>OY754343.1:12850248-22383193 GCA_963572235.1 Caenorhabditis japonica | reverse complement strand
CTGCAGGCTTGTATTTTTACAATAATTCAAAGTTTTATTTCAGCTGTGATTATAATTTATGAAAGTTTGATTGTGAGTTTAGTTGAAACACGTCATTTCTATCAAATAACTTTTTTTTCCCCGAGATGAAAACTAAAAGGACTTGATGTGGAATAATTCATGATTAGATCAAAAGATCTTATTCACGGCATTTTCATTTAGTGTGATGGTGGGATTGGTCTTTCAACGTTCAAATTTTGCCATTGCTTGGGTAAAAAATTGTAGTATTTGCAACAAAAAATAACATACCTCTCCTTCAATAGTAACTTGCATGTTTCCCACTGTTTTTGTTCTGAAAGAAATTACAAGAAAATTGAATCTTTGCGAGAAAAAAAAAGAAGAAGAATACTGTGTTTTCGTTGCAGCATGAGGGCACAAAGCCCCGCCCACTTATTTATTCACGACCACCTAACACACACGCTATTTTAAGAGACGCAGATAAAAAAAGGGATAGCCGACTCATTTTTCATGCTGCAACTCGTTTGAAAACACAATAGGTGGTTAAGAAGAATATATAGAAACTGATTTGAAAGTTTATTATTTCATTTTTATGCAAAGAATTGACTTATTTTTGATTACAAGAATAGCGAACAAAGCATTTTACGGCCATATGAGCTTATTTTTGATTGATCCCGAAAACACAGGTATTTGTCACAATTTTTTTAATCCGGGCATGAACAAATTGGTGTCTTTAATATGACCCATTTCACTCAGATTTCCCTATTCATTTCTAATTTGAAAAAAAAAAATACGGAATACGGTATACGGAAACGGAAACGAAAAAAAGTTCTGATTTCCATTCAATCGGTTAAAAAATCAGCTGTTTTTAATGACACGCCCAAAGTAGAAAAAATACAGGAATCAGACAATTTTGCAGTACAAAGTTCAAAAAATATTTCCAGAAAAAAAATAACAGGCACGTACAGCTGAAACCGACGGTACCTCAATTACTGCGACTCGTATTTTTTCACGGTCTCAAACAAAAATAAAATTAAAAACATAGAAGGTCTCGAAACGAAAAGAAATGCGTTGGATGCATATAGTGTCCGTATTGAATAATATCGTGCATTTATGTAAATTAGGCTCTAGATATTTAATAAATCCACGTCGTTCGATTAAAGTTTAGACATTTTATTAATTCAACCACAAAAGTCACACAATTTGGAAGAGCTGAAGAAAAAATAAACTTGTAAGAAAAGTGAAATGTCGCAGGCTTGTGTATATCAATTTAATTCATTTATTTTAATGCAATGGACCAAAAGGATGACATGATTCAAATACGGACACTATATGCATCCACCGCATTCATTTCATCTGATCCATTATAAAGCTGCGCGAAAAGTTGTATAATATTGTTTTATTTCAAATGGTTCTAAAATTTTCAGCTGGCTTATGTCATTATCAAGAACAAAAAGCCACTTTAAAACCCGTTGTTCAATGACAATTGAGCATCTTTGAAATCAGCAATCATGCGACAAAATGCTCGTTTCAATTTCTTTTTCAAGTGAGGTAAACAAGTCGCCAAGGACAAACATTCACAAATACGTGAAACTGGAGACGTTTGAACCAATCAACGGCATCCTCATCACCATCATCATAATAAACGAGAATAAAGATTTTTGGTGTCTTTGGCAAACATGTGTGTAGGAAACGCGAGAAAGCTGTTTTAGAGTTTGTAGGATTGTTTCCCACGGTGGCAAAAATGGATGGGAACAAATATATTGGAGTCGAAGGGTAAAGAATAGACAAAAGTAAACACGGTTTTTCATTAGACTAGCCGCCAAAATGTTGAAATTCAAAGCGTGATCAAACTATATACATACATCAATCGGGTCGATCTGCACTTTTTTGGATTCTCATCAATATCTTTCTTATATATACTCGGTATAACACGGTGAAAACTCGCTCCAATCGAACAATGAATTTCGCATGCATTTGAAGTGAGGTTTAGAGAAATCAGAGCAAAACATCGGCCACGGCTCTCTCAATTTTCTGCACTCTCTCGTCGCAAACGCGGCCGCGTCCATCACTGTGCGAAGGGAGCGCGTTTGCAGCGCTCCGTACTGAGAATATAAAAACCCAGATCGGGATGCCTGTGCGCGTCCGCACACAGGTAGTGCGCGTTCAGCTTATAATAGGTTGCGCGCAAGGCCTATCGAGTACACGCGAAGGACACCGAAGTAAGCCTGTAACAGGCTGATCGCGGCTCGGCGCCTGTAATAGGCCTGAAATAAGCTTGTCGCGGGTAATTTCCACCTACGATTTGCTTATCGCGGTTGTTAGAAAGCCTATTTCACGCCTATAATAGGCCTTTCGCTGCCATTACAAACTCGGTTGTGGGCTTACAATAGGCATGCCACAGGTCATCACAAGGAATATTTGGCTCCGCCGTGCTTCAATTCAAGCCAGCTTTCCCAAATAATTTTCACTGTTGAAAATAATCAAATGTATTGCATATTAAACGATAAAAAACATGAAAACTTTGGTATTGTTCATTCGCGAAAAATGCAAGTGCGCTCCACGAAACTTAGTACTTCGTGGATTTGATTTTCGTCGCCAAATTATTTCAATTCACGTGTAAATTCAACGTAAAATGAAATAATTTGGCGACCAAAATAAAATCCACGAAGTACAAAGTTTCGTGGAGCGCACTTGCTTTCTTCGCGAATGGACAATAAGTTATTAACAAACAATGGAAATCGAGTAAAGAATAAATAAAAAACATAAAATAAGCCGGGAGAGCTTTCAGAACTTTAAAATAATGGCCAACGTGTAGTTTGTTCTTTTTAATGGGGTTTTCTTGAATATTTCTATTTTTCTGGTAAACTTCAATAGTGTTACAATTTTAAATGAAATGTAATGAGCTAGAAACTTCTCAAAAGGCTTGCGATTAAGGCAAAATTTTCTAGTAAATTCCTATATTGGTTTAATCGGAGAATTCTGAGAAATGCCGACAAGTAGGAAAGGCACTGGGACGATTCAAAACTTCAGTGCTATTTTTGTCGCGGTGTTCGGACTATAGGCAAAAATTGGTCAAGTATACAAAAGTTGTTAGAAATTTCACCGGTAAATTCGAGAAAAAAACTCTTCAAATCAATTATGGTGCGTCCAAAAACGCAGAAAAGGGAGAAAATGGAAGAAAAGAGGCGTTATTTACCACTTTTGCTATTGTCTACTAGGGAAATCGATTTAGATGGTGCGGGCGCACTGATTTCACATGTAGACAATAGCAAAAGTGGTGAAATAAGAATTTTTGGACATCATCTTGTGGCTCCCGGACGTTTCGAAAGTGCGACGTTACGAAGGTTTTTCTGGATTTTGTCGACGCGGTGTTTCACACAATTATTTTTAAAAGCTTTTTAAGGAAAATTCCTCAAACACCGCGACGACAAAATTCAGAAAAATTATCGAAACATTCATTTTCGAAACGGCACACTTTCGAAACGTCCGAGAGCCCATCTTTTCCTTTTTCTGGTTTTTTGGACGCACGATTATACGCGTTAGCCAATTTTTCAAAGTTCTAAAAAGCTTACCAAGCCAAGCCATTAAAATTATCAAAAAATGACGCCGTCTATGTCGTCGTCGATGTTGCCGCGGAGTGTTGAAGAAATCAAAGAGGCGCCGCCGGGCATCGCGTCCGTTATTATCTGAAATGTTTAGAGCATTAATGAGAGTTCACGGAAAAGATATCAGATGCCGTATTCAGGAGGCCATTCGGAATTCCGTGTGGCTTCCTGACTACAGCCCAGAAATAGATAACGGAAGAAGGCGATATTTGAGATCATATGGCTATTCAGCTTGAGTAAGATATAATTTGCAACGGTTTTTTCTGCATTCAGCAGTATTAAATTGATTGAAGAAAAATCAACGACCCGCAAAGCGCTGAATTTTTTGCAAATCATATTTTAAAAAATCTTCGTCCAGAAACAGGCGCGAGCAGCGTCAAAAAATCAGTTCTCCAAGTTCCAAAAAAAAAAAACGGAAATAATAAACGGACGGGGCTAAAAAGTGGAGGCAGGAAGGAAGGAAAATAAATTTTGTGCAACACTGATGCGAAAAAGTTTATTTTTTAAATGGAGCCGCAACATTAAAAAAAATGAAAACTCGCTCACGTTTTTTCCCGCAAAAATTCAAAATGCGCTGAAATTTAAGATTTTCGTGAAAAAAGTGGATGGAATTTCATTTTTTAACGATGCAACTCGATTGAAAACAAAATATTGTGTTTTCAATCAATTTATAGTTGCGACACCAATACGTGAAACTCTGTCCACTTTTCTTCACGCGAACATTAAGTTAGTGCATTTTAAATTTTTGCATGAAAAAAGTGGGCGAAATTTCACGTTCTGATGTCGCAACTCGATTTAAAACACAATAACATTAATTATTTAAAAAATAATTTGTGAAAAATAAAAAAAAATACAACGGAAAACGTACTCAAAAAGCTATGAAAACTTGGAAAAAAACAATTAAATGATGACAAAAAATTTAGGCCGCCCAAAAAAAGATAGTGTAGCCGTCGAGCGCGCTTGCATCGCTGTCTCCTGCAATAGGCCTAACGCGGTCGGCACACACACCGCGTGCGCGATAAGTCTGTTGCAGGAGGGTAGCCGCTGCCACCCGCGATTGACTTATTTTAAGCCCGAAATAGGCCTATATTTGGCTTACACCTATTATAAGTTGGACGCGCTTTACCTGTGCACTTGCCTTTTTGCAAGAAAATGCAGTGAACAAAACACGAACCCGTGAGATTAGGATTTGTATTCAAGCGCACTACCGACTGAGCCACAGAGGAGAGAAGTCTTCTCAAAACAGAGTGCGTATAAATGAATGAGGGAGAGTGGAACGTAAAAAAATAGAATGTGGCGACGAAGTCGCCAATAGGCTGCGTCAGCAGCCGCGCAGGACTGCGCAGCAGGCTTGTTTACAATTAGATCTTTCACATTTTCCCATTAGCTTTTTTATCCTTCTCCAAATAGAAAGAAAAAAAAACGTGCCATGAGAAAATCAAAAATAGGCACTTGGACATAACAAAAGGAGCGAGGAGGTGTGAGTGCTGACGTCATCGTATAGCTATACCTATTCTGGAATTAAACAAGGAAAAAAAACGGGGCCTTTGTATATACGAGCTACTCATAGAGAGGAAAGCATGCGGCTTCTGAAATTCAATAACTTTAATTTTATTGTAACGACACAGGAAGTTGACGTAAATATTATCTTTCTGTCATGCCGGCTTATAAAACAATTTCAGCTCACATCGTTTAGAAACTAGACATGTTTGATGTATTGCTCAAATTTTGCACACCCGCCACTTTTTTGGAATACTAGGTTTGTTTTTTTTTATCATTTGCTGGTCCACAAAAAACATGCTTTCTGTTTATTTTTCGTTCGAACTTGCGACATGAAAACGCAAGTCTGCATTCACCGTTCTGTCTGCGTCTCTTCAAATATCACTGTGTTCGCGTGGTCGCGCACAAATAAGTGGGCGGAGTTTCGTTTCGTTTCGATTCGCGTTCTCATGTCGTGTCGCAAGTCGAAAACATTAAAAGGGGAAAAGGAGGCGATTTTAAGCCACGCCTATTTAGAATATATGTGGAAATAATTCTGCACTACCATTTTTGCACTTCTTAATTGTGCACTGTTGTTTTTGCCACCTGGTCATGCTCCAGAAATAAACTGAATAAAAACTGGAAATATCCGGGATGTGGAATCTGGAATCTGGAATCAATTTTTTGGAGAAAGCCTGGAATAGAAAAGGCACCACGGTCAAACGCGCTCAATTCAGTACTTTGCGATTTTTATTTTGGTTTTCAAATTACTTCATTTCACGCTGAATTCATACGCACGGTGTCCAGGATTTGAAAAGTGTGCGGAACCGAGCAAACGCGCCCACTGGATTTTTTCGCGCGAAATTCAAATTTTGAGGCATTTTTTTTATGTTTTTCGGAAAAAAAAGCATAAATTCTTAATTTTTTCCCACATGTGCTCCAACGGTATTATAGCTGAGGTCTTTAGAAATTTTTAAAGTCTAAGAACGTCGAATTTAGTTCAGCCACCATTTCGAAATAATCGTTTTGAGTTTTTTGGTGGTTTTGCAGGATAAATCTTTACGAATGGTATTAAAAGTTACAATACATACATTTTACAAAGAAAAACAGGTATTATTGAAAGAAAAATAATAAAATCAATAAAAAAATGAGAGAGTCGAAAAATGCGCAAGCACCGAAAGTGCGTCATACAAGTTTGCTGGCGCGCCAGCAAATAAGCCTCCGCCCACATTTCCAATCCTGGACACCGTGAGACAGTTTTACTTTCAGAGTTGGCTAGAAGGGTAAGCAAGCTGTCTGTCGGGGTGGCTCTTTTCTCCCGTTCTCCCTGTGTGATGCTCGACGAGCCGACGGCTGGAATTGGTCCAAAAGCCCAACGCGAGATATTCTTCGTTGCTTGCTAAATAAGGCTGAAAGTGTAAAGCAAGTGTCCTCTCGAAACAGGCTTCATGAACTGGAAAACTAAAAAACGATAAGTTGTCGGAGATGTTCATGTTCATGCAAGCTGAAGATCAAACTCAGAATCGCTGATTACATGCGCACGCAAGCGACTCTTGAAGATGCTTTTTTTACGTCTCAATGCATAAATATAGTAAATAAACCTTGTGTTCGTAACAAATCTCAATTTTTAATTATTCCACTCTTATGAGTTTTGTTTCCTTTCTTGGAATGGGTGTGAAACATTAAGAAACTTCGAACGGCAAAGTCTTATTTCACATCGCAGAATGTGCTCTTCATCCAACTGCTACGTGCCATTTTTCAATGTATATTGGATCGTGTATGCAATTCTTGGCGTTACATTCCAGCTCAGCCTTGTATATTTGATCTACAAAAAGTCTCCGGCCACTTTGGACAATCTAAAAGTGTTTCTCTACAACACGGCTTCTATTCAACTATCTTTGATATTTTTCGCGTTTACTTCTCAACACCGTATTCTATCAAACCGTACCACTTGTGCAATTTTAAACATGGGACCGTGTCGATTTATAAGCTCCACTATTTGCTTTGTCAATTATCATATTTACATGGTGATTTGAAGTTTTTTGAGAAAATATATTAGTTTTATTTAGGCTGTGAATTTGGCGACTGCATCAGCTATTGCTATCACTGTTCTCTTCCGATTTTTAACCCTAGTTCAGAAAATTGTCAGTGCTAATCAAACGTATTTCATGGTGGCTGCTACTTATGTTGCTCCTTTTATTGTTTTGGTAAGAATGAGAAAAATAGAATAAATACCGTGAATTCTTTAAAGGGGGTGCCAACTTTCTGGGGAAAGTTGCTTAAAATATACTCTTGTGTGGGGGATTTACGAATATCACATCGAAATGGCACGAAAAAATTTTTCTGATTTTTGGCGAATTTTACAAAAAAAAAATAGAAGACCACGGGGAGTACACGATTTGGCGCGAAATTCAAACGCCATTTTTCTTTTTCATCATTTTTCTCCGGTCTTTCTCGCATTTTTTTTTGCATTAATCTTTGAGAAATAATGTACAGACTTTATTACGTGCTTTCATATTGCTAATTTATGCGTGTTGATCACAAAAGTCACGATAAAACAAATTCGGAACAAAAATTCTCATACCTACCATTTTTGTTCCTTTTCCTGCTCAATTCCGCATGAAATTCACTCTTTTCTCTGTAAATTATATATTTGAATAAAACATGTTCACAAGAAATTATTTAAAACGCTGAATTGAACGACAGCCGAATATCGATTTTTCGATATTTAGTACTAAAATGTGTTTTCGCGAACATCTAAAAATTTAATAAGCGATTAGAGCATGTTTTATCGAAAATCGATGATAAAAACGAGGGAATATGCAAGAAAAATAAAATATTTCTGGTGAAAATGGGTCTTTCTAGAAGCCGCGACCGCGGGTTTCCTAGGCCACGGCCGCGATTTTCGTGTACTCCTCGTGGTCTTCTATTTTTTTTTGTAAAAATCATAAAAAATCAGAGAAATTTTTTTGTGCGATTTCAATGTGATATTCGTATATCCCCCACCCAAGAGTATATTTTAAGCAACTTTCCCCAGAAATTTGGCACCCCATTTAATAGAACGGCGCCCTAAAATAGACCGGCCCTTCTAAAATAGACCGAATGGATTTAATACTATTTTCTCAATAATTTGGTTAGATTTTTCCAATTGTTACTTATTGACCGGTTTCTAAACTTGTTTTGCCTGGAAAATCCTCACGATTTATTACAAATTTAAAGACATTGAAAAGTATACCTAACCCTATAATATAACAGCCCCTAAAATAGAACGGCCGTCCGAGAGTTTTCAGTATGTATAATAACATCACAGCTGTAAGGCATACAATTCCTTCCTGAAATACGGAAAATAAAACACAGAAGAGCACTTTGTAAACTGTGCCCCGGCACCCCATCCTTCCTTTCAAAATTGTTTCTATCTGGCGCATTTTTAAAACCCTAAGGCTCGGTCATTTTTTGACAAAAAGACCTCGTTTTCGGATTAAAATGATGGTGTCATCCTGAATAATCAGATCATGGTTCGAATTTCTCAAAAAAGTAAATTTTCGAGTGAAAAAATAACTTCATTATCATATGAACTTGGTGGCGCATTGGGCGACAGGGGAGGCGTGACCTGGCGCATTTTTAAAACCCTAAGGCTCGGTCATTTTTTTACAAAAAGGCCTCGTTTTTGGATTAAAATGATGGTGTCATCCTGAATAATCAGATCATGGTTCGAATTTCTCAAAAAAGTAAATTTTGGGGTGAAAAAGGTGGCGCATTGGACGGTGGGGGAAGAGTGTGCTTGTTATTAAAGGCTCATTATCAAACGTTTTGATTATTAAATATGTATAGCGATTTTGTTTAATCCATTTAAAAATTGTAAAAATTAACGAAAACTTCAATAAACAGCTTCTTCCCTACAATATCAAATATTATATATCTTGTGCATAATAAGAAAATACATTTCAGATAATCCCTTTCACTGACACCTGGGATTTCAAAGTTGTACAAGCCGCATCTGCACGAGAGCATCCATCTTACAACTTCTCCATCTACCCAAACTTTTCCGGTTTCGCAGAAATTGAAGGTGTCCCATTTATTTCCGCCACCATTATCTTAACAATTGGAGTTTATGGAATCCCATTCGGATGTCTGTTTCTCACAAGAAAAGTGCTCAAACTGATTCGTTATCATAAACGCATGTCGACCAAAACTAAAAAACAAGCAGAAACTCTGATCTATGGGTTAATAGTTCAGTCGATGGTGCCATTGGTGTCATATATTCCTACTTTTACATGCTACATCTACATTCAAGTGACTGGAAATGAAATGTTGCTCAATGGTTTTTTCTTCTTTTTAATCTTCCAGTTAATTATCTATCGTATTTCAGAACACCTTATTTTGGTGTCATCTGCTCTTCCTGGCATTGTCGACCCATTTATCTCATTCTACTTTATAATTCCATATCGTCATGCCATTCTTGAGTTGTTTTTCCCACGAAGGAAAACAACTCAAATCGTCAACTCTGCCACAAACATCTCATTATCCGGAGCTAATTAAATTAATTTCTCGAATTTATGGTTCAAAGAATTCAAAAATACTGACAAGATTCATAATGAGGAAGAAGATACTTGATGTTGATCAGAGCATTCGGACCGCCCGTTCTTTCCAAGTCATTCAACGTGGAAGTGATAATTTCTTCGATTTGTCGTCCTTTATCATAGTGAACTCTGTCTGATCTGCTTCGCGACTGTCGTACTGTCCCTGATAAAAAATAAATACAAATAAAAGTTTGCGTGTGAATTAAAGTTATTCTTACTGAGCGGAGGTAGAAGTTGCCTGTAGAATGGCACTAATTGGGGACCAATTCCTTGCATTGAAGTGATCCTGGATAGTGTTTTTAGGCAAAACTTCTTTTTTTCCACGTCAAATGAGTAAAGACCGGCTCGAATGCCACGAACGAGTTGAGGCAGGACCGAAACGATGACTTGGTGGTTTCGAAGAGCAATGAGCAAGTCGGTGATACCAGTTTCAGCGACGAAACGAAATGGCTGAAGAGTTGGAGGTTTTGAGAAAACGGTGTAAAAAAATACAGGTAGAGAAACGAGGGTCTTCCCCTGATATAGCATTGATAGTGAAGAGACGAGACGCAGAAGGTGAGGAGTTCAAAGAAAAGGGGGGGGGGGCAGTCTCTGGGTCTCTTCACTATCAATGCTTTATCAGGGGGAGAACCCCGTTTCTCTACCTGTACTTTTTTTTACGATTCTCGACATCGCGTGAATTGGAAAAAAAAAACAAAAGCAAATCGTTTTTTCAAATCGAAAAACAAAACTGTTACGAAAGTTATTAATTAATTCAAGTTTCAAATTCTTCAAAATTCAATTTTGGCGTATATTGAAAAAAAAAAACGCCCTACCACTTCTGTAGTATTCGAGTAACCTTATTCAAATGTTCTTACATGATCAAGAAGAGACATTCCAGTGGAAAACTTTGCGAGAAGACTGCAAACTGTTTCCGGTTTCATTTGAGACGGGTCCTTAGCCCATCGTAGTTCCCGAGGCCTGAAAAACAGTTTTTAATTCAATTCTCATTCCATCTCGGTGCATACTTTTCGCCAGGTCCTCCAGAATGGATAATTCTCACGTGAAGATCTCCTCGAGAAAATAATGAACGAAATTGGCCGCAGTCGTCAGAGACCTGAATCAGCAAAAAAAAATTTCATGAAAGGACAATTTCATGAAAGGACTGGACTGATAATAGGTTACATTTGAATCAACGCTTTTTGATCTGCTCTGGCTAATCATTGGCAACGGGACAACGCTAGTGTTCGGTTGATAAGACTGCGGACAGAATGGTGGGACCTAAAAAGTAAATTTTAGCATATTAAGGATAGTGTTTTCTTTCTCACTTTTCTAACCGTTGGCAAACGTGGAAGACTTGATTTGACGACACGAATATTCTCCCGAACAATATCTCGATTCTTAACGTAATATCTTTTTGAATTTGTCCAATCGGAAATGTCCGAAAAATAGTCGATGGGACGGCTGAAATTTAAAAAAAAACAGGAAGATAATCGAGATGAATTTTGTTCAACTAACGATAATCGGATTGCTGGCAAAGACTTCTCTCGACATTCTCGATGAATTTTCGCCATTCCAACCGGCCAAAGATATCACAAGGATTAGAGAGAAACAGAATTTCAGAGAAGCCTCACGAGGTCTTCAGGAATGTGCACGCATATGTTCTTTTGCAACTAAAATGACTTCTCTTCAGGGCGTAAGGGGAAATGACACATTTCATGGTACCATGCACCTTGTTTCCGTCGGGTCAAGAAGTGAAAAAGCAATAAAGCAGACACACAAACCCAAAAACATGACGAACAGAGTAGGCCCTATGCTGTTCGAAGGAGCGTCTCTGTGCTATGACTAAAACTCCAAGGAGTACCCAACCTAGAGGGTGACACTTTCTGCCAGTGGTCCAGGGACTTTCGCTCACAGTTAGCGCGCTCAACGGGGAACGTTTCGTTTCTGCGAGTACTCGCCTTGTCGTCATGTGAGGCAGCGGCGAAGTGTGTTGCGTTTGTATAGCGGCGTGAAGACAAGCAGCGGACACTCTGCGGGTTACGCCCGCTCTATCTGTTGAGTGAGTGGGTCACCGTCCACTATTGACTATGAGGCACAAGGGTGAGAGACAACGTCGAGGACGAAAACCATAATTTTATTTGTTTATTTACTTGATTGTGAGACAGAAGTATGTAAGTAAAAAAATATAATACCCTAAACTCGTGTAGATAGGTCCGTCAATGCATGGAGCCGCCCTCCCTTGAGGCGCACTCTCCTTTCTCTGGAAGCACGTTATTTTTGTTTTAAAAAAGTTGTCACCTGGCGAGAGGCGCGAATTTGAAAAATAGGCTCCGCCTTTTTCTGCAATTCCGCGCGCGCCGATTTGCAATCGCGGTGCGCGCGATTTTCGCGCGATTTTCAATTTTTGTCCAGTGCCTTTCAATTTCTCTTGGAAACCTTTATAAAAATTGTTATTTTGAAGCGAATTGAGCAACTCACGGTGTCCAGGATTTGAAAAGTGGGCGGAGCCGAGCAAACGCGCCCCACTGGATTTTTTCGCGCGAAATTCGAAAATTTTGACCCATTTTTTATGTTTTTCGGGAAAAAAAAAAAAATTCTTAATTTTTTCCCACATGTGCTCCAACGGAATTATAGCTGAGGTGTTTAGAAATTTTTTAAGCCTAAGAACGTCGAATTTGGTTCAGCCACCGTTTCGAAATATTCGTTTCGAGTTTTTTGGTGTTTTTGCAGGATATATCTTTACGAAAATCGAAGTTTGGGCAATTTAATGGTATTAAAAGATACAATACATACATTTTACAAAGAAAAACAGATTCGAAAAAATGCGCAAGCACCGAAAGTGCGCCTTGAAAGTTTGCTGGCGCACCAGCAAATTAGGCCCCGCCCACATTTCTAATCCTGGACACCGTGCAACTGTTGATTTAAAATGAGTTTTTAATTGTCTTAAGTGGATATTTTTTAATAATTTAACGAAAATTCAACGCATAAAATCGCGCGCACCTTTTTTAAAACAATAATGTATGCCACCAAATTTTTAGGAGATTCTGAAAGGAGGGTACGACAGAATAGAAATATGCAAAATAGAAATGCTAAAAAATAGAATTGCTACAAAAAAGAACTGGATAAAATAGAACTGAGCGCAATAGAAATTCTACGAAATAGAACTCTTTGGGCGATGGAGCGCGTTTGCATTATTTTTTCAATTATTTTTTCTGAAACTGCATTGATTTTATACTTTTCTTCATTTTCGCTGTTGTTAAGTGCGCAAAATATCGGAAAATTACTGAAAAACCCTATAATAATCGGAAAATTCGAATAATAATGTAAACGCGCTACATCGCACCGAGTTCTATTTTGCTCATTTCTATTCTGTCGTACCCTCTCTGAAAGACCGACCATATGTAACTCCCGAAAAATCGGCCACGCCCTCTCAAATTTCTGCACTCTCTCGTCGACCAAGTGGAGTTGCCGCGTCCTATGCGAAAGGAGCGTATTTGCAGCACTCCGTACTGAGAATCAATACATCGTTTCCACGGGGTGCCCTCGCAAAAGTGTGCTTCATTAAACACAATCTTGGTGGTCGGCCAATTTATTTATGCAAGTTCACATTTTTGAGGAAAGTGCGTAAGTGGCTTTGGTGGAAAAAAAACGTTTGTAAAAAAAAAAGCATTTTCCAGCACGTTTGAACAAGTATGCAACGTTTATTCAACATTCAAACAAACAGGATTTCACCGACTCATTTAGAATTGTATCAACTAATTTATTAGATTGCTCCCAAAGAGCATCCTGCAACTCTGCATCCCTTGCAATCTCCTTGTACAGACCTCTCTCATCATCCCAACACGAATCCCAATACTTTCCGGAAACTTGTCTCACTTCCGGATGACCCGCACAATAAACTGTTGTAGCTGCTCCTTGGCTGATATTCTTTGTAAAGGGAGTGGACAGAATACTGGCGATTCGAACTAGCCACGAGTCACGGAATATACTTGTCCTTACGCCGTTCCCAGGATGAACTGAATACGTGCTTATCTCATTTTGAACTTCGTCTCGATGCAACTTGAATGCTATCAACATATTGCACATTTTTGATCGTGCATAAAGTCGAAACCACGTGGCATCGTTGGGACTTTCAGGGCAAAGAGTTTTGATTTTCTCTTCCATCGTCATTTCAGGCGTTACTCCACTTTGAGCATGAACTATGGATGAAACTAGGATTATTCTAGAAGGAGCACATTGGCGAATAAGTGGGAGGAATTCTCGGATTAACTGCAAACATAAGAACGTAATATTTTTGTTCGGAAAAGTCTGGAGTTGTGAAACTTACTAGAAAATGTGCAAGATGATTAATTCCAAAATGGGATTCAAAGCCATCTGAAGTCATTTTGGAGGCCGGATTGAATACTCCAGCGTTTAAAATTAAGCAATCTATGGGCCTAAATCATAAAAATATATGGAGACAAAGTTATCAATTTTTCCCTACCATTTCTTGGACAAAAACTCTGTTGAAGCTTTTTTGACGGACTGGAGTGAATTCAAATCACACTCGATTATATCAATCTCTGCATCGAACATTTCTTCAATTATCTTCTTTTTCAACTTTTCCGATTCTCGAATGCTTCTATTGAGCATCACCACATGAGCTCCGTTTAAAGCCAGCGATCTAGCCGTCTCGATTCCAATTCCAGATGTTGTTCCGGTTATTACAAAAGTCTTGCCAGCCAGGTTCACTCCTTTTATTGTCTGAAAACTTGGCTGAGACTTATAGTGTTTTCAATCGATTTGCGACACGACACGACATGAGAACGCGAATCGAAACGAAACGAAACGAAACGAAACTCCGCCCACTTATTTGTGCGCGACCACGCGAACACAGTGATATTTGAAGAGACGCAGACAGAACGGTGAATGCAGACTTGAATTGAATTGAATTGAATTGCGTTTTCATGTCGCAAGCTTAAAAGAAAAAAAAAACTCACAGCAAGTGCATTTGTGCTAGAGTTGAACCTTCGTAATCGCAGACTTTCAGTGGACATTTCGGTACAAATTAAAGAATAACAAATAATTGGTAATCTATTATTTCTGCCCTTTCCTATTATAGATAACAAAACGAAAGAAATAAAGAATGTAAAGCACAGGTTGGTGATAGAAATTCAGAGACAAAGCGTTGCCAAGTGACACAGATACTGAGAGAAAGTATTAATTGTGCTGCCATATTTTTTCAAGAGGAATCGAAATTTTTTAACATATCAGAAAAGAGCATTTAGTTTTATCTATGAGTGGTATCATTATCATATGTCAATCAACCCACGTTTTTTTTCCATAACTATTCTTGGAGCAGCTTATCACTTTATCAAGAACATTTCAAAAATCCTTCCAACTGTCGTATGAGAAGTTTGGCGGAAAGTTTTGTTATTTACTTTTTTAGAAATAATGAACAACGTATTGTAAAATAAATTTTAATTTCATGAAACTCTATCAGATATCGCTTCAACATTCTTGCCGCTTGCAGTGTGATTTCAAGTGAAAAATTTACATTTTTCATAGATTTTACGAGCTCCGTGTTTTATCCAAAAGCTTGCGTAAAATGCAATGTTTTAAAGTGAAATCATACCTCAAAAAAAAACGATTGTAAAAAATACTATTGTCGGGCCGCCAAAATGGTCAAACGCGCTCCGCTGAACTCAATACTACGTGGATTTTATTTTGGTTTCCAAATTTTTTCATTTCACGTGTAAATTCAACGTGAACTGAAAAGTTCAGCGGAGCGCGTTTGACCGACGTGGCGGGCCGATAATATTTCAATTCCAATTTTTCTTCTAGTTTTGAGTATTTCTCAAAATAATCCGATAAACAAATAAACAAACCTGGAGTACATGTGTTCTTCATCCCAGAACCACTCAGGAAATTTTTGGCTGATAGCCATTGAAAACGGCTAATAGCCACCGATTTGGGACGTGTGCCATATGTATTTGGCACACTCCCCATATTCAATGGCTATTAGCCGTTTTTAATGGCTATTAGCCGTTTCCGTCGGCTATCATTTTCAAAATTTTTCCATTTCAAATTTCGGTCATCTTGTGGCTGGAAAAAGTCGCAAAAGCACTGAGTAAGCGCCAATATTGTCTCCCTTAATTGTTGCATGTAAACATTCTATAGCTGCGTTGCCAACATACGAATTTTTATAGGCGGCTAACATTACCCCATAATGGCTAATAGCCAAATTCGTCGGCTAGTTGCCATTATCGCCCGCTATTAGCCTTTTCAGGCGGCTATTAGCCGTTTTCAGTGGCTATTAGCCACCTAGACGCCGAATCTTGCCATAACGCGCCAAAAATTTCCTGAGCACGAGGAGAGTGATATAGTCTAGGGCATTTGTGCCACACAGAGAAATAAATCAAACATCCAAAAAAAAAAAAAATTATATATTTGTATTAAATATTGCACATGTTCTTTATAAAATGTATCTCTTTTTTTGTTACGACCGTAACGAAATTTAAATTATTAAAGCGATATGTAAAGGCTAAGTCCGACAACAGCTGTGATAGTTCCGTCATCGTGCTTTGTTTCGAATATCTTCTGAAATTTGTTTTTAATTTAAATGTTGTCTATCATTAATAAATTACAGCTGGGTACTCGGAATAGTATCCAACGTCAGCCTTCGAGAATTTCTTGATGATGAGAATCCCGTTCTTGATCTCGTAGTTGCTCGACTCGACCTTTGCTCCTTTCGCATCGACAAACGACCCTTTGTTGGCTCCATCCAGATAGAAGATCTGCTCTCCAGCTGATACATGTCTTATGATTGATTTGGCTCCCTCGAAAACGTCCAAATCGACAACATCACCTTCTATGACGATTCTCATAGCAGTTGACGCCTCAGTGGATAGAACGAAGATGGTGGCGAAGAGGAAGGAAGCAAGGATGATACGGATCATTTTCTGAAATGTTAAATTAGAGATCACGGAAAATTGATTGAAAGTTGCGCAAAACGGTCGGAAAAAATTTCTATTTGAGATTCGTGTCACCGGCGTTTATGGTGTATGGTGATATGACTTGAGAAAAACTGATTTGTTGGTTTATGAAATGGAATGCCACCTGCGAATGGCTCCATGTTCGGACAACTTATATTGTCTTTCTTTTTTCTTTCCAGAAAATAATGAATGCGAAAGTTTGTCACAACGAAGAGACGGTGAAAGAATGTTAGTCACCATTTTATTAAAATGAATTTAAAACAATTCCAATATTAGAACGGCATGCCGTTCTATTGTTGGGGAATTTTGTTTGGGTGCCGTTGAAATAGGGTTTGTAATTTTATTGTTCGTGGAGGCTGACCGGGTGTTGTTATTCTAGAAGTACCATTGAATTATTGTGAGTTACGCGGGTTTTAAGATGTGTATGGTACTTTCTTCATTTAATGTAGTATTTAGCCTAGCGTAACAACTTTTGCTCCCTTCGCATCGACAAACGACCCTTTGTTGCCTCCATCCAGATAGAAGATCTGCTCTCCAGCTGATACATGTCTTATGATTACATATCCATGATTCGAGAATCAATGATAAAACGGTAAAAAATTAATTTAATACGAAAATTGTTCTTTTTCTACATTAGTTTTCATCAGGGTTCGGTTCCGTCGGAGACTGCCGTTCAATTAGAGGCTACTGTTCTATTGTTCGGGACTGCTGCGCGGATGCCGTTTCATTAGAGGTGTTGTTCTAATAGAGTTTTCAATCAAGTCTGCAAGTTGTGCCAGAAAAATGAAAAAAAAAAATGCAAAAATTGTTTCCTCTTTAGCCGCCAAGAGCTGAATCGTGGCGAGACACAACATTTGCTGACGCATAACTTGATACGCTGTCTCGCAACGTCACGAATACATAATAAATATTGACGGCCTGCGAAAATGGTCAAACGCGCTCCGCTGAACACAACGCTATGCGATTTTCATTTTAATCCAAATTTTTTATATCACTTATACCGTTAAACTGTATTAGAAGGGCCCCTTAAATTGAAGGGCCCCTCTATTAGAAGGGTCATCCAAACGGCCTGACGAAAAATAGAAGTGCCCCCTTTAATTGAAGGGCCCCTCTAATTGAAGAGCCTCTTTGATAGAAGAGCCCTTTAAGCGAAAGTACTGTGGCCGAAGTCATAGCGACGCGAAATTACGACCAAATTTCAATTTTTATTAGTTTTTTATCGTCTTGTGTTCAAATTTAAATGTTTTCGTCCATTTTCCTGGTTCAACAATTGCGCTGGAATACGCCAATACAACCAACAATAAAAAAGCAGCTGTGGATCAGCTTGAAGACGTGGAATTCGAAGATAATTATCAGGAATCTGACCAGAAGTATTACAACATCGAAACTTCCATTGATGTGAGGAATGATGCATTGTTCATCATTTTTAGACCCATTTTTAGGTTATCTCACGGTGTCCAGGATTTGAAATGTGGGCGGAGCCGAGCAAACGCGCCCCACTGGATTTTTTTGCGCGAAATTCAAATTTTGACGCATTTTTTATGTTTATCGGGGAAAAAAAAACATAAATTCTTATTTTTCCCACATGTGCTCCAACGGAATTATAGCTGAGGTCTTTAGAAATTTTTTAAGCCTAAGAACGTCGAATTTGGTTCAGCCACCATTTCGAAATAATCGTTTTGAGTTTTTTGGTGTTTTTGCAGGATAAATCTTTACGAAAATCGAAGTTTGGGCAATTTTATGGCATTAAAAGATACGATAAATACATTTTACAAAGAAAAACAAGTTTTACTGAAAGAAAAACAATAAAATCAATAAAAAAATGCGAGAGTCGAAAAATGCGCAAGCACCGAAAGTGCGCCATGGAAGTTTGCTGACGCGCCAGATAATTAGGCTCCGCCCACATTTCAAATCCTGGACACCGTGTATCTTAATTTAAATTTCTAGATTATTTCTAATTTTGCTGAATTCTGTGAATTTTTCTTTTGAACTTATTCATTTTTGTAAAATTTTCTCGGAATTTTTTGATTTTTGTGAAGTTTTTTCTGGACCTGACATTTTACAAAGAACAAGAGAGACCATTCTAATAGAACAGGCCCCCACGCGACCTTGCGAAAAATAAAAGAGCCCCCTCTAATTGAAGGGCCCCTCAAATACAAAGGCCCTGCGAGACACCCCACGAAAAATAGAAAGGCCGGCCCTTCTAATACAGGTTTTACGGTAAATTCAACGTGAAATGAAATAATTTGGAAACCTTAATAAAAATCACGAAATACTTAAGTTTTTTGGAGCACACTTGCTTTCTTCACGGATGGAAATAGAGAAATAAATCAAACACCTAAAAAAAAAAAGAATTTATAAAAGAAAAACAATATAACTTGCGTAGTGTATTATTACTGTTTTTTGTGACCGTAAAGATATTCAAATTAAGAAAGAGAAAGGTGGAGGGTAGTTCCGGGAACAGCGGAGACACTTCCGTCATCGTGCTTGGTCTCGCTTTTCTTCTGAAATTTCCCAAAATTTTAATTTTAGTATATTTACTACAAGTTAATTACGGTTGGGTGCTCGGAATAATCTCCAACGTCAGCCTTCGAGAATTTCTTGATGATGAGGATCCCGTTCTTGGCCTCGTAGTTGCTCGACTCGACCTTTGCTCCTTTCGCATCGACAAACGACCCTTTGTTTGCTCCATCCAGATGGAAGATCTGCTCTCCAGCTGGTACAGTTCTCTTAATTGATTTGGCTCCCTTGAAAAGGTCCACTTCGACAGCGTCGCCTTCCTTGACGACTTGTTGAGCAACTGACGCCTCAGTGGAGAGGACGAAGATGGTAGCGAAGACGAATGAAGCCAAGATTATACGGTTCATTTTCTGAAATGTTAAATTGGAGATCACGGAAAATAGAATGTCAAAAGAAAAGAAAAAGAAAAAAAGAGCAACCGATCAGAAGAGTCATGTCAGAAAAGAATGAGGGCGAAAAGTTGTGAACAACGAATGAGACGGTGAAAGAAGGTTAGTCAGCAGTTTGTTAAACTGAAGGCCGACTCCTCCTCTCTCATCAATCACCTTGTTTTTGTTGTTTGTTTGCATCAGTATCGCATTGAATCACCGAACAATACTGTCGGAAATAAAATTTCGGAGATATCGTCTGCAGGAAAACAAGGTCACGGAAGAAAAAAATTCTGACAGATCAAACTATGTATACGTGTCGTTATAACGCTTGTTGACACTCGGGATCAATTGAAGAACAACCAGTGGGTTTGTTGATTTATGAACTGGCTCTATTTCAGAAAAAAGTTATCTGGTCTATCTTTCTTACCACTTCTTGCCACAACATGGATGATTCACACAAGAGAAGATAGATGTCACATTATTTTTTTTTGAAGATTCCTTTGTGATTTATGTGTCTGGCCCCACTTTGCTGTGCTAAAATAAAAACTGGAGACTTTAAACAAAATTTCAGAAGTGGCTCATTAAAAGTAAAAATAGTTAAGACTCCCGATTTGCATCAAACTTGGGGAAACATTTTCAAACCCAAGGCGCATGAAACCGCCGAAGTTTGGTGGTAATTGAACAAATTTGAAGAGTAGCACACTAACGGCCCTTTGCGTGCGAATGAATGCCGTCGAGAGCCTTCTATTAGGTGTCCCGAAATGAATTGAATTTTTTTTTCAAAAGTGATACTGCGTCGCGAAAACTAGTCAGAGCGCTCGTGCCTTGCGGCTGTGGTCTCGCCGCGACCAGCGCGTATACGGTAGTTTGTTTACGAACAAAAAAACACAGAAAAGCAATCCAAAAAAGTTTAAATCCAGTCCGTGTTGCGCTTTCGGCTGTGCAGTGACAAGAACGCGTTCTCATTTTGCCATCAGCAGTCAAGTCGTAGGGTACGAGTTGGCCAAATTTTGCATTCTGCTTGCCCATAACCTGCGCATAACCTGCGGAAAACACAGGTGAAATGCGGTGGTTGCATATAGTGTCCGTATTTCAATCATATCGTGCATTTATGTAAATTAGGCTCTAGATATTAAATAAATCCGCGTCGTTTGATTAACGTTTACACATTTCACTAATTCAGCCACAAAAATCACGAAATTTGAAAGAGCTGAAGTACAAAAATCAGTGCCGTTACAAAAAAAAAACTGGTAAGAAAAGTGAAAAAAAGCAGAGGCAAAGTCGCCAGGCTTGTGTATATACATTCAATTTATTTATTTTAATGCAAAAAGCAAATAAAAAGTTATTATATACCGTCCAATGGACCAAAAGGACGACATGATTAAAATATGGACACTATATGCATCCACCGCATTTCACCTGTGAAGCATTACCAGATCTGCCGTACGCTGTGGCAAATTGCCATTTTGCGTGGCCATTGGCGGCCTCGTTGCTTATAAGCTGCCAAAAATTACCTGAGAAATGCCCCTTATAGCCAAAGGATTTGTGTCACATAGAGAAATATATCAAAAACCTAAAACATGTATAAAAGGAAAACATAATTAATTGCGTAGTGTACATATGTATCGCCTTTATTATACAATTTATCACTTTATTTTTGTTGTGACCGTGACGAGATTTAAATTAAGAAAGCGAGATGCCGAGGGTGAGTCCGGGAACAGATGTGATAGTTCCGTCATCGTGCTTTGTTTCGAATATCTGCTGAAATTTGTTTTGAATTTAAATTTTGGTCTGTCATTAATGAATTACAGTTGGGTACTCGGAATAGAATCCAACGTCAGCTTTCGAGAATTTCTTGATGATGAGAACCCCGTTCTTGGCCTCGTAGTTGCTCGAGTCGACCTTTGCTCCCTTCGCATCGACGAACAATCCTTTGTTGGCTCCAACCAGATAGAAGATCTGCTCTCCAGCTGATACATGTCTTATGATTGATTTGGCTCCCTCGAAGGTCACTTTGACAGCGTCACCTTCTTTGACTACTTGGTGAGCAAGTGACGCCCCAGTGGAGATGACAAAGATGGTGGCGAAGACAAAGGAAGCAAAGATTATACGGTTCATTTTCTGAAAATTAGAGATAAATTAATATTAATTGAAAGTGTAAATACGGTGTGATATTATTGGAGAAAGCTCCATGCCAGGAGCCTTTATATTGTCGATCTTTTTTTCTTTCCTGCCACAACATCAATGATTCACAAAAGAGAAGACAGGTGGCACATTACTTTTTTTTTATCAAGATTCCATTGTGATTCATGGATCTGGCCTGGCCCCCTTTTGCTGTAAAAGAATTGAAAACTGGAATTGTTGCACAAAATTTCAGAAATGACTCATTAAAAGTAATAAAAATAGTTTGAATAGTTTCAAAATGAATGAGAAAAGTTTGAGAGCATCTTGGAAATGTTTAACAGTATCTTTTAAAAATTTGGAAAAAAAAAGTTTAAAAACGGGTTGAATGTTGTTCAGGAAAGTTTTGTGTATACAAGATACCAAAGTCGCGCTTCCAATATTTTTTTTTCTTTTTTTTTTAATTTTTCCGTGTATTCTCCTTGGCCAATCCGACGATTTCAAACCATTTATCCATGTTTTTTTCTATTTTCCTGATTCTATTCAAAATTTTCAGTGGTCTGTAAACAAATAAAAATAAATAAAGGTTTACAAGGCTGCGCTTAAAGGTTTACAAGCCTGCGGCTTATGGCAACTACGTAACAAACGTGAAATTTTTTTTATTCATTTTTGTTTCTAGTAATAGTAATCATTTATTTTCTCCGAGACATGACGAGAGTGTTGATAACTATTCTCAGTACGGAGCGCTGCAAACGCGCTCCCTTCGCACAGTGATGGACGCGGCCACGTTAGCGACGAGAGAGTGCGGAAAATTGAGAGAGCCGTGGCCGATGTTTTGCTCTGATTTCTCTACACCTCTCTCCAAATGCATGCGAAATTCACTGTTCGATTGGAGTGAGTTATCAGCGTTTTATACCGACTATAACTGATATTGAAGCCAAATTTTCGGTTGTCATTAATTTAGGGTCTCAATTACCGCACCTTCACATCAAACTCTCACAACGAAGTTTGTTACTGTAGCTATAGCTCCAATGACGGTGTTTTAAATTTGGATCCTCTATCCCGGTGAGAAGGGTCTTGGCGGAGCATAAGGCAAATACTTTGAACATGGGTTAAAATGATACAACTGGATTTTCAATAAAAAATAGGATAATACCGAATTTCCTCTAATTTAAGCGCATGCTCCACGGCACCTGGCGCATTTTTAAAACCCTAAGGCTCGGTCATTTTCTGACAAAAAGACCTCGTTTTTGGATTAAAATGACGGTGTCATCCTGAATAATCAGATCATGATTCGAATTTCTCAAAAAAAGACGAACTTGGTGGCGCATTGGACGACAGGGGAGGCGTGTGCGCCTCTATTTTCCAACCTTTTCTCCAAATGTGCTTCTATTAGAGGTGCGCTTATATTAGAGGAAATACGGTAAGTCAACTTTACAGGTAAAAAACTTTAAAAAACAGCTGAAAAAATGACTTTTTAGTGGTACGGGGGGGTCAAAAAAGTAGTAGGTGTGTAAAAATTTGTCCCTGGGGGTTTTTTGTATCCTGAATCCAATGAAATTAACACTGTTTATGTATCTCTCTCGGTTTTGTCTGGACCCCCGAAATTGAGAGGGCGGGTCCTTTGGACACATTGTATAAGAAAGTTATTTCTTCCAAATCCCAACTTTCTCATTTTTCAGTGTTATTTTCAAAACCTCGGCCATTTTCTGGCAAAAATTCCTTGTTTTTTTATACTCGGTATAAAACGCTGAAAACTCGCTCCAAACGAACAAAAAATTTCACATGCATTTGGAGTGAGGTTTAGAGAAATCAGAGCAAAACATCGGCCACGGCTCTCTCAATTTTCTGCACTCTCTCGTCGCCAACGTGGCCGCGTCCACCACTGTGCGAAGGGAGCGCGTTTGCAACGCTCCGTACTGAGAATATTAAAATGAAGTTTTCAACGTGAATAATCTGGGAGTGAATATCATAGAATGTTTCATTCTGTCCAACACTCCCGTCCTTCTTCAGATTCTTTTTTCCCCCATTCCCTGGCTTAGTATGTTCATGTACACCATTGCTTTCTCCCGGCTTCTTCCTTTTTTGCTGTCAGTTTCAAATCATCACCATCTATCATCTCGACTTCTTTTGCTATTTTTTGTTGTTGTTTCCTTTCCACTTCTTGACTTGTGTGTGTGTGTGTGTGCCCACAAAATTTATTATTGAGAAAAAGGAAACATTTATGTATATACGTATTTAGGAGAAGAAAAAAAAAAGAAAAGACAAATTGACGAGGGATTCACGAGAAAGATATATGTGGTACGGTAGGAAAGAGTTGGTGGGACTAGAAGGAAATATAAAATTTTGAAATTAAAAAAAAACCAAGCACGCCTCCCCCCGTCGTCCAATGCGCCACCAATTTCGTCGGATAATGAAATTGTTTTTTCACTCGAAAATTTACTTTTTTGAGAAATTCGAATCATGATCTGATTATTCAGAATAACACCATCATTTTAAGCCAAAAACGAGTCCTTTTTGTCAGAAAATGACCGAGCCTTAGGGTTTTAAAAATGCGCCAGGTAGAAACAATTTTGGAAGGCTGGGGTGCCGTGCCAAGATGCCCGTATAGGGAAAGAATGAGTGGAAGGAAGAATTGGAAATATAATATAATAAACGTTTGAAAAACGTTTGAAAAACTAACAAAACATCTAAAGTTTTTTGATAACCAGCATCGAGTCTTCGCTAATCGTTCGATCGATAGTTGGAATTGAGGAATAAGAATTTGAGCGACGAGGAGCCAGAATGGGGGTACAGACAGTCAGAGTTGGGGTCGAGTTTCGCCAGTTTATTGTGGTTACTGTGGGTTCGGATTCAGAAGTGGAAGTGTCGTCTCGGAAGGAATACGTAGGAGCGGGCGACACTGCGAAATGAAGAAACGTTGAAGGACCTGCAATATGCATAGTTTTTACTCTTCCATTGACAACAATCTCACCTGAAACCAAAGACGGAACAGACCCCTGTCTCTCAGTTTCATCTGACGTGTCTGTTGACTCCCCAATCGGCTCATAACCGCTACGTGATAGGGCTCTTGTTGAGCTTCTGATGGGCTGCCTGAGCGACCGGCACGCGACCAGACGGACCCCGTTCGAATCGGTGCTCCAACTCGTACTCTCCGCGTTGCCGTTGGCTTTGAAAAAACCGAATGCACATAAAGATGGCTCCTCCCTGAAAATGGGGCAAAAAAAATAAAGAGAGGGGTGGAAATTAATTGGTTCGCATGTCGAAGCTTACTTGTAATCTCTCATTTTGATTAATGATTATTGGGAAAAGAGTGATTAATGGAAAGATGGAAGCAACATTTCGGAAGAATTAGAAAAGAGGAGGAAAAGAGCAACACCTGTTACGCATTATAACAATCTAGAGTAAAGTGTCAAAAAGCGAGACCGCAAATGATTAATCGTCAGCTGATGCTGTTTCTGTTGCTCTTCCCGCATTATTCAATTGTTTGGAACAAAAGAAACAAAGAACAATTGTTACACATTTTGACAAATATAGTTTTTAGTTTTTGGACAAAAATTGTGACGAAATTATTGTGTTTTAAATTGACTTGCGACATGAAAACGCAAGTCTGCATTCACCGTTCTGTCTTCGTCTCCTCAAATATCACTGTGTTCGCGTGTTCGCGCACAAATAAGTGGGCGGAGTTTCGTTTCGTTTCGTTTCGATTCGCGTTCTCATGGCGCAAGTCAATTTTGATTTTTGGCAGTATGATTTCTCGAGAAATCTTATGATTTTTCTTTAATTTTTTTGAACTCCCTTTCCATATTTTTAATGGGTATTCCGGGGTAACAAAAAAAAGAAAGAAAAAACCGCATTTTTTTTGCTATTTGCATTGAAATTGCTCAAAATTTTCGAGCGAAATTCACCCGAATATTCCTGCCAATATCTGTGTTAAATATATAAACAAACCGTGTTAAATAGATGAATTTTAATTAGACTCGGAATCCATATTAGTGCGCACGGCGCATTTTTAAAACCTTAAGGCTCGGTCATTTTCTGACCAACAGGCCTCGTTTTTGGATTAAAATGATGGTGTCATCTTGATTAATCAGATCATGATTCGAATTTCTCAAAAATGTAAATTTTCGAGTGAAAAAATAATTGCATCATCCGACGAACTTGGTGGCTCATTGGACGAATTGTTTGTGCAGAAAAGTAAATTTTTTGACTAGAAGTTTACTAAATCCAGTTTAGACTTTAAATATTTAGGATTCCACAAGCCTGCTGCGCAGTCCTGCGCGGCTGCTGACGCAGCCTATTGGCGACTTCGTCGCCACATTCTATTTTTTCACGTTCCACTCTTCCTTATTCATTTATACACACTCTCTTTTGGGACGATTTCTGTCCTCTGTGGCTCAGTCGGTAGTGCTCTTGAATACAAATCGTAATGTCACGGGTTCGTGTTTTGCCCACTGCATTTTCTTGCAAAAAGGCAGGTGCGGACGCGCACAGATATCCCGATCTGGGTTTTTATATATAAGAAAGATTGTATCAAATAGCGGTCATCGATATTAAGGAAATATGCCCGTTCGGCTTTTTAAGAAAATCCAGAATACTAAAATTTGGGCCCACACTCGTTATTCCAATGTTTCGGCCTCCTTGGATTGTTTCCAACGCCTTTAAATTCCTTTGAAATTTTCGAAAACAAATAATTTCTTCTAGATTTCTCACCTCAACCGTCAATCAAGTCACGTCAAACGAGATTTCCGTTTCTTGGACATTTGTCACAATTTTAACGGCTGTTTTTTATGGGTCTGCCCTTCTTCATTCATCGCCCCACGCCACCCCCGTCGTTCAATGCGCCACCAAGTTCGTCGGATTATACAATTATTTTTTCACTCGAAAATTTACTTTTTTCGAGAAATTCGAATCATCATCTGATTATTCAGGATGACACCATCATTTTAATCCAAAAACGAGGCATTTTGGTCAGAAAATGACAGAGCCTTAGGGTTTTAAAAATGCACCTGGTAGAAACCATTTTGGAAGGAAGGCTGGGGTGCCGTGCGCGCCCCCTCACTTTTTCTCTCTCTTACTTTTTGATTCTCATTTGACTCGTCTCTAAATCAAAACTTTGGAGCAACACACGAATGGAGCAATGTTTTCTACTCGAGTGCGCACCGTCATCACCATCGCAAAAGTGAATGCGTTTCGTTTTGGTGTTGCTCCTAATCGACTTCTTTTTGGTTTTCCCTTTTATTTCTTGCTATACTATTTGCAAGAGCTTGACGACGAAAGTGATATGAAAAGAAGGTGTAATTAGTATGGTCGAGTCAATGTGTGCTCGCCCCAAGGTGCCAATTATGGGGTGCTGATCCTATTTTCGAAATCATCCTCATTCAAAACATCGTTTCTTTTGGTACGATTCTGGAAGGAATGAGAATGGGGAGGAAAGGAAAAAAAGAAAAACGAATCATATTGAATGTGGAAAATGTGAAAAAAATGGGTTAGAAGAAATAAAGAAATAAAGAAATAAAGAAAGAAAGAAAGGGGAAGCAGATG
Organism: Caenorhabditis japonica; assembly: GCA_963572235.1. Classification (NCBI taxonomy): domain Eukaryota; kingdom Metazoa; phylum Nematoda; class Chromadorea; order Rhabditida; family Rhabditidae; genus Caenorhabditis; species Caenorhabditis japonica. Next base: position 22,356,017 of record OY754343.1, on the reverse strand, counting down.
TTAGTAAATATAGGTGGTGGAATGGAACAAGCATGGCTCAATGGAATCGAGTTGTGCTCGGCTCGGCTCACTTCCGTGCCAAACTTTTAAATGACCGTTTGCCAGTTTTAAATTTTTTCAACCTGGAAGCATTGTTGCCCCACGTAAATGCAAACGTGCTCTATCGCAATCTCTACGTCTTCATAGTGGCGTTCATCTAAACGCGTGCAGAAATGGAGACGCAGAGACAAAATTTTTGAAAAACAAAACGATTCCACCGAACCCCACAATAAGAAAAAAAGATTTAAAATTTCTCGCAAAGAAAAAAATCAAGAAAATAGCCGATAACCTCTTAAAAAATGGCCTTGTTCATACAAAGTTTGAAACTCACGAGAAGGGCGACAAGAACCTGGCAAACCATAATGATCATGTACTTTTCCAGACGGCCCATTGACTCCTAAAATTTCAAAACCATTATATCATTCCTATTTAAACATGCATTTTCCTGTTTAAAATGACAGGAAAATTCACATGGATTGTTTCTTTCTGTCGCATTTTCAAAACCCTAAGGCTCGGTCATGTTTTGACCAAAAGTCCTCGTTTTTGGATTAAAATGATGGTGTCATCCTGAATAGTCAGATCATGATTCGAATTTCTCAAAAAAAGTAAATTTTCGCGACTTGCGACATGAAAACGCCAGTCTGCATTCACCGTTCTGTCTGTGTCTCTTCAAATATCACTATGTTCGCGTGGTCGCGCACAAATAAGTGGGCGGAGTTTCGTTTCGTTTCGTTTCGCACTCACCTTCATCGACACAATATCGTCAAAGAGTTGAACGATCCTCGCGTACTCCTCCATAAACGCCTTCAGGCGCAGTTCACGTTCCATTACTATCGGGTTAATTTTTGGTTGTTGTCTGAAAAAACAAAAAAAAAACAACAAAATGAGCCTGCTCATTTCAGATTCAGTAACCTGTGCGTTCCGCTGGAACAGAACGAACAAAAATATGCAGGAAGAGGAGGAGAAGAAGAAAGGGTTGAACTGAAAATAGGCGGACACGGACGGGGGAAAAAAAAGAAGTGGACGAGTGTAGAAATGGAGCCGACGTGGCGCGTGAAAGAGCAAAAGAAAGGCCACGCCCACTTGCTCTTGGGAGGCTGAGAAAGAGAGAAGAGGTGTAATACACTTGGAAACCACCGGGTTTCATGAATATTGAAACTTTTTTTTGGAATTGGGCACCCCACTCGAAAATTTACTTTTTTGAGAAAATCGAATCATGATCTGATTATTCAGGATGAAACCATTATTTTAATCCAAAAACGAGGCCTTGTTGTCAGAAAATGACCAAGCCTTAGGGTTTTAAAAGTGCGCCAGGTAGAAACAATTTCTGACAAAACCGGGGGAACAAAAAAAAATTAAAAAACGAGGAAGAGGCTTCGTCCAATGCAAGTGAAATGAGGTTCTGGGACGTTTCGAAACTTTTTTTGCATTTTTTCGTAGCGTTTTTTGCCAATTGACACCAAAACACACGAGCATTTGGTGTTTATTTTTCGTTTTTATCAATTTTTAGTGTTTAAATCGGCTCTGGGACGTTTCGAAACTGGGACGTTTCGAAACTTTTTTGCATTTTTTCGTAGCGTTTTTTGCCAATTGACACCAAAACACACGCGCATTTGGTGTTTATTTTTCATTTTTATCAATTTTTTTAGTGTTTAAATCGGCTCTGGGACGTTTCGAAACTGGGACGTTTCGAAACTTTTTTGCATTTTTTCGTAGCGTTTTTTTGCCAATTTACACCAAAACACACGAGCATTTGGTGTTTATTTTTCATTTTTATCAATTTTTTTAGTGTTTAAATCGGCTCTGGGACGTTTCGAAACAAGACATTTCGAAACTAGGACGTTTCGAAACTTTTTTGCATTTTTTCGTATCGTTTTTTGCCAATTGACACCAAAACACACGCGCATTTGGTGTTTATTTTTCGTTTTTATCAATTTTTAGTGTTTAAATCGGCTCTGGGACGTTTCGAAACTTTTTTGAATTTTTTCGTAGCGTTTTTTGCCAATTGACACCAAAACACACGCGCATTTGGTGTTTATTTTTCGTTTTTATCAATTTTTTTAGTGTTTAAATCGGCTCTGGGACGTTTCGAAACTGGGATGTTTCGAAACTTTTTTGCATTTTTTCGTAGCGTTTTTTGCCAATTGACACCAAAACACACGCGCATTTGGTGTTTATTTTTCATTTTTATCAATTTTTTTAGTGTTTAAATCGGCTCTGGGACGTTTCGAAACTTATTTGCATTTTTTCGTAGCGTTTTTTGCCAATTGACACCAAAACACACGCGCATTTGGTGTTTATTTTTCGTTTTTATCAATTTTTTAGTGTTTAAATCGGCTCTGGGACGTTTCGAAACTGGGACGTTTCGAAACTTGTTTGCATTTTTTCGTAGCGTTTTTTGCCAATTGACACCAAAACACACGCGCATTTGGTGTTTATTTTTCGTTTTTATCAATTTTTTTAGTGTTTAAATCGGCTCTGGAACGTTTCGAAACAAGACATTTCGAAACTTTTTTGAATTTTCCCAAAAAATAATAATAACTGATAAAAACCAAAAATAATTACCAAATGCCAGCGTGTTTTGGTGTCAATTGGCGAAAAACCATACGCAAATATGCAAAAAAGTTTCGAAACGTCCCAGCGCCTTTAAATTAAGAAAAACCGTGCCGCAAATTTGCAAAATGTTTCCCTAATTTGTCAGGGTCGCAGTTTATACGGTAAATATTTACAAATCGTACAAAAAGCTTTCATTTCACAATCCCCCGCCCTAAACTGTTCAAGTACCTACTACAAATGTTTTTTTTTCCAGCAAGTGCTCTGTGTGAATCCACACTCTCTCATTCCAGCATTCATACTCATTTGCAAGTCGCAAAACAACAAATTCCCGCCACTTTTTTTTCCAGCTGGTTCGTAGAGTCACATCCATAATAATAATGAAATCTATTTACTTATTCAAACAAAAAAATTTCCATAACTTCACACATAAATACAGCCAAAAAAAAAGGCACGAGAAAAAAAAAGATAAAACAGATAACAAAAAAAATTAAAAATTACTAAATTCAATCCAACAGGGGAAAAAAAACGACTAAAGTGTTGGATGGGCAAAAACTGAGCTGCAGGGGGCGGAAACGAAAAGAACCGACATAAAAAGGGCGGCAAAATGTATCCTATTACAAGAGCTCCATACTTTTACACGTTAGGATGTGCACACAAAAAGACAAAAAGAAGAAACCCGGATTCAAGTCGAAAATAAGCAAAGTGTGAAGCACAAACACCGGCAAAAATTAAGGTCGGATTCGCCTTATTAGGACACCAAATTGATACAGGTGAGCAAAATATTGTTGGCCCGCCAAAATGGTCAAACGCGCTCCGCTGAACTCAACGATATGCGATTTTCATTTTATTTTCTAAATTATTTAATTTCTCGTGTAAATTCAACGTGGAATGAAATAATTTAAATAAAAATAAATTATTTAATTTCACGTTGAATTTATACGTGAAATGAAATAATTTGGATACCAAAATGAAAATCGCATGGCGTTGAGTTCAGCGGAGCGCGTTTGCCCATTTTGGCGGGACGACAATAGCAAGGTTCATATCGTTTGGTGTCGTAATAGAGCGGAGCCAAATACCCGTTAATTGTGAGAGACAAGAGAGTTGATTTGATTTGATATGTAATTAAGAAGGATAAAGGGATTATAAAGTGGAAGTGGAGTTGCCAACATTTTAGAATTTCTCGTCATGAACGTAACCGTTGTCGTCAGGTAAATTGATTTGTACATGTCGCTGCCTGAAAAAAACATATTTGACCGGCTAATAAATATTATGGATTCGTGACGTTGGGTCTCGCCACGATTCAGCTCTGGGGGGCGAGAGAGAAAACAATTTTTTGCAAACTTTTTCGATTTTGTTGGCACACAACTTGCAACAACGTGCCGCTCCAAAGTTCAAAAAATTCCTGATCCCAGAAATAACAGGCGGTGACAGTTGAAACCGGTGTTACCGTAGTTGCTTCGCTGCGAGACCTTCTATGTTCACTCGGCTATCGCGTGCTACCTTTGCACCAACTTTGAGGCAATTTCAAACATTGTGCAAATTCCCTGGAAACATTGTGCGAATTCTTAACACCATGCAAAGTTTGGACAAAAAATGAGCGGTTTTAGCATTTAGCACCGGAATTTAGACCGTTGCAAACATAGTGCCAGCTTTGACGCTATTGCAAACATTGGGCAGATTTCCTGCAAAGTTTGCACCAACTTTCAAGCAGAGCGCGTTCCATCGCAGTCTGCGTCTATACTCTTTTCGTGGTGGACACAGAATCACCTGCGCGAAACTTGCAACATTTTTTCTGTATAGCATGTCCAGTATGCGGTGAGATGTATATTTTTAGTTTCTGATTGTTTTGTTTATTATTGGATTATTAATTTAGAAATCTGCGTCAGCTTAAATATTTGTATGTTATGTATTTGCCACGGAGAGACACTTTTCGGTAATTGGCCGAGTAGTTAGCTAGTCTTTCTTTGATTTGGAGAGGCTTCGATTAGCGCAAAAAAATTTTTGTTTCATTTTTTGTGTGCAAAATGTTTAGTTTTAATACATCGCGAATTCCCCCACCGAACTCCACAATCCCTGCCGTGGCGAATATTTTATATTACTGCGTCGCGAAAAGCAGTCAGAGCGGAGCACTGTGGTCTCGCCGCGAAAAGTGGTGGTCACAGCCGAGTCACAGCAGCGTCGCGCACCTTGCCACAGCAGCGTCGCGCGCTCTGCTCTGACAGGTTTCCGCGACGCAGTAATAGGATGCATATTCCGATTGCTTTTATTAACTCCTCTCCACGTTTCACAACTCGAGTCAATTCTTATTCAAAAAAAAATCCAGATTCGTTAAGGATGGCCATAGACCAGAGTTGCACGAAAGTGAAATTCTCTAACAATAAAACGGAAGTCGGAAATGAATATTTTTCCACGGAAGTCGGAATTCAAAAAATGAGCTGAAGTCGTAAGTCGGAAATCCATCAACTTGTGGCATAGACTACGGCAACAACACCAACCATCTTATAATAAATTTAATTTTTAGTTTTAATTTTTTCCCATTTTTCACTACTTTGTTAATTTCTGTTTTCCTTATTTGAAAAAATAAATATAATTTTTCAATCAATAACAGTAAAATAAGAGTGAGCAATGCAAGGATTCAGAAAAGCGCACAATAATTGCATAGCATCGGTGCGATTTTTGCACAGACGCTATGCAAAAATAGTGCCGATCTTCTGCAATGTTCCCCCAACACCGGGGCAGACATTGCAGAATCTTGGTGCAAAGGTAGCACGCGATAGCTGAGCAAACTTGAATTTTCCCACAATTTTTTATTTTTTGCGGGAAAATTCAAGTTCAAACATAGAAGGTCTCGCAGCGAAGGAACTACGGTAACGCCGGCTTCAACTGTGCGCGCCTGTTATTTTTGGGAAATTTTTTCGGAACTTTGGACTGCAAAAAACTCCTGGGGCCGTATTCATGAAACCATTCGGAATTCCTAACGGGCTCGGAAAATTTTATTCCGGGCTACTTGGAATTCCGAATGTGGACTATTTTAATTAATTTTGATAAACCACTATTCCTAATGCACTAACAGTAAAGAAAAAAAAGAAAACCGTTCCCATTCGGAATTTTAAGTAGTTCGGAATACTTTTCCGAACCCGTTCGGAATTCCGAATGGTTTCATGAATACGGTCCCTGATTTCAGGAATTTTTGTGTCGAAAGCAGACTTTCTCGGAAAAAACGGAAAAGTTGAACATTCCCGATTCCAATAAAAATGATTTCCGAACGGATTCCGTGTCAGTAAAAAACATGTTTTGTCGTCGAAATTTGGTACGAAAAAAAAACGATTATGGCAGTGACTAAGCTTTCCACCATGGACAGGCCGTCCGAAAACGTCCTTTACCAGTCCGGAGAACGGATGCCCGCTGCCCGTCCGCGTTGCCCGGTCTGCATTTTGACGTGCCAGTGTCCAAATTTTTTTTCCGTCGAATGCGGCGCGTGCGTGTTATCAATGGAGCACGTTTTCACCAGGGCCATTATTTTTGACTCACTCTTCAGCAGATCTGGTCCGCAATGGCAATGAAGGAACATTTAAAACGAGATCATCGATACTTCCAGTCGCGGATCTCGCCATGTCGAGAGGTGACAAATCTATACTAACACATGAAGAATTTGTGGACGGAGAGCTGATTTCAAAGTGTGGAGACTCGGCGGCAACTGTTCGCACACTTTCCAGTCGGCTCAACTCTCCGACTTGATTGGGGGTAAGAGCCCCTCGTCTTAAAATTTCTACAGGTGGTTGAATGTAGTCGTCGTGTGCATCTTCCTCTCCGTTATCCATCAAAAACGTCAAATTGTCAGCCTCAACTCCCGATTCGAGCCTTCCGCTGTTTGCCTCGTAAAAAGTGTTGTCTATTTTTTCCGTCGCAACTTCGTTGAAAATGTTTATTCCTGGTGTTGGGAATTTTCCGGATTGCAAGTATTCAATAGCGCGACGGAGCTGTAAAAAAAAAAGAAACACTTTTCATCTTCTTCTCGATTTTCACCAAAAATGTGATGAAAAAGTAACATTTTGGAAGAATTAAAAAAAAAAAAAAGAAAGATTGAGGTCTATGAAATTTGATACCATCCGATTTTAAAAGAATTCAAGTTCAAACCTCTCTGAGTGCCACAACACCAATCAACTGTCCTTTTTTTGTCACATATGCTCGATTTAGGCCGAGAAGTGAGAAGAGGGAATGTGCCTGAAATTTAATTTTAATTACCGTAAAAACTCTAATGGACCTATTCACAAAACCGGAAAAAAACTTTGGGAAAAATCGGAGAATGCTCCGATCGACCTGAAATTTTGGGAAATATTGGAAAAAATTCTCCTGTACACGCTCAAAAAAAATTATCGCATTTTTTTTGAAAATTTTTAAAATCGATATTTTCCTCCAAAATTTATTTATAATGGATTCGTGGCGGAGTGACAATTTTTTTCACGTTTTTATTCGAAAAAATGAAGAAATAATTGAAGAAATTAAGAGATTTTTCGACTCCCAGTTTCACGTGAAATGTCACTCCGTCACGAATCCATTATAGCGTGTACAGGAGAATTTTTTCCAATATTTCCCAAAATTTCAGGTCAATCGGAGAATTCTCCGATTTTTCCCAAAGTTTTTTTTTCCCGTTTTCTTCCTTTTTTTTAACGGTATTGTGAATAACCCCATAAGGCCGTAGAAGAATCAACAAACTTTGAAAAGACTGGTGTACTCGCTGAGCTGAAATGGTGTAGAGTCGACGTCTAATTCACTCAAATCGAGCTTCTCGTCAAGGACCGACACTTCCCATTCCGAGCGCTGAAAATTAAAGAAAATAATGGAAATTAATACTTTAAAATCAGTGTGCCTTGCCATTTACAGTACTATTTCACGCAACAAAAAAAAACTAAACAAAACCGCAAGTTCTCATTCAAATATTGTGCTTTCAATCGAGTTGCGACACGAGGAAGCAAAACCCCGCCCACTTATTTGGGCGCGACCACGCACTCCAATAACAGTGCTATTTGAAGAGACGCAGACAAAAAAGGGATAGCCGACTCATGTTTTCGTGCTGCAACTCGTTTGAAAACACAATAAAAGAGAAAATCATTTGAGCCACGCCCATTCAAATATTTGTTAAACAAATTCAACACATAAATAAGCATAGAGCGAACAGAAAAAATGTTATATAGCCTTTTTTTCCCATATTTTTTTAAATCAAAGCATTAAATTTTGCCCAGAACGCAAAAACAGAAAAAGTTAGATAGATATCTTACATTTTCCAGGCAATCACCGCCGTTTAAAATTTTTTGAATCTGAAAATTTGAGATTAATGGGGTTCACGGCATGCTGCACCCTACAGCAGTGCAAATGCGCCCTGGCGCACTTTTGCGTTCTTCTCTGCGCCTCCATTTTCTTGGCTAAATAGAACGTTCTTCGCATTTTTAGTACCAATTTTCGTCTTTTATTTTTTAGAATTAAAAAAAGTCAAAATAAACGGTCTTTATTTACAAAAAAAAAATGTATCAGATAAACCTCAAAAACAACTATACTTAAAAAACATAATTTTTTAAAACAAGAAACAAAATAGAATAAAGAAAAATAAGAATGAAAAAATAAAATCTCGTAAATCGACACAAGTCTCTGTGGAGGAGACGCAGGGACGCAGAGGGTAGAGCAGCGCGCGAAAATCAGCTTTTGAAAAAATAAAATTCACAAAAAAAAAACAAAAAAAAAGCACGAAAGCTCGGAAAATGCTGTTCTTGGTCTGAAATGTTGCATAAATAGTTTTGAACCGAAATATCGAATTTAAAAATTTTCAGAAAATATTTCGGTCTTCAATTTTCTGTCAGGGATTATTTTTGACATTATTTCCCAAAATTTCAAGTTCTCCGAGTTTTCGCGCAATTTCTTTTATTTTGTGAAAACAAATTTATCGACCAATTTTTTTGATAAAAAAATAAATAATTTTTAAAGAGAAAATCAATAGTTACCTCATTTCCAAAAAGATCAAATTCGGTGTGCGCATTCTTCTTTTGAAAATTTTGCCGCCCAAAGCTGAGATGTGTAATCGATCGAAAAATGTCTCCAATCGTGTGATGTGATTCAATGTTCACCGCATTTATTGTCTTTCCGCTCAATTCTTTTCTTGTCGTCGGCAGTGCCGCCGCATCAAACAGCGCCTGTTTTTCCTCGACTGTCAGAATTTTTCGCGCATTCTCTTCACTCAAACCACTAAAGTTGCCTTCCGTCTTCGATTTCTGCGGACCATTTTTGGCGACCGGGACAACCAGGAATCTAAATTTCGATACGTCAAAAACAAACGTTTACCTCGGTACCTCACCTGCTGGCTCTTCTCCCTTCGGCTCCTTTTGATGCCAGACTCTCCTCCTCCTCCATTCTGCTTTCCTCTTTTCGTTTCCGTTCCGTCTCCTCCTCTTCTAATCTTTGTTTGACTCGGCGCGTCGCTTCCGCGAATCGCGCTTTCGTTCCAATTTTCGAATCCACATATCGCTGCAGTTGATTTCTGCTTATTGAGCCGACAAGCGCCCGGGATTCTGAACATGTCGATATAGGATATACCGTAAAACCTGTATTAGAAGCGCCGGCCCTTCTATTTGAGGGGCCCTTCAATTAGAGGGGGTCGTTCTATTATGGACCTATTCAAGAGAGAGAAAAAAAAAGAAAAAAAAAGGAAGAGAAATATTAATTTTCTGCCGATGATACCGTAGTCATATGTGGCGAGACCCATTCATCGATTTTTTCACTAATTTTTCTTAAATTTAGACAAAATCATCGTTTTTTCGTTCATAATAATTAAAAAAAACTATATATATATTTTTTTTACATGGTAAAAAAATGTAACCTGTTTTTTTTAATTATTGTGAGCGAAAAAACGACAATTTTGTGTAAATTTAAGAAAAATTTGTGAAAAAATCGATTTAAAAATACGCGATTAAAGGCGCATCGGTATATTTGAGTGGGTCTCGCCACATATGACTACGGTATCATCGGCAGAAAATTAATTTTTCTCTTCCTTTTTTTTTTCTCTCTTGAAAAGGTCTATAAAAGGGCCCTTCTATTATGGGGTTATTCAGGGTCAGAAAAAATAGTTTTTTTCCTTTTTTTTCCTTATTCAAATGACGAAAAAAAAAAGAAAAAAATCCGTGGCCGCGAGAGTTTTTTCCGTTGCTTTTCTAGGCCCTCCGCTGTGAGACCTACGAAATATCGATTTACGGGCGAATAAATTTTGAAATTTTTTTTGGAGAATTGATCGTATTTTATTGCTTATTTCCAATGAATTTCTGTATTTTTTCAAAAAAAAAAAATTTCAAAAATTATTTGCCCGTAAATCGATACTTTGCAGGTCTCATAGCGGAGGGCCTAAAAACTTTTGCGATGGCCTAGAAAAGCAACGGAAAAAAACTCTCGCGGCCACGGATTTTTTAAATTTTTTTTTTCCGACCCTGAATAACCCCATTAAAGGAATCATTTAATTAGAGGGGCCCTTCTAATACAGTTTTTACTTTGTTTGTCATACCGAGGCTATCAACAAGAGGGAATGCACGAATCCTCTTTTTCGACTCCAATGCTCTCTTCACGTCTCCAATTGTTGAATCTTTGCCAATATAAACAACTGGAGTTATCATAAACTGTTCAATGAGCATTTGATGATAAAGCGAAGTTGTATGAGGGATGTCAGGAAGATACGGTAGATTCTTGATGCGAATGATACTGTCATAAATTGACGGTTGGAGATAGGAAGCTGTCGCGTTGGCTATCAATACGGCAATCATGACAGGAAGGAGATGACAAAGTTGGCCGGTTAGTTCAAAAACAATGACCGCAACCGATACGGTGTGCGTAACAGCGCCACAAAACGCAGCGGCACCGACGACTGCATAAACGCCGGGGCGAATGACGAAAAGAATGTCACCATAGATGACTCCGTTTGGGTACAAAAAGAAAACAAACTCGCCGACGAGTCGACCGAATACAGCGCCGAGAACGAAAACGGGCATGAATATTCCAGATGGAACTGGTAGTGTGGAGGCGAGAATTGAGAGGAAGAACTGAAATATTTAAATCGTTCTATTTTGGTAAAAATAAAAATTACATAGACAATTTGAAACGTTCCAAGTGAAATGTACGGACTGAATTTGTATCCATCATATCCTGTCCAGTGATTCATGTTAATAGACGTAGAATTGGTCGTCGTCAAGTTTTGGCATCGGTAAAAGTTACCTTCCTCGGCAGTCCACGCACAATTCACAAAGAAATCTTTCATTGTTTGACTGAATCTTTCCTAGAATCAAAACAAATTGTAAAAAAAATTATTGTCCAACCGCAAAATGATCAAACGCGCTCCGCTGAAATTCGCATATCGTTGAGTTCAGTGGAGCGCGTTTGGCCATTTTGGCGGGCCGACAATACTAGTTTTGAGAAAAGATACCTCACCACCCATAAACTGTCCCAATCCCATCGGAAACGAGAGTGATGATATTAAAGTGGCGACAAATATTGGGTAGATGAGCCAGCTGAATTTTTAAAAATTTTATTTTTGAAAAAAGCAAACTCAATAACTTACTACTTCTGAAATATCATTTTTGCCAGAGCATTTCTTCTCAAAAATAAAACTGTTCTTCTGTGAAGATAGACGAAAAGAGAACCAGCGAGTCCACAAACTAGTCTGCAAAACAATATTTGTTTTGTTGGTTTTTGTTTTGTTTTTCACATTTTTCGCACCTAATTTGCTGGCGCGCCAGCAAACTTGCATGGTGCACTTTCGGTGCTTGCGCATTTTTCGACTCTCGCTTTTTTTATTGAATTTATTATTTTTCTTTCAGTAAAACCTGTTTTTCTTTGTAAAATGTATGCATTGTATCTTGTAATACCATAAAATTGCTCAAACTTCGATTTTCGTAAAGATTCATCCTGCGAAAACACCAAAAAACTCAAAACGATTATTTCGAAATGGTGGCTGAACCAAATTCGACGTTCTTAGGCTTAAAAAATGTCTAAACACCTCAGCTATAATTCCATTGGAGCACATGTGGGAAAAATTAAGAATTTATGTTTTTTTCCCGAAAAACATTTAAAAAATGCGTCAAAATTTGAATTTCGCGCGAAAAAATCCAGTGGGGCGCGTTTGCTCTTTTTTTTTCGCATACACGGTGTCCAGGATTTGAAAAGTGGGCAGAGCCGAACAAACGCGCCCCCACTGGATTTTTTCGCGCGAAATTCAAATTTTGACGCATTTTTTATGTTTTTCGGGGAAAAAAAACCATAAATTCTTAATTTTTTCCCACATGTGCTCCAACGGAATTATAGCTGAAGTTTTTTGAAATTTTTCAAGCCTAAGAACGTCGAATTTGGTTCAGCCACCATTTCGAAATAATCGTTTTGAGTTTTTTGGTGTTTTTGCAGGATAAATCGTTACGAAAATCGAAGTTTGGACAATTTTATGGTATTAAAAGATACAATACATACATTTTACAAAGGAAAACAGGTTTTACTGAAAGAAAAAAAAATAAAATCAATAAAAAAAAGCGAGTCGAAAAATGCGCAAGCACCGAAAGTGCGCCATGCAAGTTTGCTGGCGCCCCCGCAAATTAGGCTCCGCCCACATTTCCAATCCTGGACACCGTGCAAAGATTTTTAGTTTCAAAAATTTTTCGCATTTTTTTGAAAAATCAAAGATTGGAAAAAAAAATTGGATTAAAGACTAGAACGAGTGGGTGCTACCTCGGAATAGAACTGTTTTGGAATAGAACTGTTTCGGAATAGAACTGTTTGGGTATAAAACTGTAGTAAAATAGAACTGTAGCGAAATAAAACTGTTCGGAATAGAACTGATTGGAATAGAACTGTAGCGAAATAGAACTGTTTTGGAATAGAACTGTTTCGGAATAGAACTGTTTTGGTATAGAACTGCAGCGAATTAGAACTGTAGCGAAATATACCTGTTTTGGAATAGAACTGTAGTGGAATAAAACTGAAGCGAAATAGAACTGTCCCGAAACAGAACTGTAGCGGAATAGAACTGTTTTGGAATAGAACTGTAGCGAAACAGAACCGCCTGAAGTGGAGCTGTAGTGACCCAGGAAAGCTAGAGCAGCTCGAATAAGTATTCAGTTGTACATGGTGGGTTATTGATTTCAATTTCGCGCAGCGGTTCTTCTTGTACAGCTCCATTTTAGGCAGTTCTATTCGCTACAGTTCTATTCCAAAACAGTTATATTCCGCTACAGTTCTGTTTCGGGACAGTTCTGTTCCAAAACAGTTTTTTTTCGCACCAGTTTTAATCCGCTACAGTTCTACATCGAAACAGTTCCATTTCGCTACAGTTTTATTCCGAAACGGTTCTATTCCGAAACAGTTCTATTTCGCTACAGTTCTATTCCAAACAGTTCTACTTCGTTACAGTTCTTTTTCGCTACAGTTCTATACCGAACGGTTCGATTCCGAACAGTTATATTCCGAAGCAAGTTCTATATCGCTACAGTTCTATTCCGAGCGAGTTTTATTCCGAGGTAGCACCAACGAGTGTTAGAGATGTCTCGCAAACAGTTTTCGCAATTTTCCACCTTTCTGTATGAATAAAATTGGTAAATTTGATAGTATTTCGATAAAGAAACAATAAAAATACGCGGTGAAAATGAAAAACATTGTTTGTTTTTCTTTTTTTTGGTTTTTCTTGTTATTTTTTCGCAAAAAAACTTTTTTGTGGCACCCCCGGCGGCGATAATTTGATGAGTAATGCTCACCCAATGAGTGCAAAAATAGGAAGCTCTTGCGGCAGGAACACATTTTGTGGAGGGAAGTTTGTTTGATAATGAGCCTCTACGGTAACCGCTTCCGAAACGGAAAACATCTTCAAAATGCGGAAAAGCGTTGCGGAACACGTGGCGGCAAAGAATCCACGCCAGTAGTTTCGGACAGCAAAGTAGACGGAAGTGACTTCGATCGAAAACAGAACACCTCCTATTGGAGCGGAGAAAGTGCAAGCAACTCCGACTGCACATCCAGCTGCAAGCATTTCAGCACTTCTCGACTCATTTTCAAAAATTCCGCCGGACGATCCATGGACAAGACGACTCAATTGAGAGGCAACAACAGAAGCGACATGAACAAACGGTCCCTGTAAAGCTGAAAGAGTTTCGAACAAAGAACTTGTAAAGCAAGTGTTAAACTCACTTCTTTTCCCATCGGAAGACCACTTCCAAGTGAAAATGTGAGTCCGATCATTTTAGAAACAAGAGTTCGCAATGACAGGTATTCTTTGAGGATAACGCCGCGAAGGATAGTTTTCATTTCTGGAATTCCAGACCCGATTGCTTGTGGAGCAATGTAGTGAGCACATACTGCGGAGAAAAGGATCAAGGCGACGACGTATCCGACCCAAACGAGAAGAGCTAATGTGAAGTGGTAGGTTTTCACAAGATCGAAAAGTTGCATTTGTCCTAAAAATATTCATTTTTCCGACTTGTGATTACTTGTGCCCTCAAAAATCAAAATGACGATTGAATGGAATTTTTAAAAGTTCAAACTAATAACGATCTGGGCTGGGAAGAAAAATCGCCACGCGTATTTTTAGTTTTCTAATAAAAACAAAAAAAAAACACTTACAAAAATTACATATGGTCGGGCTTTCAGAAATTCCTAAACATTTGGTAGCATATAGTTTGAGGTATTGAGTTTCGATTGTGAAATTTCTAGGGTGCAATTTTTCGATTTAGCTGGAAAAAAAGGTCTGAAAATAATTTGAAATGCAATCATCTTTATCATTTGTAGTTTTTAACGTTGAAAGCAGAGGATGAACGGTTAAGTGGATAAGACATTCGGTTGCTTCACGTCATTTGTTTCAAATTTTTGACGCATTTTTGGTTTCCATTTCCCAATTTCATGTGCAAAAATTTTTAACGAATGACGTGAACGCCCCAACAACCTTCTGCACGGCAACCGAATGTCTTATCCACTTTACCATTTCTCATATGCTTTCAACGTTAAAAATTACTAATGATAAAGATGATTGCATTTCAAAATATTTTCAGACGCTTTTTTTTCAGCTATATCGAAAAAGTGCACCCTAGAAATTTCACAATCGAAACTCGATACCTCAAAACAAAATTTTTATGAATTTCTGTAAGCCCGACCATATGTAATTCGTGTAAGTGTTATTTTTTGTTTTTATTGGAAAACTAAAAATACGCGTGGCGATTTTTCTTCCCAGCCCGGCTCGTTATTAGTCTGAACTTTTAAAAATTCCATTCAATCGTCATTTTGATTTTTGAGTGTATGGGAATGATAACAGCGATGACGGGAAGCCCCCACAACGCATGTTTCATTTTCATTTATCACAAAAATTAACGTTCTTGATATTGGAAAATTCCATTGATAAGGCAAGACAAGTCCAGCTGTTTATTTAACCAACCATTCTGCAAATTCAGAATCGCGTAGTCCATTCCAAACGACAACGCGGCCATAATGAACCCGAGAAGTGCCAGAAAAATCCAGTCTATGATTACTGTCCGAAAAAGGCGTATCAAATTGGCTGAAAGTTGAAAGATCAGAGTGTCAAGAATGATACGTTATAACAGTAAAGTATATATATTTATACCAAGAGAAAACCGGCTGGATGGTTGTGATTTGGCAGGAAGGGTGAGTGGAATTGTGAGACCATCTGACGTTTTGTTCTGGAAATGAAAATGTACAAATTTCCGCGATTAATTGGGCGATTTAGACCACACTCTTTAAAATTCAGCATTCTAAATAGTTTTCTTCATAATCCTAATGGACCTATTCACAAAACCGGAAAAAAACGTTAAAAAAATTGCGGACAAAATCGGAGAATGCTCCGATTGACCTGAAATTTCGGGAAATATTGGAAAAAATTCTCCTGTACATGCTCCAAAAATTTTTGACCAAAATATCGATTTTTCTGAAAATTTTTAAAATCGATATTTTGGCCCAAAATTTTTTGAGCGTGTGCATGAGAATTTTTTCCAATATTTCCCAAAATTTCAGGTCAATAGGAGCATTCTCCGATTTTTCCCGCAATTTTTTCTGTTTTTTTCCTTTTTTTTTTCGGTTTTGTAACCCCATTCACAAAACCGGAAAAAAATTGCGGGAAAAATCGGAGAATGCTCCGATTGACCTGAAACTTTGGGAAATATTGGAAAAAATTCTCCTGTACATGCTCCAAAAATTTTTGACCAAAATATCGATTTTTCTGAAAACTTTTAAAATCGATATTTTGGCCCAAAATTTTTTGAGCGTGTACATGAGAATTTTTTCCAATATTTCCCAAAATTTCAGGTCAATCGGAGCATTTTCCGAGTTTTCCGCAATTTTTTTCTTTTTTTTTTTCCGATTTTTTGAATAGGTCCATTATTTCAACACAAGAAACGATCGAATTGTTTATTTCAAATAGTAGAAAACCACGAAAATTAAGAAAAAATGCAAAATTAGATGAGAGAAATAATTTTCAACGAAATAAATACAGTTAAATTCCGCACAATGTGACAATTCATCGCATTCGGAAACTGGAATACGGTCAAGTTGTGAAAACTGATAATAATACAAAAAACGAGAGAAAATCAAAAAAAAATTTTGAAGGATAACGCGCGGTACTTTACGATATTTAGGCAGCATTTGTTCCACAATAAAAGATTTAACTTGAAAATTACCCCGTTTTCATCCATTATAATAAAGCGAAACATTTTTTGTTTCTTAAGGATTAACAGTGAAATCACCAATGAACAAACTGTTATCGCATCAGAACAGAAAAAAGCTTGAGTTTTGATAACAGTTGCATGTTTTCCATCACCTCTAATTATTGTTTATTTGCATTTAATTATTACTCACCTTTTCAATAGTTGATATTATTTTCGTGCCAAGACCCATTGTGTAGGTGTCCTCTGGGCGAACTGTTTTGTAGACACCAAGATGCTGGAAAACTCGGAGAATAAATAGTGTCGTTTGCGAGCGAGTTATTTTTTAACTTTAATTTATTGACTTTGACACTTTCGAAGGTGATTTAAAGGTTAATCAAACAAGATATTGAAACAGGGAAAATGGAAGGAAGAAGAAAAGAGAGAAAATGATTGATAATGTTCGCGGTCAGATGATGTTGTGCTACAGATGAAAGGAATACCGTAAGAAAAAAGTCGCAATGACGTGTCGTTCAAGTGGACAGACGTTTTGCATGCTTTCCTAATCGGTTCGCCTTAATCGGTTAAGATTCTAAAGGTGCTTAAGGCGAGTGGGCGGGTTCCGGGACTGTTTGAGGTTTGCTCCGGCTGTTAAAAAGCAATCACAGAAGTCGTGACGTCACAGAAACCGTTCTTGATTCAACTTGATCCGATTAATATCTGCCACTTGACTCCGCCCATTTTTTTTTTCGAAAAAAAAACACACACACACACAACAAAAACAAGTGACAGGAAGAACGATCGCACAAAGTATTTATGATGGTCGAGGAAATTTTAGAATGGTATAATTCTGAGAATTTTCGAGAATTGGGGAATTATTGATAAGGAGAACACAAATATTTGAAGAAGGTCACTAAAAATGGGAATGAAAAGAAGTCGAGCTCGCAACAAATACCCAAAGTTGAATATCATAGAAAGGTGGAATTGCAAACAGAAAAGTTCAAAAAGGTTACCAGCCGTGTCTGACATTTTCAGAATTTTTATCCAAAGATATTTAAAAAAAAATCAACTGGGTGCATTCTGAGGATCTGGGACGTTTCGAAACTTTATTAAGTCGCCTTTGTCAAATATTTATTTTTACTGACTTTTGTTTTTTTTTTTATACAAACGGCAATCATTTCTTTTCCCTATTTCTCTCGTGTTTGAACGTCAATCGAAAGGTCACTGGATCGAGTTTTGTCGACTGCAAACTCGGGTGTGAGACACACAAACAAACACACAGACTAATCTAAAATTTTCTGAGTGCATGATCAGCCGCGCTCTATTGACAAAATGCTGCGAAACCGTGCCGCACTTGCAAAATTAACGCGAATTTTAATTTATTTATTTGCTTTCAAATACATATACATGATAATGATAAAAACCGAGTGGAAAAATCGGGGCAAATAAAAATAAACATTTTTTATTTCATTTTTCATTAATAAATTAAGTAATTCACATAATTTGTTATATTTATTAACAAAAAATAACTTAAATTACAATGTATTGATGCGTCGCATTTGCGGCTCCTCAATAGCAGTTTTCCTTGTTTGCGCGTTTGCTGAAATCAATAAATAATGAAAAAAAAATTTAGTATCACTTTCAAAATAATAAAAAGCAAAAAAAATAAAAGAAAAATTGCGAAACGACTAATGGCAGCTCAAATTTGAATTTTCCCGCCGAAAAGGCGTGCCGCGCCGCACACTTGCAAAGTCAAAAGTCCAGTGGAGCGCGGGTTATCATGCATTCACCGACTAAAAAAAAACGGAAAAAACGACAAACAACTGGGAGAAAACTCGGAAAATGCTGCGATTGGTCTGAAATTTTGGGAGAAACTGTCAAAAATGCTTCCGGGCTTGCTCAGAAAATTTTGGACCGAAATATCGATTTTAAAAAAATATTGATTTCTTTCTGAAAATTTTAAAAATCGATATTTCGGGCCAAAACTTTCTGAGAAAGTCCGGAAGAATTTTTGGCAGTTTCTCCCAAAATTTCAGACTAAACGGAGCATTTTCCGAGTTTTCTCCCAGTTGTTTGTCATTTTTTCCGTTTTTCTATAGTCGTTGAATGCATGATGACCCGCGCTCCGCTAAAAATGCACTAAAGTTTCGAAACGTCCCAGTTTCGAAGTGGCAGGTTTCGAAACGTTCCACAGCCTACCCTGAACTATAAAATTTCCACATTGGGTGCGAACACAGACAACAAACAGATAGACACTCTAATTTTTCCAGCTTATTTCCAGTCGACAACCAGCTGGGTTGGGGCAAAAGAACGGCTGAGATGACGTCACACAATACGTTTGCTCGACCGCACTCGATTTCAGAATTATTTAAAATAATGCAAATTAGCGGTCAGTTTGATTCGAAAACAATGGAAAACGAACAAGTTAACGAGTAGAAAAAGAACGATGACTTGAAAGATATATACTTTTTTTAAGTAGAAAAAAACCTATGACGCAGTTTCGTCTCTTTGTTCTCTGCAGACGTCCATTCAAGAATCGAACGGTCAACTGAACACAGACTTTCTCTCCCTTTTTGTTTTTTTTTTTGAACAAAAATATATAATTTTTCAAAATCACTTACAGAGCCTTCTAAATCGTACTCTTTACTTTTCTCTTCAATCCTCGCAATTTCAGTCTTTTCTTCAGAGTCATTTCCTGTGTTCGAGATACTATTCGGCGAATTATTTTCCGATTTGTCTGAAAAAAATTCACATTATTTATTACGTATTCCCGAGTACGTGAGATGTCGTAAAATGGGTCTCGCCACGATCGGTGTATGCATACTTGTAAACAATCTACAGTACTTGGGATACTGTAGATTGTTTACGTTTTTCGACATGCGTGAATTGAAAAAACTATAATGGATTCGTGGCGGAGTGATAATTTTTTTCACGTTTTTATTCGAAAAAATGAAGAAATAACTGAAGAAATGAAGAGATTTTTCGTCTTCCAGTTTCACGTGAAATGTCACTTCGTCACGAATCCATTATAAAAAAAAGTATATGTATAAAATATAAGTTTTAAAAAACAAAAAAATAACATGAAAAAATAAAGAAAAATTTTAATTGAAAAAATTCGAAAACAAATATTTAAATCCAAAAGTGTGCAAACACCGATCGTGCCAAGACCCATTTTACGACATCTCACGTACTCGGGAGAACTTTAACATGAAAATTTACTAACCTAGTGAGAACGACGTGAATTCAAATTTACAATGCATTTCAAATAAAAATAGAAATAGAAAATCGGGAATGAAATGGATTCGATCGAATAGTGAAATCGACTTGATAAAGAGGAGGTGACTATCAAATTAAATCACAAAAACAGATTTCAAAGAAAAGTAACATACCTGGTGGTAATGACAGCAAACTTTGCCATTCGATTTTTGCAAGAGGCGTCCTGCTGGGCATTCTTATGCTTCAAAAAGTGATAAAGCCAAGTAGTAACGAAAATGTGATTTTTGTATGTGAGAGCCGAGCCGCGAGTCGAATCAGCCAACAAACCGTCAAGTGTCGATATATGCCCCACGCATATGTGCTTTATGTGTTGTTACAAGTACCGCCAAAAGACCAATCGTATGAACCACTTGAGATCAATTAACGAACAAGAGAACGGTTGTATGTATTTAAAACGCTTCTGAAAGATGCCAAATTAATTTTTAGATAAACTCTTTTGAAAAAAGAGAGCTCTAGAGCATGAAAAAACTGGGGAAAACCAAGAAATCGGGGAAAAATTAACAAAACCCCGACTTAAATCGCCGACACGAAAGCCCCTGCAAGTGCGCTTTATTGAACACCTAAAATGCGCGCGCTGTTTCAATTTTTAAAAAAATTTCGGCTTTGCAGATGTACATCACAGGTGTACCGCAAGAAAAAGAAAGATTTTCGACAAATTTTGCGATAAATTTATCCAGAAATCTGTCAATAAACTTTTTTGTCCGAAATTCTTTGTATATGACGCACTGGGGTATGAGGAGGAAGTGAGTATACGCGCCCGGACGCACACACGCAACGCATCAAAACTCTAACGTAAATCGCCGACACGAATTGGGAGCCGCTGCAAGTGCGCCCTATTGCACACCTCAAATGCGCGCGAAATTCAAATTTTGAATATTATCGGCTTTGCAGATGTGAAATCATTGCACAGAAAAAATGTGTACCGAACGAAAAAGAACGATTTTCGACAAAATTTGCGATAAATGTATCCAGAAATCTGTCAACAAACCTTTTTTTAGCCAAATATCTTTGTATATGGGTCTTTTACATAAAATATGACAACCGGGACATTACAAATTAAGCTCCATGTCTTGTTTTGTCGTTTTATTTTGAAAATTCATCGCTCAATTTTTCGCAAAAAATATATAATAACTTGCCGACATATTTTAGCTGGGTGAAAGCATGCATTGCGGATCGGAGGCCACTGATGTTTCGATTTTCCGAGACCGGATAACAGACAACAGACCCAAAGCATGCTTCCACCCAGCTCCCTCCGGTCGCCCATTTGATGGTGTCACATATGCTTCCGGCGCGTTGCCACTGAACCTTCCGGTTATGAATAAATACTTGGAAACGCAAATTCGAAGCGTCAAGGAGAAAAAAGGGCAAAAAAAACGAAAAGAAAAAAAAATTCAGCGATTCTCAACCCGCATAACGCCAAAAAAATTTAATTAAATCATAAAATTCACATAAATAAAGAAATAATAAAGTTTCCTGCAGTTGTTCTCTTTTTTTTCGACTCTGGTTCTCATTTTCATAGCCGAAATTTTTTAAAATTTGAATCTCGCGCGCATTTGAGGTGTGCAATAGGGCGCACTTGCAGCGGCTCCCAATTCGTGTCGGCGATTTACGTTAGAGTCGCATCAAAATGAGGCCCAAAAAATAAAAAAGCGCGCGAAAAATGTTGCATTATCGGAGAGAAAAACCAACGCGCGCGAAATAATTTTGAATAGTTTCGTAATTTTCACGACCTATTCAAGAGAGAAAAAAAAGAAAAAAAAAAGGATGAGAAAAAACTCTAACGTAAATCGCCGACACGAATTGGGAGCCGCTGCAAGTGCGCCCTATTGCACACCTCAAATCCGCGCGAGATTCAAATTTTGAATATTATCGGCTTCGCAGATGTGAAGTCAATGCACAGAACGAAATGTGTACCGAAGGAAAAAGAAAGATTTTCGACAAAATTTGCGATAAATTTATCCAGAAATCTGTCAACAAACCTTTTTTTAAGCCAAAATTCTTTGTATATGGGTCTTTTACATAAAATATGACAACCGGGACATTACAAATTAAGCTCCATGTCTTGTTTTGTCGTTTTATTTTGAAAATTCATCGCTCAATTTTTCGCAAAAAATATTTAATAACTTGCCGACATATTTTAGCTGGGTGAAAGCGTGCATTGCGAATCGGAGGCCACTGATGTTTCGATTTTCCGAGACCGGATAACATACAACAGACTCAAAGCATGCTTCCACCCAGCTCCCTCCGGTCGCCCATTTGATGGTCTCATATATGCTTCCGGCGCGTTGCCACTGAACCTTCCGGTTATGAATAAATACATGGAAACGCAAATTCGAAGCGTCGAGAAAAAAGGGCAAAAAAAACGAAAATAAAAAAAAAATTCAGCGATTCTCAACCCGCATAACGCCAAAAAAATTTAATTAATTCATAAAATTCACATAAATAAAAAATAATAAAGTTTCCAGCGGTTGTTCTCTTTTTTTTCGACTCTGATTCTCATTTTCATAGCCGAAATGTTTTTAAATTTGAATCTCGCGCGCATTTGAGGTGTGCAATAGGGCGCACTTGCAGCGGCTCCCAATTCGTGTCGGCGATTTACGTTAGAGTTGAGAAAAATTAATTTTCTGCCGATGATACCGTAGTCATATGTGGCGAGACCCACTCAAATATACCGATGCGCCTTTAATCGCGTATTTTTTTAAATCGAATTTTTCACTAATTTTTCTTAAATTAACACAAAATCATCGTTTTTCGCTCACAATAATTAAAAAAAAACACGCCCTTCTATTGCTTCATTTCAAAACAAAACAATTGAAACGCGGTGTTTGCGTACTTTTGAAATTCAAACGGCAATAAAAGAAATATTAAATAGCATGGCAAATGAAGGGATTTGTTCCTTTTTGTTTGATTTTTAAAAGAACGCAAACACCGCGTTGCAACTTTTTTGTTTTCACAATATAGGCCCGAACATCATTAAAACTATGAATTGTGTTTTCAATCGACGTGCGACATGAGAACGCGAATCGAAACGAAACGCCGCCCACTTATTTGTGCGCGACAACGCGAACACAGTGATATTTGAAGAGACGCAGATAGAACGGTGAATGCAGACTTGCCTTTTTACGTGGCAAGTCGATTGAAAACACTATGTGAAAGGAGAAATAATTTTTTTTTTTGGTTTTTAATATTACTAAACAATTAACGAAGTCATAGAGTTCACTTCTTAGAACCCGCTGCTCGTTTTATTTTTCTCGTTTTGTCACTCAGGTCTTTCTCCTTTTCTTTCGCATGCCTTTTCGAGAAATCTTTTGTTGATGCGCCTCCTTCCACTTCCAGATCAATAACCTTTCCCTCTCCTGGTATTTCGATAGGACCAAAATACGGATGATCCGGATCCCAGTCGAGCGGATCTGTGTCTTTTATCTTGTTCGCTGTCGCCGCGTGCTGAACACAGTAGTAGATGAAACTGTAGTCGGGAACCGCATAATATCCAAGTGTATCGACGTACTAAAAAGTAAAAATTAAGAAAAACGACCGTCAAGTCATAGAAAAAAAAAAACGTACTTTTAAAATTCTCGTAAATTCCTTCTTCGGACAATTGTAGAGAAAGTCTTCGAGAATGTCTGGCTTTGTGCGTACGTCTTGTTTGTACATCAACACTTTTTCTCGGTCGTGTGCTTTCAATTTTCTCCATGGCAATCCACCTGATGTCCACTCGACAACCATGTACAGCCAACTCTCAATGTCATCTTTCCTCGCCTGATCTTGTTGAACCATTGCTGCTAACGGAGCATATCGAGTTGTACCTCGAAAGGGGGCCGATACTCGTGGTGTTCGCATGTCCTTTCCTTCCGCCCGCTTCACAAATTCACGACACAGACCAAAGTCCAGCAGAAAAATTGTGTGGTGTTCGTTTGATTCCTTCCGTCCAGCGGCAAAGTTTCCAGGCTTGATATCTCGGTGAAGGTATCCAAACTAGAAAGAAATTATTCATAACGCTTTTCAGAATGATTTGAAGTATAATGGCGTTATTCATGAGAAAAAAAAACGGTTTGTTTTTGTTTTTTTCCAATTCACGCGATGCAGGTAGAGAAACAGGGGTCTCCCCTGATATAGCATTGATAGTGAAGAGACACAGAAGGTGAGGTGTTCAAAGGGCTCTGGGACGTTTCAAAACAAGACGTTTCAAAACTGGGACGTTTCAAAACTGGGACACTTCAAAACTGGGACGATTCAAAACCTGCCACTTCAAAACTAGGACGGTTCAAAACTTTGAGTGCAATTGTGCGTCACGGTGTACGCACTAGTGACACCAGAACACACGCACATTAAATTTTTATTTTCGTTTTGTCATTGTTTTAAACTCTTTTCACGTAATATTCATTTTCTTTTTTCGTTTTGTCATTTTTTTAACTCTCTTCACGCGTTTTGCTCTCGTTTCGCATTTTTTAAAAAATAATTTTTTGCCGGTATTTAAATTTGGTCAAATTCGCCGAGCTCATGTTTTGTCATTTGTCGAGTGCTTTACGTGAAAAGAGTTTAAAACAATGACAAAACGAAAATAAACATTTAATGTGCGTGTGTTCTGGTGTCACTAGTGCGTACACCGTGACGCACAATTGCACTCAAAGTTTTGAATCGTCCCAGTTTTGAAGTGTCCCAGTTTTGAAACGTCCCAGTTTTGAAACGTCTTGTTTTGAAACGTCCCAGAGCCCTTTGAACACCTCACCTTCTGCGTCTCTTCATTATCAATTTTATATCAGGGGAGACCCCCGTTTCTCTACCTGTATTTTTTTTACATTTCTCGACATCGCGTGAATGAATAACCCCATAACTTACGCTATGGAGATGCTCAATAGAAACAAGACATTGCGCCGCCGTTTTAAGAGATGTTCCTAACGTGAACCGCCCGTCCGGCCTATCTTGCCTCAAATCCCACAGATTCTTGCCGATCAGCTTCATGACGATAAAGTTGAAACGATCTTTGACATTGGCCCGATCGAGTACTACACAAAAGTGTCTGCTCTTGATCTGTATCGCCCCTTTCATCACATTGCAATCCATCAACAACACCTTTTTCGCTGCAGTCGCTTTTTCGCATTTGATCGCAAACTTTTCAGAATCACTAAGACGAAGAACAGAGTAAACAGCACCGTATCCACCTTTTCCGAGCAACGCAATCACTCTGTACTTGTCTTTTTTTGTCTTGAGAATTTCTTCGTCATGTGGTAGCACATCGTCTGTTTCATCCGAAGACTGCATTTCGTTTTCCTCCCAGAATGCGTTTTGATCGATTTAAATTACAAACTAATTTGGTTTTACTTCCTTACACATTTTAAATAAATAACGCTCTTATTGTCAAGGCCACGCTCTAATATTTTGCCGCCAACGTCCACGATCGCGTAGCGTGACAACTCTATGTCTCGTCTGCGTCTCGTAGTTTACACGCTTTCTATCTAAAAATTCATTTCAAAAAATGTGGATTCGCAGAAATAGGCGCTCTGCCAACATTTTTTTTTCGCGTGTTCAACGGAGCGCATTTTCGCGAGGGTAGTCGCCAGCACTCCGTGAATGCTGTTATGGAGTTATTGTGTTTTCAATCGACTTGCGACATCAAACCGTGAAACTCCGCCCACCTTTTTTCACGCGAACATTAAATTTTAGTGCATTTTGAATTTTTACGTGAAAAAAAGTGGGCGAGGTTTCATGTTTTGATGTCGCAAGTCGATTGAAAACATAATATATATTCACGAGAAAAAAAACGGTTTGTTTTTGTTTTTTTTCCAATTCACGCGATGTCGAGAATTGTAAAAAAAAAATACAGGTAGAGAAACGGGGTTCCCCCTGATATAGCATTGTTATTGAAGAGACACAGAGACTGCCCCCCCCCTTTCTTCGATTTAATCACCTTCTGCGCCTCTTCACTATCAATGCTATATCAAGGGGAGACCCCGTTTCTCTACCTGTATTTTTTTTACAATTCTCGACATCGCGTGAATTGGAAAAAAAAACAAAAAAAAACCGTATTTTTTCTCATGAATAACCCCATTATCAACTAATATTTAAATTATTTTAAGTTTACTTATTTTATATCCGTTTTGCGGGAACTAGAATTGCTTTTTCAGGATTTGCATGAAATTCCAAAAAAGAAAAAATTAAATTGATGTGGATGTGGAAGCACGGCGTGTGCGGGCTTTTTTCTCGAAAAAAAAAATTCTCGCCTAATTGTAAGCGTGGTCGCATTTAGCTGCGCAGCGCTTTTCTGCGTTATGGGGTTATTCGGGGTCGGAAAAAAATAGTTTTTTTTTTCCTATTTTTCCTTATTCAAACGACGAAAAAAAAAGAAAAAAATCCGTGGCCGAGATAGTTTTTTCCGTTGCTTTTCTAGGCCATTGCAAAAGTTTTCAGGCCCTCCGCTGTGAGACCTGCGAAAAGTCGATTTACGGGCGAATAAATTTTGAAATTTTTTTCGAGAATTGATCGTATTTTATTGCTTACTTCCAATAAATTTCTGTATTTTTTCAAAAAAAAAAATTTTTCAAAAATTATTCGCAATCGATATTTCGCAGGTCTCACAGCGGAGGGCCTAGCAAAACTTTTGCGATGGCCTAGAAAAGCAACGGAAAAACTCTCTCGCTCACGGATTTTTTCTTTTTTTTTTTCGTCATTTGAATAAGGGAAAAAAACTATTTTTTTCCGACCCTGAATAACCCCATTATATTTAGCCAAAAAAAAAAAACATATTTGGCAAGGCGCCAAAGATTTTTGGAAATACTCCAAGAGAAATATATGGAGGCGCAGAGAAAAACGGAAAAGTGCGCCAGGGCGCGTTTGCACTTTCGTAGGGTCCAGCATGCCGTGATTGTGTTACTGTGTTTGTGGATTTTCGAGCGAGCATTTATTTGAGTCGAGCTGGGTTGAGTCGTCAGCCAAACAACAAAGAAAAACACAAATTAGATAAAGTTAAATAATAAAAAAGGTTGAATGACAGAACAGAAAACACCGCAAATCGAGAATCACGGCGAGACCAATGGGGTCTAATAGCCTGGTGGAGTGCGTGGCTCTGGGCAGTGATCGCAAGATCCCTCGTCTCCTGGTGGTCCTTGTGGTCCCTGTGGTCCTGGTGGTCCTTGTCCTCCCACTGGTCCTGGGCCTCCGGCATCTCCTGGTGGTCCTTGTTCTCCGCCTTCGGTGAGTCCAGCAATTCCTGGAAGTCCCTTTGGTCCGACTGGTCCCTTTGGTCCGCGTGGTCCTGCTGGTCCGGCTGGTCCGTTGACCTGGATAACTCTTCCTG
Organism: Caenorhabditis japonica; assembly: GCA_963572235.1. NCBI lineage: Eukaryota > Metazoa > Nematoda > Chromadorea > Rhabditida > Rhabditidae > Caenorhabditis > Caenorhabditis japonica. The sequence goes on along the minus strand of OY754343.1, from coordinate 22,329,197 downwards.
GCTGTCCGGCTGGTCCCGATGGTCCTGGCTCTCCAACACCTCCTGGTGGTCCTGGGGGTCCAATCATTCCTGGCTCTCCGTTCTTTCCGTCGGAAGCTCTCTCCTGAGATTTTCCCTTTGGTCCCGATGGTCCCTTTGGTCCTTGCTGTCCAACAGCTCCCTGTGGTCCTGGTGGGCAGATGATGCATGGCTCAGATGGTGGGAGAGCAGAGCTGAGGATGGATCCTTCTTTTCCTGGAACTCCTGGAGCTCCATGGTGTCCGTCGTTTCCGTTCGGTCCAACATCTCCTGGTGGTCCTGGTGGTCCGGCTGGTCCCTGCTGGCATGGGCAGCAGGTTGGTCCGATGTCGGCTCCAGCTCCGCTTGGTCCTCCGTATCCACCAGATCCAGAGCCACCTCCACCTCCTCCTCCTCCGTTTCCTCCGGCGTATCCCTCCTTGTATCCAGCATTTCTGCGGCTACGGGTGACTCCTGATTTGTGCAAGACTTGCATCTCTACCCACATGTCACGGGCGCGAGACTTGCAGAACTCAGTCTCCATGATCAAGTGAGACTGGAAGGATTGGACGTAAGAGTAGATCATCGGGAGCGTCACAACGCTGAAAAATAATTTTGAAAACAGTTCTGAAAGAAATGTTGCTCACCTTGAGATGACGGCTGCTGTGGAGACAGCGACCGCGAAGAATGCGACGCGGCGCATCTGTTGCTGCTGATCGTCCTCTTTGTCAATCTTCATGTTCAGCTGACGACTGAAGATCCAATCGAACGCATCTTCTTTTATACAAAACTTATTCCGATTGATAAGCCGGTTCTTCTTAACAACAACAACTAGTAATCGGGTAAATGGGTCAAGAAAGAAGAGGAAACGGGAAAATAAACCAGTTTATTTATGTTATCAGTTTATCAGATAGTTAGATAGTTAGTGGCACGTTATGAGATTCACCCCAAGAACGGATAACTTTTAACAGAAATTCACAGTTTGGATGATGATTCGAATCAATCAGTTGCAGAACTTCTCGCATTTGATGAACGAGCACTCTGGAACAATGAGAGAATAGTCAGGCAATTTTTGGCGCGTTATGGCGAAATTCGGCGTCTAGGTGGCTAATAGCCACTGAAAATGGCTAATAGCCGCCGAAAAGGCTAATAGCGGGCCATAATGGAAACTAGCCGACAAATTTGGCTATTAGCCATTTTGGCTATTAGCCGTCGAATATGGCTATTAGCCGCCGAAAAGGGCTATTAGCCATTATGGTACGTCCAAAGTAAAAAAAAAGCGCAAAAAAAAGACGAAAAAAGGCGTCCAAAGTAACTTTGTTTTTGCGTCTTTTTTCTCTACAGTATACCGCAGAACATGCAGATCAAACAAAAAAAAAACAACTAAAAACATGTTTCAAACAATCAAAAATGTAAACAAACATGTGAAATTCAAATTATTTGCTTCGCGCGTCGCTAAGATGTGCAGGTTTGGCGGGATACCGTAGAGAAAAAAGACGCAAAAACAAAGTTACTTTGGACGCCTTTTTTCGTCTTTTTTTGCGCTTTTTTTTACTTTGGACATACCATTATGGGGTAATACCACTGCCAACGGTGTGTTGAAGCGTACATATTTTCAAAAATAATAAAAAGTACGCAAATTGCCGTGACATGCGCTTTAAAATTATAACGTTACAGGTTTCTGTGCATGCACCGAAACTTACGACAATTCAAAAAACATTTTCATTGAAAACGCATGAAACACTTCTGTTAATTCAACGAAACGTGCTTCTAATTGACTCATTAATTTTTTCTTATGCGGAAGAGTACAAAAAAGGTAGAAAATCACGTCAATTTATTGATTAATGCGATATTTCAAAAACAGTGACCGTAACCATAAAACTTTCTTTCAATGAGTAGTGCGAGGGGGCGCGTTTGCTGCGGTGCACCGTTCAACACACCGTGCCGCCTATGAAAAATTCGTCTGTTGGAAACGCAGCTATATTTAAAATGTTTACATGCAACAATTAGGGGAAACAGTCTTCGCGCTTACTCAGTGCTTTTGCGACTTTTTCCAGCGACAAGATGACCGAAATTTGAAATGGATAATTTTTGAAAATGATAGCCGACGGAAACGGCTAATAGCCATCGAATATGGGGGAGTGTGCCAAATACATATGGCACACGCCCCGAATCGGTGGCTATTAGCCAAAAATTTCATGAGTACGATTTACAGTAAACGCTGTAACTTACTGATCATTTTTCTGAGTTGTCAATTGCCGAAAAAGTCCAGCACAAGCTCCTCTCTTTCCATTCCAGTTTTCAGGAGATGGATCGAGTTTTTCAATCTCGTGAAAAGCTTTTGTTGAAAAATAATACTCGGTGGCAATATAGCAATCATGAGCAATAAGTTTCAGAAGATTCAACCGGTCATTTGTGTTTTCTGATTTCGTCATGATATCCCACGCTTTTTGTGGTTTTTTGTTGCGGATATCTAAAAAATTAAAGCTAACATCGTATTTCAATACGAAAAAACAAACATACAACATCTAGAGAGCATAAATTTGAAAAGCGGTTTGTCCCTCTCTGGTCCGACTACCATTACAAAAGTCTCTTCCGCAAGTTTGTACCTTTTATCCATCAAATAGGCTTGAGCTAAGTTCAAATAGAAGAAGTCGTCATCTTTTAAGTATTTCTTAAAACAATTCAATTTTTAATGGAAGATAAATAGAAATAAAAATTGAAACCTGAATGGAATCTAGGTACATTATGACTTCATCATATTTGCCAGCAAGGAAAAAATAAGCGGCACAAGCTTGTCTTCCTGCAATTGTGTCTTTCACGAGCGGAGAATCACCGACCATTTGGAAAAAGTTTTCCGCTATTTTCAGATGCTCCCTCTGCAAAAAGTTTTTTTTATAATCCGGCAACATGTTGTGCTTTTTTTTGGGCTTTTTTCGCTGCCACAGTCCACGCGCTGCGTGTGCGTCACATGAAAACGCTATCTCTTGTCTCACGGCGTGTTGAAGAGTACATAGTGAAAATGCGCTCACACAGATTTGAGGAAACGCGGTTGTTACAGATTTGAAACGGTTTAGATTTTCAAAAACGAGGCGCTGGCGGAACACGTGTTCTGCATAAAATAAATAGGGAAATATTTTATTTGTTTTTTAACCCATATGAAAAAAATATATAAAAATTGCTGCGGCGCCGCAGTAACGACGTTTTGAATACGCCATTTCGCGCTCTTTTTTCTCGAGCGACGTGGCTACTTTCCCGCAAAATTTAAATTATAGTTTTCATGTACCTCTCAACGCCCCGTGCACGCGCTGTGTCACTGGGGTCTGAGGAGGGAGTGAGTAAACGCGCCCGGACGCACACACGCAATGAATCCAAATGAGGCCCAAAAATAAAATAAAGCGCGCGAAAAATTTCGCATTATCGGAGAGAAAAACCAACGCAAAATCGTGAAAATTACGAAATCCTATCCAAAATTATTTCGCGCGCGTTGATTTTTCTCTCCGATAATGCGAAATTTTTCGCGCGATTTTTTATTTTTTGGGCCTCAATTGGATGCGTTGCATGTGTGCGTCCGGGCGCGTTTACTCACTCCCTCCTCATACACCAGTGCTGCGTGTGCGTCGCATGCAAACGCGTTCTGCCCCAAATTAAATTTTGGAAAATGTGATAAACTGGCACACTGCCAATACTTTTTTCCGCCGAATCAAACGGAACGCACTTTCACTTTCGCGAGGGCAGTCGCCAACACCCCGCGCGGCAAGTTTCGCCCTTCTTCATTTTTTCGTACAATATTGAATGTTTGCCAGTCTACGCCTACTTTAAAAATGCAATTTTTTAAAACATATTTACTTAAAAACCTTCCACACGGCGTGTTGGAAGCTACGCACGGCGTGTTCGGCACTACGTTTCAGAAAACTTTTTTTAGATCAAATTTTAGAGCGCCAATTCTCACGTCTCTGTGTCTCTGTTTTTGCACACTTTTTGCTAGACTTGGCAGAACGCCACTGTCGAGACACTGACACATGTGAATAGGCGCGAATTCCTTTACGTAGAATCTAGCACGCCGTGGCTACGTTTTAGAATTATTTTTCAAAATCGAATTTGCGCGCGCGCTACTCTACTCTCGCGTCCCTGCGTCTCCTCCGCAGAGACTTGTGTCGATTTACAAGATTTTATTGTTTCTTTTTTACTTTTCTTTGTTATTTTTTTTTGTTTCTCATTTAAAAAAATTATGTTTTTGGAATGGTTGTTTTTGAGATTAATGTGATAAATTTTTTTGTTGGAAAATTGATTTTAAGTCGGTTTTTTTCTTAATAAAAACAATTAATTTTAATTTAATTTAAATTCTGAAAAACAAAATACGAAAATTGGGACTAAAAATGCGAAAAACGTTTTATTTATCCAAAAAAAAAAAACATATCTGGCAAGGCGCCAAAGATTTTTGGCAATACTCCAAGAGAAATATATGGAGGCGCAGAGAAAAACGCAAAAGTGCGCCAGGGCGCGTTTGCACTTTCGTAGGGTCCAGCACACGGTGATTCTTTTACTACCGAGCACACTATTCTCCTCCACCGATTTGTTTTTTCTGTCGCGATTTTCTAAATGACTTCGGATCGAGAAGTTTTTTGTCACATTACTTCCTCTCATTATGGCGCATATTTAAAACCGGAATTGGACTGATTTTTTACGTACAATTTCAAATGCACGGCGATTCTTTTACTGCCGGCCACGCATTTCTAGTCCACCGATTAGGTTTTTCCTGTCGCGATTTTGTAAATGACGTCTGATCAAAAAGTTGTCTGTCACGTTACTAGCTCTCATTAGGGCGCATATTTTAAACCGGAATTCGTTCGTTTTTATACGTACAAATTCAAATAAAACTGGTTTTCCGTGGTGGCCGAACTGATTTCCGCAAATTTTTTTGCCGCATTTTGCAAAAAGGGGAGGGAACTCCGCCCATTTCATGTGATGAGAGAGTGAGAGAGTGCGATGGGGAGAGGGGAAATACTTGCGACCGGGGGACTAGAAATGCGTGGCCGGTAGTAAAAGAACCACCGTGCAGCATGCCGTGATTCCATAAATAGCGAATTTAAGCTCGTGACGTGTTCGGGACTACGTTTCGATAAAACTTTTTTGAGATCAAATTTTCGAGCGCCATTTCGAAACTGGGCGTTTCGAAACTTTTTTGCACTTTTTCGTAGCGATTTTCGACAATTGACACCAACACACACGCTCATTTGAATTTGAATTTTATTTTTTATCAATTATTTTCATTTTTTTGGGAACTTAAATCCACAATGACAAGTTTCGAAACGTCCCAGAACCATTTCTTTACGTAAGGTCTAGAACGTTGTGACCGTGTTTTCGTGGTTAAGGTTGACAATGCGAGCTCGCAAGCACCAAATGCCGACAAAATGAAAACAAACCGAATTATTTGCCTGTCCCCAACGAAGACATGTTAGAGCTTTCACAAGAAACTCATATGGAGCCATCGGATCGAAATCTTTGCACAAATTTATAGCATCGTTAAGATTTTCTGAAAAAAAAACAGTCAAAATCAGCTGATCAGCCGAGAAATTTACAAAGCTACCTCGATTAAGATAATAAAGAATTAAATTGAGTCTGGCTTCAGGAACATGTTTCATCAAAGTTGGAAAAACTTGAAGGGCAGTTTCACAATTCCTCAAAAGCACCAGATTGTGTTTGCAAATGTTTTCAATATCCGGATATAATTTTTGTTTCAGAAGTGCCTCCATTTCAGAAACCATTGTCAACGCCTCTTTCTCAATATTTTTCGCCAATTCTGATTTCTCCTCAATTGTTGTCTTGGATGTAATTGTTCGATATAGAACCGAGAGAAGAAGATTCTTAGCAAACGGACTGTTTGGGTAATTACGAAGATAGTTTTTGACAAGATTGTAAGCCACGTGGGGATAATCCATTCTAGCATAACACAAAGCCATGTTGATATTAAGACCGAGAAGATTTCTGCATGAATAAAAACGATGAGAGCACAAATTTTGTGACATACGGGCTGGAAGCAAGAACACTAGTGTAAACTTCAATCGCGTCTGTATAATGCATTCGCATGTAGTTGACTCCGGCTAATGACAGCTGGTCCTCCATTGCGGACTGCAAGGATATTGTAAATACGCTCCATGGCATAAAACACCGCCTACCCCCAAACTAGAATGAAACGTTAAAATTCGTTTCTCATCATTCAATGCCAGGGACACATTCATCATGAGACGAATGCATAATGAAGTCTTTGGACACTTTTCAGCAATGTTTTTCGCTTCCAGAAACTGTTTTTGATAAAACTTGCAACACGCCAGGTAAATGCCCAATTCAGCAGGCGCGTCTTTTCTGAAATCAAATGAAATATTTATTTTTATTTTGTGGTCAAAAAGTAGACTTCTTACTTGCTCATCAAGGAAATATAAACATTTGCAGCTTCTTCATAATTTCTCAATCGGTAAAAACAAAAAGCAACCCATAGTCTCAATGAATCATCCTCCTCTCTGCTTAAATTTCCCGCTCTTAGTTTATGCTGAAGTAATTATTTTTTGAAATTTCAATAACACACGGTGTCCAGGATTAGAAATGTGGGCGGAGCCTAAAAACTTGCATGGCGCACTTTCGGTGCTTGCGTATTTTTCGACTCTCGCATTTTTTATTGATTTTATTATTTTTCTTTCAGTAAAACCTGTTTTTCTTTGTAAAATGAATGTATTGTATCGTTTAATACCATAAAATTGCCCAAACTTCGATTTTCATAAAGATTTTTCCTGTAAAAACACCAACAACTCAAAACGAATATTTCGAAATGGTGGATGAACCAAATTCGACGTTTTTAGGCTTAAAAAATTTTTAAAGACCTCAGCTATAATTCCGTTGGAGCACATGTGGGAAAAAATTAAGAATTTATGCTTGGGGCGCGTTATATAGGCCCCGCCCACTTTTCAAATCTTGGACACCGTGTAACACAAATTAAAAAAGAAGTTACATTCAATAAAGACAGCGCTCCTTCATAATCCATATTAGCCAAAAAATCATCCAAATCTGGCATTTTTTGGACTTTTTTGAGAACCGGTTGCGAAGAGGTCTTTTTTCGACCACGAAGTAGATTCAACTGGAATTCAATGGAAGATAGTTGGAACAATAAAAAAAAAACGATCACTCACCATTTTTACGGATAATATAAGATTTGAGTGTTTTAACAACAAAGGATTAATATTAGTGGGATGAAGGCGAAGCACAATTGCGGCCTCCCTTTCTCACTGGTTGCATAACATGTTGCTATGGAGATCTGAATGCAACAAATTTGGCAGGCACAATAGGGAATGGAAAGAAGGAACATTTCTAACTGGGTTGAGTTTATAAAGAGAATGCTCAGGAATTGAAATAGTGCTATATAGGTTAGCCCATTTTGAGATGTAACAAAAAGTAGCTTAAAAAGTAACTGGAAAACCCAAATAAATTATTGTCAAATAGTGCGCATTCCTTCTTTTGTGTTTTAAATCGACTTGCGACATGAAAACGGTCTGCAAGTCTGCATTCACCGTTCTGTCTGCGTCTCTTCAAATATCACTGTGTTCGCGTGGTCGCGCACAAATAAGTGGGCGGCGTTTCGTTTCGTTTCGATTCGCGTTCTCATGTCGCAAGTCGATTGAAAACACAATATAACAGTTTTTCACTGTAATTTGAAAAGGAAATGAGCAAAAAAGAAAGGTTGGAAGAAAAAAAAAAAAAAAAAGATTTTTCAAAATTTCTGTGGACTGCATTGGAGTATTAAAGACAGGAATAGTAAAATTTTTTTTTTTAATTGTGCATGTGAAAGATGCTTGGGCATTGTGTTTTCAATCGACTTGCGACAAGAAAACGGTCTGCAAGTCTGCATTCACCGTTCTGTCTGCGTCTCTTCAAATATCAATGTGTTCGCGTGATCGCGCACAAATAAGTGGGCGGCGTTTCGATTCGCGTTCTCATGTCGCAAGTCTATTGAAAACACAATATAATGCCACAATCCCCCCCCCCCCCACTACTACTGGGGGGAAATACCTCGAACACTCGTATTATAGTCGTGAATCCTAGTTTTCCTTTCTAATCTTTGATTTTTTCAAAAAAATTGCGAAAAAAAATAAAAAAATATCGATTATGGTTACAGCGCGGCGCCCTCTTGCCACTTTGCTGTATGGAGCAGTTTTTTTTTAATTTGATAATTATTTGCCGATTACAGAAAAGCCTTTCCCTTTCCGAAAGTTCCTTGACAATTTTTACGAGTTTGCATGCGACACTTTTTACACGTCTAAAACAATTTCTCGTGACCTTTCCTTTGTGCAACCCTGACAACCTCCCCCCCCCCCTCTCCAGTGTCAAAAGATCTGGATCAGTGATAAGAAAATCCCTATAAAAGAAGATTAAACTATGAGTTAAGACATAGAGTGAACAACTCCATCCGCTCAAAATGGCCCAATCCGTCCCACCAGGAGACATCGCTACGCAGCCAAATGCCAAGATCGTCTTCAACGCCCCATACGACGACAAGCACACGTATCACATCAAGGTGATCAACTCATCTGCTCGCCGTATCGGATACGGAATCAAGACGACCAACATGAAGCGTCTCGGAGTTGACCCACCATGTGGAGTGCTCGACCCCAAGGAGGCTGTGCTCCTCGCCGTTTCTTGCGATGCTTTCGCCTACGGACAGGAGGACACCAACAACGACCGTATCACTATCGAGTGGACCAACACTCCAGATGGAGCCGCCAAGCAGTTCCGTCGTGAGTGGTTCCAGGGAGACGGTATGGTCCGCAGAAAGAACCTTCCAATTGAGTACAACCCATAATGCCTCAATAAATGACTTTTTTGGTATTTAATTCTACATTTAATTGTTGTACAAAAAAACGGGTTATTTTCTTTCTTTGAGCTTATATAGCATGTCTCGTCAGACGAGCGTATTCAACGGTCTGCAGGCTGTCTCCTGCTTCTTTCCTGATCTTTTAAAAACTACTGTTCATCGTCATCTTTGCAAAAGAGGAAGTTGAGGAGGAAAGGAAATACTACTACAGTGCGTTAAAGTGCACCCCAAAACTGCCTTGCTGGATTAGTCTGGATAGGATCTGACTGGATAAATTTCGATAACCAATAACGGGTTAATCAAAAAAGTTACCGGGTTTTACTCTTGATGATGTATTACTTTTTCAAAACAGAAGCTCCTGAGAACGCGTGACTCCGCCCACTTTTTTTCGCGCGACCACGCAAACATAGTTCGATTCGAAGAGAAGCAGAGAAAACATGTCTTTTTATCTCTCGTTCTCATGCTGCAACTCAATTGAAAACACAATAGGCCGATCAATAATCAGTCGTATTCACTCAACGAGACACAGATTTTTCGGATACGTTTATCCAAGTCCTTGGGAATTTTCTAATATAGCCCACCACTCTATTAAGTCACCTCCAACAGCTATTCTGACGTACCCCCAGAGTTACCTTGACACGAGCTGACTTTTTTTTTGGTTCGAAGCATTCTTCCTCCTAGGTATATGTTTCTATTTAGCCCTTTTTTTTCAATTTTTTTGATTTTTTGAAAAAAAAAAAGGTTTCCCACGTGTAGTACACGAAATGGTGGGAATTCAAAAAAAATTTGAAAAAATCCCAATTTTCACGAATTTTTTGAAAAAAAAACATTTTCCACGTGTAGTACACGGAGTGGCGGGAATTTTAAAAGAAACTTCAAAAAAACCCCAATTTTTTGAAAAAAAAAGTTTTCCACGTGTAGTATACGGGGTCGCCGGAGCTCAGAAAAAAATTTGAAAAAGTCCCAATTTTCACGATTTTTTGAAAAAAAAAAGATTTTCCACGTGTAGTACACGGAGTGGCGGGAATTCAAAAAAAATTTGAAAAAATACCAATTTTCACAAATAAAAAAAAAAAAAAAATTTTCCACGTGTAGTACACGGGGTCGCAGGAGCTCAGAAAAAAATTTGAAAAAATCCCAATTTTTTACAAATTTTCTTGAATGTTTTGAAAAAAAAAATTTCCCACATGTAGTACACGAAGTGGCAAGAGTTCAAAAAAAAATTTGAAAAAATCCCAATTTTCACGATTTTTTGGTGCTACCTCGGAATAGAACTGTTTTGGAATAGAACTGTTTCGGAATATAACTGTTTCGGTGTAGAACTGTAGTAAAATAGAACTGTAGCGAAATAAAACTGTTCGGAATAAAACTGATCGGAATAGAACTGTAGCGAAATAAAATTGTTTTGGAATAGAACTGTTTCGGAATAGAACTGTTTCGGTATAGAACTGCAGCGAATTAGAACTGTAGCGAAATATATCTGTTTTGGAATAGAACTGTAGTGGAATAGAAATGAAGCGAAATAGAACTGTCCCGAAACAGAACTGTAGCGGAATAGAACTGTTTTGGAATAGAACTGTAGCGAAACAGAACCGCCTGAAATGGAGCTGTAGTGACCCAGGAAAGCTAGAGCAGCTCGAACAAGTATTCAGTTGTACATGGTGGGTAATTGATTTCAATTTCGCGCAGCGGTTCTTCTTGTACAGCTCCATTTTAGGCAGTTCTGTTCGCTACAGTTCTATTCCAAAACAGTTCTATTCCGCTACAGTTCTGTTTCGGGACAGTTCTGTTCCAAAACAGTTTTTTTTCGCAACAGTTTTAATCCGCTACAGTTCTACACCGAAACAGTTCCATTTCGCTACAGTTTTATTCCGAAACGGTTCTATTCCGAAACAGTTCTATTTCGCTACAGTTCTATTCCAAACAGTTCTACTTCGTTACAGTTCTTTTTCGCTACAGTTCTATACCGAACGGTTCGATTCCGAACAGTTCTATTCCGAAGCAAGTTCTATATCGCTACAGTTCTATCCCGAGCGAGTTTTATTCCGAGGTAGAACCGAATTTTTTGACCAAAAAAGTCACATAATCCACGTGTAGTACACGGAGTGGCGGGAGTTCAAAAAAAATTTGAAAAAATCCAAATTTTCACGAATTTTTTGAAAAAAAAAAACAATTTTCCGCGTGTAGTACACGGAGTGCCGGGAATTCAAAAAATTCAAATATTCTAATTTTTAACGAATTTTTTGAAAAAAAAAGTTTTCCACGTGTAGTATACGGGGTCGCGGGAGCTCAGAAAAAAATTTGAAAAAGTCCCAATTTTCACGATTTTTTGAAAAAAAAAGATTTTCCACGTGTAGTACACGGAGTGGCGGGAATTCAAAAAAAATTTGAAAAAATACCAATTTTCACAAATAAAAAAAAAAAAATTTTCCACGTGTAGTACACGGGGTCGCAGGAGCTCAGAAAAAAATTTGAAAAAATCCCAATTTTTTACAAATTTTCTTGAATGTTTTGAAAAAAAAAATTTCCCACATGTAGTACACGAAGTGGCAAGAGTTCAAAAAAAAATTTGAAAAAATCCCAATTTTCACGAATTTTTTGACCAAAAAAGTCACATAATCCACGTGTAGTACACGGAGTGGCGGGAGTTCAAAAAAAAATTTGAAAAAATCCAAATTTTCACGAATTTTTTGAAAAAAAAAAACAATTTTCCGCGTGTAGTACACGGAGTGCCGGGAATTCAAAAAATTCAAATATTCTAATTTTTAACGAATTTTTTGAAAAAAAAAAGTTTTTCCACGTGTAGTACACGAAGTGGCGGGAATTCAAACAATTTTCAAAAAATCAAATTTTTCACGAATTTTTTGATAAAAAAAGATTTTGCACGTTTAGTACACGGAGTAGCGGGAATTCAAAAAAAAATTTGAAAAAATCCCAATTTTCACGAACTTTTTGAAAAAAAAAAGATTTTCCACGTGTAGTACACGAAGTGGCGGGAATTCAACAAAAATTTTTCAAAAAATCCCAATTTTTCACGAATTAAAAAAAAAAAAGATTTTCCACATGTAGTACACGGAGTGGCGGAAATTCAAAAAAAAAATTTTTTTTCACAAATCAAAACTTTCCAAAGCTGTTAAATTGCTCAAATACATCAGATAACGTTTCACAAACCACTTTGATAAAACTTCATGATCAATATACATATTAAAAGAAACACCCGAAAAGGAAAGCATCAATGGAAAAGAGTTTGAAAAAAAAAGAAAAGAATCACAATCACAATTTAAAATATATTGCTTGAAGAGAGGAGAAAGCTCTGTTTTTGTTTGCTCAGTTACGACTCGTCCTCTTCTTCGAGGTAGATACTCCAGTACGCAAAGTTGAAAAGAATGAATGCAATTGGGAATATTATTCTGAATTCTTGAATTTTGGAAGAAATGAATCGCCTCAAACTCACCTAGCAATGATATCTATCCTCTCGGCTCGTCCTCTGGATGAAAGAACACTGCACCATCTGACGAGTTCCACCCGTTTTCTTTGTCCGATATACACCAAATCGGTGGTATCGTGGAATGTCCAACCCTCTTCCATCCCTCCAGCACTTCTTGGTGGTCCTCTATCCTGCATTTCAATCGCCTCAAAATCTCCTTCTAACATTTCCATTGATGGTTTGTTTCGACGACGAATCAGGCGCTGAATATGAACTTTTATTGGTACACGTCATGGGTCGTAAGCTCACTTTTTTCTCCTGTGGACTGAAAGTCAATGATTGCAAGGATTCTCCAAAGTTATCATTTTCAATTACATTTGAAAGCCGGGATCGATTACATGCTGCTTTTCTCATCTGTCTGAAAAATGAAGAGCTTTTATTAAAAAGTTGTTCGAGACTATTGTGTTTTCAATCGAGTTGCAGCATGTTTTCTCTGCTTCTCTTCGAATCGAACTGTGTTTGCGTGGTCGCGCGAAAAAAAGTGGGCGGAGTCACGTCACGTCACGCGTTCTCATGTCGCAAGTCGATTGAAACAGCAATAGATATCTAACCTGTGTTCATCTAAAATTCCCATATAGTTAACAACAGCGTATTCAATAAGTGAGAAGAAGATGAAAACGACACAAGCTCCAACCCAAATATCAATCGATTTCGCATAGCTGACTGGCGGGAGATTTGAATTGATCGCATGAGAAGTTGTGATCATTGTCAAAAGTGTGACGATTGCCAATGGGACACGTGCTGCTGTGGATTTCCAGTCGATCCAGTAGGATACCCATGCGACTCCAACAAGCATCGAGGATGGAATGTAGAGTTGGAGGAGGAAAAATGAAAATACACGGTTCAATCGAATTTCCACTTTTAGACAAGAATAAGTGCCAGTGTTGGTTTTGGAAGTGCAAGAGGCATTTTTGAAAGAGGCGATTTCAAAATTTGGAAGTGCTCCGTTGGCTCCTTCGTGTATTTGAATAGCAGGAACATCCCAGATATATTCAATGTCTGCAGTTGTGTATGCATCTGAAATTTGAAAACAATTCTAACATTCTAGATTGTTAATGGGGTAAAAACCCAGATCGGGATGTCTGTGTGCGTCCGGACTTGCCTTTTTGCAAGAAAATGCAGTGGACAAAACACGAACCCGTGACATTAGGATTTGTATTCACGCGCTTTACCGACTGAGCCACAGAGGACAGAAATCTCCCCAAAACAGAGTGCGTATAAATGAATGAGAAAGAGTGGAACGTAAAAAATAGAATGTGGCGACGAAGTCGCCAATAGGCTGCGTCAGCAACCGCGCATCAGGCTTGTTAATGAGAAAAAAAAATACAGTTTGTTTTTGTTTTTTTCCTATTTTTATTGAATGGTTATTGCATGGTAAGGGCAACGAAACAATAATCAAAAGCTGCCCCCACGCGATGTCGAGAATTGTAAAAAAAAATACAGGTAGAGAAACGGGGGTCTCCCCTGATATAGCATTGATAGTGAAGAGACGAGACGCAGAAGGTGAGGAGTTCAAAAAAAGGGGACAGTCTCTGTGTCTCTTCATTATCAATGCTATATAAGGGGGAGACCCCGTTTCTCTACCTGTATTTTCTTACAATTCTCGACATCGCGTGAATAACCCCATAAAAAACATACATGATGCAAATGCAATTTCACAGTTTTGATGATCCATTGGATATCTCGAAAGGTGCATTGAACAAGCTAAATGAAGAGTTAGCCTCCTATCGTAAATCAGTTTGCCATCAGATCGAATCTTCAAAAATCGGTTTTCCTGATTCAACATATGATACCATCCATTTTTTTCGTTTTGAAAAAATGTGTCGGGAATCCAAAGTGACTGATCTCGTGCCACGTGGATGAACTCAAAGTTGCGATAGTCGGAAGAAAGAAGTCCTTGGTGTTCAATGAAGCGAAGACGATCATCGTACCATTCTTGACGAAATCGGAACTGTGCCACAAACTCCATGTTCTTTTCGGATACAGCGGAAATTGAGCGAATGTTGAGACTAGTTGTGACCATGACTGCTCCACGTGTGTCGTTGTATGGAGTTTTTCCCGACGGTCGAACGGCAGCATCGTAGTCTTGAAGGAGATCGCAGACTGTCATTTGTTCTCGCCATGCTTGATAGTTTGTCGTGTGACGACTGAATGCGGTTCTTTTGCTGAAAATTGGTAGGTTACAAAGTGTATATTGTTCCCACGGGAGCGCATGCCCTTCTATTGTTTTTTTTGAGAAATTCGAATCATCATCTGATTATTCAGGATGACACCATCATTTTTATCTAAAAACGAGGCCTTTTGGTCAAAAAATGACCGAGCCTTAGGGTTTTAAAAATGCGCCATGCCTGTCCTTTTTTTTTCGAAGCAGATTTTTTGCATACAGATTAAGAAATCTGTATGAACATTTTTTGTCAGATTTTTTGCTAAAATTACGAAAAAAAAAACATTTGAAAACAAAAAAATGGCCAAAAAAAAATGAAAAAAAAATGAAAAAAAATTTTACTATACCATGATTTTCTTTCTATTTCACGCACTTTAAAGTCGTAATAAAATAAATAAATAAATAAAAAAATTTGAAATTTCTCGACTTTTTCGTTTTTTATTGAATTTTTTCTCATGGTATTGTGTTCTCAATCGAGTTGCAGCATAAGAACGAGAGAGAGAAATACATGTTTTCTCTGCTTCTCTTCGAATCGAACTGTGTTTGCGTGGTCGCGCGAGAAAAATTGGGCGGAGTCACGAGTTCTCATGTCGCAAGTCGTTTAAAAACACAGTATTTGCTCATGAGAATCGTAGAAACTTCACAGATAATGCTCAATGTCAAAACAAATCAAAGAATATTTTAGTGAAAAAGCTCGAAAATTCAGCTGTTTTTATCAAAACTATCCAATTTCTCGACGACTTTAATTTTTTTTTTGATTTCTCAGGCAGCTCATTTCTAACAATAATAGAAAAAACAAATCTTAATCGGAAATTCTGGTATTTGTCCAGAAGGCTCTGGGACGTTTCGAAACTTTTTTGCATTTTTCGGGCATTCTTGTAGATTTAATTTCCCACAAAAAGAAAGATATTTGATAAAAACGAAAAATAAAAACCAAATGCGCGTTTGTTTTGGTGTTACTTGGTGAGTTTCGAAACGTCCCAGTTTCGAAATGGCAGGTTTCAAAACGTCCCAGAGCCGTCCAGAATGCTCAGATCTTGTTAGGAAATCCAAAACTTTTATAGAAATTTCTAAACCAGAAAGGAATCTTGACAGATACGAAACAGTTTAAGAATCTGTGCAGAAACTGGAGTTTTTGGGACTTGAAAATGTCGGTAAATATCTATAAATCACTCATATTATCGTAAGAAAAGAGTTTAGAGACAGATATAAAAATCACAAAGCACTGAGTTCGACACGGCACCCCAGCCTTCTTCCAAAATTGTTTCTACCTGGCGCATTTTTAAAACCCTAAGGATCGGTCATTTTCTGACAAAAAATCCTCGTTTTTGGATTAAAATGATAGTGTCTTCCTGAATAATCAGATCATGATTCGAATTTCTCAAAAAAGTAAAATTTCGAGTGAAAAAATAATTTCATTATCCGACGAACTGCTGAGTCCGATAGTTTCGAAAAATGACTTACCATGATTTTGGTTTCGATTTTTTCTCTGAAGTAGGCGTTGTAAGAAAAGATAGTGTGATGAACAGAAAGACATAGATCAATTTTTTCATCACGAAGAATAAGAATGTGCGCCGGATGACGGTTTTCTTCGCATTTCGAGCCGATTCCCTCCGTGATGGAACGAGAGGGTCACGAAGAAGGCGGAAGATGTGCTGAAAAAGAGTACTGATTTTTCAAAAGGAGAAAAAGACGAGTAAGATTCCGACAAAGAAAGAATCAGGCATGGAGGTTAAGGTGCAACACAACACGGCTTCTTCTCCATTCAGACACAGAGAAAAAGCATACCTATTGGGGTGCGCCCCGTCGCCGAAAACCACTTCATTTTATTGGCCATTTTGGGGTGAATGAAGAGGAGAGAGAAAGAGAGTGAAAAATAGTGACTTGCAAGTCAGCGGAGCACACGAGGTGCACCAGGTCACAACTGCTTAATACACCTGCCCGCGTGCATATTTTTTTTCCTAATTTCAACGGAAAGTTGTTGGAATTTTTAATGTTTTTTTCTGGGAGTCAAGTGCATGTTTAAGTGAAAAGTGAAAGCTTCCGGGTTGCAGATCCCACTCTCAAAAAGTCTTGAATGTTCACAAGCACACTTTTAAAGAAACGTTTGGTCCAGTTAGAGAGCTATTCACAAAGCAGAAGAAGCAGAAGAAGAAATGCTTGAAGAAATGGAATGATGACAAAAGGATTTTTGTGTGCCCTTTCTCCTTTTTTTTTTCTTTTGATCATATTCAAATTTGACGGGCCGTTTGAATTCGATTTCCTACTCCTATTCTTCTGTTGCAAAAAGTTCACGAAAACAAGATATTGTGTTTTCAATCGAATTGCGACATGTTCTGTCTGCGTCTCTTCAAATATCACTGTGTTCGCGTGGTCGCGCACAAAAAAGTGGGCGGCGTTTCGTTTCGTTTCGTTTCGTTTCGTTTCGCGTTCTCATGTCGTGTCGTGTCGCAACTCGATTGAAAAAACAATAAAGAGAGTAACGATTTTTTCTATGTTGAACATTTATGGAAATGAATTGGCAATTTCATCTCCGAATATAGAGCAAAAAGTAAAGCAATTATGAGAGGAAAATTGGAGGTGAAAAGAGAAAAGAAATGATGTTAGATCGGATAGGTTCACAGCGGGAAGTAAGTGGTCAAAGAGACTAAAAAAAAAGTCAAGGAATCCGAGATAAATCAGTTTCAAGTCGCACAGCGTTTCCGCAACTTTTCCATCTTTTCTTTTCTTTCCGACGATTCATCGGAGAAGACGTCTTCGTTTTTGGAGCACAAGAAGAAGAAGAAGAAAGAGAAGAAGTAAAGCAGAATGTATCTGTGCTTGCTCTTCCCGAAGAGCACAAGCGTCGCCGCCGATAAGTGCTCGTTGAAACTTCTTTTTGTTGAATATTCAACGAAGGAAGAATTGGAAAATAAGGTGGCGCAGACAAATCGAACCGTGCAGAATGGAAAGGAAAATATAATAGTAAAGATGTAAATAAAGAACGGAAAATTGTGCTGAAGATCAAAAAAGCAAAAAGCGGTTTTTAAAAAAAATTGTTAACAATAAGTTTGGAATTTTCTTGCAAAATTTATTTATTTATTTTTATTATTTCAGGGGGGGGGGGGGGGGGGTGCGTCTAAAATTGCCGATTTATCGCTGACCGTTTCCCTGCCTCACGGTGTCCAGGATTTGAAAAGTGGGCGGAGTCGAGCAAACGCGCCCCACTAGATTTTTTCGCGCGAAATTCAAAATTTGAGGAATTTTTTATGTTTTTCGGGAAAAAAAAGCGTAAATTCTTAATTTTTCCCAAATGTGCTCCAATGGAATTATAGCTGAGGTCTTTAGAAACTTTTAAAGCCTAAGAACGTCAAATTTGGTTCAGCGACCATTTCGAAATAATCGTTTTGAGTTTTTTGGTGTTTTTGCAGGATAAATCTTTACGAAAATCAAAGTTTGGGCAATTTTATGGTATTAAAAGATACAATACATACATACAAAGAAAAATAATTTAAAAAAATGCGAGTCGAAAAATGCGCAAACACCGAAAGTGCGCCATGCAAGTTTGCTGGCGCGCCAGCAAATTAGGCTCCGCCCACATTTCCAATCCTGGACACCGTGCACGATACATGTGCCTGTATTATGCTTCAAACTTGACGCGAAAAAAGACGAATGCTTCACGCGGATAATGCATTATGAGGTTATTCTCGAAATCAGCAAAAAAAGTAAAAAATTGAAAAAAAAACAACCAGCAAAAAATTCAGCGAAAATTCGGAGAATGCTCCAATCGGTCTGAAATTTTGACAGATCATTTAAAAAATACTCTCGGACATTCCCTGAAAATTTCAGACCGAAATATTGATTTAAAAAAATATCGATTTTTATTTCTGAAAATTTTCAAAATCGATATTTTGGTCTCAAAATTTCAGGGAATGACCGGAAGTATCCTTTAAATGATTTCCCAGAGTTTCAGATCAATCAGAGCGTTCTCCGAATTTCCGCTGAATTTTTTGCTGGTTTTTTCTATTTTTTGCTTTTTTTTGCTGGTTTCGAGAATAACCCCATTAATAAGTAGTGTTGCAAAGTGGTTCATGTTATTTTTCATTTTTTGAATAATAATACTGTTGCTTGAAAATAAAAAGTGAAAAGGGTGTGCTCGCTGTTTTCTTTGTCGTAACGGTCAAAACAGTAACCTAAATTTCTGTCCAAGTAAGTTAGGCTGTCTAAAAAAGAAGGTGAACAAAAACAGGAAAAAAATATGGAAATGACGTGTGAATAGACGTTTTCAGAACCCCAGTTCTCTTCTCTTCTTTCCCTGTCACCCCATCTCTTCAAAAACAACAACAAATAATGAGAAGTACATACATACTTCTTTTCTTTTTTTCTTTTTTTTTTAGCAAAGAAAATTGATCTAAACTTAAAAAAAGAGCGCATCTAGTATCAAATTTGACCAATTAGAAGTGCGCTAATGAGTCACCTAGAAAGGAAAAAAACTGAAAGAAAGCTTGAAAAACGAGAGGATGAAGAAGAAGATGAGGAATATGAAAAAATGACAGGTTATGAGGAGCACAAGAAGAAAGAAAAAAGAGAGAAATGTATTACAACGGAGCAAAGAGGAGTGAAGAAAAAGATGAAGAAGAAGAGTCTTCAGGATTAGCCTCTCCTGCTCATCATATTGTGCTTTAGCTCAGCAGACAATATACGTCATTTCGTAGTTCGCAAAGGTGAATCTGGGTTTTTTTTTTTTCAAACTGGCCTCGTTGCTCTTGAGACACACACTAATTGGGTATTCTGCGGCGGGTGTGGCAAAGTTCAGAATTTGGAAAAAGGTCTTGGGATAAACACCAAAGAGCAGTAATAAATACGGAGAGTAGGAAAAAAACTGTACTTTAAGAATTGTCAAGTCAAAAAAGGTGATATTTTTTGTTGAAAAATGTGGACTTGACTGTTAGGATTAATCCGAGAGCAGCTATGAAAAAATAAAGATTATATTGTGTTTTCAAACGAGTTGCAGCATGAAAAATGAGTCGGAAATGCCTTTTTTGTGTTTGCGTGGTCGCGCACAAAAAAGTGGGCGGAGTTTCGTTTCGTTTCGTTTCGCGTTCTCATGTCGCAACTCAACTCGATTGAAAACACAATAAATAAGAACACGAGATTTTTAATGCGGGAACAACGCAACGGGGCTGTGCAACAAGAACATTTTTTACCGAATCTGTATTGTGTTTTCCATCGACTTGCGACACAAAATGAGAAAGCGAATCGAAACGAAACGAAACTCCGCCCACTTATTTGTGCGCGACCACGCGAACACTGTGATATTTGAAGAGACGCAGACAGAACGGTGAATGCAGACTTGAATTGAATTGAATTGAATTGAATTGAAATGCGTTTTCATATCGCAAGTCGATTGAAAACACACCCGAAACGATAAAACGGTAAATTTTGAATATTTTGAACCTGTAAAATTGGTAAATTCAGTAAAATCAATAAATTTTGCACAAAACAAACAAAAATTCATTAAACATAAACAAAAAACTGCCAATGCAGCTTTGTGATTGTTCAATTTCAATGCCGAGAGAATTTTAGAAGTGATAGTTTTTGATGATGCAACTCCATTAAACACAATACTCTCGTCTTAGCTGGTGACAGCTGTGGTGAATTCTGCGCAATCCGACACAGCTAAAATAAGTGTGACCGTAATCAAATCAAAAAGATTTCAACGAGCGTGAGTAAAAATATGAGTTTTGTTGTTTTTAGTTGTGTTTTTGGAGTTTTTTTCAAAATTTTTGATTTTGATCACACTCGTTTCGACTGTTTCCGGTTGACTAGGGAAATTTAATTGTGGAAGAAGAAGAGTTTTATATATCATTGCACTACCAAAACACGGTTTTCTTGGGATAATACGTTTAAAAACACGTGGTTTCTTTTTTAAACATTCGTAATAATAAAACGAAGAAACTTGACAGATATCGTTGTTTTTACGTCATTTAAAAAATCGCGACAGAGAAAAAACACTTTTGAGGACGAAAACTAGAAACGCGTGGACGGCGTAATAAAAAAAAGTCTGGTTTTAAAACAACATTCAACGACAAAAAAAAAATGAACAACGAACTTCGACACTTCGCTCGAATTTCCCGTCAAATCCTGCGATTTCATTAATTTCATTTTAGTATATTGTGTTTTTGATCGACTTGCGACACGACATGAGAACGCGAATCGAAACGAAACGAAACGCCGCCCACTTATTTGTGCGCCGCCACGCGAACACAGAGATATTTGAAGAGACGCAGACAGAACGGTGAATGCAGACTTGAATTGACTAGCGTTTTCATGTCGCAAGTCGATTAAAAACACTATATTACGTTTAATATAATTTTCTTAAAATTCATAAATAAAAAATCTCTCTCCTAGGGATCAACTATCAAGGGTTCAGAGATGATTCGGAAATTTGACGAATTGACGAAAACGAAACGTTTTCATGATGGGATATGGTGTTGTGTGAGAATTTATGCATGTATACTCTGCGGATCTCTCAGGGATTTGCAGGAGAGAGGAGGGCGTCAAAAGTATCAAATGACCGCCTGCGGGCACATCTCTCGCCTTGTCTGCTCCTCCCACCGTAATCCGTGCACTATCTATCTCTCTGTCTCTTCCTTCAGAGAGTTGCACAAACATTTTTATGAATTTATTATTACTGTTACTACTGCTAATACGAAAATGCTTTCTTTTGAGGAGGTGATGACAGCACAAAAAAAACATATTCAAACGTGAGGGCCAAGCATTTTAGAATAGGGAGAAAGAAGGAAGGGTGGTGTGAAAAACGAAAGAACTGGAAGACAGGAGACAATGGCAGAATTTGGGAGAGACAAAACAATGAGAATTGTCAATTTTTTTGGCATGCAGTGCTGAAAATGGCTTGTGTATACTGTAGGCGACTCGTAAAATTTGTTTTGGAAAGAGACGACGTACAAAGGAGAAAGGGAAGGGTAAAAGCAAAGATTGAAATGAAATTTTGTTAGGAGAAAAAGTCTTTTAAGTTTTCTTTCTTTTTACCCAAAATAAGCAAAAAAAAAAAAGGTTTTTGAGATGAAAGGATGTTACCACAGAATCTTCTATTTTCATTTTCTGAGAATTTCAACTTGCACTAAAAGAAAAGAGACAAAGTGGGAGAAAATGAAGAAAAAGTGGAGAAGAGGCCTCTTTACTCCAGAGTAATCCTGTTTTTGAAGCGCATCTCATCTCATCTCATCTCATCTCATCTCATCTCACCGAAGCGGTGTGTGCTCCATAATTAGTCACGGAAGACGGGAGGCCGGAAATAGGGAAAAGAGAGAAGAAGGCATCCGATTTCAACTCCTTAATTCGTTTAAACCGGATATATGATGATGTGTTGGACTGGAAGAAAAACAACCACTGCTCGTCTTCTGCTAAAACATCTTAACGACTTTTGGTGAAAAGGATTGGAAGAAAGTAGTGTTTAACATTTTTGTTAGGCCGTCTAACGAGTTTTTTTTTTGAATTTTACACAAAGGTAAACGAAAATAAATAAAAAGCTTATTCATCATTGAGTTCCCTTGCACCAGGTATTTTCCGTTTCAAATCTTTGTTGTCGGTTAATGTGAATATCAATTAGTTCTGAACCCTTTCACAGTTACTGTTTTTCAATGGGTTGTTACGCGAATATTTCGCTCTGGGACGTTCCGAAACTGGGACGTTTCGAAACTTTTTTGAATTTTTGCGGCATACTGGTGAATTTAAATTCCCAAAAAAATAAAAATTACTGATAAAAACGAAACATAATTACCAAATGCCCCTGTGTTTTGGTGTCAATTGGCGAAAAACCATACGCAAAAATGCAAAAAAGTTTCGAAACGTCCCAGTTTCGAAATGGCAGGTTTCGAAACGTCCCAGAGCCGAATATCTAATTCCAATTATCAAAAACAGTGTATATCTTATTGTTATTGTTTTTAAATGAATATTTGAAAAAGCTAAGTTGCACAAGTAGCATTAGTGCCAATGTTGTTACAACTATGTAAATGGTGTTGTGTCATAAAATTTTAAGGCGGACGGACTCATGACACGATTTACAGTCTAAAATAGTATTGCTTTTTTTGTTTGAAAGTCATAAAAGTGCTGTACTTACTATTGAATCTGTCTTTGTAGATACAGCTACAGTACCGGACAAAAAGATATCATATTTTGGTTTTTGGAGTATAACTTTTGAATGGAGAGGGTTATGGTTCTGAAAATTTGCATGAATTTGTTCCGTAATGTTTTTGACAAGCTCCAAAAATAAATTTGGTCATTTTTGAAAACTGTAGATTTTTCAAAAAATTTCAAATGCCAAAATTTTCGACCCAAAAGTATTTTTTTTTCAGATTTTTCAATACTCGACATTAATTTTTAAATTGAAGTTTTAAAACCAAAAATATGATTTTAGTTGACTATGTGTCGATCGGGCAATTTTCAGCTGATTAAAAGCACTTTGAATATCAGGTTCGACATGGGTCAGTCCACTATAACTTTTATTGAGAATCACCAAAACCAAATGAAATTTAATAAAATTTGCTTTTCAACAGTTTTTATCCAATTTGCCCTCATTTTCTTTGATTTTGGTTGTTCTCAATAAAAGTTATAGTTGACTTACCCATGTGGACCTTGATACCTTAACCTTGATAAAGTGCTGTAAGTCAGCTGAAAATTGTCCGATCAACCCATAGTCAACTAAAATCATACTTTCAATTTTGAAGCTTTATTTTGAACATTAATATCGAGTCTAGAAAAATCTGAAAAAAAAAATATTTTTGAATCGAAAATTTTGGCATTTGAAATTTTTTGAAAAATCTACAGTTTTCAAAAAATACCAAATTCATTTTTGGAGCTTTTTAAAAACATTACGGGACAGATTCATGCAAATTTTCAGAAACATAACTCTCTCCATTCAAAAGTTATACTCCAAATACCAAAATATGATATCTTTTTGTCCGGCACTGTACATCATTGACGCTACATAAACTTTGCGAAATCGATTATTTTCTCGATTTTTTTTGCCGGTTACCGTATGCTCTGACGCCAAAAATTAAAGAGACGCAGACGTCACAAGAGGACACACGCACTCAGATTTTTGAAGTGTAATTAGTTAAAGATTTTGAGGGGCGTGGTTTAAGAATGAGCTCATTGTCCGGGTATTGAGAATTCACTGACCATTATTCAAATTCTCAGTTAGGGATTTCTCTTGATTATTATTACTGCATCTCAAAAACCTGGCAGAGCGGAACGTGCGACTCGGCTGTCGACACACTTTTCGCGGCGAGACCACAGCCTGCCAGGTTTTGGCGACGCGTTAATATCTAGACAGCTTTGACCACTCGAAAACAGTCGCCTTGCGATCACTTTTCTGAAAATCCTTGGTATCCTTCTTCAATATCTTCAGGTAACCTTCAATTGTGGCCTGGCTTTTTTCACCTTTGACTTAAGAACCACCTTCATGGAGTAGTCATCATGAAACCGTAAATCTGCATTCACCGTTCTGTCTACGCCTCTTAAATTAGTTGATCAGAGGCTAATTGAATTTTTTTGCTTTTCCCATTTGCTTCCCCGACGGTATTTGCCAACACATACTGGTTTTTAAGAGTGGATTCTGCTAAATACAATCGTGAACAGTTTTTATCGTTAAACACGGTTATCGGTTGCCCCTTGTATCTAATTCAATTTCGCATATTTGCTTTCTTTTTTCCGAGGGAATCGCTGCTTTTTGAACGCAATGCGGGGCCAATCTAAGCTCTTCTTTCACATTTCTTCGAAAAGTCTTTTCATCATGATCCGATGTAGATTCGAAGATTCGACGAATCCTCTCCCTCTCTCTCTCTCTTTCACTACATTAGTTCTCACTATATCGGTCTCCCACTTGTGGGAATCATAAGAATAACGTCATGAAAACTTGAGAAAATTAATTTCAAGGAATTAGAAAAAGACTCCTTGATTATTCGGTAATGGGGTGGTTGACCCCGAAGGATTTAAAAAGGTTTAGTATTTTCACAAGTATTTTCGCCTTGGCGTTTTTCTGTTCTGTTTCAAAAATTCTGGTATGACATCAACGACCGGGATGTAATAAACACCCCATCCGAAGAGTCTGAAAAATTGTTATTAAGACGAAAGGAACAAGATTCAAAAACTGTTCATTTATTTATTTTTTGTTGGTTTGTTGTTGTTGTTGTTGTGTTGCTTTAACAAAATTATGTTATGGCAATTATTGCCTTCCGTTCTGTCATCCATCCTAAGATAGTGTATTATGGACTAAAATATTCTAAATCTATATAATCAACTTGAAAATAAGTTTAAATATACACACTTGGACATCCAAACTTTAACAAAACTTACCCTCATTAGGTTAAAATTGCCTAAAAATTATTTTGAAAATGAAATTTCGAAGGCCATCACTCTCAAGTCTCTGCGTCTCTAGATTTGCACACACTTATCTAAACTTGGCAGAATGATACTATCGAGACGCAGAGAAATGCGACAGAGCGCGTTTGCTTTTACGTTGGTTCTAACACATTGGATTCCGGTGGAACTTTCAGAAAAAAATGTTTTCATGTTTGTTTGCTAAATCCTTTTTTATAACACTCGCATCTTCCGGATATTTTCAGCCTTTTGCTTCTTCTCAGTCACATGTTGAGTGCCCATGTAATCGCATCTTTTGGTTGCCTCGGCGACTCGAAAATCGCAAATCGCCTATGCACACTCACACTTTTTGCACGCCACTTTGTGGTTTATTCGTTTTGAATTTTATGTACAATATCTTTTTTTTTTTGGTTTCAACTAGAGATTTGGGTTGTTTTGCGAAGGGATTACAATGCGAGTGCACGGTGAACTTGGTTTTGTTTTGTTATTTTTTCAATCACTTTTTCAATGAAAAATGACAAATGGCTAGATGTTTTTTGTAGTTCCTTCTCATTACTATATGTTCCCTCAAATATATATACATATATTTCCCATGAAAAAGGAAAGAAAGCGGAAAGAAAAACACATGCGCGCATATTTTTAGTGCAGCAAAACAACGTTTTTTTGTTCAAAGTATTAACTAAATGTTTGCCATGCCTTTCCCCCCAAAAACACCTGTAAACTGAACTTTCAAAGATTAAAGATAAAAAGTTCTAGTATACTTTAAAAGAGGTGAACTGAAAAAAAATAGGCGGGGTGAGTGGTAAAAGTAGACTCGTTTCTTAACCATGCACGGGGCCGGCTGCGTAGCGACCCGGTGACTAATTTCTGAAACCGTAAAAGTTTCTTGCTAATTTTTTGTGCATGCAACACCATCCGCCCTGGAAAAACTCAACGAGTGAAAAAAGATCGCACATCCATAGTCCCAATTGAAATTATTAGGCGCGTGACCATTGAAAACTCATATACTCGGTATAAAACGCTGAAAACTCGCTCCAATCGGCCAAAGAATTTCGCATGCATTTGTAGAGAGGTTTAGAGAAGTCAGAGCAAAACATCGGCCACCGCTCTCTCAATTTTTTGCACTCTCTCGCCGCCAACATGGACGCGTCCACCACTGTGCGAAGGGAGCGAGTTTGCAGCGCTCCGTACTGAGAATATGAATATTTTACCCATTTTGGTCAGTCAGTGTGCCAAATACACCAAACCAGAATGATCAAAAAATTGTCCAATGATAGGCTTCTTCTTTTTTGACTCTGTTTCCGATATTATTTTTCTCATCCCTAATTCATATTTCCCATCCATCTATATCCTTTTCTTGCCTTTTTCTTCTTCTTCTTCCTCCTTCTCCTTATCCTTATTCACCAGCTTCTTCCCTTCCTCCAACTCTCCGCCCCGTCTGCCATCCTTTTCCCCCTCAATTTTCCGCTCGCTCACTTTTTGCTGCTCCTCGGCGCACATTTTCGGTTAATTTTGGAGGCTCTAGAGTG
The DNA here is from genome assembly GCA_963572235.1 of Caenorhabditis japonica. Taxonomy (NCBI): domain Eukaryota; kingdom Metazoa; phylum Nematoda; class Chromadorea; order Rhabditida; family Rhabditidae; genus Caenorhabditis; species Caenorhabditis japonica. The sequence goes on along the minus strand of OY754343.1, from coordinate 22,302,774 downwards.
AAAAAGAGAAAATCGAAAACACTCCAAAATCTCATTTCAAGAAAAAAAAAAGGAAAACTTTTCTTTTTTTTTCGCATGTTGAAGAAGCGTTGAAATGAATTTCTTTTTTTTTTTTTGAGTTGGATATTTTCTTGTCATCGCGGCGTGTCAAGCGCAAAACCTAATTAGGTCCAGGCAACGAATTTTTTTCCCTCTTCTTTTCTCCCTCTCCCTCTTTTTTCCTTTTTCCTACTCGTTCACGAATTCTTCCTGGAAGGAATTTTCTATAGATGTGATTTTAATATTCTAAGCGGCACTTCTGACACGATTTATTTCCTGCTCATCTTCCTTCGTTTTCACCACGTGTTATTTCTCTTTGACCACTCGTGGATTTTTTGTGTCCCCTTCCTTTTCCGGCTGTCGTCATTCTCCGTCAATATTGACATTTCCTTGTTCCTGAGAGTTTGACCGGTTCTTTCTTCTATCTTTTCATTTTCTCCATTCTAAAACTTCACTCTTCAAGGAATCACTCCGCCAGTCATGACCACTACCGCTATTCGTCATCAAGATGCTCAGAAGAATGATCGTGCGGATAGCATTCTTGCCGGATTCAAGTTGAATTGGATGAATTTACGCGATGCTGAAACAGGAAAAGTGTTGTGGCAGAGTACGGAGGATATGGCCGACCCAAAGAAGGAGCATAATGGTGCGTGATTTAAAAAAAAAAAAAGTAAAAATTAGTCTCGGAATAAACCAATCATCACAAACATTATGCCTGGGGCGGTATGTAGTATCGTCACTGACAAACACGAACCTCGAACCAGCGGTGTGTTTTCCACCTCTCGCAAGGTTTTACCACTGCGCCACACTGCCGCATCTCTCCTTCTCTCTCTTTGCCTACACATGCTAGCGGTTTTGGTCGGCCACAACGCGAGAAAACGCGGAAATGGGGTTTCACACAACGCGTATTTCTTCGTTTCCATGGCATGCTGGACCCTACGAAAGTGCAAACGCGCCCTGGCGCATTTGCGTTTTTCTCTGCGCCTCCGTATATTTCTCTTCGAGTATTGCCAAAAATCTTTGGCGCCTTGCCAAATATGTTTTTTTTTTGGCAAAATATAACGTTTTTCGCATTTTTAATCCCAATTTTCTTATTGTTTTTCAGAATTTAAATTAAATTGAAATTAACTGTTTTATTTACGAAAAAAAAACGGACTTAAAATCAATATTCCAACAAAAAAATTTATCACATTAATCTCAAAAACAACCATTTTAAAAACATATTTTTTTAACGAGAAAAAAACAAAAAAAAATAAATGAGCATAAAAAATAACAAAGAAAAGTAAGAAAGAAACAATAAAATCTCGTAAATCGACACAAGTCTCTGCGGAGGAGACGCAGGGACGCGAGAGTAGAATAGCGCGCGAAAATTCGCTTTTGAAAAATAATTCAAAAACGTAGCTTCCAACACGCCGTGGTTTCTTTCAGCCCACGTCCCAAAAAACCTTCTAAAATGTCGTACGGTGTCTCGTGAGATCAATTTCACATCTTCCGTCAAAATAGAGAAATTTCGGCTGGAGCAACGTGTTTATCTCAAGGGAACTATCATTGAAGGTGAGCGTGGAATACTTTATTAGCGTAGTGGTGTCACACGCAATGCAACTGTGTCTAATAACATATTCTTACTTCAGAATGGTTCTTCGACTTTGGATTTGTTATTCCGGACTCGACGAACACGTGGCAGAACATGATTGAGGCGGCGCCAGAGTCACAAATGTTCCCTTCGTCTGTTCTCAGGTAGGCAGAATTCATATGAGTCGCTATTGTGTTTTCAATCGACTTGCGACATGAAAACGCAATTCAATTCAATTCAATTCAAGTCTGCATTCACCGTTCTGTCTGCGTCTCTTCAAATGCCATTGTGTTCGCGTGGTCGCGCACAAATAAGTGGGCGGCGTTTCGTTTCGTTTCGATTCGCGTTCTCATGTCGTGTCGCAAGTCGATTTAAAACACAATACACAGTGCGAAAAAACAACAAAGTAGGACATTTTTTCAGCGGAAACGTGGTCGTCGAGACTCTTTTCTACGATGGAGATCTTCTTGTGAGCACTTCACGCGTCCGTATTTATTATGACTGAACTCATATCTCTAGTCTTTTTGTATTGGATCTGATCTCTATTTTTTGTGCTTTTTCCATTTACTGAATAATGATCGCTTTTATAAATAAAAACCCAGATGGGGATGTATGTGTGTGTGTGTATCCGTTGAACACAAACTTGACAGTGTACCAAATCAGCGAGACGCAGACGGGAAACTACGTGTACTCGCGACGCAACTGCAGCGCGTGCCCTTTGGTGAAAACAAGGCTCTTTTGGTGGCAATAGTAGCCAAATTGACCGTAGACACGTTTGGTACCTTAAGAGCAGCCGTAATCAAAGAGTCTTGGACCAAAAAAAAATTCGCTTGAAAGAAAAGAAGTCTGAAAATATACAAGAAGAACCGCGCAGCAAAAAAATCTAAAAACTTATTGTGTTTTTAATCGACTTGCGACACGACACGACATGAGAACGAGAATCGAAACGAAACGAAACGAAACGCCGCCCACTTATTTGTGCGCGACCACGCGAACACTGTGATATTTGAAGAGACGCAGACAGAACGGTGAATGCAGACTTGAATTGAATTGAATTGCGTTTTCATGTCGCAAGTCAATTGAAAACACAATAAATAATCTTTAATTAATATTATGTGTCTACACAAAAAAAGGAACAATTTAGGTCAAAAGTGTTCCGTATTGTTAACAAACGATGCATTCACACGTGACAACTTCTGACGACTCATCTCGTTTGACTGAAAATTTAACAATGAACCAATGGAAAACGCAAAAAAAAAATACAGCATTTCTCACCACTAAAATGCTAGTTCCCTTGCTTCGGAATCGCAACAACTCATGACATCGCCGACGGAATTCCAGACGAAAAAAATAGAAAATGGGAAGGTTGAAACAGGATTGAAAGCCATATAATAAGTATGCCCCACCTGTAAGTTCTAATCAATAAAACAAGTGTCAAAAAGTGAAAACTGACCAACTAGAAGCACGTCAAACTTTTTTGCCATCCATCCATCGGTAACTAATAGGATGTTTGGCACACTGACAAATATCACATTTATCCCCGAAAGAATCAAAATTGCCATTTGTTTGCGCTTCTCGGTTTGATTCAAGAACTGAAAAAATTTATTTGTTTTCATTAACTTTTATTTATTTTTCTAAATAACAGCCATCGGGATGGCCATGTCGATGACTATTCTCTTCAATCTCTTTCGACTGTCAAATTTTTGGTGCGTACATATTGAGTTTTCAATCGACTTGCAACACGACACGACATGAGAACGCGAATCGCAACGAAACGAAACTCCGCCCACTTCTTTGTGCGCGACCACTCGAACACAGTGATATTTGAAGAGACGCAGACAGAACGGTGAATGCAGACTTGAATTGAATTGCGTTTTCATGTCGCGAGTCGATTGAAAACACAATATATGGTGGTTATGGGTTAATAGCCAAAAAATTTTCGCTGTAATATGAATAGAGGATCAAACTTAAATTCCTCTCTTTCTCTCTCTCTCTCACATTCTCACATTTTCTTCCTAGACTTGATAATTAAAATCATTGAAAAAGAAAGCCCACCTTGGAACCGTGAGATCTCAAAAATAAGTTAAGAGTAACTACGAAAGCAATCATATAGGATATCGCAATCCAGCAATAGTGAGCAGTTCCATAAATGATGCCGGTTGAATCGATGACTGCACAAATTCGATTCTTACTGTGCGACGGGAACACAAATGAGACGATCAATGCAGTTATGCTGAGAGTCTGAAAAAAAGCAGATGCACTTACAATTAGGTTCTTAAAATATTCTTTTGGAGTTTTGTAGGAGTTTTCAAAAATTACTAAAAGCGCTTCAAAAGAATTCCTAGTGCGGACTCGCTTCGCCAACTATAGCTACTGCCGTCAAGAATCTTATAGTTTTTTACTAGACTTATGGGGTTATTCATGCAAAAAAAAAAAAACGCTTTGTTCACGCAATGTAGAGAATTGTAAAAAAAATACAGGTAGAGAAACGGGGTTCTCCCCCTGATATAGCATTGATAGGGAAGAGACGCAGAAGGTGAGGAGTTCAAAGAAAGGGGGCAGTATCTGTGTCTCTTCACTATCAATGCTATATCAGGGGGAACCCCCGTTTCTCTACCTGTATTTTTTTCACATCGCTTGAATTGGAGAAAAAAAAAACAAAAACAAACTGTTTTTTTTTCTCGTGAATATTTTAATCCCCATTAATCTTGGTCCTTTTTTTAATTCTTCAGCCCATAGACCACAGTACAAAATTTTAAGTTTATGTTCGCAGGTCTCGCAACAAAAAAAATAATGTTTTTTTTTTTCAAAAATTTAGCAGTGACCTGCGGAGCATCGTAACTGAATATCGCTCGTGAACACAAAACGAACTCACCACACACATAAAAATCCCAAACAACGATAAATAGAGCCTGTATCGCCACGTCCACCGGCTACGATACCAGCTGACTCTGTTCACTGCGAGCACTCTTTCTACAGTAAGAAGGCAATGAAAAGTGGCCGGAAGTTGTCCTCCAAATAACAAAAATATGGGCCATATATATCCAGTCATGCATTCAGAACTTGATATATCAAAATGATACTGATCATGGACCAGAAGATTGAGCCTTCCCGATCCGGACAATATAAATGAGACACCGTTTACCTTAAAAAAAACATTTAATAAAATTATGGTAGATTTTTGATAAACCATATCAGACATTGATAGCAATGTGAAGAATATAAATCGTTGTCTGAAATCCTTGCTGGAATTGAAAATCAGAAGGCAGATAGCGTTGGGAATCAGTACGATAATACCGCAGAAAAAATACATTTTGCATCTTAAAATGATCTCTCCGTCGCCGGGCAGCATTCCCTGAAACAGCATTTCGGATGCTTGTGATGTAGTTGACAAAGGCTCGCAGCGATGATGATGAAGAAGAAGAAGAAAAGGAAAGATGAGTTGGTGGGCGGGTCGGGAAAAAGTCGAGTCACTACGTCGTGCCGTGCACATTTTAATTAAATCTGGATACATTCGGGACAATGTTTTCTGGGAACAAGGAATTGAAAAATCGGTTAAAAACTTGTTATTTTTTCATCCAACTTGTCAAAGATTATCAACGAAGACAGAAGAGAGGAAATGATCAAAAAAGCAACAAAAAGTCTGCGGAGGCTGTATTTCTCATGGAATTTTTGTTGCAATGCAAAATTGCTAATGTAAACGTCTGGAAAAATAGAGTGCTACCACAGTTTGAATCGAGCAGAGATTGAGGTGTGAGAAAAAACTGGAGTTTGCACTCTGTATAAACAGAAATCCGATTTTCCGCTAATTAACACACTTAAATCGTACTTCTTGCTTACGTTGTATTTTTTTTTTTTTCAATTTTCCGTTTCGTTCTGAAAACCCGACTCAGAAGTCTTATTATTGATGAAGGAAAACAGGAAAGAAATGATATTATGGATTCGTGAATGAGCGACAAAACGCGGTGAATTTTTGGGGCAAAAGTTGGCTGGTCTCGCCACGATTTTGACCGACTACGGTTAGCGCGAAAAATATTTTTTCTCCTTTTGTTTTTAATGAAAATGAGTTTTTGCCTTTTGACTAGCATTTTTTTACTATTAAAATTTTTTGTGTAACCTGGAATGGGTAATTTATTTTCAAAAACACATTTTGTTGAGAAAAAACTATGAAAATGCGTTTAAATTAAAAAAAAAGAATAAAATATATATTTTCGCGCTAACCGTAGTCTGTCAAAATCGTGTCGAGACCAGCCAACTTTTGCCCCACAATTCACCGCGTTTTGTCACTCATTCATGAATCCATAATAGTGTTTAAAAAAAAATAGGTTCAAAAATAAAGCCGCCCTCCGAAAAGATACTTACAGTTTGTCAGGAAAATAAGTTTTATATCCATACTGCAACAAAAAAATCTGGTGGGAGAGAATGAAGCGCTTTACGATAGATTGAAAGAACTAATTTTGTTACAAAAACAACATACATAAATTACAAAGTACCGAACACAGGTGAAATGCGGTGGATGCATATAGTGTCCGTATTTTAATCATGTCATCCTTTGGGTCCATTGGACGGTATATAATAACTTCTCATTTATTTTTCGCATTAAAATAAATAAATTGAATGTACATACAGGGTGGCCGATAAGTATAGGACGCTCGCTTTCAGCGTTCCCTGGCACGGTGCCAAGGGATATTTTCGAAAAATTTCGAAACTTTTCGAAAGTCCAGAGACTATATAAGTAAGCTTCTCAGTCATTTGTTCTCACTTCTCCATATCGCCGAGCTATGAAAAGTTCTCCTCATCGTCCTTCCATTGAACTCTTGTTCAAGAGAGGCCTCGGAAGTGCTGAGATCGCTCGACGCCTTCAAATTTCGTCTTCGACGGTTCGAATTCTTCGACGGCACTTTGCTGGTGGTCCATTTATCCTTCAACAAGACTGGGCACCGTCCCATGGCTCGAGATCGACATTGGCCGTCTTGGAGGCGCATTTCCCTGGATTCCTGGACAAGAACTTGTGGCCTGCTTCCAGCCCGGATCTCAATCCGATGGATTTCAGCGTTTGGGGCATGTTGGAAGGGAAGATCGCGGGAAAAGTTTTTGCTACTGTCGATGACTTGAAGGCCGCTCTCGAGGTAGCATGGGCTTCGATCGACGACGGATACCTGCGGCGCACTGTCAATTCGGTGAAGAAACGTTTGAGAGCCTGTGTCAAAGCTCGTGGATCCAACTTCGAAATTCTCTTGTAAAATCAAATTTTCTGCTTATTTTTTGTTGTTTAATAAAGGTTGTTCTCGAAAAATCCTCAAATTGAAAAAATGGGAGCACTTTCAAAACGTCCTATACTTATCGGCCACCCTGTATATACACAAGCCTGCGACATTTGGCGACTTTGCCCCTCCCTGCTTTTTTTCACTTTTCTTGTAACGGCACTGATTTTTGTAAATACTTCAGCTCTTCCAAATTTTGTGATTTTTGTGGCTTAAACGACGAGGATTTATTAAATATCTAGAGCCTAATACGGACACTATATGCATCCACCGCATTTCATCTGTGAAAGGTACTGCGGATCACGGTTTTCTGCGTATGCGGACGACTAATGGTGTACCGTTCCGAGCCAGACATTATTTAAGTCAATTCCTGACTCGTAGATTTCTCTACTACCCAATTAGAGGCTGGGTGAATCCGGGACGAGGGCGGACTCGAACCGGCTGCGCTATCAACTCCCTATTTTAAATAAATACTGTACCACCAGTTGGTAGTTCAAATATTGTTTTCCGAGATAAATTTTTGTGCTGAAATTGAATTCGAGGATTATTTGTCTTCAATTTGTTTGAGAAAGCCATATCTCAGAATTATTGGGGTGATTTTATACAGAGTGGGTCAAAAGTACCATACGTTTTAATTTGTTTACCAGCTTTTATATCTCAGCTTAGAGCAACAAAAAATATTACAAAGTTCACTACCCGTTCTTTAAGTACAAAAGGTACTGAGGATCACGGGGTACTGTTTCCTCTGAGCCTGACATTATTTAAGTCAATTCCTTGCTGGGAAAATGATCGAACACTCACTATCAGCTGGTTGTGTGTCTGAAGGCCTGTGTCCTTATCCCGTTTTGTTTTTTAATGAACTTGGTTTAGTTATACTATCTCGTTTTTGAAGTTGATAAGAGAAAAATCTGTAATTATGTTATCCAATGTATTAAAAGAGCTTTCACAAGTTCTATTTATTGCTCGATGAGCAGTCTAAAAAAAACTTAATTTCCTACAATTAGCCAATATCCAACAACAGAAACGAAATTACCAGAGTTGCATAGAATTGATATATTCTTGTTCTTATACGGAAGACGAAATCCCATGCAACTCTGATCTCTATACGTAAAGAGACATGTACTTGATGAATAAAAATAAAACAAAATCATCGCCACTCTGTGGTCAGTCAACGAAAGAATGAGCCTTCTTCCCATCAGAATATATGAGACGGATTCATATTATCCGGGTGGACACACCCATATTTGCACATCATGCGTATCCACCTCCGCCACGTGCTTCCTTCCATATTGTTTAAAGCCCGAGAAAATCGAGTTTGCTTTGTTTGCTATTTTCGATCTTTGACACGTTTCTTCTAACGCCCGAAATGGAAGTAGAATGACCGCTACCGCTACGTGCGGTTTTCTGAGAAATTTTCTAAAGAAGTTCTCAATGTTTTTCCTAAATGAACACAGAGAACTATCAAAGAGGTGGAGTCTTCTGGAATCCAAGAAAATAAACAGAGAACGTCCAATTTCCATGTTCGTAAAGTTTGCGGTCCGTTGGGCTGAGCTCACTGAGCTCTCGAAATCATGAGGTTGAACTGGAAACAACTTTCAGATGATGTGGATTGGATTCTCCCACAATAAAGCATTAAGACAAATGTTTTTTGAAAATATTATGAAGAAACTTATGTTAGAATAATTACAATAAAAAAATCAACCGCTTTTTTTGGGAAATATGCTGGAATCTCAGTGATCACATGCTATGCAGCGGCTCTGGGACGTTTCAAAACAAGACGTTTCAAAACTGGGACGTTTCAAAACTGGGACACTTCAAAACTAGGACGGTTCAAAACTTTGAGTGCAATTGTGCGTCACGGTGTACGCACTAGTGACACCAGAACACACGCACATGAAATGTTTATTTTCGTTTTGTCATTGTTTTAAACTCTTTTCACGTACTATTCATTTTCTTTTTTTGTTTTGTCATTTATTAACTCTCTTCACGCGTTTTCCTCTCGTTTCGCATTTTTTTAAAAATAATTTTTTGCCGGTATTTAAATTTGGTCAAATTCGTCGAGCTCATGCTTTGTCTTTTGTCGAGTGCTTTACCGGTAAAACGCTTTAGTAAATTTTCCGATAAATTTAACGAACCTTTACCGGTGATTTATTTTATTTAGAAAAACTTCAACCGCGTGTCTTGCATCGGCCAGACTTAGCAACGGAATTTCACAAAACCGGTAAAAACTGCGCTAAAATTCGGAGAATGCTTAACCTGAACTTTCGGAAATTTATGGAAAAATGCTCAGAAAAATTTGAACCAAAATATTGATTTTTCCTAATACATTGTCATTTTTCTGCTTTACCGGTAAAGGTTTGTTAAATTTATCGGAAAATTTACTAAAGCGTTTTACCGGTAAAGCACTCGACAAAAGACAAAGCATGAGCTCGACGAATTTGACCAAATTTAAATACCGGCAAAAAGTTATTTTAAAAAAATGCGAAACGAGAGGAAAACGCGTGAAGAGAGTTAATAAATGACAAAACGAAAAAAGAAAATGAATAGTACGTGAAAAGAGTTTAAAACAATGACAAAACGAAAATAAACATTTAATGTGCGTGTGTTCTGGTGTCACTAGTGCGTACACCGTGACGCACAATTGCACTCAAAGTTTTGAACCGTCCTAGTTTTGAAGTGGCAGGTTTTGAATCGTCCCAGTTTTGAAACGTCCCAGTTTTGAAACGTCTTGTTTTGAAACGTCCCAGAGCCATTAGCCAGTTGGCGTCTTTAAAAATTACGTCTGTTGGCACCACAGCAAACAGAATGTTAGCATTCAAAAATTAAGAGAAAAAATCAGAGCACGCAGCGCTTATGCGGTGTTTTCGCAGGAGCCAAAAGTTCACGAAATATTGAGGCCAATTTCCGTAAGACCAGCTCAAAAATTTGTCGAATTTTGCAGAGTTTTGAAATCCAAACTTTGACGTATTACACCCCCGCCACTGAATCGACCGTTACCCCTCCCCACCTCTTCACTTGTGAATCACCAAATCGGCTCATGCAAATCAACCTCAAACTCTCCTTTATGTTCTCCTCTTCGCAGTTTCTGTTCCATTCTCAACACAAACATGTCGTCGGAATTGCCGACGGTTGTTGCCACGAAACCGCCAAAAACACGAACTAGACTCATCATCTATTTAATCGCTGCTATTGTTCTTGCTCTTGTCGTCATTGTCGTTGTTATTAATATTGTACACAGACTTCCGGAGAAAGGCTCTGAAAATGGTGTGGATTCGTCGGAGCAAGATTCCACTCAAATGGTGATTATTGCAAGTACAACAGGAATGGATCAACAATCAACATCAGGAAGCTCATCGTCATCGAGCAGTTTAGATGAAGATCACACGGATACTGATAACACTTCTTTGATACAAGTTACAGTAAACAATTCAGCCGTTTCAACTACTCAAGAGCCAACTGTCAGTGAAAACAATATGATCAATGGTAAGTCGTACGAATATAAGTTTCTACCTGACGCATTTTTAAAACCGTAAGGCTCGGTCATTTTTTGACCAAAAGGCTTCTTTTTTGGATTGAAATGATGGTGTCATCCTGAATAATCAGATAGTCATTCCAATTTCTCAAAAAAGTAAATGCTATCTTTTAAAGTTTTCTAAAATATGTTATAATTTTCAGAACAGCAATCTACTACATTAGAATCCATCGTGGGAGAGTCCACAACACCCACAGAAGATACCGTAACAGAGCTGATAAGCGAGACAGAATGTGGCAAAACATGCAGGTTCGTCACTTGGATAGAAGGCACAATCAATAATATAACTGGCTATTTCGAAAAACTGGTCAACCAGTGATTTATGTACATTTTCAAAACAAGTACTTATGAATAATAATAACAAGAATAATAAACCGGTGTTTTTCATCCTCTACTTTTTCTTACTATTAGAAACCCATTTTCAGTGTTTCGGTTGTTGAGACGATTCCACGTGGCATTTGGTTTGCCGATAAAGTCTATACGAAGAATGCATTTGAATCATGGGCGGAGCTATTGGGCACTGCAAAAAGGTACGTCATCTGAATGTTTAATTTCGTTGTTTTTCACGTTTCATTTTGGTTTTCAGTGAGATTGACATATTTGCGTACAAAATGAATCTTCGAGGAAAAGAGCTTCGATATGATGTGGACAACTCTACATTCGAAGGAAGAGAACTTTACAATATAATGGAAGAACAGGCGAAATCTGGGATATTGATTAAATTAATTGATTGTCGACCTCCAACAAATCCTGCCAATGTTTACGATGCGGATGAGATGGAGAGACTCGGTTTGTATCTTTTGAGTTTTATTTACACGCATGCTTGTATTTGTCTCATGTCGCGATTTCAATTGAGTTGCATCATGAAAAAGGAAACCCCGCCCACTTATTCTCACGCGAATATTACTGCGTCGCGAGAAGCAGACAAAAACGTGGCAAAAACACGTGGCAGGGTCTCGCAATTTACACGGCACGGTGTCCAGGATTTGAAATGTGGGCGGAGCCTAATTTGCTGGCGCGTCAGCAAACTTCCATGGCGCACTTTCGGTGCTTGCGCATTTTTCGACTCTCGCATTTTATGTTATTGATTTTATTGTTTTTCTTTCAGTAAAACCTGTTTTTCTTTGTAAAATGTATGTATTTTATCTTTTAATACCATATAATTGCCCAAACTTCGCTTTTCGTAAAGATTTATCCTGCAAAAACACCAAAAAACTCAAAACGAATATTTCGAAATGGTGGCTGAACCAAATTCGACGTTCTTAGGCTTAAAAAATTTCTAAAAACCTCTGCTATAATTCCGTTGGAGCACATGTGGGAAAAAAATTAAGAATTTATGCTTTTTTCCCGAAAAACACAAAAAATGCCTCAAAATTTGAATTTCGCGCGAAAAAATCCAGTGGGGCGCGTTTGCTCGGCTCCGCCCACATTTCAAATCCTGGACACCGTGCACGACGAATTTTTTGGCGCCTCCAAGCCAAGAGCGAATAGTGGGCGGAGTCTGGTTGCAATATGCGGGCACGGTTTTTCAGTACACAAAAAAATCAAATTTCGCCTTTAAAAAGCGAATTCTGCTCAAAAGAATCAGTTTAACGATCACAATAGGAAAATTAAAAGAAAATACGGCAAATGAATCCCAAATTGTGGGAAAATAATTGAAATTATGCGATATTTTAGCAATTTCGAGAAAAAAAAGCTCGTCCCCGGGAATTAAGGTATTTTATACAACTTTTTCAGGTGCCGCTTTTTTTTTTTGTCAAAAACTCTTTTAATTCTGTAAAACATATTGAAAACGTTTTAAAATTCTAGGTACAGTTTTTGCGAAAATTCCAAAAAACTTAGCGTAGCCGAAAAAACGCTTCGGCCTCGTGCTGTGATTGGTTGATTCTGACCGGATTTCGAGAAAAAACCAAAATTTCGGTACTTTGGACAACTTTTTCAGGTACCACAATTGTCTACAACATATCAACGTAATTTAAAAATTCTAGGAAAAGTTTTCGAAAAATTCTAGAAAGATATTACGCGGCCTAAAAAGGGGCGTTTTCTAGCGCTGTGATTGGTTGCAAGTGGCGGAGCAGTTCTTAGTCCCTGCCGTTTTTTTTTGCAACTTTTTTTTTCTGTGGCAGCTGTTTAAGTTTTCTACAGACTGAAAACGAAAAATGTTGAAAACACCCACCCGTTTTCGTGGAAATCCGGAAAAATCCAGGATTTGAAAAGTGGGCAAAGCCGACAAACGCGCCCCACTGGATTTTTTCGCGCGAAATTCAAATTTTGACGCATTTTTTATGTTTTTCGGGAAAAAAAGCATAAATTCTTAATTTTTTCCCACATGTGCTCCAACGGAATTATAGCTGAGGTCTTTAAAAGTTTTTTTAGCCTAATAACGTCGAATTTGGTTCAGCCACCATTTCGAAATAATCGTTTTGAGTTTTTTGGTATTTTTGCAGGATAAATCTTTACGAAAATCAAAGTTTGGGCAATTTTATGGAATTAAAAGATACAATACATACATTTTACAAAAAAAAAAAAAACAATAAAATCAATAAAAAAATGCGAGGGTCGAAAAATGCGCAAGCACCTAAAGTGCGCCATGCAAGTTTGCTGGCGCGCCAGCAAATTAGGCTCCGCCCACATTTCCAATCCTGGACATGGACACCGTGAGTGGCTGAATATGGCACGTCAAATCATGCCGTAACCAGCACGAAAATATAAGCGAAAATAGCAACTCTAATAACCGTCCAACAATAGGCAAATACGGAAATCTTTCAGGATTGATTCAGAGACAAGGACTTGATATGAACACTTTGAATGGTGGTATGGGTGGAATTCAACACAGTAAGACATTCATTGTTGATGACAAACATTTATTTGTGGGCTCCATGAACTTTGAATGGAAGTCCTTTTCACAGGTACGAAAATTCGCACAACTCGACTTATTACCAACTACATATTTCAGAAGCTAGAAATCGGTCTAGAATTCCACGATTGTCCATGCATTGCTCAAGATGCTTCTCGTCTTTTCGATCAAGTTTTCAATTCGCTCGCTGGAAAGGAAAAATTGGAAATGGTAGACTTCCCAAAGCATCAGATTGGGAACTCCACATTTCAGTTTTTGGTATGTTTAAATAACAAATAGTTAAAATGTTTGTTCTTCTAATTTACTAGGCATCACCATCATTTCTCCTGAATTCTTCCCATAGTTGGGATCTCGAGGCACTTCTTAATTTGATCTACGAGGCTGATGATTTTGTCGATATTGCGGTTATGCAATACTTCCCATCTTGGATTTACTTTAAAAATCGAGAGTCAGTCCGTACATTTATCTGACACTGGTTTTTATTGTTGATTTTAGATTTTTCTCCCAAATTGATAACGCCATTCGAATGAGCCTTTCTCGCGGAGTTCGTTTCAGAATTTTGATTTCTGGGGATGAGAAAGAAGAACAAAAATTAATGTTTTCCTATCTTCACAGTCTTTCAGTTTTGCATTCTCCAGCAGAGAAACGGAATATACAAGTGGTAAGAATACATTTACAATTGGAAGTTTCCTTTTAAAGGGGTTGCCAACTTTCTGAGGAAAGTGGCTTAAAATATACTCTTGGATGGGGGATTTACGAATATCACATCGAAATCGCACAAAAAAATTTTTCTGATTTTTGGCGAATTTTACAAAAAAAAAATCGAAGACCACGAGGATTACACGATTTGGCGCGAAATTCAAACGTCATTTTCTTTTTCAACATTTTTCTTCCGTCTTTTTCTCCTTGTTTTCCATTATTCTTTGGGAAATAATGTACAAACATCATTTCGTGTTTTCAGGTACCAAAATAACGCGTGTTAATAAAAAAATTAACAATAAAACAAATTCGGAACAAAATTCGCATACCTTTCATTTTTGCCCATTTTTCTGGCTCTGGGACGTTTCAAAACAAGACGTTTCAAAACTGGGACGTTTCAAAACTTTTTTGCATTTTTGCGGCATACTAGTGTATTTAAATTTCCATAAAATACAAATAATTGATAAAAGCAAAAAATAAAAACCAAATGAGCGTGCGTTTTGGTGTCAATTGGCAAAAAACGCTACGAAAAAATGCAAAAAAAGTTTTGAAACGTCCCAGTTTTGAAACGTCTTGTTTTGAAACGTCCCAGAGCCATTTTTCTGCTCAATTCCGCATTAAATTCACACTTTTATCTGTAAAGTTTATATTTGAACAAAACATGTTCACAAGAAATCGTAGCTTTATTCTTTCTTTCAATATGAATAAATGCATTATTATAAACATTGATTCGAACGTCAGCCGACTATCGATTTTTCGATAATTATGACTAAAATATGTTTTCGCGATTATCTGTAATTTTAATAAGCCATTCGAGCATGTTTTATCGAAAATCGATGACAAAAACGAGGGAAATTACAAGAAAAATACATATTTCTCGTGAAACTGGAAAGCCGCGGCCGCGGTTTTCCTAGGCCTCGGCCACGATTTTTCGTGTACTCCTCGTGGTCTTCTATTTTTTTTTGTAAAAATCATAAAAAAATCAGAGAAATTTTTTTGTGAGATTTCAATGTGATATTCGTAAGAGTATATTTTAAGCAACTTTCCCCATAAAGTTAGCACCCCCTTTAACTAGTATCCTCTTTAAGAAGTACATTTTAATCCCCCAAACGGCTCAAGAAGCATACAAAGATCGCAAAATGCACGCGAAATTCATGTTATCCGAGTCGAGAACTTTGATTGGCTCATCAAATTACGCACCAGAATACTTTTACAAGTCAACTGGAACTGCTGTGGTTGTGAATGAAGCTCCACATTATGGAGAAATCAATCGGCAATTGAAACAAGTTTTTGAGAGGTGAGAAAGTTTTCAATTCAGCAATTTTTATGTTTCATTTTTTAGGTACTGGAGCAGCGCATATACACAAAACCTACAGAAATTCGGTGAATCAAAAGAATTCATTCCAAAGACGTCAAAGCCTTCCAACCCATTCTCTGGATGGTTTGGATTTGATCACATAGGAGTATTCAATGAAAAATACACTGCTACTGGATTTCTATACGAGAAGGATCATGACGAGGATAATTTAATTCTCGACCCTATTATTTACATTTGAAATTCAAACTATTTTTATCCGAATGTATTAAATGTTCTATATATTTATTTCTATAAACAAGGTAATAAAATAAAAAGCTCGTACCCGAAAATCAAGAACGGCAAATTTTTGATACATACAGGTTCATTAGACATAGTTTGAACGGGAAGGGGAACATGATAAAAACAAGGGAAATATTTTACAAATCAATCGGGTGCTGGAGAGGAAGTCCACCGTTTCCACAAATTTCTTTGGACAACGAACTGATAGTGGAGACCAATTTTGCGTTTTCGGCTTCGCTGCCCGCTTCAAGCAAGTTTGTTTTAGCGGTTCGCATTGCTCCTTCGACGTGCAAAGAGGCAATGGTACGCTCGAAATCGGCACTTGCTGATTTGTTCTTGATGGCGTACGTGGCACGAGAGAGCACGGCGATTGAACTGTAGATGCTGATGGCGGCGTTGGCCACACGGATCATCTCGTACTGACGATCTAAAATACATTGCTTTTTCTAGATATTTAAAGTTTAAATATTATTTAGTACCGATAATTCCTTTTTTGTGCTTAATGAGGAGTCCCTGAACAGTCTGGCCGAAAAGGCCAATCTGCTCATCGAGGAGCTTGGCGGAATCCTGAAGACTGGCATCGACAACAGCACCAAAATCGGATCCGGTGTTAGCACTGAAATCAATAAAAATCCGTTTAATTATTTAGATTCGTTCTACGTACCCAGTGACACGCTGAACGGCAAGTCCAATCAGGCCTCCAACTCCGGAAGCCTGAGCAGCCAACTGCTTTCCGGCCTGCTGAGCTCCTGTCAAAGCGACAAAGAGACGGAGAACGTCGTTGGCTCCTTCGAAAATTCTGAGGATGCGGAGATCTCGAAGCACTCTTTCGAGCCCGGTTGGTCGCATGTATCCCATTCCTCCGTGAAGTTGAATTGCCTCGTCGCACACGTGGAAAGCATTCTCGGATGCTAGAATTTTTCCGATTGCAGCCTCGAGCTGGTACTCCTGAATTCCACGATCCATGTTAGAGGCTAACAAGTAGACGACAGACTCTGTGGCATAGAGTCGGGTGGTCATGTCGATGAGCTTCTCTTGCACATTTCCAAACTCCTCGAGCTTCTTTCCAAACTGAACACGAGTGGTGATGTGGTCGACGGTTTTCTTTATGCAATATTTCATAGCTCCAGTGCAAACAGCCGGGATTCCAAAGCGACCGTTGTTGAGAATATTCATGGCAACCTTGAATCCATCGCCTTCTTTTCCAATGAGATTCTCAACTGGAACCTTGACGTTATCAAAGTGAACTTCAGTCGTGTTCGATCCCTTGATTCCCATTTTCTTTTCTTGTGGTCCACTGGTAATTCCTCCGAATGCTCTTTCAACAATAAGAGCGGACATTTTGTCTTTGGTAGATCCATCAGGCTGCTTGACTGGAGTCTTAGCGAAAACAGTAAAGACGTCGGCGAATCCTCCGTTCGAGATCCATATTTTTCCTCCGTTGAGAATATAGTGCTTGCCATCAGCGGAGAGTTCGGCTCTAGTTGTCACGGACTGAAAAAAAAACACCTTTTTTTGCGGAAAATTCAAATTCATGTAAAAAGCCTTACACTAGCATCCGATCCAACGGTTGGCTCGGTAAGCGCGAAAGCGGCATATTTGCGCCCAGTCGCCAAGTCAGGAAGGTACTTTTTCTTCTGTGCCTCAGTTCCCTCGAGTAAAATTCCCTTGTATCCAATTGACTGATGAGCTCCCATAACAATACCGAAACCGATATCGTGAGCTCCCATAATCTCACCAATCTTCGCCATCTGACAGTTGTTAAATCCAGATCCTTCAAACTCTGGTGGAACGAGAACACCAAAGGTTCCCAGCTCGGCGAACTTGTCGAGAACTTCCCGCGGAATTTCAGAAGTCTCGTCATTCCTGTCATTCATTAAATTTTGTTGTGAATTTAAAAGTGAACACTTACTTGGTGGGATCATTGACCTCCAGAAGCATTTTTTCAAGTGGAGCTGAGACCATTGCGAGTGTCTCTTTGCGTTCATCGTCAAGCTTCAGTGGGTACGGAAAGATTTGTTCACTGACAGCCTTTCCTTTAAAGATGTTCATGACGAACGACTGTGTTTCTTCTGGTTGTTTCGACTTCGCATCTTTGTTTGCTGCGACAGTCGGGGACAAACGCAGGAATCTAGCTTGTGACAAACGGGAGGTCTTACTCAGAGTTGACAGCATTCCCCTTCTGGAAACAGAACTGTAGAATAGCGAAAAAGGTAAGCGATTAACAAATAAGAATGATAACAAGAAATGCGATGAAAACAAAATGTAGATTGCAGGTATCAGAATTGATAAACGCAGTCGGCGAAAGAGAACTATTAAGTAATAGTGGTACAAAATAACCCAAGACCACGCCCTCTCTGATTTTTCAACTTATTGTTGTACACAGTTTGAAAATTTGAGTACGTGTGCTTGTCCACCTGAGCGTACTGTAACCGGTAATGGACCTATTCAAAGTACTGTATAAAAACGGAAAAAATGACAAACTGGTAGAAAACTCGGAAAATGCTCCGATTGATCTAAAATTCTGGGAGCAACCGAAATATCGATTTAAAAAAAAATTTTTTTTTTTGAAAACTTTTAAAATCGATATTTCTTTCCAAAATTTTCTGAGAAAGTCCGGAAGTAGTTTTGACAGTTTCTCCCAAAATTTCAAACCAATCGGAGAATTTTCCGAGTTTTCTCCCAGTTATTTGTAATTTTTTCCATTTTTCTACAGTACTTTGAATAGGGTTTTTGAAGTTTTTCAGATATCTTCCAAAAAATGTGCTACGATTTTCCGAAAATAACATTTTAATAATTATTCTCAGTCGCGAATTAAAGTTTTCACTACAAAATTAATTGTTTATTCACCGAAAAAATGGTATATATTTCAATATTTTTCGCCTTTTGTGGAAATCGGAATTCGAATTCCCACGGAAAGGCAAAATTGTGTCGGAGAATTTTGGAATATTCCGACTGAACTTTGCCAGTAAACAAATTAATTTTGAAAGAGCCTAATTGAGAAATAAGTAAGGAAGTAGCCAATGATAAATAATAATGGAAGATTTTGAAAGCGGTAGTCTTATTCAAGCGAGTATTTGGGAAGAGCCAAATACTAGATACTGAGCTATTAATATTAAAATGTGTACAAAAGTTCGATGGAAAAACCAACGTGACTAGGTGAAGACGGTTGTGATGGCAAGTGAGGCCACGCGGCGATTGCCGCTATCTTCCGTTCCTATTCGCACTTTGTACTCTGGACCAACGTCGACTACGCACTAGAAATCTAACGACTACGTTTAAGAAAGTTTCTGCCATCAAAAACGCTAGAAAACTGAACAAATTTAAAAGCTAAAATGAGCTAAAAGCCTGCTGCGATCATTTTACTTTAAATCATTTTTTCTTCATGTGTTCGCAATTTTGCTTAATTGGTAGAGCGCTTAAAATTTTATCGGGTTCGAGTTCTTTCTTATTTCCACTGGTCACTAAAAAATGCTGTGGATGCATATAGTGTCCGTATTTTAATAGTGCGCGAACTATCTTGGTGGGGGGCTCCCTCCCAAGCTAGCTGCACGAGTGACGAAACGACTGACGAGAACGGTGCGTGGCTACCAGTAGCTCACGACTTCACGGCCAAACGAAGGTGGTCAATAACCAATTTATTGACACTGACGAATACCAATCAGAACACCAAAGCCCAGAATTCGAATTAGGAATGAAGAATCTAACCGCCTGTCTGAATCCAGCAAGCTCGCCGCCCACGTTTCCGCGCACGCCAGAGGTCACGTGAAAATAGTTTATCTTTTGCATCTGGCGGCGCGCAATGCGCACTGTGACTTTAAAGGAAAAATATCAGGAAAATCGAGTGCCCGCTCGACATCCCGGTCCTTTTCGAGTCCGCCCACAAAAGAAAACTCGTGATCCTGCAGTGCATGGCAACAGCAAACAGTGGGACGAAATCGGCATTAACTGTGGACTAACCGGACAAAACGATCAGAACAAGTCTTACAACAACAGAACAATTATAATAATTGACACACAATAATAAGGAAGGAACGATACAATGTTAACATTAATTATCACTTCTCACGATGCGGGTACTGCCGTCTCTGGCGTGGTTCCGATCTCCTCCGTGTCTGGCCCATATCCACCACACTCACTTTCAGCGGTTGCCATACCAGATTCCGTCCGCGGATCACGTTGTTGATGATATGCCAGTAGTCGAACGGGTTCATCTGATCGCCCAAATCCACGAGCCTCTGATTCTTGTGTGTCATCACCCGATCTCCCGGAGAAATCACGTCGAGTTCACCTCTCGATCTCTTCAAGCTCGCCACAAGGGAGATGAATGCTCCAGCCAGTGAAAAATCGTTAATCGAGGTGGGCGCGGGAATCAGCAAGATCTTTGTTGATCCCGGCACCACGTTGATCAGCCTTGACCATTGGTCCACGTAACCATTATCAGTCGCAAATGGGATAACCATAATCATCCGTGAGTAGCGCTTCTTGTTGAATTGATTTAGCAGCATCTCTTCAGCGGACTGTGCTCTCTTCAAAATCAGCTTTTCCGTGAAAGCTAGAGGGACTGCATTCTCCGAAACACCTGGTGCCATGACAAGCAGCGTGTCGACGGGTTGGTTGGTGTACTTCTCGCCAAAGGTGTTCCTCACCAAACAACTACGCGGGCGCATGAACGTTCGGTTCGCAGGCTGGACATGCTGTTCACGTCTAGTTCCATTCAGCTCTTCCTTTGAGCGTTTCTTGTGCTCTTTCTGTCCTGTGCTGACATTTTTCTTCACAACTTTTCGACCATTCTTTCGTCCATGAGCAAGTCCGAATCTGGAATCCGCATCTGAATGAACATTGCCAACGGCATCCTCCCCGTCCTTTTCGAGTGGGCCCTTCGGGTGTCTTCCACCGAATTGGACTTCCCGTCTAACCTCGCACACGGTCGGCTTGTGCGGTTTGGTATCTTCTGTATCCCGAAGCCACTTGTTCAATTTTCCTAGAAGTTCCGGTCTTTTATTCAAAACTTCAAATCCATTTAGCTTTCCAGTTGCAATCTTTTGCCCCTTTCGAAGAAAAATACTTTCGCTCATATGGTTGGCAATTTTGATCCGTGCTTTCCCTTCACTGCTCACTTGGAAAACTCCTGCAGTCAAACATCTTGACGTTGGATTAATGAGACAGAGTCTTCTTTCTTTGTGGATTATACCTTCGACGACAATTTCAACGATTTTTTGTCCATGCCTGTCCAATTTAAGTTCATCGGCTATTCGAACATCTCTGGACGGTTCATCAATTTTCAGTTGAATTCCCATGGCTTTGAATCCTTCAGTTCCCAGAATGATCGTTCCTCGGTCCACTGCGGCAACGTAGAAAGTCAATCTTCGGGTCCTGGTCCGCATGGCCGTCTCCACTGAGACTTTTTCAATCAGCTTGATGGGCTCGTTTGCGGCCGAGAAAACTGTCCTAAGATCAGTTTTCTCCTTTCTCACTTTCTTTTTCCATTCCACGCCGTTGATTTTCAAAATCCGGCTCCACGTTTTCATAGACATCAGCGATATGCATGATCCGCTATCAATAACAAAGTCGACATCAGCAGATCCAATTTTTCCTTTCTCGATCATTTTCCTTCCTCGAACGACGTCTTTCTTCACTCGTTTTCCTTGTTGCACATCTGAACTTTTTATGTCGATGCTTTCTACTTTTAGGTTGGGTTCCTTCAGTGCGTTTCTCTGAACTGGTGCCTCAGCCAATATCGGGCAAATTCTGGCGATGTGACCGTATACGCCACATTTAAAACACTGCACTGCGACTTTCGGGAAGCCTTGACGATTAGGCAACACGTTCGAAAAGTTTCGCACTTTTCTATCAAGTGTCACCATTTTTCCATCTCGCTCGCTCCTTACTTCTTTTTTCTCTCTAAACTCTTTCAAACTCATCTCATGTCTGGTTGCTAACAACCGAGAGATGTCATAGTGCTGTTTCTCCGGAGATTCCAACAGTTTGGCATCGATCATACATCGCAAAGCCTCATTTCCAGCAATGGCTCCAAGAAGTTTTGCGGTTTTCAACGAGGAGAGTTCTTCCGACGGCAGGCGGCGATAGGCGACTCTTGCCACTTCATCAAGAAGCAGACAGAAATCTTCGACTGATTGACTTTCAGAAATTCTCAGCGACTCCCAACGTGTTTTGGCTCTTCTGGTCTCATCCTCTGCCGAGATTCGTAATCTGTTGGCGAGGGCTCTCAAAATGCTCCTGACACTGTCCTTTTCCGTCTCTACAAGACCTCGGAATGCCTTTAGCGCTTTTCCAGCTAGATATTTTGTTTCGAGGAGAGTGACCTGTTGCTCTGTCGAAAGTCTCCCGAATTTCATTGCAAACGTTCTTTCGAATGCTCCCATACTCACAGAGTCCTCCTCTGCTGTATACTTTGGCGGCTCCGGCAAATTCTGTTCCAGGTACAGTTGGCTGAGCAGTGAAAGTTCAGTCTGGACCGGCAAACCCTTCTTTCCGTAGAAGCCACTCTCTTGTGTGCCCACACTGTCCAACCCTTCTTCAAAGATTTGAGCCGTGCCTTGGTTTCGTCCTCTTGGATTTTCAATTCGATCAACTTGTACCTCCTGAAGACTGCGAATTTCTCGCGAGCAGTTCTGCAAGAGTCTGTGTGGTGAGAAATCGCCCGTGTGCTGACAGCAATGTTCCTCGTACGCCACTTTTTCACTTTCTTTCTTCAGCCTTTCTGCGTTGAGCTTCATGTCAACTTGCTCTAAACTCCTTTTCATTGACTCCATCTCCTTATCCTTGATATCCATCTTGCGCAGTAGCTCTGTGTTTTGGGCTCGTAGTTTGAGAAGTCGGCAGCTGAGATTATTCTCCTCACGCATAGTAATCTGCAACAATTCTTTCGTTTCAATGAGATTTCGTCGGTTTTTGCTGCATTCATCCAAAATGTCTTCAATATCCTTCACGGTTCCAATTCCGTTCATCATCATGAACTCTTGAATAGCCTTGACGTCTTCGTTATCGGAACTGTTGTCGAAGAGTGCATTTTCCTGAAGATCACTCGTCAATTCCTGAACTTTTTGGTGAAGTTCGACAATTTTGTGTTCTTTTTTCACAATCAGTTTTTCCCTCTGCGAGAATCTTTTTTTGATTGGCTCGATAATTTTTTTCACCGCATTCGGGGAAACTTTTCCATATGTTCTAAACTCTTGCTCGATCCTCTTTAACCGAGCTTCATCTTCTATTTTTCTCGCCTCGTGCTCCCTTTCAAGGTTGTCACAGTCCATCTCCACATCGAGAGTCTTATCGTCGATGAATCCGTTTTTGTGTCCACCGTCTTGTCCGTTTTCGTCCTCCAGTTCGTGTTCGATCACAAATTTTGTTGTTGACGTCATCTGTTCTTGATTTTTGCCAAGGTTTTGGATGACGGTGTAAAAGAGTATGTGGGAAATGCAGGTCTTGCAAAGTTTATCACAGTACTCGAAATCTTCAATTTACCCGAGAAAAGTCCAACGTTATCGGTTTATATCCGAAATTAGCTGATTGATTGGATGTTTTCCAGAAACACCAACAATCGAGATTTTCAAGTGTCTGGCAGGGTCTCTGTCCCAGAACACTGAAAACGTTTGGCTTCTCTCGCGAAAATTGGATGGTCGCAATCCTAGTCGATGTCGCGGGACTCTCTTGGTGGGGGTCTCCCTCCCAATTGAGCGGTGCGAATGAAGTCGGAGTGAAAAGTTGAGTTTCCCGGGGTCTCCGTGGAAAGCTCACTTTTCGGTGGTTTGGCTCGGCCCCCAAGTGCGCGAACTATCTTGGTGGGGGGCTCCCTCCCAAGCTAGCTGCACGAGTGACGAAACGACTGACGAGAACGGTGCGTGGCTACCAGTAGCTCACGACTTCACGGCCAAACGAAGGTGGTCAATAACCAATTTATTGACACTGACGAATACCAATCAGAACACCAAAGCCCAGAATTCGAATTAGGAATGAAGAATCTAACCGCCTGTCTGAATCCAGCAAGCTCGCCGCCCACGTTTCCGCGCACGCCAGAGGTCACGTGAAAATAGTTTATCTTTTGCATCTGGCGGCGCGCAATGCGCACTGTGACTTTAAAGGAAAAATATCAGGAAAATCGAGTGCCCGCTCGACATAATCATGTCGTCCTTTTGGTCCATAGGACGGTGTATAAAAACTTTTTATTTATTTTTTGCATTACCCTGCTTTTTTCACTTTTCTTACAAGTTTTTTTTTTCTTGTAACGGCACCGTATTTTTGTGGCTGAATTAGTAAAATGTGTAAACATTAATCAAACGACGCGGGTTTATTAAATATCTAGAGCCTAATTTACACACTATATGCATCCATCGCATTTCACCTGTGAATAGAATATCTTGTAAATATTTTCTTGCGGATAGCCTGCGGACATTCGGGTACACAGACATCTCAATCTCCCGATTCTAAATATAAATAAGAATGATCATCAAAACGTCATACGCTGACCAGTGAAAAGAGGTATACGCAGACGCAGAAACCAACGTGATTGTATGTAGTTTTGGGCGTAGTACACATTAAAATAGCGTGTTTGCCTGTAGTATACCCTGCCATTGAGATCAAGTGTATAAAACACATTACGCATCTTGAAATTTTCCCTATTTAGCCCCAAGAGATCATACAATCCTAAATGAGCACTTTCTCAGTTTCAAAATAGTTGATACTGCAAAGTTTTCACACGCTTCCTGAAGCCCAGTTTAAAGCCTTTCTAACTTGGTTTTTTAACCGTTTGCTCTTGTCAAAAAAAATTACGGAAAGCATGCGGTAAACGTTCATAAATACGGCCTCTGAAGTCGGAATTCCATATATTGTGTTTTCAATCGACTTGCGACACGACATGAGAAAGCGAAACTCCGCCCACTTATTTGTGCGCGATCACGCGAACACAGTGATATTTGAAGAGACGCAGACAGAACGATGAATGCAGACTTGAATTGAATTGCGTTTTCTTGTCTCAAGTCGATTGAAAACACAATAAATCTGATATTCAGCAGCAGAAGCGCTTGAAATAATTTAGAAAACAAATGAAACTGTGTCATCGTGAGAAATCAGAAACATTATTATGAATATACGGACGCCCTCAAATTGTTATTGTCTTCATATACACAAAATTTGTAATCAACAGGCACCAAGGTTTTTACCACATCTTTGGTCTTTCACTTTTCGGAACTCTCTCCTCTCCGGTTTCTATCTCACCTATCATCGTCTTGTTATCACATTTACTTGTATAACAACTTGTGGGCGTGACCTCCCTTTTTTTCTTTTGTGTGTTTTCCGGTGTTTGCGTCTGAATTATCTACGTAAATACACACGAACGAATATTCTCAGTACGGAGCGCTGCAAACGCGCTCCCTTCGCACAGTGGTGGACGCGGCCACGTTGGCGACGAAAGAGTGCAGAAAATTGAGAGAGCCGTGGCCGATGTTTTGCTCTGATTTCTCTAAACCTCACTCCGAATGCATGTGAAATTTTTTGTTCGTTCAGAGCGAGTTTTCAGCGTTTTGTACCGGGGGGTACGACAGAATAGAAATAGGCGAAATAGAAATGCTACAAAATAGAAATGCTACAAATAAGAACTGGAAAAAATAGAACTGAGCGAAATAGAAATGCTACGAAATAGAACGGCTACAAAATAGAAATGAGCGAAATAGAAATGCTACAAAATAGAACAAATTTTGGCGATGGAGCGCGTTTGCATTATTTTTTCAATTGCTCAGTTTTTCGCCGATTTTCCATTTTTTTTTCTGAAACTGCATTGATTTTATACCTTTCTTCATTTTCGATGTTGTTAAGTGCGTAAAATATCTGAAAAGTACTGAAAAATACTATAATAATCGGAAAATTCGAAGAATAATGCAAACGCGCTCCATCGCACCGATTTCTATTTCGCCCATTTCTATTTTGTCACATTTCTATTTCGCGCTGTTCTATTCCGCTCATTTCTATTTTGTAGCCGTTCTATTTTTTCCAGTTCTTTTTTGTAGCATTTCTATTTTGTAGCATTTCTATTTCGCCTATTTCTATTCTGTCGTACCCCCTTGTACCGAGTATAGCATACTGCGAATTTTATTAAGACGGTTTATTTTTGAGATTTAATTATACAAATGTCAAAACCACAGACGATGATAGATGAGTAGTGAATGAAAAAAGATGTGGCAAAAAAAGATCAAGCCATTCTTCCTCTCCGCTCCCTCCGGTCACCCCTTTAAAAAGTGTCCCAAAGGCTTCCCGCTGAAACTTCCCAATAAAAATTACATACCAAATGAGCGAGATAGATTAACCAAAAAAAAAATAGAACAGTAGCGAAAAAAAAAACGGAAAAATAGGGCGCCCTTGCAATGGCTCCCGAAATCTCTCGGAGATGAGATTAACAGGGTACAACGGTATAGAACTGCACGGAATAGAACTGTCCAAAATGGAGCTATACTGAAACGGAACAGATAGAACAACGCAGAAGCGTACTTTTTTGTACATTGTGGAGCATTGAGTTTTATTTCGCACGGTTGTTTTTAAGTACAGTTCCATTCTATTCTTCGGGTTACTGTAGGTCGCCGATTTATTTTTCGACCGTTACATAAGAGTGTCGTTATTTGTTTTGCGTGGCTCCGCCCACTTTTCTTCGCGCGAACACGCAAACACAGTTCGATTCGAAGAGAAGCAGAGAAAACATATATTTTTTTCTCTCGTTCTCATGCTGCAACTCGATTGAAAACACAATAATATACCCATATTATTTGATTCTGCTAAAAAAAATTACAAAGAGTGGACATAATTCATTTTGTTAATCATTTTAGACCAGCAAATAAAACGTACCCGAAAATTGAAACGAAATTTTTTGATTAAATACATACAGGCTTACTAATCAGTTTGAAAACGCTAATTATAAAAATTAGTTAAATATTTTACAAATCAATTGGGTGCTGGAGAGGAAGACCCCCATTTCCGCAAATTTGTCTCGAGAGCGAATCGATAGTGGCGACCAACTTTGCGTTTTCGGCTTCACTGCTCGCTTCGACCAAGTTCTTATTGGCGGATCGCATAGCCCCTTCGACGTACAAAGAGGCGATCTTTCGCTCGAAATCTGCGCTCGATGCCTTGTTCTTGATGGCGTGAGAAGCACGGGACAACACAGCAATCGAGCTGTAGATGTTAACGGCAGCGCTACCGACACGGACCATTTCGTACTGGCGGTCTTAAACAAATGGATTTCTCAAAATAATTCAGGAATTAAATAGTACCGACGATTCCTTTTTTGTGTTTAATGAGAAGTCCCTGAACAGTCTGGCCGAAAAGGCCAATCTGCTCATCGAGGAGCTTGGCGGAATCCTGAAGGCTTGAATCGACCACAGACCCGAAATCGGATCCGGTGTTAGCACTGAAATCAATAAAAATCTGTTTAATTCTTCAGATTAGTTCTACTTACCCAGTGACACGCTGAACGGCGAGTCCGATCAGGCCTCCAACTCCGGAAGCCTGGGCAGCCAAATGTTTTCCGGCATGCTGAGCTCCGGTCAAAGCGACAAAGAGACGGAGAACGTCGTTGGCACCTTCGAAGATTCTGAGAATGCGAACGTCTCGAAGGACTCTTTCGAGCCCGGTCGGTCGCATAAATCCCATTCCTCCGTGAAGTTGGATTGCCTCGTCACACACGTGGAACGCATTCTCAGATGCTAGAATTTTTCCAATTGCAGCCTCGAGCTGGTACTCCTGAATTCCACGATCCATGTTGGAGGAAAGCAAGTAGACGACGGATTCGGTAGCATACAGCCGTGAGGTCATGTCGATGAGTTTCTCCTGAACATTTCCAAACTCCTCGAGCTTCTTTCCAAACTGAACACGAGTGGTAATATGTTCGATGGTTTTCTGTACGCAGTACTTCATAGCTCCAGTGCAACCGGCTGGAATTCCAAACCGTCCGTTGTTGAGAATATTCATGGCAACTTTGAATCCTTCTCCTTCTTTTCCGAGAAGATTCTCGACTGGAACCTTGACGTTATCAAAGTGAACTTCAGTCGTGTTCGATCCCTTGATTCCCATCTTCTTTTCTTGTGGTCCACTGGTAATTCCTCCGAATGCTCTTTCAACAATGAGAGCGGACATTTTGTCTTTGGTAGATCCATCAGCCTGCTTGACTGGAGTCTTCGCGAAAACAGTAAAAACATCGGCGAATCCTCCGTTTGAGATCCATATTTTTCCTCCGTTAAGAATATAGTGCTTGCCATCGGCGGAGAGCTCGGCTCTAGTTGTCACTGACTGAAAAAACACCTTTTTTGCGGCAAATTCATGTAAAAAGTCTTACACTAGCATCCGATCCAGTGGTAGGTTCAGTAAGAGCAAATGCGGCAAATTTGCGTCCAGTCGCCAAGTCCGGAAGGTACTTTTGCTTCTGTGCTTCAGTTCCATCGAGTAAAATGCCCTTGTATCCGATTGATTGATGAGCTCCCAAGGTTACCCCCAATCCTATATCGTACGATCCAACAATTTCCAAGATCCTAGCCATCTGAGAGT
The DNA here is from genome assembly GCA_963572235.1 of Caenorhabditis japonica. Classification (NCBI taxonomy): domain Eukaryota; kingdom Metazoa; phylum Nematoda; class Chromadorea; order Rhabditida; family Rhabditidae; genus Caenorhabditis; species Caenorhabditis japonica. Next base: position 22,274,667 of record OY754343.1, on the reverse strand, counting down.
TGTTGAATCCTGATCCTTCAAGCTCCGCCGGAACGAGAATTCCGCAGGTTCCAAGTTCGGCAAACTTGTCGAGAACTTCTCGCGGAATTTCGGACGTCTCGTCATTTCTGTTATTGAATTGATTTTCCCATTTTTTATTTGCAATATTTATGTGAATACTTACCTTGTCGCGTTATTGACCTCCTGAAGCATCTTTTCGAGTGGGCCAGAAATCATTCCTAGGGTCTCTTTGCGTTCGTCATCGAGTTTTAATGGGTACGGAAAGACCTGCTCACTGACAGCCTTTCCTCTGAAAAGGTTCATGACGAACGACGGAGTTTCCTCTGGTTTTTTTGACTTCACATCCTTGTTGGCTGTGGGGGACAAACGGAGGAATCGGGCCTGTGATAAACGCGTAGTCTTGCTCAAAGTAGACAGCATTTCCCTTCTGTAAATTGATGTTTCTAAATATTAGTGGAAAAAAGTCGAAAGATTAAAAATGAGAGAGAACGAGAATAGTGATAAAACCAAAGTGTAGGTCAGACTTAAGAGACGTAGCCGGCGAAAGAGGACAAAGAACGCGGCGGTATCGGAGAAGAACCTAGTAGTCGATAAACAGGTTCAGCGTCACATAGGACCTTGGGTTGAAAAGTAAAACAGCCGTTAATAAGCAAAACATGAAAACGTAAAGTTGTCGTCACTGAAAAACCCAGAGCTCAATGGCAAATTCCAAATTTTTCCAAATTCCAAATTAAAAGGCAGCAATATGTGGCTTAATTATTGTTTTTTCAATCGACTTGCGACATGAAAACGCAATTCAATTCAATTCAATTCAAGTCTGCATTCACCGTTCTGTCTGCGTCTCTTCAAATATCACTGTGTTCGCGCGGTCGCGCACAAATAAGTGGGCGGCGTTTCGTTTCGTTTCGTTTCGTTTCGCGTTCTCATGTCGTGTCGTGTCGCAACTCGATTGAAAACACAATAAATAGAAAAAAAACGCACTGGTTTCTCCGAAATCAGCCAAAACTTAAGTAACAAAAAGTAAATAATGAATGTTAGCATTTGTGGAAATTTTAAATCGGACAAATCAACGTGACTGATGAAAAGACACGATTGAGAGTGAGGCCACGTGAGGTTTGCCGTTATCTTCTGTTCCCATTTACACTTTGTACCTTTGATCACCGTCGACTACGTCGTAGATATACAGCGACTACACTTAAGGACGTTTCTGTGGGCAAGAGTACTAGAAACCTAAAAGAAATTAAACAGTCCATGCGCTGGTATTGAATATTCTTATATTTGTTAAATACGTAATTTGTTGGTCAACAGGTTAAACGTATTAAAAATGCATCCTTTTTTCAATTTAGGTTTAGTTGTACTAATGGGGTTATTCACGAAATGGCAAAAAATGGCAAAAAACCGCAAAAAACTGCGCGAAAACTCGGAAAATGCTCCGATTGATCTGAAATTTTGGGAAATAAAGGAAAAAACTCTCCCGGGCATTACCCCAAAATTTCTGACAAAAATATCGATTTTAAGCATTTTCAGAGAAAAAAGCAATATTTCTTAAAAATCGATATTTTGGTCTGAAATTTTGTGGGAATGTCCGGGAGAGTTTTTTCCCTTATTTCCCAAAATTTCAGATCAATCGGAGCATTTTCCGAGTTTTCGCGCAGTTTTTTGCCGTTTTTTGCCATTTTTTGCCATTTCGTGAATAACCCCATAATGCATTTTCTTCGTGCGATTTTCCTTAAATCACTGGGGTATAAGGAGGGAGTGAGTAAACGCGCCCGGACGCACACACGCAACGCATCCAAATGAGGCCCAAAAAAAAATGCGCGCGAAAAATTTCGCATTATCGGAGAGAAAAACCAACACGCGCAAAATAATTTTGAATAGAGTTTCGTAATTTTCACGATTTTGCTTCGGTTTTTTTCTCCGATAATGTGAAATTATTCGCGCGCCTTTTTAGTTTTTGGGCTCATTTGTATGCGTTGCGTGTGTGCGTCCGGGCGCGTTTACTCACTCCCTCCTCATACCCCAGTGTAAATGCTCTCCATTTTTCCCACAAGATACAGTAAACAGTTTTTTCTCCTAACTTTTTTCAAAGTCGGCCCAATCTTAATATGTTGTTTTAGCACATGTTTCGCTAATATTCTCGTCTGAGCAAAGGCACATCATCTTTCCAAAGGGCCCAATACTCAGTGGGTTGCGGATCTTCGGGTATGCACGGTGTGTTGAAGCGAACATTTTTTCAAAAATAATAAAAAGTACGCAAATTGCCGTCACATGCGCGTTCAAATTTTAACGTTACAGGTTTCTGTGCAAGCGCCGAAACTTACGACAATTCAAAAAAAAATTTCATTGAAAACGCATGAAATAAGCCTGTTAATTCAACAAAAAGTGCTTCTAATCGACTCATTAATTTTTTATTGTGCGGAAGAGTAAAAAAAAAGGTAGAAAATCACGTCAATTTATTGATTAATGCGATATTTCAAAAACAGTGACCGTAACCATAAAACTTTCTTTCAATGAGTAGTGCGAGGGGGCGCGTTTGCAGAGGTGTACCGTTCAACACACCGTGGTATGTTTTATGGTTACGACATTTTTTGGTTACCAAGTTTACAACCTTGAACAAAAAGAGTAGTCGTACTAAAAGAGAACGTTCAAAAATTTGGTACCTGAAGATCAGCCGTAATCAAAAAGCGAACCCGAAGGGTCTGACATCCACAGATCCGGGACCCATTAAAAATGAGAAGAGAGTAATAATTAAAACCATTTCCAACGTCTAGAAATTTCTGAAGATGTTCCCTAAAACTGCAAATTAAAGCTACCACGAACATGATTCTCTATTTTCTTGCCGGTAACAGTATGCACTGCAGCGAAAACATGAAACCCCGCCCACAGGATTTTCAACGGAACACATTGCAAAAATCTTAGTGGGCGTGTCTTCTTATGCGTATTCAAATAAATAAATAAATAAATAAATGATGCCTGGGTTCTCATTGTTTTTTCGCGAGAGTATAGAGAAACCGGCGATTAGAAATCGCAGCGTACAATTCTTAGGTTGCACGATGTCCAGGATTTGAAATGTGGGCGGAGCCTAATTTGCTGGCGCGCCAGCAAACTTGCATGGCGCACTTTCGGTGCTTGCGCATTTTTCGACTCTCGCATTTTTTATTGATTTTATTGTTTTTCTTTCAGTAAAACCTGTTTTTCTTTGTAAAATGTATGTATTTTATCTTTTAATACCATAAAATTTCCCAAACTTCGCTTTTCGTAAAGATTTATTCTGCAAAAACTCCAAAAAACTCAAAACAATTATTTCGAAATGGTGGCTGAACCAAATTCGACGTTCTTAGGCTTAAAAAATTTCTAAAGACCTCAGTTATAATTCCGTTGGAGCACATGTGGGAAAAAATAAAGAATTTATGCTTTTTTCCCGAAAAACATGAAGAACGCCTTGAAATTTGAATTTCGCGCGAAAAAAATCCAGTGGGGCGCGTTTGCTCGGCTCCGCCCACTTTTCAAATCCTGGGCACCGTGCAACGTGAACTGAAATAGCTTGGAAACCAAAATGAAAATCGCATAGCGTTGAGTTCAGCGGAGCGCGTTTGACCGTCGTGGCGGGCCGACAATACAAGAAAGCATTGGCGCAATTTATCTTCACAAAAACATGTTACATTTCCATGGCGTTTATTTTTAAGGACCAGTAAATAAAATATGAAGAACGCACCCGGATATTGACAAAAAAGGCAATTATTGTTTAAATACATAAAGGCTCACTAGACATAGTTTGAACAGGGATAATGCAAATGATAAAACGAGTTGTCAAATATATTACAAATCAATCGGGTGCTGGAGAGGAAGTCCACCGTTTCCACAAATTTCTTTGGACAACGAACTGATCGTGGAGACCAACTTTGCGTTTTCGGCTTCACTGCTAGCTTCGTTCAAGTTCCTTTTGGCGGTTCGCATAGCTCCTTCGACGTACAAGGCGGCGATCTTTCGCTCGAAATCGGCGCTAGCTGATTTGTTCTTGATGGCGTACGTGGCACGAGAAAGCACGGCGATTGAACTGTAGATGCTGATGGCGGCGTTGGCCACACGGATCATCTCGTACTGGCGATCTAAAACAAATTGATTTTTCTAGATATTTAAAGTTTGAATATTATTTAGTACCGATAATTCCTTTTTTGTGTTTGATGAGGAGTCCTTGAACAGTCTGTCCGAAAAGGCCAATCTGCTGATCGAGGCTCTTGGCAGAATCCTGAAGGCTAGAATCGACCACAGCCCCAAAATTGGATCCGGTGTTAGCACTGAAATCAATAAAAATCCGTTTAATTCTATAGAAAATTTTTTTCGATATTTTTTTTTTTTTTGGGTTTTTTTTTTATGATGCGCCGCCGGCAAAAAATTTTTTTTTAGAGCCCCGGAGCAGGGGTGGGACAAAAAAAAATTTTCCACAAAAAAAAAAAACTTTTTTTTTCCTCAAAAAATTTACCAAAAAAACAAAAAAAAATTTCAAAAAAAGTACGTATTTCTGTCATTTAAAAATAAATTTTCCAAGTTTTTGTTGAAAATTAGAGGTTTTTGTCAATTCGGAGCATATACTGAATAAGTTTTTGCCCAAAAACCGGAACTTTCTTTCGCCTCCGTGGCTCTAAAAAAAATTTTTTTGCCTGCGGGGCATCATCAAAAAAAAAAATTTTTTTTTGGTCTCACTCTTACCATCGAAAAAAAAATCAAAAATTTTTTGGTCTCACTTTCACCATCGAAAAAATAATCAAACAATTTTTTGTCTTATCCACATCCTCAAAAAAAAAAACAAAAAAATTTTTGTCTCATCCAAAAAAACCCGAAAAAACAAAAAAAAATCGAAAAAATTTTTTTTTTGGTCCCACCCCTGCCCCGGAGGCCAAAAAAAAGTCCCGGTTTTTTGACAAAAACCCTCTAATTTTCAACAAAAACTTGGAAATTTTCTTTTTAAAGGGGGTGCCAACTTTTTGGGAAAAGTTGCTTAAAATATACTCTTGGGTGGGGGATTTGCGAATATCACATTGAAATAGCACAAAAAAATTTCTCTGATTTTTTATGATTTTTACAAAAAAAAATAGAAGACCACGAGGAGTACACGAAAATCGTGGCCGTGGCCTAGGAAACCCGCGGCCGCGGCTTCTAGAAACATCCATTTTCACCAAAAATATTTATTTTCTTGCAATTTCCTTTGTTTTTATCATCGATTTTCGATAAAACATGCTCTAATCGTTTATAAAATTTCTAGATCTTCGCGAAAACACATTTTAGTCATAATTATCGAAAAATCGATATTCGCCTGTTGTTCGATTCAACGTTTTAAATAATTTCTTGTGAACGTGTTTTGTTCAAATATAAAAGTTACAGATAAAATAGTGAATTTAATGCGGAAGTGAGCAGGAAAACGGGCAAAAATGAAAGGTATGAGTAATTTTGTTCCAAATTTGTTTTATTGTTAATTTTGTGATTAACACGCGTTATTTTGGTATCTGAAAACACAAAATGATGTTTGTACATTATTTCCCAAAGATTAATGCAAAAAAATATAAAAAAAGACGGGAGGAAAATGTTGAAAAGGAAAATGACGTTTGAATTTCGCGCCAAATCGTGTACTCCCCGTGGTCTTCTATTTTTTTTTGTAAAATTCGCCAAAAATCAGAAAAATTTTTTCGTGCGATTTCGATGTGATATTCGTAAATCCCCCACCCAAGAGTATATTTTAAGCCACTTTCCCCAGAAAGTTGGCACCCCCTTTAACTGGCAGTAATACGTATTTTTTTGAGAACAAAAAAAAAATTTTTTTTGTGGAAATTATTTTTTGTCCCACCCCTGCTCTATATTAGTTCCATTTACCCAGTGACCCGTTGAACAGCGAGCCCGATAAGTCCTCCAACTCCGGAAGCTTGAGCCGTAAGATGTTTTCCGGCATACTGTGCTCCTGTCAAAGCGATAAACAGACGGAGAACATCGTTGGCTCCTTCAAAGATTCTGAAGATGCGGAGATCCCGAAGCACTCTCTCGAGCCCGGTCTCTCGCATGTATCCCATTCCTCCGTGAAGTTGGATTGCCTCGTCACACACGTGGAACGCATTCTCAGATGCTAAAACTTTTCCAATTGCAGCCTCAAGCTGGTATTCCTGAATTCCACGATCCATATTAGAGGCAAGCAGGTAGACGACAGATTCGGTGGCATAAACTCTGGTTGCCATGTCGACGAGTTTCTCCTGCACATTTCCAAACTCTTCGAGTTTTTTGCCGAATTGAACACGCGTGGTAATATGTTCAATGGTTTTCTGTATGCAGTGCTTCATAGATCCAGTGCAAGCAGCCGGAATGCCAAAACGTCCGTTGTTGAGAATATTCATAGCAACTTTGAATCCTGCTCCTTCTTTTCCGAGAAGATTCTCGACTGGAACCTTGACGTTATCAAAGTGAACTTCAGTCGTGTTTGATCCCTTGATTCCCATTTTCTTTTCTTGTGGTCCACTGGTAATTCCTCCGAATGCTCTTTCAACAATAAGAGCGGACATTTTGTCTTTGGTAGATCCATCAGCCTGCTTGACTGGAGTCTTAGCGAAAACAGTAAAAACGTCGGCGAATCCTCCGTTTGAGATCCATATTTTTCCTCCGTTGAGAATATAGTGCTTGCCATCGGCGGAGAGCTCGGCTCTAGTTGTCACTGACTGAAAAAAAAACACATTTTTCCGCGAAATATTTAAAATAAAAAGTCTTACACTAGCATCCGATCCAGTGGTAGGTTCAGTAAGAGCAAATGCGGCAAACTTGCGTCCAGTCGCCAAGTCGGGAAGATACTTTTTCTTCTGTGCGTCAGTTCCCTCGAGTAGAATTCCCTTGTATCCAATCGATTGGTGAGCTCCCATAGTCACACCTAATCCGATATCGTATGCTCCCACAATTTCGGCAACTTTAGCCATTTGAGTGTTGTTGAACCCAGATCCTTCAAGCTCCGGCGGAACAAGAACTCCGAAGGCTCCGAGCTCGGCAAACTTTTCGAGGACAGCTTTTGGAGTTTCCGATGTCTCGTCATTCCTGTCATTCCATACGTGTTAATTTATTTTTAAAAGTGAACTCTTACTTGGTAACGTCATTGACCTCCTGGAGCATTTTTTCCAGTGGAACTGAGATCATTCCAAGTGTCTCTTTTCGTTCATCGTCAAGCTTCAATGGGTACGGAAAGATTTGTTCACTGACAGCCTTTCCTCTGAAAAGGTTCATGACGAACGACGGAGTTTCCTCTGGCTTTTTTGACTTCGCATCCTTGTTGGCTGTGGGGGACAAACGGAGGAATCGGACCTGTGATAAGCGTGAAGTCTTGCTCAAAGTCGACAGCATTTTAACCTATAAAATTAGTTTATAGTAGTTGCAAAAAGGAGAAAGATACTTTTCAATTTATAAAGATAACAAGAGATGTGATGAAAACAAGAGTCTAGGGCAAACGAAGAGAGGTAAGAGACGCAGATGCAAAAAGAAATGAAAACAGTGTTGGCAATAAAGTTGGATAGAGAAACGTGTGAAAGAATGCATTGGATCAGAAAACTGAAATGGCGGAACAAATGTCAAGTTATCAATAAAATTTGAAATTTAAATTAATTTGTGAAACTTTTATGCCAGACGGCATGTTATTAGCGGTCACGCAGGAAAAAAAAACCGTTTTTCGTATTTTTTAACACTATTTAACGTAAATCGCCGACATTGGGAGCTGCTGCAAGTGCGCCCCATTGCACACCTCAAATGCGCGCGAGGTTCAAATTTTTATTTTGAATTTTTTGCTCAATTTTTCGAGAAAAAAAATCTTTTCGGCTGGGTGAACGCATGCATTGCGGATTGGAGGCCACTTATGTTTCGATTTTCCGGCCACAAAAAATCCGCATCGCGTCAAGACCCTTCAATGGGGATTTGGCCGAAATTTATAGGGGGGTACGACAGAATAGAAATAGGCGAAATAGAAATGCTACAAAATAGAATTGCTACAAAAAAGAACTGGAAAAAATAGAACGGCTACAAAATAGAAATGAGCGGAATAGAACAGCGCGAAATAGAAATGTGACAAAATAGAAATGGGCGAAATAGAAATCGGTGCGATGGAGCGCGTTTGCATTATTCTTCGAATTTTCCGATTATTATAGGATTTTTCAGTGATTTTCAGATATTTTACGCACTGAACAACATCGAAAATGAAGAAAGGTATAAAATCAATGCAGTTTCAGAAAAAAAAATGGAAAATCGGCGAAAAACTGAGCAATTGAAAAAATAATGCAAACGCGCTCCATCGCCAAAATTTGTTCTATTTTGTAGCATTTCTATTTCGCTCATTTCTATTTTGTAGCCGTTCTATTTCGTAGCATTTCTATTTCGCTCAGTTCTATTTTTTCCAGTTCTTTTTTTTATACTCGGTATAAAACGCTGATAACTCGCTCCAATCGAACAAAGAATTTCACATGCATTTGGAGTGAGGTTTAGAGAAATCAGAGCAAAACATCGGCCACGGCTCTCTCTCAATACGGAGCGCGTTTGCAGCGCTCCGTATTGAGAATAGCATTTCTATTTTGTAGCATTTCTATTTCGCCTATTTCTATTCTGTCGTACCCCCATTTATAGAGCCATTAAATTAAATATTCCATCGACTGATCTCGAAAACCTCCGACTACTGTAATTTTATGTCCTTTTTTATGAAAAACAACAGATGGGCGAAGATCGTATCAGAATGTAATCCTAGGGTATTAGCACGGCCACGAAAAAATATTTAGGTCTACATGCCGAATCGGTCAGTACGATGGAGCGCACTCGATTCAACGCTTAAAAAATTCAGGTCATTTCACCATTAAAAAAGCAAGATCAGGTACATCTGAAAACAGTTTGCCCGTAATCCATTGAAACAAGTTCAACTATTTTCTTACTTAATTTTTTTTAAGTTTTGTGGCTTTTTCTCTCGTTAAAGTAACTTGAATAGTTTACGGTCTCACTCATTTCAGCTGTGCCCGATCGTACTTAATTTACTCGTGGAAGAGTTTTTTTTTTTTTTTTTTGCAGCTACAACAAGCTCAAACTGGGGCGAGAGTAATGGTAGAATAAACGGGTACCTTGTGAAATTGCAAACATTAATCGGTCGAAAGAGTGTGAGACGCACGAAACAGCGTGTTTTCATACACTGGATGGTACTCACAATCAGTGACAGCTGTCGACAGGGTCCAGGGGATTGAGCCGAGACTCAGCAAACGCGCTCGGGTAGCAAATTAAAAAAATTTGTGTGGGTTACTCTGACCCTTTGTGCGATTGCCTTTGTGAAGGTCCAAACTTCAGAGTTATAGAGAAGAGTTGAGCTCAGATTTGCGGACAAGACAGGACATTCGATGCGGATGGTAGCGTTGTTAGGCGTTATGTTGACAGGGCATCAGCTGGCAAAGGTATTCCACATCTTTTTGGTTTTGTTAATATTTATTTGGTGGCCCACTTTTCCACACATTTCGGAGAGTTCTTGAATCAAAAAACAGTCCGCAAAAGAAAAATGCACAGCCAGTGAGTGCGCCTCTATTAGAGGTGCGCTTCAATTAGAGGTGCACTTTTCCATGCCCATTATTTATTTTTAATCTTCTGAACTCTGCAAAGAGTTATCGATTACATTGCGCCGTAGGCCGCAACGAGGTCTTATCAACCAACGGGTCATCAATAACTTGACTACACTGTACTGTTCGAATCGTCTTATTTGTGGCCGCATTCAACTGTTTCTGTTTGTTGCCATTCATTTTCTCTATTACCTGAATCATGGACAAGAAGACTGCGTGTGCTCACATCCCTCCAGATACCCATTTCTCCTACACTACCAGAGATGCCATCATCTACGCTCTTGGAGGTAAATATAGTTTATCTCTATCTTTTTATATTTTTCATAACTTGTTCATTCGCATTTTTAGTTGGAGCCCGTGTCAAAGAAGACTTGAGATACATTTACGAGAATAGTGACAACTTCCAAGTGCTTCCTTCCTATGTTGTCGCTCCTGGATTCGCCTCGATGTCTCTTATGGATTGGCCTGGAATCGATTTCGACTTGCAGAGAATTCTTCACGGAGAACAGTACATTGAGGTGTACAATCCACTTCCCGAAGAGGGAAATTTGAGATCGGAAGCCAGAGTTGTGGATATTGTCGACAAAGGATCTTTCGCTCTTATTCTTTGCGATGGTGAGTAATTTTGTATAATCATCTTGTTCAATCTTCATTTCAGTCACCACCTACGACGAAGCAACCGGAAAGAAAATCTCTACCCAACAATTCAGTACTTTCCAATCTGGATCTGGAAACTTTGGAGGAGAACGTACTTCCGTGCACGAGAAGAAGACAGTCCCTATTCCAACACGTGCTCCAGACGCTGTCGTCGAGCAGAAGACGTCAGTTGATCAGGCTGGCCTTTACCGTATGGCTGGTGGAGATTTGAACCCACTTCACGTTGATCCAAATTTCGCAAAGATGTCTGGATTCAAAACGCCAATTCTTCACGGACTCGGCACTTTTGGATTCGCCACCCGTCACGTTCTCGCCACGTGGGGTGGAAATGATGCGAGCAAGTTCAAGGCAATGAAAGTTCGATTTTCTTCTCCAGTCATTCCTGGTCAAACTTTGGTGACTGAGACATGGAAAGATGGTAACAGAATCATCTTCCAAACAAAGGTCAAAGAAACTGGAAAGACTGTGATTTCCAACTCTTACATGGATCTTCACGAAGCATCGGCCAAACCAACAATTCAAGACGGTCTTGACTCTAAATTGTAGAAAAAAAAATATTTAAGCAATAGAAAAAATAACTGTTTATACAGAATCACACTTTGTATTTTATATTTTTATTGATCATGTAAGAAATAAACCCCTGATTGTCAATGAAATTGCTCTCAACCGTCTACTTTCGTTTCTTGCCCAAAATGTCGTTTACACCTGGGAATGTGACGCCAACTCCTGTATTCACACCAACTCCAGCCATGGGTACTCCGATTCCCAAGTTGGTTCCAACTTGTCCGTTTAAATAATCCACTCCAACATGTTGATTCTGTTGGTAATACGGACCAACGCCTCCTCCAACATCAACTCCAATTGGTTTTCCGATCTCTCCTGGCTTTATGGGAACGCTGACCTAGAAAAAAAGAGGTTGGAGAAAAGTTAAAATATATTCTTGGGTGGGGGATTGATTTACGAATATCACATTGAAATTGCACAAAAAAAATTCTCTGATTTTTTATGATTTTTACAAAAAAAAAAATAAATAAAAGACCACGAGGAGTACACGAAAAATCGTGGCCGTGGCCTAGAAATCCCACGACCGCGGCTTCTAGAAAATTCCATTTTCCCGAGAAATATTTATTTTTCTTGTAATTTCCCTCGTTTTTATCATTGATTTTCAATAAAACATGATCTAATCGCTTATCGAAATTTTAGATACTTGTGAAAACATATTTTAGTCATGAACCAGAAGGTTGTTGACGGCTATCGCCGTCAAAAACCTTCTGGGTAAGCTTGGGGACGCGCGAGTCTCTTTGATTTTTCAAAGAATTTTACCTTATGTCAAAGAAACATTGAGTAAATAGCCAAAATTAAATCAATTAAAAACTTAATGTTTTTCTGTGTTCCTGTCAATCCGCTTTTTTATATCATTTTAATAAATAAAAGATCAAAAATAGTTTTTGATAGGCCAGGCTTGTCGATTGCAAAAAAAAATGTCACGAACCTATTCAGTGCAGCAAGAAAAATAGTTTTTGGTTTTTTCAACCCAATGCATTGTGCAAGAAAATTAAAAAAATGACCGTACTCAAATTTTTTCAAACTGTACACAACTTTTCGGGTCAAGTCCTGGCATTTTTCTATTATAATGCGTCTCCAAACTCCTAAAGCAAGGTCGCATTTACTCTTTAAGTTGTCTGGAATCGTTGTTTCTTCCGTTATTTATTTTCCTCTCAATCGTCAAGTTAAAAGTTAAATTCTCCATAACACTTGTTCTGGTGTTAACCACATGTTTTGGGTAGAATGGAGAGTTTCGAAATGAATACTAATTAAGAATATTATTTAAATAGTGTTGACCACTTTCTCTTTCTCAGTAACTCTTCAGACATAGTCTGAGGAAAATCGCCTAAAGTAACTCAGTAACAACTCGTTAGTATTGTGTTTTCAATCGACTTGCGACATGAGAACGCGAGACTCCGCCCACTTATTTGTGCGCTACCTGTCTGCGTCTCTTCAAATATCACTGTGTTCGCGTGGTCGCGCCCAAATAAGTGGGCGGAGTCTCGCGTTCTCATGTCGCAAGTCGATTGAAAACACAATAAGCCTATTTCTTCTGGGGGCACATTTAATTAAATAATAGAAATCTTGGCGAAATGTTGTTCATAGCCGCTCCGAAACTTAAACAGTTAGGATGGATAAACATTAAAGATGAACTTTAAACGACAAATAAAAAAAAATAAATATTAAAAAATAGCTCAAAAATTTGAAGAAACGTACTTGAATCTAACTTTTTCGGCTGAATTGACACTATCTAAACAAAAACTCCGTAACAAAAAAGAAAAAACCACAATAAAACTCGAACTACCGACCTCCCACACGCCAGGATAGAGTACAACCACTTGATCATCGCGCCGACTGAAAATCTCTCCAGTGTGTGATGTCACATTTCAAACGACCCGGAGTTTCTTGCCGGATTTTATTTTGACTGTAGAAATGCATAACGTGTAGAAGAAAAAAAATTAATGTTGAAGGGCCTAACAGTAAATTACCCTTCAAAATAATTTTATCAAAATTTGAAAAAGACGGGCATCATTGCGGCATTCAGGAGACTCAGATTTCCAATTTTGGCCTTCTACGGACTTCTGGGAACCGCGCCAGCACCGCGAACATACCCATACACAGACAGACAGACACACAGAAAAATTTTATTAGTAATAGTAAAGATATTGAAAAATCGATAATCGGCTATCGTTCGATTCAACTTTTTCAATAATTTCTGGTGAACATTTTTCACGGTGATTCTTTTACTACCGAGCACACTATTCTCGTCCACCAATTTGTTTTTTCTGTCGCGATTTTCTAAATTACTGCGGATCGAGAAGTTGTTTGTCACGTCAATTCCTCTCATTATGGCGCATATTTAAAACCGGAATTGGTCTGATTTTTTACGTACAATTTCAAATGCACGGCGATTCTTTTACTGCCGGCCACGCATTTCTAGTCCCCCGATTAGGTTTTTCCTGTCGCGATTTTGTAAATGACGTCTGATCAAAAAGTTGTCTGTCACGTTACTACAGTACCGGACAAAAAGATATCATATTTTGGTTTTTGGAGTATAACTTTTCAATGGTGAGGGTTATGGTTCTGAAAATTTGTATGAATTTGTCCCGTATTATTTTTGACAAGCTTCAAAAATAGATTTGGTCATTTTTGAAAACTGCAGATTTTTCAAAAAATTTCAGATGCCAAAATTTTTGACCCAAAAAAAATTTTTTTTTCAGAATTTTCCAGACTCGAAATTTATTTTTAAATTAAAGTTTCAAAACTAAAAGTATGATTTTATTTGACTATCGGACAATTTTCAGCTGACTTACAGCACTTTGAATATCAGGGTCCACATGGGTAAGTCAACTATAACTTTTATTGAGAATCACCAAAACCAAAGAAAATTAAGGCAAATTAGTTTAAAACTGTCAAAAAGCAACGTTTATTTGATTTTCTTCGGTTTTGGTGATCCTCAATAAAAGTTATAGTTGACTTACCCATATAGACCCTGATATTCAAAGTGCTGTAAGTCAGCTGAAAATTGTCCGATCGACCCATAGTCAACTAAAATCATACTTTTAGTTTTGAAACTTTAAATTAAAAACAAATTTCGAGTCTGAAAAATTCTGAAAAAAAAATTTTTTTTGGGTCGAAAATTTTGGCTTCTGAAATTTTTTGAAAAATCCGCAGTATTCAAAAATGACCAAATCCATTTTTCGAGCTTGTCAAGAACATTACGGGACAGATTCATGCAAATTTTCAGAACCATAACCCTCTCCATTCAAAAGTTATACTCCAAAAACCAAAATATGATATCTTTTTGTCCGGTACTGTAGATCTCATTAGGGCGCATTTTTTAAACCGGAATTCGTTCGTTTTTATACGTACAAATTCAAATTAAACTGTTTTTCCGTGGTGGCCGAACTGATTTCCGCAAATTTTTTGCCGCATTTTGCAAAAAGGGGAGGGAACTCCGCCCACTTCATGTGATGAGGGAGTGAGAGAGTGCGAGAGAAAGAGGGGAAATACTTGCGACCGGGGGACTAGAAATGCGTGGCCGGTAGTAAAAGAATCACCGTGTTTTTGTTCAATAACCGTTACAGATAAAATAGTGAATTTAATGCGGAAGTGACCAGGAAAACGGGCGAAATAGAAGGAATGAGAAATTTTGTTCCGAATTTGTTTTATCATTACTTTTGTAATTAATGGACATATTCAGCGCAAAAAAAAAACACCGATTTTCGCGGGTTTTTTCCCTATGCAGGTTGTTTTCCAGGAAAAAACCCATCGCGTCGAGACCTTGCTGTAAAAAATGCAGTGCGCCTTTCATTTTCAATGGGAGTTCGGTTGAAATTTAAAGGCGCATCGAGTTATGTCATTCGCCGGTCTCGACACGACAAGTTGTTTACGTCAAAAAACCTCCGACTACTGTAGTTTTTTGTCTTTTTTCCTCAATTTTGCATAGGGAAAAAAACCACGAAAATCGGCTTTTTTCCTGTACTGAATAGGTCCATAACACACGTTAGTTTGCTTTCTGAAAACACGAAATGATGTTTGTACATAATTTCCCAAAGATTAATGCAAAAAAAGGAGAAAAATGTCGAAAAAGAAAATGACGTTTGAATTTCGCGCCAAGTCGTGCACTCCTCGTGGTCTTCTATTTTTTTTTTGGAAAATTCGCCAAAAATCAGAAAAAAATTTTTCGTGCGATTTCGATGAGTATATTTTAAGCCACTTTCCCCAGAAAGTTGGCACCCCCTTTAACTCGAACTCACCACAGCATGAGTATCTCCTTCAATTCCCAATGACTGCACAAGCGGAACACTCCATCCAGACTTGTATCCATATTTTCCTTCATACCAATTGGCTCCAATCTCCTGATATTGCGACCAGTAATCTCTGACACCAATATGATCGGTGTATCCTCCGCCCCACGATCCGAACGGTATGTTCATTTCTCGTCCGGCTCCAATTGCTCCTTCCTCGTTGATAGGGTAGTATGGAATTCCCTTAACACTCCATGTTCCCAAGTTCAGACCCACATTTGAGTCGAATGCGTAGGCAATGTTGTAGAGAGGGTCTGATTTTGGAAGGAAACGCTGGCAGTCCTAAAATTAGAAAAGTTCGTTTAAAAATATATAGCAAATAAATGTTTTTCTTGCTTACATGGAAGTATCCCTTGCACTTGCTCCCATACTTATCCTCTGTCTTGTTTCCTCCAAAACAATGTTTTCTGACAGTTGGCAAAAATCGGTTACAAAGTGCCTCGAGATGAAGAGCTTTTCTGTGAACATCAATGTCTTCGGGGCGTGGTTCAATAGCCGATGGTGGTCTTTTTATCATCATTCCTCGGACATCAGCTGCTTTTGCTTTTTGATCCAGTTGAGATTTGTCTGTGATTCCTCCAAATGGAGAACTAAAAATATAAATATAAAAAGTCTAAACTTTAAAATGTGTTACTTTGGTCTCTGTGATACAACACTTGCATCCACATCTTCTCTGTCGACTCCCAACGCTGAGCTTCTCAATCCAAACTCTTCCATATTTTTTGCAAATCGAACTTTCTCATCTGCTTGTTGTTTCAGCAGTTGATTATACCGATTCACGTGTACATTAACCGCGTATTGTCTCATTCTGTCAAAATATTGTTGATAGTACTGATCGTATTGAGCTTTTCGTGCAGCGTCCGCTTGTTTTCTTTGCTGTCTCCACTGGTCCATCTGTCTCTCGTAGGCATCGTCATAATTTGAAGGGCGGTGTCTTAAAAAAATAATGTTGTTCTTTTTTTTTTCAGATCGGTTTGACAAGATACCTGTGTCTTCTTTTTGGTTTTTGTGTCGTCTGTTCTATTTGTCCTCGTGCGAACTCGCTAGGCACGTGTTTATACACTGGCCTTCGAGATAATGTGTCTCTGAATGACTAATGGACCAATTCAGCAGAGGAAAAAACCGATTTTCGTGGTTTTTTTCCCTATGCAAAATTGAGGAAAAAAGACAAAAAACTACAGTAGTCGGAGGTTTTTTGACGTAAACAACTTATCGTGTCGAGACCGGCCGAATTCCCATTGAAAATCAAAGGCGCATTGCATTTTTCACTGCCGGGTCTCGACGCGATGGGTTTTTTTCCTGGAAAACAACCTGCATAGGGAAAAAAACCGCGAAAGTCGACGCAGATTTATTAAATATCTAGAGCCTAATTTACATAAATACACGATATGATTCAAATACGGATACTATATGCATCCACCGCATTTCACCTGTGAATTCACTTACTTTTCCTTCAATTAAAGGTGTATTTTATTTTCAGATTGCAGCTTTTTCACTCACTTTGAAATAGGAATTGGTTCATCCCCCTCACTCTGAGGCCGTGCTTCGGACCTCCATAAAAGTATTAGAAGAAAGGGAAGAAGTTGACGAAACATCGTCGTCAACGTGAAAAAAAATAAAGAAACTGTTGAAGTTGAACTGATAAAACAGAAAGCAACAAGAGAATGATGATTACTGCAAGACAATGTCCATCCGTTTCTTTCAATCACATACTCTCTTCAATGGGTTGTCCGTATGTCCTTGACTGACCAGTAGAAAATAAATAAAGTTGTAGTTAGTATAGCCGCCCATTGTCTTCAAAAGTGTGTGATAGTGGGAATGATTGGAATGAAGGTGAACCGGGTGCTTTCTGATATTTTTTGCGAGGTTTAGTGACCGATAACACAGGTTATTATGTCCACCGTCATGGAAAGGAAATCGGAAATCGGGATGGTGAGAGATTTTCTAGAAACGCAAACTGGCAATGATCAAAGTATGCAAATTCAGTTCAGTTCATTCAGTACAATTCAATAAAAAATAAGTTTTTCACCACCCGCTCCCCAAGTCATCCGAAGTCGAAATTTAAAGGTTCATGGGGCAGGACAGTGTTTACTTGGAAAAAAAAATCCTTGACCAGCATTGTAATATCGGCCCCAAACATAAAAGTTGGAAGATTGAAGATTGTGGGAACTTTAAAGAAATTGTTAATATTCAGCGATGTTTTCGAATTTTTAGCGATATTTTCGAATTTTTAACGATAATTTCAAATTTTTAACGATAATTTCAAACTTTTAGAGATATTTTTGAATTTTTAACGATATTTTTGAATTTTTAACGATAATTTCAAATTTTTAACGATAATTTCAAATTTTTAGCGATATTTTCAAACTTTTTGCAATATTTTCAATTTTTTAGCGACATTTTCAAATTTTTAACGATAATTTTGAATTTTTAGCGATATTTTCGAATTTTTAGCAATATTTTCGAACTTTTAGCGATATTTTCGAATTTTCAGCAATATTTTCGAATTTTCAGCAATATTTTCGAATTTTTAGCGATAATTTCAAATTTTTAGCGATGTTTTCAAATTTTTAGCGATGTTTTCGAATTTTTAACGATAATTTCAAATTTTTTGCGATAATTTTAAATTTTCAGCGATAATTTTAAATTTTCAGCGATAATTTTAAATTTTCAGCGATATTTTCGAATTTTCTGCGATATTTTCGAATTTTCAGCAATTTTTTCAAATTTTTAGCGACATTTTCGAATTTTTGGGGATAATTTCGAATTTTTAACGATAATTTTGAATTTTTAGCGATAATTTCAAATTTTAGCGATAATTTCAAATTTTGGCGATTTTTTCAAATTTTCAGCGATTTTTTCAAATTTTTAGCGATATTTTCGAATTTTTAGCGATATTTTCGAATTTTCAGCAATATTTTCGATTTTTTCAGCGATTTTTTTTTTCAAATTTTCAGCGATTTTTTTCATATTTTTAGAGATATTTTCGAATTTTTAACGATAATTTCAAATTTTTAACGATAATTTCAAATTTTTAACGATAATTTCAAACTTTTAGAGATATTTTTGAATTTCTAGAAATATTTTTGAATTTCTAGAAATATTTTCGAATTTTTAGCAATATTTTCGAATTTTTAGCGATATTTTCGAATTTTTAGCAATATTTTCGAACTTTTAGCGATATTTTCGAATTTTCAGCAATATTTTCGAATTTTCAGCAATATTTTCGAATTTTTAGCGATAATTTCAAATTTTTAGCGATGCTTTCAAATTTTTAGCGATGTTTTCGAATTTTTAACGATAATTTCAAATTTTTAGCGATAATTTTGAATTTTTAGCGATAATTTCAAATTTTAGCGATAATTTCAAATTTTAGCGATAATTTCAAATTTTAGCGATTTTTTTCAAATTTTCAGCGATTTTTTCAAATTTTTAGCGATATTTTCGAATTTTTAGCGATATTTTCGAATTTTCAGCGATAATTTCAAATTTTTAACGATAATTTCAAATTTTTAACGATAATTTCAAACTTTTAGAGATATTTTTGAATTTCTAGAAATATTTTTGAATTTCTAGAAATATTTTCGAATTTTTAGCAATATTTTCGAATTTTTAGCGATATTTTCGAATTTTTAGCAATATTTTCGAACTTTTAGCGATATTTTCGAATTTTCAGCAATATTTTCGAATTTTCAGCAATATTTTCGAATTTTTAGCGATAATTTCAAATTTTTAGCGATGCTTTCAAATTTTTAGCGATGTTTTCGAATTTTTAACGATAATTTCAAATTTTTAGCGATAATTTTGAATTTTTAGCGATAATTTCAAATTTTAGCGATAATTTCAAATTTTAGCGATTTTTTTCAAATTTTCAGCGATTTTTTCAAATTTTTAGCGATATTTTCGAATTTTTAGCGATATTTTCGAATTTTCAGCAATATTTTCGAATTTTTAGGGATATTTTCGAATTTTTAGGGATATTTTCGAATTTTCAGCAATATTTTCGAATTTTCAGCAATATTTTCGAATTTTTAGCGATAATTTCAAATTTTTAGCGATGTTTTCAAATTTTTAGCGATGTTTTCGAATTTTTAACGATAATTTCAAATTTTTTGCGATAATTTTAAATTTTCAGCGATAATTTTAAATTTTCAGCGATATTTTCGAATTTTCTGCGATATTTTCGAATTTTCAGCGATTTTTTCAAATTTTTAGCGACATTTTCGAATTTTTGGGGATAATTTCGAATTTTTAACGATAATTTTGAATTTTTAGCGATAATTTCAAATTTTAGCGATAATTTCAAATTTTGGCGATTTTTTCAAATTTTCAGCGATTTTTTCAAATTTTTAGCGATATTTTCGAATTTTTAGCGATATTTTCGAATTTTCAGCAATATTTTCGATTTTTTCAGCGATTTTTTTTTTCAAATTTTCAGCGATTTTTTTCATATTTTTAGAGATATTTTCGAATTTTTAACGATAATTTCAAATTTTTAACGATAATTTCAAATTTTTAACGATAATTTCAAACTTTTAGAGATATTTTTGAATTTCTAGAAATATTTTTGAATTTCTAGAAATATTTTCGAATTTTTAGCAATATTTTCGAATTTTTAGCGATATTTTCGAATTTTTAGCAATATTTTCGAACTTTTAGCGATATTTTCGAATTTTCAGCAATATTTTCGAATTTTCAGCAATATTTTCGAATTTTTAGCGATAATTTCAAATTTTTAGCGATGCTTTCAAATTTTTAGCGATGTTTTCGAATTTTTAACGATAATTTCAAATTTTTAGCGATAATTTTGAATTTTTAGCGATAATTTCAAATTTTAGCGATAATTTCAAATTTTAGCGATAATTTCAAATTTTAGCGATATTTTCGAATTTTTAGCGATATTTTCGAATTTTCAGCGATATTTTCGAATTTTTAGGGATATTTTCGAATTTTTAGCGATATTTTCGAATTTTTAGCGATATTTTCGAATTTTTAGCGATATTTTCGAATTTTCAGCGATATTTTCGAATTTTTAGGGATATTTTCGAATTTTTAGCGATATTTTCGAATTTTTAGGGATATTTTCAAATTTTTAGCGATATTTTCGAATTTTTAGCAATATTTTCGAATTTTCAGCAATATTTTCGAATTTTTAGGGATATTTTCAAATTTTTAGCGATATTTTCGAATTTTCAGCAATATTTTCGAATTTTTAGGAATATTTTCGAATTTTTAGGGATATTTTCGAATTTTCAGCGATATTTTCGAATTTTCAGCGATATTTTCGAATTTTTAGGGATATTTTCAAATTTTTAGCGATATTTTCGAATTTTCAGCGATATTTTCGAATTTTTAGGGATATTTTCGAATTTTTAGCGATATTTTCGAATTTTTAGCGATATTTTCGAATTTTTAGCGATATTTTCGAATTTTCAGCGATATTTTCGAATTTTTAGGGATATTTTCGAATTTTTAGCGATATTTTCGAATTTTTAGGGATATTTTCAAATTTTTAGCGATATTTTCGAATTTTTAGCAATATTTTCGAATTTTCAGCAATATTTTCGAATTTTTAGGGATATTTTCAAATTTTTAGCGATATTTTCGAATTTTCAGCGATATTTTCGAATTTTTAGGAATATTTTCGAATTTTTAGGGATATTTTCGAATTTTCAGCGATATTTTCGAATTTTCAGCGATATTTTCGAATTTTTAGGGATATTTTCAAATTTTTAGCGATATTTTCGAATTTTCAGCGATATTTTCGAATTTTTAGGGATATTTTCGAATTTTTAGCGATATTTTCGAATTTTTAGCGATATTTTCGAATTTTTAGCGATATTTTCGAATTTTCAGCGATATTTTCGAATTTTTAGGGATATTTTCGAATTTTTAGCGATATTTTCGAATTTTTAGGGATATTTTCAAATTTTTAGCGATATTTTCGAATTTTTAGCAATATTTTCGAATTTTCAGCAATATTTTCGAATTTTTAGGGATATTTTCAAATTTTTAGCGATATTTTCGAATTTTCAGCAATATTTTCGAATTTTTAGGAATATTTTCGAATTTTTAGGGATATTTTCGAATTTTCAGCGATATTTTCGAATTTTCAGCGATATTTTCGAATTTTTAGGGATATTTTCAAATTTTTAGCGATATTTTCGAATTTTCAGCGATATTTTCGAATTTTTAGGGATATTTTCGAATTTTTAGCGATATTTTCGAATTTTTAGCGATATTTTCGAATTTTTAGCGATATTTTCGAATTTTCAGCGATATTTTCGAATTTTTAGGGATATTTTCGAATTTTTAGCGATATTTTCGAATTTTTAGCGATATTTTCGAATTTTTAGCGATATTTTCGAATTTTTAGGGATATTTTCGAATTTTTAGCGATATTTTCGAATTTTTAGGGATATTTTCAAATTTTTAGCGATATTTTCGAATTTTCAGCGATATTTTCGAATTTTTAGGGATATTTTCAAATTTTTAGCGATATTTTCAAATTTTTAGCGATATTTTCGAATTTTTAGCGATATTTTCGAATTTTCAGCAATATTTTCGAATTTTTAGGGATATTTTTTTTAATTACCCAAGTTTGAGTTTGAGGTACGCTGATCCCGACCAACGCGTGACACCCGATTCTCGATCCGAAATGTCAACTACCATGGACTCGTCACCTTCCGCATCACCTACGGACGAGAACACGTGTGCCGACATCAGTGTGGATTCACCACCGACGAAGAAACTATCGCTCAAGGATGGTCGGAAGTGTGCGAAACGTGGTCGCCCAGCAAGAGCAGTAGGACGCCCGCCGAAGTACCCCGGAGGCAGCCCATCACAGTCCACCCCAATAATCATGTCTCTGCTGGAAAGAGTTTCGAAATTGGAAACAGCGTTCTCCGAGCTGACCGCTGCCAACGCAATACTAGTCGAAACCAATGCCAAAAATGAAAGAATTATCAATGATCTCCGAAACTCTTCCGCGCCTTACGATTTGCACTTTCCAGCACTCTCCAACGCCAACTCTACCGTGAACATCAAGAAGTCTTGCCCGCTGTACAGAGATATTTGTAAGAACACGCCGCTGCTTGGAAAAGTATCAGCCCAACTCAAACTCGCCAACGACTTCCGTCAACTCGAGAAAAAATGTTGCTTGGCTGTGATTGAAGGACTCGCCGACGACAAATCGGACCAACAGTCGGATAAAGATAAGTATTTTATCGACGCTTTAACTGATGCCTGTTCGCTTCCGAAGCACATTGAAACATTTCGTGTAAAATGTAGGAATCCGGATATTAATGCCCGCCCAACAAAAGTTAGATTCGAATGCCAAAAAGATAGAGATAATTTTATTCGCAATTTCTCCAAGGCCCTACGTGCGCTCCCGTCGTCCCCTAAATTCCCGCGCCCTCTTCGTTGCAGGCGTGATATGACGCCAGACGAACTTTCCGTTCTCAAAAACTTGCGCAAAAAAGTTTTCGAAGCTAACCGCGAGGCTGGCGAAATCCGTTTCTACATTCGTGATCTTGAAATTGTGCAATCCCCCACGCCGCGTCCTCTTCCTACATCCTCAAATGTGCGTGTCGCTCCAGCGGTAAGCGCCTAGGAAAACGGCCACCGAAAATTCTCTTTTTCGTCAAAAACGGCAGTTCCCATCATTCGTGTTTCGCACTTATCGTCTTCTTTATGTAAAAACAGTCCGACACTCGGTGTTTGTCACTCGGTGGCTCATTTTCCCATCGCGTCCAATTCACGTTCTGTAAATAGTAAACTAAATGTTGTTCAAAAAACTAATCAAACTAAAAATCTTACTTGTCAACTATCCAATGCTCGCTCAATCGCAACGGCAGAACGTTTGACTCTTCTTCATCAGAGCATCTTTGTAAATAATATCGATTTATTTTGTGTGACGGAGACATTTTTGTCTAATCTAATTCCCCAATCATTAACTTCCTCACCAACAATTTCATGCCTTCGTGCAGACAGGCTGCCCACTCACCCTAAAAAACGAGGCGGAGGTGTTGCGGTATTTTTCCCCCGCAGCTTACCTATTATTCTTGTAAATTCACTTTCCGATCAGTTTTATTCACAACATTTCTGTGAGATACTGGCTTTTGACCATCCACCCTCCAAGTCCCGATTTATTCTAATTTATCGTCCGCCCAACTGCTCAACAATCGAAACAAATTTACTTTTTTCAAATATTAACGAACTCGTCAGCTCCTCTGTTCAGAATGTCTACATATTGGGTGATTTCAATTTCCCAAACGCTACTTGGTCTTCTGACTTGAGAATTCCGAATGGGATTCCTGATTCTCTTAAAGATTTGATGGTTTCGCACGATTTGGTCCAAATGGTACACTTTCCGACTAGAACAGCCGCGTCTGGCCGAAACAATTTTCTCGACTTGGTTTTTACAAATCGTCCTAGTTCCTTCACGAGTTGCTCACAGGTTCCGCCGTTGATTCTCTCTGACCACTCATCAGTTGGTTTTTCGCTCGCCCATAATCCGCGTCCTATGAATATTCACGCTTCTCGTGATCGTCTATTGTTCCGGAAATGTGATTTCTCGGCTTTGAATCGTCATCTTTTTTCATACAATTGGGAGCGTCAGCTGTCATTCTTCGCAACGCCTGACTCGAAACTTGCGCACTTTCTTCGAATTTTCAATGAGTTGATAGAAACGTACACGCCAAAATGTCGATTTCGTCCGCCCGTGCACCAGTCGAAAAACAATCTTAGCCGAAGGCTTCGACGCCGCTTGAAGACTAACTTCAACAAAAAATCGATAAATCGTAAGCTAAAAAATATCAAGAAAAAACTTGCGAACGACGAGAAAAAAGCGATAAGTTCCAAGAATTGCCGTGAACTTTTCCAATTCATAAATCGCAGAATTTCGCCACTCCCGCCGCCTATCACTCTTTCCATTTCCGGCCAAATTGTCACCGATCCGAAAGTGATTGCTCGTGAATTTATCCGTTCGTTTTCCTTGTCATTCACGCCTCCGTCACCAGCGTTTCCATCGTATCCGTCGCCAAATCCATCGAAAATATCTCCCGACTTCTCGCCAGTGAACGTCATGAAGCACATCCTTGCTCTGAAACCGAAACTTGGTTACTCAAGTGATAAAATCAATTTCTTTCTGATCAAAGGTTGCTGTCACGCCCTCACCGTTCCGCTTTCTCTTATTTTTATTGAATCCTTTACGAGTAGTCATTTTCCGACGGAATGGAAAACTTCCACTATAATTCCTCTGCATAAAAAAGGAAGTCTGACTGATTCGGGCAATTATCGGCCAATTACATTGACTCACCCACTTGCCAGGCTGTTTGAGAAAATCGTCTTGGAAGCGATCCGGAAGCAAATTAACGGTAAAATCTCGAAAAATCAATTTGGATTTATGAATCGCCGCTCTTGTACACTGGCAATTTTAGAGTCGACGACCGAAATACGCAAAATCCTAGCGAAAAAAGGCGGTTTTGCTGACGCCGTCTATTTTGACCTCAAAAAGGCGTTCGATTCAGTTCCGCACAATCTTCTCTTGGCAAAAGTACAAAATTTCGGTGTCGACGCAAAAGCATGTCAATGGATTCGTTCTTTTCTTGAAAATCGCAAATCCGTCGTAAAAATCGATAATTATGTCTCAGCCAACTCGATTAGCGTTCTTTCTGGTGTTCCACAGGGAAGCGTGACAGGGCCTTTTCTCTTTTTAATGTATATAAACGACTTACTCGAAATTTTTCCGCCCGATGTCCACGTGACCGCATTCGCCGACGATTTGAAGCTACTTTCCTCCAATCCAGCGTCACTCCAGCACAGCATCAACCTCGTCGCAGATTGGTGTGACAAGTGGCGACTCCAATTGGCCGAACAAAAAACGGCGGTCGTGCACTTCGGCCGCAAGAATCCGCGCACCAAATACTTTGTAAATAACTTCGAAATAAATGTAAAAAATTCTATCAGAGACTTGGGAATTATAATTGACAACGAATTGAAATTTGACAAACATGTAAATAATATTTCTAACATATCATTACTAAAATGCAGACAACTGTTACGAGCATTCCATTCAAAATCCCCCGAATTTTATTTTAAATTGTATAATGTTTATGTAAAGCCAATTCTAGAATACGGTTCTGAACTACTAAATCTCCACTCAGTATCCCAAGCCAAAAAACTCGAATATCCACTACGATTTTACACCAGACGGGTACTGCAACGATGTAACGTGTCTTTTTCATCGTATACTGACAGATTAACTCAATTTCACATGATCTCCACTTTTCACCGAAGAATCTTATCCGTGCTCCGTATGTACTTTAAAATTGTCAACCTTGAATGTCACTTTCCGTCCCTACCACTATGTGTAAAAGCGTCCCGGTCATCCAGAAGTCCGTACATGTTAACTCCATGTGGTAATTCCGCACACGGTTTTCTAATCGACAATCTGTCCTTGTGGAACCACGTCGTCAAATTATTCCCGAAAAGACTGAATTCGGAGGCTTTTGCTGCGCGCATAGCCTCATTCCCGCTCGAAACCCTTTCCCCCCACACTTGACCGATAGACTATTGCTGGTCTGACTGGTCATTTTACTTTTATTATCCCAATATATTTATTTTCTTTGATTTAATTTGTAATGTATTCATTTGTGACGGATAATAAATAAATTCTAAATTCTAAATTTTCGAATTTTTAGGGATATTTTCGAATTTTCAGCGATATTTTCGAATTTTCAGCGATATTTTCGAATTTTTAGCGATATTTTCGAATTTTTAGGGATATTTTCGAATTTTTAGGGATATTTTCGAATTTTCAGCGATATTTTCGAATTTTCAGCGATATTTTCGAATTTTCAGCGATATTTTCGAATTTTTAGCGATATTTTCGAATTTTCAGCGATATTTTCGAATTTTTAACGATAATTTCGAATTTTTAGCGATATTTTCGAATTTTTAGCAATAATTTCGAATTTTTAGCAATATTTTCGAATTTTTAGCAATATTTTCGAATTTTCAGCGATATTTTCGAATTTTTAGGGATATTTTCAAATTTTTAGCGATAGTTTCAAATTTTTAGCGATAGTTTCAAATTTTTAGCGATAATTTCAAACTTTCAGCGATATTTTCGAATTTTCAGCGATAGTTTCGATTTTTTCTGCAACATTTTCGAATTTTCAGCGTTATTTTCGAATTTATTTTATTTATTCACTATTTTATTCAAACTTTAAGAAAACCGAAAAGAGAACGTAAAATTTTTAGTTACTTTGGCGCGAAGTAGGCAGAAGTAGCTCCGGCACCAGCTCCACCGCCTCCACCAGCTCCCATGTACACGGACTGTCCAGGAATTCCACCACCGCCTCCTCCCATTGACTTCGCTCCACCACCTCCTCCGCCAGTTGGTCCACCTCCGACACCAAAGTAAGCAGATTGTGCTCCAGTTCCTCCTCCTCCCATGGCTCCTTGACCAACTCCAAAGTATCCAGAAACGGCTCCACCGCCGCCGCCACCACCTCCACCCATCGAAACTGGGGCAGCTGGGGCTCCACCAAGAGCAGACGCTCCTC
This sequence comes from Caenorhabditis japonica, assembly GCA_963572235.1. Lineage (NCBI taxonomy): Eukaryota > Metazoa > Nematoda > Chromadorea > Rhabditida > Rhabditidae > Caenorhabditis > Caenorhabditis japonica. The sequence goes on along the minus strand of OY754343.1, from coordinate 22,247,985 downwards.
CACCTGGGGCTCCTCCCACAGCGGTCATGGTAGAAGAACCTCCTCCAATTGGCGCTCCACCAACGGCGGTCATAGTTGATGCTCCTCTCGGCGCACCACCCACAGCTGTCATGGTAGATGCTCCACCTCCAACTGGTGCTCCACCCACAGCGGTCATTGTACTAGCTCCGCCGCCCATTGGGGCTCCACCGACAGCAGTCATGGTTGAGGCACCACCTCCTACTGGAGCTCCTCCCACTGCAGTCATGGTACTGGCTCCTCCTCCCATTGGAGCACCTCCAACAGCAGTCATTGTGGAAGCTCCACGTGGGGCTCCTCCAATGGCGGTCATTGTAGAAGCACCTGGAAGTAAATTAAATGTGTAAATTTAGAACTTATACGTGTCTCACCAGATGGGGCTCCTCCCACAGCAGTCATAGTAGATGCTCCACCTCCAACAGGGGCTCCACCAACAGCAGTCATCGTGCTAGCACCACCACCAACTGGGGCTCCACCAACAGCAGTCATCGTGCTAGCGCCACCACCAACTGGGGCTCCTCCAACAGCTGTCATGGTCGAGGCTCCTCCTCCCATTGGGGCTCCTCCCACAGCGGTCATCGTGGAAGCACCCCGAGGGGCTCCGCCGACAGCGGTCATAGTCGACGCTCCACCGCCAACTGGAGCTCCTCCGACAGCAGTCATTGTGCTAGCTCCTCCTCCCATTGGGGCTCCTCCTACAGCAGTCATAGTTGAAGCTCCTTTTGGCGCCATTCCCACGGCTGTCATTGTTGATGAACCTCCTCCAGCTGAAAAAAAAAACTTAATTTTCGGCCCCCCTAAGAAAACTAACCGGCAGGAGCGATAGAGATTGGTGGCGCGGCAGCAGGGGCAGCAGCAAATCCTCCAGATGGTGCTCCTCCGACAGAGAAATAGGCAGACGTTGCACCTCCTCCACCTCCACCAGCACCGGCTCCCAAATAGCACGAAGTTCCTGGGGGTGGAGCGGCTCCTCCTCCCATCTTAGGGGCTCCACCACCTCCAGCTGGTCCTCCTCCAACTCCAAAGTAAGCAGACTGCGCTCCTGTGTTGCCTCCACCGGCGACTCCAAAATAGGCGGATGTCATGGTCTTTCGCGTTATTCACAAATCTTGAATACTGATTCTGTTTACGCATGTCCCCCTCCTTTTATGCGCTCTTTCTGAGATCTTATCTGTGAAAAAGGTTACGTAATGTCAGAAAGAGGTTAAAGAAGATGGAACATTTTGATTATTCAAGCTCGAATCACCAGTTTATCAAACTTAAAACAATGCTGTTTTTTTTTGTTGCGGATGATATATAATAACATCCATTAAAGGGAAATTACAAATTCAAAATTTTTAAATAGTCGAAAGTTCGCTTAGTTCACGAAATGTTGTTTTTGTTGTCATTGAAGGGGAATTTTCTAATTTAAAACGGAAGTCGGAAGTTGGCAGTCGGAAGTGAGAAAATGGCAGAAAGTCAAAGTTTCGCGCAACTCTAGTATGTAGAGACGGAAGACGGAAGACGGAAAAAAAAACTACAGAAGACGGAAGACGGAAGACGGAAGACGGAAGACGGAAGACGGAAGACGGAAGACGGAAGACGGAAGACGGAAGACAAAAGACGGAAGACGGAAGACGGAAGACGGAAGACGGAAGACGGAAGACGGAAGACGGAAGACGGAAGACGGAAGACGGAAGACGGAAGACGGAAGACGGAAGACGGAAGACGGAAGACGGAAGACGGAAGACGGAAGACGGAAGACGGAAGACGAAAGACGGAAGACGGAAGACGGAAGACGGAAGACGGAAGACGGAAGACGGAAGACGGAAGACGGAAGACGGAAGACGGAAGACGGAAGACGGAAGACGGAAGACGGAAGACGGAAGACGGAAGACGGAAGACGGAAGACGGAAGACGGAAGACGGAAGACGGAAGACGGAAGACGGAAGACGGAAGACGGAAGACGGAAGACGGAAGACGGAAGACGGAAGACGGAAGACGGAAGACGGAAGACGGAAGACGGAAGACGGAAGACGGAAGACGGAAGACGGAAGACGGAAGACGGAAGACGGAAGACGGAAGACGGAAGACGGAAGACGGAAGACGGAAGACGGAAGACGAAAGACGAAAGACGGAAGACGGAAGACGGAAGACGGAAGACGGAAGACGGAAGACGAAAGACGGAAGACGGAAGACGGAAGACGGAAGACGGAAGACGGAAGACGGAAGACGGGCTCTCGGACGTTTCGAAACTTTAATGCTATTTTTCGTCACCGTGTTCGCTCTATTGACAAAATTCAGCCAAGGTAAAATAGTTGTGGATTCTTTTACCGGTAAATTCGCAAAACTTGTCGAAATTTACTGGAAAATTCACCTCTAAAAATGCACCAAAAAGTTTAGAAACGTTCCAGTTTCAAAGTGACAGGTTTCGAAACGTCCCAGAGCCAAAAATGGAAGAATGCTGATCTATTAAAAATGATATTTCGATACTAAATACTTGACCATAAATTGAAAATCGAGAAGCGAGAATTTTGTCATCAACCCCAATGCTTCAACCCTAAAGCTGTCTCTTTGAGGAATACGTGCTCGCATATTGTGTTTTCAATCGAGTTGCAGCATGCAGAAGAACTCGAAACTCCGCCCACTTATTTGTTCGCGACTACGCAAACAAAGTGCTATTTGAAGAGACGCAGGCGAAAAAGGGATAGCAGACTCATGTTTTGTGATGCAACTCGTTTTGAAACACAATAGTTTGACCGTAAATTGAAAATCGAGAAGCCATATTTTGGGATAATTGAGGGGTTCAAAGACGGAAGAAATTAGAGAATTAGAAAAATAAAAGCCTAATATTAGAAACCTTTTCGGACTGAAATTGCGAGCTTAATTGAAGAATTTGCAAAAAGTGAGACAACCAATTAAAAAAAACCTTTATCTTTCCGTAAAAAAACATAAAAAAGTAACGCTTTTACGAGCTTCCTTGTTGGGTTTCTTCAAATTATTTGCCCTAGGCAGCCACCAATGGGACAACCATCATTTCGCGATGTTCGGCAATGGTGTTGAAGGCGTCACGTGGGTCCAAAGCGCCATTTGCCTAAATATTAAAAAGCTATTATTATTTAAAAATGATTAAACAAAACATACATTGGCAGTGAGCAATACCAATTTGTCAGTTTTCTCTTCTCCGTTCAATCTGAGCACGTCAATTTTCACAGTTGATTTTGGTTCAGCAAATCCAAAGACCGGATTGACGCGGTAGAGCGCGTTATCCGAGCATTTGACTTTGTATGCCTTGCGTTCGGTCGAAGTATTTTTTAGCTCAATTTGATTGACTCCACCCAGAGTCTGGTACTGTAGACGAGCTGGAGCAACAGCGAGCTGAGAAGAGTGCTTGATGGTGGCCACCTCTTCAGCGACACTCTTTGCTTCTGGCGTTTTCGCCACCTTTCCTGATCTTTCCATCTTCTTTTGAGCATCCGAATCGAGTCGACGATTTTTACAGCTTTTTGAGCTTGCCGATTGCGAACAGACTGAGGAAGCATTGGAGGCAACTTCAGAGGCAGATTTCTCCGACTTGCTTTCTTGTACCGGTTTTGGAACAGCAGCGATTTCTTTTGCAGTTTTGGTAGATTTCGACTTGGAGGACTTTGACGACTTCTTGGCAGACTTCTTCGAACGGCTTGAACGTTTGCTTCTAGATTTAGAACGACCAGAGCTCTTTCCTGATTTAGAAGAGCGTTTCGATTTCGATGAGTTTTTCGATTTGGATGAGCGTCTCGATTTTCCAGATTTGGAGGATTTTCCATGAGCTCCCTTGTCAGATTTTGATGTCTTGGCGGCCTTGGCCGATTTATCGTTTTTGCCCTTGTGGACCTGGAAAACAACAACTAAAAAATTTGTTATCAAAAATGACTATACCGTTTGACGATCTTTGGCACAAAGGACCAATGCAGTTGCGAGTGGCAACGAAGACGTGACAATTGCAGTGAGTGGCACGAGCATTGCTGTTCAGCACCAGAGGCACAACTTCTTGTTTTTTGATCCTCTGCGGAAACGAATTTCGAACTAATTTTCCCATTTCAATAAGTTTTTCATATTGACATTGGCCTGACCTCTCGCGAACTGAAAATAGTGGTTCACGTAGATAGCGTGGCTATAAAGTCATCGTTTCTAAAAAATATCAATTAGTTCTTAACTTTTCAGAAATCACGTAAAAGTTTGGTGAGTTCTCTTTTCTGTTCTTTCTCTAAATTTTTCTTTGTTTTTCAGAAGGCTCAGCGTTCAAAATGAGCAAAATCGAAACATGGGAACTGTTGGAGCGAACCGACGACACGATGACGTTCCTTTTCAGAAGAAGACCATTTGATGACAGTTCTGATGAGTTCAAGAAGTCACAACGTTCGGAAAAGACAAAAAGTGAAATGGACGAGCATACTCGTTCTGTAATTGAAAGTCTCAGTGAGCTTAACACGCATATTCGGAAGAAACATCGACTGGAGAAAAGGAAGAAATATGCGAGAAAGGAGAAAAAAGGAATTAGTGAAAAGAAGTGAATTTTCTTTAGTTTTATTATGCTTACGCGCAGCGTTTTGAAAAAATCGGCTCTTGAACGTTTCAAAACAAGGCGTTTCGAAACTGGGACATTTCGAAACTTTTCACTTCGAAACAAGACGCTTCGAAACTGGGACGTTTCGAAACTTTTTTGAATTTTTGCGGCATACTAGTGAATTCAAATTCCCAGAAAAATAAAAATAACTGATAAAAAAATAATTACAATTTTTTTTATTTTTTGGGAATTTGAATATAATGGATTCGTGACGGAGTGACGTTTTACGTGAAACTGGGAGACGAAAAATCTCTTCATTTCTTCATTTTTTCCAATAAAAACGTGAAAAAATTGTCACTCCGCCACGAATCCATTATACACTAGTATGCCACAAAAATTCAAAAAAGTTTCGAAACGTCCAGAGCAGGGGTGGGACCAAAAAAAATTGTTTTTCAATTTTTTTTTGTTTTTTCAGGTATTTTTTTGGGTGGAACAAAACATTTTGTTTTTTTTATTTGATAATGCACGCGAGACAAACAATTTATTATTATTTTTTTAATAGGGAGCCGTGGGCAAAACGTTTTTTTGTTTTTTTTTGTTGGCTCAAAAAAAAAGCTCAAAAAATTCCAGTTTTTGACAAAACCCTAATCGGTATATGTTCCGAATTGACAAAAAACTTTAATTTGTAACAAAAACTTAAACATTTTCCATTTAACTGGCAGAAATACAATACAAAAATTGACAAAAAAATTTTTTTTTGGGTCCCACCCCTGGTCCAGAGCCAAAAATAGTACTAAAGTTTCAAAACGGCCCATTTTTAAAGTGACAAGTTTCGCGTTTTCGAAATGTCCTATTTCGAAAAGTCCCAGAGCCAAAACATCGGCCACGGCTCTCTCAGTTTTCTGCACTCTCTCGTCGCCACACGCTGCCCTGCACGCGAAAAACGTCAACAAAGCTGTCAACGTGGCCGCGAGGCGGTGGCCGAACTTTTTTCGCGACCACGGCCACTGAAAATTTGCGAAACCAAATTTTTGCACTGAAATTTCGCTTTCATGGCCAATAACTCGATTTTAAAAGCAGTTTTTTATAAACAATTCTAATACGATTGTAGAGAAATGTCTGAGCTTTGTAATAAGCGCAAAAACGTTGAATTTGGTGCTCTGTAGGAATCTGATTTTCGATTAGAAAATTGTTTTTTTTTCACAATTTCAATAAAAATTGAGTTTGCAAAAAACAAGAAAATATATTCATGTATTTCTATTTGTTTAGGTTATAAGGAACATGAATACTATTTTGTTCAAGCATTTTTTTTTCCATTTTTCTAATACTGCCAAGCAGCAAATTCGACAGTTTTCATTCATTTTTCATTTCATTGAAACATCTGATTTTCGATTTTAATTTTCTTTTCTTAATTCGTTTGCTCCGAATTTTTAAAAATCTGATTTTCAGAGACAAGCAGCTTTTTTTTACAATAATAGGAAATTCCAAATATGAATCGGAAGTGTTTGCACTAGTCCAGAAAATTAAGATCTTGTTAGGAAATACAAACCTTACAGAGAAATTTTCAAACCATAAAGGGATCTTGACAGATTCCAAACATTTTTGGAATCTGGATCGAAAGTATTGGAATCCGGACAGAATTTCAGTAAAGTGTGCAGGCAATGCGCGTCTGTGTAGAAAGTTTTGGTATTTGGACGGAGGTTTTTGGAACTTGATGAGATCGCCAAATATCCATAAATCACCAGATTATAGTTCCAAAATTGTAGGTTATTGTAATAAATGAGTTGCCTATTGGGTTAAAATTGAAACGCGGGTAACTCTTTATATTCATATGGTTGGTAAACAAAAATTAGAATTAAAAAATGTCGATTTGTTGTTGTTGTATAACTTTCCGATTATTTTCTGGAATTTCCCTACAAATCAAGCGAGAAGAAATACTTGAAGACCTGAAAAAAGTAGGTCGGTGAAGTATATTGTGTTCTTCTCTCACTAACCGCCAACATTTAGACAACGACTAAATGGATACTGAAAAAATTAATAGAATTTATAAATAAACATTGAAATGAAGCAGATTCTTGAAAAAAACAACGTTGAAAAATTAGCAGAGAGACGCAGAGAGTCGCAGAAAAACGCACGGGAAATGCGTCAGTAACGAGCAAGACGTTTTTCGCGTGCAGGGCAGCGTGCGCCAACGTTGCCGCGTCCACCACTGTGCCAAGGGAGCGCGTTTGCACCAGTTTTTTCTCAGCTCCTACTGAACCGATTTGCACCAAACTTGGCTGAAAATTTTCGTTCGGTGCGAATCGGTTAAGTTTGAAGAGTATCATACCAAACGCCGCCGAGAACCTTCTAGTATTATGTTGAACGTATTGTGTTTTCAATCGACTTGCGACATGAGAACGCGAATCGAAACGCCGCCCACTTATTTGTGCGCGACCACGCGAACACAATGATATTTGAAGAGACGCAGACAGAACGGCACAAAAAAAAGTGGGCGGAGTCTCGCGCTTTCATGTCGCAAATCGATTGAAAACACAACAGCTATATTTTATTTTTTAAAGATACTCGAAAAAACCTGAAGAGGAGAAACCTGTTGAGAAGAAGAGTGATGAAGATGTGAAGACCGCCAAGCCCGAACCTTGTGATCATCGTGGAGTGCCACTGTCCCATCCGATGGCTATGACACCATATCCTGGACGAACAACTGCCGCGCAACGTGAAAAAGCAAGGAAGATGCTAAATGAGCTGGCGATCAGAATGCGCAATGAAGAGATTGAGAAGAGCAAAATGAAAGAAAAGAAGGAAAATACTTCAACATCTGCTGATAGTTCTGAAAAGGCAGATGATTCTAACAAATCTTCCAAAGCCCCTTCGAGCAGATCTAAGAACTCGTGTCTTTCGGACAAGTATGTTGCTCTTTTTCCCTTTCTCTTTTCACTTCAAAATTTTAAATATTCTTACAGAACCATGGGCTGTGACAAGTGTGGAAGCTGTCAGAAATGTGTTCTAAAATGTTCAAAAAAGCACGCGGTGGAACAAAAAGTGTCAAATGCGGAGAGAGAAAACTTTTTGAAGAGCATGCGAAAACTCCGTGAGAAGATTCAGAATCCGGAGAAAACTCGCGAGTGTGGCACCAAATCGCCGTATGACGTCACGCAAAGTGATTCGGAAGCGGATGTTTCGACAAGCAATAGTGAGAAGCATTCCACAAAGAAGTGGAAGAAAGGGAAGAAGTCGGCTGCTTTTTGATATTTTTTATATGGAGAATGAATAATTTGTTTTTAAATTTTTATTTTCTTGAAACTATCGGGGTTGTTCATTTTGTGAAATTTGCATTTTTGTTTTATTCATTTCATGTGACATGTGCATTCAAATTTTGAGATGTCGTAAAATGAGCCTTGACACGATCGGTGTTTTCACACCTGATTAAATTTTATTTTAATTGTTTCATGTTATGTTTTTGTTTTTTAAAACTTATACAGTGCGCGTCATAAGTATATGCCCACCCCAAATGTTTGGAACAAACTGAACTATTTGGTTGCAAACCGCTAGTGCTATTCGATTCAACATGTCAAATAACCTATGCCGCCAATTTTTCATCACGATACAATCAAAATTACGTGTTCCAGGCCAAAAAGTTGAAATTTTGGTCGCGTCATAAGTATATGCCCACCCTGAAAATTTGACGTATTTTCAAAAAAAAAACATTAAAATTTTCTTTGTATTCCATTCAAAATTCGATTTTTTTTGTTCCCTTTTTCCGATCTAGGCGGTCTTAATAGTTTTTAATGTTACAGAATATTTTTTGGTTGGAGCAGAGCTCTGAAAGTGTTGCTTAAAACGAGTGTAGCTACCGTACCCTCACAAAGGGCGCAAGGAACGCTATCAAGTGATTAATCGAAATGATAAACAGAATTAACACCTGTCTGTTGTAACTTCCAATGCTTCTTTTGGATTTTTCCAATAGTTTTCTCAGCATTTTCCAACCAATATACCAAATGTAACAAATTTAGTAAATTGAGAACACGGCCAACTGGATATACCGTAAATACTGTATTATAAGCCCACCTGTATTAGAATTACACCCTGTAATAGAAGACCACCTGTAATATAAGGTCATCCTTCAGACCCCTTTGAAAAATAGAAGCCCATGAGCTTATAATACAGACTCGGAAAGCACTACGGAGTGAACGCGTGTAACGGGTGCAAAGGAGTTTTCAGAAGAAGTATTCTCAGTACGGAGCGCTGCAAACGCGCTCCCTTCGCACAGTGGTGGACGCGACCACGTTGGCGACGAGAGAGTTCAGAAAATTGAGAGAGCCGTGGCCGATGTTTTGCTCTGTTTCTCTAAACCTCACTCCAAATGCATGCGAAATTCATTGTTCGATTGGGGCGAGTTTTCAGCGTTTTATACCGAGTATATAGTATATGGTATGGAAGTGTATGTGTGTGTATGGAGTGTATGGAAGAATCGAACGTACGCCTGCAGATATATGGGCAATTGTGGTGTTGCCAAGGGTGAGTGTTATGACTTGCGGACAAACGGGGTCATACTACTTGATGACGGACGGTAAAGATCAGAAAACAGGGAGAAACCATCGAAACAAATTGTGATCAACGAAAAGCAACGAAAAGAAACGAAAAGAAAAGAAAAAAAACAAACCAAAACAAACAAATCATCAACAAAAAACTGATGACCCTCACTCACTCCCTCCCTTTTTTTCCGCTGTCAATATGAACATGTGTGATGATTTTTGACGTCATGTGGCTACGTTGTAACCTAAGGGTTTTGAAAACTAAAACGTCAAGAAACATAAGAGAAAATAAGAAAACCCAAGAGCAAACGGCAAACTCCATTTACTTGTTTACAGAACAACGAAACGCTTGCCGTGCGTGTAGGCTATCGACATTCCTAAAAGTTGGAATGAATCCACGAGCTGTTCTCAGGAAATTTTTGGCTAATAGCCATTGAAAACGGCTAATAGCCACCGATTCGGGGCGTGTCCCATATGTATTTGGCAAACTCCCCATATTCGATGGCTATTAGCCGTTTTCCATGGCTATTAGCCGTTTCCGTCGGCTATCATTTTCAAAAATTTTCCATTTTAAATTTCGGTCATCTTGTGGCTGGAAAAAGTCGCAAAAGCACTGAGTAAGCACGAAGACTGTTTCCCCTAATTGCTGCATGTAAACATTTTATAGCTGTGTTTCCAACAGACGAATTTTTCATAGGTGGTGGTATTACCCCATAACGGCTAATAGCCCTTTTCGGCGGCTAATAGCCATATTCGACGGCTAATAGCCATAATGGCTAATAGCCAAATTCGTCGACTAGTTGCCATTATCGCCCGCTATTAGCCTTTTCGGCGGCTATTAGCCATTTTCAGTGGCTATTAGCCACCTAGACGCCGAATCTCGCCATAACGTGCTAAAAATTTCCTGAGTTCAAGGAGATACAATGGATACAGCTTCCACAAGTTCTGCGAGTCCCAACAAGGTTTCAATGGAATCCCATCCGTACACAAAGTCCGAGTACAGAACTTTTTAATTTTGTCCACAAAACAACAAATTGATTTACAGAGAAGTAGAATGCCAAACAGAAATCACTTCAACTTCCACTAGTGTTCCCACTTCGCCCATCAACAGAAGTGATCTACCGTTTGCCAGTTCAGCCTCTTCAATTTTCTCAGTATCCTCGTGCTCCTCCCTTTCTACCGTATACTCCAACTGCTTCACAACATATCCGCCGCCCAATACAATCGTTCAGGTAGGGTGTGGCATATGCATACCGTAACCCATCCTTTCCAGAAAAAATGATACTTCAATATTTGAACTGGTGAAAGGTGAGGTTGTTGGAAAGTGTTTCTTTGGTTCGGGTTTGCCAGATGAGGTCTTCATTTTCGAGAGAAGAGATTTCTACCAAAAATGCCGTATAATTGTCCGACACCATCCAACAGCTCGACATGCAAGCATAGACTTTTTGAAATACACCGGCAGCCTTAAATTACCCTGCATCTTTACAGAAGGTTCGAAAAATATCCCGGCATGCCAGGAAAAAGACAGTTAAGCCACCCACCCGTGACCTTTCCTTTTTTCACTATTTACGTACCAACAAATCCATTAAAATTAGCCCCATGTCAAAAGATCTCGAACAATGATAAAAAGGCTTCTATAAAAGAAGATTAAATCATGAGTTGAAGCATAGAGTCTACAACTCCATCCGCTAAAAATGGCCCAATCCGTCCCACCAGGAGACATTGCTACGCAGCCAAATGCCAAGATCGTCTTCAACGCCCCATACGACGACAAGCACACGTACCACATCAAGGTGATCAACTCGTCTGCTCGTCGTATCGGATACGGAATCAAGACGACCAACATGAAGCGTCTCGGAGTTGACCCACCATGTGGAGTGCTCGACCCAAAGGAGGCTGTGCTCCTCGCCGTCTCTTGCGATGCTTTCGCCTACGGACAGGAGGACACCAACAACGACCGTATCACTATCGAGTGGACCAACACTCCAGATGGAGCCGCCAAGCAGTTCCGTCGCGAGTGGTTCCAGGGAGATGGAATGGTCCGTCGTAAGAACCTTCCAATTGAGTACAACCCATAATGTCTCTTTAAATGCGAGGACGTTTTTTTTTATTGAAATGCAACTAATAAATTGTGTTTTTCTGAACTTGCTATTTGTTTGATATATATTTAGGGACCGCAACGTGTTTTTAAAATGATTTTTTCTGAAATATTTATGTACCATTACATTCTACAGCCAATTCTAAGACTTTTGCCAAAAATCATCCAAAAAGAGCTATTCGCTGTCGAGTTACAGCCGTTTTTATGCTCATTTTCAATGTACTGATTTAAATATGAATTGGGCAGAAAAATCGGCATGCCCCGCCCCCCTCACTTTGCGGTCCCTATATATATTCATCTCAACATCTCAGTATCTTTTTAATGCGCAACTCGATTGAAAATAGAATAGTCTATACTTATAGATACCGTATTTGTTATATTTTCCTGGCATGGCCGGGATATTTTTCGAACCTTCTGTAAAGATTCTCGGTAATTAAAGGCTGCCGGTGTGTTGCAAAAAGTCTATGCTTGCATGTCGAGCTGTTGTAGGGTGTCGGAAAATTATACGGAATTTTAGTTAGAAATCTCTTCTCTCAAAAATTAGAACCTCATCTGGCAAACACAAACCAAAGAAACACTTTGCAACAAACTCACCTTTGACCAGTTCAAATATTGAAGTATCATTTTTTTGCTTATGCTGACGGAACAGACTACACTGCAACGGGTCATCACACAAGTGATGTTTGTCTACTTTCGGAAAGAGCTGTTCTTCTCATTTCTTTTTTGTCGATTTCGTCATCTGTTGTAAAAAAATAAATAAATATTGTGTTTTCAAACCATTTGCAGCATGAAAAATGAGCCTGCTATCCCTTTTTTGTCTGCGTTTCTTCAATTTGAACTGTGTTTTCGTGGTCGCGATAAGATAAGTGGGCGGCGTTTCGATTCGCGTTCTCATGTCGCAAGTCGATTGAAAACACAATAAAACCGATATTTTTCATTACCTACCGGAAAAAAAAAAACAGTGAGGGGAAATTGTCAATTAATAAATTAAAATTTCAAGTGCATTATTTTGAATTTTGAACAAATACAGATCTAGGACATGATACCACACTGCACAGAAATCACAGAAAGAATTGTGAGGCTTGATATGAAGAACAATGACTAGAAGTTTTAAAAAAATAGGGAAAGAATAGAGTCACTCCATTGGACGATGAACTTCGAAAGCATCGGAAAAGAGTTGGTCGACTTGCATTACGTGGAGCACATCAGAAAGTTCGATATTGTCAGAAGTGAGGTATTTGAGGTTCTGGAAATAAATAAATTTTTAATTTTTGAATATCGCGTTTGACTGAATACAGTACTAGCCAAGAAAATATTTGCAAAGTTTTGCATCATATTTATTTTTTTTTCTACAATTTTCGAGAAGCTTGTAGAACACTTTATGTTTGGGAGCATATTGCGAGAGCAAGTTTTGACTTTTCGACAAGATAAGTCGCTGGCCCGCCCGTTGGTTCCAAAAGTTCAGGAATAGTTGGCTGGAATTAAAAGATTCTCCACGTAGTGGATACGATTTAATGGAAATAGTTGAGGAGGGTACCCTTCAATCGAGTAGGTGTTTGTGAACAGACCCTGTTTTTGTTTGAAAGTGTTTTACTAAATGTGGTGAGAACAGCAAATATAATTCTGGCTCTTAATTAAAAAACAAGATTCACTAAATATTGTGTTTTCAAACGAATGGCATGAGTCGGCTATCCCTTTTTTGTCTGCGTCTCTTCAAATAGCACTATTATTGGAGTGCGTGGTCGTGGTCGCGCACAAATAAGTGGGAGGAGTTTCGTTTCGCGTTCTCATATCGCAACTCGATTGAAAACACAATAGGTTACAGAATTTGGTTTATTTATTTACTCAACTAAATTGTGTCTAAACTAACCGTAATAGAAGTGAAGATAAGCGCAATATCAGCCAATCTCGCAGCACTCTTCGTTTCCAATTGGGCGAACGGAGATACCGTAATCATGCATTGAGTGTAGTGATCACGTGCACTGTTTAGAATTTCTGTGCCTTCCATTGACATTTTTGAGGATAACGGGTCTAAAATATGCTCTAAATATCATATGTCATATTTTTTTTCTTACATTCGTAAAAGATTGCGAATACACTTCCGACCAAGGTCTCGGCGTCGGTGATGTTAATATTGGCGAGTGGTTTTGATACCGTATCCACTGCCAGTTCAGTTACACCTCTGAAAGAAAAATACTTTGTAATCTTTATTGTTGTTGTTGTAAAATTAATGGGGTTATTCACGAGAAAACATTGTTTGTTTTTGTTTTTTTTTTCCAATTCACGCGATGTCGAGAATTTTAAAAAAAATACAGGTAGAGAAACGGGGATTCCCTCTGATATAGCATTAATAGTGAAGAGACGAGACGCAGAAGGTGAGGAGTTCTGTGTCTCTTCACTATCAATGCTATATCAGGGGGAGACCCCGTTTCTCTACCTGTATTTTTTTACAATTCTCGACATCGCGTGAATTGGGAAAAAAAACAAAAGCAAACCGTTTCTTTTCTCATGAATAACTCCATAAATTGTACTGTAATAACTCACTTGACATCTGGAAAAGCTTGCAGACTCTTTTCTATTGGGTGATATGCTCCATTTGCATAACAGACTCCAGGGCACCCGGTTTTTGCAGTCCAACAACAAGTGAGCCACCAGTAGAAGGATGAAAAGCGACTTTTAGCAAATACCATCTGAAAATTCAATTTTCAGTTTTCAGTTTTTTTTTTCTTATGGACTTATTCAGTACAGGAAAAAAAAAACCGATTTTCGTGGTTTTTTTCTATGCAAAATTTTTTTTCTATGCAAAGACAAAAAACTACGGAGGTTTTTTGACGTAAACAAAAAACAACTTTTCGTTTCGAGACCGGCCGATGAATTAACTCTATGCGCCTTTAAATTTCAACCGAATTCCCATTGAAAATTAAAGGCGCATTGCATTTTTCACTGCCTTTTTTTCCTGGAAAACAACCGCGAAAATCGGTTATTTTCCTGCGCTGAATAGGTCCATTACATTTTTTAAAACTTACTCTATCACTTTCATCCAGTCTGTGAAATTCTGGTAGTACGGATAATACATCTGTGTATAAAACGAACACTCGTCTGAAATCTTGTAAAACCTCTTGCAACGTCGCGATTCGCTCTGCAGTCGGTGTCAATCGTGTTCTATTGCAAACCAAGTGTGGATTGTAAAACGCGTAGTTAAAATTGTACGTGTTCGGTTGTGGCTCTGGAGAGTATTCGTCTACACGCTCGAATATCCGTGTCAACGTTGCAAGGAAATGATCGTATTTCTGGAAAGGATGGGTTACGGTATATGCGTATGCCACACCCTACCTGAACGATTGTATTGGGCGGCGGATATGTTGTGAAGCAGTTGGAGTATACGGTAGAAAGGGAGGAGCACGAGGATACTGAGCAAATTGAAGAGGCTGAACTGGCAAACGGTAGATCACTTCTGTTGATGGGCGAAGTGGGAACACTGGAGGAAGTTGAAGTGATTTCTGTTTGGCATTCTACTTCTCTGTAAATCAATTTGTTGTTTTGTGGACAAGATGAACAAGTTCTGTACTCGGACTTTGTGTACGGATGGGATTCCACTGAAACCATGTTGGGACTCGCAGAGCTTGTGGAAGCGGTATCCATTGTATCTCCTTGAACAGCGCGTGGATTCATTCCAACTTTTAGGCAGGTCGATAGTCTACACGCACGGCAAGCGTTTCGTTGTTCTGTAAACACGTCAATGGAGTTGTTTCTACCAGGCGCAATTTTTAAAACCCTAAGGCTCGGTCATTTTTTGACAAAAAAATCTCGTTTTTGGATTAAAATAATGGTGTCATCTTGAATAATCAGATCATGATTCGAGTTTCACTACGGGGGTGGCGTGCTCTTGGGTTTTCTTGAGTTTTTCAAAGTGACCCATTATGCTCTACTCTCTACTCTTATGTTAGGTTACAACGTAGCCACATGACGTCAAAAAAAATCATCACACATGTTCATATTGACAGCGGCAAAAAAAGGGAGTGAGTGAGTGAGGGTCATCAGTTTTTTGTTGATGATTTGTTTGTTTTGGTTTGTTTTCTTTTCTTTTCTTTTCTTTTCGTTGCTTTTCGTTTCTTTTCATTGATCACAATTTGTTTCGATGGTTTCTCCCTGTTTTCAAGTAGTATGACCCCGTTTATCCGCAAGTCGCAACACTCACCCTTGGCAACACCACAATTGCCCATATATCTGCAGGCGTACGTTCGGTTCTTCCATATACTTCTTCTGAAAAATCCTTTGCACCCGTTACACGCGTTCACTCCGTAGTGCTTTCCGAGTGCCTACAAAGAGGGTTTATTGCGTTCAATTGGTCTCGTTTTTTCGTTTTTTTTTTTTGGCTTACCGTATCTCCGCAAACTGCGCAGAATATACTGGCTTTGTGATTCGCCCCAAAGCTGTGTGATGCCAGCTCTTTTGACATCAAACGCATTTTTGTTTCTGAAAAAAAAATAAGATGATGAGTCAAGAGTGAAGTTATGAAAATTTGGGAAAAGAAAGTCTACAGTACTAAATTTTTCATGCAACTTTGAGAGCAAAGAAATCTCACATAATCCTATCAGAGAACAAAGAGCCCCTCCCCCCCCCCCCCCCCCCCACTCCACCTTCCGCCTTTTTTTTTGCTCCTTCTTCCAAATCCGACATCAAGCACATGAGACAAACCAAAAAAAAAAATATGGTGATGACAACGGTGTGAAGAAGTGGAAGGAGGGAGCGGTGAATCAGAAAGAAAAATGACTGCGTCTCCGTTCGTCACAACACTCTCTCGTTTGCATATTTTTGTGTGTTTGGTTGTTAGACGACGAAATAGAACGGTGAGCTGTGGAGCGTCGCGTCGAAACGGGTACGTTTCGTGTTTTTGATGGTTTCGGCCGGCCGTCGACAACGACGACGACGACGATGACGTGGCAGCATTTGGTAGAGAAATACGGTAGCAACATTGCAAATGGAAACGTTATGATTCGATCCATGTTGTTTTTTGTGATATTTGCATGGCTCTGGGACGTTTCGGATTTAAATTACCACAAAATAGCGATAAAAACGAATAATAAAAACCAAATGCATTTCGGCACCCCAGCCTTCCTTCCAAAATGGTTTCTAACCGGTGCATTTTAAAAACCCTAAGGCTCGGTCATTTTCTGACCAAAAGGCCTCGTTTTTGAATTAAAATGATGGTGTCATCCTGAACAATCAGACAATGATTCAAATTTCTCAAAAAAAAATTTTTTTTCGAGTGAAAAAATATATGACGGGGGTGGCGTGAAATTCACTTTGTTTTCATGTCGATTGGCAAAAAACTCTACGCAAAAAAGCAAAAAAATTTCAAAGTGTCCCAGTTTCGAAATGGCTGGTTTCGAAACGTCCCAGAGTCTAAAAATAGATATCGCGAAAGAGTATGCGCGTCCGCATTTGCCTTTTTGCAAGAAAATGCAGTGGACAAAACACGAACCCGTGACATTAGGATTTGAATTCAAGCGCACTACCGACTGAGCCACAGAGGACTGAAATCTTCTCAAAAACAGAGCGCATATAAATGAATGAGGAGGAAGAGTTGAACGTAAAAAAATAGAATGTGGCGGCGAAGTCGCCAATAGGCTGCGTCAGCACCCGCGCAGGACTGCGCAGCAGGCTTGTCAAAGAGAATAATTGGAAAATAATTTCTACTGTGGCTTTTTTATCCCGTGCAACGTGATTGAATAGGAAAAAAAATACTTTATGTTACTGACTTACGACACTCCAATGATCCACAATTTTTCACAGGTGAAAAACTGGGAAGCGTAAATTTTTTCAAAATTAATAAAAAGTACGCAAATTGCCGTCACATGCGGTTTCTGTTTCTGTGCATGCGCCGAAACTTACGACAATTCAAAAAACATTTTCATTGAAAACCAATGAAACAATTATGTTAATTCAACGAAAAGTGCTTCTAATCGACTCATTAATTTTTTCTTATGCGGAAGAGTACAAAAAAAGGTAGAAAATCATTATTTCCGAAACAGTGACCGTATCCACAAAACTTTCTTCCAATGAGTAGTGCGAGGGGGCGCATTTGCAGCGGTGCATTGTTCAACACACCGTGGATTAGTCGTTCACAATTTTGTTAAAAACAAACTGCAAAAAAGCATGAAAATAATGGAGGCCTCTGAGCAGACAGACTCTAAATGATCATCAGAACATATTACTTCCGATGAGCAATGTCTCCCGGTGGGTTTGAGCATTTTTGACTTCTTGGAAGCAGTGTGCAACCACAAATTGAATCTGATTAATTTTCAGAGACCAGAAAATGAGAACAATTTTTTTGGAATTCCCGGAATTCTGAATTTTGTGCATGCAGAATGCGTCAGTCTGGTTCGATGGATGATGATGATGATGATGATGATTTTTGGTTGTACCAGAAGGGGATAACGAACGAAGAAGACGCAATTACGAGAGGGTGGATTTAGTAGATAGGGGAGGGGAGCACCAGACACTAGACAGACGACTTAGGAAGTGCATTATGTGTCATTCAATATCTTTTACATTTGCAAGACACCAAAATATGATTTAGAACAAATTCGTGGAAAGAACACTGAAACTACACTCTTTTAAATAACCGTTGATTGAAATAAGGTGAAGTGTATGGGGCGGACGACGTGGGGCGTACTGACCTTCCGTTTCCACGTGCGCTCGCAAACGACACAAAATTTGTTTACTTCCGAATTGTCCGCCCTGCTCCTTTAGCCATGCTTTCTCTCCGAAATTGCGGGTCTACTGTACTTGGACAAACTGTTTTCTCTCGGAGCACTCGCACGTTTAAGTAAAGTTCGCCACGTACTTCTTGACGTAAGGAATGAAAGAAGAAAGGGGCGTCACACAACACCCCAGCCTTCCAAAATTATCTTTTTACGGGATGTCTGTGCGCGAAAAAATGCAGTGGACAAAATACGAACCCGTGACATGAGGATTTGTATTCAAGCGCACTACCGACTGAGCCACAGAGGACAGAAATATTGCAAAAACAGAGTGCATATAAATGAATGAGGAAGAGTGGAACGTAAAAAAATAGAATGTGGCGACGAAGTCGCCAATAGGCTGCGTCAGCAGCCGCGCAGGACTGCGCAGCAGGCTTGTTTCTACCTGGCGCATTTTTAAAACCCTAAGGCTTGATCATTTTCTGATAAAAAGGCCTCGTTTTTGGATTAAAATAATGGTGTCATCCTGAATAATCAGATGATGGTTCGATTTTCTCAAAAAAGTAAATTTTCGAGTGAAAAAATAATTTTATTATCCGACGAACTTGGTGGCGCATTGGAAGACGGGGAAGGCGTGCGTCACCATATTATTTCATTAATTTTTATTCTTTTTTTTTTTTTGAAAATAGATCTACAAAATCAAAAACGAAGGAATTACGGGAAATAACCGATTATCTCTAAATCAAAAATTACGAGAATATGGTTAGCTATTGAAATCCAGATGATCTGTGCTAGATATATCAAAGAGCTATGCATAGAAATAATCAAGAAATGTCAAGTTTTTAGAAATAAGGGAAAATCGTGGTGTGGTTTCATTAAAAATGTGTTGCCTACAAAACAGACGAACATGTGATTTTGTTTTTTTCTAAAATGTACATATTTTTCTTCAATTTTAACTCAATGAGCCTGGCAAACGCGCTCCACTGGATTTTTCGCGCGAAATTCAAATTTTGAGGCATTTTTTTTATGTTTTTCGGGAAAAAAAAAACATAAATTCCAAATTTTTTCCCAAATGTGCTCCAATGGAATTATAGCTGAGGTTTTTAGAAACTTTTAAAGCCTAAGATCATCGAATTTGGTTCAGCCACCATTTCGGAATAATCGTTGTAACATTGCGGAGCTAAAAAAGTGAGTTTTTGGTGTTTTTGCAGGATACATCTTTACGAAAATCGAAATTTGGCCAATTTTATGCTATTAAAAGATACAATACATACATTTTGCAAGTCTAAAAATGCGCAAGCACCGAAAGTGCGCCATACAAGTTTGCTGGCGCGCCAGAAAATTAAGCTCCGCCCACGTTAATAAAGGATTACAGAAAAAGTTAATTGCAGGCTTGCAATGGATTAAAAGGACAATTCGGGTTGGCTTAATTTATTAATGAAGCAAAAAATGAAAGCAAGAAAAAAAATGAAGGACCGGTTTATTTTTTTCGGTATTTAAAACTCTAGTAAAGACTTTCAAAATATTACTTTTAAATAGTTTTGTGGGGTTATTCATTTTGTACATCTTATGCAATTTTTTGTGCATAAAATTAATAAGAAAAAAATACAAAAAGAAACAATCGCGTTCTATCTAAATATCGCTTCAGATCAATTGTTTTTTTTTTTTTTTTGAGTCATGAATCAATTCAAAATACCGTATTCCTGCGTTGCGTGGCATGGGTCTCGACGCGACAATGTGTTGATTTAAAAATTTTTTAAATTTGAAACTACCGAGCGTAAATCGACACACTATCTAGGCGAGACCCATACCACGCATTTTTAATATTTGCGTGAAAAATAGAGTGTGCTGATGCAACTAACAGTAGGGTTCAAAAGCTTGATTTTACCGACGGTATCTTCGAACACCCTTCTGTTTATTTCTCTATTTACCAAATACTGTGACGTAGCCGAAAACTTCCGTGTTTTACGTGTAAATACTTTCACGTGTGTGTGTGTGTGTGTGTGTATGTGGGTCGAGTAGCTCAGGGTTCAAACATGGTGCGCGAAAGATCAGTCCACACTCTTCCTCTTCTTCACTGTCTTGCCCGATACCGTATTTGTGTTTTTGCAATGGTTGAAGCAACATAATGACCATCAGAGAGATTTGGTACACAATGCGCCATGACTTCGAGTCGGCTCAAAGTGCAAAAAGCGATGGGCTTGCGCGATGAGGAGAAAAAGAAAATGATGCGTGTGGGACAGTGGAGAGCTATGTAGACTCTAGTGGAAGCATCGAAACGAAATGATCCTCCCATCGGATTGCGCCCTACACCGCGTTCCCGCCCAACCGTTTTTTTTTCCTACTATGATTTGTGCTGTCTTAAAGAAAAGTGGGTGCAAAAAGCAAAATGCAACAAAAAAAACGAGATGAAGAAAGAGGGAAAGTGTAAATAAAGGCTGTGGCCTTCGATGCGCGCGGAAAAGTGACCGGAAGAAGAACGGTTCGAACTGACCGCCCGCCTTTTTCCGCGCGGCAAGCATGCCGTCAAGCTGGTGAGGAAAAAAAAGATGAAAAGAGGAAATTGAGGATACGGAGTACAAGGCCTTGGGGTGTCGCATACAAAATAGACTCTAGTTTCGATTAAAATTTAAAAAGTAAAATGAAATTAGACAGGAAGAGAAAGTGCGGACTGTCAATGAGCTTGATGCACTCCGTATGTGCACGGATTAGCAGCAGCTAGAGGATTTTTTGAACAATAAAAGTTGTAAGTATAATGGATCTATTCATAGGAGGAAAAAAAAAACATTTTACTTTTAAAATTATTATTTTTTTTTCCTATTCATAGATGTCAAAAAATGTCAAACAATGTTAAAAAACGTTTAAAAATGTTAAAAATGTCAAAAAACAAAAAACGGTGATACCGCGGTGTTTGCAGACTGCGTGAGAATTTGCTGCTATTTAAATACACTAACAAGTGCCTTGTAAGTCTGCGATATCACCATTCCAGGAATACGTAATATAATTGTGAAAATTTGTTATGAATCATGGTTAACAATATTATTTTCTAAAGTTCTGAATTATCCAACTACATTCACTGTTTTTAAGCGTTGAAGTATGGCGGTGTGTTCTAAGCTCAGAAGCAATATAAAGGCCTGTATTTATGTATTGTGTTTTCAATCGGCTTGCGACGTGAAAGCGCAAGTCTGCATTCACCGTTCTGTCTGCGTCTCTTCAAATATCACTGTGTTCGCGTGGTCGCGCACAAATAAGTGGGCGGCGTTTCGCTTTCTGATGTCGCAATTCGATTGAAAACACAATATCCTAGTTGAACTAAAAGTCGTTTTGTTTGGATTTATTCTCGTCTCACAATCAACTTTCTTGCAGGTTCTCCACAATAAGAATTCACGCGGAAAATCGGCTCTCGGACGTTTCGAAAGTGCGACGTTGGCACACAATCTGTTTTTTTCAAAGCTTTGTATGGAATTTTCCTTAAAAAGCTTTTAAGAATGATTTTGAGCAAGCGCCGCGACGAAAAAATGCAGAAAAACTTTCAAAACGTCCGAGAGTCGGAAAATCAATGGCCACACCCTCTCAGCTAGCTATTTTAAAGGAAAGCAATTAAAACTTTTGACAGAATGCTTTTGGTAAATGTATGCAGATAATCAGACGCGCCACGGCGTGTTGGAGGCTACGTTTTTAAATTATTTTTCAAAAGCGAATTTTCGCGCGCTACTCTACTCTCGCGTCCCTGCGTCTCCTCCGCAGTGAATTGTGTCGATTTACGAGATTTTATTGTTTCTTTCTTACTTTTCTTTGTTATTTTTTGTTTGTTTCTTATTTAAAAAAATGATGTTTTTGAAATGGTTGTTTTTAAGATTAATGTGATAATTTTTTTTTTTTGAAAATTGATTTTAAGACGGTTTTTTTTAGTAAATAAAAACAGTTAAATACGAAAATTGGGACTAAAAATGCGAACAACGTTATATTTAGCCAAAAAAAAAACATATTTGGCAAGGCGCCAAAGATTTTTGGCAATACTCCAAGAGAAATATATAGAGGCGCAGAGAAAAACGCAAAAGTGGGCCAGGGCGCGTTTGCACTTTCGTAGGGTCCAGTATGCCGTGCGACGCGTAAATATTAGAAAATAATGTTCCCTAATTAGATTAAAAATTGGCTTTATTGATTATAGACTCGAAAGAATACCAATTAGTACAGACTTTTGTGGGCACTAGAACAATAACATTCCGTTCCACTTTGGGCACCAACTTCTGCGAAAATGCGCAAGAAAGTGTTGTTTTATTACTGAGAATCAATAATTATTTATTTCACACAATTGGATTTAACCAGATCACGAGAAGTGAGAAATGATATGAACAGAGCGGTTCGATGATCCGATTGAGACTTCTCTTATAGTGTCCCTCGATCAGAGAACACACACTTTCGTGTACAGTTTTGTCACATGTGAACGAAAAGAGGTGGGAGATACGGTTTGTAAACGGGGTGCGATATCCGTGCAAAGAATAATCAAGAACATGCGTAGAACATCCAATTTTTATTATCAAGTTATCCTTTTGAAATGATCTAGCACAAATTGAGATGAAGGAATTTTTGAGAAACAAAAAAGAAGAAGATATTGAAATCAAAAGGTTCAACAACTTGATTGAAACAATCAGAACACTGGTTACAGACTGCAATGAAACACCGAAAAATGACCTTGAACAGAAAAGGTAGACGGCAAAAAAAAGGAATATTTTTTGAAACATGTTTAACTTTTTTAGGAACACAGAATTTTATGTGTGAATTTTATGAACGGAAAGTGGACTCTGGCAAAATGCCAAACTAGAAAATATTACAAATCATGGTCATCGGACGACTCGTGGTGCACCGTTCTGCACTTGGCATTATTATGTGGGGCGAATATAAAATTGGCAATATTGATCTGATAAAGCTCCACAATTAACTATTTTTACAGAGTTTATCATGGGAATCTGGGGAATTGTTATCTCTGACCGGACATACAAATTTATGAATTGCTCTTGATCCATAGAGTTTCGTTTATTGTTTTTTCCAGTTGGTAACCTAAAAACTGTCTTCGACCCGCCGCCCATGATCTGAACGTGCTTTAGAGAACTTTTCGTTTTACTGTGCTTACTCAGCCAACTCGGGTCAATAGCTAGACTTTGTTATTGAACTGGGTAATCTTCAAAAACGCGCTGAACAGTTAATAAATTTGAACCCTAATATGAACGCCATGTTGCAGCGATCAAGTACAAATAAACAGATTTGCACACTTGGCAAACAATTTTTAAACCCAAGGGGCATTAGATGGTCAAAACATTTTAATTTCCTGTTATTTTTTCACTGTTTGATTTTTGAAAAACTGCAGAAGGAAGAAAAATAGAGATACTTATGTAGATAGATAGAAGGAGAAACAACCCCTATCGTACGCGTTTTGTGTTAAATAAATCACAGACACGTGGTCGTTATCGAGTACAAAAGAGGAACAAAGTGTTTCATTTTGATCAAACCAACCCTTTTCGTTTTTTTTTTTGGGCCAACTCATGTGTTTTCAATCGACTTGTGACATGAAAACGCCAGTCTGCATTCACCGTTCTGTCTGCGTCTCTTCAAATATCACTGTGTTCGCGTGGTGGCGCACAAATAAGTGGGTGGAGTTTCGCGTTCTCATGTCGTGTCGTGTCGCAAGTCGATTGAAAACACAATAGGTGTATCTAGAAGAAAACGAATTCTTTTTTTTTTGCAACTGCTCGAAAAAAATAACGTATTCAAAAACCCAAAACTACCAAAACAAAGACACTATTGCCTTGGATAGAAAAATAATAATACCCACAAATCAGGGTTTGCAAATGTGCGCTCTTTCTGCCAATTTATAAAATTTCTTTCCCTTTTTGAATTAATAATGGAATGAATGACAAGATAAAAGTTGAACAAATATATAATGCAATGATAATAGAACGAGAAAGGAAGAGACGACGAGAAACAGGTGTCATAAAGGATTGTGACCGATGGAATGAAAAAGTGTTCAATGATTTGAGAAGTAGGCAACATTAATTGCTGATTAGCAAATTGTACTTGTAGTCAATTGGGGAAAAAAGATAAAAATAAATGATTATGCACGGTGCCCAATGTGGGGAGAGCCTAATTTGCTGGCGCGCCAGCAAACTTGCATGGCGCACTTTCGGTGCTTGCGCATTTTTCGACTCTCGCATTTTTTTTTATTGATTTTATTATTTTTCTTTGTAAAATATATGTATTGTATCTTTTAATACCATAACATTATCCAAACTTCGATTTTAGTAAAGATTTAGGTCCGCCATGCTAAAAACGATTATTCCGAAATGGTGGCTGAACTAAATTCGATGTTCTTAGGTTTTAAAAATTTCTAAAGACCTCAGCTATAATTTTATTGGAGCACATTTGGGAAAAAATTAAGAATTTATGATTTTTTTTTCCCGAAAAACATAAAAAATGCCTTAAAATTTGAATTTCGCGCGAAAAATCCAGTGGAGCGCGTTTTCTCGGCTCCGCCCACTTTTCTAATCCTGGACACCGTATTATGTATATTCTTTTCTAGAATTTAGAGTGAAACCTAATTGTAAAACCAAAAAGGAGAATGGACTAAAATTTGTTAAAGTTTAAGCGATGGTTTAAATGTTTTTTATTATCAATTAAATTTTTTTTTCTTTTGCTTTCGCACTTCTAATTAGTACTGAGCATAAACTACAGTCACAAAACAGCAAGCAAGCGAACTTTATTTGCTCGTACTTAACAAAGAAAGTGGTTTGCGCGCATGCGAAAAAAAAATGGAGACAACAAACAAAAAACGGAACACTTTTTAGAATAGAAGAATCTTCTCATTCATTCTTCTGCATTTAATTTAGTCCATATTATGAAGTCGTCTGTCTCGTGGTGGCTGAGGAAAAAAAAGAGACGTGTTTTCTTTCCCATTCCCAGTGGTGACACAAAAATAATGAAATGAGGAAAAAACATAAAGCACGGCACCCCAGCCTTCCAACGATGTTTCTACCTGACCCATTTTTAAAACCCTAAGGCTCGGTCATTTTTTGATCAAAAGGCCTCGTTTTTGGATAAAAATGATGGTGTCATCCTGAATAATCAGATCACGATTCGAATTTCTCAAAAAAGTAAATTTTCGAGTGAAAAAATTATTTTATTATCCGACGAACTTGGTGGCGCATTGGAAGACGGGGGAAGCGTGTAAAGTCCATATTTCTTCTGGATAAAGTTTCCATGAGTGTACTACTCTGGAAAGAGCAAACGAAACAATTGCAGTTCTGAAAGGAGGAAGAATAAGAAGAAGACGTAAGTCCTCCCCCCGGCCTTGTGAGCACAAGTGAAAGTGAGCAACGAAACAAGAGATGTGGACTCAAAGAGGTGTGAAAAGCCGAGAGGTGGGCGGGGTGTCATTTCACAGACAACGAAGAACGGATTCCAATTCTGAACAGGAAGAACAGCTTTTTTTCAGAAAAAAGGGGATTCCCGCAGATCAGAAGACCATTGGGTAAGTTTAATGTTATTTGTTTCAATGGAGTGAATAAACAGAAAAAGAAAAGGTAGTAAATCACTTACTTGATCTGAGACCCATGGTTTGTGACGTAGCGAGGGTACCTGAAGACTAGAAACTAGAAACTGATTAATTTATTAGCACGAGAAAATAAAATAATGGGGTTATTCATAAAATGGTTGTTTTTGTTTTTTTTTTTCCAATTCACGAAATGTCGAGAATTGTAAAAAAAAAAATACAGGTAGAGAAACGGGGGTTCCCCCTGATATAGCATTGATAGTGAAGAGACGCAGAAGGTGAGGAGTTCAAAGAAAGGTGGCAGTCTCTGCGTCTCTTCACTATCAATGCTATATCAGGGGGAGACCCCGTTTCTCTACCTGTATTTTGTTTACTATTCTCGATATCGCGTGTTTTTTTTTCTCGTGAATAACTCCATAAGAAGAAATGGAAATGGAAATGCGAAATGAGTTAGTTACAAGGAAACAGTTCAAAACAGCGAGAAAGAAAAACTAAAACAATACATAATATACATAATTGAAATTCCCAAACTCTAAACATGTAGAAAACTTTTCCACTCCAAAACATGTTTCTGATCATTCTAGTCTATTTTTTGTGGCAATGACACACATGTAGGGTACGATAGATCAACATCAAAAATTGAAAAAACCTTTATCATTATGAATGTTTTTCTGAGGGCTTTTTTTACTCTCAGAATTACGACTAAAACGAAAAAGGCTTACAATTAGAGAAGTTCATTAATGAAATGCGGTGGATGCATATAGTGTCCGTATTTGAGGCTCTAGATATTTAATAAATCCGCGTCGTTTGATTAACGTTTACACATTTTACTAATTCAGCCACAAAAATCAGTGACGTTACAAGAAAAAAAACAGGGGCAAAGTCGCCAAATGTCTCAGGCTTGTGTATATATGTACATTCAATTTATTTATTTTAATGCAAAAAATAAATAAAAAGTTATTATTTACCGTCCAATGGACCAAAAGGACGGCATTATTAAATAACGGACACTAAATGCATCCACCGCATTTGTATCTCAAAGGAGTAAATAAGATTTTCGTGAGTAGACGCTTTTCAAATTTTTGCAGATTAATTTTCATGGTAAAATGTAGGTTTTAATAGGAATAAAATGGCAGGGAAATTCATCTGCATAAGCCCATTAGTGTCCAAAAGGAAGAGATATTTTATTTCGGATTCCAGGTTCCGTTTACCGGAAAAACAAAAAAATAATGTAAAACAATTTTTTTTTAATTACATGTTAATTTTTTCAGAAATATTAAGCATGCCCTTCTATTGTTTCATTTCATCACAACTGCCGGGTATTTAGAGGTTTGCACACCAAACTGCGGCCGCCTCATGCCTGCTTGGTTACAAAGTGTTTTGCCTAATACCAGCTAAATACCCGGCAGTTGTGATGATATGAAACAATAGAAGGGCATCAACCTTGCTCTAATGAAAAATTCCGTGTCGCACTTAAAAGATTAGCGCGAATTCAAATTTTTTCAACTTGTTTTTTGTCCTGTATTTTTGTGAAAAATGTATTTTTTATGCCTTAAATTTAATTAAAAAACATAAAAAGAGAAATGGCGAAATGGCAAAATCACCACAAATGGCAGTTTAAATTTGAATATTCCCGTCGAAAAGGCGCGCCGTAGAGCAAGGTTCACCAAATGTAAATAATTTTAAAAAGGCGGAGAGAAAATATCAAAGGCTTCCAACGATTGATTTGTGAGAAACTGTTTCTTAAAAAACCCCAAAACGGGATAAAATTGCCACGCACGGCAAAATTGTTTCTACCTGGCGCATTTTTAAAACCCTAAGGCTCGGTCATTTTTTGACCAAAAGGCCTCGTTTTTGGATTAAAATGATGGAGTCATTCTGAATAATCAGATCATGATTCGAATTTCTCGAAAAAGTAAATTTTCGAGTGGCGCATTGGACGACGCACGCCTCCCCCCGTCGTCCAATGCGCCACCAAGTTCGTCGAATAATGAAATAATTTTTTCACTCGAAAATTTACTTTTTTGAGAAATTCGAATCATTGTCTGATTATTCAGGATAACACCATCATTTTAATCCAAAAACGAGGCCTTTTGGTCAAAAAATGACCGAGCCTTAGGGTTTTAAAAATGCGCCAGGTAGAAACAATTTTGGAAGGGAAGGCTTGTGCCACGCAATAGGGGGCAAATTGTTTTGAAAAAAACACGGATTAAAAAATAGACACAGTTTGACAGTCTATTAACACACAGTATATGGCAACTATAGTATAAATAGACAAGTAAGGTTTAAAATGAGAGAAGAAGAATAAAGAAGAGGGATATATTTAGAAATGTGTCATTATAAATGAATCACTTTATCCAAGAGAAATCAGGGCATGATTCTAGTTTGGTCTTTATTCTTCATCTCGCAACATGTTACGTATTTCACCAAGTGACTTTTTGAACTCTCTTTTCTTTCAAAGCTTTCAAATGAAAGAGCTGAGCTCAAATAGAGAGAGAGAGAGAGTAGTTATTAGAGTTGAAAAAATAACATTATGATTAACATGGCGGTTTTCATGGTATAATCACCTGGTTCACGCCTCCTATTGCGTATACGAGAAACGAAGCGTGCAAACACGTACAAGGGAAATAAAAGAGACGCAGGTTGGAAAGTTACGAGAGATAATGGTGAAATTAGAGAGAGCGACACGAAAGACGACTATCGAAACACGCGCATGGAAATGTTCTTTGCTCAGGGGAAAAAGACGACGGCGCCCCCCGCCACGACATAATTTGGAACATTATTTTATCACCTTTGCGTTGCAATGGAAATCTTGCGGAATTGAAGAAAAAAAAAACGGATGGGAAAGAAAAAAGGGTCTAAACATTACACTCTGACAATTAGAATCACGTGCCACCTTTGTTTCGGCCTCCTTGGATAGACGCTCAATTTCTTTTGGCTCTACCCAATTCTTTTTTTTTCCTCCTTCCTATTTTTCGATTTCTTGTTACTACACATCCCAATGAATAGCTACAAAATTGGAGAGAACGACAAAAAAGGAAAGGGAAAAAACGAGAGTATCAGAAGGCCAGGAGGGGGAAAAACAATGTTTTATTGGTTTGAATAACATCAATCAATTATGTATGCATGGAGGGGAGTGTGGTTGGACGGAACTAGCGGCCATGGTTAAAAAGAAAAGGAAAAAAAAATAGAGGGAGGCAGGGAGGGAGTAATATTGCAAAAAAAAGATAGAAAAACGTGTAAGAAGTGATCCTTTATCGAACTATGAATAATTGTAAAGGGTGTCTTTAATTGAACAGAGCTTATGGTATTTAGAATGTTGGCCGTTATTGTTTTTTCAATCGACTTGCGACATGAGAACGCGTGACGTGACTGACTCCGCCCACTTTTTTTCGCGCGACCACGCAAACACAGTTCGATTCGAAGAGAAGCAGAGAAAACATGTATTTTTATCTCTCGTTCTCACGCTGCAACTTGATTGACCATATCTGCCCATTAACTGCGGACTAACATCCCTGGACAGATCTGCCGAATCCCCGGGTAATTTGCCATTCCCTAGCCACTCCACTGAAAAAGGATAGTCCGAGCAAATTAATCCCATAATACTTTTAATTTAAAAATACTTTTTACAATAATTTTACAATACTTTTAATTTTAAAAAAAAAATCCATTTTTAAAGTTTTTAAACTTTTTGAACAGCAAAACATCAAAATTACGAAAAAATTAAAAAAACAAATTATTCAAGGGTGCTACCACGGAATAGTACTGAAGCGAAATAGAACTGCAGCGAAATAGAACTCGCTAAAACTGTAGCGTTTTGGAACTAAATTAGAAATGGAGCGCGATTGCATTGCTTGGCCAAAAAAAAAGATAAAAGTTTATTCAAAAAAACAACAAGACAAACAATTTTTGACAATCGCGCTCTATTGCTAATTTAGTTCCAAAACGCTACAGTTTTATTCCGAACAGTTATATTCCCAAACAGTTTTATTCCGATCAGTTTTATTCCGAACAATTTTATTTCGCTACAGTTCTATTTCGCTACAGTTCTATTCCGAGTTAGCACCGTTTCAAGTTTCAGCCCATAAATCCTTATTTCAAGACAATGATTTCCACTTTTCTGAACAGAGTCGCTATCACCGACTGCGCACGAAAAGGAATGACACACATTTTATTGATCTCTCGGCAATTGAAATTAACATGTTATTATGGATTCGTGAATGAGCGATAAAACGCGGTGAATTGTGGGGCAAAAGTTGGCTGGTCTCGCCACGATTTTGACCGACTACGGTTAGCGCGAAAAATATTTTTTCTTCTTTTGTTTTTTAATAAAAACGCGATTTTTTGCCTTTTGACTAGCATTTTTTCACTATTAAAATTTTTTGTGTAACCTGGAATGGGTAATTTCGTTTCAAAAACACATTTTGTTGAGAAAAAAAACTATGAAAATGAGTTTTAATTTAAAAAAAAGGATAAAAAAATATTTTCGCGCTAACCGTAGTCTGTCAAAATCGTGGTGAGACCAGCCATCTTTTGCCCCACAATTCACCCGGTTTTATCGCCCATTCACGAATCCATAATAACATGAAATTAACGTTTTATACTCTGCCACTTTCGTGTAATTTGTTACTCTCGGTCACCGTAAAAGTGAGAAATCAAATAACCCCATTTTTACAAACCATACAATAATTGCAAACATGGAATCAGGCTCAGAACGAGGACTATCGGCCATTGCACCACTCGGCTTGCGCTAAAAACTTTTCAACTATCGATCGCATGCGTTACAGATCGTAGAAATGTCAGTCCTAAACATGAGTATCATTTTCGGGTTTCCATTGACATGTGGAAGTATTTTTTTAATTTCCTTCAACTTTTTTCCGTTTTCCGCCTCTTTAACAGTAGAATTCGTCGATTTCAATGACGTTTGCTAACCTTACATTCCTAAAAAAAAATCCAGCTAGTAATCAAATTTTTCAATAAGAAATTAATCGTTGAGAAACAAAGAATTTCATTATTCAGAATTATTCATTTATTCTATTCACAAAAATAAAGAAGATCCATTTTTATTGCTACGGTTAACTATTGGACGCAAACACCGCTACGCGCAATTGCACATGCGGGGAAAACGGGCAAAGCGGGCAAACTTTGCCCGGGCGGTCGGCGGACCACCGTTTTTTGCCCACCGCTCATGGAGAGTCTAGATTTGGGAGCCAAGGTGAACCAACAGGAATCACATCTTGGAGTAAAAGGCTTCCATGATTCAAATCACACTTCGTGAACAACAATCGCCCGTTCAAACAGGATGAAGCGTCTGCACATCGAGCGAACTTCCCCTGGTAAAATCACAATAGCCAGCTACGTCGCTAGATCTCGATCTTAATCCAATGGACTATTCCATCTGGGAATTTTTGACCAAAAAGGTTTTCTAAAGGAATGGGGTGATCTTGACGTCAAAATACCTGCGTGCCGTCATCGACGTCTACCCGAAGCGTCTCCGAGCTGCGATCAAGGGATTTGAAAACTGTTGTTAATTTCGTTTCTGAATTTCCATAAACTAAGGTGGAAATTTCACGGTGATCAACATATCACGTCTTATTATACTCGGCATAAAACGCTGAAAACTCGCTCCAAACGAACAAAAAATGCATTTGGAGTGAGGTTTAGAGAAGTTAGAGCAAAACATCGGCCACGGCTCTCTCAATTTTCTGCACTCTCTCGTCGCCAACGTGGCCGCGTCCACCACTGTGCGAAGGGAGCGCGTTTGCAGCGCTCCGTACTGACAATATATCATGGTAACCAGGGCTGTGCGAAAAATTTTTGGGACGAAAAATTTTTTCGGTTTTTTCGGTCATATTTCGAAAATTTTTTCGACCGAAAAATTTTCGGTCTGAAAACTTCGAAAAATTTTTCGACCGAAAAATTTTCGAAAAATTGGGATGCGTTCAAGACGCGGAGTATGTGCGCAGAATAACCAAGATTTGTATAAAATGTTTTTTTTTCATTAATGTATTTTATATTTTTGCACCTATTTCAATTAAAGGAGGTCCCAACTTTTTGGGAAAATTGCTTAAATTGTAGTATTGGGTGGTGGATTTGTACAAACATCACATCGAAATCGCAAAATCAAAAAAATTGCCAAAAAATGAAAGAAATCGAAGAAAAAAAAACCGATTATTGCTGAAGGCAATACAATTTTCGAAAAGACGCGGTCGGCCGCCGGCCTAGAAAACCGGGCGCGCTAGCCTAGCAAATCTCGACTTCGTGTTCTCCCCGTGGTTTTCTATTTTTTTTTTAATTTTGTTGTAAAATCCGCCAAAAACCAGAGAAATTTTTTGTGCGATTTCGGTATGATATTCGTAAATACGTCACTACTGATTTTGTTGAATGTATTAAATGAATAATCTGTTTTTAACTGAATTTCAGGAAAAAAACAACATTTTTCGAAATTTTTCGGTTTTTTCGGGAAAATAAAGCCGAAAAATTTTTTTTCGGTTTTTTTTCGTCTTCAAAAACTCGAAAAAAATTTTTTTTCGTTTTTTTCGGTCTAAAAATTTCGAAAAAAAAGTTTTTCGAAAATTTTTCGAAACTTATTTTTCGCACAGCCATGATGGTAACACCCTATTTTTAAGATACGTTGTGCGCGTTTGCAGCAACGTGCCGTTGCTTTTTTTTTACAATTTCAAGAACTTAATGTCACCCACTGACGAGTATGTCTCGATGTGACATTTTTCTTTTTCAGGTTTCAAAAAAAGACGGAAAGAGAATTGTTACGTTTGGATTTTTTGTTTTCGTTCTTATTTTATTCTCAAATTTAAATGCAAATTACTTAATGAAAACTTGCTGAGCAGTCCTGGTTCTGCGACTGCTTCTAACTGTTTTTGTAAATTTTTTGACCTCTGTGGCTCGATTTGTAGAGCGCGTGCAACTTAATCGAATGTCGTTGGTGGCGCGGCAACTGTGGGCATTCAGATACCCACAAAGACATCCCGTACTGGATTTTTTGTAACTCTTCGAGAACGTGGCTGTTATTTTTCGTTTTAAAAAGTTCTGAAACATTCTGAAAGCTTTAAAATGCTAATTTTCGTCACTATTATGTTTTCAAATAACACTAGAACTGCAAGGTGTCCAGGATTGGAAATGTGGGCGGAGCCTAATTTTCTGGCGAGCCAGCAAACTTGCATGGCGCATTTTTCTACTCTCGCATTTTTAAATTGATTTTATTATTTTTTTCCAGTAAAACCTGTTTTTTTTTAAACATTGCCCAAACTTTGATTTTCGTAAAGATTTATCCTGCAAAAACTCCAAAAAACCCAAAACGATTATTTCGAAATGGTGGCTGAACCAAATTCGACGTTCTTAGGCTTAAAAAATTTCTAAAGACCTCGGCTATAATTCCGTTGGAGCACTTGTGGGAAAAAATTTAGAATTTATGTTTTTTTTCCCGAAAAAACATAAAAAATGCGTCAAAATTTGAATTTCGCGCGAAAATGTCCAGTGGGACGCGTTTGCTCGGCTCCGCCCACTTTTCAAATCCTGGAAACCGTGCCGCGCTAAATTAATTTATACAAAACAGTTCTCGCTGCTGCTTATGCTCTACATGAGAACTACAGATTGAAAAGTCAAAACAAAGTAAGGGTAGATGTGGAACTTCCGCTCGAGCAATGAACGTTTTTTATTCTAATATCTTTTCAATCTTGTTAATGAAAGTGAAGGAACAGCTCGTTCAAAAATTCTGGAACCCAAAGGAAAATACATTTTCGATCCGTTGCCATTCAATGGCAGTAGCACGGCACCCCAGTCTTCCAAAATTGTTTCTACCTGGCGCATTTTTAAAACCCTAAGGCTCGGTCATTTTTCGTCAAAAAAGCCTCATTTTTGGACTGAAATGATGGTGTCATCCTGAACAATCAGATGATGATTCGAATTTCCCAAAAAAGTGAATTTTCGAGTTAAAAATGAATTTAATTATCCGACGAACTTGGTGGCGCATTGGACGACGGGGGGAGGCGTGAGTAGTAAAACTTTAGATTCTCCTTTTGCTATCTATCCTCTTCCGTGGTTATGGTTACATAATCACAGGTGAACGGCATCTTCTCATTCTTTTTTTTTCATATTCTTCCAGAACAACGACGTCTTCTTCTTCTTCTTCTCCTTCTTATTCTTTTTCTCACCATATTCTCCGCTTCCGCACACTTTTTCCGCCTCATCGTCCGCTTCGATAGCTATCTCAAGAAGACGTATACATACACACACACATCACAGATTCAATAAAAGCCGATGAATGGTCGCAGGTGATAATACACTATATAATAACTGAATTACATAATGTGGGGGGGGGGGAGAAAATAATAATGTGGAAGCGGAAGAAATGAATCCGAACGGAATGATGAAGAAGATGGTGAACAAGTTTACGGGTACGGTCGGATGGAATAGAATGGCACGCCCTGGAGGTGGAAGGAGGAAAAGAGGACGGTTGGTCGGTCGGATATGATGGCATAATGCACTTTCAGCATATATTGGTTTCATTCGAACAGTTTTCCGCCCAATCCCCAATCCCAATCACCAATCTATTCCGTTTCTCTCTTTGTTTCTTTTCCACACAATACCGGTATGATAACCAGAAAAGGAAGCCAAGAGACTTGCCGTGAACTGTGTCACTGTCACCCGAATTTGTCTGTTCCGTGCCCCCCCCCCCTCCCCCACCCCGCAAATTGATTTATGGCTAGTTCCACTTTTGATATGATGTGAATGTGAGATGCTTGCTGCATTTGTTTTATCCACCTATTTAATGAAGTTTTCTTTTATCACCAATGTGGCTATCTTTAGTGTTTCTCGAATAAAACGTAGTAGTTCACCCGACTGAACGATGTGCAGTAGAGCGCAATCACATACAGCTAGAACGCTAGAACTTTTCAGTTAAAGTCTAGACAGAGATTTCTTTAGAGGAATTATCTTTTAAACTTTTCTTTACCTGACATGTTATATTTTTAAAGGAGATGC
This sequence comes from Caenorhabditis japonica, assembly GCA_963572235.1. NCBI lineage: Eukaryota > Metazoa > Nematoda > Chromadorea > Rhabditida > Rhabditidae > Caenorhabditis > Caenorhabditis japonica. The sequence goes on along the minus strand of OY754343.1, from coordinate 22,213,556 downwards.
AAGGAAGTGCCTAACCAAACAAAATATTTTATCCCTTTCTTTTTTGTTCGTTTTCCGGCTCAATTCCGGACGATTTTTTAACGAATTGTATTTTCATTATGTTTTCTCTATGTTTTCCATCATAAAAAATCAGAGAAATGTTTTGTGCAATTTGAATGGGCTATTCTTAAGGCCCCAACCTAAAACAAAATTTTAAAAGCAGATTCCCCAAAAAGTTCGCACCTCCTTTGATTCGTTAACAGCGCATTATACTCGGTGTAAAACGCTGATAACTCGCTCCAATCGAACAAATAATTTCGCATGCATTTGGAGTGAGGTTTAGAGAAATCAGAGCAAAACATCGGCCACGGCTCTCTCAATTTTCTGCACATTCTCGTCGCCAACGTGGCCGCGTCCACCACTGTGCGAAGGGAGCGCGTTTGCAGCGCTCCGTACTGAGAATATAACAAAAAGATCCTCAAAAATTTCATTTTACCATTCTGAGAGCCCGAGCTTTAGTATTGTCAAAATATATACTTTGAACACATGGATATTAGAAAGCAACCAAAATTTTTTTTCTGTAAATTCTAAACCTATTTATGATTTTTCAACTTCTATTAACAAGCCCTTCGTAGCAGATGTGTGCGGCTAAATTTTTTGCAACTTTGCAATATTCGGCATTTTCTGCCACGTTCAGTTTATAATGGGGTAATTCACGAAATGGCAAAAAACTGCAAAAAACTGCGCGAAAACTCGAAAAATGCTCCGATTGATTTGAAATTTTGGGAAATAAGGGAAAAAACTCTCCCGGACGTTTCCACAAAATTTCAGACTAAAATATCGATTTTTAATAAATATTGATTTTTTTCTGAAAATGCTTAAAATCGATATATCGGTCTGAAATTTTGTGGGAACGTCGGGGAGAATTTTTTCCCTTATTTTCCAAAATATCAAATCAATCGGAGCATTTTTCGAGTTTTCGCGCAGTTTTTTGCAGTTTTTTGCCATTTTTTGCCATTTCGTGAATAACCCCATAAATAATTTTAGAAACATTTAAATTTTGAAAATGGAAATTTTTTGAAGTTTTCTGGAGTTCTTGAAAAACGAAAAATGACGCTAACACTTGTCCACACGTTTTACAATTAGTCAAAAAAAAATTCGGCAACCCACGGCACCCCAGCCTTCCAATGGTGTTTCTACCTGGCGCATTTTTAAAACCCTAAGGCTCGGTCAATTTTTGACCAAAAGGCCGCGTTTTTGGATTAAAATGATGGTGTCATCTTAAATAATCAGAAAATGATTCGAATTTCTCAAAAAAGTAAATTTTCCAGTAAAAAAATAATTTTATTATCCGACGAACTTGGTGGCGCATTGGCAATGGCGTTTCCGCAAATCCCTGATTCATATGGCTCGCAGCGATAGAAAAAAATAAATCGAGATAAAACAAAAGCTCAACAGTCGTACAGTATCCTCAGACCACCACTAGCTTTAAACATTTCAGTTTTTACACTTTTCTGCACCGATTCCAATTTTTTGCATCCCATCCAAGCCCATTACTTCTTCCACCGATCCGTCTAGTTTCAGAACACTCATCAAATCACTTTCTCATAATCTTAAATGAACTTTCTATTTCCCCCCTGCAGTTTCCCCCATTTCTTTTTCTTTTCCATCAGATACTCTTCATGACACGAAACGAAACCGTTTTGGCATCCAACCAGCAACCCATATCACTTCTTTGTGTCCCATTAATCTCTTTTATTTATTTGCGACAGTCATCATCTTCATCATCCATCCCTTCATCGTGCCATCCCAACGTTTTCGAAAAGTTTTGAGATTCAAGTACCTTGTGAGAGGCACGTCAGAAAATTTGTGTGGCAGAACGCATCTTAGCAACATGCAGCTCATCCATAAACGGGGCGCGGCTGGCCACCGACTCGCCTTTTCGTACTGCTCTTCGTTTCTTTTTTTTTTTTTTTGCTGACTTTTTTGTCATGCTTCTTCGGGAGTTTTGGCCCCGAACTGCTCTTGCTAGAAACGGGACGTCGTTTTTTTTTTCGAGATGACCTCAGGGCACATTCCATGTTAGTGCTCAAAGTGCAGTTGGAAAGAAACAACTTTTGATTTCCCACCATTTACACCCGAGTTGAGAACGTTGACATTTTAAACTCATTTGGTAAGAGGCAAGTGGTGGGGTTGAGGTGGAGACAGGCGTCTTACTGTACATTTTCACTTTTTTGTGGCGTACGAGCAGCTATTACGTATTTCCCGACTTGACACGATCGGTGTTTGCACACTTTTGGATTTGAATATTTGTTTTTGAAATTTTTCAATTAAATTTTTTCATGTTATTTTTCGTTTTTTAAAACTTATATTTTACAAGCCTGCTGCGCAGTCGTGCGCGGCTACTTCGTCGCCACATTCTACTTTTTTACGTTCCACTCTTCCTTACTCATTTATACACACTCTGTTTTGTGAAGATTTCTGTCCTCAGTGGCTCAGTCGGTAGTGCGCTTGAATACAAATCCTAATGGGGGTTCGTGTTTTGTCCACTGCATTTTCTTGCAAAAAGGCAAGTGCGGACGCGCACAGACATCACAGGTGAAATGCGCTGGATGCATATAGTTAGGTACCGCAACATGTTTGAAAAACATGCGAATCCCGGAAAACTACTGATTTCATTGTATTCTACGTCTCAATATTAGTACATTCCCAAATTTTCTCCTCAAAATTCCCACTAGTTCTCGAGTTTCAGTCGTTCAAAGTCGCGATTTTTTAGTACTGAATTTCTCTTGACTTTTTGAAAAGGGGCGGAGTCTGCAAGGTGCGGCGTGAAATTTAGCAACTGTCTGGCTCGCTTTTTCCTCGTTGCCTTCGATGGAGTATCACAATATCGATGGTGATTTCCGGGCAAATAATCTTTTCTTTCATAAAAAAATCAAATAATTTTGAAAAAAATATTGTCTAGTTCTTAAATTAACAAAAATCATCATATTTATATTGAATTTCACGATGAAACAAAGCAAAGAATGGAAAATTTTTGAAAACGGAATATTTACAAAAATTCTGAATCTTCTTTTTTGAAATATCCCGAAATTATGCGCAAAAGTATCCCTTTGCAAAAAAAAGAAGCCCAATAACATCGAAAATTAAGCAAAAGACCAAAAAGGATTGAACCCTCAACAGCGAGGGCACTAGCACGCGCCTTGGACCACTACACCAAACAGGACAAATTCAGCTGCGACCTAAGGGCTTATATGAATTTGCCGTGTTTGACACACGTTTATGATGACAAATTTTTTGGCGGGTCCTGAAAATCGCCTTAGAATTTATTTAAGAATGAAAATTAAAAAAATGCGCGCAGTTATTTTTTTAAATTGAAAGTCGAATTCGATAGAGAATTTTATGCTTATTCCGATGACATATTGAGACCCTGCGTGTTCGACCGGCATGCACCCGAAAACTCTGAAAAACCTGCTTTTCGAAAAAACCACTTCACTTTTGGAAGGTATAAAGTGCTTCATTTTTGTCGGAGAGCTCTAAAAATTTTTTTGTGGGAACTAGAAGAGTTTGTCAAAATAATCAAAAAATAAAATTTTGGGGTCATCGCTGAACATTTTCTGTGATTTTTTGTTGAAGTTTAGCGAGGTATAACAAAAATGCGCGCAGTTGAAATTAAATTCTATTTAAAAATTTGAATTCTCCGTCTTAAAAACTATAAGAATCAATTACAAGGTGTAGCGTGTTCGACCTACTTTACCCCCAACGAGGCGGTTTTTTGGTGACCATTTCACTTTTCTGTAATTTTCAGCTAAAACTAGGCATTTTCAGAAAATTCTGATGTCACCAGCCAATTCCTTGGGGTCGATTACATAAAGTTCAATTGTAACATAAGTAGATTTCTAGATAGTATCCGGGCAGTGATAGCTCAAACTCCAAAAACCGAAACCCAAGAGAAAAAATGAAAGGCCCCGCCCCCCTCTCGTTGCGGTGCCTACATATAGTGTCCGTTTTTGAATCATATCGTGCATTTTTGTTAATTAGGCTCTAGATATTCAATAAATCCACGTCTTTCGATTAGCAATTACACATTTTACTAATTCAGTCACAAAATTCACAAAATTTGGAAGAGCTGAAATAAAAAAATCAGTGCTGTTACAAGAAAAAAAAACTTGTAAAAAAAGTGAAAAAAAACAGGGGAAAAATCACCAAATGTCGCAGGCTTGTGTATATACAATCAATTTATTTATTTTAATGCAAAAACTAAATAAAAAGTTATTATATACCGTCCAATGGACCAAAAGGACGACATGATTCAAATACGGACACTATATGCATCCACCGCATTTCACCTGTGATTCCGATTTGGGTTTTTATATATAAGAAAGATACCCTGTAAAAATAACATAATTTTTCCAATTCACGCATGTCGAAAAATGTAAAAAAAAAAATCTACAGTATCCCAAGTACTGTAGATTGTTTACAAGTATGCATACACCGATCGTGGCGAGACCCATTTTACGACATCTCACGTACTCGGGAATACGTAATAAAAGCATTGACCAGTTCTACATAGATCTTGGTCAACGTCTATTTTTGTTGATTACATATCTCATACTTTTTACTCTTGAGAGTTGCAAATTGTGTTTAATTACTTTACTTTTGTAAATACCGTATTTCCTCTAAATTAAGCGCATGTCATTCTGTTTTTTCAATTCATCACAATTGCCATTGGCAATAAACATTGGAGTGCCAACCTCTAAATACTCGGCAGCACGCCTTCCCCATCTTCCAATGCGCCACCAAGTTTGTTGAATAATGAAATTATTTTTTTTTCACTCGAAAATTTACTTTTTTGAGAAATTCGAATCATGATCTGATTATTCAGGATGACACCATCATTTTAATCCAAAAACGAGGCCTTTTGGTCAAAAAATGACCGAGCCTTAAGGTTTTAAAAATACGCCAGGTAGAAACAATTTTGGAAGGAAGGATGGGGTGCCGTTACTGTTTCAAAATGTATCAAGCTTTCACCTGATCAATACAATTTGATATTTAGCCGTGGTTCCTGAAGAAAATCAACTGATTTCAGCGGTCATGTCGCCAGAACGAAAAGATTGTCGGAGGGACACAAAAACCCCGTTCCATTTATTCATTACACACACACACACACACGCACTCTTCATTCTATTCTTTTTTTTTCTCCCCTGTTTTCTATCCAATCTATATATTAATATATCTGAAACATTACAGGAAAAGAATTAGGTTTGTTTCGTTTCCACGCCGATCGTTACATCATCGCGCTGACCAGTCGGCAACGTCGTCTGGATCGACACGATGATCGTTGTCTTTTCCGCAATTGCCTTCCGCCCGCCATTGCCTATCATAATAGGATGTTCTAGTAAAAGCTTATAGTATATGCATACACACACAAAGTGAACAAAATGAAGGGGGGAAAACGAAAGCCTTCGCTATCAGCGCGCCATGGGCGGTCTTTTTGGGGGAGAAAGAGTGGGCGAGACGGAGAGACGCAGGGGTTGCATAAACTAGAGGCTATTACCTGATGCTTATAGTTGACAACATCATCATCATCATCATTGTTACATTCATTCCGCTTCCGTGTCATTCCTGGAATAACACACCCACACACACACACACTTTCCAACGCCTTCACTTCTTTCTTTCTGAAATTTTCCGGTTACCGTACCTCCACCATAATGTTACCTGTTTGGAAATGACTGATAAGAAACATTTATTTCGAGATACCGAAAATGGGGCCTGGCGCATTTTTAAAACCCTAAGGCTTGGTCATTTTCTGACCAAAAATCCTCGTTTTTGGATCAAAATGATCGTGTCATCCTTAATAATGAGATCATGATTCGAATTTCTCAAAAAAGGGCATTGGACGACGGGGGGTGGCGTGGAGGGCACCCAACAAAAAAAAAATAGCAAATTGCTTCTAGCACCAGACACTCTAATCACCCCTCTGAAAATTTCTTGCACTTTCATTTCCCTGGTGATTTTATCTGCAAATTTAAAAACTTCATTTCCTGAAAACCAAAACGAAACATTTTTCTCTCTGTGTTTTTTTTTTGTTGTTGCTTCATGTTTCCTATTATCACACACAAAACGTTGAAGAATGTGGAACATTGGGCGTCGGTCCGTTCTAGAGTCATATCAGCTTTCTTTCAGTTCATTTCAACTCTTTTTTCTTTCAGCCTTCCTTCAATACCGCCAAATACTCTGAATGCTTCCCCAAATACACCAGCACACTCAATATCCGGTCGGCTCTTCGAGCGGATCAACAGCGGCATCTCCGTCGAATAACGTATGATGCATTTCATTTGTAGATGCCCGAACTCATTTTCAGACTCTAGCGCCTCCAATCATACCCTATTCACTGCTCTCCGCGTTCTACTCACTCTCCGCCGCCGCCAATATTTCAACGTCGCCAGAAATTAATGAAGGTATTCTTGAGATTTTTTGCCTTCCTTCCTTCCTTCCTTCCTCCTTCCTTCTTTCTTTCTTCCCTTTCGTTTCCTCTTTTTCACGCCTTCTAAAGAATATCAGTCTAGCCTTTCCACCAGTACATTTCTGAACTCTGATGAACACTTCTTCACCAATTCTCGATTTCTGTTCAGTCGAAAAGATCAAACCAGTCGGACGTTCTTACAATCCTGGTCGACCTTTATGCCTTGAAGACCGCAAGAAAATCGTGAGGCTCTATGAAGAAGGATGTCGTGTCAGTCACATTGCTCGGCTCATCGGAGTCACTCATTCGTGTGTCAGTAAAATCATGTCCAGGTGAGCGAGAGTACGGTAGATCAACATGGGCAGAACATGGTAATGGGTGACATAAGTGTGGGAATCATCAAGAGGTTAGAGCATTAGGGTGATAAGAGTTAAGCGTGGAAATGGTGTCAATAAAGTTACCAAATTTAATAGGTAGGAAAAGTCAATGAGTAAACTTGGAAATAAAATAGCCACTTATTATTTTTTAATTGTGTGAGCATTCATTTTTGCACTTTTTGGTGTTCTAGTGATAAACGACTATTCTTAAAAGAAATTAATAGAAACGTTTAAAAAAGTATCACACGGCACCTTTTCAAAACCCTAAGGTTCGGTCATTTTCTGACAAAAAAGCCTCGTTTTTGGATTAAAATAATGGTGTCATCCTGAATAATCAGATCATGATTCGAATTTCTCAAAAAAGTAAATTTTCGAGTAAAAAAATAATTTCTTATCGGACGAACTTGATGGCGCATTGTACGACGGGGGTGGCGTGCTCTTGGGTTTTCTTTTAAGGAATGAAAGAACAAAGGGGCGCCACACGGCACCCCAGCCTTCCAAAATTGTTTCTACCTGGCGCATTTTTCAAACCCTAACTAGGAAAGTACTTTTTGGTACGTTTTGGAAAATTCTGAAAAAAATCAGGATAATACTAGATTTTTTAATGAATTTTTTAAGATATTAAAAATCCGCAAAATGTTTTCAGAAAAGATTTTATGAGCCGTCAAACTTTTAAAATATTTTTCGAGTACATTTTTATCTGTAAAATCCTACATTCCACACGGTCGCCTTCGCTACACCAGTTGAAAAGTCTACCAACACGCAGGTCGCTGAAAATGTCGATGGGTGGCGCAACTGGGTGCGCTCGGGGCCAGGGGTGGGACAAAAAAAAATTTTCCACAAAAAAAAAAAAAACTTTTTTTGTCCTCAAAAAAATTACCAAAAAAAAAAAACTTTTTTTGTCCCCAAAAAAAGTTACCAAAAAAAAAAACTTTTTTTGTCCCCCAAAAAAATTACCAAAAAAAAAAAATTTTTTTTTGCTCTCAAAAAAATTAACAAAAAAACAAAAAAAAAACTTTTTTTGTCCCCCAAAAAAATTACCAAAAAAAAAAAATTTTTTTTTGCTCTCAAAAAAATTAACAAAAAAACAAAAAAAAAATTTTTTCCTCAAAAAATTTACCAAAAAAACAAAAAAAAATTCCAAAAAAAGTACGTATTCCTGTCATTTAAAAATAAATTTTCCAAGTTTTTGTTGAAAATTAGAGGTTTTTGTCAATTCGGAGCATATACTGAATAAGTTTTTGCCCAAAAACCGGAACTTTCTTTCGCCTCCGTGATTTTTTTTTAATTTTTTTCCCTGCGGCGCATCATCAAAAAAAAAAAAATTTTTTGGTCTCACTCTTACCATCGAAAAAAAAATCAAAAATTTTTTGGTCTCACTTTCACCATCGAAAAAAAAATCAAAAAATTTTTTGTCTTATCCACATCCTCAAAAAAAAAACAAAAAATTTTTTGTCTCATCCAAAAAAAAACCCGAAAAAACCAAAAAAATCGAAAAAAAAATTTTTTTTTGGTCCCACCCCTGCTCGGGGCACTGATACAAGAGGCTGTGGGTTCGCTCCCCAAACCTAGTAAATTTTTTTTGCAAAATTTTGATCTGATTCTTTCCTGAAATAATTTGTGAACGGTTCCGTCTTAATATGCTTCACGGCACCCCATCCTTCCTTCAAAAATTGTTTCTACCTGGCGCATTTTTAAAACCCTAAGGCTCGGTCATTTTTTGACCAAAAATACTCGTTTTTGGATTAAAATGATGGTGTCATCTTGAATAATCAGATCATGATTCGAAATTCTCAAAAAAGTAAATTTTCATCGTAGATTTCCAATTTTTCGATTTTCTTCAACTTTCACGCCCATACTACTGACATTTTTGGTTTTTAAAATTGATTAGTGAACGCTGACTTCATTATTCAAATCGCATTTACATATTTGGAACCATTGCTTATTGTGTTTTCAATCCAGTTGTTACAAGAAAAATGAAATTGCGCCCACCTTTTTGCCCTCGAGTTTTCCAAAAAGACTGGCATTGTTTTTCAGTGGAAAAAATTGGACGGGGTTTCATATTTTAATGCATCTAAATAGCAAATTAATTTAAATCACAAAAAGGATATACATTTTTTTTAAATAAATAAATCAGAAGCATCCGAAACACTTTTCACTGTCCAGTAAATATTAATAATTAGTTTCTCAAACCAGAAATAGTAACCAAATTTTAAAAAAAAAATTGGCAAAAAAAAGTAAAGCAGCAGATTGGAAATTAGCTCTAAAAATTTGAAAGATTCGAAAGAAAGTTTCCTAAATATTTTGATAATTTAACCGACAACATTGATATTCTTCTTAACCACCTATTGTGTTTTCAAACGAGTTGCAGCATGAAAAATGAGTCGGCTATCCCTTTTTTGTCTGCGTCTCTTCTCTTCAAATAGCACTGTTATTGGAGTGCGTGGTCGTGGTCGCGCACAAATAAGTGGGCGGAGTTTCGTTTCGTTTCGATTCGCGTTCTCATGTCGTGTCGCAACTCGATTGAAAACACAATATGTACATAACATCGAAAAATATGTTGAGATTTTTTTCTGAAATCATTTTGATCAAAATAAATCCACAATAAAATGCAACAATTTATTGTTTTTTTTTTCACCGAACTATTCAAAATACCGTAAAAACTCTAATACAACGACATGGCCTTTTATAGTTTCATTTCATCACACCAAACTTTGGTTGTCTCATACCTGCTTGGTTAGAAAGTCATTCGCCGAGTTTTGGGCAGTTTGGCAGTTGTGACGAAATGAAACAACAGAAGGGCATGCCGTTGTATTAGACAGAAGGGCATGCCGTTGTATTTGTATTTTACGGTGTCACAAAAATCCGTTAAATCCCGCCCCTGGATTGTGAGGGAAAATAACCGTTTATAAATTTAAAAAAAAGTTAGAAAGTTATAAAAGACGAGACATTGGGAAACGAGAAAACGCAGACAACAAAATAGAATTTTAGTCCAAAAATAGCTAAAAACCGCAAAAATTGACATTTTCTGAAATCCATGTGGTGTTTGGTGCACCTGAAAATTTTGTTTTGTTGAACTTTCATTTTTATTCCACTTTTAGAAACCTCGTTGCCCCATTAGCGTACTTTTGTCCGACGAATTTTATTGAGCCATAATTGGTTGCACAATTCCCCTGAATAAAAAAAAAAACGTTTTTTTTTGTCACAGATATCGTCGAACTGGTAGTGTGCAGCCGAGAAGTTTCCGAGGCACCGACAATCAGGAAAACGAGACGATGGCGGCAGCAACCACGTGGCAGAAACAACAACAACAACAAGCAAAGACAAAACCATTGCCATTACCGTTTTCCATTGAAAGGTTAGCAAAAATATCGGAAAAATCTTTTCGAGTATATGGTCACTGAACGGTCTCGCTACGGCATTTTCGATTTTTGCTCGGTGGTTTTTAAATTTTTTCTGACTGTAAATTAAATACCTGCAGTGAAAATGTTACGACGCACGGCACCCCAGCCTTCCAAAGGTGTTTCTACCTGGCGCATTTTAAAATCCTAAGGCTCAGTCATTTTTTGACCAAAAGGCCTCGTTTTTGAATTAAAATGATGGTGTCATCCTGAATAATCAGATCATGATTCGAATTTCTCAAAAAAGTAAATTTTCGAGTGAAAAAATCATTTCATTATCCGACTAACTTGGTGGCGCATTGGAAGACGGGGGAGGTGAAAATTTGAAAATGTTAAAAGTCGTGTGAGGAGACGGAGCATAATTTTAGGGATCTGGGACATTTCTAAACCTGCCATTTCGAAACTGGGACGTTTCTAAACTTTTTTGCATTTCTACGTAGCGTTTTTCGCCAATTGACTCGAAAACACACGCGCATTTGGTTTTTATTTTTCGTTTTTATTAATTTCTTATATTTTTTGGTAATTAAAATCCACTAGTACGCCGCAAAAATTCACAAAAGTTTCGAAACGTCCCAGAGCCATTTTAGCGGTGAATTTTCCAGTAAATTTCGAAAAGTTTTGCGAATTTACCGGTAAAACATTCCACAACTATTTTACCTTGGCTGAACTTTGTCAATAGCGCGAGCACGGCGACGAAAAATAGCATTTAAGTTTCGAAACGTCTTGTTTCAAAACGTCCCAGAGCTTATTTTGGAGTTCGCGCGGTTTTCGAGGTGAAAGCTTTTTTATAACATCATTAAAAAATTAAATTATATTATTATTTTTGAAGACTACAGTTCTGTTTTAATCAATAAAAATAACGGAACGCTGCAAACGCGCTCCCATCGCACAATGGTGGACGCGGCCACGTTGGCGACGAGAGAGTTCAGAAAATTGAGAGAGCGCGGCCGACATTTCGCTCTGATTTCTCTAAACCTCACTCCAAATGCATGCGAAATTCTTTGTTCGATTGGAGCGAGTTTTCAGCGTTTTATACCGAAATACTCACGATAGCAAATAGCTTTTTCGGAATGAAATTTTTGATATAGAATTTTATAAAACTAACAAATTTCAGAAAATTTTTGTTTTTGAAAACAAGTTGTGTTGTGGTACTTGAATATTGCAAATGAAAAAATAGCAAATGAACCCAATCGACACAAATTCAAATGAAAAATGAAAATATAAAGAAAGAGCAAAAAATAATCTTATTTACAGCAATTTCACAACAACAAAAAAATTCACAACAAAAAAAGAGAAGAAAAGAAAAATTGTCCCACCTTTTACTTTTAAATCGCATAACATGTTCCTTTCTAGGAAAAAGTGTGGAAATACGCTTGAGTTAACATTTGAGAGCTTCAGATCAAAAGATTGAACAAAAAGCCTTTCCCACGGCACCCCAGCCTTCCCTTCCAAAATGTTTTCTACCTGGCGCATTTTTAAAACTCTAATTGTAAGGCTCTATCATTTTTTGACCAAAAAGTTTCGTTTTTGGATTAAAATGATGGTGTCATCCTGAATAATCAGATCATGATTCGAGATTCTCAAAAAAGTAAATTTTCGAGTGAACAAAATAATTTTATTATCCGACGAACTTGGTGGCGCATTGGAAAACGGGGGAGGCGTGTTTCCAGCAACAGAATAAACCGAAATTTTCAGAATCCTCTCTCCAGACGTCAAAAAAAAGCCGGCGTTCCCGCGAGTCATGCATCAGTGATCGTTATCTTCACTTCTTCTTCATCCAATCCGTCATCCCGATCTTCTTCTTCTCCTCGTGCTTTTATGCAATGATAATCCACACATCTTTCCGTCGCCAACCCCCATTTATTCCCCATGACATCAGCCAATAAAGTCTTCTCTTAGCGTGTCAAAAGGACTCTTTTTTGTGCTCCCCTCGTCGTCGACGATGTCGACGATGTCGCTGTCGTCGCAAAAGTTTTGTGGCCCGAAAGCTTAATCGAGCAACGCAATTTGCCGGCGGGGCGTGCTCCTCTCCTTTGCTCTCCTCGCCAGGGCGCTGCTCTGCTCTGCGCTGCTCGGAGCACTCGTTTTCTCATTTCGTCATTTTATGGACCACTTTATGAAAACCTTCTTCTTCTTCTTCTTCTTCTTCTTTTGCTTTTTTTGTGTGTGTTGTTTTCGCGCCAGCCACCCCCACCCCCGCCCAGCCTGATTCTTCTCAATGCTCTTTTCCCTCTGCTCTTTCCTCTTTTGTCCGTCCGTCCGTCCGTCCGTCCCAAATGGTAATTGGTCTCTGAGAAGGACGTAGTAAGCTGGGGGAAGAGAAGGCGTGGCTCCTGCTCTAATTATATGCTGGGAAGGAGGAAGGAGGCTCTCTGGCTCCTTGCAGTTTTCTTTTCTCTTCTTCTTCTTCTTCTTTTTCTCCAATTCTTTGCTGACAGCGCTCGCTCCCTTGCTTTAAAAAGTGGGGAAGTTGGACAGACAGACATGGTGCTAACTATTGTGTTTTCAATCGACTTGCGACATGAGAACGCGAGACTCCGCCCACTTATTTGTGCGCGACCACAGTGATATTTGAAGAGACGAAGACAGGTAGCGCACAAATAAGTGGGCGGAGCCTCGCGTTCCCATGTCGCAAGTCGATTGAAAACACAATAACTGACCATAATGAATTTTTAAATATAGATTTTAAAAATATTATATAGTGTGATTTTCAAAATGTACAGAAGAAAAATATATGCTCACAGAGAAAAAAAAGTGTCAATGCTTATGTTTTTCTAACTCTAAAAGTTAATCTATGCTTATCTAGCTTAAAATTTGTTAAAGTGCACCAATGCATCATCTCATTTGTCTGTACTATTTCGCAATTTTTATATTCAGAGTTATTGGGGGCTCTTTCGGATTGGAAATTCGGCTCTGGGACGTTTCAAAACAAGACGTTTCAAAACTGGGACGATTCAAAACCTGCCATTTCAAAACTAGGACGGTTCAAAACTTTGAGTGCAATTGTGCGTCACGGTGTACGCACTAGTGACGGGTAAAGGTTCGTTAAATTTATTGGAAAATTTACTAAAGCGTTTTACCGGTAAAACACTCGACAAAAGATAAAACATGAGCTCGGCGAATTTGACCAAATTTAAATACCGGCAAAAAATTATTTTTTAAAAAATGCGAAAAAAAACGCGTGAAGAGAGTTAAAAATGACAAAACGAAAAAAGAAAATGAATATTACGTGAAAAGAGTTTAAAACAATGACAAAACGAAAATAAACATTCAATGTGCGTGTGTTCTGGTGTCACTAGTGCGTACACCGTGACGCACAATTGCACTCAAAGTTTTGAACCGTCCCAGTTTTGAAGTGTCCCAGTTTTGAAACGTCCCAGTTTTAAAACGTCTTGTTTTGAAACGTCCCAGAGCCGGAAATTCGACAAAATTGAAATGTCACGTTTTGGAAATTGCGTGAAAATAGAAACCCACGAAATAGAACTGTAATGAATCAGAAACGTAACAAAATGGACACGCGTGAAAACAGAAACGTAGCAGAGCAGAAATGTGTCGAGCGAGCGCGTTTGCGAGATTTAATTTTTTAAAACTACTTTTTCGATATTTTTCGTTATTTTTCGATTTTTTTTTCACGTTTTTCTCGATTTTTTTTCACGTTTTTTTTCGATTATTTTCGATTTCGATACGTGGAATTTTTTTAAAATAGACAAAAACGTGAAAAAAAAAATCTAAAAATACGTGAAAAATATCGAAAAAGTCGTTTTAAAAATTAAATCTCGCAAACGCGCTCTATTGCTATTTCGACACATTTCTGCTCTGCTACGCTTCTGTTTTCACGCGTTTTCATTTTGTTACGTTTCTGATTTATTACATTTCTATTCCGCGGATTTTTATTCTCACGCAAATTCCAAAACGTGACATTTCAATTTTATCGAATTGACGCAGAATGTGCTCCACCGCTTGGGAAGAAAATAATGTTTAAAAAATTGAATGAGAGAGTTAGAGAAACGAGACACGGTGGGGCGCGTGTGCATTGTCGTTTTTTTTAAATTAAATTATCGAAATTCGATCCCTTAAAATTCAAACTTTTTCGCAATTTTTATATTCAGATTTATTGTCGAGACGAGACGAAACGCAGAATAATGTTTAAAAAATTGAATGAGAGAGTTAGAGAAACGAGACACGCAGACGTAGCCTCGGTGGGGCGCGTGTGCATTGCCATTGTTTTTTTTATTAAATTATCGTAATTCGATCCCTTTAAATTCAATTTTTTTCCGTTCCACTCACTCACCTTTGAGCCTTTTTCTTCAGTGGTCTAGCAATCCGACAAAAGCTCCTGCAATCACATATAGGATATCACATTTCTGCTCCCCTCTCTTTCCACGACGCCTTCTTTCCGTCTAGTCATCTCACGAGCACGTCTCCCTATCGCATGCCATGCTCGTCTGGCTCCCCGCTCCGGCAAAGCCTACCCGCAGCTGCTCCACATCTCTCGTTTTTCTATCCACCCTCCCACCCATTTCGATAGCTTCTTCTCCTTTCTTTTTTTTCACTCAGTCGTCTCCTTCTCTTCTTTTTCTTCTGCTTCTTCTGCTTCTTCTGCTTTTGCTTCTGCTTTTGCCAAACCTACCCGTTGTTGAGCTATTTGTTGTTGTTGTCAAAGCCCAGAGGAGAGGAGGAAAAGGATGAAAGAATGATGTAAAACTGTGACAAGTATCATATTTCTAGAGGTAACACTAACCTGGCACAAGCAGTGAGAGAGGTAGAAAAAAACAAACGATTGTGCCATTTCCTCTCCTCTTGAGCACGCTTCATCCAAACAAATCCGCAGACTAATTCGAATCGAATCTCGATTCCTTTCCTTATATAAATAGCTCTCTCCGTGGCCTCCGACATTCATCGCGGAAACTCGGTTGCTAGGAGCGACCACATGGCATCTTTTTATTTATTTTTTTTCAATGATTTTACGAGAAAAGTTTGTTGAGCGTGTGTGTGTGTGTTTTTTTTTTTTGCATACAAAACCTTTACATGTTTGTCAGGAGTGTGCGGCAAGATAATTGCTGATTGTCGAAATTTTGCATTTTGGCAAAAACGAGTCGAAAAAAAATTGTCTTCGTGATTTTCATTTTCGTATCCAATTAATTTCATTGAATTTATGCCTAATTATTCTCAGTACGGAGCGCTGCAAACGCGCTCCCTTTTGCTCTGATTTCTCAAAATCTCACTCCAAATGCATGCGAAATTTTTTGTTCGATTGGAGCGAGTTTGCAGCGTTTTATACAGAGCACGGCACCCCAGGCGCATTTTTAAAACCCTAAGGCTCGGTCATTTTTTGACCAAAAAGCCTCGTTTTTGAATTAAAATGATGGTGTCATCCTGAATAATCAGACCATGATTCGAATTTCTCGAAAAATTAAATTTTCGAGTGAAAAAATAATTTTATTATCCGACGAACTTGGAGTATATCTTTTGCTTCACACTTTGTTGTGTTCGGCAAAAGTTTTTAATAATAACTGATAATGGTTGAATAGTAAAACTTCCGCCAACTTCTCATGCATATTTTGAAATATCTCTTTTCTCCCACACATCTCATTGAAAATTCACCACAAGTCTATTAATTCGTCTAGAGACTAGAAACTCGAAAATGCAAAAAATTTTACACCCTCTTCATAGTTTTAGGCATTAGCAAACGCGCCCTGTCGCATTTCTCTGCGTATCCAAAGCGGCATTCTGTCAATTTTAGCTAAACGCCTGAAAATTCATTTCTAAAAATAATATTAAAACGTATTCTGTTTTCGCTCGAGTTGCAGCATGAGAACGAGAGAAAGAGAGAGAAATACATGTTTTCTCTGCTTCTCTTCGAATCGAACTGTGTTTGTGTGGTCGCGCGAAAAAAAGTGGGCGGAGTCAGTCACGTCACGCGTTCTCATGTCGCAAGTCGATTGAAAACACAATAGTTTCCAGCAAGTTGTAGGACGCACATTTAGGATTCCTTCAATTATTATGTGTTCACGAACAAACAATGCTAACGACGCTCCGATGTTCCGCGGTATTCGCTGCGAGACCGCAGTAAAAAAAATTGCAAAACATCGGAGCGTCGTAAGTCGATTTCGTTTGTGAACAGATAATCTTAGGATTAGAGATTTTTAGGTTTTTTTGTAGTTTTTTTCTTCTGAAAATGTGAAAATATAGCGTTTTGAAAAGCTTTTTTTTTTGTTTTAGACTGCAATTTTCATCAAAAATCGTTAAAAACTTCAGGAAAATTTTACGCGGCGTGTTCAAGACAAAGCTTTTGAAAATTTGTTTGAAAGCTCATGGTGTCCAGGATTTGAAAAGTGGGCGGAACCGAGCAAACGCGCCCCACTGAATATTTTCGCGCGAAATTTAAATTGTGACGCATTTTTTATGTTTTTCAGAAAAAAAAAGCATAAATTCTTAATTTCTTCCTAAATGTGCTCCAACGGAATCATAGCTGAGGTCTTTAGAAATTTTTTAAGCTTAAGAATTACGAAATAATCGTTTTGAGTTTTTTGGTGTTTTTGCAGGATAAATGTTTACGAAAATCAAAGTTTGGGCAATTTTATGGTATTAAAAGATACAATAAATACATTTTACAAAGAAAAACAGGTTTTACTGAAAGAAAAATAATAAAATCAATAAAAAAGGCGATAGTCGAAAAATGCGCAAGCACCAAAAATGCGCCATGCAAGTTTGCTGGCGCGCCAGCAAATCAGGCTCCGCCCACATTTCAAATCCTGGACACCGTGAAGCTATTTTTTTTTCGACCTTCAATTCTCTCCTCTCTGCGTCTCTATTTCAAGGCAGATATTCACTGTGGAGACGCAGAGAATGCGATAGGGCGCGATTGCTTACTCATCTACAAGACGCAGACGAAAATTTGTGAAATTAAATAGTGTGCAAAATATAAGAGTGAGACCTTGGATCTATTTACACGTTGTTTTTTAAAAATTTCTCTCTCTCTCTGGTTCTGCTTCGTGCATTTTTTTTTTGTTTTTTTTTCAAAAGGAAGACACATGTGAGTGAAATATATAAGAAAAAGAAATCCAAGACGAGGAGCAAAAAGAAAAAATGCGCCGAAGAAGAAAAGGAGATGAACTTATTTCGCCTTTTTTTTTTATTCGGTCTTGTCAATTTCTTCCGATTCCACCTTCCTCTCCGCATCTTTTCTCTTTTTTTTTTTTCATTGTTTTGTCGTCATTTTCTTCATCTTCATTTTATTCTTCTCTTCTTCATTCTCGCCCCCATCTGGCTTTCTTACTCATTATATCCTCTGATGTGTGATGTGCTCTCAGGAGCTCAAGCAAAAAACGAAAAAGACGCCGAACCTTCTCGTTTTGTTAATTTCAAGAAGAGGTAATCGGATATGTCTGGGGCTTTGGATTTAAAGAACAAAAAAAAGAATTATATTGACCCTCTCCTTCACTCATAACTTGTCACGTTGCTCTCCCAATGGCTTGTGGTCCTCCATTGACCCAATGACGTCAACGTTTTTTCGTCTTTGCTTGCGTTTTTTTCTACATTTTTTGCCCCTGTAAGAGAATATAAGAGCCACGTCACTCTCTGAAGCTAGCTCACTCGTGTGTTTTTGGGTGGGACGCATCACGAGGTGACGGGCTTAGCAATTGATGAAAGGAAGGGGAACTTTTGTTCCGAGCATTTTTTTCTTTTAGTATACTTCTTGTCTTCTTTCTTTTTCCGTATCACAACTTTTCTGCATCAAGATGTGCCTTTAATTAAGAAAGGGCGAGCGAGCGATGGCATTTTGTTGAATAATTGAATAGTAGAAATTGCATATGCGCCCTGCCGATGTCGTCTCGTTTCTCTAACTTCTCTTGCGGTGGAGAACATAAGTAATGTCTGCGTCTTGACAATAGTGGAATTCGGAAAACAGAAATCGCTAAAAATTATGTTAATGTCCCTTTACGATAAACAGGCTCATTTTCGTACTTTTGTAGTGTATGAACAAGACATTTTGTTTATTTTTGGTCCTCGTTTTCACAAAGTTTAAAATTATTTGGAAAGTTGGCTAAAACTGTAAGGATTCTGTCAAAAAATTCCAAAAAAAATCATAATTTTCAAAATTTGGAAAAAAAAATTTTTTATTAATTTTTTTTCCAAGGATAAACTTTTTAAAGGGCCGGCTGTCAATAAAAATGTTTTTAAAAATTAAAAAAAAAAAACGAAAAAGAAACTTTAGAAAAAATGTTTTTAATTTTAACAAAAATTAAATTTTTTCATTATTTTTTCAAAGTTTTAGACCAATCCTGAAATTCTCCGAACTTTCTCTCAATTTTTTGTAATATTTTTTACATGACCTGTACATATTTCTATGCGCGGTGTCCAGGATTGGAAATGTGGGCGGAGCCTAGCAACCTTGCATGACGCACTTTCGGTGCTTGCGCATTTTTCGACTCGAACTTTTTTATTGATTTTATTATTTTTCTTTCAGTAAAACCTGTTTTTCTTTGTAAAATGTATGTATTGTATCTTTTAATACCATAAAATTGCCCAAACTTCGATTTTCGTAAAGATTTATCCTTCAAAAACACCAAAAAACTCATTTCGAAATGGTGGCTGAACCTAATTCGACGTTCTTAGGCTTAAAAAATTTTTAAAGACCGGGAAAAAATTAAGAATTTATGCTTTTTTTCCCGAAAAACATAAAAAAATGCGTCAAAATTCGAATTTCGCGCCAAAAAATCCAGTGGGGCGCGTTTGCTCGGCTCCGCCCACTTTTCAAATCCTGGACACCGTGTTTCTGTGAATATTTTTAGAATATTTAGAAAAATCGGTTTTCAACTAAGATTTTTACATTTTTTTTTTCTCAAAATATTTAAAAAATCAAAATTAACACTTTTTGAACAAAAAAAGATGTTCTTTGATACCCGACACCAGTTTCTTCTCCTCTTGTCCCATTTCGCCCTTTTCCTCAATCCATTTACGTATCACACACAATCTCCGGTTGTTACGTGTTTTTTTTTGCGACCCAGCTCGGCTCGCGGAGCACTTGATACTGACGGCAGTACGCGGAAAGCACCGGCAACAAACATATATATATCACTGTCCAGAACACGAGTAGTTCTGACTTTTCCGGTTTCTTTTGGCTACAAATCCTAGTGTATTAAAAGGCAGCAGACAACGCTCGCTTTCTCTGCAGAAATTTTTCCATTTTCTGATATTATTTCTCGGCTCGTCGCTGTCAAAAAGGAATAGAAAATGTGAGTGGATTTGTATTTAGTTTGATGTGCATTCATCCTGTTAAAAAAACACAAATTTGCCTTTGAGAACCGACCGCATCCACCCCTAACCATAAATAAACAAGAAAATTTTATAATCGAGCTTTCTAGCGCTATTTCTTGCTTCTCCGCTCTATTTTGGAGAATGCCACTGTGGAGACGCAGAGAATGCGATAGGGCGCGTTTGCCTCCACGTAGGGTCTAGAACGCCAAGAATGCTCCGCTTGGTCTGAAACTTTGGGAAATAATGACGAAAATTGTCCCAAACATGGTAAAACAATTTTGGACCCAAATATCAAGCATTCCTGCTAGTATTTTTTACGTTAATTTCCAAAAGTTTTAGGCCAATCGGTACATTCTCCGAGTTTTATCCTATTTTTTGCTATACAAAGCAAAAAAAAATCAAAAAAAATTCGTTCAAACTCGATCAGTTCCAATTTACGATAAACAAGTACCCTGGCATCATTTCAAAATGTTGTATTGTGACACGACACGAAATGAGAACGCGAAACGAAACGAAACGAAACTCCGCCCACTTATTTGTGCGCGACCACGCGAACACAGTGATATTTGAAGAGACGCAGACAAAAAAGGGATAGCAGACTCATGTTTTCATGTCGCAAGTCGATTGAAAACACAATACATAGTATGAATGCGATTGTCTTGTTGTGCTGGTCACAGTAGCAATGCTCATTCTGATATTTGGGCACAAAAAAAAATTCTGTTTAATTAATTCACCTGCTTTAATCTAAAATTGCTGGCTTTATTTTCTATTCCTTCTCTAAATAAGATCGATTATACTCGGTATAAAACGCTGAAAACTCGCTCCGTGAGGTTTAGAGAAATCAGAGCAAAACATCGACTACGGCTCTCTCAATTTTCTGCACTCTCTCGTCGCCAACGTGGCCGGGTGCGAAGGGAGCGCGTTTGCAGCGCTCCGTACTGAGAATAGCAACTTCATGAATAAATCTTTTTTCAAATCACGTCATTCTGAGAAAACAACGAACACAAAAGAACATTCATTGACTAATGATTCTCATTCTTTCCCCTTTCTTGAATCATTTTGTTCTCGTTGAAATGCTACGTGAAAGAAACGAGGAAAACAGAACTGGGTACATGCTCATCAATTAGAGAAACCCTCAAAAAGTAGCACATGACAAGAAAAGAGAAAAGAGAAATGGAGGTGAGGTTTCACTCGACTTCACAACTGTCGTCAACCGAACATTCCACGAGAATGAGAAAACAAGAAAAAGAAGTTGAAGACCTCTGGAACAAATCAAATGTTTTTTGAGAAAAAAAAAAAAAAAAAGAGTCCGGAAAGTGATCAGCTAGCTAAAGAATCAGAGTGCTCTGGAAGACGTGTTCATTTCTTTTATTTTTCCTGTTTTTCCAACCGAACAATAACACTTTTATTTGCCTGACGGCTTTTTGCGGTTTTCCCACACGAGTACAAATATTTTGAGCCAAATTTTTTTGTCATTTTTTCAATCCTATCGCTTTCTGTTTCTTTACAAATTTCTAGTTGTCATTTTGTTTTTTTTTTTGCCTGACTCCGCTCGTATTTTATTTTTTCTTGTAATTGAGTGCTTTCAATTTGTCCCGCCCGCACGGAACCCCCAGTTCTCACTTCGCTCACACACCTGTCCTCCAACCATTCCTTCCACTTACAGGAGTTGTCATAATGAACGCGGAGCAAAGCAAGAGTCTGCTTTCCAGCGGGCAGCTATCAGCCGATCCCTACATCAACAACTGCTATTCGGAGATGTGCATGTCGACAACACAAGTTGGTAAGTGCTCTATGCTGAAATATGGCTCAGGTGTTTTTAGTGAGCTCTCACAATCAGGATCATAAATCAGCACATTTTTATTGTCGATCACCGAAAACTTGGAACAGAAAAAGCATTGTTTAAATTTTAAAAAAATGCCGGAAAAACTGAAATACACACTCATTTATGGGGTTATCTTTCTTATATATAAAAACCCAGATCGGGATGTCTGTGTGCGTCCGCACTTGCCTTTTTGCAAGAAAAAGGCAGTGGACAAAACACGAACCCGTGACATTAGGATTTGTATTCAAGCGCACTACCGACTGAGCCACAGAGGACAGAAATCGTTCCAAAACAGAGTGCATATAAATGAATGAGGAAGAGTAGAACGAAAAAAAATGTGGCGACGAAGTCGCCAATAGGCTGCGTCAGCAGCAGGCTTGTTCACGAGAAAAAAACGGTTTGTTTTTGTTTTTTTTTTCCAATTCACGCTATGTCGACAGTTAGAGAATCGGGGGTCTCCCCCTGATATAGCATTGATAGTGAAGAGACACAGAGACTGCCCCCTTTCTTTGCACTCCTCATCTTCTGCGTCTCTTCACTATCAATGCTATGTCAGGGGGAGAACCCCGTTTCTCTACCTGTATTTTTTTTTACAATTCTCGACATTGCGTGAATTGGGAAAAAAAAACAAAAACAAACCGTTTTTTTTCTCATGAATAACCCCATTAACTGTGTCACAATTTGTCCCGATCAGGGGTTCCGTTTTTTTTTTGTTTTTCACATTTTTCGCATTTTTCGCACCAATTGTGAAAAACTTTTTATTTTTTTTCGCATAGGTTTTTCTGATTTTTTTGTTGTTGAAAAAATCAAAGATTGAAAAGAAAAACTTGGAGCACATTTTTCGCAATTTTCCACCTTTCTACATAAATAAAATCGGTAAATTTGATAGTATTTTGATAAAAAACGATAAAAATACGCGGTGAAAATGAAAAACATTTTTTGGTTTTTTTTTCGCAAAAATTTTTTTTTGTGGCACTCCTGATCCCGATATTCTTCGTGAGAAAGCGCGATGATGGAACCTTACTGATTGTGTGACGAGAGTAATTTATAATGTTTCCAACCACTTTCAGCCCCACAACCCGGTAAGCACAAGATCGGATGGATGATAGCAGCCATGTTCATTATCGCCGACATGGTTGGCGGTGGTGTGGTTGCCATGCCGGTGGCGTTCAAACTCTCCGGACTTCCAATGGGTATCATTATTATGTTGACAGTAGCTGTCAGTTTTGAATATACTGGATATCTTCTTGGCAAAGTCTGGAATCGGCTGATGGAGAGAAATCCACACATTGGAGTCTGCCGGAAACCGTTTCCAGAGATGGCCAAGAGGACGATGGGTGCCAATATGCAGTATGTTTCGAGAAGGTGTTTGGTTTAAAAAAAAACATTGGAGTCTTTCAGGCGTTTCACATCAGTATTGGGAAACGTGACACAGTTTGGAGTGTCAGTTGTGTATCTTCTCCTCTCTTCAAATATTCTCCACTACTTTATCAGTCATGTATTGCACATGAGCAACATATCCATATGCGTTGTGATTGTTGCTCTCGCCATTCTGATTTGGCCGTTCACTTTGTTGGCTAGTCCTGGAGAATTTTGGTTTGTTCCATTTTTTTATGGTTATAAAAAATTTATAATTACTCCATTTCCAGGGTTGTAATCGTATTTGCAATGCTCACCACTGTGGTGGCCGTCGTCTCAATCCACACAGGAATCGCTCTTGACTCTTCAGCCTGCTTTGCCAATGTGGCTTATCCACAAACCACGAGCACTTCCACAGTACTTTCTTTCGGAATCTTCCTGTTCGCATTCTCTGGTCATTACGTCTTCCCAACCATCCAACACGACATGAAGAATCCAAGAGATTTTACCAAATCAGTTCTCGCTGGATTCCTTGGTGTCATTCTACTCTACCTGCCACTCTGTGTGTTTGCCTTCATTGTATACGGAGATTCGATGGCCGAGTCAGTGATCTACAGTATACAGAGCCCGTTCCTCCAACTTTTGGCAAATCTTATGATTGCCTTCCATTGCATAATGACTCTTGTCATTGTTATCAATCCTTTGAACCAAGAAGTGGAACACTATGCAAAAATATCGCATGCTTTTGGAACCGGAAGAATCATTACTAGAACTATCGTTTTACTTTTAGTTCTTTTTGTGGCTCTCACCGTCCCAGACTTCCAACCGGTTATGAATCTTGTTGGTAAGTGCGTTTTTGTATTGTCAATTTAATTCTGGTGGCACTCAATGTTTGCGGAGTCTAGTATTGTGTTTTCTATCGAATTGGGCTCGGAAATTGAACCTTGGAACTAAGAGGCCGTATTCATGAACATTTACCGTACGGTAAATGGAAATGGTAAATGATCTTTTTGACAGAAATTTTAAATTCTGCAATGTGCACGGGGCACGGCACCCCAGCCTTCCAAAATGGTCTCTACCCGGTGCATTTTTAAAACCCTAAGGCTCGGTCATTTTCTGACCAAAAAGCCTCGTTTTTGGACTAAAATGATGGTGTCATTCTGAATAATCAGACAATGATTCGAATTTCTCAAAAAAAGTAAATTTTCGAGTGAAAAAATAATTTTTTGGACGACGGGGGTGGCGTGCGGGGTTCATGACACTATAAACGATCCGTGAATTGTTTTAAAAATAGCGAAACTTATTATTTCCGTCAGAAAACCCATTTACTTTTTCATTTACCGTACGGTAAATGTTCATGAATACCGCCTCAGAACTCTTTTTTTGCGCGGGCAAAAAAAATTAATGCAGTTCCGTGTTTTCATGTAGAACTCAAATGAATACATAATATACAGTTTTTTTTATTTGCCCGGCTAGAACTCCCTGATTGAATTTTGGGAAATGAAAGACTGCCGGGCAATAAGAAACTGCCGGCTAATTTTTCAGTCCTTGTTTGCTTGCCGGCCTAGTAGAGGCTCCCGCGAAATTTGAGGTATTGGGCAATAAGAGAAAATACGGTAATTATTGTGTTTTCAATCGACTTGCGACACGACACGACACGAGATCGCGAGACTCCGCCCACTTATTTGTGCGCGACCACGCGAACACAGTGATATTTGAAGAGACGCAGACAGAACGGTGAATGCAGACTTGAATTGAATTGAATTGAATTGCGTTTTCATGTCGCAAGTTCATTGAAAAAACAATAGACGGAGCTAGTGGAATTATTGTTCATGACATTAATCTGCAAACACCAACCTGCCACAGAATTAAACTGACAATGCCCAGCTCCCAATTTTGGAGTGTATTAAAAGTTTTTCGCTAAAAGCTCAGTCTAATTAAACCCCATGATTCCAGGTGCCTCAACAATCCCAATGGGCTGTGCAGTCCTCCCATCACTTTTCTATTTGTACAGCGAAGCGGCCACGGAAGAGGAATGGAGAAAAGGAAAAATACCAACTTTGAAAGAGTAATTTTTTAGTGTTTTGCAAAACAAATGATCTTTCTTTCAGAGTCCTGGAACGCACTGATAAAACCAAATTGATCATCAATCTGGTCATTATTTTCGGTGCTGTTCTCGGAGGTGTTCTCGGTTCTTATCAAGGAGTTTTGAAGCTTTTGAAGGCAAACTTCACCGAACCGTGCTACGTTCGCCTTTTCACTCAAACGACGTATAATTCGACATTCCAAGTCAAAAATGTGTAAGTTGTGGACTGGCTTAAATTTACAATGTCTTTTATTTGAAAAAGAGATGATCATCATGCTTTTGTTTTGCAGATGCTGCGGCGCAAACCGTGACATCAACGTGTTCAACATGACCGATTTCTGCTAAGAACCTCAACTTGTGTGCTCATTTTCTTCTCTTCACTTTTTCAATTCGTGTTCACTTTTTTTTTCTTTTTGACCCTACTAATATGTATCAAATGATTGTGTAGTCCGTACAGACACCTCATGTACATTATAGAGTTCATTCATACTTTAGTTTCGTGTTTATAAATACTCTCCCTTCTTTCTTTTTTCTCTCATTTTCTTTAATCTCATTACTCGTTATCCATCCCAGTTTCTCGTAACTAGTCAAAACAAGGAATATATTCGGTTTTTCTAATAGTTTGTCATTTTTGCATCAATCTCTTCTCTTTTTTATATATACATAATTTTAACTATATGTATATCTATCTATATCTATATATATATATTATTTTTAATGGTACTCGTTGGTTTCTCTACAGGTAACCACTTCTCTTTTCACCCTGTCCATCCACCCAGTCCTTCCCTTTGATTTTGGAGCAAATAATTTTGAATAAAGAATACATATACATAAAACATGTTTCCTGAGAATCTCAAGCATAGAACTCCATGTACCGTAATTACTCTAATAGACGGTCACCTCTAAATGGACGGCTTCTCGGTGCACGTAAGTCCCCAACGTAGCACGCCGCGTTTTTTTTTCCAAAATGTTTCTGCAAAAAATAAAGTTCCATTTTATGTATAGTCGGCGAATACATCATCAACCTCGCTCTACTGCAAAACTCCTGTAAAACGGTGTTGCACTTGCAAGATTAACTCGAATTCTAGTTTTTATACTTCTTTTTAACGGAAAATGACGTATCCACCACGAATTGCAGGTAAAATTTAATTTTTCGCTTCAAAACAGGCGCACTACACTGTTGAAAATTGAAAAGTGCGGTAGAGCGAGGCTGATGATGCATTCGCCGACTATATTATCGGTTCAATATGGCTACCATATGCTCCCGCGCAAGTTTTATAATAGACGCAGACATAACGGGACGACACACCCGCTCACATTTTTGCACGGCGTCCAGTTGAAAAACCTGACGGGGCGGAGTTTCGCCACTGCTTACTGTAGCCGGCAAGAATATTGAATAAAGATAAATGCCTAACAATAAACTTGCGATGTTCATTGGAGCAAAAAAATTTTATTGGAATTGTTAGAGTGTGTGCTCAGGAAATTTTTGGCGCGTTATGGCGAGATTCGGCGTCTAGGTGGCTAATAGCCACTGAAAATGGCTAATAGCCGCCGAAAAGGCTAATAGCGGGCGATAATGGCAACTAGCCGAGGAATTTGGCTATTAGCCATTATGGCTATTAGCCGCCGAATATGGCTATTAGCCGCCGAAAAGGGCTATTAGCCATTAATGGGTAATACCACCGCCTATGAAAAATTCGTCTGTTTCAAACGCAGCTATAAAATGTTTACATGCAACAATTAGGGGAAACAGTCTTCGCACTTACTCAGTGCTTTTGCGACTTTTTCCAGCCACAAGATGTCCGAAATTTGAAATGGAAAATTTTTGAAAATGATAGCCGACGGAAACGGCTAATAGCCATGGAAAATATAAGTTTTGTTATTCCTGAAACCGTTCACGGATCGTTTATAGTTCCTTGAACCCCATGCGCATTCCAGAAGTTTAATTTTCTGTCGAAAATATTATTTACCTTTTTCATTTACCAGACGGTAAATTTTCAAGAATACGGCTTCTGCTCAGGAAATTTTTGGCTAATAGCCATTGAAAACGGCTAATAGCCACCGATTCGGGGCGTGTGCCATATGTATTTGGCACACTCCCCATATTCGATGGCTATTAGCCGTTTTCCATGGCTATTTGCCGTTTCCGTCGGCTATCATTTTCAAAAAATTTCCAATCTAAATTTCGGACATCTTGTGGCTGGAAATAGTCGCAAAAGCACTGAGTAAGTGCGAAGACTGTTTCCCCTAATTGTTACATGTGAACATTTTATAGCTGCGTTTCAAACAGACGAATTTTTCATAAGCGGTGGTATTACCCAATAATGGCTAATAGCCCTTTTCGGCGGCTAATAGCCATATTCGGCGGCTAATAGCCATAATGGCTAATAGCCAAATTCCTCGGCTAGTTGCCATTACCGCCCGCTATTAGCCTTTTCGGTGGCTATTAGCCATTTTCAGTGGCTATTAGCCACCTAGACGCCGAATCTCGCCATAACGCGCCAAAAATTTCCTGAGTGATGTTCTGTCCAAACGGAGTCGATGATCTAATTAACTGTTTTAAAACAGAACAACTCTTTCTCGCTCTACGGCACTTTTTAAATTTTCAGCAGTATGGTGGTTTTTGAACAGAAACTCGTCGGGGCGCGTCATTTTCCGTAGAAAAAAAACAAAACAAGAATTCGTGTATTCACCAACTATATTGGAAGCTTTTGAATTTAATATGTGACAAAAGAACGGTTTTGAAAAAAGAAGATCCTATCACGGAAAGATATTCATTTTCTACCGATGACATGTAAAATTCTATTAAAATCCGTTATTTGTTTTCTATTTTTGCTTTGATTGTACTCTTGTTACGTTGCTATTTTTATACAAATTTTGTTTTGAAAAATACGCCGGTACTCTGGCCAGACGCCGAATCCATGAAACTGGAAAACGACTGAAAACTGTTTCAATGCGTCTCTCACCGCCGCCATACGATTTTCCTGGAAATAGTTTTCCTGTGGTTTTCCAGTTCCTTTGCGTATCGTTTGCGATCTCAACATCATAATGGAAGTTTTTTACCAAAGGTTGATGAAGCTCCGTCCAATTTGAAGTCATTTATAACTGGAAATAGGCTTCGTTAAAACAACAAAATACGTTTTCCAATGCTACTATTGTTCATTTGCGAAAAAAGCAAGTGCGCTCCACGAAACGTAGTACTTCGTGGAATTCATTTTCGTCGCCAAATTATTTCAATTTACGTGTAAATTCAACGTGAAATAAAATAATTTGGCGACTAAAATGAAATCCACGTAGTACTACATTTTGTGGAGCGCACTTGCTTTTTTCGCGAATGAACAATATAACATACACCCTGGATTCTGCGGGAACTCATTTTCATTTTAAGAAAATTCTTTCAATTTCTATTGTTTTTCTTTTACATGTGGAACGTCACCCAGACAGGGTCCCCGAACAATAGAACGGCATGCCTGTTCTAACAGAGTTTTTCTGGTAGTTGATAATTTTTTTACGACTCCTCTCAAAGGTACTGTAGATCATAAAAGTGATTTCCCTCAAAAATTGCTGAAGTGTTTTGTATAAATTCTTAGATTTTTAGGTATGCAAAAATCAAAACAAATGTAATGTTCATTCACGTGCGGCTTTGTTTCTTCAGTAAACTTTGACCAATGATTTTTATTACTTCCAAAAATTTCCGTCTTGGCTCATTTACGTGAAAAATTAAAGCTTGTATTTAAAAATCAAACATAGAAAATAAAAAAACACTTTTCTGTGTGGACTCTGATGCTGGTCAATGTTCGAGTTTCTCAGGGGATATGTTATAATGTCGAGTTTTGACCAGACAACGTCACAGAAATGGGAAACAGGAAAAAAAGAATGAGAAGGTGTGAAACACATTTGGAAAGAAAATAAAAAGTGTTGTCTCAAAAATAGTACCAAAAGGAACTAATGAAGTGTAGATCGAAACCTATAAATTACGCTAACATCTTGTTTATGAGACTGTGTATTAGGCCGGAATGCACTGACAGGTCCGTTGACTTACAACTCAGGACTGGTTTGGCGCGGTTGTGACGGATGTAAGGAGCTACATGGCTTTTAGCCGTTGAAAATAGCTATTAGCCATTGGAAAATTGGCGCATAAGCGAGAGTAAATCACATTGCATGTTAAATAACGTAACCACGGTCATCACTTTTCTTTTAAACTGTCCTGAAATAAAATATTAAAAGGGCCCCTATCAGAACGGGGAAATTAAGCTTGAATTTTTAAATTCCTATTTTTCAGTCAGTTTTCAACTTTCCCTGGCGGCCCGGCGCTAAAAATTATTATTTTTCTGGTGTTTACAAAGCTACCCATCAAGAAAAATGGGAATCCCTGAACTTTCAGTTATTTTCAGCAAATCGCTAACAACGTCCATATTTCTCAACCGCAACTTTTAATGTCCACAGACGGTTTCTGAACAATGTTTGCTGAAAAATGTCAATTATTCAATTAAATGGAAACTGTCCCCCCGTTTCGGTAGCAGTGTCCGGCGAAATACGGGTACAGACTGACAGATATTTTTTTTTTAATGCCGCTGAAGCTCAGACACTGATGTTCCGTTCAACCATGTGAGTCCGAACATAGTTCGTGATGGAGATGACACTTTTGAACGGGCATAGAAAAGTGCAATGTCTCTGAAAACACAACAGAAAAATATGAGATCACTATTTGTTCAGATTGTTTTCTTTAAAGTGGCAAGCCACCGTAGTTCGGAGGATTTCAGAATGTCTAAATCGACACTGTATTGCTAGTTTTATTTTGTTGGAATTCGTAGTTTGCGAACCTGAGCTGCAAACCATAATCTAATCTTTTTTCTAAAATTAAACTTTTTATAACCAATTATTTATTTAAAATCACAAATTTACTCAAAACCTGGTAGAAAATAAACAAAATTCAGCGAAAACGCAACATTCTCCGTTTTCTTATTTTTGACTTTAGTTTTTCTCAAAAATGTATTCAAAAATGTCTTCAAAAAAGCTATAAACGTCATATCAAAGTGTCCGGAAGATGATGCGGTGAATCTTTGACATTTGGCAAAAAAAATTCTCATATTTCACAGTTTGATCTCATTCTTTTATATTCATTTCTCCTTCTCCAAAAATAAATTTTTTTTCTTCCAAAAAAAAAACTAGCTCGTCATTATTGCTTTTTCGGGATGTGGCGTCAAACCAATGAGTCCACCACATCCAGTAGCCATCTAAACTTTCTTCTTTCTATTTCGTTCTTCCGTGTGATACTTGACGTCTCTAATGCGTCGTACTGAATCAGCAGTCAGATTCACACGTATGTCACAGACATTGCACGAGATAGCTGATTCGTGGAAAAACGACTCAGATTCATAAGAGGGTGCGTCGTTAGTCGTTTCCAGTCACTTTCAGATGAAGGTGGCAATGCCAAATTTTAGGCATTGGACTTGCTATTTCCGAGTTTTTTTTCACCAGAAAAACTGCTTCGATGCTCGATGATTCTGGGTGTATTTTGTAGTCGGTTTGTCTAGAGTGTATACCGTGGCTTTCGATCTAGTTTAGGTTATCAGCTCACACGATTCTATTATGTGTTCACGAGCAAAATTCAGTTACGATGTTCCACAGATATTGCAGAGAGACAAATACTGTGCAGTTTTTCGCTGCGAGACCTGCGGAGCATCCAAAAACGCTGATATCTCTACATTTACATATAAACTATCTTCGAAAAGCCCACACCCGAATCAAATGAGTCCGAGATTTTGATAAAATAAACGGAAAGATAAACTTATAACTCATCACCAATTATGCGTACTTCGGTATCTTGATACCCCTGCTATTGCTAAGAACAGCTCTCCGTCCCTTACAATTGTTAGATCCCATTCAAAAAAATTTCTAATTGGCTAATGAAGGTAATTTCAAATGAAGTGCTCCTTTTAGGTCATCCTAGTCATTACTGTGTTACCATATTTTTTACCGTTATTTTAAATATCTCCTGTCATTAAAGTTTTTTAGCTTTTCATAATTTAAAGGTACCACAAATTCCTTCAGGGCGCTAAATTCAGCTAACTGTAGACTAAAAGATATTGAAAAACTTTTTTCCGAATTCTTCAGCGCTTTCACTACAGAACTCAAGCTGCAGACTTGCAAATAGGACGAGGCTTGTTCCCCAGATTCGTATCGTCTCGTTTTTTTAATGTTAAAAATAACGATAACTTATGAAATCTACCCAAACTTGGTAGAAAATATCTGGAAAACCCAACCACTGTTCGAAAAGCCATTCCAGTAACAAGTAAGTCATCTTTTATTAATGAACTCTTTTTTTTTCGCTTTGGTTTTTGAGCTGAAATTCTGTAAATGGAATACATATAATCCTCCCTACGTTTTAATATCTTTGAACTTTTTCACATCCTGATTCTGAAGTTTACACTTAATCTGAATCATGCGTTGCGTTTCCTAATTTTCATTCCTTCTTCCAAATTCTTGGTGCAAATTCATGTATCGCCCACTCACCCCATCCCATCAACCCATTAGGATCACATCCCTTTTTTTACGATCCGCCTTCTTTTTTTCTTCTTCTTCTTCTTATTCTTCTCGTCATTTTCACCGTTTCATTCTTTATTCCCAATCCAGAGAACCACGTCCTTTACACACTACTACCTTATATTTTCTAGTTTATATCCGACTCAGACTGATTTATTGAATGGAAAATAGGTTGTAAACAAACAATTTCTAACCAAGAATCACAAAAGATAAAGGATAAAATAAAATTATATTTTTCTGTGTGCGTATTGTTTTCTGGTAAGATAAATAAAAGCCCGGAAAGGTGATTAATGTGACGTTGGGGGTGTTAGAAATTGTGGAGAACAATAACAGCTACAGTAGTTTAAAACTGCTCAAGAGCAAGGTGTGCTCCAGCGGCTATATTACTCTCGTTTCAGCATGGTCCATGATTAGAAAAAAAATTTCCGCTTTCTCACGAGGAATCTCGATGCGATTCTGGCAAAGTTGACTGATTGCGACTAAAGCCCAATCAACGATAAAGCGAGCAAGTGAGAAACGAAAGAATGGTGAATAAGAGTGAGTGAATAACAAAAAAAATCATTTCTCATATTCTCTCTCTCTTATAATAGATTACGGTCGCAACTCATTCAACTGTGTCAAAAATAGTGGCGGGACTCCTCGTGATAAAGTGGACATTTCTAAAAATGATGGTCCCTTGCTGAGATGAGGTACCACGGAATAGATCTGCTTTTCCACAGCCAGTAGAGCCGACACAGCCAGTATTATGGATTCGTGACGGGACAGCGTGTCAAATTATGCGTCAGCAATTGTTGGGTCTCGCCACGATTAGAATTTTGCAAATTATAAATTAAACAGAGAGGAAACAATTTTTTGCAAACTTTTTTCATTTTACTGGCGCACAGCTTGCAGCAACGTTTGGCTATTTTACGAATCCATAATAGAGACCATCACTGTGACACCATCTGCGTAATAGTTTTTTTTGCCGAAAATGGATAAGAAAATTCTCTTTTATCTGATTTTTTGAATGCTTTCAGTTAAAAAGTGAAAAAAATAAGAAATAAAGTTTAAAAATAATCTGAAAAAGTATTTGTTTTAAGTGGCTGAATGAAGAACGAATGGCAAATTATTTGGAAAATAGGAATTTTCGGAAATTTTTTAATCAGAGGCCGGATTCATGAAACTGGAAAACGGCAGGAAATTTGTTTTCCGGGATATCAATTTCTAGAAAACGCCGACTTTTGTGTGGTAATGGTGAGAAACACAGAGAAAAAAATTCTGGAAAAAGATTTTCCTATCATTTTCCAGCTTGATGGATTCGATCCCACAATCAGACGAGATTAAAGTTTTAAATATTTTAAGCGCCTTGGACTATTTTAAATTGAAGCAGAGTCCTACAGTAGCCCGAGAAACACGATTTAGAACACCCCTTGTTCACTAGTTTTTAAAAAGGGTGTGAGGTCATTGCTCTTCGGAATTTCGATTACTGTATTGTCCATTCGTGAAGAAAGCAAGTGCTCTACAAAGCTTATTAATTCGTGGATTCCATTTTCGTCGCCAAATTATTTTATTTCACGTTGCATTTACACGGGAATTAAAATAATTTGGCGACGAAAATTAAATCTACGAAGTACTAAGTTTTGTGGAGCGCACTTGCTTTTTTTTTGCGAATGGACATAAAGTCGCCGCTTTATTTTTACTGAATAAAAATGAATTGCGAAAAAGTGAAAAATGCGGGAATTGGTCACTTTCCCGTGAAACTTTCGAGTTTTTTTTTTTGGATTAGACGATTTACCTGTGCTACGCATCCAAACACACAAGCACACAGATAAAAATAAACTTTTTCGTATAAGAAATATAACGAACTATTGAATGAATAGACACAATCATCGCCTGCAACATCTTTGCAAATTGTGCTCAAAAGTGGGGGGACGAGAAATCCATCAGTTCCACGTCATCACTTCTTTTGTCCGCCTTCTTTTTCAATTTCAGCAGGCCGCTTTCATGCAATCTTCGAGCAAAAAAGGATCATTTATATTCAATCTGATCAGATTACACGGTTGAGCGTGATTGGTTACGTATAGAGTGAAAACAATAGGTTATTGTTTTTTCCGGGAAAATGACATACTGCTCCTTTACGATTGCTTGTTCTAAAATCTAGGTAAGATAAAGAAAATACATATATCTAGCTCTTTTTATCAGGAAATCTCGGCGGCGTTCCGCTTTATTAAAAAAGAATGTGGATGTTTTTTTCTTCCTGTTCTATTTTTTCCGCGCATGCATAGCTCTTTTCTTTCTTTTTTTTGTTCCTTTTCATTTCTGGCTACAGCATACAGCATTCCCTATTCAGGTCAGGACACCTTATTCAGTTGAATCTTTAACGCCTTGCTAATCTAATCAAAACATGTGTGCGTGTGGTTTCTTTTCTTTTGTTAGCTTATGAGTTACTTGGTTGGGTGTCAGGTTGCCATAAGTCAGTAAGAATCAGATTCAGTTAAATAGTCAGCACAACAGTTTTTTTCAATTCGAGTTGATTTTTCCCATTTTATCTTCTTATCTTTCTTATATATTACGCTATTCAAGTATGTCCGTCTGTTTGCTTTGAAGGGGCAGGATCAAGTTCAATCTGTTTTCACGTTCAACTCTTTTTTTTCTGTCACAGTTATGACGCCGATAGGCTCTAGAGCAGGCTTGTAAGAAAGATATTACGCTATTCAAATTTGTCTGTTCGCTTTGAAGAAAATAGAACATCGCTTTGAAAGGTCAGGGTCAAGTTCAATCGGTTTTCACGTTTAACTATTTTTTCTGTCACTGCGCTGATAGGCGCCAGATCAGGCTTGTATATAAAACTTTACTTCCATCTTTTTGTTCTGAGGCATTTAAATTCCTGTATTACTTCTTCCTGTAATCGAGACACCGCTTCAAATGGTGGAATGGTGCGGGTCTCGCCGCGACTGTGCATGCACACTTGTATTTTTATGGTGGTGTATGCGCCCTCGTGGCGAGCCCCGCCTAACTCAAATCGAGGAATACCTATAAATTCTAGAAATTCTGAGAAAGAAACCTTATCAGAAAAATCGAGTAATTTTAGAAAAAGCAGAAAATTTGAAAAAATTCACGAGTCTCATAATCTATTTTACGAATATTTCGAGGCAGTTTACGAATCACATCCAGCCATAATAATTATTTGAACGATTCGTAAATAAATATCCTCCTTCTGTCACATTTACGATTTCTATCCTCTTCTACTATTCCCTCATTTAAAATTTTGTACATCACGTGCCTCAAAAATGCCGCATATGGTCCACGTACGCGCCGAACACCTTCTGATTCTTCCCACAATTATTGGATGCGAACATTCCATTCGACCTGGTGCCAATTATGGTCCATAATGCCTAATAGCCATTATCTACCGGTATTAGCGGTTTTCAATGGCTAATGGACCTATTCAAAGTACTGTAGAAAATCGGAAAAAATGACAAAAAACTGGGAGAAAACTCGGAAAATGCTCCCATTGGTCTGAAATTTTGGGAGAAACTGTCAAAAATGCTTCCGGACTTTCTCAGAAAATCTTGGACCGAAATATCGATTTTAGAACATTTTCAGAAAAAAAATCAATATTTTTTTAAATCGATATTTCGGTCCGAAATTTTCTGAGAAAGTCCGGAAGCATTTTTGACAGTTTCTCCCAAAATTTCAGACTAATGGGAGCATTTTCCGAGTTTTCTCCCAGTTTTTTGTCATTTTTTCCGATTTTCTACAGTACTTTGAATAGGTCCGTAATAGCCACATATCTGTCTAGATCCGCCATACACGCGCCGGAAAATCCCTGAAGACGCCATAAGGAAACCCGTTTTCCGGAATTTTTTTTCTCTGCGTCTCTCGCCCTCATCATATGAAAAATAGCATTTTTCGAAAATGATTTTTCGGAAACCTTTTTTCTGCCGTATTCCATTCTCCAGGATTCGACCTCTAGTTACAAAAAAAAACCTTCTAGAATGAGCGTAATTTCTGTTTAATTACGGTAGCAGAGAAGTCCGCAAACACCAAGTACCACCACAAATAAGCGGAAAATAAGAATACAGAAAAAATGGAAATTATTAACATTTTTTGCATTGAGCCAACATTTTTTAAACACAAACCAGATTCAGTCAGTATTTTTTTTTCGGTTGATTCTGCATTTCTTCAACACTTTTTCTCTCTTTTAAATTTAATTTCCGCTGAAATCCAGATCAAAAGATGGAAATTTTCGATACCGCATTATTTGTTTTTCTTGTTTTCGTCTGTGCAATCATTCTTGAACCTTAATTCAGTCGTGGTCCGTCCGTTGATCGGCTAAAGCTGATTTTTCTCACCCGCACTCGTTTCCTATTCCGTTTAAACTTATTTTTCGCCTCCAATCTTCGTTATTTTCAGATCTGTTCCGCCATGCAGTCCGTCTTCCACGTTCTCATGATCTTTCTCGCCCTCTACTTGGCCGCCTCCCACGCTGCTCCAACTCCGTTCGCAAGTCGTGAATCACGTGCTCTTGCTCCGTCCGTCGAGTCGTGGTGCATCTTCTATCCGGAAAAGTGCCGCATGCTCAAGTTTGCCGGAATTCGTAAAAGAAATGCTCTCGATGTGTTCGACTACTAATTCGTTAATTCTTCTTCGTTTTCCAATTGTGTGTTGCTTGTGAGTCGGATCTCAGTGGGGCGTGTTTTTTCTCTTTTTTATAACTACAGTGATGATGATGATGACCATTTCAATAAATTATTTTTGTATAATAATAATTATAATAATAAAGACATTTTCGTAGACGGAAAATAGAAAGAAAAGGGAAGAAAAAAAAAGAAAAATTGAAAAGATGAATGAATCGTAGTGCACTTGTCAATTTGATTATGAATCTATATAAATAAAACTGCAGTTATAAAAAATGTGTAGGTAGAAACAAAAAAGGGAGCGACGTGCAGAAGAAAGGGAAATAAAGAGTTCTAGAGGTCACAAATTCTAGAAACAAGTGCACTCATTGCGTTCTATTCTAGACGCACGCTTCCTGCTATAAATACTTAGCAGACAACAAAAACACATTGGAGAAGAGAAGGAAAAGTGGGAACCCGTTTTTGGAACTTTTAGATAGATGGTATGTTCCCGGAACAAGGAACAACGGGACAGAAGGGATACGGAGAAAAATATAGCGACTACTCAGAGAAAAGAACATTAATTTCGGTACCTAATCAGTAGTACTGCACAGTTTGTGTCTCCGGTAAAGCTTGCAAGTTCCTGGAGAGCACACTGCGCACGTCAGAAGTGAAGCGGAGTGCGTCGAGGAACGGTAGTAGATTCAGAAGACACGTGTCATTCGGATCGGAGAACCACGAAGCGATCGGTATAGCGTTGTCTAAAATATTGATTTTTAAATAAACGGTTTCGTCATAGAAATTTATTCAGGAAATTCCCAAATTGGTCCGAAACTTTCCGAAATACTGTAAAATCTCGTTTTTTGACTGAAAGTTGACTTAAAATTTTTTTTTTTTTTTTTTTTTTTTTTTTTTTTTTTTAACAAGCCTGCGGCTTTTAGCGACATCGTTGTTTTTTAATGGTAATTTCTTTTTCAGATAGTCACGCCACTCATTTCTGTACACTAGCTGTCGGCTCCGCGACATCTCGAAACCGGACATCTCGAAACCGCGACATCTCGAAACCGGACATTTCGAAACCGGACATCTCGAAAGCGGACATCTCGAAACCGGACATCTCGAAACAGCGTTAACAGGGGGAGGGTGGTTGAAAAGAGAGGTAGGAAGTAAAAAATTTTTTTTTCATAATTCAATGACTATTCAACAAAAAATAAAAAAAAGCAAGATTTGGGTACATTCCACTATAGCCCCCCGAAACATTTCATTATACCCCCCCTGGCATAAACGTTGGTAAACCCCCCCCCCCCCCCCACCGATTTCAATATATGCCCCCAACATGGAAGGTGGTGGAGCGGGGGGGGGGGGGGGGGGGGGTATAAAATTTTTTATCTTGGCTGAGTATCAAGTGCAAGAAGCCAAATTGTGGAGTAAACAACTAGATTTTTTATCGATTTTCTTCCGTTTTCTTTTAATTTTTGTTAGATTTTCGAGTTTTTTCCTTCTTTTTTTTAATATTTTGTCGTTCACGCTTTGAATATGCGTTTCTAAGCATTTATCGATGGCCGGGAAGTTCAGCGGCAACGCGCCGGAAGCATGTGTGACACTTTTCAAATTGGCGACCGGAGGGAGCTGGGCGGAAGCTTGCTTTGCGGGTTGATTTTTTGGGATTAAAAGCCTAAAGGTGAGCATAAAAGTATAGGAAAAGGTTACAGGGAGCCGATTAAACACTCAAGGATCCTAGCAAACTTCCGCCCAGCTCCCTCCGGTCTCATTAAGCCCGCCGCCATTTCAATATAAACCCCCACCAGTGGTGGGGGGTTATAAACTTTTTTGAAATAAATGAGTATCAAACGTAAGAAACGAAACTGAGCGATGAAAATCTAATCCCTAATTAAAATCAGACGTAGGATTCAACTAGGAGAGATCTTGGACATTTCAATAAAGCACCCCACCATTTAAATAAGCCCACCCACGTGGGGTGGTATAACAAAATGGGCGTTTGGGGGTGTATAATATAATGATATGGGGGGCTATAATGAAAGATTACCAGGGAATTCAATATGACCCCCCAAAACAACGGTGGGGGGATATGTTAGAATCTAATATGTCCCCCCACCGAGACATTTCATTTTATGCCCCCACTTTTATAACCCCCCACTTTTCAAGGTGGTGGGGGGGGGTATTCCAACTGGTGGGTGGTCTTAAGTGGGTGGGGGGGTATAATGGAATTTTCCCCAAGATTTGAGCATCATTTCTTTGGCGGCCACCAAAAAAGTTTACAGTACGCAAACTGCACCTTGCATCAGAGGCAGGGGTGGGACCAAAAAAAATGTTTTTTCGGTCGTTTCTTTTGCTTTTTTTGGGTGAAACAAAAAAAATTTGTTTTGTTCATCCACGTAAGAAAAAAACAGTTTTATTTTAAGCCGCGGAGGCGCAAAACAATGCCTGCATGAACAAAAACTCAGCCGGGATATGCTCTGAATTGACAAAAAATCTCTAATTTTCAACGAAAACTTTGGAAAATTTCCATTCAACTCGCAGAAATACAGTTTTTTCATTATTTTCTTGCGAAAAAATTTTTTTCTGATTTTTTTTGAGGAAAAAAAAATTGTTTTGATACTTTTTTTGGGGAAAAACATTTTTTTTTTCATTTTTTTTAAGTTACTTACTTACTTACTTAGTCGATCCGTTCTTCGGCACCCTTTCTCGAAACACGTTTACAGGGGAAAAAATAGTATTTCTGCGAGTTGAATGGAAATTTTCCAAAGTTTTCGTTGAAAATTAGAGATTTTTTGTCAATTCAGAGCATATCCCGGCTGACTTTTTGTTCATACAGGCATTGTTTTGCGCCTCCGCGGCTTAAAAGAAAACTTTTTTTTTTTCTTACATGCATGAACAAAACAAATTTTTTTTTGTTTCACCTAAAAAAAGCAGAAGAAACGACCGAAAAAACTTTTCTTTTGGTCCCACCCCTGCCTCTGATGCAAGGTACAGTTTGCGTACTGTAAACTTTTTTTGGTGGCCGCCAAAGAAATGATGCTCAAATCTTGCTTTTTTTTGATTTTTTGTTGAATAGTCATTGAATTATGAAAAAAAAAATTTTTACTTCCTACCTCTCTTTTCAACCACCCTCGCTCCCCCTGTTAACGCGGTTTCGAGATGTCCGGTTTCGAAATGTCCGGTTTCGAGATGTCGCGGTTTCGAGATGTCCGGTTTCGAGATGTCGCGGAGCCTAGCTGTCGAGTAAGTAAAATGTTTTAAAGTTAATCGAACGACTGTATTATGACTTTGAAAAATACTCGTCAAAACTTTGCAAAAAAAAGTTTACTAGGTCTCGGGAGCGAACCCAGAGCCTTCTTGTATCAGTGCTCCCGCCGCACACAGTTGCGCCACCCATCGACATTTCCAGCAAAAAATGTGCTCGAAAAAGGGAAACATTTAGACAGCTCATAAAAGCGTCTGAGGCCATATGCAAGAAACTGGAAAACGATAGGAAAACCGTTTTCCGGAAAACGAAATTTGAAAAACGCTGTGAGATGTGAGAGACGCTGGTGAGCATGTTTCGGAAAACTGTTTTCCTCTCGTTTTCCAGTTTCTTGCATATGGCCCCTGGAAACATTTTGCCGATTTTTAAGATCTTACAAAATTCACCGAAAATTCTAGTATCACCCTGATTTTTTTCAGAATTTCCCTAAACAATATTCAGAACAGGACAAAAACACCGTTTTTCGTAGTTTTTTCCCCTATGCAGGAAAAAACCCATCGCGTCGAGACCCGGCAGTGAAAAATGCAATGCGCCTTTAATTTTCAATGGGAATTCGGTTGAAATTTAAAGGCGCATAAAGTTATTTCATCGGCCGGTATCGACACGATAAGTTGTTTACGTCAAAAAACCTCCGACTACTGTAGTTTTTTGTCTTTTTTCCTCAATTTTGCATAGGGAAAAAACCGATTTTCGTGTAGGTCCATTAGTTTTGCGCAATGTCTCGGCATTTCTAAATTCCTTATTTTTTTTATATTTTTCATTTAAGCTGCTCAAACTTGTCGCATAATAACATGAACGCGTTTCATAATTGATAGAGCGCAGATTAAAGAGGTTTACCATGCAATAGTGTGTCTTGTCGATAAAACATGTATTTAAAAACTTTACCAATATTTAATTATTCAACTAATTAATTGGTACATTTTATTAAAAAATGTTCTCTTCTGCAGAATTCTGATGCGCGAAAAAGTGTAATGAAAAAATTTCAAATTTGGACCGAAATATCGATTTTTAAATTTTCTGTGCATGTTTTTGGGCTCTGGGACGTTTCGAAACTTTATTGCTATTTTTCGTCTCCGTGTTCCCACTATTGGCTAAATTTGGCCAGGGATAAAACAGTTGTCAAATGTTTTACTGTCGAACCGCCAAAATAGTCAAACGCGGTCCACTGAACTTATTGTTAACGCTATGCGATTTTCATTTTGGTTCCCAAATTAGTTCATTTCACGTGTAAAATCAACGTGAAATGAAATAATTTGGAGACCAAAATGAAAATCGCATAGCCTTGAGTTCAGCGGATCACGTTTGACCATTTTGGCGGGCCGACAATACCGGTAAATTCGGAGAATCACAATTTCGATGATAAAATTTTTCAAAAAGGCGTTCACCGGCAAATTATTCTTTTTTTCAATAAGGCACATGCCGCGAAACAATCAAACAAGCGAAAAACTCACGTGGAAATTTGCGATACGCTCCTGGTGAGTTGTCAAGTATGCAAATGCTCGAAAGATCTGGATGAATAGCAGACAAATCTTTAGTGTATCCACCAAATTCCATTGTGCAGTGTTGCCGAAAATACCTGCAAGAAATTGAAATTACAACCTGCATATTAAGGCTTCCATTCGGACGAAAAAAAAAGCGGACGAATTTCGTCCGCCGTTCGTCCGCTCGTCCGCGGTTCGTCCGGTTCGTCCGGTTCGTCCGAGGTCGGTCCGCTTCGTCCGTTTTTTTTCTTGTTAGTTTTTCTTTTTGTTTCTGCTTTATTTTGTTTTCAAAAGTTGTTTTTGTTCTTTTTTCTTTAAAATATCAACAAAAATGTCTTGTTTCTGCTATCAAAAATTCGGAAAAAAAATTTTAAAAAATTGTTTTTGCAAAGCTAATTCTACATAAATTTGCAACCGCTCACATTTTCAATGGCAGATTTTTTAAATAGAGTGCCATAAATTAAAAGTCCCAGCCAATAAGAGCGTGCCGGACGAAGCGGACGAAACGGACGAAGCGGACGAAACGGACCAACCGATCCGTCCGCGGACGAACCGGACGAACTGCGGACGAAGCGGACGGACGGCGGAC
The DNA here is from genome assembly GCA_963572235.1 of Caenorhabditis japonica. Lineage (NCBI taxonomy): Eukaryota > Metazoa > Nematoda > Chromadorea > Rhabditida > Rhabditidae > Caenorhabditis > Caenorhabditis japonica. The sequence continues at coordinate 22,172,320 of OY754343.1, read as the reverse complement.
GGACGGACGAACGGACGGACCGGACGGACGAAAATTGGTCCGAATGGAAGCCTTACTGCATATTCTTCAGGCTAATTAAAAAAAAACTTACCTTCTTTTGAGAATCCCTCTCCCGCGATCCAACTTGTCAGCCACCGATGATCCATAAACTTCCATACTGGCAGTGAAAACGACCAATTCGTACCTGTAATTTTAAAGTGAGGAAAATAGAGTCATAGATCTGATAGAAAAATGGATGATATTACTAACCATTGACTGACGACCGAGAGAAAATAGTCGACATGGGGACGCTCGTGGACGGAAAATTTGACAGGGTGTCTGTCGATTACAACCTGAAAATGGAAAAATTTGAGAAATATCAAGGAAATAAAAGGAGGCGCCACCTTTATGGGGAAACTGATTTAAAACGTAGTATTGGTTGAACAACCAGAAATAGCCGGCAATTCCAACCCATTGATTATTTTTCACCATAAAATTCATTTTTTCTTTTTTTTTTTTTTTTGCTAACCTGTGAATAACCCCATAAATCTGCCACCCATCCACTTTTCTCAAAAATTGACACTTTTTTAAAATGTTTTTTTTTTAATTGTGACAGCGGTGTTTGCATATTCCAAGTCAAAAGAGCGCAGAGAAATAATAAAAAATTTTAATGGGGTTATTCACGAAATGGCAAACAATGGCAAAAAACTGCGCGAAAACTCGGAAAATGCTCCGATTGACCTGAAATTTTGGGAAATATTGGGAAACATTCTCCTGTACACGCTCAAAAAATTTTGGACCAAAATATCGATTTTAAAAATTATACATTTTTTTTTCTGAAAATTTTTAAAATCGATATTTTGGTCCAAAATTTTTTGAGCGTGTACAGGAGAATCTTTACTATTACTAATAAAATTTTTCTGTGTGTCGGTCTGTCTGTGTATGGGTATGTTCGCGGTGCTGGCGCAGTCCCCAGATGTCCGTGAAAAGCCAATATTGGAAATCTGAGTCTACTGAATGCCGCGATGATGCCCGTCTTTTTCAAATTTTGATATCATTATTTTGAAGGTACTTTACTGTTAGGCCCTTCAACATTTTTTTCTTCTTCTACATGTTATGCATTTCTACAGTCGAAATGATATCCGGCAGGAAACTCTAGGTCGTTCGAAATGTGACATCACACACTGGAGAGCTTTCAGCCGGCGCGATGTTCAAGTGGTTTGTTGTCTAGGCTGGCTTGTGGGAGGTCGGAAGTTCGAGTTTTACTGTGGTTTTTCTTTTTTGTTAGGGAGTTTTTATTAGTTACTGTCAATTTAGCCAACAAAGTTAGATTCAAGTAGGTTTTTCATATTTTTGAGCTTTTTTTTAGCATTTATTTTTTTTGATTTGTCGTTTAAAGTTCATCTTTAATGTTCATCCATCCTATCTATTTTAGTTTATGAGCGGTTATGAACAAAATTTTGTCAATATTTCAGTTATTTTAATAAACTCTATCTAAACAAGTTTCTTAATTGGTACTCATTTTGAAACTCTCTATTCAACCCGAAACACGGTATTGAAGCCAGAACAAGATTTATGGAGAAGTGAACTTTTTAACTTTGAGAGGAAAAGAAATAACGGGAGAAATAACGATTCAAGATAACTTAAAGAGCAAAATAGGCCTTGCTTTCAGAGTTGTTATATTTAATGGATTCGTGACTGAATGACATTTCACGTGAAACTAAAAGACAAAATTCTCTTAATTTCTCCTGTTGTTTCTTCATTTTTTCGAATAAAAACGTGAATTAGAGTATAACATGCCAGGACTCGACTCGAAGCACGGCGTGTTAGAACCTACGTAAAGGCAAACGCGCTCTGTTGCATTTATCTGCGTCTCGATAGTATCATTCTGTCAAGTTTAGATAAGTGTGTGCAAAGCTAGAGACGCAGAGACTTGAGAGACATGACATGTGAATTTTTATTTCCAAAACAATTTTAAAAACATAGTCTCCAGCACGCCGTGCGAAGAGTTTTGTTGAGTTTGAAAAAATCTGAATACGGTAGTTTTTCTTTAGGTGTTCTTGCACAATGCAATGGGTTAAAAACACCTAAAACAATTTTTTTTTTCTGCACTGAATAGGTTCGTGACATATTTTTTTCGCAATCAATGTACAAAAACGGGTCGACAGACACACAGAAAAAATTTATTTTTTAATTGATTCAATTTTGGGTACTTACTCAATGTGTCCAATGACATACAGTAAAACTCTTCAAAAAAACCGGGAGACTCGCGCGTCCCCAAGCTTACCCAGAAGGTTTTTTCTAATATTTACCAAAATTTCAGGTCAATCGGAGCATTCTCCGATTTTTCCCGCATTTTTTTTCTTTTTTTTCCGGTTTTGTGAATAGGTTCATTAAAGGGGTGCCAACTTTTTGGGGAAAGTTGCTTAAAATATACGCTTGGGTGGGGGATTTACGAATATCACATCGAAATCGCACGAAATTTTTTTTCTGATTTTTGGCAAATTTTACAAAATAAGACCACGGGGAGTACACGATTTGGCGCGAAATTCCCCACCCAAGAGTATATTCTAAGCAACTTTCCCCAGAAAGTTGGCAACCCCTTTAACACTTTGTATTTAAAAATTAGCAAAAAACTGTGTTCAAAAAAATTATTTATGGACCTATTCAAAGTACTGTAGAAAAACGGAAAAAATGACAAAAAACTAGGAGAAAACTCGGAAAATGCTCCGATTGCTCTGAAATTTTGGGAGAAACTGTCGAAAATGCTTCCGGACTTGCTTAGAAAATTATGGACAGAATCGATTTTAAAAAAGTATTGATTTTTATAAAAAATGTTCTAAAATCGATATTTCGGTCCAAAATTTTCTGAGCAAGCCCGGAATCATTTTTGACAGTTTCTCCCAAAATTTCAGACCAATCGGAGCATTTTCCGAGTTTTCTCCCAGTTTTTTGTCATTTTTTCCGTTTTTCTACAGTACTTTGAATAGGTCAATTAAAAAACCCAAAAAACGTGTTTCCACAATTTTAAAGGATAGTTTTCCAGTTTCCGTCGTAAATTACCAGTTTTTTGTCAAATCGAAAGACAATTTTTTATGCGCCTCCGCGGCTCTAGAAAACAATTCCGTCATCGATGGTTATACAAAAAAAAATGTTTGTTTCTCCAAAAAAAAACATTTTTGACGCACCATCTTCGTTTTATCAATTATTTTCTTTCTTTTTTTTGGAATTAAAATCCACTAGTATGCCTCAAAAATGCACAAAAGTTTCGAAACTTTCTTTAAACGAAATGACATACCCGTATCGTGAAATCCGCTGGAGTTCCCGGTTTAACAGTTTGCCGAAGTACGCCGTCGTGATGTGAATGAATGAGCGTTTCGTCAAGATCCAACACCAGTATTTTGCGTTTCACAGTCACTGAAATCACAAAGTTTACCATAAGAAAACCCAAAAAAAAACTTACATAGGCGATGAGTAGTAAGCGGAGACATCGGTATGTTGCTATGGTACTTGACGACTTGATATTTGCAGTACTGAAAATCAACTTTTACTGCGCGCGGTCGGCGATAACAAGTACTTACAGCTCTGGTCGTTTTGCGGAAAAAGTGAAGGAAAAAATTGAAGAAGCCGGCGAGAAAGCAGAAAACCGTTTGCGCGAGCGTCGTCATGGTTCGGAGCAACAACGACGCCTGCTTCTGCAATGTCTACTATCAAAAAAAAAAAAAAAAGAACACAGGTGTTTCTTCGTTATTCTGATAGCAAAAGTGGAAGGCGGTGGAGCGAAAAGGCCACAGCCGCTGCTGATAAGAACACATGGGCAAGAAGACTGCAGAGACACTTTTGGAAAAGAAGAGAGAAATGAGACAGACAGGTTCACGGTCGAACGCTATCCAGATTTTGAGTTTTCTTCAACATTGTGGCATTTTTGTAATTTCTTTTTTTTTTTTTATAATCATCGAAATACTAGTTTTTTTTTTTTTAGTTTTTAAGGAAATGACCCAAATTTTGTTTAAAACTTTCCGTTTTTACTCTATTATAAGGGCACCACTAGGGTTCTTATTGGCTTGAAATATTAATTTTCTCCAACTTTTATTATACATTTTTCAGATTCACAAATTAGCGAAAAATAGAAAAAACCAGCAAAAAAATGAGCGAAAATTCAAAAAATGCTCCGATCGATCTGAAATTTTGGGAAAAAATGGAAGAAATACTCACGGACATGACATTCCCAGAAAATTTCAGACCAAAATATCAATTTGAAAAAAAATTGACATCTTGGTCTGACAAGGGAAGTGTTTGATTCATCCTAATCTAGAATTTCCCAAAATTTCAGCGTAGGTGCTTTCGACTATGCTGATTCCATTTCTGCAATAAAAACCGGCTAAATGCTCACGTGAGCCAAGTTATGAGCTCCTAAACTTTTCCTATGGTTAAGCATTTTTTGCGTAAACCGAATAGTGTACTAGAACCGATACTGCAGAAAACATCGGTTGGTTGGTTCAGTGGTTCGGTTGCAGGGTTCAAGTGGGGAGGTCACGGGTTCAATTCCTGCTCATGCTAATCTTTTTTTGCATTTTTTTTTGTGTGATTTTTTCAGCTAGTAAAAGTCAGAAAAAATCGGTTACATTTACTTTTTTTCAGATTTTGAGTGAATATTCCGGCTGCAAACAGCTTCGAGAGTGAATTTATGACAAAAAATTAAACACTTTTTTTTTTGATTTGGCGACATTTTGAGCCATTGAGCACATGCAAAAATTTTTTTCAAATTTTTTGAATTATCGTTTTTGATCTGTTTTTGACCTGTATCCGCGTAGACCTTTTGATTGTTCTAAATGAACTGGAAAAGCGAGAAACTGGATATAAAATACCGAATTCCCCGGTTGTTTGTATGTAATTATGTCTTCCAAGCTTGTTATTTTGGTCTACGCTACTGCTGTAATCAAGGGTGATCCGAAAAAGCCAAAATTGGATTGTTGGGATCAGAATTTGGCTGATCGGGTCGTCATTTTGCTGAACCAACACGAAGAGGGTCATCAAGAAACAGTTCTTACAGGGTCACCAAGAGACAAACGGGGATAATTACAGAATAGCCACCCATATATTTCAAAATAGGTACCCATTTGACTCGCTATAGTATAGCCACCCACAGTCGGCGCCGCGTGGGTGTCTATTCTGGAATTATGGGTGGCTATTCTGGAATTATGGGCGGTTGTTCTGTAATAATGGGTGGCTAAATTGGAATAATGGGTGGCTATTCTATAGCCCGTTGGAGTGGGTACTTATATTGGAGTGCAAGGGTGGCTATTCTGAAAGATTCCCTAGGAAACCAATATTTGCACCCATTACCACTGAGTGGGTGGCTTAACTGTAATAATATATTCCAGTAAAAGCACCCATATATTTCAAAATAGCCACCCACAGAAATTTGGAAAAATCTCATTTTTCAGTTAAGTGGGTGGCTATACTATAGCGTGGGTACCTATATTGTAGTGGGTGGCTATACTGGAATTTTCCCGACAAACGGGTACATCCAAATAGTATACCAAAAAGAAGAGTTTACGCGGATACAGGTCAAAAACAGATCAAAAACGATAATTCAAAAAATTTGAAAAAAAAATTTTTTTTTGCGCTCAATGGCTCAAAATGTCGCCAAATCAAAAAAAAAAGTGTTTATTTTTTTGTCATAAATGCACTCTCGAAGCTGTTTGCAGCCGGAATATTCACTGAAAATCTGAAAAAAAGAAATATAACCGATTTTTTCTGACTTTTACTGGCTGAAAAAATCACACAAAAAAATGCAAAAAAAGATTAGCATGAGCAGGAATTGAACCCGTGACCTCCCCACTTGAACCCTGCAACCGAACCACTGAACCAACCAACCGATGTTTTCTGCAGTATCGGTTCTAGTACACTATTCGGTATACGCAAAAAACGCTTAACCATAGGAAAAGTTTAGAAGCTCATAACTTGGCTCACGTGAGCATTTAGCCGGTTTTTATTGCAGAAATGGAATCAGCATAGTCGAAAGCACCTACGCTGAAATTTTGGGAAATTCTAGATTAGGATGAATCAAACACTTCCCTTGTGAAATTTTCAGAGAATGTCATGTCCGCGTGTATTTTTTCCCATTATTTCCCAAATTTTCAGATCGATCGGAGCATTCTCTGAATTTTCGCTCATTTTTTTGCTAATTCGTGAATAACCTCATTAGTTTTTCTCTGATTTCTGAAAAAAAAATGTTGGAAAACATTTAAATTTCAAGCAAAGGCGGCTAGGTAATTTTTAAAATGCATTTTTTCGGATTTTTCAAAAAATCGATATGCATCCTTCTAATAGAGTAGAGATAACATTTTTTTTTTGGTTTTTGTATGAAACAACCTTTGGAAAACCTAATCGAAACGGGGGTACGACAGAATAGAAATAGGCGAAATAGAAATGCTACAAAATAGAAATGCTACAAAAAAGAACTGGAAAAAATAGAAATGAGCGAAATAGAAATGCTACGAAATAGAACGGCTACAAAATAGAAATGGGCGAAATAGAAATGCTACAGAATAGAACAAATTTTGGCGATGGAGCGCGTTTGCATTATTTTTTCAATTTCTCAGTTTTTCGCCGATTTTCCATTTTTTTTTTCTGAAACTGCATTGATTTTATACCTTTATTCATTTTCGATGTTGTTAAGTGCGTAAAATATCTGAAAAGTACTGAAAAATCCTATAATAATCGGAAAATTCGAAGAATAATACAAACGCGCTCCATCGCACCGATTTCTATTTCGCCCATTTCTATTTTGTCACATTTCTATTTCGCGCTGTTCTATTCCGCTCATTTCTATTTTGTAGCCGTTCTATTTTTTCCAGTTCTTTTTTGTAGCATTTCTATTTTGTAGCATTTCTATTTCGCCTATTTCTATTCTGTCGTACCCCCATCGAAACAGTTTCTAGTAAAAAAATTTTCTAAATGAAGCTTGTTTCAGAAAACCTCCGAAAAAATATTGAAAAATGATGGAAAATTAGAAAAAATGCATTTTTTAATTCAGGAAAAAATTGCGGAAAAAATCAGGGAATGCTCCGATTAACCTGAAATTTTGGGAAATATTGGAAAAAATTATCCTGTACACGCTCAAAAAATTTTGGACCAAAATATCGATTTTAAAAATTTTTAGAAAAAAAAAATCGATTTTTGGTCCAAATTTTTTGAGCGTGTACAGCAGGCTTGTGCGAAAACGGGGTGCTCGAAAAAGTCGAAAACTAATTTTATTTTCGATTTTTTTTTCGAAAATTCGAAATCTCGAATTTTTTTCGGTTTCATTTTTCGAAAAAAAAATTTTCGACCTCCATTTTCGAGTTATTTTTTCGAAAATTCGAAAACAAATCGAAAACGATTTTCAAGCGAGCAGAATACTGATTTTAAATTCATCACTGGCACAGACGTCAGCTAAAACTTCAAATTCGCCAGAAATCCTGCATTTTTCATAAATACCGTAAAAACTCTGTTAAATGGCCATCCCTATTTGAATGCCACCTCCAACAGAATGCCACTCAAAACCCTACTTCGAACAATAAAATGCCACCCCCTATTTGAGTGTCACCCCTAATATAATGCCACTTTTGTAAAAATATTAAAACTATTGTACCGTAGAAAATGAAATACGCAATTCCCAAGTGAACTGCTTCCAAATTGTTGGAACATTTCAAAAACTTTTGAAAACAAATTGTTTCGAATAATATAATGCCACCCCCTAATAGAATGCCACCTCTAATATAATACCCGCTAAACTTTACTTCGAACAATAGAGTGCCATGGCTATTTAATAGAGTTTTTACAGTAAGTTTCATAAAATCTGTCTTTAGACTCTTTCGAAATGAACGTACCCTAAATTTCAAATTCTAGAGGTGCGATTAAATAAATCATACTCACCTCAAATCTAGGATCTAAAATTGATCCAAACCCCAGAAAATCATTATTCTCGTGTTTTTCGAGCTCCTTATCAGTTTTTCAGACAGCCTTTTTCATTCCAGTATTTTTTTTTCGATTTTTTCGAATTATCTCGAAAAAATTCTCGTCGAAATTTTTTTTCGAAAAAAAAGGTCGAAAACATTTTCGTCGAAAATTTTTTTCGAAAAAAAAAGTCAAAAAATTTTTCGTCGAAAATTTTTTTCGAAAAACTTTGAAAAAATCGAAAATTTGAAAATTTTCGTTTTCGTTTTCGCACAAGCCTGGTGTACAGGATAATTTTTCCCAATATTTGCCAAAATTTCAGGTCAATCGGACCATTCTCCGATTTTTCCCGCAATTTTTTTTGCTGAAAATTTCCTGAGTAATTTTAGAGGAAAAAAAATACTCTGGGCATGCTCGAAAAATGTGGCTTTGTGACGTTTCGAAACCTGTAATTTCAAAACACTTTTTGCAACAAAACACACGCGCATTTCTTTTTTATTTTTCGTTTTTATCAATTCTTTTCATTTTTTGGGAATTTAAATCTACTAGTATGCCGAAAAATGCAACAAAAAAAATTCCAAAACGTCCCAGTTTCGAAACTTAGCAGAGCCAAAAATATTGTACTGAAAAACTAAATTTTAACAATTTTCGATTAAAATATCACATTAAATACTTCAGACCAGTCCAGTTCCACCCTATTTTAACCTTTTTCGGAATTTTTCGACACGTTTTAATTGTAAACAAAAAAATGCTCCAATAAAGAAAAAGTAATGAACCCGAAAATAATGGACCTATTCACAAAACCGGAAAAAAATTGCGGGAAAAATCGAAGAATGCTCCGATTGACCTGAAATTTTGGGAAATATTGGAACAAATTCTCCTGTACACGATCAAAAATTTTTGGACCAAAAATCGATACTTTGGTCCAAAATTTTTTGAGCGTGTATGTACAGGAGAATTTTTTTCCAATATTTCCCAAAATTTCAGCTCAATCGAAGCATTCTCCGATTTTTCCCGCAATTTTTTCCGGTTTTTGTGAATAGGTCCATAACATCTGGGGATAAAATTTGGGTCAACGGGTAAGTAATTCACAAAGAATGCGAAAAATCTTATCAAATTGTCGCCGGAAATTTGATATACTTACCCGCAATATCCAAAGAATAACTTGCACGCAGTAGTCAATACAAAACTCGACCGATTGTCGAGCAGAATTAGGCATGCCTTTTTTCTCTGTCTGCGCCTCTCTTTTCACCACACTCTTTTCTCGTACAGGCCACCAACACCTTGATCTCAGACGATGTCTCTATTCACAGAGTCAGCGAGAGTGACAAGACGCAGGCGACAAACAGCAGCAGAAGGCCCCTTTTTCAAAAATGATTCTCAACTCAAAGGACGGGAGGAAGAAGGTGCACGAGTGCGCGCACTGGCTCTATTCAGCAGAAACGAACCCCTTTTATGAATTATAGCTTGTGAGTTTGGCTAGTGAGGTGCTAAATACGAAATGGAATATTTTTCAGTATCGGTCCAAGTCCCTCGAGAGAAAAACGAAAGAGCTAAAATCCAATCAACGAGCAATTTTACGGCATATCTTGACCGAAAAATTTAACAATTTGCAATCGATCCCGAAAAACGTATTCACAATGTTTTTGTCAGCTATTTTGCATGTTTATCAAGTTTAAATTGTGACAGTTGAATTGTCAAACGCGCTCCACTGGACTCAACGCTATGCGATTTTCATTTTCGTTTCCAAATTATTTTGTCGGTTTTTCTTTGTTTTTTTTTTTTGCATAAAATTCGTGCTTTTTCCTTGTAAAAATATTTTTTCGAGACCAAATTCATAAAGTTTTGTCAAAATCTTCCGCATATTTCCGAATTTCAGTGAAAAATCATTTTTTTTTTCGATTTCTGTGCACTTTAAAAAAATTCATAACTCAAACTCCATCATGATGATGTTTTTCAATGTTTTCTTACGTTTTAGCCCGAAAAAAACTGATTTTAATATAAATTCCACCTTTTTTCCGCCAAAACGGCGAATTTTCACTAACAAAAATCAGTAATTTTGTGGGTTTTTCTCCGCTTTCCTCTATTTTTTCTCGAGATCCTGACAAAACCGGGGAAAACCGACGTTGCAAATCTGCGGCGCATTTTTTGCTTTATTTTCAACACTTTCAGTACAAAACATCGTGCAGCAGTTGCAAATGGGTGCGGAGCCTTCTCGAGAAAAAGAGGGAAAAGCGGAGAAAAACCCACTTTTACTGATTTCAGTGAAAATTCGCCGTTTCGGCGGATCAGTACTTTTCGGGCTAAAAGGTAATAAAATATTGAAAAACATCATCATGATGGAGTTTGAACCAAAATATTTCGAAACTAACGAGTTATGAATTTTTTAAGTGCACAGAAATCGAAAAATATTGATTTTTCACAGAAATTCGGAAATATGCGGAAGATTTTGACAAAACTTTATGAATTTGGTCTTGAAAAACATTTTTAAAAGGAAAAACCACGAAAAAATAAGATTTTATGCAAAAAAACAAAGAAAAACCGACAAAAATCGCATAGCGTTGAATCCAGTGGAGCGCGTTTGATCATTTTGGCGGGCTGACAATAAATATTTGAATATTGAAATCTCGAGAATTTCGAATATTTTATGACGTGGCATGGCAACCGTTTGTTTTCATTTTGCTGTCCCTGCTCTCCGGTTATTGATTTTTCATGTTAAATACGAATCGAAAAAATACGTTCCACAAATCGCATTTCATTGGTCTATTATGTATGAACAATAATATCAGTCCCAATGCAACACTTTAATCTGGCAAAAATGTTAAAATACCTGGTCGCGACGCCTGTGAATTTCCGAGCTACCCAACTGTCTATTCGGCATGAGCATACTTGTGCATGATCTGTAGCGATACCGCTAAAAATTAAGAAAATCAAATATTTAAAAACATCCAAAACAATTAAAAAAGTGATAAAATTAGTGGCGCGGAAAAAAAGTTGCAACGCGAAAAATGTCGTCATTCAAAATGTTCAATCCGCAAACACTCTGTACGCATTTGTGCGACAAATTAAATGCATTGCGCTAAAAAAATTTTATTTTGCAAAAAAAATTCTTTTTTTCTTCTTTTTTTCTCCCATTTTTCACAATTTTGATTCCATAAATATTTAATCTGTGCGGTTCCCGCTTGATTTATTGCTTTTTCGAGCAAAAATCCATCGCCGATCAGTCCAAAGCGCAAATTCGTTATTTTTCAGGTATGGCAAGCCTTCCAAGCATTAGTGGAAAGTTCTCTAGATTGCTATCCAACGTCTTTAACTCGTCTGTGATGTCTAACTGCAATGCGTCTGGAAGATGGTGGCCGCAGCCCGAGTGAGTCTTTACAAATAAAGGGAAATTGTCTTGCTTTTTGTGGTTTTGGAATTCTCTTGTTCTGCTTGGGAGCTGTTACAACTGGGTCTGTAATTCATAAATTTATCCACTGTGAGACGAAGGTTGTAACAGTTCTCTTTGCAGTCGCCGATTCTCCACGAAACCTGACGAAAAAAGTTCTCTCGAGCGGCGAGCATCTTCCACTTCAAATGATTCCGATGTGGTTGTGACTCCTCAACAAGGCATAAAACTGTCGAAATCTGACGCGGCGCCCGTCTACTCGAAGCCAAAATCGACGGGGCCCGGCTACGAGCTGGTGGAGCACAAGAAAGGCGAGATGGTGGCTAATTACACGCTGTTCGAGGCGGCGATCAACAAGGCAAAAGTTCCGTGGGTGAATTATGATGGACTGACGAGTGAGGAACGGACAGTGCATATGGCACATATGAAGGCGATCAATGACAGAAAATTGATGTATTTGGATCCGAAGACTGGCTACAGTGTGTTCACAATATCGCATCATTTGAAGAGAAATAAATGCTGTGGAAGCGGGTGTCGCCATTGCCCCTATGAAATGGTCAATGCGAAAGAAGAAGTGCGCTCGCAAAAAGTCTGGAATGGCGCTTTTTACGTTTAGTTAATCTGTGTCGATAGTTTTATAAATAAATACATATTTAGATTTAATTATTTAGTATTATTGTTTTATTTAAGTTGTCGCGCGGTGTTTGCGGACCGATTTACGAGGCTTCGCCCAGTGCCCTGCTTTATTTTTTTGTGAATTTCGCTTTTATTTTTACATTTTTGTCGCTTTCTGATGATTTTCTTTCTATTTTTAAACAATTTTTTTTAATTTTAGGTCGATAATTGTTCTGTTCGAACGAATATTGAACAAGAAAATACGAGAAAAAGAAGGGAAAATGGCATTTTTTTGGTGAGTAATATTTTTAAAACATTTTAGAGCAAAATTTTTAATTTTACTTTTTTAACAGCGTTTAAAATCTGTGGAAATGAAATATCGGGACCGAGGACGCCGACAAACGTGGTGGATATCGAACGCAGATTAATGACGATTTTTCCTTCTTTTATGCCGACTCGTATCAGGTAATAAATTGATAGGATTTTATTGAGAAGTTTATCAGAATTTAAATCAGTTATTTGCGGTTCGCTGCCACGTCAAATGAATTCGGTGGATTGTGGAGTCGATCGTCTACTAGAGCAGTTCAAAAATCAACAACTTATTATTTTCCTGTATTTAAATTAATTTTTCTCCTTTTCCTAATCTCGCTTAATTTTCTTAATTTTTCCAAATTTCAATAAATTCATTAATGAGGTTATTCTCGGAACCAGCAAAAAAAGCAAAAAATAGAAAAATCCAGCAAAAACTCAGCGAAAATTCGGAGAATGCTCCGATTGATCAAAAACTGGGAAATCATTTTAAAAATACTCCCGGTCATTCCCTGAAAATTTTCAGAAATAAAAATCGATATTTCGGTCTGAAATTGTTAGGGAATGTCCGAGAGCATTTTTTAAATAATCTCTCAAAGTTTCAGACCGATCGGAGCATTCTCCGATTTTTCGATGAATTTTTTTCTATTTTTTGCTTTTTTTGCTGGTTCCGAGAATAACTCCATAAATCATAAATACATTTTTTTTTCAAAATAAATAAAAAATTAATTTTATTTTATTTGTTTATTGTTAGTTTCAATGACAACAATCGAAAGTTATTGTTCGAATCCCTTCCACTAAAATGCATCATTAGGCCGTGTTCGATGTCCACCACGTTTGTCGGCGTCCTCGGTCCCGATATTTCACTTCTACAGATTTTAAACGCTGTTAAAAAAAAGTAAAATTAAAAATTTTGCTCTAAAATTTCTTTTTTATAAAATGTTTAAAAAAAAACACCATTTTCCTTTCCTTTTCCAATTTTTCTTGTGCAATATTTGTTCGAACACAATATATATCGACCTAAAATAAGAAATTTGTTTAAAAAACAGAAAGAAAATCATCAGAAATCGAAAATCACAAAAAAATAGCAACGCGAGCGCGACAACTTAAATAAAACAATAATAATAATAAATAAATGTTTTTTTAAATATTTAAAACTACAAAAGCAGGACAGTTTTTCCTTCCTCTCAATCCTGAACTACACAATTCATAAAACAAATCCTATAGATACGAGCTGTCAAAGCATAGAAGCCGAGCTCCGAGTATGGGAATCCACCGTAGAACACGCTTGAATGTCGTCGACAATTCGGCTCTTGGAAAAGAGGCGGACGCGACCGGAAAACTGCCGTACTGTATTCATGTCTACAAACAAGGAAGACGTGCTAAGCATATGCCACACGCCGAGTTGGGAGACAAGGTTTTTTTTTACTTTGGACGTACCATTATCAAAAAATGTTGTTTCCAGGGTTTTTTATATGGGAGCTTTTCCTATCATTGTGCTTTCACTCGATTTTCAAACAAAAAATATTTTTTTGTCCTCAAAAAAAGGCAAAAAAAATCCGGTTTTTGTACAAAAACTTAGTCGGTATACTCGGTATAAAACGCTGAAAACTCGCTCCAATCGAACAAAAAATTTCGCATGCATTTGAAGAGAGGTTTAGAGAAATCAGAGCAAAACATCGGCCACGGCTCTCTCAATTTACTGCACTATCTCGTCGCCAACGCGGCCGCGTCCACCATTGTGCGAAGGGGGCGCGTTTTCAGCGTTCCATACTGAGAATATATGCTCCGAGTTGACAAAAAACTCGGAAAAAAGTGGGCGGGATTTCATTTTTTTTTTGATGGCTCGATTGAAAACACACTAAAAATACATGCAATGCATTCTTTTTTGCTTTTTTGAACTCATGTCATGCTCCATTTCCAGATCCTCGTAGCGATCCGTGGCCAGATGCGAAAGGCGTACGTGGTCGGTGCAAACACGCACGTGCACTATCGAAAACACGGAGTTCCGGTCACTGATAAGAACATGATTGTACTTTTGGACGAGGAGGGAAATCCACTTGGAAACCGGATCACCGCTCCAATTCCCACAAAACTTCTTGCAAATCGTAGCAATGTGCAATTCTCAAAAGTTTTGGCATTGGCGAATAAGTTTATTTGAATCCATCTTTTTTTTTTAGCTAGACTCTATTTTTGTTAATCGACTTTAAACGAAAAAAAAAAGCTTTTTTTTTATAAATAATGAAAAAAAAATGAAAAAGAAAGACAAAAAAAGGATAACAACGGCGTCTGAATATTTGAAAAAGAAAAGAAATGCAAATCGTAATCAATAATCAGGCGCACAACAACTGAGAGAATAATATTTAAGCAACAATAATTGTACGTGTTCGAATAGAAAATGAACCAGTATTGTAAAGGGGAAATTAGGAAAAAAAGAAAAAAGCGGATAAATTTTGAGAGAGGGTCATAATGTTACAATTGCAGTAAAAGCCGACTGAAAATGTTTTGCCTAGTTTGGATAAATTGATATGCTATTATTGAAACAAACAACTAGGACTTTGTTCTTTTCGCGGTGGGCTCTTCGCAAGATTCAGCGGCTGTAGAAGACGTGGACGGGGCAGCCTGGGAAGGTGAAATTTCCGGTTTTTACTTCGTTTCCGTATTAATTTTTTCCAAGATTTTGTATGATATTCTTTTAAAACTAAATTTGTGAAAACACCGCGACGACAAAATGCAGAAAAACTTTCGAAACGTCCGAGAGCCCGCGTTTTTTTTTTTAACAATTCCAAGATGAAAATGAGCATCTTAAATAAATACCTTTGATTTTCCCAATGCAAGATTGGGTTTGGCCTTTGCATATCTTGATTTGACAGTCACTACTGATGGAGTTTCTGCTGGGTTTGTCTCGTTTTGCTCCGGTTGCTTGAAAAATTATTTTGTTTTTTTTATAAATTTAAATAAATAAAATTACCGTTTCACTTGTAGGCACAGATTTTACCGCGCAATCTGTCTCGGGAGCTTGCGAATCTGGAGTAGACGTAGATTCCGAAGGCTTTGACAGCTCTTTTTTGACTTCACTGAGCTGAAAATTTATTCCACTAATTGACGACTAATTTTTTTGTTGTCGCGCGGTGTTTGCGTACTCGCGTTGCGGACCGATTTACGAGGCTCCTCCCACTGCCCTGTCTTATTTTTTACTATTTTTCCCTTTTTGATGCATTTTTTTATTTTAGGTCGATAAATGTTGTATTTGAACGATTACTGGGCGAGAAAAATAGGAAATAGCAAAAAAATGGCGGCTCTGGGACGTTTCGAAACTTTTGCGCATTTTTGCGGCGTACTAGTGTATTTAAATTTCCATAAAAATAAGAATAATTGATAAAAGCAATAAATATAAACCAAATGAGCGTGGGTTTCGGTGTCAATTGGCCAAAAAAGATACGCAAAAATGCAAAAAAGTTTCGAAACGTCCCAGAGCCGCAAAAAATCGATAATATAATAGATTCGTGACGGAGTGAGTTTTCACGTGAAAATGGGAGACGAAAAATCTCTTCATTTCTTCAGTTATTTCTTCATTTTTCGAATAAAAACGTGAAAAAAATTGTCACTCCGCCACGAATCCACTATATCGCTTTTCATAGTAAATGTTAATTATATATTTTTAGATGTTTGAATATAATGTTTCGACGACAACTCACACAAAGCTCGCCGTCTTCTTCAGTAAAAAACACTGGAAAATTTCCCCCAACATTTTATATCGCAATTATCCGTAATTAGCAAATTATAAATACCATCAAATGGGCCAAAAATAATTAAAATTAATCAAAGAATTGTATCGAACAGGCCATGTTAATCACCTAAATAAGATAATAAATTACTTTAAAACACAAAAAAATTTACCATGAAAAGCTGAAAAACAATGTTTATGGGGTTATTCACGAAATGGCAAAAAAACTGCGCGAAAACTCGGAAAATGCTCCGATTTACGTGAAATTTTGGGAAATAAGGGAAAAAACTCTCCCGGACATTCCCACAAAATTTCAGACCAAAATATCGATTTTAAGCATTTTCAGAAAAAAATCAATATTTTTTGAAAAATCGATATTTTGGTCTGAAATTTTGTGGAAATGTCCGGGAGAATTTTCGACATTATTTCCCAAAATTTCAGGTCAATCGGAGCATGTTCCGAGTTTTCGCGCAGTTTTTTGCCATTTCGTGAATAACCCCATTATCGATTTTTGCATCATCCGTCATGTTTCTTCCTTTTCGAAAATTTCTCGTCTAATATTCGTTCAAGTACAACATTTATCGACCTAAAATTAAAAAAAAAATTGATTGAAAAACTGAAAAAAAAAATCATCAAAAAGCGAAAAAAATGTAACAAGATGCGAAAATCACAAAAAAATAAGGCAAGTGGGAGGAGCCTCGTAAATCGGTCCGCAACGCGAGTACGCAAACCAAACACCGCGCGACAACTTTAATAAAACAATAATAACGCTATTAGAACTACAAAAATGCTAAAGAAAAAAAAAAATAAAATCACCATCGCAAGTTTTTTGACTCCAATAATCGGTTTCGCTTTTGCATATCTCGATTTAGTAGGAATTTGCGGCGGAACCTGCTTGGTTACTGCCACAACGTCATCTACCTCGGTTGGAGTAGAAGTAGTTCCTTCATCTTCGTTTTTTATAGTTGTAAGCTTTTTTTCAGTGTTCGTAGAAGGTGCGTCTTTACCGCCAATCACTTTAAGATCAAAAGCAGTTCGGAGAGATTCGAGAGAGGTTCCGCCAGATTTAATAAGATTTTTGCTCCTCGCCTGCTTTTCACTCCTGGACAAAGTGTCCGAAGTGACTTCAGAATCAATAATTTTGCGTGGAGTGACTGGAGTGATTGGGGTGGATTCGCTCAAACTTGTCCTCGTTCCGCTCGCCATCGTTTCCAGGTCTTTGAGCATCTCGTAGTTCACTTTATTTGACAATTTCTTCTCTTGAATCACTTTTTCCATCGCATTCAGTACTGAAGTACATGCCACATTCTTCTGTCTCGGAGTCTTTCTCTTCTTTTTAACGTCTCCATTCTCTTCTCTTTCACGTTTTCTCTCTTCAATCACTTTCATTATGTCTCCATTCGCTTTCATCCAATAATCAGTTTTGATGGCAACTTCACTCTCCGTCAAAATGTACGAATCTATTTCCGAATCGGAAATGTCTTCATCTATGGTTACAGTTTGATGGGTAACTGGTGGCAAAAATTCGGGAACATCGTTCGTTTTTCTGATTCCCAGTGATTCCAATGTTGGACCGTATTGTTTAAACTGTTGGAGGGTGTTTGCCGATGAGCTGCAAAGGTAGAGCTATTTAATTTCATTTTTAAAAATTATTGTTCTATTCTCCACGGTGTCCAGGATTTGAAAAGTGGGCGGAGCCGAGCAAACGCGAACCACTGGATTTTTTCGCGCGAAATTCAAATTTTGACGCATTTTTTATGTTTTTCGGGGAAAAAAAGCATAAATTCTTATTTTTTCCCACATGTGCTCCAACGGAATTATAGCTGAGGTCTTTAGAAATTTTTAAAGCCTAAGAACGTCGAATTTGGTTCAGCCACCATTTCGAAATAATCGTTTTGAGTTTTTTGGTGTTTTTGCAGGATAAATCTTTACGAAAATTGAAGTTTGGGCAATTTTATGGTATTAAAAGATACAATACATACATTTTACAAAGAAAAACAAGTTTTACTGAAAGAAAAATAAAAAAATCAATTAAAAAAATTCGAGAGTCGCAAACTGCGCAAGCACCGAAAATGCGCCATGAAAGTTTGCTGACGCGCCAGCAAATTAGGCTCCGCCCACATTTCAAATCCTGGACACCGTGTTCTCGATAATAAAATTGAGAAAAAATGCGCAAAAACCCTGTTTTGCGTAATATGAAAAATTTTCACCCGTTTAAGTCAAGGTTGTCTCCAGAGAAAACTAACTATACAGGTAGAAATAGGGACTTTGAAAGACCTCTGAGATGCTGAAATTCCAGTCCAAAGTTGGAGCATTTTACCATAGATTTTGAAAATCACCGCCTCTTAAAAATCGTGTTCGGGTGGCGCAGTGGTAGACGGCTAGAATGAAAAGTGCGTGGTCACATGTTCGGTCCCCTTTTTTATACTTTTCTGGAATAGGCAATTATCTTTCTGTTTGGGGATACAATTCCATATTAACAGAAAGATAATTGTCTATTCCAGAAAAGTATAAAAAGGGGGACCGAACCTGTGACCGCGCACTTTTCATTCTAGCCGTCTACCACTGCGCCACCCGAACACGATTTTTAAGAAGTTAGCGGATGTCACGTTGATAAGTAAGGCAAGGCGGTCGACGAAATGTCAAAATCTATGGTAAAATGCTCCAACTTTGGACTGGAATTTCAGCATCTCAGAGGTCTCGTAAGCGGCTTTTGAAAACGGGAATATAGGTTTTCAAAGCCCCTTTTTCTACATGTATAGTTAGTTTTCTCTGGAGACAACCTTGACTTAAAAGGTTCCCTTCTTAGTTTATGGACCTATTCATAGGAGGAAAAAAAACAAAAAAAAATGTTATTTTGTTTTTCCTATTCATAAATGTCAAAAAATGTCAAAAAATGTTAAAACATGTCAAAAAAACGAATCCTATGTTAGGTAAAAAATTCTCCCGGACATTTCCACAAAATTTCAGACCAAAATATCGATTTTAAGCATTTTCAGAAAAAAAATCAATATTTTTTGAAAAATCGATATTTTGGTCTGAAATTTTGTGGAAATGTCCGGGAGAATTTTTTCCCTTATTTCCCAAAATTTCAGGTCAATCGGAGCATTTTCCGAGTTTTCGCGCTTTTTTTTGCCATTTTTTCTTGAATAACTTTTTTTCAAATTTTTGGGGTTGACATTTTTAGGACTGCTATGGTCGAACCGCCAAAATGGTCAAACGTGCTTCACTGGACTCAACGCTATGCGATTTTCCTTTTCGTTTCCAAATTATTTTGTCGGTTTTTCTTTGATTTTTTGCATAAAATCTTCTTTTTTCGTTCTTTTTCCGTGTAAAAATATTTTTTCGAGACCAAATTCATAAAGTTTTGTCAAAATCTTCCGCATATTTTCGAATTTCAGTGAAAAATCAATATTTTTCGGTTTCTGTGCACTTCAAAAAATTCATAACTCATTTGCTAGAAAAGATTTTGGTTCAAACTCCATCATGATGATGTTTTTCAATGTTGTCTTACCTTTTAGCCCAAAAAGTACTGATTTTAATATAATTTTCCACCTTTTTCCGCCGAAACGGCAAATTTTCACTCATTTTTTACTTTTCGGGCTAAAAGGTAAGACAACATTGAAAAACATCATCATGATGGAGTTTGAGTTATGAATTTTTTTAAATGCACAGAAATCGAAAAATATTGATTTTTCACTGAAATTCGGAAATATGCGGAAGATTTTGACAAAACTTTATGAATTTGGTCTCGAAAAAATATTTTTACAAGGAAAAAACACGAAAAAAGAAGATTTTATGCAAAAAAAAACAAAGAAAAACCGACAAAATAATGTGGAAACGAAAATAGAAATCGCATAGCGTTGAGTTCAGTGGAGCGCGTTTGACCATTTTGGCGGTTCGACAATACATATATTATATACGTATTTCTCGATTTGATACACCTGGTAAAATGCTTTTTTCGCGGTAAAAAATGTGAATAAAATAATTATTGTCGGCCCGCCAAAATGGTCAAACGCGCTCCGCTGAACTCAGCGCTATGAGAATTTCATTTTGGTTTCTAAATTATTTCATTTCACGTTGAATTTACACGTGAAATAAATTAATTTGGAAACCAAAATGAAAATCTCATAGCGTTGAGTTCAGCGGAGCGCGTTTGGCCATTTTGGCGGGCCGACAATAGAACTTAAACAATTTTGCAGGATCTAATAAACCGCAAAATGCATAAAATTCACGCAAAAAAAAGAAAATTTTTCAGATTTCTCCAATTTTAAAACAAAAATCTCACGATGGCTCGTCTTCTGCCGCTTTGAATACAGTGTTTAGAATTTCCGTGCGCACCATTTCATCTCCACCTTTTTCGAGTCCTGAATTCTCAACAGCTGAATTATTTCGAGCTCTTTCCTGTTCTTACCTAAATCTTCACTAACTAATTTCGCAAACGGACTTTTCGAGAATTTCTCCTTTCTCTTTTTCTCCAGAGCAGCTTCCACATCTGCCTCCAAAACTCCCAGTTGATCAGCCATCGACTCTGCTTGTTCCGCCTCTTTCCTCAACTGATCTTCACGAGCTCTCCGTCGTGCGTCTCGATAGGCGGGCGGATCTTCACTGTGCTCGAGATCTACCGTTGAAAATTCGTCAATTGTGAGACTTCCAGAAGGCGTCTGACTGAATTCGTCAAGTCGTTTTCTTATCACACTTTCACTGATGTGAACGACGCGAACAATGTCTCCGATGGATCGATTAAAGTTGAGTGATCGGGCAGCAATGAGAAGAGCGGCTCCGCAGATTCCGGTGGGACGTCTTCCAGTTGACATCCAATCTCTTTTCATTCTCTGCACAAGTCGTGTCGCCAGATTCACAACTTCTTTCTGTTTTTCTCCAAAGTCTAGAACACACGCGAATCGCATAATGTAGAGGCATGGATCAGTGGCTGGGAGATTGATGCGAAGCGATCGAGAAATAAAGTTCAAATTTCGTCCCAAATCGAACACATTTATCTGGAAATAATGATTATTCTCGGAACCAGGGGTGTGACCAAAAAAAAAATTTTTTTTTCGAATTTTTTCGTTTTTTCGGGTTTTTTTTTGGATGAAACAAAAAATTTTTTGATTTTTTTTTTTTGGTGAAAGTGAGACAAAATTTTTTTTTGTTCCGGTTTTTGGGCAAAAACTTATTCGGTATATGCTCCGAATTGACAAAAACCTCTAATTTTCAACAAAAACTTGGAAAATTTCTTTTTAACTGGCAGGAATACGTACTTTTTTGGATTTTTTTGTTGGTAATCTTTTTGAGGACAAAACATTTGTTTTTTTGTGAAAATTTTTTTGTCCCGCCCCTGCTCGGAAACAGTAAAAAAAAGCAAAAAATTCAGCGGAAATTCGGAGAATTCTCCGATCGATCTGAAACTTTGAGAGATCATAAAAAATACTCTCGGACATTCATTCCCTGAAAATTTCAAATCAAAATATCGATTTTTATTTCTGAAAATTTTCAAAATCAATATTTTGGTCTGAAATTTTCAGGGAATGACCGAGAGTATTTTTTAAATGATTTCCCAAAGTTTCAGAACGATTGGAGAATTCTCCGAATTTTCGCTGTACGAATTGTACAATTAAATGCCAACCTGAGTAACATCACTGAAATCGAGAAGTAAATGAGCAGTGTTCTCCAGACGACATGTTATGTACAGACAGACAGCGACGACTGAGGAACGATTGCGTCCACGTGTAAGGTTGCGTTGGACACACATTTTGAAAAAATTGAACGCCGTGTTTAGGCAATGAGAGTTGATACGCAGCTGACTGCTCAGTTCATCAATCACTTTTTTTCCTTTCGCATAAGTGACTTCGCGTGATTCCTGTGAGCCCATTCCATTGAAATTGTTGGCAGCGGCTCTTTCCGCAGAGACGAATTGACCTGTTTTATTTGTGATTTGTTCATGGTTGTTGGTTTTGTGTATGGGACGTTTTTATGGGAAAAAAATTGCGGAAATATCGGAGAATGCTCCGATTGACCTGAAATTTTGGAAAATATTGGAAAAAATTATCCTGTACATGCTAAAAAAAATTTTGGACCAAAATATCGATTTTAAAAATTTTCAGAAAAAAAATCGATAATTTTAAAAATCTTCCAAAATTTTTTGAGCGTGTACAGGAGAATTTTTTCCAATATTTTCCAAAATTGCAGGTCAATTGGAGGATACTCCGATTTTTCCCGCAATTTCCATTATTGAAAATGAAATTTTTAGCTTGGAAAAAGACCTATTCAAGAGAGAAAAAAAAGGAAGAGAAAAATTAATTTTCTGCCGATGATACCGTAGTCATATGTGGCGAGACCCATTCAAATATACCAATGTTTTTATATTTTTTTTTCTCTCTCGAATAGGTCCATTAGGAAACAACTGAACTCACCAACAAGAGTGTGTCCAGATCCTCCGGCTCTTTCCTGAAACTGATTTTCCGTGACGACTATCGACTCTTCGAGAACAGTTCCACAGCCGGTACACGTGGCGTCTCCTCTCGCCGCATCCTCGTCAATTTCCGTGCTTCCGCAATTCGGACACGTTCTCACCATTTTGTGATTTTGGCTTCTGGCTGCAGATTTTTTTGGTTTCTTTTTTTTTTTTTTTGTACTGAACATCTTTTGGGATATAGATAGGTACAAGACCTCGGTTTAAACAACCAAATGAACAGAAAATAAACAATAAACGTTGGTGTATTCAATGGCTCGAAAGTAGTTGAAAAATCACGGTTTGACAATACAATGAAATACTGACAAAAACTGGGCTTAATAGTATTGAACAGGATACGTAAATAACAGGGCGAAAAAAGATGAGAGAAGGGGGGGGTTCCGAGACCGGTATAATGGAAGAGCTGGAAGAAAAAAAAGAAACATTTCAGGCCACGTATTTGTACTTGGCCGAGTCCTCTTCATCACGAGCAATGTATTCTCGCTCGATGAGCGATTCTAATCGAATTTTGATGTCTGCAGCTTTCACTGGGAATCTGAAACGAGTTGGGTGAATATTGAGCACCTGTTCACAAAACCGGAAAAAATCGGAGAATGCTCCGGTTGACTTGAAATTTTGGGAAAACCAAAATATCGATTTTAAAAATTTTCAGAAAAAAAATCGATAATTTTTAAAATCTTCCAAAATTTTTTGACCATGTACAGGAGAATTTTTCCCAATATTTCCCAAAATTTCAAGTCAATCTCCGATTTTTTCCGCAATTTTTTTCCGGATTAAAAACGCCAAAATAAAAACCAACTTCAATTGCTGAACGACCTCGTTCATGAGAACCACATGTGTCAGTTCTTTGCGTGCCTTCATGATTCGAACCACGCACGCGTCGATTTGGTATTGGCGATCCTGACTGACTTCGTTGTCGATATCCTTCTTCTCCTCGACCACTGTTTTGATATTCACTTGTGCCAATCTGACACGACAACGCTTGTCGATGAATGCGCAATTCACTGTGAACTTGTCGGTTTTTACCGTTTCCAGCGTGGAGACCGTCTCTTTCTGGAATTTGCAATTTGCCTTTTGTCGGCTTTTGAAAAATTTCATCCGTAAAATTTTTTCCAAACATTTTTTAAACTAATTTTAATGGGGTTATTCTCGGAACCAGGGGTGGGACCAAAAAAAGTTCTTTTTCGATTTTTTTTTTTGTTTTTTCGGGGTTTTTTTGGATGAGACAAACATTTTTTGAATTTTTTTTGATGATGCGCCGTAGGCAAAAAAAAACATTTTTTAGAGCAACGGAGGCGGGAAAAAGTTCCGGTTTTTGGGCAAAAACTTAGTCGGTATATGCTCCGAATTGACAAAAACCTCTGATTTTCAACAAAAACTTTCTTTTTAACTGGCAGAAATACGTATTTTTTTTGTGAATTTTTTTTTGGTAAATTTTTTGAGGACAAAAACTTTTTTTTTTGATTTTTCGGGAATTTTTTTGAGGACAAAAAATTTTTTTTTGTGGAAAATGTTTTTTTGTCCCACCCCTGCTCGGAACCAGCAAAAAATTCTGCGAACATTCGGAGAATGCTCCGATCGATCTGAAACTTTGGGAAATCATTTAAAAAAATACTCTCGGACATTCCCTGAAAATTTCAGAAATAAAAATCGATATTTCGGTTTGAAATTTTCTGGGAATGTCCGAGAGTATTTTTAAAATGAATTCCCATAGTTTCAGATCGATCGGAGCATTCTCCGCCTTGCTGAATTTTGTTTGCTATTTTTTGCTATTTTTTCTGGTTCACAATTTTAGAATTTTTTTAAAACACTTTTTGATATCATTTACTGGTTTCAGCAGTTTTTTTTATGGACCTATTCATTTGAATTAAAATGAATTTTTATGTCACATTTATTCAATGCATTACTGTATATTAATGAATTAATCTGAATTTTTCTGAACCATTGAGTTTGAGTTTTTTGTTCTGCAAATCGCGCCTATCCATCATCCTGGTCAAAAAATGCACCTATTGTCATCATTTTTGTGTAAACTTTTCCACTGTTTAAAGGCGCGATTTGCAGGAAAACTCAAACTCAATGGTTCAGAAAAATTCAGATTAATTCATTAATATGTACTATAGTATTGCATTGAATAAATGTGACCTAAAAATTCATTTTAATTCGAATGAATAGGTCCATTAAACAGTGGAATTTGAAATTTTTTTTTACAGATTTTTATTAATTCGTGAATTGCCTTTTACCATATTTACCTTTCCAGAACCATCGTCGACTTTGATCAAGACTCTCGGCCTATCCCGACCTCCAAGCATAGCTAAAACGTTTTTGACCACTTCCATCTGCTCAATTTTCGTACACTCGACAATCTCATCGACCGTCCACGTGTCAGACTTGTTGAACAAAAGCATAATGACAGTTTGATACATTGTGGCCACCAATTCTTTCTTACATCCCGGTCGGAAAACGGCGGAAACCACTGCACTTCCCAGCCCGTGATGCCACTTCACATTACGATTTCCGTGTTGAGAACGATAAAACTCTTCATAATCCGTCAGACTGTTTCTCATTTCTTTCGGAATATTGATCTCGTATGTGTCATACGTTGGCCAGAATTCCGGAGTAATGACTCGTACAGTAAGGTTGGTTTTCTCCTTGTTCTTCGCGTGATCCAAAAACTGAGAGAAGAGTATTCCATAGTTTTCCGAGGCGTCCATATCTCTGAACATGCCTTCCAGTTTGTACGTGAAACCAGCGCCACATTCGGTTTTCAGTTTGCAAAGAACCATTTTTTCCGCATCGACAGAAGCGCTTCTTTCTAGGAAAAGTCGTTTGGCCAGACCTCTTTTGTAGTATGCTTCAAAGATGTCTTTGCCGCGAAGATACCTAAAGAGGACAATAGCGTCGTCGACCATTTGATCAAGAGTTGTTTCGTCAGTAACATTCTTGTTTCCACTGTGAAGAAGTCCGTGAAAGTGTTTGGCTGAAATGGAACAATTAGCTTTAAAGCTCAAACGTTTGCAATTTAACGGACAAATTAATTCGGCCAACTTCTCCACATCAATGTTGACAAAGGTTTCGAAAGCGTCTGACAGGCATTGTCGGAATTTCACCGGGTCGTTTGTAGTGTTAAAGCTTCCAGACACTGAAAAAAATAAATGAAAATAAGATATTTCCATTTTTATTAATGTTTTATTCAAGTTGTCGCGCGGTGTTTGCGTACTCGTACTCGTACTCGCGTTGTCAACCGATTTACGAGGCTCCGCCCACTGTCCTGCTATTTTTTTCATTTTTTTCCTCATTTTTCAGTTTTCCTTCTGTTTTTTTTCAATACATTTGTGTTTCAGATCGATAAATGGCGTATGGTGTGCGAATGAATATTGAACTAGAAAAATCGATAAAAAATGTTTTCCGTCTTTTCATGGTAATTTTTGCATTTCATTTTTTCCTCTTATTTTCGGAAATAATTGATTTCAGATTGCTAAATGTAGAATACAGATTCAATTAAAATGCGATGAATTGAGAGATTTTCCTCAAAAGTGCGGTATTTCTCTCAATTCATCGCATTTTTTAATCGAATCCGTATTCGAACAATACATTTGACGGCCTGACATCAATTATTTCCAAAAAAAAAAGAGGAAAAAAATGAAATGCAAAAATTACCATGAAAAGACGAAAAACATGTTTTATCGATTTTTCTCGAATTTTCTTGTTCAATATTCATTCGCATACGCCATTTATCGATTTGAAGCAAACATGTATTTAAAAAACAGAAGGAAAACTGCAAAATGAGGAAAAAATGGAAAAATCGCAGGCCAGTGGGCGGAGTCTCGTAAATCGGTTTGCAACGCGAGTACGAGTACGCAAACACCGCGTGACAACTTGAATAAAACAATAATAGAAGAAAAAAACCCATACTGATTGCATCGATTTTCTTTTTGAAAGAAAGCAATTCGACGACGAGCTCATCATCTGGATGCATGCTCACAATCCGCTTTCCTTTTTGTTTCATATAATTGGAGAACTGCAACCTGACCTCATCCTCACCACCCGTACACTGACGGCACAATTCGAACATTCGTCTAATGTCCGTAACGTCTCCAGCGTCCAAAAGTTTGTCAAACTCGTGAGTGAGGACCTGAGGAATCGCTTGTTGGACGAGGCAATTGAGAAGCGTGGATTGAACGTCTTTCAAAGCGGATGGCTCATCGAAATTCACTTTTATGATTTCAGAATATCGGTGGATTTGGTCCTCGGCGTACGTCATATACTCGTTGCACTGAAATTCGAGTTTGGGTTTTTTTTTTTTGCTTCTTCGCTTCTCTATTTATGAACTAATGAGGTTATTCACAAAAAAAACTCCCATTGGTCTGGAACTTGGGGGAATTGTATAAAAAAATACTGCCGGATATCCAGAAAATTTAAGGCCAAAATAAAAATTTCTCTGAAAAATTTTATGGGAATATTCCGAAATGGTGGCTGCACCGAAAATTGACTTGAAACTTTGGCGAGTCATGCAAAAATACTCTCGGACATTCCCGGAAAGTTTCAGATCAAAATGTCCTTATTAATGGGGTTATTCACGAAAACTCGAAAAATGCTCCGATTGACCTGAAATTTTGGGAAATGATGGGGAAAACTCTACCGGATATTCCCACAAAATTTCAGACCAAAATATTGATTTTTTTTTCTAAAAATTTGGAGTAACGTCCGGGAGAATTTTTCCTTTATTTCCCAAAATTTCAGATCAATCGGAGCATTTTCCGAGTTTTGGCGCAGTTTTCTGCCATTTTTGCCATTTCGTGAATAACCCCATTAATAAGGACATTTTGGTCTGAAACTTTCCGGGAATGTCCGAGAGTATTTTTGCATGATTCGCCAAAGTTTCTGGTTAATTTTTGATTCAGCCACCATTTCAGAGCTAAAAAAAGTGAATTTATTGGTGTTTTTGTAGGATAAATCTTTACGAAAATCAAAGTTTGGACATGGGGAATAATTCACTTTAAAAAACCCGATTCGCCGTCTGACGACGAAAATTCCTATGACCGCTCTTGGGTGCGTATTTTTAGTCTAAATCGGTTTTTTTGTTAATTCCAAGATCGTATGCATTGTTTTGACCTCAAAATTAAAGTATTTTGTCGGTTAAAAAAATACGTTTAATGCAGTGAAATCTCTCAAGTTTTATTCCGTCATGTAAATAAATAAAACAAATATCATGAAAAATGAATACAATTTATTTGATTTTCATCGACTGTTTGCCAATATTGTGAGCCTGCAAGAAGTTTAGAGGTTTTAGAGTTATTAAAAGATACAATACATACATTTTACAACAAAAAAAAACAAGTTTTACTGAAAGAAAAATAATAAAATTAATTTAAAAAAGAAAAAAGTTAAATTTAAATTTCGCGGCTCCGCCCACTTTTCAAACTCTGGACACCGTGTCCCAGAATTAAAATTGTGGACCTAAACATCAATTTTTCAGAAAATCGATTTTTGACCTTTCGTATATAATGCCATTTTAAAAAATGCCCAAAAGCTTACCGACATTCTCGGAACTTTCTCCACTCTTTCTTTATTGTACTGCTCGCGTAGCTGATTGAGAAGAAAATTGGCGAATTCCTCTCCGGTGTGAACAGTTTGGAGCATATCAATGAGACTTTTGAGTGGACTATCCACTGTATACTTTGACATCATTCTATTCATCGCCATATAAAGTGCACTGAACAGTTTTATCGACTTGAAATCATTTGAGATTTCCGGGAAAAACGTTTTTTGATATAGCTGCATCGAAATCTCCCAAAGTGGAAGCATTTCAGTATCTCCACCGCTCAATGACATCCTGTCCAAGTAGAGGAAAATGTTTCGAATGAGGTTCTGAGAGAAATAGTCATTAAATGTATGTTTTCCAATCAGAACCACTAACAATTTTCACCGGATACGCTTCCCAAATACTTCCAAATTTTGCCAGATATTGTTCACACGTGTCTTCCATTAACACTATCGACTCCTCGCTTGTCAGCGATTCTTTCAAAAGTTTCGCAAAGTCGACAACTATTTTCACGAGATGGTCGTAGAGAGGTTTCGACTGATCCTTGTCGCACACTGATCTAACTTTCTAAACTCTCAAAATCGAGATTTTTGAAGAGAAATCAATAATTCTTACAGAGAAAAGGGTTTCCATTGTTGTAATTGTTTTTCTGTCCTCTAAAATTGCGTGAACATTGTCACTCAGCACCGCCCAGTCTCTTCCAACCGCACTCGAAGGATCTTAAGGGGTTTTTGTTGAAATTTTGCATTGGAAAAAAAAACTCACTGTCAATGTTGTTTTGCTCTATCCCATTTTCACAATTGGTGTTGTTTCTCACTGAAAATCGACAAGTAGCACAGGAAAGAAACCATTTTTGTGGTTTTTTCCTTATTCACAAAACCGGAAAAAAATTGCGGTAAAAATCGGAGAATGCTCCGATTGACCTAAAATTTTGAGAAATATTGGAAAAAATTCTCCTGTATTTATTTACACGCTCAAAAAATTCTGAACCAAAATATCGATTTTAAAAATTTCAGAAAAAATCGATATTTTGGTCCAAAATTTTTTGAGCATGTATTTACAGAAAAATTTTTTCCAATGTTTCCCAAAATTTCCGGCCAATCGGAGCATTCTCCGATTTTTCCCGCATTTTTTTCCGGTTTTGTGAATAACCCATTATGCAGAATTGAGGAAAAACGACAAGATTTGGTAGCTTTCATCAACTTCGTGACCCTCATTTGCGATAACGTCTCGCTATCAATGTTTGGGTACGCTTTCTGCGAGCATTTCTCGATTTCTGGAAGGTACTCCCACATCCTCTGGTTAACTTCCTTCTACAACTCGTCAAACTCTGCCAACGCGTGTGCCTGGCTATCCCCTTGCCTCCTCCGAAGTCTTTCCTCAAACTCAGCAAAAAGCAAATTTATTGGTCTTCTGTATCGATTCTCCAACGACCGAAACAATTCCAGCGCCTTCCACTTTTGAAATTTTCTCGAGTTGTCACTATTTCTCGGACCGTCCGTCCTTTAAATGTTTTTTTTTTCCGGATTTCCACAAACTTCTCAGACCAATTTTTTATTTTTTAAACAGTTTCTAACTATTGTGGCAAGCAGACCATCCGCAGAAATTCTTTTTCATGCATAGAGGAAAAAAACTACGAAAAACGGTTTTTTTCTTGTTCTGAATAGGTCCGTTAAAAAATCACTTACATTTAAAATTTTTTATGACCAACTTTTTTTTGACACGCTCGTTCCCGGCAGTTGCTGCTCGCGCGTTTTCTTTGTGCTGAAGCTATTAAAGAAAACATTTTCAAAAAAAAATTTTCCGGCATACATTGAAATTAGAAACGAGATTGTTTTCAACCATTTCTCGGCAACTTCCCGACGCTTCTTCCTCCATCTCCTCGTCCGAGTGATCTTGTCGTGCTTGCTTGGCCTGAAAAAAAAATCAAAATTCATTTAAAATACGATTGCCAGCCAAAATTCTTGCCTGGGTGCCGTCCATTGAATTTCCCGGGCGTTTTGACGACTTTCGAAGCTGTTTACTTCGACTTTTCTCAACCGAATTTGTCTGATTTGCACCTGATGTCATCCAATTCGTTCTGGAAATGTCTCAAATGCCAACATCGGATCCGCAAAATACAATAAAATGAATGAGAAAAACGCTTTTTACGATAACAAGATTACATCTGTCCGAATAAAAAATAAATCAACTTTTAGCTCGGTTAAATTCAAGCATTGTTGAAAAATATTGACTGAAAATTCATGAATTTCAATTGAAATTTTGCTGCTCGAGACCGGTGGAGAAATTTGTGTCAGCTGTTGGCTGTTGACGCTTTTTTTTTTTCTTATTGACGCATTTCCCGTCACTGTAGTGTCGTTGCGCGCATTATTTAGCAAAATGGAGGGAACATCAAATTTTGAGGCTACCCCGAATCAGAACGTTCCCGAATCAGAACTGTCCCGAATCAGAACCGTGTCCTGGATCAGAACTGTCCCTAAGCAGAACTGTTCGTTTCAGAACTGCCCTGAATCAGAACTGTCCTGTATCAGAACTGTCCCGAATCAGAACTGTTCGTATCAGAACTGCCCCAAATCAGAACTATCCTGTATGAGTTTTAAATAAAATGTGTTTTATTATGAAAAAACAACATATTAGGCCGTAAGCATGCTTATTGAATAGTTCTGATTTGGGGCAGTTCTGATACGAACAGTTCTGATTCGGGACAGTTCTGAATCGGGGCAGTTCTGATTTAGGACAGTTCTGATTCGGGACAGTTCTGCTTTGGGGCAGTTCTGATAAAGGACAGTTCTTATACAGGACAGTTCTGATTCGAACAGTTCTGATTCAGGGCAGTTCTGATTTATGACAGTTCTGATACGAACAGTTCTGATTCAGGACACGGTTCTGATTCAGGACAGTTCTGATTTGGGACAGTTCTGATTCGGGGTAGCCTCCAAATTTTTTTTGAATGGGATGTTTTCTCATTCAAAATTTGAGTTTTTGTGTTGAATTTAACGGATTTTTTTCAATTTGAGGTTATTCTTTTTTTTTAAATATTCGTCTTATTCGGGGGTGCTACGGTATAGAACTGCGGAATAGAACCGCCTGAAATTGAGCTGTACCGACCCAGAACTTCTCAGGTATCGCGAGTCAAACTTTTCTGATCCCTTTTCAAATTTTTTCAAACCTTTTCATGTAACAAATAAGCGAAGAATTATTTCGTTGTGAGACCCTGAGTTCTATTTCGTGCAGTTGCTTTTTTAGTACAGTTTCATTTCAGCCGGTTCTATTCCGCGCAGTTCTATCGGTATATTTGAATGGGTCTCGCCACATATCACTACGGTATCATCGGCAGAAAATTAATTTTTCTCTTCCTTTTTTTGCCGTTCCTGCATCGGAAAAAAAGGGGGTACGACAGAATAGA
Organism: Caenorhabditis japonica; assembly: GCA_963572235.1. NCBI lineage: Eukaryota > Metazoa > Nematoda > Chromadorea > Rhabditida > Rhabditidae > Caenorhabditis > Caenorhabditis japonica. The sequence continues at coordinate 22,140,938 of OY754343.1, read as the reverse complement.
AATAGGCGAAATAGAAATGCTACAAAATAGAATTGCTACAAAAAAGAACTGGAAAAAATAGAACGGCTACAAAATAGAAATGAGCGGAATAGAACAGCGCGAAATAGAAATGTGACAAAATAGAAATGGGCGAAATAGAACGGCTACAAAATAGAAATTTTTGGGCGATGGAGCGCGTTTGCATCATTTTTTCAATTGCTCAGTTTTTCGCCGATTTTCCATTTTTTTTTTCTGAAACTGCATTGATTTTATACCTTTCTTCATTTTCGATGTTGTTAAGTGCGTAAAATATCTGAAAATTACTGAAAAATCCTATAATAATCGGAAAATTCGAAGAATAATGCAAACGCGCTCCATCGCACCGATTTCTATTTCGCTCATTTCTATTTTGTCACATTTCTATTTCGCGCTGTTCTATTCCGCTCATTTCTATTTTGTAGCCGTTCTATTTTTTCCAGTTCTTTTTTGTAGCAATTCTATTTTGTAGCATTTCTATTTCGCCTATTTCTATTCTGTCGTACCCCCAAAAAAAACCTTTTTTCTCTCTTGAATAGGTCCATAAACTTTTCAAAAATATATAATTTGTTTATTTATTTACACGAGACTCATGCTTACAGTTAACAAATGTTATCAACATGAACAGAGTAAAGCAACAAAAAAAAATGACAACGGTAAATATTTTGAATTTATAAAATTACAAGGATACAAAACGATATGTTTAATGGTGGTTCCAAGAAGATCGAGTGAATCGTTGATTTTGTTGAGGACCACGGTTTCGAAACTCACCTGCAGACGATTCTCTAGCAGCAAGAGTTCTGAAATTTTGCTGAAATAAGAAAATAAGTTGAGCAAACACTCACGGATAGTGATTTGGGTATTGCTGATATATTTGTTGTACCGTTGGACCTGGAATTGAATCGTCGGCACTTTCAATCATTTGTGGTGGGAAATATCTGAATTAAATTAGGGTGAGGTCAGAAAATAAGGATGTTATTTTTATTCTATTCTCACAAGCCATTTGAAATTCTCGGCTTTGTCATGAAGAGAAATTCTGGATGAGGCGATAAATACGTTTTCTCTCTTGTAATCCTCATAACGGTTTTAAACATGTTTGGGTTTGGAAACGTGACAGCACGTCGAAAATCTCTGTAATTTCACTTGAGCAATTTAAAAGACCACCACCTCTCTCCTACCGTAACGCTCCAATAAACTCGTGCGACGTTCTTGCACTTCTCGCCGGATTCATTTTATCATACGGATCAATAATTTGAAAAGCGTGCTCTCTGTAAAATTCAGAGAACAATGAGAATATGTACATTAAAAATTATTACGGAGATTTTCTCTCTTCAATTTGTCCGCTTTTCATATTGAATCGGCAATTATCGATATACGGCTCATTGCTGTAGTGAAATGCAAAGAGGTGAAGAAGTTGGGCTACAGATAATTTTCGCAGCGGATTCATTTTGTGGTTCACAACAGCTTAAATAACACAAATTTCAGAAGACAATTGATTTAAAAAGTAAACTTGCCATTTTCATCAAGAGGATTTTTGAACTCTAATTTATTAATTTTAACCAACTTCCAATCGACGAAATTCTTCAAATTGAATATATCAGGATGAGTTTCGTGAAGATTCGGGAACACGTTATACCATTGTAGAACATGAATCAAAAGAAGAATGAGCGAATAAGAGTTGGGAAAATCGCGAAGATGATCAGCTGAACTTCCTTCTGGTCTCATCCATGACTTTATAAAGGTGACTAGAATTGTAAAGCGATCATCTAGTCTATATATAAAAGGATAAACATGAAAAATGAAATGACAAAAATATTCAAACTCACTGGCAGTATCCATTAATATATTTTGCGGCCAGACTTGTTCGCGGAGGTAAACCATCGAAATTAGAGCTCAAATCCACTGGAACTTCGTCAATTGTAAATCGAATAATGGGCACTTTTGCTGTTTTCACAAACGTCAAATCTCGGATTTTGAATTCTCCAAAATAGGCGCGTGAATCGGGATTGAATTTTAAATCTCGGTGAATGCATTCAAGAACGCATACCGGACTGAAAATGTGTTGTGATTACATAAATACATAATATTTTCAGTCAATACTTACGGAATTCCTTTAAGAGAAGTGGAAGCACACACACAAAGATCAATATCACTCTCTTTGGTGGCACAATGAGTTGGGAAACTTCCAAAAGCAGTCACATCGTGTATTTCAATTCCATTTGATTCCAACTGACTGATTATTCCCTCTGACTTTAAATAGTCCGTTATCATTTTTATGTACATTTGTCGCCTACGATACATTGGTCCACTCTGAATCGACAGAATTTGTCTGCAATTCTAGTTTTATGAGAGGAAAGACTCACCATTTTTTGTTCTTCATAAAATCTCGTCAAAGCTTCCTCTAATTGATCATTGTACTGGTCTTTATACTGGAAAAAACTGTTGTTAAACGAGCGTGCGTCTTATTTCGAACGATAATCTTACCAAGTTAACAATATAATTCAGTGTCTCCTGTGACGGCCTTGGTAATCTTTTTGTCGGCATCTGTATCCTGAAAATTAATTGGGTTATGCATGAAATGGCAAAAAACTGCGCGAAAACTCGGAAAATGCTCCGATCGACCTGAAATTTTGGGAAATAGGAGTAAAAATACTCCAGTGTATGCTCAGAAAATTTTGGACCGAAAGGGTGTTTTTAAGTTCCGGGTTTTAAAGTTTTCAGAAAAAAAAATCAATATTTTTTATTCACAAAACCGGAAAAAAAATGAAGAAAACGGAAGAAAAACTTCGGGAAAAATCGGAGAATGCTCCGATTGACCTGAAATTTTGGGAACTATTGGAAAAAATTCTCCTGTACATGCTCAAACAATTTTGGACCAAAATATCGATTTTACAAATTATCGATTTTTTCTGTAAATTTTAAAATCGATATTTTGGTCCAAAATTTTTTCATCGTGGACAGGAGATTTTTTTCCAATATTTTCCAAAATTTCAGGTCAATCAGAGCAGTCTCCAATTTTTCCCGAAGTTTTTTTTTTCCGCTTTCTTCCTTTTTTCTGAAAAATTCACAAAACCGGAAACAAAAAGAAAAAAATTGCGGGAAAAATCGGAGAATGCTCCGATTGACCTGAAATTTTGGGAAATACTCAGGTATCGAGTCAAACTTTTTCAAACCTTTTCATGTAACAATAAAGCCATTATTAAACTTTTTTAAACTTTTCAAGTTTTCAAACTTTTTCAAGACACGTTTAAACTTTTTCAAGACGTTCTAATATTTTTCAAACCTTTTCATGCTAACATCAAACTTTTTCAAGATGCTCTTAAACTTTTCTGATCCATTTTCAAACTATTCTGACCCATTTTGAAACTTTTTGAAGCAATGCTTATTTGTTACATTAAAAGGTTTGAAAAAGTTTGACTCGCGATACCTGAGATATTGGAAAAAATTCTCATGAAATTTTGGACCAAAATATCGATTTTTCTGAAAATTTTAAAAATCGATATTTTGGTCCAAAATTTTTTCATCGTGTACAGGAGATTTTTTTTTCCAATATTTCCCAAAATTTCAGGTCAATCAGAGCATTCTCCAATTTTTCCCGCAATTTTTTTCTTTTTTTTTCCGGTTTTGTGAATAGTCCTTTTTTTCATGTGCCGACTTTGGTCGATGAACAAGAGAAAGGATAGAGGAAACACATTTATGGACCTATTCATAGGAAGAAAAAAAACAAAAAAAATGTTTTTTTTTGTTTGTTTTTGTTTTTTTTTCCTATTCATAGATGTCAAAAAATGTCAAACAATGTTAAAAAACGTTAAAAAACGTTAAAAAATGTCAAAAAACGAATCCTATGAATAGGTCCATTATTATGGCGCGGACAGGAATGAAAAAAAGGTGGCCATAAATGCAGAAATTTCCCCCTTTTTCTAAATTCAACTGTGCGATTTAGAAAAAAAGGGGGAAATTTCTGCATTTATGGCCACCTTTTTTTCATTTCTGGCCGCGCTATTAAGAAATGACGCTTAATTAGTACCTTTTTCCAGACTCTGAAGATTTGAAAAAAAAAATTGAAAATATAAATTTAATAAATCGATAACACGAATTGGAAAATGAAACGAGTAAATCAGAACAAGAGAGTAATATTTATTGAATGGTGGATGAAATGAGATCCCCTTTGGAAATCAAAATACAGTACAATAACACATATAAGTAAGTGATTTTCGTTCGCAGATTATTGGAAGGTTCTCTTCGATTGAAGATCCTTGAGCACTTCCTCGAGCTCCGACTCCTCAATCTTATTTTCCAGAGAAGGCACAAGAGCTTTCGCTTCTTCCGCGTTCTCCGGACAGAGATTGGCAATTTGAGCAACCTCAAACTTGTGCAGATGCTTCTCGGAAAAAATGGCACGAACAGCACGGATCGTCTCGCGATTCTTGAAGCGCGACATGCGACGCGCGTAGTTCAGTGTCTTGATAAACACCTAAAAGTGTAAATTAAAGGGGGTGCCAACTTTCTGGGGAAAGTGGCTTAAAATATACTCTTCGGTGGGGGATTTACGAATATCACATCGAAATCGCACGAAAAAATTTTTCTGATTTTTTATGAATTTTACAAAAAAAAATAGAAGACCACGGGGAGTACACGATTTGGCGCGAAATTCAAACGCCATTTTTCTTTTTCATCATTTTTCTCCCGTCTTTTTCCAATATTTTTGCATTAATCTTTGGGAAATATATTACAAACATCATTTCGTGATTTCAGATAGCAAATTAATGCGTGTTGATCACAAAATTAATGATAAAACAAATTCGAAACAAAATTCTCATACCTTTAATTTTTTCCCGTTTTCCTGCTCACTTCCGCTTTAAAATCACTCTTTTATCTGTAACTTTTATATTCGAGCAAAAATTTTCACCGGAATATATTCAGAACGTTGAATCGAACGAAAGGCAAATATCGATTTTTCGATATTCATGACTAAAATGTGTTTTCGCGATTATCTAAAATTTTAATAAGCGATTAGAGCATGATTTATCGAAAATCGATGATAAAAACGAGGAAAATTACAAGAAAAATAAATATTTCTCGTGAAAATGGAAGTTTCTAGAAGCCGCGGCCGCGGGTTTCCTAGGCCACGGCCACCATTTTTTCGTGTACTCCTCGTGGTCTTCTATTTTTTTTTGTAAAAATCATAAAAAATCAGAGAAATTTTTTTGTGCGATTTCAATGTGATATTCTTAAATCCCCCACCCAAGAGTATATTTTAAGCAACTTTCCCCAAAAAGTTGGCACCCCCTTTAAAGACAAAAAGTGACCAATTGAAGCAATTTTCCGATTTTTTGTGAATTTAATTCTATGCAAATCTGCTTTTAAACATCTTATGTTACTGGTTCGCAATTTTTTTTTATATAATAAATAAACAGTATTTAATAAAAAAAGACTCACCTCGCTCATTTCTTCAATCTCGTCCTTTGATTCGCTCGATTGGCGGCGATGCTCGAGAAGCAGATACACTTCCGCGGTCAGAAGAGCATCACAGGTGTTCGTTTCAAACTCTTCAGTTGTAAATATTCAACTTTAATGAAAAAAAAAATAATTGTAAAAAAAACCTTTTGGGAATTTGCATTCTGCGGCATCCTCTTCGACTTGTCCATCAGTTTTTTGATTTCCACCACCTGACGACATGACTGCAAAGCTTTTCGATATGGATGAAAAAGAGTGATAAAAATGTGAAAAAATGTTTTTTTTTTCAAAAAAAAAAAAAAAAAAAAAAACTAAAGTGGGCGTGTCTAGAAACCGCGCCGCACAATGCATTTCTGTACCATACCACGCCCATTTTTTCGTGCCGCGGCCGTTGTTTGTTGCATCAATTTTTTTGTTTATCCGCCATTTTTTTCACAGCTGTCTGTCTCAAAAAAGTTCCATTTTCTTGTTTTTATTTATGTATTTTTATGTTACAACTACATAAATACTGTTGATTTTCAGTGAGAAATGGCCGAGGGAGTTCAACAAGATACCTTATTTGGACTGTCCCCAGAAGAAGTAAGTTGAAGGTTATTATTGATCGTAATAACAACAACATCAACAACAATTTTTAGGAGAAATTTGGCAAGGCTCTGATCGCCAAACTTGCTCTTAGCTCTCTTTCGCTGCCTCTGACGGTTACACGCACTCTGGTTCAACTTGGTCACGAACCGTTCCCATTGTCGACTGGAAAAACTCTGATCTGCGCTGGAAGAAATGCCTACTTTCTTCCAAACATGTTCAGCTACAGTAAGTTCAGTGATATTTTTCGCATCAGCTCCTGATTTTGATTTTTAGTGAACCAACTTTCAAAGTCTCGCGGACTTTCCACCCTGTGGACTGGTCTTGACTCTGCCATTGTTATGCTGGCCGTTCAAGGAATCGCTTCGCATCGAACTGAGCAAGTGAGCCATTTTACGCAGGAAAAAGGGATTTTTGGGCAAAAAATAAGCAATTATTTGCACTGAGTGCACCTTGCCACGACCGCAAAATATGAAAAGTTTTGAATGTACAGTATAAAAAATATGAAAGTCGCCAAATACAACTTTTATTGATTTATCACCATTTGGAACTAAAATTTCAAAAATTTTCGCATCTGGAACGCTCAAAAAAGGAAATAACGAAAAAGTAGTGTGAAAAGACAGAAAATTCCAAATCCAACGGTCGCTGCGCAACCGGGCGCGCCCGGATTTTGGTATCTATGAGATTTTTTGAAGATTTTAATGACAGCATTTTTTTTTCATTATTTTTTCAATATTGTTGGATTTTCTTTTGATCTTTGTGTGGTTATTGGGAAAATTCCAGTATAGCCACCAGTGTGACCGGAAACCCGTTTTTCTGAAAAACGGAAAATCACTTTTAAAATGGAAAACAAATATACTAGAGAGCAAAATCAAAACAGAGGAACAGAACAAAACATCAACTCAACAGTGTAAAAATAATAACAAAGTTCAGGAGAAAATGAAGATTTAAATGTCTAATGGACTTATTCACAAAACCGGAAAAAAACGGAAAAAAAGTGCTCGGAGAATGCTCCGATTGACCTGAAATTTTGGGAAATATTGGAAAAAATTCTCCCGTACATGCTCAAAAATTTTGGACCAAAATATTGATTTTAAAAATTATCGAATTTTTTTCTGAAAATTTTTAAAATCGATCTTTTGGCCCAAAATTTTTTGAGCGTGTACAGGAGAATTTTTTCCAATATTTCCCAAAATTTCATCTCAATCGGAGCATTCCGCAATTTTTTCCGTTTTTTTTTCTTTTTTTTTCCGGTTTTGTCAATAAATAAAAATAGGTCACTATTTAATTTTTCGATCGTACTATTTTTCACAGCATTTTGCCTCGAACGCGCAATAATGGAGTTATTTACGAAATAGCAAAAAATAGCTAAAACCAGCAAAAAAAATTGAGCGAATGCTTTGATTGCCCAGAAGCTGTGGGAAATAATGTCAAAAATGCTCTCAGACAATTTTAAAAACTAAAAATAATAAAAAATAAAAAGGCGAGAAGAAATGGCACGAAACTTTGGAGAATGCACCGATTGGTCTGAAACTTTGAGAAATTATTTTAAAAAATACTCTCGGGCATTCCCAGAAAATATTGCACCAAAATATCGATTTTGAAAGTTTTTAAAAAATCGATATTTTGGTCTGAAATTTTCTGGGAGTGCCCGAGAGTTTTTTTAAAATGATTTCTCAAAGTTTCGGACTGATCGGAGCATTCTCCAAATTTTGCAAAAAGTATTTTTTCCGTAAAAATAAAATGAAAAACTGATTGCAGTACATCGATGAGTACTACCCGAACATTGGAGGACCTCTTCTCAACGCTGACAAGGAAGAAGATGCTCTGACCGATTCGGAGTCTTTCCGCAGAGTTCTCCGCAAGGGTGTCCGCGACTCGGTCATCCGTGTCGTTGCTGTTACTGCAGCTCGTCCATTCACCGGTTGGTCCTTTTGAAAAAGTAGTTGTAAAAATACAATGTTTACAGTTTGCTTCATTCGCCAGGTCGCTCAGATCATTGGAAATGAGACGAAATACACAACTTGCGCTCAGGCACTCTCGGTTATCGGCAAGCAAGAAGGGCCAGGAGGTCTTTTCAGCGGTTTGGCTCCTCAGATCCTTGGAGAACTACTTGTCATCTGGGGAGTTCACCTCGTTACGTACGGAATTCAGAGAGCCATTCTCCGTACCGAGGTCGGTGACACTAAGCAGAAGGATGAGTCGAAGGCAAAGGCGGCCAAGGACGTGCACAAATTCATTCATACTGCTGTTCCATTTGTCGTCAACTCTTTCGGATACCCGTACAGTGTGGTTTCAAGTGTCATGGCTGTTGCTGGATCTGGTAAATTGAATTATTATGGGGTTATTCTCGGAACCAGCAAAAAATTCGGAGGATGCTCCGATCGATCTGAAATGTTGAGAAATCATTTAAAAGATACTTCCGGTTATTCCCTGAAAATTTCAGACCAAAATATCGATTTTGAAAATTTTTTAAAATCAATATTTCGGTCTGAAATTTTCAGGGATTGCCCGAGAGTATTTTTTAAATGATCTCTCAAAATTTCAGACCGATCGGAGCATTCTCCGAATTTTCGCAGAATTTTTTGCTGGTTTTTTTTCTTTTTTTGCTGGTTTCGAGAATAACCGCATCAATATTTAGTAAGGCTTCCATTCGGACCAATTTTCGTCCGTCCGGTCCGTCCGTTCGTCCGTCCGTCCGCCGTCCGTCCGCTTCGTCCGCGGTTCGTCCGGTTCGTCCGCGGACGGTCCGGTTCGTCCGGTTCGTCCGTTTCGTCCGGTTCGTCCGCCACGCTTTATTTGGCTGGGAATTTTAATTTATGGAACTCTCTTTAAAAATTCTGACATTGAAAATGTAAGCGGTTGCAAATTTATGTAGAATTAGCTTTTCAAAAACAAATTTTTTAATTTTTTTTCCGAATTTTTGATAGCAGAAACAAGACATTTCTGTTGATATTTTAAAGAAAAAAGAACAAAAACAGCTTTTGAAAACAAAATATAACAGAAACAAAAAGAAAAACTAACAAGAAAAAAAACGGACGAACCGGACCGACCTCGGACGAACCGGACGAACCGGACGAACCGCGGACGAGCGGACGAACAGCGGACGAAATTCGTCCGCTTTTTTTTCGTCCGAATGGAAGCCTTAATATTTAGACATGCTAATCAGCAAAATGTTCAGGACTAGCTGTCTCGTTCCTCCCATACTCACCATCGTTCCTCAACTGGCAAAACGCCTGGGACTACCTCCACCCAGCCGGACTTAAGCGCGGAAATCGTCTGTTCCTCCGTGAGCAAGTTGGCGCCGTGACTGTTGGAGCCGATCAACAGCTTTATGCTAGCAACTCTTACTTTGCCTAAGTGAAAAACGACTATTTTGGAAGCTAAATTGCATCTTATTCTTAACATTAATGTAATGTATTTACCGAGTGCTACCCTATCTATCTCCTCCACTTTATCTTTTTGGTTGTATTAGGTTTTAATCTCAGAAATTTCCTGCTTTTAAGTTTAAAAATAGAAGACATGAATGAGAAAGCAATAGAAGTCATATCTAATTGTAAGCACAAGAGGTCTCAATTTTCCATGGAAAATATCTCAAAACTTGTTGGACAACAATCGCCAAGGACCGAAAGTCATGGTCTGCTGTGATCCACGCTTACACCCGCCGTAACGGTCAAACACGCTCCACCGAATTTAGAGCTTTTCATTTTGGTTTCCAAATTATTTCATTTCACGCAGGGGTGCCGTTTTTTTTTTTTTTTTGCATTTTTTTTTGCATTTTTCGCACCTATTGCGAAAAATTTTTTATTTTTTTTTCGCATAGATTTTTTGTTTCAAAAAATTTTCGCATTTTTTTTTGAAAAAATCAAAGATTGGAAAAAAAATTGTATTAAATACTAGAATACGAGTGTTAGCGATGTCTCGAAAACGGTTTTCGCACATTTTACACAATTTTCCACCTTTCTGCAGGAATAAAATTGGTAAATTTGATAGTATTTTGATAAAAAACGATAAATATAGGCGGTGAAAATGAAAAACATTTTTTGGTTTTTTTTGTTTTTTTTCGCAATTTTTTTTGCGAAAAAAACTTTTTTTGTTTTTCGCAAAAAAAATTTTTTGTGGCACCCCTGATTTCACGTATTTATAAATTCTATTACGTATTCCGGAGTACGTGAGATGTCGTAAAATGGGTCTCGCCACGATCGGTGTATGCATACTTGTAAACAATCTACAGTATCCCAGTATCCCAAGTACTGTAGATTGTTTGCATTTTTCGACATGCGTGAATTGGAAAAATCATGTTATTTTTTTCATGCATGACCCCCTAAATATACTTTTTGAAAAACAAAATATTCAAATCCACAAGTATGCATACACCTATCGTGGCGAGACCCATTTTGCGACATGTCCGCTTTGCATGGAACCCAGAAATCAGTGCTATTTGTAGAGGCGCAGACAAAACCGTGTGGAGATCGAGACAGTACAGACGAGATTTTTTGTTTAAAATTTTCCGATAGATTATGAATTAACTGAAATCCGAGTTATTGCAGATCTAGCTTTCCTGTAATTCCAGCGCATGCCATGTTTATTGATTTCTTAGCTTTTGGAATTTCATGCATTTTGTTGGGGGTGCTACGGTATAGAACTGCTACGGAATAGAACTGCGCGGAATAGAACTGCTACGGTATAGAACTGCGCGGAATAGAACCGGTTTAAATGAAACTGTCCCTCACAATGTACATCGAAATAATTCTTTGAGCTGTGCGAGCGGTTCTGGGTCGGTACAGCTCAATTTCAGGCGGTTCTATTCCGCGCAGTTCTATTCCGTAGCACCCCCGTGATAACAAAGAAGGCAATTTATCCTTGCGGTGACGATAGCATTTTCGTTAGAGTATTTATTGTTTTTTCAATCGACTTGCGACATGAGAACGCGTGACTTGACTCCGCCCACTTTTTTTCGCGCGACCATGCAAACACAGTTCGATTCGAAGAGAATCAGAGAAAACATGTCTTTTTATCTCTCGTTCTCATGCTGCAACTCGATTGAAAACACAATAAATGATTTTTTTTTCGCGATCAAGTTTATTTATTTAAATAAGTGAATAGGAATCTTTGCTTAAAATTTCTTGATGCCCTCACGGCCATAAAAGACTGGTTTCAAAGATCTTTAGATAACATTTGATGCCGCTTTCCACACGACATAGCTACCATCATTTGTTCATATACAAACGATCAAAAACTGATCTGTTTTTTTTTCCGTTTCATCATTTCCAACCGACATTTTAGTCATCATATCATATTTAACAGCACCAACCATCTACTTTTCGTCGCCTATTTCTCTCCATGCTTTCACGGTCTCTTCCCGCTCCACACTCTTTCATTTTCATTGATTCTTCTGCGTCTCGTGTCATCTTTCTGATGTAATTGCCCATTTCACAGGAATCACATTTTGATTCCGTAGCCGTGCCGCTACTATATATAAGATGCACTCCACAAACTCTAATTGTCTCCCTTCTTTGTTTTTTTTTTTTACAATTCTTAACTCATTTTAGCTAACAATGGCCTATCTGGAGCGTGCCTACTTTGGACTTCAATGCTTTTGGGGAGAATCCGCGTGGGCGAAGCTGAAAGGAGTTGTGGTGACACGAGTCGGATATGCTGGTGGAAAACAACCGAATCCAGTCTACAAGAACATTAAAGATCACACAGAGATCACGGAAATTACGTTTGATCCAAAAGTTGTCGAGTATTCGAAACTTGTCAACTTCTTCTGGACACATCATAATCCGACGGAGAGAAGGACGAAGGTACCCTTTTTATTTCTATTTGACAATCTTGTTTAATGGGCTGCAATTCTGCTTGTTAGGTTGTTAAAAAAAAGCACCCGCTGCCCGGTCTGCGATTTTACGTGACGGTGTTTGGACACACCGTCACGACACATTGCACGTAATTCAATTTTAGATTTTTTTAATGGATTCCCAATGGTATTAAACATGATTTTTATTGTTTTTTTTTTTCGTTATTTCAACTATCAAAAATATTTTTAGCAAGTCGAAAATTATTAAAGCTGTTCTTCAAGTAGCGAGGATACCGTAAAACCTGTAATAGAAGAACCCCTATAATTAAAGCACCCCTAAAATAGAAGGACAGTCCTAAGCTGCCAATGAAAAATAGAAGGACACCCTATAATAGAAGGACCCCTATATTAGAAGGACATTTTACTAACGTAAGAACACCCCCGTTTTTTTAACGTTTATTTCCAAACTGTTTCTTTTTTTTTCTTCGTTTCCTTGTTAAAAAATAAAATTTCAACATGACGAAAGCGAGGATGAAATTCGGAAAAAAAATGAAACACTCGAAATTCCGCCGAAAAATGGGAAGAGTAAATTACAAAATCGGAAATTTCCAACTGAACTCGGAAGATAATTTTTCATTTCCGAGAAAGCCTGTTCTTTATGGAACTCAAGAAAAGAGCACTAGCGCGTGTTAAAAAACAAATGAAACAAAATCAGTTCATGAGTTCCGGATTATCGAAGTCTGCCGGGTGGTGACCGTCGTTTGAAAGACACCAAATTTGATAAGAAATTATTGGAGTGAATTCAAAATCATAGAAAAGAGAAGAATAGAGCTAGCATGAAAATGATTCAGGGGGATACTACGGTATAGAACTCGCACGGAATAGAACTACTACGGAATAGAACCGGCTAAAATGGAACTTTACTAAAAAAAAAACAACTGCACGAAATAGAACTGAAGGCCTCACAATGTACAACGAAATAATTCTTCAAGATGTTGAAGCCGTTCTGGGCCGCTACACCTCAATTGCGGCTGTTCTACTTCGCGCAGTTCTATTCCGTGCGAGTTCTATACCGTAGTACCCCCCCCCCCCCCCTATTTTTCAGTCGCCGAACGGCTGGTTTGATAGAAGCTTTTTGTTAAAAATGTTTCCTTTAAAAATTATTTCTTTCTTCATCATGCTCCGAAAATTAGAAGGACACCCTATAATTGAAGGACACCCTATATTAGAAGAACATCATTTGAGGGGGGTTGAGAATAGAAGGACATGTCCTTCTATTACAGGTTTTACGGTAATAATATTGAGGAACCATTGGATCGCAATTTTCCAGCGTTTCGCGGAATGAAAAACTTGCGAGGATTCGAGAAAAATTAGAAGGTCACGAATATAAAAAGGTTTACGGAAAACAAAAATAATTAAAGATTCTTTTTAAGATCGAGTGGATAACAAGTTTCGATGAAATTGTTGTTGACTCCGAATTTGTTTCACTAATAAACATTTTTCTAATTATTGTCGACCCGCCAAAATGATCAAACACGCTCAGCTGAACTCAGTACTACGTGGCTTTCATTTTGGTTTCCAAATTATTTCATTTCACGTTGAATGTACACGTGAAATGAAATAATTTAAAGGCCAAAATTAAAATTTCATAGCACACTGGGGTATGAGGGAGTGAGTAAACGCGCCCGGACGCACACACGCAACGCATCCAAATGAGGCCCAAAAAATAAAAAAAGCGCGCGAAAAATTTCGCATTATCGGAGAGAAAAGCCAACTCAAAATCGTGAAAATTACGAAAACCTATTCAAAATTATTTCGCGCGCGTTGATTTTTCTCTCCGATAATGCAAAACTTTTCGCGCGATTTTTTATTTTTTGGGCCTCAATTGGATGCGTTGCGTGTGTGCGCCCGGGCGCGCTTACTCACTCCCTCCTCATATCACAGTGTAGCAGTTCAGCGGAGCGCGTTTCCCCATTTTGACGGGTCAACAATACCATTTTTATTAATACCTTGAAGAAATAAAACACATTTCACGCGGGCGTTTTTTTTTTTTTTTCGGGCATCGGACGGCCCTTTATGGGGTTATTCACGAAATGGCAAAAAACTGCGCGAAAACTTGGAAAATGCTCCGATTGACCTGAAATTTTGGGAAATAAGGGAAAACATTCTCCCGGACATTACCCCGAAATTTCAGACAAAAATATCGATTTTAAGCATTTTCAGAAAAAAAGCAATATTTCTTAAAAATCAATTTAAAAAAACGACCGCCGTGGAAATCTTAGTGCCAATTTATGCGAATTAACATTTTCGAGACAGAAAGCGTGCAAGCGACGAATCTGCATCGCGTTGGGTGGTAAACGAGTGTTTGAAAATAAGGGGGTACGACAGAATAGAAATAGGCGAAATAGAAATGTTACAAAATAGAATTGCTACGAAAAAGAACTGGAAAAAATAGAACTGAGCGAAATAGAAATGCTACGAAATAGAACGGCTACAAAATAGAAATGAGCGAAATAGAAATGCTACAAAATAGACATTTTTGGGCGATGGAGCGCGTTTGCATCATTTTTTCAATTGCTCAGTTTTTCGCCTATTTTCCATTTTTTTTTCTGAAACTGCATTGATTTTATACCTTTCTTCATTTTCGATGTTGTTAAGTGCGTAAAATATCTGAAAATTACTGAAAAATCCTATAATAATCGGAAAATTCGAAGAATAATGCAAACGCGCTCCATCGCACCGATTTCTATTTCGCCCATTTCTATTTTGTCACATTTCTATTTCGCGCTGTTCTATTCCGCTCATTTCTATTTTGTAGCCGTTCTATTTTTTCCAGTTCTTTTTTGTAGCATTTCTATTTCACCTATTTCTATTCTGTCGTACCCCCGAAAATAAAGATAGTCGCCAGTTCCCCGCAAGGTAAAAATCCAAATGTGTGTCTTTTTGCGATGTCTGCGTCTCTTTAGAAAGTCTACCAGTCAGAGCATATTATACGCTTAAAACAAGTTCAAATACAATAAGTTACCCAAAGTTTAGAGTAACTAACAAAACCGGGGAACACATTTTAATAAAGAAGAAGCCCAGCCCCCTTTGAAAGTCTGTGCCATGAGTTTTGTACAGAACATGCAAAATTTTTTTTCCGGCTTTTTCTGGGTCTCCAACAGCGAGACAAGCACAACAACAAAAAAAATGTTTTCCTTCTTTCAGCAATACCAATCTGCAATCCTCTACGTGAACGACGCTCAAAAGAATGTGGCTCAAGAGTCGTTGATCGCCGCCAAAAACAAACACGGAGACGTGGAAACCTATGTGGAACCCCTTGACAAGTTCTATCAAGCAGAAGACTATCATCAGAAATACTGGTTCCGTCAGAAAAAGAATCTTTTCGACGAGCTCAGTCTATTGGACACTCAGGTCGCCGAGGGCGAGCTTGCCACAAAATTGAACGCGTACGCCGCCGGATTCCAGGACTTTGCGGAACTTCAACGTCTTCAGAAAGAGTACGGATTGAAGCAGTCTTTTGTGGACGCGGTGAAAGAGTACGCTTTGAGTGGAGGGGATCCGAGAAATTGTCATGCTTAATTGTAAATTTTATAAATTGGAATTTGTACATATTTTTTTTGAAATGAATTTATTTATCACAGATATGGCGCTTTTTGTTGTTTTTTTTAGGAAGGAAGGAGCGGGGAGGGGGAAGCATAAAATATTAAACAGCACTTTCAGACTGATATTTTGACTCCAATTTGGTCCGGATATTGTTGCAGATCATGTTGAATGGGTTAGACGAATTGTTATCGTCGTACAGAACATTGCTCAGAATAGCATAGGCTGAAAAAAAAGCATTTTTTAAGGTCTTACACACGGTGTCCAGGATTTGAAAAGTGGGCAAAGCCGAGCAAACGCGCCCCACTGGATTTTTCGCGCGAAATTCAAATTTTTACGCATTTGTTTTATGTTTTTCGAGAAAAAAAGCAAAAATTCTTAATTTTTCCCACATGTGCTCCAACAGAATTATAGCTGAGGTCTTTAGAAATTTTTTAAGCTTAAGAATGTCGAATTTGGTTCAGCCACCATTTCGAAATAATCGTTTTGAGTTTTTTGGTGTTTTTGCAGGATAAATCTTTACGAAAATCGAAGTTTGGAGACCCCACGAAAAGGGGGGGGGGGGAAAAGTGTTGAAACGCAGGAACGAAAAGGGGGGGGGGGGAAAAAATGGGCACAGTTGTGTGCAAAAGTGCCGCACGGTTTTTTCTGCATTTTTGGAGAATGAGAAATAGTGTTTTTTTTTCTGCTTTTTTTTGCTGGAAATAAGTATTTGAAATGCGGAGACAAAATAGAAACGATTAAAAAAATGGGAGCGGAAAACCTGCGAGAGGTCTACAAAATTATTGATTTTAGTGAAAATCAATATTTTTCGCGAAAATTCGGGTGATTTCGCATTAAAATAGGTGATAAAAAGAAAGAATACATTGAAATACATCGTCATAAAATCATTTGAACTAAAAGCTTTCCAAACAAATGATTTAGGAATTTTTAAAGCAGCGGCAATTTCGAAAAATGGCGAATTTTAACTAAAATTGGGCATAATTAGGAAATTTTTCACAAAATATTACGAATTTGTTTGTTATTAGTCATTTTAACAAAGGAATATCAAGGAAAACAAAGAATTTTAGCAAAAATCGAAGAAAAAGAGGAAAAATAGTTTGGCGGCGAAAATGCAAATCGCAAACTGCTAAGTTTAATGGAGCGCACTTGCATTTTTCGCGAATGGACAATAAATGCCAAAAAAATACTAAATTCCAGCAAAAAAAGCAAAAAAAACACTATTTCTCATTCTCCAAAAATGCAGAAAAGACCGTGCGGCACTTTTGCAGACAACTGTGCCCGTTTCCCCCCCCCCCCCCCCCCTTTTCGTTCCTGCGTTTCAACACTTTCCCCCCTTTTCGTAGGGTCTCGAAGTTTGGGCAATTTTATGGTATTAAAAGATACAATACATACATTTAACAAAGAAAAACTGGTTTTACTGAAAGAAAAAAAAATGCGAGAGTCGAAAAATGCGCAAGCACCGAAAGTGCGCCATGCAAGTTTGCTGGCGCGCCAGCAAATTAGGCTCCGCCCACATTTCCAATCCTAGACACCGTGTCATTTATTTTTTTAATACCTTATTTCTTAAAAACAGAAACCAAAAACGAAAAAAAAAGACAAACCTTTATTGTCGTACAACGCCTTCATACCAACATCAGTGTTCGCCAGAGTTCCGATGCACACTGCCGCCTTGTACCGTATCCTTTTACAGTAATCCGCATGAACTGGATGTGTCAGAGAGAGGAATTCGAGAAGAACTGGAATCGCATTCTCCTGAACCATTTTTTGCTCCAGATGGTGTGCGGCAAGACGGGAAAACGCGGTGACAATTTGCTCTTGAACAAATATAGTGGAGCAGTTTTCACGGTTATACGCAGCGATGAGACGGCGAATCGCTTGATGTCTGGAATGAAACAGTAGGAAATAAAACATTTTAAATAAATTTAAGAGTCAATTTTTCCTCACTTGTACATAATTTCCACTCCGTTCTGATGCTGATGAGTCACGTTATTCAAAGCAGCGGTGGCGAGAAGAAGTGAATCGCCAGAAGTGCAAAGATCAACCAGATCTGAAAATATGTATTCTCATTCTCAGCGCTGCAAACGCGCTCCCTTCGCACAGTGGAGGACGCAGCCACGTTGGCGAAGAGAGAGTGCAGAAAATTGAGAGAGCCGTGGCCGATGTTTTGCTCTGATTTCTCTAAACCTCACTCCAAATGTATGTGAAATTTTTTGTTCGTTTGGAGCGAGTTTTCAGCGTTTTATACCGAGCATACTCTCAAAAATGCGTTTTTGTGAAGTTTCAAGGTCTACCTAAAAGCCTAGCAATAATTGGGTCAATATGTTGAAGGCGTATGAATGCAGATTGTGGATTTGTAAACTGCGTGAGAATTCCAGCAGCTTCCACAGAGCACAATGCAGAGGAAACGGAAAGAAGACGATCCACGACTAGGTCCAAACCTCCTTGCTGAAAAACCAACTTTTTTTTTTCAATAAAAACCTTCAAAAAAAAAAAAATACCGTAAGCAAGACAAGAGCTCCTTTAGAAACACCGCAAAGCACTGCCAATGTTCTGAGCAAGTATCTCAGAGTGTTCTCCGGTGGCTGATCATTTTTCATCATTTTAACTACAGAAGAGATGCAATTTTTCTGAATCGCCTCTATGCAAAGTTCATCTCCAAACAGACAAATGTGAATGAGATGCTCCAGACAGATTGGAGTCATTCGATCTTTTCCGTTACCCTCGGACAAGTACTTGCTGATTATCTGTAGAGAATTAAACGTGGAAAATAATACAATTTTAAATACTTTTACTCACTCTTACAAACACCAAAAGTACTGATTCGATAGTTTTTCGAAGGAGGATCGCAAAAAAGTTTGTCATGTTGTTCATATCCAATTTTTCCTTTTCGCGGTTTCTAAACAAGTTTTAATAATGAGTAAACTGTATAAATGCGATTCCAAAGAACTCACTTTTGCAACTCCTCCACATTCATTTTCAACCTGCCTATTTCAGTTTTCGGAAGCACATTTGCACACGGTGACGATTCGAGAAGCTGCAGAAACACTGAACTCTTCGCCACCAGATCCCTACAGATATTCGCATCCAATGGAGCAGAAAGAAGGGTGTGCAAAGCGGAAGATGTTCTCAGTACATGATCCATTGTGCTGGCCATTCGAGTATAACTCGGATCGTCTTCTTCTCGACTTTCTTGCCTTCCCGAACACAGTGATCTTCGCTCGATTTGATCTCCCGAGCATTGTCCGGAATCGACACTTGTGATGCTGTCAGAGCGGGTGCTGTAGGGAGAGCGGAGAATGGTATTTGCACTGTCGGTGCTCATGTCTATTCTGGAGAAAAAAAATAGGTATGTGGATAGTTAGGAACAACATTTTATATCTAGGGTGTAGCTGTTCAGAGTTTACGCCCCCCAATAAAAATTCCTAGATAATATTATTTAGACATCTATTTATATAGTACCTTCAGAAATGGACTGGCTTTGGATAAAATAAATGAAAAATGGGGAAGAAGGTCTCCTTAACACGGCACCCCAGCCGTCCAAAATTGTTTCTACCTGGCACATTTTTAAAACCCTAAGGCTCGGTCATTTTCTGATGGTGTTATCCTGAATTCTCAGATGACGATTCGAATTTCTCAAAAAAGTAAATTTTCGATTGAAAAAATAATTTCATTATCCGCCGAACTTGGTGGTGCATTGGATGACGGGGGGGAGGCGTGCTTAAAGGGGGTGCCAACTTTCTGGAGAAAGTTGCTTAAAATGTTCTCTTGGGTGGAGGATTTACGAATATCACATTGAAATCGCACAAAAAAATTTTCTGATTTTTGGCGAATTTTACAAAAAAAAATAGAAGACCACGGGGAGTACACGATTTGGCGCGAAATTCAAACGCCATTTTTCTTTTTCATCGTTTTTCTCCGGTCTTTCTCGCCTTTTTTTGCATTAATCTTTGAGAAATAATTTACAGACTCTATTCGTGCTTTCATATTGCTAATTAATGCGTGTTGATCACAAAAGTCATGATAAAACAAATTGGGAACAAAAATTCTCATACCTTTCATTTTTGTTCATTTTCCTGCTCAATTCCGCATTAAATTCACTATTTTATCTGTAAATTTTATATTTGAACAAAAATTTTCACAAGAAATTATTAAAAACGTTGAATTGAACGACAGCCGAATATCGATTTTTCGATATTTAGTACTAAAATGTGTTTTCGCGAACATCTAAAAATTTAATAGGCGATTAGAGCATGTTTTATTGAAAATCGATGATAAAAACGAGGGAAAATGCAAGAAAAATAAATATTTCTGGTGAAAATGGATCTTTCTAGAAGCCGCGGCCGCGGGTTTCCTAGGCCACGGCCACGATTTTCGTGTACTCCTCGTGGTCTTCCACTGCCTCCAAAAGTGGGAAAGTGCAGAAGGTTGGCGCACTTTGCGTGCGCCGATGAGCGCTCATTTTCAACTGAAAATGTGGTTTCCTTAAATTTTTTCTTCAATTATAAAATTTTTAGTTGTTTTTAGATTCAACTTTTGTCCAAATAGGTATTTTCGATAATTTACGAGCTCGCTCAATAAAATCGGTGAAGAAATGAGGACGAAATACAAAAAGTTGTAATATCTGAAGGAAAATCATATTTTTTCAAAATTTCTGCCGAATGACTGAATATTTCCTTATTTTTCGATTCAAGTTTTGTATACATGACCGAGACAAACATTTTAAGCGCAGAACCGGTCGGTAAAATTCAAAATTGGCGGCGAAATATGAATTTGAAATATCAGAAAATTCCTCTTCTGGCATAGAATTTCTGAATTTCTGATATAATGTGTGGTTTTTTTGTTTCTTTTGTGCTTTGTGAAGGTACATTATATTAAAAATTTAAACATTTCACAGAAATATAGCTGCAGCGCCTCAGAAACCGGTAAAATTCAGCGTTTTTTCAATTGCCATCTAACCGACTGTAGAGAACATTTAATATGTGTTTAACGTTTCAAAAAAATAGCTTTAATTATTTTATGTCGATGTTATACATTTTTTCCAAGGCTGTCAAATCTCGCGGCCGGCCGCGGCCGGCCGGGCCGCGGTTTCGGCCCTAGCATTAAACATCTACAGGAAGGTTCTATACTATTTGAACTGAACAAAAGTGAAGGAAATTGGTTCTAAGTTACAGAAATATGTGTAAAAATGTGAAAAATAAAAAATATATTCAAAAAATGAAAAAATTTGAATTTTTAGTTTTTGAGATATAGTCGGCGAATACATCATCAACCTCGCTCTACTGCAAAATTCCTGTAAAACAGTGTTGCACTTGCAAGATTAACTCGAACTCTAGTTTTTATACTTCTTTTTAACAGAAAATGACGTATTCACGACGAATTGCAGATAAAATTTGATGTTTCGCTTCAAAACAGGCGCACTACACTGTTGAAAATTGAATAGTGCCGTAGAGCGAGGCTGATGATACATTCGCCGACTATACAAATAAAAACTTTTTTGAAATCAGTTTTTGTAAATTTTTGTGTATTTATTTGTTTCCTTTATCCATTTTTCAATCTCTCCTTTACGACACACAAAAAAATATAAAAATAGCGATTTTTCAGGTACAATCGGATTTTTCATAATTCTTCATGCCAGAAAAAGTTTAGACAATAAATTTAAAAGATAACCACTACTCACGTTTATTTTTGAAACGAAATAAATACAATACAATACAATCTTCATTTTTAAAACATTGTTTCATTTAAAAAATCAAGATTTAAACCAGAAGTTTTTGAAAAATGTAAATCATTTTTATTGCTAATCATAAAAAGTTAGAACAAAGTTGACAACACAAAAAATACTCACAAAAGTATGAAAATTCCCCTTGTGAAAAAATTATAACTATCTCAAATTATCCCAATCGAAAAAAAAACCAATTTTTTTTTTAATTTTCAACTTTTTTATCATTTTCAGAAATTTCATGAAGATTTTCGTTATTTTAGTATAATTTTTGATTTTTCATCCTTTTTTTATTATTTCTCTATGAATTATTCACTTTGGAAACCCTTTGTAGGTTTTTAACGCAAGGGCCGAGGCCGCGGCCCGGCCGGCCGGGCCCGGCCGTGTGACAGCCTTGATTTTTTCTTCAAAAAACCAATTTTCTTCCCGTTTTTTCATTATATTCAAAAGGTGCAATAATTCTCGGCGTGGTACGATGCAATTGCGCTCTACCTACACGCATTAGAGATTAGAGACGCAGAGGCGTTGTGCTAAATTCTGTGTCTCTGCGTCTAAAAACGCAAAGTGCGCCAGCCAATGTTGTTTTGCGCTTTCCCGCTTTTGGAGGCAGTGTCTTCTATTTTTTTTGTTGTAAAAATCATAAAAAATCAGATAAATTTTTTTGTGCGATTTCAATGTGATATTCGTAAATCCCCCACTCAAGAGTATATTTTAAGCAACTTTCCCCAGAAAGTTGGCACCCCCTTTAATATCAACTCTCGCACAAAAATTTTCGGAATTTATGAAGAAGTATAAAGCCCCTTTTTTATTCATAAAACAAGGACAGTTTTGATAAAACACCAGCCAGAAAGTTTCGGGGAACATGCTAGTAAAAACTTTCAAATCTCACCTATTCATAGCCTGCTGCACATGTGCTCCATTGATTGTAATTGTATTTGACCTTGAAGGTGTTGGAGTCTGTGGAGCTTCGTTTCGCGACAAATCTGCTCTGCTGGTGCTTGCTGAAATGAATACTTCTACAATTTTCTACCAACTTGTACCAACCACTCACCACTCTTAATTGAATTCCTTCTCAAAACCTGAAACTGCTCGTATGTGGGCGGAGCTTTTCGAGGAGTTGGTTTTCGGAATGCAGACGGAGAATTGCTTTTCTGGCTCTGGCTCTGGCTCTGGCTCTGACTGAGAGCGCGTGAAATGTTTCCGCGAAAACCGGGAAGCTTGATCTAAAGACATGTGTTGACAATTAGAGGAGGCAATTAGAGGAGGAACAAAAAAAGTAAGAAAAGAACAGAAAAGAATAACAGAACCCACATTGCGAATGATCGTCTCTTCCGGGTCAGAGGGGCAAGATTCTGTAACATTATTTTTTGGCAAACAGTAAACATTACGAATACCTGCGTGAACAGAAGAGCAGATGGTGGTATTGCTTTCATCACACTTTTCTCGAACTGTCATGTTGTTGTTGAGCAATTCGGATAAAGAACGCTTTTCCAACTGGGGGAGACTTGCTGAAAATGATTTGAAATGGGTATAGTCAATGTGTGCTCTCATGGCCAATTTCTAGATTCTTTCCCGAGAGTGTTGAGACATTTTTCCCGTTTTATGGGGTTATTCACGAGAAAAAAAACTGTTTTGTTTTTTTTGTCCAATTCACGCGATGTCGAGAATTGTAAAAAAAATACAGGTAGAGAAACGGGGATTCCCTCTGATATAGCATTGATAGTGAAGAGACGAGACGCAGAAGGTGAGGAGTTCAAAGAAAGGGGGCAGTCTCTGTGTCTCTTCACTATCAATGCTATACCCCCGTTTCTCTACCTGTATTTTTTTTACAATTCTCGACATCGCGTGAATTGTCAAAAAAAAAAACAAACAGTTTTTCTCACAAATAACCCCATTACACGCCTCCCCGTCTTCCAATGCGCCGCCAAGTTCGTCGGATAATAAAATTATTTTTTCACTCGAAAATTTACTTTTTTGACAAATTCGAATCATCATCTGATTATTCCGGATGACATCATCATTTTAGTCCAAAAACGAGGCCTTTTGGTCAGAAAATGACCGAGCCTTAGGGTTTTAAAAATGAGTCAGGTAGAAACAATTTTGGAAGGCTGGTGTGCCGTGCATTACTCTTTTCAACTTCAATCTTACAATTAAAAGTTATTCAGTTTCGAATCTACATTATTTAATGGTATTTAATGAATTTTCAATGACAGTATCCTGAAAGTTAATGCGTTGGAAGGTAGGAAGAATAGTCGCCTACAGTACTACTCACCGGCACATTCATTTATCGTACTTTTCATACGCGCAATCCGTCGTTGTGGCTTTGGAGGCGCTGTGAGGTTTCCCAGCGAGGTGGATAGCATTGGCTTGCTGAAATTTAAGCATTGTTCTAGCAGTATACGTACATTGTTTATTATTGTGTTGTCAATTGGCTTGCGACATGAGAACGCGAAACTCCGCCCATTTATTTGTGCGCGACCACGAACAAAGTGATATTTGAAGAGACGCAGACAGAACGGTGAATGCAGACTTGAATTGAATTGCGTTTCGTTTTCATGTCGCAAGTCAATTGAAAACACAATAAGTCATACTGTAATGCAATTTTTGTTTGCTGTTTTCAAAAAAAAAAAAAAAAAAAACCACGAGACCGCTGCGAACGTCGTTTGGAATCGATGTGAAGTAGAAGTAAAGAAAAGCGACATTGCTCAACAACTCGAAGAGCATCATTAATTACTCGGGGGGAGGGAGGGCGGAATGGGGGAAAGCAGTATACCTGTGAGGGAGAGGCAAGATGAGATCTGATAACTAAGTGCCGAGTGAAAGAGAGAGAGAATCGCAAAAGTCGGTCGGAACATGTCACATCAGGGCTCATTCTTTCTTTATATGGGATAAATATTCCAACTTTTTTTGTTACTTTTGTGAAGTCAAATATTAAATTTTCTATTTATGTACATCCCATCAATTTCATAAAACGAAAAAGCGATGTGGGCGGAGCTTGAAAAATAGCGAGTGCCAACAACAAGAAAAACTTAAAATTAGGTGTGGAAATGTCAGGTGGTCGAAATAAAATTAATTAAACAAAAATGTATGTGTAGCCAACTTGAAAACGACGGGTAACCCGACTCTTATAGAGCAAACATAACAGTACCTGTGGCCAACGGGAATCTTTTTTCCTCCGTAAAACTCTTCATATTGTGGGAAATGAGCAATGAATTCCGGCGTTGGCAGTAGCGGTTTTGCGTATAGAATCGTTTGCGGCTCATCGTCACGAGCGTGTGCAAGGTTGTTGAGCCATTGTTGGTGGAACCGGGTTACGGTAGGCTGAGGAGGTTGAGCAACAATGTCGAACAGATTATCGTTCTCCAAAGAATCCCAGAATCGGGCCAATCTTGGCATTACTGGTGGATCATCAAGCTGAAAATGAGAGAGAAAGAATAAGAATGAGTGAAAAAGAGTTGGAAGTATGTATTTATTTTGTTGTTCACTTGAAATTTTCAAGTGAACAACAAAAGAAAATTGAAATTTGTTTGGGTTGCTTCGAAAAGAAACTAATTACTGGGTTCTCTTTTCACCTCAAAAGCCATAATTTCGCAAGAAGTGTTGTATGTATCATTATCATTCTCACTATCACTGCGCGACAATATCCAAGTGGGTGGTTCATCGGAAACAAAGAGCGTGGAGAGATCAGAGACGCAGAGAAGTCAAAATGATAAATTATGAGTTTCTCCAAAACAAACAGAGATGTGTTCAGGCAGTCTATGCAGACGAGGGCGAAGGGAACATGCGAGATGTCAAAAATTGGATGAGCAAATATGTCACTTGGGCAAAAGAATTGGTTCCGGCTGTTCCGCGGAAAACATGTTTTGGAGCCCACAATGCAAATCAAATCAGCTGATGATTTGGTTACAAAGCGCGGGTCAGACTACCTGACAGACCACTCTGGCTCATTAGAACAATTGGCGGAAGGAGGGGGAGAAGCGGGGGCGGAGGCGGAGGGAGGGCAAGATGATTTATTGATTTCATGGTTGGATTGCACTTATTCTAGGTTAGTTGAAAATTTTGCCCATAAGGATTCAATTATGGCGAATAAGCTTGAGTAAAACAAGAATAACCAAACTTGTATACATTTTTTGCTTATCACTATTGTGTTTTCAATCGAGTTTCGACATCAAAATGTGAAACTCCGCCCACTTTTTTCAAGTAAAAACTCAAAATGCCCTAAAACGTAATGTTCGAGTGAAAAAAATAGGGGGAGTTTCACGTTTTGATGTCGCAAATCGATTTGAAAGACAATATAATTTTGTTCCCAGATGTACATGTAAATTTTAATTTAATTCTTTTTGAGTTTGAATTTGAATTGAGCTACGTCCGATTTCCGCCATTTAACCCCACTATCACAATTGTTCATATAACTGGCGCATTTTTAAAACCCTAAGGCTCGGTAATTTTCTGACAAAAAAGCCTCCTTTTTGGATTAAAATGATGGTGTCATCCTGAATAATCACATCATGATTCTTATTTCTCAAAAAAGTAAATTTTCGAGTGAAAAAAACATTGGACGTGCACAATAAACTACAACAAAAAACTTGCAGTGAGGAAAATTGCAAATTTGTATTTTGAAGGCTTATGTTATGCAATAAAAATATCGTTAAAATGCTTTCCAAACCTAAAAACCTATTAAACACAAACACTTACAATTAGATCTTTGTTTTAAATAAATGGTTGAGGAAGTAAAAAGTGCACGGATGCCAGACTCACTGATGAGATGCTAATGGCGGATATAAATCAGCCAAAAAAAATTGGCTGTGATGCTCCGCAACTCGATGATAAAAAGAGAAAAAAGAGAGATAAATGAGTTTCTCTTTCCCTTTGGCTCCATCGCATCAAAACACCACAGTGGCGGTTCGATGAGTGACACATGACGATTCCGATCGGCGGGATCTTTGCGTCCACACACCATCATTTGCAATTCTTGGGTTAAAAATCAACAAGCAATGATGTGTTTTGTTGTTTCAGGATGCGCGCGAATGCTGATGAAAATGTTTCCTTTTTGATTTTCCAGAACCTGACTATTGACCAATCCGTTAGCAATTGCAGTTCAGTTTTAAGTTAATACATACAAACTGAAATTTCGAGACCCCACGAAAAAGGGTAAAATGGGCGGAGCCTGATTTTTTTTTCGGTTTTTCTTCAATGAATGCGATAATTTTAATCTCAAAAAGTTAAATAAAAAACATTTAAACATAAAACTATTATGAAAAAAAAAGTCGTAGGAGTTTGCGGCACTCTTGCGGCACCCCTTTTCGCAGGGTCTCGAAATTTCGATTATCATGTTACAAACGGTTCTTTTTTTTATTCAGTGACTCCCGGTTTCTAAGTCTACTACAGATTCTTATGAATACTTTAATAAATTATTAAAACGCAAAATGTCTAAAAAATTTTCTGAAAATTGATAGACCGACTATTTTTTGTTTACTTTTTAGGTCGGATACACTGATTTTTTAATGATTTTTATTTGCACACTGTACGTAAACTTATTGTCCATTCGCAAAAAAAGCAAGTGCGCTCCACGAAACTTAGTACTTCGTGGATTTCATTTTCGTATTGTTGGCCCACCAAAAAGGTCAAACGCGCTCCGCTGAACTCAACGCCATGCGATTTTCATTTCGGTTTCCAAATTATTTAATTTCACGTTGAATTTATGGTGACATGAAAGAATTTGGAGACCAAAATGAAAGTCGCATATCGTTGAGTTCAGCGGAGCGCGTTTGACCATTTCGGCGGGCCGACGTGTAAATTCAACGTGAAATGAAATAATTTGGCGACGAAAATGAAATCCACGAAGAACTAGGTTTTGTGGAGCGCACTAATGGATTTATTCATTACAGGAAAAAAAAAACCGATTTTGGTGGTTTTTTTCCCTATGCAAAATTGAGGAAAAAAGTCAAAAAAACTACAGTAGTCGGAGGTTTTTTGACGTAAACAACTTATTGTGTCGAGACCGGCCGATGAAATAACTCTATACGCCTTTAAATTTCAACCCAATTCCACGAACTCAGGTAACGAGTCAAACTTTGCTGGGCGACTTTCAAACTTTTTTAAACCTTTTGAAGAAAAAAGGGGAATTTTAAACTTTTCTGAGCCGTTTTTAATCTTTTTGTCGTCGAAATTGTTGTAAACTTTTTTAAACATTTTCAAACTTTTTTAAACTTTTTCAAACCTTTTCAAACTTTTTAAAGCTTTGTTTTCGAAAATGTTTGAACCTTCTAATTTATTGTTTTTCTTCCATATTTTCCGCATTATCTTACGATTTTTTATATTTTTAGGCTTTTTCAAAGGTTTATCTGTTGAAACAAATGTTTCGGAAGCTAAACTACATTTTTTTTTCAATTTTCAGGAAGACTCGCGAGAAATGTCATCTCGACCCAAGCGGCTCCGTTTATCTTGCCGAAAAGTCTGTGAATTGTGGTTTCCTGATGGTAAGTAGGGTTCGTGTTTGTCACAAATTATGTTTATTTTTCAGATGAGACAAATCCGGATGAGTGCGATGGAATCGGTGACAATCCCATGGTAAATGAAGAAACTGAAGGTTTTTGGGAGGAACATGTCGAAAACACTGAACGTCACACTAGGATGGGATGGCGTAAAAATTGCAAGAAATTCCTCGTATGTCAAAATCTTATCAATAAATTGCAAAATCTAGTTACAGAACGGAATTATGGCCGTTTACGGCTTTGTGTTTGGACCTTGAAGACATCGAACGCTCAAAACAGGCGGCCAATATGCTGCTTTGCATTTTTAGAAGCCAAAAGAAGCCCACATACAAAATTTTTGATCGTATTATCACTTATATGTGTAATCAGTTCAACAGTATCCCTGACTGGAATGGAATGAGAGTTCTTGTGAAAGTTGTTAATTTAAGCTGTGATCAGTGTGTCTTTTCGATAAAGTTTCGATAAATTTATCGAAAAATTTATCGAAATTTTTTATCGAAAATTTATCGAAAATTTTTCGATAAATTTATCGAAATTTTATCGAAAATTTTTCGATAAATTTATCGAAATTTTATCGAAAATTTTTCGATAAATTTTTCGATAAAAATTTTATCGAAAATTTTTCGATAAAGGTTTCGATAAAATTTTTATCGAAAAATTTTCGATAAAACGTACATTTTTCAATGCAGCAAATTTAATAAGTGAATTGTTTTTTAACGGTGCTATTGCGAAATATAACTGTTCGGAATAAAATTTCAACGGTATAGGAACTATAACGAAATAAAAATTCTACAAGTATACCTATAGAATACCGCAAATGATAGATAATTAGTTCTATTTTGCGCAATTTTTCCCCTTACAGCTCTATTTAAGGCAGTTTTATTCGTGTAGTGCCGCATGCGAGAAGACGCTAAGCTACCTAAACATACTCGAGTTTTTGTGTTGCTAATGTGTACACAGAGGGATTAGACGGGTGTCAGCAAATGCGCCCGACGTACTTTCCTTCACGGACTTGCAGAGAAACTTAATTAAGAAGCTAATTTTTTGATAGAGAAACAAAGCTTCGATTATCTTCTGGAGGAGAAAGATATATATAGCTTGTAGATAGGCTATAGTCTATAGACAACATTATTTAGTACTCTTCTGATACAATTTCTTCTCCCACGATTGCCACGTCTCTTCGACTAACTTCATTTACATCTTCGTCATATTCTTCTTCTGAATGTTCATCCGCTGGGAAATTTCTGGAAACGTCTTCATCTTTAAGTACCACGCTGTCTTCTTCCTCAGAATCATCGGTATCCTCTGAAAAGTCTGACTGCTCATCTGACGTTCTTCTGAAATATTAAAATAAGCCATTAAATATCAGCCAAATAAAAGATCTCGGTTTGAGCAGCATTGGTTTTTTTTAACGGTGGTGGCACCATTTTCTGAAAACTGACTGTTAAATACAAATATACGGTATATCACGAAACATTATTAAAACGAATATTGTGTTTACAACCGACTTGCGACATGAAAACGCAAGTGTGCATTCACCGTTCTGTCTGCGTCTCTTCAAATATCACTGTGTTCGCGTGGTCGGGCACAAAAAAGTGGGCGGCGTCTCGCGTTCTCATGTAGCAATTCGATTGAAAACACAATAAATTCCAAATAAATAAGAAAAACTGTACACTATTAATAACAACTGTAAATGAGCGAGATGGGAAATACAAACCGAGCATTATTCAGATTGATTTACGATGGGCAATAAAAACGCTTGGCAAATCGCATGTAGCTCATATAAATGAGAATTGTTATTAAATAATCATATTTTCTATTCACACTGTTTTGGACCTATTCAAGAGAGAAAAAAAAGAAAAAAAAGAAGTTTTTTCTGATGCAGGAACGGCAAAAAAAGAAAAAAAAGGAAGAGAAAAATTCATTTTCTGCCGATGATAAAGTAGTCATACGTGGCGAGACCCATTCAAATATACCGATGCGCCTTTAATGAACCTATTCAAGAGAGAAAAAAAAGAAAAAAAAGAAGTTTTTTCCGATGCAGGAACGGCAAAAAAAGAAAAAAAAGGAAGAGAAAAAAGGAAGGAAATTCATTTTTCTCTTCCTTTTTTTTCTTTTTTTGCCGTTCCTGCATCGGAAAAAACTTCTTTTTTTTCTTTTTTTTTCTCTCTTGAATAGGTCCATTTGAAATTAACGAAAGAAACAAAAAAAAATGTTTTTAGGTAATTAAAATTTTTTATCGAAAACCCCTTTTTCGATAAATTTATCGAAAATTTTTCGATAAATCATCGGTAAATTTATCGAAAATTTTTCGATAAATTCGATAAATTATCGAAAAATTATCGATAAATTTTTTCGATAAATTTTCGATAATTTATCGAAAAGGGCATTTATCGAAAAAATTTTTTTCGATAAGACACACTGGCTGTGATGACCAGGTAAGTATTACTAATCTGTGGGGCCCTTCCAAAAACATTAAGTAGATAATCAGTCAATTTTACCAAATTTTCGGAAATATCGAAAACACAAAAAATCGAACATTCGTCAATTGAATATCGAAAATAGCATACTTGTCGTGGGCAGGGCCGATTTGAAAATTTGAGGGCTGGGAATTTCAGCTGCCCGCGCAGTTATGTTATAATGCACGGCGTGTTAGGCATCAAGTTTGTAAGACTATTTAAAAAAAAAAGCTCCCATGTCTATTTTTCAGCAAGAATGCATCTTCGGCGGCGAAGAAAGGGACTAATTCGAAGGAAACACTCCAAGGAGGCGGCGATGGGGCTAACCCGGCGTTTAATTGATCAAATACGCTGTTTTTATTTTATATGTTCAATTTTCTGTCATTTTGTTAACTTTTTGTGCTGAATTTTTAATAAATATGTTACGTTCCAGCGTAATTATCACCAAAAAAAGAAAAATTTATAAATGTCAAGAAAAAATAAAACTTTTTCAATCTTTTATAAGACATCCACAATCTTTTTAAAGATATTTTCAAACTTTTTCAAGAATATTTCAAACTTTTTCAAGAAAATTTTAAGCAACGCTTATTTGTCACCCTAAAAAGTTTAAAAAAGTTTTCGAACGGCTTAGAAAAGTTTGACTCGTTACCTGAGAAGTAATGGCGAGTGACCTGGTGCAAACGTGCTCCATTGATAACACGCGCACGCCGCACGCGCCGCATTCGACGGCAAAAATTTTGGGCACTGTGCCAATGAAAACATTTAGAAAAGAGACGAGACGGAGAAGACGAGAGCGTCGCGCGTGTTCCCGCGCCAAAAAAAGTCGTTTGAAAAAAAGGCAGTCGCCATTACTCCGTGCAATTCACGGTGTGTTAAACGGTGCACCGCTGCAAACGCGCCCCCTCGCACTACTCATTGAAAGAAAGTTTTATGGTTACGGTCACTGTTTTTTAAATATCGCATTAATCAATAAATTGACGTGATTTTCTACATTTTTTGTGCTCTTCCGCATAAGAAAAAATTAATGAGTCGATTAGAAGCATTTTTAGTTGAATTAACATAATTGCTTTATGCGTTTTCAATGAAAATGTTTTTTGAATTGCCGTAAGTTTCGGCGCATGCACAGAAACCTGTAACGTTATAATTTGAAAGCGCATGTGACGGCAATTTGCGTACTTTTTATTATTTTTGAAAAAAATGTACGCTTCAACCAGGCTTGGTCGGAGTCGGAAAACGGAAATTCCGATTTTCCGACTTTTTTCGGAAAATTTTCCGAATTTATTTTTCGGAAAAATTACCCGTCGGAAAATTTCCCAAATTAATTATCCGGAAAATTTTCCCGTCGGAAAATTTTCCGAAAATGATCGGGAAATTGCAGTTCTTTTAGGTGCCGCTTCTAAGTACCAAGAACTTCTCAAAACTGAATTTTTTGTTGATTTTTTTGTTAATTTGTTGATTTTTTGTTGAATTTTTGTTATGGTACGTCCAAAGTAAAAAAAAAGCGCAAAAAAAGACGAAAAAAGGCGTCCAAAGTAACTTTGTTTTTGCGTCTTTTTTCTCTACAGTATACCACAGAACCTGCAGATCAAACAAAAAAAAACAACTAAAAACATGTTTCAAACAATTAAAAATGTAAACAAACATGTGAAATTCAAATTATTCACTTCGCGCGTCGCTAAGATGTGCAGGTTTGACGGGATACTGTAGAGAAAAAAGACGCAAAAACAAAGTTACTTTGGACGCCTTTTTTCGTCTTTTTTTGCGCTTTTTTTTTACTTTGGACGTACCATTATATTTGTTGATTTTCGTATTTTTTCAAAGAAATAAGATGAGCCAATTGTTAAGAATCTTTTTCGGAAAATACAAAATTAAAAAAAAATCCAGTTTTAGTTTCAAAAATCTGAAAAAATCGGATAGCCGATTTTCCGAAAAATAAAATCGGAAAAAATGTCGGATATTCGATTTTCCGAAAATTGAAGTCGGAAAAAATTTCGGGTATCCGATTTTCCGAAAAATTATTTCGGAAAAAAATTTCCTTTTCCGATTTTCCGAAAAGCATTTTCCGAACAAGCCTGGCTTCAACACACCGTGCAATTCCCATTGAAAATTAAAGGCGCATTGCATTTTTCACTGCCGGGTCTCGACGCGATGGGTTTTTTTCCTGGAAAAAAAACCTGCATAGGAAAAAAACCGCGAAAACCTGCGCTGAATAGGTCCATAATTGAACTGATGCGTAAAACTTTACAACGACACTCCGTCTTTACACTTGCGCCTTATTTATTATTAGCCTCCTGGGAGACCGTGCGGCATGGCCATTCCCACTCTCTCTCTCCTATGTTGACCGGTGGAGAAGCAGACAGTGAGACAACAAAATTGAACGAGCGCTCCGCTTCGTCTAAATGACCGGCTAATATTGCCGTTCAAATAGTTTCAAGTTTTTATCAATATGATTTAAAATGTTTTATTGAATTTTTTATAACTTTAATTGATTAATGCGTTTTTTTTTTCGATTCAAAACGCTTGCTCATAGCACATGGCTATCATTTTCATTTTGAACTGACTGACTCATATTTAACGAAATATTTCGAAATCGAAAAAAAGTATATATTTGCTTTTTCCTTCAGCATTACACCTCTATTCTTAGTTTCCTTCTCGATTTACATTTGTTTTTTCTTTAATTCTCTGTATTTTTTTTAAATTTCAGATGGGTCGATGGCTGAACACTTGCCTCTACTTGTACATGATACTCGATGTAGCCGTCACTAATGTAGCATTCGGATATTTTGCACGTGGCTGGACGTTCGATGAAGACAAATTCTTGAGCACGATCTCCTTCTCAGCTCCCTATTACTTCACATCTTCACCATACGAGTTTCAAATTCTTTCATTTATTCGTCAAGCATTTTGCGCCATCGCTGTTATTCTCATCGTTCTCGATAAGACGGACAAAGTGAAAGCACTGTTCAATCCGATCACCTTCAATGCTGTATTCACGTATTCATTCTCCCTGACAAAGTTCCTTGCGTTCTCTGAAATTGAAGAGCAATTAAAATATCCGGGAGTTTGGATCTCTGTCGCATGGGCGATTTTGTCTGGAAGCATTCAAGTGATCGTTTGGTACTTTGTTTTCCAAACTGATCACTTTGATTATCACCAACTCATCAATATTGCTGGAAATGCAGAAGAATCTTCCGAACAAGAGAGTCCATCTGAATCTCAAAACGTGGAATCTGGTGAGTAATTTTTAAATTTTTGGAAAACGAAAAACGAAACATGAATTTTATGTTATAGGAACATCAGCGAGAGCACCAGCAAGAGAGCCACTCCATAAATTCCTGTTCCGCCTTCTTTCCTACTGTGGACATCAATGGCCGTGGTTTGCCGCTGGATTTACATTCCTCAACATTTATGCATTGGCTCGAGTTTTCATCCCCAAGTACACTGCTCAAGTGATTGCTGATATTGTCAATGGAGGAGGATTCCATGCTCTTGTTCACTCGATTCTCGTTCTATGCGCTCTCACAGCCACCAGTTCATTTTTTGGAGGACTTCGTGGCGGATGTTTCGACTATGCGACAGCTCTTGTAACTCTGCGTATTCGATTGGATCTTTTCACCTCTCTTATCAATCAAGACATTTCATTTTTCGATACCACAAAAACTGGAGAGACAATGTCCCGGCTAACATCTGATTGCCAAACGATCTCTTCCACGGTTTCCACGAACGTAAATGTGTTTATGAGAAACGGAGTGATGCTGGTTGGAGCTCTGGCTTTTATGTTTGCTATGTCTTGGCGTCTCGCAATGGTCACATTTATAGCGGTTCCATTTGTCGCTTTTATCACAAAAGTCTACAGCAAATTCTACGATGTAAGTATATATTTAAATTACTAATATTCACGAAAAAAAAATTGTATTTTTTCCGAGCAAACGCGCTCCACTGATTTTTTTTCGCGCGAAATTCAAATTTGACGCATTTTTTTAATGTTTTTCAGGAAAAAAAACATTAACTGAGGTCTTTAGAAATTTTTAAGCCTAAGAACGTCGAATTTGGTTCAGCCACCATTTCAAAATAATCGTTTTGAGTTTTTTGGTGTTTTTGCAGGAAGTTTGGGCAATTTTATGGTATTTAAAGATACAATACATACATTTTACTAAGAAAAACAGGTTTTACTGAAAGAAAAATAATAAAATCAATAAAAAATAATGCGAGAGTCAAAAAATGCGCAAGCACCAAAAGTGCGTCATGCAAGTTTGCTGGCGCACCAGCAAATTAGGCTCCGCCCACATTTCAAATCCTGCGGTTCCAAAATCCGTAGTTTTTGAGTTCACTGTTTAAAATAAGCAAATTATTTAATTACCGAAAACAGAAACCACGGTGTCCAGGATTTGAAATGTGGGCGGAGCCTAATTTGCTGGCGCGTCAGCAAACCTCCATGGCGCACTTTCGGTGCTTGCGCATTTTTCGACTCTCGCATTTTATGTTATTGATTTTATGGTTTTTCTTTCAGTAAAACCTGTTTTTCTTTGTAAAATGTATGTATTTTATCTTTTAATACCATATAATTGCTCAAACTTCGCTTTTCGTAAAGATTTATCCTGCAAAAACACCAAAAAACTCAAAACGAATATTTCGAAATGGTGGCTGAACCAAATTCGACGTTCTTCGGCTTTAAAAATTTCTAAACACCTCAGCTATAATTCCGTTGGAGCACATGTGGGAAAAAAATTAAGAATTTATGCTTTTTTCCCGAAAAACATAAAAAATGCCTCTAAATTTGAATTTCGCGCGAAAAAATCCAGTGGGGCGCGTTTGCTCGGCTCCGCCCACATTTTAAATCCTGGACACCGTGGAAACAAAAATAAAAAAAAAAGATAAACAAAAAAATGTTGAATTAAATTTGAAATTAAATATCTCCTACAATTCGAAAGTTACGATGTTTTAATTTTTCATATATTTATGGGTGTCCAGGATTGGAAATGTGGGCGGAGCCTAATTTGCTGGCACGCCAGCAAACTTGCATGGCGCACTTTCGGTGCTTGCGCATTTTTCGACTATCGCATTTTTTTAATTGATTTTTTTTAATTTTTTTATTTCAGTTAAACCTGTTTTTCTTTGTAAAATGTATGTATTGTATCTTTTAATACCATAAAATTGCCCAAACTTCGATTTTAGTAAAGATTTATCCTGCAAAAACACCAAAAAACTCAAAACGATTATTTCGAAATGGTGGCTGAACCAAATTCGACGTTCTTATGCTTAAAAAATTTCTAAAGACCTCAGCTATAATTCCGTTGGAGCACATGGGGGAAAAAATTAAGAATTTATGCTTTTTTCCCGAAAAACATAAAAATGCGTCAAAATTTGAATTTTTACATTCAAGAGAGCAATTTTGAAAATAAGAGCTATTGTCGGCCCGCCAAAACGGTCAAACGCGCTCTGCTGAACTCAACGCTATGCGATTTTCATTTTCGTCGCCAAATAATTTCATTTCACGTTGAATTTACACGTGAAATGAAATAATTTGGAAACCAAAATGAAAATCGCATAGCGTTGAGTCCAGCGGAGCGCGTTTGATCATTTTGGCGGGCCGACAATATTTGTACATACATTTAGGTTTTGAAAATAAGAGCTAAATAATTATTTTATTTCAGAAAATCTCTGAAAACCTGCAACAAACAATAGCAGACGCGAATCAGATGGCCGAAGAGGTTCTCTCCACCATGAGAACCGTCAGAAGTTTTGCTTGTGAGAAACGAGAATTAAAACGATTCGAAGGTCTTCTCTCCAGCACTTTGAACGTAAACCGGAAGAGAGCTCTCGCGTATATGGGATACACGTGGAACAATGAATTCAGTGACAATGCTATCCTAGTCGCCGTTCTTTTCTACGGAGGACATCTTGTGATGAGTGGTAAAATGGAAAAAGAAGAGCTTATCACGTTCCTTTTGTATCAGATGCAGCTAGGAGAGAATCTTTATGTGAGCCTTTATATTTTTTAAATACAAAATTTGTATTATTTGGATTCCAGAACCTATCGTACGTCATGTCTGGATTGATGGAAGCCGTCGGAGCATCTAGAAAAGTGTTTGCGCTTATGAGCCGTGAACCACACTTCCAATTGGACGGAACCCAAAAACCACTCGTCAACGGAAACATTCTATTCGAAAGTGTGTCTTTCACATATCCTTCACGACCAAATAATCCAGTTTTGAGTGATCTCACTTTGAACATTAAAGCTGGTGAGACAGTAGCTCTTGTTGGACCGAGTGGAGGCGGAAAGTCTTCGATTGTTTCTCTCATTGAACACTTTTATGAACCCTCGGATGGAACTGTTACACTCGACGGTGTTCCAATCAAAGATATCAATCACGTGTATTACCATCAAAAGATTGCATTGGTGGCGCAAGAACCAATTCTTTACGATGGATCTGTTCGTCACAATATTCTGTATGGCTGTGATTTCGCGACAGAAGATGATATGCTCAACGCTTCAAAAATGGCGAATGTGCACGATTTTGTGTCGGAATTGGAAAAAGGGTACGATACGAACTGTGGAGAAAAAGGAGTTCAGATGAGTGGAGGACAGAAACAGAGAATTGCGATAGCTCGGGCTCTTGTCAGAAATCCAGCGGTGCTCATTTTGGACGAAGCCACTTCTGCATTGGATACCGAATCTGAATCACTTGTGCAGCAAGCATTGAGCAGATGTGCACAGGAAAGAACTGTAATTATCATTGCTCATCGTCTCTCGACAATTGAAAAGGCGGATAAAATTGCTGTAATTGTCAAAGGACGGCTTGTTCAGGTAAATATTATTTTTGTTAGAAAATTGATTTCATGTCAAATTAAATATTTATATATTGTTTTTTCAATCGACTTGCGACATGAGAACGCGTGACGTGACTCCGCCCACTTTTTTTCGCGCGGCCACGCAAACAGTTCGATTCGAAGAGAAGCAGAGAAAACATGGCTGTTTTATATCTCGTTCTCATGATGCAACTCGATTGAAAACACAATATATCATCAATCTTTTGCAGACTGGCACACATACAGATCTGATGAATGAAACGGATGGAATGTATTACTCGTTAGTTTCGCGACAACTTCTCAACGCGAAAGTCGGCGACGAATAGATTGCCAGATGACCCAGTTATTCTGTATTACTGTACTAAATTTCTTCTCTATTGCATTCATTTTGTCTTCTTGTTCCATCACTCAATACCAAATCGGTGCTCCTCTCTTCTTTGTGACGTGTATATTGTCCTTTTATTCATGTGCTAATATTCTTGTTATTTGTTGATTCACTTTTCATTTTCGATCAGAATTAATATTTATAAAATCTATTTATTTTTCTCAAAACGGGTTTGGTGTTTTCCCCGGTTTTGTCTTGCTCTCGGGCAGTCACCGTGATTGAACGTAACGTATCCGCGAAGAACGGCACTTCACGGTAAATAAATTGGAAGAAAATATTTCTTCAATTTTTAAAACAAAAGGGGTTTTGATTCCTTACATTTTTTCGCTGCAATTTTCCCCGTTATTTTTTTTTAATGTTATTTCAGTATTATCAAGTCAATATTCTTGCCGGCTACCATATGCGCCCACGGAAATGTTATAATATTGTGAAAACAAAAAAATGGGGGTGCTATTGTTCTTTCAATCGACTTGCGACATGAGAATGCGTGCCGTGACTCCGCCCACTTTTTTTCGCGCGACCACGCAAACACGGTTCGATTCGAAGAGAAGCAGAGAAAACATGTCTTTTTATCTCTCGTTCTCATGCAACTCGATTGAAAATACAATATTTCAAAAATACGCAAACAACACGTTGCAATTTTTTTTGTTCTCACAATATTGTGAAAACAAAAAAATGACAACGCGGTGTTTGCGTACTTTTGAAATTCAAATGGGAATGAGAGAAATAGCATGGCAAATGAAGAGATTTGTTCCCTTTTTCATTTGAATTTTAAAAGTACGCAAACACCGCGTTGCAACTTTTTTGTTTTCACAATAGAAGCAGACATAACGAGGCGACACACCCGCTCACATTTTTTTGATCTAAGTTCAGTTGAATTCAGTTGAAAAGACCTGCTGGGGCGGAGCCTCGGTTTTTCGCGCCACTGCTTACTGTACCCGGCAAGAATATTGAATTGATAATATTCTCAGTGCGGAGCGCTGCAAACGCGCTCCCTTCGCACAGTGATGGACGCGGCCGCGTTTGCGACGAGAGAGTGCAGAAAATCAAGAGAGCCGTGGCCGATGTTTTGCTCTGATTTCTCTGAACCTCTCTCCGAATGCATGCGAAATTCTTTGTTCGATTGGAGCGAGTTATCAGCGTTTTATACCGAGTATATTAAGTATTATCGGCCCGCCACGTCGGCCAAACGCGCTCCGCTGAACTCAATACTACGTGGATTTCATTAGCGATAAAACGCGGTGAATTGTGGGGCAAATGTTGGCTGGTCTCGCCACGATTTTGACAGACTACGGTTACCGCGAAAATATTTTTTTAAATCCTTTTTTTTAATTAAAACGCATTTTCATAGTTTTTTCTCAACAAAATAAGTTTTTGAATTGAAATTACTCATTCCAGGTTACACAAAAAATTTTATTGTGTTTTCAATCGACTTGCGACATGAAAACGCGAGACTCCGCCCACTTATTTGTGCGCTACCTGTCTGCGTCTCTTCAAATATCACTGTGTTCGCGTGGCCGCGCACAAATAAGTGGGCGGAGTCTCGCGTTCTCATGTCGCAAGTCGATTGAAAACACAATAATAGTGAAAAAATTCTAGTCAAAAGGCAAAAAATCGCGTTTTTATTTAAAACAAAAGAAGAAAAAATATTTTTCGCGCTAACCTTAGTCTGTCAAAATCGTGGC
This sequence comes from Caenorhabditis japonica, assembly GCA_963572235.1. NCBI lineage: Eukaryota > Metazoa > Nematoda > Chromadorea > Rhabditida > Rhabditidae > Caenorhabditis > Caenorhabditis japonica. The sequence goes on along the minus strand of OY754343.1, from coordinate 22,101,929 downwards.
GAGACCAGTCAACTTTTGCCCCACAATTCACCGCGTTTTATCGCTAATTCACGAATCCATAATATTGTGTTTTCAATCGAGTTGCGACGTCAAGAGGTCAGACTCCGCCCACTTTTTTTCACGCGAACATTAAATTTTAGTGCATTTTGAATTTTTGCGTGAAAAAAGTGGGCGGAGTCTGACCTCTTGACGTCGCAACTCGATTGAAAACACAATAATGTTCTTCACTAAACAGTGCAATTCAGCAGTTTACGGTTTTCACGGATTTTAAATCCGTAAATTTTTTGTTTTACGGAACCCCTAAAAAAAATAATTTTACGCCCAGTTTCGGTGGCGTATTTGATGACTGTCTTCATTACCAAAAATGCGAAAAGATGGGGCTTATATTACAGGGTGGGCTTATAATACAGTACTTACGATAGTTATTTAATAGTACATGAAAAAATTAGTTAATCTATTGTACATGAAATAAGATGAGAACTATTTTACAAGGTAATGTGACCAGAGCATTATTACATGTCACGCTGTTGCATTGCCGATCCAATGTGAGTCTCGCGCATCCGGCAGGCGAATTCGATGCTTCGCTTTGACTCCATGGCCTGCTCTTCACTTGGATTGATGTTCACTATGACCATTGTTTTGGAGTTTCCGGCTCCCAAGCAATCCATGAGAACTTGAGTGAGCTTCGAATCGCGGTACGGCACGTGCTTCGACTTTGACTTCTGCAGGTTCACACATTTCTGCAGCACGGACAACGACTGGTTAATCGCTGTCATTTCGTTGAACTGTTGGCCAGTCACACCGGACTCTTTGGCTCGTTCTGATCCGGCAAGGTCGACAAGCTTCAGCACGGAAGTCGTAGAGATTCCTGAATTAATAGTATTATTGAGAACAATGGGTAGATTAGCATACCAGTCGATTCCTGATGAGCCCTGATATTCCACATGTAGATAGCATGGGAACGGGAAGAGTACTCATTGCATTTGGTCGCAGCAGTCCTTCTGTTGTTGTCTGCCTGACGAAGGAGACCGGTCATATCCGTGAGTTTTGCCAGTTTGTGCTCAGAAAGTCCGTCAAGAGCCACCGATCCATTGCTGAGACGTACTCTAACAGTACTGTTTTTATTGAGCAAGTCGTATGCTTCGTTGTTGTAGATCTCAAGGAATGACAAAGTGAACTCGAAAAGCCAGCCAGTAGTTTCAAGTTTCTTCGATTCCCGAAACAGAAAACCGGCAGCTCTCGGAATGACACCCTCGTCTTCGGCATCACCTCCTCGCATCGTGTGCGTCTTTCCACTTCCAGTCTGTCCAAACGCAATCAAGCCGACATTGTAACCGTGAAGAGCTGAGAGAATGAAATCTTCGATGTTGATGAAAACTTCCTTCTGCGAAAAAACCGGCGTGAACACTTTTTCGAACTTGAACTGTCCAGATGGCTTGGATCCAGTGACGACAGTTATCGTGTTAACAGCAGGAAATTCGATTGCTTTCGCACTCTCGCTTTCACAAGTCAGCAATGGACGAACACGAACGGCTACTCGAATCTGACCCTGCAAAAACAATTTTTATAAAGAAAAATGTGAAAAGTGAACACTCACTCTCAAATCAACCGCCTCATTGTGTAGTTTTCGCAGCACAACTTCTTTCTCTTCTACCTGGCTAGTCAGATCTTTGATGAGAGTGTCCTTTCGATCAATTTCCTCTTTTGCCAATTCGAACTGCTGCTTTGTGACATCCAGCATGTTTTCCTTGAGGTCCAACTCCATAGCCGACCTTTCCAATTTCATTTTAAACGCCTCCACACTCTCTTTGAGCATTGAATTCATTTCACGCGTGGTATCGAGTTGTTCCTGCAACGATGCATACGACTTCTCCATCACGGCCAGTTTTTCCTTTAGTCGTTCAGCTTCTGACGGCTCACGTGGGACAGGCGCAGTTCGACGGCTCGGCTGGGAACTGAACACTTTGGGAGCGGATGTGAGCGGTTGCCGAGGAGGACGAGACAACGGAACAGTTCGCTTGGCAGGTTGACCAGTTGACCAGTTAGACACTGGCCTTCTAGGATCAATCGAACTTTGCCGAATGGGAGTATTTACCGCAGTTCTGTTTAAAGTAGTGCATCCCGGAATTCCGATTGTCGTTGCTCGACTGCTCATTGTAGATGATGGAAGAGGGGCTGCTAGGCGATCTCGAGACTGGACAGCGGATGATTTCGTGGTTGCATGAGCTAAAACAGAGCGCATATTTATCAATTTAAAATAAGCAAACAATTATTTTTTGCAATGCCATTGTGGCGCGGCCATAAATGCAGAAATTTCCCTTTTTTCTTAATCGCACAGTTGAATTTAGAAAAAAGGAGAACTTTCCGCATTTCTGGCCGCGCCATTAAAAAAAATGTACCTGAGCTGCGAGGCAACTTTGAAGCTGTTGGATGGAGCAAACTGCTTCGGCGTCTCGTTTTTGCGGTGCCAGACGATCGAAACATGGTCACAAGGCAAAAAATATGGCCCAAATGCGAGGATTCAAGCCATTTATAGGAAAATTGTGACGGGTTTCCCGCGCCATGGTTTCGCACCGATCTGGTAGGTCATGCGATAGAGTGAGCATTGGCGAGAGAGTTGAGAGATTCGGTACGCGGGAGCGCACTTTCTCGTCAGAGACGCAGAGCAACAATGATGGCTGACTACGTGCGGGCTCGGATCCTAGGCCATTTTGAGAAATTTTCTCTTCCATGAGAGAAATCCTGGGGCTATTTTGAAAATAAAGGCCAAAATGAAAAATCGGCTCAATAAATATTGTTCTTCGTTAAATTTACTACCTTTAAAAAAAAAGTTGGCTCAAATCGGTGAACTACCGGCTCCAGCAAATTTGTTAAAGGTGTCGCGGACGAGTAAAAAAATAACGGATTTTCTCTTCCATTTTCAGTTTTCTGTACTTTTCTGGAAAACAAAGGCCTAAATTAAAATTCGGCTCAATAATTATTGTTCTTCCTTTCATTCACTACGTTTTCATAGAACAGTTTACCCGAAATAGACTCCTCCTCGACCACACTATGGCTTAAGCTTCGACAATAGCTGAAAGTGATCTAAAAACACCCCGCTGCATAAGCTTTTTCAATTGTTATTTATTTTTGCATGTTCTGTTAGAAGTTTTTCCTCCGAATTTCACAGTATTTATTCAAAAATTACAATTTCTTCATCATTTAATTATAAAATGGAGCCGTTGGAAAATCCGTGCCAGACTTTTGCAACTAAACCCCGCCCACTTTTTTCGCCGATTGGTGAACTTTTCATCAGAAAATATTGGCTTGAAGCTGTGCAATCATTGATGAATTCTGCCCTTTTCACGTTAAATTTTCTCGCGTTCGTTTCTTTTTACGCAATTTTTATGTCAAACCATGTATCGTTATCGTTAAATAAATAAATATTGTCGGCCCGCCAAAATGGTCAAACGCGCTCCGCCGAGCTCAATACTACGTGGATTTTATTTTGGTTTCCAAATTTTTTCATTTCACGTGTAAATTCAACGTGAAATAAAATAATTTGGAAACCAAAATGAAATCCAGGTAGTATTGAGTTCAGCGGAGCGCGTTTGACCGACGTGGCGGGCCGATAATAGGAACAAGAAATAAACTAAAATTTAATTACACGTGACCTTATTATAATTATTCCTGAAGAAAGCTCTCGAAAGGTCGTGCCACGTTTTTGAGACACGTCAGCATTTCGGTTAGTACACGTCACATAGAGTATATAAGCAGACGGGCAGTGGCCGTTCGTCAACCACACTTTGATTTTCTTTTCTCTTGTTTTCTCGCGCCTCTTTCTCTGCGTTTCTGTTACTTTACTCCATTATTCATTCTATCTCGTTACTTCGATATTTTATTCTCCTATTTTCAGTCAAAACTATCAAAAACGAGTACATCTTTCAACTGAAAGCCACCCAACAAAAAGGAATAATGCGAGTTTTCTCGATAATTCTGTTCGCTCTCGTGGCGTATTCTTTCTGTGAAGAGGAGCCGGCTGCTGATAAGGAGAAGCTGGGAACCATCATCGGTATCGATTTGGGAACTACCTACTCGTGCGTCGGAGTCTTCAAGAATGGACGTGTTGAAATTATCGCAAACGATCAAGGTTAGAACCTGAATTAACTTTTCAGACTTTAATTTTGTTTTTTTTTCTTCAGGAAACCGTATCACTCCATCGTATGTTGCCTTCTCTGGTGACCAAGGAGATCGGCTCATCGGAGACGCCGCTAAGAACCAGCTCACCATCAACCCAGAGAACACCATCTTCGATGCCAAGCGTCTCATCGGACGTTTCTACAACGATAAGACTGTCCAGGACGATATCAAGCACTGGCCATTCAAGATTGTCGACAAGTCTAACAAGCCAAGTGTCCAGGTCAAAGTTGGATCAGAGCAGAAACAGTTCACGCCAGAGGAGGTTTCCGCTATGGTTCTCACCAAGATGAAGCAGATTGCCGAGTCTTACCTCGGACATGAGGTGAAGAATGCCGTCGTCACCGTGCCAGCCTACTTCAACGATGCGCAGAGACAGGCCACTAAGGATGCGGGAACAATCGCTGGACTCAATGTGGTTAGAATCATCAATGAGCCAACCGCCGCTGCTATTGCCTACGGACTTGACAAGAAGGATGGAGAGCGCAACATCCTTGTGTTCGATCTTGGAGGTGGTACCTTCGACGTTTCCCTTCTTACCATTGACAACGGAGTTTTCGAAGTTTTGGCCACCAACGGAGATACCCATTTGGGAGGAGAAGACTTTGATCAGAGAGTCATGGAGTACTTTATCAAGCTGTACAAGAAGAAGTCTGGAAAGGATCTCCGCAAAGACAACCGTGCCGTTCAGAAGCTTCGCCGTGAAGTTGAGAAGGCAAAGAGAGCTCTTTCCACCCAACATCAGACCAAGATTGAGGTAGGCAATCACTTCACAAAACCGGAAAAAAAGGAAGAAAACAAATCGGAGAATGCTCTGATTGACCTGAAATTTGGGAAAAATTATCAAAAAATTTCGGACCAAAATATCGATTTTAAAATTTTTCAGAAAAAAATCCCAAAAAAACCGGAAAAAAAAGGAAAGAAACGGAAAAAAAATTCGGGAAAAATCGGAGAATGCTCCGATTGACCTGAAAATTTGGGAAATATTGGGAAAAATTCTCTTGTAAATACATTCTCAAAAAATTTTGGACCAAAAATCGATATTTTTGTCCAAAATTTTTTGAGCGTGTACAGGAGAATTTTTTCCAATATTTCCCGAAATTTCAGGTCAATCGGAGCATTCTCCGATTTTTTCCGTTTCTTTCCTTTTTCCGGTTTTCTTTTTTTGGGATTTTTTTCTAAAAATTTTAAAATCGATATTTTGGTCCAAAATTTTTTGAGAATTTTTTCCAACATTTCCCAAAAATTCAGGAAGTTTTTTTTTCCGTTTTTGTGAATAACCCCATAAATATTCCTCTCACCCATAATTTTTAAATTTCAGATCGAATCCCTGTTCGACGGAGAAGATTTCTCTGAAACGCTCACCCGTGCCAAGTTCGAAGAACTCAACATGGATCTCTTCCGTGCGACGTTGAAGCCAGTCCAGAAGGTGTTGGAGGACGCCGACATGAAGAAGGTCGATGTTCACGAGATTGTTCTTGTTGGTGGATCCACGAGAATTCCAAAGGTTCAACAGCTCATCAAGGACTTCTTCAACGGAAAGGAACCATCCCGCGGAATTAACCCTGATGAGGCAGTCGCCTACGGAGCCGCCGTTCAGGGAGGAGTCATTGGAGGAGTTGAGAACACTGGAGACCTCGTTCTTCTCGATGTCAACCCTCTTACCATGGGAATTGAGACCGTCGGAGGTGTTATGGCCAAGCTGATTTCGAGGAATACCGTTATCCCAACGAAGAAGAGTCAGGTGTTCACGACTGCAGCTGATAGCCAAAGTGCCGTCTCTATTGTGATCTATGAAGGAGAACGCCCAATGGTGAAGGACAATCACAAACTCGGAAACTTTGACCTTACCGGAATCCCACCTGCTCCACGCGGAGTCCCACAAATCGAGGTTACTTTCGAGATTGACGTTAACGGAATTCTCCACGTTAGTGCCGAGGACAAGGGAACTGGAAACAAGAACAAGATCACTATTACCAACGATCACAACCGTCTGAGCCCGGAAGACATTGATCGGATGATCAACGACGCCGACAAATTCGCCGCCGACGACCAGGCTGCGAAACAGAAGGTTGAGTCGAGAAATGATCTGGAGGCTTACGCCTACCAGATGAAGTCACAACTTGGAGACAAGGAGAAACTGGGAGGAAAGCTGTCTAATGAAGATAAGACCACCATCGAGTCTGCCGTGGAGAGAACGATCGAATGGCTCGGAAGCAATCAGGAAGCTACCACCGAGGAGAACAAGGAGCAGAAGAAGGTTTGTTTGTGGTTTTTGTTTGATTTTTTTTTTCTAAAATTGCATTTTTTTTCAGGATCTTGAATCTGTCGTCACTCCAATCATCTCGAAGCTCTATGGAAGCCAAGGAGGAGAGCAAGCCTCTGAGGAGCCAGCTGAGGATCACGACGAGCTCTAAGCCGTCTTTGATTTGGCTGCCACTACTTGCTACCGCCCGGGTCCCGTTGATATAATGCTTTATGCCGCCACAATTTCCCTCAACCTTTCCCACCACCATTTCATGTTACGAGTTTAGTATCTTCTGGACTTTACATCCAGTTTTATATTGATTGTTTCTTTCGTGTAATAAATTAATTTATATATATATTTGATAATGATTCCACGACGGTTCGACAGAATAGAAATAGGCGAAATAGAAATGCTACAAAAAAAGAACTGGAAAAAATAGAATGGCTACACGGTGTCCAGGATTTGAAATGTGGGCGGAGCCTAATTTGCTGGCGCGCCAGCAAACTTTCATGGCGCACTTTCGGTGCTTGCGCAGTTTGCGACTCGAAATATTTTTATTGATTTTTTTATTTTTCTTTCACAAGGGAATGGTCCAAACTTAACTTGGCGTTTCGAAATGAAACCTCTATAGGGTGAAAGAGCACTTTGTGGGGAGCTCAAATCACTTTTCAATTTTTGCAATAAACCATTCGGAGCCGAGCAAATGAGCTCCAAAGTTTTAATTTTCACGTGCGAATTTATCACCGCAGTTGAGAGTCATTTTCAACAGTGGCCGGGTGGCCGAGTGGTTGGTGCAAGAGAATAGTAAATGGAGGATGCGGGTTCAATCCCTAGGGGTTAAAAATTTTTGTATTTTGATTTTTGCGTTAACTTTTCCAGGTCCTAGAACTTTTTTTTGACCAATTTTTTTTCAATTTTTTGTGTTTAATACATAGTAACAGTTCACAAATAAGGACAATAATGCTAATCAACAATTATGAAATGGGAAAAACAAATAGTGTTGGTGCATCTCGCACACTTGATGAACGCATTATCGGTACATCTCGTCTGGAAGCAATCATCTGCGCCAACTTGTCCGAAACGGAACTCCGGAAGTGTCAAGAACGGTAAGCTCGTGTCCATTTAGCACGCTTTTTTTTCCAAGAGTATTGAAGGAAGGGGCGAAATTGGATGGAAGAGATTTGAAAGTAGTGAAGAGAGATCATAAGAATCGTATTGTTCTTTTGCGCAAGAACATATTCCGGATGGAAGTTGAGCACACTTCCACTTTTCCGTTAATATCATGGTACAGTATATTGTAAATATGATCCGCCATTTTGGTATCTTGTCGGGAAATAGGTGGAGGGAATCCGAGTTCGAAATCAAAAACTTATTGGATAATAACGATAGAACACTTGCCACACGAAGTGTCATCTCCAGTTAAAACGAAATAAAAACAAAACAAAACACAACCATCCAATCGTCACCATACGTTGAAAAGAGGTTGACAATGCGAAAAAAAGGTAATATAAAGTTCTAGGACCTGGAAAAGTGAACACAAAAATCAAAATACAAACATTTTTTACCGCGAGGGATTGAACCCGCATCCTCCATTTACTATTATCTTGCACCAACCACTCGGCCACCCGGCCACTGTTGAAAATGACTCTCAACTGAGGTGATAAATTCGCACGTGAAAATTAAAACTTTGGAGCTCATTTGCTCGGCTCCGAATGGTTTATTGCAAAAATTGAAAAGTGATTTGAGCTCCCCATGAAGTGCTCTTTCACCCTATATAGGTTTCATTTCGAAACGCCAAGTTAAGGTTGGACCATTCCCTTGTCAGTAAAACCTGTTTTTCTTTGTAAAATGTATGTATTGTATCTTTTAATACCATAAAATTGCCCAAACTTCAATGGGTACATTCCACTATAGCCCCCCGAAACATTTCATTATACCCCCCCTGGCATAAACGTTGGTAAACCCCCCACCCATTTCAATATATGCCCCCAACATGGAAGGTGGTGGAGCGGGGGGGGGGGGGGTATAAAAATTTTTATCTTGGCTGAGTATCAAATGCAAGAAGCCAAATTGTGGAGTAAACAACTAGATTTTTTATCGATTTTCTTCCGTTTTCTTTTAATTTTTGTTAGATTTTCGAGTTTTTTCCTTCTTTTTTTAATATTTTGTCGTTCACGCTTTGAATATGCGTTTCTAAGCATTTATTGATGACCGGGAAGTTCAGCGGCAACGCGCCGGAAGCATGTGTGACACTTTTCAAATTGGCGACCGGAGGGAGCTGGGCGGAAGCTTGCTTTGCGGGTTGATTTTTTGGGATTAAAAGCCTAAAGGTGAGCATAAAAGTATAGGAAAAGGTTACAGGGAGCCGATTATACACTCAAGGATCCTAGCAAACTTCCGCCCAGCTCCCTCCGGTCTCAATAAGTCCGCCGCCATTTCAATATAAACCCCCACCAATGGTGGGGGGTTATAAAATTTTTTGAAATAAATGAGTATCAAACGTAAGAAACGAAACTGAGCGATGAAAATCTCATCCCTAATCAAAATCAGACGTAGGATTCAACTAGGAGAGATCTTGGACATTTCAATAAAGCACCTCATCATTTCAATAAGCCCACCCACGTGGGGTGGTATAACAAAATGGGCGTTTGGGGGTGTATAATATAATGATATGGGGGGGCTATAATGAAAGATTACCAGGGAATTCAATATGACCCCCCAAAACAACGGTGGGGGGATATGTTAGAATCTAATATGTCCCCCCACCGAGACATTTCATTTTATGCCCCCACTTTTATAACCCCCCACTTTTCAAGGTGGTGGGGGGGTATTCCAACTGGTGGGTGGTCTTAAGTGGGTGGGGGGGGGGGGTATAATGGAATTTTCCCCTTTTTTGCAGCAATTCACGGTGTCCAGGATTTGAAAAGTGGGCGGAGCCGAGCAAACGCGCCCCACTGGATTTTTTCGCGCGAAATTCAAATTTTGACGCATTTTTTTATGTTTTTCGGGAAAAAGCATAAATTCTCAATGTTTTCCCACGTGTGCTCCAACGGAATTATAGCTGAGGTCTTTAGAAATTTTTTAAGCCTAAAGCCTGTAAGAACGTCGAATTTGGTTCAGCCACCATTTCGAAATAATCGTTTCGAGTTTTTTGGTGTTTTTGCAGGATAAATCTTTACGAAAATTGAAGTTTGGACAATTTAATGGTATTAAAAGATACAATTCATACATTTTACAAAGAAATACTGGTTTTATTGAAAGAAAAATAATAAAATCAATAAAAAAAAATTCGAGAGTCGAAAAATGCGCAAGCACCGAAAGTGCGCCTTGCAAGTTTGCTTGCGCACCAGCAAATTAGGCTCCGCCCACATTTCAAATCCTGGATACCGTGCAATTCTATTTTGTAGCATTTCTATTTCGCCTATTTCTATTCTGTCGTACCCTCGTCAAAACAAGACTGTTTGGGCTCAGGCAACTCATTTCTTACTATAATTGTGAATAACGCTGATGGCGAGAGACTGAAAGATAAATTTCTCGGTTAAAGGGGGTGCCAACTTTGTGGGGAAAGTGGCTTAAAATATACTCTTGAGTGGGGGATTTACGAATATCACATTGAAATCGCACGAAAAAAATTCTCTGATTTTTTATGATTTTTACAAAAAAAATAGAAGACCACGAGGAGTACACGAAAATCGTGGCCGTGGCCTAGGAAACCCGCGGCCGCGGTTTCTAGAAAGATCCATTTTCACCAGAAATATTTATTTTTCGTGCAATGTTCCTCGTTTTTATTATCGATTTTCGATAAAACATGCTCTAATTGCTTATTAAAATTTTAGATGATCGCGAAAATACAGTTTAGTCATGAAAATCGAAAAATCGATAATCGCCTTTCGTTCGATTCATCGTTTTAAATAATTTCTTGTGAACATTTATTGTTCAAATATAAACGTTACAGATAAAATAGTGAACCTAATGCGGAATTGAGCAGGAAAAGGGACAAAAACGGAAGGTATGAGAATTTTTGTTCCGAATTTGTTTTATCGTTACTTTTGTGATCAACACACGTTAATTTGCTATTTTAAAACACGAAATGATGTTTTTACATTATTTCCCCAAGATTAATGCAAAAAAATTGCAAAAAGACGGGAGAAAAATGTTGAAAAAGAAAATGGTGTTTGAATTTCCCGCCAATTCGTGTACTCCACGTGGTCTTCTATTTTTTTTTGTAAAATTTGCCAAAAATCAGAAAAAAAATTTTCGTGCGATTTCGATGTGATATTCGTAAATCCCCCACCCAAGAGTATATTTTAAGCAACTTTCCCCAGAAAGTTGGCACCCCCTTTAAACACTTACAGTAGACGCTTATGCGGTGGGTTACTAGCTCAAAATTAAGTCAATCAGCAAGTGGATTTTTTTAAGCTTGTTTGGTTCACAATAGAAGAACTCAAACATTGGAAACTTCCACACATTTTCCATTTCCATCTTCATAGTCTTGTGATATTGATGACTCTTTTCTCTTCTTTTCTTGCATGCTTTTCTGCTCACCACATGCTGAATACCAAATAGAATCGGGATATGGCGCAAAAAAGTTAAAATTAATTCCGAGCCCCTTCTTCATCTTCTTTTACACATTTTTGCCAACAAAAGTACACTTCTTCTTTTCATCTTCCCTTGTTTTCATGACAGTTTAAATCATCCAAGAGCTCGGATAAGAAGAAGAAGAAGAAGAAGAAGAAGAATAATGTGGAACCCAAATCAGCAATCTTTGGTGAGTTGTCTCATTACTCATTCGTTCATTACTCGTAGTTTGTTTTCATCTTTCTCGCCATTTAATTACTGGTAGATCTCCCTTTTTTTATGACACTGATATGTATTTTTTTTACATGCGTACAAATTGTTTATTATCTTTCTTATATATTCTGTTCCTAAAAATTTTTAAATAATATTTACATACAATGTACTGTGTATATATCATATACATAGATCATTTCTACGAGGAATAATTAAATTTGGAGCCACTTGGCACTGTGCCGATGGGGAGAGAAAAATAAAGGATTTTATACATGCATGTCTGTGTGTTATTATTTTATATTTTTCTCTTTTCAGAACAAGCATTTTGGTACCAGCAGCGGCAGCTCTGACGACGACCCAAAAGATTTGAGAAAGAGAATTCACGTGCAGTTTCGCAGCTTTAAGTGAGTTATTTTTTAATTTTTCTGGGAACTTGACACATTGGATTTGCAAGTATTAAAAACGAAAGTTTTGCTGCAAATGGGAAAATTAGTTATGCGGGAAAAAGTTAGTCGTCTTGCAAAGTTTATTGGTTGTTCTTTTCGTGCGGCTAAATATTATTACGGGGTATTTTGATCTCTCGTGAAACCAGAAAGATTGAAATTTTGTTTTCCGCATTTTTTAATTTATCCTTTGTTCCCATTTTTCTCGTTTTTCATAAAAACTAAAATTGGTCCGGGATGTTGAAAGCAAAGAAGTTATGTGATTGATTGAATTTCACATAGAGACAGTGTTGGTTTCTTGACCGATATTACGGGATTTTTATGCTATCATAAGGTTTTTGAATTATCTCATTAACACTGAAATATTATTGCCCAAGCGCGCTCCAAGAATCTTTGGAATTCGTGATTTTCAATTTTTGCCGCCAAATGATTTCAATTATACGCGAAATCACGGTGTCCAGGATTTGAAATGTTGGGCGGAGCCTAATTTGCTGGCGCGCTTTCGGTGCTTGCGCATTTTTCGACTCTCGCATTTTTTAAAATTGATTTTATTATTTTTCTTTCAGTAAAACCTGTTTTTCTTTGTAAAATGTATGTATTGTATCTTTTAATACCATAAAATTGCCCAAACTTCGATTTCCGTAAAGACTTATCCTGCAAAAACACCAAAAAACTCAAAACGATTATTTCGAAATGGTGGCTGAACCAAATTCGACGTTCTTAGGCTTAAAAAATTTCTAAAGACCTCAGCTATAGTTCCGTTGGAGCACATGTGGGAAAAATTAAGAATTTATGCTTTTTTTTTTTCGAAAAACATAAAAAAATTGAATTTCGCGCGAAAAAAATCCAGTGGGGCGCGTTTGCTCGGCTCCGCCCACTTTCAAATCCTGGACACTGTGGAAATGAAATTATTTGGAAACAAAAATGAAAATCACGAAGTAGTAAACTCGGTGGAGCACACTTGCTTTTTTCCAAGATGGACAGTATGTGATTATCTGAATTAAATAAAAAAAACTTTTTTGCATTACTAAAAAAATAAAGAATCAATTAGAAACACTTTGCGTTGAAATATCATATGTCTCGTAATTTTCGAAAAGTTTTCTTGCACAGAAACGCCTAATTCTATAGGTGGGTCGCTACGAATTGAGCAATTTTTCGCATATTATTTTTTCTGTCGCAACATTGTTTTTTTCAAAACAAAAACTTTTTTTTTGAAGATGATCACTGAAGCTAGGGCAGCAAAATTATGCACTCTCGCTTCATTGAACAAAAGGAAAACATTCTTGGCTCTGTCATCGCCAACACCCAAGATCTAATATTAGGACACCTCTAGATGATTGTTAAAAAAGAAAAGTCCATGCACTTCGATTACGGTAGTTTAATGTGAGATGAATTCTTCATCGATTGTTCGTTTTTCACCCGTTGTGCTTATTCTCAGTACGGCTGCAAACGCGCTCCCTTCGCACAGTGGTGGACGCGGCCACGTTGGCGACGAGAGAGTGCAGAAAATTGAGAGAGCCGTGGCCGATGTTTTTCTCTGATTTCTCTAAACCTCACTCCAAATGCATGCGAAATTCTTTGTTCGATTGGATCGAGTTTTCAGCGTTTTATACCGAGTATAATAAATTAGGTGATGGGTAGTCAATAAGTCATGTTACGCATATCCATTAAAGACCAATATTTTGGAAATCTAATGAATTTTGAAATGACAAAGTACCTTTAAAAATGACCCACTAATGATTCATTCCATTTCCCATTATCATTCGCATTTTCGATGGCTTTGCTCTCATTATTTCTCTTCTCTGTTAAATAATTGAATATACCGTAAAAATTGTATTAGAAGCTCACACATTGACGTAAATCGACGGCAATAACCGGGAGAGCAGTAAGTGCGCTCTACCGAATGTTGGCGCTAACTAATATCGTTATATTATGGATCATATTTATGGTCTATATTTAATTTATAGGGAGAACTTACTCCAACCAAAATTGCTCATGTTTTTTTTTTTACCAGGTTTCCACTTTTTCTTTGCAAAAAATCCAAAAGTTGAAAAGTAGAAACGCACCTTTTAATTCAAGCGTCCCTGTAATAAAGGCGCACCGAAAAGAGAGAGAGAGGGAGTTAAAAATAGAAGCACACGTGCCTGCCTCTAATACAGTTTTTACGGTAGATAATTCAGAGGATGTACATAAAATGCTAAATTCATATATCGATATGCCATACATATTAGAGGTCCGTCATTTTCGGTGACATCGCTCATTTTCTGCAAAACTGCTGATTTTTACAAAATTTTTCTTTAATACAACCCAGTTTTTCGGGGTTTGGTGCTTTAGGACGTCCAGATTACTGGGTAAGATGCACCATTTTGTAGCCACCCGTCGAGCTTCTGCCCGGTGGCTAGCGGACAATGTGGACACAACACAAAGATGTGGTTTAAAGCATTTATTAAGGAAAACCCGTTGCTACGGGAGGAAAAACCTTAATATTGAAAAGTGACGGGAGTTGCTTTACCCGTCATGGAAAATCATTTCCTGAACACACACTCGCCGTCTTGTGCAACCCTGAAATGTCCGTTACTTATTTGGACCTAATTCAACGCTTGAGCTTCATTTGAAGCTCGACTCGTATACTGAGTCGCGTTGAGTGCTCAGTTCAGTCGGTATTTTCACTGAGTCGGCGGACCTGCCGACCTGACCGCGTCGATCTCCAGAGAGATCGACGAAAAAGCGACGAGTGCGAGAGCATTCTGCTCTCTCACAAAAATAACAAAACGAGGGACAAGAATCTTTCTTATATATAAAACCCCAGATCGGGATGTCTGTGTGCCTCCGCACTTGCCTTTTTGCAAGAAAATGCAGTGAACAAAAAACGAACCCGTGACATTAGGATTTGTCTTCAAGCGCACTACCGACTGAGCCACAGAGAACACAAATCTTCACAAAACAGAGTGCGTATAAATGAATGAGGAAGAGTGGAACGTAAAAAAATAGAATATGGCGACGAAGTCGCCAATAGGCTGCGTCAGCAGCCGCGCAGGACTGCGCAGCAGGCTTGTTAAGAATAAAAATAATTAAAATTTGCTCCAAAATCACAGCCAAAACGAGCAGTAGTCCAACGAACTGAGGGAGACGAGGCAAGGGCGGAGGAAAACTATTTTAGGATTAAAGGGAGGCGCGGCGCTACGGTAAACAAGCGGGTCTCACCGCGACCGCGCAGTGCTTGCACACAGTGTAATGCGCGCGCCGTTTGAATTATATATTTGAGGATTTTCTTTTCCTCAGTTGTTTTCAATTGAGAAAACTATAGTTTTGCGTCCCAAAATATTGTTTTTGGGAAAAGCAAGTCAATAGAAACTGGGAGCGCAAGTTTTCAAAATTCAAAAAACGTAAAGTCTAAACATGTTATATGTAGACTAAACTATTATTACACGTAGACGTCATAACAGGGTCATAATAGACGGTTTCCGATCCTATGATTATTTGATTCTCGAGTGCTCTCACTTTTCTGGTATTAAGTTGCCCACTTTCAGCCTCGCTCAGAACATACATATTCAAATCGAATCAACCGTGCAACTCGCTTCATCGAATCTTTTGTTTTTCGGCGGTCCACTGAACAACTCAAGTCGCGCCGCGCGAGTTTCTTTCAGCTTTCCGAGGTTTTCTCGAGTTTTTCTTTTTTTGAGACAGAAAACACAGATAATTAATACAATTTTTTGGATCTCTCCCAAATGATGACTTTTGTTGCTTTTCCTGCAATCTTTTCTCTTTCATCTATCTCTTTTTTTTTGTTTTCAACCACTTCTCATTCCTTCGCTTTAATTCCAATTTTCTCTCATTCTTCATCTTCGTCTTCCTCTTTTTCTTCTTCCAAAAGACATCGAAACAAGAACGGAAATAATTGAAATTTGAAGTGAGCAAAGAGCCAATTGTGATTCTTTTTTTCTCTTGGGGTTATAAAAAATCGGAGATTCTAATCTGTTTTATTTCTTTTCTTTTTTCTCAACGCTCTCGTTCATCCACGTATCGATGTCATCGAATGAGAAGGTAGAATTAGAAGAACATCACATGCAAAATTGCTCTTTTCTTTTCTTTTGTTTCCTTTTCGGTCGTCTCATCATTATCAAAAACAACCATCGAGTTCAGTTCATTTTGCTCTTTTTTGAAAAAATGAGAGAACGTGTAGATTATCTTTCTGACGAATGTGTGAAAAAGGTCTAGTTTCGACGGAAACGGGTTGAACGTTGTTCGCCGTATCGGAAGAACGTGGGAAGAATGCTCTGAAAATAAAGAGAATTGGATCTATTCTAAATATTTACACGTTTTATCGATAGAGCGCACTTTCTTGTCACGTATTTTTGTGATTTTTTGCCTGTCGTAAGCAGAATATAACGTAGTCTATTCTCAAATTTTCGTCATCTATTGTGTTTTCAATCGACTTGCCACGTAAAAAGGCAAGTCTGCATTCACCGTTCTGTCTGCGTCTCTTCAAATATCACTGTGTTCGAGTGGTCGCGCACAAATAAGTGGGCGGAGTCTCGCGTTTTTATGTCGCGAGTCGATTGAAAGCACAATAGAAATATTGATTTCAGTTGTTTGCTTTTCGCATGAAGTTGAGTTGACATCGGCACCTAAACAAAATTTTGAAAAGATTGAAAATGGCTAAGATGGCTAATAGCCATTATCGCCCGCTATTAGCCATTCTTTACGCGCCAAAATTTAACTGATTGTGGGTGGGGAAAATCGCCATACTTTAATTGATTTTTAGCAATTATTTTCACGCGGTCCCTGCTAGGAAAAGAGATATTTGAAAGGAAAACAATAATAAAAATCCCAAATAAAATGGAGTTGTACTTTGTACATATACATACATAAGAATAGAAAACAAACACTTCAATAAAAGAAAAAAACGGGAAAACAACTTTTTGTTTTAATATAGTAAATGTTAAGATAGATTTCAGATCTGGCCGTTATTTTTGTCCTAGTGGTTGAATAAAAGTATAGCTATTTATTCATTTGTAGTTCTGTTTCTTGTTTACTGTTTTCCATGGCTATTAGCCGTTTTCATGGCTATTAGCCGTTTCCCATGGCCACGAGAGAAAAGCCATCAAAAACGGCTAATAGCCATCGAATTTGGGGCCTGCGCCAAATGCATTTGGCACACGGCCCGATTCGATGGCTATTAGCCGTTTTCGAGTTCCATTATGGATTAGAAATGCTTTTTTGCCATGTTTGGTTCAAATAGGTATGTAAATTACAAACAAATCATAAACGAAAACGGATAGACATCGACATTTAATAATAGAGAGAATAATTATAATTATAGCTCTAAACCTGCGTAGCACTGTCCAAAATTTTGCTTTTATTCTCAGAAAATTTTTGGCGCGTATATGGCGAGAGTCGGCATCTAGGTGGCTAATAGCCACTGAAAATGGCTAATAGCGGGTGATAATGGCAACTAGCCGGCTAATTTGGCTATTAGCCATTATGGCAATTATGGCAGCGATTTTGCGACTTTTTCCAGACACAAGATGTCCGAAATTTTAAATGGAAAAAATATGAAAATTACAGCCGACGGAAATGGCTAATAGCCATGGAAAACGGCTAATAGCCATCGACCATGGGGCGTGTGCCAAATACATATGGCACACGCCCTGAATCGGTGGCTATTAGCCGTTTTCAATGGCTATTAGCCAAAAATCTCCTGAGTTTGCTTACCGTACCGTTTTTTGATTCTCGGAATGGGAATATCTTGTCAATGTTCTATTTCAAGCGTTTCCATCGAAGGGAACCAAAATCAATTCCCATCCATAGTATAATCCCTTCCCAATTAGTCCGCAACTCGCATCAACAATGTCTAATCGGTTTTTTCTCCCATTTGCGTCATTCACAGTTTCTTAAATGAGAGAAATGAGAACCAAAGTAACCTGATTCCTTCTTTTTTTTAAAGGTACACACCACACACTTCCTATCGAATGATTTATTTATATACATGCTCTGGAAGTGTATAAAATCATAAAAAATGCTCAAAAGCGCATATAGAAACGTTTCCTGTGGAGGTGTGAAACGGAAGTTAGTTTTGCAGAATTTTCAACTATTTTTATCACTTCCGATGGGTATAAAACGTTCATCAGAAACAAGTTCACGCACGATTATGTTTGTTGGTTTGTTCATTTTTCTTTAAAAGTTTGTTGAGATCGATCCTATCGGCAAATACATCATCGTGGTGATGCACTTGCAAGATTAGCTCGAATTCTAGTTTTATTATTGTGTTTTCAATCGACTTGCGACACGACACGACATGAGAACGCGAATCGAATCGAATCGAAACGAATCGAAACGAAACGCCGCCCACTTATTTGTGCGCGACCACGCGAACACAGTGCTATTTGAAGAGGCGCAGACAGAACGGTGAATGCACAAATCGATTGAAAACACAATATAATCGGCAAATTATCGTTAGTTTTTAAATATGACTCTTTAATGATTCATTTTTCATACATCTATTTTGTAATTATTTCTTAAAACATTGAACACCTTCTTTTTCCTTTTTTCTTCTTTGGAAATTTGTATCCTATGCAAAACACGCCATCGTTTTAATTATTTACCACTTCAAAGTCTTGCCACCAGCAGCACGGCGTTTATGGCGTCTCCGCCGCAAGTCGTGAGTTAAAGAAAGCAAAAAGAAGAAGAGAAAGAAATCCGAGTCCAACTTTAACTTTCTTTTTCAAAGAAGACTTGCTTCCATAAGAAACTGGACCTGAATACCTAAATATTCCTTTGTTTTAAAAGTAAAAAGTAGTTGCTTAAAGTGCCGTCTTTGCATTCGGTCCTCTGTACGAGGAAGAAAAAAAAACCTTTAGTCACATAGTCTATAGATCATATTTTTATTGTTTATTCCGTGTCGAGCTCATTAAATTGAGCAATGTTTGTGTTTCGTTACCCGCTCACAACCAACCTGTTATCCGTTTCTCCAACCCGACCAAACCTATGATTATAGCGGTTGGTTTCCTCGAAAAGAGAGCTTTTTGAATTATTCACCGTTTCAGTCGCGTCTTATGACACTTACTTGAATATTTTTAGTAACGTTTAAAGTGGTTTTCCTAATGCCGCGTCCAAAGTCAAAAAAATTCCTGAAATCACGTTTTTTTTTGCAGTCCAAAGTTGCAAAAAAAATCACAGAAATAACAGGTGTTTACCACTGGATTTTCGCGTGTTTTTTTATTTAAAACTTTCACGCCGAAAAATTCAGTGCTAAACACCTGTTATTTCTGTGATTTTTTTTGCAACTTTGGACTGCAAAAAAAACGTGATTTCAGGAATTTTTTTGACTTTGGACGCGGCATAACTATTTTACAACTTTTGCTGTTTGCAGGATGGATGAACTGTCGACTTCCCCTTACGCGTTCCGGAGAACACAATCGTGTCGAGTGACTAACAGAGGTGAGGAAAAATTGGAGACAATGTTACTATAATTTGTCTGAAAGTATCATCAATTCAATATTCTTGCCGGCTACAGTAATCAGTGGCGCCAAGAATATTGGAACGATGTTTAACACATTACATTTTTTGTATTTTTTTTCCAATTCACGCGATGTCGAGAATTGTAAAAAAAAATACTGGTAGAGAAACGGGGGTCTCCCCCTGATATAGTATTGATAGTGAAGAGACACAGAGACTGCCCCCCCCTTTCTTTGAACTCCTCACCTTCTGCGTCTCTTCAATAGCAATGCTATATCAGCGGGAACCCCGTTTCTCTACCGGTATTTTTTTTTACAATTCTCGACATTGCGTGAATTGGAAAAAAAAAACAAAACAAACAGTTTTTTTTTCTCGTGAATAACCCCATTAATTCAAAACAAAAAATATTTACAGTAAAAAATATTGCGGTCATAAAAAAACCTCTTTTCCCGGTCGCCCACAGGAACATAGACTGCGGCCTACTCAGAAAAATGTTGGCTATTAGCCGATTTCAATGCCTAACTCTCGCTTGTGCGCCGAATACCGTCAAACTTTCGACTTAAATGCGCGAAAACTGCGCCGAAAAGTGCCGAAAAGATGCGTTAGTAATGGCTACCTTCTAACAGCTAATTGCCATGCAACTGCCGTGGCCCCGCGGCCCCGCGGCCACGTAGATCAGGCCACAGCCTATGTTACCGTTAAGTAAAGCGTTTTTTTCTTTTCAATGTTGTATTTTCAAACGAGTTGCATCATGAAAAATGAGTCGGCTATCCCTTTTTTGTCTGCGTCTCTTCTAACAGCACTGTGTTTACGTGGTCGCTAGCAAAAAAGTGGGCGGCGTTTCGATTCGCGTTCTCATGCTGCACTCAACTCGATTGAAAACACAATAAAACTTTCAAAATCTGTCATTTATAGCCCATCAATAGGAACGTATATATATATACAGTGCGTAACATAAGTATAAGCGCACCCCCAAAAATGCATGGTACTGCGTTTGCATGCAATCTGAAGACTCGGGACCTTGAAAATCGTAATCAGCATGCAAAATTACCCCAGGACTACATAGTCCAAGTTAATATTCATAACACTCTTGAAATGGGCCTGAAAAGTCTGAGAAAAGTACTCCTGCAACCGTAACATAAGTATAAGCGCACCTACCAAAACAGATGAAAAAACTCAAAATTTTTTTGAAAACAATCAATGAGTGTTGTCACGTACCTTCAGAATTTAACAAAAAACTTCCTCACAGTAAAAACAAAACCGAAAAAGATCATTCAATCAAGCCACGTTGCACAAATCAGTCAAACACCGAGAAAACGCAAATCCAAACTTTTAACACAGCCAGATGGTCGAACTGAGTAATTGTGAAGATGCAGAATCTTTCCACGACGTGCAATAACTATTATATGAGAAATCAGAACCTTTACGAAAAGTTTGGGGTGCCGCCAAAGCCGTCTGTCAGAAAAAAACCAACATTAGTCGACAAGTTTCATGCTTTCTAAAGACGTGCTACGACACCAAACGAGAACTCAACGCCATAGTTTACAAGCAAACGTATGGGCTCCGGGACATTTCGCAGCCGGACGTTTCGCAGCCGAGACATTTCGCAGCCGGACATTTCGCAGCCGGACATTTCGCAGCCGAGACATTTCGCAGCTGAGACATTTCGCAGCCGGACATTTCGCAGCCGAGACGTTTCGCAGCCAACCTCCTTATATACACACTCTCTCATTTCTCTGACCATGCTTGTTTATCAATAACATGTTTACCAATTGTGTAGTCGACCGCTGAGAGAGAAGTGAGAAGTGTTTACCGGCTGCGAAACGTCTCGGCTGCGAAATGTCCGGCTGCGAAACGTCTCAGCTGCGAAATGTCCGGCTGCGAAATGTCTCGGCTGCGAAACGTCCGGCTGCGAAATGTCCCGGAGCCAACGTATGGGAAAACAGAAAAAAGTGATCCCAATATCAAATTAGCCGTATTGAGACCTGCGCCGCAACTCACCGACGATCAAACAATTTTTGGTTTTGACTTAAATTCGAATTCAGTAATTGTTTGGTACCAAAACTCTCAAACCAAATCTTATTTGTTCCAAGTTGGTTTTTCTAATTGGAAAAGTTCAATTCAAACAACGCGGGTAGTTACGAATACGATTGGCACGATCTCTTCTAGGATCCATTCGATTTCTCAAAACGTAAATTTGGAGGAAGAGGCATAATGGTGTCCGGTGTTTTTATTCTTCTGGTTTACTAATAATACATTTTGTATAAAAGCTACTCAACTTGAATTCATGTCAGAACATCCCAAAACAGCAACTCCTCTTGTTCCTCCGTCGATATGGCCTCATCTTCCAACAAGATAACGCATCCACGCATGCCAGTGGACTGGCTCAAGATTAAAAACCGTGATGTTTTCACTTGTCCAGGATGCTTTCTGGACTAGAACCTATTGGATAACATCTAGGGACTGTTCCTCGTCGATTTCACAACCAAGAAAGACCATTCTAGCCGATTGCTGCATTCGAAGTCGCCATTCTTTATGAGTAGGGTATCCTGGAGCAGGAATTCAAAAACAACACTGACTAAGACATCCCAGGCGTATCTAATTCTATGTCCAACCGTGATTATGGAGTTATAAACTTTAATGGTACAGCTGCTAATTATCAACTTGTGTTTTTCTTGAGTTTTTCCGATGTTATGTGGGGTGCGCTTATACTTATGTTACGGTTGCAGGTGTACTTTTTTCAGACTTTTCAGGCCCATTTCAAGAGTGTTGTGAATATTAACTTGGACTATGTAGTCCTGGGGTAATTTTGCATGTTGATTACGATTTTCAAGGTCCCGAGTCTTCAGATTGCATGCAAACGCAGTACCATGCATTTTTGGGGGTGCGCTTATACTTATGTTACGCACTGTATATGACAATGCAAATGCAAATGCAAAAGAACTAAAAACTAAAAAAACAAAAGTTAAAAGAAATCAAATTCTCGTAAATAGATAGTAGTTGAATATCCTGGGAGATGAGTGAATTTTTCCCCTTCTCTTTTCTTCGTATTTTCTTCCACATTTCTTCGAAAAGCTCACTTAAAAACATCATTTCTGGTTGTCAAGGTGTCAAAGACTTTATCCTCTTCAGGATGTCTTCTTCTTATTATTTCCCATATTTTCTTAAATAAAAAAACAGAAAGCATCAAGAAAAAAACGGAAATTGTTTTTTTTTTCATTTTAACTTTGCCAATTTGTGACTTGACCAAAAAAACAGAAACCTTTCATATCATTTTTTTGATAGAAAATTAGTTATTTATTAGGTTTTGTTATTGTTTTTTAAATGTTCTTTTTTTTCCTTTCCTACGGTGTCCAGGATTTGAAAAGTGGGCGGAGCCGAGCAAACGCGCCCCAGTGGATTTTTCGGCGCGAAATTCAAATTTTGACGCATTTTTTTCTGTTTTTCGGGAGAAAAAGCATAAATTCTTATTTTTTCCCACATGTGCTCCAACGGAATTATAGCTGGGGTCTTTAGAAATTTTTTAAGCCTAAGAATGTCGAATTTGGTTCAGCCACCATTTCGAAATAATCGTTTTGAGTTTTTTGGTGTTTTTGCAGGGTAAATCTTTACGAAAATCAAAGTTTGGGCAATTTTATGGTATTAAAAGATAAAATACATACATTTTACAAAGAAAAACAGGTTTTACTGGGAGAAAAATAATAAAATCAAACGAAAGTGCACCATGCAAGTTTGCTGGCGCGCCAGTAAATTAGGATCCGCCAACATTTCAAATCCTGGACACCGTATTAGAAACATTGGAGCAGCGCAATGTGACACTTTTCTCGTGGAAGCATACTGTAACAATTTTATTTATTTTTCTTTTTCTTTCCCGCTAGGCGCTACGTGGCCTAGAATAAAGTTTGACCAAACAAAACAAAAAAAAAACCAAAAATTTGTATTCAAACAAAAATAGAAAGCGGATCTTCTCCAAATAAATCTGAAACGATGAAGTGAAACCCAAATCTGCACACAGCTCAATTTTATCCTTGGATGTCTTTCGTTTCAATTCTGAATAGAATATTAAATCAAAATCATGATGTACTCCAAACGAATCGAGATTTGTAGAAGAGTCGGAGGTAAAAGAGTTAATCTCTTTGTCGTTTGTTTCGTTTTCCGGACGCCGATTTTTCATTTTGTCGCATTAGGTTTGCATGAACACGGAGACCGGATCGAGTTCATTTGTCACACCGTTTCCTTCCTCCTTTTCTTTTTTACCAAATACTTCCAATGTTTGAACACTTTTGAGTTGAAATTTGAACTCGGCCCGACGCTCAATTACTCATTGAAGCGGGCCGCGGCTCTTCTCGAATTTCAGACACAACTAGACTAGTTCAAAACTTTCAAATGGTTGCTCCGGATAGCTTGGAGCCGATCAATTGGAGCTGAGCTGGCTGTGCCACGTCACTCGCTTTTGGAAGGATTATTACTTTTTGTCCAATTTCCGAAACTGATTAAATGCGTGATTTTGTTGATCTCTTCTCGTACGCATTTGGATAGGAAAATTTTATTTTTATGGGCTTTTATTCTTAATTTATCTTGAATGAGCAAAAATCATGAATTTTGTTCATGAACGAGTGGTGCTGACGACGCTCCTATGTTCCGCAGTATTCGTTGCGAGACCGCAGTGAAAAACTAAGAAACATCGGAGCGTCGTCAGCACCAGTATTTCAATTTTATGCTCATTGTCATTTTTTTCAAAGACTCTGGTTTTTAGTGACGGTTTTTGACATTTGTGTATTGAAAAGTAGTGAAAATTGAATTGTTCCCGTATTTAAAAATTTTGGAAAAAAAATCAGAGTGCCAGATTTTTCTACAGTAGTCCTCGAACTTCTATGGCCCATCATTTTTATTCGTATTGTCTTTTCAATCGACTTGCGCAAGTCTGCATTCACCGTTCTGTCTGCGTCTCTTCAAATATCACTGTGTTCGCGTGGTCGCGCACAAATAAGTGGGCGGCGTTTCGTTTCGTTTCGTTTCGATTCGCGTTCTCATGTCGTGTCGTGTCGTGTCGCAAGTCGATTAAAAACACAATAACTTCTTTTTTTTTGTTAGTCTTTTCCCGTTTATTATCCTGATTTGACTGTTATCAATTTATTTTCTTTTGCAACTTCACTATCTCTGCGAGATCTGAATTTTGCTCGTGAACACATCATCTGCGTTTCCTCAATTGGCCCAGTCTTTCATGCAAATTTTAAGAAAACATTGCGTCATTATATGTTCACTAGCGAAATTCAGTAACGACGCTCCGATGGTCCTGCGTATTAAAAAAAATTAAGAAGAAAAATTCACAGTTTTTTTCTGCGAGACCTGTGGAAAACCGAAACGTCGTAACTGAATTTCGCTCGTGAACACATAATCCTCACTTCATTTTTCTCCTTTTCTTTAACGGTTTGTTTTTGTTTTTTTTTCCAGTTCATGCGATGCACGGCACCCCAGCCTTCCAAAATAGTTTCTACCTGGCGCATTTTTAAAACCCTAAGGCTCGGTCATTTTTTAACCAAAAAGTTTCGTTTTTGGATTAAAATGATGGTGTTATCCTGAATAATCAGATCATGATTCGAATTTCTCGAAAAAGTAAATTTTCGAGTGAAAAATTAATTTCATTATCCGACGGGGGAGGCGTGCGATGTCGAGAATTGTAAAAAAAAAATACAGGTAGAGAAACGGGGATATAGCATTGATAGTGAAGAGACACAGAGACTGCCCCCTTTCTTTGAACTCCTCACCTTCTGCGTCTCGTCTCTTCACTATCAATGCTATATCAGGGTGAACCCCCGTTTCTCTACCTGCATTTTTTTTTACAATTCTCGATATCGCTTGAACTGGAAACAAAAAAAAACAAAAACAAAAACAAACAGTAAAAGCTAAAAAGTTTCAAATATATACTATTTTGATTAGGATGTCTTCTAAAGAAACGCTTCTGAATCTGAAGCGTATCGCAAAATATGACAGATCATATTCGATGCAAGATGCACATGGTAAGTTTCAAATATTTAGGAAATTAAAAATGTTTTTAAAAAAAACTTCATCAAATGACATATTTTGCAGGTCCCAACGGTTTGTCTCGTCGTGGCACTCAACGTGGATGCAGTCGGTCGAAATCGACGAGAAGAGGTGAGAAAGAAAAGGGAAAGGACAAAGATTGAGCTCTTTGCTCTTGAAAGTGGAAGAAAAATGTTATTTTTTCTCTTTTGATTAATTAGTTAGTCAACATGCTAAAACATCAAATGGGAAGGAAGGAAGGAAGAGAAAGAACAAATATTTCCTTCCGGTGACACTTTTTAACCTTTGGAAGTTTTTTCGTGCTTTTAAGGATAAAAGCTATTTAATTTTATGGGTTTATTCATGAGAAAAAACGGTTTGTTTTGGTTTTTTTTTTTTCCATTTCCGCGATGTCGAGGATTGTAAAAAAAAAACAGGTAGAGAAACGGGGGTTCACCCTGATATAGCATTGATAGTGAAGAGACGAGACGCAGAAGGTGAGGAGTTCAAAAAAGGGGGGGGGGGCAGTCTCTTCGTCTCTTCACTATCAATGCTATATCAGGGGGAACCCCCGTTTCTCTACCTGTATTTTTTTACAATTGTCGACATCGACATCACGTGAATTGGAAAAAAAAACAAACCGTTTTTTTTCTTATGAAAACCATAAATAAACGCAGAAAACAAATCTTAAGTACTATTTCCAAACCGACACTTTGAGAAAGTTAGAAAACATTTAAATTAGATTTTTAGACTCCTATTTAAGTCCTATATGTATCAAAATATCCACCTCGTCTCACATGAAATACCTTCTCTAACCCTCATAGACTTGGGCTCTGGGATGGAGCCTAATCTTGCTGAAAGATGAACGCTGAGCTGTCCTGGAGATCATAACACTGATCAATAAACACTATTAGCGGTTTATCTTCCAACGTCAAACCCGCCCAGCTCATAGCAGTTTTAGGAAAGCGTTGGTTTTGAAGGCGGAGATTTTAAGAAAACTTTTAGTCATTATTTGGCAACGGCTGTCTCTGGTTCTCATGATTTTGAAGAATTTATATTTTAAAGGTTTTTTGTCAGTTTAGATTACGTCTGGGAAGCGTAGCATCTGAGAGTACCCGTATTTTTTTTTTGAATATTTTTTTTGGCTGTGGATTTGCGTATGGTTTTTCGCCAATTGACACCAAAATACACCCGCATTTGGTTTTTATTTTTCGTTTTTATCAGTTATTTTTATTTTTTTGGGAATTTGAATCCACTAGTATGCCGCAAAAATTCAAAAAAGTTTCGAAACGTCCCAGAGCCTTTTTTTGTTGCTTTTTTGAATCGAGATGCAAGCTAGATCGTGCATTGTTAGTTCTCAAATTGTTTTCACGATATTCTGGTTAGATCTACGATTAATTTTGATCAGAATCGGTGGATGAAGCCATCCTGTTCATGCTTAGTTTGTCATTCCTTCTGAGAGAATATCAGATAGCGAAGCCGCTAATTATCGACCCAAATGGCAAATCTGACTGGGGCAGCTAGTCGGCAGGTACTCGGCAATTCGAGAGCTTTCAGTCTGTGGGCTTCCAGATTTTGAGAGGCATATCGCTATGCAAGTATATTACCGTTTGAACCTATTCAAAATAGAGCACAGAAATGATATTCCAATAGGCAATTTAGGATTCATATTGTGTTTTCAATCGACTTGCGACATGAGGACGCGAGACTCCGCCCACTTATTTGTGAGCGACCACGCGAACACAGTGATATTTGAAGAGACGCAGACAGAACGGCCCAAATAAGTGGGCGGAGTCTCGCGTTTTTTTTCTAGAAAACACAACACATAAAAATTCTAATTTGAAACATTAACTTGACGTTTTCTTAAAGGTGTTCCCTCGAATCGCATGCGTGAACCAACGTCACAGCGCTCAGGCGAATGAGACTAATTTATTCGTGAGACTCCTCTTTTTTTATCGCTTATTTCTACTTGTTTGACGACGTGTCGTCTTCATTTGTCTTCTCCTTCTCCTTCTCCTTCTTCATCTTCGCCTCCTGATGCACAAGGAGAGACAAGAAATAAGTTTGCATTATGCGCATTTATTAAGTGGTTGGGAGGATCCATCCATCGTCGCGTGCTCGTCTTAAAAACGTCTTCGTAACTCTAGAAGAACAGGAAGTTTCTTTATTACAGTGTTATTTATGACTTTTCTAATCCCTCATTTCTTATTTTTCTTCCGGCTTTCCAAAAATAGCTAATTCCGATAACGCTTCAGGCGATGTTTTGATTTGATTATCTTATCTATCCGATATTCATATACATACATACCTGTGCTTTTTTCTTTTTTTTTACGACATGAATATGCAAACTCAATATTTTCACTCCATCACCATCCTTTCAATTCGATAATATGTACAGCGTCCGCTCGTCCATCCGCTCGTCCATCCGTCCGTCCGGTTGGTTTGAATTGAATTTTCCGTTATTTTTCTCCTCCTTCATCTTGTTCTTATTCTTCTTCCTCTACAACTCTTGTTTTTTGCTCCACTCTTTGACAGTTGCGCAATTGGAGAACCTTTTGTTTATTGAGTGACCCTCGTTGGAATGGCCCATAACTTTGCAAAAAACTTTTCCTTTTTTTGTTACTTTGTTGTTTCCGAACTTCTCTTTTAAAATTCTTTATTGTTTTCGTTCCACGTCACCTAGAAAGAATAAGATGAAGACAGTGGAAAACATTCGTTCTGTTCACTTCAGCTTCTAGCTCTACTTTTTTTAAAAAATATTTTCAGTTTTTAGGATGTATTCAAGAAAATCAAGCACTGGAAACATTCGGCAAAATAATTCTTATGGTAATTAAAACAAAACTGTCGAGTCTTTCAACACCTCAAATTCTACCATTGGTTGAATTTGGCCACTTTTGGGATAAATAAATCATCGAAAAATCAAAACTAAAAACGATATTCAAACTACCAATCTATTATTGTGTTTTCAATCGAGTTGCAGCATGAGAACGAGGGAAAAAAAGATGTTTTCTCTGGGTCTCTTCAAATCTCACTGTGTTTGCGTGGTCGCGCGAAAAAAAGTGGGCGGAGTCACGCAAGTCGATTGAAAAAACAATGAACTAATTGGCAAAATACCACGGAATTCGGCAGAAATGTCTCCCGCTAATGGACAGGCAGCCAATGGGCAATACGCTGAAAATTTTCTGTTTTTTTTTAAGTAGAAAACCAGAAGGTTGTTGACGGCTATCGCCGTCAAAAACCTTCTGGGTAAGCTTGGGAATGCCCGAGTATCCCTGATTTTTCAAAGAGTTTTAATGTATGCCAAAAGAAACATTGAGTAAATACCCAAAATTGAATCAATTAAAACCTCAAAGTTTTTCTGTGTGCCTGTGAATCCGTTGTTGTATATTGCCTGCGAAAAGAAATATGTCACAAACCTATTCAGTGCAGCAAAAAAAAAAAGAGTTTTTGATGTTTTCAACCCGATGCATTGCGCAAGAAATTTTGAAAAAATAACTACCGTACTCAGATGTTTTCAAACTGAACACAATTCTTCAGGTCGAGTACTGGCATTTGAGTATTCTAATTCGTCTTCCAATACTATAATGGATTCGAGGAGGAATGACACTCGAATTCACGTTTTTATTCGAAAAAAAAAAGTAACCAAAAAGATTTTTTTTTCTCCCAATTTCACGTGAAATTTCTCTCCGTCACGAATCCATTATAAAAACTCATATTGTCCATTCGCGAAAAAGGCAAGTGCGCTCCACGAAACGTAGTACTTCGTGGATTTCATTTTCGTCGCCAAATTATTTCATTTCTCGTTGAATTTACACGTGAATTTAAATAATTTGGCAACGAAAATGAAATCCACGAAGTACTACGTTTTGTGGAGCGCACTTGCTTTTTTCGTGAATGAACAACAGAGCAAAGTCGCCTTTACTCTTTAAATTATCTGGAATCGTTATTTCTCCCATTATTTATTTTCCTCTGAACCCGATCTCAAGTTAAAAGTTCAATTCTTCATTACACTTGTTCTGTTTTCAACAAAATTTTGGGTTGAATGGAGAGTTTCGAAATGATTACCAACTGTTTGGATTTTTATTAAAAAACATATATATTGGCGCAATTTTGTTCATTATTGCTCAGAAACTAAAACAAATAGTATGAGTGAACATAAAATATGCACTTCAAACGACAAATCAAAAAAAGAAATATTCAAAAAATAGCTCAAAAATATGAAGAAACGTACTTGAATCTAACTTTGTCGGCTAAATTTCCACTATCTAAACAAAAAATCCCTAACAAAAAAGAAAAAAACCACAGTAAAACTCGAACTCGCGACCTCTCGCACGCCAGCCAAGATTACAACCACTTGAACATCGCGCCGGCTGAAAACCTCGACAGTGTGTGATGTCACATTTCAAACGACCCCGGAGTTTTCCGCCGGATTTCATTTCGACTGTAGAAATGCAAAACGCGCAGAAGAAAAAAAATAATGATGACGGACCTAACAGTAAAGTACCCTTCAAAATAACGATATCAAAATTTGAAAAAGACGGGCATCATCGCGGGACTCAGGAGAGTCAGATTTCCAAGTTTGGGCCCCTACGGACTTCTGGGGTCTGCGCGAGCAGTGCGAACATACCGATGCACAGACAGACTTACACACAGAAAAATTTTATTAGTAATAGTAAAGATTTGCTAAATACTACTACCACTAGTACAGTTGGGCAAAAAACCGTTCTACATTTTATGGGGCTGCACGGCATGCTGGACCCTACGAAAGTGCAAACGCGCCCTGGCGCACTTTTGCGTTTTTCTCTGCGCCTCCATATATTTCTCTTGGATTATTTTTTTTTTTTCAAAAACTTAATTTGTTTAAATGAGAACAAAAAAAAATAAATGAGCAAAAAAAAATAACAAAGAAAAGTAAGAAAGAAACAATAAAATCTCGTAAATCGACACAAGTCTCTGCGGAGGAGACGCAGGGACGCGAGAGTAGAGTAGCGCGCGCGCGAAAATTCGCTTTTGAAAAATAATTCGGAAACGTAGCCTCTGCACCTAAATCTGAAACATCCCAAATGTCAACCGCCCAAATCAGAACTTGCACAAAAGTAAAAAACAACGTTTTTGAAGCTGAGCTAGATTTTTTGCTGATTTTAAAGGATTTTGCACTAAAAATGCAAATTTATTAAAGCGTATTACGAGTGAAAATTCGGGAATTTCTAGGTTAAGCGGTTATGGGGATATTTTCGGAGCCAGCAAAAAATTCAGCGAAAATTCGGAGAACGCTTTGATTGATCTGAAACTTTGGGAAATAATTTTAAAAATACTTTTAAAGAAAATTTCAGACCAAAATATTGATTTTAAGAAATATCGATTTTTATTTCTGAAAATTTTCAAAATCAACATTTTGGTCTGAAATTTTTTGGGAATGTCCGAGAGAATTTTTTAAATAATTTCCCAAAGTTTCAGATCAATCGGAACATTCTCCAAAGTCTAGGATTTGGGGCGCGGCGTGTCGCATGTCTGCGTCTCCGCAGTGGCGTTCAGACCAGTTTAGCTAAATAAATGCGTGCAAAATAGAGACGCAGAGAAACGAGAGATGGCTTGCGCAAAAAAAAGCGCCTTTTTTCACAGTACTGACAATAATTTTTCAGGAAACTTGGGAACAATCTCCTCTCTGACTTTTAGTCAAAAACAAGCACTCACCCTATCTTGGCGTCTTCTAAAACCTCAAGCAAATGCATGTTTCCGAAAGATATTTTTGGAACTGGAAATCGCTTCACCAAAAGTAAAACAGATTTTCTACAAGGCAGCTTTGGTGGATGCGTTCAATAAGGATGAGGATAATAGTGCAACAATGGAAGTTCATATCAAATTGACTACCAAGTAAGTCTACCGGGGTGAAGCTCCTCAAATTCTGATAACCTTGTTTTCAGATTCATCGATGACCTCCTCTCCACACTGGACGATGAAAACGAGTTTGTCAAGAAAATCCATGGAATCGGTTCTGCTCACGCGATTCTCGCAAAAGGAAGTAACTTCTCATCCGACATTTGGGAACGTCTCGGTGAAATAGCAATGGAGCGCGTTTGCTCTCATGAAGCGGTCACAGTAAGTCGAGGCGTAGAGTTTAAATTTAATAATGCACAATATAGAAAACTCGCGAAGCTTCTCGTACGTGGCGTACGCTGATCGCGATATTGATTGACGAGTTGCGTGGAGGATTTGAAGGCGAACTTCGACAGCACAGGTATGTTAAGAAGTAATATGGAAAATAATGGGAATCACGATAATCATAATTTAGAAATCAGAGCCAGAAACGATTGCTGTTTGGCAGAAGGTTTTGTGAAATAGTAGATGTTTGGTGCTATGTAGAGAATTTAAAAATCCACAAATTTTTAATTTTATTCATTCTTTACTCTCACAATCAAAATCGCGAAAGTGCGCTCCATTGAACACATCTTGGCAAAATGCCAATTTATGCAAATTTACATATTTCGAAAGGAATTTTTAAGACAGAACGCGTGTAAGCGACGAGACGCAGACGAGAGACAAAGTTGGCACGCGACGCAACCGCTGCGCGATAAACTTTGACCTTAAAAAACAATCGCCAGCACCACGTGACAATGCTTTGAAGCAAATTTAAAGTCATACGACTGAGCTGAAACATTTTTATAGTGAAATCTGATATTCCAGTGAGACGGAAATGTATATCTCTGGCAAATCGTTAGGTGTCTATTCGGAAATATTCCGAATCTGATATGAGTCAAATAGGGTATAATTGTGGTCCAGTGGTCTCTTATTTTCTCTCATTCTCTCGTTGAATCGGTTACTGTCACACTCATTCAACTGTGTCGAAATTCGTGCCAATATTAATCGTGATGAAAGGATGATAGATCCTTGCTGAGACTTGAGTAATATAAATTTTCTTTCATTGTTTTACTACTTATACTAACGAACACTTTATTTTTTAGTAAATAACAACTTCATATTTAAGCCAAAATGTAAAATAAATTAAAACCTATAAATTGTACAGAAAATCTTCATCGACCGATCAAATTGAAGTGGCGAAAATAGACGATGAAGAGGAACTTCATGCAAAACTTCAGCAATTGAGAATGGATTACAATCAGACTTTTCCGTATTCGTAAATTACTTAAATCTCAAAAATTAACTCACATCTTCCTATTACATAGGTTCAAGTTTTTTTTTTCTCTGCATTTTCATGTTCTCTGTTTTTTTCGCAATGAGCCGATCTCTATTCCGATCTCTTCTTACCTAGTTTTTGCACATTGTGATATTTTGTAAATATCCGAGAACCGTATACATTTTTTTAAAACTACCCCTCATTTTTTGTTTCAGTTGCCTGATCAATTCATCCGGCTCATATCGTATTTCATGGTTTTCTGATATCTTATTTGATTAATAACACATTTTTTTTTGTCAAATTTTCATTTTATATGAGATAAATGGAACAATAAAAACAATTATGTTTTCAATATCAGTCCAGAATCAATTTGAACTAATTCTTATTATGTATCACGGCGCGTTGAAGAGTACATCGTGAAAATGCGCTCCACTGCTCACACAGATTTGAGGAAACGCGGTTGTTACATATTTGAAACGGTTTGGATTTTCAAAAACGAGGCGCTGGCGGAATAGGTTTTCTGCATAAAATAAATGAATCATGCAAAATATATGAACACATAAGAATTGCTGCGGCACTGCAGTAACGACGTTTTGAATACGCCATTTCGCGCGCTTTTTTCTCGACTGACGTGGCAACTTTCCCGCGAAATTTAAATTTAAATTTTCATGTACCTATCAACACCCCGTGATTTTGGTCTCCAAATTATTTCATTTCACGTTGAAATTCAGTTACGACGCTCCCATCAAATGTTCCGCAGATCTAGCAGCGAAAAACTGCAAGACGTTTTGACGTAGCTGTGAGACCTGCGGAACATCGGAACGTCGTAACTGAATTACGCTCGTGAACAGAAAATAGTAGAACCTCTTTGAAGTGTACAAACCTGAGCGGCGTGCACACAGGTAAACCGCGTAGAGTTTCAACAGATTCTAAAAAGAGTGCGGGCGTTGATTCTAAAAAGTGCACAGAAAGAGTCTCCCAGAATCTGTTGAAACTCTTTCCATACTTTTTGCGCATTCTTTTGAAACTCTTTTCAGAACGTTTGCTGATTCCTTTGGGTTACTTTTTAAACGCGTTTATCGTTCATGATTTTTCATCCATCTGAGAATGTTTATTTGAAAATTTATTAGTAAACAACACGAGCTCAACAACGTTATGAAAAAAATAGAAAATAAAAAAGAAAACAACGTTATAAATAGTCCGTATTGGGTTCCGTAATGGGGTCATTCACAAAACCCGATAAAAAACTGCGGGAAAAATCGGAGAATGCTCCGACTGGTCTGAAATTTTGGGAAACAATGGCAAAAATACTACCGGGCATTTCCAGAAAATTTCAGACCATCCAGAATATCGATTTTTAAAATTAACAGAAAAAATTCGATATTTTGGTCCAAAAATTTCTGAGCATGTACAGAAGCATTTTTGCCATTATATCCCGCAATTTCAGGCCAATCGGGGCGTTCTCCGATTTTTTCCGCAGTTATTTTTCCGGTTTTGTGAATAAGCCCATAACAGACGGACCCTCTTCTTCCTGGACGCCACTGTCGGTGTTAATTTCTGCGTTTTGAATTCCAACTTCGTTTGCCCCGGATAGCTGGTTTCTGAAAGTAATTCACGTAAATCAGACATTTGCAAAAAAAAAAGATCAAACATTATAATGAATTCGTGGCGGAGTGACATTTCACGTGAAACTGGGAGACGAAAACTATCTTCATTTCTTTAGTTATTTCTTCATTTTTTGAATACGTGAAAAAAAATTGTCACTCCGCCACGAATCCATTATATTGATTTTTGATTGTGAATGGACTTTTGGCAAAAAATAAATTTTTCTGGGATTCCACTTCACATAAGAATGACGATAAATATACTGAAAATTAAGGCTTCCATTCGGACAAAAAAAAAGCGGACGAATTTCGTCCGCTGTTCGTCCGCTCGTCCGCGGTTCGTCCGGTTCGTCCGGTTCGTCCGAGGTCGGTCCGCTTCGTCCGTTTTTTTTTCTTGTTAGTTTTTCTTTTTGTTTCTACTATATTTTGTTTTCAAAAGCTGTTTTTGTTCTTTTTTCTTAAAAATATCAACAGAAATGTCTTGTTTCTGCTATCAAAAATTCGGAAAAAAATTAAAAAATTTGTTTTCGCAAAGCTAATTCTACATAAATTTGCAACCGCTTACATTTTCAATGCCAGAATTTTTAAAGAGAGTGCCATAAATTAAAATTCCCAGCCAAATAGAGCGTGCCGGACGAACCGGACGAAACGGACGAACCGGACGAACCGGACCGTCCGCGGACGAAGCGGACGAACCGGACGAACCGGACCGTCCGCGGACGAAGCGGACGAACCGGACGAACCGCGGACGAAGCGGACGGACGGCGGACGGACGGACGAACGGACCGGACGGACGAAAATTGGTCCGAATGGAAGCCTTACTGAAAATGCTAAAATTGGTCTGAAATAATGCCAAAAATGCTCCCGGCCGTGAAAATGTAAAATTTTCGCAAAATTTGGCGGTTTTTTCACAATCTCCCGAAATTTTTGACATTTTTCCACATTTTTTTGAATAACCCAATTATAAACAGCGCGTGGAACATAAAATACCGCAAACTTTTTTGATTCAAAATGAAATTTTGTGGGTATTCTCATGAGAAATATCAAAAAAAGTTCAAAAATACCTAGAAA
Source organism: Caenorhabditis japonica (assembly GCA_963572235.1). Taxonomy (NCBI): domain Eukaryota; kingdom Metazoa; phylum Nematoda; class Chromadorea; order Rhabditida; family Rhabditidae; genus Caenorhabditis; species Caenorhabditis japonica. The sequence continues at coordinate 22,066,979 of OY754343.1, read as the reverse complement.
ACGTACAAACTTGCCCGATAATTTGGAAAAAATGTCATAAACACAGTTTCTGAAAAAAAAAACAATTTTTTGTTGAATTTCAACATTTCTGCCCAAATTGTAGAATTTTGTATTGTCGAACCGCCAAAACGGTCAAACGCGCTCCACTGGACTCAACGCTATGCGATTTTCATTTTCGTTTCCAAATTATTTTTTCAGTTTTTCTTTGATTTTTTGCATAAAATCTTTTTTCGTGCTTTTTCCTTGTAAAAATATTTTTTCGAGACCAAATTCATGAAGTTTTATCAAAATCTTCCGAATTATTCCGAATTTAAGTGAAAAATCAATATTTTTCGATTTCACTGTACTTAAAAAAATTCATAACTCATTTGTTTGGAGAGATTTTTGTTCAAACTCCATCATCATGATATTTTTCAATGTTTTCTTACCTTTTAGCCCGAAAATTACTGATTTTAATATAAATTCCACCTGTTTTCCGCCGAAACGGCAAATTTTCACTGAAATCAGTAATTTTGTGGGGTTTTCTCCGCTTTTCCACTCTTTTTCTCTCTTTCAATCGTGTATATTGTTTTTATTTTTAATATTAAAAAATTATTTTTATAAGAATTCTGGATTTACTATTTTTATAAGAATTCTGGATTTTTGGACAATAAATTTGACAATCAACTCACCTAACTATTCAGCAGAAGTTGTCGGCCTCATGTCGCTGTGCGGTCTCCTCCTGCAAAAATAAGATTTTAATATTAAAAATAAAAACAATATACACGATTGAAAGAGAGAAAAAGAGTGGAAAAGCGGAGAAAACCCCACAAAATTACTGATTTCAGTGAAAATTTGCCGTTTCGGCGGAAAAAAAGGTGGAATTTATATTAAAATCAGTAATTTTCGGGCTAAAAGGTAAGAAAACATTGAAAAACATCATGATGATGGAGTTTGAACAAAAATCTCTCCAAACAAATGAGTTATAAATTTTTTTTAAGTACAGGGAAATCGAAAAATATTGATTTTTCACTTAAATTCGGAATAATTCGGAAGATTTTGATAAAACTTCATGAATTTGGTCTCGAAAAAATATTTTTAGAAGGAAAAAGCACGAAAAAAGAAGATTTTATGCAAAAAATCAAAGAAAAGCTGAAAAAATAATTTGGAAACGAAAATGAAAATCGCATAGCGTTGAGTCCAGTGGAACGCGTTTGACCGTTTTGGCGGTTCAACAATAGGTCCATGAATATTTTTGACACTATTTTTCGAAGTTTTAGGCAAATTTTCGTCATTTTTCAACATTCACATGAAAATTTCTATCAGAAACGGCGCATAAAACATAGAAAAAGCCAAAACTAATGAAACATTCAAAATAGACCGATTTTTTCGACATTTCCCTTAATTTTTGCCTTTTTCGACATTTTCTAACTTTTCTTCTTAATTCTACCAATAAACTCATTAAAAATAGCGTGTAAAAGGACCATAAAACAACTGAAAATGCCGAAAAAACGAATTATCACAGATTTTAATCCTGAATTGATTTTTCAATTTTCTCGACGCCTAAACCTCGAAAATTTCTCAACACACCGCTTATAAATCTCAAAAATAACAACTACCGATAAAAATTTAACCAAAAAAAGTCGGAAAATAGGAGAAAAACGAGCAAAAATGAGAAGAAAATGACAAAAAAATGTCGATAATTTAGGCTCCGCCCTTTTTGCAAGTAGCGCATGCCTTTTTGCAATTCTTTTGATAATCTTCTCAAATTCTCTGAAGCAGAAAGAATTTCAACAGATTCTGAAAAGAATTCGTTTGAATTATCAGAATGTCACTCTTTCGATACACTTTTGCGGTTCACAATTCACCCTAGACTCTTTTGGGACTCTTTCCGCACCAAAACTCTTTTCAGACTCTTTTTAAACTATTTGCGGTTTACCTGTGCAGTCATGTCCGAGTGGTTAAGGAGATTGACTCGAAATCAATTGGGCTCTGCCCGCGTAGGTTCGAATCCTGCTGACTGCGAATTTTTTTTTTGTTGTTTTTTTGTTTTGATTTATTCTATTTTTATACATTCTCCACGTCTGGAATAACGTTTTTCGACGGTCTGACGGTTAAGGAGGAATAAGGGAACAAATTCGATTTTTCGGAAGTTGAAGAATCAAATAATATTTTCAGGTATTGCCCATTTTTGAATTGATCGTAGTCAGCGGCCCTTGAATCTGCGGAATCGGAGCACTTGGTGACTAAAAGCCATTCGACAAGAGGAACTGAAACGGCAACACTATTATAGCTGAAGACCTACGGAAATAATAAGAACAAGAAGAAAAAAGAGAACCCCGTTTAATAAAAGTGCATCTTTAATATTGGTTTCTGAAAATAACACTTGGAAGTTAATTGTGGTTTGCGGGTTTGCGGGTTTGCGAATTTAACTCGAATTTAAATTCGCTTGGATTTGAACCAAAATTATTATACTACGAAAGGTGCAGATGAATGAGTAAAGACAGTAACGCACGGCACCCCAGCCTTCCCTTCCAAAATTGTTTCTACCCGTTGCATTTTTAAAACCCTAAGGCTCGGTCATTTTTTAGCAAAAAGGCCTCGTTTTTGGATTAAAATGATGGTGTCATCCTGAATAATCAGATCATGATTCGAATTTCTCAAAAAAGTAAATTTTCGAGTGAAAAAATAATTTCATTATCCGACGAACTTGACGGTTGTGGAGCATAATGGAAAAAATACCAAGAAAAGCATTCGGGTTAATTACATGTTTTGATGGAAAGAGGCGCACATAATTTAAAGAAGAACAAGATTGACAAGCAAAAGGGAAAATCGGTAAGGTATTCGGCTCATCAGCCTGGGGCAACCAATGAGCAGCTGTAGGTAATTTGTTGAGTATTATTGACGTATGTTTTTATTGTTTGAAAAGTTCGTAGTTTTCTTTAGTTGAATGAAGGTTTAAAAGTTTTTATACGCCTAATAACGGTAGCAAATGTGGAATAACTAAAAATGAACAAAACTATGAGACCATTTCTTTATTAAACTTACTTACCACTGTATCAAGAAAAATTCTATAAATTGTAAGTTTTTTCGAGGATTAAGAAGTTCCAAGCAACTTAAAAGTTGTTAATCTCTGCAGCAGACCACACCTCCCCCGTCGTCCAATGCGCCACCAAGTTCGTCGGATAATTAAATTATTTTTTTCAGTCGAAAATTTAATTTTTTGAGAAATTCGAATCATAATCTGATTATTCAGGATGAAACCCTCATTTTAATCTAAAAACGAGGCCTTTTTGTCAAAAAATGACCGAGCCTTAGGGTTTTAAAAATGCGCCAGGTAGAAACAATTTGTGAGAAAAAACTGACATAAAAACTAAATGATACAAATGGTTTAATTTTTTAATATACTGATAAATAATGAAAATATAAGTTCAGAATCTTGTAAATCTTGTTTTTAGCATGATTAAAGTGGTTTGAATAGCATTTTTAAACGATCAAGACTCTTCTCTTCTAGCAGTCTTTGTTGTGCATGGCCATCTCAACTAGTTTTCTGTGAATGCAGTGCGAAATCAAAACAAGAAAAGTGAGGGGAAAAACAGGCAGACCGAGGGGCGAAAAGAAAGTAATGAAAAGTGACATGGAAATGAGGAGAAAGAACAGAAAAATGATGAAAAATTGTTATTTCCTTGGTTTTTTGCCCCCTTTTATGTATTTGCCCTTCTGAATATGTTTTGTTCTGTCTGCGTCTCTTTAAATATCACTGTGTTCGCGTGGTCGCGCACAAATAAGTGGGCGGAGTCTCGTGTTCTCATGTCGTGTCGTGTCGCAAGTCGATTGAACACCAATTTGAGCAAAAGGGTTGATGAAAAGGGGAAAAGAAATGAGAAAAGAAAAGTAAAGATTCTTGGTTTGTTATGCGCATAGTTAATGTTGAAAGTGCGTTCTTTTTTTCCTGAAACTTTTAGATGTAAACTCTTTCTTCTTCTGGCTTAACTATAATCCTTTGGTGTAAATAGATGTGCAGACAACATCCAAGTAATTTCAATTTCAGTTTTCCCATTTTTCTTTTCTTCTTTCAACGACTTTATTTCATTTCATTTATCTTTCCGTTCCCCCATTTTTTCTAAATATATGTATTCAACGTGTGGTTTCTCTGTCTATAAGCTTTTTTTCTTCTTTCTTACCCCCCTGTTTTCCCTTTTTTGGGCAGAAGGAAAAGAAGAAAAAGAAGGCAGAAAAAAGAAGAGAAGAAGAGTGTGTGGACCCGCAAACTATGTATTTACTGCTCCCTCATACCCTTTTTTTCCATCCTTTTCCTCGCCATTTTTTCCTGTTTCTGTCGCTCTCGATCCGTTTGGTCAATATCAAAATATTAATTTTTCCTGCTTGCTCTTTCCTCTTCTTTTCCACACCTTGGTTTGTATCATTTTTTTTTTCTAATGTGAGCATATCCATTTGGAGAGCGGAAAATGTAAGAAATAGGATTTGAAGCTTGGCTGGTAAACAACTTAAATTTATTTATCTTCAAATTTTGTAATCAACAAACACCTTTTTCGTTTTTTCTTTTATCACAGGCAAAATGCGGTGGATGCATATAGTGTCCGTATTTTAATCATGTCGTCCTTTTGGTCCATTGAACGGTATATAGTAACTTTTTATTTATTTTTTGCATTTAAATAAATAAATTGAATGTATATACAGAATCCTGCGACATTTGGCGGCTTTTGCCCTTGCTTTTTTTTCACTTTTCTAACAAGTTTTTTTTTCTTGTAACGACACTGATTTTTGTACTTCAGCTCTTCCAAATTTCGTGGTTTTTGTGGCTGAATTAGTAAAATGTGTTAAAACATACTTTATTTTAGTTGCGGTTACCATTCGGAATCAGGGGTGCCGTTTTTTTTGTTGGGTTTTTTTTGTTTTTCGCAATTTCGCACCTATTGCGAAAAATTTTTATTTATTTTTTGCATAAGTTTTTTGTTTCAAAATTTCGCAATTTTCCACCTTTCTGCATGAATAAAATGGGTAAATTTGATAGTATTTTGATAAAAAACGATAAAAATACGCGGTGAAAATGAAAAACATTTTTTGGTTTTTTTTTGTTTTTTGGCAAAAATTTTTTTTGTGGCACCCCTGTTGGGAATGTTACACTGGAAAATGTTTTGTGTTTCATGTGTTTTATGTAAAAAAAACAGCTCTTTGGCGTGACGTACATAATAATATGCAGTTTCACTAGAAAAATTTCGAGTCAGAAGGATTTTAAGTCACACCACCCTACGTTTCTTCCTTTGTACTATATCCGTCCAATAATATTTCACACGATGCTCGAGATTTCTCCTTTATTTTCATTTTTTTTTACTCGAAAATCTTTTCTCAAAAACCTTTGTCTCCTCCTCCTCCTCTTCTCCGTCTTCATCTTCTTTTTGCCAAAACGTACGCGTGGCACCGGAAAATTAGTCATGTTTTTCTCTTTTCTTTCGTCGTGTTGTTCCCCGATCCCTTTGGCTCCACGAGTCCGTAGCAACGTACATAACATTCTCACAACGCAGTCTCGTATTTCTTTTCGCACCAAAAAGAGCTCAATCTGCTCGGTTACATACTTAAATAGTGTTCTTGTTCTTCAATTCCTTATTCTCCATTTCCCTCGTGTATCACATTTTTGTTCGAATTGAAAAACCTAACATAAGATTCTCATCCATACTACATATTTATGTAAAAACATCTTTCTCATAGACCCGTTTATTATTCTTTTTCGGCAAACAAACAAGGAGAAGCCCACATGTATGTTTTTCAAGTTATTTTGCTCACAGCTCAAAAACTTAACAATTCCAAGTGTCTAAAAAATGGAATTTTTTTTCCTGTCTGGTCTCACACACACACATTTCCAAAAACTCTTCATTTACATAATCCGCACATTTTCTAGTTTTCCACATTTCCGTTTCTATTCCTCCTAAACAATTCTATCCATTTAGGAAGATACATCAGCAGAAGCAGCAGATGGCATCGGATGACTTTGTGAAAACTGCTAGAAAAGTTGGTTTGTTTTTTGATTCACAAAGTTCAAAATAACAAGAGAAAGCCACCGTACGGGCTCGAACTTGACTTTTTTTTTTTGAAAAATAAAACGGAATAGCGACTCAAATTGGATGCAATAAGAGAGTATTTTTGAGCAGAAAAGAAAAAAATACTAATTACCAGGCGCTTATCTCACACTCTGTTTCGATTCAAAACTACACTGAAGATGACTGTCAAATTGCTTTTCATGCAACCACCAATCCATTCATGCAGGTATGTTCACCAATTTTTAAACTTTTCAACTGTGAAATTAGATTTAAATTCATATTTTTGTACATTGTACATTTTGTATTGGAAACTTTGAGCGTTCCCAGACTCCCAACGCGCCAACCAATCACTGACGCATTTCTGGTGTTGGCGCATAACTCGACGGCTCGTCTTTGAGCGCTCTGATGTTCTTGTGTGCGATTTTCTCGTGAAATAATAAGTTTTTAACAAGAATTATATGCGGAGATAATGTAGAGAAACGTTTGAAACAGCAAAAAGTGAGGAATAGCGTCGAAAAACTCACAAAATCACCGATTTAACTGGAAATTAGCCATTTCGGCGATAAACAATTAAAATTTTTATTGAAATCAGCTATTTTCGAGCAAAAAATAAAACAACTTCAAAACAAATCACCGTGATTTGATTTGAACCAGAAAAAAAACCCAGAAAAATGAAATTGAACTTTTTTTTATTTCGAAAAATGGAAACACATTTTTTTGGCGAAAATTATATGCAACATGTGACTGATTATGACAAAACTTAATGAATTTGGTCTGGGCAAATCATTTTTTCATAGAAAAAAGGAAGAAAAAATTTGGCAAACGAAATGAAAATAAAAAAGTATGGAGTTCAATTGAATTCACTGGGGTCTGAGGAGGGAGTGAGTAAACGCGCCCGTACGCTCACACGCAACGCATCCAAATGAGGCCCAAAAAATAAAAAAAGCGCGCGAAAAATTTCGCATTATCGGAGAGGAAAACCAACGAAAAATCGTGAAAATTACAAAATCCTATGCAAAATTATTTCGCGCGCGTTGATTTTTCTCTCCGATAATGCGAAATTTTTCGCGCAATTTTTTAATTTTTTGGGCCTTATTTGGATGCGCTGCGTGTGTGCGTCCGGGCGCGCTTACTCACTCCCTCCTCATACCCCAGTGTGAATTCCATTAAGCGCGTTTGACCGTCGCGTCGCTCCGGGCCAAAAATAAAAAGAAGAAAAACGGACAAAATATAAGCAAATTCATAAGAAGACAGCCTGTTTAATTTAATTAATAACTTCAAACTGTATCTCCTTCCCCTACAGGAGTTCAAATTCTTAATTTTAACGCTTATCGTAAAATATTTTGTCTTTCCCATAATTTTTTATCGATAAAATTCTCGGCGAAATAAAAAGGAGTGTGAAACCTTTCGAATAAGTAAATTTTCAGTACTAAATTAAAAACAAATTTGAAAAAACTAAAGTTCGCGCCAAAAGGAGCGGAGCGAGCTCAGTGGAGCGCGATTGCACTGCCTGGCGTGCTGGGAGGCCGTGTAATCCAAGTTTTTCTTTCCAATCTTTGATTTTTTCAAAAAAATGCGAAAATTTTTTGAAACAGAAAATCTATGCGAAAAAAAAATAAATAATTGTTCGCATTAGGTGCGAAAAATGCGAAAAACAAAAAATAAACCAAAAAATAAACGGCAGCCCTGGTGCGCACACTGCGACGCAGAGTTGCACTATAGTTTCGAAACGTCCCAATTTCAAAACGTCTCACAAGATAAACTAACGATACAGGAGGCTCTCGGTCCCTATAATTACTCAAACTTCATTTTCAGACAATCCGATTGGTGCACATCTTCTTTTGCACAATGGGCGCAATCTCGTCTTCTCTTTTTATCTATGTTCTTATTAATTCATCATCCAAACACCTTCATCGAAATCTTCGAATCTCATTGGCATCTCTTGCATTTGCAGCGTTGATCGCTTGTCTGCAACTTGATTACATTGCTTTCTATCAGTAAGTTTAAATATTTAGCACAGCACAAAAAAACATAAATGACGATTCCAGTTTGGTTTTAACTCTCACGGCCGAGAACGCATGCGATTCGATGTACGAGGCTCGGAAGTGTGCGATTCTCCGATTTCCAGTGGTCCTGTCAATTTATGCAACACTGTGTGGAATCATAGTTTTGGCCATCGAGCGGACAATTGCAACTTTGAAATACCGAACGTATGAGGCTAACGGATCTCGATCTGTAGCTTTTGTTCTTGTGGCCTGCCAATGGACAGTTTGCGTCACCGTGGCCATATTCTCAGTTCTGCTTCGCTCCGATCCTGGATATGTTCACTATTGTACCGCCTATGTGTCTCATCCGAGAACTGCCGTTTTTTCATTATGCTTCATGTCGGTCCTGGAGATTGCCACATTGATCTATTTTATTCGTGAGTTTTTTTTTAAACAGACATTTTATTTACCAAAATGAATTTTCAGTACTTCTTCATTCCAATCAACGAAGACAAGTGAATGAATTTGTGAACAAAGCGATGCATTCATTGTCAGAGAGATATCAGTTACAGGTGTTTGTTAAATAGATTTGTAATTTTTTGAACTCTAATTGCAGGAAAACGTACGAATAATGAAAATTCTGATCCCGTCTATCACGGTTCACGCAGTGCTTGGTTTCATTGGTCTTGGATCCATGTTGGTTTTTGCAATTGCCTACAGGTATTATTTCTTCCTTACTATATTGTGTTTTCAATCGTGTTGCAGCATGAGAACGAGAGAAAAAAATACATGTTTTCTCTGCTTCTCTTCGAATCGAATTGTGTTTGCGTGGTCGCGCGAAAAAAAGTGGGCGGAGTCACGTCACGCGTTCTCATGTCGCAAGTCGATTGAAAAAAAACAATAAATCAGAACTTTATTGGGCAAACGAAACAACTGTGACACGGTGTTTGCGTATTTTGAAAATTTTAGCGAATATGAAAAATAGTATAACAAATCAAGATATGCTCGGCGAATGAATCATCAGCCTCGCTCTACGGCACTTTTCAATTTTAGACAGTGTAGTGCGCCTTTTTTGAAGCGAAAAATCAAATTTTAACTGTAACTTGTCATGGATATGTCATTTTCCTAGAATTCGAGTTAATCTAGCAAGTGCAACACGGTTTTACAGTAATTTTGCAATAGAGCGAGGTTGATGATGTATTCACCGACTATATTATCGGTTCAATATTCAGACGCAGACATAACGAGACAAAACGCCCGCTCACATTTTGCACTGCGTTCAGTTGAAAAATCTGAGGGGGCGGAGTTTTGCCACTACTTTTTGTTAATGTAGCCGGCAAGAATGTTTAATTGATAATAAATATCTTAATTTTGTTTAAATTTTAAAAAGTAATAATTATGCAAACACCGTGTCGTTGTTTTTTTTTGTTTACCCAATACAAAATTCCATGTTCTGTTTTTGGAAAATTTTTTTTAATTTTTTTTAACAACAACCATAGTTCGTTTTTCTTGAAAAATGCGACGAAAAATTTTATTGAAAATCCATTCCGATTTTCTGTGCAGTTCTGTTTTTGCCGCAATTCACGGTGTCCAGGATTTGAAATGTGGGCGGAGCCTAACTTGCTGACGCGCCAGCAAACTTGCATGACGCACTTTTGGTGCTTGCTCATTTTTCGACTCTCGCATTTTTTTATTGATTTTATTATTTTTCTTTGTAAAATGTATGTATTGTATTTTTTAATACCATAAAATTGCCCAAACTTCGATTTTTGTAAAGATTTATCCTGCAAAAACACCAAAAAACTCAAAAAGATTATTTCGAAATGGTGGCTGAACCAAATTCAACGTTCTTAAGATTAAAAAATTTCTAAAGACCTCAGCTATAATTGCGTTGGAGCACATTAAGGAAAAAATTAAGAATTTATGCTTTTTTCCCCGAAAAACAGAAAAAATGCGTCAAAATTTGAATTTCGCGCGAAAAAATCCAGTGAGGCGCGTGGACACCGTGCAATTGTAAAAGTTTCAGGCAAAAAAGTTCTTGGGCTTTGAGTTTCTTTCTACATTTTCCCTCTAATATTTTTATGGTATTTAAAGATCGGCCGATGAGCGTCTCATCGTTGGATTCGCGCCGTTTTCTGAAGTCGTTCTTCTAGTGATTCCAGTCTACGCTGTGGTATTTCCAATCGTTGCTGTCTTCCAGAATAAACAATTGCGGCTTGCTTCTAGGTTACCGTTTCACGACATACTCTAACATTATTTAAGTTTCAGAAAAGCTCTACCATTTCTGTTTAATCCAGAATCACAGGAAACGAGTGAAATGCTTCCCGACGTTCCACCTCCGCCTCCGCATCCAATAATTTCCAGTCGGCCAAGTCGGCAGTTAGAGAAAGATTCCGATACTCATTTTGTTTTGCTCAACGAAATGTGGAAAAAGTAACCAACCACAGACACTCACAAATAAAACACTTTGTTAGGAATGACGGGTAAACAATAATATTTTTTGAATACAATTTTCAAAGATTAATTACATATTATTATCATCTTTCTGTAATAAACGGAATATTTAATTATAGTTTCGGATCACCGCTGGAACAGAAAACGCAATTTCCATTTTCGTCTCGTCTATATCCTTTATGAGCCGGACATTGACAACGGGCGGGCTGGCAGATACGTGGACATGGTTGTGTGCGTTGCCCACATTTTCCTTCACACGAAGAGCATACCATCCAAACTTCGTTTGTGGCGCCTTGAAATATCCGATTAAGTTGAAAATAGTTAGAATAAATGTGTGCTTGTAGGGTGGAAGCATGCTTTGCGGGAGGATTTTTAAAGGATTGAAAGTCTAGGCTACAAAATAATTTTTTGCTATTTACGTTTCCAATGTTGAAAAATTAAAAAAAATCTATTTTTATATTTGTACAATCTCCCGTTCATCCACTAGGAGTATGTACCATGAAATCATATTAAATCACTTCCCCTGGCACGGCACCCCAGCCTTCCAAAATGGTTTCTACCCGGTGAATTTTTAAAACCCTAAGGCTCTGTCATTTTCTGACCAAAAGGCTTGGTTTTTGGATGAAAATGATGGTGTCATCCTGAATAATCAGACCATGATTCGAATTTCTCGAAAAAAGTAAATTTTCGAGTGAAAAAATATTTTTATTATCCGACGAACTTGGTGGCGTTTCAAAAGCGAATTTTTGCGCGCGCTACTCTACTCTCACGTCCCTGCGTCTCCTCCGCAGAGACTTGTGTCGATTCACGAGATTTTATTGTTTCTTTCTTACTTTTCTTTGTTATTTTTTTTTGCTCATTTATTATTTTTTTTGTTCTCATTAAAAAAAATTAAGTTTTTGAAAATGTTGTTTTTGAGATTTTTTTTGTTGGAAAATTGTTTTTAAATCGGTTTTTTTCTTAAATAAAAACAGTTAATTTTAATTTAATTTAAATTCTGAAAAACAAAATTGCGAACGTTAAATTTAGCCAAAAAAACATATTTGGCAAGGCGCCAAAGATTTTTGGCAATACTCCAAGAGAAATATATGGAGGCGCAGAGAAAAACGCAAAAGTGCGCCAGAGCGCGTTTGCCCATTGCTCTTTCGTAGGGTCCAGCATGCCGTGTGCGCGCACAGATGTGTTTCTAACGCGCATGCTCCAAGATTGATTTGTTGTGGTGGACAACATTATTCACGGGGACACGACAGACATCTAGACTTGTGTATAATTTTTAAAACTCACAAATCTTTTGCTCTTCAATCTCCTCGGTTCTCACACTTGATGAGTCATCGTACATGTCAGATTCACACGAAACATTCCAGAGAAAGATCTAAAAAAAAACTCGCTTTTCCGTTGCTTTGTTTATTGGGCAAACAGTGATGGACTGACCGCAAAAACAAGAGAAGCAGTAAGAAGAATATGATGTTGTTTCATGACGAATTTTTTTTACAAAAGTGAATGGAGGAAAAATGGTCGAGAATCGAAAGAGGCCGGACCAGTCTGTTGAATATACCTGACCCGCCCACCTGTCACCTTTTCCGCTTTTTCTCTCTCTCTCTCTCTCGTTTCCTCTCTTGATCTTTTCGGTCAATGAGGTTTTTTTTTTCCAATGTGTGGTAATTACACACCCGATCGACAACATGACCTTATTCTCGGGCATTTGTGTTTAGTGGAACGAACAAAATTGTGGATTTAGAAAGGAAACAAGCCTGCTGCGATGTCTTACTTTTGTGGTTTCATATGACATCTGGGTCAAAATATATTAAGCGTGACTATGTGCTTCTAGAATCGCGTTGATTCTTTCTTTTATAATTTTTTGAGGGCACGCGTTTTTCGCCCGGACGGCTCGGGAAAATGTTTATTAGTGAAACTTGTTGTCCACTCGATCTTAAAAGGAATCTTGAATTTTTTATTTTTTATTTTCCGCAAACCTGTTTATATTCATGACTTTCTAATTTTTCTTGAATCCTCGAAACTTTTTCATTCCGCGAAACGCTGGAAAATTGCGATCCAATGGTTCCTCAATATTATTATCATCGCTACTTGACGAACAGCTTCTCTCCATTTTAATCATTTTCGACTTCCTAAAAATATTGAAATTACGAAAAAAATAACAATAAAAATCATGTAAAAATCGAAAATTGAATTATGTGCAATGTACCGTGACGGTGTGTCCAAACACCGTCACGTGAAATCGCAGACCTGGCAATGCGGACGGGGCAAGGAGGCTGTTAATTGCAGTTCCCAGTTTGCGATTTGCTGGTGTTCAACAAATGTCCACAACATATTAAGATTTTTATATGCATGTTAAAAAAAAAACAAGTTCGATAAAGCAGAAACATTTGGATTTAAAAAAAATCAAAGACCAATGTAAGCGAAAGTTGTAAAAAAAAAATGAAGAAGATTCACGAGTTGCCAGACGATGATTGTTGTGATTGTGATTGTGATTGAGAGTGCTGAAAATTAAAAAGAAACAATAACAATAACAGTAGCCAATAATACACAAAAACACGCACTTCAACTTTTTCCTGTCTGTAGTACTCTTCAACGTCAGGCAAAAATGGGTTAGTGGGTGACAAGTGAATGGAGTGTGCCGGTGGAGCTGCAGGTGCTGGTTGTTCTATAACATATGTAGTTTCGTTATAGCTAGGGAGACATGCAAGAAAATGCAACACACCGAGAAACTGATTAGCCATGTTATCGTAACTCAACACACTTTCATCTTGCGATTCTGGTACCTGATCTTGGAATGAAATCAAATCTTCAGGGATTGCTGGGGTGGAGGAAGAGGGCTGTGAAGATTCGTGTTGGAGCATCCAGGCGAGTCGCTCGTCTTCTCGCATTTGTTCATCCTTGCCCATCCTTTCCGCTGCATCCATTTGATCCAGCTCTTCTTGGAGCTGCCGAGCATATTCTTCGTCGGTTAGACATCTTGAATGTGAATGAATTTAGTGCAATTAAGCTTAGAAAATGTGCTCCATTGAACAAAATCTTGACAGTGCGTCAATTTATGCGAATTCGCGTTTTTCGAACCGAATTTTAAATGCAGGAAGCGCGTAAGCGATGAGACGCAGACTGAGAGTCAGCGTTGTCACGCGACGCAACCGCAGCGTACGGACGTCGACGCCACGGCGTGTTGGAGACTACGTTTTTGAATTATTTTTCAAAAGCGAATTTTCGCGCGCGCTACTCTACTCTCGCGTCCCTGCGTCTCCTCTGTAGAGACTTGTGTCGATTTACGAGATTTTATTGTTTCTTTCTTACTTTTCGTTATTTTTTTTTGTTTGTTTCTCATTAAAAAAAAATGTTTTTAAAATGGTTGTTTTTTGAGATTAATGTGATAAATTTTTTTGTTGGAATATTGATTTTAAGTCGGTTTGTTTCGTAAATAAAACAGTTGATTTTAATTTAATTTAAATTCTGAAAAACAAAATACGAAAATTGGGACTAAAAATGCGAACAACGTTATATTTTGGCAACAAAAAAAAACATACCGTATTTCCTCTAATTTAAGCGCATGCGCTTCTATTTTTCAACCTTTTCTCCAAATGTGCTTCTATTAGAGGTGCGCTTCAATTAGAGGGTGCGCTTCTATTTTTCAAACATTTATTTCTGAAGAAAATGCAGTTTATCATTGATTTTTTCAATATTGGTAATCCGTCTCTGCACACATTTTCTGTCAACATAAAATTTCTTGGCGGCACCGGAAACGCTGTTTTTTTTTGTAAACGAAACGACCGCATTCTTACTCGGCTATTGCTCGTAACTGTTCAGAGAACGGTAGGCAACTGTTGGGAGGATCTTCTAGAACTGTGGGGGTTGCAATCCAAACAGTTTCCGAAAATTCCCTCTACAGTTTCGTAGCTCTGAACTGGTCCAAAGCTATATCTCTGTGGTAGCATATATGTGTTGCTTTTTTGATTACGAAGAATTCGATTTCTTTTTCGCTTGTTTGGCGATTCTTCAGCCTCTGACACATCGACGATTTCACTAACAATAAGTATTGAAAAAAAGGAAGAAAGATAAAAGATTTAAGAAAAACTGCAAAAAAAGAAAGGAAGAAAGTCCGCAAAACTAAAAAGGAAAAATGCACAGCCAGTGAGTGCGCCTCAATTAGAGGGTGCGCCTCTATTTTTCGAAGAACCTCTCAGGGTGCGCCTTTATTAGAGGTGCGCTTCAATTAGAGGTGCGCTTATATTAGAGGAAATACGGTATTTGGCAAGGCGCCAAAGATTTTTGGCAATACTCCAAGAGAAATACCGTAAATACTGTATTATAAGCCCATGGGCTTCTATTTTTCAAAGGAGTCTCAAGGGTGGGCTTATATTACAGGTGGGCTTCTATTACAGGGTGGGCTTCTATTTGTCAACCCTCTTTTTTATCCACAACAAAAAAAACTTCAAAAAACCAACAACAATTTTCATGATATCAAATTCTGATTTCGAGTCAGAAGCACTAACAACATAAAATAGATGTTTGTAACTTTAAAAATAATAATTTTCGTGATCCAATGGTGTGTCGCTTTATCTGCTTTTATTTTACGACAAAATTTTCCAAATTCGGAAATCATTCAAGATGATTTTAAAAAAAAACTCAACGTTTTTCTCGATGTTAACTACCAAAACTAAACCAAAAATTACAGCATTGTTTTATTTTCGCCATTTTCCTTATAATTTTTGATATTATCACTGGTTTTAGTGTTGTCGGCCCGCCAAAATGGTCAAACGCGCTCCGTTGAACTCAACGGTATGCAATTTTCATTTTGGTTTCCAAATTATTTCATTTCACGTTGAATTTATACGTGAAATTAAATTATTTTGAGACCAAAATGAAAATAACATAGCGTTGAGTTCAACGGAGCGCGTTTGACTACTTTGGCGGTCCACAATAGTCAATTTTATTTACTGAACTGTGAAAAAGTTTAACATTCGCGTGAAAAAGTGAGCGGGATTTTTTTGTTTTGATGATGCAACTCGACACAATATGGAATGAGTTAAAAAAAAAAATAAATTTTACGCCCAGCACTGGTGGCGTTTGATGACCGCTTCCATTAACAGAAATGTTTAAAAACGGGTGAAAGTAATGCAAAATTGAACACATCGCGATGAAACGCGAACAATTCCAAGCCAATAATCAATGAGTCCCAGACTCTTTGGGCACGATTGATTTTCGATAAAACTTGCTTACGGTACCAAATTTGTGTACGGCCTCTTTGGGTACGATTGCTCTTTAGTTACGGCAACTTTCTTGTATGAAATTTGCAAATTTGATACCCAAAGAGCAGCCGTAACCATAAAAAAACGTACCAAAAGAGCGAGGAAACCAAAGGTCCGGGACCCATTGAGTGTTGGCTACAATTTAAAGATGGGCTTTTATTAAAGGGTGGGCTTCTATTACAGGGTGGGCTTCTATTTTTCAAAGGGGTCTCAAGGGTGGGCTTATATTACAGGTGGGCTTCTAATACAGGTGGGCTTATATTACAGTATTTACGGTATATGGAGGCGCAGAGAAAAACGCAAAAGTGCGCCAGGGCGCGTTTACACTTTCGTAGGGTCCAGCATGCCGTGCGACGGCAAAAACAGATTAGAATAAAGTCGCCAGCTACCTGCGAATGTCCCTGTCAAAGTCACTTTCAGTTTAGTTGTTTCCATAGACTGCGACTCTTATCAGTTTCTTGATTAGAGTTTTTATAATTGTTTGCTCTTTATTAAAAGTACAAACTTTAATTCAATTGATGTAATTTTATAACCCAGACTTGAGAAGCTTCTATAAAAAATTTTCAATATCTTTTAAATGTTTACTTTGTTTGTGTGAAACAAATATTTTAGCAGAAAATTGATTCTGTTCTCTAGATAAATCAAAGAATGAACAAACATCTGCAACAACACTCCGAAATTACAAGCTGCGCATTGTTTAACGGGAATAAACGTGGGAGTTTCAAACTGTTTGTTTTTAAACATTTTTAGTCATTTTTATTTTTTTTCAGTTTTATGGACCTATTCATAGGATTAGTTTTTTGACATTTTTTGACATCTATGAATAGGAAAAAAAACACGCGATGTCGAGAATTGTAAAAAAATACAGGTAGAGAAACGGGGATACAGCATTGATAATGAAGAGATTACAGAGACTGCCCCCCCCCTTTCTTTGAACTCCTCACCTTCTGCGTCTCTTCACTATCAATTCTATATCAGGGGGAACCCCAGTTTCTCTGCCTGTATTTTTTTTTCCAATTCTCGACATCGACATCGCGTGAATTGGAAAAAAAACAAAAACAAACAGTTTTTTCATGGATTCGGCCTCAGTTTTGACAATCTTTGAACCAATGGTTTTGTTTATAGCTTCTGTTTTTTGCTGCAGAATTAAATTTATTAGATTTAAAGCAGAATTCAGAAAAAAAAATATTGAAATTAAAAAAAAAGCTGGTCCGGTTTGCGACAAGTACGTTAAAGCAAAAATTTTTAATTACTCAAAACGCATTTTATGTACACAAAAAAAAATGTTCTCTCACCTCTCCGCCAACCCCATCCTCCTCAAAGCATTCGATTGTTCATCTTCAGCTCTCTGTTCTTCTCGTGTCTTTTTTCGATCACTCACTATCGTCCCATTCACATTACGATTACGGTTGTAGTGCCTGAACAAATTATCCAATTAATAGAAAGACTTAACGAAACTTGAATGAATTTATTTATTTTTTTAATTTATTTTTATTTAATGTGTTTCCAATTGACTTGCGACATGAGAACGCGAGACTCCGCCCACTTATTTGTGCGCGACCACGCCAACACAGTGATATTTGAAGAGACGCAGACAGGTAGCGCACAAATAAGTGGGCGGAGTCTCGCGTTCTCATGTCGCAAGTCGATTGAAAACACAATAGTTACATGTCATATTCTGTTTCCTGTAGGCGATGCGCCAAGTCATAGTCTTCGCCGGCTTGAAGACGTTGACGGACTGAAAATTTACCAGATTAAAAAAAAAACATATTTATACCAGGCAAAGAATAATAAACAAAAATAAAGCTTACTTTCTGAAAAACTGGGTTGTTCTTGGTCTTTTGACATGCGTGAAGAGGAACAAAAGCAGTGGTCAGGTGTATCGCAATGCTTCAATTGAAAAGTTTTAGAGACTTAGAGAGAAAAAGTGAACGAATATTCGGGTGAGAATGAATTGAATTGAAGAGACGAAAAAGAAAAATGGATCGAAATTAAGCGGTTAGAGAAGAATACTTCTAAAGATATTAATTGAAAGTAAAGTGATAAGTGTGAAGAGTTCTAATCAAAAGAAAAGACGTAAAAAATGTGCAGATTGTGTAGTGAACAAATAATAAAGTGAGAGAAAATGAAAAGAGATTGGTGATGGAATGGATGACAGGCGGTTAGGTCAAATAGAAAAACATGACTCAAAGCACCGGCTGTGAAAAGAAAAGTTTTGAAATCAAGCACAAAATGCGCCACCAAGTTCGTCGGATATCGATAATTAAATTATTTTTTCACTCGAAAATTTACTTTTTTGGGAGGGGAATTCGAACCATTATCTGATTATTCAGGATAACATCATCATTTTAATCCAAAAACGAGGCCTTTTGGTCAGAAAACGACCGAGCCTTAGGGGTTTAAAATGCTTCAGGTAGACACAATTTTGGAAGGAAGGATGGGGTTTCGTGCAATCGAAAGAATGAACAAAATACAGCCGTTCTAGAAATTTTCATAACAAGTTGCGCATTTGTTGGCACCAGAGTTGTATGGAAGTATGGTTTTCTTATCCGGAAGTCGGAAGTCGAAAGCCGGCACACAGTTGCCCAGCTTTTACAGTTGGGCCCAGGATTGTTTGGAAAATGCTTTTCGGAAAATCGGCTATCCGATTTTTTCCGATTTTCGAAACTAAAATTGAATTTTTTTTTATTTTGTATTTTCCGAAAAAAATTCTTAAGATTGGCTCATCTTTTTTTTTCTTTGAAAAAATACGAAAATCAACAAATTAAACAAAAATTAAACAAAAAATTAAGTTGTGAGAAGTTCTTGGTACTTAGAAGCGGAACCTAAAAGAACTGCACTTTCCCGATCATTTTCGGAAAATTTTCCGACGGTTAATTTTTCCGAAAAATAAATTCGGAAAATTTTCCGAAAAAAGTCGGAAAATTCGGAAAATCGAAATTTCCGTTTTCCGACTCCGACCAAGCCTGGTTGGGCTACAGTTTTCGCTCGTTTTGCCTTGTTTTCTGCTCCCTGAAATATCCTCGAATTGTTGCCCAACTGTCGTAAAAAAAGCTGCCGAGAACCTTCTACATGGTTATCGGTTACAGAAAAATCTGTAATTAAATAACCAGAAAAAAAACTACACGAAAAGAAAAAAGCTCTCTCTTATTGTGTTTTCAATCGACCCTGACAAAACCAGGGAAGACAAAACCGGGGAAAAAATCGGACAAAACCTGGGAAGAAGCTCCGCCCCCTTTTGCAGCTGCTGCACGATGTTTTGTACTGGAAGTATTGAAAAAGTGCGCCGCAGACTTGCAACTGGACAAAACCGGGGAAAAGTTGCAAGTCTGCGGCGCACTTTTTCAAAACTTCCAGTACAAAACATCGTGCAGCAGCTGCAAAAGGGGGCGGAGTTTCTTCCCAGGTTTTGTCCGATTTTTTCCCCGGTTTTGTCTTCCCTGGTTTTGTCTTCCCCGGTTTCGTGGTTTTCCCCGGTTTTGTCAGGGTCTCGACTTGCGACATGAAAACGCAATTCAATTCAAGTCTGCATTCACCGTTCTGTCTGCGTCTCTTCAAATATCACTGTGTTCGCGTGGTCGCGCACAAATAAGTGGGCGGCGTTTCGTTTCGTTTCGATTCGCGTTCTCATGTCGTGTCGCAAGTCGATTGAAAACACAATATCTTTGTTGTTACAGTATATGAGCAGAAGCAGAGCCAAATTTCAACGGCACGATCACATTTAATTGTGGTATTTTCACGAAAAAGTATGGAAATTGGAATTGTTGGAAATTCACCAAGACCAAAGACATAATTCCAGGGATCATCGAACCTCTATGGCATCAAGTGGAAACATTCGGACATGTTCCATTAATCACTGTTCTTTTGCCGTATCGCTTTAATACATCAACATTATCCTTATTTATCACATCACTATCACTCACTAGTCAGAAGAAGAAGAAGAAGCCGTCTTCTTCTTCTTCTTCTGCCACCACTTGTTCTTCTTTCGTGTCTTCATCCAACGCCTTTGACCATCTAGACATTACCATGTTTAGGATATCCCTGATCTTTTATATACGTTTCGCCTCATTTATTTACATTTGTTGTTTTTTGATTTGATTTAATTTCCTTCGAATTTTAATAGGGAGTTCTCAATTAACATATCGCTTGGAATATATATATATATATAAGGAGAAGAAAACGTGCAGAACAAGCAGAAAACGTGATGCGTTATTTTATTGCAATTCTTCTGATTTCACAATGTCCTCAGACAGGTGGCGCCGGTCTGCCGAAGATACCAAAAGTGAGTGTGTTTAAAGTTCAAATAGATCTTATTTCTCTTCAGCTTTCCGATTTGGTGAATCCATTTCAACAATACAAATTGAGAGATATTCTAGGATCTTTGACAGCTCTCGAGACTCCGGATATTGCTTCTGTAGGTTAAATTTCTAGGAAAGTTTGAGAAGAATGTGATTCTCAGGATGCAGTTCAACCACTGCCAGAGCATGAATACACTGATCGATTGAGCAGTATTTCAGATTTAAACAGGGCAAAAAGGTAAATCTTGAAGACAATAAATATTTAAAATCTTAAAGAATTGCATTCTCTTTTCTTTAGAGACCTCCTGTTCCAAGGAGACATACATTTATCGTTTGAACATCTTTCAAACATTGTTCGCGAGCAATTGGATCATCCAAGAGAGAAAAGAACAGCATTCCGAAACAGTCAATATCCATCGACAATCTGGAAACCCCATGTACCATTTGAACTTCATTCTTCTCTTTGTGAGCTCTTATTTTTTCTCACATAAATTGAGTATTTTATTCATTTTCAGCTGCCGCCGCCCGTTCATCGATGCTCGCCGCCATGGCGTTTTGGCAGAAAAACACATGTGTCAGTTTCAAAAAACGAACGAATGAAGCAGTGTATCTATTGATGTCTGGCCAGGAGGATGGATGTTGGAGCACTGTTGGAAGAGATGTATCCCAAAAAGCACAAATTTTGAACATTGGTAAAGGGTGTGAGATGTTTGGAATCACATCGCACGAGTTGGCTCATGCTCTTGGGCTCTTTCATGAGCAATCGAGATATGACAGAAATAGTTATGTGGATATTGTAAAAGCGAGGATTGCACCCAAGAACTTTTACGATTTTGCTGTAGTTGGGATGAAAAATATGGACACGTATGGCGAAAAATACGATATTGGAAGTGTGATGCATTATAGGCCTACAGAGTAAGATTAATATTCTCATGGCAAACCGTTCTGATATCCAAAAGTTTGCCAAAACCAAACGATTTTCCTAATGGACCTCTTCATATGATCCGTTTTTTGACATTTTTTTAAACATTTTTTAATATTTTTTGACATCTATGAATAGGAAAAAAAACAAAACAAAATTTTTTTGTTTTTTTTTTCTTCTATGAATAGGTCCATAAGCTTTGGGCAAATCTGCTATTATGCATCTACAACAGTTTGCCTTATCGACAAAGCACGGCATGCTGGCACCTACGTTTCAGTATCATTTTATGAAATTCGATTTTTCCGCGGGTTCATTTCGCTGCGTACGTTCCGCGAAAAAAAAAAATTAAAAACATGTTTTTTTCCTGCAGATATGCGCTCCACAAAACGTAGTACTACGTGGATTTAATTTTCGTCGCCATATTTTTTCAATTCACGTTTAAATTCAACGTGAAATGAAATAATTTGGCGACCAAACCGAAATCCACGAAGTACTAAGTTTTGTGGAGCGCACTTGCGTTTTTCGCGAATGAACAATAAAACATTTGATACAGCAGAAGCGTTCGCAATGCCGCGAGAGAATTTTCTCTTAACACGCGAGTCACAGCGTTTCATCAAACGTTGAGTGTGATTGGGGCGCGTTTGCACTGAGGTGGGTGCCAGCATGCCCACAAATTTGTCGATAAATTTGTCAAGATTTTTCGTCGAAATTTATCGACAAAAAATCGACGAACTCGACAAATTTGTCGATAAAAAATTTTGACAAATTTGTCGAAATTTGGTCGACAAAAATTCGACGAAAAATTTCGCCTAATTTTCGACAAAAAATTTCGACAAACTGGCTAAATAATGCAGCGCGTAATTTCAAAGTATTGTTGTAGAACTGCAGAAGACATCAAATTTTACAATTCTATTTCGGATAGTTGAATTCCGGGCAGTTCCTTCTATTCCATATAGTATATCTGCCAAAAGGAACCCAAATAGCCGCCAAAGTCCCAAAAAACACCCAAATCGCAGCCAAAAAGCACCCGAATAGCTGCCAAATAGCCGTTAAACGGGCGCCAAATAGCTGCCAGGTAGCTGTCAGGTAACCGCCCTCTTGGAGAAGGCGCTATCGCTACCGCTTTTACATATTTTCTTGTACCGACGCATCACGGGTTCCGACGTTTTCTATCATTTGCATAAGAGCGGCGCGGCAACCGATGTCGACTAGCAAGAAAATATATTTTGTCGAAATTTTTTCGTCGATAATTTGTCAAAAAGGGCATTTGTCGACAAGTTTTTTTTCTCGATAAGGCACACTGATCTACAATGCATACTCTTGCAGATTTTCTACCGATGGAGGCAACACGATTATTGCAAAAGATACAAACATGCAAAACACAATGGGCCAATTCAGAGGACCAACGTTCCTTGACGTCGCCAAAATCAATCGTCACTACGAATGCGAATCTCTTTGCAAAAACAAGATCCGATGCGCGAATGGTGGCTATCAAAACCCGCGAAACTGCAATGTTTGCGTGTAGGTTAAAACTGCTTCCAATGTGAAGTTGTAGTTGTAAATGAATGAATCTAGATGCCCAACTGGATACGGTGGAAAGGATTGCAGTGGTCTCGAGACGTCAAACCCTTCGACGTGCACCGGAATTTTGAATGCTGGAGATATTCAAAGGAAGTTTACAATTAATATTAAACCAAAGACTAATGTTAATGGTGTCAGAAAGTGTATTTATCAAATCCAAGTGAGGAAGTTTTCAAAAAAAAAACCACTCTTTGTCGTCTTTAGGCACCACCTGGAAAACGGATAGTGATCATTGTGGATTCTGTGATCGGAAATTGTGTGCAGGGATGTTACGAAGAAGGCGTTGAGCTCAAGTTGTACACTGATAAAACAGTGACCGGAGCCAGATTTTGCTGTAAATTGAAACAACCACAGACGCTAATTTCACAAGGGAGCACTGTGTCCATTATGCTTGTGGCTGGAAAGGCGCAAGCGTTTGTGCAGTTGAGATATTCTACAGGTATCTTTGATTTTTGATAAGAATCACGGCATGCTGGACCCTACGAAAGTGCAAACGCGCCCTGGCGCACTTTTGTGTTTTTCTCTGCGCCTCCATATATTTAGTAAGGACGAGCCGCCTAGCTCGTCCTTAGCGCCGTGCGCGTACGCCCAACAACACTCAGTCTCACTCACAAGGTTTATTAGGGCAGTAGCCCATACTACAATAAAGGGGAATTACACAACAGCGGGGGCAAATACCTAAGGGGGAAGACAGACAGAATGGTGCAAGCAAAGGGTAGGTGGCATAAACGTAAGTCACCTCTCGAATGATCGGAATGCGGCCTTAAATAGCCAAATCACGGACGGTTTCCCGCGTCATGATTTGGCGGGAAAATATGAATTATCGGCGCGCGAAGTCCTGACGAGACGGGAAGGCGAGAGGGTCCAGGTGGTGTGCGTTGACCAGCGAGACGCAGGGTGTGCGAGACCGGCGGCGAGATGTGCGATGAGGCCAGAGAGACGCAGAGTGATCGAGGGTTATCGACAGGTAGGAGAGGCAAGGTGGACTGGTGACGTGTGTCCCGGGAAGGATGTAAGCCTGGGCAAGCCCGGACATTACACCTCCCCCCTTTTTCTCCGGATCGACCCTGATCCTTGAAGTTAATCGATTGGAGGTCCGGGCGGCCTAGGCCTAGCGTATGGTCCTTCTGCGGTGGAGTTGCGGTGGTCTGGCTGGATGATCGTCTTGGTTCCTGGTGGCTTCGGATGGATGGTTTTGCTGCCTGCTTGCTTGTTGCTTTTTCTGTCTTGTACAATTGATGGGGGAGGTCTGGAAAATAAAACTATAATGGGTTAAGTATGGGGAAAAGTGGGGAATCAAACCTAACGATCTTAAAATAATTGTGAGTGATTTTTTTCTTTCTTTTATAAAAACTTTTTTTTTTCTTTTCTTTTTTTTTTTTTTTTTTGGTTGGATTAATATAATAATTTACAAAATAAAACTTAGTCTGGACTGCCGTGATGGTTTGTGTCCAGGATTATCGGCGTGTTGATGAGTCCTGTGAAGAAGTCAATCCCGATATCTCACTGGCTTCCTTCGTGTTTTGCGGTGTCGTCGTGGTTCAACGCTGTCCCGGTGACGAGTGGAGGCGGCGGAGGCTGTCGAGACGAGCTGGATGGTACTGCCCGTGATTCCGGTCCATTTTGGCTTGGGCTGGCGGCGATGTTACTCGATGTGCGCATTGGTGTTGCTGAAGGAACGGTGGAAGCTGTGCTGGTGACAGATCGACTTGTTGGTGAGATGGTCTTGTCGACGTGGAAGTCTCCAGAAACTTTTGTTCTAACCGAGGTGTACTTTTCTTGGAGGTTGGACGGCGGCTGTGTGTCTCATAATGACAACCAGGATCTTCTTGGAATTCGAAGTGGTGACGTTGGGGTGGTCAAATTCGCACGCGAATGATCTTTCTCTCGCAGAGTTCCTGCATGATGATGTCTGGCTGTCTGGCGGAGCTGGGGCGGTGAAGACTGCAAGGCATTCGTCTGTCAGCGATTAATTGTGTCGTTGCTCGAGACGTCGGACTTCAAATAGGTATTGTTGGCGAGATATGGTGTCGTCATCGCCCGGGTTGCATAGACTGGCCAACGTCGGACGGCATTCGTGAGAGGACTTTTTCACCGAGGAGCATCAAGCTTAGCTGCATCTGGATTGGTGCTCTGCGGCAGTGAAGCTGGCTGACTTGCGGAAGAGAATTGTCGCTCTGTGGAACTTTTCTGGTGGTAGTGGGTTTCTCGTGTTGGTGTATTTCTGCAGGACATCTATGGTGGCCGGAACATCGGAGACGAACTAGTGACAGACGTCCCTGGAGTACGAGACAATGTGCGTCGGAATGGTTTGTTCGGTGAGCGTGTACCCATGGGATGTCCCAAAGTTGTGTTTCCCGACCATTAGAGCTCCTTCTTGAGATCTGACGACACGTTTGTCAATGTTGTTTCAAAGTCTTCCGATGTACGAGACGGCCAGGAAATTTTCTGCAAATAATTTTGCGATGTCGTGTGAGCTACCTGGTGTGGTTTCCGGTGTAAATCGTGGAAAGACGTGGACGAGTCGAAGGACCGGTCGGTTGTTGGCTGCGATCGGTTGGTGAACAGGTGGCAAAACGGCTGAGAATCCGCGGTGCCCGTGTTGGACGAAGATTGCACACTGTGTGACTGGTATCGTTACCCCTTGTTCTGGGTCGGCTTCTGCTGGAGCGAGCTGTGGTATCTTCGACTCTTCAATTGGTGTTGACCTTTCCGAGGGTCTCGATCTGAAACTTTGAACTTGAGCGAGAACAATATGTTACCAGTAGTTTAGTGACGTCCTTTGGTGGATATTCTTGTTCGCAAGGAGCATTATCGAACTGGTGGCGTTTCTGCTTGACTGGGAACTGTGCTTCACGTATAATGGTTGGCTTCTCGATTGGCTAGAAGCTTTGCACCGTCCTCACTCTGAAAGCGTGGACTTGAGACAGGACGATGGTGGCCACGAGTCGTTTGTGACGTTCTTTGGGAGTTCTTCTCCTTCTCGCATGGCGTAGAGACCGTGGAATGGGTGGTATCTCTGCTTGGCTGGAACCTGCACGCCGTGGATGATGGTTGGGACGGCGAAATCGAATTCCGGAGCGTACGTCTCCTCTGGTTCTTCTTCTGGGGGTGGCGGTGGATTTTCCTCTTCCTGATCGGAAACATCGACCTCGATGTCGTAATCGTCTTCCCATTGCCTGATCAGACGTTGAGCGGCTGCTGTTTCGGCGTCGTGTGTTGACATCTGCGAGCTGGAAGAAACGGCGGACGGATGTCCGCTAGTATTGACCGGGATAGAATCAATATCGATTGTTTCAAAACTGGCGGGTGCCACAGCCGCTGTTGCGAGCGATGAGGATGGCGTGTCGCGGAGGGGTTTTTCAGGCCCGTCCGCGGCGAGCACCAGCTCATCCTCGTGTGCGACGTCGGTGTGGCGGCCAGGAGAAAATTGTACCTGATCGTTGGGTTTTTCGGTCGTCGGCGAGTCCGGATCTTTCGGTCTCTTCTTTCTGGACGCTGACGACATGGGCGACGACGGTGGAGATTGTCTGAAACACAACAAAAGTTGCAGTGAGTTGTTGGAACGCTGGTAAACAAACACTAAAAATTCGCGGCCTAAAATTTTGGAATTTTAGCGCGGAATTTTGGCTATTGGATCGTTGGAACTTCCGGATACGACTCAAAATTAACAGTTTTTGAGTAAACGCATACCTTTTTGACGAAATTGGCAAGAAATCCGTGAATTAGCAGTTAAATTAGCAGGAAATATGCGTAAACAACAAAAATTTACGGGCGGCCTTGAAGAGAGTAACGACTGTTACAGTAAGCCTTTTGTTTCGCGGCGAGACCCGTTAGCGTTTAGCTTGCATGTTCCTTTAAACTATTATTGGTTTTTGCCGTTTGACGAGTGTTTCACGGAAATTGCTGGCCTTTTTGGTGAGAAATGGTTAGGAAAACAAAGTGGTGAATTAATTTTGGCAAAAATTTTGTTTTTGCTTGAGTAAAATTAATTTTGCAGGCACTTAATTTTGGAATCTCACTGGTTTTCTCCGTGTTCTGCGCAGATTTTGCTGAATTGTGTCGTCGGTCTCCGTGGATTGGAAAACTTTTGATGTAACTCGTCGCTGCCTGGATGGTGTATCGATGGAACGGTAACGGATGTTTTCGAACATGATCTGCTGGCTTTCGTCGCTGGGCGCATTCGAGGAGTGCCGTTGGGAACGATCCTGATGAAACCTGCATTGGTGCCGACGAATCATCTTGTCGAGCGGCACTCGTTCTGACTTCTGGGTTTACTGGCGGCATGCCTTGGTGACGTTGAGTGCGGCTGGTCAGTGACGTGGTCCTCGAAGTTGCGCACAAATACGTGAAAATTTTCCTCGTTGGTTCCGGAGAATTTGGATCGTGGCGGCACACTTCATTGCGAATACATTGACACGTGGTTGCTGACTGGCTGACATAGCTCGGGTGACTCTGCGGTTCGGACTGCTTGAACGTGTGGTTCCTTTCTTATTTGCATCTGCTGCTTCTGCTTGCTGGCTATCTGACTGGGTACTGGCGTAAATTGATGCGTGTTGAGCGTCGCGCTCGGGTGCCACGTTGGATTGGCTCGTTACAATTATGTCTTTCTGGGGACCGGCGGGTGCCTTTCCGCAGGACTGACTCGTTGCAGCGACCACACGGGCTGGAGTTTCGTTGGATGTGACTCCTGGCTTTTTCTCTGACGTACTTTCTTCTGTGTTGGCTACTGGATTTCTTCTTGGTTTGCCTGAAACTGGCGCTGACACCTCTGCTTTGTCTGAAAAACTTGGATTAACTTGCTCTCCCGGAGGAGAGACTGAGTTGCCTTGTGGCTGCTTGCTGAAGGTGAGGTTTTGAAGCTTTCCTGAGTCGGAATCGGCCGAGCGCTTCACGGAGTGTGTCTCAGAGGGAATGTTTAGTTCCGCCCGCGGCAACACGTCCGTAAAGGCCATGGTGGCTCTTTCCTTCTCAAGCTTCTCAATTCTTACCTGGATACGTCGAAGAGTGGTGGGTGATGCCCTATCGGTGACAGCGTCGCACGACAGGTGAGCGGGATGCTCCATCTTGGATGTGGATGAGTGGTGCCGAATAATATCTAAAAAAAAGGGTACATTCTGTATCTGCGAGGACAGATACTCGGTACCAAACCATTAAAAAAAGAATAAAAAAAAATTGGGAAACTTAACTGACCGAGTCGGTCGCTCACTTTTCTGACCATGCTGATCAATAGCTAAAAAAATATACTGACCCGACTGGTCGCTGACTTTTCCTGACCGTGCTGGCCGTTGACCTTTCTGACCGTTTAAGGTCGATGACTTATCCTGACCCTATTGGCCGCTTTACAGACTGCTGCTAAAAATAATAAAAATAACCTAATAGGCCACGAGCTTACTCGTGCTCATACCTAACCTGACCCTAGCTTGGGAGCCGACCTACTGCATGATTCCCGGCCGGGTGTGCACAAACCACGGACCGGGGCAGCGGCGGCCTCATACTACCTGCTCAGAAACCATAAGTAATTGCCAAAAATAAAAAAATAACCCGCGAAAAAGAGAAAAAAAATAAAAACAAAAGGGGGAAACCTGTGGTGGGAGGGTGGGGAAAACGCTGGCGGGGGATCTTATAGAGAAGGCGGGCGGGATTTGGCCTAATGCCGCGCGCCGACTCACACTCGCTGCTTACCAGTAAGGACGAGCCGCCTAGCTCGTCCTTAGCGCCGTGCGCGTACGCCCAACAACACTCAGTCTCACTCACAAGGTTTATTAGGGCAGTAGCCCATACTACAATAAAGGGGAATTACACAACAGCGGGGGCAAATACCTAAGGGGGAAGACAGACAGAATGGTGCAAGCAAAGGGTAGGTGGCATAAACGTAAGTCACCTCTCGAATGATCGGAATGCGGCCTTAAATAGCCAAATCACGGACGGTTTCCCGCGTCATGATTTGGCGGGAAAATATGAATTATCGGCGCGCGAAGTCCTGACGAGACGGGAAGGCGAGAGGGTCCAGGTGGTGTGCGTTGACCAGCGAGACGCAGGGTGTGCGAGACCGGCGGCGAGATGTGCGATGAGGCCAGAGAGACGCAGAGTGATCGAGGGTTATCGACAGGTAGGAGAGGCAAGGTGGACTGGTGACGTGTGTCCCGGGAAGGATGTAAGCCTGGGCAAGCCCGGACATTACAATTTCTCTTGGAGTATTGCCAAAAATCTTTGGCGCCTTGCCAAATATGTTTTTTTTTTTTTGGCAAAATATAACGATGTTCGCATTTTTAGTCCCAATTTTCGTATTTTGTTTTTCAGAACTTAAATTAACTGTTTTATTTACGAAAAAACCGACTTAAAATCAATATTCCAACAAAAAAATTGATCACATTACTTTCAAAAACAACCATTTTAAAAACATAATTTTTTTTAATGAGAAACAAACAAAAAAAACAAAGAAAAGTAAGAAAGAAACAATAAAATCTCGTAAATCGACACAAGTCTCTGCGGAGGAGACGCAGGGAGGCGAGAGTAGAATAGCGCGCGAAAATTCGCTTTTGAAAAATAATTCAAAAACGTATTGTGTTTTCAATCGACTTGCGACATGAGAACGCGAGACTCCGCCCACTTATTTGTGCGCTACCTGTCTGCGTCTCTTCAAATATCACTGTGTTCGCGTGGTCGCGCACAAAAAAGTGGGCGGAGTCTCGCGTTCTCATATCGCAAGTCGATTGAAAACACAATAGCCTCCAACACGCCGTGAGAATTGATATGAAATGTTTTCAGTTGACCTTCCTCAAAACCGTAGCCCAACGGAAAAGAATGTCACGCATGGAAGCGTGAATCCGCTGTTGTTGGAGAAATATCAGGATGATTCTGTAGACAGCGAGGCTATCAGAAAAGAATATTTGGTATGTAAATACACTGTGGTTTACTATTTATCATTGATTTTTTCTTGCAGATAAAATTGGAGAGTGTAAATCAAGAAGATTTCGAAGCTCTGGTGCGAAAAGAATTTTCTGTGGAAAATTCTTAATTTTTGTTGCAATTTTTATTTATTGTAATTTTAGATCTCAAATAAACATTTATATGTTTTGTGTTGCACGGTGTCCAGGATTTGAAATGTGGGCGGAGCCGAGCAAACGCGCCCCGCTGGATTTTTTCGCGCGAAATTCAAATTTTGAGGCATTTTTTATGTTTTTCGGGAAAAAAGCATAAATTTTTATTTTTTTTCCCACATGTGCTCCAACGGAATTATAGCTGAGGTCTTTAGAAATTTTTTAAGCCTAAGAACGTCGAATTTGGTTCAGCCACCATTTCGAAATATTCATTTTGAGTTTTTTGGTGTTTTTGCAGGATAAATCTTTACGAAAAGCGAAGTTTGGGCAATTATATGGTATTAAAAGATAAAATACATACATTTTACAAAGAAAAACAGGTTTTACTGAAAGAAAAACAATAAAATCAATAAAATAAAATGCGAGAGTCGAAAAATGCGCAAGCACCGAAAGTGCGCCATGGAAGTTTGCTGACGCGCCAGCAGATTAGGCTCCGCCCACATTTCAAATCCTGGACACCGTGTGTTGTAACTTGCTCCATGTTTTGTAATGGACCTATTCAGATTTGTTTTTTGACATTTTTGACATCTATAAATAGGAAAAAAAAACAAAAAAATATATATTTTTGGTTTTTTTTATCCTATGAATTGGTCCATAAGCTCTATCGTTCAAGGGTCGTAGCAATTTTTGAATAAATATTCGTTTGATATTTTGACCGTTAAAACTTGAGAAACAAAGTGCAAGTGCTCCATTTTTTACAAAGCAATTTTTCGAGATCAATTTATGTATGCATATATAAAAATGGATGAAAAATGTGTTTCCCTCACTCATGATTGTTTCTCAAGTACTTTTATTTTTGCTCAAGTGCCGGCTCATCCCTACGAAAACCAGACGAGAAACTTATGTGGAATTATGGAAAAACAAAACGAGTCGAGCCTACTCTTTGAAGCTCCGCCCTATTTGTTGTACATAATTTTATAAACAAAAAGAACAAAAGAGAGAGAGAGAGAAGAGAAGATTCTTCCATTCCATTTTTTTCACGCCCGTTCTTATTAAAAAACGTCGTATGCAGGAGCAGAAGGATACGAAAAGTAAATATTCAGCTTTTTTTTGGCTCATCCACTATTTATAAACTTTTTGTTTGTCTTGCCTTGTCCGGTAGATTTGCTAGATTCTTAGAAAAATGGATCTTTTTTGCTTTTTTTTTTGTTGGAAAACGGACAAAAAAATCGGAATCAATTTTTTTAATTCCTGATTGAAGAACTTGAAAAAAAAACATGAAAAAACACGATTTTTGTAAAGAAAAATTACTCGATGTCAATTTACGATAAAAAACTTCTTTTTGCGTCATTTCGGAAAGTTGTATACTCCGTATAAAGCTCTGCAAATTCGTTCCAATCGAACATGCAATTTGAGTGAGATTCAGAGAAATCTCTCTCACTTTTCTGCACTCTCTTGACGCTAACGTGGTCGCGTCCTCCACTGTGCGAATGGAGCGAATTTGCTGCGTTTTGAACTGATAATAATAATAATAATAATATTTTTCACGGAAAATGAATAATAAACGTTTATTTTTGTTACAAAAAAAAGACTATATTATCGGCCCGCCATGATGAATGAAACAATTTGGAGACCAAAATAAAAATCGTATAGCGTTGAATTCAGCGGAGCGCGTTTCACGGCGTGTAAAAACCTACGTAAAGGCAAACGCGCTCTGTCGCATTTCTCTGCGTCTCGATAGTATCACTCTGTCAAGTTTAGAGACGCAGAGACTTGAGAGAGATGGCCTCCGCACGCCGTGCGTTTGATTTTGGCGAGCCGAAAGAATTTGAAGAGAATCGTCATCGAAACGGCTAATAGCCATTGTATGGCAAATGCATATGGTACACGGCCCGAAATAGATAGTTGTTAGTCGGTTTCAATGACTCCCTGAGAAATTTTTCAACGAATTGACAAAGTATGGCTAAGTACCTGTCTCTTTCTATTTGTGATACACTTTTTTCTCTTCTCAGCAGCTGCTCATAAACGTTGAAAATAGTCCATTTTCCCACGAAATATTTCGTAACGCATTTTGCGACACAGTTGAAATTAGTGCGACCGTAACCCAAGGTAAACAAGTTTTAAAAAAATCACGAAAAACAAGAGAAAAGAAATAAAAACAATAGGAATTTTTTTTAATTTTTAAATGGGTTACGGTCGCACCCATTTCAACTGTGTCGAAAAATGCGCTTCGGGACATTTCGTGAGAAAATTTGCAATTTTCAAATTTTAAGAGCGAAAAACTTATTTTTTTCAAAAATTTTGTTTATTCATAAATTTCAGATGGCCTTCTGAAAGTACCTGATTTAGAAAATAAAGCTCTCCTCCCACGCTGATTTGCCTTTTATTCCGTGATTTTCGCCTACGTCTGACCTGAAACGTCAGTTGGATTAGACGGGTAACTTGTCACAAAACACTTGAAATGCATGAGTGAGCAGCTGAATGAGTGTCTGCGTCTCTCTGATTGATTCGCTGTTTCTTCTTGGCGCCTTTTTACTCACTTTTTTCTTTTATTCGTTTCTTTTCATCCAGGTGGTCAAATCTTCTTCTACTTTTATTTTGGTTTATTTAGCTAGAGCGAGAAATAAATACTTTTTCATATTTTTTTTTGAAATATTTCTCGCTTCTTTTTAAGATTTTTCGTTTTACTTGTGTTTTTAGGAAAGGAAGCTTTCGGCTAATAGCCATGCATTCCCAATGGCTATTAGCTATTTTGCATTTGCGCACGCCCCGAATTTGATGGCTACTAGCAACCTGGAAAAATCCCTGAGAATTCTCATAACTTGAAATGCGTACGAAGTTATATAGGAATAGCCATAGCAAACGGCTAATAGCCATCGAATTCGGAAAGGCGCTAAACTTATATAACACACAGCCCGATTCGATGGCTGTTAGCAGTTTTCAATAACTTTTATTTTAAAAATCCTGAGATATGGCATACATCAATATGTCGCAGAAGCGAGTTTTGTATGATGTTTTTCTTGCAAATACTTTGCATGCCAAAATTTGGGAACACACACACACACACACACACACACACACACACACACACACACACACACACACACACACACACATATTACGTATTCCCGAGTACGTGATATGTCGTAAAATGGGTCTCGCCACGATCGGTACCTGGGATACTGTAGATTGCTTACATTTTTCGACATGCGTGAATTGGAAAAATGATGTTATTTTTTTTACATGAATGAACCCCTAAATATAAGGTTTAAAAAACAAAACAAAAAAACATGAAAAAATTAAGAAAAATTTTAATTGAAAAAATTCGAATCCACAAGTGTGCAAACACCGATCGTGCCAAGACCCATTCTACGACATCTCACGTACTCGAGAATACGTAATAGATCCCGATCTGAGCTCAATAAGAATGATTATTTCAATGTTGGTTTTTTCTTTTCGAATGCACCTTTCCTCACTTTTTTACACTTTGAGTTTCCTAGAGAAACTCATAGAAACGTGGGGATTAAAAGGCACAAAACCATTGAGCCATATAATAATACACACTCAAAAGTTTCAACGGACCGAGCAAAAAGGGGCGAAAAAAGCTTTTTAGATGGCAAGTAAAGGAGAAAAGAATTAGCGGTTAGGATTAGTTTCCGAATTTTGACTCGTCACTTTTAAGAACAAAACGTTCTTTTGGGATTAAAATGAATCGTTGAGTTTGTCACGGTTTTCCTTTTCGAAGCTCAATAGAGCGTTTTTGCAAATTACTGATATCCTAGCACGGCACCCCCGTCGTCCAATGCGCCATCAAGTTCTTTGGATAATTAAATTATTTTTTCACTCGAAAATTTACTTTTTTGAGAATATCGAATCATGATCTGATTATTCAGGATGACACCATCATTTTAATCCAAAAACGAGGCCTTTTGGTCAAAAAATGACCGAGCCTTAGGGTTTTAAAAATGCCGGGGTGCCGTGCCTAGTAGATCGTCTTTCATAATCAACTCTCTTGATTCCATTAAATAGTTTTTTTCGTGACCTTTTACGTGTTGCCTACTTTTCCTCAATATCCTAATCAAACAAGAATTGTCGAGTTATTCTATATTTTTCATCAAACGAAAGATAATGAAGTTGATTATATTTCAAATTCTTTTGATTTCGCTTTTTTCCAAGTAAGTTCTTTTTCTACTTTTTCCATTTCAAAGTTTTCTTCGATTCAGAGTTTCGACAAGAATATGTGCTCACACCAAATTCAATCCTAAAGACTTTTTCGACACGGACAATGAAAAAATCGGTTTTCGGGAAATTAACTATGTATGTTTTATGGACCTATTCATAGGAGGAAAAAAAACAAAAAAATTTTTTTTTTTCCTATTTATAAATGTGAAAAAACGAATCCTATGAATAGGTTCATCATGGGGTTATTCAGGGTCGGAAAAAATAGTTTTTATCCTTTTTTTTCCTCATTCAAATGACGGAAAAAAAAGAAAAAAAATCAAAAATTGGTCTCGCGCGCAGGGAGGGCCTAAAAAACTCTTGCGATGGCCTATAAATGCAACGGAAAAAAACTCTCGCGGCCACGGATTTTTTTCTTTTTTTTCCGTCGTTTGAATAAGGAAAAAAAGGAAAACAACTATTTTTTTTCCGACCCTGAATAACCCCATTACAAAATGTGTAAATTGAAACAAAAAATGTGATATTAAGAAAGACAGCGGTGACGATTCTTCATGCTTCGTAAGCTTCTATGTGCCAGATCTTCCAGAGTCGATGAAAGTTGAAAGACTCACAGACTGTACAATGAAGTTTAACGGAAGTGGTCACATTTTTGCAGGAGATTACTCGAAACAATTAAGAGAAGTTGCAAGGGAATTTCGAGAAGCTGGTTGTTACCATCAAAATGATTGGGCTCTTTGTTTGTGCTTCTTTGATTATTGTAACTCTCCGCAATACTGGACGGTGAAATACTTTAGCATGGTTGGATAATACTGTATTTTTTCAGTTGATGTTGAGTAGAACTCTAAATAATCACATTGTCAAATCCCGACATCCAAGTGTGATAATGGCAGCTGATGATGTGAATTATGTAAGTGTTTTTTTTTATTGTTTAGATTGGATCGGGTCATGGAGAGGGGTATAAGTACAGTATAACCCCCGGTGAAATACCAGAAAAACCCCCGCGGGAAAATTCCAGTATAGTCACCCACTACAATATAGGTACCCACGCTATAGTATAGCCACCCATATAACTGAAAAATGGGATTTTTGAAATATATAGGTGCTTTTACTGAAATTTATTATTACAGTTAAAGCACCCACTCAGTGGTAATGGGTGCCTATACTGGTTTCCTAGGGAATCTTTCAGAATAGCCACCCTTGCACTCCAATATAAGTACCCACGTCAACGGGCTATAGAATAGCCACCCATTATTCTAGAATAGCCACCCATAATTCCAGAATAGCCACCCACGCGGCGCCGACTGTGGGTGACTATACTATAGCGAGTCAAATGGGTACCTATTTTGAAATATATGGGTGGCTATTCTGTAATTATCCCGAAATATGTAGTTCGTGTAGAGAACGCCAAACTGTCATCCTTTTTCATATTTTCTGTCGTTTTCGAGGATATTTTCTTTTTTTATTGGTTTTTTAATGGGGCACGGTGTCCAGGATTTGAAATGTGGGCGGGACCTAATTTGCTGGTGCGCCAGCAAACTTACAAGGCGCACTTTCGGTGCTTGCGCATTTTTCGACTCTCGCGTTTGTTTTTATTGATTTTATTGTTTTTCTTTCAATAAAACCTGTTTTTCTTTGTAAAATGTATGCATTGTATCTTTTAATACCATTAAATTGCCCAAACTTCAATTTTCTTAAAGATTTATCCTGCAAAAACACCAAAAAACTCGAAGCAAATATTTCGAAATGGTGGCTGAACCAAATTCGACGTTCTTAGGCTTAAAAAATTTCTAAAAACCTCAGCTATAATTCCGTTGGAGCACATGTGGGAAAAAATTATGAATTTATGCTTTTTTTCCCGAAAAACATGAAAAATGCGTCAAAATTTGAATTTCGCGCGAAAAAATCCAGTGGGGCGCGTTTGCTCGGCTCCGCCCACTTTTCAAATCCTGGACACCGTGTGGGGCTATTCACGAAATGGCAAAAAATGGCAAAAAACTGCGCGAAAACTCGGAAAATGATCCGATTGACCTGAAATTTTGAGAGGTAAAGGGAAAAACTCTCCCGGACATTACTCCAAAATTTCAGAAAAATATCGATTTTAAGCATTTTCAGAAAAAATTAATAATTCTTAAAAATTGATATTTTGGTCTGAAATTTTGTGGAAATGTCCGGGAGAGTTTTTTCCCTTATTTCCCAAAATTTCAGATCAATCGGAGCATTTTCCGAGTTTTCGCGAATTTTTTTGCCATTTTTAAGGCAAGTGATGTGGTGTAAATCGACTTTGCTCGATTTTTGCTTGTCTGTTATGTGTAGGATATTCTGATGTAGCGGGGGGCTATTCTGATACAGCGGGGGGCTATTCTTATATGATGGGGGGTTATTCTGATATGATGGGGGCGACATTGATATGGAAAACTAACCAAATTCGCAAGAAAAATAAAGAAGTGTGGGGGGGGGGGGGGGACTGTTCTTACCTATTTCGAGGGGGGGGGGGGCTTATCTAATAAATTACCTAAGGTATCAGAAATTATCTTTCAGAAGAAAAGTTTGTCAATCGCGTTGAAACGCGATGCCAAAAGGTACGATCAGCAATTGAGATGTTTAATCTGGTACGCAGACTCTGCTGGACAAGAAGAGTACGATGCTCCGTTTTATCTCTACAACTACATTACCACTCGATACGACTCACCTTCTTTAGTCGATGCTCTCAAAACGCCACCCAAATTGAAACGAAGCAGTGGATTGGATACGCAGCCAGTTAACTACTTTATAAATGAACCGGAACCGTTTGCCGACAATTTTGATTCGACTGAAACGTGGCAAAGGAGACTGGAACAGTTTGATAGATCTTATGCGATTCTCGATTTGATTGTGGGCGTCATTTTTGGAATCATCTTTGTCATCTTTCTTGTTTTGACGTGCTGCGTGCTGAACAAACTTTGCGGGAGGTAGGGTTACGTTGAAGTGCTCTACTGATGAAATGTGGTTTCAGACTCCAGGATCAGTCGTTGTTTATCCGAAGTACAGACAAAAAGGTACTTGTGCGTTTTGAAAATCTGATGTGCCCTAAGACTGTTCCGAAACAGTACGAAAGGGTGAAGAGAAAAGGATTGCCAAAAGCCATCAAAAGAGGAAATGTGGAGAAAAAAGGAAAGGGGAAGGTAGTGAAGAAAGTTAAGGAAAGCAACGAGGATTAATCAAGGTGACCTTTGTTCCCCATTTTATCTAAGCTAGTTTCAGTGAAGCCAATTTGCCTTAATCTTGCCGCATCGTTTTCAGCTAATAGCCATCGAATTCGGGACATGTGCGGAATGGATTTGGCGTCCCGACTTCCCGAATTCGATGACTACTAGTTTCTTTTTTTTAATGGCTATTAGCTCCATATATCCGCCATATACGCGCCAAAATTTTCTTGAGAATTTGACATGCGAAAGAAGTTGAAGAAAAAAGTCATAGAACACTGCTAATAGCCATCGAATTCGGAATGTGCGCTAAACTTATATGACATATGTACGGCTGGATTTGATGGCTGTTAGCCGTTTTGAATGACATATTGTGTTTTCAATCGACTTGCGACATGAAAACGCAATTCAATTCAAGTCTGCATTCACCGTTCTGTCTGCGTCTCTTTAAATATCACTTTGTTTGCGTGGTCGCGCACAAATAAGTGGGCGGAGTTTCGTTTCGATTCGCGTTCTCATGTCGTGTCGCAAGTCGATTGAAAACAATATATTAGCTATAAATTTCCTGAGTTGTTAGTTTTTTTTTTCTAAAATAACATGCGTCGTTGTTTCTTCCAAAAAATCGAAAACAAAAACCTCCAGCCGAATTCTGAAACGATTTGCAGGCAAGAGTATGTACCGTATTTAAGTTGAGTTTTTTTTACAAATGTCGTTGATTTTTAGTCGAATTTAAATAACAACCCAAAAAATAGTTTGTCATTGATTTTGTAAAGCTTGGCGGGTTTTTTTTTAATGTTTACAAAATGTAATTAATTCGCTCGCTTTTTTAACGGCAAATTCACATAAATATCGATTTTTTGACGAAATGCATCCAAATTACAACAACAACCACTCGAAAAACTGAAAAAAAAAGACGGAGAAACATTTAAATTAAATACGGTGCCTATTAAGCTTTTCACGGCGGGAGTTTTTCGCCCGCCCGACCCGTCCGGGTAAAGGGCCGTCCGATGCCCGGGAAAGGAATCTTGAATTATTATTTTTTATTCCGCAAACCTCTTTAACGCTGACGTATATCGACAGCACTAAGCGAGAGGTGAGTAAATGCGTTCCATTGAATGGCGCGAATTTGAAATCGTCCACTGTCGTGCACCGTTATTTTTCTCTCTGCGCATTGATTTTCGCCTACCCCGTCTCCATTTTCACCAATTCCGTTCCAAAATTAACTAAACAATTTTAATTTGGGGCAGATAGAATTGGGGGCCACTCAAAAACATTTTTTGTTTCGTTTTTATTACGATTTTGTATCGGTTTTGACTTGTTTGATATATTTATCTCATTCAGAATTTATTTTCGTCCGGAAAGTTCAGCGGAAGCATGTGTGATAATTTTCAATAATGCGACCGGAGGGAGCTGGGCGGAAGCTTGCTTTAATCCTTTTGACTGTTTAATCGTCTCTCGGTAACATTTTCTCACCTTTAGACTTGAAACCACCAAAAATTTTGTCGCAAAGCATGCTTCCACCCAGCTCCCTCCGGTCGCCAAATTGAAGTGTCACAGATGCTTCCGGCGCGTTGCCGCTGAACTTTCCGTGCATCGATACATGCTTAGAAACTCATATTCAAAGCGTTTATGACAAAAAAAGCAACAAAAAATTATTTTTACAAAAAAAAATAATAATTCCGGGGAGACAAGTAAGAAATCGATGCGCAGAGAGAAAAATAACGGTGCACGACAGTGGAAGATTTCAAATTCGCGCCATTCAATGGAGCGCACTTACTCACCTCTCGCTTAGTGCTGTCGATTTACGTCAGCGTACCTCTTTATATACGTGACCTTTTAATTTTTCTTGAATCCTCGCAACTTTTTCATTCCGCGAAACGCTGGAAAATGGCGATATTGATTTTCCTTTTTTTTCCAATGGTTCCTCAATTATCCTCGCTATTTGACGAACAGCTTCTCTCCATTTCAATCATTTTCGACTTCCTAAAAATATTTTTTATAGTTGAAATTACGAAAAAAAAAACAATAAAAATCATGTTTAATATTTACCATTGGGAATTCATAAAAAATTGAAAATTGAATTACGTGCAATGTACCGTGACGGTGTGCCCCCACACCGTCACGTGAAATTGCAGACCGGGTAATGCGGACGGGCAGCGGTGCCCCAGGTTTTCGTTTTTTTTTTTTCGGAAAAAAAAACAGCACGATCCATTTAATATTTTTTATTCCAGGTCTATCCGCCCAAGGCTCGAAAAGTGTACTTTTTATTTTCTAATTCAAATAAAAAGTGCAAGCGCAATATCTTTTGTCTCTGTTTTTTCGCTAACATTTGCCACGTCCTCGTCATCGTCATTTTGACACCCTGCGGCCACCAATCCAATTACGAGATAGAAGTGTAAAGTGGCAAAGAAGAAACAGAAAAAGAAGGACAACGTTTTTATTTGGTTTTTTTTCATGGCTGAAACTTCTTCTTCTTCTTCTTTCCATTTTTTTCTTTCATAATCCATCAAGACAAAAGAGACTTGGTGGTGGTGCAGAAAAGAAGAAGAGCAGGTCATTGAAAACAGATTAGAAGAGGGCGGACAGCGATTTTTGGAGGGAGCGGATGAGTGCTCGAAGCCCTTTTTTTTCCTTTTCGCTCTTTTCGATCCTCTTTTTCACAGCTACAAGGTTTTTTTTAATATTCAACACTAGGAACAAGGTATTTTCTGCCGTCCTCCACCCATTTGAATTTACATTTAGTTGGGGCCGGAAGTGTCGTTTCCCTTTTTAGAATTGTAAATGATGTGCTGAATGTGCTCATCCGCCGTCCATCTCTTTCGAACTTGTTCTGACTTTTACCACCTCTTCTAATCGAATCGCATCAACACAAATTGGTGCTCCTCCGTCTGTTTGCACTTTGAGAGCATTTCCGGTTTTGGGAAACGAAGAAAAGTGGTTTGCATCCAGTTTGAATTCTCTTTTTCTTCTTTCAAATCTAATTGTAATTTGATACATGTGACATGCGTTTGAAAAAGTCAGAAGCAAAAGGTTGAACCAGATTTATTTATATTAGGTTTCTCGGTAGTTGAGTATTAGCCGAGTGTTGTTTTGATGAATTTTCCAGGCCGCTTAGATTGATTTTCACCACGAATGAGATTATTGTTTTGCATTTCCCATTTATTTATTCAGTTATGCAATTTTTTAGTTTATTTTTTTTTTCAAAGTTTTGTGTGTTTTTGTTTTTGTTGTTTTTCTAGGTAAATTTGGAATTGAAGAAATAATTTAGTGGTAAGCATCAATGCCCTGCAATGGATATGTCAGGTATGAAAAAAGGCTTCCTTTTCTGAGCAGTGTTTGAACATTTTTCAAAATTTTTCAAAAAAGTTTTTTTTTCATGCTATTGTGTGTTTCAATCGACTTGCGACATGAAAACGAACGCAATTCAATTCAAGTCTGCATTCACCGTTCTGTCTGCGTCTCTTCAAATATCACTGTGTTCGCGTGGTCGCGCACAAATAAGTGGGCGGAGTTTCGTTTCGTTTCGATTCGCGTTCTCATGTCGTGTCGCAAGTCGATTGAAAACACAATAGACCCGAAAATGTAAGCAAACCCTGTCGCAATTAATAGCTGAGGTCTGTGGAAATTTTTTAAACCTAACAACGTCGAATTTGGTTCAGCCACCATTTCGGAATAATCGTTTTTAGCATTGCGGACCTAAAAAAGTGAGTTTTTGGTGTTTTTGCATGATAAAACTTTACGAAATGGGCAATGTTATGGTTTTAAAAGATACAACACATACATTTTACAAAGAAAAACAGGTTTTTTTCTAAAAGAAAAATAATAAAATCAATAAAAAAATGCGAGAGTCGAAAAATGCGCAAGCACCGAAAGTGCGCCATGCTGTTTTGCTGGCGCGCCAGCAATTTAGGCTCCGCCCACTTTTCCAATCCTGGAAACCGTCGGTTGCTACAAACTGACAAATGTAGGAGGATTTGGAATATTTTATAATAGGTGGGTTTTTTGGGTCTGTGACGTATAGAAACTTAAAGGCAATTTGGGTCGCGCTGTCTATGTTTTCAACCATCTTTTGTCCACTGATAGCGAGAAACTTACGAAAAATACCGTAAAACCTGTAATTGAAGTACATGTACTTCTATTTTTCAAACCCCCTAAATGGGTGTACTTCTATTACAGGTGTACTTCAATTAGAGGGTGTACTTCTATTTTTCAAAGACCTTTCAAAAAAAAAATAACAAAAAAGAAAGACGAGACCCAGACAAAACCGGGGAAAAACGGGAAACCGGGAAAACAAACCCGAGGAAGACAAAAACCGGGAAATATCAAAACCGAGGAAAAAGCCCCACCCATTGCAAACGTGCGGCACGAGTTTTGCACTGAAAAGGTTATACAATTCTAGAAAAACTGCGCCGCAGACATGCAAATTTTTTCCGGTTTTGGTAATTTTTTTCTCTGTCAGCTCCCTCAGCTACTGACATTTTTACCATAGACCATTTTCTCGGGAGGTGGTGCTCAAAATCCCAACTCGGCCAGTTTTCAAATTTTCCTAATTCTGTCTTTTTTTGAACAGTTTCTATTAGCCCGCCAAAATGGTCAAACGCTCTCCTCTGAACTCAACACTATGCGATTTTCATTTTGGCTTTCAAATTATTTCATTTCACGTATAAGTTCGACGTGAAATGAAATAGTTTGGAAATCAAAATGAAAATCGCATAGTGTTGAGTTCAGAGGAGAGCGTTTGACCATTTTGGCGGGCCAAAAATAACTGTTGAGATAAGCTTAATAATCGTCTGTCAGATGCTCTAAAATGATGTTTTGGTCGATAGACCATCCGCAGAAAGTCTTGGACCATCCGCTGGGGGACGCCATTTCCATTGCGCTGAGGGGGCTGTTCCCCGGTT
Organism: Caenorhabditis japonica; assembly: GCA_963572235.1. Taxonomy (NCBI): domain Eukaryota; kingdom Metazoa; phylum Nematoda; class Chromadorea; order Rhabditida; family Rhabditidae; genus Caenorhabditis; species Caenorhabditis japonica. The sequence continues at coordinate 22,025,138 of OY754343.1, read as the reverse complement.
TTGTCAAAATCTCGAAAATTTTAAATCTGCGCTCTTCAATTAAAATGTTGCAAGTGTGTTCTCCATGGACGTTTTTGGACACTAGTGTTCCGGGCATTCAAATGATTTTCAATTCAAAAATTCTGTGAACCAATGAAAAACGGAAAAAAAAGGTTCAAAAATGGAATAAAAATGTTTTTATAATAATTCACCCGATGATGTACTTCTATTAGAGGGTGTACTTCAATTAGAGGGTGTACTTCTATTTTTCAAAGGCCTCTTGGAGGTGTACTTCTATTAGCGGTGTACTTCTAATACAGGTGTACTTCAATTACAGGTTTTACGGTAAACATAAAATTAGCGTGTGTTGTGGTGTCACCAGTAGGAGCATCGCGACGCAAAATAAAATTGCACTAAAGTTTCGAAACGTGCCAGAGTCGGTTTTTTTTTGAGTGACTTTACTGTTGCACGTAAAAGAGAAAACCACATGAATACATAATAATGAAATAATCGGAGTTTGTTTGAACTTGAGCGCTTTTATTTCTTGCGCATAATTTGATAAAATGCTGCCCTTTGAACGTTGTATTTTTATTTTAATCTTGCAAAGATACAAGCTCATTAAACTGTGTGGAAAAATTGGAGAGTATTTGCAATTTATTGTGCTTTCAATTGACTTGTGACATGAAAATGCAAGTCTGCATTCACCGTTCTGTCTGCGTCTCTTCAAATATCACTGTGTTCGCGTGGTCGCGCACAAATAAGTGGGCGGAGTTTCGTTTCGTTTCGATTCGCGTTCTCATGTCGTGTCGTATCGCAAGTCGATTGAAAACACGGCTCTGGGACGTTTCGAAACTTTTTTGAATTTTTGCGGCATATTAGTGGATTCAAATTCCCAAAAAAATATAAATAATTGATAAAAACGAAAAATAATTACCAAATGCCCGCGTGTTTTGGTGTCAATTGGCGAAAAACCATACGCAAAAATGCAAAAAAGTTTCGAAACGTCCCAGAGCCGAAAACACAATAACAAAGTTATATTTCAACCCAGTTGTCAGATCTCTCATGTTTTCCTGATACCACCCTCAATATTTCAAATTTTGGACCGCAAATTTGCTCCCTCCATGTTATCAATATCCGCCGCCCGTCTCCCTGGCTCTTGCCTAATTTATCACTTGCTCTATCTACTACACTACTATTTGATGAACCTTCAACTCTTCTTTCTGCCTTCTCATATCTTTCCCTCCCACTACATTACCCATATCGGCCGCCATTCAAAGGTCACTCAATCTCATCAGCACATCTTTTGCTCTCTATCCTTTTCTTCTTCTTCATGAGCTCAAGAAACCCAATTAGAAAGGCGTCCATCGTCACGATGTACATTTTCGTGAGAAAACTGTTGCGCCTTTTCCGTTTTCTTCTTCTTTTTCATCATCTTTTCAATGTATTGAATATCATTCGAAGAAAAAAGCATTCCAAAGTTCCGCACGCCTTCTTTTTGACCCCATTCTGAGCAGAGAAAGAGTGCGTATGTAACTCGTAAAGTTTATGGTTATTGGAGGGCGTGTATGAAATGAGAAATGTATTTTGTTTGGCTCAGAAAAAACTCAGGCTCAGACTCTTCCTGGTTTTTTTTGTTTTTTTTTTTGGCTTTTTGACACTTGAACACTCCATGACAACCACTTTTCTCACTTTACAAACTTTTGTTTTTTGTTTTTTATTTTATTTTTTGCTTTTTTCCGTTCTATTCTTTTCTTTTCTTTTCTTCCTTTTTGTCTGAAAATGTATTTTTTAAATATATTTCATATTCTATTTGTTTGCAGAATGCGTAAAAAACACCAGCAACTTCTTCTCCTCCACATCATTTCTGCACGCCTTCTGACCGTCACAGTCGCTCTACAGTATCCATGGACATTTGACAATGATCTTTTTGGTGGTAAGTTGCAAAAAAAAAAAAAGATAAACACAATAGAATTGAGGTCGTTTTTCCAACGTCTTCTGCTCCCCTCTCCTCCTTTTTTCCCTTCCTTCCCCCTACTTTTTTGGCTCACAGAAAATTCGAATTTCCGTGTCAAAATAACTCACTTTGCGTCTCTCACACGTCTTCTAAGCCACATTTTTGTCGCCTTTTTGTCGATTGAGAACCGAAAAAGTTGCAGAAAATGATGAAGGTGTTCGCTGTTTTTTTTAGAGCATTTTTGTTTTTGCTTTTGTTGCCTCAGGGTGCTCATTCGAACAAGAGCCGATGTTGCCAATGCCGAAAAGCTGGAGTTGTTCATAGTATATTATTCATGACTGCAAGCGCGCTCTGTTGTGCTTGTGCTACCAAGGAAGGAAGTTAATTTTGCCATTCTCATGCCGCACTGTTTTTGATCTGCAAAGTGCCGAACCCGTGCGGCGCCCTCACCATTCTCATGCCGCCCCCTTGCTAAACGCGCGCCGCACCTTTGCCGAGCGAACCTTTGCCGTTTTTCACCATTATGCTGTGTATAAAACACTGCAAACTCGCTCCAATCGAACAATGCATTCGGAGTGAGGTTTAGAGAAATCAGAGCAAAACATCGGCCACGCTCTCTCAATTTTCTTCACTCTCTCGCCGCCAAAGTTGCAGCGCTCCTAACGGAGAACACTAATTGTTCAAAAGCGTCCTTTCCGTGTATTTTTAAAGCAAAACTTTATGAATTCATCAATTTTTTTCAAGAAAAAAAGTTTTTAAAAAATTAAAAACGGATTTCATAAAAAGAGCAGAAAACAAAGCGAAATAACGGTATTTTTTAGGAAAGAAAATTGAAATTTCTGCATTTTCGAGCCGCCACGAAAACAAGTGCGCTCCACTGGACTTAGTACTTTGTGAATTTAATTTTCGTCGCCAAATTACTTTTCTCCGAATTTTTTCATATTGTGTTTTCAACCGAGTTTCATCACCACAAAATGGAGCCCCGCCCCACGTTTATCACGCGAAAAAGCTAGGACAATAAATAACCAAAATACTAAATTCCAGCAAAATAAAGCAGGAAAAAAAAAACTATTTTTCATTCTCCAAAAATGCAGAAAAAACCGTGCGGCACTTTTGCAGACAATTGTGCCCGTGGGGCGGGGCTCCATTTTGTGGTGATGCAACTCGATTGAAAACACAATATGCAAAAGTTCGAAGAAAAATAATTTGGCGACGAAAATGAAGTTCACGAAGTAATAAGTTCAGTGGAGCGCACTTGCTTTCGTGGCGGCTTGAAAATACAGAAATTTCAATTTTCTTTGCTACAAATACAGTCATTTCGGTTTGTTTCCTGCGCTCCTTATGAATTCCGTTTTTAATGGACCTATTCACTTGAATTAAAATTAATTTTTATGTCATTTTAATTCAATGCATTACAACATATTAATTAATTAACCTGAATTTTCCTGAACCATTGAGTTTGAGCCTTTCTGCAAATCGTGTCGAGACATCCTGGCCAAATAAATGCATGCGCCTTTAATTTGTACTCCGAGTGGACAAGATGACGAAAAAATATGGCATAAAGTGCAGATCGGACCCTAGTTATTAAAGGCGCATGCATTTATTTGGCCAGGAGGTCTCGACACGATTTGCAGAAAGGCTCAAACTCAATGGTTCAGGAAAATTCAGGTTAATTAATTAATATGTTGTAATGCATTGAATTAAAATGACATAAAAATTCATTTTAATTCAAATGAATAGGTCCATAAGCCCTTCGAAAGTACAAACGCGCCCTGGCGCACTTTTGAGTTTTTCTCTGCGTCCATATATTTCTCTTGGAGTTTCTCTTGGAGTAAAAATAACGTTTTTCGTGTCTCGTTTTTCAGAATTTAAATTAAATTAAAATTAACTGTTTTTATTTACAAAAAGAACCGACTTAAAATCAATTTTTCAACAAAAAATGTATCACATTAATCTCAAAAATAACCATTTCAAAAACATAATTTTTTAAATCAGAAACAAAAAAAATAACAAAGAAAAGTAATAAAGAAACAATAAAATTTCGTAAATCGACACAAGTCTCTGCGGAGGAGACGCAGGGACGCGAGAGTAGAGTAGCGCGCGAAAATTCGCTTTTGAAGAATAATTCAAAAATGTAGCTTCCAACACGTCGTGTTTTATTTGCCGGGCCGGCTGGGACCAAGGCGGCCAGAACCGTGCCGGGTCGCAGAATATTTTCGGCGGTCCAGGAAAACTATTAAGTGCAGAAAAACGTGTTTTTTAAAAATATTTTTCCAGTTTTTGCTAGGAAAACAATTCTTCGGGCCAAGACCCGGCGTTAAAATAATGTTGTGTGCTTTTCAATTACAAATATTTTAATTAGTTCTCAATGAAAATTAAATATTTTTCTCAATCATCACACGGTAGTTTTTTCACAATTCTGCTATTGTGTTTTCAATCAACTTGCGACATGAGAACGCGAAACGAAACGAAACGAAACTCCGCCCACTTTTTGTGCGCGACCACGCGAACACAGTGATATTTGAAGAGACGCAGACAGAACGGTGAATGCAGACTAGACTTGAATTGAATTTAATTGAATTGAATTGCGTTTTCATGTCGCAAGTCAATTGCGCCTCTGCCTGGTTTCCGCGACGCAAACGGTGCATTAATTTTCGTTTCAGATTTTTAATATGTATGTGAAAAAAACATCATTTTTCTTAGTCCCCTATTCACTCCCCATGCGGTTTTCCTTTGTTTTTCCAGAATTTAGAGGAACTATTTTTCGGAAACTCAAACAACCTATGCCGCGAACCCTGAGAGTCCTTAGTCCTTCTCCAACTCTAAAATTTCCCGGAACCTTTAAAACCTGCGTTTCTCATACCGCTGTGCTATTTTCAAATGATGATCCCCAAAATCAGAAGAATTATTCATCAATTTGCCACTGCTCACAGATTTCCCACGATGGGCTCGCCACCCTCCTCCTCCTCCTTTTTCTTTTCCATCTTCCTTACTCCCGAGCACACTTCTTTGCACCTACGCATTTTTGTGTGTGCTCTGAGTGACTACAACTATCAAAACGGCAACATTCTTGAGCCCATTCCCATGCATTTCTAGAATGAATAAAGGCTGTTTTGCTGCAAGTCTATTTTTTTCCTTTTTTCGAATAGAGTGCATTTCCCCTAATAAAATACCAGGTGGGTGCAGGCTCACAGCAGGCGCCTTTTCCTCTCACTTTGCTCACCAATTTCTAATCGGCAAGTCCGTTTGTGCGGACACGGGCAAGCCAGTAGAATGTTTGCTTGGCTCAATCTAATTTCTAACCAATTGTGAGGAAGTCTCCCAGATGTCTCAACGTTTTAGTCAGCCGTTTTGTGAATACAGAATGTAACAAATATACGAATATAATTGCCCCAATCAGCTGGGGGAATGAATGACTAGAGAAAGGAAACGACGAAAATTTTATTTGTCAAACTTATTCCTGTTTTTTGAGTTTTCTTTTTTTTCTGTTATCTCATTTTCTTCAAATTTTCTTCAAAAATTATCATTTGAACAGTTGCTTTCTCAACCTTTCAGTATTCTAGGCTGTTTATTTAATGCCATTCCAGATAAAAAAAAATATTAGTGATGTGTTGAGCGAAACATGGAATTTTGCGGTAATGGACACAAAAGATAATGTGGTTATTCATTTCATGCATTTTGCATTTTTTGTCAAATTTTCCTTATTCATTTCATGCAGAAAACGACATTTTCTGCAGCAGAAAACTTAAGTTCGTCGAACCGCGAAATGCACTTTTTGTCATGAAAAACACGCGAAAATGCAAGAAAAATGGTGGTGTTATTCATTTAATTCAGAAAAAAAAATTTGCAGTTCGGCGAAATGCAGTTTTCTGCAATTTGCAGTTCGACGAAATGCAGTTTTCTGCATGAAATGAATAAGGAAAATTTTTTAAAAAAAATGCAAAATGCATGAAATGAATAACCCCATAAATAATCGAAAAAAACAATTTTTTTCAGAGTTTTGATAACATTTTATGAAAATTCTCTTATTTTTAAATAGGCAATAATTTTATAAGAGAGTATGCAGTTTTGCGTCGTGGTGTTTGCACCCAACACAGTAAAATAATTCAAAATAAAAATTAAATTTTGAAAATATTTTATTAATTTTTTTTACATTTTTTTTGGTATTTTCTTGAAGACCGTGGCAAGTTTTTTTTTTCTCATTTCGTTCTTGAATTAATTAGGCTTACCTGAAAATGTGTATTTTTCTAACTATTGATGAATTGAACACCAAATGTGTAGAAAAATGTAAGGATGTGGAATGAACATTTTTGGATGGGGTTGCAAATGCGCTCCACTAAAAAAGACATGTCCAGTAGAGCGAGAATGCATTTTGATTTTTTTTTTGGTGTCCTTATTATAAATACAGTGTTTTCAATCGACTTGCGACCTGAGAACGCGAAACTCCGCCCACTTATTTGTGCGCGACCACCCATACACAGTGATATTTAAAGAGACGCAGACAGAACGGTGAATGCAGACTTGAATTGAATTGCGCTTTCATGTCGCAAGTCGATTGAAAACACAACACAAACGCAAATGCAAAAGACAATTTTGCGTCTTGTCAAGATTTCCCGAATCACTTCTCGATTGCTCCTTGCTCTCATCCATTTCCCTCATCTTGGCCACACCGATTTTGTCTTAAATATGCAAAATGCTACTCTCATCTCACACTGCGCGAGGTGAAAACGCAAATTTCCGGTGCGAACACTCTGGTGAAAGGTGTGCTCTCAAAAGGGCACCTCATCAATCTTCTTCCACCTTTTTTTTTCGTCTCCTCGTACTTGGACACCAATTAGGAAAGGGGAAGCCGTCAAGGCTCATAAATAAAACAGAAAGCGAACAAGTACGGTGTGTTAGTCGTCACCTGGCAACTTCTTTTTACGCAACGCCGCTTCTTTGTCCTTTCCTTTTCAATTCTTTATTTCTGCTCGTATTCCTTTTTGTTTCTTCTCAACGTCTTCTAGTTTTCAGACGATTCCGAATATTATGATACCATGGCTTCTGACAGCCTGTATCTATCCGTGTGTTATTGGTAAGTGGGCTGGAATCCTAGAAGGGATATTTTCCATTTCCTCTAAAAAAATTTTAATCTTCTCGCGGTCACTGTGACATGATGTACGGCCCCCCAACCTTCCAAAATTGTTTCAACCCGGTGCATTTTTAAAACCCTAAGGCTCGGTCATCTTTTGACAAAAAAGCCTCGTTTTTGGATTAAAATGATGGTATCATCCTGAATAATCAGACGATGGTTCGAATTTCTCAAAAAAGTAAATTTTCGAGTGAAAAAATAATTTTATTATCCGACGAACTTGGTGGCTCATTGGACGACGGGGGTGGCGTGTGACGTTTTCAAAAAAAAAAAGAACAATACAATAAGATTTAAATCAAAACTTTCCCTGCTCTTCCATTAACATCCCCTTTTCTCAGGTCCGGACTTTTGGGGTCTTCTTCACGGCGACTGGCGGATGTGCACAGCGGGTCAAATGCAATCTCCTGTAAACATAGACCCAGCTCAACTTCTTTACGATCCACATCTAATGCCGATTAGCATTGATGGAAATATTGTGAGTTTTGGTTTTTTCTTTTTTCCTCCGGAAATATATACATATATTAATTTTATCTTATCAGGTGGAAGGTGTTTTTGAAAACACGGGTCAATTGCCGGTAGTGACAATCAAAGATTCGCCGAATCGTCCAACAATAAATATCACTGGTGGGCCGACTATGCCTTATCGGTATAAACTTCATCAGGTATGGAGAGAGAGAGAGAGAGAGAGAGAGAAAGAGAGAGAGAATGGGGAAATGATTGCGACGACAATGCAAACGCGCCCTGTCGTTAATGACACTGGAACACGATGTCCAGAAGTTGAAATGTAGGCGGGGCTAAAATTTGCTGGCGCGCTTTCTGTGTCCTTGGCGCATTCTTTGTAGCCCGCATATATTATTGATTTCATTATTTTTCTCATCGTAAAATCTTGTTTCTTTGGAATAAAACTGTCTGTTAAATATTTATATTTGAAGCATCAAAATCTTCTAAATTTCTCCCAGGCTAAAAAAAATTTTTATGGATAAATTTTATCTATTTTTCATGATATTGGTTTTGAAATGGCAAAATAATATCTGACAGTGATAGCATTCACTGGATTCAATGCATATTCAACGTCATTATAGGTACGTGTTATTTTAGAGCCAAATTTGACACCCTTACAATTAGGTTTAAAAATTTCTAAAGACCTCCTTTCGTCTATAATCCACCTGAAGCAAGTTCTGGAAAAAAAAAATTTTTTCTGCTTTCTTCACAAAAACATGAAAAAAAAAGCCTCAAAATTTGAATTTCGTGTAAAATCCAGTGGAGCGCGGTTTCTTAGGCTCCGACCACATTTTCAATCCTGGACACCGTGTACGACAAAAACATTTTTCAATCTAAAGACTTTCTCACTAATAACAAAGTCACGAACACCCAACTCCATGAGAGAGATTGAAAAATCAATTGTCTTCAAATATGAAACTTATTCAGGTCAGTGTGCATTTTGGAAGAGGAGATGAAGGAGAAAAAGGATCCGAGCACACGGTTGATCGAGTCCGGTTTCCGGCAGAGATCCAACTATTGGCTTACAATAGTGATCTGTATGCGAATTTCACAGTGGCAATGACTTCTCCAAGGGGTCTTCTTGCCGTTTCTGTTATTATTGATGTAAGTTTAGCTGTTTAATTTTTGTCCGTATATCCACGAAATACTAAGTTTCGTGGAGCGCACTTGCTTTCCTCGCGAACGGACAATATTTATTTTTATTTCCTTTCCTTTTCTTACCGTATAGGATTGCCTGGCAAGGCACCCAGCCTTCCAAAATTGTTTCTACCTGGCGCATTTTTAAAACCCTAAGGCTCGGTCATTTTTTGACAAAAAGGCCTCGTTTTTGGATTAAAATGATGGTGTCATCCTGAATAATCAGATAGTGGTTCGAATTTCTCAAAAATGTAAATTTTCGAGTAAAAAAATAATTTTCATTATCCGACGAACTTGGTGGCGCATTGGACGACGGGGGGAGGCGTGCCCGGTACATAGTGAGAAGAAACAAATTAGAAATGTTCATGTAAAACAAGTATTTTTACCTGTGACTCATTGAACATCTGAAAAAGAACGAGAAAACACTGAAATTTAATGAGTGGGCTTAACAAACATTTCATCTTCAGGTTGGAAAAACGACATCAACGGAGCTTCGTAGGCTAACAGTTGCCTCACAAAGTATCACTTTCAAAGGACAGAAAGCCAATTTGACAGATTTCCAACCAGCGGCTCTTCTACCAAAAACCACTCACTATGTGACCTACGAGGGATCTTTGACGTTTCCGGGATGTCACGAGACTGTCACATGGGTCATACTCAACAATCCAATTTATATTACAAACGATGATGTGAGTTTAGATTGAATGTTTCTTAAATTTTGAACTTTACGGAATTTTTCCCTCTTTTCAGTCAGAAAATTGTTTTTTCGCAAATTCGGCGCGAATTTCGGGCCAAGATTGTGAATTAGAATTGTCGGGTCCAGGGCTGGGCAAAAAAAAATATTTTTTAATGGATTCCGTATAATTTTGAATTGCACTAATCAGTAAAAAAAACATAAATACTGAAACCAGAAATTAGAAAAAATTGAAATAAAAACAACAAAAATTAAGCGAACTTGAATTTTTTGTCTGGTTTCGGTATTTAACATTGAGAAATAAGGGGTGCTCGCTTTTAGAACTGTGCGGTTTAGAGCTAGAAAGGCGGAAAATAAATAACAGGCTCAGGAAAATTGAGTTCTAAACCGCACAGTTCTGAAAGCGAGTAGCCCCAAGAAATAGGTTGAGCTTTCTCAGAAATCATATTTAATAAATGAAGTTTTAAGTATTTCTGCAGTATTTGGAGGATTAAAAAAAAACTTCAAGAAAAATAGGAAAATTTGTTTTTTCTTCCTACCAAACTCAAGAAAATAAATAGCTTTTAGACTGTCACGGATTTTATGGTGCTTTACCGTAAAAAACCGTAAACCGTAACCGTAAAACCGTAAAATCCCAGCCTTGCCGAGTAAATAATAATGTAATCTATTTTATTTTAAAGCTGCAAATCTGGAACGAGCTACAAAAAACCGAGAGCAAGCAGCCAGAACCATCGTTCATGACACCTGCCTATCGGCCGTTGAAAGCTTTGAATGGAAGACTTCTTCGAACTAACATCAATGTTGGTACCAAGGTGAACATTTGAGCAAACTTTCAAAAAACAATTTACATTTCAGGACTCGTCAGCGTCTTCCAGCTGTCCATCAAATGTCTACGTGGAAATGGGATATCGGGCGAATCCGAGTAGAAATAAACGAAATGATTCGGCGTCGAGAAGATATGTCCGAAACTCAGAAGTGTTCGAAATTGACAGTATTCGACCTGATGATACTTCTTCTGATCTCAGCTCTTTTTGAGCGAAACAAAGCAATTAATGTATTTCTCGTGTTTCTCATTTTTCCCCATTCTTGCTCACTTTTGATCCCATTGATCTCACTTATTTGATTTCTGTATTTAATGCTGGAAAACAGAAGTTTTCAACTTTCTTTACTTTCACAAACCACGGGTTTTTTTTTTAATTTCTCTTCCATAAAGTATTAAAACGTGAGGGCTTTTTCGTGTGTTATTATCACATCATGATCACCTGCAAGTTTTGGGCTGTGCTTTATAATTATACGTTTTTTCTCGAAGAAAAAGGGATAACAATATTTCTAAAATATTCGATATTCTGTGGAATGGATGAGTATTTTAGAACGAATTACACTGAATGCCCACAACAAACTTATTTCATGGATTCGTTTGTTTTTGTTCAAATATCTTCACATTCAGTGTTAATATTCACACTTCCTTCTCATATATTCGGATTTTACTGTATTTTGTACAAAACACAGCAAAAAATGAATAGTCTCAAGTGGTATCTTTTTAATCTACAGTTTTGGTAAGCTCATATTTAAATGTACCGTAAAACCTTTATTAGAAGGGCCTTTGTATTTTAGGAGGGGCCCTTAAATTAGAGGGGGCTCTACTATTTTTCGTAAGGTTTTGTGGGGATCTTTATATTAGAGTGGTCTAGTTGGCCCGTTTTATTCAAAACGGCCGGGTTCCTAATAAAAATAAGACAAAGACGGAATGCAACCAAGAGTTTATATACAAAAATAACACCGCAAAGAGAGAAAACAACCAAAGCGAAACAGAAACGAGAACTTAAACGAGAACTAAATGGCCAATGAGGCCGCTCAAAATAAATAATATCCACGTGGCACTAAATCGCGTGAACTCACGTGAACTTAAAATACTTTTATTTTATATTATTTGTGGCGCTTAATAGCGTGTATGGCGGTCTAGACAGAGTGCCATGGCGCTGATACGTGTAGGCCGATAATAAAGGAGTTTTGGGTGGGTGACTTGCCCAAGGCAACTTCCCCCCCCCGTCCGACAAACCGGACCCCTGGCCGGTGCTGGCACAATACACGTCCACTCGACTTACATTCTTCTCCTAACATGACCAGCCTTTTTCGCTCTTCCTAGCTTACTCTACTGCCACGTTAGAACAACAACAAAACCCTACAAATTCTCAATCCCTAACCTTAAAACCTACTTCCTAGTCTTAACAGGGCCTAATACCTTACAAAATCCTAACCTTAAAAAAAATCTAAACATTTCCTAAACTCAAAACGGATAGGACCAAACTTATTAGCTCCCTACTATACAACACAAAATAACGGACAAAAGTAACACACGTCATAACCATTAATGAAAAAATATCACTTATCAGAACTGACGTGGCGATAACGTTCCAGTCGTCTTGCACTGGGTCGTAGAAAAGTGTCCACGCTCCTAGATTGGCTCTGCCGTCGATTCGTCACTGATTCCTGCTCCGGCACTGCCTTGTCTCTGCAGCCGATCAGACACTCTATCAAATCGATCGTCTCCGACGCCGATAATGAAATTGACGACAACCGAACCCTGTCCGGTTTCACCGTACAGACACCGCCGTGTCTGTCTTCCAACGCCCTTCTGAGACACAAATCCGTGTTTTCAACACTGAATTCGCTTTTTTCGCTTTTCTCGGCACAGTTGACTGCTTGTCTTCGCGCCTCTAGTCTTCCGTTCTTCGCTCCCTTCTGCACATCCGACACTAATCTCTTCTGTTCCCGTGGAACCCAGCGTACTTTGTCTTGACTCATCCTGTCCACAGTATCCACTGTCCATCGTGCAGCCTTCGGCGGACACCTTGCCGTGCTTCGCGATCCTACACCGATCCCTTCATTTCTCTTTATGAACAGCGGGTTCGACATCACCCCTGTAACCTTTCTTCCTTCACGCTTCAAGCACAGGCTCGTCGGCACACACTGTTTTACCGTTTCCTTCCGGATAAACTGTCCGAGACCTGCTTTCGCTTTCGCTGTAACCTGAGCCCTACTTTGTGGAGGCCCTCTGAAGTTTGGCTTCGCCAACACTTCCACCTCTTTCTCCCACTTCGAACTTCTTCTCTTCGATCGTTCCCAACCATCTGTGGACATCGCCGATACGACCGACCCACTTTCGACCTCAAATCGCCTTCTCTGTCCTAGGCTTTCCATCGGCTCAACCATCTTTGCTTTCCTTGCTTTCTTGGCTGTGTCCACGTTCTGCACTGGCCTCGACGTACACTGTCTTACCACATGGCCCACACCTCCACAACGGAAACATTGGTTCATTCCGCCATACCTTCTCAACCTTTCCAACACCCTTGTCGCTTGTTGCAAGCTTCTACTAAACTCCTCCGTAGTTTTCCTCTCCTGCTCGACTGCCCTTTGCGCCCTGCGCATTAACTCCTCGGCTCTGAGCTTCTCTGCCTCGCACTCCCGAATGCGTGCCTCGAGTCGCTCCTTCTCCTCCTTGAACCAAATCAGCTCATCCTGATGGTTTTCTTCACCTTCTTTCGTTGAGCTTCTGTCCACTAGACTGCCTCGCTCACACTGTTCTCTCAGTCCCTCAACTGTTTGCAGCTTCTGCTCCCTCATCAGCCTCAGCACTGATCGTGGCCACTTGTCGCGACCGATTTCTTCGAATCGCTCCCACAGTTCTTTCCTGAACTCTTCGATCGGCCCAACGATCATCTCCCGCTGCCTCTCTGTGCAACTTTGCACCGAGAGCAGATTTTCCATGACTTTCTTTTCAACTTCGTCGGCCGTATCCACGAACCGCGCAAAGTTTTTGAAAAGCTTCCTCCTTTGCTTGACATCCACGTGTCGCTTCTCGACGCTCAACTCCGAGCCTTTCGTCCCGCTCGTCCGAGTTCCGTCCAACACATCCAGCGCCATCTCGACTTTCATCACTTCACTCTCGTTGTCCTCCATCTTCGTCTGTCGACTTCCCAATCACCGCAGATTGTTTATCCAAACAATCAGATCAGCGTTTCACAATGATTATCCAATCAAAGTGTATCGAATTATTTAGATTCCTCCACAATTACGGGCGTTTATCCAAACAACCGGTAAAATGCGTGGGATCCTCCAAAAAACTCGATAAGGAAGAAAAAAGCAACGATTCGGCCCCCAAGTTGGCCCGTTTTATTCAAAACGGCCGGGTTCCTAATAAAAATAAGACAAAGACGGAATGCAACCAAGAGTTTATATACAAAAATAACACCGCAAAGAGAGAAAACAACCAAAGCGAAACAGAAACGAGAACTTAAACGAGAACTAAATGGCCAATGAGGCCGCTCAAAATAAATAATATCCACGTGGCACTAAATCGCGTGAACTCACGTGAACTTAAAATACTTTTATTTTATATTATTTGTGGCGCTTAATAGCGTGTATGGCGGTCTAGACAGAGTGCCATGGCGCTGATACGTGTAGGCCGATAATAAAGGAGTTTTGGGTGGGTGACTTGCCCAAGGCAACTGTCTTCTTGTTCTTTGTAAAATTTCAGATAATCCAAAAAAAAACTTCACAAAAATCAACAAATTCTACAAAAATCGATAGTTTCAATAGAAAAAAATTTTTTTTTTAATGATGGTCTATGCGTTATTGCTCATATCAATTGAAGTGTCGCTGTCGTAATAATCGTCCTGATCCGAATCTAGAAAATTATTTTCGATTTCCACGGCTTCAAGCTGATCCACAGCCGCGTTCATATTTTTGATTTTATTGGCGTATTTCAAGGCATTTTTAAACGCCCAATTTCTAATTCAGTATTTTTTTGAGCGTCTAAACTCATGATTTACCTTAAATTACAAAGTTTAAGAGAGGAACATGCAAGAAAAATTCGAATTAGAACACAAAACGATAAAAAAAATAAATAATTGAAATTTGGTCGCACAGTAATTTCGCTAAAGGGGTCCTTCAATTAGAGGGGCCCTTCAATTAAAGGGGGCACTTCTATTTTTCATGAGGCCGTTTGGAGGGCCCTTCTAATACAGTTTTTACGGTATACATAGTTGGATCTTTCTTTCCGAAAGATGCCCGGGTTCCAATAAAAATGCGCAGAAAACGCAATAAAGAAATAACACGAGCGAAATATAAAAGAATAAGACGGATTTATTGACAAAAATCAATAATTCCAACAAAAAAATGCCTAAACGGAAACCTACTTAAGAAGAAAAACCAAAACTAAAAATAAAACAGCCACGCTAAAAACTAAAAACAATAAAACCGACACGCGGAAAATCCAACTACAAAACCTAAATATGCGCGGCTCACCCATAGTCAAAACGTGGCTGCTAAACCGCGCGTGTCTGGAGTGTCGTTGTACACGTGGCGAGAGACGCAGAGATGCAGAGGGTTATTTGGGTTTAAGAGCATTACGCCAGCCTGGGCGACTGTATACTTATTTTTATGTCATTCTTATTAAGGTCCTTCATCGTCGATTCGTTTTACACCACTTTGATAACCCCCGTTTTCTTTTTTCCCGCTCTCGCGAGCTGCTCAATTGGTCTTTTATCGCTGACTCCTATAGATCCGAAGAGAATTTTTCAATTGGGACTGGTTGGCTATGCAGGTCTTGCAATGGCTACTGTCATGATATTCGACTATCGAGACCATTCATTGAGCCGTGCTCAGGGCAAACGGTTAGATAAGAAAACATTCAAATATCTATGGCACTCGTCAAACTTTCTGTTAGTTTTCTTGGTGTGTTGGGCGTTTTCAGCCTCACTTGATGATCTCGAAACAGGACGATTTGGATATTTAGATGTAGGTTTTTTGTGTAGACAAAATGTGTTTTTTTTTCAATCCAAAGAACACCTGCTTATTGAACTTTTTCCAGATTAATCCGTGTCCCGTGTCCGAATATTTCACTGACTGTAATATTGTTTTATCTCAAAAGAACTCTTATTTCACACATTCTTCCCTTGTCTTTGTTTCTTATATTACCATGCAAACAGTCGGATTGGCGTGCCATAGTTTTTATAAAATCTACATGATCCAGTCAAGTTTAGTCTCAAATGCAGCAAAACGAATGCAAAAGTCAATATTTCGGGGAACTTGCATCCAGGTTTGACACTTCTCCATAATTTAAATGTGCTTTTTTTTGAAGGTGATGATTCCGATTGGTATTTTAATTATGCCAATGGGTTACTGTTATTATTCTATTTTTTACGAGTATTATAATCAAAGTCTGGAGTTTATTTCCTTTCTGCGAGCGATTTCAGGAATTATTCTTTATTTTTCAGGTCTTTTGAATTTCACCAGTCTTCTAATCTCTTTTCACGGAATCGTGGCAACCACTATGATGATATCAGTGAATAGCTCTTATAGGATTTTTACAAAGTCTTTAGTGATGAAAATTGTTCATCCATCTCGAAAAACTACAGTTGTATCCGTATCCGTGTCTTTACATCGAACTACTCGAACCAACAATTCCATGTTTTAAATTGTATTATTACTGCGTCGCGAAAACCTGTCAGAGCAGAGCGCGCGACGCTGCTGTGGCAAGGTGCGCGACGCTGCTATGACTCTGCTGTGACTCGGCTGTGACCACCACTTTTCGCGGCGAGACCACAGCGCTCCGCTCTGACTGCTTTTCGCGACGCACTAATAGCACTCGTCTTTTACTGTAATTTAAAGGCGCATGCATTTTTTCGTTGATTAACTTTTTTTGGAGATGTTCAGTCCTTTGTTGTGATTTAATGAACTACCTCTTACCAAAACTTTCTTCAATATTTCGCTAAACTTTGTTCTTGAAAATTCTATCCAATTCGGCATAACTTGGAGAATCAAAAGATAAACATGGCTAGGTGACATTTTAAGCTTGAAATTTCTACCCATACACCAAGAATCAACAAAAGTTTGTGAAATGTGTCATTAAATCGCAGGGGTTTATATGATTTCACGGATACAAACATTTGATTTATTTACTCACATCAGAATTTTTCGAAAAAAATTTCTGAATAACTTGTACCGGATTCTTATGGGGTTATTCTCGGAACCAGCAAAAAAAAGCAAAAAATAGGAAAAACCAGCAGAAAATTCAGCGAAAATTCGGAGAATGCTCCGATCTGTCTGAAACTTTGAGGGATCATTTAAAAAATACTCTCGGACATTCCCTGAAAATTTCAGACCGAAATATCGATTTTTATTTCGGAAAAATTTCAAAACCGATATTTTGGTCTGAAATTTTCAGGGAATGAGCGGAAGTACTTTTCAAATGATTTCCCAAAGTTTCAGACCGATCGGAGCATTCTCTGAATTTTCGCTGAATTTTTTGCTGGTTTCGAGAATAACCCCATTACAGCAATAAAGTTTGATCACTACTCAGGAAATGGCTAATAGCCATTGAAAACGGCTAATAGCCACCGATTCGGCGTGTGCCATATGTATTTTGGGTGCTACCTCGGAATAGAACTGAAGCGAAATAAAACTGCAGCGAAATAAAACTCGCTTCGCAATAGAACCGTTCGGAATAGAAATGTTCGGAAAAGAACTGTAGCAAAATAAAACTGTTTTGGAATAAAACTGTTCGGAATAAAACTGTAGCGTTTTGGAACTAAATTAGCAATGGAGCGCGATTGCATTGCTTGACCTTCAAGGCGGGCCTGAAAAAAATATGATAAAAGTTTATTCAAAAAAACAACAAAACAAACAATTTTTGATGAATAGCTTAAATATAAAACTGTTGAAAAAAGCACGCGCATGAGAAATTCCAATATTTGAATGAGCAAGCAATGCAATCGCGCTCCATTGCTAATTTAGTTCCAAAACGCTACAGTTTTATTCCGAACAGTTTTATTTCAAAACAGTTTTATTTCGATCAGTTTTATTCCGAACAGTTTTATTTCGCTACAGTTCCATTTCGCTACAGTTCTATTGCGAAGCGAGTTCAATTTTGCTACAGTTCTATTGCGCTTCAGTTCAATTCCGAGGTAGCACCGTATTTTGCACACGCCTCATATTCGATGGCTATTAGCCGTTTCCATCGGCTATCATTTCCAAATGTTTTCCTATTTCAAATTTTGGACATCTTGTGTCTGGAAAAAATCGCTGAATAAGCGCGAATATTGTCTCCCTCAATTGTTGCATGTAAACATTCTATAGCTGCGTTTCCAACAGACGAATTTTTTATAGGCGGGGACATTACCCCATAATGGCTAATAGCTCTTTTCGGCGGCTAATAGCCATATTCGACGGCTAATAGCCAAATTCGTCGGCTAGTTGCCATCAGGGTTGCCGTTTTTTTTTTTGTTTTTTGGTTTTTGTTTTTCGCATTTTTCGCACCTATTGCGAAAAATTTTTTATTTTTTTTTCGCATAGGTTTTTTGTTTCAAAAAATTTTCGCATTTTTTTTTTCAAAAAATCAAAGATGGAAAAGAAAAACTAAGTTTTCGCACATTTTTCGCAATTTTCCACCTTTCTGCATGAATAAAATGGGTAAATTTGATAGTATTTTGATAAAAAACGATAAAAATACGCGGTGAAAATGAAAAACATTTTTTGGTTTTTTTGTGACAAATTTTTTTTTGTTTTGTGGCTCCTGACTTATTCTCTTTCATGTTAATCTTCCTTAAACAAAAACCGTTTTATACATTAAAGGCTACGAACTGAGGATGAAGAGAGCCAGAATGGCAAGTGATTGCACGCAAACATTTCGGGACGATACATAGACTAACAAGACCACAAAAAACAGGAAAAATTATACAGTTATTGCAGAATATGCTACAGGTTTCCACCCTTTTGAATCCCATTGCCGTTCTCGACTAGGAAACGGCGGCTTAAAAGAGTGAAAAAGACGAGTAGACAAACCAGTACAATGGGAATTGTTAAGAAAAGCGAGTAGTCGCAAGTACTCGATTCCAAACGGCGATTTAATGTTGGGAATATTACACGAACTTCTTCTTGTGCTGGAGCTTGCACTTCTTCAACTGCCTCCTCTGCTTCGACCACTTCTGATGGAGATGGATCCTCAACTTCCGATGAATGCTCTGCTGGAGAAGGCTGATCAGAGACTTCTGGAGCGCCGTCTTGCTCTCTTTCTGCATTCTCCGCTTCCGCGGCCTCTCTCATCACAACAGATTCGTCTTGAAATTTCAACTGCGCTGCGAGTGCTTTCGCCTCCTCGCTTTCTTTTAATTGTCCGTCCTCTGTGATCGGAAGAAGAACATCGTTCATAGTGCACCCGCATTCTTTACATTTCCAGCTGGCGCTTCTGAAAAAAGGAAGGCAAATTTTTGAGGGTATTCAGAAAAATAAATAAATAATAAGAAATTGGGGGAGGACATCGATTTTTAATGGACCTATTCACAAGCCGGAAAAAAATAAGAAAAAAACGGAAAAAAATTGCGGGAAAAATCGGAGAATGCTCCGATTGAGCTGAAATTTTGGGAAATATTGGAAAAAATTCTCCTGTACACGCTCAAAAAATTTTGGACCAAAATATCGATTTTAAAAATTTTCAAAAAAATCGATATTTCGGTCCAAAATTTTGTGAGCGTGTACAGGAGAATTTTTTCCAATTTTTCCCGAAATTTCAGGTCAATCGGAGCATTCTCCGATTTTTCCCGCAATTTTTTTCCGGTTTATGAATAGGTCCATAAAATATTGAGTTTTTCAGAAAATGTCTAAAATCAATAATTCGTTCCAAAATTTTCTAAGCGTGCCCGGGAGTACTTTAACAGTATTTACCAGTTTTTCGCCAATTTTTAATTTTTGTCTGAAAAAACTTACTGTATGGCTAGTCGTTTTCTCTCCTTCGGTGGGTAATCGAGACTTCCGAGTGCTCCACCTGGAGTTGTTGGCAGAAAACCGATAAGAGCGAGAAGAGCGGTTCGAACTGTAAAGAGCTATTAATTTTGCAATTTTTTGTATTCCATGCACAGTATGACATTTTTATGCAGCCGAAAGCGCATATGCGGGTCTCGCCACGACGGTGCATACACCGTCGCGGCGAGACCCGCATGCGAAAAATTCATAATAAATAGCAAAAAAAAAACTGAAAACAAAACCCACTGCTCCATGAGGGAAGCCACGTTTCTGGGTGATAGCCGGAAATTGAGAGGCATATTTTTTTGTTCAACTCGAAACGACCATTTGGCTGAAAATTAAAAAAAAAAACATTAAACAATACTTTAAATTGATATTTAATACCGTTAAAAGAATAAGATTTGGTGGTTTCATCGGATAGTCTGCCGGGAAGATAATTCTTCCGTGATATATTCCGCCCTCAAAATCCGACCCGATAGTTCCGCGAATGGTGAAATGCCACTCAAAAAGATTGTCCTCTAGAGGCTGAGCATGGTACATTTCAGTTGGTTGGCGCAGTTCCATTGCCTCCTTCATCAATCTTCTGACGCCTGGAGTTTAATTTATTTTAATTTTGTAAATAAACCTCATTATTTGGCTCTGGGACGTTTCGAAACTTTTTTTGGGGGCCGGCAATATTTTAATTTATTTGGGAATTTGAATGCAGGAAAAAATAACAGAAAATTATGGCAGAACTCGGAAAATGCTCTGGTTATCCTGGAAATTTAGGAAATAATTAATGTCAAAAAAAGCTCACAATCAGATAATTTTGGGTCGAAATATCGATTAACTTTTCTGAAATTTTTTAAAATCGATATTTCGTTGTAAAATTTTCTGAGCATATCCGGTATAATTTTTGGCAGTTTTTCAGAGTTTTCCCACACAACTTTTTGTCTTTTGTTTTGCTCTTTTGTGAATTATAACTTCATAAATACATATTGTGTTTTCAATCGAGTTGCGACATCAAAACATGAAACCCCGCCCACTTTTTTCACGCGAGCATTAAATTTTAGTGCATTTTGAATTTTTGCGTGAAAAAGAGTGGCAAAACACAATTTGCGTTTAAAAAACCGCAAAAAACGGGGTTAAATTAATCAAACCCCAGAAAAAAATATTATGGACCTATTCAAAGTACTGTAGAAAAACGGAAAAAATGACAAAAAACTGGGAGAAAACTTGGTCTGAAATTTTGGGAGAAACTGTCAAAAATGATTCCGGACTTTCTCAGAAAATTTTGGACCGAAATATCGATTTTTAAAATTTTCAGAAAAAAATCAATTTTTTTTTAATCGATATTTCGGTCCAAAGTTTTCTGAGAAAGTCCGGAAGCATTTTTGACAGTTTCTCCCGAAATTTCAGACCAATCGAAGCATTTTCCCAGTTTTCTCCCAGTTTTTTGTCATTTTTTCCGTTTTTCTACAGTACTTTGAATAGGTCCATTAAAAAATAAATTCGGAAAAAAAATTCGTTGCGAAACCCTCAAAAAACTTTCACTATGCGCCTTTAAAAATACAGTACTTTTCCAACAACTTCATCGAAAAAGGGAGTTTTTTCCGCACATCCCTGGAATGTAAATGGTTACCTGCGTTCTTTGTGTTGTACATTTCGGTAATCTTAGCGACTCCTCTGAATAAAACTTGAAAAATAGAATAAAAAGCGAGTGAAATTTGCCAGTATTGACAGTTGACGTCAGCAAAAAAGACAACAGACTCGACGACAAAATGCACACTTTTTGCTAACACCGTCACGTCAAATTGCAGACTAGCAGGGTCAATTGACTCATTTCTCGTTTATTTTTATTGAACTTCCTCGTCACCGTTTTCTTCGTGTATTTATATATTTTTCTGCAAACAAATGTATTTAAGTTAAAAGAATTTCAAGTCCGTTTATTTACTTTTAGTCTCAAGTTCAACATTCAGCATCGTGTATTGATTTTCAGTTTTTTTTTCTATTTCTTTCGCATCCACAAATTTATTTCCCCCCATCTTTCAGGCAAAATGGAAGAAGTTCCTGATATGGACGATCTTCTTGACGAGATGGAATCAGACCTAATCCGGAAAGCTCGCAGCTCGCAACCACTGCCTCTCTTGCCTCCAACATCAATTGGTATGCAGCCCAGAGGATTTCATCAGAATCCGCCCGACGCTGTGATTGTGTCGAAATATGTTCCTAATGAAGATATGAACGAGCAGTTGGAGGTGAAGATTGTTTATTTTTTGAAAAATATAATATTATTGTTTCTAGGGTCACATTGAAATCGACACCTCCAAACTACCAAATATCTTTAAACCGAAGAATGTGATTTGGCAGAAGCAGGAATCAAATTCAAATGAAACGACTCCGATGTTTCCTACAAAAACAAACGGCACACATCAAGCAGAGGTTCAACCAGAAATTGAAAAGGAAGTCGTGAAAGTTGTTCAGTCAGAGCCAGAACCTGAGGAATTAGAGCCAGAACCTGAACCAGAATATGTGTCAGAAGCAGAAGAAGATGAAGACACGATTGTCCCCGAGACACAAATAATTTCAAGTTTCAATGTTACTGATCGTGATTTAACAGCACAAGTTGTGCAAAAGCCAGACAAAGAGCAACTTGACACAGAAATGGAGTCAATGCTAGAATATTTGAACGGCTTTGGCAACTCTGCCGTAGAGACCGTAATTGAAAATGAAGCCGCTAGAAAACCAGGTGGACGCGAATCATTGAGTGAATCTGCTGACGAATCGATTATTTCGCAATTCGCTGACACGTTGTCCGAAGAGTTGATGGAGTCGGCTTTGAAGCAACCGATCAAAAATTTGCATTATGATCCGGCCATCAAAGAGTTCTACACTGCTAATGATTCAGCTCCAGATGTTTTTGCTATCAGTTTGGATGAGACTCAATCATCTTCCAGTTGTGATAATCTTTCAGAGCCTGAAAGTTTTGAGAAGGAAAAAGATAGAATGCCGTCAATTGACGAAGATGAAGTTGAAGAAGTTTGTGGAAATGTCAGTGAAAATAAAGAAAAAGAGAGCGAAGCAGCGATTGAAGACGACGTCGTGGAAGAAGAGAAAACAGAACCAGAAGTTTCTGATATCGAAATAGCAACAACTGAAACGGTGGAGCCAGTCCTCGAGGAGGTTACGGTTGAATCTGTGAGTCTTTTGCTGAAATAAATTGCAATTATTTAAATATATAGGAAGTTCAACGCGAAGAGGAAAATGTTGAAAAAATTGTTGGCTCCGATATCGTCGAACCTGCTGTTGTTGAAGCTGTGAGGCGAGAGAGTGATGATTTTACAGTAGATATTGTCCCTGTTGATCACGAAGAAAGCAGTATCGAACCGTGCGAGGAAGAACAAAGTAGACCGAGAATTGACGTAAGTGTTTGAAATTTGGTTTTTTTTATAAAGCTTTTGTGGAAAAACTCAAAGAATGCTTGCTCCGACAGGCCTGAAAGGGCATGATCAGAACATCTTGAAGACCTGAAAATTCAAAAATTGATATTTCGGTCCAAATTTTCTGAGCAGGTTTTTTGGTTTTTTTTGTTGTATATAGAGCCGCGAAGGCGAAAAAATTTTGGTTTTTGGACAAAACTTAGCCGGCATCTGCTTCGAATTGACAAAAAGTTTAATTTTTAACGAAAATTTGGAGAATTTCCATTAAAACAATTTTTTTTTGGCCCACCTTCATACCAAAATAGTCCACCATAGATTTTTCGATGGTATTCCGAATTTTTTATTTTTGTTTCCGATCCGAAAAATCGGAAAAGAACCCGCCTGGAATGGCAAAAAAAACTTTTTTTCATTTTCATCGCGTATTTTTATCGTTCTTTAGCAAAATTACCTGTCTTATCTGGACCAAATCCAACGCCTGAGCTTCATCTGAAGCTCGACTCATATACTGAGTTGCTCAGTTCAGTCGGTACTTTGACTGAGTCGGCGGAGCTGCCGATCTGAGCTCATCGATCTACAGAGAGATCACAAAATAAGAAAACGAGGAACAAGAATTATAAAAATAATGAAAATTTGCTCCAAAACCACTGACGCAAGCGCGGAGGAGAACTCTGAAAACTATTTTAGGATTAAAGGGAGGCGCGGCGCTACGGTAGACAAGCGGGTCTCACCGCGACCGCGCTGTGCTTGCACACAGTGCAATGCGCTCGCCTGAGAAGGTGAGCAGTGGTGGTCAAGTGGTGTGCAGATGTGACCAGTGATCTAGAGGTCACGGGTTCGATTCCTTTTGATGGTTTTTTTTTGTTTTTTTTTTTTTTGCACAAACCAGGACTAAAGCTTATAGAATTTGGTATTCTCAGTACGGAGCGCTGCAAACGCGCTCCCTTCGCACAGTGGTGGACGCGGCCGTGTTGGCGACGAGAGAGTGCAGAAAATTGAGAGAGCCGTGACCGATTTTTTGCTCTGATTTCTCTAAACCTCACTCCAAATGCATGCGAAATTCTTTGTTCGATTGGAGCGAGTTATCAGCGTTTTATACCGAGTATAACGAATAACACTAGAAAGTCTCTGGAAAAAGGAATTCGTCTGAAATTTTTTTTGGTGCAATGAAAAATTCTTTTTTCTGATTTTCTTTGCACCAATTTATCCGGAAAGTTCAGCGGCAAAACGCCGGAAACATGTGTGACACCTTAAAATTGGGCGACCGGAGGGAGCAGGCGCGCTCCACTAGACGAGCCATTTAAGGTGTCGAAATCCGGCGCTGTAATTCCCTTTTACTTTTCAAAATCCAATAAAACAAAAAAAAAAGTTTTCTTTAGTCCTCCATCGCCACTATTCACGTCTTACACGAATCAGATTCTGATGACGCGACAACTCCACGAAGAGAACGGAGACTGACGGAATCGGAATTGCAACTTGGAAAATCTTCTCCCTATTGGATTCCAGATTCTGAATCTCCACTATGTATGCTTTGCAATTCTAAGTGAGCTTTTTTTTTTTTTTTGAAATGGTTAAAAATTAAATACAGATTCACAATCATAACGCGTCGTCATCATTGTCGTGCTTGTGGCCGTGTGCTTTGCGGTTCCTGCTGCAATGAAAAAGCTATCCTAGAGTATCTACAAGAGGAAGGCAAGAAGCCGCAAGCGGTTCGAGTCTGCCAACCGTGCTCTGCAATGCTCGCTAGAATAGAAGCTCACGAACACGAAGAAAAACGACGACGTGAATCGGTCACCTCTGAATCCGACGTGAACCATCTGGAAGATTCTACATCTGCTCTTCTCCCATCTTCCGTGCCACGTGGCGTACTGAAAACAAGATCGATGACACAAGGAAACGACGAGGAAGGAACGTCAACGAGCAGTCAGACGACGTCAGTCAGTGGTGTTTCTACAGAATCTTCGAAAAGATCAGTAATGTTCCGTGACGGTGTTCGGCCTGGAGCTCAAGGTGAGGAGGCGAACCCAGAAGACGAGAAATCGACGGCGTTGAAGCCGAAAAAGAAGTCGAGAAAGCGACAGTCGGTGGTGAAAAGAATAGCAGAGTTAAAAATGGAGGATGAACTGCACTCGGTGCTTCCGGAAGACGGAAAAACTAGAGTTCAAATTCTGAAGCCTGGCGCAGACTTTCCAGTTTACGAGAATGCTTCAGATGTTCTAGAGTCACTTTGCAACTTTTCCATAGTCACGATAATGCTGAAAAGGAATTTGAGTTGCACAGTTCAAATCTTCAATAGTAAGTTGTGATTTTCAATGGGGTTATTCACAAAACCGGAAAAAAAAGGAAGAAAACGGAAAAAAAAATTCGGGAAAAATCGGAGAATGATCCGATTGACCTGAAATTTCGGGAAAAATTGGAAAAAATTCTCCTGTACACGCTCACAAAATTTTGGACCGAAATATCGATTTTAAAAATTATCGATTTTTTTTCTGAAAATTTTTAAAATCGATATTTCGGTCCGAAATTTTGTGAGCGTGTACAGGAGAATTTTTCCCGAAATTTCAGATCAATTGGATCATTCTCCGATTTTTCCCGAAGTTTTTTTCCGTTTTCTTCCTTTTTTTCCGGTTTTGTGAATAACCCCATAAGGCTCCGCGACATCTCGAAACCGGACATTTCGAAACCGCGTCAACAGTGGGGAGGGGGTTGAAAGAAGTAGGAAAAAGTAGGAAGCAAACTTTTTTTTTTCATAATTCAATGACTATTCAACAAATAATCAAAAAGTGCAAGATTTGAGCGTCATTTCTTTGGCGGCCACCAAAAAAGTTTACAGTACGCAAACTGGGACCAAAAAAAATGTTTTTTGGCTGTTTCTTTTGCTTTTTTTCGGGTTTTTTTTGGGTGAAACAAAAAACGCTTTGTTTTGTTCATGAACGTGAGAAAAAAAAGTTTTTTATGCCGCGGAGGCGCAAAACAATGCCTGTATTTGAAGAAAAACTTGGTCGGAATATTAACAAAAACGTTGGAAAATTAACATTTTTTTGTTTTTTAATTTTTTTTAAATTTTTTATGCCGCGTCCAAAGTTCAAAAAATTCCTGAAATCATGAGTTTTTTGCAGTCCAAAGTTCCGAAAAATTTCCCAGAAAAAACAGGCGGTGACAGTTGAAACCGGTGTTACCGTAGTTCCTTTGCTGCGAGACCTTCTGTGTTTAAACTTGAATTTTTCCGCAAAAAAGAAAAAATTGAGCAACTGCGGGAAAATTCAAGTTTAAACATAGAAGGTCTCGCAGCGAAGCAACTACGGTAACGCCGGTTTCAACTGTAACCGCCTGTTATTTCTGGGAAATGTTCGGAAATTTGGACTGCAAAAAACTCATGATGTCAGGAATTTTCTGAACTTTGGACGCGGCATAAAAATTGAAAAATTAAAAAACAAAAAAATGTTAATTTTCCAACGTTTTTGTTGAAAATTAGAGATTTTTTTGTCAATTCAGAGCATATCCATCCCGACCAAGTTTTTGTTCAAATACATGCATGTTCATGAACAAAACAAAATGTTTTTTGTTTCACCCAAAAAAAACCCGAAAAAAGCAAAAGAAACGACCGAAAAAACATTTTTTTTTGTCCCAGTTTGCCTACTGTAAACTTTTTTGGTGGCCGCCAAAGAAATGACGCTCAAATCTTGCACTTTTTGATTTTTTGTTGAACAGTCATTAAATTATTCTCTTTTCAACCCCCTCCCCACCAGGGGTGAGACAAAAAAAAATTTTCCATAAAAAAAACTTTTTTTTTCCTCAAAAAAATTACCAAAAAAAAAACTTTTTTTTTTGTCTCCAAAAAAAGTTACCAAAAAAAAAAAAATTTTTTGTCCCCCAAAAAAGTTACAAAAAAAAATAATTTTTTTTTGCTCTCAAAAAAATTTACCAAAAAATTCCAAAAAAAGTACGTATTTCTGCCATTTAAAAAGAAATTTTCCAAGTTTTTGTCTAAAATTAGAGGTTTTTGTCAATTCGGAGCATATACTGAATAACTTTTTGCCCAAAAACCGGAACTTTCTTTCGCCTCCGTGGCTCTAAAAAAAAATTTGTCTCACTTTCACCATCGAAAAAAAAAATTAAAAAATGTTTTGTATCATCCACATCCTCAAAAAAAAAAACAAAAAAAAATCGAAAAAAATATTTTTTTTTGGTCCCACCCCTGCTCCCCACTGTTAACGCGGTTTCGAGATGTCGCGAAGCCGATTTTTTAATATATAACTAAAATTACGTACAATTTTTCCAGATCCAAACTTTGGTTTAGTATGGGCCGTTTCGTCACAAGGATTTGCGCAAATAGGCCTCGACGAGCTGTTGTTCTCTTGGACGCTGAACGATCGAGAGAAACAGCGAGTGGATGCTGATGAACCGGAACTCGACGAGAACAACGCATCAAGCTACATTCCGTTTTCTGTTCTTCGCCGTATCGCTCTCATCTTCAAACACTCCACAGAGCACGAATTCGCAGGTGTTCGGAGAGTTGGCAGTCGATTGGCACCTGTCCACAGTGACGCGACACCCGAATATCCATTGACAAGAAACGTCTTGTTTTTCCGTCCAACTGTTCAAGTCGGTCTCGCAAATATGCGAATTCCGACGAATCCATTCCTTATCGCCTGCTTCCTCCATGACGACGAGTTGCATTGGTCCACCGGTCTTTCGAATCGTCTTTTGTACAAACTCGGGGAGAAATATAACGGTAAGATTTTTTAATCACAAAAAAATTGTCCACAAAAAAATTGCCAAAAAATGCGTATTTCTGCCAGTTAAATGAAAAATTTCCAAGTTTTCTGTTAAGTTTTTGTCCAAAAATTTTTTTTTACCAGTTCTATCGATTTTTTCTGCCATGGATTTTTTTCTACCATGGATTTTTTTCTACCATGGATTTTTTTCTACCATGGATTTTTTTTTCATGGATTTTTTTCTGCCATGGATTTTTTTCTACAATGGATTTTTTTTTCATGGATTTTTTCTGCCATGGATTTTTTTCTACCATGGATTTTTTTTCTACCAGTTCCATCGATTTTTTTTTCGGAAAAATATGGCCCGGAAAGCTTTTTCGACAAAAATCGTTTATGAAAAAATCGGAAGCTCCTGAATTCAAAATTCCGATGGTTAAATGAAGAAATCAATTCAATTTTTTTATTATTTTAGTGTTCCCAACTCCATTCGTCAATGAAATTGGTCGCGAAGCTTTGTACAGCACTGATTTCTCTGGAACTGTTTTAAAAGTGTTCACTGACTTTCGCAACTGGTCCTATCGAATGCGTCATATTCCGGGTTGTACAGTGTCTTTAACAAATGAGAAGACGGTGATTCGAGTTCCGAAATCTGCTCTCACTGATGTATTGTTTTTGTTTTCACATACGATTTAGTCTAAAAATGCATTTTTCAGCTGAAAGAAGTTCTCAGCTTTAGTAGATCGATGGTGGCGTGGAGTGTCGATTTTGCCCATGACGATGATAGTGTTCTGGTTGGTTGTTTTTAATTTACCTATTCAGGATTCAAACGACGAAAAAAAAAAAGAAAACAATCCGTGGCCGCGAGAGTTTTTTTCCGTTGCTTTTCTAGGCCATCGCAAAAGTTTTTTAGGACCTCCACTGTGAAACCTGCGAAATATTGATTTACGGGCGAATAAATTTTGAATTTCTGTATTTTTTCAAAAAAAAACAATTTCAAAAATTATTCGCCCGTAAATCGATATTTCGCAGGTCTCACAGCGGAGGGCCTAGAAAAGCAACGGAAAAAAACTCTCCCGGCCACGGCCCTGAATAATCCCACACAGCCTCCCACACGAGAAAAGCACCAGCAAATTTGTATTTCGTCTGGCACTCTCTCTGCCTCGCGCCGCAAACTTGCATGCGCCTTTAAACAAAACCTTTTTTAATTAAATTTTCTCTTTTCAAATCGTTATTTTTCGGCTATTTTTCACTTTTTTTTGTTCTAATGTCTAAAATAGTGTTCCAATAGGAAGGGATAATATTTTTTGGTGCACTTGATCAATTTTTCGTAAATCCTAGCCGTTTTATATCTAAAAAATTGCTTTATTTTACGATAAATGACCTCAAAATTGTTATTTTTACAGATAGCTCAGCAGAAAAATAATGCAATCAGCAACCTAGAAGGACAATCGAAATCATCGGGCCCGGAAATTCAATTTATACCAAAAATCGGTTGAAAACTATTTTTTGTTAATTTAATTATTTAAAAGGTGCTATAAATATGATGGTTGCTTTTCAAAAATCAATAAATTTGGTTTAAATATGTTTCTTTTCTGTTGAATACAATCTATGACCCGGAGTAACTAAGTTTTCATCGAAGATCAGAAGCTTCTTCCGCCCACGCTGTTTTTTCCTCGGCAGCCGATTTTTGATTTGTCTTCTAGTTCCTCAGAAAAAAATTAAAAACCATCGAAATTTGCCCATTTTTTCACTTTTTCAACTGAAATTGGTTTTTCAACTACCGAAGCCATTTTTCGACGAATTCGTTCGTTTAAAAGCGAAAAATGATCGCCGTAAAATTCTCTACAAAACCCTGGGAGCCGATTTTCGAAAAAATTTTCGAGACGAAATTTAGAAGCATCTGAATAAGACTTCGTGCTCGAGCAGCCGAAAATGCCACTGTTTGGCAAACAAAACCGCTTGATTTGTCCTTTTTCAATAAATAAACACTTCACTATATTATTCTTGACATGTTTTTATCAAGTATTTCCAAAAATAATAGTGAATTTTTCGAAAAATCTCGAAATTCGTGAAAAATCTTTGTTTATAGGTATTTCCGTGAAGACAAATTATTATTTATTCTATGATATCTCAAAAAATCGGCAATTTTCTGTTGTGTCTATTTATATTCCTTTTTCAATTGAATTTCCGGTTTTTAGTGTTTCCGACGCATTCTTATGGTACGTCCAAAGTAAAAAATAAGCGCAAAAAAAGACGAAAAAAGGCGTCCAAAGTAACTTTGTTTTTGCGTCTTTTTTCTCTACAGTATACCGCAGAACCTGCAGATCAAACAAAAAAAACAACTAAAACATGTTTCAAACAATCATAAATGTAAACAAACATGTGAAATTCAAATTATTTGCTTCGCGCGTCGCTAAGATGTGCAGGTTTGGCGGGATACTGTAGAGAAAAAAAACGCAAAAACAAAGTTACTTTGGACGCCTTTTTTTGTCTTTTTTTGCGCTTTTTTTTTACTTTGGACGTACCATTAATTTCTGAACATTCCTGCAGGAAAGGCGGTGCAAGCGCGCTCTATCTGCACGCGCGAGAGAGTGCGAGACGCCGAGACCTTCTTTTTAGGGACCAGCGGTGCGCATTTCTCGTGCGGGAGGCTGTGATCCCATAAATAACAAGAATTTTCAGATTTGTGAGGAAACAGATACTGGACTCTATTCGACACAAGTGTTTGCCAAGTCTATTGGACAGAGAGAATGTAGGCAACAAAAAAAAATATTTATTTTCAGAAATACTGGCAATTTTCAGCAACCAGTGCTTCATTCGTTATCTTGGATGGTGGTTCGAAAGTGAGCTCTCTTCAAGTGAATGTCGTCGAAGACGGAGTGGCGATTCGACTTCAAAGCGAGCGTCTTGAAGTGATTCTGAATGCGATCAACGACGGACATGACATTGTCGAGACGTCAAAAGATATGGAATTTCGAGTTGAATTTGTCGAAGATGGCGACTGGATTTCTCCCAACAATGACTACTTTCCAAAGTCTCAAATCGACGGAATCCACCTGATGAACAAGTTTCAATACGGACTTTCTCTGGAACGTGTTCTGACACAAGCTCTTCCCATCCAAGGACTGCCGGACTACGAGGTGAGAATGTCTCATGTCTACAATCTGGGAGAAGGCCGTCTTACTCCTGAGGAAGAACCCAAAATTTATGGAATGGTGGAAATCGCGGCAAAAGAATGTGTAAATATGCTAGAACCACATATCAGGCTATTGATTGCTTCTGGAATTTTGAGTGTTTCGATTCGTCTTTTTGTCTCTCCGTATGAATTCGAGTATGACGTCTCCAAATGGAGCGGACTGGAAGAGGAGAACAGCAAATACCGACAGAGTCTTGATCAGGTAATGAAGATTTTTTAAAGGAAAAAGCTCCCAACTTTTTTTTTTCCGTGACATTTTTCCCAAAAAAAAATGTTTTTTTTTTTGCATTATATTTTCTCTAATTTAAGCTTCTCAAAATGTGTTAGAGGTGCGCTTATATTAGAGGAAATACGGCATTTTGATGAGGACACGTTCCTTCCTAGTGCGAATATTGTCCATTCGCGAAAAATGCAAGTGCGCTCCATTGAACTTGGTACTTTGCGAATTTCATTTTCGTCGCCAAATTATTTTTCCTCTTTTTCTTCGATTTTTTGCTAAAATTCTTTGTTTTTCTTGATATTTCTTTGTTAAAATGACGAATAACAGACATATTTGTAATATTTTGTGAAAGACGTCCTAATTATGCCCAATTTTTGTCAAAACTCGTCATTTTTCGAAATTACCGCTTCTTAAAAAATTTCTAAATCATTTATTTGAAAAGGAAACATTTTTGCTCAAATTTTTTTTATGATGATGCATTTTAATGTATTATTTCTTTTTAAACCGAAAATTACTGATAATAATGAAAAATAGTAATTTTCGGTTTAAAAAGAAAGAATACATTAAAATGCATCATTATAAAAAAAAATTTGAGCAAAAATGTTTCCCTTTCAAATAAATGATTTAGAAATTTTTTAAGAAGCGGTAATTTCGAAAAATGGCGAATTTTGAAAAAAAAAATTGGGCATACTTGAGACGTTTTTCACAAAATATTACGAATTTGTTTGTTATTCGTCATTTTAACAAAGAAATGTCAAGAAAAACAAAGAATTTTAGCAAAAATTTGAAGAAAAAGAGGAAAAATAATTTGGCGACGAAAATGAAATTCGCAAAATACCAAGTTCAATGGAGCGCACTTGCATTTTTCGCCAATGGACAATAAATGAATGAAAAAGAGTGGAAAAAATAAAAAATTAGAAAAAAAATGCATGAAAGACGGGAGAAATATAGTGAAAACAGGGCAATGCGTCATTTCGTGTACTCTTTTCGGGATTCTAATTTTTTTTTCGATTCGCCATAAATCAGAGAAAAATTTTTACACGATTTTATTGTGATTTTCGTAAATCCCCCAACCAATACTTCTCTGAGCACTTTTTCCAGAAAGTTGGAACCTCCTTTAATCTATTGCCGGCCCGCCAAAATGGTCAAACGCGCTCCGCTGAACTCGACGCTATGCGATTTTAATTTTGGTCTCCAAATGATTTCATTTCACGTATAAATTCAACGTGAAATGAAATAATTTGGGAACCAAAATGAAAATCGCATATCGTTGAGTTCAGCGGAGCGCGTTTGACCATTTTGGCGGGCCGACAATACTCTACTTTAACTGCTCTATTTCTTGTTTCCAGCTAATTCCGATCCTGTGCAATATGATTGATTTTGTTCCAAATGGATTCGAGGTCGAGTTTGTTTTGTCGTTTGTCACCACAAGAGCTCTCCGCAATTAAATCAACTATTGTCGAACCGCTAAGATGGTCAAACGCGCTCCGCTGAACTCAATACTACGTGGATTTCATTTTGGTCTCCAAATGATTTCATTTCACGTTGAATTTGTACGTGAAATGAAATAATTTGGGAACCAAAATGAAAATAGCATAGCGTTGAGTTCAGCGGAGCGCGTTTGACCATTTTGGCGGGTCGAAAATATTTAAAATCATTTTTAAAATTTTAAATAATGCTTAATTTTTCTCACTCTTAACATTTTCCCTCTCAATAGTTTTCCCACCAAAGAATTCCCTCCTTTTGTTCCATTCTAGAACTCTTTTTGGTCTGGTTTGTGTGATGTACTCCTGTGATACTTAACATCTAGTGGACCTATTCAAAGTACTGTAGAAAATCGGAAAATGCTCTGATTGGTCTGAAAATTTGGGAAAAAAATGGCAAAAATGCTCCCGGTCATGGAATGCTCAGAAAAAAAAAATTAATTTTTTTTTGTCTGAAAATTTTTAAAATCGATATTTTGGTTCAAAATTTTCTGAGCATTCCATGACCGGGAGCATTTTTGGCAATTTTTCCCAACATTTCAGACCAATCGGAGCATTTTACAGTACTTTGAATAGGTCCATAAATTCTCCCTTTCTCATCAATCATTCTACTCTTTTTTGGGTACACTTACGACTTTTTTGAATTACTAATGGACCTATTCATAGGATTCGTTTTTTGACATTTTTTAACGTTTTTTAACGTTTTTTAACATTGTTTGACATTTTTTGACATCTATGAATAGGAAAAAAAAACAAAAACAAACAAAAAAAAACATTTTTTTTGTTTTTTTTCTTCCTATGAATAGGTCCATAATCCTCGATTTTTTTTTGTTTTTTTTCTGAGAATTATTTTTCAAACTCTATGATTAGTTTCGGAGCTTACTTGTACTTTTTCCCACTTTTCCCCCTTTTTCTCCGCACCCATCAGATTTTTTTTACATGTATTGCATAATGGAGAAGTGAAAGATTAGAGAGTGAGAAAATAAAACGTTTTGACTCGAGTTCTTCAAAAAAAAAAAAAAGTGCGAGCCGATTGAATTTCGTCGCACTTCTTCTGGATATGTTGCTGGGACGATTGAATTTATCAGCGGCCACGTGTTGCACTTTTCTACTTGCCAACTTGCAAAAGTTGATGTATTTTCTCGTGCATTGACGGTGGATGCATATAGTGTCCGTATTTTAATCATGTCGTCCTTTTGGTCCATTGCATTAAAAAAAAATTAAAATGTATATACACAAGCCTGCAACATTTGGCGACTTTGCCCCTACTTTTTTTTTCTTGTAACGGCACAGATTTTTGTATCTGAATTAGTAAAATGTGTAAACGTTAATCAAACGACGCGGATTTATTAAATATCTAGAGCCTACAGTCGCCCAGGCTGGCGTAAAGCTCTTAAACCCAAATAACCCTCTGCATCTCTGCGTCTCTCGCCACGTGTACAACGACACTCCAGACACGCGCGGTTTAGCAGCCACGTTTTGACTATGGGTGAGCCGCGCATATTTAGCCATTTTTTTGGTTGGCATTTGTCGAGAGGAGTTTTTTGATTTTTAAGTTTTAGCGTGGCTCTTTAATTCTAGTTTTTGGTTTTCTTCTTAAGTAGGTTTCCGTCTAGGCTTGTTTTGTTTGTGGAATTATTGATTTTGTCAATAAATCCGTTCTATTTTCTCATATTTTCTCGTGTTATTGTTTATTTATTGCGTTTCTTACGCATATTTATTGGAACCCGGACATCTTTCGGAAAGAAAGATCCAACTCTACTTTACATAAATTCACGATATGATTCAAATACGGACACTATATGCATCCACCGCATTTCACTTGTCAATTGTTCTTCTATTCTCTTCATTTTTTCCCTTCTCATTCGCCTTTACAATGCTGTGGAACATTACAAATTTATGGCCATCCCTTCCTTCTTTCCTTCCAGAATTCAATCGAATCGCCATACTTTTTTCTCTCTTTCTTTTTTTAATGAAAAGCTTTTATTTCTGACGATGTCTGAAATTAAATTGTGGGCGAGGAGCTCGAGCAGGTGTCTGTTTATGATTGTGGTTTTTCGCTTCTCATGACGAACAAGCTGGAAATTATGGGGTGGAAGGAAAACACACGGAAACGGCGGAAAAGAGGGAGACGTGGAGAAGGAAGAGAAGACTTCTTGTTTTCGGGAATGGAATAGATGGCGATGATGATCCACGTCTCCTTTCTGTTGTCTAGCAAAAAAAAGAAAAGAACAACGAGATCTTTCTTCTTATTATGACTTTTAGATGGTGGAGGTGGTGTGGGTGGATGGGTGGATGGGTGGTGCACCCGTATTTGAAATTAATTACTTTGTGTCGAAAATTGGAAAACAAAGGGAGACGAAAATAGACATGGGGTTATTAATGAAAATGATACAAAAATGCTCACATTGGTCTGCTCGAATTTTTTTTGTTGGGTTTATTTACTGCTTTTGAAAATAAAAAATTGAAAAAGTGACAAGTTGTGGCTCTGCCTTCCCCTTTATTTGTGTTAAATATTTTGTAACATTTCTTATCGTAAATTCTGTATATTACTCTCATCTCAGCTGATGCACATCCTTTTTCAAAAAATGGGAAAAACTCACGATTAATCTCGGTGTCTCGCCACGAATTTGCCAAATTTTAATAAATGCCACAATATGAGAGAGTGTGAGAAAGAGGGAGGGATGAATAAGAGTGAGCAATGTGTTCTCTTGTTTTCTCTCACTCTTTTTGAATGTGTTACGGTAGCACTTGATTCAACTGTGTTATTTTTTCCATTTTGTGAAAAAAGGTGTGTCGAAATTATTTCATTTCACGTTGAATTTATACGTGAAATGAAATAATTTGGAGACCAAAATAATAATCGCATAGCGTTGAGTTCAGCGGAGCGCGTTTGACCATTTGTTCGCCCTTTGTGTTTGTTTTCGTTCCTGCCGCAAAATACAATGCATTGCAAATTTAATTTGTTCACCATAAAACTCGAACTATGAACATTTAACCGAGCCATGGAGAAGAAAATATTGTACTTGGCTGGCTTGTGTGGCCGAGTGGCTATTATGTCTTAACGAGCGGAATTCAGTTACGATGCTTCAATGTTCCGCAGGTTGCGGCTAGGTTAAAAAAAAAAGGTTTTTTGCTGCGAGATTTGAGGAACATTCTAGCACCGTAACTGAATTTCACTCGTGACCGGGGTATACTCGGTATAAAACGCTGAAAACTCGCTCCAATCGAACAAAAAATTTCGCATGCATTTGAAACATCGGCCACGGTCTCTCAGTTTTCTGCACTCTCTCGTCGCTAACGTGGCCGCGTCCTCCACTGTGCGAAGGGAGCGAGTTTGCAGCGCTCCGTACTGAGAATATTGAACGCTAAATAAATCGCCATATATACCTAGGTTGGTCGTAGTCGTCAACAAACCGACTGTTTTTCAATATCAGAAATAATAATACTGAAAAATGATCATCGTTTTGCTCGTCCAAGCGGATTCTTCACGAATTCCAAAATCGTTTTTGAGCTTCTCGAGTTTTGAACGTTGAAATTTGGTGTCTAAAGAGCTCGTTACAATCAGATATCGTCTGAGTGTCTAATCAGATGAGAACATCATAAAAAAAGTATAATTTTCATATTTTCTCTTCAGCATTTTTTTTTACTTTTCTCATTAAAATCAAAAACAATTGTTTTTTGAAGTGTTAATAAAAACTACCGGAATCAAATAAATAATTATGAACAAAATCCAATTTAAATATCAATTAATGTAAAAAATTAAATTAAATGTACACCTAGCGTAACAAAGAATGTTTCGATTGGTCTGAAACTTTGCTAATTGTTGCCAAAGAAAAGTTCCGGACATGCGCAGAAAATTTTAAAACGAAGCATCAAATTTAGACAACAAAAAAGTTTTGAAAAGTTTTGAAACCCATATATAAATCCAAAGTAATTTTGACTTTGTTTCCTATCAATTCAATCGAAGAATTCTCCGAGTACGGTAGGGGTTTCAAAAAATATGAAAATTAAAACTCCACTTCAATGTATAGCCTTGCACGCCTCCCCCGTCGTCCAATGCGCCATCAAGTTCGTCGGATAATTAAATTATTTTTTCACTCGAAAATTTACTTTTTTGAGAAATTCGAATCATGATCTGATTATTCAGGATGTCACCATCTTTTTAATCCAAAAACGAGGCTTTTTTGTCAGAAAATGACCGAGCCTTAGGGTTTTAAAAATGCGTCAGGTCGAAACAATTTTGGAAGGCAAGGGTGCCGTGCCTTGTAAAAATATAAACTACTTTATAAATAAAGGCAAAAAATCTATAAATTCATCATGCCGTTTTAAAAAATGTCGCTTTCTCACGATCTCTGTCTGTTTTTGTCTCATTTCATTCTCCTTTTTCCAATTGTTTCTTTCCAGAAATCACTTTTCTAATTCCTTCGAATCGCTGCGTTTCTTCGTTTGGTAATCCCACATTCCTTCCTTTTTGGTCCCTCCCATTTATTTTTTCTTTAAAAATAGCATTCTCAATTTTTCTTTTTTTTTAAACGCATTTATGGGGTTATTCACGGGGTAGCAAAGAAGGCATTTTTTGCAAATTATTATTATTGTGTTTTCAATCGACTTGCGACATGAAAACGAAACGCAATTCAATTCAATTCAAGTGTGCATTCACCGTTCTGTCTGCGTCTCTTCAAATATCACTGTGTTCGCGTGGTCGCGCACAAATAAGTAGGCGGAGTTTCGATTCGCGTTCTCATGTCGCAAGTGGATTGAAAACACAAAATGTATTTTTTGCTACTCGGTGTATAACCCGATTAGACGGCGAGCAAGAGCAATACACGAACAATTCTCATAATTCGCCTAATTTAATTATTTGGTTGCTCATTTTATGACTTTGCAGTTTTTAATGCTGCTGTTTCTTTCTTATTCATTCCGCCGCGATGTTCATATTTGATTTCGATATGATAACGTTTGAATTATAAAAAACAAGAACAGATGGCGAAAAAAGGAGGATAAGCTTCCGGGTTGGTTGGAAATGAAAATAAAAATAAAAACACCTGGCTTCGTATTTAAGACGATTTGCTCTGTGAATCACTCACAGAGTAGACACAGCTTAATATAGAAATGGAAAAAATATATGTAAACAAAACATCATGGTATTTTTTTCACATTTTGAATTTAGAATTTAGTCGATGTGGTAGAAAGCTTTTCGAAATATCATTTATTCGTTCCAATCAAAAACCTTTAACAGGAAAAGAGGGACTGAGATGTCCCTGAGCTAGTTCATACTCACGCTGAACGGAACAATCAACGATATGTGTAAATACCGAATGTCGGCAATCGTGTGGTCGCGTGTGGTCCCGGCGCGATGGAGAGTACTGTAGTCGCATTGCGCGGTAATTCAAATATGAGTTTTCGCTGTTTTCGTATTTTAATAGTAATTCTTTGTAGTTTTACCATAGAAGCGTTTAAGTAAAAGTTGCGAGAGAGTTGGACTTTATATTTCCCTCGATTCGCAACACATATTGCTGCAAAAAGGTCATATTAGGGTCATAGTCATTAATCACCCATATTTTGCCCCTAGTTTTGCTTTTATTGCTCGTCAGGAGACAACAATTTGAGCGTTCTATGTATGCAAAAAATACCAACACCATACATTTCATTAGTATTCTACCCGTCAGCAAACATGCAAGCTCAATGCTCGATAATAGTAAAGATGATCTTGTAAATAAGGCGATGATCATCTACATATGTTCAGAATGGTCTGGCTGTTTGTCGCTAAGTTTCCATTACACCAAAATCCCCTTTTTTCCCCACCTAGATCTTCTATTTTCCTGCGCATATATATATTGTTGTTATTGCTCACGATTCAAATCTCCCCTCCCCTCCCCTCCCATCCACCGCCTGTAATTCAATTTCCCGTGTCCGAAGACCGGTGGGACGCTTATATATCCATTCGCTCACCCATATATGCTCACTTGTTCGTTTTTTTTTTTTTTCAATTTTGCGGAATTCAGTCATCCTTGGAAACTGTGTCACGGCACCCCAGCCTTCTGGTGAATTTTTAAAACTCAAAGGCTCGGTCATTTTATGACCAAAAGACCTCGTTTTTGGATTAAAATGATGGTGTCATTCTGAATAATCAGATCATGATTCAAATTTCTCAAAAAAAAAAAATTTCGAGTGAAAAAATAATTTCATTATTCGGCGAACTTGGTGGCGCATTGGATAGACATTGACAATAAACTGTATTTTTATAATAAAAACAAGTTTATCACGGAATCGGTTTTTCAAGTTATGTTTACGGTTTTTATGGAGACGCGGCTGCTGACATTTTATTTACTCACGTTCCACTCTTTGTCATTCATTTATACGCACTTTTTTCTGCGAAAATTTCTGCCCTCTGTGGCTCAGTTGGTAGTGTGCGTGAATACAAATCATAATGTCACGGGTGCCTTGTTTAGCCACTGCATTTTCTTGCAAAAGGCAAGCACAGATGGGTGAAATGCGTTGGATGCATATAGTGTCCGTATTTCAATCACGTCGATCTTTTGGTCCATTGGACGGTATATAATAACTTTTTATTTATTTTTTGCATTATAAATAATATACATAAATAATATGTAAATAAATTGAATGTACATATATACACAAGCCTGCGACATTTGGCGACTTTGCCCCTGCTTTTTTACAAGTTTTTTTTTCTTGTAACGCTCTTCCAAATTTTGTGATTTTTGTGGCTAAATTAGTAAAATGTGTAAACGTTAATCAAACGACGCGGATTTATTAAGAGCCTAATTTACATAAATGCACGACATGATTCAAATACGGACACTATATGCATCCACAGCATTTCACCTGTGACACACACAGACATGGGTTTTTATATATAAGAAAGATAGAGTTGATAACTATTGAAAACGATTATTAAAAGGCTAATAGCCTCCGAACATGGCTATTAGCCATTATGAGCCAAAACTTTTCTGAGTTCGCCTGCAGATAGCAAGCTCACAGACACCCCGATCTGGGTTTTTATTTATACGAACGATGATTATTTATTTTTGATCTCTACTGAAAGTTCCATTTTCCCATATCTTTTCTTTGGTGATTTGCCGTCACATTGACGTACATAAATGCTCAAAATTAGTGGGTTGCTCGGCAAAAAAAAAAAGTTCTGTGACTTGTTATTATTAAAATCTTGGAAGGTGTACAAATGGGAATAACACGTGATGCTGTCATCGGTGGGAAATTGGCTGGATCATGCAAATGAGAATATTTACTCGGGGAATTTTGAGCTAATAGCCATCGAATTGGGTCGTGTGTCATTTGCGTTTGGCACACGTTTTGAATTCGATGGCTATTAGCCGTTTTCGATGATTTTTCTCTTCAACTTCTTTTTCGAATTTTAAATTCTGTAGCTAATAGTTATGGAAAACAGCTATTAGCCATTGAAAAAGGCTAGTAGCCATCGCATTCGGGGCGTGCACCGAATGAGAAATCTCTAACAGCGTTTAAAAGGGTTTTTTCAACCTATAAATTAAGTTTTCAAACGATTTGCATCATGAAAACCCGAGTCGGCTATCCCTTTTTTGTCTGTGTCTCTTCAAATAGCACTGTTATTGGAGTGCGTGGTCGCCCACAAATAAGTGGGCGGAGTTTCGCATTCTCATATCGCAACTCGAAGAGTCCCAAACACGCCGTTTTAGAACGGGATTGGTGTCGGAATAATAATAATAA
Source organism: Caenorhabditis japonica (assembly GCA_963572235.1). Taxonomy (NCBI): domain Eukaryota; kingdom Metazoa; phylum Nematoda; class Chromadorea; order Rhabditida; family Rhabditidae; genus Caenorhabditis; species Caenorhabditis japonica. The sequence goes on along the minus strand of OY754343.1, from coordinate 21,985,179 downwards.
AAAAAGAAGAAAATCATCAAAATGATTTATCTATTACGCGTCATCAATGATTCACATTCTGAGCATAAGCATTAATCAGTCATACCTGTGCGAGTGGCTAGTGCGTGTGAGCCGCGTTCGTTTTAGAACTGGACAGGGGCTAGACTGTGTTCTATAGAATATTAGAGAAACATAAACCACATAAAAAAAAAATATAATGCTCGATACAGTTGGCCATCGCACGCCTCCCCCCGTCGTCCAATGCGCCACCAAGTTCGCCGGATAATGAAATTACTGATTTTTTAACTCGAAAATTTACTTTTTTGAGAAATTCGAACCATGATCTGATTATTCAGGATGACACCATCATTTTAATTCAAAAACGAGGTCTTTTGGTCAAAAAATGACCGAGCCTTAGGGTTTTAAAAATGCACCAGCTAGCCGTGCATCGATGATAGACAAAAACGTAGATTGCAACAGTTTTCATTATTTTAGTGTGAAACAAAGACAATGGGCCAAAAAGTTCACAAAGGCGGCTCCGATCATACATGCACTCGACACCCCAACCCCATTCTCATCACTCAAAGTTTTCTCTCTCTCTCTCTCTTTTTTTTTTTCTTTTTTTCGGAAGTAACATCCGGTGCTTCATCCGCAGTCAATCACACTTCGAAACTCCGCCCATTCTTGTCCATTCGAAACAAATTTCTGCCCTACCAGCTGCGAGACGGGTTGCCACGTCCGCTCGACGAGGCTCCGCCCACTTTTAGGTGGCACCGCGGCTCTTCTGCGCCTCTCAAAAGTGGAGACGTTCGTCAAGTCCTGCTCTCTTCGGTGGGCTTCTTGTTCCATTTTTATTTTCATGCGTTTCTTTTTCTCGTTTTTCATCAATATACATACATTTCCAGACCATCATGAAGCACTCTACCCTCACATCCAATCTGATAGTATTTGGTAAGTCTCCAGCATCAAAAATCTGACGCTTCCGTTTTCTGATTTTGGCTATTCAGAAAAAATGGGGAAAAAAAAGAGAAAGAAAAAAAAGGAGAAGACGTGACCCAGTCTAATGGGTTTCGGAATGGTTTCTTTTTTTATCTTTTCCTTTTTGTTTTTAGCCACAAAAAAAATCAAAAACACCACTGGGGTAAAGTTCAGAACAACAATTAAAGTCAGACAGATGAACTTTTTCCTCTTTGGGTAATTGGGTTAATTAGCCGGCGAAATAGAGCTGAAGAGGTCTTTTTGTCTTCCAGTCTCGAGAAGATAATCATCCAAATTTATTTTGTTTTTGTGTGTGTCGTGGCGCTCCATCCGTTCCATCGTTTCCAGATATTCTCGAGAATTCCTAATATCTTTCTCTTTTTCTCATTCTGTCTATTTTCGCTCTGACGGGAAGGAAAGAAATCCACGAAAATAGTTCAAATCCATCATCCTACCCGCTCCATATTCTCCATTTTTCGCCAAGCTTTCTGTTCCATTATTTTGCTTCAAAACCTCTTGATGGAAGCGCCAGGAAAATAAACAGCACGGGCACGTCATAAATCAAATTCTTTGCAAAATTGTCTAAATTATAGTAGCTACTAAAAAGAGCAAAGACTGGACGAGGTGGGGGTGGGCTCCGCGAAGAAGGAGGCTCGCAAATTCACCTGTTTCCAATTGTTTTCCATGACAACCAAGTACTTTAACGACGGACGGCTTTTTCTTTTCCTTTTTTTGTTGTTGCTCATGTTTCAACATGAACTATTGGGAAATATTCATTTTTCAATTGGAGGGTTCAGTGGAATAAAAAAAAAAGAAGTTAAACATGGATTTGAAGGAAACAAGATTGAATGGGGTGTGGGAAAACTACAAAGTCAGAATCAAGAAATCTTTGACCGGCTTGCAAGCATGCAAATGCCGACCTCCCCCGCCTTCCAATGCGCCGCCAAGTTCGCCGGATAATTAAATTATTTTTTCACTCGAAAATTTACTTTTTTGAGAAATTCGAATCATGATCTGATTATTCAGGATGACACCATCATTTTAATCTAAAAACGAGGCCTTTTTGTCAGAAAATGACCGAGCCTTAGGGTTTTGAAAATGCACAAGCTAGAAACAATTTTGGAAGAAGGCTGGGGTGCCGTGGGACTCACTATTTCAGATGAACCCTATTAGTCATTAAACCTTTTTTTCCATTTTGACTTCTCTCCAAACAGCGAAACAAAAAGTGTTTCCCATGAAATATTGATGACACACACATCAGCACATTCTTTTGCAGCCGCCGTGCCGTTACTTCTAAATTTGGTGTCGCTCATTCCGATCTTCTCTCAACGCCAACAAAAGAGGAAATCCATTCGGTGAGTAGGACCGCAAAAAAAAAAACGGAAAAATTTTCACCTGAAACTTGATATTACTATTTATGTATTAGGACTGAAGAGGGGGAGACACGCGTGCAAATCAATCTTCTATTTTTTTTTCCTTTTCTGTGTGTGTTTATGAAGATGAAATAAGGTGCAGGAACTTGCCGAAAGAAAATTGTCTCCTTGTTTTTCTTTTTGTTTAAAAACGTCATATCTATAATAAATTCCAAAAATGTCGCTTCCACATTGCCAAGCTAATTGCCAAGCAAAGTGACAAATTGATCTGGAACTAGGCAGCTGATGAGCAGCTGATGGGCAGCTAATGGGCAGCTGGTGGGCAATTTGCCCGTAAAGTAGCAGGAGTTGATACCCCTATCATTTTGCAACGCGAATTGCCGAAAATTCCTTGAGAAGTTGATCAATGACTCTTCATGCAATCAGAAATAATTATTTGTATTAATTGTAAGGGCATAATTACCTTCATGTTTCCCGAAATGAGGATTCACTGAATATGGAAATCTGGGATCAGGACTGGTCTTCGGAATATTATTGTTTTAAAAAATTTGTCACCTGGCGAGAGGCGCGAATTCAAAAAATAGGCTCCGCCTTCTCGCCGAAATATTTCTGCAATTCTGTGCGCGCGATTTTCTGTGTCGAATTTTTGTCCACTGCACGGTGTCCAGGATTTGAAATGTGGGCGGAGCCTAATTTGCTCGCGCGCCAGCAAACTTGCATGGCGCACTTTCGGTGCTTGCGCATTTTTCGACTCTCGCATTTTCTTTATTGATTTTATTATTTTTCTTTCAGTAAAACCTGTTTTTCTTTGTAAAATGCATGTATTGTATCTTTTAATACCGTAAAATTGCCCAAACTTCCATTTTCATAAAGATTTATCCTGCAAAAACACCAAAAAACTCAAAACGAATATTTGGAAATGGTGGCTGAACCAAATTCGACGTTCATAGCCTTAAAAAAGTTTTAAATACCTCAGCTATAATTCCGTTGGAGCACATGTGGGAAAAAATTAAGAATTTATGCTTTTTTTCCCGAAAAACATAAAAAATGCGTCAAAATTTGAATTTCGCGAAAAAATCCAGTGGGGTGCGTTTGCTCGGCTCCGCCCACTTTTCAAATCCTGGACACCGTGCACTGCTTTTCAATTTCTCCTGGAAACCTTTATAAAAATTGTTATTTTGAAGCGAATTTGGCAACTGTTGATTTAAATTGAGTTTTTAATTATCTTCGATCGATATTTGTTAATAAATTAACGAAAATTCAACGCATAAAATCGCGCGCAGAGTTGCAGAAATATTTCGGCGAGGAGGCGGAGCCTATTTTTTGAATTCGCGCCGCTCGCCAGGCCAGGTGACAACTTTTTTATAACAATAATATATGTTTTTGTTTGTTTTCACATTCCGGATTCCATTCTCCCTGAAATCATTTTTCCAGAATTCCGGATTCTAGATTCCCTCCAATTATTTCAGTCTTTATTCCGTATTTCATATTATTGTGTTTTCAATCGAATTGCGACACGACACGACATGAGAACGCGAATCGAATCGAAACGAAACGAAACGAAACTCCGCCCACTTATTTGTGTGCGACCACGCGAACACAGTGATATTTGAAGAGACGCAGACAGAACGGTGAATGCAGACTTGAGATTTCATGTCGCAAGTCGATTGAAAACACAATATGTCATTCCGTGCAACACTGGATCCGTCGGACTTTTGTAAATAAATAAAAAACAAAACAATTCATTTTTTCGCATCGAACTCATTTGCAGAGATAACGCAAGTCTGCAACCGCTCGTATGGCTTCTGGTTGTCGATGTGCTCATGTCGGCCCAACTCGTGTGGCCCATCCACAACTTTCTGCTCGAAAAGTAAGCCAATGGGATTATTATTTCTTCCATTTTCACATTTCTCTCCAAAAATATGTATCAAAAGAATTATTTATGTGTAAACCGCATCAGCGACATTTGCAATTTTTGTGCAAAAATGTGCCGAACTATTTGAGAAAGTTTGGGCCAACGGAATAGATTAAAAAATAAAAATAAAAATACAACAAAAACAAAAAACCACAGAGTAGAGCGGAAAAGTCTAGACAGCCCACCATCATTATCTATTCTCTCTGCTTTCCTCAACAATTGTAAATAGGAGAAACATTATGACAACTTTCTGACGTACATACATAGAACGCTTTGATCTACTACTTTTTCATTTCAGAGGAACGTTCTCAGAATGGGGATGCATTGCGTACGGAGCGGCCGATATGACACTTTCCCTTCTAGAAGTTCTACTTGCTTGTATGGTTGCATTCGATCGATACATTGTCACAATTGCTCCGAAATGGGGAAAGTGGAGGTGCAATTCCAACTATTTTAAACTCATTTCGTTTGGAGCTTTAGCTATTGGATTATGGAGTTTTGTACCAGTCGCCGGATACGGAAAATACAGCACTTTTCATCGTGACATGTTCTGTTCAATTGATTGGAGGCAGGGAAATATTGAGCCGGATTCGGAGAAATCAAAACTTTCTGCTCATCGATACATTGCTTTTCTAACTGCCACGTGTCTCGTTTTCTTCTTAATTCCAGTTTGCATCGCTTCCTCGCTCTACTACAGTATTATTGATCATGTGGATAGGCAGAACGCTGCAGATATTCAAATTGAAAACGGAGTTCCAAAACCGGAGATTTGCACGTGGGCTCCGAAATGCCACGTGGCAAAGGTTGGATTGGGATGTCTCCTTGTCTCCGTGCTTCCCTTCTTCGCCTACTCGCTGGTCTGCCTGAACCCAATGAAATCAGACTTTCATCGTATTCACTACATTGTCGTTCCTGTTATCATCAGCCGAGTGAGCACTCTCCTCAACCCAATCTTCTACGTGTGGCTCAATCCGGAAATTATACCAATCAACGAATTCATTGCCAAACGAGCCAAGCCAAGACCACAACGACCACTCTACCATACTATCAATTTGGTCAGTTAATACTCTTTTTCAACTGTAGTAAAATTTTTATATTGTAGATTGCCGACGTTCCCGGAATGTCATTTCCTATTTTAACACCTACAATTCCGCGTCGTCAACTTCCAAAGATTCCATCTCATTTGGCGTCACCCTCAAAACCGAGTCTCAACGATTTTCTGGATGAGGATTCGGATTGCGAGCCGAAAGAATTTACTCCAATGCTTTAATTTTATATGGTTATTTGCTGGTTTTTTTCCCCAATACTTTTATTTTATTGATACATTATCTACTCCCCCCCCCCCCCCAAAATGAATTGAAACTTCTGCATTTTGATCTTTGGCGTTATAAAATTCGTCCAACAGCGTGGCGCTTGCTGAAAGGCATGGACGGTTGTTGCATTGAAAGTATTTGTAGGAATGAAAAAACTTCCTTAAAACTGACTCTAAATTTTTTCAAACCTTGGTTACTGTATCATGCGTAAGCTTTCCATCCCGGGCGGGCCGTTCGCATTGCCCGGTCTGCGATTTTATGTGACGGTGTTTGGACACACCGTCACGGTACATTGCACGTATTTCAATTTTCGATTTTTTTATGAGTTCCCAATGGTATTAAACATGATTTTTATTGCTTTTTTTTTTCGTAATTTCAAATATCAAAAATATTTTTAGGAAGTCGAAAATGATTAAAATGGAGAGAAGCTGTTCGTCAAGTAGCGAGGATAATAATATTGAGGAACCATTGGAAAAAAAAGAAGGAAAATCAATATCGCCATTTTCCAGCGTTTCGCTGAATGAAAAAGTTGCGAGGGTTCAAAAAAAAATTAGAAGGTCACGAATATAAAGAGGTTTGCGGAAAAAAAAATAATTCAAGATTTTTTTTAAGATCGAGTGGAAAACAAGTTTCCATCGAATTGTTTGTTGACTCCGAATTTGTTTCACTAATAAACATTTTCTAATTACCATTTTTATTGATACTTTGAAGGAATAAAAACATTTAACGCGGGCGTTTTTTTTGCCTGGGTACCGGACGGCCCTTTACCCGGACGGGTCGGGCGGGCGAAAAACGCCCGCTGTGGAAAGCTTATATTTTATGGTTACTGTTTCTTCAGGTAACATTTGAAAGGATTGCACCAAATTGTTTACAAGATGTGATATAGTGCTGATGAGAAAAACGTCACAAAACCATTAAAAAATTGAAAAACTTAAGCAGACAATTTTTTTTTTAAAACATCTACAAATTTATGGGACATGGCGTATCATTGACGATGTTGATTTCGCGACTTTTAAAAGTTGTGGTAGTATTTCTCGGGTTACCGAGGCGCACCCTCTAATTGAAACGCCCCTGTAATAGATGTGCACCAAAAAAGAAAAGTGGAAAATAGAGTCACATGCCCTTCTATAACAGTTTTTACGATAATTGTCTGAATAATTGGTTGCGTAGGTTTTTTGATACGCACGGTGTCCAGGATTGGAAATGTGGGCGGAGCCCAATTTGCTGGCGCGCCAGAAACTTGCATGGCGCACTTTCGGTGCTTCGCATTTTTCGACTCTCGCAATTTTTTTAATTGATTTTATTATTTTTCTTTCAGTAAAACCTGTTTTTCTTTGTAAAATTTACGTATTTTTTATTTATTTATTTGTACAGGGTGGCCGATAAGTATAGGACGTTTTGAAAGTGCTCCCATTTTTTCAATTTGAGGATTTTTCGAGAACAACCTTTATTAAACAACAAAAAATAAGCAGAAAATTTGATTTTACAAGAGAATTTCGAAGTTGGATCCACGAGCTTTGACACAGGCTCTCAAACGTTTCTTCACCGAATTGACAGTGCGCCGCAGGTATCCGTCGTCGATCGAAGCCCATGCTACCTCGAGAGCGGCCTTCAAGTCATCGACAGTAGCAAAAACTTTTCCCGCGATCTTCCCTTCCAACATGCCCCAAACGCTGAAATCCATCGGATTGAGATCCGGGCTGGAAGCAGGCCACAAGTTCTTGTCCAGGAATCCAGGGAAATGCGCCTCCAAGACGGCCAATGTCGATCTCGAGCCATGGGACGGTGCCCAGTCTTGTTGAAGGATAAATGGACCACCAGCAAAGTGCCGTCGAAGAATTCGAACCGTCGAAGACGAAATTTGAAGGCGTCGAGCGATCTCAGCACTTCCGAGGCCTCTCTTGAACAAGAGTTCAATGGAAGGACGATGAGGAGAACTTTTCATAGCTCGGCGATATGGAGAAGTGAGAACAAATGACTGAGAAGCTTACTTATATAGTCTCTGGACTTTCGAAAAGTTTCGAAATTTTTCGAAAATATCCCTTGGCACCGTGCCAGGGAACGCTGAAAGCGAGCGTCCTATACTTATCGGCCACCCTGTATACGCCCATTGCGGTACGTGAAAAGAAAATAATACAGAAGAAATGTATAGGTGGAAATAAAGAAAACGAAGTGGTAAAAAAATAGGCAGGAAATATGGTCTGAGTAAACGTGAGAATGACACATTTTGGGGGAGAAAAGAGGAAGGATTGTGCGTAAACGTCCGGTCATAATCAGTGGTCACATTTTGAATGAAGAGAGCGTGCGGTTAACAAAAAAGTTTCTACGTATTTTAGTTTTGCAGTGGTTCCATTTGAATTTATTTTTTGCGCGCGTGCGGGTGATTTTCTCATAAGTGAAGAAGGGGCTTGTGTCAATGTCTATTTGACCCCAAATCATTTTTAGTACAAGTTTTCTATCAAAAGTTTGCCTTATCGATTCTAGCGATGAAAGATTGAATAATGAGTTACGTTGGGGGGCTGTTAGGTAGTCGGGGTCATTTGGAGTTAGGTATCTCCCTTTTATACGGCTATATAACCTTCTTGTAAATGCATTTTGAACCGATTCAACGGCTTTACAGTCTAGTTTTCTTGTTGGGTTGCTTATTTCAGTTCCATACTCTAATATAGGTCTAATGAAGATTTTGTATAAAAGTGTCATGAGTCGGGGATTATTACTACAGTAGTGATTAAATATTTGGAAGACGCCAAACTTAGCTTTGCAAGTAGCTTTTTTCCAGTGGTTTGAAAAATCGAGAACTGGTGATATCATGAAGCCTAAGTCGCGGATCAATGTTTCTCTTTTTATTGGAATATTGTTGATCTGGTAATTTGTGGTTCGGGGATTTTTGCCTAATGAGATAACTAGAGTTTTACTATCGTTGAGAGCCAGCTTAGAATTTTCAGACCATTTGCAGACGGAGTCTATCGCGTTTTGCATCAGAGTTACATAACCTTCAAGCGGATCACTTTTTGGAATCGTCGTGTAGATTTTAATGTCGTCTGCAAATTGTTTGCATCTAATGCCAGCTGGCAGAATGCTAGGAATTTCATTAACAAATATTCCGAAAAAGTATTGGCGAGAGTACGGATCCTTGAGGGACGCCGCACTGCGCGTGCTTTTGGGTAGATAATTTGTTGTTGACCTTAACCGAAAATTTTCTATTGGAGAGATATGATCTGATCCATTTGATCAGATTCGGATTGAGTTTGACTTCTACCAGTTTCTCTAATAGAATTTCATGTGGAACCCTGTCAAAAGCTTTTGCGTAGTCTGAGTATATTACGTCTACTTGCGCGCCTCTATCTATGCTTTCTGTCCAGTCATTAACTGCCTCTAACATGCATGTTACTGTGGATTTTTTGGGGCAAAAACCGTGTTGATCATTGTTCCAAAATTTAATTTTATCTAAGTGTTGCAGTATTTTCTTCAAGAGGCAGCGCTCGTATATTTTACATAACTGTGAGGTTAAACTAATTGGGCGGAAGTCTGTTGGTACCGTGGGTTTCTCTTTTTTGTTCAATGGGATGACTATGGACTCTTTCCAGAGCGATGGGCACTCGCCTCTCATCATAGAAAGGTTGCATAGTTGTGCTAGTGGGCTACTGATAAGATGTGCTATTATTTTCAGAAACTTATAGGGGACGTTATCGGGTGTCTGGGAGCAGGAGGTTTTGCATTTTAACATCATACTTTAACTTTCATACTTTAACATCATACTTTAGGAAATTGTGGTAAAGAGTTAAGATTAAAAGTACTGGGCAAATTTAGTTTTTTTGGTCCATTGGCGTGTCCTTGCGTTGCTGAAGCGGCGTGGCATTTGCGTTGGTTGCTGGCGATTGGTTTGGAGAGTTCCTGTATATTTTAATACCATAAAATTGCCCAAACTTCGCTTTCGTAAAGATTTATCCTGCAAAAACACCAAAAAACTCAAAACGAATATTTGGAAATTAAAAATTTTTTTAAAGACCTCAGCTATAATTCCGTTGGAGCACATGTGGGAAAAATTAAGAATTTATGCTTTTTTCCCGAAAAACATAAAAAATGCGTAAAAATTTGAATTTCGCGCGAAAAAATTCAGTGGGGCGCGTTTCCTTGGCTCCGCCCACTTTTCAAATCCTGGACACCGTGATACGCTAATTTTAATAACATTAAAAATGTTTTTTTTTATTCAAAAATGTCCATGTTTCCTGGAAGTAATTTAAATTGTTTTTCCCAATACTTTTATTTGTCATCAACTATTTCCCCCTGTTAAAATTAATGATTTTTATTAATAAGTGGAGCGTTGTCTTCATCAACATAGACATACTCTCCTTCTTCAGCATTTTGATCTTCGGCGTCATAGAATTTGTCCAACAGCGAGGCACTTGCTGAAAGGCATGGACGATTGTTGCATTGGTAGTAGATGGGGTTCTTTCTGAAACGAATAAAAATATGTACATTTTTATTCACTTTTTTCAGCATGATAGGTGGTATTCTCAGTACGTAGGGCTGCAAACGCGCTCCCTTCGCACAGTGGTGGACGCGGCCACGTTGGCGACGAGAGAGTGCAGAAAATTGAGAGACCGTGGCCAATGCATGCGAAATTCTTTGTTCGATTAGAGCGAGTTTTCATATCAGGTACGAGCCAAGACTCTTGGATATCCAACGGTATATGGATCTTATATGGATCTTATATGGATGCATATTTTTTTAGTATTTATGAATGTGGACCTTTATCCTGTCTGCTTTTAAAAAGTGAAGAAAAAAAACTCACGGACATAGACAAACTTTGACGTCATCGACACACACATACTTCATAAGTTGAAATCCTCCACCACATGTTACCGTACACCCTGACACTTCAACAATGTCACATTCGACAGTTGGAAGAGTGGTTGTTGTGGTAACAGCAGCACTTTCAGAAATTGAAGCAACAAAAGAAAGAATCACAGCGATGGTGAGTTGCATTCCGAATCCAAATGAAACAGAACACGAGATGGTCATAATGATTTTATGGTTCCGAAGATGCGAATGAGTTGGAAACGGAAAAATGGAAGGAAATAAATGTTATTTTTTGTTTTTATGGTTTCGTTTGTTTATCCTATTTGTTCGCACATATTATGAGTTTATAAAGTCTGCGAATTTTGGAAAGTTTGATTTAGTTTCAGCTCATAAACTGTGTAACTAAATAACAGTAAAACAAATGTGATATTTTTATGGTTTTTCATTCAGTGATCTTTCTCAACAAATGACTTGTGCCATAAAGAATTTGGAATAATCACAGAATAGCCACCCACAGTCGGCGCCGCGTGGGTGGCTATACTGGTATAATGGGTGGCTATTCTGGAATGATGGGTGGCTGTTCTGGTATAATGGGTGGCTATTCTGGTATAATGGGTGGCTATTCTGGAATAATGGGTGGCTATTTTGGAATAATTGGTAACTATTCTGGAATGATGGAGGGGGGGGGGGGCTTTTCTGGTATAATGGGTGGCTATTCTGGTATAATGGGTGGCTATACTGGAATAATGGGTGGCTATTCTGAAATGATGAGTGGCTATTCTATAGCCCGTTCTTCCAGTAAAAGCACCCAAAGTAGCCATCCACAGAAAATCGGAAAAATCCCATTTTTCAGTTAATGGGTGGCTATACTGGAATGATGGGTGACTATTCTGGAATGATGGGTGGCTATTCTATAGCCCGATCTTCTAGTAAAAGCACCCGAAGTAGCCATCCACAGAAAATCGGAAAAATCCCATTTTTCAGTTATATGGGTGGCTATACTATAGCGTGGGTACCCGGAATTTTCCCTTTTTTTGCATTCAAATTTATTCAATTTAATTGAATTTTCTTGCTTTCGTGCATTGGAAAAAAATGTCAAATTAATTCATTAAAATGGCCTTTTTTATTTCGTGCATAAATCCATAAATAACAGTAAAACAAATGTTATATTTTTATGGTTTTTCATTCAGTGATCTTTCTCAACAAATGACTTGTGCCATAGAGAATTTGGAATAATTACAGAATAGTCACCCATTTAACTTGCTATAGTATAGCCACCCACAGTCGGCGCCGCGTGGGTGCCTATTCTGGAATAATGGGTGGCTATTCTGGAATAATGGGTGGTTATTCTGGAATGATGGGTGGATATTCTGGAATGATGGGTGGATATTCTTGAATAATGGGTGGCTATTCTGGAATTATGGGTGGCTATTCTGGAATGATGGGGGGGGGGGGGATTTTCTGGTATAATGGGTGGCTATTCTGGTATAATGGGTGGCTATACTGGAATAATGGGTGGCTATTCTGGAATGATAGGTGGCTATTCTATAGCCCGTTCTTCCAGTAAAAGCACCCATATATTTCAAAGTAGCCATCCACAGAAAATCGGAAAAATCCCATTTTTCAGTTATATGGGTGGCTATACTATAGCGTGGGTACCTGAAATTTTCCCAACCACGTGTTCTAAGTTTTAAATGCTTCCTCATTGTCTAATCAAGTTGCATAACATCACTGATCAGCCCAAAAGTGTTCTGACGAGTTCAGCCCAGACATCACTGATTGACTTTTCTGACAGGCATCCTTTCTATAGGAAGAAAATCATCTGGGCGGGTTCAATCTTATCTTTTTGCCCCCCGGGACATTCACATGATAACACCGTGGTAAATATACACAAACTACGTAAGATCAGTGACAACACCAAAAACTTACACCAACATCACTGTCCTGCACTATAAAATCGTTAATTACCGATAATAATTTTATTATTTATTGTCCCTTCCGTTGTCTCCCCAAAATGCGCGCTCTACTCCTTCTTCTAGCCTTTTTAGAGTTGGGTGAAGCATTAAATGTTCTATTCTACACGGCAGTCATCGGAACTTCTCATGTATACTTTTTGAACTCGGCAATCAAAGCTCTTCTGAAAAATGGGCATACTGTGGTAAGGAAAGACTTTTTATTAAAATCAAAAAAGAATAGAATATGGTTTGTTCAGGATGTGGTAATGTCAGTATACAATGAAATGGTGACCGTGAAACTTCAAGAAGGCGTTCGTCGAGTTTATCACAATCGACATTCCGATCCAAACCATTGGGAGAAAAATGCTCATCATTTTTCCAACATGTTTGAGAAAAAGTGGACTTCGTTTGGACAGTTTGAGAATTTTCAAGTGACTGGATATGAGTTATGTAAAAGTGAGGGATTTTAACATAAAGGGGGTGCCAATTTTCATACTCTTGAGTGGGGGATTTACGAATATCACAACGAAATATGTAGCACGAAAATTTTTTTCTGATTTTTGGCAAATTTTACAACAAAAAAATAGAAGACCACGGGGAGTACACGATTTGGCGCGAAATTCAAACCCCCGTCTTTTTCCAATATTTTTGCATTAATCTTTGGGAAATAATTTACAAACAACATTTTGTGTTTTCGGATAGCAAATTAACGCATGTTAATCCCAAAAGTAATGGTAAAACAAATTCGGAACAAAATTCTCATACCTTTAATTTTTTTCCCGTTTTCCTGCTCACTTCCGCATCAAATTCACTCTTTTATCTGTAAATTTAATATTCGAGCAAAAATTTTCACCAGACACGGTGTCCAGGATTTGAAAAATGGGCGGAGCCGAGCAAACGCGCCCCACTGGATTTTGTCGCGCGAAATTAAAATTTTGACGCATTTTTCATGTTTTTCGGGGGAAAAAGCATACATTCTTAATTTTTCCCACATGTGCTCCAACGGAATTATAGCTGAGGTCTTTAGACATTTTTTAAGCCTAAGAACGTCGAATTTGGTTCATCCACCATTTTGAAATATTCGTTTTGAGTTGTTTGGTGTTTTTGCAGGATAAATCTTTACGAAAATAAAGTTTTTGCAATTTTATGGTATGAAAAGATACAATACATACATTTTACAAAGAAAACAGGTTTTACTGAAAGAAAAATAATAAAATCAATTTTAAAAAAATGCGAGCGTCGAAAAATGCGACAGCACCGAACGTGCGGCAGGAAAGTTTGCTGGCGCGCCAGCAAATTAGGCTCCGCCCACATTTCAAATCCTGGACACCGTGCCAGAATATATTGAAAACGTTGAATAGAACAACAGGCAAATATCGATTTTTCGATATTTATGACTAAAATGTGTTTTCACGATTAGATCGTGTTTTATTGAAAATCAATGATAAAAACGAGGGAAATTACAAGAAAAATAAATATTTCTCGTGAAAATGGAATTTTCTAGAAGCCGCGGCCGCGGGTTTTCTAGGCCACGGCCAAGATTTTCGTGTACTCCTCGTGGTCTTCTATTTTTTTATTGTAAAAATCATAAAAACTCATTATCAGATAATTTTTTTGTGCGATTTCAATGTGATATTCGTTAAAACAACTTTCCCCAAAAAGTTGGTACCCCCTTTAAAATATAAGATAAAAATGTATTTGTTTCAGTTGCTCTAAAAGATCAGAAGCTGCAAGATTTTATCCAGAATGGAAACTACAGTATCGGAGTGACCAGTGATTATGATCCCTGCGGTGGGATTTTGTTTACGGCTTCAGGGATAGCATCTTCTGCAAGTAAGAAATTTAATGTCTGAAACTTTATCAAAAATTTTATAATCAGGCTTGATTCCAACTCCACTGCTTTTCCGACAAGTCGTAAATTCTGGATTACCATCTATTGCGAGTGTTTATGGAAGTATGTAAACTCGTCTCACCACGTTCTCTTTGAAGTTACTTTCAAATTTTTAGAAATGCTCGCCCCAGAAAACGATGGTTCTTTGCTCGACCGATTCGTTAATTTGCTCCGACTCACTCATTACCATTATGTTATTGCACCAAAATGGGAGAACAAATATGTAAGCAATGCCTTTTGATACTTTTTTTAAATGTTTAATTTCTGTTGTGTTGCTTTTTTCAGAACGAGCTGATAAATATCAAGTATGGCTCCAATTTCCCTGACGTGGCAACGATCGAAAGAAATCTTGACGTGGTGTTTGCAAACTCAAACGAAATTTTGGAAAAACAAAGACCATTATCTCAAAAAATAAAATATATTGGAGGAATAGGAGTGAAACAAGCAAAACAACTGCCAGAAGAGTTTGAAACCCTACTTTCTCGAAATTCCAAACATTTTGTTCTTTTCTCGTTTGGAACTCAAGTCCCGGCTGAAAAAATGCCTAAAACTATCAGAAAAAACTTTGTGGAAGCGTTCAAAACGTTTCCAAATGTAACGTTTCTTTGGAAATATGATAATATTCAACTGGATTCTGAACTATTCGATGGCGTTGAGAATGTTCAAAGACTTCAATGGTTGCCTCAAGCAGAACTTCTTCGTTAGTTTTTTTTCTAGATAATTAATTTACCAGTATTGTGTTTTCAATCGACTTGCGACACGACACGACATGAGAACGCGAATCGAATCGAATCGAATCGAATCGAAACGAAACGAAACTCCGCCCACTTTTTTGTGCGCGACCACGCGAACGCAGTGATATTTGAAGAGACGCAGAGAGAACGGCACAAATAAGTGGGCGGAGGGAGTCTCGCGTCCTCATGTCGCAAGTCGATTGAAAACACAATAGTTAAAATTTCAACAACAACAAAAAAAAACTAACACTTTCAGACGATTCACGAGTAAAACTTTTTATCAGCCACATGGGTCTCAATTCCTATCTAGAAACGTCTACAGCTGGTGTTCCAGTTCTTGCCATTCCTCTTTTTGCCGACCAACAAAACAATGCACAAAACGGTAAACCAGTAATGATAAAATAAGTAAAATATTGTTTCTTTCAGCAAGAGATCGAGAAATGGGACTTCTCCTGGGCAGAGATCAATTGACAGAGAAAAACATTGAAAATTGTCTTCGAGAACTTCTTGAAAATCCAAAATTCAGTCTAAACGCTCAGAAAATCGCAAAAATGATGAAAGAAAAACCACAAAAATCCGAAGAGATTTTTGTGAAATGGCTGGAATACGCTGCTGAAAATCCGGGTCTTCACAAAGTTTTTCATCTTCCTGGTTCAGATTTGACGCCATTTCAGTATTACTGCGGAGATATTGTTCTACTTGTATGTCTCGTTGTATTATTTTCCATTTATTCAGTTTTTGTTATTTTGAAACAATTATCTTTTAGGATCTCAAAAAAGAAAATTGACTGATATTTATACTTTGTAATTGTGAACTGAGTTTGATTTTTATTTAACTTTGATTATTAAATATTTGCACGATTTTTTGTTTTTTTTTTGCGCTCTTCTATGGTCATTTAAATTTTTTGGCAGTCACCGTAAACGATTGCCCAAAAAAATTTTCAGAAGGCAGAAATCAGACTTTTTCATAGAGCTCAATTGATAATGCTGCGCACAAATTAAAAAAAAGCACGCGTGAATTCGCGAAACACGCGCACAAAGTGATGCGAGATTTGCGCGATTTTGAAGCGTCGTTTTTACAAAAAGATGTTATGTCCCTTTAAAATTCTTACGGTATTTGTTATATTTTCAGTCGATTTTCTCAACATTTTGCGGCAAATTGACGTTTTCTGTGGGTTTAAGGATATTTTTCGATAAATTAAATTAATTTAGCCCTAATTGAAAGGGTTTGCGTCATGTAATCACTGTTTTTTCTTATTTAAAGTAAATTTCCATTGTTTGGAAACCTACCTAATTTTTTTGCCGTCATGTCTGCAATTCAAATGTTCGTTTATTTTGTTTTATCCTCTTCTGAATAATTTTGTAGCATTGTGTTATGGGATTTTGCACGAAATGGCAAAAAACTGACCAAAACTCGGAAAATGCTCCGATTGACTTGAAATTTTGGTGAATAAGGGCAAAAAATACTTCTGGATATGCTCAAAAAAATTCGGAACGGAATATCATCCTTATATATAAAATTCCGTTTGGGTCTGTAACTGAGTTTCTTGGTGTGTCTGTTTCCAAACTGCATGGCGAGAGCGAACTGACCGCCCGAGACCAACACAAAAACTCGAACTCCGGTCTTTCGCTTACTGGGCAAGAAATCAAAAGTAGATTTTGATGCAGCCAGGCTTGTCGATTTAAAAATATATATATTGATTTTTTTAATGAAAATTTTTAAAACCGATAGTTTGGTCAATAAAAAAACAGTGCTTACGCGACGCAAACTCTTTCAATTAGGGCTGAATAATTAATTTATACTCGGCGAATACATCATCAGCCTCGCTCTACGGCACTTTTCAATTTTCAACAGTGTAATGCGCCTATTTTGAAGCGAAACATCAAATTCTACATGCAATTCGTCGTGGATACGTCATTTTCCGTTAAAAAGAAGTATAAAAACTAGAATTCGAGTTAATCTTGCTAGTGCAACACTGTTTTACAGGAACTTTGCAGTAGAGCGAGGTTGATAATGTATTCGCCGACTATACTTTATCGAGAAATATCTTTAAAATCACAGAAAACGTCAATTTGCCACAAAATGTTGAGAAAATCGACTGAAAATAAAACAAATACCGTAAGATTTTTAAGGGACATAACATCTTTTGTAAAAATGACGCTTCAAAATCGCGCAAATCTCGCACCACTTTGTGCGCGTGTTTCGCAAAATCACGCGTGCTTTTTTTTACTTTGTGCGCCACATAAAAAGGATATTACTCTCGTCTCAGCTAATGCACATCATTTTCAAAAAATAGAAAAAAAACACAGTTGAATCAAGTGCTACAGTAACACATTCAAATAGAGAGAGTGAGAGAAAACAAGAGACCACATTGTTCACTCTTATTCATCCCTCCCTCTTTCTCACACTCTCTCATACTGTGGCATTTATTCAAATTTGGCAAATTCGTGGCGAGAAGCCGAGATTAATCGTGAGTTTTTCCCATTTTTTAAAAAGGATGTGCATTAGCTGAGACGAGAGTAATAGAGTGTGTCATTGACTGCTTACTGTAACCTGGAAGAAAATACTTGTTAAGCTGTAGAAACAATTGCTCTTCACTTTGAAGTTTGCTGCACTGCCTCCAAAAGCGGGAAAGCGCAAAACAACATTGGCTGGCGCACTTTGCGTTTGCAGACACAGAGATACAGAATTTAGCACAAAGCCTCTGCGTCTCTAATCTCTAATGCGTGCAGGTATATTCTCAGTACGGAGCGCTGCAAACGCGCTCCCTTCGAACAGTGATGGACGCGGCCACGTTGGCGACGAGAGAGTGCAGAAAATTGAGAGAGCCGTGGCCGATGTTTTGCTCTGATTTCTCTAAACCTCACTCCAAATGCATGCGAAATTCTTTGTTCGATTGGAGCGAGTTATCAGCGTTTTATACCGAGTATAGCGCAATTTCATCGTACCACGCCGAGTATTATTGCACCTTTCTAATATAATGAAAAAACGTGAAGAAAATTTGTTTTTTGAAGAAAAAATGTATAAGATCGACATAAAATAATTAAAGCTATTTTTTTGAAACGTTAAACACATATTAAATGTTCTCTACACTCGGTTAAATGGCAATTGAAAAAACGCTGGATTTTAACGGTTTCTGAGGCGCTGCAGCTATATTTCAGTGAAATTCTTAAATTTTTAATTGGATGTACCTTCACAAAGTACAAAAGAAACAAAAAAACCACATATTATATCAGAGATTCAGAAATTCTCTGCTAGAAGAGGAATTTTCTGATATTTCAAATTTATATTTTGAACTTTTCCGACCGGTTCTGCGCTTAAAATGTTTGTCTCGGTCATGTCTACAAAACTTGAATCGAAACATAAGGAAATATTAAGTCATTCGGCAGAAATTTTGAAAAAATATGATTTTCCTTCAGATATTACAACTTTTTGTATTTCATCTTCATTTCTCCACCGATTTTATTGAGCGAGCTCGTAAATTATCGAAAACACATATTTGGACAAAAGTTGAATCTAAAAACAACTAAAAATTTTGTAATTGAAGAAAAAATTTAAGGAAACCACATTTTCAGTTGAAAATGAGCGCTCATCGGCGCACGCAAAGTGCGCCAACCTTCTGCACTTTCCCACTTTTGGAGGCAGTGTGCTGCCGTCTTTGAAACATTTAATTTTTTTTTTCGAAAAATGAGCGAATTGACATGAATACCGTAAATACTGTATTATAAGCCCATGGGCTTCTATTTTTCAAAGGGGTCTCAAGGGTGGGCTTATATTACAGGTGGGCTTCTATTACAGGGTGGGCTTCTATTTTTCAACCCTCTTTTTATCCACAATAAAAAAAACTTCAAAAAACCAACAACAATTTTCATAATATCAAATTCTGATTGCGAGCCAAAATAGTCAATAGCGTTGAGTTCAACGCGTTTGACTATTTTGGCGGTCTGACAATAGTCAATTTTATTTACTGAACTGTGAAAAAATTTAACATTCGCGTGAAAAAGTGAGCGGGATTTTTTGTTTTGATTATGCAACTCGACTGAAAACACAATATGGAATCAGTTTAAAAAAATAAATTTCACGCCCAGCACTAGTGGCGTTTGATGACCGCTTCCATTAACAGAAATGTCTAAAAACGGGTGAAAGTAATGCAAAATTGAACACATCGCGATGAAACGCGCACAATTCCAAGCCAATAATCAATGGGTCCCAGACTCTTTGGGCACGATTGATTTTTGATCAAACTTGCTTACGGTACCAAATTTGTGTACGGCCTCTTTGGGTACGATTGCTCTTTAGTTACGGGAACTTTTTTGTATGAAATTTGCAAATTTGGTACCCAAAGAGCAGCCGTAACTATAAAAAAACGTACCAAAAGAGCGAGGAAACCAAAGGTGCGGGACCCATTGAGTGTTGGCTACAATTTCAAGATGGGCTTTTATTAAAGGATGGGCTTCTATTACAGGGTGGGCTTCTATTTTTCAAAGGGGTCTCAAGGGTGGGCTTATATTACAGGTGGGCTTCTAATACAGGTGGGCTTATATTACAGTATTTACGGTAGTCAAAACATATTCTCTGTGCTTACTTACTTGTTATACTTGTGAGGTTCAACCTTAGTTTCCATCCTGGATACTGCGAACCAAGCTAATTGTAAGTCAAGTTGCACGATCCCTTCCGACTGTGCGCCATGCTTGTTTAGCTTTTCGTATGCCAATCCTCTTCATTGTGGGTGAAGATTTTGAGAAATCAAATGATGTCTGCGGCCCATTCTTTCGATGAAAGACCGGGCGGCCGTGATGATTCCCTAGGATCACATTCTGGTACGATCTTCGCCCATGAATGTTCCACAGGTCCCGCTCATATTGTATATTGTATTGTATTTATTAGCTGAGTTAATTATTCTGGTTCATGCTCGATGAGTAAAGAACTTTGCTTTTTTCTTGGTTTTTGGTGCTTTCCATCTAAAAGTGCGGTGGCTTCTCGTTCTATGAGTTCATTCTGCGGAACATCGGAGCGTCGCGACAGAATTTTGCTAGTGAACAGATAATGCCAAACAGAATACGGAATAAAACTGCATCAAAACACAACACTGTTTTAGGTAATTTTAATTAAAAAACGGGGTTTTCGATAAATTTTCGATAATTTATCGAAAAAAAAATTTTTTTTTTCATTGCTTTTTATTTTCATTTATATATTTACTTACATTTTATTTACATGTATTTCATTGCCCAATTAATCATCTTATTATTTATAGCATTATTGTCCATTCGCGAAAAAAGCAAGTGCGCTCCACAAAACTTAGTACTTCGTGGATTTCATTTTCGTCGCCAAATTATTTAATTTCACGTTGAATTTACACGTGAATTAAAATAATTTGGCGACGAAAATGAAATCCACGAAGTACTAATTTTCGTGGAGCGCACTTGCTTTTTTCGCGAATGTACAATACATGTATAACACAGTGAATCTTTTACTACGTCAAGCCAAAATTTCTTCGACGAAAAGTCCACCAATCAGCGAAAAAATGGGCGGGATTTAGTTGCAAAAGGCTGGCACAGATTTTCTATTGGCTGCGTTTTCGAATTACCTGGTGAATAAATTGCAATTTTACGAACAAATGGTATGCAATTTGAAGGAAAAACATCTAAAAGAATGTGCAAAAATAAATTACAGTTGAAAACAGCTCATGCGACAACTTTCAGGTCTCTATTAGCTAATGGCGAAACTTAGGCCGTACCTTAAACAAATCTTGTGGGGTCGGTGGCAGCTCGTTTTGGGTCAACTTTTTTTTAAAAACGTAGCTAATTAAATGAAGAAAAATAATTATTGAGCCGATTTTTAATTTAGGCCTTTATTTTTCCGACATGTACAAAAAACTGAAAATGGAAGAGAAATTTCGATATTTTTTTACTAGTCCGCGACACCTTTAACAAATTTGCTAGAGCCGGTAGTGAACCGATTTGAGCCAACTTTTTTTTAAATAGGTAGTAAATTAAAAAAAGAACAATATTTATTGGGCCGATTTTTCATTTTGGCCTTCATTTTCAAAATAGCTCCAGGATTTCTTTCATGGAAGAGAAAATTTCTCCAAATGGCCTAGGATCCGCATCGGCACGTAGTAAAAGATTCACTGTGTATAACTACTCCGACACGATCACATGGAAATTCGATCCTTCTTTTTATTATCAATTCAATCTTCTTGCCGGCTACCACAAGAGTTCACGCGGAAAATCTAAGGCCACACCCCCTCAGATTTTTTTAAATTTTCAACTGAATGCAATGAAAAAAAGTTGAGTGAGTGGGCAAATTATCATTACCTACCTTTTCTTTACCTACTTTTGTTCAGTTACCTACCTTGATCATTACCTACCATGATCTTTACCTACCAAAATCGAAAACGCTCTTTACCTACTTTATCACTACCTACTACAATCTTTACCTACCTTCATCACTACCTACCTTTATCATTACCTACCGTGATCTTTACCTACCAAATGCAAAAACGTTCATTACCTACCTTAACAATATCGCATTGTTTAAAAAATCAGACACATTTATGCAAAGTTATTACATGTTTCTCCGATGTTTTTTTTTAAGAATTCGCAATTTTTCAGAAGAGAAACATATCTAGAAAAACATTCTTCCGAAGCACGAATTTCGCTGTAGAAATCTGGAAGTTTCTTGTGATTTTTAACATTTTTTACATGTACAGTACCGGAAAAAATAGATATCATATTTTGGTTTTTGGAGTATAACTTTTGAATGGAGAGGGTTATGGTTCTGAAAAGTTGCATAGATCTGGGTCGATCGGACAATTTTCAGCTGACTTACAGCAATTTAAATAACAGGGTCCACACGGGTAAGTCAACTATAATCTTTATTTAGAATTACCAAAACCAAAGGAAGTTAGGGCAAATTAGATAAAACTGTTAAAAAGCAAAGTTTATTTGATTTTATTCAGTTTTGGTGATTCTCAATAAAAGTTAAATTTGACTTACCCATTTGAACCCTGATATTCAAATTGCTGTAAGGCAGCTGAAAATTGTCCGATCGATCCATAGTCAACTAAAATCATACTTTTAGTTTCGAAACTTTATTTTAAAAATAAATTTCGAGTCTTGAAGAATCTGAAAAAAAAATATTTTTGGGTCGAAAATTTTGGCATCTGAAATTTTTTGAAAAGTCTGCAGTTTTCAAAAATGACCAAATCCATTTTTGGAGCTTATCAAAAACATTACGGGACAGATTCATGCAAATATTCAGAACCATAACCGTCTCCATTAAAAAGTTATACTCCAAAACCCAAAATATGATATCTTTTTTGTCCGGTACAGTACATGTAAAAACGTTAAAAATCACAAGAAACTTCCAGATTTCTACAGCGAAATTCGTGCTTCGGAAGAATGTTTTTCTAGATATGTTTCTCTTCTGAAAAATTGCAAATTCTTAAAAAAAACATCGGAGAAACATGTAATAACTTTGCATAAATGTGTCTGATTTTTTAAACAATGCGATATTGTTAAGGTAAGTAATGAACGTTTTTGCATTTGGTAGATAAAGATCACGGTAGGTAATGATAAAGGTAGGTAGTGATGAAGGTAGGTAAAGATTGTAGTAGGTAGTGATAAAGTAGGTAAAGAGCGTTTTTGATTTTGGTAGGTAAAGATCATGGTAGGTAATGATCAAGGTAGGTAACTGAACAAAAGTAGGTAAAGAAAAGGTAGGTAATGATAATTTGCCGAGTGAGTGTGGTGACACGTAGCGTTCTCATTTCTCAAAATAACTGTGCTGTTTGCAGAATTTTCACGTGAAATCCTATTGTACCTGGCAAGAAAATAGTTGGATCTTTCTTTCCGAAAGATGCCCGGGTTCCAATAAATTTGCGCAGGAAACGCAATAAAAAAAAATAACACGAGCCAAATATGAGATAATAAAACGGGTTTATTGACAGAAATCAATAATTCCGACACAAAAATTGCCTAAACGGAAACCTACTCGAGAAAAACCAAAACTAAAGATTAAAGAGCCACGCTAAAAACTTAAAACAAAAACCAAACCGACACGCGGAAAATCCAACCATAAAAAATAAATATGCGCGGCCCACCCATAGTCAAAACGTGGCTGCTAAACCGCGCGTGTCTGGAGTGTCGTTGTACACGTGGCGAGAGACGCAGAGATGCAGAGGGTTATTTGGGTTTAAGAGCTTTACGCCAGCCTGGGCGACTCTCCCCCCGACAAACAGTCCGGACCCCGACCGGATATGGCGTTCTCGCTCACAATATGGACACTTTTACCCAGAACGTTACCCTAACAAATCAACAAAAAAGTTCTCCTACTCTAATTCCTATATCTCAATAAATAGATAAATAACACTCAACAATAATTATACAAAATATCTTCGCCGCTTCCTCAGACATTCGGCTCGAATCGTCCTCGCTTTGCGTATGTTATCTCCGGCTTCAGCTCTGACATTGGCTTCCTTCCTGGCTCCTGCAGTCCTCCCATTTTGCTCTCGCACAACTTTTTCACCAGCACTGTCTCTCCGATCGCCATCTCCAAAAATTTCGCTAGTTGTGTGCGGTTCGCTCCTTCCGGTGGCGCTAACGATATCAACGGCGTCATTTTGGTACCCCTCGGCTTCAGTGGTAACACCACACCAATATTCTTCCATTCGCTCCACATCTCCTGGATTTTTGCGATGTCTCCGTACACACAATCGTATCCGCACGGGACCACGGAGACTTTCTTTCCCACCTGTTGCAGTCGTTTTGCGCAGTCTCTGACTCGCGCATTGTGTCCTTCGTCCATAGTCAACCGAACAAGGATGACGACTTCTTGTACTTTTGAGAGGTCGTAGCCTTCCGGCCACTTCTCCAAAGCATGGCTGCGTACCTCGAATACCAGCTCATCCCGACCAACGGTTCTGGGCGCCGCCAGAATAATGTGCTGGTTTCGAATCACCGTCTTCTTTGGTCGCAAGAGCCACTCTATCTCTTCTCTTAGCTTTCCTGCCACTGCGATCCAATCATCATCCACTTCACCAATCATCACCGCTTCTGCCATACTCTTACATCTTCTCGAGAATCGTCTTAGTGCCTCCTCTTTGTGGCCTTCAGAGCGCTCCCTTATCGCTTCGCTCGATTTCACCGCCAGCATCTGGTTTTCCGGGGATATTCCTTTCCCACGGATTGCCAACGCCATTGACAACTCGTCCGCTGACTGGTACTCGCATCCGTCCAAAATTTCTGTACATTTCGCTGTACATCGGCAACCATCCCGAATAATCGATCTGAAAGACTCATTGTTTGTCACACGGTCTTTCATTTTTGTTACACTCTGTACATGTCTCACATCCTTCTCTTTTCTCACTGCCCGCTTTCCGCGTTTAGCTTTAGTCTCAATTACCAATTCTTGTACACGATCTCCCACTACTGGAAATTTTATCTTCTCCACTTTATTTTTCTCATCGAACCACTTCTTGGCCTTTTCTTGCTCCTTTTTCACATTTGCTCTTGCCTGTCCATGAGCCCTTTTCCTCTCTTGCGAATGACGATATTTGTACTCGCCCGCGTTCTCTCGGTATCTGCCAATCTGCTCTTCTGAAACCGACTTCCTCGGCTTCCACTTCAGCTCAATTCCTACATCTTTAAACGCATTTGTCCCCAACAGAAACATTTCCTTGTCATTCTCGATGATTTGGAAAATTATAACTGCTTTTCTGTCCTTGATTGTGATTTCCAACCGGACTTGTTCTTTCACACCCATCATCGACTTTGACGCGTCCATCAGCGTAAAATTTGGTTTCTTCAAAACTTCACATGTCTTCTTCCAATCCTTACAGCCTCTCTTCAGCTTTTCCCACGATCCCGCAGAAATTGCCGAGACTACTGATCCGCTATCTATAACAATTTTCCGTTTTTGCCCCAGTATCTCACACTGCTCCACCCTCTCTGTTTCAACAATTCCACTTTCAACTGTATTTTCTTTTTTCTCTATTCGATAGACTATCTTCGACGTGCACTGCCTTGCCACGTGTCCTATTCCTCCACAGTTAAAACACTTTGTTCCATTCCCGTTGTCTTCTCTACTCTCACCAACCTCTCCATTTCTTTTCTGGTCAATTTTCCAAGCTTCTTGACCTTTGCCAACTTCATTCTCTCTCCACAACGATTCTCTATTCCTTGTTTGAGTTTCCCTGAACCTCTGGTTGTAGTTGTGTCTTCTTTCGTTTTCCTGTTGAAGCACGATGTCCTTTAACGTCTCGTACTGTTCTTCCGGTGCTGTTTCTCTTCTCTTCATAACCAGCAAATTTTGTAGATTGTGGTCCGCTTTCACCGCCATCATCAACTTCGTTACCCTCATCTGCGACAAAGACTCTTTGTCCAGGTTTGGGTACGCTTTCTGCGACCATTTTTCAATCTCTGGGATGTATTCCCACATCCTCTGATTCACGCCGCGTCTCAATCCATCAAACTCCGCCAACGCATGGGTCCTACTATCGCCCTGTCTCCTTCTTAATCTTTGCTCAAATTCCTCAAAAACTTCTTTTATCGGCCTTCCAAACCGATTTTCAATCGACCGGAACAACATCTTTGCTGCGCCTTGCAAATACTTCTCCTCTACTATCGCGACCAAGTCCGCATCCTCCTCTACCACCTCTTTATACTTCATCATGAAAGTTCTTCTGAACTCTCCAAAATTCCCCATTCCATCAAACACTTTTGGTTCTGGCATCGCCGACGACCTCATCATTTTGCTCATACTAATCATCGTGGATTTTATCATTTTCTCACTTTCCCTTGAGCGCCAGCTTTCCGC
The DNA here is from genome assembly GCA_963572235.1 of Caenorhabditis japonica. Taxonomy (NCBI): domain Eukaryota; kingdom Metazoa; phylum Nematoda; class Chromadorea; order Rhabditida; family Rhabditidae; genus Caenorhabditis; species Caenorhabditis japonica. Next base: position 21,959,420 of record OY754343.1, on the reverse strand, counting down.
CTCGCTTCTTTCTTCTTCGCGCTTCTGCGTTCGTCTCAGCTTCACACTCTCTTCAATTCCCCGCCGCTCGCTGTTCTCTTCGAGCCAACTCGACACTTTTCGCTTCACTTCTACACTTTCCACATCCCATTTTGACGTACCTGCGCTGTACGTCTCCGGTGTCCGTTTGCAATCCTTTGCCTGCGGTTGCGCTGAACTCCTCGACCATCTCCTTCCTGGCCCTGCTCTCGTCGAGCGCGCCTGAATTTGTTTTCTTATTTCATCATAATCATCGCTTTCATCTGACTCACTTGCAGCTCGCTCCAAATTACTCTTCATTTCGAGCGCCCGTTTCTTCTCGCTTTTCGCTGCCTTTTCCGCCACCTCGAGTCGTCTTCTTGCTCTATCCAATTCTTCCTCGAGCTTCTCCACCTTCAACTCCAGCTCTCTCTTCTCCGTCTTGTGCAGCTCCTGAAAATTGAAAATGTCTTTTTTCAATTTCTCATTTTCTTCTTTTTCCTGTGTTCCCCCTTCCAATAGCGCTTTTTCCAGCTCTATGCCGTTCTCAATCTGCCGTACGCTCATCACCGTCATGACCGCTTTTATCCACGTTTCGCCACCAATTTCTTCCCAGCGGCCTCTCAATTCTTCTCCAAACTTTTTAACCGGTGCGATGATCGAATTTTTTGCTCGCGACGAACACGTCGTGAACAATCCGATTTTTTCTTTCATTTCTTTCTCCAATTTCTCGCTTGCCAAAATAAATTTGTGCCATCCTTTCAATAATTTTCTTCTATCTTTAATGCTCACCTCCATCTCCATTTGCGCTGCCCACGACGAGTCTCCTCGAAGCACGTCCTCCTCGCTTCGAGTTTTTCTTGCGCTGTTCTTCTTTTCTTCTTTTTTGATCTTGTCCAGCACCTCCACAAACGACGGCGCTGTCTTCTCACTTCTGCCGCTCCAGCCGTCTTCTTCCAAGACGACTTCTCCATCAAGTCCCAGCAGCAGCTCTTCATCGACGATCGGCACGTTGCCGCCCATCTCTTCCAGCATTGGTTCTTCTTCGGCTTCCGTTTTGCTTTCTTTTGCTTGCATCTTCTCCATATTTGTTGCACGTGCTGAAATTCGAAACTTTTATTCCAAAAGTAACGAAAAATAACGGATTTTCTCGCGATGTGTGCCAAATTCTATCTGTTCACTCCCTTATTTCGAAATTTATTCCAAATTTCGTTTTTTACAAGAGCAATACAAAAAGAAGTTGACAAACACGCGAAATAAATACACGAGAGAGTTAAAAAAAGACACGATTCGGCCCCCAAGTTGGATCTTTCTTTCCGAAAGATGCCCGGGTTCCAATAAATTTGCGCAGGAAACGCAATAAAAAAAATAACACGAGCCAAATATGAGATAATAAAACGGGTTTATTGACAGAAATCAATAATTCCGACACAAAAATTGCCTAAACGGAAACCTACTCGAGAAAAACCAAAACTAAAGATTAAAGAGCCACGCTAAAAACTTAAAACAAAAACCAAACCGACACGCGGAAAATCCAACCATAAAAAATAAATATGCGCGGCCCACCCATAGTCAAAACGTGGCTGCTAAACCGCGCGTGTCTGGAGTGTCGTTGTACACGTGGCGAGAGACGCAGAGATGCAGAGGGTTATTTGGGTTTAAGAGCTTTACGCCAGCCTGGGCGACTAAATTGAATCGATAATATTCATTTTATTATATTGTGTGTTTAATCGACTTGCGACATGAGAACGCGAGACTCCGCCCACTTATTTTTGCCGTTCTGTCTGCGTCTCTTCAAATATCACTGTGTTCGCGTGGTCGCGCCCAAATAAGTGGGCGGAGACTCGCGTTCTCATGTCGCAAGTCGATTGAAAGCACAATACCATGATTTTCTTTCTATTTCACGTACTTCAAAGTCGTAAGAAAATACATTTAAAAAAAAAGAAAAGGGCATTTATCGAAAAAAAAATTTGCGGTAAGACACACGGATCGCAATAAAACTCCTCAAAATATAAGCTCCTCGATCCAAGCCGTACGGAAAAAAGGTGGGCGATATAGAACTCATTGACAAGAAAATGAATAATAGAACATGAAAGAAATAAAAGGAGGATGTTTCTGTAATGCAAAAAAAAAAGAAAAAGAAAACGTTTTTGCAAGTAAAAAACATTTCAAAGGCAATTCTTGTCGCAAAAATAAAGCGGGGAGCTACTGTAACTCTAATAAGGATGAGAAATGACGACGCCCTCTTTTGCAGAAACAAGTAAACAAGGAAAAAAAAAGTAAAACTCTTTAGGGGCTGGGCCTAAGTCACCTCGTAAATCGTGTTTTTCAAGTTACTGTAGGTCGCCACTTTTTTTTTACGAAAATATCACTGCGTCGCAAAAACCTGTCGCTTCGCAAGCGGGTTTGATTGGTTTTCGCGACGCAATAATATTATTAAATGTGAAAACAAAATATTGCAACGCGGTGTTTGCGTACTTTTGAAATTCAAACAAAAATGGGAACAAATCTCTTCATTTCTCATGATATTTCATTGCCGTTTGAATTTGAAAAGTACGCAAACACCGCGTTGCAATGTTTTTGTTTTCACAATATCTGTTCAATATTTCTGGCGGCTACCATATACTCCCGCGCAAATTTTATAATAGACGCAGACGAGATCAGATGACTAATTCAAAATTTCATTTTGATTCAATTTCAATTAAACAATTTCGAGGAAAATAAGTTTGCACGTGAACGGCATCCATGTGAAATGTCCTATCTAAAAATTCCAGGAAAAAACATGGCTTTCTCACTTTTATTCTCAAATTTTCGCTTCTACTAGTTGAAAAATGCTTCGTTGGTTTAAAAACTTCGGCGCTCTGATCCGAAGACCGAGAGGAACTGGATATATGTTAACTGGTTAGTTGAAAGCTTTTAGCTTATCAAATTCATTTTGATTTTCAGACAATTCGAGTATGAACTCTATGAGAACTCAGATAAGTGCAGTGGAAGAGGTGCGAAGTGAAGGTGGAAAAGGTGGTGGAGGGGGAGGAGGTGGAGGACATACTCAAGCCAGGGGAAGATCTTCCAGTGTCAGCCAACCATCATCAGGTACCGTAAGATTGGGCGTATCTATTGGAACAGTTTTTACAGCCACCCTGAGCACTTCACGAGCTTCTGGAACTTCCGCTTCTAGCGCCTCCAGATTCAGCAATGTTTCAGCCTCTCGATCTAGAGCCACTAGTAGCACCAACGGGTCTAATAACGGAGCATCAACAAGTTCGCAACTCACGAACTACCCTTTCTGATGAATAATTCTGTTTTTCAGGTTCTAAATACACGACACCATCTCTTGGATCCAAATCTATCAAGAGTTCTCGCCGCGCTTCTCAAAAATCCTCGTCGCGCAATGATCCCGTTGCTTCTAGAAGACAACAAAGAAGTGTTGCGTCGTCGACTAAATCACGAAACAGCTCTTCTTCGGCTTCAACTAATCCCTCGGTTAGCACAGCTTCAGTTGGAAGAGCCAGAGGGAGAAGTTTTACCATAAGGGATAATGTAAATGCAGGTAGAGTTTTTCGTGTTATCAGTTATTGTGTTTTCAAATGAGTCCCCTATCCCTTTTTTGTCTGCGTCTCTTCAATTAGCACTGTTATTGGAGTGCGTGGTCGCGCACAAATAAGTGGGCGGAGTTTCTCATGTAATAGATTACTCACGCCAGTTCAAATTTTCCCGTTTTTTTTTTAGTATCCGAAGCTACTCGTTCAAAATCAAGAAGTGTTTCGTCGACAAGATCTCGAAACAGTTCTTCTATCGTTTCAACTTCAACCAATCCTTCGGTTAGCACTGCTTCAATTGGAAGAGCAAGAGGAAGAAGCGAAATCAGGAGAAATAATGTTAATTCTGGTAGGATATTTATCGTGTTTTATACTCGGTATAAAACGCTGAAAACTCGCTCCAAACGAACAAAAAATTTCAAATGCATTTGAAGAGAGGTTTAGAGAAATCAGAGCAAAACATCGGCCACGGCTCTCTCAATTTTCTGCACTCTCTCGTCGCCAACGTGGCCGCGTCCACCACTGTGCGAAGGGAGCGCGTTTGCAGCGCTCCGTACTGAGAATAGTAAATTACACACACGTGGACATATCGTGCACGTGTACCTACAGTAGGGGTTAATGTATAATGTATTTTCAGAAAATGTTTGTGCCTTCCCCTAAATTTCAATTTCTTTTTAATGCGCCGCCAATGCCACGTCTCACGGCACCCCAGCCTTCTTCCAAAATTGTTTCTACCTGACGCATTTTCAAAACCCTAAGGCTCGGTCATTTTCTGACAAAAAACCTCGTTTTTGGATTAAAATGATGGTATCATCATGAATAATCAGATTATGATTCGAATTTCTCAAAAAAGTAATTTTTCGAGTGAAAAAATAATTTCACGAACTTGGTGGCGCATTGGAAGACGGGGGGAGGCGGGCGTCTGCCTGTCTTTGTTTTCTAAATGTCTCGTCTCTCTAACGTCTCTTATTTTATTTTCAAAACGGTGTTTCTCTATTTAGCGATGGGGCATGTAGGCGATTGCTCCCTGAATTTAATATTCGCTTCGAATTTTAAGTATTACCCTTTTTAGAATCCGCAGCTTCACGTTCGCAATCCCAAAGTGTTTTCTCGACAAAATCACGAAACAGTTCTTCTATCGCGTCGGCTTCAACCAATCCTTCGGTGAGCACGGCTTCAATTGGCAGAGCAAGAGGAAGAAGTCAAACCAGAAGAAACAATATCAATGCTGGTAAGGCACAATAATCTTGCAAGAGGAAGTTTATTTTTATTTTTATTTTTAGCCTCGGAAGCTTCTCGTCGACAGCCCACAAACAGAAGCCAGACCAGATCGATTTCTACTCAATGTGAGTTTTTCGGCCCTGATTGGGGGCACGAGTTTCCATTTTAACTTAAATGGGGGATGGAAATAATCGCAAGAACCAATTGTTAAAAACATTGGACATAACATGATTGACAAACTTGATTACGCTCGTATAATGTATCTTATATTTCAATATAGGTACCCATTTGACTCGTTATAGTATCGCCACCCACAGTCGGCGCCGCAGACACGCACGCAATGATGGGTGCCTATTCTGGAATGATGGGTGCCTATTCTGGAATTATGGGTGGCTATTCTGGAATGGTGGGCGGGAATTCTAGAATTATGGGTGGCTATTCTATAGCCCGTTGGTGTGGGTACTTATATTGGAGTTCAAGGGTGGCTATTCTGATTTTTCATAGCGTGGGTACCTATTCTATAGCGTGGGTACCTATATTTCCCGGGAATTGTTCAGAATAGCAACCCTTGCACTCCAATATAGGTAACCACACCAACGGGCTATAGAATAGCCACCCATTATTCCAGAATAGCCACCCATCATTCCAGAATAGCCACCCATTATTCCAGAATAGGCACCCATCATTCCAGAATAGCCACCCATCATTCCAGAATAGCCACCCATCATACCAGAATGTGTAATTTTGCAGCAAAAAGTGGACATTTAAGCAGAAAGGATTCTATCCAAATTGCCAAGGCACTTGATAATTTGCTCAGTCCTACAAATGTAAGTGCATTAAACCTTTTCTGGAAAATCTTAAATATTTTTTCTTTCTAGAGAGCTACCCGTTTGAATCGCAGTAGCTCCGCCTACCATGAAAAATCGTTTAAAGATAGACAGACGAAATCGAATGGAATTTGGAACGAGACGTTTCCCAAGGATACTTTGATTGTACGAAAAAGAAGATTACACTTTTTCAGTGATTTTTTCTGTCTTGTTTTCAGATCTACACGGATGGGTCTTATATAAAACAAAGACATTCTTCTGGCATCGGGATATTTGTGGGGCCAGGTCACGAGTTGAACAGATCTCACCGTATCAAGGGAAACATCCAGAATAATGATTTTGCCGAGTTTGTCGCAGTCCGAACAGCTCTTCAGAATGCATTGAACACAGGAGATTACAGGTGAGAAGTAGAGAACAATACAAAAAATTGGATTTTTCCTAAGTGGGGCTTTTACTGAAATATGTTATTACACTCCAATTTGCGCACCCACACCAACGGGCTATAGAATAGGCACCCACAAGCGGATATTTGCACTTCAATACAAGTACCCATCATTCCAGAATAGACACCCATCATTTCAGATAAGGCACCCATCATACCAGAATAGGCACCCATCATACCAGAATAGGCACCCATCATTGCGTGCGTGTCTGCGGCGCCGACTGTGGGTGGCCATACTATAGCGAGCCCAATGGGTACCTACTTTGAAAGATGTGGGTGCCTATTCTGTAATAATCCATTTTGGACTGCTACCTTAACCCGATTAAGCTTTTTCTTCTTTTATTCAACATGTTTTTTTGAGATACATACAATTTTTGAAAACTTTTATTATCTTCTCAATTTTCTTGGCGGTAACAATAAACAATGGTGTGAAAATATCGAACCCCCACAGTTTTATTAATGCCGCGTCTAACGTTAAAACATTTCTTGAAATCACGTTTTTTTTTCTGCATTTAAATGTGACACAAAAAACTCCAGAAATAATAGGTGTTTATAAAATTTGAAACATTTGAAAAGCATAAAAATTCTCTTGTCAAAAAAAGTGTTTATAAATTCTAATAAATAGATTATTATTTTTTTTTGCGCTCCACGAAACTTAGTACTTTGTGATTTTCATTTTGTTTTCCAAATAATTTTATTTCACGTACACGTATAAATTCAACGTGGAATGAAATAATTTGGCGACGAAAATTAAAATCACAAAGTACAAAGTTTCGTGGAGCGCGCTTCTTTTCTTCATGAATGGAAAGTACTGAAAATAAAATCGAAGTTGCATAAATAACTTTTCTTTCAGAAACCAAAAAGTGGTGATCCGCACTGATAGTCTGAATGTGATCGAGGCGTTGAAGGGAACTCGAGGAACTGCGTAAGCTTTAAATGGTCGTGTAAACTGAAAAATAAAAGTTGCTTACAGATTCGCAGATGTCAACAAACAAATTCAATCTCTAGCGGTGAAGTTTCCAAGAGGAGTCGAGTTTCAGCATGTTTACGCGCACGAGGGAGATCCAGGAAATGAAATTGTAAGTTGAGTCCGTAAATCCAGAGTACAGGAGGATCGGGTCTAAACAAGATACAGTACTGGCCATAAAGAATGCGACAACTAGTTTTTTGACAATAATTTCTTGGAATGTTAACTTTTTGACCCAAATTTTTTGTGAGATTTTTTCAGCGCTATCAGAAACCTTTTTGTCAAGTTGATTTTGAAATTCTGCTGAAAATTATTTTTTTATTTAATTTTTTCGAAAATTCATTAAAATTGACATTTTTGGAGATCTATACAAATAAGCTCTAGAATCACCGAAGGTCAAAAACAAAAGGAAGGTAACTATAAAAAGTGATTTAATACTTGGTTGGGTATCCATTGGCATCAATAACAGCCTGGCATCTACGTGGCATCGAATCCAGGAGCGTCTGAACCACCGTCATCGGGATACTCTTCCAAGCAGCTTCGAGTTGAGCGAATTTCTGGTTGGCATTGGAGGCTCGGACTCCTTTGAGACGTCGTTCTAGCTCCTCCCACATATGTTCGATGGGATTCAAGTCCGGAGACTGACTTGGCCATTCTAGGAGATCCACACGGCGACGTCGAAACCAATTGGCAACATGACCCGAAGTGTGCTTCGGGTCATTATCCTGCTGAAACACCCACGATCGGCCCAAATTTGCTTTTGCCCATGGTCGCATTGTGTTCTCCAGGATGTCTTGGTACACATATCGTCCATGGTTCCAACAATTATCTTCAATGGACCCATGGAAGTGTCGGAGAAGCATCCCCAAACCATCACAGATCCACCTCCATGTTTTACCGTCGGACATTGGTACTGAGGAGCATATCTGGAGCCAATAGGACGTCGAATCCATTGAATACCATCAGTACCGAACAGATTGAACTTCGATTCGTCGCTCCAGATGTGATTAGCCCACTCTCGAGGTCCCCAGGACAAGTGCTGTTTAGCCCATTCAACGCGAGCTTTCCGGTGTTTAGACTAACAAGTGGCTTTTTGACTGGTCTTCATCCGTGCAGTCCAGCAACTTGCAGACGTCTTCTAATAGTCCTTCTCGATGACACCGGCTCATTTGGAGACGTCACGGAAACTTGAATATCCGTAGATGTGCGCCTAGGATCTTCTCGGCACGCGCGCAAGATATTTCGATCCATAGCTCTGGAAGTGGTTCGGGGTCTTCCTGGAGATTGACGATGAACTACACCATCCTGAATAGTCGAAATCAGTTTATAAAGCTAATTGAAACCTTACATCATCACGGTTATTCTTCAAACCACGTTAAATTTCGCTGGAAGAAGAACCAAACTAGGTAGCGAGTATCTTCGGATGCGCGCCTAGTTCATGTCCACGTACGATGCTTTTTCGAACGTCCACAGTGAAAGTTTTTTCCCAAATGGTCTGACTATGGCTGAAAAACAATAAAAAACAAATTAGAACTACTCCCAATGAATTTACATTCAACTTTATACAAAAAACTGAAATACATGAAAAAAGTGCAAAAATGAGAAAAACTTAAAAAATTAAAAACAAATTTTTTTTTTTGCAGAATGATGCAATTCGCAATTACGCAAGTTTTGTGAGGTTCCATTGCAGATACAGTAAGAAATTCGGGTCAAAAAGTTAACTTTCCAAGAAGTTATCGTCAAAAAACCAGTTGTCGCATTCTTTATGGCCAGTACTGTATATGAGAGAGGTACAGGACCTTTTTCCGCTCACAGAACGCGGGTTCAATTTTCCGAAAAAGTATTGAATCCCGTCTTCCAATGCGCCACCAAGTTCGTCGGACCAGTGGTGGGACCCAAAAAAAAATTTTGTCAAAAAAAAACAAAATAAAATTTCAAAAAAAAAAGCGTAGTTCTGCCAGTTAAATGGAAAATGTCTAAGTTTTCGTTTTTTTTTTTTTTTTTTTTTTTTTTTTTGTAAATTCGTAACATATACCTATTAAGTTTTTGTCAAAAACCGGAATTTTTTGAGCTTTTTTTTGAGCCAACAAAAAAAAAACAAAAAAACGTTTTGCACACGGCTCCCTATCAAAAAAATAATAATAAATTGTTTGTCTCGCGCGCATTATCAAATAAAAAAAACTAAATGTTTTGTTCCACCCAAAAAAAAAACCTGAAAATACATGAAACACTGAAAAAAAAATTTTTTTTTGGTCCCACCCCTGCGTCGGACAATGAAATTATTTTTTCACTCGAAAATTTACGTTTTTTTTTGAGAAATTCGAATCATTGTCTGATTATTCAGAATGACATCATTATTTTAATCTAAAAACGAGGCATTTTGGTCAAAAAATGACTGAGCCTTAGGGTTTTAAAAATGCGCCAGGTAGAAACAATTTTGAAAGGCTGGGCTGGGGTGGGGTGCGTGTGTCACTTACGTCTTAACCATTGACAGGTGAAATGTGGTGTCCGTATTTGAATTATGTCATGAAATTATGTTTATTAGACGCTAGATATACTCGGCATAAAAAAAAACGCTGCAAATTGGAAAATCACAAAAAACAATGATTGAAAATTTCTGTGAAACCGGTATTAGAAACGATCCTGTTACAGAAGCACTACTAATGTAAGTTCATTGTATGGGAGAATCTGGAAAACGGAATTTTCCGATTCCTAATTTCATTTACCGGAAAAGATTTCCCGTGTTTTGCTAAGATTCTCTATAAATTTACGCTAGTAATGAAAAACAAAAATTACCAAAAAAGGTAGCCAATATTGAAAACACTGGTAAAATAAATTTAAACAGAAGCTGTTCTATTTTTTAAAAATGAGTACATTTATTGTTTTTTCAATCGACTTGCGACATGAGAACGCGTGACGTGACTCCGCCCACTTTTTTCGCGCGACCACGCAAACACAGTTCGATTCGAAGAGAAGCAGAGAAAACATGTATTTTTTTCTCTCGTTCTCATGCTGGGTTCCGTTATATTACAGGAATACCTGCAGAGCAAGCTTCCACCCTTTTTTTTTTAAATAATAGGCCCTCTGTTTGAAAGAAAACATGTATTTGCGCACTGCACCTTGCATGGGGAGACTAGATTCAAAATTCAGAGGAAATGGGCAATAGAGCGCACTTGCACCGCGTCTGCCTGCGTCTCTTATCTCGGCACACTCTCTCGCCCACTTTTTGTTTAAAACAAATCATTAAAATGCATTTTTCAGCATTTTCTCGTTCCCTTTTTTTCAAAAATCGCTCTGTTGAATGGAAGTAAAAATTTTTAGAATGTTTTTAGAACAAAGTTTATCAAAATTGGCCAATAATTACTTGTATTGTGAAAACAAAAAAATGGCAACGCGGTGTTTGCGTACTTTTGAAATTCAAACGGCAATAAGAGAAATAGCACGGGAAATGAAGAGATTTTTCCCATTTTCATTTGAATTTCAAAAGTACGCAAACACCGCGTTGCAATTTTTTTGCTTTCACAATACGCTGTCAATTTTTTGTTTTTCTTACTTTTTTGTCGACATTTTTTAGCCATCACGGTGTGTTGAACGGTACACCGCTGCAAACGCGCCCCCTCGAACTACTCATTGAAAGAAAGTTTTATGGTTACGGTCACTGTTTTTGAAATATCGCATTAATCAATAAATTGACGTGATTTTCTACCTTTTTTTGTACTCTTCCGCATAATAAAAAATTAATGAGTCGATTAGAAGCATTTTTCGTTTAATTAACAGAATGGTTTCATTCGTTTTCAATGAAAATGTTTTTTGAATTGTCGTAAGTTTCGGCGCATGCACAGAAACCTGTAACGTTATAATTTTAAAGCGCATGTGACGGCAATTTGCGTACTTTTTTTTATTTTTGAAAAATGTACTCTTCAACACACCGTGGCCATAATTTTGAATTTCTGTGTTGAAATCTTTTTTTCGAGCCAAGGATCGTTCTGGAATACGGGATTCGAAAAAAATTCTAAGTTTCAAAAACGTTTCGGCACTTCAATCAAAAAAAAAAATGGGATAAAGTACTCGTCGCACAATTTTTCGTAAGTTTTGCATTGCAATTGTACAATTATGGTTTCTAGCCAAACCAAAGGCTGGTTTTCGTTGAATGGCACGTAAAACTGTAAATTTCAGACAAAATAAATATTTATTGAAAGGGAAAAATAGGAAATATGAATTTTCGGATAAAAAAGATGCCTGCGAAAATAAAATAACAACTAAAATCGATAGGGTGCACGGAAGAATCGACCAATTTTCGAAGAATTTGATTTAAAAACACTCTTAAAAAATTTGCTACCTTTTAACAGAGAGATTTTTCCAAAAATGAAACGACAAGATACTTTAAAATGCATTTGAATGCTCTGAAAAACAAATTTTCAAAAAAAGTGAGCGAGAGAGTGTGCCGAGATACAAGACGCAGACGCGGTGCACGCGCGCTCTATTGACCAATTTTTCTGGTTTTTGAAGCGAGTCTCCAAATGCAAGGTGCAGTGTTGCGTGCCACGTTTTCATGCAAGTTTATTTTCTGTTTCGGGCCCTTTCCTCCTTTACTCTGGATTTACGGACCCTTGTGGAACTGTTTTGCACGAATAGAATTTCAGGCTGACATGTTGGCTGGTCTCGCCACGGATAGAGCTCCTGGAAATTTTTACAGTGGAAATCGCAGGGGTCGCAGTGCGACAAGAGGTAATTATTTTGCTATTGTTTTTTTCAATCGACTTGCGACATGAGAACGCGTGACGTGACGTGACGTGACGTGACGCCGCCCACTTTTTTTTTCGCGCGACCACGCAATGCAAACACAGTTTGATTCGAAGAGAAGCAGAGAAAACATGAAGTTCTCGTGCTGCAACTCGATTGAAAACACAATATGCATGTGACTTGTTTATGAAAGAAGATAATTTAGAAAGAAACCGTCAAAGATCTCGTTCCAACGACCCCAACTTTATCCGCACTAGAAGCCACTCAATCCAGGGAAGATTGTAGAATGGTGTACAGAACAAAGATTGAAGAATAAACATTCCTTTGGCGAAAAAAAAGTGTTCAAAGTGCACATTGCAGGCAAAACAATTTGATGTTCAGTTTGTTCACATGAAATCCTCGAGGATCAAAGTCCACTGCCCACTGCAAAACTATTGAGGTGCACACCACGTGCAACTTGTTATCAGTAGTAGTCGTTTGGTTTTGGGGGGGGGGGATGGAAACAATGCACCCGTGAAACAGTCGTGTCTCTTTTTTTTTTGTCGAACAGTGATAAACATCTGATCAAGGGGTTGATGATTTTTGACTTGTTAGATATTTATACTCTATATATAAACACGGTTAGATAATTGGAAGTACTCACAGGAAGTATTAGATAGAAACATTTTGACAAAAATATTTTTTTTCAAGTTCCACAGCTGTTTTGTTAGTGTCTGCAATGTGTTTACGCTCTAGGGAACCACTTTTCTGTGGAGATGCACAAGTTTTTCACATGTGTGTGTGTGTGCTCCTTCATTGCTCTCTTTCGTTTAGTCGCTCCACCCCATCCTCTCATTTTTTGTTTTTCTGCAAATAAAAGCACAGATTTTCTGGATTCCCTTCAGGGAAAATTCCAGTACCCACATAACTGAAAAATGGGATTTTTCCGATTTTCTGTGGGTGGAATATATTTTTACAGTTGAAGCACCCACTCAGTGGGAATGGGTGCCTATACTAGGGAATCTTTCAGAATAGCCACCCTTGCACTCCGTACCCTCTCCAACGGGCTATAGAATAGCCACCCCTTATTCCAGAATAGGCACCCACTATTCCAGAATAGGCACCCACTTTTCCAGAATAGGCACCCACTATTCCAGAATAGGCACCCACTATTCCAGAATAGCCACCCACGCGGCGCCGACTGTGGGTGGCTATACTATAGCGAGTCAAATGATTACCTATTTGGAAATTTATGAATGTCTATTCTGTAATTATCATCGTTCTCCTGGAGTGAACTTGATTATCCCTCCCAAACTGGTAATCTTTAATCATTTAGGTGGTCATGTGACCAAGCGACGATCAAAAACGAGCAAATATTTATTGTAGACGCAGAGGTGATGACTTTCGAAAGTCACTGCTCTTTCGTTTGCGTCTCTCTCCTCTCGTTTCGTTGGAATGTCCCTGAACGTATCATTTCTCCTTCTCCCTTTCGGAGATCTTCTCTGTGCATCGTCATTTTCCACACTTTCTTTGTGTTCCCCGTGCTGTCCACATGGAGACTTTACTTTTTTTTTTCTTCTACGCCTGCAAGTGTCTAGATAACGGTTCGGACATTTGCAAGAAAACCTCCGTCATATTATTTGGTAGTTGACATATTAACCAAGTGATTTTTTGAATGTTCCCTATTTCCTGTTCCCTTTTCCCAGTTCCCAGCTAGGCAGTTTGGAATCCCCCAGAATGATCACAAATCTACTTTTCTTGAATAGTCATTTATAATTAACTCACCGGTCTATAACATAAACACACTGATGAAAATATCGTACTTATTAAAATAAAAAGGCATGACATGCCCTTTTTAATTTTGAGGCAGAATCGTATATTAAGGTATTTTGTTTTCAATAGAATTGCATCATGAAAAAGGAAACCCCGCCCACTTAGTTGTGCGCGACCACGCAAATACAAGGATACTTGAAGAGGCGCAGACAGAGCGGTGTTTGCAGACGCATCATGCAACTCGTTTGAAAACACAATGAGAACAGCGCGGAAAATTATTTTAACATGTTTTTCCACAGATTTCTTAATAAAATGTCAAAAAAAATTATTAGAAACCAGAAAAATTTAAATTTTTTTTAAATTTTTTTAAATGAAATTATTTTTTCACTCGAAAATTTACTTTTTTGAGAAATTCGAATCATTGTCTGATTATTCAGAATGACATCATTATTTTAATCTAAAAATGAGGCATTTTGGTCAAAAAATGACCGAGCCTTAGGGTTTTAAAAATTCACCGGGTAGAAACCATTTTGGAAGGAAGGCTGGGGTGCCGTGCTCGGTAATACCCCAAAGACACAATTCAAATTTTCAATTACAACAGAAACGGGTTTTTCTTGCTTTTTCCACGCTTCTTACCTTACACAATATTATGCAACGTAAATAGCTGGCTATAATATCACAACTTTTTTTAAATTCTTTTTTTTTTAATAATGCCTTGCGATGAATGCACTTTGTATTAACATTTAACACCACCTTTTGTGCTTTGTGCTTCCATTTCCGGTTATCTTCACCGTTCGATTATCGCTGATTTTTGTTTACGACCAACGCCTTCCCCGTCTTCCAATGCGCTACCAAGTTCGTCGGATAATGAAATTATTTTTTCACTCGAAAATTTGCTTTTTTGAGAAATTCAAACCATCATCTGATTATTCAGAATGCCACTATCATTTTAATCCAAAAACTAGGTCTTTTGGTCAGAAAATGACCGAGCCTTAGGGTTTTAAAAATGCGCCAGGTAGAAACAATTTTGGAAGGAAGGCTGGGGTGCCGTGCGACCCCCTTTAATGGGGTTATTCACGAAATTCACGCGATGTCGAGAATTGTAAGAAAATACAGGTAGAGAAACGGAGGACTCCCCCTGATATAGCATTGATAGTGAAGAGACACAGAGACTGCCCCTTTTTTGAACTCCTCACCTTCTGCGTCTCGTCTCTTCACTATCAATGCTATATCAGGGGGAGACCCCGTTTCTCTACCTGTATTTTTTTAAACAATTCTCGACATCGGGTGAATTTCTCATGAATAACCCCATTAATGCCTCGCCTTGCAGATCAAAATGATTCCCACCACAACTCTTTCCAATAACATTGAAATGCCACTAATCGGACTAGGAACCACCCATTCCGGTGGATATTATCATGATGCCGTCCTCCATTCCATCAACAAATGTGGATATCGACTGATCGACACTGCAAAACGGTATGGAGTTGAAAGACAGTTGGGAATCGCACTCAAAGGTTGCTCTGTTCCCCGAGAGGAAATGTTTTTGTGCACTAAACTTTGGCCAGTTGATTGTGGAGATGGAGTGTTTGATGCTTTCCGCACATCTTGCGAGAAACTTCAATCTGATTATCTGGACCTTTACATGATTCATATGCCACATCTACCCGATTGGATTCGCAAACAGAAAGAGACTCGCGAAGAAACGTGGAGGCAAATGGAACTTCTTTATGAAGATGGTAAATAGTCAATGAACTATTTAGAATATGAAAAAAAAAACAAATATTGAGTTTTTCAGACCATGTTCGTTCAATTGGAGTCAGCAACTACTCAATTGAGGATTTGGAAGAGCTGTCTGATTTTGCAAGTGTTCTTCCACACGCCAACCAAATAGAATTTCATCCCTGGTTTCATCAAAATGATCTCAAAAGTTACTCTGATGAATTAGGAGTTCTCACAATGGGATATTGCCCATTGGCAAAAGGAAAATATTTGGATGATGAGATTCTCTGTCAAATTGCTAACAAACACGGAAAGTCACCAGCTCAAATCTGCCTTCGTTGGAGTGTCCAGCAAAACGTACCAACCGTTCCAAAGAGCACTGATACGAAGCGACTAGAGGAGAACACGAATGTTTTCGATTTTGAGCTCTCAGAAGAGGATTTGGCTCAACTTTCGTCGTTCTCTTCTCAGAAAAAGAAGGTACATAACATTATTTATTTATTTATTTGCATCGTTTATTTAAAATTAGAATTTTCAGATTGTCGACTTGTCAAACATTTGTTCAAAGATGTCCCTTCCAGACGGCTACAAATTGAACGGAAGAGTGTTCGGCGTTCCAGAAGAGAGCAGCGAAATTCCAAGAAATTGCTCGGAGTGTGCTCGGGACAGCAAAGTATCAGTCTCTGTGTGTATCTGATATTGTTTTAATTATTCGTATTATTCGAGATTCACTTTTTATTGTTGCGTTTTTTTGTACCACAGGTATTTATTGTTTTTTTTTTTTTCATTTTCTTTATTGGGTTATTCATTTCATGCATTTGGCATTTTTTGTCCAATTTTCCTTATTCATTTCATGCAGAAAACGACATTTTCTGCAGCAGAATACTGCATTTCGTCGAACTGCAAAATGCAGAAAACTGAATTTCGTCGAACTGCAAATTGCAGAAAACTGCATTTCGCCGAACTGCAAAATGCACTTTTTGTCATTTTCTGCATTACATGTTTTTCATGACAAAAAGTGAATTTTGCAGTTCGACGAAATGCAGTTTTCTGGTGCAGAAAATGTTGTTTTCTGCATGAAATGAATAAGGAAAATTTGACAAAAAATGCAAACTGCATGAAATGAATAACCCCATTATTTCCTTTTCAATAAATATGCCATCAACAATCTCGGATAATCAGTCCGCACGCTATTGTCTTCTCCGAATCCTATCATTTCCATTGTTTCAAAAGAAGGAAAAGCTGCGCCGTCGTCCGTTTCCTGATCCAGGTCAACAACTCGTTTTCTCCATCACTTTCACCTGGCTTTTCCTCCTTCCTATTCTTCTCCTTCATCTTCCTGAATACGTATCCCACCCCTCGCCTAGTCTCGAAGATAATCACACGCGCTGCCTAATTCATTTGGAGTACGGTGATGAACCCACTAACTGTGAGTCTTCTCGCCGCCATTATTGGCACGGCTTCTTCCGCCACTTGTGGATCTTCTGGAATTCCGTTTCGATTCGAAGTTCTTCCATCTGGAAAGCCAGTGCTCGGATGTGCATCTCCAACTTGCTTCGGATCTGAGAATGGAGGAAGAGACTTGAGACATGATTCCAACTTTTTGGTGAGTTTTATCTTTACTGTTATTAAGCGCTGATATTTGTCAGTATGTGTGTGAGATTTCGTGTCACTAGCTTTTTCTCAGCCCCTACTGGACCAATTAGCACCAAAATTGGCGAAACCTTTTCAAGACCAAGGGGCATGGGGCGGCCAAAGTTTGGTGTTAAACGGACAAGTTTGAAGGGTAGCTACTCAGGAAATTTTTGGCGCGTTATGGCGAGAGTCGGCATCTAGGTGGCTAATAGCCGCCGAAAAGGCTAATAGCGGGCGATAATGGCAACTAGCCGACGAATTCGGCTATTAGCCATTATGGGGTAATACCTCCGCCAAAAAAAAAATTCGTCAAAATATTTGAAAATGATAGCGGACGGAAACGGCTAATAACCATGATAAACGGCTAATAGCCATCGAGTATGGGGCGTGCGCCAAATACATAAGGCACACGCCCCGAATCAGTGGCTATTAGCCAAAAATTTCCTGAGTACTTAAGGTACTTAGCGTGTTTTAACGAATGCCGTCGAGAATCTTCTAATATTCCATCAAATCAAGATATTTAACTTATTTTATTTTGTCAAAAATACATTTCCTGTAAATAGCAAAAGTATTTTCTTATTGTTCGTTTTCAAACTCGCGAAGCAAATATGAAATATTAAAAGTCTTTCTTTGCTATATTTTTCATTCATTTGCACTCAGAATCTGATATTATGGATTCGTGAATGAGCGACAAAACGCGGTGAATGGTGGGGCAAAAGTTGACTGGTCTCGCCACGATTTTGACAGATTACGGTTAGCGCGAAAAATATTTTTTTTTTTTAACAAAAACGCGATTTTTTGCCTTTTGACTAGCATTTTTTCACTATTAAAATTTTTTGTGTAACCTGGAATGGGTAATTTCTTTTCAAAAACACATTTTGTTGAGAAAAAACTATGAAAATGCGTTTTAATTTTTAAAAAAAGTAAAAAATATTTTTTTTCGCGCTAACCGTAGTCTGTCAAAATTGTGGTGAGACCAGCCATCTTTTGCCCCACAATTCACCCGGTTTTGTCGCTCATTCATGAATACATAATATGTTCTGATTAAACTTTCCACGGCGGGCGCTTTTTGCCCGTCCGACCCGTTCGGGGAAAGGGCCGTCCGATCACCGGGGAAAAAGAAAAATGCCCGTAAGAAAATTGAAAAGAAAAAATGTTTTAAGAAAATTTTTGATCAACCGATTTCCAACTCGTCTAATAATGGGTGGAGTGTGCAAACACCGGCACGTCAAAATGCAGACCGGGCAACGCGGACGGGCAGCGGGCACCCGTTCTCCGGACGGCCCGTCCATGGTGGAAAGCTTAGTTCTGATAAATAGAAACCTTTAACATCTCATAAATCATCGTCGCAAACATATCGGCTAATGTTTCCGATAAAGTCTATTTGAACTGACTGATAAGAAAAGCAGTCCATCATCATCATCATTGAAAACCTGTTTTAGGCGGGTGCCGAAGGCGATGACGGCTTCTTCCGCGAGGGAGATCTCGCTCGAATGAGATTCCGTGACCCGGATGCGCCAGCTCAATTGGCCAACTGTCCTCGCGAGTTCACATCTACCAGCTGCGTGAATCCAATGACATGGGTTGGAGGATTCAAGGCTGACGAGGACGGAGAGTGAGTGAAATTCTTAAAAAACGTCAAAAAGTCAATTATATAATAATTTCAGTCTATCACTTCAATGCTGTCGCTACGAAGGGCTTCGTTTCTCCCAGGAAGTGGGACGACCAGTTGTTCACCCAGGAGAGGTTTACTCTGGAGGAGAGGTGCTTCGTGATGGACGTCAAACTGGTTTCGATGCTATTTCCAATGTCAAGAAAATAACCACCAGTGACGGATCTGTCGCCTATGAACTCACTGTCACACGCATGAACTGTCTGCCAAACCCAAACGAGGAGTCCAATGAGGTGTCTTTTGATATTCAGAGAGACATCGGAAGAATTCTTGAGAAAGTTGGAGAGACGGCTGCCAATGGAGTGCAAACCAATGAGATTGAAGCTGATCAGAGACTTTCTCCATCTGCCGGAGGAGCCGTTCAATCCGATTCTTATGTGGCTCCACAAGCTGAGGACCCACCAGAGACTGTCGAGCAATTCGTTCAAGTTGGAGAGCAAGTTGTTCCAGTCACCTCTGCTGGATACTATTACCCAGTTGCCTCTGGAGTTCCAGCTTGTTTTACGGCAGACGCTAAAGTTATGACCCCATCTGGTGAAAAGATGATGAAAGATTTGACAGTTGGAGATATGATTCAAACTTCCGAATATGGAAAAATGGTTTTTACTAGAGTCTCTTCGTGGCTTCACAGACTTCCAGAGACCAAGGCTGCATTCATAAAGCTCACTACCGAACAAGGAGCTGTTGTGTCAATGACACCACAGCACTTTATCTACAGAGCTGATTGTGTTACAGAGGAAATGGAATTGGTCTACGCCGAAGATGTCAACAAGGGAGATTGTTTGATGGTGAAGGAGAACGCAGACAGTGAGTTATTCATAGAACACTTTTCTGTATCAATGGAAGAAAATACTTTTTCAGAACTTGTTATGACTACCGTATCCGACAAGTCAACCTTCTACGAGACTGGAGTCTACGCACCAATGACGGAGACCGGAGATTTGATCGTCGACGATGTTTACGCATCTTGCCACAATGTCATCAAGACCAATACTCTTTCACACACTTTCATCAACTTTGCATCAAGCATGCAGCAAAAGGTTCGATCCTTCCTCGGATATTTGGAAGAGACCGGACATTTACCAGTCACTTCTGAATTCTTCTTGAGCATCATTGACGTTTTGTTGCCACACAAGTACTAGTAATCGCTGCGGTATTTAATAACTAATAAGGTCATATTTTACTTTTACTAATAATCCTCGACATGTCGATTTTGTAATAAAACTTTTATAGTTGTCATGTAAAAATAAGTATTTGTATTGTAGACCTATTGCGCAAAACATTTACTTATCAATTAAAATATCACTATCAACATCGGGGAAAATTCCAGTATAGCCACCCACTACAATATAGATACCCACTCTATAGTATAGCCACCCAAATAGCTGAAAATGGGATTTTTGCGATTTTCTGTAGGTGGCTATTTTGAAATATATGGGTGCCTATACTGGTTTCCTAGGGAATCTTTTAGAATAGCCACGCTTGCACTTCGATAAAAATAGAATAGCCACCCATAAATCCAGAATAACCACCCATAATTTCCGAATAGCCCCCCCCCCCCCCATAATTCTAGAATAGCCACCCATCATTCCAGAATAGCCACCCAAAATTCAGGTATAACCACCCATAATTTCCGAATAGCCCCCCCCCCATAATTCCAGAATAGCCACCCAGCATTCCAGAATAGCCACCCAAAATTCAGGTATAACCACCCATAATTTCAGAATAGCCCCCCCCCCATAATTCCAGAATAGCCACCCATCATTCCAGAATAAGCACCCAAAATTCAGGTATAACCACCCATAATTTCCGAATAGCCCCCCCCCCCCCATAATTCCAGAATAGCCACCCAGCATTCCAGAATAGCCACCCAAAATTCAGGTATAACCACCCATTATTTCAGAATAACCCCCCCCCCTATAATTCTAGAATAGCCACCCATACTTCCAAAACAGCCACCCATAATTCCAAAACAGCCACCCATCATTCCAGAATAGCCACCCATAATTCAAAAATAGCCACCCATAATTCCAGAATAGCCACCCATCATTCCAGAATATCCACCCATAATTTCAGAATAGCCCCCCGCCCCATAATTCCAGAATAGCCACCCATCATTCCAGAATAGCCACCCATCATTACAGAATAGCCACCCAAAATTCAGGAGAAACCACCCAAAATTCCAGAATAGCCACCGATGATTCCAGAATAGCCACCCATAATTCTAGAATAGCCAGCCATAATTCCAGAATAGCCACCCATCATTCAAGAATAGCCCCCCCCCCCTCCCATAATTCCAGAATAGCCACCCATCATTCCATAATAGCCACCCAAAATTCAGGTACAACCACCCGTAATTTCAGAATAGCCTCCCTCCCCCTCCCCATAATTCCAGAATAGCCACCTATCATTCCAGAATAGCCCCCCCCCATAATTCCAGAATAGCCACCCATCATTACAGAATAGCCACCCATCATTCCATAGAAGCCACCCATAATTTCAGAATAGCCACCCATAATTCCAAAACAGCCACCCATCATTCCAGAATAGCCACCCATCATTCCAGAATAAGCACCCAAAATTCAGGAATAACCACCCAAAATTCCAGAATAGCCACCGATGATTTCAGAATAGCCACCCATAATTCTAGAATAGCCACCCATAATTCCAGAATAGCCCCCCCCCATAATTCCAGAATAGCCACCCATCATTCCAGAATAGCCACCCATAATCCCAGAATAGCCACCCATAATTTTAAAATAACCACCCATCATTCCAGAACAGCCCCCCCCATCATTCCAGAATAGGCACCCAAAATTCAGGAATAACCACCCAAAATTCCGAAATAGCCACCCATAGTCAGAAATGTGTGCGCGCGTGTGTGTGGTGCCGACTGTGGGTGGCTATACTATAGCGAGTCAAATGGGTACCTATTTTGAAATATATTGGTGGCTGTTCTGTAATTATCCCAATTAACCCGCAAAAACAATTGACAGGTGAATAATAGTTTATTCAAAACTTTATTGCGTTTTACTGTGCGTGGTTTCAGTTTTGCTCTCGCTCAACAACTTGGATTTCTCCGAGTGTTGACTATCGTCTCCTGAACTTCTTGACGTTGTACTTGCCGACGAGGAAAACTGGAACCCAGTTGGTTTATTATCCCACGGTTCTCGATCGGGAAGGAATTTCTGAAAAATGCGCAACGTCAACTTTTCCATGTGATCTCGATTCAAACCTGTTCCAATCTCTCCTTTGGATTCATCTGATCGTAAATTCTTGAATAAGATCGTAGTTGCCGTTGTTTCATAAACAGACTACGCATATCGTGCCCATTCCGTTTGAACTCAAAATAGGCAAAGATCGCAAACAGTGGCACCATGGCGACGGGAAGCATACAGACAATCCACCCAACTACCTGAAAATATGTACATTAAAAATTGACTGTATTGGCAAATTCAGTTGATTTGGAGCTCTTTACAGATGTTATGCAGACATTGAAGACTGTAGCACCTGTTATGAGGACCTTTTTAGCTGCGCAACTTTTGAGCAGATCAAGCCAATACCGCAAAAATTAAAAGATGCATTCATAAGTTTGCCGAGATTGCTTTTTAGCAATTTTTTGGTGCGCTTACATCAAAGGCCAATGGATAGACTTCAGGTTTGCCCATATACGGATACTCTCGAATGCTGGCCAAAATTATAAGAATCTGTAATGCAAAGTAAGATGTAGAATTGCTTGAAAGTTTCAAAATTTCCAACCGATCCTAGTAGCGGTGTGATAACCATCCAATTAAAGCCAAAATACGGCGAACGGCATCCAAAATATTTTCCGCATACATTATTGTGTGGTCCAAGCATTTCCCCAATATCGTCCAACATGTTTTTCCTGCCTGAAATAAATAAAAGCATAGCGTTCAAGCAAGAATAATAGGTATTGTGGTTCCCGAGTGCACCTTATTTCAATCCATGCACATCCAAAAAATTTTATATTTTGAAACAATATTTTTTCTTCCCAGAAAAAATAAGTCCCAAGAATCCTTTTTATATCAGTTTTTATTAGTATTTCGTATTATTCAAGTTACGTCCAAAGTACTTTAGACGCCTCTTTTCGTTTTTCGGGCGCTTTTTTTTTAACTTAGAAATTCGAAATTATTCGGGATTCGGGAAAATTCCAGAATAGCAACTCATAATTCCAGAATAGCAACTCATAATTCCAGAATAGCACCACATCATTCCAGAATAGTCACCCATCATTCCAGAATAGCCACTCATAATTCCAGAATAGCCACCCATCATTCCAGAATAGCAACTCATAATTCCAGAATAGCACCCTATCATTCCAGAATAGCCACCCATCATTCCAGAATAGCCACCCATCATTCCAGAATAGCCACCCATAATTCCAGAATAGCAACTCATAATTCCAGAATAGCACCCCATCATTCCAGAATAGCCACCCATCATTCCAGAATAGCCACCCATCATTCCAGAAAAGCAACTCATAATTCCAGAATAGCAACTCGTAATTCCAGAATAGCACCCCATCATTCCAGAATAGCCACCCATAATTCCAGAATAGCCACCCATCACAGCGTGCGTGTGTGCGACGCCGGCTGTGTGCCTATTTTGAAATATATGGGTGGCTATTCTGTAATTATCCCGAACTTTGGACGTACCATTAAGTGTTAACTCAAACCATGTCGTACAAAAACAATCTACAAACCACACCCACCATAAACATATGCTACCAAAAGCACTTCGGCAGTCACGGCAACACATGACGAGACACCAGCGGCATATTCGTCAAACATGATGAACCAATAAAACCCACCCTAAAAATAAAAATAGCGTGTTTAGCGATTTCATCAATTTAACGACTCACATCCGTCACCATAACAACACCAATACAATACAAGAAAAGACACCATGCGACCACCACCATCCACTTGTGCTTTCTCAATCGCACAAATTGATCACAAATCGCAGTGCAAAACACGTTGACGTAGGCGACTTCAGTGGAGATTCCAAGGAAAAAGAGCATCAAAAAGAAGAGAAATGACCACAGCTCCGGCAATGGCATTCTTCCAAGCGCTTCGGGAAATGCGACAAACGCAAGTGAGAAGCCATCGTTGACCACATCCGCCACTTCACATCCCTTTTGTTTGGCGAGAAAGCCAAGGGTAGAAAAGACTGCTGCGCCACCAACCAGAGACATTGTGGTATCACCGATAATCACAATAAGAGCGTCCTGGAATTTCCTTTTTCTGGAACTATGGGTGGCTATTCTGGTATGATGGGTGGCTTTTCTGGAATGATGGGTGGCTATTCTGGAATGTTGGGTGGCTATTATGAAATGATGGGTGGCTATTCTATAGCCCGTTGGTGTGGGTACTTATATTGGAGTGCAAGGCTGGCTTTTCTGAAAGACTCCCTAGGAAACCAGAATAGGCACCCATTACCACTGAGTGGGTGGCTTAACTGTAATAATATATTCCAGTATAAGCACCCATATATTTCAAAATAGCCACCCACAGAAAATCGGAAAATCCAATTTTTCAGTTATGTGGGTGGCTATACTGGAATTTTCCCCCGTTTTTTTGTTCCTAATTATTTTTTTGCTCATGCTCTCTTCCAGTTTAATTTTTGTGACAAGCTGTGTTTTTGTGTGACTTATGAATTTACGTTGACCGTAATCCAATTCCCGATATCAGTCGACTTTTCTTCAAAGAATTTTGTTTAAAAAAGTTTGTAGGTACAGTAGTTTTTTGGGGAAAATCCCACGCTATAGTACAGCCACCCACATAACCAGTATAGGCACCCATTGAGTGGGACTTATATGGAGACTTATATTAAAGTGCAAGGGTGGCTATTCTGAAAGATTCCCTCTGAATTTTGATTCTGAAAAATTCTGAAAGAAGGGAAAATTCCAGTATAGCCACCCTCTACAATATAGGTACCCACGCTATAGTACAGCCACCCACATAACTGAAAAATTGAATTTTTCCGATTTTCTGTTGGTGGCAATTTTGAAATATATGGGTGCTTTTACTGAAATATATTATTACAGTTAAGCCACCCACTCAGTGGTAATGGGTGCCTATACTGGTTATGTGGGTGGCTATACTGGAATATTCCTTTTCAGAATCTTTCAGAATAGCCACCCTTGCACTCCAATATAAGTACCCACTCCAACGGGCTATAGAATAGCCACCCACTATTCCAGAATAGCCCCCCATTATTCCAGAATAGCCACCCACGCGGCGCCGACTGTATGGGTGGCTATTCTGTAATTATCCCCAAATTTATAATAAATCATTCACCAATATTTTCGTCTGTGTTGTTTAAACGTTATTTTTTAAAGAGAAAATACAAATACTAACAAAAAACTTATAATTGCCTGCTCACCCTGTAGCAATTATTATCTGGCTTTGAAAAAGACGACAATCCAATCAATCCGCCGTATCCTATTCCCAAACTAAAGCACAATTGTTTTAGAGCTTCTCCCCATGTGGCAGGAGTGAATACCTAAAAAAAATATATACGTAACTTATTTACCGTGTTAACTCTAATTGCCCGACATGTCGTTATGCCCAGGCAATTAGAGGTTGACGCAACAAACTCGGCGAAACATTTAAATCAAACAGGAATGAGACGGCCAAAGTTTGGTGCGTCAACCTCTAATTACCCGGCAGTTCAAATGAACAAAAAAAAATAGAACGGCATGCCAGGCTATTAGAGTAAATACTAATGATAATACTATTGTGTTTTCAATTGACTTGCGACATGAGAACGCGGAACTCCGCCCACTTATTTGTGCGCGATCACGCGAACACAGTGATATTTGAAGAGACGCAGACAGAACGGTGAATGCAGACTTGAATTGAATTGCGTTTTCATGTCGCAAGTCGATTGAAAACACAATAGTTAAAGATACCTTTGACCAATCAGGATTTCCTAGATAATAATAAAGTCCCTCGTTGGCGCCGTCCAAAGTGATTCCTCGAAAGAATAACAAAACGATAATAATGTAAGGAAGAGTGACAATAACCTAAAAAATCCACATTTGTAAAAAATACACATATTCTCCAATTGGACACCTACATAAGAAGCCTTTCCCATGTAATCGACGCCTTTCCAGAGAATAAACACGACAATAATCCAACAAATATTCACACCCAAAAATGATCGCCAATTGACAGAGTTAAAGTCAGAGAAGCCGGATGATGGAGTGACCACATAATTGCTGAAAAATTAAAGTTTCTTCGAGAACGAACCAAACAAACACTTTTCCCCCAATAAAACCTTACAAAAAGAACTGCTCAGTGGCAGTCACCGTTTTGTTGTGTGCCAAATCAACCTTATCATAGCACGTAGAGTTGAAGTAAATATAGGACACGTTCCTTCCGACGGCACTCAAATTTGCCCAAACTGGCGGCGTATAGTTGCTCGTTTTCTGGTAATCACGACAAATTGGCTGTTTTGCCAGATCTAGACAAGTGTCTGCCAGATTCCACGGATTGCCACAACGATTCCAGAGGCCAGTGTAACCGCCGATAATCGATGCCATGTAAACCGTACTCCAGCCAATGATGATGATGTAGTAAATGGCGACCAGCGAAGACACGGCCACCGCCATCCATCCAACGCCTTGTAGTATTGGGGCAAATCGGCGAAATATGACTGGTGCGGTGGCACGATGATACTGTCCCAGAACGAACTCGAGGTAGACTGCTGGTAGGCCAAATAGAAGAGCACAGGAAATGTAAGGAACTAGGAAAGCGGCTGGAAGAATGTGATTGGGAATGTGATATTTACTAAGATGATTGAGCTCACATCCTCCATTGTTATATGCTCTGGTTGGGAATCTCCAAATGTTGCCGAGCCCGACCGCCATTCCAAGTGTTGAGAGCAGGAATTCCATCTAAATTTTTTTTATTTCAATTTAGTTTGGAAAGCATGGAAAGCAATGAAGCTCAATTCTCACCTGATTACCCCACGCGCCTCTGCACTGATCGATTGCAGCCCCATCGCCCTCGACCCCCTCCTTCTCAATGGCCGTCGTAACATGTTGATCGTCAGCTTCCAAACTGATCGGCGATCGTCTCTGGGTGGTTCCAGACGGCGAAGAATTGACGCTATTCATTGCGAATACTTGTGCAATATTATATCACAGAAATGGACGGAATCTTATAGACACGTCTCCGAGTAGTGAACCAAATGATAGCAATGAGGAAAACAAATTAGAAAAATAAAATCCAAAGGCGACAAGATCATTTGTGTAAATGCTCCGGTTAATCGACGTAGAGGTCGATGATGTTGTTTTTTTTTGAAAACGTGGATAACAAAAATTCTTTAATCGTATTTCCAGTCTACTCTGTATACCAAATTCTGGGCTCTGGGACGTTTCGAAACCTGCCATTTCGAAACTGGGACGTTTCGAAACTTTTGTGCATTTTTGCGGCGTAAAAATAATTGATAAAAGCCAAAAATAAAAACCAAATGAGCGTCCGTTTTGGTGTCGATTGACAAAAAACGCTACGCAAAAATTCAAAAGTTTCGAAAGTCTTGTTTCGAAACGTCCCAGAGCCAAATTCTGGGCATTATATTTTCTGGAAAACCGCCATAGCTAGGAAAGGATCCATGAAACAAGAAACCGGTATTTTCCGGAAAATGGCTTTCCTATTTCTCTGCGTCTCTCCCCACCTCTTCCCGATTTTCCTGTCGTTTTCCAGTTTTATAGGTCCAGCCCCAAATGGCTCAGTTTTCGGGCTCTGGGACGTTTCGAAACTTTTTGGCATTCTTTCGGCGTACTAGTGTATTTAAATTTCCATAAAAATAAAAATAATTGATAAAAGCAAAATATAAAAACCTAATTAGCGTGCGTTTTGGTGTCAATTGGCAAAAACGCTACGCAAAAATGCAAAAAAGTTTCGAAATGTTCCAGTTTTGAAACGTCTAGAGAGTGAAACTCCGCCCACTTATCTGTGTGCGACCACGCGAACACAGTGATATTTGAAGAGACGCAGACAGAACGGTGAATGCAGACTCGCGTTTTCATGACGCAAGTCGATTGAAAACACAATATAACAGTTTTAGAAAAGGATCCTTTTGAAGAAATGGTCAAAGGTATGTACATAAATAGGAAATTAAAGTTTTTCCAAAATGTGGTGTATTTTTTTTTTCGACAATAGTTAGGCACCGCAAAAGGAGGGGGCGGAGCCTTTCAATTTTTTCTCCTCGCTTTTATTTTGAGAGTTTGCGCTCCAGTAGCCCGAATACTATTAGCATAATTATGCATACCAAAATGTTTCCATACGTAATTTTCCACGCAGAATTGATTTGTGATATTAGATTTGACTGAAAATTTCAATTTTCAAGCGAAATTTTCAAAAAACTGAAACGACGATCAGAAAAACGTTCTAAAATTATCTATGGCAGGTCTCTGTCACGGCTTGTTTTTTTATTGCTGATAGATTTTTATACGGGGAATTCGATTTTTGCATCAGATTTCCTCTATCTACAACGGCACGCCTTCTGGACGTCTCCAAAGAACAACTAAAAATATCTGAAAATTTTCAGCGATGACCCCATTTTTTTATTGTCGAAATCGATAAAGGAGATCTTCGAGATTAGGTGTAAAAATTCTTAAATCATTTGAGACATTTTAAAACACTTTTTGCCCTAAAAGTATGAGAGTGGTTTTTGAAAAATCCAAGTTTTTTGCTTTTTTCTTTATTATGGAGGTCTCTGTCACGCGAGTTACTATCATCATTCGATTCTGCAGAAAATTTACTATTGAATGATGTAATAAAATCTAAAATAACTATGTCGGCGATATCTGAAAAGGTTGATTTTTTGGACCTGAAAGTACTTTTTTTATACTGAAACATGTCAGAATAGGAATGTTAAAGGGATGCGGGCGATCCAGCGAGGACTCGCCTTTATCATCAAACTTGGGCGCGCAACAAGACACGCGTGTGTGGCCGAACGGTTAGTCGTCTTGCACCACAATTTTGTTGCCGGGGTTCAGTGCCGCCCGCCCGCACACTCTGCCCCGCCCCCTTCAGCGAGGAGAAAATCAGTACTTCGGAAGGCCAACTTCGAAGAGCCAAAACTCGAGAATCACTGAACATTTTGAAACGAAAATTTGGGAACATGCTAATATGAACAACTGGAATCTATTTTTGTCGACAGTTTGGCGAAACTCCCATGTTTTAGAAACACGTTGCGGTACCTAACAATAGTAACATTATTATTATTATTATTATTATTAAATGTACAAACTCGTTTTGATGTGGACTATCGGAACGCGAGTGAAAGGAGGAAAAGGGTTCAAAAATGGAAAAAGATCATCGAACTTGATAGGAAAAGGGAAATTTAAAAAATAAATAAATCAAACGAGTTTAAGCTCTACGAATTCCGGTGGATTGTCTTGGAAGGTGTGGTGGACGGTAACGAAGTGGATTGAATGGTTTTGGCTCGGCAGTCGTCGTGGCAACTTCCTCTTCCTCTTCTTCCTCTTCAACCTCTTCTTCCTCATCGTTGCTCTCCACGACTTCAGCATCATTCTCAGTCACTTCCTTTTGCTCATCTCCTTCCTGCTCTTGCTCCTCCTCTTCCTGAGCAGCAGTCACTGGAGCCTCAGTGGTGGTGGTTCTGACCTTTTGGGTGGTGCCTGGAGCAACTGTAGTGGTAATTGGCTCAAAGTCAACTGGCTTCTCTCCCTTGGCACAGATCATACGGTACACCCAGACTCGCACTCCTCCTCTGGAGAAAAAAATTACAATTAGCAATAAGAAGGTATCTCCTATTAAAACAAATAAAACTTACTGCTCAGTTCTGGCGTTGGCAATGAAATCGTACTCGGCTCCTCCTTTGTCTCCATAGAGATCCTTGGCGGCAACTTCTCCTCCCTCGTAGAAGCTTCCAGTCGAGACGACATCAGTTCCCACGTAGATTTTGTTTTTCGCCTGCATCGTGCAACAACGGAGAAGAATACTCTCTCCATTTGGTCCCCATCTCATACCAGAGAACACGTCTGTCTCGGCACGGCACGAAGTTTGATCCTAGAGAGAAACATGTTTGCTTGACGTCACAATAAAGTGAACTTACATCAATGCAACGTCTTCCAACCTCTCCACATGGAACCGGGCCGCATTCAGCCTCAAGAGCTCCGTCCTCATAGACCGTCAACTTGCGGACTACTTGATTTTTAGAGCACTGAGAGCCCATACGAACATTTGCTTCTTTGGCAAAAGCACTCACAAGAAGGCACGAGAGGAGAGTGGAGACAAGGAGCATTTTGCTAAAATTAATTGTAAGTTAATTCAAAGAAAAAGAAGAGAAAAATTGAAATTAAAATGCGGGAAAACTGAAGATTTTCGGGAGAAACGTTTAGGAGAAAAGACAGATAAGAATGCGGAGGACATACCGTTGAGTAGCAGATTACTGGGTTTATGGGTCACAGAGACGAGCGTCCAAGACACGGGTCAAGGCCTACACTGCAGAGAGAGCGGGTGAAATGAAGAGACATCATCAGGATACGGTTGTCGGACACGGTGCGGATGGACCGGTGGGTGTTGCGAAAAAAGTCCACGGAAAAGGGCGAGACATTGGGAGATGAATCTATGAGGTGAGAAAGGAAAGCGATATGAACAAAAAAAAAGTTTTGATAGTCATCTTTGGAAATTTTGTGATTAAAGAGCTAATGCAGATAAAAATTGACTTCCAAGCTAAGTTTACACATTCAGCACATTTCTTACGATAGGGTATAGTCGGCGAACACATCATCAACCTCGCTCTACTGCTAAAATCCCTGTAAAACAGTGTTGCACTTGCAAGATTAACGCGAATTATAGTTTTACACTTCTTTTCAACGGAAAATGACGTATCCACGACGACTTGCAGTTAAAATTTGATTTTTCGCTTCAAAATAGGTGCACTACACTGTTGAAAATTGAAAAGTGCGGTAGAGCGAGGCTGATGATGCATTCGCCGACTATATGGCGGGCATAAAAAGCTATATGGCTATTAGCCGTTGAACATAGCCTCTATTCATTATTGGCGCATAATTAGCACCTAATCCGCAATGAGACGCGAGTTTGATGGAAATCAGCGCGCAAGAGGGAGTTAGCCGTCGAATTCGACGACTCTTCTAGTCCAGACAAGCACGGTACATTTCAGAGATGCCACGAGATGGTTATTCAAATTAATGAAAATGCTTTTCCACGACGTGTAAAGAAACTCCCGTCTTTTGAAATTTAAAGGTTTTTCATCTCACTTAAACAACAAAGAAGAAACCATAAAGTTGTTGTTTTTGTTAATTTCATCGCTTACCGCTAGTCACGGTGCAGCAGCCCGGAAATCCGGATGACTGAGTTGTTGCAAATTCAAAGTTGAAAAAATTGTACAAAATTAGAAATATTTTGGTTTTTGGAGTATAACTTTTGAATGGTGAGGGTTATGGTTCTGAAAATGTGTATGAATTTGTCCCGTAATGTTTCTGACAAGCTCCAAAAATGGATTTGGTCATTTTTGAAAACTGCGGATTTTTCAAAAAATTTCAGATGCCAAACACGGCGTGCTTGAACCTACGTAACGGCAAACGCGCCCTGTCGCATTTATCTGCGTCTCGATAGTCACATTCTGCCAAGTTTTGCTAAGTGCGTGTAAAACTAGAGACGCAGAGCTTTGAGAGAGATGACCTCCGAAATTTCATTTCCAAAAATAATTTTAAAAACGTAGTCTCCAGCACGCCGTGCCAAAATTTTCGACCCAAAAAAATTTTTTTTTCAGAATTTTCCAGACTCGAAATTTATTTTTAAATTGAAGTTTCAAAACTAAAAGTATGATTTTAGTTGACTATGGGTCGATCGCACAATTTTCAGCTGACTTACAACACTTTGAATATCAGGGTCCACATGGGTAAGTCAACTATAACTTTTATTGAGAATCACCAAAACCAAATAAAATTAGGGCAAATTAGTTAAAAACTGTTAAAAAGCAACGTTTATTTGATTTTCTTCGGTTTTGGTGATCCTCAATAAAAGTTATAGTTGACTTACCCATGTAGACCCTGATATTCAAAGGGCTGTAAGTCAGCTGAAAATTGTCCGATCGACCCATAGTCAACTAAAATCATACTTTTAGTTTGGAAACTTCAATTTAAAAACAAATTTCGAGTCTGAAAAATTCTGAAAAAAAATTGTTTTGGGTCGAAAATTTTGGCATCTGAAATTTTTTGAAAAATCCGCAGTTTTCAAAAATGACCAAATCCATTTTGGGAGCTTGTCAAAAACATTACGGGACAGATTCATGCAAATTTTCAGCACCATAACCCTCTCCATTTAAAAGTTTTACTCCAAAAACCAAAATATGATATCTTTTTGTCCGGTACTGTATCTTGAAAATCAGACAGCTGCCTTGCCGAAAAAATGCCGAGGTTCTGCAAAAGCTGCCGACCTTCACGCATGTGATTCTACAACATGGTTGATAAAAAAACTATAGCCCGGGCCAGTCGAAAATTCTTTGACGTCAGAGGAGAAAACTCTAAAATCCATACAATGATGGCTACATATTTCTTCAATTTTGGAAATAAAACACTCAAATTACTTTTTTTTTCCATTCCAATTCCAGAACCAATCCGATTATTACCTCGATTGTCTACCTATCTTCTCCCCCTTTTTAATTATATTCTCTGTTCGTTTTTCAGTTTTTATGTTTGCCCAATGATTGTCCACCGTCCTACGCACTATAAAAGTGTGTTATCAGACTGTGCTTTCTCTTCCCGAGTGAGCGCCATATTGTTGCTCTTTCTGCTGTCCGATGACTCAAAGTGTACCTCGACATGTTAGTCCATATGCTCATGCTCCGAAGATTTTCGGATTGAAGTTTAAGGTAATTTCAAAATGCATTATTTTTTTTCAATAATTTTTTGAAAATTCCAGATAGCTTCAAAAGTTTTGTTAACTTTTGAGGCCATGATTGGGAAACTATTACTGGTTCTTTCGATTTGCTCCATTATTTATTCCCCATCGTGGTGTAAGACTTTTCAACTAATAACTCTTAAAAACAAACATCTATATATTATTCCTATTCAGATCCCGTGTTCATAAATTTTGCATTTCTCTTTTTCGTAATATTCTCAATCGTCACGTATAATTTGTGTCTTTCAAAGCAATCGGCGATTTACGCATATCCAATGCTGTCGTATGAAGTGAGTGAAAAGATGAAGCCGTTCGTTTTCTAAAAAGTATTTAGGTAGTCACAATGTTTTGGGCTTTAATTTGGTTGTACGCTGCATTGAATTCGGTGGCCAGTGGTGTCATGTGGTCTTTGGAGTCATTGGGAGGTCCATCGTGAGTTGTTTAGTTTGTAGAAAGTTAAAAATGTATTTCTTTACAGAACAAGTAGAATTCGTACTTCGCACAACATCAAAGATGCCAATTACGCGAATCCGAACGATACGCATCCAGAAACTGCCCGAGGTAACGAATTGTTAATTAAATGCAATTGGTATTGCCGGCCGGCCAAAATGATCAAACGCGCTCCTCTGAAATCAACGCTATGGGATTTTCATTTTGGTCTTCAAATTATTTCATTTCACACGGCACCCCAGCCTTCCAAAATTGTTTCTACTTGGCGCATTTTTAAAACCCTAAGGCTCGGTCATTTTCTGACAAAAATACCTCGTTTTTGGATTAAAATGATGGTGTCATCCTGAAGAATCAGACAATGATTCGAATTTCTCAAAAATGTAAATTTTCGAGTGAAAAAATAATTTAGTTGTCCGACGAATTTGGGGGCGCATTGGACGACGGGGGAGGCGTGGGAAGGGACATTGTTTTCCCATTTGTACTAAGAAAGCATTAAAAAATCAGACGCGATTTAAGTAAATGTTTTCTTAAATAATTAAACTAGAAACTGAAAATATACATAAATATTAGATACTTACTTATTCTTGGCCCGCCAAAGTGGTCAAACGCGCTTCGCTGAACTCAACGCTATTCGATTTTCATTTTGGTTTCCAAATTACTTCATTTCACGTTGAATTTACTATTTTGGCGGGCCGACAATACATTTCGTTACTCAGCCGATCCTTACTTTGCTCTACGTAAGAAACGAATTAATTATTCTAATTAAGCTTTCCACGGGGGGCTTTTTTCGCCCACCCGACCCGTCCGGGTAAAGGGCCGTCCGATGCCCGGGTAAAAAAAAACGCCCGCGTGAAATGTTTTTTATTTCTTCAAGTATCAATAAAAATGGTAATTAGAAAAATGTTTATTAGTGAAACAATTTCGGAGTAAACAATTCGATTGAAACTTGTTGTCCACTCGATCTTAAAAGGAATCTTGAATTATTTTTTTTTCCGCAAACCTCTTTATATTCGTGACCTTCTAATTTTTTTTTTGAACCCTCGCAACTTTTTCATTCCGCGAAACGCTGGAAAATGACGATATTGATTTTCCTTTTTTTTTTCCAATGGTTCCTCTATATTATTATCCTCGCTACTTGACGAACAGCTTCTCTCCATTATAATCATTTTCGACTTCCTAAAAATATTTTTGATAGTTAAAATTACGAAAAAAAACAATAAGAATCATGTTTAATACCATTGGGAACTCGTAAAAAAAATCGAAAATTGAAATACGTGCAATGTACCGTGACGGTGTGTCCAAACACCGTCACGTAAAATCGCAGACCGGGCAATGTGGACGGGTAGCTGGTGCCCGTTGCCCGGACGGGTATGGAGCAATTTCGGACGGCCCACTTGCATGCAGATCTATTGTTTCAAGGCCTCGCCCGGGTGCATGTCTATTAGAGGGGCAAGCCTAATACAGGTTTTACAGTAATCAAGAAGTGACTTGGCGAATGTGCTGGATGACTGAAATGTCCTCTAGGATAATTAGAATATCCCCTTCTGAAATGGTCTTTGAAAAAGAACCTCAAGATGGAGTATATTTAAAAAATGCGATAAAATTTAGCATCATTCGAAAAAAAAGTGTGCAGCGTTAGCAAAAAAGCTGCGTAACAATTTATCAACAAGAAATTTCAAATTTCATAACATCACGCGCATGTTCCATGTCTCAGCTGGTGAGCTCTGTGGCCTAGAAAATGAAAATTCGTCCACGAGTAAACTCGACACGACCAGACACAGTTGAAATGAGTTTGACCGTAATCTATTCAAATTGATTTCGGTCACACTCATTTCTGCAGCGAAAACTATAAATGTTTAACACTCAAATTTGCAGCCATCAAGTACGGCTCGATCATCGCCGGAGTGTGCATTCTTGTCATTTGTCTGAAAATGCTCGCATTCATTGTTTGCCGGCGGACGTATTTTCAAGTGCTCCGAATGCAGCACGAAAGGATCGAGCAAACCGTGAAGGTGGTGTCGATAAGTGAACGGTTTTGAGACGGGGAGACCCTAATTAAAAAAGAAAAACAAAAAAAAAACAGAGAAAAAAAGCAAAATACAAAGATTGCACAGCCATAATTCTTCCGGTTCCTTTTGTCGCTCATTGTATATAAATAAATTAACTAAATATGATATTTGTACATTTAAAACGTCATTTTAATAAATTTTATGATCACCCTTGTCTTCCCGTCTCAAAACATGTGAGAAAAGTGCATTCGAGTGATTAAAAGTACACTCTAACACAGTTTTTGTTATGTTCTTCTTCTTCTTCTAGGCGGATAACTTTGACGGATCGGAAAGTGAAATTTCAAATGTCGGAGGGTGTTCTCCATCGTACCCAGTCGCCTATCGAAACAGACCTCCAAAGCCGAAACGAATGGCGATTCTTGAAGAAGTACAAGTCGAAGAGTACACTCCGGAACCATCTCCCGCGCCGAGAAGAGTTGTCAAAAGTCCATTAAAGGACTTGGAAAAGTATAATTCATTACCACGATCATATGAAGAATCTACTTTCTGAGAATTATTTTAGCCTCAAAAACAAGACAACCACACTTTATCGCTCTAGCCAACTATAACTGGAGCGGCAGAGCGCTGTTTGCTAATTTTTTTTGAGGCTATTTACAATATTGCTATTATTATGAGAAAATTCCATATTTTTTGTTTTTATGAATTGTTTTTATTCAAGAGAAAAGGATAAAATAACATTGTTTAATGTTTGATATACTCAGGTAGTAATTATTTTTCAAACCTTTTCAAGAATTGCTTCAAAAAGATTCAAAAAGTTTGGAATAGTTTGACAAAGGCTTGAAAAAGGTTGGATCATCTCAAAAAGTTGAAAAGTGTCTTGAAAGTTTGAAAACGTTTAAAAATGGCTTTAATGTTGCTCAG
The DNA here is from genome assembly GCA_963572235.1 of Caenorhabditis japonica. NCBI lineage: Eukaryota > Metazoa > Nematoda > Chromadorea > Rhabditida > Rhabditidae > Caenorhabditis > Caenorhabditis japonica. The sequence continues at coordinate 21,923,598 of OY754343.1, read as the reverse complement.
ACAAGTTTGAGTCGATAACTGAGTGGAAAGACTTTGAAATGTATGAATTTTTCCCAAAGTTAAAGTGTGCAATTTTTTTTATACGGAAGAGTACAAAAAAAAAGTAGAAAATCACGTCAATTTATTGATTAATGCGATTTTTCAAAAACAGTGACCGTAACCATAAAACTTTCTTTCAATGAGTAGTGCGAGCAGCGGTGCACCGTTCAAAACACCGTGAAAAGTGAGCCCCCACGAAAAAGGGGGAAAGTGTTGCAACGCAGGAACGAAAAGGGGGGAAAATGGGCACAGTTTGTCTGCAAAAGTGCCGCACGGTTTTTTCTGCATTTTTGGAGAATGAGCAATAGTGTTTTTTTTTTCTGCTTTTTTGCCTGAAATTAGTTTTTTTTGGGTATTTATTGTCCATTCGCGAAAAAAGCAAGTGCGCTCCATTGAACTTAGTACTTTGCGATTTTCATTTTCGTCACCAAATTATTTTTCATCTTTTTCTTCGATTTTTTGCTAAAATTCTCCGTCTTCCTTGATATTTCTTTGTTAAAATGACTAATAACAAACTAATTCGTAATATTTTGTGAAAAATGTCATAATTATGCCCAATTTTAGTTAAAATTCGCCATTTTTCGAAATCGCCGCTGCTTTAAAAATTCCTAAATTATTTATTTGGAAAGCTTAGTTCAAATAATTTTATGACGATGTATTATTTCTTTTTAGCACACAATTTTCCTATTTTAATGCAAAATCACCCGAATTTTCGCGAAAAATATTAATTTTCACTAAAATCAATAATTTTGTCGACATCTCGCAGCTTTTCCGCTGCTTTTATTTTTTAATCGTTTCTATTTTGTCTCCGCATTTCAAATACCCAAAAATACTAAATTCAGGCAAAACAAAGCAGGAAAAAAACACTATTTCTCATTCTCCAAAAAATGCAGAAAAAACCGTGCGGCACTTTTGCAGACAACTGTGCCCATTTTCCCCCCTTTTCGTTCCTGCGTTTCAACACTTTCCCCCCTTTGCGTGGGGTCTCTTTTTTTTTGCATAGGTCCATGATCCATTTTTGTTAATATGTGAGGGTTCAAATTTTTTGTTATTTTTATGAGAAATTTCAATATTTTTTCTTCCTTTTTGACAGGAATATTTTGACATTTATCGATTTTTCTCAAAAAGTTCGTAATAAAAAAACGCATGTTTTAAATAGCCAAAATGTGTAAAGATTAACACGAACCCACACAAATCTTATTTACAACAGAATTTCGAAAAAAAAAAGTCTGAAATTATTAAAAAATAAATAAAAGTAAATACCGTAGAAAGTTTAAAGGCGCATAGTGCAAAAATATAGTGCGGCCGTGTATTCAACGGCCGCTGGACTAGAATTCCGGCGTCCCCCCGTGCAGCGTGCAGCGCTGCTCTATCGTCCGTGTACCGTAGTTTGATTCGCAGCGCATCCGAGACCACCTGTATTTTTAATATCTGCCATATAAAGAGAGCTTTCATCCGAAAGAAAGAGCATTTCAAACTATCCGGAACCCTTGAAACATCCCAGTTTGACGCAAAAATAAGCACTACAGACGTTTTCGCGCCTATCAACTTTTTCAGATAAGAAAGTGACTGTTATCGATAGTGTTTCTGTCCAAATTTCCAGATAGAAGTCTATGAATGAAGAATGTTGAATATTTTGTTTTTCTTTTTCTCAAGTTTCAACGCACCGCCTGTCTAGCCCCCTTTTGCGCTCGTTATGCCGTTATTGATTTTTCAAATGTTGCAGAATGCTGTCCATCTGAGCACGATCATCGATTGGGAACTGCTCTTCGAAAACCGCATCGTTGTGGAATTCCAATGCAGACGACAATGGAGCAGCGTCTCAAGGTAAATGTTTTTAATTGATTTTTTTTACAAAAAAATTTACGAATCACATATTTTTCTTATTATTAGTTATTTGACTGGAAAAAAATTAAAAAAAAAAAAAAAAGACGAGCTCTGCCACATTCTGCAATGTGGTAAAATCGATGAAGTGCGATTATACAATAAAGCACAGTTCTGCATTCCAGGTTCAGATCAATGTGGAAGCAAGTGGATCATCGTCAAACGTGCCGTCATCCTCGTCGTCGTCACGCAAAGAGGAAAAACCACAGGCAATGCCGCCACCATCTTCCGACTGGAACAATCAATATGGATCGCCAGAAGCCGTGAGTCCCAAGACCAATGGCATCAAGTGCTTCAGTCCGTACTCACAGGAAGATATGGGTCCGTTTGTCGAGCAACTACTGCCTTATGTGAGAGCCAGTGCCTATAACTGGTTTCATTTGCAGGTTCGTGGTGCATTCTTAGTGCTTTATTTTAATCAAACATTTCAGGCAGCAAAACGGCGGCATTTCAAAGATTTCGACCGAAAAATGAGTGCGGCAGATGAGAATCGAAAATTAGTTGAATTACAGGTAGAAATTAATTTGCACGCGAATATTTTTTCTACCCAAAAAAATCCGATCGATTTCCAGAATGATCGGGACGAGCTGAAAGTCAAATGGGCGTCTCGATTACTAGGAAAAATTAAAAAAGATATTCAAAACGATCACAAAGACGCTTTTATTGCTGCTGTAAGTGTATTTTTTAAAACGCGTAAATAATTGAGAATTATTTAGATCAACGGACATAGACCAACAGAATGCATTCTTTCCGTCGCAGATCAGAAAGGAAAAATGAGACGGATTGATTGTTTAAGACAGGCGGATAAAGTGTGGAGGCTTGATTTGGTCACAATTATTCTATTCAAAGTGTGTGAGCATCTTGGCTGGTCGTAAACACAGAAAAACCAGCAAAAAAAAAATTTTTTTTGAAAAAAAAACTTTGGGAAATAATTTAAAAAAATACTATCGGACATGACATTTCCAGAAAATTTTAGACAAAAATATCGATTTTAAAAATTTTCAGAAAAATCGATATTTTGGTCCAAAATTTTTTTTTAATACTCTCGGACATGAAATTTCCAGAAAATTTCAGGCCAAAATATCGATTTTAAAAAATTTCAGAAAAATCGATATTTTGCTCTGAAATTTTCTGTTTTCATTTTTTTTTGCATATTTTGCTGGTTCCGTGAATACCCCCATCAAATCCGTAAAATTGCAAATTTCACTGTTTAATAAAGAAAATGAGTTGTTAAAACCGAAAGTAATGGACCTATTCACAAAACCGGAAAAAAGGGAAGAAAACGGAAAAAATTGCGGGAAAAATTGGAGAATGCTCCGATTGACCTGAAATTTTGGGAAATATTGGAAAAAACTATCCTGTACACGCTCAAAAAATTTTGGACCGACCAAAATATCGATTTTAAAAATTATCTTTTTTTTTGAAATTTTTTAAAATCGATATTTTGGTCGGTCCAAAATGTTTTGAGCGTGTACAGGATAATTTTTTTCCAATATTTCCCAAAATTTCAGATCGATCGAAGCATTTTCCGATATTTCCCGCAATTTTTTTCCGGTTTTGTGAATAGGCCCATAATATCCAAAATTGAAAAAAAAATTGGCCAACAAGAAAGAAAAAAAAACAGCAGATTGGAAATTAGCCCCAAGAATTCGACGGATGCATAAATTTAGAATTTTTTAGAAAAAATTAAAGAAAATCACAAAAATGTGGGTTTTATTCTCACCGATTTGAACAAAATAGCTTTACTAGGAAAGTACTTTTTGGTACATTTTGGAAAATTCTGAAAAAAAATCAGGGGAATACTAAATTTTTTGGTGAATTTTTTAAGATATTAAAAATCCGCAAAATGTTTTCAGAAAAGTTTTTATGAGCCGTCAATCTTTTTTCTATTTTTCGAGCACGTTTTTACCTGTAAAATCCTACATTCCACACGGTCGCTGAAAATATCGATGGGTGGCGCAACAAGTGGGTGCGACGGGATCACTGATACAAGGAGGCTGTAGGTCCGCTCCCCAGACCTAGTAAATTTTTTTTTGCAAAGTTTTGATGTGCAGTTTTTGGAGCCGTAATACAGTCTAGAAATTTTCAAAAAATTTCTGGAATGTATTACGGCTCCAAAAAAAAATACTCGTCAAAACTTTGCGAAAAAAAATGTACTAGGTCTGGGGAGCGAACACACGGCCTCCTTGTATCAGTGCTCCCGCCGCACCAAGTTGCGCCACCCATCGATATTTTCAGCGGCCTGCGAAGGCGACCGTGTGGAATGTAGGATTTTACAGGTAAAAATGTGCTCGAAATAAATAGAAAAAGTTTGACGGCTCATAAAAACTTTTCTGAAAACATTTTGCGGATTTTTAATATCTTAAAAAATTCACCAAAAAATCTGGTATTACCCTGATTTTTTTCAGAATTTTCCAAAACGTACCAAAAAGTACTTTCCTAGTTAGAAATTTTACGGAATCCGGGCATTTCTCAATTTTCTTCCACATTTCATCCCTATTAATTTTCAGGGAATACCCCTTGAAAGCACGGACGGCGAACGTCTCGAACGATGCGATTCGTGCACAATGCCTGCATTATGCATCAATCCTTTCCACATGTCGATTAGTATTCGAGGTCTCGATATTTTCCTGGCCAACTATCTGAAAGATATAGAGACGAAGATTGTGTTGACGTATTCTTCGAATGTAGTGAATAAAGTAAGAGACGACGGAGGAGAGGCATCGAACAACGACATTACGAACATTGTTGTGAAACAAGAGCCCGGCGAGCAGGGAATTGTTGCTCCGCACGCGATTCTCGGCACGAGTTCCACTCATAACAGGGTCTGGGAGCCACCTATCACTCTGGAATATGATCCGCAGCAGGCTTGTCACACTTATTTCGGTTTGTTTTGTGCGGGGATATTCAGAAAAAAAAGGAAAAATTTTCGCTTTTTCGACTTTTTCCCTAATTTTTAAAAATCCTTTCAGCCTTTTCTATGAAAAACTAGGAAAAAGTTTAACGAAAATGCTTCGATTGGCCTGAAACTTTGTGAAATAATGGCGAAAAAATCAAAAATTATTGATTTTTTTTTCTGAAAAATTTTAAAATCGATTTTTTGATCTGAAATTTTCAGGAAGGCGACTATTTTTGCCAGTATTTCCCAAAGTTTCAGGACAATCTCAGAAGTTACGATGATTTTTTTTTGCAATTTTGTGAAAAAGCGTCCCAACTTCCACAAAAGCTGAAACCGACGTTACTGTAGTCGCTTCGCTGCGAGACCACAGTTGCTCAAATTTTTTCTTTCATAATACGGAATTTCAGCAAACGGTTTTTTGAGTTCCAGGTGGCCGTGCACCATACGTCCAACAATCGAGCTCCAACGCATACGTGTACGTCAACAAGGACGCGGCGGACAATAATTATTACGATCCGAAACGAGCCGTCTTGTGTCTTCCTCCACCGCCAGCACAAAATGTTCAAACAATCGAGTATGCTGGACCTTCGGAAGGTCATCATCTCGAAATTTGCGAAGATTCGAACGATGAGCCGTTGGGGAAACGAAGCAGGGACCTTTCTTCGCATGATTCACCAAATTCAAGGTATTTGATACATGGGCTGTGAGAATTTATAAGGGGGTTATTCAGGGTCGGAAAAAAATAGTTTTTTTTTTTCCTTTTTTTCTTTATTCAAATGACGGAAAAAAAAGAAAAAAAATCCGTGGCCGCGAGAGTTTTTTCCGTTGCTTTTCTAGGCCCTCCGCTGTGAGACCAGCGAAATATCGATTTACGGGCGAATAAACTTTGAAAAAATTTCAAAAATTATTCGCCCGTAAATCGATATTTCGCAGGTCTCACTAGGAAAGTACTTTTTGGTACATTTTGGAAAATTCTGAAAAAAATCAGGGTAATACTAGATTTTTTGGTGAATTTTTTGAGATATTAAAAATCCGCAAAATGTTTTTAGAAAAGTTTTTATGAGCCGTCAAACTTTTTTCTATTGTTCGAGCACATTTTTACCTGTAAAATCCTATATTCCACACGATCGCCGTCAGTATACCAGCCGAAAAGTCTACCAACACGCAGGTAGCTAAAAAATGTCGATGGGTGGCGCAACTGGGTGCGCTGGGAGCAGTGATACAAGGAGGCTGTGTGTTCGCTCCCCAGACATAGTAAATTTTTTTTGCAAAGTTTTGATGTGTATTTTTCGGAGCCGTAATACAGTCCAGAAAATTTTAAAAAATATTTCGAGTGTATTTTCTAGTACTCTTCGACCCAAGGAAGTGCCTGAAAACCAAAAAAAAACAATTTTTTTTTCGTTTTTTTGGAAAAAAATGCCATGCAATCGGTGGACAAAAGTTCGAAAAAAGTTTGAAAAAAAAATTTTTTTTTTTTGAGTTTGGGCCCTTAATTAGGGTGAGAAGGACTAGAAAATAGATTCAAAATATTTTTTAAAAATTTCTGGACTGTATTACGGCTCCGAAAAATACAGATCAAAATTTTACAAAAAAAAAATTTACTAGGTTTGGGGAGCGAACCCACAGCCCTCGGCGCCACCCATCGACATTTTCAGCGACCTGCGTGTTGGTAGACTTTTCGGCTGGTGTAGCGAAGGCGACCGTGTGGAATGTAGCATTTTACAGATAAAAATGTACACGAAAAATATTTAAAAAGTTTGACGGCTCATAAGAACTTTTCTGAAAACATTTTGCGGATTTTTAATATCTTAAAAAATTCACCAAAAAATCTAGTATTACCCTGATTTTTTTCAGAATTTTCCAAAATGTACCAAAATGTACTTTCCTAGTTACAGCGGATGGCCTAGAAAATCAGCGGAAAAAACTCTCGCGGCCACGGATTTTTTTTCTTTTTTTTCCGTCATTTGAATAAAGAAAAAAAAGGAAAAAAAAAACTATTTTTTTCCGACCCTGAATAACCCCATAATACTGAAGTTCTATTGATCAATAATCACATTTTTATTGCTTATGGACCTATTATTCGTTCACGAATGACTTTTGCAAACGACGTTCCGGGTCTCGCAGCGAAGACACAAAAAAAAAATGAAAAATGGTGGGTTTTTGACGAAAATTGTAAAAAATTTAAATTTTGTTGAAAAAATTTTAATTTATTTACGATAAACACCGCGCAATGTCTTCGCTGCGAGACCCGGAACGTCGTTTGCAAAAAAAAATTTTGGACCGAAATAACGATTTTAAAAAATTCAGAAAAAAAAATAGATAATTTTTAAAATCGATATTTTGGTCCAAAATTTTTTAAAAATACTCTCGTACATGAAATTTCCAGAAAATTTCTGACAAAAATATCGATTTTAAAAATTTTCAGAAAAATCGATATTTTGGTCGGAAATTTTCTGTTTTCATTTTTTTTTTGCATATTTTGCTGGTTTCGTGAATAACCCCATCAAATCCGTAAAATTGCAAATTTCACTGTTTAATAAAGAAAATGAGTTGTTGAAACCAAAAGTAATGGACATATTCAAAAAACCGGAAAAAAGGAAGCAAAAGGAAAAAAATTGCGGGAAAATCGGAGAATGCTCCGATTGATCTGAAATTTTGGGAAATATTGGAAAAAATTCTCCTATACACGCTCAAAAAATTTTGGATCAAAATATCGATTTTTTTTTAAATTTTTAAAATCGATATTTTGGTCCAAAATTTTTTGAGCATGTACAGGAGAATTTTTCCAATATTTCCGAAAATTTCAGATTGATCGGAGCATTATCCAATTTTTCCTGCTATTTTTTTTCGGTTTTGTGAATAGGTCCATTACATTTTCCGAATTTTCGCGCAGTTTTTTTGTGAATTACAATGTTTTTCCAGCACAAATGACGAAGTCCGTCGAATCGTGGAAACTGGTGAACAGCGAGGTATAATCCTCGGCCAGAGCAGCACAATATGGTCGCCTTCGGGACAGTACGCTAAAATACAGCAAAATCAGAACAATCTACCACCAGCGCCACCAGGCAGACCTGTCAGATTGCCGAGCAATTTTCGAAGTGAGCAATCAGGACGACCGATAGCATTCAGACCGGCTAAACCGGTTCGTCGAATGACTGTAAACGCTGGAAATCATGGTGACGTTGGAGTCGTCGTTGTGGACGCTCGGACTACGCAGGATTCAAACGTTCAGTCTTCTACAAATGCTCCTGGTACGTTATGGACCTATTCATAGGAGAGAAAAAAACAAAAAAATGTTTTTTTTTTTTGTTTTTTTCCTAATCATAGATGTCAAAAAATGTTAAAAAACGTTAAAAAACGAATCCTATGAATGCAGATTTTTACCGTTAAAATTCATATGATTTAGCAACTCAATCTCTTGTGACAGCCCTGAGTTCCCTCCGCACTTCACCATCAATGATAGGATCAAGTCCAGTTGCTGGAAGAAAACGGGTGCATCCCGGAACAAATGGTCAACAGTATGTTTAGAAAATCAATTATTGTTTTAAATCCTATCGATTTTCAGATTTGTAGTTCCGCCAGGAAACGATGTCTCCCCACCGCACGCTCTGGTTGCCAGTTTGATTAGCCGGGAAAGCAGTGGTGGCTACATGGCCAGTCCTACAAAGTTCACGACTGCCAGGGGAGATACCACGAGTTTTAGTAAAATATTTCAAAAAGTGGAACAACAGCAACAACAGCAACAGCAGCAGCATCAAAATCAACACAGTCAGCCGACGACGAGTAATAATTATGCACAAATGCAGCCCTCTTTCATCTCGACAAAACCGGAATCCACTGTGAAAATCATTGCTCCGGTGCCGTTGAAACCGCAAATCATTCCGTTGTCTGTGTGCAATTCTATAATTTCTCCACTCGCAACTCCACGTATCACTCCGTTTCGAATGCTCGAAGAGGATTCGCAATCGTTTGTGACCAATGTTCTTGGACAGTTGACAAGCAATACTGACACTCTTCGTAAGCTGGAAGAAAAAAAAGGGGAAAGTGGCTTAAAATATACTCTGGAGTGGGGGATTTACGAAAATCACATTGAAATCGCAAAAAAAAATTATCTGATTTTTTATGGGGTTATTCATGAAGTGGCAAAAAATGGCGAAAAACGGCAAAAAACTGCGCGAAAACTTGGAAAATGCTCCGATTTACCTGAAGTTTTGGGAAATAAAGGAAAAAATTCTACCGGACATTACTCCAAAATTTCAGACAAAAATATCGATTTTAAGCATTTTCAGAAAAAAAAATAAATATTTCTTAAAAGTCGATATATTGGTCTGAAATTTTGTGTGAATGTCCTGGAGGGTTTTCCCCCTTATTTCCCAAAATTTCAGGTAAATCGGAGCATTTTCCGAGTTTTCGCGCAGTTTTTTGCCGTTTTTCGCCATTTTTTGCTATTTCGTGAATAACCCCATTAAAATGTTTTTTACAAAAAAAAAAAATAGAAGACCACGAGGAGTACACGAAAATCGTGGCCGTGGCCTAGGAAACCCGCGGCTTCTAGAAAGATCCATTTTCATCATTTATTTTTCTTGCAATTTCCTTCGTTTTTATCATCGATTTTCGAAAAAACATGCTCTAATCGCTTATTAAATTTTTAGATGATTGCGAAAACACATTTTAGTCATAAATATTGCCGCGTCCAATGTTCAAAAAATTCCTGAAATCAAGAGTTTTTTGCAGTCCAAAGTTCCACGAAAAATCCCAGAAAAAACGAGAGCGTGACAAAACCGGGGAAAAACGAGAAACCGGGGAACGCAAAATCGGGGAAAAAAATGTCAAAAACCGGGAATTCGACACTGTCACGTAATATTGCGGACAACGCTGAATTTCAAAATTTGTCTGGAACATTTTCCGCAATTTGCGCGGAAAATCAGAGTCATCCGCAATATTACGTGACAGTGTCGAATTCCCCGGTTTTTGACATTTTTTCCCCGGTTTTGCGTTCCCCGGTTTCTCGTTTTTCCCCGGTTTTGTCACGCTCTCGAAAAAACAGGCAGTGACAGATGAAACCGGTGTTACCGTAGTTCCTTCGCTGCGAGACCGTCTGTGTTTGAACTTGAATTTTCCCGCAAAAAAAAAGAAAAAATTGAGCAACTGTGGGAAAATTCAAGTTTAAACATAGAAGGTCTCGTAGCGAAGCAACTACGGTAACACCGGTTTCAACTGTCACCGTCTGTTTTTTCTGGTATTTTTCGTGGAACTTTGGACTGTAAAAAACTCCGCAAAAATATTGGAAAAAATGCAAAAATATTGGAAAAATACGGGAGGAAAATGATGAAAAAGAAAAATGGCGTTTGAATTTCGCGCCAAATCGTGTACTCCCCGTGGTCTTCTATTTTTTGTTTTTTTTTGTAAAATTCGCCAAAAATCAGAAAAATTTTTTTGTGCGATTTCGATCCAAGAGTATATTTTAAGCAAATTTCGCCAGAAATTTGGCAACCCCTTTAAATTATAAATTAAATTCAAATGATTTTTTGTTCCAGAAGACCAATTCCTGCAGTACATAAACGACTCAAACTCTCGTTCTCCTCTCCTCTCGACTGCCAACAACACTTTCACTGCTCTCACTGCAGCTGGACTTCAACCAATTGTTAATAGACCGGGTAGCTCTGCGAGCAAGTAGGTTTTTAGAAAATGTACATCTATAAAAAGCGTGTTAAGTGGTTCGAATTCGTTGACTGGTGCGATGGGATTGGTTGCACCGCCAAACATTGCGCTCACTGTTTCGCAGACTCCGACTGCAATGTCGCCTGTTCATCCGGTTAGTTTTTGTTATGAAATTGAACAAAAAAAATAGGCTCTCGGACGTTTCAAAACAAGACGTTTCAAAACTGGGACGTTTCAAAACTGGGACACTTCAAAACTGGGACGATTCAAAACCTGCCACTTTAAAACTAGGACGGTTCAAAACTTTGAGTGCAATTGTGCGTCACGGTGTACGCACTAGTGACACCAGAACACACGCACATTAAATGTTTATTTTCGTTTTGTCATTGTTTTAAACTCTTTTCACGTAATATTCATTTTCTTTTTTCGTTTTGTCATTTTTTAACTCTCTTCACGCTTTTTCCTCTCGTTTCGCATTTTTTAAAAATAATTTTTTGCCGGTATTTAAATTTGGTCAAATTCGCCGAGCTCATGTTTTGTCTTTTGTCGAGTGCTTTACCGGTAAAACGCTTTAGTAAATTTTACGATAAATTTGACGAGCCTTTACCGGTGATTTATTTTATTTAGAAAAACTTCAACCGCGTGTCTTGCATCGGCCAGGCTGAGCAACGGAATTTCACAAAACCGGTAAAAACTGCGCGAAAATTCGGAGAATGCTTAACCTGAACTTTCGGAAATTTATGGAAAAATGCTCAGAAAAATTTTAACCCAAATATTGATTTTTTCTAATACATTGTCATTTTTCTGCTTTACCGGTAAAGGTTCGTTAAATTTATCGGAAAATTTAGTAAAGCGTTTTACCGGTAAAGAACTCGACAAAAGACAAAACATGAGGTCGGCGAATTTGACCAAATTTAAATACCGGCAAAAAATTATTTTTAAAAAAATGCGAAACGAGAGGAAAACGCGTGAAGAGAGTTAAAAAATGACAAAACGAAAAAAGAAAATGAATAGTACGTGAAAAGAGTTTAAAACAATGACAAAACGAAAATAAACATTTAATGTGCGTGTGTTCTGGTGTCACTAGTGCGTACACCGTGACGCACAATTGCACTCAAAGTTTTGAACCGTCCTAGTTTTGAAGTGGCAGGTTTTGAATCGTCCCAGTTTTGAAGTGTCCCAGTTTTGAAACGTCCCAGAGCCAAAAAAATAGGCTCTCGGACATTTTGCCGTCGCGGTGTTTGAGGAATTTTCCTTAAAAAGCTTTTAAAATTTATTGTGTGAAACACCGCGACGACAAAATGCAGAAAAACATTCGAAACGTCCGAGAGCCAAAAAATATCGTATTCACACTGATTTAAAAAAAATTCTCCGATTGGCGCTGAAAATTTGAAAAGTTTAGGCAAAAGTATCGATTTAAAAAATTTTCAGAAAAAATCGATATTTCCATCTGAAATTTTCAGTGAATGTCCGGGAGTATTTTTGCCATTATTTCGCAAATTTTCGCGGAATTTTTTTTTCTGGTTTTAGCTATTTTTTTGCAATTTCGTGAATAACCACATTAAAACCTATTTTTCGATCAAAACATTTTCTGAGCTTGTCAGAGAATTCTCCGAGTTTTCCCAATTTTTTTTTTTTAATATTTTCGCTGTTTTGTTAAAACGTAAGATTTGCGGAATGAAAATCTGTAAAATTTTAAAGTTTCAAATTTTGAATTTTCATAGGCCGTAACATCAGGAAAACCGTTTTTTAAAGTTTTCTGTCTGCGTCTCTCACGCTCATCATGCAAACATTTGCGTTTTCCAAAAAAATTTTTTCCGGAAAACAGAATGGCAAAACATGGAAAAACGGCAAAAAACTGCGCGAAAATGCTCAGATTGACTTGAAATTTTGGGAAATAAAGGAACAATTTTTCCCGGACATTCCCACAAAATTTTGGACCAAAATATCGATTTTTAAAAAATTGATTTTTTTTCTGAATTTTTAAAAAATCGATATTTTGCTCTGGAATTTTGTGGAAATGTCCGGGAGTATTTTTGCCTTTATTTCCCAAAATTTCAGATCAGTCGGAGCATTTTCCAGTTTTTCTCGTCATGCATTTCTGTCTTATTCATTTCATGCATAAATCAGCATTTTTTCTGCAGGAAATGTTGTTTTCTGCATGCAATGAATAACCCCATTAGAAAAAGTTTTTCACCATGGTACCATAACTTCCAGCTGTGCGTCTGTTTTTTTTTGTGGGAATTCTATGAATTTTTTTCAAAAATTTAAATAGTGTGGCACACGCTTCAGTACTGTACATTTTTTATTCATAAAAATTGGAGTATTTTTAGATGCGAATTGTACTTCCACCCGCAGCGTCGCCATCATCATCAAACTCGTCACTTGGAGCCGCAAATCAGGCGCCAATTTCAAATGTTCCGAAAGATCCGAATGCGCCGAAACTACCAACAGACTTTTCGCACGCGATGAGCAATGAAAAGAAATGATTGTTCATTCATGTTTTACAACATTTTGTTGTTTCTGCCGAACCTAGTCGTCTTCACCTTTTTACGTTAGCTTCTTATTCGTAATGTCAATTAGTTGTTACTCTTTTAATTTTAATATTTCCATCCCACCTCACGTCCGAAATCTCCTTTTTCTTCTTCACTCTTCCGTCTGTGACGTCATAATCTATTTCATTTTTTTTCTTGAATTTTTTAGTTCAGAAAACAAACCAAAACGCCTAAAAAAATCACATTATACGGGACGAGCATCCGCCCTTTTCTCTTTACTTTTCTCCCGCCACTCCACAAAAAAAAACAACTCTTTCTTTTGTATATCTGAAATTCTCTTTTTTCAAAACGTTGTAGCTATGCACAATTTGCAATCAATTACCCTCTTCCCCACCCAGTGCTATTTTCGTGTTCCCAATCTTGTTTATTACTATTTCTTATTCGTTTTTTTTAATATATTGCATTTCATACAGTACCGGACAAAAAGATATCATATTTTGGTTTTTGGAGTATAACTTTTGAGAGGGTTATGGTTCTTAAAATGCTCCAAAAATGGATTTGGTCATTTTTGAAAACTGCAGATTTTTCAAAAAATTTCAGATGCCAAAATTTTCGACCCAAACGACAATTTTCAGCTGACTTACAGTACTTTGAGTATCAGGGTCCACATGGATAAGTCAACTATAACTTTTATTGAGGATCACCAAAACCCAATAAAATTAAATAAACTTTGCTTTTTAACAGTTTTTTTTTATCTAATTTGCCCTAATTTTCTTTGGTTTTGGTGATTCTCAATAAAAGTTAAATTCAGCTGAAAATTGTCCGATAGTCAAATAAAATCATACTTTTAGTTTTGAAACTTTATTTTAAAAATAAATTTCGAGTCTAGAAAAATCTGAAAAAAAATTTTTTTGGGTCGAAATTTTTTTTGCAAATTTTCAGGACCAAAATATGATATCTTTTTTTTTCGGTAGTTCGGAATGTCACCAGAACAGTACTGCTCTTTTTATTCATCCATCCCTTTTTTTTGTATTTTTTGAGCCATGGCTTCTCATTTTTATCAGGTTTCATTTTTTTTTTCTCTTAATTTTGCTTTTATGAAAAGTTGTCGTTTTATTTATAAAGTGTGAAGTGTGAAGATTATCTTCATATCACATAGGTTAGTATCGATGCGATGAGAAATGATATAGTTTGTTGTGGTAACTGGGAATGAATGCGCGAAGAGAAATGGGTTTATCGGACACGGCGAAACTTGTTTATCACTGTGATGGAGAATCCTGGAAATGGAGAAAAACGATGAATGATAAGAGACAGCTTACCAGTTAGTCAAGTGACACACTTATCCAATTAGATAGATTACCAACTGGTTTCCACAGGGATTGTGGCGAAGTGAGAGACGCAGAGAAATGTTGGAGAAGATTTACAGATTCAGGTGTTGGAACTGGAATTCTGAAATAATTAGGGGGATGAAATAGATTTTATTGCGTATTCCTCGGTTTGAGGTAGCTCGTCAAATGATGCGCATTACGAGTCTCGCCACGACGGTGTATGCACATTTGTGAATTTACGCACAAATTTAATGCGAAAAAATTTTAAACATGTAGAAAATGACGTAAATTTGAATAATGATGGGACCCTTCAACACACCTGGATGCCTGAAACAATAAATGCAAGCCGTTGTTTCGAAGTGAAAAATAGTTATGCTATACATTTCAAAACGCCTATCAAACCAAAAAGTAGAGTTTAAAAAATTAAAAAATTTCACAAAAAAATTAGAAAAAAAAATGAATTTATTCGTCGAAAAATTTAAATTTCCGCGTGAATCCACATGTGGCGTCGTGCTGGAGACTACGTTCTTAAAATTTTTTTTTGGTCTCTGCGTCTCTAGTTTTGCACGCACTTATCTAAACTTGGCAGAGTGCCATTGTGGAAACGCAGATAAATGCGACAGAGCGCGTTTTCTTTTATGTAGGTTCTTAACGCCAAGACCGACAATGCGCACCATTTGACGAGCTACCGCGAATCGAGGAATACGTGGAAAAGTTCCTCGCTGAATTGAAAAGGGAAGAGCGCAAGAAATCATTAATGGAATGGCAAAAAATTCCAAAAATCGGCAAAAAACTGCGCGAAAACTCGGAAAATGCTCCGATTGGCCTGAAAATTTGGG
This sequence comes from Caenorhabditis japonica, assembly GCA_963572235.1. Taxonomy (NCBI): domain Eukaryota; kingdom Metazoa; phylum Nematoda; class Chromadorea; order Rhabditida; family Rhabditidae; genus Caenorhabditis; species Caenorhabditis japonica. The sequence continues at coordinate 21,908,453 of OY754343.1, read as the reverse complement.
AGAAACTGTCAAAAATGCTTCCGGACCTTCCCTGAAAATTTCAGACCGAAAAATTGATTTTAAAAAATATCGATTTAAATTTCTGAAAATTTTTTAAATCGCTATTTCGGTCCAAAAATTTCTGAGAAAATCCGGAAGCATTTTTGACAGTTTCTCCCAAAATTTCAGATCAATCGGAGCATTTTCCGAGTTTTCGCGCAATTTTTTGCCGCTTTTTGCCAATTTTTGCCATTTCGTGAATAACCCCATATTGGGAAAACAAAAACATTGCAACGCGTTGCTTGCGTACTTTCGAAATTCAAACGGAGATAAAAGAAATATTATGGATTCATGAATGAGCGACGAAACGCGGTGAATTGTGGGGCAAAAGTTGGCTGGTCTCGCCACGATTTTGACAGACTACGGTTAGCGCGAAAATATATATTTTTCTTTTTTTTTTATAATTAAAATGAATTTTCATAGTTTTTTCTCAACGAAATGTGTTTTTGGAAAGAAATTATCATTCCAGGGTGCACAAAAAAATTTAATAGTGAAAAAATGCTGGTCAAAAGGCAAAAAATCGCGTTTTTATTAAAAACAACGAAGAAAAAATATTTTTCGCGCTAACCGTAGTCTGTCAAAATCGTGGCGAGACCAGCCAACTTTTGCCGCACGATTCACCGCGTTTTGTCGCTCATTCATGAATCTATAATAGCATGGAAAATGAAGAGAAATGTTCCCTTTTTCGTCTGAATTTTGAAAGTACGCAAACACCGCGTTGCAACTTTTTTGTTTTCTCAATAAGAGCAGACAAATTAAAAAAAATAATTTATATCGTTTGAAGAGCAGCACGCTCATTTCCATCGCACAATTATTAAAATATTGCTATTAAAACGTCATAAATAAAATTGCCATTTTAGTTGCACAATTTGTTCGTCCCTCACTTTCCAATTCCCAATGGCAGGTGTTCACGGATGTCCTAGTGTCTCACTGTCTCCAGGTAGAAGCGGTTATCGCCGTGGCCGCGCCGCGCTGCGCCTCGCTTTCCCCACTGCAAAGACGCAGAGAGGCGGGACTTGGCGACGCAGTTATCCAGTTCTCGGCGCGCGCCTACAAAAGGAACGACGGGCGAACGAGCTGAAGATCCGATCGGCCACTCAAGCAGCCATGGACGTTAAGGATACAGAAGAGCAAAGACAGATGCGACGCATCGCGTTTGTCGCCGTCGTCGTGTCGACAGCCGCTGTCATCGCTTCGGTTGTCACACTTCCGATGCTCTACAACTACGTGCAGTCGTTCCAATCGCATCTCATGGTCGAGACTGACTATTGCAAGGTAACATTTTTTTATATTTACCTTGCTTTATATTTTCCTCCTATTATTACCTCCTTTTTTATAGGCTCGCTCTCGTGACATGTGGCTCGAGATGACCGCTCTTCAAGCTGGAAAGGGAATGGGACACCGTATGAAGAGAGCCTGGCTCTTCGGACAATGGATCCCAGAGACTTCTGCCGGAGGAGGTGGCTCTCAATACGCCACTGGAGGAGGAAACGGTGGAGGAAACGGAGGAGGATCCTACGGATCCGGAGCTTCTGGAGGTGTCGGTGGAGCCAACACTGCCGGATACGGAGGATACGGAGCCGCTGTGAATGCGGAGCCAGCCGCCGTGTGCTGCACTTGCAACCAGGGAGCCGCTGGACCACCAGGACCAGAAGGACCACCAGGAAATGACGGAAAGGACGGAAGAAACGGAAACGACGGAAAGGACGGAAGAGATGCTGAGGTGCTCCCAGCGCCAGTCTCCGAGCCATGCGTCATCTGCCCAACCGGACCAGCCGGACCATTGGGAGCTATGGGACCAAAGGGACCACCAGGACCAAAGGGATCTCCAGGAGAGCCACCACAGGACGGAAAGTCTGGAGAAGACGGAATGGCCGGACAGCCAGGACCAATCGGACGACCAGGACGCGACGGAATGAAGGGAGCGCCAGGAGCCGCTGGACGCCTCATTCCAGTGCCAGGACCACAAGGAGCGCCAGGAAAGCCGGGACCAATTGGACCACCAGGACCGAAAGGAAACCCAGGACCAGACGGACAGTCGTACCAAGGACCACCAGGACCACCAGGAGATTCCGGAACTCCAGGACCAGAGGGACGCCCAGGACCAAACGGTCCAGCCGGTCCAGCTGGAGACAACGGAGAGAAGGGAGACTGCGGACACTGCCCACGTAAGCTAAATCTTTTTGAAAAGGTCAAACAATCATGTAAATTTCAGCGCCACGTACCCCACCAGGCTACTAATCGTCATCCACGTCATTTTCAATTTCGCCCGCTTCGGGTGTCTTTCTTCTTATCCACCGCAAAAACAAAAATAAAGTATTTCGCATTACATAAATCCGTGTTTCTTTTTCTTTTCTTTTCTTTCCCTCATCTTATTTCGTCTACATCCTTAAAGAAGGAATGTGACGGTATGCATCCGGGCACAATGCATCCGCGCAAAAATCGAAATCCAGCTGTTGTTACCAAGTTTTTAGCGCATTCATCCATTCCTCTTATCTCTTTCTTCCTCACTCGGTCGAAGGATAATCAGTTTTGGAACAGATGCGCGGTGCGCGTCGTCGTCGTCGTCGTCGTCGTGGTCGTTTAATGAGTGAGAAGGAGAGAAAAAAAAAACTCGCAAAAGAAGAGATACGCGCGCAGATGAGTATCGCAACGCTGCGTCGTCCGGGATCCGCGCGGAATGAGGTGCGGAATGGGGGAAAAAAGAATGATAGTGGAGTAAATGGATGGAAAAAGATGAAGCTGAGAACTCGATAAGAGGGATAGGAGACGAAGAATATCTTTTGCAACGTTTGGGATAAAGCAATGAAGAAAGGGATACACACGGCACCGCATTTTTAAAACCCTAAGGCTTGGTCATTTTCTCCCAAAAATATCTCGTTTTTGGATAAAAATGATGGTTTCATACTGAATAATCAGACAATGATTCGAATTTCTCAAAAAAGTAAACTTTCGAGTGAAAAAATAATTTCATTTTCCGACGAACTTGGTGGCGCATTGGACGACGGGGGAGGCGTGATACAGGGGAACTCGGATATTCACCGGTACCGCGTTTGTACAATTAACAAATTGGGATAGGATAGTGGTGTTGGCGGGGTTAAGCCTAATGAAGAAAATCTGATACTCGAAAAGCACGGCGAATCGACTTTCCTGTCTTTCTAATCTTATTTAAAACGATTATGGGGTTATTCATGAGAGAAAAAAAACGGTTAGTTTTTGTTTTTTTTTCCAATTCACGCGATGTCGAGAATTAAAAAAAAAATACAGGTAGAGAAACGGGGGTTTCTCCCTGATATAGCATTGATAGTGAAGAGACGCAGAAGGTGAGGAGTTCACAGAAAGGGGGCAGTCTCTGTGTCTCTTCACTATCAATGCTATATCCGCGTTACTCTACCTGTATTTTTTCACAATTCTCGACATCGCGTGAATTGGAAAAAAACAAAAACAAACCGTTTTTTTTTCATGAATAACCCCATTAGAAGAACATGAATAAAATAACAGGTTCAGGAAAACTGAGTCCTAAACCGCACAGCTCTAAAAGCGAGTACCCCCATCGACAGAGGACTCTAATAAATTTAAGAAACTAAATAAATTTTGTATTCATTATACGGTATTCGGAACAATAAAGAATTCCAAGCATCAAACGAGCAACGAAGCTGCTGATTGCAGCACAGGTGAAATGCGGTGGATGCATATAGTGTGCGTATTTGAATCATATGTAAATAAGGATCTAGATATTTAATAAATCCGCGTCGTGTGATTAACGTTTACATATTTTACTAATTCAGCCACAAAAATCAGTTCCGTTACAAAAAAAAAACTTGTAAGAAAAGTGAAAAAAAGCAGGGGCAAAGTCGCCAAATGTCGCAGGCTTGTGTATATATGTACATTCAATTTATTTATTTTAATGCAAAAAATAAATAAAAAGTTATTATATACCGTCTAATGGACCAAAAGGACGACATGATTAAAATATGGACACTATATGCATCCACCGCATTGCACCTGTGGGGGCAAAATGGCAAATAGACACGGGGTAGTGGCGCATGCCTTTTTGAAATGGTTTTTTCAGCAATTATTGGGGAAAATTCGTTGAGAGGGCACCGTTGGGCAGAACAAACCTGAGTTTTCTTTAAAAAATATCTATACAGTGTATACATAACCAAAAAAAAAAAAAAACAAAATCTGTAATTACCATTCAATTCAGCACACAAAAAAACCACAGAAACCGAATTCCCATGATCGTCAAAAATACTGCTTCAACCTTCGTGCTGAACACTTTTGAAAAGTAGCTGATTTATGTGGATTTGGCCCTTGTTAGTCTGGTCTAAAATTTCAGATTGAAGAACAAAATCTTAAATAAACGATTAGGTTTCTTCCTGTCACATCACGTCGTTCTTTAATGTCAATTATCTGATTATTTTGAAATCAATTATTTATTTGAATGGAATGCCTTTTTTTCTCGAACAGATGACGTTAAGGCTTCCATTCGGACCAATTTTCGTTCGTCCGCGGTCCGTCCGCTTTGTCCGCGGTTCGTCCGGTTCGTCCGTTTCGTCCGGCACGTTCTAATTGGCTGGGAATTAATTTATGGCACTCTCTTTAAAATTTCTGACATTGAAAATGTAAGCGGTTGCAAATTTATGTAGAATTTGCTTGGCAAAAACAAATTTTTTAATTTTTTTCCGAATTTTTGATAGCAGAAACAAGACATTTCTGTTGATATTTTAAAGAAAAAAGAACAAAAACAGCTTTTGAAAACAAAATATATATAATGGGGTTATTCTTGAAACCAGCAAAAAAAGCAAAAAATAGAAAAAACCAGCAAAAAATTCAGCGAAATTTCGGAGAATGCTCCGATCGGTCTGAAACTTTGGGAAATCATTAAGAAGATACTTCCAGTCATTCCCTGAAAATTTCAGACCAAAATATCGATTTTGAAAATTTTCAGAAATAAAAATCGATAATTTTAAAAGTCAATATTTCGGTCTGAAATTTTCAGGGAATGACCGGAAGTATCTTCTTAATGATTTCCCAAAGTTTCAGACCGATCGGAGCATTCTCCGAATTTTCGCTGAATTTTTTGCTGGTTTTTTCTATTTTTTGCTTTTTTTGCTGGTTTCGATAATAACCCCATAACAGAAACAAAAAGAAAAACTAACAAGAAAAAAACGGACAAAGCGGACCGACCTCGGACGAACCGGACAAACCGCGGACGAGCGGACGAACAGCGGACGAAATTCGTCCGCTTTTTTTTCGTCCGGATGGAAGCCTTAGATGACGTGCAGTTGGTACCAATGGATCGTCATATTTACACAAACGATTTTAACCATCGTTGCCCATTCTATTTTCGGCTCTTTTTCTCTAACAATTGTCAATTATTCTTCCTCATTCCTTATTTCAATCATCCGTATGTGACAATGAGCTCTGAGCGTATTAATTTTCCCACGGAAACCATGACAGCCGACAAAATGAAAGCGTTTTTTTGCTCATTTTTCTTTTCCCGCCGGATATTGGCAGGCTGCTACGTGCCTTTCTTCTAGAAAGCCATCGGATATCTTCTCGTGTGGAGAAGAAGGTGTCTGTTTTCGGTGTGCATAATAAAACAATCAATCAGTAGCCTCAGAGGGCCACCACCTCATTTCATTGCTTTTTTTCGTTTTAGGTTGCTTGCATCCATATATGGACACGTTGTTTCAGATGGCGTCAGCGATGAAGTTCCAATATTACTCGAAGAAGGCGGCTGGGAAAACAATGTCTAACAGTGTGTAAGTGAACTCAAATTTGTTAAATTAAAATAATATTATTTTCAGCTCAATGTCTAATGACAATCGAATGGAAGATTTTAAGAGACGGTTTAGACGTTCTGGATCCCTCGGAATCCCATTTGTTCCCGAAGAAGATGTCAAGCAGGTATGTCTTCCCAGAACTCAAGAACAAAGAATCTCAATCTCAATCAGCTCTTTACCCCACCTCGTTCGGTTCGCCGTGAAGCCTCCATCCGCGAGGGAGACGAGGAGGATGATGTGCAGGTGCTCACTATCATTGTGAAATCAAGCCGTGTCTCTGAAGACATTGCAAAGATGATTGCGAATCTTCCGGATCGTACTCGTGTGAAGCATTTGGAAACTCGCGAGGGTCAAGATGGCAGCACGACTACAATGGACGTTCTCCTGGAGATTGAGTTAATTGAGTGGGGAAAACAAGAAGCGATGGATCTGATGAGACTGAATGGACTTGACGTTCATGAGGTTTCATTTACAATCCGTCCAAAGGATATCAAGGAACAATTCACCGAGCCTGGATCGGATGGTTTGACGGGGGCTCTTTTGGATTGGAAATTCGACAAAATTGAAATTTCACGTTTTGGAAAATGCGTGAAAATAGAAACCCACGAAATAGAAATGTAATAAATCAGAAACTATTGATATATTCCACGTATTTTTAGTTTTATTTCACGTTTTTTCGATTTTTTTCACGTTTTTTTTTTCGATTTCGATACGTGAAAAATTTTTTTTTAAATCGACAAAAAACGTGAAAAAACCGAAAAAAAAACTTGAAAAAAATTTGAAAATACGTGAAAAATATCGAGAAAAACGTGAAAAATATCGAAAAAGTCGTTTTGAAAAATAAATCTCGCAAACGCGCTCCATTGCCATTTTTTGCATTATTCTTCGGCGTTTGCATTATTCTTCGAATTTTCCGATTATTATAGGGTTTTTCAGTAATTTTCAGATATTTTACGCACTTAACAACAGCGGAAATGAAGAAAGGTAAAAAATCAATGCAGTTTCAGAAAAAAAAAAATGAAAAATCGGCGAAAAACTGAGCAATTGAAAAAATGATGCAAACGCGCTCCATCGCCCAAAAATTTCTATTTTGTAGCATTTATATTTCGCTCATTTCTATTTTGTAGCCGTTCTATTTCGTAGCATTTCTATTTCGCTCAGTTCTATTTTTTTTTCAGTTCTTTTTTGTAGCAATTCTATTTTGTAGCATTTCTATTTCGCCTATTTCTATTCTGTCGTACCCTCCTGCTCTGCTACGTTTCTGTTTTCACGCGTTTCCATTTTTTTACGTTTCACGGTGTCCAGGATTTGAAATGTGGGCGGAGCCTAATTTGCTGGCGCGTCAGCAAACTTTCATGGCGCAACTTTCGGTGCTTGCGCAGTTTGCGACTCTCGAACTTTTTTATTGATTTTTTTTATTTTTCTTTCAGTAAAACCTGTTTTTCTCTGTAAAATGTATGTATTATATCTTTTAATACCATAAAATTGCCCAAACTTCAATTTTCGTAAAGATTTATCCTGCAAAAACACCAAAAAACTCAAAACGAATATTTCGAAATGATGGCTGAATCAAATTCGACGTTCTTAGGTTAAAAAAATTTCCAAAGACCTCAGCTATAATTCCGTTGGAGCACATGTGGTAAAAATAAGAATTGATGCTTTTTTTCCCGAAAAACATAAAAAATGCGTCAAAATTTGAATTTCGCGCGAAAAAATCCAGTGGGGCGCGTTTGCTCGGTTCCGCCCACTTTTCAAATCCCGGACACCGTGCGTTTCTGATTTATTACATTTCTATTTCGTGGATTTCTTTTTTTTCCAAAACGTGACATTTCAATTTTGTCGAATTTACAATTCAAAAGAGCCCCGTTTGACGTCGTGAAAGACTGAGAAGAAAATGAAATTTCAGATGCTATCACCGGCTCGGAATGGTTTCCCAAGAGCATTTATGACCTGGATATTTGTTCAAAAAGAGTTATCATGTATGGTGTAGGTCTTGATGCGGACCATCCTGTAAGACGTTCTTTTCGAGATTAAAAAATAGCTATTTTTAAAGAGTTTCAAAGATGCTGAATACCGACAACGGCGTATGATGTTTGCGGAGCTAGCTCTCAATTATAAACAGTATGGCATCTTTTTCAAAGAAGTGTATTTATTTTTTTTTCCATTTATTCCTTTCAGTGGTGAACTCATTCCTCGAATCGAATACACCGAATCGGAACGCAAGACATGGGGTGTTATTTACAAAAAGTTGAGAGAGCTGCACAAAAAGTAAACAATAGAAAATGATAATTGGGTTTTTTTTCTGTGTTTTTTTTTGATTTCCCAAAGTTTCAGATAGATCGGAGCATTCTCCGAATTTTCGCTGCTTTTTTTTGCTGGTTCTAAGAATAACCCCATAGAATTTCAGACATGCTTGCAAACAATTTCTAGACAACTTTGAGCTTTTGGAAAGACATTGCGGCTACTCGGAGAACAATATTCCACAATTGGAGGATATCTGCAAGTTTTTGAAGGCTAAAACAGGATTCCGTGTGCGTCCAGTCGCCGGATATTTGTCAGCTCGCGACTTTTTGGCTGGTCTCGCTTTTCGTGTCTTCTTTTGCACCCAATACGTTCGTCATCATGCGGATCCATTTTATACACCTGAACCGTAATGGATTTTTTTTGGATTTGTTTTCTGTTAACTCAGGTTGCTAATAGCCACTGAAAATGGCTAATAGCCGGAAAAAAGGCTAATAGCGGGCGATAAAGGCAACTAGCACGGCATGCTGGACCCTACGAAAATGCAAACGCGCCCTGGCGCACTTTTGCGTTTTTTTCTGCGCCTCCATATATTTCTCTTGGAGTATTGCCAAAAATATTTGGCGCCTTGCCAAATATGTTTCTTTTGGCAAAATATAACGTTGTTCGCATTTTTAGTCCCAATTTTCGTATTTTGTTTTTCAGAATTTAAATTAAATTAAGATTAACTGTTTTATTTACGAAAAAAACCGACTTAAAATTAATATTCCAACAAAAAAATTTATCACATTAATCGCAAAAACAACCATTTAAAAAAAATAATTTTTTTTATGAGAAAAAAACAAAAAACATAATAAATGAGCAAAAAAAAATAACAAAGAAAAGTAAGAAAGAAAAATAAAATCTCGTAAATCGACACAAGTCTCTGCGGAGGAGACGCAGGGACGCGAGAGTAGAATAGCGCGCGAAAATTCGCTTTTGAGAAATAATTCAAAAACGTAGCCTCCAACACGCCGTGACTAGCCACTGAAAAGGGCTATTAGCCATTATGGGGTAATACTTCCGCCTATAAAAATTCGTCTGTTGGCAACGCAACTATAAAATGTTTACATGCAACAATTAGGGGAAACATGCTACGTGCTTACCCAGCGATTTTTCGATTTTTTCCAGACACAAAATGTCCGAAATGGAAAAAATTTGAAAATGATAGCGGACGGAAACGGCTAATAGCCATCGAGTATGGCACACGCCCCGAATCAGTGGCTATTAGCCAAAAATTTGCTGAGAACACACACACTTTTTCAGAGACACTGTTCACGAGCTAATGGGTCATATGGCGTTGTTCGCAGACCCTGACTTTGCGCAATTCTCCCAAGAGATTGGATTGGCCTCTCTCGGTGCTTCAGAAGAAGATTTGAAAAAATTGGCGACGGTATTATCGGCCCACCACGTCGGTCAAACGCGCTCCGCTGAACTCAATACTACGTGGATTTCATTTTGGTTTCCAAATTATTTTATTTCACGTTGAATTTACACGTGAAAGTTCAGCGGAGCGCGTTTGACCATTTTGGCGGGCCGACAATATATAAATATATTTTTCAAACAAACTGCGAATTCTGTTTTTTTTTCAGCTGTACTTCTTCTCCATTGAGTTTGGCTTGTCATCGGATGATGCAGTTGGTTCGCCAACTAAAGAACAGGGATCGAACAATGGAAGATTCAAAGTTTATGGAGCTGGACTTTTGAGCAGCGCAGGAGAACTCCAACATGCCGTCGAAGGAAGCGCCACAATTATTCGCTTCGATCCGGATCGTGTAGTTGAGCAAGAATGCCTGATTACCACGTTTCAATCCGCCTATTTTTTCACTAGAAACTTTGAGGAAGCGCAGCAAAAGCTCAGGTACAGTGAAGAAAATTCTATATACTTGAAAATTGCTGTTTCAGAATGTTCACCAACAACATGAAGCGCCCGTTCATCGTCCGTTACAATCCGTACACTGAGAGTGTCGAAGTGCTCAACAATCCAAGATCCATTATGTTGGCAGTGAACTCTCTTCGATCCGACATTAATTTGCTCGCTGGAGCTCTTCATTATATTCTTTAAATTGGCGTGTCAGAGATTTCAAAATATTCTTTTTTGTTGCACCACGTCAAAAATAAACAATTACAACACGAACATGATTAACTTTATTTTTTCAGCTGGGTCCAACGCAAAGGCACGTTTTTCGACAAAATAGAAACATTGTTGGTTTGTGGCTTCCACACAGTCCACTAAGAGCCCAGAGCTGAAACAAAAAAAAAATTAAAGAAGATTATGTCGACCTGCCACAACGGTCAAACACGATCTGTTGGTAATTCGTGATTTTCATTTTGGTATTCAAACACGGCGCATTTTTAAAACCCTAAGGCTCGGTCATTTTCTGACAAAAAAGCCTCGTTTTTGGACTAAAATGATGGTGTCATCCTGAACAATCAGATCATGATTCGAATTTCTCAAAAAAAAAACTTTCGAGTCAAAAAATAATTTCATTATCCGACGAACTTGGTGGTGCATTGGAAGACGGAGGGAGGCGTGCCAAGTTATTTTGTTTTCAATCGAGTTGCGACATCAAAACGTGAAACCTCGCCCACTTTTTTCACGCAAAAATTGAAAATGCACTAAAATTTAATGTTCGGGTGACAAAAAGTGGGCGGAGTTTCACGTTTTGATGTCGCAACTCGATTGAAAACTTTAAGTTCAGCGGAGCGCGTTTGACAGCCGCGGTGAGTGCCGTTTTTTTGTTTGGTTTTTTTGTTTTTGTTTTTTCGCAAAAATTTTTTTTGTGGCACCCCTGGTCGCAGGTTTTTTTTTCCGGAATAGACATTAAAAAAACCAAGCTTTTTGAATTTTTGGCAGCTAAATAATTGGCGATGGCGAATCGCAAATGAGAAGCTTTATTTTCATTTTCTGAAAGAGCCCGGCACTCGATAGGTCAACATTTTGTTTTCAAGAGGGCCCGGCACTTTATAGGTCTGCAGCGCGAAACCTGCGTAGTGTCAATATGTGGCCTTTCAGGTCAATGAGTTTCAGAAAACAAAAAACGGTGTGTCTTGTAAATTACCAACCCACAAGTTTACTACAGTACTCAGGAAACTTTTGGCGCGTATATGGCGAGATTTGGCATCTAGGTGGCTGATAGCCGCCGAAAATGGCTAATAGCCGCCGAAAAGGCAAATAGCAGAAAATAATGGGAATTAGCCGACAAATTTGGCTATTAGCCGTCGAATATGGCTATTAGCCGCCGAAAAGGGCTATTATCCATTATGTGGTAATGTCAGTCGCCTATAAAAAATTCGTCGGTTGGCAACGCAGTTATAGAATGTTTACATGCAAAAATTGAGGGAGACAATATTCGGGCTTATTCAGCGATTTTGAGACTTTTTCCAGACACAAAATGTCCGAAATTTAAAATGGAAAACATTTGAAAAATATAGCCGGCTAACTAGGAAAGTACTTTTTGGTACATTTTGGAAAATTCTGAAAAAAATCATGGTAATACTAGATTTTTTGGTGAATTTTTTGAGATATTAAAAATCCGAAAAATGTTTTCAGAAAAGTTTTTATGAGCCGTCAAACTTTTTCTATTGTTCGAGCACATTTTTACCTGTAAAATCCTACATTCCACACGATCGCCTTCAGCACACCAGCCGAAAAGTCTACCAACACGCTTGTAGCTAAAAAATGTCGATGGGTGGCGCAACTGGGTGCGCTGGGAGCACTGATACAAGGAGGCTGTGGGTTCGCTCCCCAGACATAGTAACCTTTTTTTGCAAAATTTTGTAAGAGCCATCGAATATGGGGCGTGTGCCAAATACATATGACACACGCCCCAAATCGGTGGCTATTAGCGAAAAATGTTCTGATAGTGAGTATCAACACACCTTGCAAACGTTGCCCTTTTCATCTTCCTCCTCGTCGCAGTTCATTTCGTACTTTTTCCCTGAAATCAGACTGATAACCCTTGTTCTATCAAATTGGCAGGCAAAAATAGAACAGATAAAATAAAAGTAAACAACACTCACAAACGGCATGTCTCTTCTTTCCGTCCCTTGCACTTTTCGGTTTTTCCTCTTCAATTTCTTCAGAAGAGTCGTCTTCACCCACATCCACAGACACTTGTATTGTTCCTTTCCGAGTGCCGGGAGCTTCTCGATCTACTTTTTTCAGTGAATCAAGCTTTATACACGTCTTCTTTTGATCAGAAGTGGATGTTGTAGTCGTGGTGTTTGGTTTGTTTGTTGTTGTTGTTGAAAATGTTGTTGTCTCTACAAAATGCAAATAAATTTGAAACACGACCATCAAAAGTTGTTTCGTCACTCACTGTTTTCCATAATGATGTTTGCCCTTTGCTCGTTTTTAATCATTTTTTTGTCAAACAAACGATCGAATTCGAAAACATCGTCAGTGTCCTCTTCTTTTTCTTTTCCCATCTCTCCGATAGTGTCGGTTTCCAATTCGGACGGCATCGTTGCTGAAAATCAAAGGGCAAAAGTGGTAGTGGTGTATTTTAATTAGTCAACTGACTGGTTGAAGATGTGATGTAAAAGTCGTTGGTTTTGTTTTTTCTCACTAAATCTTTCACCTCGTCTTCTCGTTCTTTTTCGAGAATGTCTGCCTTTTGAAATTCTTCCGAATCTTCAAGGCTAGCCTGAAAATGTGATCTCGAACATTCTTTAAACTGAAATAAAAATAAAATATACTGTAGTTTGTACGTCATCGTAAGGCATTCTTGTTGTTACCGTAGTTCGATTGTGATTCTGATTATCGGTACCGGTACCGGTATCAGAATCTGAATCAGATTGAGAACTACGAGGCATCATAGTACTGTGAGGTCTGACAGATGGCGGAGCCGAAGGCGATGTGGTTAGATGATGACGTGGCTTTTCCGAGGGAGGAGAGATTAGAGTTGGAGGTTCGGGAAGAAAACTTCCAAAAAGAACGGAAGAGTCTATAGTATGGATCGTATCATCGAGTTCTTCGGTTTCTATCGGTTCTTGGGCCTTTTCCGGAGCAGCATCTCCGCTGATCTTTCGCAGGCGACCTGTATGTAAAAGATAAACGGTAAATGAAAATAAAATACCGTAAAAACTGTATTAGAAGGGCCCCCCCCCAAACAGGGTTCCTCTAATTTTAAGACCCTATCAATAAAAGGAACTCTTTAGCGATAGTTGAAGGTCCTCCTGTAATAGGTCCCACGAAAAAAATGAAGGGGGGGGGGGGGCCCTTCTAATACAGTTTTTACGGTATGTATGCACGGCACCAAGTTCTTTGGATAATGAAATTTTTTTTTTTCACTCGACAATTACTTTTTTTGACAAATTCGAATCATGATCTGATTATTCAGAATGATACCATCATTTTAATCCAAAAACGAGGCTTTTTTGTCAAAAAATGAGCGAGCCTTAGGGTTTTAAAAATGAGCCAGGTCGAAACAATTTTGGAAGAAGGCTGGGGTGCCGTGGAATGTAAAAAATAAGCAGTAAATATAAATCTAGAATACCTTGAGCACTGACATGATATACACAAAGACAAGTAAGCAGCAATCGGATCATCAGGTGAAGAATGAATGTTGACTAGTATGGTATTGTTTGATTGTGATGGGAAGAAGATGAAGAAGAAGAAGCCTTTTCTTTCTTTCTTTCCTTCCTTCTTTCTTTTTTCCGATTGTGAATTAATTTATTCAAGTTGGTTTGAGTGGCAATTGAGTAGTATGTGTTGTGTTGTTTTTTTCTAGGCTAGCGCATAATTGGAAGTATCCAACTAGTTAATGCCCAGGTTTAGATAATAAACAAAAAGGAAGTGAGTGTTCAAACAGAAAGCTATTTATGCATGTATGTGTTCTTTTAATTACAAGCCAAATAAACCAAAATATGTATGTATATTGCTATTCCAAAGGAGCAAACCGGAAGAAATGGAAAAATAATGAAGATGTTTTCAGAATGGGAACCGTATGAAATGTGCACAATAAGTTATTTGTGGAAGAAACAATTTAACTGAACGTGACCGTTCGACTGGAAGCCACTGTCGCCGGTCGGACCTCTTCGGATTTTTTGCGAAGATTTAATGTTGTCATCGAACGAAGCGATGATCCATGGTAGACGAGGTGTGAGACATTGTCTTCGTAGGAACGGAGGATTTCCTGAAACATCAATAATTTTATATTTTATTTTTCTCAGTACGGAGCGCTGCCAATTCGCTCCCTTCGCAAAATGGCCACGTTGGCGACGAGAGAGTGCAGAAAATTGAGAGAGCCGTGGCCGATGTTTTGCTCTGATTTCTCTAAACCTCACTCCAAATGCATGAGCGCGATGTCAAGATTTGTAAAAAAAAAATACAGGTAGAGAAACGGGGGTTCCCCCCTGATATAGCATTGATATTGAAGAGACGAGACGCAGAAGGTGAGGAGTTCAAAGAAAGGGGGGGCAGCCTCTGTGTCTCTTCACTATCAATGCTATATCAGGGGGAGACCCCCGTTTCTCTACCTGTATTTTTCTCGACATCGCGTGAATTGCAAAAAAAAAAAACAAAAACAAACAATTTTCAGAGATTTTTAGCGAGTATAGCAAAGGCGCTCTATTGGCAGTTTTTTTTTTCTTTCATTCTATGCAAATTGATGCCAAAAGGCTCCTTTAAAGTGCACATTTCAGGCACGATTAAAATGCACTTTCGCGCCTTCTGATTTTGTTTTTTTTTTTTCAAAAACAACCCATTTTGCTCTTACCCTGTACGGATCTTCATCCAAAGAAGTCTGTTGAGGCGTCGACGCGGTTGAAGAAGTTGTGGACGATGCGGAGGATAAACTTTCGGATGACGGGTCGTTGGCTCTAAAATGCATGGCTCAATAAAGAAATGTGTGAAATGACTCACCGTTTGCCGAGAAGTTTGTGTGAAATTGAGCGAGACAATTTTTTAAGCGGGTTATGCATCTGAAAGTTTGTAATAAGAGTTTTGCAGAGTTTTGAACTGAAAGCGAAATCGAAATCGAAATCGAAATTAAAACCGAAATAGTGTCTGCAGGTTTGA
Organism: Caenorhabditis japonica; assembly: GCA_963572235.1. Taxonomy (NCBI): domain Eukaryota; kingdom Metazoa; phylum Nematoda; class Chromadorea; order Rhabditida; family Rhabditidae; genus Caenorhabditis; species Caenorhabditis japonica. The sequence continues at coordinate 21,893,321 of OY754343.1, read as the reverse complement.
TTTGATAACAAAGACTCAAAATGATAACGAGAAAACGTAAGAGTGACGTGGTCACCTGATGAGGTAAACTATCAAAGAATTTAGGGTGTGTTTCACAAGAACATGAACACCTGCTGATAGAGGATGCAGGTCGCACGGCACCCCAGCCATCTTCCAAAATTGTTTCTACCTGGCGCATTTTTAAAACCCTAAGGCTCGGTCATTTTTTGACAAAAAAGCCTCGTTTTTGGATTAAAATGATGGTGTCATTCTGAATAATCAGATGATGATTCGAATTTCTCAAAAAAAGTAAATTTTCGAGTGAAAAAATAATTTTATTATCCGACGAACTTGGTGGCGCATTGGAAGACTGGGGAGGCGTGGGTCATGAATTTATTTTGTTTTCTTCAAAAAAAAAAAGAAAGCCTTTTTGGAAAAAAAAAGAAATTCAAGATGCAACGTGAAATATGCAAGGCTTCGACCTTTCACCTCTCTGCCAATTTTTTTTCGTACATAAATGTGTAATGGGATATGTTTGAAAATGACCGGAACAAAATGTATCAAAGAAAGAACATCTTGGGAAAATAAGAAATTCGTCCTAGAAGACGTTGTCATAATCGAATCAAAGACCGCTAGGAGACGCCCTGAATGCCCGTTGAAAACATCGAAAATCATCAAATTAGCTCGAAAAAATACATAAAATAAAATGTTCAACACCATCAACGTTTCCAATGGTTTTTCCTTTTTTTATTGAAACACATTCAAAAATAATGGTTTTTTTATTGAGCAAGGAAAAAAAAACGAAAAAATTGGTGTTTTCAGAAGATTTAGTGGCAGTCAACGGTGAGAACTTCTAGACAGATTCGCGTTGTGGGGCGTGCGAAAATAAAAAAGCGTGAAATAATCGTTTCTGCCGTTTTTTCAAAGGCAAGTGTTCTTTGAAAAGTGAGAAATATTGGAGGTTATTTCCTGAAGCGAACTCTGGATTTTTTTTCGCACATTTTTTTAAAAGAAGAGACAAACGAAGAAACAAAGCGGTTGCAAAAAGGAAGAGAATGAAGCCAAATGAGAGGCGATGACGTAGGCTGAGCTGCTTGGAGAAATATGGCAACAGCGTACTGTAGCAGAAGTTGAAGGAAATTGTAAACTAGAATATACTATTGTGTTTTCAATCGAGTTGCAGCACGAGAACGAGAGATAAAACGACATGTTTTCTCGGCTCTGGGACGTTTCAAAACAAGACGTTTCAAAACTGGGACGTTTCAAAACCTGCCACTTCAAAACTAGGACGGTTCAAAACTTTGAGTGCAATTGTGCGTCACGGTGTACGCACTAGTGACACCAGAACACACGCACATTAAATGTTTATTTTCGTTTTGTCATTTTTTAACTCTCTTCACGCGTTTTGCTCTCGTTTCGCATTTTTTAAAAATAATTTTTTGCCGGTATTTAAATTTGGTCGCTCATGTTTTGTCTTTTGTCGAGTGCTTTACCGGTAAAACGCTTTAGTAAATTTTCCGATAAATTTAACGAAAAAAAAAAGCGAAACGATAGGAAAACGCGTGAAGAGAGTTGAAAAATAACAAAACGAAAAAAGAAAATGAATAGTACGTGAAAATAGTTTAAAACAATGACAAAACGAAAATAAACATTTAATGTGCGTGTGTTCTGGTGTCACTAGTGCGTACACCGTGACGCACAATTGCACTCAAAGTTTTGAACCGTCCTAGTTTTGAAGTGGCAGGTTTTGAATCGTCCCAGTTGTGAAGTGTCCCAGTTTTGAAACGTCCCAGTTTTGAAACGTCTTGTTTTGAAACGTCCCAGAGCCGAATCAAACTGTGTTTGCGTGGTCGCGCGAAAAAAAGTGGGCGGAGTCACGTCACGCGTTCTCATGTCGCAAGTCGATTGAAAAAACAATAAATAGTAGTAATAATAATACGAGCTGTATGCAGTCAAAAATGCATACTTTAACTAAAATTTAATGTACCAACAGCTGCAATAATTCTAGCGGGTACTCGACATAAATAAAAAAAACATCAGCTTAACTCTGTAGTCGTGTTTAGCTTGCTTTTGGTAAATACCCACAATTTCTAAGAAAATATTGCCAATAAATTGCTCTGAGAAAGTGAAAACATCGGTTGTAACTTTTTTCATGAAAGTTTTGGTCAAGTTTTTAAAAATTGTTATACCCGGTATAAAACGCTGAAAACTCGCTCCAAACGAACAAAAAATTTCACATGCATTTGAAGAGAGGTTTATTGAAATCAGAACAAAACATCGTCCACGCCTCTCTCAAGTTTCCGCACTCTCTCGTCGCCAACGTGGCCGCGTCCACCACTGTGCGAAGGGAGCGCGTTTGCAGCGCATCCGATACGACATTGTTTGAGTGCTAATTATCGGAAAAAGCCATCTAGCATGAGTTCAAAATTTCCACACGTTGTAACGCGAAAACTGGAATTTCTGCAGAAGAAAAAACCAGTTGGAAAAACCGTGGGAGAGGTTAAAACATGTCGTCATCAGAAGCCGTTTCAATTAGTCTTTCTCTTCCTTTTCTTCTTTTTTTTTCTCATTGGCTTCCAACGTCTCTTAATCAGCGACCTTGTTTTGTTTTGAACCGGAGCAACCGAGATAAACAAGCGGAAGAAATTATGAAAAGAAGTTTGCAGAATGGCGGACGCTAACGACGAGATGCGGATAATCTGAAGAAAACCGCTTTCTTAAAGAAGTTTTTAGCATGTTTGACGTCAGCGATTTTGCCAATATTATAGAGCACGGAGACGGCTCATAAATTTCGTCGCAATGCCAACCGACCAATCCGAAAGGAATATGAAAACTAAAAAAGAAGTAAAGGTTTTTGATTGGTTCCAAATACTGGCATTGACGTAAAACACCAATGATCTTTTTATGTATTCTCTGACATAATTCTGGCTTAAAATGGTGCAGAAACTATGTAAAATACACGGATTACTTGACAATTGTCACCATTGCTGTGTTTTTTAAAAATTGTTTCTAGTAGGAATGTTTCTTAAATCGGGATCTGTTTTTTTTTCCGAAAATTGATAAAAATCGGGAAGAGGCGCCTTATTTGCACTTAAAGAACAAGAGAAATTTTAAAAGTGACCCAAATTTTCTTATCTATCAGCATGTGAGCATAGTGATAGTCCAAGATTGACTCGTTAACTGTATAGAAAAGACATATATGCAGAATGGGTCATATATTGTATTTTGAATCGAGTTGCGACATGAGAACGCGAATCGAAACGAAACGCCGCCGACTTATTTGTGCTCGAACACGCAAACACAGTGCTATTGGAAGAGACGCAGACAAAAAAGGGACACGAGACGCAGACTGAACGACGCGACGCAACCGCAGCGCGTGGGCGTCGGCGGCAAAAAAGGTTTTCAAAAAAGAACCCCGTGGAGAGAAAACAAGAATGCAATTCGATAAAATTTCGCGGCAACTTTGTAAAACTTTAACAATAAATGAATAATTAAATTTTTATACAGAACATTTTGAATTTTGAAATGTTGTGTGTGTGTGTGTGCACAAGAAAACGGTGAGGTGACGTGGCTACGTATATATTTACAAAAAGAGTTGATAGATATGTACCATACCAGCAAGCTTGCAAAACATCAGATAGAAAATACTCGTACTGAGCCAAGTGCTCATCTGCTCAAAATGCTCTCCACTTTTTGATCTATCGTTGTCTCTCCGCAAAGAACATCTACAGGAAAAATGAAATTCATTCCAAATGAGGTGCAGACAGAAAAAAACGTAAAAGAGGAATGTGGCATTTTTAATTGGAAACAAGAGGACACGAAATCTGAAGACGTGTCGAACGAGCGAAGGAAGCCAAGAAGGAATGCTGTTGTTGTTGTTCGTATAGATTACAAGGCATACGCAAATAAATACACTGACACAGAAATGCATACAATGTAGTAAAAGGGGTGTGTCTCTGTTTTCCTTCGCTTATGTAAAAAAAATAATAAAAACATAACACAAAACGTGAATTGTGCTGCCACGTTCGTTTATTCGATCACTGATAAACAGTTAGGAATGGTGTGTGAGCCCTGAGCAGGTTGCTCTTGACAAAAAGAGAGTAAACAACTCGGCTTGCCCCTTTCGAGAAAAAAAACGATCAGAGGCCGTATTCATGAACGTTTACCACGCGGTAAATGAGAACGGTAAATGATTCCACTTGCCGTAAATAACATTTGCAATAGCCATGAAGACAATTACGGACTATTTATAGCGTTATTTATCCAGTGGGTACTTTGAAAATTTAGTTTAACTCTCGGAAAATCATTTACCGTTTTCATTTACTGTACGGTAAACGTTCATGAATACGGCCCCAGGATGGGAGTGGGAAAATCAAAAGAAAAAAAAAAGTTTTGTGACTGACTGATAGTCAGATAGCTTTACGATTTATAGCTGTCAGCGGGGCAGCGAGAAGGAAGCAAACATTGGAAGCGGTGGGACAAACTTATTTGTTGACCGAACGAAAGCGATACTTGTTGTGGAATGGTGCAGAATCGCAATGAGCGAAATTGCTCTCCAGGAAAGTTCAAAAAGTCCTTTCTTTGTTTCCCGAACGAACCGGGTTCATTCTGGCGACGTATGTACATCTATTTATAAAAACACTGCCCGAACACAGGTGAAATGCGCTGGATGCATATAGTGTCCGTTTTTGAATCATATCGTGAATTTATGTTAATTAGGCTCTAGATATTTAATAAATCCGCGTCATTCGATTAACGTCTACACATTTTACTAATTCAGCCACAAAGGTCACGAAATTTGGAAGAGATGAAGTAAAAAAATCAGTGCCGTTACAAGAAAAAAAAAACTTGTAAGAAAAGTGAAAAAAAAAACAAAGGAAAAATTGCCAAATGTCGCAGGCCTGTGTATATACATTCAAGTTATTTATTTTAATGCAAAAACTAAATAAAAAGTTATTGTATACCGTCCAATAGACCAAAAGGACGACATGATTCAAATACGGACACTATATGCATCCACCGCAGTTCACCTGTGTGTGTGCGTCCGCACTTGCCTTTTTGCAAGAAAATGCAGTGGACAAAACACGAACCCGTGACCATAAGATTTGTATTCAAGCGCACTACCGACTGAGCCACAGAGGACAGAAGTCTACCAAAACAGAGTGCGTATAAATGAATGAGGAAGACTGGAACGTAAAAAAATAGAATGTGGCGACGAAGGACTGCGCAGCAGGCTTGTAAAATATAATAATTATTTTCAGCATGTTAGGGACGAAAGGCGAGTCAGCAACTCCCGCAAAATACCGCAACAACGTCACATATAACATGTCATAAAATTCAAATTTTTTGTTAAAAAAACAAAATCTCAAAAATAATGAGTCCAACTGAAAAGCACAAATCGAGTGTGTGTCATGTCAGATTCAAGAGAAAAAAAATGAGTCAGGAAAGAATCGAGAACCAAAACTCAAAAACTCCTTTTTTTGAGAAGCTGTGTGAAAAAAAGCGCAAACTTCAAAGACAACATTTTTTGAATCTCAGCACCTCAAGGGGAGCAACTTTTCGGGCACTTGGCCGAATGTCAAAGCTCCGAAAATTCAATTTGTCTTTTCCTCCGAAAACTCACTGCTTCTCTCGGGCCGAAAAACGATATAATCAAGGGTGCTCAGGAAATTTTTGGCGCATATATGGCGAGAGTCGGCATCTAGGTGGCAAATAGCCACTGAAAATGGCTAATAGCTGCCGAAAAGGCTAATAGCGGACGATAATGGCAACTAGCCGACGAATTTGGCTTTTAGCCATTATGGCTATTAGCCATCGAATTTGGCTATTAGCCGCCGAAAAGGGCTATTACCCATTATGAGGTAATACCACCGCCTATAAAAATTAGTTTGTTGGCAACGCAACTATAGAATGTTTACAATGTACGTGCTTACTTAGCGATTATGCGACTTTTTCCTGACACAAAATGTCCGAAATTTGAAATGGAAAAAAAAATTGAAAATGATAGCCATGGCACACGCCCCGAATCGATGGCTACTAGCTGTTTTCAATGGCTATTAGCCAAAAATTTCCTGAGTGGAAAAGACACAAAAAACGCCCAATGAAACTAAGAAGAGGCAAAACAAAAAGACGAACGGAATGAGAATATTGGCAGCTGATCTGATCAAAAGCAGAGATATAAAGTGGAAAGAAATACAGGTTCTCTGGGTGGCAAACTTAGTAGAGAGGGAAGATTTCAAAGTGACTTCACTTTTCATAAGGAAATTGAGAGTGAACGGGAAAAAGAAAAAGTTACGACCCCCCCCCCGTTCCTACCACCGAAGAACTTAATCTTAATCCGAAAAGTGTGCGATCAAACGAACCAAACAGAACAAATAAGCCGAATTAGGTTTTTGATTGAGGACTTTTTGCTCCCGCTCGCTCTCTAATTGCCTACCAAAACGTAGAAGGGCTACTTATAGACGGCGCCGACCTTTCGGCTGGCCGATACCCACCGATTTGCATAACTGGTTGGCTTTGTGACGGGAATGGAGACGATCGGAAGAACACAAACATAAATACACCTCTCTATTCAAAGTTTGAAAAACGAGAAGACGAAGAAGAGGAAGGTGGGGAATTGTTTTGGTCAGGTTCTGCTTCTTACGTGACGTGGCAGACAAAAGATTGTCCCGTGATAACGGACCGCCGGTTTAGATTTATGACAACCGTCGCGAATCGTCATGTTTCAAACGAGGAAAACGCAAAAATCAAACAATTTATTTGTTGAGAGACGGAAAAGAAGATGACCATTATTTGTTACACCTTCTGAAAACAAAAAAAACAATTAGTCTGAACCTTTGTCCGTTCTCTGAACTTACAATTCCATCTTTGTTGTTTTGATTTGCCCAGTGAAGAACATGGATCGTGGCGCTTCTTCTTTCGGGTATTGCGATGGGACTTTATCAAAGTATTTATCCTCTGTTGCAAATGCAAAGCCGTATCCGTCTTGGCTTCTAAAATAATTTACAAGGGAAGTGTTTAGGGTCACCAATTTGGAAATTTCTGAAAATTTAACCACACATCAGAGATGGTTTGAAAACAACTCTCAAAAATTTCTAAAAAAGGGCCGCCACTAGGAACCGAGATATGACGCTTCAAAGTTTGGGCCACGCCCCTTTTCAAATTTAACACAGGAAAACGCGATTTATCAGTAGAAAGAGCGAAAAATACTCAGCGCCAAAGTCACTGCCTTCCTCCCCCGTTGATTTCATCGGTTCGGTGGTCCAGTGGTAGAGGTTTCAAGTGGTAGTGGCAAGGCGCTGGGCTCGATTCCCGCATAGTGGATAAATTTTTGCATTTTTTTTTTCAAAATTTCAGAAGACGTGATTGAAGGTTTTCAATCAATTTCAGGACTTTTTATTACCCTTTCGTAGTTTTAAATTACTTCAATAACTATTTCACACGTTTTTAAGGAAAACTTTTTTTTTGAAAAATTTACGAATTTTTGTCCACCAATTGATCATCATTTTTGAAATTCAAAAAATTTTGAAAAAAATTGTATGATTTTTCCATATCGAAAAATCATAGACACCTTTTTGTTTATTGACAACGTATTTTAAGAGAGATAATTACAAAATTTCAATTGGTTGATCGATTTATCAGTGCAGTAATTAAAATTATTGCCCAGTTTTTGGGCTCTAGAACGTTTCCAAACTGTTTTGCTTCCCAGTTTCGAAATGGTAGGCTTCGAAACTTCCCAGAGCCAGTTTTCGATTACAGCTTGTTATAATTTTTTTTTCAAAATTTTTTGAATTTCAAAAATGATGATCAATTGGTGGACAAAAATTCGTAAATTTTTCAAAAAAAAATTTTCCTCAAAAACGTGTGAAATAGTTCTTGAAGTAATTTAAAACAACGAAAGGGTAATAAAAAGTCCTGAAATTGATTGAAAACCTTCAATCACGTCTTCTGAAATTTTGAAAAAAAAAATGCAAAAATTTATCCACTATGCGGGAATCGAGCCCAGCGCCTTGCCACTACCACTTGAAACCTCTACCACTGGACCACCGAACCGATGAGATCAACGGGGGAGGAAGGCAGTGACTTTGGCGCTGAGTATTTTTCGCTCTTTCTACTGATAAATCGCGTTTTCCTGTGTTAAATTTTAAAAGGGGCGTGGCCCAAACTTTGAAGCGTCATATCTCGGTTCCTAGTGGCGGCCCTTTTTTAGAAATTTTTGAGAGTTGTTTTCAAACCATCTCTAATATGTGGTTAAATTTTCAGAAATTTCCAAATTGGTGACCCTAAACACTTCCCTTGTTAATATTATATTTAGGCGGCTCTGGGACGTTTCGAAACTTTTTTGCATTTTTGCGTATCGTTATTTTTTTTTCGCTTTTATCAATTATTGTTATTTTTATGGAATTTTAAAATACACTAGTACACCGCAAAAATGCGCAAAAGTTTCGAAACGTCCCAGAGCCATTTAGGCACCGCAATGAGAGGGGGCGTGGCCTCACATTTTTTCTCTCGGGTTTTGGTTTTTGGAGTTTGCGCTCATATTTCTCGGATACGGTACTCAAATCTAATAATGTTTGGCCACGAGGAATCGATTGGTAAAATCAAATCTAACTGAAAATGACTATTTTTGGCTGGAATCGTCAAAAAGTGAAATGGTGATGAGAAAAATGGCTTCGTTGGGTGTGATGCATGTCGATTGCGCTAGTTTTTATGATTGTTTCTGATAGATTTTGACACGTAGAATTCGATTTTTTTAACATAATTCAAATCCAACTGCGCGCATTTTTGTTATAGTGGATTCGTGGCGGAGTGACAATTTTTTTCACGTTTTTATTCGAAAAAATGAAGAAATGAAGAGATTTTTCTTTTCCCAGATTCACGTAAATTGTCACTCCGTCACGAATCCATTATATATAGCGCCAAATGACCCCAATTTTTTTATTTTTTCTCTCTTTTGATTAACACCGTTAGTAGTCACACAAAATTTTTTTGTGCATTTGGGCAAGTATAAAGTAGTTTTTTTCTTCATTGAAGTACCACGGTTTTTTTCGAAAATCACGTTTTTGGAAGAATTAGGGGCAATGTTTATTCGTTAATTCTAATGTTTATACAGTACTGGCCATAAAGAATGCGACAACTAGTTTTTTGACAATAACTTCTTGGAAAGTTAACTTTTTGACCCAAATTTTTTGTGAGATTTTTTCAGCACTATCAGAAACCTTTCTGTCGAGTTGATTTTGAAATTCTGCTGAAAATTATTTTTTTATTCAATTTTTTCGAAAATTCATTAAAATTGACATTTTTGGAGATCTATACAAATAAGGTCTAGAATCACCGAAGGTCAAAAACAAAAGGAAGGTAACTATAAAAACTGATTTAATACTTGGTTGGGTATCCTTTGGCATCAATAACAGCTTGGCATCTACGTGGCATCAAATCCAGGAGCGTCTGAACCACCGTCATCGGGATACTCTTCCAAGCAGCTTCGAGTTGAGCGAATTTCTGGTTGACATTGGAGGCTCGGACTCCTTTGAGACGTCGTTCTAGCTCCTCCAACATATGTTCGATGGGATTAAAGTCCGGAGACTGATTTGGCCATTCTAGGAGATCCACACGGCGACGTCGAAACCAATTGGCAACATGACCCGAAGTTTGCTTCGGGTCATTATCCTGCTGAAACACCCACGATCGGCCCAAATTTTCTCTTGCCCATGGTCGCATTGTGTTCTCCAGGATGTCTTGGTATACATATCGTCCATGGTTCCAACAATTCTCTTCAATGGACCCATGGAAGTGTCGGAGAAGCATCCCCAAACCATCACAGATCCACCTCCATGTTTTACCGTCGGACATTGGTACTGAGGAGCATATCTGGAGCCAATAGGACGTCGAATCCATTGAATACCATCAGTACCGAACAGGTTGAACTTCGATTCGTCGCTCCAGATGTGATTAGCCCACTCTCGAGGTCCCCAGGACAAGTGCTGTTTAGCCCATTCAACGCGAGCTTTCCGGTTTTTTAGACAAACGAGTGGTTTCTGACTGGTCTTCGTCCGTGCAGTCCAGCAACTTGCAGACGTCTTCTAATAGTCCTTCTCGATAACACCGGCTCATTTGGAGACGTCACGGAAACTTGAATATCCGTAGATGTGCGTCTGGGATCTTCTCGGCACGCGCGCAAGTTATTTCGATTCGCTCTGGAAGCAGTTCGGGGTCTTCCTGGAGATTGATGATAAACTACACCATCCTGAATAGTCAAAATCAGTTAAGAAAGCTAATTGAAACCTTACATCATCACGGTTATTCTTCAAAATACGGTAAATTTGGCTGGAAGAACAACCAAACTAGGTTGCGAGTATCTTCGGATGCGCGCCTAGTTCATGTCCACGTACGATGCTTTTTCGAACGTCCACAGTGAAAGTTTTTTCCCCAAATGGTCTGACTATGGCTGAAAAACAATAAAAAACTAATTAGAACTACTCCCAATTAATTTACATTCAACTTTATACAAAAAACTGAAATACATGAAAAAAGTGCAAAAATGAGAAAAATTTAAAAAATTAAAAATTTTTTTTTTTTTGCAGAATGATGCAATTCGCAAGTACGCAAGTTTTTGTGAGGTTCCATTGCAGATACAGTAAGAAATTCGGGTCAAAAAGTTAACTTTCCAAGAAGTTATCGTCAAAAAACCAGTTGTCGCATTCTTTATGGCCAGTACTGTATTTCAATGGATTGAATACATTAAAAAATAACTTAAAACTTAACCGAAATTTCCTAACGTTTTATTTCACGTTTTAGTCGTTTTTATGTAAATTTAGGCTTTGCATAACAAAAATTTAATTATTAATTATTTTTTCCATTAGAAAATTCCATTATCTTAACGATATTGTGTTTTCAATCGACTTGCGACATGAGAACGCGAGACTCCTCCCATTTTTTTGTGCGCGACCACGCGAACACAGTGATATTTGAAGAGACGCAGACAGGTAGCACAAAAATAAGTGGGCGGAGTCTCGCGTTCTCATGCCGCAGGTCGATTGAAAACACAATAATTGACAGAAATTTTGTGTTTTCTGATTAGAGAAAGCGATATAGTCGGAAAGATACCATTGCCAAATCGCCCGCCGCACCTTGCAGACTCAGCCCCTTTTCAAAAAGTCAATAGAAATTCAGTACTAAAAAATTTCGACTTTGAATGGCTGCAACTCGAGAACTAACGGGAATTTCGAGGAGAAAATTTGGGAATGTACTAATATTAAGGCGTAGAATACAATGAAATTAGTAGTTTTCCGGGATTCGCATGTTTTTCAAACATGTTGTGGTACCTACTTATATTTCCTGAAATATGTTTCACCAGTTACACGCCACCCCCCGTCGTCCAATGCGCCCCCAAGATCGTCGGATAATAAAATTATTTTTTCACTCGAAAATTTACTTTTTTGAAAAATTCGAATCATTGTCTGATTATTCAGGATGACACCATCATTTTAATCCAAAAACGAGGCCTTTTTGTCAGAAAATGACCGAGCCTTAGGGTTTTAAAAATGCACCGGGTAGAAACCATTTTGGAAGGCTGGGGTGCCGTGAGTTACCTGATTTTGAAAGTAAATTCGGTAGAAGTTGGATTTATATTTGGACTTGACAACTTCTTCATCCCATATTCATTTCTCAAATTCCCGGCCACATATCCGGTCACAAGCATTGGGCTCTCACCAACTCCTACTGTAACCGTTAATAAGTAGTTCTCCGGGTATCCGTCTAATTGTTGCATAATCAATCCCTTTGCAAATCCAACAGTGAATCTGAAAGTTTCGCGTATCTTAAAAAATGAATACTCGCCATTTCTTACGTTGCATCATCCTCAATGTCCGATCCATTATTAAAAAGTTCACCGGTAATAATCAACTCGTCATTTTTTTGGAATGGTCTACCCAAAAGCACCACTTTCTTTCCATTCTCAAAATCGTTCAAATCTCCATACTGAAATTTAAGCTTTTGATCCTTTGATTTGATCATCTTAAACTTACAACGGTCTGATTACAGGCAATAAACGGAGTACACGAAGAATATACCGTGGCAAATAATGCTTCAACAAGCAACAGACGATAGAACATCGTCGTTTGAATCGTATCCACTGCTTATTCCCTGCTTTTATGTATCTCTGTTTTAAACTTTCCCAAACATTCATAACTTTTCTGAAAATTAAACTTTTTTATCGATATGAGTGGGAAACAGAGAGATGGTTCTATAAGAAACGTCAGTTGCTTTACTGCGAGAACTATCCGAAATGCGAGTGTGGATAGCTCTTTGCCTTGTTCAGGCGCTTTCAGTGGTTTTTGTTGTTGCTGAAGTTTCGCTTCGTTTCAAACATCTGGTTTCTCTTACAGGTCAGCATATTTTTCTGCTGGTTTATTCAAGATAATTTAACTTTGGTTCAGAGTTCGAATATATTGACACTGGCGACAGCAAGTCTAAATCAAATAGTAGTTTTACGAATGGCACTGAAGGAATAGACAGTTTGAGCTCTAATGCAACTACGCAATCACCTTCTGGTTCTGGTAACAACACAAATTCTGGCGAAGGCACTGGGCCTGGTTCTTCTGGTAACAACACAGGTTCTGGTGAAAGTACTGGACCTGGCTCTTCTGGTAACAATACAGATTCTGGAGTTACTCCTATTTCCGGTTCAACTGATAACAGCACCCTTCCTGATGACACTGACGGTTCGGGAACTCCTGATGACTCGAATGACTCTACTAATACTACGGATTCCACAATTGACTACACAGACTTTGAAAACAATACGCTTTCGACCGATTCAAATGAAACGTACGTTTTGACAACTACCGAAGCCGGACTTAACAACTCGAATGCTGATTGTTATCTGTGTGTAGCTACGGTTCAATGCGGAGAAACTATTCATGGCGACTTTTCGAACCCCGAAGTCAATGTTCTGTTCATGAAAGAAATGGAGGATGGCGATACCCTTATTGTGAAAGGGCTGGTTTTGCCAAATGCTGAAAAGTAAGGTTTTTTGGGGGTATTTTTTCAATAGCTTTTCAAATTTAGAATTTACTTTGATGTCTTCAAAGACTTGTCTGTTGGAAAAGTGCAAGTGGGTGGACGTCCGCAATCAGCTCTTGTACAATTCGAGCATTATTATGAAACCAATTTGACGTTCTCTCGATCCGGATCGAAGGAAAAGGTAATTTGAAAATAAATGAAAAAAAAAATACCTTTAAAAAACTGTATTAGAGGCTAACGCGTCCACAAGCAAAATGCGGTGGATGCATATAGTGTCCGTATTTTAATCATGTCGTCCTTTTGGTCCATTGGACGGTATATAATAACTTTTTATTTATTTTTTGCATTAAAAAAAATAAATTGAATGTATATACACAAGCCTGCGACATTTGGCGACTGCTTTTTTTTCACTTTTCTTACAAGTTTTTTTCTTGTAACGGAACTGATTTTTGTGGCTGAATTAGTAAAATGTGTAAACCTTAATCAAACGACGCGGATTTATTAAATATCTAGAGCCTAATTTACATAAATGCATGGTACGATTCAAATACGGACACTATATGCATCCACCGCATTTCACTTGTGTCTCTAATATTAATTCTTTTTTTTGGTGCACTTTTATTAAAAGGGAGAGCGATTTAACTAGATGAAGAGTCTCTAATCAAGCAATTTTCTGCTATTTGCTGCCGATTAGTTGTCTAATAGCTGCTCTTTAGATGTCATGTCCATTAGCTGCAAAAAATTCCCTGACAAAATTTCAAACCTAACATACCGTAAAAACTAAAAGCCATGAGACTCTATTGCTCTGAGCAAAGTTTAGCGGGTATTATATTAGAGGTGGCATTCTATTATTCGAAGTAAATTTTTTTCAAAAGTTTTTGAAATTTTCAAACAGTTTGGAAACAGTTCCCTTGGCAATGCGTATTTTTTTCTACGGTGCCCAACATTCCGAAAAAAAAAACAGTTAAAATCCTTTTTTTTTTTTCACAAGACCGTTCAAAATAGTTTAAATATTTTTAGCAAGCATCGGATAATTAAAATATATTTTCACTCGAAAATTTACTTTTTTGAGAAATTCGAATCATGATCTGATTATTCAGGAAAACACCATCATTTTAATCCAAAAACGAGTTTTTTTTGTGAAAAAATGACCGAGCCTTAGGGTTTTAAAAATGCGCCAGGTAAAAACAAAGAGGTGGCATTTGAATAAATGAAACCAATTTTTTGTCCAAGATTCTGTTTTTCCCATCGGTTTGGTTTGAAATATTTTTTGATCAATGAACGTAAATACATTGACGATATCCACGTCGTTTGATTAAAATTTACACATTTTACTAATTCAGCCACAAAAATCACGAAACTTGGAAGAGCTGAAGTACAAAAATCAGTGCCGTTACAAGAAAAAAAAAACTTGTAAGAAAAATGTCGCAGGCTTGTGTATATAAATTCAATTTATTTATTTTAATGCAAAAAAATAAATAATAAGTTATTATATACCGTCCAATGGACCAAAAGGACGACATGATTAAAATACGGACACTATATGCATCCACCGCATTTCACCTATGTAATTTTTAATCTACACTTACATTAGGATTGCGCCTCTGTTACATGAGCGTTTCTAATATAGTTTTTCATGATAACTAAAAAAAAAAGCTTCAGGATGAATGGGATTCCTTCCGGCCGGCCACCCTTCCACAATCAATTCGAGAGAAAAAACCATGGACGTTGATGTTCAAGTAGGATTAGAACAGCACACTTGTATTTTCATTTTATTTTATATTAATTTAGAATGCACCGAGAACAAACAGGATTTGAAACTGGAGATGAGAATGGATTTTTCAACAATCATATTCCATGGACTGGCCCTGCTACCACCCAATCGTTCAATATTCGCGGAGACTGGCAGACAACTTCAGTTACATTGTGAGTTTGAAACCTTATTGAGCAAAGAGTTTTAATGTTTTTATTTCAGTAAATGCGCAAACAGCTGAACCAATCGTTTCCCTTTTCGAAAATGAATAAAGTATTCTGTATTTTTTTTTATTAATCTACTTAATTCAATGGCGACCTTCTGTCTGTTATGTCATTTGATTGCTCATCAACGTAATTCGATTATCCACATTTTTTCTTCCCGTTCATTTTATTCATGCGACAGGAGGTTAAAAGGAGGAGCAGAATGAATGGAGGGATCCTTCTGATAAAAAGAAACGCACATTCACATTTTCGCGAACAAATAATGGAACAAACTTTACGATGTATGTAAATAAGAAAGTGTGCGGGTAAGAAGAAGAGACGCAGAGAATGCATTAAATCAAATTAGTTGATAGCTGATTGTGTTTTGATAACAGAGTGCTGAAACGATGGGCTTAGCCTGAAACTGTTATTGATTTGATAAGCAAAGAGTTGAAGAACGTTTAAGTGTATCGTTTCTTGTTGGAGGTCATAGAGTCCAAAAGGTGCCGTCAAAACTTTAATAGAAGCGCCCCTAGGTGCAGATAGGAAATTAGAGTCGCACCAGTAGAACATTCAGAAAGTTAAAAACTGAAGATTTTTTATGATAAGGCAATAATTTCACCTACCGTAAAAACCGTTATAGAAGCGCACGGCACCCCAGCCTTTCTTCCAAAATTGTTTCTACCTTGCGCATTTTTAAAACCCTAAGGCTCGGTCATTTTCTAACAAAAAAGCCTAGTTTTTGGATTAAAATGATGTTGTTATCCTGAATAATCAGATCATGATTCGAATTTCTCAAAAAAGTAAATTTTCGAGTGAAAAAATAAGGGAGGCGTGAAGCGCTCCTGTAATTGAATGAAGTGTCCCTTTAATAGAGGCAGTGGGAATTATTTTTGCTGTTCTTATTGTTTTTGCTTTGTTTTTTTTTCGAAAAAGCTTTGAAAATGGTACTACTTCGGTTTTTTACTTATAAGCTATTGTCGGTGAATGCATGATCAGCCGCGCTCCGCTGGACTTTTGAATTTGCAAGTGTGCGGGAAGATTTCTGTCCTCTGTGGCTCAGTCGGTAGTGCGCTTGAATACAAATCCTAACGTCACGTGTTCGTGTTTTGTCCACTGCATTTTCTTGCAAAAAGGCAAGTGCGGACGCGCACAGGCATCCCGATCTGGGTTTTTATATATAAGAAAGATGACAAATTATGTGATTTATTTGATTTATTATTGAACAATGAAATAAAAAATTTTTAATTCGCGCCAATTTTGCAAGTGCGGCACGGTTTCGTATCATTATGTCAATAGAGCGCGGATGATCATGCATTCACCGACTATAACATTCAAACCAAAATTAAAGCGCTATCCGTTATAAAGAAAAGTGAAAAATAGATATTACAGTTTTACAGTATCTTTAAATCGCACTAATTTTTATTACGTCAGATTCGATATTTTTATTGTCGTTCTTATTGTTTTTAAACAATAATTTTTTTGAAAAAAAAAACTTACGAAATGGTTCAATTTACAAGGTTTGAAAGTTAGACACTCACTTTCTAATTGAAGTGAATCTGTAATATAAACTCACGAACAATAAAGGATGGGAAATACAGACGCATGTGCTTCTAATACAGTTTTTACCTTATGGAGCACGGCACCCCAAATTGTTTCTATCTGACACATTTTTAAAACCCTAAGGCTCGGTCATTTTCTGACAAAAAGGCCTCGTTTTTGGATTAAAATAATGGTGTCATCCTGAATAATCAGATAGTGGTTCGAATTTCTCAAAAAAGTAAATTTTCGAGTGAAAAAATAATTTCATTATCTGACGAACTTGGTGGCGCATTGGACGACGGGGGAGGCGTGTGGACCTATTCATAGGATTCGTTTTTTGACATTTTTAAACATTTTAAACGTTTTTTTTTAACATTGTTTGACATTTTTTGACATCTATGAATAGCAAAAAAAAAAAACAAAAACAAACAAAAAAAACATTTTTTTTTGTTTTTTTTTCTCCTATGAATAGGTCCATTAACAAAATCCCCCAAAGCCTCAAATTTCTCATTTCTCTTCCTGATTTTAGTTTTTGATATACACTGATCCGAGGATGAAATCTTCAACCCGGAAAAAGCCGTTCACTTTTTCATCCGAATTCCTTCAGTAACTTAAAATTCGTTCCCATATTCATGTCATTCTTAAGATGCCCATCATTCAAATGGATTTGATCATTAAGGTCAATTTCTCGATTGCGTGAACAATGAATGAGATTCTCCGCACTTTCAAGACATTGGACTTTGTTCGAATTTCCTGATTTTTAAAGCCGCCGCAGCTGCAGCTGCAGTTGAACCCCTTCGTTTACGATGCCATTACAATCAGTGCAGTGGCTGCCCATTTTCAGTTATGTATGTTTATGTGACAGCATATGTGAAAACGTCAAAGCCAATTAGCGCTGTGGTCCGAGTAACACAATAATGAGAATTATGTGGTGGCGCATGACGATGCGAGATAATGTCAGGTTGACAATGCACTCTCTTTTCACCCCATCTGCTGTTAGTGGTCCCCTCTCCGTTTCTCGCGTATTGTTTTGTTTTGCCAGCCAAAAAGTACTTTGGTGGCCGATTCGATTCGGTCATTACATTTTCTCTCTTTTGCAAGACTCGTTATGACCATTTCATTCGATGAGATGAGATGAGACCCAAGTGTTGCGCAATTGTCCAAAAAGTGTTCCCGGAGGGGAGGAAGAGGATCGT
Organism: Caenorhabditis japonica; assembly: GCA_963572235.1. Lineage (NCBI taxonomy): Eukaryota > Metazoa > Nematoda > Chromadorea > Rhabditida > Rhabditidae > Caenorhabditis > Caenorhabditis japonica. The sequence continues at coordinate 21,875,625 of OY754343.1, read as the reverse complement.
AAACGAGCCAGCCAATCCCTAACTATGAATATCTTCTTTTTTCCACTCCCCCCTCCGCTAGTAGTACATCGTCACCGACGTGTCGCTTCTGGACTAAGAAAACGAAGAGATGGATATTATTACTATTCAGAGTGGCCCGCGTATTATTATTAGCTGTCCGGGTGGTCCTGAAGACGACGAATTAATAATCGAAGTGGCTCTTTTCGGGAAGTGCACCCCGCGAAGCCGGCTTTATTACCATGTATCTATCCGCTTATTGCTTTCTTTGTAGTTGTAGCATGTCGCAAGAGAGGTTCATGAATAGAGAAGATGTGTCAATAATAATAATAAAAATAATAACATGAGAATTGCATACAAATATATCCTAGTCGAATTTTATTCTGGGCAGAATTCTACTCAGAATTTTTTTTTAGCTAATAGCGGTTGAAAACTCTGTCCGTGTGTCATATGCATTTGGCACACGCCCCATATTCGATGGCTATTAGCCGTTTTCGATTACTATTCTCTTAAAATTCTTTCGCATTTCAAATGCTGGTATTTCTCAGACAATTTTCGGCGCGTATACTGCGAGTATAGGCAGCTGTGTGGCGTGGTCCAAATGCAAACTGACTATTCAGAAATTGTTTGGCTGATAGCCATGGAAACCGGCTAATAGCCACCAATTCGGGGCGTGTGCCATATGTATTTTGCACACGCCCTATATTCGATGGCTATTAGCCGTTTCCGTTGGCTATAATTTTCAGATTTTTCCATTTCAAATTTCGGACATATTGTGACTGGAAAAAGTCACAAAATCGCTGAGTAAGCGCGAACATTGTCTCCCTCAATTGATGCATGTAAACATTCAGACGAATTTTTTATAGGCGGCTGACATTACCCCATAATGGCTAATAGCCCTTTTCGACGGCTAATAGCCATATTCGACGGCTAATTGCCATAATGGCTAATAGCCAAATCCGTCGGCTATTTACCATTATCACCCGCTATTAGCCTTTTTGGCGGCTATTAGCTATTTTCAGTGGCTATTAGCCACCTAGATTCCTATTCTCGCCATATCGCGCCAAAAAATTTCCTGAGAAATGCTGGTCTTTCTCAGCGAATTTTCGGCGCGTATACTGCGAATATTGGCAGCTGTGTGGCGTCGTCCAAATGCAACATGACTATTATCCAAAAAGTTCCTGAGTAGTAGAGCACATTTGCGGCAAAGAAGAATTTATATACCCTCTTTCCTTCAGTTCTCATGTCCCATATAAATCAAAGTGAAAGCACACACCTGTCGCTTTTTGGAACGGAACCCATCCATTCCTCAACTTGGTTGTTGGTCCTCCTCCCTCCCTCACACATAAATCAAAAGACTATGTACCATTATGCGATAATAGCGCTTGGACCTCTATATGATCAAAGCATGTTTGCCGCGCCGCAACGACGGGATGAATCACTCGGGTGGGGCTCATCTCATCAACCCGCGCTTTCAAAAGGTAACCAATCTGGGTGAAAAGACAATAGAGTGAATGGTGTTATGGTCTGCCACGTTCACTTCACTCGTTTCCACTTTTTCTTTCATCTCCTCTCAACGCGAAGTGAACGAGGAATGGAATGGGGATTTATAAAAAAAAAAAGAGTATGTCCTTCAACCAAAATCGCTCCTTCTTTTCGCATCGTTTCACTGACAGTCTAATTGTATTCACGCATTTCACTCGAATGGCAGCAAAGCAACGACCAATTTTTTCAAATTTATCGTTGCGGGTCATGGCGAATTTAAAACTTGCATTAATGCAAGTTGATAGTGTAGATTAAGCTTTCCATCCCGGGCGGGCCGTCCGCATTGTCCAGTCTGCGATTTCACGTGACGGTGTTTGGACACACCGTCACGGTACATTGCACGTTATTCAATTTTCGATTGTTTAAATGAATTCCCAATGGTATTAAACATGATTTTTATTGTTTTTTTTTTTCGTAATTTCAACTATCAAAAATATTTTTAGGAAGTCGAAAATTATTAAAATGGTGAGAAGCTGTTTGTCGAGTAGCGAAGATAATAATATTGAGGAACCATTGGAAAAAAAAAAAAGAAAAATCAATATCGCTATATATTTTCCAGCGTTTCGCGGAATGAAAAAGTAAAAAAAAAAATTCAAGATTCCTTTTAAGATCGAGTGGACAACAAGTTTCATAGCCATGCTCCATGTGCCGTCATATCCACTTTAGAAGTGTCCTACGTCGTAAGGTCTTATATTTAAGAGAAAAAACTTCGTGTGTAAAAGTATAAATATTATTTTAATGTTAGACATTTGCCGTGTGCGCTTAACTTGACGCGAACACATCATGTTTGATGCGTCAATTAAAAATTGTTCAATGGCTAGTCGTTATTTTTTCTGCTCCTTTTGAGACATATTTTTTTGTAAAATGAAATAAAAATCATCGTAAATGTGCCTCAAGAAAATTGGCTTAGAGCCTAATTTCAAGGCATGCTCGGGACTACGTTTTTCATAAAAAAATTTTGAAAGCGAAATTTCGAGTGTCTTTTTTTGCTTCTCTGCGCCTTCATTTTTGCACGCAATTAGCTAAACTTTGTAAAACTCAGAAAATTTTTGGATAATAGCCATTGAAAACGGCTAATAGCCACCGATTCGGGGCGTGTGCCATATGTATTTGGCACACGCCCCATTGCCAACAGACTAATTTTTTATACGCGGTGGTATTACCCATAAAGGCTAATAGCCCGTTTTGGCGGTTAATAGCCATATTCGACGGCTATTAGCCATTTTCAGTGGCTATTAGCCACCTAGATGCCGATTCTCGCCAAAACCCGCCAAAAATTTCCTGAGAATGCCACTGTGGAGACGCAGATAGTGCGATAGGGCACGTTTGCTTGGAAGATTTCACAACCGCTGCACTCAGAAAAGTGTAGAGGTCCAAATTCCATTTGAGTCCAGACCCTTATCAGCTGTCTGATAAGGTCATGTCGTTGGACCTTTTTCGTACCAAAAATTGTTTATTTTTATTGATTTTCCAGAGGTTTTCTCAACAGCAAGGTGTAGAATTCTTCCATTTACCATACGGTCCACTCACTCACTTCATCAATTAATTTTCGTTGTGTTTGTATATATTTTATTTTGAGTTCTCCTCCTCCAGAAATCAAATGTCAGAACGCATTCATTGTTGTCGTGAAGCGATGAAGCGAATCGTCCTCATTTTTGTCTCCGCTCCGCTCCTTCTCTGCCAACTTGTCCATCACTGCATGACACCCTAATTGCGCGTTCCTTACCAATCGGAAAAAAAAAAGAAACGAAATGCAACTCGGGGCGGGCGCAAGGGACAACCAACACACAAAGAATGACAGTTCACTTCACTTCCGTTCGCGCCATTAATGCGAAACAATTGCCTTCTGTTCGCTCACCTATCATAACACTAAATTATTCAACAGGTATTCTTCTTATTCTGCTGCCGGATGCATCTGCTCCATCTCTCTCTCTCTGTTCTTTCTTCCGCATGCCGCCCGCGTGGCCTCATTACCGTATTCATTTACGATCGTACCGTTTTTTTTTGTGTTTTTGGTAGAGGTACGGGTTCTCAGATGCCGACACCGTAATTGAGCAGTCAACGGGCGGTTCATTGCCTTTTAACTGTGGTCTATATTTATCCAGTTATGATTACAGACCATGGTTGTTTTTACATGGCTTTTGGCGCATTCATTCATTCATGCATTCATTCCTCGAGACGGTTTCCGATTTCAACATGAAAAAGAATGAATGGAAAAAAAATCTTTTCGTTCGTTATTACCCTTGACCATTAGGCACAAAAAGTGTGACCTCTCTCTCTCTCTCTCTCCCTCTCGGAGGGGCCCGGGCGCCGTCCAAAACCGTACAAAAAAGTAGCGAGTTGACAACAACACCTGACGATGGTCTCGCGCGCTTGCGCTCCAACATTAATTAAAACATTCGAATGTGTTGTTTTTTTTTCGTCACCTACTCCTACAGTAGCCAAACATTATTCGATCAGCTTTTTTTCAATTAGGTTGCAGTTGAGTCACCGTTTCCTTTCCTCTATTACTGTTACAGCTCAAAGTTTATGGCTCTCCTGCCCGCTGCCACGTAACAGGTGTTGTGTAACGGAAGTAAGTCATTGTTATTCTCATTCTCAGGCGATCGTAAACCTGGAATGGTCCTTCTGCCACGTCGTAATTTATTGTTATGGTGGCGGCCTTTTAGTCTGCTCTATATAGTCTGCTCAATGTCATCTGAAACAAACACTCACACCAGAGATGAGCGGAATTCCGTCTTCCGTCTTTTGAAAAAAAAATTTATGCTGTCTTCCGTCTTCCGAAAAAACAAATTTATTCTGTCTTCCGTCTTCCGTAGTTTTTTTTTCCGTCTTCCGTCTTCCGTAGTTTTTTTTTATTCCGTCTTCCGTCTTCCGTAGTTTTTTTTTATTCCGTCTTCCGTCTTCCGTCTTCCGAAAAAAAGTCCTTCCGTCTTCCGTCTTCCGTAGTTTTTTTTTATTCCGTCTTCCGTCTTCCGTCTTCCGTTTTCCGTCTTCCGTCTTCCGAAAAAAAAAATTCCTTCTGTCTTCCGTCTTCCGAAAAAAAAATCCTTCCGTCTTCCGTCTTCCGTAGTTTTTTTATTCCGTCTTCCGTCTTCCGTCTTCCGAAAAAAAATCCTTCCGTCTTCCGTAATTTTTTTTGTTCCGTCTTCTGCCTTTCGAAAAAATATCCTTCCATCTTCCGTAATTTTTTTTGTTCCGTCTTCCGCCTTTCGAAAAAAAATCCTTCCGTCTTCCGTCTTCCGTAGTTTTTTTTATTCCGTCTTCCGTCTTCCGTCTTCCGTAACTAAAAATTCCTCTTCCGCTCATCTCTAACTCACACATTCTGTTATTAATAGACGGGTCTCACGCAATCAAATAATCCTTCTTTTAAGGGGGGTTTTTTTTTTCATTTTTTTTCTGTCAGCATGTACATAGTGTCAATAAATTTCAAATCTAATGGCCTTCTGTCGCCTACTCCAATTCGGGGTGTGTGTCTCCACATTCTCAAGATGTTCAAACTCCCGCTGTTTTTCAAGAATGTGCTCATCGTTCGATTACCGATCAGCTGGATTTCTCCTCCTATTCAGTCTATTGTACAAGAAAAGAACGTGAGCATCACCCACCATAATCATCATAATTAGCAACGAGACCCATATGGTGTTGTGTCCGGCTTCTTGTCGTTGTTTTCTTTTTTTTGCCCTTTTTCGGCCAACACCCTCTCAAAGAAGGCGTCGATTGCATAATCGGGGATAAGAAAGAAAGGAAGAAAGGCAACGTGCTCATTATCCCTGTAGGTGGGAAAATTGTGCCCTGATGGAAAATAATTCGTTTGATGATGGATAGAGTTTGGGTCGTGGTGAGCCGGCATTTTGATGGATTCTGTTACACACCACGCGAGAAGTACACGTAAACAAGATGTACGTGTATCTCGTTTCGTTTGAATTGATTGCGTTTTAATCGTGCGACCCGCCCGCCGGATGACTGATAGAGTATGTTTGCAACTCTAACTCTAAGACAACACTGCAATGCCCAACGCACGGGAAACCCTAAGGCTCGGTCATTTTTTGACCAAAAAGCCTCGTTTTTGGATTAAAATGATGGTGTCATCCTGAATAATCAGATCATGATTCGAATTTCTCGAAACAGTAAATTTTCGAGTGAAACCCCCCTTCCCCCTCAAAGCTCTAGATTTGTCGCCAAAGTATCATAATTGGAGACAGTTGTGTTGTACATATTTATTTCCTATCAAAACAAACACTCACTTCTCGCGAAGAACAGATAATGAGGTGACAAATTGATTTATGTACTGGCCGAGATTGCAATGACCAAGGATTGTGTTATTATTTCCTCCCTTCTTTTCCATGTCCCCTCCGGCCTATTCTTACGCAACCTGGCACCAGATGCTATCTTGTCACCACTTCCGTAAAAATTTGTAGAAATTGGGGAGAAAAGTGAGAGGAAAAATGTTGCAGCTGTGTGTGTACCTGCGCTTTTTGTTGCGCAACCTTTATATTGTATTTTCAATCGATTTGCGACATGAAAAAATGAGTCTGCTATCCCTTTTTTGTCTGCGTCTCTTCAAATATCACTGTGTTCGCGTGGTCGCGCACAAATAAGTGGGCGGCGTTTCGTTTCGATTCGCGTTCTCATGTCGCAATTCGATTGAAAACACAATAACTGTGGTTTCTTTCTTCTTTTTTTTTGAATGCAAGGTATGTACATGGAATACGAGTCATTTGCAATTCAATTCAATGTGGGAAACTTGTGAAGAGCACAGAAAACGATTGTCAAAGAGTGGGTAAATGTCACCACTCTTCTTCACCCTTTTTTGGCTCACAAACGGCGCGCACTGTTGACTTTGATGTTGCTAGCGCGGCACCATTTTTGATCTAAATATCACACCCAAAGGTGTGAGTCATGAAGACAGGAGCCTACTTTTTGTTGGTTGCGAATGAAATGCTTGAAGGGGAGGGAGGAGCAAGTGAAGCGGAAGAGCAGATGAGTTGGAAGAGAAGAGCTAAACTAAACAGAAACAGATTCGTAGTGAGGGGACAGAGTTTGGCACCCGCACCCGCACCCTGCGTACATAATTAGTACAAGAGCTTTGAGTCGAAATATCTGAATTTCGTCTAGTTTTTACCCTAACTATATTAAAAAAATTTTTAAAATAATGGGGCAGAATTGATAACCCCATCACAGCACCCTCAAGTTTCTACCCCTTGACGCATTTCTCGTGAATTTTTTTTCGTGTACTCCCCGTGGACAATCCGACGATTTCGCAAAAATTGTCACATTTTTTGAGACCGGATTCATAAAACTGAAAACGAGAGGAAAACCGTTTTCTGGAAAATGAAATTTGGAAATTGATGGATTTTGTATGATGGTGGTCAGCAACGTAGAGAAGCAGACAAACCCATTTTCCGGAAAATACAGTTTTCCTGTTTCATGGGTCCTAGATCTGATTTTTGCTCAGCTTTTACAATTAGGCATAAGTATTTTGTGAATAAGCAAAATTGAATAAATATGATTATTTCTATTTCCACGCCTCCCCCGTCGTCCAATGCGCCACCAAGTTCGTCGGATAATTAAATAATTTTTACACTCGGAAATTTAATTTTTTGAGAAATTCGAATCATGATCTGATTATTCAAAATGACACCATTATTTTAGTCCAAAAACGAGGCCTTTTGGTCAAAAAATGACCGAGCCTTAGGGTTTTAAAAATGCCGTGATTTCCTCCGAACTTCAACTTCCTAATTTTCAAGTGATTTTTTCAAAACCCAAGACTCGGTCATTTTCCAACAAAAATTTGTTGTTTTTGGATTTGAGTTTTTAACGTGAATAATCTTAAAATGGAGCCTAGTCCTCGAAATATTGATGTTTCTTTTAAAAAACTGTAACGCAATAACGCAAACGCGCTCCACTGCGAATTTGACTGCGCATTGGACGACAGGGAGGCGTGGGAACTGCTACGGTATAGAACTCGCACGGAATAGAACTGCACGAAATTTTCAGGCGGTTCTATTCCGCGCAGTTCTATACCGTAGCACCCCGAGGCGTGCCCCCAAAAAATATTGAAGAGCAACTATAATTTCTCCAAGCCCAGTGCCGAAAAGTCATTGAAAATTTAACGTTCACTCTCACCTCCTCCGTTTAAAATTCTGTGTGGCAACATTTCAAAAAACCCATTACCCGTCTGTCCCTGATTCAAATCCACACCCTTTTCTTTTGTGCCAGCCGCGCGCGCGCGGCGCGGACCGATCTGATCTTTTTATTTCTCCACCCTCATTATCACAACCCAATCATTTCTCAGCGTCTCTCACCTCGCCATGCTCTCTTCTCGACACTACTACCAATTTACAGAATTTACGAGCTTTTTTGATTATCACCAACCTCGTACCTATCTTTTCTTTATCTGCCTTTTTCCAAAGAGAAGGGTCACTCTGTGTCCGGTTGGCGGGAAGAGAGAGAGAGAGAGAGAGAGAGAGAGAGAGGCGTGGAAAGGGGGGGGGGCGGAGCTTAGGGAGGCACACCCCACGACGTGTCTGTTTCATTTCTTTCTTTTCAACTGTGAGGAGCTGTCTCTGCTGTTGAGTCTATTGTCTCAGTACCATCTTGCTTTTCCTTTCTTACACTAATTAGACACCCCGAGTGTGTTGGTGTTGCTATAGAAATATTGCAAGATACTCTCTAATTTCAGGCCCTTTTTGACCGTATGGCGCAACGAAACATACATACATACATATGTATGTATGTTCAGCAGATGTTACTGTAATTGTGGGTTATTGGTGGGACGGTGCGCGAACCGAGTATTTAGATAGATCCTATCTCGTTTTGCCAACTAATTAGGTTGTGCAATCACCTTACCAGTATTAACGCAGCATGTCTTTATTCTTTTCTCGGAGAAGACTTGGATCATTTGCATATTCGAGAAAATCCCGATCCGTATACTTTCACTATTCTCGTCTCTTTCATGAAAAGTGTGAAGTTTAAGATTAACGGAACGACTCGTTGAATATTAATGCCCGTTATTCCCGTCGGGAGCTTTCAAATTGTACGCCCCGCCCCTTCCCCCTCACTTCCTGTGAGACATGCCAATTAACTAGCGGCCAGCCTTCCCCCGATCATTCGGGTCACTGAATTCCGATTGGCCTGCTCTGCTCGGACAGGTAAACCGTGCATGTTTCCGCTCCATCACCTGTTACATACATTCGAACATCTTCTTCGGCTTTAGCTTTAGCTTTAGCTTTCTTTACTTTCCGCATCTGCCTCCTCCTCTCTAATTGATATTCAGCACATCCTAATCGTACCCCATCATTTTCATAATCTGCACCGTATGTCCGGGGTGCTTGTAAACACCATTCAACGTCTTCATCTCCTCCTTTTTAATCTGACGCTGTAAATCTATCACTGCCTGGCTTTCATTGTCGCTTTACGGCCCATCACTTCCCGAATATATTATACGGCACCCCAGCCTTCTTCCAAAATTTTTTTCTACCTGGCGCATTTTTAAAACCCTAAGGCTCGGTCATTTTTTGACCAAAAGTCCTCGTTTTTGGACTAAAATAATGGTGTCATCCTGAATAATCAGATCATGATTCGAATTTCTCAAAAAAAGTAAATTTTGGAGTGAAGACGGGGGGAGGCTTGGAATAGGGTTCGCTGAGCATGTCATAAAAAATCTCCCGTGGAGAAAAAAGACGTCGAGAGCTTGCTGAAAACTGACTAAATATTTGCGCTACCAATCAGTATCCGTGTTGTGTATTTTAGCACCCTTTTGCGGTCGGTCGGTCGGTCGTTCGTTCGTTCGCACCATCCCCCTCCACCCTTCAAACGAACCTAATCATGTCGGTCTCGTCTTCATTGAAATTTCCTGTGCTCTTCCACCACTACCACTTCCTTCTGGTGCCTCCCGCCAGACGCACTCAACCGAGCTTTCATGTCCAGTAATTAAGCTTGGCTCCCCCTCCCCCTGCTCCTATTCCTTCCTTCGACTCGTCTTGTTTTGACCTTATTTTTCTTCGCGAAAAAGAAGTTAGCACGCCACCCCCGTCGTCCAATGCGCCACGAAGTTCGTCGGATAATAAAATTATTTTTCACTCGAAAATTTACTTTTTCGAGAAATTCGAATCATTGTCTGATTATTCAGAATGACACAATCATTTTAATCTAAAAATGAGGCATTTTGGTCAAAAAATGACCGAGCCTTAGGGTTTTGAAAATTCACCGGGTAGAATCTATTTTGGAAAGCTGGGCTGCCGTGGTTAGTACTACTTGCAGAATTCATTCATAAAAACAGATTGAGTTTGTTTCCCGCACGTCTTCTCCTCTTTCGTTTCATGAGCTCGGCTAATTTGTGAGACAGAGTCAACACATCTCGATGCACGTTCTAATTGAAAGTGACCTATCAGCTTTCAAAGAGACTTCTACTTTTGGCTTGCTTTCCGCGTCGCGTCGTGCTGCATCGCATCGCATCGCCTAGCTTTTTAGTTTTCCGTCCGGTCCTCCCTTCAATTATGCAATGCCTACTTTTCTGGTTGTCGGCAAAGCCATCATCTTCTTACTTCTTAAGCACTTTGTTGAAACACAAACATAAACACACTTTCTTTCCGTCCTTTTGTTTATAAACACATCGGTCTCTCGCTCTTTTCAGAATGCTCGCCGTTTCGTGTCTCGTGCTTTTGTTTCTCGGCACCGTGTCGGCAAACTCACTCGTCAATCCCATCAATCTTCCCGATGACTTTTGTAAAAACGGAGGATCGTTGGTTAATGTGAGTTGAATGAAATGAATTGTAATGAAATGAACTGTCAAAAGTCATTTGGTTGGGTCAAATCAAATTCACCTAGAAAAAGCAAAAATTTTCTTTTTAATTCACAAACCACACATATGGTGGCAGCAGAGGGGCTAATTCCGTGTGACGAATCAACCGCCACGGATTACACGACCCTTTCGCTTTTGAAACATGCTACAATTGGGTGGCCACGAGAGCTCTTCTCAGGGCGGTACATAAGGAGCCACTCGACACAAAAAAAGGATTACGACAGGGGTCGAGTTGCGCCGCATGGGGTGACGATGGTTTAGGGACAAGAATATTAGTATTAACAATCAAGTATAAGTAGGTACCGCAATGTGTTTCGAAAACATAAGAGTTTCGCCAAACTGTCGACAAAAATAGATTCCAGTTGTTCATATTAGCATGTTCCCTAATTTTCGTTTCAAAATGTGCAGTGATTCTCGAGTTTTGGCTCTTCAAAATTGGCTGTGCGGGCGCGTGGCACTGAACCCCGGCAACAAAATTGTGGTGCAAGACGACTAACCGTTCGGCCACACACGCGTGTTTCGCTGCGCCCCCCAAGTTTGATGATAAAGGCGAGTCGCCGCTGGATCGCCCGCCTCCGTTTAAAATTTCTATTCTGACACGTTTCAGTATGAAAAAAGTACTTTCAGGGCCAAAAAAATCAACATTTTCAGATATCGCCGACATAGTTATTTTAGATTTTTTTACATCATTCAATAGCAAATTTTCTGTAGAATCGAATGAGAATAGTAGCTCGCGTGACAGCGACCTCCATAATAGGCTCTGGGACGTTTCAAAACTTTTTTGCATTTTTGCGGCGGACTAGTGTATTTAAATTTCCATAAAAATAAAAATAATTGATAAAAGCAAAAAATAAAAAACTAATGAGCGTGCGTTTTGGTGCCAATTGGCAAAAAACGCTACGAAAAAATGCAAAAAAGTTTTGAAACGTCCCAGTTTTGAAACGTCTTGTTTTGAAACGTCCCAGAGCCCCATAATAGAGAAAAAGCAAAAAAACTTGAATTTTTGACCACTTTCATACTTTTCGGGCAAAAAGTGTTTTAAAATGTCTCAAATGATTTAAAATTGCATACACCTAATCTCGAAGATCTCCTTTATCGATTTCGACAATAAAAATAATGGGGTCATCGCTGAAAATTTTCAGATATTTTTGGTTGTACTTTGGAGACGTCCAGAAGGCGTGCCGTTGTAGATAGAGGAGGTCTGATGCAAAAATCGAATTCCCCGTATAAAAATCTATCAGAAATATAAAAACAAGCCGTGACAGAGACCTGCCATAGATAATTTTAGAACGTTTTTCTGATCGTCGTTTCAGTTTTTTGAAAATTTCGCCTGAAAATTGAAATTTTCAGTCAAATGGAAAATTACGTATGAAAACATTCCGGTATGCATAATTATGTTAATAGTATTCGGGCTACTGGAGAGCAAACTCTCAAAATAAAAGCGAGGAGAAAAAATTGAAAGGCTCCGCCCCCTCCTTTTGCGGTGCCTAAGTATAAGAGACTTCATTTTCAGGGAAAATGCGAATGTACTTTGCGATTCGAAGGTGCTCAATGCGAACGGGAACGTTGCTTGAATGGAGGTAGAAGACATTCCGCCAAAGGAGTGGTAAGTAATAATCTTAATGACGTGGCAACTCCTTCACTCTTTTTTCTAGGTCCGCTGCCATTGTCCTTACGGTCTATCTGGCGACCGGTGTGAAAAAGTGACATTCTGTGAGCCGGGAAAAGGCAAACTCGTCGAGGGAAAATGCGAATGTTTCGAACGATGGACTGGTCTCTTCTGCAACATGCGCACTTGTTTCAACGGCGTTCCGACCGGAGGCCTTGACGGCTTTTGCCTCTGCGACGTTGGATACACTGGACCTTTCTGTGACACTCCGTTGATTTGCGAGAACGGGGGAAGTGTGACACAGGTAGCGCATAGAAGCCAGATGAATAATGTATAATGTTTTGACAGGAGAATGAATGCGCATGCACTACCGGATACACTGGCGAACACTGCGAGCAATGCGCAATCGGATACACCAAGGAGGCGCAATATTGTGTGCCAGAGGTCAGTCGAAAGGTTGGAGTGATTTGTTTTCCGTTTGTGAGCATGATACATATTCTATTCTTCCCTCGTGTTCTGCACCATCTATCTGCAACTCACCACATTAAATTCCAGGTCTCCGAGTCTTCTCTTCTGGCTCACACTGGATCGCTTGGCTCTCGTCCATTCGCCTGGCCGATTGTACTTATGGGCTGTGCTGCTGCTCTAGCTCTTGTCGTTTTGGCTCTTACCGTAATCTTTGCTGTCCGCAAGTGGAGCAGCAAACCATCGAGAGTGAACTCTGTGCAAGGAGATCCAGAGAATGGAACTGATGTCTAAAAAGGACCGTCATAGCTCAAGCAACGAAAAAAGAAAGAATTCTCACCGGTCTCAAAGGTTTCCACTCGAATGTTTAATCTGGTCTTACCAAACCACTATTTTTAGTTTGTCTTTACTTTTTTTTTAAAAGTATTTTCCGTAGTTAACCAACCTGTACATATCCTAATAATCACTCAAAGTATATTAATGCATTTATTTATTTGATTAACCCACCTCAAAAGTGTTCAATTTCCTACTTTCCCCTCCTTTACTGGTAACTTTCCTGCCACTCTTTTTCTTTCCTTTTCTCTTCACACTAGACACTTATTGTAGTAATTTATAAGTTTTCATCTGATTCTTTTTCAAATGCATAGCCCCAATTACAATAAACACATGAATCCATCCATCCAAAAATAATATTTGAAGTACACTTGAAATCTCTCACAACTTTTCTTTCGTGACAGATACGGGCGAGGAAAATTAAACATGGGGTCAGAAAAAAACAGAAAAATGAGGTGAGTATCATTGAAAAAGATTAGATCCTGAAAAGGGCTGTTGGAAAGCCACATAAAGTAATTCAAAGTGCAAAAAAGAATGGATACAGATTTTGTGCAGTGTGCCTTATCGAAAAAAAATTTATCGACAAAAAAAATTTCGACAAAATATATATTCTTGCTAGTCGACATCGGTTACCGGGCCGCTCTCATGCAAATGATAGCAAACGTCGGAACCCGTGATGCGTCGGTACAATAAAGTATGTAAAGCCGGTAGCGATAGCGCGTTTTCCAAAAGGGCGGTTACCTGACAGCTACCTGGCAGCTATTTGGCCGCTATTCGGCAGCTAATTGGCGGCTTTTTGGCACTTGTTTGGCGGCTTTTTAACGGCTATTCGGGTGCTTTTTGGCAGCTATTCGGGTGCCTTTTGGCCGCGATTTGGGTGTTTTTGGGGCTTCGGCCGACTTCGAAATTGCGCGCTGAATTATTTAGCCAATTTGTCAAAATTTTTGTCGACAAAATTTCAACAAATCTGTCAAAATTTTTTATCGACAAATTTGTCAAACCTTGTCGATAAGACACACTGATTTTGTGTAAGGAAATGCATTGAAATGTTGAAATGTTTTTTTTTCTTTCTAACTGTAAAAATACCGTAAAACCTGTACTATATGCGCATTCGGCTGAATTTTCCAACCTTTCTTTTTAATGCGCCTTTATTACAGGGGCGCTTCTTGTTCCTGTTGTTGTGGAAAGACGCTCAAATGCCAACTGATTCTGGGAAAATGCTATTTTACTTTTTTCAGACATGAATATCGGGTCATCCCTAAATTGTAGTTCTGGGGCTGATTGGGACAAAATGAACAAGTTCATCCTAGATATCTACCACCGAAATTGCCAAACAAAAATGTGGAAAAGCTGATTTTACTCACGTACCTCTAAGAACACCTCTTTCTGTTTTTTCATCGTTTCGATTGCACAGGTGAAATGCGCTGGGTGCATATAGTGTCCGTTTTTGAATCATATCTTGCATTTATGTTTATTAGGCTCTAGATATTCAATAAATCCACGTCTTTCGATTAACAATTACACATTTTACTAATTCAGTCACAAAGGTCACAAAATTTGGAAGAGCTGAAGTAAAAAAATCAGTGCTGTTACAAGAAAAAAAACTTGTAAGAAAAGTGAAAAAAAAACAGGGGAAAAATCACCAAATGTCGCAGGCTTGTGTATATATGTACATTCAATTTATTATTTTAATGCAAAAAATAAATAAAAAGTTATTATATGTATACCGCACAATGGACCAAAAAGACGACATGATTCAAATACGGACACTATATGCATCCACCGCATTTCACCTGTGTGTCGCCGATTCAGGATAAGATCAGAATACATGCGAGCGGCTTTACCATGAACTTGCTGCAGTCCAAAAAGGTAGACGTTCTTCCGTGACCGGCAGAAAATTGAAAGAACCTGTGCACAGAGTTTATGATCAGGGTGAGCCGTGCAGCCCCACCGGAGACCTCAAAAAAAGCTTTTATTCTCGCAGAGTGAAACAACATTTATTTACCGTATTTCCTCTAATTTAAGCCCTTGCCCTTCTATGGTTTCATTTCATCCTAACTGCCGGGTAATTAAAGGTTTGCACACCAAACTTCGGTCGTCTCATGCCTGCTTGGTTAGAAAGGGTTTTTGACGAGTTTGGTGTGCAAACCTCTAAAAGCCCGGCAGTTGTGATGAAATGAAAATACGGTATTATTTATTTATTTTTTTTATTTGTATACGTCAGGGGTGCCACAAAAATTTTTGCGAAAAACAAAAAAAGTTTTTTTCGCAAAAATATTGCGAAAAAAAAACAAAAAAAAATGTTTTTCATTTTCACCGCGTATTTTTACAGTTTTTTTTATCAATATACTATCAAACTTTTTACCCATTTTATTCATGCAGAAAGGTGGAAAATTGCGAAAAATGTGCGAAAACTGTTTTCTCGAAAACCCGTACTCTAGTCTTTAATCCAAATTTTTCTTTCCCATCTTGGATTTTTTTCAAAAAATGCGAAAATTTTTTGAAACAAAAAACCTATGCGAAAAAAAAAATAAAAAATTTTTCGCAATAGGTGCGAAAAATGCGAAAAACAAAAAAAACCCAAAAAAAAAAAAAAACGGCACCCCTGGTATAAGCCCATTGCAGTACGTGAAAAGAAAAAAAAAACTACAGAAGAAATTTATAAGAGAAAATAAAGTACGGAATAGCAAACATGGACAGGAAATATGAGACTGCATCCATGAAACTGGAAAATGACAGGAAAATCGTTTCCCAGAAAATGTTTCTCTGCGTCTCTCACCTTGGAATTCAGGAATGAGGTTACTCAGTGGACTCCGAATATTCTGAATAATATGTCGAGGACTTTTTTCAGGGTTTCAGAGCGAATTGTGGTGCTATGCCTGAAATGTTGCATTGACACAGAACACAGATTCGAAAGTGTTCAGGAAGCTCCATATCGAGCAGTGATTGATTTATGTAAAGCACGAAAATAAAAAAACTATATTTAAAAAATGAGAATATTTATTCTCACTACGGAGCGCTGCAAACGCGCTCCCTTCGCACAGTGGTGGACGCGACCACGTTGGCGACGAGAGAGTGCAGAGAATTGAGAGAGCCGTGGCCGATGTTTTGCTCTGATTTCTCTAAACCTCACTCCGAATGCATGCGAAATTCTTTGTTCGATTGGAGCGAGTTATCAGCGTTTTATACCGAGTATAGCTCCACATGATGCCATAATGTTGTCGTCAAACTTTGAATCGCGAGATTTATTTTTCCCTATTCAGTGTTGCATGAAATTCATAAAAATTCACTGAAAATTAAATGAGAAAATCAAAGATTATGATACATGACGGATGAGACTAACATACATACCTATCTTCAATATTTCCCCAATGAAGTTTTTTGAAAAAAAAAAATATTTTTTTCTCTCCACATGTGAAATGCGGTGGATGCATATAGTGTCCGTATTTTTATCATGTCGTCTTTTGGTCCATTTTACGGTATATATAAACTTTTTATTTATTTTTTGCATCAAAATAAACAAATTGAATGTATATACACAAGCCTGCGACATTTGGCGACTTTGCCCCTGCTTTTTTTCACTTTTCTTACAAGTTTTTTTCCTTGTAACGGAACTGATTTTTGTGGCTGAATTACTAAAATGTGTAAACGTTTAATCAAACGACGCGGATTTATTAAATATATAGAGCCTAATTTACATAAATGCAAGATATGATTCAAATACGGACACTATATGCGTCCACCGCATTTCACCTGTGTCTGTCAATTTTGTGCGTGGTCTCTGTGACGTAGGCGAAAATTTTTGCTCTTTCTCTGTAAAATTTAAAGCGGTAGCCCATCATTTGAGCTTAGCACCTTATAATTATTTCAACATTTGTCTTGTTGTTTCTAAATACCAAAACTCAAAAATTCCATCAATGCATATATTTTCTGTGTTTTCCCCACCGGTGAGTTGTTATCTCCTTTTTTGCATTGTTTCTCTTTTTTTTTCAATGAATGAGAAAAAGAGAATAAAAGAAGAAAAGAAAGGAAGAAGAGGTCCGTCCTCCCATATAATTGTGGTAATTTAAGCAAAAAAAAAACTCCCGCAATGTTGATGTTGACGTCGTCGTGGTCGTTTGTTGTCAGAATAGAATAGTACGTGAACGACAGCTTCACACTCTTCTTCTCATTCTAATCAGAATGCGTTGGTTGAGCTCACAATGCTCAAGTTATGAAATTTCTCACATCTTTTTTTCTTTTCTTTTCTTTCCTATGTATGTATATTGTTAGATTTCAGTACCTGAAGTAGTTTGATGCATGTTTGTGGAGACAGCGGGGAGCAATTATCTGTGAAATTGCGCGCAATTAAGTGAGCAAAGGTGCTCGTGACCTTTTTGAAACTCAAGCTAGATAGTTATTTTTTTTCTTTTCCATCGCTCTCTCTTTATTTATTTTCAATTTCACTAGCCGTCGTTCTCTGAATTTGAATGATAAAAATATCATTTTCGGTCGGATGGCGTCAGAAAAAAAAGTTTTCGTGTTTTTTATTTTCCCGTTTTTTTTTTCAGTAGGCTGAAAATATTCAGGTAAAAACTTGAAATCCTTTTTTTTTTGGTTTCCTCTTTTTAATTTTCGCTTTCTGTTTTTTTTTTGCCATTCTGTCCTTGGTCCATTGGGAATTGGAATTCTAGAAAAAAAAAAAAAAAAAAAAACGTTTCTCTTTTTCAAGTCAAACAAATAATTTTGCCTGGCTCATCTCGCTTCTTTTTTCCAACACATGTACATAACAAACCAATAATTCTTCTTTTTTTTTTGATCTCCAATAAAATGTGATAGATTTGATGGCGGCTCGGCTTGTCAGCTCAACGTCTCTTTTTTTTCTCTGAGCTTCCTCCGTTCGCCGTTCCGTTCGGACGGCGCGAGAAAAGCAAAATTCCTGCAGAGAGGGAAAAAAAACTCGCAATTTTTTAATCCTCATTTCGAATGTTTTTCTCATGTTCGTTCACATCTGGAATTCCACTCCTGCTCTGTTATTCTTCCGCACATAGAAGTAGGTGTTAGAGGGAATTTTCTTCCAGGATAGTGTATTATTTAACTTTGTTGTTTTGTTGTTACAGTATTTATACAAAGAGTCTTGTCTGGAAACCTTCGGTACAAAATTTTTTTGTGTTTATCGTATTTATGCTGGGTATTATTCAAACAAAAAAAATTTAATTGGGTTATTCTCTTAACTATTATCGTTTTAAAATAATTGTCATCTCCAAAGCCGCGTGTATCTTAAAATTAGGCTCCGCCTCTTCACTCGAATTTTAATGGGGTTATTCAAGGTCGGAAAAAAATAGTTTTTTTCCTTTTTTTTCCTTATTCAAATGACGGAAAAAAAAAGAAAAAAATTCGTGGCCGCGAGAGTTTTTTCCGTTGCTTTTCTAGGCCATCGCAAAAGTTTTTTAGGCCCTCGGCTGTGAGAACTGCGAAATATCGATTTACGGGCCAATAATATTTGAAAATTTTGCGATGGCCTAGAAAAGCAACGGAAAAAAACTCTCGCGGCCACGGATTTTTTTCTTTTTTTTCCGTCATTTGAATAAGGAAAAAAAAGGAAAAAAACTATTTTTTTCCGACCCTGAATAACCCCATAACATTTTCTAATTTTCCCGAAGAAAAAGTGAAGGAAAATTAAAATTTCATAAAATTCGCGTGAAGAGGCGGAGCCTAATTTTAATGGTCACGCGGCTTTGGAGGTGACAACTTTTTTCAAACAATAATAGTACTGAGTTCAGCGGGGCGCGTTTGACCGACGTGGCGGGACGACAATAGCAAAAAAAGCAAAAAATAGAAAAAACCAGCAAAAAAAATTCAGCGAAAATTCGGAGAATGCTCCGATTGATCTGAAACTTTGGCAACTCATTCAAAAAATACTACCGGTCATTCCCTAAAAATTTCAGACTAAAATATTGATTTTAAAAAATATCGATTTTTCAGAAATAAAAATCGATATTTTTTAAAATCAATATTTTGGTCTGAAATTTTCAGGAATTGACCTGAAGTATTTTTAAATGATTTTCCACAGTCTCAGATCATTCTCCGAATTTTTGCTGAATTTTTTGCTGGTTCCAATAGTATCCCCATAAATTTTGGTGGCATTGGGCATGGTAATTGAAAATTTTTTCTAGATTTGAAAGAACATGCATACTTTATCAATTGTCTTGTTATAATTATACAGTTTCCTATAGGCTTTTTCTCCGGGGTGACAATCTTCTCCCCCGTCGTCCAATGCGCCACCAAGTTCGTTGGATAACGAAATTATTTTTTCACTCGAAAATTTACTTTTTTGAGAAATTCGAATCATGATCTGATTATTCAGGATGACACCATCATTTTAATCCAAAAACGAAGCGTTTTTGTCAGAAAATGACCGAGCCTTAGGGTTTCAAAAATGCGCCAGGTAGAAACAATTTTGGAAGGCTGGAGTGCCGTGCAAATGGCTCTGGGACGTTTCGAAACTTTTTTGCATTTTTGCGCATGGTTTTTTGACAATTGACACCAAAACACGCGGGCATTTGGTAATTAATTTTCATTTTTATCAGTCATTTTTATTTTTTTGGAAATTTGAATCCGCTAGTATGCCGCAAAAATTCAAAAAAAGTTTCGAAACGTCCCAGAGCCGTGCAAATACCTGAAAGAACATTTGAAATTGTGAAAGCTTAGTGAAATAAAAATGCTTTTTTGCCTGTAATCCGGAAAATGGTTATCCCTAGGAGAATATTACCAACAAAAAAAATTAGAAACAAAAAATCACAAATTTTCGAATTACGTAAGGAAATGGATTTTGCAGAGTGAGAGTCAATATTCAAAAAAAAAAATAGTTTCCAAAAGCATTCAATTATTATTATTATTATCATTCCGGATCTTCCCGCAACGATTATCCGGCTAAAAGCATGCAAACTAGGCAAACCACCATGTTATTTATTTTTTTTCCGTGATTTTTTGCACCTTATGAGCCAAAAAGTCCTTCTTTGTTTCCGCTCGTTTCCCCGCCTCTATCTCATTATGAATGCATTGAAACACACTGATTCTTCTGCTTTTTTTTTGTTGCTCTTTGTGACCTTCTTGACGGATTTTCACTTCCCTTTCTGAAATGAAATTGCAAAAAGGATGACGAACGGCTCAAACTAATCTCCTTCCGTTTCATACGACTGTCCCAGTTTCTTTTTTGCTCGTTTCATTATGAAAAATCACTTTGAGGTTCTTTTTTTTTAGAGACTTTGTTTTCTGTTTTCTGTTTTCTGTTTTCCAATGTCAATTTCAGTTTTCAAACCAATTTATCAACTGGAAAATGTGAGCAAAATAATAATCAAAGTTGGGGAAGTGGCCATCACACCCCAGCCTTCCAAAATTGTTTCTACCTGGCGCATTTTCAAAACCCTAAGGCTCGGTCATTTTTTGACGAAAATGCCTCGCTTTTGGATTAAAATGATGGTGTCATCCTGAGTAATCAGATGATGGTTTGAATTTCTCAAAAAATTAAATTTTCGAGGGAAAAAATAATTTCATTGGGGGAGGCGTGCGCCCCTCAAAGTCTTTAAACATAAATATCGTGATTTGTTTTGTTTGCAGTTCATATTGAGTGCAAAAGAGAGAGAGAGAGGAATAGAGGGCAAAAGAATGCGGTATTCCTCTTTTACGCAACGACATGACACCTTTAATTGTTGCCGCTCAAAAAACTTTAATTTGTGCTCGTTGAGTCCTTGAGAAGTGAGTGCATGACAACCATTGAACTGACGAACTGCCACCCAGACCCAATTGTCCCCTTTTTTTTGCTCTTTCCCAGAACTCTGAACTTGACTCTCGATGAAAGGTTTCCTCATTTTCGTTTTTGTCGTCATCATCATCACTCATCGTTTCGTTTTTGCTCTCTCTCTCTCTCTCTAATACCCTTCTGTGCTCCTCTTTATTCCCCATTCAAAGAGAGCGCTTTTCTTAATTTTGTGTGTCACCAGTTGTCGGAAATCCAATTTCAGTGGTTGTGAAGCTGTGAGGAAGAAGCACAAAACGTTTTCGCCGAGTACCAGTAAATTTTCGACATCCGTTCGCCTCCTTTTTCTTTTTTATGTTTATTCTTTTTCTTTTTTGATCTCTCTCATCTCATTCCATTTTTGCAGTGTTTTGGAACCGTGGTGAATGATTTTCTAAAAACGCGAGAAAATTGCAAAAAATTGGACGATCGGATCGTCGGATATTGGTAAGTCTTCATTAAACTTTCAAATTTGGATGATTTCGAAAAAAAACAACCTGTTTTTCAAACATAAATGGTATAAATAAACAACGCGCACTACGATACTCCACTCCTAACTAGACAATTCCAAAAGCTCACTGAACTTGGGTTAGGCACCAGGAATAGTTCAGAAATAATTGAAAACTGAAAATGTGGCGTGAACTGATGCCATATGCAAGAATCTGGAAAACGACAGGAAAACCGTTTTCAGAGAAACAGCCATACCCATTTTCCAGATTCTTGCATACCGCCTCTGATTCGATCCCGTAGAGCGCATTTGCACCCAATGAAAAACATGGGCATTAAATTTAAATTGCCGCAAAATGAAACAGAGTGAAAGGCGTGTCCGTTGAGAACATTCTCACTTCCGTTTTTTTTTCTCCCCAAAGGTCCTGGATTCCAAAACAATTTCAAAAACCATTGGACTCATAGTTTTTCACGCTATTTTCACACATTATCTGTCTGCGTCTAGAACAACAAGTTTCTATTGTGTTTTCAAACGACTTGCGACGTGAAAACGCAAGTCCGCATTCACCGTTCTGTCTGCGTCTCTTCAAATATCACTGTGTTCGCGTGGTCGCGCACAAATAAGTGGGCGGAGTTTCGTTTCGTTTCGTTTCGATTCGATTCGCGTTCTCATGTCGCAAGTCGATTGACACAATAGTACCAACAAAAGTGGTTCATAGAAGTGCAAAGTAAATGCTAATTGCTCATTCGTATTTGGTCATCTCTTCATCTCCTACAAGGGCATTGTTTTCTCGTTTCTTCCGCATTTTTAGTAATTAAATCATTCCTTTTCCCTAGTCTCGTTTTTAGTGGATTCGAGTCTTTACTTTTTCTCAAACCTAATGGACCTATACAGATGAATATTCCTGTGGTTTTAATCCTATACAAAACTAAATTTTATTGTGTTTTCAATCGACTTGCGACACGACACGACATGAGAACGCGAAACGAAACGAAACGAAACTCCGCCCACTTATTTGTGCGCGACCACGCGAACACAGTGATATTTGAAGAGACGCAGACAGAACGGTGAATGCAGACTTGAATTGAATTGAATTGAATTGAATTGCGTTTTCATGTCGCAAGCCGATTGAAAAACAATAATTTAGGAAAATGCAGGTTAATGCATGAAAAATAATTAAAATTCAGGTTTGCATAGGAATAAAATGGCTGGAAAATTCAACAGGATAGGCCCATAAAAGTTTTGAACACATTATTTTTATATTTATTTGCAAAGTCTGTGAAATTTAACGAATATTTATTGCCAACTGAAAAGACCCAGACGTAAAAACGTGCACAAAGATTGCAGCAATTTTTTAATACAATTTTTCAAAAAGCAGACAATGTTTTAATAACAGTTTCCCCGAAAAGTTGGCACCTTCTTTAAGCAAATAATTTTAAAATTTTGCGAAAATTGCAAATTTTCCTGAAGGATGAAAAGTAAAATCCTGTTTTTTTTTTTTGGTTTTTTTCTTTATTTTTCTTGAATCCAGCTGAAAAATAACTTTAGTCATTTCCAATCAACAACGTTTATTTTTTTCTTTCTTCCTCCCTTTCTTTTTTTTTATTTATTTTTTATTTTGCGCCTCATTCTTCAACTTAAAAAAATGACGAAAACTGTAAATATGAATATTAAAAATTTCCCTATTCCCACATTATATGGAACATTTTTGTTCCCAAAATGTCCCATTTTTCATAAAATTCAACGTGTTTTGCTTTGCACTTTTCCCATTCTTCCTCTTCCACTCACGTCTTCATTTTCATCTTCCTCTTCATCTGTTTTCACTCGCAATTTTCAAGTATTTATCAGTCATTTCGACCTCATTCTTCTCTTTTTCTTTTTTTTTGTGTTTGTTTTGTCCCCTTCTGTTTTCAGAATCGGGCGGAAACCAGGCGGCTAATTGGATTTGTTAAGGGGTCCTTTCCTTGACTTTTTTTTCTCTATTCTGATGTAATCTTGTAGGGAAAAAAATCAAAAGGGACATGGAATTGATGAAGAAATGGTCTGAACATTTTTTTTTTCAGTTGAAACAAATGTTGGTTTTGTACACAGTCAAAAATGATTTTTTTTTTTGGTGTATTGTCAGCTTTGTGGACTTGAACTACCGCACGGCGTGTTGGGACTTACGTTAAAAAATATATTTAAAAACGGAATTTTGGACGCCATTTCTAGCCTCTCTCGGTTTCCATTTTTGCACACGTTCAGCTAAACTTGGCAGAATGCCACTGTGAAGACAATAAAAGAATGCGATTGGGCGCGGTTGCCTTTACGTTGGATCTAGTACGCTGTGTCTTGTTTACAGCCAGCTTCGCCAACTTTTTTTTTTCAGTTCTTACTAAAAACCAGATATCAAATTTATGAACAAGAAAATGAAAGGACAACCGTTTTCCAAAACCCAATTTCACATGTGAAATGCGGTGGATGCATATAGTGACCGTATTTGAATAATCTCGTCCATTGTATCCATTAGACGCTATATAATAATTTTTTATTAATTTTTGCATAAAAAATAAATTTTATATATACATATATACAAACTGTGGCATTTGGCGACTTTGCCCCTGCTTTTGTACTTTACTTATTAATTTTTTTCTAGTAATGACACTGATTTTTTTAATGCTAACTCTCTCAAATTTTGTGACTATTGTAACGCGTTTATCGAACCACGCGGATTTATTATATATTTAGAGTCTAATATGCATAAATGCGCGATATGATTCAAATATGGACACTATATGCATCCAACGCATTTCACCCGTATTCAATAAATGCTCATTTTTGTGTGTGAGACGCAGTGAAAAACTTTCTGGAAAGTGGTTTTTATGTCATTTTCCAGGCTCAAGAATTGGAATATTTTACTCGAAACATTTTGAGAACTGACAATACTAAAAAGTTGAAAATTGTTGGAAGATAAAATTCTAACTAGCTTATGGTAACACAGGGGCATGAGCACTAAAGTCAGCAAACGCGCCCGGGCGCACAACGGCAATGCTCGAACAACTAGCGACGTTGTTTCGCCTGCTGGCCTAGTTCTGTATGACCTAAGTTCCGTTGGGCCCCCGGCACGGCTGGACCCTACGAAAGTGCAAACGCGCCCTGGCGCACTCTCTGCGCCTCCATATATTTCTCTTGGAGTATTGCCAAAAATCTTTGGCGCCTTGCCAGATATGTTTTTTTTTGTTTTTCAGAATTAAAATTAACAGTTTTTAATTACGAAAAAAACCGACTTAAAATCAATTTTCCAACAAAAAAAATGTATCACATTAATCTCAAAAACAACCATTTCAAAAACAAATATTTTTTTTAATGAGAAACAAAAAATAATAACAAAGAAAAGTAATAAAAAAACAATAAAATCTCATAAATCGAAACAAGTCTCTGCGGAGGAGACGCAGGGACGCGAGAGTAGAGTAGCGCGCGGGAAAATTCGCTTTTGAAAAATAATTCAAAAAAGGAGCCTCCAACACGCCGTGCCCCGGTACAACAAAGAAAATTCAAAAAAAGTGGTCATCTTATGGGGTTATTCACGAAATGGCAAAAAATGGCGAAAAACGGCAAAAAACTGCGCGAAAACTCGGAAAATGCTCCGATTAATCTGAAGTTTTAGGAAATATAGGAGAAAATTCTCCCGGACATTCCCACAAAATTTCAGACAAAAGTATCGATTTTAAGCATTTTCAGAAAAAAAATCAATATTTCTTAAAAATTGATATTTTGGTCTGAAATTTCGTGGGAATGTCCGGGAGAGTTTTTTCCCTCATTTTCCAAAATTTCAGACCAATCGGAGCATTTTTCGAGTTTTCGCGCAGTTTTTTGCCGTTTTTTGCCATTTTTTGCCATTTCGTGAATAACCCCATTATATTAAACAAATTTTAATAACTTTATTTTCACATTTGCGGAAGAAAAATCTTACATGAAGGCAAACGCGCTCTATCGTACTCTCTGCGTCTCCACAGTGGAGGGAGTCCTTGCAAGTTTAGATGGACGCGTGCAAAATGGCCCGCGAAAAATCATTTTCAAAAACTTGGTCTCTCGTGCAAAAATTGTGAAAGAGCTCAAATGGATTTGCAATTTTGCAATCTCTCTTCTTCTTTTTTTTTTCTTCAAAATCCATCATTTTTTCCATCATCACCAATGAGATTGTCTTGTTGTGGAGGGAAGGAAGCAAAACGAAAAAAAAAAAAGAAGGAAGAAAAAGAGCAAGAGGGAAAAAAGATAAACATCATAAAATGGTGTTCGTCTTCGTCGTGGTCGTTTCGATTCAAACGAGTGGTGGCAAGGGGTTGCTCGACACATAAAAATGCAAGAAATCAGTGACATTTTATCGAAACTCGGATGGACGGACTGACGGACGTCGCTCTCCTTCTCTAATCCTATCTTCTCCGACATGCTCTAACGACGCTTTTTCTGAAGAAGAAGAAGAAAGGAAGGAAAGAAAGAAAGAAAGCTTCCACACTTTGCGCCCCGCCCGTCTCCTCCTCCTCCTCCTCTTTTTCGCCACCTAGTCGCCGCACCGAAGGCCGATAATGGGAAGACGACGGACGACGACGACGACCTCTGTATTCCACGGATAATCTTTACCTCTATTAAAGTATTTACACATTGGTCAACGTACGAAGGAGGGGAGGAACCATCCGACATCACCATCTCTTTTTTTCATTTCCATACTTTCTGTGCCAAGTGGGAAAGAAAGAAAGAAAGAAAGAAAGAAATAAAGAAAGAATAGACCACCGCAGGTTTTGCATGCGGTCTTCTCGCGCGTCGAGTCGAGAACCATTTCCTTGCAATGCTTTCACTATTCTTCCGTTTCTGTTCCTACTTCAACATTCATCCCATCTCAATCCTTTTCTTCCTGCTTACCACCCAGTTATTCTACGTCTCTGTCCTCTTCCATCATCATCATCATCCAGCTCCAGACTGTTCCTCGATCGACGTCTTGTTTGTTGTCGTGGTGCTCACCGCCGCCCTCATGCCCATCTTCACCATCAAGCGGTTCGTTTTTCGTTTTTCGTTCTTTTTTTTTCCTTGTTTTGTTGTTTTTTTGCTATGATTCTTCCATCAAAAGCGTGTCAGCTGTTCTAATGAGGTCGGGATCTCAAACTTTCTTCTTACGTAAGAGCATTTTTTTTTTGCCAAGAGAGAAATCATTGTGACAATCAAAACCAAGCTGCCTCCTCTAACTTTTCCATTTCTTCAAAAGTTAATCATATTACATGTCAGCAGCTGCTCAAACCAGGTGCGAAAATAAATTAAAATTGTTTAGTTTGATTAAACTGCTCAGGAAATTTTTGGCGCGTATATTGGCTATTAGCCATTATGGCTATTAGCCGTCGAATATGGCTAATAGCCGCCGAAAAGGGCTATTAGCCATTTTGGGTTAATGTCACTGCCTTTAAAAAATTTGCATGTTTGCACCGCAGCGTCTCATATTCGGGGCGTGCGCCAAATACATACTCAGGAAATTTTTGGCTAATAGCCATTGAAAACGGCTAATAGCCACCGATTCGAGATGTGTCCCATATGTATTTGGCACACGTCCCATATTCGATGGCTATTAGCCGTTTTCCATGGCTATTAGCCGTTTCCGTCGGCTATCATTTTCAAAAATTTTCCATTTCAAGTTTCGGACATCTTGTGGCTGGAAAAAGTCGCAAAAGCACTGAGTAAGCACATTTTATAGCTGTGTTTCCAACAGACAAATTTTTCATACGCGGTGGTATTACCCCATAACGGCTAATAGCCCTTTTCGGCGGCTAATAGCCATATTCGACTGCTAATAGCCATAATGGCTAATAGCCAAATTTGTCGGCTAGTTGCCATTATCGCCCTCTATTAGCCTTTTCGGCGGCTATTAGCCATTTTCAGTGGCTATTAGCCACATAGACGCCGAATCTCGCCATAACGTGCCAAAAATTTCCTGAGTAGGGCACACGCCCGAATTGGTGGCTATTAGCCGTTTTCCATGGCTATTAGCCAAACATTTTCTGAGTGCGCCGTGGAGAACGACGCACTCACCGGTAAATGACTAGATAATAATAGGGCGAGAAAGGAAAAAACACACATAATTTCGGAGTTGGAGCTGGAGCCGGAGCCGCTGCCACTTGAATGTTTCACCTGTCACATTTGAAAGGATTTAGCAGTGCCTAAAACAAGCAAAAGTCAAATGTTTAACATAGCGCGTTTTGCAGAATTTTATGGGGCTATTCTATTCGGGCCAACAAGAATAAAAGCACATTTTATTGAAACCACACACTTTTTGCAGGAACGAAGGCGGAATGAACGGGGTGGCCCGTCGGAAGCAGTTCAAACTGCGACCGTGGCAGTCCACTGCGTTGCCGTTGCGACACGATCATTACACGTGGTGAGTCGATTCGTTTTGGGTGGATTTCAGGTCAACTTGTGAGAGAATAAAGTTCGCGAGCTTTAGGTGCAGCGAGAGTGCGCGATATCGCATTATAAAAAGGGCTAAACAATTATTGTAACAATAAGGTGTTGTTATTTACCTTACATATTTATTGCCTGTTTATTATCAATTCAATATTCTTGCCGGTTACCACATGCGCCCGCGAAATTTTTATAATAGACGCAGACATAGCGAGACGACACACCCGCTCACATTTTTTGATCTACGTTCAGTTGAATTCTGTTGAAAAGACCTGAGAGGGCGGAACCTCTATTTTTCGCGCCACTGCTTACTGTAGCCGCCAAGAATATTGCATTGATAATATTACTCTTGTCTCACATCAACAAAGGTTTATAATCTTTTAAAATGACTGTTTTCCCACGAGGAATATCGGTACGCATTGGGACACAGCTGAAACGAGTGTTACCGTAATCCGTTGAACGAGAGAGTGGCTCTCTCGTTGAATGGGTTACGGTCACTCTTGTTTCAGCTGTGTCAAAATTCGTGCCGATATTCCTCGTGAGAAAGAAACCATTTTAAACGATGATGGGGCTGGAATAAGGTTTTTGGGGAGACGCCCATTTTTAAATTTCCATTTTCACTTTTTGAAAAAAGTGAGTAAAAATGAATTCCACTATTCAAAAAAAAGGTATGGTACTAGAGGTTCAGTAAATTTTCCAAGGGCAGCTAGGCGGTAGGGATATGGCTTGCTTTTGGCAATCTGCCAAAAACTTCCTGAGCTTGGACTTGCTACAACAGGCTACAGATTACGAGCTAAACATGGGACACAAATAAAGAAGGTATTGGATATTAAAGGTGTGGATTTTATCTTGGCAATTGATAATAAAATTATGTGCTTACGAGCTGAATTCCGCAGGTCTTGCAGTTTTTCGCTGCGAGACCTAATAGCGGATCATCGTAACTGAATTTCGCTCTTAAACACATAATAATTGTTTCTCTTAAGATCGGGTTGAGTTTTCACATTTGGAAAATTTTTAGGCAGTTTACAAAAGCGACAAAAATATAGAGGTGGACGAAAAATGGGTTATAAACGGGTCACTTTAGAAGAGTCTGTCTGCCAACTTTTCTATCAGGAATAACTGTAGAATTTCGATAAAAGTTTGGGTAAATTTATCATATTGTGTTTTCAATCGACTTGTGACACGGCACGACACGACATGAGAACGCAAAACGAAACGAAACGAAACTCCGCCCTTTTATTTGTGCGCGACCACGCGAACACAGTGATATTTGAAGAGACGCAGACAGAACGGTGAATGCAGACTTGAATTGAATTGAATTGAATTGCGTTTTCACACAATAAGTCACAGCTCCCATTTAATTAGGAGTACAGTAAATTAGACACAAGCTTTGGGTCTTCTATATTTTCTTATTTATTTGTTATTCAAAGTCTTATAAAACGAAAACAATTATTTCAGGGTATTAATTAAATCTATGTACATATTTCGTAAAAAAAAAAAGGAACTAGGCATTAAAAAGCTCTAGATTCTTTTTTTTTCCCTTCTTTTTCTCACTTAACAAAACCTTTCTCTTTATTTTCCTTGTTGTCCTCCTCCATAAACATTCATGTTTTCTCTGCAGTCTTCAATATTTTTTTTTTTTGGAAATTTGCATCTGAATGCGTCGCTGTCCTTCTACTAACACATCATTTGCGGTCTCTCCTTTTTTTCGCCCATTTTCTCTTTTTTTCCAAAATTTCCCATTTTTCACATCCGAATTATGGTAACGTGATACGATGCACGACACACATCCGCGTGACCCTCATTCAGAAGAAGGTGATCTTCTAAAAAAAAAAAAAAGAGGAGAAAGGAAGCACGTGACGTCTGTTTTTGGTACATACTTTAGCATTAGTTTTCTCAAATGTTCGATCGTTTTTTTCTGGTTTTAAAGTTTTGAGTGGCGATAAAATAAAACAATGACGTTAATGTTTTAAATATTCATGGTTAGGAATGAGAGAGAGAGAGAGAGAGAGAGAGAGAGAGAGAGAGAGAGACAACGAATCAATCTGCTCTTTTTGTGGGTTTATAAACCATTAACTGAAATTCTGACGTTTCAAAACGATACGACACGACACTTTTGAGCCTTCCTTTTTTTGCGGCACACGGTGTTCACAAAGCCGGAAAAAAAAGAAAAAAACGGAAAAAATTGCGGGAAAAATCGGAGAATGCTCCGATTGACCTGAAATTGTGGGACATATTGGAAAAAAATCTCCTGTACATGCTCAAAAAATTTTGGACCAAAATATCGATTTTAAAAATTTTCAGAAAATTAATCGATAATTTTTGAAATCGATATTTTGGTCCAAAATTTTTATGGATAATTTTTTCCAATATTTCCCAAAATTTCAGATCAATCGGAGCATTCTCCGATTTTCCCGCAATTTTTCCCGCAATTTTTTTCCGTTTTTTTTTCCGGTTTTGTGAATATGACAACTTTTTTAATGGGGTTATTCATAAAACTAGAAAATATGTAAGAAAACGGAAAAAAACTTCGGGAAAAATAGGAAAATGCTCCGATACACCTGGAATTTTGGGAAATATTAGGAAAAATTCTCTTGTACACGCTCACAAAATTTTGAACCAAAATATCGATTTTAAACATTTTCAGAAAATTAATCGATATTTTTTAAAATCGATATTTTGGCTCAAAATTTTTTGAGCTTGTACAGGAGAATTTTTTACAATATTTCTCAGAATTTCAGGGCAATCTCCGATTTTTCCGCAATTTTTTTTCCGGTTTTGTGAATATGATAACTTTTTAAAAATATTTTTTTTCCTCGTCAATTGGTGGCGAAACATGCTGATTTTCAAGAAAAAAAGGCAAACGAATTCTCGTAAATTATTTTACGTTGCTCGTAAATAAAACATGGTTTTTTTTTTGTCAAGCTCGACTCAAAATACCAACAAAACGGGAAATTTTCGAATTTTAAAGATTTTTACAACGGATTTTACGGCACCCACCGCTTCCATTTTTTGTGTACTCCCGGTGGACTATCCGATGTTTTTGAATCATTTTTTTTCCTGATTTTCGGAAAGTTATCAGACATTAAGACAAATATTTGTTTCTATTTCCTTCGAATCCCAACTTTCCAGTTTTTTTGGCCTATTTTCAAATCCCCAAGGCTCTGCCATTTGCCGACGAAAATGCCTCGTTTTTAGCTTAAAATGAAGTATTTAACATGAATAATCTGAAAATGGAATGTAATGTAATGGTCGAAAAATTATTCCTCGAGTAAAATATTTTAAAAAAAACCGATTTTTTATTGAAAACTTATACTAGCTGCAAACGCGCTCTAATGCAAATTTTCGAACGCATTGTACGATGTGGATTTTAAAATTATTATTATTATAAAATTGCCGCATTTTTTATGATTCAACTCGATTGAAAACCCGATAAGCCACTTCAAAGGGGTTTAGAGATAAGAATAATTTGAAAAAATTACTGTAAAAATATTTAACTTTTTACAAAAAAATTTCTAAAGTTATTGTGTATTCAATCGAGTTGCGACATGAGAACGCGAAACTCCGCCCACTTATTTTTGCGCGACCACTCGAACACAGTGATATTTGAAGAGACCCAGACAAAAAAGGGATAGCCGACTCATGTTTTCATGCTGCAACTCGTTTGAAATCACAATAACAACAAACACAAAAATTGCCTTACCAAATACTGGGCCAGTTTCATGTAAACAAGTAGTACTGAGTCGCTACGCAGCTATTGTCTTTCCCAGAAAACCATCGTTTCAAATTTGATGACTGCTCCACATTGCTCTCCAGCATGAGCAAGCAAAGCTCAAATTCAGACGACATCTTTTTTTTCTTCACATATCCAACCAAAAGTGCCCTTTCTGCCTCGTAAAAACCACATATCCGGTCTCGACCCAAATCGTCGTCATTTTTTCTCTGCGTCTCCATTTGACCCACTTGTGCCTTCGCGGAGCTCAAACCCTTTTCCAATTCCTTAGTGGTCCGTGCCCTTCTTTCCAAAAATGAGCCAAATGATGTTCCCTTCTTTCTTTTTTTTTTTTTGAAGCCGACTGACACGCGAGTGTCGCTTTTTTGTAGGCTCGAAACGCTGCTCTGTAAGTTGATTGTGCGAGGAGCATTGGATTGGTTTGCGTTCCAAAATGCATGCGAGCTGTTGCTTTTTATCTCTTGTGGTCCAAGCTCTGTCAAAAGTGACACAAAATGTTGAAATAAGAGAAGTGCACTACTAAAGCTCGGCCTAATCATCAATTCTTGTCGTGCTCCTTCTCCTGCTTCTCGTGTTATTTTAGTGCTGATTTCTCCATTTTTTTCTTGACTTCTTCTTTTGCTCTCTCTCCTGTTTTAGTTTCTTCAATTTTTTTCCCATCCTAACATCTTCTCTATCCGTTTTCTTGTTTTTTCCTCCCTATGTTATCCAATTTTATCAAGGGGCAGTGCAGAAAACTTCCGGACCGATTTCATCCCACTTTTTTTTCGGTTTTATTTCATCTCCCCGGCCTTGCACGCAAAACAGAAACAGATGAGCATCCTATTGGTCCCACTGCATAATCCATTGTATAATATTTTCATTCTGTTTCCTACATTTCTCCCCCTCAAAACCTCCATCGAAATTTGATCCACAAAGGAAAGAAATCCTGAAGCGCCGCCAGTCTTTTATTATTTATTTATAAAGTGACGATGTCTCTCAATTTCTCACACTCTTTAGCTTTTGGCACTTTTTTTTTTACTTTTTCAAGTCTAGTTCATCCCAGCTGTGCAAAATCAATGAGTCAGTCATTTTCGCCAGTTTTAATTTCAATTTAAAAGTTTCGATTCGAACTTTGATGTATTCATTCAATGATTTCCTTTCAGTCTGTAATTAAAAAGTGTTATTTTGTTGTGAAATGCGGTGGATGCATATAGTGTCCGTATTTGAATCATATCGTGCATTTATGTAAATTAGTCTAGATAATTAATAAATCCGCGTCGTTCAATTAGCGTTTACACATTTTACTAATTCAGCCACAAAAATCACAAAATTTGGAAGAGCTGAAGCACAAAAATCAGTGCCGTTACAAGAAAAAAAAAACTTGTAAGAAGTCGCCAAATGTCGCAGGCTTGTGTATATATGTACATTCAATTTATTATTTTAATGCAAAAATTAAATAAAAAGTTATTATATACCGTCCAATGGACCAAAAGGACGACATGATTAAAATACGGACACTATATGCATCCACCGCATTTCACCTGTGCGTTCCACTGAAATTATTGTTAGTACTTTGCGGTTTTAATTTTGAGGCCAGATCCAAAACTGGAAAATAACAGAAAATCGTTTTCCAGTAAATGTTTCTCTGCGTCTCTCATCCTCATTACATAAAAATACTCGTTATTTTGATTTTCCAAAAAACGATTTTCCTCTGATTTCCAAATTTTTTCCTCGGTTTTTTCTTCTTTTTTTTTCTTTGAATCGTTTTTTTCCAATTTTTTTATTCGAGACCAAATTTGTAAAGTTTTGTAAAAATTTTCCGCAAAATGCACAAGTTTAGTCATATGTGCCACACCTTGCAGAATTCCAAACTCATTTTGTTGGAAGTATTTTTGTTCAAATACCATCGTGGTAAAACTTGGCATGTCAATGATGCAAATGCGCTCCGCTGAGAGGAACAGGGGGGGGGAGGGCTTGTCTGCGTCTCTACGGCGAGAGTCGCTTTTCACCATCAATTCCCGCGCACTCTGCGTCTCCTCCTTGTATTCGTTTTAACGCTGTTGACCCTCTATGCAACTGAATTCAGCATGCGGGAAAAAAATTCGGTCACGCTTAGGCCATAATATTGATTTTTGACTAATGGGTTTTGTCACGAAATGCCAAAAAATGGCAAAAAACGGCAAAAAACTGCGCGAAAACTCGGAAAATGCTCCGATTGATCTCAAATTTTGGGAAACAAGGGAAAAAACTCTCCCGGACATTCCCACAAAATTCCAGACCAAAATATCGATTTTTAAGAAATATTGATTTTTTCTCTGAAAATGCTTAAAATCGATATTTTTGTCAGAAATTTTGGGGTAATGCCTGGGAGAATTTTTTTCTTCATTTCCCAAAATTTCAGGTCAATCGGAGCATTTTCCGAGTTTTCGCGCAGTTTTTTGCCGTTTTTTGCCATTGTTTGCCCTTTCGTGAATAACCCCATAAAATTAAAATTTGAGGGCCGACATTATTTATTTTTAACCAAATTTAATTCATTTTGTAGTGTTGAAACGACAAAAAACGTAAAATTGAATCCTATTGAAACGTCATTGATTGATATCCTTTTAGCCGAATTTTTCAAATTCTTTTTTTCTAGACGCATGACAGAGAAAAAACAAAACGGTGTCTATTTTTATCATCTTTTTTGAACAGATAAAGAATGGGTGGTAGTTGTTTTTCCCGCCGCCTGAAGCCATTTAAAGGTGAGAAAAATAGAGGTTAAAAGTGCAGTGGAGCATAAATTCTGAATCACTTTAGATTTGGGGCTGGTTGGCTCTCTGCACTCTTTGTATCGTGAAAAGAAAGACTCACTAAGAGCAGGTGACTTTGTTGTTCGTTTCTGGGAAACCAGAAACGGCTCCTTTTTTTCCTTCAAATCTTTCTCTAAACTAAATAAATATGTGTACGCAACACCTGCACTATTTTATTTTTGTGAAAAGAAAACTGTTAAAATATATATTGTAGGCGTATTTATTTGTTTGGGCGGAAGGTGGGGGGGGGGTGGGGTATAAACCAGAAACGTTGCCCTTTTTCTTTACAATTCGGCCAAAATAATTATAAATGGTGACGTCCATAGATGACTCTCGTCGATTTGCTCCTTTCCGCCTGTGGGCTCTTTTATGAAACAAGGCAAAAGCCGAGTGAATGGGGCAGCAGTCCTTCCTCTTCTTCCTTTTCTTACCAAGTACCTTCGTTTAGCCGCTTCTTCTTTTTCCACCAACTCATTTCTTTCCGACCCGCATATGTGTCCACTCGGATATTGGCGGCAACGCTTGCCAAATGAGTCATTTCGCCATCTTTTCGACCAGTTATTGTCTTTTCAAGGGTCCTCTTCTCTTACCGTCTTCTCCGCCTTTTCCGTCACACCATTTCATTTTACATCATTTCGCATCGCTTTTGACGCCTTCAGCCCTAGAATTCATTGCTTCCGATTTCGCCAATCCAATCCAATCCAATCCGATCCGATCTTCAGTCTTGAAATGAAACAAACGCCCCACATAGTTATGTTTTGAATTATGACACCTCGTGATAAAACAAGTTCTTTTTTTTTTCTCCTCTTCCTTGGTCTTCTCTACGACTCCATGTGTACTAATCATTTTCTCAGTCAGTTTAATAAGCTGTCCACTGTTTTTTGTTTTCTTTTTTTTGATTCATGGGTGGTCCCGGATGGATTCTTTGATATATATACTCCCTTATTCCCATGACGAAT
This sequence comes from Caenorhabditis japonica, assembly GCA_963572235.1. Classification (NCBI taxonomy): domain Eukaryota; kingdom Metazoa; phylum Nematoda; class Chromadorea; order Rhabditida; family Rhabditidae; genus Caenorhabditis; species Caenorhabditis japonica. Next base: position 21,840,762 of record OY754343.1, on the reverse strand, counting down.
TTTGTCTGAAATTCTCAAATTATGAAAAAAAAAACAATATTTTTGTATAGTATATTAGTATATAAATTCGAGTAAAATCAATTCTTATCTTTTTAATGACTACAGTGCTAGTATATTAATAATCTGTTTTTTTTTATCTGAAAGTTTTTCAATGTGATGAAAAGGCCGGGAACATTTCAGGACCTCAGGATTAAATGTATGTATCTTTGAAAAACCGATTATTAATAAACTATTGGCTAGCACTGTATTGTTTTTTCAATCGACTTGCGACATGAGAACGCGTGACGTGACTGACTCCGCCCACTTTTTTTCGCGCGACCACGCAAACACAGTTCGATTCGAAGAGAAGCAGAGAAAACATGTCTTTTTTTCTCTCGTTCTCATGCTGCAACTCGATTGAAAACATAATACTCAGGCAATTGAAAAAAAATATTATGAGAAATTTTAGTAATATTCTGAGAAATCGTCATATTATAAGATTATACAATATATTTGGCTGGCCCATTTGTCTTGGCAGGAAAATGCGTCAGCAATGTTGCTAGCGCAATATTAGACAAGATATTTCAAGAAACACGAGATATTACAAGATATTGTAAGATTTCAAAAATCTTGTAAGATATTACAAGAAATCCCAAGATTCTGGGAGAAAATTGCAATATTACAAGATATTTCAAGATAATTCAAGAAATTGCGCAATATTGATTTTTTCATTAATATATTTTTCCAATCGCGTTCTGCGAATTTCTGCCGTTTTTCCCTATATTTTAAGATTTCTTTTTTTCACGTATTCGTTGATATTGATTTCCACATATTGCCCATTCGCGAAAAAAGCAAGTGCGCTCCACGAAACTTACAATTAGTACTTCGTGGATTTAATTTTCGTCGCCATATTTTTTCATATCACGTGTAAATTCAACGTGAAATGAAATAATTTGGCGACGAAAATGAAATCCACGAAGTACTAAGTTTCGTAGAGCGCACTTGCTTTTTTCGCGAGTGGACAATACTTTACTGTTTTCCTTCAATTCATTATTTTTCTGTGTTATTATCGAGTCAATTTTTTGCCGGTTTCACGTGAAAATTCTGCAAACACCAGTTATTTTTCAGAAACTAAAAATCCGCGTGTGGCCACACTCACTCAACTTTTTGGCTCTGGGACGTTTCGAAACTTTTTTGCATGTTTGCTAATGGATTTTTGCCAATTGACACCAAACAACGCGGGCATTTGGTAATTCTTTTTCGTTTTTATCAGTTTTTTTTTTTTTTGGGAATTTGATTCCACTATTATGTGTTCACGAACGAGGTTTGCAAACGATGCTCCGATGCTCCGCAGTTTAACACTGCGGTCTCGCAGCGAATACTGCGGAACAGTGGAAAAATTGCGGAACATCGGACCGTCGTTTGCAAACCTCGTTCGTGAACACATAATATTGTGTTTTCAATCGAATTGCAGCATGAGAACGAGAGATAAAAAAACATGTTTTCTTTGATTCTCTTCGAATCGAACTGTGTGGTCGCGCGAAAAAAAGTGGGCGGAGTCATGCGTTCTAATTTCGCAAGTCGATTGAAAAAACAATATCAAAAAACCAAAATATATTATTTTCAAACGAGTTGCAGCATGAAAACACGAGCCCGCAATCATCGTTCTGTCTGCGTCCCTTCAAATAGCACTGTGTTTGCGTGATTGCGCACAAAAAGTGGGCGGAGTTTCATGTTTTGACGATGCAACTCGATTGAAAACCCAATAAGCAAAAATACCAACAAAAAAACAAATAAATTTTGACGCTTCGTCATTTCACTTTATTGACTTGCCTCTTACTTTTTGGGACTTTAAAATGCTTTCTTCTTTTGCTTATAGGGTTATTCACAAAACAAAATAGCAAAAAGTTCTCGCAAAATTCGGAGAACGCTCTGAGGCCATATGCAAGAAACTGGAAAACGAGAGGAAAACCGTTTTCCGAAAAAAAATTCATGTCCCACTGTTCATTTGTCACAAATGATAATTTCTTACTGTGAACATATGCCACTTTTTCGATAGTATCATTTCCCACCTTTTTCAAATGTTATGTTTCAATATATTCTCAGTACGGAGCGCTGCAAACGTGCTCCCTTCGCACAGTGGTGGACGCGGCCACGTTGGCGACGAGAGAGTGCAGAACATTGAGAGAGCCGTGGCCGATGTTTTGCTCTGATTTCTCTAAACCTCACTCCAAATGCATGCGAAATTTTTTGTTCGATTGGAGCGAGTTATCAGCGTTTTATACCGAGTATACATATAGTAGATTCGTGGCGGAGTGACAATTTTTTCACATTTTTATTCGAAAAAATGAAGAAATAACTGAAGAAATGAAGAGATTTTTCGTCTCCCAGCTTCACGTGAAAAGTCACTCCGTCACGAATCCATTATATTTTTTGAGTGGAATACAATAATTGCCCGCGCTAGATTAGGGGCTCGGGGGAAGTACACTGGGGTATGAGGAGGGAGTGAGTAAACGCGCCCGGACGCACACACGCAACGAATCTAATTGAGGCCCAAAAAATAAAAAATCGCGCGAAAAATTTCGCATTTTCGGAGAGAAAAATCACCGCGCGCGAAATAATTTCGGATAGGATTTCGTAATTTTCACGATTTTGCGTTGGTTTTTCTCTCCGATAATGCGAAATTTTTCGCGCGCCTTTTTTATTTTTTGGGCCTCATTTGGATGCGTTGCGTGTGTGCGTTCGGGCGCGTTTACTCACTCCCTCCTCAGACCCCAGTGGAAGTATGCTTTTTTTTTCAGCGCCAACGCGCCAGAAGCATGTGTGAAACCTTAAAAATTGGCGCCGTATGGAGCTGTGTGGAAGTATGCTTAAAAGAGTACGGTGCGTCGATGGCGCGATTGTGGTACCGGTGGGGACGTAAAATTTAAAAAAGATAGGAAATGATATTCTCAGAACGGAGCGCTGCAAATGCGCTCTCTTCACACAGTGATGGACGCGGCCGCGTTTCCGACGAGAGAGTGCAGAAAATTGAGAGAGCCGTGGCCGATGTTTTGCTCTGATTTCTCTAAACCTCATTCCAAATGCATGCGAAATTCTTTGTTTGATTGGAGCGAGTTATCAGCGTTTTATACCGAGTATAGTATCGGAAAAAATGGTATATGGTCACAAGAGGAAATGATCAATTCTGACAAATGAACAAAAGTAGGAAATGAACGTTTGCCACTCTCACCCTCACCATGTTTACATCAGCGTTTTTCAAATTTCGTTTTCCGGAAAACGGTTTTCCTATCGTTTTCCAGTTTCTTGCATATGGCCTCTGATTCGCCTGGAACTTTAGAAAATAATGTTTAAAAAATTCCCAAGGTCATATGCAAGTTAGTGGAAAACGTTATGTCGCGTCCAAAGTTCAAAAATTCCTGAAATCAGGTGTTTTTTGCAGTCTAAAGTTCCGAAAAATTTCCCAGAAATAACATGCGGTCACAGTTGAAACCGGCCTTACCGTATTTGCTTCGCTACGAGACCTTCTATGTTTAAACTTGAATTTTCCCACAGTTTCCCAATTTTTTTTTGTGCGCGTCCACGCGAACACAGTGATATTTGAAGAGACGCAGACAGGTCGCGCACAAATAAGTGGGCGGAGTCTCGCGTTCTCATGTCGCAAGTCGAGTGAAAACACAATACACGGGAAAATTCAAGTTTAAACATAAAAGGTCTCGCAGCGAAGTCACTACGATAACGCCGGTTTCAACTGTGGCCGCCTGTTATTTCTGGGAAATTTTTCGGAACTTTGGACTACAAAAAACTACTGATTTCAGGAATTTTTTGAACTTTGGACGCGCCATTAGGAAAACCGTTTTCTGGGAAACAAAATGAGAAAAATGCCCATGAAAAAACAAGAAACATATTTTCCGAGAAAAATTGTTTCACGTTTCTTGCTTACGGCCTCCAGACAGGCTCAGAAAAGTTTGGACAGAAATATCGTTTTTTCTCAAAATTTTAAAAATCGATATTTCGGTTCATAAATTTTCTGAGCATGTCCGGGATTATTTTTTAAACATTATTTTCTTAATGTGTCAGGTCGATAGAAAAATTCTCCAAGTTTTCGCACAATTTTTTGCTATTTTGTAAGTAGCCTTATTGTCCATTCGCGAAGAAACCAAGTGCACATGCGCTCCACAAAACTTAGTGCTTCGTGGATTACATTCTCGTCGCCAAATTATTTCATTTCACGTTGAATTAAACGTGAATTGAAATAATTTGGCGCCGAAAATGAAATCCACGAAGTACTAAGTTTAGTGGAGCGCACTTGCTTTCTTCGCGAATGAACAATATTAATTTTAAATTGCTTAAGGTACTCAATCAAATGGAAGAAACCGAATTTGGTTGAGCGGAACGACAATTGCTCAAAGGATCGTTAAGCAGACCAGAGGAAAACAATGAGTGGATGGAAGCATCGAATCAACAAATGTAAACAAAGTCAACGAATTCTGGAAGAGAAGACATTTAATTTAATTATGGATTCTGCAAATCGGATGATGTTCTTGTTCCCGACATTTTTCGATGACCCACTTATTGAATTTTGATTTTTTACTTCAATAAATTTTTAAAAATCTCCAAGATATGCCTAGATAATTTGGTAGTATTATAATAAGAACACGAAACTTTACAAGATAACTTAGTAATAATGCAAGAAAATTCAGTAATATTTCAAGCAAACTGAGTAATATTACAAGAAAACTCCGTAATATTACAAGATGCCACAGTAATATTACAAGATAGCTCAGTAATATTGCAAGAAATCCAATATATTACAAGAAATTCTGGCAATATTATTGTGCCTCACAACATTCTTGTAATTCTTCGCCAATATTACTAAAATTTCTCATAATATTTTTTTTCAATTGCCTGAGTAGCACTGTATATATACAAGCCTGCTGCGCAGTCCTGCGCGGCTGCTGACGCTATTTTTTACGTTCCACTCTTCCTCATTCATTTATATGCACACTGTTTTGGGAAGATTTCTGTCTTCTGTGGCTCAGTCGGTAGTGCGCTTGAATACAAATCCTAATGTCACGGGTTCGTGTTTTGTCCACTGCATTTTCTTGCAAAAAAGCAAGTGCGGACGCACACAGACATCCCGATCTGGGTTTTTATATATAAGAAAGATTATGGTATTTACATTCCAACATTGATCTGCTTCATGCGTTTTTTTTTTCTGCCAACCCACTTCATAGTTCAGTAAATTCTGAGCAATAGTCTTGTGCATTCCTCCTCTTCGAATACATATATATATATTTTTCACTTGTACAGTAAAGTAACCACTCCCAACTACAGAAGCCCCCATTCTCACGTGCCTGCCGGCCTCCATCCGCCTAACAAACTGCCGACCACCGCCTACGATTCGACGCGCGGAGTCTCTTTCCAGATACACGACGAAGACATGACGTCACGAAGACACACAGTTTGGTTCGTGCCCGGATCCAGGAGGTATGTGTATGAAAAGTAAATGAAACCAAATCAAATCAATTCACGTAACCTTTCTGGCTCACCGGTTCTCGATCTCATTCTCATTCCTATCTTTTCTCCTCTTCCAGTTTTTTTTTTCCAATCCTTCTTTTCCTTTCTTTTCAGCTTTAGTTCTCGTTTTCCTTTTTTTTCTTCAATAATCTCCCAGTATTGTGTTTTCAAACGAGTTGCGACATGAAAACGCAATTCAATTCAAGTCTGCATTCACCGTTCTGTCTGCGTCTCTTCAAATATCACTGTGTTCGCGTGGTCGCGCACAAATAAGTGGGCGGAGTTTCGTTTCGTTTCGTTTCGATTCGATTCGATTCGCGTTCTCATGTCGTGTCGTGTCGTGTCGTGTCGTGTCGCAAGTCGATTGAAAACACAATAGTAATATTCAGCGCTGCAAATTCGCTCCGCGAGCTTGTAGAGCTTTAAACCGAGTGTCGGCAAAGTGAGTGAAAAGAAGGCAATTGCAACGAGTAAATATAAACAAAGTAAGATTCCAGAGGAGCGAAGAGAGATTTTCGTGCCCATGTCTTCAATGTGTGCGTGTGTTTGAGTGATTGTGTAAAAACAGGCAGTGGCGAAAAAAAATGTAGTAAAGATAGAAAAGAAGCAGAGCAAGCAAAGAAGAAGAAGAAAAGGATGAAGAGAAGCCAGAGACGCAGTGATATGTAGCAAAAATAAGGATGAGGAGAAGTAGAAGGAGAATGCCAGGGACCCGGTTAGTCTGCGGAGGGCGTGGCGCGCGCGTGCCGCAACGGAGAGCACCACGAAGAAGCTCGGAGTGACAGAGAGAGAGGGTGGCGGAGAAGAGGCGCAGAACGATAGAGCGAGTTATGGGAGGGGAGGGGGGGGGGGCTCGGCGTGTGAGCTCGCTGCCGACGACGACGACGACGACGACAAAGACGAGTAGCCGCAGCAGCAGCAGCAGCAGAGCGCAGAGTCGAGTCGCGGGTTGTCGTGTCCTGCCGCCCAGGGGCCACTCTGCTCTGCTCTTGTTGTCGTTCGTCATATCAAATGCCACGAAGACGCGGCTCATCGTCGTCGTCGTCGGCGGCAGGTGGTAGTGGCGGCGGCTTTGGTCTGTCGAGTCTTCGGCGCGAGCTTCACCTTCACAACTTTTTTCGCACCTCGTCGCCGTCGTCGTCGTCATCGTCTAGACCAGCGCCGCCGCCGCCGTCCGCATTGCCGCCGCGAAGCAGCGCAACTACTAATATTCCTCACAAGTTGACGTCTCCTTACCATCCGTCACGTGAGCTTACCGTGTCGACGTTTAGCGCCGGCTCGGCAACTGCTGCCGATGGACTTGGAGGCGCCCATTTGACACCGTCGCTTTCATCGTCGGTGCACGCGAGAAGGGAATCGTTTTTGTATCGTGCCAGTGATGATCTGCGTGAAGCGTCGTCATTGCGACCAGTCAGTCGGGCGTCTTCGATTGCCTCCAATGAGCATGGGTATGTTTTTGTTTTTATTTTCCCTCTGGTTTTTTTTACTATACTCGGTATAAAACGCTGATAACTCGCTTCAATCGAACAATGAATTTCGCATGCATTTTGAGTGAGGTTTAGAGAAATCAGAGCAAAACATCGGCCACGGCTCTCTCAATTTTCTGCACTCTCTCGTCGCCAACGTGGCCGCGTCCATCACTGTGCGAAGGGAGCGCGTTTGCAGCGCTCCGTACTGAGAATAGAAATTAGAAATTTTGGGAAAAAAATGTCAAAAATACTCCCTGACCGAAATATCGACTGAGCACGCCTCCCCCGTCTTCCAATGCGCCACCAAGTTCGTCGGATAATGGAATTATTTTTTCACTCGAAAATTTACTTTTTTGAGAAATTCGAATCATTGTCTCATTATTCAGGATGACACCATCATTTTAATCCAAAAACGAGGTTTTTTGGTCAAAAAATGACCGAGCCTTAGGGTTTTAAAAATGCGCCAGGTAGAAACACCATTGGAAGGCTGGGGTGCCGTGCTGAGCAGAGTATTTTTGACATTATTTTCCAGAATTTTAGACCAATCAGAGCAGAGCATTCTCCGAGTTTTCTTCATCTGCTACAATTTTTATATTTTGATTTTTCTTGATTCCACGAAGTGTACATATGTTCTCTATTCTTATTTTCCATCTTTTATATGCCCATTTGTATTCTATTCTATTCCATTTTACATATATCGACACAAAAAGTCTGTCTCTTTTCCCCCCGATCATTTGCATATGACTTTTTTCATGTGCAACAGAAAGAAATAGAAAAAAAACGAGTTGGGGGACCGAAGCGGAAATGCCGAGAAATAACTTCTGGAACAAAAATTTCGAGGTGACTTTGTCGTCTCTTTTGTCCATATTTTTTTTTGTTTTCTGTCGCTCCTCCTTTCCCCTTTTTCCTCCGCGCTCCTGTTAGGTCCCTAGAGCTCGTGACTCGTGAATCTCTGCTTCCATCCATCTCATCCTTACCACCAAAACACTATGGATCCAAAGAACGATTCACTACTTTTTTGAGAAATTGGAACCATGATCTGATTATTCAGCATGACACCATCATTTTAATTCAAAAACGAGGCCTTTTGGTCAGAAAATGACCGAGCCTTAGGGTTTTAAAAATGCGCCAGGCCGTGCAGGAGAGCCCCCAGAGGAAGAAGGGAGCAGAGTCCACATTCAAGAAGTAGTTGTAGCCACACAGTATGATTATCTGAAATTCGATTATTTCATACACCCATCGCCTACGTCATACACGTCGACCTCCATTTCTTTTCTTTTGTGCTTCCAAAGTGTGTAATAATCCAACCTGTGGTGCTCTTTCTCTTTCTGTTTTCCCCTTTTATTTTCTCACAAGCTCTTCAACTTGACCGAGACGCCCCATAAATGTTGCGAGCCTGACGATGGCCGATGCGGCTGCAACACCCAGAGGGAGAGAGAGAGAGAATAAGAAGAAAAATATGTAGAAAAGGAAGACCTCAGTGGCTTTGTTCATTCATTCATTCATTCATTCACTTGACTGGATTGGATTGGATTGTTGCCACGTCGAATTCTCATCAAATGTCGGTCTTATTTCGAGCACAAGCACTTCACTTCAGTGGAGTATGTCAAATCGCTCAAACGTCTTCTGAAGCATCATCATCGTCGTCATTCATCTCGATTCTGTCGGATGTCATGTGTGAAAAAGTGAGCAAGACGAAGGAGCCGAGCGCTGCGGGAGGGGGGGGGGGACACAATTAGAGGGACGATGGAGCCCGTATGCTTTGGAAGAAGAAGAGAAACAGAAAGAAAAAGCAGTTGTTGGGTCGGATCATTCGGGCCGCCAAAACATTTATCTGGTAGATAGAACTTTATTGCTTTCCTCTCGGAAGAATGGAGCAAAGAGCTAGGAAACAAAATATTAGAAAACGAGAGTCGTGGGAAAATAATCTGCAAAATTTGTTTGGTCGATAATTTTTATTCCATAGAACTAAAGAAAGAGTGATTCATTATGTGAGAGACGGAGTGTGCATCGCATTTATCACTTTTCAATTGTTTGCATTTTGTTGCGTTTCGATTCGATTCGATTCGATTCGATTCGTTTCGCTAGTAAATGTGACGTCACAGGGTCGCCGCACTCATGATCGGCTCCAGCCGGACAGGTAAAAATGATAGGGAGGTTGAGTTGAATTGCAATTTAGAACTCTGCACGCCTCCACCGTCGTCCAATGCGCCACCAAGTTCGTCGGATAATTAAATTATTTTTTAACTCGAAAATTTACTTTTTTGAGAAATTCGAACCATTATCTGATTATTCAGGATGACACCATTATTTTAATCCAAAAACGAGGTCTTTCGGTCAAAAAATGACCGAGCCTTAGGGTTTTAAAAATGCGCCAGGTAGAAACACCATTGGAAGGCTGGGGTGCCGTGCTTTAGGAATTTTCGGCTAATAGCCATCGGCATGCGCCAAAGCAAGCTCCGAACTAAATGGCTGTTAGCTTTTTTCAATGGCTATTAGCCGTTTTTCATGACAAATGGCCGCTAAGCTGCATATACCCGTCATAAATATACGCGCCAAAATTTCCCTGTGAAAGCCCAGAATTTGACATGCGAAAAAAAAATTGAAGAGATAAATTATCAAATTCGGGACGTGCTTCAAATTAATAAGACACACGTCTTAGTTTGATGGCTGTTAGCCGTTTTCAATGACTGTTATTAGCAATTCAATATTCTTGCCGGCTATTCTCAGTACGGAGCGCTGCAAACGCGCTCCCTTCGCACAGTGGTGGACGCGGCCACGTTGGCGACGAGAGAGTACACAAAATTGAGAGAGCCGTGGCCGATGTTTCGCTCTGATTTCTCTAAACCTCACTCCAAATGCATGTGAAATTTTTTTTTTCGTTTGGAGCGAGTTTTCAGCGTTTTAAACCGAGTATACCACATCCGCCCGCAAAATTTTATAATAGACGCAGACATAACGAGCGACACACCACCCGCTCACATTTTTTGATCTACGTTCAGTTGAATTCAGTTGAATTCAGTTGAATTCAGTTGAAAAAACCTGATGGGGCGAAGCCTCGATTTTTCGCTCCACTGCTTACTGTAGCCGGCAAGAATATTGAATTGATAATAGTTAAACATTTTCCCAAAACTACAATCTTTTCCCGTAAGTGGATCAATTTCCCGTGTGATCTTGGAACTCTTAAGAAGCCACGGACAACACTACATACTTCTCTAATTCTCCGCAAGAAATATTTACGTTTGATCAATTCTTCAAAGACGGAAAATTTATTCAATGTCCTCGATAGAAAAAGTTAGTTCACGTGAAGGATCTGAAACGAAACGAAACGCACAACTCGAATTTCTGCGGCCGGCCGTGCACCTCCGTTTTTGTCGTCAGCGCTTATCAGAGACACACGTACACGCATAAAGAGTTTATCAGACTGACGGCAAACCGATGCGTGATCGACCATTTAGTGTTGCTCACGATGGTTGTGGTAATGCCGTGTTGCTCCTCACCCTCGGCCACCTCATTACCGAAATCGGTGTTTTTGATCCAGTTGGAGGATGAGTCGCGACAGTACATGATGTGAGTTTTGTCTAAAGATCATTAGTATTTATTCGAGTACAACGATGGTGATAAATTGTATCAACATTTTTGCAAAGGAGAGAAGAAGAACACACACCTTCAAAGATGATCTTCCTCTCCTTCTCCTCTATCGTTTCCGGTCTGATATCATGATTAATTACGATTTGATCGACCGCGGCGGCCTCGTCTGTCCTCTTTGCACGTCTTCAATTTCTTCTACTTCTTCCAGAAGACGTTGAACACAAATGGAGGTGAAGGTGATGTACGAGGTGGTCAAAGGGTCGACGTCGTCGACGTCGACGTCGTGCCGTCTCAAAAAACGAAACAGTAGTATTCGGTGTGTCGTCGTCGTCATCTTATGCGCCCCATAGTCATTTCATTTCATTTCCGCCCACTTTTTTCGCCGTGATTCTTTGGCTACTGTTGCTGCAGAGGTCTGCTTCTTCTTCTTCTTCTTCTTTTTCTTCTTCTTATTCTTCATCGTCATTTTTTCGTCTTCACCGGACACCAACACGACCGTATGAATGACCACTACGAATACGAGTACGATGAAGAAGATGTTGAGTTCGTTTTTATCTTTTTTCTTTTCACCTCTCTTTCTCTCTCTCTATTTCACTCACTCATCCTCAAGTATATGTTGTATTTATAACACCTTAGTGACCTTGTCCAAGAGTTCTTCCGTTTTTATTGTTGTTCTTTTCTTTTATTCAATCATCACACGAGTTTGAAGTTCACATGCAATTCATATGATCTTTCCTTTCCCATCCACGGCACCCCACGCCTCCCCCGTCTTCCAATGCGCCACCAAATTCGTCGGATAATGAAATTAATTTTTCACTCGAAAAAAAATTTTTTTTTGAGAAATTCGAATCATGATCTGATTATTCACGATGACACTATCATTTTAATCCAAAAACGAGACCTTTTGGTCAGAAAATGACTGAGCCTTAGGGTTTTAAAAATGCGCCAGGTAGAAACACCTTGGGGTGCCGTGTGGCGTATTTTAAAACCCTAAGGCTCGGTCATTTTCTGACAAAAAAGCCTCGTTTTTGGATTAAAATGATGGTGTCATTTTAAAAAATCCGATGATGGTTCGAATTTCTCAAAAAAAAGTAAATTTTCGATCTGGCTCCAAATCATCATTGACAAAAACTGATTTAAACTCAACTTATTCACACATAAATACATATATAGTCGGCGAATGCATCATCAGCCTCGCTCTACCGCACTTTTCAATTTTCAACAGTGTAGTGCGCCTGTTTTGAAGCGAAACATCAAATTTTTTGTGCAATTCGTCGTGAATACGTCATTTTCTGTTAAAAAGAAGTATAAAAACTAGAGTTCGAGTTAATCTTGCAAGTGCAACACGGTTTTACAGGAGTTTTGCAGTAGAGCGAGGTTGATGATGTATTCGCCGACTATATATGTACAAGATGTGTCGCAGAGCAAGTCGGCTAAAAATCTGGTGTGTCTGTCTCTTAAATCCGTCCCGTATTAGTTGCTCCTTTTCGTTGTTCTGCCACTTCTCTGTGCACCATCTCAAATCTCTGCTCACTCTGTCTGGCCCCGTTATCCGCTGTTTTCGTCTGTGCGCCACGCCAAATCAACGAGAAAAAAAGAGGAAAAGAGGGAGGGAAAGATTCCCGAATAAAGAATGTTCACTTTTTTTTCTTCTCCTTGCCCTCGCTCGCTCGCTCGCCGCAGGAGCAGCACTCATGTCCACGTCGTTTGCGTGTACAGATCCTGCTCCGTCTGAATTGGAGCAGCGTCGAAGAAGTCAACGTCATCCGTCGGACACACCTTCTTGTTTCGGCTCGTTCAAAAGTCTCTTCTTGCGAGCTCGTTCCAATCGTCAGTGAGTTCGTTGTGCATACCAGTGATGCACGGAAATGAAATTTGAAAAATGCGGAAAGCGGAAACGGAAACGGAAAGAAGAAAAAATTTCCGCGGAAAACGGAAACGGAAACGGAAAATTTTTCGGTTTTCCGCGGAAGACGGAAACGGAAACGGAAACGGAGGTTTCTAAAGATTTTGCAATACAAGTCTCCATATTATTTTGAAATTTTTTACAAAGTATTGTTTGAAAATAGTTGCCATTAAAAAACATACTTTCCTTATGAAAAATACTATTGAGAAAAAAACTTGTACGGTGATTTACCTGTTTAGCCCCACCCCTGGCTGATATCAGCCTCCCCGTCAGTTGATTTTGCACCGATTTACTCGGTGGGGGATTATACTCCCTTACTTGTGATACTTGTGATACTTGTGGGTCTATTCTGATATACGAAAATACAAGTCTAGCCTCCCACCAATACTTTTGGGGGGGGGGGGGTCATTCTGGCCCCTCCGTATGAAAATAGTTCGCCATAATATCAATGAAGTCCTCCATCATATCAATATTTTATATCGTTCTTGGGAGGACTTTACAGCATTTTCTTGGAGGTGTTTTATTGTTATTTCCTGGGGGAGTCTTATTATAATTATCCCAATTGTACTTTCAAGTGAAAAAATCAGGAATTTCTTCCAAAAAACAGCAAATGTTTTCATTTTTTAATATTGAAAAAAAACTTTCCGTGACTTGCGGAAAAATGCCAAAAATTACGGAAGCGGAAACGGAAACGGAAATAAAATTTTTTATTTGTGGAATACGGAAACGGAAACGGAAGAGGCTAAAAAAGCGGAAACGGAAGCGGAAACGGAATTTCCGTGCATCACTGGTGCATACATATGTACATGGAATAAACAGTTTGGCGGCATCTAAAAGTATTGTATTTAGCAGCCCTACTACACTACATATAGTAGATGATAAAATGGAACATACATCTTTGCAGTTTGCCGTATTAGTTTTTTTTTTTTTCAAAAAAAAAAAGAAAGACATGAACCACGTTCGTCGGATAATGAAATTAATTTTTCACTCGAAAAATTTTTTTTTTTGAGAAATTCGAATCGTCATCTGATTTTTTAGGATGACACCATCATTTTAATCCAAAAACGAGACTTTTTTGCGAAAAAATGACCGAGCCTTAGGGTTTTTAAAACTATAATTTTGAAATCCTCTGTGACAATAATTATTAATTATTGTATTTAATGCAAGCGACATTGTAACGCAAGCGTGCTCTACTGAAATTTCCCTCACTAATGAGCCTATTTAGTGAAGAAAAGGCCGTTTTGTATTTTTGACCCTTTGCCGGTTGTTTACTAGGAAAACAAACCTTTGCGCCGAGACCCGTATGATTTACTCAGGACATTTTCGGCTAATAGCCATCGGGGAGTTTGTCAAATGCTTTTGGCGCACCGCACCCTTTTTCCAATGGCTTTTTCTATTAGCTAAAAAAAAATGAACATGGTCTGTGTACCGTAGTTTCTTGAATTTTTACACAAAAAAAAGACAGTTTTTTCCTGCTCAGAATCTATCCCCCTCATCAGCTCCATAGTATAATCTGTGATAAGCCACGTAAAAAGATATTTGTTTTTATTTAACTATCGATCGAGTTTATACACAGGTGAAATGCGGTGGATGCATATAGTGTCCGTATTTGAATCACATCGTGCATTTATGTAAATTAGGCTCTACGTTTACTAATTCAGCCCCAGAAATCACAAAATTCGGAAGAGCTAAAGTACAAAAAACAGTTCCGTTACAAGAGAAAAAACTTGTAAGAAAAGTGTGAAAAAAAAGCAGGGGCAAATTCGCCAAGGCTTGTGTATATGCATTCAATTTATTTATTTTAATGCAAAAAATGACATGATTAAAATACGGACACTATATGCATCCACCGCATTTCCAGTTGACCTCTAGTTCTTATCTTGTCTACACATCCCTCGTCGTTGCCAGTGTGTGCTCCCGGCTCCAGGTGACTGTCTATGTTTCTGCTCTCCCCTCGTGAGCCCAGGTGTTGGTAGTCGGGTCGGGTCGGGTCGTTGATGGTTGGATCCTCTCTCTCTCTCTCTCTCTCTCTGTGACGTAGCCGCTTGTGTGTGTATGTGTATGTTTGCGTGCGTGTGCCCCATGTGTGTGTGGTGCGTGTGTATACAGACACTTTCACGTACCGCGCCGCGCACAGGCGCTCGCGCCCTCTCACCTTCCACCCCTATTGCGTGCGCACTCGCGCGTACTTTTGTGTGAACGAATAATCGCGCGGCTGTCTCTGTCCGAGGAGCACCGAGTGACATACACACTCGCGTCGCATAAAGGAGGAAAAGAACCGTTTCTTGCAATTCAATTGAGGGCAAACTAACAAACAAATACCAGGCCCACACGGTTTTTCTTTTTCTTCTTATTCTTCTCTGCCTCTCTACTTCTCTTCACATCTTTCGTCTTTGAGAAGAAAACGTAGAAGAAGAAGAAGAAGAATAAGAATAAGAATAAGAAGAAGGCGGAGGGTCGCGTGTCGTGTGCGCATGTGTGTGTGTGTATTTGGACGGCTGATTTCACACCTTGGTTTCACACCTTCCACAACAATTCTCACTACTTTATCATTGCTCATTCAAAAATTGGCCGCCTCAACGGACCACCCTGTCGGCACGTCATCTTCCTCGAGAAGACCGTCGAGAAGGTTTGTCTCGTTTTGTCTCTGCGTCTCTTCGACTTCCACACTCTTTGTTAAGACCTAGTCTTACATTTACGTTGATCTCTTTCTGCCTATCTATTCTTCTTTTTTTTTTGTTGCTCATAATAACTCAAACATCAGCTTTTCAAATGTCACGAACAGAGAGGGAGTTAATAAAATAGACGCTTAAAAAAAAAATCATTAATGTACCGTAAAGCTACATATGTATCACGGCACGCGCATTTTCAAAACCCTAAGGTTTGGTTATTTTCTGACAAAAAGTCCTCGTTTTCGGATTAAAATTATTCGAATTCCTCAAAAAATTAAATTTTCGAGTGAAAAAATAATTAAATTATCCGACGAACTTGCTGGCGCTTTGGACGACGAGGGGAGGCGTTCATATTGGCAGTCTCTTGTAATAAATATAAAACAAGAAATTTAAGAAAAATATCAATTAGAATACGGTACAACACACGCCTCCCCCTTCTTCCAATGCGCCAGTTCGTCGGATAATAAAAATATTTTTTCACTCGAAAATTTACTTTTTCGAGAAATTCGAATCATGGTCTGATTATTCAGGATGACACCATCATTTTAATCCAAAAACGAAGCCTTTTTGTCAAAAAATGACCGAGCCTTAGGGTTTTAAAAATGCGCCTGGTAGAAACACCATTGGAAGGCTGGGGTGCCGTGCAACACATTTAAAGACGCGTGAAAATATATTACTCTCGTCTCACAATCAGAAAGTGTCCATTATCCTTTAAAATTACCGCTTTCTGACAAAAAAAAATCGGTAAAAATTTAGTCACAGTTAAAATAAGGGCTATCGTAACCCATTCAATGAAAGAGTGAGCTTATTCTGTCTGACTCACTCGTTCCATGGATTACGGTCACACTCATTTTAGATGTGTCTAAATTCGTGCCAAGACTTCTCGTGGCTGTTTCAAAATATTATGGATCTCACAAGAGTAATTTTCCAAGATTTTACACCTCTAATCACGCCTCCCCCGTCGTCCAATGCGCCACCAAGTTCGTGGGATAATGGAATTATTTTTTCACTCGAAAATTTAATTTTTTGAGAAATTCGAATCATGATCTGATTATTCAGGATGACACCATCATTTTAGTCCAAAAACGATGATTTTTGCTCAGAAAATGACCGAGCCTTAGGGTTTTAAAAATGCGCCAGGCACGGCACCCCAGCCTTCCAATGGTGTTTCTACCTGGCCCATTTTTAAATCCCTAAGGCTCGGTCATTTTTTGACCAAAATGCCTCGTTTTTGGATTAAAATGATGGTGTCATCCTGAATAATCAGGCCATGATTCGAATTTCTCAAAAAAGTAAATTTTCGAGTGAAAAAATATTTTTATTATCCGACGAACTTGGTGGCGCATTGGAAGAAGGGGGAGGCGTGCCAGGTAGAAACAATTTTGGAAGGCTGGGGTGCCGTGCTAATACGAATAAAAATAAAAATAAAATAGTCTATTCACTGGAAAAAAAAAAGATTTTAAAAAAAGCTTTCATGGATGCCCTCTTGTCAATCATTTTCAATCACCTTTACAACAAAAACCTCAAAAACAATAAAAAGTGAACATGAAGGTTTTTTTTTTCCCTCCCGACATCTTGCTCTTCTTTCTCCATTTTCCATTTTCTTCTTCTTCTTCTCCATCTTTTTTCTTCTCCACTTCTCCTGAAAGCAATGACAAACAATTGTGGGCGGAGCCGGGGCGTTGGGGCGTGTAGGAGCAGTAGCAGCTACTACTACTGCTCCACCACCGGCTGCCGCAGCTGAACCAAGACGTTGTGGTGTCTCTACTCCTTCTGTGAAAATCATTCATTATTCTGTTAGTAATTGTAAACGAAATGTCCATTCCATTGAATAACAATTATGATCAAAAAGTGCGTCGGAAATTCGGCGAGTCCGGATTCACGTTACGGTGAGCAAGCACTCCACGATGGATGGTGTAGATTAGGAATAAATCTTGTGTTGCACTTTCCAAATAATACAACACCCAAAAATAATTGGAAGGAGGAAGTCACCCACCCATCTAACCAATTTCCGTTTTTCAGACACGGCGACGACCTGATCGTAACCCCGTTTGCTCAACTTCTGGCCAGCCTTCGCAACGTTCGATCCAATCTGATTTCGATATCCAACATCCAGGTGAGGAAAATATATATAGGAAAACAAGCCTGCTGTGCAGTCCTGCGCGGCTGCTGACGCAGCCTATTGGCGACTTCGTCGCCACATTCTATTTTTTTTACGCTCCACTCTTCCTCATTCATTTATACGCACTCTGTTTTGTTAAGATTTCTGTCCTCTGTGGCTCAGTCGGTAGCACAGGTAAAACGGCATGGCTGAATGGTGGTTCACTGGTGCGCCGCTCGATGCTCGAGTGACGGAACCACCAACGGTTGAATTTGCGGTTTTTCAATGGTCCACCTTTCGCGCATCAGCGGTTTTTCTATGCGCAAAGTGTCTTTTTTCGCTCATAAAACATATTGATTTTAAAAAGGGATCGGGCATTTTTATTAAATACAACTATTCAAAAAATGGAAAAAAAAATGCACATTAATTATTCGTCGTCCGCCTTTTGTCATTGGTGGTTTTCCATAGACGAACAATTTTTGATTTGAAGATCCGATTTCGAAACATTCCGTTCCTGAAAATAAATAAACTTTGTATCGAATAGGAATTTACAGAAAATAGGTTTTTGTAGAAATAGTGGACCTATTCTTATTTTGTGTTCAATCGAGAGGCTACATTAAAACATTAACGCCCGTTCAATTTTTTGCATGTGTCTATTTAAAAAGCAGGCGGGTTTTTGTGCAACTCTATTGAACACACAATAGTCGAAGATCTTACCAGCGCGATCCCGAATAGCGCCAAACAACTCCAATAGAAAATAACACGAAGAACACCAAGAAACTCCAGTATTCTGTGTAGAATGGAAATATCATGGTATCGAGTCCAGCCATCATAAGAGCAATGTAGTTGACAACCAGACGGAGACTTCTGGCTGATCAGCAACCCATCCACATCCGATATGAGCAATAATGTTGAGAACTTATATCAACGTGACGATTATTGAATTTTCTGCACCAGTACGGCCAGCGATCTGAACATATATTTTTTTTAACATCGTGAAGTGAATATGAATATGGTGCTCAGCGTCCAATTTCAGGATAAAAGTAAACAATTTTTGTATTTCCAAACGAGCGGCATCATGAAAACATGAGTCCGCAAACACCATTCTGTCTGTGTCTCTTAAAATATAGCGTAATTGCACGGCCCTCGGACGTTTCGAAACGAAAACTTTTCAAAACTTTTAAGTTTCGAAACGTCCCAGAGCCGATTGCGCGGTCGCACGCGAATAAGTTGGCGGGGTTTCCCTTTTTAATGATGCGACTCATTAAAAAAAATCACGGTTCTGGGTCGTTTCGAAACTTTAGTGCATTTTTAACGTTAAGTTTTTCAGTAAATTTTGAAAAAATCGTCGAATTTACTGGTAAAGGTACGACAACTATTTTATCCTTGTCCAAATTTTGTCAATACTGCGAACACGGCGACGAAAAATTGCATTAAAGTTTCGAAACGTTCCAGTTTCGAAATGACAGAAAACAAATGTGTTTTTTCTTTGAAAATATCCAAAATCAAACCTCTTCCAAATAGTTTCCAACAACAATGAACGGCTCGTAGAAGCAGCAAACAGCCAGAGTTCCGGACGGCGATCCGAGGAGCTAGCAACCGAGAAGATTCTTGAAAGACTATCCGATATCTCTTTAAGACATGATGAATGGTTCCGTCGTCGGCAACAGTGAGATTTTTGAGAAGCTCAGCGGCTTCCTCACGGTTCACTGTAAAATAAAATTTTTTTTCAAATAGCTCACTTGATTCAGTACGGTTTCTAGCCGCGGTAATATTTGAACAAAGTTCAAGTATTCATAGGTACAGTTTGGTTTTAACTGATGATGCAATTATATTAATTTTTTAATTTTATAGTGAAGGTAAACAAGTTTTTCACGTACTTCAATATACAAATAAATAAATACAAATAGAAAAAGATGTAAAAAAAACCATAGTAAACTTCACGAGAAAAACAAATTAAAATTACATAGGATCAAGCGCATGCGCTGAGGCCATATTGCGCGATCGATTATTCGCCCACCGGTGGTGCATCGTTCAGAAATTAGCGGACACTCACGCATTGTTGTTGCGGCTCCTCCACCAAGCAGGCACCATTCGCGCATTACCGCCTGTTGGGCCACCATTCAATCACTTCTCATCCATGCCGGTTTACCTGTGAGTGCGCTTGAATACAAATCCTAAGGTCACGGGTTCGTGTTTTGTCCACTGCATTTTCTTGCAAAAAGGCAAGTGCGGACGCGCAAAGACATCCCGATCTGGGTTTTTATATACAAGAAAGATAATTCTAATATTCCCCCCCCCCCCCCCCTTTCAAGCCGTGAATAACAAAAACCTCTTTCTCTTTCCTTTTTTTTGTTGCTAGCAGCCATGTCCCCGAGGACAGTTTTCATGTTATTGATCCTGCACAATGAGTGAGACACAAGAGGGTTTCGGTTCAACTAGTTAGTTAGAAAAGTGATACGAAGAAAAATAAAAATTACGGGAACAATTTCCCACATATGTACATGGTTTACCCGAAAAACGTAATAGTTCTAGATAGCCCTCATATTTTCATCCATTCTTTTGGTTCTTTTTTTTGTGGTCGCAGCGGCTTAACCGAGAGTATGTACATATGTAAATAGGCATCACGCGTTTGTGAGAGATCGGACCCTTTGCGACACTCTAGAACAATGGGAAAACGCAGTCTGCGCCGCGGAGGGGGGGGGGATTGAATCCAGACGAGGAAAAGCAAGATGATCGGATTTCAGAACAGCGACGACAGTCGACACGCGAATCGAAGTGCGAAACGACCGCCGCTGCACAACACTCCACTTCCAGATGATGTGGTGCAATGTGCGCATGATACACTCGGTGAGTACGGTAGAGCATGACGGCTTCTAGTCAGTTTTTATTGAAAGCCGAACAAAACGGGGATCGATCAGAGTCTTCGGCATAGAAATGACTTCAATGTCGCATAGATGACTTATTCATGAGAAAAAACGGTTTGTTTTTTTTTTTTGCAATTCACGCGATGTCGAGAATCGTAAAAAAAAATACGGGTAGAGAAACGGGGATATAGCATTGATAGTGAAGAGACACAGAGACTGCCCCCTTTCTTTCAACTCCTCACCTTCTGCGTCTCTTCACTATCAATGCTATATCAAGAGGAGACCCTGTTTCTCTACTTGTATTTTTTTTTTACAATTCTTGACATCGACATCGCGTGAATTTGAAAAAAAAAACAAAAACAAACCTTTTTTTTTCTCAACCCCATTACTCTTGTCTTGGCAAAGATCCATAATATTTTGAAAAAGCCACGAGAAGTCTTGGCACGAATTTAGACACATTTGAAACGAGTGTGACCGTAATCCATGGAACAAGTGAGTCAGACAGAATAAGAGAAAATTGTTTTTTTTTTTTTAATTTTTTTTTTATGGATGCTCACTCTTTCATTGAATGGGTTACGATAGCACTTATTTTAACTGTGACTAAATTTTTACCGATTTTTTTTTTGGAAAAAAAAACAAACACAAACAGTTTTTTATCTCGTGAATAACCCCATTACCGATCAAGCATGCTCAACAAAAAACCTGGCATATTAGGGACTACATTTTTGAAAATTGTTTTGAAAGTGATTTTTCGCGGGCCATTTCTCTGCGTCTCCATTTTTGCACGAGCTGAACGGTGCAGCGGAGAGCGCGTTTGCCTTTACATAGGACATGGCACGCTGTGAGAAAAGGCGCGTTGTTTTAAGGATAGTTTCCGTATCTGCATATTTGTAGCCACATTGATGCTGACCCCGTGTCAATTTTATTGTGTTTTAATAAGAGCGCATCTTGAATTTTTAGGTGAATTATCCAAACATTATACCGTAAAACCTGTAATAGAGCCCCCCCCCACTAACTTATTTTTTTTATATTTTTATTTGATTTTTACTGGTTTCGTAAAAGTTGGCTTTTTTATGAGAAACCGTTGAGAGGTTCCCTTAAATAAAGCGGCCCACGCCTCCCCGTAGGATAATGAAATTATTTTTTCACTCAAAAATTTAATTTTTTGAGAAATTCGAATCATCATCTGATTATTCAGGATGACACCATCATTTTAATCCAAAAACGAGGCCTTTTGGTCAAAAAATGACCGAGCCTTAGGGTTTAAAAAATGCGCCACGTAGAAACAATTTTGCCCCCAAAAACATGAAAATAGAGCAGACGGGCCGCTACATTTCTGTATTTTTCCAAGAATATTTGCCACCCGGAAACCTTGGCAGACGCCACTGGTTTAGATGTTTAGGGTTTTAGTTTTACGCATGACTTGCCGAAACTATAAATTCAACCACCGTTTCTGTTCTGTACTTTTTCTTTTCTTTTCTTTTTTTTTCCATCTCTCTTGCATACAAAGTGTGTAGGAACCAGAACGAGAACACAGTCTAGCACCAAAAATCACACGTTCTTTTTCAATTTCCAGAAGAGCTCGATTGGTGTCTCGACCAGCTGGAGACAATTCAAACGCATCGATCAGTGTCGGAGATGGCGAGCAGCAAGGTGAGCCGAAGAAACGCGTACTTCCGCCTTTTAAACGTCATCTTCGTCGTCCTTTTTTTTTTCATGCGCTGGGACCTTTAGGGCGCGCAGCTGTGCCCTCATGCGCACCCCCATACAAATTCTATTTTTCTCTGTCTCTTTTTCTCTTTTTTTTTCTTTTTCCCCAAAATTCAATCCGAGCCATGTCATCCGAAGAGGTTCGATGAGAAAAAGAAAGAAAAGAAGGAAAAGAAGAAGAAGGATAACTCAATCTCTTGAAAAAGAAAAAAGAAAAAGAAAAACACAGCATTTTTTTTTCTTATCTCTGTAAGCGTAAGCAACAATAAGGGGGCGCATTTCACTCGAAAATTTATTTTTTTGAGAAATTCGAATCATGATCTGATTATTCAGAATGACACCATCATTTTAGTCCAAAAACGAGGACTTTTGGTCAAAAAATGACCGAGCCTTAGGGTTTTAAAAATGCGCCAGGTAGAAACAATTTTGGCAGGTAAAAAAATAGAAAACAATATTTTACATGTACTTATGTACAATACAAATTTCTGTCGTAAAACTGTTTATGAGATAACAATAATGGATCCAGTCTGTCTGCATCCTCTTACCATTACCGATGTGTGATCGCGGGGGAAAGTGCAATTGGCAACGCGCCAACATTATCTCTCTCTCTCTCGGTTTTCAAAACTAATCACGTCATGGAACAAGGATCACTAGCGTTTAGTTCCTTATCCGGCTTTGAAGAAGTTTTGAATTCACTTGTGTTATGATTTTTCAGCTTTATGTACATACACGCCTCCCCCGTCTTCCAATGCGCCACCAAGTTCGTCGGATTTTTGAGAAATTCGAATCATGATCTGATTATTCAGGATGGCACCATCATTTTAGTCCAACAACGAGGCCTTTTGGTCAAAAAACGACCGAGCCTTAGGGTTTTAAAAATGCGCCAGGTAGAAACACCATTGGAAGGCTGGGGTACCGTGACATATTCATTATTTATACACATGTAGTTGCACCCGATTTTCGGTACAGAAAATTTTGCATCCGCAATAGTAGATTTGCAAATTATTTCTATTGATAAGATAAATAGGAAGCACGTAGATCTCAATCTTACAGATAAAGATGAAAATGAAAATACGGAGAGAGAGAGTGATCAAAAAGAGAGATAGAGAAGCAGAGTGGCTTCTAGTAGCGGTTTGCAAGCGGCGCGGAGCGACTTCCGGTGATTGATTCTGTAGATTGATGGTGTCATTATTTGTTATATACTTTTATGGTGACACAAAGAGAGACGCAGTGATAATCAGGAAAAGGAGAACAGGTTGGCGTGACGGCTTCTCAACAGAGACGCAGACGTTTCGTTTCCTCTCTCTTTCTTCTCTCGATTTTTTTCGATTGCCACTGTTTTTTGGGGCGGAGAGAGAGAGAGAGAGAGAGAGAGAGAGAGAGAGAGAGAAAGAGTGAAGGGGGACTTTCCAACTAATTAGCATCTCGCGCCACCGCCACGCGCAGTGATAACATGATAATGATCGGTGTTTTGTTTTTCAGTTCCGCAAGATGCTCAACAAGGAGTTGTCGCATTTTGCCGAATCGTCCAAATCTGGAACGCAAGTTTCCAAATTTCTGATCACTACCTACATGGACAAAGAGGACGACGAACCGTCGATCGAGATCGAAGTGCCCACAGAGGTTGGTTTAGATATTAATTTTCAAAAACCAACAAAAATGATAATAAAACAAAACAAAACAAACTGATTGGTGCCTGACATTTGTCTCATCTGTATGCGTCTGTGTGTGGTTATGGAGAACCTGTCGGGGGCGGGATAGAAGATTGTTCTTCAAAAAAAAAAAAAGTGGGAAGCAACACATTGGCCACCCACAATGAGTACATTGCCACACTTTTTGTACCATACTATACTTTTCGTCAATTTACTTTCCTCCGGATACCTCTTGCAAGCCCCCAAATGATTCCTCTAATTTCTGACGATAAAGAGGATGGAAATAACAATTCGATTGTTGCAATGCACCAGGTACTGTAAAAGATACGGATTTCTAGGTTTTTGATGGCCGAAATTTTAATTGCGGGTTTTCCTGGTCGTGTTTTTTCAGTATTTTGTTATTTTTGGTTCTTTAATTCCCAGTACCACACTAGATTTTCTTCTCTATTATTTTTTTTTGTTATCCTGTTTGAAAAACTGGCAGTAATTTATTTAGCATATTTATTTGGGGCTCTTTTGGATTGGAAATTCTACAAAATTGAAATGTCACAAAATAGAAATGCACGCCTCCCCCGTCTTCCAATGCGCCACCAAGTTCGTCGGATAATAAAATTATTTTTTCACTCGAAAATTTACTTTTTTGAGAAATTCGAATCATGATCTGATTATTCAGCATGACACCATCATTTTAATCCAAAAACGAAGTTTTTTGGTCAAAAAATGACCGAGCCTTAGGGTTTTAAAAATGCGCCAGGTAGAAACACCATTGGAAGGCTGGGGTGCTGTTAAATGTAATAAATCAGAAACGTAACAAAATGAAAATGCGTGAAAACGGAAACGTAGCAGATCAGAAATGTGTCGAATTCGAAGTAAAATGGCAATGGAGCGCGTTTGCGAGATTTATTTTTTTAACGACTTTTTCGATATTTTTCGTTTTTTTTTTCGATGTCTTCCACGTATTTTTTAATTTTTTTTTTCACGTTTTTTTCGATTTTCTTTCACGTTTTTTTTGTCGATTAAAAAAAATCGTGAAAGAAAATCGAAAAAACGTGAAAAAATCTAAAAAAAAATCGTTTTGAAAAATGAATATCGCAATCGCGCTCGCTCCATTGCCATTTAACTTCCACTTCAAATTCGACACATTTCTGGGCTCTGGGACGTTTCAAAACAAGACGTTTCAAAACTGGGACGTTTCAAAACTTTTTTTGCATTTTTTCGGCGTACTAGTGTATTTAAATTTCCATAAAAATACAAATAATTGATAAAAGCAAAAAATAAAAACCTAATGAGCGTGCGTTTTGGTGTCAATGGGCAAAAAAAAGCTACGAAAAAATGCAAAAAAAGTTATGAAACGTCTTGTTTTGAAACGTCCCAGAGCCCATTTCTGCTCTCGTGGATTTCTATTTTCACGCATTTTCCAAAACGTGACATTTCAATTTTGTAGAATTTCCAATCCAAAACAGCCCCCAAATTTATTTATTCCTTAAAAAAAGTATTCAAAAGAAAAAAAAACATTTTTTATCAATGTACGATGCAAAAATTGTGAAAAAAATCGTTGACCAGCAGCGCATTATTTTTTTTAGCCGCTGCTTGAAATGTCACGTCCCGATGAAAACCGAGCGTTTGTTAGTTTCTTTTTTCCCGTCTATGGTCACTTATCATATCATATCTTCTAAATTTCGCGGTCACTTTTTGCAAGCCGCGTTCATTTATTTTTTCTTTATGAAAAAAAAAAATGATTTGTATTCATTCTACTTTCAACTGTTCGGATTTCCTCCGGAGTGTTTTTCAAAGCATGGTAAATGATAAAAATTAGACTTGCAGACAGACAAGAAATAGTTTTTCAAAATAAATAATAAATTTCTGTTCAGGTGCAAGGTCCATCGACTTCTGGTCCAATGTCGCTTTCGATCCTGAAGAAAGCACAAACGGCAGCTATGAACAAGATTTCGGGAGTTCGAAAACTCCGAGCTCCTTCTCATGACGGTCACTTGCCTGAATTCGGAGTCAATTGTGCTCGAGAAATTGCCGTCCACATGCAACGACTCGATGACTGGGGTCCTGACGTTTTCAAGATTGACGAGCTCTCGAAGAACCACTCACTTTGCGTCATCACCTACTCTCTACTCAAACAACGAAACCTGTTTAAAGCGTTTGAGATTCACCCGAATACACTGGTCACCTATTTGCTCAATCTGGAACATCACTATCGCCACAACCACTATCACAACTTTATTCACGCAGCTGACGTTGCGCAGTCGATGCACGTTTTGCTCATGTCTCCCGTTCTTACTGTAAGTTTAACCGAACAATAGACAAATGCAAAGTGTAAATTTCAGGAAGTTTTCTCTGATTTGGAAGTACTCGCAGCCATATTTGCTGGCGCGATTCACGATGTCGACCATCCGGGATTTACGAACCAGTACTTGATCAATTCAAGTGAGTAAAACATCAAAATAACACAAACTTCCGCATTTCCCATTGTTTGTGACTATCAAGAGTTGACCAAAAAATAGAAAAATAACAGGTGGAGAATATTCTTTAGAAATTCGATTGACCTGCTAGCGATCAGAGTTCAGTGGGGCATACCGCATACAATCTATGACTTCCGTTGATTTCCCCTTCACACGGCGATACCAATAAATCAACATTTGTGACTTTCAGATAATGAATTAGCGATCATGTACAACGATGAGAGTGTTCTCGAACAACATCACCTCGCTGTCGCGTTCAAACTTTTGCAAGACGGAAACTGCGACTTTTTGGCCAATCTCTCCAGAAAACAACGGCTTCAGTTCCGAAAGATTGTCATTGATATGGTGAGTGATAAAATGGCAAACAAGGAGAAAAGATAGAGTGGGGGCAAAGCGACCGGAAATGTCACATTAAATTAGGAAAATGCGCACGAATAGCTGACTGTTTGTTTGAAAAGTGACGGTCTCCTCTGTTTCTGATTAGTCATGAGTAGATCACGTGAGGTCCTCTACGGAAATGAAATTCTAATTGAGTTATCATATTATATACACTGTAAATTGGTCCTGCAGGTCCTCGCCACCGACATGTCAAAGCACATGTCCCTTCTTGCCGACTTGAAGACAATGGTGGAGGCGAAGAAAGTGGCCGGAAACAACGTGATCGTGCTAGACAAGTATAACGACAAGATACAGGTTTGGAAGAGAAAAATGATGGAAAAACAAATAAATAAATGTGAAATCATTGTTTGTTTGCAGGTACTGCAATCCATGATCCATCTGGCCGATCTTTCGAATCCAACGAAGCCAATCGAATTGTACCAGCAATGGAATCAAAGGATAATGGAAGAGTATTGGAGGCAAGGAGATAAGGAAAAAGAGCTTGGACTCGAGATTTCACCAATGTGCGATCGCGGAAATGTGACAATTGAAAAGTCACAAGTAAGTGTCTAGTGTAAATACCGTAAAACCTGTATTAGACTTGCATGCAAGTATATTGTTCAAAGGCCTCGCCCGGCTGCAATTCTATTAGAGGGGCAAGTCTATTGTTCCAACCTTGAAAAGACTAGGTAGTGTTTTTTATTTAAAATTTTATGTCAGAGAATTTTCGGCTAAGATTGGATCATAGATCTAGTAACACGGAGTTTTCTCTGGTGGAGTTCCCGAATCCATTACGCCAGATCCTTAACAATCTCCTCGTGTTTTCCTCCATAAAAAAACTGAAAAAAACATCACTAATTTTAAAAAAAATTCGAAAAATTGAAGTGAAAGTACGTAATTTTTGGCGCAGTTATTGATTATGCAGTGGGGCAAGTTTATTAAAGAGGCAAGTCTATTAGAGGGTGCAAGTCTAATAAAGGGGCAAGCCTAATACAGGTTTTACGGTATATTCATGTATCAAACACCTTCATTTCCTTCCAGGTCGGCTTCATCGACTATATTGTCCATCCACTTTACGAAACGTGGGCCGATTTGGTCTATCCGGACGCTCAGAACATACTCGATCAACTCGAAGAAAACCGCGAATGGTACCAATCTCGGATACCCGAAGAGCCGGAAACAGC
This sequence comes from Caenorhabditis japonica, assembly GCA_963572235.1. NCBI lineage: Eukaryota > Metazoa > Nematoda > Chromadorea > Rhabditida > Rhabditidae > Caenorhabditis > Caenorhabditis japonica. The sequence goes on along the minus strand of OY754343.1, from coordinate 21,813,259 downwards.
TCGTACCGTATCGGAGGAAGACGAGCAGAACTAGTAGTCACGGACCAAAAAACAAGCAAACAAACAAACAAACAAATAACGTGTCTTTCTTTCCTTTCTGATTTGATGATAATTATGTGCTAGGTGATTAATTGTATCCTCCTAGAACACTGATCGCGGGTGTCACTCCTCTCCCTCCTTATAGTCGATCCGTTTGTATTCGTCAATTCTCTTTCCGTCAATCAATCCGAGACCTTCTAGTCCTTTATTTTCTTCTTTACCAACAGTAATCCATCATGTCCTCCTCCTCCTCCTCCTCCTCCAAAAACACACACAGAATCATCTCACAACCATTCGATTGCTTTATGAACTGAGACTGAAACTTGCCAAATCAAGAAAACACAACAACTTCTGTTGAAGGACTTAAATACAACCTTTTTCTTTTCTTTTTATTTTCTAATTTAAGTTTTCAATCCCATCTAATCCAAAGTTTCCTTCTTTTCTTTGCTTTTGTCTTTCCATCGGGTTATTCACTATCCACACCACACAAACACACTTTTTCTATTTTTTTTTTCTGATTTTTTCCACGCACTCCAGTGCTCTCTCCCTGTTTTCGTATTTTACATCCTAATAATTGATTAGTAAAGTAAAGTTCTTCCTTCCTTTCTTTTATTTGTGAAAAAAAGAACAGCACAAGAATCCAATTTAATACAGAATGTTCAAATGTTTCATCCATCCTTTCTCTCTTCTTCCAGCTTCTATCTGTATGTACACTTTGCACGTTGCCTCGCTTTAAATCAGATTTCTATTCAGCGCCCTATGGATTCCGTCAAATGTGGTATAATTTTTGAAGAAAAATGTATTTTTTTTTTGAAAAAAAATAATAAAAAATAAGATTTTAACAAATTTTATGTGCTTTATTTTTTTTATTATAAAAATTCCCGCCAAAAGTGAGTCGCTACACAATGGGTTAGGCAGAAATATTAAAATTGGGATGTTTTCCGGTTTAACTTCGGGAAATATTTGTGTATTCTACCACAAGAAACTATATAATTTACACAAATAGCGTACAAAAAATGGAGACCCCACGAAAAGGGGGGAAAGTGTTGCAACGCAGGAACGAAAAGGGGGGAAAATGGGCACAGTTTGTCTGCAAAAGTGCCGCACGGTTTTTTCTGCATTTTTGGAGAATGAGCAATAGTGTTTTTTTTCTGCTTTTTTTGCCTGAAATTAGTTTTTTTGGGTATTTATTGTCCATTCGCGACAAATGCAGGTGCGCTCAATTGAACTTCGTACTTTGCGATTTTCATTTTCGTCACCAAATTATTTTTCCTCTTTTTCTTCGATTTCTTGCTAAAATTCTCCGTTTTCCTTGATATTTATTTGTTAAAATGACTGATAACAAACAAACTGTAATATTTTGTGAAAAATTTCCCAATTATGCCCAATTTTAGTTAAAATTCGCCATTTTTCGAAATTTTCGCTGCTTTAAAAATTCCTAAATCATTTATTTGGAAAGCTTTCAGTTCAAATGATTTTATGACGATGTATTTCAATGTATTCTTTCTTTTTAGCACACAATTTTCCTATTTTAATGCGAAATCACCCGAATTTTTGCAAAAAATATTATTTTTCACTAAAATCAATAATTTTGTGGACCTCTCGCAGCTTTTCCGCTCCTTTTATTTTTTAATCGTTTCTATTTTGTCTCCGCATTCCACATACCCAAAAATACTAATTTCAGGCAAAAAAAAGCAGAAAAAAACACTATTGTTCATTCTCCAAAAATGTAGAAAAACCGTGCGGCACTTTTGCAGACAAACTGTGCCCATTTTCCCCCCTTTTCGTTCCTGCGTTTCAACACTTTCCCCCCTTTTCGTGGGGTCTAAAAAAATGCCTAGAAACCTTGATGCTGAGAAGACAAAACATAAAATCCCACCGTTTTTCACGGAAAAACTCATAATACACTGAAATTGATTCATCGAATTGAAGTACACTTGTGGATTTACGAAAATTCAAAAAAAGGAAAAATTCCAATTCGCTCGTAAATCAACAAGTGTGCATTCACCGTCGTGGCGAAACCCGCATGCACACCATTTGATGAGGTATCTCTTTAGTATTTAGCACGGTGATTCTTTTACTACCGGCCATGCAATTCTATTGTGAAAACAAAAAAATTGCAACGCGGTGTTTGCGTACTTTTAAAATTCAAACGAAAATGGGAACAAATCTCTTCATTTCCCATGCTATTTTTTTCATTGCCGTTTGAATTTCAAAAGTACGCAAACACCGCGTAGCAATTTTTTTATTTTCACAATAGTCCCACCCCCCTCTCAAGTATTTCCTCTCTCCACTCTCGCTTTCTCTCACTCTCTCATCGCATGCAGTGGGCGGAGTTACCCTCCTCTTTCTGCAAAGTGCGGCAATCGAGTTCGCGAAAATTAGTTCGGCTACCACGGAAATCCAGTTTCATTTGAAATTGTACGTATAAAAACGAGCGATTTCCGGATTTAAATATAACTTTTTGATTCGAAATCATTTAGAAAATCGCTACAGAAAAACCTAATCAGGACCGGTAGTAAAAGAATCACCGTGAGTAGGCAAGATAAAAGAAATATGGAGGTATGGGGAATCGAACCCCAGACTTCTCGCATGCAAAGCGAGCGCTCTACCCCTGAGCTATACCCCCACAAACGGGAATCGCAATATTGCCATACACTATTCCGTTTATTATCTCTCTTTTTCTATTCTTTTTGAATTCATTCGAGTGAACGGTTAACATATCATTTTCAAAGAGTTGTCATTATGGAATTCACGTGTTTCTCATGATCCGACACATCTTCGGGATGAGCATTCCACGACGTGCGTTTTTCGCGCGTCCGACTCGTTAAAGCGCCACTCTATGCCAGGGCAAAAAAAGCCCCCGTGAAACTGAGAGACAAAAAACCTTCATTTTTTCAGTTAATTCCACAGTTTTTCGAATAAAACGCGAATTCGAATGTCACAAAATGAAAATTAACGGAAAATTAAAATGAACAAACACCGTCACGTAACATTGCAGACCGGGCAATGCGGACGAGTTTTGGGCGCCTGTTGCCCGGACGGGTACGGAGCGTTTTCGGGCGACCCGCCCGTGATGGAAAGCATATTCTGGAAGACCACAATTGAATAACCTGTTGGATCTAATATCCGGCCCCACGGTACCTGTAATTCACTGAAGCTTGCACGTAAAATATTGTTTTGTGCAAAATGAAAGCGTTGATTTCCTGTTTTTGATTTCTCAAAAGGTGCACGCTTTTAACGAGTATTTCAAGTTTATGTTCAACAATGAAACTTTTGATCATATGCCATCCTCCTAGCAAAAAATAAAACATTTTTTGTGAAATAGGACAATTTATAATTTCAAACACTCGTTAAAAATCTTCTATCGTTCTTATAAGCCTATTTTATTAGCGATTAAATTTTTCGCTTTTCCTACACTCCCCTTTTTTGGAAACAGATGAAGCAGACGTATATGAAACTTTTAAAAAATTTTTATATGAACGAGAAACCGCAAAACAAAATTCACAACGAGGCAACGCTTCTGCCGACTGTGTCACGTCGCCACCAGGCTTTCACCGAAGTCCCGATTTTTTAGGATATTTTGCCATAATTAAATAATCGGGGTACTACAACTCTACTTCGAGGGCAAGGAGGCAAAGTCCAGTCTCATATCGCAAAGAAGACGCAGAAAGAAAATGCACGAAAACAGCCCGTTTAGAAAAGAGTATCAGAAACGACCAGATCAGACAACTGTATTAAAAGTCAAATTCACCTGCCATCTCTGCTTTATGATCACTCTTTCTTTCAAAAATTATTTGAACAATGCAAAACAGATTTGGAGGTATGGGGAATTGAACCCCAGACTTCTCGCATGCGAAGCGAGCGCTCTACCCCTGAGCTATACCCCCACGAAAATTAACCGCAGTAGTGGCGCACACTATTCCGCCCATTGCCCTTGTTCTCTTATTCGTTTTTATATTGTCCATTCGCGAAAAATGCAAGTGCGCTCCACGAAACCTAATACTTCGTGGATTTCATTTTCATCGCCAAATTATTTTTATTCACGTGTAAATTCAACGTAAAATAAAATAATTTGGAGATGAAAATGAAATCCACGAAGTACTAAGTTTTGTGGAGCGCACTTGCTTTCTTCACGAATGGACAATATCTAATCAGATATTTTTTCCCTTTATTCCATTTTATTTAGCACGTAAATATTAATTTACGCCGGATTCTACTTCGAGGAGGCGTGGTCTATATGGGAATACTTGTGTTTCCCATGTTCCGAGACGTCTTACCTTCGTGAGGACCAACATGGGATAACTTGTTAGATCTATATTTTCTGAATCTGTCTGGGAGGTGTTGTAAAGATTTAATGATTAGGATGGTGACAATTGGGAATTTTGAGGAACAGGTACGGAAAAACAGATCATAAATAATGATATGATGATATTTCAGCTGACCAATCCACGTTCTTTGACCAAGTACCAAGCCACTGGTTGTGAGACAAAGTAGATTCAAGGCTTTCTGCCCACGGACTTCTAGAAGCTGCGTCAGCACCATGAACAACCCAATTCACGATCAAAAAGGCACCTTTGTTTAGTAAGAGTAAGATTCTCAATGAGCACACCAAGTCCCACTATGTATATTGAAACTTTCCCATTCCGACTCTGCCATTCTTGTCACATTTGGTGTCTCTCACGGTGTTTGTTTGAGAATTCCCTCGCTGACAGTTCATCACCTTTCACTCTGAACTTTTCTCATAAAAGGGATGTTTTCAAAGTTTCTTGAAAACGCATTCTATTAATCAGGGCGAAAAGTATATCTCCACGACCGTGAAATCATTAAAACTTTCGCGACATGGATAATAACCTGTACACGCAAAAAACCCACAACTTTTACGCAAACTTTGAAGATTTGCAATTCTCACGCAAACCATCCACAATGAACGCGCAACTTTCGAGGATCTCGCAAGGTTTGCACAATAATTCAGTGAATTTTCGTGAACAGAGCTAACTTCATGCAATCCTTACACAGACTTTACGCAGCTCTTGTACTGTCATAGATGAGAAGTTGCAGTAACTTTGTGCTAGATTTGCGGGTTTTTGATGAGGCTGAAACGGATCATGGAAAAAGAGCCGATAATTGAACATTTTTGTAATGCTTGTGATTGTAAACCTTCATTAGAAAAATCACTTTTAATCGAATAATTGTTGAAATGCTGATTTATTAAACTTAAATTCAAATAAAATTAAACATTTAAAGAAAATAATTTTGGGGAGATCGACAGGGATATTGTGAATAATTGGGAATGAGTTACGGTAACTATGAAATGATTAATTATGCGCTGATCAAAAAGTGATTTAATTGATAACATCAATAATTTCTTCCTCTTCGTCGCCATATTCTGAATCAGTGGGAGTAGGGAATGTTGTCACGGAAAGCATTGAATTGTAGGTTGACCACGATTGGATGTACTTCAAATAGTCTTGGATGAGCTTGTTACGAATATAGACACTGATAACATCCAAAATTACTATTTTTTCCAATTTTTCCCTGAAAATAGTCAATTAATGGAATCGATTAAATGTTTAAAGTGAACAAACCGTTGTTCTTCGGTGCCTAATTCGTTGACAAAAATAAATTGCTTAAGTGCATTGTAAGCGACAGTTTGTTTGCTACGACGGACTTCTTCGCGTCTTCTTTTGATCTCCTTGATATTCCTTAATGGTCCTAGCGATTCAAATTTTGTCATTTCCAATTGCACACCACACACGTATAGCACAGCGGCAAACAAAACGTCTTCTTGTCTGAAAACTCACGTTTTTGTAGGAAGCCCGAAAAACGATTCCAACTCACGACATCTTGCTTCCATCTTTATTCACCAAACTTTTAAGGATCTCGAATTTGTCATTGATTTGATCTCTTCTCTTTCTCTCCAAAGTTGCTTTTGATGTATCCTTGTAGTGGCCAGTGACTGACGGAGACATCGAAGCATTTGGAGCCATTTTTTGATCTGAAAACCAAAGTGTTTCAAACAGTTTCTGAGGAGAAAATATGAAATTCACAGAAAAAAACAAGAGTGAATGATAGTTGACGTATGTCAAAATGAAGTATGACTGTATTCTGAAATCTGTACCAGCTTTTATAATGAAGAGGCGTGGCCTATATGGGAACTCTCGGGTTTCCCATGCTCCGACACATCTTCTTCACCTCCGCGCAAACCGGCATGGGATAGCATGTTGGATCTATATTTTGAGAATTTCATTGCGAGGTGTTAAATTTGTATTTCTTATGTGGCGCACAAAGTAAAAAAAAGCACGCGTGATTTTGCGAAACACGCGCACAAAGTGATGCGAGATTTGCGCGATTTTGAAGCGTCATTTTTACAAAAAGATGTTATGTCCCTTTAAAAATCTTACGGTATTTTTTATATTTTCAGTCGATTTTCTCAACATTTTGAGGCAAATTGACGTTTTCTTCGATTTTAAAGATATTTCTCGATAATGTAAATTAATTATTCATTGAAAGAGTTTGCGTCACGTAAGCACTGTTTTTTTATTGACAAAAATATCGGTTTTAAAAATTTTTCATTAAAAAAACCAATACATATATTTTTTTTTAATCGACAAGCCTGGCTGCATCGAAATCTAATTTTGATTTCTTGCCCATTAAGCGAAAGACCGGAGTTTGAGTTTTTGTGTTGGTCTCGGACGGTCAGTTCGCTTCCGCAATGCAATTTGTAAACAGACACACCAAGAAACTCAGTTACAGACCCAAACGGAATTTTATATATAAGGATGATATTCCGGTCCAATTTTTTTGAGCATATCCAGAAGTATTTTTTGCCCCTATTCACCAAAATTTCAAGTCAATCGGAGCATTTTCCGAGTTTTGGGCAGTTTTTTTGCCATTTCGTGCAAACAAAATTATTCAGAAGAGGATAAAACAAAATAAATGAACATTTGAATTGCAGACATGACGGCAAAAAAATTAGGTAAGTTTCTAAACAAGGAAATTTACTTTAAATAAAAAATAGTGATTACATGACGCAAACCCTTTCAATTAGGACTAAATTAATTTAATTTATCGAAAAATATCTTTAAAACCACAGAAAACGTCAATTTGCCGCAAAATGTTGAGAAAATCGACTGAAAATATAACAAATACCGTAAGAATTTTAAAGGGACATAACATCTTTTTGTAAAAATGACGCTTCAAAATCGCGCAAATCCCGCGTCACTTTGTGCGCGTGTTTCGCAAGTTCACGCGTGCTTTTTTTTACTTTGTGCGCAGCATTATCAATTGAATTAAACTAGTCTCACAACAAAAACTGGTATTATTCATTTCTGAAAGTTTTACAGGGATCCCATGAGAGCTTACCTTAGGTAATCGTAATCTAGGGAAACGCCGAAATACAAGGAAAAATGAGAGCCGGAAGACAAAATGGCGATAAGTCCGCAGTGCACGGTCTACGTGCGAGGTGCAGAACTCTCAAGGATGGATAATAACAATTGACGATATCAGTTTATCACGGTTCAGTCCAAATGAGTGACCATTCGATATAACATACAATAACTAATTTTTGAGATTATTACTAGAAATCTGTGAATATTCACTCGTCAACGCATATTAGAATCGAAGCAAGGTGCCATAATCGCGCTATTTGCCATAATGGCTTATAGCCAAATCCGTCGGCTAGTTGATATTATTGTCCACTGCTCAGGAAATTTTCAGCTAATAGCCATTGAAAACGGCGAAAAGTCTTAGAATTGAGACGTGTGCCACATGCAACTGGCACACGCTCCCGAATTTGGTGGCTATTAGCCGTTTTTGACTTACTGAGAAGTAATCTGGACAAACTCAAACATCTTACAATTTAACTTCTTCCAAACTGTAATGGGGCTCTCGGACGTTTCGAAAGTAGACATTTCGAAAGTGTGACGTTTCGAAAGTGCGACGTTTCGAAAGTGTGACGTTTCGAAAGTGTGACGTTTCGAAAGTGTACTTTTCGAAGGTTTTTCTTGGTTTTGTCGTCGCGGTGTTTGAGGAAATTTCCTTAAAAAGCTTTTTAAAATGATTGTGTGAAACACCGCGTCGACAAAATCCAGAAAAACCTTCGAAACGTCCACTTTCGAAACGTCACACTTTCGAAACGTCGCACTTTCGAAACGTCACACTTTCGAAATGTCTACTTTCGAAACGTCCGAGAGCCTGTAATGGACCTATTCATAGGACTCGTTTTTTGACATTTTTTAAAAACAAAAATTTTTTTAACGTTTTTTAACATTTTTTGACGTTTTTTGACATCTATGAATAGGAAAAAACAACAAAAAAAAAGACGATCACAGCCAATTGTTGCCAAAGAGTGATAAAAAGTGCATCTATAAATTATTATAAAAGTGCTCACTCCAGCCAGTAAATTTTTGGCGTGTATGTGGCGGGAAATGGCAGCTGGGTGGCTGATATTCATTGAAAATTGTTAATACTCAAGAAATTTCTAGCTAGTAGCCATCGAATCGGGCCGTGTGCCATATGCATTTGGCGCTTGTCCTGAATTCAATGGCTATTCGCCATTTTTCATTTGACGTACTTCACGAATGCGATGGCTACTAGCCTTTTTCAAGGGCTATTAGCCACATAGCTGTCAATGCCCGCCATATACGGGCAGAAAATTCTCGGAGAATGCCCAGAATTAAAAATTCGAAAAGAAGCCATCAAAAACGGCTAATAGCCACCAAATTCGGGGGCGTGTGCCAGTTGCATGTGGCACACGTCTCAATTCTAAGACTTTTCGCCGTTTTCTATGGCTATTAGCTGAAAATTTCCTGTGTAGTGGGCAACAATATCAGCTAGCCGACGGATTTGGCTATAAGCCATTATGGCAAATAGCGCGATTATGGCAACTCGCTTCGATTCTAATATGCGTTGACGAGTGAATATTCACAGATTTCTAGTAATAATCTCAAAAATTAGATATTGTATGTATTATATCGAATGGTCACTCATTTGGACTGAACCGTGATAAACTGATCGTCAATTGTTATTATCCATCCTTGAGAGTTCTGCACCTCGCACGTGGACCGTGCACTGCGGACTTATTGCCATTTTCTCTTCCGGCTCTCATTTTTCCTTGTATTTCGGCGTTTCCCTAGATTACGATTACATAAGGTAAGCTCTCATGGGATCCCTGTAAAACTTTCAGAAATGAATAATACCAGTTTTTGTTGTGAGACTAGTTTAATTCAATTGATAAGAAATACAAATTTCACACCTCACAGTATATTTCTCAAAATATAGATCCAACATGCTATCCCATGCCGGTTGCGCGGAGGTGAAGAAGATGTGTCGGAGCATGGGAAACCCGATAGTTCCCATATAGGCCACGCCTCTTGATTATAAAAGCTGGTACAGATTTCAGAACACAGTCATTCTTCATTTTGACATACGTCATCTATTATTCACTCTTGTTTTTTGTTGTGAATTTCCATATTTTCTCCTCAGAAACTGTTTGAAACACTTTGGTTTTCAGATCAAAAAATGGCTCCAAATGCTTCGATGTCTCCGTCAGTCACTGGCCACTACAAGGATACATCAAAAGCAACTTTGGAGAGAAAGAGAAGAGATCAAATCAATGACAAATTCGAGATCCTTAAAAGTTTGGTGAATAAAGATGGAAGCAAGATGTCGTGAGTTGGAATCGTTTTTCGGGCTTCCTACAAAAACGTGAGTTTTCAGACAAGAAGACGTTTTGTTTGCCGCTGTGCTATACGTGTGTGGTGTGCAATTGGAAATGACAAAATTTGAATCGCTAGGACCATTAAGGAATATCAAGGAGATCAAAAGAAGACGCGAAGAAGTCCGTCGTAGCAAACAAACTGTCGCTTACAATGCACTTAAGCAATTTATTTTTGTCAACGAATTAGGCACCGAAGAACAACGGTTTGTTCACTTTCAAACATTTTATCGATTCCATTAATTGACTATTTTCAGGGAAAAATTGGAAAAAATAGTAATTTTGGATGTTATCAGTGACTATATTCGTAGCAAGCTCATCCAAGACTATTTGAAGTACATCCAAGCGTGGTCCACCTACAATTCAATGCTCTCCCTGACAGCATTCCCTACTCCCACTGATTCAGAATATGGCGACGAAGAGGAAGAAATTATTGATGTTATCAATTAAACCACTTTTTGATCAGCGCATAATTAATCATTTCATAGTCACCGTAACTCATTCCCAATTATTCACAATATCCCTGTCGATCTTTAAGTTTAATAAATCAGCATTTCAACAATTATCCGATTAAAAGTGATTTTTCTAATGAAGGATCACAAGCATTACAAAAATATTCAATTAACGGCTCTTTTTCCATGATCCGTTTTAGCCTCAGCAAAAACCCGCCAATCTAGCGCAAAGTTACTGCAACTTCTCATCGCTGACAGTACAAGAGCTGCGTAAAGTCTGTGTAAGGATTTCATAAAGTTAGCACAGTGCACGAAAACTCACTGAATTATTGTGCAAACCTTGCGAGATTCTCGAAAGTTGCGCGTTCATTGTGGATTGTTCGCGTGAGAGTTGCAAATCTTCAAAGTTTGCGTAAAAGTTGTGGGTTTTTGCGTGTACAGGTTATTATCCATGTCGCGAAAGTTTTAATGATTTCACGGTCGTGGAGATATACTTTTCGCCCTGATTAATAGAATGCGTTTTCAAGAAACTTTGAAAACATCCCTTTTATGAGAAAAGTTCAGAGTGAAAGGTGATGAACTGTCAGCGAGGGAATTCTCAAACAAACACCGTGAGAGACACCAAATGTGACAAGAATGGCAGAGTCGGAATGGGAAAGTTTCAATATACATAGTGGGACTTGGTGTGCTCATTGAGAATCTTACTCTTACTAAACAAAGGTGCCTTTTTGATCGTGAATTGGGTTGTTCATGGTGCTGACGCAGCTTCTAGAAGTCCGTGGGCAGAAAGCCTTGAATCTACTTTGTCTCACAACCAGTGGCTTGGTACTTGGTCAAAGAACGTGGATTGGTCAGCTGAAATATCATCATGTCATTATTTATGAACTGTTTTTCCGTACCTGTTCCTCAAAATTCCCAATTGTCACCATCCTAATCATTAAATCTTTACAACACCTCCCAGACAGATTCAGAAAATATAGATCTAACAAGTTATCCCATGTTGGTCCTCACGAAGGTAAGACGTCTCGGAACATGGGAAACACAAGTATTCCCATATAGACCACGCCTACTCGAAATAGAATCCGGTGTAAATTAATATTTACGTGCTAAATTAACTGGAATAGAGGGAAAAAAATCTGATTAGATATAAAAACGAATAAGAGAACAAGGGCAATGGGCGGAATAGTGTGCGGCACTACTGCTTTTAATTTTCATGGGGGTATAGCTCAGGGGTAGAGCGCTCGCTTCGCATGCGAGAAGTCTGGGGTTCAATTCCCCATACCTCCAAATCTATTTTGCATTGTTCAATGAATTTTTGAAAGAAAGATTGATAATAAAGCAGAGATGGCAGGTGAATTTGACTTTTAATACAGTTGTGTGATCTGGTCGTTTCTGATACTCTTTTCTAAACGGGCTGTTTTCGTGCATTTTCTTTCTGCGTCTTCTTTGCGATATGAGACTGGACTTTGCCTCCTTGCCCTCGAAGTAGAGTTGTAGTACCCCGATTATTTAATTATGGCAAAATACCCAAAAAATCGGGACTTCGGAGAAAGCCTGGCCTCAACCCCTTCGGTGGCGACGTGACACAGTCGGCAGAAGCGTTGCCTTGTTGTGAATTTTGTTTTGCGGTTTCTCGTTACATCATATATTGTCGGCCCGCCAAAATGGTCAAACGCGCTCCGCTGAACTTAACGCTATTCGATTTTCAGTTTGGTCTCTAAATTATTTCATTTCACGTGTAAATAAAAAGTGAAATAAAATAATTTGGAAACCAAAATGAAAATCGCAATGCGTTGAGTTCAGCGGAGCGCGTTTGACCATTTTGGCGGGCCGACAATAAATTTTTTTTTTAAGTTTCATATACGTCTGCTTCATCTGTTTCCAAAAAAGGGGAGTGTAGGAAAAGCGAAAAATTTTATCGCTAAAAAATAGGCTTATATAGTGTTTTCAATCGACTTGCGACATGAGAACGCGAGACTCCGCCCACTTTTTTGTGCGCGACCACGCGAACACAGTGATATTTGAAGAGACGCAGACAGGTAGCGCGCAAAAAAGTGGTCGGAGTCTCGCGTTCTCATGTCGCAATTCGATTGAAAACACAATAAGAACGATAGAAGATTTTTAACGAGTGTTTTGAATTTCTAACAATTGTCCTATTTCACAAAAAATTCTTTATTTTTTGCTAGGAGGATGGCATACGATCAAAAGTTTCATTGTTGAACATAAACTTGAAATACTCGTTAACAGCGTGCATCTTTTGAGAAATCAAAAACAGGAAATCAACACTTTCATTTTGCACAAAACAATATTTTACGCTACGGGCAAGGCTTCAGTGAATTACAGGTACCATGGGGACGGGCGGGCCGCCCGAAAACGCTCCGTACCCGTCCGGGCAACGGGCGCCCTCCACATTGCCCGATCTGCAATGTTACGTGACGGTGTTTGTTCATTTTCATTTTCCGTTAATTTTCATTTTTCGGAGTGACACTCGAATTCGCTTTTTATTCGAAAAACTGTAGAATTAACTGAAAAAATGAAGATTTTTAATCTCTCAGTTTCACGGGGGCTTTTTTGGCACTGGCATTTAGTAGGTCGAATCAATTCAAAAAGAAGAGAACAATAGAGACAATAGACGGAATAAGGTATGGCAATACTGCGATTCCCGTTTGTGGGGGTATAGCTCCACAGGTAAACCGGCATGGCCGAATGGTGGTCCACTGGTGCGCCGCTCGATGCTCGAGTGACGGAACCACCAACGTTGGAATTAGCGGTTTTTCAATGGCTCACTTTTCACGCATCCGTGGCTTTTCAATGCTCGAGTTTCTCTCGTTTCTCCTTAAATAAACTGATCTCGATATTGAATCGAATACATTTATTAAATGTTTACCACAATTAGAAAAATAAAAGCATTGGGAAATAGTAAAAGTTTGCCTAACTGAAGCAAGTAGTTTAGTATTTAAACTCGATGGTTGAATAGGTACTCGAACTCGTTCCGATTGACTTTTCTGCATTTGACCAATTGTCGGCGATATGCACATGCCGTCGCTGCAAAAAAAAATCATTTTATTTAATATTTTATTGATTTAAAGAGGTTTCTCATAATAATAAAAATCGCCTTATTTTTTATTGATTGAACCAAATTTTTTTCGAAATATTATGTGTTCACAAACGAGGTTTGCAAACGACGCTCCGATGTTCCGCAGTTTATCACTGAGGTCTCGCAGCGAATACTGCGGAACAGTGGAAAAATTGCGGAACATCGGAGCGTCGTTTGCAAACCTCGTTCGTGAACACACAATAAGATGCAGTTTAAAATTGCATCTTTATTTTTATGAATAACCCCTTTCCGAAACCTCAAAATTTTAAATTTTTCGCCATATAAGGAAACTGTCAAAAACTCCAAACGCCAATGGTTATATGCTACAATACGTTCATTTCCTGGCTTTTGGACGTTTCAAAATAAGATCGTTTAAATCGTCCTGTTTCCATAATCCGGCCAAGGACACACATTTCTAGATCTTTTACCAGTAAATTCGAAAAAAAATATCAAAAGTTTTCCAAAAATTTAACGCTAAATCAGGTAATTTTCGGCATGGGTTTGCTTGTTGGGTTTGCTTGTTGGATACCTCCTCGCGGTGCAAACTGGGCAATGCTGTGCTCCTACGACAGGGGAAATTGGACACCACTGTTAGGCACAGTAGCCAAAATCCACTCTTTGCCACGGTAGTGTCCGATACTCGTGAAGAAGGGGCTTCACGCCGGCCTAGTAAGCCTGCTGAAGTACAAACCTAAACTTACTAAAAAGCTGAATCAAAAGAATGTAAAGGACCCGTCCAGGAATTCACCAGCTCGGCCACGGTGCTCGCCGAGTTGTCTTGGTCGGAAGAAAATGTTTGGAAGGAGCACCACGGATACGGAAATTACTGAAGCGTCATACGGCCCCAAGAACAGAAGGAAAGGCAACGACTTCCACATCGGCTCTCTCAACGTCAGATCGATATCCGATCAATCCAAGGCCGAGGCATTCGACTTGCTAGCTGTCAATAGCGGCTGCAAGGTGATTGCCCTACAAGAGACGAAGAGAAAAGAAGGGGAATGGGTCTTGTCCAGTGGAGCCGAACTGATCTGCACAAGACGCGAAGCTCGCGAAGGAGGACTGGCTTTTTGGATTCACAAAGACTGGCTCGATAGTCTGGTGGAAACGAAGAGAGAGTCGGACCGTATTAGTACGGCGTCGTTCGATTTTCATGGATCTCATCTCCACGTCATCAACGTCTATGCACCCACCTCGGCCGCTAATGAGACCCAGTCGGATAAGTTCTACAAGGATCTGAAGAAAGTATACACACGGCTATCGAAGTGGGACTCGTCGATCATCATCTGCGGAGACTTCAACGCCGTCGTCGGATGCTCTTCAGACGATCTTCCATTTGTGGGTGGACACGGAACTGGTCAAAGAAGTGATAATGGTGATCGGCTGGTGAACTTCGCGTTCTCCAGCAGAGTTTCAATACTTAACACGATCTACCCCAAACGACCCAACCGGAAGTGGACATGGATCAGTCCGAACGGCAAAACGAAGAACGAAATCGACTTCATTCTCACGAACAGGCGAGAAATTGCAGTAGACTGCGAAGTATACTGTGATTATCTCAACTGCAGTGACCACCGTCTTTTGCGCGCGAGATTCCGCTCAACCGCGAAGAAGGAAAAGTCGAGGAAGTTCGCAAAGGCCAAGCGGGCTGGAGGCGAAAGATCATGGGACCCCGTCAGATTCAAGAACACCATCACCGAAATGCTCACGGAAAATCCACCAACATGCTATGAAGAACTCACGGAGTCGATAAGGAGCGCTGCCAGCACAGCTACGCATGCAACTCATCAACTCAGCAGGATTTCCGAAGCAACGAAGAAAATGATGATGTCCCGCTTCCAGATGATACACGCCGGACAGACGAAGAACGCGGATCTAGCGAAAATCAACAACGAAGTTCGAAGATCTTTGGAAAATGATTTGGACAAATGGCGAGAAGTTAAAAGTCTCGAAGCCGCGGTGAAAGGAAGAAGCTTGAAGAAAACGAAGCGAGCACTGACACTCAAATCCTCCCCGTTCACGAATTTAGAACGGCCGGATGGATCAACGACATACAATCGTCCCGAGATCAGGAAGCTAGTTCTCACTCACTTCTCCAATCTGTACGCAGCGACGACGCGAGAGCCACAATCCAGATACAACCATCCAGATGAGCCGGAAATTCTCCAACATGAGGTCGAACACGCAATAGTCACCTCAAAGACGAACATTTCGCCAGGACCTGATCAGATTACAATGCTACAATTAAAGCTGGGAATTGAGAGCATAGCTCCTCATCTCACAGCCGCACTGAATCAAGTCCTCACGAACGGGAGAACACCGGAAGACTGGAAGACGGTGAAGATTTCTCTCCTTCCCAAGACCACGAAACCGAAGAAAGTGAAAGATTATCGTCCGGTTGCGTTGTCCTCAATCGTCTCAAAACTCTTCACAAAAATCCTTACGAGAAGGATCACCGCCAAAAGCGAGGATTACCTGGAAGAGTCACAAGCAGGATTCAGACGTGGAAGAGGATGCGCAGACAACATTCAAGTCGTCGCGCAGATGTGGGAAAAGTGCACCGAATTCAAGATTCCGCTCGTAGCGGTCTTCCTGGATTTCACTTGTGCCTTCGACAACGTTAATTGGACGAAGATATCCCAAGTCCTGAACAATCTTCAAATCGGAAGAAACGTGATTCGGGCCTTAAACAACTCAAACTCTTCGGCGATTGGAGAGCTGAACGTTCTGAACAAGAAGATGAGGTTCAAGATCAAAAGAGGAGTACGTCAAGGTGATTCGTCGTCTCCACTACTCTTCGCGCTGGCTCTTCAGGCGATCTTGGATGAGCTAGACCCAGCACCTTGTGAGGATGATAAGACCGGAATTGACATCAATGGAGAATCAATTCACCGTTTGGAATTCGCAGACGACGTTGTTTTATTCGCGAGCTCTGTGAAAGAGGCAGAAGATAGAGCAAATCGGATTGCAATGGGATGTCCCAAGTACGGCCTCAATATAAACCCGTCCAAGACGCAAATATTGATGAATAAGTACGTCACAAGATCAGATATCGATATTCTGAACACGAGGATTGAAATCTCCCAAAAGGTCAAATACC
Organism: Caenorhabditis japonica; assembly: GCA_963572235.1. NCBI lineage: Eukaryota > Metazoa > Nematoda > Chromadorea > Rhabditida > Rhabditidae > Caenorhabditis > Caenorhabditis japonica. The sequence continues at coordinate 21,796,856 of OY754343.1, read as the reverse complement.
TCGGAAGAACGTTTGCGGACGACGGATCTCTCACTGAAGAAGTCGCTAGAAGGATTCGCGCGGGATGGGCTGCTTTCAACGCCATTCGGCGGGAGCTCTTGCAGTCTCCTCAGAAGACAAGAATAAGACTTCTCACAACAACTGTCATCCCAGCGATGACTTATGGATGCGAGACATGGACTTCCAAGGAGGCAGACACGAAGAGACTACAGAGAGCGGTTAGCAACATGTTCGAAATTGCCGGATGTGACCCACCAGACATGGAAAAGCAAGTCTTACGAAGAAAACTGAAGTGGGCAGGACACGTATCACGCATGAAATACGACAGATGGGCGAAGATAGTATCAGAATGGGATCCTAGGGGATCAGCACGACCACGCGGTCGTCCTCCGAAAAGATGGGCCGACGACATCAAGGATTCGATCAAAATCTTCATCCACAATGAGGCCCTCAGGGGCAACCTCGGGCACGGCCGCCGAAGAATTGGCATACTCGAGGCAAGACGAGCATGGTCCACTGTCGGAAGGGATCGTGTAACTTGGCGCAGCTTGGTTCGCAGTATCCAGGATGGAAACTGAGGTCGAACCTCACAAGTATCACAAGTAACGAGGTTTGCAAACGACGCTCCGATGTTCCGCAGTTTATCACTGAGGTCTCGCAGCGAATACTGCGGAACAGTGGAAAAATTGCGGAACATCGGAGCGTCGTTTGCAAACCTCGTTCGTGAACACACAATAAGATGCAGTTTAAAATTGCATCTTTATTTTTATGAATAACCCCTTTCCGAAACCTCAAAATTTTAAATTTTTCGCCATATAAGGAAACTGTCAAAAACTCCAAACGCCAATGGTTATATGCTACAATACGTTCATTTCCTGGCTTTTGGACGTTTCAAAATAAGATCGTTTAAATCGTCCTGTTTCCATAATCCGGCCAAGGACACACATTTCTAGATCTTTTACCAGTAAATTCGAAAAAAAATATCAAAAGTTTTCCAAAAATTTAACGCTAAATCAGGTAATTTTCGGCATGTACACGGCACACGAGCCAGCTGCCAAGCAGTGATGCCATTGACAGGCGGCACGGCACGGCTGCTGTTTCTCGCAGCAGCTTGCCATTTCGCGAAGCAGCATACTGAAAATTACCCGAGAAAACGTCGCTAAAGGTGACAGGTTTCGGAACAACTTGTTGCACAAACGCCTCTTCGAAAAAAAAAATTGCATGTATTGTTTCAAAGGAAAAAATTAAGTAAAATTGAATTTTAAAGGGATTATTGGCTTATGCAGGTGAACTTTTCTGACGACTAATTTCTATGCAAAGCTGAATTTTAATTAATTAACATTTTACGGCATTCAAATGTGCTTTAGCATAGGAATAAAATGACTAGTTCATCAGCATATCCCACAGTCATTATAAAATTAAATGTTACTTAATTTTTTTCTATGGAAAAAAAGAAGATATTTTGGTTTTTTGCTCGTTATGCTTTTTTTGAAAAACTGGCGTTTGTGAACTTCGATTCCTTTTAAATTTAAATCGAGAAAAAAAACTCACTGTTTCAATTTTCACCTCTCCTGTTAGCTCATGTTCCAGATTTCGCAGTGCCGTTGTCATTGTGCCCGGAAAATTGAAGAGTTGAAGTCTGAAATTTTTTTTATTTAATCTTACAACAACAACAAAAAGAACAAAATAATAAATTTGTTTCACCTACTGAGTGAGCACATTTGAGAGAAACATTGTCCATGATGCTTCACACGAAATAAACTGAAAAATTATGATTTTGGACATGAATTGGGTGAATAAAGTTTAGTTCTGCAATCAATAAAAAAAAAGAAAATTGCATCAGATCACGCGCTAGCGTTGACTATGAGGCCGCATTGTACAATCGATTATTCGCACATCGGTGGCTCACCAATAACTTCGATTCTCTCGCCTCGCGCATCGTTCCTCATTCAGCGGTGTCTCGCACATTATTCGAACATCAGCGTCTGAATGGTTCCTGCTCCTTCACCGTACAGGCACCATTCGCGCATTACCGCCTATTGGGCCACCATTCAGACTCAATTCATTCATGCCGGTTTACCTGTGTCAGGGGTAGAGCGCTCGCTTTGCATGCGAGAAGTCTGGGGTTCGATTCCCCATACCTCCATATTTCTTTTATCTTGTCTACTCACGGTGATTCTTTTACTACCGGTCACGCGTTTCTACTCCCCTGTTATACTCGGTATAAAACGCTGATAACTCGCTCCACTCGAACCAGGGGTGGGACAAAAAAAAATTTTCCACAAAAAAAAAAAACTTTTTTTGTCCTCCAAAAAATTACCCAAAAAAAAAAAAACTTTTTTTGTCTCCAAAAAAGTTACCAAAAAAAAAAACTTTTTTTGTCCCCCAAAAAAATTACCAAAAAAAAAAATTTTTTTTTGCTCACAAAAAAATGCACAAAAAAACAAAAAAAAATTTTTTGTCCTCAAAAAATTTACCACCAAAAAAAACAAAAAAAATTCCAAAAAAAGTACGTATTTCTGCCATTTAAAAATAAATTTTCCAAGTTTTTGTTGAAAATTAGAGGTTTTTGTCAATTCGGAGCATATACTGAATAAGTTTTTGCCCAAAAACCGGAACTTTCTTTCGCCTCCGTGAATCTAAAAAAAGTTTTTTTGCCTGCGGCGCATCGTCAAAAAAAAAAAATTTTTTTGGTCTCACTCTTACCATCGAAAAAAAAATCAAAAATTTTTTGGTCTCACTTTTACCATCGAAAAAAAAATCAAAACATTTTTTGTCTCATCCACATCCTCAAAAAAAAAAACAAAAAATTTTTTGTCTCATCCAAAAAAAAACCCGAAAAAACAAAAAAAATCGAAAAAAAATTTTTTTTGGTCCCACCCCTGACTCGAACAAAGAATTTCGCATGCATTTGGAGTAAGGTTTAGAGAAATCAGAGCAAAACATCGGCCACGGCTCTCTCAATTTTCTGCACTCTCTCGTCGCCAACGTGGCCGCGTCCACCACTGTGCGAAGGGAGCGCGTTTGCAGCGCTCCGTACTGAGAATACAACTCGATTGAAAACACGATTGCAGGTAAGTCTTTTTGTAGTTCTATCTCGGGATCGAGTTGGCACTTTCTTTCTTTGCGATTGTCTTTAGGAATTTTTTCTGAGTCTCGGGGGGTTATAATACGATTTGAGACTAGGCTTTGAATTGAAGCAGATTTATCTTCATTAACGTAATTGTAATCAATTATAGAGCAATAAAAAATTGTTAATTACATATAAAAAAATATATATAAAAAATTCCAGAGAGAAACACGAAAAGCCTATTTAAAAAAAATTCTCGTCTGCTCCATCCAGAGAGAAAATTTGAGTGAGCTGGCTGCCCATACCCCGCATTTGTGACAAAAGGAATGTGTAATTAAAAACGGACAAAAAAGTTGAAAGTGACAAACTAAAAATTATTCCTTCCACTGGTTAAGGTCCATCGATGGAATTTGACTACACGGAACCACGTGACCCACTCGGAATGCCTCACGTGGAATCGTCTGAAAAAATTGAAAGTTTGAAATACAGTTTTTTTTTTTGATTACGGTGATGGTGTTGGTGTTATCACAGATAATTCTGCTCAGCGAGCTCTTGCGGATTTCGACAAGCTGACGACGAGTGAACACTCCGGGGTTTTCGTAGTAGAATCTTAAAGTTGGTATTTTTGTAAAACTCTTACTTATGGGGGGGGGGGTTATTCATGAGAAAAAAACAAAAACAAAACGGTTTGTTTTTGTTTTTTTTTCAATTCACGCGATGTCGATGTCAAGAATTGTAAAAAAAATACAGGTAGAGAAACGGGGTTTCCCCCTGATATAGCATTTATAGTGAAGAGACGAGACGCAGAAGGTGAGGAGTTCAAAGAAAGGGGGCAGTCTCTGCGTCTCTTCACTATCAATGCTATATCAAGGGGAGACCCCGTTTCTCTTCCTGTATTTTTTTTACAATCGCGCAAACCGTTTTTTTTTCTCGTGAATAACCCCATTAGATTCTGCAGTAGCTTAATTAACTTCGAAATGCGTTCAAAGTACATATTTACCTGTCTCCATCTCTTGTCCTCTTAAACTGTGGACCAATGATACAAGCGACAGTTGGTCCAACAAGTCCTCTGATAATCGGATCCTCTAAAAGTGCTCCCACCCACAAATCAATCTTCTCAACAGTTCCGTAAATCTCTTGAAGCTTCCTTCTCGTTCCGGTATTCAAAATTTCTCGCGACAAATGATCAAAGTTTGTGGCAACACCCATTCCACACAGTTCTCTGTATTTCACGTACGCCGGATGTCCATGATCTCTTCCTCTCTGGATATTGATTGTCGACAAATCAGTAGATCCAAACATATTCTCAGTGACAGTAGTTGTCACTCGTTGCGGTCGTTTCACATTCTGAGAGAACATTCCTCTGATCAATGGATCCACACCGCCTTCATTCACAAGTACATCCGAATGGAGGGTTCCTTTTTGGAATGGAAGAGCTCCGAATGTGATGTTGCGGAAAGAAGTGTCAAGTCTTTGATAGAACTCTTGAATCATTCCGTGCCCGAATCGGAACGCAGCAGAGGTAAATTCATTGGCCACTGTTGAGTCAACATCCGAATCGTAACCTCTGTAATCTCCAACCACTGTGGTGAATGCTGCCCCGAGAACTTTCGGGAGCCATTCTCGGTACACAACTGCTTGAACTTGAGCTCCAATGACTTTTCGTGCCTCTTGATAAAGTCTTTCTCCATCCCAGTGGGGATTCAGTCTTTTAAATGTGGTAACCAATCGGTTGTGCTCTTTTGTGAAGATTGTGTGCCATGCGGAAAGTCCGACAAATAGATTGACTCTACTGTCTCCAGCCGTAAAAATGACAGAGCACTGAGCACGATTACGGCATTTCGTTTGATCGAATGGAAGGACTGCAAATTCGAGAAATATTTTTTTTTTTTTAATTCTTGAAAAAGACAAAACTTACATTGATTTCCATTGAACATTGGAAGCTTGAGGAATCCAGAAGTTCCATCCCTAAACTTTTTCGAGTCATGAACCGATGATCCGTAAATTGGAGAAGCGTCAATGTATCCAGTGTTCTCATTGAGCTGCTGACGTGGTTTCAAGTTTCCGGATCCGCAAATCGGAGAAGATCGCGAGACACGAATGCATTGAGCTTGGCGGAAACTAGAAATCCATTGATTAAATTTCACACTTTTACGAAACTCACTTTGTATTGGAATCATCAAAAGTGATAGGAACAGCCATACATCTGCTGGTAATGTTTTGGCAAACATTGCACTTGGAAGATGGAACAAGAGTTGTCTTGGCCATATCGTGAGAAATGAATTGTCCGAATTGCATGAGAAGGGCGTTATAATCGGGTGATTCGACAGATGCTTGAGAAGATGTCAGTTTTCTGGTGATTTCACGTGGAGAAGGACGAGCGTCCGTGAACAGAGATCCTGGAAAATGTAGGATAATGAGAACTGGGGAATATTAATATTAACGTTTGAACTATTTTTTGTTCTAACTTCCAGAAGGGCCGTTTTTGAGTGGGAATGTTATCTTTCTTATCTTTCTTATATAGTCGGCGAATGCATCATCAGCCTCGCTCTACCGCACTTTTCAATTTTCAACAGTGTAGTACACCTATTTTGAAGCGAAAAATCAAATTTTAACTGCAACTCGTCGTGGATACGTCATTTTCCGTTGAAAAGGAGTGTAAAACAATAATTCGAGTTAAGCGTTCAAATGCAAATGCAGTGGGCAAAACACGAACCCGTGACATTAGGATTTGTATTCAAGCGCACTACCGACTGAGCCACAGAGGACAGAAATCTTCCAAAAACAGAGTGCGTATAAATGAATAAGGAAGAGTGGAACGAAGTCGCCAATAGGCTGCGTTAGCAGCCGCGCAGGACTGCGCAGCAGGCTTGTTTTTAAATAAGAATTTATTGAAATTTTATGCTTAAAATGAGTGTGAAACCTTTTTAATAGAGCACGCCTCCCCCAGTTCGTCGGATAATGAAATTATTTTTTCACTCGAAAATTTACTTTTTTGAGAAATTCAAACCATCATCTCATTATTCAGGATGACACCATTATTTTAATCCAAAAACGAGGACGTTTTGTCAGAAAATAACCGAACGTGGTGTTTGCGTACTTTTAAAATTCCAACGAAAATGGGAACGTTCCTCTTTATTTTAATGCTACTTCTTTCATTGCCGTTTGAATTTTAATAGTACGGAAATACCGCTTTGTAATCTTTTTGTTTTCACAAATTTTGGTCCTTGGCGCATTTGTCGTGCATTTTTTCGTGTACTCCCCGTGGACAAACCGACGAATTCGCCACATTTGTTCAATTTTTTCCCCCTTTCCTGATTTATTCCAAGTTTAAGGCATAAATATTCTATGAATAAACAAAAGCTAATAATGATAACTGCTTATTTTTCCTCCGAATCCAAACTTTGCCCAATGCTAAATTCAAAATCTAAAACAGGGTCATTTTTAGACGAAAATGCATCGTTCTTGGATTGAAATGAATTTTTTTAACGTGTACACGGTGTCCAGGATTTGAAATGTGGGCGGAGCCTAATTTGCTGGCGCGTCAGCAAACATGCATGGCGCACTTTCGGTGCTTGCGCAGTTTGCGACTCTCGAATTTTTTTCATTGATTTTATTATTTTTCTTTCATTTAAACCTGTTTTTCTATGTAAAATGTATGTATTTTATCTTTTAATACCATAAAATTGCCCAAACTTCGATTTTGGTAAATATTTATCCTGCAAAAACACCAAAAAACTCAAAACTAATATTTCGAAATGGTGGCTGAACCAAATTCGACGTTCTTAGGCTTTAAAAATTTTTAAAGACCTCAGCTATAATTCTGTTGGAGCACATGTGGGAAAAAATAAGAATGTATGTTTTTTTTCCCGAAAAACATAAAAAATGCGTCAAAATTTGAATTTCGCGCGGAAAAATCCAGTGGGGCGCGTTTGCTCGACTCCGCCCACTTTTCAAATCCTGGACACCGTGGTGTATAATATTAAAATGGAGCGTAGTAATGAGAAATACTTTTAAAAATGGTGTTTTTGTTGAAAAATGCAAACGCGCTCTAATGTAAATTTGCTAGCGCATTGGACGACATGGGGAGGCGTCTACGGTAATTGGTTTTTTTTTACTTGCGTGCGTCGGAAAAAAAAGACATTAGCTGATTTTAAACGATGATTTCAAAAATTTTGAAACAATGGCAAAAAATAAAAATGCATAAAAGTATATTGTTTTCCCAGTTCAGTTTTTTTTTTTATCAAGACCACCATGACTCAACTTACCAACAGGCTCCGAAACCTCATTATCATAAATAGTTGGTAGCAATCTGGTGTACGGACGGTAAGATGCTCCTCTCAATGGCTCTCCCTTCATATTATTGCATGTTCCATCAAGGGTACGGTACAGCGCATTGTAGCAAATATTGGCTTCACAGTCAGCTTCATCCAAGCGAGGAGTACAGGCGTTGGCAGTATTGGACCTAATAACCTGGTCCAGATCAACAGTTTGGCGGCGGGAATTGTCTTAATTATCAAAATTAAAGGTTAAAACCCGAGCTGTATTGTGTTTTCAATCGACTTGCGAGACGACACGACATGAGAACGCGAATCGAATCGAAACGAAACGAAACGAAACTCCGCCCACTTATTTGTGCGCGACCACGCGAACACAGTGATATTTGAAGAGACGCAGACAGAGCGGCACAAAAAAAGGGGGCGGAGTCTCGCGCTTTCATGTCGCAAGTCGATTGAAAACACAATAATAAGAAAAAAAAACCTTCAGTAGCAACGGCGAGACGTTCTCTCCACATGTCCTCGGCGGCCACAATCGGATCATTGATAATCTCACGGCATCTTGCGTTGGAGCCAGTGTTGATGAAAGCACGAGTGGTCGGGGCTTGTCTGAAAGGGTTTTTGGTAGGATCTGGTTAGAGTACTAGTAAGGGTAATTGTTGGTTGTTTAATGTTGATTGATTGATTGATAATGAAAAAAAGTATATAAATCATACGTGAATTCCCTGGTAAACTGTGTAGTCGCTGGTGGTGGTTGAGTTGTGGCAAACGTTGTGGTAGTTGGTGTGGTAGTTGGTGTGGTAACCGGACTCGTCGGCAACGCTCTTCTCGTCGTGAAAAAGATTTGCGGAAGTGGCCGTCTCGTGGTGGTGGGTCTCTGCACAAAGAATCGAGTGACCGGAGCAATTTCGGGCACAGCCGTAAAAGTTGGAGGGGTTACAAGATTGAAAACACGCGGTGTTGGACGGATGGTTGGTCGAACAGTATTTGGGCGTGGACGAGGTGGAGGAGGGCGTCGATTTATGATTGTTGGACGACGGGTGACAACAGGTGGAGGAAGTCTTCTGGAACTGTGTTGGGTTGGGGGTAAGTGATGAGTGTGCGGAAAGGAGTAAAGAACAGAAGGAAAAAAAAAACCGAGCAAGCAAGCAAGCACACTGAACAAAAAAACAAACGTACATATGTATTGTTGGCCCGCCAAAATGGTCAAACGCGCTCCCCTGAACTCAGTACTACCTGGATTTTCTTTTGGTCTCCAAATTATTTCATTTCACGTGTAAATTCAACGTTAAATGAAATTATTTGGGAACCAAAATGAATTCCACGTAGTACTGAGTTCAGCGGAGCGCGTTTGATCATTTGGCGGGTCGACAATATGTATTTAAATAACAGCTAAGACTTACGTAGTCTCAAAATTCAATGTGGTACCCTCAAAAGCTTTAAAAGGCAGTTCAGAAGCGTCATCGTCATCGTCATCGTCAGAAAAAGAAAATGCCGGTATGAATTGCGTAGGCGGTGCCGTAGTGGTTGTTGTAGTGGTTGTAGTGGTGGTTGGAGCTGCAGTAGTTGTGGTAGTTGTAGTTGTAGATGTAGTGGTTGTCGTGGGTTTTGGCGTTGTAGTAGTAGTAGTAGTAGTAGTAGTAGTAGTAGTAGTAGTAAATGGTGTGGTCGTTGTTGGTGGATGAGTTGTAGCCGTTGTAGTCATCATAGATGTAGTAGAGATTGTAGAAGTTCTCGTTGGCGTGACCGTTGTATTCACAAAAGTACTGTTGTTGAAGAAGAAGAAAAACTTTCGCGTCACTTTCTTGCCCTTTGAAGCGAATGAGCTTGCAACTCGAACCGGAGCCCGTGCGGACTGATGAGAGACAGGCGCGTGCGTGGTGCTGGCTCTACAAAAAGCGGTTAACATGGACAATCACTTTTGTGGTTTTTTGGTTTTTTTTTTATTCTCATGTACATACATATGTACACTTTTGCAGTGATAGCAATAAGTAAAGCGACGTGCGGTGCTCAATGTGTGTGACAAACTTACTTGGGAATAGTGACCGCTGTGAAAGTTGGTCGACGGGTGACGCCCGGGGCTCGTGTCTGTGGTGGAGCTGGTGGAGCCGTGGCGGTGTGGGATATTGGTGATTTTGTAGTGGTGGCCACTTTTCTTGGTGGTGGTCGTCTTGGGCGAGCTGGTGATCGGGTGGTGGATCGAATGAGGTTTTTACGAGAGCACGTGTTACACGCAAGTTGGCAATTGTCCACCATCCAGTCGGCATTGGTCTGAAATGGGAATGAATTGGTAGGGGACTGTTTGTTTCAACAATTTGATAATACTAGAAAATCTTCGGCAGCACTCGCCGGTGTAACTTTTTTGCATTTTTGCGTATCGTTTTTTGCCAATTTACACCAAAACGCAAGCTCATTTGGTTTTTATTTTTTGCTTTTATCAATTATTTTTATTTTTATGGAAATTTAAATACACTAGTACGCCGCAAAAGTTTCGAAACGTCCCAGAGCCGGTTAAGTGCCGTACAATTAGTGTGCTACCCATCAAACTTGTCCGATTCACACCAAACTTCGGCTGCCTCATACGTCATACGGTATGCCCCTTGGATTAAAAAAAATAATTGTAGACAAGTTTGGTGTGGGTTCAGTGGAAGGTGAGAAAACGCTGGTGACACGAAATCTCCCACACACGCTTAAAAATGGTAAAGATTTTAGTATCAGAACCTTTTTAATTATTCTAACTTCATTGGAAATACGGAATTTAGGCTTTGTACATTACGTTTTCAATCGCCTTGGATTACTGTAGTTACTCTATTTATTGTGTTTTCAATCGAGACCCCGCCCACTTATTTGTGCGCGACAACGCGAACACAGTGTTGATGGAAGAGACGCAGACGAAAAAGGAATAGCAAACTCATTTTTCATGATGCAACTCAATTGAAAATACTATAGCTAACTCTCAAAACACCCCCTCAAAAGTTTTAAAATATTTATTAACATTGAGTACTTAATCTCTTAGATAAGACCGGTTTTTATTCTCTAGAAAGGCGGGAAATCTCGTCAAGTATCCCGTTTCTTGAGCCGTTTTCATGTGTGCGCACTTTTATAGCCTACGACATGTACGTTTCCACAAACGCGCGCTAGAGCACAGCAGAAGCTGGCCTTATACACAAGAGATTATGAATTGGGAAAGTTTTAAGTCAGTTTTAGTAGCATTTGCTATTCAAAAATTCAATCAGAGATAGAAATAATTTTTTTTTTTGATTTTACGGAACCGTAAACCGTAAATTTTGCACTTTCCAGTCTTCGTAAACCCCGCAAAACAGAAAAATAAACAGAAAAAAAATAAACGTTTTGTTAAAAATCTAGGTAAATGTTCAGAATTTCTACAGTAGTCCAGAGGCTATTCCACGGCAACCCAGCCTTCCAAAATTGTTTCTACCTGCCGCATTTTTAAAACCCTAAGGCTCGGTCATTTTCTGACCAAAAAGCCTCGTTTTTGGATTAAAATGATGGTGTCATCCTGAATAATCAGATCATGATTCGAATTTCTCAAAAAAGTAAATTTTCGAGTGAAAAAATAATTTCATTATCTGACGAACTTGATGGCGCATTGGAAGACGGGGGAGGCGTGTATTCTAACGCGCTTCATTCAGAATTCCACAAAACTCCCCAAAAAACCCGGTATTTCGTCATGAAAACAGCGATAATGCACGCCTCCCCCGTCGTCCAATGCGCCACCAAGTTCGCCGGATAAGGAAATTATTTTTTCACTCGAAAATTTAGTTTTTTGAGAAACTCGAATCATTGTCTGATTCTTCAGGATGACACCATCATTTTAATCCAAAAACGAAGCATTTTGGTCAAAAAATGACCGAGCCTTAGGGTTTTAAAAATGCGCCAATTTTTTTTTCTACAGTAGTCCAGAGGATATTCTAAAGCGTTTCATTCAGAATTCCACAAAACTCACAAAAAAACCGGTATTTTGTCATGAAAACAGCGATAATGACGTAATTTTGCATAAAAATAGGATCTCAACAAATAAAATTTTTAACTGATGTTTTGGTCACCCAAAAAAACCGTAAGCGTGAAATTCCATCTCTGTTCTGTTTTCAATCGGCCAATTTTAAATTCTGCCTTTCACGCACCTTGCACTCTCCAACAGACGCCCAGAATCTGCACCACTCATGATGATCGCAACATCCATTCTTCAAACAGTGGAACTTTGTAGTCACAGGATTATCGTCATCGGCTTCTGAAAACCCGGTCCCTCAATCGTTTTGAATTCTCAATCAGACTCACCGCAAAACGATGGCATCCATAATAGAAGAAGAAGAAGAAGAAGGCCGCACGACGGTGTCTGCCACCACATTCTCTGAATTCTCTATTCTTCACATCTCACTTTATTCAAATTGCGAAAAAAGGTGTGTGGGGGGCAGGCGTCAATTGGTTTCAAATTCAATGTCAATGGGTTAAGGAAATGGCGGAAATTACAGGGAATGGGCATGAAGAAGACGATCAAAAATCGCTAACCTAACGAGGATCGGAACGGAACGGAACGAACGGCGTCTAGAATCAAAGAAAAGGAAAAGCTGAAAGAAATTGAAAAGGCGAGACAAGCTTGAGCACCGTCTCGATACAATACTATTCAGAGTTTTGCAGAAGCACGAAGATAGTGAGAACAATTCGGGCATCGAAACCGTGACAGTAACTGCCCCACTCTCTCTCGTTTTCCTTTCCTTTTATCATCAAGTGCCGCCTTTTCGGCAACATTTCAAGAGGCGTCTTCACACATTCTGCACCCAACGCCTTCTTTCTTCTGGAAGAGGGGAGGGCGAGAGAAAGTGTGAATAAAAATAGATCAAAACGTGAGGTGAGAATGTCGATCAGTCGCGTTGCGTTTCGTCTCGTTGCGCCGCGTGTTTATTTGAGGTTCAAGTGGCAAAATTAATTGTAGGAAGTAAATGAGAGCGAAGATGAAAGATTCCATTTACGAGGTGTTGCAAGAGGCAAATTGCTAACAGAAGGAGAGAGAGAAAGTCGTTTGATACGGTAGTACAACCTGTAACTGATCTTTACGATTCGGCGCCTGGTTCAAACTTGAGCAATATAGAAATATAACACATTTCTAAAAACGGGTCTCTTGATGATAGCTAGCAAAAAATACCATAAACCTCAAAAGTTTGTGGGTTAATTGGGATATTGCTCCGATAGATCTGAGTCGCCCAGGCTGGTGTAAAGCTCTTATGGACCTATTCAGCGCAGGAAAAAAACCGATTTTCGCGGTTTTTTTCCCTATGCAGGTTGCTTTCCAGGAAAAAAAACCCATCGCGTCGAGACCCGGCAGTGAAAAATGCAATGCGCCTTTAATTTTCAATGGGAATTTGGTTGAAATTTAAAGGCACATAGAGTTATTTTATCGGCCGGTCTCGACACGATAAGTTGTTTACGTCAAAAAACCTCCGACTACTGTAGTTTTTTGTCTTTTTTCATCAATTTTGCATAGGGAAAAAAACCACGAAAATCGGTTTTTTTCCTGTATTGAATAGGTCCATTGAACCCAAATAACCCTCTGCATCTCTGCGTCTCTCGCCACGTGTACAACGACACTCCAGACACGCGCGGTTTAGCAGCCACGTTTTGACTACCGGTGAGCGGCGCATATTTAGGTTGTTGTTTTTTTTTTGCGGTGGCTCTTTACTTTTAGTTTTTGGTTTTCTTAAGTAGGTTTTCGTCTAGGCTTGTTTTGTTTGTGGAATTATTGATTTTGTAAATAAATTGCGTTTCTTACGCATATTTATTGGAACCCGACAATCTTTCGGAAAGAAAGATCCAACTTTTGAACTCTGCGAAACGAGTTTAAAGATATTCCCGCACAAAAAAAAAGCTCAGAAAATTTGCAACCGAAATATAGATTTTAAAAAATTTCTGAAGAAAAGTAATTATGGGGTTATTCACGAAATGGCAAAAAACTGCGCGAAAACTCTGAAAATGCTCCGATTTACCTGAAATTTTGGGGAATGAGGGGGAAAACTTCAGATCAAAATATCGATTTTTAAGAAATATTGCTTTTTTTTCTGAAAATGCTTAAAATGGATATTTTTGTCTGAAATTTTGTGGGAATGTCCGGGAGAATTTTCCCTCTTATTTCCCAAAATTTCAAGTAAATCGGAGCATTTTCCGAGTTTTCGCGCAGTTTTTTGCCGTTTTTTGCCATTTTTTGCCATTTCGTGAATAACCCCATTACTTTTTAAAATCGATATTTCGCCCCAACTATTTTTGAGCGTGTCTGCGACTATGTGTACAATCGGAGCATTCGTCGAGTTTGTCTCCAATTGTGTTGTTATTTCGTGAATAACCCCGCTAGAGACGAGAATTCAGTAAATTCCGAAAACTTCCCCCATGGCAGTTGATAACGTCCGGGAGCCTAAAATGAATCCTAAGAAATAACAATCCCAAAATTTCCTTTGGGTGCAAATATGCGTGCTGGCTGCTTAAAGAACCCGGTAATCTTGTAAGTTTTTCCTTGTTTGCCGGCTTTAACAATCAGTTCTTGAAAAAAGTTAAAACACAGAAAAAACGGTTTTTCCAAAAATTGTTATAATGGATTCGTAGCGGAGTGACAATACTTGTTCACGTTTTTATTTTAAAAATGAAGAAATAACTGAAGAAATGAAGAGATTTTTCGTCTTCCAGTTTCACGTATAATGTCACTCCGTCGCGAATCCATTATATGGGGTTATTCATGAGAAAAAAACGGTTTGTTTTTGCTTTTTTTTTTCAATTCACGCGATATCGACAATTGTAAAAAAAAAATACAGGTAGAGAAACGGGGGTTACCCCTGATACAGCATTGATAGTGAAGAGACACAGAAACTGCCCCCTCTCTTTGAACTCCTCACCTTCTGCGTCTCTTCAATATCAATGCTGTATCAGGTTGAACCCCCGTTTCTCTACCTGCATTTTTTTTACAATTGTCGACATCGCGTGAGTTGGAAAAAAAAACAAAACCAAACCGTTTTTTTTCTCATGAATAACACCATTATCAATGCGAAATTTTATAGAAGGTAATTCTGGAAGGCTGCCAAAAACTTTTATATGTTGATTTAAAAATGAGAAACTTTCAATTTAAATAAATAAATTTTTGATCTTCAAAAAAAAATTTTTCCTTTTCCACAATTTTCAAATTTTTTTAATTCCATCTCAGAATGTGGGCGGAGCCTAAAAACGTCATGTACATATTTTCCAATGACACTGATCAGATAATTCGAATGATATAAAATGTTTGCCAAGTGCCTTTCTCTACATTTCTTCAATTAGTCTCGGTCAATAATCCGTTGCCGAAAAAACCCCCATGAAACGACTTGTTGACGGCAGAAAAACGGTCGAGAATTTCGGTTTGTGTGTAATGTGAACGCAAACAAAGAAGATGTTGCGCAATGATGAAGACGCTGGTTTGGTAATCAGAAATGGAGAGACAAGAAACGGAAGTGAAATTGAATTTGAAATTCTAGCAAAATTTTGTAGTGTTTTTTTTTTCTGGAAAAATGAGTGGAGAAAACGTGTTGTACATACATACGTAAGGGTCAGGGAAAGAGGGAAGAAATTGAGAATGGACGCATATAAAAACACTTGGTGATTGTTGTTCGGGAGGTATAATGATGAACAAAAAGTGTGGGGGGACCTGAAGAGGAGGCGGGTCACAGGAAGTGATTGCGTCATCGAAATAAATGTATTCTTCACGATAGCCTAAACTTGGGCATGTGCCCGAGACGCAGAAGCTGCTGATGTGCTCCACCGTTTTTAAGAGGAAAGATCATTAAAAATGAAGCAAGCGGCGCTTCTGCGCATTTTCTGGGTCCCGACAATATTAATTGGCTATTCTCAGTACGGAGCGCTGCAAACGCGCTCCCTTCGCACAGTGGTGGACGCGGCCACGTTGGCGACGAAAGAGTGCAGAAAATTGAGAGAGCCGTGGTCGATGTTTTGCTCTGATTTCTCTAAACCTCACTCCAAATGCATGTTCGATTGGAGCGAGTTTTCAGCGTTTTATACCGAGTATATACTCTGTAAAAAGCTCTGTGAATTCGCTCCAATTGCAAAATGAACTGAACGTGCATTTTAAGTGAAATTCAGAAGAAAAAAAGCGTGCTTATGAGCGAAACATCACCTCTTTCATATTGCGAATGGAGCGAATTCGCAACGTAGCGTAATTGTTTTGCACTGTGTGAGTTTATTTATAAAGAAAAAGACATTTTTAAATCAAAAGCTGTCTACAAGTGTTTTGAAAGAAATTAAAGAGCTAATAATAAAAACGTTTAACTCGTTTTTTCCGAGTTTTCAAAAAGAGCTAATTTTCACAAAAACAGCGTAAAATGGGTTTGTAAACACAGCTTTTTACAATTTTACGGAGTTATTCATGAGAAAAAAAACGCGATGTCGAGAATTGTAAAAAAAATACAGGTAGAGAAACGGGGGTTCCCCCCGATACAGCATTGATAGTGAAGAGACACAGAGACTGCCCCCCCCCTTTCTTTGAACTCCTCACCTTCTGCGTCTCTTCACTATCAATGCTATATCAGGGGGAACCCCCGTTTCTCTACCTGTATTTTTTTTACAATTCTCGATATCGCGTGAATTGGAAACAAAAAAACAAAAACAAACAGTTGTTTTTCTCGTGAATAACCCCATTATTGTTTTCCGCAATTTTTTCTGCCCCACCCCTCATTCTACGTATTAACCAAAGTAATGAATACAATAAAATTCTGCTCCAAAGATGTGAACTATTGTGGAGGTGTTGTTCTCAAAATAGAAACGATCTTTAAGTGTTTTGAAACTACTTGAAATACTAAAAAAAAACACATTGAATGAGTTCATGGAGTTTCTAACAAAAAAAAATGTGTCTACGATACCGTAGTATCATAATAATATTTATTTTAATAATTAAAAAGAGAGGCGGAAGTCCACGGGTTCGAAGGGAATATATTTCGCGTTAAAAAAAATAAAATAAGGAAAGTTAGACAAACGAGACAATCGGCTTTTTCTAACTTTTATATTTTTAGGTAACTTTTTGGACAAAACATCAATTTTTGTTTTACCTACGCTGCCACTTACTCACTTTAAGGACTGAAAAATGAAGTGAAATTAACATGAAATATTTGATCAAGTAGATAAGGATTACTACAAGTCGAAAACTGCGAGATTGACTATTAAAAATCCAGTACATTAAATTGCCCAGAAAGCGCCAAAAATTACTCTAGTATCACATACATATTTATTTGAAACTGTAAACCTCCCTCTTATCAATTATCACCAGGTTTCGATGAAAAACTGACAAAGACGTAACGGAATGAAAAAAGAGAAGAGAAAGTTAAAGTCAAACTGATCTGATCTGATCGAAGGAAAGAAATGAAAAGAACGACGATGATGGTGGCGATGATAATGATGATTTGATCCCGTGTGATTTTCGAGTACCTATCGACTCGAAAGTGCTTGAAAAGGAAAAGTAGAAAGCAACAACAACAAGGATAAGAATTAGATTGTAATGAGAAGAAGATATAAGTTTGTTGGCGCGTGTACAAACATTTATGCGAAGGATTATTAGCCGAGGATGTTTAACGATGTCATGGTCACCTGGGAGTTTCTTTTGCCACGTCATCATCACCATTTTCTTCGCATTTTTCTTCTTCTGCTATAAATTACCTTACCGTTACACCTTTTTACCGCATTATTCCACACTCCAAAATTTGAATTTCCATTCGAGACAAACTTATCTATTTTCTTCTTCTTTTTCTCCTTTTGTTGTAAATAAATAAAATTAAGTGAAAAGTTATCTGAATGGCGAGAAAAAAAAAGGTGCGGTAAGGTCATTGCTTGTACAATGTATAATGTCAAAAATGGGCAAAGAAGAGTGAAGAAAAAGCGAAAAAAAAAAGTCAAGAACACTTATTACTATGCGTGTTAAACACAAAGGACAAAAATGGCAAAAATCATGAAAAAGCGAAAAGAGAAAATGAAAAGGACAAGCTGCAAATTGGGGCTGGAAATGAGATTAGAATATTTTCTGAAATTTTCTATTTTTTACTTCATTTCGTGCCTGCCGTGCAGTACCACCCAGGTTCAATATTTTATTCAAAGAGTGCTAGACTTTACGAAAATGCAAACGCGCTCTATCGCACGTGCAAAAATGCAAACGCTGAGACAGATTTAAAACGGTTTGGATTTTCAAAAACAAGGCGCTGGCAGAATACGAATAGGAAAATAGTGTTTGAACATCTCGAACCCATGCAAAAGATATGAACCCACAAGAAAAAATATATAAAAATTGCTGCGGTAATGACGTTTTGAACAGGCCATTTCAAGCGCTTTTTTCTCGAACGAGGTGACAACTTTCCCGCGAAATTTAAATTCTAATTTGCATGTAGCTCTCAACACCCAGTGAATGGAGCCCAAAAATCAGTGCTTAATAGATTTGGCTATCCATGAACTGATATCCAAAAGTGTTGCAGACTCGTAATTTCGGAGTGACGTAGTGTATTTTCAGTTGAAAGGTGTGGGGGAAACCGGAAATTGAGCATTTTGGTACTGTGCTATGTAAACAGGCCTAAAACAAAAAATACAAAAAAAAACTACAATTAATAGCGTAGTGCACGGTGTCCAGGATTTGAAATGTGGGCGGAGCCTAATTTGCTGGCGCGCCAGCAAACTTGCATAGTGCACTTTCGGTGCTTGCGCATTTCTCGACTATCGCATTTTTTTCATTGATTTTATTACTTTTCTTTCAGTAAAACCTGTTTTTCTTTGTAAAATGTATGCATTGTATCTTTTAATACCATAACATTGTCCAAACTTTGATTTTCGTAAAGATTTATCCTGCAAAAACACCAAAAACTCAAAACGATTATTTCGAAATGGTGGCTGAACCAAATTCGACGTTCTTAGGCTTAAAAAATTTCTAAACATCTCAGCTATAATTCCATTAGACAACATTTAGGAAAAATAAAGAATTTATGCTTTTTTTTCCCCGAAAAACATAAAAAAAATGTTTCAAAATTTGAATTTTGCGCGAAAAAATCCAGTGGGCGCGTTTGCTCGGCTCCGCCCACTTTTCAAATCCTGGACACCGTGTAGGGACTAAAAATTCGGGCCGGTTATCTGTTTCATTTCCAGGGAATTTTCGGCGCGGATATGCCGATTATATGGTTATTATTTAGTTGTTGAAAATGGCTATTAATATGGCAGGTAGCCATTGTTGAAGCACAGCGGATAATAACCGTTTGTGCCACATGAATTGGCTCGAAAAAAAAAAGAAAACAAACTTTCAGAGTAACAAAAGCAATTTTTAGAAACGAGCAAGGAATTTAAGAAAGGGATATGATCTGAATGGTCTTGAAAATACACAAAACATAAAACACTTTTGAGAATAATTTTTTGTGATATAAAATTCCCTTAAAATAGTATCGAACAGTAAAAAAATACAGACGCGCCCATTGAACTCACATCTGGACTAACGCTTGGCTGCATACAAAACGATCAACGGAAAGTGCCAAGCTCGCTTCCACACAGACCCAAACAACAGTTTTATAAATAAGAAAGAAACTGTCACAAAAATAAACAGATACAAATCTATACCGACCTCCTTTTTGAACCGTTTGGCAAGGCAATAAATAACAAAATGAGGCTGTGTTTTATCAGTCAACCGCCACTTAAAAGTGACCATAATCTTCATTTGTACCTCACCGCCCGGGGCTGGCTCCGCCCACTTTTGAAATGACCTCGGTCACTTTTTTTTCTGTCTTGAGTTGCCTCTTTGTTGTTTGTTTCAATAAATGAGTAAGTTTGGAATAAAAAAACGGTTCTTTTTCAGTCAAAAAATTCTGGAAAAGTCACACAGTTTTGTTTCCTTTCTCTCTCTCTCTTGCCGCAATGAATAGCAAATCAAAAAGACGAAGCGAAACGTGTTTGTCCACTAATTGGCAATAAACTTTCCAAAACGGTAATACGGTAATTTGTTTGGGGTCTGATTGACTACTAGAGGTAGTAACGGACATGAAGGAGAAGCAAAAAAGAACTGTTACACTTTTCGAGAATTTGGGAAACAGAAGAAGGGATAGAAGAAGTGGTTATTTGACAATAACCGAGAGAGTTTCTGATCTTCGAGGTTTTGTTTCAGAGAGAATCGGGGAAAACGGTACAAACGATAAGATAATAAATTGTAAAAAATTGTCTACTACTGGTCATCCGCCTCGCAAAAATTATCCTTGAAGTTTGCAACAAAAATTGGCCAAAATCAACAGGGCAATGCCTTGATTCGCCACGCTTCACAACCGACCAGGTTGCCAGGCTGGGAACGAAACAAATTAGCATGCAAGAAGTGCGCAAAAAGTACACGTTGCTGGCTGCATCCAACAGCCAATCATCACCTGAGAATCGGCGGCTGCCGCACCCCGACGAATTCAGATGCAAATTTGAACGATGTGGTGTGCACGGGGTGGAGAAGGGGCGAAAAACGCATTGATGTCTGCCAAGGTCACGGAAAATGGGCTGGAACACACGTGACACAATTTAGATGTTACAATCGGGATACCATTTTAGGGGCAAAAACTGAATAGGAATTGAAGATTACAGTGTGAAATTAAATTTCTCAAAGTTTAATTTCTTGCAGTTTTCGACCCACGATTATGACTCAGTTGTAGTCTGGGAATATTTCGTATACAATGTTTGGATGCAGCAATTATTCGGAAAAAAAGGAGTAAAATTCCAATATAACCCCCACACGACAGGAGCCCCGCATGCTGGAATAAAATTTTAAAAATTTTCAGAAAAAAAAAATCGATAATTTTTAAAATCGATACTTTGGTCCAAAATTTTTTGAGCGTGTACAGGAGAATTTTTTCCAATATTTCCCAAAATTTCAGGTCAATCGAAGCTTTCTCCGATTTTTCCCGCAAATTTTTCCTTTTTTTCCGGTTTTGTGAATAAATCCATTATGGGGTTATTCACAAAACCGAAAAAAAAGGAAGAAAACGGGAAAAAAAAATTCGGGAAAAATCGGAGAATGCTCCGATTGACCTGAAATTTTGGGAAAAATTGGAAAAAAAATTCTCCTGTTCACGCTCAAAAAATTTTGGACCAAAATATCGATTTTTAAAATTTTCAGAAAAAAAATCGATAATTTTTAAATTCGATATTTCGGTCCAAAAGTTTGTGAGCGTGTACAGGAGAATTTTTTCCAATATTTCCTCGCCAATTTTCATATACTTGAAATAGCGGCCAAATAGCCGCCAAATAGCGGCCAAATGGCAGCCAAATAGCTGCCAAATGGCAGCCAAATAGCAGCCAAATAGCCGCCAAATAGCCGCCAGGCAGCTGCCAATTCTTGATGAACGTGATATGCCTGACGGCTATACATACTTTCTATAGCCGACAACTCACGGGTTCCGACGTTCGCTATGCATTGCAGAAAAGGGGCGGGGCCATCTACCTGTGCCGACTTTGTTTATCCATAATTATCAAAAACAATTTTTTTCAATCGAGTCATGAAAACATCGCGGTTTTGAAATGACTGGTTTTTGTTGGGGGAGCCTATATCACACTGATGCGCGGGGTTTTGATAGAATGTTCCCAAAAAAATCAGGGTTTTTTTGACGCTTACGCCACGCTTATGTGACGTTTTCCATACACACAATTTCCAAAATTTGAAATGTGAGGCTTGTTTGAAAATAATAACCATCGAAAATGGCTATTAGCCCTCAAAAATGATACTTTCGCAGGTAGCCAGAGATCCTAAATTGGTCAACAACATTACCGCGACAGAACTCTGTGTATCTTAAGCTTTTCTATTTTTTTTTCCTGTATTTCCTATTACACAGGTGAAATGCGGTGGATGCATATAGTGTCCGTATTTTAATCATGTCGTCCTTTTGGTCCATTGGACGGTATATAGTAACTTTTTATTTATTTTTTGCATCAAAATAAATAAATTGAATGTGGCGACTTTGCCCTTGTTTTTTCTTCACTTTTCTTACAAGTTTTTTTTCTTGTAACGGCACTGATTTTTCAAATTTTGTGATTTTTGTGGCTGAATTAGTAAAATGTGTAAACGTTAATCAAACGACGCGGATTTTTTAAATATCTAGAGCCTAGATTCATTTACGCACCTATCTTAAAATAATCTATAAAAAACAGTCACTCTCGCTAGTATTTCTCCCAATTCCCCGGCACGTTATCACGTACACCGTTTGTTTGGCGCCGTACCCGATTAGCATCAGGACGGCATCAGATAGGCATCATGGAAGTAAAAAAGCTCTTCGTTTCAATTCGATGAACACTTCCTTCCCCTTGACACCTTTGTTTCCGTTATCGAGATCAACCAGTCGTTGGGTTTTGGGAAAAGAAGGAAGTCGAGAAGAAGGATGGCACTTTTGAGGGGAACAGCCTTGAAACCGAAAATTCTCTGAATACCTGCAATTATGAGACACAACAGTTCTGGTACTCATTAGTTGTGGATGGGATGAAAAGGTTGGCAAAAAGAATTAGTTTCTCATGTCAGATTACCGTTTAAGGTGAAAGGGCATAAAATGCAAATGAATTAGATGGAACCAAACATCTTTTATGTTAGCCAACGACTGGGCAAAAACAGGGATCAAGATAACTTTATTCAAAAACCAATCGGATCAGATGCAAAAAAGTCTAGATCAAATGGCAATAGTCTGAAATACTCTTTGCGCGTTTCGTCATCTGCTTTCTCCGCCGAAAAGTTTGGACCCTCTGCCGATCCGGTTTCCTTGCTCAACTCCTTGCTGCCCTTTTCTCTACTCATTTTCTCTTTACTTCCCTTTTCTTTGCTTCCTTTTTCTTTACTCATCTTTTCGTCACTATTTCTCTTGGGACCATTCACATCATCAGGACTATCTTTCAATGGTTCACCAACTTCACGGCTTTTCGGTTTTTTCGCAAATTCCAGACTTTTTTGAATTGGAGATACAGAAAGAGTTAGGGTGGACTTTTGTGCAAAACTGAAAAATAAAACATGAATGATTACCAATATTGGAAATATTACGGTTGCTCCCAATCGTATGGATCGCTCCACGAAAACTTTCCCTTTTGCATGATAGAAATCAATGTCATGAACAATTTTTGATAGTCCGGTCGGTGATAATATGTGAGAGTTCTCAAATGTTTTGCAATTTCCAGAAATTCCATAGGACTGTTTTGCAAAACCACTTCATCCGAATGCAATCTCTTCATCTCACCCACAACGCGTCTGTCACTAAAATATATATACGAGTTTGAAATTCAATTTTAACTTAAAGGGGGTGCCAACTTTTTGGGGAAAGTTGCTTAAAATATACTCTTGGGTGGGGGATTTACGAATATCACATTGAAATTGCACAAAAAAACTTCTCTGATTTTTACAAAAAAAAATCGAAGACCACGAGGAGTACACGAAAATCGTGGCCGTGGCCTAGGAAACCCGCGGCCGCGGCTTCTAGAAAGATCCATTTTTACCAGAAATATTTTTTTTTCTTACATTTTCTCTCGTTTTTATCATCGATTTTCGATAAAACATGCTCTTATTGCTTATTAAATTTTTAGATGTTCGCGAAAACACATTTTAGTACTAAAAATCGAAAAGTCGATATTCGGCTGTCGTTCAATTCAACGTTTTAAATAATTTCTTGTGAACATTTTTGTTCAAATATAAAATTTACAGATAAAAGAGTGAATTCAATGCGGAATTGAGCAGGAAAAATGGAAGGCATGAGAATTTTTGTTCCGAATTTGTTTTATCGTGACTTTTGTGATCAACACGCAGTAATTAGCAATATGAAAGCACGAAATAAAGTCTGTATGTTATTTCTCAAAGATTAATGCAAAAAAATGCGATAAAGACCGGCGAAAAATGATGAAAAAGAAAAATGGCTTTTGAATTTCGCGCCAAATCGTGTACTCCTCGTGGTCTTCTATTTTTTTTTTTGTAAAATTCGTGAAAAATCAGAAAAAATTTTTCGTGCGATTTCGATGTGATATTCGTAAATCCCCCACCCAAGAGTATATTTTAAGCCACTTTCCCCAGAAAGTTGGTACCCCCTTTAAAGGGGGTGCCAACTTTCTGGGGAAAGTGGCTTAAAATATACTCTTGGGTGGGGGATTTACGAATATCACATCGAAATCGAACGAAAAAATTTTTCTGATTTTTGGCGAATTTTACAAAAAAAAATAGAAGACCACGTGGAGTACACGAATTGGCGGGAAATTCAAACGCCATTTTCTTTTTCACCATTTTTCTCCCGTCTTTCTCGCATTTTTTTGCATTAATCTTGGGGAAATAATGAACAAACATCATTTCGTGTTTTAAAATAGCAAATTAACGCGTGTTGATCAAAAAAATAAGGATAAAACAAATTCAGAACAAAAATTCTCATACCTTCGTTTTCTGTCCCTTTTCCTGCTTAATTCCGCATTAAGTTCACTATTTTATCTGCAACCACGGTGTCCAGGATTTGAAATGTGGGCGGAGCCTAATTTGCTAACGCGTCAGCAAACTTCATGGCGCACTTTCGGTGCTTGCGCATTTTTCGACTCTCGCATTTTATTTTATTGATTTTATTGTTTTTCTTTCAGTAAAACCTGTTTTTCTTTGTAAAATGTATGTATTTTATCTTTTAATACCATATAATTGCCCAAACTTCGCTTTTCGTAAAGATTTATCCTGCAAAAACACCAAAAAACTCAAAACGAATATTTCGAAATGGTGGCTAAACCAAATTCGACGTTCTTAGGCTTAAAAAATTTCTAAAGACCTTAGCTATAATTCCGTTGGAGCACATGTGGGAAAAAATTAAGAATTTATGCTTTTTTCCCGAAAAACATAAAAAAATGCCTCAAAATTTGAATTTCGCGCGAAAAAATCCAGTGGGGCGCGTTTGCTCGGCTCCGCCCACATTTCAAATCCTGGACACCGTGGCAACGTTTATATTTGAACAATAAATGTTCACAATAAATTATTTAAAACGATGAATCGAACGAAAGGCGAATATCGATTTTTCGATATTTAGTACTAAAATGTGTTTTCGCGATTATCTAAAATTTCAATAAGCGATTAGAGCATGTTTTATCGAAAATCGATAATAAAAACGAGGAAAATTGCACGAAAAATAAATATTTCTGGTGAAAATGGATCTTTCTAGAAGCCGCGGCCGTGGGTTTCCTAGTCCACGGCCACGATTTTCGTGTACTCCTCGTGGTCTTCTATTTTTTTTTGTAAAAATCATAAAAAATCGGAAACTTTTTTTCGTGCAATTTCAATGTGATATTCGTAAATCCCCCACTCAAGAGTATATTTTAAGCCACTTTCCCCAGAAAGTTGGCACCCCCTTTAATGGGGTTATTCTCGAAACCAGCAAAAAAAACTCAGCGAAAATTCGGAGAATGCTCCGATCGGTCTGAAACTTTGAGAGATTATTTGAAAAATACTCTAGGATATTCCCTGAAAATTTCAGACCGAAAAATTGATTTTAAAAAATATCGATTTTTATTTTTGAAAATTTTCAAAATCGACATTTTGGTCTGAAATTTTCAGAGAATGTCCGGAAGTATTTTTTAAATGATTTCCCAAAGTTTCAGATCAATCAGAACATTTTCCAATTTTTTGCAGAATTTTTTTCTGGTTTTTTCTATTTTTTCCTTTTTTTTTTTGCTGGTTCCGAGAATAACCCCATAAAAATTGAATCACCATTGATTTGCCCATGGAAGGGGTCCTCTGAGTTCGGCGAGCAAGTAGAGCATGCTCCACAAATCGTCGACTCTTCCTTGCTCCGAACGATCATGCATTCGGATTGAGCAGTAACGAGTTGTTCCTCTGAAAATTTCCCATTTTACCTGACTTTTATAGATTCAAAAATATGTTTTCAATGTCACGGTGTCCTAAATTGCTGGCGCGCCAGCAAACTTGCATGGCGCACTTTCGGTGCTTGCGCATTTTTTGACTCTCGCATTTTTTATTGATTTTATTATTTTTCTTTCAGTAAAACCTGTTTTTCATTGTAAAATGTATGTATTGTATCTTTTAATACCATAAAATTGCCCAAACTTCGATTTTCGTAAAGATTTATCCTGCAAAAACACCAAAAAACTCAAAACGAATATTTCGAAATGGTGGCTGAACCGAATTCGACATTCTTAGGCTTAAAAAATTTCTAAGCACTTTAGCTATAATTCCATTGGAACACATGTGGGAAAAAAAGTAAGAATTTATGTTTTTTTTCCTGAAAAACAAAAAAATGCGTCAAAATTTGAATTTCGCGCGAAAAAATCCCTCGGCTCCGCCCACTTTTCAAATCCTGGACACCGTGAATGTTATTTTTTATACTCGGTATAAAGCTCAATGCGCTCCAATCGCTGTGAGATTCAGAAAAAAAAAACATCGGCCACGCCAAAGTGGACGCATACAGCGCTCCGTACTGAGAATATCCCGCTTTTTTGAAAATTAACTGACAGAACATTTTTGCGGGAATTTTATAAGATAAGACACTCAAAAAACCAGTTAAATAAAACTTCCAGTAACTGATATGTAAATATGTATATTATCAATTCAATATTCTTGCCGGCTACCAAATGCGCCCGCGAAAGTTTTATAATAGACGCAGACATAGCGACACATGTCTGCGGCGACACACCCGCTCACATTTTTTGATCTACGTTCAGTTGAATTCAGTTGAATTCAGTTGAAAAGACCTGAAGGGGCGGAGCCTCGATGTTTCGCGCCACTGCTTACTGTAGCTGGCAAGAATATTGAATTGATAATACCTGAAGAGAGAACGTTCTCTTGGCCTACGCATCATCAGTTTGCTAGGCTGCTCAGAATGCGGAACGGCATATTGACGAGCTAGTCCAAAATCGAGTATATGCAAAAATCGACACTCTTCTGAATTGCTCTTGTATCCTAGAGCCATGTTTGCAGGTTTAAGATCGCGATGGATGAATCCTATCTGAAAAAATTCCAATTGAGCTGCCGAACTGGAAAAGTAAGGAAAACAAACATCATGCATCTGTTTAAGACAGAAAAGTGTGTTGGCAGCAATGCGGACCTGCGAGGATACAGTAATCTGCCTTCCAACTCTCTTCACCAATTTGTTGAGACTTTCGCCGAGAAGAGTCATGATGACGTAGCTAAAATCCATGAGTCTTGCAGCGAATAAAAACTGTGCCACGTGAGGTTTCCCGGATAGTTTCTTCAGAATCGCCACCTCTAACTTGAGCACACATCCGCCGGCCGCCGTATTCGACTCTGCTTTCATCGCCGCTTCTGAATCATCTTCCAGATTCTTCACCAAATACACACTTCCACATCCGCCTTCTCCTAATTTTCGAACCACTTGCCATGTTCCTCCGACGGTTTTTCCTCTCGCTAGTTCGACAGTGCCGGTATCTATTTGTTTTACTGTAAGTCAAACAGAATCGAGTTAGAAGAGAAGAGATGGGCGGATTTTACCTTCTGTCATTAATCTTGTCTACAGCAAATAGACAACACAAAATGGTGCTAGAAATAAAATTAATGAAAATTTCCAAGCCAAATTTGATATTCACGTTTTTATTTGATAAATCAGATAAGTGAGAACCGTTTCAAAGTTCACGTTATTTGTCAAAATGAGGAGAGCGTTGTACTGACATGGCGGTAAGTTGTGATCGCAAATTGTTCAAATTTGGAGTGAGTGAGATTCAGAGAAATCAGAGCAAAACATCGACCACGGTCTCTCAATTTTTCGCACTCTCTCGTCGCCAACCTGGCCGCGTCCACCACTGTGCGAAGGGAGCGCGTTTGCAGCGCTCCGTACTGAGAATAATTAATTGTAAGGCGCATCCGTAGTTTACCCAGCGATGCAATGCATATTGGGCATTTGGCGATTAATTCAGATATCGCCGACGTAGTTATTTTAGATTTTATCACATTATTCAATAGTAAATTTTCTGCAGAATCGAATGATGATAGTAACGGGTCTGGGACGTTTCAAAACAAGACGTTTCAAAACTGGGACGTTTCAAAACTTTTTTTGCATTTTTGCGGCGTACTAGTGTATTTAAATTTCCATAAAAATACAAATAATTGATAAAAGCAAAAAATAAAAACCTAATGAGCGTGCGTTTTGGTGTCAATTGGCAAAAAACGCTACGAAAAAATGCAAAAAAGTTTTGAAACGTCCCAGAGCCATAGTAACTCGCGTGACAGAGACCAGGGATGTGCGTGAAA
Source organism: Caenorhabditis japonica (assembly GCA_963572235.1). Classification (NCBI taxonomy): domain Eukaryota; kingdom Metazoa; phylum Nematoda; class Chromadorea; order Rhabditida; family Rhabditidae; genus Caenorhabditis; species Caenorhabditis japonica. The sequence continues at coordinate 21,769,261 of OY754343.1, read as the reverse complement.
TTATTTTTTCACGGATCCGTGAAAACGTGAATTCACGGTTTTGAAGAACCGTGAAAACCGTGAAATCCGTGAAAAAACAAATTTTCAAAAATTGATCAAAGTATTGTGTTTTCAATAGAGTTGCATCATTAAAAATGAAATTCAGAACTCACCGAAACAACTGTGTTTCGTTGTTTTTGGTTAAAAATGACAAACTCAGTGTACTATCGATTTCAAAATAATTGTGTCATACGTTTTTACCTGAATTTTATTTTAATAGTTGATCACTCTTCAGGGGGTACCCGCTTTTAGATTTGTGTGGTTGCGAACTGCTACAAAAAATAACTGTGCGGTTTAGACTCAATTTTCCAAATTCCATCAAGTTTTAACTGGTCCTTGCTTTGATGGCCTACAGTACCTTTAAATGGAGTCGTACGAATAAGTGTTCAACTAGTGAAATGTAGTCTTGAATTTAAAAGTTAAACATGATAATGTTGAAACCTTAATTATATCATTGAATTTTTTGAACTCACTCCGTGTTTTAACCTTCTATTCGTGGTCCAGGTGGGAATACGATTTCACGAAATAAAGTCGACAAGATTCGAATTTTTCTGGCAGTTCTGGGTGTTGCATGCACAATGAACAATTTTTTTTTTCGAAACTGTCGTTTTCTGACAGTAAATACACTAAAGGCATCATACAGCAGCCAGCGCACTAGCCTTAAAAATATTTAACTCAATCACGAAATATTTAACTCAATCATGAAAACCGTGAAATCCGTGAAATCCGTAACCGTGAAATCACATCCCTGACAGAGACCTCCATAATAGAGAAAAAAGCAAAAAACTTGAATTTTTCAAAAACCACTTTCATACTTTTAGGTCAAAAAGTGTTTTAAAATGTCTCAAATTATTTAAAACTTTGTACACCTAATCTCGAAGATCTCCTTTATCGATTTCGACAATAAAAAAATGAGGTCATCGCTGAAAATTTTCAGACATTTTTGGTTGTACTTTGGAGATGTCCAGAAGGCGTGCCGTTGTAGATAGAGGAGATCTGATGCAAAAATCGAATTCCCCGTATAAAAATCTATCAGAAATTTAAAAACACGCCGTGACAGAGACCTGCCATAGATATTGTCGGCCCGCCAAAATGGTCAAACGCGCTCCGCTGAACTCAATACTACGTGGATTTTATTTTGGTTTCCAAATTTTTTCATTTCACGTGTAAATTCAACGTGAAATAAAATAATTTGGAAACCAAAATGAAATCCACGTAGTATTGAGTTCAGCGGAGCGCGTTTGGCCGACGTGGCGGGCCGATAATAATTTTAGAACGTTTTTCTGATCGTCGTTCCAGTTTTTGAAAATTTTGTCTGAAAATTGAAATTTTCAGTCAAATCTAATATCACCAATCAATTCTGCGTGAAAAATTACGTATGGAAACATTCCGGTATGCACAATTATGTTAATAGTATTCGGGCTACTGGAGCGCAAACTCTCAAAATAAAAGCGAGGAGAAAAAATTGAAAGGCTCCGCCCCCTCGGATTTCAGGCGGGTATCGCGCGCACGTGTTTTGGCGGGTAGACGCCGTTTTTTTTTTTCTTTTTGGCGCTAGACCCTACGTAAAAGCAAATGCGCTCTATCGCATTCTCTGCGTCTCCACAGGGGCATTATCCCAAGTTTACCTAACCAGTTGAAAAAAAAAATGAAGACACAAAGAAGACGCTAGCTTTTTATTGCTCCTTACCTTGAAAATTTTATATGATTCTTTTCTGAAATTCCGAGTTCAATCATTTAACAATCAGGCCACCACCACGTTTTTTCATGCCATTTGTTTATCTTTTTTCCAATTGTTGACAAACTAAAAAAGACATCAAAGTATGCTCAAAGAGCACCCTGGTTGTTATCAGCGAACGTTTTACGTAATTTCTTTTGGCTCACGTTTTTTTTTCAACAAAATTTTCCCAACTCATTTTTAGGTTTACGGAATTTGTTTGAGGTATTTTAGAGTGGAGTGTTAAAAATTTGAGTTGCGATGCGATGGATCGGATTACTAGCGGATTAGAAATAGTGTCATTGGTTATTGACTTTTTTTAGACACTTATTGTTAGTTATCATTCAATACACTTCGTGTCTATAGGTTAGTATGATAATAGGTGTCAAATGGCATTTTGGAATAAACATTTTTTGAGTTTTGCTGTACGCAAGTTTGAGTTTTTTTTAAAGAATTTTTGAACGAATACAGGTAGAGAAACGGGGGTTCGCCCTGATATAGCATTGATATTGAAGAGACGAGACGCAGAAGATGAGGAGTTCAAAGAAGGGGCAGTCTCTGTGTCTCTTCATTATCAATGGTTTATCCTCGTTTCTCTACCTGTATTTTTTTTTTACAATCCTCGACATTGCGTGAATTGGAAACAAAAACAAAAACAAACAATTTTTTCTCAAGAATAACCCCATTAGGGTTTCATAAAAATTGACCCTTTCTCTAGTAATTTCTCAAGTTCACGTGGTCTATATTAAACTTATGTGTCAACAAAAATTTCCTCACTTTTCAATTCCTCATGGATTCAAATGAAGCATTCTATATTTATGAAGACGTCTTTGTCAAGGTATATAATATACCAATTTTTGTCAACAAACATCCCAAAAAAACTCCTAGACGTGGGAAAATACAAAAAAAACTATTTGCCACTGGTGCTTTTTCTCTTTTCCCATCCTATATCAAAAACTTTGTTCAAAGGCTTTGGTTTCCTCCAATTTCGGATTAACAACAGATTGTGTTTCTTCTCTGTTTCCGTTTGCTCCGCCTCTTATCAACACCGCTTTTTTCCACCCATTTTCTTTCTTTTCAAACAAAAATGTTTCAGTATTAGTAGAAGTGATAAGCTAGACCTGTCACGTTTTACGTACTGTCTGTACTCTATCATTCTGATTTTTTTTTTGGTTTTGCAGAAATTCATGACTGCAAAAGAAGACACATTGCCGGAAAGGCTACGATATCACGGTGTGCACACGAATGTTCTGTTGAGGAATTTGATTTCAGAGTTTTTTGGCACTTTTCTACTTTGTGTGAGTGTTTATCGCTGTTGCCTCCTTTGATTGGTCTGCATAAAATGAACTTTCGTAAATCTAGAGTATAGCAGGAAAAACCAATTTCTAACTATATTTTCGAAGCGAACTACTAATAAATTCTAAGTTGTTGGCATTTCTCAAGCTTATTTATTTTTGTGTACTCGGCAAACGCAAGCAACAGATCTTTATTTAGTAACTGTTTGATTTTGTTTAATTGTTGCGCTATAAAGATCTTCTAAAAAGCGGCACAACTAAAAATGCACTAATTTTAAGATCTGCGTAACATCTGTTACGACGACAAAATCTATAAAAACCTTCGAAAAGTCCACTTTCGAAACGCCACACTTTCGAAACTTCTACTTTCGAAATGTCCGAGAGCCGGTATCCCACTTGCAAAAAACATAAGAACTGATGAGCTGAAGTACAAAAATCAGTGCCGTTACAAGAAAAAAAACTTGTAAGAAATGTGAAAAAAAAGCAGGGGCAAAGTCGCCAAATATCGCAGGCTTTTGTATATACATTCAATTTATTTATTTTGATGCAAAAAGTAAATAAAACGTTATTATATACCGTCCAATGGACCAAAAGGACGACATGATTAAAATACGGACACTATATGCATCCACCGCATTACACCTGTGTTAGCAGATTTGTTTCTAATTATTTTAACCACTAATCTGTACAAGGCACATTGGCTGACGTGAGACTACCGAAGCCGAAGTTTGGTGAGCCAGTCTCCAATAACCCGGCACCTGAACTGAAATGTTTATAATTTAACGGCATGTCGGGCTATTAGAGTAAAACGGTATTTCGAGCAGTTTGAACAAAACATTTTGGTATAATTACAGAAGTGAGCCCTCAATATTAAAATTTTCGAATTTTCAGCAAAAACCGAAAATTTGCTCGAAGTGCATTGAAATTGATTTTTCTTTAATAGTCGAAAACTCGAAATCGATTACATTTTAAACTTAGCTGTGTGGAAAAGTAAAGGGCTTTTTCTAAATTAATCTCAAAACAATTTTCATTCTCAACTTTTCCTTTAGTTCATCGGTCTCTCCATTGTATTCCAATTCCACGCTGGTGGCGGAAAAACCACCGAATGGATTGGTGTGAACATCGGATGGGGATTTGCAATCATGTTTTCAATCATGGCAACGGCTAGAATGTCAGGTAAATAATTAGGAGTTAAATAATTTGCATCACCCGAACTTGCCAATATCCAGGTGGTCAACTCAATCCAGCCATTTCGCTTCTTCTGTGGTCTCTCGGTCATCTCAAACTTGCCTGGGTCCCGCTTTACGCTATTGCTCAGACTGCTGGAGCGTTCTTCGCTTCTTTCGCCATGTACGGCTACTACTACGAGCAATTCAACGCTTTTGACGGTGGCAACCGCACAATCCTGGGCGCAACAGGAACCGCAGGGTGCTTCGCCAGTTATCCATCTCCAAATCTTGGAGTCTGGGGACCTTACATCGATCAGTGCGTGGGAACAGGAGTTCTCGCCTATTTTCTCTGCGTGGTTATTGATGAGAGAAATCAGATTCCGAAAATCTGGCATCCAATGTTTTTCGGATTCCTTGTGATGATGATTGGAACGGGATTTGGAATGAACCTTGGATATCCAATCAATCCAGCCAGAGATCTCGGTCCAAGACTTTTCAGTTACTTTATCTACGGACCAGGTGTCTTTCAGTAAGTTCTAAAATATTTAATTATTTAGGGATAATTACAGAATAGCCACCCATATATTTCAAAATAGATACCCATTTGACTCGCTGTATTATCGTTTCAATATTCTTGCCGGCTACCACATGCGCCCGCGAAAGTTTTTATAATAGACGCAGACATAACGAGGGACACACCCGATCACATTTTTTGATCTACGTTCAGTTGAATTCAGTTGAAAATACCTGATAGGGCGGAGCCTCGATTTTTCGCGCCACTTCTTACTGTAGCCGGCAAGAATATTGAATTGATAATAGTATAGCCACCCACAGTCGGCGCCGCACACACGCGAGCACACCAACGCACACCAACGCACACGCGCGCACTCACGCGCACACACACATTTACAGCGATATGATTTCCGGCGCCGCGCATGAAATTGCCGGGTAGTTTGCCTTCAATTTGTTGCATTTCTTTATGCTTACTAGTGATGCACCAAACTTATAACATCTTCTGATTCTGTATTCCGCAAAAATAATTATATTTCCCTTTCCGCTTCCGTAATTTAACATTTCCCGCACGGCATGCTGGACCCTACAAAAGTGCAAACGCCCCCTGGCGCACTTTTGCTTTTTTCTCTGCGCCTCCATATATGTGTCTTGGATTATTGCCAAAAATCTTTGGCGCCTTGCCAAATATGTTTTTTTTTTTGGCAAAATATAACGTTTTTCGCATTTTTAGTCCCAATTTTCGTGTTTTGTTTTTCAGAATTTAAATTAAAATTAAAATTAACTGTTTTATTTACGAAAAAACCGACTTAAAATCAATATTCCAACAAAACATTTATCACATTAATCTCAAAAACAACCATTTTAAAAACATAATTTTTTTTTAATGAGAAACAAACAAAAAAAAATAATAAATGAGCAAAAAAAAATAACAAAAAGTAAGGAAGAAACAATAAAATATCGTAAATCGACACAAGTCTATGCGGAGGAGACGCAGGGACGCGAGAGTAGAATAGCGCGCGAAAATTCGCTTTTGAAAAATAATTCAAAAACGTAGCCTCCAACACGCCGTGTCCCGCGCCGTTTATGAATTTTCGGTGATATTTTGCCCATTTTCGTCGTTGAAAACTTTTTAACTATATTTTCGTTTCCGCTTCCGTAATTTTTGGAATTATTCCGCAATGAATGGAAATTTTTTAAGCGGCTATTCTGGCTATCGGTGGCTATTCTGGAATGATGGGTGACTATTTTATAGCCCGTTGGTGTGGGTACTTATATTGGAGTGCAAGGATGGCTATTCTGGAAGATTACCTAGGAAACCAGTATAGGCACCCATTACCACTAAGTGGGTGGCTTAACTGTAATAATATATTCCAGTAAAAGCACCCATATATTTCAAAACAGCCATCCACAGAAAATCGGAAAAATCCCATTTTTCAGTTAACGCTGACGTATATCGACAGCACTAAGCGAGAGGTGAGTAAATGCGCTCCACTGAATGGCGCGAATTTGAAATCTTCTACTGTCGTGCACCGTTATTTTTCTCTCTGCGCATTGATTTTCTTCTATCCCGTCTCCGTTTTCACCCCTTTCGTTCAAAAATTAACAAAAAAATTTTAATTTGGGGCAGATGGAGTTGGGGGCCACTCAAGAACATTTTTTGTTTCGTTTTTATTGGCGATTTTGCATTGTTTTTGATTTGTTTGATATATTTATCTCATTCAGAATTTATTTTCGTCCGGAAAGTTCAAGCATGTGTGATAATTTTCAAATATGCGACCGGAGGGAGCTGGGCGGAAGCTAGCTTTGATCCTTTTGAGTGTTTAATCGGCTCCCGGGAACATTTTCTCACCTTTAGACTTTAAATCCCAAAAAATCCCGTCACAAAGCATGCTTTCACCCAGCTCCCTCCGGTTGCCAAATTGAAAAGTGTCACACATGCTTCCGGAGCGTTGCCGCTGAACTTTCCGTGAATCGATAAATGTTTAGAAACTCACATTCAAAGCGTTTATGAAAAAAAAAGCAAAAAAAGAATTATTTTTACAAAAAAATTAATAATTCCGCGGAGACAAGGAAGAAATCGATGCGCAGTGAGAAAAATAACGGTGCACGACAGTGGAAGATTTCAAATTGGCGCCATTCAATGGAGCGCATTTACTCACCTCTCGCTTAGTGCTGTCGATATACGTCAGCGTTTTTCAGTTATGTGGGTGGCTATATTGTAGTGGGTAGCTATACTGGAATTTTCCCATTATTTGTAACACATTGAAATTTCAGCTCTCCTTATCCTAATTATTGGGTCGCTCCTGTCGTTGCTCCGTTTGTTGGCGTTCTCGTTGGAGGATGGTTCTATCATTTTTCTCTTGGAATGCACAATCCAGACATTGAAGAGCTAGAAAAACCACCACAATCTCCAGAGCAAAAGAAATTGCTCGAAGTATAGAAATATGTACATTTTATTGTTCTATATAAGTAGTTCCACATTAAAAATAAATTACATTTTGAAACATTAAACTAGAGAAGGACATTAATCAGAACAGTGAACAAGGCAAGGAGAATAGAAACCGAAGACGAGTTTCCAGTGTCAATAAGCTCAGAGAGTTGAATGTTTGGATCAAAGTTATCCTGGCTGGTGTAGTTAATATTGGCGGATGGTTTAGCCCAGACAAAGTTGGAAATCATTTGAACAGATGGTCCAGCACGATCGTATGGCACCATGTGTCCGGCACCCTTCACGGTCAACAGATCGATAGTGATTGTGGCGTTGTTGCCATTCTTTCCAGAATATGTTTGCACGTACCCAGCCAATTGCTGATTGTCACTGTAAAACCATGGAGTGCGTGGTCCGCTCTGAAAATTGAAAAGATTTAAAAAAAGGTTTTTTTTTTTGCAATTCCTACAGTGAGCTTATTATCATTTGCAACTTGAAGAATATGTTTTGCATCTCCCAGATAGTTGCATACAGTGTCGACATCTCCGTTGTAGATCAAAAAGCGGAAGTCAGTCTTTGCATTTTTGATTATACTATTGAAAAACTGGTTAGTAGTATTGTAAGTCAACTTGTAGTTATTGTAGATTGAATCTCTGCAATCCTGCCAAGTATTGTTTTGTTTCTTCCAGTCCTGCGGGATATGAAGAGCATTCTGAACTTTGTCGCTGTTCAAATATTTGGAAACTGGGTCCTCGTTCCAGCAAAAGTATCCAAACTGGTTGTCGTTGGAGAAACGATTTACAAGAGCCTGAAAACAACGGGATTCAGGGAAAAATTGATTCCTCTGACAAGAAATCTTACCGCAGTGTTCTTCGCAAGATCGGAAGTTCCCCTAAAGTTTCCTAATTTTGCATAGTGAAGGTTTCTCTTGACCGCAGATACTCCCTGAATGGCGCTTCTCTTGACTCTTTTTCCAGTTGCCGGTGGAGCTGGTGCTTGGAAGACGGACTTGTCATAACACTCTTGGTAAAAGTTGTATTGATCAAATCTAAAAAGTTGAAGGAATATTTAAACTCAGGAAATTTTTGGCTAATAGCCATTGAAAACGGCTAATAGCCACGGATTCGGGGCGTGTGCCACGCCCCATATTCAATGGCTATTAGCCATTTCCATCTGCTATCATTTTCAATTTTTTTTCCATTTCAATTTTCGGACATTTTGTGTCTGGAAAAAGTCGCAAAATCGCTGATTGTTTCCTATAATTGTTGCATGTATAATTCTACATATAGTTGCGTTGACAACAGACGGATTTTTTTAGGCAGTGAATGGCTAATAGCCCTTTTCGGCGGCTAATAACCATAATCGATGGCTAATAGAAATAATGGCTAATAGCCAAATTCGCCGGCTAGTTGACATTATCTCCCGCTATCAGCCTTTTTGGCGGCTATTAGCCGTTTTCAGTGGCTATTAGCCACCTAGATGCCGACCAGGGGTGGGAAAAAAAAAATTTTCCACAAAAAAAAAAATTTTTTGTCTTCAAAAAAATTACCAAAAAAAAAAAAACTTTTTTTGTTTCCAAAAAGAAGTTACCGAAAAAAAAAAAATTTTTTTTGCTCCTAAAAGAATTAACAAAAAAACAAAAAAAAAATTTTTTTCCTCAAAAAATTTACCAAAAAAAAATCCAAAAAAAGTACGTATTTCTGCCAGTTAAAAAGAAATTTTCCAAGTTTTTGTTGAAAATTAGACCCTCTGTGGCTCTAAAAAAAAAATTTTTGCCTGTTGCTTTTCTAGGCCATCGCAAAAATTTTTTAGGCCCTCCGCTGTGAGACCTGCGGGCGAGACCAATTTTCAAAAATTATTCGCCCGTAAATCGATATTTCGCAGGTCTCACAGCCGAGGGCCTAAAAAACTTTTGCGATGGCCTAGAAAAGCAACGGAAAAAACTCTCGCGGCCACGGATTTTTTTAGTTGTTCTTCCATTTTCGCACGCATTTTTTTAACCGAAATGTCATATTTTCTATTTTTCCCCTTTAATTCTTATTTATTTTGTCTGAAATTTACAGTTTTACGTGCCATTCAACGAAAACCAGCCTTTGGTTTGGCGAGAGACCATAATTGTACAATTGCAATGCAAAACTTACGAAAAATTGTGCGACGAGTACTTTATCGCATTTCTTTTTTAGCTTAACTTGAAAACTGATATATCAATTATTTTTCTTATGTAAATCGCTAAAATCACATACAAATTCAATATTTTTTCTTGTTCATTGTTGATTGAAGTGCCAAAACGTTTTTGAAAATTAGAAATTTTTGTCGAATCCGTGGCCGCGAGAGTTTTTTCCGTTGCTTTTCTAGGCCATCGCAAAAGTTTTTTAGGCCCTCCGCTGTGAGACCTGCGAAATATCTATTTACGGGCGAATAATTTTTGAAAATTGGTCTCGCGCGCAGGTCTCACAGCGGAGGGCCTAAAAAATTTTTGCGATGGCCTAGAAAAGCAACGGAAAAAAACTCTCGCAGCCACGGATTTTTTTCTTTTTTTTCCGTCGTTTGAATAAGGAAAAAAAAGGAAAAAACTATTTTTTCCGACCCTGAATAACCCCATTATCATCGAAAAAAAAATCAAAAAATTTTTTGTCTCATCCAAAAAAAACCCAAAAAAAAACAAAAAAAAATCGAAAAAAAAATTTTTTTTGGTCTCACCCCTGATGCCGACTCTCGCCATAACGCGCCCAAAATTTCGAAGATTCAATGACTCAAAATTCTCTCTCACCCTTCAGTTCCATCGGCATTTTGCGAAATGAGTGGTTGAATGAGGTTTCCACAGTAGGAACCGTCTCCAACATAGTCAATCAGGTTTGAAGAATTTGTATACTGAGCAAAGTCAAAGTTATCCATATCGGCTCCTTTAGAGCAGTTTGTTTTGATGGATGCCCAATCTCTGTAAGAGAATAATAATGTAATAATAATAATGAGTGTTTGAACTATAATTTCAAAATTTTACTGAAGGGAGACACGTCCATGATAGGCACTCCATAGAGCAAGAGCATTGAGAAGTCCACGAACGTTCATAAATCCATTTCCAATTGCGGACCCTTGGAAGTTCTTATTTGGGAACGATCCATTATTGATTCCCTGGATGATCAAGTCAGTGAGCATTGGAATGTAAATTCCCGCATAAGATTCTCCGGAAAGGTAGAATGTACGGTTCGCGTATTTTGGTTGAACTCTAAAAAACTTAATTTTTGAAAGGGAAACAAATAGTGCAATTTGGAGAAACGAAGACATACAGTACCGTTCAAAAGGTTGGAAACTTTTGGTTTTTGGAGTATAACTTTTGAATGGAGAGGGTTATGGTTCCGAAACTTTGCATTTGCATGAATCTGCCCCGTAATGTTTTTGACAAGCTTCAAAAATGGGTTTAGTCATTTTTGAAAACTGCAGATTTTTCAAAACATTTCAGATGCCAAAATTATTTTTGGGTCGAAAATTTTGACATCTGAAATTTTTTTGAAAAATCTGCAGTTTTCAAAAATGACCAAATACATTTTTGGAGCTTGTCAAAAACATTACGGGACAAATTCATGCAAATTTTCAGAACCATAACCCTCTCCATTCAAAAGTTATGCCCGAAAAACCAAAAGTTTCCAACCTTTTGAACGGTACTGTAACGGTGTTTGCGGACTCATGCTTTCATGATGCAACTCGTTTGAAACAAACAATAAATATTTAAAAAAAACCAACGTTTTGAAGAAATTGGTGAGAGCAAAAAGATTCTGTTGAGCCGATTGATCATCGTTAGCATTGAAGAAATTAGGAGTGTTTGTGTCATAAGAGTAACCGACTCCGATTGGAGATTCAAGATAGAGAACATTGGCTTTCTGAATATTTAAAAATATGAATTTTTTTCTTAAATTTATAACTTGAGTACCGCATTCCATGCATACGGATTCTCATAAAGAGTCTCTCCATCAAAGTTCACATAAAATGGACCCAACTCCTCGAAGAGACCGCCTAGAGACGAACATCCTGGTCCTCCGTTGAACCAGACAAGAAGTGGATCAGTGTCCGGTTTGGAACGAGATTCGGTTAACCTGTAAACACATTTTTTTTTTCTAATTTTTAGGGGGTACGACAGAATAGAAATAGGCGAAATAGAAATGCTACAAAATAGAATTGCTACAAAATAGAAATGAGCGGAATAGAACAGCGCGAAATAGAAATGTGACAAAATAGAAATGGGCGAAATAGAAATCGGTGCGATGGAGCGCGTTTGCATTATTCTTCGAATTTTCCGATTACTATAGGATTTTTCAGTAATTTTCAGATATTTTACGCACTTAACAACATCGAAAATGAAGAAGGGTATAAAATCAATGCAGTTTCAGAAAAAAAAAGGAAAATCGGCGAAAATTGAAAAAATGATGCAAACGCGCTCCATCGCCCAAAAATTTCTATTTTGTAGCATTTCTATTTCGCTCATTTCTATTTTTTTCAGTTCTTTTTTGTAGTAATTCTATTTTGTAGCATTTCTATTTCGCCTATTTCTATTCTGTCGTACCCCCAATTTTTACAGTGTTGGAAAAGAAAACGTTGTTATCAGTAAAACGGGCTGATTCGATTTGTCGTGTATTACGTAAGAATTATGACTGAATTAAGTGACTACTATGTTGGAGTGGCGGTAAACGGCAGAGAAATGATAAAAATACACAAATTGGTGATTATTTTAAATTAATCATCAATACATCACATTTTGCAAAAAAATTTGATGATTTTACGAAGTTGTGATTGTCATGGTCAAAAGCAGGGGTGCCACAAAAAAATATTTTTGCGAAAAAACAAAAAAAGTTTTTTTCGCAAAAAAAATTGCGAAAAAAAACAAAAAAACCAAAAAAAAACAAAAAATTTTTTTCATTTTCACCGCGTATTTTTATCGTTTTTTATCAAAATACTATCAGATTTACCCATTTTATTCATGCAGAAAGGTGGAAAATTACGAAAAATGTTCGAAAACTGTTTGCTAGACATCTCTAGCACTTGTACTCTGGTATTTAATGCAAGTTTTTCTTTCCAATCTTTGATTTTTTCAAAAAAAATGCAAAAATTTTTTGAAACAAAAAACCTATGCGAAAAAAAAAAATTTTTTTCGCAATAGGTGCGAAAAATGCGAAAAAAAAAAAAAAAAAAAAAAAAAACGGCACCCCTGGTCAAAAGTAGAAAAATTGGTCTTCGGAGCAAAATTTCATCAAAATTATTATTGTGTTTTTAATCGAGTTGCAGCATGAGAACGAGAAAAAAAAGACATGTTTTCTCTGCTTCTCTTCGAATCGAACTGTGTTTGCGTGGTCGCGCGAAAAAAAATGGGCGGAGTCACGTCACGTCACGTCACGCGTTCTCATGTCGCAAGTCGATTGAAAAAACAATAGTATTCATCCTTGTCTCGCAATACCCGCCAAAACACGTGCTCAGGAAACAGCAAGCTAATTAGTCATTGTATTTGGCGCGTATAGGCAGCTATGATCCTAATATCCATGAAGAAAGGCTAAAAGCCATTGAAAAAAGCTAGTAGGCATCCAATTAGGGACGTACGTCAAATGTATTCAGCACAATATTCTTTTTTTTTCTCGACATGAAAATTTAGTTGCGAATAAATAACACATGTTTTGACTTTTATTTTTTTTTATATCTACAAACTATCTATTTTCTTACATATAATGCATCCGCCATGTTCCATTATCGTTAGCATCCACGTATCCTGAATACGATTTGAAATCGGTTTTAAAGAGAAGTCCTGGAAGATCAGTGATCAGGTCATCTTCCCCATTCGAGAATACAGACACTGTCAACAACAGGAGACCAAGAAGAGAACGGTTCATTACTGTAAATAAACGGTCAACTTCAATATGAACGATTAAGACGAGCAAAAAAAAAGAGTGTCAAAAACGGAAAACTGTTACTTTTATGAGATTGGCCGGTAGAAGCGGCGAAAATTTTATATTGGCTGCCTACGAATTGATAAGAGCCTCGAATGTAACATGGTCTTATCGCCGTGTTGGCGCTCCTTTTTGAAGTTGGCAATTTTATTGAGCCATTTTTGAAGAGACGAGCGTAAGTTTGTGCAAATGTACATACATTTTGGAGTTTTGAACGAAAGGGGTACAAATTCCAATTGACCGGAAAGTGGGGAAAATAATAGTAAACATTTGTGATTCATTGATCAGTTTATGATGGGAGTTAATGCAATTTTTTTTTTTGAAAAGTTACCCAATACTGTTTTAAATTTGAGCATTTTTCAGGAATAAATAGTTAAATAACTTGGATTTCTAGCCACTACTTCAAATTTGTTTTAGAAGTATTGAGAAAACAACAAAAAAAATTGCGAAACGGTGTTTGCGTACTTTTGAAAATGAAACAAAATTCTCTTCATTTGCTATGTTATTTCTTTCATTTTCGTTTGAAGTACATATATACGCAAACACCGTTTCGCAATTCAATTATTTTGTTTTGCCGATAGCCGTCATTTCAATCGACCTGCGAGGTCTGCATTCACCGTTCTGTCTGCGACTCTTCAAATATCACTGTGTTCGCGTGATCGCGCAGAAATAAGTGGGCGGAGTTTCGTTTCGTTTCGTTTCGATTCGATTCGCGTTCTCATGTCGTGTCGTGTCGCAAGTCGATTGAAAACACAATATAAATACCTAGCAAATCTGTGTAATTGTTAAAGCTATTAGTTTTAAAGCACTTTGAATATTTAAAATACAGAATCACCCCTCCTATATAATATTTATTTCCCGCATTGTTCAACCATCTGAAACGCGCTCCAATGCAAATTTTGCCAATTACCAATTTTGGAATTCAACAGTTTCCTTGTCAAAGCAGCTGCACAGCATGCGACCACTTTTAGACCACAATGATTCATTTCCAGAAAAATGCCAGCGCTGATAAAATGTTTTATTTCATACCGTTTTGCAAAGCATTCTGTGCACCGAATACTCGGGAAATTTCTGGCGCGTATATGGCGAGAATAGGCATATAGGTGGCTAATAGCGACTGAAAATGGCTAATAGCCGTATAGAATGTTTGCATGCAACAAAAAGGGAAACATTCTTGGCGCTTACTCAGGGCTTTTGCAGCTATTTCCAGACCTAAGATGTCCAAAAAATTTGAAAAAATATAGCCGGCGGAAACGGCTAATAGCCATCAAACATGGGGCGTACGCTAAATAAATATGGCACACGTCTCAAAATCGGTGGCTAATAGTTCATTTCAATTACAATATTCTGAGGAGTTTTCCATTTAGGCAATGTCTTTCTTATGTTAAACAAATTTATTTGGCTTGTAGAAATTATTGTTAGCTATTGTTTTTTCAATCGACTTGCGACATGAGAACGCGTGACGTGACTCCGCCCACTTTTTTTCGCGCGACCACGCAAACACAGTTCGATTCGAAGAGAAGCAGAGAAAAAAATGTATTTTTATCACTCGTTCTCATGCTGCAACTCGATTGAAAACACAATATTGAAAAAAAATGCGGCGTGTATTTGCTAATTATGCTATTGTTTTGAATTTTCAAAAATACGCAAAAACCATGTCACATTTTTTGCTTCTTTCACAATAGCTTGTCACATAAAACTGGTATTGCCAACGCTCAATTTCTGACGATAAACCACCGAAAATTACCTCAGTATTCAAAAACTATTTTCCAACCTTGAGCGCAACAGCCTGTGTATTTAATTGTTTAAAACTGGAGTTGTATACTCGGTATAAAGCGCTGATAACTCGCTCCAATCGAACAAAGAATTTCGCATGCATTTTGAGTGAGGTTTAGAGAAATCAGAACAAAACATCTGCCACGGCTCTCTCAATTTTCTGCACCCTCTCGTCGAGAACGTGGCCGCGTCCACCACTGTGCGAAGGGAGCGCGTTTGCAGCGCTCCGTACTGGGAATAATATTAAAATCAACAAAAAATAACAAAAGGTAGTTTTTCCATTTTTTTTTTGCTACCCTTCACGCCACCAAGTTCGTCGGATAATAAAATTATTTTTTCACTCAAAAATTTACTTTTTTGAGAAATTCGAATCATTGTCTGATTATTCAGAATGACACCATCATTTTTAATTAAAAACGAGACATTTTGGTCAAAAAATGACCGAGCCTTAGGGTTTTAAAAATGCGCCAGGTAGAAACAATTTTGGAAGAAGGCTGGGGCGCCGTGCCCTTTCACTGCTTTTGATTACTTTATTTTTTTTTCTCAGTTAATCTGTAACCATTTCACCAGTTTTTTCAATGAGTTACAGGCAAACGGCCTTCAATAAAAAAGTAAATAAAGAAATTCATTATTTATACAATTTTTATTTTCATTTCAATTTGGATCTTTCCCGGCAAAAGCCGACCGTATGTGCACACATTATATTGCTAAATTTTGAGATGTTTTTTTTTAGGGGTGAAAAAGCGGTAAAAATTAAAATAAAGCACAGCACACAATTTAGAAAATAGCAGTGCAGAATTGCGGAACAGTTGGTTTTGGTGGGAGAGTGGTGGAGCTGGCAGGGGCCGAAGTGGTCGAAGATGGCTGGCGACGCACTGATGAATCATCGCCTCCGAACAAAGAGGACAGGAAGTCGGATCCGCCGAAGAGTCCACGAACTTGCTGCAATTGTTTTATTGCTAAATATCCTCGTAATTTTGTAACAGAACTCACATTCTGAACTTGAGCCTGAAGTGCGTTTTGGTAGACGGTTTGTTCAGCGTCGAAGGTCTTCAACTCGTCTTGTTCCTCACTGGAGAGGTCACGTGCGTATTGTCCTCCAACGTAGACTTTGTTGTTCTGGAAGGAAGAAATAAGAAGATTAAAAGATTTTGAAGGCCGTACCTGCACCATGCATCCATCAAAATAGTATTGAGTGGTTTCCTCGGCGCTGCAGAAAGATGGCTTTTCTGGAGCCTTTGGAAGAGTGGTATCGTCACTTCCAGACTGGCTGGACACGTCGTTGCTCTGTTGTTGTTGTTGTTGATGTCCTCGTCTTCCTCCTCCATTTGCGAGCTGGCTTCGGAGATTATCACGACGTTGTTGGAGGAGGTCATGGAGTTGCTGTAACAATGTTTTTCAATAGTTGGTGTGACAAAAAAAAACTTACAGTCTTGTACTGCTCAACTTCGGTCTGGTAGGTGGCTAGCTCGGATTGCTCGTCAGATGTCAGGTTGCGAAGGCGGATTCCGTTGGCGTAGAGAACGTTTCCAGTGACCACACATCCAGTGGATCCACCGGCTCCCGACACCGAGATGGTTCCGATGGAGAGCTGACGCTTCTCACGTGGAGCAGCGAAGGCTACAGCGCAGAGAGCAGAGATAGCAAGAAGTTTCATTCTGAAATTGTAAAACAAAGTTAATTGTACAGAAGAGGTTGAGAAGGATTCAAATGGAAATTGAAATGCTAGTCAAATTAAAAATGAAGCAGGAATGGGTCGGAACGGAATGGAACGGACAGCAAATAAATGTATCCAGATGCGCTCTACTTATGGATTCGTACGTACGCCACAAAGCGTGAAGTGCAGGCACGATCCGGGTTAATCTGACGAAGAGAAAAAGAGAGATGTATGGCCAGTTTCGCGCAGGATCCATCCCGCCTCGACCACTTTTATAAACTATGAAGAGAGGGTCGCAGAGAAATCAGCGGGAGGCGGGGCTAACAAACGAGAAATAGAACAGGGGAAAGAGAGAAACGTCTGGAAACAGATGTGAGTCATTTTCATATGAACTTTGGCTGTAAACGACACAATAACATTGAAAAGAATACAGGTATTCTAATGCACATCGGGTCTGAAAAAGATGACGTGCATCAAAGTTGAATATAATATCTACAGTAATCTTTCATGTAGTTCTATTCTCGGTACGGAGCGCTGCAAACGCGCTCTCTTCGCACGTTGGCGACGAGAGAGTGCAGAAAATTGAGAGAGCCGTGGCCGATGTTTTGCTCTGATTTCTCTAAACCTCACTACAAATGCATTTTTCAGCGTTTTATACCGAGTATAGACTGTCATGACACGATTCTTAATAAAACGTAAGATAACAAATGTCCAGTTCTTTTCTTTTCTCTCTCACACCTGATTGATTGTTTTCATGTCCTTATTCTTGTTCATCCGACTATGAAATGTTTTTCTCAATGAAGTAACACGTAAACAACCTCGAACAGCTGTCGTTTATGACACCCCTGTCCATTAACCCAATTCTCAACTAACTCGTAATTGCCAAAGGTAGGGAAAAAAAATCACAAAGAAAAATTGGGTGGAGAAAAGTCCGAGAGTCAATATTTTGCGAGAATTTGAGTTTTCTTGCCAGGTTAAAAGTAAATCAAACAAACACAATCGATCATGAACGAGACGATGGGAAAACGAAAGTTTTTGCGCGGGTCGGCGGCCCGAAGCCGGGGAGAAATTCGACACTTGGTTTTTGATATATTGAAAAGGGGAAGAAGATAGTACAATACGGTACACGTGGTAATCTGAACCGTGAATTTTGTTTCTGCCTGCCAAGCTCCAAAAGTCATTGAAGCGGTGAGAATATAGAACAAACTTGATATTAAAATTCAAACCTATCCACACTTTTATACCCAAATCCACCTACTCTATGCTATTTGCTCAGCGCCATCCTACAGTTGGTTAAACAAAAAAATTGACCTCGCAGTCATTATTTTCGTCATGCGTGTGTGTTTGTGTGTAATATTGTTAAAGGATGGAAAGGATGTTCCTGTCACGAACCGCCTCTTCTCTTCTCGCCATACAAACAGATATGCGTTGCAAAACATGATATGCGCGTGTTGATACATTTAGAGAATACGAACAAGATTTATCTTTTCGGATGTTCAGGAATAAAGAGAGAATACAGTGAAAGAGCTGATCATTGGAACACATTTGGAAGATGGTAGTGGTAAAAGAGCAAATATTGAGGGAATGCTAACTTCTTAAAGTTACAGTAATAGATTTTTGTGGCTGGATAAACAATGCGAACGAAAAGTAAAGTAAGACTTTTTGATGACTCGCACTTTTTGCGCACCGCGCCGCACCTTTGATGAAAAAAAAGGGAGACATTCTTCAAGGGACTGGTGATAATTAAATGAGCGCAGCAAAACTGTCGAACGCCGGACAGGGGCACAACTCGAAACTCTTACAAATTACGCCGACATATTTAGGAAAACGTTTTTGTTTTTTTTTTTTCAGTTGTGCAACGGGGCGCGTTTTCTTACTCCCGTCTCATGCGGGGTTCTATCAGTGGGGTTAAAACAAACTAGTGTGAGATTAATTTAAAATGCGGGTTGCAAACAGAAAAAAATACCGTAAAGCCTGTATTAGAACGGCACCTGAAATAGAACCCTTTTCCCAAAAATTGAAGGGAACTTTTTATAATGGAAAAAAAAACTGTTTGTTTTTGTTTTTTTTTTGTCGAGAACGCGATGTCGAGAATTGTAAAAAAAAATACAGGTAGAGAAACGGGGGTCCCCCCTGATATAGCATTGATAGTGAAGAGACGAGACGCAGAAGGTGAGGAGTTCAAAGAAAGGGGGCAGTCTCTGTGTCTCTTCACTATCAATGCTATATCAGGGGGAGACCCCCGTTTCTCTACCTGTATTTTTTTTTTACATATCTAGACATCGCGTGAATTGGAAGAAAAAAACAAAAACCAACCGTTTTTTTTCTCATGAATAACCCCATTAGACAGGCAGTTTGATTAAAATTTTCAATCGATTTTTTTCAGGTTTTGACGAAAACAAATTTTAAATATTGTTGGCCCGCCAAAATGATCAAACGCGCTCCGCTGAACTCAACGTTATCCAATTTTCATTTTGGTCACCAAATTATTTTATTTCCCGTGTAAATTCAACGTGAAATAAAATAATTTGGAGACCGAAATGAAAATCGCATAGCGTTGAGTTCAGGGGAGCGCGTTTGACCATTTTGGCGGGCCGACAATAGTTTTTTTTTCCTTTATACTGATTTTCTGTAGTTTACTTTCTAATAACTTATAAATGCGCAAACACCACATATTTCCATGGTTTTTTTTTGTTGGTATTTGTATGGAGATTGTAGTAAATTGCAGGAGTCTGGTGACGATCAATGAAAGGCGGTGCGAAGCAAAACGTTTGAAAATAATGTAGTTATGGTTATTATCAATGTCAGAAAGTTTCACCGGGGACCCACGGAACCTAGACCATGCAGAACTAGGCTAACGGCGAAATACGTATTTTCTACGTGGAAAATTGAAAGACGCGAGACGAAATGAGGGATAGTCCGCAGTTCACGTTGCATTTTCGAGCGGTGGAACTCTCAGAGATGGATAATACAAAAAGAATGTCTGATCTGCTGCTCCAGGGGCCGTATTCATGAAATCATTCGGAATTCCAAACGGGTTCGGAAAATTTTATTCCGACCTAGTTAAAATTCCGAATGGGAACTATTTTCTTTAATTTTGATAGACCACTACACGCCTCCATTATTGTTTCACTCGAAAATTTACTTTTTTGAAAAATTCGAATCATGATCTGATTATTCAGGATGATACCATCATTTTAATCCAAAAACGAGGCTTTTTGGTCAGAAAATGACCGAGCCTTAGGGTTTTAAAAATTCGCCAGCTAGAAACAATTTTGGAAGAAGGCTGGGGTGCCGTGCACTAATCCTAATGCACTAACAGTAAAGAAAAAAAGAAAACCGTTCCCATTCGGAATTTTAAGTAATTCGGAATACTTTTCCAAACCCGTTCGGAATTCCGAATGGTCACTTCTAGTTTTGCCAGAACACTTCTAGTTTTAGATTTGCTGTCAAACCAGCGCGAAAAATAAAAAACAATTACATGAGAAGTTTATTGAAAAGTAGACCCAGAGCCACTTTTCAATATTTGTGCC
This sequence comes from Caenorhabditis japonica, assembly GCA_963572235.1. Classification (NCBI taxonomy): domain Eukaryota; kingdom Metazoa; phylum Nematoda; class Chromadorea; order Rhabditida; family Rhabditidae; genus Caenorhabditis; species Caenorhabditis japonica. Next base: position 21,749,204 of record OY754343.1, on the reverse strand, counting down.
GTTTTTTGTTTTTTTTTTATTGAAATTTTTGGATTTTCCGATTTTTTTAAAAATGCATGTTAAAATAGAACGGCACCTGTAATATAACAACACCCAGAAAAACAGGTTCACTTTGAGACAGAATATCTAAAGAAACTGATTGTTTGTTTTGTTTCAATTTAGGGCAACAGCAAAAAAAACTGTTCCGATGAACTGTTGAACCGATGAACCGAGGCAACAGCCGGCAGATTCTATTCAAGCAGAAAAGTGGGTTCAATGATCCCCAAAGATTCACACAACACAACAATCATGCTTGTTTTTTGGGACAAAGCATTATTTTACAAATCACAATCAACAAAAATTAATCGGAAACAACTTTATCATAGTCATTTTTCACCTAAACCGTTTTACTTATGGATTGTACTCAATTGGAAGGTTCTTACGACGGACCATTCCATCTCCCTGGAACCACTCACGACGGAACTGCTTGGCGGCTCCATCTGGAGTGTTGGTCCACTCGATAGTGATACGGTCGTTGTTGGTGTCCTCCTGTCCGTAGGCGAACGCATCGCAAGAGACGGCGAGGAGCACAGCCTCCTTGGGGTCGAGCACTCCACATGGTGGGTCAACTCCGAGACGCTTCATGTTGGTCGTCTTGATTCCGTATCCGATACGGCGAGCAGAGGAGTTGATCACCTTGATGTGGTACGTGTGCTTGTCATCGTATGGGGCGTTGAAGACGATCTTGGCATTTGGCTGCGTAGCGATGTCTCCTGGTGGGACGGATTGGGCCATTTTTAGCGGATGGAGTTGTAAACTCTATGACTTGACTGATGATTTAATCTTCTTTTATAGAAGCCTTTTTATCACTGATCCAGATCTGGTTGGTATTTAGTGAACAAAGGCCACGATATATATATATTTTTCAACGCGTGAAAACTGCAATGGGGTTATTCACGAGAAAATGTCGAGAATTGTAAAAAAAAATACAGGTAGAGAAACGGGGATATAGCATTGATAGTGAAGAGACACAGAGACTGTCCCCCCCCCCCCTTTCTTTGAACTCCTCACCTTCTGCGTCTCTTCACTATCAATGCTATATCATGGGGAGACCCCCGTTTCTCTACCTGTATTTTTTTTTACAATTCTCGACATCGCCTGAATCTCATGAATAGCCCCATAAATAAAAACTAAAGTGAACAAATCTCGGTAATTATAAAACAAACTGTGGAAAACAAAAGTACGAGAATGTAGTTTTGGAAAAATAACAATTTACTGGAAGTTGGAACTTTAGTGAACCAAAAAATAAACCGAACCGGGCAAATTGAGATAAATGCAATAATCAAAATTGTTAATTGACACGAAAACAAATAGATCGCTGATTTGTAGGTTGTAGTGTTGTGGGTATACAGGTTTAGATTCCTCCCTTCATTTTCTCCTTTTTTTTCCAGGTTAATACTTTTATTGATTTCCTTCATTTTCCTGCCACAAACTTTTTAAATGCAGCACCATATCATCTTATTCGAATCATAAAATTATAAGACTGTCACAAAAAAATAAAAACCACACTGTTCTTTGTGTTTTTTGTAGTTTTTCAAAATTATCTGCGCTATTAAAATAAATGATAAAAACTAAAGTTTATGCACGGCACCCCAGCTTTCCCAAATTTTTCTACCTGGCAAATTTTTAAAACCCTAAGGCTCGGTCATTTTTTGACCAAAAAGCCTCGTTTTTGAATTAAAACAATGGTTTCATCCTGAATAACCAGATGATGATTCGAATTTCTCAAAAAAGTAAATTTTCGAGAAAAAAAATAATTTAATTATCCGACGAACTTGGTGGCGCATTGGACGACGGGGGAGGCGTGTTATGTGGTCTAAAATAAAACTTAAATGGAAACTGACACGATTAAGTTACGGCTTAACACTTGGCTTGTAGCCTAGCCACCAGACAGTTTGCCATGTTCCTCCGGTTTTTTTTCTGATTTTATTGTTTTTTCTCGAGTCAACTGATAAGGGAATGATGGCATCAACTGAAAATGCTTTTCAAGCCATCAACATTTTTTGTTCCTGTTTCAAATATTTTCCAATTTTCCAAACTTTCCCATATTTATTTGCAAAATAATTATACTCTAGAGAGAGAGAGAGTGAAAGAGACTAACTGGCAAAAAAAAGTTTTTTTGCAGATTTAAATAAATCGGCTTTTGTGTACTTTCAAACTTTTCATACTTTTAATCATTTATGGTGACAAATCCAAATACAAATAACAGTTTTCGCTATTTATTGTCGGCCCGCCAAGATGGTCAAACGCGCTCCACTGAACTCAACGCTATGCGATTTTCATTGTGGTTTCCAAATAATTTCATTTCACGTTGAATTTATTGAATTTATACGTGAAATTAAATAATTTGTAGACCAAAATGAAAACCGCATAGCGTTGTGATCAAAATAAGAAATTTTGTGACAAATTTTTTAAAAAAGTTTTTTTTGTCGTGCGGATGAACTGGAGCAAATCGAGTTCTAGTTTCCGCTTATTTTATTATAGATGTTTTTTCATATTTTAAAAAATGTGTTACTCAAATTCAAGCCTTCTGCGCATTTTTACATTTTCTCTCCATTAATAACAATTTTAATACATTCCCGGCGTGTTCTGGCGACTGCCCTCGCGAAACCTCCATTAAAAAATCTTGGCAGTGGGCCAAATTATTGTGCTTTCAATCGAGGTGCAGCACGAAAAATGATCCGGCTATCCCTTTTTTGTCTGCATCTCTTCAAATAGCACTGTATTTGCGTGGTCGCGAACAAATAAGTGGGCGGGATTTCGTTTTCTCATGCTGCAACTCGACGCGAATTCACTTTTTAAAAAAAAATGAATTTTGCGGCTCTGGGACGTTTCGAAACTTTTTGGAATTTTTGCGGCATAATAGTGGATTCAAATTCCCAAAAAAATAAAAATAACTGATTTAAACGAAAAATAATTACCAAATGCCCGCGTGTTTTGGTGTCAATTGGCAAAAATCCATACGCAAAAATGCAAAAAAGTTTCGAAACGTCCCAGAGCCAATTTTGCAGACAGAGAGCTTGTAACCGACGAGACGCAGCGTTGCCACGCAACGCAACCGCAGCGCGTGGCGTCGGCGGCAAAAAACTCGTTTAAAAAACGGCAACCGGCAGCACACCGTACGTTCTTGAAACAATTTTTAAAGGCAAATTTTCGCGCTTCAAATCTCGCGTATCTGCCCATCCAATTTTTGCACGCGTTTAGCTAAACTAGGCAGAAAAATACTGTGGAGGAACTTCAAAAATCGCAAAAAAAAACTGTTTCTGAGAATTTCTAAAAACGCCTAAAAACGCCACAAACTCGCTAATCTGCCTTAAAATCTCTGAAAGTAGCTAAAAATGGTTCATGAAACTCACTAACATTGTTAAATTGTCGAAAAATACAATAAACATCCCTAAATGGTTAGCACGCCAAGTTTTGGTTCAGGGTGCCAACTTTCTGGGGAAAGTTTCTTAAAATATACTCTTGGGTGGGGGAATTACGAATATCACATTGAAATCGCACAAAAAAATTTCTTTGATTTTTTATGATTTTTACAACAAAAAAAAATAGAAGACCACGAGGAGTACACGAAAATCGTGGCCGTGGCCTAGGAAACCAGCGGCCGCGGCTTCTAGAAAATTCCATTTTTACGAGAAATATTTATTTTTCTTGTAATTACCCTCGTTTTTATCATCGATTTTCGATAAAACATGCTCTAATCGCTTATAAAATTTTTAGATGTTCGCGAAAACACATTTTAGTCATAAATATCGAAAATCGATATTTGCCTGTTGTTCGATTCAACATTTTAAATACAGTAGCGGCCACTGAAATATCCCCTTTTGGTTTTTCAGCTTTAACTTTTTTTAGAGAAGAGCTAGGAATTTGAGGTCAACTGTGAAAATGTTCCAAAATAAGCCAGAAATATGATGCAGTTTAGCTTTTACCGATAAAAAATTTGTTTTTCTGAAAATTCCAAAAATTCGATTTTTCGACTTTTAACAAAAAACCGTTTATTGAGATTTCAGCCGGGAAACGACTTGTAAATGAGGTAATAAGCGATAGAAACAGTTTCAAACTTATTAATACTAATCTGCCAACCCTCATAAATCGATAACAGCTTGACATCTTCTTGGCATCGACTGGATCAGGTTGGTAAGAAGATACTGTGGAATCTGAGCCCACGCCGTCTGCAACTGAGAGAAATTCTGGTCGGCATTTCGAGCACGGATGCCAAAAACGCATTTCTCAAGCTCTTCCTACAAGTGCTCAATAAGATTGAGGCCGGGGCTCTGGCTGGGCCACTCCATTACGGTCACACGGTTGGTGGCGAACCAATGTTTTGAGACATTTCACTCACTTTTATGTGGTTGAACGTGTGTTTCGGGTCATTATCTTGCTGAAACGAGTAACGAACCCTTAGGGAGGCACGAGCGAACGGTAGCATTACATTTTGCAAGATCTGTTCGTACACAAAGCGATCCAAGTTGCCTCGGATGCGGTGAAGAGGTCCGAGCCCATGGCTGCTGAAGCAGGATCATACCATCACGTTGCCGCCATCATGTTTTACGGTCGGAGTTTGGTATTTTGGGTTGAATCTGGTCCCAACTGGTCGTCTCACATATGAAGTTCCATATGAACCAAATAACATGAACTTGCTCTCATCACTCTACAAAACTCGTTCCCACTGACTTTGAGTCCAGTTGAGATGAGCTCGCGCCCAGGCCACACGAGCTGCTCTATTGCGGTCAGAGATGTACGGCTTCTTCACAGGTCTTTTGCCAAACAGCCCAGCATCTTTTAGGCGCTGTCGGATCGTTCTGCCGCTTGCCACAGGTGATCCACGGGGAGAAACCTGATCGAGGACTTCGGGGGCACTGAGCCTAGGGTTGCTTCTCGATGCGCGTACGATGTTTCTGTCTGTTAGATGGTTTGTAACTCAAGCCCGTGTGTGTCTTCTCTTCACTGGTTGTCTATTTTGAGCTCTCCAGCGCTTCAAAAATGTTCCAATTGTGGAACGATCAAAGTTGAACTGCTCAGCAAGTTGCCTGAGAGTTTGTCCCTGCTCGCGTCCTCTAGCAATTGTAAATTGCTGGTTAGGGGTCAAATATACTTTTAATTTAGTTTTTGTCATTATCTAAAGCAATAGATATTGAAGACTCTAGAAAATATTGGAGTTTTGTAGCTTTGAAAAAAATAGAAAAAACGATCAAAATCGTGAAAATTGAAAAAAAAATTGGAAATATTTTTATCGGTAAAAAATAAATTGGATCATATTTCTGGCTTATTTTGGAACATTTTCACAGTTGACCTCAAATTCCTAGCTCTTCTCTAAAAAAAGTTATAGATGAAAAACCAAAAGGGGATATTTCAGTGGCCGCTACTGTATTTTCTTGTGAACATGTTTTGTTCAAATATAAACTTTACAGATAAAAGGGTGAACATAATGCGGAATTGAGCAGGAAAACGGGCAAACGTGAAAGGTATGAGTAATTTTGTTCCGCATTTCTTTTATTGTTAATTTTGTGATTAACACGCGTTATTTTGGTACTTGAAAACACAAAATGATGTTTGTACATTATTTCCCAAAGATTAATGAAAAAAATAATAAAAATACGGTAGAAAAATGTTGAAAAAGAAAATGACGTTTGAATTTCGCGCCAAATCGTGTACTCCTCGTGGTCTTCTATTTTTTTTGTAAAATTCGCCAAAAATCTGAAAAAAAATTTTCTTGCAATTTCGATTTGATATTCGTAAATCCCCCATCCAAGAGTATATTTTAAGCCACTTTCCCCATAAAGTTGGCACCCCCTTTAAAAACAAATTAAACTATTTTTACGCAAAGTGTTTTCAGATGGGAATATTCCACAAACCAACTCTAAACTTGGTCATCGCCGTCGTCGGTGCAGGGTTTCTTCTCTCGGTTCAAAGTCTCTATTATATAAAGGTTTGATTTCATTTTTTTTTAATTCTGTTTCAAAAAAATTTTTGTTTATACAAATCCTATGTTCGCCAACATTACATATAACAATACCTACATAAAAAAAATGACTGTCGGTAGATGAAAAGACACAGAGAGAAGTAGAGATGGAGAAGAGAACAAGGCGGGACTGTTTATTTTGTTGTGTATTGTCTGTTTTTGATAGTTGATAGGTGGAAAGGTGTTTTTTCACTTCTTCTGAATAATGGTTAACTTCCGTCCACTTCTGAGTTATTCTGCCCTGCTCATCGGGCTTGTCTCATTTGCCGCTGATGCCATAAATTATATTTTTACTTCGAAATATATTCAGGTTAAAGTTTGATTTTTTATCACTCTAAATAGGGTAAAGACAACTGGACCCAGAATGAAATGACGCTAAATTTATTTGAACTTAAATTCTATCATTTTAGGTGTTCTTTGATGAATATCATCTGCCTCCATCCTACTTGAAAATAGTCCAAATCCTCTTCTTAGTATGGAATGCTATCAATGACCCCATGATGGGATACATGCAGGTAATCTTAATTTATTTTTATTTTTATTATATACACATGAATTTCCGCCCAGGATCTTGGTTTTTGTGGAATGAAATGGATAATGGACCGTCGAAAGGTGATTTTGTATGCTGGACCAGTGTTTGCTGCGTCTTTTCTTCTCTTTTGGTTTCCGTGGTCCACGTGAGTTGTTTTATTGTTTTTTTTTTCTTTTTTGTGATAAGGACATGCCGATGTTACCCAAAACTAAATCATTAAATACAAACTACAGAGATAGGAAAAATAGAGGAATTTTTTTGGTCTGTTCGCTTCTAGGATTATGCAAAATAAAGTAGAAAAACAAGTGTCTAGTGTTTCTTTCATAATGGATTCGTGGCGGAGTGACAAATTTTTTTTCACGTGAAATGCCACTCCGTCACGAATTCATTATGGTGGTTTCTTAGCGGCAAATCAACAAACTGAAGACCGGAAAACTTGAAACATACCTATTTATTTACATGTAATACTATTGGAAGCAATATTATTACAGGGGATATACAATTAAAGGGGTTTTCAAGGTTTACGTTAGTTCTAAAACACGAACTTTCATTACACTGGTTAATGGGGCAACCAATGTAAAAAAAACCGTAAAAATGATAAGAAGTAACTTTATTTTTACATTGTCTGTTTCTCTTAGTAGCGTGGTACTACGGTATAGAACTCACACGGCCTGAAATGGAGCTGTACTGACACAGAACCGCTTGAACAACTCGAAGTATTTATTTTTTATTTTTTGTTGTACATTGTGAGTCCCTGAGTTCTATTCTGTAGCAGTACCCCCTGCAAAATGTGAAAAATTTGGAATTCAAAGTATTCACTTTGCACGTCACAAAGGTGTGCAAGTTTGGCGGAATACTGTTAAAAAAAGAAGCAAACACAAAGTTTCCTTTGGACGCCTTCTTTTGTCTTTTTTGCGTTTGTATTTTACTTTGGACGCACCATGAGAAGACATGAGCAGCTAAATTGGTTTTAGGTTAATTATCCCTGTCAAATAAGATAATTGGAAAAAAAATAATTAGAGTATATACGGTATTTAATTATTTTGTCTAAAAAGATAAATTTGGTACTACTTTTTGTACTGTCTTACACGCCTCCCCCGTCTTCCAATGCGCCACCACGTTCGTCGGATAATGAAATTATTTTTTCAGTCGAAAATTCACTTTTTTTGAGAAATTCGAACCATGATCTGATTATTCAGGATGAAACCATCATTTTAATCCAAAAACGAGGCGTTTTGGTCAAAAAATGACCGAGCCTTAGGGTTTTAAAAATGCGCCAGGTAGAAACAATTTTGGAAGAAGGCTGGGGTGCCGTGTCTAACAAATGTTATCTAAACTCAAACCCTGTTATTTCAGATCCATTGGATGGCTGACAGCCGTTCATCTTCTCGTCTCCCTCTTCATATACGACACTCTTCTCACTTTGGTGCTCTCGGCTTACTGTGGACTCTGCGTTGAAAACTCCCAAAACCACGAAGACAGAGTTCGAGTAATTGTTTATGGAGAAATCTTCACCATCATTGCCGGATTTCTGATTTATCCACTGGAAACAATGCCTCATACAAATGAACACTATTGGCTCTTTCAAACATGTTGTGTTGTAATTGCCATTGTTTCTGCTGGACTTATGGCTTATTCTGGATACCATTTGAAAGTGACAAGACCAATCAATCAGGATCACCAGCTGGAAACGTTCCAAGATGTAAGTATTATTGTGTTTTCAATCGACTTGCGACGTGAGAACGCGAAACTCCGTCCACTTATTTGTGCGCGACCATGTCGATAAATGATGCCCAAGATCATCAATTATCGACTTGTTTTCCCCAAAAACCATATTTTGGGAAGCAAAATTATAGTTTTCTCCAGTGAAAACAATTGAGGAAAAGAAAATCCTCAAAATATAATTCAAACAGCGCGCGCATTGCGCTGTGTGAAAGCACGGCGCGGTCGCGGTGAGACCCGCTTGTCTACCGTAGCGCCGCGCCTCCCTTTAATCCTAAAATAGTTTCCAGAGTTTTTCACCGCGCTTGCGTCGCCTCTATCAGTTCGTTGGACGTCGGCTCGTTTATTCTGTGATTTTGGAGCATGTTTTCCTTTGTTTTATAATTTTTCCTTTTCTTTGTATTATTTACGGACATTTCAGGGTTGCACAAGACGGCGAGTGCGTGTTCAGGAAATGATTTTCCATGACGGGTAAAGCAACTCCCGTCACTTTTCAATATTAAGGTTTTTCCACCCGTAGCAACTGGCTTTCCTTAATAAATTCTTAAAACCACATCTTTATGTTATGTTCACCAATGTCCGTTAGCCACCAGGCAGCAGCCCGAAAACAATGATATTTGAAAAGACGCAGACATAACGGTGAATGCAGACTTGCATTTTCATGTCGCAAGTCGATTGAAAACACAATAATTGTTTATTTTTTTATTCCAAGTTCAAAGTTTCAGGGTGACGTGGTAAAGGAGAAGAAACAAGATGGTTGGAAACATGCGTTTCAAGTATCTTGGCAGATTGCCAAAGAACCCAGATTCATCTGTCTTGTGGGAGCTCAATTCTTTCGGATTTTAAGATTCATGGCCAATGAGAACTTTTTGATCGTATTCACAGAATCACTACTGGTTAATAATGGGTTTTTTGAGAAAAATTCGAGTACTTTGGGTCTTTTTTATATTTTGGCTAGATCTTGTGGAAGTGTGAGTTTTATTAATTTTCACATTATAATAACTTCAACAACCGATGGTTTCAGATTCTTTTCTTGGTTCTTTGGGCGCCAACAAATCGATTCGGTACGCAAGCGGTTATTCAATCTTTGAACGTTTTGTCTATTTTCAATATTCTTTTTGTTTTATACGCTGGAATGGATAATATCACTGCGATTGCTGTTTTTATTATTTTGGAAAAGTAAGTGATATTTTGGGAGTTCGGTAGAGCTCATTGTACAAAATTCAGTGCAATCTCACGCTGCGGATGGCAAGGATTCTATATTGTGGTGGCTGGAGAAGTGGTGGATACGGATATGAAAACGAATAATAGAAAGTGAGTTTTGCAGTTTAATTCTCACAATTAGACATAAATATCTTCTTTTTTTTTCAGAACTCCATTTTCTACTATCATTTTTACATTGAAAGCTCTTTTCAACAAGCCTGCCGATCAATTGGCTCCAGTGCTCGTGCTCTCACTATTTCTCGAAAGAGGTGGATATCCTGAATTGAAAGTTCCGTGTCAGAATCTTCATGCAAGTGTTACACCATCGCCATTTAATTCTACGCTTACAAATGCAACTACTTTATCGGAGTGAGCATTTTGTTGTTTTTATTTGAATCTACCGTATTTCCTCTAATATTAGCGCGCCCTAATTTCACGAGATGTCGAGAATTGTAAAAAAAAATACAGGTAGAGAAACGGGGATATAGCATTGATAGTGAAGAGACACAGAGACTGCCCCTTTCTTTGAACTCCTCACCTTCTGCGTCTCGTCTCTTCACTATTAATGCTATATCATGGGGAGACCCCCGTTTCTCTACCTGTATTTTTTTTTTACAATTCTCGACATCGACATCACGTGAATTGTGTCGAGCGGGCACTCGATTTTCCTGATATTTTTCCTCTAAAGTCACAGTGCGCATTGCGCGCCGCCAGATGCAAAAGATAAACTATTTTCACGTGACCTCTGGCGTGCGCGGAAACGTGGGCGGCGAGCTTGCTGGATTCAGACAGGCGGTTAGATGATTCCTTATTCCTTATTCCTAATTCTGAATTATTATTCTTTGTTTTTGTGTTCTGATTGGTGTTCGTCAGTGTCAATAAATTGTTTATTGACCACTTTCGTTTGTCCGTGAAGTCGTGAGCTACTGGTAGCCACGCACCGTTCTCGTCAGTCGTTTCGTCACACGTGCAGCTAGCTTGGGAGGGAGCCCCCCACCAAGATAGTTCGCGCACTTGGGGGCCGAGCCAAACCGCCGAAAAGTGAGCTTTCCACGGAGACCCCGGGAAACTCAACTTTTCACTCCGACTTCATTCGCACCGCTCAATTGGGAGGGAGACCCCCACCAAGAGAGTCCCGCGACATCGACTAGGATTGCGACCATCCAATTTTCGCGAGAGAAGCCAAACGTTTTCAGTGTTCTGGGACAGAGACCCTGCCAGACACTTGAAAATCTCGATTGTTGGTGTTTCTGGAAAACATCCAATCAATCAGCTAATTTCGGATATAAACCGATAACGTTGGACTTTTCTCGGGAAAATTGAAGATTTCGAGTATTGTGATAAATTTTGCAAGACCTGCATTTCTCACATACTCTTTTACACCGTCATTCAAAATCTTGACAAAAATCAAGAACAGATGACGTCAACAACAAAAATTGTGATCGAACACGAACTGGAGGACGAAAACGAACAAGACGGTGGACACAAAAACGGATTCATCGACGAGGCTGTTCTCGATGAGGACATGGATACCGACCACTTCGAAAAAGAGCACGAGGCGAGAAAAAGAGAAGATGAAGTTCGCTTAAAAAGGATCGAGCAAGAATTCAGAACATATGGAAAAGTTTCCCTGAACGCGGTTAAAATAATGATCGAGCCAATCAGAGAAGGATTCTCGCAGAAGGAACAACTGATTGTGGAACAAGAAAACAAAATTGTCGAACTTCACCGTAAAATTGAGGTCCTGACGGCAAATTTGAGTGATCTTCAGGGAAATGCGCTCTTCGACAGCACTTCCGATAACGAAGACGTCAGGGCCATCCAAGAGTTCATGATGATGAACGGAATTGGAACCGTGAAGGATATTGAAGACATTTTGGATGAATGCAGTAAAAACCGACAAAATCTCATTGAAACAAAGGAATTGTTGCAGATGACTATGAGTGAGGAGAATAAGCTCAGTGGCCGACTTCTTGAGTTACGAGCTCAAAACACTGAGCTTCGTCGTAAAATCGATATCAAGGATAAAGAGATGGAGTCAATGAAAAGGTGTCTCGAGCAAGTCGACATGAAGCTCAACGCAGAAAGGCTGAAGAAAGAAAGTGAAGACAGAAAAGTCGTGGCGTACGAGGAAAATTGTTACCAGGACACGGACGATTGCCCACCACACAGACTCTCGCAGAATGGCTCGCGAGGAATTCGCAGCCTTCGAGATGAACAAATTGATCGAATTGAAAATCCAAGGGGAGAAAATCAGGACACGGATCAAGCCCTTCAAGAAGTGTTTAACAGAGAGGGCACGCAAGATAGTGGACGGTACAGAGAGAGGAGTTCTCCATTCCAGTCTGAACTGTCACTGCTCAGCCAACTTTACCTTGAGCAGAACTTGCCAGAGCCGCCAAAATATACCGCAGAGAAGGACTCTGTGAGCATAGGAGCATTCGAAAAAACGTTTGCAATGAAGTTTGGCCGATTATCCGCAGAGCAACAAGTCACACTGCTCGAAACGAAATACCTTTCGGGGAAAGCGTTAAAAGCGTTCCGGGGGCTGAGGGAAGCGGAAAAGCAAAGCGTGGGGAGCATTCTAAGGGCCCTTGCCAATAGATTGAGAATCTCAGTTGAAGATGAAACGAGAAGAGCGAAGACACGTTGGGAGACGCTGAGAATTGCGGAAAGCCAGTCAGTTGAAGACTACTGTTTGCTTCTTGACGAAGTTGCAAGAATTGCTTACCGACGTCTGCCGCCAGAGGAACTCTCCTCTTTGAAAACAGCGAAGCTCCTCGGAGCCATTGCTGGAAACGAGGCATTACGATGTATGATCGATGCCAAACTGTTGGAATATCCGGAGAAAGAGCACTATGACATCTGCCGGTTGTTAGCAATCAGAAATGAGATGAGTTTAAAAGATTTTAGAGATAAAAGGGAAGTAAGGAACGAGCGAGATGGAAAAATGGTTACACTTGATAGAGAAGTCCGAAACTTTTCAAACGTGTTGCCAAATCGTCAAATCTTTCCGAAGGTCGCATTGCAGTGTTTTAGATGTGGTGTATACGGTCACACGTCCAGAGTTTGCCCGGCAATGGCTGAGGCACCAGTTCAGAGAAACGCTCTGAAGGAACCCAGCCTAAAAGTGGAAAGCATCGACATAAAAGGTTTAGACGTGCAACAGGGAAAACGAGTGAAGAAAGACGTCGTTCGAGGAAGTAAAATGATCGAGAAAGGAAAAATTGGAGCTGCTGATGTTGACTTAGTTATTGATAGCGGGGCGTGCATATCGCTGATGTCTACAAAAACGTGGAGATGGATTTGCAAAATCAATGGCGTGGAATGGGAAAAGAAAGTCAAAAAGGAGAAAACTGATCTTAGGACAGTATTCACAGCCACTAATGGACCCATTAAGCTGATTGAGAAAGTCTCGGTCGAAACTTCCATGCGGACAAGGACCCGAAAATTGACTTTCTACGTTGCCGCAGTGGACCGAGAAACGATCATTCTGGGAACTGGAGGATTCAAAGCCATGGGAATTCAACTAAAGATCGATGAACCGTCGAGAGATGTTCGAATAGTCGATGAAGTTAAACTGGACAAGCATGGACAGAAGATTGTTGAAATTGTTGTCGAAGGTATCATCCACAAAGAAAGAAGACTCTGTCTCATTACTCCAATGTCAAGATGTGTGACTGCAAGAGCTTGCCAAGTGAACAGTGAAGGAAAAGCACGGATCAAAATTGCCAACCATATGAGCGAAAGTATTTTTCTTCGAAAGGGGCAAAAGATTGCAACTGGAGAGCTAAATGGATTCGAAATCTTGAATAAAAAACCTGAACTGCTAAAAAAGTTGAACAGCTGGTTTCGGGATATAGATGATACCAAAACGTACAAGCCGACAGTGTGCGAGGTCAGACAAGAAGTCCAAGTCGTTGGAAGTCACTCGAATGGCCCACTCGAAAAGGACGGGGAGGATGCCGCTGGCAATGTTCATTCAGATGCGGATTCCAGATTCGGACTTGCTCATGGACGAAAGAATGGTCGAAAAGTTGTGAAGAAAAATGTCAGCACAGGACAGAAAGAGCACAAGAGACGCTCAAAGGAAGAGCTGAATGGAACTAGACGTGAACAGCATGTCCAGCCTGCGAACCGAACGTTCATGCGCCCGCGTAGTTGTTTGGTGAGGAACACCTTTGGCGAGAAGTACACCAACCAACCCGTCGACACGCTGCTTGTCATGGCACCAGGTGTTTCGGAGAATGCAGTCCCTCTAGCTTTCACGGAAAAGCTGATTTTGAAGAGATCGCAGTCCGCTGAAGAGATGCTGCTGAAGCAACTCAAGAAGAAGCGCTACTCACGGATGATTATGATCATCCCATTTGCGACTGATGATGGTTACGTGGACCAATGGTCAAGACTGATCAACGTGGTGCCGGGATCAACAAAGATCTTGCTGATTCCCGCGCCCACCTCGATTAACGATTTTTCACTGGCTGGAGCATTTATCTCTCTTGTGGCGAGCGTGAAGAGGTCGAGAGGTGAACTCGACGTGATTTCTCCAGGAGATCGGGTGATTGCACACAAGAATCAGAGGCTTGTGGATCTGGGCGATCAGATGAATTCGTTCGACTACTGGCATGTCGTCAATAACGTGATCCGCGGACGGAATCTGGTATGGCAACCGCTGAAAGTGATTGTGGTGGATAGGGGTCAGACACGGAGGAGATCGGAACCACGCCAGAGACGGCAGTACCCGCATCGTGAGAAGTGATAATTAATTTTAACATTGTATCGTTCCTTCCTTATTATTGTGTGTCAATTATTATAATTGTTCTGTTGTTGTAAGACTTGTTCTGATCGTTTTGTCCGGTTAGTCCACAGTTCATGCCGGTTTCGTTCCATTGTTTGCCGTTGTCATGCACAGCACGATCACGAGTTTTCTTTTGTGGGCGGACTCGAAAAGGACCGGGATGTCGAGCGGGCACTCGATTTTCCTGATATTTTTCCTCTAAAGTCACAGTGCGCATTGCGCGCCGCCAGATGCAAAAGATAAACTATTTTCACGTGACCTCTGGCGTGCGCGGAAACGTGGGCGGCGAGCTTGCTGGATTCAGACAGGCGGTTAGATGATTCCTTATTCCTTATTCCTAATTCTGAATTATTATTCTTTGTTTTTGTGTTCTGATTGGTGTTCGTCAGTGTCAATAAATTGTTTATTGACCACTTTCGTTTGTCCGTGAAGTCGTGAGCTACTGGTAGCCACGCACCGTTCTCGTCAGTCGTTTCGTCACACGTGCAGCTAGCTTGGGAGGGAGCCCCCCACCAAGATAGTTCGCGCACTATTGGAAAAAAAAACAAAAAAAACCGTTTTTTTTCTCGTGAATAACCCCACATTTTGAGAATAGGTGAAAAAATTGAGGCGCATGTGCTTAAATTAGAGGAGATACGGTATGTATTTATTTCTTTTTACAGCTTCCCAACAATTTCTCAATGCTCCGAATACTCCCAGTGGATGTTTTTGGCATTGGCCATTTTTCCAGCAATTTGTGCTGTCGGTGAATCGATTTTCGTTGGTCTTGATCAATATTGGCGAAGAAATGTGAAGGGAAAGACGGGTCATCTTGGTGATGATTGATGTTGATCTCAATTTTTTAGAACATGTATCAAAATGTACATACACATATCATTTTTAAATAGAGCACTTTTTGATCAGCTCGTGGGCAAAACTTTGCAATGATTAAAAGAGATTCTTTCTGCTTTTTTGTTGTGAAATTATTATTCATTGGTAAAACTTGTCATGTGCATATTTACAGTAAATCAGAAATTTCTCTGCGAGAAGCGGTTGCATCTGCCGCCAAGGAAGACACGAGCACATTGAGCTCAGCGACCTGCGAGTCCGAATCGGCAAGTCGATCCTTTAGAATTCGGACTTGACGACTCAGCTCTTCCTGTAATGTAATCAATAATCAGTAATCAATATTCCCTGAATAGAAAAAATACAAAAAAAGCCATGCAAAGCAAAAACAAAACTCATAAATAATTTATTAGCGTTACCAGCAAAATTGTCAGTGAAGTTTAAAACTTAAAACCCAAAAAAAAAAGTGTTAAAAGCGAATTGAAGACGAAAGACGATGGACTGGACTTCCGCTCACCTGGGTTTTTATGTGAACAGCGTCGGACAGACGGCGCACTTCGTGACGCTCGTTCTCCAACTCGTTCACTCTGAAAATTTGGTTCATAGACGTTTTTTTTTTATTGTCCAGGATTTGAAAAGTGGGCGGGGCCGAGCAAACGCGCCCCACTGGATTTTTTCGCGCGAAATTCAAATTTTGACGCATTTTTTACGTTTTTCTGGAAAAAAAACATAAATTCTTAATTTTTTCCACATAGGCTCCAACGGAATTATAGCTGAGGTCTTTAGAAATTTTTTTAGCCTAAGAACGTCGAATTTGGTTCAGCCACCATTTCGAAATAATCGTTTTGAGTTTTTTGGTGTTTTTTCAGGATAAATCTTTACGAAAATCGAAGTTTGGGCAATTTTATGATATTAAAAGATACAATACATACATTTTACAAAGAAAAACAGGTTTTACTGATAGAAAAACAATAAAATCAATAAAAAAAATGCGAGAGTCGAAAAATGTGCAAGCACCGAAAGTGCGCCATGCAATTTTGCTGGCGCGCCAGCAAATTAGGCTTCGCCCACATTTCCAATCCTGGACACCGTGTTGTACGTCTTCCTTGTTCAAAAAAACCGTCAAACGACCATAGCTATTTTATAAAAATCAATTTTACGAGGGTCCGAAATGACGCAATGACACCTCTTCTATTTGACCGAAATGTTCGAATTTTCACGGATCTTTGATGAGTTTTCAGAAAAGAAAGTTGAGAAACCCTCTGTCTGACGGTTTCCTTCGATATGCACAAAAACCAAAAGAAACAAATTATTTAAAAAATCATTTATTACACTCAAAATGTTCAAATATGTAAATATGTATTTAATTTTCAAAACTGAAAAAAAAACAATAAAAATAGGTTTGGATTGCGCATAACCGAGGGAAACCGTTACACGGAAGTATGTATATGTATGTATGTAAGTGAAGCAACCGGATAAAGGTAAATAGGAATATCAGTTTTGGAACGTTCCTGGTACGATCAGGTAGATGAAAATTAATGCATTTTCGGGGCTTTAGGCAATTATTTAAAAGTCTTCGGTGTTTAGAAAGAGACCGGGATAATATGTATCAGAATATGCACGTTTTTTAATACCGTATCTACTGAATCTACCAGTCCCAGATGACGTTTCTGAAGAGAAGAAATATGTATTTTATTGCCGTATTTATGTACTCTGATTGTCCGGCATGCCGTTTTATTTTTTAATTTTCTGTTTAAATTCCGAGTAATTAAAATCTGGCGCACCCCACGCCTCCCCCCGTCGTCCAATACGCCACCAAGTTCGTCGGATAATGAAATCATTTTTTCACTCGAAAATTTACTTTTTTGAGAAATTCGAATCATTATCTGATTACAGGGTGGCCGATAAGTATAGGACGCTCGCTTTCAGCGTTCCCTGGCACGGTGCCAAGGGATATTTTCGAAAAATTTCGAAACTTTTCGAAAGTCCAGAGACTATATAAGTAAGCTTCTCAGTCATTTGTTCTCACTTCTCCATATCGCCGAGCTATGAAAAGTTCTCCTCATCGTCCTTCCATTGAACTCTTGTTCAAGAGAGGCCTCGGAAGTGCTGAGATCGCTCGACGCCTTCAAATTTCGTCTTCGACGGTTCGAAACGTTGTCGCTGCTATCAAAAAGCGAGGAGATGCTTCTGAAGTAAAAAAAAGCGGACGTCCACGTTCTGTCAACACCCGGAATACTCGTGCAATCATCAAGAAACGGATCATTCGAAATGATGGATTGAGTCTCAATAGGATGGCGTCACAGCTTGGAATTGCCCGATCCACTGTCCAATCGATTGTCAAGAACGACTTGAAGCTCAAAAGTTACAAACTACGTCGTGGACAGTACCTCTCGGACAAATCGAAAGCGATGCGACTCGAAAAATGCCGAAAATTACTCCAGCACTTTCAAGTGCGCCGCGTCTCTGACGTTATCTGGACAGACGAGAAGATCTTCACTATTGAACCTCTTCCCAACCGTCAAAACCAGAGACAGTTATTGTCAAAGGATGACAGCATGTCTCCGAAACGTCGTCTTGCCCATAACCGCCTTTTCCCGAAAAGTGTCATGGTTTGGGCCGGTATCACGGCAACCGGTAAAACTCCGTTGGTTTTCATTGAAAGAAATGTGAAAATCAACTCGGAGGTGTACCAAAAGATTGTGTTGATGGATAATTTGTTACCCTGGGTCACTCAGCACTTTGCTGGTGGTCCATTTATCCTTCAACAAGACTGGGCACCGTCCCATGGCTCGAGATCGACATTGGCCGTCTTGGAGGCGCATTTCCCTGGATTCCTGGACAAGAACTTGTGGCCTGCTTCCAGCCCGGATCTCAATCCGATGGATTTCAGCGTTTGGGGCATGTTGGAAGGGAAGATCGCGGGAAAAGTTTTTGCTACTGTCGATGACTTGAAGGCCGCTCTCGAGGTAGCATGGGCTTCGATCGACGACGGATACCTGCGGCGCACTGTCAATTCGGTGAAGAAACGTTTGAGAGCCTGTGTCAAAGCTCGTGGATCCAACTTCGAAATTCTCTTGTAAAATCAAATTTTCTGCTTATTTTTTGTTGTTTAATAAAGGTTGTTCTCGAAAAATCCTCAAATTGAAAAAATGGGAGCACTTTCAAAACGTCCTATACTTATCGGCCACCCTGTATTCAGGATGACACCATCATTTTAGTCCAAAAACAAGGCCTTTTTGTCAGAAAATGACCGAGCCTTAGGGTTTTAAAAATGCACCAGGTAGAAACAATTTTGGAAGGCTGGGGTGCCGTGCACCCTACTCGCTGTTATCCTACTTGAAAATCAAAAATAGAACGGCATGATGTGCTGTTAGAATAAATACGCAATGTTTTTTGGCGGTTACAGTAAGCGGTTATTCAGTGGGCGCTTAGTCCACCAGCACAGATTAAGCATACAATCATGCGTCGTGAAAAACCTTACTGTAACCGGCAAGAATTCTAACAAATCTACATTGTGAAACTAGCTAAATGTGTGAAAGTGTTGTTAATAAAGGGAATACTCAAGAAGAGGATCAGCTGACCTTCGTGCATTTTCAGCTGCTTCGCGAGTCGCTGCCTCCACAATCGATTGAAGGTGGCCGAGTTGTTCTCGAAGCGAAAGCACTTCTGATTCAGCGGCAAACTTCTAAAGTTTGAACACATTCGTTTTTGGGTAGTTAAATAACAGATAAAAAAACCCACAATTTTCTCCCAATCTTGTTGTTTCTCTTTTAACTCTTTTGCCCAGTTTTCATTGACACAAGTGAGTTCATCATCCACGTGCTCAAATCTTCTTTCCAAGTCTTCATTACGTTTTCTCAATTTTGCATTTTCCTCAAACACCTCCGATTGGACACTTTGCATCTGTTTGTAACTGTCTTTCGATTCTTCATTGGCTGTCTTTATTCTCAAATTCTCTTTGTGTAGTTCCTTGTTTTCTTGAATTGCATGAATGAAAGTGGGAATGTTTTCGTAATCTTCGATTCCAGCAGCCTCTGCAAACGGACGAAGTTGATCGAGTTCTTTGGCCAAGATTTCTTTTGATGATGTCAACATTTGGATGGCGTCCGACATTTCTTTTATTCTGTTTTGACTTGTTTCCAGTTGCGCTTTCAGGCCTTGGTTTCTGAAAGCGTGAAGTAATAAAAAAAACTGTTATTTTATTTGTGTTGGTAAATAAAAACTTACTCCTCCTCGACGCTCATCATTTTCAATTGAAGTTCTGTGACATTCTCTTCCAAATTGTCCGATTTTTCATGCAGTTCGCTTATCTGGAAACAAGCAAATTGTCCACTGGATAAATTGTTGATGAATTAATTGTGGACTTGAAAAAGCGTGATTTAGCCCCATGCAGAACTGAGGTTATTTAACGAAAGCGGGATTTCCTAGTAAAATTACGTTAAAACACACAAAAGAACAAATATATGTTTCCTGTCTTGATCAGGGCCGTAATTCTTTTTTCAATCGACTTGCGACATGAGAACGCGTGACGTGACTCCGCCCACTTTTTTTGGGGGTATAGAACTCGCACGGAATAGAACTGCGCGGAATAGAACTGCTACGGAATAGAACTGCACGGAATAGAACTGCTACGGAATAGAACTGCACGGAATAGAACTGCTACGGAATAGAACTGCGCGGAATAGAACTGCACGGAATAGAACTGATACGGAATAGAACTGCTACGGAATAGAACTGCACGGAATAGAACTGCTACGGAATAGAACTGCACGGAATAGAACTGCTACGGAATAGAACTCGTACGGAATAGAACTCATACGGAATAGAACTCGTACGGAATAGAACTCATGCGGAATAGAACTCGTACGGAATAGAACTCGTACAAAATAGAACTCGTACGAAATAGAACTGGTATGAAATAGAACCAGATAGCTGCCAGATAGCTGCCAGACAGCTGCCAAATAGCCGCCAAATAGCCGCCAACTAGCCGCCAACTAGCCGCCAACTAGCCGCCAAATAGCCGCCAAATAGCCGCCAAATAGCTGCCAAATAGCGGCCAAATAGCGGCCAAATGCTGCTACCTCGGAATAGAACTGAAGCGAAATAGAACTGCAGCGAAATAAAACTCGCTTCGCAATAGAACCGTTCGGAATAGAACTGTTCGGTAAAGAACTGTAGAAAAATAAAACTGTTTTGGAATAAAAATTTTCGGAATAAAACTGTAGCGTTTTGGAACTAAATTAGCAATAGAGCGCGATTGCATTGCTTGGCCGTCAAGGCGGGCCGAGAAAAAAAGGTGCTACCTCGGAATAGAACTGTTTTGGAATAGAACTGTTTCGGAATATAACTGTTTCGGTATAGAACTGTAGTAAAATAGAACTGTAGCGAAATAAAACTGTTCGGAATAGAACTGATCGGAATAGAACTGTAGTGAAATAGAACTGTTTTGGAATAGAACTGTTTCGGAATAGAACTGTTTCGGTATAGAACTGTAGCGAATCAGAACTGTAGCGAAATACAACAGTTTTGGAATAGAACTGTAGTGGAATAGAACTAAAGCGAAATAGAACTGTCCCGAAACAGAACTGTAGCGGAATAGAACTGTTTTGGAATAGAACTGTAGCGAAACAGAACCGCCTGAAGTGGAGCTGTAGTGACCCAGGAAAGCTACAGCAGCTCGAATAAGTATTCAGTTGTACATGGTAGGTTATTGAGTTCAATTTCGCGCAGCGGTTCTTCTTTTACAGCTCCATTTCAGTCAGTTCTGTTTCGCTACAGTTATTATTCAAAACAGTTCTATTCCGCTACAGTTCTGTTTCGGGACAGTTCTGTTCCAAAACAGTTTTTTTTCGCAACAGTTTTAATCCGCTACAGTTCTACACCGAAACAGTTCCATTTCGCTACAGTTTTATTCCGAAACGGTTCTATTCCGAAACAGTTCTATTTCGCTACAGTTCTATTCCAAACAGTTCTACTTCGTTACAGTTCTTTTTCGCTACAGTTCTATACCGAACGGTTCGATTCCGAACAGTTCTATTCCGAAGCAAGTTCAATATCGCTACAGTTCTATTCCGAGCGAGTTTTATTCCGAGGTAGCACCGAAAAAAAAGATAAAAGTTTATTCAAAAAAACAACAAAACAAACAATTTTTGATGAATAGCTCAAATATAAAACTGTTGAAAAAAGCACTCGCATGAGAAATTCCAATATTTGAATGAGCAAGCAATGCAATCGCGCTCCATTGCTAATTTAGTTCCAAAACGCTACAGTTTTATTCCGAAACATTTCTATTCCAAAACAGGTTTATTCCGAACAGTTCTATTTCGCTACAGTTCAATTCCGAAGCGAGTTCAATTTCGCTACAGTTCTATTCCGCTTCAGTTCTATTCCGAGGTAGCACCGGCCAAATAGCGGCCAAATAGCTGCCAAATAGCGGCCAAATAGCTGCCAAATAGCTGCCAAATAGCTGCCAAATAGCTGCCAAATAGCTGCCAAATAGCCGCCAAATAGCTGCCAAATAGCTGCCAAATAGCCGCCAAATAGCTGCCAAATAGCTGCCAAATAGCTGCCAAATAGCTGCCAAATAGCTGCCAAATAGCTGCCAAATAGCCGCCAAATAGCTGCCAAATAGCTGCCAAATAGCGCTCCGAAATTACGAACCGCGTGTTGTTTAGCGATATTTTTCGTCGATTAATTTAATCGTACCAGTTCTATTTCGTACCAGTTCTATTTCGTACCAGTTCTATTTCGTACGAGTTCTATTTCGTACGAGTTCTATTCCGTAGCAGTTCTATTTCGTAGCAGTTCTATTCCGTGCAGTTCTATTCCGTAGAAGTTCTATTCCGCACAGTTCTATTCCGTGCAGTTCTTTTCCATAGCAGTTCTATTTCGTAGCAGTTCTATTCCGCGCAGTTCTATTCCGTAGCAGTTCTATCCCGTGCAGTTCTATTCCGTAGCAGTTCTATTCCGCACAGTTCTATTCCGCGCAGTTCTATTGCATATCCAGTTCTATTCCATAGCGGTTCTACTCCGTGCGAGTTCTATACCGTAGTAGCCCCCTTTTTTTCGCGCGACCACGCAAACACAGTTCGATTGGAAGAGAAGCAGAGAAAACATGTATTTTTATCTCTCCTTCTCATGCTGCAACTCGATTGAAAACACAATAAAAGATTTGCTTACCGTACTTCTGGACTCCTCCAATCGTTTCAACGCCTCACTGACCATTTCCAATTCTTGTTGTTTTGCGTCTACCATTGCATTGGCTTCTGACAAGTTTGCCTCGGTCTCTTCCAAATTTTTCTCCAACGAACGCAACTTTTCGTTCAATTTTGAAATCTCTTGCCTGTTCGCATCGATTATTTGATCCTTTGCCGTGGAAATTCTGCACAAATCCAAGAACTGTTGCTCCAAAGGGTTCAGATCCCTTCCAGCGTTCTTGAGAAGTTCTGACCGTTCGTGAATCGCTTGAATTGGGTCGGCAGTTACTGTAGAGGATGATGTGGAAGAAGACGTGTCGCGAGATGACGTATGATTTCTTTTCTTCGTCAAATGACTCATATCAATCTTCATTCCGGACGCCAACATCATCTTTTGAACAGCTTGTACACTTTTTTCAAACTGTTTGGTCGCGTCACTGTACGACGATGTGGCTCCAGAGTTTCCAGAAGCAGCGTGACATCGTTGACCTGAAATTAAATTTAAAGGTATTAGGGAACGGCATTTCATTTGTCATATTAAAATCTCACTGAGCGTCACAAAATACTGTCGATCATTCCATGCTCCTCCAGGCGCTATGAACTTTTTCCCGTCAAAACGGACTGATTTTTTGCACGTGTCGCCGAGCTCGCGGTAGTACATTCCAGAGCATCCTGGAAATAAATATGTACATGTTCCCTCATCGCATTTTTCTCCATTATTAAATTTCCTAATACTATCCGCTATCAGTGTCAATTTTTCTTTTTCTTTCTTGCATAAACTGATTATTTGCATAACTTCTTCTTCTTCTTCTTCCACCCAGTGTTGCAATGCAATCACTCCCTGATTTGATTACAATCAAAAAGACATTAAAAAAAAAGAAAAAGGTCAGCAAGGGGTGGCGTGTTTGATGCCTACATCGGAGGGAGGGTGGGTGCTGTGACAGAAATAACAAATAATAAAATGCATGATGAAAGGAAAACTAAATGGAAGAAGAATAAGAAAAAAAAGAAGGAGAAAACAGTTTTAGCATCGTTCCTAATCAGCTGTGTTTCACGTGAATCCGGATGACAGTCCCGGAGTGATTTTTGAGCACCTATTATACTCGGCGAATGCATCATCAGCCTCGCTCTACGGCACTTTTCAATTTTCAACAGTGTAGTGCACATATTTTGAAGCGAAAAATCAAATTTTACCTGCAACCTGTCGTGGATACGTCATTTTCCGTTAAAAAGAAGTATAAAAACTAGAATTCGAGTTAATCTTGCAAGTGAAACACGGTTTTACAGGAATTTTGCAGTAGAGCGAGGTTGATGATGTATTCGCCGACTATATTTCTGCATAGCTCTTCTTCTTCTTCTTTATATTTATTTTTTCTGACCACCAAAACAATCAAATCTGGTTTTACCCGTCGGACTGTTGCCCGGTCAACAGCGGAGCGAACAATGTTGAAATCAACAAAAACAAAGTAATGATTGCAAGGAAAAAATCTGCATCAGTGAGAGAGGAGAAAAAAACCTTAAATTTTGTGAAAAAAGAGTTATATTACCCGTCGCTGTCTCGCGACATCCCTAAAATGTCCCGCAACGCATGATCTTCGTCTGAAGCTTGTCTCGGATGCTGCGTCGCGCCGTGTGCGCAATTCAGTCAGTGCTTTGCGATCTTAACGGCCCTATTCATAGGATTAAAAAAAACATTTGTTTCTTATTTTTTTTTCGGTAATTTTACAGAAGCGCCCCCCACACCACTACTCTCCCCCCACAACTGGAATAGGCCCCCCATCAGTTCATTTTTAGTCCCGACTCAGGGTGGGGGGGCACTTGTGTGAGGGGGGTGCTTGTGAAATGTCATCATTACAGAAGTATCCCCCCATAACTGAGAGGGGGGTCGATTCTGAAAGCATAGGTAATCTTGCAGAAGCGCCCCCACAACATTTCATTTCCGCCCCCCTCAGGAAAATTACAGAAGAAGCCCCCACCACGGATTTCATGAAAATTTCATAAATCTGCTGGGTTTTTTTATTTTAAATATAACTTACATGTTTCCCTGGCGATAAGCTCACATTTATGGATCAATTGGTATAGATATTATATAGATATAGATGGATCTTTATAGGGCCGCACATAAACATGAGAAGCATCGTTTTGCCACGTACGATGGTAAAATGAGAAATAAATGAGAAAAAAGGAATATGAAAATACGTTTATGTCTTGCCACGCATTTAAATGTCACGTTTATATTATATTTCTCTCTAATAAAATATTTTTACGTGAAACTTTATTTTAATCTTGAGGGGGGCTCTTCTGGGGGTTTCCCGTGGGGTCCTGAACTGTAATGTTGGGGGTGCACTTCTGTAATTTTACCTTTTTTTCTATTCATAGATGTCAAAAAACGTCAAACAATGTTAAAAAACGTTTAAAAATGTTAAAAATGTCAAAAAACGAATCCTATAAATAGGTCCACAATAGACCTATTCATTTCAGTTAAAATGAATTTTTATGTCACATTTATTCAATGCAATAAATACGACATATTAATTAATTAATCTGAATTTTACTGAACCATTGAGTTTGAGATTTTCTGCAAATAAGTGAACTTATTAACAAATAAATGCATCCGCCTGTGCATAAAAATTCTTTTTAATTGAAGTGAATAGGTCCATAAGAAACAAGACGAGCAAGTGAGAAAGCGGTAAGCTCTTTCAGAAAGATTTTAATTACAGAGAAGTGCTCAAAAAAAATCACACTAAAAAGCGTGCTGACGAAAATTTTGGAAAACAATTTAGGATTAAAGGGATGCGCCGGCTACGGTAGACAAGCGGGTCTCGCCGCGGTCGCACGGTGTTTGCACACCGCGTAATGCGCGCGTCGTTTAAATTTTAATTTTTTAAGGACTTTCTTTTCCAAAATGGTAGTTTTAGGGAAAGAAAGTCGATTATTAATGGTTATAAGAATCATTAATCGTCACCTCAGTTTTTTTCCTTGAGTTTTTTGCATAACAAATTCGCTCTATCGCACACTATTTACCTGGAAAAGCAGTCTGCAGTGAAGTCCATAAAATTCCGTGGTCCTCTTCGTCCAACTCGACGTCAACCGCTTCCACCCCGATTCGTAAAGATTTCACTGCAAGAATCATATTTATTCGTCACTGTTTGATTAGATATCACTGCTATCAAATTTCGCGTAAAAACTATTGAGAAAACAAATGTTTCGAGATGAAAATCAACCGACCGAGGGGTTGGTTGAGTTGTGACAAACATTGCATTTTTTTTTTGATGCAACACGATTTTTAGTTCATTGAGTAAATATGTTGGAAAGCGAGAGATAATGGGAAAGTTAGAGACGAAGAGAAATAGGGAATAAGCTCCTTGTACGGCTGAACAGAGGGCTCTCAAGGACAAAGAGCACACGACGTGCACAATTGCGAAATTCCGTATTTCATCTTCCCGGTATTCAAACTCACCGTGTAGTCCTGTAATACTGCTCATCGAAATTTCAATCGCCGGTAAGCACGCAGACAGTCCTCGGAGTAAATGAGAGGCGGTTTGGACGCCGAAAAGAGTGACGAGGAGATGGAAAAGAAGATAGTGCGGAATAGAGAAGAGGGCGGAGAGAGAGGAAGTTTGTGACACGCATCGCAGCTGATGGGCGGAGGGACGACTCGGGTCCTCTACGACACGACACAAAAACACATTGTGAGAGCGCGTATTTGTGCCAAACATTTTCATTTTCGAAAAAGAAAAGAAAACAGAAAATTCAAGTAAAAGAAGAGAAAATTTAAAAAAGTAAAAGTAGATGTGGATAATTTAACATATCTCTTTGCTCGGAGAGATCATAAGGAGGAGTCCAAAAAGAGTTTAAATTAATTAGGGAGCAGTTATTATTTAGTACGGTCTGTAGCGATCTCCTCCTGGTGGTCCGTGTCCGCCGCCTCCTCCGCGACGCTCGCCTCCTCCTGGTGGTCCTCCGCGGTGGCCTCCGTCCGCACGTGGAGCTTGGCACTGGTTGCACTCCTGAAAGGATACAAGTCTATAACACAGATAAAAAGAAATAAAACAACCTTTCTGAAAGCAAAGTTGCTGTTTCCACACTGCTCACACGGCCAATCGTTCTTTCTCTGTTCCATGTTGGCATTTCCACCGCCGCCGCCACCACCGCCTCCGCGTCCACCCCGGAAGCCTCCGCGATCTCCCCCACGATCTCCTCTGAATCCACCACGGTCACCACCTCGGAAACCTCCACGATCTCCACCGCGGAATCCTCCACGTCCTCCATCAAAACCACCACGGCTTCCGCCGCCGCCGCCTCCTCCGTATCCTCCTCGGTCTCCTCCGAAACCTCCTCCACGGCCACCGCCGAATCCACCACCACGGCCACCACCGCCGCGTCCTCCTCCTCCAAATCCGCCACGTCCTCCACGTTCGCCTCCTCCAGCATCAGCACGGAACTTGGCAAGACTAATGTTCATCGGACTGGAACTTCCTGGAAATGGTTGTCCGTGGTACATGGTGATCGCTTGTTGAGCTGATGATGCATCTGAGAATGTGATCATGCACTCTCCTTTCGGCTCTCCAGTGTTGCGATCCGTGTAGATCTTGATACGCGGTCCGCGGTCATTCTTGGCAATGTCTCCGCAAGTGCTGAACACGTCAGCAATGTACGCTTCGTTGGCCCTGTAAAAATGAAATTAAATTGTCCTTGTTCTTGTTTTTATATCCTACGTCGTAGAGATTCCCTGAACAAAAACAGTTTCCTTGAGCTCAACGCGTCCATCGCTTCCGAAATCTCTGTTTCCTCCGCCGCCGCCGCCTGACGATCCACCAAATCCACCGCCTCCAGGTCCATCGCGACGTGGTCCTCTATCTGAAAACGATCAAATTAGACAAATAAAAATAATCCATCGTCTGACTGATAAAATGATAACAGGAAAAACATGCATAGAAACAAATTTCAATTTCTTTTTTTTTCTAATCTTTCCTTTTTTATTCATTTTCAGATAGATTTTTAGATGGACTCAAAAATTCTACATTTGAATTAAAGCAAATGACATATTCAATACCTTGATAACCTCCTCTTCCTCCTGGAGGTCCTCCCTGTCTGCAAAACATCAAATCTTCATTATGGAGCCTCCTGTCTTCTTCTCTCATGCTAACACCACCAAAACAAATTTTTTCATATTTTTACACTTTTTTATTATATTTCCACCATGCCGACACATTTTTTTTTTGAAATTTTAACGTTTTGTACCATTTTAGTTAACTAATCGTTTCGAAGCCGAAATTTTTCTAGAAAGTCCTCACCTTGAAATGGCCAGCGAAAGGATTACCGACAAAAATCAACTTTTGTGCCCAAAAAACATTCAAGATTTTTTCACAGTTTTCGTTAAAAATGACCGATTTTTTCATCAACTTCAGTTCGTAAAATAAACATTTCATAATGGGGTTATTCTCGGAACCAGCAAAAAAGCAAAAAAGTGATCGATTTGAATCTTCGGGGAATCATGTAAACAATACTTCCGGTCGTTCGCTGGAAATTTCAGACCAAAATATCGATTTTGAAGTTTTTCAGAAATAAAAATCGATATTTTGGTCTGAAATTTTCAGGGAATGACCGGAAGTATCTTTTAAATGATCTCTCAAAGTTTCAGATCAATCGGAGCATTCTCCGAATTTTCACTGAATTTTTTGCTGGTTCCGAGAATAACCCATAAATGCCCTCACCTTAAAATGGCCAGCGAAGCAACAAAAAGGATTACCGACAAAAATCAACTTTTATGCCCAAAATTTTTCGTTAAAAATGACGGATTTTTTCATCAACTTCATTTCGTAAAATAAACATTTCATAAAAAAATAATTTTATTGTTCATTTTAATGCAGCGAGATAACTGAATCGCGCTTTTGAATAAAAATCCCTTATTAATGTGAATTTATTAAAGAACCTGGTACTTTTATCATATGCCCCGCCTTCATTTTGTGCAACTTGGCGGCTTCAAGCGTCATTCCGCAATAACATTGTTTGCCGTCGCTGTTGTCGTTCGGAATTGTTGCATTATTACAAATCTTACAAACGGTTTTTCATTTCAATTTCTACTGATAATTTAGTAAACCAAATTAAGTCCCTGCTGACAAAGCACTAACAGTATGTATTAAATAATTAATGGACCTATTGCCGGCCCGCCAAAATGGTCAAACGCGCTCCGCTGAACTCAACGTTATGCGATTTTTATTTTGGTTTCCAAATTAATTAATTTTACGTGTAAATTAAACGTGAAATAAAATAATATGGAGAAAAAAAAATGAAAATCGCATAGCGTTGAGTTCAGCGGAGCGCGTTTTGGCGGGCCGACAATATTCATAGGGTTCGTTTTTTGACATTTTTTAAACGTTTTTTAACATTGTTTGACTTTTTTTTTTGTTTTTTTCTCATTGAATAGGTCCATAATTACACTGCAAAAAGCTGCTCCATTGAGCTACTGGAAACAGGGACCACAACAGATCGTTCAAGAGGTCAATGACCGAAAAACCGACATTGAAAGATTATATTTTAAAACGACTCATTTTATCGCGAACCATATATTTTAACATTTTGGTACTGATTCTTTCAGAGAAAACTTTCGCGCTACAAGCTTCAATCCAAGAGTATGGTTATGCTTTTTTTTTCCAAGAAATTTTTTCAAAAAATTACGCAATTATAGGTATACACCTTAAACCCATTTTAAAATTACATATACACCGTTTTCAGTTTTACACGGAGCATGAGAGAGTTCAGACAGGAGTGGTCTCCATTTCACACTTCAAGTCGTTTTGGCTGACTTCTTTTCATCGTTGACACTCGTTTTGATACCGGTAAGACACGCAATAAAAGAGCTGAACTACACAATATTTTGAGAAGAAGCGGGCTCTGCGAAGAGCCCGCAATGAACCACATAGCATCCTCTGTAAGACTGACCTTGTGTTTCCAATAACTTACCGACGACGGATATGATACGTTTCACGAGTTTTAGTTTGGGAATAGGACTCTTTTCAACAAGAACAAAACACTCTGAACTCTGTAGCGGTATCGATTTTTTTTTTTTGAACACAACACGACATTTTGAGCGGTTTCAGTTTTTTCATTGATTTTGTTACGAAACGTTGTTGAATTGGTTTTTTTGATCAAAAGCCATCACTTTTTAATTGCCTACCTATCATTTCCGGAATCCCAGCGACTTCCTCCGCCGCCGCCGCCACGACGATCTCCACCGAATCCACCTGGAAATTCAAAATTATTATCGTCTTCTACCACCCTCGTTTACCTCTTCCACCGCCACCGCCGGCACCAAAACCACCACGACTTCCTCCTCCTCCTCTTCCTCCATCGAATCCTCCTCTTCCGCCACCACGTCCACCATCATAACCTCCTCCACGACCACCATCATATCCTCCACGGAAGCCTCCGCGTCCACCGCCTCCACCCGGTGGTCCTCTCTGCGCATTCTGCCCATATGGATCCATTCCTTGCACTTGAGCAGCCTGACCATACGGATCGGCTCCTGGTGGGGGTGGTGGAGCGTACGGATTTTGAGCAAGTTGTTGTTGTTCGTGACCGGCGTAAGCAGCGTACGGGTCCTGTGCAGCCTGCTGTTTTGCATATGGATCATGAGCATGAGCGCCGGCAGCTACTGCCTGAGCGCCTGAGCTACTATAGGCGGCGTACGGCTAGAAATTGACCAAGCAATTGTAAGAGCGCGGAGAGCAGGCAAACTTACATCGGGTTGAGCGCCTGGTTGTTGTTGTTGCTGCTGTTGCTGCTGCTGGTAGTAGGCCCAATAGGCCTGTTGACCTTCCGGCGTATTGTAGTCAGGCTGACCTTGTTCGTAAGACGCTAAAAATCGATGGAATTTGGAGGAAAATTTTGGAGTGTTCTTACCCATTTTTAAAGAGTTTCAAGCAGAGTCACTTGAAACGTTTTGAAACGAACGGTGTCTGTAAAATTAATATTTTGCAGAAAAAGAAGCGAAATGAATGACGTAAAATTTTGGGAGACGAGACGTGATTGACCGCTACGCACCCGACGGCTCGATTGAATGCGTCGCGGTCGATATTAGCAATGGGGCGCACTTACAGCGACTTGAGGTGGAATTGCCGCGGCAATTCAAATAAAAAATTTGAAGTCTGTTGGTGCATTTTTAAAATTATTTTACTGCCAATTTTCTTTGAAAATCTTTTTTTTTGTCATTTTTTTTTAATATTTATTATGGACCTATTCAAAGTACTGTAGAAAAAGGGAAAAAATGACAAACAACTGGGAGAAAACTCGGAAAATGCTCCGATTGGTCTGAAATTTGGGAGAAACTGTCAAAAATGCTTCCGGACTTTCTCAGTTGTTTGTCATTTTTTCCGTTTTTCTACAGTACTTTGAATAGGTCCATTATTTTTTTTTATTTTATCGTCATGTGTCAAATGGAGCGCGTTTGCATTATTTTTTCAAATTTCTCAGATTTTCGCCGATTATGAAATTTTTTCTGAAACTGCATTGATTTTATACTTTTCTTCATTTCCGCTGTTGTTAAGTGCGTAAAATATCTGAAAATTACTGAAAAACCCTATAATAATCGGAAAATTCGAAGAATAATGCAAACGCGCTTCATCGCACCGAGTTCTATTTCGCTCATTTCTATTTTGTCACATTTCTATTTCGCGCTGTTCTATTCCGCTCATTTCTATTTTGTAGCCGTTCTATTTTTCCAGTTCTTTTTTGTAGCAATTCTATTTCACTACAGTTCTATTTCGCTTCAGTTCTATTCCGAGGTAGCACCGAATATATTCCTTGAATTCCAGGTCTGGCAAGAATTAATTTAAAGAGAAACAAGTTTTATTTTTTGCATGTATTTAAAATCAAATTGAAATAAAATTTGAACCCATTTGGAAAAAACCCGTACTAAAAACCCGTAAAATACAAAAAATGGAAGAAAATATTTAAATAAAAACCAGGTGACACGGGGTGTTGTGGTGCGGCATGAAAATTATGTTTAAAAAGTGAATTTCGGTTACAAAACGAGACCCTGGCAAAGTCGTGGAAAAAGCTCCGCCCATTTTGCAAGTCTGCGGCACGGAATTTGGTAGATGAAGCCCCCGTGAAGGGCTCCAAAAACGGGCAACGTTTGCACAAAAGTTTCTTTAATATTTTAATGTTTGAATTATTGTGTTTTCAATCGAGTTGCGACATGAGAACGCGAATCGAAACGAAACGAAACTCCGCCCACTTATTTGTGCGCGACCACGCAAACACAGTGATATTTGAAGAGACGCAGACAAAAAAGGGATAGCGGACTCCTGTTTTCATGATGCAAAAGACAATATGTTGATATTTTCGGTTCAAATACAGACAATCAGGTATTCTTTCGCAAAATTCCACGTTCCATTCAACACCCCGTGATCCCCTTTTGCATAATAATGAAATCTAGCAGTAGTCAAACAATATCTCCAGGTGGTCCTCCTCCTCCTCCTCCATCCGATCCTTTTCTCGACAATATACTAATCTTGGCTCTCACTCCGTACGGACTATTTGGCTCTTGTGACACTGTGGATTCTTTGGGTGAGCTCTGAACAAAAGATGTTCCAGCTGCATCATCCATTGATCCGCCGAGTGAAGAACGGTATGAAATTGAATGCAACACTTTCATAGACGGAGGAATTTGTTGGCGAAGGCTTCTGTTCGTAGATGGTGAAGCTGCGTGAGACATTGTTGACCGTTTTCGGCGTTCCGTTGCAAATCTGAAATGCTTTTGATTTTTCATTTTAATCTGTTCAAATTCGTGTGTTTTTTTGTGAGCAAACTTCGCAGCAATTTGTGATTATCTGAAAGCTGAAGAAGCCGTTCCTAACTCGTGATTTATCAGAAAAAGTGCGCTTACTTCCTTCTAATCAGATTAATCTCACAATGCACAAGACGGGAAATCAAATTAAAATATTAGAGCTTGCAGGAAACAAACAAATGCTATATAAGTGGCTCCGGGACATTTCGCAGCCGGACGTTTCGCAGCCGAGACATTTCGCAGCCGGACATTTCGCAGCCGGACATTTCGCAGCCGAGACATTTCGCAGCTGAGACATTTCGCAGCCGGACATTTCGCAGCCGAGACGTTTCGCAGCCAACCTCCTTATATACGCACTCTCTCATTTCTCTGACCATGCTTGTTTATCAATAACATGTTTACCAATTGTGTAGTCGACCGCTGAGAGAGAAGTGAGAAGTGTTTACCGGCTGCGAAACGTCTCGGCTGCGAAATGTCCGGCTGCGAAACGTCTCAGCTGCGAAATGTCCGGCTGCGAAATGTCCCGGAGCCATATAAGTTATAACAAATACATAATATTTTGATGCTCCATTCAATTCTGATGTCATTTAACCAGCGTAGGCAAGCAGTAAATAAATAAAAAGTAAAGTCTAAATATTGCATATTGTATACAAGCCTGCAGCTTGTGGCGACTAAGTCGCCTTCGTCAAATATTTCGTTTTACTGATTTTTGTTTTTTTTTTTTTAAATAGAAATGGCAGTCATTTGTTTTCCCTATTTCTCTCAAGTTCTCGTGACCTTTGTGGTATAGTGGTTAGCACGTTTTAACGTCAATCTATAGGTCGCAGGATCCAGTTTTGCCGACTGCAAACTCGTGTGTGAGACACACAAACAAACACACAGACTAATCTAAAATTTTCTATATATTTAAGAAAGATACTTACCGAATAAGATTTCGAAGATCCCTGTTCATCACTGCATAAAAGATCCAATCGCCAGCCGCGTTGGTGAAGGTGAGCCACGTGGCAATGAAGATTAACCAGCGGGTCAAACTGCAAATTTTCAATTTTCGATTGCTGTTTGTAATGGTACGTCCAAAGTAAAAAAAAAAGCGCAAAAAAAGACGAAAAAAGGCGTCCAGCGTCTTTTTTCTCTACAGTATCCCGCCAAACCTGCACATCTTGGCGACGCGCGAAACAAATTATTTGAATTTCACATGTTGTTTACATTTTTTATTGTTTGAAACATGTTTACAATTTTTTTTTGCTTGCTTGGCGGCAAAGAAAAAGACGCAAAAACATTTTTTTTACTTTGGACGTATGTACCATAAAGGATAGGGGTCAGCGATCAGCAAATACGCCCGGGCGCACAATTTCAAAAGTTTTAAATTGTTCTACCTTTGCTGACAACAGTCTTATGCAATTTTGTTTGTCGTTTTCTAGTATTTCGAAAAAAAACGATTTACCTAAAATCCTTGAAGTTGCTGAAAAGTCGAATCCCAGCGGTGAGCTCCGATTGGATCGAATTGTCAGGGATGAACTGAAATAAGATTTTTTTTCTTTTCTTATTCTATGTAGAACACTAATGCTCAATCAAAAGAGCATTTTGGAGCTTCAAAAGAAGGAAGACAGACAAGTATGTCCAAAATTGTGATTTAATCCATTAAAAAAATGGAACCAAAAACTAGAGTATTGAACACTTTCGTCTTACAAACCTGCATAAGAGACATTGGAAGCCAGCAGACAACATGAAAGACTCCAACTCTCACAATCGCCGCTGTCATTTCTCGCATATATCGTGGCTCATTCACCAGCGATTCTCGAACTCGAGAGTTTGCTTGAACTGCAAAAAATTATATAGATCTATGTATTGTTGAGCTATGGCAGCATGCGACATGAAAACGCAATTCAATTCAAGTCTGCATTCACCGTTCTGTCTGCGTCTCTTCAAATATCACTGTGTTCGCGTGGTCGCGCACAAATAAGTGGGCGGAGTTTCGTTTCGTTTCGATTCGCGTTCTCATGTCGTGTCGCAAGTCGATTGAAAACAATTTAAATCACTTACCTCTAGCTCTCCTTTTTGTGAATTTCCTTCTGACATGACGGACAATTTGCGAGTAATTCAGTGAGATAATGGTCAGATCCACCAAAAAAGCGACAGCTGTCAGATATGCAGCAACTCTCGGAATCGCTTTTCCTCGGTAAGATCTCACACAATTCATTCCATCAGTAGATACCGTAACCGAGTTTATCTGCATAATAATGGCGCCGACGACGAGGCCGGCGAATATTGATGCTCCGATTGGTGTGGCGTTGACGAATTGGCGACGGACCTGAAAAACCAAGTTTTTTTAATGGCTATTGTGTTTTCAAACGAGTTGCCGCATGAGAAATGAGTCTGCTATCCCTTTTTTGTCTACGTCTCTTCAAAAAATCACTGTGTTCGCGTGGTCGCGCACAAATAAGTGGGCGGCGTTTCGTTTCGTTTCGTTTCGTTTCGTTTCGCAAGTCGATAGAAAACACAATAAATGAATAATTAAATAAATAATGAATTACCTCACTACAAAATGGTTTTCGTATTGTAATGTACCTCTCGATTGAGATACAGGAGAGTACTGTAAGCGAAGTGATCTTCACGCTGTTCTCCAGCACGAACATTGCTCGACAACTGTTTGAGTCAAGCATGAAATGTGGTAAAAAATGATAAAGAGCTCGGACTAAAAGAGCCATCAAAACTGTCAAATCAATAACTGCTAGTACTGAGATGTAGGCTCGTAATCGATCAGAAGGCGAGCTTCGCGACATTAGTGATCTGAAATATTCACTGATAAGGGCTTGTTTCCATTTTAAACTGCTCACTTTGGTTTCCGACTTCTGGCTACTGAACAAACGACCCAAATGTTTCCGAAAAGACCTGTGATCACTGTGGCTAGGTAGAGAATACCGGCAAAGTAGGGAGTGATCATCTGTAATGAAAAATATATTTTCACGAATTTGGAGGAGTTAAATTTTAAAAAAAAATTGAACAAAAATGTATTGTCAAGTGGCGAGAAATCCAGAGGAAACGGATATAAAAAAGTGAGAAAAGCGAATAGAAGAAGACCTGCACATATAGGCGTGAGGGTGGAGGATTAGAAGGCGTCGTTGAGTGAAAAAGAGGAGCACGTCAGTGATCTTGAAACTAACACAATTTTCGTTTCAATTGTTTAACACTAAAAGCTTTGATATGCCCACCAGAGATGAGCACCAAGTTCGTCGGATAATACAATTATTTTTTCACTCGAAAATTTACTTTTTTGAGAAATTCGAATCATCATCTGATTATTCAAGATAACACCATCATTTTAATTCAAAAACGAGGCTTTTTTGTCAAAAAATAACCGAGCCTTAGGGTTTTGAAAATGCGCCGTGGTGGGAAGCTGTGAAAGGGGAGGAATAAAAATGAAAGCACACCCCTTTTGTCGCCACTGATAACTATGAGTGTCAAATTTTTGGTCATCAACGGAAAAAGCCGGCCCATCGATGACCCACCCCCCCCCCAAGTCGGAGAGACGATGAGCCATTCTAATGGAATGCTCATTATCTTTTTTTGCCATGATGAGTGCAAAACTAGTCCGGCATACATATTGGGGGCATTGTACTAATTCACATGGAGGTCGACCGGAGAAACCAATGAAGGGTTTTCCTTATGGACCTTTTCATAGGATTCGTTTTTTAACATTGTTTGACATTTTTTGACATCTCTGAATAGGAAAAAAAAACAAAAAAAAACCTTTTTTTTTGTTATTTTTCTTCCTATGACAAGGGGATACTAATGAATATAACTATCACATTGAGATTGATTGCAAAAAAATTCCCTAAAAAGATTTTTACGAAAAAATTATAAGACCACGTGGAGTACACGAGGTCCTGGCCGTGGACTAGGAAACCGGAAATTATCGTTTTTGTTTTGCTATTTGCCCTGCTACACGGTGTCCAGGATTGGAAATGTGGGCGGAGCTTAATTTTCTGGCGCGCCAGCAAACATGCATGGCGCACTTTCGGTGTTTGCGCATTTTTTGACTTTCTTTCAGTAAAACCTGTTTTTCCTTGTAAAATGTATGTATTGTATCGTTTAATATTATAAAATTTCCCAAACCTTGATTTTCGTAAAGATTTATCCTGCAAAAACACCAAAAAACTCAAAACGATTATTTCGAAATGGTGGCTGAACCAAATTCGACGTTCTTAGGCTTAAAAAATTTTTAAAAACCTCAGCTATAATTCAATTGGAGCACATGTGGGAAAAATTAAGAATTTATGATTTTTTTTTCCCGAAAAACATAAAAAATTCCTCAAAATTTGAATTTCGCGCGAAAAAATCCAGTGGGGCGCGTTTGCTCGGCTCCGCCCACTTTTCAATATATCCGATAAAACATGTTCAGATCGCATTTTAACTTTTTAGATAATCGCAAAATAAATAAATCTTGATCGTGAATATCACGGAAAATTTTCTAGCACTATTTCTCGCTTCTCTGCGTCTCCATTATCGCACGCGTTTCGCTAAATCAGGCAGAACTTCATTGTGCACAATGGAGACGCAGAAAATTCGACAGGGCGCGTTTTCCTTTACGTAGGATCTAGCACGATGTGCGTCTTTAGAAAACGATTTAAAAATAGCTTGCGCGAGACACACAAACAAACACACAGACGGAAAGCAAATTCTGATTTCTGATTCCAAAAAATGTACAAAGATAACAAGTAAAGTAGAATTATTCAAAGAAAATTCTGGCTATAACTTTGAGAACAAATTTAAATGCATCCTCCTTTTTTCCTTCAGCTTTCTTTCAGCCAGAAGCAGTTAAAAATAAAAAAGGATTTGAGCACTTTTACACAATTCTCTCGCCTTTTTCAAACATCACACCAAATTTTCTATTCACATATTTGTCCCCCGTGAAGCGAGATGACTTGAAAAAAAAAATAAAAATAAACAAGTTTGTATGTACCAAGATGTCATTTCCGTACACGTGATCCGTAGGCGAATGACCTTTTTTTTAATCAATGAAATATTGTGTTTTCAATCGACTTGCGACACGACACGACATGAGAACGCGAATCGAAACGAAACGAAACGAAACTCCGCCCACTTATTTGTGCGCGACCACGCGAACACAGTGATAGTTGAAGAGACGCAGACAGAACGGTGAATGCAGACTTGTGTTTTCATGTCGCAAGTCAATTGAAAACACAATACCTCATTGTCAAATAGCTATGTGTAGTAGGGATTCGAATAAATTGGCCAAAAAAAAAATTAGAGATAAAGGTGACTGAACGGCTGAAAAGTTTTCCTTTTCAGAGGAAGATGTATGTATTTAAAGGAGGAAAAAAAAAGTGACGGAGGAAATAATTGAGTTGTCCATGGCATATGAGGATAAAGATGAAAAAGAAGACGAAAAAATAAAAAGGAGAAGTAGAATAAGGAGAACGTATTCTACGTCCTCGTATTCGAAAAATTGCGAGTACAGGCCTGACCGAAAATATATTCCGTGTATATAACTTGGAACGAATAAACAGCCCAAAAAAGAAAACGCCTTACTTTGCGGTACGTGGATTAGTATGCGTATACGCAATTCATTTCAATCCAAGCCAATCCAGTCCAATCCAATCGACGACACTATGTATGTCCATATTTATGTTCCATTTAAAAAATAAATTTAAAAGTAAAAATAAAAAATACAAATGAATCATAAAGGATAAGGTGAAGCTTGAATATGAGCTGAGAATATGAGCTGAAGAAAAAAAGCAGATCAGCTCATGTTTATGTACATGAGCATGAGGAAGAGTTGTTCTGGCGGATATTTGAGGGGAGGAGCAATCTCTTTTGCAGTTATCATGGTAGTATTTATGAATGGAAGAAAAAAGAAAAAAAAACGGGCAAATCGGAAATGAAATGTAAATTATCGGAAGCGGAGGTGTCCATGTGGATATTTATAGGCACCGGAAGGACGAGTTTAGCATCAGACGGATGGGAATAGACGGAGCAGCAAAAAAGGCGAAAAAGGAAGTGTGGGTGGAAGCTATAAAGGTGCGGAAGGTCGAGAAGAGCTGCAATTTTGAGGTCTACATTTTTATGTGGTCTACTAAGTTTTGGGCAAAACCTACTCAGAAAGTGACTTTAAAAATTTTGCGCATCAGTTTGCTATTTTGCTCGGCAATTAGCGGCCTCCTTGCCCACTAGCGCACAAAAAAGTGGGCGGAGTTTCGAAAACACAATAACTAATAAACGCCAGGAAAACCGTATGGACTAGGATTTAATTTTATTCGGTTTGGTGATGGAGTTATTCATTTCATGCAGAACACTACATTTTATGAATTTTTCTGCACAAGATGCACGAAATGATTTTAAAATAATCAGTCTTTCGTATTTGAAATTTATCAAAAAAATCTGCAATTAAATAGTCCAAAGTTGTTGGTATTTATTTTCATTATTTTTGGTCTGCAAATCTAATGCCGTATTGAATGAGCCGGGAGTCAGAAAACGCGCTTGAACGCACAAGGCTCAAAAGGGTTTTTGAGTTTTTTATTCCAACATTTTCAATAAAAAATGTGAGAAAAAGCGTATTCCGGAAAACGAAACCCGAAAAAGTCTGGGGAAAGTTGCTTAAAATATACTCTTGGGTGGGGGATTTACGAATATCTCATTGAAATCGCACAAAAAAATTCTCTGATTTTTTATGATTTTTACAACAAAAAAAAATAGAAAACCACGAGGAGTACACGAAAATCGTGACCGTGGCCTAGGAAACCCGCGGCCGCGGCTTCTAGAAAATTCAATTTTCACGAGAAATATGTATTTTTCTTGTGATTTCCCCTCGTTTTTATCATCTATTTTCGATAAAATATGCTCTTATCATATCGAAAAATATCGAAAAATCGATAATCGGCTGCCGTTCGAATATTTTTTGTTGAAATATAAACGTTACAGATAAAAGAGTGAATTTAAAGCGGAAGTGAGCTAGAAAACGGGCAAAATTGAAAGGTATGAGAATTTTTGTTCCGAATTTGTTTTATCATTACTTTTGTGATTAACACGCGTTAATTTGCTTTCTGAAAACACGAAATGCAAAAAAATTAGAAAAATACGGAAGAAAAATGATTAAAAAAAAAAGAAAATTAAATTTGAATTTCGCGCCAAATCGTGTACTCCCCGTGGTATTCTGTTTTTTTTGTGGTAAAATTTGCCAAAAATCAGAGAAATTTTTTTGTGCGATTTCGATGTGAGATTCGTAAATCGCCACTTCCTCAAAAAGGTGGGTACGGTCTCTGAATGTAATTGTTTTTTTAAGAAAAAATATTCAAACTCTTCAGTAATTTAATGCTCATCCATTCTAGGAAAAGTTCTGGATGCACACCAGGTTTTGATGATTCAAATTTCTCATATTTAAAAAAGCAAACGATTTATGAGTCTCCTCTCCGGCAGACACAGAGCAAAGTAAACCCCGAATCCGGGTCCTTTGCACAAAAACAATCGAGAAAAGGAAGAAACAAAAACAGTAAACATTAAAGGAGAATGGAAATTCAAGAAATTCTAAAATCCAACTATACTACATTATTTGTCCACATGCGCACTTTGTTTTGTACCTTCTGACTTTAGCTAGAAAAAAAGAAGATTCTTTGCGCAAGCAGGCAAGCACTCGAACATTTTAACCTCCCAAACAACATCTTCTATGACCTCATCTGAATATTTCACGTCAACAAACAGACAACAAATAACAATCCACGTGTGTGTTTTCTGTCATCAGCTTGTGGTTATGGTTGACGTGAAACAAAACAAAAAACACAATCGGAACGAAAGAGGAGATAAGGAAGAGTGCAGAAGAGTGTGTTCAGTCAGTAAGTCAGTATGGATGGATAGATGGACGGCTCCTTCTTTATCGATATGATTCCAGTCTGCGTCTCCACGTGGCGCTTCACTATCTCGTGCAAATCCGCGCGTAAATGGGAGCAGGATTAGTGGCGGGGCGGGGGGAAAAAAAAGGAGAGTGGGTCTGGTCTGTATGAAAAGAATTGGAGGAGAAGAAAAGGAGAAGCAATCACAAAGGAAGAAAAAAAATACTCGAGAAATCAATTGAATGAAACGTTTTCCCGGAATTCTGGCTGCTCCGAGAAAGGTGAAAAAATGTATTTAAATTTCGCAAGTTTTTTCTTCTTTTTTTTGTTGCATTCTTCTTTAAAAATGGCAATCGGGTCGGGAGGGAGGGCGATCATTGTCATAACTGAT
Organism: Caenorhabditis japonica; assembly: GCA_963572235.1. Classification (NCBI taxonomy): domain Eukaryota; kingdom Metazoa; phylum Nematoda; class Chromadorea; order Rhabditida; family Rhabditidae; genus Caenorhabditis; species Caenorhabditis japonica. The sequence continues at coordinate 21,708,893 of OY754343.1, read as the reverse complement.
AAGAAGAAGAAAAAGAAAAGGCAGAAAGGAATGATAACAGCAAAGAAGCTACAGTAGTAAATAACACTAATTAAGCGGGGGGAAAACTAGAGTAGAGTATTTAAAAGAGTACGGGACGGATGGCCAATCGTCATAAAACGCTGAAAACTCGCTCCAATCGAACAATGCATTTGGAGTGAGGTTTAGAGAAATCAGAGCAAAACATCGGCCACGGCTCTCTCAATTTTCTGCACTCTCTCGTCGCCAACATGGCCGTGTCCACCACTGTGCGAAGGGAGCGCGTTTACAGCGCTCCGTACCGAGAATATATATATCGTATTTACTCTATTAGAAGGCGTTTCAGGCTCTTTTCAAAAAAAAAAAACGCACCGAAAAATTCATTTAAAAATGCCTTGTTGAAAAGTAAAAAATGTGAAAACTTGAGAGAAAACTGTAATTTCAAGCCCTTCTATTGGAGGTGTCCTCCAATTAGAGGTACCCTTCTTATAGAGTAAAAACGGCATGCAAATTACTCTCGTCTCAGAAGCTGCTTATAAGTTTTGAAACGCCAAGCGCATTTTATGACACAGTTGAAATTCGTGTATATAACTCACCGTAACTCTTTTAAAAATGTAAACAAGTTATATTTTTTTCTCTTGTTTTTCGTTTTTTTTTTAAACTTGTTTACATTATTTAATGGGTTACGGTCGCCCTCATTTCAACTGTGTCAAAAAATGCGCTTCACGGTGTCCAGGATTGGAAATGTGGGCGGAGCCTAATTTGCTGGCGCGCCAGCAAACTTGCATGACGCACTTTCGATGCTTGCGCATTTTTCGACTCTCGCATTTTTTTTCTTTCAATAAAACCTGTTTTTCTTTGTAAAAGGTATGTATTGTATCTTTTAAAACCATAAAATTGCCCAAACTTCGATTTTCGTAAAGATTTATCCTGCAAAAACACCAAAAAACTCAAAACGATTATTTCGAAATGGTAGCTGAACCAAATTTGACGTTCTTAGGCTTAAAAAATTTCTAAAGACCTCAGCTATAATTCCGTTGGAGCAAATGTGGGAAAAATTAAGAATTCATGCTTTTTTTCCCCGAAAAACATTAAAAAATGCGTCAAAATTTGAATTTGGCGCGAAAAAACCCAGTGGGGCGCGTTTGCTCGGCTCCGCCCATTTTTCAAATCCTGGACACCGTGTTTCACGTTGAATTTACACGTGAAACTAATTAATTTGGAAACCAAAATGAAAATTACATAGCGTTGAGTGCAGCGGAGCGCATTTGATCATTTTGACAGGCCTACAATAAATTATTTAATGGGTTACGGTCGCACTCATTTCAACTGTGTCAAAAAATGCGCTTCGAGATATTTCGTGGGAAGAAATTTGGCTAATTTTAAAGTTTATGAGCATCTGCTGAGACGAGAATAATACCTATTCCTCCATTTAAGGTACCTCGTCAAAAAAATTCTAATTTGCGCGTAAATCCACACGTGTGCATTTTTCACGCCTATTTCTTGCTATCTTTTTTGTGAAAAGACCCGAATGATAGTAGATATGTTCTCAAAGTCCAACAAAATCAGCATGAAACCCTACATCTGTAGTTATTTATTAATCACAATTTTCCACTAGAAACTCACACATTTTCCCGCGGAAACAAATAAAGATTGAACTGCACAAAAAAATTTACTTTTTTTGGTATCGGTCTGAACAAAAAAGACGACGTTGAGAGGAAGGAGAAGAGAGTGTCAGGCGGGCCAACGATTGGCTCATTCGACACCGAAATTGGCTCCAATGCACCAACCAATACGGTCGCCTAATCGTCATTCCATAGCAGTCGACAGTACGGAATCGATCAATGTTTCAACGAATAAAATCCACTATCAAATTGATAAATAAATAAATACAAATATGTACATAGAAAGGGAACAAAAGGGAAACGAATTGTCCTTGATCGGAAGAAAAGAAGAACGTCTTCTACCTTAAGTGATATGCATTTCTTCGCTTTTCGTAATTCGTTTATTTGTAAACAAGACCGTAGAAGGGTGGGTGGGGAGATATGTGATAATCTGCTAATGAAATCCTAGTTGAATGATAAAAAATGGTGACGAAGAGGGTAGTGAAAAGACAAAAAAAAAAGAATGACTACGTATAGTATAGAACAAACCAAGATAAACTGGATGGAAGAAAATAAGGAAAAAAAAACGTTCCGTTCTGCAACGGAAAACCAACAAACACGTCATAAATAGAGATCGGAGCACAAGAATTTCGAATTTATGTTCATCGAAAATTCCCATTCTTCAAAGAGAACACCTTCTCTCTCTCTGTGACGTAAAAAAAATGCTGTATAATAATAGAATTAAAAAGGGGCTGATGAGCAGCTAACCAAGACCGTAAAACGGATGATTAGTATGATAGATAAAAACTTGGAAAAAAAAAGTTGGAGCAATTGTCAATTGACTTTTTGATAAGTCAATTAATTATATAGAATTGGGACTAGGGAATCACTAAACATTTTCTGAAGATCGTTCGCTTCGGAATGCCAAATCCATCGTAGAGGAGGCTTCGAATGACGGCTCAGGGACAACAGTTGACTCAACATCTTTGTTAGCGGCATCGGCCATCTGAAATAAATAAAATACGTTTTTTTTTCTTCAAATATCTTTTTGTCTGCTAAAACTGACCTCTTTCTCCTTATCCATGAGCACATCGTTGAATTGCCTTTCATGAATACGTGGCAACTTCTCTTTCAATCCCACACTAGCAATCAGTTTCAGCGGATCGATTCGATACAGTGTGCCAAATAAAACATTGTTTTGCGGATAGTGCTCATGGTGAAGAGGCATTAAAGACGTTTCAAAATGTTTTCCTCTAATCTCCAGATTCACCTTGTTCAGTCCTCTTTCCGTGCGCATGCGCGGCTCTAACATTGTTTTCGTGACCGGCACAGCTCTCATTCTGTAGTTGTCAATTGATCGTGACTGCTGACTGCCCGGATGATCGATGGAACTGTATGCAAACTCCGACGAATCCGTGAAACGAGCAGATTGCTCTTCTCTGTAAGTGACAAAGTTAAGCACACCCCACATAAAATCGGAAAAACTCAAGAAAAAAACAAGTTGATTACAGGGTGCTTCAAAATTACGTGCACTAAACTTTCACGCCATGGTTGATGCACTTTTCGTTCACCCTGTGTTCCAATTTATTTTCATTATTGCATTATTTTTCTATACCAGCAAGAAGCCCACTTGCCGGCGTTCATAGAAAAGGATAGATGACCTGCCTCATCTCCGTATCTCAATCCGCTCGACTCCCCTACTTCAAAATGGCTCTCGGACGTTTCGAAAGTGTGACGTTTCGAAAGTGCGACGTTTCGAAAGGGGACTTTTCGAAGGTTTTTCTGGATTTTATCGTAGCGGTGTTTGAGGAATTGGGATAATTACAGAATAGCCACCCATATATTTCAAAATAGGTACCCATTTGACTCGCTATAGTATAGCCACCCACAGTCGGCGCCGCGTGGGTGGCTATTCTGGAATTATGGGTGGCTATTCTGGAATTATGGGTGGCTATTCTGGAATTATGGGTGGCTATTCTGAAATTATGGGTGGCTATTCTGAAATTATGGGTGGCTATACTATAGCGAGTCAAATGGGTACCTATTTTGAAATATATGGGTGGCTATTCTGAAAGATTCCCTAGGAAAACAGTATAGCCACCCATTACCACTGAGTGGGTGGCTTAACTGTAATAATATATTCCAGTAAAAGCACCCATATATTTCAAAATAGCCACCCACAGAAAATCGGAAAAATCCCATTTTTCAGTTATGTGGGTGGCTATACTATAGCGTGGGTACCTATATTGTAGTGGGTGGCTATACTGGAATTTTCCCGAGGAATTTTCCTTAAAAAGCTTAATCCAGAAAAACCTTCGAAAAGTCCACTTTCGAAACGTCACACTTTCGAAATGTCTACTTTCGAAATGTCCGAGAGCCTTCAAAATAAGGTATGTGCAAGACCCCATTCTAGTGTCGAGGCTGTCAAGAAGAATCGAAGAAGTGGAAAAACTATCCATCGAGTACATCAAGGCCACAGTGGAATCTTTCCCACGGCGTCTTCGTGCTGTCATTGCCGCCAGAAGATGACCCATTGAGTTTTTGTGACCCATGGAGTAAACTTTTTGTTGATTTTCGTCTGTCTTGGACGTCCACTTTTGTCATGGTGTGCGTTTGAAGTAGTGCACGTAATTTTAACGCACCCTGTATTAGTAGCTGTACTATTGAAGTTTTAAACTTCATAATCACGGGGGACATATAATTAAATACGCTTGTGCTGTACTGATCAGTGTTTTTTTTTTTGAATTCCTCCTCCAGGATACTGTGCAGCAATCGGCTAGAATGGTTTTTCTTGGTTGTGAAATTGACGAGGAACAGTCCCTAGATGTTATCCATTAGGTTCTAATCTAGAAAGCATGTTGGACAAGTGAGAACATCGCGGTTTTTAATGTTAAGCCAGTCCACTGGCATGCGCGGATGTGTTATCTTTTTGGAAGATGAGGCCTTATCGAAGGAGGAACAAGAGGAGTAGCTGTTGTGCTGCGTTCAAAGTGATAAATATGGAGGAATATTGGTGCCCAAAGTGAAGAGAAAAATTTATACTACTGACACATACCGTAAAACCTGTAATTGAAGTACACCTGTATTAGAAGTACACCTCTAATAGAAGTACACCCCCAAGAGGCCTTTGAAAAATAGAAGTACACCCTCTAATAGAGGTACACCCTCTAATAGAGGTACATCATCGGGTGAATTATTTTGAAAAAAAATTTTATTCCATTTTTGAAGCTTTTTTCCGTTTTTCATTGGTTTAAAGAATTTTTGAATTGAAAATCATTTGAATGCCCGCGACACAAGTGTCCAAACACGTTCATGGAGGAACAAACCGGCAACATTTTAATTGACGAGCGCAGAATTCAAATTTTCGAGACCCCGACACCGGGAAAAATTTGCATGCCTGCGGCGCAGTTTTCCTCGAATTTTATAATTCTTTTAGTACAAAACTCGTGCCGCACGTTTGCAATGGGCGGGATTTCTTCCTCGGTTTTGGAAATGTTTTTTTTCCAGTTTTGTCTTCCTCGGGTTCGTCTTCCCCGGTTTTGTCTGGGTCTCGGGCTTTCTCGGAAATGAACATTTCTCTTCCGAGTTCCGTCGGAAATTTCCGATTCTGTAATTTTCTCTTCCGACGTTCCGACGGAATTCCGAAATTTTCATTTTTATTTCCCAATGTCCGTCGGAATTCCGAAATTGAAAATTCTCGTTCCGATTTCCGTCAGAATTTCCGATCGGAAAAATCGTAAATGAACCTGAATAGGTCCATAAAATCTTAAAGTATCCACAAAAAAGTTTAAAAAATTGAGGAAAGATACGTAAACTTGTGTTTTAAATAGGAAATTTGTGTCACGGACATGGTCGAACTTCTTCCAAAAAAAAAAAACCATTTTTTGTACCAAATTTCGACAGAAAAACATGTTTTTTTCCGACGGAAACGGAATTATTTTCGGAAATCATTTTGTCTCGGAACGGAATCGGAAATTTCCGACATCGGAATTCCGACTTTTCGGAAACTTATTTTTCTTTTGAAAGGCCTTTGAAAAATAGAAGTACACCCTCTAATTGAAGTACACCCATTTAGGGGGTTTGAAAAATAGAAGTACATGTACTTCAATTACAGGTTTTACGGTAAAAATAGTGTAACCGTACCCAAATCGTGGTGAGAATTCCCAATTTCATCGGAGGTCACGCCACGATTTGGGTACAGTTAAAATCTTTTTACGTGAAAAAAGTATAAATTTCCTTTTCACTTTGGACACCGATTTTTCTCCATCTTTATCACTTTGAACGCAGCATTATGGGATGTTCTCACATGAATCCATGTTGAGTATTTTTTTTTGCAAAATGAATTTTTAGTAAACCAGAAGACTAAAAACACCGGACACCGTTATGCCTCTTCCTCCAAATTTAAGTATGGAGAAATCGAATGGATCCTAGAAGAGATCGTGCCAATCATATTCGTAACTACCCACGTTGTTTGAATTAAACTTTTTCAATCAGAAAAACCAACTTGGAACAAATAAAATTTGGTTTGAGAGTTTTAGTACCAAACAATTACTGAATTCGAATTTAAGTCAAAACCACAAATTGTTTGATCGTCGGTGAGTTGCGGCGCTGTGAAACTTGTCGACTTATGTTGGTTTTTTCTGACAGACAGCTTCTCAGACTTTTCGTAAAGGTTCTGATTTTTCACATATTGGTTATTGCACGTCGTGGAATAATTCTGCAGCTTGACAATTACTCAGTTCGACCATCCTGCCGTTTTGAAGGCTCTGGGACGTTTCGAAACTTGTCTGCATTTTTGCGTATTGTTTTTCGCCAATTGACACCAAAACACGCGGGCATTTGGTATTTATTTATCGTTTTTATCAGTTATTTTTATTTTTTTTTGAGAATTTGAATCCACTAGTATGCCGCAAAAATTCAAAAAAGTTTCGAAACGTCCCAGAGCCGTTTTGAAAGCGTGGATTTGCGTTTTCTCGGTGTTTGACTGATTTGTTCAATGTGGCATGATTGAATGATCTTTTCCGGTTTTGTTTTTATTGTGAGGAAGTTTTTTGTTAAGTTTTGAACACTCATTGGCTTTTTTCAAAAAATTTTTTATCTGTTTTGGTGGGTGCGCTTATACTTTTGTAAAAACGGTTGCAGGAGTACTTTTCCAGACTTTTCAGGCCCATTTCAAGAGTGTTATGAATATTAACTTGGACAATGTTGTCCTGGGGTAATTTTACATGCTGATCACGATTTTCAAGGTCTCGAATCTTCAGATTGTATGCAAACGCAGTACCATAAATTTTGGGGGTGCGCTTATACTTATGTTACGCACTGTATTGTGAAAACAAAAAAGTTGCGACGCGGTGTTTGCGTACTTTTAAAATTCAATGGGAACAACTCTCTTTATTTCCCGTGCCATTTCTTTCATTGCCGTTTGAATTTCAAAAATACGCAAACACCGCGTTGCAATTATTTTGTTTTCACAATATTCTCGAAGAATGGCAGTTTTGTGGTGTGCATGTTAAAGCAATTCCATTTTAGTTTCCCTCCTATTAGAGTCATAGACCCAAATTCACTATTTTTCATTAAGTTTTAGGTTCTCCGTTTTTTGCTATTACGTATTCCTCGATTTGAGTTGCTCTATTGACCAAATTCTGCGAAACCGTGCCGCACTTGCAAAATTGGCACGAATTCAAACTGTTTTATTTCATTGTTAACTAATAAAGTAATTCACATAAGTGTCATATTTATTAACAAAAGATAACTTAAATTACAATGTGCTGCAGTCACGTTGCGTCTCCTAACAGCAGCATTCCACCCTTTGCGCTTTTGCTAAAATCAATAAATAATTTACAAAAAAATAGTGTCAATTTTTAAATAATAAAAAGGAAATAAATATGCAGCGAATAAATATTTTAAAAAAAATGCCAAACGACTGAAGGCAGCTCAAATTTGAATCTTCCCGCCGAAAAGGCGCGCCGCGCCGCGCCGCACACTTGCAAATTCAAAAGTCCATTGGAGCGCGGGCACGCAATAGGCTCCGCCTCTAGCTTTTTTTCTGTGAAAAGAAAAAAGAATATTCGTGAAAATGAAGAACTAAGCGAGCTACACCTCTTTGCAAGTTCTATGTAATACAGAAAAACAGTGCGGAGCTTCCAGTTCGACTTGCTTCCCAAATCTTGGTTCGCTATTCACAATTATCGATTCTAGCGCTATTATTTTAAAAGGTGCCAACTAACTTTTCAAGATTGCAGCTAGCGGCTCTCGATCTCCTTTCAAATGGCGAATTCAGGCTAGCGGAAGAGAAAAGTCGTTGAACAAAGTCTCCATCCATCATTTGAGGTTCAAAGTTTCCCGACGGCAAGTTCTCCTCAATCTGCGAGTTGTCTTGAGTAAAAAGCCTCTCGTGCTCCAAATCCATTTCGTTCGTTTTCAATTGCAAATGATGAGTGGTTTGAAATTGAAGCTGATCACTCGCTCCTCCTCCTCGAAACTCTTGATTGGTGCCTCTGTGAAGTGGAAGACGTTTGCTTTGAACGTCTCCACGACTACCAGTTTTTAATCGCAACGATTCATCCTTGGTGAACCGCGTTGTTTGTTGTGGATGTGAATGACGAGGGAAATGACGGTCGTAGCCTTCTAAAATTGCAAAAAAATAAATACGTCTTTTTTTTCGAAATGCAGTTACCGTATTTCCTCTAATTTAGGCGCATGCGCTTCTATTTTTCAAACGTTTATTTCTGAAGAAAATGCAGTTTATCATTTATTTTTTTTTTAAATATTGGTAATCCGTCACTGCACATATTTTCGGTTCTTGGCGGCACCGGAAACGCTGTTTTTTTTGGTAAACGAAACGACCGCATTCTTACTCGGCTATTGCTCGGTACTGTTCAGAGAACGGCAGGCAACTGTTGTTCGGATCTTCTAGAACTGTGGGGTTGCAATCCAAACAGTTTCCTAGCCATGAACTGGTCCAAAGCTATATCCTTGTGGTAGCCTATATGTTTTTCTTTTGTGATTCCGATGAATTCGATTTCTCTTCAGAATCTGACACATCGATGAATTCACTGAGTATTGGAAAAAAAAAAGCAAAAAACTTAAAAATATTCAAGAACAACTGCAAAAAAACGAAAAAATGAAAGTCCGCAAAGCTAAAAAGGAAAATTGCACAGCCAGTTAGAGGTGCGCTTATATTAGAGGAAATACGGTATTGTCGGCCCGCCAAAATGGTCAAACGCGCTCCACTGGACTCAACGCTATGCGATTTTCATTTTGTCGGTTTTTCTTTGATTTTTTGCCTAAAATCTAATTTTTTCGTTTTTTCCTTTGTAAAAATATTTTTTCGAGACCAAATTCATGAAGTTTTGTCAAAATCTTACCAATATTTCTGAATTTCAGTGAAAAATCCACATTTTTCGATTTCTGTGCACTTTGAAAAATTCATAACTCATTTGTTTGGAAAGATTTTGGTTCAAACTCCATCATGATGACCATCAAACCATCACCTTTTAGCCCGAGACACGGTGTCCAGGATTTGAAATGTGGGCGGAGCCGAGCAAACGCGCCCCACTGGATTTTTTCGCGCGCAATTTGCTAACGCGTCAGCAAACTTCCATGGCGCACTTTCGGTGCTTGCGCATTTTTCGACTCTCGCATTTTATTTTATTGATTTTATTGTTTTTCTTTCAGTAAAACCTGTTTTTCTTTGTAAAATGTATGTATTTTATCTTTTAATACCATATAATTGCCAAAACTTCGCTTTTCGTAAAGATTTATCCTGCAAAAACACCAAAAAACTCAAAACGAATATTTCGAAATGGTGGCTGAACCAATATCGACGTTCTTAGGCTTAAAAAATTTCTAAATACCTTAGCTGTAATTCCGTTGGAGCACATGTGGGAAAAAAATTAAGAATTTATGCTTTTTTCCCGAAAAACATAAAAAAATGCCTCAAAATTTGAATTTCGCGCGAAAAAATCCAGTGGGGCGCGTTTGCTCGGCTCCGCCCACATTTCAAATCCTGGACACCGTGTCTCGGGCTAAAAGGTGATGGTTTGATGGTCATCATGATGGAGTTTGAACCAAAATCTTTCCAAACAAATGAGTTATGAATTTTTTAAAGTGCACAGAAATCGAAAAATGTGGATTTTTCACTGAAATTCAGAAATATGTGGAAGATTTTGAAAAAACTTCATGAATTTGGTCTCGAAAAAATAAGATTTTATGCAAAAAATCAAAGAAAAACCGACAAAATAATTTGGAAACCAAAATGGAAATCGCATAGCGTTGAGTCCAGTGGAGCGCGTTTGACCATTTTGGCGGCTCGACAATATATATATGAACATTTTAAATACAAAATACAAAAAAAAAAGAAACACATTTTGCGCTAAACCCCTATTATATTGTTGAACTTTAATTTTCAAATGGATAGCCTATTGTGAAAACAAAACAATTGCAAGGCGGTGTTTGCGTACTTTTGAAATTCAAACGGCAATGAAAGAAATATTTAGCATGAAGAGATTTTTTTTTTCCATTTTCATTTGAATTTTAAAAGTACGCAAACACCGCTTTGCAATTTTTTTTGTTGTTTTCACAATAAAAATGGTCCAAAATTTTCCAAAAAATTATCCAAATAATAATAAAAAACTTTGAATCCAAACTTTCCAAACAGACCGAAGTCGCATCCAAAAACGGAACAAAATACATTGTGATGTCCGGTGTAAATACAGTACTTACTCTCGTCAAAATTTCCAAAAGGCATATCTTCCCCGCTCACAGAAGTTCTTCTCGATGCAGACCTCGTCGAACTGCGTGCGTCGTCCTCCCTCACTTGCTCATAAACTCGCGGTTGTCTCGGTACAGGCGATGTCTCGTGACGTGACATGGAAACCGTCCTTGCTCCCCTTGATGTATGCTTTCTATGCGATTGTTGAATTCGTTGAGTAGTAGCCGTGGATTCCGAATGATGGTCAACTGAAAGACGCAAGAATGTTTTAATAGAGAGAATGGAGCGAACCGACTTTCTTGGTTTGAAAATCCTTGTTGAAACGTGGTCGGAATAATCGCTTCGGGCGGAATCATGTGCAAGTACTCCGGACGAACGAAAGCGGCTGAAATATATACAATTGTCGCCGGAAAGAATTTAACGTGTAAATTTATGTTTTTTAAGCGAAACGCTTTATTGTGCCCTACTCGTCGGCAAACACATTATCACAACCGGTGAAGAAGAGGTAATTTAACAGCAAAAACGAGGGTGGGGCGGGATTGGATTTGTGATGTGATTTAAAACTGTCCAGATTTTGGCAAAATTTGCATGAAGAAACTTATATCACACGCGGAATATGTTACATGTCAGAAAATTTCGGCTACAAGAATTTGGAGTTTTAGTTCGAAAATGGATGTGGAACCACATATGAATATTGGATAACGTTGGAAGGGAATCGCGCACCGAGTGGATGATTGAAGTAGGAAACGTTGGCGGGAAGGTAGAAAGCTGGTTGGAATCCGGGTTGTGCTGCTGAAAAAGGAAATTGAGTTGAGTGCGAGTATGAATAAGTCTTGGAATTTATATTTATATTTACCTTTCATCATTTCAAGTTGATGATGGTAGACAACTGGGTGCGGGTAAGAATAAAACGGAATGTTCACAAGAGATGCCGCTGAAAATTCCCGCTGAGCACTCTCTTGATCGATGTGATCCTTTCTACTTGCACTATCCGAAGTTGAAGGTGCTCTTGAATGTGATCTATGATCGGCTTCAGTCTCTGCGTTGATTCTTCCTTTGTGATTAGATCGGCTTCGTTTCGAATGATGCGAAGTCAGTGAAGCGCTTCGGTTTCGACGTGTACTGAACGCAGTGTCAGCTGCTTCTCCGCGGCACTGAAATATATTTTGAGCACAAAAAATGAGTATTATCACTACTACATACTGGCATTTGAAACGAGAAAAAACAGCCGTCGAGGAAGTTGTGCCAAAAAGACCGATCATAGTCATCCGGTTGTGGAGCTACAACGCCAAGTTTCTCCTGTAAGGCATTTTTCGTAATGGACCTATTCAAAGTACTGTAGAAAAACGGAAAAAATGACAAACAACTGGGAGAAAACTCGGAAAATGCTCCGATTGGTCTGAAATTTTGGGAGAAACTGTCAAAAATGCTTCCGGACTTTCTCAGAAAATTTTGGACCGAAATATCGATTTTAGAAAATTTTCAGAAAAAAATCAATATTTTTTAAAATCGATATTTCGGCCCACAATTTTCTGCGAAAGTCTGGAAGCATTTTTGACAGTTTCTCCCAAAATTTCAGACCAATCGGAGCATTTTTCGAGTTTTCTCCCAGTTTTTTTGTCATTTTTTCCGATTTTCTACAGTACTTTGAATAGGTCCATAAGGCATGCAAAAAATTCTGCGAAAATTCGGACAATGCTCCGATCTGTCTGAAATTTTGACAAAAAATGTCAAAAATACTCATGTGCAGAAAATTTCAGACTGAAATATCGATTTACATGCCCGGAAGTATTTTTGACATTTTTTGTCAAAATTACAGACCGATCGGAGCATTCTACGAATTTTCGCTGGAATTTTTTGCATATTTTACTGGTTTCCGTGAAAAACCGCCACTTCTAGAAAATGTTATGGGGTTATTCACGAAATGGCAAAAATGGCAAAAAACGGCAAAAAACTGCGCGAAAACTCGGAAAATGCTCCGATTGATCTGAAATTTTGGGAAATGAAGGAAAAAACTCTCCCGGACATTCCCACAAAATTTCAGACCAAAATATCGATTTTTAAGAATTATTGCTTTTTTGTCTGAAAATGCTTAAACTCGACATTTTGGTCTGAAATTTTGTGGGAATGTCCGGGAGAGTTTTCTCCCTCATTTCCCAAAATTTCAGACCGATCGGAGCATTCTCCGAATTTTCGCTGAAATTTTTGCATATTTTACTGGTTTCCGTGAAAAACCGCCACTTCTAGAAAATTTTATATTTCCCAAAAATATTCGTTTTTGACTAAACGCAAAAAATTACAAAAAATGCAACAAATGAGATGAAAAAGAATCAATGAGTTTGAATTTCCCGCTATCTCGTGTACTCCTTTTATTCTTCTAATTTTTCATTTGTAATGGACCTATTCAGCGCAGGAAAAAAACCGATTTTCACCGTTTTTTTCCCTATGCAAAACTGAGCAAAAAAGACAAAAAACTACAGTAGTCGGAGGTTTTTTGACGTAAACAACTTATCGTGGCGAGACCGGCCGATAAAATAATCGGATGCGCCTTTAAATTTCAACCGAATTCTCATTGAAAATTAAAGGCGCATTGCATTTTTCACTGCCGGGTCTCGACGCGATGGGTTTTTTTCCTGGAAAACAACCTGCATAGGGAAAAAAACCGCGAAAATCGGTTTTTTTCCTGCGCTGAATAGGTCCATAAAATTTTTTGTTGTTGTTGTTGTGTTTAATGTGGTATTTGTGAATCCCCTATCCAATATTGTGTTTTCAATCGACTTGCATTCACCGTTCCACGGTGCCCCCAAAGTGGAAAAATGTCTTCAACTGTCTGCACTCTCGTTCTCTCTCCCTCACCACCGCAGCGCAGCTATTGTTTCAACGGGAATTTGTTTCTTTTTTGATTTTCAGCAAAACTAGACCACTTTTTGAAAATCTGTCATTAAAATATATTCTTCAGGTCAAATGCTTCATTTTTATTACAAAAACACCACGATTGGTGCAGAATTGACGGAGGAGATGCATTTTAAAATGTTGAAACATCGAGAAAAAACCGAATTCGCACGTTTCGAGCTGGTCGTGGTATTAAAATGTTTGCGAGAAAATTCTGCACAAGGGAGACATTTAAAATGCATTATTATGTTGCAGAAAATTGAGTTTTTAGTAAAATTCTGTACTAATTTTTTTAAAAATGCATCTACTCCGTCAATTCTACACCAATCGTGTGGTTTTTGTAATAAAAATGAAGAATTTGACCTGAAGAATATATTTTAAATCTGTCATTAAAATATATTCTTCAGGTCAAATGCTTCATTTTTATTACAAAAACACCACGATTGGTGCAGAATTGACGGAGGAGATGCATTTTAAAATGTTGAAACACCGAGAAAAAACCGAATTCACCACCGCAGCGCAGCTATTTTTTCAACGGGATTGTGTTTCTTTTTTGATTTTCAGCAAAACTAGACCACTTTTTGAAAATCTGTCATTAAAATATATTCTTCAGGTCAAATTCTTCATTTTTATTACAAAAACCACACGATTGGTGTAGAATTGACGGAGTAGATGCATTTTTAAAAAAATTAGTACAGAATTTTACTAAAAACTCAATTTTCTGCAACATAATAATGCATTTTAAATGTCTCCCTTGTGCAGAATTTTCTCGCAAACATTTTAATACCACGACCAGCTCGAAACGTGCGAATTCGGTTTTTTCTCGATGTTTCAACATTTTAAAATGCATCTCCTCCGTCAATTCTGCACCAATCGTGGTGTTTTTGTAATAAAAATGAAGCATTTGACCTGAAGAATATATTTTAATGACAGATTTTCAAAAAGTGGTCTAGTTTTGCTGAAAATCAAAAAAGAAACACAATCCCGTTGAAAAAATAGCTGCGCTGCGGTGGTGAATTCGGTTTTTTCTCGGTGTTTCAACATTTTAAAATGCATCTCCTCCGTCAATTCTGCACCAATCGTGGTGTTTTTGTAATAAAAATGAAGCATTTGACCTGAAGAATATATTTTAATGACAGATTTTCAAAAAGTGGTCTACGCTGCTGAAAATCAAAAAAGAAACACAATCCCGTTGAAAAAATAGCTGCGCTGCGGTGGTGAGGGGGAGAGAACGAGAGATGCGCCAGCAGTTATTCCTAGCGGCGCTTTTCCCGTCCGGGACACCGTGCGTTCTGTCTACGTCTCTTCAAATATCACTGTGTTCGCGTGTTCGCGCACAAATAAGTGGGCGGAGTTTCGTTTCGTTTCGATTCGCGTTCTCATGTCGTGTCGTGTCGCAAGTCGAATGAAAACACAACATTTTGAGCCACCATCCTCAAAAATTTGACAACTCCTTAAATGGACCTATTAAGAGGTTTTTTTCGCAAACAACCCGAGACCGGCCGATGAAATAACTCTGTGCGTCTTTAATTTTCAGCCCAATTCCTCGTTGAAAATTAAAGGTGCATTACATTTTTAACGCATGGTCAACAACCTGCATAGGAAAAAACGATGAAAAACGGTATTTTTCCTGCGCTGAATAGGTCCATAAGAGCGCATGTATTTTTCCTTGAAAAGTATTTTACTTTTCAATAATTTTTCTAATCGACCTATTCAAAGTACTGTAGAAAAACGGAAAAATGACAAAAAACTGGGAGAAAACTCGGAAAATGCTCCGGTTGGTCTGAAATTTTGGGAGAAACTGTCAAAAATGCTTCCAGACTTGTGCAGAAAATTTCGGACCGAAATATCGATTTTAAAAAATATTGATTTTTTTTCTGAAAATTTTCTAAAAATTTTTTGGTCCAAAATTTTCTGCGCAAGTCCGGAAGCATTTTTGACAGTTTCTCCCAAAATTTCAGACTAATCGGAGCATTTTCCGAGTTTTCTCCCAGTTTTTTGTCATTTTTTCCGTTTTTCTACAGTACTTTGAATAGGTCCATAAATCAAATCGCTCAACCTGACGTCAAATTTCTCGCTCTGAACTTATTTAGCTGAAAAAACGTTTGCATTAAAAATATGAAGATTCGCGGAAGATACTCGAGATAAGACACCCACATTGAACAAGCTCTGATACGCCGTGTAGACGTTTTTGATGTTAAATTCTTTGGAACGCAGACTAGCACAATTCAACGGAACTTCCTCTTCCAGCATTTCTGCCGGTTCGTAGATCGACGCCGTCGTCTTCACATTTGTTTTTAGATCGTTCAGATAGAAAGAGACGTTTCTCCGATCGTCTGCACCAACCGGCGCGGCCATATCAGTGTTTTTCATGTTGACGCAAATCGAAATTGGTAGCAAGTCCTGGAAAAACGACTTTCCGTAATGTATGTAATGTGACGATAAATTCAAACCATGATGAATTTTCTAGCCTCGAGAACGTTTTTCATTCCGCCAGCCACTTTAATATCAAAAATGCTATCTTTGATATTATCGCGACTGTTGAACTTCTTGTAAGTGATTTTACTTTTTGTGCGGGCTTCGATTTCGGACTGAAAAATAACAGTTACATTAATATTTAAAAATATTTTTATGGGGTTATTCTCGGAAAAAATTCAGCGAAAATTCGGAGAATGCTCCGATCGATATGAAACTTTGCTCTGAAAATTTCAGACCGAAATACTGAAAATTTTCAAAATCAATACTTCGGTCTGAAATTTTCAGGGAATGACCGGGAGTATTTTTTAAATGATTTCTCAAAGTTTCAGACCAATCGGAGCATTCATTCTCCGAATTTTCGCTGAATTTTTTGCCGGTTCCGAGAATAACCCCATTAGAAACACACCATCAAAAGCTTTGTCGATGAAAGTCCAACGACATGCTCAACATGAAATGTGGAGAGTGTAAAATGAATAGAAAACAGATCCTCTGGTGGCGATTCACTCTCGAATGCTCTCTTCGAAATCTCGCTAGCGGCTTTTACAAGATCCTCTTCTCTTTTCACACGGCTGGTAAAACGAAGATGATATATGGGTTTTCCTTCCCCATTTGAAGAAGTTTCGATGAATGAAATTTCTACATTTGGAATAGTGTTTTCTTTTACGCTTTTTTGCAGGTCAGGAGTAGAAATTTTCATTGCCGAGAGCGACATATATACGGAGACATGGCAATTCTCCTGAAAAAGAAACAGCGAATTGATGGAACACTTGCCACAATTGAACGAACTCTCATCAACTTTCGTGCTCTGTCCACATCACTGTAGAATCCGGTTATGTTGACCTGTTGAACGAACGGATCGGGCGGAGCACCTACGGAAAACTGATCGGGAAGTTGAATCAGAGTGTTAGTTTGTTTCATAATCGAGGCGACGTTCTCGTGATCTCCGTAGTCACTAAATATTCATCAGTTTTCAAGGATTTATAGACCTATTCACAAAACCAAAAAGAAAAAAACGGAAAAAAAATTGCGGGAAAAATTGGAGAATGCTCCGATTGACCTGAAATTTTGGGAAATATTGCAAAAAATTCTCCTGTATTCTCCACGCTCAAAAAATTTTGTCGTCGATTTTAAAAATTATTGATTTTTTTTCTGAAAATTTTTAAAATCGATATTTTGGTCCAAAATTTTTTGAGCGTGTACAAGAGAATTTTTTCCAATATTTCCCAAAATTTCAGGTCAATCCGAGCATTCTCCGATTTTTCCCGCTATTTTTTTTCCGTTTTTTTTTTTTGCCGGTTTTGTGTCATTCGGATTCCGCTAACTTTGTCATTAGTGGATAGTACTGGGACTCGAATTCCAGACTGAGGGTTACTCTAGTTGGGTTAATCTCAATCATTGGAATCTTCGTCGGCAGGGGAAGTCCTACGGCACGCTTCAGCTGAATTTGAGCCTCACGTTTAGTATTGAACGAAACGAAACGTCTCTGTTCCGCATTCTCGACCATCTGAAAAGTGAATAGAAATTCAGTTGATGGCTTCCATTACTAAATTTACCTTTGTGGACTGCTGACAGTGTTGGAAAAAGTTTTCCGGTTTGGTGATAATATCCTTGAGAAGTGGTGAAACTGTTAGTCTTCTGGCTGACGCAATCTCTTCGGCCATCTGAAGCCGTGCAGCAGCATCGTATTCGACGGCGGACCGCAAGAACGGGTTAAACGAAGCTGCCTCGTCGGCCTCACTGTCCCTGCTTTGCTCGCCCATCTGAGAAAATATGCATTTAATTCGAATAATTAATATACCGTAAAACCTGTAATTATAATATGTTTATTCATTTCTCGCATAAAAATATGTATATGGCACATGGAAAAGAGGACAACGGTATAAAAATAAGGGGAGAGAAAATAAATAAGTAAGATGACTAATTGGAAAAATCAGCGGTCAAATAGATGAGAGAAAGACGGGTGGGATGATATCACAAGCACAAAATTTAAAGGTACGAGTCTAGGGGCAACGCAGAAGCACATGTACTTCTATTTTGCAAACCCCTAAATGGGTGTACTTTTAATACAGATGTACTTCAATTAGAGGATGTACTTCTATTTTTCAAAAGGCTCTTGGGGGTGTACTTCTATTAAAGGTGTACTTCTAATACAGGTGTACTTCAATTACAGGTTTTACGGTACCTATTCAAACTCAATTTGCCTTTTCGAAGCTTAAGTTCGGACAAAAAAGTGAAGAAAAACAAATATTTGTCAAAACAAAAAAAGTTTGGTTTGGCAAAAAAATAATATTCAAGCTCGCGGGCCATTCCACGATTTTTTAGAAATCGTGGCGAGACACAACTGTCTGAAACAGTATGCTCCTTTTTGGAAAATGGTAGGGGATACTGTAGTTTATTGTTTGGCATTCTCTTTTTTTTTTCGTTTTATTTTTTCGATTTTTATTGATTGTTTTTCTTTTCTTTTTTCAAAAATCGTATATTTATGTGCCAGAGATGTCCTTTTTCTTAATTAATTAGTAATTTTAAATTTTGTATTTAGGATCCAAGCAATATCACTTGATCTACTAGAACGCCGCGGGTTTATCACGCGGGAAACCCGTCACGATTACCCTATAAATGGCCCGAATTCTCACATTTGGTCCATATTTTTGTTTTCCCTTTGATCTGACCCGTCAGAAGAGATGTTTCGATCGTCTGGCACCGCAAAAACGAGACGCCGAAGCAGTTTGCTCAATCCAACAGTTTCAAAGTTGGCTCGCAGCTCAGGTACATTTTTTCTATTCTAACTGGATAAATAGGCGCTCTGTTTTAGCTCATGCAACCACGAAATCATCCGCTGTCCCGTCTCGAGATCGCCTTGCAGCCCCTCTTCCATCATCTACAATGAGCGGTCGAGCAACGACAATCGGAATTCCGGGATGCACTACTCTAAACAGAACTGCCGTAAATACTCCCATTCGGCAAAGTTCGATTGATCCTAGAAGGCCAGTGTCTAACTGGTCAACTGGTCAACCTGCCAAGCGAACTGTTCCGTTGTCTCGTCCACCTCGGCAACCGCTCACATCCGCTCCCAAAGTGTTCAGTTCCCAGCCGCCGAGCCGTCGAACTGCGCCTGTCCCACGTGAGCCGTCAGAAGCTGAACGACTAAAGGAAAAACTGGCTGTGATGGAGAAGTCGTATGCATCGTTGCAGGAACAACTCGATACCACGCGTGAAATGAATTCAATGCTCAAAGAGAGTGTGGAGGCGTTTAAAATGAAATTGGAAAGGTCGGCTATGGAGTTGGACCTCAAGGAAAACATGCTGGATGTCACAAAGCAGCAGTTCGAATTGGCAAAAGAGGAAATTGATCGAAAGGACACTCTGATCAAAGATCTGACTAGCCAGGTAGAAGAGAAAGAAGTTGTGCTGCGAAAACTACACAATGAGGCGGTTGATTTGAGAGTGAGTGTTCACTTTTCACATTTTTTGTTTATAAAAATTGTTTTTTTTTGCAGGGACAGATTCGAGTAGCCGTTCGTGTTCGTCCATTGCTGACTTGTGAAAGCGAGAGCGGAAAAGCAATCGAATTTCCTGCTGTTAACACGATAACTGTCGTCACTGGATCCAAGCCATCTGGACAGTTCAAGTTCGAAAAAGTGTTCACGCCGGTTTTTTCGCAGAAGGAAGTTTTCATCAACATCGAAGATTTCATTCTCTCAGCTCTTCACGGTTACAATGTCGGCTTGATTGCGTTTGGACAGACTGGAAGTGGAAAGACGCACACGATGCGAGGAGGTGATGCCGAAGACGAGGGTGTCATTCCGAGAGCTGCCGGATTTCTGTTTCGGGAGTCGAAGAAACTTGAAACGACTGGCTGGATTTTCGAGTTCACTTTGTCATTCCTTGAGATCTACAACAACGAAGCATACGACTTGCTCAATAAAAACAGCACTGTTAGAGTACGGCTCAGCAATGGATCGGTGGCTCTTGACGGACTTTCTGAGCACAAACTGGCAAAACTCACGGATATGACCGGACTCCTTCGTCAGGCAGACAACAACAGAAGGACTGCTGCGACCAAATGCAATGAGTACTCTTCCCGTTCCCATGCTATCTACATGTGGAATATCAGGGCTCATCAGGAATCGACTGGTATGCTAATCTACCCATTGTTCTCAATAATACTATTTATTCAGGAATCTCTACGACTTCCGTGCTGAAGCTTGTCGACCTTGCCGGATCAGAACGAGCCAAAGAGTCCGGTGTGACTGGCCAACAGTTCAACGAAATGACAGCGATCAACCAGTCGTTGTCCGTGCTGCAGAAATGTGTGAACCTGCAGAAGTCAAAGTCCAAACACGTGCCGTACCGCGATTCGAAGCTCACTCAAGTTCTCATGGATTGTCTGGGAGCCGGAAACTCGAAAACAATGGTCATAGTGAACATCAATCCAAGTGAAGAGCAGGCCATGGAGTCGAAGCGAAGCATCGAATTCGCCTGCCGGATGCGCGAGACTCACATTGGATCGGCAATGCAGCAGCGTGACCTGTAATAATGCTCTGGTCACATTACCTTGTAAAATAGTTCTCATTTTATTTCATGTGCAATAGATTAACTAATTTTTTATGTACTATTAAATAACTAATTACAATATTAGAAGCCCAGACCCCTTTGAGAAATAAAAGCACACCTTGGAAATGTGGCATTTTTGTCGCTGTGCATTCAGATTTGCATTATTTTCACCCATTTTCGCATTTCTGGTAATGAAGACAGTTATCAAAAATGCCACCAGGGCTGGGCATGAAATTAATTTCCTGTACAATAGATTAACTATTTTTTCATGTAATATTAAATAACTATTGCTTCCACATTTATAGGAATGAACATTTTGCTTTTTGTGTGCTGAAATTTTTACAATGTGTTTAATGATACTTCAAAAGTGAGAAAAACGCAAAAAAAAAGACGTCCAAAGTTTGTTTCTGCGATTTAGTGGAAATGATGGACTCGAGAAATTAGCCAATAAAAAAGGCTACTAGCCATTGATTTCGAGCCGTGTGTAAAATGCGTTTGCTATTGTGAAAACAAAAATTGCAACGCGGTGTTTGCGTAATTTTGAAATTAAAATGAAAATGGGAACAAATCTCTTCATTTCCCATGCTATTTCTTTCATTGCCGTTTGAATTTCAAAAGTACGCAAACACCGCGTTGCAATTTTTTTGTTTTCACAATATGTGGTTAGCAGTCATTTTCAAAGGCTATTAGCGACATAACTGCCTACATGTGTCATATAGGCGCTAAAAATAAGTTAAGCAGTGAGTTTCACAGGGCACACAGTGTGTTGAAGCGTAAATTTTTTCAAAAATAATAAAAAATACGCAAATTGCCGTCACATGCGCTTTCAAATTATAACGTTTACGGTGATTCTTTTACTACCGTTTTTTTAAAACAAGAAATGACTCAAATGGGAGCACTTTTGAGCCTGCGGGTGAGTTTGGAGGCGTTTGATAGCCCTATTACAAGGCTACCCCCGAATTAGGAATAACCGCGATAAGCCAATTATAGGCCTACAATAGGCTTATTGGTGACCGCGATAAGCTTATTATAGGCAAAAGTCGAACGCGATAAGCCTATTATACGCCTATTATAGGCGTCTCACGGTGTCCAGGATTTGAAATGTGGGCGGAGCCTAATTTGCTGGCGCACTTTCGGTGCTTGCGCATTTTTCGACTCTCGCCTTTTATTTTATTGATTTTATTGTTTTTCTTTCAGTAAAACCTGTTTTTCTTTGTAAAATGTATGTATTTTATCGTTTAATACCATATAATTGCCCAAACTTCGCTTTTCGTAAAGATTTATCCTGCAAAAACACCAAAAAACTCAAAACGAATATTTCGAAATGGTGGCTGAACCAAATTCGACGTTCTTAGGCTTAAAAAATTTCTAAAGACCTCAGCTATAATTCCGTTGGAGCACATGTGGGAAAAAAATTAAGAATTTATGTTTTTTTTCCCGAAAAACATAAAAAATGCCTCAAAATTTGAATTTCGCGCGGAAAAATCCAGTGGGGCGCGTTTGCTCGGCTCCGCCCACATTTCAAATCCTGGACACCGTGCGTCTCGAGACCCTGACAAAACCGGGGAAAACCACGAAACCGGGGAAGACAAAACCAGGGAACACAAAACCGGGGAAAAAATCGGACAAAACCTGGGAAGAAGCTCCGCCCCCTTTTGCAGCTGCTGCACGATGTTTTGTACTGGAAGTATTGAAAAAGTGCGCCGCAGACTTGCAACTGGACAAAACCGGGGAAAAGTTGCAAGTCTGCGGCGCACTTTTTCAACACTTCCAGTACAAAACATCGTGCAGCAGCTGAAAAAGGGGGCGGAGCTTCTTCCCAGGTTTTGTCCGATTTTTTCCCCGGTTTTGTCTTCCCCGGTTTCGTGGTTTTCCCCGGTTTTGTCAGGGTCTCTGCGTCTCTCCCTCTTTTCTTCTATTTCGGCGGTATACGGTAAGCAGTGTACGCAAACACCGCGCTCACAATGCATCAAGGTCGACGCACAACCATCAAGACGGTTTTTTGCTGTTGTCCGCATTTTGCCCTCTTTTTTAATTTTTTCGCTGCCGAAACATGGACGAGGAGATTTCGCGATCGTCTCTGACCGACGAAGAAGATTATGTCGAGGATAATGACAACGGCGAAGACTATGAAGGTAAATTTCGTTGTTATTATGTTGTATTCGTTTTTTTTTTCAGCAACGATTGAAGAGGAAGAGCAGTTAGATGCAGGTGATTATGCAGATGAATTGAAAGGTAGTTGTTTGCTTTCTTTTTTTAAGTACATCACTGTTTTAAGATCTGGAAGATGAGGGAGAAATGTCACTAGAGGAGCTTCAACGGAAGTACGGATACCCTGTGCCCGGAGAAACGAATCAGTGCGAGGATGAGGACGAGGAGGAGGAGGAAGAAGAATACGTTGAGGAAGAGGTATACTTTTTTTTTCCATAACTCCCTGTCATTTCGAAAGTTCCAGCAAGTAGAGTCCAGCAGCGCTCTCAAAGAATCATTTGACGCCACAATTTTGGACATGGGAAATTCTTTGACTGGCCTTGACGAAGACGATGAAGACTACGCGCCACCACCAGACCCATGGAAACGTCAAATTCGAATAGACGCTGTTCAATTCCAAGCCGCTGTTCCAGATGTGGAGAGCTCATTCGCTGAAACGGATACTGAACGCGAGGAAGACACTATTCTATGGGTTATTGACCAGCCAAACCAACCGAGTGACGAGATTCTAAACGTCTATTTGAAAGACGTAGTTGAGCTCCGTAAAGCTCACGAGCAATCGGTGCCACCAGAAGGATGCGAAACTCGTGACGATGAAGATGCATTGTGCGCGCTATACCGAAACAATTTTGACACCGAAAAAGCGAAAAGTTCGTTTCCTTTTCCGCATATTAATGCGCCGTTCCGCACTGTCCGACCGGATGCACTTGGGTTTGACGAAGCAGAGCACAGGATTTTCGAGGAGTCACTGGAGCTTTACGGAAAAGATTTTTCTCTGATAAGAAGACTACGGTTGCCATATCGAAAGGTTGGCGAGCTGGTTGAATACTATTATCAGTGGAAACTGACTGCTAGGTAAGTAGATATTGCAATATTGTCGAAACTATATAATAGCGATCAACCGTAGCATAAGAAATACAATTTAATGGACCTATTCTGGGTAGGAAAACACCATAGAAGAAAAAATCCGGGCGCGCCCACGGGCCGGCCCGTCTTGAATTTTTGCGAACGGATACTGCAGTTTTTAAAGTCGAATTAAGGAAAACGCGAATGCAATTGCGCAGCGACCGTTGGATTTAAAATTGTTTGCTTTTTCACTACTTTTTCAATATTTCATTGTCTCCGATGACTTTTTTGAGCGTTCCAGATGCGAAAATTCACGAAATTTTAGTTCCAAATGGTGATAAATCAGTAAAAGTTGTAAGTTTTGAACAATTTAATGCGTTTTGCAGTAATAAATCTACAGGAAGACAAGTTCTGTAATGAAGATGCGAAAATTTCTCTTTCGAAACGATATGGTGAGGAAAAGTACACATAAAAAGGAGAAATTCCATTTGATTTTTTTGTAAAAAACTCTTGTCAAGTGGTTACTTTTTTACTTTGTTAGATTAAACATGATTTATTTTCAATAAAGTTGTGGTTATTTATTATAGCCATTTTGTTTTTTCTTTTTCGAATTTGCTTTATTCGTTTCATGCAGAAAAATGCATTTTTTCAAACTGAAAAGGCCACTTTTTGTTATGCCGCGTCCAAAGGCAAAACAATTCCTGAAATCACGTTTTTTCTGCAGTCCAAAGTTGCAAAAAAAATCCCAGAAATAACAGGTGTTTACCACTGAATTTTTCGGCGTGAAAGTTGTAAATATAAAACACGCGAAAATTCAGTGGTAAACACCTGTTATTTCTGAGATTTTTTTTGCAACTTTGGACTGCAGAAAAAACGTGATTTCAGGAATTTTTTGACTTTGGACGCGGCATTAAGAAAAACACGCAAAACAAATTGTGGTATTATGAACATACAGTACTGGCCAAAAAAATGCGTGTTTCGCTGCTTTCTGTTCGAAATGACCAACTTTAAGTGTGTGCCACGAACTCTGAAAGTGCACTACTAATTTAAAAATGTTTGTGTCGAACCAATTGTTTGTTTTTTTGAAAATCATCGCTTCTGCGATCTACAGTACTTTTGAAAGTAGTCCTACTAAAAAGTTATCATCTAGTAAAATGTAGTCCTAGGTTGGAAGGTTCAACACAGACATTTTTTAATTTGTAGTGCACTTTCAGAGTTCGTGGCATACACTCAAAGTTGGTCATTTCGAACAGAAAGCAGCGAAGCGCGCATTCTTTTTGGCCAGTACTTTTTGCGTGTTTTTCTTGACAAAAAGTACCCTTTGCAGTTTGAAAAAATGCATTTTTCTGCATGAAATGAATAAATGTAATGGGGTTATTCTCGAAACATGCAAAAAAAGGAAAAAATACAAAAAACCAGCAAAAAATTCGGAGAATGCTCCGATCGGTCTGAAACTTTGTGAGATCATTTAAAAAATACTCTCGGACATTCCCTGAAAATTTGAGACCGAAATATCATTTTTGAAAAATATCGAATTTTATTTCTGAAAATTTTCAAAATCGATATTTTGGTCTGAAATTTTCAGGGAATGACCGGAAGTATTTTTTAAATGATCTCCCAAAGTTTCAGATTAATCGGAGCATTCCGAATTTTCGCTGAATTTTTTGCTGGTTTTTTCTATTTTTTGATTTTTTTTGCTGGTTTCGAGAATAACCCCATAAGGCAAATTCGAAAAAGAAAAAACAAAATGGCTATAATAAATAACCACATTGAAACCCTCGGGGCAAGGAAGTTTTTAAAATGTTTTCTTAACAGTGTTTTCCTACTTAGGATAGGTCCATTAAATTGTGTTTCTTCAGATCGATCGGAGAATTCTCCGAATTTTCGCTGAATTTTTTAAAAGATTTTTTTTCTGGTTCTGTGAATAACCCCAAAACATACCGGAAATGGAGCTTTATGGACACAGAACAGCTCGAAAAAGTATTATGTTGTACATGGTGGATTATTGAGTTCAATTTCGCCCAGTTGTTTTTTCCCGTAAAGCTCCATTTCAGGCAGTTTTATTCCGCAATAGAACTATTTTTGACATTTAGAAAAAAGACAACACATTGCAAACAAACTGAACAGTTCTCACAGATAAAAATTCATAAATAAAGTGAGAAAATTTGGCGGAAACTGAATGTTTTCAGCTACCGTACGTGGCGTGAGGCTCATCCTCAGCACGCCTCAGTCGTCCAACCGCATCTTTCTGCCGCATTTCAACAGCAAATTGCTCAAATGGATGCCGAATACCACGGACCGACCAGTTTCGCCACTGTCTCTTTCACCGAACCATCGACTTCTTCGGATAACAAGTCGGCCACTGTAATCAACTAAATTCTAACCAAATGTAGGAACTTTTGTATGTTCTGAATGTTTAAAAATCAATAGTTATTGTATTCGATCTCCAATTTTATCTCTCAATATCTCAAATAGACACCCTTTTTCACACCAATTTTTACCGTTACTCGATTTTATGCTCACAATTATGAGAACTATACTTTTTCAATGGAATCTTGTTGATAATAATAATAAATTGAAATGGATGGTATTTAAAAAGGAATCAGTTTCAACATTGATGACGACCCGTGCATTGTCGCGTGTCTGTCTCCGCCTCGTTGCACTCGAGCTCTTCCCAGTCGTCGTTTCGCGCTTTTATCACTCTACGTCTTCTAGTCTGAACACCTTCGCCACAAGATACCGAACATGGTGTCCATCGAGACCAAGGACCCACTTGACAAGCCAGCCGGACAGCTGAAAATTTTGGAGTTTTGTGAGTTGTGAAAATCACTGATGGACGTGCTGAAAATGCTTTAAAATTCGTTTTACAAATTCCAGACGAATTTTAAAACAAAAAATATAGAAGACCACAGGGAGTACACGATTTGGCGCGAAATTCAAACACCATTTTCTTTTTCAACATTTTTCCCCCGTATTTTTCTAATTTTTTTTGCATTAATCTTTGGGAAATAATTTACAAACATCATTTCGTGTTTTCAGATAGCAAATTCATGCGTGTTGATCACAAAAGTAATGATATAATAGATTCGTAGCGGAGTGACAATTTTTTTTTAACGTTTTTGTTCGAAAAAATGAAGAAATAACTGAAGAAATTAAGAGATTTTTCTTCTCCCAGTTTCACGTGAAATGTCACTCCGCCACAAATCCATTATAAAAAAAATTCGGAACAAAATTCTCATACCTTTAATTTTTTTCCCGTTTTCCTGCTCACTTCCGCATTAAATTCAATCTTTTATCTGTAACTTTTATATTCGAGCAAAGATTTTCACCAGAATATATTCAAAACGTTGAATCAAACAATAGGCAAATATCGATTTTTCGATATTTATGACTAAAATGTGTTTTCGCGATTAGAGCATGTCTTATCGAAAATCGATGATAAAAACTAGGGAAATTACAACAAAAATAAATATTTCTCGTGAAAATGGAATTTTCTAGAATCCGCGGCCGCGGGTTTCCTAGGCCACGGCCACGATTTTTCGTGTACTCCTCGTGGTCCTCTATTTTTTTTAATATAAAAAATCAGAGAAATTTTTTCGTGCGATTTCAATGTGATCAGGCTTGTTCGGAAAATCGGAAAAGGAAATTTTTTTCCGAAATTTTTTCCGATTTTACAAGCCTGGCTGCATCAAAAGCTACTTTTGATTTCTTTTCATTTCTAAGAATTTTTTTTCTTCACTTTCTTTTAAATTACTTTTTCATTTATTTCTTGCGTGTGCCCTGTGGCGCAGATGGTTAAGCGCTTGCATTTCCAACGAACGACGCAGGTTCGAGTTTTTGTGTTGGTCTCGGGCGCTCAGTTCGCTTCCGCCATGCAGTTTGGAAACAGACACACCAAGAAACTCAGTTACAGACCCAAACGGAATTTTATATATAAGGATGATTTTTCGGAAAATCGGCTATCCGATTTTTTCCGATTTCTAAACTAAAACTGGATTTTTTTTAATTTTGTACTTTCCGAAAAAGATTCTTAACAATTGGCTCATCCTATTTCTTTGAAAAAAAAAACAAAAATCAACAAATTAACCAAAAATTCAACAAAAAATGCAGTTTTGAGAAGTTCTTGGTACTTAGAAGCGGCCCAAAAAAAAACTGCACTTTCCCGATCATTTTCAGAAAATTTTTCGACGGGAAAGTTTTCCGAAAAAAGTCGGAAAATCGGAATTTTCGTTTTCCGACTCCGACCAAGCCTGAATGTGACATTCGTAAACTTTCCCCCCCCCCCCCCCCCCCCCCAGAAAGTTGGCACCCCCTTTAATGCTTCAAACTCACGACAAGGTCTCAATCTGCACTGCAACTCTTGAATAAGATGCTCTGAACACTGTGATCCTCCATTCCTCGCCAACTTCACAATTTGTCGAGTTCTCGTCTTCTTTCCTCTTCCACAACTCACCGAACAACTTCCCCATGCCGTCCATTTCGACACCTCGCAATCAACTTTCTCTCCTCCATCATCCACTTGTGCGTCTCCAAACTCTTCGAACAGTTGATGGTTTGGAACTAGCGCCTTGCTTTTCTCATATCCAGGAAGGCAAATTTGTTTGCACTCTTCTTCAGTCTCAAACTGATTACGGTTGCCTTTGCAGCCAGTGAAAATGAATCGTTCGCACTGAGAACGTTCAGAATTGTACCAGTATCGAGGGAAACTTCCGCCACATTGTCCAGACTGTTTGTCTTCTTGACAGATTTCTGGAATTTAGCACAAGTAGTATACCTATTCTTTTGTTCTACTTTTTACCTTCTGAATTAATCTCAATGAAGCGTCTACAAGACTGCATTACACAAGTGTCCTTCTCCTGAAGATTGATATGAAGGCAACGTTTCTCGTGTTCCGCATAGAAAAACAGTCTTGTTCTGACTCGAACTCCTTCATCACAAGAGGCGGAGCACGGCGACCAGTCCGACCAAGCCGTCGTTTTGCACAATGGATCCGGTGTCACATTGCAATCGTCGCCGTTCTCGCCCACACAAATGTCTTTTCTTTCCAACTCTACACTACAATCCGATGGTTTGGTTGTTGGATTGAGGAATGTTCGATTGCGACTTCGCATTCCATGTCCACATTTCACACTGCAATCGCCCCACGCTCCCCACGAACTCACTTGACAACTAGAGCTGAACGCTTCCGAATCTGAGAAAATAAGCGTATTGAAGGGAAACTAAATACCATAATCAGGTTTTCTTCGGCTTAAAATTATTCAATTTATTTCTTCTTATTAATTTGATACTGTGCTTAGCAACCTAAATATTGTTTTTTCACTCGACTTGCGACATGAGAACGTGTGACTCCGCCCACTTTTTTTCGCGCGACCACGTAAACACAGTTCGATTCGAAGAGAAGCAGAGAAAACCGAACCGTGTCTCTGATCAGAACTGTCTGGGATCATAACGATTTTAAAACGAAAGTGAGAAGCTTGCAACACTCGTTGAGTGGTTGAGAATTCATTCAATTTCTTTTACTTTGCTCACGGTGTCCAGGGTTGGAAATGTGGGCGGAGCTTAATTTGCTGCGCACTTTCGGTGTTTGCGCATTTTTCGACTCTCGCATTTTATTATTTTTCTTTCAGTAAAACCTGTTTTTCTTTGTAAAAGGTATGTATTGTATCTTTTAAAACCATAAAACTGCCCAAACTTTGATTTTCGTAAAGATTTATCTTGCAAAAACACCAAAAAACTCAAAATGATTATTTCGAAATGGTGGCTGAACCAAATTCGACGTTCTTAAGCTTAAAAAATTTCTAAAGACCTCAGCTATAATTCCATTGGAGCACATGTGGGAAAAATTAAGAATTTATGATTTTTTTTCCCCGAAAAACATAAAAAAATGCGTCAAAATTTGAATTTCGCGCGAAAAAATACAGTGGGGCGCGTTTGCTCGCAATTTTTACCCGCATAAACTAAAAACTAAAGCACGGTGATTCTTTTACTACCGGCCACGCATTTCTAGTCCCCCGGTCGCAAGTATTTCCCCTCTCCCTCTCGCACTCTCTCACTCCCTCATCACATGAAGTGGGCGGAGTTCCCACCCCTTTTTGCAAAATGCGGCAAAAAAATTTGCGGAAATCAGTTCGGCCACCACGGAAAAACAGTTTCATTTGAATTTGTACGTATAAAAACGAACGAATTCCGGTTTAAAAAATGCGCCCTAATGAGATCTAGTAACGTGACAGACAACTTTTTGATCAGACGTCATTTACAAAATCGCGACAGGAAAAACCTAATCGGGGGACTAGAAATGCGTGGCCGGCAGTAAAAGAATCGCCGTGCATTTGAAATTGTACGTAAAAAATCAGACCAATTCCGGTTTTAAATATGCGCCATAATGAGAGGAAGTGACGTGACAAACAACTTCTCGATCCGAAGTAATTTAGAAAATCGCGACAGAAAAAACAAATCGGTGGACGAGAATAGTGTGCTCGGTAGTAAAAGAATCACCGTGTAAAGTATGTGGATAAAAATAAAATAAAAATAATGTAATGATCCTCAAAATACGAAACTAAAAATTTTATTTTGCTCTGAAGAATGTGGTTTTCCTAACTTTTTTATATACCAGTTTGAATACGTAACCGTTCTGAAAGAAAGCGGTTCTTATCCGGAAAAGTTATGATTCGAGACAGTTCTGATGCAGGAACGTTCTCATTCGGGGTGGGTTGAATTTATAATGCCCATTCGCGAAAAAAACAAATGCGCTCCACGAAACTTAGTACTTCGTGGATTTCATTTTCGTCGCCAAATTAATTCAAATCACGTGTAAATTCAACGTGAAATGAAATAATTTGGCGACGAAAATGAAATCCACGAAGTACTACGTTTTGTGGAGCGCACTTGCTTTTTTCGCGAATGGACAATACGTGAAATTAAACAATTTGGAAACCAAAATGAAAATCACGTATATTTATATACTCGCTATAAAAAGCTGAAAACTAGCTCCAATCGAACAAAAAATTTCACATGCAAACATCGACCACGGTCTCTCAATTTTCTGCACTCTCTCGTCGCCAACGTGTCTGCGCCCACCACTGTTCGAAGGGAGCGCGTTTGCAGCGCTCCGTACTGAGAATATGATATAATGGATTCATGACGGAGTGACAATTAACGTAAAACTCGGCGAAAAAAAGCCTCTTCATTTTTTCGAATAAAAACGTGAAAAAATTGTCACTCCGCCACGAATCCTCGGTTATAGTTCGATGTGGCGAGAAATTATAAAGCCACGCCCATCTGTTTTTTAAACTGAAGGCAATAATGTGTTTTCAATCGACTTGCGACACGACATGAGAAAGCGAAACTCCGCCCACTTATTTGTGCGCGACCAAGCGACGCGAATACAGTGATATAGGAAGAGACGCAAACAGAACGGAATGTCGCAAGTCGGTTGAAAATGATCCTAATTTTTATGTCTGTTTGCCTTAAGGGTTTACTGTAATCAGCAAGAACATTCAGAAGACGTCTCACATTTAACCATTTATAGATTTTTCAAATCTGCCCATTTTCAAAAACGTTAAATTCACCTGCGCATTCATTAATTTTGGCATTGCAAAACTGTTTCTCCGTGGTTTGTCTGTGGCACTGGAAGACTTGCGCTTTAATCGGAAACACATAAACACGACTGCGAATTCGAATGCCTTTTCCGCAAGTAGCCGAACACAAACTCCACGGCTCCCATTGGGTCATCATACACTCTCTTCTATCCTTGTATTCCTCATCTTCACTCGTATTCGTGATATTATGAGCTTCCGCCTTGTAAACGTCATCCGATTTGCATTCCGACGACGTCACGTTCTTTCTTCTCAATGTAACCCGTGCAAGTGTTGCGATCGTGTCCGATCTTTCGTTGTAAAACGGACTTTGTGCATTCAACCTGGTGGTAATCCAATGGATAGGCTCACGTGGTTCCGTTGGTAGATTCGGGCTCATGTAGGTGGGTCCAGAGTCGGTTCCTGCATCGAATGGTTGCAGATCAAAAGTCCGCTCATCTGCCCATGAGCAGTCTGGGAGACACAGGTTCACAGACGACAAACCGACACACCAATCGGGAGAAGGTCCAAACATAGTGGCGAGAGAGACAAAGTGATGGTATCTGAATGAAAAAGAAGTGGGGAATAATTCTGTTAAATGGGGTGCCAACTTTCTGGGGGGAAAGTTTACGAATATCACATTGAAATCGCGCAAAAATTTCTCTGGTTTTTTATGATTTTTACGAAAAATCGTGGCCGCGGCTTCTAGAAAATTCAATTTTCATGAGAAATATTTATTTTTCTTGTAATTTCCCTCGTTTTTATCATCGATTTTCGATAAAACATGCTCTAATTGCTTATTAAAATTTTTGATAATCGCGAAAACACATTTTATTCATAAATCTCGAAAAATCGATATTTGCCTGTTGTTCGATTCATCGTTTTAAATAATTTCTTGTGAACATTTATTGTTCAAATATAAAAGTTACAGATAAAAGAGTGATTTTAAGGCGAGAGTGAGCAGGAATGAGAATTTTTGTTCCAAATGTGTTTTATCATTACTTTTGTGATAAACACGCATTAATTTGCAATATTTAAAAACACGAAATTATGCTTGTAAATTATTTTCCAAAGATTAATGCAAAAATATTGGAAAAAGACCGGAGAAAAATGGCGTTTGAATTTCGCGCCAAATCGTGTACTCCCCGTGGTCTTCTATTTTTTGTTGTTGTAAAATTCGCCAAAAATCAGAAAAATTTTTTCGTGCGATTTCGATGTGATATTCGTAAATCAGCCACTTTCCCCACAAATTTGGCACCCCCTTTAATAAGATAAGAGAGCTAGAACAAACTTATTGACGAAAAATTGCGACTTGGTAGTTCCTTGCACGTCTGGAAACCACAATCCTTTGACCTTCATGAGACTTCTCACTTCAGATGCCTTCGCTTTCGCTTCTGCTTCCGCTTTGTAAGTGTTTCCCCATTCGGCAATCTCTTTCATTCCATCTGTGGAAATTCCTCCGATTGTCCAAAGAGAATAGTTGGAAGAGTGGGAGGAACCGAGCATATCAGTGAAATGAGTTAGGTGCTCCACTAAAACACAATATTGCTCTAGATGCTTTTAAGATTATTTTTACATGTGGGATAATCCTTTGGATGAGTATTCTTGCTCCAGATGCCAGTGAACTCCAACTCGTACTGAGCAGTATCACAAGCACAACACGTTGCACTCGGATCATCGATTGGCTTCAGAATTTGAGAGCCTTCTGAATATGAGAAAGACTTACATTTTGCTATTTTTTTATTTAAAGGGGGTGCCAACTTTCTGGGGAAAGGGCTTAAAATATACTCTTGGGTGGGGAATTTATTTACGAATATCACATTGAAATCGCACGAAAAAATTTCTCTGATTTTTTATGATTTTTACAACAAAAAAATATAAGACCACGAGGAGTACACGAAAAATCGTGGCCGTGGCCTAGGAAACCCGCGGCCGCGGCTTCTAGAATAATCCTTTTTCACCAGAATTATTTATTTTTCGCGCAATTTTCCTCGTTTTTATTATCGATTTTCGATAAAACATGCTCTAATCGCTTATTATAATTTTAGATAATCGCGAAAATACAGTTTAGTAATTAAAATCGAAAAATCGATATTTGCCTGTCGTTCGATTCATCGTTTTAATGGACCTATGCACGAAATAAAAAAGGCCATTTAAATGAATTAATCAGACAATTTTTTCCAATACACGAAAGCAAGAAAATTCCATTAAATTGAATAAATTTGAACGCAGAAAAACGTTCGTGTCTTGATATTGCCACTGAAAAATTGCGTACGCCTTCAATAAATTGTGTCGATTTACGAGATCTCGACACGAACGTTTTTCTGCGTTCACATTTATTCAGTTTAATTGAATTTTCTTGCTTTCGTGCATTTGAAAAAAAAAGTCAAATTAATTAATTTAAATGGCCTTTTTTATTTCGTGCATAATGTGTTTTCAATCGAGTTGCAGCATGAAAACATGAGTCCGCAAACACCGTTCTGTCTGCGTCTCTTCAAATATCACTGTGTTCGCGTGGTCGCGCACAAATAAGTGGGCGGCGTTTCGATTCGCGTTCTCATTTCGCAAGTCGATTGAAAACACAATAGGACCATAAATAATTTCTTGTGAACATTTATTGTTCAAATTAAAACGTTACAGATAAAAGAGTTAACTTAATGCGGAATTGAGCATGAAAAGGGACAAAAAAGGAAGGTATCAGAACTTTTGTTCCGAATTTGTTTTATCGTTACTTTTGTGATCAACACGCGTTAATTTGCTATTTTAAAACACGAAATGTTGTTTTTACATTTTTTTCCCCAAGATTAATGTAAAAAAGATGTCGAAAAAGAAAATGGCGTTTGAATTTCCCGCCAATTCGTGTACTCCCCGTGGTCTTCTATTTTTTTTTTGTAAAATTCGCCAAAAATCAGAAAAAAATTTTCGTACGAGTTCGATGTGATATTCGTAAATCCCCTGAAAGTTGGCACCCCCTTTAATACTTACTCCGCACACAAAACTTGACAGTGAGCCCTTCCGCTTCAGTGAACCAAACGTACTTGGTCTCAATGACCGACGCTCGGAACATGACACATCCAGTCGACACTTCTGGAGCCTTCCACATCATGTGAACAGACGTTTTTGATTTGAGATTCGAGTGTGAGACTCCTGAACGACGACATCCTGGAGACGTTCGGGCATCGCCATGTCCTTTCACTACCTGCCAAGTACCGGCAGAAGTGTTGTCTTCGAACAGGGAAGAAATCACGAATCCACGGAACGTCTTCACTGTGTGTTGTGTTCTCCAGCCACGAATTGAGACTGAAAGGATGGGACTGGCGTTGTTCGGAAAAAAAATATTGAACACAGTAGGATCTGAGGAAACGCTGTACACAGAGACTTCAACGTTTAATAATATTAATAAGGCTCTGATTGTGAGACGTTTCGAAACTTTTTTGCATTTTTCTTTCCGGCATACTTGTAGATTTAATTTCCCACAAAATAAAGATAATTGATAAAAACAGAAAATAAAAAGCAAATGCGCGTGTGTTTTTGTGTTACTTGGTGAAAACCGCTACGCAAAAATGCAAAAAAAAGTTTCGAAACGTCCCAGTTTCGAAATGGCAAATTTCGAAACGCCCAGTGCGAGCCCTTGTGAGAGATGCAACAAAAACTTACAAAATAAATAAAAGAAAAAACACATTCACATTCTTACCCTTATAAATTTCTCCCGGAATAAACCCTCTCGAAGTGTCCATGGACTTTGCAGAAGTTCCATTGATCTACAATCAATTATTCCTCTATTTCACTCTACAATCAGTCTTCCAGCTCACCTCAATAACATACCCATTGCTTCCAGGACTTTTGTCGCCCTTTGCTTCGTACGGTTTTATTGTGCACTTGCCGTCGTCTTCACTGGAATTTTTCACAAAAAACAGAAGAAGTAGTATGAGTTGGAATGTGACGATGAACCGCAACATTGAGGAAGGGAAGAGAAGTAACGTGTTGGCTCGGAGCAAAGATGTGCTCGGAGGAGAAGGCGCAGCTGTCTTCGGCCCGTATTATTTATGGCCCCCCTGGTCTGACCTTTCGATAAACTTCTACAGAGGTGTGCACGAGCGACTGATGGCATTACCCAACAATTCGGTTCGACAGAATAGAAAGAGTGCAGCGGATTTGTTTGGGATTTCCGTTTTAAAATCGAACACACACAGGTGAAATGCGGTGGATGCATATAGTGTCCGTATTTGAATCATATCGTGCATTTATGTAAATTAGGCTCTAGATATTTAATGAATCCGCGTCGTTTGATTAACGTTCACACATTTTTGGAAGAGCTGAAGTACAAAAATCAGTGCCGTTACCAGAAAAAAAACTTGCAAGAAAATTGAAAAAAAAAAGCAGGTGCAAAGTCGCCAAATCTCGCAGGAGAACCATTTTAACGGCTTCTGAACTAAAACGAACACGTTTTGGGACAATTCGTCACTCGTGGAAAGAAGTTTGGGTTATCAGGAGAGATACAGACTGTCATTATCGCAGAGTCAACGGTTCTGGAATACGAATTCAAGATCAAAACCATCAGTACCTCCCAAATCTTATCAAATAAATGTAGAATCGTGTTCACGGTGTCCCAAAGTGGAAAAATGTCCTCACTACTGCAGCGCAGCTAATTTTTCAACGGGAATTTGTTTCTTTTTTGATTTTCAGCAAAACTAGACCACTTTTTGAAAATCTGTCAGTAAAATATATTCTTCAGGTCAAATGCTTCATTTTTATTACAAAAACACCACGATTGGTGCAGAATTGACGGAGGAGATTTATTTATTTATTTGTATACGCCCATTGCGGTACGTGAAAAGTAAATAATACAGAAGAGATGTACAAGAGGAAACAAAGAAAACGAAGTGGCAAAAAAGAAAAACAGGAAATATGGTTAGAGTACACGTGAAAATAACACATTTTGGGAGAAAAGAGAGGATAAATTTTGCGTAAACGTTCGGTCATCAGTGGTCATAGTTTGAATGAAGAGAGCGTGCGGTTAACAAAAAAGTTTCTACGTATTTTAGTTTTGCAGTGGTTCCATTTGAATTTGTTTTTTGCGCGCGTGCGAGTGTTTTTCTCATAAGTGAAAAAGGGGCTTGTGTCAATGTCTACTTGACCCCAAATCATTTTTAGTACAAGTTTTCTATCAAAAGTTTGCCTTCTCGATTCTAGCGATGAGAGATTGAAAAAAGAGTTACGTTGGGGGGCTGTTAGGTAGTCGGGGTCATTTGGAGTTAGGTATCTCCCTTTTATACGGCTGTATAGTCTTCTCGTAAATGCATTTTGAACCGATTCAATGGCTTTACAGTCGAGTTTTCTTGTTGGGTTGCTGATTTCTGTGCCATACTCTAGTATGGGTCTTATAAAGATTTTGTATAGAAGTGTCATAAGGCGGGGGTTATTACTACAGTAGTGATTGAATATTTGAAATACGCTAAACTTAGCTTTGCAGATGGCTTTTTTCCAGTGACCAGTAAAATCAAGCATTGGAGTTATTATGAAACCTAAGTCGCGTATGCTTATTTCTCTTCTGATAGGGTTATTATTTATCTGATACTTTGTGGTTCGGGGATTTTTTCCTAATGAGATAACTAGAGTTTTACTGTCGTTGAGAGCTAGCTTAGAATTTTCAGACCATTTACAGACAGAGTCTATCGCGCTTTGCATTAAAGTTTCATGATCTTCTATCGTATCACTTTTTGGAATCGCCGTGCAGATTTTAATGTCGTCTGCAAATTGTTTGCATCGAATGCCAGATGGTAGAATGCTAGGAATTTCATTTACAAAGATTCCGAAAAGTATTGGCGAGAGTACGGCTCCTTGAGGGACGCCGCACTGCGAGTGCTTTTGGGTAGATAATTCATTGTTGACCTTTACCGAAAATTTTCTATTGGAGAGATATGATCTTATCCATTTGATAAGATTCGGATTGAGGTTGATTTCTACCAGTTTCTCTAGTAGAATTTCATGTGGAACCCTGTCAAAAGCTTTTGCGTAATCTAGGTATATAACGTCTACTTGCGCACCTTCATCTATGCTCTCTGTCCAGTCATTAACCGCCTCTAACATGCACGTTACTGTGGATTTCTTGGGGCGAAACCCGTGTTGATCGTTGTTCCAAAATTTGATTGTATCTAAATGCTGCAGTATTTTCTTTAAAGGGGGTGCCAACTTTCTGGGGAAAGTGGATTAAAATATACTCTTGAGTGGGGGATTTACGAATATCACATTGAAATCGCACAAAAAAATTTCTCTGATTTTTTATGATTTTTACAAAAAAAAATAGAAGACCACGAGGAGTACACGAAAATCGTGGCCGTGGACTAGGAAACCCGCGGCGGCGGCTTCTAGAAAGATCCATTTTCACCCGAAATATTTATTTTTCGTGCAATTTTCCTCGTTTTTATTATCGATTTTCGATAAAACATGCTCTAATCGCTTATTGAAATTTTAGATACTCGCGAAAACACATTTTAGTCACAAATATCGAAAAATCGATATTTGCCTTTCGTTCGATTCATCGTTTTAAATAATTTCTTGTGAACATTTTTTGTTCAAATATAAAATTTACAGATAAAATAGTGAATTTAATGCGGAATTGAGCAGGAAAAGGAACAAAAATGGAAGGTATGAGAATTTTTGTTCCGAATTTGTTTTATCGTGACTTTTGTGATCAACACGCATTAATTTGCTATTTTAAAGCACGAAATAAAGTCTGTACATTATTTTTCAAAGATTAATGCCAAAAAACGCGAGAAAGACCGGAGAAAAATGATGAAAACGAAAAATGGCGTTTGAATTTCGCGCCAAATCGTGTACTCCCCGTGGTCTTCTATTTTTTTTTGTAAAATTCGCCAAAAATCAGAAAAATTTTTTCGTGCGATTTCGATGTGATATTCGTAAATCCCCCACCCAAGAGTATATTTTAAGCAACTTTCCCCACAAAGTTGGCACCCCCTTTAAGAGACTTTTGAGAGACTGTTGAGACTGTTTTACACACGCCTCGAAATCAATGGCTAGTAGCCTTTTTTATTGGCTAATTTCCCGAGTACCACGGTGCCCCCAAAGTGGGAAAATGTCTTCAACTGTCTGCACTCTCTTCTCTCTCCCTCACCACTGCAGCGCAGCTAATTTTTCAACGGGAATGGAATTTGTTTCTTTTTTTGATTTTCAGCAAAACTAGACCACTTTTTGAAAATCTGTCATTAAAATATATTCTTCAGGTCAAATTCTTCATTTTTATTACAAAAACACCACGATTGGTGCAGAATTGACGGAGGAGATGCATTTTAAAATGTTGAAACATCGAGAAAAAACCGAATTAGCACGTTTCGAGCTGGTCGTGGTATTAAAATGTTCGCGAGAAAATTCTGCACAAGGGAGACATTCAAAATGCATTATTATGTTGCAGAAAATTGAGTTTTTAGTAAAATGCTGTACTAATTTTTTAAAATGCATCTTCTCCGTCAATTCTGCACCAATCGTGTGATTTTGTAATAAAAATGAAGCATTTGACCTGAAGAATATATTTTAATGACAGATTTTCAAAAAGTGGTCTAGTTTTGCTGAAAATCAAAAAAGAAACAAATTCCCGTTGAAAAAATAGCTGCGCTGCGGTGGCGAGGGAGAGAGAACGAGAGATGCGCTAGCAGTTATTACTAGCGGCGCTTTTCCCGTCCGGGACACCGTGGTGTTTATGGTGTGTTTACCTCAAAGGGTACTGCCACCAAGTAACAAACTGTTGTTATATTTGAGTTGTTCGGTGTTTATTAGGCTGGACAGAAATCTGCTGCATTGGGACATTTTGAAACCTGTCACTTCGAAACTGGGACGTTTCGAAACTTTTGGGTTTTTTTGGGCTCTGGGACGTTTCAAAACAAGACGTTTCAAAACTTTTTTGCATTTTTGCGGCGTACTAGTGTATTTAAATTTCCATAAAAATACAAATAGCTGATAAAAGCAAAAATAAAAACCTAATGAGCGTGCGTTTTGGTGTCAATTGGCAAAAAACGCTACGAAAAAATGCAAAAAAGTTTTGAAACGTCCCAGTTTTGAAACGTCTTGTTTTCAAACGTCCCAGAGCCTTTTTTGAGGCATACGAGTGAATTTTAATTCCTAAAAAATACAAATAACTGATAAAAACGAAAAAATAAATACCAAATGCCCACGTGTATTGGTGTCAATTGGCGAAAAACAATACGCAAAAATGCAAAAAAGTTTCGAAACGTCCCAGAGCCGTAAATTCGGATATTTTTTGGAAATTTCCCGGATATTTTACCGCTAAAAATGCACGAAAGTTTCAAAACGACTCATTTTGGAAACGTCCCAGAGCCCAATCTTTTAGTATTTTCAGTTATTTTTCTAGATATGACCATAAAAACTACCCGGTACTTTTGGTCCTGAATCCGATTTTAAAATCAACAAGTTAAAAAACAGAGGTGGCTTTGTATACATGCTTTCTCCCTGAAATCCACCCTGCAAGGTCAGGTGTATGACTTCACAGGATGGATTCTGTTTTTTTGAAGCATTATCCCCTTTTAGATGAAATCTTCACTTGTAAGTGTGATGATGATCGTTGAAATCCTAATCGACAATGATTCCGTTAAAGCGGGGCGGAGTGCGGACAAAAGGTGCCACTTCACGTGGATCGTAACAGACACTTGTCTATTCCATCTCTCATATATAAATGTTTGCGAGTTACGAAAGCTTTTGAAAATCAAAGAAGAAAAAACGGTTTGCTATCTATCTATTATATTCGAGTGAGAAGAAAAACGAAGAAGAAGGAGAATGCGAAACGTCTTCATAATTCCAATGCTTTTCTTAGCATCCGTCGCTCTCAAGTATCCGAATGAAATAGTTGACACACCGATAGTCATTTGTGAAGCGGACAGGATTATCATAAAGGTTAGTGACTGGTTTCACACTTTATTCTTATTAAAACATTTTCTAGATCAAAACATCAATCTCAAATCCGTCTCACATTTACGTGGATGGAAGAGAGAATGATTTGGAATGTGTTTCACGAAATCAGAACAAGATAGAAGTACTCCATGATAAATGTGGAATGGTCAACGAGAAGACAGAAGAACCGACTGGTTCGATTCGTCGCCTTTGCATCTTTGTCCAACTCCATCCTCTTTTCGTCACCGAATCAGATCGTAGCTATTGTGCTCAATGCGTTTATATGGATTCCCATGTGATGAAAGATATCGAATCAACTTTAGATATCAGTGAAGCTCCACCCCTTCAATTATCTCCTCAATTTGATGCACCTGTTATGCCAAAGTGCAATTATTCGATTAGAAAAGAGGGAAAGGACGGACCACCAGTGCAATACGCATCGATCGGTGACAGTGTATTTCATGTGTGGAGTTGCGATGGGGATCACAATGGGATTTTGGTTCAAAATTGCCACGTGGAAGATGGCCAGGGAAATAAGATTTTGATTATTGATCAAAATGGATGTGGAATTGATCATTATGTTATGGACACGCCTGTTTATAACGGGGAACAATCAATCGCATATCAGGAGACTCACGTTTTCAAATTCGCGCAGAGAACTGTAACACGATTTATATGTCAAATCAAGATTTGTATGAAAGGAGACGACTGCAAGAAACTCTCGGTAAATTAATAAAAGAATACGGTAACTAGTGTTTGCAATGGGAAGGTCGGAAGCTTAAATTTTTACCTAACCAGGTTTTTTGGGCTCTGGGACGTTTCAAAACAAGACGTTTCAAAACTGGGACACTTCAAAACTGGGACGATTCAAAACCTGCCACTTCAAAACTAGGACGGTTCAAAACTTTGAGTGCAATTGTGCGTCACGGTGTACGCACTAGCGACACCAGAACACACACATTAAATGTTTATTTTCGTTTTGTCATTGTTTTAAACTCTTTTCACGTAATATTCATTTTCTTTTTTCGTTTTGTCATTTTTTTAACTCTCTTCACGCGTTTTGCTCTCGTTTCGCATTTTTAAAAAAATAATTTTTTGCCGGTATTTAAATTTGGTCAAATTCGCCGAGCTCATGTTTTGTCTTTTGTCGAGTGCTTTACGTGAAAAGAGTTAAAAACAATGACAAAACGAAAATAAACATTTAATGTGCGTGTGTTCTGGTGTCACTAGTGCGTACACCGTGACGCACAATTGCACTCAAAGTTTTGAACCGTCCTAGTTTTGAAGTGACAGGTTTTGATTCGTCCCAGTTTTGAAACGTCTTGTTTTGAAACGTCCCAGAGCCGTTTTTTTTGCATTTTTTTTTTTTGGAAAAATCAAAGATTGGAAAGAAAAACTTGGATTAAAGACTAGATTACGAGTGTTAGAGATGTCTAGCAAACAGTTTTCGCACATTTTTCGTAATTTTCCACCTTTCTGCATGAATAAAATGGGTAAATCTGATAGTATTTTGATAAAAAAACGATAAAAATACGTGGTGAAAATGAAAAACATTTTTTGTTTTTCTTTCGCAATTTTTTTTGCGAAAAAAAACTTTTTTTTGTTTTTTTCGCAAAAAAATTGTTTCTGCATTCACCGTTATGTCTGCGTCTCTTCAAATATCACTGTGTTCGAGTGGTCGCGCACAAAAAGTGGGCGGAGTCTCGCGTTCTCATGTCGCAAGCAATGCGGAGAATGAAAATTTTTCTACTGAATTTGTAGTTTTTTTTTCAATAGTTTAAGCAAAATTCGAACCATCATCTGATTATTCAGAATGAAACTTTCGTTTTAAACCAAAAACGGGCAATTTTCAAAGGGAAATGGCGGAGCCTTGGTGTTTTTAAAATAGCACTGAATAAATTAGTTTTGATTTTTCGAAACAAATCATTTTCCGATAGAGGAATTTCTTGTGAACATTTTGAGAACTTGGACGTCAGAAAACAAAAAAGAAATGACAGATGCTTGGACATTTAAAAGGAATAATCCACGGCATGTATGGGAATATTGGGTGCTACCTCGGAATAGAACTGAAGTGTAATAGAACTGCAGCGATATAAAACTTGCTTCGCAATAGAACCGTTCGGAATAGAACTGTTCGGTAAAGAACTGTAGCAAAATAAAACTGTTTTGGAATAAAACTGTTCGGAATAAAACTGTAGCGTTTTGGAACTAAATTAGCAATGGAGCGCGATTGCATTGCTTGGCCGTCAAGGCGGGCCGAGAAAAAATGATAAGTTTATTCAAAAAAACAACAAAACAAACAATTTTTGATGAATAGCTCAAATATAAAACTGTTGAAAAAAGCACGCGCATGAGAAATTCCAATATTTGAATGAGCAAGCAATGCAATCGCGCTCCATTGCTAATTTAGTTCCAAAACGCTACAGTTTTATTCCGAACAGTTTTATTCCAAAACAGTTTTATTCAGATCAGTTTTATTCCGAACAGTTTTATTTCGCTACAGTTCAATTTCACTACAGTTCTATTCCAAAGCGAGTTCAATTTCGCTACAGTTCTATTGCGCGTCAGTTCTATTCCGAGGTAGCACCGAATATTGTGCAAACAAAAAAATTGCAACGCGGTGTTTGCGTACTTTTAAAATTCAAATGAAAATGGGAACAAATCTCTTCATTTGCCATGCTATTTCCTTCATTGCCGTTTGAATTTCAAAAGTACGCAAACACCGCGTTGCTATTTTTTTTGAGATCAAACTTTCGATTGCAAATTCTCGCGTCTCTGTGCCTTCATTTTTCACATGTTTTGCTAGAGAAATACGTACTTTTTTTTGGAATTTTTTTTGGTAAATTTTTTGAGGACAAAAAAAATTTTTTTTTTGGTAATTTTTTTGAGGACAAAATTTTTTTTTTGTGGAAAATTTTTTCTTGTCCCACCCCTGCTTGGCATAACACCACTGTCGATGCGCAGACACATGAGACAAAGCGCGAATTCCTTCACGTAGGGTCTAGCACGGCGCACGGCACCCCAGCCTTCTTCCAAAATTGTTTCTACCTGGCGCATTTTTAAAACCCTAAGGCTCGGTCATTTTCTGACAAAAAGGTCTCGTTTTTGGACTAAAATAATGGTGACATCCTGAATAATCAGATGATGGTTTGAATTTCTCAAAAAAGTGAATTTTCGAGTGAAAATTGGACGACGGGGGAGGCGTGCTGAAGACAATTCAATTTTCGAAAAGATGTTGTCGGCCGCAGGGCCTAGGAAACCTCGGATTCGTGTACTCCCCGTGGTCTTCTTATTTTTTGTAAAATTTGGCCAAAATCAGGGAAATTTAAATTTTTTGTGCGATTTCAATGTGTAACATATTTTAAAACAGTTTACTCGAAAAGTTGGCACCTCCTTTAAGTATCTAAAATTGGATAGTTTCGTTTTATGAAAAATTGTGTGTGCGTAAAATTGATTAAAATATGTAAATACACCCTTTTCAGCCGCCTGATGCTTGCCCAACACTCGAAGAACGCTTCAATGAGGATCTCGAAAAAGGAAAAATATTTTCGTAAGTAAATAACAACAAAAAAAACGATTTTTTATATATACCAACTCCAAGAGGAATGAATCCCTTTTCAGTGACATCCCATCAGAAATCCACCCTCCATCCTCGATGCCATCTGATATTACTGGTCCAGATGACGACACTTCGCTGGAATTCGTGAGAAGATCGCCAGCAAAAGGATCCATTTATTATGGCGTTGGGTGAGTCTTTATGAAGACAGTATTCACATTTTATTTTATTTTTTTTTTTCAGGTACAATCCAAAACGTCATCGTCGTGAAATTCTCATCAACACTGCGCCACCACGACCGAAACAATTTGTGATGAAGAACGGATATCCAGAGATGGAAATGGTCGGAGAGCTTCGTGTATTCGAGAATCCACAAGATGCAGAGTATTTTGGTAGGTCAAATTCAAAGTTGCAACTCTAATTTAACAATTTCAGAGTCTCAACTGTCGTCTTCTCTTCCATCTTCTGTTTGTGAATCTTCATCATCTTCCTCCCTTTACTTTTATCTTCTTATCACCGTTCTCCTCGTGCTCTCCATTCTTCTCATCTCGATCTTCCTTCTCGTTTCATCTCGAATCCGCTCTACTAAAAATAATGCGATGCATTTTGCCCAATAGTCTAATTGACTCCAATTGTTTGTTTCTAGTATTTATTACACTTTTGTATATAAAAATAGAATAAGGCCGTTGACCCGTGCTAGAAGTTTGAAAAAAAAAATGGAACTACAGCCATGAACCTAATGGGGTTATTCAGTGTCGGAAAAAAATAGTTTTTTTTCCTTTTTTTCCTTATTCAAATAACGGAAAAAAAAGAAAAAAATCCGTGGCCGCGAGAGTTTTTTCCGTTGCTTTTCTAGGCCATCGCAACAGTTTTTTAGGCCCTCCGCTGTGAGAAAAAATTTTTTCGAAAATTATTCGCCCGTAAATCGATATTTCGCAGGTCTCACAGCGGAGGGCCTAAAAAACTTCTGCGATGGCCTAGAAAAGCAACGGAAAAAAAAACTCTCGCGGCCACGAATTTTTTTCTTTTTTTCCGTCATTTGAATAAGGAAAAAAGGAAAAAAAAACTATTTTTTTCCGACCCTGAATAACCCCATAATGGACCTATTCATAGGAGAAAAAAAAACATGTTTTTTTTTGTTTTGTTTTTTCTATGAA
The DNA here is from genome assembly GCA_963572235.1 of Caenorhabditis japonica. Taxonomy (NCBI): domain Eukaryota; kingdom Metazoa; phylum Nematoda; class Chromadorea; order Rhabditida; family Rhabditidae; genus Caenorhabditis; species Caenorhabditis japonica. Next base: position 21,664,389 of record OY754343.1, on the reverse strand, counting down.
TATTGTGTTTTCAATCGAGTTGCGACGTCAAGAGGTCAAGCTCCGCCCACTTTTTTTCACGCAAAAATTCAAAATGCACTAAAATATAATGTTCGCGTGAAAAAAGTGGGCGGAGTTTGACCTCTTGACGTCGCAACTCGATTGAAAACACAATAGGTCCATAAAAAAATGAGGGGAAAACAAGGAATCACTGTTGTTGTTGTTGTTGTTGTCTCCTGCGATCGTCCTGCTTCGTCTTTTGTTCGAACTGAATTCTCAACGCCTCCTGCTTCACGTCAACATATTCCAATTGTGCTCGCAAGAGTGCAGTGTCCATGCCCTTCTCCTGCGCTTGTTTGATCTGCTCGCGGAGCATCTTCCTCTCCAGATTTGACGTCAAAATGTGCGGTGGAGTGGTCCAAATCTCATCGAGATCAGACGGTTCTCGAAGCCATCCAAAATAGATGACGACTGCGAGAATACTGCCGAGAGCGGAGAATACTTTTTTGTTCGCATAGGCGTCTGAGGAATAGTAGTCGCCTTGGTACGCCGGGGCTCTTTGAATTGATCCTCGACCCTGCAAGCGGTTTTTTTTTTAATTCAAACGAAAATAGAAACACATCTCTTCATTTCCCATGTTATTGTGTTTTCAATCGACTTGCGACACGAAACTCCGCCCACTTATTTGTGCGCGATCACGCGAACACAGTGATATTTGAAGAGACGCAGACAGAACGGTGAATGCAGACTGGCGTTTTCATGTCGCAAGTCGATTGAAATTGTCGTTAGAATGAGACCGTGACAAAACCGGGGAAAAGTTGCAAGTCTGCGGCACACTTCTTCCTGTTTTTCAACACTTCCAACATCGTCAAAACATCGTTGCAAAAGGAGGCGGAGCCTCTTCCTCGGTTTTGTCAGGGTCTCGTTTGAATTTCAAAAGTACGCAAACACCGCGTTGCAACTTTTTTTTCACAATATCGGAAAAATCACGAAAAAAAAAATCAAATTTTGGGAAAATTGAAATTTCAAAACGTTGCGTACTGTCTTTCTATTATGCCGTGTCCAAAGTTCGAAAAATTCCTGAAATCAGGAGTTTTTTGCAGTCCAAAGTTCCGAAAAATTTTCCCATTTTTAACTGTGACCACCTGTTAATGAAATAGTTTTTCCGTGTTTTTAGCGGAACCTCTAATAAAAGGGCTTCATCAAGATTTCCTTGAATATTAGTACAGCATGCCCTCCCAATAGAGTAAAAATGTATTATAATTCATAACGGGCTATGATCTATTTTTTTTGGAGAAAGTTGCAAATTGGCTCTAAATTTACCGATAAATTTTGACAAATTCTCCGAATTTACCGATAAAAGATTCGACAATATTGGCGACGAAAAATAACACAAAGTTTCGAAACGTCACAGAGCCTGCAAATTTATTTTTCAATCGGAACATTATTACCGTATTTACTTTATTCGAAGAACGGTCTCTAATGCCGCGTCCAAAGTTCAAAAAACTCTTGAAATTAGAAGTTTTTTTTCAGTCCAAAGTTCCGAAAATTTTCCCATTTTCAACTGTGACCGCCTGTTATTTCTGGGAAATTTTTCGGAACTTTGGACTGCAAAAAACTTCGAATTTCTGGGTTTTTTTGAACTTTGGACGCGGCATTAGAGGCCGTCCTTCGAATAAAATAAATACGGAAACAATGTTCCGATTGAAAAATAAATTTGCAGGCTCTGGGACGTTTCAAAACTTTGGTGTTATTTTTCGTCGCCAATATTGTCGAATCTTTCATCGGTAAATTCGGAGAATTTGCCAAAAATTTATCGGAAAATTTAGAGCCAATTTGCAACTTTCTCCATGTTTTGATAGGTCTCGTTTTTTTAAATTAAAAACATTAAAACGAATTTTATCCATTGAAACACTTGAAAATTAACTCGCTTTTTTATTACTGTTTTTTCGCTTTTTTCCTGTTTTTTGTTCAATTGTTTTATTTTAGATCGATAAATGTTGTATTTGAACGAATACTGGACTAGAAAAATAGGAAAAGATTGTGGCTAGTGCAAAAATCGATAAATATGTATTTTTTCGGCTTTAAATGGTATTTTCCGGTGTTTTATACGGGAGAAGACGGCGAGCTTTGTGTGAGTTGTCGTCGAAAAATTCTATTCTAACATCTAAAATATAAAATTGATTATTTACAAACCAAAAGAAAATTTACCATGAAAAGGCGATATTATTGATTTTTTTTTCTACTTTTCCTATTTTTCTTGTCCAGTATTCGTTCAAATACAACATTTATTGACCTAAAATAAAAATAAAAAAATGATCAAAAAACAGAAAAAAAAAGGATCGAAAAGCGAAAAAATAGTAATTAAAAATGCGAAATTCACAAAAAATAAAGCAGGGCAGTGGGAGGAGTCTCGTAAATCGGTCCGTAACGCGAGTATGCAAACACCGCGCGACCACTTAAATAAAACAATAATAATAGAGTAAATACAGTATTTCAAAAACTTAAAATTTTTCAAGCTGTAATATTCTGTAATTCACTGATTTTTTAAACATATTGGAGCTATTGGTGTTCTGCAAAAAATTATGGAAACGAAAATGAAAATCACATAGTAAGTTTCGTGGAGCGCACTTGCTTTCTTCACTGATGGATCGACTTTTTCTCAACTGTTTTCCCAAAAACTAGAAAAAATCTTACTTTGAATGCGGCACTCTGTGTGAATTTCGGCTCGGTCGTGCTTTTCTTCGCCGCCAATCCTCTCGCTTGCATCCAAGTCGAAGATGCTCGCAGTGAGCGCAACATTCTGAATTAAGTTTCGAATTTTCAAGAGTTACAATTTTCTATTGCTTCTGATATTCCCAGGACTATCACCACCACCTTATTCAAAAAAAAATATATATCCAAAAAATAGCTTATCGAAAAAAAAAATAACAATTTTATTGTAACAGAAAAAAAGAAAGAAATAGAAAATGAAAACGAAAACAATTGTGGATATATAATGGGGGAGAATCAAAGCCAAGACAACAAATCAACAATAAAACGAAAGAAACCGTGTGTTCAAGCATCAATCTCAACGAAACCATTCTTCTTGTTCCAAAATCCTTTAAAGATCAGGCGGAATTGTGACATTTTGATCTCAAAGTGCTTCAAAATTTTCGCCTGCTCCACCGTAAGCGCCTCTCCCTCCTTGCACACCTCGAACTGCTGATACAGAGTAATGACACCCTTGTCCAATTTCGTTGGAAGTCCAAGTTTTCGCAACTGCGGTTCCATCGAGAATGCAAACTGTGAAATTGGTCCCTCTGGTAGAACAACTGTCTCGGTGGCGGCGTCTCCCACACGAGCGTAGTCTTCCTCGGTATGTTCAGCAAATTCACTAAAACTCACAGAATTATTAAAATAAAAACGATGCTATTCCACTACTTACGCCTCAACTTGTTTCCTCGGCAAATTCGTGAACATCAAACCGCATTGTCCCTTCAAAATACCGCTGGCCTTGTGAAGCTGTTCGGCGTACTCATCGCTCTTACTTTTTCCAAGGGCGATCGAGATGACGTTGTTCTTTCCGAAGAAAAATCTCGAACTTTCCTTGTATTTTTGCCTGATTGCAATAAACCGTGTGCTCCTCATGTTCGCAATTGTAAAAATGAACAGATTCTTGTACTGATCCACACTGGCGCGCACCTGCCAAATTCAACTATTCATAAACCGTTTATTATGGACCTATTCATAGGAGAAAAAAAAACAAAAAAAAACGTTTTTTTTTCCTATTCATAGATGTAAAAAAACGACAAACAATGTCGAAAAACGAATGGTAAACAAGTGTTTTTTGACCATGATAGACCATTGATAGAGAGGAGGCGCAGAAAAGGGGCGGAGTTTGCATGAACTAGTAAACAATTCCGTTCCCACGGGGTTGTAAACATCTCTGTGTCTCCTCACTATCAATAGTCTATCATGGTCAATAAACACTTGTTTACCATTCGTTTTTCGACATTGTTTGTCGTTTTTTTACATCTATGAATAGGAAAAAAAACGTTTTTTTTTGTCTTTTTTCTCCTATGAATAGGTCCATTAGGCCATTTTAAATTTTATTACCTCATTAACCAAGTTATCTTTAGTCTCCTTCGTCTTCTTCTTGACTTTTGTGAGCGAAACTGAAAATATCAAATTAAGACCTATAAACGCCTATTTCCAATCCATTTTACCGTTCTTGTCTCTGCGAGAGCGAGCCATTGTGAAGAAACTATCTGAAAAATATTTTTTTAATGATTAAATGCGCAATTTTGAATTGAGGGCCACAAGAAAAGCGTTAAAATTTTTGAGAAAAAAATGGAAAAAAAATTGAGAATTCGTCAGTCCGCGAAAGCGCGTGCTGGTGTTTGCGTACTTGTCGACCGTACCCAGTCGAAAAATTGTTACATTGATAAAACATTTAATTAGGTCTTGAAGGGAAAAGAGAAGTGTCTCAGCGATGTATTAAACGTTTTATTCATGAATAGGAGAGAATTTAAAAAATTTGTGAACTACATATTAGAAAGTTTTAAAAAGGTTTGTGCCCCTTGTTAAAACTCATTTGTTTGTCTCAGACGGCATAGGACTGTGCAGCAGGCTTGTAAATAATCTCTTATATAGTTTTCTGTTTGTTATAAATATGTAGCCGGTAATTAAGACAAATTTTTTTTGATAAAAGTACGTGTTAGCCATACGGGGATACCCAATGCACAGCTACCGCCCCGATGCACAGCTACCGTAACCTACAATAGGAAATTCTTTTTAACGCTGATTTGGTTTTACAGAAAATTTTCAAACAAATTTTAATTTATTCTTGTATAGCCCCCAACCAAAGTTTCGAAATTACTAGGCTAAAAAATGAATCAGCGCAGCTAGCTTGTCGCCTAACAACCACTGTCTTTTGCCATGAATTTTATTTTTTTTGTTCGACGTCATCCTACAAGATTTAACTATACGACGAAGAGGCATTCTATTCGCCAAGATCAACACGCTTTCTCGTCGATTCCTGTCTTTGTTCGTGTGTTGATTCGAAACAAGTCTGGTCATCTTCGCTCATCTGCGCATTGTTTTCAATGGCGCTCTCTCTCTCGCGATCGTTTCCGAATGCCATGTTGGCCGATCGTTCTCCTTTTATTTTATTTTCTGTTTTCATTCTTACAATCTCAAAAATATTTTTCTGGGTAATCCCTATTGTTCATTACTAAATATATCCATTTAGCCTTTGGTTTGCTCTGAGTTTCCCAGATTTTTTAAAACAAAATGCCTTGTTCGAATTAGGCTGAAATAAATACTTTCACAAAACTAAACAATAAGATTTATGGTTTTCCATATTTTATTAACGAATTTCATCAGAATCAATTAAGTTTGTAGATTTAGCCAACATTTTTCGACCAACGTGCCAGATAACTGGGGAATCTGGTTGGGAAAAAGAAAAGCGCACGGAAGGATAACATCGGTAAAGCACTGCCTTTTCTTTTCGCCTATTTAATAAATGAAACGAAAACGAAATCTTCTAAATTAAAATTGAAGTTTTTCAAAAATTTCGTCGTCAAAAATAAAGGGTGTACTGCGCCTTTAAAAATACAGTAGTCAAAAATTTGTTCGTTGCGAGACCTGCAAAATTGTTTCGCTCTGCGCCTTTAACAACATGGTACTGTTATTATTGATTTCCAGGACTTTTTTTTTTAATTTTTTCGTTAAATATTAAACGTTTGCAAAACGAAATTCGGAAAAAGCTGATTTTTCCATAAATTGAGAGATGCAAATAAATATTTTTCGAAAAACTATGTTCCTGTCCTGTCGTCTTCCAGTTTCTTGCAAGCTTGTATATGACCCCAGAATTGTGCCAAAAACGGACACTTTGGGATAGTTATTTATTCAATGCCTTTTTTTTTGCGTCATCCGCCTCCTAAATGTGTGCAAACACCGCAACGACCGCAAAGTTGCGTGCCTAGTTCCAACAAATTTCTGTTTGTTTTCTCGACCTTCATCGATCATTTTCCCATAATTTCCTACTGAATTGTTCCGTTTTTCTTCCACAAATCGCTATCTTTTCTATGTTGTACATATTTCTTTTTTATATACACGTGTCGGTTTTTGCAGAAAAGGGTCCTGAACCAAAGCCAGAATGTGGAGGCGTCCACTCATATTGTTGTTATTTTGCTGGTTGGGGTCAGGTATGTAATAAAATCGATAAAATTTTTCGTTTTACAATTAGCTTTATTCCTGTTTCAGCTCAACATCAACAAAACCAAGTGAACGACCAAGAGGAGAAAAAACTTGTCAGTTTTGACGCCTGTAAAGCTGACATACACAAGTATTGTAACAAGGTTAATAATTTTTCCTATGCGTTTTATGTGTATATTCATTCAAATAAAAAAAAAATAAAATTATAGCCTCATGTGGACCTAACGAGCGATATGTCAATTCTGGAGTGTCTTCAAGACGCCGGCTTCTCGGAAACTGCCACACTTTCCGAGCAATGCGAAAAACTTGTCTGGGATTTCAAAGTGAAAATCACACAAGACGATCGATTTGTCACGGCCGCCAAGCAATATTGCGAGGATGAATTGAAGGAAATGGCTGCCATGCAGCTTTGCACCCAACAGACTCAACCTGGATACGCTCTCAGTTGTATGATTGAGTTTGTTCAGAATGTCACACAGACTGGCAAGTGTTACGCTTTCCTCTGTAAGTTTTGGTGCACCTGGTGGAACGATACAGGCTCTGGGACGTTTCGAAAGTGTGACGTTTCGAAAATGGATGTTTCGAGAGTTTTTTTTCTGCACTTTGTCGTCGCGGTGTTTAAGGAATTTTCCTTAAAAAGATTGTGTGAAAAACCTTTTTCAGTTTTGTTATTGTCGGCCAGCCGCTATGCAAGAAATGGCAAAAAACTGCGCGAAAACTCGGAAAATGCTCCGATTGGGAAATATTGCAAAAATTCTCCTGTACACGCTCACAAAAGTTTGGGCCAAAATATCGATTTTTTTCTGATAATTTTTAAAATCGATATTTTGGGCAAAAATTTTGTGAGCGTGTACAGGAGATTTTTTCCTAATATTTCCCAAAATTTCAGGTCAATCGGAGCATTCTCCGATTTTCCCGCAATTTTTTCCGTTTTCTTCTTTTTTTTTCGGACATTTACCTATTTCCTCTAATATAAGCGCACCTCTAATTGAAGCGCACTCACTGGCTGTTTATTTCCGTGTCTCAGTTTTTGCGGACATTTTTTTTATTATTTTTTTCAGTTGTTCTTAAATATTTTACTTGTCTTGTTTTCTTTTTCAATACTCAGTGACGATCAAAGAGAAAAATGAACGAAGAGGAGGAGCTGAACGCCGTCGATGTTTCAGATGCTGAAGAACCGCCAAAAAAAGGGAAGAAGCAATTGCACAAATGAATCCTCGCCAAGAACATTTATTTTGGCCGAAAATGTATGCCCAGATATTGTGAAAACAAAAAAATTGCAACGCGATGTTTGCGTACTTTTGAAATTCAAACGACAATAAGAGAAATAGCATGGGAAATGAAGAGATTTGTTCCCCTTTTCATTTGAATTTTAAAAGTACGCAAACACCGCGTTGCAACTTTTTTGTTTTCACAATAAATTTTCATAAATAAATGTTAAAAAAATCAATGATACTCTGAATTCTGCTTTTGATGCGTCGACGAAAAATCAATGATTTTCTAGAAATGGTGGATTTTGGAAAAGATGACAAGAGCGACAACGAAAATGTTTCTTTGGGTTTTTTAAAGCAATGTTTTATTATTTTGCTGTCTGATTGATTGTTGGTTGATTTCGATTGTTGTGTTCAGTATAAATGTTTGAAAAATAGAAGCGCACCCTCTAATGGACCTATTCACAAAACCGGAAAAAAAGGAAGAAAACAGCGAAAAATTCGGAGAATGCTCCGATTGACCTGAAATTTTGGGATTCTCCAGTACAAGCTCAAAAATTTTGAACCAAAATATCGATTTTAAAAATTTTCAGAAAAATCGATATTTTGGTCCAAAATTTTTTGAGCGTGTAGTACAGGAGAATTTTTTCCACTATTCCCAAAATTTCAGGTCAATTCTCCGATTTTTCCCGCAATTGTTTTTTCCTTTTTTTCCGGTTTTGTGAATAGGTCCATAATTAGGCTCTCGGACGTTTCGAAAGTAGACATTTCGAAAGTGAGACGTTTCGAAAGTGGACTTTTCGAAGGTAAAAAGTTTTTTATGGAAAATTCCTCAAACACCGCGACGACAAAATCCAGAAAAAACTTTGAAAAGTCCACTTTCGAAACGTCCGAGAGCCCATAATTGAAGCGCGCCTCTAATAGAAACACATTTGGAGAAGAGGTTGAAAAATAGAGGCGCATGCGCTTAAATTAGAGGAAATACGGTATATACCTGTCTCACCACATTTTTTTTCCAGCCAGAACTGAACGTTTGGCATTCTCCGATTTCCGTCTCGTCGGACCGTTCATCAATAAGTGCCGCTCGGTTCTCGATCAATTCAATTGCACCGCTCTCACTCCGAACGCGGCTCACAAAGGAGTTCGTGTGGCGCACACACAAGGAATGGCTCTCGAATGTATTCTGGACAGAGTTGTCAAAAACGCAAAGACTCAATCGGATGCATTGGCAATTTTGGGAGATGAGTGCAAGCACGAAGTACTGCGTCTCGCTGAAATGCAAGCCGACGATTTTCATCTCGACCGTCCGCTCTTTTTTGCCTGTCGACAGGACAGAGAGGTTATTATTTTTTGTTGTTGTTGTTTTCGTTGCTTCCATGTTTAAAAATTTTTCCAATATTTCAGAGGTACTGTAAAGACGTTCCTTCCGGACAAGGAAAGGTTTTCGAGTGTTTGATGATGAACCGAAACGATCAATTTATGGATCCACAGGTGCGTTGTTTAAACAAACGCCTCTCTCGAAAAAAAATGCAATGCAAAATATATGATAATTACAGTGCGGAAATCTGCTTGCCGAGCGAGCATACATAATGGGAAAAGACTACCGAATGGCGCATCCGCTGACCAAGGCCTGTCAGCCTGAATTGACAAGATACAAATGTGAACCGCAAAGCCAAATCGAAGCCGCTGCTCATTTCCATCTTGCCTGGATTCTTCTCTGCCTTGAAAATGGAGCCAACCAGCCAGATCACAAAGAAGCACAGCCGTCGAAAGAGTGCGCGCATGAGATGATTACTCACCGACAAATGATGATGCAGCACTTCCGTATGGCTCCAGAGCTCGTTTTGAACTGTGCTCAAGAGATTGATAAGTGGTGCAGTCCAACAGGAGATATTGAAGCAGAAGGAAGAACTCTTCATTGTCTCATGGAGCACGCCGAGCAGAGAAATGAAACTTTGAAGCTGGGGGCTCAGTGTTTACAGGCCGTACAGCAAGTGGTTAAAGTCGCAGATATTGGAAGAAACTACAAAGTTGACAAGGTTCTATACGCATCCTGCAGAGCTCTTATCGATGGTCAATGTGCTCAAGATGCGATTTCCGAAACTTCCACTCTTACATGCTTGATGAAAAATGTGGACAGTCCAGACATGGTTCCAGAGTGTGAGAAGAGACTGCTTGAAGTTCAGTACTTTATGGCAAGAGATTGGACTCTTGACCCTCAACTTTACGATGCTTGCCATCAAGAAGCTGTTTCTAGATGCTCTGCACTCGACAACTGGCATCAGCAGCACAATACTGATAACACTGTCGATCGTGGACCGCAAGTTCTCGCCTGTCTCTACAGAAGTGCCTATGATGAGCAGAATCCATTGTCTCAAAATTGCGGAAGACAGGTTCGTCAACTCCTTCATCTTCGTGCTGTTCGTGTCAATCTGGTTCCGGAAATCGAGGATTCCTGCAGAGATGCTCTGTCAGAATTCTGTTCTCACAATGTGAAACCGTCCGAGGAGATGATGTGCCTACAACAGAACTTTGAAACTGAGAATTTTAAAAGAAAGTACCCGAAATGTTTTGCGGAAATCACCAAGTTCACAGTGATGGAGGCGAAAGATACAAAGCTGAACCGTGCTCTGAGCAAGGCTTGCAAACCAGTCATTAGCACTCATTGTGCTCAATTTGCCAACGAAGAAATTGATCATGGAGACGTCCTAGAATGTCTTGTCAACAATAAGGATGCTCGCGAAATGACGGCCAAGTGTCGCTCCTATGTCAACCACTTTGAACTCATCTCTCTTCGCGACTATCACTTTAGCTACAAATTCCAAAAAGCGTGCGCTAGTGACATTGAGCAGAACTGCAGAGACCACAACAACGACAAGGGAGAAATCATTCGGTGTCTTTCGGAAGTTCGATTCGAGCACAAGGTACTTGGAGTGGAGAAGGATTTGTCGGACGAGTGCAAAAAGCAACTCAAAGTTGCGTATCTTCAGCAAGAACAGGTAGAAGTAAGTTTTTGTTTGGTGTCGTGTTGTCTGGTGCGTTATTTTTTGGAAATTGGAGGAATCTGGCAACAATTTCCTTTTTTTCGAAACTTGTCCGTGGTCTTACTAGGAAAGTACTTTTTGGTACATTTTGGAAAATTCTGAAAAAAATCAGGGTAATACTAGATTTTTTGGTGAATTTTTTGAGATTTTAAAAATCCGCAAAATGTTTTCAGAAAAGTTTTTATGATGAGCCGTCAAACTTTTTTCTATTGTTCGAGCACATTTTTACCTGTAAAATCCTACATTCCACACTATCGCCTTCAGTACACCAGCCGGAAAGTCTACCAACACGCAGTTTGCTAAAAATGTCGATGGGTGGCGCAACTGGGTGCGCTGGGAGCAGTGAAACAAGAAGGCTGTGGGTTCCCCATGCATAGTAAATTTTTTGGCAAAGTTTTGATGTGTATTTTTCGGAGCCGTAACACAGTCCAGAAATTTTTAAAAAATATTTCGAGTGTATTTTCTAGTCCTCCTCACCCTAATTAAGGGCTTAAACTGAAAAAAAAAAATTTTTTTTTCGTTTTTTTGGAAAAAAAATGCCATGCAATCGGTGGACAAAAATTCGAAAAAAATTTGAAAAAAAAAATTTTTTTTTTTGAGTTTAAGCCCTTAATTAGGGTGAGGAGGACTAGAAAATTCACTCGAAATATTTTTTAAAAATTTCTGGACTGTGTTACGGCTCCGAAAAATACACATCAAAACTTTACAAAAAAGGTTTACTATGCAAGGGGAGCGAACCCACAGCCTCCTTGTTTCACTGCTCCCAGCGCACCCAGTTGCGCCACCCATAGACATTTTTAGCGAACTGCGTGTTGGCTGGTGTACTGAAGACGATCGTGTGGAATGTAGGATTTTACAGGTAAAAATGTGCTCGAACAATAGAAAAAAGTTTGACGGCTCATAAAAACTTTTCTGAAAACATTTTGCGGATTTTTAATATCTCAAAAAATTCACCAAAAAATCTAGTATTACCCTGATTTTTTTCAGAATTTTCCAAAATGTACCAAAAAGTACTTTCCTAGTTAGTTTTTGTGAAGATATTCATAGAGAGATTAACAATCAAAAATGTTAAATACCGTAAAACCTGTAATTGAAGTACATGTACTTCTATTTTTGAAACCCCCCAAATGAGTGTACTTCTATTACAGGTGTACTTCAATTAGAGGGTGTACTTCTATTTTTCATCCCACCCCCCCCCCCCCCCCCCCCCGGACATATTTTTAGACTCACGCTTGGCCTGCCATCAAGAAATACAGAATTCATTTTAACAAAGCAACAAAACCAAACAAATCCGGCTCTATCAGGTCGTTTTTTTTCAAATTGTAAATCGTTTTGGCTCGCTTTCATTTTAAGTTCTTGATTTTTCCAACAAATAATACATTGTCGGCTGACACCATACTCTTTTGCTGCTTTACAAAAAAGAACTCGTGGTGCGATGGAGCGCGTTTGAATTTTTTTTTTCAATTTCTCTTTATGCAAATTTGCACCACGAGTTCTATTTTGTAGCAGTTTTATTCCGCTCACTTCTATTTAGTTACAGTTCTATTTTGTAGAATTTCCATTTCGTCTAGTTCTATTCTGTCGTACCCTCCCAAAATATTACCCGCTTCAGAATCGGCTTCAAGCCTTTCAGTTTCCAACAATGGGCCGAGAGAATCGTTTTCGAACTATTTTCAGAAGAAAAAATAACAAAAAAGAAAGACAATGCGAGACCCAGACAAAATCGGGAAAAACGCGAAACCGGGAAAAACATTTCAAAAACCGAGGAAGAAATCCCGACCATTGCAAACGTGCGGCACGAGTTTTCTACTGAAAGAATTATAAAATTCTAGAAAAACTGCGCTGCAGACATGCAAATTTTCCCCGGCTTTGGTAACTTTTTCCCCGGTTTTGTCAGAGTCTCAAAAATTCGAAATCTGCATTCGTCGATTAAAGTGTTGCGATTGTGTGCCTCCATGAACGTGTTTGCACACTTGTCGCGGGCATTCAAATGATTTTTCAATCCAAAAATTCTTTAAACCAATGAAAAACAGAAAAAAAAAAGCTTCAACAATGGAATAAAGAATTTTTAAAGATAATTCACCACATGATGTACCTCTATTAGAGGGTGTACCTCAATTAGAGGGTGTACTTCTATTTTTCAAAGGCCTCTTGGGGGTGTACTTCTATTAGAGGTGTACTTCTAATACAGATGTACTTCAATTACAGGTTTTACGGTAGCTGAAAAAAAAACGAATAATCCAACGTTTTTATTTAAATCATTAATTTTTTGGTATTACGTAAATATTCCCGAGTACGTGAGATGTCGTAAAATTGGTCTTGACACGATCGGTGTTTGCACACTTGTGGATTTGAATATTTGTTTTTTAATTTTTTCATGTTATTTTTTTTTTGTTTTTTAAAACTTATATTTTATGCTTACGGGGTCATTCATGTAAAAAAAATAACACGATTTTTTCAGTTCACGCATGTCGAAAAATGTAAAAAATCTACAGTATCCCAAGTACTGCCCGATCGTGGCGAGACCCATTTCACGACATCTCACGTACTCGGGAATACGTAATAAAATGAATTTTTATGTCATTTTAATTCAATGCGAAACAAAAAAATATATTAATTAATTAACCTGAATTTTATTTTCCTGAACCATTGAGTTTGAGCCTTTCTGCAAATCAAATCAAATCGTGTCGAGACAAGACAGTCTGGCCAAATAAATTCATGCGCCTTTAATAACTATGGTCCGATTTGCATTCTATTTCATTTTTTTTCGTACACGCATTAAAGGCGCATGCATTTATTTGGCCAGACTGTCTTGTCTCGACACGATTTGATTTGATTTGCAGAAAGGCTAAAACTCAATGGTTCAGGAAAATAAAACTCTGGTTAATTAATTAATATATTGTTTTGTTTTGCATTGAATTAAAATGACATGAAAATTCATTTGAATTCAAATGAATAGGTCCAAAAAGAAATGAATGAAGAAAATGGGTTAAAAAAATAGTTTATTACTGTAATTCCCAATTTTTGAACGAAACACAATTACAGCTTTTTTGAAGAGCTTTCTCTAAATTTTCTCCTAATATTATCAATTTATGGCATTTCTATGAATATCGCCTGTAGTTGTTTGAGCTCTGGGACGTTTCGAAACAAGACGTTTCGAAACTGGGACATTCGAAACTTGCCACTTTGAAACTGGGACGTTTCGAAACTTTAGTACTATTTTCGGCGCCGTGTTCGCAGTATTGACGAATTTCGGCCAAGGATAAAGTAGTTGTCGAAGCTTTTACAGGTGTTCGGAGAATTTTTCAAAATTTACCGGAAAATTTACCACGAAAAATGGTTCTGGGACATTTCGAAACTTGCCACTTCGAAACTGGGACGTTTCGAAACTTTAGTGCATTTTTAATGGTAAATTTTCCGAAAAATTCTCCGAATACCGGTAAAAGATTCGACAACTACTTTATTCTTGGCCGAAATTTGTCAACAGTGCGAACATAGCACCGAAAATTAGTAATAAAGTTTCGAAATGTCCCAGTTTCGAAGTGGCAGGTTTCGAAACGTCCCAGTTTCGAAGTGGCAAGTTTCGAAATGTCCCAGTTTCTAAACGTCTTGTTTCGAAACGTCCCAGAGCCGTTGTTTGCACTTTTCAATGTTTCACTTTGCCTGCTTGTAGAAACTGTCAATTTACTGTACCGTTTATATGTTTATTCGTCCAAGTTACCGTAAAAACTCTATTAGAACGCCATGCCGTTCTAACAGATTTTTTACGGTATATGGTTTTTGAGATCCTTACAAAACAATAAAAGTGAAAACCAGGAAAAAACATTTCATCCGGAAAACGACATTTTCTGCGACAGAAAACTGCATTTTTTTTCGAACTGCAAAATGCACGTTTTGTCACGAAAAATGCAAGAACAATGGTGGTGTTATTGCAGTTCAACGAAATGCATTTTTATGCTGCAGAAAATGTCGCTTTCTGCATGAAATGGATAATCCCATAAGAAGCCCCACACTTTGCAAGTCTGCGGCATGAGTTTTGTGTTATAAAATGAAGAAAAAACTGTGCCGCAGACTTGCAAAATTCTTCCTCGGTTTTAACTTTTTCCTGTTTTGTCAAGGCCTCGCGTTTTTTTGCCAGTTTCGATCGTTCGCTTACCTCTCACATTTTCAGTTTGACGACAAAGAGCACATGGCCGATGCGGACCCGAAGCTCTCTCAAAAATGCGCTAAAGAAATCAAGCATTTCAACTGCAACAAAGCGGAGACGTTTGAAGACACTATCGAGTGCCTGCGGCTCAACTTTGAACAACTCGGACCCGACTGCAAATCGATGATATTCTATCGTGAAAAAATCGAGGCGGTCGACAATTCGATGGACGACGAACTGCAAAAGAAGTGCCGATATGATATTGGAAAGTTTTGTGGCAACAGCGATTCTGAGAACGTTTTGGAGTGTCTGACGAACATGAAAATTGTTCGACTGCTTCAAAGAGAGTGCAAGGCTGTTGTGAAGGAAAGAATGCAAGAATCGGCGAGAGATGTTCGTCTCAGACCAAATCTACTCATTTCATGCAGAAAAGAGGTTGATCAATAGTAAGTGTCTTTCTGGCTCCGCGACGTTTCAAACCGAGTGTATTTTTGTGAAAAATTCCTCCTTAATTTTCGTTCTATTCCGGCTCGCCAATTTTCAGATACTTGAAATAGCGGCCAAATGGCACTCAAACAGCAGCCAAATAGCCGCCAGACAGCAGCCAAATGGCACTCAAACAGCAGCCAAATGGCACTCAAACAGCAGCCAAATGGCACCCAAACAGCGGCCAAATAGCCGCCAGACAGCAGCCAAATGGCACTGAAACAGCAGCCAAACAGCAGCCAAATAGCAGCCAAACAGCAGCCAAACAGCCGCCAAATAGCAGCCAAACAGCCGCCAAATGGCAGCCAGGCAGCAGCCAAATAGCCGCCAGACAGCAGCCAAATAGCCGCCAAATAGCAGCCAAATAGCAGCCAGGCAGCCGCCAAATGGCAGCCAGGCAGCAGCCAAATAGCCGCCAGACAGCAGCCAAATAGCCGCGAAATAGCAGCCAAATAGCAGCCAGGCAGCTGCCAAATAGCAGCCAGGCAGCTGCCAAATAGCTGCCAGACAGCTGCCAAATAGCCGCCAGGCAGCAGCCAAATAGCCGCCAGACACCAGCCAAATAGCCGCCAGACACCAGCCAAATAGCCGCCAGGCAGCTGCCAATTCTTGAAGAACGTATTATGTTCTGGCGGCTATACATACTTTCTATAGCCGACAACTCACGGGTTCCGACCAGGGGTGGGACAAAAAAAAAACTTTTTTTGTCCCCCAAAAAAATTTCCAAAAAAAAAAATTTTTTTTTTGCTCTTAAAAAAATTAACAAAAAAAAACTTTTTTTGTCCTCAAAAAATTTACCAAAAAAAAAAAATTTTTTTTTGCTCTTAAAAAAATTAACAACAAAAAACAAAAAAAAATTGTTTGTCCTCAAAAAATTTACCAAAAAAACAACAAAAAATTCCAAATAAAGTACGTATTTCTGCCATTTAAAAATAAATTTTCCAAGTTTTTGTTGAAAATTAGAGGTTTTTGTCAATTCGGAGCATATACCGACTAAGTTTTTGCCCAAAAACCGGAATTTTTTTTCGCCTCCGTGGCTCTAAAAAAAATTTTTTGGTCTCACTCTTACCATCAAAAAAAAATCAAAAAATTTTTTGTCTCATCCAAAAAAAAAACCCGAAAAAACAAAAAAAAATCGAAAAAAAATTTTTTTTTGGTCCCACCCCTGGTTCCGACGTTTGCTTACCAATGATTATCAAAAACAATTTTTTTCAATCGAGTCATGAAAACATCGCGGTTTTGAAATGACCGGTTTTGAAACGTCGCGGAGCCGTCTTTCTTCCGTCCTCTTTAAAGTACGTTGTTCCCCCTTTTCAGCTGTCCAGATGATATGAAAAAACTCAACATGCCGCAGTATTCACAGACATCTCTAGACGGAATAGTTCTTTCTTGTTTGCGTGACAAGTTCCGTCAATCGATATCTGATCAGAACCACATTGAGTTCTCACCTCGATGCTCTGCCGAAGTTTCTCGTGCTATTGTCGAAGCGGAACTTGATCCACAACTCGACCCGCCACTCTTCAACGCCTGCAAGAGCACTATCAACACGCACTGCGCTAACTCGATTCTGGAATCGGGAGGCCACTTTGACAATGTGCTGGAATGTCTCAAGGCTGACTTCAACAAGGGACTTATCAGAGACAAACCGTGCGCCGAACAAATTGCCCGTCGTCTCCAGGAATCTCTTGTCGACATTCACCTTGATCCTGTTCTCCATGAGGCGTGTGCTACTGACATTCAACGTTTCTGCAGAGATGTTCCACCGGGACATAGCAGAAGTGAGTGTTTTGGGTGTTGTTGTTGTTGCGTAATAAGTTATTCAGGGTCGGAAAAAAAGAAAAAAAATCCGTGGCCGCGAGAGTTTTTTCCGTTGCTTTTCTAGGCCATCCGCTGTGAGACCTGCGAAATATCGATTTACGGGCGAATAATTTTTGAAAAAATACGATCAATTCTCCAAAAAAAAATTTCAAAATTTATTCGCCCGTAAATCGATATTTCGCAGGTCTCACAGCGGAGGGCCTAAAAAACTTTTGCGATGGCCTAGAAAAGCAACGGAAAAACCTCTCGCGGCCACGGATTTTTTTCTTTTTTTTCCGTCGTTTGAATAATGGACCTATTCATAGGAGGAAAGCAAAATGTTTTTTTTGTTTGTTTTTGTTTTTTTTTTCCTATTCATAGATGTCAAAAAATGTCAAAAAACGAATCCTATGAATAGGTCCATAATGGACCTATTCAAAGTACTGTAGAAAAACGGAAAAAATGACAAAAAACTGGGAGAAAACTCGGAAAATGCTACGATTGGTCTGAAATTTCGGGAGAAACTGTCAAAAATGCTTCCGGACTTGCACAGAAAAATTGGACCGAAATATCGATTTAAAAAATATTGATTTTTTTTTCTGAAAATTTTCTAAAATCGGTATTTCGGTCCAAAATTTTCTGAGAAAGTCCGGAAGCATTTTTGACAGTTTCTCCCAAAATTTCAGACCAATCGGAGCATTTTCCGAGTTTTCTCCCAGTTTTTTGTCATTTTTTTTTCCGTTTTTCTACAGTACTTTGAATAGGTCCATAAGGAAAAAAACTATTTTTTTTTTCCGACCCTGAATAACCCCATAAATAAACGTTCAGTTGTCATGTGCTTGATGGACTCTGCTGACAAACAAGAGTTGACAAAAGAGTGTAGCACGAAACTCGGTGACCGTAACAAACTTTGGATGAAGGCTCATTCTGAATTCCAAATGGCTCTTCCTGACTCTTGGCACGCATTTGCCACTCTTGTTATGGAGCATCCTGAGAGAAATTCAATTCTCGGATACATTGCTGGCTTTGTTGTTTTTGTTCTTCTCATTGGATGTTGCTGCGGAAGAGTCAGTAAAAAGCAGTATATTGAAATGAAAAATCGATAATTTATTCTGTAGTGGTTATCATAGTTCACATTCTTCTACGTATTCATTTTAATCTACAGTCTACTATTGCATATTTTTGGTTGTTTTCTTGTGTAATAATCTAAATTATATTCCTGAATCATAATCCAACGAATTGGTTGTGTTTTTTTTTTCTTTTTCCACTTTTTTGGATTCTCCGGGTTTTTCTCCTTTTCATTAATCGTATCCACCCTTTTTTCTTATTTATTCTCTGATGATTCATTCTGTTTTCTGTCACTTATATACTACAAACCTAATGAAATATTCAAGAATTACTCTGGGAATTTTACGGCGCACGGTGTCCAGGATTTGAAATGTGGGCGGAGCCTAATTTGCTGGCGCGTCAGCAAACATGCATGGCGCACTTTCGGTGCTTGCGCAGTTTGCGACTCGAATTTTTTTCATTGATTTTATTATTTTTCTTTCAGTAAAACCTGTTTTTCTTTGTAAAATGTATGTATTGTATCTTTTAATACCGCAAAATTGCCCAAACTTCGATTTTCGTAAAGATTTATCCTGCAAAAACACCAAAAACTCAAAACGAATATTTCGAAATGGTGGCTGAACCAAATTCGACGTTCTTAGGCTTTAATAATTTCTAAACACCTCAGCTATAATTCCGTTGGAGCACATGTGGGAAAAAATTAAGAATTTATGCTTTTTTCCCGAAAAACATTAAAAAAATGCCACAAAATTTGAATTTCGCGCGAAAAAATCCAGTGGGCGCGTTTGCTCGGCTCCGCCCACATTTCAAATCCTGGACACGGTGCCACCTAATAAAAAAAAATCCTTTAAAAGTCTTCAAAAAAAAAAAACAAAAAAAAAGTTTGAATGTGAAGACAAAAATTTAAATAAAAACTGCGCAAGCTCGCACAAGTGCGTCAGCAATATTCGTTGACGTGTTCTCATCATATGCTGATACTGTGCTGCTATTATGGATTCATGAATGAGCGAGAAAACGCGGTGAATTGTGGGGCAAAAGTTGACTGGTCTCGACACGATTTTGACAGAGTACGGTTAGCGCGAAAAAATATTTTTTTTTTCAATTAAAACTCATTTTCATAGTTTTTTCTCAACAAAATGTGTTTTTGAAAAGAAATTAACCATTCCAGGTTGCACAAAAAATTTTAATTGTGAAAAAATGCTAGTTAAAAGGCAAAAAATCGCGTTTTTATTTAAAAAAAAAAGAAGAAAAAATATTTTTCGCGCCAACCGTAGTCTGTCAAAATCGTGGCCAGGGGTGCCGTTTTTTTTTTTTTTTTTTTTTTTGTTTTTCGCATTTTTCGCAGTTTTTGCGAAAAACTTTTTTTTGTTTTTTCGCATCGAAGATGCGAAAAAAAAATCCCAAGGTGTTTTGAAATGCTGAAGAAAAATATTGTTTTCAAGTACGCATGATTACTGTAGACAACGGCGGTGTTTGCGTACAAAACATTTTTTCGTTGTTCAAGCAAAACATTGTTTCGTTTTTTCAAAAGTTTTCTTTCTATTTTCATCAGCTTTTCACCTGATTATTTGATTATGGGCAGTTCGATGATTTATTGGAATGGAATCAAAAAGATTTTCATCAGTAGATGTCGAAAGAGCATTTTCTGGAGCTCGCCATATTTTAACTGACTACCGAAAGAGCCTATCCCCAAAAAATTTTTCTATGTTGCTGTTCTTACATCAAAATATCAAGTTTATGGGAATCGAGCTCGGTGACTAGCCCCTTGTTGTGTTTCAAACATCCTTGTTATGTCTCTGTTACCTATTTTTGTTGTCAATTGATGAATTTATTTTTTAATTCTGAAAATAAGCTTTTGAACGAGAAAAATCGAAATTCAACAGAAATAAATAATTTTTTGTTTTTTTTTTGGTTTTTTTGTTTTTTTTTTGCAAAAAAATATGCGAAAAATTTTTTTTTTGTTTTTCGCAAAAAAATTTTTTTGTGGCACCCCTGATCGTGGCGAGACAAACCAACTTTCGCCCCACAATTCACCGCGTTTTGTCGCTCATTCATGAATCCATAATACTGTGCCGATGTCGTGCTAAAATTGTGCTGAATACTGCAGCAATATGCTGCGCCGCGACACGGTCTGTTGAAGCGTACATTTTTTCAAAAATAATAAAAAGTACGCAAATTGCCGTCACATGCGCTTTAAAAGTATAACGTTACAGGTTTCTGTTTCTGTGCATGCGCCGAAACTTACGATAATTAAAAAAACATTTTCATTGAAAACGCATGAAACAATTCTGTTAATTCAACGAAAAGTGCTTCTAATCGACTCATTAATTTTTTCTTGTGCGGAAGAGTACAAAAAAATGGTAGAAAATCGCGTCAATTTATTGATTAATGCGATATTTCAAAACAGTGACCGTAACCATCAAACTTTCTTTCAATGAGTAGTGCGAGGGGGCGCGTTTGCAGCGGTGCACCGTTCAACTCACCGTGCGCGAGAAGCAGCCATGATCCTCTCTTTGCCAATGAAACAAGAGCACAAGGCTGATTTGAACAGCAATATGCTTTTTTTTTTCAAAAACTGTGCTTATCCTGTGCTTAAAATTCCCCGAGTATAAGACTTAACAAGTTATCACTTTGACTTGAGTTCATTCACAATTTCATGAATCTCTCTTCCCCTGGTTTCAGGCAACCAGCGGAAAAGAATGAGCATACTGATAAACGACGGAATCGAGTAGAGAATTAGAAATGCATAACTTCCAATCACAGAATACAATGGAAGAATTGTAAATGTACTAATCACGACCATCAGCGTATTGATTGCGTATCCAACTGATTGGACGATACTGCGGTGCGTTTGGGGCACCATTTCAGAAGAGATGAACCAGGAGATTGGGCCGACACCGGTGCTGAAAATTGAAGGGATTGAACATCAGAAGGCGCTTAAACCAAGACCCGGAAACTCAGGAACACCCATTAAATGTTATGTTTTCACGAGCGAAATTCAGTTATGACGCTCCGATGTTCCGCAGATGTTCCAAAGGTCTCACAGCACAGTCTTTGCAAAATGAATATTTTGAAAACAATTTTAACTTTTGCATTTTTTGCATCATTACATCATTGTTTGCTCTTTTTGTCAACATACTTTTGTTTGTAGTTCACGTGTGGTAAAAATTCCGAGCAGAGTGAAAATTAAACAAATAAATGCTTACAAACTCAACAAATTCCGATCTTCTGGCTTTACGTTTCCAAAAGTTCCGATTAGGGACAGTTCTGATTCGGGAAAGTTTAAGCTTGGGGTTTTGTAGGAAAATATATATATTTCAGTGAATTCCCCGCCTCCCTACTACAGCACAGCGCGTCACACGGCATGCTGGACCTTACGAAAGTGCAAACGCGCCCTGGCACACTTTTGCGTTTTTCTCTGCGCCTCCATATATTTCTCTTGGAGTATTGCCAAATATCTTTGGCGCCTTGCCAAATATGTTTTATTTTTGGCAAAATATAACGTTGTTCGCATTTTTATTTCCAATTTTCGTATTTTGTTTTTCAGAATTTAAATTAAATTAAAATTAACTGTTTTATTTACGAAAAAACCCGACTTATTGTGTTTTCAATCGACTTGCGGCATGAAAATGCATGTCTGCATTCACCGTTCTGTCTGCGTCTCTTCAAATATCACTGTGTTCGCGTGATCGCGCAGAAATAAGTGCGCGGAGTTTCGCGTTCTCATGTCGCAAGTGGATTGAAAACACAATAAAATCAATATTCCAACAAAAAAATGTATCACATTAACCTCAAAAACAACCATTTTAAAAACATAATTTTTTTAAATGAGAAACAAACAAAAAAATAATAAATGAGCAAAAAAATAACGAAGAAAAGTAAGAAAGAAACAATAAAATCTCGTAAATCGACACAAGTCTCTGCGGAGGAGACGCAGGGACGCGAGAGTAGAATAGCGCGCGAAAATTCGCTTTTGAAAAATAATTCAAAAACGTACCCTCCAACACGCCGTGCGTCAAAATGAGTTTTTAAAAAGGCCCGCGAATAATTTTGAATAAGAATTCGTAATATTCACGAATTTGGTTGCATTTTCTCTCCACGGTGTCCAGGATTTGAAAAGTGGGCGGAGCCGAGCAAACGCGCCCCACTGGATTTTTCGCGCGAAATTTATGTTTTTCGGGAAAAATAGCATAAATTCTTAACTTTTACCGCATGTGCTCCAACAGAATCATAGCTGAGGTCTTTAGAAATTTTTTAAGCCTAAGAACGTCAAATTTGGTTCAGCCACCATTTCGAAATAATCATTTTGAGTTTTTTGGTGTTTTTGCAGGATAAATCTTTACGAAAATCGAAGTTTGGGCAATTTTATGGTATTAAAAAAAATACATTTTACAAAGAAAAATAATAAAATCGATTTAAAAAAATTCGAGAGTCGAAAAATGCGCAAGCACCAAAAGTGCGCCATGCAAGTTTGCTGGCGCGCCAGAAAATCAGGCTCCGCCCACATTTAAAATCCTGGAACCGTGAGTTATTAAATTTTTTATACTATAATCGAAAAGACAACCCAGTGAATTGAAAATGCTTGAATTACTGTTGTGGAAAAAAAAAGAAAAAAAACATTACTAACCCATACGTATATCCATAGATTATCAGTGAAATGAGACAACCGTATTTCATTGGATCGACCAAAACTTGTAACTTTGCAAACAGCACAAAAGCCAACAACGATACGTTATTCAAAAATGTGAACAAAAGAATCAAAGTGCGTCTTCCTGCTCTGAAAGTTACAAAAAATCAAAAAATTATTAGTTTTGTGATTTATGCTCTCATTACCTCTCTATGACCATGCCTCCTGTTAAAGTGCCTGCCACATATGCCAAACTCATAACTGTCGTACTCCATTGTGAAACTTCTGTTCTCACGTTCACACTTTCCAAAAAGAACGTGGAAGAGAGCAAGAGAGCCCAGAGGCCGATGGTGTTTTGTAGAGCAGACACGCTAAGAATCAAAGCCATTCTCAAATGTCGTTCCGTGAACATTTCTTTCATTTTTGTCACAGTTGATGACTTCTCTTTAGATTCACACTCGGCCTCTTTTCGAATCGTTTCAAGAACTTGTTTCGCGTCTGCCTCGTCTCCGTGGTAGTACTTTACTGATTGTTCCGCACTTTTCTCGTCATCTTTGGTAAGTAAAAGAAATTTGGGAGTTTCGGGAAGAAATATCAAGACGATAGTGAAGAAAAGACAGAAGGGGACAATTGAAAAACAAAGCCAGAAAAGATGTGATCCGAGGACGTAATCCTGTCCCAGAAAACTTCCAACCATTGTCATGAATGAGTATGATATCTCGCTGAGAAATGAAAAATTGCCGCGAAGATGAGTCGGCGAGCATTCTTGAAGGAAAAGAATACACGACTGATAAGTGACTGCCATGCAAATTGAAGTGATGAATCGAGAAATTACCAAAAGTTCAGGGCAAAAGAATAAAATAGATGCACATTGGAGAACTGATGAGATAAATGCAGTAAGGTTGCCGAGTAGGAAACCATCTGAATTGTTTCTTTTTCACTTTTATTCAAACTTCCATTTGTTCCATACATTTTCTTCCAAACTTCTCATTGAGAATTGGACTCAGCCAGATGCCTACAAAGAATCCGACAAACCAACAATTGAGAAAAATATTCCAAATGAGATCATAAGTTCCTTCAGTCATAACAACTTGGCGCCGAGCCAAAGATTCATTCAAAAAGTTCTAAAATGTTGATTGGTTATCAGTATTTCCATGTGACTTCCAGGTGGGAAATGAGTAGAAAAAAATTGGTTTACCTTAAATTCATCCACAGAAGTGTTGATATAAGTAGTTGAGAAGCCATAGTTGAAGTTTGCAGAAAATGAGATTAATGCAAAAATGGCCAACTGTTTGAATTTCCAAGAACGAGAGGACATCGAGCAAGGCACCGGTAAAAGCACAACACAGAACTTTGTCCTTCGGGAGCATACTGATAAGTGTAAACGAAATAAGAAGAAGGTGGCTACAACCTATCAGTATCAAACTTCAAAAATGAGCGAAAGAAATGTCGGAGAAATATTTTATTGTCACCACCTCACTGTTTGGATCAAGTGGTTGCAATTTAATTACAGGGAATGGAAAAGAAGGCCAGTGTGCTCACAAAAAAATCTCAAAACGAATGTAGGAGCCAAAATATGGTTCATCCCCATCATCCTTTAAAATGACCGCTTCCCTACGAGGAATATCGACACGAATTTCAGCACAGTTTAATCAGTGTAACCGTAATCCATTTTACGAGAGAGCACGCCTCCCCCGTCTTCCAATGCGCCACCAAGTTCGTCGGATAATGAAATTATTTTTTCACTCGAAAATTTTTTTTTTTTTTTTTTTTGAGAAATTCGAATCATTGTCTGATTATTCAGGATGACACCATCATTTTAATCCAAAAACGAGGTCTTTTTTTTTCAAAAAATGACCGAGCCTTAGGGTTTTAAAAATGCGCCAGGTAGAAACTATTTTGGAAGGCTGGGGTGCCGTGGAGAGTGATAGAAAATAAGAGGATATATATATTTTTTATTTCTTCTTCCTGCTCACTCTTACGCTTTCGTTTCATGGATTACGATCGCACTCATTCAACTGTAACGAAATTCGTGCCGATTAGAAATTTTAAATTTCAGTGAGTTTGAAAAAAAAATATCGTATTGTGAAAACAAAAAAGTTGCCACGCGGTGTTTGCGTACTTTCGAAATTCAGAAGGCAATGAAAGAAATAGCATGGCAAATGAAGAGATTTGTTACCATTTTCATTTGAATTTTAAAAGTACGCAAACACCGCGTTGCAATTGTTTTGTTTTCACAATGAATCGGCAGTCTGTCCCGGCGAGACCCACGAGACTCTGCCACGCGGAAAAAAAATTGCGGGAAAAATCGGAGAATGCTCCGATTGACCGGATGTTTTGGGAAATATTGGAAAAAATTGTCCTGTATTCTCCACGCTCAAAAATTTTGTCGTCGATTTTAAAAATTATCGATTTTTTTTCTGAAAATTTTTAAAATCGATATTTCGGTCCAAAATTTTTTGAGCGTGAACAGGAGAATTTTTTCCATTTCCCAAAATTTCAGGTCAATCGGAGCATTCTCCGATTTTTCCCGCAATTTTTTTCCGTTTTTTTTTTCTGGTTTTGTCGTCGGAAATTCTCCCTGCATTACAACACTTTTTGAGCTCCTGAAAATTATGTTTTTGTGCAAACCACGTTGGATATTACTAAACTTTGAAACTATCAGATTTTCCCACAAAAGGTCTCGAAGCATTTTTTGACACAGTTGAAATGAGTGCTACCACTCAGGTGCACTGGGGTATGAGGAGGGAGTGAGTAAACGCGCCCGGACGCACACAAGCAACGCATCCAATTGAGGCCCAAAAAATAAAAAATCGCGCGAAAAATTTCGCATTTTCGGAGAGAAAAATCAACGCGCGCGAAATATTTTTGGATAGGATTTCGTAATTTTCACGATTTTGCGTTGGTTTTTCTCTCCGATAATGCGAAATTTTTCGCGCGCCTTTTTTATTTTTGGGCCTCATTTGGATGCGTTGCGCGTGTGCGTCCGGGCGCGTTTACTCACTCCCTCCTCAGACCCCAGTGAGGTGTTTCATTTTGGGTTAATTTAGAAAACTCAAATCTATCTGGAAAATTTCCGGGTTAATTTGGAAAATTCAGGTTAAATTGGAAAATTCAAATCTGGTTGGGAAATTTCGGTGTTAAAAAGGGGTCTATATAAACCTGTAACGATTTTTGAATTTACGGGTTAATTTAGAAAATTTCCGGGTTTATATAGACCCCTTTTTTTACCTGTATCGCAAAACGCGTCAGCAAATACTTACATTTTTGCGCATAATTTGATGATTCCTCATTCTATTTTCCTATTTTTATGTGTTTTTTTTTCCTTTTCATGTAACATTATGTTGATTTTTATGTTTTTATATACTAATTTTGCAATTAGGTGGGTACATTTATCGATTTTTCGTTAACAATCATCTGAATTCGATGAATTTTCAGATAAAATCTAGCTCAAAATGTTCGGCTGGTACGAAATTTTCGGAATATTTCACGAAGACTCGTCGGAAAAACTGCCAGCTCCTCGTAGGTAAAAACGCATTCCCAATAAGTTACGTTTCTTGATAAATGAAATACCGTATATTTTTTCCTAAAGTTTACCGTGATAGTAATTGCGATGAAATTATTCTTACCGTGATAGTTATTGCGATGAAATTATTCTTCAGCCCATAGTTCAATTTCTATCATTTTCAGATTTGAATGGATATTCGAAACGGAAGTTGCCGAAAACGGAAGGACAAAGGAACATTCGATCAATTCGTGGTAAGGCTTCCATTCGGACCAATTTTCGTCCGTCCGGTCCGTCCGTTCGTCCGTCCGTCCGCCGTCCGTCCGCTTCGTCCGGTTCGTCCGGTTCGTCCGCGGACGGTCCGGTTCGTCCGTTTCGTCCGGTTCGTCCGGCACGCTCTATTTGGCTGGGAATATTAATTTATGGCACTCTCTTTAAAAATTCTGACATTGAAAATGTAAGCGGTTGCAAATTTATGTAGAATTAGCTTTGCAAAAACAAATTTTTTAATTTTTTTCCGAATTTTTGATAGCCGAAACAAGACATTTCTGTTGATATTTTTAAGAAAAAAGAACAAAAACAGCTTTTGAAAACAAAATATAACAGAAAGAAAAAGAAAAACTAACAAGAAAAAAAACGGACGAAGCGGACCGACCTCGGACGAACCGGACGAACCGGACGAACAGCGGACGAAATTCGTCCGCTTTTTTTTCGTCCGAATGGAAGCCTTAATTCGTGGAAAGGCGGACAGTTTGTGAGCACGGAATCTTTTTCGGTGAGATCTTCTACATATAAAACCCCTATACATAGAGCAATTAAAATAGTGAAATTGACGTTTGCCTACCCAGTGATGTACGGGAATTCCGTTCGGGGGTACAATGGTATATAACTCACACGGAATAGAACCACAACTTAATAGAACTGTCTGAACTGAAGCTGTACTGATACAAAAAAGCTAGAAAAATAAGTATTCCGTTGAAAATTGTTAATCATTGAGTTCTGTTTCGCGCAGTTGTTTTTTGTCAGAACAGCTTCATTTCAGGGGGCTCTGTTACGTGAAGTTTTATTCGGTTGCGGTTCTATTTCGTATGAGTTCTATACCGCTCTACCCCATCCCGCTCCGCTATTCCGGCGTTTGAAAATTTCAATTCGGTGCCCCACTGATACTTTCTTATTTATTTTACCGATACAAATCGAATGAAAAGCTAAGAATTTGTAGATTATTTCAGTAAATAAGGTGTACCTAATCAAAGAATGTTATGGACCTATGCAGATGAATTTTTCTGCCATTTTATTCCAATGTAAACCTTCATTTTAATTAATTCTCCTGCATTAACCTGCATTATAATGTAGGTTTTCATAGGAATAAAATGGCTGGAAAATTCATCTGCATAGGTCCATTACAGCAATATAATGGATTTGTGACGGAGTGACATTTCACGGGAAACTGGGAAACGAAAAATCTTCATTTTTTCAGTTATTTATTCATTTTTTCGAATTCAAACGTGAGAAAATTGTCACTCCGCCACGAATCCATTATAGCTAGAAAAATTCAAGGATTTTACTTATCAAAAGTTAGTAGGAACGCGCAAATGTCGCTGCTTTTATATTGGCAATTCCCCTATACATTTATATTTTCAGATGTGAATGTGGAACGAACAGTCAAGCGTAGAATTTGGTTCAAAGGAGCAATCACGCAAACATCAATATGGGACTTGTGATCGCCGCTGTTTTGAGTATACATTTTAAATGTAGTTTTCATATACTCGGTATAAAACGCTGAAAACTCGCTCCAAACGAACACAAAAATTCACACGCATTTGGAGTGAGGTTTAGAGAAATCAGAGCAAAACATCGGCCACGGCTCTCTCTATTTTCTGCACTCTCTCGTTGCCAACGTGGCCGCGTCCACCACTGTGCGAAGGGAGCGCGTTTGCAGCGCTCCGTACCAGGCTTGGTCGGAGTCGGAAAACGGAAATTCCGATTTTCCGAATTTTCCGACTTTTTTCGGGAAATTTTTCCGACGGGAAATTTTCCGAATTTATTTTTCGGAAAAATTACCCGTCGGAAAATTTTCCGAATTAATTATCCGGAAAATTTTCCCGTCGGTAAATTTTCCGAAAATTATCGGAAAATTCCAGTTATTTTAGGTGCCGCTTCTAATTACCAAGAACTTCTCAAAACTTATTTTTTTGTTAATTTGTTGAATTTTTGGTTAATTTGTCGATTTTCGTATTTTTTCAAAGAAATAAGATGAGCCAATTGTTAAGATTCTTTTTTCGGAAAATACAAAATTAAAAAAAAAATCCAGTTTTAGTTTCGAAAATCGGAAAAAAATCGGATAACCGATTTTCCGAAAAATAAAATCGGAAAAAATTTCGGATATCCGATTTTCCGAAAATTGAAGTCGGAAAAAATTTCGGGTATCCGATTTTCCGAAAAATTATTTCGGAAAAAAAATGCCCTTTTCCGATTTTCCGAAAAGCATTTTCCGAACAAGCCTGCTCCGTACTGAGAATATATTTTAATTTTTTTCACATGTTTTCTAAATACGTCATTATCTTTTTTTTGTTATTAACCTCATTAATTGTAAGAATTATTATCTCAAAATGTACATGTTCGCAATTTTGTCGTAGAATAAAAATATTTTAATTCATTTTTCCTCCGAATTTGAAAAAACCATTTCAATTTATAAAAAAAATTCCGTATTGATTCAAACGATTTCGGATTTATATAGAAAAAAAGGGGGTTAGATTGGAAAAGTTCCGGGTTTATTTATGGACCTATGCACGAAATAAAAAAGGCCATTTAAATGAATTAATTTGACAATTTTTTCCAATGCACGAAAGCAAGTTTATTCAATTAAATTGAATAAACTTGACGGCTGCAGAACGGTCGCGTCGAGATATTGCAAGTAAAAAAGGGCGTGCGCCTTTAAACTTTGTGTCGATTTACGAGATTTTTTTCGAACGTTTAATTTTTTTTACTGTTTAGTTTCTTCTTTTCAAGCGTGTAAACAAAAAATTATTTGATTTTTTCTTCAAATTTTTTTTGCAGAATTTTCATAAAATGAACAAAGAGCAAGGCGGCGGCGGCGGATATGGAAGAAATGCGGAAGAAGAAAATTGGGATACGATTTCGGATAATGATGTGTTGTATGTGGAAGAGGAGGAAAAATTGTCGATGAAAAGGAGAGGAAGAAAATCGAAAGTGAAATTCTCAGATGAATATGGAGCAGTGAGTCGAAATATTTGAAATATGTTTAGATTTATAAAAAAATTTCAGTATGAGAACGGCGAGATTATCGATTTCATTTTTGAAATCGAAAAACATCAAATCGTCTGGGACCCATCACACAAGGATTGGCACAGAAACGATGTGAAGAAAAAGGTCTTCATGGATATCGAAGCGACTTTGAAGAGCTTCATCCCGAAATGGCCTCGTTTCCCAGGTTTGTGGAGAAGCTGCAACATTTGAAATAATTCGATTGATTCAGGGAGAGTCGCGGAAAACTTGTGGAAACAGCTCAGCAAAGACTATTCGAGCCACGTCATGCGCATTCGCAAGGCAAAATCGGGAAGCGGAGTTGAAGACGTTGCTTCAGATTTCAAGTTTGCCGAGTTTTTGCAGTTTTTGAATGGCCCAAAGTTGATGCGCGAAACTAAGAAGTAAGCTTTATATTAAATTTCATTAAAAATGTCAAGTATCTGCATTGTAGCTCGTTTGTGGTCGGCTCTCGAGAACATCAAAAAATGGAAATCGCCGTCACTCCCAAGCGATCTGCGACCGAGAACATTCATGGAGGAGCTCCGAAGCAAGCGAAAAAACTAAATCTCGGTGCGTTCCTTTTTACTTCAATTAATTTATTTTAAAAACAAATTCTTCAGATGCAGCAACTGTTGTTATGCAAAATGAAATGGAGAAGACTCGCGAAATGTTCGCAGAGGTATTTGGAAGAGGAAAGAATTCGGAGTGCGCTTCGGAACGCGTTTGCAAAGTTTTCAAACAACTGGTGGAAAACATAGACGAAATCGATAGATTTGAAGTCGAAGGCAAAGTAGTCTCGTTTATGTGCGAATTGCGTCGACAAAGTTCACAGTCTTCTTCTTCTTCTCATTTTCGTCCATCGTCTTACGCATCTACTCAAAATTCCTTCCATGCTGAGTCCCTATTTGATGATTTTGATACTGATAATACTTTTAAATGTTAATTTTTGTTTCTTCTCCTACTCTTTTTTTTCCACAACTTTCTGTTACTTTCTAAGTCATGATGTTCGTCGTGTCATTTTTTTTTCATTGTTCCACGTGTTATTTTCACTTCGTCATTTGATTTTCAAATAAATATTTTTACTGACAACGATTTCGCAAATCACTGATCGAAAAGAAAACGCTTCAAAGCTGTGCATTGATCTTCTGGACTGTCAGAAGGATTCGCCACTTCCGTTCCACGATTCTCCACAATTATATTCACAAAGCTCATAAAATTGTGAAAGTTTTGTCTTTCGACTATTTCTAAGCGTTGTTGCGGTTCTGTTCGGCTTATAAACTGCGTCAGAATAATTTGCTGCTGCTGAAGCAATAAAGTCGCCTGAACAATTTTCAAGTTTTCAAAAAATCTTCTTTTCTACTCACCGCAGCAATTTTCTTATTTTTTCATCATTATCCGCTTCACGCATGCCTGAATAAATTACCTGAAATTATTTTATAAATATATGATGGGATTTTTACAATTTTAGACACTTTAATAAATTCGTAATATTCAACGGTCGAAAAAAATCTCGTAAATCGACACAAAGTTTAAAGGCGCACGCCCTTTTTTACTTGCAATATCTCGACGCGACCGTTCTGCAGCCGTCAAGTTTATTCAATTTAATTGAATAAACTTGCTTTCGTGCATTGGAAAAAATTGTCAAATTAATTCATTTAAATGGCCTTTTTTATTTCGTGCATAGGTCCATTAGAAAAAAGGGGGTTAGATTAGAACATTTCCTGATTGATTTAGAAAAAAAGGGGGTGAGACTAGACAATTTGCGGGTTGATTTAGGAAAAAAGGGGGTTAGTTTAGAAAACTCGGGTTGATTTGGGAAAAAAGGGGGTTAGATTAGAAAATTTGGTCATTTATAGAGGTCACTTTACAATCTAAAAATTTCTCCTTTTTAACCCGGTTTTTTTCTAAATAAACCCAAAATGAAACACCTGAGCATAAGCCATTTAAAAATGTAAACAAGTCCTATTGTTTTCATTTCTTTTCTCTCGTTTTTCGTTCTTTTTTGAAACTTTTCTTTTAGGTTACTGTCGCTCTCATTTCAACTGTGACAATAAATTTTTGCTTCGAGAGAGATATTTCGCGAGAAAATTGGCGTTTTAAAAGTTTATAAGCAGCAGTTGAGACGAATCAAGGAAACACTCTAGAGCTATTGATGGTCTTTGTTGGTGACCTCTTTTGGTTTGTGGTAAAACTTGACAATTGGCTTTCTCCCAACATTCCACAGCTTTCCTGCCCTGCTATCGTATACTTCTGGAAGACACTGAAACTGCTAAGAATTCCTCTCATTATCCAATCTTGCTGCAAAAGATTATTTTTCTGTGTTCAAATCGTTCTAAAACTACTGTATATTACGGAAGAGGCGTCTATGATGGCACGTAGGTATTCCAGAATAAATTTGTTTCATTCTTTGACTAATTCCCGTTCCAGCTCTTCCACACTTGACAGAGGTCTTTCACTAGCTTTACTCTGAAAAAACTACTTTCAAAATAACGGGTTATTCCGCGAGCCGACATTTTTTAAGTCACCGCCCCGGCCCGGCCATGCCAAGATTTTTCTGGATTGTTTTTGTTGCAATTTTTCTACAGTAACCACAAAGGATCACAATTTTGCACCTTTTTTTAATTTTTTTTTGCTCAAACTTTCAAAAAATAAAACGTTGCTTTCCGTAGAATAAACTATTCCACGGTTTCCATGATTGGAAAGGTGGGCGGAGCCTAATTTGCTGGCGCGCAAGCAAACTTGCATGGCGCACTTTCGGTGCTTGCGCATTTTTCGACTCTCGCATTTTTTATCGATTTTATTACTTTTCTTTTAGTAAAACCTGTTTTTCTTTGTAAAATGTATGTATTGCATTTTTATGGTACGTCCAAAGTAAAAAAAAGCGCAACAAAAGACGAAAATAGACATCCTAAGTAACTTTGTTTTTGCGTGTTTTTTTCTACAGTAAACCGCCTAACCTGCAGATCAAACAACAACAAAAAAAACAACGGAAAACATGTTTTCAAACAAAACAAACATTTGAAATTCAAATTATTCACTTCGCGCGTCACCAAGATGTGCAGGTTTGGCGGGATACTGTAGAGAAAAAAGACGTAAAAACAATGTTACTTTGGACGTCTATTTTCGTTTTTTTTTGGGTTTTTTTTTTACTTTGGACGCACCATTAATACCATAAAATTGCCCAAACTTTGATTTTCGTAAGATTTATCTTGCAAAAACACCAAAAAACTCGAAACGATTATTTCGAAATGGTGGCTGAACCAAATTCGACGTTGTTAGGCTTAAAAAATTTCTAAAGACCTCAGCTATAATTTCGTTGGAGCACATGTGGGAAAAATGTAAGAATTTATGCTTTTTTTTTCCCGAAAAACATAAAAAAATGCGTCAAAATTTGAATTTCGCGCGAAAAAATCCAGTGGGCGCGTTTGCTCGGCTCCGCCCACTTTTCAAATCCTGGACACCGCACTGCGCCCAAAAACGGGAAAGCGCCAGCAAGCTTGGCGCACTTTGCGTGCCTTGGCGCGCTTGCCGACGAGCGTTCATTTTCAATAGGAAATGTGGTTTTTCAATTTTTTTATTCAATTGGAAACATTTTTGTTATTTTTTCTAGATTCGTTTGTTCCTACAGGTATATTCGACAATTTACGAGGTCGCGCAATGAAATCGGGGAAGAAATAAGGACGAAATATAAAAAATCGGAATAACGGGAAAATCATATTTTTCAAATTGGGCTCAATATTCCTAATGTCTTAGACATAGCTTTGTAGGCATGGTCGAGACAAACATTTTAAGCGCAGAATCGGGCGGAAAAGTTCAAAAGTGGCGGCGAAATATGAATTTGAAATACCGGTCAATTGCTCATCTGGCACAGACATTCAGAATTTCTGATATAAAATGTGGTTTTTTTTTGTTTCTTTTGTACTTTGGGAAGGAAAATTCAATAAAAAGTTAAAAAATTTCACAGAAATATAGCTGCAGCGCCTCAGAAAGTGGTAAAATCCGGCGTTTTTTTAAATTGCCATGTAACCGAGTGTAGAGAACATTTATTATGTGTTTAACGTTTCAAAAAAATAACTTTGATTATTTTATGTCGATTTAATTAATTTTTTCTTCAAAAAAACCAATTTTCTTCCAGTTGTTTCGTTATATTCAAAAGGTGCAATCAGGGGTGGGACAAAAAAAAATTTTCCACAAAAAAAAAAAAATTTTTTTTGTCCTCCAAAAAATTACCAAAAAAAAAAAAAACTTTTTTTGTCTCCAAAAAAAGTTACCAAAAAAAAAAAACTTTTTTTGTCCCCCAAAAAAATTACCAAAAAAAAAAAAAAATGTTTTTTGCTCTCAAAAAAATGCACAAAAAAACAAAAAAAAATTTTTTGTCCTCAAGAAATTTACCATAAAAAAACAAAAAAAAATTCCAAAAAAAGTACGTATTTCTGCCATTTAAAAATAAATTTTCCAAGTTTTTGTTGAAAATTAGAGGTTTTTGTTAATTCGGAGCATATACTGAATAAGTTTTTGCCCAAAAACCGGAATTTTCTTTCGCCTCCGTGGCTCTAAAAAAAGTTTTTTTGCCTGCGGCGCATCATCAAAAAAAAAAAAAAAATTTTTTTGGTCTTACTCTTACCATCGAAAAAAAAATCAAAAATTTTTTGGTCTCACTTTTACCATCGAAAAAAAAATCAAAAAATTTTTTGTCTCATCCACATCCTCAAAAAAAAAACAAAAAATTTTTTGTCTCATCCAAAAAAAAACCCGAAAAAACAAAAAAAATCGAAAAAAAATTTTTTTTTTGGTCCCACCCCTGGGTGCAATCATTATCGGCGAGGTACGATGAAATCGCGCTCTACCTGCACGCATTAGAGATAAGAGACGCAGAGGCGTTGTGCTAAATTCTTTGTCTCTGCGTCTGCAAACGCAAAGTGCGCCAGCCAATTTTGTTTTGCGCTTTCCCGCTTCTGGAAACCAAAAATGAAATCACGCAGTACTGAATTCGGTGTAGCGCGTTTGACCGTCGTGGAGTGTAAAAAAGGAAATAAATTATTTCGCTGGCGCGCAAGTTCTGTGGTTATTACTTTCAACATTTTTGTCAGAGTTTTGAGGTCATTATTATTACTTCAAGTTTTGCGGAATGCAAAAAAAAAGT
The DNA here is from genome assembly GCA_963572235.1 of Caenorhabditis japonica. Taxonomy (NCBI): domain Eukaryota; kingdom Metazoa; phylum Nematoda; class Chromadorea; order Rhabditida; family Rhabditidae; genus Caenorhabditis; species Caenorhabditis japonica. Next base: position 21,629,914 of record OY754343.1, on the reverse strand, counting down.
GACCATGGATGGAGAGGAGTTCCTTTGTCCATGAAAAGTGAAAACTCACATTCGTCATATTTCCATCGCCTATTCGTTGGAAGAATTGCAACGAGGCAACACAAAAAAAAAGAAAGCAAACCCTCTATTTTTGAATGGTCAAACTATGTTTAAAATGACCTTTTCTGCTACGATGCGACTAGACAACACCACCTAAATGATCAACTTCTGATTTTTGTGTCAAAAATCAACTACACATTTATTGTATTTGTTTTATACTAGGTTGACTTGCGAGTTACGAAAACAATCTGAAAAATTGACTGGCCGCCAATTTATTTTTTCTTCCGTTTACAACCCTTGTCTCCTGCCGCTTCGACCATTTCTGACCCCCACCCCCCCCCCCTTTTTTTAATTTGATTTCCTTGTGTTAACAAAGAAATTCTAGCCACTATCAATTGTCCGTCCGGCGGGTTCATTCCGATGGTAACCTTACTCTTCTCGCTTACAACAATAGGCGGTCTCTGTCCATTTCTTTCTCACCCCATTGTCCTTTCGAGAAGCCGGCGCCCGCCCGCCCGTCCGCCCGCCCGCCCGTCCGCCCTTCGGTCCGATCTGTAGGCTACGCGTGGGCGGAGCGTCCGCCGGGGCAGACGGTTTGCGGCCACTACATAACAAACCATCTTGGAGAGAGGAAAGGCTACTTCCTATCGGTTGGCTAGTTTCCGAAAGTTATGGCTAGATCAATCAGTGCTCCTGTTCTTCTGCTCGCTCTTCTGCTCGCTCTATTCGGAGCATCAAATGCTAAATTTCACACACACTTTTACAACTTTCTACTAGGAAAGTTTGGCAAACCAATTGCCGACGATCTTCTCCGACCGGACCTCGGAACGAAAGGATCTTTTGGTGGAGGAAACCCGAATGCCACGTATGTTTTTCCTTAATTTCCTGTGTGTAATGCGCTACCAAGTTCGTCGGTTTTTCGCTCGAAAATTTACTTTTTTGAGAAATTCGAATCATGATCTGATTATTCAAGATGGAACCATCATTTTAATCCAAAAACGAGCATTTTTTGTCAAAAAATGACCAAGCCTTAGAGTTTTAAAAATGCACCAGCTAGAATCCATTTTTGGACGGCTGGGGTGCCTTTAAATAAGAAATAAAAATAGGAAAAGCATGCTAGACGCTTTTCAATTTGTAAAATTGCTGACATTGTAGCGGTCAAAGAAGTATGAATTGTAGCGTACAAAGAAAGAGAAGGTCGTTCTCTTCTTCTCGAACTAGAAACCCATTCATCCGATTTGACCATGTAGCCTCCACGGTTCACAATTTGTCTCTCTAATTCGGGTCCAAGTTACTGGTCAGACGCGCGTCCTTCTTTTTTTATTGTTGCCTCATTGTCAGTGACGTCACAAATCCCATTGAAGCAAAACACCTCACCCAGTGATGTGAACAAGTTCTGTGTCTATCCTGCCTCCCTTTCGTCCAAACACTGTTTCATCTTTGCAGGGGACTTCCGATTGTGGTGGTGCATGGACTGGCCGGCTACGCGGGACTCTCCAAGAAAAGCCTTTTGAACAAGTACTACTCGTATGGCCAGCCGAAGGGAACGGTTTTTGCGACCACTTATGCAAAGGGAAAACTCATGGACTCGTTGCAACACGGAATGCAGTGTGACTATGTGCTGAAGGTATAGAAGAGATGACAAAAATGATGACATTATCATGATCTCGTCAGACGGAGCGTTCTGGTGTGATATCCTATCACTGTGTAGGGAAAGTGTAGTTTGTGATTTGCCGAATAGGAGATCCCTGATCTTTCGCAATGACGTCGAAACGATAAGGCGTTTGTTTCCTGGCCTAAAAAGAGAGGAAGAAAGAGAGAGAGGGGCCTGACAATCTATGAAGATAAACAAAAATGAACGGATTATTTGGAACTTTTCAGGTACGCACTCTGATTCTTGCTGTCCACGAATACACGAACAAGCCAGTAAACATCATTGCTTGCTCCATGGGATCTCCAATCACCCGCAAAGCAATTCTGGGAGGTCATTGCATTGACAGTGGAGTCAATTTGGGACGCCCAATCAACCATCTGATTCACAACTACGTCTCAGTCGCCGGAGCCAACCACGGAGCCATTCTTTGCTCTAAACAACCATTTGTCAATGGAGTTTGCTCTTTGACACATGGACTCGATTGCCGATCCAAATTCTTTGAGGAGATCAATTCTCAGTGAGTTTCAGATTTTACAACTATAGAACTATTTTATTGTTAGACCATTCCAATACGGAAAGAACATGTTTGCCATCTACTCGGTTGCTGATGAAGTTGTTGGATTGAGGACCACTTGTGGTGAGATGGCGTCTCCATTGGAAGGAGCAACTCCAATTGTGAAGACCCGACTTTTGCACGGTGCCGTCATCGGAGGAACGACAGAGGACCAGTGGAGAGCCCTCCAAACCTCATAATCTCTCGCATTCTTTATTGACAAAATTCTCAAGATCTCATTCAATTTCCTGTTGATTCGTTCGTTGCTTTCAAAACTGTTTTCTGTATGTATGTATATTGTTAACTGCCTAATAAACGAGTACCGTGTTTTTTTTTCTAGATAACAGTAAAACGCCCGCACGGTGTCCGAGCAAACGCGCCCCACTGGATTTTTTCGCGCGAAATTCAAGTTTTGACGCATTTTTTTATGTTTTTCGGAGAAAAAAAGCATAAATTCTTAATTTTTTCTTACATGTGCTCCAACGGAATTATATCTGAGATTTTAAGAAGTTTTTTAAGCCTAAGAACGTCGAATTTGGTTCAGCCATTATTTCGAAATAATCGTTTCGAGTTTTTTGGTGTTTTTGTAGGATAAATCTCTCACGGCATGCTGGACCCTACGAAAGTGCAAACGCGCCCTGGCGCATTTTTGCGTTTTTCTCTGCGCCTCCATATATTTCTCTTGGAGTATTGCCAAAAATCTTTGGCGCCTTGCCAAATATGTTTTTTTTTTGGCAAAATATAACGTTGTTCGCATTTTTAGTTCCAATTTTCGTATTTTGTATTTCAGAATTTAAATTAAATTAAAATTAACTGTTTTATAGTCGGCGAATACATCATCAACCTCGCTCTAATGCAAAATTCCTGTAAAACAGTGTTACACTTGCAAGATTAACTAGAATTCTAGTGTTTATACTTCTTTTCAACGGAAAATGACGTATCCACGACGAGTTGCAGTTAAAATTTGATTTTTCGCTTCAAAAAAGGAGCACTACACTGTTGAAAATTGAAAAGTGCCGTAGAGCGAGGCTGATGATGCATTCGCCGACGATATTTACGAAAAAAAACCGACTTAAAATCAATATTCCAACAAAAAATGTATCACATTAATCTCAAAAACAACCATTTTAAAAACATAATTTTTTTAAATGAGAAACAAACAAAAAAATAATAAATGAGCAAAAAAAAAACAAAGAAAAGTAAGCAAGAAACAATAAAATCTCGTAAATCGACACAAGTCTCTGCGGAGGAGACGCAGGGACGCGAGAGTAGAATAGCGCGCGAAAATTCGCTTTTGAAAAATAATTCAAAAGCGTAGCCTCCAACACACCATGTCTTTACGAAAATCGAAGTTTGGGCCATTTTATGGTATTAAAAGATACAATACATACATTTTACAAAGAAAAACAGGTTTTACTGAAAGAAAAATAATAAAATCAATAAAAAAAATTCGAGAGTCGAAAAATGCGCAAGCACCGAAAGTGCGCCATGCAAGTTTGCTGGCGCGCCAGCAAATTAGGCTCCGCCCACAATTCAAATCCTGGACACCGTGACAAGTTGAGAGAGAACCGAGATTTTAAAAGATATGTGATTAAAATGGTTTTGTTTGATTATTACTTGATACTTATCAACAATCTCGTGGAAATCATTGTGTGCGATGAACCCGATCAGGCTACATACATCTAGAACATTTTTCGTGTCATCATATAGTTTGTGTAGCCTTGAAAAATTAAAATAGTCGATCGACGTCAAGAGTTATTGCTTTTTTTTTTTTAAATAATACCAAAAAATAACACTCCAGCTCCAGATCATGATCATGATGAGAAAGTTTTAACAATTCATGGAATAGTCATCATCTCAAAAATAAGCGTTTTCCGTCCGCGGTGATCAAAAGTTTAAAAAGAAGTCTTAGTAATTGAAGATTCTTTCCTATTCCCTCATCTACGTACTTTGTACTTTGTCCGCCACAATTTGTACTTAATTCGGATAAAACGGGAATTTTTAAAATCAAGATTCTTTCAAAGTGTTCTTCACGTGAAGCACACTGTTTTGATTGCCGAAAGTCAGGATTTTTAATTTAAAAAATGAATGGAATTTTTAGTGTAAAACTTTGAAAATTTTGAAATTGAATGCAGTTCATCGCATTTTGATTTGATCATCGATCAGGAGAAAATGGACGTGATCGACGTGGAACAAAACAACTATTTTTTGGGCTTTTTAAACTATTATCGGATCAATATTCTTACCATATGTGCTTACTGTAGCCGGCAAGAACATTGAATTGATAAATAATATACAGAAGGACGAAACACGGTTTCTGTTGAAAAATTTTTATCATTGGATATCTTTGAATACCTGACATGATTTTTTTCGGTGATTATTGTGTGTTCACGAAAGAAATTCAGTTACGAGACTTACGACGCTCCGATATTCCGGGGGGGGGGGGGGGGCTCGTAGCTACGATAAACACCGTAAAGTTTTTGCTGCGAGACCTACGGAAAACCGAAGCTACGAGACTGGATTTCGAGGCTCTGACAAAACTGGGGGAAAGCCACACAATTGGGAAATTTTGCATCTCTGCGGCAGTTTTTCATCATTTTTTAACAGTCCCTGGGCAACACTCGTGGCACAGACTTCTAAAGGGCGGGGATTCTTCCTTGGTTTTTAAAAAGTTTTCCCCGGTTTTGCCAGGGTCTCTGCATTCGAAACGGATCCGTAATTTGTCTGATACAGTATCGACAGTCGACAATTTTTTATCTTTGGATATTTGCCTGATATGATTTCTTTTTTCGGTGTACTTAATTTTTTAGCCAACAATGGGCAATATAATTTATAAATTATATAAAGTATTTGTATTTACTCTTGCAAATTAACGTCGATAAAATAAGAATTCCTTCTTAATTTTTACGGCAAACCGCAAATATTGAGACCCTGACAAAACCGGGGAAAACCACGAAACCGGGGAAGACAAAACCAGGGAAGACAAAACCGGGGAAAAAAATGGACAAAACCTGGGAAGAAGCTCCGCCCCCTTTTGCAGCTGCTGCACGATGTTTTGTACTGGAAGTATTGAAAAAGTGCGCCGCAGACTTGCAACTCAACAAAACCGGGGAAAAGTTTCAAGTCTGCGGCGCACTTTTCAACACTTCCAGTACAAAACATCGTGCAGCAGCTGCAAAAGGGGGCGGAGCTTCTTCCCAGGTTTTGTCCGATTTTTTCCCCGGTTTTGTCTTCCCTGGTTTTGTCTTCCCCGGTTTCGTGGTTTTCCCCGGTTTTGTCAGGGTCTCACAGTGAATCTTTTACTACGTCAAGCCAAAATTTCTTCGACGAAAAGTCCACCAATCAGCGAAAAAATGGGCGGGATTTAGTTGCAAAAGGCTGGCACAGATTTTCTATTGGCTTCGTTTTCGAATTACCTGGTGAATAAATTGCAATTTTACGAACAAATGGGATGCAATTCGAAGGAAAAACATCTAAAAGAACGTGCAAAAATAAATTACAGTTGAAAACAGTCATGCGACAAGTTTCAGGTCTCTATTAGCTAATGGCGAAACTTAGGCCGTACCTTAAACAAATCTTGTGGGGTCGGTGGCAGCCCGTTTCGGGTCAACTTTTTTTTTAAAACGTAGCTAATTAAATGAAGAAAAATAGTTATTGAGCCGATTTTTAATTTAGGCCTTTATTTTTTCGAAAAGTACAAAAAACTGAAAATGGAAGAGAAATTTCGATATTTTTTTACTACAGGGTGGCCGATAAGTATAGGACGCTCGCTTTCAGCGTTCCCTGGCACGGTGCCAAGGGATATTTTCGAAAAATTTCGAAACTTTTCGAAAGTCCAGAGACTATATAAGTAAGCTTCTCAGTCATTTGTTCTCACTTCTCCATATCGCCGAGCTATGAAAAGTTCTCCTCATCGTCCTTCCATTGAACTCTTGTTCAAGAGAGGCCTCGGAAGTGCTGAGATCGCTCGACGCCTTCAAATTTCGTCTTCGACGGTTCGAAACGTTGTCGGCACATTGCTGGTGGTCCATTTATCCTTCAACAAGACTGGGCACCGTCCCATGGCTCGAGATCGACATTGGCCGTCTTGGAGGCGCATTTCCCTGGATTCCTGGACAAGAACTTGTGGCCTGCTTCCAGCCCGGATCTCAATCCGATGGATTTCAGCGTTTGGGGCATGTTGGAAGGGAAGATCGCGGGAAAAGTTTTTGCTACTGTCGATGACTTGAAGGCCGCTCTCGAGGTAGCATGGGCTTCGATCGACGACGGATACCTGCGGCGCACTGTCAATTCGGTGAAGAAACGTTTGAGAGCCTGTGTCAAAGCTCGTGGATCCAACTTCGAAATTCTCTTGTAAAATCAAATTTTCTGCTTATTTTTTGTTGTTTAATAAAGGTTGTTCTCGAAAAATCCTCAAATTGAAAAAATGGGAGCACTTTCAAAACGTCCTATACTTATCGGCCACCCTGTAGTCCGCGACACCTTTAACAAATTTGCTAGAGCCGATAGTGAACCGATTTGAGCCAACTTTTTTTTTAAAAGGTAGTAAATTAAACGAAGAACAATATTTATTGGGCCGATTTTTCATTTTGGCCTTCATTTTCAAAATAGCTCCAGGATTTCTTTCATGGAAGAGAAAATTTCTCAAATTGGCCTAGGATCCGCATCGGCACGTAGTAATGGACCTATTCATTTGAATTAAAATGAATTTTTATGTCACATTTATTCAATGCATTACAACATATTAATTAATTAATCTGAATTTTCCTGAACCATTGAGTTTGAGTTTTTCTGAAAATCGCGCCTATCCATCCTGGTCAAAAAATACATCTTTTGTCATCATTTTTGTATACTCGGAGTAAATGTTTAAAGGCGCATGCATTTATTTGTTAATAAGTTCACTTATTTGACCAGGATAGCTAGGCGCGATTTTCAGAAAAACTCAAACTCAATGGTTCAGAAAAATTCAGATTAATAAATTAATATGTAGTAATGCATTGAATAAATGTGTCATAAAAATTCATTTTAATTGAAGTGAATAGGTCCATAAAAGATTCACTGTGGGTCTCCAAATATTTAACAGATACGGTAAGCATTTGTCCGCAATGACATTATATTTAACGCGCAAATGCACTATTTTATCCGAAAAAAAATTTATTGAACACGCCGACATATCCCAAATTCATCTTTTTTTTTGATATTTAATGCCCAAAATCTTTAATTTTTACTATTTTTTGAATTAAAAAATTTACCAGGTGAAAAAATAGACCTAAAATTTATCTTTCGCTCATTGTTAGGGGCGCTATGCGGGTTGGGGGGGGGCCACCCAAAAAAAAATTTTTTTTTTCGTTTTTTTTGTGCGGTTTCGCCTCGCTTTTGGTTTGTTTCATATATTAATCTCATTCTGCATTATTTTTTAGCCAGGAAAGTTCAGCGGCAACGCGCCGGAAGCATGTGTGATACTTTTCAAATATGCGACCGGTGGGAGCTGGGCGGAAGCTTGCTTTGACCCTTTTGAGTGTTTAATCGGCTCCCAGTAACCTTTTCTTATCTTTTTAGGCTCATCTTTAGACTTTTAATCACAAAAAATCATCCCGCAAAGCATGCTTCCGCCCAGCTCCCTCCGGTCGCCAATTTGAAAAGTGTCACACATGCTTCCGGCGCGTTGCCGCTGAACTTTCCAGGCATCGATAAATGCTCAGAAACGAATATTCAAAGCGTGAACAACAAAAAAAGTGCAAAAAAAATTAATGAAAAAAAAATTTTTTGGGTGGCCCCCCCAACCCGCATAGCGCCGAGAAAACAATAATAGTTCGGTTTTTTTTACAAAAAATTGTCTTGTTTTCCCTTTTAGGCAGAATTATTTATTTACGAATAAATTTTGAATAATATCGATCTAAATATCTATTCCGTTCTCTGATTTTCTCTGAAATGTGTAACGTTTTTTCTTCAAGGTAATCAAGGAAAACACAATGACCGGATTTAATGCGTAAGTCTTTGTTTCTCCTCATCCATCAGTCCAGATCCACACTATTTTCAGAACGACTAAAGCTCCAGAAGTCGGAAGTTGGGCTGAGGCCGTCGAGCAAGACAGTTAGTTTTAAATAGTTTTTAAACATCACGTATTCGAAGAAGTGGTAATTGTAGATAAAAGAAATCACGTTTTTATTTGAAAATAATTGATGTCAATCTTGGCGAATACGTGATACGTTAATGGGGTTATTCACGAAATGGCAAAAAACTGCGCGAAAACTCGAAAAAGCTATTGGCCTGAAATTTTTGGTAAAGGGGGAAAACTCTCCCGGACATTCCCACAAAATTTCAGACCAAAATATTGATTTTTTTTCTGAAAATGCTTAAAATCGATATTTTTGTCTGAAATTTTGGGTTAATGTCCGGGAGAATTTTTCCCCTTATTTTCCAAAATTTCAGGTCAGTCGGAGCATTTTCCGAGTTTTCGCGCAGTTTTTGTCATTTTTTGCCATTTCGTGAATAACCTCATTAATAAAAATAAATCCGTGAAAAACTAGTTCATTCAAAAAATAACGTGAACTTTAAAAAATTACAACAGTGCCCAGCGTGTTGATGATCTCACACTTACTTCCTCTAATGGAGTTTCTTGCAGACGCTTCGCACGTACAGGAAGGTGCTGATGGAACTAGAACTGAAACCGCGTTCACTGAAGTCGATGGAGTGAGATTCAAGGTAACGAAACTATTTTTGCACACTTGAAAATTGTATTTTTTTTTCGCCAGGTTGTGACTCAATTCAAAGTTATTAATAAGCGTGTGCCAAAGGTCGTCGCAGACAGGAAAAGATGGGTAAAGTTCGGAAGTTGCAAGGGAGAACCAGCTGGTCCACAAGTCGCCACCACTTATGTCGCCGAAGAAGTGGAGATGCAGTTCACGAGAAACCGCGCTGGAGAGCAAATTCTCGACGTTCAAGAAGACAAACAGACTGCCAAGACCACGAGCCGTGAGCATTGCCGTCACTGCAAAGGAAATGACCATTGGAGTACGCATTGTCCGTACAAGGTGATGTACCAGCTGGATGAGGAAGCTGACGCTGAAAAGGACGCCGATAAGGGTGTCGGAGCTCTTGGTCTTCGTGGGGATGGACGGCAAATGGATAGAAACCGGCAAGTTTATGCTCTTTATTTTTTGAAAAATCAAAATAATTAACAAAATTTAAACTCCAGGTCCGACGAGAACACGTGCCGTGTCACAAACTTGCCGCAGGAGATGAACGAAGACGAGTTGCGCGAACTGTTCGGCAGAATGGGACGCATTATGAGAATCTTCATCGCCCGCGACAAGATCACTGGATTACCAAAGGGATTCGCGTTTGTGACGTTCGAATTGAGGGAAGATGCTGCCCGTGCCATCGCCAAACTCAACGACATCCGAATGCATCACATGGTGTTGAAGGTCGAATGGACTCGTCCAAGCAACTAAACTTTTCTATTTAGCACTTCCCGCTATTTTTTTTTGGTTATGGCTGCACATTTTCACCTTTTATTTTTGGATTCCTAATTTTAAGACATCCTTTTTCTTCTTCTTGTTTCCCATCAATAAACTTTTTTCCTAGTTTTTCCATTACACTGCGAATAGGTTTGATCCTGAAATTTATCTTAAAACTGGAAGGGAAAAATCGGAAAATGCTCCGATTGACCTGAAATTTTGGAAAATATTGGAAAAAATTCTCCTGTACACGCTCACAAAATTTTGTACCGAAATATCGATTTTTTCTGAAAATTTTTAAAATCGATATTTTGGTCCAAAATTTTTTGAGCGTGAACAGGTGAATTTTTTCCAATATTTCCCAAAATTTCAGTCAATCGGAGCATTTTCCGATTGTTCCCGAAGTTTTTTTTTCCGGTTTTGTGAATAACCCCATAATATATTTTCAACAAGTAAAAAGCACAGATGGGTTTCCTGAAAATCCTTCGGAAGCAAAGAGCCAGAGAGCGAGAAATGCGAGTACTGATTCTCGGATTGGACAACGCCGGAAAGACGACGCTGATGAAAAAGTTCCTCGGCGAGCCAACAGATACGATCGAGCCCACGCTGGGATTCGATATCAAAACAGTTCACTTCAAAGGGTTTCAGTTGAATTTGTGGGACGTTGGAGGGCAGAAGAGTCTGCGTTCCTATTGGAAAAACTACTTTGAGTCGACCGATGCGCTCATTTGGGTGGTTGATTCATCGGATAGAGGTCAGCTCTAGAAATTTACACAAAAAATGCATCTTTTTGTGTTCAGAACGTTTATCGCAATGTGCCGAAGAGTTGCGAAAACTTTTGGAAGAGGAACGACTCGCCGGCGCTTCTCTTCTCGTTCTTGCCAACAAAAGTGATCTTCCTGGTGCAATCGATGTGAATTCCATTGCTCAGGTTCGTTATAAATTACAGTAAATACTGTTTAAAAATCATCTATAGCCCAACGATTAACCAGAATTTCTCAAAAAAAAAAAATTAATTTTCCATCAAGACTGTGCGAAACGTGCGAAAAATAAGAAAACCATAAATAAAAAAAAAGAACGAACTCATTCTGAAAACGATAATTCAGGTTCTCGATCTCCACTCAATAAAATCGCATCATTGGAAGATATTCAGCTGTTGTGCACTATCCGGAGAACGGCTCATCACTGCGATGACGTGGCTTTGCGATGACGTCGGCAGCCGAATATTCATTCTTGACTAACTTAAAATTTCGATCTCATCGGTGTAAATAGAAATAAAATTAATTAAAATTTACAAGCTCGGCTTCATCAAAAGCCACGAAGGAAGTTTTGCAAGTCTACTGTCACAGGATTAACGCTTTTTGGAAAATATGGTTCGAAGATCTTCTCAAAGGAGCAACATATTATTCAACATACTGAAATTTTCAACCATGGAAACGCTGATCAAATCCTTCCTAGTATAAGTGGAGCAAAAGTTTCCAGAGGACAAGGATTTATGCTCAAAGAATTTAAGCACAAAGGAGTAAGTGTTTGAAAGTAAATAAATAAAAAAGTAGAAATTCTGAATTTCTTCAGATGAAATTAAAAATGTACGGTGGCCAAAATATCCGAACGGATTTTGAGCACGAAATCACAATCGCGTACCTCAGTAATGGATTAAAAGTTGGATTTGGTGACACTGCGAGGACGTACAAACGGCTGTTGGAGGCAGTTTATGACACCTACCTCAGCCAGTGACACCACTTTTCTTCATTCATTTTTTTTAATTTTTGAGTACAAGTGATAAAATTGAATTGATTGACAGCATAACCCGAAAATTCTAGTGGGAGGTTCTATTGCGGCTACGGGGTGGTAAATTATAAATACAATTATTCAACAAGGCAATACAATGAGTTAATAGAAACTGGGAATATGTTGATTATGACGAGCTTTCCGAAGAAGAACTGTAGAATTCGTCGAATTCGTGATCAATCATTCGCTCCCAACGTGTTCGCGACCCCCGACCAAAGTCTTCATCGTCCATGCGTTCAGCGTTTGTTTCTAAACATATTTAAAGATTATACATTTATTGATTTCACTAGAACCTACTTTCATCGGTTTCTTGATCCAAGAATCGGTAGGCATTCACAAATCCGTTGATAACTCTTCCAGTAAGATGTGGATTTTTCTTGAATACACGGAGCGTCCAGTCCGAGGTTCCGAGAATGTCATTGAACTGAGTCATCACATTTTCGAAAGGCAAAGATGTCACATTACGCTCTGCCAGAAAATGCGATATTCCCGAGTAGAATTTGTTCAGATCGCTTTCGGCTAGTATTCCAGTCGATTGAACATCAAGAACACGGAACCAGTATTCAAATGATTGCGGCTCATCAGTTCCAAACATCGCAAACAGAAGCCAGATCATTTCGACGATATCCAGACATTCTCCAGTGGACCGGCGAACCAGATTATCGGTAAAAATTCGCTTGATGACAACGATTGGCATTCCTTTTCCATGGCAATACGTGGCGACACAATTCCAATCAAACCGATTTAACTCACTGATACTCTGCAGTTCATCAGCACAGAATAAGGCGGTGTTGCTGAAACAAAAAAAACACTTACAACATTATTCTGCACGGTATTTATCTGGTTTACCTCATGTACCAATCTTTGCACGCGAAATCAGCAGAGTCTGTTATATCCTTTACGGTGTTGATGGGGATTGTTCCTGTCCACGTCCTGCACGCTTTCCAGAAAATTCTCTCGGTGATCACAGTGGCGTAAATATTGAAATCCTCATCAGATATACTCGGAGAATTCAACTGCATGCGATCGAGGATTGCAGAGCGAAGTTCTTCTCGAGTCATCAACTTTACAGGTTCATGGCGGAGCATTTCCGGGTCGACGTACTCGAGCGCCGTGCGCATAGTCAGGGAAATACTTCGGTCCAACGTGGATTCGTCTCTACAAAGTTCACAATTATTGAGCTGGAAGCGATCTAAAAAAAGAGACGTACTCTACTGCAGTGTACATAGAGACTGTAGAGTCCTGGTTTCTCTTCGATGTATCTCTGTAAAAAATGTGGTCTTTTTGAAAATATTTTGTTTTCCTTACATCAGCAATTCATCAAAACCATCAATGAGTTGAGACGTGACATTTCCACTCGAATCAGAAGACGTCCACGATTGGCCTGGGCTATGAATTCGTTTGGCCGCCCGCATTTTTGTCAGTTTTGGCGACGATGTTGCTAGCGGAGAAAACCAGTGAACCTCAAAAACAAGCGATTTAAGGACATTTCGAAAAAAATTAAACTAACCGTTGGAAATTTCAGTTCCGGCACATTCTTCATCTGTACTCCTTCGGTCATTTTGACTCGAAAATTGATAGGAGCCTTTTGCTTCGAAAAATTCTTAATCGAATGAGTCGCGAAATCATTTTTGGGCCGTAATTTCTATTTTTCGCGGGGAAATGTATGTTTTTCGCGGGGAAATGTACAGTACCTAAAACATAAAATCGGTGTGGGACCAATGCATATTTTTTGGAACTGTCCCTTTACTATTTAACTACTGTATTTTCTTTAAAAGGTCATGCCCTTCTATTATTTTTCAACGTTCTCGCCCAATTTTTCGAAAAACATAAATTATTCAAAAAAAATTATTTATTTCTTTGCTGAAAGGTAGAAAATCAAATATTTATGGGGTTATTCTCGAAACCAGCAAAAAAAGCAAAAAATAGAAAAAACCAGCAAAAAATTAAGCGAAAATTCGGAGAATGCTCCGATCGGTCTGAAACTTTGAGAGATCATTTAAAAAAAACTCTCTGACATTCCCTGAAAATTTCAGACCGAAATATTGATTTTAAAAAATACCGACTTTTATTTCTGAAAAATTTCAAAATCGATATTTTGGTCTGAAATTTTCAGGGAATGACCGGAAGTATTTTTTAAATGATTTACCGATCGGAGCATTCTCCGAATTTTCGCTGAATTTTTTGCTGGTTTGGAGAATAACCCCATTAGAAACAAGCCTGATCTGGCGCCTACCGGCGCCAATCAGTCTTGATTAGCCGCCTGTGGCGGCAGTTAGGTTGGGTGGATCATTAAGCTTGATCTAGTTCAAAGCAGCTTTTTTTTTTGAAATTTCAAAACAACAATTTAATCATTACAAAACTATTTGAAAAGCAGAACTATTAAAAAAAAACGAAACAAAAAATAATGAGATCAAATAATTTATTTGTAAGCGACGTTGAGTAGTGGCTCGGAAGTAGATTTGATGGTGATCCCATTCTTTGATCTGAATAATCGTCTTTCTAATGCTGCATGGGTCACTCTGACTCTTTCGGAAAGTGCCTGCGTAAAGGTCCAAACTTCAGAGCCATACGTGAGAGCCGGTAAGACGAAGGAATCGAAGAGTTGAGCTCGGATTCGCGGGCAAGACAGGGCATCTGTGGTGTTCTTGATGTTGTTGAAATTCGTGGTTTTGGTTGAGTAGCCCAGACGTACTCATTGGCCTCTTCGATGCGGGTATTATGGACCTATTCATAAGAAAAAAAAAACAAAAAAAAAACGTTTTTTTTCCTATTCATAGATGTAAAAAAACGACAAACAATGTCGAAAAACGAATGGTAAACAAGTGTTTATTGACCATGATACACCATTGATAGTGAGGAGGCACAGAGATTTTACAACCCCGTGGGAACAGAATTGTTTACTAGTTCATGCAAACTCCGCCCCTTTTCTGCGCCTCCTCTCTATCAATGGTCTATCATGGTCAATAAACACTTGTTTACCATTCGTTTTTCGACATTGTTTGTCGTTTTTTTACATCTATGAATAGGAAAAAAAAAACGTTTTTTTTTGTCTTTTTTCTCCTATGAATAGGTCCATTACTGCGTCGCGAAAAATGTTTTCTGTGGTAAGCTTTCCATCCCGGGCGGACCGTCCGAAATTGCCCCATACCCGTCCGGGCAACGGGCACCCGCTTCCCGTCCGCATTGCCCGGTCTGCGATTTTACGTGACGGTGTTTGGACACACCGTCACGGTACATTGCACTTATTTCAATTTTCGATTTTTTTTTATGAATTCCCAATGGTCTTAAACATGATTTTTATTGTTTTTTTTTTCGTAATTTCAACTATTGTCAGCCCGCCTTGACGGCCAAACGCGCTCCGCTGAATTCAACGCTATGCGATTTTCATTTTGGTCTCCAAATTATTTTATTTCACGTTGAATTTACACGTGAAATGAAAAAATTTGGAAACCAAAATAAAATCCACGTAGTATTGAGTTCAGCGGAGCGCGTTTGACCATTTTGGCGGGCCGACAATATCAAAAATATTTTTAGGAAGTCGAAATTGATTAAAATGGTGAGAAACTGTTCGTCAAGTAACGAGGATAATAATATTGATGAACCATTGGAAAAAAAAAGAAAATCAATATCGCCATTTTCCAGCGTTTATGAAAAAGTTGCGAGAATTCAAAAAAAAATTAGAAGATCAAGAATATAAAGAGGTTTGCGGAAAATAAAACAATAATAATTTAAGATTCCTTTTAAGATCGAGTGGACAACAAGTTTCAATCGAATTGTTGACTCCGAATTCGTTTCACTAATAAACATTTTTATAATCATTATGGATTCGTGACGTAGCGAGACAGCGTGTCAAGTTACGCGCCAGCAAATGTTGCGTCTCGCCACGATTACAAAAAAACGCCCGCCGTGGAAAGCTTACTGGTAACCATGGATCTTGAATAAACGCCCTTACCCGTCCGGGCAACGAGCGCCCGCTACCCGTCCGCATTGCCCGTTTTGCAATGTTACGGGACGGTGTTTGTAAAAAGAGCCCCACTTGAAAAGCTTAATCTTTCCCTGCATCAACAAATGTAAAAAAAAATCAAGATACAGACACAAACGGAATTTTATATATTAAATTTTTATTTTTCTCTAAAACAGAAAAACTGAAAAAAAGAAGAGGGAATGAAACTAAAAATAATTTAGAGGAAGACAAGAATGCAACTTATTGGAACAATTGCACTCGGAGATTTCGGTTGACATGGTGTTGTTGTGTTTAGCAGGCTGATTCTACCTTCTTGTTCGGCCTGTTGATCCGGGCGCACACAAGAGTGACAATGACAGTGAATACAAGAGCAACACCCATCACCATTGGAGCAACAGCGACGAAAGCGTAGCTGACACAGAAATTGCTTCCGAATTCTCCGTTTTCCATAGAAGAGACAAGAGCTTGTGGTGAGCTGCGAAGAGAGGCTGGCAGCTGTAATAGCAATAGCAATTATTGTTCCTAAATGTTCAATTGATGTTACAGCACTAGACTTACATCTCCCTCCAGAACCTCAAGAGTGGTGAGTTCGGCGCGAACGTCCAGAATGTTCTCGAGCTGAGTTGGAGCAGATCTCTTCTTGAGCACTCTGAAGAATTGAGCAGATTGATTGGCCTGTTTGACAGCTCCGAATCCTTGTGGCTCAGAGCAAGTTGGACGAGCACACTCCTCATGCGGCTCCTTGACAGTGATAGAGATCTGGCACTGATAGAAAAGTTGAGAGCGATCCGCATATTTGTAAACGTGCGCCTCTTGTCCGGCCATCAAATCGGTCGGGTATTCCAGGTTGTTGAGCAAGAACTTGTCAAGAGCACAACCGTTCTCGTCGAGAATCTGCACAGTGTCACCGTTTCCGTCATCGACTGTGCAAGAGTGCACGACGGCGCAGAAAGTGTCGACAGTCTCGGAATCACAGGTCCATTTGTGGTAGACTTGTTGTCCGATTGTGGCAAACTGCACTGGTTCTCCAGTTGGTCCACCGTTCAGGATCTCGTACTTGCAGATTGGCATTGGGACTACTTGAGTTTGGAAGGCGGTCGTCAGATCGGACACTTCGATTTGGGTAGAGACGGTCTTATCGGCCTCCATGTAGAAGCATTGGATACGGTAGGCACTGAAAATTCATGTGGTGAACACAATTTTTCTAGCCTAGAAAATGTCTTAAGTTGTTTTTGAACTAAAAACTGGCCAGAAAGAAATGATTAATAGTGAGTTGTGGATAATTTTCCATAAAACGGTGATAACTCGCTCCAATCGAACAAAGAATTTCGCATCCATTTGGAGTGAGGCTTAGAGAAATCAGAGAAAAACATCGGCCACAGCTCTCTCAATTTGCTGCACTCTCTCGTCGCCAACGTGGTCGCGGACACCACTGTGCGAAGGGAGCGCGTTTGCAGCGCTCCGTACTGAGAACAATACCTACCGATCAACCTTGGTAACGAATTGAGGATGGAACGAGACGACGACTGTGGTGGTAACAAAGACTCCTTTTGGATTCAAGGATCTCGTTCTCGCCACGTTGCAAGTGTCGAAAGGCAGCTCAATTCCAGCCACCTGACGGCCTCCTTCGTCATTTCTGCACTCTTGTTGATCGAAAAGTCCCTTCACGTATACGTGTCCCTCGAATGCATTACGGGTGTTGAAGTTTACTGTAGAAAAAGTATTTCCTACTGTAGATGATGGTTAAAAACTACCTGTGATAGAAGTGGGTCCGCATTCAATCTCTGGCTCTCCTTCCACATTGTTATCAACGGGAATTGCGGTGACGGCAAGGAAACAGAGACAAAGCCCGATTGCCAACCTATTCATCCCTGGAAACAATGAAAAATGAATAAACGAGTGCTTTGGATTAGAAAAAGAAGAAAATGATATGGTGTGGCAGAGTGAGGATTCAAAAACGATCTTATATAAGCGCCGGTTATCGACAGTTGATCATCGGCGCAGGGCATCAGAGGAGAAAGAAGCGGCCTGCCTTTCTTTTCAAATGTACCGCCCACTTTTGGCGGATTTCGGCAAAGGGTGTTTGGAAAAAGCGTTGAATTGAACGAGCTGATTTAGACGGTGCTACCTCGTAATAGAACTGCACCGAAATAGAGCTGCTTCCAAAATTGTTTCTACCTGGTGCATTTTTAAAACGCTAAGGCTCGGTCATTTTTTGACCAAAAGGCCTCGTTTTTGGATTAAAATGATAGTGTCATTCTGAATAATCAGATCATGATTCGAATTTCTCAAAAAAGTAAATTAAAATTGGGCGCATTGGACGACGGAGAAGGCTTGCAGCGCAGTTCTACGAGACGATAGATTATGATAGATCTATCGCATTTCCATTTCCCTGACAGCCTTCTTGGCCTCAAGAGCTATGTTGCGGCATCTATCTGCGGCATGAGTGTTGTAATCATTGTACATAATCAACAGGAATCCTATGATTTCTCCTCTTATACCACTCGTCCTCATCAATCCGCGTCTTAATTAGGACAACTCTTTGGCGGATGACGGTTGCGGTTGCGGTTTGTTGTGATTCGAGAAGAATTCGATTTCGCCATAATCGAAACGACGTTTATTAGCTTTTTAATGATGCTTAATTGGGGAAAAATAAGCTAAAGGATTTATGCCTGATACCTGGTGTATTTCAATTCTCTCTTTTTCCAATATTTGCTAAAAACGGTGTTTCCGAATCTAAAGGTCGGATCTCATTTACGTCATCGGTGACCAAACAAAAAAGGAGAAAGAGAAGCAGAAGCAGAAGCAGAAGCAGAAACACTTGAAAATATAACATTTTGATAAAAATTTGAATAAACCTGCTTTTCAAAAACGTGAATGGTCGGTCGGTCGGTCAGTCAGTCGTCAGATTTCGATTGACAGCCGAGCGAGCGAAGATATGAAAAAGAGATGAAACGAGTCCTGACTGTAACCAGACGAAAAAAAAATTGTGGAGAAGAGAGTTTAGCGCACGTCCGTCGTCATTATTAGAATAGCTTATTATTCCAAATAAACATTAGAAGACAAAAACGAAGAAGAATAAATTACGCTCAACTAGTTATGGTGCTAGAGACACTTTCGAGTGGCCGTGTGCTAGGCTGGCGATTCGATTGAATCAGAAGAAGATGACGACAAAAAACGCTTACTTTTGAAGTGATTTTGGAAGAAAGAAAAAGGAACGATAAGGTTCGTGATCTGTGATCGGCAACAAAACAAGATGCAAATTATTAAATGGGTGCGAGAGTGATTCGGTTTGAAAGTGAGATGAATTTAATTATGACGGAAATCAATTCTTTGTTGAGATTTCAATTATTTTGGCAGAAATTGTTAATTCTTTTGCGTAAGAATTTCTTCAATTGACCGCCAAGTTTGAATCGTTGAAGCCAATCGGATATTTAACCTAAAATCTGAAAACTGAAAGTAAATAATACTAATGGGGCACGGCGTGCTAGACCCTACGTAAAGCTATTGGCGCCTTTTCGCATGTGTCTGTGTCTCGACAGTGGCTTTCTGCAAAGTCTAGCAAAAAGTGTGCAAAAACGGAGACACAGAGACGAGAGAATTGGCGCTCGAAAATTTGATCTAAAAAAAGTTTTCTGAAACGTAGTCCCGAACACGCCGTGTGGGGTTATTCATTTAAAGGGGGTGCTAACTTTCTGAGGAAAGTGGCTTGAAATATACTCTTGGGCGGGGAATTTACGAATATCACATCAAAACCGCACGAAAATTTTTTTCTAATTTTTGGCGAATTTGACCAAAAAAATAGAAGACCACGTGGAGTACACGATTTGGCGGGAAATTCAAACGCCATTTTCTTTTTCAACATTTCTCTCCCGTTCGAAAATCGATAATAAAAACGAGGAAAAATAAATGTTTCCGGTGAAAATGGATCTTTCTAGAAGCCGCGGCTGCGGGTTTCCTAGTCCACGGTCAGGATTTTCGTGTACTCCTCGTGGTTTTCTATTTTTTTTTTGTAAAATTCATAAAAAATCAGAAAATTTTTTCGTGCGATTTCAATGTGATATTCGTAAATCCCCCACGTAAGAGTATATTTTAAGCCACTTTCCCCAGAAAGTTGGTACCCCCTTCAATGCATTTTGCATATTTTTGTCTGCAGCAGAAATCTGCATTTCGTCGAACTGCAAAATGCACTTAATGCCATTTTCTGCATGAAATGAATGACACCATCATTTTTTCAGCATTTTTCGCCTGTTTTTCGTGAATCTTGCAGTTCGAGTGAATCTTGCAGTTCGACGAAATGCAGTTTCTGCCGAAGAAAATGGCGTTTTCCGCATGAAATGAAGGCTCTCGGATGTTTTGAAAGTTTTTCTGCATTTTGTCGTCGCGGTGTTTGAGGAATTTTCCTTAAATCTTTTAAAATTATTGTGTGAAACACCGCGACGACAAACTGCAGAAAAAATTTCGAAACGTCTACTTTCGCAAAATGCATGAAATAAATAATGCAATTATTTTTTATTTGAAATGCCTAGTATGATTAAATTTCTCAATGAGTACGTCTACCTCGATACAATACTCAACCGAAACTTCACTGAAAATGCCTAGCAGCACGAAATCAGGAACACAATGCAAATCAAAGATCAACTCATCGATTCCATTGTTCCCTAGGCTCTCCCGTATGATATGGCTCTAATGTTTAGACCTACACAAATACACTCGCGCAAAAAGTCAGTGTGATTAATGCATCCTTAGAAAGGCTATTAGTCGGAATTTCGCTATCTGGAAAACGTCAGAGAGATCTGAGGTCATATGCAAGAAACTGGAAAACGAGAGGAAAAGCGTTTTCCGGAAAACGTATGATAGGGGCAAGTGATACAGAATTTTCCAGTTTTCTTAAATTCTTACAGAAGACTTAATGTTGATATTTTTCTCTGAAATAAATTTATAGCCAACAAACCAATTCTTGATGTTTCAGCGGTCGCTACTGTAAATTTTGAATACTAAAAATCTTCTAACAAAATAAAAAAAAGTTCAGAAGTTCAGATTCTGAACCATCTGAACAGCTTTTTTTGCTCGCATTCTTGATCTGTTCATATCCAACTCTTTATTGCTCTCATTATTTTTCTGCACCTACCTTTAATGTATCTGTGTACACAATATCAACACGTCACATTGGCGTAAATAAATAAATAAATAAATAAATAAATAAACAGCATGAACTTTCTCGTCACTCCACGATAGCCTCTGCCAACTCAATTGCATTCTAGGCATATAGATGGCTTCGGTTATGAACGAAGCCTTGAATATGTGATGATACCGTTTACTTTTGTTTCTCTAAAGATTTGTTACTTGTTTTAACAAGATAACGACCCGAAACACACTTCCAAAAGCATCAAAGTTAGCTTAAAGACTGGTTCTCAAACAACCTTGGTAAAGCCCAAATCAAGATCTACATTCTATCGAAAAATGCCTGAAAAAGTATTTCAGGAATTCGTGGATGGACTGCCGACGAGAAAATTGTTCAATTGAAAGCTGTAATTGATTCGTAAAAAAATATACTGGCACTCTCGAATATTGGTATTTTTCTGTTGAAATTCTGTTGAAAAAATTTATTGAAAATCAAAACTGATTTTTAATAAATTCGATTATCCGGGATCGTTTTTCTTGGTCGTTTTATTAGGTTTACACAAAAAAGATTTAAAGTTTCTATCTCTTTTCTGGAAAAATCTTTGGCGGCTATCTGTCGGGTATTCGACACGACACTTCGCCACGACACTGTAAGTGGACCGGAATAGAACTACTCGGAATAGAATTGCCCGGTATAGAACTGCACTTGGCACGGCGTGCTAGAACCTACGTGACGGCAAACGCGCCCTGTCGCATTTATCTGCGTCTCGATAGTCACATTCTGCCAAGTTTTGCTAAGTGCGTGTAAAACTAGAGACGCAGAGCTTTGAGAGAGATGACCTCCGAAATTTCATTTCCAAAAATAATTTTTAAAACGTAGTCTCCAGCACTCCGTGCTTGGCAAAATAAAACTTCGGAATTATCGAAAAATTTATCGAAGTGGTCGCTTATGTAAAAATTGTTTTCGAAAAACCAGACTACTGTACACCCAGTTTTTCGCATTGCAATTAGTTGAAAAACGTGAATTTTCACGGGTTTTTCATTTTTGCGTGAAAAATTTCTGTTACTCTGCAGTGCAGTGCAGAGTCTGCACCATTGTCAATTTTCGTGTCTGCAGAGTTTTTTCAAACCGCAAAATTTCGTTTATTAACCAAATAAATAAAAATAAAAACCGACTTTGAGTTTTCTGAACGAAACTATCGAGGGAACTTGTTAAGTGGTTTTCAGAACCGTACAAAGTTAACCATACAGTTTGAAAGAGGAGGGTTTGAAAGCCTATATAACCAGCTTACGAGACCTCTGAGATGCTGAATTTCCCGTCAAAAGTTCGTTCATTTTTAACCATAGAAGCCAAAGCGGTCATAACACGCGAGTGTCCAGAAAGGGGAAGACGCGCTGTCTGGTGATGGTACAGTAAAAATGAGAATTCTATGGTTAAAAATGATTGAACTTTGGACTGGAACTTGAGAATCTTTGAGGCCTCATAAGCAGGTTTTGAAAAAATGGTTAAAAGATTTCAAAACCTCCTTTTTCAACTTGTATGGTTGGTTCTTAGTACCACTTAAAAGGTTCCCTTTTAAGTTAACAATCACTTTAAGTCACTTTGTTAATTATGTACATCAAAATATTAATAATTTCCACAGATTTTTTTCACCAAAGTCATCTCCTTTGTCGGTGCAAGTTGAGTTCGTCTTATCACTTTCTGCAACTATTTGGTAATCTTCGAACCCGTAATTTCACCTGTATACGTGATGAAACAAAGAGCAAACTTCCGTGCTGCTCAAACAATCGCCGTGTTTACGTGAGGAAGAGAAAAAGGCACACACTATTTGAACCATTCGTGGCAAAAGAATTGCCATTTGAAACGAAAGTGATGGTCATTGTTTGCGTGCGTTTTGTCATTTCTCCGCAATCACAGAACTCACAGTTGACATCATTTGAGTTTAAAAGTGAATGAATCAACTGGAGAATTATCGAGAAGAGCGAAAAGATCGCAGGTGATTTCATTGACTATCCGATCAACAAATGTTTCCTCCCCCTCTTTTCCCCGTTTATTTTTTTGATTCTTGTTCATCTTATCGCTTCGGGTTTCACACAAGTGCATAGTACACACGGGCGGGTCGGGTCTCAAACCGATTGTCACGTATCCACGTGTGAGAAACTGTGAAGATCAACTGGAGGGTCTTGTTTACGCAAGAAGGCGTGATGAATGGCGCGTCGTCAGATATCGAAAGAAGAGAAAACATGCTAGTGGTTCTTTGTGGCTGCGGGTTCGAAGATGTGTGCGTGCAAATTCAAAATCTATGTGAAGCCTGTAATATAAGACAGGTGCAAGGCTATTCTGGGCTCGGAGAAAAGAGTGAAGAAAAGGAGGGAAAAATTGGGTGGGAAATAATTATGCATAAGTGGTGGTTTTTTTTGGTTCTACCCAATCCAAAAGGAAGAAAAATGGGGTTTTGTCTCCTTCGCTATTTTCCTTGGAGCTTTGGGATCATTTTTTTGTTTAACCCTGAATATATTGAAATGTGCTCACGAGCGAGTGAGATAAACTACGCTCCGATTTTCCAGTTTCGCACTGTTTCAAAGTATTCGCTGAAAAAATAAACTATTTTCAAACCAAAGTCGGATTTCCGCAAACACCTTTTCTAATGGGGTTATTCTCGGAAGCAGCAAAAAAAGCAAAAAATAGAAAAAACCAGCAAAAAGTTCAGCGAAAATGCGGAGAATGCTTCGATTGGTCTGAAACTTTGGGAAATCATTTAAAAGATACTTCCGGCCATTCCCTGAAAATTTCAGACCAAAATATCGATTTTGAAAATTTTCAGAAATAAAAATCGTTATTTTTTAAAACCGATATTTTGGTCTGAAATTTTCAGGGAATGTCCAAAAGTATTTTTTAAACGATCTCTCAAAGTTTCAGACCAATCGGATCATTCTTCGAATTTTCGCTGAATTTTTTGCTGTTTTTTTCTATGTTTTGCTTTTTTTGCTGGTTTCGAGAATAACCCCATAACAATAATTCCCCGAAATTCGAAATAATGTTACTCCTTATATTCTTTGTAACTTGTTTTCTCACTATTAGTTAACAAGCTAGCCTATAATTAAGCACAAAGCATGTTTTTTTCATGAAGCAAACAAATTTCGTCGAGCCGAGAATAAAAAAGCAGAGAGCATAGAGCGATTGCCTTTGGTGGGTGGCTACGAGTGATACTTTTTTTTTGTTTGAAAAATTGGACTTTGGTTGAAAAAAAAAATGCAAATCTGTTTTTATGCAGTTTTTCATTGGATCCGAATGGCAAAAAATTTACTTCAATAGGCCCATTAAAATCGCCTTCTTCACTTGAATTGTATTGTTTCTGGTCTTCTCAGTTTTTTTTTCAAACTTTAGTTCAAAGGAAAGAAAGTCCTGGAATTGTTTTCGTGGCGAATTATAAACAGAAATAACACACCGGGATTCTATATCTAATTTTTTATGAGAATACTTTGGCCACCCCGTTATTTATAACGGAAATTCTAAAAAAAAGGAGATTTTCTCTTAAAATCCCCGATTATAAATATGTACTGCGTCTCTCCGGCAAGAGTTTGCTACCAAAACAACAGTATCCTCGCACACTGCTTGTCTGTGTCTCCTCTTCGTATCAGTTTAACGCGGGAAAGTGGCTGTGCAGCTAAATGCGACCACGCTTAAGCGAGAATTTTTTTCGAGAAAAAAGCCGGCACAGTTTAAGTTTTATTTTCCAACGTTCCGTCCAACACGCCGTGAGGAATAGTAGGAACTGTTGCGTAAGAAAGTGTTTATTTATTTATTTATTTTATACTCGGTATAAAACGCTGAAAACTCGCTCCAAACGAACAAAAAATTTCGCATGCATTTGGAGTGAGGTTTAGAGAAATCAGAGCAAAACATCGGCCACGGCTCTCTCAATTTTCTGCACTCTCTCGTCGCCAACGTGGCCGCGTCCACCACTGTGCGAAGGGAGCGCGTTTGCAGCGCTCCGTACTGAGAATATATTATCGCAAAAACTTGAGCTTTGAAAAATTCAGTACGGTGAAATGGTTCCCGAAATTTGCGTTGAAAAATAGAAAAAGTTTTTACTCAAACTTTTATTTTCGTAACATTCTCGTCCCAAAACAAACCACACAACATTTCGAACCATAAATTCGCGTCTACTTGCCGAGGAAGATGAGCTGTGTGACACTCACAAGCCGCTACGATCTACTCCCAAAAGCAATGCATTGCTGTGTTTGACTTTAGCGGGCAAGCTTCTCCTCGCAGTGTGCACGCATGCATCGTCTCGTTCCGCACGTACACTACTCCGCTTACCACGTCGCCACGCCCCCACTATACCCCTCGGGGTGCGTCATTTCAGTACACCATCTCATTTCTTTCTTGGGAGAAAGATATATAAATAAAAGTGGCTACACGAGGTCTCGACCATTATTTTATTGCTAACAATTTGTTTTCTTTTCTGTTTGCGGATATTCAGCCTCATCTATTTCTATCTCTAGTTGCATGTTTTATTCCTGCCAAATAAATTTTAACATTGGACGATTGGAGAAATATATTGTTTCGATAGAGCACAGAAGATACTTTTTGAAGTTTGCTAATCTGTGTGGCACCTCTCCTTGTCCCCACAGCCCCTTTCAATCTCCAACGCCTCTTCTTCTTCTTTCCTTTTCTCTCGCCATCAGGCTTGTTCGGAAAATGCTTTTCGGAAAATCGGAAAAGGACATTTTTTTCCGAAATAATTTTTCGGAAAATCGGATACCCGAAATTTTTTCCGACTTCAATTTTCGGAAAATCGGATATCCGACATTTTTTCCGATTTTATTTTTCGGAAAATCGGATTATCCGATTTTTTCCGATTTTCGAAACTAAAACTGGATTTTTTTTTATTTTGTATTTTCCAAAAAAGATTCTTAACAATTGGCTCATCTTATTTCTTTGAGAAAAAACGAAAATCAACAAATTAACCAAAAATTCAACAAAAAATAAACAAATTAAAAAAAATTCAGATTTGAGAAGTTCTTGGTACTTTGAAGCGGCACCTAAAAGAACTGCACTTTCCCGATCATTTTCGGAAATTTTTCCGACGGGAAAATTTTCCGGATAATTAATTCGGAAAATTTTCCGACGGGTAATTTTTCCGAAAAATAAATTCGGAAAATTTTCCGTCGGAAAAACCTTCCGAAAAAAGTCGGAAAATTCGGAAAATCGGAATTTCCGTTTTCCGATTCCGACCAAGCCTGCTCGCCATTCCCCTTTCTTGCACTCAACAACTACAACTTGACTTATTCTCTTTCTTTTTAAGAATGTCGTTGAGCAAGGCACCGAGCCAATCCGTGTTCCGTTTCGTTTTCTCCCGCAGTGCGAGCACCTCTGCGACTCCTGCTCCCGCAAGAATTCAATTGAAGAAGCCTGCTGAGCCGGGACACTTCCAATACTCTCGCAACTGGTCCAGAGATCCCCGATTCGTCAAAGTTGCCATTCAGAAGGGAGACACTCCTTACCAGTGAGTTACCCTTCTTATCAAAACAATTATTTTCATTCAACACGTTCAGATTCCTCGTCCGTCGCCTTGGTCACGCTTACGAAGTCTATCCACTCTTCTTCCTCACCGGCGCTTGGTTCTGCCTGTTTTGTGCCGCTTCGTACTGGAGTTTCGGTAAAAGTGAAGTTTGGCTGGACAGAAGCCATAAGCAAGCTCCATGGGACTGGGAGAGACTTCGTGAAAACTACTGGAAAATGCCAACAGTAGCCTTCGATATGGACGGACGCACTCGTAAGCGTTGTGAGATTATGGAACAGCTTCAAGACGAAATGTTAGAGGCGGCGAAGAAGAGAGGAACTCGCTAAAAGATTAGTATCATGACAGATAATAAATGTGTAGTATCTGGGTATTCAAAGTTTTGAATTGTGTATAATAAATTATTGAAATGGAACTCGCCTTGCTAAATATTTTAAACATACAACAAGCCTGCTGAAATCGCTATCTTTATCTTTACTATTATTAAACACTGAAGTTTGTCAGTATGTGTGTGAGATTTCATGTCACCAACTTTTTCTCCTACTTCTAGCGGACCGATTTGCACCAAACTTGGCTAAGCATTTTGAAACACAAGGGGCATGAGGCGGCCGAAGTTTTTTTCAGAATCGAACAAGTTTGAATGGTAGCATACTGTATGCATTTTTTCTCTTTTCTCTGTTCCCACTTTCTCGAGTTCACGTGTGGCCTATCGGTCTTTCTTTTAAGTCTACGAGTCGCGCCCGCATCTACTCCACCAGCGCGGTTGATTGGAGTGTTCCTGTGCACAGGTAAAACGGGGTTAGCGAAATATTAGTAATTAGTTTGCGAATAGTTAGCGAAGGGAGAACAATCCGTTACCGAATGAACTCACTAATCGATTACTAATTATTCGCTAATTGCTCGGCTACCACTGCGCAATCATTCACTAATCTTTTTTTTATCTAATCAAAAATAAATTTTTTTTAAAGCAATTCAGGTTTATTCCGAAGAAATAACAGCATTAACATAAAAGGCAAAAACAACAATTAGATCGAAAATGGTGTCAAAAATAAATAAGTCCGAGATGACACTGTCGACCGTTTCCTCCTTCGATATATTTATTTTTTTTTCAGTCGAGTTTCAGTTTCGTCCAGGCATTTCCGTCCCTCACGGTTGCTGAAAATTTAATTTGAATTGAAATAAGCATTTCTTGTTTTGTTTTCCGAAGTAAGGTATATTAAAACTCACTGGCATTTGTCTCGAAAACCTTCGAATCAATTTTCGGGTACAAAATGTTCCGATCTCTTTCCGGTGAACTGTACGCATGCGCATGATAGTCGGCTTTTCGAACCTGAAAATTACAGATTGAATCTCAATTTTTCTAGGAGATTTGAACACTTTACCACACTCTTTTTAAATTGGGTCATGGTGTAACATGCTGACCTGAGACCGTACTCATGAACATTTACCGTACGGTAAATGCAAAAGTAAATGTCAGTTCTGATTGAAAAAAGTAGTTTTGTTATTTGTGAAACTATTGACAGGTCGTTTATAGTGTCATGAACTACGTAAACATTCCGAAATTTTAAATTTATGTTGAGAAAAGAATTTACCGCACGGTAAATGTTCATTAATACGGCTTCTGCTTGTAAAACTTATCACACACTTCTTGATGGATTTTTCTATCGTCTTCCCAAACCAACCACGTGTCTTGTTTTTTAACTCGTTTCGAAGGTTGTCCTGAAATTAAGCATTCTCTCGTTGTTTTTAACTGAAAATCCTACTTTGTACTCTTGTTGAGAGAGTCTTGCACCAGTCGTCGAATGGTAGCATTTATTGTAGATCAGAGAAGTCAGATTCCACTGGCCTCCGCTTGAAGAAGGGCACTTATTCCGCTGAAAAAGCGAAAGTAACCCATCTTTAGACGCATTATACATTTTTTTATGGATTCTATGAAAAAATGAATCCCACTTGCAGTTTCGTAGTTTCAACACACCTTGGTTGTTTTTGTTTGTTTCATGGGCAGTGTCATCGTATGAGCTGTGAGATTTCGTGGTGTTCATCTGAAATAAATATAGTTCATATTTGGCAACAACTGTTTTGTTAACACTTCAAATACTTTGTGAAAACGAAGAAATAGGACGAAAACAGATTGAAGAAAAAAAAACCAAATTTTCGAATATTATTGACAGATTGCTGAATGATTTCTTTTGTAGAAAAACATTTCTATTCGTTCGAACCATACTTAATGTGAACTTTAATTTAAAAATATGTTAAAATTGATAAAAAACAAAAAATAAATGGAAATTGCAAAAAATAAATTCAATGAATAATTACTCAACAACTATTTGGTAATCTTTCATTTGTCATCTGTTGGCCAATCGCTGAGCAATCATTTGCTAATTTTGGCTGATTTTAGCAATCTTTCGATAATCTTTCGCTAATACAGCTCTTTTTCGGTAATCGTTCGCTAACCCCGTTTTACCTGTGATGGTCAAGTGGATAAGCGCTTTGGCTGTGATTCTTGATTTGTTTTGTAGGCCGGGGATCAATACCTTACTTATCTTTATAGTTTTTGTTATACTCGGTATAAAACGCTGATAACTCGCTCCAATCAAACAAAGAATTTCGCATGCATTTGGAGTGAGGTTTAGAGAAATCAGAGCAAAACATCGGCCACGGGTCTCTCAATTTTCTGAACTCTCTCGTCGCAAACGCGGCCGCGTCCATCACTGTGCGAAGGGAGCGCGTTTTGCAGCGCTTCGTACTGAGAATAGGAACTTCGTGTTTTTTTCTTATCTTTCAGAGCTCCAACTTTTTGGGAGACATGGAAATCTTGAATTTTCAAATGAAAGCCATCCTTTTCTATCATATAACAGGGGTGTGTTGAATTGATGCGGAATAAAATTTTTTTATCAAAAACAGAGGATAAAGCTACTCAAAAAAACATAATGGGATTTGTAGAACGAGCAATTCCTCTGCCTATTGAGAAACGAAACGGATTTTAAAAAATAAGACTGTTGAATAATACTAGGAGAAACTCTTCTGAAAACCGGGGAATTCAAAACCGAGAAAGTTTCGTCAGTTTAGTTTTGGTTTTTTTCTTTGACAATTTAGAGTACGGTGATTATTTGATGGTTTTGTGCAATGAATCAGGAAACAACTACCAAAAACTGTTTTTTCCTGCATGGAATAGGTTCGTAACACAATTCTAACGCAATGAATTGTTTAAAAAATGGGTAGATAGGAACAAAATAACATTTAGATTTAAATAAATTCAATTTTGGTGTTGCTAAATTTCCTGTAAAACTTTTTTTTTTAATTCAGGGAGACTCGCGCATCCCCAAGCACACCCAGAAGGTTTTTGACGGCGACAGCCGGCAACAACCTTCTGGTTAATTTTAATGAAGCGCCTAATTGTAAAACTTTTTTTCGAAAACATTTCTTGTTCAGATGTACGCACGTGACATCTGGGACTCAATTGGTACACAGAACATTTAAATTTCGCGGGAAAGTTGCCACGTCACTCGAGAAAAAAGCGCGCGAAATGGCGTGTTCAAAATGTCGTTTCTTTGGCGCCGCAGCAATTTTTTATATTTTTTTTTCTTATGGCTTCATATCTTTTGCATGATTCTAAATATTTAAACACAGAAAACGTATTCCGCCAGCGCCTCGTTTTTGAAAATTCAAACCGTTTCAAATCTGTAACAACCGCGTTTCCTCAAACCTATGTGAGCAGTGAAGCGCATTTTCACGATGTACTCTTCAACACACCGTAAGAACGCGTGAAATTACGGGCGGAAAATCTGATCCACTCACAGACACAGATACAAACCACTCGAACTATGTTTTTATTAATAAGAATAATACGAGACAGAAAAATTCGCCATATTGTGTTTTCAAACGAGTTGCAGCATGAAAAATAAGTCTACTATCAATAATGTTAGTAAGTTGGTAAAAGTTAGAATGGGTAAAAGGCCGCGGCCAAAATTCCGGTAAATTCTACGGAGGCGTATTCCACAAGGGCTGCGAGTGCTCTTATCTGCGTTGAAGCGTCGGAATGGTTGTGGCATTGCGTCGAAGTATTCGGCGTCTCTCCTGCTCAGGTGCTTGATTGTGACGACGGACGGTGGGGTAGGATCCGAGTTTAGGTGACCGTTGGTGCGCTGGAGGATTGTCGCATAGTCGTCCTCCAAGATTGACTTCAAAAATTGCCCGGGATGTAGTTGCGGGTGGAAAAGAGAGGCAATGGCTTTCGCTCCAGGTTCATTTTTTATCCCCTTGGCTATGAAGAGGTTTGTCAGGGCTGTGACGTGGAGGGTTTGGCCTCGAGCCACGCAGAACACATTTCCCCGTGGTGCTCGAAGCGGGATTTGGATGACCTGGGTTTCCGAGAACTCTCTCTTCAGCAAGTATAATTCTTTGACGGCTAGGAAACGATGGGATTCTGTTCGATGAATATTATCGAACGTCGATACGATGTCGGCCAATCGTGAGTTCGGAAGGGCCATGAAACTTGTGATTAGGATTATGTCTCCAAACAGATAGTCGTTAATGTCGATGCGGTCGCCGTTTCCCAGATCGTTGGCGAATACGTCGAGTATGACCATGTGCAGATCCGGCCAATCGTCTGCCACTGTCTCCGCAAAGAGCGGGACCGCCCACCATCTCCTTCCGTCGCGGTTCCTGAGTACATACGGTAGTGCTCCGTCAGCGTGGTTCGGCCAAAAGTCAATTGTTTGCAGGTTCTCTCTTCGAATGCGCTTCAACGTTGGGCGGGCCTCGTTGATGATTCTTGCATCGGTGATTGATCTGTTCCGGCCTGCTTGAATCATGTCCAGCGTGCAGTAGTAGGCCATTCGTTTGGCGGCGCTGTCCGGGGGATCCATCTTTTTGATCGGTTCCACATGAGAGCTAGCGAAAGGGTGGACCTCGGATGTGATCATGTGTGCGGGAAGTTCCATCATCCTTACAATTGCTTCGGCCGGAAGATCGGTGAAGTCAATCTGGGCTGCAGGGGGGTGGGTTTCGACCTCTCCACGATCTTGTGATTTTTCTTCAGCTTCTACTTCTTCAACTTCAACTTCTTCAACTTCAAGCTCTTCAACTTCGAGTTATTCAACTTCGAGTTCTACGGCTTCGGCCTTTTCGGTTTTTGTGTCATTGATATTTTCAGCGTAGTCGGCGGGCTTTCCCAAGACTGGAGTGTGGTTCAGGCTTGGTCGGAATCGGAAAACGGAAATTCCGATTTTCCGAATTTTCCGACTTTTTTCGGAAGGTTTTTCCGACGGAAAATTTTCCGAATTTATTTTTCGGAAAAATTACCCGTCGGAAAATTTTCCGAATTAATTATCCGGAAAATTTTCCCGTCGGAAAAATTTCCGAAAATGATCGGGAAAGTGCAGTTCTTT
The DNA here is from genome assembly GCA_963572235.1 of Caenorhabditis japonica. Lineage (NCBI taxonomy): Eukaryota > Metazoa > Nematoda > Chromadorea > Rhabditida > Rhabditidae > Caenorhabditis > Caenorhabditis japonica. Next base: position 21,598,408 of record OY754343.1, on the reverse strand, counting down.
TAGGTGCCGCTTCAAAGTACCAAGAACTTCTCAAATCTGAATTTTTTTTAATTTGTTTATTTTTTGTTGAATTTTTGGTTAATTTGTTGATTTTCGTTTTTTCTCAAAGAAATAAGATGAGCCAATTGTTAAGAATCTTTTTTGGAAAATACAAAATAAAAAAAAATCCAGTTTTAGTTTCGAAAATCGGAAAAAATCGGATAATCCGATTTTCCGAAAAATAAAATCGGAAAAAATGTCGGATATCCGATTTTCCGAAAATTGAAGTCGGAAAAAATTTCGGGTATCCGATTTTCCGAAAAATTATTTCGGAAAAAAATGTCCTTTTCCGATTTTCCGAAAAGCATTTTCCGAACAAGCCTGGTGTGGTTGCTGTGAACCGCTCCATGCGGGAATCATTTCGACAGTTGTTTATAAAAAATATTAATTTTGTTAGTGGAAACGTTTTGACGGTTTTAACGAGGTTTCTTGCGACGTGGAGCGGTTTGAGAGAAGGGATGAATGAGGACTGAGCGCAGGATGACACCGGGATTTTATTGCCGGGTACCCTTAGCCGTGAGAAAATGATTGGTGTTAGATTTGGAGGATGGGATTTGAGATAACCAAAAAAAAAATCAGACATGTCGTGGGCCGGGCCGGGTGGGTGAAAACCACGAATTCTAACCACTAGACCACATGGGATAGACTTATGATTTCGGATAAATAAGAGTTCTATGAACTCATCGAACACCTGGGAAGTGAACGTTTTTGCGTTGTCGGTAACTATCTCCGTCATTGCGCCATATTAAAAAAAAAAAACTCCTTCGGTAAGTAAGGCTCGGGCCGAGGTTTCTGACCGGGCGTCTGGGAGGGGTACCGAACTAATGAATTTTGAAAACCAGCAAACTATGTTAAGGATATACTTGTTGCCCCTGTCCGTGGTTCTGAGGGGACCGGTTAGATCTAATCCTACTTTTTGGAACACCCTGTTGGTGGATACAGTTAGAATGTGTTCGCGGTGGGGAGGGCACGGGGAGTTCTTGGTCTGACATTTTTCGCAGTTCCTGACCCTTTCAATGATGTCTTTGGTCATGAGGGGCCAGAAATACTTCCTAGAAATTTTGGCTAGAGTTTTCTTCCAACCGAAATGTCCTCCGGAGAGAAGACTTTCGTGGAAAGCTTCGAAAATTAGGCTGGTGAGGTGTTTGGGAACGTAGAGGACGTCCCTCTTGCTGGACGCGGATGGTTTCGTAATTACGGTTCCGTTAGCTGCTAGGGTGGAGAGCGCAAGTCTAGTGGAAAGATGCTCTGGGATCGACTCTGCGCTCGACTTACCTTGTAACACTTTCTTGATGACCAGTATGTCCGGATCTCCGTCTTGCTCTTTGGTGATGTCGAGGACAGAAGTTGGTTGATTTCTTTTGACGACCAACGTTCTGTTTGTTTGGGGAGTGCCCGGTTGAACCTTCATGCACACCGGAAACTCGATTATGTCCTTGAGCTCCGTGTATTCGGCGGGTTCGTCGTTCTCTCTGGCGCGGGATAGGCAGTCGGCGACGGTGTTCTTTTTTCCGTCGATGTGTATTATCGAGATGTCGTAGCACTGCAATTCGATTAGCCAGCGCGCCAAGTTATCGTGTGTTTTAGATTTTTGTAGGAGAAAAGTTAGGGGTTTATGGTCTTAGTGAAGGATGATCTTCGACAAGCATACGTAAGGTCTAAATTGTCGTAACGCAAAGATTATTGCGCCAAGTTCTACTTGGATGGCGGGCCAACGAGTTTCCGGGTCTGATATCGTCCGACTGGCGTACGCTATGGCGTAATAGTCTTTTTCGCTGCCGGGTCTAGTTTGCATCAGGGCGGCGCCTTGGGCTACCGCGCTCGCGTCGCAGAAAATGTGAAAAGGTGCGTCGTAATCGGGGAATCCGAGTACTGGCTCCGAAGCTAGAGCGTCGCGGAGTTTTTCGAAAGCTGCTTGCTGCTCCGCGTTCCATTCAAACTTTTTGTCTTTTCTTGTTAGGAGGGTGAGGGGCTCGGTAATTTCGGAGAACCTGGGGATAAATTTCCTAAAGAAACCGGTCATTCCCACGACCCTTCGGACTTTGTTGACGTTAGTTGGGGTTGGGAACTCTACTATTTTCGCGACGTTGGCTTTGTCTGGCGTGTACGTGGTTTTGCTGATTTCGTGGCCTAGAAAGGTAATTGACTCTTTAGCGAATTCACTTTTTTTTTTTGGGTGACGCTTTCAAGTTGAAATCGCGAAATCTCATTAGGACTTTTCTTAATGATTTCAGGTGCTGGGAAAATGTTTTGCTGAAGATTAAAATATCGTCAATATACACTAAAACCTCCTCTTCTACAGGGTGGCCGATAAGTATAGGACGCTCGCTTTCAGCGTTCCCTGGCACGGTGCCAAGGGATATTTTCGAAAAATTTCGAAACTTTTCGAAAGTCCAGAGACTATATAAGTAAGCTTCTCAGTCATTTGTTCTCACTTCTCCATATCGCCGAGCTATGAAAAGTTCTCCTCATCGTCCTTCCATTGAACTCTTGTTCAAGAGAGGCCTCGGAAGTGCTGAGATCGCTCGACGCCTTCAAATTTCGTCTTCGACGGTTCGAAACGTTGTCGCTGCTATCAAAAAGCGAGGAGATGCTTCTGAAGTAAAAAAAAGCGGACGTCCACGTTCTGTCAACACCCGGAATACTCGTGCAATCATCAAGAAACGGATCATTCGAAATGATGGATTGAGTCTCAATAGGATGGCGTCACAGCTTGGAATTGCCCGATCCACTGTCCAATCGATTGTCAAGAACGACTTGAAGCTCAAAAGTTACAAACTACGTCGTGGACAGTACCTCTCGGACAAATCGAAAGCGATGCGACTCGAAAAATGCCGAAAATTACTCCAGCACTTTCAAGTGCGCCGCGTCTCTGACGTTATCTGGACAGACGAGAAGATCTTCACTATTGAACCTCTTCCCAACCGTCAAAACCAGAGACAGTTATTGTCAAAGGATGACAGCATGTCTCCGAAACGTCGTCTTGCCCATAACCGCCTTTTCCCGAAAAGTGTCATGGTTTGGGCCGGTATCACGGCAACCGGTAAAACTCCGTTGGTTTTCATTGAAAGAAATGTGAAAATCAACTCGGAGGTGTACCAAAAGATTGTGTTGATGGATAATTTGTTACCCTGGGTCACTCAGCACTTTGCTGGTGGTCCATTTATCCTTCAACAAGACTGGGCACCGTCCCATGGCTCGAGATCGACATTGGCCGTCTTGGAGGCGCATTTCCCTGGATTCCTGGACAAGAACTTGTGGCCTGCTTCCAGCCCGGATCTCAATCCGATGGATTTCAGCGTTTGGGGCATGTTGGAAGGGAAGATCGCGGGAAAAGTTTTTGCTACTGTCGATGACTTGAAGGCCGCTCTCGAGGTAGCATGGGCTTCGATCGACGACGGATACCTGCGGCGCACTGTCAATTCGGTGAAGAAACGTTTGAGAGCCTGTGTCAAAGCTCGTGGATCCAACTTCGAAATTCTCTTGTAAAATCAAATTTTCTGCTTATTTTTTGTTGTTTAATAAAGGTTGTTCTCGAAAAATCCTCAAATTGAAAAAATGGGAGCACTTTCAAAACGTCCTATACTTATCGGCCACCCTGTAGACCTCTTAAGACTTTTGGTAAAGCTCGCTGAAAATATGAAGCTGCTGATTTAAGTCCAAAAGGAAGATGTGTATAGGCGTAGACCTTTGATTCAGTGATGAAGCCACACTTATAAGCTGATGACGGGTCAAGACGTAATTGTAAGTAACCGTGGACCATATCTGGGCTAGAAAATAGTTGGAGCCTTCCACCTTTTCCAGAATAGCGTCAAAGGAAAGCGGAAAGTTATCGGGTATGGTAGCTTCGTTAAGTTTTCTGAAATCTAAGCACACCCTAAGGGATCCGTTCTTTTTTTGAATAGTACTATGGGGCTAGTCCAAGGCGTATTGCTCTCGGTAATTCTACCTGACTTAAGCAAGGCGTTAATGTGCTTCTCTTACTGGGCTTGGTATTTCACTGGAACTCGATATGGTCTACCTTTTACTGGAACTTCGGTACTGGTTTGAATGTGGACGGGATCTGTTTTTGAACTACCTAGATCGTAACTGTTTTTAGAGAAAGTGTCGGAGAATTCATTAAGTAGGTCAGTTAGAGCTTCTTTCTCTTCTTCAGAGATTTTGGCTTGGGACAGATCGACGGTGAATTCTGGGTGATAGGGGAAGAGGGGGCCTGGGAGGTTATCGTCCCGGTAGTCCCTCCTCGGGTGTCTTCTGGCGGTCCTTCGCCTCTGTTGCTGGATATTTTTAAAAGAAAGAAATTATTGATTCTTTCAATAGGTCATTGCTGCTTCTACATCCTAGCCATCGAAAATAATAATAATTGTGAGTAACGGACAAAGATTGGACACTTGGAAAAAAAATACCGGAAAATGTGAGCGTACAAAAATGATTTGATTCACTTTCCTTGTCGTCCCGCGCCGTTTATTTTATTTATTTTTTTTTTTTAATGAACAATCTAGCGAGGTCACTGTCTGAGTGACTCACTCCTTCTTTCGCTCTCTCTCTCCCTGTTTTAAACTTTTGTAATACTTAATGCACTCTATGGCTTCGATCCTTCCTCTCGGTTCCCCTTTTCCCAAAACATACTATCGTGGTTTACCCATATCTTAAAAAAAAAAAAACTAAAATTTTTCCCAGAACTATTTCAAAACTCAAAACTCAACTTGATCATCTTATCCGAATTGTATGACGCCTAAAATGCGCAGTGTGAATGCATTCACCTGACTCAGTAATGATAACTTACTTAAATAAATCGTGGGCCCTGATTTACTCAACTATGCAAAATTACCTGCACTTCATCTCATACTTACCGTAACTCTACCCGGCCGGGTCATATCTCTATATCGTGCGCTTATTCCAAATCATTTCTTAGACTCTGTAACTCTCTGTGGCAACCTTGTGCCCGCGCGCTAAATCACTTCACAACTGGACATGTCCTAAACTCAACGGCATACGTTGCCCTGCGCGTCTTAAACTCGAACTCTCTTTTTCTCTGCGCGCTCTTCATCATTTAAACTTCTGCGCGCTCATAACTCAATCATTTTACTACGGCAACTTGTGCCCTGCGCGTCTTAAACTCAATCTGGGAAACTAACTACTTAAACCAAACACTTACTTTCTTCCGATGGTGGTGGATCTACGGGGTCCCTTTAGTAAGGAAGACCCATACTCGCTGCTACCAATAATGTTAGTAAGTTGGTAAAAGTTAGAATGGGTAAAAGGTGGATCGGTAAAAGGTGGATTGGGCAAAAAGGGGGAAGGAATGGGAGAGGCCCACCTGGGAGATCATAGTCCCGTGGGTCACTCCTTGAATCTCAAGCCTCGCGTTATTTCCCGCTGAGCGGTTTTATATCATTCCTTGGAATGTGCTTGGAGGCGTGCACTGCGTGGGTTGTTGTGCTGACGGATGTGGAAGATTCCACTGTATGAGGAAATACCGCGGAGAGGAGAGAAACACAGAGACTTGCTCTGTGTTTCGTAATCGGGGAAAATCCAATTAACGACGCCACTTTCCGGTGCCCGACCGTACGCATTCCTCGTGGAGACGAGGCGTGTGCATTGTCTTGCCCTTCATGTGCAGAGCACGTGAAGAGCTCCCTCCGGAAAGTGATAAGCCTATGGTAACCCCTGATCTCCCTTACATATCCCTTTTTTGTCTGCGTCTCTTCAATTGGAACTGTGTTTGCGTGGTCGCGAACAAACAAGTGGGCGGAGTTTCGCGTTCTCATGTCGCAAGTCGATTGAAAACACAATACATACATGTCAAATGGGTTCTCGTGTATGATTCGGAAATTTGGATCATCCCAAAGGTGGTTTGCGCTGAAAATCAGAGTGTTGCACACATTGATTAGATATCGATCTGGCGTTGATATAACCAATTCAGAACTCAGCGAATTTTCGATATCCCACGAAAAGGAGAGAAAGCGTCAAAATGTAGACACAAAAAAAAAGAAAATGGGATGACTTGTGAGCCAAATTTTTTTTTATCAAAGGATCCTATCATTTTAGTCTCGAAAAACAAATAAAATAAAGACATGTTCAACCAAAAACAATTATGAAAAAAATATTGCAACAGTTTGCGGCACTCTTACAGTTGGCTGCGCCCATTTTCTACATTTTGACGTATTCCCCCTTTTTGTTTGTTCTTTAATTTTTGGCAGCTTAAAAACGCGCTTCTGCCGACTGACCTCGGCCGAGTTTGATTTGACGACGAATCGGTTGTGAGATCTGCCACGCCGACTATGCAGGAGGAGTCATTTTCTCTCCGTCTTGTATTGATTGTTGATTTAAGAACCATTTTAGCATGCAAGCTGGATTTTTTATTGCCTATCCACAGGTGAAATGCGGTAGATGCATATAGTGTCCGTATTTTAATCATGTCGTCGTTTATTTATTTTTTGCATTAAAATAAATAAATTGATTGTATATACACAAGCCTGCGACATTTTCTTACAAGTTTTTTTTTCTTGTAACGGCACTGATTTTTGTAAATACTTCAGCTCTTCCAAATTTCGTGATTTTTGTGGCGGAATTAGTAAAATGTGTAAGCGTTAATCAACCGACGCGGATTTATTAAATATCTAGAGACTAATTTACATAAATGCACGATATGATTCAAATACGGACACTATATGTATCCACCGCATTTCACCGAGTCGATCAGGCTTTAGTCTATATACTTGGATCCCCGAATCTTCAATCGCCTTCTTGAGATACTCGACATCAACATAAACCTTTGTTTCTTTATTAATCTTACTTTTTTGCAGGATAACTAGGTCGGTTTCGCTTCTAAGCGAGTATTGAACGCTACTCTCAGGAAGAGTTTTGTTCAATTTCCCTCATTCAAAAAAAAAAAAGAATAGTCCAGTTTACACCAAGAAGAGGTATCCAAAAAGAAAGGGCCGAAACAACACGGATTGCAGAATGAACCTTAACTTGGCTAATCTGCGTGGCACCTCTTCTTTCGCCTGATTTTTTTCCCCACTGCCCCTTTTCCCTACCCAACGTCTCTTTGACTTTCTTCGCTCTTGCCATTCCGCTTTCTTGCACTCAACAATGTCGCTGAGCAAGGCTCCGAGTCCATCCGTCTTGCGTTTCGTATTCGCCCGCAGTGCGAGCACCTCTGCGACACCATCTCCCGCAAAGATCCAACTGAAGAAGCCTGCTGAGCCGGGACACTTCCAATACTCTCGCAACTGGTCCAGAGATCCCCGCTTTGTCAAAGTTGCCATACAGAAGGGAGACACTCCTTATCAGTGAGTTACCTTTCTTATCAAAACTATCCCTTTCATTCAACACGTTCAGATTCCTCGTCCGTCGTCTTGGTCACGCTTACGAGGTCTATCCACTCTTCATCCTTACCGGCGCTTGGTTCATTCTGTTTTGTGCGGCTACGTATTGGAGTTTCGGAAAGGGCGAAGTATGGCTGGACAGAAGTAACAAGAAAGCTCCATGGGACTGGGAGAGACTTCGTGAAAACTACTGGAAAATGCCAACAGTAGCCTTCGATATGGACGGACGCACTCGTAAGCGTTGTGTGATTATGGAGCAACTTCAAGACGAGATGTTAGAGGCGGCGAAGAAGAGAGGAACTCGCTAAATGGTTAGCATGATGACAGAAAATAAACGTGTATTGGGTGCTCATTATTATTATGTATTGTGTATGTATGTATGTATGTATGATAAATGATTGAAATGAAACTCTTCTCATTATTTAATTTAAGTCTGGACATTCACGAAGATACTTTATTCAGCGCAGAGAAAAAAACTGTTTTTCGTGATTTTGACCCTATGCAAGTTGTTTACCAGGAAAAAACTCTTCGCGTCGAGACCCGGCATTAAGAAATGTAATGCACCATATTTAGGGAGCGCAAAGGGGTGGGCGGAGTCAGACGATTTTTCTCCCCAGTTCGCGCGCGCATGTTTACAGGCCTGTAAGGAGGCCCCGGATTGAAGTAGGATACTCAAAACTATCTCTTCAGATGTAATCGACCCTGCTGAATCTAAAAAACAAGTTGGTTTTACATGAAAATGCATAGTTTTCTCAGAAAAAGGAGAAAACAAAAATTGAGCTTACTTTTTTGACCCGTGTGGTCGATTTTACCGGGGCACGCGGCTAATTTTCAGTATACAGATAGTTTAAGATGTGGGGAATTCATTTCTGAAATCAGTTTCTGTCCTGCTAGTTTCCGATTTTTTTTAAAGCTTGTCAAACTTCAAGGAAAAATTCTAGAAAAATTTCAGCGGCGACCCTAGTTTTTTATTTGTGGAATACAAAGATAAACCCTCTTAGAGCTCAAATACAAAAATTTAGAGCACTTGGCCCACTCGGAGCAATTTTATGTACATTTGAATGAAGTATGTTCGCCCAAAACTTCAGTTTTTCGAGGATTTGAAGGTCGCAAGTATGGAGCACGCGGCTAATTTTTCATATACAGATTCAGCGTAAAATTTGCTACAAAACCATGTAAAAATTAATATTGTGGCTAGTTTCCGATTTTTTTTTCGTGCCGATTTCTGTGCAAAATTACCGTTTTCCGTTGAAAATGCTGATCGCGCAAGCTGCGGTGGAGAATACAGTCCCCCTCGCCTCTCTTCATTTTGCGTTGTCTCTCGCTCACTCTCGCTGTCTCGGTGTCTCTTTTCTCGCGTCTCGACGGCCCGCCTCATGCAAATCTGGGGAGAAAACAGTGCTACTTTGGGATGGTATAACTCGAGAAATACCGAACATTTTTTGAAAAAAATTTGACAGCGCACTCATATTGAGCCAAGAAACACATTCCAGTAACAAGTTTTCGGAAATTTTGAGTTTTGGATAACTCGTTGCGGTCCCTAACCATATTGTGTTTTCAATCGACTTGCGACATGAGAACGCGAATCGAAACGCCGCCCACTTATTTGTGCGCGACCACGCAAACACAGTGTTATTTGAAGAGACGCAGACGGAATGGTAAATGCAGACTTGCGTTTTCATGTCGCAAGTCGATTGAAAACACAATAGAAAGGTCCATCAAATTATCCACCGGCAGGTCTCAATACAACAGGTTGGTTGTTTACGTCAAAAAACATCCGGCTACTGTAGTTTTGTGTCTTTTTTCCGCAATTCTGCATAGACATGAACAGGCTTGTTCGGAAAATGGGAAAAGAACATTTTTTCCGAAATAATTTTTCGGAAAATCGGATACCCGAAATTTTTTCCGACTTCAATTTTCGGAAAATCGGGTATCCGACATTTTTTCCGATTTTATTTTTCGGAAAATCGGCTATCCGATTTTTTCCGATTTTCGAAACTATTGTGTTTTCAATCGACTTGCGACATGAAAACGCAAGTCGGCATTCACCGTTCTGTCTCCGTCTCTTCAAATATCGCTGTGTTTGTGTGGTCGCGCACAAATAAGTGGGCGGAGTTTCGCGCTCTCATTTCGCAAGTCGATTGAAAACACAATAAAACTGATTTTTTTTTAAATTTTGTATTTTCCGAAAAAGATTCTTAACAATTGACTCATCTTATTTATTTGAAAAAATACGAAAATTAACCGAAAATTCAACAAAAGTTCTTGGTACTGCACTTTCCCGATCATTTTCGGAAAATTTTCCGACGGGTAACTTTCCAAAAAAAGTCGAAAAATTCGGAAAATCGGAATTTCCGTTTTCCGACTCCGACCAAGCCTGGACATGAAACACGGTTTTTATTGGGCTGAAAAGGTCCATTAAGGAGAGTCCATGACTCACGCATCATTGGATTAGCCGAAACATTTGTTTCGGAGCTAGTTCTGCACAGGGATGATATCCAAGAAATTTTGAATGTCCAAGATTTTTTACGCGACACTAATAAAGATACTCAGGAAATTTTTGGCGCGTTATGGCGAGATTCGGCGTCTAGGTGGCTATTAGCCGTCGAATATGGCTATTAGCCGCCGAAAAGGGCTATTAGCCATTATGGGGTAATACCACCGCCTATGAAAAATTCGTTTGTTTGAAACGCAGCTATTGTGTTTTCAATCGACTTGCGACATGAGAACGCGAGACTCCGCCCACTTATTTGTGCGCTACCTGTCTGCGTCTCTTCAAATATCACTGTGTTCGCGTGGTCGCGCACAAATAAGTGGGCGGAGTTTCGCGTTTTCATGTCGCAAGTCGATTGAAAACACAATATAAAATGTTTACATGCAACAATTAGGGGAAACAGTCTTCGTGCTTACTCAGTGCTTTTGCGACTTTTTCCAGTCACATTATGTCCGAAATTTGAAATGGAAAAAATCTGAAACGGAAACGGCTAATAGCCATCGAATATGGGGCGTGTGCAAAATACATATGGCACACGCCCCGAATCAGTGGCTATTAGCCGTTTTCAATGGCTATTAGCCAAAAATTTCCTGAGATAAGTATCAATGCCCTGGAAGGATTATGCGAAGAAGAGATGATGGAAGATGGCTGAAGTTGGTGCAACAATGAATCTTCAAAAATGAGAAACAAAAGAATGGAACACCACCAATGAGATAAAGCGATTCCCTACAAACAGAGGCTTGAAGAAAAAAAACTCAAAGCGCCTCATTTTATTTTCGGCAAGAACCAAAAATCCTGGTTTTTTGGGATCAGCTGTTATAAAATTTAAAACATTTAAATCAAACGCGTTTTATTAAATCAACATGGAGCACTAGAAGGATTCGAGTTGACAAACACTTTCGACAGATCTAGACCGTCAGGAATGACACGGTTAAACTTTACGTGGGCAAACGGAGTCATCTCGTGACGGCGACTAAGGAACGGGCGGATCCAACTGTAATTCAAATTCCATACGAACAGAAAAATAGAAGAGAGAAAAAAGATCCCTACGTGGCACTGCCCTCGAACTTGTCGCTGCATCGAATGCGAATTTCCTTGAAATCTTTCAGTGGCAACTCTTGGATAATGCTTTGGAAGATTGCTTGAGCCGCATTCGTGCTATCGCAGTACATTGGCCCAATTTCACATTCACCAGATGGATCAGTAGAGACCAAGCCCATTCCAATCACCTTTCCAGACTTATCAAACGCCACTCTTCCAACACCATTCTTGAATTTAGCCAACATGAACTCCTTTCTCTCATACGGAAAGATTGAATTGTCGTACTTGACCAAATCTTCAACGGACACTTCATCAAACTTCTGAAATTTCATATGATATTATTCAAAATCTGGAACTGCAATTAATAAAAACGCGCTCGCATCGCTAAGAACCTTCACAACCAATTCATCAAACTCCAGATCCGGATAGAAAACCTCATCCGGTTTGTAATGCGAAACGTAATAAGTGGTGCCGCGCACTTTTGTGTGCAGCGTCTGACGCCAGGTAGCCGAATTTTTTGATTCTTCAACAATCTATAATGAGGAAAGGGAGAAGGAAGGTTGGGAATGGGAACTCCTACCGACACATCCACCAGAATTCATGTTGACAGCTCCGAGCTCTTCGCACATTTCACGCATTAGATGGGGGAGCAGGTGGTGGGTATTTTTAAGCTGGTAGGAGAGACCAAAGTGTTGAAAGTTTGGAGATCCATTTAAAGATTTGTAGGTGATTGAGTGGGCGCCAGAGACCACTTTGTTCGAGTCTGCAGTATCAGAATGTAGAATGAAGCGAGATATTTTGCGTTGTTTTAATATTAATGGGGTTATTCTCGGAAACAGCAAAAAAAGCAAAAAATAAATTCGGAGAATGCTCCGATCGGTCTGAAACTTTGGGAAATCAGTTAAAAAGTCTTCCCTGTCATTCCCTGAAAATTTCAGACCAAAATATCGATTTTGAAAATTTTCCGAAATAAAAATCGATATTTTTTTAAAATCAATATTTCGGTCTGGAATTTTCAGGGAATGTCCGAGAGAACTTTTTACATAATCTCTCAAAGTTTCAGACCGATCTCCGAATTTTCGCTGAATTTTTTGCTGGTTTTTTCTATTTTTTGATTTTTTTGCTGGTTCCGAGAATAACCCCCATAAGGATCGTGACGTAGCGAGGTAAGTCGCTACGTCACGAATCCATAATAGAAAAACCTAAATTTCAACAGTTGGAAAAAAAGCGAGGTATTAGGAAGAAAAGATACGCAGATGTTCAAAAAAACGTGAAACGCCTCGCGCCCCGACAATAGCTACCAATTATTGTGTTTTCAAACGAGTTGCAGCATGAAAACATGAGTTGGCTATCCCTTTTTTGTCTGCGTCTCTTCAAATAGCACTGTTATTGGAGTGCGTGGTCGCGCACAAATAAGTGGGCGGCGTTTCGTTTCAATTCGCGTTCTCATGTCGTGTCGCAACTCTATTGAAAACACAATAGCCGAAAATCCGTACCTTTCACACAAAGAAGATAAAGATTATAATCATCTTTCATTGTCTCCTTCAAAAGTTTGATGTCATTGAATGCTCCAACCATTTTCTGAAACTCCTTCACTTGCTCATTTGAAGGCGTCTTAACGATTGTCAGATCCTTTGGAGCCAACTTTTCCATCGAAAGACGTCTCGCCGATCCGATGACCATCTTGGAGAGTTGGCAGCTCAAGCGGGTGCAACTGTTCATGGCGGAAACACGTAATGATGGCAAAACTGAATGGAGAGGGAGAGGGAAAAGAAACATTTATTGTTTAATTTATTTCCACGTCGAACTTGAAACGTGGATTTATTATCAATAAGAATTCACGCGAAAATTATGAAAACACCGCAGGCTTTTTAGGTTCACGTAATTTCACGTGTGGCCACACCACTCAGTTGAATAATCTGAGCAGGTGTGGCTTTGGATCAGAGATGAGCGGAGGCGGAAAGCGGAAAGCGGAAGGCGGAACGCGGAAGACGGAGGGCGGAAGGCGGAAAGTGGAGAGCGGAAAAATCATTTATAAAGCTCTGCAAATTCGCTCCAATGGCCGCCAGAGATGAGCAAAAAATGTGTTCCGTCTTCCGAAAAAAAAAATTCTTCCGTCTTCCGAGGAAAAATGTGTTCCGTCTTCCGAAAAAAAAAGTTTCTTCCGTCTTCCGAAAAAAAAAATTTATTCCGTCTTCCGAAAAAAAATGTCTTCCGTCTTCCGTCTTCCGAAAAAAAAATTTTGTTCCGTCTTCCTTCTTCCGAAAAAAAAATTTCTTCCGTCTTCCGAAAAAAAAATGTCTTCCGTCTTCCGTCTTCCGAAAAAAAAAATTTTGTTCCGTCTTCCTTCTTCCGAAAAAAAAATTTATTCCGTCTTCCGAAAAAAAAATGTCTTCCGTCTTCCTTCTTCCGAAAAAAAAATTTCTTCCGTCTTCCGTTTTCCGTTTTCCGAAAAAAAAAATGTGTTCCGCCTTCCGTCTTCCGAAAAAAAAAATCTTCTTCCGTCTTCCGAAAAAAAAATTTCTTCCGTCTTCCGTTTTCCGTCTTCCGAAAAAAAAAATGTGTTCCGCCTTCCGTCTTCCGAAAAAATTTAGCGGAAGGCGGAAGACGGAAGACGGAAAGCCAATTATAGGCGGAAGACGGAAGGCGGAACATGCGAAAATTTTAGCGGAAGGCGAAAGGCGAAAGGCGAAAAGCCAACTATGGGCGGAAGGCGGAAGACGGAAGGCGGAATATGCGAAAATTTTAGCGGAAGGCGGAAAGCCAATTATGGGCGGAAGGCGGAAGACGGAAGGCGGAATATGCGAAAATTTTAGCGGAAGACGGAAGGCTGAATATGCGAAAATTTTAGCGGAAGGCGGAAGACGGAAGGTGGAATATGCAAAAATTTTAGCGGAAGGCGAAAGGCGGAAATCCAATTATGAGCGGAAGGCGGAAGACGGAAGGCGGAAAGCGGAATTCCGCTTATCTCTGCTTTGGATTTTTGCGTAAACTCTTATTGTAGCCGGCAAGAAGATTGAAAAGGCAATATTTAAACAACCAAAAGAATAAACCTATTGAGTACTGGGACGATAAAGGCCGGAAAAGGTCCACGAAAAGGCGGTGGCAAAGGTGTGAAGAGGTAGAGAGACGATGTTGATAAGCAGATCAACCGAGATGTCGTGAAAAGCCAGAGAGACGGCTTCATCACAGCGTGCTAAGCGGGTTAGAGTTGTTTCCTTGTGCATATGGTGTAGTAAAAAAGACCTACTTTTTTCCTGTTGTTCTATGTCATCACTTGCCAGCACTGTATAATTATCCACCGGCGTGCTGTTGAAGTAGGTTGCAATTCCTAGTGATCTACCTGAATATAAATAGAGTAAAATTATTTTCACGGTACAGTGTCTTCAGAAGTACGTACAAGTATGCCATGTTACCCGAGCAAACGCGATTTCCACTACGTGACCTAATAAATATCCAGATATAAATAACCCGCTTGCTACTACAGATATCTGAAAAATTGGGTAAACCGATAATTGTTGACAATAACAAAAAAGACAAAGTCTGTTATTTACTGTTATTGTGTTCTCAATCGACTTGCGATATGAAAACTCAAGTCTGCATTCACCGTTCTGTCTGCGTCTCTTCAAATATCACTGTGTTCGCCTGTTCGCGCGCAAATAAGTGGGCGGCGTCTCGTTTCGTTTCGATTCGCGTTCTCATGTCGCAACTCGATTGAAAACACAATATAGGCAGTTTTTAAAACCTAGTACGATTCCCGGCGCGATACCCATGAACCGTATTCGTTAGGCCATATTCATGAACATTTACTGTACGGTAAATGAAAAAGTAAATGGGTTTTCTGAGGGAATTATTAAGTTTCGCTATTCCTAAAACATATCACGGATCGTTTATAGTGTCATGAACCCCGTACACATTGCAGAATTTTAATTTTCTATGTTCTTGAATACGGCCTCTGAATTCCAAACGGGGTTGGAAAAGTGGTCACCGAATGTGTGTTATTTTTTTTTCTCTTAACTATTTTTTGTGGCCTATTTACCAAAAATACGAAAAATAGTACCCATTCGGAGTTCCTATTCGTTCTGAATAAACTTTTCCGAACCCGTTTGGAATTTCGAAAAGCCTCATGAATACGGTCTGTGGTAAGCTTTCCATCCCGGGTGGGCCGTCCGAAATTGCCCGGTCTGCGATTTTACGTGACGGTGTTTGGACACACCGTCACGGTACATTGCACGTAATTCAATTGTCGATTTTTTATGAATTCCAATGGTATTAAACATGATTTTTATTGTTTTTTTTTTTCGTAATTTCAACTATCAAAAATATTTTTAGGAAGTCGAAAATTATTTCAATGGAGAGAAGCTGTTCGTCAAGTAGCGAGGAAAATAATATTGAGGAACCATTGGAAAAAAATGGAAAATCAATATCGCCATTTTCCAGCGTTTTGCGGAATGAAAAAGTTGCGAGGATTCACGAAAAATTAGAAGGTCACGAATATAAAGAGGTTTGCGGAAAATAAAAAAAATAGTTTCAATCGAATTGTTGACGCCGAATTTTTTTTCACTAATAAACATTTTTCTAATTACCATTTTTATAAATACTTTGAAGAAATAAAAAAACGCGGGCGTTTTTTTTTTTTGCCCGGGCATCGGACGGCCCTTTACCCGGACGGGTCGGGCGGGCAAAAAACGCCCGCCGTGGAAAGCTTAGTCTGTGGTATCTACGACAGACGTTCGCTCTGAGTCTTTTAAAAAATACCGATTTGCAGACATTTTAATTTTCTTCGGCACATCACTGGTGCAAACTAGAGCCTACGTTCAATCCAATAACATATCGAAATGTGAAATGTGTCTGATACATCATATCAACCATCACCAAAGAAAACAAAAGACAAAGAAGAAAAACCATGACACAAGTTAGTCCGAAATGGGTATTTGTCTCGTTTACAGATACAGATGGATATTGGTGTTTCAGCTGAAATCTTATTTTAAAAATTAGAAATTTCCCATTTGCTAAATACCAAAATGCAATCAGCGATGAGATGAACGACGCAAATTAGGAGAAGAATTCGTGGCAGATCCTGAATTTTAATTATGAGTCGATTTGTCTCATTCAAGTTATACAGACTTACTCGAATAAAAAACGGAACACTTAAAGGTTTTGGGGGCATTGTCAATGTTTTACAGCCAGTGAGTCAGGCATACGACTGAATATTATGATTTTGTAGAATGTTTCCGAAAAATTTTGTTTTCTCTTTTCTATTGTGTGTGAAAAGAGAAAAAAAAACTAGTTAGAGTGACGATATTCATCGTCTTGACGTCTTGAAATCAATATTTAATATTATTTCCGACTCGCCCTGGAAAGTATTGTGTATCGTGGCATCTACCGTAACCAGAAGATCATGAACGGCAGCTTTTTAATCAATTTTACTTTTGTTTCTCGTGAAGAATAAGTGTGTTTAAACACAAAAATAAAAGCTAATAACGATTAAGAATCTAAAAAGATGATTCCGAATGTACCGTGCTAGACCCTACGACAATGATTTTAAAAAAATAATTAAAAATCGTTAATCCTTATTGAAGAAGTCGTAAATGTGCGCCCGGGCGCGTTTACTGACTCGAGGCTCATGCCCCCTGTGCGCCCCAGCATTATTAAACGCCGATTTTCTCAGAATATCGCCGGTTCTATTGCGAAATAGAACTGCTCAAAATGAAGGTGTACTGACACAGAATATCTAGAACTGCTCGAATAAGTATCCCGTTTTAGGTAGTGGATTGTCGAGTTCAATTTCGCGCAGTTTTTTTTCCCCCAGCACGGAGTAATGGCGAGTGACCTGGTGCAAACGTGCTCCATTGATAACACGCGCACGCGCACGCGCCGCATTCGACGGCAAAAATTTTGGGCACTGTGCCAATGCAAACATTTAGAAAAGAGACGAGACGGAGAAGACGAGCGAAAAAAGAGACGAGACGGAGAAGACGAGAGCGTCGCGCGTGTTCCCGCGCCAAAAAAAGTCGTTTGAAAAAAGGCAGTCG
Source organism: Caenorhabditis japonica (assembly GCA_963572235.1). Classification (NCBI taxonomy): domain Eukaryota; kingdom Metazoa; phylum Nematoda; class Chromadorea; order Rhabditida; family Rhabditidae; genus Caenorhabditis; species Caenorhabditis japonica. Next base: position 21,581,465 of record OY754343.1, on the reverse strand, counting down.
CAATTACTCCGTGCCCCAGTACAGCTCCATTTCAGACAGTTATATTCCGCATCGGGGGAACTGCGGTGTAGAACTTGCACGAAATAGAACTGCGCTGAATAGAACCGGCTGAAATGAAACTTTACTGAAAAAACAACTGCACAAAATAGAACTCAGGGCCTCACAATGTATTAACAACGAAATACTTAATCCGCTGAGGAAACGCGCTACATTGACTTTCGATTTTTCTTTTTTAATTTGCATCGCGCACGGTGTCCAGGATTGGAAATGTGGGCGGAGCCTAATTTGCTGGCGCGCCAACAAACTTGCATGGCGCAATTTCGGTGCTTGCGAATTTTTCGACGCTCGCAGTTTTTTATTGATTTTATTATTTTTCTTTCAGTAAAACCTGTTTTTTTTGGTAAAATATATGTATTGTATCTTTTAATACCATAAAATTGCCCAAACTTCGATTTACGTAAAGATTTATCCTACAAAAACACCAAAAAGCTCAAAACGATTATTTCGAAATGGTGGCTGAACCAAATTCGACGTTCTTAGGCTTTAAAAATTTCTAAAGACCTCAGCTATAATTCCGTTGGAGCACATGTGGGAAAAAATTAAGAATTTATGCTTTTTTTCCCGAAAAACATTAAAAATGCGTCAAAATTTGAATTTCGCGCGAAAAATTCCAGTGGGGCGCGTTTGCTCGGCTCAGCCCACTCTTCAAATTCTGGACACCGTGGCATCGTTCCTTTTTTTAATTTTTTCATCAATGTTTTTTTAAATACAGTACATTTTATTTTATTTGCAAAAAAAAAAATTAAATCTCTGTTTATAAAGTTCGTTCCATTCATAATGAAAACCCATACATAGTCAATTTCAGTCAACAATCTCGATTTTTCTAAATTCTAATAATTTTTATTTGTTTCAGAAGTAAAAAACTGAATATCAATTTTTTATTCAAGAAAACTGAAAAAGCGCAAGCACGAGTTGTGCGCAAAGGCACGAAATGTGCGCAAACACTACTGCACTTTCATTTTTCCTCTTTTTTTTGTACAAAATCGTTAAATATTTTTATTTCCTGCCAATTTTCACGCTTTTCAGCAAAATGCCAACTGTGGGAATCAAAAAAGTCATTCTCGACAAACACTTCAATCGGGTTTATAGTAAGTTATCTCTCGAAACAAGAAAAATCGATTTTTCAATGTTTATTTTTCAGCCGAGAAGGAGTTTGACGAATTGTGCTTCGAATACGGACTTGAACTCGATGAAATTGTAAGTTTTGGCGTTCCTTCTTTTGGCCTATTTTTTATTTTTTAATGTTTCCTATTCTTAGACATCGGAGAAAGCTGCCGTGGAGAAGGAGCGTGGAACTGGCGCTGCCGCCGATTTAAACGATCAAGAAGTGTACAAGATTGACATCCCAGCAAATCGATATGATTTGTTGAGTGTGGAAGGACTCGCTCGTGCAATTCGTATTTTCAAGCAAGAGTTAGTCGTGAAACACGAAATTTTGTTATGGGGTTATTCACGAAATGGCAAAAAACTTCGCGAAAACTCGAAAAATGCTCCGATTGATCTGAAATTTTGGGAAATAAAGGAATAAATTCTCCCGGACATTACCCCAAAATTTCAGACAAAAATATCGATTTTTAAGAAATATTGATTTTTTTTCTGAAAATGCTTAAAATCGATAGTTTTGTCTGAAATTTCGGGGTAATGTCCAGGGGAATTTTTTCCGTTATTTCCCAAAATTTCAGGTCAATCGGAGCATTTTTCGAGTTTTCTGCCATTTTTTCCATTTCGTGAATAACCCCATTAAATATTTAACACTAATATTTACTTATTTTTCAGAATTCCCGCTCCAGAATACAAATTCGCTGACGCGCCAAAGGGTGGACTTCAGAAAATTATTGTGAAAAAAGAAACTGCTGCTATCCGTCCGTTTGTGGTTGGTGCCGTTCTCCGAGACGTCAGCTTCGACCCTGACAGCTATGCGTCTTTTATCGATCTGCAAGACAAATTGCATCAGAATATCTGCCGAAAGCGTACGCTAGTTGCTATCGGAACTCACGATTTGGACACTATTCAGGGACCATTCGAGTATCGTGCGGAAGCTCCGAAAGATATCAAATTTAAGCCTTTGAACCAAACGAAGGAGTATACTGCTGAAGAGTTGATGACTTTGTACTCGTCAGACAGCCATTTGAAAGCGTACCTCCCAATTATTCAGAACCATCCTCGTTATCCAGTTATCTATGATAAGAACGGAGTTGTGTGCTCAATGCCACCAATTATCAACGGAGAACACTCAAAAATCACACTCAAGACGAAAAACGTTTTCATCGAAGCTACTGCCACTGACAAGCAGAAGGCGTTCGTTGTCCTTGATACCATTGTCACTCTTTTCTCGCAATACTGTGCCAAACCGTTCACCGTTGAGCAAGTTGAGGTTGTCTACGAGGAAAGTGGAGCCAAGGAGATTTACCCATTACTCTCCTACCGCGAGATGACCGTCACCACTCCGGAAATCAACACGAAAATTGGAATCAACTTGGAGGACGTCGAAATGGCTACTTTGCTCAATAAAATGTCACTGAAAGCGGAGGTCGTGAACAAGGAGACATTGAAGATCATCGTTCCACCCACCAGACATGATATTCTTCACGCATGTGATATCGCTGAAGACGTTGGCGTCGCTTTCGGATACAACAATTTGATCACCAAACTTCCCGAGTCTAACACCGTCGCAGTGGCCTTCCCGATCAATAAGCTGTGCGATAACTTGCGGATTGAAATTGCGGCCGCCGGGTGGACTGAAGCTCTAAACTTTGCTCTCTGCAGTCGTGACGACATTTCCGTGAAACTCTGTCAGCCAGACGCTCTGAAACAGGCCGTCCATATTGGAAATCCGAAAACTCTCGAATTCCAGGTGGCTAGGACATCTCTTTTGCCAGGACTTTTGAAAACGTTGGCTTCCAATCGTGATATGCCACTTCCATTGAAGCTTTTTGAGTTGCAAGACGTCATCATCAAGGATGAGAGTTCCGATGTTGGCGCTAAAAACGAGAGGAGACTGGCTGCGGTCTATTACAACAAAGCTGCCGGATTCGAAATCATCCAAGGGTTCCTCGATAGGATGATGAGAATGTTAAACGTGAATCAAGCCAAGGATGGATCTGGATACTATATTGAAGCGGCTGAGAGTGAGACACGAAATTAATTATAGGGTTATTCGGGAAACCAGCAAAAATGGAAAGAAAGCTCGATTGATCTGAAACTCCGGTCATTCCCTGAAAATTTTCAGAAATAAAAATCGGTCTGAAATTTTCTGAGAGTATTTTTTTAATGGGGTTATTCTTGAAACCAGCAAAAAAAGCAAAAAAATAGAAAAAACCAGCAAAAAATTCAGCGAAAATTCGGAGAATGCTCCGATCGGTCTGAAACTTTGGGAAATCATTAAGAAGATACTTCCGGTCATTCCCTGAAAATTTCAGAAAGAAATATTGATTTTGAAAATTTTCAGAAATAAAAATCGATAATTTTAAAAATCAATATTTCGGTCTGAAATTTTCAGGGAATGACCGGAAAGTATCTTCTTAATGATTTCCCAAAGTTTCAGACCGATCGGAGCATTCTCCGAATTTTCGCTGAATTTTTTGCTGGTTTTTTCTATTTTTTGCTTTTTTTGCTGGTTTCAAGAATAACCCCATAACGATCTCTCAAAGTTTCAGACCGATCGGAGCATGGTTGCTAGTTTCAAGAATAACCCGATTAAAAAAAAATAATATTTTTTTTTCAGATCCAACGTACTTCCCTGGTCGATGCGCTAAAATTGTCGGACCAAAGGGAGTTATTCTCGGATACATTGGCGCTCTTCATCCAGAAGTTATCACATCTTTCGGACTTACACTGCCCTGCGGAGCCGTTGAATTCAACGTGGAGCCGTTCCTTTAAATTGTTCTCTTTTTTTTTGTTTACATTGTTCCGGTTTTCTTGTTTTCATATTTATGAATTTTCTATTATATCCTATCGCACGTTTCTTCCGTAATAATGAAATTTTGGATTTTTGGTGATTTTCACCTGCATAATTTGTCTTTTTTGTGGTAACTTATTCCATAATTATCTACTTTTTCGAATATACCGTAAAACCTGTAATTGAAGTGGGGTGGGACAAAAAAAAATTTCCACTAAAAAAAAAATGTTTTTTTTCCTCAAAAAAAAATTAAGAAACAAAAAAAATTGTCCTCAAAAAATTTACCAAAAAAAGTACGTTTTTCTGCCAGTTAAAAAGAAATTTTCCAAGTTTTTGTTGAAAATTAAAGGTTTTTGTCAATTCGGAGCATATACCGATTAAGTTTTTGCGTCTCACTCTAACCATCGAAAAAAAAATCAAACAATTTTTTGTCTCATCCGAAAAAAAATTTTTTTTAGTCCCACCCAAGAGGTCTTTGAAAAATAGAAGTACACCCTCACACCATTTGCATTATTTTTCAAATTATTTGATTTTTATTGGTTTCAGTAATTTTCAGACATTTTACGCAGCGAAAATGAAGGAAAGTAAATATAAATGCAATGCAGTTTCCAAAAAAAAATTTGCATAATCGGCGAAAAACTGACAAATTGAAAAAAAATGCAAAAGCGCTCCATTGCACCACGAGTTCTATTCTGTCGTACCCTCTATTTTGGTTGATAAATTTTGGGCTACAAGGAAGAGTTATTCCCTCGACTTCAAGATCCGAACAGTTTGCCTAGCCAAACAATCGAACGTTTCAAAGGCAACAAAACAGTATGGTGTCAGCCGACAATGTATTATTCGTTGGAAAAAGCAGGAACTTGAAATGAAAGCGAAAAAAAGATTTACAATTATGGGGTTTGCTCAGAAAACCGGAAAAAAAGGAAGAAAACGGAAAAAAAAAACTTCGGGAAAACTCGGAAAATGCTCCGATTGATCTGAAATTTTGGGAAAAATTGGAAAAAATTCTCTCGCTCACAAAATTTTGGACCGAAATATCGATTTTTCTGATAATTGTTAAAATCGATATTTTGGTCCAAAATTTTTTGAGCGTGTGCAGGAAATTTTTTTTCCAATTTTTCCCAAAATTTCAGGTCAATTAGAGCATTCTCCGATTTTTCCCGCTATTTCTTTCCGTTTTCTTCCTTTTTTTCCGGTTTTGTCAATAGGTCCATTAGAAAAAAAAAACGACTTGATGGAGCCGGATTTTGTTTTGTTTTGTTGCTTTGTCAAAATGAATTCTGTATTTCTTAATCGCGGGCCAAGCGTGAGTCTAAAAATATGTCCGGGGTGGGATGAAAAATAGAATTACACCCTCTAATTGAAGTACATGTACAGGTTTCACGGTAATTGTGTTTCAGATCATGCTGGCTGACTGCCTGCTCATCATAGCAATTGCTTTCGGAACCGCTCTCGCCGGAGAGGGAATCACTTGGTTGCTCGTCTACAGATCCGATCAATACAAGAGACTCAAAGCCGACATGGACAAAAAGACGAAGAAGTTGGAAAAGAAGAAACAAGAAGTTGGCGATACAAACGACAAGAATGTGAAGAAGAAGTTGGAGAGAGAGGAGGAAAGATTGAAGGCCACGAACAGAGATATGAGCATGTTCAAAATGAAGTCCATGTTCGCTATCGGACTCGCTTTCACCGCACTTCTCTCCACATTCAATTCCATCTTTGAAGGACGTGTTGTGGCGAAGCTTCCGTTCTATCCGATCGGTTTCATTCAGGGACTGTCTCATCGCAATCTGACTGGTGACGATATGACCGATTGCTCCTTTATTTTCCTTTACATCCTCTGCACAATGACTGTTCGTCAGAATCTTCAGAAGGTATGTATATTATTGGAAACAAAGAAGCTTTTGCTGACTTTTGTTTTTGTTGTTAAATTTTTTCTAAATAATAAAGGCACTGATTTTTTAAACACTAAACCTCTCAAATTTCGTAACTTTTTTGGCAGAATTAGTAAATTTTTGAACGGTAATCGAGTGACGCAGATTAAATTTACAAGTTTCCAATTGACCTATTCACAAAACCGGAAAAAATGGAAGAAAAAAATTGCGGGAAAAATCGGAGAATGCTCCGATTGACCTGAAATTTTGTAAAATATTGGAAAAAATTCTCCTGTACACGCTCACAAAATTTTGGACCAAAATATCGATTTTAAAAATTTTCAGAAAAATCGATATTTTGGTCCAAATTTTTTCCAATATTTGCCAAAATTATAGGGTCAATCGGAGCATCGATTTTTCCCGCAATTTTTTCCATTTTTTCCGGTTTTGTGAATAGGTCCATTAGAAACTTGTAAATTTAATCTGCGTCGATCGATTACCGTTCAAAAATTTACTAATTCTGCCAAAAAAGTTACGAAATTTGAGAGTTTAACAAAATCAGTGCCGTTATTATTTAGAGGGTTATATACTGTCGGCCCGCAAAAATGGTCAAACGCGCTCCACTGGACTCAACGCTATGCGATTTTCATTTTGGTCACCAAATTATTTTGTCGGTTTTTCTTTGGTTTTTTTTGCATAAAATCTTCTTTTTTCGTGTGTTTTCCTTGTAAAAATATTTTTTCGAGACCAAATTCATGAAGTTTTGTCAAAATCTTCCGCATATTTCCGAATTTCAGTGAAAAATCATTGAAAAACATCATCATGATGGAGTTTGAACAGATTTATGAATTTTTTAAAGTGCACAGAAATCCAAAAATATTGATTTTTCACTGAAATTCGGAAATATGCGGAAGATGTTGACAAAACTTCATGAATTTGGTCTCGGAAAAATATTTTACATGGAAAACGCACGAAAAAAGAAAATTTATGTAAAAAATCAAAGAAAAACCGACAAAATAAATTGGAAACCAAAATGAAAATCGCTTAGCGTTGAGTCCACTGGAGCGTGTTTGACCATTTTGGCGGTTCGACAATATATTGTGAAAACAAAAAAATTGCAACGCGGTGTTTGCGTACTATTGACAAAATTCTGAGAATTTTTCGAAAATTACCGCGAAAAATGCAATAAAGTTTCGAAACGTCCAGAGCCAAAATTGAAGGTGCTACCTCGGAATAGAACTGACGCGTAATAGAACTGTAGCGAAATTGAACTCGCTTTGGAATAGAATTGTAGTGAAATTGAACTGTAGCGAAATAAAACTGTTCGGAATAAAACTGATCGGAATAAAACTGTTTTGGAATAAAACTGTTCGGAATAAAACTGTAGCGTTTTGGAACTAAATTAGCAATGGAGCGCACTTGCATTGCTTGCTCATTCAAATATTGGAATTTCTCATGCGCGTGCTTTTTTCAACAGTTTTATATTTGAGCTATTCATCAAAAATTGTTTGTTTTGTTGTTTTTTTTGAATAAACTTTTATCATTTTTTTCTCGGCCCGCCTTGACGGCCAAGCAATGCAATCGCGCTCCATTGCTAATTTAGTTCCAAAACGCTACAGTTTTATTCCGAACAGTTTTATATCGCTGCAGTTCTATTACACTTCAGTTCTATTCCGAGGTAGCACCAAATTGAATTGTGAACTTCCAGATCCTCGGATTCGCCCCATCTCGCGCCATGGCTCGTCAACAATCCTCTCCATGGGCTCCACCAAACTCTCAAATGAATTATCTCCGTTAAGTTGTTCCCATTCATTCCTGTCAATGTTTTTTTTGTTCCAATTTTATCCTTTCATCCAAATTACATATGACAATTATTTATATGCCTTGTAGCAAAGTTTCATAGTGTATTATCACCGTATGATTGTTTTATGAACTTTCCTCTTTTCGATCGGATAATATATATTTACTTGTCTCGTCTTTTCCCCCCTCAAAAATGTGCTCCTTGTCTTTTGAACCAAAGTCTTTGAGATAAATTTTGTTTGATCTTCTTCTAACTCTTCCAACTTACTCATTTCGAAATCAGTTGCTAACTGTCGAGTTGTTATTTTCGTAAACTCTTGTATTGTCCATTCGCGAAAAAAAGCAAGTGCGCTCCACGAAACTTATGGACCTTATTAGCGCAGGAAAAAACCTATCGCGTCGAGACGCGGCTGTGAAAAATGCAATGCTCCTTTAATTTTCAATGGATTATTTCATCGGCCGGTCTCGACACGACAAGTTGTTTACGTCAAAAAACCACGAAAAACGGTTGTTTTCCTCTGCATGAATTAAAAACAATTTCGAAAATATTCCCCGTAAATCGACACAATATGAGGTCTCGCCACGACCTGGGTACGGTCGCACCAATTTTACCTGAGCAAAATAGAAATTTCCTCATTTTTTCTCCATCTTTTTGACTTTGAACGCACTTGCTTTTTTCGCGAATGGACAATATTTAATTTTACACTCAAATTCTCTGTTTTGGTCGAAAATGGGTGATGAAGGAAAGAGAGAACAAAGTCCAAAGGAAGAGCAAGAAGAAAAGAAAACGCGAAAAAGACTGGGATCTCCACAACCTGTCCCGATTCCAGGATCATCTGAGCCACAGACTGCTCCATTCCTTCCTCCATGGGTGGCTGGAGGATCACCGGCGAAATTTGTGACTCACGATGAGCTCATGAAAATGACGAACGAGCTCGAAAATATGGAACTCGTTCACGAAATCGCGATAGATCCGAATTTTCAGATTCCGGATAAGCCGGCAAATCCGTTGGAACATTGCGTTCGGTAAATTTGTGACCGGAATTGTTTCTTCAAGTAAATAGCTTAGTTATTTTCAGCGAGACAATGCATCGAGCTTACTACAGTCAATTGCGTCGAGATCTTGAAAAGGATCCACCGGAGCTCGAATACTGTTTTGGCTTTCTCATGGAGTTAAAATCTGTGAGTAAATAAATCGGTTCAAACTAAATTTTTATTCATATATTTCTAGGCCATTCTCGAAGATATTCTCACCGCCCAACACACCAGGTTAAAGGCTGAAATCAATCAGATGCTTGACGAATGTAAATTTACATTTTTTTTATTCGATCAGGATTTGAAATGTGGGCGGAGCCTAATTTGCTGGCGCGTCAGCAAACTTCCATGGCGCACTTTCGGTGCTTGCGCATTTTTCGACTCTCGCCTTTTATTTTATTGATTTTATTGTTTTTCTTTCAGTAAAACCTGTTTTTCTATGTAAAATGTATGTATTTTATCGTTTAATACCATATAATTGCCCAAACTTCGCTTTTCGTAAAGATTTATCCTGCAAAAACACCAAAAAACTCAAAACGAATATTTCGAAATGGTGGCTGAACCAAATTCGACGTTCTTAGGCTTAAAAAATTTCTAAAGACCTCAGCTATAATTCCGTTGGAGCACATGTGGGAAAAAAATTAAGAATTTATGTTTTTTTCCCGAAAAACATAAAAAATGCCTCAAAATTTGAATTTCGCGCGGAAAAATCCAGTGGGGCGCGTTTGCTCGGCTCCGCCCTCATTTCAAATCCTGGACACCGTGATTCATTAAAAAAAATTTTATTTTAATATTTAGCCACCCTCCGCTCGAAGCTAGACGAGGGAACTTTGGATGTGAAAAAAGTTATGAAGTACATTATTGATTTGTGTTCGAGACTTTGCTCCCCAGTTCGAGATATCAACATTTCTGAGCTGCGATCCAAATCAGATATCATCGATATATTCCAGGGAACCATGGACTTGTTGGAACTCATGAAAAACGACTTGACAAACTATCAAATATCACAGAACCGTGCGGCTATCGAGGAGTACAGTGCGAAACACGAGTACGAGATGTTTCAAAAGTTTTTGACGGAAAATCCGAATGGATGCAATTTCACACGTCAATGGCTACACACCGCTTACGACGAGTTGTTTGCGGGTGATAAGGACGCATCGGAGAGCTGTTCGAAGAAAGAGAAACGAGCGGAAGATTCGGAAGATTTTCTTGTGGATACGACGAGTCGCGGATACGTGAAACTTGTTCAGGTCGACGAATATAGTCCATTTCCGGAAACACTTAAAATTGACAAGCACAAAATCGAATTGCTAGCCGAGAAATTCCTGCAGATTGTCGTCTGTGCTTCAGCTGTTTTCGTGACATGCAACGTGGCCGGAAGGGCTATATCCGAGAGCCCAGAGTTCAAAAAGACACTCAAAAATCACTTGATCGCAATTACCAACAACACGGATGAAAAGTAATGGACCTATTCAAAAACCGATTTTCGCGGTTTTTTTAGGGTACGACAAAATAGAAATGCTACAAAAAAGAACTGGAAAAAATAGAACGGCTACAAAATAGAAATGAGCGAAATAGAACTCGGTGCGATGGAGCGCGTTTGCATTATTATTCGAATTTTCCGATTTTTATAGGTTTTTTCCAGTAATTTTCAGATATTTTACGCACTTAACAACAGCAAAAATAAAGAAAAGTATAAAATCAATGCAGTTTCAAAAAAAAAATTTCATAATCGGCGAAATTGAAAAAAATAATGCAAACACGCTCCATCGCAAAATGAGTTCTATTTCGTAGCATTTCTATTCTGTCGTACCCTCGTTTTTTTCCCTATGCAGGTTGTTTTCCAGGAAAAAACCCACCGCGTCGAGACCCGGCAGTGAAAAATGCAATGCGCCTTTAATTTTCAATGCGAATTTCGTTGAAATTTAAAGGCGCATCGAGTTATTTCATCGGCCAATCTCGACGCGATAAGTTGTTTACGTCAAAAATCCTCCGACTACTGTAGTTTTTGTCTTTTCCTCAATTTCGCATAGGGAAAAACGAGACCCCACGAAAAGGGGGGAAAGTGTTGAAACGCAGGAACGAAAAGGGGGGAAAATGGGCACAGTTTGTCTGCAAAAGTGCTGCACGGTTTTTTCTGCATTTTTGGAGAATGAGAAATAGTGTTTTTTTCTGCTTTGTTTTGCTGGGATTTAGTATTTTTGGGTACTTATTGTCCATTTGCGAAAAATGAAAGTGCGCTCCATTGAACTTCGTACTTTGCGATTTTCATTTTCGTCACCAAATTATTTTTTCTCTTTTTCTTCGATTTTTTGCTAAAATTCTTCGTTTTCGTTGATATTTCTTTGTTAAAATGACTAATAACAAATAAATTCGTAATCTTTCTTATATAGAAAATTTTAGATTAGTCTGTGTGTTTGTTTGTGTGTCTCACACACGAGTTTGCAGTCGACAAAACTCGATCCAGCGACCTATAGATTGAAGTTCAAACGTGCTAACCACTATACCACAAGGGTCACGAGAACTTGAGAGAAATAGGGAAAAGAAATGTTTGCCATTTCTATAAAAAAAAAAACAAAAATCAGTAAAAATGAATATTTGACGAAAGCGACTTAGTCGCCACAAGCTGCAGGCTTGTATTTTGTGAAAAATTTCCTAATTATGCCAAATTTCAGTTAAAATTCGCCAATTTTCAAAATTCCCGCTGCTTTAAAAATTCCTAAAGCATTTATTTGGAAAGCTTTTAGTTCAAATGATTTTATGACGATGTATTTCAATGTATTCTTTCTTTTTAGCACACAATTTTCCTATTTTAATGCGAAATCACCCGAATTTTCGCAAAAAATATTATTTTTCACTAAAATCAATAATTTTGTGGACCTCTCGAAGCTTTTCCGCTACTTTTATTTTTTAATCGTTTCTATTTTGTCTCCGCATTTTAAATACTAAATTCCAGCAAAACAAAGCAGGAAAAAAACACTATTTCTCATTCTCCAAAAATGTAGAAAAACCGTGCGGCACTTTTGCAGACAAACTGTGCCCATTTTCCCCCCTTTTCGTTCCTGCGTTTCAACACTTTCCCCCCCTTTTCGTGGGGTCTCGGAAAAACCACGAAAATCGGTATTTTTTTTGTGGACCTATTCAAAGTACTGTAGAAAACTCGGAAAAATGAAAAAAACTGGGAGAAAACTCGGAAAATGCCCCGATTGGTCTGAAATTTTGGGAGAAACTGGCAAAAATGCTTCCGGTGTTGCTCAGAAAATTTTGGGCCGAAATATCGATTTTAAAAAATATTGCTTTTTTTTTTGAAAATTTTTAAGATCAATATTTCGGTCCAAAATTTCCTGAGCAAGTCCGGGAGAATTTTTGACAGTTTCTCCCAAAATCTCAGACCAATCGGAGCATTTTCCGAGTTTTCTCCCAGTTTTTTGTCATTTTTTCCGTTTTTCTACAGTACTTTGAATAGGTCCCTAATGGGGTTATTCAGGGTCAAAAAAAATAGTTTTTTTCTCTTTTTTTTCCTTATTCAAATGACGGAAAAAAAGAAAAAAATTCGTGGCCGCGAGAGTTTTTTTCCGTTGCTTTTCTAGGCCATCGCAAGAGTTTTTTAGGCCCTCCGCTGTGAGAAAAATTTTTTCAAAAATGATTCGCCCGTAAATCGATATTTCGTAGGTCTCCGGAGGGCCTAAAAAACTTTTGCGATGGCCTAGAAAAGCAACGGAAAAAACGACAAAAATTATCCGAATTTACCGGTAAAACATTAGACAAATATTTCATCCTTGGCGAACACGGCGACGAAAATAATCACAAAAGTTTCAGAACGTGGCACTTTCGAAACGTCCCAGAGCCCATAAAGACACTTAAAAAAATTGTACATATTAATTAATTCCGTGGTAAAATTTTAGGCAAATCAAGACGGATTTGGAAAAGATAGGTGAGCAGTGCGTAAAAGAAACGAAAGAGACGTCTGAGAAGTTGAATGAACATTGGGAAGACGAAAAATCGACTTCTATTCGAAATCAAATCAATGCGCTGATAAGCTTGGATAATCCAATTCGAAAACTGGTACACACTCGTGTTTCTACTTTTGTCGAAGAAATGCTTCGCAGCCCGACTTCAGTTCCTCACCGTTTACTACCGGGACTTTCCGTTGTTCAGTCAGAACTATGTGCATTCACTTCAAAGTGAGCAATACTTTTTTTTTCGCTTTTCCCCATCCATTCAAGCTTTTTTTCCAGGTTTCTTCGTCTCTGTGTCCACAACCGAAAGACATTCTATACAATGTACTCTAGTCTCATTCTAGAATTCCAAGGCCACGCCCCCTCCACTCACGCCATTTATCACGCTGACAGCCCTTCATCAATGCCTGGTCCGAGCTCTTCTTTCTCTTCAGGTTGAATGTTTATCTCACTCACTAGATTTTAATTGAACTGTATTTAAGTATTTATTTTCTTTCCATCTTGCCTCTATATTTATTTTTTTTTAATGTTTTATGGCGCGGCCAGAAAGCCTGCACATCTTGGTGACGCGCGAAGTGAATAATGGGAAATTTCTGCATTTATGACCACCCTTTTTTCATTTATGGCCGCGCCATTACGCAAACTTTCATCATCGTTGATCTACGCTATGTGACATAATCTCGGTTTTGGCGGTATTTATGAATTTATGAGAAGCACAAAAAAAATGAAATGTTTGCATTTATATACACATGTACAGAGCCCAGCTTCACTCTCAGCAATCTTTGCAACTCTTTCGACAAAAATCTTTTCGCTCGTCCAAAGTGTAAAACGTCGAGTGGCAGAAGCCGTTGTCGGCCCATGTCGGACAGCTTTAAAATTAAATTAAATTGTTTATTTATTATTCAAAAACACTTGCGAGTTTTTATCATTTGGTTGTTTCTGTACCTCTGGAACGCGTCGCGACATCGAGCTGCAGGCGGCAGGTTCGAAAATTCTTTGCAAGCGTCGCAAGTTTTAGCGCACTGACGAACCATTATCTGGAAGAAAGAATATATATTGTTGGAAACATCAGAAAAACAATAAACATCTCACATTTCTGTATTCCTGTCTTGTGCAAAGCGGCTTAATCTTGGAGCATCTGTTGGAAATGTCATAGCATTTTATTGGTTTTGGAGGCACAGAAGTGAAAGTAGTCGTCAATGATGCTGTCGAATTGAGAGTCACGAGAACTTCTTCTCCGGAACCTTCTTCCTCCACAGTCACACTTTCTACAGTAGGATCTCTGAGAAATTGCTCGTCTGTCAGATTGGTGTCCGATCGCATTGGTAAAAATGCCTGAGCAGAGGATACGAGCAGCAGAAAAAAGAGACAATGCATGCTGAGCTTGACACGATTGACCAACACATCCCTTTTTATACCGGAGCTCCCGGGCGGCTGTTTGTTTGATTTTTGAAAACAAACTGTACGATGGCTACCAATCGGAACATAAACAAAACGTGTTTTGGCACGGAGAATAGTCAGCTTCTGTTCCCATAATTAAATATTGTGATACAGCGTATTGGTTCGGATATTTATGTGTCGCCAAAAAATACAAATAAATAAAAAAAAGCGAGGACGTACAAACGGCTGTTGGAGGCAGTTTATGACACCTACCTCAGCCAGTGATACGACTTTTCTTCATTCATTTTTTTAAATTTTGAGTACAAGTGATAAAATTGAATTGATTGACAGCATAACCCGAAAATTCTAAAGGGCGGTTCTATTGCGGCTACGGGGTGGTAAATTATAAATACAATTATTCAACAAGGCAATACAATGAGTTCATAGAAACTGGGAATATGTTGATTATGACGAGCTTTCCGAAGAAGAACTGTAGAATTCGTCGAATTCGTTTTTAAAAGGACATGCCCTTCTATTATTTTTCAACGTTCTCGTCCAATTTTCGAAAAAGCAAGAAGTCAAGAAATGAATAATTTTTAAATGATTTATGTTTTTCGAAAAATTGGACGAGAACGTTGAAAAATAATAGAAGGGCATGTCCTTTTAAAGAAAATACAGTACTTAAATAGTAAAGGGACAGTTCCAAAAAATATGCGTTGGTCCCACACCGATTTTATGTTTTAGGTACTGTACAATTCCCCGCGAAAAACATACATTTCCCCGCGAAAGATAGAAATTGCGGCCCAAAAATGATTTCGCGACTCATTCGATTAAGAATTTTTCGAAGCAAAAGGCTCCTATCAATTTTCGAGTCAAAATGACCGAAGGAGTACAGATGAAGAATGTGCCGGAACTGAAATTTCCAACGGTTAGTTTAATTTTTTTCGAAATGTCCTTAAATCGCTTGTTTTTGAGGTTCACTGGTTTTCTCCGCTAGCAACATCGTCGCCAAAACTGACAAAAATGCGGGCGGCCAAACGAATTCATAGCCCAGGCCAATCGTGGACGTCTTCTGATTCGAGTGGAAATGTCACGTCTCAACTCATTGATGGTTTTGATGAATTGCTGATGTAAGGAAAACAAAATATTTTCAAAAAGACCAATTTTTTTACAGAGATACATCGAAGAGAAACCAGGACTCTACAGTCTCTATGTACACTGCAGTAGAGTACGTCTTTTTTTAGATCGCTTCCAGCTCAATAATTGTGAACTTTGTAGAGACGAATCCACGTTGGACCGAAGTATTTCCCTGACTATGCGCACGGCGCTCGAGTACGTCGACCCGGAAATGCTCCGGCATGAACCTGTAAAGTTGATGACTCGAGAAGAACTTCGCTCTGCAATCCTCGATCGCATGCAGTTGAATTCTCCGAGTATATCTGATGAGGATTTCAATATTTACGCCACTGTGATCACCGAGAGAATTTTCTGGAAAGCGTGCAGGACGTGGACAGGAACAATCCCCATCAACACCGAAAAGGATATAACAGACTCCGCAGATTTCGCCTGCAAAGATTGGTACATGAGGTAAACCAGTTAAATACCGTGCAGAATAATTTTGTAAGTGTTTTTTTTTTTCTGTTTCAGCAACACCGCCTTATTCTGTGCTGATGAACTGCAGAGTATCAGTGAGTTAAATCGGTTTGATTGGAATTGTGTCGCCACGTATTGCCATGGAAAAGGAATGCCAATCGTTGTCATCAAGCGAATTTTTACCGATAATCTGGTTCGCCGGTCCACTGGAGAATGTCTGGATGTCGTCGAAATGATCTGGCTTCTGTTTGCAATGTTTGGAACTGATGAGCCGCAATCATTCGAATACTGGTTCCGTGTTCTTGATGTTCAATCGACTGGAATACTAGCCGAAAGCGATCTGAACAAATTCTACTCGGGAATATCGCATTTTCTGGCAGAGCATAATGTGACATCTTTGCCTTTCGAAAATGTGATGACTCAGTTCAATGACATTCTCGGAACCTCGGACTGGACGCTCCGCGCATTCAAGAAAAATCCTTATCTTACTGGAAGAGTTATCAACGGATTTGTGAATGCCTACCGATTCTTGGATCAAGAAACCGATGAAAGTAGGTTCTAGTGAAATCAATAAATGTATAATCTTTAAATATGTTTAGAAACAAACACTGAACGCATGGACGATGAAGACTTTGGTCAGGGGCCGCGAACACGATGGGAGCGAATGATTGATCACGAATTCGACGAATTCTACAGTTCTTCTTCGGAAAGCTCGTCATAATCTACATATTCCCAGTTTCTATTAACTCATTGTATTGCCTTGTTGAATAATTGTATTTATAATTTACCACCCCGTAGCCGCAATAGAACCGCCCACTAGAATTTTCGGGTTATGCTGTCAATCAATTCAATTTTATCACTTGTACTCAAAATAAAAGAAAAATGAATGAAGAAAAGTGGTGTCACTGGCTGAGGTAGGTGTCATAAACTGATTCCAATAGCCGTTTGTACGTCCTCGCAGTGTCACCAAATCCAACTTTTAATCCATTACTGAGGTACGCGATTGTGATTTCGTGCTCAAAATCCGTTCGGATATTTTGGCCACCGTACCCACTGTGACCGTACATTTTGACTTTCATCTGAAGAAATTCAGAATTTCTACTTTTCTATTTATTTACTTTCAAACACTTACTCCTTTGTGCTTAAATTCTTTGAGCATAAACCCTTGTCCCCTGGGAACTTTCGCTCCACTTATGTAATCCTCGCTCATCTCGTAATTTTCAAACATTTGCCTCTTCACGCCTTCCGAAACAATTTTTCCATTTCGAAGAAGCTCGAAAATTTCAGCCAAGGCGCGAGCAGTTCCGATTCCCAAAACAGCAGCTTGTTCGAGCTGGTGAAGGTCCGGATTGTTCAGTGTCATTGCCTAAATATAAATGTTTTTTGAATTTATTTACTGTATTTTCAATCGAGTTGCATCAGGAAAAAAAGAAACCCGCCCACTTATTTGTGCGCGACCACGCAAGCATAGTGCTATTTAAAGAGACGCAGACATAACAGTGTTTGCGGACTCATGTTTTCATGATGGAACTCGTTTGCAAACACAATAAATATCAACAACAAAAAAATAACAACTCACTCCAACAAACTGAATAAATGGAGTGGTGGCCGTAGTTTTAGCAAGAGTTCCATTATTGTATTTGTCTTTTACGAATCGAAGCACGTCAAAGTCTTTTGGAGAATAAAGAATCTCTTCAACAACATTCCACACATTCGGATTTTCAATTCGGGAAACTCGGTGCTGTTCAGAGCGAGGAAGGCCCAAGTAAAAGTCGATTCCTTGACAAAAAATTATTCTACAATTAGGGTTACCACAAACCCACCATGTTTATCCGCAATCTCTTCTTTGAAATACAGTCCAACAGTTCTTTTCCTGCTATCGACCCTCCTCACAAGTGCATCCACTAGCCATCCAAAAGTGACTGCATGATATCCAATTTTTTCCCCGGGGGGCCAATTTGGCTTCTGTTCCGCTAGTATCTGATCCATAACCTTTGGATTTTTTGCCATATCAAAAGTAATTGGATGGTCCGTATAGGCGAGACCAGCTTTGTGAGTCAATAGCCACCTGATAGTCACATTTGCTTTTCCATATTGTCGGAATTCTGGCCAGTACTTGATCACAAGATCATCGTATTTCAGCCGTCCTTCATCAATCAGTTTCGCAACAACTATCGCTCCGATGGCTTTCGAACACGAGAACACCACGGACAACGTGTTTTCATTCCATTTCCGTTCGCTTTCTCGATCTGCCAGTCCACCCCAAATATCCACAACTTTCACACCTTTGTGATAAACGACGAATGCTCCTCCAGATCTCTCCCAGTTCTCCTCCAAGTTCAATCTGCAATTGATCAATAAAATCGAGTTTTTAGGAACAAGACCCTTCAACAAAAGGCAAAACTCACTTGAAAGCATCTGCAACGTGTTTCCATTTCTCGTGAAACTTTCCATTAACTTGTACTTCTTTCGAATTTTTGGGTCCAAAGTTGTGGTAAAACAAGAAAATTCCAATTAACACTATTGATACATGTGATAAAGATAGTCCAAACATCTAAACTTTCAAATTTTATAGATTCATTTTTTTTTTCGGAAAAAGAAAATACAGAGGAAAGAAAGAAATATTGAACAGTTAAAAGGAAGGAAGGGGAGATTGGGACAACCCGGTGGCTTCAATAGAAAAATAAAATTGGATAGAGAGAGAGAGAGGGAGAGTAAGATGATGAGATGTACTATTCGCTAAAGAAGAGTCGAGTTTATTTTTGATGCGCTTCATCTTCGTACGTGGCACCGAAAATGGTGACTCCGGCAACGAGAGCGGTAACTGTGAAGAATTGAGCCATGATACGGTACTGCATCATTTTTTGCGCGCCGACTTTGTCACCAAGGAATGAGGATCTAAAAGTGTATGAAAAATAATATTTGGTATGTCTTAAACCAGGACAACAAAATTAAAAAGGCGTGGTCTAAAATCCCGTTTTGAAGCAATAAAAAGTATAGAGAAAAAAAAGAAATTAGACGGGGACAGAAGAGCACGAAAGACTACACTCTGGCACACAGTCAATAAAGAAAAATGTGATAAACAAAAACTACATGTCGAGAACAACGTACTTCTTTATATACTCTTTCTTTCTTTATTCAAGTGACCCGTGGATTGTTCTCGAAGATACGGGAAAAACATATGCTCTGTGAGAACAGGTGGTGCTAATCTATCTACACTGCCCTCGACCGACCAAATGAAAGATCAAAAGTTCGACTATTAGTCTGACGTGGTGTACACTTTCTTTTGCTTCTTCTCACATGAATATCACGTCCATGGGGTAAGACAAAAAAAAGAAGTTTTTTCGGTTTTTTTTGTTGATAATTCACGCGACACAGTGTCCAGGATTTGAAATGTGGGCGGAGCCTAATTTGCTAGCGCGCCAGCAAACTTGCATGGCGCACTTTTTGTGATTTTATTATTATTTTTTCAGTAAAACCTGTTTTTCTTTGTAAAATGTATGTATTTTATCCTTTAATACCATTAAATTGCCCAAACTTCGATTTTCGTAAAGATTTATCCTCCAAAAACCCCAAAAAAACTGAAAACGATTATTTCGAAATGGTGGCTGAACCAAACTCGACGTTCTTATGGGGTTATTCAGGGTCGAAAAAAAAATAGTTTTTTTTTTCTTTTTTCCTTGTTTTTTTTTCCTTATTCAAATGACGGGAAAAATAGAAAAAAAATCCGTGGCCGTGAGTTTTTTTCCGTTGCTTTTCTTGGCGATCGCAAAAGTTTTTTAGGCCCTCCGCTGTGAGACCTGCGAAATATCGATTTATGGGCGAATAATTTTTGAAAATTTTTTTGTTGAAAAAATACAGAAAATCATTGGAAGTAAGCAAAAAAATTCAAAATTTATTCGCCCGTAAGTCGATATTTCGCAGGTCTCACAGCGGAGGGCCTAAAAAACTTTTGCGATGGCCTAGAAAAGCAACGGAAAAAAAAACTCTCGCGGCCACGGATTTTTTTTTCTTTTTTTCCGTCGTTTGAATAAGGAACAAAAAGGAAAAAAAACTATTTTTTTCGACCCTGAATAACCCCATTAGGCTTTTTAAAAAAATGTGGGAAAAAATTAAGAATTTATGCTTTTTTTTTCCTGAAGCGCGAGACAAACAATTTTTGATTGAGGATTTTGGACAAAAAAAAATGGAAAAAATTTTAAAAACCATTTTTTGCTAAACCTTACTTGAACATTCCGAGCAGAGCGGCCGTTGTGAGTCCCATTCCGAGAATCACACCTGGATTGCTGGCGGCGTTGGAGATGACTCCGGTTTGTTGCGATCCACCAACGTTCTTTCCTCCGTGGTATCCAATATCAACTGGGATTGCTGGCACCTGGAATAATTGTTTGTTGCCAGAAAATTCGCGATTGCAAAAAAAAAAAAAAAGAAAAACTCACTCCACTGTACTTTTCCTGATTATCCATAGTTCTGGCGAGTTGATCGGGACTCATATGCTCTTTTTTCCACTCGTACGATCCCTTTTTCGACTCATCGTGCACTCCGGCTACGTTCATAAAGACGGTACGGAAAAGGCCCATTGTGATTAGAAACACTAAAGTATGGATTAGCAAATGTGTGAATTAAAATAAAGAGCATATGAATTGATTACCGACTGAACGGATATAAAGAGTTCAAGTAATGAAATAGCTGCAGAAAATTCAAACACTTTATCAAAACTTCTAGACTGTACAAAACTATTTTCAAAACAAAGTGAGTGAATCGACACTTACTCCTTCTTCTTTTGGACAATGACTCCAGCGTCAGGATCGCGAGCAATCTTCGCAGCCGTTGTTCTTCTAGAGATAAAGAGTGTCGTCAAGCACATGATTGATGCGGTGACAATGACTATAGCTCGAATTCTTTGGTGCATTTGGTTCATTGTACCGTTGCTGCAAAAATTTATTTAAAGAGCAAAAAAAAGTAAGCGTTTCTAAGCATTTATCGATGTACGGAAAGTTCAGCGGAAGCATGTATGACTCGACTCACTGAACGTATTTCGGAATGTCCTCTGAAGACGAATAGAGGTTGGTGATGACGAGAAGCTTTTTCTGCCAATCGGTTGGGATTTGACCGGCTTCTGTATCGGATGTGCCTTGATGACGGTTACCTTGAACAACATGTTTGAAGTCGTCTTTTGTAGAGTACGCAATGTCTCGCTCTCCCTGCGGTTTAAAACCTTCCACTTCTTGCTGTTTGTTGACCTCATCCTGGGAACATATACAGTTTCTTGCGTTTTAATTTATGGGTCTATTATTGTTTTATTTAAGTTGTCGCGTTGCCAACTGAGTTACGAGGCTCCGCCCACTGCCCTGCTACTTTTTGCTGTGATTTTTCCTTTTTTTCCTCATTTTGCAGCTTTCCTTCTGTTTTTTTCAATACATTTTTCTTTCAGATCAATAAATGGCGTATGGTGTGCGAATGAATATTGAACAAAAAAATTCGAGAAAAAATCGTAATTTTTGCATTTTTTTGGAAATAATTGATTTCAGATTGCTAAATGTGTTGTGTTGTTCGAATGGAGATTCGATTAAACAGTGCGCGATTTCCCTCAATTCATCGCATTCATTTTTTAATTGAATCCGTATTCGAACAATCCATTTGACGACCTGACATCAATTATTTCCAAAAAAAATTAGGAAAGAAAGCAAAAATTACCATGAAAAGACGAAAAACAACTTTTTATCAATTTTTGCATACCATACGCCAATTATTGATCTGAAACAAACATGTATTTAAAAAAAACAGAAGGAAAACTGCAAAATGAGGAAAAAATGTGAAAAAAAGGAAAAATTACAGCAAAAAATAGAAGGTCAGTGGGCGGAGTCTCGTAAATCGGTTTGCAACGCGACAACTTTAATAAAACAATAATATTCACGAAACCAGCAAAATATGCAAAAAATTCGGAGAAGAATGCTCCGATCAGTCTGAAATTTTGACAAAAAATGTCAAAAATACTCCCGGACCAAAATATCGATTTTGAAAATTTTCGATATTTTGGTCTGAAATTTTTTGCACATGTCCGTGAGTATTTTTGACATTATTTACCAAAATTTCAGACTGATCGGAGCATTCTCCGAATTTTTTGCATATTTTGCTAGTTTCCGTGAATAGACCGATTAAAAAAAACCGTAATTCTTGCTTACTTTCTTCTGTGCCATTTTGGCCTCCAATGGGTCCAATCTACGAATCGTCATCGATACCGCAGGAGTCATTCGTGAAGCATGAGCACCGCTTCTGATGGTAAACGACAACATTATTTCTGAAAAAGCGAAAAAATATGAAAAAAACGGTTCAAACACTGGATGAAAATAAGGAATGAAGGAACATGGCCAGAAGGCGGTCGGTCCGTTAGGGAGTGAGACGAGGAGAAAAAAGGCGCAAAGTAGTAAACAATGAAGAAGATCAGAGCGCGGATGCAAAGAGTACAGGCTTCTTGTGATGTTTTTAGCCGGCGCTGATGCCAACGATGCTTTGGAGTGCAAATCAAATCAATTTTCTTTTTAAGGCTTGTCGATACAAATCTATAATGGACCTATTTATAGGATTCGTTTTTTGAAATTTTTTGACATCTATGCAGCGAAGTCCTGCTCTGTGGGTCTAAATCTGCTTGGCAGGATAGGATACACAAAGTAAGCTAAAATTGTCTGCATAAGAATGAAATGATAATAGCCAAAATTTAGGTTTGCAAACGCTTGAAAATCGAAATTTTCTGAACAATTCAACAAAATAAAGTAAGGATTGTTTTCCACAATGTTTTGGAAGGAACACTGAAAAATTCAGTGACCACAGATCGAATAAACAGAAAACAAGAATTTTGGTGCCATGCAAAAGGGTTTTTCGACGACTATTTTCTAGAAAAATCTTCAATTTACCCGTCCGAAATCCAAAAATTGCGCGAAAAATCTGAGAATGCTCCGATTGACCTGAAATTTTGGGAAAAAAGTGCCAAAATTTTTTGAGCGTGTACAGGAGAATTTTTTCCAATATTTCCCAAAATTTCAAGTCAATCGGAGCATTCTCAGATTTTTGCCGCAATTTTTTCTTTTTTCTCCGGTTTTGTGAATAGGTCCATAACTCCCTTGTAAGAGTATATTTTAAGCAACTTTCCTCAGAAAGTTGGCACCCCCTTTAATGCCGCGTCCAAAGAAAAAAAAACCTGAACGTTTTTTCAAAAAAAAAAAAAAAAACAGGAACTTTGAACTACAAAAAATACATTATTTCATATTTTTTTCCTCACTTTTGGAGCAAAAGACATATGCAAGAAACTGAAAAATGCGAGGAAAACCGTTTTACGGAAAACGCTGATTTTTACATGATGATGGTGTGAGACTCACAATCTGAGAAGCATGTTTGGGAAAACGGTTTCCCGTCGTTTTTCAGTTTCTTGGAGCTCCGTAATATTTTTAAAGCTATTTTCCTGTTTGGTAAGCTCAAAAAATTCTGTAATTTTCTGAAGTTAAAAAAAATCACCAAGCACAACCAAAAACTGCTTTATTTTTATTTCTTCCTTTTAATTTCAATTCGTGTTATTTTTCTGGTTTCAGTAATTCATTTCATTCACAAATCAAAAATTTTACGGATTTTTAATTCGTAAAAAATAAATTTAACGCCCAGCCCTGTTTTGGACACGATATAAGAGGAAAAACCTGGCTCACTGTGGTTTTGAGAACAACTAAATGAAACTCACTCTGGAATTATCAAATTTATCTGTTATCTGCAGACCCATAATGTCACCTCGTCCGGATCTCGCAAGGGCCATTGTGGAAAAGAACATGAATAAATCTAAAGTATGGATTAGCTGATGTATTTTAATGTAAACTCGAAGAAAGTAACGAGAATATGGATGGATTACCGACTGAGCGGATACGAAAAAATGTATAAAAGAAAGGGACATTGGTGAAAAATTCAATGTTTTTATAATCAAAAATTACTATATTGTACAGAACTCATTGCAAAACGTAATGAAAAATAACCGTAGTCCTTGTAAAAATAGAGCACCGCCACTTACTAATTCATTCTGGTGACAACGACTCCAGCATCACGATCGCGCGCAATCTTCTCAGCCATCGCTCGCTCAGCGATGTAGAACGTCGAGAAGAAGAAGATCGATGCGGTGACGATGAAAACGACTCGCATCCGGTCGTGCATTCTGTTCATTGTGCCGTTGCTGCAATATTTTTCGATACTTTCACTTCTGAAAAAAAAAATCGACTTACTGAACGTAAGGTGGAATGTCGGCAGCAGATGGGTAGAGCTTGGTGAGGACAAGGAACTTCTTTTGCCATTTAGTTGGGACGTGTCCAGTTTCCGCATCGGCTGCTCCTTGATAACGACTATCTTGAACTGTTTGCTTGAAATCGTCCTTTGTCGAATACTTGACACCTTCCCCTTCTTGTTGTTGGATTACTTCAGCCTGGAAATTATAAAGTTGCTGCACATGCTGCTTTTTTTTTCGCTCACTCTCTTCTGTGCCATTTTTGCCTCCAACGGATCGAATCTGCGAATAGCCATCGAGACAGCCGGTGTCATGCGCGATGCGTGGGAGCCGCATCTGATTGCCGACGACAACATTGTGTCTGAAAAGAAAAAAATAAAACTGTTTTATTGAAAAAAAGGACAAAAACAAAAAAATAAAAAAGGTGAAAAGAAACGAGAGCGTCCGCCGCAAGGCCGCCCGTTTGAAGGGAGTGTTGAGACGAAGAGATTCAGACGAAAAAGGGAGAGAAAAGAGACGCAGACGCAAAAAGTGAAAGCTTTTTCTGTTGGTTTGTGAGTGATGCAAACAATTTGCATGGGAATCAAAAGTTCAAGTTTGAAGATGACTTTGGAAAAATATATTTATTATGGACCTATTCAGCAGAGGAAAAAAACCGTTTTCGTGGTTTTTTTTCCCTATGCAGAATTGAGAAAAAAAGACAAAAAACTACAGTAGTCGGAGGTTTTTTGACGTAAACAACTTGTCGTGTCGAGACCGGCCGATTAAATAATCGGATGCGCCTTAAAATTTCAACCGAATTCCCATTGAAAATTAAAGGCGCATTGCACTTTTCGCTGCCGGGTCTCGACGCGATGGGTTTTTTTTTCCTGGAAAACAACCTGCATAGGGAAAAAAAACCGCGAAAATCGGTTTTTTTCCTGCGCTGAATAGGTCCATTACGTATTCCCTAGTACGTGAGATGTCTTAAAATGGGTCTTGACACGATCGGTGTTTGCACACTTGTGAATTTGAATATTTGTTTTCGAATTTTTCAATTAAAATTTTTCTTGTTATTTTTTTGTTTTTTAAATCTTATATTTTATAAATAGGGGGTCATTCATGTATAGTGGACCTATTCAGCGGAGGAAAAAAACCGATTTTCGCGGCTTTTTTCGATATGCAGGTATTTTTCCAGGAAAAAAACCCATCGCCTCGAGACCCGGCAGTGAAAAATGCAATGCGCCTTTAATTTTCAATGGGAATTTGGTTGAAATTTAAAGGCGCATCCGATTATTTCATCGACCGGTCTCAACACGACAAGTTGTTTACGTCAAAAAGGCTCTCGGACGTTTCGAAAGTAGACGTTTCGAAAGTGTGACGTTTCGAAAGTGCGACGTTTCGAAAGTGTGACGTTTCGAAAGTGGACTTTTCGAAGGTTTTTCTGGATTTTGTCGACGCGGTGTTTCACACAATCATTTTAAAAAGCTTTTTAAGGAAAATTCCTCAAACACCGCGACGAAAAAATCCAGAAAAACCTTCGAAAAGTCCACTTTCGAAACGTCACACTTTCGAAACGTCACACTTTCGAAACGTCGCACTTTCGAAACGTCACACTTTCGAAATGTCTACTTTCGAAACGTCCGAGAGCCGTCAAAAAACCTCCGAATACTGTAGTTTTTTGTCTTTTTTTTCTCAATTCTGCATAGGGAAAAAAACCGCGATAATCGGTTTTTTTTTCTGTACTGAATAGGTCCATATTATGGATTCGTGAATGAGCGACAAAACGCGGTGAATTTTTGGGGCAAAAGTTGGCTGGTCTCGTCACGATTTTGACAGACTACGGTTAGCGCGAAAAATATTTTTTCTTCTTTTGTTTTTAAGAAAAACGCGTTTTTTTGCCTTTTGACTAGCATTTTTTCACTATTAAAATTTTTTGTGTAATCTGGAATGGGTAATTTCGTTTCAAAAACACATTTTGTTGAGAAAACACTATGAAAATGCGTTTTAATAATAAAAAATATATTTTCGCGCTAACCGTAGTTTGTCAAAATCGTGGCGAGACCAGCCAATTTTTGCCCCAAAAATTCACCGCGTTTTGTCGCTCATTCACGAATCCATAATAAAAGAACATGATTTTTCCAATTCACGCATGTCAAAAATTATAAACAATCTACAGTATCCCAAGTATGCATACACCGATCGTGGCGAGACCCATTTTACGACATCTCACGTATTCGGGAATACGTAATATTGTGAAAACAAAAAAGTTGCAACGCGGTGTTTGCGTACTTTTAAAATTCAAACGAAAGTGGGAACTAATCTCTTCATTTGCTATGCTATTTCGTTCATTGTCGTTTGAATTTCAAAAGTACGCAAACACCGCGTTGCAATTTTTTTGTTTTCACAATATTGTCGAAAAAATCATGCGGCGACCTACAGTAACCCTAAAAACACAACGATTTACGGGGTGATTTGATTTGAGAAGATTGCCCGAAAAATGTTGTTTTTATCGTGTTTTTCTTTGATGCTCCTGTATATGCTCAGAAATTTTTGGACCAAAATATCGATTAAAAAAATTTTCAGAAAAAAACTCGAAAATTTTTTAAATTGATATTTTGTGAGCATTTTTTCCTAAAATTTCAGGTCAATCGGATCATTTTCCGATTTTAACTGCAGTTTTTTTTTCCGGTTTTGTGAATAACCCATAAAAATTGAGACATTTCTATATTATGTTTTCAATCGACTTGCGACATGAGAACGCAAAACTCCGCCCACTTATTTGTGCGCTTACCACGCGAACACAGTGTTATTTGAAGAGACGCAGACTGAACGGTTAATGCAGACTTGAATTGAATTGCATTTTCATGTCGCAAGTCGATTGAAAACACAACATTTATTATTTATATTTAAGTATCAGGAAAGTGTTAAAAAAGAAAATTGGAATATGAGATATTCAATTAACCAAAAACAAAATACATTTGCACTCACCGAACATCAAAAAGAGATGATATTGGGACCATGGTGATCAATAGAATCCTCTATATATACCGTCACGGCGCGCTCTTTGCAGTTTCAATGATACAAATGTGGGCGGCGCCGCCAACCAACCTCCCATCATTCGCGTGTTGCCACAAAAAAATGTGCGAAAAGTCACGTAACACAAACTTTGAAACGTGAATGTTGTCTGCGTTGTATGTCATCTCTCTTTCCCTTGATTTTTGGTCAAAGTAGTGTTTTTTTTTCGTTTTATAGGGACTAGTTCACTTATTTTTTGACAGCTAGACGTTTATTGTGTTTTCAATCGACTTGCGACACGACATGAGAACGCGAATCGAAACGCCGCCCACTTATTTGTGTGCGATCACGCAAACACAGTGATATGTGAAGATACGCAGACAGAACGGTGAATGCAGACTTGAATTGAATTGCGTTTTCATGTCGCAAGTCGATTGAAAACGCAATAATTTATGTAAATATGCACAAAGGATGCAAAAACCACATTTTCGATAATGGCGACTCTTGTTTTTTGTTTTTTTGTTGTTGTTTATTTTGATTCAATAATAATTGTGATCTGTTATTTAGCCAATGTGAATGACAACGATTAACTTTTCAGAGGTTGCACGGTGTGCCAAAATCCGAAAATGTTTGAACTGTTCGCAATGGAGCGCGCTTGCATTTTCAGTGCTAAAATGAACGGTGATTTTCAACATTTTTCGGCTCTCGGACGTTTCGAAAGTAGACGTTTCGAAAGTGTGACGTTTCGAAAGTGTGACGTTTCGAAAGTGCGACGTTTCGAAAGTGTGAAGTTTCGAAAGTGGACTTTTTGAAGGTTTTTCTGGATTTTGTCGACGCGGTGTTTGAGGAATTTTCCTTAAAAAGCTTTTTAAAATGATTGTGTGAAACACCGCGTCGACAAAATCCAGAAAAACCTTCAAAAAGTCCACTTTCGAAACGTCACACTTTCGAAACGTCGCACTTTCGAAACGTCACACTTTCGAAACGTCACACTTTCGAAATGTCTACTTTCGAAACGTCCGAGAGCCCATTTTTCAGGTTTTTCGTAAAATGAAGGAATTTTAACAAATTTTGCAACAAAATATTGCTTTAAAAAAGGATTTCGATTATTTTGAGCCAAAGATGAGGCAAAAATATTCAAAAACAACGTCCCCATAAGCATTTGAACAAAATAACGTGAAACTGAGTGTCTTCAAGGCAATTTGCTGTTTCAATTTGATCGGAAATTCTGCAATTCATTGATATAATTGTTCAGCTCTCGGCTAAACCCGAATTTCCTTAACTTTTCGTCTGGTATTGGTAATATTGAATGTTCCGTTCTATAATGGATTCGTGAAAAAGTGACATTTTTTTCACGTTTTTATTCAAAAAAATGAAGAAATAACTGAAGAAATGAAGAGATTTTTCGTCTTCCAGTTTCACGTAAATTGTCACTCCGTCACGAATCCATTATAATTTAAGTTGCATTTTTGGTACTCTTGCATCAATCAGAACCAATGACCCGTTTAAATGCCCATAGGAAACTAATGGGTATATGACTGAATCGCAACAAACACGGAAAAAAAAGTAAAAAAAAAAGAAAAAAATTTGTACGAATTTCGCGAAAAATTGCTTTTTCTGATGATTTCAAGGCGAGAGCAGCGTCGAAGCAGTTAAATTATTTTTCTTCAGGTAGTTTTGAGCATTCCATGAACCGAATATATGAATTTTCCAACCAAATTGGAGCAGCAAATCGGCTTGAACACACTCGATCCCACGCAATTTTTGTTCAAACGATTATAGGGACGTTGTCCGTGATTATTTTTACCTCATCTTTGCATGAAAATGATCCCAATCTATTTTGGAATCAATCGGATGTTGTAAAATTTGATTTAATTCCTCCATTTTACGAAAAATCTGAAAAATATTGAAAATCCCGTTGAAAAAGTGCAGACTTTAATGACGAGCTTCCCTGTCGACGAATTTTTACGTTTTTTAGCTTATTTTGCAGATAAAAATTTTCTTAACAATAAACATGTTGCAAAATATTGAAAAAATCAATAAAAAGGACATATTCTGAAGTTGAAAATCACCGTTCATTTTAGCACTGAAAATGCAAGCGCGCTCCATTGCGAACAGTTCAAACATTTTCGGATTTTGGCACACCGTGGGTTGTGCTGCGAAAGCACATGTCTCGTTGTCTCTCGTTCGTGAGAATGATGACAAATAACCGATTCTTCTTTGCACTTTCCCTCTCGTATTATCGAAGTAAACATCACAAAATACTACACTGATAATTTTCAAAAAAAAAGGAACTAACAACAACTTCTAAATAGGGTCGAAACCGAAAAAAAAAACGAAATGGATAAAAATTAGAATTCGCGCTCTACCGAAGACATGCGGCGTTTCGCAATTGCGCTATCGCAAATGCTCTCTCCAAATGCATGCAGTCCGTTTTGCGATTGAAACGCATTCTCAGCGCTTTCTACCGAGTATTGTGTTTTCAATCGACTTGCGACATGAGAACGCGAATCGAAACGCCGCCCACTTATTTGTGCGCCACTACGCGAACACAGTGATATTTGAAGAGACGCAGACAGAACGGTGAATGCAGACTTGTGTTTTCATGTCGCAAGTCGGTTGAAAACACAATATACGTGCTGTTTATTTAGATTCGTAAAAGATTTTTCTCCGGTTTGCGCGAGTTGAAAAAAGTTTTTAATTTGTCCCATCATTGCCGTTCGTATGTAGTTGGAGAATTATAAAAACAACCACCTAACTTGTACCATTATTTGCACGTTTGATGTTTTATTGATTCAAGCCACTAATTACTCGAAACCATTTGCCAGTCTCCGTTTCTCTAACAGGTCAACTATCTTTTAGTTGTCATTGAATATAATCAGAAAAACGACACACAGTGACGTTTCTCTTCCCTATCTTTTCTCTACGTTCGTCACGTTTACATTCAATTTCAATAATTCTGATTTTATTTCCGAAAACCATGGTTATTCAAAGAAGGCTTGCGTCGGGTTTCACTCGCGTTCTAAACTGGAATTTCAGTAGCCTCCGATCCAAAACGGATGCTCTCAAGATTGAATATGAGATTGAAGGTGAGTTTCGAATTGTTTGGATGTGTCAACTTTTAAAATTTCCAGGCAAAAAGTCTGAGTTGACCGTTCCATTCGTCTGGCTGAGAGATCATTGTACATCAAGCAAGTGTTTCCACGCACCGACAAATCAAAGAAAAGCCAACTGCACTGATTTGTTTAGTCGATCAAAAGTTGAACGAAAAGATCAAGTGAAACTAAGTGAGAACAATTCTATTTTTATCGATTGGATTGACGGACATCGGTCAGAATTTCACATTGATGAACTTCTCGGGAAAGCTATCTCGAAAAATCAATGTGTAAAAAGCGTTCGGAAGTTGTGGAACCATGCCGAATTAGAGAAAGTTCCAGAAATTTCAAGGTGAGCGTTCAGTTAAACATGAGCCATTTAGAGAAGCGCACCAAAAAGAGAGGACTGAAAATAGAGGCGCATGCGCCAGTTCCGACGCTCCGATGTTCCGCAGGTCTACAGCAAAAGACTTAAAAAAAAGCTAGCAGCGACCTCGGTGCATCGTATTTGATTTTCGCTCATGAACACATAATAACACCAGGTCTGTGGCACTGTTTTCCTGGGTACGGTAGATTTTTAAAATTTTTCCGTTACTTTGAAAAAAAGATCTAGTGGATATAAATTATTTAGTTTTTGTACAGTATTCTCGCTTTCAAATAACTGCACTATCGCAAGCGTTTAAAAAAATCACGGCGTGTTGAAGAGTACATCGTGAAAATGCGCTCCACTGCTCACACAGATTTAGCGGCGGTCACCCTACCAGCTGCGCTATCCACCCCTTTTTTATTTTTAATTATTTTTTTAATTAATTTTTTTTAATAACAGTTCAATAATTGAATGAGAAAATACATAACAGAAAGAATAAAATAAAAAGAAAGGCATCTCTCAAAAGTTTACAATCATTTTCAGCAAATCATTGGATCTAAAAAAGTTCTCTGAAAACCTTGTAAAGTACGGTGTGGTTGTTATCAATGACGTGAAACCAACTGCAGAGGGCACCGAACAACTTTGCAAAAGCCTGGTTCCAGTCCATGACACTTTTTTCGGACAGTTTTGGGTGTTTAGCAATTCTGCAACAGAGGTTCGCAAAAGAAAAAGAGATAAAGTAAACTAATTTTCCAGGATGAACCGGCCTATGAAGACACTGCATATGGAAATGATGGTATAGGACCGCATACGGATGGAACGTACTTCAATCAAACACCGGGAATTCAAGTATTTCATTGTCTTCAACCAGCAAAATCAGGTGGAGATACTGTACTTGTTGACTCGTTTCACTGCGCGGAAAAGCTGAAGAATGAGCATCCAGCTGATTTTGAAACGCTTGTTAATACAAAAGTAAGTTAAAAAGCAGAGCTTTTCTTGGGAAAATTCCAGTATAGCCACCCACTACAATATAGGTACCCACGCTATAGTATAGCCACCCACATAACTGAAAAATGGGATTTTTTTTCCGATTTTCTGTGGGTGGCTATTTTGAAATATATGGGTGCTTTCACTGGAATATATTATTACAGTTAAGCCACCCACTCAGTGGTAATGGGTGCCTATACTGGTTTCTTAGGGAATCTTTCAGAATAGCCACCCATCATACTAGAATAGCCACCCATAATTCCAGAATAGCCACCCATCATTCCAGAATAGCCACCGATCATTCCAAAATAGCCACCGATCATTTCAGAATAGACACCCATAATTCCAGAACAGCCACCTATAATTCAAAAATAGCCACCCATCATTCCAGAATAGCCACCCATAATGCGAAAATAGCCACCCATAATTCCAGAATAGACACCCATCATTCCAGAATAGCCACCCATAATTCCAGAATAGACACCCATCATTCCAGAATAGCCACCCATCATTCCAGAACAGCCACCCATTATTCCCGAATAACCAACCATAATTCAAAAATAGCCACCCATAATTCCAGAATAGCCACCCATAATTCAAAAATAGTCACCCATAATTCCAAAATAGCCACCCATAATTCCAGAACAGCCACCCATAATTCCAGAACAGCCACCCATCATTCCAGAATAGCCACCCATAATTCCAGAATAGCCACCGAATATTTCAAAATAGCCACCCATAATTCCAGAATAGCCACCCATAATTCCAGAATAGCCACCCATAATTCCAGAATAGCCACCCATAATTCCAGAATAGCCACCCATTATTTCAAAATAGCCACCCATCATTCCAGAATAGCCACCCATAATTCCAGAATAGCCACCCATAATTACAGAATAGTCACCCATAATTCAAAAATAGTCACTCATAATTCCAAAATAGCCACCCACCATTCCAGAATAGCCACCCATAATTCCAAAATAGCCACCCATAATTCCAGAATAGCCACCCATAATTCCAGAATAGCCACCCATCTTTCCAGAACAGCCACCCATCATTCCAGAATAGACACCCATAATTCCAGAATAGCCACCCCTAATTCCAGAATAGCCACCCATCATTCCAGAATAGCCACCTATAATTCCAGAATAGCCACCCATCATTCCAGAATAGCCACCCATCATTCCAGAATAGCCACCCATAAATAAAAACCTCGAAAATTCATAAACGGCGGGGGAAATGGGTGGCTCTTAATTATCCCAAAAATTGTGTGTGGTTTTGAAAATTGGAAAATAATGATCACAAATTAGAAAATATTTTAATTTTATTTCTAACTTTCAGATTTCGCACCACTATCTGGAAGGTTCTCCACCAGGCTCTTCAATTTGCAGTGTTAGTCTTGAAAAACCAGTTATTGAAATTGATTCATCTGGAAATATTACTCAAGTTCGGTAGGATTAAGATTTAAAACCGCAAAAAACTTCCAATTTTCAGATTTAACCCATATGACCGCGCGCCATTCAACTGTCTTTCTTCGAACAAAAGTGACTCATTGAAAGCCATTCAATTTTATGAAGCTTATGATAAGTTTTCACGACTGTGTCATAGTGCAGAAAACGCCGTCAAAATCTCTCTGCAACCCGGATCTGTGATTTTCATTGACAACTTTCGGGTTCTTCACTCGAGAACTGCTTTTCAAGGATATCGAAAAATGTGTGGATGCTATCTGTCACGAGATAACTTCTATGCAAAAGCTAGACCGTTTTTGTCAAAAAATATTGCTCAATTTGTTTAAAAGTAAAGTATTTATTGAAATATTCACTGTTCCTGCAAAGCATGCTCTCCTCTTCTTAGCTTATCGGGATCGCATTCTCCTACAAATCGTTGTCTCACCGATCGCTTTTTGGGACGCAGAATCTGAAATTATTTAATAAAAAATAATTATTATTTATATACTCAAAAAAAAAAGACTATACTTTAAAATGACAAACAGATTCCTTGTTTATACAAAGAACCGCAGCCGCATTATCAAATTGTCCACAGTAGAAAGGCGCCGAGAAGATTGTGACAAGACGGCGTCCCGCAAAGAATTCATAGCCATCTTGAACCACTTGATGAGCACGAACCACCAAGTCGATATTGAGATCATCAAGAATGCGACGGAGAACATCTCCACCGAAAACATATGAAACTCCACGAGAATTTGAAGCCCATCCTTTGTGGAAGTTAGAAGGATCACTCCAGAGAATGTCAATTTCAATTGATGGAGAGTCCGGCTGGTAGTTTGGACGTTTGAATTGACGCAAAAGGTCTAGACTGGTAAGTTTCGGAGAGATTCCTCCGTGCATACAAAGCACTCTTCTGTTCACAATAGCAGTGAGTGGCATCCAAGAGAATACGCTCTGAAACGCGTCCCAAACGCTTTGCGCTTTGTACCGACGCATACACTCGTCGTAGAATCCGTACTGTTTGTTGATCATTGGACATTCATGATTTCCACGAAGCAAGAAAAAGTGTTCGGGAAAAGAAATTTTGTAGCTGAGCAGCAGAATGATCGTCTCGAGACAGTGTTTCCCACGATCTACATAATCTCCCAAGAACAGGTAGTTGGCTCGCATTGGGAAGCCAGTTTTGTCAAAGATTCGCAGCAGATCTAAAGAAAGTTGTGGATAATTATAGAATAGCCACCCATATATTTCAAAATAGGTACCCATTTGACTCGCTATCCCCCCTATTTTCGTCGTTAAAAACTTATTTTCTTTATCAATTTGTTAAATTTCTTTATTCTTAGTAGTGATGCACCGAAATTATAGCATTTTCTGATTCTGTATTCCGCAAAAATAATTATATTTCTCTTTCCGCTTCCGTAATTTAACATTTCCCCCGCCGATTATGAATTTTCGAGGATATTTAGCCCATTTTCGTCGTTGAAAACTTCTTAACTATATTTCCGTTTTCGTTTCCGCTCCCGCTTCAGTAATTTTTGGCATTATTCCGCAATGAATGGAAATTTTTTAAGCGGCTATTCTGGCTATGGGTGGCTATTCTGGAATGATGGGTGGCTATTCTGGAATGATGGGTGGCTATTCTGGAATGATGGGTGACTATTCTGGAATTATGGTCGGCTATTCTGGAATGATGGGTGGCTATTCTGGAATTATGGGTGGCTATTTTGGAATTATGGGTGGCTATTCTGGAAATATGGGTGACTATTCTAGAATTATGGGTGGCTATTCTGGAATTATGGGTGGCTATTTTGGAATTATGGGTGGCTATTCTGGAATGGTGGGTGGCTATTCTGGAATCATGGGTGGCTATCCTGGAATGATGGGTGTCTATTCTGGAATTATGGGTGGCTATTTTGGAATGATCGGTGGCTGTTCTGGAATTATGGGTGTCTATTCTATAGCCCGTTGGTGTGGGTACTTATATTGGAGTGCAAGGGTGGCTATTCTGAAAGATTCCCTAGGAAACCAGTATAGGCACCCATTACCACCAGTGATGCACGGAAATGAAATTTGAAAAATGCGGAAAGCGGAAACGGAAACGGAAAGAAGAAAAAATTTCCGCGGAAAACGGAAACGGAAACGGAAAATTTTTCGGTTTTCCGCGGAAGACGGAAACGGAAACGGAAATGGAGGTTTATAAAACTTTTGCAATAGAAGTCTCCATATTATTTTGAAATTGTTTAAAAGTATTGTTTGAAAACAGTTGCCATTAAAAACATACTTTCCTTATGAAAAATACTATTGAGCAAAACACTTGTACGGTGATTTACCTGTTTAGACCCCACCCCTGGCTGATATCAGCCTCTCCGCCAGTTGACTTTGCACCGATTTACTCGGTGGGGGATTATACTCTCTGGGGGTCTATTCTGATATACGAAAATACAAGTATAGCCTCCCACCAGTACTTTTGGGGTGACGGTCATTCTGGCCCCTCCGTTTGAAAATAGTTCCCCATAATATCAATAAAGTCCCCATCATATCAATTTTTATATTGTCCTTGGGAGGACTTTACAGCCTTTCCTTGGGGATGTTTTATTGTTATTTCATGGGGGAGTCTTATTATAATTATCCCAATTGTACTTTCAAGTGAAAAAATCAGGAATTTATTCCAAAAAACATCAAATTTTTTCATTTTTTAATATTGAAAAACATTTCCGTGATTTGCGGAAAAATGCCAAAAATTACGGAAGCGGAAACGGAAACGGAAATAAAAATTTTTATTTGCGGAATACGGAAACGAAAACGGAAGAGGCTAAAAAAGCGGAAACGGAAGCGGAAACGGAATTTCCGTGCATCACTGATTACCACTGAGTGGGTGGCTTAACTGTAATAATATATTCCACCCACAGAAAATCGGAAATTCCCATCTTTCAGTTATGTGGGTGGCTATACTATAGCGTGGGTACCTATATTGTAGTGGGTGGCTATACTGGACTTTTCCCGAAAGTTGAATGTTTCTAAAGAAGTAACGAATAAATTACCTCCAAATTGCCCATGAATATCACCACAAATACTGATGGGCGATTCGACTTCCACACAGCTCGGTTGCCGCATAAATACTTCTCTGAATATCAATTTTCACACACAAAATTACAGTTTCTCAAACTTTGCATAGTCCAGAAGCGTATTAATATCCGCTGGTTTGACAGCTTCCGTCAGCGCGTATTCATTCATTTTCGCGCACGCCAACACTTTCATCGCCATGTTGTAGCCGTATCGAACCTGACGATTCGAAAAAGTTATCTACAATTTTGGGAAACAAAACCGAAGAATCTTCAGGAGGTCCTAACATCAAACTCTTCTGACTGGTGAGTGGTTTGCCCGATTCCCGCGTACTGGCCGGGAAGAACTCCGCCTCGGTTTCCTTATTCGAATCTTTTCTAGCATCACTCGCCATTGCTTCTAGCAGTTACAATTGATCGAATTTCTTTTTGAGTGACTTCAAATAATTATTGGGAATGATTGAAATAACGTCAGAATGGGACAAATTGGAATATATTGATGAGGTTCACGCATCGAACTGTATTGAATTTTTTTTAAAATTTTTATCGTTTACTGTCAGAGGTTACGTGAAAAATCATTGAACCGAAGACCTCTTGCCAGTTTCATTGTATTCACACTGGGTATTGGTGGACTCGTGTTTTCAACCACAATCTGATCCCGCCCACTTTATCTTTTTTTGAAGGCGTTTTAAATAGTTGGTTCTGTATAGAAAATCACCCAAATTGTGAACAAATGCAACTACAACAACAACAACAACAAGATGTTTTTTTTTTTTCAATTTCGTTTTACAATGTTTTGTATGATCAGCCTATTACGTTTTCAATAGAGTTGCGACATCAAAAGTGAAATTCTCGCTCGCTCTTTTTTTTTTTTTTCAAAATTCAGCGCATAACGTTGAGTCCAGCGGAGCGCGTTTGACCATTTTGGCGGGCCGACAATAAAACATTTGGGGGCGGAGTTTCGCAACTGCTTACTGTATTGTGTTTTCAATCGACTTGCGACATGAGAACGCGGGACTCCGCCCACTTTTTCTGTGCGCGACCACGCAAACACAGTTCTATTCGAAGAGAAGCAGAGAAACATGTCTTTTTTTCTCTCGTTCCCATGCTGCAACTCGATTGAAAACACAATATATGTTCAATATTCCTACCGACTATCATATGCTTCCGTGCAAGTTTTATAATGATACGTCCAAAGTAAAAAAAAACGCAAAAAAAGACGAAAAGAGGCGTCCAAAGTAACTTTGTTTTTGGGGCTTTTTTTTCTATTTTTTTTCTACAGTAAACCGCCTAACCTGCAGATCGAACAAAAAAAACTGAAAACATATTTTGAAACAAAAAAAAAAACGTTTTAAATTCAAATCTTTCTTATATATATTACGCTATTCAAGTATGTCCGTCTGTTCGCTTGGAAGATTGCCTGCCCGTATTCCTCAAAGAGAGAGAGAGCATTAGGGTTGAGGGATCGTGGTTGATGGGAACTATTTTCAACCACGCCTTTCGATCAACAAAACCCAACAGACCTCAGGAGGAATTGAACCAGGGAGTGCAAATTGCAGTTTGCAACTCACTAGCTACTACACCAAGTGCACAGGTAGTGCGCGTCCAGCTTATAATAGGTTGCGCGCAAGGCCTATCGAGTACACGCGAAGGGCAGCGAAGTAAGCCTGTAACAGACTTATCGCGGCCCGACGCTTGTAATAGGCCTAGAATAAGCTTATCGCGGGTGATTTTCGCCTACAATTTCCTTACCGCGGGCGACAGAAAGTCAGTTTTGCGCATATAATAGGCCTTTCACGGGCCATTCCAAACTTGGAGCCTTGCATATATATGGCCTACCACGGATCCGGGTGGCTCATAAATCCCACATATGCTCGCATTGAAACCCATATATCCAAAATAAAAGAAAAAACTTTGAAAAGCATAACAGATTTATTGCAAATAGAAAATTAAATAACAATATTCGGTTCTTCAAATGGTTGGAATACAATATAAAAGGATACATATAAAAGCAACAAATAATAAATGACAAAAACCAACAACTTAAGTAGGGTTATCAGATTTTTTTTTAATTGGCCAACATTTTGATCGTTAATTTTAATAATTCATCTAACAACATTTCTACTCCGTATTTCTCTATTTTCGCGTTCAAAGTATAAAAAAAATCATAGGCAGGCTTCCTCGGAATTTTCCGATTACGTTCTGATGAGACAAAATGATTTCAAGAAAAATTATGTTTCCGTTGGAAATCTTTTTTCCGTATTGAAAGAAAAATAACATTTTATGCTGTCGAATATGGAACGAATTTTTTGTCGTAAAGGCAAGGATTCGGAATTCCGTCGGAGAAAATTATAAAGTCGAAAATTTCCGACAGAACTCGGTAGAGAAAATTTCCTTTTCGAGAAAACCTGATCATGGAATCATCCATTTCAGTAGTAGGTCTCGCGGTAAAT
The DNA here is from genome assembly GCA_963572235.1 of Caenorhabditis japonica. NCBI lineage: Eukaryota > Metazoa > Nematoda > Chromadorea > Rhabditida > Rhabditidae > Caenorhabditis > Caenorhabditis japonica. The sequence continues at coordinate 21,543,200 of OY754343.1, read as the reverse complement.
TTAGACACTATTGAAACAAATTTGGTGAAAATCATGAACACGGACACAGTAGAATGTTTCGCGAAATTCAGTCAAAAACTTGGGCGATTTTGAAATGTCCTAGATCCTTTAGTGTAATATATATATTTTATTAATATTTTCGAAGCGCAGAAGTTCAGATCATGCTTCACGATAGCGTGAAGAGTGTCTCATTTATTTCTCTGTGTATCTGCGCTCCGAAAATATATGCTAGCCAATTAAAAAAAATTCTAAAAGCTTAACCCATTTATCATCCAAACTGTAGTTCGTTGCTCTAATTGGCCTCATCGTCGACAACGTTGCCTCCAACCTCATCCCTGCCGACAGACGTCCATATTGGGATCCGGAATAATCTGAAATTTATAGTAGGAAGAGTGCAGTTTTCGAAAAAAGATATGCGCCGGAAGCAAGTGAGACTTCATGCAGAAAACGCAATTTTATGGATTTTTCTGCTGAAAATATCGCTTTCTGCATGAGAAGAATAAGAAAAAATGAAAGATGCACAAAATAAATAACCAAATATTTAAGAAATGGGAGAATGGAAACAGGGTTTCAATTAATTTATTGATAATTTGAATTTTTCTAGAAATCGTAAGAGGAGGGTAACGCTTACTGCCTCGGGTAAACAATTATTTCCCAGTGTTCATTTATTACCTTTTTTTCCAAAAAAAAAGGTGTTTACTTGAATATTCACCGAAAATGATCAGTTTTCTCTTTTATTTAAGATTTTGGGAAAAAACAATTCTTGAAGACAGAAAATATCAATTTATTTTGGTTCTATTGACAAATTATTGTTTAAGAAAGGTAGGAAATTGTGAATTAAAGGAAAAGAACAGAGTAAAATAATAGTTTGTCATTTCCCAAATCAAAGTACACAAATGAAAATTCCTCGCAAGTAAAAGTTTAAAAAAGCTACTAAAAAGTCGCGAATAGAGCCAAAAAAACAGTTCTTTAAGTTCCAGAAAAAAAAAAAAAAAAAAGAAAACGGGGGCTAAAAAAGTGAAAACCGAAAGGAAAAGATAGAGAATTTCCATGCAATACTGATGTGAAAATGAATTTTAAGCAAAACGTTAATTTTAAAATAATAATTTGTAAAAAAAAATAAATAAAAACGGTAAACGTACTCTAAAAAGGAGACGGAGTAAGAAAAAAGGCCCAAAAATTTAGTCAGCTCAAAAATGTCTCTGCGCACGCTGCGTCTCGTCTCGTAGCCGTTGAGCGCGCTTGCATCGTACAGCCGGCGTGGCGGCGCCTCTTGTAATAGGCCTAACGCGGTCGCCGCACACACCGCGTGCGCGATGAGTCTGTTACAGGAGGGTAGCCGCTGCCACCCGCGATTGACTTATTTTAAGCCCAGAACAGGCCTATATTTGGCTTACACCTATTATAAGTTGGACGCGCTTTACCTGTGTGATACCGATTCCAAACAATATGAATTGATAATTAAATGTTCGCGTCAATCGGGAGTTTCTGACGTGAAAAATTTCTAGGCTTTTTCATGTTTTCATTTTAGTTTGCAAAACTTCGCTTTGAAAGGTCAGGGGGGTCAAGTTCAACAAGTTCAATTGGTTTTCACGTTTAACTATCTTTTCTGTTATATACTGTTACGACGAAAGTCGTATAAATATTTATTGTCGGCCCGCCAAAATGATCAAACGCGATCTGCTGAAGAGTTCATGAGACGGAAGCGACAAAGCGATACTCCAGAAGAAAGTGCAATCCGGAAAAAGAAAGATCGAGAGTCCAGACGTCTTCGAAGAGCTGATTCTACCGAGAAGGAGAAAATGATGGAAAGGATCAGCAACTCGCAATCAAAATTGGAGACAAGACTGCCTGAAATGCAGGAAAGGGCCGAGGAAAGAAGAGCAAGTCTTCGAAGCAATGCCAAGGCTAAAAGAGCATCTGAAACCAAGGAGCAACGCACTGAGAGATTCACATACCACTCAACCAGATATCGGAATAAAAAGGACGAGAAGAATGCAACAGCGGCCAAAAACACATTTTGAGGTGCTACAGTAACTCGACATCACTTATTGTCAGGCCAGATGACTACTACATGTACTAACTGTAGAGAAAGGTTCTTCAAAGGCAGGAAATACTTATATTGAAGCAGGAATCAATATCAGTTTTTAAAGACGAAATTAGGAAAGATGTCGGCATGATCAACATCTACTGTGCTTCTGGAGACATTGAAGTCGAGGACAACTTTGCCAACTGCCTGGACTGCCGCTATATGTATTTGTGCTCCAGAAGATCTCCGCCACATCTACCGATTTCCGTGTCAGAAGAAGAGCGACGCAATCTATCGCCTATCCATTCATTTTCCGGATCGTCAGACAGTGTCTTACCAACCTGGAAACGAGGAGACCGCCGCTCAAAATTCTGCAAAAAGAGGGACTACGCTGACCGCTTTTTTCGCAAAAATAAGTATTTCGCTGATCAGGAACGAGCTGGAATGGACCTCGAACGGATCAAGGACCCCAGAAAACTCACCTACATGGAAATGACAAAGCATTTCACCTTCGACAAGACAAGAGGAGAGTGGAAAACTAGAAAAAGAGGCGGAGAAAGGACCACCGGAAGGATCTATGGGGTCTCTCCAGGAGATCCTGAAAAATACGCTCTACGTCTTATGATTCTGTACACCATAGGTGCCACCAGCTTTCGGATCTGAAAACGACTAAAGACGACAATGGTATTCCAACTGTGCATGATACTTTTGTCGAAGCAGCAAAAGCTCAAGGTTTTCTGAGCGACGATGCCGTTGTCATCAAGTCACTCGAGGAAATGGCCGCTTATCACATGCGATCTCAGCTGAGAGCAGCCTTCTCTGCTGTTCTGGCCTTCTCCGAAATTGGCGACACCCAAACTTTGTGGAATCTCTTCAAGAAGGACATGTCAGAGGATTTTCTGAATCGGGGATACGGTCAGGAGGAATCAGAAGCACGAGCCTACTACGAAAATTTTGTGATTGCCGCTTCAACCGACTTCACTCTTCCTCAGATGTTTGTTCTCGATGGTCCCGGAGGAGCTGGAAAGACGTACACATACAACGTGATCCTTCACATGCTCACCACAATGAACAAGAACGTACAGTGCACCGCCTGGACAGTAACTGACAGCACATTGCTCCAAAATGGCCGGACTTCTGCGTCACTGTTCAAACTGAACATCGGAAACGATTCCAAGACGAGCAATCACAGCAAAGGAAGTGACGAGGCAAAGAAGCTGAAAGAAGTGGATGTGATCATCTGGGACGAGTGTTCCATGATCTCCAAAACTGCATTGGAAACTGCTGATTTCGTGCTTCGAGACTTGACCGACTCTCCCTCCCCTTTCGGAGGAAAACGTATTGTTCTGGGCGGAGATTTCCGTCAGATCCTTCCTGTCATCCGACACGGAACCAAGACTGACCCCATCAACAACTGTATCAAGAACAGTTATCTCTGGAATCAATTCCAGAAGTTCTCGCTTCTAGACAACATGCGGTTCATCAATGGAGATGCCTCTCCGAAGAATATCGACGGGGATCTTCTGAATGAAAAATCGCATTCCAAAATGGACAGGACCGAGATTGTAAAAGATTTCCTCGAAATTTTCCTACAATCTATTGGTTACAACAAATACATGACCACGGAATTCCTCAACTCTGTTTGGACATCTTCCCTTTCTCCAAATTTTTTTTGTTGTTTTGAAATTAAAAAGGGTGCTTTGAACTAGATCAAGCTTAATGATACGCCCAAGCTAACAGCCGCCGCAGGCGGCTACTCAAGACTGATCGGCGACGATAGGCGCCAGATCAGGCTTGTTATTCACTATTATTCACTTCGCGCGTCACCAAGATGTGCAGGTTTGGCGGGATACTGTAGAGAAAAAAGACTCAAAAATAAAATTACTTTGGACGCCTATTTTCGTCTTTTTTTGCGTTTTTTTTTAAACTTTGGACGTACCATAATAAACGCAGACATACCGAGACAACACACCTACTCAGTTTTTGCACTGCGTCTGCTTACTGTAGCCGGCAAAAATAATGAATTGATAATAAAAAATTTCATAAATGGCCGGAAATTTGCACTGCATTGAAGAAGAACAGCATAAGACTGTAAAAATCAAAGTCCTGGTATAAAAAAATGCGCCAGTTCTGTTCTATAATAAATAGAGGACGGTTAGGAGCCACCAGATGCTCCCTAAAACTAGAGGGTGCTCTCTTGCCAATCCGACGTGTAGGTGAGGAGATAATGTGTGTGGCTCGTCACGCTCTTATTGCGACATTCTGTATTCAGCTATGTTTTTCGTTCCGAAAAGTACGATTTAAGAGGACTTTCTGGGCATGAGATGTGCTGTTTGCAGGCTCAAAACGTTGTTTTTTTTAAATACACAGTTTTTGTAGCGTTTTCTGGTCTTTACTCTCGTTTTTTTCCCACTTTTTAAATGTTGACTTCCAACTTCAGGAAACTAGAAAAAATGTAGATTTTCACTGAAGCAACAAAAAAAAAACAACAAATCGCAGTTGATAACAGTTCAGATGAGTGCTCGTAATACGCTGATAACCACAATCGATACGTTTTGATGTTTGCAAACGTACACAACACTTTCGCGTCTGCTTCACACTGTATAGTCGTGTTTCGTCTACGTTGTCCGTCTTCTTTACAAGGTTTATTGCTCAATCTACATGTGCTTGCAATAAATCATCATGCCGATGAACATTTCTCTGGAATATAAAGATTGGGGAATGTAGAGCCTGACGTCCATTTCAAACAGGTGTTCTTCATTCTGCACTTGCTCGATTTTTGTATATCATGACTCACTCTTCTTGTTGACATTTTGATACATTCTCCATCTCGCATCCATATTTTTTTTGCAGCTCAAAATGCTCAAACTTTTACTGCCACTTCTAATATACAATACGGTAGGGCAAAATTTAATTGTCGATGTAAGTTCTATTCGGCTTTCAGTTTTGTGTTTTTTTTATTATTTTTTTTGCAATATACAGGTGTCAAAATCAGCAATTCAAAGGTATTTATCGTCAATGTCCTCACACTTTTACGACCAGATTTTGGGAACAAAACTAGCGGAAATGGAAGAGACACGATTTATTTGTGGAGTTGTTTTGAAAAACGCAAAGATCTCAAAGCTCGAATATAGGAACTTTTCAGCAGAATTAGCAGGAACGTACAAGGATTATTATCTGAATGTATGTAAGATTTCTTTATTGTACTTGAACCAATATGGGCGAACGAAAAATCAGAAAATTCGTAATTTTGATTGCAAAAAAAAAATATGACTTCAATCAAGTATTATCGATTCAATCATCTTGCCGGTTTCACGCAGAAAATTCCTTTCTCAGTACGGAGCGCTGCAAACGCGCTCCCTTCGCACAGAGGTGGACGCGGTCACGTTGGCGACGAGAGAGTGCAAAAATAGAGAGAGCATGGCCGCTGTTTTGCTCTGATTTCTCTAAACCTCTCTCCAAATGCATGTTCGATTGGAGCGAGTTTGCAGCGTTTTATACCAAGTATAACAAGTCACCGCGCATCGAAGATCAACATAGATTGATTGTGCAATATATATATTAAAAAACCTTTTTGCCAAAAAAAGCGAAACAAGCCCTATGAAACTACGGTAGCATGTCGAAACAGGCTTAATTTTTTTATATAAATAGATTGAAATATTGAAGCCTTTTTTTGAATAATCCAATACTATCCATACTTTTACTACATATTGCAGATAACAGATCTCTCATTTACAGTATCAGGCAGATACGTTCGAAACTTCCTATTCTTCCGATTTCAAGATTCCTACTCTATTACAGTAAGATATAAAACTGTAAGCCTCGGAGCTCTTGTTCCGGCAGCTTTTAATGGCCTACCTTTTCTATATGAAATTTTCAATTGGTTAGCAATTGCAAAAGTAGACAAAGCACAATAATTCCTATTTTTCAGTGAATTCATCTCTAAAACCGTTGAAGATCCAGTTACGGATGGATGGTTTGTCAGTTCAATGATTCGTAGTGCTGTTGAGTGAGGGTTTGTGTTCTAAAAAGCAAACTTTCCTTTTTCTATTTCCAGATTAAATATAAACAATATTCTATGCTCTAGACTTATTGAAACGTTGTATGGAAAAATCCGAAAAGATGTTCATTTGCTTCAATTGGACTTTCCTATTTTTGTCAGTGAGTTTTTCTCTGCTATTTTATACATACCGTATTTCCTCAAATTTAAGCGCATGCGCCTCTATTTTTCAACCTCTTCTCCAAATGTGCTTCCATTAGAGCGCCTCTATTTTTCAAACATGTATTTCTGAACACAAAAATTCAAATAAACCAACTATCAGACAGCAAATAAATAAAAAATAGAAATAAAAAACGGCTTTTTTCACGTTTTTTGTCGATTAAAAAAATATTTTCCACGTATCGAAATCGAAAAGAATAATGCTGCGTTCAAAGTGATAAAAATGGATAAATATTGGTGTCCAAAGTGAAGAGAAAATTTTCCATTTTTTTCGCATTAAAATAGTGTAAGCGTACCCAAATCATGGCGAGACCTCCCAATTTCGTCAAAAAGTTCTGTATACTCAGCGAATACATCATCAGCCTCGCTCTACGGCACTTTTCGATTTTCAACAGTGTAGTACACTTTTTTTTAAACGAAAAATCAAATTTTAACTGCAACTCGTCGTGGATACGTCATTTTCCGTTGAAAAGAAGTATAAACACTAGAATTCGAGTTAATCTTGCAAGTACAACACCGTTTTACAGGAGTTTTGCAGTAGAGCGAGGTTGATGATGTATTCGCCGACTATATATTGACACAAAACGAGGTCACGCCACGATTCGGGTACGGTTACAATATTTTTACGTGAAAAAAGTAGAAATTTCCTTTTCACTTTGGACACCGATTTTTCTCCATCTTTATCACTTTGAAAGCAGCATAAAAAAAACGTTTAAAAAATCGAAAAAACGTGAAAAAATTCTAAAAATACGTGGAAGATATCGAGAAAAACGTGAAAAATGTCGAAAACGTTGTTTAAAAATTTCATGGATTTCTGTTTTCACGCAATTTCCAAAACGTGGAATTTCAATTTTGTCGAATTTCTATTCCGAAAGAGCCCCAAAAAAAGAGGAAAGTCCGCTAAAATAGAGAAAAGAAAAAAAAAACAGCCAGTGAGTGCGCCTCTATTAAAGGGTGCGCTTCAATTAGAGAGTGCACTTCTATTTTTGTGGGGTATCTTTAAAGTGGTGGGAACAGATCATATTCCGCTGGGGGTAGAGAAAGTTTTGCCATAATTAGGATTGCCTGAAATACGAAAACAGACATTGGTTGTAAAAGACTTAAGGCACAAAAAAAAACGTCAAAAAAAAACTCCTCGAAAAATAACAACAACAAACAAAGAATAAAAATAGTTTTTTGCTTGCCAATACTTATAAGTTGCTCCCACAATCAGCTTTAATTCCAGACACTTCAGAAATGTCGTATCGCATGTTCAAAAAACCACCATTTATGCTGACATCAAAAAACGTTCGCTATTTCGTAGAGGGAAAAGTTACGGAACCAATCAACGAACCATCTGTTTTTTGGGCTCGTGAAGTTGAAGATGAGAAAGTTCAGCGTCACGTGGCATATCACATTCATGAAAAACTTTTGGCCGAAATGTTGGATGCGATTTGTGAACAAGGACTTTTTGACAGCAATTTCACATCGCTTCCGTCAATGAAACCAGTCAGTTATCTCTGTCTGAGCACTTCTGTTAAAATACAAGGGCTATCAAGTAAGTGACAATGCTTCCTTTACTTTGTCTAGTTGCGTGTTTTTCAGATGCAATATCAATCATTTTTCACATTACAAGTTTGGAAACGTATTCAGACGAACAGGAAAAAAATCAGCTACGAAGCTTTATGGTGACCCCTTTGCATAAGTGAGATTGATATAAAATGGATGATTGACAGTTTAAAAATAATACTCTTTGCAGTAGTGAGCACGAGATTTTTGCCCGACTTAAGTCGCATTTGGCAAGTCGATGGCTGGATAATTCATTCACAGACGAGGTAATAAAAAAGAAGAGGGCCTTATCAATATTTATCCGGGTGGATGGCGCAGGCAAATGATCATTACCTTTTCTGTACCGAGAGACCGATAAGAGTGATCTGGTGGGATCTTAAATCACCTTATTAAACATTTATTTTCATCTCAATGGTTAATGATTCAGTGCATCATGAAACCACTTGAGAGTCACGTTTTTGAACGATAATTTGATTTCGATTTTTTTGACAAAAGATGTGGGCTGAAAAGCGTTGGAGTTTTAAGCATGACGGAGCAGCGCCCACCCTGAATCCGTTGAACTAACCAGTGCTTGGAGTTCTTGAAAAAGGAGTTCTTGACAAAAATTCAACGTTAATGGAAAAGTCATAGCCACACTTGAACGTCTTAAAAAGGCTTTGGTAAAGACATTGAATAATTGAAAGTTCGAGGTTATATGTATCAGTGGGGGGGGGGGGGGGGGAGGGTGTATATCACAATATCTAGTGCGGGTGGATTTAACAGTTTCTATAAAGCCCTCCACAATAGAGTGGTCCAAATCCCTGGGAATCTTCTATTATGGCTCTGGGACGTTTCAAAACAAGACGTTTCAAAACTGGGACACTTCAAAACTGGGACGATTCAAAACCTGCCACTTCAAAACTAGGACGGTTCAAAACTTTGAGTGCAATTGTGCGTCACGGTGTACGCACTAGTGACACCAGAACACACGCACATTAAATGTTTATTTTCGTTTTGTCATTGTTTTGAACTCTTTTCACATACTATTCATTTTCTTTTTTCGTTTTGTCATTTTTAAACTCTCTTCACGCGTTTTGCTCTCGTTTCGCATTTTTTAAATATAATTTTTTGCCGGTATTTAAATTTTGTCAAATTCGCCGAGCTCATGTTTTGTTTTTTGTCGATTTAAAAAATGCGAAACGAGAGCAAAACGCGTGAAGAGAATTTAAAAATGACAAAACGAAAAAAGAAAATGAATAGTACGTGAAAAGAGTTTAAAACAATGACAAAACGAAAATGAACATTTAATGTGCGTGTGTTCTGGTGTCACTAGTGCGTACACCGTGACGCACAATTGCACTCAAAGTTTTGAACCGTCCTAGTTTTGAAGTGGCAGGTTTTGAATCGTCCCAGTTTTGAAGTGTCCCAGTTTTGAAACGTCCCAGTTTTGAAACGTCCCAGAGCCTCTATTATAGCATCCCATGAGCTCCGTTGAGCAAATCTTGGCGGTGTGCCAATTTATGCGAATTATCATTTTTCGAGATTTTTTTTGGTTTAGAAAACGTGTGAGCGCCAGCACCCCGTGCACCAGTCTATGCTTTAGAACAGGATTAACCTATAATTGGTTTTTCGCGTTTTATTGATTCCAGCTTATTTCGATCCATGTTTTTTTCATTTTTCAGCTCTTCAATCACATATCACAAGTGCTTTTTGAAAACTTCCGCCTGCCACTGCCATTTTTGGAAAACTCTTCGATCTCTGACGTCATTTTTCTTTCAAATTCCGACTATTTCACAATTCTTTCCAATTTTCAATCAATATGAATGAAACAGAATCTGATTAAACACGGAAAAGTTCAAAAATTGTTTTATTTTATTTTTCTTTTTGCCATGGCTTTAAATGAATTAACCCGTTCTTCATTTTCTTATTTTCTTCCGTTCTATTGCAGTGATTCGGAATCTCCGTTTTTCAAACGGTCCAACTCGGTTTGAATGTTTCGTTCGTGCATCACCAAGTTCTAAATAGAAAATTCATTTTTTAAAGGTAGTAAGATGTAAATTGTAAACCCACCGAATACTGTACCTCTCCCTTTTTCACCCTTTCATTGAGCTCGTTCACCAATTGAGCTTGTCTGTCCAGCTCCACTTCAATGAGTTTGATTTGATTGACGGCTTCAACCATCTCACTCGTCTTCACGTTCTTCTCATCTATCGCTTTTTTCACCTGAGCTGACAACTCATTGATCTTATCCGCAAATGAACCATGATCCAAAGGAGACGCTGGTTTCGCCCAGCTCGGCTCGGTAGACGATGCGGATTCATTGGAGGGGACAGATTCGAGAGAAGAAGAAGACGTGGATGATGGGCTCTTCACGCTTTCATTCATCCGTTTCGCCTGACCGGGCCGCATGGTTCTGACCCGTGTGTTGGTCAGAATGCCTAGAATGTTCGGCTGCTTCCAAATTAGTTTTCTATCGGCAAAATCTCCAGGCGCAGGCATTGCTTGAATCATGAATTGGTGATTTGGTTGATATTTGGATCCATCTATCATCGTTATGTAAATTAGCGTTTTTTCCCCAATGCCCAAAAATCCTTTGTTTGGAGAGACTGTATATCTAGTAGGTCCATTGGTTTGGATGCGAAACGCCACGCGGCACGGATAGATGTTTCTGAATATATTATGGATTAATGAATGAGCGACAAAACGCGGTGAATTGTGGGGAAAAAGTTTGCTGGTCTCGCCACGATTTTGACAGACTACGGTTGGCGCGAAAAATATGTTTACTTCTTTTTGTTTTCAATAAAAACGCGATTTGTTGCCTTTTGACTAGCATCTTTTCACTATTAAATTTTTTTTTGTGTAACCTGGAATGAATATTTTTTTTTCATAAACAAATCATCCTTATATATAAAATTCCGTTTGGGTTTGTAACTGAGGATCTTTGTGTGTCTGTGTCTAAGGCGCATGGCGGGGTCGAACTCAGCACCCGCGGCCAAATAAAAACTTGACGGGCAAGCGTGCTACCGCCTGCGCCACACGGGACACGCGGAATGAACGCTCTCGAGGAGTAGATTTGTTCGCGGCTGGAAACATGACGTTGCGTTCGCCTCCGGGTAGAGGATAAGGTCCAATAAAAAACAGTTTAGAGATGAGAAAAGATCAAAAATAGTTTTTGATTCAGCCAGGCTTGTTTTGTTGAGAAAAAACCATGAAAATACGTTTTAATTTAGAAAAAAGAAGAAACAAATATTTTCGCGCTAACCGTAGTCTGTCAAAATCGTGTCGAGACCAGCCAACTTTTGCCCCACCATTCACCGCGTTTTGTCGCTCATTCATGAATCCATAATACTATAAATTCAGACATTCTTTATTGCACTCACTTTATCTCGAGGGTTTTCTCAATTTGTGCAGATGTCTTCTCTATGACAATATGGAACGGATTTACCGAAATCAACTTTGGAGCCACTGACTTCACCATTGCATTCGGCTCTTTTAGAAGGCAATCCATCGACTTTTTTCTTTCCATGTGTTTTTCGAGAAAAATTTGATTTTTTACAAAATGAATAGCTTTGGAATTCAATTGTTATATTTTTATTTTGTTTTTATTTCAAATGTGTTAGGGCAGTAGAACACGGAGCAAATGTATACAGAAAAAGGACCAGTACGAGTTGAAGTGAGAGTTGAAACGGAGCAGAATGGGACAAGAGAGAGGGAGAGAGAAAAACGATAAATAGGTGAATACATTTAAAGCAATTTGGATGTAATTGGGAGAGAACTTTCTAAATCGTGCTATGACGTTTCATGTGAAGACTCAGATGGTCGGATCGAGCAAAGTTACGATCGCAAAGAGAGCATCGGAACGGTTTGTCGCCAGTGTGTTTTCGCATATGGCTGAAATTTTCAAAATGAGGGTCTGAAAATGAGAATTTGGGTGATTGTACCGTGTGAGTTCATCACTTCTCGCAAACTTCCACGAGCAGTTTTGCCACTTGCAAACAAATGGTTTTTCTCCCGAATGTGTTCGCTCGTGAGCCTTCAAGTGAGATGATTTTGAGTATCTGTAATTTTTTCTTAAGGAGCTCTTTTCGAGAAACTAGGACGGTGTTTTGTGCCAAATTGATTTCAGATCTGCAGCATTCTTTCTCAAACTTCCTGACAGGTAATTAGAGGCTACCGGGAAATTTGTGGCACGGCTTTCCAGCCTTCCAAAATTGTTCCTACCTGACGCATTTTTAAAACCCTAAGGCTCGGTCATTTTCTGACCAAAATGCCTCGTTTTTGGACTAAAATGATGGTGTAATCCTGAATAATCAGATGATGATTCGAATTTCTCAAAAAAGTAAATTTTCGAGTGAAAAAATAATTTCATTATCCGACGAACTTGATGGCGCATTGGACAACGGGGGTGGCGTGTGTGGTACCGGACAATTAGAGCAAATACGGTAATGTAGTTTTTTTTTTACCCAACATAGTAAAAATCTACCGCGCATGCCTCCCCCGTCGTCCAATGTGCCACCAAGTTCGTCGGAAAAATAAATTATTTTTTCACTCTAAAATTTATTTTTTAAAGAAATTCGAATCATGATCTGATTATTCAGGAGGACACTATCATTTTAATTCAAAAACGAGGCTTTTTTGTGAGAAAATGACCGAGCCTTAAGGTTTTAAAAATGCGCCAGGTAGAAACAATTTTCAAAAACCCTAAGGCTCGGTCATTTTCTGACCAAATCGTCTCGTTTTTAGATTAAAATGATGGTGTCATTCTGAATAATCAGACAATGATTCGAATTTCTCAAAAAAGTAAATTTTCGACTGAAAAAATAATTTTATTATCCAACGGGAGGTGGCGTGTGCCGCGGTTTCAAAGAAAAAAAATGTATAAATGTATGAATTATTTACCTCTTAAAGCATCCGGGATAGGTGCACGCGTGCACGACCGTTTTCTTGTCGCCTGGCTTGATTCGAAGTTTTCGCGTCGGTGGTGATCGCTCACTATCATCGGAAGTGGAGGAGGGCGACGAGCGAGTTGAATCGTAGTGCGGTAGTCTGTAATCGAATTCGCTGATGATCAGAGATGATAAAAAAGACAAGCAGTGATGACAAGCCAAGGCTGTGTTGTTTGTTGCTTGCTTGCGCGGCAATAAATAATGAAACATAATGCAAAAGAATTGTGGCGGCTAGCGTAAGAGATTGTTTGTAGGTATGTGGAGAAATGCGTGACCCTGAATAAGAAGAGAACAAAAAAAGACGCAAGTTTCGGTTTGGCTAAAGTTCGTGGAGCTCTCCCTGCGAACAAGAGATGAGAAGGGACGTGAGAAAAGATAAATGTCGCCATTGATGACCGACTTGATTGATTATCTGTGATTGTATTTTTTCGCGGAACGCGTCGCATCGCGCCGTGTCGCATCGCTAAGCTGATCGTTGACCGTGTCGGTGGCACCGAAGACAAAAAAAAGAATGAAATTGTTATGCCAACAAACATGGAAGCGAAAACTGTGAGCGGGGGCGCGCGGGCGTCAATGACTAATCAACTGGATTTTGATTCGATTCACTCTGTGTTGCTCAGTTGAGTGTTTGAGTTTTGAGTAATCACACACAATCACAATTTCCTCTATTTGGCTTTGGCCCCTGGTAGGCATGAAAAGGTGAGGTAGGCAAATGAAAGAAAAGAAAAGAAAAGATCGTTTGGTTGCGTTGCGTTGCGACATTAGCGCAAAGCGAGAGAAAGTGAGGACCACCTACTGTGAGCCGCGTGTTTGCCAATTGAAATCGCACTGATTTGCATGACAAGAGGATCGGACACGAACTCTTTTCCTTTTATCTCTTCATATTACCGCCAAGATTGGCGCCACTTTGAGGGAAATTGCTTTTTCGCTTATATGTAATTTGATTGGTTTTAAACATCTAATCGATAGGATTTGATTTGACTTCGAAACAAGTGAAAAAAAGGAAACGTACCTTCCCATAGAAACGTCCGGGGAAATTATTGGTAATTGAGACGCAATTGGTCCCAACGTGGATCCTTCTGGGCTCGACGGTGGTGTATCATTTTTATGAGGAGGTGTCAATTCATGAACCACTGGAACTGAAACAGGAGCAGTCACCATTGACATTTCAGTGTAATACGGAGGATTTCCATACGATGTTGTGGGAACCTCATAGCAAGAAGTGATCGGAGCATGTGTTGGATGATAATAGATGTCTTGATATTGATATGCAGGTGGTGGATGTGGAGGACTGTAGTTTGGAACTGTTTGGGGTGGTGGTGGTGGTGGTGGAGGTGTAGGTGACAGTGGAGCTTGAAAGTGAGCTGGTGGCAATTGCATGCTCGGCGGCTCTCGGATCGGCACGTGGGCGGGGGCAAATCGGTGCTTGTAGAGACCCGCAGAGTTGAGATTAGGGGTCACCAAGGGGGAACAGACTGGACGGAAGTCACGGCCTAGAAATTTCATTTTTGTTACAGTATATTTTGACTTTATTTTAAAAGAGAACATACCATCAATCAAGGGAACAATTTCAGTGTCCCTTTTGATTAAATCGCAAATGTCTGACCATTCCTGCAAGTTACAAATGTAAATAAAGACAAGCCTGCAGCTTGTGGCGACTAAGTCGCCTTCGTCAAATATTTATTATTATTTATTTTTGTTTTTATTGCTGGTAATGGCAATCATTTATATTCCCCATTTCTTTCAAGTTCTCATGACCCTTGTGGTATAGTGGTTAGCACGTTTGAGCGTCAATCTATAGGTCTTGGATCGAGTTTTGTCGACTGCAAACTCGTGTGTGAGACACACAAACAAACACACAGACTAATCTAAAATTTTCTATTTAAGAAAGATAACTCGGAAACTGCGGAATTCGAAATCAGAAGAATTTTAAAAATTTGTTCGCTCGCACACACTCTCGACAAAACATTTCCCTTCCATTTTCGCAACAAAAAAAACCAGTGCCATTAATTAATACACCGTCTATTTTTCTCTGATTCCCCTTTCTCGCACCTCTTCAACGTCTAGAGCTCTCCATACTTTGCACACTATCTCGCTGATTATCACCCATTGATTAACGTCTTTTCGCGGGGCCGACAAAAATGGAAGAAGAAGAAGAAGAAGGAGAAGATTGAATAGAAAAATGAGGATGATGATGACTTCCTCCTCCTCCTCCTCCTCCTCCTCCCGAAAAGAATAATTTTCATAAAACATTTTTTTTGCTCGCCATCATCATCAGAAAGAGGAACGTAGAGGGACGTTAGAGAGCTGAATAGAATTGGTGTGACTCACGTCTATTGTACGTAATTTATATGCGTCTGGTATGTACCTGCTTCTAAAAAGGCGAGAAAGAAAAGGAACAATATTTTTTTTCTCTCTTTTTCGTATTTGTTCCAGTCAGTCACAATTCTTTCGTAATAGATACATACATATTTATGTACGTATATGGGTACGCACATTTTCTATCTAACAAAAGGATGGAACATTTTGAAAATTTAAAAAAAAACAAAAAAAACTTACTTCATCATCAATGGTAGAATAGATTGGCACAGTCGTCTGCTGCTCCATGACTTTCAGCATTTGATCGGCGTTTTGGGTTCCAGACTTATTTTTTGGAGGGCGGGAAAAATGAAACTGAAACTGAGATTAAGAATACAAGTTCAAACTAAAGTTAGTTTCACGTTTGAAATTTAAAAGAGCAAAAAGTATGGAGGTGAAAAAGAAAAAGAGAGACAGACAAGCATTAAAAAACCGTGTATGTTTACCCAAGAGAGAAAGGGAAGAAAAAGAGAAAGAGAAAGAGCTCGAAGCACACTGTTTAGAGCTTGGCAAGTTGTCCGGAAGAAGACGTGACAGAAGACACGTTTTCGGGGTGTGGAGGCAGACTGACTGCGCTCCGTCCTTCCACTTCCACTGCAACCAACCCAATCGCTGATCAGACTCCGCCCACTTTTTCTGGGGGCAGTGTCGTCTTCGATGAGGGAAAACGACGACGAAGAATACGAAGAAGAAGAAGAAGATGAAGAAGATG
This sequence comes from Caenorhabditis japonica, assembly GCA_963572235.1. Lineage (NCBI taxonomy): Eukaryota > Metazoa > Nematoda > Chromadorea > Rhabditida > Rhabditidae > Caenorhabditis > Caenorhabditis japonica. Next base: position 21,527,409 of record OY754343.1, on the reverse strand, counting down.
AAAAAGAATAAGAACGAGGAGAGAAAAAAAATGGTTTATGATCGTTAAAACGTTTTTTTTTGTTGTATTTTTTATTTTCACCGCAGCTCATTTCAAGTTGTTTAAACTGATATCAAAAATCTTTAAAACCCAGATCGTGATGTCTGTGTGCGTCCGCACTTGCCTTTTTGCAAGAAAATGCAGTGGACAAAACACGAACCCGTGACATTAAGATTTGTATTCAAGCGCACTACCGACTGAGCCACAGAGGACAGAAATCTTCTCAAAACAGAGTACGTATAAATGAATGAGGAAGAGTGGAACGTTAAAAATAGAATGTGGCGACGAAGCCGCCAATAGGGTGGACTGCGCAGCAGGCTTGTAATATAATAAAATAGAGTTTTTTTTCTCCAGGAAGCTACCGTAACCTCTATTGTCGATAAAACCCATAAATCGTGGGTGATAGATAGATTATCACAACGACCTCTGATAATGAGATGGTGATACGAGAATTTCGGATGAAAAAAAGTGGATTGGAAAATCGGATTCTTGGAAGAAAAAAGAGCCGAAAGAAGCGCCATTCGCAACATTGTTCAAACAGGAAATATTTAATTTAATTTAGAAAAAAAAAACTATACAATTATGTCGGTATTAGAATTCTAATACATTGATTTCAAAAACGTCGAAAATAATTAAAAATCAGCAGAAAATTTGCCATTAACGGTTCAAAGTGGAAGCAGGCAAAGAAGACGAGACCAGCAGTGCAAATGAAAGAAAACAGGCAAAAAGAAGTCATGTTCAATCATATCATATAATCAATTACGTCCTTCCTTCTCTTCGCTTCTCTGCGTAGCACCTTGCGAATTTTTCGACAAAAAAAAGACAACCAAGAAAAAAACAAGAATCCGTGCGTCGTTGGCATGAAAAGAATGGCATGGTGGCAACTTTGTGAATCTGAATCTGAATCTGAGAATTCTGAATTATGTCAAATTATGACATTACAACCTCCCCCTCCCACCGCTTTCGAAATAACAATGCTTCACTTGCTGATCACAGGTCAATTTTTACACTGATAAAGAAACGCAAAAACCTAATCAAGACTACAGTAACCCTCTCTTCCTTTGGGTGAATCTTTGTGATTGTTTGTGAGGCTCGCTCGCTCGCTGTCACTCATTAAATTGCATTGGAAACTAAAACCGTGCGTAATCAGTGCAAGATTAAAAAAGGGAAATGATAAATGATAAGTTCTCGCAGAGTCGACAGAGTTCAGTAGAGCACACTATCAATGTTCATATGTGTAGCGTCGCACGGCACCCCAGCCTTCCTTCCAAAATAGTTTCTACCTGACGCATTTTTAAAACCCTAAGGCTCGGTCATTTTTTGACAAAAAGGCCTCGTTTTTGGATTAAAATGATGGTGTTATTCTGAATAATCAGACAATGGTTCGAATATCTCAAAAAAATAAATTTTGCGAGTGAGAAAATAATTTCGTTATCCGACGAACTTGTGCGTCGCTCTATCGCTCAAGATCAAAACTTATTCAAAACGTTGGGACGCCTGAAATTGAAAACAACAAAAAATGGGTGCACACTTCAGTCCAATAGGGCGCGATTGCATAGACGCAAACAATAATGATGGATCGCTATGAATTTAACTACTCGAGAAAGTGCAAAAATCACGCGCGACCGCACCCAAAAACAATGAGTGAATCATGAAAACGGACAGAGAAGGATAGAAGGATGGTAAGGATAAGAATTAGAAGGAGAAGAAGAAGAAGAAGAGAAACACAGATGATGTTGATTCGTCATGGATCAACCAACATTTTCTATTTGAAGACGCCGATAAAAAACGAGGGAATATGATGAAAAAAAGGAACTGGTAGATCAAGAAAATCCTTTTCTTCTTCTTTCTTTTTCCAATTTTTAACGTCTTCTAAATAACGTTCAAATGTTTCAGTAAACTCACTCAAAACTCAATGGCTCGAATGTCTTATCACTAGTTATCGACAAAGTTTCACACTCTCTCGTCTACCATCATCGACGTCTTTTCGCGTTTTGCTTTTTCCTTTTTGCTTTCCCTCTTTTTCTTCCAAATTGGTCACTTTTTATCAGTAAAATGTCTCTGAATCCTCCTCGTTCCGACACACTGACTCTTTGAATTTGAAATGGAATTGAATTGAATCGAACCGTTTACGCAAGAGAAAGATTAAAAAACGTGAGTGATGTCAGCTTGAACTGGAAAAAAAAGAACCATGACTCGGTTAATGACGTTTTAAAAGGAGGTGGGGTGGGGAGTTGAATTAAAATTGGAAAGAATCCGGCAATTAGCGAAACTATTTAATGAAAAAAAAATACCGGAAAAGGAGAAGAATAGTGTTTCCTGGCGGAAAATTGCATTCCAAGTGTTACAGTCACGCTCTAATGATAATTTTCAGAACGATAATTGGGTGGGTTTTGCACACGCGACCGCCGAGGTTACGTCTACATGTTTTTGTTTTCTCTATGCCTCGTTCGTCTAACATCACTTATTCAATTTTTAAAACGCTATTCATATTATTGTGTTTTAAATCGAGTTGCGACATGAAAACGTGAAACCTCGCCCAATTTTTCACGCAAAAATTCAAAATGCACTAAAATTTAATATTCGCGTGAAAAAAAATGGGCGGAGTTTCAAGTTTTGGAGTCGCAACTCGATTGAAAACATTATAGTGCATTTTGAATTTTTTCGTTAAAAAAATGAGATTTTTTCATGATGAAATTCAATTGAAAACACATTTATTCTAATAGCCCGGCACATTTATAGGGTTATTCACAAAACCGGAAAAAAAGGAAGAAAACGGAAAAAAAAACTTCGGGAAAAATCGGAGAATGATCCGATTGACCTGAAATTTCGGGAAAAATTCTCCTGTACACGCTCACAAAATTTTGGACCGAAATATCAATTTTAAAAATTATCAATTTTTTTTCTGAAAATTTTTAAAATCGATATTTCGGTCCAAAATTTTGTGAGCGTGTACAGGAGAAATTTTTCCAAATTTTCCCAAAATTTCAGGTCAATCGGATCATTCTCCGATTTTTCCCGAAGTTTTTTTTTTCCGTTTTCTTCCTTTTTTTCCGGTTTTGTGAATAGCCCCATTAATTTTCCGACTGTTTTTAGTTTTTCTCTGAAAAAAAAAACTCTGAAAAATAAGCAGACGGCCTCTAATTGCCCGGCACGCCTACCCCGTCTTCCAATTCGCCACCAAGTTCGTCGGGTAATAAAATTATTTTTTCACTCGAAAATTTACTTTTTTGAGAAATTCGAACCATTGTCTGATTATTCAGGATGACACCATCATTTTAATCTAAAAACGAGGTTTTTTGGTTAAAAAATGACCGAGCCTTAGGGTTTAAAAACTTGCCAGGTAGAAACACCATTGGAAGGCTGTGGTGCTGTGCCCGGCAGCCAATCAGAAGGTGAGAAAAATAAGCCGGCATGCCGGGAAAATAGAGTAAAAACTGTAAATTTGGGGTCTTATTTGTAAACGCTTATGGACCTATTCATAGATGTCAAAAAAATGTCAAACAATGTTAAAAAACGTTAAAAAATGTCAAACAATGTTAAAAAATGTTTAAAAAAAATAGGTCCATTAAAGTTGTGCGTCCGGGCACCTTTTCTGAGGCCGTTTGCAAGAAACTGGAAAACGGTATATTCCGAAAAATTGGTGTGTCTGTTTCTCTGCGTCTCTCACCACAATCATAGCTTTCCGCACTTTGTTTTTCCAGTTTCTTGCATGGGGTGGCCTCTGACTCCCTTCTCATGCCCATAGCATCTGTGCTGAGCCTGCATTCCCTTTTCTGCCTCCGTCTCTTCAAATAGTACGTGGTCGCGCGCAAATAAGTGGGCGGGGTTCGACTTTTTGATGATGCAACTCGATTGAAAACACATAACAATGATGTGTATTTGATTTGTTTCCATCAAATTTTTTTTTAAGAATTTAACAACAAAAAGTACGGTAGTAATCAGACAAGAAGGAAAGAATTCATTTCTTCACTCTCATTTTCTCGAAAGTTACGGTAACAGATGATTCTTTTCCGGCACTTTCAATTTCCAACGGCGTCGTCGTCGTCTTCGCCGCGAATCTCACCTTTTTTTTATCAATTTGTTCACACTTTCGGGCAAACTTCTACCTCATTTCACCCTTTTACATTTCTATTTATTTACATTCAAATGTACATACATATTTCTCTCTTTTCGTTTCGTTTTTGACCGACTTGTGTGTCGGGTGCCACACAAAAAAAAAAGCGGCGAACAATGAGCGAACGAACGGAAGGTGCGAAATGAGCGGAATGCAATCAGTGAAACGTGTTTTAATCCATCCGTCTCAACAATTACCTATGTATGTTACATGAGTGTATCTGTTCTATCAATAGGAGGCGAAGAAGAAGGGACGCTTGCAAAGAGGTCTAAACCAAACAATTAGTCAGGTGAGTGACAAATATTGCCACCGCAAATGACGCCCCCGGCCCAGGAAAAGTTCGGTGCCCACGCGTGCGGATAAGTCAGCCTTGAATAGAAAAGGAATCATTGAAAACGAGAGGGAAACGTCGTCAGGAAAAATGAAACATGGAAGCGTTTGCTTTCTGGTTTCCAGAAGCGAGTTGAAAAGAGGTGTTGACATTGCAATGGAATGTTCCGAAAGAGCACCACTTGAGACAGTGTTATCAGTTTGCAAACGGAAGGAAAGGTGGAAATAAAAGTTATGTTTTGACACATTTTTTTAAAAGAATACTGTCAAAATACCGTTTGTTTATAGCGTCAAATTTGCAGATATATTTAGTGTTCATTTTTTGACCCAGTTTTTAAAACTCGGACTACTCATTGACTCTAATGTTGCGTTCAAAGTGATAAAGATGGAGAAATATTGGTGTTCAAAGTGAAGAGAAAAAATTATATTTTTACGCATAAAAATAGTATAATCGTACTCAAATCATGGCGAGAACTCTCAATTTCGTCAAAAAGTTCCGAAAATTGACACAAAATGAGGTCACGCCACGATTTAAGTACGGTTAAAATATTTTTACGTGAAAAAAGATAGAAATTCATTTTTTACTTTTGAACGCAGCATAATGGTTCTATTCAGGGCCGGAAAAAACACCGCTTCACGGCACCCCACCCTTCCAAAAAAAATCGTTTCTAACTGGCGCATTTTTAAAAACCTAAGGCTCGGTCATTTTTTGACGAAAAAGCCTCGTTTTTGGATTAAAATGATGGTGTCATCCTGAATAATCAGATCATGATTCAAATTTCTCAAAAAAGTAAATTTTCAAGTGAAAAAATATTTCATTATCTGCGATTTTGTGTTTTTCAACTCTATTTGTTTGGATTTTAACAGAAAAAAAACCCTTTGGGGCCAGGTCTTGACACGAAGCAAAGGTCCATCCTATTTAAAAATGGACACAGCTCAAATGAGTGTGACCGTAACCCATTAAAAAGAGACTGAGACAAAATAAGAGTATTTTGCTCATTCTCTCATCCAACTGTATAAAAAATCGTGTCGAGACTAGTCATGAGAAAGGGTAGTTTTTGACGTCATTCCAAAAAAACATTTCTGCTTAAGGTAATAATTTCCTGATCTGAAAAAGCCTCAATCAAGAACAGACAATCAACATCACATGCACCATTTCATTCCTCCCATTTCGTAATGTTCCGCTCCATATACTGTTAATTTGATGGACTTTAACGCAACACAAGAGTGCAATAAAGAACTTTTTTATCGCCTTCCCCCTTTTTCCGTTTAAAATGCCGACTCGAATCCATACATTTGAATAAAATTGTAAATATTTAAAGACGGGAAAAATAAAAGAGAGCGAGTGTTTGTATGAGCATAATGCAAACTCTTGGCAGCACAGTACCAGACACTGATAAAAGTTAAGTTTGTGGAGAGTGATTGCAGTAAGTAATAAAGCGGCGAGTGTGGTAGAAGCAAGGGCCCAAAACAAACGGAAAACAACATTTTGAATGGTTAGAAATTTTTGACACGATTTTATTTTTATGGTGTAACCAGTAAATTGTTTTCTTTTTCATTTCAAAATTTACTCTTTCTTATATAGAAAATTTTATGTTAGATTTGTCTGTGTGTTTGTTTGTGTGTCTCGCACAGTTAATTTTGCATTCCACAAAACTCGATCCAGCGAGAACTTGAGGGAGCTAGGGAAGATAAATGACGTAGGCTTGTTTCATTTAAACATGTATTCAAAAAATAAATACATTCACACCGCGGTTTGCGATCTTTCGAGCGCCTTTTCTCACGTCTCTGCGTCTCCATTTTTGCACGACCCCCACTGCGGAGACGCAGAGAATGCGATAGGGCGCGTTTGCCTTCACGTAGAGTCGAACACTCCGTTTTATAGGTCACCAATGTGCAAAAAATGTGAAAATAAAAACGTCTACCGCACGGCACCCCAGCCTTCCAATGGTGTTTCTACCTGGCGAATTTTTAAAACCCTAAGGCTCGGTCATTTTTTGACCAAAAAACTTCGTTTTTAAATTAAAATGACGGTGTCATCCTGAATAATCAGACAATGGTTCGAATTTCTCAAAAAAGTAAATTTTCGAGTGAAAAAATAATTGTATTATCCGACAAACTTGGTGGCGAATTGGAAGACGGGGGAGGCGTGTACCGTACAATTTTGGTTAATCTTCGCGGCGAGACCCCAATTTTTATTAAAGGCATTAATCGTCTGGTTTAGTTGGAGATGTTATCGACTCAATTTTTTTGCCGGATTCAATAGAATTTCACGTGAAGATTCTGCAAACACCACAGTTATTTTTCACGCTCACTCAACTTTTTTCATTGCATTCAGTTGAAATTTTTTTTTAGAGCTAAAGGGGTGTGGCTTTAGATTTTTCGCATGAATTCTTATGGTATCCGGCAAGAAGATTGGGTTGTTAATACTCAAAAAAGCAACTTCGGAAAGAGCGAAAATCATGGTTATGTGGAAAAAACAAAAGTTGAACATTTTTGGCAAAAATTGTTCTTTGAAGACCCCGAAAGGAGGCGATTGAGGATTCAGCATTAAAAACAAACTGCAAAATATATATATATATATATCTTTCTTATATATAAAAACCCAGATCGGGATGTCTGTGCGCGTCCGCACTTGCCTTTTTGCAAAAAAATGCAGTGGACAAAACACGAACCCGTGACCTTAGGATCTGTATTCAAGCGCACTACCGACTGAGCCACAGAGGACAGAAATCTTCCCAAAACAGAGTGCGTATAAAAGTGGAACGTAAAAAAATAGAATGTGGCGACGAAGTCGCCAATAGGCTGCGTTAGCAGCCGCGCAGGACTGCGCAGCAGGCTTGTATATATATATATATATATATATATATATATATATATATATATATATATATATATATATATATATTAATGCGCCTTTAATAAAGCAAAATCCTAAAAAAAACTCCTTAACAGGCTAACTTGAAGTATCAAGTGCACGGCACCCCAGCCTTCTTCCAAAATTGTTTCTACCTGACGCATTTTTAAAACCCTAAGGCTCGGTCAATTTCTGACAAAAAAGCCTCGTTTTTGGATTAAAATGATGGTGTCATCCTGAATAATGAGATCTTGATTCGAAATTCTCAAAAAAGTAAATTTTGGAGTGAAAAAAAAAGCGCATTGGACGACGGGGGGTGAAGTGCAAAAAATACAAGGATTTTGTAAAACAGTTCAATGGAGATGGAAAAGGATTAAACCGTCTTGTGATAAAGCCTTTCTAACCAAACGCCGTTAAACCAGTAGTTTCGGTTTCTCCTCCAGGGTTACTGTAGAATGCCAACGGGCGCCCCCTCCCACCCCACTCCTCCTCCGACACTTTGCCAAAAAGCAACATGAGGTTTGTGGTGATGTGTTGCGCTACTTCTTTCCGCTCACCTCTTTTCGAAATGTGGCGAGTAATGTGATTCAATGGCTGAAATAGTGGGTGATCGGGCGAGACGGACGGACGTACGTGGTTGTGTATGCGTGTTCGTGTTGGTTGGAATGAAGGCAGCGAGATTCTGATTGAATATTACACACAACAACTACATTCCAGGGCCGATAGGAAGAAATTGAGAAATTGAGAATCAGAATTGGAAAAAGAAGAAGAAAAAAATAGAAGAAGAAGAGCCAATTAAGGTGAGAAACTGTTCTCATTTGTCATTATTAAGTGGTACTGTGCAGCTGACAAAGGCTGTCTCATCATTTATCACAATTCATTCTTCGAGGTGATAATGACAAATTGGATGGAGAAGAGAAGATTTGTGGGAACTAACCAGGAAAAAAAGAGCTCATTCTACGTACAGTATCTTCCCCTTCTTCTTCTTCTTTTTCCCATTCCTCATCTAATCGTCCCATTTTTTGTCAAAGCGCATGCCGTCCGTCCGTCTCAACGCTCGTTTCGCAACAAAAAATGCGCGAAAATGTGGAAAAACAATTAATCATCTGCTGAATAAACTTTGTTAGAGAAGCAGACACCTTTTTGGCGGTAGATCATATCACCAAAGAGTGCGAAAATTGAGGTGAGACAGCAAACACGAGTTCCGGTCGACGATTTATTGGGTGGAACGGGGGGGGGGGGGATTTTGAAACAAAATATTGAAAATCAGGGATCTTTGGATGCATTAACCTCGTTTGCCGGACGAAGGGGTAGTCGGTGGTCGCAAACTAAAATTTGGAAAAGTCTAAAATCACAAAACTACATCTAGACGCCTTACCAAAGCCCGACAAGCTACAGAAAAGTTCCGAAGAGCAACTCAAAGGGCCCGAAAAATTCCTGGCCAGGCCAATGACGTTCATGCAAACGGCCTCGGCAAGAAAACCGAGTTTGACTATCAAAAAACTCGAACCTGCGTCGTTTGATTAACGTACAAATTTTTCTTAATTAGAACACACAATTCACGAGAATTAAGTGACTGCCGTTACTAGAAAAAAAATTTAAGAAAAAGCTTTAAAGGGGGTGCCAACTTTCTGGGGAAAGTGACTTAAAATATACTCTTGGGTGGGGGATTTACGAATATCACATTGAAATCGCACGAAAAAAATGCTCCATTTTCACTTATTTTTCGTGCAGTTTTCCTCGTTTTTATTATCGATTTTCGATAAAACATGCTTTAATCGCTTATTAAATTTTTTAGATGTTCGCGAAAACACATTTTAGTCCTAAATATCGAAAAATCGATATTCGGCTGTCGTTTAATTCAACGTTTTAAATAATTTCTTGTGAACATTTATTGTTCAAATATAAACGTTACAGATAAAAGATTGAACTTAATGCGGAATTGAGCAGGAAAAGGGACAAAAAAGGAAGGTATGAGAATCTTTGTTTTTTTTTTTTCAACACGCGTTAATTTGGTATTTTAAAACACGAAATGATTTTTTTACATTATTTCCCCAAGATTAATGCAAAAAATGCGAGAAAGACGGGATAAATATGATGAAAAAGAAAAATGGAGTTTGAATTTCGCGCCAAATCGTGTACTCCTCGTGGTCTTCTATTTTTTTGTAAAATTCGCCAAAAATCAGAAAAAATTTTTCGTGCGATTTCGATGTGATATTCGTAAATCCCCCACTCAAGAGTATATTTTAAGCAACTTTCCCCAGAAAGTTGGCACCCCCTTTAAAAAAAGGAACAAGTCGCCAAAGGCCGCTGGTTTTTTTTAGCCAAAAAAAAACAACAACAGCAAGCAGTTACTCTCTCCAAAAACGGCTCCTCGGGAAAAAATATCTGAGTTAAAAAAAGTAAAAAATCAATCGCTGATTGGTCGATAACTCGATCAAAACTAGTACAGTACGCCCGCCTAGTCTCCACATATAATTTCTCCAAACCAGTTATTGTGGTTTCTTCTTTCCCTCTCTCCCACTTTCTCGCTGTTTATACAGTAACTTTTGTTGCTCATTGATCGTTAAATATGTCTCATTTCCTTCCCGTTTAAATCGACATATCCATTTTCCCGTTCAATTCGATTGGAAATGCCATTAATTTCGTGCTGTCCGGAAGATGTGGCAGATAAGCGAGGAAATGTTTCAATTGCGCAAGGACAAATCAACGATAAACTCGCAATTGAAGAAATTCATTGGATGACGCTTGCCAACTTTGACTATTAATTACCTGTCAAAAGTGTCGCCTTTCTGGCGTCTCTGACCTTTTGCGTACTTTCTCGTCGCGCCAAAACCTTTCAAACGGTTTCGCACGCTCCGTGAATAAACTGGTTTGTCAATTGTTTTAGTGAGGGGTTTATTCTGATAAATTATTGGAATTTTTATTTGATCCGGGGAGAAAAATATTTTGAATCAGAACGTTTTCTAGACGATTTTCGTATTGAAATCACTTGTAAAACTTTCGGAAATTTCAGGAAACAAGTTACAAGTCAGAAAATATATAATAGGCTTCCTCCTAACTTTTCTACAAGGTTTTGGATTGGCTTCGGGACGTTTCGCAGCTGAATGAATATTTCAGCTCAGAATGAATATTTTTTGTTTAATGAAATGTTCAAAATGAAGACCTCGGCAAGTTCTACAACATGGAAACATAATCTTTACAGTTTTATTACTTGTTTTTCCACGGCCCGTGACAAAAGAAATGAATAAACGGTCAATATTACCGTAAAACCTGTATTAGAAGGGGTGGGGTGTCTCGCAGGGCCCTTGTATTTGAGGGGCCCTTCAATTAGAGGGGGCTCTTCTATTTTTCGTGAGGTCGTGTGAGGGATCTTTCTATTAGAATGGTCCCTCATGTTCTTTGTAAAATTTCAGAAAGTCCAAAAAAAACTTCACAAAAATCAAAAGTTCAAAAGAAAATTTCACAAAATTCCACAGAATTAGAAAAAAAATCCAAAACATAAAATAAAGATAACAGAAAAATGTGTTTTAAAATGATCGCTGTGGCAATAATACTCCTGGTCAGAATCCTGAAAATTATCTTTTACTTCCACGTCTTCAAACTGCTGGTTTAATTGGCGTAATCTAGCGCATTTTTCAAACTCCAATCTGTAATTCAGTCTTCTTTTTTTTTTTACTGATAACACGCTCATCAGCAATTTCACCATATTTTTCTGTTCCCAAATTACTTTAAATTACAAGACAGGAACATGCAAGAGTTTTAATTTGAACACAAAATAATAAAAATTGAAATAAATATTGCAATTTGGTCATACTTATTGTTAGCGTCGCTCTGCTTTCGGCCACAGTACTTTTGCTAAAAGGGGCCCTTCTATTAAAGGGGCCCTTCAATTAGAGAGGAATTGAACAAGAATATTCATTCTGAGCTGAGTTATTTGCCGGCCCGTCGTCGGCCCGCTCGGCCCGCTTGCCAAGTTTTGCCAAACAGGTAATTAAATATTGCGCATCGATTTTAGCCTATATATTTGAACTTTGAAAAAAAACTTATGAAACAAGTTATGATAGATGCACATATAACAATTTAAATGTGGACATTCACCATTCGCAGGATTGTATTTATTTTAAGAAATGATCATTTACCAAATAAACATGGCACTGTAGTTCTTCAAATGAATAGAAGAAAAATAAAGATTTTCAATCAGTTCTACAAACACATGCGTTCTTTTCTTTAATTCCCCAGTAAATAATACACAAGTGTTCCACATGTTTTTTTCCTGTTCCAATGACATTCAATATCTTTATCACAGACAATGCCACGTCACTCTTCACTCACTCAATTTTAAAAAGATCCCCCCTGCTCCAGCCAACTTGCTCGCAAAACAAATGGTCCCAGACCGCCCAACGTCACACAATTGAAAAGATGAAAAAGTGTTGTATCTACTATTGAAGAACCTTTTTGCTAGAAACAAAAAAACGAACAGAGTGCAGAGGCGCAGAAAGATCTTGCATTTTGATGAACGACTCGTTTCTTCTTTCTTCCGTTGTTCTTTTGTTTTCTTTTCGTTTTCAGTTCATCCAAGCCGTCATGCTCCACTTTCTGATATTGTGCTCCGATCGATGTGCTCTTTGAAAGATAAATGAGAGGTGATAAGAGATAAAAAAGCGGAGGATGAGGAGGAGGAAAAAGAAAGCATATAACAGAAGATTGGAAAAGTTCCTTCTCTCCGAGGTGGGCGGCACCGGAAGAGCTGGAAAGGTGCACCACCAATTGAAAATGACAAACAAGAAAGAAAGTTTGATAGATGACCCATTCGTGTTTTAAAAAAAAATATTTTATGTCCTTACTTGTGTCTTCTTTTCATTGTTTTCATTCCTCCAGACATACATAACTTTGCGTTTTCCTATTGCTCTTAAATACCTTTGTGACGACGTAACATGAGAACGGAGAGAAGAGAACGCAATCGTTAACATATTTCGAAAAACATAAACGACACAATATATTTATCTTCTCACACTCATTCATTCACCCGTCCGAGCCGAGCCCTTCTCAACTTTCGATCGTTGGCGCCGGGCAAAAACGAGAAGAAGAAGAGATGAAGAGAAGGTTTCTTTTCAACCGCAGACCGTCATAAAACTAAACGATCTCGAGTTACTTGTGCTTCCAGTCTCTGCTCTTTGAGAGAAGAAGACGATTAGTCATTTTTCCGACACTTTTGTACGCACTTCAAAAATATCTTGTTGAGGTCGTCTGTTGATGAGTTTCTTAGGCGTTGCCCCGTTCGTTACCAATGTTTAGCTTTTCTGATGTCACGGTGTACAGGATTTGAAAAGAGGGCGCAGCCGAGCAAACGCGCCTAACTGTTTTTTTTTTCGCGCGAAATTCAAATTTTGACGCATTTTTAATGTATTTTCGGGAAAAAGTATAAATTCTTAATTGTTTTCCACATGTGCTCCAATGGAACTGAGGTCTTTAGAAATTTTTTAAGCCTAAGAATGTGGAATTTGGTTCAGCCACCATTTCGAAATCATCAATTCGAGTTTTTTGGTGTTTTTGCAGGATAAATCTTTACGAAAATCGAAGTTTGAGCAATTTTATGGTATTAAAAGATACAATACATACATTTTACAAAGAAAAACAGGTTTTACTGAAAGAAAAATAATAGAATCATTAAAAAAATGCGCAAGCACTGAAATTGCGCCATGCAAGTTTTCTGGCGCGCCAGCAAATTAGACTCCGCCCACATTTCCAATCCTGGACACCATGGACGCGTAGTAGTTATGAATCAGAAGGTTATGATTAGAGCTGTTAGGATTAGTAACAGTTCAGATTCGGGCTGTTTTGGGTTCGGCCGGTTAGAATTTAAGACAGTGCTATCTTGAAATGCACCATCTCCAAATCTGCTTCAATATACACGCTGGATGCTGCGGAAACTTGTTTTTTATTTTCAGCAATTTCTTTCATTTTTTAAAAACATTTTCCTTTTATAGAACGGCAGCCAGACAGGAGCCCAGAACAATAGAACGGCATTTGCCGTTTTCGATGGCTATTAACCGTTTCCGTCGGATATAATTTTCAAATTTTTTTTTCGTTTCAATTTTCGGACATCTTGTGTCTGGAAAATGTCGCAAAATCGCTGATTAAGCGCGAAGATTGTTTTCCTTAATTTTTACCTGCAAACATCCTATAACTGCGTTGCAAACTAACAAATTCTTTATAGGCAGTGGCATTACCCCATAATGGCTAATAGCCTTTTTCGGCGGCTAATAGCCAAATTTGACGGCTAAAAGCCATAATAGCTAGTAGCCAAATTTGTCATCTAGTTGCCATTATCGTCCGCTATTAGCCTTTTCGACGGCTATTAGCCATTTTCAGCGGCTATTAGCCACATTGATGCCGACTCTCGCCGTATACGCGCTAAAAACTTTCTGGGTAATATAGTTTTTACAGTATGCTAGTTTCATTTTATTTGCGAAAAATTGCTAATCGCGTGCTCGGTAGAACTAGAAATGTAGTCAGAAATTTGAAAACCGTTTTGAACGATTTTTTAAACTTTTCTATTAAAAAAACAGCACCACCGACAAGGCGGCAAAGTCTTGTTCAGAAGGCTTTTCAACTAACAGAAATTAAACGATTCATTTTCTTTACAAACTATGTTTCATTTTGATCATAATTTTCTAATGCCACGTCCAAAATTCAAAATCATGAGTTTTTTGCAGTCCGAAATTCCGAAAAATTTCCCAGAAAAAGCAGGCGGTGACAGTTGAAACCGGTGTTACCGTAGTTGCTTCGCTTTGAGACATTCTATGTTTAAACTTGAATTTTCCCACAGTTGCTCAATTTTTTATTTTTTGCGTGAAAATTCAAGTTCAAACACAGAAGGTCTGACAGCGAAGGAACTACGGTAACACCGGTTTCAACTGTCACCGCCTGTTTTTTCTGGGAAATTTTGTGGAACTTTGGACTGCAAAAAAGATTTCAGGAGGAATTTTTTGAACCTTAGACGCGGCATAAAAATTGCACCGAATTTTCTAATTTGGAAGACTCTGTGAAAAATGATCTTTGCACAATTTAAATCGATTTCGATTTACAATAAACGAACGCGCTTGCGTCGTTGCAGAGTGTCGTAAAAAGAAATATTTACATTATGTTTTTCACTACTATCTCTTCTTTTTCACGGGATACTGCAATCGGAAACGAAACTCGGTGAATCTCCCAGGTCCACTGTGTTTTGGCACGTACGTTTCTTCAAAGCAAAAATGGTGTTTAATTTGCACTGTTAAAGCTGTAAATTCGTTCCATTCGCAGTAGACGACGAGGCGGCCACGTGTGGCCAATGTGTCGGTCTCAAGTGCACTTTTTTCTCTGAATCTCACTCCAAATGCATTAACAGATAATTGCGTGATTGGAGCGAATTTGCAGCGCGTTATACGCAAGGTTATAATTTGGCTGCGTACATGGCGGCAATTTTTTTCGTTTAAAACATCGTGAAATTGTTAGTTTTGTTTTAAGCAAATCTAGTACTGAAGTTTGATATCAAAATTCAATTTGCACTAAACCAAGATCGACCGGAGTGGGTAATGGTCCTATTTACAAAACCGGAAAAAAAGGGGAAAAAATTGCGGGAAAAATTTTTCCTGTTCACGTTAAAAAAATTTTGGACCAAAATATCGATTTTAAAAATTTTCAGAAAAAATCGATATTTTGGCCCAAAATTTTTTGAGCCTGTACAGGAGAATTTTTTCCAATATCTCCCAAAATTTCAAGGCAATCGGAGCATTCTCCGATTTTCCCCGCAATTTTTTTCCGTTTTTTTTCTTTTTTTTCCGGTTTTGTGAATAGGTCCATAAAATACTGTTTGAAATCCCCCCCCCCCCCACTGTCCAAGTGCCACCCATTTTTTTTGCTCATTCTATATATTTTTGATTGTTGTTGGTTTTGACACTATTCCTGTTCATATTTAACCGAAAAACTGGAATATTTTATGAACTTTTTCTTTTTTTTTTCCAGGTATGGGAATTCAAAGTCTATTTTTCTCTTTGAATACTGTGTCCTTTCTGGGCCGCCGGGTAAAGGTTTTTAGTTTTTCTATCTTCTTTCTTTTGTTTTTATCATGTCTGTGTGGATGCACCATGTGGATTCACTCAAAGAATGGACAATTCCATTCATTTTTAAACTATCCTTACTTTTTTATTCTTTTCCAACCCCAACTTTCTTCTATATATTGTTTTGTTTTTTTCTTCCCCCTTTATCGCAGCTGATACATTATCAGTTCCCTTTTCTCTTCTCCCCTTCCCGTTCTCCTCTTCCCACCTCCCTCCATAAATTATCCGTCTCTCTGCGTCTCTCTAGTCGCAACACTATTTCGATGCTTCGGAGGTGCGTCAAGATATGATGCTCATGGGTTGACAAGTCACACTGATCGCTTATTGCAGATAATTTTTGTGCTGGCGCGAATGTTCAGCCGACGCCGAAAAGTAGATCACTAGTGAGTCGTTGTACTGGAATTCAACTCAACTCACATCCACATTGGTAGTTCACAATGATTGGTGAGTTTTTTTTTTGATGTTCTAAATTCTAGAAAACGTAGTCGCTACGCAGCGAATTAAAAAAACCAGCGTTACTATCCTCATCTATGCTTATCTTTACTTATCTGCCTGCATCTCTGAGAATTTTTGATTATTTGCCGTCGATTTCGGTGCCTAGAAAAACTGAATGTGGCAGACACCGATTTTCGCCAAACTTGCGCAACATATGCGCCAAATATTGCCGAAAGCTTTCAAAAGTATCCCACGCTTCTAAAATTTTTGATCCTTGGCTCATTTCTCGTGCATGGTTTCGTGTACTCCCCGTGGACAATCCGACCATTTCGCCTTTTTTTTTTCAAATTTTCCTGATTTTTGTCAAGATTTCAGACATAATTATTCTGTGAATAATCAAAAATTAAGAAAGATAATTGTTTCTGTTTCATCTGAACCCAAACTGTCTTGTTTTCCAGTGATATTTTCCAAACCCTAATGGACCTATTCAGCAGAGGAAAAAAACCTTTTTTCGTGGTTTTTTTCCCAATGCAGAATTGAGAAAAAAAGACAAAAAACTACAGTAGTCGGAGGTTTTTTGACGTAAACAAGTTGTCGTGTCGAGACCGGCCGATGAAATAATTGGATGCGCCTTTAAATTTCAACCGAATTCCCATTGAAAATTAAAGGCGCATTGCATTTTTCACTGCCGGGTCTCGACGCGATGGGTTTTTTTCCTGGAAAACAACCTGCATAGGGAAAAAAACCGCGAAAATCGGTTTTTTTCCTGCGCTGAATAGGTCCATAATGGGGTTATTCACGAAATGGCAAAAAAAGGCAAAAACTGCGCGAAAACTCGAAAAATTCTCCGACTGACCTGAAATACTGGAAAATGAGGAAAAAAAACTACCGGACATTCCCACAAAATTTCAGACCAAAATATTAATTTTTAAGAAATATTGATTTTTTTTTCTGAAAATGCTTAAAATCGATATTTGTCCGGGAGAATTTTTTACCTTATTTCCCGAAAAATCGGAGCATTTTCCGAGTTTTCGCGCAGTTTTCTGCCGTTTTTCGCCATTTTTTGCTAATTCGTGAAAAACCCCATAAGGTTCGGACATTTTTCGACAAAAATTGTTCGTTTTTGGCGACGCAAAACTTGGCTATAACATTTTCAAGGCCAAGGGGCAAAGTTGATAATCTATTGAGTTCGAAGGAGAGCATATTAATGGAATGCATGATATTTTCCTTGACGCTCTGGTTTTTTTATTTAACTCAAAAAAAACCTCAATAAATCCAAACCATCGTTATATTTATCAACTTTTGCCATTTTTGCATATATTGTGTTTTTAATCGACTTGCGAAATGAAAATGCAATTCAATTCAATTCAAGTCTGCATTCACCGTTCTGTCTGCGTCTCTTAAATTATCACTGTGTTCGAGTGGTCGCGCACAAATAAGTGGGCGGAGTTTACGTTCCGTTCTCATGTCGCAACTCGATAGTTAATTGATCCCAGCGGATTGAGTACACGTTTTGGGGTTTTTTCTAGCCATTCATTTTCATGTGAGTGCGATAGGTCTATTTTAAGTGTTCATTTAGAACAAAAATCATGACGAAAAGTATGTACATCCAGTCATAAGAAAAGGAAAAAAACGTGAATCCGTTCACTATTCCAGTTTAAAATAAACACCAAACAATTGACAATCTACATCAAAAGTACCGCGCTTTGTTTCAACAATGTCACTAATCTAGAAAAGTTTTAGAAAACGGTGGAAATCGATTCACATCACTATTTCGAAAAAAATCGAAAAACATGAAGCTTGACATGAATGGAAACGGTTTTGTTCACTTAGTCGGTGAGTTTTTCGTTTAATTTTTGAATTTTCTTTCGTTTGTATCAAATTTCGCTGAACCTTTCTTTTTCAACAAGTTATCACTTCAAGTGCACTGAAGACCACTCGAGTTCGTCTAGGGCCTCTTATTATTCTTTTTCATTTATTATTATTTTCTTTCTTTCTTTTTATGTTTTTTCTTCTTATTTTTATTGAAAATATCGGTTGCGCCGCGCCCACCTCTCCAAAAAAAAAAAAAAGAGTGGTCACGCCTTTCGAACACCAATTGGAAAAAAAGGGGTGTGGCCTGTGAATTTCAATAATAGTTACAATTGAAGCCATCTCCTGTTTTGTTTCCAATTCTTAGCTCTTCTCTGATCATTGTTTCTTTGTCTACTCCTCCCTAAATCGCACACTTTCTTGTCTGGCGCAGCGAGTTTCAAGTGGACCACAGTCTTCCTTCCTGCATTCTTCCATAATATTTGTGTTGCTCTTCGCTCGTCGGGTGGCTGGCTCTCTGACGCAACCGTATTGCCAATTTTTTATAGACGTATTGTGTTTGGCCAAGAGATGTTTTTTTTTAATCTCACGATTGAGCGGGTCTTTTCAATAGGTTATGGTCGAAAGATTCCAATTTTTATTTCATGGTTATCTCTACGGAATTTTGTCAATGTATTAAAAAAAAAACTTTAAAACTTCTAGAAACATTCAAAAATTTTTCTAAATTAAATTTCGTTATTCAAAGAAAATTAATTAAAAATATGGAAATATTAAATTTCTCTCAAAATTATTTTTAAAAAAATATGGCAAAATTTTTAGTCAAATTAGATTTGCTTAATTAACGTCCAACGTCAATAATTAAAGTGTCAAACGGATTGATTTTTTCATGTCTAATAAGATTGATTTTAAGCTTTATAAAAATAATTCCGCGTAAATGATTAGCACCAAACCTATTGATCGTTGATCAATTTTTTACAATTTATACAAATGTTTAATTTTATACAGTTCCCTTTTACACGTTCTCCACCTTTTGTACTGTTTTTAATACATTTTTTAATTGGATATTTTTACGCTAATGATTTTTTCAATTTCCGTGTCTTCTCCAGCTTCTAAATTTTTTTTTTGTTTAAACTGATTTTCCTCCAAACGTCTGACAATATGCCGTAATTACTCTGTTTGCCCAGCATGCCGGCTTATTTTTCGACCCTTCAGATTAAATGCCGGTCAATTAGAAGCCGCCGGCTTACTCCACAATTATACTTTTTTCCAAGATAATAAAAAAAATGACATTTGAGCAAAATCAGGAAATTATAAAAGAACACATAGCAAAATACGGTAAAATATTTAATAGAGCGGCCCTCTTATTGTGTTTTCAATCGAGTTGCAGCATGAGAACGAGAGAAAAAAAGAAATGTTTTCTCTGCTTCTCTTCGAATCGAACTGTGTTTGCATGGTCGCGCAAAAAAAAAGTGGGCGGAGTCAAGGGTTCTCATGTCGCAAGTCGATTGAAAAAACAATATATAGGAATTAATTTAACACTTTTTTCTCAGCTTGTTACTTATTGACCGCCTGCCTAACAGAATAATAGTAAGAGTAGTGGCCGCTCTATTATAGAACTTACGGTATGAATAATTCACTGAAATTTCAAAAAAAAAACTTAGAAAACTTTTTTGGAATTCGGTAGTTGCGTCAACAATTAGCTGGCCCCCTTTGAAAAGATGATTAATCTTATTAAATGTTACAAGATTTATTAATTTCCTGATTTAAATGGCACGCCTCCCCCGTCTTCCAATGCGCCACCAAGTTCGTCGGATAACGAAATTATTTTCTCACTCGAAAATTTATTTTTTTGAGAAATTCGAATCATTGTCTGATTATTCAGAATAACACCATCATTTTAATCCAAACACGAGGAATTTTTGTCAAAAAATGAACGAGGTTTAGGGTTTTAAAAATGCGTCAGGTAGAAACAATTTTGGAAGGCTGGGGTGCCGTGACTGGTAGTTCAAAAGCTCCCTTAAAAAACTTACAAGTTCTAAAAATACTCGTACTGCTAAGATATTCGAAGACTTCCTGGAATATACTGCACACGGTTTCAAAATTTGACATTCCTAACAATAAAATAATACTGTTATTAAAAATCAATAGATTCTGCTTCCAATGTATCATGAAGGGACTGCCGGGAAATTATTGGCTGCCGGCCTATTTTTCAAAGTCCTGGTCGGCATGCCAGCCTATTAGTGGCTTTAGGGAAATATGTATGTATTGTGTTTTCAATCGAGTTGCAGCATGAGAACGAGAGAAAAAATACATGTTTTCTCTGCTTCTCTTCGAATCGAACTGTGTTTGCGTGGTCGCGCGAAAAAAAGTGGGCGGAGTCACGTCACGTCACGCGTTCTCATGTCGCAAGTCGATTGAAACAATAAGAGACGCCGGGAAATTATAGTGAATACGGTAACCTATCTTATGTTGCCCTGTATTATTTTCGGGTATAAAGTCATTGTTTTTTTTTTGGGTCACATTTCCCAATTTCAGTACCCGATTTAACTGAAAAGGATCCAATGGCATCAGTATCGATCCGAGTTCGAAACGAAGACGGCGATGATTTTGTCGTTTCTCCAAGTGACGTTGTTGACGATATGAATGAGGTTACATCTGAAACACTTTCTTAATTTTCTAATATTTCAGATCAATTCTCGTCGATCTAGTCGCCGTGACTCGACGCCTTCTTCCTCGATCCGAAGAAGTCGTCCCTCATCGACATACTTTACCGATAATGGTGAGCTGATTGAAGGGATCTCGCGGGTGAGTTCGGTACGTAAGTTATATGGGTGGCCACTTTGTTAGTAGTGTTGAAAGAATAGTACAATAGAGCGCGTTTAGCCCCCGAGGAAAATGAAAAGTATGGATCATATCATGATGAGGCTGTTCAAGCCCTCAAAGGTCTGTGAGTCGGAGTGTCTTTTTTGATTCTATGTCTACAAGTTTTGCTCTTTCTTTTGTGATTCGCTAAAAGATGTGGCGTGTTAAGTGTGAAGTGTGGAGTGAGTGCAGTAAGTGAAATGTAAGACTGTTTCTTTCTTTTCCCTCCTTTCAATATGATTGTGCATCTATTCGAATCGCATGAATTGAATTTTGCAGGCAAGGAAATCGAAGAGTGTCCGAGATGGAGAGCCGGGACTTCGATCAATGCTCTACGGATTGTCACAGAGACAGTGAGTAGAAGAAGAGAAAAGAAAAGAAGTGAAAAGTGTTAATTTTAGAGAAAAGGAAGAGGCAGAGGCAAAAAAGTTGGCGAAGAAAATGATAAGTGAGTGAACGGGGATTGGCGAAAAAGTATGGGAAAAGTTAGTGTTGGCACAGCCGCATACAAAAAGAAAATACCACTGGGATCAAGAACATCCATGATGAGCTTGGAGTTTGATGCACAAAATTTACTGAGCGTGCCACAAGAATAGCTTCCCTAGCTGGAAATCATTAAAAAAAAAATAAAAAATCTGTTTGGGAAAATGTTTGAAAATATTCTATTGTCTAAATTTCGTTCGACTCTGAATAATACCACGGCGTGCTGGAGACTACGTTTTTAAAATTATATTTGGAAATGAATTTTCGGAAGTCATCTCTACCAAGTCTCTGCGTCTCTCATTTCGCACCCACTTGGCTAAACTTGGTAGAATGTTTCTATCGAGACGCGTAGGTTCTAACACACCGTGTAATAAATACTACCGTGAAATGTGTACGGCATACCGTTCTATTTTTTGGTGGGTGTTAGCACGAGAAAAATTAAAAAAAAATGCATTTCCTAAAGTTTATTCTCACGAAACTTCGAAAAAAATTCTTTGAGAGTAATCCAAGTTGCTAGAGAGTTCCTTTTTATTTTTCGAAACGGTTTTTAGGTGTCATTCTATTACAGAAACCGTTCTAGTACAGGATTTACGGTTAATTCGAAAAAATGCGTGTTACGTGCTTCTTAAACGGTCCAATCTAGTTTGGATGTTTTGAAGTAAAATCATACGTACCAAATGTTAACACTTGTCATTAACAAATACGTTGTCAAAAAAAAAAAGGAATTTCTGAATTTCGATACTTTGATTGCAAAATTAGGATCCCTTTTTACCCAGCTCTATATGCAATTAAACCGGGAGACGCGCAACGACTTGACAGGGAAATATACCGTAAATACTCTATTAGAATTGCATGCAACATTATGTACATATATATATTTTTTTTCGTGCGTACCCGACGGGCGCATTTCTATTCGATGGGTGATTACCGTAAAAACTGAAATAGAGGTGCATGAATCTCTATTTTCAACCTTCTGTTTTTTGAGGAGCTTTATTACAGTGCACATATTGTTTTTTCAATCGACTTGCGATATGCGAGCGCGTGACTCCGCCCACTTATTTTCGCGCGACCACGCAAACACAGTTCGATTCGAAGAGAAGCAGAGAAAACATGTATTTTTTTCTCTCGTTCTCATGCTTCAACTCGATTGAAAACACAATAAATTTGAAACTGCGCCTTTCATTTTCAAACCTAACTTGCTTCATTTTGAAGGTTTTTCCATCGAAACACGCCTCCCCCGTCTTCCAATGCGCCACCAAGTTCGTCGGATAATTAAATTATTTTTTCACTAGAAAATTTACTTTTTTGAGAAATTCGAATCATGATCTTATTATTCACGATGACACCATCATTTTAATCCAAAAACAAGGTTTTTTGGTCAAAAAATGACCGAGCCTTAGGGTTTTAAAAATGCGCCAGGTAGAAACACCATTGGAAGGCTGGGGTGCCGTGCGAAACGGTATGTAAAAAACAGGAAGGACAAGCAATTTTAATAATAGCAGCATTTTCAAAAAAACCAGAGGAATACCGCTAGAAATGATTAATGGCAAACGTTGCAAGCCTGAGAAACTTTTATCAAATCTAACGCAGTTCGCATATGGAAACCACATAACAGCAATTAATCTTACTGTAAAAAATATGTGAAATTTAGAATAAATTGAATTCAGCGTTCACACGAAACCTGAGCCCCTGAGTACAGTAATTTTCTGAATTTTTGAAAAATGATTTGAAAAAAAATACTATGAAATCTGTGATGAAACTGAAAAAAAAGACAAAGCCCAGTGCAAATGGGATGGATTTATTTGTTTGGTATAAGTTATAACCATATGACTCACAGCTGTTTAAACTGAAATTTACAATTTTTCAATTTCGAAGAGAGAAAAATGACAATTTTTGTACAATTGCCGTTTTCCCTCGAGTTTGGACCGCTTTCCTCACCTTTTTCTGATCTTCAGACTCTATTATTTACCTTACGTGTGAATGACGAGCGGATCATGTCGTTGTGTTGTTTTCCTTTCCGCCACTCTGTTTTATCTCTTATCACCGAATGTTTGTGTTCGAATATTGTAAACGAGCAGCTCGCGCACTTGACGCATAGTTACTGTACCCGCGTGGAGACCCAGGGGGAAATGGGTAAGGATGAGCAAAGTAGTCGACTGCGCTCTCGGTGCCACCCAATACCAATTCGATCAGTTGGCGCAGCCACGAGAATGGATTGTTTTCGACTGAAATCCAAGCTAGACCCGAATGAAAAAACTGCGTTCGTGGAAGAACTGAAAAAGAAAAATAAGAAGAAGAAGAAGACATCAAGATGGTTACGTCTTCATATTTCACTTTTGAATTCATTTTCAAAGTGGCTAGACAGGAACATCAACGAGAGAATGACTACTAGACGTACCAGGCGTTTTGTGGGCAGTATTGAATACGGTGGGTTGGTTATTTTGGTTGTTTTTTTGTTGCTTTTTCCAGTTTCTCAGTAGTCAAGTGATTTTTGTTTTCCCGTCGTCCGATGCACCATCAAGTTCGTTGGATAATGAAATTATTTTTCCAGTCGAAATTTTACTTTTTTGAGAAATTCGAATCATTGTCTGATTATTCAGGATGACAACATCATTTTAATCCAAAAACGAGGCCTTTTTGTTTAAAAATAACCGAGCCTTAGGGTTTCAAAAAAGCCGTGCGCAGCCCTATCCCGAAGAGGCAATAGACAGACGGACATACACAATATCTCGATCCGATTTTTTATTTTATTTTTGCAATAACTTGGCGACCAAAATGAAAATCACGAAGTACTATGATTCGTGGAGCGCACTTGCTTTCTTCACGTGTGGACAATATGAATATTTAAAAAAAAACGATAAAATTTGTGAAGTTCTCTTTTTTTGTAATCCTCGAAAAAAAGAACGATGAAGGAAACAACTCGTCATATATCTTCCTTTTTTCCTTCGTTCACCTTTCAATTATTTCGCTCTCAAGAATCCCTCCATGCTTTTCTATCACCACAATTATCCTCGTTTTTTGTAGCTTTCTGTTTTTCCTTATTCTTCCAAAAAATGTGTCAGCTTTGCCTTTAGAAATTAGATATTCGTGTCCATTTTAACCTAATTAGTACTTTTGTGCTGTTTCCTTTCTTTTTCCACCATCACCAACCGAATGACCTCTTTTTCTTTTTCTTTTCCATTTTCTTTCTTCAAAATTAGTTGTTTTTGTGGTTTTCCCACACTTTTATGGTTTTGGCACTCGGTGATTGCAAACTTGCTTTTCAAATTAATTGGGTTCACAAAACCACGGCCACATAACCTGTTTCAGGCACGCGCATTTTCAAAACCCTAAGGCTCGGTCATTTTTTGACAAAAAATCCTCGTTTTTGGATTAAAATGATGGTGTCATCCTGAATAATCAGACTATGATTCGGATTTCTCAAAAAAAGTAAATTTTCGAGTGAAAAATTAATTTTATTATCCGACGAACTTGGTGGCGCATTGGACGACGGAGGAGGCGTGAAGAGGCGGCGAAAGTTTGGTGGTAATTGATTCATTTAATTTTTGGTAGTTTGCCGCAGGGCATGAGCACTGGCTGCTCATTAGCTGCCCATCAGCTGCCAATTAACTGGCCCGGGCAGATCCGAGGCCGTATTCATGAACGTTTACCGTAAGGTAAATGAAAACGGTAAATGACTTTCTCGACAGAAAATTAAAATTTTAAAATGCTTGAGGGGTTCATGGACCCATAAACGACCCGTGAATCGTTTTAGGAATAACAAAACTAATATTTTCGGTCAATACATCCATTTACTTTTTCATTTACCGTACGGTAAATGTTCATGAATACGGCCTCCGAATTCCGTGGCAAGTTGTCATCATGATCGGCAATTAGCGGCCTCGTTGCCGGGTAGCTGCCAAAAACTTCCTGCGTTAAGAGGACCTGGTTCATTTGATAGCTACTGCTTTGGAATTAACGGATTTAAAGTCAGTTTTTTCAACCAACGCCTGTGAGTCGAGAAACTGTCCACCATTGCTTTTCACGCGGGTCGTAATGAAAACCAATAGGGAGTAAACAGTAGTACAATTCTAGGATTTCCAGGTGTCGGTTGGAAAAACGGACTTTATATCCGTGAATTCGAAAGCAGTAGCTATCAAATGAACAAGGCAAAACAAAACTCCAGAGACTCATTAGACCATTCTCTCGGCGCCTTTGGCTCAATGCAAGAGAGACGTTAGACGGTTAGACAAAACTAGGCAGTAGGAAAAATAATGAGACGCAGCGCCCGCACCTTACGTTATCGGTGGGGCGCGAAACCAGACTGGGCAATATATAAAAGGCGAACGAGCAGAGACTTTTCAAAGCATTTTTTGGGTCGGTTAGCCATCGTAAACAGCAGATAGCGGCTAACATGGCTATTAGCCAAGTCAGGGAATTTTCGGCAGTTTGTTCCAACTTAATAAATTTCTCACTGGCTGCGTAATAGTTGCCCATCAGCTACCCCAAAATCCCTGACCTCTAATTTTTGAAATTTTCCAATGTCGCCGAGAATCTTCTAGTAATATTGAAAGGACAATAAAAGCCCGCCAAAAAGAAACACTTTTCCTGTACTCTTCCTCATTTCCACCAATTCCAATTCCCAACTGTCATTTGTTTTGTCGGTTTCGGTTTTTACGAGTTTGGTGAGCGACCTCCTCGAAAGATAACTGATAAGTTCAGTGACGTCACAGAGCATATTCTTCTTTGTATGTCCTCGACAGAGGCTCCCGAGGGAAAACAGAGACGCCGGAGAAACTGCAATAATGGTGCTGTCAAAAGTTGCATAACGGGTGGATTCATTGGATTTATTAAAACAATAAAAACTGGAATTTAGAAAATTGACCTGTTGCAAAAAGCTTTCCAACATAAAAATAAAGAAAAATCCGATAAATTAATTTCGGTAATGTGGCAATTTGGCCTATCCTGACACTTCCAGTCCAGTTCACAACTTCAACAATCCGCGAAAAAAAGTTTCTCCCTGTATTCTGAACTTGAACGTTGCATTTATTTATACCTAGATTAAAATAGAATCCGTCGTATGAGATTTTTAAAGTCAAAGAATTGTCAATTTCTTCCTTCTTTTCTTCCTTTTCCTGTTTCACTCGGCACTCATTTTGGAAAACATATATCAAAAAAAGTTGAAGCGGGAAGCACCAAGGAGAGCTTCTTCTTCTTCTTCTTCGTTTTCTTTCTTTTTTCCTTTTATTTTTATTTTTTACCGCCCGTCTGTCTTTTCGGGCCAATTTTTCCGTCGGTAATCCATCTAATTCTGTTCGAGAAATAGGAAGAGAACGACACTTACATGCATTACATATCTGTTTTTGTTGAAATTTTTATCGCAGTGTTTGTTTATTTTATTGTTGAACCAGGACCAGGAAGGCGAGTTTTTCGATCTTTACATTTTGGTTTCAACTCTTTTTCATTAGTATTAAGTGAATATCGATTTGGATTTATCCGACGAACTTGGTGGCATTATGTAATTCCTATGTTCATACCGATGACCCTGAATTCTCTGACTGACACATCTAGCACTTTCTTGCAATCAAGAACATATTAAATTTTTAAAAAGAAAGTGCGCAAATATTGTGTTTTCTATCGGCGAAACTCCGCCCACTTATTTGTGCGCGACGACGAGAACACAGTGATATTTGAAGAGACGCAGACAGAACGGTGAATGCAGAATTGAATTGAATTGAATTGCGTTTTCATGTCGCAAGTCGATTGAAAACAGAATACTGAAATATTTTCTTATGGCATTTAAAGTGTTTTAAAATTAACATTGGTCAGAGACGCGTCAAATTTTTTTTCCTAGTTTTTCCGTCTTGTTCTATACTATAGTTCGGACTAGGTTTTTATGGCTCTGGTTCTCCCTGTAGATTTTTCAGGGATCGATAATTATCTTTTTTTTATGGGGTTATTCATGATTAAAAAAAACGGTTTGTTTTTGTTTTTTTTTTGTTGTTACAATTCACGCGATGTCGATGTCAAGAATTTCAAAAAAATACAGGTAGAGAAACGGGGGTTTGCCCTGATATAGCATTGATAGTGAAGAGACATAGAGACTGCCCCCTTTCTTTGAACCCCTCACCTTCTGCGTCTCGTCTCTTCACTATCAATGCTATATCAAGAAGAGACCCCCGTTTCTCTACCTGTATGTTTTTAAAATTCTTGACATCGACATCGCGTGAATTGCAACAAAAAAAAAACAAAATCAAACCGTTTTTTTCGAATAAAAATGCATTTTAATCTAGGATCCATGAAACAGGAAAACAGTATTTTCCGGAAAGTGGGTTTGTCTGTTTCTCTGCGTCTCTCACCACCCAATTTCGTTTTCCAGTTTCACGGATCCGGCCTCTGAAGATTCTTTCTTCACCTCTCACTCATATTTTACGGCTCATTTCACAAACAACCACTGGCACATTTTCATTGTTTTCCGCTGGCTCTTCCTTTTCTTTTCCACCAAAAAAAATGTCCATATTTGTGTTGTATTTCTGTTTGAAAACGACCTACACACGCAAATCTCCCAGCCAATATGAATAAAGTGTCAAATCGAATGCATTTAGAATGTGTTCAAAATGGGACAAAAAAAAGAGGACAAACAGGATGTTTCAATGGCCAGAGTTTCGGGCATAAATTTGAATTTGAATCTTTTTGGTGTTTTGGTTTTGCGTCAAAAAGTACGAAGGGGACGAAAGAAACGGAAACAAAACGACCGCCCATGTTTGGAGGACCTCTTTAGTTTATTTTTGGCACTTCACTCGTGTTTTTGTTTTACACTTTTCCTCTTGTCTAGCCTTTGAACATTAACACAAAATTCCCATTTCCCTCTAAATACGTCCAATTGTTTTTCTTTCTCTTTTTTTTTCCTTCTCTTCCCACCCTACCCACTAACAAGTTGTTCCAGATGCTAACCCCTTGTCCTTCTAATTCGGGTGTCTGCCTTCAAAAGGCCAAGTCCGAAGAGGTGCCGTCAACGTCTTCTGACAGCACTCCACCCATTCACCGTCGCGCACTAATTCGCCAGTGTGCATCCGTCGAGCCGTTGCAGTCGGAGGACGAGGCGGCGTCTCCGAAACCAGCACGTGGAGCACGAAGACGACGTCTCGAGAATCTTCGACACTTTTTGCCGAGACAGCTGAGAAGTGTTACTGTGTCGCCGAGCAAGATTCGCAGCGAAACGATGCACAGTTTGCACAATTTGCACACCATCACTGTGGCGACTGTGGTGGAGCCTGGATTGTTGAAGAAGAGCATCAGCGATTTTGTAATTGGATGTGAGTTGCTGTGCTCGTTGATTTTGTTTTGTACTTCATTTTTTCCATTGTGTTGAATGGAAAATATACATACCGTATTTCCTCTAATTTAGGCGGATGCGGTTCTATTGTTTCATTTCATCACAACTGCCGGGTATTTAGAGGTTTGCACACCAAACTTCGGTCGTCTCAAGCCTGCTTGGTTAGAAAGTGTTTTGGCGAGTTTGATGTGCAAGCCTCTAAATACCCGGCAGTTGTGATGAAATGAAACAATAGAGCGCATGCGCCTATATTAGAGGAAATAAGGTACTTTACGTTGCTGGACTCAATTTTTTTTTGAGAATTTTTGAAGCTCTACGGTAATTTCGGGGCTCTTTTTTCACCGTTTTTAAAAATCGTAATCAACATTGAAAACTTTGTCTGTCTTTACTATTCTTGAACGTTGATTTTTGCCACTATGAGGATTTTCTGAGCTCCTACTGAACCGATTTGCACCGAACTTGACGACAAAATATTGTTTGGTGTGAATCGGACAAGTTTGAAGAATAGCAAACTTAAGGCACCTCGCGTGTTCCAACCATTGCACCGGCAAATGCCTTCAAAAGTTTTCTGATTTTTCATCACAGTGGTCGGAGCTTTTGAGACCACTCAGGAAATTTTTGGCTGATAGCCATTGAAAACGGCTAATAGCCATCGATTCGGGGCGTGTGCCATATGTATTTGGCACACGCCCCATATTCAATGGCTATTAGCCGTTTTCCATGGCTATTAGCCGTTTCCATCGGCAATCATTTACAAAATTTTTCCATTTCAAGTTTCGGACATTTTGTGCCTGGAAAAAGTCGCAAAATCGCTGAGTAAGCACGTAGATGGTTTCTTTTTTTTTTTGCCTTTTTGGCGGCTATTAGCCATTTTCAGTGGCTATTAGCCACCCAGATGCCGACTCTCGCCATAACGCGCCAAAAATTTCCTGAGTAGATTACGGTTGACAGCGAAAACATCGAGTGGCAACATACTGAAACAAAGAATATCAATGAAACACCATTTTCGAACGTCAAAAGACACTAATTTTTACCCGTACACCATGTTAACCCATTCAGCTTATGACTTTTTCATTTTCAAAAACATTTTTGTCTCTTAACTCTTAATTAGCTCAAAATGCCTCCAAATTGGTTTTTGGGGCACTAATTGGACAAAAGATGAAAAGAGCAGAAGAGTCGGGTTTTTGAAAAAAAATGGATGGAAAATGAGAAGGAAGAAAGAAAGATTTACTCACAAAAACGAAGGAACAAAATGTATGTATCGTACGTATCGAATTTCAAATCGGCCGATTCTTCTCGGCTTGCTTTGCCAGCACTTTAGAGGCCTATCGAATTCGCTTGTCCCCCCGATCTTACCGGACGATTTAGAACTTTGGAAATACCATTTTCTGTTCTACATATTTCACCCTCCTATCCCAAGCATCCAATTTGGCGCAAAAGTGGTGACCTACAGTAGGCCAATGGCCAGTGTTCTTAAAATGAAATGAAATGAGCACTTCTTTTTTTATGTCATCAATCCCTGCCTTCTGTTTCCAATTTTCTTTTTCTGAAAATGTGACATTTTGAATTGGAACCCCTACGTCTTCTTCTTCTTCCCCGTCTTTTTCATATGTGACATCTTCTACCGGGGATGGGATGACGACGTCTTTTCTCTCTTCCCCTATTTTTTTTTTCTTGAATTGGCTCATTTCCTGTGTCGTATCATATTTCGAATTTCATATTTCGACAAAGAAGAAAAAGCGGAAGATATAGAAAAAGAAGACGTTAAAGTCAACGTCGTCTTGTTTTCTCACTTTCTCGTCTTCCAACACAATTATATTACAGTCATCTTTGATGACGTCACTTCTCACCGCTTCGTATCATTCGTTGCGGGCAAAGTCACCAATATGCGATCTGATGTCCGGATTAAAACCTTCCACATCCTCATCTTCGTCATCAATAAGTAAGGAGTAAAACCTGCTTTAGAACGGCACCCCTAGCCCTCTTCCAAAAAGTTGAAGTTTTGACGAGATTAAATTGAAATAAATGCATTTTATTCATACCCAGCCTTCCAAAATTGTTTCTACCTGGCGCATTTTGAAAACCCTAAGGCTCGGTCATTTTCTGACAAAAAAACTTCGTTTTTGGCTTAAAATGATGGTGTCATCCTGAATAATCAGACCACGATTCGAATTTCTCGAAAAAGTAAATTTTCGAGTGAAAACTTAATTTAATTATCCGACGAACTTTCTGGCGCATTGGACGACGGGGGAGGCGTGCACAACACTTTTTTCTTTCTGTTAATTCTAATTTTCACAATTTGTTTTAATTGTAGAAAATTGTAGAAGTAGGTGGTCCAAACTGCTCCAAGAATGAGAAAATATTTTCCGGAAGAAGACTTAAAGTTTTGGACCGTTTTTGATAGGCATTTTGCTTTGAAGTGGCCACCACAAAACGCTTACTCGCGTGAAAATAATGTGGATAAAATCAGTGGAAACTCACTCTTTTTTGACTTTTATCGAACAGTTTCAAAACTAAAAGAGTGAATTTCAGATCGCCTTTCAAAATCTGATGAAACTTCGAAAGTGATACCTGTGTTAATGCATTTACCGTAAAACCTGTAATAGAAGGAAATGTCCTTCTATTCTCAACCCCCCCCCCCCCCCCCCTCAAATGATGTCCTTCAATTATAGGGTGTCCTTCTAATTTTCGGAGCATGATAAAGGAAGAAACAATTTTAAAAGGAAATATTTTAAACAAAAAGCTTCGATTAAACCGGCCGTTCGGCGACTGAAAAATGGGGGAGGGGTGAGTACTACGGTATAAAACACGCACAGAATAAAGCCTGGGCAGCATATTTTTCTCCTTTTCTTTTCTGTTTATCAACAGTGGCCTCAAGGAAATATCCTTAAAATGATGATCCTCAATGGCAAATATGTCGACATACCGTTTTTAACCCCTCGAACTGTTGCTCAACAGTTTCCCAATTTTACCGAGAAGTGCAACACGTTTCATTAAAGTTTTGATAAAAGTCTCAGAGCCGTTTTAATACTAACAATTCGGCATATTTAATCTAAAGATTAAAAAATTTAGAATTTATGCTTTTTTTCCACGAAAAACATAAAAAATGCGTCAAAATTTGAATTTCGCGCGAAAAAATTCAGTGAGACGCGTTTGCTCGGCTCCGCCCACATTTCAAATCCTGGACACCGTGCGTATACGAACCTTGGAATTGAGAAAATCACTTGAAATCAAGATGCCAAAATACCATAAGCGTATTTTTAAATACTAACCATTCGGCATACTTAATCTAAACAGTAAGAAAATTATTGTAAAATAATTTATCAATTTTCTTCACAATAAAGCCATTAAATACGATACTATGTTTTCATGCACGCCTCCCCCGTCGTCCAACGCGCCCCACTGGATTTTTTCGCGCGAAATTCAAATTTTGACGCATTTTTTTTCGGGACAAAAAGCATAAATTATTATTTTTTTCCCATATGTGCTCTAATGGAATTATAGCTGAGGTATTTAGAAATTTTTTAAGCGTAAGAACGTCGAATTTGGTTCAGCCACCATTTCGAAATAATCGTTTTGAGTTTTTTGGTGTTTTTGGAGGATAAATCTTTACGAAAATCGAAGTTTGGGCAATTTCATGGTATTAAAAGATACAATACATACCCACATTTTCAATCCTGGACACCGTGATACGGTATTCAAAAACGTTCCCTGTGTTCTCTTTGCATAGGTCATTGATAAGAAATAATCAACTGATGTGAGTGTGGTTCTTGTGATCTCTCTCTCTCTCTCTCTCTCTCTACCCCTTTTGCTCCCACACGGGGGGGGGGGGCGTCCGGGTCTTTTGCTCATTCCCAGGTTCGTCTCTCTCCTTCCCGTCTCTCTTTTCTTCCGTCTTCCGCCGCCTCGTCGGTTGTTTCCCGGAGCACGGCACATGGCGCAGCTGTCGTCGCAGAAGCGAATCGCGTCTGCGTCTCTATGATAAGTGCAGTGCGTGCACGGTGAGCCGAGCCGAACCGAGCCGCAAACCACGGTGTCTTGCCTCTGGTAGAGGTAAAGAAACTGAGAAGCATTGGAGGATAGGAGAAGAGGAAGAAGAGCAAGTGAGCCCGCACTCACTTACTCGTCTTTCGCCTGCGCCACCGACTACTCCCATCACTTATTGATTCGGTGCCAATTTCCGATATCGATCAATTCGACCATCTACCACCACCACCTTCATCGGCCATTCCGATGACTCGTCTATGAAGTCTTTATTCACATCTGGAGCGCGCAATGCGCACCAACAGCCCGGACCCTCCTCTTCAACGGATCCCGACTCGAGAATGGATCTTCTCACAGTTCCGGAGAGTCCATCGAGTCGGCGGAGGGAGCTCTCTAACGTGTTCAATGACTTTAGACGGAAAAGTATTTCCGAGTTGAGTCTGGTCATGGATGCACTTCGAGGATCTCCATCACCGGGCTCTTCGCAGTACATTCATCCTGAACGGGCGTCACAATCCACTGGAAATCTGAATCCACCACAATCAAAGAAAGGAAGACGTCGACGAAAAGTTCAGAAGACGTGGGCGGCCATGTCCCCAGGAAACTTTTCTAAACAGCTACAACTTGGTAAGAGTCGTTTAAAAGTCGTTTTGAAAATTTCCTCATGATTTATATACAAGCCTGCTGCGCAGTCCTGCGCGGCTGCAGACGCAGCCTATTGGCGACTTCGTCGCCACATTCTATTTTTTTTACGTTCCACTCTTCCTCATTAATTTATACGAACTCTGTTTTGGAAAGACTTCTGTCCTCTGTGGCTCAGTCGGTAGTGCGCTTGAATACAAATCCTAATGTCGCGTGTTCGTGTTTTGTCAACTGCATTTTCTTGCTAAAAGGCAAGTGCGGACGCACACAGACATCCCGATCTGGGTTTTATATATAAGAAAGATAGTAATTCTTATCAAATCAATAATCATATATAACCTTTCGAATTCTCATTTTGCTCTCTCTCACTCTCTCTCTCTTTATCTGCTTCCGCGTGACAGCTGCGCACTAAAAGCTTCACCGCAACAATATCAAGTTGTGTGAAGAAACGCATCTTTAGAGTAAAGTAACGTTTCTTGACAACACAATCCGAGAAATAAAAGGAATTGAGTGAAGAGTGAATCAAAATCAACACAAAATCAATTCAATTTCCACCGAAAATTGAATTTCCTGTTTGTTCAAATGGCGATGAACGATTAAAATTCAAAAATTTTGAAATGCGCGCAAAGAGACGAAATGTGGTGAGTGGTGACATCTCCCGAAATGTTTACGTTTTTTTTGTTCTCCACCCTTTTTTTCCCCCATTTTTTATACGGAAAGAAAAAGAAGTGGTGGCACATTGAAGCAGGCTGTATAGGCGGAAAGCTAAATATTCTTGATGAGAATTCTAATCGAATGGTGTGTTCAGTACGGTCAAAGAAAAGTTGATCATTATCAAGAGGGTTTGTTTTTTTTGGTGCTTTTAACTGTCACTTTCAGGTTTTGAAGGAAAAATAATAATAAAAAAAATCAATTTTTTGCAGTACAAGAAGAGAAGGCGATGCAGGCTGTTCCGACGGCTCCAATCGACGCGAGCAAATTTGTGGCGTATGTTCAAGAGAGGAGGAAAAAGAGGATACTTTTTAAGGGTGAATACCTGGTAAGTCGTTTTTTAAAATTCTTTTCAGTGGTCTCCACGCCTGCGCATACCCTCTATAATAGATCGTTTTTAGTTTTCTTCTTTGACAAATCGGATCCGCATTTCATTCCATTTCATTCATTTTCTCTCGAGGGTTTCTATGATTAAGTGGTCGCTCTCTGGCCTCTCATCCTTTTATCCGATCGCAACGAACAGAAAATAAGAAAATGAGAAAAAGAAATAAATGAAAGGGAACATAAAATAATAATAGTAATAATAAAATACACGAGAACTATTATGAGGCAAGCAGGAAATTATAGGGTTGCTCTATTATTGTCTATCACGCAAGGAGACCCATTTTTTGATAATCTGATAATTTTCGGTTAATTGCAGATGATCAACCGATCCATTGATAACAACAAGTGCAGATGTGACGTGGGCAGCACAATGATGGATAGAAATCCTTATCCGGTATGTGGAAGTGAAGTGGAAGTTATAAATTTATCTGAAGTAGAAAATAATATTCGGAACACTTCTAGGACACGGTACCGTACGACCTCAATCGTGTGACATTGCCACGTATAGACGGAGATGAAAATTCGCACTATATAAATGCGAGTTATGTGAATGTAAGTGTTGAGTGCAATAGAGCACACTTGCAACCTGCAAAATATACTGATGACTGCTCAAAGGCTTTTCTAATATCTGGACGTTTCGAAGGTTTTTATGGATTTTGTTGAGATTTAAAGGAAAATTCCTCAAACACCGCGACGACAAAATCCGGAAAAACCTTCGAAACGTCCGAGAGCCCTGTTATGATCGTTGGCAGTTTTTTTTTGCTTTAAATCAAATGCATTTTCATCAATACCATCGACAAAAATAAACGGCTGAAAAATAAAAATTCAAGTAGATACACACATCAATTTAACTTAAAAACGAAGCTTTTTTGTCAGAAAATGACTGAGCCTTAGGGTTTTAAAAATGCGCCAGGTAGAAACCATTTTGGAAGGCTGGGGTGCCGTGAAAAGCACTACTGATAAATTGACTGATGAATTGAGACAAGTGTCAAGATAATGCGTTACCTCGACCCCACAGCAAAAAAAAGGCTTTACGTCACGCGTCTCTTTCATTCATAGAATGAGCAGCATTGTATGAAAGTCATAAATCGCAGTGCTAGGTTGTTGTAAAGCCCTATTTATGTTTTTTTTTTCAATTTTTTCTTGTAATGAATTTCGGGTTCGGAGTAGGTTGACAAAAGACACCTGACACAGCCAGAGCAGCAAACGCAATCGGTGAATTTTTTGATCGCTTGTGCACATGCCTCAATCCATTTATCAAATGAGGCCAACATATTTCACACCTTTCTATTGTGACACCTAACAACAACAAAAAACAAAAAAATTATTTCAAAAACTGTTTACAGAGTTGGTTACGGGACAAAGCGTACGTGGTCACACAGGCGGTACGCACCAAACCGATGAACGCCGAGTTTTGGCGAATGGTTTGGGAGTTAGGATCTAATTGCATTGTTATGCTTACAAAAGTTTTCGATTTTATGAGGGTGAGTTTTAAAAATTGGGACAATATGCCAACTTGCAACATTTTTTTCATATTTTTAAAAATGTGTTTTACGCAGGTAAATTCAACAACAGCTTTAAACGGTTCTATTGTGGAATAGAACTGTAATGAACCTATTCATAGAAGAAAAAAAAATGTTTTTTTGTTTGTTTTTGTTTTTTTTCCTATTCATATATTTTCCATTCGCGAAAAATACAAGAGCGCTCCACTGAATTTAGTACTTCGTGAATTTCATTTTCGTCGCCAAATTATTTTTTCTGTTTTTCTTCGATTTTCTGTTAAAATTCCTTGTTTTTCATGTTTTTTCTTTGTTAAATTAATTAATTACAAGCAAATTTATAATATTTAATGAAAAATGTCCGGATTATGTCCAATTTTGGTCAAAATTAGCAATTTTTCGAAATTGCCGCATTGAAAAAATTCCAAACACTTTTATTTGTAATTTTTTTTGTTGTGTATTCTTTCTTTTTTTCAATGAGAAAAAAAATTACGAAAGACCCACAAAACTACTGATTTTAATGAAAATTTGCAGTTTTGGCCGAAATTCGGTAAAATGTTCATTAAAATCGATAATTTTCGTGAAAAAAAAGAAAGAATACACAAAAATAAATAGTTCCTATTGCGTTTTAACAACAAAAAAAAATTACAAATAAAAGTGTTTGGAATTTTTTCAATGCGGCAATTTCGAAAAATTGCTAATTTTGACCAAAATTGGACATAATCCGGACATTTTTCATTAAATATTATAAATTTGCTTGTAATTAATTAATTTAACAAAGAAAAAACATGAAAAACAAGGAATTTTAACAGAAAATCGAATAAAATCGGAAAAAATAATTTGGCGACAAAAATGAAATTCACGAAGTACTAAGTTCAGTGGAGCGCACTTGCATTTTTCGCGAATGGACAATATGTCAAAAAATGAATCCTATGAATAGGTCCATAACGGAATAGGACTGTAGCAACTGTTCGGTATTACTGCGTCGCGAAAACCTGTCAGAGCAGAGCGCGCGACTCTGCTGTTTTTTCGCGGCGAGACCACATCCGAGTTGCGCGCTCCGCTCTGACTGGTTTTTTTTATAAAACATTCCTTAAATGGTGCTGTACTGGAAAAACAACCGCGCGAAAATGAACTGAAAAACCACCATGTACAACGGGATTTCAGCTAGATCTATTTCAGGCAGTTCTATTTCGAACTGTTTTTATAATCTTACAGTTTTATTCCACAATTGCACCTTTTAAAATCCAAAGAATAATAATACACGGTGTCCAGGATTTTAAAACTGGGTGGAGCCGAACAAACGCGCCCCACTGGATTTTTTCGCGCGAAATTTAAATTTTGACGTATTTTTTTATGTTTTTCGGGGAAAAAAGCATAAATTCTTAATTTTTTAGCACATGTGCTCCAACGGAATTATAGCTGAGGTTTTTAGAAATTTTTAAAGCCTAAGAACGTCGAATTTGGCTCAGCCACCATTTCGGAATAATCGTTTTGAGTTTTTTTGGTTTTTTGCAGGGTAAATCTTTACGAAAATCGAAGTTTGGGCAATCTTATGGTATTAAAAGATACAATACATACATTTTACAAAGAAAAACAGGTTTTACTGAAAGAAAAATGATAAAAACAATAAAAAATGTGAGAGTCGAAAAATGCGCAAGCACCGAAAGTGCGCCATGCAAGTTTGCTGGCGCGCTAGCAAATTAGGCTCCGCCCACATTTCCAATCCTGGACACCGTGTAATATTTAATTATTTTTCTGCTTGAAAATTTGGATACTTGCTGGATTGCTCCATACTAAACTTAAAGGTGCATTTTTTTTTTAAATAAATTCAAATTTGGCAAGCTAAGCATTTTTGTATCAAATTAACAACAACACTTGGTATAAAGCGCTGCAAACTCGCTCCAATTGGACAGTCGTGGCCGCCTGTTTCGTTGTTCTATTAGAGCGAGTTTGCAGCGCTTTATACCGAGTATACACATTTCAAAAAAAAAACTGAAAATCGCCAACTTTAAATGTTCCAGGTAATGTGCCTACAGTACTGGCCGCTCACAAAATTTCAATTCCGTGAGATCGAAGTGGAAACGACAGAAGTGAAAACGTATTCTCACTTTGTCATCAGAACATTCAAATTGACTCGAACAACGTCCGAATCGATTGAAACGCGCATCGTCAAACACTTTCATTTCACCGAATGGGAACTCGACTCGTTTCCCTACATATCTGCTTTCATCGAATTGCGGAGACGAGTTCGACAGTTTATGGAAAAGAATCCAGTGGATGCTCCAATGGTGGTTCATTGCAGGTTCGTTCTATTATTCTCAGTACGGGGTGCTGCAAACGCGCTCCCTTCGCACCGTGGTGGACGCGGCCACGTTGGCGACGAGAGAGTGCAGAACATTGAGAGAGCCGTGGCCGATGTTTTGCTCTGATTTCTCTAAACCTCACTCCAAATGCATGCTCGATTGGAGCGAGTTTTCAGCGTTTTATACAAGTACCCGTAGATGCAAAGATAAATATAACGAAAGAAAGAGGAATGGGGAAAATACAAAAAAAAAAAAAAAAAAAAGAGTTAATTGTCAATGACACGTTTCCTGTACCGTTGTTGAGATCGACAATTTGCCAGTTTGAAATCTTTGCACTGAACTTTTCGACACGTCATAGGAACTCGCGATTTTGATTGCTTCGTGAAATCTTTCATCCAATAGTCAACCTGTAGTTTTCAATAATGTTGGAATTCCCGTATTTCTCTTTTTAAACATACCTGAAGCCTAGTAAACTCTAACAGGTATTTCGCAGCGGCGACACCCGTCTCATCAGGACACAACCTTTTGAGAATGAACGTCGAGCACGTGTGATCACACAAAAGTTGTCTGCACCTGTGTAAATAATTAGTTTTTTTTTTGTTTCTTGAAGTCGTGAAACCTTTGCGAGTATCCGTCTTGTGTGTGCACTAGTGCTTTATAGCCGCCACATCGTGGACGACAATGACGGATGAGAGCGGGCGCTGACTTGGCGTAGCATGGAAGATGTTGCAACATCTGGTGGAAAAGAGTGGATCATTAAAAAGAAAGATGACGGACGACGGAATGCATGTAAACAGAAAAAAAAAACAGCAAACGAGTGACTAACCTCGGGGAACCGATTTCGGCACACGTACTCGCGAAGGTTGAACTGAACAGAGTAGCCGCATTCGTCAATGCATTGACTATGTTGATAGTCTAGCATGCAAAACAGTTCAAGATCTCTTTTTTCTACAACACTTGGCACATCAATACTTCCAAAAGCCATGTGAGCCTGGAATTTCGTATATAAAACTTGACACGAAGATGTGCTATTTTGGAACCTCTTTGAATGCTTGTGTTTTAACGTTTGTTAAAATTGGATGGATTTACGATACTCCAAATTGACGCAACCGCGGCGAGTCTACCCCAAATCAGAACTGTTTTTTATCAGAGCTGTCCCAAGCACTGGGGTATGAAGAGGGAACGAGTAAACGCGCCCGGACGCACACACGTAGCGCATCCAAACGAGGCCCAAAAAATAAAAAAGCGCGCGAAATAATTTTGAATAGAGTTTCGTAATTTTCACGATTTTGCTTTGGTTTTTCTCTCCGATAATGCGAAATTATTCGCGCGCCATTTTTATTTTTTGGGCATCATTTGGATTCGTTGTGTGTGTGCATTTGGGCGCGTTTACTCACTCCCTCATCATACCCCAGTGCCCAATTCAAAACAGTTATAAAACATTTGCAAAACTGCATTCTTCAGTGAAAAAAAATATATTTAAAAAAAAAATTTATTTTCTCATTTGGAGCAACATTACATTATTTTATCTTTTTTTGTCAATATTTTTTCGCCCGCCCAACCAGTTCAGGTAAAGGGCCGTCCGATGCCCGGGCAAAAAAACGCCAGCGTGAAATGTTTTTTATTTCTTCAAAGTATTAATAAAAATGGTAATTAGAAACATGTTTATTAGTGAAACAAATTCGAAGTCAACAATTCGATTGAAACTTGTTGTCCACTCGATCCTAAAAGGAATCTTAAATTATTATTATTTTTTATTTTCCGCAAACCTCTTTATATTCGTGACCTTCTAATTTTCCTTGAATCCTCGCAACTTTTTCATTCCGCGAAACGCTGGAAAATGGCGATATTGATTTTCCTTTTTTTTTTCCAATGGTTCCTCAATATTATTATCCTCGCTACTTGACGAACAGCTTCTCTCCATTTTAATCTTTTTCGACTTCCTAAAAATATTTTTTATTGTGGAAATTACGAAAAAAAAACAATAAAAATCATGTTTAATACCATTGGGAATTCATAAAAAATCGACAATTGAATTACGTGCAATGTACCGTGACGGTGTGTCCAAACACCGTCACGTAAAATCGCAGACCGGGTAATGCGGACGGGCAGCGGGAGCCTGTTGCCCGGGCGGGTATGGGGCGATTTAGGACGGCCCGGCCGAGATAGAAAGCTTATATGGGACAGTTCTGACTCAAAAAAATTTGGCTAATAGCCATTGAATTCGCGGCAAGTTCCAAATGCATCTGGCACACTCCCACATTTCGATAAGTTTGATAGCTATTAGCTGAACGTTTTCTGAGCAATTCAGGAACGTTCTGACTTGGGGTAGCACTTGGTTTTTTTCGGACTCAAATCAGCTTTCACGCCCGGAACTCCATCCAAAAGCCGGTGGTCAGCGAACACTTAGAAATGAAGACCAAAAATTTTTTGTAGGCAGTTTTGAAATTTGTTGATGTTCTACCCGATTTTTAAAAAAATTGGCGAAACATGTGCGCCTTAAATTAAAAAAAAAAACTAAACGCACATTGACCATATCCATTCCAATATTCAGTTGATTGTTACATTTCTGCAAACATTTCGCGTCGTTCACCACTTCGTCCCTCCTTCGCGAACCGTCCACTACAAAACAACCGTCTTTCATTTCTCAGATTCAGTCTCCCCCATTGGAATGTCTTCTTTTTTCCATGCACTTTTACATACAAAACAACAAAAAAAACACAAAGTCGCCACCTCTAAAGATACGCGGATAAAGATCAGAAGCGTCAGAAAGTGCAAGTGAAATCGGTCGTTTAGATCAGTATCTTTCTGGATGAATACTCGCTTACAGGCACTTTTCCCTTTTGTGCTGCTCGCATCCTCTGACGAATCGTAGTCGTCGTCGTAGTGCTTTTGAATTCGGGCCAGCGAAAATCCAGATGGCCCTCGTTTTCGAAATCGAGCTGAAAAAGAAAAAAAAATTTAATCGGATCTAATAGGAAAGGAAATACATACCTCTAGGAACTTTGCACTCGACTTCTAAAACGTTACTGAGGATGAATAGGAGAATAGAGATGCGAAGCTGACATTGTAACATCTAAAAATTTAAAATAAATAAAAAAAACACTGGAAAATCAAAGGGAAAGGAAGAAAAGTTGTAAAGACAGAGGGTACTTGAATTGGTTGGTCTGAAGGACAAACGTGGCAATTAGCTTGACCTGGCATAGAAAGAAAACAATAACAAAGTCACAAAAAGAAACGAAAAATTAAGCAAGTCGCTGTCAAGTTTTTCTCCTTCTACCCCTTTCGCATTTTTTTCAACTTTTGGACCGTAATTAAATGTCCTCGAAGAGAAAAGTGGCAAGTCGAGACAAAAAGTTGTTGGTTGAGAATTGGGCTTCGAATTAGCGGTTCAATTTGATTCAAGTCAATTGACTGCGAGACTAACTGGTCAGTCAGTTTACAGATTTTATCTGTGTTGGAAAGAAGATTTTTATGCATAATTCGCCTTAAGAACATGAAAGGGAAAACAGAAAAAGAAACAAAGAATAACTCATGGGGTAACGGATTTGGATGGGTATCTAGTGCAGAAAGGCTATTTTTTATGTGTTCGGAACTTTTTTTGACTTAATAGGAAAAATGATTGAAATTTGAACAAATTTCAGCAACGGCGCCGGTCGCAGTGGCGCATTTCTGGCATTGGACGCTAACTTAGAACTGATGAAGAAGACGGGACAACTTGACATTTTCGAGTACGCAAAGACATTGGTCAACTCTAGACCCCATCTGATTGACAGCGTCGAACAGTACATTTTCATTTATGAAGTGCTGGCAGAGGTAAGCTTGGCATGTGAAAGAAAGAAGGAAAAAGGATAAAGTTATTATGATCTTTATGGCCTTGGGAAAGGGAGGGTGGGCTTAACTTTTTTTTTTTTGAAGAGAGGGAGGAGGGGGGGGGAGTTATGAATATATATTGTCAGCCCGCCAAAATTGTCAAACGCGTTCCGCTGAACTCAACGCTATTCGATTTTCATTTTGGTCTCCAAATTATTTCAGTTCACGTGTAAATTCAACGTGAAATGAAATAATTTGGAGACCAAAATGAAAATCGAATAGCGTTGAGTCCAGTGGAGCGCGTTTGACCGTTTTGGCGGGCCGACAATACACAGGTGAAATGCGGTGGATGCATATAGTGTCCGTATTTTAATCATTTCGTCCTTTTGGTCCATTGGACGGTATATAATAACTTTTTATTCATTGTTTGCATTAAAAATAATAAATTAAATGTATATACACAAGCCTGCAACATTTTCTTACAAGTTTTTTTTCTTGTAACGGCACTGATTTTTGTGGCTGTGTTATGGACCTATTCACAAAACCGGAAAAAAAGGAAGAAAACGGAAAAAAATTCAGCGAAAATTCGAAGAATGCTCCGATTGACCTGAAATTTTGGGACATTGTGGAAAAAATTCTCCTGTACACGCTCAAAAAAATTTTGGACCAAAATATCGATTTTAAAAATTTTCAGAAAAAAAATCGATAATTTTTAAAATCGATATTTTGGTCCAAAACTTTTTGAGCGTGTAGAGGAAAATTTTTTCCAATATTTCCCAAAATTTCAGGCCAATCGGAGCATTCTTCGAATTTTCGCTGAATTTTTTTCCTTTTTCTTCCTTTTTTCCCGGTTTTGTGAATAGGTCCATTAGTAAAATGTGTAAACGTTAAACAAACGACGCGGAATTATAAAATACCGTAAATTCTCTAATAGAACGGCCCCCTAAAATAGAGCGGCCCCCCTAAAATAGACCGGCCCCTCTCATACAGGAATGAATTTAACACTTTTTCAATAATTAGGATAGATTTTTCAAATTTTTACTTATTGACCGGTTTCTAAATTTGTTTTGTCATACATTTGTGTCGGTTTTATAAAAAATCCTCAAGATTTAATACAAATTTAAACACATTGAAAAATAAACCTAACCCTATAATTTAACGGCCCTCTAAAATAGACCGGCCGGCCGTTCTATTAGAGAATTTACGGTATCTAGACCCTAATTTACATAAATAAACGATATGATTAAAATACGGGCACTATATGCATCCACCGCATTTCACCTGTGTATTGTTAATGATTAAACTAGCGTTATCATTCAGGCGGTCATGTGCAATGTGCAACCGATCGAGATGAACCAATTGAAAGAGAGAAGCAGTATGTACAAGGCGAAGAAAAACAGAGAGCTGTTGGAAAGTCAGGAGACACATGAGAACAAGGTTAGTGTGTGGTTGAGGATGAGGAGAATGTGAGGCGAGGAAGATATACATCGGATCGGGATCGCCGTCTTTCCGCGCCTTTCTTTTTTTCCACGATACTCACCATGAAGTGCGGCTATGGCATCATAAAGCACTGTCTTTCGGAGTTAAGAATTTGGAAAGATGTTTAACAAGTTGCTTCTATAATGGATTCGTGACGGAGTGACATTTCACGTGAAACTGGGAAACAAAAAATCTCTTCATTTCTTCAGATATTTCTTCATTTTTTCGAATAAAAACGTGAAAAAAATTGTCACTCCACTACGAATCCATTATATCAACAACAAAAATTTAATGAATTTAATATTTTATTCTGGGTCATCACATCATTTTATTCGACTAAATTTCTTATCCTCACAAAGCTTTTTAATGATGGTCATTTAGAAGAGTCTCAAATAGGTTTTATGTGTAGACACTTAAATTCACTTTTTTATCATCACTTTTAATTCCAGCTTCTAATGCATCTGACGCCGACACTTCGCATCGGTGACTGCGCTGGCGGACATCGTCTCGAGAACCGCGGAAAGAATCGAGACGTAATGGTTGTCCCTCGTAAGTGTTTATTTACAAACAAAGACACATAAAAACACAGGAAATCGGTAATAAAAAGTGATCTTTTTTACAGCTGACCACGCAAGACCGTATCTTCAAACGCTTCATGGTGAAAGTAAAGATTACACGTATATCAATGCAGTCGAGGTGAGAAATTATGCGAAAATTGAGGGAATACAGATAAAGAAATGAAAGCGAGAAGTGATAATGAATGAATACATAGGAATAAATAACTGGTTGGAACTGCTTTTGCTTGTACTATTTTTGGTGTTATAGGTGGACGGATTCACTCGAAAGGCCGAATTCATCGTGACCGAATGGCCAAAACAGAGCACTGTCGACTCGTTTTGGACACTGATTTATGATCATTCGT
The DNA here is from genome assembly GCA_963572235.1 of Caenorhabditis japonica. Classification (NCBI taxonomy): domain Eukaryota; kingdom Metazoa; phylum Nematoda; class Chromadorea; order Rhabditida; family Rhabditidae; genus Caenorhabditis; species Caenorhabditis japonica. Next base: position 21,483,314 of record OY754343.1, on the reverse strand, counting down.
GTCATACTGTAGTTAATTTGAGTAATCAAGGAAGTCAGAGGGTGAGTTTTGACTTAAAGGGGGTGCAAACTTTCTGGGGAAAATTGCTTAAAATATACTCTTGGGTGGGGGATTTACGAATATCAAATTTCTCTGATTTTTTATATTAAAAAAAATAGAAGACCACGAGGAGTACACGAAAATTGTGGCCGTGGCCTAGGAAACCCGCGGCCGTGGCTTCTAGAAAGATCCATTTTCACCAGAAATATATATTTTTCTTGCATTTTTCCTCGTTTTTATCATCGATTTTCGATAAAACATTTTTAGATGTTCGCGAAAACACATTTTAGTACTAAATATCGAAAAATCGATATTCGGCTGTCGTTCAATTCAACGTTTTTAATAATTTCTTGTGAACATTTTTTGTTCAAATATAAAATTTACAGATAAAAGAGTGAATTTAATGCGGAATTGAGCAGGAAAAGGAACAGAAATGGAAGGTTTGAGAATTTTTGTTCCGAATTTGTTTTATAGTGACTTTTGTGATCAACACGCATTCACGGGGTGTTGAGAGGTACATGAAAATTTAAATTTAAATTTTGCGGGAAATTTGCCACGTCACGCGAGAAAAAAGCGCGCGAAATGGCGTGTTCAAAACGTCGTTACTTCGGCGCCGCAGCAATTTTTTATATATTTTTTTCTTATAGGTTTATATCTTTTGCATGATTCTGAATATTTAAACAATATTTACCCATTTATTTTATGCAGAAAACGTATTCCGCCAGCGCCTCTTTTTTGAATATCCAAACCGTTTCAAATCTGTAACAACCGCGTTTCCTCAAATTTCTGTGAGCAGTGGAGCGCATTTTCACGATGTAATCTTCAACACCCCGTGCGCATTAATTAACAATATGAAAGCACGAAATAAAGTTTACACATTATTTCTCAAAGATTAATGCAAAAAAAAAGCGAAAAAGACCGGAGAAAAACGATGAAAAAGAAAAATGGCGTTTGAATTTCGCGCCAGTTCGTGTACTCCCCGTGGTCTTCTATTTTTTTTTTGTAAAATTCGCCAAAAATCAGAAAATTTTTTTCGTGCGATTTCGATGTGATATTCGTGAATCCACCACCCAAAAGTATATTTTAAGAAACTTTCCCCAGAAAGTTGGCACCCCCTTTACGATTTAGCTTATAAGATATAACATAACTGTTTATTTCAGCACTACCCCTCTTTCATTCATAACAAAGGCAAAGCCAATTATGGTCCATTTATCGTTGAGATAATGAACTATCACCAATATCCGGCTATGACGTCACACATGGTCAAAGTGATGAAGAGGGTTAGTTTTTATTTTCAACTTGCAGGGTATTTTGTGTTGATTTGATACAATTTACTACACATTCTATATTTTCATTTTCTAAATACTTATCGGCGTTCTACATACATATTTTCTTTTTCTTCTATTCGGTTTATGGAGTGTAGATGCGTTAGATTAAAACCACCGAGTTACGTGATTGCTGATCAGGTTGATCCGCCAAACTCGAAGCCAGCAGTCAAAATCCCGACACTGGAAGGAGTGCCCGGCTATCAGACGCGTCCGGACATTGTGCCCGGCCAGTCGTTTCGTTTCAAACCAATGTACCGTGGCAAATTTCGCGAGCCGGGCGAAGACAACTCTACGTCATCGGATGACGACGAGAGCGGTTGTTTGTTGCCGCCGAGATGTCGCACGGCTCGTAAAACGACGAGCAGCCAGTTGTTGAACGTGCCACCAAAACCGCCACGTGGAAACGGACTGAAGCGACGAAGCCGATCAGCGGAGAATTGTGATCCGTTTCGAGAGGTTCAGAGAGAAGAGTGTGGTTGAGCTCTGCGATCCCCTTGTTTCCACTTCCGTTTCATCCGAACGTTTCCTATTCGATGCATTCCGCTTTTTTCCCCCTCCCCGAGTTTTTTCTTCCGCTTTTCGTTCCTACTCACAGTTATTGTGATTGTGCGTGTGACTAGTTTTAAAGAAACAGATTGTTTTTTCAATCGACTTGCGACATGAGAACGCGTGACGTGACGTGACTCCGCCCACTTTTTTTCGCGCGACCACGCAACGCAAACACAGTTCGATTTGAAGAAACTCAGAGAAAACATGTCTTTTTTCTCTCGTTCTCATGCTGCAACTCGATTGAAAACACAATATCCTTTCTTCTTAAAATTATGCTGAATTGAGCGTACTTGCATTACATTTTTTAACAGGCGGAAGTTTGGGAAAAGGCAAAACAGAAAGTACGGGAATTAGCCATTTTGACAAAGATATAAAACTAGTCAAAACTCGTGATAAAAAAATCTCTTTACAGCCCCACCAGGTTCCGCCAATGAAGGTCGACCCTGAGGGTAAGGGGGTGTCAAAACTAGTGAGTTACCGTAACCACTGGCCACCCAGTGCCACATGTCTGACGTATTTCTGTGCCGTGCGAACGCCTTTTTGAACCTGGTGGGGAACTGTGTCCATCTTGTCTATCACCGTCCATACGTCGTTGTCTCGTGACCATTGTCCGTTTCTGTTTCAGAAGGGAGCCGCCGACATCAAACGCCTTTTGAATATACGCAGAGAGAAGGCAGATCTTCAGAAAGAATCAACCAAACAAATTCAGAAATTGGTCTCTTCAAATAGTTTATGTTGTGTGCACGCCCTAACTTGACGCTTATCCAGCTAATATGTCTAATTAACAAAAACCAACAACAACAACAACAAAATTTTGTTACAAAAGTCGGTGGTTTCAATCAGTCCTTCATTCCAAGTCCCTCTCACACAGATTCTCATTAACTAACCCTCACGAGTGATGACTTTTTTGCCGCAAATTTCACAATTCTTCGAGAACATTTCATTGTTTCAGACATTCATGATCAGTGACATCATGGCCAGTGGAGCCCAAAATCAACAAATTGACGCGGAAGTTCGCATTTGCTGTGTCATACAAGTGAGTTTCTGTCGGGGAAGATCATACATATTTCAAAAGCAAACAATTGATTTTCAGGTCAGAATGTGGCCGATTGAAAACAAAGTTCCATTGTCGACCACTGGATTGATTGACGTCATCAAGATGGCGAGAAGTTGGCGCAAAAGAGCCCCTGATCGTCCGGAAACCAAACCTACTATTGTCATGTCACAGTAAGATTTCTTGTTTTCGTATTGTTTCAAGCGAAAAATTGAGTCGTTTAATTTTTGCACTGCTCTCGGTTTGAAAGAAAAAACAATTCGTGTGTGGTTATTGAGTATGCTGTTGTTCAAAAAACACATGATCACCCGGGGAACTGTGCGAGAGGCAAATATCTTAGAGGCATGACCTTAAATAAGAAGTTTGCTAAAAATTATATCAAAAGAAAAGAGCTATTCGCTGTCGAGTTACATCCGTTTTCATGATGATTTCCCATTTACTGATTATCTATTGTCGAGACAAAACAATCGCCTACGTGCTCTACCGCGCGCGAAGCGTGTCCGCGTCGCGGCTCGGCGGGAAGGGGAAAATTTCAAATGCGTCCGTCTTTTTTTCGTTGCTTTATTTTCCATTTATTACATTTATTTAATATTTTTCGCGAAAATTTTGTTTTTTTAATGGCGAACAACATATATTGTGTTTTCAATCGACTTGCGACATGAGAACGCGAGACTCCGCCCACTTTTTTGAGGGCGACCACGCGAACACAGTGATATTTGAAGAGACGCAGACAGGTAGCGCACAAATAAGTGTGCGGAGTCTCGCGTTCTCATGTCGCAAGTCGATTGAAAACACAATAACAATATTTTCAAAGGCACAAACAAGAAAAAATTGGGTATTTTATTGTAAATTTAAATATTTTGGAGATATTTGCGAAAAACAGAGAAATAATTTCTAATGGCACTAAAAAAACGATATCCGAGCCGAAAAACGACCCGAATAATTTTTTTTATGATAAGATGAGAAATGTTGGTTTTGGCAGAATTGAAGCAATATTTCACAGCTTTCTACTAAAATGTAAGTGCCCAAACAACATTTTCAACATATTCGCCATTAAAAAAACAAAATTTTCGCGAAAAATATTAAATAACTGTAAAAAATGGAAAATAAAGCAACGAAAAAAAGACGGGCACATTTGAAATTTTCCTACTCCCGCCCAGCCGCGTCGCGGACACGCTTCGCGCGCGGTAGAGCACGTAGGCGATTGTTTTGTCTCGACAATATCATTTTCCATTTCTCAAAACGCCTGTTGTGTTGCAGAACTTTCACGTGAAGTTGTATTGTAAATAACTGGCAAGAAAGTTGAATCGATAAACAGTAGTATTCGTTCTACAAAATTGCAATCTTCCATATCTCTCTTATCACAGGTGAAATGCGGTGGATGCATATAGTGTCCGTATTTGAATCATATCGTGCATTTATGTAAATTAGGCTTGTTTGATTAACGTTTACACATTTTACTAATTCAGCCACAAAAATCACGAAATTTGTAAGAGCTGAAGTACAAAAATCAAAGCCGTTACAAGAAAATAAAACTTGTAAGAAAATGTCGCAGGCTTGTGTATATACAATCAATTTATTTATTTTAATGCAACTAATAAATAAAAAGTTATTAAATGGAGCAAAAGGACGACATGATTGAAATACGGACACTATATGCATCCACCGCATTTCACCTGTGTTACAACAAAGGTCACAAGAACTTGAGAGAAATACGAAAAAACAAATTATTGTTATTTCTATTGTGTTTTCAATCGACTTGCGACATGAAAACGCAATTCAATTCAATTCAATTCAAGTCTGCATTCACCGTTCTGTCTGCGTCTCTTCCTATACCACTGTGTTCGCGTGGTCGCGCACAAATAAGTGGGCGGAGTTTGGCGTTCTCATGTCGCAAGTCGCAAGTCGATTGAAAACACAATATTTAAAAAAAAATCAGTAAAAATAAATATTGGCTTGTATTGTCCTAAATTTCAAAAATGGACTGGCGTGGAAAAAAAAATAATTTGCAGCAATGGAGTGTCACGCGTTGGAGTTTACATTGGCGCCAACATTTGCATAGATCAAATGGACATTGACCACGAGGTTGACGTTTTCCATGCGGTCAAGATGATGCGCATCAATCGGCCACAACTTATCGATATGAAGGTGAACATTAAATAAAATACATTTCAATACATATCCTTTCCAATTTCAGGACGAGTACAAATACCTGTACGATGTGATGCTTCATTGGTACATGACAAATCCCGAATACCGTATTTACGATAAAGATGACAGTGAGGACGCGGAAAGCGAAAAACCCTCGCGGCCTTCTTCAAATAGACATTCGATCAAAGAAAAGAGTTCTTTTAGAGTGCGTTTAAATTTTCGACGCCAAAAACTTATCTGAATGAAAATTACTGCAGAGCAGATTCTCGTTGCGTCGCCGCAACACCACCCGGCAAAACGAGCATAATGCGGTGGAGCAACACGTGAACAAAAAGTGATTGTCGAATGGTAGTCACCGAGTCGACGGGTCTAATTAATTCACTCTTCCTCCCCAATCATTTCTATCCACTCTCTATTCTCCAAATACATATCAAATCACCCTTTTAAGTGTACAACATCCCTTTCGTCTCAATTCATATATTTGTATTCTGTGTTCGTGCCTTTTTTTCTGATTGCGTATCGCATTTAATCACTTTTTCCCCTCTCAAATGCTTTCTGCCCACAAAAAAGCTCTTGGACTATTGCAGCAGCTTCAATGATAACTGTGATTTGTTTATGATTGTAATAATGAATATTTTATTTGTTCAGTGGCTAAGAGATTGTTGACCGAAAAGTCTTTAACAAGACTTTTCATTGTTTTTTTCTGCAGGAGCCCGCAGCGAACAAACTGGATTAAGAAATCATAAATAAAAGTGGCGCTGGGTACTGTCCTTTTGCAGTTGGGCAGAGTAGTTCCCAGTGGTGCACGCCATGTACAGACCACCATACAGACAACCCAGAGCGAGAAGCAGCGTCAAGGAAAAAGTCCTTGTTCTCGAATTTTCCAATCCAAATACGAATTGAATTTTCATGAGGGGCCTTGGCCTTATAAACTTGCACCAGACGGCGATGAACCTCCGGCACTTTCAAGTTGGATAGAAACAAAAAGAAAATGACATGTCGTAGGGTGATTTGGGTCAGGACGGAAATGGTCCATGGAGTTTGAGATAGAGTAGCAGTAGGGGAAAGTGGATGTTATTGTCAACTAGGTAGGTCTCTTATATACCCAGCAAAATTATCTTTTGGTTTTTGTCGGGCTCTGTCACGAGCTATGGACAAAAGCAAAACATAACAAAAACTTTCTTGCCAACCTGATAATATTATTTCAATATTCTCACCAGTGTGTACTCCAGTGCAACGTTTGTATGATACGCAGACATTGCAAAAAGACACACTGACTCAGGTTACTTCGTTGCGTTTAGGGGCGGGGTTTCCAGTTTTTGCGTCACAGCTTAATGTAACCGACAAGAAAATTGAAGCGGTTTTGAATGTTTCAGTTCAAAAATGGGATCCTTCATGACGGGTGCTACCTCGGAATAGAACTGTAGCGAAAAATAACTGTATCGAAGTAGAACTGTTTGGAATAGAACTGTATCGAAGTAGAACTGTTTCGGAATAGAACCGTTTCGGAATAAAACTGTAGCGCAATAGAACTGCTTCGGTGTAGAACTTTAGCGAATTAGAACTGTTGCGAAAAATAACTGTTTTGGAACAGAACTGTCCCGAAACAGAACTGTAGCGCTATAGAACTGTTTTGGAATAGAACTGCAGCGAAACAGAACTGTCTAAAAAAACCGCTGTGCGAAATTGAACTCAATAACCCACCATGTACATTTGAATACTTGTTCGAGCCGCTCTAGTTTTCCTGGGTCACTACAGCTCCACTTCAGGCAGTTCTATTTCGCTACAGTTCTGTTTCGGGACAGTTCTATTTCGCTTCAGTTCTATTCCACTACAGTTCTATTCCAAAACAGTTCCATTTCGCTACAGTTCTATGTATACCATGCGAGTTCTATTCCGAGGTAGCACCTCATGACGCGTCACCAAGTATCTGGGAAACAAATTAATTTTTGATCAACAACGCTTACAAACTGCAACTTTGTCTGATAAAAAATATATGAATGTTGTATGATGTATGCAAACAACCTTTTCTTCAGTCATGTATGCATCAATAGTATTTCTCTGCACACTATACAGTCTATGCTCATATTTGCCAGCCACATTTTACTTTATCATTAAATTGTTGTTACAGCAACATAAAACTCGAAGAAAATCGTCGCTATCAGTCCATTTCGATCACGTTTTATTCATCACTGCAAAGTGATTTGATAACAGATTTTCAGTATAATGGATTCGTAGCGGAGTGACAATTTTATCACTTTTTAATCGAAAAATGAAGAAATAATTGAAAAAATGAAGAGATTGTTTGTCTCCCAGTTTCACGTGAAATTTCACTCCTTCACGAATCCATTATATGACGTGCTTTGTAAAAAATTATGTAGCTCTACTTTTAAAATAGAATTAGCGTGTTGTTAAGATTTGAAAAATACCAGAAGGTTGTTGCCGGCTGTCGCCGTCAAAAACCTTCTGGGTGTGCTTGGGGACGCGCGAGTCTCCCTGAATGTTTCAGACTTATTTCTCGTTTCCACCATTTTTCCCTGACTCTCTCGCAATTTTTTTCCAAAACCGTAAAAAACAAAACTTTATCCTCTGTTTTTGATAAAAAATTTTATTCCGCATCGATTCAACACACCCCTGTTATATGATAAAAAAGGATCGCTTTCATTTGAAAATTCAAGATTTCCATGTGTCCCAAAAAGTTGGAGCTCTGAAAGTTACGAAAAAACACGAAATTCCTAACAAAAAACTATAAAGATGAGTAAGGTATGGATCCCCGGCCTACAAAACAAATCAAGAATCACAGTCAAAGCGCTTATCCACTTGACCACAGGTGCACTCCAATTAAAGGCGCTAGTGGAGTAGATGCGGACGCGACTGGTAGACTTAAAAAAAAAAGAAGACCGATACTCCACACGTGAACTCGAGAAAAGTGGGAACACAGAGAAAATTCTAAGTGCATACAGTATGCTACCATTCAAACTTGTTCGATTCTGAAAAAAACTTCGGCCGCCTCATGCCCCTTGTGTTTCAAAATGCGTAGCCAAGTTTGGTGCAAATCGGTCCGCTAGAAGTAGGAGAAAAAGTTGGTGACATGAAATCTCACACACATACTGACAAACTTCAGTGCTTAATAATAGTACTCAGGTAATTTTCGGCAGTTTGCCCCGACTTTTGGCAGTTTGCCCCGCAAAAGGGCATGTGGGCCGACTCCCATCGGCCCACATGCCATTTTGCGGGGCAAACTGCCGAAAGTCGGGGCAAACTGCCCGCTAGCTCGGCCCAAGCTGCCCATGACCGGGGCATAACCTGCCCCTGACCTGCGCATAACCTGCGCCTAAGCTGCCCCTGACCTGCGCCCAAGCTGCCCCTGACCTGCGCTCGAGCTGCCCCTGACCTGCGCCCAAGCTGCCCCTGACCTGCGCTCAAGCTGCCCCTGACCTGCGCTCAAGCTGCCCCTGACCTGCGCCCAAGCTGCCCATGACCTGCGCCCGAGCTGCTGTTTAACGTCCCAAAATAAATTTGCCAAAATATACAAAATGATAACAAACATTTATTGAAAAAAGCAAATGTTGAGAAAAAGGTGGTTAATCGATAACAATATAAAAACAATTTAATAAATTAGTTATTGTGAAAACAAAAAAATTGCAACGCGGTGTTTGCGTACTTTTGAAATTCAAACGGGAATGAAAGAAATAGCATGGGAAATGAAGAGATTTGTTCCCATTTTCATTTGAATTTCAAAAGTACGCAAACACCGCGTTGCAATTTTTTGTTTTCACAATCTCAGCCAACTCGATTAGCGTTCTTTCTGGTGTTCCACAGGGAAGCGTGACAGGGCCTTTTCTCTTTTTAATGTATATAAACGACTTACTCGAAATTTTTCCGCCCGATGTCCACGTGACCGCATTCGCCGACGATTTGAAGCTACTTTCCTCCAATCCAGCGTCACTCCAGCACAGCATCAACCTCGTCGCAGATTGGTGTGACAAGTGGCGACTCCAATTGGCCGAACAAAAAACGGCGGTCGTGCACTTCGGCCGCAAGAATCCGCGCGCCAAATACTTTGTAAATAACTTCGAAATAAATGTAAAAAATTCTATCAGAGACTTGGGAATTATAATTGACAACGAATTGAAATTTGACAAACATGTAAATAATATTTCTAACATATCATTACTAAAATGCAGACAACTGTTACGAGCATTCCATTCAAAATCCCCCGAATTTTATTTTAAATTGTATAATGTTTATGTAAAGCCAATTCTAGAATACGGTTCTGAACTACTAAATCTCCACTCAGTATCCCAAGCCAAAAAACTCGAATATCCACTACGATTTTACACCAGACGGGTACTGCAACGATGTAACGTGTCTTTTTCATCGTATACTGACAGATTAACTCAATTTCACATGATCTCCACTTTTCACCGAAGAATCTTATCCGTGCTCCGTATGTACTTTAAAATTGTCAACCTTGAATGTCACTTTCCGTCCCTACCACTATGTGTAAAAGCGTCCCGGTCATCCAGAAGTCCGTACATGTTAACTCCTTGTGGTAATTCCGCACACGGTTTTCTAATCGACAATCTGTCCTTGTGGAACCACGTCGTCAAATTATTCCCGAAAAGACTGAATTCGGAGGCTTTTGCTGCGCGCATAGCCTCATTCCCGCTCGAAACCCTTTCCCCCCACACTTGACCGATAGACTATTGCTGGTCTGACTGGTCATTTTACTTTTATTATCCCAATATATTTATTTTCTTTGATTTAACTTGTAATGTATTCATTTGTGACGGATAATAAATAAATTCTAAATTCTAAATTCTAAATAGCGAGAAACACGAGAAATGAAAAAAAAAAACGGCAAGAGGGGGGGGGGGTGACAAAAAATGGCAAGAATAGCAAAATAGGCGAAAAAGTGAAAACAATGAGGAGGAACGGGCCGTAAAAGAAAAATGGAGGAAACGGAGGGGGTTGGCTCCGCGAGTGAGTCAATACAAAGTCATTTCAAAAAATTAATGAAAAATGAATCAGAAAGTGCACACACGTCAGTTCCTCGAAAAACCTTGATCTCTGCACCGGTTATTTTCATAGTGATAAATTAATTTTTAGAACAGTAAAAAGGAAAAAAAAACGCCCAGAGACTCTCTTTTTAATAAAAAATTAATATAATTCAATTTCAGAACGATTATGGGCTTTCTTACATAAATTTGTTATTTTCTTCCTATGTAAACTTGATTTTAATCCTATCGAAAAAATGCATAGGAAGAAAATGACAGGAAAATGCATGTAAATAGGCCCATAAAGCCATACCCGTTATGAAATTGAATTCTACTAATTTTTTATTGAAAAGAGTTTTTTTTTTCTTGTTCTAAAAATTAATTTATTTCTATGAACATCACGACATGACGAAACTCAGGCTGGCCCGCGGGCCGACCCGGACCGGCCCGATCAATTGTTTTTTTTTTCGTTTTTTTTTCAATTAAAAACAAATTATCGAAGTAATTGCGTCGTTATATAATGAATTCGTGGCGGAGTGACATTTCACGTGAAACTGGGAGACGAAAAATCATCTCTTCATTTCTTCAGTTATTTCTTCATTTTTTTCGAATAAAAACGTGAAAAAATTGTCACTCCGCCACGAATCCATTATAATGAATTCGTGGCGGAGTGACAATTTTTATCACTTTTTTATTCGAAAAAATGAAGACATATCAGAAAAAAATGGAGATATTTTTTTGTCTTATGGGGTTATTCACGAAATGGCAAAAAATGGCAAAAAACGGCCAAAAACTGCGCGAAAACTCGGAAAATGCTCCGATTGACCTGAAATTTTGGGAAATAAAGGAAAAAATTCTCCCGGGCATTACCCCAAAATTTCTGACAAAAATATCGATTTTAAGCATTTTCAGAGAAAAATGCAATATTTCTTAAAAATCGATATTTTGGTCTGAAATTTTGGGGTAATGTCCGGGAGAGTTTTTCCCTTTATTTCCCAAAATTTCAGATCAATCGGAGCATTTTCCGAGTTTTCGCGCAGTTTTTTGCCATTTCGTGAATAACCCCATTACAGTTTAACGTGAAATCGCTCACAATTTCACGTAAAATTCGTTTGTTGTGACTACATTTTTTTATTTTTAAGCAGGTATTTTTTCTTCATTTCACGTATTAAAAAAATTTCCGGGCCGACAAATTTCACCATTGGTCCGGCCCGGACCGCGACATGTCTGATGAAAATAACCGCTGCAGGAAGCAAGGTTTTTCGAGGAAATGACTTGTGTGCACTTTTTTTTTTACAAACAACAAAGTGTGTGCACTTTTTGATTCTTTTTTGATTAAATTTTTAAAAATATTTTTTGTATCGACTCACCATTTCACTTTTCACCTCCCCGGTTGACGCGGTTTCGAAATGTCCGGCTTCGAGATTTCCGTTTTTGAGACGTCGCCTGGTTGTTGTTGTGGTTGTTGAAAAATCCTTTCTTCTCTGAAATAAAAATATTTTTGTGATGATGCAGTTAGCTTGAAATCATAATATTTTACTCACTGCGTTTCAAACAATGTCGTATTGATCCTTCCATGCTTAGTTTTGAGCGGGCCATTTCTGCGTCGGAACTAAAAAAAATTCGTATTTTTTCGATAGAGAAAAAGTGAATACAGCGGAAAAGGTTTATTGTTATCAATCGAGCTGTATCACGAAAAAAAGAAAACACCGCCTAAGTGTTTGACGAAAAATCTCAAAATGCACTAAATTTCGCGTGAAAATGTGGGCGGAATATATTTTTTCGTGATGCAAATCGATTGAAAAACAGTATAATGGATCACGGCGTGCTAGAACCTACGTAGAGAGATTCGCGCCTTTTCGCATCTGTCTGTGTCTCGACGGTGGCATTCTGCCAAGTATAGCAAAAAGTGTGCGAAAATGGAGACACCGACACGCGAGAATTGGCGCTCGAAAATTTGATCTCAAAAAAGTTTTCTGGAACGTAGTCCTGAACACGCCGTGTGGATTCGTGACGGAGAAATATTTCACATAAAACTGGGAAACAAAAAATGTTTTCATTTCTTCAATTATTTCTAAATAAAAAAAAATAAAACCGTGAAAAAATGTCACTCCGCCGCGTATTCATTATAATATAAAAATTAGAAAAGTGTTAATATTGTTTTTAAAAAGTTGTCACTTTGAGACCGCATGAACTTTATACTGAAAATCCGCCTCTTCACGCGAATTTTTAATCTTTTTTTTTATATTTTTACGAATAAAACGAACATTTAGGATAATTTTCGAAAATTGCATGAAATTAGCGTGAAAAGGCTTCGGAGGCGACAAATTTTTAAAAATAATAATAATAACATTATATATTGTGTAAATAACTATCAATAAAATAATGTATCTTACGTTAAAAAAAAGGAAAACGTATTTAGAAAGCTTCTACACGTAATGAGCCTCTCCGTGGCGTAGAAGATCAACACCTGGATCTTTTCTTCAACTCCGGCGGATTTCGTCACCCCGGCAAAGATTCAAGTGGCTAATCATTACACACTGCCTCGCTCAGGTCGGATGTAGTGTCGAATACTTCCTCCCTGCGCACATTCCTCGGTTTAGCAGGCCGTTGAAGAGTAGGCATACCCGCTACGAACAGCACCAACAACTGCCTCAGTCCTCCGCATCCGGCCTCTACTCTTGTTACGGCAGATTCAAGAGTATGTCGGAAGAGGCGATCTAATCACGGAGTATCGAACGTCTGCCACACTGGACGGAACAAGAACACCCGGCCAAAAACAAGAAGAATCGACTACAGAGTGTGTACGTTCAACTGCAGATCGGTTGCCACCGATGACCGACTTGCAGAGCTGCTAGAGGAGACAAAAACGATCAAGTACGACATTATCGGACTGTCGGAAACGAAGAGAGCAGCTGAAACACACATGATGCATCGAGACGGGACCGGAGTTTTCTTAGGAAAACGGAACACCACTTCCGTGTCAGGAGGGGTCGGCTTTATCGTCAATAGCACCCTCCTGCCGAAGATCCAAGAAATCAAATTTCTCAACCACAGGATCGCCTACTTGACTTTCCAAGTAGACCGGCGACTGAGCTGCACCGTCTTCCAAGTGTATGCTCCAGTTGCCGACTCTGATCCGGAAGAGTTAGCTGATTTCTATGAGAGCTTAGAAGAAGCCTACACTGCTTGTCGCAGTAGATACAAGCTAGTTGTGGGTGACTTCAACGCTCGAATAGGTCCTAGGCAACACACGGAACGGTTCATTGGACCACACTCAATGGAACCGCGCAACGAAAGCGGCGAACTACTCGCCACCCTTTGTGAATCGAACCGCCTATGGCACATGAACTCACAATTCGGAAAGCCATCACATAGACGCTGGACCCACATCAGTCCCAACAAGTTACACAAACATGAAATTGATCACATCCTGGCCAATGGAAAGTTAGTCACTGATGTCTCGGTCGTCCCATCGATCACAACCGGAAGCGATCATCGTCTGCTCCGTGGAAACCTGCACTTCAACACCAAGATCGCAAGATTCGAGCAGGTCAAACGGAGAAAGCCCCCGAAACGAGTATTGGACCCGGCTGTTGCTCACGCAATCACCGCCACTGCAACAATCACCCCGAGCGCTGACATCGATCTGGACTACATCAACCTCATCGCAATGCTCAAGGAACTCCAAGATCAAGCAGTCACTCAGCCATCCAATCACTCCACCAACAGACTTTCGGGAACTACTCGGCAGCTTCTCACCAAACGACGTTTTATGGACAGATCGGACCCCAACTTCAAGTCACTGTCAAACGAATGTCGAGAAGCCGTCAAGAAAGACCATGAAGAATTCGCCAAAGACCGCCTACTGCAAGCCGCACAGAACAAGAAAAGTATGAAGAAAGTCGCAAGGGACATACAAGAATACAAGACCTTCATCCCTTGCCTCAAATCCTCAACAAGCGGCACAAGAATCACTTCTCGGACCGAGATGGAGAAGGAGATCCAACAGTTCTACTCGAAACTCTTCAGAAGTAACCGAGGACCTCCCGTGATTGCATCACCCATCGGAATGGAAATTCCACCACCGTTCCTTCCAGAAGAAGTTCGCGCTGCCTTTCGCTCATTCCCGAACGGAAAAGCAGCTGGAGATGACAAAATCACTGCCGACTTCCTCAAAAGCTGTCACGACAACGTCATACTCCACCTAACGGACAGATTCACTAAGTACCTGCAGAGCGGGAAAGTTCCGGAAAAATGGAAAACTTCTAACACCACCCTGATCTTCAAGAAAGGGGACAAAGAAGATTTGGAGAACTATAGGCCTATCTGCCTCCTCCCCGTGCTCTACAAGGCATTCACAAAATGCGTGCTGAATAGAATACGGACCACACTCGAGGAGGCCCAACCAGTCGAGCAAGCAGGATTCCGCCGATCATTCTCTACGATCGACCACATCCACTCAATACAGCGCATACTCGAAGTTGGACGCGAGTACCAGCAACCACTCACACTTGTCTTCATAGACTTTCACAAAGCCTTCGACAGTGTTGAACCACAGGCAATCTGGGAAAGCCTGAAAAGTCAAGGCGTCCAGCCTGCCTATATTGCCCTACTACAACAGTGCTACACCAACTGCACAACCACCATCACACCATTCCACAAGAAAATCGAAATTCCGATCACAAGAGGAGTTCGCCAGGGAGATCCCATCTCGCCGAACCTCTTCTCAGCATGTCTGGAGAGCGTCTTCAACAAGATGTCATGGCAGCACCTGAGAGGAGACGAAGACGACGAGAACGACAAAGCCAATCTCTTGCCCGGAATACGAATCAATGGCCAAAATCTCACGCACTTGAGATTCGCCGACGACATCGTTCTGGTCGCCAGCAACCCCAAGGCGGCAAGCCTAATGATTCAAGAATTGGTTGAGATGTGTGGAAAAGTAGGACTCCGAATGAATACTAACAAGACCAAAGTTATGAGAAACAAATTTGCCAGCCAAAGCCCGGTCAACGTAACGCTTAACAACGTTACTACCTGCATCGAAGAGGTCAATGAGTACGTCTACCTCGGTAGGCTACTCAACCATAACAACGAACTGGAGCCGGAACTTCACCGAAGACGCCGAGCAGCATGGGCTGCGTTCAACAACATCAAGAACACCACAGATGCCCTGTCTTGCCCGCGAATCCGAGCTCAACTCTTCGATTCCATCGTTTTACCGGCTCTCACGTATGGCTCTGAAGTCTGGACCTTTACTCAGGCACTTTCCGAAAGAGTCAGAGTGACCCACGCAGCATTAGAAAGACGACTAGTCGGAATTTCACTATCGGAACAACGTCAGAGGAATCTGCACAGGGAAGATATCCGAGCACAATCGGAGGTCCGAGATCCCCTACTAGTCATCAAGAAAAAGAAGCTTGGATGGGCCGGACACATAATGCGAAGAAACGATGGCAGATGGACGAGGCTTGTGCAAGAATGGTATCCCATAGGAGAGAAGCGACCCGTTGGAAGACCACGGATGAGATGGAGCGACTCCCTAAAGGAACAAATATCATTATTTGATGGCAA
Organism: Caenorhabditis japonica; assembly: GCA_963572235.1. NCBI lineage: Eukaryota > Metazoa > Nematoda > Chromadorea > Rhabditida > Rhabditidae > Caenorhabditis > Caenorhabditis japonica. The sequence goes on along the minus strand of OY754343.1, from coordinate 21,467,616 downwards.
TCATCTCAAAACACACTGGTCAACAATCGCCAAGGACCGAATGGCTTGGAAAGCTGTGATCCGCGACCACATCAGGTGATCGAAGAACGGATCGACTAAGTAACTAAGTAAGTAAGTAAAATAGGATGCAACGCCCATGCGCCATTCGCCACAGCAAAGGCACGCGACGCATGGAGTTGCGTCGCGTGAGCTGCGCCTGAGCTGCCGATCAGCTGCGCCTGAGCTGCCCACTGAGTGGCAGATTAGGCGCTGCGCATGAGCTGCCGATCAGCTGCGCATGACCTGCGCATCGCCTGCCCCGGGCAGATCTGCCGAATACTGTGGCAAACTGCCATTTTGCTCGGCCATTGGCGGCCTTGTTGCCCATAAGCTGCCGAAAATTACCTGAGTAAAGATTAGCGTGTTGTTAAGATTTGAAAAATATTACCATCTCTCTTATATATTAGGTTGGCAAGAAAGTTTTTGTTATGTTTTGAAAAAGTGTTTATTCAAAGAAGGAGAAATCAAATGATTAATAGTAGTTGACTTCCTTATCGACAACAGTCTGCCATCTGTTTTGCAAACTCATAGTACCTGTCCTCCAAACCTCTGGCTTTTTTGATGCAAAATATGACACAATCCAATTTTCGACATCACTTATTGCATGTCCGGGACCAAGTGATAATCAGTAGGGGCAAGGTCTGGGCTGTACGGTGGGTGAGCGAGAACTGTGCAGCTGAACGTTGCCAGTAGTGACTTTGTTGTTTTCGCCAAATGTGGTCTTGGCGTTATCGTGCAGGTATTGCACTCTGTGACATTTTAGCGGGGGAGAGTTTATGCTGGGCCCTGTCTTTTTGCAGTTGGGCAGAAGTTTCCAGTGGTGCACGCCATGGACAGACCACCATACAGACAACCCAGAGCGGGAAGCATCGTCAGTGGAAAAGTCCTTATTGTCGAATTTTCCAAACCAAATACGAATTGTATTTTCATGAGGGGCCTTGGCTTTATGAACTTGCACCAGACGGCGATGAACAGCCGGCACTTTCAAGTTGGATAGAAACAAAAAGAAAATGACATGTCGTAGGGTGATTTGGGTCAGGACGGAAATGGTTCATGGGGTTTGAGAGAGAGAAGCAGTAGGGGAAAGTGGATGTTATTGTCAACTAGGTACAGTACCGTTCAAAAGGTTGGAAACTTTTGGTCTCTCGGGCATAACTTTTGAATGAATCTGCCCCGTAATGTTTTTGACAAGCTCCAAAAATGGATTTGGTCATTTTTGAAAACTGCAGATTTTTCAAAAAATTTCAGATGCCAAAATTTTCGACCCAATAATATGTTTTTTTTCTGATTTTTCAGGACTCGATATTTATGTTCAAAATGAAGTTTGAAAACTAAAAGTATGATTTTAGTTGACTATGGGTTGATCGGACAATTTTCAGCTGACTTACAGCACTTTGAGTATGAGGGTCCATATGGGTAAGTCAACTTTAACTTTTATTGAGAATCACCAAAACCTAATAAAATCAAATAAAGTTTGCTTTTTAACAGTTTTTATCTAATTTGCTCTTATTTTTTTTGATTTTGGTGATTCTCAATAAAAGTTATAGTTGACTTACCCATGTGGACCCTGATATTCAAATTGCTGTAAGTCAGCTGAAAACTGTCCGATCGACCCATAGTCAATTAAAATCATACTTTCTATTTTAAAGCTTTATTTTGAACATAAATATCGGGTCCTGAAAAATCTGAAAAAAAAAATTATTTTGGGGTCGAAAATTTTGGCATCTGAAATTTTTTGAAAAATCTGCAATTTGTCAAGACAATAATGGACTATCATTGTGATATCCCATTAGTCTTGACTTTATTCAAGCCCGATTTTGTCGGAATCACTCAATTTACCAACTGCGCGGACAATTTTCCTTTATCCGCTTCACTGGATCAACTACTGCCGTCTCTCCAATTGCAAGAGTCTCTCTCATGCGCCTTTAACTTCTCCGAGAGGACTCCGAGGACCGACCGTAATTCACTCGCGCGGCGAGACCATCTGCGTCTCTTAGTGACCTCGCGTCGCCACGTCATGCGCGGCGCCACGAGAGAGGAGAGATCACTGCCTGCCGCCTACACAGACACTGCGCGGACGCCTACGCGTCTGCTCGTCTGCGTCTCACCCAATGGACTGCTGCTAGCCGTCACTCTATATGGAACCACTGGAATTCTACCGACTGTTATTCTTGGAACCCACGGATTCTACTCAATGTATTGTAAGTCGTTAGAACCTTGTTTAGTAGTCGGCGTCCCTCCCCCTTCTTTCTAAGCGTAGGATTCTCTCCGGAGTCTCCAGCGGTAGCTGCCGCACGTCCCGTCGGTTATCGTATCAGAGGACGGCCGACACCTCGACCCCTCTCGCTTTCCGAGAGGTTCTTTCCTCGAGCCTTGCTCTTGGACCACGCCAGCTCTAGACTTGGGACTTTCGTCCTTCTTTACTTCTAACCACTGTATATTTGCTTTATTGAGATAAACTAATGTAATTAACATGTCCTCTTTGCGTGATAATTATCGTGAGCCTCTCGTTTATAATCAGGGAATAGTGGCTGTCACCGAGCCCTATACTATCTCCTTGACATGGTGCATCGACACTAGTCATGGAGATTCACTATATCCTTGACATGGTGCATCGAGCCGTTTGAATTTTTGCCTTGTTTTGCAAAAACGGACCCTCGGTGAAATAAATCTGCTCTCGATATTCACGTCAAACGACAGTTTTTTCCGTTAGATAGGCCGGCATATTGAACCTAAAAATTCTTTACTGCCCCGCCATAAAAATCAATAAATCGAATTGATTGGTCTGCGTCAACAAATTCGAACGATTTGAGCACGGGAACGCAATGGAGATGGTACTGTAGCGGAGGAATTACGTCATCAAATGGTGCAATTGTGCGCCGCGTGCATCACGGTGAGCGTCCGGCACTCTGCCCCCTCCCCATCTGCAGCACTATCTCGCCAATCGATAACGATCGGGACCTTCGCCAATCGTTGCCATCGCCAATTCCGCCTATTTTTTGGATGTTTTTTCGACGAACCACTTCTTTCAAGTTTCACGCGAGTTTTTTATTTTTAAATTTGCCACTATAGCCGCAATTTTCTCAAAAAATTTCGTCTTAAACTCAATTTTCGTCAAAATTTACCCAATTCTCGTATTTTACCAAAAATCGCAACCAATTTCTATTCTTCTTTTCTTTTTAAACTAAATTTTTGTTCCATTCGTAATCCGTCTTACCAGCGGATGAAGTGGCATGCGAATCGTGAGCTTTCCGGTACCAAATTCTTCTCTTAATTTTGCAAATTATCTTAACTTTCCATCGTTTCGGTCTCTTTCGCTCGTTGAGCACCGATAAAAAATTAATTTGCCAAAATTCAGAACAATCCAGATCATGAGAAGAAACAACCTACTGAACCACCACCAACTGCGGGAAAATAAAGCGCAAGCCAATGGAAATCACTGTAACCACCCGCAACAACTCTCAATTGCCGTCGGCACTCCTGCTACCCCCACGAATACGCATATTATCCGTGCATCCGCCAATGCTTGATCAAATTGACACGAGATCGGATTCCGGAAACAAATGGGATCGGGAGGACTTCATCATTATCCTTGCGAACACAACAACCGAAACAAATGGAACCGGACGGAAATAATAAAAGTGAGCGATTTTTAAAATTTTCTCAAGCCGCCGGGACCATGCACAAGGATATCAATGCCATCGAGAAACAAGAAGACACAATTGTCGAAGAAGTCGTCGTCCATCTTCAAAGCAATTCGGAACAACTGCGCTCCAAACCAAAAGGCACCAAAATGTCGACCAAATGCTCACAACTATCAAAAAAACAAGAAGAGACCACATCGCTGCTCAAAGGAATGAATTCGGAAACTAATGCGAGTCAACATAAGCAACAAGATTCCCGCGAGGCGATCAATAAAGTCAAAAGTGCAACAATTGCAGGAGTCAGCGTTGACCAGGTCACCGCTGCCTCCCAATTCTGCAACCAATTTATCATAATAACGAGCACGCGCAACAAATGATGGGACGACTTGAAAAAAATAATGGCACCAACGACGCAACAACTAAAATTGAAAAATGCTTTTCACGACCATGCATGTTCTGCGCCAGGAGACACATATCAACCTACTGCAACCTCTATCTCAATAGAACCGGCCGGCTTCTGAGATCCGACACCAAAAACATGTGCACCTAATGCGGCAGCAAGGAACACGGTCAAATCAACTGCCAACACAAATTTTGAACTCGAGACGAATTTTGTGCAACCACTGCAGAAGAATTGGCCGGAAAATGGAGTCAACCAAGCAGAAAAAAGGAGAAGCAACAACTGAATTCGACCAATCGATAAAAATTTTCTCATTTTTGTCACATAATGCTGTCACCAAATGCCACTCACGTGTACCCAATGTGCCAATATGGACCCAAATTATCAATGTCAACATCACTCCAATTGGCCTATCCAACAACTATGCCCACCTCTGTACAACACGGTGGTCGTAGATTTCTACTACATCTGAAGGCATAAACTGTACAGTCTCTACGCCCATCATACAACTTTTCTGAGCGCACGGCATACCGCAACCCAACCACTGGATGGAAGGACTCCAGAAAGGAACGATTGTGAGCGGAAATATGAGCAACTTGTGGCTACGGTACCCGTCCAAGGTACCGGTCGTGAGTTCTTGTGTTTTTTGCATGGTGTATTATTTATTCTTATCCGAAGGTTCTGCGTCATCAAATGCTGTGCTAATACACACATTTCGATAATCACAGAGGCGAAGATTGGAGTAACTAATGAACCATTTGTGAATTAGCGGTTAACAAAAAAAAAAACAATTTTTTTTTAATTTCACATTTCAAACAACCGGTAATTTGCAAACGCAGTTGAAACTGGAAGGAGTTTCCAAAAATTAGGAAGGGAGCGGCGCCCGCCTCATCTATTCAAAAAAAAAAAATTAAAAAAAAAAACCAATGCCACAAAACCCACTAGCGAAGTTAGAAACTTAAGGGCAATAGTTAGGGTAGGTTCCCGGGTAGGATCACTTATTAATTAGTAATTCTTTTTCACGTAAATACTCCTGATCAGTTTGTTCACGTACTAGGTTACTTAAAACGGGTTCACTATTACTATTCTAGCGCCACCAAAACCTAACTTGTTGGTTACAACAGCGGGTCCCAGTCACATCAAACGTGACACCTTTGCACTTTGACATTGCCATCTCACTGTGCGGACAGTTCATCAGCTAAGTATAAGACCAATTACCAAATTCACAAAAATTTATCTTTAAGCACCTTATTTTTCTATTGAGTTTTCTGGAAAAATAACTCCGCAACCAGTGGGCCAAAATAGTCTAGAAACTTCCACCTTTTCGTTATCCTTTCCAATGTCCCAAAAATGTCAAAAACAAAAAAAAACAGCAACAATTCTAAACGACTTGAACGCCTGCATACACGGATCACCTCTACGGTCTCTACTGCACCTACTCAATAATTGGAAACAAATGGCAGAAGTAAGCACACCAATAACAGCGGATTCAGTTCAAAATGCTCTGCAAGCTCCACGAATCTTCAACTGGCATCACTCAAACGGTCTGGGCGCTGAGTCATCGTTGCCCCTCAATACGACGGCAACGACGCCTCAGCTCTCAACTACTGGTTCTGGCGCTGGGTCTTCCTTGGCAGTCTCCAAGACAGCATGGACGCCCCAGCTCCGAACTACTGAGCAACACAACCACTGCCAATGCAAAACAGAAACGCAAATGGGCTCGCCAATCGATTCACATGGTAACCATACGGATTGGAGACGATGCCGCCACCAACTGTGTTTGCTCATTCTCACTGGGATGCTACAAAACTGCCAACAACTGCTGTCATCATCTCAAACAGAACATTATGAAAAACAACTGGACGCTTGGAAACGAAAATTAAATGGAACAGAAGAACCTACGAAGCGGAGCAGAAAAGAAAAAAAAAACATTGGCAACTTACACACCCGGCTTGCATTCAAGGACATACGAGCTCCTCACATCAGCGCATTCTAATGGTCCAAACAAATGACGAATCGCTTAATCATGCTACAGCCAAGACCCATCGTTCACATACAACGAAACGGCCCTTCACCAAACTGTCACCCCCAAACTTCTCAACTCGCAGCTCACTGCAACAACTGCGATATTTGGGACACCCGCCAACGTCGGCCTCAGCAAGGAAGATTCATGGAGTTGCAATGAAATGGATTGGAATCAATGTTGATAACTGCATCTACCTTACACTTCAAAAGGAATGCATCCTATAGGTTACTCCCACTTAAATGGCATAAGTTGAGCGCAGAACCATAGGACCGACACGTCTTCTTCTACGACAGGAGCAACGCAAAGCTCGGGAGACGTTAATAACATAGTCGTCCACGACGGTCGCAAACACCGTCCTACAATGGAGTACGGACCCAATGCTCCATCTCTCGCCGCAACGCGAGACACAACACTGCTCATTCGCCGCTACGCGAAACAACACTCCTCACTCGCCGCAACGCGAGAACATCACAGTGCAAGCTCTTATTTCTGTACTAGTTGGCATTGACTTTTACAGCAATACGCGCTCACTCCTCTACCAAGCAATCATAATTTTGGCCGCATGGCCCAGAATTATTTGCTTACTTCTTTGTCGCAATCTCTTTCGAAATACTACGAACTTTGAAAGACGAATAATCATCATGCAGCAACCGACATGGTAACTTGGATAATCACCGCTTTCACTGCCAACTGCGACAACTACCACAAACTATGCCGCCTGTCAACGCCAACCAAGATATCACGTTACGACCTCAATTACCGACTTTCGAGGAACAATCTAATGCTATCATACAACAGCTTTCGAACATCACATATTCAACAAAAAGGCGTAGCGGAACAACTGATGGAAACGGTAACCCAACAAAACAACACTCCGCGGACAATGAAGCCAATCACGTGGTAGTAACCTCCAACTATCCCTGCAATCTTTCAAACACATCACGGACAAAGTTAAGGAAACTGTTGAATATCTCACCAATGCTCAACTCTACCACTGAATTCTGCGACAATAGACTGGCGCAAAAGATCGAATGGAATTAGGCTTCAAAAACACACCAAATGCTGATTTGACTAAAAACCGTTAACAACACGAACTCCTGGAACATCATCACGGATCAAATCAACGCCAACAACTGCAACTGGTACACCTATGTGTTCCTCAAAACACCCCAATATGAAAAGATTGTCTTCGCTGAGTTTCGCGCTTTCTGCAGTACACTCAAGGCATTCACTCTTTTCCTCAACTAATGACAACACATTTGGATCGGATAACAGCTACGACTTCTGATTGTCAAAGTAGACTACCCAAAACTGCTCACGCCAATAAGATATTTTCTTATTCATCAACAACTGTGGAGATTCGAAAATCATCATCATCCAACAAATGCCCAAGCATCCATTCGACCAAAATTTTTTTTGATGCTTCAAAACAGTCCAGGAAACAAGTTACCAAATTCACCAATATATTCAAAAAAAAAAAAAAAATTTACGGAGTTCTCCGGACGTGTTCTCGTTAATTCGCGAACAAGTCCTGAACAATTCACTACCAACAGGAATCACGAAAAATTACTACAAGGACATTATCCCAAAATGAATCGACTTCTTTTTGAACTTCGGACTGCATTTCGTCAAGGATTGGATCAACTGTTTTTCAAACACTGGACTTCTGGAAATTTTTGCGTCAACAATTGGATCAACTGCCTTCGCAACTTTAAAAATTTTTTCGTCATGGATTGGATCAAACGCTATCAAAACTATGGAAAATTTTTTCACAAGGAACAATTCTCAACACTGCAACAAGGATGATAAAAAACAAACTTTACTGCCGTCTACAAGCTGAACCAGGAAACAACTCTCAACAACATTTATAATTTTTTAACTATTTGGAACCTCTTCAACAACTTCAACTCCATCAACAACTGCTATAACTACTGTTACAACTCCTATTAATTTTGAAAACTGCGTCACCTTCATTAAACGCAAATCTTTAAAAACTTCGTCATCTTCAACAACTCCAACAAATGCCATGCTTTCAGTGAGGTTGCTTCTGTACCCTCACCGAACATACTATCATCTACAACAAATGCCTTCATTGAGGTTGCTTTGTACCCTCACTGAACATACGGAAATAACTGTCTTAATCTCCAACCCCAGCGTCAATCCGGAATTTCGTATGGACTAATACAACTGCAGCGTAACATAAACATCTCAAGTCAACATCTACAAAGCTGCGTTGCACGACTCATCCGGATCGACTCTAGTTATGGAGATTCATGTCGCCCCCCCAGTGTCAAGACAATAATGGACTATCATTGTGATATCCCATTAGTCTTGACTTTATTCAAGCCCGACTTTGTCGGAATCACTCAATTTACCAACTGCGCGGACAATTTTCCTTTATCCGCTTCACTGGATCAACTACTGCCGTCTCTCCAATTGCAAGAGTCTCTCTCATGCGCCTTTAACTTCTCCGAGAGGACTCCGAGGACCGACCGTAATTCACTCGCGCGGCGAGACCATCTGCGTCTCTTAGTGACCTCGCGTCGCCACGTCATGCGCGGCGCCACGAGAGAGGAGAGATCACTGCCTGCCGCCTACACAGACACTGCGCGGACGCCTACGCGTCTGCTCGTCTGCGTCTCACCCAATGGACTGCTGCTAGCCGTCACTCTATATGGAACCACTGGAATTCTACCGACTGTTATTCTTGGAACCCACGGATTCTACTCAATGTATTGTAAGTCGTTAGAACCTTGTTTAGTAGTCGGCGTCCCTCCCCCTTCTTTCTAAGCGTAGGATTCTCTCCGGAGTCTCCAGCGGTAGCTGCCGCACGTCCCGTCGGTTATCGTATCAGAGGACGGCCGACACCTCGACCCCTCTCGCTTTCCGAGAGGTTCTTTCCTCGAGCCTTGCTCTTGGACCACGCCAGCTCTAGACTTGGGACTTTCGTCCTTCTTTACTTCTAACCACTGTATATTTGCTTTATTGAGATAAACTAATGTAATTAACATGTCCTCTTTGCGTGATAATTATCGTGAGCCTCTCGTTTATAATCAGGGAATAGTGGCTGTCACCGAGCCCTATACTATCTCCTTGACATGGTGCATCGACACTAGTCATGGAGATTCACTATATCCTTGACACAATTTTCAAAATTTTTCGAATCCATTTTTGGAGCTTGTCAAAAACATTACGGGGCAAATTTATGCAAATTTGCAGAACCATAACCCTCTCCAGTTATGCCCGAAAAACCAAAAGTTTCCAACCTTTTGAACGGTACTGTAGGTCTCTTATATACCCAGCAAAATGATCTTTTGGTTTTTGTCGGGTTCTGTCACGAGCTATGGACAAAAGCAAAACATAACAAAAACTTTCTTGCCAACCTAATAGTAAATTTTAGACTAGTATGTGTGTTGTGTATCTCACACACGAGTTAAAGCGCTCCTCTGAACTTAAAGCTATGCGATTTTCATTTTGGTCTCAAAATTATTACATTTCCCGTATAAATTCAACGCGCAAAGAAATAATTTGGAAACCAGAGTGAAAATCGCATAGCGTTGAGTTCAGCGGAGCGCGTTTGACCATTTTGGCAGGCCGACAATAGAGAGATTATTTCAAAATTTTATGATGTCATTGTCACTATCAATTCAAAAGAGTTGGAATGTGCGGGGAAGAAAATTGTGTAAAATTTCAAAGTAAACTATTGATAAAAAGTGACGAATCAGGCAAATTGTTGTAATTAAGAAATTTTGCAATTTTTTGGGAAGTTAGGTAGTGAAAAAATGTATTTTATTGTTTAGATCATCAAAGATCTAAATACACATGTTTATTCTAATAGACCGACATTTAGATGTTTTTTTTTTCAAATAATATTTCCAGTTTTCACCAGGAACAGGAATAATCAAAAGAAACAAGCATGCACAATATCGTAGAGCAGTTCATCACTTTTCAGACCAGATGGTTCGTTACTTTTTTGGTTGCAAACAGCTATCAGAATGATCATCTTTCTGGGAGATAACAAGTAATATCAAACAAATGCTGATAGGAAAACACACATATAAAATGGTAGTAAAAGATTTACGAAACTTTATTGTTTACAAGGAGAAGCAAGAAAAGCTAATAGAGAATAAAAATTGCAAGAACGAAAAAAAAAATACACTGTGGAAGTGAATTTGCGGAATCTGAAACGATCCGCCTCCTCCGGGCTTCAAAGTTGGTAATTGGTATTATGGATGATATCGGGATCCATACATTCCTCAAATGTACTTCAAAAAATCAATCGGAAATCCAATCGGAAATCCAACAGAAATCGGAACGAGAATTTTCAATTTCGGAATTCCGACGGAGCCTGGTGGGGAGCCTCCCCCACCTACTCATTGCCACCCTACATTGGTGCTTTGATCGATTCCTTGGATGATAATGTATTATTCTCGTCTCAGAAACTGGTCACAGACCTGGAAAATAACCAATTTTCTGACGAAAGGTCTCGAAGCGCTTTTACGACACAGTTGAAATGAGTGTGACCGTAACCCATTTGAAAAGGTAAGCAAGTCCTAATGTTTTAATTTTTTTCTCTTGTTTTCGCGATTTTTTTACTTGTTTATTTTTAACAAGTTACGGTCGCACTCATTTCAACTGTGCCAATAAAGTTGTGCTTCGAGATATTTCGTGGGAAAATTGGCGTTTTCGAAATTCATGAGCAGCTGTTGAGATGAGAGAAATACACGGTTTGGCGAGAAATTACTGAGTTCAAAATGTTAATTTTTTTTTGGTTTTTGAGGATAAACTTAGGTTTTGTTGATTTCAGAAAACTTTACTTGAAATGTCGAATATTCTATTTTTTTTTAAGTTTTTGAGGCAACACGGTGTCCAGGATTTGAAATGTGGGCGGAGCCTAATTTGTTGGCGTGTCAGCAAACTCTCATGGCGCACTTTCGGTGCTTGCGCAGTTTGCGACTCTCGAATTTTTTTTATTGATTTTATTATTTTTCTTTCAGTAAAACCTGTTTTTCTTTGTAAAATGTATGCATTGTATCGTTTAATACCATAAAATTGTCCAAACTTCAATTTTCGTAAAGATTTATCCTGCAAAAACACCAAAAAACTCAAAATGAATATTTCGAAATGATGGCTGAACCAAATTCGACGTTCTTCGGCTTAAAAAACTTCTAAAAACCTCAGCTATAATTCCGTTGGAGCACATGTGGGAAAAAATAAAAATTTATGCTTTTTTTCCCCGAAAAACATGAAAAATGCGTCAAAATTTGAATTTGGCGCGAAAGAATCCAGTGGGGCGAGTTTGCTCGACTCCGCCCACTTTTCAAATCCTGGACACCGTGGGCAAATAAATATATTGGTCAAAATATATAATTCTCCTAATCTCTTGTGCATAAGACCGGTGTTTATCAATAAAAACTTGCTTAGTCTTTTGTGCATAGGTCCGATTTCATGTATGAGCTCAATCAAAACAGTCTTATAAAAAATAGACTAGGGTATTTGATATTTTTTTGGTATACGTTTTGGCTTGGTACTTACACTAAAAAAAAAAACGTTATTCGGCTGTGGTCTCGCCGCGAAAAGTGGGAGTCACAGCCGAGTCACAGCAGCGTCGCGCGCTCTGCTCTGACAGCTTTTCGCGACGCAGTAATATCAAAAAACCAAAAGTTCACAATCTTTTGAACGGTACTGTAGGTACGGCGTCTCCCTGAATACAATAAAAATATTCATGACGGTTTGTGACCCGCTATGACATCTCCGGAGTTCTAAAAACGATAACGGAGAAATGAAACTTTAAGTTTAAAGTCTTTATCATTACTTTTTCTCTTCAACATACAAACGACGCAAAGCACTGTCTAATCTGTTATAATCCAAACGTTCTTGATGACAACGTTAAACGGAAAAAGCATTAACTTTTCTCTTTTTGCACCCAATTTAACTCCGAATGTTGGCTGAAAAATGCAACATTGCAGAATTGTGAGTCACTGGACGCTCGTAAACTTTTTTTTGTATGGCTCTATTCAGAATTCCTACCTTTATTTGCACAAACCCGCCTTCTCGATTTGGAATCCATCTGAATCACACCGCCATTTTTCCTCAATTTTGATTTTGATGATTATGAAGATGATAATTGTGCCAATCAATGAAAAATCTTTTGATCTTTTTCCAGTGATTCATTTTCAAAAATGTTTATCTAATGGATGGGATGGTTTCAAAGACTGATAAGGACCTCGCAAAGTATGCGTTTGATGTGGGCGGGGCGAATCACCACTCATTTTCACATCATTTCGCTATAAAACACTCGTTTTCTTCCTTTTTCGATTGTCTTTTTTTTCTAAAATGACTCAATCAGAAGCTTACGACTTGCAGACGCAAAGGATGACGGCGTCTCAGAGCAATCAAAAGTTATTCGGAAGGTTCGATCCGATCCACATCGCTTTAGCCGTCACTTCTGTCATTTTTCTAATTCTTTCCATTGTTTTCATTATTCTTTTTGCTACTAAGCATGGTGAGTAGGTTTTGTTGATAGTGGAAAAACGCCAAGAATATTGTGTTTTTAAACGAGTTGCAGCATAAAAACATGAGTCGGCTATCCCTTTTTGTCTGCGCCTCTTCAAATAACACTGTTTTTGCGTGGTCGCGCACAGATAAGTGGGCGGGGTTTTATGTTTTCATGTTGCAACTCAATTGAGAACACAATAATTATCGTTAAAACTGTAAGATAGCGCCATGGCGGTCTATTCCCAGTAGTCTGTCTAGGGGTGGCGTTGTATCAAAGTTTTTACGGTAACTTTATCTGAAAACTGTTATTTCGACATTTCAGAGATTTGTTTTTATTTTTATTTTTATTTGTACCTGTTCCACTTTTAGACGGATCGTCTGGATTCCTTGCCACCGGATTTTCTCAGAATAAAACCGATGACGTGTCAAGCGAACTCAAAAGTCTTTTGAAAAAAAAATATACTGTAAATTCGTTCGCCGTGGATGTTCAGTACGTTTTCATGTTAGTTTGATTCATAAAATCTTTACTGCAATTTTCAGAAATCAAGCAGTGAGTGCTGTGTTCTCTCTTCGCGACTCTGTTTCAGCATCCGATGTCCAAAAAACTCTTTCCGGATCGGAGACGGTGACGCAGCTGGAAACCACTTGTGAGTTTGGCGGAGAAAAGATTAAAACGGGTTGAAAATTCTATGGGGGGGGGGTTCTGATAGATAACAGAATGAAACATTTCGCTCTGATTTGTTCATGAAAAGATCACTCAGCACCATACTTGTCGCCGGGGCAGATCGGGCCGACGACGGGCCGGCAAATAACTCAGCTCAGAATGAATATTTTTTGTTGAATGTGATGTTCAAATTAAAGATCTCGGTGAGTTCTACAACATAGGAACATAATACTGCCCGTTTATTCATTCCCTTTGCCACGGGCCGGCAAAAAATAGGCGGGCCGGGCCGATTTCCCCGGCCCGGCCACTTTTTGCCGGCCCGTGGAGCTACGAGTAATTAAACTGCCAAGATTATTTTCCTATGTTGTAGAACTCGCCGAGATCTTCAATTTGCACATCTCATTCAACAAAAATATTCATTCTGAGCTGAGTTATTTGCCGGCCCGTCGTCGGCCCGATCTGCCCCGGCGACAAGTATGCTCAGCACGCCTCCCCCGTTCGTCGGATACTTTATTGAGAAATTCGAATCATGATCTGATTATTCAGGATGACACCATCATTTTAGTTCTAAAACGAGACCTTTTTGTCAGAAAATGACCGAGCCTTAGGGTTTTAAAATGTGCCAGGTAGAAACAATGGCTCTGGGACGTTTCAAAACAAGACGTTTCAAAACTGGGACGTTTCAAAACCTGCCACTTCAAAACTAGGACGGTTCAAAACTTTGAGTGCAATTGTGCGTCACGGTGTACGCACTAGTGACACCAGAACACACGCACATTAAATTTTTATTTCCGTTTTGTCATTGTTTTAAACTCTTTTCACGTACTATTCATTTTCTTTTTTCGTTTTGTCATTTTTTAACTCTCTTCACGCGTTTTCCTCTCGTTTCGCATTTTTTAAAAATAATTTTTTGCCGGTATTTAAATTTGTTCAAATTCTTCGAGCTCATGCTTTGCCTTTGGCGAGTGCTTTACCGGTAAAACGCTTTAGTAAATTTTCCGATAAATTTAACGAACCTTTACCGGTAAAGCAGAAAAATGACAATGTAATAGAAAAAATCAATATTTTGGTTCAAAATTTTCTGAGCATTTCTCCGTAAATTTCCGAAAGTTCAGGTTAAGCATTCTCCGAATTTTCGCGCAGTTTTTACCGGTTTTGTGAAATTCCTTTGCTCAGCCTGGCCGATGCAAGACACCCGGTTGAAGTTTTTCTAAATAAAATAAATCACCGGTAAAGATTCGTTAAATTTATCGGAAAATTTACTAAAGCGTTTTACCGGTAAAGCACTCGACAAAAGACAAAACATGAGCTCGGCGAATTTGACCAAATTTAAATACCGGCAAAAAATTATTTTAAAAAAATGCTAAACGAGAGGAAAACGCGTAAAGAGAGTTAAAAAATGACAAAACGAAAAAAGAAAATGAATAGTACGTGAAAAGAGTTTAAAACAATGACAAAACGAAAATAAACATTTAATGTGCGTGTGTTCTGGTGTCACTAGTGCGTACACCGTGACGCACAATTGCACTCAAAGTTTTGAACCGTCCTAGTTTTGAAGTGGCAGGTTTTGAATCGTCCCAGTTTTGAAGTGTCCCAGTTTTGAAACGTCCCAGTTTTGAAACGTCTTGTTTTGAAACGTCCCAGAGCCGAAACAATGGGGTGCCGTGCTCAGCTATAATATTCTCCAAAACGATTTGTTTCTGTTTTCTTTGCACAACGTTTTTCCTCAGATGGAGACAAAGCGACAGCAGTGTGCCGTCAACAGCAAGTCTTTGGATCAACTGCTCTCCCAGCGACTAGTTCTAAAAATCCACAGACACAAACAACTGCCATTCCAGTGTCCCAACTCACTACTGTCACTACTCAAGCACCTCCTGCGACTATCAGATGTAACACAAATTCAGTTCAGAACATCGTTTATGAGTATTAAATTATTTCAGATTGCGATAATACAGCTGTAAACCGTGATATCATAATTGTGGTGGACATGAATCAACTGAAAAAGACGAACAATGATGAGAAGATGAAAAGCCTTCACGATCTCCGCGGAAAACTAGTCAATGGGCTCATTTTCCCACAGGCAAACGTTTTGTTGAAGGCAGTTGTTGCTGATAAAGTACAAGATATATCGAATTCGTGGACGAACTCTGTTGATCAGTTGAACAAAGACTTTGATGCTCTTTTTGCAGTCGCAGGGACTACGGAAACGTTGTCACTTGATTTTGACACCGTTCTGAAGAATGGAATCGAATCTTTTAGAAAAGTAAAAGCCTATGTACCAGGAGCCATTTTTGTTGTCACTGATAAGCCCCTCAACCAAGTGGTTAACACCAAAGCCAGAGAATCAGGAATCTTTGTTGCAGTAACTGGAGTCGGCTCCAATTACATTCAGAAGTACGATATTTACTCGGATGCTATTAAGTCGTATGATTCTTGGACTGATCTTTCCACAGCCGATCCATTCCAGACTTTTGTTTGCCAATGTGAGAAATATTATAAAAAGTAATAACTTTTTGAAATCAGACAATATTTTCAGTCTATTCCCTCCCAGAGGCTCCAGCTATGTCCCGCTACGCTATCCCAATCGAGGAGCTTGACGGTATCTCAGTACTTTAAAAAACTACTAAAACTGTATTATTTGCCACAGATGTAACCAACTCTTCAAAATGTGAAGTCCTTGACATTATCATAGCTTTTGACACTTCTGAATCTCTCTCCAGGATTATTCTTAACCAATATGTGGAATTTGCACAGAATTTTGTCGCCCAATACAAGTTTAGGAACGACGACTATACCCGTGTCGGAATTATCACTTTCACGTTGGTGTTTAGAAAATTCAAACTAAAATTACATACACATGTATTTCAGTGACGAGGCAAAAGAAATCCTCAGTTTGCAGTCGGGAAACAACTTAGACATTGTAAGCAATACCATTGGGCAAGTTAAATACACAGGAGGGTTGACTGACGTCACCAATGCGCTTCTAAAGGCAAAGAGCCTTTTCGATACCGAATCCGATAATACTCGCCCGTCTAGGGTTTTAATTGTGCTTAGCGATGGTGTGCCAACTGTTGACACCTATCAGGATGAAATTAACGCTGGAGCACAATTAAAAAGCATTGGAGTTGCAACATTCTTCGTCGGTTACTCTAGTTACAACGATGATGTGAAAAAAGAGTTGGGACAGGTGACAAATCCAAATTACGTATTTGGAGACACGTCGGCCGCTTCTTTCAAGGGAATCACAGAGCAGATCCTTGTTACTTATCCATGCCCAGTTGCAAAGTGTGTGACCGCCTATTATGCCGTCGAAATCAGTGAAGCTACTGATGCATATGTCGTCAAAAATCTTCAGGACGTTCTCACCATTTCTAGCAAAGCATCTACTTTGCAAAATGCAACAGAGTCTTATCAACTCATCACTTACAATGATGGAGCGATACATGTTTTCCCACAGGGTGACGCATCATTACCTAAATTCCAAGAGGCAGTTCAGAGAATCATTGACGATGCCAACTTCAGAAGCTCCTTGCGAAGCGGAACAACACGTCTTGACACTGCTATCAATCAAATTTCTACTGAATTGGAAAACCAAGCCAAAAGGAATCCCCGATTCAGTGCAAACATCCTTTTCTTCGGACAGGCCAACGATGCAGTTCTTTATCCAGATGTTTCAACGGAAGAGAAAAAAGCTTACCTTGTAGCTGCTTCGAGCAATTTGAAAGCGCAGACTGGTCAGCTCATTTATGTTGTTGATGACTCTCTGGATAAAGATAAATTCGGAGAAGATCTATGGCCAAGTGTCACTACTACCGATCGCATTATCAAAAACAGTGACAACGTGGAGGCAAGCCTCGAAAAATCAGACTTTTTCACCACTTGGGGAAAACTCTCTTGTTCCCTTCCACCACTTCAGACTTGCTTTGACACTCAACTCGATGTCGCTGTCATTATCGATCTACAGAATAAAGACTACGTTTTCATGAACTACATCACCAAACTCCTCGCTCAATTCTCAGCACAAGACGACGCACACTTCTCCTTGCTTGCGTACGGATCTCGTCAAACTACAGTGCTCTCCACTTTAGCTGCTCACAGTTCTCAGGAGATTCAAGATTATTCTGTTCTCTTCGAAGAATGGAGAAACGGATCCTACTTTACTACTCCGGCTCCGTCAACTTCTACACAAAGTAAGATGCAACGGAACCAAGAAACAAAGAAACATATTAACTTACTTTAGAACCTGCAAACTTCTGGACGAATGATTTGTACCTGGTGGACCAAAATACCATATCCGGGTAAGCTATTTTAATTTTTGCAGAGAGGAAATATTAAGTTGGGTTCACGCGCTAACTTTTAAATTTTTTTTTCCTCATTGCTTGAAACCAAAACACGCAAAACTTCAACAATGAATAGTGCTCGGTAAAACTGGGCAACTGCTATCCGTCTGCGGAGCTACGGTTGCCCAAGTGTTTCCAGACAGTTGTCAGACTGTCGCCATACAGTTGCACCGAACAATTTCCCAGCTATTCGCAAACATATATTAATCATTCCATCACGGGCGGGCCGCCCAAAGGGCAACTGTCGCCCGCCGGCCGTACAGCATGTTAGAACCTACGCAAAGGCAAACGCGCTCTGTCGCATTTATCTGCGTCTCGATAGTGACACTCTGCCAAGTTTAGACAATGGCGTTCAAAAGTAGAGACGCAGAGACTTGAGAGAGATGACCTCCGAAATTTCATTTCCAAAGCACGCCGTGGCCGTCTGCGTTCTTCGGTGTTCAATGTTAAATACGTGACGGGTTTTGTTCATTTTCATTTTTTCAATCATTCCATTTTATTATGAATTCGTGGCGGAGTGACACTCGAATTCACGTTTTTGTTCGAAAAAATGAAGAATTATACTTGGCTCTGCAAACTCGCTCCAATCGAACAAAGAATTTCGCATGCATTTGGAGTGAGTGAGATTCAGAGAAATCAGAGCAAAACATCGGCCACGGTCTCTCAGTTTTCTGCACTCTCTCGTCGCCAACGTGACCGCCTCCTCCACTGTGCGAAGGGAGCAAGTTTGCAGCCCTATGTACTGAGAATAGCTAAAGAAATTAATTGGGTTATTCTCGGAACCAGCAAAAAAAAGCAAAAAATAAAAATAAAAACCAGCAAAAAATTCAGCGAAAATTCGGAGAATGCTCCGATCGATCTGAAACTTTGGCAAATCATTTAAAAAATATTTCCGGTCATTCCCTGAAAATTTCAGACCGAAATATTGATTTTAAAAAATATCGATTTTTTATTCTGAAAATTTTCGAAATCGAAATTTTGGTCTCAAATTTTCAGGGAATGCCGGAAATATCTTTTAAATGATTTCCCAAAGTTTCAGATCAATCGAAGCATTCTCCGAATTTTCGCTGAATTTTTTGCTGGTTTTTTTAAATATTTTTTTGCTTTTTTTGCTGTTTCCGAGAATAACCCCATAAGAGATTTTTCTTCTCCCCATTTCACGCGGGGTGGTATTTTTCGCCTGGGCATTTAGCGGCGGTTTACCCGGATCGGTCGGGAGAGTGAAAAACGCCCCCTTCGCAAAACTTAACATCTTCTTTATATCGAAAATTTTAGATTAGTCTGTGTGTTTGTTTGCGTGTCTCGCACAATCGAGTTTGCGTTCCGCAAAAACCGATTTCGTGACCTTCATACGTTTTAAACACTTTACTAGAATGGTCAAGATAACTTGAGGAAGTTAGGGAAAAGAAACGATTGCCATTACTAGAAATAAAAACATACAAAAAATAAATATGAATTTTTGACGTGTAGGCTTGTACATAGATAAAAAGTTAATTGATAATCGAAATGACGTACAGTAGCGGCCACTGAAATATCCCCTTTTGGTTTTTCAGCTATAACTTTTTTTAAAGAAGAGCTAGGAACTTGAGGTCAACTGTGAAAATGTTCCAAAATAAGCCAGAAATATGATCCAGCTTAGCTTTTACCAATAAAAGTTTTTCTAATTTTTTTATTCAATTTTCACGATTTTGATCGTTTTTTCTATTTTTTTAAAAAGCTAAAACTCCAATATTTTTCCAGAGTCTTCAATATCTATTCATTTTGATAATGACAAAAACTGAAGAAAAAGTTAACTTGACCACTAACCAGCGATTTGCAATTGCTAGAGGGCGCGAGCAGGGACGAACTCTCAGGCAACTTGCTGAGCAGTTCAAAGTCGATCGTTCCACATTTAGAAAATTTTTAAAGCGCTGGAGAGCTCAAAATGGACAACCAGGAAAGAGAAGACACTTACGGGCTCCAGTTACAAACCATCAAACAGACAGAAACATCGTACGCGCATCGAGAAGCAACCCCAGGCTCAGTGCCCCCGAAGTCCTCGTTCAGGTTTCTCCCCGTGGATCACCTGTGGCAAGCGTCAGAACGATCCGACGGCGCCTAAACGATGCTGGAATGTTTGACAGAAGACCTGTAAAGAAGCCGTACATCTCTGACCGCAATAGAGCAGCTCGTGTGGCCTGGGCGCGAGCTCATCTCAACTGGACTCAAAGTCAGTGGGAACGAGTATTGTGAAGTGATGAGAGCAAGTTCATGTTATTTGGTTTGGATGGAATTTCTTATGCGAAACGACCAGTAGGGACCAGATTCAACTCAAAACACCAAACTCCGACCGTAAAACATGATGGCGGCAACGTGATGGTATGGTCCTGCTTCAGCAGCTATGGGGTCGAACCTCTTCACCGCATCCGAGGCAACATGGATCGCTTTGTGTACGAACATATCTTGCAAAATGTAATGCTCCCGTTCGCTCGTGCCTCCCCAAGGCTTCGTTACTCGTTTCAACAAGATTATGACCCGAAACACACGTCCAACCACATCATAGAGAGTGAAATGTCTCAAACCATCAGTATCTTTATTTTTAATTGGTTCGCCACCAACCGTGTGATAGTAATGGAGTCGCCCAGCCAGAGCCCCGACCTCAATCTCATTGAGCACTTGTGGGAAGAGCTTGAGAAACGCGTTTCCGGCATTCGTGCTCGAATTGCCGACGAAAAATTCTCTTAGTTGCAGACTGCGTGGGCTCAGATTCCACATCCAGTTGATCCAGTTGATGCCAAGAAGATTTCAAGCTGTTATCGATTTTCGAGGGTTTGCAACTAAGTATTGATCAGTTTGAAACCGTTTATATAGCTTATTACATCATTTACAAGTCGTTTCCCGGGTGAAATCTCAATAAGCGGGTTTTTGTTAAAAGTCGAAAAATTGAATTTTTTGATTTTCTAGAAAAAACAAATTTTTATCGGTAAAATCTAAACTGGATCATATTTGTGGCTTATTTTAGAACATTTTCACAGTTGACCTCAAACTCCTAGCTTTTCTCTAAAAAAAGTTATAGCTGAAACACCAAAAGGGGATATTTCAGTGGCCGCTACTGTATGTATCAGAAAGGAAACAAAATCATTCCGTTTATGAAAATACTTATCTATTTTTGAAGTTTGAGCTCTTATTCTTCTGTTATCTATTTTTCCTGTTGTTCAAAAGCCGTGAAAAAATGCCATTTTTATGTAGATAGAAACGCACTCACGCGAGTATCAAATGCAAATAAAATTGACAGTTTCTGTAAATTAAAGAGTCTTCTCTGCGTTGGGAACACAATTTGGGTGCGGCAACTACAATGACAACGGGGATCGTCTCTTTGCTCCGAACCTCTACATTTTCGCTTCCGACAATTTTGCTGCGTACACGAACAATGTTTGGAATGACTTCCAAACGCAAGTCCACAACAGATTTGGATGTTACGATTGCCCAGGAACTCCATCATTTTTGTTCCTTTCGAGGACAAATGCAGGGGCTGATACTACAATCGGACCGACATTATTCCTTTCTGATACTGATTTGGATATTGACTACACGGATGACACTTCCACTCAAGCTAACATTAACAAGTTTAACGGAATTATCAACTCGATTTGTACCGCCGCCTATCCAAGTGAGACTTTTTCATTCACATTTGTCCTAAAGTAGTCATACAAATTTTCAGCATGTGCAACATACGCCTGTGTCAATTCCAACTGATGCCTCCACGAGTAGAAGCCGAAAATACTCAGAATATCGATAAATTAATCATTCATTTTATTGTTGCTGTTCATTGAAAAAATTTTCCAAAAATATGAAACGAAAAAATCCAATAAACATTTCAAAATGTATCATGTCGGAAAAAAGTGTGTGGCTAAATAATACAAATACACAATAATTTATCTCGTTTCAACCAGGAACGGTATTTTTTTTATTCTTACTCTCAAAGTCGTGAACCAGCATTTCCGACTAAAAGTGACCGGTGTGTAGACATTCTCAGATTTGACAATCTTGAATGTTGATTGCTGTTTTTGCTTGTTTCGGATGAGAAATTGTGGTTTGATCGAAGCGAAGCGAAATTATGCATCCATGGAATCCCGTAAAATCACGACCGTCAGATGATCCTTCCGGCAAATAGTTGTTTCCTGGAAACCCCGAAAAAAAATGTATTATGCACATTCATCTAGTCCCACTCACCGACAAAAACACTTTTGTAGACATTCAACTGCTCAGCTCCTTCTGGCGCAAACGCTGTGATCGGATCCTCGCCATTTACAGATAACTTCACTTCGTTCTTTTTTCTAATCACTTCTACAGTAATCCATCTTTCCTCTTCTATTCTTGTTGGATGTGTCAATACAATGATTCCTGAGCCAAGATTCAGCGAAAACCGAATAAATCTGTTCGTGTCCAGGGACAACTCGAAAAAGTCATCCTCGTGGGTAACATCACCAGCCGAAACAATGATTTGTCTCACGTTTTCAGCCACGTTTCGAATCTTGAAATTTACCGCCAAATTAAGGCTGTCTCCGGTGATACTGAAATTCCCGTCATAATTACAGATTTATTGGGAAAACAACAAAAAAAATAGCGACAGGGTTCAAACGAAACTGATTGTGAGAAAAAAACTTGTTATGTCTTTTTAACCTTTTTTTTTTTTTTTTGAATTTTCAAAGTACACAAACACGGTGTTATATACAATGTTATAATAGAAATTTCGTTGCATATTAAAGGCGCATCGAATTATTTCATCGAACGGTCTCGACATGACTAGTATACCAGATGCGCCCGCGAAAGTTTTATAAGAGACGCAGACATAACGAGCGACACACCCGCTCACATTTTTTGATCTACTTTAAGTTGAATTCAGTTGAAAAGACCTAATGGGGCGGAGCCTCGATTTTTCGCGCCACTGCTTACTGTAGCCGGCAAGAATATTGAATTGATAATAGATGTTTACGTCAAAAAATATCCGACTACTGTAGTTTTTTGTCTTTTTTCCTCAGTTCGGGAAAAAAAACCACGAAAAACGGTTTTTTTCCTGTGCTGAATAGGTCTATTAAACACGGGAATTTCGCCGTGGTCCGCAATAGTTGCGGACTTTTACGAAAATATGCGGCATTTGTGTATTTTTGGAATTTGTTATGGGGTTATCATTTTTATGGGGTTATTCTCGAAACTAGCAAAAAAAGCAAAAACTAGAAAAAACCAGCAAAAAATTCAGCGAAAATTCGGAGAATGCTCCGTTTGATCTGAAACTTTGAGAGATCATTTAAAAAATACTCTCGGACATTCCCTGAACATTTCAGACCAAAATATCGATTTTTATTTCTGAAAATTTTCAAAATCGATATTTTGATCCGAAATTCTCAGGGAATGACCGGAAGTATCTTTTAAATGAATTCCCAAAGTTTCAGATTAATCGAAGCATTCCCCGAGTTTTCGCTGAATTTTTTGCTGGTTTTTTTCTATTTTTTGCTTTTTTTTTCGAGAATATCTCATTTTCTTCATACAGAAAACGACATTTTCTGAATTTTTCTGCTGTCGTTTTCTTCATGAAATGAATAATAAAAGAAATACAAATGGTACAATAACAATGACAAAGTTTAAATATTGAAACCCATTCCGCCCCGCAAGGTAGAGATACAGTACCGTTCAAAAGGTTGGAAACTTTTTGTTTTTGGAGTATAACTTTTGAATGGAGAGGGTTATGGTTTTGAAAATTTGCATGAATCTGCCCCGTAATGTTTTTGACAAGCTCCAAAAATGGATTTGGTCATTTTTGAAAACTGCAGATTTTCAAAAAATTTCAGATGCCAAAATTTTCGACCCAAAAATAATGTTTTTTTTTTTCAGATTTTGCAAGATTCGAAATTTATTTTTAAAATGAAGTTTCAAAACTAAAAGTATGATTTTAGTTGACTATGCGTCGATCAGACAATTTTCAGCTGTCTTACAGCACTTTGAGTATCAGGGTTCACATGGGTATGTCAACTTTAACTTTTATTGAGAATCACCAAAACCGAATAAAATAAAATAAACTTTGCTTTTTGACAGTTTTTATCTAAATTTCTATCATTTTCTTTGATTTTGGTGATTCTCAATAAAAGTTATAGTTCACTTACCCATGTGGACCTTGATACCTTGACCTTGATAAAGTGCTGTAAGTCAGCTGAAAATTGTCCCATCGACCCATAGTCAACTAAAATTATACTTTTAGTATTAAAACATTATTTTGAACATAAATATCGAATCCTGAAAAATCTGAAAAAAAAATATTTTTGGGTCGAAAATTTTGGCACCTGAAATTTTTTGAAAAATCTGCAGTTTTCAAAAATGATCAAATTTATTTTTGGAGCTTGGCAAAAACATTACGGGGCAAATTCATGCAAATTTTCAAAACAATAACCATTTCCATTCAAAAGTTATTCCCGAAAAACCAAAAGTTTCCAACCTTTTGAACGGTACTGTAAGAGCACTGTCCTAACTGTATCTCCACAGAAATCTGCTCAAAATAAGTTGTCAGTTTAACGAGATATTCACGACGGGTTCACCAGCCTATTCAACAACAAAAAATCCAGAACTCACTGGCTCATAACTGCTTCATCGTCAAGTTCCAAATGCGAGAATCCGGCGAATGCCATCGAAGAAAGATCGGATTCAGCTGTCAATGAGCACTTGTGTCCGGTCAGCGGCCATTCGCATTGGCAGATTGGCTGCGAGTTGTGAGAAATACATTGTTTCGGACACCCGGATGAAGAACATGGATCCGTAAAACACTCGGAGACGTTGGTTGCAAGATTTGATTGCATTTGAATTGAACGACCGTTCAGACGGATCTGAATGTGAAAGCACGTTCGTTCAAAAAAACTATCCAAAAATCCATTTACCAACCCTCTTAACACATCCCGCGAATCCTTCAGTCTGCTTCACAACCGTTGGTGTGTCTTCTGGGTTGACGGCTCCAATATAAATGTCGCCAGTTTCCTCCAGAATGTCATCTTTGATACCGTGCAGTTCTGACTCTACCCAACTCTGTTTGTTGACTTTGAGAAGCACACCCTTCCCACTTCTCCACACTTCCAATTTGTGCCAATGATACAAACTGACTGCATTCTCGGATCTGAAAGCGAAAAAGGGTAATAATGAGACATTGGAAAAGAAAAGCCTTGACCTTAAAATAGTGGTGTCCACTCCAACACTGGCGTAGACTTTCACAAAAGAATTCTCCAAAGTGACCACTAAGAATTTGGTGTCCTCTTTCCAGAAGAAGATCACACCAGAGGATTTTTCAGTTTTGAACTGGATTGAGAGTTCCAAGTAATTCAAAATGCTCTCTGGAGCTGTCAGGACAACTTTTGAGGTTCCAGTGAAATGAGCAACTTTCCAGTTTGCCGGAAGTGGTTTTTTTGTGGTTGTTGTGGTGGTGGAAGGAAGTTCTGAAATAACTATCAGATTCAGTCTGTTGCAACGCATTGCATTTCATTCTAATTATATGTATAACCCGGGGTTCTTAAAAAATTCTCGCTTCAACGCTCTCACTAGGCTAAAAACGTGTCACTCATTTGTGGTTCGGTTCGCGTGACATTTCTTATTTGTTATGCATATTTGGAAAAGTCGTCGACGTCGACATCGACGCGTTTTCTATTTTTCTACTTCTTCTCCTTCCGAAACGAAAAGATTAAGCACGTTTGGAAAAAGGAGCTGAAGTCGTTTAGGAAATGAGGCCGTTGTACGCAAAGAAAACAAATGAAGCCGTCAGTTGGAGACGAAAAGTCTGACAGCCAAAATAAGGGTGCTAATAATGAGGAAAAAGAAGATTTACTTCTTTTTCGGGGATTCAAAAAATTGTATTGATAGTTTAGCCCGAAAACTCCGCCCCAATATTTTTAAAGGGGGTGCCAACTTTCTGGGGAAAGTTGATTTACGAATATCACATTAAAATCGCACAAAAAAAAATTCTCTGATTTTTTTAAAATTTTTACAACAAAAAAAATAGAAGACCACGAGGAGTACACGAAAAATCGTGGCCGTGGCCTAGGAAACCCGCGGCCGCGGCTTCTAGAAACATCAATTTTCACCAGAAATATTTATTTTTCTTGCATTTCCCCTTGTTTTTATCATCGATTTTCGATAAAACATTTTTAGATGTTCGCGAAAACACATTTTAGTAATAATTATCGAAAAATCGATATTTGCCTTTTGTTCGATTCAACGTTTTGAATAATCTTTCTTATATAGAAAATTTTAGATTAGTCTGTGTGTTTGTTTGTGTGTCTCACACACGAGTTTGCAGTCAACAAAACTCGATCCCGGGACCTCTAGATTGACGTTCAAACGTGCTAACCACTATACCACAAGGATCACGAGAACTTGAAAGAAATAGGGAAAAGAAATGGTTGCCATTACCAGCAATAAAAACAAAAATAAATATTTGACGAAGGCGACTTAGTCGCCACAAGCTGCAGGCTTGTTTCTTGTGAAAATTATTGGTTCAAATATAAAATTTACAAATAAAAGAGTGAATTTAATGCGGAATTGAGCAGGAAAAGGAACAAAAATGGAAGGTATGAGAATTTTTGTTCCGAATTTGTTTTTATTAATTAGCAATATGAAAGCTGTAAATTATTTCTCAAAGATTAATGCAAAAAAAATACGAGAAAGACCGGAGAAAAATGATGAAAAAGAAAAATGGTGTTTGAATTTCGCGCCAAATCGTGTACTCCTCGTGGTCTTCTATTTTTTTTGTAAAATTCGCCAAAAATCAGAAACATTTTTTTGTGCAATTTCGATGTGATATTCGTAAATCCCCCACCCAAGAGTATATTTTAAGCAACTTTCCCCACAAAGTTGACACCCCCTTTAAGTTAAATTTATCAATAATCGATAGCTAACCAAAATCACGGTACAGAAAAACAAGCACAGTGCAGTTTTCGCTTCGAGACATTCGGAATTTCGCTCGTGAAGACATAATATTTATTTTTTTGTTTTCAATCGACTTGCGACATGAAACGAAACTCCGCCCACTTATTTGTGCGCGACCATGCAAACACAGTGATATTTGAAGAGACGCAGACAAAAAAAGGATAGCAGACTCGTGTTTTTATGTCGCAAGTCGATTGAAAAGACATTAATTTTCTTGGAAAATCGGGCTTTACAAACGCTTTACCCCAGTTTTTCGATTTTTCATAACAACAAAAAACTGGTGATCAAAAGAAAAACCGTGGGAAAAAAATCTGAAAAAAACAGCGAAGTTTTTCATATGTCAGTGGGAATTGAATAAATAAAAAGTTTTTTTTGTGTTTAAAAATGTTTATATAGACTCACCTTGCACAATCTCCTTCAGAATCGGATGTCCCAGCGGTGGCAAACTGCTAGCAATTGGTTTGAGGGTTGGTGACGGAAGATTCACTGCAACAATCGGCGAGTCAGTAACATTATTATTGACGACATGATTCAACTGTTCGGCAAGCATCTGCTCTATGAACATTCCATAGTAGTCAAACGGAATCGGTGTGACCAGGTGAGGAAGAGCTGCGCCGAAAAGCAACGTGCACGTTAGCAGCATGATAGAGCAATGAGCTCGCGCCTCTCTTCAACTCGACTTGCTGCCAAGTTTCGTCGCGCTTCGCTTCTGTCTCAGAGGGGGGAAAAAAAGCGGAAAAAAAACGTCGCCGCCCATTTTGGATAGATTTGAGCTGGGGAAAGAGAGAGAGAGAGAAAGAGCACTTTGAGTGTTTTTCGTTCCAAACTCAATCTGTGTTTTAGAATTTTACATGACCGCAATGTTAAATTAGGCAGGTATGCAATAAATTAAAAAAATAGGAATTTAAAATGTTTCCTGGTTTCTTCTTGTACCTGGAGCCCATTCATAACTTAGGTTAAAGAAACTTCCCACTAGAGTTTGAAGTTTTACACCAAAATATTGTCGGCCCGCCAAAAGGCTCTGGGACGTTTCGAAACTTTTTTGCATTTTTGCTTATCGTTTTTTGCCAATTGACACCAAAACGCACGCTCAATTGGTTTTTATTTTTGCTTTTATCAATTATTTTTGTTTTTATAGAAATTTAAATACACTAGTACGCCGCAAAAATGCGAAAAAGTTTCGAAACGTCCCAGAGCCCGCCAAAATGGTCAAACGCGCTCCGCTGAACTCAACACTATGCGATTTTCATTTTGGTCTCCAATTTATTTCATTTGACGTGTAAATTCAACGTGAAATTAAATAATTTGGAGACCAAAACACGGCGTGTTGGGCGGAACGTTGGAAAATAAAATTTAAACTGCGCGGGCTTTTTTCTCGAAAAAACTGCGCAAAAACTCGAAAAATGCTCCGATTGATCTGAAATTTTGGGAAATGAGGGAGAAAACTCCCGGACATTTCCACAAAATTTCAGACCAAAATATCGATTTTTAAGAAATATTGATTTTTTTTCTGAAAATTCTTAAAATCGATATTTTTGTCTGAAATTTTGGGGTAATGTTCGGGAGAATTTTTTCCTTTATTTCCCAAAATTTCAGATCAATCGGAGCATTTTTCGAGTTTTTGCGCAGTTTTTTGCCATTTCGTGAATAACCCCATAAGCGTAGTCGCATTTAGCTGCGCAGCGTTTTTCTGCGTTAAACTGATATGCAGACAAGCAGAGTGCGAGGATACTGTTGTTTTTGTAGCAAACTCTCGTGGGAGAGACGCAGACACTCAGCGGAGCGCGTTTGACAATCTTGGCGGGCCGACAATACGTGAAAAATTGGAAGACGGGCGACCGGTAGAACTTTCAGTGATGGATAATGCCAAAACGTTTTTTTTTATTTTTTCGGTTAACAACATTTTTAATAATTAATGTCACTGGCTAGAAAATTGATATACCCCACTCAATCAAGTAGTTATCCCTTTTGAAATTCACTTACTTCCAGGTGTCTCTAGAATCTTCGGGATTCCTCTTTGCGTCAAATCAAACATTTCAATCTTGATGACGTCATCACTATCTTCCAACTCTTTCTCATTTTCGTCTTGTCCACAGTAATCTGAAAATACAAACATGTAGTTGTTTTCATTGTGTGCTCTATCTGCTCTACCCACAAACAAAAAACTCACAATTGATGGATGTGTCAAAGGCTTTATTGACAGTTTCGTTCGAATTCAACAGCACTTCTCCGTTGACGATCAACTGAAAATAAGGGAGCATTTATTGGATTGTCCGCAATGAAAAAGAAAACACAGACAACATCTTCTTTTCAAAGGATAAACGAGTTTAGTCACTTTGTTCTTCTTACCAATCGAACACATCCACGGAATCCTTCTGAAATGCCCGTTTTCTGTTGAAGATATTCAATGTTGTGGGGAGCGGCGCCCAGGAATACACCCTCGTCCATTGTGATCCCTTTATAGTTCTAAAAATTAAAGTTAGCAAGTCATTCCAACTAGCCTCAAATAAATACCTTAAACTCGTCAGCATGATCAACCAACATTCGACCACTATCCACTTTCATTTCAGTCAAGTCACAGTATTTCCTCCAAACATTTATCTCGTGCCATTCGCCAATTCCAAACTTTCCGTGATACATGTCTTCAATTGTTCCTTCTCCGCAATCATGCCTGCAAAATGATATAGCGAAAAACCGGTTTATTGAAAGTATGACAGACTTGCCTCAGAATAATATTTGGGCCGTCAAGAGTGACAGATAAGAAATCATCTCCCATGAGCTCACCGGCAAAGAAAATGATTCCATCATTGTGCTCGTCGAGCCTGAATAAAATATATGCATGTGAACTTCAGCAAAAGAGTTGTGCAAAGTTGTTTCTACTTTTTTCCATTCTACTAATTGTAAGCTCAAAGAATAGCTTATCATTATATAGAAATCAATAGGATCAGATATTCATTTTGCGCTCCACTGATAACGCAACGTGTCAAAAGTGGCAGGCGAAAAAGCGACTATAACATCTCGACAACTCAGGAAATTTTTGGCGCGTATATGGCAAGAATCGGCATCTAGGTGGATAATAGCCGCCGAAAAGGCTAATAGCGTGTGATAATGGCAACTAGCCGCCAAAAAGGGCTATTAGCCATTATGGGGTAATGTCACCGCCTATAAAAAATATTGGCGCTTACTCGGCGATTTTGCGACTTTTTCCAGACACGAGATGCCCGAAATTTTAAATGGAAAAAATCTGAAAATGATAGCCGACGGAAACGGCTAACAGCCATCGAATATGGGGCGTGTGTCAAATACATATGGCACACGCCCCTAATCGGTGGCTATTAGCCGTTTTCAATGGGTATTAGCCAAAAATTGCCTGACTATAACACACCTTGGTGCCGTTCTAAGAAAGAAAACGATAAAAAGATGAAATAATGTGTATAGAATTAAAAAGGAGTTTCTGCAGACTTTGAGAAATGTGCCGTTCGAATAGAGTTTTACGGTACACACTGAATGCTGCAGAAGAATGATATTTAAATAAATATACTCTTTTTTATCAATTAATTTTTTTTTCTATTTTTATCGCGTTTCTCTAATAGAATGGCACCTAAACGAAGGCCCCAAATTATAGAAAAAAACGAGAATAGAGTTTTCACGATGTATCATTTTCTGGATTCCCAATGATTGTTTAACGGGAAGAATTTAAGACACCCAACACGGTGTCCAGGATTGGAAATGTGGGCGGAGCCTAATTTGCTCGCGTGCCAGCAAACTTGCATGGCGCACTTTCGGTGCTTGCGCATTTTTCGACTCTCGCATTTTTTAAAATTGATTTTATTATTTTTTTTTCTTGTTTTTTTTTTGTAAAATATATGTATTGTATCTTTAAATACCATAAAATTGCCCAAATTTCGATTTTCGTAATGATTTATCCTGCAAAAACCCCAAAAACTCAAAACGATTATTTCGAAATGGTGGCTGAACCAAATTCGACGTTCTTAGGCTTTAAAAATTTGTAAAGCTATAATTCCGTTGGAGCACATGTGGAAAAAATTAAGAATTTATTATTTTTTTTCCCGAAAAACATAAAAAATTCGTAAAAATTTGAATTTCGCGCTAAAAAATCCAATGGGGCGCGTTTGCTCGGCTCCGCCCACTTTTCAAATCCTGGACACCGCGCCCAAGACAAATTGAGATTTTTGAATATAAAATTGAACCCACTTGAACTGAATTGTAATATTGGTTTCCAAATAAGAATCGTCTTTGACTGGAAACTCGGCATAGTTGTTTCCTTTGAATGCAAGTGGCTTGCTTGCATCCAACTTCTTTCCCTTAACCGTCTCCACAACCATTCGTTTCAATGGAAGTTCTGTGGAAGGCTCGAAAACTCTGGCACCTCTGAGAGTGGAACTTTTCCTTTCTTCAGAGTATTGTACATCCGTCTTCAACTTGCAAGAGAGTCCATCATCCTGAAGCTCATGTCCTTCCCAACACGAACATTGATAAGTGTCAGGTGACAATGATTCACAGAGTTGCTCACAGAGCACATGTTCCGCTGCGCAGGATCCTGAAAACAGTAATCACATTTTCTATGCAATTTCCCCCTGCTGCTGCTGCTCAGCAGCATGTCCTTATAATTTGTTTGGCTGCACGTCAAGCATAACGGAAATTAATTAGATTCGAGTGTCATGTTGACCGCTGCGTGTTGAGCTAGCTCAGCTCACGGAAAAGGACACTCTTCTTTTTTGCTAGGCCGGCGCAATTATCTTTTTCTTTTGTGCTCGAATTCAAAAAAAAAAAAAAACGCAATTTCAACGCGTAATCCCTTTTGGGTGAAATGGAAAGAAAGTAGTTAGTAGTAAACGTCAAGAAAGGGCGAGTAAATCTTCCCTTGGAAACCCTCTCGCGAGACTCATCAATTCTTTGTCCAGTGCCAAATGTCACAAAACTATAATTTGCAAGTGAGAAACAGAGGAATACAAATTCGTTTCCTCTTCGTCCGTTCTGCTTCGTTACCGTACCCAATTAGGCAATAAAACGTAGGGAAAAGAGTGTGTTGATTGAAGAGGAAAAAGACAAATTAATTAAATCACCATCGCATGTCTGCGAGACAAGAGACCAGATGTGAGGGTTGCAAGGAATAAGAAGAGACTAAAGTTTGGATTAGGAATTATTTTAAGTTTTAGCATTCATTTATTATACGTTCAAACGAGTTGCAGCAAGAAAAATGAGTCGGTTATCCCTTTTTCGTCTGCGTCTCTTCAATTAGAACTGTGTTCGCGTGGTCGCGAACAAAAAAGTGGGCAGAGTTTCGTTTCGCGTTCCGTTCTCATGTCGCAACTCGATTGAAAACACAATATTTACACGATATTACGTATTCCCGAGTACGTGAGATGTCGTAAAACGGGTCTTGACACGAATATTTGTTTGCGAATTTTGTTTTTTTTTTAACTTATATTTTGTACTTAGGGGGTCATTCATATAAAAATAACATGAATTTTCCAATTCACGCATGCCAAAAATGTAAACAATCTACAGTATCCAAAGTACTTACAAGTATGCATACACCGATCGTGGTGAGACCCATTATACGTAATAGTTCAGGTAAATACTGGTTGTTTACAGTTTTTCGCGCAGTATTTTCCAGTCTTTTCCGTCTGCGCCTCGTATTGTGAAAACAAAAAAGTTTCAACACGGTGTTTGCGTACTTTACAAAATTCAAACGAAAACGAAAATTTATTTGGTATGCTATTATAGATTCATGAATGAGCGACAAAACGCGGTGAATTGTGGGGCAAAAGTTTGCTGGTCTCGCCACTATTTTGACAGACTACGGTTATCGCGAAAAATATTTTTTTTTTCGTTTTTTTTTTTCAATTAAAACTCATTTCCATAGTTTTTTCTCAACAAAATGTGTTTTTGAAAAGAAATTAACCATTCCAGGTTGCACAAAAAATTTTAATTGTGAAAAAATTCTAGTCAAAAGGCAAAAAATCGCGTTTTTATTAAAAACAAAAGAAAAAAAATATTTTTCGCGCTAACCGTAGTCTCTCAAAATCGTGGCGAGACCAGCCAATCCATAATATTTTCTTCATTGCCGTTTGAACTTGCAAAAGTACGCAAACACCGCAATGCAATTGTTTGTTTTCCCAATATTTTGAAAACAAAAAAATTGCAACGACAATGAAAGAAATAGCATTGGAAATGATGAGACTTGTTCCCATTTTCGTTTGAATTTTCAAAAGTACGCAAACACCGCGTCACATATACGACAAACGTGAAATTAAATACCTTGGAAAACACTTGTGGACGATGCTGCTCGGACGATTAGCCAAATTGAGAGGGAGAATTGCAACAGCCTCATGTCAGGACATGAAACACCTGAAATCCTCGAAAAAATGGTAATAAAAAGTAGGAAAGCGTGACGATCACGGTTGAAAGGAACACATCATTATTGTTGTGGGGAAGAGAGAGAGAGAGAGAGAAATGGACGGGAAGGATAATTATAGTATTTTGCACCGGAAATTGGCTGGGAAAGGCGGCCGGAAAAGAATAAAAGGCGAGCAAGGAGCGCGCAAGATTTATAGAAGTTTACGAGCAAATGGAGGGGAAAGCGAGCATGAGAATGGAAAACAATGTAGAGGAAGTTTACAAAAATAATCTTTGCTATTATTAAGCTTTGAGACTAGACCGATTTGCATCAAATTTAACCAAATATTTTCAGAACCAAGGATCATGATTTTTGGCGCTAATTGGTGTATTTTTTGGAAGCACTTACAATTAGCGTGATCAACGCTAAATTTTTCTAGGAATGTAATGAATGCACACGGCACCCTACACACCACCCCCGTCGTCCAATCCGCGACCAAGTTCGTCGGATAATGAAACTATTTTTTCACTCGAAAATTTACTTTTTTGAGAAATTCGAATCATGATCTGATTATTCAGGATGACACGATCATTTTAATTTAAAAACGAGAATTTTTTGTCAGAAAATGACCGAGCCTTAGAGTTTTAAAAATGCGCCAGGTAGAAACAATTTTGGGAGAAGGCTGGGGTGCCGTGATGCAGACAAGTTAGAACCATGACACCATATGTCAGTGGATTGAAAAATGTAGTAAAACTTATGGGTCATGTCGTCTTATATTTCGAAAAGAAGACGAGTTGAGTCACCATCAAATAACTACCCCGGCCTAGAGGGCACAAAAGTTTTGTTTCGAAATGTGTTTCTGCATGCCTCTTCTCTGGGTTGAAGTGGATAGGAAATGAAAAAAATGGGTGGAAAAAAAAAAAGAGTTCGGGCAAGAATCCCCGGGATAAGCGTGGACTACGCGGCCATAAAAGTGGAAATAAATCGGATCGGTGAGGCGAGAGAGGTACACATACAAACGAGAAGACGGCGACTTTGCCTCCTCCTCCTCGTCGTCCTCTCCATAAACGCCCCAAAAGGGACCCGTCCGCAATTAAAACACACACACATACATACATACACACGGACAGAAAAGGAAAAGAGGAAGAAATCAGATGAAAGGAAAGAATAAGGAGGCGAAGAACAACAAGTTGGAAGAAAAAAAAAAAGAAAAAATTGAGAAGACGTCGGGAGGAGGCGGCCGTCACTAACTAAACGTTTTTGTGAGTTGATGAAGGGGAAAAAAAAGAAGAGAAGGAAACTGAGGTAAATGAATGAGTGGCTGATTGAGCGCATGTTTTGAAGGTTTGAAATGCGCTACAAATTCGACAAAAAGAGTGCCAAGAAAAACAAGAAACTCTTCTCTGAAATGGAAAACTTGATTTCTTTCAGAACTAGGATCCTAAAAAATTGGCTTCTGTTTCTGTTTCTCTGCGTCTCTCACCATCATCGCACTAAATTTTTTTTACGGAGCCTCATTTCTCTATCTCTATGTATCTGTAAAAACGAACGTTATTGGCAACGCGCCCCGCTGAATGGGAAGGCTGCTTGTCTGCGTCTCTTCGGCGAGTGTCACATTCTTGCACTCTACTTCTCTGCGTCTCCTCTTTGTATCGTGGTTTGCAATGGAGCGCGTTTGTAGAGAACTCGGTTTTTCTTAAATATTTCACTCGACAAAATATTTTTGAGAACTTTTCTCCATTTTCTAATTTTTCACTTTCAATACTTTCTTTTAATCAGAAAACGAGACATTTTTGTCCAAAAATTACCGATCCTTACATTAGGGTTTTGAAAATAGCAATGGAAAATGTTCTTTATTGCTTTTTTTTTAAATTATTCACAGAAAATTTATGCCCGAAAACTTGGAAAAAACCAGAAAATTTTTTAAAAAATTAAATAAGCGTTGCTAAATCGTCGGATCGTCCACGGGAAGTACACGAAAATGAAACTTGAATTACTTTGGGTTGCAAAAAAAAACCCAAGAACGAATTTGCAGTAATATAAGCGGTACGAGGTACTGCAAATGCGCTCCATTAGCAACGGCCACATTCGCGGCGAAAGAGTGCACAAAGTTGAAAGTACGTGGCCATTTTTCTTCTCTGCATCTCCACTGTGCGACTAGAGCGCATTTGCAGCACTTTGTACCGAACATATTTATTTTAAAAATAGGAAAAATATTCCCTTAAAAATAACGTAACTTATTATGTTTTCAAACGACTTGCATCATGAAAATATGAGTCGGCTATCCCTTTTTTGTCTGCGTCTCTTCAAATATCAGTTATTGGAGTGCGTGGTCGCGCATAAATAAGTGGGCGGAGTTTCGCGCTCTCGTGTCGCAACTCGATTGAAAACACAATAGTATCTTCTATGCTTGCCAAGTATTTTTGAGACTAGATAAAGATCGAGAAATTATGAGCAATTTTTCTTTAAATATTTATGAGATTTCAAATCTGCCAGCTAGATTTAAAAAAAGCACAAACTCAGCTGCATTTTCCGCAACGTCTTCCACGCGAATCTCCAATGACAACGCGTGAAATGCGACAAAAGAAGAGAGCAACAGGCGTGCGAGAAGTGTCGCGAGCTGCACAAAAAAGAGAAAAGGTGAGAAGCAGGAAAGAAAAAAAGAAGACGTGAAAACGGGCGGCTCTCCGATTTCGCATGCATATCGATGTTCATTATACAGATGGAAGAAATGTTGCGGTGAAGAGTGCACGAATATGAAAAGTGGGCGGAGCAACGAGTGAAACATAATGCGGGGGTCAAAACAAATGAGAGAGATGTAGAGAAAGAGGGCGTGTTTGTCAGATTGGATCCAATGTGCAGGTGCAGGACGAAAATATTGAAAATTCAGAAAATTCCAGTTTGATAACTTTGCAGGAAACGAAGAAAAATGTGCAAGAAATGTTATGATGGAATGGGATAAAAAAACTGCACATTGTTTTTTCATTTTTTTTTTATTATCAAGTCGGATGGAAGATGAATCATTCGAAATTCCAACTTCTGTTAATCGGAGAAAAAGAGAGAGGGAGGAAAAAAAGAAAAAAAAATCATAGCGTTTTTAACGCACGAGCAAAATATTTGCCAGAAGCTCCATGAGAAATATCAAAATTATTCCGAAATTTTTTCAAAAGGAGCTTTCACGAACAGTTTGTTTTTTTTCTTGGAAATTTCGGCGGAAATCCGGATTAAAAAGGCCCAAAACTGTTGGCAAAGCGAAATTTTTTTGAAGCATTTTCCACAAAGCTTCCTGCATGCATCCCTGCGCACAATCTCTTTCTCTACCTGGACTATGAAAAATTGATGAGATGTGCGCAAAAAAATGTAATAGAGGATAAAGTTTTTCGAACTGGCATAATGGAAAAAGGGCGAGCGTCAAGATTATTTTTCCCATTTTGGAGATGTATGTATCGTTAGTAAAAACCATCGATCAATAATCCTTATCAAAGTCTGTTTTTTTTTTCTTTTGTGAATTCTTTTTTGGTTTTTGACTTTGTTTCGATCATACGACTTATATTGTGTTTTCAATCGACTTGCGACAC
The DNA here is from genome assembly GCA_963572235.1 of Caenorhabditis japonica. NCBI lineage: Eukaryota > Metazoa > Nematoda > Chromadorea > Rhabditida > Rhabditidae > Caenorhabditis > Caenorhabditis japonica. The sequence continues at coordinate 21,431,123 of OY754343.1, read as the reverse complement.
GACACGACATGAGAACGCGAAAAATAACGAAACGAAACTCCGCCCACTTATTTGTGCGCGACCACGCGAACACAATGATATTTGAAGAGACGCAGAAAGAACGGTGAATGCAGACTTGACTTTCGTTTTCAACACAATAGCTTCATATAAAATCATTTTCATGGTTCTTCCGAAAGCATAGCTAAAATTGAAAAACATAGAGAGAAGATCAAGTTTACAAAGTTTTTTATCTTACTCAAGGTTCTTTTTTTTTTCAAAAACTTGAACATAATCTCCGAACTATTTGTTTTTCGAGCAGAGCCTCGTAGTTAAAGTATTTTTTTTTTTGAACTTTCATGTAAAAAAAAATCATTTAAAAACAAAATCGTTTTACATTATTATTAATTGACGATTATATTTGGCCAAAGTGTTATTATTGGTTTAAAAAATCTTCCACGTATATAATGAATTCGTGACGTAGCGATACAGAGTGTCAAGTTATGCGTCAGCAAATGTTGGGTCTTGCCACGATTCAGCTTTTGGCGGCGAGAGAAGAAACAATTTTTTGCAATTTTTTTTTCATTTTGCTGGCGCACAACGTGCATCAAGGTGTCGCACGAATCCATAATATTGTGAAAACAAAAACGTTGCATTGCGGTGTTTGTGTACTTTTGAAGTTAAATCGAAAATTGCCGTTTGAATTTTCAAAAGTACCCAAACACTGCGTTGAAATTTTTTTGTTTTCTCAATAAGCCCCGCCTCTTTGCCCTTTTTTTTCAAATGTTGTAATACGTCCATCAAGTAAAAATAAAACCATTGGGTTTGGACACATATTGTGTTTTCAATCGACTTGCGACACGACACGACATGAGAACGCGAATCGAAACGAAACGAAACTCCGCCCATTTATTTGTGCGCGACGACGCGAACACAATGATATTTGAAGAGACGCAGAGAGAACGGTGAATGCAGACTCGCGCTTTCATGTCGCAAGTCGATTGAAAACACAATAGGCGAGCTCTATTTTTCATTTTTGCGCCTCTTGTCAGGTGACAAATGGTTTAAAATAAAAATACATTTAGCGGTTTAATATTCATCATCAAGAAATATGTTTTCCTTTCCCGAAAGTGTTGAATAAATCCGAAAGTTAAATCTACTAATTTCATGAAAAAGACCAAACAAAAATAGTAAATCACGGATGAAATTTAACGGAATCTGTAAAAATGGCAAGTAAAACCGATAGAAAAAAAACTAAACAGAGGTTTTCATAAATTGAAGTGCACTGCAAAACTTTGCAAAACTGGCAAAAAAAGGACGGTACAATAGCGCAAAATAAAGTGGTTGGATAGATTGTAACCGGTTTGTAATTCCTCTTTTTCTTGCAATTTTTCTGGGGTTTTATTTGAAAAACGTCATTTTCGTATTTCAAATTGGAACGAAGGATAGAACGAGTAAAGTTCTTCCCGCGGAGCAGATGTCCGAGTCTGTGTCTCTCCGACTGCGACACTCTCTCGACATTGGCTCCGACCGGATCAAAAGTCGTTCGAAAAGAAACGCATTTTTTTTATTATCGAAACACAGAAACTGGTTGTGTACACTTTTATTTCAAACTTTTATTAGAAAAGAAAGAGGATTTGGCGGCACTTCATGTCGTGTTAGAACAGAACATATTGGCTCAAAAATCGGAGAAAAATTGCAAAAAAAAATGTGGAAAGGATTCAAATCTAAATTTGCATTCATTTGCCAATGACGTCAGAGAGTCCAAAAAATGGAGAGAAGAAGAGAAAGAGAGAAAAATGAAAATAACACGGCAACCGCACTTTTCAGCGCTTCATCTACCATTTTCTCATCGAGCAATTCGGCGTTTCGATTGTCGTTCCAACTCTGTGAAACTGTGAAGGACACCGTTTCAATCATCGACTCATTTCCAATTTTCAACGTTCCATTGCACACGTAAAGACCACTATGATCGGAGAGATTGAACGATTTGATGAGCACATCGTTGAAAAGCGGTGGATTGAATGAGTTGCTCTGAGAATTTATTTACGTCAAAAACAATTCTTTTTTTTTTGTTTACTTACAGTTTGAATATTAATCTCCACCTCGTTCACTAGACAAGAAATATCTGTGACATTGTCCTCAAAGATTTTCAAAAAATAATTGTTTTCCGGTTGAGCATTCAAAGTTTCGCCTTCCTCGACAACAACATTCCATGATGGAGAAGATGGAGCTTCTGGAACAGGTGAAATGCGATGGATGCATATAGTGTCCGTATTCGAATCGTATCTTGCATTTATGTAAATTAGGCTCGTTTGATTAACGTTTACACATTATACTATTATTGTTTTAAAAAATTTGTCACCTGGCGAGAGGCGCGAATTCAAAAAATAGGCTCCGCCTCCTCGCCGAAATATTTTTGCAATTCTGCGCGCGCCAATTTGCAATCGCGGTGCGCGCAATTTTCTGCGTCGAATTTTTGTCCAGTGCCTTTCAATTTCTCCCGGAAACCTTTCAAAAATTGTTATTTTGAAGCAAATTCGGCAACTGTTGATTTAAAGTGAGTTTTTAATTGTCTTCGATCGATATTTGTTAATAAATTAACGGAAATTCAACGCATAAAATCGCGTGCACCGCGATTGCAAATTGGCGCGCGCAGAGTTGCAAAAATATTTCGGCGAGGAGGCGGAGCCTATTTTTTGAATTCGCACCTCTCGCCAGGTGACAAATTTTTTAAAACAATAATAATTCAGCCATAAAAATCACGAAATTTGGAAGAGCTGAAGTACAAAGATCAGTGCCCTTACAAGAAAAAAAAACATTCAATTTATTTATTTTAATGCAAAGAATGAATAAAAAGTTATTACATACCGTCCAATGGACCAAAAGGACGACATGATTAAAATAAGGACACTATATTCATCCACCGCATTTCACCTGTGTAGTGATGTCTGTATCGGTGAATAAGTTTATGTCCGCTGCGTTAGTGGGACTCGGTTTGGTAGCATGTTTTGAAGATGCAACTCGATTAAAAACACAGCACCATAAGAGTTCACCGAAGAAAATTTAAATCCAAGGCCACATTCCTTAGTTTTTTTAACTTAACAAGCTGAGTGGGTGTGGCTACTAAGCTTTCCATCCCGGGCGGGCCGTCCGAAAACGCCCCACACCTGTCCGGGCAACGGACACCCGCTGCCCGTCCGCATTGCCCGGTCTGCGATTTTACGTGACGGTGTTTGGACGCACCGTCACGGTACATTGCACGTAATTCAATTTTCGATTTTTTTTTATGAATTCCCAATGGTATTAAACATGATTTTCATTGTTTTCTTTTCGTAATTTCAACTATCAAAAATATTTTAGAAAGTCGAAAATGATTATAATGGAGAGAAGCTGTTTGTCAAGTAGCGATGATAATAATATTGAGGAACCATTCATTGGAAAAAAAGGAAAATCAATATTGCCATTTTCCAGCATTTCGCGGAATAAAAAAGTTTCGAGGATTCAAAAAAATTAGAAGGTAACGAATATAAAGAGGTTTGTGGAAAATAATAAATAATAATTTAAGGTTCCTTTTAAGATCGAGTGAACAACAAGTTTCAATCGAATTGTTGACTCTGAATTTGATTCACTAATAAACATTTTTCTAATTATCATTTTTATTAATACATTGAAGAAATAAAAAACGTTTCACGCGGGCGTTTTTTTTTTTGCCCGGGCATCGGACGGCCCTTTACCCGGTCGGGTCGGGCGGGCGAAAAATGCCCGCCGTGAAAAGCTTAGTGGCTACACGTAGATTTTTATTTCTCAAAAGTTTGCAGAACTTTTACGTGAAATCTTGTTGTTACCGGCAAAAATATTAAATCGACGCCTTTCTCACCTGTCCACGTAGCAAGAGTAGCGTTCAAATCGTCTGGCAACTCGTCCACCACAACCAGTTGAGTACTGTAGCAAACAAACGACTGATACGCGAGATCAGTGGAACGAATGCAGCACTGATATGCTCCAGAATCTTCAGCGTTCAAAACTTGAAATTCCAAACTGCGATTACTATCGATAAACGTTTTGTCATCGGCGGAAAAGAATTCAGTGTTGTTGAACATCCAAACTTTTTGAAACGATCTAAAGTCGTTGTGGAGCATTGTGTCTGCGTCAGCGCAATCTATACGACACTTGAAATTCGATGAGTTGTAGGCGACTGAGATTTGAAAAAAAAATTGTTTCTGTTTGTGCTTTTATGTCGCAAGTCAACATACCAAAAGTAGTATCATTGAGATAGACAGTCTTGGCAATCTGTTCCGGCTCCACAATAACTCCGTGAGCCAACTGAAGTACTGTTAGCAAAAAAGACAAGAATAAGGGCAGGGACATTGCTCTCCGTGAGTAAAACTGAAAGTGAGATTCTCTGGAATGGGTGGAGTGAGAATAATAGTACAGCCACTACATTAGGAGAGCTTATCAAAAAACAATTGCAGAATATGTACACTACAATAGAAGACAGAATCAGAAGAGATTTAAGAAGACGTTGAGGAGGTGGAGGAAAAGGAAAATAAGACGATGAAGAAGAGGATGAGGATGAGAAGTCATAATCCGGATAAGTAAAAGAAGGTATTGATCGGACTTATTGTTCATTCGCGAAAAAGGCAAGTGCGCTCCACGAAACCTAGTACTACGTGGATTTCATTTTCGTCGCCAAATTATTTCATTTCACGTTGAATTTACACACGAATTGAAATAATTTGGCGACGAAAATGAAATCCACGTAGTACTACGTGTCGTGGAGCGCACTTGCATTTTTCGCGAATGGACAATACAATTAGGAATCAAGTTTTTGACTATTTTTCGCATTTTCTAACTAAGAGTTATTGCTTACTTCTAAAAATTGTACAGTTTCTCGTGCTTTGTTAAAATTGTAACTTTTCTTCAACACAGACTTGAAAAGTACTGTGAAAGAAAATTCATAATTTTAGATCAAAAATGAGGAAGTTTAACTAAAAAGCCTTAAAAAAAAAGAAGAATCGTGACTTGAAGTAATAGCTCTCACAAATGGCGATATTGATATTGCGTTATAAAATAGTAGTCAGAACTCATTCATTTTTGTATCCAATTCCAGTCCTAGAAATCCAATACAAGCATGAGCCAAACGAGAAAGAAAGCAGAAATAAGATGTAAGGTGATAAGAAAAATGGATGGCCATCAAAGAAGAGGGTAATCCGGAGCCATACCAACGTATTCAATTCTATTCATTTTCTCTCCGTCTCTCATTTTCTCGTGATCCCTGATATCTCCGGGATGAGGTCTTGACAACAAAATGGATGATAGCCAGAGAAATCATTTATTTTTATTTTTTGTATTTTTCAAGCGTATCGGATTGAAAACAAATAAGAACGACATCGCCTACAGGTTTAAATATACAAGAAAGACAAGTAAAACGTCAGGAAAATCGGACTGCTTGGGACTATGTTGCTTAAATTTTTTTAAAGCGAATTTTCGGGCCAATACTCAATGGGTCTCGTATCTTTGGGCCCCAGACTCTTCGGGTTGCGCTTTTTGATTATTACTTTTCAATTAAGGCTGGTCTTCAGGTACTAAATTTGTGTACGGTCTCATTGGCCACAATTGCTCTTTAAAGGGGTGCCAACTTTCTTGGGTGGGGGATTTACGAATATCACATCGAAATCGAACTAAAAATTTTTCTGATTTTTGGCGAATTTTACAAAAAAAAAGAGAAGACCACGAGGAGTACACGAAGTGGCGGGAAATTCAAACGTCATTTTTTTTCATTATTTCTCTCCCGTTTTTCTCGCACTTTTTTGCTTTAATCTTGGGGAAATAATGTAAAAACATAATTTCGTGTTTTAAAATAGCAATTCAACGCGTGTTGATCACAAAAGTAACGATAAAACAAATTCGGAACAACAATTCTCATACCTTCCTTTTTTGTCCCTTTTCCTGCTCAATTCCGCATTAAGTTTACTCGTTTATCTGTAACGTTTATATTTAGGGACCGCAACGTGTTTTCTAAAACTGAAAATTTCCGAATATTTTTGGTTGGAATGTGTTCTTTGGCTCAATATGAGTACGATGTCAAATTTGTATCAAAAATTGTTCGGTAATTCTCGAGTTATACCGTCCCAAAGTATTATCAATTCAATATTCTTGCCGGCTACCATATGCGCCCGCGAAAGTTTTATAATAGACGCAGACATAGCGACACATGTCTGCGGCGACACACCCGCTCACATTTTTTGATCTACGTTCAGTTGAATTCAGTTGAATTCAGTTGAAAAGACCTGATGGGGCGGAGCCTCGATGTTTCGCGCCACTGCTTACTGTAGCCGGCAAGAATATTGAATTGATAATAGCACTGTTTTCTCCCCAGATTTGCATGAGGTGGGCCTTCGAGACGCGAGAAAAGAGACGCCCGACGCAGAGAGATTGAGCGAGAGACAACACAAAATGGAGAGAGGCGAGGGGGACTGTATCCTCCACCGCTGCTTGCGCGATCAGCATTTTCAACGGAAAACGGTATTTTTTGCACAGAAATCGACACGAAAAAAAAATCGGAGAGTTACCACGATATTAATTTTAACGGGGTTTTGTAGCAAATTTTACGCTGAATCCGAATATAAAAAAATTAGTCGCGTGCATTATATTTGCGACCTTCAAATCTGCGAAAAACTGAAGTTTTGGTCGAACAGGTATCATTCAAATGAACATAAAATTGCTCCAAGTGGGTCTAGTGTTCTAAATTTTTGTATTTGAGTTCTAAGAGGGTCTATCTTTGTATTCCATAAATAAAAAACTAGGGTAATCGCTGGAAATTTTCTAGAATTTTTAGTTGAAGTTTGACGAGCTTTTAAAAAATCGGAGAGTTACAGGACAAAAACTGATTTCAAAAATGAATTCCCCACACCTTAAACTGTCTGAATACTAAAAATTAGCCGCGTGCCCCGGTAAACTCGACCACACGGGTCAAAAAAGTGAGTTCCATTTTCGTTTTCTCATTTTTCTGAGAAAATGGTACGTTTTCATGTAAAACAGACTTGTTCATTAGATTCAGCATGGCCGATTACATCTAAAAAGATAGTTTTGAGTATCATACTTCATTCCGGGGCCTCCTTACAGGCCTGTAAACATGCCCGCGCGAACTGAGGAGAAAAATCGTCTGACTCCGCCCACCCCTTTGCGCTCCCTATTTATATTTGAACAATAAATGTTCAAAAGAAACTATTTAAAGCAATGAATCGAACGACAGGCAAATATCGATTTTTCGATATTTATGACTAAACTGTATTTTCGCAATTATTGTCCATTCGGGAAAAATGCAAGTGCGCTCCACGAAACTTAGTACTTCGTGGATTTCATTTTCGTCGCCAAATTATTTTATTTTATGTTGAATTAACACGTGAATTGAAATAATTTGGCGACGAAAATGAAATCCACGAAGTACTAAGTTTCGTGGAGCGCACTTGCATTTTTCCCGAATGGACAATAATTAAAATTATAATAAGCGATTCGAGCATGTTTTATCGAAAATAGATTAAAAAAACGAGGAAAATTGCACGACAAATAAATATTTCTGGTGAAAAAGGATTATTCTAGAAGCCGCGGCCGCGGGTTTCCTAGTCCACGGCCACGATTTTCGTGTACTCCTCGTGGACTTCTATTTTTTTTTTTGTAAAAATCATAAAAAATCAGAAAAAATTTTTCGTGCGATTTCGATGTGATATTCGTAAATCCCCCACCCAAGAGTATATTTTAAGTCACTTTCCCCAGAAAGTTGGCACCGCCTTTAATTACTACTACTCGTTTTTTCTAAATTTGCAAATTTGGTAATTAAATATCGGTCGGAACCATAAAGAAAACGTACCTTTTGGTCTGGGACCCAAAGATACGGGACCCACTGAATATTGGCCCAATTTTCGAGCGTCAATTCTCGCGTCTCTGCGTCATCATTTTTGAACGCGTTTAGCTAAATTTGGAAGAACGCCACTGTGGAGACGAAGAGAATGCGATAGAGCGTGTTTGCCTTAGCAGAGAAAGAGGTGAAACCATTTTCCGGAAAATGTTTCTTGAATACATTTATGACCAATTTCCAGAACATTTTTCAGTCGATTTTCTCCACAGAATACTTCAATCCAATATTTATCTTCTAAATCTTCTTCTTTTTTTCCTTTGCTATTCGTTTGTTTTGATCGTCTGATCACAAAGGGGAAATGGAAATGAATGTGTTGGCGTAGGTGACAGACACCCTGAAAAAATAGACACCCACAACATGTTTTTCTAAAACAATCTTTTTATTGTATTGTGTTATTAACAATAAATTATAATCCAATAAATTGTACTTTGAATCAGGTTACAGCTCTTTTTTCTGTTGTTTTTAAAGTATCAGGTTTCTGGAAACCCAATTTGTGGTGTTTTGATCATACTCTATAATTTATATAGGTTTTGCTTTATAACAATACTTTTAGATGCAAAAACAGATGTATGTATAAATTGTTGTCGCAGATAGAATTGGCTCCGCAGTCTTTGTCTTTGTCTTTGTTTTTCAGCATCTGGCTTGAAATTGTTCCTTTTTCACACAACAGCGCACTTGACCGTAAACGTTTTCGATTACTTTTTAAGATTGGTTCAGACAGAGCTACAATTCCCATTCATGGCAAGGATAATCGCATAGAATTGCTAACCTTTTTTTTTCAAAGATTTGATTATTTACGGGTTGATATGTCTTTCTATTTTTTATCAAACACAGGTCTGTCTGGCCGGAAAAATCGTTTGCAGACAATGCGAATGTGTTTTCACATTTGGAGATTATTTTTCGTCGCATAATTTTTTTGTGAACATTTTTTTTGTAATTATATTCGCAATTGGAGGGAAAGGGTTTCTTGAGGTTGTAAATTTAAAAACATTAATTTTTAGTAAAGCTCGAAGTGTGAGTTGTCCCCCGAACCGAACAGTCGTTAGAAATGCATTAGACAACACTTTTATGACATTAAACTCACTCAAATTAAACTTGAATGAGAATTTGAAAATTTCCGATTTGATTAAAAATAAATGTTACCATGATATTTTGATCATACTCAGTACAAAATGCACTTAAAATATCCCTACAATTGCGTCGTGAATTTTTGGTTTTTCCTGTTTTGATTTCAATTGAAATCAAATATGCATTCCCTGGTTGTGAGACGTCAATTCGATTAGGCGAACTCGTACGATTTCCGGTAGATTCATTTCCAAAATGCACATACATATTGCTTTCCCCCCCCCCCCCCTCCGTAGGCCCCTATTTTCCGTAATTCAGCTTTTTCTAGAAAACAACATGACTTGAATTGAGTGGAAAAGAATAGGGCGAATGCGGCAAAAACAGCTGTTAGACTTTATTCTTTTATTTTCCGTGCCGTTGTGAAAGAAGACACTGAATTTTTAAAATTCTGAAGAAGCCCACTCGCATTGAATGTTAGATGAATACCAATCAAAGATTACGCCGTATAACTTTGTAGATTTTCCTTTACGATGTCCTTTCTTTGTGTTCTCCAAAAAAAATGTTCCTGCCGGAAAGTACGGAAATACTGTTGTGGAGTCCTACGCCGTATGTTAACGCAACTTTTTTATCTACGCGTTTTATCCTATTTCTCAAAACAATTTCATTTAATTCTCAGTACGGAGCGCTGCAAACGCGCTCCCTTCGCACAGTGGTGGACGCGGCCACGTTGGCGACGAGAGAGTTCAGAAAATTGAGAGAGCCGTGGCCGATGTTTTGCTCTGATTTCTCTAAACCTCACTCGAAATGCATGTGAAATTTTTTGTTCGTTTGGAGCGAGTTTGAAGCGTTTTGTGCCGAGTATATTAATTCCTTCTCTTTCTCGCGAATTCGTGTGTATTAATTACATAGATGCCAAAATCCGGGCCGGGGACTAAAGTGTTTAGCCCGTGCCCGGCCCGGGTGGACCCGTTTTGTATTTTTGCAAGCGGGTAGTGCAGTTTTTAAATCCGAATCAAGGAAAACGCGAATGTAGTAGCGCAGCGACCGTTGGATTTAAAATTTTTTACATTTTTTCACTACTTTTTCATTATTTCGTTGTCTGCGATGACTTTTTTGAGCGTTCCACATGCGGAAATTCTTAAAATTTTAGTTCCAAATGGTGATAAATCGGTATTTTCCATTCGCGAAAAACGCAAGTGCGCTCCACAAAACTTAGTACTTCGTGGATTTCATTTTCGTCGCCAAATTATTTTATTTCACGTTGAATTTACACGTGAAGTTAAATTATTTGGAAACGAAAATGAATTCCACGAAGTACTAAGTTTCGTGGAGCGCACTTGCGTTTTTCGCGAATGAACAATAAAGTTGTTTTTTTACTTTACTGCATAAATTCCTCAAACAATTTTTAAACTTGAACAAACGCGGACACAGACGGGCCGGGCCGGGCGGATATGCTTTTTTTTTAATAATTGTGTTCAGTTATTCAGGGGTTCCAAAATTCTTACAATGTGCTAAAAACACCGTCAATACGTTTTAACACCAAAAAAATGTTGGTAAATTTCAGAAACTCAAGGTAAATGTAATGGGGCTATTCTCGGAACCAGCAAAAAAAGCAAAAAATAGAAAAAAACCAGCGAAAATTCGGAGAATGTTCTTATTGGTCTGAAACTTTGGGTAATCATTTAAAAAATACTTTCGGTCAATTCCTGAAAATTTCAGACCGAAATATCGATTTTGAAAATTTTCAGAAATAAAAATCGGTTTTTTTTAATCGATATTTCGGTCTGAAATTTTTCAGGGAATGTCCGAGAGGATTTTTTAATTGATTTCTCAAAATTTCAGACGGATCGGAGCATTCTCCGAATTTTCGCTGAAATTTTTGCTGGTTTTTTTTTTTCATTTTTTGGTTTTTTTGCTGGTTTCGAGAATAACCCCATAATCAATAATTATCTTTAAAAAACTGATTTTCAATAAACTTTTGGTCAGAACTGTATATGGCGCAACTGGAAGAGTTTGTTAACCGAGTAACACGGGTTCGAGTTTTGTCTATGGCTTTTTCTTGTACCGTGACAGTTGCGGACATTCGAATACACGGAGACATCCCGATCAGAACTTTAATAAATACAAATAATAGGAATGATGCAGCTCCACTTCCATGAGTCAAGGCTTGCGGGAACTCTATAGTCCATCGGTTTCTGCGGATTTACAGTACCGTGCAGTAAGATATACAATTTCACTTTTTGACTATAACTTTTGAACGGATAAGATTAGGATTCTGGAAATTTGCATGGAAATGTCCCGTAATGTTATTGTTAAGCTGCCAAAATAGATTTAATCAACTTTGAAATTTTCTATTTTTCAAACATTTAAGATGTCAAAATTTGTGACCAAAAAAATGTGATTTGTTTTTCAGATCTGCCAGTCGACTTTGACACTGATGACACCTTTAAGGAAAGTCAACAAAACCAAAGAAAATTAAGAAAAATTGTATTAAACCGTCGAAAAACAACGTTTAATTGATTTTCAATAAAAGTGACATCCGACTTGCTCATGGGACCTTGATACTCAAAGTGTTGTAACTCAGCTGAAAATGGTCCGATTAACCCAAACTTAACTAAAATCATAATTTTAGTTTAACTACTTTATTTAGATACCAAATGTAGAGTTCTGGCGGATCTGAAAAAATCACATTTTTTGGGTCGAAAATTTCGACATCTTAAATTTTTGAAAAATCGGAAATTTTCAAAGTTGATTAAATCTATTTCGGGATCTTAACAATAACATTACGGAACATGTCCATACAAATTTCCAGAATTCTAATCCTCTCCGTTTAAAAGTTATAGTCAAAAAAGTAAAATTGTATATCTTACTGCACGGTACTATATATAATACATTGAAACTATACATTGAACAAAACCGTGTAAACATATTTTGGTAATTTTCTGCCAGATTTTTTTTTGTAATCATCCTCATCATCATTCTAATATGGAAAATTTTACTTCCCTGTGCGCCTGTGTTTAGGTGCCCTGACGTCATCATTCCAAGCGAGTTTGGACGCCAAGAAAAGTGAATCTGCATCGCTGCAACTTGTTGTAGAGGTTACGACAAATTTGGAAAGAGAGCGCAGGCTTGTACCCAAATCAGTTAAAAAAAATGATCAGAAACCAGTGGAAATCTAATATTTCACGCAAGAACCTTCAAAAGGAAAAGGAAAGTGGATGGAACTTTCGGGATTAGATTACAATTTGCGATGGGAATACGGGTGCCAAACATTAAGATCCCAAAGAATTAAACTGACAATTGGATTAACTTGATTTTTTGCTATCTGTTTTATTACTCTGATTGTCATTAGCTGCTCATAAATTTTGAAAAAAAAAAAACAAAATTCCCACGAAATATCTCGGAGCTCATTTTTTGACAATATTGAAATGGGTGCAACTGTAACCCATTAAAAATGAAAACAAGTTCAAAACACAAGAAAAAAAAAAAGAAATATTAACAATAAAACTTGTACACATTTTCAAATGGGTTACGGTCGCAATCATTTCAACTGTGGGAAAAATGGCTATTTTCAAAGTTTGTGAGCCAGCTTTTACCAACTTCAGTACAAGGCTTATGAAAGTTTGATTGAGTTAGAGCAAAAAAATGAATGCCGGCGCCGGTCGTTACTAATCTTCATCTTTACTGTGTGGTTTTGTGAAATTTCGTGTCACCAGCATTTTCTCAGCTCCTACTGGACCGATTTGCACCAAACTTGGCAATATAATTTCAAACCCAAGAAGGGAGCTCAGCGTATTTTTACCGTTGCTTAAGCGAGTGTCGCCGAGAACCTTCTAGTAGAAATAAATTAAAAACAAGAAATAGGCACCTTATTCGCCGAATGCCGCAGGCTTGTTTACTATAAATTTTTGATTGCATTAACACTCTTTCCGTTTATAAAAAAAGACCACATTTTTTGCTCTGAAATATACTGTTTTTTCAATCGACTTGCGACATGAGAACGCGTGACGTGACTCCGCCCACTTTTTTTCGCGCGACCACTCAAACACAGTTCGATTCGAAGAGAAACAGAGAAAACATGTCTTTTTTCTCTCGTTCTCATGCTGCAACTCGATTGAAAACACAATAGTGCTTTTCACGGCACCCCAGCCTTCCAAAATTGATTCTAACTGGCGCATTTTTAAAACCCTAAGGCTCGGTCATTTTCTGACAAAAAAGACTCGTTTTTGGACTAAAATGATGGTTTCATCCTGAATAATCAGGTTATGGTTCGAATTTCTCAAAAAAGTAAATTTTAGCGTGAAAAAATAATTTCATTATCCGATGCACTTGGTGGCGCATTAGACGACGGGGGGAGGCGTGTTTTTGGAATATATTTTAGAAAAATATAGCTAGAACGAAAGCCCCAAAATGTCCACAGAGTTCATTTTTTATCTTTCAAAGTTTCAAAATACAATTAACAGAATAGATAAATTAATATTATTTGAAAAAAAAACATGTTGTCTTATTTATGTACCACATTTTGTCTCGCATCACAAACAGGTTTTCCTTAATGAGCTTACGTGATATACCTCAAAAAATGTGAAGTCATTAGTTAAATCAACCCGACACACGACTCATCAGTCCCATTCCGAAATCCGTTGGGAAAAATTTTAAAAGCGTCGACGTACATACACACATCCACTCTTAATTTTCTTCCACACGGTTTACTTCCTTCCGCCCCTCCTCTTCTCATTTCTCCAATTGGACACCGTCCGTCTCGTTTCAAACTAACACTCTTAAATACCTCCCGTCTCTCCCTACCAGTTATTTTTCGCAACAGACGAGTGGTATGCTTTTGAGTCAGAACACTGAGAAGTTTGACGAGGGAAAATGTGCAACAGAAGGTGTTCATTCTGCATTAACCTCTTGGTTGTTGATGGCAAATCATGCATTTCTTCTCACCGTCACTGTCGCCAGTTTTTTGCTTACAATCAATGCGTTTCGAATGTTGTGGAGACATAACATTTTTCCAAATTGTACGCGAATTTTGTTATTGTCTGCACTGACAAATGGAGTGATACATCAGTGCACAATGGCGGAAATCAGAGTGAGTTGTTTTGGGTCAACTCTTCGAAATGAGACATTTATTTTGTTTGTTATATATTGTCGGCCCGCCAAACTGATCAAACGCGCTCCGCTGAACTCAATACTACGTGGATTTTATTTTGGTTTCCAAATTTGTTCATTTCACGTGTAAATTCAACGTGAAATAAAATAATTTGGTGACGAAAATGAAATCCACGTAGTATTGAGTTCAGTGGGGCGCGTTTGACCGACGTGGCGGGCCGATAATATTTGCAATAGCGAGTTCTGGGTAGTTCAAAATTAATTAGGATGAAATAATTTCTGCTTATTCGCGAAACACAAACTTTTAATTTGAGGAATACTGAAATTTCTCAATATTTTTGATGGACCTATTCATAGGATTAGTTTTTTGACATTTTTTAACATTTTTTGACATTTTTTGACATCTATGAATAGGAAAAAAAACAAAAACAAACAAAACAACATTTTTTTTTGTTTGTTTTTCTTCTTATGAATAGGTCCATAAGCAATTTGCCCTTTTGGTGATGGCTCGATAAATGTATTGGTAATTTTACCAAAAATATTTGCTAAATTTGTCAAAACTATTACCGGTAAATTTGGAATATTTGTTCAAACACATTTGCCTTCATCAAATTTTTAGCGGTGATTCATTCACCGGTAGATCTTGTTTTAACCAAAATTGATAGATTTTTGGGAATTTTTTTTCTTTAAAAATTCAAAATAACACCCTATACCTTCTTTAGCTGCTTTTCTGGTGAATTTGGCCGAAAATAAAATTATTTTTTTTTGGTAAGCACACTACACTTGTGAGGACTTTTGAGAAATGTGTCTTCAAGTCCTCTTCTCTTTCGAAAAAAATTTTCCCAGTTATTTTTCTGAGTAAAAAAATCACATACTTTTAGTGCTCGAGAGAAATTCTCATTTTGAACTTGCAAGAAGTTTATTATTTTTTTTTTTTTTGAGTATGTGTCATCTCTGTTTTCCCCTTTTCCTTTATTTGCACCCATGCGTGATAAGAAGTGAGCAAGATAATAAGAATCACGGCATGCTGGACCCTACGAAAGTGCAAACGCGCCCTGGCGCACTTTTGCGTTTTTCTCTGCGCCTCCATATATTTCTCTTGGAGGATTGCCAAAAATCTTTGGCGCCTTGCCAGATATTGTTATTCCCAAATTTCGTATTTTGTTTTTCAGAATTTAAATTAAATTAAAATTAACTGTTTTTATTTACGAAAAAAACCGACTTAAAATCAATTTTCCAACAAAAAAATGTATCACATTAATCTCAAAAGCAACAATTTTCAAAAAAAAATTTTTTTATGAGAAACAAAAAAAAATCATAAATGATGAAAAAAAAATAACAAAGAAAAGTAATAAAGAAACAATAAAATCTCGTAAATCGACACAAGTCTCTGCGGAGGAGTAGCGCGCGAAAATTCGTTTTTGAAAAATAATTCAAAAACGTAGCTTCCAACACGCCGTGAAGAAATACACTGATTGAAATGACTTGCAGGTTCGTGCTATCATCCATGCAATCACCTACTCGTCGGATCCTTGTTCCATCCAATTCCACGCCTCTGAATGTATTGCAGAAAACATTTTCTACTATTTCACCAACATATTCTCCTCAAATTGTCTCGTCTCATTATTCATCGACAGACTTCTCTCTCTACGGCTTCACTCCGCATACAGTAATCACCAAATTCTCGCTGCCATTTTCTTCATGTTTTTTCAAATGGGATCATCCGTGGTTACAATGCTTTATGTGTTCTCCGGTGACATGTTAACAGGATATGTACCAATGTGCTTCTATCCTCTACCTTCAATTCTTAAACAGTTTTACTGGATGAACGAGTTCAGAATGTACGGTCTCGTTGTTGTTTTTGTGTTATCACTTGCAATACTGTTTCACAACAAACATAGAGAGAATAGGTACGTTTGACAGGGAAAAGAAAAAACCAATGTTCACCAAAAGTTCTGAGATACTTTTCAGAATGATTCACAACGTCTACGATACAGAATCACGTTATAAATCCTACGAGAGTGTGCTCACGACTGGAGCCGTCTGCATCATCATTTCCACCCAAGTTGTGTGTCTTGTCTTTGCTTCAGCTGGAAGTGAGTTCAAATAACCAATAAGAAATTGCCACATTATTATCTTTTCAGCTGCTCTCCTTCATAATTTGAAGACAAAAATTTCAGAGCCACTATTTCATTCATTGCTTCCTTTTTTAGCGGTAAATTAGAACAAAGATTAGAATTGAACATGTAGCCAATATTTTTAAGGGTTTGACCTACTCAAATTTCTTTTTACCAATCATCATCTCCACAAGAACTCAACAAATCATCAATCAGCGTTACAAAGCGATTGGAAGAATAACTCTTCAGAGGGAAGGATTCGATGAACATTTCGCAGCGCTAGACATATCTTGGGAAGCAAAGAAAACATGATCATTTATTGATTTTCCCACACTTTTCGAAGTGATAACATATGCGAATCCAAATGAATCGATTGACTTCTCATCTGTCCAATTGATTTTCTCCTTTTTTCAATGCATTTGGTTGTTTGACGATAGATCAAAATTGGAATTGATAAATTTCCGTATAAAAGACCCTAAAAATATAGATTAAATTGTCATTGTGTGAACAAACAAATAAACAGCATTTTGAAATACCTTTCTTCCTCTTCAAACGTGGGGGTAAGGTTTCATCAAGAACCTATGGCACACGTAATTCGTATTCAAATACCCGAAAATGTATATTTTGTATTATAACACCACTCTCTTCAAACGCCTACAATTCAGAAGTGGACCCCCGCTTGGAGTCATACATATAATAGCGAGAAAAAACATAGAATTCCGGGGGGTACGACAATTTGGCGGTACAAGGAGGTACAAGTGCTTCGGATTGAAGCAAACAATCTTTTCTCATATTGTGTTTTCAATCGACTTGCGACATGAAAACGCAATTCAATTCAATTCAATTCAAGTCTGCATTCACCGTTCTGTCTGCGTCTCTTCAAATATCACTGTGTTCGCGTGGTCGCGCACAAATAAGTGGGCGGAGTTTCGTTTCGTTTCGTTTCGCGTTCTCATGTCGCAAGTCGACTAAAAACACAATAAAACAATATTTCCCCCAACGACAATTTGGCGAAAATATGTCTCATTTCGAAGAATGATGAGGGGTAGACAATTCACAGTGGGAAATGGTTGTTTTAAGAACGAAAAAATTGGTGATATGGTTATAGAATCTTAACTTGAACTGTGAAATGATAACCTTCTGGGATCATCACACTTTAGAATATAACATCAAAATCACCAGTGGGGTAGTAGTGATACGGGGAGGTATGTGGTCGATTGGTCAAGTATAAATTTTTCGATTTTTTTCGGAAAATTTTCCGAAGTTCAAAGTTCCGAAGTCGAAATTACGTCGGAAATTTCCTATTCCGGTTCCGAGACAAAATGATTTTCGAAAAAAACAATTCAGTTTCTGTCAGAAATAATTTTTTTTTCGTGTCGAAAAAAAACATGTTTTTCTGTCGAAATTTGGTAGGAAAAAATTCGACCATGTTTGTGACACAAAGGTCCAATTTGAAACACGAGTTTGCGTACCTTTTCTCAATTTTTTGAATTTATTTTTGTCGGGAATTTATGGGTTTTATAAACCTATTCAGGTTCTTTTCCGATTTTTCCGATCGGAAAGCGGAACAAGAATTAAAAATTCGGGAATTCCGTCCGAAAATCGGAAAAGAAATTTTCATTTTCGAGAAAGCCTGAGACCGATAACTTCTCAAACTTATGGGGTTATTCATGAGAAAAAAAACTGTTTGTTTTTGTTTTTTATTTCCAATTCACTCGATGTCGAGTATTGTAAAAAAAAATATAAGTAGAGAAACGGGGGTTCCCCCTGATATAGCATTGATATTGAAGAGACGCAGAAGGAGAGGAGTTCAAAGAAAGGGGGCAGTCTCTGTGTCTCTTCACTATCAATGCTATATCAGGGGGACAATTCTCGACATCGCGTGAATTGGGAAAAAAAACAAAAACAAACCGTTCTTTTTTTTCTCATGAATAACCCCATTAATGTTTCTGTTGAATTTTCGGTAAATTCACTGTTTTTTTTTTCTTAAAAGTACAGTACCGCTCAAAAGAATATCAACGTTTGGTTTTCTGGACACCACTGATTTTTGAGGATAAGTATTTACGAACCCGAAATTTATACCAGAGCATTTCTCAGGGAATTTTCGGCAAGGGAACGGCGCGACTGCCGTAAAAATCGGCGAATCGCCGCTAGTTCACAAGGCGGCAAGAGAACGGCGCGAGGACGGCGTTGGCGCGGCAAGGGGTCGTCGGGAAAAGCGTCAACACGCGCTTGGCGCACAATTCTTGTTATTTGTTGTGAATATTCGTTACCTATTTTTCCATGTATTCTCTAATTAGTTGATTTTTTCGAGGAGAGGCCGATTCGAAATGTGTAAGTAATTTATTTTTTTCAAAAATATCATGAAAATATTCATTCAGGCTTGGCGCGCGTGAAACGGGAACACGGTGGTAAGTTATTTCATTGAAGAAACTGAAAAATAGGCATTATTGTCTCATTTTTCTTGCCGACAACAGTATTAATTCACGTGGAAAATTCAAGACCACATCTTGTCAGATTTTCCGACTGAACGAAAGACTTTTTAGCTGAAATCGGCAAGAAAATTGAATCGATAATGAGGTTATTCACGTCGAAAAAAAAAGGATTTAAATCGATTTTCTGTTGTTTTTCCTTCTTTATTTAGATGAGGAAAAAAGGGGAAATAACTCCTGGCGATCACTAGAAATTACTTCCCTTAATAATGAAAAAAAAAAACGAAAAATACCGTTTCATTTCCACGTGAAAATTTTTGCCAGTCACTTGGAGAAAAGTGAATTTTTCGATTTTCGGAAAAGGAAAAAAACCCGCGGGTAGCCATGATTTTTTTGATTTTTTAGGAAAAAAAACTTTTTTCTCGACGTGATAAGAATTCCATAAGTGCACAAGCCTAGCTCAACTTTCGAACACATCGATCCAAAAATTCACCGTTATCGGAAGTAGTGTTCTCGCCTCCGAGCTGGCCTACTCGATCAGACGAAAATATGAAAATGTGGAAAAATGTGGTCTTGCAAAGAATTTAGCGAAGCCTCTATGATTCTTAACAATCGTGATCTACAGGTACCAACCCTCGTTCTTCACAAAAATTTGCCCCACACACGCACATTAACGCCGTCGGACAATACGATTCCACCCTGGAGACGGTGTCAGTTTACGCGGAGCCGGACCCTGAAACCACTGAAAAAGGCCGTGGTTTTCTACAAATCGAAGGAGGATGGAAGTGTGAGTATTTCTCTAGATTTTTGAACAAAAAAATGAAAAATTATTGATTTATCAGCTCCACATTGCAAAAAATTATACATCACATTAAAATGCATTTTTCTGCACTTTTAATTGACTTTAAAATATTTCAGTGCAGGTTTTATTTTTGTTGAATTGAAAAATAAAAAAATGCGTTTAATGGATCTATGCACGAAATAAAAAAGACGATTTAAAGGGGGTGCCAACTTTCTGGGGAAAGTGGCTTAAAATATACTCTTGGGTGGGGGATTTACGAATATCACATCGAAATCGCACGAAAAATTTTTTCTGATTTTTTATGAATTTTACAAAAAAAAATAGAAGACCACGGGGAGTACACGATTTGGCGCGAAATTCAAACGCCATTTTTCTTTTTCATCATTTTTCTCCCGTCTTTTTCCAATATTTTTGCATTAATCTTTGGGAAATATATTACAAACATCATTTCGTGACTTCAGATAGCAAATTAATGTGTGTTGATCACAAAAGTAATGATAAAACAAATTCGAAACAAAATTCTCATACCTTTAATTTTTCCCGTTTTCCTGCTCACTTCCGCATTAAATTCACTCTTTTATCTGTAACTTTTATATTCGAGCAAAAATTTTCACCGGAATATATTCAGAGCGTTGAATCGAACAACAGGCAAATATCGATTTTTCGATATTCATGACTAAAATGTGTTTTCGCGATTATCTAAAATTTTAATAAGTGATTAGAGCATGATTTATCGAAGATCGATGATAAAATCGAGGAAAATTACAAGAAAAATAAATATTTCTCGTGAAAATGGAAGTTTCTAGAAGCCGCGGCCGCGGGTTTCCTAGGCCACGGCCACCATTTTTTCGTGTACTCCTCGTGGTCTTCTATTTTTTTTTGTAAAAATCATAAAAAATCAGAGAAATTTTTTTGTGCGATTTCAATGTGATATTCTTAAATCCCCCACCCAAGAGTATATTTTAAGCAACTTTCCCCAAAAAGTTGGCACCCCCTTTAAATAAATTAATTTGAAATTTTTTTCCAATGCACCAAAGCAAGAAAATTCAATTAAATTGAACAATTTTGAACGCAGCAAAACGTTCGTGTCGAGATTTCGTGAATCGACACAATTTATTAAAGGCGTACGCAATTTTTCAGTGGCCATATCTCGACACGAACGTTTTTCTGCGTTCAAATTTATTCACTTTAATTGATTTTACTCGCTTTGGTTCATTGGAAAAAAGTCAAATTAATTCATTTAAATTGTTTTTTTTTATTTCGTGCATAGGTCCACCTTTCTGCACGGAAATTTGTCGAACGAAAATCCGAATTTGGTAATTTACCAATATAGCCCCCAGGTTAGAGTGGACTTTACTGGTCTTACCTTGGGGGTGTTTTATTGGTATTTCATGGGGGGTCTTATTGTACTTATGCCCGAATTTGATTATCTGATTATTCATTTCAGAGCTGCCGTGTTCACCAAACTTCATCGACACCAATCAAAAAAGGAAATGAAATAGACGATGCTGCTGTCGAGGACCATTAGAATCACGATATTCACCGTATTTACTCTAACAGTCTGGTATGCCATTCTATTTTTATTTGTTTGTTCAAATGCTGGGTGATTGAAAACCGATTCACGAAAATTGGTCAAAAGTATTTTTATTCGGTATAAAGCGCTGCGAATTTGCTCCATTAGAACAACCAAAGAAACGGCCGCGTAGGCGGAGAGAGAGTGCAGAAAATTCAGGGATCGTGGCCGATGTTTCGCTCTGATTCCTCTGAATCTCACTCAAAATGCCTGGTGCTACTTTGAAATAGAACTCGCACGAAGTTGAACTGCAGCGAACTAGAACTCGCTTCAGAATAGAACTGTATCAAAATAGAACTGTAACGAAATAAAACTGTTCGGAATATAACTGTTGCGAAATAGAACTGCCTGAAATGGAGCTGTGGTGACCCAAAAAACCTAGAACAGCTCGAATAAGCATTCCGTTGTACTTGTAGTTCAATGTCGCGCTGCGGTTTTTCCTGTACAGCTCCATTTCAGGCAGTTCTATTTCGCTACAGTTCTATTCCGAAACAATTCTATTTTGCTAAAGTTCTATACCGAGCATTTTTATTCCGAAGCGAGTTCTATTTGGCTACTGTTCTATTTCGTGCGAGTTCTATTCCGAAGTAGCACTAAAATGCATGCAAAATTCACTGTGTGATTGGAGCCAATTTGCAGTGTTTTATACCGAGTATAGCCAAAGAGGCACGAGATTGTCAAAGTTTGGCGCGCAATCCTCCAAATTCCCGGCATTTGAAGAGATATATAAAAATTAGAACGGCATTTTGGCAATTAGAGTAAACACGGTAACTCAATATCTTGTTTTGTTCAAATTCGATTATAATATTTTTAAATAAATTTGTGTCATGCATCAGAAAAAAGCGTTTATAAGAATATTATCATCAAGAGTAGGTCAAAGGAAGAAGCCCGGGGGGAAGGGTTTCTGTTTATAAAGGCGAATCGCCGCCAAAATCGGCGAATCGCCGTGAAAATCGGCGAATCGCCGACAAAATCGGCGAATCGCCGACAAAATCGGCGCGACTGCCGAAGGGCATCGGCAGTCGCGCCGATTTTCACGGCGATTCGCCGATTTTGGCGGCGATTCGCCGAAAATTCCCTGAGTTCTGGGAATAACTGGTAAAAACTGGGTGGGTAAAAAAAATCAAAAATGTTTTGCTCAACTGAAGTTGGAATATAATCAGATTCCCAATGTCAACAAATGATGAAAATGTGAAGCAATCACCGATTCACATTGATTCTTAATCAATTACTGATTGTGAGTAGAAATTCATAATTTTTGAATTTCTTTTTTTTTAATAAATTTTGTTTTTCTATTAGTTGATTTCAGTTGAATTCACTTGGAGTACATAAAATTTGATTTTTTTAAAATTTTTTTTTTGATTTGCTCGTTTTGTTTTTTTTTATATAAAAAAAACATTCTGAATATGTTAATTATGTTAAAAATCTCTTGTAAAAACTTTAGGTTGATTCCTACCTTCAAAAAAAAATTATGTTCAAAAACAGAAAGTTTATATTTCTCTGAGCGGTACTACAGTGCGTCCAATATTAATAGGGCCCCCCTTGATTTTGGGGGTATACACGTCACCAAAAAATATACAAAAAATCTGCTAATACTATTCGATTCAGCATACAAAAAAACCCCAGAAATCAAATTTCCATGTGTCTAGCACTTTTTTGACGCCCGTACCACCCATAAGTCCCTTTTTTTAAGAAGTCGGTGATTTTTTTATCCGGTTTTCACCAGGAATCATGATTTTTTATGGGTTTTCGGTTTGAAAATGACCATTTGTTTGTTTTACACTTCTTCACCAATGTTTTCACTCTTCAAATCGATCCTAGGTTGTTTCGAATGTTTTTGATAATTATTGCTAGTGTCGGCCCGCCAAAATGGTCAAACGCGCTCCGCTGAACTCAATACTACGTGGATTTTATTTTGGTTTCCAAATTTTTTCATTTCACGTGTAAATTCAACGTGAAATAAAATAATTTGGAAACCAAAATGAAATCTACGTAGTATTGAGTTCAGCGGAGCGCGTTTGACCGACGTGGCGGGCCGATAATACCGTAATCTTTCTTCACGTATTTTTTTT
Source organism: Caenorhabditis japonica (assembly GCA_963572235.1). Classification (NCBI taxonomy): domain Eukaryota; kingdom Metazoa; phylum Nematoda; class Chromadorea; order Rhabditida; family Rhabditidae; genus Caenorhabditis; species Caenorhabditis japonica. The sequence goes on along the minus strand of OY754343.1, from coordinate 21,408,056 downwards.
TCCACGTATTTTTGGATTTTTCACGTTTTTTTTTAATTCTTTTCGATTTCGTGAGTGTGGATCACATAAGGCGAGGTTTGTTTTTCGGTGTTCAGCGGTTTCCCAAGTAAATATGTGCCAGGATAGACGGTTGTGCTTATGCTGCGCACAAAGTAAAAAAAAGCACGCGTGAATTTGCGAAACACGCGCACAAAGTGATGCGAGATTTGCGCGATTTTGAAGCGTCATTTTTACAAAAAGATGTTATGTCCCTTTAAAAATCTTACGGTACATGTTATTTTTTCAGTCGATTTTTTCAACATTTTACGGCAAATTGACGTTTTCAGCGGTTTTAAAGATATTTTTCGAGCAATTAAATTAATTCAGCCCTAATTGAAAGGATTTGCGTCATGTAATCACTGTTTTTTCTTATTTAAAGTAAATTTCCATTGTTTGGTAACTTTCCTGAATTTTTTTAGCCATCTTGTCTGCAATTCAAACTTCCGTCCATTTTGTTTTATCATTTTCTGACTAATTTTGTAGCATTGTGTTATGGGGTTTTGCACGAAATGCAAAAGGCGGCAAAAAACTGCGCAAAACTCGAAAAATGCTCCGATTGGCCTGAAATTCTAATTAATAAGGGCAAAAAATAATTCTGGATATGCTTTAAAAAATTTTGGACCGAAATATCGATTTAAAAAAAAAATTTTCTGAAAATTTTTTAAACCGATATTTTGGTGGAGAAAAAACAGTGATTACATGACGCAAACCCGTTCAATTAGGGCTAAATTAATTTACTTTATCGAAAAATATCTTTAAAACTGCAGAAAACATCAATTTGCCGCAAAATGTGTAAATAATCAACTGAAAATATAACATGTACCGTAAGAATTTTAAAGGGACATAACATATTTTTGTAAAAATGACTCTTCAAAATCGCGCAAATCTCGCATCACTTTGTGCGCGTGTTTCGCAAATTCACGCGTGCTTTTTTTTACTTTGTGCGCCACATTAATAAAGTACTTTGAAGTCCGCCTAAATTTGAACAGAAGTGGGTCTGGTATAAAATACTACCGCGAGAACTGTCTTTCAAACATGGTTTCAAGTTTTCGGTGAGTTTCTGTAAAAAACGAGCAATTGGGGTAGGGCAGGGCGTAACTGAATTGTCGTACCCCCGAATTACATGCCGAGAAAAACAAGCTCAATTCCCTACAATCCCAAATTATTGACCAAAGCACTTCTGTAGGCGAAGAGCATGTTATCGCGAGAATAATCTTCGATACTGTGTATCGATTAATTTTCAAACGTACCATAATGTACTGGGCAGCAATGTGAAATGTCTCTTCCGAAATGCCAGCTTCAAAGAACTGAATTGTCGTCACTGAAACATTTCTGATCTTTTGATCTACTGACCACTGAATTGCAATTTAGTTCTCGTAGCCAATCGCAAACCAACCTGCTCCAGTAGTAAAGCTCAAGAATAAGAATTGCGCGGAAGTGATACTACATATTGCTCTTGTGGTGAGAACATTCTCAAATGACGTGTAACGAATTTTTGCATCATATACCGACTTTCGGATTCTGGAACAAAAATTTGAATATTTGGGAGATGAAACAAGAGATCGGACCTTCTATCCTTACGAAGATTTATTAGAAAAATAATAATCATCAACAAACAATTCACCATTATGAACAAAAAACTGGCGGCATTCACTTCTTTAAATGTGTTCAACGACAGTTGCGGTGGATAGTTACAAGCGGGGACATAACCGGCACGGGAAACTCCGCCGTACGTGATGTAATGAACCCATACAGTCAAGACTATCTGAATTGACTTTTAATTTAAAAAAAACCCAAATAAAATTCGAAAAATTTACCGACAAAGTTACCAGAAAATATGCAGTCTTTTTTGAAAACTTTGCATAGTCAAAAATGGCGAAAAAAGCAAAGAATCTGAAAAAATAGCAAAGAATCTGAAAAAAAAATACCAAAAAAAAATTTTTTTTCGATTTTTTTTTGTTTTTTCGGGTTTTTTTTGGATGAGCCAAAAAGTTTTTTATTTTTTTGAGGATGTGGATGAGACAAACAATTTTTTGCTTTTTTTTTCAATGGTAAGAGTGAGAGAAAAAAAAATTTTTTTTTTTTGATGATTTTTTTTGATGATTGAAATTTTTTTTAGAGCCACGGAGGCGAAAAAAAGTCTCGAGCAAAAACTTGGAAAATTTCTTTTTAATTGGCAGAAATACGTACTATTTTTCGAATCTTTTTTTTGGTAATTTTTTTTTTGGGGACAAAAAAAAATTTATTGGTAATTTTTTGGAGGACAAAAATTTTTTTTCGATTTTTTTTTTGTTTTTTCGGGTTTTTTTTTTGGATGAACCAAAAAGTTTTTGTTTTTTTTTTTTGAGGATGTGGATGAGACAAAAAATTTGTTGCTTTTTTTCGATGGTATGAGACAAAAAAAAAATTCTTTTTTTTTTTGATGCACGGTGTCCAGGATTTGAAATGTGGGCGGAGCCTAATTTGCTGGCGCGTCAGCAAACTCCCATGGCGCACTTTCGGTGCTTGCGCATTTTTCGACTCTCGCATTTTATGTTATTGATTTTATTGTTTTTCTTTCAGTAAGACCTGTTTTTCTTTCTAAAATGTATGTATTTTATCTTTTAATACCATATAATTGCCCAAACTTCGCTTTTCGTAAAGATTTATCCTGCAAAAACACCAAAAAACTCAAAACGAATATTTCGAAATGGTGGCTGAACCAAATTCGACGTTCTTAGGCTTAAAAAATTTCTAAAAACCTCTGCTATAATTCCGTTGGAGCACATGTGGGAAAAAAATTAAGAATTTATGCTTTTTTCCCGAAAAACACAAAAAATGCGTCAAAATTTGAATTTCGCGCGAAAAAATCCAGTGGGGCGCGTTTGCTCGGCTCCGCCCACATTTCAAATCCTGGACACCGTGTGATGATTTTTTTTGATGATTGAAATTTTTTTTAGAGCCACGGAGGCGAAAAAAAGTCCCGGTTTTTGGGCAAAAACTTGGAAAATTTCTTTTTAATTGGCAGAAATAAGTACTTTTTTTGGAATCTTTTTTTGTTTTTTTGGTAATTTTTTGAGGACAAAATTTTTTTTTTTTTTTTGGAAATTTTTTTTTGTCCCACCCCTGATCAGAATAAATGAAAAAAAAAAAAGATTATTACCTGTCAAAAGTCAATGAGCACACAAGAAAGGTTGAAAGGTTAGATGTGAAAGAAAACACAGTCTGATCATAAGCACATTCTGGGCTATGAAACAATATTTGGCAATATTCTTTTGAATATTCAATAACGTGAAAAAGGTGGCGAATCTAATCATAAATAGTAAGTGAAATCTAGTCAGTTTTCCAATTGAAACTAACCCGAATCTCAAGTAAAACAGCTTGATTAACATTTGCATTCAGAAGAGTTATTAGGAGAAGAAATCGTGTTCCATTCGAAAACACATTGCGAAGTTTCAAAATCTTTGCAGCAACAACGCTCATCACAAACGTAGCAAAAATAATTATATAGGTAAATGCAAAATTAATTTTCATCCAAATTGAATTTTGCGCTTTGAGCATATCTTCCGAAGTACATTGCATTTCTTCCAGCTCCTCGGCGCTTTGATTTGTGTACATTTTCAAGAAATGAATGTGTTTTGGGCGGCAATAGAGTGAAAGTATTTAGTTATAACTGAGTCAGTTATTGAGAACTGACACCCTTGCAAAAAAAGTTAAGTGAGGGAGATGCAAAGGTGGAAAGCTTGTGGCAAATCGAATGATTTGGTTATTTATTCTGTCGAAAAGTGGCAAAACACATGAAAGAGGTTACAACTGATTTTATATTTTGGTGTGGTGAACTACAATATCTGGGAAAACATTTTTAATCATAAGTGTAACAGAGCCTAGAAAATGAATATTACACCTTCTCTTACGCGTGGGAATAACAAATGTTCTTGCATTATGTTTATTCGAAAAAAAGTAAATATTTCAGGTAACACTCTGATATGAAAATGCCGACAGAAAAAAAACAAACTTCATGACGACACAGGCATCAGACGTGAAAAAATTGAATAGTGTCCGAGGTCTAGAAGAGTCCAGGGTGCGACTGTCCGATGGGGCGAATTGATTGTGCTGGGTAGTCTCAAACTCAAACTTGGTTCATTAAACCATTTATAAAAATGAGTATACATATAACAAAAACGGGTAAGAATAAAGTAAAGAAATGGTAGATGAAAATAAGAGTTCTAATATTGCTTGTGCTGCTTCCATAATGGGGTTTTAATGTACATATTTCGCGGGGGCAGCATAGCTCGAGACATAAGGAATCTCGATTGAATTGTCTAGATCCCTTATGGAATGCCGATTCATGAGAAAAAACTGTTTGTTTTTGTTTTTTTTCCCCAATTCAAGCGAAGTCGAGAATTGTAAAAAAAAATACAGGTAGAGAAACGGGGTTTCCCCCTGATATAGCATTGATAGTGAGGAGAGACAGAGACTGCCCCCCCCCCTTTCACTCCTCACCTTCTGCGTCTCTTTACTATCAATGCTATATCAGGGGGAAACCCCCGTTTCTCTATCTGTATTTTTTTTTACAATTCTCGACATCGCGTGAATTAGAAAAAAAAAACAAAAACAAACAGTTTTTTTCTCATAAACAAGCTTGCAGCTTGTGGCGACTAAGTCGCCTTCGTCAAATATTTATTTTTATTAATTTCTGTTTTTTAAATAGAAATGGGAATCATTTCTCTTCCCTTTTTCTCTCAAGTTCTCGTAACCCTTGTGGTATAGTGGTTAGCATGTTTGAACGTCAATCTAGAGGTCGCGAGATCGAGTTTTGTCGACTGCAAACTCGTGTGTGAGACACACAAACAAACACACAGACTAATCTAAAATTTTCTATATAAGAAAGATAACCCCATTACAACAAGCTTCAAAATAGTAATATTTGTCAACTATTTATTTATTTATTTTACTACTGTGGAAGTTCGTGGCACATTTAACTCCACTCAAGTTTTCGTCGAATCTTGAAAAACACATTCACTGGTGAAGCGCCACGGGCCCGCGGCGGGCCCGCCAGCGGCTCGCTAGCTGCTACATCGCGGGGGTGACTCCCTTCTTGCTTTTTTCTTTATTTTATATTTTCTAATCAAAACTAACACTGTTTCTAGTTTTATCGATCTTTATTGAAAAAATAAAAAAATTTAATACAAAAATTATTTTTATTATCACAATATTCGTCGCTTTCGTTGGCCCACTCATCTAATCGCCGACCATCCACATCCACATCCCATTGTTGCACGTATCTGAAAATTCAGTAAATTTTGCTGTGTAAGAAATGCGGCGGTTAGTGCGGCATCCCGAAGGATGATAATTTATTTCTAAATTTTTACTAGGCAAAGCGCTCTAATTTGAATGAGACAAATTCTGTTCAATTCTATTTTTTTCTTAATCATTTGAAGTTCAAAATTTAAAAATATATAATTATTTGCAACGGACATTGAAAAATATACGTTTTGGCTCGAGGAAACGCGAGCAAAAATCATTATCACAGTAGCATGAGCCAGGAGCCATCAAACGTGAGTATGCTTACAAATAAAGCCCAAATAGTGTTAGTTTTTATGTCATTTAATTTTGGGCCTCCTTTGTATGATTATTCAGTTATGCGTCGGCGCGTCTGCTCTCTGTCGGCTCATGATTCTGTGCTCCATGACCGTTAAAATCAATTCCTTTTTTTGAAGTATTTTCACTGATTATAAATGGACTCGTTTATTCATGAAAATAATATCTTTTTTTTTCAATGCTCGACAACATTTAATGCAGAAATATTACTCAAAACTCATATTTTTTATTGTTACTAGAAAATTTTCGGTGGATTTAGAATTTAGAATTTATTTATTATCCGTCACAAATGAATACATTACAAATTAAATCAAAGAAAATAAATATATTGGGATAATAAAAGTAAAATGACCAGTCAGACCAGCAATAGTCTATCGGTCAAGTGTGGGGGGAAAGGGTTTCGAGCGGGAATGAGGCTATGCGCGCAGCAAAAGCCTCCGAATTCAGTCTTTTCGGGAATAATTTGACGACGTGGTTCCACAAGGACAGATTGTCGATTAGAAAACCGTGTGCGGAATTACCACAAGGAGTTAACATGTACGGACTTCTGGATGACCGGGACGCTTTTACACATAGTGGTAGGGACGGAAAGTGACATTCAAGGTTGACAATTTTAAAGTACATACGGAGCACGGATAAGATTCTTCGGTGAAAAGTGGAGATCATGTGAAATTGAGTTAATCTGTCAGTATACGATGAAAAAGACACGTTACATCGTTGCAGTACCCGTCTGGTGTAAAATCGTAGTGGATATTCGAGTTTTTTGGCTTGGGATACTGAGTGGAGATTTAGTAGTTCAGAACCGTATTCTAGAATTGGCTTTACATAAACATTATACAATTTAAAATAAAATTCGGGGGATTTTGAATGGAATGCTCGTAACAGTTGTCTGCATTTTAGTAATGATATGTTAGAAATATTATTTACATGTTTGTCAAATTTCAATTCGTTGTCAATTATAATTCCCAAGTCTCTGATAGAATTTTTTACATTTATTTCGAAGTTATTTACAAAGTATTTGGTGCGCGGATTCTTGCGGCCGAAGTGCACGACCGCCGTTTTTTGTTCGGCCAATTGGAGTCGCCACTTGTCACACCAATCTGCGACGAGGTTGATGCTGTGCTGGAGTGACGCTGGATTGGAGGAAAGTAGCTTCAAATCGTCGGCGAATGCGGTCACGTGGACATCGGGCGGAAAAATTTCGAGTAAGTCGTTTATATACATTAAAAAGAGAAAAGGCCCTGTCACGCTTCCCTGTGGAACACCAGAAAGAACGCTAATCGAGTTGGCTGAGACATAATTATCGATTTTTACGACGGATTTGCGATTTTCAAGAAAAGAACGAATCCATTGACATGCTTTTGCGTCGACACCGAAATTTTGTACTTTTGTCCCCGGTGGAATGGTAAAAAAACCCCAACTGCCTTCACTGTGCTACACTTAAAACTTAACCGATTTGTGCCAAACATCGGCAGCTTTGTGTCACTTGGATTTAAAAATGTTTCGCCAAGTCTGATGCAAATCGGTCCAATAGCCGCTGAGAAAACGCTTCACACACACGAAATCTCACACGGACACAGATACAACAGACACGAATAAAAACCTTTGTTTTTAATTTACTCTTATTGTAAAAAATACAATTTTGAACAAGCACAATTGAAATCATGGTGTCAAATAGTTGTTTTTTTCGTAACAAAAGACGCCTTAATTTATTTGACAATGCATATTTTTCTTTTTTTTTTTTTAATTCTTCACTTTTGCATTGTTGAACAAAAAAATTGCAAAACTTACTATTAGATATTGAAAGTTTTATCAATAAAAAAGCGTAAAAAGGGCGCTAGAGTTCATTCAACGATGGTTTTTTAAAAATTTATTCCAAAATTTGTTTATAATCTATATTTTTCGAAGCGGCGTGCCTCATCCATTCAAAATCATTTTTAGGGCATAACCTATTTAGATTCGCTCTTAAATTTCATTTCTTTTCTTTTTTCAGGACTTTTTTTTTAATTTTTGACAGTAAAAAAGAATTAAAAAAAAAAACCTTACCGACGTCGGCGGTGTCGATTTTCCATTGAACTGTTGACACCTGAAACAAAAAAAATTTCAAAAATTTATCGGGCGTGTGTGAGCAAAATTAATTAAGAATTGAAAGAAAGAAAAATGCTAAAAAACGGCAATAAAACATAGAAAAATTGAGATTTTTTGGCAAAAACAATTAAAAAAAATTTGAGCTCCGCCCACTTTGCAACCTGGGCACAAGATTTGGCAACTATGCTGCGCGCCTCTTGTATCACGAATAACTGGACAGTATTTTTCGCTTCCGTTGTTATTTTTGAAATATTTCTGATTAAAGACCAAAAATGAGTATAAAATCACTGAAACGAACAGAAAAAAAAAAAAGAAAAATCACACGTGATCGCCTTAAAATTGGCATATTGAGCAATATTAGCCTGCGCTCAACTCATTTTTGACATCAATCCGCTGTCACCAATTGTCATCGTTATTATAGCGGTAATAGCAGTATTATAGGATGTCAAGCCTGCTGCGCCGACGTGACCTGGCTATTGATAGTGCATTTAGAGGGCTTGGAAAAAGCAAGGCTCGCTAAAATGCGATAAAGGTCCCTTTAGAATCCGATACTACATGGTTTTTAGAAGAACTATGATACTTTTCTTTAGTAGAACTGTAATAATTAGAAAACGCAGAAAAATGTGAAAATCTACGTAATTGCTGATTGAGGCGTAAATTTTAATAAAGGTTGCTAAACTATTGTTTGTAGATACCAGTGTGGATTTTCGAAGCTGTTTCGATAAATTCTTCGATAAATTTTTCGATAAAATTATCGAGGAATTATCGAAAAATTATCGAAAATTTTGTGTCGAAAAAATATCGAAAATTATCGAAATTATTTTCGATAGTATTATCGAAACATTTTCGATAATTTTCGAGAATAAAATATCGAAATTTTATCGAAACCAGTTTCGATAAATTCCTCGATAATTTTCGACATTATCGATAATTATCGAAAATTTTCGATAATACGGGTAGACTGCCCGCCCCCTCTTCTACAAAGCATAGCGAGCGTCGGAACCCGTGAGGTGTCGGCTATAGAAAGTATGTATAGCCTTCATGGGGAGACTGGTCCCCATGACTTGGCACCTATCTGGCAGCTATCTGGCAGCTATCTGTCAGCTATTTAGCAGCTATTTGGCGGCTATCTGGCAGCTATTTGGCAGCTATTTGGCAGCTATTTGGCAGCTATCTGGCGGCTATTTGGCGGCTATTTGGCAGCTATCTGGCGGCTATTCGGCACTAGATGACCCGGAATAAAACTGCCCGGTATAGAACTGCGCGGAATAGAACTGACCGGAATAGAACTGGTCGGAATAGAACTGTCCGGTATAGAACTGGCCGGAATAGAACTGCCCGAAATAGAACTGTCCGGTATAGAACTGCGCGGAATAGAACTGCCCGAAATAGAACTGTCCGGTATAGAACTGCGCGGAATAGAACTGGCCGGAATAGAACTGACCGAATTAGAACTGTCCGGAATAGAACCGGCTGGAATAGAACTGCGCGGAATATAACTTCCCGGAATAGAACTGTCCGGAATAGAACTGTCTGGAATAGAACTGCGCGGAATAGAACTGCCCGAAATAGAACTGTCCGGTATAGAACTGCGCGGAATAGAACTGGCCGGAATAGAACTGACCGAATTAGAACTGTCCGGAATAGAACCGGCTGGAATAGAACTGCGCGGAATAGAACTGCACGAAATAGAACTGCACGAAATAGAACTGCCCTTGCCAAAATAAAGCAATCCATTTTCGATAATTATCGATAATTATCGATAGTGTCGAAAATTATCGAGGAATTCTTCGAAACTATTTTCGATAATTTTCGACATTATCGATAATTATCGAAAATATTTTCGATAATTTTCGATATTTTATTATCGAAAATTATCGAAAAATTTGTCCGATTGGCCGATTATCGAAAAGTTGTTTTCGACAATCCACACTAGTAGATACTGTAAACTTTGTTACTGAAAGTGCACTTCTATTAGAGCAAATACTGTGTTTATAAATGCGAATCATTCACAAGACATACATTTAATTCACGTCATGTAAGAATGCATTTGCAGAGTTGAACAAAGAACGACACTCGAACGTTTTCGAATATCGCCTACTATTGGCTACATCTGTTTTATTTGAATTTTCGTATAAGTTAAACACTTCTCAAATTAGAGTAACATTTCTTCAACAAGTACGAAAAGAAACAAAACGTTTATGCAACTTTTCCGCAACTTATCCGCGGTCGGTCATGTCCAATTCTTCAAACAAAGTCTACTGAAAAAGCTTTGTGATCGAAATTATTCCCATAAAACTAGGAAAAAACATTGATAAATCTTCTTGAGACTGTTTACCATCCTCCGCCCATCCGCTCGTCAGCTAACCGCTGGCGGGCCCGTCGCGGGCCCGCAGCGGGCCCGCCAGCGCTTTGAAAATGAATGCCAGTATTTTCGTTCAAAAACCCAACTAACTAATGTCCTATGCACAATTTTACATGGTTTAAAATAACTATAATTCATTTATAAACCCATTGGAAACAAAAAATTTTCAACCTGTCAGTCACCTACCAAATATCATAGCCGCCGCGGGCCCGCCAGCGGCCAGCGAGAGCACCCAAGCGCTGGCGGGCCCGTGGCGTCTGCGGAGCCGCCGCGGGCCCGCGCGCGGTTCACCAGTGTTAACATTCTGCTTCAATCGAAGGCATTATATTTTTAAGAAAACTGTTTAAACAACACCTAAAATTGCCGTAAAGGGTTTTTCTATGTTCAGAGGTTTTTTTTTTTTATTTTTAGGAAGCGCCACCGAACACATTTCTTATAACATCACCCACTTTCCGTCTATACCAGCACCATTGTAACCCTTACATATAATATAGATACATTTTACTTCCTCCCAATTCACTGCTTTTCAGCTTAGTTCCCCCGCTCTTTCATTCTGTTTTGGTGTGACCTTTTGTTGCTTCCATGAGCAAGTTTTTCCCATCAAGAAATTTGTTTATTAGAGTATACTGCCAATTTAAGAAAACACAAAGTTAAACAGCACTTTATCTTATTTGGCATGCAAAGAATACGGCACGGTGACCAGGATTTGAAAAGTGGCGGAGCCAAACAAACGCGCCCCACTGGATTATTTCGCGCGGAATTCGAATTTTGACGCGTTTTTTATGTTTTTCGGGAAAAAAAAACATAAATTCCAAATTTTTTCCACATGTGCTCCAACGGAATTATAGCTGAGGTCTTTAGAAAATTTTAAAGCCTAAGAACGTCGAATTTGGTTCAGCCACCATTTCGAAATATTCGTTTTGAGTTTTTTGGTGTTTTTGCAGGATAAATCTTTACGAAAATGGGCAATTGTATGATAGTAAAAGATGCAACACATACATTTTACAAAGAAAATAAATAAAATCAATAAAAAAATGCGCAAGCACCGAAAGTGCGCCATGCAAGTTTGCTGGCGCGCCAGCAAATTAGGCTCCGCCCACATTTCCAATCCTGGACACCGTGTACGGCAATTTATTGATCTTCCCAAACTTTTTGAAGAGACAAGATGTGCGAATCCACATGAAGGGATTGGTTTCTTAACTTTCCAATGGACGTTCTCCTTTGTTTAATGCATTTAATCGTTTGTCGGTAGATCAGGATAGGAATTAAAAGGTTTCCGTACAGAACACCCTGAAATTCAGTCGTTGTTAATTAACAAATGAAAAGTCGCAAAAGCAAAACAAAATCTGGGACACTAATTGAACTACATATTGTCGAATTGTCACGACGGTCAAACGCACACCGCTGAATATATTCACAGTGAATCTTTTACTACGTCAAGCTAAAATTTCTTTGACGAAAAGTCCACCAATCAGCGGAAAAATGGGCGGGATTTAGTTGCAAAAGGCTGGCACAGATTTTCTAATGGCTTTGTTTTCGAATTATACCTGGTGAAGAAATTGTAATTTTGGGAATAAATAGTGAGAATATTCAAGGAAAAACATAAAAAAGAACGTGCAAAAATAAATTACAGTTGAAACAGCTCATGCGACAAGTTTCAGGTCTCTATTAGCTAATGGCGAAACTTAGGCCCTGCCTTAAACAAATCTTGTGGGGTCGGTGGCAGCCCGTTTCGGGTCAACTTTTTTTTTAAAACGTAGTTAATTAAACGAAGAAAAATAATTATTGAGCCGATTTTTAATTTAGGCCTTCGTTTTCCAGAAAAGTACAGAAAACTGAAAATGGAAGAGAAAATCCGATATTTTTTTGCTCGTCCGCGACACCTTTAACAAACTTGCTAGAGCCGGTAGTGCACCGATTTGAGCCAACTTTTTTTTTTAAAAGGTAGTAAATTAAACGAAGAACAATATTTATTGAGCCGATTTTTCATTTTGGCCTTCATTTTCAAAATAGCTCCAGGATTTTTTTCATGGAAGAGAAAATTTCTCAAAATGGCCTAGGATCCGAATCGGCACGTAGTAAAAGATTCACTGTGATATTACTTCGGGATTTTAATTTTTTTTTGGTGAATTTAAACGTGAAATGAAATAATTTTGAAACCAAAATGAAAATCGCCTAGCGTTGAGGTCAGCGTAGCGCGTTCGACCGTTCTGGTGGCCCCAACAATAATTGATTAGTTTTGAGATCTAGCTTAAGATCAAATATTGTGTTTTCAATCGACTTGCGACATGAGAACGCGAATCGAAACGAAACTCCGCCCATTTATTTGTGCGCGACCACGCGAACACAGTGATGTTTGAAGAGACGCAGACAGAACGGTGAATGCAGACTACACGTTCAAAGTTTTAAATTTCTTGCCAGTTGCAGCAAGGATCATCCACGTGAACAGCTGGTCAGTCTTTTCCACTTAAAGTGTAAGTGAGAATGAAACATCTGATTGTCAGTGGCTTCAAGTGACTAACGCTTCTCTTCTGTAAGCTTGTGGGTTGGCTTACGTGGAAAAAGATGCCAAATTTCGAAATTTTCACACTTTTCTCGGAAACGTTTTCCATCAGAATGATTTTTGGGCAAGCATAAAAACTTGTACATCTCTATGAATCAAGAAAAATAGAAAATTCTTGTTCTCCAAGGTTGTTGATTTATGTACATTAATTTTAAAAGGAAGAAAAAGTCTAGGGAATTGCCAATATTTCCGAATTTTCCGCAAAAATAGAACTTGGCTTCCGATTTTATCCACTGCTCGTTTCCGCGCAAGTCCGTATTCAGATTTTTTTCAGTCATTGCAATTCGAACTTACAATGGCGTATTGCACACTTATATGGAATGCTTCATCCGACATTTCAGCTTCATAGAGCTGTATTAGTGACACTGAAAAACTGATTACAATTGTACTAGTTGTCATCACCAAACCTGCTCCAGTGGTAAAGCTCAAGGACACGAATTGGGCGGAAATGATACTGCATATTGCTTTTGTTGTGATCAAATTTTCATACGACGCATAACGTATTTTTGCATCATAAACCGAATTCCGGATTCTAAAAAAAAAAAAAAAAGTTAATAAGAATGGCAGGTGTTAAAAATGAACAGCGAACAAACCGTTTGTCCCTATTAAGGTTTGTCAGAAAAATTATAATCATCAAAAAGCAATTAAACATTATAAATACAAAACTGGCAATGTTTACGTTCTTGAATGTCCTCAAAGACATTTGCGGGGGATAATTACAAACAGGGACATATCCGACACGAGGCACTCCGCCATAAGTGATATAATGGATCCAACATGTTAGAAAAATCTAAATAGTTTTTAAAATTTAAAAAAAAATAAATGTGAAAAAGTGTCAGCCTTACCGAGATAATCACCAGAAAAAAAGAAATCTTTTTTGATGCTCTTGTGTAGGAAAATATGGCGGAATCCGCAAAAAATCTGGAATAAAGCAAAGGCGTTAAGTTACATTTTAAAAAATCTGGAAAAATACATACCTGTCAAAAGTCAAAGCGCAGACAAGGAGGGTTGAGAGATTCGTTGTGAACGCAAAAATAGACTGATCATAAGCACAATCTGGACTGTGGAATGATATTTTACAAGCATCATCTGAATACATTAAGACGCGATAAAGATGACGAAGCTGAATTAAAAGTTTGAATCAGTTTTTTTTTTTGAAAACTTACCCGAATCTCAAACATACTAGCTTGATTTATATTCGCATTCAGAAGAGTTACCATTAGAAGAAAGCGTGTTCCGTTTGAAAACACATTACGAAGTTTAAGAATCTTGGCAGCCATAACGCTCATCACAAATGTAGAAATAATGATAAGGAAGGTGAAAACAAAGTTAACCTTCATCCAAATTGACTTTTGAACTTTGAAAACAGCATCAGAAGTACATTTCACCTCTTCAAGCTCTTCGGCGCTTTGATTTGTGTACATTTTCTGAGAGGAGTGAACTTGTTTTGGGCGGAACATGTGATATGTCGAGCGAAGAAAATAAGAATTCTGAAAATGGGGTTAAAACTTGTAACAAATCGAATCATTTTGTTATGTATTCGCTCGGAATACAGAGAACACATAAAATTAGGCTGTTTATTGAACGTTCGGGTGGCTCAATAAATAAAGAATGAACAGAAAAATGCACTTATTGTAAAAAAAACGGTTTTTTTAAAAAACAAGCCTGTCATATTCCTGGTATAATAAATAGCACAATCACCCTCCATGAAATACATATTTATCAGCGCTACCCCCACTTGAAAGACAGACTAGCCCCCAGATCAAGGCACGACGCTCCGATGCTCCGAAATTTTTCACTCTCACGCACGGCACCCCAGCCTTCTTCCAAAATTGTTTCTACCTGGCGCATTTTTAAAACTCTAAGGCTCGGTCATTTTCTGACAAAAAAAGTCTCGTTTTTGGATTAAAATGATGGTGGCATCCTGAATAATCAGATAATGATTCGAATTTTCGAAAAAGTAAATTTTCGAGTGAAAAAATAATTGTTTTTATCCGAGGAACTTGGTGGCGCATTGGACAACGGGGAGGCGTGTCCCTCAGTATTTTTGCGAGACCGTAGTGAAAAACTTTCACTTCCGGCTTCCGGTTTCCGACTTCCTAAACTCACAACTAAAAAATGTAAATTTTCACACAATGAAACTTATGTGGAAAAGTACGATTTGAGAGGACATTCTTGGCGTGCGATGTGCTGTTTGCGGGCTCAAAACATTGTTTTGTTAAAATACTGTGTTTTTAAAGCATTTTCTGTTCTTTAATCTCGTTTTTTTTTTCCAATTTTGGAATGTTTAATTCCGACTTCCGACTTCCGGCAATTTTTTCACTTCCGACTTCCGTTTTAAAAATTAAGAGGTATCGTCTTGAAAATGTTTTTATCGTTTTCCTAATCCTCCAACAAAAAAAAATGTATTAGGTCATCGAAAAAGAAATTGACTGAGCCGTTTTCTTCCGAGCGCTGCAAACGCGCTCCCTTCTCACAGTGGTGGACGCGGCCACATTGGCGACGAGAGAGTGCAGAAAATTGAGAGAGCCGTGGCCGATGTTTTTCTCTGATTTCTCTAAACCTCACTCCAAATGCATGCGAAATTCTTTGTTCGATTGGAGCGAGTTTTCAGCGCTTTATACCGAGTATACATATATACATGCCTTTCGTCTATTTTTATGCATGCGCTTGATCAGATTTCAGGTAACTGTCGAAATAGAGAAAAACCTGAAGAATGATGAGTTACTGCAAGGAAACTCTGCAACCGACACTCATCGAAAATTAATCATGTGATAGCAGATGACCCCCTCCATTACGGTACAGGCAAATTCTGGCTCAAACGATTCAAGGATGGAGACTTTGATCTCGAAGAAAAGGCGAAATCTGGACGACCATGCCCGGAATTAGAAGAGGAAATAGAAGAATGGCTTGACAATGAGAGAGAATTTCGATTGGATCGGAAAAATCGTTACTAGAGATGAGAAATGGTACTTTATAGTCAACCATAATCAAAAGAGACACTGGGTGAAAGTCGGCGAAACAACGAAAAAAATATGGTTATGCTGTTGATTTGGTGGAATCAACAGGGAACCATCTATCGCCAACTACTTCCGGACAATACCACCATCAATACCGATGTATACGGTTCTCAAAAAGAATATATGTATGGTGAACCAGTGCCATCTCGTTCGTCCGGAACCCGACCGAATCCTCTTGCTCCATGACAACACTCGTATACAGGGTGCGTCAAAATTACGTGCACTAAACTTTCACGCTATGGCAACGCGTGCTGATGCACTTTTCGTGCGCACAATATTCAATTTTTATTTTCATTATTGCATCATTTTTCTATACCAGGAAGACGGAGCGTCTCCTCACACGGAAAAGTACACCCAGGACTGGTGCAAAGCCCACTTGCCGGCGTTCATAAAGAAGAATAGATGGCCTGTATCGTGTCCGGATCTAAATCCGCTCGACTTCTCCATCTGGAGAGTACTTCAAAATATAGTATGTGCAAGACCCCATTCTATTCTGGAAGCTTTCAGAGAAGACTTTTGTCGAAGAATGGGACAAATTGAGTACCTCCGTGCCACGGTGGAATCTTACCCACGACATCTTCGTTCTGTCATTGCCGCCAAAAAAGGCCGAATTTAATAATCTTTTGGCATTATATTTCTAAACTATTGAATAAACTTTCTGTTGATTTTCATGTGTTTTGGACTTCCACTTTTGTCATGATGCGCGTTTGAAGTAGTGCACGTAATTTTGACGCACCCTGTACATACGGCGTTGAAGACAAGAAAAATTTGTGAACTATTTAGATATCAAAGTTCTACAACATCCGACTTATAGCCCAGACACCACCTACGGACTACCATCTTCGTGGAAAGATGTTTGACGACAGAAGGCACCTCGAAACCTACCTGAATGACTTCTTCAGTGGCCAGCCCGCAGAGTAAGGCCAATTGACATTTTCTTGTTTTCAATAAAATATTTTTTAAGTTGAGCAAAAAAAGTCAGTTACATTTGTAAAGCAAATAATCAACTTTTTTACAATCAACAATTTGTTTATTGGACCATTTAACCAGATTAATAAAGCACAAAGTTAATTATTTTTGTAAATATGTACATATCCTGAAGAAGAAAATGAACCTCGATAAATTATCGTTCTTCCCACGCTTTTCGAAGGGACAGGATATGTGAATCCAAATGAAGCGACTCGCTTCTTAACTTCCCAATTGATTTTCTCCTTTGTTTAATGCATTTCATTGTTTCGCGATAGATTAAAATGGGAATTGAGAGATTTGCGTACAGGACACCCTGAAATTAAATATGGTTAAGTGGTTCATGACAAGTGAAGAAAAATGCGCAAACGCACCAAAAATTGAAAAAAAAAAACTACCGTAAAAACTGTATTAGAAGAGCCCCCTTCATTTTTTTCGTGGGACCGTGTGTGTGTGTGTGGAGGGATTCTTTCTATTATAGAGGGGCTTTCAACTTTCGGTAAAGAGTCATTTTTATTCAAAGAGTCTTAAAATTAGAGGAACCCTTCAATTCAAGAGGGCACTTCTATTTTTCGGGTGGTTGTTTGGGGGTCCTTCTTATACGGTTCTGGGACGTTTCAAAACAAGACGTTTCAAAACTGGGACGTTTCAAAACTTTTTTGCATTTTTTCGTAGCATTTTTTGCCAATTGACACCAAAACGCACGCTCATTAGGTTTTTATTTTTTGCTTTTATCAATTATTTGTATTTTTATGGAAATTTAAATACACTATTGTGTTTTCAATCGACTTGCGACATGAGAACGCGAGACTCCGCCCACTTTTTTGGGGGCGACCACGCCAACACAGTGATATTTGAAGAGACGCAGACAGGTAGCGCACAAATAAGTGGGCGGAGTCTCGCGTTCTCATGTCGCAAGTCGATTGAAAACACAATAGTACGCCGCAAAAATGCAAAAAAGTTTTGAAACGTCCCAGTTTTGAAACCTCTCGTTTTGAAACGTCCCAGAGCCTCTAATACAGTTTTACGGTAGTTTTAAATCAACTGGCTTGTTGGTACAACAAAGTAGTAGTGCTGCTACATATTATGTGTTCACTAACATGTGGGACAAACGGCACTCCGATGTTCTGTAGTTTTTCACTGCTGTGAGACCGCTGTGAAACACTATGGAACGTTGGAGCTTCGTTTGTCCCACTCGTTCGTAAACTGTTACGAAGAGAGCAAGAAAATGTCCCTAGTTTAAACAGTTCAGTACACTGGAAAACTTATAGCAGCGCAGTTCTATGCTATTGAGTTTTCATAAACACAGCTCTAGTTTTTACTGTTCTGAATATGTATTCCAGTGAAGTTTTTATAATGATTTTGATCTATTAGGTTGTCCCGAAAAGAATCCAAATTTTTCCGATTTTTATCAAACAAAATTTATTTTACTGGGATCACTTATCAATAAGTGATATTGTGTTTTCAATCGACTTGCGACACGACATAAGAACGCGAATCGAAACGAAACTCCGCCCACTTATTTGTGCGCCACCACGCGAACACAGTGATATTTGAAGAGACGCAGACAGAACGGTGAATGCAGACTTGAATTGAATTTCGTTTAACCTAATTGTAAGCAGCGGAAGTTGCACAATCCACATGTCGTAGCATCCCGACAGCTGGCAGGCGACAAAGTCATTAAGGTAAGGATCCAAATGCGCTCCGGTGTCTAACTTGAAATCTTTGAGTGACCTTTGAAATGAACGAAATCTCCGGCAGGCTGCTGAGCGAAGAAGGCCGTTAACTTATTTTATTTAGCAAGAGAATAGGTCCGCATTGACATTGACGTATTGTTTTTTCAAACGAGTTGCACCATGACAACATGAGGCGGCTATCCCTTTTTTGTCTGCGTCTCTTCGAATAGCACTGTGTTTGCGTGGTCGCCAACAAATAACTGGGCGGGGTTTCGTGTTCTCATGCTGCAACTCAATTGAAAACACAATAATCTGGAATTACTGCCCTATAGATGACGTCTTGCTTTTCCCACCAAATCGAATGCATAACATTTTCTTGTGAAGTTCTTATTTTAAGTCTGTTTCTAGAATTTTTCCAGCTGCATTGTTCATTGACGTTTTCTGATATGATTGATTAAAACACAGCACCAGTGACAATATTCATAATCCACTCCGTTCCGTTTTCAGTTGAGCAAAGAAAAGCCAAGGGCGATCTTCATGTTCTTCAGATCATCAGTCAAATTGTGATAAACAAACTGACCAACGGTGAACCGCTGTCTCCTAGTTTGAAGCCTAAGCAGCAGAATTTTGTCATGGGAGTGTCCGCTCCTGCTGCATCACACAAACTTTGCTGAACAACAGCGACTGAACTCTTTAACAGAAATTTTTTAAAGAAAGAGGGCATGCTTATCTTCCAAGAGAAAATCTGAGATAATAAGGAATACATAAACTAAGAAAATATATATTTGTTGGGAAAAACTTAAGACACAAATTAAAAAATAACAACGGGAAAAAAACCCGAAAAATAAAAAATGTGATCCCGACAAAAATTTGAATTCATTTCTGGACAACCTAATATTTTGAACAGTTCCACAGTTACGATATGGCACCAAATTTTATGGGGTTATTCTTGAAACCAGCAAAAAAAGCAAAAAATAGAAAAAACCAGCAAAAAATTCAGCGAAAATTCGGAGAATGCTTCGATCGATCTAAAACTTTGGGAAATCATTAAGAAGATACTTCTGGTCATTCCCTGAAAATTTCAGACCAAAATATCGATTTTGAAATTTTTCAGAAATAAAAATCGATAATTTTAAAAATCAATATTTCGGTCTGAAATTTTCAGAAAAGGACCGGAAGTATCTTCTTAGTGATTTCCCAAAGTTTCAGACCGATCGGAGCATTCTCCGAATTTTCGCTGAATTTTTCGCTGGTTTTTTCTATTTTTTGCTTTTTTTGCTGGTTTCGAGAATAACTCCATTAGGTATTTACGCATGTCATTATAATTAAAAGAAAAAAAAGTTCTGCAGGACAAGTCAATTTTAGACCTAGCGCATCTTTTCTGCCAGTTTGCGCCGTATGCTAATTTATCGTGCAATCGCATACGGAAATTGCCATAAATATCCAAAATAATTAAATATGAGCTTTTTGCTAATTTACAAAACTTACTTACATTGAAATATAGAATACTAGTATGAAATGTTGCCTCCGACATTTCCATTTCATAAAGTTGAAGTATTGTCACTAAAACACAGATTCCTTTTATGATTTGATAAACAGGCTATTCAACGTCAAAAACCTGCTCCAGCTTTAAGGCTCAAAAATATGAATTGAGCTGAAGAGATACTGCATATTGCTTTTGTTGTGATCAAATTTTCATAGGACGTGTAACGTATTTTTGCATCATAAACCGATTTTCGGATTCTGGAAATCAGTATTAACAAGAATGGCAGATGAAATGTGTACATGGTGGCAATTAAGTTTTTTTTTAGGGCATTTTGATTTTGTTGGTATTTTTGAAAAATTCATTCATATTAAATCAACAAAACAATCATAGTTGGACCCACTAGATGCGGGATCACGGAATCGGTGGTGCGCCGCAGGTATTCTTCATTTCAAAAGTATCTATTGGCACCATGCCAGAAAGCTCAAAAAAAAATGTCCTATGCTTAATTGCCACCCTGTAAACAGTACCGGACAAAAACATATTTTGTTTTGGTTTTCGGAGTATAACTTTTGAATGGATAGGGTTACGATTTTAAAAATTTGCATGAATCTGTCTCGTAATGTTTTTGACAAGATCCAAATGTGGATTTGGACATTTTTGAAAACTGCAGATTTAAAAAAAATTCAAATGCCAAAATTTTCGACCCAAAAATAATTTTTTTTAGATTTTCCGGGCTCAATATTTATTTTCAAAATAAAGTTTTCAAAACTAAAAATATGATTTCAGTGGTTGATTTGTCAATTTTCAGCTGACTTATACTCAGCGAATGCATCATCAGCCGCGCTCTACGGCACTTTTCAATTTTCAACAGTGTAGTGCGCCTTTTTTGAAGCGAAAAATCAAATTTTAACTGCAATTCGTCGTAGATGCGTCATTTTCCGTTGAACAGAAATATACAACTAGAATTCAAGTTAATATTGCAAGTGCAACACGGTTTTACAAGAGTTTTGCAGTAGAGCGAGGTTGATGATGTATTCGCCGACTATACAGCACTTTGAGTAAGAGGGTCCACCTGGGTAAATTTGCCACCCAGCCAAACGCCAAGAATACGGAATCAAGACCACCAACGTGAAGCGTCTTGGCGTCGAACTACCATTCTGGGTGCTCGACTCAAAGAAGTCTGTTCTCCTCGCCGTTTCCTTCCTTTTGATGACAATCAACGAAACCAAAGAAAATTGAGGCAAATAGTGAAAAAAAAACCGTTAACAAGCAATGTTTATTTTCAGTACGGAGCGCTGCAAACTCGCTCCCTTCGCACAGTGGAGACGCAGCCACGCTGGCGACGAGAGAGTGCAGAAAATTGAGAGAGCCGTGGCCGATGTTTTGCTCTGATTTCTCTAAACTTCATTCCAAATGCATGCGAAGTTCATTGTTCGATTGGAGCGAGTTTTCAGCGTTTTATACAGAGTATATTAAATTTTCTTCGGTTTCGTTGAAGTTAAAGTTGGCATACATACCCATGTGGACCCTCATACTCAAAATGCTGTTAGTCAGCTGAAAATTGTCCGTTCCACCCATAGTCAACTAAAATCATACTTTTAATTTCAAAAATTTTTTTTCAAAATAAATATCGAGTCCTGAGAAATCTGAAATTATTTTTAGGTCAAATCAGAATCTTTTGCAAATTTTCAGAATCGTAACCCTCTCCATTCAAAAATTATACCCCAAAAACCAAAATATGCCATTTTTGGTCCGCTACTGTATAAACAACAAACCTTTTATCTTTGATAAGGTTTGCCAGAAAATTGATAATCATCAATAAGCAATTCAGCATTATGAATACAAAACTGGCAATGTTCATTTTCCTATAAGCGTTTGCTGCCATTCGCGGTGGATAGCTGCAAGTGAGAACATAACCAGCTAGAGGAATTCCACCGTAGGTTATAAAATAGACCATACATGTTAAAACAATCTGAAGGGTTTTTTAAAGTCCAAGACGGAATTTTAAACTATGAAGTTTACCGAGGTAATCACAAGAAAATAAGCAATCTTTTTAGAATTTCTACTGTATGAAAATATGGCAAAATCCGCTAGAAATCTGGAATTCAGAAAAGGAGATAAGTAACATTAATTTATGGGGTTATTCGCGGGAAAAAACTGTTTGTTTTTGTTTTTTTTTTCCAATTCACTCGATGTCGAGAAAAGTAAAAAAATACAGGTAGAGAAACGGGGGTTCTCCCTGATATAGCATTGATATTGAAGAGAGTTCAAAGAAAGGGGGGGGGCAGTCTCTGCGTCTCTTCACTTTCAATGCTATATCCCCGTTTCTCTACCTGTATTTTTTTTTACAATTCTCGACATCGCGTGAATTGGAAAAAAAAAACAAAAACAAACCGTTTTTTTTCTCATGAAAAACCCCACTAAAAAAAGGAGATTACTTACCTGTCAATAGTCAAAGCACAGACAAGAAGAGTTGAGAGATTAGTTGTGAATGCTAAAAGAGACTGATCATAAACACAATCCAGACTATGGAACATTATTGTACAAGGATCGTTTGAATAAATTAAAACGCGATAAAGATGACGAAGCTGAATTAAAAGTTTGAATCATTATTTTTCTTCAAACTAACCCGAATCTCAAAAAAACTAGCTTGATTAACATTTGCATTAAGAAGAGTTATCAGGAGCAGAAATCGTGTTCCATTTGAAAACACATTGCGAAATTTCAGAGTCTTGACCGCTATGGCGCTCATTGCAAATGTCGCAAAAATAATAAGAAATGTGATAACAAAGTTAATCTTCATCCAAATTGACTTTTGCATTTCGAAAACAGCCACAGAAGTGCATTTAATAGCTTCAATCTCTTCGATGCTTTCATTTATGTACATTTTCAGATAAGTGAGCTTGTATTCGAAGGAACAAATATGTGGAGAGAATGATTTATGAAAAATAAAATTATTTTTACTTGTTCGGAAAACGAAAAATAAGTGGAGATTTTTGATTACGGGTTCATTTCGCTCAATAAATAAATAATTAACATAAAAAGGTAGTTATTGTGAAAAAAAGGAATTGAATCAGCCTTTAGTTATCTCCAAAAATATTCGGTTTTTTGTCAAGATGTGAACGGAAGCAATCTCTGATATTGTTAAAGTTTTGCATGCAAAACACATGAGTCACTTGCTCATTTGGCACGGTTCCTTGTGCTGCGCAGTACGGAAGACAAGCTGAGAGCACATTGCTATAAAACAATGATAATTTATTAAGTAATAATCTGTAAATCATCTCAAGATTACTTTCTTTTGCAACACTCTGTGTGGTCTGCTCTAGACGAAGCACAATCCCACATCAATTGAACGGTTTGGTTTTTTGGACCGCAAGTGTTTAGGTAGTGAAGCATCTGAAATAAAAATGTGAGTTTAGAAGTGTGGTGTCTGGAACGGAACTCACATTTCCTTGATGTATGGCTTCAAAGTCACAGAACCTCTTCTTGCACATTTTATCGGCAGTCTTCTGACGAGCACAACACGCTTTCAACTTTTGATTGGCATCTCGTCGGGAAGAGCATCTAATCGATATTTACAATTATGAATCGAAACAGTACAAACTCACATGGCAAGTAGAATACAGAAAATAATAAGAGACAACAGGGATGATCTCATTTTGCACAACTGACAATATCTATTGGCAATCGAATGAGGACAGACATTGATCTCAATCTCGCATTATAAATTATAATCAATGGCAGACGATGCACAAGTTCAAGTGTAAGATTAACACGCTTGGCTGTACTTGTAGGTGTTAGGTACTCCAAAGCGGTGGGAAACAAGGTTCTCCTTTACGGTATAGACTATATCAACGTATTTTAGGAAAAATAAAAACTGAAAAAATTGAAACGGGCACAAAACCTAGGAAAACTTTATTGAAAATAAATATTGTTTAATCTGACAAAGCAGGGTGTCCAGGATTTGAAAAGTGGGAGGGACGGGGCCGAGCAAACGCGCTCCACTGGATTTTTTCGCGCGAAATTCAAATTTTGAGGAATTTTTTATGTTTTGCGGGGAAAAAGTATAAATTCTTAATTTTTTCCCAAATGTGCTCCAACTGAATTATAACTGAGGTGTTTAGAAATTTTTTAAGCCTAAGAACGTCGAATTCGGTTCAGCCACCATTTCGGAATAATCGTTTTGAGTTTTTTGGTGTTTTTGCAGGATAAATCTTTACCAAAATCGAAGTTTGGGCAATGTTATGGTATTAAAAAAAACAATACATACATTTCACAGAGAAAAACAGGTTTTACTGAAAGCCAAAAAAAAATGCGAGAGTCGAAAAATGCGCAAGCACCGAAAGTGCGCCATGCTAGTTTGCTGACGCGCCAGCAAATTAGGCTCCGTCCACATTTCCAATCCTGGACACCGTGCAAAGTAAAAAAGTGTCCACTTAAAAAGAGTTTTTGGCAAAAAACACATGAAACTTTTCATATGTGTACTCTTTTACGCCATCTCGTTTTCAAAACACACCCGCGGGCGCGCCCGGATTTGGGCATCTATTTCTTTTTAGTTTTGACCTCAGGAAATTTTTGGCGCGTATATGGCAAGAGTCGGCATCTAGGTGGCTAATAGCCACTGAAAATGGCTAATAGCCGCCGAAAAGGGCTATTAGCCATTATGGGGTAATACCACCGCCTATAAAAAATTCGTCTGTGTTTACATGCAACAATTAAGGGAAACAATATTCGCGCCCACTCAGCGATTTGCGACTTTTTCCAGACACAAGATGTCCGAAAATTGAAATGGAAAAAAATTTGAAAATGATTTTTTGACATTTTTTAACATTTTTTAACGTTTTTTAACATTGTTTGACGTTTTTTGACATCTATGAATAGGAAAAAAAAACAAAAAAAAACATTTTTTTTTGTTTTTTTTTCTCCTATGAATAGGTCCATAAATTTGATTTCTAGTTTTCTCCGAAAAAAAAAAAGAAAATTTTGCAGCGTACTGTGTTGTGTTGCAAAACAGCTATCACTGATGCAGAGTAGTTTTCCTTCCTGAACTTTCATCTTATATTTTTCTATTGTCTCATTCGAGAATTCGAGAATTCGTTTCTTCCGACGGCTAATTGATAAAAGAAAAACGAGATTCGATCCGCGTTTCGCTAGTGATAAGAAGCATTTTCTCGACGCCTTCTGCTTATTCTTTCATTTCATTTCTAATCATTTTGTCGTTTCTGAGCGAGAAACAATCATGAAGCTGTTTCTGTTAGCCGTTTGTGTCATCGGTGAGATATTTGACCTACTTTTCATATAATAATATGAACTTTATTTTCTTCCAGGAACTATTAAAACGTATGAAATAGTTCCAAGGGCAAGTGGATTGAGGTCAAAAGGAGATATTAGAAGGGCACCTCTTCCATCAATCGCTTCATTTGCCCCTCTTGCCAAATCACTCCGCCCGTCTTCCACAGGAGTTCGTCGTGCCCCAGCAGTTGTTTCTCTTCCCGTCAGAAAAGCTTACAAACCATCGAATCCTGCTCCAAGAGCCCCAATGACTCTCCCAGTGATGCCCAATCTCCTCCAACCTCTTCCACTCCCACAATTCATTCCTGTTCCAGTTCCAGTTCTTACTCCACAAGAACTTCCAACTCTTGGCACTCTGCCAACTCTGGCTCCACACACTTTCCCTACTTTCACTCCAATCCCCGGAATGCCGACAATGCCAGGATTGACAATGCCACCAAGCTTCCAACGTCTTCTCGGCATCACCACGACTACAATGAAGCCAGCTTCGATGGAGGAGAAGGAAGAAACGGAATCTGAGGGTACCGCTAAAGCTTACAGGTATTCGAAAGTTTCTCATAATGTTTTTGAAATTCCCCTCTTTTTAGCGCTCCAACTTATAGCAAAGATCTAAATTCCGTCCGTTCGCGACTTTCGAAATTTGTCAGAGGAAGCGAGAAGAAAGTATCAAAGGGGGAAGATAATGCCGACTGGATCGTTCCATTCCACTAACAATAAATACACTGATCTCCGCCATTACTTTCATTAATAACTCGTTAATAATATCTTAATAACGTGAACTTTTCGAATTACGCGACTTTGGCACACGTTACTCCTAGAGATAAGAAGAATAAAAATCAGTTCTTTATTCTTACCTGCCATATTCCTACGCATATCTGTCAGAATCAAAGCGGACAAGTGTGAGTTGAAAAACAAAAACAAAAAAAAATCAAGCCACCTAGGGGACTCGAACCCCTGACCTTAAGATTAAAAGTCTCACGCTCTACCAACTGAGCTAAGGAGGCCACACTGCACTCGTTTCACGAAGCGTTTATATTAGTGGGGTTGAGACCGAGAGAAACGAGAGAAAATGAGCGACGACTAGTGAAAAAGTGAATAGTGGTTGGGTTTGCAGATGGCGGCCAACAATAATAGTTTCCATGTGAAAGGCAAGGAGGAAATACATTTCGATCGGAAAAATGTGACACTGGCGTGCGATGTGGTCAATGGAAAGGTTTAAATTTAAAACAGTATTTGGGGTTAGAATTTGGGGGTACTACGATAGAGAACTCGCACGGAATAGAACCGCCTAAAATTTAGCTGAAGTTATATTCCCTATTGTGTTTTCAACCGACTTGCGACATGAAAACGCAAGTCAAGTCTGCATTCACCGTCCTGTCTGCGTCTCTTCAAATATCACTGTGTTCGCGTGGTCGCGCACAAAAAAAGTGGGCGGAGTCTCGCGTTCTCATGTAAATAGCAAGTAGTTTGAAAACACAAAAACAGTTCTATTCCGTGCGAGTTTTTTTTAACCGTAGTACCCACCGACACGGTGGTTTCAACTTTAAAGCCGCACTTTTTGGTGTATAGTCGATTCGTGGCGGAGTGACAATTTTTTTCACGTTAATTTCTATTCGAAAAAATGAAGAATTAACTGAAGAAATTAAGAGATTTTTCGTCTCCCAGTTTCACGTGAATTGTCACTCTGCCACGAATCCATTATATTGTGTTTTCAATCGATTCGCTACATCAAAACGTGAAACCTCGCCTACTTTTTTCACGCAAAAATGCAAAATACACTAAAATTTAATGTACGCGTGACAAAAAGTGGGCGGGATTTCTTGTTTTGATGTCGCAACTCTATTGAAAATTTCTATTTTACTACGATTCCGAATATCGCTGTAAAAGCAAACAGTAGACGATTTCGCAGATTAAAAATTGTTTGTTTTTTCACTACTTTTTCGTTGTTTCCGGTGGCTTTTTGGGAGTTCTAGATGCGAAAATTCTTGAAATTTTAGTTTCAAATCGAAAATTTGTTAAACTTGAACAAAAGCGGTTACATACCGGCCGGCCCAGACCGGGCTGGGCACGGGCACTACTTTTCTAAATTTTGTGCCCGACCCGGCCCTGCCCGGCATCTATGCTGAATACATCAAAACACGAAACTCCGCCCACTTTTTTGTGCGCGGCCACGCGAACACAGTGATATTTGAAGAGACGCAGACAGAACGGTGAATGCAGACTTGAATTGCGTTCTCATGCCGCAAGTCGATTCAAAACACAATAATTGTTTCGGAATAGAACTGTAACGAAATAGAACTGCCTGAAATAGAGCTGTAGTGGCCCAGAAAAGCTAGAGCAGCTCGAATAAGTATTTAGTTGTACATGGTGGAGTATTTTATGTATAACTTTCCAGATCACATATTTGGATGTGAGCAGTCAATTGATGGGAGTACTGTTCGCCGGCGATGAGATTTTGAATGTGAATGGAGAAGGGGTAATTGAAGAAAGACATTTTTCTCACTCAGACAGTAAACAAAAGTAAAAACGTTCAGAATATCAAAACAACGGCCGACTTTATCAAGGCGGTCACCTCGAAGCTCCCTGGCAAAGTGGTGATTGAGTTCATGAGAGACGATCATTGCCTTGTGGAAGAGAAAGTTTTGCCGCCACGTCGTCCGAACACTCAGATGACTGAGTTGTCGCTGACTTATCGTGGTGGAGCTGCCACTGGAATTATCATTCACAGAGTATTCAATATCGAATCCAAACTTTTTACTGATCTTTTATTTATTCTAGATGGCGATCGACCCGAAAACTATCACCATTTCTATGGTTCATTCAGCTTCGAATGCTTGCCACCATGTCAAGGATGGAGATATTCTTGTGAAAGTCAACGACATTTATGTTCTGGACAGAGATGCGGCGCGAAAGGTTTGATTATTCATCATCTTATTCATCAATGATAGTGACCAGTGTGTCTTTTCGATAAAGTTTTGATAAATTTTTTATCGAAAAATTTTCGATAAAAGCAAAATTTTTTAATGCAGCTTACTATTATTGTTTTAAAAAATTTGTCACCTGGCGAGAGGCGCGAATTCAAAAAATAGGCTCCGCCTCCTCGCCGAAATATTTTTGCAATCCTGCGCGCGCCAATCTGCAATCGCGGTGCGCGCGATTGCTTTCAATTTCTCCTGGAAACCTTTATAAAAATTGTTATTTTGAAGCGACTTTGGCAACTGTTGATTTAAAGTGAGTTTTTGATTTTCTTAATTGGATATTTATAAAGTAACGGAAATTTAGCGCATAAAATCGCGCGCAAAGTTGCAAAAATATTTCGGCGAGGAGGCGGAGCCTATTTTTTGAATTCGCGCCTCTCGCCAGGTGACAAATTTTTTAAAAGGGAAAATTTCAGTATAGCTACCCACTACAATATAGGTACCCACGCTATAGTATAGCCACCCACATAACTGAAAAATGGGATTTTTCCGATTTTCTGTGGGTGGCTATTTTGAAATATATGGGTGCTTTTACTGGAATATATTATTACAGTTAAGCCACCCACTCAGTGGTAATGAGTGGCTATACTGGTTTCCTAGGGAATCTTTCAGAATAGCCACCCATATATTTCAAAATAGGTACCCACATCAACGGGCTATAGAATAGCCACCCATCATTTCAGAATAGCCACCCATAATTCCAGAATAGCCTCCCACGCGGCGCCGAATGTGGGTGGCTATACTATAGCAAGTTAAATGGGTACCTATTTTGAAATATATGGGTGGCTATTCTGTAATTATCCCTTTTAAAACAATAATACTACCGGATGATCATTTACTTCCAAGTGATCATTCACTACCGGGTGATCATTAACTACCTCAGGGAATTTTCGGCAAGTTGCCGTGAAAATCGGCAAGTTGCCGCGAAAATCGGCAAGGGTGCCGATGCCAGTCGGCACTCTTGCCGTATTTCCCGGCAACTTGCCGATGACGAAGCATACCCTTGCCGCCCGCTTGCCGATTTTTTAGACTCTTCCCTTGAATTCGAACAATTTTCTTGTAATTTTATTTTAAATGTAATATAATAAAATCGTAGTCACAATTGAAAAATAAAAAGGAAGAGCAAACATTTACAAACTTACTTAGAGGAAACTAAAGGAAATGGAAAGGGGGGGGGGGGTAAAAAATCTGAATTACTAAAGAATGAAGAATCACTGTTAACTATATACTTCCACAGTGACTGATCGTCTTCTTGGTTTGGCTTCATCCGTTTTTGATTTTTCGTTTGGCTTGTCACACTAAAAATAAAAAAAATATTATTTCCTTTTTAAATGTTTAGTAAATAACGACGATCATTTATTTACCCTAACTCCCTTAAAAATTCGTCATATTATTAAAAAATCATTATTAATGGGGGGAACTCATTGGAAATAATAGGAAGTTCCAAACATTCCAATAAAAACCGTACTTGTGACTGGCGAACGGCCGGTGACTGACCAACTACTGCTATTTTTCCTGTATTTTCTGATTTTTTTTCTAAATGGGTTTGTTCACAGAACCACCAAAAAAATTTAGCGAAAACTCGGAGAATGCTTTGATCGATCTGAAACTTTAAGAAATCATCTTAAAAATACTCCCGGGCATTCCATGAAATTTTTTTTCAGACCGAAATATCGATTTTTGGACACCTTCACAAATAAATATTGATATTTTTAAAATCAATATTTCGGTCTGAAACTTTCAGGGAATGTCCGAGAGTATTTTTTAAATGATTTCTCAAAGTTTCAGACCCATCTGAGCATTCTACGAATTTTCGCGATTTTTTTTGATGAATTTTTTTCTATTTTTTACTGGTTTCGTTAATAACCCCAAAAGAAAAATTTGAGTCGTTTTCAACGGTTCGCGATTGTCTTTTCAGGCAAAGTATATTTTTTGGAGAACAATTTATATTTTTTATGACAATTTTTGTTTGAAAAAACTCACCATCAATTATTTTACTTGATAATTGCCAAAATCCTCTTCTAAAGCGTTATCTTCGTCTTCGGAAGACGGCTGGCATCGGAGTCTCGGCATTGTCCTCCGAGTTGGAAACTTCACGAGTATTCTTACCTGAAAATACTATTACCTTTTTAAGAAAACTTTACTGTAAAATAAATCAATATGTACTTACATTTTGACAGAGAATGGCGCGAAGTCTCCATTCGCTTAGAAATTATGAAAAATTATAAAAGTAGGATCGGAAAAATAAAAAATAAATGCATGAAAAATATGCGCAAAGAGCATGCTGACGCATCTGGAAGGCTATCCTTGCCGTGCCAGTTCCGTTCCTTTGCCGGTCTCGTGCATATCCTTGCTGGTTTCTTGCGCATATTTGCGTGGGACTCCCTTGCCGACGCCTTGCCGTTCCCTTGCGGCTAAAACTCATTTTGCTTGCTGTCCTCTTGCCACCTGATCAAATATCGGCAACTTGCCGATTTCGACGGCAACGTGCCGCTTGAATAGCGAACCCTTGCCGTTGCCTTGCGGAAAATTCCCTGAGTACCAAATTTACTACGGGTAATACATGATCACCAAAAGGTCTACCGGTATAAAATGAACATTTGGTAGTAAATGAACATTTGGTAGTAAATGAGCATCCGGTAGTGAATGATATATTGGTAGCAAATGAATATTTGGTAGTAAATGATCAATTGGTATTCTCAGTACAGAGCGCTGCAAACGCGCTCCCTTCGCACAGTGGTGGACGCGGCCACGTTGGCGACGAGAGAGTGCAGAAAATTGATAGAGCCGTGGCCGATGTTTTGCTCTGGTTTCTCTAAACCTCACTCCAAATGCATGCGAAATTCTTTGTTCGATTGGAGCGAGTTTTCAGCGTTTTATACCGAGTATAGTAAATGATCATTTGGTAGTGAATGATCATGTGGTATTCTCAGTACAGAGCACTGCAAACGCGCTCCCTTCGCACAGTGGTGGACGCGGCCACGTCGGCGACGAGAGAGTGCAGGAAATTGAGAGAGCCGTGGCTGATGTTCTGCTCTGATTTCTCTAAACCTCACTCCAAATGCATGCGAAATTCTTTGTTCGATTGGAGCGAGTTTTCAGCGTTTTATACCGAGTATAGTAAATGATTATCCGGTAGTAAATGATCATTTATCGAAAATTTTTCGATAAATTTATCGACAACTGGGGTTTCGATAAAAAATTAAAATTACCTAAAAACTGTGTTTTTTTTAGTTTATTTTAAACAGTGGAGAGGGGGAATATGATCATTTACTACCAATGGACATTCACTAGGAGATGATCATTCACTACCAGATGATCATTCACTACCGGATGATCATTTACTATTCTCAGTACGGAGCGCTGCAAACGCGCTCCCTTCGCACAGTGGTGGCCGCGGCCACGTTGGCGACGAGAGAGTGCAGAAAATTGAGAGAGCCGTGGCCGATGTTTTGCTCTGATTTCTCTGAACCTCACTCCAAACGCATGCGAAAATCTTTGTTCAATTGGAGCGAGTTTTCAGCGTTTTATACCAAGTATACCGGATGATCATTCACCACGGATGATCATTTACTACCGGATAATCATTTACTGCCAAATGATCATTTACTACCGGATAATCATTTACTATACTCGGTATAAAACGCTGAAAACTCGCTCCAATTGAACAAAGATTTTCGCATGCGTTTGGAGTGAGGTTCAGAGAAATCAGAGCAAAACATCGGCCACGGCTCTCTCAATTTTCTGCACTCTCTCGTCGCCAACGTGGCCGCGGCCACCACTGTGCGAAGGGAGCGCGTTTGCAGCGCTCCGTACTGAGAATAGTAAATGATCATCCGGTAGTGAATGATCATCTGGTAGTGAATGATCATCTCCTAGTGAATGTCCATTGGTAGTAAATGATCATATTCCCCCTCTCCACTGTTTAAAATAAACTAAAAAAAACACAGTTTTTAGGTAATTTTAATTTTTTATCGAAACCCCAGTTGTCGATAAATTTATCGAAAAATTTTCGATAAATCATCGGTAAATTTATCGAAAAATTTTTTCGATAAATTATCGAAAAGGGCATTTATCGAAAAAAATTTTTTCGGTAAGACACACTGATAGTGACATTTTTCAGCTTTTGTATGCAAGTGTAAATAACACTAAAGCGGTCCGTATAACTCTAGAAAGATCCACCAACACTGATCCACTTGGTCCTGCTCCTCCTCCTCCGGATGGGGCTCCAACTACGACTCTTCCTGCTGGAGCCAAAAAGATCACGACGCCTTCTATGTATCTTCCGCCAAAACCACCAACTGGAAAAGCCAATAAGCAATTTGATGTGGTACGAATTTGATTTTTGCCTCGCCTTTCTATCACTGACTTTTCCAGCTTCTTCCCCCGGACGTGTTGGAGATTATGAAGGTGAACAAAGATTTTTACAAGAAGATGTGCAAGAATCCGCCGTGTATTCAAAAGTCGAGCGGCACTCCACCAGTTCTTCCGGTGCCAATCTCTGTGAGCGCAGATACGGGCCCCGAAGTTCGCATCCCCTACATTCCGTCTCCGAAGCCATTAAAATCCACTCCAAAACGTGTTGGCTCTTAGTTTTTCTCTTTTTTTTTCTTCACCATCCATCCATCCCAAACAATAAACAAAATTGCCGGTATTTTGTGTTTGCTCTAGTCCTACAATATCTAACCCGTTCCAATTTTTTTTTTCGTTTCGTTTCGTTCCGTTCCTCTCGCAAATATTTACAGAAATTTAATGGGCATAGTTTAGATAGAGAGGCACCCTGTTTGAAACGAAGACCCGTGTCATGCCACGTCATCTCCCTCCTCGTTTCACACTGGTTTTTTGCGGCTCGCTGCCTGTGTTGCAAATGTTCGTGTATGTGCGTCTCTTGTTCCCAAATACTCTGTCATCTCGTCTTGAATTGTCTGTCTCTCTCTCTCTCTCTCTCTGTTCCTCGCTATTCGTGCACGACCAGAGACGACGACGGCCGGTGCCGCTTGGTACCGACTTTAAGCGTCTGGCCATGTCCAGCCCCCCCCCCCCACCCTCACTCACTCTCGCCACAACAACACCATGGTCGCCAAAATATTTATGAAAATATAAATTAGTGATAATGGGACCTACAGTAGCCCAAATATCCTCGAGCAAGTTAAACGTCCCTTTTTTGCAAGTAAATGAATTTTCTTCTATTTAAAAATAGTTGTTTTTCTTTATTTCTGCACATTTTCGAGATCCCATCAAAGTGTGGGAAGCACGTCGAATCGAGATATTTATCGAAACCTGGGAAGTGCCCCGAAAGCCAAAATTCCGGGGCTCTTTTGGAATAGAAATTCGACAAAATTGAAATGTCATGTTTTGGAAATTGCGTGAAAATAGAAACACACGAAATAGAAATTTAATAAATAAGAAGCGTAGCAGAGCAGAAATGTGTCGAATTGGAAGTGGAAGTTAAATGGCAATGGAGCGAGCGCGTTTGCGAGATTTATTTTTCAAAACGACTTTTTCGATATTTTTCGTTTTTTTTCGATGTTTTCCACGTATTTTTAGATTTTTTTCACGTTTTTTCGATTTCGATTCGTGGAATTTTTTTTAATCGACAAAAAAACGTGAAACAAATGTAAAAATATTGTGTTTTCAATCGACTTGCGACATCAAAACGTGAAACTCCGCCCACTTTTTTTCACGCAAAAATTCAAAATGCACTAAAATTTAATGTTCGCGTGAAAAAAAGTGGGCGGGAGTTCACGTTTTGATGTCGCAAGTCGATTGAAAACACAATACGTGGAAGATATCGAAAAAGTCGTTTTGAAAAATAAATCTTGCAAACGCGCTCGCTCCATTGCCATTTAACTTCCACTTCCAATTCGACACATTTCTGCTCTGCTACGTTTCTGTTTTCACGCGTTTCCGATTTATTACATTTCTATTTCGTGGGTTTCTATTTTCCCGCAATTTCCAAAACATGACATTTCAATTTTGTCGAATTTCTATTCCAAAGGAACCCCAAAATTCCGTCTACCAGTCTTTGTAAGTTAGAAATTGGCTTAATTTTCATAACTGTTGCTAATATTTCAAGGCGCATTATTTATTTCGATTTCAAAATATTTTCACAATCTATACGAATAATTATGGTTGAATACGTAGAAACAGAATACATCTTTACAAAGAAAACCGATTGTGTTTTCAATCGAGTTGCGATATCAAAACGTGAAACCTCGACCACTTTTTTTCACGCAAAAATTCAAAATGCACTACAATTTAATGTTCACGTGAAAAAAGTGGGCGGAGTTTCAAAACACAATATCAAAGTCAGAAAAACGATGCCCAATTGTTTCATCATAAGCATCGTTACGAAACATTGAAATTCTGATGACTCAGTCATGAGTCTCTACGCATTCTAATTGATCCTGGCCACCTTTCTCAGACAATTGACCCGTTCTTTGTCCTCCTCTCTTCGTCTTTCTCTCTCCAATCCCCTCCTCTCAAAGTGTCTGAACAAACAGACATCTCGGTTACTTGTCCATCCACTAGTAACCAATCAGTTATGTCATAACTACTCGGCTTTTACCACTTTTCCACATCTGTCCTTGGCCCGTTTTTCTCGCGCCGTTCATTTCCTTTTCTTTTCAACGACCCGTTATCAAGCCGTTTCATTTCCCTTTCGTTTTGGGCACGCAATAAACTGGTAGCCGGCAGGCAGGCCACAAAAAATATCGATTTTCCTTGAAAATAACAAAAGTGCGGGACGAACCGCCTGACATTCAGTCCGTTTTCATCATGACAGGACAACAAAAGTGCTGATGTAAAAAAGCGGTGAAAATCAGCTGACCTCACTCACTCACTTGTTTTTGTCGTCTCATTCCTCTTAAAAACTTTTATCGCGTCCAAATTATATTTTGTTTCCAGCGAGAATGCCCGCATTTACGCCGCTCGCCACGACAAACGAGAAGAATCATGCGAATGACGTCGTCTGGTCGAACGACGATGAAGACGACAATGTGGGTCAAATCGAGGAAAATCGATCGCTCATCGGAGCAATTTTCAATGTAAGTTCAAGAGTATTGACTTCAATTTGTATAACGCAACTTGCAGAGCCGAAATGCCCAACATGCCAAATTGTTCGTATTGGCTGCACTTGCATTGATTCATTTCAATTATCTCAACGACTTCTTGGTGAAGTTCGCGGCGATGGATCAGCTGACTCAGCGTGTCGAATACATGAAGCCTGTCACAATGGACTATCGAGTTGATGTGGCTTCCGTCAAGTACACTTTCCAGGGATTCATAGATGTGAGTACGGTAGAGGTGTTAGAATTTGGGGCAGTGAACGGATTTCATTCTGCATGATTGGTGCTAAGCCAATTATGTATCTCCAGATTAAATGACATGTAATGGAGTAATTACCCTCGAAAGTTGGTAATGAAGTGAGAAAAAAATAGCATGGTTGATGTCGCGAATGATGTTCAAAAGATTGTGGTGGAATGCTTTCGAAATGTCATTTATTCGGTCCAATCAAAAACCTTCAAATACATATAAATCGATTGGTTTCCGTTTAATTATCATTTCTTTCTCGATTTTTGGTCATTGTCACGGATTTGGTTGCCTATATTGATTTGGAAGGGTCTGTGAGCCGATTATCGATTTTTTGATAAATTTTTATTTTTTTTTTTGTGATGCCAGGTTGTGCTCAATGGCAGTGACCGGTATTTTTAGAATAAAATTGCCTGGTTCTGCTCATTAGCAGAGACCAGTTCTTGGTTGGCTGCCCGGTTATGCCCAAGGGCAGGGACCAGGTCTTACAACAAACAATTGAGCGAGAGAAAAGTTATATATATTTTTTGTTTGAATTTTGAATTTAGTCGATTTAAAAGATTGTGGTAGAATGCTTTCGAAATGTCATTTATTCGGCCTAATCAAAAACCTTTAACAGGAAAAGAGGGATTCGCGCTCAGAGGGACTGATATGTTCTTGAGCTAGTTATACGTTAAACGGAACAATCAACAAATAAATACGGAATAAAAAAAGAAGAAAAAGTATAAAAAACGAAGTTAAAAGTCCGGAGTAGAACGGAGACGACAACCGTGAGCAAGTGACTGGTACACACTGGCAAAAGTAGGCCCAAATTGGTTTCGTCAGCAATCGTATGGTCGCGTGTGGTCCCGGCGCGATGGAGAGTACTGTAGTGGCATTGCGCGGCAATTCAAATATGCGTTTTCGTGTTTTGATAGTATTTTTATGGTAATTCTTTGTAGTTTTACCATGATATACTCGGTATAAAACGCTGAAAACTCGCTCCAATCGAACAAAGAATTTCGCATGCATTTGGAGTGGTTTAGAGAAATCAGATCAAAACATCGGCCACGGCTCTCTCAATTTTCTGCACTCTCTCGTCGCCAACGTGGCCGCGTCCACCACTGTGCGAAGGAAGCGCGTTTGCAGCGCTCCGTACTGTGAATAATAAGTCGTAAATAAATATAAGCGTTTAAGTGGAAGTTGCGAGAGAGTTGTACTTTATATTCCCTCAATTCGCAACAGTTGATTTTAAATATTTTGGAAGGATCTTGAAAAAATTACATCCACAGAAAATTAAAGTCATAAATAAGCATTCCATAATTTTCGAGAATGGCACAAATTTCGAAGATCCTATTTAAAAAGTACTAATTTTTCAGTACAAGAAGAATCTTTGGATGACTGTCGGAGCAATGTGCGCCTCTCTTGCCACCACCGCTTCTCTTCTCACCATCTACTCTGGACCACGTGACGTGTTCAACCGTGCCGCAATGGCTGTGATCCGCATCTTTGATCTGTGCGCTTTTCTTTTCATCGCCTTCTTGCTCTTCGCACGTATCTCGGCAGCCGTTGTTATTGACCATACAACCCAACACGCACTTCGTTGCGCCGCTCGAATCTCCACAAATTTGGTCGCCGAGCTCGGAAATGGCCTGTCGTGTACCATCGAGCATCGCGACGAGCTTCCCGTATGCTCGCGTGCTATCATCGAATCAATCTTCCCAGTGAAACTCATCGAATACCTCATTATTCTATGCATTCTCACTGGTGCTTATATTGGACTTGGTAAGTTAGGTTTCATATTTTGAAAGTTGCAAAAAATGAATTTTCTTTCTCGCTCCGCCATTTTCCACGGCATGCTGGACCCTACGAAAGTGCAAACGCGCCCTGGCGCACGTATTGCCAAAAATCTTTGGAAAATCAATTTTTCAACAAAAAAATTTATCACATTAATCTCAAAAACATAATTTTTTTTAATGAGAAACAAAAAAACTAAATAAGCAAAAAAATAACAAAGAAAAATAATAAAGAAACAATAAAATCTCGTAAATCGACACAAGTCTCTTGCGGAGGAGACGCAGGGACGCGAGAGTAGAGTAGCGCGCGCGCGAAAATTCGCGTTTGAAAAATAATTAAAAAACGTCATATCATTAGTTATCACTAGAAAGTATTTAGACAATAACATTTTTTAATTTTGTCTTTCTCAAAGGGCTTAGTCTAGATTTACACACCATTTTTTTCTTGCAGCCTACCTCATTGAATGGTGCATTCGCCACTTCTTCCCACCAACTCACGCGAAACTCACTCCAATCAGTGCCATTTCTCGCAATTTGATCGTCGGCTCAAAAGGCTCTGACAATTCTGTCTTGATTGCAGCCTAATTTAAATTTTCACTATTATCAGCTTTTCATAATAACCGCTTCTTCTTTTTTTTTTCCTCCTCTTTTCGTAGTTTCTCTCCGTTCTTTCTTCTCAAAAACCAGTCGTTTCTCTCTCTCTCTCTCTCTCTCTCTCTTTTTCCCCTATCCTGTTAAATTTGTAAATTCTGTCGTTCTGAAAAGCGCCTCTTCCGTAAGGTAAAATAAGTTCCAAACTACCTCCTCCTCCTCCTCTTTTTTTTTAAATTTTGGCAAGTACCTTGCGGAAGTGTGCCTTGTGTCTCACAGAGATTTTTTTTCCTTTTTCTGCTGCTTCATACTTTTTTCAAAACCTCGGCTTTTAAAGTCGCCCTCCTCCTCCCCAACAACTACCTTTTTACATGTCGATTTACGAGTCGAAAAATCAACAAATTTCGCTCTCATTCATTTTTTTCAATCTACTTCAATCTACCAAATTATTTGTTCTTCATTTTTTTGTATTTATGTTGCTACTTGTTTTTTTTAAATAAAATTATTTGTTCAAAATCATTCAACATCGATTTTGATTTAATGGCAATTTTTGAACCATGATTTACGATAAAATGGGGCTAATAGGGTGTAAATAAACGCAACAAGAATAAGAACTACCGTAATCGCTTTTGAAAAAAAATTGTCTGTTTGCGGGCGCGCCAGCAAATTTGCATGGCGCACTTTCGTTGCTTGCGCATTTTTCGACTCTCGCATTTCTTAATTGATTTTATTATTTTTCTTTCAGTAAAACCTGTTTTTCTTTGTACAATGTATGTATTGTATCTTCTAATACCATAAAATTGCCCAAACTTCGATTTTCGTAAAGATTTATCCTGCAAAAACACCAAAAACTCATTTTTTTAGCTCCGCAATGTTACAACGATTATTCCGAAATGGTGGCTGAACCAAATTCGACGTTCTTAGGCTTAAAAAATTTCTGAAGACCTCAGCTATAATTTCATTGGAGCACATTTGGGAAAAAATGAAAAAATTATGCTTTTTTTTCCCGAAAAACATAAAAAATACGTCAAAATTTGAATTTAGCGCGAAAAAATCCAGTAGGGCGTGTTTACTCGGGATTTTTTTCTAAATTTTCATGTTTCTGAGGAGACTGCAAGAGCTCCCGCCATTCGGCGGGAGCTCTTGCAGTCTCCTCAGAAGACAAGAATAAGACTTCTCACAACAACTGTCATCCCAGCGATGACTTATGGATGCGAGACATGGACTTCCAAGGAGGCAGACACGAAGAGACTACAGAGAGCGGTTAGCAACATGTTCGAAATTGCCGGATGTGACCCACCAGACATGGAAAAGCAAGTCTTACGAAGAAAACTGAAGTGGGCAGGACACGTATCACGCATGAAATACGACAGATGGGCGAAGATAGTATCAGAATGGGATCCTAGGGGATCAGCACGACCACGCGGTCGTCCTCCGAAAAGATGGGCCGACGACATCAAGGATTCGATCAAAATCTTCATCCACAATGAGGCCCTCAGGGGCAACCTCGGGCACGGCCGCCGAAGAATTGGCATACTCGAGGCAAGACGAGCATGGTCCACTGTCGGAAGGGATCGTGTAACTTGGCGCAGCTTGGTTCGCAGTATCCAGGATGGAAACTGAGGTCGAACCTCACAAGTATCACAAGTAAGTAAGTGGCTGAACCAAATTCGACGTTCTTAGGCTTAAAAAATTTCTGAAGACCTCAGCTATAATTTCATTGGAGCACATTTGGGAAAAAATGAAAAAATTATGCTTTTTTTTCCCGAAAAACATAAAAAATACGTCAAAATTTGAATTTAGCGCGAAAAAATCCAGTAGGGCGTGTTTACTCGGGATTTTTTTCTAAATTTTCATGTTTCTTGGAAATTAAAAAGCAAAGTGACTACGGTATTTAGCACTCGTTGTTTGGTGTGTTGAAATACTGTTTACTTTTTTTAACTGAAATTTAAAAAAAACCGTATTTTTGTAATATATTTTCATTCGAATAAAACTGGGGAAGATATTTGTATTGAAACTAAATAAATATCGAAAAACAGGGGGATTTAAAAGAAAATAAAATAAATCAATAAAAATACCATCAATTTTTACTTACAACTTGAATTTTTTGAGAGCCGGCTGTTTGTAGGAAGTGGACGGTGCTTTTGGAGTTTTTGGCTGCATGGAAACCAAAGGTGTACACGATGTTGATGTGCTAGGAATTTCATCGTCCTTTTCTTCACCAGATTCCACCCCATACTCGTAGATCAAAATTCCACGGATCATTTTCAGTTGGTTGTAGTCAATTTGGTCACCAATCGCGTCTTTCCATGGAGCAAGGCGTATGACATCGGAAAGAAATAATCTTTTGTTTTTTTTTTGTTTTTGCAAAATTTAAAATCAAATCTCACTAGATCCTAGCGCCTCTTTGGCAGCTTTATGAGCAATTTCCACTAATTTTCTGGAAATGTTAAGTTTGTTCAAATACACTGGAAGCCCTTTTTCGATAGCTGTAGTCAGATAAGAGTACACTGTGCTCTCGCTGATCCCTCTCATAGCGGCGATTGATTTCTGAAACGGTAATATTTAGGATTTGGCACATTTTTTTTGAAACTCTAACCGCATCATTTTTGGAAACAATGTGCTGTCTGTAAACCCTACGAATCGCCTCAGTCAAATCTCTTTCCATTACTGTAGTGATATGGCTTGGAAGGATATCGTTTGAATTTACATTCACAGAAATTCCAGTTTCTTCGACAAACTTCACGATGCACTCTACAAATCGTTTTCCATATCGCTGCTTTTGAGCAACAGACATTCCCTCGATAACGTCCAACTTTTCCATTCTGACAAAAAAAAAAGAAAAATAAATACATTTTATAATACCGTAAAACCTGTATTAGAAGGGCCGGCCCTTCTATTTTTCGTGGGGTGTCTCGCAGGGCCCTTGTATTTGAGGGGCCATTCAATTAGAGGGGGCTCTTATATTTTTCATGAGGTTGTGTGGGGATATTTTTATTATGGGGTTATTCACGAAATGGCAAAAAATGGCAAAAAACTGTGCGAATACTCGGAAAATGCTCCGATTGATCTGAAATTTTGGGAAATAAGGGAAAAAACTCTCCCGGACATTCCCACAAAATTTCAGACCAAAATATCGATTTTTAAGAAATATTGCTTTTTTCTCTGAAAATTCTTAAAATCGATATTTTTGTCAGAAATTTTGAGGTAATGCCCGGGAGAAATTTTTCCTTTATTTCCCGAAATTTCAGGTCAATCGGAGAATTTTCCGAGTTTTCGCGCAGTTTTTTGCCCTTTCGTGAATAACCCCATTAGAATGATTCTTCTTGTTCTTTGTAAAATTTCAGATTACAACAACAACAAAGATTACAAAGTCGATCCGTTCTTCAAGTACCGAAGATACTGCGGATTACGGTTTTCTGCGTACGCGGACGACTGGTGGTGTACCGTTCTGGCTAGGGAAATGACCGAGCAATCTTCGTAGATTTCTCTACTACCCAATTAGAGGCTGGGTGAACCAGGGGGTGAGGGCAGGAATCGAACCTGTGACCTCTGGAACGGCGGCGGTCACCACTACCGGCTGCGCTATCCAGCCCCATGAGCCCAAAAAAAAATTCACAAAAATCAACAAATTCAGAGAAAATTCCACAAAAAATCAATAAGTTCCAAATAAATTTTCTAAAACATTCAACAAAATTAGAAAAAAGCCTAGAATATAAAATAAAGATATCAGAATAATCTGTTTTAAAATGATGAACTATGCATCATTCCTCACATCAATTGAAGTGCACGGCGTGCTAGAACCTACGTAATGGCAAACGCGCCCTGTCGCATTTATCTGCGTCTCGATAGTCACGTTCTGCCAAGTTTTGCTAAGTGCGTGTAAAACTAGAGACGCAGAGCTTTGAGAGAGATGACCTCCGAAATTTCATTTTTAAAAATAATTTTAAAAACGTAGTCACCAGCACGCCGTGAAGTGTCGCTGTGGTGATTATCCTCCTGGACAGAATCCTGAAAATTATCCTCGACTTCCACGTCTTCAACCGATCTACAGCTTATTCCAGCGCATTTTTTGAAACCCCATATGTAATTCACTCTTCTTTTTTTGCTGATATTGTATTTTCAATCTAGTTGCAGCATGAACACACGAAACTCCGCCCACTTATCTGTCCGCGATCACGCAAACACAGTGCTCTTTTACGAGACGCAGACAAAAAAGGGATAGCCGACTCATGTTTTCATGATGCAACTCGTTTGAGAACACAATAACACGCTCTTCGGCAATATCTCAATATTCTTCTTCGACAAATTACCTAAAATTAAAAAGTTTAGGGCAGGCACATGTGAGAAAAAATTTGAATTTGAACAAAAAATGATAAAAACATAAATAAAAATTGAAAATTTCGCGCCACAGTATTTTCGCTAAAGGGGTCCTTCAATTAGAGGGGCCCTTGTAATACAGTTTTACGGTATACTGTAGAAAAAGTCAAAAAACTGGGAAATCTTGTGAAAAATACTCCCGGGCATGCTCTAAAAACTTTGGATTGATGAAATATTGATGTAAAATTTTCAGCATTTTTGACATTAACCCCCTTTTTCCGTTTTTCTTACGAGTTTGGTCTGATGTTTGCAAAAGAGTCAAGTACAGAATTTGGAGCAATTTGGAACGGTGCCATCTCATACATCGTCGCCATTTCAACGCGGAGATCATCTAGACGACTACGAAGAGTTCGAATCTGAAAAAAAGAAAAATGCATGTATTTTTCTGTCTGAAAACAAACCTTTTCAGGAAGACTTTCATCATTTTCAACCTTCATGTTTTGTAATCGCTCATCTTCATTTGCCGATTTGTAAGTGAGTCTTTTTACCGAGCCAAGGATCCTTTGAAGAACTTATTACACTATTATTTGCAAACCAAAAACTCACTTTTTATCATCCGTCTGATTTGCAGCTGAATGCGATCTTGACGTTGCTGGTGTTTTCGGAGCACCCGGTGGTGGTTTCTCTTTCTTTCCTTGTAGAAGAATCGGTGTTGAGTCAACTTTCAGTTCTTTTCCGAGCAAAAACCATTTTTCAGAAGAATCGGTGAGTGTCACACAACTGCCAAACTTCATTTGTGGGGTTCTGACGTCTCCTAGATATCCGGCGAGTCGAAGAGCTTTTCCCAATTCTGTCCACCATTTGGCACTGAGATTCTTCCCGACACCAAATAGGTTCTTTTGAGTCAGCGTTTTCATTCGCCATTCCTCTTTGGTCTGTGAATTAGGAATATACACGGTGTCTAGGATTTGAAAAGTGGGCGGAGCTGAGCAAACGCGCTCCACTGGATTTTTTGCGCGAAATTCAAATTTTGAGGCATTTTTTATGTTTTTTGGGAAAAAAGCCTAAATTCTTAATTTTTTCCCACATGTGCTCCAACGGAATTATAACTGAGGTCTTTAGAAATTTTTTAAGCCTAAGAACGTCGAATTTGGTTCAGCCACCATTTCGAAACAATCGTTTTGAGTTTTTTGGTGTTTTTGCAGGATAAATCTTAACGAAAATCGAAATTTGGGAATTTTATGGTATTGAAAGATGTAAACACTAGAATTCGAATTAATCTTGCAAGTGAAAAACCGTTTTACAGGAGTTTTGCAGTAGAGCGAGGTTGATGATGTACAGTGCGTAACATAAGTATAAGCGCACCCCCAAAAATGCATGGTACTGCGTTTGCATGCAATCTGAAGACTCGGGACCTTGAAAATCGTAATCAGCATGCAAAATTACCCCAGGACTACATAGTCCAAGTTAATATTCACAACACTCTTGAAATGGGCCTGAAAAGTCTGAAAAAAGTACACCTGCAACCGTAACATAAGTATAAGCGCACCCCACATAACATCGGAAAAACTCAAGAAAAACACAAGTTGATAATTCGTAGCTGTACCATTAACGTTTGTAACTCCATAATCACGATTGGACATAGAATTAGATACGCCTGGGATGTCTTAGTCAGTGTTGTTTTTGAATTCTTGCTCCAGGATACTCTACTAATAAAGAATGGCGACCTCGAGTGCAGCAATCGGCTAGAATGATTTTTCTTGGTTGTGAAATCGACGAAGACCAGTCCCTAGAAGTTATCCAATAGGTTCTAGTCCAGAAAGCATCCTGGACAAGTGAAAACATCGCGGTTTTTAATCTTGAGCCAGTCCACTGGCATGCGTGGATGCGTTATCTTGTTGGAAGATGAGGCCATATCGACGGAGGAACAAGAGGAGTTGCTGTTTTGGGATGTTCTGACATGAATTCAAGTTGAGTAGCTTTTATACAAAATGTATTATTGGTAAACCAGAAGAATAAAAACACCGGGCACCATTATGCCTCTTCCTCCAAAATTCACGTTTTGAGAAATCGAATGGATCATAGAAGAGATCGTGCCAATCGTATTCGTAACCACCCGCGTTGTTTGAATTGAACTTTTCCAATCAGAAAACCCAACTTGGAACAAATAAGATTTGGTTTGAGAGTTTTGGTACCAAACAATTACTGAATTCGAATTTGAGTCAAAACCACAAATTGTTTGATCGTCGGTGAGTTGCGGCGCAGGTCTCAATAAGGCTCATTTGATATTGGGATCACTTTTTTCTGTTTTCCCATACGTTTGCTTGTAAACTATGACGTTGAGTTCTCGTTTGGTGTCGTAGCACGTCTTTAGAGAGCATGAAACTTGTCGACTAATGTTGGTTTTATTCTGACAGACGGCTTTGGCGGCACCCCAAACTTTTCGTAAAGGTTCTGATTTCTTATATAATAGTTATTGCACGTTGTGGAA
Source organism: Caenorhabditis japonica (assembly GCA_963572235.1). NCBI lineage: Eukaryota > Metazoa > Nematoda > Chromadorea > Rhabditida > Rhabditidae > Caenorhabditis > Caenorhabditis japonica. The sequence goes on along the minus strand of OY754343.1, from coordinate 21,363,515 downwards.
TGATTCTGCAGCTTCACAATTACTCAGTTCGACCATCTGGCCGTTTTGAAAGCTTGAATTTGCGTTTTCTCGGTGTTTGACTGATTTGTGCCACGTGGCATGATTGAATGATCTTTTTCGGTTTTGTTTTTACTGTGAGAAAGTTTTTTGTGAAATTCTGAAGATACGTGACAACATTCATTGACTGTTTTCAAAAAAATTTTGAGTTTTTTCATCTGTTTTGGTGGGTGCGCTTATACTTATGTTACGGTTGCAGGAGTACTTTTTTCAGACTTTTCAAGCCCATTTCAAGAGTGTTGTGAATATTAACTTGGACTATGTAGTCCTGGGGTAATTTTGCATGCTGATTACGATTTTCAAGGTCCCGAGTCTTCAGATTGCATGCAAACGCAGTACCATGCATTTTTGGGGGTGCGCTTATACTTATGTTACGCACTGTATTCGCCGACTATAAGATGAGCCAATTGTTAAGAATCTTTTTGGGAAAATACAAAATTTAAAAAAATTAAGTTTTAGTTTCGAAAATCGGATAACCGATTTTCCAAAAAATAAAATCGGAAAAAAAGTCGGATATCCGATTTTCCGAAAATTGAAGTCGGAAAAAATTTCGGGTATCCGATTTTCCGAAAAATTATTTCGGAAAACAATTTCCTTTTCCGATTTTCCGAAAAGCATTTTCCGAACAAGCCTGCTGCAGATCAAACAACAACAAAAAAAACTGAAAACATGTTTTGAAACAAAACAAACATTTGAATTTCAAATTATTCACTTCGTGCGTCACCAAGATGTGCAGGTTTGGCGGTATACTGTAGAGAAAAAACACGCAAATATGTGCTCCAACGGAATTATAGCTGAGGTCTTTAGAAATTTTTAAAGCCTAAGAACGTCGAATTTGGTTCAGCCACCATTTTGGAATAATTGTTTTTAGCATTGCGGACCTAAAAAAGTGAGTTTTTGGTGTCTTTGCAGGATAAATCTTTACGAAAATCGAAGTTTGGGCAATTTTATGGTATTAAAAATACAATACATACATTTTACAAAGAAAAACAGGTTTTACTGAAAGAAAAATAATAAAACCAATAAAAAAAAATTGAAGAGTCGAAAAATCGAAAAATACGCAAGCACCGAAAGTGGGCCATGCAAGTTTGCTGGCGCGCTAGCAAATTAGGCTCCGCCCACATTTCCAATTCTAGACACCGTGATATAGTAAAAACGTTATTAATAAATTACCGATCCTCTGAGAAATTCAATAGCTTTTCCTATTCCAGTCTTTCCGCTGTACATTTCATGAATAACTTGGAACAACCATCTCGCTTCTTTTGAAACATCAATAGTGCTAGAAGAAGTATCCAAATTTCCATTTAGCATTTCCGTGCACTGGTCGCAACAATCCGGTTGCGGAACTGCTGGTTTCTGGTAGGTAGGATCAAAGTGCTTGAGAAGTTGGCTGGAAATTAGTGAACTCTAATCAGTCTAATGTTACAGACAACTCACAAACGCCTACATCCCATCGTGGACAACACAAGTTCGAGTTGCCGGAGCATCATTGTTTGATTCTCAATCACTTCCTCTGTCAAATTCGAATTTCGAAGTTTGAATCTAGAAGCAAAACGAACGACAAAATTTGTGAAAAAAAAAGAGGTGAAATGTTCAGTACTTGTTGGTGATCATATCCTTTGGCGCCCAAAAAACTCGACAAATGCTTGGTCCTCCATCTCGTCCAGCTCTTCCCATTTCTTGATAGTATGACTCGATGTCTTTCGGACCTTAAATAGACAACAAAAAAATTGAAAAATTGAGAATTAAGCAAACATCCATAGTGAATAACATTTCGAACATCCGGTTTGTCGATTCCCATTCCGAAGGCAACCGTGGCCACAATTGTGGTGATCTGAAAGAGAATACATTTTTTTGAAAACAATTATGTTTCAATATCAATCTAAATAAATACTTTATCTCTCATAAAATCAGTGTGAGCCTTTTCCCTCTGATTTTTGGTGAGCCCTGCATGATAGTGAGCCGATCGAACGCCCATTTCTGAATATAAAATAGTCGTGCAAAACATTGATATAACAATCCGTACGTCTCAAAGCACTGTTCACATTATCAACCATCAATTTCGTTTGACAGTACACAATGGTTGGTCCTCCGAAATGTGGTCCTTTCGTTTTATCCAATGTCAGAAAGCCATTCAAATCATTTACTAAATCTTTGGAAGGATGCACTGTAATGTAGAGGTTCTTTCTGAAAGGAAGAATATAAATAATTATTTGAATTTTCTGTGTAATTTTGATGTTTTTAGGCTTTCTCGGAAATGTTTGAAAAGACGAAAACCTTTCTCAATATTTTGAATTTCAGGTTTTTTTCGATCGGAAATCGGAATTCCGACGGAAATTTAGAAATAAAAATTCACTTTACAATCTAAAAATTGCTCCTTTTTAACCCGTTTTTTTTCTAAATAAAACCAAAATGAAACACCTGAGACTCGCATCTTCTACCGTAATCACATAAGGACTTTGCATGTTTCGAAGATTTTCGCGTGAATTATTTATCTCATGCGTTCAACTTTCTTGCCAGTTAAAGTAAGGGTTTACACTGAGAACTAAGCTTTCCACGGCGGGCGTTTTTCGACCGCCCGACCCGTCCGGGTAAAGGGCCGTCCGCTGCCCGGAGGGAAAAAAAACGCCCGCGTGAAATATTTTTTATTTCTTCAAAGTTTTTACTTTTATTATCCCAATATATTTATTTTCTTTGATTTAACTTGTAATGTATTCATTGTGACGGATAATAAATAAATTCTAAAGTATTAATGAAAATGGTAATTAGAAAAATGTTTATTAGTGAAACAAATTCGGAGTCAACGATTCGATTGAAACTTGTTGTCCACTCAATCTTAAAAGGAATCTTGAATTTTTTTTTATTTTCCGCAAACCTCTTTATATTCGTGACCTTCTAATTTTTCTTGAATCCTCGCAACTTTTTCATTCCGCGAAACGCTGGAAAATGGCGAAATTGATGTTCCTTTTTTTTCCAATGGTTCCTCAATATCCTCGCTACTTGACGAACAGCTTCTCTCCATTTTAATCATTTTCGAATTCCTAAAAATATTTTTAATAGTTGAAATTACGAAAAAAAAAAAACAATAAAAATCATGTTTAATACCATTGGGAATTCATAAAAAATCGAAAATTGAATTACTTGCAATGTACCGTGACGGTGTGTCCAAACACCGTCACGTAAAATCGCAGACCGGGCAATGCGGACGGGCAGCGGGTGCCCGTTGCCCGGACGGGTATGGGGCAATTTCGGACGGCCCGCACGTGATGGAAAGCTTAAAAATACCTATCGAATGAAGTAGTGGTGATCCGAGGCTGGCGGAGTTTCAAATTTTGAATGACATCGCCACGAACTCGGACAGTAGCGGTGGCAGTTAGAGCAATCAGTGGAATGTTGCAGAGTTGGGATCGATTTCGAATTGAAGCAAGATGACGATAGGAACTTCGGAAATCATGACCCCACTGGGAAACACAATGTGCTTCATCGATAGCCAGTAAAGATAGATCTGAAATAAATAATAGCAAATTTTTTTTATCAGAACTTAAACTAACATTCTCCACATTCTGCCAACAATTCTAGACCTCTGTTGCTCGTTATCATCTCCGGAGACATGTAGATGAAGCGAATTCTCTGAATATTATTCGTAATTCGATCCCAATCTTTTTGACTCGAATCTCCATCCAACTTGATCGCATCGATTCCCTTTGCCACCAAAGTCGTCACTTGATCATTCATCAGTGAAATCAGTGGAGAAACAACGACTGTCAACGAGTTGAGAAGAAGTGATGGCAGTTGATAGCACACACTTTTACCGTATCCAGTTGACATCAACACAAACTGATCATTTCCGGCAAGAAAATTGCGAACAACATCCCATTGTTTCTCACGGAAAGTTTTGTGACCGTAGAACTGGTTCAACGCTTTTAACGCTTCTGGAGGTGGCGACGTCATTTTAGCCCACTTTTTCTTGGTCTCTTCGTCGACCGGAACCGTCTGTTTGTCGGTGAAAAACTCTCCGTTATCGAGAAAATGTCTTTTCTTTCTGAGTGATGTCTTCGTGTCAAAGGTAGATACAAGGAATTCGGGGTCGTTACTTTCTTCTATTCCATTATCTGGCGCTCTTGTTCTCAATGAGTAGCTTCTCGATGGCTTCTGACTCTGACTCTCTTCTACATCCATCAGTACGTATTCACTGTCGTTCAGTGTATCAGAAGCTTCAGATGATGATGACGAAGAGCCCAATGTCTCATTAAATGCTCGTTTTTTTGTGACTGGAGTGGCTGGTTGAGTGGGAGTGAACTCATCGAAAGAGTCGTAATCGGAAAATGAAAAAAAAATTATGGGAAATATGTATTTACGAAGAATAGCAAAATGTTACCTTCATCAGTAATCGGTTTTGTTTTTCTGTTTTTTGAAGTTTTCAACGAAACTTTTCCGATGCAATTACTATTTTCAGACATAGTGTCAGTCTGAGTTATATCTTTCACATCATCATCATCAAATGAGTTATTAGAATCTAAAAACATTGAATAATTTTTGAAAAATGTATATACAATGAAAAATACCATTGTCTGGTTCAGGAAATGTTACTGGAAGCTTGTCGTCCACTGATTCAATTACTTGAATATCGTCGAAAGAGTCTGGAATTCAAAAAAAAAAACATTTCCAGAGTACTCCAGAGCTTTTCTTCTGCTGAACCTAGAGCCAGTGGAGAATTTTGGTAACGGTGTTTGCGGAAATCCGAATCTGCTCACAGGTTTTTCCATAATCCTTTTTTAAGACTGACTGGGAGAAAACTTTTTAGGGAAAAAATGACAAAAATTGGACCGAAATAAACATGGACCTTAAAAATTTTCAGAAAAAAAAAATCAATATTTCGGTCGAAATTTTTTAGAGCATGTCGGGGAGCATTTTTGAAATTCATTATCCTCCAAAATTTCAAACCGATCGGAGGGGGCTCTTTCGGAATCGAAATTCGACAAAATAGAAATGTCACGTTTTGGAAATTGGGTTAAAATAGAAACCCACGAAATAGAAATGTAATAAATCAGAAACGTAACAAAATGGAAACGCGTGTAAACAGAAATGTAGCAGAGCAGAAATGTGTCGAATTGGAAGTAAAATGGCAATTGAGCGCGTTTGCGAAATTTATTTTTCAAAACGACTTTTTCCACGTATTTTTGGATTTTTTTCACTTTTTTCCGGTTTTTTCACGTTTTTTAAAAATTCTTTTCCATTTCGATACGTGGAATCTTTTTTTTTAAATCGACAAAAAAGTTTCCACGTATCGAAGTCGAAAATAATTTTTAAAAAACGTGAAAAAAATCCAAAAATACGTGGAAAAGGTCGTTTTGAAAAACAAATCTCGCAAACGCGCTCAATTGCCATTTTACTTCCAATTCGACACATTTCTGCTCTGCTACGTTTCTGTTTTCACGCGTTTTCATTTTGTTACGTTTCTGATTTATTACATTTCTATTTCGTGGATTTCTATTTTCACGCAATTTCCAAAACGTGACATTTCAATTTTGTCGAATTTCTCTTCCAAAAGAGCCCCGATCGGAGCTTTCTTCGGTTTTTTTTTGTTATTTTTTTTTCTGTTTTTCTACAGTACTCTTCACAGGTTCATTAAACACCTCGTGGCGGATATGAAGCACATACCATTCTCGAGTTCTGGGTCAGTTTCTAGAAGCTCTTCAACATCTTCTTTTTCAGCGGGAGATCCTGGTTCAGTTGGTGGCAAGTCATCTTCGTCGCTTGACATTTTGAGATCTAAATTGTAGGAATGGGATATATGGCAAAGGGAAGAAAGAAATATGGACAGAGACTGTATAAACGGGACGATTATCGTATAAAAGTTAGAGAGCGAAAACAAAATTAAAATTGGATTTTATTTCATTTATATTTTCACTCATTCTCAACAAAACAAAAACATCAACAAAAAAGGCCATTGATAAATAACAACAAATAAAAAAAAACAAAAACAAAAATAAAAAAAAACTTAATCATCTTCATTCTCTTGAGCTTTTCTCTTCTCGGTCGCCCGCCTTTTCACCGCCCGATATGGTTTCATTTCATCCAACTTTCTCTTTCTCATCTCCGTCTTCTTCTTATTCTTCTTTCGTCTCAACTCTGCCGCATCATCTGGAGCCGTGACCGCCAACTCGCGAATCTTTCGTTTTCTGTCCGAAATCTTTTCTGCTGCATTCTTCTGACATTTGGCCACCCGAATGCCATACTCTTCCTCTCCAATGCGTTTCTTCACAAGTGCGCACACTTCCTGAGTGAGTTTGGACAGTTCCTCGTCACCTGAGTTACCGAAAATTCCAAATATCGACCAAAACTAAAAACTCACTGGTTGTTTTCAACTCTCTGACTAGAAGCGGCATGAATGTGTCCAAAACAACTTCATTTTTTTCCGAATCTCCAGTGACAAACAATGCGGCGATTAGTTTGAAACAATTGATTCTCTACAATAAACAGACATTGGAAAAAACTTTGTACAGGAAAAAAAACCGATTTTCGTGGATTTTTCCCTATGCAAAATTGAGGAAAAAAGACAAAAAACTACAGTAGTCGGAAGTTTTTTGATGTAGAAAACTTATCGTGTCGAGACCGGCCGATGAAATAATTCGATGCGCTCTTAAATTTCAACCGAATTCCCATTGGAAATTAAAGGCGCATTGCATTTTTCACTGCCGGGTCTCGACGCGATGCGTAAAAAAAACCGCGAAAATCGGTTTTTTTCCTGAAAAATTTTCTGATTTTTGGCAAATTTTACAACAACAAAAAATAGAAGGGAAATTCAAATGCCATTTTCTTTTTCAACATTTTTCCCCCGTCTTTTTCCAATATTTTTGCATTAATCTTTGGGAAAAAATTTACAAACATTATTTCGTGTTTTTAGATAGCAAATTAATGCGTGTTGATCACAAAAGTAATTATAAAAAAATTCGGAACAACAATTCTCATACCTTCAATTTTTTCCCGTTTTCCTGCTCACTTCCGCATTAAATTCACTCTTTTATTACGTATTCCCGAGTACGTGAGATGTCGTAAAATGGGTCTTGACACGATCGGTGTTTGCACACTTGTGGATTTGAATATTTTTTTTTTCGAATTTTTTCAATTACAATTTTTCTTAATTTTTTTGTTTTTTAAAACTTTTATTTTATACTTTGGGGGTCATTCATGTAACAAATAACATGATTTTTCCAATTCACGCATGTAGAAAAATGTAAACAATCTACAGTATCCCAAGTACTGTAGAATGTTTACAAGTATGCATTCACCGATCGTGGCGAGACCCATTTTAAGGCATCTCACGTACTCGGAAATACGTAATATCTGTAACTTTTATATTCGAGCAAAAATTTTCGCCAGAGTACATTCAAAACGTTGAATCGAACAACAGGAAAATATCGATTTTTCGATATTTATGACTAAAATGTGTTTTCGCGAGTATATGTAATTTAAATAAGCGATTAGAGCATGTTTTATCGAAAATCGATGCTAAAACGAGGGAAATTACATGAAAATAAATATTTCTCGTGAAAATGGAATTTTCTAGAAGCCGCGGCCGCGGTTTTCCTAGGCCACGACCACGATTTTTCGTGTACTCCTCGTGGTCTTCTATTTTTTTGTTGTAAAAATCAGAGTATATTTAAGCCACTTTCCCCAGAAAGTTGTGGCACCCCTTTAATATTTCTCACCTTAATAAACTGCTTGACTTGGTGCTTGATCTCGTACCGACACGCGGCCGCAATGTACCCGATTAGAACTTTATAGACTTCTAAACTCATTCGTTTCGTTAGATACACTATATTCTTCGATGCTTGCTCTCCAATCGCAGTGTCCATTTTTTCGTGTCTCAAGTGTCTGCTCATCCAGTAGCATACTTCCTTCGCAACATCTTCTGGCACTTGCTCAGGTTCCAAATGAGATAGCATCTGTCCAATGAGGGTGGAAGATGCCAGCATTATACCAAGAGATTCTTCGCACTTGCAAAGCTCCTCGGAAGATCTGATGAATTCGATGACGTCAACGTGCTCCAGTCCTGTCTTTCCAACGTTTGAAATGATTCTGGCTAGACCGTTCAGGGATACGGTAATTGTGGTTTCACTGTTTTTCTCAAAAACTTCCTCATCCAGCACAGCGCCTTTTACATGCTTCATGATCTCTTTTACTTTCGGAGCCATCGCTTCTTTTTCCACATAACTCAACTGGACTGCCGTCTGAATTCCGACAGCTCTTGCGTTTTCGTCTTCAGTTTCCAGCCACTGACAGATCACTTCAAACGTTTCTTGTCTCTGAGCAACCCCAACTGTTTCCAGAAGATGTCGCAATGCCAATCCGATGTGATGCGCCACTTTCGGTGATTCCTCGTTCATCATTGCTGCTCCCATTTTGACAACGCACAGCATGTGAACAGGTGCCAGTGATTTCTGAAATTGTTCGATATTCACAAAATTGAAAAAAAAGTGTGGGAAAACTCGGAAAATGCCCAAATTGGTCTGACTAGGAAAGTACTTATTGGTACATTTTGGAAAATTCTGAAAAAAGTCAGGCTAAAACTAGATTTGATGGTGAATTTTTTAAGATCTTAAAAATCCGCAAAATGTTTTCAGAAAAGTTTTTATGAGCCGTCAAACTTTTTCTATTCATTTCGAGCACATTTTTACTTGTAAAATCCTACATTCCACATAGTTCTCTTCGCGACATTAGCCGAAAAGTCTACCAACACACAGGTCGCTGAAAATGTCGATGAGTGGCGCAACTGGGTACAAGGAGGCTGTGGGTTCGCTCCCCAGACCTAGTAAATTTTTTGTTGCAAAGTTTTGACATGTATTTTTCGGAGCCGTAACACAGTCCAGAAATTAAAAAAAAAATATTTTTTTTGAGTGTATTTTCTAGTACTCTTCATCCCAAGGAAGTGCCTACAGTCTCAAAAAAATTGTATTTTTTGGGACTCTAGGCACTTCCTTGGGATGAAGAGTACTAGAAAATATACACAAAATATTTTTTAAAAATTTCTGGACTGTATTATGGCTACGAAAAATACTCGTCAAAACTTTACAAAAAAAATTTTACTAGGTCTGGGGAGCGAACACACAGCCTCCTTGTATCAGTGCTCCCGCCGCACCCAGTGACGCCACCCATCTATATTTTTGGCTCTGGGACGTTTCGAAACAAGACGTTTTGAAACTGGGACGTTTCGAAACTTTTTTGCATTTTTGCGTAGCGTTTTTTGCCAATTGACACCGCACGCTCATTTGGTGTTTATTTTTTGCTTTTATCAATTATTTTTAATTTTATGGAAATTTAAATACACTAGTACGCCGCAAAAATGCACAAAAGTTTCGAAACGTCCCAGTTTCGAAATGACAGGTTTCGAAACGTCCCAGAGCCATATTTTTAGCGACCTGCGTGTTAGTAGACTTTTCGGCTGGTGTAGCAAAGGCGATCGTGTGGAATGTATGATTTTACAAGTAAAAATGTGCTCGAAATGAATAGAAAAAGTTTGACGGCTCATAAAAACTTTTCTAAAAACATTTTGCGGATTTTTAATATTTCAAAAAATTCAAATTCACCAAAAAATCTAGTATTACCCTGATTTTTTTTCAGAATCTTCCAAAATGTACCAAAAAGTACTTTCCTAGTGAAACTTTCGGAAACAATGCAAAAAAACTACCCGTTTTTGAACTGCAAGCAGGCTTGTTCGGAAAATCGGATATCCGACATTTTTTCCTATTTTATTTTTCGGAAAATCGGCTATCCGATTTTTTTCCGATTTTCGAAACTAAAACGGGATTTGTTTAAATGTTGTATTTTCCGAAAAAGATTAGAGAAAAAGATTAACAATTGGCTTATCTTATTTCTTTGAAAAAATACGAAAATCAACAAATTAACCAAAAATTCAACAAAAAATTCAGTTTTGAGAAGTTCTTGGTACTTCGAGGCGGCACCTAAAATAACTGCACTTTCCCGATCATTTTAGGAAAATTTTCCGACGGGAAAATTTTTCCGGATAATTAATTCGAAAAATTTTCCGAAAAAAGTCGGAAAATTCGGAAAATCGGAATTTCCATTTTCCGACTCCGACCAAGCCTGACTGCAAGGCAGGCTTGAAAATTATTAAAGTGGTACAAAATAATTTTTTAAAAATTCTCACCGCCACCAAATTTTTGAACAACGCTTCGAGCATTTCGGCGGCACTTTGTCTTCCAGTCTCGTACTCGTAATCCAGTTGATCAAGGAAGAATTCAACGTGTTTCTCCACACTCTTTTCCGCGTCAGAAGCGCCTCCAATGTAGTCTAACAGAGTTTCGCGACATTGTGCTCTGATGTTGACCAACGGAGATCGAATAGCAGTTTCCGATAGATGATCCATGATTTCTTGTAGCCTTTCATGTCTCACTCCTCTCTTCACCAACGCTTTTATCAATGAGAACATTGTCGCTTGTTTGTGCTGATCGAGTACATCGGCCTCTGCGTAGGCGAGTAGAAGCGTCAATTTGTCCATGTCCAAAAAGTCGCTGCCGGTTGTCGCAATCAGATTGGTGAATCCCTTGTAAATGAGCTGATTGAGTTGCACTATTGCCGGTTTGTTGCCAGATTGTCCAATCGAAGAATAGTCGCTGAGCAACACAAAAAGTGTGTCGGAAACTTGTTGGGAATTGGAAGAAATTGCGGGAAGTTGCATTTTGATCATCGAACAAAGTGCACGCATAGAACAAGATATCAGTTTTTCATATTTGAAATCAAAACAGTCCAGAATGAGTTTCACAAATGGATTCAGCCGAGAAACCATCGAATCGTCAGCCAGATCAAACTTCTTCTCCTTCAGAAGCATAGAGAATAGCATAACAAAGAACTCGGCGAACACGTGGTCACGACTTCTGATGACCACTTTTGCCATGGCGCCAATTCTTTGCGGAGCAGCTGGGAGAATCAAACAACTTTCCGGACGGCGTCCTTTTTCCTTCTCATCTTTTTGTCCGTTCTTCTTCTCCACTTCCAACAACTTTTGAACATCAGAGGTGAGCGATTTGAAAATGTAGGTGAGAAGTTGAGAGTCATTCACTCCTTCGTTATCCTTGAGTCCTCCGGCAAACTTGGAAAGCAAGTCAGAAACGCGTTGAATAGCTTTTGACGACGGATGCTCGTTGACAACATCTCGGAACGGCGTCAAAACCAGCTTGATTCCAGCTGGAGACACAATTCTTCCCAAGTGTTGCATCATTTCGGGCGTTCTATTTCCTTTTGCTTCTGGACATTCTGCTTTGACAGCTCCATTCTCTTTGTCTTCGGCCGCAAATTGATCTCGAATGCACATTTTCACAATCACATTGATAGCCGTGTCGAGATCTCCGGGCTTTGTCACATTTCTCATGGTAACAATTAGAGTGTGCACAGAGTAGATGGCGACGTGCACCTAAACAGAATATTGAAAATATTGAACGATTAGAAACGGCTCCGCGACATCTGGAAACCGGACATTTCGAAACCGGGACATCTCGAAACTGGACATCTCGAAACCGCGACATTTCGAAACCGGACATTTCGAAACCGGACATTTCGAAACCGGGACATCTCGAAACCGGACATCTCGAAACCAGACATTTCGAAACCGGGACATCTCGAAACCGGACATTTCGAAACCGGACATTTCGAAACCGGGCATTTCGAAGCCGGGACATCTCGAAACCGGACATTTCGAAACCGGACATCTCGAAACCGGGACATCTCGAAACCGGGACATTTCGAAACCGGACATTTCGAAACCGCGTTAACAGTGGGGAGGGGGGGGGGGTTGAAAGAGAGGTAGGAAGTAAAAAAATTGTTTTCATAATTTAATTTGAGATTATTCAACAAATAATCAAAAAGTGCAAGATTTGAGCATAATTTATTTGGGGGGCACAAAAAAAAGTTTACAGTACGCAAACTGCACGGACCAAAAAAATGTTTTTTCGATCGTTTCTTTTGTTTTTTTCCAGGTTTTTTGGGTGAAACAAAAAAAAACTTTGGAAAAATTTCCATTTTTTAAGGACAAATAAAAACATTTTTCTTTAAAAAAAATTTGTTCAAGAAAATAATACCAAAAAATTGTGTTTCTGCGAGTTATTGTGTTTTTAATCGAGTTGCGACGTCAAGAGGTCAAACTCCGCCCACTTTTTTTCACGACTCGATTGAAAACACAATGACTCGCAGAAATACAATTTTTTTGGTATTATTTTCTTGAACAAATTTTTTTTTGAGAAAACTTTTCTTATTTGTCCTTAAAAAAATGGAAATTTTTCCAAGGTTTTTTTGTTTTACCCAAAAAACCCGAAAAAAAAACAAAAGAAACGACCGAAAAAACATTTTTTTTTGTTCCCACCTCTGCTCCCAATGCAAGGTGCATTTTGCATACTGTAAGCTTTTTTTGGTGGCCGCCAAATAAATTACGCTCAAATCTTGCACTTTTTGATTATTTGTTGAATAATCTTAAATTAAATTATGAAAACAATTTTTTTACTTCCAACCTCTCTTTCAACCCCCTCCCCACTGTTAACGCGGTTTCGAGATGTCGCGGTTTCGAAATGTCGCGGTTTCGAGATGTCGCGGTTTCGAAATGTCGCGGTTTCGAAATGTCGCGGTTTCGAAATGTCGCGGTTTCGAGATGTCGCGGTTTCGAAATGCCGCGGTTTCGAAATGTCGCGGTTTCGAGATGTCGCGGTTTCGAGATGTCGCGGTTTCGAAATGTCGCGGTTTCGAGATGTCGCGGTTTCGAAATGTCGCGGTTTCGAAATGTCGCGGTTTCGAAATGTCGCGGTTTCGAAATGTCGCGGTTTCGAGATGTCGCGGTTTCGAAATGTCGCGGTTTCGAGATGTCGCGGTTTCGAAATGCCCGGTTTCGAAATGTCCGGTTTCGAGACGTCGCGGAGCCTTAGAAACACGAATGATACCTGGAATCCTTTTGTCATTGTCAGTGAAATTTCAGTGATGACAGTGGCAAGATACTTTGGTCCGAGACATTTCACAATCTGAATCAGCGTTTTCCGGGCCGTTTCACGAACATCGTATGAATGGGTCATCATCAAATTGCACAATTTGAGAATCACTCCGTGAAGATGTTGCGTAGTCATCGATTCAGGCAGCTTTTGAAGAAGTTTTACAATGGCTAGAGCAATTGGAGCACGTTGGATGTCCAGATGAAGAGCGGTGGCGTGCGTTTCCGCAGTTCGTGCATTTCGTTCTACTGCTTGAGTCTGAAAACGAAAAAAGGGGGTTAAAAAAAAACAATCATTAAAGTTGAAACCAGGGGTGGGACCCAAAAAAACAACCTTTTTTTTCGATTTTTTTTGTTTTTTCGGGTTTTTTTTTGGATGAGACAAAAATTTTTGTTTTTTTTTAGTCACGTAGGCGAAAAAAAGTTCCGGTTTTTGGGCAAAAACTTAATTTTCAACAAAAACTTGGAAAATTTTTTAAAAATACGTTTTTTTTTTTTTGGTAATTTTTTGGGCTCGCTCTGGGACGTTTCGAAACTTTTTTAAAATTTTGCATATCGTTTTTCGCCAAATTACACCAAAACACACGCGCATTTGGTTTTCTATTTTTTTTTTCATCAATTATTTTTTATTTTTGGGAATTTAAAGCCACTAGTGTGCCGCAAAAATAGTACTAAAGTTTCGAAACGTCCCATAGCCATTTTTTGAGGAAAAAAAAAGTTTTTTTGTTTTTTGGTAATTTTTTTATAAGAAAAAACATTTTTGGTAATTTTTTTGAGGACAAAACATTTTTTTTTTGCTTTTTGTGAATCTTTTAAGACAAAAAAAGTTTTTTTTTGTTTTTTTGTTAATTTTTTTAAGAGAAAAAAATTTTTGGTAATTTTTAAAAGAAAATTTTTTTTTTGTTTTTTCGTTAAATTTATGAGGACAAACATTTTTTGTTGTTGTTTTTTTGTTAATTTTTTTAAGATAAAAAAAATTTTTTGGTAATTTTTTTGGGGGACAAAAACAGTTTTTTTTTTTGGTAATTTTTTTTGAAGACAAAAAAAGTTTTTTTTTGCTTTTTTGTTAATTTTTTTAAGAGAAAAAAAATATTTGGTAATTTTTTTGGGGGACAAAAACAGTTTTTTTTGTTTTTTGGTTATTTTTTTTAGAGGAAAAAAAATTTTCGGTAATTTTTTTGGGCGACAAGAAGTTTTTTTTGTTGGTAATTTTTTTGGGGGACAAAAACAGTTTTTTTTGTTATTTTGTTAATTTTTTTAAGAGAAAAAAAACATTTTGGTAATTTTTTGGGGGACAAAAATTTTTTTTTGTTTTTTTGGAAAATTTTTTGAGGACAAAAAAAATTTTTTGTGGTACATTTTTTTTTGTCCCACCCCTGGTTGAAACCGCTATACCTGAGAATCCAAACACTTGGTAAGCCTTGGTAAAATCACTCGACTAATTCTTTGCAGAATCGTCTGCTTATCACTCTTCTCTCCTTCTTCGTCGTCAACTACAAACTCTTCCCCATCTTCCAGTGTCACATCAAAATGGAATGCTTCAATGACAGCGACAACAATACGAACGAGTGCTTTATCAGTGAACTCGCCATCTTTGTTCGAAGATGTCGATTTTTCGACTAGCGCAAGCCAACTTTCAAGATAGGAACAATATTTTCCCCACGGCGCTTTAGACATTATCAACTTTAAAAGTCGAAGAGATTCGTCGGAAATTGCGTTGAACTTGGCAGAGAAATTGACGAGGTATGGATGGATCATCGGAACGAGATACTTGTTCATTGCATTGAACGAAATGCTTTTTTCTCCGCTTTCCACACACTCTACGAATTTTCGAATCGCTCTTTGCCTTCGGTACAGTTGAATGTGGTTCATGTTTTTCAAAAAGTCGTGTTCTTCGTCTTCATTTGAGAATTCGTCAAGTTCCACCAGATGTTGACTTTCTTTGAATCCCTTCGTCATTACGCTCAAGGTATTCAAAGCTTCTTCACGTACCGCCTGAAAAATATAGTTTTTTCTTTTGAAACCACACTTTTAAAACAATTCTCACTTCTACATCATGCTTCATGAAGGCGACAACAGTCGGCGTTAAGTAGCTGTCCAGATACTGTCGTTTCTCAACAATCGCAAGAGTCTTGCCAGCGTATTGAACCATCGCTCTGACATTGTTTCCAGCCGTCATTCTTAACGAAAGGTCGCTAGTCTGAAAATGGGTTTAATTAAATAGGTTATGGACCAGGCTTTCTCGGAAATAAAAATTTCTCTTCCGATGTTCCGTCGGAAATTTCAGATTTTGTAATTTCTTCATCCGATGTTCTGACGGAATTCCGAATTTTTCATTTTTATTTCCGAATTTCCGTCAGAATTCCGAAATTGAAAATTCTCGCTCCGATTTCCGATCGGAAAAATCGGAAATGAACCTGAATAGGTCCATAAAATCTTAAATTATCCACAAAAAAGTTTAAAAAATTATGGAAAGATACATAGACTGGTGTTTTAAATTAGGAATTTTTGTCACGGACACGGTTGAATTTTTCCAAAATGAAGAAAACGATTTTGGTACCAATTTCTACAGAAAACGTGTTTTGTTCCGACATCGGAAAAAAATTATTTCCGACGGAAACGGAATTATTTTCGGTATTGTCGAACCGCCAAAATGGTCAAACGCGCTCCGCTGAACTTAACGTTGTGCGATTTTCATTTTGGATCATTTTGTCTCGGAACGGAATCGGAAATTTCCGACATCGGAATTCTGACGGAATTCCGACTTTTCGGAAATTTCCGAGAAAGCCTGTTATGGACCTATTCAAAGTACGGTAGAAAAACGGAAAAAATAGAGAAAACTCGAAAAATGCTCCGATTAGTCTGAAATTTTGGAAGAAACTGTCAAAAATGCTTCGTCGGTCGTGGAATGCTCAGAAAATTTTGGACCGAAATATCGATTTTTCTGAAAATTAAAAAAAAAACCAATATTTCGTTTCAAAATTTTCTGAGCATTCCACGACCGGAAGCATTTTTGACAGTTTCTCCCAAAATTTCAGACCAATCGCAGCATTTTTCGAGTTTTCTCCCAGTTTTTTGTCATTTTTTTCCGTTTTTCTACAGTACTATATTTAATGGGGTTATTCACAAAACCGGAAAAAAAGGAAGAAAACGGAAAAAAAACTTCGGGAAAAATCGGAAAATGCTCCGATTGGTCTGAAATTTTGGTAGAAACTGTCCAAAATGCTTCCGGTCGTGGAATGCTCAGAAAATTTTGGACCGAAATATCGATTTTTCTGAAAATTAAAAAAAACGATATTTCGGTTCAAAATTTTCTGCGCATTCCACGACCGGAAGCATTTTTGACAGTTTCTCCCAAAATTTCAGACTAATCGGAGCATTTTTCGAGTTTTCTCCCAGTTTTTTGTCATTTTTTCCGTTTTTCTACAGTACAACAAATGATATGTTGCTTACTGTAGAAATGAGATAAAAGTGTGAAGCGAGGAGCATTCCAAGAATAACTTGATCAGTGGGAACGTCTTCATTCCAGATTTTCGTCAAAGCCGCGTACGCCGCATATCTTCGTTCAAAATGTGGCTCGTCAACTTTTGTTTTGTCCCATGCGTCGAGTTCACACAGTTGATGAAGAACATCTTTCGTCTTCTCATCCAGCAGTTTCGATTTGACGAATCCTTGAATCATCAACATCAGCGAATCTCTCAATGTTCTTCCTTCCATTTTGGCAAACAATTTTGGCATTCTCCAGAAATAAAATTGCGGATTTTTGAGCAAAGGTGCGATTCTCGCCAACGACTTCATCATGTTCACCAGCGTCTCTTCGTTACATTTTTTCCTCTCTACACAAATTAGCAGTGGAGTGGCAAGACGGTTCGCCACCTCATCGGATTCTGATACAAAATCCGAAAACCGCTCGAGCAGAATGATGCTCTCAGCGGCTGGTCGTTTCGTTTCCGCAACTTCTTTTTCAATTTGATTGGTAAGAAAATCGAGAACAATTTTAATCTTTCTACTGAGCAATGTGGTTCCGAAATTGACACCCGTCTGTGTTTCGATTTGTTCGCAATCGACCAACTGTGAAATTGAAATCATTGGCTCGTCGGCAAGCTCTGATAGTTTCAAAATTCCAGCCCTAATGTGTGTGAACATCAAATTGAAGCGGCCAGCCCAGAGGAGAGGAGCGAGAAGAAGCTGAAAATGTTTGAGCCTATTTAGTTTCAGATTTTAATGGGGTTATTCTCGGAACCAGCAAAAAATCCGGAGAATGCTCCGATCGGTCTCAAACTTTGAGAAATCATTTAAAAAATAATCTCGGACATTCTCTGATAATTTCAGACCGAAATATTGATTTAAAAATTAATTTTCAAAATCAATATTTTGGTCTGAAATTTTCAGGGAATGCCCGAGAGTATTTTTTTAATGATCTCTCAAAGTTTCAGACCGATCGGAGCATTCTCCGAATTTTCGCTGAATTTTTTGCTGGTTTTTTTTTCTATTTTTTGCCTTTTTTGCTAGTTTCAAGAATAACCCCATAACTGATTTTTAACCCACGTCTAGAGTATCACACGTTCTCAACGTTTCTTTCTCTTCTTGAATTCTCCATGCGATTTTGATTGTGAGAAGCTGATAGAGCGATGGAATACGGCAGATAGCGGCCAGTAATTTGACCACCGCAAACGGAGCAACTGGAATGTCTCCTTCTTGTCTAAAAATTCATTTTCTTGGTTTCTTTTTTTTTTTTACGAAAATCACCTCTGAATTACACTGACACGTGGCATTTCCTCAACGTAGCACTTGAGAACATCGCTCTTCAGAACCAAAATTTCCTCTTTTTCAATTTTCCGATCTGGAAAAGCATGGAAAAACTCGGCGAGACGTTCACACACATTCATTCTCAGATTTTTCAAAAGTGATCCATTCACTTCGGCCTTCTTTGCATGTTTGCAAGCGATTGCGCAGAACAGCGTTACGTTTAAAATCATTCTTTGCTCATTTTCGGTCATGGAACGAGCAATCTTTTTGAGCATTTCGGATACTCCATTGAGTACGCTGAAAAAAAGTATATTCTGTGGTTTTTTGGGTCACTTGTTGGTCCGGATATATTTTCTTCTCCAAAATTTCATTTATAAAAGATGTGCACGTCAATTCTTTTTTTTTTTTTGGCGTGTCTTTCAACAAGTGTCTGGCAGAAACATGAGAGAGAGAGAGAGACAGACATATTCAAATAAACAATCGAAAAGAGGATCAGCTTTTCATGTTTTTTCGGGCTCTTTCGGATTGGAAATTCGACAAAATTGAAATGTCACGTTTTAGAAATTGCGTGAAAATAGAAATCCCCGAAATAGAAATTTAATAAATCAGAAACGTAACAAAATAAAAACGCGTGAAAACGGAAACGTAGAAGAGCAGAAATGTGTTGAATTGGAAATGAAATGGCAATGGAGCGCGCTTGCGAGATTCATTTTTCAAAACGAGTTTTTCGATATTTTTCACGTTTTTCTCGATATATTCTATTGTCGGCCCGCCAAATTGGTCAAACGCGCTCCGCTGAACTCAACGCTATGCGATTTTCATTTTGGGTTCTAAATTGAATTAATTTGGAGACCAAAATGAAAATCGCATAGCGTTGAGTTCAGCGGAGTGCGTTTGACCAATTTGGCGGGCCGACAATAGAATATATCGAGAAAAACGTGAAAAATATCGAAAAAATCGTTTCGAAAAATAAATCTCGCAAGCGCGCTCCATAGTCATTTTATTTCCAATTCGACACATTTCTGCTCTGCTAGGTTTCTGTTTTCACGAATTTTCATTTTGTTACGTTTCTGATTTATTACATTTCTATTTCGTGGGTTTCTATTTTCAGGCAATTTCCAGAATGTGACATTTCAATTTTGTCGAATTTCCAATTTCCAAGAAATCCTTGCAACTATTTATTCCCATCATTTTGTCTCCCGTTTTATAATTATTAAACTTTTCCCAATGTTGCTTCCCTTCCAAACATTCCTTTCCTAGTTTGCTAATTCAAATAATAAGCAATTCAGGTTCCTCCCACTTGCAAAATCAAAATCATCGTGCGAATATTCACAAGATGTAACCCATTGGGCTTCTCTTTTGCCCACACACACACAATATGCAACTCAACTCATCGAGCAGTCACTTGATACGAACAAGTGCACTCTTGACATGAGCTTTTTTATGCGTTGTCTACCTCAATCAGATACGCATTCATTCATAATGCACTTCTTCTCCTCCTCCTCCTCATATCCATTCACACCATTCCGTCCATCCAGCTGGTAATAAATAGTTATTCCATTTGGACTCGAAGCGTATAATTAATTACACGTCTTAATTCCAAATGAATAAACTAAATCCACAGTACCTAATTGTTCGTCCCCGTTTTGAGATTTTATGCAAATTTTCCAAACTTTATAAAGTTTCCGCAGCAGGGTTGGGATTTTAAGTTTACGGATTTTACGGGTTTTCGAAACCCCGTAAAAATTTTCCTGAGTTTGATTTAAAAAAATACAATTTTTTGTATTTTTCCGAAAGTTTTTCAAAAAAATCCTCCCGGTGCTACTAAAGTTCATAAAATTTTCTGTACATCGCAATTTATCCAAGATGATTTCTGAAAAAGCTCACCCTATTTTTCGATTTTAAACACCGAAAATAAACCTAAAATCGCAAGTTTTCTATATTTTTGTTGTTGGTCATTTTTCTTTTGGGGTTATTTTCGATACCGGCAAAAAAGCAAAAAAATTGAAAAAAACCAGCAAAAAATTCGGAGAATGCTCTAATCGGTCTGAAACTTTGAGAGATCATTCAAAAAATGCTCTCGCACATTTCCTGAAAATTTCAGACCAAAATATCGATTTTGAAAATTTTCAGAAATAAAAATTGATTTTTTAAAATCAATATTTCGGTCAGAAATTTTCAGGGAATGTCCGAGAGTATTTTTAAATGATATCTCAAAGTTTCAGACTGATTGGAGCATTCACCGAATTTTCGCTGAATTTTTTGCTGGTTTTTTCAATTTTTTTGCTTTTTTTGCCGGTATCGAAAATAACCCCAAAAGAAAAATGACCAACAACAAAAATATAGAAAACTTGCGATTTTAGGTTTATTTTCGGTGTTAAAAATCGAAAAATATGGTGAGCTTTTTCAGAAATCATCTTGGATAAATTGCGATGTACAGAAAATTCTATGAACTTCAATAGTACCGGGAGGATTTTTTGAAAAACTTTAGGAAAAATACGAAAAAATGTATTTTTCAAAATCAAACTACCCAGGAAAATGTTTACCATTTTTTTCTAATTCGGCCATTGTTTTGATAACTTTTTCCGATTTTTAGAATTGTTTTGTAATTTTTTGGCATTTTTTGAAAATCTTCGGCCATTGTTTTGATAAATTTTGTCGAATTTTAGAATTTTCAGTCATTTTTCGCAGAGTTTGGCATTTTTTTGCCATTTTCGAGTTTTGCGTAAAAAATCGGAGAATGCTCCGATTGACCTGAAATTTTGGTAAATATTGGAAAAAATTCTCCTGTACACGCTCAAAAAATTTTGGACCAAAATATCGATTTTC
The DNA here is from genome assembly GCA_963572235.1 of Caenorhabditis japonica. NCBI lineage: Eukaryota > Metazoa > Nematoda > Chromadorea > Rhabditida > Rhabditidae > Caenorhabditis > Caenorhabditis japonica. The sequence goes on along the minus strand of OY754343.1, from coordinate 21,342,889 downwards.
TGAAAATTTTTAAAATCGATATTTTGGTCCAAAATTTTTTTTAGCGTGTACAGGAGAATTTTTTCCAATATTTTCCAAAATTTCAGGTCAATCGGAGCATTCTCCGATTTTTCCGCAATTTTTTTCCGTTTTCTTCCTTTTTTTCCGGTTTTGTGAATAGCTCCATAAAAAATTTTACGCCCAGCCTTGTCGTTTGAAAAAAGTATAATAGCATTTAAAAAATGTTCAAAACGATTTTCTTTCAACTTTTTCGTGTTTCCGCACCAATCTATCACTCTTCGGCCCATCAGCAAACCCATGTAGTGCCACCTAACATACATCCTGCCCGGCTGCCGCTTGATTGACAAAAAACTCTCGACCACACGAAAAGAGACGGACCGCGGGTGACTGACAAACAACATATTTCATGTTAGTAGCACCTTCGCCCTGGCGACCAGAGTAGTCTGTGTTGTTTTCGACACTTCCGTTCTCTTTGACCCGCAGAAAGCAAAACCTTTCCTCCGTATCCTATTTCAATTGGAATAAGAAGAAGAAGAAGTCGTCTAGATGGGAGGGGGGGGGGATAGTAGGTGGAAGAAAAAGAAGAAGAAGAAGAAGGTTTGGACCTTTGCGATAGAGAAAAAGCGATTTCGTTGTTTTTCACATCATAAAATATCCATGATCGCATGTCTTGAATGAATGCTTTTCGCACTTTCGTTGCAACGTAAAAAACACATGTATTCGGTGGAAACACTACTTTTACTCTTAAATACATTGAAATTCTACACCTCTAGAGCTTCTTTCTTCTTCCACGTCATGTAGCAAATTTTATTCCAATGTTTCCTCTTGCGTAGTAATTTCTCCACTTCCTGAAGCCATTGTAATCGGTGCACTGAACTCTTGTTCTTCTTAATGCAAAACGTGTTGCATTCCGTGCTCCTCACCGGCCCGAGCCACCAAGAGTGATGATATCTTTCTTTCTCTCGTACACCTCTCGGTGAGTGTCACAACTGTTCAAAGAGGAACCTTGTTTCCACTGTGACTAACTGCCTTCGGTTACCCGCCCGCATAAATAAACGTGTCAATTAACTCGGATGAATGAACGACTTGTCATATCAGTAATGCATCAATTCAGCGCCCTTTTACCTTTCTGTGAAATTATCTTATCCCATTATTATTATGAATCAATTTTTAAATCTAAAATTATTTACAGAATCCACATGCTTCCTGATGCCGTCTAAACAAATGTTACTCTTCCAAACAATAATAATCTTCCTACTGCATTTTAACTCAGTGCCCTGTTCAAGAAACCATAAAAGGATATCAAGCGATGACCGGTGCAGGTATAATCATATCAGATTTCTCATGTTAAATAAAAAAATATATTTTTTAAAGTTTTCCTGGTGACGTTCACAATGTCTGGACGCACTGTCAATGCATACCCGTGCCCAGCGTTTCAGCGCCCGGAATATTCAGCCAAACATCACCCATACACATGATGTGTCATCACACATCTTCCGCTACAGTACCTCAGCTTCCAAACTCTGAAACAACAAAAGGTGCACCACCTCATGTTGTTGCACTCTCAATGACTGACGGATCCATGGCATTCGTGCAACAAGACGCATTCAAACACCACGACATTCAGACGCTCGACTTTTCAAACAATCAGATCCAAACGGTGAATGTAAACGCTTTCCGTGGATTGGAGGTGAGGCAAATTTGATAGATTTAGTTTGACAAGGGAGTTACATATGGCCGGGCATTCAGAAATTCCTAAAAACTTGGTGACATATAATTTGAGGTATGGTGTTTCGACTGTGAAATTTCTAGGGTGCACTTTTTTCGATTTGGCTGAAAAAAGCGTCTGAAAATATTTTAAAATTCAATCATCTTTAATGATTTTTAACGATGAAGGTTCGGCTGACGTGCAGAAGGTTGTTGGATCGTTCACGTCATTTGTTTTAAATTTTTGCAAATTTTTTTTGTAAACTCATTTTGGGATTACAAAAAAGGTGTTTTTTTATTTCAATTTCCCATTTTCATTTTCAAAAATGAGTTTACAAAAAAATTTGCAAAAATTAAAACAAATGAAGAGAACGATCCAACAACCTTCTGAACGTCAGTCGAACCTCTTATCCACTCTACCATTCCTCCTCTGCTTTCAACGTTAAAAATCACTAAAGATAAAGATGATTGCATTTCAAAATATTTTGCAGACGCTTTTTTTCAACCAATTCGAAAAAGTGCACCGTAGAAATTTCACAGTCGAAACTCCATACCTCAAACTATATGCCACCAAATTTTTAGGAATTTCTGAAAGACCGACCATATGTAACTCCCTTGTGAGTTGTTTTTCCGAATATTGGTATTTCAGATGAAACTGACCCAACTCGATCTTTCACACAACAACCTCTCAGTGATCCCCACATGGGCGTTGACTTATTTGCACAGTCTTCAGATTTTACACTTGGAAAACAATCGCATAGACGTATTGCGATCAAATACGTTCGATGAAACCCAACTGAACAACTTACAATTCCTTTATCTTGATAACAATCAGGTAGTAATATATCGCGCATTTTAGAAGAAAAAAAAAGAAGAAATTTCAGCTGCGCACAATTCCTAACCTGGCTTTCAACCATCTCCGACTTGTAGTGCTAATGCTTGCAAACAATAGAATTACAGAAATTCAAAAGATGTCACTACCGCATACCTTGAATTTTCTTGTTCTTAGGAATAACCTATTGACACAGGTTTGACTATCTCCTTTAAAAAAACGACGTAACACCGCAAATTCGGATTCATTTCAGATACCCTACGTAGCGCTTGCTGACTTAAAGAATCTACAATCAATCGATCTAGAAGGAAACAATATAACCCATTTGATGGATAACAACGAAGTGACTTTCGAGTCGGAAATGAAGATCGTATTGCAAAACAACAAGATTCGGAGGTTAGGGAAGAACTCGTTCCGAAGTTTCCGAAAGATCAAAGAGCTAGACCTTAGCTACAATCAAATACACCAAGTCGATGATTCCTCGTTCGAAACAGTTGGACACATGCAATCTCTCGATTTGAGTTACAATCGAATTGCGTACTTGCCTCGCGGAGTGCTCAAAAACTTTGCGAAAACTTTAAAGAAACTAAAGTTGGCTGAAAACATTGTACACGCAACTCCAGAAGCACTCCGAGATTTGCGTAATCTGACACATTTGAATCTCAATGGCAATAAGCTAAATAGAATCGACGAAGAGGTTTTGAGAGGGTGCAAGGATACACTGATGGAATTTCTGATCGCTAATAATCATTTGGAGCAGATTCCACATGGTGTACTAAACGGAATGAAGCAGCTGGAGCATCTAGATATCTCCAAAAACAAGATACGCGATTTAAAGAAACCATCATTTCCAATGTCAAAAGAGAAGGAAGAAGTGTCTAGTGTCCGCCGCTTGAATTTGGCCGGGAATAGAATTAACAATATGAGTGACTCTCAGATATTCGAGCACATGCCACACCTCACTTATGTCGATGTGTCTTTTAATCGGATCAAGCACATTTCACCACGAGTTTTCGAAAATCTCAAAAACTTGGAAAGTCTGTTCCTACAGGTTACAAAAAAAGTTGAAATAAGAAATAATTTGTTCCTTTTCAGAATAACCAGTTGGCTCATTTCCCATCTCTTTTTCGGCTCGAGAAACTTCGTCACTTGATGTTAGACAACAACCAAATTCAGAAGATTGACAATTTCTCCCTGATAGATCTTCCAAAGTTGCAGCATCTTTCTATGGCTGGAAACGAAATCGATTTGATTAATGAAAACGTGAGTAGGATTCGTATGAATAGTAAAACAGTGACATTTTTCAAAATCCAGATGTTCGGCGCGAGTATTTCTTCCGAACTCAAATCATTGAATTTGGCGCACAACAAAATAAGTTCAATTTCAAGTCGCTCTTTCTCTGATTTGGACAACTTGCAACAGCTGCGTCTGAGTCACAATAACATTCGAACAATTCCATCAATGGCGTTTTCAAATCTCCGAAATCTTCGTTATCTGGATCTCTCTCACAACAGAATCATTAAAATACTTCCAAGTGCCCTTTATCAACTTCCAGCAATGGATACTCTACATCTCGATCACAACAATTTGAATGAAATTGACAGAGACGCATTCAGATCTTTCACTGACTTGCAGTCACTGAAACTGTCTCATAACGCATTCCGAAAGTTTAGTTGTGAATTTTTGGGAAGTATTGCTCAAATCCTACAGCTAGATTTGAACTATAATCAAATAAATGAGTAAGTTTGTACTTTGCTAAATATGGAACTTGAAACCCAACATTTTAGAATTGACATTTCCTGCATTGCGCGAGGTATCCGAAAGCTATCCCTAGCGTCAAACAGTGTGGAAAAAATAAGTCGAAAATTGCTTCAAGACGCTACTCAGTTGACTTCAATTGATATATCTCAAAATGGAATAATCGACGTGGACAGTGACGCCTTTTCGGAATGTCGAAAACTGTCAACTGTCAAGTTATCACATAACTACATTCGAAACTTGTGGAAGGGAACATTCCAATTCCAGGTACAACTTTCTCAAACCCGATTATCTAGATTAAGAGGTTTAGGAAAAACTACACAGTATCGACATCTCCTTCAATGACCTGATATTCCTACACCAAGGAACATTTGGAAAAAACAATGTTCTGCAGTTGCACGTCAGTAATAACAAGCTTTCGCGAATACCGTTGGAAGCACTATCTTCTACAATATCATCTCTACATCTTCTAGATTTGGCGTCCAATAACATAAAGTAAGAACCACGCTTTTTCAGTCAACAATTAATTCCTATTCAGAGTGATCGACTCTTCGCAACTAACATCATTCAGCAATCTCTCCGTTCTTTCCTTTGCCAACAACAAAGTCGACTCAATCGAAGATGGCGCATTTGAATATCTTTCAAGTCTAAAGATCCTAGATCTTTCGAATAATCCAGTCACATCATGGAGTCCGACTGCTTTTCGTGATTTGAGTCACTCTATCAGTTCCATAAATATGGCCAATACGGGACTATTTTCAGTGCCCAAGTTTAGTCATAGATCCATTCAATCATTGAATATCAGCTGGTAAAAAACACGACGAGAAAAAAAAAAGTTGAAAATGAAGTGCACTTTCAGGAACAAAATATATGAACTTTCGGAAAGAGACTTGGCTCCTTTGACGAAACTAGTCGCCCTTGACATCTCGCACAATAATTTGAAACAAGTCAGTCCAATGGCTTTTGAACCTCTTCTTCATCTCAAGCATCTCAATATATCGGCGAATCCTATCACTCATATACAAAATGACCATATTCAACAACTATATCAGGTGAATAGATAATATTATCGTCCCGCCAAAATGGTCAAACGCGCTCCGCTGAACTCAACGCTATGCAAATTTAATTTTGGTTCCCAAATTATTTCATTTCACGTTGAATTTACACGTGAAATAAAACAATTTGGAGACCAAAATTAAATTCGCATAGTGTTGAGTTCAGCGGAGCGCGTTTGACCATTTTGGCGGGCCGACAGTAGCAAAATTTAAAAAAAAACAAAAACGAAATAATGAAATTTTCAGTTAGAAACATTGCATATCTCGGACATGCCAGCTCTTCTGCGTCTTCCAGATTCACACGCGTTCGGTCAAATGAACAACTTGAAAAACCTATATGTAAGTTATGCCGCGTCCAAAGTTCAAAAAATTCCTGAAATCAAGAGTTTTTGCAGTCCAAAGTGCCACAAAAAATCTCAGGCGATCACAGTTGAAACCGACGTTACCGTAGTGGCTTCGCTGCGAGACCTTCTATGTTTGAACTTGAATTTTCCCATTTTTCAAGTTCAAACATGGAAGGTCTCGCAGCGAAGCAACTACGGTAGCGTCGGTTTCAACTGTGATCGCCTGTTTTTTTCTGGGTTTTTTTGTGGCACTTTGGACTGCAAAAACTCTTGATTTCAGGAATTTTTTAAACTTTGGACGCGGCATTAAGTTCCAAACTCGGATAAACTGAAAAACAGTCATTGCATTACAGCTCTACAATATCCCTGATAATGCGTATCCCTACCAAATCAGTTCAATTCTATCAAACCTTCCGCCACTTCATACATTCTATGTCGATATCAAAGAATCAATTCTCGATAAACAATTTTACTTGGCCGACACCAGAATGCTCCGACATTTAGTGATTACTGGAAACAACGTTTCCAAAATCGAAACCGCGGCGTTCGCGACGATTCGCGGATTCCGAGTGAAAATCGAAATTCATAATACATCGATTAGCGAGTTTCCGGCAAGAATATTCGACACGTTGACCGGAATATCTATTCTTTCATTGAGGTATGGAAATAAAAATTTGAGAATGACCTTTTTTTCAGTTTGACCGATAACCGGGTAACAACGGTAAATCCATTCCAAGCAACAGTTGCTCCAGTTATCAACCAACACGGAACGATACTTCAGTCCTTGGAACTTCGGGTAATATGGTTATGGGGTTATTCTCGGAACCAGCAAAAAAAGCGAAAAATAGAAAAGAACCAGCAAAAAATTCAGCGAAAATGCGGAGAATGCTCCGATCGGTCTGAAACTTTGGGAAATCATTTAAAAGATACTTCCGGTCATTCCCTGAAAATTTCAGATCAAAATATCGATTTTGAAAAATTTCAGTAATAAAAATCAATATTTCGGTCTGAAATTTTCAGGGAATGTCCGAGAGTATTTTTCAAATGATCTCTCAAAGTTTCAGACCAATCGGAGCATTGTCCGAATTTTCGCTGAATTTTTTGCTGGTTTTTTCTATTTTTTCCTTTTTTTGCTGGTTTCGGGAATAACCGCATTACAGTCAGGCTTTATCGGAAATTTGCGATTCCGTTCCAAGACAAAATTACTTCGGAAAAAATAAATGTTTTGCTGTCAAAATTTGGTACGAATTTTTTTTGGGAAAAAATTCGGCCATGTCCGCGAAGCAAATGTTTTATTTCAAAAATAAGTTTACGTATTGTCGGCCCGCCAAAATGATCAAACGCGCTCCGCTGAACTCAACGCTATGAGATTTTCATTTTGGTTTCCAAATTATTTCATTTCACGTTGAATTTATACGTGAACTGAAATAATTTGGAAACCAAAATGAAATCCACGTAGTACTGAGTTCAGCGGAGCGCGTTTGATCATTTTGGCGCGTCGACAATACCTTTTCTCAATTTTTGAATTTTATTGTGGAGAATTTACGTTTTATGGGCGTATTCAGGTTCTTTTCCGATTCTTCCGATCAGAAATCGGAACAAGAATTCGAAATTTCGGAAAAAACACGAAAATTTAAAAATTTAAATTTCGGGGCTCTTTCGGAATCGAAATTCGACAAAATTGAAATGTCACGTTTTGGAAGTTGCGTGAAAATAGAAACCCACGAAATAGAAATTTAATAATCCAGAAACGTTATGCCGCGTCCAAAGTTAACAAAATCTCCTGGAATCACGTTTTTTCTGCAGTCCAAAGTTGCACAAAAAATCACAGAAATAACAGGTGTTTACCACTGAATTTTTCGGCGTGAATGTTGCAAACAAAAAACACGCGAAAATATAGTGGTAAACACCTGTTATTTCTGGGATTTTTTGTGCAACTTTGGACTGCAGAAAAAACGTGATTCCAGGAGATTTTGTTAACTTTGGACGCGGCATTACGTTTCTGATTTATTACATTTCTATTTCGTGGATTTCTATTTTCACGCAATTTCCAAAACGTGACATTTCATTTTTGTCGAATTTCGATTCCGAAAGAACCCCATTATTTCATTGCACACAGTTTCTCATTTTTAGAATAATCCAATACAATGCGACTGCCAATTCCAATGGATCGATGAGTTCATAAGAGCCACAAGTTTACTTTCTGATCACTCGAAATCTCACGATTTTGACAAAGTGGAATGCGCGAATGTACAAACCGGTAATTTGGAAACGATAGCATCGGCTGCGAATGAATTATTCTCGTATCGCACAAAAACGACTCTACTTCCCAAATCGGATGACTTTGATTTCGAGTGCACAGTTCAATCGGCAAATTTTTCGTTATTTTTGCCCATTGTTCTTTCCGTTTGTTTTCTTTTTACTATCTGGTGAGAATCTCGCTTTGAACTACGGGTTTGTTACAAGTTGTTTCCTAGTATTTTTTAATGATATTTGATGATGATTACGGTTACAATAAATTCTATTTTGAAAAAAAAAAAAGAAACGATTTACCTTTGGAGCACTTTGATTATCGAGTTTGTTAGGAACGATTCTTTCGAGCATTTATCCTCAATATCGGCAAAAGTTGCATTTTCTCCTGGAAAAAAAAACAAGATCACGGTGCCCAGGATTTGAAAAGTGGGCGGAGCCGAGCAAACGCGCCCCACGTACTCACGTTGCGGACAGATTTACGAGGCTCCTCCCACTGCCCAACTTTATTTTTTTTGTGATTTTCCCATTTTTTGTAGCTTTTTGATGTTTTATTTTTCTGTTTTTTAATCAATTATTTATTTTAGGTCGATAATTGTTGTACTTGAACGAATATTGGACGAGAAATTTTGGAAAAAGAAGAAACATGATGGATGATGCAAAAATCGATGAAAATTGTTTTCCGGCTTTTCATGGTAAATTTTCTTGTGTTTTAAAGTAATTTATTATTTTAGGTGGTTAAATTATGTGTTCCGATGTCGACCAGGGAAAAAACATGAAACATAGCCTGATCGATACTGTTCTTCGATTAATTTCAATTATTTTTGGGCCATTTGGCCGGTATAATTTGCTTATTTGTATGTTTTTGTATGTTAAAGTCACCATTTTCCACCAAAAACGATTTATAAAGAGAAACGGACAATTGCGGTATAAAATTTTGGGCGAAATTTTTTGGTGTTTAAACACGAGATCTTTGTGTGAGCTGTCGTCGAAACATTTTATTCAAACATTTAAAATACATACAGGGTGCGTCAAAATTACGTGCACTACTTCAAACGCGCATCATGACAAAAGTGGAAGTCCAAAACACATGAAAATCAACAGAAAGTTTATTCAATAGTTTAGAAATACCAGAAGGTTGTTGCCGGCTGTCGCCGTCAAAAACCTTCTGGGTGGGCTTGGGGATGCGCGAGTCTCCCTGAATTAAACAAAAGTTTTACAGGAAAATTAGAAAACCACCAAAATTGAATTTGTTAAAATCTAAATGTTATTTTGTTCCTATCTACCCATTTTTTAAACAATTCATTGCGTTAGAATTGTGTTACGAACCTATTTCATGCAGGAAAAAACAGTTTTTGGTAGTTGTTTCCTGATTCATTGCACAAAACCATTAAATAACCACCGTACTCTAAATTTTCAAAAAAAAAAAACCGCGCGGAGTACACCAAGTGGCGGGAAGTTCAGACTTATTTCTCGTTTCCAACATTTTTCCCTGACTCTCTCGCAAATTTTTCTAAATTTTTTTTCCAAAACCGTAGAAAAACAAAACTTTATCCTCTGTTTTTGATAAAAAATTTTATTCCGCATCGATTCAACACACCCCTGTTATATGATAGAAAAGGATGGCTTTCATTTGAAAATTCAAGATTTCCATGTCTCCCAAAAAGTTGGAGCTCTGAAAGTTAAGAAAAAAACACGAAATTCCTAACAAAAAACTATAAAGATGAGTAAGGTATGGATCCCCGGCCTACAAAACACATCAAGAATCACAGCCAAAGCGCTTATCCACTTGACCACAGGCGTTGTCTAATCAATCGCCCTGGTGGAGTACATGCGGACGCGACTGGTAGACTTAAAAAAAAAAAGAAGAAGATTGATACGCCACACGTGTGAACTCGCGAGAAGTGGGGACCGAGAAAATTTTAAGTGCATACAGTATGCTACCATTCAAACTTGTTCGATTCTGAAAAAAACTTCGGCCGCCTCATGCCCCTTGTGTTTCAAAATGCGTAGCCAAGTTTGGTGCAAATCGGTCCGCTAGAAGTAGGAGAAAAAGTTGGTGACATGAAATCTCACACACATACTGACAAACTTCAGTGCTTAATAATAGTAAAGATAATGCCAAAAGAGGTAATTTTACAGAAGCGCCCCCCACACCACTACTCCACCCCCACAACCGGAATAGGCCCCCCATCAGTTCATTTTTAGTCCCGACTCAGGGTGGGGGGCACTTGTGTGAGGGGGGTGCTTGTGAAATGTCACCATTACAGAAGTATCCCCCCATAACTGAGAGGGGGGTCGATTCTGAAAGCATAGGTAATCTTTCAGAAGCGCCCCCACAACATTTCATTTCCGCCCCCCTCAGGAAAATTACAGAAGAAGCCCCCACCACGGATTTCATGAAAACTTCATAAATCTGCTGGGTTTTTTTTTTATTTTAAAAGTAACTTACATGTTTCCCTGGCGATAAGCTCGCATTTATGGATCAATTGGTATAGATATTATATAGATATAGATGGATCTTTATAGGGCCGCAGATAAACTTGAGAAACATCGTTTTGCCACGTACGATGGTAAAATGAGAAATAAAATAGAAAAAAAGGATTATGAAAATACGTGTACACGGTGTCCAGGATTTGAAATGTGGGCGGAGCCTATTTGCTGGCGCGTCAGCAAACTTTCATGGCGCACTTTCGGTGCTTGCGCAGTTTGCGACTCTCGAATTTTTTTAATTGATTTTTTTTATTTTTCTTTCAGTAAAACCTGTTTTTCTTTGTAAAATGTATGTATTGTATCTTTTAATACCATTAAATTGCCCAAACTTCAATTTTCGTAAAGATTTATCCTGAAAAAACACCAAAAAACTCAAAACGAATATTTCGAAATGGTGGCTGAACCAAATTCGACGTTCTTGGGCTTAAAAAATTTCTAAAGACCTCAGCTATAATTCCGTTGGAGCACATGTGGGAAAAAATAAGAATTTATGCTTTTTTTTCCCGAAAAACATTAAAAATGCGTCAAAATTTGAATTTCGCGCGAAAAAATCCAGTGGGGCGCGTTTGCTCGGCTCCGCCCACTTTTCAAATCCTGGACACCGTGGTGTATGTATTGCCACGCATTTAAATGTCACGTTTATATTATATTTCTCTAATAAAATATTTTTACGTGAAACTTTATTTTAATCTTGAGGGGGGCTCTTCTGGGGGTTTCCCGTGGGGTCCTGAACTGTAATGTTGGGGGTGCTCTTCTGTAATTTTACCCCAAAAGATTATTAAATTCGGCCTTTTTTGGCGGCAATGACAGAACGAAGACGTCGTGGGTAAGATTCCACCGTGGCACGGAGGTACTCAATTTGTCCCATTCTTCGACAAAAGTCTTCTCTGAAAGCTTCCAGACTAGAATGGGGTCTTGCACATACTATATTTTGAAGTACTCTCCAGATGGAGAAGTCGAGCGGATTTAGATCCGGACACGATACAGGCCATCTATCTTTCTTTATGAACGCCGGCAAGTGGGCTTTGAACCAGTCCTGGGTGTACTTTTCCGTGTGAGGAGACGTTCCGTCTTTCTGGTACAGAAAAATGATGCAATAATGAAAATAAAAATTGAATATTGTGCGCACGAAAAATGCATCAACACGCGTTGCCATAGCGTGAAAGTTTTGTGCACGTAATTTTGACGCACCCTGTATTGTCGGCCCGCCACGTTGATCAAACGCGCTCAGCTGAACTCAACGCTATGCGATTTTCATTTTGGTCTCCAAATTATTTTATTTCACGTATAAATTCAACGTGAAATGAAATAATTTGGAGATCAAAATGAAAATCGCATAACGTTTAGTTCAGCGGAGCGCGTTTGACCATTTTGGTGGGCCGATAATAATTGAATATTTTTAAACCTTGAAAAGGCGATATTATCGATTTTTCCAGCCACCATTTTTTCTCTTTTTCTCGAATTCTCTCATTCAATATTCATTCGCATACGCCATTTATTGATCTGAAACAAAAATGTGTCAATAAAACATAAGGAAAACTGCAAAATGAGGAAAAATGTGAAAAAAAGGAAAAATCACAGAAAAAAATATCAGGGCAGTGAGCGGAGCCTCGTAAATCGGTTTGCAACGCGAGTACGCAAACGCAAACACAAACACCGCGCGACAACTTAAATAAAACAATAATAAATAGGCAACAAGATGAAATAAGTTTCAAACAAACATACCAAAAATCTTGTAAATTTGCGCAAAGAACAACTTCAGGAAGAACGTCATTTCGTCGCTTCTACATCCACCAATGATATAGAAAATACCATTTCGTCTCGACACCGATCCCTTTTCTTTCCTGTTGATCAAAAGTTTTCCACTGAGAAGACGCAATAAAATCGGAACGACTACAGCTCGATGCTCGTCCACCACTTGAACATCATCCTCGTCGTTAGAGAGTTTGAAATAGGTGAGCGTTTGTCGAAACGTCTTCTCATCGAGCAACGCCTCCAGATTTCCTCTATAGTTGGCCAAAATCGCATTTCTATACGAGAAAATGCAGGCGAGAGCAGCTCTTTGAACTCCTTCAAATTTGGATGCGAGCAGTTGCTCATACATTTTCAAAATCTTCGGTTCCAGGTAAACAGACTTTGCCGCATTGAATTTGGCATAGACATTCAGAAGAGCAGTGAGCGCTTTCAGAACGAAATGCATCTCCTCGCGTTGACTACGAGCTTCTGGGCTGCGACGGACTTCTTCTACTTCTTCCTTTTCCTCTCCATCTTCCTGATCATTCTCTTCTTCTTCTTCTTCTGTTTCTTTTTCTTCGCTAATTGGTGAGATATCAACAATGGTATTGCTAGATGTCAATCGTAAAAAGTCCCTGAAAAATATCAAATCTGAATGGACTAAAATTTTAGGTTTGTGGATTTTTTTTTCTGTCTAGCACGGTGTCCAGGATTTGAAAAGTGGGCGGAGCCGAGAAAACGCGCCCCACTGGATTTTTTCGCGCGAAATTCAAATTTCGACGCATTTTTTATGTTTTTCGAGAAAGAAAAGCATAAATTCTTATTTTTTCCCACATGTGTTCCAACGGAATTATAGCTGAGGTCTTTAGAAATTTTTTAAGCCTAAGAACATCGAATTTGGTTCAGCCACCATTTCGAAATAATCGCTTTGAGTTTTTTGGTGTTTTTGCAGGATAAATCTTTACGAAAATTGAAGTTTGGGCAATTTTATAGTATTAAAAGATATTCTCAGTACGGAGCGCTGCAAACGCGCTCCCTTCGCACAGTGGTGGACGCGGCCGCGTTGGCGACGAGAGAGTTCAGAAAATTGAGAGAGCCGTGGCCGATGTTTCGCTCTGATTTCTCTAAACCTCACTCCAAATGCATGTGAAATTTTTTGTTCGTTTGGAGCGAGTTTTCAACGTTTTATACCGAGTATACAATACATACATTTTACAAAGAAAAACAGGTTTTACTGAAAGAAAGATAATAAAAACAATTAAAAAAAAATTCGAGTCGCAAACTGCGCAAGCACCGGAAGTGCGCCATGAAAGTTTGCTGACGCTCCAGCAAATTAGGCTCCGCCCACATTTCAAATCCTGGACACTGTGTCTAGTCAGAAAAAAAAACAAACTGTTTGTCCTTTTCTTAAAGTTTTTCAAAAAATCCTACTAACGGATTTATTCAAAATGATACAGATAATGAAAATTGAATAGAAAAATGATCAACAACAAAAATGGATTGTAAACTTTGAAAATTTCTATATTTTAGTTTAGATTCAGTATTTAAAATCAAGAAATTGGTTATGGGCCTATTCACAAAACCGGAAAAAAAATGCGGGAAAAATCGGAAAATGCTCCAATTGACCTGAAATTTTGGGAAATATTGGGAAAAATTCTCGCTAACAAAATTTTGGAGCAAAATATCGATTTTTCTGAAAATAATCGACATTTTGGTCCAAATTTTTGTGAGCGTAGAGAATTTTTTCCAATATTTCCCCAAAATTTCAGGTCAATTGGAGCATTCTCCGATTTTTTCCGCAATTTTTCTTGTCGTTTTTTCTTTTTTTTTTTCACGTTTTGTGAATAGGTCCATAACCAATTTTTTGATTTTAAATACCGAATCTAAACTAAAATATAGCAATTTTCAAAGTTTACGATACAAATTCGAATCGAATGCCTCATTTTTGTTGTTGATCATTTTTCTTTCAATTTTTGTTCATATTTATGGTTTCAGCAATTCATTAAAATCCATAAATTTTGCGTTTTATGGATTGCACAAAATAGGAAAAAAACGGCAAAAAACTGCGCGAAATCTCGAAAAATGCTCCAATTGACCTGAAACTTTGGGAAATAAGGGCAAAAATACTTATGGACATGAAATTCTCAGAAAATTTTGGACCGAAATATCGACTTTAAAAATTGATTTTTTTTTTCTGAAAATATTTATGGGGATATTCACAAAACCGGAAAAAAAAGAAAAAAAAAAGGAAAAAAATTGCGGGAAAAATCGGAGAATGCTCCGATTGACCTGAAATTTTGGGAAATATTGGAAAAAATTCTCCTGTACACGCTCAAAACATTTTGGACCAAAATATCGATTTTAAAAATTATCGCATTTTTTTTAATTTTTAAAATCGATATTTTGGTCCAAAATGTTTTGAGCATGTACAGGAGATATTTCTCCAATATTTCCCAAAATTTCAGGTCAATCGGAGCATTCTCCAATTTTTCCCGCAATTTTTTTCCTTTCTCTTCCTTTTTTTCCGGTTTTGTGAATAACCCTATAAATATTTTCAGAAAAAAAAATCAACTTTTTAAATCGGTATTTCTGCCCTTATTTATCAAAACTTTAGGTCAATCGAAGCATTTTTCGCGCAGTTTTTTTTTGCCGTTTTTTGCTATTTCGTGAATAACCCCATAAAACTTCCATCCGCGAACGATTTAAAGCTATTTTATTCAGTTTGATAGAAAAAAAACCAATTTTCATTTGTTTTTCTTAAACTTTTTCAAAAAAATTAAAATTTTTGTTATTACTAAACAGAACGATTCGGCAGAAATCCGTTAAAAAAAAAATAAATTTTACGCCAACTCACTCATAAAGGCCGAGAAGAAGTGGACTAATTACTCTGGTTCTTCTCTCCGCCACATCTGGAATCGTCTCGAAAAAGTTGAACAGTTGAATTCTGGCGTTGACAAAATCAGATCGGGTCGTTATGTCAATTCCAACCAGTCTTCCTTCTTCAGAATGGCTCGTTTCTTTTTTAATATCTAAAATGAACAATAGTTTGGAAACATAAACGATTCACGGAAACCAGCAAAATAGGCAAAAAATTGGTAAATAATGTCAAAAATTTTTCAAAATCGATATTTTGGTCTGAAATTTTCTGCAAATTATTTATGGGGTTATTCTCGGAACCAGCAAAAAAAGCAAAAAAATAGAAAAAACCAGCAAAAAATTCAGCGAAAATTCGGAGAATGCTTCGATTGATCTGAAACTTTGGGAAATCATTTAAAAGATACTTCCGGTCATTCCCAGAAAATTTCAGACCGAAATATTGATTTTAAAAATTATCGATTTTTATTTCTGAAAATTTTCAAAATCGATATTTTGGTCTGAAATTTTCAGGGAATGACCGGAAGTATCTTTTAAATGATTTCGCAAAGTTTCAGATCAATCGGAACTTTCTCCGAATTTTTTGCTGGTTTTTTCTATTTGTTTGCTTTTTTGCTGGTTTCGAGAATAACCCCATAAATTTTCGCTGAATTTTTGCACATTTTGCTGATCTCGTGAATAGATCAGACTCACTCTCATTGACATGATCGATCCATGTTGCCATAACTTTCCAGAATGTATCAATATTCATCTGATTGGCATACGTCAGCAAAACTTCGTGAACTGCTTTCCAGAGCGGAGAGAATCCGACGAAGAATTGAGAGATGATGTCAGTGACAATCACCATTTCCACTTTCTCGCTCGATCCAATCGGAGTGTGCTCTTTGTGTTGTCCGAATCGAATTTTGCGCAGATGAAGAAGACGTTCTCTAAAGTTGGTCAACTCGCTCTCCTCTGCCTCGTACAACACTTGGAAAACTGTGCTCTGTTGTTTTCTAACAATTCCGTTATCGTCGGTTGTTTCCGGAAGTGGTACGTCAAACGTGCTGAGAATTTTGAAAGCCGTCTTGCGAACTTCATCGTTGGAACTCAAAAACGCTGGATACACAAGATCGACGACTTTGTTCATGTACTTTACATCTTTGGAGACTCCATAAACCGAAACAAAGAGTTCGAAAGAGAGAAGAGAGGACTCGGAGCAATTTTGAATGCACAGGAACTTCTCGACGTCTTCTTTTTTGATTTTGTTCAACAAGCGTTTGTTGGTCAAAAAGAGTCCAACGGTGCACGCAAAAACGAGTTGGCTGTTGAGAATAGAGGTGTTCGAAGAAGTGATAGCTTCCTGAAGAGTATCAAGAATGTCTTCCGATCCTTTGATAACATCGGCTTGCGAGTATAACCATGGCCACGCGACTGCCATATCGATAAGGAAAGCAACGTCGAGTTTCTTTCTATTTTCCGATTTGAAGTTGGAGACGAGCCAATCTCTGAACACGTAGTGGGTGGAGAGATCGAAGAAGTTTGTTCGCGAATCTTAAAGAATACAATTTTACATAATTTTTTTGGAATATAACTTTTGAATGGAGAGGGTTATGGTTCTGAAAATTTGCATGAATATGTCCCGTAATGTTTTTGACAAGCTCCAAAATAGACTTGGTCATTTTTGAAAACTGCAGATTTTTCAAAAAAAAATTCAGATGCCAAAATTTTCGACCCAAAAATATTTTTTTTTTCAGATTTTTTATGGGGTTATTCACAAAACCGGAAAAAAAGGAAGAAAACGGAAAAAAAAACTTCGGGAAAAATCGGAGAATAATCCGATTGACCTGAAATTTCGGGAAAAATTGGAAAAAATTCTCCTGTACACGCTCACAAAATTTTGGACCCAAATGTCGATTTTAAAAATTATCGATTTTTTTCTGAAAATTTTTAAAATCGATATTTCGGTCCAAAATTTTGTGAGCGTGTACAGGAGAATTTTTTCCAATTTTTCCCGAAATTTCAGGTCAATCGGATCATTCTCCGATTTTTCCCGAAGTTTTTTTTTCCGTTTTCTTCCTTTTTTCCGGTTTTGTGAATAACCCCATTAAAAAAGACTCGAAATTTATTTTTAAAATAAAGTTTCAAAACTAAAAGTATGATTTTAGTTGATTATGGGTCGATCGGACAATTTTCAGCTGACTTACATCACTTTGAATATCAAGGTCCACATGGATAACTCAACTATTGTCCATTCGCGAAAAAAGCAAGTGCGCTCCACGAAACGTAGTACTACGTGGATTTCATTTTCGTCGCCAAATTATTTCATTTCACGTTGAATTCACACGTGAATTGAAATAATTTGGCGACGAAAATGAATTCCACGTAGTACTACGTTTCGTGGAGCGCACTTGCTTTTTTCGCGAATGGACAATATATCTTTTATTGAGAATCACCAAAACCAAAGAAAATAAGGGCAAATTAGATAAAAACCGTCAAAAAACAGAGTTTACCGTGAAACCTGTATTAGAAGGGCCGGCCCTTCTATTTTTCGTGGGGTGTCTCGCATGGCCCTTGTATTTGAGGGGCTCTTCTATTTTTCGTAAGGTTTTGTCGGAATCTTTCTATTAGAATGGTCTTCTTGTTCCTTGTAAAATTTCAGATAATCCAACAAAAAAAAAAATCACAAAAATCAACAAATTCTACAAAAAATCGATAGTTTTAATAGAAAAATTCACAGAATTCAACAAAATTAGAAAAAAATAAAGATAACAAAAAAATTGTTTTAAAATGATGGTCTATTCGTTATTGCTCACATCAATTGAAGTTTCGCTGTTCCAGGGGATTTTTAAACGCGCAATCTGTAAATAATTCAGTCTTTTTTTAAGCGTCTAAACTCATGATTTACATTAAATTACAAAGTTTAAGAGAGTAACATGCAAGACAAAATTCGAATTAGAACACAACACGATTAAAAAAAATAAATAATTGAAATTTGGTCGTAATTTCACATCGCTTTGACTTCGGCCGTAATTTCGCTAAAGGGGTCCTTCTATCAAAGGGGGCACTTCTATTTTTTTTTCGTTTGGAGAGCTCTTCTAATAGAGGGGTCCTTCAATTTAAGAGCCCTTCTAATACAGTTTTTACGGTATTTTATTTTATTCGGTTTTGGTGATTCTCAATAAAAGTTAAAGTTGGCATACCCATGTGGACCCTGATATTCAAAGTGCTGTAATTCAGCTGAAAATTGTCCGATCAACCCATAGTCAACTAAAATCATACTTTTAGTTTTGAAACTTTATTTTAAAAATAAACAAGCCTGGCTGAATCAAAAACTATTTTCTTTTCTCATCTCTAAACTGTTTTTATTAGACCTTTTCCTCTACCCAGAGGCAAACGCAACGGCATGTTGCCAGCCGCGAACAAATCTACTCCTCGAGAGCGTTCATCCCACGTGTCCCGTGTGGCGCAGGCGGTAGTACGCTTGCACGTCGATCTTTTATTTGGCCGCGGGTGCTGAGTTCAACCCCGCCATGCGCCTTTGACACAGACACACAAAGATCCTCAGTTACAAACCCAAACGGAATTTTATATACCGTAAAACCTGTAATTGAAGTACATGTACTTCTATTTTTCAAACCCCTCAAATTGGTGTACTTCTAATACAGGTGTACTTCAATTAGAGGGTGTACTTCTATTTTTCATCCCACTCCCGGACAAATTTTTAGACTCTTGGCCCGCAATTAAGAAATACGGAATTCATTTTAAAAAAGCAACAAAACAAAAAAAATCCGGATCTATCGTTTTGGATCGCTTTCATTTCAAGTTCCTGCTTTTTCCAACGAATAATACATTGTCGGCTGATACCATACTCTTTGGCTGCTTTTGAAACGTTCGATTGTTTGGCTCGGCAAACTGTTCGGATCTTGAAGTCGAGGCAATAGCTCTTTCTTGCAGCCCGATGTTATCATCCAAAGTAGAGAGTACGACAGAATAGAACTTGGTGAAATAGAACTGCTACAAAAAAAACCTGGATAAAATAGAACTTCTACAAAAAACTCGTGGTACGATTGAGCGCTTTTGCATTATTTGTTCAATTTCTCAGTTTTTCGCAGATTATGCAAATTCGCATCACGAGTTCTATTTTATAGCAGTTCTATTTCGCTCACTTCTATTTTGTTACAGTTTTATTTGTTTCAGTTCTATTTAACCAAGATGATAAAATCGGGCTGCAAGAAAGAGTTATTGCCTCGACTTTAACATCTGAACAGTTTGCCGAGCCAAACAATCGAACGTTTCAAAAGCAGCCAAAGAGTATGATATTTTTTTTAGAATTTCTATTTCGCCTAGTTCTATTCTGTCGTACCCTCCCAAAATATTGCAAGTGTGTGCCTTTATGAACGTGTTTGCACACTTCACTTGTGTCGCGGGCATTCGAATAATTTTTCAATTCAAAATTTCTTCAAAACAATGAAAAACAGAAAAAAAAGCTTCAAAAATGGAATAAAACATTTTTTCAAAATAATTAACCCGATGATGTACCTCTATTAGAAGGTGTACTTCAATTAGAGGGTGTACTTCAATTAGAGGGTGTACTTTTATTTTTCAAAGGCCTCTCGGGGGTGTACTTCTATTAGAGGTGTACTTCTAATACAGGTGTACTTCAATTACAGGTTTTACGGTATAAGGATGATTTCGAGTCTTGAAAAATCCGAAAAAAAAATTTTTGGGTCTGCAGTTTTCCAAAATGACCAAATCCATTTTTGGAGCTTGTCAAAAACATTACGGACAGATTCATGCAAATTTTCAGAATCGTAACCCTCTCCATTCAAAAGTTATACTCCAAAAACCAAAATATGATATCTTTTTGTCCGGTACTGAATATACCTCTTGAAGAAGTGTATCTGATAGGTCTTCTTTGAGAACATAAAATCGAGTAGAAGCTGACAATCTGTCTGAGTAAGTTTACGTCTTTTGATTTCTCCTTTACAATTTCCGAGGCAATTTTTCCGAGAGCTGGCATCATGTACAAGTCAAAAGACTCCAATTGGATGGTTTTCAGCAGCAATCCAATGACAGTCTGATATTCTTTTGACTTTCCAACAATTTTCAGCGTAATGTCTCGAGAAAATAGGCGGTTTTGGTCGTCGTTAAAAACCGAAAGAAGAACTTCGCTGATAAAATCGACTGCATATTGTTCAAGTCTAAAGTCCTCGATTTTCACAACATTTTCCAAACTGTTCTTGAGCTCAGCAGTGCAGATAAATTCCACATGTTCTGGATTTTTCAACTCATTCTTCCCCTTGTTTTTCTTATTTTCCTTCTCTTTCCTCTTCTTCTTTTTCGTCACTTCATTCATCAACTCGTCGTTTTTCAAAACAATGCATGGCTGCAACAGACGCATCATACTGATCGCTTCGCTCATCTTTTTCGATTCTCCGAGCATTTTTGTCAGAACTTTCTGATAGAAAAAACGGTTTTCGAACGTTGAATTCTTAGCGTATTCGATGGTGTATCCAACCATTTGAACTAGAATTGGAACAGAAAACTCTATAAACTCTTCAGATTCTTCTTCTGGATGCACCAACGCGTGCACAATGTCTCTGAAGATTTGATCACAATTACTGTGAAAAGTTCCGGCAATTCCGACATAAGTGTTGAAAAAGAGACGAGCGCATCCATCAGAAAGATAGTTGTGTGGAGTTTTGAATGCTTGTTGGACAACAAATCCGGAAATGGAGCGGAGATCTGTGGATTTACGGAGTAGGTAGGCGAATGACTCGGCGGCGAAACGGCGCGCAAAGTCACGGCTACTGGCGAACAATGGGAGAAGATTTCTGAAATTTCAGAAAAAAAAAATAAATACTTTCAATTTAACTTTTTTTAAAAGTGTCACTCACGTGAAAGCCTTCTTCAATTGTTTTGATAAAACTCCTGCTTGAACTTTGATGATAATTGAGAAGCACAAATATGCTGCCTCTTGATTTTCAGCCACTCTATCGCCTAGATCCAGAATGTTGACAAGAATATCGATTGATTTCCAGAGATAATTTCGGAATTTCTCTCTTAAATCACGAGCTAAAGCTGACAAAATTCCACAAAAAGCGGGAATCGAACGAGATTCTGGTTTTGTAATGTACTCGGTAAGAACATTAAATATATGATCAGCTTTGTGAAGAAGCTGAGCGTATGTCTTGATTTCATTCACTTGAATCGCCATAACAAAAGACTCTGGAAGAAAAAAAAACAGTCGATTGAAATAAAATATACTATTCAAATATACGAAACACTCACCAAGATCCGGACCCTGGTCTTCTCCTCTCCAGTTATCTATCGCATCTTCAAAATATGTCTCAAATAAAGATTCTGCATTCAGTTTTCTCGAAAATCTTCCATTATCACCTCCCATTTGAGCGATTCGTTCATTGAATGACAGGTACTGAAAAAAAAATATCTGAATATTTTTTAAATTTTAATCAAACCTTTTTAACCTTCTTGAACTGTTTCTTCGCAGCATAATATTTGGCGAAGATCTCATCTTCGTTTGTTTCTTCCATATCTGAAAATTGATGTTTTTGGGTGAAAATATGTAAATTGGTGAGAAAAATCGATAGGTGAATGAATAGAACGATGATGTTGCGAAAGAAAAACTCGCAAAAATTTTTTTTATTTTTTAAATGTGAAATTTATAAAAGTTTTGAGTCTTTTAATTGAAAAAAAGAAAAAAAATGTGTTTGCGAAAATGAAAAAAATTTCTACGAAAAATAATGCATGTGCGCTCCACCGCACTAGATAAATAGGCGGGTATTCAAATCGAAGTTGTTGATGCATTTTCGTCTTTCCGAAAATTACCATCTTCTCGAACAATTAATTATTGCACATTTTTTCAAAGAATAAATACGTTTCTAAACTGATAAAAAAAAAGATACGAAATTTTCGAGATCATAATGGGGTTACAGCAAAATATGAAAAAATAGAAAAAAAAAACCAGCAAAAAATTCAGCAAACATTTGGAGACTGCTCCGATCGAAATGAAACTTTGGGAAATCATTTAAAAAATACTTCCGGTCATTCCCTGAAAATTTCCGATCAAAATATCGATTTTGAAAATTTTCAGAAATAAAAATCAATATTTCGGTTTGAAATTTTCAGGGAATGTCCGAGAGTATTTTTTAAATGATTTCTCAAAGTTTGAGACCGATCGGAGCATTCTCCGAATTTTCTCTGACTCTTTTGCTGGTTCCGAGAATAACCCCATAAGAAAACTGGCAATCAATCGATTTTTTTTTTCAATTTTTTTCAACGAAACACGCTTCAGCTTCAGCACAATAAAAAAATTGTTTATTCGATAAACCCTGTTATTCCTAAAATACTACTGTAAGGAAAACAAAAAAATATTCTTAAAAAGTTTAGAAAGTCGAAGAAGGTGATCTTTGAGCTGTATCGTTTAAATTAAAGACATGAAAACTGTCGAAAATATACAGAAATTGAGAATAAAAATAAAGAAAGGAACATGATAAAAAAAGGAAAATAAAGACAAAAAATGGACCTCGTATTTTTTAAGTTACATATCATCACAAAATTAACATTCTCTGGTAATCCGTTTTGCTTGCTTCCAATCTATTTTGAGTCTAATTAGGTAGAATTGGCACCTAATATGTTCGGTAAAAACGCTGAAAACTCGCTCCAATCGAACAAAAAATTTCGCATTCATTTGGTGTGAGGTTTAGAGAAATCAGAGCAAAATGTCGGCGACGGCTCTCTCAATTTTCTGCACTCTCTTGTCGCCAACGTGGCTGCGTCCACCACTGTGCAAAGGGAGCGCGTTTGCAGCGCTCTGTACTGAGAATATCAAAAACAATAAATCACGCAGATCAAATTCAGATTAGATTTGATGCAAAACGAATTCCCAGAGTTTCTAAGAATTCAGCCTATAATCTGGTCCAACGACAAAAATTTCAGATCTTGCGAACCATTGTTTTGTGAAACGCGTGTTTGAATTGGCAAGCGGCTGCTCGGAGTGAAAACGATTTCTCCAAAAGGCGTAGACGCGAGCCGACGTGATCGAGTTCTGCTTCGGAATCACAACGATCTTTGGCGGGACAACATGACTCCAATTGTCGACAATAAGATGACCATGTCTCCAGGTTTTCACAAGTTACTTGATCCTCGTGTATTGTTTTCTGAGCATAGCACTTGGCATTCTGCAATGAAAAAGAAGGTGGATTAAAGTGTTTATTACTGCGTCGCGAAAACCTCTCAGAGCAGAGCGCGCGACGCTGTTGTGGCAAGGTGCGCGACGCTGCTGTGACTCTGCTGTGACTCGGCTGTGACCACCACTTTTCGCGGCGAGACCACAGCGCTCCGCTCTGACTGCTTTTCGCGACGCAGTAATATATGCCTACTACCTGGTCCTGAGAATTGCCAACACATTTGATGAAAAACTGCAGTTTGTTGTTGGACGCCTCATCGATTAGCTAAACTTTTCATTTCTTTCTTTCGATTTTTGTCAGCATTATTTTAAATACCTTATACAATGGAAGCAACTGAGAAGAGCACTTGTCATAGGGCGTCGGGTACGGTTGTGCACATCTCATTCGCATCTCAATTTCCTTCCGGAGACATTTCTCATATCTTTGGCATCCTGTCATCAACGTTTTCTTGTATTCCTCCATTTTCTTGGCGTTCTTCTTGCTCATTGGCAGAATAACTATCGGTTTTTGTCTGAAAATTTGGAGTTATTGTGTTTTCAATCGAGTTGCAGCATGAGAACGAGAGATAAAGAGACATGTTTTCTCTGCTTCTCTTCGAATCGAACTGTGTTTGCGTGGTCGCGCGAAAAAAAGTGGGCGGAGTCACGTCACGCGTTCTCATGCCGCAAGTCGATTGAAAAAACAATACTAGATTTCCTTCATTGCCGGTTACAGTACGATTTCACGTAAACATTGGCAAACATTTAAATCTCTTTCAGTATAAGCAGATGTCAGTTGAAGCGGCGGTGTGGTCTTTGATTTTACACGTTGGCTTTTACTGTACCTACTGCGCAAAAAATGGAATCTGCTCAACTAAACACACCGCTGCCCCCTCGTTCTTACTTTTCCATCATTTTGGCGCCCATAATTTTGAGGCGAAGTTTTTTTCGAATCGGCAATGGCCACAGTTGATTGTCCAATGGTGTCGTGCTGATTGATGAGGATGGTGTTACCTGTAATAATCTCTTTGTTCTTTTTCAATCTCTATTATATGTACATCAATAGATCCGAATGCGTCTGCAGCGGTAGGCAATGGAATTAGATCGCTGCTCTGTTGCTCGCTGAGCACTCCAGGTTTCAAAGGAGCTGCAGTAGTTCTTAATTGAGGTTCCGTTGTATGTCCTGTGTGATAGGTTGGATGGTTGGGTTCATCCATTGGCCACATTGAAAACGAGCTATTTGCTTGTTCGTATCTAGCGAGTGGAATCGGAAACGATGACGTTGTAGAGGTGTTTGGCGCGATGTCAATTGCACTGATATCAATGTAATCAGCGCTTGAAAAGTCAAACTCATCATCATCTGTCTTTTGCTTCTCCATGTGCTTATCCAACAATTCATGAGTAATGTAGTCAATCAACGGATCCGCTGAGAAAGTTGGTGTAGGTGGGGCTGGTTCCGAAGTAGATGGATCTTCTGAAGTGGTCGTTGACTTTTCAGTGGTTGTCGTTGTAGTTTGTTCAGTAGTTGTTGGAAGAGTGGCTTCTTCCGTTGTAATAGTTATTGGCTGTGTTATTGGTTCTGTAGTAGGTGGGATAGTTCTGAACGGAGCAAACGTGACCCTAGAGAACGGTGCCATTTCTGAAGATAAGAATATTGGAAACGTAGGAGGTGGCAAGGTGCTTGAAGGAGGCGGCGATTCAGTAGTGTACTCTGTAGTCGGCTCCATCGTCCATGCTCCGTTATTGTTGATAAACGCCTCTTTATTCTCATTGTTTGGAGGAATAGGCATGAGATGAAGCTCTGGTGGTTCGTCATCTAAATTGTTTGACACATCATTTCCTTTTACTTGTGACTCCAAAATGTCATCGTAAATCTGATCGACAGATTCTTTCGGGCGAGTAGTAACTTCTAGTAACGGTTTTGCAATAGGCTGTGCATATCCTAAGAAAGTTCCTTTGTTCTGTTTCACCAGTAACATTTTTGGAAGAATTGATCGACCGTATTCTCCCTTTTGCTTCAAATTTCCATTCAATCGGTCCAACTTTTCGACAGCCTGAAATGAGGTAAATACAAACTGATACACATACCGTGAAACCTGTAATAGAGGCGCTTCATTTAGAGGGTGCGCCTCCATTAGAGGGGCGCTTCAATTTTGAAAAATTTTTCATTTTGAAAATTTTTTGATGGGGGTTATTCTCGGAACCAGCAAAAAAAGCAAAAAAAGTCTGGAACTTTGAGAGATTATTTAAAAAAAACATTCCCGGTCATTCCCTTAAAATTTCAGACTAAAATATCGATTTTGAAAATTTTCAGAAATAAAAATCGATAATTTTTAAAATCAATATTTCAGCCTGAAATTTTCAGGGAATGTCCGAGAGCATTTTTCAAATGATCTCTCAAAAATTCAGACCAATCGGAGCATTCTCCGAATTTTCGCTGAATTTTTGGCTAATTTTTCTATTTTTTTGCTTTTTTTGCTGGTTTCGAGAATAACCCCATCACAAAATCTTATGCAAAAGAGACTTAAAAAAATGCGGTCTATTCAACATTTCATTATGAAATTAATTTTGAATCGCGCAAAAAGCGCATTTTGCGATAACATTGATGTGAAAAGTAAGTAAATATGAAAAAATAAGATCAAGAAAAAAACGAATGAAGTTTCTGCAATTTTTTATCGAAAACTGAAGCCGTTTAAATACTGGTAAATGGAAGGTAAACCGTTCACAGGTACATAAAATTAGAGTGTTATGGGGTTATTCAGGGTCAGAAAAAAATAGTTTTTTTTTCCTTTTTTTCCTTATTCAAATGACGGAAAAAAAAGAAAAAAATCCGTGGCCGCGAGAGTTTTTTCCGTTGCTTTTCTAGGCCATCGCAAGAGTTTTTAGGCCATCCGCTGTGAGAAAAATTTTTTTCAAAAATTATTCGCCCGTAAATCGATATTTCGCAGGTCTCACAGCGAAAGGCCTAAAAAACTTTTGCGATGGACTAGAAAAGCAACGGAAAAAAAACTCTCGCGGCCACGGATTTTTTTCTTTTTTTTCCGTCATTTGAATAAGGAAAAAAACTATTTTTTTTCGACCCTGAATAACCCCATTATTGCGGAATAGAACTGTAACGGTATAGGAAAATTTTGGTATGGAACAGCCTAAAATTGAGCTGTACTAGCGAGAAAAGCCATTGGGTATTGAGTTCAATTTCTCGCAGTTGTTTTTTTTTCGTACAGCTCAATTTCAGGCAGTTCTATGCTGAATAGTTTCTGTGCCGTAGCACCGAAATTATTAAAAAGCTGATTTTTGTATAATAAAAGTGTGAAACGTAGAGAAACACATCACATATTGTCGAGACAAAACAATCGCCTACGTGCTCTACCGCGCGCGAAGCGTGTCCGCGTCGCGGCTCGGCGGGAGGGGGAAAATTTCAAATGTGTCCGTCTTTTTTTCGTTGCTTTATTTTCCATTTATTTAATATTTTTCGCGAAAATTTTGTTTTTTTAATGGCGAATATGTTGAAAATGTTGTTTGGGCACTTACATTTTAGTAGAAAGCTGTGAAATATTGCTTCAATTCTGCCAAAACTAACATTTCTCATCTTATCATTAAAAAAAATTATTCGGGTCGTTTTTCGGCTCGGATATCGTTTTTTTAGTGCCATTAGAAATTATTTCTCTGTTTTTCGCCGTTTCCTTTGCATATTTGCCGTAATTTCATGATTTTCAGGTAGCAAAAATCGATCAAAGGCCAAGCAGAGAAAAAAGAACGGGTTTTAAGATCATGCAGGACAGCTGGATGCAATATTGTAAGTCGGTTGATTTTTCTGAACAGAAACATGAAAAACTGTTTATTATGGTATTGTCCATTCGCGAAATAAGTAACTGCGCGCCTGTTAACTGGCGAACTCGAGAATTTACCTTCAAAAGTGTCGCCGTAAAAAAAATAATACGAAAACTTCATTAATAATAAACTTTTTTTCAGGTGTCGTCCATCTCATCGAATGTATGATGATATTTGGAGTGTCCACTACTCTAGAAGACCCAGCCAACCAACAACCGCACAATGGATGACAAATCTGCGTACATGTCCGCCGGTGGCTACTCGTCTGGCTACATGGGATCGAACGCCTTCTCGTCTGGCTACAATCTTGAGGACTACGCGTCTGGAGGATCTGGCGGCGGATCGAGCGACGGAAGCTCTGGAAGCGGTCGTGGAGGCGGAGGATCCGGTGGACATGTTTTCAAAGTTCGCAATCTTGCTTTTTGGGACCATCGTAATGCGTGCATGTCAAGCAAGCAGCCCACTTCCCCAGCCGATCGTCGTGTCTTCTCTAAAAAGATTTGTCTAGGTTTATAAATAGCTTTTTTTTTTTTGAAAATATAAAATAAATGTTTTTGTCGCGAATAAAATTGCTTTTAATAAATAAAATTCGGAAAATCTTTCTTCCTCCTCCAACATTCATTTGTTTATCTCTTTCTGCTTTTCCTTCGGACGGTTTTCGCGCTTCTACCTGAAAATCATGAAATTAAACGTATTATGGCGAAAATGCAAAGGAAACGGGACAATCAAGAAAAAATTGGGTATTTCATTGTCAATTTAAATATTTTGGAGATACTTGCGAAAAACAGAGAAATAATTTCTAATGACACTAAAAAATTGATATCCGAGCCGAAAAACGACCCGAATAATTTTTTTTAATGATAAGATGAGAAATGTTAGTTTTGGCAGAATTGAAGCAATATTTCACAGCTTTCTACTAAAATGTAAGTGCCCAAACAACATTTTCAACATATTCGCCATTAAAAAAACAAAATTTTCGCGAAAAATATTAAATAAATGTAATAAATGGAAAATAAAGCAACGAAAAAAAGACGGACACATTTGAAATTTTCCCCCTCCCGCCGAGCCGCGACGCGGACACGCTTCGCGCGCGGTAGAGCACGTAGGCGATTGTTTTGTCTCGACAATACCGGTAAACGGTTTTCCTGTCGTTAATCAGCTAGAAAATGCGGAAGATCAAATTCTGCTACAATTTTTGTTATTTTCCTATTTCGGACTAAATATCGATGAAAGTTTAATTCATCGATCATTTCTTGGTATGTTGAGTTTTGCAAACTTGTCAAAAAAAATCGAAATCTAAACGATAAAACACACTTATAATATTGCACAGTTGAGTACGGGTGCGTCTTTAACAAAGCGGCGCCTCTATTAGAGGGAGCACTTCAATTAGAGGGGCGCTTCTATTATGGGGTTATTCACAAAACCGGAAAAAAAAAGGAAGAAAAAGGAAAAAAATTGCGGGAAAAATCGAAGAATGCTCCGATTGACCTGAAATTTTGGGAAATATTGGAAAAAATTCTCCTGTACACGCTCACAAAATTTTGGACCGAAATATCGATTTTAAAAATTATCGATTTTTTTTCTGAAAATTTTCAAAATCGATATTTTGGTCCAAAAAAGTTTGAGCATGTACAGGAGAATTTTTTTCCAATTTTTCCCAAAATTTCAGGTCAATCGGAGCATTCTCCGATTTTTCCCGAAGTTATTTTTTCCGTTTTCTTCCCTTTTTTTCCGATTTTGTGAATAACCCCATTACAGTTTTTACGGTATGCCTACTCACCCGCTGTGCGTCAAATCTAGACTGTGCAATTTTGGAAGCTTGTGCAAACGGCGGTTCTCCTTCAAAGTCGTGCTTCTTCTTTCGAAGTCTTCGTTTTTTATTCTTCCGTAATAATTTCCGACTTCCCCTCGCATCAAAGTCAATTGACTGGAAGGTGAACGGAGAGAAAGCAGGAGGCTGTGACGTCGTTGGAATTCCCCTAGTGCCACCATGATGAAGCACGGTAAACGGCTTGAGCGAAGTAGTCGGCGGTTCGATTGGCGCGTGTAGAACTTCCGCCCGGCCGGCGCGAACTGTCGTTGAATACTTTGACTTGGAAATTCCGTAGCGGTCTGAAAGAGACTTTTATGAGAAGACAGGATTTCAATTTCAACATACTGTGATTGGGTCGTTTTATAGGTTTCGGTCGATTGGACAACAACACTGCAAACTCTTTTGGTTTCTTTTCATTCTTCCGTAGAGACTTTTTCTAAAAATTAATTGTGGGAAAGAAAATAAAATTTGATAAACCTGTGGATCTGGAAATATTCTGAACGGTACCACCGATCTCAACAAAACCTTTGTAGCTTCACTGACTTTCTTAGCAATCATTGAATCTTCTCTGAAAGACCTGTTATCAAAAAGCATCTAACTGATACGTCAACTCACTTTGAAATAGGAGCTCGTAGAACTGTAGCCATATCAATTTGACACTCTTCTAATCTCATTTTCATTTGGCTCTTTTCCAATTCAAATTGCTCGTTTATCACATTTCTTTCCACTTCTACGGCGCATCTTTGAGACGCTGGACAACATCGGCTCAATGCGAAACATTTTTGTGTGAGTCTCATCAAGTCACTCCAACAAGTCGCTGAGGAGAAAAAGAGAGGCTTATCATTTTCAGGAGGCGTTGAGCAGGATGGGTCCTAAAACAACATTTATATCTAGGCCATATACCGTAAAACCTGTATTAGAAGGGCCGGATCTTCTATTTTTCGTATGGTGTCTCGCAGGGCCCTTCTATTTGAAGGGCCCTGCAATTAGAGGGGGCTTTTCTATTTTTCGTGAGGTCGCGTGGGGGACCGTTCTATTAGAATGGTCTCTCTTGTTCTTTGAAAAATTTCAGATAGTCCAGAAAACACTTTACAAAAATCAACAAATTCCGAGAAAATTCTACAAAAATGAATAAGTTCAAAAGAAAAATTCACAGAATTTTCAACAAAACTATAAATAATCTAAGCATTTATATTAAGATAACATAAAAATGGGCCTAAAAATGATGAACAATGCATCATTCCTCACATCAATGGAAGTTTCAATGTTGTAATACTCCTGGTCAGATTCCTGATAATTATATTCGACTTCCACGTCTTCAAGCTGATCCACAGCTGCTTTTTTATTGTTGGTTTTATTGGCGTATTCCAGCGCAATTTTTGAACCCCCCCCCAATCTATAATTCTTACTTCTTTTCAGCAAATTCTCCATATTCTACTGTCGTTTAAGACAGGAAAATGCAAGAAAACATTTAAATTTGAACACAAGACGATAAAAAACTAATAAAAATTGAAATTTGGTCGTAATTTCGCGTCGCTATGACCTCGGACACAGTACTTTCGCTAAAAGGGGCCCTTCAACTAGAGGGGTCCTTCAATTACAGGGGGGAACTTCTATTTTTCGTGAGGCCGTTTAGAGGGCCCTTCTAATAGAGGGGACCTTCAATTTAAAGGACTCTTCTAATACAGTTTTTACGGTATGCTCAAAACGGCTCTGGGACGTTTCAAAACAAGACGTTTCAAAACTGGGACGTTTCGAAACTTTTTTGCATTTTTTCGTAGCGTTTTTTGCCAACTGACACCAAAACGCACGCTCATTAGGTTTTTATTTTTTGCTTTTATCAATTATTTGTATTTTTATGGAAATTTAAATACACTAGTACGCCGCAAAAATGCAAAAAAGTTTTGAAACGTCCCAGAGCCCTCAAAACTCCTACCGGCATGAGTAGAAAGTCTAAATCACTAATTGCTGAATATTTTGCTGTGCAATCGGCAAAAAGACGCTCAATGTTGTAGGAAGTCGTCTTGTGGTCCCCATACAAACTGTGAATCCTGCATGCATGTTGAGTAAACCTTCTCGACGTCTCTGCACACTTCCAGTGTGTTTCCAGTAGATCACTTCTACATTTCACATATCTGTCGCATCCATTTGCATTGACACTCTATAATTATGTACATGAGTCTAGGTTGGTTAACGCTAGCCGCTCGTTAGCTGCCTCGATTTCACCCCGTATTTTTTTTACCGCTCGCCACCATAATTGCAACAATTATTCATGTTAGATGAACGGTCTCCGTTTTGCTTCTGTACACATTACGCGGCCGTCAATCAACCGTCTTTTACGCTCCTTTCTTCCGTAACGAACAAGGAAACAGACAACGTTAAATAAAGTTGCGAAAAAAGGGAAATGTTGTTGATGGGTTGTTGGCCAGACTCTGGTTTTGATTAGCTCTCTTCTTACCTGGTGAAATGAGAATAGAAGGAGAATTTGGATGAGAAGAAGAGGTAAAATGCCAGGACTCTGATCGACCATTTCGAAGCGAACGGTCGGCAGAGATGAGGGAAGAGGTTCTGAAAATTGTTATATTATACTCAGGAAATTTTCGGCTGATAGCCTTCAGAGCATGTGCCGAACGCATATACCGTAAAAACTGTATTAGAAGCCCCCCCCCCCCTTCATTTTTTTTCGTGGGATCGTGTGTGTGTGTGGAGGGATTCTTTCTATTATAGGAGGACCTTCAACTATCGCTAAAGAGTCCCTTTAATTGATAGGGTCTTAAAATTAGAGGAACCCTTTAATTCAAGAAGGCACTTCTATTTTTCGGGGGGTTGTTTGGGGGCCCTTTTAATACAGTTTTTACGGTACTTTCTAAACAATTTCTGAGAATGTCCAGAATTTGAAAAAAACGGCTGATAGCCATAGAATCCGGAAATAGAGCCAAACGCATACGGCCTGACAATGAGTGATAACCGTTTTCAATTGGTAAAAGTTAAAAACTTCCTGAGTAGTTTTGAGAAACACAGAGATTAGAGTAAACAGAGCAAAATTACAGTAAATCAATAGACACAATTAAGACAAAGAGAATCAGCTCTATATCAAGATGATGAAGAGATGAAGGATGAAAACTGGCAAAGAATTGAATATGAAGAACAATTTTTATGTGGGCAAGAACTACAGGAAATCGTCACCGGGATTGGTTCTAGATTGGATGTTGATTGGCAATGAAATGGACAGGATTGAGATTGAGAAAAAGAAAAAGAAAAAGAAAAGAGACACCGAAAACGGGAACAGTTGGACTTTTTGACTCAGAGTGAACAGAAAAGTTTCGCCCCAAATGAATTGGGTGGCAATCGGTTCGAAATGCCAATCGGTTTCGCTAGATTTCCTCACGGCTGGTTTCAACTTTTCTTCAGCTTTAGCCTTATACCGACTACGCAATCCATCGCATCATTCTAATTGCCCTTCTGGGCAGGGATGGAGGGAAGTAACAGTGCGCATTTATATATATTTAAGTTGTTCCGCCTAGTATATAGTATTGAGAAGAAAACGTACGGCAACCGAATTAGGCAAATTTAACCTAGTGCTATTTATCTACAAGTGTTTAAGCGTTTGAACGTTGAACGTTGAACGTAAAATAAAAGAAAAAAAACGAGAAGAAAAATCTGAAGATACTGTAGTTTGGCTTCTTCTCTATTATAACAAAAGCTTACTTTCTTATATAGGCATCATCCCTTATCATTAAAAGTTCGATGAGGTGAATCCTACAAACATATCATTCTCGATGTATTTAACATAAAACCAAATGCTATTATCAGTTCACACATTCTGGGATTGGATTTCGGATTGGATTCGGTTTAGAACACGTTCGAAACATACAAAAACTACAACTGAACAGTTATCGGATGACATTTGCGGCGGAAGAAAGAAAGAAAGAAAGAAAGTAGGAAAGAAAGTAAGAAAGCAAAGATGATGGAATTTCATTTCTCCGGAACACACTGGAAAACGATATTATGCAGATTTGAATCGCCGGGCGATAATGAGAAAGTGAGAGATGCTTTTTCGAGATTTCAGACGACTTTCGACCCGAATCCACACTGAGACACGTTTGTGCGAAAAATATGACAATTATGGAGGGAAATGCAATGAAGAATGAAACGGGAAGCACAGTTGAAAGAGCGAAATTCATATTGTGGAAAAAAAAAATAAAAGGCCACGCCCCTTGAAGTTTTATTCGTGTTTGTTTTCTGAATCAGATGATCAGGGGTTCACAAGCGAAATTTAGATACGACAGTTCAGTGTTCCGCAGGTTAACACATATTATTGTGCTTTCAATCGACTTGCGACACGACACGACATGAGAACGCGAAACGAATCGAAACGAAACGCCGCCCACTTATTTGTGCGCGACCACGCGAACACAGTGATATTTGAAGAGACGCAGACAGAACGGTGAATGCAGACTTGAATTGAATTGAATTGCGTTCTCATGTCGCAAGTCGATTGAAAACAGAATATCTGAACATGGAGGAATTCTAGTGAGAAAATATGATTTTTTTTTAATGTGAACAGTCAAAAAAAAATGGTGAAACCCTAATAACTCAAAAAAAATTAGCTCTTTTCCATCGAATTTTTGAATAAACAATAAATGGAAAACAAAGTTGATTTCTACAAAATAAATAGAACAAACAAATACCAGAGTACTACTCATTCGCCCACAATGATCATAACCGAACATTTCATTACAGTTTCGGGTCGTTGACCGGTTTGACACGCTTTTTTTCTTTCCGTTCTCTTTTTTCGTGCGCTCTTTTTACTAATTTTCTGTCGAAATATCTTATTTATTGTGTTTTCAAACGAGTTGCGTCATGCGTCAAACGCAAATCTGCATTCACCGTTCTGTCTGCATCTCTTCAAATATCACTGTGCTCGCGTGGTCGCGCACAAATAAGTGGGCGGAGTTTCGCGTTCTCATGTCGCAACTCAATTGAAAACCCAATAGTGAAGCACTTTTTCACCGGTCAGCAACTTGACTATATCACAGGGGCATGAACCTGGAGTCAGCAAACGCGCCCGAGTGCACAAGCTCACTAATGAGACCCAAAACGTTTTATATTAATTTTGGGCCTCGTTTGTCAGCTTCTGAAGTTGTGCGTCTGGGCGCGTTAGCAGACTCCCGTCTCATGCCCCTGTGAACAATTAAAAAAAACTGTTTTGATGGGTATATTCAGTGGATTTTCAGCCTTATGCAGACCTGTACAAGAACTTTACAAAAACCGTAATTCCGCTTTTCTACATACGGGTTAAAATCAGAGTTATGTTCGTCAGTTTTGACGCAGCTGCGTATTGCCGCGTCTAATGGACCTATTCACAAAACCGGAAAAAAAAGGAAAAAGCGGAAAAAATGGCGAGAAAAATCGGAGAATGCTCCTGAAATTTTGGGTATTATTGGAAAAAATTCTCCTGTACACGCTTAAAAAAATTTGGACCAAAATATTGATTTTAAAAATTTTCAGAAAAAATCGATATTTTGGTCCAAAACTTTTTGAGCGTGTACAGGAGAATTTTTTCCAATAATTCCCAAAATTTCAGGTCAATCGGAGCATTCTCCGATTTTTCCCGCAATTTTTTTCCGTTTTTTTCTTTTTTTTCCGGTTTTGTGAATAGGTCGCGGCATAAAAATACCTGGCAGTAAACTATTCGGTTCAAAAAACTGCGTCACAGGAACATGAACCGGGAGTCAGCAAACGCGCCCGATTGCACATATCAGGTTGTGCAATCCGGCGCATTCGCTGACTCCCTGATCATGCCCATGTGTGTCGTAAGCTTAATTCCGAATTTTAAATAAATAAATATTAAACTTCCTATCGCAACTACGGCATCAAATTTGCCACAACTTTGACAGTAACCCATCAGAATAATAATTACAAAAATGCAAGCAAATTTGGCGAAATCGCATTTTTTAAATGTTAATTTTTCGGGTAGAGAGCGTGTAACCGAAGAGACACAGAATTGTCACGCGACGCAACCGCAGCGCGTGATATCGGCAGTCGCCAGCACCCCGTAAAGCCGGACGCCAAGTTTTACAAATACCGGAAAAGTCATTTTCGAAATTCTTGGTCAGTGTGTCTACAGGAAAAGAGAAAACGTTAAATAAACTATTTGGAGATGTTGCGGTAGATTAAATATGTAAAATCTAAAACATCAGACACCGTAAATAAATATTCTACGAAATTTCTTCTTCGCAAAACGAAACCAACATATGCAACGAGTGATTAATAAAAAGTCACACTTGGTTCGAAAATTGCCACAGATCGTTAAATCCTGGCGCGGAGAGACCGTCCGTCCGTCCGTCCGACCAGACCAGACCAGAACTCGCCCGATTTATCCATATTCTGGATAGGCGGGGTAGTGGCAAATACTCACTTGCTTGAGGATCATTTGCTATTTTTACCATTTGCTATTTTGGATCATTTGCTATTTTGGATCATTTGCTATTTTGGATCATTTGCTATATCTCATTTGCTATATTTGTCTCATTTGCTATTTCTCATTTGCTATTTTTGTCTCATTTGCTATGGATTGGCTCATTAGCTATGGGTTGGATCATTTGCTATTTTGGATCATATGCTATTTCTCACTTGTTTTACTTGTCTTATTGGCATTGATAGCCCGAAATAGAGTGAAAACAAATTTCGGCAACTGGCCGATGACGACGCATAACCTTGCCGCCCGCTTGCCGATTTTGTATATTTTTCCCTTCAATTCGAATTATTGTTATAATTTTATTGTAAAATTGTAAATTAAATATAATGAAAATTGTAATGGGGTTATTCTCGGAACCAGCAAAAAAAGCAAAAAATAGAAAAAACAGCAAAAAATTCAGCCAAAATTCGGAGAATGTACCGATTGATCTGAAACTTTGGTAAATTATTTAAAAAGTAATTCCGATCATTCCCTGAAAATTTCAGACCAAAATATCGATTTTGAAAAGTTTCAGAAAGAAAATTGAGATTTTTTAAAATCAATATTTCGATCTGAAATTTTCAGGGAATGTCCGAAAGTATTTTTTTAAATGATCTCTCAAAGTTTCAGACCGATCAGAGCAGTCTCCGAATTTTCGCTGAATTTTTTGCTGGTTTTTTCTATCATTTGCTTTTTTTTGCTGGTTCCGAGAATAACCCCATAAGTACAATAGAAAAGTTTGAAAAAGAGAAAATTATACAAAAGAAGAAATTAAAGAAAATGGCACGGGAAAAAATTGGAAAAAACTGAATTTCTAAAAAATGAAGAACAACCATTAGCTTCGTTTCGTTTCATCCGTTTTTGAATTGGCTTTTGGCTTGTCACGCTGAAAAATAAGTGTTTTATATGATTTTTTGTTTTCCCCCTTTTAGTAAATTTTTGTAAATAACGGGAATCATTTATTATCTCGGTTAGGGTAGGCCACTGCTTAATTTTTCGGAAATTTTCTTAAATGTCAAGCTATTTGTTTACAGAGGTGTTACTTAACAAGCCTGAGCTGGCGCCTATCGGCGACAGAAAAAAAAAACTTAAACGTGAAAACCAATTGAACTTCACCATGACCTTTTAAAGTGAACAGAAGGACATGTTGACTAGCGTAATATATATGAGAAAGATTTTATATGCTTTATTAGTATATTTTTTTTTTTCAAAAAATAGTTCAAATCGGTAAGTTTGTCACATTTATTCACAATCACTGCCAGTTTTGGGAACTAGAACGAGAACAAATTAGGCTAAAACGGCAAGAAAATTATTAAAATATTTTTTTTCCCGAATCTTTAAATTTTTTTTGCCAAAACTCAGCGAGAACCTCGTTGAATTTAAAGTTTTTTTGTGTTCAAATAACGGAAAATTTTGGAATAACAACTAGACATCAGTAAGCACGGTGTGCTATTTTTGGAAATGAATTTTCGGAGGTCATCTCTTTCGCATTTATTGTCCATTCACGAAGAAAGCAAGTGCGCTCCACAAAACTCAGTACTTCGTGAATTTCATTTTCGTCGCCAAATTAATTCATCTCACGTGTAAATTCAACGCGAAAAGAAATAATTTGGCGACGAAAATGAAATCCACGTAATACTAAGTTTTGTGGAGCGCACTTGCTTTCTTCGCGAATGGACAATAGCTAAACGTGACATAATGCCACTTGAGACGCAGATAAATGCGACAGGGCGCGTTTGCCGTTTCGTAGGTTCTAACACGCCGTGAATCGTAAGTTTTTGAACAAAAAGTGATAAATCACGGCGATTTCAAACAAATATTTTGATAATTTTTAATGATTTTTAAGATGTTTTGGTGTTATCT
This sequence comes from Caenorhabditis japonica, assembly GCA_963572235.1. Lineage (NCBI taxonomy): Eukaryota > Metazoa > Nematoda > Chromadorea > Rhabditida > Rhabditidae > Caenorhabditis > Caenorhabditis japonica. The sequence goes on along the minus strand of OY754343.1, from coordinate 21,305,705 downwards.
TGTTGTTGTAAAAAGGAATAAGTAACTGACAAGGAGGAAATAAAGAATGTTTTCGTCATTCAATTTGGCGTGAAATGTCACTTACAGTCTGAAGATACACGAAATTCACAAAAAAACTACGATTTTTCATGTATTTTCAGTTTTTTTTTTGCAAAGAAATTTTTGAGTCCTTTTCAAAGTGTTGGTATTTTTCAGGCCACGTAACATTTTTGGATAGAATATATATTTTTTTAACAATTTTTATTTGAAAAAACTCACTATCAATCCTTTTACTTTTGAAAAAAAAATTGAAAAAACTCTTCTAAAACGTTCTCTTCGTGTTCGGAAATTGTTGCCATCGGAGTCTCGTCATCGTCCTCTGAGTGAACAATTTCTAAAAAAAAATATATTTTTTTAAAATAAAACAATATGTACTCCATACGCACTTTTTTAATGAGAGTTTCCAAAATAGGGAGAAATGAACAGCAGATGAACCAATCGTTCAAAATCCTCCAGGTAAATTGATTTTTGTTGCACCGCAGGTGTCAGACTACAATAAATATCAATTATAAGACCAAAGTAGCGATTAAATGTTAAAAAAAAGAAGAAATCAGCCAAAAAGCAGCAGAAAGTATTAAACGAAAAGGCTTTTTTAAAAAACTGTGAAAAAAACGCGAAAATTTGGGAAACGCGCGAAAAAAGTTAGGCCCGGCGTTGGCTGAGTATCCAACGTTAAAGCATTGGCAGCCAAATTGCCCAAAAAAATATGTGCTTTGAATTAATTTTCTTGGTTTCCTATCGGGTTTCTGCTGTTTTTTTGCTATTTTCGTATTTTTTGTTAACATTTAATCGCTACATTGGTATTATAATAAATATTTATTGCAGTCTGACACCTGTGGTGCATCAAAAATCAATTTTGCTGAAGGATTTTGGGCGATTGGTTCACCCGCGGTGCATTTCTCCCAATACTGGCAATTCTCATCTAAAAAAACGTAGGTAAAGAGTACATATTGAATTATTTTGCAGTAAAAATTATTCAAAAAAAAATATATAATTTTTTAGAAATGTTCCACTCAGAGGACGATGACGAGACTCCGATGACAACAACTTCAAAATACGAAGAGAACGTTTTAGAAGAGTTTTGTCAACTGTCAAGTAAAAATATTGATAGTGAGTTTTTTCAAATAAAAATTGTTTAAAAGATATATATTCTATCCAAAAATGTTACGTGGCCTGAAAAATACCAACACTTTGAAAACGACTCAAAATTTTCTTTGCAAAAAAAAAAACTTTAAAAAATCATAGTTTTTCTGTGAATTTCGTGCATCTTCAGACTGTAAGCACTGGGGTATGAGGACGGAGTGAGTAAGCGCGCCCGGACGCACACACGCAATGCATCCAATTGAGGCCCAAAAAATAAAAAAGACGCGCGAAAAATTTCGCATTATCGGAGAGAAAAATCAACGCGCGCGAAATAATTTTGGATAGGATTTCGTAATTTTCACGATTTTGCGTTGGTTTTTCTCTTCGATAATGCGAAATTTTTCGCGCGCCTTTTTATTTTTTGGGCCTCATTTGGATGCGTTGCGTGTGTGCGTCCGGGCGCGTTTACTCACTCCCTCCTCAGACCCCAGTGTGTAAGTGACATTTCACGCCAAATTGAATGACAAAAAAATTCTTCATTTCCTCCTTGTCAGTTACTTATTCCTTTTTACAACAACAAGATAACAACAAAACATCTTAAAAATCGGCGTGTTAGAACCTACGAAACGGCAAACGCGCCCTGTCGCATTTATCTGCGTCTCAAGTGGCATTATGTCACGTTTAGCTAAATGCGAAAGAGATGACCTCCGAAAATTCATTTCCAAAAATAGCACACCGTGCTTACTGATGTCTAGTTGTTATTCCAAAATTTTCCGTTATTTGAACACAAAAAACTTTAAATTCAACGAGGTTCTCGCTGAGTTTTGGCAAAAAAAATTTAAAGATTCGGGAAAAAAATATATTTTAATAATTTTCTTGCCGTTTTAGCCTAATTTGTTCCCGTTCTAGTTCCCAAAACTGGCAGTGATTGTGAATAAATGTGACAAACTTACCGATTTGAACTATTTTTTGAAAAAAAAAAACTAATAAAGCATATAAAATCTTTCTCATATATATTACGCTAGTCAACATGTCCTTCTGTTCACTTTAAAAGGTCATGGTGAAGTTCAATTGGTTTTCACGTTTAAGTTTTTTTTTTCTGTCGCCGATAGGCGCCAGCTCAGGCTTGTTAAGTAACACCTCTGTAAACAAATAGCTTGACATTTAAGAAAATTTCCGAAAAATTAAGCAGTGGCCTACCCTAACCGAGATAATAAATGATTCCCGTTATTTACAAAAATTTACTAAAAGGGGGAAAACAAAAAATCATATAAAACACTTATTTTTCAGCGTGACAAGCCAAAAGCCAATTCAAAAACGGATGAAACGAAACGAAGCTAATGGTTGTTCTTCATTTTTTAGAAATTCAGTTTTTTCCAATTTTTTCTTGTGCCATTTTCTTTAATTTCTTCTTTTGTATAATTTTCTCTTTTTCAAACTTTTCTATTGTACTTATGGGGTTATTTTCGGAACCAGCAAAAAAAAGCAAATGATAGAAAAAACCAGCAAAAAATTCAGCGAAAATTCGGAGACTGCTCTGATCGGTCTGAAACTTTGAGAGATCATTTAAAAAAATACTTTCGGACATTCCCTGAAAATTTCAGATCGAAATATTGATTTTAAAAAATCTCAATTTTCTTTCTGAAACTTTTCAAAATCGATATTTTGGTCTGAAATTTTCAGGGAATGACCGGAATTACTTTTTAAATAATTTACCAAAGTTTCAGATCAATCGGTACATTCTCCGAATTTCGGCTGAATTTTTTGCTGTTTTTTTCTATTTTTTGCTTTTTTTGCTGGTTCCGAGAATAACCCCATTACAATTTTCATTATATTTAATTTACAATTTTACAATAAAATTATAACAATAATTCGAATTGAAGGGAAAAATATACAAAATCGGCAAGCGGACGGCAAGGTTATGCGTCGTCATCGGCCAGTTGCCGAAATTTGTTTTCACTCTATTTCGGGCTATCAATGCCAATAAGACAAGTAAAACAAGTGAGAAATAGCATATGATCCAAAATAGCAAATGATCCAACCCATAGCTAATGAGCCAATCCATAGCAAATGAGACAAAAATAGCAAATGAGAAATAGCAAATGAGACAAAAATAGCAAATGAGAAATAGCAAATGAGACAAAAATAGCAAATGAGAAATAGCAAATGAGACAAAAATAGCAAATGAGAAATAGCAAATGAGACAAATATAGCAAATGAGATATAGCAAATGATCCAAAATAGCAAATGATCCAAAATAGCAAATGATCCAAAATAGCAAATGGTAAAAATAGCAAATGATCCTCAAGCAAGTGAGTATTTGCCCGGGGTAGTTCGCTCGTAGTGGTAAACCGCTTCGCAAAACTTCTCTCGTGTTGTGTTGCAATTCCTTTTAGAGTGCGCATGAATAATAGGTGTACGCCGTCTCGTCTGTCCGTCATCAGAAGACAACGGCTTTTCTTCGTCTTCTTTTTCTGTCCTTCGTTTCACCGAGACGGACAGCTACTCGATTATCCGATTTACTACCGTTTCTGCTACTGTGAAGACGCAACCACGGTGTAGCAATAAAAAAACGGAACGAAAAATGAGAGGGACTTTACTATTTATAGAAACTCATCTATTGATCAGAGATGCCAGTCAATGGTTTCAATTGGCTCGGTGTTGTGCTCCAATGCTCTATCTTCAAACTAAGCCGGGAAAAAGTCAGGTGCAAATATGCGCTAGAAGCGGTTTGGGCCCGTCTTGTGAATTCCCAATAAAAGGTGCTACTAAGTAAGCGGTACGGCTTTCCACGGCGGGCGTTTTTCGCCCGCCCGACTCGTCCGGGTAAAGGGCCGTCCGATGCCCGGGCAAAAAAAACGCCCGCGTGAAATGTTTTTTTATTTCTTCAAAGTATTAATAAAATGGTATAATGGATTCGTGGCGGAGTGACATTTCACGTGAAACTGGGAGACGAAAAATCTCTTCATTTCTTCATTTTTTCGAATAAAAACGTGAAAAAAATTGTCACTCCGCCACGAATCCATTATAATTAGAAAAATGTTTATTAGTGAAACAAATTCGGAGTCAACAATCGATTGAAACTTGTTGTCCACTCGATCCTAAAAGGAATCTTAAATTATTATTATTATTTATTTTCCGCAAACCTCTTTATATTCGTGACCTTCTAATTTTTCTTGAATCCTCGCAACTTTTTCATTCCGCGAAACGCTGGAAAATGTCGATATTGATTTTCCTTATTTTTCCAATGGTTTCTCAATATTATTATCCTCGCTACTTGACGAACAGCTTCTCTCCATTTTAATCATTTTCGACTTCTTAAAAATGTTTTTGATAGTTGAAATTACAAAAAAAACAATAAAAATCATGTTTAATACCATTGTGAATTCATAAAAAATCGAAAATTGAATTACGTGCAATGTACCGTGACGGTGTGTCCAAACACCGTCACGTAAAATCGCAGACCGGGCAATTTCAGACGGCCCACCCGGGATGGAAAGCTTATACACCGGAATAATTTTTCCAGCTTTTCTGGGTCAGTACAGTTCTATTCCGAAGTAGAACCAGACAAAATCATGTCTGGCTTGCGCACGCGCGTTATAAAAAAGATGACAGCTCTAGATAAATCCTGGCCGCCGTTTCTGTTTCCGTTTTGATCTGGCTAACAGGCTGACGAAAGAAAGAAAGAAAGAAAGAAATTTCATTCGAATGGCTGAGAATTTTCCGAAGAAGAAGAAGATGACCCGCAGGTTACAGATGAAGTGTGGGGGAAAATAGGAAAAGGGATGCTACTGAAATCATGATACAGTTTGGATGTCATTATGAAGTTAAACATTAAAATGAGCTCAAGTCTAGTCAGAAACAAACGGGAAGAGAACACGATAAACGCATTTACAGAGAAGATCATAGCATTTTGTTAAAGAATCTTTTGTAGAGCTCCGGATAACACTTGTTGAAATTCGCCAGCTGCTTCTTTTTGTCTGTCAGCGAAATCTTTTTGTCGTCGAGGCAGGACTGAAAATAGAAAAGTGGTATTTTTGCGGTACATTGTGTATTTATCATGTCAAAAAAAAACAAACATTATTAGACAAAAAAAACCATTAATCACTTTTGCTCACATAGATCCATTCTTTTATTTGCGAAATTTCGCTCATATTCGCAATGTTATTTCATTTCTATTTCTTTCTGGTTTAAAAAACCCTGATATTAAAAAGAAGATAATGCCGCGTCCAAAGTTCAAAAAATTCCTGAAATCAGGAGTTTTTGCAAACAGGCGATCACAGTTGAAACCGACGGTACCGTAGTTGCTTCGCTGCGAGACCTTCTATGTTTGAACTTGAATTTTCCCGTAAAAAAGAAAAACTGAGCAAATGTGGGAAAATCCAAGTTCAAACATAGAAGGTCTCGCAGCGAAGCAACTACGGTACCGTCGGTTTCAACTATTTCAGTTCACGTGTAAATTCAACGTGAAATGAAATAATTTGGAAACCAAAATGAAAATCGCACAGCGTTGAGTTCAGTGGTGCGCGTTTGACCATTTTGGCGGGCCGACAATACGGTAACGTCGGTTTCAACTGTGATCGCCTGTTTTTTCTGGGATTTTTTGTGGCCCTTTGGACTGCAAAAAACTCCTGATTTCAGGAATGTTTTGAACTTTGGACGCGACATTAAGGAAATTTCTACTTTTTCACGCAAAAAGATCGTAACCGTACCCAAATCGACTTCATTTTGTGTCGATTTACGGAAACTTTTTGACAAAATTAGGTCTTGCCACGATTTGGGTACGGTTACATTTATTATGTGTGAAAAATATAAATGTTCTCTTCACTTTGGACATCGATTTTTCTCCATCTTCATCACTTTGAACGCATCATAAAGTGGCTCAACTTATTTCTTGACTGTTTTTCATATTGTCGAACCGCCAAAATGGTCAAACGCGCTCCACTGGACTCAACGCTATGCGATTTTTTCCATTAAATCTTCTTTTTTTCGTGCTTTTTCCTGGTAAAAATATTTTTTCGGAACCAAATTCATGAAGTTTTGTCAAAATCTTCCGCAAATTTCCCAATTTCAGTGAAAAATTGGCTCTGGGACGTTTCAAAACTTTTTTGCATTTTTTCGTAGCGTTTTTTGCCAATTGACACCAAAACGCACGCTCATTAGGTTTTTATTTTTTGCTTTTATCAATTATTTGTATTTTTATGGAAATTTAAATACACTAGTATGCCGCAAAAATGCAAAAAAGTTTTGAAACGTCCCAGTTTTAAAACGTCTTGTTTTGAAACGTCCCAGAGCCGAAAAATCAATATTTTTCGATGTCTCCACACTTTAAAAAATTCATAACACATTTGTTTGGAAAGTTTTTGTTTAAAGTGCGGAGACATTGAAAAATATTGATTTTTCACTGAAATTCGGAAATATGCAAAAGATTTTGACAAAACTTCATGAATTTGGTCTCGCAAAAATATTTTTACCAGGAAAAAGCACGAAAAAAAGAAGATTTGATGCAAAAAATCAAAGAAAAATCGACAAAATAATTTGGAAACCAAAATGAAAATTGCATAGCGTTGAGTCCAGTGGAGCGCGTTCGACCATTTTGGCTGTTCGACAATACAGGGTGGCCGATAAGTATAGGACGCTCGCTTTCAGCGTTCCCTGGCACGGTGCCAAGGGATATTTTCGAAAAATTTCGAAACTTTTCGAAAGTCCAGAGACTATATAAGTAAGCTTCTCAGTCATTTGTTCTCACTTCTCCATATCGCCGAGCTATGAAAAGTTCTCCTCATCGTCCTTCCATTGAACTCTTGTTCAAGAGAGGCCTCGGAAGTGCTGAGATCGCTCGACGCCTTCAAATTTCGTCTTCGACGGTTCGAATTCTTCGACGGCACTTTGCTGGTGGTCCATTTATCCTTCAACAAGACTGGGCACCGTCCCATGGCTCGAGATCGACATTGGCCGTCTTGGAGGCGCATTTCCCTGGATTCCTGGACAAGAACTTGTGGCCTGCTTCCAGCCCGGATCTCAATCCGATGGATTTCAGCGTTTGGGGCATGTTGGAAGGGAAGATCGCGGGAAAAGTTTTTGCTACTGTCGATGACTTGAAGGCCGCTCTCGAGGTAGCATGGGCTTCGATCGACGACGGATACCTGCGGCGCACTGTCAATTCGGTGAAGAAACGTTTGAGAGCCTGTGTCAAAGCTCGTGGATCCAACTTCGAAATTCTCTTGTAAAATCAAATTTTCTGCTTATTTTTTGTTGTTTAATAAAGGTTGTTCTCGAAAAATCCTCAAATTGAAAAATGGGAGCACTTTCAAAACGTCCTATACTTATCGGCCACCCTGTATTTTTTTAATACCAAAAAAAAAAAACTTAAAATTTACCTCCATCATTTGTACCAGTGCGGCTTCCGTTTCCGTCAATCCGTCCGTCTTGTTCTGAGCCTTTTCGCGCAAAGATTCGCGATTAGCAACTGCAAACCGAACTGGAGTCAGATCACCATCAGCACTGTGTCTGAAACAATAAAGAAATTTTAAAAATTCTTCCAATTTTTGACAACAAAGATGCATGCAAAAAGAATCTGAAAGATTGGATTGCCCGCCACCAAAAATAAATACAATAACACAACAACATCAACAGGCATATAAAAATACTTTCTATCACTCCTTTTTTGCATCTTATTTTTTTCGATTACACACTTTGCTCGCAGCGACTTTTCGAGTTGTTCTGGCCGTTGTCCGAGCCGTCCGCTCATGCGAAGTTCCACAAGTGTCTCCATGAAAATATCTTGTTGTGCAATCGTCATGCACCCTTTAGGGAAAAAGAATGATCGCATTTCGTCAATAATCACTTTCACATTCTCCTTGTGACGTGGCTCTTTTCTTCCGAGATAGTATGGACTTCTAAGATCTTCAACTGCTTCAGTTCGCATCGTTAATTGAAGCCAATGCACAATCTGGTCAATCGTTTTGCGAAGTGGATTCGGAACCATTAAGAATAGATACATGACGGCGACGCTCAGTTTTTCGCCAGAGTTCAAATCGTTGATCAATTGTTTGGAAATTTCAGCCAGCAATGGGGCAAATTCGACTGGAAAAAGCGGCGAAGCTCCGTTATGAGTCATCTTCGCAAGACGGGCCGACACAGCTTCTAGCGCATCTTTGCACCACATAAACAACTGCATCTTCTGACTTTTTCCCGGCGTAGTTTGAAGATAGAGCATTGGAGCACAACACCGAGCCAACTGAAACCATTGACTGGCATCTCTGATCAATGGATGAGTTTCTATGAGCAGATCCATGTCCTCTTCTTGTTGTGGATCTAGGCGATCTTCTCCGGCTCCGAGACCAACTTTTTCCCTAATCGATGTCAAAAATGACACATTCTTTTTCGAGTCTTGCACTGGAAGTGCCACATCTTCCAAAAACTCCACCTCAATCATTCCGAGTAAATGGAAGAGGGCAAGTTCATAAACTTCCTCCTCCTCTTCTTTTATCAACTGTTGCTCAGCTCGTCGTGCTTTCTTTTCTTGCTTGTCAGAAGAGGAAAACAGGCTCCAAGTAGATTTCAGAATCGTTGATGTGTCTTTGGTACCGTCCTTTTCACGGCCACGAGAGTTTGAACGATTTCGGCGGACAAGCGGGGAAAACAGTCGTTTGAAGCTGTTACTGCGTCGAGAACTTGCAGAACGAGTGACAGTCGCCTCATCGTAGGCTCGTGATGAAGCGGGAGTGTTGACAACGTATAATCTATAAAAAAATGTTTGATTTGTTTCAGTTTTTTTCCTATTCACAAAACCGGAAAAAAATTGCGGGAAAATCGGAGAATGCTCAGATTGACCTGAAATTTTGGGAAATATTGGAAAAAAATTCTCCTGTACACGCTCAAAAGATTTTGGACCAAAATATCGATTTTTTCTGAAAATTTTAAAAATCGATATTTTGGTCCAAAATTTTTTGAGCGTGTACAAGAGAATTTTTTCCAATATTTCCCAAAATTTCAGGTAAATCTGAGCATTCTCCGAATTTTCGCGCAATTTTTTTTCCGTTTTTTTCTTTCTTTTTTTTTCGATTCTTTGCTATTTCTTTCGATAAATGTTTTTTGTTAAGGAATTTTTTTTTTTCAGAAAAGAAAAATGGGGTTATTCACAAAACCGGAAAAAAAATTTCGGGAAAAATCGTAGAATGCTCCGATTGGCCTGAAATTTTGGGAAATATTGGAAAAAATTCTCCTGTACACGCTCAAAAGATTTTGGACCAAAATATCGATTTTGAAAATTATCGATTTTTTTTTCTGATAATTTTTAAAATCGATATTTTGGTCCAAATTTTTTTGAGCGTGTACAAGAGAAATTTTTCCAATATTTCACAAAATTTCAGGTAAATCGGAGCATTCTCCGATTTTTCGCGCAATTTTTTTCCGTTTTTTTTCTTTTTTTTTTGTTCGCCCGTTCACTTTTGCTATTTCTTTCGATAAATGTTTTTTGTTAAGGAATTTTTTTTTCAGAAAAGAAAAATGGGGTTATTCACAAAACCGGAAAAAAAGGAAGAAAAAGAAAAAAAAAATGCGGGAAAAATCGGAGAATGCTCCGAATTACCTGAAATTTTGGAAAATATTGGAAAAAATTCTCCTGTACACGCTCAAAAGATTTTGGACCAAAATATCGATTTTAAAAATTATCGATTTTTTTTTCTGAAAATTTTAAAAATCGATATTTTGGTCCAAAATTTTTTGAGCGTGTACAAGAGAATTTTTTCCAATATTTCCCAAAATTTCAGGTAAATCGGAGCATTCTCCGATTTTTCCCGCAATTTTTTTTCTTTTTCTTCCTTTTTTTTTCCGGTTTTGTGAATAGATTCAAAAGAGAAGGACTTTTGTGAGCCAAGTGTCAAAATTATTAAGAGATAATTATAATTGCATAATTATATACCTTTGCTCATTTTCTCCTCCAAGTCTGTAAAATGCGCGTTCCGAATCCACAAATCTTTTCTGATTCGGGTCAGTGCAATGGATGACGTTTTGTTGTCTCCAAATTTCGAGGAGCTGAATAAGATCAAGTTTTTGTCTGTCCCTTAAAAATTGTACAAAATTCCGGGCCGTATTCATGAACATTTACCGGACGGTAAATGAGGCTCTGGGACGTTTCGAAACTTTTTTGCAGTTTTGCGTATGGTTTTTCGCCAATTGACACCAAAACACGCGGGAATTTGGTAATTATTTTTATTTTTTGGGAATTTGAATTCACTCGTATGCCGCAAAAATTCAAAAAAGTTTCGAAACGTCCCAGAGCCGTAAATGAAGACAGTAAATTGTTCTCCAGTCGGTAAATTAATTTTAAATATGAGATATTGGCTCCGCGACATCTCGAAACCCTGGGGGAGGTGGTTGAAAAGAGAGGTAGGAAGTTAAAAAAATTTTTTTTTCCATAATTCAATCTCTATTCAACAAAAAATCAAAAAGTGCAATTTTGAGCATCATTTCTTTGGCGGTCGCCAAAAAAAGTCAAAAGCAAGGGTGGGGGCAAAAAAAAAATGTTTTTTTCGGTCGTTTCTTTTGCTTTTTTTGAGTGAAACCAAAAAATTTTTTTTGTTCATGCATGTAAGAAAAAAAGGTTTTTTTTTAAGCCGTGGAGGCACAAAACAATGCCTGTATGAACAAAAACTTAGCCGGGATATGCTCTGAATTGACAAAAAATCTCTAATTTTCAACGAAAACTTTGAAAAATTTCCATTCAACTCGCAGAAATATAATTTTTTTTTAATTTTCTCGAACAAATTTTTTTTTTTGGGGACAAACATTTTTTTTGCGAAATTATTTTTTGTCCCACTCCTGATCGGGAGATTGGTTTTGTTTTTAAAAAGCAGAGAAAATTGACAATTGCACCGATGTCTGCGTCTCGTGTGACGGCACCCTTTCTCGAAACACGTTTACAGGGGAAAAATGTATTTCTGCGAGTTGAATGGAAATTTTCCAAAGTTTTCGATGAAAATTATAGATTTTTTGTCAATTCAGAGCATATCCGGGCTAAATTTTTGTTCATACAGGCTTTGTTTTGCGCCTCCGCGGCTTAAAAATACTTTTTTTTTCTTACATGATTTTTTGTTGAATAGTCATTGAATTATGAAAAAAAGTTTTTCCCCCTGTTAACGCGGTTTCGAGATGTCGCGGAGCCGAGATATTTACTGGCTCAATGGCTGAAACTCACTTTGACCGCATTACTTCTTCCAACATTCTCACGAGGAAAATCATTTTTGTGCGATTGTATGTAAGCTGTGAGCACATCAGCTGCTTCTGCACCAGTGAATTCTTCTTCCGATCTTCTGATTACTGCGATACTGCGTTTGAAATACGTCTGCATCTGTTCCATGATGTCCTTTGCTTTGAATTGTGACGATGGTGGCTGATTAACGTTTTCTTTGTTTTCTATAAAATTCCAGCCGTTTCATTTAAAGAAAAAAGATAACTAATTGTAAAGACAAACCATTCTGAATGGGATCAATTTTAATGGCACTTCTTTGCGGTTTCATAGGCGCTCCTTTCCGAAGTATCCCTCTCGGCGGCTTTGGCGGCGGTGACGGCGTCGGTTCGTCTATCACTGTATGAACAACATCTTCATCAAAGTCGTGGTTAAGAAGAAACGTGTGATGGGGCGAAACGCTCATTTTGCGCCTGAACAGGACATTGTTAGGGGTGGAAAAGCGGGTAAGACACATGCAAGGCACACGGAGGATGCGTGAGAACATAGGGAAAAAAAGAAACATTGCTGGGTGACATAAATAAATAAATACGCAAATATTAATCTATTTTTTGGCAATAAATGTTCACGCAATTTGATAAAAACACGTGGGAAAAATACAAAAGCTTGAAAATTGACCAAAAAGAATTCAAATTTCGATGATTGCCGCGTAAATAATCTGTGCGGTGGAGCGCGTTTGCAGCGATCGTACACCGTCCTTTTCGGGCGAATTGAGAAAGGAAACGAATAATGGGCAGAATAAAGAGTTTTCAGCGCAATAAATGTGTCGTGTCGTGTCACAGAACAGGCTGAAAGAAAACAATAATCATAAAACTACAGATTCGTCATAGGGCACCACAGCTGCACAATATTATTTTCTTTTCTTTTCTTTTTCTTTCCCATCCCTTTTTCAATAACCATGAAAAAACTTTGCTTTTCTTCTCACACCGCTCAAAGTTTAATTCAAAAAATTGTGTTTTATCAGCAGCAGGGAAGGGGCTTTTTCATTTCGTTGAAACCGTTGTCACTGATAAGAAAATAGTTAAGCGGCCTCCGTTCTCCTACACTTTTCAAAGTTGTATAAATATTTAAGATTTTAGTTTTCTTCATAATTTTTATGCGTATGATGTTTATTTACATTTTTAATGAATTTAAACTTCCATAATGGACCTATTCAGTGTACTGTTGAAAAACGGAAACAATTAAAAAACTGCGAGAAAACTCGGAGAGTTATCCAATTGGTCTGAAAATTTGAGAAAAGATGGCAAAAATACTCCCGGTCTGAAAAATCGATTTTAGAAATTTTCAGAAAAAAAGTCATTATTTTTTAAAGTCGAAATTTTGGAGCATTTTTCTGGAGTATTTTTTTAAACTTTATTTCCCCAAAAATTCAGGCTAATCGGAGCATATTCCGAGTTTTCTCCCAATGATTTGTCATTTTTTTCCGTTTTTCTACAGTACTCTACATAGGTCCATAACTTGCTAGATATTTGTTTACGGGTTACGGTCACACTCATTTTAGCTGTGTCCAATCGTGTTGAGTTTACTTGCCAGCTGAGCCGAGATTAATGTCGTAGATAATAGTATTGCACTCTCCATTGCCAAAGTCTTGTCCCGCGGCAAAAAAAAAGGATTAAAAAAAAAAACAGTCACCAGCCTTTAATTGAATTTTCATCTGAATTTTAAAAGTACGCAAACACCGCGTTGCTAAATTTTGTTTTCATAATATTATCACAATCTGTCTGCGAGACACCGACTATATTAACGGGGATCCTCTCAAATGAGTGCCTTCAAAGCATCGAGAATGTACTGGGGCGGCCATCTCAAGGTTGATCATCTAGTTCAAAGGCTCCATTATAGAAAGCTGGTACCATCTTGCTGCTGTAGTATGCTGGACTGTTCCACGGTCCATTGAGTTGTTGATACGACTAGTACCGGCTCATGCGGAAGTGTTCAGGCGCTGCTCATAAAGGAAAACCAGCCTCTACTGGTCTCGAGAGATTGTGAAGGTTTCGCCGTCAGGTAAAGTCCTTGGATTGAGTTTGGCCCGTATCACTCTTCTTATATTGTGTTTTCAATCGACTTGCGACACGACATGAGAATGCGAAACTCCGCCCACTTATTTGTGCGCGACCACGCGAACACAGTGAGATTTTAAGAGACGCAGACAGAACGGTGAATGCAGACTTGAATTGAATTGAATTGAATTGCGTTTTCACGTCGCAAGTCGATTGAAAACACAATATTATGGATTCGTGACGTAGCAAAATGTTGCTGCTGCTTGAGCGCCAGCAAAATGAAAAAAATAAACATTGCAAAAAATTGTTTCCTCTCACGCCGCCAATAGCTGAATCGTGGCATGACCCAACATTTTCTGACGCGTAACTTGACACGCTGTCTCGCTACGTCACGAATTCATAATATACCCAAACTATAAAAAAAATTCTTGAATCGTCTAGAATTTTCTAGGGAAAAATTATTAAAGTGGAGCAGAATTTATCGACCAACTTAATATGTTGCTTTTTTTAAAATTATGGCGACAGAAACCATAATGAGGTTATTCATTACGTGCATCTTGCATTTTTGTCTTATGGGGTTCTTCACGGAACTAGCAAAATATCGATATTTTGGTCTGAAATTGTGTGGGAAGTTCTGCAGAAATTACCTCTGAAATTTCATTTCCAAAAATAATTTTAAAAACGTAGTCTCCAGCATATGCATAAAATGTCGTTTCCTGCATGAAATGAATAAGACAAAAACTGCAAGATGTACAAAATGAATAACCCCTTAACAAACAGTCATACATAATAATACACAAACCGAGGTAAATTTGTTCTGTTGATATTAACATAAAAGCGTTTTTAGCCCGAAAAAGCTGACGTTTTGGTTTTCCACTAAACTGGTCGAGATGTCGACGAAATTTCCATCTCTATCTATCTATTTAGAAGGAAAAAATCTTGACACAGCACTACCGTACTCTATTAACATGTTGTTGTGCCCTTTTTCGCTGACACGATCTTTTTTTTGTTGCAATGTTTATATGTTTTACAAACTGGCAAACAACATATTTTGGGACAGTGAAAATGATACGGTAGCACGGCACCCCACCCAGTCTTCCAAAATTGTTTCTACCTGGCGCATTTTCAAAACCTTAAGGCTCGGTCATTTTCTGACAAAAAAGCATTGTTTTTGGATTAAAATGATGATGTCATCCTGAATAATCAGATAATGATTCGAATTTCTCAAAAAAGTAAATTTTCGAGTGAAAAAATAATTTCATTATCCGACGAACTTGGTGGCGCATTGGACGATGGAGGAGGCGTGGGTAGAAAAGAAAATTGATTGTTTTTGAAAATAATTGAAGGTCGAGATGGAACTATTGATATTTGTGTTATCAGTGACATACACAATGTGCTGAGTGGTCATAACATTTGAACTCTTCCACGTTTTCCAATATTATCTTGTCTATGTAAAATGTTTTTGTATCGAAAAATTTCCTGGTTTTCTTCTTGTAGAATTTAAGGGTTTATACTTTTAAAATCAGGCTAATTTATTTGATTTGACCCGCGTTATTCTAATGCAGTAGAGCGCCTTTGCAACACGTTTTTTCCCATACATCAATTTTAATCCGAACCCTTCAAACACCGGGTGGTCTTTGCCTCGACAATTGCGGTGTTTTGTCAACGAAATATCGTTTGGTTCATCGTCAACGACCCTTCTCATCTCTCATCTCTTTCCTTGCCTCGCATAATGACGAATGGCCGCTCCGGGGAACCCCTCTGGCCGGACGGGCGGTGTGTTCAGTCCAGTGTCCTCTCGATTTACAATTCGTCTCATCGTGTCTTCTGTTTAGATGCGACCTGACAGAGTAACCGTTCTGTTCCTCTGGTCACTGATCATCTGCTCTTCAGCAAGAATACTGTAGTTTTATGTTAAATCTTAATCTTAATCTTTTATCTTTTTTCTTTATTTCTGAATTTATCCCTATCAAATCGTCCATTCCTGTTCTCCACGCACGCGAACAAGGTCATCAGGTGGTCAAATTGTTGTAAAACCTAAATATCCTTTCTTTTTTTTCTTACAATCATTTACACTCATTTATTCCTTCCGCCCATCGGAACACTCCTCTACACGGCACCCCAGCCTTCCAAAATTGTTTATACCTGGCGCATTTTTAAAACCCTAAGGCTCGGTCATTTTTTGACAAAAAGGTTTCGTTTTTGGATTAAAATGATGGTGTTATCCTGAATAATCAGATCATGATTCGAATTTGTCAAAAAAGTAAATTTTCGAGTGAAAAAATAATTTCATTATCCAAAGAACTTGGTGGCGCATTGGACGACGGGGGTGCCGTGCTTTATGTATGTTTGTTATCATTTGGATTAATGCGTCTACACCCTTTCCACGTGGTCAAAGATTTGTCCATATTATTATTATTATCGTATCAAGGGTATATCAGCGTGTGTCTGTTGTTGATTCCCGGGGCTATCAGACTGATAACATGAATAAATAAGATTGAGATGGAGGGAAAACTTAGTGTCGTCGAAAAACGGCTGTTCAAATCAACATCACATCATTACATTTTTGCAATTGAGCCAAATTTGTTTTATATTTGGCTCCTATCAAATTACCATCTCATTTGGTTTTTGCTCTTTTTCCCCTAAAATGTGTTGATCGTTTCACGGCACCCCAGCCTTCCTTCCAAAATTGTTTCTACCTGGCGCTTTTTTAAAACCCTAAGGCTCGGTCATTTTCTGACAAAAAGGTCTCGTTTTTGGGTTAAAATGATGGTGTTATCCTGAATGATCAGATCATGATTCGAATTTGTCAAAAAAGTAAATTTTCGAGTGAAAAAATAATTTCATTATCCGAAGGCGTGCGTGTATGTATTTTCCCGTTTAAAGCCAATTATGTATCTTGCTACAAAATTTCTTAAATTGACACGAAAACAGTAATCACCAAGCTTTTCAAAAAAAAACACACACATTTAATATTGCGCACAGTTATTTACCCCCGCATTTCAATGATCAATGAGCACAGCTCTATCTCTCTCTCTCTCTCTCTCTCTCTCTCTCTCTCTCTCTCTCTCTCTATCGCTCTCTCTCTCTGAAAGTATGTATGTATTGTTCCGGGGGGTTTCTTTCCCTTTCGCGATAAAAGTCGCTGCGACGAAAGTGGGCGGAGTCTTGATCTATTGTCCATCTATTCGGCACGTTTCACACTTATCAGCGCCGCATGCTCTAGCCCCGCCCCGCCCCCACCTCTTTCCCCCACATCTCATCAACAACACATCTGATCGATTCTCCTTTATTCTATCCATGTCTCCGCACACACAGACAATTTCAGACAAGACCATGGAAGTGCTCCGCCAAATGCCACATCAGATTCCATCGTCTTCCTCTTCTTGCGATCTTAAATCGATTTATGCGCTGGAGAAGGTTCGCGAAGCGATTAAAGATCACGAACAGACGATTGCCACGTCGACGGCGCCAAAACATAAGGCAAAGGTTGTCGTGCTAGGTGATTCTGGAGTCGGCAAGACGTCGATTATCTATCGCCACCGATACGGAGCACACTATCGTCCAGTCAATGCAACCATCGGAGCATCATTTGTCTCTTTTGATGTGTACGTTCAGACTTCCTCTTATTCTAGCTGCTCAACTATTTCTTAATTTTTTTCAGCGGACCCGTGCAAGACGATCTTGTCCGCCTTCAAGTGTGGGATACCGCCGGTCAAGAGCGCTTTCGTTGTATGGTACCGATGTACATGCGCAATGCGGATGCGGCTCTGATCGTATACGACGTCACCAATCGGGATTCGTTTGATGACGTCCACCGATGGATCAATGATTTGGGTAGATCAAGTGGCACGGAAGAAGCGAATGTTTATTTGATTGGAAACAAGACAGATCTTGTCGATAAACGTGAGGTTTCTGAAACGGAGGGGAAAGCGCTAGCGGCGAAGATAAATGCAAAGTTCTATGAGCTCTCCAATGATCAGCCTAATTGTAAGTTAATAAACTACATCAGACTTCGTTCAAGCTTGAATTTTTCAGTATTTGCTGCAATTCTATCCGAGCTCTCTGAAGATGTCCTGCTGAGCCGTCAACGCCACTCTGAAAAAACCGAAGAAGCGTTGAGCATGCGAAAAGACAAGATTTCGCTTGACAATGAAACAAACTTTGGGGAGAATCCGACGATTTCTTTGAAAATTCGAAGATCAAAGTGCTGCTCAATGATGTAAAAGGGATGAAACAAAACATATTGTTTTCTTTCCTTTTCTTTTTTATTATGTATTTATTTCCATTTTTTCTATGTTTCCATTATGTTCTATCTCCCGTGTATTGCCCCTCAAACCTACTGGTATATAAGAAAATCGACCCAAAAAGTGTCCCCAACAGTGATCATCACCCGATCGTTTATTGTTTCAATTTCTGTTCTTGTTACTACTTATTATTCATGATTATGGTTATTGTCATCCAACACTCGGTCCAGTAGCCAATAAACCGATATATTCACATATTTGTTTTTCCATATCTTATCTCCTGTTGTTTCGACCGTTGAACGTTATTTTTGGCGAGACGGAAGACGACGCCGCGCCGACTGACTTGCTCCGACCGGTCGATTTTGACTTTGCTTTTTGCTCTTTTTTCTGACGGCGTTGCAATAGGCGGTCTCGTTGAGCACTTCTCTCTTCGATCATTGCTTTGTTGGAGCTGAAAAATTAATTTTTTGCGATTGTCAATATTTTTTCAGAAACTTAAAGGCTAACGGAAATTCTATTTTTCCTTCCCTCTTAATGTGGCCGCACGGCACCCCACCCAGCCTTCCAAAATTGTTTCTACCTGGCGCATTTTTAAAACCCTAAGGCTCGCTCATTTTCTGACCGAAAAGCTTCGTTTTTGGATTAAAATGATGGTGTCATTCTGAATAATAAGACGATGATTCGAATTTCCCAAAAAAGTAAATTTTGGAGTGAAAAAATAATGTCATTATCCGACGAACTTGGTGACGCATTGGAAGACGGACGGGGGAGGCGTGGGCCGGTGTATTTTAGGGGACCGTAGGTTTACTTTTTAATGTGTTCAAGTTTTTATTAAATTTTAAAGATTTTCCTTGAAAAGGACAGAAATGTATGACAAAAAAAATTAAAAACCGCAGAAATTGGAAAGATCCAACCAAATCATTGAAAAAGTGTTAAATTTCTATTTTTATGACGGTAAATTTTAATTTTCTTTATAGCTTTGCGAACACGATTAAAACGAATATTTTAAGCGCCGGAACCACCGGAAAAGTTGAAAAATAGCTGTGTTTCTGAATATTCAAGCCTCATTCAAACCTACAATACTGGAAAAAAAGAATGCGCGTTTTGCAGTTTTCATATTCAAAGAGCAACAAAGTTAGAAAATTTACAACTTATTTAAAGTTTTTTGTGTCGTACCTTCAAACCTAGGGCACGCCTCCTCCGTCGTCCAATGCGCCACCAAGTTCTTTGGATAATGAAATTATTTTTTCACTCGAAAATTTACTTTTTTGACAAATTCGAATCATGATCTGATTATTCAGGATAACACCATCATTTTAATCCAAAAACGAAGCTTTTTTGTCAAAAAATGGCCGCGCGTTAGGGTTTTAAAAATTCGCCAGGTAAAAACTATTTTGGAAGGCTGGGGTGCCGTGTAGGGCTCTATTTTACTTTTTAATAACTTATTGTTCAACTCCTTTCAAAGATACTGTAGATCGTCGAAGTGTGACACATCTAAAAATCTAAGAATTTCTGAAAAACTTGCAGCGATTTTGGAAGTTAATCAGTAACATGATCTACATACACTCGGTAAATGCCTGCAACTGTTACGCAGACTTTGGCAACTTTTACGCAGCTCTTACGCAACTGTTAATTTACGCGCTATGGGTTTCTGCTAAAGATCTGCTCAAAAGCTGCGCAACTAAGGGGCTACTACTGCTTTCACTTTGCTTTTCGTTCCTTTTCTCTTTTCTATTAGTAAATAAAACATACTTTTATAATTATTATTTTTATTTAAAAAAAAAATAAATAGCATTTAATACACTTTATTGTCATCTCAACAACAAAAGAGCCGTGAAGGACATGAGTGTGGGCGGTGGCTGGAAGGCGTCCTGTGAGAATGTCACGGCGGAGTTGGAGGAAGACGTAGTATCGTGCGTGATCGTCGACAATAGTGGTGGGTGTGGTCGGGTAGAATTTGACCTCGAAAGAGAACTCCTAGGGAAGGTCTGTAAAGTTTGTTTTGGGCTTTTAAATCAACTGGGAATCATCAGAAAACCAAAAAAAAAAGCAACCAACTTTTCAATTTCTTTAATATCTTCTTATCATTATACAACCAGTGTCTGATGCCTTCCTCTTTGTCGTAGAAGCAGTGAGAAAATTACTAGCGTTCTTCGATCGACAAGTCGCTCGTCACCTGACGGAACAATGCTTCACCCTCGGAGCCGCGCTGAACGATATATTTTTTATTTTTGTTATTTTAAGCTTTACGCCCGTCCAAACAACTTACGTTAACCTCAAACTCCTTGTAAACTCCAACTGGCAGGCGAACTCGTGCCGCCTGCATTTTGGGATTTCTCGGGTGTTGACTGGGCGCCGGTGACGTGGCGGGTGGTGGATGGTGTTGTTGGTCGACGGGTTCTCTGTCTTTACCCTTTTGCTCTGGAAATTAGGAATTTATTCGGTGCTCTGCGGGAAAGAGAGAGAGAGAGAGCGCGAGAGAGAGAGAGAAGCTAGACGGTTATAGAAAACGCGGCGCGTCATCGGTGGCGCGCGGGTTCATTTGAATCGCAAAAATGCTCAACACTGAAATATTGATTTCCGTCCAAAACTTGAGAATTTTTTACATAATTTATCAAAATTTCAGGTCAATTAGAGAAAAAATTGTTTTTTCACTTATTGTTTTTGTTGTTCACGCTTTGAATATGCGTTTCTGAGCATTTATCAATGCACGGTAAGTTCAGCGGCAATGCGCCGAAAGCATGTGTGACACTTTTCAAAAGGGCGACCGGAGGGAGCTGGGCGGAAGCGTGCTTAGCGGGGGGATTTTTTTGTAATTAAAAGTCTAAATGTGATTCTAAAAAGATAAGAAAAGGTTACTGGGAGCCGATTAAACACTGAAAAAGCCTTTAGACTTTAAATCACAAAAAATTCCGTCACAAAGCAAGCTTCCACCCAGCTCCCTCCGGTCACATATTTGAAAAGTATCACACATGCTTCCATGAACTTTCCGGACAAAAAATAAATGCAGAATGAGATTAATATATGAAACAAATCAAAAGCGATGCGAAACCGCACAAAAAACGAAAAATAAAGAAGTTTTTTTGAATTGGGCAAAACACGGACCCGCGACATTTGGATTTGTAATCACGCGCACTACCAACTGAGCCACAGAGGACAGAAATCCCAGCAGAACAGAGTGCTTACACATGAATGATGAAGAGTGAAACAAGAGAAAAAGAGTGGCGACGAAGCCAGTAGGCTTGTATCTATTTAAATATTCGCGCAAAAAACATTTTCTTATTATTTATTAATCACATTTTCTTTTTTTTTCCTCGAAAATATTTTTTGAAAATAAATTAACCTTCCACGTTACCGAAAAACATAAAAATGTGAAAACAAAAAGACGCAAAACGCGTTTTTATTTGAAAAAAAGGAAGAAAAAAAAATTATTTTGCGCTATAATGGATTCGTGGCGGAGTGACAATCACGTTATTATTCGAAAAAATGAAGAAATAACTGAAGAAATTAAGAGATGTTTCGTCTCACAGTTTCACGTGAAATGTCACTCCGTCACGAATCCATTATATAATGTGGAATTCGTGACGAGAATGTCTTTTTTCATCTTTTAATTTACCACGGAGTAAAAAAAATTAAAAATTGCAAAAAAAAAAGAAAAATACCGACGAAAAAACGGAAAATAACAAGCAGAAAACAGACGGGCGGTGCCAATGATTTTGTGTCGCCAGGTGCGGCGCGTGTCGCGTTTAAGATCTGCGTAACATCTGCAGCCTTTTTAAGATCTGCTTAACAGGTGTTGCAGCCTTCAATGTCTGCATAACATCTGCTACTGGGTTTAAAGGCTGTTTAAAATCTGAAAGGAGCTCTAAGTCATGCGCAAAAGCTGCTATAGCCTCTTAGATCTGCGTAACAGTTACAGGCGTTTACCGAGCATATGTAATAGAGTTGGAAATGGCTCCGCTAAGTTAGAGGTGCAGTTCTAATAGAGTCTTGAAAACTAGACCCAACTTATATTTAATGAGTAGTACTCTTCAAGGTTTTGGGGCAAAAAATGAAAAAAAAAAAAAAAAAAAAAAAAAACAGAAAACAAGTTTTGATTGTTTTAACTTGAAGAATCCGAAATCTAATTAAGCCACGCTAAACTTGCCTGCCTTTTTAATTCTAAATGTACGGGGTTCATCCAAAATAAAACCGTATGAAAGAAAGCTTCTATAGCTTTTTCAATCGACTTGCGACATGAGAACGCGTGACTCCGCCCACTTTTTTTTTCGCGCGACCACGCAAACACAGTTCGATTCGAAGAGAAGCAGAGAAAGCATGTCTCTTTTTCTCTCGTTCTCATGCTGCAACTCGATTGAAAACACAATATGATACAAAACTATCAGGCAGTATGAGAGCGATGCGGTAGATACGCCATTTACCCACCTGGTATCAATTGCGTTATCCGGAAGAAAATACCACGTGTCTCTGAATGACTGTCCTACGGGAATAAGGACATATGCACCTCTGGACATCAATTGAGTCACTTCAGAAACTTTTCTGCCATCCATATCCACCAACTTTCCAGGATTCACATTATATCTCCTCGCAATCAGCTCCAGCACATAGTTCATTCCCTTCTCCAACTGTTTTCTTTGAAAATTCATAAACTGACACTCCATTCCTTGGCCATTCAAAAATACACTGTAATAATATGTTTAAAGAATTACAAAAAACATATGATCGATTGTATTGTGCCCCCGCTGACACCTTTCACGAGATGACGAAATAGGGGACAGTAACCTACTAGATGAGATAAGCATCTGGATGTGTTTGGTCTCTTCTGTTGAATATCATTGTGCTCATTCGTCTATGATGTTGAGCCATTTTTCTAAAGGAACATCAAAATTTAGCATACATTTCTAAAAAAAAAAAAACAGATTTTATTAAAAGCTTACTGCCGATGTTTCTCAAGTGCTTCTTTGTCTCTCCTGATCGTCTCTTCATTGTCAAACTCGCTAGAATGTGGATTTCCTTCAAAAAAGTCCATCGTAGTGTCAAAGTTTCTTGCTTGGCTTGCAGCTCTTCTATCTTTAAAAGAAACAAAAAACAATGGACATGAGCAAATTCTGACAAACTTCTAACATCACGAAGAGCATCATCGTAGTATGAATCATACTGTAACATGTCAATGTCTCGTGTTTTTGTGTCCTTTGCTTTGTTTTTTGTTTTTGCTTTTGTTGTTTCGACAGCTGTGTAAGGACGAGGAGGAGGTGTGGGGGGCACAGAAACTGCAAAAAAAAGGAATAGAAATTAAAAATAGAAAACGCATTTAGCTAAACTTGGCAGTACGCCACTGTGGAGACGCAGAGAATTGCGACAGGGCGCGTTTGCCTTTACGTAGTGTTTAGCACGGCGTGTGCCCGTCTTGCTTCTTTTTCTAAAAGTGACTTAGAGTACTGGCCAAAAAGAATGCGCGTTTTTGAGAATTACCGCTTCTGCAATCTACAGTACCTTTGAAACTAGTGATACGAAAAAGTTATCAACTAGTAAAATGTAGTCCTAGGTTGGAAGGTTCGACAGAAACATTTTTAATTTAGTAGTGCACTTTCAGAGTTCGTGGCACACACTCAAAATTGGTCATTTTGAACAGAAAGCAGTGGAACGCGCATTCTTTTTGGCCAATACTGTATTTATTTCTTTTATTAATTTCACGTGTTGTGCACCGAGAAAATTGTTTTTTTTTATACTCGGTATAAAACTCTGCAAACCCGCTCCAATCGAACAATGAATTTTGCAGGCATTTGAAGAGAGGTTTAGAGAAATCCGAGCAAAAAATCGGCCACGTTCTCTAAATTTTCTGAACTATCTCGTCACCAACGTGGCGCTGTTCTCCACTGTGCGAACGGAGCGAGTTTGCAGCGCTCCGTAAAAACACTAAACCAGTGGGTTTCTGCCACAGCATGTCTTTACTATAAAAAATAAAACTTACTATTTGCAGGATATGTAGATCGTACAGAATTTGAAGTGTAATACTCTGGAGCCGAGAGCGATGTGTAGCGGTTTCGATGGTTACTCATTTGAGAAGTGCCAACGTCAGGATCCGATGAACGGCGGCTATCAGGACTAAAATCGAAATTTGTATATAAATCGAAGAAGTTAAAAAAAAGAAAAGAAAATAATTCCGCACAGCACAAGTGATTCGTCACCAGCCACATAATACGTAGCGAGGTCCTGGATTTCGTCGGCATCCGTGATTTCCTCTCCCTCCCTGAAAACTGGAAAATTGATTTAAAACTAGACTAATTGTAATGTTCTTCCAGTGTGTAAATAGCAGTTGCTCCATCATCCATGCCCACATAAGGTCCCACATCTTCCAGAAGTTGTTCAAGCTTTGGAGATTGCCATTGCCGCCAAACAAATAGCTTTGGTCTGTGATAAAAACAATGATTTTACCTATAAGCACGCCTCCCCCGTCTTCCAATGCGCCACCAAGTTGGTCGGATAATAAAATTATTTTTTCACTCGAAAATTTACTTTTTTGAGAAATTCGAACCATTATCTGATTATTCAGGATGAAACCATCATTTTAATCCAAAAACGAGGTCTTTTGGTTAGAAAATGACCGAGCCTTAGGGTTTTAAAAATGCGCCACGTAGAACCACCATTGGAAGGCTGGGGTGCCGTGATAAGGTTTTCCGTTTATTGAAAAAATACAAAAAGTGTTGAAATCAGAGGTCGTATTCAAGAACATTTACAGTACGGTAAAAGCAAAAGTGCATGGGGGATTATGACGGAAAATATTACCGTAAAAACTCTAATAAAACGGCATGCGCTTCTATTATTTCATTTCATCACAACTGCCGGTATAGGTTTTCACACCAAACTCGGCAAAACAGTTTCTAACCAAGCAGAACTACCTTAAATTAGAACCAAATTTGGTGTGCAAACCTCTAATTTCCCGGCAGTTTTGATGAAATTAAACAATAGAAAGGCGGTAGTTTAGTTTTTCCTGAAACCATTCACGGATCGTTTATAGTGGTATTGTGTTTTCAATCGACTTGCGAAACACCGCCCCTTATTTGTGCGCGACCACGCGAACACAGTGAGATTTGAAGAGACGCAGGCAGAACGGTGAATGCAGACTTGAGTTTTCATGTCGCAAGTCGATTGAAAACACAATATGAACCCCGTAAACATTCCAAAAGTTTAATTTTCTGCCGAGAACCGTACGGTAAATTTTTATGAAAACGGCCTCAGAATCTTTATTTTATATTTTAAATAAAATTTCAAAATTATCCCTGCTATGCATCCAACTTTCTCTCAAAGTACGAACACTATTCGTCCTCACTTGCCCATTGTGTTGTGACCCTGTTTCCGCCTTTTATTCATTCCCTCATTTCACACTCACTTTTCGTAAATATTCTCTCCGTTTTTCTTGACGTAAATCTTCTTGACCTTGGGTCTATTCATCCGATTCACTAACTTGTCGCCCTCGTGCCGAGCCGCATCGCCACGTCGTCGCTTGTTCAACTCCACGTATGAGATTTCGTTGAACGGATCGTCATCTGAAAATTTGAAAAAAAAATCACTTCATTTATTATCTGAAATCAGAAGTCAATGAAGTAAAACTCACATGACATTGTGGGAAGAAAAAGAAAAAAGAAAGAGAGTAGAGACGTTGTTTAAACAATTGAGCTGGAGACGAACGCGTTGCTCGGCGACCTTGTTTGGCTGACATCCCACCAAAGTTGATCTAGCCGCCCTCTTTTGGTTTTACGATTTTTTTTTTGAACATGTTCATGCTTTCTATGTATGAATCAAAAACGAAAGAAATTAAAATGTTATTTATTCTTCAAATGTTTTTGAAGTTGAACTGATGGTTCAAAGAAGTGAATTAGAAGAGAAAAAACAAGAAAAGTAATACTTAATGAGAAAAGAATTGCAAAGTTTGTAGAAGAATCAGCTGGCGAGTAAGACGGAGGATAGAGATCTGAGTGAAGATTCATGGCGAGTCTGAAAAATTTAGGCGGTACAGATAAAAATACACGCAATATTGCTCACTTGCACATGTATGTCGGGAATGTGCATTCTCCATCTTCAGTTGAATTTGACAAAATTTTTGAAAGAATAAAGTTGGAATAAGTAAATGGATTTGCGGTTCCAATGTAATACAAAGAAGATGAGTTTAAAGAAACTCTGAAAGTTGTATTTATGTATGTTGGTTGACAATGCACTCTCATTTTCATTTTTTTTTTTTCAATTTCCATAGGCGATTTTTAGAAATGTGTCAATTAGCTGCCCGAAATTCCCAAATTGTAAGAAGAAAATTAAAAACGAGCCACTAATGAGTTCAAGCGGACAGGCTAAAAAGGCAACAACTTAATTTTTATCTAAATATCGTGTTTTCAATCGACTTGCGACATGACATGAGAACGCGAAACGAAACGAAACGCCGCCCACTTATTTGTGCGCGACCACGCGAACACAGTGATATTTGAAGAGACGCAGGCAGAATGGTGAACGCAGACTTGAATTGAATTGCGTTTCGTTTTCATGTCGCAAGTCCATTGAAAACACAATATCAGTTATGTCCATTATTTGCCTACCTTGTGATTCCGTTACTTGTTGCAAAAAATATCGACAAAAGTGTTGTATGCAATATGGAAATAGTAGAGCAATCCTTTAAGTATCTTGCGCAAACGGTAAAAATGGAAAATGAGAAAATAGATAGAAAAACAAAAGTTGAACTGATTTCGAGCATGTCATTGAATTTGAAAGACCTGTAATTTAACAGTTAACAGTTGATATGCTATCAAATCTCGGAAAAAGTTTCAAAAATGGTATACCCTAATAAGATACCGGTAAAAGCAAATGATTGAATGGTTGTGTAAAATATGAAAAACATAGAAAAAACTGTCAGGCTAATCGTTTGCGAATAAAAGTTCACTTCCAGAACGCTGAGAAGACGGGCTTTGGCATCTGTAAAATAGAAAATAAAATTGTAAACTGATATTGTGTTTTCAATCGAGTTGCAGCATGAGAACGAGAGAGAAAAAAAGCCATGTTTTCTCTGCTTCTCTTCGAATCGAACTGTCTTTGTGTGGTCGCGCAAAAAAAAAGTGGGTGGAGTCACGTCACGCGTTCTCATGTCGCAAGTCGATCGAAAAAACAATATCAGTTTAATCAGTTGACACTCGATATTTGTGTTGCTAGATAAATAGTTGGTTTTTTTCGAATAAAAATTAAAAAAATTACGGATTCAAATTCGGTTCCAAAAAAAAAAGAAACCTACAACTGGGATAAATGATAACACTTTGGGAAATTAAGAAAAAAAATGTGACAAGTTTCCAGTAGAATAAAGCAAATGGAAGCGTTGTAGGTCTTAAGATGAAAATATTAGAGCGGAAATATTTATTATGTGTTCACGAGAGACATTCAGTTACGAGGCTCCGATGTTCCGTAGGCCGCTGCAAGACTTGCGCAGTGTCGTAACAAAATTCGGGTATATTCAAAAAGAGTCCCCCCCCCCCTAATTCAAATAGAGTCCCCCAAAAGAGACCTTAGAAAAGCCCCCCACCCAGAAATTTATATGCTGCCCACTTGTTAAATAACAGTCCCCCACTTATTCAATAATAGCTCCCCACCCAGATGCTCCAATCACGGCTGGGGACTCATTCAAAATCAGTCCCCCACCATTTAAAATCAGTCCCCCACCATTCACAATGTCTCCCTCATCGTTCAATATCAGTCCCCCGCCATTCAAAATTAGTCCCCCACCATTCAAAAACAGTCCCCCAACAAGATCGTATTTTCCGGTGGGTTCAAGAAAAGGCCCCCATTCAGTCGTCAAATAAAATGCATTAGCATTAAAGAAGAGCCCCCCATTTTTGCGTCATTTTGAATGCATTTGAAGATTCCCGTTCTCTGGGCCGAATCCCAAAATTTTTTATTTACTTTTTCAAGTTTTAAACTATTTTCCATCATTTTTTTTTGTTTTCTTTTATATAAGAAGCAAAATGTGACAAATGCGGAAAACAAATGGCACTTCGAAGCCGCGGATCATCCTACGAGGTATGAAATTTATATCAATTAAAATCCAGATATTTTGAAAATATTTGTTGCATTCCAGTGGCGATGCCGTGTATAAAAATCTCCAAATATTTGCAACTTGCTAAAAAGCTAAAAACGCTTAGAAAATTTAAAAGCCTGGGACGAGTATTAGATGGTGGGGGACTGATATTGAATGGTGGGGGACTGAATTTGAATAGTGGGAGACTGATTTTGCATAGTGGGGGACTGATATTGAATGATGGGGGAGACATTTTGAATGGTGGGGGACTGATACTGAATGATGGGGGAGGAATTTTGAATGGGGGGCTCTAGAGGGGGGGGAGCTCTTTTTTAAGAATACCAGGTTCTTAAAAAACAACCCCCCACTTTACACTAGTGGGGGTTGATTTTTGAATAGAAACGTTCAAATATAGCCCCCCGGCGTCAGGTAGAAACCCCCACCCATTTAGTACTGAGTGGGGGGCTCTTCTAAGGTTGAATACAACATGGGGGACTCTATTAAGGTGGGGGGGCTTTATTGAATCAAGACTTGCGCAGTGTCGTAACAAAATTCCACTCGTGAACACATAATACGAGAAACCAGAAACCTCAAAAACGAAAAAATTGCAGCCACCACAGGCAAGGCAATCAGCCCTGCTAAGCTATCTGAAGGAGTTGAAGTTATCAGTGAGAACATCCGGCGAGAGAGAATAGAGAAAACAGTAGACGTAGATGCGCGATGGGCTCCTGAATCTAAAAGAACGCCAGTCCCAGTTGTTGTGCTAGAATTTTCTACCGGGATCTCATTTTCCTAAAATTTAAATTTTATTTCGGCTGGAAAGAATATAACTGACAGATCTGAATGAGACAAGTTTGGTGGCCATCTCTTGTGTCTCCATCACCCTTTCCATACTTTCTTTGTCAATTGTCAATAACGATACTAAAATTAAAAAATCTTATATTTTCTAGTTTCCTGTGGGATAGTCACGTTCGTAATTTAAAAGTTCTGAGTAAGTTTAGTAGCTTCAGTAAATTTCATAGTGA
Source organism: Caenorhabditis japonica (assembly GCA_963572235.1). Classification (NCBI taxonomy): domain Eukaryota; kingdom Metazoa; phylum Nematoda; class Chromadorea; order Rhabditida; family Rhabditidae; genus Caenorhabditis; species Caenorhabditis japonica. The sequence continues at coordinate 21,277,011 of OY754343.1, read as the reverse complement.
AAAACTACTATAACTCACGGTGTCCAGGATTTGAAAAGTGGGCGGAGCCGATCAAACGCGCCCCACTGGATTTTTTGGCGCGAAATTCGAATTTTTACGCATTTTTTATGTTTTTCGGGGAAAAAAAAGCATAAATTCTTAATTTTTTTCCACATGTGCTCCAACGGAATTATAGCTGAGGTCTTTAGATATGTTTTAAGCCTAAGAACGTCGAATTTGGTTCAGCCATCATTTCTAAATAATCGTTTTGAGTTTTTTGGTGTTTTTGCAGGATAAATCTTTACGAAAATCAAAGTTTGGGCAATTGTATGGTACTAAAATATACAATACATACATTTTACAAAGAAAAACAGGTTTTACTGAAAGAAAAATAATAAAATCAATAAAAAAGCACGGCATGCTGGACCCTACGAAAGTGCAAACGCGCCCTGGCGCACTTTTGCATTTTTCTCTGCGCCTCCATATATTTCTCTTGGAGTATTGCCAAAAATCTTTGGCGCCTTTCCAGGTTTTTTCGAATTTTTATTCCCAATTTTCGTATTTGGTTTTTCAGAATTTAAATTAAATTAAAATTAACTGTTTTTATTTACGAAAAAACCGACTTAAAATCAATTTTCCAAAAAAAACAACCATTTCAAAAACATAATTTTTTAAAATGAGAAACAAAAAAAAAATAAATGAGGAAAAAAAAATTACAAAGAAAAGTAATAAAGAAACAATAAAATCTCGTAAATCGACACAAGTCTCTGCGGAGGAGACGCAGGGACGCGAGAGTAGAGTAGCGCGCGAAAATTCGCTTTTAAAAAATAATTCAAAAACGTAGCTTCCAACACGCCGTGAAAAAATTCGAGAGTCGAACAATGCGCAAGCACCGAATGTGCGCCATGCAAGGTTGCTGGCGCGCCAGCAAATTAGGCTCCGCCCACATTTCCAATCCTGGACACCGTGTAACTGTTATTATTATTTCAAGACTTACAATAATAGGCGGCTGGATTTTCATTAACTGGACACTCATACCCAGCTTTCTTGAAATGAGCAGGTAATAACCTCATGGGACCACTGTACGCGACCTCTCCGTAAAAAAGAAAGGTGGCGGAGCCGAGAAGATGTGAAAGATCGGACCGCACACTCCGCATGGTAATTATAACAATTCGATTGAATTTGGCGGCGTAAAAGTGAAGAGCATACACTAATTGATAAGCGGAGAGTGGAGAAAGATTATCTGTTGGATCGTCCACTATTGTCAGTACTGAAACGTTTTTCTGTTTGGTGAAATATTAAAAAGGTAATGCTCACTGGGATCCTTGAGAAGCTCCAAAACGGTCATTACTCTTCTTTTGGCACTTATCGACAAGTCTTCCAACTTGTCATGCGCATAGCCAATCACATCAAATAAAGCACAAAGTTCACTGATCTGGAAAAAGAAGAATAAACAGAAAAGTGTGTCACATGGATATTCACCCTGTGATCTATTTCGAGACTGGTATGCGTGGAAGAAAGACAAAGACGCGCATGATAGTATAGAAGGGTTCTAACGGAAAGAGTTGAAGGGTACTCATTACGGTAATTGATATGGGAACAGTACTTGTTGAACCGCCGTCCTAAAGTTAAGTACAATGAAAATAAAAATACAAATAAAACAAAAGGTTACTGGTGAGCATGAACTTGTCGAGCATCGCAATCCCACCAATATCACCTCCAGCTCCACTGGTAAGGGCTTCGAGAAGAGTGGTTTTACCAGAATCCGCCACTCCCACAATGCCATGAATTGCTCCGGAGACTGCTGTGAAACTGACATTCTTCAAAATTTGAAAAACTGATGGTGGCTTGTAGATTTTTGAAAACCTAAAAACGTCCAAAGGTTGAGCGATAAACGAAATGAGCTTTACCATGATCCATTTGAGATTGCAGTCATAAAAGTTATGTTTTTACATTCCATAACGTGCTTTTCACCACTCATAATCAATACTGAAAAGATGTAGAATACGAGGAATGAATTCAGAAGGACACACCTCTTCACTCCTCCAATTCTTCCTCTTCTTTCCACCGTTGTCCTCAATTATCCTGAATAGTCGGCGTCTCGTCGTCTTTTTTTCCGAAGACGTCTTCACCCTTCTCCTTCCCTTTTTCACTTTTCCGTGACGACTTTGTCGTAGCCAATTATTTTTGGCGGCACGAGAATCCTTTCTGTACCGCTCGTACCTCTCCTGTAATGGTAAAGTGAATTTACTGGTTTTATGAGGTGTCGTCAGCTGTGTCTGACGGCTTCATGTCTCAATCTGTCAAACTGACTATTCATTTTTTACTTTGAAAGTTTAAGATTCGTTTGCCACGTCATCCGATCCTGAAACCAGGCTAATCTCTCGCCGTTTCGCCCATTATTCTCAGCGTGAACCCAACCCAACCAATCTCGGCGTCTCTCATTTCAACTTACTATTTTTAAAATGCAATGTAAATGTAAAATCCAACTGTGAAACTTTCTTCAGCCGGTTTTCCATTCCATCCACTTATTCTTTTCAGAACGTCGCTTCTTAAGAAGGCGATGTCTTCTGAAGACATTCGCATCGATAGTTTAAGTCCAGATGACGAGGAAAGTAGAGGCTCAGTGTACTTTTCAACAATCAAAAGCCGACATGCCGAGCATTTTTTTGCCGACATGCACAACCACAATACTCAAAAACAAAAGAAGGGAATAATTCGGTACTGTGCTTATGAAAATGTTAATCCAAACAGATCGGGAACTTATCCAAGTCTTATTCTGAACAAGTTGTCATTTTCAAAAGACCTCCGATCTTCATCTGACAAAGCTCTTCTGCGGCTTCCTGTACTTAAACAAGAGTTTCACAACATATCGTTCGAGGTATCAAGTTCCGATGTTATGGCAATACAGTACACAAAAGAGTCGGAAATTGTAAGCCTTCTTCGAGTGTTGTGCGGAATGAAAGAAGCAAAAGGAAAAATTTCCGGTGATATTCTGATGAATGGACATCGAATGTCAAGGGATCGACTTGAGAAGACTATTGGTATGTATGTATGTATGTAATTATTTTTAACAAAGTTTAATCAAAAGGAAAAACGAGCAAACAAAAATTACATTTTTAAAAATCATATTTCAGCTTTCGTCTCAACAGAAACTCCAACTTCCATTTTGACAGTTAGACAATACTTGAAAGTTCATGCAAGTTTTCATCCACCGATGAGCAAAAGATATGGAGGTGTTGTTCATTTGGTTTGTTTCAAATAGTTAAAGTAAATTCTCTAATAGAACGGCCCTCATAATAGAACGGCCCCCTAAAATAGACCGGCCCCTCTCATATAGAAATGAATTTAACACTTTTTTCAATAATTTGGTTAGATTTTTCCAATTGTTACTTATTGACCGGTTTCTAAACTTGTTTTGTCATACATTTGTGTCGTTTTTACGGAAAATCCTCAAGATTTAATACACATTTAAAGACATTGAAAAGTAAACCTATCCCTATAATATAACGGCCCCCTAAAATAGGCCGGCCCTCCTAGGAGGGTAGTGAAAAATAGACCGGCCGGCCGTTCTGTTAGAGAATTTACGGTATTTCTAATTCTATTTCCATTCGCGCATTTAATTAAGATCAACAAGCTCATGTCCGATTTGGGATTGATGCCAGTATGCGACATAATATGTAGTCGTTTAAATCGATCACAATGGCAAAGAGTCAAAGTGGCGGCTCAGTTGGCACGCGATCCTTCAATTCTTATTTCATCGAACATTTTCAAGGAAGTCGATGTTCACGATCAATGTTTTCTTATTGATTATCTTCGAGAATGGGCGGTGAAGACAAGTCGGGTAGTTATTATGGCAGTGTCACCGACGAGTTTTCAAGTTCTTCGCATGTTTTCTAAAAGTGTTTTGGATTAGCAAACAAACAGATTATTGTTTTTTTTAGCACTGATTCTCGCATCTGGAAGAACTGTTTACTATGGACCGCCTGGTAACATGCAGCAATATTTTGATTCAATTGGATGTCCATGCCCACCTTACAAAAATCTTTGCGACTATTATGGTGAGATTTATAGTTTAAAAAATAAGGATGACATAGAAAACTTTTACTAAGTCTCGCCGCAAAGACTGATTGCCACAAAAACAATTTACGGGGTTATTCACGAGAAAAAAAAACTGTTTGCTTTTGTTTTTTTTTCCAATTAATGCGATGTCGAGAATTGTAAAAAAAAATACAGGTAGAGAAACGGGGTTTTCCCCTGATATAGCATTGATAGTGAAGAGACACAGAGACTGCCCCCTTTCTGTGAACTCCTCGCCTTCTGCGTCTCTTCACTATCAATGCTCTATCAGAGGGAAACCCCCGTTTCTCTACCTGTATTAAAGCACCCTTCCGGAAAACAGAACGACATTCTTTAATAAAGCGGCACCCTCTAGTATAACGGCAGTTCGGTAAATTAAATTCTCAATGTTTTTTTTCCGCGGTTATGACGATAATACATTTCAGAATGTTATTGAATTACTGTAGTTGATTTTGCGGAACCTCCGTGGCACGCACACCTCACATTTTCAAAAGTTTAAATTCTAACTTTCACAATTTTTATATTTTCTTTTTGAAATACAAAAATATAACGATATGCCGTTTTAATACAGGCGGCAAACATAACGCGCGTTTTGATTCCTTTGTTTTGAGTGTGTGCCACAAAATGAAGAAGTTTAATCTTAAAACCTAGTAAATAACTTTTTCTTACAATTCCTTTCAAAACTACTGTAGGTCGCCAAAGTGATATTCCTCAAAAGTCGCTGCAATTTCTGCACGAATGCACAGATTTTCTCAAGCTATTGCATACTGTCTCATTTTTCATAAACAAATCAATCCAAACGAAATACTTTTCAGTGGACCTTGTAACTCATGACAATCTCACCTCGGACGCATCTCGTGAGTCATCTGTACGGATTGCGAGATTGGTAAATAAATGGAATCAATCGGCACCGCCCATCAGAAGAATAGCTGGCGGGAAGTTCATTTTGGATCTACCAAAAGCAAACGTTTTCATTAAACCTTTGCTAGTTTTGAGGTGAACAATTTACACTATTTACAAAGTAAATGGACGTTAATTCCCTTCAGCTTTTTCTGGTTTGAGTTCAGCAACTATCGAGCTTCTCGAATCTTCCTTCTCTTCTTTATTTTCTGCCTATCTACGTTCTGCTCACTTTTTCTTTCTGATCTTTCATTGACGTTACCCGAGGCATTTTTTAACAGAAATGCTTTTGTCGAAATTTTTGGATTTTACTTCCCACTGTTGATTGGACTCATCAATTTAAAAAAGAGTGGGTTAACTATTTTTGCTGATGGGAAAAAAATGACTAATAACAGGTCGCCATCAAATCCAAGAAATGCTGAAAATGACAATGTATCGATGCAATTGTTCTACACTTGTGTTGACTGTAGTATCGACAATCGGCGAAATTCCGAATATCACTGTTACTTCTTTTATGGCGGCTGCACCAATCGCAGTTTTTACAGGTTACTCGGTCCCAGTGTGCCTTATCGACAAAAAAATTTGTCGACAAAAATTTGTCGACAAAATATATTTTCTTGCTAGGCGACATCGGTTGCCGCGCCGCTCTTATGCAAATGATAGCAAACGTCGGAACCCGTGATGCGTCGGTACAAGAAAGTATGTAAAGCCGGTAGCGATAGCGCGTTCTCCAAGAAGGCGGTTACCTGGCAGCTACCTGGCAGCTATTTGGGTGCTTTTTGGCGGTGATTTAGGTGTTTTTTGGCAGATATACTATCCAGAATAGAAGGAACTGCTCGGAATACAACTACAACACTTTGAACTTGCGTGCTGCGTAATTTAGCCAGTTTGTCGAATTTGTTTGTCGACAATTTGTCTTAATTTTTTGTCAAAATTTTTTATCGACAAATTTGTCGAACCTTTGTCGATAAGGCACACTGCTCGGTCCTTTTCAAATTGTGTTTTCTTTAATCGTGAAATTTTTAGATTTTCACAAAAGAACACCTGACTATTCAACTTCTTTGATTTCACTTCTCATTTCAATGCTCATGAGTCTTTTCGTGAACCAATTATTCGCCAACTGTTTCCGTTGTTTTTCCAGTGAGCCCTTATCTATTTTCTTTTTTAGTAAGTTTATCTCAAAAGTAATTTTCTGAAACCAAACTTTCAGTGTTTTTGTGGCTATCAGTCTACGTTTTCACAGGTTTCCCGGTGCTAGTTCCCTCATTGCTCAAGTATTTTAGTCCACTTCACTTGCCAACTCTCACAATTTTTCATTTTCTTTACGAAGGTAGTTTTTTTTTGTTTAATTTTTATTAAAAACAGGATCTTGGCAACTTTTTACATTTATGTTTCAGAAGGTTTTGCCGGGATTCAATCGAGTTGCAGCATGAGAACGAGAGATAAAAATACATGTTTTCTCTGCGTCTCTTCTAATCGAATTGTGTTTGCGTGGTCGCGCGAAAAAAAGTGGGCGGAGTCACGTCACGTCACGCGTTCTCATGTCGCAAGTCGATTGAAAAAACAATATACTTTTTTTTTAATTCTACATCCATAACTATATATACAAAGCTCGATCCCGCGTCGTTGATTAACGTTAAAACCTTTTACCAACTTGACCGCAAATTAAAAGTCAATAAGATTTGAAGGAAATTCATTAATTAGTACATAAAAAACAGAACAAGTGTATTTCCTCTAATATAAGCTCACCTCTAACACAGGCGCATCCTGAGAGGTTCTTCGAAACGTAGAGGCAAACCTTCTAATTGAAGCGCAGCCTCTAATAGAGGTATACTCACTGGCTGTGACTTACTGGCTTGCTGTTTTAAATACTCAATGACGTACGTTCGAATAAAAAAATGGACAAAGAAGATAAGCTGAAAGTCGTCAGGAAGTGCAGGCGACTGCCCTCGCGAAATTTCGCTCCAAATATGCGAACAACAGCGAAAAAGTTGTTACCCAGATGACTTTGAAAATAAGCTCGTTTCGTTTTTCGGCACCGCCAAGATATCTTAAGTTGAAAACAAAGTGTCCAGAGATGGATTAACAATATTGAAAAAATCAATGATGAGCTCGATTCTATTCAGAAATAAATGTTTGAAAAATAGAAGCGCACCTGTAATAAAAGCACATTGAAGTTGCATGCGCCTAAAATATAGAAATTACGGTAAATAGTTTGACTTCGAAATGTGTATTTTTATAGAACCCCCTTCAAAATCTTTGCCGCTCATTGCCAATCTGTCCAAACCAATTCAGATGTACTCTTGCGGGAGAACGTTTCTCAATGTAAAATCCTTTTTTTCTAGTTTTAACTTCCAATGCACTCGTTTCAGATATCTCAAGTTACAAAAGGGCCATGCCAAAGAGTGTCGTCTTTTGAGTTGCTTTCGTTTTACGGATATTCGGAAAAATGGGGTGGCTCAACTTTCAAAGGATATGTTGCTTCCAACTTTTTAATAGGATACGTCACATGTTCCGTTTTTTTGCTCCTCTTTTCTTTGGCTTTTTTGTACACGAATAGGTCTAAGCTTATTAAAAAGGCTTTGCGATAATAAACTGACTTTATTTTATAGTGTTTTTTTTTTAACAAATTGTCGATAATAGGTTAGGTTGGTCGATAATATATGTTACACTTTAATAATTTTGCTTCAGAAAAATTCAGGGGAAATTCCATCAACGCTATAGTATAGCCACCCACATGACTAAAAAATGGGATTTTTCCGATTTTCTGTGGGTGGCTATTTTGAAATATATGGGTGCTTTTACTGGAATATATTATTACAGTTAAGCCACCCACTCAGTGGTAAAGGGTGGCTATACTGGTTTCCTAGGGAATCTTTCAGAATAGTTACCCTTGCACTCCAACATAAGTACCCACACCAACGGGCTATAGAATAGCCACCCATGATTCCAGAATAGCCACCCATCACGGCGTGTTGGAAGCTACGTTTTTGAATTATTTTTCAAAAGCGAATTTTCGCGCGCTATTCTACTCTCGCGTCCCTGCGTCTCCTCCGCAGAGACTTGTGTCGATTTACGATATTTTATTGTTTCTTTCTTACTTTTGTTTGTTATTTTTTTGGCGCTACCTCGAAATAGAACCTTTTCGAAATAGAAATGTGCCGAAATAGAACGTGACGCGAAATAGAACCGCGTGAAATAGAACTGTTCTGAATTAGAACTGTTCCGAAATAGAAATGTTCCGAAATGGAACCGCGTAAAATAGAACTGTTCGGAAATAGAACCGCGTGAAATAGAACTGTACTCCGTTTTAGAGCGTTTTAGCGCAACTGGGTGAAGACTATTGAATAAATGGCCAAACAGAAAAAGTTTCACTCAGTGGCGTGACCTGTAACAACCGTGGCACTGCGTTGGATTTCAGTTGAGGAGCGTTTTCTATTTATTGACTGGGTTCTATTTCACGCGGATATATTTCGGTGCAGTTCTATTTCACGCAATTCTAATTCGGGACAGTTCTAATTCAGAACAGTTCTATTTCACGCGGTTCTATTTCGCGTCACGTTCTATTTCGGCACATTTCTATTTTGAAAAGGTTCTATTTCGAGGTAGCGCCATTTTTTTCCTCATTTATTTTATTTTTTGTTTCTCATTTAAAAAAAAATTATGTTTTTGAAATGGTTGTTTTTGAGATTATTGTGTTTTCAATCGAGTTGCGACGTCAAGAGGTCAAACTCCGCCCACTTTTTTTCACGCAAAAATTCAAAATGCCCTAAAATTTAATGTTCTCGTGAAAAAAAGTGGGCGGAGTTTGAACTCTTGACGTCGCAACTCGATTGAGAACACAATAATGTGATAAATTTTTTTGTTGGAAAATTGATTTTAAGTCGGTTTTTTTCTTAATAAAAACAGTTAATTTTAATTTAATTTAAATTCTGAAAAACAATATACGAAAATTGGGACTAAAAATGCGGAAAACGTTATATTTATCCAAAAAAAAAAACTTATCTGGCAAGGCGCCAAAGATTTGTGGCAATACTCCAAGAGAAATATATGGAGGCGCAGAGAAAAACGCGAAAGTGCGCCAGGGCGCGTTTGCACTTTCGTAGTGTCCAGCATGCCGTGACCATCATTGCGTGCGTGTGTGCGGCGCCGACTGTGGGTGGCTATACTATAGCGAGTCAAATGGGTACCTATTTTGAAATATATGGGTGGCTATTCTGTAATTATCCCGTTAGTGCTTTGTGATTTTTATTTTAGTTTCCATATTGCTTTTAAATTCAACGTGAAATAAAATAACTGGGAAACCAAAATGAAAACCACGAAGTATTAAGTTCAGTGAAGCGCGTTTGACCGTCGTTATGCCGCCGACGCCACGCGCTGCGGTTGCGTCGCGTGACAACGCTGCGTCTCATCGCCTGCACGAAAAATTCATTAAAAAAATTCGATTTCGCATTATTTTGCACACTGCCAAAATTTTTTAATGGATTCCAGTTTCGCGAGGGCAGTCGCCGTGATGTCGCAGAGTTTTGTTTTTCCAATAGTCAGCATTATTTTTAAAAAATGAGGTGTGAAAAAAATTCGAACATTTCTTTAATAACTTTTCATTGCCTATATTTACAGAAAACCGACTGACAAGGTTATGTTGTGGATTATTTTGGTCCAGCAAATCGTCTCTTACGGCGAAGTGTTTTAGGAACCGCTCCGCATTCTTTCGCAGGTGTATCTGTCTCGAATTTAGTACAGCAGTCAAGGAAATCCTGAAAGTTTTTAATCACCATTCATAATTCGGGAACATCCTAAAAATTTTACCCCGAAAGCACATTTTGGATATGGGCGGCACGAAATTATTTTGCTGGTCAGATCAATCAATTTTGGATGGTCCTCCTCTGTTTTTTCCTCGGCCTTGTAGAATACTTTTACATACAATTCATTTTTCTGGTTTTCATACACTTCGATCATAATCATCGAGTTGTATTCGGGATATGTATCGAGTCCAAGTGCTTCCTTGAAAACACCGTAACCGGTCAAGACGCCCATCAACATCCAATCTTGCTAAAGTAAATATTGATCATAAAATCTACTCGTCAACTTACAGTCGAGTAAGCTATAAACTTAACGGGTCTAGTCTGGATATTTGTTTGAAGTGTATGCATAAGATGACCAAACTTCAATCTCATCAATCCTTCATTCAAGTGCATTCCGGTGCCTGTGATTTTTTGATAGGTATGAGCATACATTCGGCTCAGGTCTTTCCAATTATCGGCAAGCGGTTTGGGAAGAGGAATCTCATTCTTGTACTGAAATACAAAAAATAGATAATTTTCTTCAATTCAATCTTCCGTTTGAAAAGAAAATGAGATCACCTGATTAATGTATGATTCAAGTGTATGGAATGGATATTCTTTAAAAACAGGATGCGAAAAATTTAAACATCCAGCTATAAATTCTTCGTATTTTGGCCACTATAATGAAAAATATTAAAAATTAAGTATGAAATATTCAAACCGGATTATAGTTTCCAGTAAATTTTGGGCAACTCTTTTTGACCAATTCGGTCTCTTTTGGGCAATTGGCTTGATCGTAGTTAAGAAGCTAAACACATTTTTTTTTTCAAGAATAGACAATAACTAACACATTCTCATTGTGCTCCTCAGTAAAGACGGGAACTTGAAGAGGCAGTTTTGGGTGCGCGAACATCGCTGCTCCGACGGTCGCGGCAGTACTCAGACACCTTGTTTTTGATACCGATCTCCAGTACATCTATATTTTTGTTTCAAATTTTGTGATTATTATTTAACGTCGTCTTATTTTTTTTGCCGGTTACAGTAAGGTTTCACGTGAAACTTTTCATGCAACGAAAGCGTTCAGAAAAAAAGAATGAATTATCAGACATGATTTTCCCGCGTGAAGTTTTACTGCGAACGGCAAGAAAAGAAAAACAAACCTCAGATGGAATCAAATTCTCATTCAGAAATCCACTTGTCACATATCGCTTTCTCAGAAACTTGCCCAAAAGATGGGAATTGTGAAATCCTCTCTAAAATCTCAGAACTATAAAAATTGAGAAGTTTGACTATATGATAGTTTTTTTTTGAATACCAAAAAAATCCCGACTTTTATTACACAAAAATTTGGTGCCACCAAAGATATAAACAGACATACGGCACCCCAGTCTTCCAAAATTGTTTCTACCTGGCGCATTTTTAAAACCCTAAGGCTCGGTCATTTTTTGACCAAAAGGCCTCGTTTTTGGACTAAAATGATGGTGTCATCCTGAATAATCAGATCATGATTCGAATTTGTCAAAAAAGTAAATTTTCGAATGAAAAAAAGATTTCATTATCTGACGAACTTGGTGGCGCATTGGAAGACGGGGGAGGCGTGAGACAATGAACAATATTTGAAGAAAACTTAGCAATAAACTGACATCAGTAAGCTCTCCTAGACCTCTCGGAAACTTCGAAGTGAGCGAATCGTTCGTTAAAGACTCAGACGGCGCACGAGCTCCATGACGGAAAAGCTGAAAGTTCAAACTTTTCTGAGAAAATGAAGAACTATTATTCTAACCACTTGCGCAAAAAGAAGTTTATCAGATCTGACTGTTTGAATTTGAATCAGAAGAAGTACAATACAAAGTGAGAACGTTCTCATTTCTTTCCAGCCAATTTACTCTGAAATGTTTGAAGATCATGACGATTTTCACATATAAAAAAGATACCAAAGCGCAGAAGTAGAATTGACAAAGTAGGGAATGAATATAACAAATCTAAGCAAGATTACTTGATATTTGTTTCACAATACACGTAAAATAAAATCAGGCCAAAAAATTAAGTGCGAAGATTGTTAGAGCTGATTAAGTTATTTTATTTTTTGAAAGGAAAAAAATGCTGAAGGCCAATGTCTTATCGTTTAATATCAATGTGTTTGTTGTGGCTACTGTTTGTAAATTCGTTGTGTGGAGACAACATTGCTCAAAAAAAAAGATAGAGTAAGACATAGAGAGAGAGAGAGGGGAAGAAATAGGGAGAAACAAGAAATGGGAGTTTTCAAACCATCTAATTTTTAAACTTTTTAGCCTATACTAGACAATCATATTGGGCTTTAAAAAATAAACCGAAAAAACGCGTTTTAGTCGCTTTGCAAACTGTGTCAAACTTGTCGCTTCCAGGTCTTAAGATTTCCATTTTCCCCGGCTAATTATTATTCAAAAAACGTTTGATACATTGTCGAGACTTTCTTTTCGTTCCAAGGCCATCTCGCTTCACTATTTCCTTTCCCGCCAGTCCTGATTAGCGTCTCTTCTCTTCGCAATTTTTTGGAATGAGAAAATAGAAGTTGTAATTTAAATTGGCAGATGAACATGACTATCGTACATATTGGCGCACTTCTGAATTTATGAAGACTTGAGCAAAAAAAAAAATAGAAAAGGAAGATAGACATTCATACCAAACTTAAAAAAAGCAAGAAAAAAAAGAGCCTTGCCTATTTATTTATTATTCATTGATGATGTTACTCGTGATGCCACAAGGAACTTTTAAGTCCCACAGTAAAATAACGGCTCAAAAAACTTTTTTTTTCAAACATATACCTTCCCACATTTGTACCGAACGAGATGACAAAGAAAGGGTGTCACTGTGCGCGTTGGCAGTTGTTGTCATTGAGTCATTGGCAACATTCAATGGATGTGGATTTAAACGCGTAAGGACTACAAACAGTTGGCTCGTGGACAGAAAACTCAATTGGAAATATTTTCATGGGAAATCCATAATATACAGCATGCCTCCCTTGTCGTCCAATGCGCCACCAAGTTCGTCGGATAATGAAATTATTTTTTCACTCGAAAATTTACTTTTTTGAGAAATTCGAATCATGATCTGATTATTCAGGATGACACTATCATTTTAATCCCAAAACGACGTTTTTTGGTCTGAAAATGACCGAGCCTAAGGCTTAGGGTTTTAAAAATGCACCAGGTAGAAGCAATTTCTGGTTTATTTAACAGGATATCATTTTCTTATTAGTGAAAACCGGGATGTTTATATGTGCATCTAAATGTCTGCACTTGCCATGGGGTTATTCATTACATGCATTACGGCGTGTTGGACGGAACGTTGGAAAATAAAATTTGAACTGCGCGGGCTTTTTTCTCGAAATACTGTTGTTTTTGTAGCAAACTCTCGCCGAGGAGACGCAGACACTCAGCAGAGCGCATGGCCAATAACGCTCCCACGGGGTGTTGAGAGCAGGGGTGGGACCAAAAAAAAATTTTTTTTTTGATTTTTGTTGTTTTTTCGGGTTTTTTTTTGGATGAGACAAAAATTTTTTGTTTTTTTTTCGATGGTAAGAGTGAGACCAAAAAATTTTTTTTCTTTTTGATGATGCGCCGCAGGCAAAAAAATTTTTTTTAGAGCCACGGAGGCGAAAAAAAGTTCCGGTTTTTGGCCAAAAAAGTAGTCGGTATATGCTCCGAATTGACAAAAACCTCTAATTTTCAACAAAAACTTGGAAAATTTATTTTTAACTGGCAGAAATACGTACTTTTTTTTTGAAATTTGTTTGTTTTTTTGGTAAATTTTCTGAGGACAAAAAATTTTTTTTTTGTTTTTTTGTTAATTTTTTTAGAGCAACACGGTGTCCAGGATTTGAAATGTGGGCGGAGCCTAATTTGCTGGCGCGTCAGCAAACTTCCATGGCGCACTTTCGGTGCTTGCGCATTTTTCGACTCTCGCATTTTATTTTATTGATTTTATTGTTTTTCTTTCAGTAAAACCTGTTTTTCTTTGTAAAATGCATGTATTTTATCTTTTAATACCATATAATTGCCCAAACTTCGCTTTTCGTAAAGATTTATCCTGCATAAACACCAAAAAACTCAAAACGAATATTTCGAAATGGTGGCTGAACCAAATTCGACGTTCTTAGGCTTAAAAAATTTCTAAAGACCTCAGCTATAATTCCGTTGGAGCACATGTGGGAAACAAAATTAAGAATTTATGCTTTTTTCCCGAAAAACAACAAAAATGCGTCAAAATTTGAATTTCGCGCGAAAAAATCCAGTGGGGCGCGTTTGCTCGGCTCCGCCCACATTTCAAATCCTGGACACCTTTGGTAATTTTTTGGGGAACAAATAAAGTTTTTTTTTTGGTAACTTTTTTTGAGGACAAAAAACGTTTTTTTTTGGTAATTTTTTTGAGGACAAAAAATTTTTTTTTTTTTGTGGAAAATTTTTTTTGTCACACTCCTGGTTGAGAGGTACATGAAAATGAAAATTTAAATTTCGCGGGAAAGTTGCCACGTTACTCGAGAAAAAAGCGCGCAAAATGGCATTTTCAAAACGTCGTTACTGCGGCGACGCAGCAATTTTATATATTTTTTTTTCTTGTGGGTTCATATCTTTTGCATGATTTTAAATATTTAACAAATATTTATCCATTTATTTTATGCAGAAAACCTATTCCGCCAGCGCCTCGTTTTTGAAAATCATCCTAACCGTTTCAAATCTGTAACAACCGCGTTTCCTCAAATCTATGTGAGCAGTGGAGTGCATTTTCACAATGTACTCTTCAACACGCCGTGTGCATCTTGCATTTTTGGTCACATTTTCTTTATTCATTTCATGAAGAAAACTACATTTTGTGCGGCAGAAAACTGCAAAATTCACTTTTTGCCACGAAAAACACGCGAAAAATTCAAGAAAAAATGGTGCCCCCTAATGCAGAAAATGACAAAAAGAGCATTTTGCAGTTTGATGAAATGCTGTTTTCTGCTGCAAAAAATGTCGTTTTCGGCATGAAATGAATAAGGAAAATTTGAAAAAAAAATGCAAAATGCCTGAAACGAATAATGGACCTATTCATAGGATTCGTTTTTTGACATTTTTTTAACATTTTTTGACATTTTTGACATCTATGAATAGGAAAGACATTTTTTTTTGTTTTTTTTTCTCCTATGAATAGGTTCATAACACCATTATATTTAACGCGTTATACCAACTGAACCACAGATGTCTCGAAGTATGCGTATATGCTATTTAGACAGCCAAAAACCAAATGTTCAAGTTCTTATAGTTCAGTTATAATTTATTCGATGTGCACCTGTTTACCTTGAAGCCCCAAAGTAGGTTTGATGGTAGTTAGTACGCGTTTTCCGCCCCATTCGCCTTCAACCCTGTTCACCTTTCTTTTCCAAACCGGTCTTCTCTCTCTCTTTCAATCGATCCATCCACAATCTGACATGCGCCATGTCATGTGTGGCTCATTAGCTCTTTGTGAGTGATTGTTTGGCGCCAAAGGCTCGCCGCCAATTCCGCCCGTACCTGTTCCAACTCATCAATCACATCGAGGACGCAGTGATGTTCGCTCGCAAGTTTGGCTAAATGTAAGCCACGCCAGACATTTTTTATTTGAAAAACGAATGGCCGCGCCAAAATGCTATTTCTCACTTTTTCTCTCTCTATGTTTCTGGGTGTTTTTGGGTGGGTGCGTGCGCATTTTGCTTCGTATCGGATGGCACCGCGAACGTAATTCATCTTCATTTTTCACACTGTTCTCGCGTCGATTGAGACGAAACGATAGACAGATAATAGGAAAGAGGGAGGGAGGGAGGGAGGGTGACGTTTGAACTTTCAAACATACAAGTACCTTTTTGAATTACGATTTGATTAGGATAGGTGTCTTGGTTAGAGTGTGAAATTATGGACACAACTTTATGAGTAAAATACCGCTCTTGAAAGACAAACAATTAATGTGAAAGAATTTTCTGAAAACAAAAAAAGGAGTCTCAGTAGCTTTCAGTATTTATACTTTCGCCCAATTAGAGGTGACGTTCTAATAAAGTTTTTATGGTAACCTTTTATGTTATTTTGTCTACAATTTTGTATTGATAATTTTTATGAATTCGTTTCTCATTTCCAATCCCAATATAAATTCTCTAACAAGTTATTCCGATCTTACCGTATTCACTCCTATTGGTGGTTCCCAGCTGATTTTTCAAAGCATAATTTTTCAGAATCAAATTTAAAAAAAAAAAACTAAAAATGGACCCAAGTGAGACATTTTTAAAAGAAAACATGGCGAAAAATGAATAATTTTCAATCATTCTAAAGAAAAACTGCGCCAACAATTCGCTGACGTTTTTGCGAAAGTGACAGGTCTTATAAGTTCTTATGAGATGTAATAATTACCTTTAAAAATTTAAAAACTGCTAAAAAACCCCAATATTCCTTGGAACTTTTGTACTTAACTTGATAGTACTGCAAACAAAAATTTACAAAATATTCAACATGAAGCAAAATAATTTGGAAACCAAAATGAAATTCTCGAAGTACTAAATTCAGCGGAGCGCGTTTGACCACCTCGGTCCGACAGTGCTATTGAAAATCAGTAGATTCTGCCGAGATGTGCTTATCGGAGGGTCTCGGAAAATTAGAGGCTGTCGTTTATTTTACAAATTCCTCGTTTCTATGTCGATCTATTAGATACTATTCTCATTACGGAGCGCTGCAAACGCGCTCCCTTCGCACAGAGCTGGAGGCGGCCACGTTGGCGACGAGAGAGTGCAGAAAATTGAGAGAGCCGTGGCCGATGTTTTGCTCTGATTTCTCTAAACCTCACTCCAAAAGCATGTGAAATTTTTTGTTCGTTTGGAGCGAGTTTTTAGCGTTTTATACCGAGTATATTGTGTTTTCAATCGGCTTGCGACATGAAAACTCAAGTCTGCATTCACCGTTCTGTCTGCGTCTCTTCAAATATCACTGTGTTCGCGTGGTCGCGCGCAAATAAGTGGGCGGGATTTCGATTCGCGTTCTCATGTCGTGTCGCAAGTCGATTGCAAACACAACACCTGAAAATTAGAGTGCTTTCATTCCGTACAACACTGATAGCTGCCCCCTGCCATGTGCCACCACCGTAGTTTATTGCCACGTCATAAAGAGCTCATCAACAGGTGACGAACATCTGCCGATCAGCAGCTTCTTCGTGTCTTCATAAATCTATTATTGCGGTGTGCATACATACATGCGTGGGAATGATTTACACAGTATCCGGAAACGCGTCCTCTGACTTTACTTACCAGTTTTCTGGTTTTATCCCCTCAAGGTTGTCTTCGATTCTCCTCAATTATCCGCTTCTCTTACTGTACATACACGAGCACCTGGCCTTCCTGTCCACTCTTTTCCATGCCAATTCAATTCCCCGCAGCAGCTTCATTTAAATGCAACAGATGCTCGGCGCGCACTGTTTTCGTGCGTCTCTCGCGTGCACACACTGTTTCGTGCGAATCGAATGACCGATTGACACAAATAAATATAGACCGTAACGTCGTGGACAACGCAGAGAGGGGGCACGTCTTCTGCATTTGTTTATGATTAATTCCGAAGATATGCAGATAAACACTGGGACGGTTACTCGATATGATGACTGATTGATGTGCACACCGGCTGCCATCGCGCATTTAAATTTCAAAGGCAATTGTTAGAATTACGCGGAAGAGAGGAGGACAAAAGCGAGAGGATATTGTCGATTCGATTCTCCGGAATAATCCTGGCTATGGATCGCGCACTGGAGATAGTGGTCGGTCGTCTCAATACCGTATCTTCTTCTTTTTGATCTTTTCTTCCCGAGTCGATACGCATCGCCTTCATTTGAATTTTTCTCTTTATTCTCATTTTCCTTTCCTTTCTCGCGCACAATACATCACATGGTGGGCGCGCGAAAAAAAAAAGAAAAAAGAAAAACGACAAGTCATTTGGCGATGCTGTGGTGCGATGCGATTTGAAACACAACGTAGAAGTACAATACGCAACTAATTGGCCCACTATGTTCTGTTGGTGACGTTGTAGTGGTCCTTCCTTCATTATCTCCACCCAAAAGATTTCATCTTTACAGCCAGCGCAGATGCCCGGTAGGTTGTGTTGTAAATGAATAAATAAATATAATATTTACAATAAAACGGAATGAAACAGAACAGTACTCTAAAAAATCCACATACCCACTCTCCCTTTTTTTTTGCATTTCGCGCGCAATGCCACATGTTTTTTGGAAAGAGAGAGAGAGACAGAGGAGAGAAGCGACACTCAAGGACAGCTCAACTAAACTCACTTTCAATTTGCATTCAAATGGGTTATTTAAAAAAATTTTTGACAAATAACTGTTAAACGTACGCCACCCCCCACGCAATCTTCGAAAAATTTTGGCGTATATTGTGTTTTCAATCGACTTGCGACATGAGAACGCGAATCGAAACGAAACGCCGCCCACTTATTTGTGCGCGACCACGCGAACACAGTGATATTTGAAGAGACGCAGACAGAACGGTGAATGCAGACTTGAATTGAATTGCGTTTCGTTTCGTTTTCGTGTCGCAAGTCGATTGAAAAAACAATATGTCCCGCATATTTTTTTGTGTACTCCCCGTGGAAAATCTAATTCTTTTTATTTTTTCTGATTTTTCCTGATTTTTCCAAGTTTTCAGGCATAAATGTTCTCTAAATAAATAAACAAAAATAAATAAAGATAAATAACGGTTTTTTGTTTCCAGTGATATTTTCAAAACGGCCATTTTTTGACGAAAGTGGTTTGTTTTTTGATTCAAATACAAGCCTGCTGCGCAGTCCTGCGCGGCTGCTGATGCAGCCTATTGGCGACTTCGTCGCCACATTATATTTTTTTACGTTCCACTCTTCCTCATTCATTTATATGCACTCTGTTTTGGAAAGATTTCTGTCCTCTGTGGCTCAGTCGGTAGTGCGCTCGAATAGAAATCCTAATGTCACGGGTTCGTGTTTTGTCCACTGCATTTTCTTGCAAAAAGGCAAGTGCGGACGCACACAGACATTCCGATCTGGGTTTTTACATACACAGGTGAAATGCGGTGGATGCATATAGTGTCCGTATTTTAATCATGTCGTCCTTTTGGACCTGGTGGTGGGGAGACGCGTGGGAAAAATTCAAATTGGGCAATGCATTCACAGTTTTTCTGCCGTAAAATTCAAATTCACGTTTGTTAAATACGTGTTCCTTATTCTATATAGCAGCCACTGACCATAATGATTGTTATCTACAAAAAATACTCTAGTTCTCTGCAACCCAAAAAAAAAAATCAATACTCCCGCACTGATAACACCTGAAACCGAACTGTGGCGCACACACATTCATTCAAATTGTAGAGGGCGCAGGTCGCCTGCCGCGTTGTCGCCCCCCCCCCCCCCTCATCCCGCACCAGCTGCCCCGCCCATCGCGTCTATTTCCTCCTCTGTATCGCGCACTATCTTCTTCCACCCGCTCTGTCCACCCCAGACGGTCGCGATTGTGCCCCGGGCACCCACATTGCCCACACCACGCGCGCGCGCACCCACCATTCACCCTTGGCTAGCTGAGGTTAATCCGTTTCTCTTCCTTCTTATTCGTTTTGTTTTTCCACCATTCGCATAGTTACCGGTTTTATTCTTCCACAATCTTCTGCTAGTCTTGGCGTGAATTCGAGATATTTTTTTGTACCGTACCATTCCGTTCCTCCCCCCCCCCCCCTTTCTTCCAAAACACAATAATTTTTACAGTCGCAACACAAGAGTCTGGTAGTTGAATCTATAATTCTAACCACCAGAAAGTGTCAAAAATGGCGAACGTCTACGGGTCCTCTCCAATGTTTCTCACCATTGAGGCGAACAAAGAGAACATACCGCCTGGAATGAGAATGGAAATAAAGAAGGTGACAGCTATCTTCATCTAGCACTGACCAAATGTCCCTTTTGTTTCAGGAACCATTCGTCTACCCTGAGCCACGTGTCAACCGATCAGATGTAGACCAAGACAACCTACTTCAATCCCCTGTTTCACGTCCGTCTCCAGCCATGTCGCAACTTTCGGACGCTTCATTTCTGTCCCAAGGTTAGCGAGTTTTTATTATCACACTTGTATGCATGTATTCACAAACATTCGGGCCGGCCGGTCACCTCTGATAACATTTGACCGTTTGTCTGCGTCTCTTCCGGGCTCATACTCTCACGAGCGGTAATAGGATCATTTGACTGGTTTGCCAACGGTTTTTGACAGCTTTACAAGTAAAATCGTACAGTTGAGAGCGCTGGACACATTGCCATTGATAAAAAGGACAAGTGTGGTAAAGTGCAATGTTTTTACAGACGGAGGTGTTGTAAACACAAGTGCCGATGAGGCAGAAGACGATCCGGAAGGAACATCGAGAAAGGAAAAAAGCCTTGGATTGCTGTGTCAGAGATTTCTAATTGCCATAAATGAGGAGACAGTCGGCTCGGCAACCCAAGAGGTCCATTTGGAGACAGTGGCCAGGAAAATGAGTATGTTTTTCAAACGTTTTACTAAAATTCAGCAGATTCTTCACAACCATAACTTTTTAGACGTGGAAAAGAGAAGAATCTACGACATTGTGAATGTGATGGAAGCGCTGGACGCAATGCAAAAGACTAACAAATCGTATTATCAATGGAGGGGATTGGAGTCTCTACCAAAATTAATGTCCGATCTTCAAGTTGAAGCTGTCGAAGAGGGTCTTCCAGAGCGTGTGCTTCGTGTTGAGCAGGCAATGTGCTCGTTCACAGAGATAGCCTCGCCATCTGGACGCGGCAAAGCAGGACCAAAAGATATTGTCGGCTCGTTTATATCAGCCACTTCAACTCCAACCACTCCGAGCACTTCTTTCGACTCACTGACCGTAAAAAATGAGATGACCGAGAAAAGATCGAGAGTTGACAGTAGAGATAGACAGGGAAGAAACTCGTTGGCTCAGCTGTGTAGAAGGTTTCTCATGGTGTTACTCAGTAATCCAGTGAGTTCTTCATGATTTTAAAGATGACATATTTACCAATAACGAATCATCATTTCAGAAAAACGTTCGAAAAGTGAGTCTCGACGTGGCAAGTACGGTTTTGATCAAAGATCCAGAAACAGAAGGATTTGAGCCTCCTAGTAGAAGCCGTTGTAGAAGACTTTATGACATTGCCAACGTTCTTGTGGCTCTTGGATTAATCAAGAAGGTTCATTATCTTTTTGGAACAAAGAAGATCCCACTCTTCGTCTACTGTGGTCCTGAGCCAGATGGTAAGATTTTTTTTTCAATATTCCATCCCCGAAAGAACTATTTGCAGTATCTGCCACATTCGATGTGTTCCAATCAGTGGAACGTCTTCTGAGCAGTCCTCAAAATGTGCCACAAACACCTGTCATCAAGGCTCAAACCGACAAAATTGTGCAGCAAATTGCGGGTTTTGGAAAAAGAACACTTTCGGAGCAGAATCTCAAAAAAACAAGTGGAAATACTCCAAAAATGGCAAAGATCAAATCGGAAAAATCCACTCCATTATCCTCAGCCAATGCCTCGTTGTTTATGTTCGCAGAGTTGGCAGCAAACGAGAAAATGAAATTGGATGCGATTGCTCAGCTTTCCAGGTAAGCTCATTTCCGCTAAACAATAACAAAAGAGTAATATTTATTTTTCAGGACACTTCTCGCCAATAGTCCTCTTCATCCAATGGCTTCTCAAACAGTGGCACCACTTCCAATTCCACCTCTCCAACTTCCAAGTCTATCGGAACTTTCAAAGCCACAAGCTTTCAAACAATTTGCATTCCCGGCTGTACCAACTGCAGAAAGTAGTCCTAAACCTCGATTTACATTTCTTCCCGACTATTCTCGCGCAGCGTACAATCCTTCGACTCTTCGGCCACTCGTTTCTCAGATGACATTCCAACCACAAACACCTGTGGTTTCCGAAAAGCAGCCAAAGCATTTGATGTCCAACATCCTTGGCGAATCAAAATCGAACAACGAGAACACCTCCTTCCAGCACACGACGTATTCAGCTTTCCAGGTGGTCAAAAAAGGAGAAACCCGTCCAAAGTGAGTGTCATCCTATTCTTCTTTTTTTTTCCTCTCATCTCACCTGAGAGCCCATGACGTCATCTAAACCATGTGTGTGTGCTCGCATAGCATAGGAGAATTATTGCGCAACGGAAGAAGCTTGCGCAATCGGACATTTTGTGGGAGGGTAGAGAGTGCGGGCTATATGGAAGACACAGACTCTTTTCACACTGTCTTCAGCCGATTGTGTAATGAACGAATGCAATGCGTTCGCGGATTCCATTCTCAAATGAACAGAAGGCCCTCTTCTGGTATAATTACGGCGAAATGTAGAGGGTGGGAGGGAGGTAGGGATACTGTAGATTGTTGAAACGAAAATTGGCGAATCGGGCGTATTGGTGGTGGAAAGTTTGGCGATGGTGTGAGAAGATAGAGGCGCCCGTGATGTCTTCGATTAGATCTGCGCCAACCCATTCCGTGCACACACACACACACACACACACACACACACACAGTTTGAGTGACAACAACCTCGATAAATTTGTTGAAAAGTTACGGTCACTATTCGGCTAGAAACATCGCGTGCACATGACCTTCCGCGATATAAAATAAATTAGTCGAATAGAATAGAATAGCGGCGAACAAAAGAGGACAATAATAGAAAAGAGAGACGGACCACAATGATGGCACGATGCGATGCGCTGATTGCACAATGGTTGAAAAGCCGAGTTGCGCAACTTGCGCGCAGGTTGTCTGTCCGAAGCGGCAAAGAAAAGGGATAAGAAGAAAAAGAAGACGTACTTTTATGCGGTTTTTTATGTGTTTGTGGTAGGGAAGACAGAGAGGGGCACAATCCAAACATACATTTGAATATGCGGGTTCTTTTTGAAACAATGTCTTATTTGATTGCTTCTAGAATGACCTATTTACACATTGTCTTTCAAATATTTCCAAAAGTTTTAAAATAAATTATATGTATTACCTCAGTGCTCTCTAAATTACCGCAAAAACACTAATACAACAGCATGCCCTTCTATTTCTTCATTTAATTACAACTGCCGGCTATTTAGAGGTTTGCACACCAAACTCGGCAAAACACTTTCTAACCAATCAGGCATGAGACGACCAAAGTTTGGTGTGCAAACCTCTACACAGGTGAAATGCGGAAGATGCATATAGTGTCCGTATTTTAATCATGTAGTCCTTTTGGTCCATTGTACGGTATATACTCGGTATAAAATGCTGATAACTCGCTCCAATCGAACAATGAATTTCGCATGCATTTGAAGTGAGGTTTAGAGAAATCAGAGCAAAACATCGGCCACGGCTCTCTCAATTTTCTGAACTCTCTCGTCGCCAACGTGGCCGCGTCCATCACTGTGCGAAGGGAGCGCGTTTGCAGCGCTCCGTACTGAGAATATAATAACCTTATATTCAAATTTTCCATTAAAAGAAATAAATTGAATGTATATACACAAGCCTGCGACATTTGGCGACTTTGCCCCTGCTTTTTTTCACTTTTCTTACAAGTTTTTTGTACTTCAGCTCTTCGAAATTTCGTGATTTTTGTGGCTGAATTAGTAAAATGTGTAAACGTTAATCAAACGACGCGGATTTATTAAATATCTAGAGCCTAATTTACATAAATGCACGATATGATCCAAATACGGACACTATATGCATCCACCGCATTTCACCTGTGTAAATACCCGACAGTTGTGAAAAAATGAAGCAATAGAAGGGCATGCCGTATTATGAAAGTTTTTACGTTGGTTTTTTTTGTTGAATATTTGACCTTACTATTTGACTAACACACTTGATTTGTCTAGCACACAAGAACAGAAGGCGCGTTGCACAATCATGTCAACTTGACCCATCCCGCAGCGGGGAAGCATATGGTCTTTTATGCTAAAAAGACTGCATAGCGACTCAATGACATCATCACTAATTGGTTACATTTTTGCAGAAAAGTCTTCGGTGAGATCCAAAACTTCCAATAATTGCTCGTCGCCGACTCTTTGTACTTTTAGCTAGTCAGACAATCGATTTCCTCTACTTTTCGGTTCATTATTTTTATCATTTTCTTTTTGTTTCCATTTGATTGCTTGTAGATTTGCTCCACTTGTCGCACCACTATCCTTTTTTTCCGTCATTCCCTAGTTTTCTTTCAGTGTTTTCTTGGTATCTCGATTGCTCCCCTTCCTCCCTCCAAAAATTGCGAGTTTTCCCATTTTCACTTTTACTGTACTTTATCGACTAACATTTTATTATTTTTAATGTATTAATTAATTACACAAAGTGTTTAAATACAAACAAAATCTTCCTACTTCCATGCAGATTTCATGCTCCTAATATGCTCCTCAATATCCTGTTTCTGGTTCCGAAGCGATGAGATCTCATTTGTCCTCTGCTCTTTTATATAATTAAGCATTTTGCCAATAACCAACGGAAGAACAAGGCAAGAATATGGAGTGACCTGTAAATTAGGAATAATTAGAATAAAAGCAAGGCAGCCG
The DNA here is from genome assembly GCA_963572235.1 of Caenorhabditis japonica. Lineage (NCBI taxonomy): Eukaryota > Metazoa > Nematoda > Chromadorea > Rhabditida > Rhabditidae > Caenorhabditis > Caenorhabditis japonica. The sequence goes on along the minus strand of OY754343.1, from coordinate 21,252,704 downwards.
TCAATTTACATAAATGATGGACAGTGTCAGACTGTAATGTGCTGAAGTCATGTGTCTGGCGAGCACCATCAAGCCCCATGTGAGTCCCGAATTGAGAATATTAGAGATGAATTGGCATATTGAAATGACGAAGATTGCATGTGTGCATTTACGAGATATTTGCGATTGAAATCGATTCACAAGATTGTATGCCGTTCTGGAACTGCATATAAGACAGTGGAGGTAAAATGATTTATTTTTTCTAAATTGAATTTGCATAACCAATTTATGTTCAAATTGCATATAATTTTTTACTATTTTGGTCTACTTATTGTTGGGTTGAGAAATTTTTTGATGTGTGATCCATTAGTCACTGCTTAAAAAAAATTTGCACTAAAAATGTTCACTGTCATATGAATATCAGCCATTGCATGGCACCCCAGCCTTCCAATGGTGTTTCTACCTGGCGAATTTTTAAAAACCTAAGGCTCGGTCATTTTTTGACCAAAAAACTTCGTTTTTAGATTAAAATGATGGTGTCATCCTGAATAATCAGACAATGGTTCGAATTTCTCAAAAAAGTAAATTTTCGAGTGAAAAAATAATTTTATTATCCGACGAACTTGGTGGCGAATTGGAAGACGGGGGAGGCGTGCATTGATGAACAACGAGGCCGCTAATTGTAGATAACATAGGCGAATTGCCACGTGATTCTGCAGATCTGCCCAGGGCAGCTAATGACAGCTAATGTTCGAAAATTGGCAAAAATTTTGCCGAGTTTTATGTAAAATGCACATGGCTGACTAAAGCATTTAATGGTCAGTCTCTAAACTTTGATATCTCGATTTGACTACAAATTCAGCAATGAAAAGCAACAATTTTCTCCCATATTTCAAGCTTTTTAAATTTGAAAATCATTCTTACTGAGGTGAAATGCGGTGGATGCATATAGTGTCCGTATTTTAATCATGTCGTCCTTTTGGTCCATTGAACGGTATATAACAACTTTTTATTTATTTGTCACATTAAAATAAATAAATTGAATGTATATACACAAGCCTGCGACATTTGGTGAGTTTTCCCCTGTTTTTTTTTTCACTTTTCTTACAAGTTTTTTTTCTTGTATTTAACGGCACTGATTTTTGTACTTCAGCTCTTTCAAATTTGGTGATTTTTGTGGCTGAATTAGTAAAATGTGTAAACGTTAATCAAACGACGCGGATTTATTAAATATCTAGAGCCTAGTTTACATAAATGCACGATATGATTCAAATACGGACACTATATGCATCCACCGCATTTCACCTGTGTGCACCACAGGGAACACGCAAGAAATGAATAAAAAGACATTCGAAAGAAATATGAAAAAAATTTTTTTAAAAATGAAGAAAAATATCAAAAGTAGCTTTTGATGAAGCCAGGCTTGTTTTATTAAAACAAAATAATTATTTGTTTTCCTCGTAAATAATCGGACAGACCATTGTTTCGTGCTAATAGTATACCAATAATACCAAGAGACTAAGACTACATCGTAGTCACAATTAAAAAGCGTGCTTGTTCCAGACGCTCTCAATGGACCATTTAGTAACTTCCTCTACAGATAACTCCCAAAAAAAAACAACTAAACGATCTTGATGTTCTACATATGTATTATTTACTTTTAAATATAGTGAGAATTTATGCTGGTCTACCTACAATTATCATCCACCCCCACCTATTTTCCATTCATGCTCACCTCCATCTAAATTCCTTTTGAAAATACAGTAGTAAAATGTCAAATATGAAATTGAAGACGGTCAACCAAAAAGTGAATTGTAGCAAAAAGTTGAAATTAGCAACAGAATATGTGGGATAGAAACCGCAATGATTTACCCACCCAGTCAGTGGATCGTGTATTGTCATCAGAAACCAAGCGGAGAAACTTAATGCAAACTGAAACAAAAATTATAAAATCAAGTATAATTAGGGACCGCAAAGAGTGGTGGGCGGGGCGTTCCGATTTTTCTACCCAGCGCGTTTTTGGATCGTGGTGCAATATTGCGATTCTGAAACGCGGATACTACTGGTATAACCATTCATGTTAAGATGCTCCCTTATGTAATCGACCACGAGGAATCGATTGGTGATATCAGATTTGCTGAAAAATCATCAGTTCCAGCCGAAATCGAACAAAAAAATGAAGCGAACATTAGAAAATCGAAGTTTTAGGGTCTTTCCATGTTGAGTCCCACTCTTTTTATTATTGATTCCTATAGTTTTTTATGTGCTGAATTCGAATATGCAGTTGGTTTTTACGTTTTAGTTCCCCCTTTTAGGTTTTTTTTCAGTCAAAGTGGGAGGAAATTTATCTCGGTTTTTTCAGCGATGACCTATCTATTTTATTTTAGAAACCAATAGAATAATCAATTATAAGGTCAAGGCCAAAAATTTAGAGCGATTGATCGACTTTAAAGTACTTTTCTACCTCCTAAAGTGATCGGCTCAAAACCAATTTTCTGGTTTTTCGCAATTTTGAGGGTGATGCCGGTCGAGTCCCACTGTTTTTATGACGGATTCGGATTCTACAGTCTTTCTTTGACTAAATCCTTTTTACAGATTTTCAAGTTATAATCCCCCTTTTAGGTTTTTTTTCACTTTCCTGTGTAAATTTTGTACATTTTATGCATGAATCAGCATCAATTTCATCTGGCAGCGACAGCGAGGAGGCAGTGAGGCGGCGACCATATGTAGGAAAAAGAAGCTGCGCGCTATAGTGGCGGTGTGGCAAAGTGGTAAAACTCTTGATTCGCAATCAGTCTATGTGGCGTTTTCCTTTTGTGAGCTTCAAATTGAACGATTATCTCGCGCGGGATTCTTGCAAACATCGCCCCGCCCACTGGGCTGGCAGAAAATCAGTACATTGAAAATGAGCATAAAAACGGCTGTAACTCGACAGCGAATAGCTCTTTTGGATTGATTTTTTGGCAAAAGTCTTAGAATTGCCTGTAGAATGTAATGCAACAAAAACATTTCAGAAAATATTTGTTTTTAAAAACACTTTGTGGTCCCTAAGTATAATAGAATTTGCCTACCACGATAATAAAAAGAACTACTCCCGGAAGAGATTTGAATTTGAAATATTTGCTTGGAAAAACCAATGCAAAAAGTCTATCGATTGACATCGCGAATTGAGTAAAAGCTAATCCACAGTTTCCAGTTGTCGTTCCGATTGTTATGAATCGGCAGTCATAAGAAGTGTGTTGGAGATTACATGGATCGCCAAGTTTGAACAATATTTGATACAACATGTCAATCTGTAAAAAAAAACTCCCCCATAAATTTATTGAGTGAGTCAAGGAAGTTTACAACCTTAAAACTAAAATAGGCAACTTGGTGGCACATGGCAAAAAGTATCGTGGAGATTAGCAGAATTCTAGTGGAATATTGGATAATTGATTGTGAGCAGAGTTTTTTGAGCACATGTACTGATAAAAACAGAGAAACGATTGGAATTATACAATTGAATGAGGTAGTGAATATGTATTCCGGAGATTTATACAGTTCCAGAAGGGACGCAGAAGCACACGTCTTATTTTCGGAACTTACTATCGCCATGGTTTTTCTTTATGAACGCACCAAATCAAGATTGAAATCGAGCCCACCAAGACCACCGTCTGAAAGTAGCAATTAGAGAGAAAAAACACAACGTGGAAGAAAGTTGGAGTCAAACATCTCGAAGCTGACGTATGTGATGTGAAAAATTAATTTCGAAAGGGGTAGCGCTTTTGTCTCTTCTCTTTAAATACAAAGACATATTCATATGAGACATATATACGTCAGTGGAGGTTTCTGTTTTACCGGAACAGTTCGAGAACAAAACCATGTGAATTTAAAAGAACCCTATTGGGAATAAAATATTAATTTTTTAAAGCCAATTTTCAAAATTTGTAATCCTTAAAGTACACATTACGTCTGTTGATAGTTCTCGTTTTCAATGAGCATATATTTCAAATCTTATCTGTTGCGCATGTATAATGTCCTCTGGAGTGATTCAATTAGCCATGTTTCTTGATCGTTGGCCAACACGGCAATTTTAAAATATTTTTCTTTATGAATCGCCGCTTTTTTTGCATTTTTTTGGCAATGTTGTCAACAAATCGTGTACATCAGCGCATTCTCGGTTTTTTTTTTGGGAAAACTTCGAAAAAAAAAAAAAAAAAACTTCCCCCCCCCCGTCTTCCAAGTAAATTTTCGAGTATTTTTTCACTCGAAAATTTACTTTTTCGAGAAATTCGAACCATTGTCTGATTATTCAGGATGACACCATCATTTTAATCCAAAAACGAGGCTTTTTTGTCAAAAAATGACCGAGCCTTAGGGTTTTAAAAATGCGCCAGGTAGAAACTATTTTGGAAGGCTGGGGTGCCGTGCAACATAGGAACATAATATTGTTGTAGAAACTCACCGATATCTTCATTCTGAGCTTAGATATTTGCCGGCCCGTCGTCGGCCCGCTTGGCCTGCTTGCCAAGTATGATTTTATGTAATTTTTTCGCCGACATTTTGTTAATTTTCTTTAACTTTTTTTTTATTGCGAGCAGCGGTGCCACAAAAAAATATTTTTGCGAAAAAACAAAAAAAGTTTTTTTTCGCAAAGAAAAATTGCGAAAAAAAAACAAAAAAACCAAAAAAAAAAAAACAAAAAATGTTTTTCATTTTCACCACGTATTTTTATCGTTTTTTATCAAAATACTATCACATGTACCCATTTTATTCATGCAGAAAGGTGGAAAATTACGAAAAATGTTCGAAAACTGTTTGCTAGACATCTCTAACACTTGTACTCTGGTATTTAATCCAAGTTTTTCTTTCCAATCTTTGATTTTTTCAAAAAAAATGCAAAAATTTTTTGAAACAAAAAACCTATGCGAAAAAAAAAAAATTTTTTTCGCAATAGGTGCGAAAAATGCGAAAAAAAAAAAAAAACGGCACCCTTGATTGCAAGTTAAGTGCGATTTTAAGGCGCCAAACAAGACGCATGGTATTGTGTTTTCAATCGACTTGCGACATGAAAACGCAAGTCTGCATTCACCGTTCTGTCTGCGTCTCTTCAAATATCACTGTGTTTGCGTGGTCGCGCACAAATAAGTGGGCGGAGTCTCGCGTTCTCATGTCGCAAGTCGATTGAAAACACAATATCATACTCAAGAAATTTTCAGCTAATAGCCATCGGATTTGAGACATGTACCAAATTGATTAGACGCACGACCAAATTTAATGGCTACTAGATTTTTTTTCAATGGCTATTAATTGTTTTCCATGGCTGTCAAAACATATTTAGTTGCCTATATCCACCATAAACGCGCCAAAAAATGTGAAAAAGTTAAAGAGAAGGGCCATCAAAAACGGCTAATAGCCATTGATCTCGGAACCTTCCTGAGATGCTAGAATAGAAAAAGACCTGTCGCATTGGCCAATGTGGAAAACCTAATTTGCTTGAATAGTCACGTGTGTTTTTTTTTCAGTGGAGAAATGAAGCAAACGATTTTGGAGCAGATAATTTTGGAATAGATTTGAAAAAAGAGAAAAATTAGCTATGTTTAATGACAAAATGCTGGCTGCTAAACGTTAAATTTCTTGGTCGGTTTTAAACTTTGAAAAACCTTAAAAAATGGCAAAATTAAAAATTTCCAAAAAAGGAAAGAACACTTTAAAATTTCAGGTTTACTTGTGAAAAAATTCCATTCCCAGTAAATGATTATATTTTTCCTTGAAAAATATTATCTAAATGCCAAAATTCATTTCAAAAAACGTGAATTCGCATTAATTGGCACACTGCCAAGATTGTCTTCAACGGATCACACTTTCGCGAGAGAATAGTCTGGAATAGAACCTTCACGCGATATGTGTACATACCGTAGAAACTCTAATAGAACGGCATGCCCCACAACTGCCGGTTATTTAGAGGTTTGCACTTCGAAATCGGCAAAACACTTTCTGACCAAGATTACCCGGCAGCACTGCACCCCAGCCTTCCAAAATTGTTTCTACCTGGCGCATTTTTAAAACCCTAAGGCTCTGTCATTTTCTGACCAAAAGGCCTCGTTTTTGGATTAAAATAATGGTGTCATCCTGAATAATCAGACAATGGTTCGAATTTCTCGAAAAAGTAAATTTTCGAGCGCATTGGACGACGGGGGAGGCGTGGGCAGATGTGATGAAATGAAACAATAGAAGAGAATGCCGTTCTATTAGAGTTTTTACGGTAATTAGAACGGAATAGAACTGCAATGTTATGGACTTCGGAGCAGTGTTTCATTTCCGTTCTATATAGTTCGATAACATTTCTATTAAACGTGCAGATCGATCACGTTGCAGGTGTTCGTATCCATTAATTTTTTTGTTCTCATGAACTGCACTTGGCGATATCAATAATGGCTATATTCTTCTTCTTCCAAGAAGCCTCTCACAACTTCCGCATCAGCATTTTTCTTTGAAAAACGAACGATATCCTCCCGAGGGCTACGCTATCAGTTGATAAAAATGGAGAATAGCAAATCAAAGCGACCAAAAAATTGCCAGACTAATGGGGTTATTCATGAGAAAAAAACGGTTTGTTTTTGTTTTTTTTTGTTTCTACATAATTCACGCGATGTCGATGTCAAGAATTGTAAAAAAATACCTCACCTTCTGCGTCTCGTCTCTTCACTATCAATGCTATATCAGGGGGAGACCCCCGTTTCTCTACCTGTATTTTTTTTACAATTCTTGACATCGACATCGCGTGAATTGGAAAAAAAAACAAAAACAAACCGTTGTTTTTCTCGTGAATAACCTCATAATTTTAAAAAACTTTATGATTTTTGTGTCACTAGGTTGGGAAAATGGAATAAACAAAAAAGATAAATATGAAACCGCGTCTCCAGCAAAGTATATATAGTTCAAAGAATAATTTTTTGAAGTCTTCAGAGTCGAACAACTTGATGTTTCTGAGAACACTTTTTTTCAGTTACTAATGAATTAGTCAAAACATATTTACCAGACAGGACCCGTATGGCACTCTCAGGTATTTTTTTTTCTGTTAATGACCTCACATTCTTGTGTCATCTGAAATGATCTGTTCTCTGTCCAAATCTTTTTTTATCTATTCTGAACTAATTAGGAAAAATCAAAGTTTTTCAGTTTTTTTTTATTTCTTTCTCAGCTTCTTTAGCTGATAATCACGATGCGAGACGATATCAATTATTTTTTGAAGTGCGTTGTAGAAAAAATGAAGAAAATCATCGAATGATCTATATTGCGCAACCCCCAGTATTCGCAAAGCTTACCCAGACGCCAAGGACGACAGCTTCGTTAACGCCTCCTCTTTGAATCTAATCTCCTGATTTTTACCTATTTGATTGTCCGTCGTTGACTGGTTCGTCGCATATATTATCTTCAGGATGGCAGTGATCGTTTATTTCTAGATTGATGCATTTATTTCCTGATGCCAATTCAGTATCTTATTGTCCATTCGCGAAAAAAGCAAGTGCGCTCCACGAAACGTAGTACTACGTGGATTTCATTTTCGTCGCCAAATTATTTCATTTTACGTTGAATTTACACGTGAAATGAAATAATTTGGCGACGAAAATGAAATCCACGTAGTACTACGATTCGTGGAGCGCACTTGCTTTTTTCGCGAATGAACAATACACGGTATTGGAAGTTGTTTCGTTTATGTTTTTTAAAAATATTTTTTTTGGTTTCTTGTTTGGACGGTATTAATATTTTAGGTGCTTCCATAATTAGAGTTAGCTTCAACTAAAAGTTTTTTTCACGCGATGTCGAGAATTGTAAAAAAATACAGGTAGAGAAACGAGGGTCGCCCCTTGATATAGCATTGATATTGAAGAGACGCAGAAGGTGAGGAGTTCAAAGAAAGGGGGCAGTCTCTGTGCCTCTTCACTATCAATGCTATATCAGGGGGAGACCCCCGTTTCTCTACCTGTTTTTTTTTACAATTCTCGACATCGCGTGAATTGGAAAAAAAAAACAAAAGCAAAATTTTTTTTCTCATGTATAACCCCATAAATAAAATCGTTTTCGAGAGCCTGAAATAGCCGACCCAAAATTTGCATGTCTTCGGTACGGTTTTTCCTGCCTTTTATAGCGCTTCCTCTAGAAATCTCGTATTTGCAAAAGGCGGAGCCTTTTTCTCGGATTTTTGGTTCTTCCCGGTTTTTCCAAAGTTTTTTCCAAAAGTTCTTTATTCAACAAAACAAAAAAAGTGAGTAGGTGATAAAGTAGATAAAGAATTTTTTTAAATTTAGTATTTGGGAAATTTTCCAGGTTCAGAAAAAAGGGATTCATGCAAAGCGAGAATTAAAAAAAAAATTTCTCAAACCGATTTGGTAAAGTTGTAAACTTAGAAGTTTTTTGATCAGTACTGTAACAAGTATATCGGGCTCTTCTTTCAATTTGAGTCAAACTTCTTGCACTTTACTCAGAAAATGTTTGGCTATTAGCTATTGAAAACGGCTATTAGCCGTTTCCGTCGGCTATCACTTTCAAATGTACCATGAAGATTGTTTCCTATAATTGTCGCATGTAAACATTCTATAGCTGCGTTGCCAATAGACGATTTTTTTATAGGCGGTGGTATTACCCCGTAATGGCTAATAGCCCTTTTCGGCGGCTATTAGCCACCTAGATGCCGACTCTCGCCATATACGCGCCAAAAATTTTATGAGTATGAGTACGTGTGAATAATTGAAGTGCATGTATTTAGTTATACATATTTAAAAAAAAAACTCTAGGAATGACTTTCTGATAGAGATATTTTTAATATTTTTTAATCTCGAAATAAAACTATATTTTCGGCCCGCCAAAATGGTCAAACGCGCTCCGCTGAACTCACTAGGGAATGCCCCGGACTTAATTTGGGCTTTCGCGATGAGTCTTACATAATTAGAAAGAGAATTTTATGGAGATTCCAAAACTACTTTTCGTTTTTGCTAAACGCCGGTGGTTTTCGAGAAAATCGCATCTGAAAATCCAGTTAAAATTTCAATTTTGTGTGCGTTTTCAAATATTAAATGCGTGAGCTGTTCCTTTCAAAATCATCCAGACAGTCACTTTTTTGCCATTCGCTTTCTTGCAAAAGCTGAACAGCTGTTGGGTGGTTAAGTGGGTAGCGCGTTAGGGTTAGGTTCTAGAGGTAGCGGGTTCGGGTCCTTCACAGTTGGGAATGCTTGTGGTAGGTTGGATGGATTGCACGTTGGCTTTTGTTTCTTTTAAACCAATTTTTTGTCATATTTATGCTAATGAAACACTTTAAGTTTCAAACTCCTGTTCAAAATTGTTTTGAAAGTTGGAATTTCGCAGACTGTTCAGTAAATGGATGCACATTCGGCTCTTTGGATCTTTATTCATATTTTGGATCATTATTTAAAAAAATCAAAGTAGGGTCACAAAGATGAACAGCTTGAAGCAGTATAAAAAGCTTGAAGCAAAGAAATTCACATGTGACAGAATGAATTACTGGATAGTATTCGAAGTTCCATCTATAAAAATACTTTGCACAAGAATTTGAAATTTACAGAAGCAAAACAATAAAAAACTAACAGAGGAGATGCAGGGCAAAAAATGAGGAAAAAACAATGGATTCAAAAAGAACAAAACCCAACATACAATCCATCCAAACCACCACAAGCATTCCCAACTGTGAAGGACCCGAACCCGCTACCTCTAGAACCTAACCCTAACGCGCTACCCACTTAACCATCCAACCGCTGTTCAGCTGTTTCAAGAAAGCGAATGGCAAAAAAGTGACTGTCTAGATGATTTTGAAAGGAACAGCTCACGCATTTAATATTTGAAAACGCACACAAAATTGAAATTTTAACTGGATTTTCAGACGCGATTTTCTCGAAAACCACCGGCGTTTAGCAAAAACAAAAATTAGTTTTGGAATCTCCATAAAATTCTCTTTCTAATCATGTAAGACTCATCGCGAAAGCCCAAATTAAGTCCGGGGCATTCCCTAGTCAGTACTACGTGGATTTCATTTTGGTTTCCAAATTATTTTATTTCACGTTGAATTTACACGTGAAATGAAATAATTTGGAAACCAAAATCAAAATCGAATAGCGTTGAGTTCAGTGGAGCGCATTTGACCATTTTGGCGGGCCAACACTATTAAATATAACCAATTAGAGTTTAGAATATTTAAAAAGACAAAAGTGTATAATGGATTTGTGGCGGAGTGACTTGTTATATTTTAAAAAATGAAGAAATTTTTCGTCTCTCAGTTTCACGTTAAGTGCCACTTCGTCACGAATCCATAATACTTCAACACCAGGTCAAACGGTAGTTTATAACGCGTGCCATGGCAGCAAAACTATGCTTTCTATACATATAAATATCTAAACTGGAAACGTTTTCTATGAGTGCATCTTTTGACCCTGAAACGTGTTTTCTAAAAACTCTTGGCAAAATGTGATAAGCTAGTATCCGACACACCGTGTATCTACTTTAATTGCGCCCACATTCATTGGCAAAAAGATCAACAAATCAAAACCCCCTTGAGGTATTTATTTTGAAAGCGGACGAATTAATATGCAAAATTTCATTTCGGCACGGATATGTACATAATCTGCAAAAGTACAGCTTTATAATGACCCATCTTATGACTTTGGCAAGGCGCTTTTTCCGCTTAACAGAGGCATGAGCTGTGAGTGGTGATTTGTATTTTTTTTTCACATTTTCAAGCCTTGCCCTAGTGTGTGCGGGTGCGTTTGGTGACTCCTGATTTATGCTTCTGCTCTACTTGAATAAATTGTTTTTTTATTATCAATTTTATTAAAAATGGCGCATTTCTTATTTCTGAATGCCTGGAGTTTTGTAAATTATTCATTATAAGTTGTCGACACGGGGTCGCCGAGGGAACATCGAGGAAACGCGCTCTACTAGACTACCGTAATCTCATAAATTAAGAATTGGCATCATGCCAAAAATCGTATATTGTCCATTTTGTCCTATTTTTTGAAGCAAAGTGGCAACATTTTTTCAAACGATTTTCTAACGAAATTTTTTTCGTGATATTCCTTCGGCGACCCCGTGTGTCGATTCGCCATATCAAATTCACCGTATTTATTCTAATTGCCCGGCAGCAGGCCGCAATGCAACTTTGAAAAATGAGCGAGCAGACATTTTCAGAAGTTTTTTTGTGTTTCTTTCTTAAAATGTTATAGGATTACTTGTTTTGCACTATTTTAATTTTTTTCGGTCATAATTTCTCTTGCCAGATTTTGTCCATTTTTGAAGTTTCGTTTTTGGTTTTTCCTGCAAAAATAGACTTTGAAAAATAAATCGGCAGTCTCCAATTTCCTGGCAGCTTCTTATTACCAGGTGTCCTATTAGGAGGTTAAAAAAAATAAGCCGACATGCCGCGCAAACAGGCTGAATTTAAACATTACTGTATAGAGGCTTCATTAAGAAGAATGGCACTATTATTTCAGGAATGGTGTAAAAGATGAATAGTTACTTCGGCACTTTGGCATCAGATCCTCAACTCATTTTTTCTTCTTATCATTCATCTTTTTTTTCTTTTCCAACAGGTTCTCTTTTATTTCATCGAACCGCAAAACCATTTATCTTTGAATTTTTTTGACGATCGGTATTCATAAAAACTGCAATGCTAAATGGCAGACGCCTTTGTGTGAATTCATTCTTGGTGTTCATTGAAATACTTCTATTGCTTAAATTTTCAGCCATGATATCAGAACGAATGCATCCAGAAGACTCTGTTGCGTGGGCCCACGCGACGCTAAGAGTCTCCACAGTCTACCTTCAGACGTTTTTCTTATCAATGCTTTTTTTGACGATTGGATTGTGCTTTTTCTCAACAGAATTCATAGTTGCTCCGGACAACTATTCATTGTTAACTCATTCGTATCGATCGGATTATACAAATGAGACAACAATCACTTTTGATGAGGTCAGCTTCTCATCTAATGAAATTTTAAATTTTTTTAAAGTTGAATTTTGGTGTTAAATAGTTTTGGTTTTATGAAAACACCCTTTTTTTATATATACTCGGTATAAAACGCTGAAAAACCGCTCCAATCGAACAATGAATTTCGCATGCATTTGGAGTAAGGTTTAGAGAAATCAGAGCAAAACATCGGCCACGGTCTCTCAATTTTCTGCACTCTTTCGTATCCACTGTGTGAAGGGAGCGAGTTTGCAGCGCTCCGTACTGAGAATATAACATTTTAGATTTTTTTGCTTACGTGTATTTTTGTGTGAATGTTGTCAAGGTGGATAGGAGAAGCAATTTTTAGTCGCGCATAGATAACGGTGACATACGGCATTTTCTAAATGTTAAAATTGGTTTTGAATTTTTGTAGCCTGACTTGTTTTGTTCTAATTGTAAAATATCAAACATTTTACACAGAAAAATTGTTTAAAAAAAAAGCTAAAGTCTGAAGGTATTGTTTTTCTAGCAGATTTTCTAATTCAAAGGTTTTTTATTAGGTTCGCTAGTACCGAGTAAAAACTTTTAGACTAAAACATTTAAAAATAATTATTCATTGATACCTTACGGAGGACTTTTTTTTAATGTCGCGTAGAGGATGTAGTGCTAAACGCCTCCCCCCGTCGTGCAATGCGCCACCAAGTTCGTCGGATAATGAAATATTTTTTTCACACGAAAATTACTTTTTTGAGAAATTCGAATCATCATCTGATTGTTCAGGATGACACCATCATTTTAATCCAAAAACGAAGCCTTTTTGTCAGAAAATGACCGAGCCTTAGGGTTTTAAAAATGCACCAGGTAGAGACTATTTTGGAAGGAAGGCTGGGGTGCCGTGTGCTATCATTTAAAATTTACTGATATTTTAAGTAGAACAAAAATTAGACACGAATTGTGAAACAATATACATAAACATACACCTCCAATATTGAAAAAGTATGTGCATATGAAAGTTAAAATTCTAAACACTTTGAGCACGTTTCTTTCTTTCTTCAGGTGATGTCTCTGGATCCTCAACATCCTCTATACATAATCATGACCAGAGACTTTTTCCGTTACTCATTTGGCACCATTTACAACAATCACTGTAATCTGTTTCCTTATCCAAAGGGATTTAATCTTCCTTCAATCCTTCGCCGTATGACATTTTCCGCTTCGGCTCAAGTGTCAATGAGAACAGCAATTCTCGTTTCAATCACTATCAGAGTGGGTAATTGTATTGTTTTTGTAACTTTATGTTTAATTCAAAGTCTGATTTGATTTCAGATGGTTGCAATACTGTGCCGAATTGCGGATATTCTGTCGCAATACCCATCCAAGCAACGTCAAATTAGAAGTCTATCTTGCTTGTGCTGGGCAGCTGACATTGTAACTTCGGTAATGGCAATGCTTTTGACATGTCTTCACGATGGAGTTGACTCCAAAGCCAGTTAGTGATGATGAATTAGAAAAGAGGAAAAAAAAGAGCACAACAATTTTCAGTGGGATTCTTGGTTCATTACTCGTTACCGCTTTTTGCAATCTCTTTTTTTGTCAGTGCCTCATTGTACACAATGCTTGAATATTACGATATTAACAGAAAGGTACTAATTCCAAAAAATTATTTCTCATGGTGTAACTTTCAGAGTAGTCGCGTGCTGGAACGTATGATTTGTCTTACTCTGTTTGGGCTATGTTTTCCTATTGTATGTCGTGATTATTTATCGTTTTTAATCTCCAAGCCTTGCTTATATCATGGTAAGCTTCTAGACATCCTTATCAGAAAAGAACAAATGATCCAATTGGTCATTTATCTTCTATATAGAAAAACTCTATTATTCTCATTTTTGAACTTTGAAACTTTGTTCCGACTGTGTGTAGACGTAAAGTTTATTCTCATCGATCATTACTGAGACATGTGAAGTCAATGTGATTATACTTTTAGTTGATTGGAAGACTGGTGTCTGCGAATACACGTGCATCACCAGCATCGCCGCCTTTTATCTCACAAAAGTAGAAGATTTTACGTAAGACGCACCATAAAAACACTTTAATGAAAAATAGACACGTTTCAGAAAAATGGAATTCGTTTTGTCCACAGAAAAAGTGGAGACGATGTGCTGCATGTACTATATTGATTTTCCCGATTACATGCCTGCAATGCTTCATGATTTTGGTAAAGTGACTGAGCAAAAAAAAACGGTGGAAGAAAATCGCCTTTAAAAATCTGTGATCTCTGTTTTTGGTTGCAATAGACGATGTTAAACATGTTTTGTTTTAACTATTGCTTGCTTATTTATAATTGTATGTATTTAGTTTTGGCAAGTAAATATTCCTTGAAAAATAATTAGCGATCTTGAATCCGTCCAGAACAGATTTCAGCCAGATGTAAACTGTCTTATATATATTTATGTCTGATTTCATACTCAGAACAATGTCAGAATTTTAGATCTTCATATTCATGGTCACAAAGAATGCGCATTTTCTGTGTTTTGTTAAAACGTACAATTTCAAGTGACTGTTACAAAGTCTGGAAGTGTATTACTGTATTTAAAAAAAAAATTCAGTTTATTTTTCAAGGTTAGTACTACATCTTACAAATTGAAAGCTTTGTCTATCACTACTTTAAAATGCACTGTAGCCCAAAAAAAGTGAGTAATAGCTAAAAAAAAACTATGCAATTTGTGCAATGCATAACGTTTTAGCTATTTATTTCTCACTTCTACGATTTGCAGCACATGGTGTCCAGGATTGGAAATGTGGGCGGAGCCTAATTTGCTGGCGCGCAAGCAAACATGCATGGCGCACTTTCGGTGCTTGCGCATTTTTCGACTCACGAATTTTTATTATTTTTTTATTATTTTTCTTTCAGTAAAACCCGTTTTTCTTTGTAAAATGTATGTATTGTATCTTTTAATACTATTTAATTGTCCAAACTTCGATTTTCGTAAAGATTTATCCTGCAAAAACACCAAAAACTTAAAACGATCATTTCGAAATGGTGGCTGAATCAAATTCGACGTTCTTAGGCTTAAAAAATTTCTAAAGACCTCTGCTATAATTCCGTTGATGTACATGTGGGAAAAAAAATAAGAATCTATGCTTTTTTCCCGAAAAACATAAAAAATGCGTCAAAATTTGAATTTTGCGCGAAAAATCCAGTGGGGCGCGTTTGCTCGGCACCGCCTACTTTTCAAATCCTGGACACCGTGCAGCACTTTTGAAACAAATAATTTTAAATCAGCAGTACATTTCCTGGCTTTGTGGCACAAACCAAAAGTTAGCAATTGTGAACAGAAATCAACAAAACGCGCATTACGGATGTTTGAATTTTTCTTATTTTTCCATTATTTATTACAAAAAAACTAATTGTAGCTCATTTCTTCCCTTGATAAAAGATGAACATCAAATTGAACCTGCTGCTTTTTTCCGTTGGTTTGAAAATTGACACCATGCGTAGTTTAATCGGGCAACTCAAAGAACTATCTGATAATGTGACAAATCATCGATGAAGTCGTCTTGGCGGTTTATCGGAACAGAAACAGGAAGAAGTGCGTTGTATAAGTCATAATCTAGAGCTTTAATTGTCATTTCACTAATAGTGAGTGAAAATTTTCACGAGAGTCAATTAATCGCGTTTTCAAAATGTGATCGATACTCAGCTGCACAAAGCAAACAAAGTAAAAAAAATTGTGTTTTGTTTGTTGTCTAGCTATACTATACTCGGTATAAAACGCTGAAAACTCGCTCCAAACGAACAAAAAATTTCGCATGCATTTGGAGTGAGGTTTAGAGAAATCAAAGCAAAACATCGGCCACGGCTCTCTCAATTTTCTGCACTCTCTTGTCGCCAACGTGGCTGCGTCCACCACTGTGCGAAGGGAGCGCGTTTGCAGCGCTCCGTACTGAGAATATACAACTTCAACTATCTATGTTTTTTTTTTGATAAGGAAACCATATCAGGAGCTGGCATGGGACCAAAAAAAAAATGTTTTTTCGATTTTTTTTGTTTTTTCGGGTTTTTTGGATGAGACAAAAACTTATTCGGTATATGCTCCGAATTGACAAATACCTCTAATTTTGAACAAAAACTTGGAAAATTTCTTTTTAACTGGCAGAAATACGTTTTTTTTTTTTTTTTGAATTGTTTTTTTTTGGTAATTTTTTTGAGGACAAAAAAATTTTTTTTTTTGTGGAATTTTTTTTTGTCCCACCCCTGATCAGGAGCATTTTCAAAATCCATATAGACCCACCCCTTTGAACAAGTAAAAAATAGGGGGAAACCCTCATATGTACAGTACTGGCCATAAAGAATGCGACAACTAGTTTTTTGACGATAACCTCTTGGAATGTTAACTTTTTGACCCAAATTTTTCTGTGAGATTTTTTCAGCACTACCAGAAACCTTTCTGTCAAGTTGATTTCAAAATTCTGCTAAAAATTATTTTTTTATTCAATTTTTTCGAAAATTCATGAAAATTGACATTTTTTGAGATCTATACAATTAAGCTCTAGAATCACCGAAGGTCAAAAACAAAAGGAAGGTAACTATAAAAAGTGATTTAATACTTGGTTGGGTATCCTTTGGCATCAATAACAGCCTGGCATCTGCGTGGCATCGAATCAAGGAGCGTCTGAACCACCGTCATCGGGATACTCTTCCAAACAGCTTCGAGTTGAGCGAATATCTGGTTGGCATTGGAGGCTCGTACTCTTTTGAGACGTCGTTCTAGCTCCTCCCACATATGTTCAATAGGATTCAAGTCCGGAGACTGACTTGGCCATTCCAGGAGATCCACACGGCGACGTCGAAACCAATTGGCGACATGACCCGAAGTATGCTTCGGGTCATTATCTTGCTGAAACACCCACGATCGGCCCGAATTTGATCTTGCCCATGGTCGCATTGTGTTTTCCAGGATGTCTTCGTACACATATCGGTTCATGGTTCCAACAATTCTCTTCAATGGACCCATGGAAGTGTCGGGGAAGCATCCCCAAACCATCACAGATCCACCTCCATGTTTTACCGTCGGACATTGGTACTGAGGAGCATATCTGGAGCCAATAGGACGTCGAATCCATTGAATACCATCAGTACCGAACAGATTAAACTTTGATTCGTCGCTCCAGATGTGGTTAGCCCACTCTCGAGGTCCCCAGGACAAGTGCTGTTTAGCCCATTCAACGCGAGCTTTCCGGTTTTTTAGACTAACGAGTGGTTTTTTGACTGGTCTTCGTCCATGCAGTCCAGCAAGTTGCAGAGTCTTCTAATAGTCCTTCTCGATGGCACCGGCTCATTTGGAGACGTCACGGAAATTTGAATATCCGTAGATGTGCGTCTAGGATCTTCTCGGCACGCGCGCAAGGTATTTCGATCCATAGTTCTGGAAGTGGTTCGGGGTCTTCCTGGAGATTGACGATGAACTACACCATCTTGAATAGTCGAAATTAGTTTAGAAAGCTAATTGAAACCTTACATCATCACGATTATTCTTCAAAATATGGTAAATTTGACTGGAAGAACAACCAAACTGAGTTGCGAGTATCTTCGGATGCGCGCCTAGTTCACGATGCTTTTTCGGACGTCCACAGTGAAAGTTTTTTCCCAAATGGTCTGACCATGGCTGAAAAACAATGAAAAACTAATTAGAACTACTCCCAATTAATTTTCATTCAACTTTATACAAAAAACTGAAATACATGAAAAAAGTGCAAAAATAAGAAAAATTTAAAAAAATTAAAAACAAATCTTTTTTGCAGAATGAGGTAATTTGCAAGTACGCAAATTTTTGAGAGGCTCCATTGCAGATACAGTAAAAAAATTCGGGTCAAAAAGTTAAGAAGTTACCGTCGAAAAACCAGTTGTCGCATTCTTTATGGCCAGTACTGTAAGTCATTTTTCTCTCTCTCTCTCTCTTGATTGTTTGATTTCCCGCCCCTCTTCAAAAGAAGAAAAATTCCAAAACTAGCAGAAACAAAGTCCGTTTTTAATCAGTAATGTGATGAAATTTTATCTTCATGATCATCTTTCTACACATCAATATCAACTATTCAATTGGATACAGTACATTCAGATAAAACCTCGAGAGCTGATTCCTGCTAAGCCCCAGAAAAAAGCACAATGCAAACGTTTCTATTTGTGCAGCGCATGGTTACGATTATCAGATTCATTTAGCAAATTTTGGACACTCGGTCAATTGACTAAAATGTCGTCACAATAAAATTATCGAAGCGGCTGCAATCAGTGTGCAACGCTGTCGAGTTTCACTTTTCAAGCAATTTAGACGTTGATTTATCTAACTCCGATTCCAGTGTGTCTACATTTCTCGTCAGTGTGTGCGCTAGATATGTGGATATTTTAGAAGCATGCACGTTAAAATTGGCTGAGAAATAAAATGATTGATTGCGATTTGATGAAAATGGCTGAGATTTCAGTGCAAACGGTCTAAATGTTCATTTGTTGTATAAAGAACTTTGTAAAACAATTAAAACAAACAGCTGAAAGGCTAGACCGCTCTGAAAACTGGAAAAATGGCTGAGACATAGGTATTCGAAAATTCAGGCCAAACATTGTAATGGGGTTATTCACAAAACCGGAAAAAAAGGAAGAAAACGGAAAAAAACTTCGGGAAAAATCGGAGAATGCTCCGGTTGACCTGAAATTTCGGGAAAAATTGGAAAAAATTCTCCTGTACACGCTCACAAAATTTTGGACCGAAATATCGATTTTAAAAATTATCGATTTTTTTTCTGAAAATTTTTAAAATCGATATTTCGGTCCAAAATTTTGCGAGCGTGTACATGATAATTTTTTCCAATTTTTCCCGAAGTTTCAGGTCAATCGGAGCATTCTCCAATTTTTCCCGATTTCTTCATTTTTTTTCCGGTTTTGTGAATAACCCCATAAGTTCCTCTTTCTGGTAGCAATACAATTAAAAAGTAAAATAGATTGAAATCCGGTGGAGAAGACGGTCATTATATTTTTCAAATTGATCTAGAACAATGCAAGTCAGAGCTTTTAATATACAGATTTAAATGCGCCTTTTCTGGTTACGGTAGATCAGTCCGCGGGATTTAAAAATACAGATAATTCAGAAAACTCAAGAATTTTTAGCACCTTGCCCCTCTGTCCCTTTTCCACTAAACCGTAATTGATGATACAAACGCGAAATTCTTATCTATGATTTTCCATGCGATAGTTCTATGAGTTACCCGATTAAACTACGCGCATAGTGTTAGTTTGAAAACCAACAGAAAACGGAACAAATGAGAAATTCTTTATCTTAATTTGTGCTACACATGGAATTTGGTGTTTATCTTTTATCATGGGAATACATTAATTAAACGATTAAAATGGAGACGAAGGAATAACAACAGATCACGAACAAAAATGAAAAGAAGAAAGACAGAAAATTTGTGTCCTGAATCTGATCATAGATTATCTGCATAAATCATATTAAGAAACGTTAGTATTAAATTAATTTTCTTTTTTTTTCATTATATTTAGCAATCAGAAAAAAATACAATAAATACTTATAAAGTATTGCACCCACTCACAGGTTAAATGCGGTGGATGCATATAGTGTCCGTTTTTGAATCATATCGTGCATTTATGTTAATTAGGCTCTAGATATTTAATAAATCCGCGTCGTTCGATTAACGTTCACACATTTTACTAATTCAGCCACAAAAATCGCAAAATTTGAAAGAGCTGAAGTAAAAAAAATCAGTGCCGTTACAAGAAAAAAAAACTTGTAAGAAAAGTGAAAAAAAAGCAGGGGCAAAGTCGCCAAATGTCGCAAGCTTGTGTATATACATTCAATTTATTTATTTTTATGAAAAAACTAAATAAAAAGTTATTGTATACCGTCCAAACTATATGCATCCATCGCATTTCACCTGTGCCGTTCTGAGCCTGACATTCTTTAAGTCAATTACTGGCTAGGGAAATGACCGAGCACTCTTCGTAGATTTCTTTACTACCCAATTAGATGCTGGGCGAGCCAGGGGGACTTCTCGAACGGCAGCAGCCACCACTACCGGTTGAGCTATGGACACTTGGAAAACAAAAAAAAAACAGCTAAAAAACAGAGTTGCACGGAATGAAAATTTGCGAACATGGAATACGGAATACGGAATGCGGAATGCAATTTTTTTACGGAATTTGAAATAAGAATAAGAATTTAAATATATTTGACAGAATACGGAATAAAAATTTTTGGACGGCATGCGGAATCTGGAACTCCGTGCAACTCTGCTCAAAACTGTTATGAGAAGTAGTGGTGCAATCTCAAATAGTATTCCACCTTTAATTTAAATTCACCCGTAAACAATAGTGTTGCATGTAACTTTATTATGGGGTTATTCTCGGAACCAGCAAAAAAAGCAAAAAATAGAAAAAAATTAGCAAAAAATTCAGCGAAAATTCGGAGAATGCTCTGATCGGTCTGAAACTTTGAGAGATCATTTACAAAAGACTCTCGGACATTTCCAGAAAATTTCAGATCGAAATATTGATTTTAAAAAAGATCGATTTTTATTTGTGAAAATTTTCAAAATCGATATTTTGGTCTGAAATTTTCAGGGAATGACCGAAAGTATTTTTTAGATGATTTCCCAAAGTTTCAGATCAATCGTAGCATTTTCCGAAATTTCGCTGAAGTTTTCGCTGGTTTTTTCTTTTTTTTTTCCTTTTTTTGCTGGTTCAAAGAATAACCCCATTAGAGTAGTTACGACAACCGACAAACTAAAAATTGTATATTTCCGTTTTTATTGCTTTGTGATTTGTTCCCTTTTCTTCTTCACATCTTCATCTGAATCCGCTTTCCATGTATTAAATTAGGAAAATTTGAAAATTAACAGAATACATCTGTTTGGAAGTTATTTTTGGATTTCCTGACGGCCATCGAAAAGGTAAAGGGAGAAAATGTGATGTTGAACTTTCTCGTGATCAGGCTTTCTCGGAAATGAAAATTTCTCTTCCGAGTTCCGTCGGAAATTTCCGATTTTGTAACTTTCTCTTCCGATGTTCCGACGGAATTCCGAATTTTTCATTTTCATTTCCGAATTTCCGTCGGAATTCCGAAATTTCAAATTCTCGTTCCGATTTCCGTCGGAATTCCGACTTCCGACGGAATTCCGATTTCCGATCGGAAAAATCGGAAATGAACCTGAATAGGTCCATAAAATCTTAAATATCCACAAAAAAGTTTAAAAAATTGAGAAAAGATACGTAGACTCGTGTTTTATGCCGCGTCCAAAGATCAAAAAATTCCTGAAATCAGGAGTTTTTTGCAGTCCAAAGTTCCACAAAAAATCCCAGAAAAAACAGGCGCTCACAGCTGAAACAGACGTTACCGTAGTTCCTTCGCTACGAGACCTTCTATGTTTTAACTTGAGCAACTGTGGGAAAATTCAAGTTAAAACATAGAAGGTCTCGCAGCAAAAAACACAACTACGGTAACACCGGTTTCAACTGTCACCGCCTGTTTTTTCTGGGATTTTTTGTGGAACTTTGGACGCGGAATTAAATAGGAAATTTGTGTCACGGACATGGTCGAATTTTTTCCAAAAAAAAAATATTTTTCCTACCGAATTTCAACAGGAAAACATTTTTTTTTTCCGACATCGGAAAAAAATTATTTCCGACGGAAACGGAATTATTTTCGGAAATCATTTTGTCTCGGAACGGAATCGGAAATTTTTTCGGAAATGAAACTGCCTCGGAACCGGAACCGGAAATTTCCGACATCGGAATTCCGACGGAATTCCGACTTTTCGGAAATTTCCGAGAAAGCCTGCTCGTGATGACAAAGCGTAATGTTACAAGGAAGTGGAGTAAATTAAAAACCATCACATGTAAAATATTAATTCATACTGATAAATGTAATTTTGAAAGATTAGCCCAGAAGAGATGTTACCCTTACAACTTGGATTTCAAAATTTTTGGCAAATTTGGTGTAAATCGGTTAGTAGGTAGCTGAGAAATTGCTGCGGACTCGAAATTTCACACGGTCGAAATCAGAAAGAAATCAACGCTTCAAAATCAAGGCATTGCCGGTCCGCCCCGACAATCAAACGCGCTTCGCTGAATTTATTATGGATTCGTGACGTAGCGACACGTTTCTGCAAGTTGTGGGCCAGTAAAATGAAAAACAATTAGTAAAAAATCGTTTCCTCTCACGCTGCCAAGAGCTGAATCGTGGCGAGACGCATAACTTGACACGCTGTCTCTCTACGTCACGAATCCATAATAGTACTTCGTGATTTTTATTTTGTTTTTTTTTTCAAATTATTTTATTTCACGTTCAATTTATACGTGAACTTAAATACCGTATTTCCTCTAATAGAAGCGCGCCCTCTAATAGAGGCACATTTGGAAACGAGGTTGAAAAATAGAGGCACATGCGTTTCAATTAGAGGAAATACGGTAATTTGGGAACCAGAATGAAAATCACACAGTACTAAATTCGGTGAGCGCGTTTGAATATCGTGGTCGGTCGACATGAATGTTATTGATTTTTCTCCAGCAAGCCATGCTTTACAGGCGGATACTTTCAAAATCCTTGGGGTGGCGGGCCCACAATATAAACAAATATTGCAAATCAGAAACTGTGCGTGCGCACTTTTAGCAATTTTAGCTGGCAAGGGAAGAGTGATACCGCAGTAAACTTTCTTCTCTTGAACTCTTGAACACTTGGGCGTATGTAATGGTTTTATTAGTGATCATTTACTGAACTTTTGGAACTTTATTATCTTATAAACTTCAAACCTCTCTCTTTCCACCTATCACCACATTATAGCCTAAAGTAGGCTATAACCGTCTGCTCCAAATGGCCTTTTGTTCTTCTTCTTCCTGTTTTCAGTTGATTGATGTTTTTGATCACTAAATTTTTTTCTTGCGTGGACAATTGATAGTCTCAATTGATAGGTCAAGCATCAAATTAGAGGAATCAACAAAGTTGCAGTAACTTGGGAATTAACAACTACAGTCTCCTTATTGTTGCATGTACAAGACTATAATCATGCTACGAAATGGGCGTGTTTCTGACTGGGAATGAAACGAGTAGGGAGATCGAATATTTTTTGTACCGAAAATGGAACAGTTATAAATAAATATTTGTTATTTACAAATCAGAAACCGGTTTGTCGATTTCCAAAATCCAGAAAATCGGACCACCGCGCTTGCTAGCAACAGTCCGTATAATTTTGATCTCCAACCCTGAAAAAAACGAGAAGCCAAAACTGGAGACATTGTCTGAAAGTGAAAGGGCATACCAATTTAAAAATTCATGCAATTGCTTGGCAAGAAAGAACTGAAAAGTATAGCATTGTATTAGCTTTCAAAAATTTATAAAGATATAAAATAATTGTTACTTATTGCAAAATTGTAAAACAAGTAGCACGCCAAATTATTTTTTCGCTCGAAAATTTACTTTTTTGAGAAATTCGAATCATTGTCTGATTATTCAGGATGACACCATCATTTTAATTCCGAAACGAGGCCTTTTTGTCAGAAAATGACCGAGCCTTAGGGTTTTAAAAATGCGCCAGGTAGAAACACCTTTGGAAGGCTGGGGTGCCGTGAGTAGTACCAACAAGGAACCAACCAAAAAAAATCAAAATTCTGAATTTTTAAGCAAAAAAAGAATGGTAAGGGAAAAAAAGCAGTAAATAAAACAAAGAAAACACAATTGAACTAGTGTTGTTAAGGCAAAAAAAACAATATAACAAATGCTGGGTTTGATACCGTATCAAGCCCAAAGGAATTGAAAATTAAGAGAGCGTAGACAATCCAAATGCACGCGAAATTCATTGTTCGATTGGAGCGAGTTTGCAGAGTTTCACAGAAAATTCCACCGGGGGCCCATCGAAACCTAGGTCATGCAGAACAAGAACAACGGAATTTTTTCAAATAACAAGGGATTTAACTATTGCCGGTCCACGACGGCAAACGTGGTTTCTGAATTATTCAATTTCACGTGGATATTATACGCACGGCACCCCAGCCTTCCAATGGTGTTTCTATCTGGCGCATTTTTAAAACCCTAAGGCTCGGTCATTTTTTGACCAAAAAACCTCGTTTTTGGATTAAAATGATGGTGTCATCCTGTATAATCAGACAATGATTCGAATTTCTCAAAAAAGTAAATTTTCGAGTGAAAAAATAATTTTATTATCCGACCAACTTGGTGGCGCATTGGAAGACGGGGGAGGCGATATACGTGAAATGAAATAATTCGAAACCCGAAATGGAAATCACAAAGTGCTTAATTCAATGGAGCGCGTTTCGTTTGACCGTCCTGGCGGGTCGACAATACAAGTATCACTCCTTGCGAATACATGATTTTCCATTTCTTCCAAAATAATGAATACGCGTAAACAAAACCGTAATTATCACTGTCGATCTTGTTGTTTTTGCTGCTATCTAAAAAGACTCTAGTTTCACTACGAGTAACACCCCAACTAAACTCTATTTAGACTTTGCCCCGCCCAAGTCAGAAATACCGTATCGGGTGATTGGGGGCGCTTTAAAAAATGCACATGCTGTCTCCACCTGTGTGGATAATTTGTATAAAAGGAAACGGCAAGACTCGTCGAATTGCCGATTTGGATATCGGAAATTATGGAAGCTGCCTATCAGACTGTTCACGACTTTTTCGGGGGGAATCATCTGCTTATCTAGTGAGTTTCTGATTGCTACTGTTGCGATAACAAGGAAAAGTCCGTCTAGACCGTAAGATAAAGGGCTAGGAATGTTCTACAACATATTATAATTTATTAGCCTATTTCAATATCGTATATTTTTCAGTGTGGTAGCGGGAACAATCATCGTAAATGTAAACTTTTGGCTTTACAACCTTTTCTTTATGATTATCGATATATTGGACCCAAAATGGGTTCAACCATATAAAATACAAGATGAAAAGAAGCCGCCACTCTCCAAATATCTGGGGGCGTTTAAAGTTATTCTGCCAAATCAGATGTTCATTGGACCACTGGTGACTCTTGTGTGGTACCCTCCCGCAGTGTGGCTTGGTGAGAAGTTTTCAATAGAACAATTATTTAATTTATAAATTATAATTTAGGAGCAAGTTTCGAAGCTCCTCTTCCATCGGGGTGGATAATTTTGCGAGATGTGCTGGTTTCGATTCTCTGCGAGGAAATTGGTTTCTACTATACTCATAGGTGAGATTATTCAAACAATCTGAATGTAAAATTTAAAATTTGTTTCTGTGCGGCCTCTCTGAAACCAATACTTGGAAAACACGTTTAACCACTTTACCATAACCCTAGGCACGGCACCCCAGCCTTCCAAAATTGTTTCTACCTGGCGCATTTTTAAAACCCTAAGGCTCGGTTTTTTTCTGACAAAAATGCTTTGTTTTTGGATTAAAATGATGGTGTCATCCTGAATAATCAAAATATGATTCGAATTTCTCAAAAAAAAAGTAAATTTTCGAGTGAAAAAATAATTTCATTATCCGACGAACTTGGTGGCGCATTGGACGACGGGGGAGGCGTGCTAGGTTTTGCTCCTAATAATAATGAAAAAACATTTCGCAGCTAGTTCTATAAAATATGAAAGTATCTTGAAATTTCAGACTCTTCCATCATCCAAAAATCTACAAATATATTCACAAGAAGCATCATGAATGGACTGCCCCTGTCTGTAAGTTCAAAAAGTTATCGCACCCAACTTTTCGTCTTATCATTTCAGCAATCACTAGTATCTATTGTCATCCACTTGAGCATGCAGTGTCAAACCTCAGCCCTGTTCTTCTAGGTAAGAACGAATCCAAAAATACACCAATGACTTAATTTATACATATATACATAGGTCCAACACTTTGTGGAAGCCACGTGAGTACTCTTTGGATTTGGGCCTCAATTGCGGTTTTATCGACAACTTGTTCTCACTCAGGTACCGTGGTTATAACCTATCAAATGCCAAACATTTTATCGCCATATTCTTTTCTTTGCAGGCTATCATTTTCCATTCATGCCATCCCCAGAATCACACGACTATCATCATAAAGTGTACGAAAAGAAAAAAAAGATTATTTTGAATTTAAAAGAAAAAAAAAACCTTTTTTTAGATTCAATGAGTGTTTCGGACTTGGACTAATGGATTGGATTCATGGAACCGATGCGACTTTCCGAAAATCAGCAGAGAAGAAAAGAAATTATATGAGTTTCAAGTTGGCTCCTATCAAGCAGATCCATCCAGATGAAAAGAAAGAGTGAATGGAAAACGGAAGATTAAAAATACAGTATCTCGTATCTCATAATATACCGGTATTGTACATAAATAAATTCTTCAGTATTCGGTTTTTTTTGTTTCCATTTTAGCAGTTTTAGCAGAAACGATAGCAACATTTAGTGTTAAAATGTTTTCTTGTTTTTCTTTTGCTCGAAGCAATTTTTTCATTAGAATTTCTTCTTGTTATTCTGTTTTTTGTTGATTTTTGGATTTTTTAGAGCGGGAAAACCTTGGAAGGTTATTCGATGTTTTGCTTTGACTTGCTTTTTTTTTGTAGCCGACTGCAAGCTCTTCATGAATTCTTAATATTCCTGCGTCGCGAAAACCAGTCAGAGCGCTCGTGCGTTGCGGCTGTGGTCTTTGTTTACGAAAACAAAACCAAAACAATGCAAAAACAGAAAACAATTCAAACAAAGAATGCAAACAAACTACCGTATACGCGCTGGTCGCGGTGAGACCACAGCCGCAAGGAACGAGCGCTCTGACTGGTTTTCGCGACGCAGTAATTGCAAATTGGCAATTATTTAATACCTCATCGATTTACAGTGCTGGCCATAAGTTTATATAAAATCGGTTTTTTCAAGATAACATGGCTCATACTTGAAGGAGGGTCATGAAATTGCTACGGTATGTGCTAAACACAGTTACGGAAATATGCAGACTAAAAATTGCATCATTACAAAATTTTTTTTGGAAATTTTTATTTTTTCGTTTTTTTCACTATTGCAAGTTTTCATGATTTTTTGTGATTTTGATGTGATAACTTTTTTTGTGCTCAGTTACAAATTGTTATGGTTTTTTAGGATGGCTAAACCTTTTGGAAGCAAATGCGTCTCAACAGACATCAAAAAAGCCACTTTGCGAGGTCATGAACAAGGGCAAACTAACAAAGATCTTGCCAGGCAGTTTCAGCTCTCTTTGCCTGGAATCTACGCAATTATCAGAAGATGCAAGGCTCAGGTACATTAAAAAACATGTTATTTAATAACTAGAATCTTTAGAAATCTTGTACTGGACCGAAATCCACTGGTAGACCCAATCAATCCAGCCGTAGTATGGATCGGAACATCCTGAGAGCTGGACGGGAGGATCCCAGAAGAACGTCTACCGACATTCAAATGGTTGTGACCTCTCCAGCCGAACCAGCGCCATCTAGAAGAACCATCAGGAGACGCCTACAAGCCAACGGACTCCATGGAAGACGTCCAGTTCGTAAACCATTCATCAGCGAGAAGAATAGAAGAGCACGTGTCGCCTGGGCCAGAGCCCATCTCAACTGGGGGCGTGCTGAGTGGGCCAAACATATCTGGTCAGACGAAAACAAGTTTAACATGTTTGGATGTGATGGAAACACATGGATTCGTCGACCTGTTGGAGCCAGATACCTCCCCAAGTACCAGCTTCCAACTGTCAAGCACGGAGGCGGATCGTGTATGGTATGGGGATGCTTCTCGGCTGGCTCCATGGGGCCACTTCGACGTATACAGGGAATTATGGATCGCTTTCAGTATGAGGATATCCTGGAGAACACAATGAGACTATGGGCACTCCGAAATGTAGGCCGAGCCTATGTTTTCCAGCAGGATAATGATCCGAAGCACACATCTCTCCATATGCGCAACTGGTTCCATCGTCGTCGGGTGGACGTTTTGGATTGGCCCAGCCAGTCCCCCGACTTGAATCCGATCGAGCACTTGTGGGAGGAACTGGAACGTCGTCTTAAAGGGGTCCGAGCCACAAACGTGGACCAGAAATTTGCTCAATTGGAGGCTGCATGGAAGACTATCCCACTCTCTATTGTGGATACTCTACTGGGTTCCATGCCGCGTCGTTGCCAGGCAGTAATTGATGCAAAAGGCTTTGCCACAAAATATTAAATCATTTTCAATCATTTCCCGGTCATTGACTTGCCAATCGGAGCTTTCCTACTTCATTTTTCACAGGTTCTCACTTTCTTGGTTTTTCCATTTTTTCGAATAAATTGTTGTAATTTTTCAAAGTTTTGATTTTTTTCTGAAATTATTTTTTTTAATTAACGCAATTTACCCTCATAAACATGAGAAAAAATTTCATGACCCTCCTTCAAGTATGAGCCATGTTATCTTGAAAAAACCGATTTTATATAAACTTATGGCCAGCACTGTACTTTAAAGCAGCGACTAATAACCTAAAATAAATTATTTTTTTCCCAAAAATTTTTTATTATTTAATCTTTATCCTATGTATTTCCACACTTCTACGACCTTCCCTGGATTGAGTGACTTCTTGTGCAGATGAAGTTGGGGTCGTTGGAACGAGATCTTTGACGGTTTCTTTCTAAATTACAGGGTGGCCGATAAGTATAGGACGCTCGCTTTCAGCGTTCCCTGGCACGGTGCCAAGGGATATTTTCGAAAAATTTCGAAACTTTTCGAAAGTCCAGAGACTATATAAGTAAGCTTCTCAGTCATTTGTTCTCACTTCTCCATATCGCCGAGCTATGAAAAGTTCTCCTCATCGTCCTTCCATTGAACTCTTGTTCAAGAGAGGCCTCGGAAGTGCTGAGATCGCTCGACGCCTTCAAATTTCGTCTTCGACGGTTCGAAACGTTGTCGCTGCTATCAAAAAGCGAGGAGATGCTTCTGAAGTAAAAAAAAGCGGACGTCCACGTTCTGTCAACACCCGGAATACTCGTGCAATCATCAAGAAACGGATCATTCGAAATGATGGATTGAGTCTCAATAGGATGGCGTCACAGCTTGGAATTGCCCGATCCACTGTCCAATCGATTGTCAAGAACGACTTGAAGCTCAAAAGTTACAAACTACGTCGTGGACAGTACCTCTCGGACAAATCGAAAGCGATGCGACTCGAAAAATGCCGAAAATTACTCCAGCACTTTCAAGTGCGCCGCGTCTCTGACGTTATCTGGACAGACGAGAAGATCTTCACTATTGAACCTCTTCCCAACCGTCAAAACCAGAGACAGTTATTGTCAAAGGATGACAGCATGTCTCCGAAACGTCGTCTTGCCCATAACCGCCTTTTCCCGAAAAGTGTCATGGTTTGGGCCGGTATCACGGCAACCGGTAAAACTCCGTTGGTTTTCATTGAAAGAAATGTGAAAATCAACTCGGAGGTGTACCAAAAGATTGTGTTGATGGATAATTTGTTACCCTGGGTCACTCACAGGCTTTCTCGGAAATGAAAATTCCTCTTCCGAGTTCCGTCGGAAATTTCCGATTTTGTAATTTTCTCTTCCGATGTTCCGACGGAATTCCGAGTTTTTCATTTTCATTTCCGAATTTCCGTCGGAATTCCGAAATTTCAAATTCTCGTTCCGAGTTCCGTCGGAATTCCGACTTCCGACGGAATTCCGATTTCCGATCGGAAAAATCGGAAATGAACCTGAATAGACCCATAAAATCTTAAATTATCCAAAAAAAGTTTAAAAAAATTGAGGAATGATACGTAGACTCGTGTTTTAAAAGCTCCGCGACATCTCGAAACCAGACATTTTGAAACCGGACATCTCGAAACCGCGTTAACAGTGGGGAGGGGGGTTGAAAAAGAGGTATGTAGGAAGTAAAATTTTTTTTTTATAATTTAATGACTATTCAACAAAAAATCAAAAAGTGCAATATTTGAGCGTCATTTCTTTGGCGGCCACCAAAAGTAGTTTACAGTACGCAAACTGCACCTTGCATCGGGAGCAGGGGTGGGACCAAAAAATGTTTTTTTGTTCATGCACGTGAGAAAAAAGGTTTTTTTAAGCCGTGGATGCGCAAAACAATGCCTGTATTTGAACAAAAATTTAGCCGGGATATGCTCTGAATTGACACAAAATCTTTAATTTTCAACGAACTTTTGAAAAATTTCCATTTAACTCGCAGAAATACACCTTTTTTTTGGTATTATTTTCTTGAACAAATTTTTTTTGAGAAAGAAAATTTTAATTGTCCTTAAAACATTTAAAAATTAAAAAAAATTGGTAATTTTCCAACGTTTTTGTTGAAAATTAGAGATTTTTGGTCGATTCAGAGCATATCCCGGTTTCGTTCAAATAGAGGCATTTTTTGCGCCTTCGCGGCTTAAAAAAACCTTTTTTCTCACGTGCATGAACAAAAAAACATGTTTTGGTCCCACCCCTGCTCCCGATGCAAGGTTCAGTTTGCATACTGT
The DNA here is from genome assembly GCA_963572235.1 of Caenorhabditis japonica. NCBI lineage: Eukaryota > Metazoa > Nematoda > Chromadorea > Rhabditida > Rhabditidae > Caenorhabditis > Caenorhabditis japonica. The sequence goes on along the minus strand of OY754343.1, from coordinate 21,222,321 downwards.
AAACATTTTTTGGTGGCCTCCAAAGAAATGACGCTCAAATCTTGCACTTTTTGATTATTTGTTGAATAGTCATTAAATTATGAAAAAAAAATTGTTTACTTCCTACCTTTCTTTCAACCTCCCTCCTCCCTGCTAACGCGGTTTCGAGATGTCGCGGTTTCGAGATGTCTGGTTTCGAGATGTCGCGGAGCCGTTTTAAATAGGAAATTTGTGTCACGGACATGGTCAAATTATTCCAACAAAAAAAACCATTTTTCGTACCAAATTTCGACAGAAAAACATGTTTTTTTCCGACGTCGGAAAAATATTATTTCCGACGGAAACGGAAATATCTTCGGAAATAATTTTGTCTCGGAACGGAATCGGAAATTTTTTCGGAAGTGAAACTGCCTCGGAACCGGAATCGGAAATTTCCGACATCGGAATTCCGACGGAATTCCGACTTTTCGGAAATTTCCGAGAAAGCCTGGTCACTCAGCACTTTGCTGGTGGTCCATTTATCCTTCAACAAGACTGGGCACCGTCCCATGGCTCGAGATCGACATTGGCCGTCTTGGAGGCGCATTTCCCTGGATTCCTGGACAAGAACTTGTGGCCTGCTTCCAGCCCGGATCTCAATCCGATGGATTTCAGCGTTTGGGGCATGTTGGAAGGGAAGATCGCGGGAAAAGTTTTTGCTACTGTCGATGACTTGAAGGCCGCTCTCGAGGTAGCATGGGCTTCGATCGACGACGGATACCTGCGGCGCACTGTCAATTCGGTGAAGAAACGTTTGAGAGCCTGTGTCAAAGCTCGTGGATCCAACTTCGAAATTCTCTTGTAAAATCAAATTTTCTGCTTATTTTTTGTTGTTTAATAAAGGTTGTTCTCGAAAAATCCTCAAATTGAAAAAATGGGAGCACTTTCAAAACGTCCTATACTTATCGGCCACCCTGTATTACCTTTCTTATAAGAGCTCAGTCATATGTAGCAGCTCTCGTACCTCTCGTTAGGCTGCGACCCCTGCGATTTTCACTGTAGAAATTGTCGGGAGATCTATTCGTGGCGATACCAGCCAACATGTCCGCCTGGAATTCTATTCGTACAATCGAGTTGCGAAAGTGTAAATATATATATGTGCAGTGAAAAAGTGGCGAACTTACAATTTCATTCCCTGGATCTCCCTCGTGCGCATAAACATGCTGAAATTCGACTCCTTTTGGAAACGTTTCCGCTAGAGATTGAATTTGCTTTTTGACATCTGTGAATCTGTAAGAGACTGTTACTTTTCAGTTTCTGGGTCATTTTATAAAGATTCATGCTTACGCAGTTCCTCGAGTTCCTTTCAACGCTTCAATCACAGTCAGAATATCTGTGCGGATCACCACTTTTTGGTTTCTGAAAAAAAAACATATACCGTAAAACCTGTAATAGAAGGACATGCCCTTCTATTCTCAACCCCCTCAAATGATGTTTTTCTAATATAGGGTGTCCTTCTAATTTTCGGAGCATGATAAAGGAAGAAACAATTTTTAAAGGAAACATTTTTATCAAAAAGCTTTCATCAAACCAGTTGTTCGGCGATTGCAAAATGGGGAGGGGGTGGGGTACTACGGTATAGAACTCGCACCGAATAAAACTGCTACGGAATAGAACTTCGCGGGATAGAACCGCCTGAAATTGAGCTGTACCGACCCAGAACCGCTCGAACAACTCGAAGAATTATTTCGTTGTACATTGTGAGGCCCTGAGTTCTATTTAGTGCAGTTGTTTTTTAGTACAGCTCCATTTCAGCCGGTTCTTTTCCGCGCAGTTCTATTCCGTATCAGTTCTATTCCGTTCAAGTTCTATACCGTAGTATCCCCGAAAAATGTGTTCCAAACAGTACATAAAAAACAATGTTTTCAAATAATTTTTCTGCTGTCTCTATTCTTCTGTTTTCTATGATTTTGAATTCACTCCAATACGTTCTTATCAAATTTGGCTAGTAAAGTATCCTTCTAATATAGGGGTGCTTCAATTATAAAGGTTCTTCTATTATGGATTTTACGGTATGTATGCGTCTACGATTCTATGGTCAGTTAAATTCCAAAATTATCGAATTTTTTTCTGAAAATTTTTAAAATCGATATTTTGGTCCAAAAATTTTTGAGCGTGTGTGTACAGGAGAATTTTTTTTCCAATATTTCCCAAAATTTCAGGACAATCGGAGCATTCTCCGAATTTTCCCTGAATTTTTTGCTGTTTTCTTCCTTTTTTTCCGGTTTTGTTAATAGGTCCATTACGGTATGTTAAACGCAATTTTGCTGCAAATGCGCTCCAGCGCGCTTTGTATCCCAAATATTAAAATCTTTATTGCAAATTACGGTTATTGAATAATATTCTTAATACTTTTTCATTCTCATTCTTTTTTAGTATAATTCAAACATAATTGATCGATTCTAATCCCTTTTTCATTAAATAGAAAAATTTGAAATGTTTTTAAAAATGTATTTTGAATAAATAATTGTGCAACAACTCTAGTTTTTGCAGTACACGAAACATAAGTGGTTTCATATTTTTGCACCACGACATACTTCAACCGCCAAGAAAAGTGAGACAGGAATAAAAATTAGCAAAAATTAAATTTTTCCTAAAAAAAATTGGGCAATAAAAATTAAATTATCGGATCACACGCCTCCCCCGTCTTCCAATGCGCCACCAATTTCGTCGGATAATGAAATTATTTTTTCACTCGAAAATATACTTTTTTGAGAAATTCGAATCATCGTCTGATTATTCAGGATGACACCATCATTTTAAGCCAAAAATGAGGTTTTTTTTGTCAGAAAATGGCCGAGCCTTAGGGTTTTAAAAATTCCGTGGATTACGGTAGATATTATCAGTCTGAAAACTGCACTACAAGTAGCAACATAGTTAAGTTTGCTGCATTTTGCTTTGTTAACTTGTAGACTTTTCGGAACTGCTACGCGGAACTGCTACGATTCAAACGGGTAACTCTCTAAAAAAAAAATAAAATATTCAAAATGGTCCAGAAATTTTCCAATAAACTTACATTTGTAGGACTGAGCAAATTATCAAGTTCATTGGCGCCTTGAAAAAAATCTCTTCTGCTTATATGCCCACTTTTAGCTGCAAAAGTACACTCACTGTAGCGCAAAAAAAAAATCCTAGAAATAGAAAAATACATGAACAGTGAAACCTATCAATTTGTATGAAAATCAAATCTCACAAAACCTCAAAACTATCTTTACTAAAATGTGGTTATTCATGAGAAAAAAAAACGGTTTGTTTTTCTTTTTTTTTGTTTCCAATTCATGCGATGTCGAAAATTGTAAAAAAAAATACAGGTAGAGAAACGGGGATATAGCATTGATAGTGAAGAGACACAGAGACTGCCCCCTTTCTTTGAACTCCTCACCTTCTGCGTCTCTTCACTATCAATGCTATATCAGGGGGAGACCCCCGCTTCTCTACCTGTATTTTTTTTTACAATTCTCGACATTGCGTGAATTGGGAAAAAAAAAACAAAAACAAACAATTTTTTTTCTCGTGAATAACCCCATAAGTATCAACTCGGGCTCTTTGCACGTTCCGAAATGCTTGAACCTTTCAAGAGGCACTATAAGTAGGAGGGGGCTAGTTAATGGCATGTGGACTTAGATGTTTTGAACGTAATTCTATTTCAACCTCGCGCATTTTCTTAAACTCGATCAGACATCACCTAAAATTTATGAACATTTATTTCAGTTGGTCGATCCTGTGACGTCAAATATTTTTGCCTGTCTTCCCACCAATCACGGCAGAAAAACTTACATTGAGTAGAATTCGATCTGGTCTGACTTCTGTTTGTGGGCGGTCTAAGAGCAGTCTCCGAAGCTAAACAGAAAAATGAATATTTTCTATTACTGCGTAGCGAAAACCAGGAAGAGCCGCTCGTGCGGTGCGGCTGTGGTCTCGCCGCGACCAGCGCGTATTTCATTTAAAACAAACAGAAAACAATTCAAAAAAGAATGTAAACAAACTACCGTATACGCGCTGGTCGCGCCGAGAGCGGCTCTGCCTAGTTTCGGCGACGCAGTAATAGAAGCATAATTTTTATGAAAGTTCTACCAGCATTAACATTATTTCTCCTGCTTCGACTTCTTCCACTGACTCTTCCAACTGAAGCCGTGCAAACCGGGGGAGTGGTTGAAGCCAAAACGATATAAGAATTGTTTCGTGTTTTTCTTCTAGATTGCGAACGAGTAGCTCTGGATTCTAAAATGGGTAAAACTTAAAATTTGGGTCTTGCTTGCAGTTTATGAATTTTTTTGGGCGTACCCAAATGTGAAGAGTATGTTTCAAACTTTTTGAAGGAAGGATATGCCAACTTTTTGGGAAAAGTGGTTTGAAATATACTATTGGCTGGGGGATTTGCGAATATCACATTCAATTCATACAAAAAATTATTCTGCTTTTTGGCAAATTTTACAAGAAAAATAGAAGAACACGGGGAGTACACGAGTTGGCGGGAAATTCAAACATCATTTTTCTCCCTTTTTTCTTGCATTTTGCTGGCATTAATCTTTGGGAAAAATTTCCAGGCATTATTTTGTTTTATTTAATAGCAAATTAATGCCTTTTCATTACAAAAGTTATGATAAAACAAATTCGGAACAAAAAACCTCATACCTTCCATTGTTTGCCCGTTTTCCTGCTCACTTCCGCATTAAATTCACTCTTTTATCTGTAACTTTTATTTTCGATCAAAAAAGTTCACAATAAATCCTTTAAAACGTTGAATCGAACGACAGGCAAATATCGATTTTTCGATATTTATGTCGAAAATTTTAAAAAGCGATTAGAGTATGATTTTATCAAAAATCGATTATAAAAATGGAGGAAATTGCAAGAAAAATATATATTTATGTTGAAAATTGAATTTTCTAGAAGCCGCGGCCGCAGATTTCCTAGACCACGGCATCGGATTTCGTGTACTCCCCGTGGTCTTCTATTTTTTTGTTGTTGAAAGAATCATGAAAAATCAAAGAAGTTTTTTTGTGCGATTTTAATGTGATATTCGTAAATCCCCAAAAAATTCCACCGGGGGCCACTCGGAAACTAGGCCATGCAGAACAAGCCCAAAAACGTCTTTTCTAATTTTGTTTTAAAAAACAGTAGAAGAACAAATTTAGTACACTGGCCTAGAAAACCGGCGGTTGTGGCTACTAGAAAATTCAATTTTCACAGCAATATGCGTTTTCTTGTTATTTCCCTCATTACTGAAATAAAATAAAAGGATTATTCACAGAATAGAAAAAACTCTAATACAACGGCATGCCCTTTTATTGTTTCATTCCATCACAACAATTTTATACCGTATTTCGATTTAGCAAATGTTCCTTCCGTGAAACTCTGCTACGAACCATACATAACGAGACGACACATCCGCTCACATTTTTGCACTGCGTTCAGCCGGCAAGAATATTGAGTTTATATCCTGTTTTCAATCGACTTGCGACATGAAAGCGCGAGTCTGCATTCACCGTTCTGTCTGCGTCTCTTCAAATATCATTGTGTTCGAGTGGTCGCGCACAAATAAGTGGGCGGCGTTTCGTTTCGATTCGCGTTCTCATGTCGCAACTCGATTGAAAACAGAATAAATCGAGTTGCATCGTCAAAAAATAAGGCCCCGCCCACTTTAGGACATTTCGAACGTTTGCGTGCACAAAGTGGGCCTGATTTTCATTTTTTTTGATGATACGACTCGATTGAAAAAACAACAGATGCAAACAAACAAACAAACATTGGAAACACAATAGTATCAATACACAAACATCAAACTTTATTTACTTAACAAGGAGCCTACTACTCTCCTGTTTTCACTTCAAAAATAAAACAAAGAAAAACAATACAAAGCACAAAAGGAAGTAAAATATGGCGAATACAGTGCATTGTTTGTGCCCTCTCAATCACTTTAAATCTCTACCACATGGTCTATGCTTGTTTTGCTCATTTCGCATGCAGTAAACGTACTCAGTTGTTATTTTCATTTTGGCAGTTTTAAAGTGATAACAAAATGTAACTTTAACATTTTGCTTTTTCTCCAAGCAGTTTTTTCATTAGAATCTCTTTATGGAAATTTGTCCTTTTCTTCTTGTTATTATCTTTTTTTTGTTGCTTTTTTTTTGAAATGGGAAAGACTTTGCAAGGTTTAATCGATGTTTTTCTTGGGCTGCTAGCTCTTTATAAATGACAAGCCTGCTGCGCAGTCCTGCGCGGCTGCTGACGCAGCCTATTGGCGACTTCGTCGCCACATTCTATTTTTTTACGTTCCACTCTTCCTCATTCATTTATACGCACTCTGTTTTGGGAAGATTTCTGTCCTCTGTGGCTCAGTCGGTAGTGCTCTTGAATACAAATCCTAATGTCACTGGTTCGTGTTTTGTCCACACTGCATTTTCTTGCAAAAAGGCAAGTGCGGACGCGCAAAGACATCCCGATCTGGGTTTTTATATATATTGCCGGCCCGCCAAAATGGTCAAACGCGCTCCACTAAACTCAACACTATGCAATTTTCATTTTGGTCTTCAAAATATTTCATTTCACGTATAAATTCAACGTGAAATGAAATAATTTGGAAACGAAAATGAAAATCGCATAGCGTTGAGTTCAGCGGAGCGCGTTTGACCATTTTGGCGGGCCGACAATAAGAAAGATTATTTGAAAATTGAAAAAAAATATTTTATATTCTCATTGTCAGTACGGAACGCTGCAAACTCGCTCCCTTCGCAAAGTCAACGACGCGACCACGTTGGTGACGAGAGAGTGCAGAAAATTGAGAGAGCGTGGCCGATGTTTTGCTCTGATTTCTCTAAACCTCACTCCAAATGCATGCGAAACTCATTGTTCGATTGGAGCAAATTTGCAGCGCTTCATGCCGAGTATACCTGGTCGAATAATCTAGGATAAGTTTTTTTTATTTTCGCTTATTGTCCATCCGCGAAGAAATTAAGCGCGCATCAAGAAATAACGAGACGACATTTTGTGATTTTTACTTTTTTAAAACTTTTGTTTTCTTTAATCACGAAATGGCAAAAAACGGCAAAAACAGCGCGAAAACTCGGAAAATTCTCCGCTTGATCTGGAAATGTTTTTTTTTTCGATTTTTAAAAAATATTGATTTTTTTCTGCAAATGTTTAATATCAACATTTTGGTCTGAAATTTTGTGGAAATGTCCGGGAAAATTTTTTCCCTTATTTCCCAAATTTTCAGATCAATTGGAGCATTTTCCGAGTCACAGCGTGTTGGAGGCTACGTTTTTGAATTATTTTTCAAAAGCGAATTTTCGCGCGCTATTCTACTCTCGCGTCCCTGCGTCTCCTCCGCAGAGAATTGTGTCGATTTACGAGATTTTATTGTTTCTTTCTTACTTTTGTTTGTTATTTTTTTTGCTTATTTATTATTATTTTTGTTTTTTCTCATTAAAAAAATTATGTTTTTAAAATGGTTGTTTTTGAGATTGGAATATTGATTTTAAGTCGGTTTTTTTTGTAAATAAAACAGTTAATTTCAATTTAATTTAAATTCTGAAAAACAAAATACGAAAATTGGGACTAAAAATGCGAACAACGTTATATTTTGCCAAAAAAAAACATATTTGGCAAGACGCCAAAGATTTTTGGCAATAATCCAAGACAAATATATGGAGGCGCAGAGAAAAACGCAAAAGTGCGCCAGGGCGCGTTTGCACTTTCGTAGGGTCCAGCATGCTGTGCGAGTTTTCGCGCAGTGTTTCCATTTTTGCCATTTCGTGAATAACCCCATTTGTGATTTTTAGTTTTGTCGCCAATTAATTTCATTTCACGAATAATTTATACGGTATATTGTGTTTTCAATCGACTTGCGACATGAGAACGCGAGACTCCGCCCACTTTTTTGTGCGCTACCTGTCTGCGTCTCTTCAAATATCACTGTGTTCGTATGATCGCGCACAAATAAATGGGCGGAGTCTCGCGTTCTCAGGTCGCAAGTCGATTGAAAACACAATAAATTGTTTATTCATTGCATGCATTTTCCGTATTTGTCATTTTTTCTTATTCATTTGAAGCAAAAAATGACAAAATGTGAATTTTGCAGTGCAGTTCGACGAAATGCAGTTTTCTGCTGCAGAAAATGTCGCTTTTTACATTAAATGATCATTCGAATAAGGAAAACTTGACAAAAAATGCAATATGCGTGGAGCGCACTTGAGGGAGTTAGGGACAATAAATAATTACCCACGGCCCGGCCAACGCGACGTGGCCGAGGAAAAACTTGTAATGGTACAGCAGTATTGGCAGCGAAACTGGTGTGCAAACACCGCGGCGCAACACTGCAGATTGCGCGTCAACACCAATTTGTTTTGGGTTTAATTTTGCTTTTTAAAGTTCTTAACAGCGAAATTAATTGCTTTATTCCATTAAAAATGCTTAAAAAACAACAGAAAAATAAAATACAATCAAAAAATAAGATTCGGACAACAAGAAAACGAGGAAAAGTATCAAAATAGCCACAAAAAACAAAAAATATATAAAAAAGTCGTGAAAACCTAATATTTTTGTCATAAAAAGGAAGATAATTATTTGAAGTACATTGAGGAAATTTTCAGAACACTATAGCTACTTATTTTCGAGAAAAAATAGTTTTTGTCTGAAATTTTTCACTTTTTTTCGATTCTTCGTGATTTTTCTTGAAAATCGATACATACAGTTTTATAAATTTGGTATTAAAAGAAGTAGAATTTTCTGGAGTATGTCGTGGCAAAGTATCAGAACGAAATACCAACTTGTTTTCGAGAAAAATATTTTTTGCCTGAATTTTTTACTTTTTTCCACAGTTTCTGATTTTTTTTTCAAAAATAAAGTAATACAGCTTGAAATATTTAGTATCAAAAGAAGGAAAACTGCCTGGAGTACGTTGTGGGAAAGTATCAGAACGAAATACCAATTTATTTTCGAGAAAAACAATTTTTTTTCTCAATTTTTCACTTTTTTCAGCAATTTGTGATTTTTTTCGAAAATAAAGTGATACAATTCTATAAATTTTATATCAAAAAAAGGAGAATAGTCTGGAGTACGTTGTGGCAAAATATCAGAACAAAATACCAATTTTTTTTCGAGAAAAAAAGAAAGTTTTCTGTCTGAATTTTTTACATTTTTCGATTCTTCGTGGTTTTTCTTGATAATCGATACATACAGTTTTATAAATTTGGTATCAAAAGAAGGAGAATTTCCTGGAGTATGTTGTGGCAAAATAACAGAACGAAATACCAACTTGTTTTCGAGAAAAATATTTTTTTGTCGGAAGTTTTCACATTTTTCGACTTTTCGTAGTTTTTTTTTCAAAATTCATACATACAGCTTTGCATATTTGATATCAAACAAAAGATGATTGCCTGGATAACGTTTTGGCAAAAACTCGGAGAATCCAAATAATTTTTTTACGAGAAAAAAATTTATAAAAACTCACTACCTTTGAAGACTCGTGACGGGAAGTGTGCGGAGTAAATGCGAGCTCGGTTGTGAGTTATCCTGAAAGTATTGTTTATTTTAAAAATTTATTTACAAAAAGATAATGAAAAACGCGAAAAAAACAGAAAAAAAAACGAAGTTTTATAGTTGCCGCTCGGCGCAATGCATTAAAAAGGAGGTGGCCGAGTTTCCGAAATTTCCTCGGCCACGTCGATTTGGCCGCGCCGTGTTACCATTATTAGAAATGAAAAAATATATCTTTCTTATATAGAAAATTTTAGATTAGTCTGTGTGTTTGTTTGTGTGTCTCACACACGAGTTTGCAGTCGACAAAACTCGATCCAGCGACCTATAGATTGGCGTTCAAACGTGCTAACCACTATACCACAAGGGTCACGGGAACTTGACAGAAATAGGGAAAACAAATGACTGCCATTTCTATTAAAAAAAAACAGAAATCAGCGAAAATAAATATTTGACGAAGGCGACTTAGTCGCCACAAGCTGCAGGCTTGTATATAAATAAATATTTTACGTAGTCGCCACAAGCCGCAGGCTTGTATTTTTCAAAAGTTAAACAAAATAGTAGAAATCAGTAGAAGTTAGACCAACACAGCACATGGGGGCCTTCTAGATCAACTAGAAAATTTTCGGCTGAATTCGCTGGTGCAACAGAGCCTTAAGTGTGCCAACCTTCAACATTGTCCAATTCGCATCAAACTTCGGTTGGCCTCATGCTCCTTGCGTGTGAAAATGTTTCGCCAAGTTTGGTGAAAATCGGTCCAGTAGAGAATGAGAAAAACCTGGTGACATGAAATCACACACATACTGACAAACATCAACGGTGAATCATAGTAAATCATAAGATCGCACAAAATATGTAGTTGAAACCGCATGATTATAACTTTTTGGTTTTTTTTTCCATTTTCTCGGTTAACGACTCTGCTGCAAATTTCCTGCCGAAAATCCCATGACTACGCACATCAGAGTTGCATGGAAGTGAAATTTCTAAAACGATACAGGTAGAGAAACGGGGGTTTTCCCTGATATAGCATTGATAGTGAAGAGACGCAGAAGGTGAGGAGTTCAAAGAAAGGGGGCAGTCTCTGTGTCTCTTCACTATCAATGCTATATCCCCGTTTCTCTACCTGTATTTTTTTTGGCAAATACTCACTTGCTTGAGGATCATTTGCTATTTTACCATTTGCTATTTTGGATCATTTGCTATTTTGGATCATTTGCTATATTGGATCATTTGCTATATCTCATTTGCTATATTTGTCTCATTTGCTATTTCTCATTTGCTATTTTTGTCTCATTTGCTATGGATTGGCTCATTAGCTATGGGTTGGATCATTTGCTATTTTGGATCATATGCTATTTCTCACTTGTTTTACTTGTCTTATTGGCATTGATAGCCCGAAATAGAGTGAAAACAAATTTCGGCAACTGGCCGATGACGACGCATAACCTTGCCGTTCGCTTGCCGATTTTGTAGATTTTTCCCTTCAATTCGAATTATTGTTATAATTTTATTGTAAAATTGTGAATTAAATATAATGAAAATTGTAATGGGGTTATTCTCGGAACCAGCAAAAAAAAGCAAAAAATAGAAAAAAACAGCAAAAAATTCAGCCAAAATTCGGAGAATGTACCGATTGATCTGAAACTTTGGTAAATTATTTAAAAAGTAATTCCGGTCATTCCCTGAAAATTTCAGACCAAAATATCGATTTTGAAAAGTTTCAGAAAGAAAATTGATATTTTTTAAAATCAATATTTCGACCTGAAATTTTCAGAGAATGTCCGAAAGTATTTTTTTAAATGATCTCTCAAAGTTTCAGACCGATCAGAGCAGTCTCCGAATTTTCGCTGAATTTTTTGCTGGTTTTTTCTATCATTTGCTTTTTTTTGCTGATTCCGAGAATAACCCCATAAGTACAATAGAAAAGTTTGAAAAAGAGAAAATTATACAAAAGAAGAAATTAAAGAAAATGGCACGAGAAAAATTGGAAAAAACTGAATTTCTAAAAAATGAAGAACAACCATTAGCTTCGTTTCGTTTCATCCGTTTTTGAATTGGCTTTTGGATTGTCACGCTGAAAAATAAATGTTTTATCTGATTTTTTGTTTTCCCCCTTTTAGTAAATTTTTGTAAATAACGGGAATCATTTATTATCTCGGTTAGGGTAGGCCACTGCTTAATTTTTCGGAAATTTTCTTAAATGTCAAGCTATTTGTTTACAGAGGTGTTACTTAACAAGCCTGAGCTGGCGCCTATCGGCGACAGAAAAAAAAAACTTAAACGTGAAAACCAATTGAACTTCACCATGACCTTTTAAAGTGAACAGAAGGACATGTTGACTAGCGTAATATATATGAGAAAGATTTTATATGCTTTATTAGTTTTTTTTTTTCAAAAAATAGTTCAAATCGGTAAGTTTGTCACATTTATTCACAATCACTGCCAGTTTTGGGAACTAGAACGAGAACAAATTAGGCTAAAACGGCAAGAAAATTATTAAAATATATTTTTTTCCCGAATCTTTAAATTTTTTTTGCCAAAACTCAGCGAGAACCTCGTTGAATTTAAAGTTTTTTGTGTTCAAATAACGGAAAATTTTGGAATAACAACTAGACATCAGAGGTCATCTCTTTCGCATTTAGCTAAACGTGACATAATGCCACTTGAGACGCAGATAAATGCGACAGGGCGCGTTTGCCGTTTCGTAGGTTCTAACACGCCGATTTTTAAGATGTTTTGTTGTTATCTTGTTGTTGTAAAAAGGAATAAGTAACTGACAAGGAGGAAATGAAGAATTTTTTTGTCATTCAATTTGGCGTGAAATGTCACTTACACACTGGGGTCTGAGGAGGGAGTGAGTAAACGCGCCCGGACGCACACACGCAACGCATCCAAATGAGGCCCAAAAAATAAAAAAGGCGCGCGAAAAATTTCGCATTATCGAAGAGAAAAACCAACGCAAAATCGTGAAAATTACGAAATCCTATCCAAAATTATTTCGCGCGCGTTGATTTTTCTCTCTTTCGCGCGCGTTGATTTTTCTCTTTTTCGCGCGTCTTTTTTATTTTTTGGGCCTCAATTGGATGCATTGCGTGTGTGCGTCCGGGCGCGCTTACTCACTCCCTCCTCATACCCCAGTGCTTACAGTCTGAAGATGCACGAAATTCACAGAAAAACTATGATTTTTTTGAGTTTTTTTTTTTGCAAAGAAAATTTTGAGTCGTTTTCAAAGTGTTGGTATTTTTCAGGCCACGTAACATTTTTGGATAGAATATATATCTTTTAAACAATTTTTATTTGAAAAAACTCACTATCAATATTTTTACTTGACAGTTGACAAAACTCTTCTAAAACGTTCTCTTCGTATTTGGAAGTTGTTGTCATCGGAGTCTCGTCATCGTCCTCTGAGTGGAACATTTCTAAAAAATTATATATTTTTTTTTGAATAATTTTTACTGCAAAATAATTCAATATGTACTCTTTACCTACGTTTTTTTAGATGAGAATTGCCAGTATTGGGAGAAATGCACCGCGGGTGAACCAATCGCCCAAAATCCTTCAGCAAAATTGATTTTTGATGCACCACAGGTGTCAGACTGCAATAAATATTTATTATAATACCAATGTAGCGATTAAATGTTAACAAAAAATACGAAATTAGCAAAAAAACAGCAGAAACCCGATAGGAAACCAAGAAAATTAATTCAAAGCACATATTTTTTTGGGCAATTTGGCTGCCAATGCTTTAACGTTGGATACTCAGCCAACGCCGGGCCTAACTTTTTCGCGCGTTTCCCAAATTTTCGCGTTTTTTTTCACAGTTTTTTAAAAAAGCATTTTCGTTTAATACTTTCTGCTGCTTTTTGGCTGATTTCTTCTTTTTTTTAACATTTAATCGCTACTTTGGTCTTATAATTGATATTTATTGTAGTCTGACACCTGCGGTGCAACAAAAATCAATTTACCTGGAGGATTTTGGGCGATTGGTTCATCTGCTGTTCATTTCTCCCTATTTTGGAAACTCTCATTAAAAAAGTGCGTATGGAGTACATATTGTTTTATTTAAAAAAAATATATTTTTTTTTAGAAATTGTTCACTCAGAGGACGATGACGAGACTCCGATGGCAACAATTTCCGAACACGAAGAGAACGTTTTAGAAGAGTTTTTTCAATTTTTTTTCAAAAGTAAAAGGATTGATAGTGAGTTTTTTCAAATAAAAATTGTTAAAAAAATATATATTCTATCCAAAAATTTTACGGGTCCTGAAAAATACCAACACTTTGAAAACGACTCAAAAATTTCTTTGCAAAAAAAAAACTGAAAATACATGAAAAATCGTAGTTTTTTGTGAATTTCGTGTATCTTCAGACTGTAAGTGACATTTCACGCCAAATTGAATGACGAAAACATTCTTTATTTCCTCCTTGTCAGTTACTTATTCCTTTTTACAACAACAAGATAACACCAAAACATCTTAAAAATCATTAAAAATTATCAAAATATTTGTTTGAAATCGCCGTGATTTATCACTTTTTGTTCAAAAACTTACGATTCACGGCGTGTTAGAACCTACGAAACGGCAAACGCGCCCTGTCGCATTTATCTGCGTCTCAAGTGGCATTATGTCACGTTTAGCTATTGTCCATTCGCGAAGAAAGCAAGTGCGCTCCACAAAACTTAGTATTACGTGGATTTCATTTTCGTCGCCAAATTATTTCTTTTCGCGTTGAATTTACACGTGAGATGAATTAATTTGGCGACGAAAATGAAATTCACGTAGTACTAAGTTTTGTGGAGCGCACTTGCTTTCTTCGTGAATGGACAATAAATGCGAAAGAGATGACCTGCGAAAATTCATTTCCAAAAATAGCACACCGTGCTTACTGATGTCTAGTTGTTATTCCAAAATTTTCCGTTATTTGAACACAAAAAAACTTTAAATTCAACGAGGTTCTCGCTGAGTTTTGGCAAAAAAAATTTAAAGATTCGGGAAAAAAGTATATTTTAATAATTTTCTTGCCGTTTTAGCCTAATTTGTTCTCGTTCTAGTTCCCAAAACTGGCACTGATTGTGAATAAATGTGACAAACTTACCGATTTGAACTATTTTTAGAAAAAAAAAAAACTAAAAAAGCATATAAAATCTTTCTCATATATATTACGCTAGTCAACATGTCCGTCTGTTCACTTTAAAAGGTCATGGTCAAGTTCAATTGGTTTTCACGTTTAAGTTTTTTTTTTTCTGTCGCCGATAGGCGCCAGCTCAGGCTTGTTAAGTAACACCTCTGTAAACAAATAGCTTGACATTTAAGAAAATTTCCAAAAAATTAAGCAGTGGCCTACCCTAACCGAGATAATAAATGATTTCCGTTATTTACAAAAATTTACTAAAAGGGGGAAAACAAAAAATCAGATAAAACATTTATTTTTCAGCGTGACAATCCAAAAGCCAATTCAAAAACGGATGAAACGAAACGAAGCTAATGGTTGTTCTTCATTTTTTAGAAATTCAGTTTTTTCCAATTTTTCTCGTGCCATTTTCTTTAATTTCTTCTTTTGTATAATTTTCTCTTTTTCAAACTTTTCTATTGTACTTATGGGGTTATTCTCGGAATCAGCAAAAAAAAGCAAATGATAGAAAAAACCAGCAAAAAATTCAGCGAAAATTCGGAGACTGCTCTGATCGGTCTGAAACTTTGAGAGATCATTTAAAAAAATACTTTCGGACATTCTCTGAAAATTTCAGGTCGAAATATTGATTTTAAAAAATATCAATTTTCTTTCTGAAACTTTTCAAAATCGATATTTTGGTCTGAAATTTTCAGGGAATGACCGGAATTACTTTTTAAATAATTTACCAAAGTTTCAGATCAATCGGTACATTCTCCGAATTTTGGCTGAATTTTTTGCTGTTTTTTTCTATTTTTTGCTTTTTTTTGCTGGTTCCGAGAATAACCCCATTACAATTTTCATTATATTTAATTCACAATTTTACAATAAAATTATAACAATAATTCGAATTGAAGGGAAAAATCTACAAAATCGGCAAGCGAACGGCAAGGTTATGCGTCGTCATCGGCCAGTTGCCGAAATTTGTTTTCACTCTATTTCGGGCTATCAATGCCAATAAGACAAGTAAAACAAGTGAGAAATAGCATATGATCCAAAATAGCAAATGATCCAACCCATAGCTAATGAGCCAATCCATAGCAAATGAGACAAAAATAGCAAATGAGAAATAGCAAATGAGACAAATATAGCAAATGAGATATAGCAAATGATCCAATATAGCAAATGATCCAAAATAGCAAATGATCCAAAATAGCAAATGGTAAAATAGCAAATGATCCTCAAGCAAGTGAGTATTTGCCATTTTTTTTTACAATTCTCGACATCGCGTGAATTGGAAAAAAAAACAAAAACAAACCGTTTTTTTTCTCATGAATAACCACATAAGTCGGAATTCCATGCAAATCTGGTGCACATTATTTGAAATTTTACCACGTCTGTCATTATTGAAAGTTAGATGATCAACGTATGAGTGAACATTTAGAACTCGTTTGGTTGTCTAAAGTTCTATGCTTCCCAACTCACATTTGTTTTAAAAAAGAGCAGCCAAAATTCACACAGTGGCGGAATTTGACACCTCCAAATGCTCGTCTAGTGGAGCGCACTTGCATACCTCCTCCTTTGGCGCCGATCATATAAACGCCCATCGCGGGCACTAAGAATGTGTACTGTGATGGTCTAGTGGTCTACATTTTCGATCGCCGATCTGGAAGCCTGGGTTCAATACTCTTGGTGCACTTTTTTTTTGTTTTCTGTTTTGAACCACAGATTCAAAGCAAGCTTCCGCCCAGCTCCCTCCGGTCGCCCATTTTCAAGGTTTCACGCATGCTTCCGGTGTTTTGCCGCTGAACTTTCTGGATAAAAGTTACTTGCCGAAGGATTTAAATAAAACTAACGAATTTAAAGTAGTTCGAAAAAAAAGGAAGGAAATTTTAATTTTGTTTTCAACGTTCTACTCCAACACGCAAATGTAATTTTTTGTGATATTCGAAACAAAAATCCATAAGATTTAGTCTGAGCAGATACAAAAGAATAAAATAAAAATAAAAACCGCGGAGGGGGATCGAACCCACAACCTCCAGAATGGCGTCCGCAAGCTCTCACCACTAGGCCACCGCTGCACATGCAAGTGCGCTCCACTGAACTTAGTACTTCATGAATTTCATTTTCGTCGCCAAATTATTTTTTCTGCTTTTCTTCGATTTTCTGTTAAAATTCCTTGTTTTTTATGTTTTTTCTTTGCAAATGTATTATATTTAATGAAAAATGTCCGGATTATGTCCAATTTTGGTCAAAATTCGCCATTTTTTGAAATCGCCGCATTGAAAAAATTGCAAACACTTTTATTTGTAATTTTTTTGTTATTCTCAGTACGGAGCGCTGCAAACGCGCTCCCTTCGCACAGTGGTGAACGCGGCCGCGTTTGCGACGAGAGAGTGCAGAAAATTAAGAGAGCCTTGGCCGATGTTTTGCTCTGATTTCTCTAAACGTCACTCCAAATGCATGCGAAATTCTTTGTTCGATTGGAGCGAGTTATTAGCGTTTTATACCGAGTATAAAACGCAATAGGAACTATTTATTTTTACGTATTATTTTTTTTCAATGAGAAAAAAAATTAAGAAAGACCCACAAAACTACTGATTTCAATGAAAATGTGCAGTTTTGGCCGAAATTCGGTAAAATGTTCAATAAAGTCGATAATTTTTGTGAAAAAAAGAAAGAATACACAAAAATAAATAGTTCCTATTGCGTTTTAACCAAAAAAAATTACAAATAAAAGTGTTTGGAATTTTTTCAATTCGGCAATTTCGAAAAATTGCGAATTTTGACCAAAATTGGACATAATCCTGACATTTTTCATTAAATATTATAAATTTGCTTGTAATTAATTAATTTAACAAAGAAAAAACAAGGAATTTTAACAGAAAATCGAAGAAAAACAGAAAAAATTATTTGGCGACAAAAATGAAATTCACGAAGTACTAAGTTCCGTGGAGCGCACTTGCATTTTTCACGAATGGACAATACATGAGCAAATTTTATCGCAATCATAAATAATTATTTAAAACAATGGACGAATTCTTCAATAATTATGTATAAAGAAGTCATGGGTGGTACCTCGTACGTTTTCAGGTAGAAATGTTCTCAAATTTATTGATAGTAGGAAAATAACTTCTTCGTAATGGGGTTATTCACGAAATGGCAAAAAATGAAACTCGGAAAATGCTCCAATTGTCCTGAAATTTTGGAAAATAAGGGTAACATTTCTCCCGGACATTTCGTTAAAATTTCAGACCAAAATATCATTCTTATATATAAAATTCCGTTTGGGTCTGTAACTGAGTTTCTTGGTGTGTCTGTTTCCAAACTGCATAGTTGAAGCGAACTGAGCGCCCGAGACCAACACAAAAACACGAACTTTGGTCTATAGCCTACCGGGCAAGCGTTTACCCGACTGCGCCACAGGGCACACGCGGAAATTGAATGAAACATTTATATTTCAAATAGAGAATAAAAACATTTTGAAAATGAAAAGAAATCAAAAGTAGCTTTTGATGCAGCCAGGCTTGTCGATTTTTAAAAATTATTGATTTTTTTCCCATATTTCCCAAAATTTCAGGTCACTCGGAGCATTTTTTGTTTTGTTTTTTGCCATTTTATTTTTCTGCCATTTCTTTCCATTTCGTGAATAACCCCATAATAAATTTAAAAATATCAAATTAAATTAAAATAAAATCACAAAAACATCACATTTCTCTTGTTTGTAAAATACCTTCCCCAGACTTTGATTGGGACTTTAATCTATAGTATCGATCTGTTTTCGGGTTGTAATAACAATCAAATTCCTTATCATAGACTAATCCACTGATTTGATCATCTTCTATTTCTCCAGATTTTGTCGACGATCTCATTTTTTCGTGACGCATTCCAGCCAGGCGCTCTTCCCTAAACAATTGTTTTTATGGTTCTCTGAGTGAGTCAACGCTCAAAAAAAAAAAATTATACATGTTTCTGATTCCCGATGGTCGTCTAGTTTGTACATCTCCTAGATGCATCGTCTCTATTGAAATCTCCATATCATCCTCTTGTTCCTCTTGTCTCACCATGCTCAATTTTCTTCTGTTCCGCAATTGCTCGCCTATTTCCTCTTCATCTGATGATTTGTCCTCATATTCATGCTTGTACAGAGCTTCCGATGAAAAGCTCTTGCTTGTTGAAGAGCCCATAGATCCCTTGGAGTATTGGCTCTTAGTTATGCTTCGTAGCATGGCCATTTCTTCGTCGTCCACCGGAACCAAGTGAAATTCTTCAGAGCCGATTGCAGAAGATCGTATCACTGTAAAAAAAATAAATCGAATTGAATACATGTGCATATGTATGTATGCTTTTGTATGCTTGTACAACGGTGACACACTGTGTTGGATATATATCAGACACGCCCGTTTTTCTCGGTCGCTTCTAAATTGAAAATATTCTATACATTCGTATTGTATGGTACGTCTCTCCTGATGACTCACACGTGGTCCCCGCTACAAAAGGCGTCAAACACGAACGGTTTTCTCACTCGTCATGCTTTTCTATTCCCCCCCCCCCCATTTATAGAGCGCTCATCCGGGAGCCCGGCTTTTCATTTGTTTGAAACCAGCCAAGACGAGTATGGTGGTTACAAAGTATTTGAAAAGTCGTGCTCTGGAAAGAGGAACTCACGTGATCTTCGACGTCCACCGATAGGTGTCAAACAATCGTCACCACTTGTTTCTTGACGTTTTAAGCGGGAGACAGGTCCTGACAGGGCTTGGGCGATTCGTTGTTCGAGAATTCGACGCACTTGGTCGGCTGGAAATGTAGAGTAGGTAAAGAGAGAGTGCAGAAAATTGAGAGACCGTGGCCGATGTTTTGCTCTGATTTCTCTAAACCTCACTCCAAATGCATGCGAAATTCTTTGTTCGATTGGAGCGAGTTTTCAGGATTTTTTATCGAGTATAAATTGAAATAAGCCGTGAATCTATTTACCAAAAAGTAAAATCAGAAACTAGTGAAACTCCGGCAAGAACAGGTATCCCAGGGGAAGCTTCTTGTCAGATTCATTCATCAAAATTTGACGAAAATTACCTGAGATTTAATGGAGTCATGCAGGCTAGTTTTATGTCGGAAAATTCTAATGGGGTTATTCACAAAACCGGAAAAAAAGGAAGAAAACGGAAAAAAAAATTCGGGAAAAATCGGAGAATGCTCCGATTGACCTGAAATTTCGGGAAAAATTGGAAAAAATTCTCCTGTACACGCTCACAAAATTTTGGACCGAAATATCGATTTTAAAAAATTTCAGAAAAAAAATCGATAATTTTTAAAATCGATATTTCGGTCCAAAATTTTGTGAGCGTGTACAGGAGAATGTTTTCCAATTTTTCCCGAAATTTCAGGTCAATCGGATCATTCTCCGATTTTTCCCGAAGTTTTTTTCCGTTTTCTTCCTTTTTTCCGGTTTTGTGAATAACCCCATAATAAAAAATTCAGTTTTTTCCAAACAATAAAATAACATTCTCACGACAATGCAAGGATGGGCCGAAAATCTTCAGAACCACTAGGCTGGCGTAAAGCTCTTACAATTAAACCCAAATAACCCTCTGCATCTCTGCGTCTCTCGCCACGTGTACAACGACACTTCAGACACGCGCGGTTTAGCAGCCACGTTTTGACTTGACGGTGAGCCGCGCATATTTAGTTTTTGTTGTTGGATTTTTCCGCGAGTTGTTTTTTTAGTTTTCTAGTTTTACAATTAGCGTATTACTCTTTTCAAAAACGAAATTTGGAATAAATTTCGAAACAAGAGAAAAACTGTCATTTTTTCGTTACTTTTGGAATAAAAGTTACGGATTTCAGCACGCGCAACGAATATGGAGAAGATTCAAACAAAAGGAAGCAAAAGGGAAGCCGAAGAGGAACCAATGCTGGAGGAGATGAAACTTTTCACTACAGTGTTACCGAACTTTTGCCAAAGCGTTGCTCCGATAAGTGTCCTAAATATAGAAAGGGTTTCGGTAACACTCTGGCAACTTCTCTCCATCATATAAACTATTTAGCAAGGCACCGGCATTTCCTCTGTTTAGTCGCCACGGCACCCCATCCTTCCTTTTAAAATTGTTTCTACCTGGCGCATTTTTAAAACCCTAAGGCTCGGTCATTTTCTGACAAAAAAACCTCGTTTTTGGACTAAAATGATGGTGTCATCCTAAAAAATCAGATGATGATTCGAATTTCTCAAAAAAGTAAATTTTCGAGTGAAAAAATAACAACGGGAGAGGCGTGAGTCGGCAATATTTTTGTAACGGTTTTACAAAACTCTAGAAACGCATCGGCGAAACTGCCGAAAATTCCCAATTCTTGCTCTTAATCAAGATGTATCAAATAACAAAAAATTCGCTCACGATCGGGTGTGGAAGGCTTATCCATGTAGACGGTTCTTCTTTCCACACCGTTAGTCCTATCAATCGGTGGAAGTCGTCCACTGACGAATGAATGTCGATTTTCAGAAGTTGGTGGAGCACTATGCACTCGAGAACGTGCAGAAGAAGGAAAAGTGGGAAGTGAGGGCGGAAACCCAACTGATGAATTATTTTTCGAGAAAGTAGAGGTTTGTCTTCGATTAAGCATCTCAACGTTGCCAGGGGAGATGTTTGACAACTTGACAAGTTGAAACAAGAAGTTGTTTCGCAAGAATTGGAGCAGTAAAAGTTGTCAAAGACAGATGAAACGAGGCGAAAGAGCATGCGGAGCCTCATGAACAAAAGTTGTGTCACACCCTACTCTATTATTTCGCAATCCAATTCCCTCGACATGTTTATGTTTCCATGGCGATTCGGAGTGGCAAAAAGGAAGGAAATGCAAAAGAGCATAGAATTAAAAAGCATTTATTTTTTTTCTACACTTTTCCCGTAATTTATGACACAAACTTGGAACGAAACAATGAAAGAAAAGGAAAACCTAAATAAAACACATACATATGTAGCTCAATCAAATAAATTCTGGCGGTGGGAAAATCCCCCTCTCAGCTAGAATTTTGCGTTCTCGATGCCAATAATAGTGCCAAAGAACAAAAGTGAAGAGCCAATTCATCACAAAACCCATCGAATACACGGTGAAAATCAATGCGAGCTCAAAATCAATGATCCCGCCCAACGCTTCGAGAATCTTTGGAGCTGTCGCCATTGTGAGCACTGACAAACCAAGAGTGTAGGAAGATTGCATCAGCAAACCTGTAATGTGCCTATTTTTTTTTAAATTTCAAGCCCTTTTGGTTGTGCTTACCCGGCCACAGTAACCATAGAGGCTTTTTCATGCAAATGAGAGAAACGAGCGAAACGAAAAGAGCACTTGACTGCTCGATTGTCCATGCAAATCTCATGTAGCCACCGTCCAGGTAATTAGCCACGCATTCATTTGTGCCGAGAACTCGGTGCATTAGACCAAAGTCGAAGATTATTATGTCGTGGGCCAGGAAATGCGTCTGGAAACAACACGTTTTTAGGAAGATAGATAGAGTGAAAGAGACAAACTGAGAATCAAGACATTTTTATCATAAATTTAACAATCTTTACAATTGTTTAGGATCAGGAATCGTGATTACGGCTTAAAGAAAATGCCACTAAACTCACCTCAAAACTGGAATTTTTCGGAATATCCGAATGGCATTCGAAGATTTTCCGATGCTTGTACAGCGAGAAGATGTGCTAAAATTTAAACAAAGGTTTAACGTTCACAGCGGAAATCTAATATAGTGCTTTAAATATTACGCTATTCTCAGAAAAAAAAAGTCCATCATTTTTGAAAATGACCGCTTCCCCACCAGGAACCGCGACACGAAATTTGACACAGTTGTATGACTGCGACAGTAACCCAATCATTGAGATAGTGAGAGAAAATAAGAGACGGTCGCACTTTCTTGTGGGAAATCGGCCATTTAATGGCGCGGTCACCATTGAAAAAAAGTACGTCATAAATGCATAAACTTCCACCTTTTTTTCTAAATTCAACTGTGCGATTTAGAAAAAGGGGGGGGGGAAACTTCTGAATTTATTGTGTTTTCAATCGACTTGCGACATGAAAAAAGTCTGCATTAACCGTTCTGTCTGCGTCTCTTCAAATATCACTGTGTTTGCGTGGACGCGCCCAAATAAGTGGGCGGCGTTTCGATTCGCGTTCTCATGTCGCAAGTCGATTGAAAAAACAATATGGCCACATATTTTTTTTCTTATTTCTGACCGCGCCATAAAGAATTATGAGTCGTTGCGAGTAATAAGTAGGATCCCTGCGATGTTTCAAACCTTTAGCCAGAACATGAAAAGTCTAACAATAAGGAAATCTGAGGATGCCACTCGGTTTAAATCATTCAATAACCGTTGGAACCTATCGTAGCTATTGACACCCTAAAACCCCCATTTTTGGCCGTGCAACAACTATAGAGGCCCCTGAAACAATCGGAACATGTTTTTGAAATTAGACGAAATTTTGAATGGAAAAACGAGAAAAATCATTTAAAAAACGTTATCTAGACATTGTATTTTTCCGAGAAAGTCTCTTTGTTTTTGAGCTAATATCACTATAAATTTTTCCTACTTTTTTGCATATTTGTGTAACGTCCAGCATGAGTTTGTACGTCATGGAAAGTTTCATTTTCCTGTTTTTTGGTTTTCGTGAAGCAAAACTCGATTCATCGTTCATCGTTTCACATGAAACTCGGGTAGGACGTTACACAGATACCGTAAAAACTGTATTAGAAGGGCCCCCAAACAACCTCCCGAAAAATAGAAGTGCACTTTTGAATTAAAGGGTTCCTCTAATTTTAAGACCCTTTCAATAAAAGGGCCTCTAGCGAAAGTTGAAGGTCCCCCTATAATAGAAAGAACCCCTCCACACACACACACACACACACGATTCCACGAAAAAAAATGGAGGCGGGCCCTTCTAATACAGTTTTTACGGTATGCATGATACTAGGGAAAACTTGCTGACAACAAGAATTTCTCAGAATATTATTATTTTTAGGTACTGAGAATGGGGCCAAGAACACTGACCCATCTAAAGTATACAGATGTCTAGATGATAATAAATAATGTTTTAATCACTCGTTTAATAAATTTGTCGTCAATTTAAAAACATATTCCGCTTTTTTCAAAGGGTCCAAGAGT
Source organism: Caenorhabditis japonica (assembly GCA_963572235.1). Lineage (NCBI taxonomy): Eukaryota > Metazoa > Nematoda > Chromadorea > Rhabditida > Rhabditidae > Caenorhabditis > Caenorhabditis japonica. Next base: position 21,198,564 of record OY754343.1, on the reverse strand, counting down.
TGATGAACGGCCAAAAAGTAGTTTTTGATAGTGTAGGGGCATATAAAATGATGGGACAATGGAAATTTATTGTGCTTTCTAAATGTGGAGTTGTGACATCAAAACGTGAAACCTCACCCACTTTTTTCACGCCAAAATTCATAATCCACGAAGATTTAATGTTCGCGCGAAAAAAGTGGGCGGAGTCTCATTTTTCGATGTCGCAACTCGATTAAAAGCACAGTAGGATTACTTTTTATCAAATGAAATTCAGGTTTTGTTTCAGTTTACAGTAAACACAAGACCCCTTTTACAGAAATGACCCGATTGTGAAAAGATAGTAACAAAATTAAAAGAATACCTGCAGAAATGAAGCAACTGATATGGAAAGTTGAAGAAGAGCCAATAGAACCGCAAGAGGCTTGTTTGGAATTGGAAGTCCACAAATTCGCGTCTCCTTCTCTTCAATCCGAATAAACGCCAAAAGACGCATCTGAATTAGATAATAATGATGAATATCAAGAGTTGAAATGTGAAAAAGAAAAGCTGTGGAAGTGCACTTGCTGCCTTCAGTGATCGATACTTGGCAGGTGAAAATGGTACATTGGTACATGTACATTACGAAAACGAAACCCTTTCCCCCCCTAATTTGATTCTTTTTACGTCATCATCATCATCAGTACAAACACAGATTGTTCCTCTCGGAAAGTGAGGATTTAAATTTGAAGTACGCCGGAACTCAACTCAAATCAAAGACTTTGTGCTTACAACTATCCAACTGGAAACAAGAAAAAATTATCAAAAATCACAAGTCCAAGCAAGAAAGAAGAGAAACAAAAAAAAAAACGACAAGAAGAAAGAAAATGAATAAGAAGAAAAAGAAGAACAGAAAAGGAGCAAGCAAATCGTTGTCGCCTTGTTAATTAAAAGGTTGTCATCAGTGATTACGCAAAAATCTTCACCAACTTGTTTGTGATGAAGACCAGAAAAAGCAAAAGATAGGAACAAAAATGGTTTGTATTCGTGAGAAATGAGAGAATTAATGAGCACATTGATTGGTGTCTAATGGTCTTGTGACGAAAAAAAAAGTTGAAGACTTGTAATTATCAACGGATAAGGATAAATACGGGGTATCAATGCAATGTCGTATCGTGGAAATTTCAGATCTTTTTTGATCAAGCAATAGTACAAAACTCACGTCTTCGCAGTTTCAGTGCAAAGAAATCATCTTTCGCTGTAATTTTGAACGGAATTTTGTTAATGAAATCATCAGTTCTTATTTCTCAAAATATGTACAAAACAGTCGACTTATGGAAAATTAATTTGATATTGTTGTATGGGGTTATTCATGAGAAAAAAACTGTTTGTTTTGTTTTTTTTTTCCAATTCACGTGATGTAGAGAATTGTAAAAAAATACAGGTAGAGAAACGGGGGTTTCCCCCCGGTATAGCATTGATATTGAAGAGACACAGAGACTGCCCCCTTTCTTTGAACTTCTCACCTTCTGCGTCTCGTCTCTTCACTATCAATGCTATATCAGAGGGTGACCCCCGTTTCTCTACCTGTATTTATTTACAATTCTCGACATCGCATGAATTGGAAAAAAAAAACAAAAACAAACAGTTTTTTTTTTCTCACGAATAACCCCATTAGGCGCCACTATTATGCCTATTGCCAAAAAAATTGAGACAAAATTATTCCACGGTTTCTAAATTTTCCAACTGTTCCTCTAACATGGGGGTACGACAGAATAGAAATAGGCGAAATAGAAATGCTACAAAATAGAAATGCTACAAAAAAGAACTGGAAAAAATAGAACGGCTACAAAATAGAAATGAGCGGAATAGAACAGCGCGAAATAGAAATGTGACAAAATAGAAATGGGCGAAATAGAAATCGGTGCGATGGAGCGCGTTTGCATTATTCTTCGAATTTTCCGATTACTATAGGATTTTTCAGTAATTTTCAGATATTTTACGCACTTAACAACATCGAAAATGAAGAAAGGTATTAAATCAATGCAGTTTCAGAAAAAAAAAAATGGAAAATCAGCGAAAACCTGAGCAATTGAAAAAATAATGCAAACGCGCTCCATCGCCAAAATTTTTTCTATTTTGTCACATTTCTATTTCGCTCATTTCTATTTTGTAGCCGTTCTATTTCGTAGCATTTCTATTTCGCTCGGTTCTATTTTTTCCAGTTCTTTTTTGTAGCATTTCTATTTTGTAGCATTTCTATTTCGCCTATTTCTATTCTGTCGTACCCCCTCTAACATCTATGTTTCTGGCTTTTTATCATGACCTATCATCGTTTTTTCAAATTATCTCTTCTGTTTCCGTACTGGCGTTGCGAAAAGATTCACGAAGCACCGCCCATTACATTTTTGCATTCTCAAAGATTTTTCTGTCTATTCTAGGTAATTCAAGATTTTAGATGGATAAATATCGCGTTCCACGGTGTCCAGTATTTGAAATGTGGGCGGGGCCTAATTTGCTGGCGCGTCAGCAAACTTGCATGGCGCACTTTTGGTGTTTGCGCATTATTCGACTCTCGCATTTTTTTAATTGATTTTATTATTTTTCTTTCAGTAAAACCTGTTTTTCTTTGTAAAATGTATGTATTGTATCTTTTAATACCATAAAATTGCCCAAACTTCGATTTTCGTAAAGATTTATCCTGCAAAAACACCAAAAAACTCAAAACGATTATTTCGATATGGTGGCTGAACCAAATTCGACATTCTTAGGCTTAAAAAATTTCTAAAGACCTCAGCTATTATTCCGTTGGAGCACATGTGGGAAAAAATTAAGAATTTATGCTTTTTTTCCCGAAAAAACATAAAAAATGCGTCAAATTTTGAATTTCGCGCGAAAAAATCCAGTGGGGCGCGTTTGCTCGGCTCCGCCCACTTTTCAAATCCTGGACACCGTGCGTTCAAATTGAAATTGCTCCAAAAGTTTGGTGACACGGCGGGCTACACTTTATGTAAAAGAAAACGCGCTCTATCGCATGTCTGCGTCTCACTGCGAAAATAGACCCACAGAGACAGGAGAAAAAACTCGCGCCCAAAAATTTTCAAAAACACAGTTCCGAGCAGCAACGCCAGTACGCAAACGCGGAATGTCCTTTTTTTTAATTACTACGATAATCATTTTTTAAAAATTATGAAAAAAAAGTTGTTCAAGTTTGCTGTCAATTTGTTTTTGCAATTTTTAGAAGAGAAAGGATCAGAAAGATCAAGTAAAATGCACAGATAGAGAAATTACAAATTTCTATTATCAGTGGTACAAAGTAGCTTATCTATTAGTGACAATCGCTATTCTAATTTACTCGTTTCCTGTTATTCATTCTCTACATAATTATCAAATTATCTCATGTATGAAAGAAAAAAAATACGTTTTTTGATACGAAAACATTAACATTAGCAAAGCACCCGAAATATTTATCAGAGAGAAATTTGAGTAGGAGGAAAGAAGAGAATCTGTCGCGTGTCGTGTCTGAATGAATTTCTAAACAAGATCTCCTTATGATGTGAGCAATAGGTGCAAAATAGTGCGAAGAAGACGAATTCAACTGAAAAATAACACATGAACAGTTTATTTCACAGATATAAAGACTCAGTACAGGCAGTCAGCCGACGAGTAGGCTTTCAGTTCGGACAGCTCGAAGTTGCGCTGTAAATGTTAAATTTTTTATCAAACTCCATCTATTACCCGCTTACCCCGACATAGGTGGTGTTAGTCACGTCGATTGGAATTTGAGAAGTGTAATAGGGAACGGCGCACTTTGGCATTGGAGGAAAATCATCGATTTCGCACTGGTGACGAACCGTCAGATAAACTTTTTCGGTGAGCTCGAAGAACGCGCCAGTGGACAAACGGTACCATCCATTCTCGTTGGTTGCGCAAATGTTAATGATGAACTTGGGATATTGGGGAGACATGAGGTACGGTCGGACGCCTTCAATCGGGCTTCCGTGACAGTACATTTGTCCGTGAACGATGCAAGAGTGGTTTTCACTGTCTTTGTTCTGAGAGAGAGGTATTTTTAAGCATTTTAATGAACAATGCAGTTATTTCAAAATGTATTTGGCGATGAATTTTTGCGACTTTTTTTGGAAATATTAACGATTGTATTTAATTTGTTTTTTTTTGCAAATTTGAAAATAACCGCTTCTATTAGTTAGTCTCGGTAATTATATTGTGTTTTCAATCGAGTTGCAGCATGAGAACGAGAGATAAAAAGACATGTTTTCTCAGCTTCTCTTCGAATCGAACTGTGTTCGCGTGGTCGCGCGAAAAAAAGTGGGCGGAGTCACGTCACGTCACGCGTTCTCATGTCGCAAGTCGATTGAAAAAAAGAATATTATCGATTTAATTTTCTTGCCGGTTACAATAAGGTTTCAGGCGAAAATTCGGTAAACACCCCATCAGCTTTTTGAGTTGCGTCTAGTTGAAAAAGCGGGCCTATTGTTTTAAAAAAGTTGTTACCTGACGTGAGGCGCAAATTCAAAAAATAGGCTTTGCCACCAATATTTCTGCAATTCTGCGCACGCCAATTTGCAAAACGGTGCGCGCGATTTCATGCGTTGAATTTTCGTTATTTTATTAACAAATATCCACTTAAGAAAATTGAAAACTCACTTTAAACAACAGCACGGTGTCCAGGATTTGAAATGTGGGCGGAGCTTATTTTGCTGGCGCGTCAGCAAACTTCCATGGCGCACTTTCGGTGCTTGCGCATTTTTCGACTCTCGCATTTGTTTTTATTGATTTTATTATTTTTCTTTCAATAAAACCTGTTTTTCTTTGTAAAATGTGTGTATTGTATCTTTTAATACCATTAAATTGCCCAAACTTCGATTTTCGTAAAGATTTATCCTGCAAAAACACCAAAAAACTCAAAACGAATATTTCGAAATGGTGGCTGAAACAAATTCGACGTTCTCAGGCTTAAAAAAGTTCTAAAGACCTCAGCTATAATTCCGTTGGAGCACATGTGGGAAAAAATTAAGAATTTATGCTTTTTTTCCCGAAAAACATAAAAAAAGCCTCAAAATTTGAATTTCGCGCGAAAAAATCCAGTGGGGCGCGTTTGCTCGGCTCCGCCCACATTTCAAATCCTGGACACCGTGAACAGTTGAAAAAATTCTCTTCAATATAACAATTTTTATAAAGGTTTCCAATATTCGACACAGAAAATAGCGCGCACCACGATTGCAAATTGGCGCGCGTAGAATTGCAGAAATATTTCGACGAGGAGGCGGAGCCTATTTTTCAAATTCGCGCTTCTCGCCAGGTGACAAGAAGGTTGAAAAAATTATACACTCTCCAAAATATTCAATGCGGTGACTACCAATAAAATGAAAATTTACCTCGGAACGAGTACGGGAATGATGTAAAATCTTGGTGTCATCAGCTCCAACAAAGCGTCCTTTCTTCTCATGACGGTGATGAAGAGCCGTCACAGCGATGAGCATGGCTAAAAGGGTGAACCCCTTCCACAAGAAACTCATCGTTTTTTTTTCTAGAACAACAACTTTTGTGTTAAAATTTGTAAAAAAAAAAAAAAAAAAAAAAGGAAATCAAACTGCAATTGTTGTAAAAAAGAGCTGCGTTCCCGCATTTTATACAATTGTGGAATGTCAATCAAGCAAGAAATATGAAATCATGAAAAGATGGACAGTATGCACATTCAGAGACTAGGGGATCGGAAGACACGTAGAAGCGGAAGAGATGATAAGAGATGAGATGACATCCTGTCATTTTCACAGAAAAATTGGAAAAATTATTAAAAAAAAAAAAACGTTTGTCATAAGATTTTTGCAGTTGGAAACGAATAATTTGAGATTTGCTTTGATCAGCCAGAATTGAGATTGAACATCAATTTTTCAGGTATTTATCCTTGAATATTTAAATCAGTTGCCGGTGGCAGTGATCCCCCCCTCAACTCCGGCGTTTTCAAAGGGCGCACGCGGTGGCATGCAACGACACTCCGATGTCCCACCGCGCGCAGTTTAGTCTGAACAGTTTTTTGTTTAGTTTTTCTGGTTTTTGTTGGTTTTTTTTTCTTTATTTTCTGTTCGTTGTTTGTAAATTATTGCTCCTTTAGGGCAATAAAATCGTTTGGTCTTTGTTTCTCGCGTTATTTATATAAAAGGAACCCAAAGAACCGTTGTCCACTTTCATTTATTTACAATTTTCGAAATTTTTTTCCCAAAAGTTGTCGTCATTGCCTGTCACTTCAATTAATTCTGCACAATATTAAGTTGCGATATCCACCTTACAGTTTATTGTCATCATCACATTCAATTTGTTTTCTCTTTTCCCCCACGCTTTCCTTCCGCTCTTATCAATTTATCAAAATGCGTTATAAGCATAAACCATTGTTACTTTGACTTTAAGATAATATTGCCGTTCCATTCATTTTCTTTTCTTCTGAATTTTTGTTTATTTTAGTTTTTTTTTTTTTCTGATGATTCTCTCTTGGCTCCAAAGTAATGTGATGCCATCAGTTTTTGTTCCGTTTTTACCGTATTATGATTCATTTTATGATTAGCAATATTTGGAAGAGTGTCAATTAAAATTATTTTTGCACAATCATAAGTGAGTCTTCTTATACGATAGTCTTTCCGATTAAAACATTTTTTCTACGTTGAAATTTGGCGAATTTTTCAAAAAAACAAAAAAAAAGACCAAACGGAGTACAAGAAATGACGAAATCTACAATAAGTTTTTAAAAATGTTGCAAGGGGACAATTGCAAGAAAAACAAATATTTCTGACACACAAAAATTCGAATTTTCTAGAAGTCGGAGCTCCGGCATTTTTTTTTGTAAAATACATTTCAAGCTATTTTTCCCAAAAATTTGCTCCTCCTTTAAATAAAAATATAAAAGCAAACCTACGCACGAGCCAAAGGAAAGAATTAAAAAAATCGTTTTATTTATTAAAAAGAAAATGGCACATTTGAGACAATCGTCGAATCGCGAAAATAAAATTTGACTCGTTGGCGAGGAGTGGCACACACTTTGAGAAGACGTCATCGTCAAAATTATTCCCTCCAGGCTTCCAGATTCAATCCGTTGATCGAAGAGCACGGAATCGCACGAGAACCGTTTTCAATGTCGAATGCGCGGCGACCGACGCGAACCATACTGGAAAATAGGGGTTGTGGTAAAGAAATTCTGACTTTTGCTTGTGTTTTGACATAATACTTTTAATTAGTCGTTCAGAATAGTTTTTTTTTTCCAAATCGACTTGCGACATGAAAACGAAACGCAATTCAATTCAATTCAAACCAAGTCTGCATTCACCGTTCTGTCTGCGTCTCTTCAAATATCACTGTGTTCGCGTGGTCGCGCACAAATAAGTGGGCGGTGTTTCGTTTTGTTTCGATTCGCGTTCTCATGTCGTGTCGTGTCGCAAGTCGAATCAAGAGTTGAACTAGCCCACTTTTTTGGATTATCAATTTTAGACCCTTGATAGTTTTTTTTCACTCAAAAGCATTCAATTCAGGCAATCCTATAGGGGTTTCACATTTTCGCGCCACTGCTTACTGTAACCTATACTTTATGCTCTAATGTAGCCTTAAGATAATGGCGCATTATCTATCAACCTTTGACTGTTTTTCACTGTTACGCAACATCGTTCCGATTTTTTGCACTCTCGCTTTTTTTTTTACGCAATTATCGAAAAACGTGGCGTTTTAGTAGATTGACTGACCGATACATTATTTTTTTATCATTAGTTTGGTTTTGTAGAAAAGGCAACGGCAACGGCAATGGCAACGTCAGAATATGAAAATCATCATTGTTAATTTTGGAAGGAATACATATATACAGTACCGGACAAAAAGATATCAGATTTTGGTTTTTGGAGTATAACTTTTGAATGGAGAGGGTTATGATTCTGAAAATTCGCATGAATTTGCCCCGTAATGTTTTTGACAAGCTCCAAAAATGGATTTGGTCATTTTTGAAAATTGCAGATTTTTCAAAAAATTATAGATGTCAAAATTTTCGACCCAAAAATAATTTTTTTTTTTCAGATTTTTCAAGACTCGAAATTTATTTTTAAAATGAAGTTTCAAAACTAAAAGTATAATTTTAGTTGATTATGGGTCGATCGGACGATTTTCAGCTGACTTACAGCACTTTGAATATCAGGGTCTACATGGGTAAGTCAACTTTAACTTTTATTGAGGATCACCAAAACCGGAGAAAATGAAGGCAAATTAAATAAAAACTGTTTAAAAAAACGTTTATTTGGTTTTATTCGGTTTTGGTGATTTTCAATAAAAGTTAAAGTTTACTTACCCATGTGGACCCTGATACTCAAAGTGCTGAAAGTCAGCTGAAAATTGTCCGATCAACCCATAGTCAACTAAAATCATACTTTTAGTTTTGAAACTTCATTTTAAAAATAAATTTCGAGTCTTGAAAAATCTGAAAAGAAAAATTATTTTTGTGCCGAAAATTTTGGCATCTGAAATTTTTTGAAAAATCTGCAGTTTTTAAAAATGTCCAAATCCATTTTTGAAGCTTGTCAAAAACATTACGGGGCAAATGCATGCGAATTTTCAGAACCATAACCCTCTCCATTCAAAAGTTATGTCCTAAAAACCAAAAGTTTCCAACCTTTTGAACGGTACTGTATATATGTTTCCATGTATTCATGACGAATTAAATTTAAATTACTTTTTCTCTTCTTCAAAAATTGCAACTATTATAGCGCGGCCATAGATGAAAAAAAGGTGGCCATAAATGCAGAAATCTCCTCCCTTTTTTTCTAAATCGCACGGTTGAATTTAGAAAAATGGGGAAATTTCTGCATTTATGGCCACCTTTTTTTCATTTCTGGCCGCGCCATGAATACCCCATACTAACTTATCTCCAGTTTGGCACAAAACCCAAGATAGTGTGGCTCTTTTGAGTTCGGTCACTTGAGCAGACGTGAAAATTCCAGGATTTTCGTAATAGAAACGATCTCCATCTCTGAGCCGTTCAAATTGTTTGGCAATGACGCACGAGAATGTTCCACCGACAAGACTTCCGGCTGATGGCTGCTCCAAAAGTCCACCAACGTAAAAGTCGACCTGAATTCAAGGAATTTTGGATTTTCTGATAATGCTGTACGTACATCATCTGGAGTACGGTAGAGCTGAGCGATGCGTTGGCGGACGTTCTTGTCAGGCACTTCGGGCCACTGTAATTAATAGAGACGTCGTATTTTTGTTTGAATTGTTTCAACTTTTAAAAAATTTACATCTTCAAAACTTGTGATAGGTGTCAGATTGCAGAAACGGCGGTAGTCGTTGTAGGACCTAAAAAAATTCCTTGAATTTTTCTTCTACGTTTAAATGGAATTTTTCGCATTTTCCCATTCCAACCAATCGGAGCGCATCCAAAATGATAAAATGCACCACCCACTACCGTAAGAATGGCGCCACTCATGCTCAAACTTTGATCATTGCCCCGCACTGATTTTCAACTTTTCACCTCAACCCGTGATCTCTTCCTCTCTGAATGTTGACCGATGCCATATCGACACTTCCGCCAAACAGCCTTTCCGTCACGGATGTCGTCAAACGTTGAGGGCTACGCACTGGCACAGACATCATTCCTCTGTAATTTTCTCTTTTGTTTTTTGTTTGTTTGCAATTATTGTGTTTTCAATCAAGCCGTATCATCAAAAAAAAAATTGCAAATCACACCCACTTGGTGGACGCAATAATTCAAAATGTCCTAAAGGGGCGGGGCCTTATTTTTTGACAATGCAACTTGATTTTTTTTAACTTGATTTTTTGTGTTTTCAATCGACTTGCGACAGACCAGGGGTGGGACAAAAAAAAATTTTCCACAAAAAAAAAACTTTTTTTGTCCTCAAAAAAATTACAAAAAAAAAAACTTTTTTTGTCCCCAAAAAAAGTTATAATGGATTCGTGACGGAGTGACATTTCACGTGAAACTGGGAGACGAAAAATCTCTTCATTTCTTCAGTTATTTCTTCATTTTTTCGAATAAAAACGTGAAAAAATTGTCACTCCGCCACGAATCCATTATACAAAAAAAAAATTTACAAAAAAACAAAAAAAAATGTTTTTTCCTCAAAAAATTTACCAAAAAAAATTCAAAAAAAAATACGTATTTCTGCCATTTAAAAAGAAATTTTCCAAGTTTTTGTTGAAAATTAGAGGTTTTTGTCAATTCGGAACATATACTGAATAAGTTTTTGCCCAAAAACCGGAACTTTCTTTCGCCTCCGTGGCTCTAAAAAAAATTTTTTTTGCCTGCGGCGCATCATCAAAAAAAAAAAACAAAATTTTTTAGTCTCACTCTTACAATCGAAAAAAAAATCAAAAAAATTTTTGGTCTCACTTTCACCATCGAAAAAAAAATCAAAAAATTTTTTGTCTTATCCACATCCTCAAAAAAAAAACAAAAAATTTTTTGTCTCATCCAAAAAAAAACCCGAAAAAACAAAAAAAATTTTTTTTTGGTCCCACCCCTGGTCACGACATAAGAAGCAAATCGAAATCCCGCCCACTTATTTGTGCGCGACCACGCGAACACAGTGATATTTGAAGAGACGCAGACAGAACGGTGAATGCAGACTTGAATTGAGTTGAATTGAATTGCGTTTTCATGTCGCAAGTGGATTGAAAACACAATAAAACACAATTATTGAGTTTAACAAAATTTAATATGGCAAAAATGTTGTTGGATTTGTTTTCTAAACAGCTCTTTGACGGAAATCGGAAGAAAAAAAAAGAAATATTAAAAAACCGTAAATTGTATTTAATCAGGAGAATTTTTTTTAGTTATTAAAAGTATTTTAATTAGAATACAAGGCTTTCAAGTTTAACTAGACAGTTTATAAAACAAACTAGAACAGTTCCAAGCCTAATTAGAAGTCAATGAAACCCCGCTACACATAAAATAATTTTTGAGACCGTTGGTTACCTATAAATTGCATCCATATTGGTGAGCACATGATTAATATTGTTGACACCATCAATAAATTTGTATCTGCTAAACTCGCGAAACTGTGAATCCACAAGTGGATACGTCTCCTGAATCAATCCGTGCAAGCGGTATGCTCCAGCCGCAAACTCATTGAGCACTCCCAAATCAACATTTGGATTATAGCCGCTATAAGAGCCAACCATTGTTTTCGATGCTTCTCCAATCAGTTCCGGAACGAATTCTTCGTATGTGATGGCTTGAACGATTGCTCCGACAATTTTTCGTGTCTCCTGGAACAAACGGTCAGAGTTCCATTGACGGTTCATGTTTTGAAGACGTGCGGCAAGGCTGGAAAAAGGGGTGAGGGGAAAAAGAGGTTTTTAAGTTGTTAAATTCAATTTACTTATTATGAAGTCTGAGAAAAGAGGTATGAAGAGCTGCAAGTCCAACGAAAAGGATAGCTCGCCCATCTCCAGCTGTCAAACTTCCAGGATTCGTGTTTGGAGGGAACATGCGACCGCCAATCATCTGAAATAAAATAAAAATATTAGTTTTAGAAAAAAAATGGGTAAAAAATGTAAATAGCTCAACCGATGTTCTCAGCATGGCTCCAAATCTCAAACTTCTTCCTGTGATCGCTTCTGATCCGTAGATCAAACTAGCATCGATGGCAGCAGTGTTCAGGTTCAGTTGCTGACGGACTCTTCCAAATTGTCCAGTTCCACAAATTGGGAATGATCTGGTGAATGGAATGCAACGTCTTCTGAAACACATCACATGGCTTCTTTTACGATTATATTTCTTTACGTTCTATCCGAAGGAGGCGCCAGAATCGAGGCACACAATGGTCCGGAGCTTCCGCACGTGCAGATACCTTGAGCCGCGTTTGAGGTGATGTCGTGGGAAACGAACTGTAAAAAATAAATAAATAAGCAGGTAGTTAATTGACTGAAAAAAGTTTGATAGTATGTGCGTACCTGTCCGAAAAGCATAATAAGCGAATTAGCATGACCAGGCAGTGACCTTTCAGATGACAACAAGAAGACTGACACCTCACGCGGATTCGGGCGATTACGACGGGAAGCAGCTGAAGGACAAATCTATTCCATTGTTTGCAATTTTCTCTATCTACAGTATTCTCTGTCACTTACAAACAAGTGTGTTGAATCCGTCATCATAATCAGCAGGCATGAGACGAGAGAACGCGGTGAAGGCGGCTCCTTTGATAGGGTTTTGTTGGTTATTACACGTTCCATCCATCGATCGGTACTTTTTGTGGAAGCATTGGTTAATCGAGCAATCTGGCGAAATCTGTTGCTCGGCGCACAGTTGTTGGCGGAACCGGCTTGTGAGCTGACCGGATGAGAAGATGCGACGGGTCTCGGCTGGAAAAAAACTTAGTTTTTCACTTCTATTTTTGACCCATTGAGGCCAATTAATAAATTAATACTCCGGGAAACTTTGGTGCGGATTTGAGAATTACATTTTTGCCGATTAAGGGCTATTAGCCTTTGAAACTATCTATCAGCCTTCGAAAATGGTTGTTAGCACAATTAGCGACTAAACAGCGATCAATGCGAATTTGGCGAAAAATTGACGTATAAATGGCTTATATGCGGGGCGAGTCCAGCTGCAATCGGCGCACATGCGAGTGCCAGACATAGGAAACGGCTATTAGCCAAAAATGCACTGGTATGTTAAAAATAGGCATGTGTGAAATTTTGTGGGGAATAGGTTAAGTTGAAAACAAAGCATACCGTTTTTCTATACTCGGTATGAAACGCTGAAAACTCGCTCCGAAGAAACAAAAAATTTCACATGCATTTCGAGTGAGGTTTAGAGAAATCAGAGCAAAACATCGGCCACGGCTCTCTCAATTTTCTGCACTCTTTCGTTGCCAACGTGGCCGCGTCCACCACAGTGCGAAGGGAGCGCGTTTGCAGCGCTCCGTACCGAGAATAATAAATTTATGTAATTTTTTTTTTAATTTTCAGAATTCTATGTAGCGCGATTTCTCCATTTTCAAGACTTCGACACGTTTTTAAGTCGAACTGACTTTCCTCGCAAACTTTAACAAAGCTAAAGTCTTTTCCACTGAAAATTATTACCTTCCACTGTCATTACCGAGTTGCATCCTTCTGGAATCGACGAATGTCTTGTGGGGAGAAATTGTCTTATGGTCTGCGGTATGTCATCAAAAAATCTATTTGTGGGCGCATCGAGTTGCCTAGGGGCCGGCGATGGGCAAGTCTGAAAATATTTTTTTTGTGGAAATAAAAACAGGAAGTTGATGGATTAGAAATCATACAATGAGGAATTTAGGCTCTGGGACGTTTCAAAACAAGACGTTTCAAAACTGGGACGTTTCAAAACTTTTTTGCTTTTTTTTGTAGCTTTTTTTGCCAATTGACACCAAAACGCACGCTCATTTGAATTTTATTTTTTGCTTTTATCAATTATTTTTATTTTTATGGATATTTAAATACTTTTGAAGTGGCAGGTTTCGAAACGTCTCAGAGCCGAAATTTATGCTTGAATTTTCAAATTCCTACTTTCAGCTATTTTTCTACTTCTCAGAGCGGTCTGGTACTCAAAATTAGAACATTACCTGTAATAGAAGTTCACCTTAAAACTTTTCCGAAAAATAGAACGGACATCTCTATAAAAATGACAGTTTTATTAATTTTCAAAGGGTTTTTCTCGAGATTTTTTGCCAGAATAAATTTTAGAAAATGCTTTCCATCCATTCTATTTAAGCAACTGTATTTAGCTGCTCTCACGCAAACACCCTTCAAATAATAAAACGGCATCTCCGTTCTAATACAGGTATTATGGTACTTTGCTCGCCAATTTTACAGAAGTTGACCCAATTGTTCTCTAGCTATGTACATACATACAAAAACTCAAAAATCTCACCCCGCACGCCTTCGGACAGTTTCTTTTCATCCATCTCGGATTCGTCTCGCACTCTCCTTTTTGTGACCAAAAGACGCAGTGGATGTGGTTGTCAGAACATTGCTGTGCGTCCGCTGAAGATTTATTCTATGGTCTCGACGGGGGTAATTAAGTTACGGAACGTCGTCCAAGACGTCTAACTAACTGTATCGTGAGCTTACTTACCTGATTCGTAAACGTATACGAGAAGGAGACAGACAAGAAGAGACTTCATCGGTCTGAAAACTAAAAATTTCAGAAAAGTTTGATATTTTTGGGAACAAAAATAAAAGAGAAGCTACTAAAGGTCAGAAAAGTAAAAGGTGAATAAAGGCTTTTAGGGTCGAAGAGGTGTTATACCGTACTGAAAGAAAAAGTTTTCAAAAAAAAATGTTGAAAATCAAAGTGTGACCCTCTTCTAGGCTTAGCTTAACTTAACCCAAGCAGAAGTTGCAACCGATGCTTTGTCCACTGGAGGGCATCCTCCTTCTACCTCTCTCTCTTTCTCTGTCTCTCTCCCTCTCTCTCTCTATCTCGCAGAAGAGGTGAAAGTTTTTGGGACGCTTTCTAAACCGATTATGAATAATAATAATAATAAACCAGAAGAAGAACATGACGATATATGAACACAATCACAGACAACACTAAAAATTTGTTTGATATTTCTTTCAGACTCGCTCTCCGACAGAACGCGATCAGGCGTCAAAGGAAAAGAATGAAAATCTGGAATTTGTGGTATTTATAACAGATTTTTGATGATGTTCTGATCGGAAAGAAATGTGTGGGAGGGAGATGAAAAACGCTGCGAATCGGCATCCAATGGCTGCTCCACATTTTTCACAGAGCAAAGTGGATAAAATGGATGATAAGGAAGACTGAAAGATCATTGTGTTATACACTGTAGGAATGATTTTCGATCAGATAGGCAAAATATTCGAGCTTGGAAGTTTTGGAAATTATTTAAAGGTTTCAATGTCACACACCTTTCGAAGAAATTTGTAAAACCTGTATTAGAAGGGCCGGCCCTTCTATTTGAGGAGCCCTTCAATTAGAGGGGGCTCTTCTATTTTTCGTGAGGTCGCATGGGGGATCGTTCTATTAGAATGGTCTCTCTTATTCTTTGTAAAAATTTCAGATAGTCCAGAAAAAACTTCACAAAAATCAACAAATTCCGAAAAAATTCTAAAAAAAATGAAGAAGTTCAAAAGAAAAATTTACAGAATTCAACAAAATTAAAAATAATCTAGAAATTTAAATTAAGATAACATACAAATGGGTCTAAAAATGATGAACAATGCATCATTCCTCACTTCAATGGAAGTTTCAATGTTGTAATACTCCTGATCAGATTCCTGATAATTATCTTCGACTTCCACGTCTTCAAGATGATCCGCAGCTGCTTTTTTATTGTTGGTTTTTTGGCGTATTCCAGCGCAATTTTTGAACCCCCAATCTATAATTCTTTCTTTTTTTTCATGCTGATGACACATTCTTCTGTCGTTTAAAGGGGGTGCCAACTTTGTGAGGAAAGTGGTTTAAAATATACTCTTGGGTAGGGGATTTATGTATATCACATTGAAATCGCACGAAAAAAATTCTCTGATTTTTTATGATTTTTACAAAAAAAATAGAAGACCACGAGGAGTACACGAAAATCGTGGCCGTGGACTAGGAAACCCGCGGCCGCGGCTTCTAGAAAGATCCATTTTCACCAGAAATATTCATTTTTCGTGCAATTTTCCTCGTTTTTATTATTGATTTTCGATAAACATGCTCTAATCGCTTATTATAATTTTAGATAATCGCGAAAATACAGTTTAGTCATGAAAATCGAAAAATCGATATTCGCCTTTCGTTCGATTCATCGTTTTAAATAATTTCTTGTGAACATTTATTGTTCAAATATAAACGTTACAGATAAAAGAGTGAATTTAATGCGGAATTGAGCAGGAAAAGGGACAAAAAGGGAAGGTATGAGAATTTTTGTTCCGAATTTGTTTTATCGTTACTTTTGTGATCAACACGCGTTAATTTGATATTTTAAAACACGAAATGATGTTTGTAATAAATTTCCCAAAGATTAATGCAAAAATATTGGAAAAACACGGGAGAACAATGATGAAAAAGAAAAATGGCGTTTGAATTTCGCGCCAAGTCGTGTACTCCCCGTGGTCTTCTATTTTTTTTACCCCCTTTAAGGCAGGAAAATGCAAGAAAACATTTAAATTTGAACACAAGACGATAAAAAACTAATAAAAATTGAAATTTGGTCGTATTTTCGCGTCGCCATGACTTCGGCCACAGTACTTTTGCTAAAAGGGTCCTTCTATCAAAGGGGCCCTTCAACTAGAGGGGCCGTTCAATTAGAGGGGGAACTTCTATTTTTCGTGAGGCCGTTTAGAGGGCCATTCTAATAGAGGGGTCCTTCAATTTAACTTACTTCCAGAGCCTATTTAAAAAGTTAGAATTGTCATGCAATCTTGAAGGGAATTTTACCACGTTTGCTTCCCATTTTTCACATTTATACGGTCACCCTTATTTTTGAGTACCAAGTGGCAATAGATAAAAATTCGTACCCGGAGACTTAAAAATCGGATTCAGGGCATTAAATTACATACCCAAAACAAATTTTACGGTGATATCTGAAAAAATGTCCGAACTAGGACACTCTGACTGAAAAACGGTCATTTGCAAGCGTTTCACATTTATACGGTCACCCCAATAAAAGCCACAAATCGCAAAAACAAAAACAATTTAATATTTGGTGGCAGCATTATTCGAAGTAATAACATCATAAATACCATTTGGCATAGATTAGATAAGATTTGGAAGGTACTGGGTGTCCTTTTTCTTGAATTCGTGGAGGAAGATTTTACCTGTCGAGAATAGCCGTATTTAGGTCCCCAACTGTTCCATAATTCACCCCAGACATTATCCATAGGGTTCAATTCGTGCGAACATGCTGGCCAAAGCAAAATGTCGACGTTGTTTGCCCTAAACCAATCTATAGTCGAGCTACTGACGTGAATAGCCGCATTATCCTGCTGGAAAATGAACTGACGACGACTGAAACGACGGCGGAATGGAAGAAGATGGTCCTGCAGGACTTCTTGATAGTCCGAAATGTTCATCCAACAAGTTACAAGCGCCAGATCGAGGAAACCGGCGGTCGAGAAAGCTCCCCAGACCATACAAGATCAACCTCCAAAGTTCCTTTTTGGAAAAGGTCATGTCATTATGAATTGTAGCCATCAGGGCCGCCGATGTTGAATTTTTACTCATCCGAGAAGGTAATCTGACAAAAATAAGGGGTTTTCGATTAATAATAATGATTTAAAGTACTTTATTCCAATCAGTAGACATGTTCGAGAGGGCGAAGTTGAGGCGGCGCTACTTGTGATTGTCGGTGAGATTCGGGGCAGGGCGCATAACTTGACGAACAAGATTTTTATATTTCTTGAGAGCTCTTTAAACAGTCGACTTTCTCACATTCAGATTTATTTCCTTTTTTGAGATCGTTGCACGACTTCATCGAGTTGGGTGCGGATCTCAAGATGGCACATTGGGATCAAGTATCTAACTTCGGATTCTAACCAGTCTTCTTGGAGTCTTTGGTTTCGTTAGGATTCAAGAGAAAACAATTCACACAGTCTCTGGAACAATTCATATGACGGGAAACCTTTCGATTCGACCATCCCGCAGTTTTAAAAGCCCGAATTGAAGCTTTTTTGGCATCCGATAGCAAAATACATCGTGGCATCGTACACAAATGAATAAAGAAAAGAAAACGAAGATAAAGTGTGTCATACTGTTAATTTAAAAACGAATAACTCATTTAAATCCGATTGGTCTCGAATGGAAATAAAAATTTCGGTTTTTATTGAGGTGACCGTATAAATGTGAAACGCTTGCAAATGACCGTTTTTCAGTCAGAGTGCCCTAGCGCGGGCAGTTTTTTAGATATTATTGTAAAAATTATTTTGGGTATGTAAATTGATGCCCTGAATCCGATTTTTAAGTCGCCGGGTACGAATTTTCATCGATTGCCACGTGGAACTCAAAAATAAGGGTGACCGTATAAATGTGAAACGCACTGTATATATTTTGTTCCTTGGTGTTTGCGGGTATCAATTAAACAAAAGCAATCGGAGGTTGCAAAATCACGATTTCCAGCGACACTCTGCTAACACCGAGTTCCAAAAATACGCGGCGTACGCGCTCTGTAGAATTTCTCTGCGTCTCGATAGTATCATTCTGCCAAGTTTACATAAGTTTGTGCAAATCTAGGGACGCAGAGACTAATTTTAAAAACGTAGTCTCTAGCACGCCGTGAAATATAACATATTTAACAATGGATCACGGTCGTTTGATTTTAAAAAAAAGTTTCACGCATGTCCAATGAATATCCTCTTTTTTTTTATCGCCCTCTTAAATTTCAACAAAAACAATGTTTTCTCTTTATTTCAAAAAATGTCTTTGACACCACAAGCGGCCACTCATGGCAGAGTAGTTCAACTTTCGCGTGTTCGTAAGGTAAACTTTCATTTGTTACCGCAATTACTTTATTGTTAGTACGGAGCGCTGCAAACGCGCTCCCTTCGCACAGCGATGGACGCGGCCACGTTGGCGACGAGAGAGTGCAGAAAATTGAGAGACCGTGGCTGATTTTTTGCTCTGATTTCTCTAAACCTCACTCCAAATGCATGTTCGATTGGAGCGAGTTATCAGCGTTTTATACCGAGTATATTAGAATGGCATGATCTTTCTTGCTTGAAAATCGAACAAAACCATGAAAACATGCAAAATAGATAAAAGGTCCTATGTACTGTCCTGGTGCTCTTCAATTAGAGGTGTCCTTCTAATAGAGAAAAACTAATTGCAGGAAATAGCGGATTTAACAAAAAACAAACGTTGCTACATCAAAGATTTTCGCAAAATTCAAAAGTGTCGAGATGTGTTTCAGTTCAAGATTCAAGGGGTGAGTATTGTGTTTTCAATCGACTTGCGACATGAAAAATGAGTCTGCTATCCCTTTTTTGTCTGCGTCTCTTCAAATATCACTGTGTTCGAGTGGTCGCGCACAAATAAGTGGGCGGCGTTTCGTTTCGATTCGCGTTCTCATATCGTGTCGCAAGTCGATTGAAAACACAATAAATAACACACGCTTTTAGGATGGAAGCGCGTACAAAAATCAATTGTTGACAGTTCATGTCGATGTCAGTATTGAGTATCCCTTCAAGCCACCGTACATCAAATTTTGTCATGAGGTACGTACATTTTTATGCGCCCTGTCGATGAAATGTTAATATGAATCAGATGTACCATCCAAATGTGGATCCGGCGTCTTTCGAGTTGTGCTCTGCTATGCTCATTCAAGAGAATTGGAAACCAGAAACAACAATTGAGGATGGTAATTGTTTGAGTTTGAAATACAGTTTTCTCCTAATATTTTTGTATTTGCAGTGCTCCTCAATGTTATTGTTTTGCTCAACGAACCCGATCTTTCACGTCCAGTAAATATGGAAGCGGCCAGCGATTATATTCACGTAATTTCTTTTCAGCTTTTTTTTTCTTCAAATCTTTTTCAAATATATATTTTCAAAACATCAATGACAACAACAACTTTTCAGAACAAAGCGACTTTTGTGAAAAAGTGCACCGAATTGGCAAAGACGTGGTAGTGAATGGTAGAAAAAAACGATTTTATTAGCCTGTTGCTAAATTTATTTTATGGAAATTATTGAATAAATGGCTGTCGAAACTTTATTGCAATTTTTCGTCGTGGTGTTTGCACTAGTGGCCGTTTTGTACATTGCACTTTTGTGTGGAACAATAAATACTAAATTTATTATTGGCCAATTTTAGGCGCATGAGAATTAATCTTCCATACCTAGGTGAAATGCGGTGGATGCATATAGTGTCCGTATTTGAATCATATCGTGCATTTATGTAAATTGGGCTCGTTTGATTAACGTTTAGACAAGTTACTAATTCAGCCACAAAAATCACAAAATTTGGAAGAGCTGAATTACAAAAATCGGCTCTGGGACGTTTCGAAACCTGCCATTTCAAAACTGGGACGTTTCGAAACTTTTGTGCATTTTTGCGGCGTACTAGTGTATTTAAATTTCGATAAAAATAAAAATAATTGATAAAAGCAAAAAATTAAAATCAAATGAGCGTGCGTTCTGATGCCAATTGGCAAAAAACGCTATGCAAAAATGCAAAATAGTTTCGAAACGTCCCATCAGGGGTGGGACCAAAAAAAAAATTTTTTTTTCGATTTTTTTTGTTTTTGGGGTGTTTTTTTGGATGAGACAAAACATTTTTTGTTTTTTTTTTTGAGGATGTCGATAAGACAAAAAAATGTTTTTTTTTCGATGGTAAGAGTGAGACCAAAAAATTTTCTTTTTTTTTTGATGATGCGCCGCAGGCAAAAAAATTTTTTTAGAGCCACTGAGGCGAAAGAAAGTTCCGGTTTTTGGGCAAAAACTTATTCAGTATATGCTCCGAATTGACGAAAACCTCTATTGTGTTTTCAATCGACTTGCGACATGAGAACGCGAGACTCCGCCTACTAATTTTTGTGCGACCACGCGAACACAGTGATATTTGAAGAGACGCAGACAGGTAGCGCACAAATAAGTGGGCGGAGTCTCGCGTTCTCATGTCGCAAGTCGATTGAAAACACAATAATTTTCAACAAAAACTTGGAAAATTTCTTTTTAAATGACAGAAATACGCACTTTTTTTGGATTTTTTTTTTGTTTTTTTGGTAAATTTTTTGAGGAAAAAAATTTTTGTTTTGTTTTTTTGTTATGGGGTTATTCATTTCATGCATCTTGCATTTTTTGTCAAATTTTCCTTATTCATTTCATGCAGAAAACGACATTTTCTGTAGCAGAAAACTGCATTTTGCCGAACTGCAAAATGCAGAAAACTGCATTTCGTCGAACTGCAAATTGCAGAAAATCGCATTTCGTCTAACTGCAAATGCACTTTTTGTCATTTTCTGCATGAAATTAATAACACCACCATTTTTCTTGCATTTTCGCGTGCTTTTCGTGACAAAAAGTGCATTTTGCAGTTCGACGAAATGCAGTTTTCTGCTGCAGAAAATGTCGTTTTCTGCAAGAAATGAATAAGGAAAATTTGACAAAAAATGCAAAATGCATGAAATGAATAACCCCATTAATTTTTTTGAGAGCAAAAAAAAATTTTTTTTTTTTTGTGGAAAATTTTTTTTTGTCCCACCCCTGCGTCCCAGAGCCCAAAAATCAGTGCCGTTACAAGAAAAAAAACTTGTAAGAAAAGTTTAAAATAACAGGGACAAAGTCGCCAAATGTCGCAGGCCTGTGAATATACATTCAATTTATTTATTTTAATGCAAAAATGGACCAAAATGACGACATGATTGAAATACGGACACTATATGCATCCAACGCATTTCACATGTGTATTTGACCAAACTGTTCCCCAAACTTCCAAAGATCCGGCTTGGCTAGTGACCAACTCATTCACTGAGGCGACAGACAGATTTGGAATTTCTTCCCCCCAATTCATTCCAACAGCGTCATATCAGTCCCAAGGCACATCTCGTCGTAAAAAAACGACATCTCCTCTTCTCTTCACTTCTTGTTCTCCCATTTCGCCAACACATTCAGTTTTTTCAGTTTTCAGGAAGAAGCATGAAACGACACAAAACGAGTCGCCCATCCGGCTCATCACATTCACCAGCATCGTGTTTTTTTTTTGCTTTTCTTTTTAAAGTTTTTCCTCTCATTTCTTTATTCATTCCGATTCGACCTATATTTCACCGGTCAGCATCATCATCTTATTTAGATGGACGAGAATTTGATATGGAATGAATGCACATGCTCCTTGGTGATAAATGTATTCCACCCTCTTTTATTTATACGCGCACATGTTGTCTATGGTCCTCCTCGTTCTTTGCTCTTCCGTTTTACTTCTCCGTCTTGTGGGTGTCCTTTTATTAGAAGAGCCACCGCTAGAACGGGAATGCGTGTTGGCGCAGATTATCTGCTTATCACGCTTCTTTTTCGTCTCTAAAAGACGTCGCAAAGCGATTCACATTCTTAATCTTTTCTATACGTCTCAATTCTCTTTTCTTGCTCATTTCGCATGCTAATTTTTATTTTTATTTTTATTTTTCACATTTTATTTAATTAAGCTGAATGAACAACTTTTTTTTGATTATAATCTTCTTTTTTTTTCATTTTTAAACTGTTTTTTGTTCTTCTTATTCTTCGAATTATAAATAAATAAATATTGTCGGTTCGCAAAAATGGTCAAACGCGCACGGGGTGTTGAGAGGTACATGAAAATGAAAATTTGAATTTCGCGGGAAAGTTGCCACGTCACTCGAGAAAAAAGCGCGCGAAATTGCGCTTTCAAAACGTCGTTACCGAGGCGCCGCAGCAATTTTATATATTTTTTTCTTGTCGGTTCATATCTTTTGCATGATTCTTAATATTTAAACAATATTTCTTTATTTATTTTATTCAGAAAACGTATTTCGCCAGCGCCTCGTTTTTGAAAATCCAAACTGTTTCAAATCTGTAACAACCGCGTTTCCTCAAATCTTTGTGAGCAGTGGAGCGCATTTTCACAATGTACTCTTCAATACGCCGTGCGATTTCTCGTTGAATTTATACGTTAGCCTCCACAATGCACCTTTTTGCTTTTTTAATTTCATACTTTTGTAAAAAAAAAAATCATGTCTGTCGGGAAAGTTGACGAACCGTAAAACTGTATTATCCTTTTTTTTTCTTGCCGCTTATAGTAAGCTGTGGCGCAAAAATTTGAAACCTCAGGTTTTCCAACGGACCGAAACGCAAATATCTGAGCGGTGTGTCTTCTCGTTATGTCTGAATTTCTTAAATTTTTTCGCGGAAGCCCATTGTTTTTTCAATCGACTTGCGACATGAGAACGGAACGCGAAACTCCGCCCACTTATTTGTGCGCGACCACGCGAACACAGTGATATTTGAAGAGACGCAGACAAAAAAGGGATAGCAGACTTGTTTTTCATGTCGCATCGGCATATTTCTCGGTTAAAATTTTTTTTCTCTTTTTTTTTCTCAAAGACAAATAATTTGAAACACTGTATGCAGTATTTTTCGTTTTCAAAACTTTTTTTTCTCGTGCACAGTTTGACTCAAAGCCTTTTATTTATTTAATGGGTCTGATCAGTGTGAAATTTTGACAAAAAATGTCAAAAATATTCCCGGACATGTGCAGAAAATTTGAGAAAAAAAAAAATCAATTTTGAAAATTTTCAGAAAAAAAATAATCGATGGACATTTTTTGTCAAAATTTCAGAAATTTCGCTGAATTTTTTGAATTTTTTTTTCAAATTTTGCTGGTTTCCGTGAATAGAACCATAACGACAACTTCTTAACAGTAAAATTGTAAAAAAAGTAGTTTTTGCGTGACAAATAAATTACCATAATCAGTTGTGTATAAGACCGGATCACGTTGACAGGTCCGTTTACTTATATTTCAGAAAATATTTGGCGCGGATATGTTCGCTATATATATTAACCGTTGAAAATGGCTGTTGGTCATCGAATATATCAGATAGACACACATCTTGCGCCAACTCGGCATACGTCCTGAAATCAACGGCTAATAGCCAAAAATTCTTTGGGAAAGTAATGTTCACATTAAAATTTTCCGGTGCACGCCTCCCCCGTTTTCCAATGCGCCGCCAAGTTCGTCGGATAATGAAATTAATTTTTTACTCGAAAATTTATTTTTTGAGAAATTCGAATCATGATCTGATTATTGAGGATGACACCATCATTTTAGTCCAAAAACGAGGCCTTTTGGTCAAAAAATGACCGAGCCTTAGGGTTTTAAAAATGCGCCAGTGCGGTGGAAGAGTAGTGCGTTGACATGAAGGGCCTTATGGGGAGAGGCAAGACAAGGCGTTTTACTCGCAGATATGAACCGGTCTTATACACAAGAAATTAGGGTGCGTGCTCACAATCATTGCCGCCGAAAAACTACGTTCCAGAGATGGAACCAAAAAAATGAAAAAAAAAAAAAATTAAGTCGCCACCATAATTCACAATAAGCAAAATTAAATAAATACTGCGGATTTCCGGTACCATATTTCATTCAGATGATGTTGTGAAGTGTCCGAAATATACACTTTCTGTCTGATACCTTCTCAAAATCATAAAAAACCGCAAGCCTTCCTTCCGTAATTTTCCTGAACGCGGCCGACCATTACCGGCGGTACCACGTGTTTGATTTCGGTAATAACAGGCTTGACTTACTTGCCAAATGATATGTTTTCGGTTCATTTTTATTCAGTTCTCCGAAATTCTCCGATTAAAAGTGCGTAATCTGTTCCCCCACCAAAGAGGAAAAATATCAAGATTGTCTGCTTTTTTTCACCCCTTTTTTCGCGAATATTCTTGTCGAAATAAAAAAAATATCAGTCAACGAATGGAGTGAGCTGCAAAAAGTTGTTCAGTGGGTGGATGTGTCTGCGTCTGCTCGTCTTGCACGCTCTCTCTCACCACCTCCTTCCTCAATTACAGCTGCCAATCAAGGCGTGGCTCTCTCTCTCTCTTTGTTTTTCTTTTTTGGTTTTGGTTTGGTTTGGTTTGAGCTGAAATTCTGTGTAATCACTTTGAAAACCATTAACAATCCATCTCAATTTAGTTACCTGTCCACATTGAAAGTTGAGATCAGGAAATTGTTTTATGGGGTTTTGAAAGGAAAATATATGTAGGTGAAGAGCCTCAAAGATCAAAAACTTTCAAAAAAA
This sequence comes from Caenorhabditis japonica, assembly GCA_963572235.1. Taxonomy (NCBI): domain Eukaryota; kingdom Metazoa; phylum Nematoda; class Chromadorea; order Rhabditida; family Rhabditidae; genus Caenorhabditis; species Caenorhabditis japonica. The sequence goes on along the minus strand of OY754343.1, from coordinate 21,173,884 downwards.
ATGGTGTTCCAATTGTTCTTCTTTCAACGCACTTTCAAATAATCTTTTTTGAAATCAAATTTTCGGCTGCTATTTCTCGAGTCTCAATGTGGAGACGCAGACAAATGCGATAGGGCGCGTTTGTCATTTACAATTAGTAGAGTCTGGCATGCCGTGAAAATGAATGTTTGGTGTTTGCAATAGCTAAACTTTTTCAAAAATTGTTTAACATAGTTGCAAAAACAAAGATTAATCTACACTTGTATCCATTTGTAGTGTACATTTCTTTGTGCTCAAGACAGCAGGTTTTCGTATTTCTATTTAGTTTTAGACACATTCTATTTTGATAAACCAATACATTGGGATTGTGCTTTGCTTTTTTTTTAGGTATCTGGCACGCCTCCCCCGTCGTCCGATGCACCAACCAGTAAAAAAAGCAAACAATTCAGCGAAAATTCAGAGAATGCTCCGATCGGTCTGAAACTTTGAGAGATCATTTCAATAATACTCTCGGACTTTCCCAGAAAATTTCAGACCGAAATATTGATTTTAAAAAATATCGATTTTTATTTCTGAAAATTTTCAAAATCGATATTTTGGTCTGAAATTTTCAGGAAATGACCGGAAGTATCTTTTAAATGATTTCCCAAAGTTTCAGACCAATCGGAGCATTCTCCGAGTTTTCTCTGAATTTTTCGCTGGTTTTTTGCTGGTTTCAAGAATAACCCCATTAATGAAATTATTTTTTCACTCGAAATTGTACTTTTTTGAAAAATTCGAATCATTGTCTGATTATTCAGGATGACACCATCATTTTAATCCAAAAACAAATCCTTTTTGTTAAAAAATGACCGAGCCTTAGGGTTTCAAAAATGCGCCAGGTAGAAACAACTTTGGAAGGCTGGGATGTCGTGTCTGACTGTGCTCAGTTTATTCTAATTCTGAAAATAAAAGAAATTTCTTTAAGTTTTAAAAACCATTCAAATTATAATTAGTTTTTAGGGCCTTTTCGGATTAAATTGGAAAATTTTGAAAAAAAAATTTTTGAAGAGCTTTGCTGAAGATCTAATTGTAAGCTCACCAATCAAAAAATGCGTTACCAATCAAAAAAATTATTCTTAACAGGAAAACTTCCCGATTACCGAAATAGTCGTACTATAAATAACTCACAGCGTGCTAGGCCCTTCATAAAGGCAAACGCGCTCTATCGCTCCTATTCTCTGCGTCTCCGCAATGGAGATCTGCCATGTTCAGCTATTTAACCATGTGAAAAATGGAGACGCAGAGACGTGAAAAATCGCTTTCAAAACAAAATTATGTTTAACAGAGAAATTCACCGATTACAAAAATTGCTCAGCAAACCCGCTCCATTGCGAATAACACCATTGAAACAAAACTAGTTGAGCGTGTGAACAAGCATGTGGACAAAAGATCAAACCAGAAATTGAAAACGCACTCTATTTTTGGTGGCAAAATTCCTCGTATTGAGAAAAAATGTTTATGCTTTATGCTTTTTGAACTCTAAATTCCTCTCATATGCGTTTCTTCATATTTTTTTCTTTTTTTTTTGGCTCATCAAAATGTTTCATATTCTCTGCGATCTTTCCGATTTGTGTTTGCTCGTTGCGCTTTCTAAAAAATGATTTCAAAAAAAATAATAATAATTCCCATCCACACCTACATAGAAGATGAGCCTGTTCCACCTGCACTTATCTATATTCCATTTCAATGAAAAATAAAAAAAAAAGTTTGTCTCGTGTTTCTGTGCCCACAAACACTACTTCCGTCTTTTCGAGCTCTCTCTCTCTCTCTCTTTCTGAACCTATTCATCCAAAAAATAAACGACTGCTTTTGTTATTTTTCTCCTCGATTATACTTTTTTCCTCCCTCCCCACGAACGTTTGTCCTTTACCGCCTGTCCGTCAGTTTTCTGTTATCCCCATGCTTTTCTCAAAATGTTCATTCATTTTGTCACTTTGACGGACAGCTTCTTCTTTTTCTCACATGTTTTCGAAGAAGAACTTTCTTTTTTTTTTTTCAAAAATTTTGCACCCATTTTGCCTAAAATTCTATTTCCTGTTCAACAAAGATGAACGAAATTTCCGATTCGGCACACTCTTTTGCATTTTTTGAACTTTTTGGACATGGCTGGTGCTTAATGTGCTTGGATTCTCTCACGCACCTATTTGGAATGAAAAATTCAAAAATATTTATATTACTCATTCGTTGCGGAACGAAACGTCTCTCGCATTGTGCAGCAGAGAAATTGACATTGTTGCATTTTGTGGATTTTGAAGAAACACATGTGAGTAGAAAATGAAAATATCAAATTAATATGTAGGACTAATTGTAAGTTGCAGTTGTCAACACTGAGATACAGCTGGATTTTTCAAATCTAACTTCTCGGTTTTATTTTTCGTATACTTTTCTTTCTTGGTCAAGTTTAATCGGTTTTCTTTTCACGTTGTACATTTATTCTGTCACTGCGCCGATAGGCGGCTTATTTCATATTGTTTTTTCAATCGACATTCGACATGAGAACGCGAAACGAAACGAAACGAAACGAAACGCCGCCCACTTATTTGTGCGCGACCACGCGAACACAGTGATATTTGAAGAGACGCAGACAAAACGGTGAATGCAGACTTGAATTGAAATGCGTTCGTTTTCATGTCGCAAGTCGATTGAAAACACAATACATTTCTATTCAGAAACATTACACGTAAAACTAAAAAATTCACAAAAATAGTTTTGCGTGTAATGTGACAGAATAAATGTAAAACGTGAAAACCGATTTAACTTGGCCCTGACCTTTTAAATCGAACAGACGGATATACTTGAATAGCCTAATATATATAAGAAAGATTAGGCCACAACTTATTTCTTGCCGTTTCTAAAAATGTCTTATTTAATGCTCTGGGACGTTTCGAAACTTTTGTGCATTTTTTCGTCATGGTATTTGCACTAGCTAACTATTTTAAGCTACCAAAAAGATTTTTGACAATTTTAAATCGGTACCGATTTATATTTATTTACAAACAAGCCTGCAGCTTGTGGCGACAAAGTCGCCTTCGTCAAATATTTATTTTCACTGATTTTTGTTGTTGTTTTTTTTAAATAGAAACGGCAATCATTTGTTTTCCCTATTTCTCTCAAGTTCTCCTGGCGCTTGTGGTATAGTGGTTAGCACGTTTGAACGTCAATCGACAGGTCGCGGGATCGAGTTTTGTCGACTGCAAACTCGTGTGTGAGACACACAAACAAACACACAGACTAATATAAAAATTTTTTATATAAGAAAGATAAGAAATATAATAAAACACGGGGCGTTGGAAACTGTTTTTTTTTAACCATTTTTTTTCGCCATTTTTCTACCATAGGCGGCATTTTAGCCACTCATATGCGTTAAACTGATACGAAGAGGAGACGCAGAGTGTGAGGATATTGTCGTTTTTTAGTGACTCTCGCAGGAGAGACGCAGACAAGTTGCCTCCCCACTCGGCGGAGCGCGTTGCTTATAACGTTTCTGTCAGCTTTTTTTCAACGGAGCGCTTTTTCACAAGGGCAGTTATTTTGGAGTATCGTAAAAAAAACGATTTTTCGCCATTTCTTGGAAAATAAGAGAACGCGGAAAACGGAAATTGAATTTTTTTTTTAATCTTTTGGAAATTAAAGTCACATTCATTCGACAAAGATTTCTCATTTTAACCTGTCCTGCCAACAATTTTCTCCTCAAACAATTTCCCTCTCTTCGTAGAACATTATCATGGTCTTGAACATCAAAAATCTCCGCTTCGAACCTACAAAATGAGTTATTTCCACGTTTCTCCTCCGCCCTCTCTCACCACTCCCACCAGCCTCTGCTCGGCTCCGATCCGAAATCTCGTTATTCACGCACCGACGACGCCTTCACAATGAATACTCACCTTTACTTGTTGAACATTGTATTTTAGCGGAAGACGTCAGACTGATGAGATTTTTGTGACGAAAGAAGAAACATACACAGCTTCTTGAATTTCACTTTTTCGCTTCTTCTTCTTCTTTTTTTTTTCCTCTGCGGTTTTTTTCTGCTCCATGGTTACCCGATATAATTGTTGTGTTTTTGTTGCTTTTTGAGAAGGGAGAAAATCTGGAAAATTTAAAGAAAAAAAAATAGGAGAAATGTCTGGAATTTTTAGCATCAATTCTTAAAATCAGAAAATCCAAAAGTTCAGCGTAAGCTTTCGAGCCGCAGCTGAAAGCGATCCTGTTTTTCGTTTCGCCAATACTAGCTAGACTAAACTCATTTCGGGTTTTGGTATTTTTCCCCCTCTAAAATTGCTTTTAGTCACTTCTCTGTTCTTTTTCCGAACAACTTCCCCATTTCTGGAAAATCTGATTTATTATTTGCACTCTTTTCATCGGCTTCCAGATTTTTCTATTTGTGTATTTCATTTGATATTTGGTGTTTGCGGACTTGTGGTAATCAAAAACTCTCCGCTTTCTTTGATTGGTTTCTTTTCGTGGGTTTTAAAAGTGATTTTCTGTCTAGAATCTGGGCGGAGCTTACGAAATTGTATTCCTGCGGACAGCGCGAGTCTGCTAATACCCCGAAACTACATTTTTGAATGTTGCTACGTACATATTATTGTTTTTAGAATATTTTTTTTAATTTTCACTACATGTGGCGGAAATCTGAAAAAATAGGCGGCTTTTTCTTGCGATTCTAGCGAAGTGGCAATTTGTCTTTAGACAATAATAATTTGATTTCTTAGAAAATTTGAAATTAGCCACCTAAATTATTTTTCACTGTTCTTTCTCTCTTTTTGGACTTTCTTTGTTTTCTACTTTTTTTTCTCAAAATTTGTTTGCGGACTTACTGTAATCTTTCGAGCTCCTTCTATTTTTTGTGGCAATTTTTCAGCTTTACACGGTGTCCGGGATTGGAAATGTGGGCGGAGCGCGCCAGCAAATTAGGCTCCGCGCACTTTTGGTGCTTGCGTATTTTTCGACTCTCGAATTTTTTTATTGATTTTATTATTAAAAAAAACCTGTTTTTCTTTATAAAATGTATGTATTGTACCTTTTAATAACATAAAATTGCCCAAACTTTGATTTTCGTAAAGATTTATCCTGCAAAAACACCAAAAAATTCAAAACGAATTTGACGTTCTTACGCTTAAAAAATTTCTTAAGACCTCAGCTATAATTCCGTTGGAGCACATGTGGGAAAAAATTAAGAATTTTCACCTTATTTTTTTTCTTGTCTTGCTATTTTCCAGTATCATTCCTCTAGTTTCCAACGCATTATTAAATTGATTTGTTTGGGCACATGTATCAAAAAGTTGATTCAACAAAAATTACCGAAAATTACATAAAATATCCCTCTACACGCCTCCCCCGTCGTCCATGCAATGCGCCATCAAGTTGGTCGGATAATGAAATTATTTTTTCACTCGAAAATTTATTTTTTTGAGAAATTCGAATAATGATCTGATTATTATGGATGACACCATTATTTTAATCCAAAAACGAGGCCTTTTTGTCAGAAAATGACCGAGCCTTAGGGTTTTAAAAATGCGCCAAGTAGAAACAATTTTGGAAGGCTAGGATAATGCAATTCCATAACCACCGAGAGCTATTTTTCTAATCCCTTGACATTAAAAGAAAACTAAATGTCTACCTTTGTGCCAATTCGCCTTACTTTTCACTTTTCTAGGTCCCTCATTTTCATTTCGTTTCCTTTTTTTCCTTCCACCTGCTTCCAGTCGAAAGTGAAGCTTTTCCCCTTTTCTTTTTTTTTTTCTTCAATTTTTCTACCTGTTATTCTCTTTTTTTTTTCTCAGCTTTTTTTGCTGTTAAAGGACGCAGCCTTCTCTCTTTACAGCATAATAATCTGTCTCCCTACTCTGTTGCTCCGTTGCTCAAAAACAATGATCGAGTGAACGTGTGTTGGCTGCTCAAGTGTTCCTCAAAAATCTGTGTGTCACTTTTTCTTTCCTTCTGATGGCAGCTCCTGAAACGGCAATCATCAATGCTTCGGCAATGCAAATCGTCCGTGAGTTTCCCACCGGGTGCTCGCCGCACTCACTTTTCTCTGATAATCTAATCGAATTTTCTCTACATTTTTGGACGAAAACGAAAAGAGAAGCAAGAAAAATAGAAAGATTGTGCGATACAACATGTGCATAGATATGAGTGTTTTCGGGTGCGCCGAGTGGAGCCAACTGAAATTGAATAGAATACATAGAATGCAACTTGAGGCAAAGTGGGGACCTGATTGAACGGGGCGATTACGTCAGCCTGATTGACGGGTATATCATTTAGGAGTGGGAGGAGGAGAGGAAGGCAAATGGGTAAGTGTCTGGGATAGAGAGTAGGGAAAAATAATATGCAGGTCCCTTTTAGTTTCATGTGTTCTCTGGCCCAAATTTCGGCTGATTTTGAGGTGGAAATTGAGGTGCATGGTGAGTTTTTGACTGTTTGAAAAGTGCTAATTTTATAGAAGCGTCACTCCCCTTTCTGGCAAATATTTTTGTTACATTTTTCTCAAAAACCCAAAAATTCCTTTTTTGAAACACAGATTTTGACCAACGCAGTTATGAACCTGTGCAGATTAATATTCCTGCCATTTTATTCCTTTGCAATCCAACATTTGGATGCAGGAAAATTGATTAAAATTCATTGTGTTTTCAAACGAGTTGCAGCATGGAAATATGAGTTGGCTATCCCCTGCGTCTCTTCAAATATCACTGTGTTCGCGTGGTCGCGCACAAATAAGTGGGCGGCGTTTCGTTTCGTTTCGATTCGCGTTCTCATGTCGTGTCGCAACTCGATTGAAAACACAATATAGGAATAAAATGACAGGAAAATCCATTTTCATAATTACATTGATCCAAGCTCAGACTATACAGCAGGTACTTAAATAGGTAGCTTAGAACTTTTATGAACCTACATATGAAGATGAATTTTCCTGTCATTTTATTCCTATGGAAACTTACATTTTAATGCATGAAAATGCAGATTAATGCCAAAAAAAAATTATTAAAATGTAGGTTTGCATATCACGCCTCCCTCCGTCGTCCAATGCGCCACCTAGTTCGTCGGATAATGAAATTATTTTTTCACTCGAAAATTCACTTTTTTGAGAAATTCGAATCATCATCTGATTGTTCAGGATGACACCATCATTTTAATCCAAAAACGAGGAATTTTTGTCAGAAAATGACCGAGCCTTAGGGTTTTAAAAATGCACCGGGTAGAAACCATTTTGGAAGGCTTTAAGGGGGGGGGGGGGGATAAAATGACAATTAGGTAGGTAATGGGTCTATTCACGGAACCAGCAAAATATGCAAAAAAATGCAAAAAATTCAGCGAAAATGCTGAGAATTCTTCTTCGATCAGTCTGAAATTTTGGCAAAAAATGTCAAAAATACTCCCGGGCATGTGCAAAAAATTTCAGACCAAAATATCGATTTTTAAGAAATATTGATTTTTTTTTCTGAAAATGCTTAAAATCGATATTTTGGTCTGAAAATTTCTGCAAATGTCCGAGAGTATTTTTGACATTTTTTGTCAAAATTTCAGACTGTTCAGTGCATTCTCCGAATTTTCGCTGAATTTTTTGCATTTTTGAATAATTTGCTGGTTTATGTGAATAGACCCAAAAATGAAAGAAGATAGGCTTTGAAAAAACAGGAAATGATACATTTTCAAGTTTTGTCAGAATAAGTACATAGTGATTTTTGTAAATACATATTCAAAGCAATTTTCACTTTTAAGCTTTAATTGTTTAACGATTTCAGATTTGGAAAATGTTGCTAACTTTTTAAAAGCGGTCATTAAAAAAAGAATGTACATACATACATAAACAAAAATAAATAAATACATAGTTTGCCTCTCCATATTTCAGAAAAACTAAGTATGAGCAGCTGAAACTCTAGACTATGCTAAATCGAGCCCCAGAAACATTTCATCTTTGTTATTCTTTCAGAAATCCATCACTATGCTGAAAATGTGCAATCACCGGAAGTGGACAAGCTGTATCAAGACGACGCGGTTTGGATAATATCTAGCAGTTTTATAATTTTCACCATGCATTCTGGTAGCCATTTCTTTTGTTTTTCATTCTTAAATTTACCTACATTCTTCCTTCTTCCAGGTTTCGGTCTTCTCGAATCGGGAAGCGTGTCCGCGAAAGATGAGGTGAACATCATGGTGAAAAACGTGGTAGACGTGGTGTTCGGTGGCCTCTCCTACTGGTCCGTTGGCTTCGGGCTCTCTTACGGTGATTACGAACCGTTTCGAAATTCTTACGTCGGATTTGGAAAGTTCTTTTACGACCCTACAAGAGATTACGGTACTAGGGAGCAGATTAATCAGGAAGGATGGTCTTATGCTTCTTTTCTCTTTCAATTATCGCTTGCAACGACGGCTTCCACCATTGTATCGGGTTGGTGTGAAACTTATGATCTTCGATATTTTTTTTTGTTGCAACATATGTTTTGCAGGAGCAGTAGCAGAGAGAGCCAAACTAAAGTCGTACATTCTGCTCGGATGCCTCGTAATTCTCATTCAAGCCTTGCCAGCTCATTGGGTGTGGGACAAAGAGGGAATATTCTACAAGAAGGGTGTCGTCGACTTTGCCGGTTGTTCCGCCGTTCATATGGTCGGCGGAATCATTGGCCTGATAGCCACAGTCTATTTGAAACCGAGAAGAAACAGATTCAACGAGGACAGTGTTCACCAAATGAGCAGTCCAACAAATGCGCTGCTCGGAACATTTCTATTGTGGTGGGGATGGTTTGGCATCAATGCGGGGTCCGTGTGGGGAATCACTGGTGGAAGATGGCGATTGGGAGCCAGAGCCGCCGTGGCGACTATCATGAGTTCCATTGGTGGCGGAGCCACAGCGATTACAATCAGTTTTGTGAAAACGAAAAAGCTTCAAGTGAACTTTCTGATCAATGGCATACTTTCTTCTATTGTTTCTATCACAGGTTTGTTTTGGGGGGTGGGGGGGGGGGAGGTAAAACAAAAAAAAGTGCTTGAGATAATGGGTTGACTTCCGTTTTCCGTTTTCCGTTTTCCTCTTTCCATTTTCTGCACTTTCTTTGGGTGAATGCCGTCTTCCGCTTATTTTGACTTTTCGGTTTCAGATTTTTGAATAGTGTTCAGTGGAAAAATCTGAGGGGATGTGCCTAGGAGTTTCTACGCGGATTTTTATGGACTTATTCAGCACAGGAAAAAAAACAAAAATTTTTTGCACTCAACAAAACTCGATCCGGGACCTCTGGATTAACGTTCAAAGATGTTAACCACTTTACCACAGGGATAATGTAAACTTGGGGGAGTTAGGGAAAACACATGATTGCCATTACCAGCAACAAAAACAAAAATATATAAAAATTAGTATTTGACGTGGGCGACGTAGTCGCCACAAGCCACAGGCTTGTTCATGAGAAAAAAAAAACGGTTTTTTTTCCAATTCACGCGATGTCGAAAAAAATACAGGTATAGAAACGGGGGTTCCTCCTGATATAGCATTGATAGTGAAGAGACGCAGAAGGTGAGGAGTTCAAAGAAAGGGGGCAGTCTCTGTGTCTCTTCAATATCAATGCTATCTCAGGAGAAAACACCCGTTTCTCTACCTGTATTTTTTTATGGGGTTATTCTCGGAACCAGCAAAAAAAAGCAAAAAATTCAGCGAAAATTCGGAGAATGGTCCGATCGATCTGAAACTTTGGGAAATCATTTACAAAATACTTACGGTCATTCCCTGAAAATTTCAGACCAAAATATCGATTTTGAAATTTTTCAGAAATAAAAATCTATATTTTTCAAAATCAATAGTTTTCGAGAATAACCCCATTACAATTCTCGACATCGCGTGAATTGGAAAAAAAAACAAAAAAAAAACCGTTTTTTTTTCTCGTGAATAACCCCATTAGAAATGCAATTTTGGGGAAATCAAATATATACATTTTCAACAAAATTTGTGTTTAAAAATACATTTTATTGAGATGAATTTGTTAAAATATAAGGCCAATTGCAACCAAACTTTGAAAAATACACTCAAACTTGAATCAGCATTACAGCTCTCTGCGCAGTGTCCCGTTCATGGCACGCTCTAGTGATTGGCTCCATTTCCTCCATGTTTTCCATTGCCGTCCTCCCGATTCTCGATCGTCTTCACATTGACGATCCAGTTGGAATAGTTCCAATTCATCTCACCTCTTCCATTTGGGGTATGATTGCAGTTGGGATATTTTGCGAGGAAGATAAATATCTAGTGAGTTTTTCATTCACCCTCTTTTAATTAAAACTTTTTAACTCTGAGAATTTAAGACAAGTGCCACAAACAACATGTCTGGATTGTTGTACTCTTGGAGTTTCAAACTTTTAGGTGTGCAATTATTGTGCACTGTCACTATTCTAATTTATTCTGCTGTCACAGGCTTTTTGGTGCTTTTCGTGAGTTTTTATTTTTAGCCTGCTCATGCTCATGAAAAAACCAATTTGCAGCTAATCAGTAAAAGTCCACTTGGACTACGTGTCACGGACTACGAAGAACAAATCGGAGCGGACGTCATCGAGCACGGATTGGCTGGAACCAATGTGGCTAGATATGTGCTGGAAAAACCATTGTCGACTAGGTGAGCCCGAAAAATTGAATCCATACTAACTGGAAATTTGTTGTAGAACATTTCAAACAGTAACAAAAGCAATCACAAAATGGAAGAGGCTCGCCAAGAAACAAAGTCGTCACAAACGAATGGAGGCGGCGAAATTGAAACGGCAGGAGGAGCAGACCGCATTTTCACAGTCAAATGGAGGTAATTTTTTTTTTTTGGGGTGTGGGGGGAGGCACGCCACCCCCGTCGTCCAATGCGCCACCAAGTTCGTCGGATAATGCAATTATTTTTTCACTCGAAAAACTACTTTTTTGAGAAATTCGAACCATAATCTGATAATTCAGGATGACACCATCATTTTAGTCCAAAAACGAGGCCTTTTTGTCAGAAAATGACCGAGCCTTAGGGTTTTAAAAATGCACCAGGTAGAATAATTTTAATTTTTTTTTGCAGTGGTGGTTGCAAACGGAAATGGAAATGGAAATGGAAATGGAAATGTGATTGCGAATGGAACTGGGACTGGAAATGGAAATGGAAATGGGAATGTGCTACATCACCGAAGCAACGCAACCACGGCTAATGGCACAACAAATCCACCCAGAAGGTCCAATGGTCCTGCTTTCAATAATCAAGTCATGCCAGCTAGTACAGGTAGGATTATTTTGCCATTTTTGAACCGCCAAAGCCCATGCGCTACGGTTGCATCGCATGGCAACGCAGGATCTCGTCTGCGCACGGTGTCCAGGATTTGAAAAGTGGGCGGAGCCGAGCAAACGCGCCCCACCGGATTTTTTGACGCATTTTTTATGTTTTTCGGGAAAAAAAAGCATAAATTCTTAATATTTTCCCACATGTGCTCCAATGGAATTATAGCTGAGGTCTTTAGAAATTTTTTAAGCCTAAGAACGTCGAATTTGGTTCAGCCATCATTTCGAAATAATCGTATTGAGTTTTTTGGTGTTTTTGCAGGATAAATCTTTACGAAAATCAAAGTTTGGGCAATTTTATGGTATTAAAATATACAAACATACATTTTACAAAGAAAAACAGGTTTTACTGAAAGAAAATTAATAAAATCAATAAAAAAAGCCAGCAAATTAGGCTCCGCCCACATTTCAAATTCTTGACACCGTGCTGCGTAAAAAGCAGGAGTTAGCCATCAAAAACGGCTAATACACAAAATTTCCCAGATAATTTGAATATTTCAGTGACAACAGCCCGAGACGCTCCAAGCACCCTTAGAAGAGCAGACTCGACTGCGATAGAAATCGATGAACATCCAGAGCCCGGACCTAATGCTCCAGTTGCTGAAAGTGTCGCTACCACAAGTTTCCCACAAACTGTGGAGCCAACAACAGCGGGTAAACCTGGATCTGCTTCTTCAAAGAGGTGAGCATCTTTTCATGTTTTTAATCCAATTTTTTGCGATATTTTTTGAAATTGTTGTTTAAACTTTTCTTAAAAACACAGAACTTTTAGAAATGTAAAAAAAAAATCTCCAACAAATTAAGAAGAGGTGTACATTCACCCTAATTTCCATCTTCTACAAAATTATCCCTTTATATTGTGTTTTCAATACACTTGCGATATGAAAACTCAAGTCTGCATTCACCGTTCTGTCTGCGTCTCTTCAAATATCACTGTGTTCGCGTGGTCGCGCACCAAAAAGTGGGCGGAGTTTCGTTTCGATTCGCGTTCTTATGTCGTGTCGCAACTCGATTGAAAACACAATAATAGTAACTACTGTAACAGTAGCTAAACTTCTTATTACAAAAAAGAAAGGTTTTTGTCCTTTTTCTGACCTTTTTTCATACTTTTTGAAAAAGTCAATAGCGCTTAAAAATTAGATTGCACTTCAAAGCAACACAAAAAAATAGAATAAAAATCTGAAACCATTGGTGGTCAAAAAAAAAAAGACTTCCAATTTTGCAACACATCATTGCATTCTGCCTTCCAGACCAACCTCCGTAAAGTCTTCCACCTCATCTCAACGAACTGCTCCACTCGTTTTTGGCTCTTCCGGAGCACCGGACTCACGAACGTCTTCTTCACAATCTATGAAAGCACCGTCTTCAGCTGGTCGTTCCAATAAAAATTCAACACTAGGAAAGTTCATTCGAGCGCCGGCTCCGCGAGCATTATCTCCAGCGGGCGAGGATACAGACAGGCCTTAGAAATTTTGCTCGTTATTTTTTTTTTTTTTTCAAACGGGTCAATTGATGCTTTTTGAAAGTCCACCTAGATTACCGGTCTCCTTTTTTTCCCCCATTCTTCTCTTCCCCGTTGTTTTTTTTTTTGTTTGAATAGTATCTATTCCTGATTTCATATTAATGTTGTATTGAGCTCAGACTGGAAGAATAAATATGTTTATTTTGTGTTTGCCCCAAAACGAAGCGGAAATACATATGTATACATGTACATGTGTATCTAACTGAAATATGATTAGAATTTTTTGGAAGAAAGTAATAATTTAGCGACGAGAAGGGTTTTCAGGGTGATGTGGAAGTGGAAGTGGAAGTGGAAGCGGATGGGGAAACTGATTTCACTGGAGCCAATTTTATATTAATTTTGAGTGGTTGCTGAGAATACGTTTGATCAGCAGACGGTGTGAATAATTGTGCAGAGTTCCTTTGCACCTGAGGACTGGTGCACGCAGAATCACATTGTGGTGAGCACTTGTCCAGGCAACTCGCTGGAGGAGCTGACTTTTGGGTCACACAAGCCAGTTGGCACACTGATTGGCATTCTGATGAGCATCTGTAAAATGTGAAATAGAGATTTTTTTTGAGATTATTGTGCTTTCAATCGACTTTCGACATGAGGCGAAACTCCGCCCACTTGTTTGTGCGCGACAGAGACGCAGACAGAACGGTGAATGCAGACTTGAATTGAATTGAATTGCGTTTCGTTTTCATGCCGCAAGTCGAAAGGTGTATGTACGCTAATAGCCCAATTTTAGGTGAAATTCGAACGGATATTTTAAAAATTCGCGCAGTTAAAATTGAATTCAGCGTCTCCAAAACTATCGGAATCGATTGTAAAAGCCCGCAAAACGCCCCACAAATTCCCAAAAAAAAAAACATTTTTTTGACGTACATTTAACATTAACCAGCCAAATTTTGCAGCCAATTTTATGAAAAAAAAACTTGCAGCCAATTTTATGACACCAACTTGCAGCCAATTTTATGACACCAATCACTTTCTTGTAGTCGATTACATACAGCAATATTGTAAAATACAAGCGCGCGGCATGCTGTACCCTAAGAAAGTGCAAACGCGCCCTGGCGCACTTTTGCGTGTTTCTCTGCGCCTCCATATATTTCTCTTGGAGTATTGCCAAAAATCTTTGGCGCCTTGCCAAATATGCTTCTTTTTTTTTGCAAAATATAACGTTGTTCGCATTTTATTTAAGTCCCAATTTTTGTATTTTGTTTTTCAGAATTTAAATTATTATTGTTTTAAAAAATTTGTCACCTGGCGAGAGGCGCGAATTCAAAAAATAGGCTCCGCCTCCTCGCCGAAATATTTTTGAGGTCTCGTTATTTATACAAGCCGAATCGCTCACTTCGGTGGAGCGCACTTGCATAGCAGCTCGCTGCGGGCCGCCGATCATATGAGCGGCCTCCGGGGGTTGGTGAAATACCATTAAAAAAGAACATTTTTCGAAGTTATGTGTGTTGGTGGAGGGCATTTAAAAAATAAATTTTTCTCTTGTTTTTTCGGACCACTTAAAATTATTTTTTTAATGTAAAAAAGTATTTTTCACAATTTCTGGTGTATTTAATACGTTCTGAGTTCTATTTTAAGCTCAAAAACACTAATAAATGAGTGAGATAGTGAAACATCTGCTCGAAAGAAGTATCTCAGAAAATTTTTGGACCGTATCATTTTTTCAGGCTTAAAATATATTTTTTTCAATAATTTTAGCTAGAAAAATGAGAGAGAAACATTTAAAATTGAAAAAAATAAGTGTGCAAATGGAGAGAGAAGAAATAGTATTAGAAACAGAGAGACCCAGAGTCAGCAAGTGCGCTCCAGCACAAGTGAGCGATTCGGCTTGTGCAATTAACGCAGCGTATATTTTTGCAACTCTGCGCGCGCCAATTTGCAATCGCGGTGCACGCGATTTTATGCGTTGAATTTCCTTTAATTTATTAACAAATATCGATCGAAGAAAATTAAAAACTCACTTTAAATCAACAGTTGCCGAATTCGCTCCAAAATAACAATTTTTGAAAGGTTTCCGGGAGAAATTGAAAGGCACTGGACAAAATTTCGACGCAGAAAATCGCGCGCACCGCGATTGCAAATTGGCGCGCGCAAAATTGCAAAAATATTTCGGCGAGAAGGCGGAGCCTATTTTTTGAATTCGCGCCTCTCGCCAGGTGACAAATTTTTTAAAACAATAATAACTGTTTTATTTACGAAAAAAACCGGTATCACATTAATCTCAAAAACAACCATTTTAAAAACATAATATGAGGAACAAAAAAAAATAAATTCGCAAAAAAAAAACAAAGAAAAGTAAGAAAGAAAAATAAAATCTCGTAAATCGACACAAGTCACTGCGGAGGAGACGCAGGGACGCGAGAGTAGAGTAGCGCGCGAAAATTCGCTTTTGAAAAATACGCCGTGAAAGCGCTGAAAATTCGCTCCAATCGAACAATGAATAATTTCGCATTAATTTGTAGTGAGGTTTAGAGAAATCAGAGCAAAACATCGGCCACGGCCGCGTCCTCCATTGTGCGAAATGGAGCGGGTTTGCAGCGCTCCGTACTGTGAATTTATTTTTTAGCCTCAAAATTTAAAAAACGCCGAGGGGTGAAGTGCCTATCTATGACTTTTCAGAAATGTTTTGAATTTTTTACGACACGAACAAAGTTTACATGTTTCAACCAACAAGACCAAGTTTTCCAAAAACGCTCCCATGAACTTTGAACCAACACCAGACCCAATTGTTTAATCTTCGCGCGTATGCTGTCAAATTATGTCTCCGCTCATTTCATCACGCACGTTTCTCTTTCCTATCAATTATGTTTTGTTTATATATGTTCAAGACACACCTCTGTTGCGGGTCCAAAAGCACTGGATACGTGGACGGGGCTGGTGTGCTCGGCTGAGAAGCGACTATGGGAGCGCACACGTCATTGCACGTGTTCTGACAACTTGTCGGACATCCTTCAGCCGGTTGTGGGGAGAGTTGGACGCACGAGTTCACACAACCTGTTTGGCATTGGGGCATACAGTTGGGCTGTAAAGGGAAGTTTTGCATGTACAAAAAGAAAAAGGCCACACCACACCTGCTGTGATTGCACTTGAGCAGGAGGAGACGCTTGAGGCTGCGCCTGGGGGACAGTGTTTTGAATGGGCTGAGATTGTTGAACAGGCTGGACTGGTTGTTGTTGAACCTTAAAAAAAAAATCTCCAAATAGTCAACAATCATTGCAATAGGAAAACTGCACCTGAATCTTAATTTTAATTGGCTCCACCGTAGTTGTCGTTGGTGCTGTCTCTGTGGCTGGCGCTGCTTGAGGACACATTGAAGAACACGTATTCTGGCAAGTAGAATCACATGTTGTCTGGGAAACTCGATTGGAGCATGATGAGCGGCAAGTGTCGGAGCAAGACGACATGCAGTTGGCGCCTGCGTCGAGCACTTTGATGCTCACCTAAATCGTTGATAAATAAATAATTGGAATGGAGAAAAAATTTAAAGATAAAACCTTCAATGGAGCTTGTGTAGTTGGAGAATTGGCTGGCGTGGACGATGGTTGGCACATCCGAGTACAAGATGCATTACACGAGGTTGCGCATTGCGATGAGCCGTATTGCTTTTGTTCGCAAACGTTTGAGCACTAAACTAATGTTTTGTGACAAGTTTGTGATAGAGCTAGATACCTGAGAATTACAGTCAGAGAGACATGACTGACCAGCTACGGCGCGGATCACAGATGGTTGGTTCCGAGAGATTTGAGGTCTGCAAAAAGGGGTTTTCTTATTGCTAGTTTTTCGTAAAACCAATGAGCCGGTTGTCAGCTAACGCGCACGGGACCCCAGCCTTCCAAAAACTGTTTCTACCTGACGCATTTTTAAAATCCTAAGGCTCGGTCATTTTTTGACAAAAAGGTCTCGTTTTTGGATTAAAATCATGGTGTCATCCTGAATAATAAGACAATGATTCGAATTTCTCAAAAAAAAAATTTTCGAGGGAAAAAATAATTTCATTATCCGACGCTCCATCGTGCAACTGTGAATGCCGAAAAATAAGGCCCCAATAAATACAAACAAACAAAAAATAAGGTTCAATATTAAATTTAGGCCTTGTTTGTAGGCATTTTCAGTTATGCTATCGGGTGCATTTGCTGACTCCCTGTTCAAGACTCTGCTACTCATACGAAGAAAAAAAAACATTTTTTTGTTTTTTTTTTTCCGTATTCTTACATGTCGAAAAATTTCAAAAAAAAAACCTTGTATACTCTGTATATAATGCTGAAAACTTCGCAAATTTCGCATGCATTTGGAGTGAGGTTTAGAGAAATCAGAGAAAAACATCGGCCACGGCTCTCTCAATTTTCTGCACTCTCTCGTCGCGAACGTTGCCGCGTCCACCACTGTGCGAAGGGAGCGCGTTTGCAGCGCTCCGTACTGAGAATAAAGGGTCTAGTATTAATGGTGAAGAGACACAGACAGGTAAGATGGTTCCCCTTCAATGACCTTCTTTCATTTCTGTGTCTCCACACTATTAATTCTTCCTGTGTGTAGTTTGAAGTTTTTTGAGGTTTTTTTGACATCTATAAATAGGAAAAAGCGTTTTTTTTTCTTCTGTGAATGTTTATATAGTATTGGACATTTTTTTCGTTATTAGGCTCTCATACAAAAAGTTGGCTCCCGGACATTTCAAACAAAGTCGGTAGTTCTGTAGTTATGTTATTTTTGGGGCTTTTTCCAACGAAAAATCGATTAGAACAAAAACAATCTTACGCCACGGCTTGGCGCATTTTTAAAACCCTAATGACGCTGCCATAAATGAAAAAAAGGTGGCCATAAATGCAGAAATTTCCCCTTTTTTCTAAATTCAACCGTGCGATTTAGAAAAAAAAAAGGGAGGAAATTTCTGCATTTATGGCCACCTTTTTGTTCATTTATGGCCGCGCTATAAGGCTTGGTCATTTTTTGACAAAAATATCTCGTTTTTAGATTAAAATGATGGTGTCATCCTGAATAATCAGATGATGGTTTGAATTTCTTTAAAAAGTAAATTTTCGAGTGAAAAAATGATTTCATTTTCGGACGAACTTGGTGGCTCATTGTTGCTTTATTAAAAATCTTACACTGGTTGCTGCTTATTGCACGCATTGACACACGTGTTCTGACAATTCATCCGACACCCGAATCCACCACCGGAAGAAGAACACGTTGGTCGGCACGTCGAGCGGCAAGAGTTGGCACACGACGATTGACATCCACAGGAAGATGACGTTGAACTGGAAAGAGGTTGAAGACGTTTTGAGTGACAAATAGAACAGATGTATTTACGTGAGAGGAGAGCATGAACAGACACGTTGGGTTGAAGCGGAAGACGTGCATTTACACGACATTTGAGGTTTCGAGGAGCATCCGCATTGTCGTTTCGATCGGGTCGGAGATTTGGCATCGATCTGAAAAAGTGTAGGGTTTATTATGTCCCCTCGGCACTTTTTGCTTGCAATTCCTAGAAGTGTTTACTAGAAGTTTTTAGTGGTTTTTTTAAACAAAAATCAGAAACAGTTTCCCAAAATGTCTTGATGAGGGATAGATTCGTGAGTGGTCAGTTAAGATCTTAGACAATATCACACTTTTTGTTTGTTTGTTTGTTTGTTTGTATTGTAAATATTGTAAATATTTACATGTACATACATTTCTCTTCTGCTAATTTGTTTTAAAAGCACTTTTCAGTCAGTTAACTAGGGCCAAAACCAGAAAGTCAAAAGTTTGCAAAAACAAAACAAAAAACACAGTACCGTATGAACCAAAACGAGTAAACTGATAATGGACAGTAAGAAGAATGCCTTCATGTTCGAATCGTTTCTTTGGCAGCTCACGGAGCCAGAAGGAGCGAATAGAATGCCCTGCTTGTGGTCCTCTCTCCAGAGGGTTTGACCACCTTTTGTTTGTTCAAAAATAAGGGCGGAGGGAAGGAGGCAAATCAGGAGGAGAAGAGAAGAGATAGTCTGGTGCTCTTGCTGCTCGCGAAAACTACTCGACTTTTCGTTTTGATTGCTGATAATAATCGCATTTCGCATCGCGCCAGATCAACACAATATCTTCTTTTTTTTTGTTCGCACCTTTCTGCGCCGCATCGGTAATTAAGTGCAGGACGAAAAAAAATAAACGGAAATCAAAAGAATGGTGTGGCCGGCAGAGCCGTATTAGCGTCGAAAGAGGATAGACACACAACTAGAAACATTCCGGATGGCATTTAAAACCCGGAGGTGGAAAATATTGTTTTTTGCTCTTTTCGTTTCGTTAAGAATTAGGCCGACATTGCCTATGTGAGAAACTGCTTGTTTGAAAAATTACTCACAAAAGTGTAGGCGGGGTTAGTTTGCTTTTCGGGCGGATGGCAGCTTTATCACTTGGTTCCGGTGTGAGCTACAGTGGAAAAATTAAGATCAAAACCGAACTGACTGGTTTTGCTTTTTGAAATTTTTGTAGATTTAAGATAAGCATTTCATCTGAATGGTGGGAATTCTTGACAAAAGCAATCGTATTAAACACATAAATAGATTCAATTCTCTAATTTTTTGCAAATTTTACAAGCCGCGGCCTAGGAAGCCATCGGCCAGCATTTTTTTTCCCGGATTTTTTCTGTTTTGAAATGGACAGACAAGCCGTGTATTTCTGCTTATTGTGTTTTCAATCGACTTGCGACACGACACGACATGAGAACGCGAAACGAATCGAATCGAAACGCCGCCCACTTATTTGTGCGCGACCACGCGAACACAGTGATATTTGAAGAGACGCAGACAGAACGGTGAATGCAGACTTGAATTGAATTGAATTGAATTGCGTTTTCATGTTGCAAGTCGATTGAAAACACAATTCCTTGCACAATTGTTGCCGATTTGAAAACCATTTATCAAAAAATACTGAAAAAATGAAGCAAATACATAGTAGAGAGATAGACAAATCGATTTTTTTTGTTATAAAATTTGCAAAAAAACAGGGAAATTTTTTTGTGCGATTTCGATGTGATATTTGTAATTCCCCCACTAAATACATACTATATTTTCAAGAAGATTCCCCGAAAATTGTTCCAATATTTTAAGAATTTTGGCGTCAAGTTTATTTGTATACGTCCTGAAATCAACGGCTAATAGCCAAACATTCCTTGAGAAAGTGATGTTCACATTAAAATTTTCCGGTTCACGCCTCCCCCGTTTTCCAATGCGCCGCCAAGTTCGTCGGATAATGAAATTAATTTTTTACTCGAAAATTTATTTTTTTGAGAAATTCGAATCATGATCTGATTATTCAAGATGACACCATCATTTTAATCCAAAAACGAGGCCTTTTGGTTGAAAAATGACCGAGCCTTAGGGTTTTAAAAATGAGCCAGTTAGAATCAATTTTGGAAGGTTTAAACATGCTTCGCTCTGCTTTTTATTACAACGGTGAAGGGATTTAGACGCCAAAAAAGCATGAAACGCATGCCGAATATTGCCGAACGCTATTATTTAGGAGCACCTCTCATAGAAGGACAGTACACAGCACGGCACGAAATGAAGATTTTCTAATACGAAATACGAAATTAATATGTTTGGACAAATTCAAAAATCAGCATTTCAGAATAACAACTTTTGTTGTTATTCTAATTTGAATGCTGGATTACAGATAAGAAAATAATCATTCCGTGCAACACTGGATCAAAAAATTTTTCATGTTTCGTGATTTTATTTACATTTCTTTTTAAAGTTTTCTTTTAATCTCTGTACACAGGTGAAATGCGGAGGATGCATATAGTGTCCGTATTTTTATCATGTCGTCTTTTTGGACGGTATATAATAACTTTTAATAAAATTTTTGCATTAAAATAAAATAAATAGAAAGTATATACACAAGCCTGCGACATTTGGCGACTTTGCCCCTGATTTTTTCACTTTTCTTACAAATTGTTTTTCTTGCAACGGCACTGATTTTTGTACTTCAGCTCTTCCAAATTTCGTGATTTTTGTGGCGGAATTAGTAAAATGTGTAAACGTTAATCAAACAACGCGGATTCATTAAATATCTAGAGCCTAATTTACATAAATGCACGATATGATTCAAATACGGACACTATATGCATCCACCGCATTTCACCTGTGTGTGTGTTGGTCTTGGGCGCTCACAGTCAGTTCGCTTTGGCCATGAAGTTTTGAAACAAACACACAATGAAACTCAGTTACAGACCCAAACAGAATTTTATATATAAGAATGATATTCATTCAGTACAAAATAAACAGCGCTCCAGGTTATCCCTACTTTCTTTTAACTTGAGTCCAACTGATCATCTTAAAATTCATGTCAAAAGATGTTTGATTTGCGAACTGATACTGATCTGCAATTTTGTTGTACTATATGTACATTTCATTGTCAAACAATTGTCAAAACTATAGTTGTAAATCTTGTTTCAGAAAGCAGTAATACGTCGAGAAGCCTAGTTCACAGCTTAAACATCAACAAGGTGTGAATGCGTAATGAATAAAGATGCCTATCT
Source organism: Caenorhabditis japonica (assembly GCA_963572235.1). Lineage (NCBI taxonomy): Eukaryota > Metazoa > Nematoda > Chromadorea > Rhabditida > Rhabditidae > Caenorhabditis > Caenorhabditis japonica. Next base: position 21,152,551 of record OY754343.1, on the reverse strand, counting down.
CATCCACAAGATACCATCATTCGTTTCACAGGTTCATCCTCCAAATCAGCGCGTATCGGCAACCTCACAAAAAACTAAAAGAGGAAGAAAGATGAAGAGAGAAGTGGAGACGTGGAGACGCCGATCACCTCGTCGCGGCATACCGTGTTTTTGTTACGCTGAACTGCATAAGGCACGGCGCCGTTGCCGTTTTTCAGTAGTGACCTGTTGCGAAGAAGCGGCTCGTTAGTCAGTTTAAAGTTGGGTATATAAGCGTCGCGCGTGTTGTCAAATGCATCGTTTCCTCACTCGATTCGAACAACATGTACCAACAGGACGAGAAGAAGTTGATGCAAGAGGCTGAGGGCCTTCGCAAGATCGCCTTCTTTGGCATCTGCATCAGGTATCTTACTTTTATATCTTTACTTGTTTTTATTTTTCAAAACCTTTTTCACTTTTCAGTACTGTTGCAACTTTGACTGCCATCGTTGCCATTCCATCCCTGTACAACTACATGCAAACTGTCCAATCCACCCTTCAAACTGAAGTTGACTTCTGCGTTCATCGCACCAACGGACTTTTCGAGCAGTATGAGCGCATCAAGGGAGCCAAGAAGCTCGTGAAGCGTCAAGCTGGATACGGAAGCCCAGCCGAGTACAGCAATGACGCCGCCGTGTCTGCCGGAGCCTCTGAAGCCGGTGGTCAATGCTGCTCGTGCGGAGTCGGACCAGCCGGACCACCAGGAACCCCAGGAGAGTCAGGACGCGACGGAAACGACGGACAACCAGGACAAGACGGACAACCAGGATCCGACGCGCCAGCCGAGGCCATTCCAACCGCCGACGACTTCTGCTTCGATTGCCCAGCCGGACCACCAGGACCACAAGGAAACGCCGGACCAAAGGGAGCTCCAGGAAACGCCGGATCGCCAGGAAACAACGGACAGCCAGGAGCCCCAGGAGTTCCAGGAAACGATGGACCACAAGGACCACCAGGACAAGATGGATCTGCTGGACAACCAGGACAAGACGGACAGCCAGGAGTTGTCGAGGAGGTCGCCGTGCCACCAGGCCCACCAGGACCACAGGGATCACAGGGAGCCCCAGGACAAGACGGACAGCCAGGATCCGCTGGACAGCCAGGACAAGACGGACCACAGGGACCAGCTGGAGATGCTGGAGCCGATGGAGCTCCAGGACAGCCAGGAGCCGCTGGAGAGCAAGGAAAGGCCGGACAGCCAGGAGAGGGAGGTGGTTGCGAGCACTGCCCACCACCAAGAACTGCTCCAGGATACTAATTTCTTGTATCATGTATCCTTGTTGTTTGTATGTAAGATTTCTTCCAATAAATCTGTGTTTCATTTCAATCCTATATGGTGGTATCATATGCGTGGCAGAAATTCAGAAGAATATCAGGTGGTGTTTTTTTTTCCTTCCTTTCTTGCTTTTATGCTTTCTTTTGTTCAATTTTTCATAGAGATCAATCGCACAAAAAGTGAGTTACGCAACGATGTTCGTTTGAATACAGAACGGGTTCTTGTCTTTCTTCCTTTTGCAGACAAACACTTCCGCAATCGTATTCACACTTTTTTGGTGTGTGGATTAGGAGAATACGTGAAGTGGATTTGATTGGGATGGGTATCCACATCGATGAGATGTACGATAATGATTTAGTTGGATCTTTCTTTCCGAAAGATGCCCGGATGCGTATGAAACGCAATAAAAAAGAGCACAAGAGAAAAATATGAGAAATTAGAACGGTATTATTGGCAAAAATCAATAACTCCACAAACAAAACAAAAAAAACTAAACGAAAAACCTACTCACGGTGTTCCAAAATCCGAAAATGTTTGAACTGTTCGCAATGGAGCGCGCTTGCATTTTCAGTGCTAAAATGGCCGCTGATTTTCAACTTCAGAATATGTCATTTTTATTGACTTTTTCAATATTTTGCAACATATTTATTGTTAAGAAAATTTTTATCTGCAAAATAAGCTAAAAAACGTAAAAATTCGTCGATAGGGAAGCTCGTCATTAAAATCTGCACTTTTTCAACGGGATTTTCAATATTTTTCAGATTTTTCGTAAAATGGAGGAATTTCATCAAATTTTACAACATCCGATTGATTCAAAAGTAGATTGGGATCATTTTCATGCAAAGATGAGGTAAAAATAATCACGGACAACGTCCCTATAATCGTTTGAACAAAAATTGCGTGGGATAGTGTGTTCAAGCCGATTTGCTGCTCCAATTTGATTGGAAAATTCATATATTCGGTTCATGGAATGCTCAAAACAACCTGAAGAAAAATAATTTAACTGCTTCGACGCTGCTCTCGGCTTGAAATCATCAGAAAAAGCAATTTTTCGCGAAATTCGTACAAATTTTTTTTATTTTTTTTAAACTTTTTTTCCGTGTTTGTTGCGATTCAGTCATATACCCATTAGTTTCCTATGGGCATTTAAACTAGTAATTGGTTCTGATTGATGCAAAATTACCAAAAATGCAACTTAAATTAGAACGGAACATTCAATATTACAAATACCAAGCGAAAAGTTAAGGAAATTCGGGTTTAGCCGAGAGCTGAACAATTATATCATTGAATTGCAGAATTTCCGATCAAATTGAAACAGCAAATTGCCTTGAAGACACTCAGCTTCACGTTATTTTGTTCAAATGCTTATGGGGACGTTGTTTTTGAATATTTTTGCCTCATCTTTGGCTCAAAATAATCGAAATCCTTTTTTAAAGCAATATTTTGTTGCAAAATTTGTTGAAATTCCTTCATTTTACGAAAAACCTGAAAAATGTTGAAAATCACCGTTCATTTTGGCACTGAAAATGCAAGCGCGCTCCATTGCGAACAGTTCAAACATTTTCGGATTTTGGCACACCGTGCTACTTGAGAAAAACCAAAACTAAAAGTACAAGAGCCACCGCAAAACTAAAAACTAAAGCAAACGTGGCTGCTAAACCGCGCGCGCGTGTCTGGAGTGTCGTTGTACACGTGGCGAGAGACGCAGAGATGCAGAGGGTTAATAGTCGCCAGCCTGGGCGACTAGCGATTAAAATGAAGGTTGAGTCCCGACTTTTTACTTTTTCAAGAGCCCAGGACTAAATTGAAGGCTAGTTTGTTTTGTTGAGCATTTTAAAGTATATAAAAGCAAAGTGTGCTATATTTCATTTTGAATATGATAAGTACAAAAGATGTTCTTTCGTAAAGTTAAGTAAAAAACAAACTTAAACTTTTGATTCTAATCTAACATAAAGGTGATATAAACCCATTGGATTCGTATTCCCACTACATTTCATTTCATTTCGCTTTCAATGGTACATACTTAAACACCAAGTTTAGATCATTTGAGAAACTGATTTCCTTGTTCGCTTTACACTTTGGAACACAAAGATTAAGTCTATTGTGGTTTAATGTTGATGGTGGGGTTTGTAAGGGGAAAAACTGATATGTTTGATTCGACCTTTTTTAGCTTTGATAGGGACTGCAGAAGACTCGACTATCCGTTTTTTCAGAGAATTTATTTTGCAAATCTCTCCAGGTACTGCAGTCTTCCCAGATATGCTTTTCTCGTAATTTTGTCGACGTGATGTAGTAGTTCCATTCAATTTTGACACCTTTTCCACAAAGCAAAGGGCTGCTGAATCGAAGAGAGTTGCGCGGGTACGATATTTTTGTATGGCAGGTAAAAAAATCTGAACAAGCTGGAGGTTTCAATTGGCTTTTCTTGTGGGGTTATCACGCGATGTCGAGAATTGTAAAAAATACAGGTAGAGAAACGGGGGTCTCCCCCTGGTATAGCATTGACAGTGAAGAGACACAGAGACTGCCCCCTTTCTTTGAACTCCTCACCTTCTGCGTCTCTTCACTATCAATGCTATATCAGGGGAAGACCCCGTTTCTCTACCTGTATTTTTTACAATTTTCGACATCGCGTGAATTGGAAAAAAAAAAACAAAAACAAACCGTTTCACGGCGTGTTGAAGAGTACATCGTGAAAATGCGCTCCACTGCTCACATAGATTTGAGGAAACGGGTTGTTACAGATTTGAAACAGTTTGGATTTTCAAAAACGAGGCGCTGGCGGAATACGTTTTCTGCATAAAATAAATGGGTAAATATTGTTTAAATATTTAGAATAATGCAAAAGATATGTACCCACAAGAAAAAAAATATATAAAAAAAAATTGTTGCGGCGCCGCAGTAACGACGTTTTGAATACGCCATTTCGCGCAATTTTTCTCGAGTGACGTGGCAACTTTCCCGCGAAATTCAAATTTTCATTTTCATGTACCTCTCAACACCCCGTGCCGTTTTTTTTTCTAGTGAATAACCCCATTAGACTAATGGCAGTTCTCGATTCGGCGATTTTTAAGAAGATATTCTGATTTTGTAAGAAAGTCCTATCCATATTGGACATTTTTAGTGTAATCGAGCCACAAAAAGTGGTAGTAGGTTGGTATTTCAAATCGAATTTCTTTAACATATTTTCCATGCCTCTTATAGTATCGCTAGGACACTCAAAATCTACGAGGGTATTTGACACGCTTAAATGGAAAACTGGGCGCCTTGACTTTTCAGGCTTTTCCGGATTACGAGGTGTTTGAGTATTGAGAAGAAGCCTAATCGATGTCAGTGCTCGTTTCGGAGACTTTTCTCGTTTGAGCTGGTTGAATCATGCAAAAAATCCATATTTTCGAATTGAATTTTTAGTTATGGGGTTATTCATGAGAAAAAAACGTTTTGTTTTTTTTTTCCAATTCACGCGATGTCGAAAATTGTAAAAAAAAAAATACAGGTAGAGAAACGGGGGTCTCGCCTGATATAGCATTGCTATTGAAGAGACGGAGAAGGTGAGGAGTTAAAAAAAAAGGGGGCAGTCTCTGTGTCTCTTCACTATCAATGCTATATCCCCGTTTCTCTACCTGTATTTTTTTTACAATTCTCGACATCGCGAGAATTGTAAAAAAAACAAAAACAAACCGTTTTTTTTTAAAGAATAACCCCATAATAGAACGACCCTCATAATATAACGGCCCCCTAAAATAGAACGGCCGGTCGTTCTATTAGAGAATTTACGGCATTTGGTGTTCATTTGGCTACGGATAATGAAATCCGAAAACCGCAAAATTATTCCACACATCACAGTGTTTTTCATCCCGTCGTATTTAATCGTGAACAGAAAAAGAAAGAAAGAAAAACCAATTCATTTCCTTCCTGACTCAATACATAAATATGTATTTACGAGGCCCCCTAATACATAAAACCAAGGCGTATTGGGTGGGGTATTGCGAATAAAAACAAATTCGCCGTTTTCCACACCCATGCTGAATTATGTACATATCAAATCAAAGACTCTAGAAAAAGGCAAAAAAGGTTGGTCGGTCCCAAAAGGGCATATTGCCCCTCCTCCTCCTCTTCTTCGTCTGCTCCAAGCCACGCCCACAGAGCTCGTTTCTGTGTCGCTAGTACTTTGGAACATGGAACAAAAACAAGACTAGCGCCTTTTTCTTTGTTTATTTGGTTCAAAACAAAGCTTGTTTTCCGTTGGTCATCATCACGGAAAATGTGGTTAGGCTATTACATAATAGTAATATTTAGCAGCATATTTTTTAAATTGATAGATTGCATGCCCCATGCTCATTAAACTAACTTTTTCTATTTCTTTTCTTTTAGTGCTGTGCTCTTCAGATTCGAAATATGGGGAGCCATCGTATCTAATTAGGCAAGCTTCCTCAAGAGGATTCAACCCCATTCAACTTTTTCCTCTTCTTCTTCTTTTTTTCGCCACTTTTAGTGCTCCTCAATCCAGCCAGCTTCTTTTCTTTTACTCACCTCCCTAATTAGCGGCGGCCGTCTTTTTCGCCTAGTTTCGATTTCAATTATTGTATTCTCTTCTTATTTTCCACCTTCTCCTTCTCCCTTTATTTCTCCAATTCGTCTCGTCTATTGATACTGATAACAAACAGTGGCCACCTCCGTTTTCCGCCAAAACCGATTTCACAATCTGTTCGCTTTTTATCGATTTTAATTTTTCACTGATAATTGCTGGTTCTCGGCACTTTACTTTTTTTTCGCGCTGCCTCAATTTTCATGTCAAGTTTTTTTTTTTTTTTTTTCAGTGAGTAATGTCATGAGCCACCATGCTTTCCACTTCTTCCATCGTACTTTTTCTACTTTTATTCTTCCTGGCCAATCTCAATCTCTGTGAAGGTTAGTTTTTAAAATTTTGCTCTCAAAATAGGGGTAAGAAAAGTGGGAAAAAAGGGGAAAAGAGTATGCCTTTAGGGCACATTGCCGTTGTCTTTTGGCACTCACTGATTCGATTGTGCGCCGAGATATGTATGTATTTGGTGCAGGGGAAAGGAAAAGATGGGTGTAGAGATAGAGACACTTACTTTTATACGTTTTGGGGTAATCGGGACGATTTCTTTGAAATTCAAATTTTGACTGCAAAAAAATTTCAACTGCTGAAAATAGTGTAGTATTCTCGGCGCTGCAAATTTGCTCGACGAGATAACTTCTCTGTTCTCTAAATCTCACTCCATCTAGAAAGAATACGGTAAAATGCGGTGAATGCATATAGTGTCCGTATTTTAATCATGCCGTCCTTTTGGTCCATTGGACGGTATATAATGACTTTTTATTTAATTTTTGCATTAAAATAAATAATTTAAATGTATATACACAAGCCTGCGACATTTGGCCACTTTGCCCTGCTTTTTTTTCACTTTTCTTACAAGTTTTTTTTTGTAACGGCACTCATTTTTGTACTTCAGCTCTTCCAAAAATAGGCAATGTTTTCATTTTTTGTGGCGGAATTAGTAAAATGTGTAAACGTTAATCAAACGACGCGGATTTATTAAATAACTAAAGCCTAATTTACATAACACTATATGCATCCACCGCATTTCACCTGTGTACAGAGATTAAAAGAAAACTTAAAAAATTAATTGGCGGGCAATTATGATTTCAAATGTTAAAAAAAAACAATAATAATAATCTTTGCTCTACTTAATCCTACGAAATTTGTTCAAAACATTAAAATTTTAAACGGCATTGAAAAAAAAAAATTTTCCCACAATAAAAAAATATGCGCATTTTTTTCTTTCCACAAAACTTTTGATGATAAAATGTTAAAAACACTTGGGAAATAACGTGTTTGAAACTGCAAGGCTACTCGAAAACCTCCCGAAAAATCATTAAAAATATGTATTTCCTTATTTCTTGTTGAAAGGTGGAAAATCGAACAAAATCATATTTTATTGGAGTGTGTTCTTTACCTAAGGATGTTTTTTAATAGAGCATTTATGCGGGGTGCTCGCCGCCGACGCCCACACCAACGCGCTGCGGTTGCGTCGCGTGACAACGCTGTCTCTCAGTCTGCGTCTTATCGCTGAAACGCGCTCTTTCTTAAAATCTCTTTCAAAAAACGTGAACTTCCAAGGTTTTGTTTAATGGAGCACGGCACCCCCGTCGTCTAATCCGCCACCAAGTTCTTTGGATAATTAAATTATATTTTCACTCGAAAATTCACTTTTTTGACAAATTCGAATCATAATCTGATTATTCAGGATGACACCATCATTTTAACCTAAAAACGAGGCCTTTTTGTCAGAAAATGACCGAGCCTTAAGGTTTTGAAAATGCACCAGGTAGAAGCAATTTTGGAAGGCTGGGGTGCCGTGTGGAGCACATTTTGGCATACAAAAAACAAAAGCGAACATTATGCAGTTTATTCTCATCTTCATCTTCATTTTCTAAGTGTCCCGACAAGAAATATGCATGTGCGTCCTAATTCACCACCCACATAAATCTCGATAAGCTCCCCTTCCTCATTTTGACACATATGTATTTATCATACATTCGATACTTACAATGTCAAATGTCATTTGCAAGGATTAATTTCGCAAAATTCTTCAGCTGTACATACCCTCAAAGGACGCCGTTTTCTCACTGATTGGGCTTATTACTGCTCACTAGCTTTCAATGCTCAAACCAAACTCAGTCAAGTGTAAAAATGGCGGAAAGTCATCAAGGAAAAGAATAACGTCAGCTTTACCCATAAAAAACCTTCCCTCTTCCTTGGGTTTCTCATTCCCAGCTCTCTGCTGACGAACACCTCGTTTAATCGTTTCGGACATGTCCGGCCTGCCGCCTGTGTCCAACGCATTCAGAAAAAAGAATCGCATTATCCGGGACGGCGAGGACAAAAGCCAACGCGGGAAGAAACCAATTTTTGTTGTCGTCGTTGTGCTCTTTTCTCTCTGTCACGACTCATCAATTTGTGGTGGTGGTGGCGGCACTGACGGCTCCACAGAGCTGCTTTATTGTCAACGAAATGCGGATGGAATGTTCTCGAGGGAGAAATTAATTGGAGATAGGATAGGAAAGAAATATTGGGAGCCTGAATCCATGAAGGCGAATGTCATGGACCGGATTTTTCGGTTGAAAAGATTTATGGATGTATTTATGTATGTATTTGTTTTCTGGTTGTGGACAGGAATACTCGTTTTTCGTTGTTAATAATTGGAGTTATGTACTTATAGAAATTTAGAGGGCTAATTTGAAAAATGGCGTGCAAAAAATGCGGGAAATATTTTCATTGGTTAGAACCAATGTGCTCAACCGGCGGCAAAAACCGATAAAAAAAAAGTTTTTTTAATACCGGTGAAAACCGGCAGAAACCGGTTTTTCTAAAAACCGGTATGAATCGGTTTTCACCGATTTCTACCGGTGTCCACCGGTGAAAACCGGTGTTTTGTGTAAAAACACAACGACGCGCAATTGCGGACCCATTTTGTTTTGTTTTTGTTTCCAATTTTGTGTTGTTTTTTGAATGGATTTTCTGCAATTGCGCGTCGTTGTGTTTGCACAGAAAACACCGGTTTTTTTTTTCAGAATAGAAACAGGTTGTTTTGAACAACCGGTTATTCGAATGACCGGTTTTTTTCGGCCGGTTTTTCGAATAAAAAACCGGAACCTCGGAAAAAATTCTGAATACTCTCGAACATAAAATTTGTTAAATCGCAGAACTTTTTCCAAGTTTGCTCAGGGGGTTTTGGGCAACGGCAAATCAAATTCCCACGAGTTTTGGCAGATCTGCCCAGGGCATCTAATGGGCAGCTAATGGGCAATTCGCCTCCAACTTGCCGAAAATTCACTGAGCACGAAAAGTTTCATCGTCCTATATTTTTTGATAAAAATTGCATTAATTAAATAATAATGGACAGAAAATAGGCAATTTTCCCATTTCCCATTATTAAGCTTTCCACGGCGGTCGTTTTTTGCCCGTCCAATCCCAGGGGAAAAAGAAAAATGCCCGCGTGAAAAATAAAAAGAAAAAAATGTTTTAATCGAGATCAATGTGCTCAACGTTGAGAAAATTTTTGATCAACCGATTTCCAGCTCGTCTAATAATGGGTGGAGTGTGCAAACACCGGCACGTCAAAATGCAGACCGGGCAACGCGGACGGCCAGCGGGCACCCGTTCTCCGGACGGGTAAAGGACGTTTTTGGACGACCCGTCCATGGTGGAAAGCTTACCCATTATTCATCAATTCCATTCTGAACATTAAACTTTGTTTCCAATTCAACTCTCTGAAAAATGGAGAGAGAAAGACATACGTACAATCCGTTATTTACTCTCTTTTTTTCCGCTCCTAAAAATTGTTAACCACGGATTGCGTGACTACCGCCAATTGCCATAAAATCTACTACATATTTATTCGCCTTTTTTTCTTTTTCACGAGCCCGTTTTCTCAAGTAGTACTATGTCAAAAAGTGGGGGGAGGAGAAAAAGATGATGTAAAAGAGGAGGATGATGATGACTGCGTTCCCAAAGGGATTCAATGTTTCCGGACGCTTTATGTAAATAAAATGTACATACATATATTGTACATACATATGTGTGAAATGTGCCAAATTAGGAGAAGAAAGAAAGCGTGAAACTTTTTTTTTCTTGTTCAACCCCATGTCATCCAACGATGTGGGAAGAATAATTACAAAAAAAAAAAGAAACGCGTCCGTCCCAAGAGGATAAGATGAGCAAACCAACACGCTTCACAAAAAAAAAGAGACAACGAGTAGAGCGTTTTATGGGGGGAAATGAAAATGAATTTTTCCAGGCTCAAGATGTCGACTTCCCTGGACTGGAGCATGGCTTGAGAATGGAAGTGAACTCAACATAACGCACAATGCGATCGGAAATTTGGGAAATTGTGTGCACAAGAGCCGTGATTTGTACTTGTTGACAAGTGATACTTCGAGGGGACCGTGTTATAGATGTCTCATCACATTTCCAGTACATGAAAATGTGCTACACTATAAAACGAGTAAGCACATTAACAGGAGGAACATAATAATACAAATGTGATTGTTCATTGCAGCCCAATGCATCTTCGACGCAGAAATGTCCCTCGAAAAGTGCTCTCAGTTAATGAGCGCTGATACAACAATGCACACTCTTTTTAGAAGTTCGTTAAATAGATTTCGCTGAATATTAAATTCACCAAAACAAATATTACATATGTATATTTCAGAAGAAGCAACCCCTGTGCAATGTCCAATTGAAGCGCCAATGAACTTCACGTATCAAACGAATCAGGGAATATGCAACAGCAGAACTTCATTTCTTCATAGATGTGCACAATACGATCGTCTAGCTCTTCACTATCAAGCGTGTCCAGAGATTCCGAATCGAGAATCGGCGATTTGGCAAATGGAGTGCATTGGATCGTGGCAGTCGTTTGGGCTCAACTATTTTGCAGCGAGAGTTGGATATAGTGCTGGAGAACAGTATAGATGTTTTGTGAGTTTTTTTTTAAAGTTATCGGTAAAATCCGGGCAATCTAGAACGGGTAACCAACTAGGAAAGTTTTGTAACCACCCGTCGGGCTGCTGCCCGGTGACTATTACTCTCGTCTCAACTGATGCACATCCTTTTTCAAAAAATGGAAAAAATAACACAGTTGAATCAAGTGCGACCGTAACACATTCAAAGAGAGAGAGTGAGCGAAAACAACACATTGCTCATCCTTATTCATCCCTTCCTCTTTCTCACACTCTCTCATATTGTGGCATTTATTCAAATTTGGCGAATTCGTGGCGAGACGCCGAGATTAATCGTGAGTTTTCACCATTTTTTGAAAAAGGATGTGCATTAGCTGAGACGAGAGTAATAGCGGACAATGGTGAACATAGCACAAAGATGTGGTTTAAAGAATTTATTAAGGAAAATCCGTTGCTACAGGAGGGAAAACCTTAATATCGAAAAGTGACGGGAGTTGCTTTAGCAGTCATGGAAAATCATTTCCTGAACACGTACTCGCCGTCTTGTGCAATCCTGAAATGTCCGTTACTTATCTGGACCGAATTCAACGCTTGAGCTTTATCTGAAGCTCGACTCGTATACAGTTACGAGTGGCCAACTCGTGTTCAACTTAAACGCTAAAAGTTCTTATACTAAACGGCTTTATTTATAAAAAGTTATTTTACTATAAAAGGGACAATGGAAAAGGTGGAGAGGGCGCGGGGAAACGTAAGATAGGCGGCAAGGCAAAAAGGAAGGCTGAGGCGACGACAGTCGGCTCAAACGAATAGAAATAAAACCCGTTGAAATGAACGGTTTCTCGCCTTTTATAGAGTGAAAAAGGGGCGGAGAAAAGAAATACAATAATTAGCGGAACGGCGTAGATCAACTATACTAAAATAGATCACAATGGTCCGGCAGTCGACATGACGAGAGTGCAACGATCGGAGTGGAGGCGCGAGACGACAGGCGGTGTGAGTGTGCGTGGACGTCGGTGGTGAACGAAGGGAGACGCAGGGTGAGAGACAGATCAGTGTGCGCAGGAGAGAAGCGTCGGACCGGGAAAGGGCTCGACGCTTACACCTCCCCCTTTTTCTTCCGGATCGACCCTGATCCTCTCAAAATGAAATGGGGCATCCTTGTTGACTGATCGAGACGTCGCCTTTTCACTGCTCGTTGGTATCATGACTGAAGCTGGTACCGTTGGTGGTGTTGGTGAGCTTGCTCATTGTCGTGATCTTATGACTTTTGCCGAATCGTATTGCCGAGCTCCGTTGAGGTTGCCGAGATGATGTGACCGGAGGTCTGGAAGTTTAACTTGTTGCCATGTAATATGTGCGGGGATTGGGTGAAATAAATATTGGGAGAAATAGTGCCGTAGTTTTTTTTTTCTTTTTTTTTAATCATTATTTTTATTTTTTTTTCTTTAAATTTAATTTAAATTTTTTTTTTTTTTTAAGACTTCTCCATGGAGAAAACAAATGTGGTGTTGGTAATAAATACAAGTAGACTACAATAAAAGAGGGATGGTTGCTGGGGGAAAACAATTAAAAACAAAATTTGGACCGGTAAAAACGAAAAAAATGATAGGGGGATGAGACAAATAGCAAATTGGAGAAACGAAGCGGAGAGAAGTGAAAATAAAATCTCACTGAACTATTCCGTTCGGCGTCGTAGCAGCGGACGATGTTGACGTGCGGCTTGATCAGAAAACATGTTGCGGGCCGTTACCAAAATGCCTCGTTGCAGAAACAGCTGCTCTTGAAAACGTGCTTTGTGATAGCATCCTTGACGTCGTAGAAGTTCTTGCAGTGGTGCTTTTCCTTCGTCTTAATGAAGATGAAATAGGAGTCCAGACTGATGACGTATAAGCAATTTGTCGTGGCGGCTTTTCCAATGCGAACCAAAAAGGTGTATTTTCAGCCACAGAACTGAGTATCCGGGTCGAAACAAATCAGTGGAGTAACCACAGCTGCTTCGGCGTTCCTGAAAACATAGAACGCGGGTTGATGAAGTTCATACATGTCTTGCAGCGCTAGTTGAGTAGGCCAAAAAAAAGTTTCGTCACGTGGTGAACGTCTTCATTCCAACAAAAATTGCCCGATTTTCGCTTCTGATATGTGCTGCAGCGATGTGGATGGTTGAGATGACAAAGTCACAGTTCATGGTAATGTCTGTGGTCGGATTTCCTGGCTTGCCGCGCCAAGATTCCTCTTCATTCTCAACAAAAATCGACTTGTTTGCGCTTTCTGATCGTGGTGTGGAAGACGCCGACTTTCTTGAGCTGCTCCTTTTGATGGAATCGTGACGGAATGGCGCTGACGATAGTGGAGTCGACTGCGTACAGCCAGCATGCTAACTGCTTGTGAGCCAGTGATCGCACTCCAACGACTCTGGACCAGCGTTCGGAAACATTCTTCGGCGTGTGACTATGAGGACGTCGCTGGTTCTGAGCTTTTCGGTTCCTTGATTTTTTGAAACTCTTTCAATTGCTTGTGTTGGTCGGACCGAGGAACATCAGGTCCGGGAAAACTGTGGTGGCGAACTCGACATGCACCGGTGTGAAGAAGAATCGGCGTAACACGTGCTTCTGGAATGTGAACAAAGCAAAAGACTTACGGAGTGCTTGCATAACGATGAGCTGAATTGATCACTGTAGTCTTCCTTCTGGAGTGAACCGTGGTGTGAGATCTTCAAAACGTTTTCGTTGTCGACAAGCGTTATTGATGGTGCTCAAAATCAGTTGGATTTCCCGTCGGTTTCTCGCTTTGGTTGTCGAAAATTCGGGATGACTTCTCGGCCAATGAAGACAGCTACGCTGGGCAAAATGTTGCTTGGCGGGAAGACGCTGTTTATATCTGCGCTTTAAAAATTAGCGCGAAGCTGCAGTTTGGCGGTGTGGTTGGCACCGCAGGAATGTAATTTAATGAAGACCTCGGGATGGATTATAGGGGGCCTAACCAGCGGAAGACCGTGGGCCCGGAAGCTTCCCTCGAGATGTTTTGCCACATCTCTCGGTTTTCTTCCGGCGACCTCCACTGGTGGCTTGTCCCAACCATACTTGATCTCGTATTCCGTGTACCAGACCAATTTGCTGTTTCCGCTGCATGCTCATGTCGAACGGTCTGAAGAAAAACGGTTGAGACATTTGAAAACCATAATTGCGTGTCGATCGGTGGCGAAATCGACCAGGCGGTCAAAGAAACCACTTGTCAGGCGAAAAATTGAAGAAATCCACCAAAAACACGCGTTCAACGAACAAATCGCAAAAAAGATGACGTAAACAAAAGACGATGAGCGGTGCGCACGACTGCTACCGTAGGAATTGGGTGTTCGTTGCGGGACCCGTGTGTTGTGGGAGAAGATGTTCCTTTAAACTTTCGCGTGTTCGTATTGCTTTTTCGGCAATTTTCATCAGAAGTGGATGATTTTGGCGAAGACCAGTGAAGAATTTCGACGAAATGGTGTCTATTCTCAGTCGTGCTGTCGAAATATCTCCGGGATCTCCCATGTGACTGTCAATCCGTGTGATTTTCCGTTGTCGTTTTTTGCGATTGGATGTGTCGGGTAATTTCTTTTTCTGCCATATTGTTTTCGGTGACCAGTTTGCAAGATTTTCGCGGAAACTTCATGATGTTACTGCGGTGAGAAGTGATGCTGTTGTCGGCTCTCGGACGTTTCGAAAGTAGACATTTCGAAAGTGTGACGTTTCGAAAGTGCGACGTTTCGAAAGTGTGACGTTTCGAAAGTGTGACGTTTCGAAAGTGTACTTTTCGAAGGTTTTTCTGGGTTTTGTCATCGCGGTGTTTGAGGAATTTTCCTTAAAAAGCTTTTTAAAATGATTGTGTGAAACACCGCGTCGACAAAACCCAGAAAAACCTTCGAAACGTCGCACTTTCGAAACGTCACACTTTCGAAACGTCACACTTTCGAAACGTCGCACTTTCGAAACGTCACACTTTCGAAATGTCTACTTTCGAAACGTCCGAGAGCCCTGTTGTCGGATGACCGAATTTCTTCGATGATTGGAGCGGCGAGAGCTTTACCAGAGAATTTTTGTGGTCGACCGATGCGAGATGGAAAACTTATCGATCGTTTCTTGTTTGAAACTCTGGAAGCATGATTTTTTAGTGATCGGTTCCTTACCGCGGGTAGAACTCGATTTAACTTTAAATCTCGATTTTTGCAATCTTCCGAGGGAGAATTGCTTGACCAGGCAGAAATAGTAAGCGAAGAATCCGTCTTCGGTGAAAAAATGGTGATGCCTTGACGGGGATAATCGTCTTGGTTGCGCAACTGGCGTGTTGACTTCCGCTTATTTTCTGCCAAGTATTCATTGTCCGTGATGGCATTGCCAATGGGATTGTCGTCGATGGTGTCCTGACGATCCGTAAACTTACCAAACTTACCTGATTTTTTTTTTATCGTGCAAAATGCATTCTCCTATCTTTTCGTCCTTTTATCCTTATGTTTAATGGCTCATTCTGCTACGATGGATGACTTCGGTCCTTTCTTCTCAGCTTTTTCGATGGTTTGTGTTGTAAAAAACTTCCTTCGTCAAAATCCGGATTATTGATGGTTGCGTCGGACTTACCAGAATCAATGGGCTTACCTCCCTTGCTGCAATGGAATTTTGGAAAAAAAATGTCCCCTTGCGGAGAAGGTATGTGAGAAGTGGAGTGTCGGAGTTAGCGGCGAGTCGGCCGGGGCGACCTCCTGCCCTTGCTCGAACTGTGCAGGCACAATTCTCGCTAAGACGATGGAGGCGGCTCCCGACTCCGTCGTGATCCGCAACTCATTGATTCGACGGTAAAAGAGAATACACAAAATAGAAAAAAAAAAGGAAGAGAAAATCTATTACTTACCTAACTTACCTAAAAGAGAACAAAAAACTTACCTAAACCTAAACAAACTTAAACCTGAAGCTGGCGTGATGTCGCTACCCAGTGGAGCGGGGGGATAGTGGGGACGCTATCGATCCTCGGCGGTAGGTGGCCAGGAGGGGGAGTTCCCAAAACTGCGGGGCACTCCTGGCACTTTAAACCAGACTATGCTAAACTTATACGAAAAACCCGGACTACGCCGCAAAACACTAGGGCTACGCCTAAAAAATTCTAAACCTAAACCGGACAATGCCGAAAACACTAGGGCTACGCCTAAAAAATTCTTAACCTAACCCGGACTGAGCCGCAAAACACTAGGGCTACGCCTAAAAAAAATTCTTAAACTAAACCGGACTATGCCGCAAAACACTAGGGCTACGCCTAAAAAATTATACTCAACCTAAACCGGACTATGCCGCAAAACACAAGGGACTTGCCTTAAAAAATCTTAACCTAACCAGGACTTTGCCTAAAATACCAGGACTATGCCTACAAATACCAGGACTATGCCTAAAAATCTTAACCTTTGACTAAACCTAGCAGGCGCGACCTGCGTAGGGGGGGAGGACAAGCACCTACCTAGGGGGGGACCGCGAACCGAGGACTTTACCTCCATCGCTTAAACCTAACTAACGCCGCGAACCCACCGGCGACGTCTCCGGTGGATTCCTTAACTATTTGCCTAGATTGCCCATTCTTACCCCTAAAAATAAAACAGAAATATACTAACGAAACGGAAACGGCGGGAAAAACGAAAGAAAAGAAAAACAAAAAACGAGAAAATTAAAGCAGAGAAGGAGAGAGAAAGAGAGAGAAAAAAAAATTTAATGCCTAAAAAAAAATAAATTTACGCGCGTGTCATTAAACTACTAATAGAGGCGGCGGATCTTTAGGGCCAAAAAAAATTTGACCCACGACGCTGCTACCAGTTACGAGTGGCCAACTCGTGTTCAACTTAAACGCTAAAAGTTCTTATACTAAACGGCTTTATTTATAAAAAGTTATTTTACTATAAAAGGGACAATGGAAAAGGTGGAGAGGGCGCGGGGAAACGTAAGATAGGCGGCAAGGCAAAAAGGAAGGCTGAGGCGACGACAGTCGGCTCAAACGAATAGAAATAAAACCCGTTGAAATGAACGGTTTCTCGCCTTTTATAGAGTGAAAAAGGGGCGGAGAAAAGAAATACAATAATTAGCGGAACGGCGTAGATCAACTATACTAAAATAGATCACAATGGTCCGGCAGTCGACATGACGAGAGTGCAACGATCGGAGTGGAGGCGCGAGACGACAGGCGGTGTGAGTGTGCGTGGACGTCGGTGGTGAACGAAGGGAGACGCAGGGTGAGAGACAGATCAGTGTGCGCAGGAGAGAAGCGTCGGACCGGGAAAGGGCTCGACGCTTACAATACTGAGTCGCGTTGAGTGCTCAGTCAGTCGGTACTTTGACTGCGTCGGCGGGGCTGCCGACCTGAGCTCGTCGATCTCCAGAGAGATCGACGAAAGGCGACGAGCATTCTGCTCTCTCACAAAATAATACAAAGAAAAGGAAAAATTATAAAACAAAGGAAAACGTGCTTCAAAATCACATCATGTAGACCAGCGAACTGAGAGAGACGACGCAAGCGCGGAGGAAAACTCTGGAAACTATTTTAGGATTAAAGGGAGGCGCGGCGCTACTGTTGACAAGCGGGTCTCACCGCGACCGCGCCGTGCTTGCACACAGCGCAATGCGCGCGCTGTTTGAATTATATTTTGAGGATTTTCTTTTCCTCAATTGTTTTCAATGGAGAAAACTATAATTTTTCTTCCCAAAATATGGTTTTTGGGGAAAGCAAGTCGATATTTGATGCTCTTGGGCATCATTTATCGACAGAAAGGGCTCTTAAAAACAATAAAGATTTGCTAGGATTGCAACAAACAAAACTCTGGTACAAACAATGCGTTAATGTTCATACTTTCAGATCCTAGACAAAGCAGGAAGCAATGGAAGAATCGGAGAGTCAGCTGATGCCGGTTGTCAAGAACTGACTCACATCGGAGCGGCAGCAACCACTCTCCACTATCGACAAGGTTTTCATAAACTTCAAATTATTAATTGTTAATTTTCATATTATCATTTTCAGATACACCTATTTATGCGTCATGCGAATTCCCTGTAAACATGTACGGAGAGAAGTCCCGTAACTGGGAATCAATGCTTCTCGGCACTTATCACCGAGTATATCACGGATCATGGGTTTCGGCAATAAAAGGCAGAAATGACACAGTTTGGACGTGTCTTCAACAGTTTCCTACCGAAGATAACGAGCATTTTGTTTATCGGACTTTTGTCACAAAAGGCTGCAAAGTTGGATATCAATGTTTAAGGGTGCGTTGCACTCTATTTAATTTTACATAAGAAAAACATGTTTGGAATTGATTCAATTTTTTTTTTTGGGGAATTGTAGCAATTTGGGGCAACACCGATATAAAAAATGCAGCTACTGTGTTTTCAATCGACTTGCGACATGAAAACGCAATTCAATTCAATTCAAGTCTGCATTCACCGTTCTGTCTGCGTCTCTTCAAATATCACTGTGTTCGCGTAGACGCGCCCAAATAAGTGGGCGGCGTTTCGATTCGCGTTCTCATGTCGCAAGTCGATTGAAAACACAATATTTACGCTAAATAGCTTTCTCGGTGTTATAATGGAGTATTGTAAACATCAAAACAAATCGTTTTTATTTTCAATTTTTATCCGGTAAACAATAAAAATTAATAATATCGGCTATGTTGGCTATTTAACAAATTTCAAATGAAATTAGGATTTTTTTTTCATTTAGAAAACGAAGCCCAATTCTAAATCAACCCATCACCCACTAAACATATCCCTTCCAGATTCACATGCGAAAACCCCACATTGTCCACGTGGAGTACGGAGATATCAGCGCTTCAGAAACATTTGCAGACTGCTCTGAATTTCCCGTGGAAAGTAGAGACACTCTCATCCTTCACGGATCGAAAGAAGCTTGTCCAATTGGCGGGAAACATTACTCGAGTATGTGTACCGGTCCGATTCTTCAAGTTGGTTGCACCTCGAAGTATTCAATGAATTTGGTCAGGGATTGTGCGTATCCAGAAGGAGGTGAGAGCCAAAAAAGTGGGGTAATCATTTCATTCATATGTGGCTATGAATTTCAGATGAAATGACGTGTATTGCAAACTTCAAGCACGAAGACAATGATTTCATTATTGCAAGGGACAAATTATCTCATCAACTGTTTTGCATGGTAAGTATGAACCTCACGAGACTTTTAACATGGTTTTCATTTTTATAAATTCTAGACATATGTATCCGACCGCATAAAACTTCTCCGAGTGTACGATCGAGTGTCTTGTGAGGACATCTCCGTGAATAGTGCAAATCCTTACATTTCTCTCAACTTTTCCTCTTCAGGTACATAAATAAGCACAATGTCTTCATCTTCATATTTTTAATTTTCCTGAGCTTTCAGATAGCTGTTCCCCGTCGCTTCTCACCGGTTTTCTCTACTCTTCCAGCAGTGATGTGACTCACGCTCTTTCTTCTATTCTTATTTTTTCCATCCTTTTTTTCTAATCATTCCGGCCGAATCTCACAAACTTCGGGTTGGTATTTCCCAATTTTTTCCCATGGAAATTTACTATTGTTTGCCACCCCCTTTTTCGGGTTTCCTATTGCTTTGCTTGCACTTTTTTTGCTGAAAAATTGATAAAATTGAATACATAGTTCATGGCTAGAATGTTACTTACTTACTTACATTAGTCGATCCGTCCTTTAATGATTTCGTGTGAACGTCTCGCAATATCTCCTGAAAGCAACTCGTGAGCTTCGTCTGAAACCTCACAGCCGAGCGTCGTCGTCGTTTCAATTCAGTCGGTTCTTCACGGCCTCCCAGACTCCCAACGCGCCACCCAATCACTGACGCTTTTCTGGTGTTGGCGCATTATTCGGCGGCGCGCCTTTGAGTGAAATAATACGTTTTTAACAAGAATTATATGCGGAGACAATGCATAGTAACGTTTGAAAGAGCAAAAAGTGAGGAAAAGCGTCGAAAAACTCACAAAAAAATTAAAATTTTCATTGAAATCAGCCATTTTCGAGCCAAAAATAAGAAAAATTCGAAACAAATCACCGCGATTAGATTTGAACCAGAAAAAAAACCCAGAAAAATGAAGTTGAACTTTTTTTTAATTTCGAAAATTGGAAAAATATTTTTTGGGATAATTTTGGCGAAAATTATGAGAAAACTTAATGAATTTGGCCTGGAAAAATTATTTTTACAAAGAGAAAAATATAGGATTTCATACAAAAAAGGAATAACAAATTTGGCAAACGAAATTGAAAATCACGAAGTACGGAGTTCAATTGAATTCAATGAAGCGCGTTTGATCATCGCGTCGTTCCGAGCGGAAAATAAAAAGACGAAGAACGGACAAAATATAACTTAATTCCTCAGAAGAAAGTCTTTTTAATTCAATTAATAACTTCAAACTGCATCTCCTTCTCCTACAAGAGTTCAAATTCTTATGGGGTTATTATCGAAACCAGCAAAAAATTCAGCGAAAATTCGGAGAATGCTCCGATCGATCTGAAACTTTGGGAAATCATTTAAAAAATAATTCCGGTCATTCCCTGAAAATTTCAGACCAAAATATCGATTTTGAAAATTTTCAGAAATAAAAATCGATATTTTTTAAAATCAATATTTCGGTCTGAAATTTTCAGGGAATGTCCGAGAGTATTTTTTAAATGATCTCTCAAAGTTTCAGACAGATCGGAGCACTCTCCGCATTTTTGCTGAATTTTTTGCTGGTTTTTTCTATTTTTTGCTTTTTTTGCTTTATTTCGCCGAGAATTTGATCAAAAAAAATTATAGGAAAGACAAAATATTTTACGATAAACAAACTTTCAGTACTAAATTGAAAACAAGTTTGAAAAAACGAAAGTTCGCGCCAAAGGAGCGCAGCGAGCTCATTGAAGCGCGATTGCACTGTCTTACGTCCTGGGAGGCCGTGTGTTTCGGCTGCTCTCCGGAAAATTACAAAAAAATAGGTTAATGTTCGAAAGAAAAACTGTGATGACGAAAGTTCCGCAAAATATTTTAGGATTAAAGGGAGGTGCCGACGAGCCGGTCTCGCCGCGGTCGCACAATGCGCGCGCCGTTTGAATTTCTGTTTTCGAGGAGTTTTTTTTGTATCTCGTGGACCATTATTTTTCACGCATTTAACTTTCAAATAATAAAAAACATGTAACACATTTATTTGCAACACCCGCTCAGCAGGCGAATAATTTGGTCTCATGTATGGAGAAGCACCGTTAAACATTTTGAAAGGCACAGATGGGAAAACAATGGACAGTGGATAGAAAGTATATCACAATAAAAATTGGGAAAAATTACAGATGGATGGGGGTGAGAAATGACCCGTGAAAAACTCACAAACTGAAGATTGGGAAGACAGAGAACTACGCGTGGAATCAATCAGCACAAGGCATGCATGTACCCATAAGGAAATGAGATAGAATGAGAGAGGATAAGTGGAAAAAGCGGAAAAATATTAGAGATTCAGATGTACTGACTGCTACTGTAGTGTGGATGAGAGTCATGGTATCTAGCAAGTGTGTCATGCGGCTCGGGAGATGGAGTCCTTGTTCTGACATGTTAATTATTAATTCTGGTTGAGGGGTTTTTTAAGTTATCTTTCTTTACCTTCTGCCGCTCTCACTTTTCTTCTTCTTCTTTTTGTCACTTTTGCTCTTTGAAGACGAAGAAGGGCACAAAATACAACAACACGACACCGGGTTCATCCAGCATCGAATCAAAGGCAGGATGATCTTGGTAACAAGCAGATAAAAAATACAAATTACTCCAAGGTACACGACGATATCCGTGGCAAGCATAACACCATCTCCGATTGAACTGATTCCCTTGATCCAATGTGCTGGATTCAGGAATTTCATCATTCCATTGAAGCTGATTTGGTTGCACGTTGGGCATGTTCCAATCATTTCGTGCCATTTTCCTTCCACGAGATCGATCTTTAAAAAGAAAGGGGTCACGTTGTTGCTATACATTTTATACACGAAAAAAAGATACCTCTAGTGGGCTCTCAAAATACTCGATGACGTGGCAGATACTGTCAATATCAGCCATGGAATCTGCACGCAGACAGATTGTTCTGGCTCCTTGCCCGACAATTGCAGGCAACGGAATTATCATTGAACGATTTGCGGCCTGCATTATAATTTTTGATTAAAAATATTCACAATTAAAATAATTTTCTTACATGAAGGTCGCTAACGTAAGCAGTAAAAGTGTGGATAGTGTCTGATCCGAATCCAGTCGACATTTTAACAGAACCATCAATTTTACCGGATGCTTCATATACAGTCAAATTGAACAGTCGATTCGATTTTGAATCAACAATAATTGACCCAGAGAAGTCTCGAATTCTGGAGGCATTGTGGAAGAATACCAGGTTTTCATTCTCGAACTCATCATCCACTGTAAATAAATTGTGTTTATTTTTTATGTTTACACGGCCTCCCAGGACGCCAGGCAGTGCAATCGCGCTCCACTGAGATCGCTCCGCTCCTTTTGGCGCGAACTTTCGTTTTTTCAAATTTGTTTTCAATTTAGTACTGAAAATTTACTTATCGTCAAATATTTTGTCTTTCCAATAATTTTTTTTTGATTCAATTCTCGGCGAAATAAAGAAGAAGGTGAAACCTTTCGAATAAGCGTTAAAATTAAGAATTTGAACTCCTGTAGGAGAAGGAGATGCAGTTTGAAGTTATTAATTGAATTAAAAAAACGGGCTTCATTGAATTTATTTGAACTCCGTACTTCGTGATTTTCATTTCGTTTGCCAAATCTGTTCTTCCTTCTTTTTGTATGACATCCTACTTTTATTCTTTGTAAAAATTATTTTTCCAGGCCAAATTCATTAATTTTTGTCATAATCAGCCACATATTGCCTAATTTTCGCCAAAAAAATAATTTTCCATTTTTCGAAATTAAAAAAAAAGTTCAACTTCATTGTTCTGGGTTTTTTCTGGTTCAAATCTAATTGCGGTGATTTGTTTTGAAGTTTTCTTATTTTTTGCTCGAAAATGGCTGATTTAAATGAAAATTTTAATTGTTTTTCTCCGAAATTGCTGATTTCCCGTTAAATCGGTGATTTTCTGAGTTTTTCGACGATTTTCCTCACCTTTTCACGGCGTGTTGAAGAGTACATCGTGAAAATGCGCTCCACTGCTCACATAGATTTGAGGAAACGCGGTTGTTACAGATTTGAAACGCTTTGGATTTTCAAAAACGAGGCGCTGGCGGAATACGCTTTCTGCATAAAATAAATGGGTAAATATTGTTCAAATGTTCAGAATCACGCAAAAGATATGAACCCACAAGAAAAAAATATATAAAAATTGCTGTGGCGCCGCAGTAACGACGTTTTGAACACGCCATTTCGCGCGTTTTTTTCTCGAGTGACGTGGAAACTTTCCCGCGAAATTTAAATTTTCATTTTCATGTACCTTTCAACACCCCGTGCCTTTTGCTCTTTCAAACGTTTCTCTACATTGTCTCCGCATATAATTCTTGTTAAAAACTTATTATTTCACGAGAAAGCCGCGCACAAGAACATCAGAGCGCCCATAGGCGCGGCGTCGTGTAATGCGCCAACACCAGAAAAGCGTCAGTGATTGATTGGCGCGTTGGGAGTCTGGGAGGCCGTGTGTTTAGTTTCTTCATAAGTCATAACAAAACAAGCCTTAACTTACAATGAATGGAAATCTGAAGATTTGTTCCTTCCGCATGAGTGACCACTGCCTGGCGAGAAGAACTGTCAAAGATCCGCGCGGATTGAATCCAAGGTTTGATAACTTCCAAAGGTCGGCTCAGATTAAAATGACCGGGTACATAATTATTAGCTGCTAAAATCGAGCGGTAAGTTTGCTCCTTGCAATTTTTCACTTTAGCCTTGTGAATATCATCCATTTTCACCACTCCATTATTCACATGAAAATGTCCCGACTCGTCCATTCGGTACCATCCAAGCCGATCGAAATTGTTATCAGTGATCTCATTAAGTGGCTGATGTCTCAATTCTTCTGTCTCTCCTCCATTGCTAGTCCGTGAAAAGTACATTCCAGTTTCCAGTTGATGAGAGGCCCTTCCTCCAGCCGTTACTGCCAGCGAAATTCGGCGTTTTGAATCTAGGTGTCGGTCCT
Organism: Caenorhabditis japonica; assembly: GCA_963572235.1. Classification (NCBI taxonomy): domain Eukaryota; kingdom Metazoa; phylum Nematoda; class Chromadorea; order Rhabditida; family Rhabditidae; genus Caenorhabditis; species Caenorhabditis japonica. The sequence continues at coordinate 21,128,614 of OY754343.1, read as the reverse complement.
GCGTTCCTCCATCCAATTGTGATCTGATTGTCGTTTTATCCTTCTCCACCCAATAACCATTCACAAAATCATAGGCAGCATACACAAAAGTTGCGTAGGTGGTTGGCTGTTCGAGTTTTACAGCCAAGAAGGTCATATTTCTGAATAAAGAAAACATTTAAAATTTTGAATAACTTGTTAGAGAGAATCTTAGTACTCACTTGTACGGCGTAAATCTAACATCACAACAAAGCTTCGGACTGTCATCTTCACTGCATCCGATGGGCGTCTGATTTGGGAAGAAAGTACGATAACAGGAAGTTGCTTCATCATCATTCGCAGATTCTGGACAAGCGGTAAATTGGTGAGATTCAGCAGTGCAGGTGCTTGCAGTCGCATCGCATTCACAAATGCAATTGGCGTGAACTTCCGGTATTCCGAACGTATACCTTTGAGTAATCTGAAAAAAATAATAGGGTAATTTTGGAAGATAAATAGTATTATTTTTTATATCTTTAATTTTAAGTTCTAGACTTCTAGACTTTTATTTTCTTAACGTTCATATGTTTTCACTTTCTCTTTGTTATGCACAACACCCCAGCTTTCCATAATTTTTGCCTTCTTGGCGCATTTCGGCTCTGTGACGTTTCGAAACTTTTTTTGAATTTTTGCGGCATACTAGTGGATTCAAATTCCCAAAAAACGAAAAATAATTACCAAATGCCTACGTGTTTTGGTGAAAAGTTTCGAAACGTCCCAGTTTCGAAATGGCAGGTTTCGAAACGTCTCAGAGCCCGCATTTCTCGTGCAGCGCTATTGAGCAGGATTTGTTTCCATTTTATTTCAGTTTCCTCCTTTTCACAAGTTTTCAAGCATAATTATTCAATGAACACAAATTTCTCAACGAAAATGAAAAACGATTTTCAAGATTATTCCTTTCAAAAGCCAAATGACATGTCATTTCTTTATTATTTTTAACGCTCAAATGCTCAAAATGTTTGCAAGAAACTCCTCTATCAGAGAATAGGTCGTTTCAAGTAATCAAAACTATTTTCTGCCCCGAAAATTTCTGCATTTTAGGTTATTTTTTTAAAACTAAATGGCTCCGCCATTTTCCGTGAAAAATGGCTCATTTTAGGCCTAAAATGAAAGCTTCATTCTGAATAATAAGATCATGGTTCGAATCGCTCAAAAAAAAAAATTTTCGAGTGGAAAAATGTCATTCTGCTCATTGCTGGCGCATTGAACGACGGGGGGGAGGCGTGTTATGTAAAACCTCTGAGAAGCTTATCAGTTTATTTTTATTTTTATTTTATAGACACTTCCATTGATGATTTATTGTGTTTTCAATTGACTTGCGACACGACATAAGAACGCGAATCGAAACGAAACGCCGCCCACTTATTTGTGCGCGACCACTCGAACACAGTGATATTTGAAGAGACGCAGACAGAACGGTGAATGCAGACTTGAATTGAATTGAATTGAATTGAATTGCGTTTTCATGTCGCAAGTCGATTGAAACCATAATATTTCACAACCAATTTTACCCATTGAGCGGATACTTACGAAATAAATAACTCATATTAAAAAACGAACAGACTTGAATCAGTTGCTCTTTTGAATTTTGGTGTCAATTTTAAATTTTGTATCAATCAAAACATCCTTCTAATTTATGGACCTATTCATAGGATTCGTTTTTTGACATTTTTTAACATCTTTTAACGTTTTTTAACATTGTTTGACATTTTTTCACATCTATGAATTGGAAAAAAAAACAAAAACAAACAAAAAAAAACATATTTTTTTTTGTTTTTTTTCTCCTATGAATAGGTCCATTAGTGGTTTTTTAAAATGAAAAACCAACCGGATGATGATGCTCTAGTCTTTCCAATCTGATGGTGTGTAGAAGAGATGTCTGATTCCCAGACCCTTCCAGAGCTTGATCATCGTGTGGCGCGTCTTCGTAGAGACGGAAGCAAACGGCAGTGTGCAATCCAATCGAGAATTGCATTTGCATTCCTCTAGAAATTGATGAAAGGGCATCTGGAAAAGCAATGTTTTGTCATTGTTCTCTTTTTTATTTGATGATCGTCGCGTCGCGCAGACAAGCATGAAATCAAAGTGATGAAAGACTAACTGATTAGTCATCGAATCGTATTGATAGGTATGCAATTTAAACTTAAACCATTAAAGAACTCACTCTGAGAAGTTTGAGCTCTCACAATCGGTGTCTTTGAGCAATGTGGTGGCTCTGCGCGGAACAGTCCGTCGAATTTCTCTTCGAGTGGGAACGAGGATACTGTAGTTATGGCCAGCAAAAGGACACAAAGGTGGGGAGACCACTCGAACGGCGGCCTCATTTCTGAAATTGATACGATACGGTTAGCGTTGATGGAACGAACAATGGTTCACGGACAAAAAAAATCAGAGAAAGTCATTGGATTTGATAAGGAGAAAATAGGTTGAAAAATGGGTGAAGAAGAGTGCAAAAGAGGAGGGAGGGAGGGAAGTGAAGAAATGATGAAGTGATCGAATTAGAAATGATACATGGACAAAATCGAGGAATGATTGAGATTGATTAGACTGTCGAATTAGCTGAGAAGGCGGGAAGTGTCTGGGAATGGCGTAACGAGAGAGAAAGGGGGGATGGCTGGAAATATGAATCATCAGATGGTGTTACTTTTGTTAAATACTCTTTTTTTTAAGTTTAGAAACAAAATTTGACTACTGACATTATCAAATTAATCAAATCTTATCGCAATCTGCTAACAATTAGCACACTAGCAACAACCACAACCACACCCAAAATGAGGTGAACAGTTGGATTAGTATAATACTATTCCGAGAAAAAGTAATGAATGAGGTGATAAGGGCGCACACTGAGATGATAATGCGGCGTGACAAGTGGGCGGAGCGAAGCGAAGAGACAAAAAAAAAGAAAGCTGACCGATATATCCTGGCATCTATGTACATTCGTCTTCATCACCTCTTCGGCTTCTCACTTCTCGAAGAACCTGTTCGGAAGAGGTGTCAACTGTATCTAAGATGTATCCAATCCATCACCGTCCGTCCCCTGACTGCTCACAATCAGGAATCTCACCGACGACACAAACATAACAAATTTCACGGTTCACTGGCCGCTATGATAGTTCACTCAAGCGGTGGTCAGATGAGCAATTAACACGATGATTATGTCATAAAGATTTGGAAATGGAGAGGAAGGAACCAAGTATGAAAGGTCGACTGATGACCGCAAAAGATTACGAGGCCCGGTTGGCACCAAGTGATAGTGGTGAGCGACGGGAGTGTGCGAGAAGATGGGTGGAGACATGGAACGGGTGGTGAAGCAAATGGGATGGATGACGTGGCAGAATCAGTCACCGGATGTTTCGATGACTAATTAAATAGTCTAGAAGTTGAAAAAAAAAATAACTCATCATGTGGGTCCAGACCAGGGGTGGGACAAAAAAAATTTCTACAAAAAAAAATTTTTTTTTGCTCTTAAAAAAATTAACAAAAAAACAAAAAACATTCCAAAAAAATACGTATTTCTGCCAGTTAAAAAGAAAATTCCAAGTTTTTGTTGAAAATTAGAGGTTTTTGTCAATTCGGAGCATATCCCACGCCTCCCCCGTCGTCCAATGCGCCGCCAAGTTCGTCGGATAATGAAATTAATTTTTTACTCGAAAATTTACTTTTTCGAGAAATTCGAATCATGATCTGATTATTCAGGATGACATCATCATTTTAATCCAAAAACAAGGTTTTTTGGTCAAAAAATGACCGAGCCTTAGGGTTTTAAAAATGCGCCAGGTAGAAACAATTTTGGAAGGCTGGGGTGCCGTGTATCCGGCTAAGTTTTTGCCCAAAAACCGGGACATTTTTTCGCCTCCGTGGCTCTAAAAAATAATATTTTTTGTCTCACTCACGGCGTGCTAGGGACTACGTTTCAGAAAACTTTTTTGAGATCAAATTTTCGAGCGCCAATTCTCGCGCCTCTGTGTCTCCATTTTTGCACACTTTTTGCTAGACTTGGCAGATTGCCACTGTCGAGACACAGGCACATGCGAATAGGCGCGAATTCCTTTACGTAGGGTCTAGCACGCCGTGTCACTCTTACCATCGAAAAAAAAAACAAAAAAATTTACCGTATTTCCTCTAATATAGGCGCATGCGCTTCTATTTTTTCATTTCTTCAAAACTGCCGGGTATTTAGAGGTTTGCATACCAAAATCGCCAAAATACTTCCTGGCCAAGCAGGCATGAGATGACCGAAGTTTGGTGTGAAAACCTCTAAATACCCGGCAGTTGTGAAGAAATGAAAAAATAGAAACGCATGCGCCTATATTAGAGGAAATACGGTATGTCTCACTCTTACCATCGAAAAAAAAAATCAAAAAATTTTTTTGTCTCATCCAAAAAAAACCCGAAAAAACAAAAAAAATCGAAAAAAAAAATTTTTTTGGTCCCAATAGTTACGAAATCTTCATTTTTATACACGTTGAGCTAAACGCGTCAGAACGCCACTGTAGAGACGCAGAGAATACGATAGGGCGCATTTGCCTCTACGTTGGAACGCACGCGCACACTTCGAAGTAAACTTTGCCACAAAAGGACATCCAACAACGTCTTCTTCTTTTTCAACTCGGAACACTTTTTTTCTCCATCTCCGTTATCCTTGAACGGCAACGCCAACAAAAAACCAGCAGAAAAGTTGTGTTTTCTTGCGTCAAAACTTAATCAGGTCAGTCAGTATGAGAGGTGTCAATTAGTTGACAGATGGGCGGCCTGGCGCGACAATCTCGTCTCGCGGGAGCCAAGATTGATTGTCCGCGAGAAAACGGTTTAATCTTAAGGGTGTGAGAGGAAATGATGAAAAATAAGAAGAAGTGCGGACAGGACAAGAAACAAATATCAAGAGGACGAGGTGCGAATGGCGGCGGTGGTGTCAATTGAATTAGACCCAATCAACTCGCTCTTTGTTTTACACCAAACACTACACTAACCACCGAACAACTATTGTCCGTTCAACTTTTGTGAGTGAACAGGAATGAGTTTGCTTCATGCTGAGCTTCATGTCAAGTGTTTTGGCGCATGGCTAACTTGAGTTGGAATTAACTGTACACGAGTGGTTATTATTGGAAATAGATAATCGGGAAATAAGCTGATAATTGAATCAAGGTGTAGAAAAGAAATTGTGTACTTTGTTATGTGCTCACGAGCCAAATTCAGTTACCATGCTCCAATGGTCCGCTGGTCGCTGCGAGACCTGCAGAACATCAAAGCATTGTAAGTAAATATTGCTCGTGAATACAGAATAGCTTACAGCACACAGTAGATCTATTCCATAAATCTGCGACCCTCCCAGCAAGCCTTAAGCGTGATAGATAATACTCACAAAGAAATTAAAAATATGTACATGAGGGTTCAGAATTGTGTCAAATTTTCAGGAATTTTCAGAGCTTTTCAGTACGGTGATTGCGAATCCGATCTGACGCCAAATCCATGAATCTCAAAAATAATAGGAAAACGCAATCCCAAAAAGAAGTGATGAATTGTTTTTTTGCATTCTGATTACCAGAAAAACAAGATTCAAAATATATATTTTTAAAAACCCTTAAATTTTTTTCTTTACAACATTCCAAAATGACGCATCGAAAAAAAAAATCCTTTGAAAAAGATTACGACTAGGCTTTTCCAGGATGCTAATCAGTTTTTGCGAATTATTTTAAAAAGGTTTAGAACGTCAGGAAAACCGTTTCCGGGGCATTTTTCGTTGCGTCTTTGTTCCTCATCACAACTACAATTTATCGAACTTGGTTTTCCGGAAAACGGTTTTCCTATGATAGCTGCAAAACTAGTGGAACAACGGCATCCCACAATGACACAAGGAAAGTTTTTTACCGTACATATTTACTAGGTTGAGTCTTAAGTCTTGACGAAAAAAAAATTCTAGAAATTCTGGTTGGGCTTATGTTATGAGCCATGGCGGGTGATTTTATTGTAGATCACGGTGTCCAGGATTGAAAATGTGGGCGGAGCCTAATTTGCGGGCGCGCCAGAAAAATTGCATGGCGCACTTTCGGTGCTTGCGCATTTTTCGACTCTCGCATTTTTTCTATTGATTTTATTATTTTTATTTCAGTAAATGTATGTATTGTATCTTTTAATACCATAAAATTGCCCAAACTTCGATTTTCGTAAAGATTTATCCTGCAAAACACCAAAAAACTCATTTCGAAATGGTGGCTGAATCAAATTTGACGTTTATAGCCTTAAAAAATTTCTAAAGACCTCAGCTATAATTCCGGTAGAGCACATCTGGGAAAAAATTAAAAATTTATGCTTTTTTTCCCGAAAAACATAAAAAATGCGCCAAAATTTGAATTTCGCGCGACAAAATCCAGTGGGGCGCGTTTGCTCGGCTCCGCCCACTTTTCAAGACCGTGTATTCTCAGTACGGAGCGCTGCAAACGCGCTCCCTTCGCACAGTGGTGGACGCGGCCACGTTAGCGACGAGAGAGTGCAGAAAACTGAGAGAGCCGTGGCCGATGTTTTGCTCTGATTTCTCTAAACCTCACTCCAAATGCATGTGAAATTTTTTGTTCGTTTGGAGCGAGTTTTCAGCGTTTTATACCGAGTATAGATTGATGAAATTTTTAAATAAAGTTATAAAAAAAGGTGAAATTTTGAAATTTTCTGTCAAGATTTTAACACTCAAACTAATAAATTTCATCGGTAAAAAAAATTTAACAATTTTTTTTACACGATTTTTACCGTTTTTTTTTCCGCATTTTTTATTCGGAAGAAAATGTTTGGAAGGAGCACCACGGATACGGAAATTACTGAAGCGTCATACGGCCCCAAGAACAGAAGGAAAGGCAACGACTTCCACATCGGCTCTCTCAACGTCAGATCGATATCCGATCAATCCAAGGCCGAGGCATTCGACTTGCTAGCTGTCAATAGCGGCTGCAAGGTGATTGCCCTACAAGAGACGAAGAGAAAAGAAGGGGAATGGGTCTTGTCCAGTGGAGCCGAACTGATCTGCACAAGACGCGAAGCTCGCGAAGGAGGACTGGCTTTTTGGATTCACAAAGACTGGCTCGATAGTCTGGTGGAAACGAAGAGAGAGTCGGACCGTATTAGTACGGCGTCGTTCGATTTTCATGGATCTCATCTCCACGTCATCAACGTCTATGCACCCACCTCGGCCGCTAATGAGACCCAGTCGGATAAGTTCTACAAGGATCTGAAGAAAGTATACACACGGCTATCGAAGTGGGACTCGTCGATCATCATCTGCGGAGACTTCAACGCCGTCGTCGGATGCTCTTCAGACGATCTTCCATTTGTGGGTGGACACGGAACTGGTCAAAGAAGTGATAATGGTGATCGGCTGGTGAACTTCGCGTTCTCCAGCAGAGTTTCAATACTTAACACGATCTACCCCAAACGACCCAACCGGAAGTGGACATGGATCAGTCCGAACGGCAAAACGAAGAACGAAATCGACTTCATTCTCACGAACAGGCGAGAAATTGCAGTAGACTGCGAAGTATACTGTGATTATCTCAACTGCAGTGACCACCGTCTTTTGCGCGCGAGATTCCGCTCAACCGCGAAGAAGGAAAAGTCGAGGAAGTTCGCAAAGGCCAAGCGGGCTGGAGGCGAAAGATCATGGGACCCCGTCAGATTCAAGAACACCATCACCGAAATGCTCACGGAAAATCCACCAACATGCTATGAAGAACTCACGGAGTCGATAAGGAGCGCTGCCAGCACAGCTACGCATGCAACTCATCAACTCAGCAGGATTTCCGAAGCAACGAAGAAAATGATGATGTCCCGCTTCCAGATGATACACGCCGGACAGACGAAGAACGCGGATCTAGCGAAAATCAACAACGAAGTTCGAAGATCTTTGGAAAATGATTTGGACAAATGGCGAGAAGTTAAAAGTCTCGAAGCCGCGGTGAAAGGAAGAAGCTTGAAGAAAACGAAGCGAGCACTGACACTCAAATCCTCCCCGTTCACGAATTTAGAACGGCCGGATGGATCAACGACATACAATCGTCCCGAGATCAGGAAGCTAGTTCTCACTCACTTCTCCAATCTGTACGCAGCGACGACGCGAGAGCCACAATCCAGATACAACCATCCAGATGAGCCGGAAATTCTCCAACATGAGGTCGAACACGCAATAGTCACCTCAAAGACGAACATTTCGCCAGGACCTGATCAGATTACAATGCTACAATTAAAGCTGGGAATTGAGAGCATAGCTCCTCATCTCACAGCCGCACTGAATCAAGTCCTCACGAACGGGAGAACACCGGAAGACTGGAAGACGGTGAAGATTTCTCTCCTTCCCAAGACCACGAAACCGAAGAAAGTGAAAGATTATCGTCCGGTTGCGTTGTCCTCAATCGTCTCAAAACTCTTCACAAAAATCCTTACGAGAAGGATCACCGCCAAAAGCGAGGATTACCTGGAAGAGTCACAAGCAGGATTCAGACGTGGAAGAGGATGCGCAGACAACATTCAAGTCGTCGCGCAGATGTGGGAAAAGTGCACCGAATTCAAGATTCCGCTCGTAGCGGTCTTCCTGGATTTCACTTGTGCCTTCGACAACGTTAATTGGACGAAGATATCCCAAGTCCTGAACAATCTTCAAATCGGAAGAAACGTGATTCGGGCCTTAAACAACTCAAACTCTTCGGCGATTGGAGAGCTGAACGTTCTGAACAAGAAGATGAGGTTCAAGATCAAAAGAGGAGTACGTCAAGGTGATTCGTCGTCTCCACTACTCTTCGCGCTGGCTCTTCAGGCGATCTTGGATGAGCTAGACCCAGCACCTTGTGAGGATGATAAGACCGGAATTGACATCAATGGAGAATCAATTCACCGTTTGGAATTCGCAGACGACGTTGTTTTATTCGCGAGCTCTGTGAAAGAGGCAGAAGATAGAGCAAATCGGATTGCAATGGGATGTCCCAAGTACGGCCTCAATATAAACCCGTCCAAGACGCAAATATTGATGAATAAGTACGTCACAAGATCAGATATCGATATTCTGAACACGAGGATTGAAATCTCCCAAAAGGTCAAATACCTCGGAAGAACGTTTGCGGACGACGGATCTCTCACTGAAGAAGTCGCTAGAAGGATTCGCGCGGGATGGGCTGCTTTCAACGCCATTCGGCGGGAGCTCTTGCAGTCTCCTCAGAAGACAAGAATAAGACTTCTCACAACAACTGTCATCCCAGCGATGACTTATGGATGCGAGACATGGACTTCCAAGGAGGCAGACACGAAGAGACTACAGAGAGCGGTTAGCAACATGTTCGAAATTGCCGGATGTGACCCACCAGACATGGAAAAGCAAGTCTTACGAAGAAAACTGAAGTGGGCAGGACACGTATCACGCATGAAATACGACAGATGGGCGAAGATAGTATCAGAATGGGATCCTAGGGGATCAGCACGACCACGCGGTCGTCCTCCGAAAAGATGGGCCGACGACATCAAGGATTCGATCAAAATCTTCATCCACAATGAGGCCCTCAGGGGCAACCTCGGGCACGGCCGCCGAAGAATTGGCATACTCGAGGCAAGACGAGCATGGTCCACTGTCGGAAGGGATCGTGTAACTTGGCGCAGCTTGGTTCGCAGTATCCAGGATGGAAACTGAGGTCGAACCTCACAAGTATCACAAGTAAGTACTTTCGGTGCTTGCGCATTTTTCGACTCTCGCATTTTTTCTATTGATTTTATTATTTTTATTTCAGTAAATGTATGTATTGTATCTTTTAATACCATAAAATTGCCCAAACTTCGATTTTCGTAAAGATTTATCCTGCAAAACACCAAAAAACTCATTTCGAAATGGTGGCTGAATCAAATTTGACGTTTATAGCCTTAAAAAATTTCTAAAGACCTCAGCTATAATTCCGGTAGAGCACATCTGGGAAAAAATTAAAAATTTATGCTTTTTTTCCCGAAAAACATAAAAAATGCGCCAAAATTTGAATTTCGCGCGACAAAATCCAGTGGGGCGCGTTTGCTCGGCTCCGCCCACTTTTCAAGACCGTGTATTCTCAGTACGGAGCGCTGCAAACGCGCTCCCTTCGCACAGTGGTGGACGCGGCCACGTTAGCGACGAGAGAGTGCAGAAAACTGAGAGAGCCGTGGCCGATGTTTTGCTCTGATTTCTCTAAACCTCACTCCAAATGCATGTGAAATTTTTTGTTCGTTTGGAGCGAGTTTTCAGCGTTTTATACCGAGTATAGATTGATGAAATTTTTAAATAAAGTTATAAAAAAAGGTGAAATTTTGAAATTTTCTGTCAAGATTTTAACACTCAAACTAATAAATTTCATCGGTAAAAAAAATTTAACAATTTTTTTTACACGATTTTTACCGTTTTTTTTTCCGCATTTTTTATTTCACTTATTTAGCAAGCGGTGATTTTAAAAATTATCACCTTTATCTTTTGAAGACGATATTGAGCAATTATCAGAAAATGATTCAATGTTACGAAACAGTGAAAGATATATGTACAAATGATTCCAAAGTTCCAAATTGGCAAAGAAAAGGCAAAAATCTGCATAACGGAACGGTTGAAATTTGAATAGCAAACATAGGCATGCGCCGCGAGCTTTTGGAAATGAAATGAGAAGAGGATTAGCAACTGTCAAGTAGAATACCACTTTGTCATAATGTTTGTCCTACTCAAATTAAGTGCATTGCATTGCGCATAGAGCATGGTGGAGGTGAGAATATGGTAAACACATAATGTTTATTAACAAGAAGAGAAACGTTGCGTAAGAAAGTGAACAATTCTCTTAAAAATGAATGAATTGGAAATGTATGAATGAAGAGAAACAAAAAAAAACACAGGCGAGTGGGATGGTTGTATGGTATTGTAAGCGGATTAGATTTGATGATTGGCGGAATTTGGTTTACACATCCGATTGAATAGAGTACGGAAATCTTGTTGAAAAGTCTCGAAATGAAATCACGGATCGGTGAACGAAAAGTAAAAGCAACAAGTCAAAAGATAGGTTGTTTGGTTTTCACATTCTCGGAATCCAAAAAAAAAAGAATCATACGGTGTGAAGGCACGCTTACGCAACACGATTCGGGAGAAGAAGGAAATTAAAAAGAAGGGAAAGGAAAAGCTGCGAGAAGCGGATAGAGTAGAGAGAAAGACGGACCACCACACAATTACTAGTTTTTTGGGGAAGAAGACAACTTGCGCATCTTTTTTGTCAATTTTTTAGTGGATAGAGAAAAAAAATGTGTCTTTTCTGAATGGAATGGAATGGAAAATCCGATAAACAACTTCCTTTTCTTTACTTCTTTATATACATATCGAAGTTTCGCAACGACAAAAATTTTCAGAGGACACGGCACCCTAGCCTTCCTTCCAAAATTGCTTCTACCTGACGCATTTTTTAAACCCTAAGGCTCTGTCATTTTCTGACGAAAAATTCTCGTTTTTGGACTAAAATGATGATGTCATTCTGAATAATCAGATCATGATTCGAATTTCTCAAAAAAGTAAATTTTCGAGTGAAAAAAAAAATAATTTCATTATCCGACGAACTTGGTGATGAATTGGACGACGGGGGGAGGCGTGGAGGAGAGCTTGGAAATATGGGTGATTCAATTGAAAGTTTATGTAGAAACTATCTGCTAGACATTTAGAAACTGGAATATATAAAACATAATAATTTTAAAACTACGGCAAGGAAAGTGAAAAATATGAATTTGAAAAAATTTTGAAAAAATTATTTTTTTTTTTTTTGAAAATTCGCTTTCGATTTAAATACGGTAAATAAAAAACTATCCCAGAAGAGATATACTGACAAAAATACCCTAATATCTTCTGTATAAGACCGCATGTTTTTAAAGTCTGTTTGAGCTGAGTTCTGGAGCGCATTCGTACAAGAGTACAACCCCAACATGAAAACGAGCCTATACACAAGAAACTGGGCAAGATTTTACGTTTTTGTTGTTGAAAAAAACCCGTCTTATGCTTATACACAAGATATAAAAATATTCGGAATTTTTGAATTTTTGACTGCAAATATTTTCCAGAAATCAAAATCCAGAAAAAAAATCCAGAAGAAGCACAATTTCGGGAAAACCAATTTCGAAAAATCCTAATTATTGCGTAACGTGAGAGTCAGAGGCGCAGAGAAAAATGTTTTGTAATGGACCTATTCATAGGAGAAAAAAACCAAAATAATGTTTTTTTTTTTTTCCTATTTATAGATGTCAAAAAATGTCAAACAATGTTAAAAAACGCTAAAAAATGTTAAAAAAAAAACGAATCCTATAAATAGGTCCATAAACGGTTTTTCTGATGTTCAAAAACCGTTTTAAATAGTTCGTGAAAATTGAATGGCAGCCTAGAAATCCTACTCATAACTTCTTTTTTTTTCGAAGAATTTTTACCGACATTACGTGGCACACTTTACGACTTTTCTTCATTGCTTTTGGAAACTTAAGGAAGAGAGAGAGAGAGAGACCAATCAACTACTGTACCAGTTCAGTGCATTGCGAAATGAGATGGGGTGCGATGGATAGATGAATAAAACAACGCAAAAATGTTTTGAAACAGGCGCTTATCTAGAGTCAGCAGCATGAGCAAAAAGAGAATTCCCCAAAGAAAAATCGTGAAAAAAAAACGAGAGACTGAAGCAATTTGAGTGTGAGGATTACTGACCCCCGCGAGAAGAACTGATAGAGGAAAGGCACGGAACAAGTTTCTTCCATCCACACGGACGTCGTAAAGAATTCGTGGAAGAGAAATTTAGAGAAAAAGAGAAAGGTAACTAGCCGAATTGTCATCTGTCATCCAGAAGCGGAACTGATTCCCCTTTTAGACTACCAATACCAAAAAAGAACTTTTTTTAGAAATGAAAAAAGGCACAAAAGAGCCAAGATGACTAACAGACGGTTTGGTTTAGGAGGCACCGAACCATCACCAATTATACTTTTTTTTTTTTGGTGCGCGGCGAGAAAAAAATAACAGAAAAAGCGGTTGGGTCGAGAAACAACGAGAGGAGGACAAACAAGTGGAGGTATGTATGTAAACTGTAAAAAAAATAGAACAGGTAGCATCTTCAACTGTGAAAAATCAATGGTCGAGTGACCTCGAATTGTCAAAAGAGGGAAAAAAACGAGGTGTGTTGAAACATGAAATATTTTTTGCGGTCAATAATTGCGGTTGTGGCTGTTAAATTTCTTTTTCTTTTTTTTTGTTGCGTTAACTATTGTGTGTGTTTTTTTCCAGTCGAGTTGCTAATTTTTTTTGTTTACATCAATAAATGAAAGTCCGCACACACTTTAAATTTAATTTTAGTGTACTTTGCGATGCACATATGGATTCGTGACGGAGTGAAATTTCGGCTCTCTGAGTTTCAAAACAAGAATTTTCAAAACTGGGACCTTTCGAAATTTTTTTGCGTTTTTGCGGCGTACTAGTGTATTTAAGTTTCCATAAAAATACAAATAATTGATAAAAGCAAAATATAAAAACCTAATGAGCGTGCGTTTTGGTGTCAATTGGCAAAAAACGCTACGAAAAAATGCAAAAAAGTTTTGAAACGTCCCAGAGCCGAAATTTCACGTGAAACTGGGAAACGAAAATCTCTTAATTTCTTCACTTTTCCTAATAATTCGAGTAACTTGATTTAAAACACAATGAGCCTAGAATTTTTCAAAGTTCTTGCACATTTTACTGGATGATGAAACAATTTAGAAGCATCATATTCATTCTACACAATCATCAGAAATTGAAAAGGTTTGTCCTAATACGAAATATGGCACCCCAGCCTTTCAAAATTGTTCCTACCTAGGGCATTTTTAAAACCCTAAGGCTTGGTCATTTTTTGACCAAAATTCCTCGTTTTTGAATTAAAATGATGGTGTCATCCTGAATAATCAGATCATGATTCGAATTTCTCAAAAAAGTAAATTTTCGAGTGAAAAAATAATTTCATTATCCGACGAACTTGGTGGCGCATTGAAAGACAAGGAATTCAGAAAAAATAACTGTTGAATGCGGTCGAAACCGTCGACATTCTATGAATCACAGGAACAGTGAAAAGAGACGGGTGTCTTATTTCGAATCGGCTCCGGGACATTTCGCAGCCGGACGTTTCGCAGCCGAGACATTTCGCAGCCGGACATTTCGCAGCCGGACATTTCGCAGCCGAGACATTTCGCAGCTGAGACATTTCGCAGCCGGACATTTCGCAGCCGAGACGTTTCGCAGCCAACCTCCTTATATACACACTCTCTCATTTCTCTGACCATGCTTGTTTATCAATAACATGTTTACCAATTGTGTAGTCGACCGCTGAGAGAGAAGTGAGAAGTGTTTACCGGCTGCGAAACGTCTCGGCTGCGAAATGTCCGGCTGCGAAACGTCTCAGCTGCGAAATGTCCGGCTGCGAAATGTCTCGGCTGCGAAACGTCCGGCTGCGAAATGTCCCGGAGCCTTCGAATCATCTCCTGGATGGACAGAAAAACGAAAGGGAGACTGTGAGTAAACAAGTACCCGAAAGCAATTTTTTGCTGTTGTGACTCTAGAGAAAAAAAAAGAGGTTAGGGAAAAAGAAACAGAAAAATAAGAAACTGAAGCAATGAAATGGGAAGGCGGAAAAGCCATAAATAGAGAATTAATTCGATTTCTCTCTGCCATCACATCATTCCGAGACTGAAAGAATAAATAGGATAGGAGGCATCCATTGTTGGCCACTGGCAAAGAATGGAGGGCAGGAAAAAAAACAAAGGAATTTGAAACAGTTATTTTACTTTATACTGTTTCTGATATGTATTTAATTACAGTAAAGTTAAGGAAGGACAAGCGTGAAATGGAATAGGGAGACCTTTGAAAAGCAGGTGGAAAATTGTTCTTCTTTCTTGTTACTTCTGGAGAATGATTTTACAAAATTGGCTAATAACATTCATAATCAATAATACTGTCTTTTCAAACGAGTTGCAGCATGAAAAATGAGTCGGCTATCCCTTTTTTGTCTGCGTCTCTTCAATTAGAACTATGTTTGAGTGGTCGCGAACAGATAAGTGGGCGGCGTTTCGATTCGCGTTCTCATGTCGCAACTCGATTGAATAAACAATATTATAAACAATTGGACAAACCATATACATAAGTGAGCAGAGATAGTGCAAATTAACTTTTTAAATCATTTCTCAGCCATGGTGCTTATGAGTGAGGAAGTGATCAAATTGCTCATATTAGCGGCATTAGTCATCTCGTTTGTTTTCGGGGTTTTGTCTTCCCAAATTTCCAAACACCACCCGACACTTTTTTTAGATTCAATCTTTTTTCAGTTAGGGATTATTTCACATTATTTACGGTTGCTACCATGATTCTTAACCACGATGCTTTTACCTATTTTCTCATTTATGGACCTTTAGGATTCGTTTTTTGACATTTTTTTAAACATCTTTTAACGTTTTTTAACATTGTTTGACATTTTTTGACATTTTTTGACAGCTATGAATAGGAAAAAAAAACAGAAACAAACAAAAAAAAACATGTTTTTTTTTTGTTTTTTTTTTGCTTTTTTTCACTTTTCTTACAAGTTTTTTTTTCTTGTAACGGCACTGATTTTTGTAATTTGTACTTCAGCTCTTCCAAAGTTCGTGGTTTTTTTTTTTGGCTGAATTAGTAAAATGTGTAAGCGTTAATTGAACGACGCGGATTTATTAAATATCTAGAGCCTAATTACGGACACTATATGCATCCACTGCATTTCACCAAGTCAGCAAAGGTAGGTTTACTTCAAAATAGGTAAGGGTGAAGAGATTATGTATCAAGGAATTTCCAAATAAAACCAAAATTTGTAACAAAAATGAATTGAATTACATTATATGTACATAGCTTTCGAAGAAGAACAGCAAAAAAAAAACAAAAGATATTCCCAATTGAAGATGATCGAGGATCTCAAGAAGAGAAACAATACGCGACTTGCTTGTCGAATATCATATGTTTGTGTTTGTTCAAAAATTGCCCTTCTTGCTCGCGTCTTGTTCGCGCTCTAAAACAATGATACCTCAGGCCACCGTCTCGAGTACTCCCCAAACAAAAAAGTCATGCCGTTTCGATTCTTTTCGAAGATGAAGACACATCTTTGCAACCGGAAATTTATTCAAACCAATTGATAGCTGAGGCGATTAACACCGGAAAAGTGAGAAAATTACAAGGGTAAACATTGAAAGAAAAAAAGTTGAAGAAGCTCTGTCTGCGTGTGATTGCGCGAATCATTAAGATGATGAATTTTTGCAAGAATACGAGAGGGGAAGAGATCAAATCGCAAGATAACCTCATAGAGAATACGGTAAATTGCGGAAGAAGAAGGATAGCTGCTGAAGAGACAATTCGAACAGGGCGGGATTACGGGTGTGTTGATGATGATGGCGGAGGGAAAGCTGTTATGATGGGATATCGTTTCGAAATGATTTCAGATGAGTAGGTTTCTTGTTCAATGCGTTTCGAGTAGTGGGCGGGACGAAAGTAAATTGGAATTGTTTTTCGAAAATTGAGTAAGCATTTTCCAAAAAAAAAATTAGTGTTTTCCTGAAAACTGTGATATTGTCTTCTCTTGCATGCGAAAAATTGTTGACAACTAAAACAGAAAACTTAATATTGTGTTTTCAATCGACTTGCGACATGAAAACGAAACGCAATTCAATTCAAGTCTGCATTCACCGTTCTGTCTGCGTCTCTTCAAATATCACTGTGTTCGCGTGGTCGCGCACAAATAAGTGGGCGGGATTTCGATTCGCTTCTCATGTCGTGTCGCAAGTCGATTGAAAACACAATAAGCATTTTCCAAAAAAAAATATCGCTTTCCTGAAAAGGGTGATCTTGTCGTTTCTTGCATGCAAAAAATTGTTGACAACTAAAACCGAATCTTTATTGTTAGTGGCACGCCGACAAAAATGGAGACGCAGTGACGCGAAAATTCGCATTAAAATTTGAAAAGCATATTTAGTCCCAAGTACTATTCCGCGAAGTTTCATGTTACTATCAAAAGTTTAGAGGAAATCCAGGGTGTGAACTATAATTCACAATTTTTTTACAAAATTATAAACTTTTCCACGTATTGTACAACAATTTTCAAATGCTACATATTTTTCCTGTAACAAAAACAAAAATTACCAACTCGATCCGTTCTTCAAGTACCAAAGGTACTGCGGATCACGGTTTTCTGCATCCTCGGACTGTTCACCGTTCCGAGCCTGACAGTATTTAAGTCAATTCCTAGCTGGGCAAATGACCGAGCAATCTTTGTATATTTCACTACTACCCAATAAGAGACAGGAAAGTTTCGAAACTGTTACGGAGCGCTGCAAACGCGCTCCGTTCGCACAGTGATGGACGCGGCCGCGTTTGCAACGAGAAAGTGCAGAAAATTGAGAGAGTCGTGGCCGATGTTTTGCTCTGATTTCTCTAAACCTCTCTTCAAATGCATGCGCAATTCTTTGTTCGATTGGAACGAGTTATCAGCGTTTTATACCGAGTATATAAATAAACAGCCCAAAAAGAAAAACGTTAAATGTTGAGCGACAAAATTAAAAAAAAAAAACCAAAAATCCCAGGGCACAGTATATGTACTTTCCCGTTTTCCGTCAAAATGTTAATTTGTCTCACCCAAATTTACCGGAAAACTTCCCATCGATCACAAAGATGCCGCTCCCGAGATAAAAACAAAACATAATTTTGCGCGTCACGTTTAAAATGTTCAAATTATTCAAAGTGACACTTTTGTCCATTTCGTCGGTAAGTTCATAGAGAAACTGTTCCAATTATCTTGGAAAAGTGCGCGAGATAATTGCCATCAAGTGACTGGGCTGGTGAGGACCATACATTTCCCGGATTGGTGACGGACACGGAAGGGCACGCAAGTGATAAACAGGCGAGGTAATCCATCATGCGTGATACCGGTAGGGCGACAAGCCTCTTCCATCACTCATCGTACGGTGCAACGAACTGATATGATTGTTTGGGAACTGTAGTTTCGATGAAGAAGATCGAAAAGAAGAAGAACGAGAAGAAGGACTAAAAACATCAATTGTCAATCAAAAAATGGCGAAGCGGGGTGATTTTCGTGTTTCTGTTTCGTTCTTCGTTTCCATTGCTATTTGAACAGAACAGACAGCAACCCAGGTTACCTATCATTCAAACTGATCTAATCTGCTGATAATGTTCGCTTCGCGCAGCAGGAGGTGAGCGCCGCGCCCGTAATGAAATTTATATAAATGTTTGGATTCTATGTGTTTTTTTTAATGTCTTTACTTTGGGGGCCAATAATGATCTCCCACATTCCAAAATGTTCTAGGAAGTACATATATACGTAGCCAGAGTTGAAAGTGAGTTTATTAGGGTGAAAGTGAATGAATGTTGATGATGAGGCTTACACGGATTAGTCAGTCAGGTTGGGGTCGAAGACGTCGATGATTGAAGAGAACGGGTTCTCAAAAGAGAAAGAATGACACGCGTATTCTCTGAATGAATTCTGATACGGAATGAATGATATTTATGTTTAAAATTTGAGACGACGAGAGAGAGAGAGAGAGAGAGAGAGAGACCGCTCCTGATTAGCGTCGAATTTGGCGAAGATTTACGAGTGTGGCATTTTTGATGGTTTCAAATTCTGGTGAAGGGTGAGGTGATAAAAACAGAGATTTATCAGCGTGATAACAGTATTCAAATTCAAATTGACAGCTAAAATACGATGGGAACTGGAATTTAATTTCGGCAAGGGCGCCACGTCTTCTGTGAAAATTAGAAGACAAGTTGTTTTTTTGGGGTTTTTGAGTTAAAATTTCAAACAAAAAAATGATATTTCTTTTGAAGAGCACTTGTTCAAATAACTGCAACATTTGAAATTTCATTTCATACTTTTCCCTGTATTTTTCCACTTACCTCAATGGGCGTAAATAAATAAATAAATATCAAATCTTCTCTTGGACCAGTTTTTCAAACTAATTTGGAATTAAAAATTATTGAAAATTAAAACCGTACGGTGTCCAGGATTGGAAATGTGAGCGGAGCCTAATTTACTGGCGCGCCAGCAAATTAGCATGGCGCACTTCCGGTGCTTGCGCATTTTTCGACTATCGCATTTTTTATTGATTTTATTATTTTTCTTTTAGTAAAACCTGTTTTTCTTGGTAAAATGCATGTATTGTATCTTTTAATACCATAAAATTGCCCAAACTTTGATATTCGTAAAGAATTATCCTTCAAAAACACCAAAAAACTCAAAACGATTATTCCGAAATGGTGGCTGAACCAAATTCGACGTTCTTATGCTTAAAAAATTTCTAAAGACCTTAGTTATAATTCCGTTGGAGCACATGTGGGAAAAAAGTAAGAATTTGTG
This sequence comes from Caenorhabditis japonica, assembly GCA_963572235.1. Classification (NCBI taxonomy): domain Eukaryota; kingdom Metazoa; phylum Nematoda; class Chromadorea; order Rhabditida; family Rhabditidae; genus Caenorhabditis; species Caenorhabditis japonica. The sequence continues at coordinate 21,109,202 of OY754343.1, read as the reverse complement.
CTTTCTTTCCCGAAAAACAATTTGGCGCGAAAAAATCCAGTGGGGCGCGTTTGCTCGGCACCGCCCACTTTTCAAATCCTGGACACCGTGCGTACCTCAATGGGCGTAAATAAATAAATAAATATCAAATCTTCTCTTTGACCAGTTTTCAAACTTATTTGGAATAAAAAATTGTTGAAAATTAAAAACGTTATTTCTCTATTACTTTTGCGTTCCTATGAACGGAAAAATAAAATTCTAATTCTATCGGTGTTTGCGGGCACTTGTAGAATACAGTAATACCACACTGAAATCTTGCTTCACAGACCCTGTCAAAACCGAGAAAAATATTTTTTTAAGAACGAGGAACAAGCTTCGCTCCTTTTGCATTTTTCGGTCCGAGTTTTGTAAAGTAGGTGCTTAAAAATGCTGAAAAAAACAGGGCCGAAATACTTGCAAAATGGGCGGGACTTGTTCCCTGGTTTTTTCAGGGTATCATTAATTATCTTAATAAATTAATTACTGTAATTTTAATTGTTTTTTCTATACTACCGTAGTCCCCGCCCTATTTTTTTTCAAAATGAACCAGCACTTTGCCATTCTAAACACATCTGGACGCAAATGCAATTCAAGAAAAAAAATGGCAAGTATCAAGCATTCATTCATTATCCGCGCGCCATCCGTTCGATCACCACCCACCCCCTCAGACCACCGGCAACGAAAAAAAAAACCGGACTATCATCGTCGTCGTCATCGCCTCATTATGGTGGTGTAGTGAGAAGGTGTGAGAAATCGGCGGTTGGCATTATCCTCCTAGTCAAGAAGAAAATCAGCTTGTCTACTCAATTAGCCTCGTTATCTTTGATTGGGTCGTAGTATTGCCCACGAAAAGAAAGACATTAGAAACTCTTCTCGTTGGAAAAATGCGGGGGAAACAAAATAAGTTTTGAAATCAAATCGAACCATATCTGTTTCCCATCTTTATCTTTCCCAACAATGTGTCTAAATTTTGATAAAATAACCTTGAAATTATCAATCCTTCATTGTTCGTTTCTCCGGTCATTTGTAAACATTCGCGCGTACGTATCCATTCAGTTGTGATAAAAACGGACGGATACAGAACGAAATGAAATGACCGGCGACGGAGCGAACCGCACATCGTAAATCTGTTTTGGGGTGTCATTTGATACGCCTGTGAGAAAAGAAAAGAATTGATGTTCATTCGATAGTGTCAAGAGTAAATGGACTAGTGATCGGAATGGATATTGTGTGACACGTCATCTTCGAGAATTCAGGATTTGAAGATAAAAAGTTCTTGACGTCTTCTGGATTTGTTTGCTCTGTGAGCCACGTGTACAGGAAACCACCTCCGCCTGCTCCGGCCGCCCATCCAACTTTGATCATTTTGCTTCTGGAATTGTCAACTTTTTTGTATTGAAAGTGCGGTCTAATTTTCCTTAAAATGAGAGGCCAAATTTATGAATATTTAAGGTGCGGTAAATAAGAAAATAAATGATGTTTCGGGCGGAAAATAGTAATTTCGTAATTCCTGAAACCATTCACGGATCCTTGATAGTGGCATGAAACTCGTAAACATTCAAAATTTTTAATTTTCTGTCCGGAAAACCATTTTCCTTTGTCATTCATCGTACGGTAATTTTTAATGAATATGGCATCAGGCTTTAAAGAAACTATTGTCCATTCGCGAAAATAGCAAGTGCGCTCCACAAAACTTAGTACTTCGTGGATTTCATTTTCGTCGCCAATTTATTTCATTTCACGTTGAATTTACGCGTGAATTGAAATAATTTGGCGACGAAAATGAAAACCACGAAGTACTAAGTTTTGTGGAGCGCACTTGCTTTCTTCGCAAACGGACAATATGGTTTTTAAATGAATGAAGAAATTACTTTTTCTGGTGGTACAATGGTATAGAATTGCAAGTCATAGAACTGCCCGAAATAAAAGCTGTTCTGTGTCAGTACCAAGAATGCCACAAAAAAAATTTTTGCGAAAAAACAAAAAAAAACCAAAAAATGTTTTTCATTTTCACCGCGTATTTTTTTAGTTTTTTATCAAAATACTATCAAATTTACCCATTTTATTCATGCAGAAACGTGGGAAATTGCAGAAAATGTGCGAAAACTGGAAAAACCGTACTCTAGTCTTTAACCCAAGTTTTTCTTTCCCATCTTTGATTTTTTCAAAAAAATGCGAAAAAATTTTTGAAACAAAAAACCTATGCGAAAAAAAAATAAAACAATTTTCGCAATAAGTGCGAAAACGGCACCCCTGGTCAGTACAGCTTCATTTCAAGCAGCTCTATTCCATGCTAGATTTATACTTTTACAGCTCACCTTTTCAAGTCCTCTAGCACTTTTGTCACAATTGGAGGTTCACATCTTGTCATGAAGTTTTTCGTATTATGATACTGTTCTATCAGCTCAACTGGAAGTTCTCCTTTCTGTATCCTCTCGACAAATTCATCCACTGACTCTGTCATTCGTTGCAGTTTATTTTTAGTCGATGGGCAAGTGAAAAAGTTGCGAATCACTTCCTGTAGCAGATTCTTTGCCAATCGAGTTTTTCCAGTGTAGATCAACAAGATACGTTTCTCCAGAAGCTCAACAACTTCTTTCTTCAGCGGAATATTCTGTACTGCTATTTTGTCTTTTGAAAAATAACACTTTTTGAGACCGGGATACAACGATCCGACTTGATCTTGCCATCCACCACCAGTCGTCATAATTTGCTCAACTCGTAATACAGTATGCACAATCATTTCGTCAACCGAATACTTTTCAGTATTCTGTATCACTCCAAACGCAGAAAACGCCCTCAAAATAGCGCTCGCGATAGTTGAAGACGTTCCAAGACCCGATCCATGTGGAAGATTAGATCTTGTCTCTACCCGAAGTCCAATGCAGTTCAAATTAGAGAAAAAATCAGACAGTGTGTGAAAATTGAGAGCCAAAATACAAGCACATACAATTGAACCAGTTTCCGTTGGTTTATCGTGCACGTAGAAGAGTTCTTGTTCGTTTTTGATCTGGGTGGTGTTGTCGTCTTGACAAACTTCCAGAACTGGAGTGTTAGTTTTAGTGGCCAAGCAGGTGATCGGATTCTGAAAATTAGAAAAACAAACGTGTTTGTGACGAAGTAATTTGAAGTTTGCAAGTATTATTTGCACTAGAAAAACGACAAACAGCTACAGTATTGCAGCCAAATCCCCATTAAAAATGAAGAGCGCATTACATTTTTTACACCAGGTCTCGACGCAATTGGATTTTTTCTTGGTAAAAAACTCACATACGGTTAAAAACACCAAAAACAGATTTGTTTTTACTGCGCTGAAAAGATCTATAAATGAAATGAAACGATTCATGCAAAAATAACGTTTTCGCTTTTAAAAAAATTGAAAAAAAAAAACCATTACCTGACCATCCAATTGTATTGCCATATTCACCACAGCAGCATTTTCAATTGAAAAGAAAATAGGCGGAGTGTCGAGCCAACCTCCAAAAAAATCGATGCGAGCTGGAGCAGTTACTTTGACTATTCTAGGATCATTTTCTTCTTTTCGGGTCAGAACTAGGTTTCTCTACAATACATTATTAAAAATTGAAATCAAACAAACAGGCAGGCTTGAGCGGAATCTAATGGACCTATTCAGAGTACTGTAGAAAAATGGAAAAAACTTATATTAACTTGAAACTTTTTGAAATAATGTCAGAAACACTCCCGGACATGATCAGAAAAATGTATTGCCCATTCGCGAAAGAAGCAAGTGCGCTCCACAAAACTTAGTACTTCGTGGTTTTCATTTTCGTCGCCAAATTATTTCATTTCACGTGTAAATTCAACGTGAAGTGAAATAATTTGGCAACGAAAATGAAATCCACGAAGTACTAAGTTTTGTGGAGCGCACTTGCTTCTTTCGCGAATGGACAATAGACTGAAATATTGAATTTTAAAAAATCAAACTTGTGTTCGGGAGTATTCGGAGCATTTTTTCCAAAATTTCAACCTAGTCGGAGCATTCTCCTAGTTTTATCACAGTTTTTTGTCCTTTTTTCCGTTTCCCTACAGTATATTGAATAGTTATTCGAACTTTACATAGTATTACCGTACATTTATTGTGAAAACAAAAAAATAGCAACGTGGTGTTTGCGTACTTTTGAAATTCAAACGACAATGCACAGTGAATCTTTTACTACGTGCCGATGCGGATCCTAGGCCATTTTGAGAAATTTTCTCTTCCATGAAAGAAATCCTGGAGCTATTTTGAAAATGAAGGCCAAAATGAAAAATCGGCCCAATAAATATTGTTCTTCGTTTAATTTACTACCTTTAAAAAAAAAAGTTGGCTCAAATCGGTTCACTACCGGCTCTAGCAAATTTGTTAAAGGTGTCGCGGACTAGTAAAAAAATATCGAAATTTCTCTTCCATTTTCAGTTTTTTGTACTTTTCGGAAAAATAAAGGCCTAAATTAAAAATCGGCTCAATAATTATTTTTCTTCATTTAATTAGCTACGTTTTAAAAAAAAAGTTGACCCGAAACGGGCTGCCACCGACCCCACAAGATTTGTTTAAGGTACGGCCTAAGTTTCGCCATTAGCTAATAGAGACCTGAAACTTGTCGCATGACTGTTTTCAACTGTAATTTATTTTTGCACAATCTTTTAGATGTTTTTCCTTCGAATTGCATACCATTTGTTCGTAAAATTGCAATTTCTTCACCAGATAATTCGAAAACGAAGCCATTAGAAAATCTGTGCCAGCCTTTTGCAACTAAATCCCGCCCATTTTTTCGCTGATTGGTGGACTTTTGGTCGAAGAAATTTTGGCTTGACGTAGTAAAAGATTCACTGTGCAATGAAAGAAATAGCATGGGAAATGAAGAGATTTGTTCCCTTTTTCATTTGAATTGCAATTTGTTTTTTCACAATAGAAGGTGCATCATTGAAAATCCTTGCCGGGTCTCGCGCGGAAAATTATACTTTATTTTATTTAGGAAAGTTCTGTTGATTTTCTTACTATAATTTTAGGTTTTTTTCTTGAAAAAATTGGTATTATCGGCCCGCCACGTCGGTCAAACGCGCTCCGCTGAACTCAATACTACGTGGATTTCATTTTGGTTCCCAAATTATTTTATTTCACGTTGAATTTACATGTGAAATGAAAAAATTTGGGAACCAAAATAATATCCACGTAGTATTGAGTTCAGCGGAGCGCGTTTGATCATTTTGGCGGGCCGACAATATAAAAATGTACATAAAAAAAACTATTTTAACCGATAAACTATTTTAAAAATCGTAAATGTTCGTTTTACGGATTATCTGCAAAAAATTATTACCGTAACCTAAAGGCGCAACCCTAAAATTATACAAAAAGTCTCGCACGGAAAATATTTTGGGCCAATCTTCAATATTTTTCCAACCCTTTTCCTGTTTTTATTTCATTTTTTCCTCTAATTTTCGGAATTTTCTATCCAAATTTCTCTTTTAAAAAATTGTTTCGATAATTTTTTGGCGACGAAAAATGACATTCTCCTTTTTAATTTCCCTTACGCCATATTGTTCCGCACAAGACCGTTTAAAAATATACCGGCAAACACATTGACTCGACAAACTTTTGAATATAATTTTGAGCAGCCGATTCCAAGTGTCGTGCTGAAAAAAAATGTGTGTTTATTTTTACTCTTCACCATTCTCAACTTACCTGCTCTGATCATCTTGTTCGCATCGCTCACCCAATTCTTGCAAATTTCATCAATCATTGCCAACAGGTATTTTTGCATTTTTCCTTCTTCCATTTGAGGGAAACATGGATTCTTCGCTGGTCCATTTCTCAATCCTCCCTTTCCATTCGAGGCAATTGACAGTGCTAGTGATGCAATGAAAATCATGCGAAGATGTATTTCTGCATCATCGCTTTCACTTATAATCCCACGCAATGCTGATAATATTGCTGTGGGGTTCGAAAAATCCGATTCTCGATTCGTTTTTAGAACTTTTTGTACACTCAACTCTGTTCGAATACTTCTTCCAACATCTGCACTGTCTAGCAGGAGTCGAGCACGAGCAGGATAATTTAAGAATGTCTTGTAGTTTCTTTCATTGCATGGGAACTTTTTGTACTCAAAGCCAGAAACATTTAGGACCGCTGCTCATGAAATTAGAATCAGAGCTTCTCAAAATTTCTGAAATAACCTACCAACAAATCCGTTAAAGTTCCCAAACTGCTCGTAAATTAGCTTTCTCGCATTTGTTCTGTCTTCTTGATTGTGCGAAACTTTTTCCTTTGTTCCTAGTCTGTTTGAGATAAAATCCGTTTCAGTTGTGCATGTGGCGAGCATGAAGTCAAAAAAGAGTGAGAGCTGAAATTATGGAAACATGAAGCCATTGCTGGTTAGTTACATACTTTTAGTGGCTTAACGTTAGAATCTGCTCCCAAGTACGTGGTAGCTGCAACTGGAAACTGTGAATGAAGAGACAAGAATGTGATGGCTACTGGCAGAGGCATGTAAATGAAGCCAAGAATCACTAAATTTTCATCATTTCCGTTCGCTGAATCCACAATTTCGCCATCAAACTCCATTCCTGTCACACTTCTCACAAAATTGTCATTTCTACTGGTACGGTACCAGCCATGTTCTCTATATTCGCTTTTATCTCCAATAAAAGTGAATCCGGTAATTCCATTTTGCGGAAGATTAAAAATATCTGGTTTCTTGTTTACCGAAAAGAAAGAATCACTTCCGATAATCCAAACTCCTTTTTGATTTGCTCGCTCGGCCACTATTGTTGCATTTTCGATGGCAAGTGTTAGATAGGTTTGAAAGATGTAACCAACGCCTCCTGATATTACTGAAGTCGAGTTCAGAATTGCTTTTGTGTCATTCTGTCAAGAAATTTCTAATGGGGATATTCTCGGAACCAGCAAAAAATTCAGCGAAAATTCGGAGAATGCTTCGATCGGTCTGAAACTTTGAGAGATCATTTAAAAAATACTCTCGGACATTCCTTGAAAATTTCAGACCGAATATTGATTTTTAAAAATATCGATTTTTTCTGAAATTTTTCAAAATCGATATTTTGGTCTGAAATTTTCAGGGAATGACCCGAAGTATTTTTTAAATGATTTCCCAAAGTTTCAGATCGATCGGAGCATTCTCTGAATTTTTTGCTGGTTCCGATAATAACCTTATAGTTTTTGAATAAAGTCAACGTTTTTTCTCACCACTAGTACAATCAGTATGTTAGCTTCGTGTAGAACAGATTCAGTGAGAACTGTATAGTTTTGTCGATAACAAAGCCTTTCGGCAGTTCGGATCAGAGCGTTCAGGGCGCTTCCACCCGAACCAACGTCTTCTGATGCATCGTTGACTATAAAAATCTCTTCGCAGTCCGGAAAAGACACGTTTTGAAGGTGAAGCACATCTGAATGTTGTCACCGTGTATTTTTGTTTGTTTGTTTTTTGCTCAAACCTTTTTCTATTTGTTCTGGTTCGATTCCACAGCCCAACGAAAGGGTGACAATATCCCAGCGCATTCAAATGTGTAAGAATAAGAGCAAAAGAGGCGTACTTGCTACGAGGGTCAAAGACATCTTTATTCTTTCAATGTGCAGGAGACGCAGACAACTATCGATTGCACGCTGTTGGCAACTAACAAGGGAATTAAAATGCAAACAATTTATCAAACCAACATGATAAAGATAACAACACTAATCAAAATAGTCGTCCAAATCGACACCCGGATCTAGAAACGTCTCCGAAATACCGCTGAGATCGGTTCGGTTTAGAATAAGATTCTCCATTGTCTCTTCCATGTCCGTTTCACCAATTAAAAGTGCTCCGACGATGACGTTTTCCACGACGACACATCGAACAAGTTGGTCCTCTTCATCGGCTCTGAAAATTTGGGAACGTTTTTGATTCTCGGTGCATTGTCAGACCTCAACACAATCTTCCAACTGCCAACAGGTTGTCTCTCCGGTTTGTAATCTCCGAGAAATACAACCTAAAACTACTTTTGTTATGGGGTTATTCTCGGAACCAGCAAAAAATTCGTAGAATGCTCCGATCGGTCTGAAACTTTGATATACTCGGCGAATGCATCATTAACCTCGCTCTACTGCACTTTTCAATTTTCAACAGTGTAGTGCGCCTTTTTTGAAGCGAAAAATCAAATTTTAACTGAAACTCATTGCGAATACGTCATTTTCCGTTGAAAAAAAGGAATACAACTAGAATTGGAGTTAATCTTGCAAGTGCAACACGGTTTTACAAGAATTTTGCATTAGAGCGAGGTTGATGATGTATTCACCGACTATAGATCATTTAAAAAATACTTCCGGACATTTCCTGAAAATTTCAGACCGAAATATAATGGACCTATTCAGGGCAGGATTTTCGCGGTTTTTTTCCCTGTGCAGGATGTTTTCCAGGAAAAAACCCATCGCGTCGAGACCCGGCAGTGAACTGTAATGCGCCTTCAATTTTCAATGGGAATTCGGTTGAAATTTAAAGGCGCATCCGATTATTTCATCGGCCGGTCTCGACATGACAAGTTGTTTACGTCAAAAAACCTCCGACTACTGTAGTTTTTTGTCTTTTTTCTTCAATTTTGCATAGGGAAAAAAACCACGAAAATCAGTTTTTTTTCCTGTACTGAATAGGTCCATTAATTTTAAAAAATATCGATTTTTATTTTTGAAAATTTTCAAAATCGATATTTTGGTCAGAAATTTTCAGGGAATGTCTGGAAGTATTTTTAAATGATTTCGCAGTTTCAGACCGATCGGAGCATTCTCCGAGTTTTTGCTGATTTTTTTGCTTTTTTTGCTGGTTCCGAGAATAACCCCATTAATATGCCTCCTCTATTCGTGTCCCTTTTCTTCGGTCAAAGTCTGGCGATTTTACAATATCACGGTCTCCCCGTCGGGAAATGTGCCATGGGGTATCGAGAAAAGCGATGTACTCTGCGTCTCACCGAAAATAGTGTAGCGATGAAGCGCGTTTGCATTATTTATGCTGAAAATTTTTGCAAAAAACTTGAAATACATCGCAAAGGAGTAAAAAGAAAAACTAGAACTTCCGATTTTCAGAATATACAGAGGAAAAAATTGGCTAAAATATTTTATACAGGTCGTCACTCATCGATTTTTCTGGACACCGATACACTGATCTGAAGAAATTTACTTAAAAAAACAACATTATACGGAATATTCGCGAGTGTTTTCAGTGGTACTTGTTTTAACTTTGAAGAAAAAGGCTCGATGTGTTGTTTCGGCAAAGGAAATGCCAAAAAATCGGATTATCGTGAATAATGGGTAACCTGAAGATATGGTGAAGTGATTGACCTCATCGAAAAATAGGAAGACGTTTTTTTTTATAAAAATCTGTTTCCAAGAGATTTTGAAGATTGATGAAAGCTTCAATTTAAGATGTCGATGGACCGATTTGGTCAAAAAATGATAGAGAAAACTTAAAAAGAAATTTAACGTTGAAGAATTGAGTTTTTTCGTTATTTTTCATACGTGCAACAAAACCATACATTTTTTCGAAAATCTGCTTCCAACAGTTTTTTCTAAATATTTTAAGCTCCAATTCAAGCGGTCGATTGGTCATTTTGGTTAAAAACTGACGGAGAAAACTCAATTTGAAGTCAGAAATCCACTATAAAGGGGTTATTGGTGGTCGGGGTGATATTCTTGGTCAGTGCGAAAAAATCATAATGGGGTTATTCATGACAAGAAAAAAAGGAATTTTTCCGTTTTTTTCCTTATTCAAGAGAGGAAAAAAATGGAAAAAAACCGTGGCCTTCAGGAGTTTTTTTCCGCTCGTTTCTTAGGCCACCGCGGCCCTCCGCAGCGGGACCCATCGCTTGAAGAAAATGCACGCGCCTTTAAACTCGACGAATTTCTTCGGGATTTTTTGTTTTAAATTTAAATTTTAATCTATTTCTCTGTATTTTTACTCATTATTTTCCAATTTTTTTGTTAAAATAATTTGTTTACTACATTTTTTTATCAATTTCTCATATTATGTGTGTAGTCTCCCAATTTTTCTCGTCAAAAACGCATTTTCCTGAATTTTCTGATTTTATAAAAATAATTCTAACAACGGTTCATTCTTCTTTTTTTTCAATACTCTCAAATTGTAGGTTCTGTTGAACATATTCTCTTTTTGACATGAAATTTGTTTAACGAATTATAGTTCAGAATGTCCGATTCTGGCGCACAGCACTTACGAAGACGACACAATCAAAGCGGAGCCTGCCGTCGTCAACATCAAATTTTACTTTTTCTCCCGATTCGCTTTATCTCCTGACAATTCTGCACCTTCATCTACCACAATTAGGATTTTTATTAATATGTATTTTCTTTTCTTTTTTTAGAATTTTCCTCTTTTTTTGGTTTTTTTTTCTCAGAGTTTTCTTGTTTTTTTTTTCAATCAGATGTTTTTAAATGTATATTATTTTTACTTTAAAACTTTATCTCTGAAAATATATATTTTTTTAACGAATGAATGTACTTTGCGAAATGGATTCGTCCAACAGCCGCATGTGCCAACGAAAAATAAGCGAAATCGTGTGAAAAAAATGCTATCGGTCCCTTTGAATTTTTATTCAGATGATTTGTCAATGGCATCTAAAAATTTAGCTCTTCAGTTAAGCTATAAATTATGTTCCAGTCCTGAAGACGACAATCTTAAATGTTGGAATGATCTCCCTTCTCATGTTTTTCCTGTCAAACCTTCCACTAATTCCTTTAAAAACAACATCAAATTATTGAATTTTCATGAATATCTTCGTCTCAATTGTCATACATACTGACACACCTTCTATTTCTATTGTAAACATTGATAGTATAAGCGGCCATGCCCTTCTTTTCAATTAAATAAATATATCTCGTTGTCCTTAAGCGCGACAGTTTCAACTTCTTCAAGTCGAAGGATACCAGTCTGTGGGAAAATGGTAACATTGAAGTAGGAATTTACAAAAAAAATTGGAAAATAATGAGGAAAATGGAGAGAAATAGATTAAAATTAAAATTTAATGCAAAAAATCCCGAAGAAATTCATCGAGTTTAAAGGCGCGTGCATTTTCTTCAAGCGATGGGTCCCGCTGCGGAGGGCCGCGGTGGCCTAAGAAACGAGCGGAAAAAAACTCCTGGAGGCCACAGTTTTTTTCCATTTTTTTCCTCTCGTGAATAAGGAAAAAAACGGAAAAATTCCTTTTTTTCTTGTCATGAATAACCCCATAAACTTTTTCAAAAATCTGGTTCCAACAGATTTTTCTAAATATTTTTAGCTCCATTTTGAGTGGTCGACTGACCATTTTGGTCGAAAGATGACGGCGAAAACTCGAATTGAATGGCACCCACTTCGCTGATGCACTGCCCCCAAAAGCGGGAAAGCGCCAGCAAGCTTGACGCACTTTGCGTGCCTTGGCGCGCTTGCCGACGAGCGCTCATTTTCAACTGAAAATGTGGTTTTCTCAAGTTATTTATTCAATTAGAAACATCAGTGTTATTTTTTCTAGATACGTTTGTTCATACAGGTATATTCGACAATTTACGAGGTCGCGCAATGAAATCGGTGGAGAAATGAAGGCGAAATATACAAAAATCGGAATAACGGGAAAATCATATTTTTTTTAAATTTCAGCCGAATGTGCTCAATATTCCTAATTTCTTGGACATAGCTTTGTAGGCATGGTCGAGACAAACATTTTAAGTGCACAATCGGTCGGAAAAGTTCAAAACTGGCGGTGAAATATGAATTTGGAATATCTGAAAATTCCTCATCTGGCATGGAATTTCAGAATTCCTGATATAAAATGTGGTTTTTTTTTGTTTATTTTGTACTTTATCAAGGAAATTTTATTTAAAAAATTAAGAAATTCACAGAAATATAGCTGCAGCACCTCAGAAAGCGGTAAAATCCGGCGTTTTTTAAATTTCCATCTAACCGAGTGTAGAAAACATTTAATATGTGTTTAACGTTTCAAAAAAATAACTTTAATTGTTTTATGTCGATGATATACTTTTTTTCTTCAAAAATCCAATTTTCTTCCCGTTTTTTTCGTTATATTCAAAAGGTGCAATCATTCTCGGCGAGGTACGATGCAATTGCGCTCTACCTGCACGCATTAGAGATTAGAGACGTAGAGGCGTTGTGCTAATTTCTGTGTCTCTGCGTCTGCAAACGCAAAGTGCGCCAGCCAATGTTGTTTTGCGCTTTCCCGCTTTTGGGGGCAGTGATGATGGTGTGCATGGCTGAAATTGAAATACATGGCTCGTGTAAAAGATTGAGACGTTTTTTCCAGAATCTGCTTCCAACAGTTTTTTTCAGGCGTGTTTAGCTCCAATTCAAGCGGTCGATTGGCCATTTTGGTCAAAAACTGACGGAGAAAACTCAATTTAAATCCGAAATCCATTATGCGTTATTAATGGTTGGGTTATATTCTTGGTCCGTGCGTAAAAACCATAGGTTTTTTCGAAAATCTGTTTCCAACAGATTTTTCTAATGGGGTTATTCACAAAACCGGAAAAAAAGGAAGAAAACGGAAAAAAACTTCGGGAAAAATCGGAGAATGATCCGATTGACCTGAAATTTCGGGAAAAATTGGAAAAAATTCTCCTGTACACGCTCACATAATTTTGGACCGAAATATCGATTTTAAAAATTTTCAGAAAAAAAATCGATAATTTTTAAAATCGATATTTCGGTCCAAAATTTTGTGAGCGTGTACAGGAGAATTTTTTCCAATTTTTCCCGAAATTTCAGGTCAATCGGAGCATTCTCCGATTTTTCCCGAAGTTTTTTTCCGTTTTCTTCCTTTTTTTCCGGTTTTGTGAATAACCCCATAAATATTTTTAGCTCTATTTTGAGTGGTCGACTGACCATTTTTGTCAAAAAATGACGGAGAAAACTCAATTTAAAGTGAGAATTCAACTATGAGGGTGTTATGGCTTGTAAAGTTAAGTTTTGCTCGAAGAAAAAATTACAGCGATTTTTTCGAAAATCTGTTTCCAACAGATTTTTCCTATCGTCTTTAGCTACATTTTGAATGGTCGGCTGACCATTTTCGTCGAAAAATGACGGAGAAAACTCAATTTAAAGGGTGATATCCACTATCCTATGCGAGACACCTCTATCATTGTAGTGTAGCGATGGAGACAAAAAGATTGAGACGGTAGAGCGAGAGAGTGCGAGACGGCAGATAACGTGCGGAAAGGCTGGTGCATTTCCTGACGGGGAGACCGTGATATCTGCGAGTAAACAGCTGTTGTATGCATTGCTATTTGAATTGCCCCCACTTTTCACATGTTTCGCTGCGAGACCCATCGCGTTGCGTGCCCTGCGTCGCGTGCGTTCAACCTTCGAATTTCGCGCGAATATTCTGTTCATTTGCGAAATACTCCACGTTTTCCCCGTGTTTTTTTCTCAATTTGCGGAGAAAAAATACGCATCTCCTGCTCGAATCTTTTGATATACAATTTTGCTCGAATTTCACTTAAAATTCTTCATTAACCTTGCTCGTCCTATTTCAAATTTATTTTTAGCTCGAGAATGGAAGAGGAACAACTTCTCGATTACGAAGAGGAGCAGGAGGAGATCCAGGACAAGCAGGATGTGGCCGGAGGAGATGCTAAGAAAACTAAGGGAACGTACGCCTCCATCCACTCGTCCGGATTCCGTGACTTCCTTCTGAAGCCGGAGATTCTTCGTGCTATCGGAGACTGTGGATTTGAGCATCCATCCGAAGGTTTGTTAGTTTTTGTTTTTAATGTTTTTAATTCACAAATGTTCACTTTAGTTCAACACGAATGCATTCCTCAAGCCATTCTCGGTATGGACGTTGTCTGCCAGGCGAAGTCTGGAATGGGTAAGACCGCCGTCTTTGTTATCACCACTCTTCAACAACTCGAGCCCGTTGATGGAGAGGTAAGCGAGGAGATGAATATTTTGTTGCAAATAAATCCGTAATTACAGGTGTCCGTTGTGTGCATGTGCCATACTCGCGAACTGGCTTTCCAGATCTCCAAGGAGTACGAGCGTTTCAGCAAGTACCTCTCAGGTATTAAGGTTGCCGTCTTCTTCGGAGGAATGCCGATAAAGAAGGACGAAGAACGTCTTGCCAACGATTGCCCACATATCGTTGTCGGAACTCCAGGAAGAATGTTGGCTCTTGCCCGCTCTGGAAAACTGAAGCTCGATAAGGTTAAGTATTTCGTCCTTGACGAGTGCGACAAGATGATCGGAGATGCTGGTGAGTTGTTAATTTTTTGGTTTTAAAGTGAAAACCATGAAATTTGCAGATATGCGCCGTGACGTTCAAGAAATCGTCAAGATGACTCCACAGCAGAAACAAGTTATGATGTTTTCCGCCACTCTTCCAAAGGAGCTCCGCGCAGTGTGCAAACGATTCATGCAAGATGTACGCTTTATCAGTGATCCGGAACCTACGGAACCCACCATCTTTTTACAACCCCTGTTATCAAATTCCAAAATACAAGTCATATGTGTTCCGTGACGCGTGAGAGATGGCCCGCACATGGTTTGTCGAGATAGTAAGAGTCCTCAGACTTATATCTCGAATTTCAGATATCTTCTTGTTCGGCCTCTCGATTGCAGCCGCTTTTGTCCCAAAGGGAGGTAGCTGGCACCGCTCAGCGACGCTGATTGCGAGAAGTCGAAAGACTTGCCGAGAACACGTGGCATGTATTGAAGAACAAAATCATTCCAGTCACCCTCATCAACGGCCCAGCACAGCCGGGAAAAGTGTCCCAAATGGTAATCGTCTCTTTTTCAGCCAATGGAAGTGTACGTCGACGACGAGGCCAAACTTACCCTTCATGGACTTCAACAACATTACATCAAACTGAAGGAGGCTGAGAAGAACCGCAAACTTTTGAATTTGCTCGATGCTCTCGAGTTCAATCAGGTTGTAATCTTTGTGAAAGCCGTGAAGCGCTGCGAAGCTCTTCATCAGCTTCTCACTGAACAAAACTTCCCATCAATTGCTATTCATCGTCAAATGGCTCAAGAAGAGCGTCTCTCGAGATACCAATCCTTCAAAGACTTCCAGGTAAATCGGTGTAAAGGAGTTTTTTTAAACGACTATCATTTGAATTGAATTACAGAAAAGAATTCTTGTTGCCACCGACTTGTTCGGACGAGGAATGGATATCGAGCGAGTCAACATTGTCTTCAACTACGACATGCCAGAAGATTCGGATTCGTACCTCCACAGAGTAGCCCGTGCCGGACGTTTCGGAACCAAGGGATTGGCCATCACGTTTGTCTCCGATGAAAATGACGCCAAGACCTTGAACAGCGTCCAAGACCGTTTCGATATCAGCATCACTGAACTTCCTGAGAAGATCGATGTCTCCACCTACATCGAGGGAAGAACCAACTAATTTATTATCCTGCCGACTTCAGTACGAAGATGATCTTCTTGGTTTTATCCGGCACACCCTGTCGTTAAATATGCATTGTTCCACTATTTTTCCCCCACCTCCTTTTTTAAAGTGGTCTCATTTACAATTTTTCGTTGTCGTTAACAGTTTCCAACTACATAAATTTTAACTGTATTATTATCTGTCATGAGTGTTCGGAAATGAAGTTTGAATCCAATGATCTCTCAGTCTCACCTTTAAACCGAAAAATGATGTGCAGTGGGAGAAAAGTTCGAAATACATGTTCTGCATGCGTGCTTCTTCAGCTCCAGCAACCATCGATCGGCCGCAAACTTCTCCTTGTTGACGCGCTTGAGTCCACAGTTGTCTCTGGAGAAGAAACTGGTTGGCGAGAGTCAGCATCTAGGTGGCTAATAGCCACTGCAAATGGCTAATAGCCGCCGAAAAGGCTAATAGCGGGCGATAATGGCAACTAGCCGACAAAAAGCGATTTTGCGTCCGAAACTTGAAATGAAAAGAAATTTGAAAATTACAGCCGACGGTGGCTATTAGCCGTTTTCAATTTCCTGAGAACAATACCTGATTCCAAAGGTAAGACGGATTGGGAAGTGATACGGAGCAAACATCTCCACACGCGAAGACGTCCGGAAGAGGAGTTTCACATGCATCGTTCACTGTGATTCCTCCATTTTCACCAACTTTCAATCCACTTTTCGTCCAAATTTCAGAGTTTGGCACGACTCCGCCCGCCCAAATTATAGTATCCGGTCTCAATTCTTTCTGCTTCTAAATACAATTTGTGAAAGTATTTAATTAGAGCTTTTTTAAAGTGGTTAAATTTCATTTATATTGTGTTTTCAATCGACTTGCGACATGAAAACGAAACGCAATTCAATTCAATTCAAGTCTGCATTCACCGTTCTGTCTGCGTCTCTTCAAATATCACTGTGTTCGCGTCGTCGCGCACAAATAAGTGGGCGGCGTTTCGTTTCGTTTCGTTTCGTTTCGCGTTCTCATGTCGTGACGTGTCGCAAGTCGATTGAAAACACAATATATTTATTCATTTACCCCATCATTTCTATTCTTGTATTTGACGATCAATTCTTTTCCTTCCGTCGCAAAGTTTTCAACTACACAATTTCTAAGAATTTCCACCGATTTTTCGTCGGTTTCTTCTCTGATTTTCCCAAAATCGATGCTCGCGCACCAATCGGGTCCCAACGCTGGTCCTTGTGCAGATTCTCGACTCGAGGAAGCAGAATGGAGCAAATGTTTGAGCACGCCGTCATGTTTTTGACCTACAGTAATATCAAGCTTTCAGCTAATTTTGGCCACCAAAAAGTTTACCATTTTCCCTGCCTTTTAAGAGACGCTGCTCAATGAATTTCTCGACGTCTTCTGGAAAAAACGACGCACAAATCCACGCGTCTCTCACTAGCCACGTAATTTTCACGTTTTTGAGCTCAAAGAGCAACTCTGTTGCGATTCCACCGTTCCCGACGATAAGAACGTGTTTTGATTTCTCTAGCTGGCGCTGAATGGGGTTATTATCGAAACCAGCAAAAAATTCAGCGAAAATTCGGAGAATGCTCTGATCGGTCTGAAACTTTCGGAGATAATTTAAAAAATACTCGCGGGCATTCCCTGAAAATTTCAGACCAAAATATCGATTTTGAAAATTTTCAGAAATAATAATCAATATTTCGGTCTGAAATTTTCAACGAATGTCCGCGAGTATTTTTTTAATGATCTCTGAAAGTTTCAGACCGATCGGAGCATTCTCCGAATTTTCGCTGAATTTTTTGCTGGTTCCGAGATGAGCGAAATTCAGTTACGACGCTCTGATATTTTTATCGATTTTTTTTCTGAAAATTTTTAAAATCGATATTTTTGTCCAAAATTTTTTGAGCGTGTAGAGGAGAAAAAAATTCTTCTTAATTTTCAGGTCAATCGGGCCATTCTCCGATTATTTTTTAAAGTTTTTTTTTCCGGTTTTGTGAATAACACCATAATATTTTTTGCGTAAAATCGAACCTTTAAATGCTCAGCACTTTGTGTGTCCCGTAAAAATATAAACCTGGCATCGTGACCGAATTCATCTTGAAGTTTCGGTCTTGAGCCAGTTGCAATGCACAATTTGTCATATTTCATACATCCTTGTTGCTCCAAAATTAACTCTTTTCGATTGGCGTCCCAATTTATCACTTTATCGTTCACAAAACGAAATCTTTTGTCCGGAAACAGCTCCGAATGATGCTCAGTTTCTTTGACATCAAAACTTTCGCAATATTGTCCAGTCTTTTAATTTTTAATTTTTATTATTTTTTCCTTTTCATCAACTTTTTTTAATAACTCACTATGCGATAGTTTTCCACTGATTTGACAAAACTCGACGCGCTAATCAACACAATTTCCAAATCGGGGTTTCTGTCTAATTTCAGCATTTCATTCGAACATGAAACGCCAGCAATACCAGAACCAACCACAACAAATTTCATTGTCATCTAAATAGAATTTCTATTTATTTTATGGTGAGAAAAACGTTTTTATAAAAACAAAAAAAAATTACAATAAGACAAGTCCGCGCACCAAACTTGCAAAAATGTGTGCAGCCGTTGCGAAGTTTGAACGGCAGCCCCGCCCCTTTTCGGATTTCCTCATTTTTTCATTTTTATTTTTCTTTTTGATCTAAAAATGTGCATAAATATTTTTTATGAACCTGTTGTTTTTATTTTCGATTTTGTTTCAATGCTTCGCATTGTTGGTTTTCATTCGCGATTGATTATTTCTGTCGTTTTTCTCGTATCCTTTCTCATGGTTCTCCCGTCATTTCATTTCCTAAAATGTTTCGCTAACGGCAACTATGCGCTAAAATCGTTATCTCCGTAAACTCATCATTTTTACTTTCATTTCTTAAATACTTTTTTGCTGCAGATTATGTCTTTGGATAGAATGGACACCTCTGAGGTTGAAGTTCCAAACGATCGTGAAATCGAAAAAATCACCGAGGGAGAGAAGCAGCGAGAGGTATATAAATAAGAAAAGTTTTTTGACTTGAATTCCTATTTTCCCAGGTTCAGGAGACTCCAAAAACCCCCAACCAAGAGCAGCCAGCGCCGAGTGCGTCGAGCGGACAGGGCCAGGACGAAGACGTCGGCGAGCAGATGGACGTTGCTGGCGAAGAGCAAGATGTCGTTGACACTGCACCAAAGACTCCACGAAGAACAGGTCGCGTCCGAAAACTGCCGTCTGCGTCGTCGTCGGTCGCTAAAGTGGAAACTGCTGTGACGCCCGGGAAGAGAGGGCGAAAACGTAAGGGTAGTGAGTCGGTTAACACCACTGTGAACTCTGTGTCCAATGAGCCCAAGACCCCAGCACGCAAAACAGGTTCGTTGCTTTTGCTTCAACTAACTATATATTATTGTGTTATTTAAGTTTTCGCGCGGTGTTTGCATACTCGTACTCGCTTTGCAAACCGATTTACGAGACTCCGCCCACTGACCTGCTGTAATTTTTCCGTTTTTTTTTCACATTTTTTCCTCATTTTGCAATTTTTATTCTGTT
Organism: Caenorhabditis japonica; assembly: GCA_963572235.1. Lineage (NCBI taxonomy): Eukaryota > Metazoa > Nematoda > Chromadorea > Rhabditida > Rhabditidae > Caenorhabditis > Caenorhabditis japonica. Next base: position 21,090,223 of record OY754343.1, on the reverse strand, counting down.
ATTTTTTTCAATACATGTTTGCTTCAGATCGATAAATAGCGTATGGTATGCGAATGAATATTGAACAAGAAAATTCGAGAAAAAATGGAAATGCCCGGTTGCAAAATCTACCATTATAGGTATTGAAAATTGTCAGAAAAAATTCATATTCAGAACGTTCAAAAAGTTTAACATTCCTTATCCGAATTATTTCAAATCATTGAAATATTTTGGCCTAGAATCGCTGGAAAAAAGACGTCCGCTGCACGACTTCGTCTCTATATACCAAATTCTGGTTTCAAAGGAAATACGAACCCTGGACGTGTCACGAAATTGTCTCAAACTTTCTATTTTTTATAAACTTCGTCGTCATAAGTATAACAGTACAACACTTCATCCCAGTTCCTGTCAAATTGAGTAATTCTGTGTTGGAACAACCTACCTTCTTCTGTATTTCCTTCTAACCCAGTGTTTTAAGTCGAATCTTTGTAATATTGATCTCACCAACTACTGATTATTAACTGTAAATATATCTTAACATATGTTGCCAATTGTTGAGTCAGAGGTTTAACTGCCCTTCATCAATAAATCATTCAATGGCGGATGATGCAAAAATCGATAAAATATGTTTTTGGTCTTTTTATGGTAATTTTTGCATTCTTCCCTCATTTTTTTTTGGAAATAATTGATGTCAGGTCGTCAAATGTATTGTTCGAATACGGATTCAATTAAAAAATGCGATAAATTGAGGGAGATCCCGCACTTTTTAATCGAATCTCCATTCGAAAACACATTTACAATTATTGTCCATTCGCGAAAAAAGCAAGTGCGCTCCACGAAACGTAGTACTTCGTGGATTTCATTTTCGTCGCCAAATTATTTCAATTCGCGTGTTGATTCAACGTGAAATTAAATTATTTACCGACGAAAATTAAATCCACGAAGTACTACGTTTTGTGGAGCGCACTTGCTTTTTTCGCGAATAAACAATAGCAATCTGAAATCAATTATAGTCGGCGAATACATCATCAACCTCGCTCTACTGCAAAATTCCTTTAAAGCAGTGTTGCACTTGCAAGATTAACTCGAATTCTAGTTTTATACTTCTTTTCAACGGAAAATGACGTATCCACGACAAGTTGCAGTTAAAATTTGATTTTTCGCTTCAAAATAGGCGCACTACACTGTTGAAAATTGAAAAGTGCCGTAGAGCGAGGCTGATGATGCGGCTCTCGGACGTTTCGAAAGTAGACATTTCGAAAATGTGACGTTTCGAAAGTGGACTTTTTGAAGGTTTTTCTGGACTTTGTCGACGCGGTGTTTCACACAATCATTTAAAATGCTTTTTAAGGAAAATTCCTCAAACACGGCGTCGGCAAAATCCAGATAAACCTTCGAAAAGTCCACTTTCGAAACGTCCGAGAGCCGATGATGCATTCGCCGAGCATATTTCCAAAAAAAAAATGAGGAAAAAACCAGAAGGTTGTTGACGGCTATCGCCGTCAAAAACCTTCTGGGTAAGCTTGGGAATGCCCGAGTCTCCCTGATTTTTCAAACAGTTTTAATGTATGCCAAAAGAAACATTGAGTAAGTACCCAAAATTGAATCAATTAAAATTTCAAAGTTTTTCTGTGTGCCTGTCAATCCGTTTTTGTATATTGCCTGCAAAAAGAAAAATGTCACAAACCTATTCAGTGCAGCAAAAAAAAACAGTTTTTGATGTTTTCAACCCGATGCATTGCGCAAGAAAATTTGAAAAAAATACTACCGTACTCAGATGTTTTAAAACTGAACACAATTCTTCAGGTCGAGTCCTGGCATTTGAATATTCTAATTCGTCTTCCCATACTATAATGGATTCGAGGAGGAGTGACATTTGAATTCATGTTTTTATTCGAAAAAAAAAAGTAACCAAAGAGATTGTTTGTCTCCCAATTGCACGTCAAATTTCACTCCGTCACGAATCCATTATAAAAACTCATAAAGCAAAGTCATCTTTACTCTTTAATGGACCTATTCATAGGATTCGTTTTTTGACATATAGAAATGAATTTAACATTTTTTTCAATAATTTGGTTAGATTTTTCCAATTGTTACTTATTGACCGGTTCCTAAATTTGTTTTGTCATACATTTGTGTAGTTTTTATGGAAAATCCTCAAGATTTAATACAAATTTAAAGACATTGAAAAGTAAACCTAACCCTATAATATAACGGCCCCCTAAAATAGACCGGCCCTCCTAGGAGGGTAGTGAAAAATAGAACGGCCGGCCGTTCTATTAGAGAATTTACGGTATCTGGAATCGTTATTTCTCCCATTATTTATTTTCCTCTGAACCCGATCTTAAGTTAAAAGTTTAATTCTTCATTACACCTGTTCTGGTTTCCACAAAACTTTTTGGGTTGAATGGAGAGTTTCGAAATGATTACCAACTGTTTGGATTTGATCAAAACAACAGAACTATTGGCGCAATTTTGTTCATTACCGCTCAGAAACTAAAACAAAAGTATGGATGAAAATAAAAGATACACTTCAAACGACAAATCAAAAAAGAAATATTCAAAAAATAGCTCAAAAATAATAAGAAACGTACTTGAATCTAACTTTGTCGGCTAAATTTCCACTAACTAAACAAAATATCCCTAACAAAAAAGAAAAAAACCACAGTGAAACTCGAACTCGCGACCTCGCGCACGCCAGCCAAGACTACAAACCAATTGGACACCGCGCAGATTGAATAATTCTCCCTATGTGTGCAATGAGATTTCACTTGTGCCTTCGACAACGTTAATTGGACGAAGATATCCCAAGTCCTGAACAATCTTCAAATCGGAAGAAACGTGATTCGGGCCTTAAACAACTCAAACTCTTCGGCGATTGGAGAGCTGAACGTTCTGAACAAGAAGATGAGGTTCAAGATCAAAAGAGGAGTACGTCAAGGTGATTCGTCGTCTCCACTACTCTTCGCGCTGGCTCTTCAGGCGATCTTGGATGAGCTAGACCCAGCACCTTGTGAGGATGATAAGACCGGAATTGACATCAATGGAGAATCAATTCACCGTTTGGAATTCGCAGACGACGTTGTTTTATTCGCGAGCTCTGTGAAAGAGGCAGAAGATAGAGCAAATCGGATTGCAATGGGATGTCCCAAGTACGGCCTCAATATAAACCCGTCCAAGACGCAAATATTGATGAATAAGTACGTCACAAGATCAGATATCGATATTCTGAACACGAGGATTGAAATCTCCCAAAAGGTCAAATACCTCGGAAGAACGTTTGCGGACGACGGATCTCTCACTGAAGAAGTCGCTAGAAGGATTCGCGCGGGATGGGCTGCTTTCAACGCCATTCGGCGGGAGCTCTTGCAGTCTCCTCAGAAGACAAGAATAAGACTTCTCACAACAACTGTCATCCCAGCGATGACTTATGGATGCGAGACATGGACTTCCAAGGAGGCAGACACGAAGAGACTACAGAGAGCGGTTAGCAACATGTTCGAAATTGCCGGATGTGACCCACCAGACATGGAAAAGCAAGTCTTACGAAGAAAACTGAAGTGGGCAGGACACGTATCACGCATGAAATACGACAGATGGGCGAAGATAGTATCAGAATGGGATCCTAGGGGATCAGCACGACCACGCGGTCGTCCTCCGAAAAGATGGGCCGACGACATCAAGGATTCGATCAAAATCTTCATCCACAATGAGGCCCTCAGGGGCAACCTCGGGCACGGCCGCCGAAGAATTGGCATACTCGAGGCAAGACGAGCATGGTCCACTGTCGGAAGGGATCGTGTAACTTGGCGCAGCTTGGTTCGCAGTATCCAGGATGGAAACTGAGGTCGAACCTCACAAGTATCACAAGTAAGTAAGTTTTCCAATTGTTACTTATTGACCGGTTCCTAAATTTGTTTTGTCATACATTTGTGTAGTTTTTATGGAAAATCCTCAAGATTTAATACAAATTTAAAGACATTGAAAAGTAAACCTAACCCTATAATATAACGGCCCCCTAAAATAGACCGGCCCTCCTAGGAGGGTAGTGAAAAATAGAACGGCCGGCCGTTCTATTAGAGAATTTACGGTATCTGGAATCGTTATTTCTCCCATTATTTATTTTCCTCTGAACCCGATCTTAAGTTAAAAGTTTAATTCTTCATTACACCTGTTCTGGTTTCCACAAAACTTTTTGGGTTGAATGGAGAGTTTCGAAATGATTACCAACTGTTTGGATTTGATCAAAACAACAGAACTATTGGCGCAATTTTGTTCATTACCGCTCAGAAACTAAAACAAAAGTATGGATGAAAATAAAAGATACACTTCAAACGACAAATCAAAAAAGAAATATTCAAAAAATAGCTCAAAAATAATAAGAAACGTACTTGAATCTAACTTTGTCGGCTAAATTTCCACTAACTAAACAAAATATCCCTAACAAAAAAGAAAAAAACCACAGTGAAACTCGAACTCGCGACCTCGCGCACGCCAGCCAAGACTACAAACCAATTGGACACCGCGCAGATTGAATAATTCTCCCTATGTGTGCAATGAGATTTCGGCCGAACCACAGTTTCTGTCGGATTTCCTTTCGACTGTAGAAAAGCAAAAAGTGCAGAAGAAAAAAAAATGTGGACCGGTCGGCCTAACAGTAAAGTACCCTTCAAAAGAACGATATCAAAATTTGAAAAAGACGGGCATCATCGCGGGACTCAGGAGACTCAGATTTCCAAGTTTGGGCCCCTACGGACTTCTGGGGACTGCGCGAGCAGTGCGAACATACCGATGCACAGACAGACTTACACACAGAAAAATTTTATTAGTAATAGTAAAGATGAAATGCAAAAATTCCCATGAAAAGACGAAAACCATTTTTATCGATTTTTGCATCATCAGCCATTTCCATTTCCATTATTCTTGTTCAATATTCATTCGCATACCATATTGATCTGAAACAAAAATGTATGGAAAAAACAGGAGGAAAACTGCAAAACGAGGGAAAAAAAAGGAAAAATCACAGCAAAAATTAGTCCGAGTACGCAAACACCGCGCGACAAATAAGCGAATAATATTGTTTTCTTTCCAGCCAAATTGCAAGTCAATCTTCTCACCTACCACCAATTCGTTCCATCTGTTGTTGGAGACCGTGTGCTATCATGCGGCGAAGGAGAATCTCTCGGACACCCAGGACGTACCACCACCAAGAAGCCACGCAAGGTTGACATTTTTGAGGAGGAAGGGCTGAAGCCTCTTCAAGTCGTCGCTGGCGGTGTTCACTCTGCTGTTCTCACCGACGACGGTCAAGTGTTCATGTGCGGAATCAACGAGAAAGGAACCGTTCCTGCCGAAGGAGTTGAAATGGAGGGAAGCACAGATGAGTTCACCAAAGTTCCGTTCTCCGACGACATTGCCAAGGAAGGAAAAGTATGCACATTGTGGTGTCTATTTAAATATTTAAATTTAAATGTTTTTTCTTCAGATTATCATGCTGGCTGCCGGAGCAAGCTTTACCGCTGCTCTTACCGACCAGGGAACAGTCGTTGCATGGGGAAATCTTCGTAATTCGAATGGAAACGTCGACGTTCATCCGCTGCTTCACAAAATGCAGGAGGCGCCGGTCGTCATTGTTCACCACGAAAAGAGAAAAATTGTCAAGGTTTGAATTGGCCTGAAAAGCATTTATGGGCCTATTTAATGGGGTTATTCACAAAACCGGAAAAAAAAACTTCGGGAAAAATCGGAGAAGGCTCCGATTGACCTGAAATTTCGGGAAAAATTGGAAACAATTCCTCTGTACACGCTCACAAAATTTTGGACCGAAATATCGATTTTAAAAATTATTGATTTTTTTCTGAAAATTTTTAAAATCGATATTTCGGTCCAAAATTTTGTGAGCATGTACAGGAGAATTTTTTCCATTTTTTCCCGAAATTTCAGGTCAATCGGAGCATTCTCCAATTTTTCCCGAAGTTTTTTTTTCCGTTTTCTTCCTTTTTTTCCGGTTTTGTTAATAACCCCATAAGAGAGAAAAAAAAAGAAAAAAAAAGGAAGAGAAAAATTAATTTTCTGCCGATGATATCGTAGTGCGCCTTTTTTCACTAATTTTTCTTAAATTTACACAAAATCATTGTTTTTTCGCTCACAATAATTTAAAAAAAAAACACAGGTTACATTTTTTTTTAATTATTGTGAGCGAAAAAACGATGATTTTGTGTAAATTTAAGAAAAATTAGTGAAAAAAGGCGCATCGGTATATCTCTCTTGAATATATAGGTCCATGATTTTTTAATGTGAATTTTAGATTGCGGCCGGTGAGAATCATTTGGTGATGCTTGACGAGAAAGGCTCGATCCTCACATTCGGAGACGGAGAAATGGGACAACTTGGACGTAGTAGTCGTACGAAGACGATTCGTTCAAGTGAGTTTCCTGGTTCTTTTTTTTTTTTCATTTCACCACAATTTCAGAGTTTATGTGCGACGAATCGGGAGAACATCTGGTGGTCCCATTGAGATTCAAGACAAAGTCGAAATTCTACGACGTCACCGCCAAGAATGTGTTTGCCAGTGGATTTTGGACCATTGTCCATTGTGACGACGGAAAGTATTACGCATTCGGGCTCAACAACTTCTCACAACTCGGAATCAGTGTTGATGAGGCCGACGTTGGACCAGACGGTCAGGATAACCGTGAACTTCGCGTCTTCTTGCCCACCGAGGCTCCCGCGTTTGGAGCCGTGGATAATTTTGTTCAAATCGAAGGTGTCCAGCACGTTGTTCTTCTCGACAATGACGGAAAAGTGTTTGCGATGGGAAAGAACACTGATAATGCGCTCGGACTCGGAAATTGGACGGGAAATGAGGACAGGGATCACTGGAAGTACGATTCCCTGCAGAAGATTGAGTTTGACACAAAAATTGTCGGAGTGTCGGCCAAACTTGCGACGTCAATTGCCTGGACGGAGAACGGAAAGGCGTTTGCCTGGGGATTTGACACCACCGGACAATTGGGTCTCGGTTTGAAAGAAGAGGATGAGAAGGTGAGCGAATTTTTATATGCCTATCCAGGAGAGGAAAATCACCCTTTGCAGGTTTTTTTTTTGCCTTGGGACATTTTGAAACAAGACGTTTCAAAACTTGTCACTTCGAAACTGTAATGTTGAACCTTACAATTAGTGTATTTTAGCGCTAAACTTTTCCGTAAATTGTGACAAATTTTCCGAAATTACTGGTAATGGACCTATTCACAAAACCCAAAAAAAAAAGAAAACAACGGTAAAAATTTCGCGAAAACTCGGAAAATGCTCCGATTGATCTGAAATCTTGGGGAAAAAAGGAAAAAATTCTACCGGACATTACCCCAAAATTTCAGACAAAAATATCGATGTTATGGACCTATTCAAGAGAGAAAAAAAAAGAAAAAAAAGAAGTTTTTTCTGATGCAGGAACGGCAAAAAAAGAAAAAAAAGGAAGAGAAAAATTCATTTTCTGCCGATGATAAAGTAGTCATACGTGGCGAGACCCATTCAAATATACCGATGCGCCTTTAATGAACCTATTCAAGAGAGAGAAAAAAGGAAAAAAAAGAGGTTTTTTCCGATTCAGGAACGGCAAAAAAAGAAAAAAAAGGAAGAGAAAAAAGGAAGGAAATTGATTTTTCTCCTCCTTTTTTTTCTTTTTTTGCCGTTCCTGCATCGGAAAAAACTTCTTTTTTTTCTTTTTTTTTTCTCTCTTGAATAGGTCCATTAAACATTTTCAGAAAAAAATCAATATTTTTGTCTGAAATTTTCTGGGAGTGTTCGGAATAATTTTCCCCCTCATTTCCCAAAATTTCAGGTCAATCGGAGCATTCTCCGATTTTTCCCGAAATTTTTTTCCGGTTTTTTTCTTTTTTTTTTCCCCCCCGGTTTTGTGAATAGGTCCATAAATGATTCGACAACTATTTTGAACACGGCGACAAAAATAGCACTAAAGTTTCGAAACGTCCCAGTTGCTGCATAGTTTTGTGGGCCTATGCAAATAGAAAAAACTGGGAAACGATGTCAAAAATACTCCCGAAATACAAAAGTAAAATATGAAATACTTTCTGAGAGTAATTAAAAAAAATTGCATACCAATCAGAAAATTCTCTGAGTTCTTTCCCCGTTTTTTTTGTCATTTTTCCGTTTTTTCTACAGTAAATTCGATAAGTTCATTAAAAACACAAAAAACTATAATGGGGTTACTCACGAAATAGCAAAAAATGGCAAAAAAAAAACTGCGCTAAAACTCTGAAAATGCTCCGATTGACCTGAAATTTTGGGAAATGAGGGGGAAAACTCTACCGGACATTACCCCAAAATTTAAGACAAAAATATTGATTTTTAAGAAACAATGCTTTTTTTCTGAAAATACTTTAAATCGATATTTTTGTCTGAAATTTTGGGTAATGTCCGGGAGTTTTCCCCCTCATTTCCCAAAATTTCAGGTCAATCAGAGCATTTTCAGAGTTTTCGCGCAGTTTTTTGCCATTTTTTGCTATTTCGTGAATAACCCCATAATGGATTCGTGACGGAGTGACATTTAACGTGAAACTCACAAGGGAAGTCTTTTCACAAACCATATTGGAATTCTCTGAAACTTGGTGGGCTAATAGAACCTATCTCTGGCTACAACGTCAAAAAAATTTAGCTGCCGAACTTCAAAAATAAGCTCAAAAAGTTGCTCCAAAGTTCCGGCTCCCCCTCCGTCACTTCTCTCGTTTTTATCACGACCCTCCAGAGGTAAAAAACTCAACGAAAGGGAGGCGCAGTGGTAGAGTGAGGGGCAGCAGGAGAAAGGTCACGGGTTCAAACCCTCTTGTGGTAAACATTTTTTTGATATTTTTTATAAGTATGGGAAACAGGGGTGGGACCAAAAAAATATGTTTTTTTGGGTGAGAAAAAATTTATTTTTTGATGGTGAAGGTGAGAAAAAATTTCTGTTTCACGGTTCTGCTTCGGGACAGTTCTGATGCGGGAACGTTCTGCCTTGTGGTACCTCCGTCCAAAAACCTTCTTCGCCTCCGCGACTCTACAAAAAAAAACCAAAAAAAAGTATTGCCTACGTCGCATTGTCAAAAAATAAATCAAAAAAAGTTTAAAATTTTTGTCTCACCCAAAAAAAAACATATTTTTTTGGCCCCACCCCTGTTTCCCATACTTATAAAAAATATCAAAAAAATTTTTACCACAAGAGGGTTTGAACCCGTGACCTTTCTCCTGCTGCCCCTCACTCTACCACTGCGCCTCCATTTCGTTGAGTTTTTTACCTCTGGAGGGTCGTGATTAGGCTTTCCACGTCGGGCGTTTTTCGCCCGCCCGACCCGCCCTAGCGAAGGGCCGTCCGAAGCCCGGGCGAAGAAAAAAACCCGCGTGAAATGTTCTTTTTTTCGAATTAAAATAAACGATACAAATAATGTTGAATATCATTGAAAATAAATAAATAAATTCGAAAATCGAATTACGTGCCATGCAACGTGGCGGCCTATCGAAACACCGTCACGTAAATTCGCGGACCGGGCGAAGCGGGCGGGCGTAGGGTGCCCGACCTCCGGACGGATGTAGGGTGTTTTCGGGCGGCCCGCCCGAGATGGAAAGCTTAGTCGTGATAAAAACGAGAGAAGTGACGGAGGGGGGAGCCGGAACTTTGGAGCAACTTTTTGAGCTTATTTTTGAAGTTCGGCAGCTAAATTTTTTTGACGTTGTAGCCAGAGATAGGTTCTATTAGCCCACCAAGTTTCAGAGAATTCCAATATGGTTTGTGAAAAGACTTCCCTTGTCAGAAACGAAAATTCTCTACATTTTTCATTTTTTCGAATAAAAACGTGAAAAAATTGTCACTCCGCCACAAATCCATTATAGCAAAACGATATTTTCATAATTGATGAAATAAAAAGTATTTGTTTCAGATGGTATCAACACCGGAAGAGATCAGCTCTGCTCATCTAGAAGACTTTTCCATTATCGGAGCCTCTATTTCCGATCAGCACACTCTAATCCTGGCCAAAAAGAACTGATTCTATTTGCTCGCATTCTCTCACTTTTATTTTCCAATTTTAAAATTTTCTTTTTTATCTTTTATATTGTCTGTATCATCTTTTTCTTTTTTTTTGTGTTGAACGTTACCTCACCTCTCCAGTTTCAGCTCATTCACTTTTTTTTCTTTCTAGTTTTTAGTTGCCAAGTTTTTCGACAGATTATGGACCTATTCAGCACAGGAAAAAAAAAACCGATTTTCGCGGTTTTTTCCCCTATTCAGGTTGTTTTCCGGAAAAAATACCCATCGCGTCGAGACCCGGCAGTGAAAAATGCAATGCGCCTTTAATTTTCAATGGGAATTCGGTTGAAATTTAAAGGCGCATCCGATTATTTCATCGGCCGGTCTCGACACGACAAGTTGTTTACGTCAAAAAACCTCTGACTACTGTAGTTTTTTTTCTCAATTCTGCATAGGGGAAAAACCACGAAAAACGGTTTTTTTTTCCTCTGCTGAGTAGGTCTATTACTTGCAAACATTTTCTGTTTTTTATCATTATTATTATTTTCTTTTTTTTTGTTGGTTTTCTTTTGTGAAGTAGGACCTATCTTGTACGAGGGGTAACCCGACCACTTGGAATTTTTCTTCTGTCAAAGCCTGTACGGCTTACCACCCACCATCACACCCACCCGCCTACCCCCCTGGATAGACCCCTCCTTCAATGTTTTTGGATTCGAATCATTTGTGAAAGATATCGTCATCATCTCATCTATTGAAACCAGTAGGCAACCTATCAGCAGGTTCTGTTATTTTGTCCATTTTGGAAATGGTTGTAAGATTTTGCTTATCCACTGTGTTATGGCTGTTTTTCAAACATCTCCTCGAAGGACGAATAAATTATTGGGTCCCTGTAAAAATAAGTTACTGGAAGTGTTTTGTGTGATGAGCTTTTTCAAGCACAATGGAGCCAGACAGCGTTCGATGGCTATTAGCCGTTTTCGATGTTTAATTCTGGGCTTTCTCAGAGAATTTTTGGCTGCTTTGTGGCTAATAGCCATGACTAAATAGAACTGGTGGTGCGATAGAGCGCGTTTGCATTATTATTTTTTTTTTCAGTTTTTTGTGGGAAACGGCATTGATTTTACAAATACTTTTCTTCATTTTCGCTGTGTGTAAAATATCTGAAAGTTAGCGAAAAAAATTGGAAAATTCGAAGAATAATGCAAACGCGCTCCATCGCACCACCAGTTCTATTTCGCTCAGTTCGGGGCGTGCGCATTTTTCGACTCTCGCCTTTTATTTTATTGATTTTATTATTTTTCTTTCAGTAAAACCTGTTTTTCTCTGTAAAATGTATGTATTGTATCTTTTAATACCACAAAATTGCCCAAACTTTGATTTTCGTAAAGATTTATTTATCCTGCAAAAAACCAAAAAACGATTATTCTGAAATGATGGCTGAACCAAATTCGACGTTCTTAGGCTTAAAAAATTTCTAAAAACCTCAGCTATAATTCCATTGGAGCAAATGTGGGAAAAAATGAAGAAATTATACTTTTTTTTTCGAAAAACATAAAAAATTTGAATTTCGCGCGAAAAAATCCAGTGGGGCGCGTTTGCTCGGCTCCGTCCACTTTTCAAATTCTGGACACCGTGCTGTGTGTAAAATATCTGAAAGTTAACGAAAAACATCGAAGAATAATGCAAACGCGCTCCATCGCACCACCAGTTCTATTTCACTCAGTTCGGGGCGTGCGACAAATGTATATGGCACATCCGATTCGATAGCTATTAGCTGAGAATTTCCTGAGCTGCACGGTGTCCACAGCGCGCCAGCAAACTTGCATGGCGCACTTTCGGTGCTTGCGCATTTTTCGACGCTCGCTAATTTTTTGGGGGTACGCCAGAATAGAAATAGGCGAAATAGAAATGCTACAAAAAAGAACTGGAAAAAATAGAACTGAGCGAAATAGAAATGCTACAAAATAGAACAAAATTTGGCGATGGAGCGCGTTTGCATTATTTTTTCAATTGCTCAAATTTTCGCCGATTTTCGATTTTTTTTTCTGAAACTGCATTGATTTTATACCTTTCTTCATTTTCGATGTTGTTAAGTGCGTAAAATATCTAAAAATTACTGAAAAATCCTATAATAATCGGAAAATTCGAAGAATAATACGAACGCGCTCCATCGCACCGATTTCTATTTCTCCCATTTCTATTTTGTCTCATTTCTATTTCGCGCTGTTCTATTCCGCTCATTTCTATTTTGTAGCCGTTCTATTTTTTCCAGTTCTTTTTTGTAGCAATTCTATTTTGTAGCATTTCTATTTCGCCTATTTCTATTCTGTCGTACCCCCAATTTTTTTATTGATTTTATTATTTTTCTTTCATTAAAACCTGTTTTTCTTTGTAAAATGTATGTATTGTATCTTTTAATACCATAAAATTGCCCAAACTTTGATTTTCGTAAAGATTTATTTATCCTGCAAAAAACCAAAAAACGATTATTCTGAAATGATGGCTGAACCAAATTCGACGTTCTTAGGCTTAAAAAATTTCTAAAAACCTCAGCTATAATTCTATTGGAGCACATGTGGGAAAAAATTAAGAATTTATACTTTTTTTTTCGAAAAACATAAAAAATTTGAATTTCGCGCGAAAAAATCCAGTGGGGCGCGTTTGCTCGGCTCCGTCCACTTTCTGGCAAAAAAACAAAAAAAATGAAGAAAATCAGGCTCTTTTCAGAACGAATTCACCTGTCTGTCGGTTTTCAGTTTTTGTGGTATTCTAATTACACGCTTTACACAATTCTGAAAAGTCGAAAAAAAAAGAAAAAAAAACGAAAGGTTTTCGTTTCACCGCTTCTTCTTTCTTATTTACCCACTTGTGATCAGTCATTCATTATACGGACTGCTCGATTTGAATGCAAATAGACTTGGTCCCCCTTCTTTTCGGTCAAGCCTTTTCGAGTGAAGCGTCTCTAATTGGGTGTCGCCGGAAGAGGAGCAAAAAGAAGAAGAAGAAGACACCACCATTTTTAGATTTTTATTTTAAACACAGCCCTTTGCCACGTCATCACGAATTCTCATTAACTTTCTTTTCTATCACATTTTTGAGGCCCGGGAAATTGAAATCTCTTCTGACCTTCTTTCTTTCTTCCTCCGCCCTTCCAATTCACCGTCCAACTTAATTGAAACTCTTGCTCTTTGTTTTCGTCGATTTCTGTGTGTGTCTAAATTAAATGTCCTCAAAATCGCTGCCCAACTACGATTGTCCTACAGAAGGCGAAGACGTCAAGCCGGAAGAGACGCCGATTCTCACGATCAGCTCGTCGCACGTCAGCTTTCAACTGCACAGCGATCCGGCGCCATCGGTTCGTTTTGGCGGGGTGCTAGCTACGGTATAGAACTCGCACGGTATAGAACTCAGGGTCTCACAATGTACAAAGAAACACTTTTTTGAGTTGTTCGAGCGGTTCTGTGTCGATACAGCTCAATTTCAGGCGGTTCTATTCCGTGAGAAGTTCCCGTGTGCATTTTTAAAACCCTAAGGCTCGGTCATTTTCTGACAAAAATGTCTCGTTTTTGGGTTAAAATGATGGTGTCATCCTGAATAATCAGATCATGATTCGAATTTCTCAAAAAAGTAAATTTTCGACTGAAAAAATAATTTTATTATCCGACGAACTTGGTAGCACCCCGTTTTGGCAAGGGGGGAAATTGAGTTGACTTGGTTTGGGTAAACATCCGTTTTGATCTGAATTTGCATATGAACAAAACGTGGTTTTCGTAAATAAGAGTCTTTTCTCAGCCGCTTTACACGCCTCCCCCGTCGTCCAATGCGCCATCAAGTTCGTCGGATAATGAAATTATTTTTTCACTCGAAAATTTACTTTTTTGAAAAATTCGAATCATGATCTGATTATTCAGGATGATAACTTCATTTTAATCCATAAACGAGCCCTTTTTGTCAGAAAATGACCGAGCCTTAGGATTTTAAAAATGAGCCAGGTAGAAACAATTTTGGAAGAAGGCTGGGGGGCCGTGCTTTACTTTTCCAAAAATTTTCCAAAAATCAGCGTATTTTGGCATTTTCTGATAATTATACATATTTATATACTGCTTGTACTTTTTTTTTTCGGAACCGGCTTTACGCGATAGAGCTTAAGAAGATAGTGCACATCCATATTACGAAATGAAAAAAAAATGCAAAAAATAGTTTCCTCTCTCGCCGCCAAGAGCTGAATCGTGGCGAGACACAATATTTGCTGACGCATAACTTGACACGCTGCATGCAAGCTTAGAAACTGACGACAACTTCATCAAACGTAAATATATAATTTACCATAAAACTTTTTTGAGACCCTTACAAAACCGGGGAAAACACAAAACCGAGGAAGTCAAAACAATTTACTTTTTTTTTTTTGAAAAATTCGAACCATCATCTGATTATTCAGAATGACACGATCATTTTAATTCAAAAACGAGGAATTTTTGTCAAAAAATGACCGAGCCTTAGGGTTTTAAAAATGCTCCAGGTAGAAACAATTTTGGAAGAAGGCTGGGGTGCCGTGCAGTTACTAATATAGAATGCAGAAAAACCAGTACCGTAGGATTGCAAAATGGTCCCTAAAAATGGTTATTAACATTTTTCCCCGGTTTTAGCCTCCCTGGTTTTATCAGGAATCCGCTTTGAATTTATAGTAAGTTCTTTAATAGAACGGCCCCCTAAAATAGAGCATAGGAATGCATTTAACCCTTTTTTTTCAATAATTTAGTTAGACTTTTCCACTTGTTATTTATTTACCGGTTTCTAATTTTGTTTTTTCAGACATTTGTGTCGTAGCGGCCCCCTAAAATAGACCGGCCCCAGTCAGAAGGTAGTGAAAAATAGAACGGCCGGCAGTTCTATTATAAATTCATACATGATAATGATGAAAAACAAGTAGAATAATCGAGGAAAATTAAAATAAAATAACTGATCGGGCCAGCAACACGCCTCCTCCGTCGTCAATCATTTTTTCACTCGAAAATTTACTTTTTTAAGAAATTCGAACCATCCTCTGATTATTCAGGATGACACCATCATTTTAATCCAAAAACGAGAAATTTTTGTCAAAAAATGACCGAGCCTTAGGGTTTTAAAAATTCGTCAGGTAGAAACAATTTTGGAAGAAGGCTGGGGTGCCGTGAGCAATAGTCCATTTGGTCACTTAATTACCATTTTAATACCTAGTCGTGCTAAATATAGAAAAGTTTAGTTTATCACTCTGTATGCAAATACGCTCGAATTACCTAGTTTCTCTAGCCTCTCATTTTCTATTCTCCATTCCTCCACTCTTCACCATTGACGTACGTATTCCTCCCTGAAAATAGCCCATGAGCAAACAGTGAGACAACACCAAAAGATTCCACCCAAGTTTTAATTCTAATTCAATTCATTGAACCTCAAACTCTAAACCAACATTCATCTGACGTTGAAAAGTGTAAAAGCGTAACAAAATGAACTGGACGTTTAGAGAAGTTTCAGAAAGTTTCTTGTCATGTTTTTTTAATGCTTCTTTTCTTGCAGATGGACTACTTGTCAATTCACGAGGATGACACGTCCATGTCCTCTTCTGATCGGACCATTGAGCGTGGTTTTTCGAGATATGGACGGAAAGGGTGCGTTCGTTCGTTTCGGTGTTATTATTTTGTTGTGCCATGTCAAAAACTTCCTTCATTTTCGTTTTTTTGCCTTTCTTAACTATGCCATTTATGTCATTCTCGGTTTTTTCTTTTGGACACCCGAGAAGTTGTGATATTCGAGAAGTTGTTGGTGGCAACGTCAAAAACTTGTTTCGAAATAAAAATTTCGAGTAAAATGGAAAAGAATAGAAAAAAAAGAAGAAGAAACGCACAAAACCATTGTGTTTCTTTGTTTAATTAAAATGTGCCGACAAATTTCCGTCGGGCCCTCATTTTTGCCACTTTCGCATCAAATCAACTTTTTTTTTGTTTTGCACGTCGCCTGGTCTTTGGAGGTGTTTTTGTTAAGGAAAAATGGAGTTTTGTGTGTTAATATCTGCCACCTTAAAATTAGGCTCCGCCCCTTTTTCCAAATTTTTTGGGATTCGGCATTTCCTTTATCTATTATCGTATTAATTTTCTTGCTTATGGCAGTATGATATGACGTTAAAAATCGGCAAATACTACAACTTAATGGTCACATTGAACCACGTGTGTGGTCACGCCCACTCAGCTTTTTGAAATGCGGTCAGTGGAAAAATCAGAGGAGGTTAATTTTTAGAAAAAAAAACAATCTGGAGTTCAGACTTCTTGTGATTAATTATGCCTGATTTCCATAAAGTTGCAGCACTACAACCTACTCAGAAAATGTTTTGCTATGTATATAATGGGGTTATTCACAAAACCGGAAAAAAAGGAAGAAAAAGGAAAAAAATTGCGGGAAAAATCGGAGAATGCTCCGATTGACCTGAAATTTTGGGAAGAATTGGAAAAAAAAAATCTTCTGTACACGCTCACAAAATTTTGGACCGAAATATCGATTTTAAAAATTATCGATTTTTTTTTCTAAAAATTTTTAAAATCGATATTTTTATCCAAAAATTTTTGAGCATGTACAGGAGAATTGTTTCCAATTTTTCCCAAAATTTCAGGTCAATCGGAGCATTCTCCGATTTTTCCTGAAGTTTTTTTTCCGTTGTCTTCCTTTTTTTCCGGTTTTGTGAATAACCCCATAATAGCCATTGAAAAACGGCTATTAGCCAAAAAATTCGGGAGTTCGCCAAAAGGCATTGTTCTCTTCTACGGCGGAAGCCATTATCGCCCGCTATTAGCCGTTTTCAGTGACTAATCGCAAAATACATAAATATATGCCCAAACGTTTCCTCACATGCGAAAATGGTGGCGGTGTGCCAATTTATGCGAACTCTCGTTTTTCAAAATGAATTTTTCAGGCAGAGAGCATGTAAGAGACGAGACGAGACGCAGACTGGGAGACAGTGTTATCACGCGACGCAACCGCAGCGCGTGGGCTTCGGCGGCAAAAAAAAGAAAGCAGCCGCCAGCACTCCGTGTACCCGAGTATAGGCAAATGAAATTTTACAGCGCTGAATTTTTCAGATCTAATTATGCATTAAATACGGCTTATGGACCTTTTCATAGGAAAAAAAAAACAAAAAAAAAACATTTTTTTTTGTTTCTTTTTTCCTATTCATAGATGTCAAAAAAGTCAAACAATGTTAAAAAACGATAAAGAATGTTAAAAAATGTCAAAAAACGAATCCTATGAAATACATTTGGAAGCGTCTTCCTGAGCTCCGTTGCTAGATATCAGAGAGCTAAAAACATGCTCCCCTAGATGCCGAGCTATAAAATAGATGATAATCAATCAGCTAATCAAGTTTAACCAAAACCCAAGGGAGGCCTAGTTTTTAATAATGAACTTAAAATGTACTTATGTTAGCATTATCCAAAAAAATCGGTTTTGCCAGTCACCAAAAGGTTTTCCAATAACCAATACAACTAAATTTTTAAAGCAGTTTTTTTGCAGAGCTCTTCGCTTTTAGAACTGTGAGGTTCAAAACTGCTATCATTCATTCCCAGCTATGTGGCTTATAGCCATGGAAAACTACTCATATTATCAATTCAATATTCTTGCCGGTTTCACGCAATACATCTAACAATAAGGCCACACCCCCTCAGCTTTTAAAAAATATAATTTTCAACTAACAATAAATGCAATGAAAAAAGTTGAGTGGGTGTGGCCACACGTGGCATTTTCATTTCTAAAAATAACTGTGGTGTTTGCAGAATTTTCATGTGAAACCGGCAAGAAAATTGAATCAATAATATTGTGTTTTCAATCGACTTGCGACATGAAAACATGAGTCTGCTATCCCTTTTTTGTCTGCGTCTCTTCAAATATCACTGTGTTCGCGTGGTCGCGCACAAATAAGTGGGCGGCGTTTCGTTTCGTTTCGTTTCGATTCGCGTTCTCATGTCGTGTCGCAAGTCGATTGAAAACACAATAGCCATCGAATTCGGGGCGCGCGTCTATGGGAACTGAGGTTACGGAAAACTAGGTCAACGCCGAAACCCGTGAAAAACTGAGAGCTTTCAGGGATGGATAATACAAAATAAACCTATTTCCTAACTAGAAACTAACAAAAAAGAAACTGTTTTTTATGTAGCAGTTCTATTCCGCACAACTCTAAACCATCTTAACCAATCTTTTATTTCAGCTCTTGCCGATCACGAATGCTGCTCGACGAGGTGAACATGACAGACCGCAAAACGGTGAGTCTTTGATCTTTTTTTTTTTTTCATCCTGACCTCATCTTGTTCCTCTCTCTCTTGTAAATGCCGTCAATTTCGATTGATTGCTCAATGACAATGAGTTGTGTAACATCGCAAAAACACTAATCAACATCAAGGCGACAAGTGTTTGATTTTAATCCTCCACACACATACACACAAATACTCTTTATCTTTATCTTTATTGTCCATGGTGAATCTACAACGAAAAGAGGTAAGTTGTATTTTCAATCGAGTTGCATCATGAAAAATGAGTCGGCTATCCCTTTTTTGTCTGCGTCTCTTCGATTAGAACTGTGCTTGCGTGGTCGCGCACAAATAAGTGGGCGGAGATTCGTTTCGCGTTCTCATGTCGTAACTGGATTGAAAAGACAATATAAATCAGAATGACTCGAATAATGACTTGTTTTCCCGTGCCCACCAACTCTAAGCTCTGTTCCAGACGATGGGAGAAGATTGGGAAAAAGAAAGAAGCGCTTTGAAAAATGATGCATCTGATACATTCTTCATTCAAAACTGACGTCTTCTCTCTTTTTTTTTTTTGCTTTTACCATTATGCCATCTTCGCTCCTTCATTCTTTTTATGGCCTTTTTCTTTTTCTTTTCCCTTTTTCCCTTCCGTTTTTCTTGGGTGCAAAACGAATCAAAACGAGTCGAATCGAAACGAAAGGTCCTTTCTTATTCTTCTACGTCTTCTTCTCCAGACCAGAATATGAAAAGTCGTAAAAGTTCGTTGAAGTGCATTCTTCTATTGTGAAGGCGTTGAAAATAAAATCTTTTCGCGGCCGGCTCTTTTCAAAATTGCACCACCACGTAACTTTTATTCATTCAATCTTTCAATTTCTTCTTTTTTTTCCATCTTATCTCGGTGGATGGTCACGGTGGATGGTGGATGGTATACTTATCGGCCACCCTGTAATTAGTTTTTTTTTTTGGAGTTGTTTTTTTTTGTTGGAACTTTTTGAATTTTGAATTTTGCGAAGGGTGAAAAAGCGCTTAAAAAATTGTCCCTTGTTTTTTTTCCAATTCACGCGATGTCGAGAATTTAAAAAAAATACAGGTAGAGACACAGAGACTGCCCCCTTTTTTTGAACTCCTCACCTTCTGCGCCTCTTCACTATTAATGCTATATCAGGGGAGACCCCCTCTTCTCTACCTGTATTTTTTTTTACAATTCTCGACATCGCGTGAATTGGAAAAAAAAACATGCGCAGACCCACTTGGCACGATGCCAGGCGCGCGGCGATCATATCCAAAGTGCGCTCTAATGAGAATGCATTTTTTTTTTGAATATCACCTTGTATTTAGTTACGCGAAAAGTTTTTAAATCATGGGCTAATGACAATGCGAACAAATCTAAACTTTTTTAAACATATTTATAATTTTCTATTTTGCGCGTGAACTTTGGCTACAGTCTGCAAACACCATAATGTCAAATTACACAACACAAAATGTTTTAAAAATTTAAACGAAAATTTTTGAGACCCTGACAAAACCAAAGAACATGAACAGTTCCTTTTACAAGTCTGCGGCCCTCGGGTCTATAGAATTTTGAAAACAATGCCGCGAAATTGCAATTTTTGTCAAGGTCCTATAATTTTTTTTTCCGCGCGTTTTTCAGTAATAGTCCGCATACACCGCACGGCACCCCAGCCTTCCAAAATCGTTTCTACCTGACGCATTTTTAAAACCCTACGGCTCGGTCATTTTCGGTCAAAAAGACTTCGTTTTTAAATTAAAATGATGGTGCCAATCTGAATAATCAGATCATGATTTGAATTTCTCAAAAAAAAAGTACCGTCACATTTTTTTCACATTTTTCAAGAGCTAGGATAAAATTACAATGAATCAAAATATTTTATTTAAATACCCACTATTTCAAATTTTTTTATTGCTCGAGAAAAAAAAACCAAACACCACATCACTTCATTCAATTGACAGATTTCTATAGAAAGAAAAAATACGTTTTCTTAGTTTGTCTTGGTCCTTGTTCTCTTCACTATATGCACAATTCAAATTCAAATGTCCCCTTGAAACATTCCAAACTCTCCTCTTATTTATACATATATACTCGGTATAAAACGCTGAAAACTCGCTCCAACTCTCTCAGTTTTCTGCACTCTCTCGTCGCCAACGTGGCCGTGTCCACCTCTGTTTGAAGGGAGCGCGTTTGCAGCGCTCCGTACTGAGAATACTTTTGCTCTATCATTCCGTACAATTCTAGCAATTCAGCCCGAATGGATCCAGCTCTGCTCGCTTTTTTCAAGCCAGCCGAAATGGCGAGTACACAACGAAGAGAGGTGAGTGCCACGTCGTCAATCACGGGGAAATTGGGTGAAGACGTTCGCGTTCTTCACTCTTTTTTAGCCTCCTTTCTTTCTTCATTCGCTTCCCTTTCCCACATGGACTTAACCCGCCAATTTCGAGCCGAGTTCTGCGTGCTCAATCCAATCCAATTGTCTATCTAACCTATCTTTTCTTTTATGTCTTTTACGTCTTTTACTTCTTCCGAATCCGGTCTCGACTTCCTTTTACTTCCACACCTTCCGCTAATCGTTTTCTCTTCGCTCGGATCTTTTTAAACTCTTTTCTACTAGTTGTCTACTTTTAAAGAGGTACTTTTTTGGGTTTGAAGTTGATATTCAAGAAAATTTCGCGTAGACCCTAAAAACTGACCATGATAAACTATAGGTTTCTAGTCCCTAACTGAGCCTTAAAACTGTCACGGTTTCTAAACCTTCTCCAATTTTTTTGGCAATTATGTTTTCATATCATCATTAACAATGTGAAACTTACAAATAATGAACATGAAATGAAACATTGCACTAAAATTTCGAGACGTCCTATTTTAAAAACGTCGCAGTGTCTTTATTTTTACCTTTTTCTTACTATTTATGGAAAAACACAGTTGTCAGAAATGTTTTAATAGCACGGGGTGTTGAGAGGTACATGAAAATTAAAATTTAAATTTCGCTGGAAAGTTGCCACGTCACTCGAGAAAAAAGAGCGCGAAATGGCGTATTCAAAGCGTCGTTACTGCGGCGCCGCAGCAATGTTTTGTATATTTTTTTCTTGTGGGATCATATCTTTTGCATGATTCTAAAT
Source organism: Caenorhabditis japonica (assembly GCA_963572235.1). Classification (NCBI taxonomy): domain Eukaryota; kingdom Metazoa; phylum Nematoda; class Chromadorea; order Rhabditida; family Rhabditidae; genus Caenorhabditis; species Caenorhabditis japonica. Next base: position 21,068,818 of record OY754343.1, on the reverse strand, counting down.
ATTTAAACAATATTTCCCTATTTATTTTATGCAGAAAACGTGTTCCGCCAGCGCCTCGTTTTTGAAAATCTAAACCGTTTCAAATCTGAAACAACCGCGTTTCCTCAAATCTATGTGATCAGTGGAACGCATTTTCACGATGTACTCTTCAACACGCCGTGTAATAGTAAATTGGGGGATGCCCAATATGCCCGATGACTCCCTTATTCGGCAATCTGTAAAAACCCCCTGAATAGAAATAGTTTTTTTCTAAAAACATCTTAAAATCAGTTTTCCCTTCCTTTATCGTCAGCCTATCAGTTTTCCTAGCCGTGCTTTCATCTACCCTTTTTAGCTATCATTTTCTCATTTTCGCGCTCATAAACTTGGATTGGGAGTTATTGAGAATATGCCATTGAATCAGAATTTAACCGCCCCATTCCACCAGAATTGGTTTTCTAGGTGCTAATCACGCCTGTTAGTAACAAATAAACTTGGCAACCGATTAGTTTTTTCTTTTTTTTGGAACAAATTGATATTTATCGCTATTGTGTTTTCAATCGAGTTGCAGCATGAGAACGAGAGATAAAAAGACATGTTTTCTCTGCTTCTCTTCGAATCGAACTGTGTTTGCGTGGTCGTGCGAAAAAAAGTGGGCGGAGTCACGTCACGCGTTCTCGTGTCGCAAGTCGATTGAAAAAACAATAGCGTGTCGCATAAAACAGCCACCAAATTTTTAAATGATGTATTTTTCGTTTAAAAGAGGTGCCAACGCACAAAATAGAACTTTGATTTTTGGCGAATTTTACAAAAAGACACTGGTATAAAAAACAGGCGACCGGCAAGTAAATCTCTTTAGGTACCAAACCAAATTTCAATTTTTTTGACGCCAATTTTCTAGACCAGCTGCCACGTAAAAGTTAGTCCTCTCTATTTAATTTTAGTCTGCATAGTGATAAATTATCTTTGTAATAAAGATGTTGAATTAGCGCTCTACTGATAAGGCGTGTGGAGATTTGTTGTCTTTGTATTTTCATTTTTCCAATGTTTTGTTTGTTCTATAATCGGTGTAAAACGCTGATAATTCGCTCCAATCGAACAAAGAATTTCGCATGCATTTGAAGAGAGGTTTCGAGAAATCAGAGCAAAACATCGGCCACGACTCTCTCAATTTTCTGCACTCCCTCGTCGCCAACGTGGCCGCGTCCACCAGTGTGCGAAGGGAGCGCGTTTGCAGCGCTCCGTACTGAGAATAATAATAATAATCTAACTTTTCCTTTTGAAAATTCTATTTTTTACCGAATCAAACACATCACGACCCGCCTTATCGAAGAAACGCGAATTCAAAATATTATTGTCCATTCGCGAAAAAAGCAAGTGCGCTCCACGAAATCCACATAGTACTACATTTCGTGGAGCGCACTTGCTTTTTTCGCGAATGGACAATATATGAAACACATTTGCGGCAAAATCTAACAGCACACGACTTGATAGACACTCGGAACACCATTGAAAACGACATTTTTTGACGTAATATTAAAGAGTCGTTGTTGTCCACAGCGTACAATTTCTCTGCGTCTCCACAGTTTTGTTTGCCAAGTTTTGTTAAACGCGTGCAAAAAAGAAACGCAGAGAAGCAGTGAAAAAACACGCAAAAAATCGTTTTCAAGCTAAATATTCAAAAAGGTATTTAGTTTTGAGCACATCGTGCACCCACTTTGATAGTTCACGGGCCTCCAAGGAGGGTCAAGAAAATTTCCCAAACTTCAAATTTACAACTCTATTATTTTGAGAAAATCTCATCGCAAAAACCTTCTATTTTGGCCAAAAAAAAAAATAAGCTGCCACTAGGCTCCACCCCTTTCGTGGGAAAAAAGGGATCAAGTGGGGGGCTTACTGTAGCTTTCGGCGGCGTTCATAAGTCACTTCAGTCCCGCTTTCTAATATGTTTTTTCCTCGTCGTGTTTTGATAATAACTTTTTCTTTTTTTCTGCTCCAATCCAACAATTTTTCCGGGTCCCCAACACAAATGGCTGCAGATATTCACCCGAAGAAATTGCTGCTCAAGACCAAGGTAAGCAGGTGCTTTGATTTATTTTTTGTCGTCGTCTTCTTCTTTTTCTTCTAAAAGTTTTAAGACGTCATCTGATACATACACTTTGTTCTTCTATTTTCTCTTCCGCCCCCCTCCCCCCCCCCTCCCTCTCTCTGAAACACGATCTTTCGGGTCAGCGTCATTCCGGAAAAGGGGTAAAAATGGGAATCAATCCCATTAAACATCGTCAATTCCATGTCATGAGTACCCATTCGGTGGCACGGTGTTAATGGGCATGCCACCCTTGCTCATACATTTTTTGGGAAGCTCTTCTTCTCTTTCTTATTTGCTCCCATTCCCTGGACGTCGTCGTCCCCTTCTGTGCGGCGCCACCGCTCCGCTTTTTTCTCGTCCGGATCCGTGTCCTGAGCCCCTGCTCGTTCATTTTGAGAGCAACACAACGGGAATTAGTATTTTTACTCTTTGGAAGCACACTCCCGCCTCTAAGAAACTCGGAGTCACTATCGTTTTGGGAAGAAAGACGAAAGCGGAAGAATAGGAAAAAAAAAAGAAAAGAAAAAAAAAAGAGCAAGGACATAGTCAGTCTCAGTCGAAAGAAGAGCAAACAGAAGTGGAAGTAGAAGAAGAAACATGCGCGCTTCGATTTACCGGCGAGCCCGGGAAAATTCAAATGAGACATCGTTGGTGAGTGATCATGATCTGTTTTACAGTTATTTATACTGTCATTAAAAGTTACGGTACTGTTCGAATATTACAAGTTTTGTTGTTGATACACAGGTGAAATGCGGTGGATGCATATAGTGTCCGTATTTTAATCATGTTGTCTTTTTGGTCCATTGGATTCACAAGCGGCGACTTTGCCCCTCCTTTTTTTTCACTTTTCTTACAAGTTTTTTGTACTTCAGCTCTTCCAAATTTCGTGATTTTTGTGGCTGAATCAGTAAAATGTGTTAACGTTAATCAAACGACGCGGATTCATTAAATATCTAGAGCCTAGATATGATTCAAATTCGGACACTATATGCATCCACCGCATTTCACCTGTGTTTTCTCAATAACTCTTTCATTGAAACTGTGATAAACCTTTTTTGAATAAGAATAATGACATGATAAAAATAGAAATTAAAACACAGTAGAAATGCGCCCGGATCTATCAGCTGGATGTCAAAATCGCGCAGGAAATTTTTGAACATTAGCCATCGAATTTAGTGGCTAATAGCCTATTTCTAAAGATATGAGCCGCTTTTATGGTTATTATTAGCTGAACATTTCTTTGTAAAGCAAATTTAAATCTGCTCTAATTTTTAAAGTCAAATGGTTACAAACGCGCTTTTCCGCGCATGGTCTCTACCCGGTGCATTTTTAAAACCCTAAGGCTCGGTCATTTTCTGACAAAATAGCCTCGTTTTTAGACTAAAATGATGGTGTCATCCTGAATAATCAGATTATGGTTCAAATTTCTCAAAAAAGTAAATTTTCGAGTGAAAAATAATTTTATTATCCGACGAACTTGGTGGCGCATTGGACGACATATTTGCAGTGATTCTTTTTAAATTCCGCAATTTTTCCTCATGTTTTTCTATCTCTTTTGGATGGAAAATTTCTCATGTTCATTTGGGTCAAACTGAACACGCCTCCCCCCGTTTTCCAATGCGCCGCCACATTCGTCGGATAATGAAATTAATTTTTTACTCGAAAATTTACTTTTTTGAGAAATTCGAATCATGATCTGATTATTCAGGATGACACCATCATTTTAGTCCAAAAACTAGGCCTTTTGGTCAAAAAATGACCGAGCCTTAGGGTTTCAAAAATGCGCCAGGTAGAAACAATTTTGGAAGAAGGCTGGGGTGCCGTGCTGAACTCACAAATTATTCAATTATTCGCTGTTCATCTATCTCTTTTTCCTCTTGCTCAACTTGCAACCATCATCCGAGCCTGCCTAAGAGCCACAGATTCCACTGAAATTCGATCCCTTTCTATCCAAGAAGAAGCTCCCGAAAACTTTTTCCTTCTGCTTTTCATTCGGTCTTCTTAATCTACCAGCCAACCGAAATGTGACGATATAATTTATATAAATAGCTGAACCTTTCGGCAGCTCATTTGTGCTCCTCTGAGCGCCGAGAAGCCGAGCCAACGAGTGTAATGCTGTCTGTCAAAATACCTCTTCGCTTTTCACACTTTATCTCGTCGCCGAGAACCTGAGAGCCAACGAGCGATCATGGATGAAACCCATTTGCATTCTTGTCATCTTTCTTTCTTTCTTCCTTCCGAGATGATTTATAGATGTACTGAATAACTCGTTTCCTTTTTTCCTTTCCTTTACTTTTCTATGCTCACCCCAACTCGGAATAATTTTTTTTTGCATCCCTTGCTCTTTTGCCTTTGGCTCTTCTCTTAAATAAATCGAATCACGTTCGTTCGTGTCGAATTCTCTTCTTTTTTGCGGCACTGCACGGCTCAACTCGTCTCAGCTCCTGGAGAGCTCCGAAAAGGTCCAAAATAATCGGGAGAGATAGAAGAGAAAACCTTCTTTTCACCCATGTAGCCTCTAATCTCAAGGTCAAATCAGTTATAGTAATTCATTCCTTTTTGCTCTCCAAAGCTTCCTGCTCTGGAAATTCTTATTCAAGACTCGAGTGTTTAAGAATACTTGCTATGCTAATCAAACAAAAAGAAATAATGAAAAATTATTTTTAAAAAAATGGAACAAAGAGACACAGTGAAAAGAGAAGGAGGAAGAGAAGAGAAGAGACAAAACGAATAAAGAAAGAAGTTTAGCTCATTTTGTTGTGTCGTCCTGTGCTCTTTTCCTCTTCTTTTTTCCTACTTGCTTACTTACTTTTCTTGCGGCGAGCATCAGAGGATGCTCCTCTCCTTTTAAGTAGCTCATCAACTAAAAACTAGCAAGAACTTCTTCGTCTTCGTATTTCCTTTCTTTTTTGTCGCCAACTCTTCTACTGGCGATGACGACGTCTTTGCTAATGAAATGAAAGTAAAACGTCGTCATTGTCGGGAAAAACGAATCAGTTAAACCCTCGATTAGGCTTGCAACATCATTACTACTCGCCGTTTTTCACTTTTCTTAGACCAGTATTCTAGTAATTTACTGTACTTTTTTTATTTTTATAAATGAGCTAACATAAGATATAGCTGAGCTTCCAGCAAAATTGGCTACTAGGCAAAAACTTAATCGCGCCTTGTCGTATTTCTCTGCGTCTCCACTGCTTCTTTTGCTAGTTTAGCTAATAAATAGAGACGCAGAGATTCAGAGGAATAGCCCGCGAAAAATTGCTTCAAAAACGTAGTTCTGAAACGCTCTTTTCCATATTTTTTAAAGCCGATTTTGTGGTTTTATTCATATGGGCGGAGCCTAATTTTTAAATATTTTTTTGAAGAATTTTTCTCCCAATTTTCTCTGCATATTCTTCACGTACCATCTCCTTAATATTCTTGCCGGCTACCACATGCGCCCGCGAAAGTTTTATAATAGACGCAGACATAACGAGCGTCACATCACACGCGCTCACATTTTTTGATCTACGTTCAGTTGAATTCAGTCGAAAAGACCTGATGGGGCGGAGCCGCGATTTTTCGCGCCACTGCTTACTGTAGCCGGCAAGAATATTGAATTGATAATATTGTTTTTTCAATCGGTTTGCGACATGAGAACTCGTGACTCCGCCCACTTATTTGTGCGCGACCTGTCTGCGTCTCTTCAAATATCTTTGTGTTCGCGTTTTCGCGTACAAATAAGTGGGCGGAGTTTCGATTCGCGTTCTCATGCTGCAACTTGATTGAAAACACAATAATTGTTAGTTTTTTCTTTAGTTTTTTTTTAAACTGATCAAGAAACGCAAATATTAATTTTTCAAACTTTGATAATTCAAGGGCTGCAGTTTTGTCGAGCACAGTAAGGGGCTTTCTCGAAAAATCAATAACAACTATAATTTCGCTCTGCACGGGGTCCAGGATTTGAAAAGTGGGCGGAGCCGAGCAAACGCGCCTCACTGGATTTTTTCGCGCGAAATTCAAATTTTGACGCATTTTTTTATGTTTTTCGGGAAAAAAAGCATAAATTCTTTTTTTTTCGCTTACATGTGCTCCAACGGAATTATAGCTGAGGTCTTTAGAAATTTTTTAAGCCTAAGAACGTCGAATTTTGGTTCAGCCATTATTTCGAAATATTAGTTTGGAGTTTTTTGGTGTTTTTGCATGATAAATCTTCACGAAAATCGAAGTTTGGGCAATTTTATGGTATCTTTCTTATATAGAAAATTTTAGATTAGTCTGTGTGTTTGTTTGTGTGTCTCACACACGAGTTTGCAGTCGACAAAACTCGATCTCGCGACCTCTAGATTGACGTTCAAACGTGCTGACCACTATACCACAAGGGTCACGAGAACTTGGGAGAAAAAGGGAAAAGAAATGATTACCATTTCTATTTAAAAAAAAACAAAAATTAATAAAAATAAATATTTGACGAAGGCGACTTAGTCGCCACAAGCTGCAAGCTTGTTAAAAGATAAAATACATACATTTTACAAAGAAAAACAGGTTTTACTGAAAGAAAAATAATAAAATCAATGAAAAAAAGCGAGAGTCGAAAAATTCGCAAGAACCGAAAGTGCGCCATGCAAGTTTTCTGGCGCGCCAGCAAATTAGGCTCCGCCCACATTTCAAATCCTGGACACCGTGGCTGCCCAATGCGTGCTAAAGCCAACGAAATGCATGCGCGCTCTGTCGCGTTTCTCTGCGACTCCACAGATGAGTACAAAATTAGAGACGCAGAGAAAGAGCCCTCCAAAATAACGGGACCTCGTATTTTAGCAAATTCCCCGAATTCCCGAGAGCACTTGACCCTTGTTCTTCTTTCAAAAAAAAAAAAAATTGAAAAAGAACGGCTCATGTAAGTTTTCCCATTGATTTTTATCCCTTTTCTCTCACTTTATTTTATTTCTCTCAACTTTCGGAACTTTCGGAATATGAACGGATAAAAAGCATAAAAAGTATTGAATAAGAGAAAGAGAGAAAGTGCATCAATCTTAATTGACAACTTCCTGAATTTCAAGGGTGGCCGTCATTTGCAGCTATTAAAGGGGGGGAAAAGAAAATCTTGGCGGTCTCATTTCATTTCATTTCATTTCATTTCGTTTCCTGTTTGCGTCTAGAATAGATGCATAGGTGTGGCAAAATTTCTGGTTGGTTTCGTTTTTCCATTTTTCATCCATTTTGGACAGGAGAGAGGGAGAATCCATTTTGCTCCAGCACTCTCTCTCTCTCTCTCTCTCACTAACTCACTTCCCATCCATCCAACCATCCATCCATTTAAGCCATTTTTTGCTCCCATTTAAATTTCCCTCCATTATTTCCAGTCGTGGATGGACACGGAGCATCGGGTGATTCTAAACGTGGGCGGCATCCGACACGAAACCTACACTCACGTGCTCAAAAAAATTCCGGCCACACGATTGTCCAGGCTGACTCCGAATCTGGCCAACTACGATCCGGTGCTCAACGAGTATTTTTTCGATCGACATCCCGGTGTCTTCTCCATGATACTCAACTATTATAGGACTGGTATGTCAAGGACCATTTTTTTAAAACAATTATCATCTTATTTCCAGGCAAACTCCACTATCCCACCAACGTGTGTGGCCCACTCTTCGAAGAGGAGCTCGAGTTTTGGGGTCTCGACGCGAATCAAGTGAGTTTTGCTTTTATGGCTATGAGCGGAAATTTGATTAGGCGCTTGTGGAAAAATATAGTTTTTTTTTTAGGTGGAGCCTTGCTGCTGGATGACATATACGCAACACAGAGACACTCAGGACACTTTAGCCGTCATTGAATCATTGGATTTGGACGGAGATCCCCCGACACAGGAAGAGGTTTGTGTTGGGGGACGATACGATAAACTCTGTAACGGAAATGAAAAATGAGTTACCAAATTATATACATCAAACTGGTACCAAACAAAAAAAAATTGATGGAAAAAAAATGGTGCACTTTTGCATCGCGGTCCGTTGAACATAATCTTGGCAATGTGTCAATTTATACGAATTGGCAATTTTCGAAATACATTTTTCAAACTGAGATACAGCGTTGGTACGCGCGCCGCAAACGCAACGCGTGGGCGTGGCGGCAAATAAATAATTTGGACCCTACGAAAGTTCAAACGCGCCCTGGCGCACTTTTGCGTTTTTCTCTGCGCCTCCATATATTTTTACGTTGTTCGCATTTAGTCCTAATTTTCGTATTTTGTTTTTCAGAATTTAAATGAACTGTTTTATTTACGAAAAAAAACCGACTTAAAATCAATATTCCAACAAAAAAATGTATCACATTAATCTCAAAAATCGGCGAATGCATCATCAGCCTCGCTCTACGGCACTTTTCAATTTTCAACAGTGTAGTGCGCCTGTTTTGAAGCGAAAAATCAAATTTTAACTGCAATTCGTCGTGGATACATCATTTTCCGTTAAAAAGAAGTATAAAAACTAGAATTCGAGTTAATCTTGCAAGTGCAGCACTGTTTTACAGGAATTTTGCAGTAGAGCGAGGTTGATGATGTATTCGCCGACTATAAAAACATAATTTTTTAAATGAGAAACAAACAAAAAATAATAAATGAGCAAAAAAAAATAACAAAGAAAAGTAAGAAAGAAACAATAAAATCTCGTAAATCGACACAAGTCTCTGCGGAGGAGACGCAGGGACGCGAGAGTAGAGTAGCGCGCGAAAATTCGTTTTTGAAAAATAATTCAAGAACGTAACCTCCAACACGCCGTGATGAACGCGCATCGAAACGAAACGCCGCCCACTTATTTGTGCGCGACCACGCGAACACAGTGATATTTGAAGAGACGCAGACAGAACGGTGAATGTAGACTTGAATTGAATTGCGTTTCGTTTTCATGTCGCAAGTCGATTGAAAACATCTTCAAATTTGATAAAAAATAATTGATAAAAAATAAAAGGAAACACCAAATACGCGTTTTTTTTGGTGTCATTAGTGTGAATGTCCCAATTTCGAAGAAACAGGCTTTGGAACGTTTTTTTTTTTCGAATCGTCCCAGAGCCAAGAACACCTACGCGAAATTATGTTATCAACTTTTGAAAGAAACTATTTTAAAGCTGAACTGTCATGCTCAAAATGCGAAATTGTTTATTTTTGAGAAATCAAAAAAAAAATAGCATCGCAGTGTTTGCGTACTTTTGAAAATTCAAATGGCAATGAATTATTTTGCGCGGCAAATGAAGATAAATTTTCCATGTTCGTTTGAATTGCAAAAGTACGCAAACACCGCGTTGCAATTTTTTTTTTTCACAATAAATGATTTTATTGGTATTTAAAACAATGGATGTGTATTTAATGATCCACATTTTTTAAAGTGTAACAATTCTTCAACCCTTCAGATAGCAAAAAAATTCGGCTGGGAAGACGACTACTACACAGGCAACATGTCACACTGGCAGAGGTTAAAACCTCGAGTATGGGCTTTGTTCGATGAGCCGTGGAGTTCGAAATATGCTCGGGTAGGCCATCCATTCACTTCTTCCCGTCCCCCCACAATATGTGTGTATTATTTATTTTTTTAACGCCAAATTTTACCCTAATGTTGCACGTGTCGCTCTTTGGTCTAACCTGTTAGTATAGTTTGTTTTGTGGCGAATGCTCGATTAACATTTTCCATTATTTTTCTCTCTCTCTCTCTCTCTTATTTTCTTTTTTTTTTCCAACTTCTCCTCTTGGGTCAGCACTTTCCCATAAAATGGACTGCCTCTTTTCGAATTCAGGTCATTTCATTCATCTCCGTAGCTTTCATTCTTGCCTCTACGTGTTCGTTCATTCTGAAGACGGATCCGTCTTTTCAGATTCCTGATATAGATGGTAGGTGGATACATAATAGTGGTTGAATGGAGTAAAAAATAACGATTCTTGTAGTGTTCTACTCACTACGAGTTGTGGACGAAGGTGGATTCAAAAACTATCACAAAACGATAGGAACGGATAAACCGTTGACGTCACCTCATCCGTATTTTTTCTACGTTGATCTCATCTGTAATATATGGTTCACTATTGAGTTGGTAGGTTTTTCTTGGAATTTTTACAAACATTTCGGATTTTTGTTAATTGTTGCACGCCTCCCCCGTCTTCCACCAAGTTTGTCGAATAATTAAATTTTTTTTTCGCTCGAAATTTTACTTTTTTGAGAAATTCGAATCATAGTCTGATTATTCAGGATGACACTATCATTTTAATCCCAAAACGAGGCTTTTTGGTCAAAAAATGACTGAGCCTTAAGGTTTTAAAAATGCGCCAGGTAGAAACACCTTTGGAAGAAGGCTGGGATGCCGTGTGCTGCGATATTGTGAAAACAAAAAAAATTGCAACGCGGTGTTTGCGTACTTTTGAAGTTCAAACGGCAATGAAGGAAATAGCATGGGAAATGAAGAGATTTGTTCCCATTTTCGTTTGAATTTTCAAAAGTACGCAAACACCGCGTTGCAATTTTTTTGGTTTCACAATATTATTTGAATCAAGATTGGTGGATTATGTATCGGGAACCATATTATCGAATAATGAACCTTAGAAAAATATAATTGAAGTATTAATTTTCAGCTCATCCGCAGCTTGTTCTGCCCGTCTTTCCACAAATTTGTGAGGTCCCCACTCACAATCATCGACGTGGTATCTACCGGAGCATTCTTTTTTGAATCTGTTCTTCACGCGATTCTCATTCAGACAGGTTTGTATGTACATATTATGGCTGCCTTGTAATTGCTTTAAAAAAATTCAACTTAATTTTACAGGCTCCCTGGTGACTCTGGACTTTCTGTCAATGATCTGTGTGCTCAGGTTATTCAAACTCACCCAGCACTTTTCTGGCTTGAAGATTCTCATTCAGACATTCAAGGTTTGTTGTAAACTTAGTTCATTAAACTTCCTAACCAGCGTCATCAAATTGCAGGCTTCCGCTCAAGAACTGTTCCTTCTTGTCTTCTTTGTCATTCTTGCCATTGTCATTTTCGCAGCTCTGGTCTACTACGCAGAACGGAGTCAATTGAACAGGGAGAATCAGTTTACAAGCATCCCATTGGGTCTTTGGTGGTATGTTTTTTTGCACACAAGTCTGAGCTAACAATAAGTGGTTTCGTTATTTTGGAGGGTCGTTTTTATTATCCACTCCTAAAGGTTTTATCGATCACCCACGGAACCAACACTGTGGTCAGACCGAGCTCTCACAACGAGAGTTTAACGGTGCACGCCAAATCCCGTAGAAAATTTTGAGACGAAAAGTTGAGATGCCGGCGTTGGGCGATTGAAATATTATTTTTTCAACTTTCTTGCCGGTTACAGTAAGCAGTGGAGCCAAAAGTTAAAACCCCTCTTGCTCAGGTTTGTCAGGCTTGTCTTCTTATTCTTTCTGCGTCTGTCATACCGTAATCGACAAGAAAATTAAATTAATAATACATCTACGAAAATTGCATTTTGCATCAATAGAAATACGCTGAAATCGAGGAAGCTGCTATCTATATTCCGAAAATAATTTTAAACAACGTTTTTTTCAAAATTTATTGAAAAAATATGAGATTATGAGAAAATATGAGAAAAATATGAAAAATACGAGATTTGTGCAGAAAATTGTATAGATTGCAGGAAAAATAGGGCCGTAATTAAAAAGGAGCGGAGATTTTTCCTGGTTTGAAACCCCTCCCCCTTCAAAATAGAGAGCGCATCGAGTTTCAAAAATATAATTTTAACAAATTCATTATCTAGGAGTCTTGTAACAATTTCCACCGTTGGATTCGGAGACATGGTTCCCAAAACCTACCTGGGAATGCTCGTTGGATCCCTGTGTGCCCTGATGGGTGTGCTCACAATTGCTCTGCCGGTTCCTGTAATTGTTTCCAATTTTTCGAATCTCTACTCACATTCGCAAGCGAGAGCCAAGTTGCCGAAGAAGAGAAGGCGGGTTTTGCAGGTGAGTTTTTACTTCTTTAAATTTTTGTCTTGTTACAGTATACTGTAGCCTTCAAAAACTGACAACACATTAAAATATCCAATTTTTAAGGCCCACGAAGTGAAACCGACGCTTCTCGGCGTTAAACAACATCATGGAAAGCACAGAAAGAAGAGCTCATCGGCCACGTTTAATCAGCCACCTGCCACGTTCAAAAATGCTAATGGAGGTCCACCGTTGCACGAGAACGCGTCTTCGAAGCTGATGGCATAGACAATTTTAGGATTTTAGAAAATTTCGGGTTTTTTTTTTCACTATAAAACAGCTATAAAAATTGATTCACAATTTTCAATTTTCAATCGTGATAAAATATATTCATTTTAAAAATTCTCTTCATGTTTTTAGTTGTTTTAATGTGTGTCATTTAGTTGTTTTCTTCGAAAAGTGTCCATGTCCTTCCAGATTCGGGCGGTCCGTCGAATTGCATGCGTTACGGGCTGATATATCAACGCTATTTCTTTTTATTCCTTTAACACTAACATTTAACGTCTTGTCTCCAGTTGTCCACAAAATGAAATAAACCCATCAGATATATTTACAGTTGTCGGTCTTGACTCGCTTCTCATTTTTTCCAATTTTCCAGGTCATCTCAGTCGTCAACATATTCTTCGTCATCATCTCAATTGTGTGCTTCTGCTTGAAAACGCATCCGTCATTTCGCATTCCCGACATTGACATTTCCATGCGCAATGTGAGCAGCGGTCAGCAGATGAATTCCATCTACGTCGGTAAAATGGCCACAAGGTTATAGATTTTGAGCACTTTGTAAAAAATATGTTTTATTTATTATTTCAGGGCTCACCCATCCTTCTTCTACGTGGAATTACTCTCCAATATTTGGTTTTCCGGAGAGTTCCTAACCCGAATGATCTTCTGTCCAAACGTGGCAACATTTCTGAAAACTCCGGTCAACATTATCGATTTCATTGCCACCATCTCATTTTACATCGATTGGGCACTAGATCGAACACTGTCCGGCTCGAATCGAGACTCGGTGGAGTTCTTTTCAATTATCCGAATTCTACGGCTTTTCAAGTTAACCCAACATTCCACTGGACTCAAAATCCTCATCCAGACATTCAAAGCGTCGGCTCAAGAACTTTTTCTTCTAGTTTTCTTTGTTCTGCTGGGTATTGTCATATTCGCAGCACTCGTCTACTATGCGGAAAGGGTGGAGCACAACGAGGATAATCAGTTCTCATCGATTCCCGTTGGATTGTGGTGGGCCGTCATTACGATTTGTACCATTGGATTTGGAGATTTGGTTAGTTTTTATAGTTTTTTTTGGGGATAATTCAATAAAGCCCCCACACAGTACTAAATGGGTGGGGGGTTTCTACCTGACGCCGGGGTGCTCTATTTGAACGTCTCTATTTAAAAATCAACCCCCCCCCCCCCATTAGTGTAAAGTGGGGGGGGGGGGGTTCTTTTTTAAAAAACTGGTATTCTTAAAAAAGAGCTCCCCCTCTAGAACCCCCATCATTCAATATCAGTCCCCCACCATTCAAAATCAATCCCCCACCATTCAAAATCAGTCCCCCACCATTCAAAATCAATCCCCCACCATTCAAAATCAGTCCCCACAATTCAATATCAGTCCCCCACCATTCAAAATCAGTCCCCCACCATTCAATATCAGTCCCCCACCATCCAAAATCAGTCCCCCACCATTCAATATCAGTCCCCCACCATTCAATATCAGTCCCCCACCATTCAAAATTAGTCCCCCACCATTCAATATCAGTCCCCCACCATCCAAAATCAGTTCCCCACCATTCAAAATCAGTCCCCCATCATTCAATATCAGTCCCCATCATTCAATATCAGTCCCCACCATTCAAAATCAGTCCCCCACCATTCAATATCAGTCCCCCACCATCCAAAATCAGTTCCCCACCATTTTAAATCAGTCCCCCACCATTTAAAATCAATCCCCCACCATTCAAAATCAGTCCCCCACCACTTAAAATCAGTCCCCCACGATTCAAAAACAGTCCCCCACGATTCAAAAACAGCCCCCCCCCCTCAACAAGATCGTATTTTCCGATGGGTTTAAGAAAATCCCCAAACATTTGAATGGTGGGGACTGATTTTGAATGGTGGGGGACTGATATTGAATGGTGGGGGACTGATTTTGAATGGTGGGGACTGATATTGAATGATGGGGACTGATATTGAATGATGGGGGACTGATTTTGAATGGTGGGGAACTGATTTTGGATGGTGGGGGACTGATATTGAATGGTGGGGGACTGATTTTGAATGGTGGGGACTGATATTGAATGATGGGGACTGATATTGAATGATGGGGGACTGATTTTGAATGGTGGGGAACTGATTTTGGATGGTGGGGGACTGATATTGAATGGTGGGGGACTACTTTTTAATGGTGGGGGACTGATATTGAATGGTGGGGGACTGATATTGAATGGTGGGGGACTGATTTTGGATGGTGGGGGACTGATATTGAATGGTGGGGGACTGATTTTGAATGGTGGGGGACTGATATTGAATTGTGGGGACTGATTTTGAATGGTGGGGGACTGATTTTGAATGGTGGGGGACTGATTTTGAATGGTGGGGGATTGATTTTGAATGGTGGGGGACTGATTTTAAGTGGTGGGGGACTGATTTTGAATGGTGGGGGATTGATTTTAAATGGTGGGGGACTGATTTAAAATGGTGGGGGACTGATTTAAAATGGTGGGGGACTGATTTTGAATGGTGGGGGACTGATTTTGAATGGTGGGGGACTGATTTTAAATGGTGGGGGATTGATTTTGAATGATGAGGGGACATTTTGAATGGTGGGGGACTGATTTTGAATGGTGGGGGGCTGTTTTTGAATGGTGGGGGCTGTTCTTGAATGGTGGGGGACTGTGATTTTGAATGTGTTCCCAGCCGTGATTGGAGCATCTGTGTGGGGGACTGTTATTTAACAAGTGGCAGCATATAAATTTCTCAGTTGGGGGGAGGGGGGGTTTTCTAAGGTCTCTTTTGGAGGGCTCAACTTGCATTAGGGGGGGGGGGACTCTTTTTGAATATACCCTTTTTTGGTGTTAACCTTACGTAATATGATGCTTATTATCACCCAAATGTTCGCAATTAGAGGCTGGGTAAACCCGGGGGTGAGGGCGGACTCGAACCTGTGACTATCCACCCCATTACACGCGAATTGTACGAAGCTAAATTGCGTTTGATTAGCTTAATATTGTTTAAACTAAGATTGTAGCAAAATAGAAAGAGAAAGACCTAAAATGAGGCGGTACTGAAAAAAAAACTGCACGAAATTGTACTTAACAACATTTACAACGAAATGCTTTTTCGGCTCTGGGACGTTTCGAAACCTGCCATTTCGAAACTGGGACGTTCCGAAACTTTTGCGCATTTTTGCGACGTACTAGTGTATTTAAATTTCCGTAAAAATAAAAATAATAAGCTTGCGCCTTGGTTTCAATTGGCAAAAAACGATACGCAAAAATGCAAAAGTTTCGAAACGTCCCAGTTTCGAAACTTCCCAGAGCCGTATTCAAACTGCTTCTATTCCAAAACAGCAGGGCGAGAAAATTGAAACTGAAAATGTCTTTCTTTATTCCAGGTCCCTCAGACATCCCTTGGCCGCCTCGTTGGCTCAGTTTGTGCTCTCATGGGGGTTCTGACGATTGCTCTTCCGGTCCCTGTCATCGTTTCCAATTTTGCCATGTTCTATTCGCATGCTCAAGCCAGGTACGTTCGTTATTCCTGAATTTGGAATTACGTCAAGTCGGATTCAAATTCAAAATTAAAAATATCGTTCCATTCAGATCAAAACTGCCAAAAAAACGACGGAGAGTTCTACAGCCACACGAAATACAAAAACCAATAGTGGGCAGGAGTACAACTGCGGTGATGATAAGTGCTCTAACTCAACGAGGACCTGTTGGTGGAACTGGTGGAGCCAATCCGGCAGATGGTGAGTATCTGACAGGTCTGACAGCACTAAACGCATCTACTTCCAGGTCCCATATCAGCATATACAGCGACTCCTCTCCTGGTATGTCCTGATGGTCCGACACCTCGAAAAACGAGTGATAAAAATGGTGGAAATCCGCCGCCACTGAGTCAAAATAATGTGGTGAAAGCCAGTAAAATGATCTAAAATAGAGGCTCTGGGATGTTTCAAAACAAGACGTTTCAAAATTGGGACACTTCAAAACTGGGACGATTCAAAACCTGTCACTTCAAAACTAGGACGGTTCAAAACTTTGAGTGCAATTGTGCGTCACGGTGTACGCACTAGTGACACCAGAACACACGCACATTAAATGTTTATTTTCGTTTTGTCATTGTTTTAAACTCTTTTCACGTACTATTCATTTTCTTTTTTCGTTTTGTCATTTTTAACTCTCTTCATGCGTTTTCCTCTCGTTTCGCATTTTTTTTAAATAATTTTTTGCCGGTATTTAAATTTGGTCAAATTCGTCGAGCTCATGCTTTGTCTTTTGTCGAGTGCTTTACCGGTAAAACGCTTTAGTAAATTTTCCGATAAATTTAACGAACCTTTACCGGTGATTTATTTTATTTAGAAAAACTTCAACCGCGTGTCTTGCATCGGCCAGGCTGAGCAACGGAATTTCACAAAACCGGTAAAAACTGCGCGAAAATTCGGAGAATGCTTAACCTGAACTTTCGGAAATTTATGGAAAAATGCTCACAAAAATTTGAACCCAAATATTGATTTTTTCTAATACAAAAAAAAATTAAAAAATGACAAAACGAAAAAAGAAAATGAATAGTACGTGAAAAGAGTTTAAAACAATGACAAAACGAAAATAAACATTTAATGTGCGTGTGTTCTGGTGTCACTAGTGCGTACACCGTGACGCACAATTGCACTCACAAGGGAATGGTCCAAACTTAACTTGGCGTTTCGAAATGAAACCTATATAGGGGGAAAGAGCACTTCATGGGGAGCTCAAATCACTTTTCAATTTTTGCAATAAACCATTCGGAGCCGAGCAAATGAGCTCCAAAGTTTTAATTTTCACGTGCGAATTTATCACCGCAGTTGAATGTCATTTTCAACAGTGGCCGGGTGGCCGAGTGGTTGGTGCAAGAGAATAGTAAATGGAGGATGCGGGTTCAATCCCTCGCGCTAAAAAATGTTTGTATTTTGATTTTTGCGTTCCCTTTTCCATGTCCTAGAACTTTTTTTGACCAATTTTTTTTTTCAATTTTTTGTGTTTAATACGTAGTAATAGTTCACAAATAAGGACAATAATGCTAATCAACAATTATGAAATGGGGAAAACAAATAGTGTTGGTGCATCTTGCACACTTGATGAACGCATTATCGGTACATCTCGTCTGGAAGCAATCATCTGGGCCAATTTGTCCGAAACGGAACTTTGAAGGTGTGAAGAACGGTGAGTTTGGGTCCATTTAGCACGCTTTTTTTCAAGAGGTTGGTTTTTTGTCGGGAAATAGGTGGAGGAAATCCGAGTTCGCAATCAAAAACTTCTTGGATAATAACGATAAAACACTTGCCATATGAAGTGTCATCTCCAGTTAAAACGAAATAAAAACAAAACAATACACAAACGTACAATCGTCACCATGCGTTGAAAAGAGGTTGGCAATGCGAAAAAATATGGTTTTAAAAAAAGTTCTAGGACCTGGAAAAGTGAACGCAAAAATCAAAATACAAAAATTTTTTAGCGCGAGGGATTGAACCCGCATCCTCCATTTACTATTCTCTTGCACCAACCACTCGGCCACCCGGCCACTGTTGAAAATGACATTCAACTGCGGTGATAAATTCGCACGTGAAAATTAAAACTTTGGAGCTCATTTGCTCGGCTCCGAATGGTTTATTGCAAAAATTGAAAAGTGATTTGAGCTCCCCATGAAGTGCTCTTTCCCCCTATATAGGTTTCATTTCGAAACGCCAAGTTAAGTTTGGACCATTCCCTTGTCAAAGTTTTGAACCGTCCTAGTTTTGAAGTGGGAGGTTTTGAATCGTCCCAGTTTTGAAGTGTCCCAGTTTTGAAACGTCCCAGTTTTGAAACGTCTTGTTTTGAAACGTCCCAGAGCCAAAATAGAAGCCTGCTCACACAAAATTACACTTTTCCATCGTATCTCTCTGGTCATATCCCTCCTTTTGTTATGAAAATTATTTCAATGAGTTTCAACAACAATAAACGTTAATTTATTTTATTTTTCTTTTCTTTCGTTTCCTCCTTTTGTCTCCTTTCCAAACGCGTATGACCTTTTTTCATTAGTCAGCTCAAACTGCTAGTATTTTTGTTATGTTTAGAGGTTTGGGTTGCAAAGTGTTTTGAAGAAGGCAATGAAGAACAACTATCAAAACAGAAAGCTCATCTCATTAAAAAAAAAAAACGTTTTCTCGCGCCCCATAATAGACGTGTTTGGGAGCGATGTTTTGTCGAAAATAAATGAAAACGTTATTTAAGTGGCGATGAGTAAGCCGAAGCGTTAATGCCATGGAAAGAAAAGAGTCACAATATTTGCTATTTTCTGAACTACTAGTCTAAGTTATTTGATATATGGAACATGATGGGGGTTGCCCAGATCACGTTGTTTTCCAGACGACTTTTGTCTACGCAGGGTAAAAAAAGGTAAAAAATCTGGGACCCATATTAAGAATTGAAGATGTGTGTCGATAAATGATGCCCAAGAGCATCAATTATCGAATTGTTTTCCCCGAAAACCATATTTTGGGAAGCAAAATTATAGTTTTCTCCATTGAAAACAATTGAGGAAAAGAAAATCCCCAAAATATAATTCAAATAGCGCGCGCATTGCGCTGTGTGCAAGCACTGTGCGGTCGCGGTGAGACCCGCTTGTCTACCGTAGCGCCGCGCCTCCCTTTAATCCTAAAATAGTTTCCAGATTTTTCCTCCGCGCTTGCGTCGTCTCGCTCAGTTCGTTGGATTTCTGCTCGTATATGCTGTGATTTTGGAGCACGTTTTCCTTTGTTTTATAATTTTTCCTTTTCTTTGTATTTTTTTGTGAGAGAGCAGAATGTTCTCGCTCTCATCGCCTTCGACGAGCTCAGGTCGGCAGCCCCGCCGACGCAGTCAAAGTACCGGCTGACTGAGCACTCAACGCGACTCAGCAGAAATACTCAAAATAAATAATAAGAATGTAAAATTAAAAGGAAGAATCACTAGAAGAGATAAACAACACCAAAAACCCAACTCCAGAAACGAAAACTTAATGGCCAAAATAGGCAAATAAATAATATCCAATGTGGCACGAAACAGCGTGAAACCAACGTGACCTTAAAATTTTGTGGCGCTTAACGGCGTATATGGCGGTCTAGAATTTTCAATAATTTGCCCTGATTTTGGGAAAATTGCCCATTAGCTGACAATCAGCTGTCCATCGGTTGCCCATTAGCTGCCCTGGCAAATCTGCCAAATCGAGCGGCTTTGTCCCTCATTAACTCCCCCGAACTTCCTGACTATACACAGGTGAAATGCGGTGGATACATATAGTGTCCGTATTTTAATCATGTCGCCCTTTTGGTCCATTTGACGGTATATAATGACTTTTTATTTATTTTTTGCATTAAAATAAAATAAATTGAATATATATACACAAGCCTGTGACATTTGGCGATTTTTCCCTGCTTTTTTCACTTTTCTTACAAGTTTTTTTTTCTTGTAACGGCACTGATTTTTTTACTTCAGCTCTTCCAAATTTTGTGACCTTTGTGGCTAAATTAGTAAAATGTGTAAACGTTAATCAAACGACGCGGATTTATTGAATATCTAGAGCCTAATTAACATAAATGCACGATATGGTTCAAAAACGGACAATATATGCATCCAGCGCATTTCACCTGTGTAACCACATTTTCCAGATTTTCTTTCAACTTTTGAACTACCAGACAGACAACCTTTGGAACTACATACCTCATATTGGAAAATCGAATAAAATAAAATCTAATAGAATGCTCCAAAAATACACACAGTGATAAGATTATCTGAACATATTAAACCCCGCGAGCGTCGTCACAATTTTAATGATTTTTAAATCAAATATATGTACATAATGGCAAACTTAATTCGATTGGTTAAATACGACTACACGTTGCCGAAAAAGGTGATAGACTATTGGGTTTTCAAACGAGAATTAGTCTGCTATCCCTTTTTTGTCTGCGTCTCTTCAATTAAAACTGTGTTTGCGTGGTCGCGAACAAATAAGTGGGCGGCGTTTCGTTTCGATTCGCGTTCTCATGTCGCAACACAAATGTCGTGGGCTGTGCTTGTCTGTCTAAAAGCAAGGTGTTATGAGGTGAAGGTTCAAGAGGGGCACTTGAGTGCTTTCAGAGGCTCGTTTTCTAAAACATTTTACACGCGTGTTTTGTTTTGCTCCATGTTTAGTCGTGGGGGTGTTGTGTTGAATTCTCGGTAGAACTCATTAGTTTTGAAAATCAAGGTGTATTTAAATGGTTGTCGTGTCTCGCCAAAACTTTTCAACTGTTGTGATTTTTTTTTCTAGAATTTTCCGTTTATATAACTTTGTTTTGAGGTCAATGGGGAGCCCCTCTCTTTTTTGCCCTTGTGGCAGATATCCTATTTTAAAATAGGGAGCCTCCCCACCTGCCATATTATGGTATATGCACCTTCGTGGCGAGACCCGATGTATCTCAAATCTAGGAATATGAAATATGCATTTGTCAAATTGAGAATCGGCGCGTGCAAGAATAATGAATTTTTAATGATCATGGTCGTGAATCCGTGTTTGTTTTTTTTGGCCAATTCTTACGCTTACGCCGAGTTGCTATGCAGTTCCATTCTGCTTTATTGCTCTTGACGTGACGTCATCTGACCTCCCGAAACTCCGCCTTTTTTCATCGGCTCTTTTCTATTTCTTTTTCTTCCCTGCAAACTCATCTTCCTGGCGAGAGCACTCGTGCAAAATAAGGAAGAAGTCGTTAAAGTTATCGGCTACTCATCTCTCGTGTTTCGGAAGAATGACGAATTCGTATATTTTTTTCAGTTTTACCGTATTTTGCTACAATTTTACGGTAGTTTGTAAGTTTTTAATTATCTATGTAGTCACTGCAGTAAAGCGTTTTGCAAAAAAAAAAATCCTAGGCTCCCCAACGTGACGTTACGCTATTTTGTTTTTTACCTCAAGCGGCAGTACAATTTTTATACTTTTGTTATTCTATTTTTGTATTATTCTGTTTTTTACAAGAAAAATAAAATTGAAAAACATCCAAGTTTTCACCTGTGCTGATTTGGTGGATTGTAGTTTAAAGTCCCTTTTCTTCTTGTTCACGAATACTTGCTCTTGGGTGTTATGTTAAATCCCTTTCTCCTTGTTTTAATTGATTCCAATTAACATCCTTAAACGCATTTCCCTGCTCTTTTTGCCCCAATAATCCTCTTCTTGCACTCGCTCTCTGTTGGCGGTTCATTCTGTTCGGAGAGCAAGCACTCTGATCGACTTTTTCGACAGCTAGACAGGCCAAAACACGTGTGATTCTTTTTTAGACTTCGAATATTCCGCACTATTTTTTTTTCATTTCGTGGCTCGTATTCTCTTTCCACTCGAGCGAAAAAAAAATTACGTCGCGTCTGATGTCTGTCTAAACTTTTTCTTTTTCATTGAGACGTTCCCTTAAGGTGTCATTTACACTTTTCCTAAAATGGAATCGATTCCAGAAGCAACTTTAAGAAATATAGTATTTATTGTTTTTTTGCCTAGAATTCTGTAACACTCAAGTTGGCGGGCTAATGTGCAACGAGGGCGTTAAAGGGGGTGTCAACTTTCTGGGGAAAGTTGCTTAAAATATACTCTTGGGTGGGGGATTTACGAATATCACATCGAAATCGCACGAAAATTTTTTTCTGATTTTTGGCAAATTTTACAAAAAAAAATAGAAGACCACGGGGAGTACACGGTTTGGCGCGAAATTCAAACGCCATTTTTCTTTTTCTCCCGTCTTTTTCCAATATTTTTGCATTAATCTTTGGGAAATAATTTACAAACATAATTTCGTGATTTCAGATAGCAAATTAATACGTGTTGATCACAATAAAACAAGTTCGGAACAAAATTCTCTTACCTTTATTTTTTTTCCCCCGTTTTCCTGCTCACTTTCGCATTAAATTCACTCTTTTATCTGTAAATTTTATATTCAAGCAAAAATTTTCACAAGAATATATTCAAAACGTTGAATCGAACAACAGGAAAATATCGATTTTTTGATATTTATGACTAAAATGTGTTTTCGCGATTATCTAAAAATAAACGATTAGAGCATGTTTTATCGACAATAGATAGAAAAAACGAGGAAAACTGCGAGAAAAATAAATATTTCTCGAGAAAATAGAATTTTCTAGAAGCCGCGGCCGCGGGTTTCCTAGGCCACGGCCACGATTTTTCGTGTTCTCCTCGTGGTCTTCTATTTTTTTTGTAAAAATCATAAAAAATGAGAGAAATTTTTTTGTGCGATTTAAATGTGATATTCGTAAATCCCCCACCCAAGAGTATAATTTAAGCAACTTTCCCCAGAAAGTTGGCACCCCCCTTTAAAATGACAAATCGCCGCGGAATTCGGCAGATCTGTCTGTGGCAGCTCATGAGCAAATTGGTTCAAACACTCTGA
Source organism: Caenorhabditis japonica (assembly GCA_963572235.1). Lineage (NCBI taxonomy): Eukaryota > Metazoa > Nematoda > Chromadorea > Rhabditida > Rhabditidae > Caenorhabditis > Caenorhabditis japonica. The sequence continues at coordinate 21,046,131 of OY754343.1, read as the reverse complement.
AGCCTTCATGGATCATCCATAATTACCAATATTTTTCTTACGCAGTCTGTAAACTTCCTAGAGATGAATATCAGAAATTTAGTTATAAGAAATCAAGCAAATTAACAGTTTTCTTAAAGGGGGTGCCAACTTTCTGGGGAAAGTTGTTTAAAATGTTTAATGATCATGGCCATTCACGAATATCACATTGAAATCGCACAAAAAAATTTCTCTGAGACTGCGAGGAGTACAAGAAAAATCGTGGCCATGGCCTAGGAAACCCGCGGCCGCGGCTTCTAGAAAATTCCATTTTCACGGGAAATATACGTTTTTATTATCGATTTTCGATAAAACATGCTCTAATCGCTTATTAGAATTTAAGATAATGGCGAAAACACATTTCAGTCATAAATTTCGAAAAAGCGATATTTGCCTGTTGTTCGATTCAACGTTTTGAATATATTCTGGTGAATATTTTTGCTCGATTATAAGTTACAGATAAAAGAGTGAATTTAATGCGGAAGTGAGCAGGAAAACGGGAAAAAATTAAAGGTATGAGAATTTTGTTCCGAATTTGTTTTATAATTACTTTTGTGATCAACACGCATTAATTTGCTATCTATGTAATCATACGAAATGATGTTTGTAAATTATTTCCCAAAGATTAATGCAAAAATATTGGAAAAAGACGGGAGAAAAATGATGAAAAAGAAAAGGGCGTTTGAATTTCGCGCCAAATCGTGTACTCCCCGTGGTCTTCTATTTTTTGTAAAATTCGCCAAAAATCGGAAAAATTTTTATCGTGCGATTTTGATGTGATATTTGTAAAAGCAACTTTCCCCAGAAAGTTGGCACCCCCTTTAATGCAATTGATCCAAAAAGCTCTGCAAAACTTGAAAATGTGGTGCTTTCACGAAATCGCACTTTAATGAAATTGAACTCCAGATTAGGTTTTCTATGTAAAATGGAATTACCATCTTTATTCGACATTAATCAAATAAATTGCAATTCAGTTCAATTTATATGCAACGTGAACAATTTCGTTAGCAATATGACGTTCTGCAGGATTCGACAGAAATAATTCTACAAAGCTGGCGCGCACACGGTGTGTTGAACGATGAACCGCAGCAAACGCGCTCCCTCGCACTAGTCATTGAAAAAAAAAGTTTTATGGTTACGGTCACTGTTTTTAATTATCGCATTAATCAATAAATTGACGTGATTTTCTTAATTTTTTTTTGTTATTTTCCGCTTAAAGAAAAATTAATGAGTCGATTAGAAGCGCTTTTCGTTGAATTAACATAATTGTTTCATGCGTATTCAATGAAAATTTTTTTTTTGAATTGTCGTAAGTTTCGGCGCATGCACAGAAACCTGTAACGTTATAATTTGAAAGCGCAGGTGACGTCAATTTGCGTACTTTTTATTATTTTTGAAAAAATGTACGCTTCAACATACCGTGGCGCATGTTAACATGTTAAAATATAATTTCTGGTAAATCTCACGTTATCAGACTTTTATTTCATGTGTTATTATCGCGCAGAATTAATATCATTGATTTTAAAAAATTGGTCACCTCACAAGCCCAAATTTCAACATTTTTAGCCTTCACGAGCTATAAAAAAAGTAAAGTGAAATCACGTGAAATTGTGCCAAAGAGGCGGAGCTTAGGAGCTTTGCTACAGTTCTATTTATTCCAAGATTCTCTTCTTCCTTTTGCTGACGTATCCAATTAAACCCATAATTTCTTCTCTGTTTACGCGCCTCCGTGGTTAATTTGGGAAAACTATTTTACACGCCTCCCCTGTCTTCCAATGCGCCACCAAGTTCGTCGGATAATTAAATTATTTTTTCACTCGAAAATGTACTTTTTTGAGAAATTCGAATCATGATCTGATTTTTCAGGATGACACGATCATTTTAATCCAAAAACAAGACTTTTTGGTCAGAAAATGACCGAGCCTTAGGGTTTTAAAAATGGGTTTTAAAAATGCACCAGGTAGAAACAATCTTTGAAGGCTGGGGTGCCGTATTTTAAAGATGTCTTTGAAACAGAAAGCGTCGAAAATCAGATATGAAAATAAATTTTAATTAAATTTAACTTTAAATTGCAAATCCAATTGTATTGTGCTTTACGCGCTGGTTGGTAAATTCATTCTATATATTTTCTAGTGCAAATTAATCCTTGGAGGGTTTGTATATTAGAACCCGAGGAAATCACGAGTTTGACAACAGAGTATACTAGACATTTCTCTAGGGAAACAGCTACCGCTTATGATTATGGAAAAATTACTCGAGATCTGTGGACGATTGCCAATTTTTCAACCTTTTTTTTCTGCTTGAAAAATTAATTTCGAAAAATGTGAAGCATTGGCTTGGCACACCGCCAAGATTAAGTTCAAGGGGCGCCAGGCTATGTGATACACAGTAAGCCATTGCTTGTTTCCACGTTTATTTTTTCTCTTATTGTTATTTAACCTTTCCAAGAAAAAAAAACGCATTCTCCCGTTTTTTTTTTCCATTGTCACTCTTAATTTTCAGCGCTCTTTTCATTTCCTCTGTTCCGACGAATCCAGATGACAAACATCACTCCTTCTAGAATATATAGACGTGACGCGTCGCGTCGCGTCGCCATATAATGAAAACTTTGTGTTGCCTTGTGCCTCTCCGCATAATTGAAAAAGTCATTACCCCCCTGCACTTTTATATAAATTGAAGTTTGCCTACAACGTCTTTTTTTTTCTTCCTGGAGACAGTTCCTCCTTTTTTGTTATTCACAGACAGCTCTTTTTTGCCAGGTTTTTTATAACAAAAAAAAGCATTCTAACGATGTTTTTTCATCTTTTGATAAATGATAACTGGTGAGTAATCAGTGCCGAAATTCGCACAATGAAAAGTATTTGCAAAGAAAAAAAATAGATGATGACGGGTTTAGGCATTAAGAAACGATACAAAATATTTTTTTGAAAATAACTATCACGTATTCCTTTTATGCCTGAATTTTCGAATTCCTGTTTCTCCACAAATTTTCCAATTTTTCGGGTGGTCCGGCGCTTAAAATATTCGTTGTCCAGGATTTGAAAAGTGGGCGGAGCCGAGCAAACGCGCTCCACTGTATTTTTTCGCGCGAAATTCAAATTTTGACGCATTTTTTTATGTTTATCGGGAAAAAAAGCATAAATTCTTAATTTTTTCCCACATGTGCTCCAACTGAATTATATCTGAGGTCTTTAGAAATTTTTTAAGCCTAAGAACATCGAATTTGGTTCAGCCACCATTTCGAAATAATCGTATTGAGTTTTTTGGTGTTTTTGCAGAATAAATCTTTACGAAAATCAAAGTTTGGGAAATTTTATTGTATTAAAAGATACAATACATACATTTTACAAAGAAAAACAGGTTTTACTGAAAGAAAAATAATAAAATCAATTTAAAAAATGCGAGAGTCGAAAAATGCGCAAGCACCAAAAGTGCGCCATGCCAGTTTGCTGTTCAAAATTTGTTTCTCAGAACGGAGCGCTGTGAATTAGCTCCATTCGCAATGGACGAGGCCGTCATGTTGGCGAAAAGAAAGTGCAGAAAATTGAGAGAGCGTGGCCAATGTTTCGCTCTGATTTCTCTGAATCTCACTCGAAATGCATGCGCAGTTTACTGTGCAATTGGAGCGAATTTGCAGCGCTTTATGCCGATTCTAACACTGACGTATTTCCCGTTTTGGATGGAGGTTGTGCAAAATTAAAAAAAAAAAATTTTTTAATTTTTTTCAGTGACCAAGTAAAGAGTATATGTGATTTAGAATAATTTTCAAAACTTCTGAACTACATAATGACAGTGATCAATTGGATTTTCCTGTCCAATAAGTTTTACGGTGAATTAAATGTTTTCTGATCATGATCACTATGGTCACGACTTGAAAATTGGTTTTTTTTTTTTGGCTGAAAAAATTCTCAGACGGTGTTCTTAGATTTTGAAACTTTCAAAATCATGTGTGTTACAAGTCTGTGGAACTATTTTTGTTGCATTATATAGCTCTTCCCGTACAAAACTCATGCCGCAGACTTGTAAAAAGGGCGGAGCTTGTTCCTCGGTTATTGACATTTTTTTCCTCAGTTTTGAATTCCCGGCTTTGTCAGTATAAAGCTTGTGTTGCGATCCTTCAAAACTTGTTTAAAATCGAAGAATGATCATATTTTTATGCTGTTAAATATTTAATTGATAAAAGGAACAATAATATTCGTCATATAAGCCCTTTTAAAAATACACGTGTTCCTAAAACTCTGATGTCATTATTTTTGTATATATTCTTGTCAAATTCAAAACTTTATCCCTAGTGGGCAGCAAAATTTGTAAAGAAAAAAAAAGAAGCACAGAATACTGCAACTGCAACCAAGCGACATGAAATTTCTATCCGGAAATTGATGGAAAAGTTTAAAAATTAGCTCTCTTATATGATCAAAGATTTATGAGAAATTGTTTCAAATATTGTGTTTTCAATCGAGTTGCAGCATGAGAACGAGAGAAAAAAAAATACATGTATTCTCTGCGTCTCTTCGAATCGAACTGTGTTTGCGTGGTCGCGCGAAAAAAAGTGGGCGGAGTCACGTCACGTCACGCGTTCTCATGTCGCAAGTCGATTGAAAACAAAATAGATGCATGATTTTTGTTGCAAAAAGCGGAAAAATGTGTTACCCGAAGAAGATGAAACGGTACCCTGACAAAACTGAACAAGTCCAAACCAGAGAAAAAAAAATTAAAAATCCGAGAAACAAGTTTCGCCTTTTTTACAGTATTTCATAGCATTTTCTTGACGGAACTATTATCGTTTCAATATTGTGAAAGTTTTAAAATAGACGCAGACATAACGAGAGAATTCAGTTGAAAAGACCTGATGGGGCGGATCTTCGATTTTTGGCTCCACTGCTTACTGTAGCCGGCAAGAATATTGAATTGATAATAATGCAGCTTTCGTGTGGCATTTCTCTCGTCTCTGCGTCTCCATTCTTGCACGCTTTTAGCTAAACTTTGCAGAACGTCACGCCACTGTGGAGACGCAGAAACACGATAGGGCGCGTTTGCCTTCACGGGCGCATTTTAAGATGTCTAGTGGTTCATTTTATTTTTTTGTTATCCTGCCGAAACGGAACGAACGAAAAAAAAAAATGCTTTTCTTCATTTTCTCTGTTTTCGCAGATTCATTCATTCCTTCCGTAGCATGCAGATGTTTGTGATGGCTATTTATTTTCGAGGTGTTCAATGAGAAAATGGAATAAGTAAATGCAATCCGCACGCCATCTGAACCTGGTGCACGTCTCTATACGTCATCAATCCTGACAATTTTTACACAAAGATCGAATAAACTTCAAACTATATCTAACGCGGGGCGGAGCCTGATGAGGAGGAGTCTTCTTCTTCCTGGCTTGCCAAAATAGACGACGCCCAGCCACCCACCCACCCATCCACCTGGCGAAATTCCAAACACTCGCTCCTTAATTCATTTCTTTTTCTTTTTCCGACATTATTATTTACAACAACATTTTTTTGCCTGTGCTCTGAAAATTATGGTCATTGCATTTCCTATTACTTGTTTTCTTTGGACTTTTCTTTGAAAAGATCACCGAATTCAAAGAGTCAAATTTTTCATTGGAAACAAAAAACAAAAACATGTTTCCAAAATCTCATGAATTCGTAAACGTGGATATGAACATGAACATGACACGTTTTTTCGTTTCCTTTTTTTTCTTGCTCGACAGAGCTCTGACTCAGTGAACCCCATTTTTGGATTCAAAAACTAGTGATGCAAAACGGGTAATCAGTTGGAAATAAATAAAAAATGTAGGTGAATCTCGTGCTTTCAAATTTTCTGTTTTCCTTTTTTGTTTATTTGAGTGAGCCTTTTGTAACATCATTGCCTAGATTTAATTATGCTATAACTTTTTCTAGAGACGCGCCAAATCAGTGCGGTGGATGCATATAGTGTCCGTACTTGAAGCATCACAGGTGAAATGCGGTGGATGCATATAGTGTCCGTATTTTAATCATGTCGTCCTTTTGGTTTATTGGATGGTATATAAATTATAATAAATTTTTATTTATTTTTTGCATTAAAATAAATAAATAGAATGTATATACACAAGCCTGCGACTTTGCTCCTGCTTTTTTTTTCATTTTTCTTACAAATGTTTTTTTCTTGTAACGGAACTGATTTTTTTACTTCAGCTATTCCAAATTTTGTGATTTTTGTGGCTGAATCAGTAAATATCTAGAGCCTAATTTACAAAAATGCACGATATGATCCAAATACGGACACTATATGCATCCACCGCATTTCACTTGTGAAGCATGTCGTCTTTTTTGTTTATTTGTAACATAAAAAGAACAAAATTATAAATATATTAACAAGCCTGCGGCACTTCGTTGCCCCATTTTTTAAACTTTTCTTAATAAATTTTTTTTTCTGAAGGCACGGCATCCAAGCCTTCCTTCCAAAATTGTTTCTACCTGGCGCATTTTTAAAACCCTAAGGATCGGTCATTTTCTGACAAAAAAGCCTCGTTTTTGGATTAAAATGATGGTGTCATCGTGAATAATCAGATGATGGTTCGAATTTCTCAAAAAAGTAAATTTTCGAGTGAAAAAAAAAAATTTTATTATCCGTGACTTTTGTGATTAAACGATTAAAACGTGTGTGAACATGGATATATGCTTCAAATACGGACACTATATGCATCCACCGCATCTCGTTTCAAAATCAAGTTCAAAAGTTCAACATTTTATTTATTAAATGTACCCATGGGCGGTTAAAAGTAGGCGGAGCTGAACCCGAACTCTTGGATTCGCGCTATTCATATCCTATGTATTTAAATACGTGATTTCACACATTTTAATTCTCAATTCTTCCCGCCTCAATTATTCACAACATCTCCTTATTCTCCTCCCCCTCTCCTTATCATATTTTTTTCTTCCGTTTTTTGACATTTTTTGACATTTCTTGACATTTCTTGACATTTCTTGACATCTATGAATAGGTCCATTACTAATTTCCCCAAATTAGCAGGTAATCAACACACTTTTACTCGCCCCGCAACAGCAGCCAACATGAGCTGCTTCTCGATGCTCTTTGTGCTCCTCGCAGTCATCCTTGTTACGTGTAACACGTGAGTTTCAATTGGATGCTCCAAATCATAATTATCAACTTGGATTTCAGATTCTACATCAATCCAGACTATTACTACGTGGAGCAATTGCCAACAATGAAAAAGTCGGGACAGCTGAGAGCATTGGCGGGCTCACGCAACTGTTTCTTCTCGCCAGTCAACTGCATCATCACACACGACATCAATTCGTACAGGAAGATCGCCAAGGGATCCAGTTACGCCTAATGAAGCTTCTTATTTACTTATTTATTAATCCGCCAACCTGTCCATTCTTCTTCTACCATTTTTGCTGCTGTTTCGCCTGTGTGTGTCGCTTAGTTTCATTCGATGATGATGATGTCAATAAATAAAAAAGACTTGTTTATCATATACTGGGGAAGGATGCAAACGGGATAAGATAGACAGAAAAAAAAAAGTATGAGAACGGTAGAAAAGAAAGCAAGCACACTTCTTGAGGATCACTCATTGCTCAATTACTCAATTAAAACTCAACATTCAAACGTATAAAAGAGGAGAAATTAATAAACGGAGCAAACTGCAACAATAATAGCGGGAACAAAAAAAAATTGAGAAAGATTAAGAGTGACGAAATGCTTCGTTAGACTCCTCGCATGGTGAATTAAAGTAATTAGCGGACCGACATCACCTGGAAAATCCATTTTATCAAACAATCCACGAATTACCGTATTTACTCTAATAGCCCGGCACGTCGTTCTATTTTTTTATTTTTGTGCTCATATGCCGGGTAATTAAAGGCTAACGCACCTCGGCAAAGTGCGCCAGCCTCAATTTACCGTAAAAACTGTAATGGACCTATTCAGCGCAGGAAAAAAACCGAATTTCGTGGTTTTTTTTCCTTAAACTACAATAGTCGGAGTTTTTTTGACGTAAAAAACTTATCGTGTCGAGACCGGCCGATGAAATAGTTCGATGCGCCTTTAAATTTCAACCAAATTCCCCCTATATAATGGTAATTACCGTAAATACTGTAATATAAGCCCACCTGTATTAGAAGCCCACCTGTAATATAAGCCTACCCTTGAGACCCCTTTGAAAAATAGAAGCCCATGGGCTTATAATACAGTATTTACGGTAATAGACCTATTCAAAGAACTGTAAAAAAATGGAAAAAATGACAAAAAACTGGGAGAAAACTCGGAAAATGCTCCGATTGGTCTGAAATTTTGGGAAACAATGGCAAAAATTCTCCCGGTCATGGAATGCTCAGAAAATTTGCGACAGAAATATCGATTTTTAAAAAATATTGATTTTTTTTCTGAAAATTTTTTAAATCGATATTTAGGTCCAAAATTTTCTGAACAAACCCGATAGCATTTTTGACAGTTTCTCCCAAAATTTCAGACCAATCGGATCATTTTCCGAGTTTTCTCCTAGTTGTTACTCATTTTTTCCGTTTTTCTACAGTACTTTGAATAGGCCTATTATAGACCATTACAGAGGGGGAATTTGGTTAAAATTCAAAGGCGCATCGACCTATTTTCATTATTGGCGTGATTTCAGACATTTTCAGAAAAGTGTTCCTGTTTGTTTCGCACTATTTGCATGCTTAAGGTTATAATTTCTCTTATCAAACGCCGGATTTTGCCTATTTTTGAAGTCGTGTTTCTGAATATTTTGTTTTCTTTTTTTTTTAATATTGGTGAAAAAATATCGAATTCATGAAACAAACATTTTGGACTGAAATATTAAATTAGATTTTTTTTTCTACCAACTTTCTCTTAAATTTCATAAATCACTCTATGATAAACTTCCGAAAGAATCAGTAAACTTTTAAACGCGATTTATGTGGGCGAAGCAGGAAATTCCTACACTTCCGATGTTGCCACTGTTGCTATGATGACATGCAAATCGCATCAGATTTGTGACGTACTAGTATTCCGACCAACTTTAAAAGATGAGCAAACTTACAATGTCATCAATCTTAAGAATTGAGCGGACGCATTCCGAAGCTTGCTTGATAGCAGAAGATGTGACAAGAAGAGGTTGGACGACATCCTCTTCAACCATATCGGTGACATAACCCTGGAAAAAATATGAATCATGTGCCATTCTGTCAAATTTCGTCCGCGCGAGCGCTTTCCTCTAATTTCGATCCGCTCCAGTTCAAACACACAAAATAGAAGGGGATGGAAAAAAAAATTTGTAATGACAAAAAATACCAAGGTGTCATTAATTTTTAATGTGCGAAATACTAGGGGAAGTTTCTATAGATTTTTAAACTAGGAAAAAGGGAACAAATAAGACTTAAAAAAATGAAAAAATAATGGACCTATTCACAAAACCGAAAAAAAAAACGGAAAAAAATTGTGGGAAAAATCAGAGAATGATCCGATTGACCTGAAATTCTGGGAAATATCGAAAAAAAAAATTCACCTTTACACGCTCAAAAAATTTTGGACCAAAATATTGATTTTAAAAATTTTCAGAAAAAAATCGTCAATTTTTAAAATCAATATTTTGGTCCAAAATTTTTTGAGCGTGTACAGGAGAATTTTTTCCAATATTTCAGGTCAATCGGAGCATTCTCCGATTTTTCCAGTTTTGTGAATAGGTCCAGAAAATAAAATAAAATACCTTTCGGACATTCACTCCATACGAGCTGTTTCCATTGGCGTGGTTGTTTCTCAACTCGGTGACAGTGTGAATGGGAGAGAGACCGGCATTTTCGGCGAGGGTGTATGGAACAAGCTCAAGAGCGTCGGCAAACGCTCTCCAACAGTATTGAGTGGCTCCATGTTGAGTTTGAGCCAAAGCACGCAGTTTCACGGCGATCTCCATTTCCGGAGCACCACCTCCTGGGAGAAGAGCCTTCTTCTTGACGAGGCATCTGATGACGCAAAGGGCATCATGAAGAGATCTGTCGGCCTCTTCCAGGACAAGTTTGTTGGATCCGCGGAGAAGAATCGATACAGCATGACCTGGATTCTGTACTCCAGTAACCTTGATTACCTTTCCATCTCCTCCAGTTGGAATCTCTTCAACAAGATCTGCATATCCGAGAGCCTCAGCATTGAAATGGTCGACAGAGGCAACTGGTCTGCAGCCAAGAATCTTCGAGTAGAATTCAATATCCTCACGTTCGATATCCTTGATGCACATAATTTTCATCTTTGCCAAAAAGTGGAGAGCGAGCTCGTTGACCGCGTCTCTGAGGATGCTCTTTTGGATCAACAAAACATTGCAACCGGCAGCCTTAATCTGTTTGCAAATTTCAAGAAGGTACTGACGTTCTTCTTTCAAGGCGCGATCCATCTGGGCGTAGTCGGTGATAATAACTTGATTCTCCATCTAAACAAAATTCGGATACACTTGAAAAAAAAGGTATAAGTACAGTATAACCCCCGCTGGAAAAGGAGGATATAGCTTCCCGCAGATGCAAACGCGCTTCACCGAATTGAAATATGTAGTTCGCGTAGTTCGTTTTCATATTTTCTGTCGTTTTTTTATAGGTTTTTGGGGCACTTTTGGAATAGAAATTCGACGAAATTGAAATGTCACGTTTTGGAAATTGCGTGAAAATAGAAACCCACGAAATAGAAATATAACAAATCAGAAACGTAACAAAATGAAAACGCGTGAAAACAGAAACGTAGCAGAGCAGAATTGAGTCGAATTTGAAGTAAAATGGCAATGGAGCGCGTTTGCGAGATTTATTTTTCAAAACGCCTTTTTCGATATTTTTCACGTTTTTGTGGAAATTTTTTTCTTAAATCGACAAAAAACGTGAAAAAAAAATAATAAAATACGTATTATCGGCCCGCCACGTCGGTCAAACGCGCTCCGCTGAACTCAATTCTACGTGGATTTCATTTTGGTTTCCAAATTATTTTATTTCACGTTGAATTTACACGTGAAATGAAAAAATTTGGAAACCAAAATAAAATCCACGTAGTATTGACTTCAGCGGAGCGCGTTTGATCATTTTGGCGGGCCGACAATAGAAGATATCGAGAAAAACGTGAAAAATATCGAAAAAGTCGTTTTGAAAAATAAATCTCGCAAACGCGCTCCATTCTCAGGCAACTAATTTCTTACTATAATAGGAAATCCAAATCTGAATAGGAAATTTTGGAACTTGTCCAGGAAACTCAGATCTTGTTAGGAAATACAAATCTTATATAGAAATTTACAAACTATAAAGGGGTCTTGACAGATTCGAAAAATTTTTGAAATCTCGAATCTGTACAGAAAATTTACCGGTCTTGCAAGATCTGCTAAGATTTGTAAAATTGATTGCACGAGATGCGTCAATAAAAGTTCTTGGCGCCATTCGCGTCACGAATTTCGAAATGTTTCGTGTGGATTTTTATTGAGTTGTTATTTTATTTTTATTTATTTATTTTTGGCTTTTTTTATGAGTTGCAAAATTTTCTAAAATTCAATTTGAAGTGTTTGCAGCCTAATGGATCGCGCCACCAATCAGCCTGTGATTTCTTGGGCACTCGAAAAACAATGGAGCCCAGAGAAAAATTGAAAATCAGGACAAAGTACGTAAGTAATGGATGTATTTACATGAATTTTTCTGTCAACCTTATTGTGAAAATAAAAAAATTGCAATGCGCTGTTTGCGTACTTTTAAAATTCAAATGTCAATGAAAGAAATAGCATGGGAAAGGAAGAGATATGTTCCCATTTTGGTTTGAATTTCAAAAGTACGCAAACACCGCGTTGCAATTTTTTTGGTTGCACAATATCTAGAAATCCACTTACCGTATTTCCTCTTATATAAGAGAACCTCTAATTAAAGCACACCCTCTAATCTATTAGAGGGTGTGCTTTAATTAGACATTTAGAGAAGAGGTTGAAAAATAGAGGCGCATGCGCTTAAATTAGAGGAAATACGGTATATACAATTACGCTTTATGTAATCGACCCCAAGGAATCGACTGGGGCGATCAGGGCTGGGCGTAAAATTTTTTACGGATTCCGTAAAACGTAAAATTTACAGTTTAAAAATCCGTAAAAACCGTGAAATCGCAAATTGCGCTGTTCAGTGAGGAAAATTTTTTGCTAAAATCAGAAAAAAAAATCACCAACATTGAAATAAAATTGGCCAACAACAAAGAAAAGCGTCAGATTGGAAATTAGCCCCTCGAAAAATATGTTGAGCTTTTTCTGGAATAATTTTGAAAGCACTTTCTACTTCGGCATAATTTTTAGAAAACAATTCAAGAAAAATACAAAAATTTCGGTTTTTTCTCCTCGAATTGAACAAATTAGCTTTATAATTTTTACGGATTTTACGGAATCCGTAAAATTTTTACGGTCCCTTAAAAACCCGTAAAAACCGTAAACGTAAAATCCCACCCTTGGGGCCGATCAGAATTTTCTGAAAATGCCTACTTTTATTGTCGACCCGCCAAAATGATCAAACGCGCTCCGCTGAACTCAGTTCTACGTGGATTTCATTTTGGTTTCCAAATTATTTCATTTCACGTTGAATTTATACGTGAAATGAAATAATTTGAAGACCAAAATGAAATCCACGTAGTATTGAGTTCAGCGGAGCGCGTTTGATCATTTTGGCGGGCCAACATTAGCTGAAAATTACAGGAACGTGAAATGGTCTCCAAAAGACCGCCTCGTTGGGGGTCAAGTAGGTCGAACAAGCTACACCTTATGATTGAATCTTTTAGTTTTTAATAGCGCGGCCATAAATGAAAAAAAAAGGCCATAAATGCAGAAATTTCCTCTCTTTTTTTCTAAATTGCACGGTTGAATTTAGAAAAAAGGGGAAATTTCTGCATTTATGACCACCTTTTTTTCATTTCTGGTCGCGCCATAACACAGAGAGTTCAAATTTTCAAACAGAATTTAATTTTAACTGCGCACATTTGTGTTATACCTGGCTAAACTTCAACAAAAAATCACAGACAATTTTCAGCGATGAACCCAAGTTTTTATTTGTTGGTTATTTTTATAAACTCTTCTAGTTACCACAGAAAAAATTTTTTAAAGCTCTCCGACAAAAATTAAGCACTTTATACCTTCCCAACGTGAAGTGATTTTTTGGAAAAGCAGGTTTTCCTCTTTCTTTCATTGCCATTTGAATTTTCAAAAGTGCAATTTTTGTTTTATCAATATATATCATAATTTATTTTCAGCGCGGCGGCCAGATCGAAGCTCGTCAAATGGTGCAGAACGGACGACGCGGAACAGCCATCGACATCGGCTTAATTTCTTTATATTTTAAAATTTTTCCTTGTTTTTTTGTTATAACCAATAAAATGAATTGTCTTTTATTCAATCGATAAAGTTTAGATTCCGGGGAATCTGGACAGAAAATTGTGGAATTTGAACAGAAAATTTTGGAATCTGTGCAGAAAATTTTGGAATCTGGGCAGAAAATTTTGGAATCTGTGCAGAAAAGTTTGGAATCTGTGCAGAAAATTTTGGTATCTGTCCAGAAATTTTTGGAATCTGTGCAGAAAAGTTTGGAATCTGTGCAGAAAATTTTGGAATCTGTCCAGAAATTTTTCGAATCTGCGCAGAAAATTTTGGAATCTGTGCAGGAGATGCGCGCCTGTGCAGAAAATTTTGGAATCTGTCCAGAAAATTTTGGTATCTGTCCAGAAATTTTTGGAATCTGTGCAGAAAAGTTTGGAATCTGTGCAGAAAATTTTGGAATCTGTCCAGAAATTTTTCGAATCTGCGCAGAAAATTTTGGAATCTGTGCAGGAGATGCGCGCCTGTGCAGAAAATTTTGGAATCTGTACAGAACATTTTGGAATTATAAGAGGTCGCCAAATATCCATAAATCACTAGTTTATAATTCCAAAATTTCCTATTATAGCAAGAAATGAGTTGCCTGAGTTGCCATTTTACTTCCAATCCGACACATTTCTGCTCTGCAACGTTTCTGTTTTCACGCGTTTCCATTTTGTTACGTTTCTGATTTATTACATTTCTATTTCGTGGGTTTCTATTTTCACGCAATTTCCAAAACGTGACATTTCAATTTTGTCGAGTTTCTATTCCAAAAGAGCGCCAGGAGATTCTGATACAGCGGGTGGCTATTCTGATATGACCGGGGGGCGATATTGATGTGGAGAACTAACCAAATTCGCAAGAAAAATAAAGAAGTGGGGGGCTGTTCTTACCTTTTCCGAGGGGGGAGATATTGGTATAAGCGGGGGGCTTATCTGATAAATTACCTAGGGTATCAGAATGACCCCCCCCCCCCAATTTCTACTGGCGGGGGATTATTCTGGTCCTTGGGGGCCATTTCAGGCGGGGGCTATACTGGTAAATTACCAAAAAAGGCTTACGTCAGTCTTTGGAGGGCTGATTTGGAACTGGATGAGTCCGATCTTGGCCTTCTCGATTCTGGTTGGTGCTCCACGTCCCATCGTCTTTTGGTCGATCAAAGCTCCCTCAATCATTTCCGACTCTTCAACAGTGTCTCCCATCTTCTTGATGATCTTGATCATTTTTAGGTTCACATTGGAGTCACTATCAGAATTGATAATCTTCTTGACGGCGTTCACAGCCATTGGGGCAAGAAGCCAAGAGTGCTGAGAGACAACCTTGGAGTTGAGCGAGGTGGTGGCCATCTTGTTAAGAAGAGCATCATTGGAAAGATCGACTGGAGAGCTCATTCCTTCAAGAATTTTCTCGGCTTCAGCAGCAGCGCTCTGGAAAGACTCGGAAATGGTGGTTGGGTGGATTCCTTTGGAAAGAAGGTTTTGGGCAGCATCGAGTAGAGCACCGGCCATAACAACAACCGTGGTTGTTCCATCTCCGGCTTCAATATCTTGAGCTTTAGAAAGTTCTACAAGCATCTTGGCAGTCGGGTGAATAACGCTCATCTGGTTGAGAATGGTGGCTCCGTCATTGGTGATAGTGACGTCTCCATTTCCAGATTGAATCATTTTGTCCATTCCACGTGGTCCCAAGGAGGTACGAACGGCATCAGCAACAGCTTTGGCAGCAACAATGTTGCTGAAGGATGAAGACATTTTGCAAGAATGAGGGTTTGAAGAGAGAGAGAGAGAATTACCTGTTGCGAACACTGTCCGGCTTATCCTTATCTTTGAAGTTGCGCTCGCGACCAGAAGCGGAAGCTCTAGCTGCGGCTGATGCGGCTGGAACTGCTGGAGCCATCTGAAACAAGGAAATTCTTTTGAAAAAAGGTCCAAAGGATTCAGATCCAATAGTAACTTGAAAAATCGATAACAGAGAACTGGAATATCAAATAATTAATTGAAAATAAGCAACTTTAACTTCTCGAAGATAAGCTCAACCCCTTCACATTTTTTAACTCTGAATTTTCAAATCGAACCAGAAAAATCCACAAAGACCGTAGTTTTGCATCAAAAACGCGTTATCGTGGCGAGACCCACCGCTCGTCTTGGTGCACCTCCCTTTAAATTTTGCAACGAAAATATTTTTTCAGCCGCTTTTTTTCAACTTTTTCAGCTTTATTTTGAGGAAAACAACACTTTTAATACGTTTTTTTAACTTTAAAAAACTTAAGTCTGGTTGATTTTATTATTTTTTCAAAAGCCGCCTGTTTCGCTTGTTCAAAAAATCTTAATTTTCCAGAATATCCAATACTGCACAGAAATGGCAAAATATTGCTTGAGTAAGTTTAATTTAAACAAAGTTATATAATAATTTTTAAATAATCATTAAATTATTTTCAGAAAAGGCTAGCAAACGGGTCAGTTGTGCGAAGCGCTACAAAATCGAGAAGAAAGTCCGCGACCATAACAAGAAAGCTAAGAGAGAAGCAAAGAAGAATGGTTAGTAATACCCCACTATTTATTGATTTGATTTGATTTTTTTAAATTTTAAGGCACTGGTCACAAGAAAGAGAAGACTATCAGCGTGCCGAACTCGTGCCCATTCAAAGAGGAAATTCTGATTCAAGCAGAGCAAGAACGCGAGAAAGTCAAAGCTCGTCAGGAAGCTGCGAAAGAAGCAGCCAAGAATCATCGAATTGAGAAAAGAAAGGGTAACCTTCCAGCCAATTTTGAGAGCATGGTCTCCAAAGCCGCCAAACAAAGTGCCGAATTCGATAGAAAGGCGGCGGCGGCTGCTGAACAAGAAAAGTTTAACACTCTTGACGACAAAACCATCAAGGCATACGCCAGTGAAGTCAGAAAAACCATTGAAACAGCAGATGTCGTTATTCAAGTTCTCGATGCCAGAGATCCTCTCGGAAGTCGCAGCAAATCTGTCGAAGAGCAAGTTCTCAAGGGCAACAAGAGACTTGTGCTCCTTCTCAACAAAATTGATTTGGTGCCGCGGGAAAACGTGAAAAAATGGCTCGAATATCTTCGTGGACAGTTCCCGACAATCGCTTTCAAGGCTTCGACTCAAGAGCAGAAATCTAATATTGTGAGCGGGAAATTTCTATTTTATTTTTGTTTCAAATTTTAAATATTTCATTTTCGTACAGGGTCGCTTCAACAGTGCCATTCTCAACAACACTGAAACGGCGAAATGTGTCGGCGCCGATATTGTGATGAAAATCCTGGCCAACTACTGCAGAAACAAAGACATCAAGACTAGCATTCGTGTCGGTATTGTTGGATTTCCAAACGTCGGTAAAAGCAGCGTGATTAACAGTTTGAAGAGAAGAAAGGCGTGCAATGTGGGAAATCTGCCTGGAATCACGAAAGAGATGCAAGAAGTCGAGCTTGACAAGAACATTCGTCTCATCGATTCTCCCGGAGTGATCCTCGCCAGTCAGAAGGATCTCGATCCGATTGAGGTTGCTCTTAAAAACGCGATTCGTGTCGACAATCTGCTTGATCCTATCGCACCAGTTCACGCTATTCTTCGTCGTTGCAGCAAAGAAACTGTACGGTTTTTTAAAAGCATTTCTAATGGTGTTGTTTGTAGAAATGTCAAAAAGGAGGAAAAACGAAAAAAAAAAATTCGGAGAAAACTTATGGGGTTATTCACAAAACCGGAAAAAATTGCGTGAAAAATCGGAGAATGCTCCGATTGACCTGAAATTCTGGGAAATATTGGAAAAAATTCTCCTGTACACGCTCAAAAAATTTTAGACCAAAATATCGATTTTGAAAATTTTCAGAAAAATTCGATATTTTGGTGCAAAATTTTTTGAGCGTGTACAGGATAATTGTTTCCAATATTTCCCAAAATTTCAGGTCAATCGGAACATTCTCCGATTTTTCCCGCAATTTTTTCCGGTTTTGTGAATAGGTCCATAAGGCACGAAATGGCAAAAAAGAATGACAAAAAACTCCGCGAAAACTTGAAAAATTCTCCGATTGACCTGCAATTTTGGGAAATAAGGGCAAAAATACTCCCGTACCGACCTACCAACAAAATTTTGCATCGAAATATCGATTTGATTTTTTTTTCTGAAAATTTTAAAAATCGATATTTGGTCATATTCAGGAGTATTTTTTCCCTTATTTCCCAAATTTTCTTCTCAATTCGCCATTTCATGTAACCCAATTAGAGAATGCTACAATTACCTGATGCTCAGAAGTTTTTAGGCTGAAATATTGAATTTGAAACAAAAAAAAACAAATTTTTTTTCAAAACCGATTTTTCAGTCAAAGGCTCCAAGTTTTTACCCTTTTCGACATTTCTATGAATAACCACATAATAAAATGTTAATTTTTTTCAGCTCATGCTCCACTACAATTTGGCCGACTTCAACTCGGTCGATCAGTTTCTGGCTCAATTGGCTCGTCGCATCGGAAAACTTCGTCGCGGTGCCCGTCCAGACATGAACGCGGCTGCGAAAAGAGTGCTCAACGACTGGAATGTTGGAAAATTGAGATATTACACTCACCCACCAGAGAATTCATCCGCCACCAATCTTGTCCAAGTTCCGGCCGAAGTCGTCGCGCAATTCAGCAAAGAATTCGACATCGATGCGATTTCTGATGAACAGAATGAGATTGTGGAAGGGCTTCCGATGGAAAGTGACGTCGTTGTTCCACACAATTCAGATGAGGAAGACGACGAGGCCGAGGAAATGGAGACTGATTCGAAGCAACAACAACAACAGCAAACAGTGACGAGCGGAAAAAAATTGAAAAAGGCGACAGTTGATGACGAAAAGCCAGTGATGCCAGAGAGTCTTGCTCTAGAAGGCAATGTGCAGTTGAACAAATTGATCAAGAACGCCATCAAGAAACAGAAGAAGAAGTCAAAGAAGACGGCGAACAGGGCCGATAAATTGTCAGACTCGCTTGGAAACATGTTGGGTGATGCGATGGAAATGTAAACGGAACGAATCTTTAATTTTCTCTTCAAGAGGTGTTCATTGTTGTTTTATTCGTTTTTCTTTTGTTTTGTTCGCTGTTATTCCACATTATTTTATGGACCTGTTCATAGGAGGAAAAAAAAAGTCAAACAATGTTAAAAAACGTTTAAAAATGTTAAAAAAAAAACGTCAAAAAAAAACGAATCCTATGAATAGGTCCATTACTTTTGTTTTTGTTGCGTCTTTATGAAAAAACGGTTTTGTGAAGAAAAAGAAAGAGAAGTATCTTGTCGTTTTTAGTGGCTTGCAGATCAGATTCCACCAAAATGTATTTATTTTTTTTAATGGACCTTTTCAGCACAGTATAATGGATTCGTGGCGGAGTGACAATTTATTCACGTTTTTATTCCAAAAAATGAAGAAATAACGAGATTTTTCGTCTCCCAGTTTCACGTAAAATGTCACTCCGCCACGAATTCATTATGAAAAACCTTTTTTCCACTTTGGCACAGTAGCGAAAGTCCACCCTTCTACACGGTAGCGTCCAATACTCGCCTAATAATCCTACTGAATTACAAATTTCAACGTATTACACGTTGCACAAACAACAAACAACAACAACTTTTTTTTCCAGGAAAAACTCAGATTACTGTAGTTTTTTTTTGTCGTTTTTCCTCCTCAATTCTGCATAGGGGAAAAAAAACCACGGAAAACCGTTTTTCCTGTGTTGAATAGGCTCATAAATTGTGAGCGTCAGCAATTTTTACTCGTGTTTCAGGATGTTTAACCGCTCTCTGGCCTCCGTGGTCAATGTGCAAGTGAGATCAGTGTCATCAAAATATCCGAGACCGACGCCCAGGCATTTTAAGTGAGCTTAAACTGATGTTTTCCATTGACAATCATTTTCAGACGACGTTGGTTCGAAGCCGCACTGAAGCCAGAATTACCGCCAACTGTCGTTACATGCATTCCGCCAGGGCTCGTGAAAAAAGAGCACACTGAAAAGTCGCGGGAGGTTTATTTTTTGTTTTGGTTTTTAAATAAAATGACAAAAAAATCCGTAAAAGAGGGTACGGCAGAATAGAAATAGGCGAAATAGAAATGCTACAAAATAGAACTTGTTGGGCGATGGAGCGCGTTTGCACTATTTTTTCAATTTCTCAGTTTTTCGCCGATTTTGCAATTTTTTCTGACCCTGCATTGATTTTATACTTTTCTTTATTTTCGCTGTTGCTAAGTGCGTAAATTATCTGAAAATTACTGAAAAACCTATAATAATCGGAAATTTCGAAGAATAATGCAAACGCGCTCCATCGCTCCACAAGTTCTATTTCGCTCATTTCTATTTTGTAGCCGTTCCATTTTTCTCCAGTTCTACTTTGTAGCAATTCTATTCCGTAAATTGGTTATTCACGAAATAGCAACAAAAAAAATTGTAGAATGCTGTGCTTGGCCTGAAACTTTAGGAAATAATGTCAAAATAGTCCAGGATTTGAAAAAATTTCAGAAAAAAAAATCAATATTTATGTATTTGCGTCAAAAATTTTTTGTCCAGGAATATTTTTGACACTATTTCCCAAAGTTACCGGTCAATCGGAAACAGGAGTGGGACAAAAAAAATTTACCAAAAAAAAATTCCAAAAGGGCGTATTTCTGCCAGTTAAATAGAGATTTTCCAAGTTTTCGTTAAAAATCAGCTTTTTCGTCAATTCGGAGCATATACCGACTAATATTTTGTTCAAAAACAAAAATTTTGAAAAAAAACCTGTTTTTCTTTGTAAAATGTATGTATTGTATTTTTTAATACCATAAAATTGCCAAAACTTCGATTTTTTAAAAGATTTACCCTGCAAAAACACCCAAAAAACTCAAAACGATTATTCCGAAATGTTGGCTGAACCAAATTCGACGTTCTTAGGCTTAACAATTTTCTAAAGACCTTAGCTATAATTCCATTGGAGCACATTTGGGAAAAAATTAAGAATTTATGCTTTTTTACCGAAAAACAACAAAATGCCTCAAAATTTGAATTTCGCGCGAAAAATCCAGTGGAGCGCGTTTGCTCGGCTCCGCCCACTTTTCAAATCCTGGACACCGTGCGGCTCTACAAAAAAATCAAAAAATGTTTATGACACCCAAAAAACCCGAAAAAACAAAATAAAAAAATATAAATAAAAAAAAACCTTTTTTTTTAATCGGAACATTCTCCGAGTTTCCCACCATTTTTTCGGCTATTTCGTGAAAAACCCTATAAAAATTCCTCGGTGCGTGAAAAATCGGTAGCCGTAAACAATCCCAATCCTGATGGCCATTGAAATTTTCTGTTTTTTCTTTAAGTACTCTGACGTGGAACTGGCGCTTTCGAATTTGGTGCGAAACTGGATGGTTAAAGAGGAATTTCAAGTGATGGCAGTTTGCCAATTCTTGCCAGTACCCGGACGGACTCTTTGGTTCGCGAAAAATCAGCTACGATCCAAGAATATCGAGTTTAGAAGCTATGGAAACAAGATTATGAAGAAAGTTTTTGAAAGTAAGTTCAGTTGATTTCTTGAAAACCATTTCATTTTCCCCAGACACCCCAATGTCATCTCTGGATACAGTTTTCGTTGGTTCGAATGCGATTCTCTTGGCCAAAGACGTGTCGGCGATAAAAACGATTCTTCAAGAAACGGATAAACTCAACTGGCTCGAACCGCTCGCCTTGATGGTCAAAGATAGGATAATTGACATGCCGGAGGCTCGCCAGCTCGCCAAACTCACTTCCCTTGAAGATCTCCGAGCTCATACTGTGCAAATTCTCGGGCAACAAGTGGCTCAAGTTTCCATTTCTCTTGACACGGCAACCCGTCATCTTCCGTCGCTTCTTGACACCTACACTGCTGATCAGCAGAAGAACGAGTGAAATTTTAAAAAAAAAATTGATTGAAAATAATGAGTAGCGTAGATTTTTTTTTGTTATAAATTTTATCTTTGGTTTTTTTTTAAACTATTGTGTTTTCAATCGACTTGCGACATGAGAACGCGAGACTCCGCCCACTTTTTTGTGTGCGACCACGCGAACATAGTGATATTTGAAGAGACGCAGACAGGTAGCGCACAAATAAGTGGGCGGTGTCTCGCGTTCTCATGTCGCAAGTCGATTGAAAACACAATAATTTTTATGATTTTTAATGGGGTTATTCAGAGTACTGTAGAAAAACGGAAAAAATGACAAAAAACTGGGAGAAAACTCGGAAAATGCTCCGATTGGTCTGAAATTTTGGGAGAAACTGTCAAAAATGCTTCCGGACTTTCTCAGAAAATTTTGGACCGAAAACGATTTTAGAAAATTTTCAGAAAAAAAATCAATATTTTTTAAAAATCGATATTTTGGTCCAAAATTTTCTGAGAAAGTCCGGAAGCATTTTTGACAGTTTCTCCCAAAATTTCAGACCAATCGGAGCATTTTCCGAGTTTTCTCCCAGTTTTTTGTCATTTTTTCCGTTTTTCTACAGTACTTTGAATAGGCCCATTAATGGGGTTATTCAGGGTCGGAAAAAAAATCCGTGGCCGCGAGAGTTTTTTCCGTTGCTTTTCTAGGCCCTCCGCTGTGAGACCTGCGAAATATCGATTTAGGGGCGAATAATTGTTGAAATTTTTTTTTGGGGGTACGACAGAATAGAAATAGGCGAAATAGAAATGCTACAAAATAGAAATGCTACAAAAAAGAACTGGAAAAAATAGAACCGAGCGAAATAGAAATGCTACGAAATAGAACGGCTACAAAATAGAAATGAGCGAAATAGAAATGTGACAAAATAGAAAAAATTTTGGCGATGGAGCGCGTTTGCATTATTTTTTCAATTGCTCAGGTTTTCGCTGATTTTCCATTTTTTTTTTCTGAAACTGCATTGATTTAATACCTTTCTTCATTTTCGATGTTGTTAAGTGCGTAAAATATCTGAAAATTACTGAAAAATCCTATAGTAATCGGAAAATTCGAAGAATAATGCAAACGCGCTCCATCGCACCGATTTCTATTTCGCCCATTTCTATTTTGTCACATTTCTATTTCGCGCTGTTCTATTCCGCTCATTTCTATTTTGTAGCCGTTCTATTTTTTCCAGTTCTTTTTTGTAGCATTTCTATTTTGTAGCATTTCTATTTCGCCTATTTCTATTCTGTCGTACCCCCTTTTTTTTGGAGAATTTATCGTATTTTTTCAAAAATTATTCGCGCGGAGCGCCTAAAAAACTCTTGCGGCCACGGATTTTTTTTTCTTTTTTTTTCCGTCATACATATTTAACCCCAAAAAAAAATTACAAAAAGAAACCCGACGAAGTATGGAAGAAAAAAGCAAAAAAAAAAAAAATCAACAAAAAACAAGAAAATTTCTAAAAATCCTAAACCTACATAGACTAATTTAAAAAAAAAACTACTTTTGATTCTTTGTCATTCCAACTAATCGCTTCACATTCTCATAAGTCAAAAAAGTGATAACAGCGGACGGAAGTTGGCGAATATTGGCAATGAGACATCCTTTCCAAAGGCCAGCAATTCCCTCATTTTGTACAGTTCTCAGCGTCGTTTTCCACACTCCCCGATAATCAGTATTGTGGTCCTGCATTCGGGTACGAAGCACTTGATAAGGAAAAGTGATTGTGGTGGCGAGAATTTTGGACGTGGAAGAGGCGACGACGTAGTCTGTTTGAGACTGAAATGAAAAAAGGGAATTGTTGAAGTTTTCTGGTGTCATAAATGCATATTGTGGACCTATTCAGCGCAGGAAAAAACCGATTTTTGCGGTTTTTTCCCTATGCAGGTGGTTTTCCAGGAAAAAACCCATCGCGTCGAGACCCGGCAGTGAAAAATGCAATGCGCCTTTAATTTTCAATGGGAATTCGGGAGACCCCACGAAAAGGGGGGAAAGTGTTGAAACGCAGGAACGAAAAGGGGGGAAAATGGGCACAGTTGTTCTGCAAAAGTGCCGCACGGTTTTTTCTGCATTTTTGGAGAATGAGAAATAGTGTGTTTTCCTGCTTTTTTTTTTACTGGAATTTAGTATTTTTGGGTATTTGAAATGTGGAGACAAAATAGAAACGATTAAAAAAGAAAAGGAGCGGAAAAGCAGCGAGAGGTCACAAAATTATTGATTTTAGTGAAAATTAATAGTTTTCGCGAAAATTCGGGTGATTTCGCATTAAAATAGGTGCCAAAAAGAAAGAATACATTGAAATACATCGTCAAAAAATCATTTGAACTAAAAGCTTTCCAAATAAATGATTTAAGAATTTTTAAAGCAGCGGCAATTTCGAAAATTGGCGAATTTTAACTGAAATTGGGCATAATTAGGAAATTTTTTTCACAAAATATTACAAATTTGTTTGTTATTAGTCATTTTAACAAAGAAATATCAACGAAAACGAAGAATTTTAGCAAAAAATCGAAAAAAAAAAAGAGGAAAAAGAATTTGGCGACGAAAATGAAAATCGCAAAGTACGAAGTTCAATGGAGCGCACTTGCATTTGTCGCGAATGGACAATAAATACACAAAAATACTAAATTCAGGCAAAACAAAGCAGGAAAAAACACTATTTCTCCTTCTTCAAAAATGCAGAAAAAACCGTGCGGCACTTTTGCAGACAACTGTGACCATTTTCCCCCTTTTCGTTCCTGCGTTTCAACACTTTCCCCCCTTTTCGTGGGGTCTCAATTTTTCATAGGGAAAAAACGACGAAAATCGGTTTTTTTCCTGCACTGAATAGGTCCATTATTAAATACCAAAAAAGAATTGTTCGGAAGTCCTCGTGCCGCGCATCTTTTGTCAACCATCCACGAATAGGCGGCTATTTGAACAGCTCCGTGTGTCGTACCAATCACACCGGTCACAAATCCCCGATAGAGACCCGGAATTCCTTCTTGTCGGACTGTTTGACGCATGCAATCCAACATTCCAGAGTACTTTTTCGCCTGCTGGTTCTCATATTGAAGACACAATCTGAAAACTTTGGATTTTTGAGCACGTGCTGCAAAATCTACGGGTTTTGGAGCATTTTTAGTGGAAAAAAAATGAATACTGTAATTTTTAAAGGCGCAGGTCGTGAAATATGATCGGGTTTCAACGAATTGAATTTTGGAATATAAATAATAATTTTTGTTGCAATTTTTAAAAACTTGCGACATGAAAACGCAATTCAATTCAATTCAAGTCTGCATTCACCGTTCTGTCTGCGTCTCTTCAAATATCACTGTGTTCGAGTGGCCGCGCACAAAAAAGGGGCGGAGTCTCGCGTTTTCATGTCGCAAGTCTATTGAAAACACAATTTTTGGTTTATTCACAAAACAATAAAAATTGTGAGAAAACTCGGAGATTGGCCTGAAACTCTGGGAAAAATTGTCAAAAATAGTACCTGGACCGAAATATCGATTTTAAAAATATTTTTTTCTCCAATTTTTAACATTATTTCCCAAAGTTTCAGCCCAATCGGAGCCTTTTCCGAGTTTTCCCATTTGATTTTTCAGCCATAAAAATATTTTCAATATTACACTCCTTTTTCTGGCTTGAAATATATATATCCACACTTAATATTCATGAATTTACCTAGTTTTCGTGAGCCAGATTGGATTCGTAATGCACATGATCGCCGATCCAGTGACGCATCCTGAGATCAAATTGTTCACCATTTCACTTCCAGTTGACAAGTTTTCATTCAAATATTTTCGCAGCGAATTATACCTGTTTTCATGTTTGTTTTTAACACCAATCAACACACCAACCATTGAAAATAAAGACCCCAAGAAATGGAAGCGCCAATCAGACTTGGCGTCCATCCCTGATATAATCCTCGAATGCCTTCAACTTTTACAATTTTTCGAACAGCGTCCAAGTAACTCGTGTATTGAGGCCGTAGAGCATGTCCTTCGTTCGCTGTAAATTCCATGAGGCCAATTGTGATGCAAATAAAAAGACTCACCGGAAAACCGGATTTTGAGCAGGTCGAACGGATGGCAGGCGACTGTGCTGGTGACACCGCCACAAAATCCACCAATTAGGTGATCATAGTTGCTCAAATCGGGTATTTTCATCACAAAAACTGCTGAAAATTGGTGACGTAAAAAAAAATAAAATTAAAAGTTTTGCGCGTAAAGTCTGGTGTTTCTCGTATTCGCTCCCGCAAAAATGACCAAAAATTTGAAAATTAAATTTTTTTTTCTTCAGTTTTTCTCTTTTTTTTTTCTGCAAAAGATAAATATAGTCGGCGAATGCATCATCAGCCTCGCTCTACCGCACTTTTCAATTTTCAACAGTGTAGTGCGACTTTTTTCAAACGAAAAATCAAATTTTAACTGCAACTCGTCGTGGATACGTTATTTTCCGTTGAAAAGAAGTGTAAAACTATAATTCGAGTTAATCTTGCAAGTGCAACACTGTTTTACAGGAATTTTAGCAGTAGAGCGAGGTTGATGATGTATTCGCCGACTATATTGTGTTTTCAATCGACTTGCGACATGAAAACGAATGCAATTCAAGTCTGCATTCACCGTTCTGTCTGCGTCTCTTCAAATATCACTGTATTCGCGTGGTCGCGCACAAATAAGTGGGCGGCGTTTCGTTTTGATTCGCGTTCTCATGTCGCAAGTCGATTGAAAACACAATAGTGTATTTTATTCAGCTGTTTCAATGTCGCGAAGAGACAACAACTTCAAACCATTCAACAACAGACTTTCTGCTGGCGGAGCAAACCGAACAAGCATCCACGGGCAGATGAAAAGAAATTATGAAGCGGAAGAAGGTGATACCGGTGATGAGGGTTCTCATCAGAAATTTTTTTACCATTTTACAGCAACTCAACGAGCTAGCGCTAGCAGTTGCGATTTGCTGCCCGTGCCACGATTGTCCAGTTTTCGTCCTTGCAACAGCCGCCTTCTCGCTGCACAACGAGGTTCTCCACCAGAACGTGAGTAGAGGATTTTTAGCGTTCAAGTGCTCACAAATTGCTCAGAATACAGTCATTGGGATCAACCGCCACCGCCGCCTCCTCCGACTTATCATTCTAGACGCTCCACGATGAGAAGTGATTATCAGCCACCACCAACTTCGAGGGTAAGCTGAGGAGCTGTGCAAAATACGGGGCCGTATCCACTAAAATTCTCACTAATATGACTTAAACCTTGATCGTTGTTGAATCCGTCTTTAACTCACGACAGTTCCACTAAAATTCCCTTAAAAACAGGAATGTTCCTTTTGGCTGTTTTGAACGCGCAACGGTGTTGGGAATTTTCGGCAAGGGAACGGCGCGGCGCGACTGCCGTAAAAATCGGCGAATCGCCGCTAAATAGTTTGCAAGGCGGCAAGAGGACGGCGCGGCGTCGGGAAAAGCCTCAACACGCGCTTGGCGCACAATTCTTGTTATTTGTTGTGAATATTCGTTACCTACTTTTCAATTTATTCTTCTCTAATTAATTGATTTTTTCGAGGAGAGGCCGATTCGAAGTGTGTAAGTAATTTATTTTGTTCAAAGCGTGGAACGGGAACACAGTGGTAATGCCGCGTCCAAAGTTCAAAAAATCCCTGAAATCAGGAGTTTTTTGCAGTCCAAAATTCCGAAAAATTTACCAGAAATAACAGGCGGTGACAGTTGAAACCGGCGTTACCGTAGTTCCTTCGCTGCGAGACCTTCTGTGTTTGAACTTGAATTTTCCCGCAAAAAAGAAACACCTTTTTTTGCTTTTTATGTAGTTGTTTTCGACAAGAACCGTTTATAAAATATACTTCTATATTTCTAAACGTTCTATTTAAATACTTTAAAGTCACATTTCTTCAGAAACGCTCTCCAGATGTCCTTCTCGATTATAAAGGACGACCGGTACCGAAAAAAGGAATGTTTCTAAACGCAAAGTACTCGGAAGTGGTGATGCCAGATGTGGATGAGGAGCAAATTCGAAAAACCGAGGATATGATCAGAAGAATCGCTCGGCAAGGAAAACAAGTTGATTATCGTCAAAATAATCTTTCCAATCGAATACGACAAGTGGTTTACGATATGGGAGTTCCCCAAGAATATCGTGTTCAGGAATCTCAATATCAGCCATGTTCGTCTCGGAATGGAAGAAGAAGAAGAAGGCGTCATGATTCTTCACCAAGATATCAAAAATATATGAAAGAGGTCGATTCGGAAGAAGAGGATGAGGTGTTTTATAGAAGAGAAATGAAGAAAAGTAGAAATAGAGCCCGAGAAGAGCAGTCTTCTGAAGAGGAAGAAGATAGTCATCACAGTGAGAAGAATAAATTGATGGAAGAGAAACAAATACAAAAAAAGAGAGGGGAAGAAGAATCAAGTGAAGATGAAAATCCAGTTTCTCCTCAACAAAAATCATTAGGTATTTATGAAAAAAAAATATTGTCGGACCGCCAAAATAGTCAAACGCGCTCCGTTGAACTCAACGCTATGCAATTTTCATTTTGGTCTCAAAATTATTTAATTTCACGTATAAATTCAACGTGAAATGAAATAATTTGGAAACCAAAATGAAAATTGCATAGCGTTGAGTTCAGCGGAGCGCGTTTGACCATTTTGGCGGGCCGACAATAGCTTTTTTCTTTTTCCAGACCATTTTTTTTTTCAGATGAGCGATCAAATATTTCTCGCGGCAGCAAAAATTCACCAATCGTCCCCACACCAAGCCCAAAATTTATCAAAGATCCAGATGATGATGATAATTGGCGCAATGCTCTTCCCTATATGTGCAAACCGTGCGTTTTCATTTGTTTTTTTCCTATAAGTCTACAATTTTCAGAGATGGTCCTGGCCTAGATCTACTTAACAGAATCGGTTCAACCATTCCGACGATTCCATTAAAAGACGACACGCATAACAGTTATTCGCAAGTCGCTTTGATGATTTTGAACAAAAATATCAAGCAAAAGGTTAACGACGTTTCAATTTTTTAATGGACGTATTCACAAAACCGGAAAAAAGAAAAAAACGGAAAAAATTGCGGGAAAAATCGGATTGACCTGAAATGCTCCGATTGACCTGAAATTTTGGGGAATATTGGAAAAAATTCTCCTGTACACGCTCAAAAAATTTTAGACCAAAATATCGATTTTAAAAATTTTCAGAAAAAATTTTTTCCAATATTTCCCAAAATTTCAGCTCAATCGGAGCATTCTCCGATTTTTCCCGCAATTTTTTTCCGGTTTTGTGAATAGGTCCATAACGGATTCCGTAAAAGTCAACCAAGGCTGGGACAAAAAAAAGTTTCAAAAAAAAATTGTTTATCTTCGAAAAACAAAAAAAGGCCTGTTTCTGCCAATTAAATATACATTTTCCAAATTTTCGATTAAAGGTCGAGTTTTTGTCAATTCGAAGCATATACCGACTAATTTTTTGTTCAAAAATCGGATTGTTTTGCCTCCGCAACCCAAATAAAACCCGAAAAAACGGAAAAGAAACATTTGTTGGTCCCACCCCTGCTCATAAATAAAATGTTGAGCCTTAAAAAAACAATTTTTTTTCCTACCGCACTGAAAGAAAGAATTTTTTACGGTGCCTCAAACACCCCTGTTTCTTATGGACCTTTTCCCCAAACCGGAAAAAAAAAGAAAAAAAACGGAAAAAAATTGCGGGAAAAATCGGAGAATGTTCCGATTGACCTGAAATTTTGGGAAATATTGGAAAAAATTATCCTGTACACGCTCAAAAAATTTTGGACCAAAATATTGATTTTTCTTATTCTCAATACGGAGCGCTGCAAACGCGCTCCCTTCGCACAGTGGTGGACGCGGCCGTGTTTGCGACGAGAGAGTTCAGAAAATCGAGAGAGCCGTGGCCGATGTTTTGCTCTGTTTTCTCTAAACCTCACTCCAAATGCATGTGAAATTTTTTGTTCGTTTGGAGCGAGTTTTCAGCGTTTTATACCGAGTATACAATTTTTAAAATCGATATTTTGGTCCAAAATTTTTTGAGCGTGTACAGGAGAATTTTTCCAATATTTCCCAAAATTTCAGGTCAATCTGAGCATTCTCCGATTTTTCCCGCAATTTTTTTCAGGTTTTGTCAATAGGTCATTAAACCTTTTTTGACCTTCAGAAAGCACCGGAAGCTCCGACCGAAAGAAAAGAGTCAATGCAGGCTCAATTGATGAATATGAGCACTTCATGGGTCCGTCCTGCAGATCCGAAAACTCCACGAAGATCACTGATGAGCGAGTTATCTAAAATCGAACATCCACAAAATGTCACAAAACTTCAAATCGAACAGTCGCTGTTCAAGAATTCTGAAATTTTCGAGCAAGAAACAGCGGCCAGTGGGAAATTGAGAATTAAAAAGCAAACGATGCCACCTCCACTTTTCCATTCTTCTCCAAAAACCAGTGATTTTTTCCGATCGGATGAGGGAATCACTATGCCAAGTTCAATTCGAAATGAAATTCGTCCGCTTCTAGAAGAATCGGAAGACGAGGAAGATCCTACAGTAAGACACCATGATGTGGATGATTATATTGCTCAGGGTGCTTCAAAAATCGACTTTTCGCATGGTAATGTGTCGTCCAGTTCTCGAAAGCATGAAAGTCGGTCGCATGAAAGTCTGCTGCGTCTTCAAAATAATTTGAATAGATCTAGGCAGTCGAGAAAGGAAAAAGAAGAAGAGGAAATCATTGAAACGATTTCTGAACGTAAAAATGTCTCGATGCCGGAGAAACAGAGCGAGAGATCTGTGCGGAAAGAGAAATGTACGTGAGCTTTCCTACTGAGATAAATACCAAAAAACTTTCCAGCCACCAGCTCATCGACCATGCATCTCAACAGTCGTTTCCAATTCAGTTTTCGACACGAAATGCCAATAAAATCGGCTCAAAAACGTCCAATGCTAGAAATCGACGAGGAGACTCAAAAGATGTTTGAAGACGTGTTCGATGGAGAAAAAGCGAATAGTGAAGAATCAAAGAAAAACAAGCAAAAGTACTCGTTCGCAATATGATTGATGGAGAGAATTTCGAGTTTGAATATTTATTTATTGCATTGTCGCGCATATTTTAATATTATCAATTAAATATTTAATAATTGCATCTAGTTTACTACTGTATTCAGGGTGTCGGCCCGCCACGACGGTTAAACGCGGCCTGATAAACTTGGTATTTTTGATGATTTTCATTCTGGTTTCCAAAAACTGATTTTTTTTTTTGGAGGGATTTTTGTTCAAGTGTTCAAGTTCAAGTGCGCCCCACAAAACTTAGTACTTCGTGGATTTCATTTTCGTCGCCAAATTATTTCATTTAACTTGTATTGTGTTTTCAATCGACTTGCGACATGAAAACGCAATTCAATTCAAGTCTGCATTCACCGTTCTGTCTGCGTCTCTTCAAATATCATTGTGTTCGCGTCGTCGCGCACAAATAAGTGGGCGGCGTTTCGTTTCGCGTTCTCATGTCGTGTCGTGTCTCAATTCGATTCAAAACACAATAAGAAATATTATCAATTCAATATTCTTGCCGGCTACCACATGCGCCCGCGAAAGTTTTATAATAGACGCAGACATAGCGACACATGTCTGCGGCGACACACCCGCTCACATTTTTTGATCTACGTTCAGTTGAATTCAGTTAAAAAGAGCTGATGGGGCGGAGCCTCGATGTTTCGCGCCACTGCTTACTGTATCCGGCAAGAATATTGAATTGACAATATTTTGGCTAAAAAGTAAAAAAGCACATCACCATAATGACATTTGAACAAAAATCCTTCCAAAAAATTAGTTTTGAATTTTTTAAAATTGGAAAAATATCGACTTTTGACTCTTCACAAAAATTAACGAATTTCGTCTCGAATATTGTGTTTTCAATCGAGTTGCATCATCAAAAATGAAATTTTTTAACGCAAAAATTCAAAATTCACTATTATGGATTCATGAATGAGCGAGAAAATGCGGTGAATTGTGGGGCAAAAGTTGAATGGTCTCGACACGATTTTGACAGAGTACGGTTAGCGCGAAAAAATATTTTTTTCAATTAAAACTAGGGACCGCAACGAGTTATCCAAAACTCAAAATTTCCGAATATTTTTGGTTGGAATGTGTTCTTTGGCTCAATATAAGTACGCTGTCAAATTTTTTTCAAAAAATGTTCGGTAATTCTCGAGTTATACCATCCCAAAGTAGCACTGTTTTCTCCCAAGATTTGCATGAGGCGGGCTGTCGAGACGCGAGAAAAGAGACGCCGACGCAGCGAGAGTGAGCGAGAGACAACACAAAATGGAGAGAGGTGAGGGGGACTGTATTCTCCACCGCTGCTTGCGCGATCAGCATTTTCAACGGAAAACGGTATTTTTCGCACAGAAATCGGCTCGAAAAAAAAATCGGAAACTAGCCACAATATTAATTTTTACATGGTTTTGTAGCACATTTTACGCTGAATCTGTATATGAAATATTAGCCGCGTGCTCCATATTTGCGACCTTCAAATCCTCAAAAAACTGAAGTTTTGGGTGAACATGCTTCATTCAAATGTACATAAAATTGCTCCAAGTTAGTCAAGTGCTCTAAATCTTTGTATTTAAGCTCTAAGAGGGTTTGTCTTTGTATTTCACAAATAAAAAACTAGGGTCGTCGCTGAAATTTTTCTAGAATTTTTCCTTGAAGTTTGACAAGCTTTAAAAAAAATCGGAAACTAGCAGGACAGAAACTGATTTCAGAAATGAATTCCCCACATCTTAAACTATCTGTATACTGAAAATTAGCCGCGTGCCCCGGTAAAATCGACCACACGGGTCAAAAAAGTGAGCTCCATTTTTGTTTTCTCTTTTTTCTGAGAAAACTATGCATTTTCATGTAAAACCAACTTGTTCATTAGATTCAGCATGGCCGATTACATCTAAAGAGATAGTTTTGAGTATCATACTTCAATCCGGGGCCTCCTTACAGGCCTGTAAACATGCCCGCGCGAACTGGGGAGAAAAATCGTCTGACTCCGCCCACCCCTTTGCGCTCCCTAATTAAAACTCATTTTCATAGTTTTTTCTCAACAAAATGTGTTTTTGAAAAGAAATTAACCATTCCAGGTTGCACAAAAATTTTAATTGTGAAAAAATGCTAGTCAAAAGGCAAAAAATCGCGTTTTTATATATTAAAAACAAAAAAAAAACACGCGCTAACCGTAGTCTGTCAAAATCGTGGCGAGACCAACCAACTTTTGCCACACAATTCACCGCGTTTTGTCGCTCATTCATGAATCCATAATAAAATTTAATAAAAAAAACAAAAAAATTGCAACGCGGTGTTTGCGTACTTTTGAAATTCAAATGGCAATGAGAGAAATAGCATGGGAAATGAAGAGATTTCTTCCCTTTTCCATTTGAATTTTAAAAGTACGCAAACACCGCGTTGCAAATTTTTTGTTTTCACAATAATGGACCTATTCAAAGTACTGTAGAAAGACGGAAAAAATGACAAACAACTGGGAGAAAACTCGAAAAATGCTCCGATTGGTCTGAAATTTTGGGAGAAACTGTCAAAAATGCTTCCGTGTTTGCTCATAAATTTTGGACCGAAATATCGATTTTTAAAAAAATATTGATTTTTTTCTGAAAATTTTTAAAATCGATATTTCAGTCCAAAACTTTCTGAGAAAGTCCGGAAGCATTTTTGACAGTTTCTCCCAAAATTTCAGACCAATCGGAGCATTTTTCGAGTTTTTTCCCAGTTGTTTGTCATTTTTTTTTTGTTTTTCTACAGTACTTTCAATATTGTGAAAACAAAAAACTTGCAACGCGGTGTTTGCGTACTTTTGAAAATTCAAACGGCAATGAGAGAAATAGCATGGACAATGAAGAGATTTGTTACCATTTTCGTTGCAACTTTTTTGTTTTCACAATAGGTCCATAATATTTGCGTTGAAAAAGTGAAGGGGGTTCATGTTTCGATGGTGCAACTCGATTGAAAGCACAATATAAAAAAAAAATAATTTGGAAACCCAAATGAAAATCAAAAAGTACCATGTTCAGCGGAGCGCGTTTAACCGACCTGGCGGGACGGCAATAATCGGTGTTTTTTTTTCAAATATAATAAAAAATTCAAATAGGCGTCTGCAATCCGGTTTGCACATCGGCCACAATTCGATCGTCGTCTTCGTCGAAAAACGCGGATCCGGCAGATCCTGGAGACTGCTGAGAAAGGCGGTTCGGACGTTGAGAATGAGAAATTGTTTGCCTGAAATTCTGAAATTATTAAGGTGTTTCCTTTCAAACTGACATAAGTGTTCGATCTCTGTAGAGATCCTGGCTCATCTTTCGGTGATTGGCCATGTTCAAATGACGCACGATCTTTGGATTGTAGCACTTTGGATCGGAGACCATGCGAACCAGGAACGACCTGTGCACAATAAGTTATCAGTTCGACCGATTCATTCAGCAAAATTGATGCAATTCACACATTCACAATCACAAGACGGATCGATCCATGCGTCTAGAGCTATTTAAATAAATAGTTAGTATGTAAAATAGGCATGCAGCTAAATAATAGAAATTAAAGTTAATATAGTGTATAAGTGTACAATGAAAACGACTATTTACGACGAAACCAAAATTGGTGACGAGCAATCCGGATCGGTGCATTTCGTTTCAGGAGCGAAAACTAGTGGAGGAGGTCGTGCGGAGAGATACCTCTTCTTTGCGAGACTCTCATTCTGCTTTTGAGCAAGAATCTCCTCTTTTGACAGCTGGCGTTCCATTCTGTGACCAGTGTCGGCGTTGGCAGAGTTCTGCGAGTAGGCACTTGTTTTAAAATGTTTTCTTTACCTACCTGTCTGATAAAAACCTTATCCGGCGTCTCCTCAATGTTCAAATCTGCAACCATCTCTTCCAGCGCGACCGCTTCCTCGTCCTCCTCGGCAATTACAGCTTTCACGCTGTCATCTGCAATGAATACAATTTTTTCCCCGAAATATAATGCTTCCTACTTAAAACGTGTTGAGCCGCCTGTGCAATGATTTCGTAGGCAATTTCAATATCCTTGTCCGTCGCATTTTCAGCGCACACACAGAATCGTATAACGAAACGATCTCCGAGAGAAGCGGGCACCATGTGAATGCGACCCGAAGCATTCAGTTTTGTCAGAAGAGTCTGGTTGAGCTCATCGTCTCCCTGAAAATAAAAATAAATTATAGAATACACCCGAAACAAAACGAGATCAGTACCTTCATTCTGAAGCACACCAATCCCATGATTACTTCATTCACAATCTCAAACTTTGCGTCAGCTTTCAAAAGCGTTTCCATCTTTTTGGCAAGTCTCACGTGCTCTCGAATGTATTTTTGAAGGCCATCAATACCGTACATTCTGATTACAAACCACAGTTTTAGAGAGCGGAAACGACGACTCAGCGGGATTCCCCAATGCCGATAGTCAATGGATTTGTCTGAAAACCGTACATTTCGTAGCAAAAAAAAAAAAAATTGGAATACCCATCCAACTGTGCTGTAAATAGAGTGGATCAACGACAAGTGCCTGGGTGAGTTTGAAGCGATCACGAACCCTGAAATTTTGTAAGAGAATATTTAGGCTAACTTTTTTTTTCCATATTTAATTAATGTATTTATTGTCGGCCCGCCAAAACGGTCAAACGCGATCCGCTTAACTTAACGCTATGGAGTGATCAAAACACACTCTCTTTTATTCGACAAATTTCCCGTTAAATACAAGTTCTAATTCGCCTGCTACTCCAAATTCAATGGGACATCGTTTGAATTGCCGCCACTACAGTAACCCGAGGACACACCACCTGCACATCTAACGCGACGGCAGAGAGGGCCTACGCCCACACGGCAATTCGCATCACTTTTTTCTCTTCTCTCGTTTTATCGTGTTGCTGGCGCCCCACCCATTTTTTCTCGTCCCAAATTATAGATGTTAGAGTTGCCGGCTTGTCACCGGTCAACTCCTTTATGTAGCAGACTAAAGTAGAGAATATAATATTATGGATTCGTGGCGTAGCGAGACAGCGTGTCAAGTTATGCGTCAGCAAATGTTGCATCTCGCCACGATTCAGCTCTTGGCAGCGTGACAGGAAACAATTTTTTTCCATTTTGCTGGCGCACAACTTGCAGCAACGAGTCGCTACGTCATGAATCCATAATAAATATCGGCGTCCTACAATTATAATGGTACGTCCAAAGTAAAAAAAAAAGCGCAAAAAAAGACGAAAAAAGGCGTCCAAAGTAACTTTGTTTTTGCGTATTTTTTCTCTACAGTATCCCGCCAAACCTGCACATCCTAGCGACGCGCGAAGCAAATAATTTGAATTTCACATGTTTGTTTACATTTTTGATTGTTTGAAACATGTTTTTAGTTGTTTTTTTTGTTTGGTCTGCAGGTTCTGCGGTATACTGTAGAGAAAAAAGACGCAAAAACAAAGTTACTTTGGACGCCTTTTTTCGTCTTTTTTTGCGCTTTTTTTTTTACTTTGGACGTACCATAACTGCGTTCTGTTGTTTTGCGGGATTTTGGGCCTTTTTGGATTTTGGACAAAACAATTTTTATTTTGATTTCGAAATTATTTCATTTCACGTTGAATTTACACGTGAAATGAAAGTTGAGTTCAGCAGAGCGCGATTGACCATTTTGGCGGGCCTACAATAAATTTAAATACAAACCACATGGTGCTGCAATCGAAATTAATAAGAAGCCATTTGTTGGGATTAGTGTTGAATGACATTGCGTACTCGATTCCGTTCATCAGTGGTCGGAATTCTGGACAGATGAATGCGGAGCCAGAATAAGCGGCGTCCACATGCAGCCAAAGTCTAAAAGTTTAAACTGTTTTAGAGCTATAAAAATCAAACCAACTCATTCTCTTTGCAAATCGGACCAATCTCGGAGAGAACGTCAAAAGAACAGCATGAAGTAGTGCCTAGAGTTGTCGAGACAAAGAATGGAATAAGCCCGAGATTACGATCCTCTTGAATCGCATTTCTCAACGTGTCTCCACGCAAACGGAACTTTGAATCCGTTTCTAGAATCCGAAGCTTCACCATTCCAATCATACAAGCTTTCTCGACAGAAGAATGAGCTTCTTTTGAGCAGTAAGCGATCAGTTTCGATAGCAAAAGACCCTCCTCGACGAATGGAAAACGCGCGCGCAATTCCTTCATCACTTCGAATCTTGCGGCGAGCAGAGTAACAAAATTGCATTCGGAGGCACTCGACTGAATCACTCCGCCACCTTTTCCGTTTTCGGTCAATGGAAGAAACTCTTTCGGCAGACCGATCATCTTTCCAAACCAGTCGAGCATTATCAGCTCCAATTCGGTCATCGCTGGGCACGCCGCCTGAAACATCAATGATTTTTTTTTTGAATATGAGAATCCTTTTATCGTACCCAAGAAAATCCAACACAACCAATTGCATCGCTGAGCATATCAGCGATAATTGACGGAAAGGAATTTCCAGCCGGAAAGTATGCGTGGAACCTTGGATGCTGCCAGTGAGTGATTCCCGGCATTATCAACTTTTCAAAGTCCTCCATAACCGACTCGAACGATTCCGGAGCATTTGGCGCTTCCGACGGAATCAGATCTTTGAGATATCCAGGCTCGATGGCCGGAACGACACGTCTCTTCTGGATATTCTCCAGATAGTCGACAATGTAGTCGACTGTCTCTTTTCCGTATTGTCGGAATTCGTCGCGACTCATTCCTGGAACTTTATACGCGTAATGGACCTATTCAGTACAGGAAAAAAACCGATTTTCGCGGGTTTTTTCTCTATTCAAAAAAACTACAGTAGTCGGAGGTTATTTTTAACGTAAACAACTTATCGTGTCGAGACCGGCCGATGAAATAACTCTATGCGCCTTTAAATTTCAACCGAATTCCCATTGAAAAGTAAAGGCGCATTGCATTTTTCACTGCCGGGTCTCGACGCGATGGGTTTTTTTTTCCTGGAAAACAACCTGCATTGGAAAAAAAAAAACCGCGAAAATCGGTTTTTTCCTGCGCTGAATAGGGCAATAATAAGAAATTTTAATGGACCTATTCAGCGCAGGAAAA
Organism: Caenorhabditis japonica; assembly: GCA_963572235.1. NCBI lineage: Eukaryota > Metazoa > Nematoda > Chromadorea > Rhabditida > Rhabditidae > Caenorhabditis > Caenorhabditis japonica. Next base: position 21,008,766 of record OY754343.1, on the reverse strand, counting down.
AAACCGATTTTCGCGGTTTTTTTCCCTATGCAGGTTGTTTTCCAGGAAAAAAACCCATCGTGTCGAGACCCGGCAGTGAAAAATGCAATGCGCCTTTAATTTTCAATGGGAATTCGGTTGAAATTTAAAGGCGCATAGAGTTATTTCATCGACCGGTCTCGACACGATAAGTTGTTTACGTCAAAAAACCTCCGACTACTGTAGTTTTTTGTCTTTTTTCCTCAATTTTGCATAGGGAAAAAAACCACGAAAATCGGTTTTTTTCCTGTACTGAATAGGTCCATAACTTGAAAGTGGAAAATAAAATATTTAGAAATGTATATACGTAAAGGGAAGTAAACAAAAACAACAAACCATTGTTTTCAGACAATCGAGAATCCTCTACCGTAGATGTCACGTCCATATTGGGCAGCGGGGAGATAGTAGTCGAAGTGGAGCTGCTGCCGCCAGAGGTCGGAGCGTGCTCACTCATCGGTGTGGATCCTTCAAAAGCAATCAAATTTGAAGAGGAGAGCACTTTGAAAAGTGGTGAAACTTGATGACTTACTGGCCGGAGAAAGTGAGTTGCGAAGACGAGTCGTTTTCTCTTGGCAATAACTGTTGAGATTTTTTAGTGCTTCTCCTATCCCGTAAACCATTGGGGCGGTCCTTTATTCACTTCTTGCACACTTAATTGGCTTTTAGAAAATTTTATGCAGCGCTCGCCTTTTCCCTGAAAATATCGATAATAATGCACTTTTTATGGGGGTGGAACCGGAAAACTTAAAAAAATAATTATTGAGAAAGAGAAAACCGGTGGCAATTGAGAAAGGAAAACAAAAAAAAAACCTGGGAGCGAAAAAAAGAAAATTGAAAAAAATCTACTCGGAAAATAGATCAAAAATGAAGAAAACGCGCCGAAAATCCAAAAAATTAAATTTCTCGTCTACCGTACTCTTTAAAGGCGCAGCACTCAAAATATTCAGTGATTTCGATAGGAAATGAGGGCACGACGACGCTAAAGTTTTTTTTTTCTGTAAATACCTGTAAATAATTGGGTAAATATGGAAAAAAAACCAAAAATATTTAAAAACTGGATGAAGAAACACGAATAGATGATATAGAGAAGCATCAAAACTTCTCAAAATATTTAGCCGATGACGTTTTCGCGAGTTGAAATGCGACTACGGTAGCGTAGCGGCAATTTTGGCGAGTGTGCAATTGACATCAAACCACTTAGAGCACGCTAAAGCTGCTCTTGACGCCTAATGGGATTCAGAATAACAGCGGAAAAGTGATGAAAAACGAAGGGCAAGAAGAAGAAGTTTAGAGATTTTATTTTTTAAAAGTAGAAGGTTTTCACCGGTGCTAGGGGTAATAATTTTTGGTCCAATATGAGTTGAGAAAACTCTGTGGACATGAAACCTACAGTATGACTTCTAAGCGCAATAATATGTAGTGCTGATAAAAAAGGAAAATAGAGCTTGTCGGTGCTTGAAAAGAAAATGAATTTTATGGGTGTAAAAGCGCTGACCAATGCTCTTGATCGCTATACAGTAAAACTGACCATCACTAGAAGATAACGAGTATAACGGTAAACATGTAAACAAGTTTTCAAAACCACAAATTGTCAATTATCAAAAAAATGAACATTGGAGCAAAAAACGATCAGTCGGGACTGTCGGGGTCAAAATTTAACTTCCAAAAATTGTAAAAAAAAATAAAATGAGCAATCGACTTGCGATACGACATGAGAACGCGAGACTCCGCCCACTTTTTGGTGCGCGACCACGCGAACACAGTGATATTTGAAGAGACGCAGACAGAACGGTGAATGCAGACTTGAATTGCGTTCGTTTTCATGTCGCAAGTCGATTGAAAACACAATATTTCCATTTTTTTGTGGGCCTTGTATTGTTCATATAGTAATGCTTAAATAAACATTTGCTCTTGAAGTGAATTACCGTAAAAACTTTATCTGAACGGCATGCCGTTCTATTGTTCTGGTCTTTTTTCTGACTGGCGTTCTATGAAAGAAAATGCTGATAATAAAAAAGGAGTGAATTTGCGAAAGGGTGCCGTTCAATTAGAGGTATCGTCCTGATAGAGTTGAACTTCTACTAATTAGATTCGAAAATCTCCCGATCAAACTGGTCGGTTTACAAAAATTTTACTTAATTCTTCTTGGTAACCCATTTCTGACTTTTTCATTTATCCCCTTCTACAAAAACGCAAAAGCCCAACTCATTGAACTTTTCAAATCTCATGAAAGTCATCTAAACTTTCCACCCACTAAATGGTTCTGATTCATTGAACACAATCGTATTTAAGCGGATCGACGTAATCTCCTATCGATTCAACGCCCTCATCATTTGGTTGCGACTGTGTCTGAATCTATTTTTTCATGCTTGTGAAGAATATTCCTCTTCCATTCTTCTTTTTGTACTTTCCATAAAGAAGGGACCTTCTGTCTTGGATAATATTTTAGCATCGTTTATATTTTTTCTGTCAGAAATCATGAAGACCATCGGTCTACTCATGTACCTTCTCTCTTGCTTGGCACACGTTTTCAGCCAAACCGCCAATATTATAGAAATCCAAATTCCAACTGTAAGATAAAAATATATAAATATTTCTAAAAGAAACTAAATCAACAAGTTTTTTTTCTTCAGAATTCACCACAGGCAGGGACATCGTGTTCAACTGTGAGTTTTTCTTCAAAATAATTAAATAACATGGAGCTTGTTTCGTGTCTAATGTTCGCTAGCAAAATTACCGGAAATATACCGTGAATAGGAGGTGCAGTGCAATTCTATTTGAGGTTGCACCACTTCTGAGTTGTTGTTTGTTTTCCAAAAGTGGTTTTTCTATTTCAATGTGCTATTGTGTTTTCAATCGACTTGCGAAATGAGAACGCGAGACTCCGCCCACTTTTTTGTGCACTACCACGCGAACACCGTGATATTTGAAGAGACGCAGACAGAACGGTGAATGCAGACTTGAATTGAATTGCGTTTTCATGTCGCAAGTCAATTGAAAACACAATACTTCGAGTTTGAGTTTTTCCTAAAATAGCGAGTACGAAAAATCACCACGAAAAGTGTTATAATTATTGGGCAAACTAGACACGAAAATTTTCCAATTAGCCACGTTCATAACATCATTTTACGCATTTCAGGCCACGTGGCTCGCTTGGTCGGATTGGTCGACGTGTACCGACGAGTGCGGATCTTGTGGTGTGCAAGTAAGAACAAGGACTTGTTTCACGTCGGACTCCACGTGTACTTGCTCCGGGTATGTCTATTTTTTTGGTTGTATCATGAAATAGAACTTGGGTGGAATACAACTATTACCACTATATTGGCTCTATAGACTACAATATAGCAGTTTTATTCCGTCAAAGTTCTACTAGAAAAAGTTCAAAAATCGAATGTTCTGCAACAATGAAAACATGTTCTCATTTTGCTTTATTTAGTATGTGTTCTGTGTTTGAAACCAGATGGAGATCATTTCAATTGCTAGAGTATATTTATTTACAGTATAACATCAGTTGAAATGAGTTATTTCTATGCTCCAAGAAAAGTTACACTATTTGGAATATTTCCTATTATTTATTGGGCTCTGGGACATTTCGAAACTTTAGTGAATTTTCCAGTAAATTTCGAAAAGTTTTGCGACTTTATCGGTAAAAGATTCCACAACTATTTTACCTTGGCTGAATTTTGTTAATAGCGCAAACACGGCGACGAAAAATAGCATTAAAGTTGCGAAACGTCTTGTTTCGAAACGTCCCAGAGCCATTTATTGATCACCCTGTAAATAATAAGGCTCTGGGACGTTTCGAAACAAGACGTTTCGAAACTGGGACATTTCGAAACTTGTCACTTCGAAACTGGGACGTTTCGAAACCTGCCACTTCGAAACTAGGACGTTTCGAACCAGTGGATTCAAATTCCAAAAAAAAATGAAAATAACTGATAAAAACGAAAAATAAAAACCAAATTCGGGTGTATTTTGGTGTCAATTGGCGAAAAACTATTATCAATTCAATATTCTTGCCGGCTACAGTAAGCAGTGGCGCGAAACATCGAGGCTCCGCCCCATCAGGTCTTTTCAACTGAATTCAACTGAATTCAACTGAACGTAGATCAAAAAATGTGAGCGGGTGTGTCGCCGCAGACATGTGTCGTTATGTCTGCGTCTATTATAAAACTTTCGCGGGCGCCTATGGTACCCGGCAAGAATATTGAATTGATAATATATGCAAAAATGCAAAAAAGTTTCGAAATGGCAGGTTTCGAAACGTCCCAGAGCCAAAAATAGTACTAAAGTTTCGAAACGTCCCAGTTTCGAAGTGACAAGTTTCGAAATGTCCCAGTTTAGAAACGTCCCAGAGCCGTTTTGAATTTCGTATTTACGAAAGTTCCATTCATTTAATTTTATTGTAGAGTACATAATTTATGTGAATATTAACTGATTGATTCGTATTAATTATTAAGTCTGTTCCAATTTTAGGCAATTCTTCTTCAAAAAAAAAATAAGCCAACGCCCAACCATTTGAAAACCAAATAAAAAAAAAACTACAATGATTTCAGAAGCCCAACAGGAGTACAGTACTGCAATCTGGACATATGCCGGTTTCCAAGAACAGCCTGCTGTAACAACTTCAAAGTGACCACATATCTTGGCAGATTTTCGTGTTTAAGTCAGACGGTGTCAGCCGGAAAATAACTTTCAGCACAAGCGAGCCGGGAAGCAGAATGGATACATAAGAGTAAATAGTGAATTGATTTATGAATGGTTTTGATAGAAGAGATCTTGAATAAGTATTTAGCACAATGATGTTTTGTTAAAAGTAAATTAGAGAATTCACATTTTGTGCACCACAGACTCTTCATCACTGTTCCCTTTTCCACTATCTTTTTCCTGCTTCTCTTGTATTTCATCGACCAGAGAAGACTCTTCGTAAAGACGATCGAAGACGCTGATGTCGTCGAACAGAATTTGTGGACGGTCGATTGATGATTCCTGTAATTTGTTATTTTCAATTTCTTAGATGAGATGCCAATGTGAGATTACATTAGCACGAGTTCGGGAAAGAAGGAAAACAGGCAATGGAACTATTGTGTTTTCAATCGACTTGCGACATGAGAACACGAAACTCCGCCCACTTATTTGTGCGCGGTGACGCGAACACAGTGATATTTGAAGAGACGCAGACAGAACGGTGAATGCAGACTTGGACTGGCGTTTTCATGTCGCAAGTCGATTGAAAACACAATAGGAAAATACAAATATAAACATACATGTGAAGGCTCAACGACTTCGATTCTGATATTCGTCACGTAGTCTTCTGTGTTGGATTTTAGGGTTTTTGGTTGATCAACACTTGACGACTCCGTGGTGTCCGTGACCGTCACTTCTGGCAAGTTCAAATCCAAATTCATCATTGCTGCTGATGACTTTGACTTTTTTAGCTTCAACTTTTCAGAAAATCGTTTAAAAGTTGCAATTGCTCCAGACTCTTTTCGCTCCAAGTTCTCTTTGATCATCTTCTGAGCAGCAGCTTTTATGATAACGTTCTTCCACATATCATCAGGATCCAGTCGGGGAGACAAGGGTTGTCCGTTTATGAGAATACGTCCTTCCGGGGTGTAGCTGAAAATTAAAGATTGCACAAAGCACACGGATTTTTTTTCACTCGTTAAGTTTGTGAGCATTTATTTTTTATTTTTTCAAAATATTACTGATTTTGCACTGAAAATGCGGTTTTGCTAATTTTTATACACCGATTTCGATACGTAAACGTTCTGAAAAAAAAAAGTTTCTGATTCGGGGTAGCCTCGCTTATAGGGTTATTCAGGGTAAAAAAAAAATAGTTTTTTTTCCTTATTCAAATGATGGAAAAAAAGAAAAAAATTCGTGGCCGCGAGAGTTTTTTTCCGTTGTTTTTCTAGGCCATCGCAAAAAAAATTGGTCTCGCGCGCAGGTCTCACAGCGGAGGGCCTAAAAAACTTTTGCGATGGCCTAGAAAAGCAACGGAAAAAACTCTCGCGGCCACGGATTTTTTTCTTTTTTTTCCGTCATTTGAATAAGGAAAAAAAGGAAAAAACTATTTTTTTTTTCCGACCCTGAATAACCCCATTATGGACCTATTCAGCGCAGGAAAAAAGCCGATTTTCGCAGTTTTTTCCCTACGCAGGTTGTTTTCCAGGAAAAAACCCATCGCGTCGAGACCCGGCAGGGAAAAATGCAAAGCGCCTTTAATTTTGAACGGGAATTTGGTTGAAATTTAAAGGCGCATCTAGTAATTTCATCCGCCGGTCTCGACACGATAAGTTGTTTACGTCAAAAAACCTCCGACTACTGTAGTTTTTTGTCTTTTTCCTCAATTTTGCATAGGGAAAAAACATGAAAATCGGTTTTTTTTCCTGCGCTGAATACTGAAAAATTCATTTTCAAAAACGTGAATTATCATAATTGGCAACCCGATTGTGTTCTACGGAGCACACACGAGGCACAGGAAGAAAGCGTTGACGCAGACAGAGAGACAGCGTTGTCACGCGACGCGACGCGACGCAACCGCAGCGCGTGGGCGTCGGCGGCAGTCGCCAGCTCCCCGGGCAGACCGAGATCTAGATGAATGGTGGAATGGATAAAAACCTACGTTCTAGACTGGTTGCTCTTTTTTCGAGGCTCATACAGGGAGCTTTGTCTTGCAGCTGCATAAAATTCCACGGAAGACTCCGCGCCACTGTTCATCATTCCGATCATGACGTCTGAAACAATGATGTTTTATTTTTATTTTTCAGGAGGGAGGGGGGCAAACAGACGAAAACGGTCATGACAAGAAGAATACGAAGAGGGAAGGAAGTCAGATAAAAGAAAGAAAACACGTCTTCTCTTTCCCTTTTTTTCTTCTATTTGATAATAAATACATAGAAAACGATCTAGAAACAGATAGGCAGAGAAACAAATCGATAGCGTCTCCTGTAGCAGAAATTGTGGATTTATTTAGCAGGAATAACAAACGCAAAGCATTGTCGCTTTTATATGCATATACTAGAATATTCGTTGCAAAAAAGGCTACGCTACTCGTCGGATAATTTTGATGTTTTTGGCGAATTGTTGATTGCAGAAAGTGAAGAATGGGAAGACGTCACAGATTCGTGACGTAATATCAAATCGCAAGGCGTTAGGATCAAATTCGGGAACACAAAAACACAAAAATAGTGGTTGACCGGTTTTTATTCCAGAAAGTGTCAACAGGATGAAAACGTTGATCTATGTATTTGGGTTTTGCAAATCAAAAAGAAGGAAAGTTTGTAGAAATGAAATGACGAATAAGGAGTGATGAAGGAAAAAAAAAAGGCGGGCTCTACAGGAATTTTAAAAAGTTGTGAGTCATCGAATTAAGCGGAAGACAAGTGTCGGAAAAAGTGGTTTCGGCCAAAGAAAGCGTGTCGATGTGACGGAAAATAATTGAAGATAAATACGAGGACAGTAAGCGCCTCCACTGGAAAAATTACTAAAAATTTATTACAAGACGTTGAGACTTGCAAGTCAGATCTAGAACTGCCCACAAATTTCAGTTCTAGTGAATAGTGTTGGAATCTTTTAAATAATTAAAGAACAAAGGAGTACACTTTTTAACGGAATTAAAAAAAAAATGAACATACATACCAATGACATCACAAAACCACCAATGTGGTTAGCCGACCTTCTTTTGGGCGAGAAAATGGCGTTTCTTTCGTTTTCCACATTTCAAAGATAAGTATTTAGAACATAAAAATTGCGGTTGCGAAATAAAAGTCGAAGATCACAAAAACGTCATTTATTCGCGGAAGACGATAAGATTCAAGTTCCCACTTATTTGGAATGTCACTTTTTGTAAGATGGTCAAATCTGCGGAATAAAGTCGTTTTTGTATGTAAATAATTAAGATAACTTAAATAGAAAGTTCAGTGCGGAAAATAGGGGTAACTAGATAAAAATAAAAGTCCCATTTTTAGCCAGACAAGACTTCACACGTGCATTTACGCCAAAAGAACAAAAAAGAACAGTTGATTGAGAATTTACGATATCCGATCGGTTATCATCATAATTAATTATCTATCCCATCTTAATGCAGATAACCTCAAACAAATTACACACATAAAAACATGATTCCAAAATGTCACGATCATTATTCACTTTCATTTCAAGGTCAAATTGCATTGACATCCAATCATTTATCACGGAAATCATACAAGACACTTTTTTTTTCTCCTTTGTAACCGTAATAAACTTTGGACAGATAAAGCGTTAAAACATGCATTAATATTCTGATTTGATTTGCATGACCTCTTGGAAGAATTTTAGTCAATTTGCCAAGATTTGTGGCAATTTTCCCCCGCAAAGTTCGTACTATTGTGTTTTCAATCGACTTGCGACACGACATGAGAACGCGAATCGAATCGAAACTCCGCCCACTTCTTTGTGCGCGACCACGCGAACACAGTGATATTTGAAGAGACGCAGACAGAACGGTGAATGCAGACTTGAATTGAATTGCGTTTTCACGTCGCAAGTCGATTGAAAACACAATAGCTGCCCTGGACAGATCTGCCAAATCATATGTCAATGTGCCATTCTGTTTGACAATTGGCGGTTTCCTTGCTCAAATTCCCTGAGAAAATCTGCAGCTTTTATCATTTTTCTACTGATTTCTTATCACTTCTTACAATTAGTTTCGCCAAATTTCGGTATCCGTCCTACTTTTTTTTGCACCTCGTGCAAAAATGTTGATATTTAATTGCTGATAAACCGATAAGTCACCGTGTTCTGGAAAAACTTTATCATGCCAAATTTTTAGCTAATAGCCATTACGGCACTCAAACGTGGGCCATTTTACATGGGCATTTGACGCACGTCCAGAATTCGATGGCTATTCTCTTCAACTTTTTTCGCATTTCAAATACTGGGCATTCATGAAATTTTCGAGTTGTAAATGAAGGATATAGACATCTATGTATATGGCTAATAGCCATGGAAAACGGCGCATTTCGCAAATGCGCCAAACTAGATGGCTATTAGCCGAAAATTTCTCTGAAGGGTGGAACTAGTCTCAAGTTGTTTTTCGCACGTGGAAAATTAATAAAATCATAATTTTTGAGAGAACACAATGTCTGGCAGACAAGTCAAGGGCCCTTTAAAGTGAAGGGGACATTCTCAAAAAAAAAAACAATAATAAGCATAGATAATACCGTAGCCGGTTAAAATGGGGAAAAAACGTTGTTTTTGAAAGCGATTTGTGCGAATTTTTTTTGAGATTTTCTCATCTCAGGTTGAGATTCAAACTTTGCTGACAATGAGACACTTTTAAACGTTTGCAGGTGAAAAAAAAGCATAACTTCAAAAAGTTAAAAACAAATTTAATTTCATAGACTTTTTATTTACTCTAATTGCCCGGCGGGGTATTTAGAGGCTGACGCGCCAAACTCGGTAAAATAATTTTTAACCAAGTAGGCATGTGACGGCCAAAGTTTCGTGCGTCAACCTCTAATTATCCGGCAGTTGAAATTTCAAACAAGTAATAGAAGGGCATGTCGGGCAATTAGAGTAAATACGGTAGTTGAAAAACTTTGAAAAATGCCTCCCCCGTCGTCCAATGCGCCACCACTTTCATCGGATAATGAAATTATTTTTTCACTCGCAAATTTACTTTTTTTACAAATTCGAATCATGATCTGATTATCCATGATGACACCATCATTTTAATCCAAAAACGAGGCTTTTTGGTCAAAAAATGACCAAGCCTTAGGGTTTTAAAAATGCGCCAGGTAGAAACAATTTTGGAAGGAAGGCTGGGGTGCCGTGGGTCTTATTTAGAGTTTGGAAAAATAACTGAACTCTAATTAGCACAAAACCATTCTTGTAGAAGAAAGAAGATATGTCTTTACCACACGAGTTGCGACGAAACGAATTAAAGCGATTGATAACACGCAAAGATCGGAATCAAGCCAAATGATCAATTTAATTTGTGGCTGTTTTTGACTGGTATTTGAAAAATTCGGAGACAGATCAAGGTCTATTTTACTGATATTGCGAATTCGCTTTATTGAAACTAGAAGGCAGCTGGTTGAAGAGTACATCGTGAAAATGCGCTCCACTGCTCACACAGATTTGAGGAAATGCGGTTGTTACTGATTTGAAACGGTTTGGATTTTCAAAAACGAGGCGCCGGCGAAATATGTTTTCTGCATACAATAAATAGGGAAATATTGTTTAAATATTTAGAATCTTGCAAAAGATATGAATCCACAAAGAAAAAATATATAAAAATAGCTGTGGCGCCACAGTAAATAACGACGTTTTGAACACTCCATTTCGCGCGCTTTTTTCTCGAGTGACGTGGCAATTTTCCCGCGAAATATAAATTTTAATTTTCATGTACTTCTCAACACCTCGTGCCCCGTCCAAAGTTCAACAAAAAATCTCAGAAATAACAGGTATAACACCGAGCTTCTTTGAGTAGATTGGTTCCAGTATATTAGTTTATTAAATAGTTAAATAATATAAAAGAATATAGTTCGAATATAATTACAATATAAAGTAAGAGAAAGGAACAGCACCTATCCTCTTTCCTCTCCATCACACGTCAGCTCACATCACTCTCCACACAACTGCCATCCTCTGGTCCTTTCCCTATTCCATAATATGTGGGCGGAGCCTAGACGTGGGGGCGGAGCTAAGAGTGCTCCGGGACTGTTACATCCCCCTTCCTGGTGTGTCGAGCGCCCTCGCTCGAAGTTGCAAGCAATCCGTATGACTTCGTATCCGATAAAAATGTTGCTGTTGGAAGATATTCCTGTCGAAGGAGTCGTTGTTGATATGATTGTCTTGTTTCATATTGATGTCGTTCGAACTTGACGAATTGTTGTAGAGGATTTGTGATGTTGATGATGTTGAGGAATTCAGAAGGTGCTAGAAACAATTAAAAATAAGATGAAAACTTGAGAGGAAAAAATTGAGAATAAATACTTAGAAAGGAAAGAATGAGAATGAGAGAAAGAAAAATGAGAAGTTTCCTGAAACGGTCGATTAACTTTTACATCTGAGTTGGCAAATTTAGAAAGAAGTTATACAGTAAAACTAATGAGAAAAAATCAATATGAAGATTAAGAAAAAGAAAGAAATTTATAACTTAAAAATTAGAAATTATTATAAAATTTTGACTAGTGTTCCAAAACAGTTTTAAAAAAAAATGCTCACGTTCCTTTTGATGCGATTCGTTTCGATCGTCGGAGTCTTCTCACATCCTGACTTTCATTGACAGCTTCAGAAACTTCAGAATCTGGTCCATTGTTTCGATTTCCATTGTCCTCGAGATCCTCTGGAACGACTTGAACGTCGTTCTTGTTTGCTTTCTTCGTTTTCTTTCCGTCCTTGTATTCGATGTTGAATTGAGTTACTCCAGTAACTTCGAAGGGTACTGCATTGAGGAGGCGAAAATCGGTGGTGAATCTTTCCACTTCTGATTGATTTCCAAGTGGAACTCGATACGTCCTGGACTTTGGGAACGGTAGATCCTTGCGGAGCTCGATCTTGTGCTCCACTCCTCCGTTGAATAGTCCAATTTCTCCGTCTTCATTGAAAAACGAGCGATAGTTTTGGGTGATGACATCCCTGAGCTTTTCTTTCATTGGTTGAGTCAATGTCGGGCCGTCGATCTTCAATTTCTCCAGAAACTTGATGTCTTTGGGATCAAAAAGTTGGTGTTCCCAATCAGCTTCGACTGGCAATGCTGGCTCTTCTGGTCTCGGTAGATCACACATTTGCACAATTGTTCCTGATCCAATTGTTTCGCCTTCGGTTAGTCGTATGATTTTATTTGACATGTTCTTGACTCGAAGTGCGGTTCCACGAGTTTCCAATGGGTGGAAGATGGTTTTTTCGAAAATCAACGGTGAGTTCGGAGTTGATTTGAGTAGAACTGATTCGTCGTCTTGTGTATCTTTTGCATTGGCGATTTGAATGATCTGATCTTGTCCGGGGTGAATTATGACATCTTCCGCGCAGAGAACTTCCATAAGAGCGTTTGTCGGTGCGAATGCAGCTTTTTGAGGACCAATGATATCCACGCTTTTGTTTCCAATAGTGATCATTCCTTGTGACGGACGAAGAGTGGTTGGAAAGCCTTTCAGGTCGAGAAATTCCATGAAGTCGTATCCAATAAGTGCATTTCCGGGGCAGCAATCATCCGGTGCAACTAGAAATTGGTATTCGACTAACACGTCGGCTATCCTGATTGGAGCGGTGAAATGTCCAATGAAATCAAATGATGATCCGTTTGCAGTCTTGGCTTGTTTTGTCGTTCCAGTTTCGATGACAATTCCAATATGATTTGCAGTCGACAAACTGACGTAGCTTATACTGGCACCAGTGTCCCATAGCGCTGCCAATCCTTTATCAGCGATGGTGACAATGACGAATGGAATCGACGGACCACGAACTGCAGCGACCATACAACATGAGAGTTGCATGACGATGGGGATATACATCATTAGAGGTGGGTACCGAAAACCTCTGTTGATAACATCTTTTCCCTCATCTGGTTCTTGGGGTTCCGGAATTCCTTGAACCATGTTGATTTCTCCTTCAAAGTTTTCTTTTTCTTCTTCCTCTTGCAGATTGTTAATTGGAAGAACAGCAGTGATTACTTTTTTGAAGAAGTAGCATTTGAGAAGTACTATGATGGTGATAAGTAGAATGACGAAAATGATTCCACCAATTGCTGTGTAAACGAAGAACATGCCATCAAAAAATCCTTGTACGTTGCCCACAACTTCAGAAGTTACCGAGAAAAGGTAGTCTCCGGCAGAATCCTTCGAATTTTCTTTACCTTCGGTCGTCACAGCTGCTCTGATTTTCTCCATTTGTTGTTGGTATTGGAGAGATCGAATACTCGCTCCGAAACTCATCGCGAGCATTGTTGGAAAGGAAGATTCTTTTACCTCGGCATAGATGTCTCCGGCGGAGAAGATGAGTTGACTCTCCTCGTACTTCGGGTTGCCGTCATCTTCCAGAATCGTGACGTTCTTCGTCGTGTTGCCTTCTTTCCAGTTTCCGTGTTCATCCTTCCATATGTAGTTCGAGATGAACCGGCAGTCGATTTTCGAAGCTTCAAAATCGATTTCGAGAGATCCCGGTTAAATGAAAATGATATCATTGTCGGCGGTGCGTGCTTGAGTTTTCGAGTAGCATTCCGATCCGGTTTTCCGATCTTCATTGATGTGCGTGACTAGTACTTCCTTGCATTGACTGATTTGCACAACTTCGTGGCCTTTGAAATGTGCAGTGAGGTCGTCGCGTTGAAGAAGTACTCGCATTGCGGCTTGGGGATCCAGGTTGAGGAACATCTGCCATATCCTGAGTTGGCGATTTCTGGTGTGGCAGACGCTATCGATCAATCGACGGAAGTTCTGGCGGGATTTTTCCTCGATCTTTTCAGTGGCAAACTGTAGTTTGTGATTGAGATGTTCCATTGACAAGTTCCTTCTCCGATTTTCAGCGTTGTCGAATGTTTCTTTATAAAGTTGACATTATTTTCCGAACCAATTGAGTCCATTCCAGCGATGTCGTCTTTTTCCAATGATGGTTCTCTCTCGGCGTTTCTTTTCGTACGATTGGCTGTAGAGTTGTCAGTCCAATCCTCTGCAGAGTGTGGTAGATTGGTGGTACCATTGTTTTCCGAGTGCGATTGAGTGGAAGTAATTGGTGCGGTGGTGGAACTGCTTGATAAACTGACGGAGTTGTTCGATGAAGTAGTGACAATCTTGTCTTCGATGAAATCGAAGAATGTGATTCCGTTACTCGACAGTGGAGTTTCATTGAAGCATCTTTTCAGATTTCTTGGAGTGAAATCATCATCGATCCGAAAAGCGTTCTCCATTTGCTCAACCACGAGGATCTTGTCGCCAAGTGTGGCTGGGAACTCTCCAACTCTTACGAGCTCACACTCTGGACGTCGGCCTCCGAATTTCCAGATGGTAGTTGAATGCTCCGCGTCACATTTTTCATCTTCGATTCGGCATCGAGGATCCATCAGTGAAGTTGAGGAGATCAGCGTTTTGTCCTTCATCTCAGCCACTGTTCCTTTTTCAAGAATGAATCTTCGAGTTTCATGACATTTGCTGACTGACAGTCCATTCTTCGGCCATCGGTATTGCATCTGGCTGGCACGGGGCTGGTTTTGGTGGGGTAACCAGTGCATGTCCTGACGGATTCTGGCAGTCGTAGAACTTTGTCGGAGCAATCGGGACCCATGCAGAGCAGGATGAAGCAAGAGCAAAAATCATTCCGATGAACAGCAAGGTCGTTGCAATTTTTCTCGATGAATTCGGCGAGGTGGGACGACGTTCATGGTTTCCGGTTTTCTCCTGTACGACGTTGATTTTGCTTCCATTAGGCATGCAGGCCGGGTCGTAGAGAACGTTTACCGTCGGGTGATGGTGAGATGATCCGCGTCCTCGATATCCGCGATTTCCACGTCTACGTCCTTGATATCCATTTTGGTATCCATTTTGATATCCGTTTGGTTGTTGATGGAATGAGCTTTGTTGTTGTGGACGATGGAAGTTTGTTGGATACATTGGCTGTTGCTGGCGAGCTTCAAAATGATTTGGCTGCGGATGGTACTGCTGGCGATAGTTCATTCTTCGGCCACTTCCTCTGCATCCAATGTGGTTAACAGATGCGGTTGGGACTTCGAGCTTGGCAATAGAAGCGGTCAAGTTGTTTATTGCTTCTGCCACGGCGTCGGATTGAGAACCTAGGAGCGATTCCTCGGTTCTGGCAGCTTGATAAGCAGCTTCCAAAGTTTTTGGTTTCGCTCTCATCACATGAGCGCGAATTTCACCTTTGAGTCCTTTGGTGAACGTGGTTAGACTTACTGCCTTGCGGATTCCAGCCTTATCAGTTCCAGGATACGCATTGTTGGTAGCCTCTTTGACCTTTCTGAGGTAGGTCTCCAATGACAATCCTCCTTGCGTAAGAGAAGCCAATTCCGCCTGTGCCGTCCATTGAACTTCTTCCGGTTGAATCTTCAATAGGAGGGAATCCAGCATCTCGTCCCAGGGTCCATTGCGAACTTCGGCGGATAGTGAGTCGTATGCATCTCGGGCTGTTCCCATTAGAAGAAATGGCAAGAGTCTTCTTCCGTCTTCTTCCGACAGGAACTGGGCGTTCAAAAAATCGTTGAGATTTCGGATGTATGACTGGAAGGATTGTTTTCCTTCAAACTTCGGTGCCAATGTCAGTGATGGGCGGTAAGGGTGTGCCGCTGCACCATGCTGTTGGCCTCTTTGGTCTTCTCCCATCCTGATGACGTCTTCTTCCAAATTGGGACGAAAAACTTCTTCCAATTGGTCCGCGTTCGCCAGATGTCTCCGATTCTCGAGATTTTCTTGTAGCTGGCGTTGGCGTCGTTCGGCTCTGGCAGCTCTGTCTCTGTTTTGTTGGTCGATTTGTTCTTGGAGTGCGTGAATGATGCTCTGAAAGATCTTAGTTTTAATATCGAGAGATTTGAAAATAAGAGGTGAGTTGAGTGAGTTGCGGTGAGGTGTTAGAGGTGTGATAAGTAATTAAGATGATGGATGTTTTATCATCTTTTTGAGAGGTAATGAGAGATCGGTATCGAAAATTGGACAGGAGTACAACAAGCAACTAGCAGATTATAGTTGAAAAGGATTGGGAAAACTATAAACGTGCAAACCTAAGAAACATCGGGGAGAGACATCTCTGAACTGTCTCTTCACGAATGTATTCTCATTGTGAGTGCGTCCACAGACAAATGAGTCTTTGGGTGTTGTGGTGTACATTCCAGCGTGACTCCGTTCGCTGTAGGGGTCAGATCACACTTGGTCCGTTCTTCTCTGATCTGGCGGTCTTTGTGTGCACCGTCTGGGTCGTATTACAGTGCGATAAGACGTATTGCGTCATAATCACAAATCCTTCTTCAAATAGTGCATTTTATGAAGGGTCAGCCGCCATATCTTATCTCTGTTACTTTAATATTGTAATGTCGTCTGGCAAACAGATGATGTATGTGTGTGAGCAATCCGAGCATTCAAAGATGACATAAGGTCAATGTGAGTAAATTCAACACACAAAAAAAAATTTTCAAACATGCACCCAGAAACATATATCATATTTCATTTCGTTGACCCGGAGCTGAAAACTGAAAATCATGCTCCTTTTTGCTTACCTTCGAATGAGATCTATCTTTTCCTGAAAAAAACCTAAAATATTGCGCGCGAATTTCGAAAACTACACAGTAAAAAGAATTGAAAACAAGCGAAAGAAAAGCGGTGATAGCGCTATCTAAGGTCTTAAATTGTTAATTATTCTAGTCCACTCCCTCTGATGAGTTAACTTACACCAGTTGCTCTGGGAGCCCTCAATAATAATCCCACTTCCTCGGACGAGGTGGATAGTAGGGAATCTGGGTGATCTCGCTCATACGCGAGAAAATGCAAGGAAAACACATACCACTATTTCCAGCGACTTCATAGAGTTAATCCTTTCGGAGAATACCTCGACGAAGTATTTCCTCAAGGTGGGACCTCCATATAACACCGAGCTTCTTTGAGTAGATTGGTTCCAGTATATTAGTTTATTAAATAGTTAAATAATATAAAAGAATATAGTTCGAATATAATTACAATATAAAGTAAGAGAAAGGAACAGCACCTATCCTCTTTCCTCTCCATCACACGTCAGCTCACATCACTCTCCACACAACTGCCATCCTCTGGTCCTTTCCCTATTCCATAATATGTGGGCGGAGCCTAGACGTGGGGGCGGAGCTAAGAGTGCTCCGGGACTGTTACACAGGTATTTACGGTGACGTTTCCTTTTTTTTTGAGGGAAAGCTGTAAACAGAAAACGTAAGGGTAAAACCCGGTTATTTCTGGGATTTTTCGTGGAACTTTGGAATGCAGAAAAACCGTAATCTACCCTTCAAACTCAACCGATTTGCACCAAACTTTGGAAGGCTCATGCGCCTTGGGTTCGAAAATGTTTAGCCAAGTTTGGTGCAAATTGGACCAGTTGGAGCTGATAAAACGGTGCTGACACGAAATCTCACACAGATAAAAAAAGGAAAAAAATTGACTGAGAACGCGAGACTCCGCCCACTTATCTAGGCGCGACCACACGAACACAGTGATATTTGAAGAGACGCAGACAGAACGGTGAATGCAGACTTGAATTGAATTGCGTTCTCATGTCGCAAGTCGATTGAAAAAACGGCTCTGGAACGTTTCAAAACAAGACGTTTCAAAACTGGGACGTTTCAAAACTAGGACACTTCAAAACTGGGACAATTCAAAACCTGTCACTTCAAAACTAGGACGGTTCAAAACTTTCAGTGCAATTGTGCGTCACGGTGTACGCACTAGTGACACCAGAACACACGCACATTAAATGTTTATTTTCGTTTCGTCATTGTTTTAAACTCTTTTCACGTACTATTCATTTTCTTTTTTACATAGTTTTGTCATTTTTTAACTCTCTTCACGCGTTTTCCTCTCGTTTCGCATTTTTTAAAAATAATTTTTTGCCGGTATTTAAATTTGGTCAAATTCGCCGAGCTCAGAGAGTTTTGAAGTGGCAGGTTTTGAATCGTCCCAGTTTTGAAGTGTCCCAGTTTTGAAACGTCTTGTTTTGAAACGTCCCAGAGCCAAAAAACAATACGTTAAACATCATGAAAACACCATTTTCAATCTGTTGAAAGGCTAAAAAATCATTTCATTCCAAATAAAACATTTTCAATTTCATTTATTATGTTTTCAATCAAGTTGCGACATCAAAACGTGAAACTCCACCCACTTCTTCTAGGCAGCAACCAACGTGACGCTGACCTCTGCTGAGCTCCAGCCTTAAACGGCGCCTGTGAAGCAGTTTTTTGGCCGGCACCTCCATATATTCTCGAGCAAATTAGGACACAGACAGTAGCCGCAGACATCGTGTCTAAAACACAGAATTTGTTTGATATCAGTAGCGAAGATAAACTGTATTCAAGGACAGGTGCACCTGAAGATGACACTACAACGTCACTAGACCAATCATTCCTTTTTGTATCACAGTTCGCCCACTTTGCTGCTTCTCTTCTCCCTATTATTTCCACCCAACGAGATCACATTTCGCTCCTTATTGTGATTATTTTCATTGTTTTATGTGTTATGAACTGTTTTCCTAATTGTATTTCAATCTATGTACATGCAGTCTCAAAACAACACACATATTTTCATTGAAACGGTTGTCGTTGAAACCGTTATCAACCAATTTGATAAAAAACCAAGAGGTGGAGACTCCCCACGTGTGTCGGCGAAATGTTTAGCAATTACAAATTCCCACCCACCCACCTAACTTTGGGGACAGTGTTAATTCACGAGTATCAAATGGTTCAATCACTTTCTAGTTTCCTTTTTAAATTTTTCTACTGTTCTATGTCTTATCACATGCTTTTTGTAGTGTTGATAAATAAAAACAACTCTGTTTTTAGGCTGTTAAAGTCAGAATTTGTTATTTTAGATTGCACGTGAGTGTCAAATATGGTCGCTCCGCATCGAAAAAAGTCAGTTGTTCATCATAATCCTCATGATCACTCGGTAAGCTAGCAACTTTTTTCCAGCTAAAGCGTTGGCAGAGAAATAGAATATTTGAAAATGTCTTCAATTAGATGCTGAAGTTTCTAGCTCAAATATTTTCTGATTTTTTTCAAAGCTCTCCCTTTTAAATTTGTGGGCTGTGATCAAACTGTATCCGGAGGAGTTATCCTACCTTATTGCCACCAATATGGCCAGTCAAAATGGCATTAATGGATATGACAGGCAAGATAAAACACCTCATCCGTGATAAATTAATTCTCGAATTCTTCTTCACTGTCAAAATCGGGAAAACCTTGAATCCAGTTTTTAATCGATAGTACTTACTGTAGGCGCACGAAGATATAGAGTTTGATAGCACCGACACAGGTGAAATGCGGTGGATGCATATAGTGTCCGTATTTTAATCATGTCGTCCTTTTGGTCCATTGGATGGTATATAATAACTTTTTATTTATTTTTTACATTAAAATAAATAAATTGAATGTATATACACAAGCCTGCGACATTCTCTTACAAGCTTTTTTTTCTTGTTACGGCACTGATTTTTGTAGCTAAATTAGTAAAATTAATCACACCACGCGGATGGATTTATTAAATATCTAGAGCCTAATTTACATAAATGCACGATATGATTCAAATACGGACACTATATGCATCCACCGCATTTCACCTGTATGGATTCTGAAAAAATCAAATCTGAAGCTTCTGACACAATTCGGAACCGTCCAAATCAGAATCGACATAAAAAAACGAAAAATTTCGCCCGATTAAGACGCTGTTCGGATTTGTGTCAGCACATTCTGAAGGTCTAAATTTCAGCACGATTCAACTCCTCAAAAGAACCATCATAATCGCGTGAAGGCCGCCGAGAGAAAAAGAACCGTCAGTATTAGCAAAGAAGATGGAATTGAGTATAACAAAAGACTTCGAAAGCTTCACAAGGAATTTCTGAATCAAACTGAAGACGGACACGATAGCGAGGAGAGGCCACGTTCTGCATCCAATAGTGACGGTATTTATTTAATTTTTTTTTTCTTTAAATACTCACTTTCAATTTCAGTTGAACTGCCGATACTTGATCCGGATTGTGACCCGGAAAATCCAAAAAAAGTTACATTTTCGGAAATTTCAAGTGCCGCATTCAATATCAAAAATGGAGTTCAGAGGACACCTTGCGTTGTTAGTTCTTTTCAGGTTTTTTTGACATGCCCATTCCCTTTCTTTTTCAGCGATCACTTCAACTTTCCACCAAATTTGAAATGGACTTGTATTTCAAAAAAGAGTACCTTCAAGTTACTGGATCATTCAAAGAACGAGGGGCTCGATATGCTCTATCCAAACTTAGCTCAGCGCAGAAAAAGGGAGGAGTTATTGCTGCAAGTGCTGGAAATCACGCGTTAGCTCTCAGTTATCATGGTCAGCAAATGAGTATTCCAGTCACTGTGGTCATGCCTGTGATTGCTCCGCTCATGAAAATTCAATTTTGTAGAAGTTTGGGTGCCACCGTTATCATTAAAGGAGAGAGTATTGCAGTGGTGGGTTTTCTTTGAAACTTATTGGGTTTTCTAAATGGCTCTGGGACGTTTCGAAACTTTTATGATTTTTTGCGTATTGTTTTTCGCCAATTAACACCAAAACACGTGGGCATTTGGTATTTATCTTTCGTTTTTATCAATTATTTATATTTTTTGGGAATTCGAATCCACTATTGTGTTTTCAATCGACTTGCGATATGAAAGCGCGAGACTCCGCCCACTTTTTTGTGCCGTTCTGTCTGCGTCTCTTCAAATATCACTGTGTTCGCGTGGTCGCGCACAAATAAGTGGGCGGAGTCTCGCGTTCTCATGTCGCAAGTCGATTGAAAACACAATAATATGCCGCAAAAATTCAAAAAAGTTTCGAAACGTCTCAGTTTCGCAGTGGCAGGTTTCGAAACGTCCCAGAGCCTTCTAAATATGGTCTTGTTTGCTGGTTAAAGTTAGGCATAAAGTCTGCAAACACCACGGTTTACGAATAAACTCCGTCCTATTTTTTTGAGAAATTTGCCATAGGTTATCGTTTTTTTTTATTATTCTTGAACAGTTTTTTCTTTAAAGTAATTTAATCTGAAATCCAGGGAAACGAAAATATTAAAAAAAAGACACACATTATTCTCTTTTTTTGACATTTTTAAACGTTTTTTAACATTGGTTGACTTTTTTGACATTTATGAATAGGAAAAAAAAAAACAAAAAAACATTTTTTTTTTGTTTTTTTTTTCCTTCTATGAATAGGCCAATCTTCATGAATAAAAAAGGTGAAAACTCCCATGATATCTGTGCTCTATTGCACCAGCGATACTTCCTAAATTCAATAGAAAGAAACATTTCATTTCAGGCAAAAGAGTTTGCTCTAAAGCACGGAAGGGAGAATCATTTGAAATACATTAACGGCTATGACGCAATCGATATTCTTGCTGGTCAAGGAACAATCGGATTGGAGATTTTGGAACAAGTTCCTGACGTGGACACCATCCTGGTTCCAGTCGGCGGAGGGGGTCTTATCGCTGGAATTGCAGTGGCCGTTAAAACTCTTAAGCCAGAAGTTCATATCTATGTTAGTTTCTGAATTCATACAAAAATACCCGCCAATCTTTATTTATCCAGGGAATCGAGGCAGAAACATGCCCCTCATTCACCGAGGCATACAAAGCTGGACATGTGGTGAATGCGGTGGCAAAAGCCTCACTGGCCGATGGTCTAGCTGTTCCATCTGTCGGCGGAAACTCGTTGGAGACATCAAAAGGATTGATTGATAAGGTTTTCTAATCAGCTAACTGACAATAGGTCAAGAAACAAAAAATTTGCAGGTTATCACTGTCAAAGAAGAGAACATTGCGTTGAGTATTCTGCGATTGCTGGAAGTGGAGAAAGCTGTTGTCGAGGGTGGTGGAGCAGTCGGATTGGCCGCCATTTTGGAGGGGAAAGTGCCGGAACTAAAGGGCAAAAAAGTGGTTTCCATACTCTCGGGGGGAAATATTGATTCCACTGTACTGGGAAGATCAATCGAGAGAGGATTGGCTGTGGATGGAAGACTGGTTCGATTGGATGTTGTGGTTTCTGATCGACCTGGTGGAATTGCCGAGTTGACGACTACAATTGCTCAATTGGGAGCTTCGATTAAGGATATTTTCCACGAAAGAGCGTGGATTTCAGCTGATGTTTTCCACGTGAAAGTGAAGGTTGTGGCAGAGACACGTGGAAAGGATCATGTGGAGGAAATGGAAACTGCTTTGAAGAAGATTTATGACAATGTTCAACTTTATTGAAGATTATTTTTTATTATTATTACTGAATGTTTCATGGAATGGGGTGTTTGAAAAAAAGGAAGACTTTGATGTTTGTCAGTATGTGTATAAGATTTCGTGTCACCAGAAGGGTGACGCTGACGTAAATCGACAGCACTAAGCGGGATATCAGCAAGTGCGCTCCACCAAATGTTGGCGCGAACTACTATTTTTTAAATTATCGTCCATATTTATTTTTCACGGCGCACATATTTAGCCAAAATCAGCCAATTTTTTCCCTCGGTTTTTGTTTCGTATACATGGTGTCCAGGATTTGAAATGTGGGCGGAGCCTAATTTGCTGGCGCGCCAGCAAACTTGCATAGCGCACTTTCGGTGCTTGCGCATTTTTCGACTCTCGCATTTTTTCGGTAAAACCTGTTTTTCTTTGTAAAATGTATGTATTGTATCTTTTAATACCATAAAATTGCCCAAACTTCAATTTTCGTAAAGATTTATCCTGCAAAAACCCCAAAAAACTCGAAACGATTATTTAGAAATTGTGGCTGAACCAAATTCGACGCTTAAAAAACTTCTAAAGACCTCATCTATAATTCCGTTGGAGCACATGTGGAAAAAAAAAATTAAGAATTTATGCTTTTTTTCCCGAAAGACATAAAAAATGCCTCAAAATTGGAATTTCGCGCGAAAAAATCCAGTGGGGCGCTTTTGCTTGGCTCCGCCCACTTTTCAAATCCTGGACACCGTGTCGTATATAATTTTTTTGCGTCAAACTTTCCTGGATTTGTCAAGATTGTGTTCGAATTTTCGGGAATTTCGCAGGGTTTAGATGACTTTTCGCCTGTTTGAAATAATTTGCCTTCTTTTGTAATTGTTTTTTTATTATTTCTAAACGCGTAAAAAAATTGAAAGTCGATTATTTCAGTGACGCGATTCATTTTGTATCAATTTTTCACACAAAACACGTTTAAAGGGTAGCATAAATACCAAAGGCACTTAAAATTAGCGTTTTAGACCGTTGGGCCGGCGAATGCCGCCGAGAATCTTCCAGTTGAGTTTAAACATTGAGCATGGCAGCAGTTTTTGCGGCTGCTTTTCTCAGATAATTATTTATGCGTATATGACGGACTTAGGCAGCTAGGTCGAGGTCGCTAATAGCGGGGGTTAATGGGTACTAGCCGACGAATATGGCTATTAGCCATGATGGAGCATAGTTTCCGCCTATGACAATTTTGCCTATTGGCCCCGTGGCTGAGTATTTGCGTCCATTCAGCACAAGCCCCAAATTTTATGGCTAATAGCCAGTCATTTCCTGAGTTTAAACTTGAACTTTCGAACTTGAATTTGGAATATTCTTCGACTTTTTTTATTCAAAACAAAACAACTTTTTGAATTAAAATTTCAAATTGTTCATTTATCAAGTCACTCTGCATTCGAGCAACAGACTGTCACAGTTGGCTGAAAATGTTTGACATATTAATACACATTCTTCCTTCCCACTTACATTAATACTCTGCTGGCACGAATAATTGTACGGGCACTGACTAAAAGTTGACTGCGAACACAATTTCGGAGCCCCATTCACCAAAAGCGTCCTTCCATTGATGCAAACCAGTGAGGAAGCAAGTCGGCAACACAAAAATTGAGAAGCTTGACTTGACGGAGCACACGAGAATCCAGTTGGACAAGATGTGTCGAGAACTGCTGAACATGTGCGGACCGCATTGTCCACTTCATTCCGGTACGGATTCCAGCCAGAAGGGCAGGACAGGTTTTCAGGTATTGGCGTGGAGCCTGGAATATGTACGTTAAAGGGTAATTGAGACAGAACAATAAATGACGGACCCGTAAGGCAGCAAACATCTACAAACGGATCATCGGATGGGGCACAATCGTATCCAGAAGGACACGTTGAGACCGAGCTTGTCATTTCACAGGTGTATGTTTCTCCGGCTATCACTTGATAAACAGGCCGGCCATCTGCACATCCAGCTGAGGTGGAGCCTGTGGAGCCCTGACCGCAGCATACGTACGTGGCAAGGAGTACGGAGAGCTGACACGTGTATCCGGACTGTAAAATATATTTTGGGTCTTATCGGGACTGAGAATGCTTGGATTTTAATGCAAATACATTAAAAAATTGTGAATATATTCTCAGTACGGAGCGCGGCCACGTTAGCGACGAAAGAGTGCAAAAATTGAGAGGGCGGGGCCGATGTTTTGTATTAGAACGACAAAAAAAAGCAACACAAAAAAAATTTAAACTGCGCGGTCTTTTTTCTCGAAAAAAAGTGCTCGCCTAATAGTAAGTGTGGTCGCATTTAGCTGCGCAGCGTTTTTCTGCGTTAAACTGATACGAAGAGGAGACGCAGACAAGCAGAGTGCGAGCATAATTTTGTTTTTGTAGCAAACTCGCGCCGGAGAGACGCAGACACTCACTCAGCGAAGTGCGTTGCCAATAACGTCTAAACAAAAAATAACTAACCGTTGAACATTGCGTTCCTGGTGTTGTACAAAGCTCCAAAGCTCCATTCGTAATCAACGCATTCTGATTATTCGAGCAGATTCGCTGAGAGTTCGCCGATCGGCAACAAATGAACGCAGAGTTCAATGTGCTCTGCATGCAAGATGATCCAGAGGGACAGGTGGAAGCTGATGGGCTGCACGATATCTGACATCGAATTCCATAAATTAATTCACTTTTTTCCTACGCTTTCTTACCGTTCCACCAGAAGTGCTGACTGCTGGTGTGAAATCTGACGGGCACGAAGTGGTAGATGTTGATAATGAGCAGCAAATATTTGTGGTAGCCACATTGGACGACTGTACACATTGATAACCAGCTATGCAATTTGTCGGATTTGAGATTGAGCATTCTACGTAGCCGGCGGAAGACGTTTGAGCAATCGCATTATTCGGGCAGATCGGTGTAACTGTGGAAGCTTGAGAGCAGCAGATTAGCACTCCGGCTGCATTTGCGGCTGTTACACATGTCGAACTGTTGCATTTAAAATTAAAATTTCTAGTTTAGTAACTTTGGGAATGTGGTCTATTTAGAAAATCTAAGCTTAAAACATTGGTGAAAAAAAGCTAAATTGCCTCATTCCTGATAGCTAGTCTAAAATACTTACCTTGTTGGACAATCCGTATTAGTACCTGCAGAAGTGCAAAATAAATTTGTCCCACTATTGGCGACTAGCGGATTCGCGTTATTAGGACACGTAAAAGCGGGTTGTTGACCGCCAACTTTGGAGAAAAATAGCAGAAAGACCGACAAAAGGACATTGGTATTCTTTTCGTGCATTTCTTTGTGAGTCGGAGCATTTTTGTGAAGCTTTAGGCGCAAAGAAAGAGAAACAGAGAGAAAAGGAGACGGTTCAATTACACATAGCTCGGTGAGCAGCGGAGAACAAAATTGAACGCAAACATGAATGACCTGTTTGCACTGTTGGTGGATTCGCAGCCACATGTTTTTCGAATGTTTTCTCAGCGTTACTTTTTGCATCGGAGCAACATTGCTTTGCAAATTTAATAGTTTGTGGCCGGTGGGGCTGTGACGCGCGATAGATATACAGTACTGGCCATAAAGAATGCGACAACTGGTTTTTTGACGATAACTTCTTGGAAAGTTAACTTTTTGACCCGAATTTCTTACTGTATCTGCAATGGAATCTCACGAAAACTTGCGTACTTGCGAATTGCATCATTCTGCAAAAAAAATTTTTTTTTTAATTTTTTAAATTTTTCTCATTTTTGCACTTTTTTCATGTATTTCAGTTTTTTGTAAAAGGTTGAATGAAAATTAATTTGGAGTAGTTCTAAATAGCTTTTTATTGTTTTTCAGCCATGGTCAGACCATTTGGGAAAAAAACTTTCACTGTGGACGTTCGAAAAAGCATCGTACGTGGACATGAACTAGGCGCGCATCCGAAGATACTCGCAACTCAGTTTGGTTGCTCTTCCAGCCAAATTTACCGTATTTTTAAGAATAATCGTGATGATGTAAGGTTTCAATTAGCTTTCTAAACTAATTTCGACTATTCAGGATGGTGTAGTTTATCGGCATTCTCCAGGAAGACCCCGAACCACTTCCAGAGCTATGGATCGAAATATCTTGCGCGCGTGCCGAGAACATCCCAGACGCACATCTACGGATATTCAAGTTTCCGTGACGTCTCCAAATGAGCCGGTGCCATCGAGAAGGACTATTAGAAGACATCTGTAAGTTGCTGGACTGCACGGACTCGTTAGTCTAAAAAACCGGAAAGCTCGCTTTGAATGGGCTAAACAGCACTTGTCCTGGGGACCTCGAGAGTGGGCTAATCACATCTGGAGCGACGAATTGAAGTTCAATCTGTTCGGTACTGATGGTATTCAATGTATTCGACGTCCTATTGGCTCCAGATATGCTCCTCAGTACCAATGTCCGACGGTAAAACATGGAGGTGGATCTGTGATGGTTTGGGGATGCTTCTCCGACACTTCCATGGGTTCATTGAAGAGAATTGTTGGAACCATGGACCGATATGTGTTCGAAGACATCCTGGAGAACACAATGCGACCATGGGCAAGAGCAAATTTGGGCCTATCGTGGGTGTTTCAGCAGGATAATGACCCGAAGCATACTTCGGGTCATGCCGCCAATTGGTTTCGACGTCGCCGTGTGGATCTCCTGGAATGGCCAAGTCAGTCTCCGGACTTGAATCCCATCGAACATATGCGGGAGGAGCTAGAACGACGTCTCAAAGGAGTCCGAGCCTCCAATGCCAACCAGAAATTCGCTCAACTCGAAGCTGCTTGGAAGAGTATCCCGATGACGGTGGTTCAGACGCTCCTGGATTCGATGCCACGTAGGTGCCAGGCTGTTATTGATGCCAAAGGATACCCAACCAAGTATTAAATCACTTTTTATAGTTACCTTCCTTTTGTTTTTGACCTTCGGCGATTCTAGAGCTTATTTGTATAGATCTCCAAAAATGTCAATTTTCATGAATTTTTGAAAAAATTGAATAAAAAAATAATTTTCAGCAGAATTTTAAAATCAACTTGACAGATAGGTTTCTGATAGTGCTGAAAAAATCTCACAAAAAATTTGGGTCAAAAAGTTAACATTCCAAAAGGTTATCGTCAAAAAACTAGTTGTCGCATTCTTTATGGCCAGTACTGTATGTATCGTAATTTAGATGTGATTAGAGGAAATGCTGTCTAAAAATGCTTTATTGTCCATTCGCGAAAAAAGCAAGTGCGCTCCACGAAACTTAGTACTTCGTGGATTTCATTTTCGTCGCCAAATTATTTCAATTCACGTGTAAATTAGACGGTTTTGTGGAGCGCACTTGTTTTTTTCTCGAATGGATAATAGAACCCTACTGATTTGATTTGGTAAAAATCAGAATAGCTCAACCTCAAAATTCGAGAGTTAATGCTGGTTTTTAACAGGGCTTCATAGAATGTGCATTTTGAGTGCGAAATTACTCATTCACGGCGTGTTGAAGAGTACATAGTGAAAATGCGCTCCACTGCTCACATAGATTTGAGGAAACGCGGTTGTTACAGATTTGAAACGGTTTAGATTTTCAAAAACGAGGCGCTGGCGGAACACGTTTTCTGCATAAAATAAATAGGGAAATATTGTTTAAATATTTAGAATCATGCAAAAGATATCATTCTTATATACAAAATTCCGTTTGGGTCTGTAACTGAGTTTCTTGGTGTGTCTGTTTCCAAACTGCATGGCGGAAGCAAACTGAGCGCCCGAGACCAACACAAAAACTCGAACTCCGGTATGTAGCTTGCCGGGCAAGAGTTTACCCGACTACGCCACAAGGCACACGCGGAAATTGCATGAAAGTTATATTTGAAATGAAGAATAAAAACATTTTAAAAATGAAAGGAAATCAAAAGTAGCTTTTGATGCAGCCAGGCTTGTGAACCCATAAGAAAAAAATTGATAAAAAATTGCTGCGGCGCCGCAGTAACGACGTTTTGAATACGCCATTTCGCGCTCTTTTTTCTCGAGTGACGTGGCAACTTTCCCGCGAAATTTAAATTTTAATTTTCATGTACCTCTCAACACCCTGTGCTCATTGTTCAGCTTAAAAATAGATCAAAAGCTGATATCGTAACCTTCAACAAGTTTTTTCCAGATTCTTGCATTCTTGTAACAGTTCCAATTGGCTCTCGGACGTTTCGAAAGTGGATGTTTCGAGAGTTTTTCTGCATTTTGTCGTCGCGGTGTTTGAGGAATTTTCCTTAAAAAGCTTTTTAAAGTGGTTATGCACGGTGTCCAGGATTTGAAATGTGGGCGGAGCCTAATTTGCTGGCGCGTCAGCAAACTTCCATGGCGCACTTTCGGTGCTTGCGCATTTTTCGACTCTCGCATTTTATTTTATTGATTTTGTTGTTTTTCTTTCAGTAAAACCAGTTTTTCTTTGTAAAATGTATGTATTTTATCTTTTAATACCATATAATTGCCCAAACTTCGCTTTTCGTAAAGATTTATCGTGCAAAAACACCAAAAAACTCAAAACGAATATTTCGAAATGGTGGCTGAAACAAATTCGACGTTCTTAGGCTTAACAATTTTCTAAAGACCTCAGCTATAATTCCGTTGGAGCACATGTGGGAAAAATTAAGAATTTATGCTTTTTTTCCCGAAAAACTTAAAAAATGCCTCAAATTTTGAATTTCGCGCGAAAAAATCCAGTGGGGCGCGTTTGCTCGGCTCCGCCCACATTTCAAATCCTGGACACCGTGTTATGTGAAACACCGTGTCGACAAAATCCAGAAAAACCTTCGAAAAGTCCACTTTCGAAACGTCACACTTTCTAAACGTCCGGGAGCCTTCCAATTGGAGCGGCTCGGATTCGGGTCAGCCCCAAATATCACAAATCAGAGTTTAGGACAAAAAAAAAGCTAAATTGCGATAACTTCTGCACTTGGTATTTATTTCTCAAAGTTACAGACCAATTGTTGTGAAAAAAATTTTTTTTTTTCAAATTTGGGACAATTTTTTGATATCTTCACTTTATACGTTAATAGAAATATAGCCCCTGAATTTTTATACGTCCTAAAATTAAAAATTTTCAATGTTTCCCGTTTCCGCGAGCTCGAGCTGTATTTCCGTGAGCTCGAGCTGAAAATGGTCTTCTAAAGCACACCCAATGCAAGTGCGCTCCACGGCTACACTGACGACGCAGAGTGTGAGGCGCCAATCTCGGAAATTTCAAAATTAATTTTTCCTCCTTTTTCAATTTTTTTCTTCAATTTTTTCACAACAAAATGGATTCTTCTCGGAAGCGGCAATTGACTCTCACGGAAATTTCAACCGCAAAAAGACAAAAAGAAGACGCCAAAGGTATGTTTTGTTATTTTGTTTATTGAAAATATTCAAGATTTTAAACAGAAAATGCTGAAGATGGCGACAGCAACGATTCATTCGACGATTTTTGTGAAGCTGTTATCAGGAAACCATTGATTGAAAGTAAGACATAAATTAAATAGCAAAAACGCAAAAAATTTAGAAACTGAATTAAGTCCGAGATCGAGAAGCCGACAAATCGTGGTGGAAGAAACTAAGGAAAATATTTTATTCGAAGCGTCACTGAAACAAAGCGGTGTCAATGGATTTCCTTGTTTGTTCGATGACAATATTATTGTGTACCTGACAGTGATTTCTGTGAATCGAAGAGAAGGATGTCTAGACTGTGAATGCAAAGATAAAGATGGAAAAATCAGAATGGTGTACCTACAGGATATATGGTCAGAAGTTCCCGTAGAAGAAGGCAATAAAATCAATCTGATTGCCGCCAAAAAGTGGGAAGAGGACGATTTTATAGTCGATGACGAGCAAGGAATTGTTATATTGAACCCAAATGCACTTGTTCCATGTACAGCCGTCGCTTCAGCCAGTTGGTGCATGAGAAAGACAGTTTTAAATGAGAGATTCAAGTTTGGAAATGCATCGAACAAAGCAATGTTGTTGGGAACAATTATGCACGAGATATTCCAGAGCGCAATCATCTCCAAAAAACGGCCAATTGTCGAGTCTGATTTGTTGAAAATCTGGTCAACTCAAGCTCCAAAATACGCTGAAGAGCTCGTCGCCCTGTCATTTACACCAAACTGCCTGATTTCCGAACTTGAGCCATACTTTTCGATTATTTCTGAATGGATTAATAAGCACTATCCTATATCGAACAGTTTCTTCAGAAAAAAGGAGCCGCTTCCATCAAAGTCAGTGCTCTTAGAAGTTCACGATATAGAGGAAAACATTTGGGATTCTCGTCTTGGGTTGAAAGGAAAAGTTGATGTTACAATGAGAACGAAGAAGAAAAATGGAATGGAATCTTTGGAATTGAAGACTGGAAAGAGCAATGCGTCGAATGAGCACGTGGCACAAGTGCTTCTTTATTGTATGATGCATTCTTCCCGGCATGATCAGCCAATAGGGCTGGGAAATATACTTTATCTTAAGGTTAGAAATTTGCTCTGTTTTTTTTCTTGTAGACTGTATTTTTTCCAGGACGGAGTCTCCCGCTGCGTGACTCCGCGAACCGCAGAACTTCTTGGAATTCTTCGGCAAAGAAATGCACTTTCTATTTTCTACGAAGATCCAACTACTAACAAACTTCCAGGCATTCATTTATTTTTTTTTTCTGTTTTGCTCCCTTTCTTCATATATGCAAAAATCCGGGCGCGCCCACGGGCCGATAATGCAGTTTTTAAAGTCGAATCAAGGAAAACGCGAATGCAATTGCGCAGCGACCGTTGGATTTAAAATTATTTGTTTTTTTTCACTACTTTTTCAATATTTCATTGTCTCCGATGACTTTTTTGAGCGTTCCAGATGCGAAAATTCACGAAATTTTAGTTTCAAATGGTGATAAATCAGTAAAAGTTGTAAGTTTTGAACAATTTAATGCGTTTTGCAGTACTCATTCTACAGGAAGACAAGTTCTGTAATGAAGATGCGAAAATTGCTCTTTGGAAACGATATGGTGAGGAAAAGTACACATAAAAAGGAGAAGTTCCATTTGATTTTTTGTAAAAAAACTTGGTTACTTTTTATTTTGTTAAATTAAACATGATTTATTTTCAATAAAGTTGTTGTTTTTTTTTTACTTTATTGCAAAAATTACTCGAAAAATGTTCTAACTTGAACAAAGACGGGCACTAATTTTCTAGGTTTTGGGCCCGGCCCCTTTGCATCTATGCCTTTCCTATGGGGTTATTCACAAAACCGGAAAAAAACTTCGGGATTGACCTGAAATTTTGGAAAAAATTCTGCTGTACATGAAACTCGAAAAATTTTGGACCAAAATATCGATTTTTTGGTCCAAAGTTTTTTTGAATTTCATGAACAGGAAAATGTTTTCCGATATTTCCCAAAAAGGAGCATTCTCCGATTTTTCCCGCAATTTTTTGACGGTTTTGTGTATAACCCCATCAATTTTGATCAATTTCAGCACCTCGCCCGGAAAGCCGTTTTTGCGAGAAGTGCGATCATAAAGTAATGTGTACGTTTTATCAAAAAACCGAAGAAAAGTTTGTAAAATCAAGTGAATCAATGAAAACCTTTGCGGAGGGCGAAATGGCACATTTAGAGCAAGAGCATATTGGTATTATTGGAATTTTGTTTAAGATAATCACTTTTTTCATTCCAGATTACGTTTCTAATTGGATTCGCTGGATTACAGCAGAATGGAAATGTGAAAGAGAGCGAACTGAGACTCATAATTCAGATTTATGGCTGAAACCAATCGATGAGAGAGTAAAAGAAGGAACTTGCATTTCCAACTTGCATCCAATTGGCGAAGAAATGTCCAATTCACAAAGAGTTCTCATTTCGTTCTCCAGAAATAACTCGTCAGTTTGTCCATTTAAACCCGGAGATGTATGTTTACTATCCAATAAGAAGCACGTTTCTATCGCATTCACTGTCATTGATCAAGTTTCTGACGATGTTGTGAGGGTTTCTTGCGATAAAACTCTTCGAAATCGATACGATGCTCCATTTCATCTTGACAAATACACGATTTCGAGTACTATTCCGACGACTCTTGGAAATCTTGTTTGCTTCCTTCAAAATGATGAAATTGGGTAAGAAAAAGTGTAACAGGAGTGGTCTACAATTACCCTTTTTTGGTGGAATATTTCTTCCAGAAAAATTTTTTTCTACCCGAATCGAAATCGACTAGACTATTTACAATTAGAATTTGATTTTTTATTGTCCATTCGCAAAAAATTCAAGTGTGCTCCAATTCGCCATTTTTCAAAATTACTGCTGCTTAAAAAATTCCAAACTCATTTATTTGAATGGGTTTTGCTCAAATGTTTTTATGATGATGTATTCTTTCTTTTTAAACCGAAAATTACTGATTATATTAATTACTGATTATAATATTTAATGAAAAATTGTATATTTCGCGAAAATTAGGTGAAATTCAAATTAAAAGCAATAAGTTTCGGTTTAAGAAGAAAGAATACATCAAAATACATCGTCATAAAAACATTTGAGCTAAAACCGATTCAAATAAATAAGTTTGGAATTTTTTAAGCAGCAGTAATTTTGAAAAATGGCGAATTTTGACAAAAATTGGGCATATTTCGGAACATTTTCAAAAAATGTTATGAATTTTCTCAAAATAAATCAATTTAACAAAGAAAAAACATGAAAAGCGAGCAGTTTATGCAAAAAATCGAATAAAAACTGAAAAATAATTTGGCGACGAAAATGAAATTCGCAAAGTACTAAGTTCAATGGAGCGTACTTGCATTTTTCGCGAATGGACAATAATTGCATCTCTTAAATCTCGCCCGGGCAATTGCTGACTACTTTACAAAAACCTAATGGAGTTATTCACGAAATATATTCTGTGAATGCATGATCACCCGCGCTCCACTGGACTTTTGAATTTGCAAGTGTGCGGCGCGGCGCGCCTTTTCGACAGGAAGATTCAAATTTGAGCTGCTATCAGTCGTTTGGTAATTTTTTTTTAATATTTATTCGCTGCATATTTCTTTCCTTTTTATTATTTCAAAATGATACTAATTTTTTGTAAATTATTTATTTATTTCAGCAAACGCGAAAAAGGGGGAATACTGCGACGTGCTGGTGAGTATTTTGCAACACATTGTAATTTAATTTATTTTTTGTTAATAAATATGAAAAATTGTGTGAATTACTTAATTTATTAGTAAACAATGAAACAAAAAAAATTTGAATTCGCGCCAATTTTGCGGCTCTCGGACGTTTCGAAACGTCACACTTTCGAAACGTGTACTTTCGAAACATCCGAGAGCCAAAAAATTTGAATTCGCGCCAATGTTGCAAGTGCGGCATGGTTTCGCAGAATTTTTTCAATAGAGCGCGGCTGATAATGCATTCACCGACTATAGCAAAAAGCTAAAACCAGCAAAACCAAATTTAGCGAAAATTAGAATACTCCGATTGGTCTGAAATTTTGGGAAATAATGGCGAAAATACTCCAAAAGCCGGATTCATGAAACTGGAAAAATAGCTCCTAGCTCAGTTCTGCTCAGGACGTTCCCAAAAATTTCAGATCAAAATATCAATTTTCTAAAAATTTTTAAAATCGATATTTTGGTCTGAATTTTTCTGTCCAGGACTATTTTTGCCTTTTTTCCAAAGTTTCAGACCAATCGGTGCATTCTTCGAAAATTCGCTATTTTTTGTTGCTCTTTGTGAATAACCCCATAATAAAACCTCATCACTTTTTGCAGAGCTCGCCTGCGAAACGTGCTCGTCGGTCTGGTCCCTCCTAAAATTGTAGAATTAGGCGTCGTGGATATTCCATCTTCAGTAAAGAAAATCATTGTACGAGCCAAATTAAATAATGAGCAGCGTCTCGCATTAATCCATGCACTTTTCACGCAAGACTACGTGATTATTGAGGGACTTCCTGGATCAGGTATTTAGGCTTTATCATTGTTGCCATTCATTTGTACCCAAATCTCAGGAAAAACCACTCTGATTTCTGTGCTCATTCAATGTCTGATTGCCACCAATAAGAAGGTTTTGCTGGCCGCTTTCACTCACTCGGCAGTTGATAATATCCTCGGAAAGCTGAAAAAAGAAGTTTCAACCGATAAAATTCTCCGTCTCGGTAGTAGTTCCACTATCAAAGAGGAAATTAAAACGATGACTTTGAAGGCGAAATTGGAAAACGAATCTTCTGAAGACTACTACAATGCAGTGAAAAGAGTCATGAAAACAACGGTATGGGATTTTTCGCAAAAATGTGGGAAAATCTCAGAAAAAGCTTTTTGTTGGTCCAACATTTTCATTTTCCGAGTTTTGCCAAAATTTTAAACCACAATTATAATTTCAGCCAATCGTTGCATGCACATGTCATCATGTCCCCCGGGAACTTCTTTTCTCCTACCGTCAATTCGACGTCGTCATCATTGATGAAGCTTCAATGGTTCTCGAACCTCTAATTCTTCCGGTTCTCGCTACAAGTTCCAAATTTGTGCTAGTTGGCGATTGTAAACAGTTGACGCCGCTTGTTGTTTCCAAAAAAGCAAAGTATGAGACTAGATACACTTCAAATCAGGGGTGGGACAAAAAAAATTTTCCACAAAAAAAATTAATTTTTTGACCTCAAAAAATTATCGAAAAAAAATTTTTTTTTGCTCTTATTCTGAAAACAAAAAAATGCAACGCGGTGTTTGCGTACTTTTAAAATTGAAGAGATGTGTTCCCTTTTCCATTTGAATTTTAAAAGTACGCAAACACCGCGTTGCAACTTTTTTGTTTTCACAATACAAAAAATTAACAAAAAAAAATTTTTTTTGTCCTTAAAAAATTACCAAAAAAAAATACATATTTCTGTCAGTTAAAAAGAAATCTTCCAAGTTTTTCTTGAAAATTAGAGGTTTTTGTCAATTCGGAGCATATACCGACTAAGTTTTTGCCCAAAAACCGGAACTTTTTTTCGCCTCCGTGGCTCTAAAAAAATTGTTTGGGGGTACGACAGAATAGAAATAGGCGAAATAGAAATGCTACAAAATAGAATTGCTACAAAAAAGAACTGGAAAAAATAGAACGGCTACAAAATAGAAATGAGCGGAATAGAACAGCGCGAAATAGAAATGTGACAAAATAGAAATGGGCGGAATAGAAATCGGTGAGATGGAGCGCGTTTGCATTATTCTTCGAATTTTCCGATTATTATAGGATTTTTCAGTAATCTTCAGATATTTTACGCACTTAACAACATCGAAAATGAAGAAAGGTATAAAATCAATGCAGTTTCAGAAAAAAAAAATCGAAAATCGGCGAAAAACTGAGCAATTGAAAAAATAATGCAAACGCGCTCCATCGCCAAAATTTGTTCTATTTTGTAGCATTTCTATTTCGCTCATTTCTATTTTGTAGCCGTTCTATTTCGTAGCATTTCTATTTCGCTCAGTTCTATTTTTTCCAGTTCTTTTTTGTAGCATTTCTATTTCGCCTATTTCTATTCTGTCGTACCCCCAATTTTTTGTCACATCTAAAAAAAAACCCGAAAAAACAAAAAAAAAAACGAAAAAACTTTTTTTTTTTTGGTCTTACCCCTGTTTCAAATATTGTTGGCCCGCCAAAATGGTCAATCGCGCTCCGCTGAACTCAACGCTATGCAATTTTCATTTTGGTTTGCAAATTATTTCATTTCACGTGTAAATTCAACGTGCAACGTGAAAAGAATGAATTTGGAGACGAAAATGAAAATCTCATAGCGTTGAGTTCAGCAGAGCGCGTTTGACCATTTTGGCGGGCCAACAATATAAATCGTATTTTATTTAGACTCGAAGGAGCCGGTGTCTCGACAATGGAAAAACTGCAAAATGCTCATCCGAAATCCATCGTTTCCCTGACTTCTCAATACCGAATGAACAAAGAATTGGCTATGCTCTCCAGTAAAATGTTTTATCAGAATCGCCTGATTTGTGGAAATGAAGCAGTTGCTAGAAGTTCGCTGGATAGAACTGGAGATTATACTGTAACGGGTGATGTGGAAGAACATTTATCGAAGGCCCTTTCTGGAGAAATCTCGAATTCTTGCGTTTTCCTGGACACTCAGAGTGTTTCTCGCCAAGAGATGCGATGTGAAGATGCGGAGGATGGAGGAATTATCAATAACGGAGAGGCTAAAGTTGTCGTCGAGTTGTGTCAGCGATTCATTGAAAATGGCATAAAGCCGCATGAAATTGGAGTGATTACGGTTTACAGAAGACAGGTGGAAAATATTCGGAAAATGCTGAAAAATGAGGCGCTTGAGGTATTTAATAAAAATATTAAAACAATTCTTTGGAATATGTTATGGAGCTATTCACAAAACCAGAAAAAAAAAACGGAAAAAATTGCGGGAAAAATCGGAGAATGCTCCGATTGACCTGAAATTTTGGGAAATATTGGAAAAATTTTGGATCAAAATATCGACTTTAAAAATTTTCAGAAAAATCGATATTTTGATCCAAAATTTTTTGAGCGTGTACAGAAAAATTATTCCAATATTTCCCAAGATTTCAGGTCAATCGGAGCATTCTCCAATTTTTCCCGCAACTTTTTTCCGGTTTTGTGAATAGGTCCATTATTGGATGGGAGATTTACGAATCGCACAAAAAATTCCCCGCAACAATACTAAATTTCAAGTCTTCAAAAAATTTGGAACCTGCTCTAAATTCGACATTTTTGAATTCCAGGTTAACACTGTGGATTCATATCAAGGACGCGAAAAACGGATTATAATTTGGTCTCTAGCATGGACTGACAACTCGTCGAAAAAGAGCGAGCTGCTCCGTGACGAGCGACGTGTCAACGTGGCTCTAACTCGTGCTCGTCAGAAACTTGTCGTGGTTGGATGCAAAAAGAGTGCCGAATCGATACCGGTTTTATTCAGATTCTCACAAATGATCACTAATCATTCTAGCATTCCTGTCTAGTTTTGTGCCATAATTAGGATTTATATGCATTTTCAAAAGATAAATTATTGAATATTAGGTCGATGGCTCTGCGGGTATAAGGCGAACTTTGGCATCACTGGAATTGTGTTCAGCAGTTGGTTGAATGATGCGAATCTTTGGTTTCGGGCTGAAATTAAAATTAGAAGCATAGGTTGGATGGATCTGCGCGTTGAGTTTGGCGCCATTTTTACGCGAAGGTTTACCGTACCGTAGTTTTGTTTATTTTTCATTTTTTTTTCTTAACAACAGTTTATTTCGCTTATCAGATATCCATCATTTTCTGTATGAAAAACTTCTAAGACTACCAAATATTTTCTGTTGCAGCATGGTCTTCAACCTCGATTCCTACTCAAAAAGACGCTTTGATCAACACGAATGACATATTATTTGATAACTATTGTTAAAATTGGTATTTTTCTTTTGCTTGAATAAACTTATCGACTTATTCACCTTGATTTCCTGTTATTTTAATTCAATGTATGAATAAATAGCTACATTTTAATGCGGAATAATTAATTTAACAGCAGGCTTGCATTAGATTAAAGTAACTGAGAAATTTAAGTGAATAGGGCCAAAATACATCGCACTGAAAAGAGAACAATACTCACGTCGAAGTTTGTACGTATCATAGCATACGGTGTCGTTTATTAGCAAAACAACAATCACCAAAATTAAATGGATAAGAAATACTCGAAAAGGCATCGAAGATGCACCACTCGTTACTGAAGAGAGCCTATCACTTTGCGGCTATTTGCACAACTTAAGACGCTCATTCCGCCCTCTCTTTTGAACTGTTTACTGTCAGAAACCGTGGCGAACAAAGGGATGAGTGCGAAAAAAGAAACAAGCGCTCGAAGTGGGTGACAGCCACGAGTGATCTTAACACCTTGTCAGCAACGGTCAAGGAGGGGCAGGTTGAAAAGCTAGGATTGGTTTAATTAAATTATCTAAATTAGGCCAGCATTTAACCTGCACTCTGATATTGCTACGAGGAGTTTTTACTGACTATGAGATCTCCGTTTTTCACTCTGCAAAAGCTTACAAATGAGCCTCAAAAACTAATTTAAAGCAAAATAATTGTTGAGTCCCATTTGGAAGCTTATGCAGTTGTGCCACGCTCCCGGTTCATGTCCCTGCGGTTTCTATTTTGGGCAGTTCTATAATAACGGGACGAAATCGAAAAACTGTAATTCTGATTTTCCAAATTATTTATCTGGAAAATTTTTTCGAAAATGATTGGGAAAGTGACGTACTTCTAGGTTCTGCTTCTAATTGTAAGTATCAGAATTTTTGTTGAATTTTCGGTTGATTTGTTGATTTTTTCAAAGAAATAAGTTGAGCCAATTATTAAGAGCTCTTATTAAAAATGATATCTCTTTCGGAAAAAAAATTTTAAAAAAAAGCTAATTTATTGTGAAAACCAAAAAAAAATTTCTCATTTTCGCTTGATTTGCAATAGTTTGTAAAATCCAAAAAAAAATTTCAAATATCCGATTTTCCGAAAAGCATTTTCCGAACAAGCCAGATGCGAAAAACGCCAGTTCGAGTTTTTTATGCTGGTCGCGGTTGCTCATTGAAAACAGGCAATCAAATACTCCTAAACAGATTTTAATAAATTTAAAACGGAAAACACGGTGTACAGGATTGGAAATGTGGGTGGAGCCTAATTTGCTGGCGCGCCAGCAAACTTGCATGGCGCACTTTCGGTGCTTGCACATTTTTCGATTCTCGCATTTTTTTTTCTTTGTAAAATGTCTGAATTGTATCTATTAATACCATAAAATTCCCCAAACTTCGATTTTCGTAAAGATTTATCCTGCAAAAACACCAAAAAACTCAAAACGATTATTTCGAAATGGTGGCTGAACCAAATTCGACGTTCTTAGGCTTAAAAAATTTCAAAATACCTCAGCTATAATTCCATTGGAGCACACGTGGGAAAAATTACGAATTTATGCTTTTTTTCGCAAAAAACATGAAAAATGTCTCAAAATTTGAATTTCGCGCGAAAAAATTCAGTGGGGCGCGTTTGCTCGGCTCCGCCCACTTTTCAAATTCTGGACACCGTGGAAAACAATGTTTTCAGTGGTTTTTCTTTTTTATATGTTGTCAGAGACTTAAAGTGCAAAGTGTGCCAGCCGGTCGTAAAACAGGTGTCACATTGAAAATTTTGGTTAACTGTTTTCATTTAAAATTTCTAGATAACTCTTTACTCTAATGGTCCGGCACTCAAACTTGGAAGCCTCCAATTGCTAGGCATTCAACAAAGAGGTACAAAAATATGTATGTCGACATGATGGGCTACATTTTGGTGCCCTCATGCTTCTTGGGTTTGAAAACTGTTTTCCAAGCTTGACGCATGTTAGTATATTTTGTACGAGCTGGAAAAACGCCACGGACAATAAATCTCGTATAGACAGATAAAACGTGTTCATTGTAGATGGATATGGAACGATTTTCTTAATCCTGACACGGCACCCCAGCCTTCCTTCCAAAATTGTTTCTACCTGGCGAATTTTTAAAACCCTAAGGCTCTGTCAGTTTTTGACAAAAAAGTCTCGTTTTTGGACTAAACTGATGGTGTCATCTTGAATAATCAGACCATGATTCGAATTTCTTTCTGATATTCTTGGTTTCTGATTCCTGATGAGATTTGAACAGACACACTTTTAAAAAACTGATCTCAATTAAAAAAAACTGTATTTTGCAGAAGCTTTTGAACGACAACTTCAACAAGTTCCACCCTCCTTCTCAGACGAATAAATCCGGATGAATTGGTCGGCCAATCGAACTTTTCCAAGTTGTTAATTCGCGCGGGGCGCCCAATCTCTTGTGTGTGTGTGTGTCGAAGTAAAGTCCTCCTCTCTAACACTTATAATTAGGCGGTTACTGTAAGCACCTCTACGTATTGTTAGTGTTAGCCAATGCGACCAAATCACCGGGTGTCTTCGTTTTCGTTTCTTCAAATCGTTCTTTCTTTTTTTTTTTAAAGACGTTCCTTGGATGATGTTTGTATGAGAAGTGAGAAGTTGAGACGGGACAAAGTTTTCGCGCGGCGGCGCCAAAAAAAGAGAACGGGGTGGGTTGGGTAATGGGGGACAGACACATGCTGCACATACACATACACATACAAACGATGCCGCCACAAGTCTTCAGAAGTGTATGGTTTGGCGCATTGTGTTGTGATGGTGGTGAACGACGTCGACGACAAGGCAATCTCATTTCGAAGCGGGGGGCGCTCGCTCCGTTTTGACGAACGGATGATGATTGACAACATTCCTCACTTTTTGGGAGGTCTTTGGTTCGGTACGGTACGGTAGCAGATGGGAACGACATAGGTAGGTTCATTCAATCAGCAATCAGCAATCAACTTCCGTTTGCCTGCCTACCCGTTGTGACTCATACAGTAGTCTGTTCAGAGCGGTCCATTGTTTTTTTTTTCTTCTTCTTTTGCACTGCAAAATGACACACCCCTTGGTTGGTTGGTTGGTTTGCTTCTCTTCTCTTCTCTTCTTTCCTTTTTTCTTCCAATCACAACTTTTTCAAATTGCTCCATCTCGTTATCAGCTAGGCAGTATTTTTGACGAAAAGGTTGTTCAAATTGAGAATTGAGAATTGAGAATTCCAACACCAACACAGAAGAGATATTTTGTTTGTTCACACAGAAAGAACACGAGCGAGAGATATGCTGAATTGAAATGCAAAGTAGCGGCGAGGTCATTCTAGACGGTACCTACTCAAAACTTCTACTTGCGTTTGTTGAGAAAAGTGGAGGTGATACAGCCGAATTGCTCGTTTTTTTCTTTTTTGGGTGGGAGAGAATCAGAAGAGATTAAGGGAAATTGGGCTTCGAAATATTGATTTTAGGATTTGGGTGCTTTGAATTTCAAGAGTCCAAGAAAAGCAAATTAAAAAAAAAATTTAATTTATTCAGTCTATTCTCATTAATTTATTATCAACAATTCGAGCTTTGCTCTCAATATTTTGAGCTTGAATTATCGCACAGTGTCATGAGCTGTGAGTCCGCAATCGCGCCCGGTCGAACAATTTAAAAATTTCATTTTTGGACCTATTGTGAAAACAAACAATTTCAAAGCGGTGTTTGCGTACGGAACAAATCTCTTCATTTCCCATGCTATTTCTTTCATTGCCGTTTGAATTTGAAAAGTACAAAAACAACGCGTTGCATTTTTTTTATTTTTGGGCCTAATTTGTTAAAATTTTCAGTTGTACGAGCGGGCGCGTTTGCTGGCTCCTGTTTTATTGTCTTAATTTTCTATCGAGCAGCTGAGTGGGTGTAGCTCTGCGGCTTATGGTGTTTGCAGAATTTTCCGGTGTAATTATACTGTATCTTTCAAGCAAGTCCAGACGATAATAGGGTGGAGAAAAAAATTAATAAAATTTTAGTACAATTAAAATTTTTAGAGGGAAAACCGTGGGGGGAGGGGGGTTCGTGTTTTGACTCCGCTGTAAATATTTGATTTTTAATATCTTTAAATTTAATTCAAGATGTACGGTGTCCTGGCGCGCCAGCAAACTCGCATGGCGCACTTTCGGTGCTTGCGCATTTTTCGACTCTCGCATTTTTTAAATTGATTTTATTATTTTTTTTTTCAGTAAAACCTGCTTTTCTTTGTAAAATGTATGTATTGTATCTATTAATACCATAAAATTGCCCAAACTTCGATTTTCGTAAAGATTTATCCTGCAAAAACACCTAAAAATTCAAAACGATTATTTCGAAATGGTGGCTGAACCAAATTCGCCGTAAAGACCTCAGCTCTAATTCCATTGGAGCAAACGTGGAAAAAATTAGGAATTTATGCTTTTTTTCCCGAAAAACATAAAAAATTTGAATTTCGCGCGAAAAAATACAGTGGGGCGCGTTTGCTCGGCTCCGCCCACCCCACTTTTCAAATCCTGGGCACCGTGGGGTGTAACAATTTTTTTTTTAATTTTCAAAATTAAAAAAAAAAACCATTTTTACAATGTACTGAAAGCTTTTAAATTTTGCCAAAAGTTTAACAATATTTTTGAAAATTGAACAATAAATTTCATCAACAAGTGTAATTATGCTTTTAATAATTTCAAACTCTTTCCTCCTAATTTATCTGAAAATTCCAGGGACATGAGCCAGGAGTCAGAAAAAAGCAAACACGCCCTGTCGCACATGGGCAAAGCTTAAAACTTTCCGCGTTTTTATTAAACTTTTTTTTAAAATTCAAATTAAATAAATAGAAACAAATCGATTTTTGAGATCAAAAAATATTGATGAACATTATTATCTCATTTTCAGACGAAAAAAATGGCTCTGGGACGTTTCGAAACTTTTTTTTCATTTTTGCGTATGGTTTTTCGCAAATTGACACCAAAACACGCGGGCATTTTTTTTTGGGAATTTGAATCATTCAAAAAAGTTTCGAAACGTCCCAGAGCCTTAAAAAAAAATAGATTATTCTTTCCCATCTGAGCCAAATCCAAAAGTTTTGTCAGCTGACACATTTTCAAGGAAAAACGTCTCAAATTGATTCCTCCCATAATTTATTTGATTGGCTCTCGGGCGCGGTGCGGTGTGCATTTGATTGGGCCCCCACACACTGGTTTTATGATGCCGTCAGTTCTCTTCTCTACCGCACCTTTTTTTTTGACCGCCTTCTTCCTTTTTACCATCAAAAAGTGCTAAAACTGGCGCTCATTTCTTTTCTATTCTTTTCCGCTCCTCTCCCCTCGCTTCCACCTTTTTGAACTTCCAGTTTTATTTTTTTTATATTCAAATAACCAATCCATTCAAAAAAGTCAATTATGAGGCTGGCGCTGGGACATAAATAAATAGGGGAATACATCAAACACGTGAGTCACTCTGAACTTTACGCATTGTTGTCAATTAGTGATGATGACGTGGCGAGAGATGGAAAAAGTTAACTTTTGCCTGCCCGTATGTGCACAACAATAGGACAGTAGAAGCCATAGGCCACGCCTCCCGACGACTGGCGTTTCTCGCGAGATACTTCAACCAACTAGTCGCCCCGCTGCGAGAGGAGGCAGTTGTCTCCATCTCTCTCTCCATCTCGTCCTACTACTGTAGCCAGGCGACTCCGCCCACTTTCATACATACATACACACCTCTATGCCATTCCTACCCAATGAGATCATCATTCTAATAATGTTCTTCTTCTTCTTCCTCTTCTTCTTCTTCTTCCATTTCCGTCCGTCCGGTCCCCACAATTGTGTACAAATAAAAGAGAAAGGCTTTGAATTTTTCCCGTCACTTCTTCTTCTTCTTCTTCTTTTTCTTCTTCTCTCGCACGCGCTCTATCACAGTTATTTTTTGTTCAGAGTCAGAACCACCGACATGTCAGTTCCACAACGACCGCTACTTCCGGCCAGCTCAGGTGAGTAATTATTGGTAATTAATTACGTACTGTCCTGCCAATTTCTGCATTTTTAAAACCCTAAGGCTCGGTCATTTTCTGACCAAAAGGCCTCGTTTTTAAACTAAAATGATCGTGTCATTCTGAATAATTAGATGATGGTTCGAATTTCTCAAAAA
This sequence comes from Caenorhabditis japonica, assembly GCA_963572235.1. Lineage (NCBI taxonomy): Eukaryota > Metazoa > Nematoda > Chromadorea > Rhabditida > Rhabditidae > Caenorhabditis > Caenorhabditis japonica. The sequence goes on along the minus strand of OY754343.1, from coordinate 20,965,329 downwards.
AGTAAATTTTCGAGGGGGTTTTTATAAGTGAAACGTGAGCTCTTCATGACTGAAAACTAGTCAATAAAGAAAATGTTTTCCTCCGGAAAGATGGATGCTCTTGATGGTTTAGTACGATTGAAAAAATATAAAAAATTGAGAGAGAGAGAGAGAGAGAGAGAGAGAGAGAGAGAGAGTCAGAAGGCAATACACATCACATACATACATACATACATACAAGCGGCCCGCGAGTCGAGTCACTAAAAAACATAACTGTAGGCAACAGAGAGAGAGAGAGTGCTTCTTCCCCGCTTTCTTTCTTTCTTTCTTTCCCATCCATCCATCCATCCATCCACCCACATCCATCCATCCACCCACCCACTTTCAGTCCAGTCAGTCACTTGATGCTCTTTTATAAATTATAACATTTCATTCCAGGAATGGACGAGAAGACGCCACGTCTCGGCGCTGCGCCGCCGTTTCCCTTCCTCACGTCTTCACCCTCCGCAGTCTTCCCGCCACTTCAAATATTTCCGAACAGCATGCAGCAGTATCAGCTTTTTCACCTGATGCAAATGGTTCAGCAACAGCAGCAGAGATTAAGCGCCGGCGCGTCGCCAGTCAACTCGGATCAGGCGTCGTCGCGGAGTGAATCGCCGCAGACAAAGAGTTAGTTTTTTTTGAGGTTAAAATAATGACAGGTGCTTAACGACAATAACTTCACGTTAAGTACTTCTCAACCACTCCCACACATCAGAATTTAAACATTTATACACCTGTACTTGTCGTGTCATCCCGTCCTGCCAGGGTGCCTATTACAATGTGTCTTGTCTTGCGGGTGGATTATGTACATACAAAACGATCTGGGAATAGAATGCTTCTTCGTTTTGTGATTTGTTTCCCATCGTAAAGAGCTCGAAAAACAATACCCCGCAGCAATCGACGTCTGCTTGCTTTGACCCCATACGATTATGAGTGATATTACCGTAACCCTTGCATCTATCCTCTCCCCTCGTCGTCGTGACAGTGACACCAATTAGAACACCTACTTTCTTCAAGTCTCCGTACCGTCTAACTTCCGGTCACGACCCATCGCACACGACCTCGTGTCTCAGTTCCACGATATGTTGGAAAACGTCAGGTTAGCCACACCAGAGTTTTACGAGGTGTGGATCGGATCGGATTGGATGGGATTTATGAGCGATATGTATATGGGAAGTGGTGATCAGATCAGCGTGACCGATTTCTGAATGATTGGATAATCATGTTTTCGTTGTAAAGTTGGGAGCAAAATGGGAAAATTGCAGTCGGCTCTGGGACGTTTCGAAACCTGTCATTTCGAAACTTTTTTACATTTTTGCGTATGCTTTTTCGCCAATTGACTTCGTTTTTATCAGTTATTTTCATTTTTTGGGAATTTGAATCCACTAGTATGCCGCGAAAATTCAAAAAAGTTTCGAAGTGTCTTGTTTCGAAACGTCTTATGGGGCGCCTAACTTTTCTTTTTTTTTTCCACACTTCCACATTGTCAGAAAAATGCTCGAATCAGATTCATAAGATAAGGCTGAAACTGGAAAACGAAAAGAGAACCGTTCTTCAGAAAATCTGTATTTTTCTGCGTCACTCACATGAAAATTAGCTTTTTTTAAATTGATTTTCCTATTTTCCTGACTTGTTTAAGTCTCCTGGAGCCTGCAATAATTTATCCGGAGGTACTGAAATTTTTCCACAATGTTTTTAATGCTATGGATCGCCAAAGTTCGTCGGATAATGAAATTATTTTTTCACTCGAAAAGTTACTTTTTTTGAGAAATTCGAACCATGATCTGATTATTCAGAATGACACAATCATTTTAATCCAAAAACAAAAATTTTTTGTCAAAAAATGACCGAGCCTTAGTGTTTTAAAAATGCGCCAGGTAGAAACAATTTTGGAAGGCTGGGGTGCCGTGCCCTAGCCTTCCAAAATTTTTTCTACCTGGCACATTTTTAAAACCCTAAGGCTCGGTCATTTTTTGACCAAAAATCCTCGTTTTTGCATTAAAATGATCGTGTAATCTTGAATAATCAGATCATGATTCGAATTTTTCAAAAAAAATAAATTTTCGAGTGAAAAAATAATTTCATTATCCAATGAACTTTGGCTAGGAACATAATTCTTAATAATAAAATTTTGTTCAGCACTGTAAATAAATAACTATCCTAATTATTTCGCAATTTTCCACGTGCATCTATCTTTAAACTCTCGGAACCCCGTAGGCCACCGGTTAAATTTTTAAAGACGCGCCTTAGTCAACTTTTCTGCAACATGAGGGGGAGTGAAGCATTCAGACCATCGTGACCACTTTCTTTCTGGAAATGTTTTTGATGAGGTACACACATAGATTCATGTGTTGTTGTGCCACGTCACCACTTCCTTCCAATCGTCGTGTTTCGTTTCGTTTCGTTTCGTTTCCATTCGACTGCATCAGAAGAAAGATAGTGCGGGGTGAAAGAAGTGTACATAATTTCGTGCAAGTTTCTCATGTCACTCGCTCTCTTCTCAGTCACTATTGTTATTTAAATCAACATTTGGTCGCATTGACGTACAGACCTGTCCCCCTCCTTCTCCCCCTCGATTCCATCCTCTTTTCCCTCCACTGACTTACAGTACCTCGTAAATGAAAATGTTGCCGTGTGTATCAAGTCGTAAAATTGAACACGCCAGGCGAGCGGACTCGAGTCGTAATTCAAAGTCATCGCTCGCCGCTTTTTTTTTTTTTTGCGTGCATGCACAGACTGTCGACACAGCAGCCCATTGACAGTATTATGATGGGTGGAAAGTGGAAACACACAAAGTTTGGAAGGGAACAGGTGCAAAGTTCGAGGACACTTTCTTCCACCTTTGGATTTGTCACACGCTCAAAAGAGAGGACATTTTTGAAGTTTTATTTTTTATTTTTCGAGTGGATTGTGCAATCGGATCGGTGGCGAAAGGTGTTGCGTTGGTGAGATGTAAAATGCCGAAGGACCAGACAGGTGGAAGGAGAAGGGTCACTTATGATGAGATATTCTCAGTACGGAGCGCTGCAAACGCGCTCCCTTCGCACAGTGTTGGACGCGGCAACGTTGGCGACGAGAGAGTGCAGAAAAGTGAGAGAGCCGTGGCCGATGTTTTGCTCTGATTTCTCTAAACCTCACTCCAAATGCATTCTTTGTTCGATTGAAGCGAGTTATCAGCGTTTTATACCGGGTATAGCCTTGTGTGAAAAATGAATTTTCGGAAAAGTATGTACATGTTTTTGTGCCCCGACAGTTGATATATTATCCGCGAACGAGAGTCACAATCCCTTGAGATTCCGGGGCGGCGACTTCAAAACGTGCCACATTTCAATTAAGGCGAAACGAAAAAAGAGAGAGGAAGCAAGCCAAGTTTCGGCATTTCTCGTGTCTGTCAAAAGTGGTGGTAACAAAAAAGAAGTGTTTTATTAGTGGACTGGGAAAATGTAGAGAGAAATATGAGTGACTTGAGAGCTCGCCCCGCTTCAACATTCAATTTGTTTTGAGAAAGAGTCTGCCAAGAATCGAAGGGACCGGATTAACACCCCTTGTCACCTGCCCTGTTTGAGCATTTTGTATAAACGGAGCCATAAAACCTCATTCGCACATCTGGCTTTTGTTGCCTTCCCTTCTTTTCTTTCATTGTGTGAGTGAGCCTGCGATACCAAGAAAATGGAAAAGAGAAGATCTCATTTGACACATACATAAACATGCTTCTTCGTCTTCCTCTTGAAGAAAAGCAATTTAGTGGCGATAAACTTTGCAATAAAACCATCTCCGGGGTCGGTCCTCGCAGACCCCGTAGTGTTTGCCTCCTTGCCCCCACTGATGATTGACAATGAGCGCGACGGCAAACAGGACGAAGACGTCGAGTATTCTGGAGGAGCGAGAACCAATATAAAATATAGCGTCTTGTTTTTCGGGGCCGGCCGAAAAAGAAATTATCTAAAGTCACGGCGACACGCTGACTTTATGATGGTGCGGCCTGGCAGAAAGAGGGGGGAGTGTAATGATAATCTGACACGACTCTCCTCCAGATGCACAAGAGTTACGACCTGGTAACAGAGACAACATAGATGGGTCTTTTGTTGGGGGGGTTTGACCTTTGCTTGATTGCTGTGTAGAAGTTAACAGCAACTGGAAAACGACAGGACAGGAAAGGTGAAATGCGGGGGATGCATATAGTGTCCGTAGTTGGATCATGTCGTCCTTTCAGTTTTTGCATTAAAATCAATATATTGAATGTATATACACAAGCCTGCGACATTTGCCGATTTTCCCCCTGATTTTTTTCACTTTTCCTACAAGTTTTTTTTCTTGTAATGGGGTTATTCACGGAATGGCAAAAAACTGCGCGAAAACTCGGAAAATGCTCCAATTTTTCTGAAATTTTGGGAAATGAAGGAGAAAACTCTCCCGGACATTCCCAAAAAATTTCAGAACAAAATATCGATTTTTAAGAAATATTGCTTTTTTTTTCTGAAAATTCTTAAAATCGATATTTTTGTCTGAAATTTTGGGGTAATACCCGGGAGTTGTTTCCTTTATTTCCCAAAATTTCAAATCAATCGGAGCATTTTCCGAGTTTTCGCGCAGTTTTTTGCCATTTCGTGAATAACCCCATAACGGCACTGATTTTTGTACTTCTGCTCTTTCAAATTTCGTGACCTTTGTGGCTGAATTAGTAAAATGTGTAAACGTTAATCAAACGAGCCTAATTTACATAAATGCACGATATGATTCAAATACGGACACTATATGCATCCACGGCATTTCACCTGCGGCTTCTGACCAAGCTGTCTTCTATTATGAGGATGATCATAATAAGCGTAGGAAATAACCGTTTTTCCCGTTTTTTAACGTTATGCAGATTACAGCGAAACTCTTTAAATTTCGGCCAAAACGATGGGTCTCGTAGCGAATAGTGAACAACCCGCATACAAAAAATTATATTTATCCCTGATTAGGCCCATTAAATTTGTTTAGACTTGCTTCCGTACAGACTTATTATCTCTGTAGGGACCATCTGAGCCTCCTAATTGAGTGATCATTATCGGTTTGTTTCTTTTTGATAACCATCTCTCAGAGTCAGTGTTTATGAGTGCGAACACAGTGTGATAAATAGTGGAGAAGTGGGCGAAAGGCAGATGGATAAAAGACGGCACCGACACACAGTTAGGCGTCATGATTAATTGGCGGATGGCGGCGGGGTGTGTGGCGACACCTCCTGTCGACTCATTAATTGGCTCACATACTCTTTGCTTTGCTTTGCCTTGCTTTGATTTGATTCGAATGGATCTCTTCTTCTGCGTCTCCTTACTCGATTCGATTCCGATTTCGATTCCGATTCCAGGGACGTTCGAAAGTATCGTAAATTAGATTAGATTAGCATAAGTAAATACAGTGGGAAACACGTCTAAAGTGCTGTGAAGTTGCCGACGAATATGATTAACTGTGCCGGGGGGCAATAAAACTGTTATTTGCTTACAGTAGAGATTAGTAAATAACAAGGTCATCTGTTGCAGAATTGGTGCTCGATGAGGACGGTTGTGCAACATGCTCAGTGTGCACAGAAAAGGTGCCAGAGGCTCAGTGGAATCAACACATTGATCTTGAAAAGGAACGGCTTATCAATTATATCACCAGCACAAAGGAGAAAAGGGAACGAGACCGGGAGAACACTCCGGAGCAGTTTGATCAGAAAAGAAAGCGGGAGATGGAGTTGCAGAGAATTAGAAGCAACCAGCATAAAAGACAGACTTGTAAGACTGATTATGAATTTCAGTGAAATGTACCAAAATTATTTTTTCAGTGAAAAGAGGTTCAGCCATAGTCCGTGACTGTTTGACCCCATTCAGCAGACAATCAAATGATGAGACTGGATCAAGTGAGTCACCGGATATGAAGAAGGATGACGAGTTTTTCATGAAGTGTACCACTTGCAATGTAAGATTTTATATCTTTGCTTATTTATTTATTTACTTATTTCTTTACAGCAACCATGTGCATACGCCATCGTCATGTCCGCGTTCGACCGTCCAAAGTGCCAACTCTGTTTCGACCTGGTACGCGCCGCCGTTCTCACTTCCGCGGTAAGAACGTCTTCGGGACATATACGGTCGACAGGTGGCCTAGTGTCGGCACGCCGTCAAAGCGCTTCGCGTGCTAATGAGGTTGTGTAACATAAAGAGGGATTGGTTACAGTAAGAGGGATGATGATGAAGAGGGTTGACACTTGAAATGACACCGTCTAGAGTACACCTTTGAAGAATTTCAAATTCACAGGCCGAGAGGGAAAGGGCAACCGGAAGCGGCGGGAATCTATCGGCATGCCAGTTTATTTTCGGAACCTCCTGATTAAATGCCGACCAATAGTATACTTTTTTCTCAAAGAATACTTTTTCAGGGCAAACAAAAAAAAATTAAGGAAAATAGGGCAAAAAATGAATAATCCCTCCCCATTGAACGGCAATATTGGATTAATTTTTTGGAGCTCTCAATTTGCGCCAAAAATTATTTAGTTTGCGCCCTTTGCGAAATCTAATAAAACATTACAAGATTTTATTCATTTTGAATAGTCTGATATTCTCAGAACGGAGCGCTGCAAACGCGCTCCCTTCGCACAGTGGTGGACGCGGCCACGTTGGCGACGAGAGAGTGCAGAAAATTGAGAGAGCTGTGGCCGATGTTTTGCTCTGATTTCTCTAAACCTCACTCCAAATGCATGCGAAATTATTTGTTCGATTGGAGCGAGTTTTCAGCGTTTTATACCGAGTATAATAATAGTAGATTCTGCCCCGTTGCACGGCACCCCAGCCTTCCAAAATTGTTTCTACCTGGCGCATTTTTAAAACCCTAAGGCTCGGTCATTTTTTGACAAAACGACCTCGTTTTTGGATTAAAATGATGGTGTCATCCTGAATAAGCAGACCATGATTCGAATTTCTCAAAAAAAGTAAATTTTTGAGTGAAAAATAAAAAAAAAAAATAAATTGAACTTGGTGGCTTATTAGAGACTTTCAGTGAAGTTACTCAGAAAATTTTTGGCTAATAGCCATCGAATTTGAGGCATGCCGCATGTGCCAAGCGAATTTTGTGCACGTCCTGAATTTGCTGGCTACTGGATCAATTTTTCAAAGTCCTCGTTACCATGCCAGCCTATTAGAGGCTACTGGGAAACTAGAGGCTCCCCGGATAATTAGAGAAAATACGGTTTACTTACATACGTAATTTTTGATACACAATAAATACAGTGTCTGCAAAAAAAAAATGCTCACGGCGTGTTCGGGACTACACTTTTGGAACATTTTTCGGAGGCGAATGTTCGCGCGGCACTTTTCACGTATCTGCGTTTCTATTTTTGCATCTATTTAGCTAAACGTGGCAGAACTCCACTGTGGAGACGCAGACATTGCGATAAGGCGCGTTTATCATTAATTAGGGTGTAGCACCCTGTGAATGATCATGCCCCATTTTACATCCATTGCTTGTTTCTAAAATCGATTTTTAATCAATTCAATTTTCAGACAAGCCCTAACACCTCCACAATCAAAGACGAAGGACCACCGGTGTGCAAAAAGATGAAAATTGAGGACCTCATTGACACCTCAGCCTAATAATCATAAACTTTTTACAAAATTCTCCAAAATGTTTCATCAGGGTACTTCTTCAGCTTTTTCTCTTTTTTTCTTTCTCATTCTCCAACTCCATTTTCATTTCCATTTTCGTTTTCACTCATCCAACTATTGTGTTTTCAAACGAGTTGCAGCATGAAAAAATGAGTCCGCAATCACCGTTCTGTCTGCGTCTCTTCGAATAGAACTGTGTGTGCGTGATCGCGCGCACAAAAGTGGGCGGGATTTCGTGTTCTCATGCTGCAACTCGATTGAAAACACAATAATTTTTTTAAAAATGTTTTAAAACCGTTCTCCTTTTCCCCCTACGGAGCTCCGTATATTTATTACAGAATTTTTTTTTTGCTTACCTTTTTTTTTACAAAATTACTAGTCTTTTCCTCCATACTTTACCTTTTTCTCAAATCTGTGAATGTATATTTTCATATATACAATTGGCTTCTTTCGTTTCGTAGTATTTTTAGTAAATATGTCGGTATTCGCATTTCTAAAGAAAATAATTTCCTTAAAGTTGTAAATAAATAAATAAAAGAGAGACAATAATTAATCAGTTTCTAGCAACTTTCAGTGAAATGTTTGCCTGTCTGTGATGGCACAAATGATACGACTTTTTTTCTTATTAACCTTCAATTAGCCCAGTGGTCAAAAAGAAGAAAAACTATCGAATTATTTGGAGATCATTTCATTCGCGTTGGTTACGCTGTATTTATGATGTTTGATCGATTAGGTCAGAGGCGAGGCAAGTGCGGTTAGTTGTGTTTTTGTCAAACCGTCCAGTCAAGTACTTACTCTTTTATTTAGTTTATGTTTTTCAACCTATTAATTTTCAGATGACACCCAAGCCCTTTGGATACGTTTACGATGAGCGAATGCTCGCGCATGAATGTCAATATGACAAGACAATGGCTGAATGTCCGAAACGAATGAAGCTGATTTACGAGCGATTGATTAATGATAAGCTGTTCGATAACGCTGTTAAGGTTTGTTTACGCGATTCATGTCACATTGGGGTACGAGGAGGGAGTGAGTAAACGCGCCCGGACGCACACACGCAACGCATTCAAATGGGTGCTACCTCGGAATAAAACTGACGCGTAATAGAACTGTAGCGAAATTGAACTCGCTTTGGAATAGAACTGTAGTGAAATTGAACTGTAGCGAAATAAAACTGTTCGGAATAAAACTGATCGGAATAAAACTGTTTTGGAATAAAACTGTTCGGAATAAAACTGTAGCGTTTTGGAACTAAATTAGCAATGGAGCGCGATTGCATTGTTTGCTCATTCAAATATTGGAATTTCTCATGCGCGTGCTTTTTTCAACAGTTTTATATTTGAGCTATTCATCAAAAATTGTTTGTTTTGTTGTTTTTTTGAATAAACTTTTATAATTTTTTTCTCGGCCCGCCTTGACGGCCAAGCAATGCAATCGCGCTCCATTGCTAATTTAGTTCCAAAACGCTACAGTTTTATTCCGAACAGTTTTATTCCAAAACAGTTTTATTTTGCTACAGTTCTTTTCCGAACAGTTCTATTGCGAAGCAAGTTCTATATCGCTGCAGTTCTATTACACTTCAGTTCTATTCCGAGGTAGCACCTTCAAATGAGGCCAAAAAATAGAAAAGCGCGCGAAATAATTTTGAATAGAGTTTCGTAATTTTCACGATTTTTCTTTGGTTTTTTCTCCGATAATGTGAAATTTTTCGCGCGCTTTTTTTATATTTTTTGGGCCTCATTTGAATGCGTTGCGTGTGTGCGTCCGGGCGCGTTTACTCACTCCCTCCTCATACCCCACTTCCAAAATATAATTTACAAAAAAAAATAATTTTAAAAACGTAGTCTCCAGCTCGCCGTGCGCTCATTCGTATAGGAAAAAGCAAGCAATCTCAGTGGGTGCTTCGATTGATCTGAAATTTTTAGTGAAAGTTTCAAATATTTCTGGGCAAGACGAGAATTTTGAAGAAATTAAAAAAAAAATGCTAGCTGGATACATATTTATTCTTGCTTAATAGTATTTGATACGTTATATTTTCGTTTTCCAGTTTGAAACGGGTTTTTGTATTTCTATGAAGCTGACACCTCCCTGTACTATATTGAGTATTGTGTATTCAATCGACTTTCGACATGAGAACGCGAATCGAAACAAAACTCCGCCCACTTATTTGTGCGCGACCACGCGAACACAGTGATATTTGAAGAGACGCAGACAGAACGGTGAATGCAGACTTGAATTGAATTGAATTGCGTTTCCATGTCGCAAGTCGATTGAAAACACAATATACGGCGAATTTATTGGGACCTCGGCCAGCAAAAACAAGGCCAAGTCCGTGGCCGTTGAAAAAATGCACGAAAATTCTAGGCCCCCGTGAGATTTTTCAGGATTTCCAAGAAAACGGGTGGGTGTTTTCAACATTTTTTGTTTTCAGTTTGTAGAAAACTTGAAAAGCTGCCACAGAAAAAAAAGAAGTTGCAAAAAAAGACAGAATACCCCATACGGACTGATTAAAACGGCAGGGACTAAGAACTGCTCCGCCATGTTCAACCAATCAAAGCGCTAGAAAACGCCCCTTTTTAGGCCGTGTAATATCTTTCAAGAATTTCTCGAAAACTTCTTCTAGAATTTTTAAATTACGTTGATATGTTGTAGACAATTTCAAGAGCTTCAAACAAAAAAAAAGTGGCACCTGAAAAAGTTGTCCAAAGTACCTAAATTTTGGTTTTTTCTCGAAATCCGGTCAGAATCCACCAATCACAGCACGAGGCCGAGGCGTTTTTTCGGCCACGCTAAGTTTTTTGGAATTTTACACGGTGTCCCGCACGAGAAAAGCGACGCCGCTGTTTGAGAAAAGAGACGCCTCGGCGTCTCTCATCTCTCATGCGTGCAGGTGGAGCGCGATTGCATCGGATTTCGTCTGGAAAATGTGCCCCATAAAAACACTTGGAAAAAAAGAAATTGAATGGATTTTTTGAAGAAAAAACAAATAAAACAGACACTAAAAGGTTCAAATTAATTTTTGAGTTAGAAAACTGTACAAAAAAAATTTCAATACTGGTTTAAATGACACACCGAAGTTTACTCTGTTATGAGGCTCTGTAGCTAAGGTATACCCGTATTCTTTGTGAATTTTTTGACTTGTTTGTTCAATTCACTTCTACAAAATATAAAATGAACAAAAAACCCACATTCGATATCAGAAAGCCTGAATTTAAGGGCTCGGAATATGAATTTTAGGATACTGTAGCCCATATTCGCCAAAAAAGTATTTTTTTCAAAAATCGGCTGCCTTACAGAATTTTGCATTTTGAATGCGGTTATTTTCCGCTTTTGATCAAGTAAATTGGTTGAAAATTACTGAAGTTATTAATAAATCTAGTTTTGCACTATAACTCGAAAAAATGGGTCATTTTTTGAAAATTTCAATAAAACAAAAGCCTGGTTCAAAGATTCGTTGCCTTGCAAAGTTTCTAAATTTGTTTGCGGTCATTTTAAGATGTCAAACAAGATATTTGGCCTCCAACTAATTGAGTTATTAATGTTTGAATAAGTTCCAGTAGCACTAGGGGGAGTACTGTATGCGCACAGGAACCTTCCTGACGTCGCCCATTTCTTTTGTAGCTTTGTGAATGATGAACATTGTCTTAAATAATACTTCTAAACAAAGTATAATGATATGGAAGCGATATTATTGAAAATATAGGTCCAATCTACTTAAATCTATGAAAAGTGCATTTTTATTATTCTGGCGCATTTTTCATGCTCGTACATCCAAAATGTCTTTGTAAATTAATTATCGAGTGTAATTGCAAAAAGAACGTTCAAAAAATTAATGTTTTTCTTGCTTTTAGCAATTATGGAAATCTACTGTAGAGTCTGATCAAGCAGCGTGCGAGAGAGCGAGAGGGTGCCAGACGAAACAGAAAAATGCTGGCGCGCATCGCGTGCGGGACACCGTGATTTTCGCAAAAACTGTACCTAGAATTTTAAAACTTTTTCAATATGTTGTCCAGAATCAAAAGAGCTTTTGACAAAAAAAAAGCGGCACCTGAAAAAGTTGTATAAAATACCTTAATTCCCGGAAACGAGCTTTTTTTCTCAAAATTGCCAAAATATCGCATAATTTCAATTATTTTCTCACAATTTTGGATTTATTTGTCGTATTTTCTTTCCATTCTCCTATTGTGATCTATAAACTGGATCTTTTGAGCAGATATCGCTTTTTAAAGGCGAAATTTGCTTTTTTCCGTGTACCGTGCCCATATATTGCAACTCCGCCCACTATTCGCTCTTGGCTTGGAGGCATCAAAAAATTTGCCGTGCAATACACTACTGACCCTACTTTCGGCGTGCAGAATTTCTTAACGCGCACCATCGATACATTTTGAGCAGGCTGCTTTCTCTTCAAAACAACGAAACATGCTTCGCGTCATCGTGATCGATGAAGCGGGTTAGCAATTTCTGCGCCCCGACAATACAGTACCGCTCCATCTTCAGTACTACCTGATAAGTATTACCATCTAGAAAATTGGAAATATATTATCAATCTCCCTGCCACAAAACAGCACATTTTTACAGATAGAAGCCCGTGAAGCGGAAGACGCCGAAATCCGTCTCAACCACCCGCAATCTCTAATCGACGAAATCACCGCCTTGAACTCGAAGGAAAACTGTGAAGAGTATTGCAAAGACAAAGAAATTCTATGGACATGCGAGAACACGAATGAAGCGGCACGTGTGGCAATCGGAGGATGCATTGAAATTGTGAAAGCGGCTATTGAGAACAAAATTCACAATGGATTTGCAATTGTTAGACCTCCAGGACATCACTCTTATGGGAAAGTTCCACAGGGCTACTGTATTTTCAACAATGTTGCCATTGCTGCAAAGTATGCAATTGAACAATTAGGAGTGGCAAGAGTTGCGATTGTGGATTTCGACTACCACGCTGGAAACGGTACTTTTCAGTCTGTAAAAGACGATCCACGCATTCATTTCACGTCTTTCCACGCCCATCATCACGGATCCTTCTGGCCATTTAGCAGGGAATATGACTATGCAACTAGAGATGGTAAAATTTAAATTTATTTTGAGCATCCGTATAATAATGTTTTGTCATTTCAGAAAATACTTTATTTGTACCGCTTAATGGAACAATGAACACGGAAGGCGACTTTGTTTCCATTTTTCATCACGTTGTGCTACCAATGCTGAAGCAATTTCAGCCAGAACTGATACTTATTTCTGCTGGATTTGATGCAGGATATTACGATTCCATGATGGAATTCGGACAAGGAGTTAAGGCGCATGGGTATTTTAAAAGTTGCGTAAAAGTATAAAATTATTTTCTTAGATACGGTCATATGGCACGTCTTCTGTCTGATTTGTGCCCAGGGCGCACAATTGCAGTGCTGGAAGGTGGATACCAGCCATACAACTACACTGAAAGCGCATCTATGCTCGTTCGCGGGCTTCAGAACTTGGCACTTCCCCGCCTTGTTCTACCGTCTAGAATATCTGGAGCCCTTCTTGAAACTCTGTGGAACATATTGTATCATCATTCTCAATGGTACCCGCAATTGAGACAACGGTTAGAACTGCTAAAACAACAACAGGTTAAGCTGGGATTGCAAGAGTTCGTACCTCATCAGACAGTTTTTCTTGGACAACGCAAGTTTTTTTTTTTGAACATTTGTGGGAAGCATTTCCTACCGTAATCCCGAATTCTCACTTTAGTTCTTTTCGGAAAATACGAAATACGTTTCCGGGATTTTCTACCCGATTTCAAGAATTGTGTCACGCCGTATAATGATCACGGTGTCCAGGATTTGAAAAGTGGGCGGAGCCGAGCAAAATTTTGACGCATTTTTTATGTTTTTCGGGAAAAAAAAACATAAATTCTTAATTTTTCCCACATGTGCTTCAACAGAATTATAGCTGAGGTCTTTAGAAATTTTTTAAGCCTAAGAACGTCGAATTTGGTTCAGCCACTATTTCGAAATAATCGTGTTGAGTTTTTTGGTGTTTTTGCAGGATAAATCTTTACGAAAATCGAAGTTTGGGCCATTTTATGATATTAAAAGATACAATACATACATTTTACAAAGAAAAACAGGTTTTACTGAACACGGTGTCCACGATTTGAAATATGAGCGGAGCCTAATTTGCTGGCGTGTCAGCAAACTCTCATGGCGCACTTTCGGTGCTTGCGCAGTTTGCGACTCTCGAATTTCTTTATTGATTTTATTATTTTTCTTTCAGTAAAACCTGTTTTTCTTTGTAAAATGTATGTATTGTATCTTTTAATACTATAAAATTGTCCAAACTTCAATTTTCGTAAAGATTTATCCTGCAAAAACACCAAAAAACTCAAAATGAATATTTCGAAATGGTGGCTAAACCAAATTCGACGTTTTTAGGCTTAAAAAGTTTCTAAAAACCTCAGCTATAATTCCGTTGGAGCACATGTGGGAAAAAATAAGAATTTATGCTTTTTTTCCCGAAAAACATAAAAAATGCGTCAAAATTTGAATTTCGCGCGAAAAAATCCAGTGGGGCGAGTTTGCTCGACTCCGCCCACTTTTCAAATCCTGGACACCGTGGCTGAAAGAAAAATAATAAAGTCAATTAAAAAAATGCAAGAGTCGAAAAATGCGCAAGCACTGAAAGTGTGCCATGCAAGTTTGCTGGCCCGCCAGCTAACTTAGGCTCCGCCCACATTTCCAATCCTGGACACCGTGCCGATCCTTTTTTTCGTAAATTAACTTTTTAATTCCAGAAATGCGAAACATGTACGATGACATGAAGAAGCACCGAATCGTTCGCACAAGAGAATGGTTTCCTGAATTGTCTCCTGAAATGATGAAGCTGTGCAAAAAGAATATTGACGAATACATCAAACAATACGAATTCACTTTGCAACACGAATATCCCACCGAACCACAGCTGATTGCTCAGTGCGTCTGGGATGAGGCGGCGAGATCGCAAGCATTTCTACAAGCGGCTCCATTTGCATCGGTTCTAGTTCAAGAATTCAATGATTTTGTGGCGGGACACAGAGAGAATATGATGATCTGCGACCGAGAACTCTATGTAGAGTCTGTGAAGAATGGAACTTTAAAAGCTCATGAAGCTATCGGCAGAAATTTGTAATTTTTAAATAATTTATCGTTTCACATATGATTGATGGTTTTAACTAATTGCCCGTACATATTGCATGTATTGTGAAAACAAAAAAATTGCAACGCGGTGTTTGCGTACTTTTGAAATTCAAACGAAAATGGGAACAAATCTCTTCATTTCCCATGCTATTTCTTCCATTGCCGTTTGAATTTCAAAAGTACGCAAACACCGCGTTGCAATTTTTTTGTTTTCACAATATGTATTTCAAATTTTTTTGTTGCTCAATAAAATCGTATTTTGCAAACGGTTTTTGCAGATTGGACGTTTTCTTCATTTTCTGGCCTTTGGGAGAGTGAGAGAGAGAAATCGGAATAAATTTTGGCACAGTCATTTGAAATAAGTGTCACTCATTCAAAGAGAGGGTGATGAATATTTAACCCTTAAAATGGCCGCTTTCTCCCGAAGAATATCGGCACGAATTTCGACACAGCTTAAATGAGTGTGACCGTAATCCATTAACGAGAAAGTGGACGAAAGAGAGAGAGAGATAACACAAGAAAACAAAATAAAATCAATAATCTCTTATTTGCCATCACCCGCACTCATTCAACTGTGTCAAAATTCAGGCCGAAATTCCTCGTGAGAAGCGGTCATTTTGAAGGATAATATCACCTTGTTGAGACGACAGCAGTATCATATTTAAGGCACTTGTTGTGATCTCACTGTTGGACCTGCGAATTTCGGTTTTGTGATGCCATTTTTCTTTTATTTCCAAGTTTCTCGGACACGTTTTTGACGACAATCATTTTCCGAAAAATTTTGAGAATTTTGGAAATCTGACAATGCCGATTTCCGTTTCCGCACGAGCCTGATGCTGATGTTTGTAAAAATGTGCGCAGAATCTCCATAGATATGGCGCAGAATTACAACGCCACATAAAACGGCTCTTTGAGCACATTAGACTCACTTCTAAATTTATACGAGAAGAGCGGCACACCATTAAAACAAAAATGAAGCCTTCGGCCGTGTTCACTGTGTTACTATTAATCATTTTCTTAAATCCAACCGTTTCCCAAGATAACCGAGACGATTCTAATACTGATACCACAACTAGTGATGGATTTGATTGCATCTGGCTAGATACGAACTTCACTTACAACAAGTGGTCTAGTAATCTAGTGTACAATGGGACGTGTTGCTCTCGAGCCGCAATCAAGGCGCTCAATGAGAGCAGCCAGTATTCGTGGCTCGTAGATGGATACAATAACAATCCGGACTTGTACAACAGATGGGATGCTCTCACTAATTTGCTATTTTGCATTCCGGGAGCATGTACGGAGCCAAATCCAGCGTGGATTAATTGTTCGGGTTAGTTTAGATTTTTGAAAGAGGTGACGAGATGAATAAAATAAACTCCGAAAACTTACTGAAAATGCTTTTTCTTTTCTGGTGGAGTATTCCGCCGCTGCTACTCATTCTAATTTGTATTACGCACGCCTCCCCCGTCGTCCAATGAGCCACCAAGTTCCGAAAATGCACTGTTTTGAGAAATTCGATTCATCATTTTATTATTCAGGATGTCACCATCATTTTAATCCAAAAACAAGGCCTTTTTGTCAAAAAATGACCGAGCCTTAGGGTTTTAAAAATGCGCCAGGTAGAAACAATTTTGGAAGAAGGCTGGGGTGCCATGTTACGCAACATGTACCGAAAAGAATTGCATGGATGAAAAATGTGAACTTTTTTACACGGGAGTCGGAAGTATGAATTCGTAATTCCATGCAACTGTGATAAACTTTTGGTTCCATCACTTCAAAGAAGGCGACTTCCTTCTCTCGAATACGGCTGGATCTATCCGCCATCAGTGAGTACACGTGTGAGTACACACTGACATTTCTATATCTGTTTTTATTATAAAGGGGGTGCCAACTTTCTGGGGAATGTGGCTTAAAATATACTCTTGGGTGGGGGATTTACGAATATCACATCGAAATCGCACGAAAAATTTTTTCTGATTTTTGGCGAATTTTACAAAAAAACATAGAAGACCACGAGGAGTACACGATTTGGCGCGAAATTCAAACGTCATTTTCTTTTTCAATATTTTTATCCCGTCTTTTTCTTCTTTTTTTGCATTAATATACTCGGTATAAAACGCTGATAACTCGCTCCAATCGAACAAAGAATTTCGCATGCATTTGGAGTGAGGTTTAGAGAAATCAGAGCAAAAAATCGGCCACGGCTCTCTCAATTTTCTGCACTCTCTCGTCGCCAACATGGCCGCGTCCACCACTGTGCGAAGGGAGCGCGTTTGCAGCGCTCCGTACTGAGAATATTTGAGAAATATTGTACAAACATCATTTCGTGTTTGAAAATACCAAATTAATGCGTGTTGATCACAAAAGTCACGATAAAACAAATTCGGAACAAAAATTCTCATACATTCCCTTTTTGTTACTTTTCCTGCTCAATTCCGCATTAAATTCACACTTTTATATGTAATTTTTATATTTGAACAAAAAATTTTCACAAGAAATTATTTAAAACGTTGAATCGAACGACAGCCGAATATCGATTTTTCGATTATTATGACTAAAATGTGTTTTCGCGATTATCTAAAATTTTAATAAGCGATTAGAGCATTTTTTATCGAAAATCGATGATAAAAACGAGGGAAAATGCAAGAAAAATAAATATTTCTGGTGAAAATGGATGTTTCTAGAATCCGCGGCCGGGGGTTTCCTAGGCCACGGCCACGATTTTCGTGTACTCCTCGTGGTCTTCTATTTTTTTTTTGTAAAAATCATAAAAAATTATAGAATTTTTTTGTGCGATTTCAAAGTGATATTCATAAATCCCCCACCCAAGAGTATATTTTAAGCAACTTTCCCCACAAAGTTGGCACCCCCTTTAAAAGCATGATAAGAATGATAAGAAAATGATAATTTCTGGGAAAAAAGGTGATATACATACAGTGCGACCAGTAAGTTAAAAACAGCCCCTTTCAATTTTGAACCCAGTCAAAACCAGATTTTTATAATGTTGAAGTACGTAAAACATGCGCGTGATCTCCATAGATATTGCGAAAAATTGCTATGCTACGCGACATAAAACGGCTGTTCGTGCACATTCTACGAACTTTCAAATTTATATATTCATGTATGCCAAAAGCGGCACATTATTAAAACAAAAATGTGGCTTTCGACTGTTCTTACTGTGTTACTTTTAACCATTTTCTTCACTCCAACAGTTTCCCAAGACACTAATACTGACACCACAATGAGTGATGGATTTGATTGCATCTGGCTGAATAGAAACTTCCGTTATTCCAATGGGTCTTATACAATGGAGTACAATGGAACGTGCTGCTCTCAAACTGCAATCAACACCCTTAAAGAAAACAGTCAGTATAGCTGGATCATCGAGCAAGAAAATCCTCAAAGTATCAACAAATGTGAAGCTCTTACTCAATTGTTATTCTGCACTCCGGGAGCATGTACGGAACCGAATCCAGTGTGGACTAATTGTTCGGGTGTGTTTAGATTTTCAAAGTTTCTTGCCGTTTTAGGTAGTTGTTAATTTTTTTTTTCATTTTCCGCTTTTCTTGTTTTCCCAGCAAATGATTTTGTAGGCGAGATTAGTTTTTAAAAAATCCCAAAAATCAGCTGAAAATAAAAAAGATTCTGCTATCTCTTTTTTGTCTGCGTCTCTTCAATTCGAACTGTGGTTGCGTGGTCGCGAACCAATAAATGGGCGGAGTTTTGCGTTCTCATGTCGCAACTCGATTGAAAAATCAATAGTTTCTGATGGAGCATTCTGCCGCTGCTGCTCAGTGAAATTAGTGCTATGAAATATGTATGCATGGACATTCTCAAATACGAAAGAGTAATTTCATCTCATCTCATCTCTGGAAATCTATTCTTGCAAAAGACGGTACAGCTCAGTCGCCTATTCACTTGGAAAGTCAATTAAGAAATACTGTAGTCGAGAAATTTAACACCTTGGAACTTTGGCAGGAGGGTGCTACACGGAAGAAGGATTTCGTTTTCCTAAAAAATTTTTCAAATGGTCCCAGGATGTCATACTTGATCTTCTTCGGCTTTCATCGGTTGCAACCGAATGGACATACTTTAAAGTCGATTTTCCTTGTTTTTGTCCACAATACATAAGTTTCTATAAAATATTTCTTATTATGCTTATGTATGTAAAAACATGCGCACGATCTCCATAGATATTGCGAGAAATTGCTATGCTACGCCCCATAAAACGGCTCTTTGAGCCCATTAAATTCACTTTCAATTTTAAATACGACAAAAATGAAGCCTTCAACCGTGTTTACTGTGTTACTTTTATCACTTTCTCTTCATTCAACCGTTTCCCAAGACAATCAAGACGACTCCACTACTGAAACAACGACAAGTGATGTATTCGATTGCAAGTGGTTGGATGTGAACTTCACTTATACCAGTCTATCAAGCTGGCCGAGTACAAAAATAATATACAATGGAACGTGTTGCTCCGAAACCGCAATCGAGACGCTTAAAGAGAGCAATCAGTATTCGTGGATCGCAAACTTGGACTCACCTGAAGTTCGCAACAGATGGAGTGCTCTCACTAAATTGTTATTTTGCACTCCGGGTGCATGTACGGAACCGAATCCAGTGTGGACTAATTGTTCGGGTGTGTTTATGGGGTTATTCATTTCATGCAGGAAATGACAAAAAGTGAATTTTGCAGTTCGACGAAATGCAGTTTTCTGCTGCAGAAAATGTCGTTTTCTGCATGAAATGAATAAGGAAAATTTGACAAAAAATGCAAAAAAGCATGAAATGAATAACCCCATTAGATTTTTCAGTTTCTTACCGTTTTATGCAATTGACAAATTTCCTGATTTTCTTGATTTTGCAGCAACTGTTTTTAACCGATTTTGAAGACGAAATGAGTAAATATAAGTTTAGAAGCCTTCTGAAAGCTTAAATAAAACCTTTTTAAATATTTTTATGAAATTTCGGGCACCAAAATAATTTCTCGGCGGTCAAAAGCGCAGTCATTAGTGGTGGCTGCTGGTTTCACCCAGCCTCTAATTGGGTAGTAGAGAAATATACGAAAACTTAAATACCGTAAAAACTGTAATATACCGCCATGGCGGTCTATTTTTCGGAGTGGGTCTAGGGGTGGCGTTGTATTAGAGGTGGCGTTCTATTAGAGGGTGGCGGTGTATTTTCCGGAGCTGAATTTTTAGAGAAAAAAATCATATTTTATTTTTCTACAACCAAAAATAACAAAAATCAACAGAAAAATAGAAAAAAAACGAATGTAAATATTGTCGACCCGCAACGACGGCGAATCGCGCTCCACCGATTATAGTACTTTGTGATTTTCATTTTGGATTCCAAATTATTTCATTTCACGTTGAATTTATACGTGAAATGAAGTAATTTGGATATACTCGGTATAAAACGCTGCAAACTCGCTCCAAACGAACAAAAAATTTCACATGCATTTGGAGTGAGGTTTAGAGAAATCAGAGCAAAACATCGGCCACGGCTCTCTCAATTTTCTGCACTCTCTCGTCGCCAACGTGGCCGCGTCCATCACTGTGCAAAGGGAGCGCGTTTGCAGCGCTCCGTACTGAGAATACCAAAATGAAAATCAAAAAATACTAAACACAACGGAGCGCGTTTGACCGTCATGGAGAGCCGATAATATGCATAATATGCATTTGTACTGCTATTCGAATTCAAGAGACATGTCACTGTCATCCTACTACGGTATTACTGCGTCGCGAAAAGCAGTCAGAGCGGAGCGTTGTGGTCTCGCCGCGAAAAGTGGTGGTCACAGCCGAGTCACAGCAGAGTCACAGCAGCGTCGCGCGCTCTGCTCTGACAGGTTTTCGCGACGCAGTAATATAGAACTCGGACGGAGTTATATTTCGTGCACTGGTTTTTTTAGTACAGCTCCATTTTAGCCGGTTCTATTCCGCGCAGTTATATTCCGTAGCAGTTCTTTTATGTGCGAGTTCTATACCGTAGTACTCTTTAATCAGTTAGCTTCGTCTTTCATTGGACACCTCGGTGTTTCCGTACTTTTGGCTACAGTAATCCGCGTTGCAAAAAATTACTGGAACACCGGTTCGTGTTTATATTGTCCATTCGCGAAAAAAGCAAGTGCGCTCCACGAAACTTAGTACTACGTGGATTTCATTTTCGTCGCCAAATTATTTCAATTCACGTGTAAATTCAACGTGAAATGAAATAATTTGGCGACGAAAATGAAATCCACGAAGTACTAAGTTTCGTGGAGCGCACTTGTTTTTTTCGCGAATGGACAATAGGCCGAAGTTTTTCACAGTGACGGTGTATTACAGTGTGGCGTTCTATTAGAGGGTGGCGTTCTATTTTTCGAAGTGACGTTGGGGGTGGCGTTGTATTACAGGCGGTGTTCTATTAAAGGTGGTGTTCTATTACAGTTTTTACGGTAATTTCAGGCTCAGAAATATACAAAACCAGTCGTCCGAGAACGCAGAACACCGTGAACTCGTTTGGCTTTGTTCTCGGGTTTTAACCATATACTAATTTTCATGACTTCTTTCTTAATGTGTCTGCTTTGTTAGATTTGTTAAAAATACCGTATTTCCTCTAATATAGGCGCATGCGCATTATTTCATTTCATCATAACTGCCCGGTATTTAGAGGTTTGCACACCAAACTTCGGCCGTCTCAAGCCTGCTTGGTTAGAAAGTGTTTTGGCGAGTTTGGTGTGCAAACCTCTAAATACCCGGCAGTTGTGATGAAATGAAACAATAGAAGCGCATGCGCCTATATTAGAGGAAATACGGTAATGATCCAGTACTCACAGATGTTTCACCGCCTTGAAGGTGTTAAACAGTTTTGTGAAGCGAATTTCACAAGGATATTTATGGGGTTATTCATGAGAAAAAAAAGGTTTGTTATTGTTTTTTTCCAATTCACGCGATGTCGAGAATTGTAAAAAAAAATACAGGTAGAGAAACGGGGGTTTCCACCTGATATAGCATTGATAGTGAAGAGACACAGAGACTGCCCCCCCCCCCCCTTTCTTTGAACTCCTCACCTTCTGCGTCTCGTCTCTTCAATATCAATGCTATATCAGGGGAAACACCCGTTTTCTCGACATCGCGTGAATTGGAAAAAAAAAACAAAAACAAACAGTTTTTTTTCTCGTGAATAACCCCATTAATTAAAATCTTTTCTAAAACTCCATCTTTCCTAAACAAAAATTAGAACATTTCAGAGACTACAACCACCATCATAACCTCGACAACCACTTCTACTTCCACCACAACCTTGGCAGATTCTACAACTACTATTAGCGACGAGACTACTTCTACTGAAGCAGAATCTACAACGTCACTTCCGGAAGATTCCACCACAACTAACAAGCCAATAACTTCAACTCGTGGTCGTAAAAGGACTACCGAGGTGACTGAATCAACGCAATCTCTATTGTCTTCCACTTTTGAAACAACGACTTTGGGCGAATCAATCACTTCAGAAAGTCTTTCAACGTCTACTGATGAGACGACTTTATCCAAGTCAACTGTTGCTGAGCAACCCACTGTTGAAGAATTAGCGACCACTCAAACAAGAAAAATAGCCGATTCAACCACAACTGAGCAACCTACGGGAAGAATCTCGGAATCAACAAGTGCTGAAGTCTCCACAGCATCTGAAACCATCGGATCCTCTCAAGCAATCGATGAAACAACTACGTCTTCAGAAATTACGAGCTTCACAGGTTCATCCAGATCATCAACTTCTTCCGGAGATTCCACAATAACGGGAGGGTCTTCGGAGCAAACCACTTCTGGAGTTTTAACTTCCAGTTTTTCTGAAGTTCCAACGGCATCAGAAACGCCGTCAGGAGACACCACGACTTTAAAATCAGCAAATA
The DNA here is from genome assembly GCA_963572235.1 of Caenorhabditis japonica. Classification (NCBI taxonomy): domain Eukaryota; kingdom Metazoa; phylum Nematoda; class Chromadorea; order Rhabditida; family Rhabditidae; genus Caenorhabditis; species Caenorhabditis japonica. The sequence continues at coordinate 20,942,629 of OY754343.1, read as the reverse complement.
CTGAAAACACAAGGTCGACAAATACAGCTATTACTGGAAATTCAGAATCTACAACTTTCGAACCCTCAACAATTTCTGAGGCCTCTACAACATCTGGGCAAACAAAAAGTTCTGAAACTACACATACGTCAACGTCTCAGCATTCAACAATATCTGGAAGTGAAGCAACGCAACACAAAAGTTCACAGGGTTCGACAACTACTGGTTCATCTACACCGTCTAATAATTCCCAAAATGACACATCAACGACAATTATCTCAACAACAGCATCTGGCCCCACCACGTCTTCACCATCTTCAATTTCCACATCATCTGTCTCTGTCACATCAGCACAACGAACGACTACTGTAATTGATGGGGTCTATGTAAGTATTTTTGCTGTTTTTGTAAATATGTTCTGTGACCTTCCCCAGTGTTATTCTATCTTACCCGCATCCAACATGTTCAGTTTCGCAACCAAACCGTCGAACTTTACCCGAATTGCACACAGAAAACCGTTGAACTTTTGTTCTTCACCAACGGCACCATACTACGAAATGTAACTGTTGATTTGTCGGCATGTGTGAGTTTCTTTTAGTTCCGTGGACCGGAAATAACCATAATTTATGTATCTGAACATTTCTCTACAATCTAGAACTCTTCGACATCAACCATACGAACCACCACTGAATCATATTCAACTACAACTTATAACTGGCCGACGGGCGGGACCACCAGGATGCTTCCAAGTGGAGAAATTGTGGGTGAAAAGAAAGAGAAAATGCAACTGATTATAAATATTTCAAGCTTTTATCTGAAGCTCTTACCTCTTACGAGAACTGCACTACAGTACTCCGTCAGTTGATTTACAATCCATCGACGAATACAACAAGAACCGAAGTTACAACTGATCCGGAGGGTTGTGTAAGTTGTTTTAATTGTAATCAAAAGCTAGTATTCATATTAAGACCATTTTTGTTGCAGAAAACAACATCCACCACAAAATCATCTTCTGGAGGATCATTAACATCGACTGTAGGATCTGAGCCGACTACAACTTTTGCTTGGCCAACTGGAGGAACCACTCGAGTTTTACCATCTGGGGAAATTGTAAGTCTTCCTCAAAGAATTTTGAGGGCTAATTTCACACTATTACGTTTTCCCGAGTACGTGAGATGTCGTAAAATGGGTCTTGCTACGATCGGTGTATGCATACTTGTAAACAATCTACAGTACTTGGGATACTGTAGATTTTTTACATTTTTCGACATGCATGAATTGGAAAAACTTGTAGTTTTTTACATGAATAACCTCCTAAATATAAAAAATACGTTTTAAAAAACAAAAAAAAACATGAAAAATAAAGAAAATTTTTAATTGAAAAAATTCGAAAAAAATATATTCAAATTCACAAGTGTGACATCTCACGTACTCGGGATTACGTAATAGCTACCCAGTCGATGCCTAAAAGCTGTTCATTAGCTGCTCGAATTTCCTTGAATCGTTTACTTTATGTATGCCATGCGCCTTATCGTTTTACTTTAAAAATGCCTTATCCTTCATTCATATTTAACCCCTCTCTTGCTCACAAATTCTCACGGATTCGTGAAATCTGTGGTGTAACTGGTAGAGTGCGGGAAATTTAAAAGGAATAAGAATTTGAGATTTGTCTGTATTCATTTTCTTATCGCGGTTTCTGAAGGATTTTCTGGGAAAATTTTGTGGAACTTTAAGGTCTTAAAAAACTCTGTTTGATCTATAGTATCACCCTGATTTCTGTCAGAATTTACAGAAAACGTACCCAAAAGTACCTTTGTAGTGAGTTTTTGGGCAAAATTACCTATTTACAAAAATCCTTTTTAGCCATATCAAATTTTCCGACTTCCCAAAGACCCCAAGCCGTGAGCAATACTATTTTTTAGATATTATCTGAAGCTCTTACTTCTTACGAGAACTGCACTACAGTACTCCGCCAGTTGATTTACAATCCATCGACGAATACAACAAGAACCGAAGTTACAACTGATCCGGAGGGTTGTGTAAGTTTTTGTATTCGAAATCAAAAGTTAGACGTCGAGTGTGGGATTAACACCTATTTTTTTGCAGAAAGCCACAACTACCACAAAATCCTCGTCTGGAGTAACAACATCATCGACTGATAACTCCGAGTCTACAACTACTTATGCTTGGCCAACTGGAGGGACTACTCAAGTTTTACCATCTGGAGAAATTGTAAGAGAAGTGCATTTTCTAGAGTAAATTTGCAGATGAATTAATTTATTTTCGTGCCTGTTGAAACGAATGCCCAAAGGCGCAAAAGGTGGATTGCGGTCCAGACAACAGATAACACGCGTTTAAAACCAATAAATTTTTTATTCTCCGAAAAACCTCGACCGAGGGAAAAACGGGAGGAATGTGGTCCTGCGGTCGGTTCGGGCCACGCTCTCGCTCTTGGCGAGAGACGCGGCACGGCCGTGCACGTCTTACGGATTTAATTAGGGTTTGCGGACCCTTTACAGGGGAAAAAGCACGTAAAATTCAGAGAAAAAGGAGAGAAAGCGATAAAAAGAAAAGCAACGATAATTAAATCCTAAAAACCTTCGAATTTTGGGTCCTCCTGCCGCCGCGCCGGGGTGGGTTACGGTCGCCGGGGTTCCTTGCGGCGCCTGCACATCAAACTTGCCGCCGCGAAGATTCAAATAGGTTGAGGTCCGGCGATGTGTGCGAGCGTGTTTCGGGCTCATTTTGGTCTGTTTTCTCGTGTTTTTTGTCGAATTTCTTCCTTTTTTGCTGTCTCGTGGGGAAGGGGAGTTGCGTGCGGGAGATCCTCTTTTGGGTCTCCCAATTCGCAACACCTGTTGCACAGCCTTGCGTCGCCTATCTTTACTAGATGCCTTGTCCTTTTTCTAAAAGACGTTTGCATCCCGATTCGGGGTTTTTATGAAAGATTTAACCATGATCCAGTTATGTACATACTGTATATGGATCTATGATTAAAATAAGGACAAAAAATGGGTTAAATATTTAGGAATCTAAAGTGATAGCATGATATTCAGCTTGCTTGACGTCATTTCTTCCTAGATAATGTTGGTTTACAAAGATCAAAGAGAGTAAATAATTTGGTTCATGACCGACTCTTCCAGCAACTATCTCAATACGAATAATTGGCCAAAGCAATTAAACTTTTTAGATATTATCTGAAGCTCTGACTTCTTACGAGAACTGCACTACAGTACTCCGCCAGTTGATTTACAATCCATCGACGAATACAACAAGAACCGAAGTAACCACTGATCCGGAGGGTTGTGTAAGTTTTTTATTTGTTATCAAAAGCTAGAGAACGCGTGACGTGACTCCGCCCACTTTTTTTTCGCGCGACCACGCAAACACAGTTCGATTCGAAGAGAAGCAGAGAAAACATTTCCTTTTTCTCTCGTTTTCATGCTGCAACTCGATTGAAAACACAATAAGACCATTTTTTGTTCCAGAAAGCCACAACTACCACAAAATCGTCGTCTGGAGAAACAACAGCATCGACTGATAACTCCGAGCCTACAACTACTTATGCTTGGCCAACTGGAGGAACCACTCGAGTTTTGCCATCTGGAGAAATTGTCAGTAATCTCTGCTCATACATATGTGCATACATATAAAATGTTGTTTCTAGCTGATTTCGGAGTCTCTGGTATCCTATAGTAACTGTACTACAGTGTTGATGCAATTGATATACAACCCATCGACAAACTCCACTCGAACCGAAAAGACCACTGATCCGGAGGGTTGCGTAAGTGAAATAAAACATGCAGTTTTCATAGTATTTATCGTATTCTTCAGAAGAATACTTCAACAACTCCAGGCTCTATGGGTGCCACGTCTCCAATGACCACCACTGAGGTGCCGTTTACCTTCCCGGAAAGCCAAACGACAAAGATTCTACCGTCGGGAGAGATTGTTAGTGAAGAGGATTCTGAGTTTTTTTTTACTTTTAAACATTTTCAGTTGCTTTCGGAATCGTTAGAATCTTATTCGAACTGCACAACGGTCCTGTTACAATTGATTTACAATCCGAAAACCAATACAACGAGGACGGAGAAGACGACAGATCCGGAAGGATGTGTTAGTTTGGATATAAATTCAGGCTCATGCCTTGATTTCTAAACGTGCAATATTTTTTAGAAAGCTACAACAACAACAACAACATCAAAAGTTTCCACATCTTCCCAATCCACAACCGCTACACAAAAAATGTCTAAATGCTCTAGCCCATCCCTGGATCTAAACTACTCCTCTCGACCAACGTCTTCTAAATTGAATACGTCATACTCGATGGGAGATCAAATCGTTCACATTTGCCAGGCTGGCTACGTGTTTCAATATGCTCGACAGCCATTCAAAGTCTATCAGTGCATGGCGAATGATAAATGGTCTGGTACACCGGAGAGTTGCGTGGGTGGGTGAATTGGAGACGATTTCATTTTAAAATCAGAAATATTGTTTTTTTCAGTGGATCATCTCGACCTGTGATCAGAGAAGAATGATGATTTGATGGAGCAATTAACTCTAACTTTTATTTATTTTTTATTTAAGAAATAACTTTATGAAAAAAATTTGGCTAATCAGACTCGAAATCGGATTTGTTCGAATAAAATGTTCAATCTACCGAATTAAAAACCAAACGATTTATCAGAATCGGAAGGACTTCCATATTTATACTAACTTTAACTCTGTCGCGAGGAGCGGTCAAAAAAGAGCGAAATTTCGCCGCAGCGTCCGCTTGGGTCTCACAGCGATAGAAGAAAATGCACTTATGGATCTATTAATCACAGGAAAAAAAACCGTTTTTCGTGGTTTATTCCTATGCAGAATTGAGGAAAAAATCTACAGTAGTCGGTTTCTTGGCGTTAAGACCGACCGATAAAATAATTCGATGAGCCTTTAAGTTTCAGCCGAATCCTTATTGAACATTAAAGGCGCATCGCATTTTTTAACGGCTGGTAAAAAAAACCACGAAAAACGGTTTTTCCTGCGCTGAATAGGTCCATTACTGTCGAAAATCTTTCTTTTTCTTGCGGTACACATTTTTTTCTGTGCACTGATTTCACATCTGCAAAGCCGAAAATTTTTAAAATTTAAACAGCGCGCGCATTTTAGGTGTGCATTAGGGCGCACTTGCATCGGCTCCCAATTCGTGTCGGCTATTTACGTTAGAGTCTCCATAATGGAACAAAAATGTGCGGCATTGAATTTATACGTGAAAGGAAATAATTTTTAAATAAACCAAAATGAAAATCGCATAGCGTTGAGTTCAGCGGAGCGCGTTTGACCATTTTGGCGGGCCGACAATATTTTTAAAATCGATATTTCGGTCCAAAACTTTCTGAGCATATCCGAGAGTACTTTTGACATTATTTCCAAAGATTTCAGACTCATCGGAACATTCTCCGAATTGTCTCCCAATTTTTCGTAGATTTTAGCATTTTTCGACATTCTCATAATGAGTCAAACTTTGCTGGGTGACTTCCTGTGAGATATTTTTTCCTCACTTTTTCCAAACCTGTTAAGAAAATTTAAAGCGTTTATAAACTTTTTCGAGACTAAAAACTATTATTTTTAAACCTATGCCAATTTTTATAATTTTAAAGTTTTCAAAGTAATGTTCAAACTATTTTATGACATTTTGACACCTTTTTGAAGCTGCGCTTACTAAATTACCCATAATAAAATCATGGCGCATGAAATATTAGAGGAAAAAGAAAGCGATTAATATTTTGAACTGCGTTTTTCCGTCTATCGTCTCTTAATTTTACACGCACTCTCGTGAATTAAAGGCACATGTGCTTGCAACTGAGCGCGGGTCTCGCAGCGACTAGAATTTTTCGTTCTCAGCGCTTTTTTGTGAGGAAACTCAAGTGAAAGAAGGGGTTCCGAGGAAAACCAGTATCTTCCAGGTATCCACTGGTTTGATCGTGTCGAAACCCAGTTAAAGAAGGTGCGTGGAAAAACGGAGCGTTGTAGTGTTTTAAAAAATTCTTCAAAATTTTTAATTTTTTATCGTTTTTTTTTTCATATTTTCTTCTGATTTTAATTTTTTTTTCTTGTTAGTCTATTTTTAAAAAATAAAAATAAAAAACGATAAAGGTCGCGAGTTATCTTGCAAATTTGGTCTGATACATGGAACAAAAGTTGTTGAAAAAATCCCAAATTTAAAATTTACAATCTGAAATATTGATTTTCAAACATTTTAGGCAATGTTTCTTTTTTGGGCCTCATGTCCGGAATTATTCTTGACAGTTGTTCCTCGTTTCCGACCAAGTTTTCCGACTTTGCTCACAATTGTTTGTCAAAGTTTGATATTTTCCGCATTTCCTCATACGGCCGATTGGGATAATTAAATATCGTAGCTGGATGAGATTCGTAAACTGCCTTAAAAGATGAGACCCCACGAAAAGGGGGGAAAGTGTTGAAACGCAGGAACGAAAAGGGGGGAAAATGGGCACAGTTTGTCTGCAAAAGTGCCGCACGGTTTTTTCTGCATTTTTGGAGAATGAGCAACAGTGTTTTTTTTTTCTGCTTTTTTTGCCTGAAATTAGTTTTTTTGGGTATTTATTGTCCATTCGCGACAAATGCAGGTGCGCTTCATTGAACTTCGTACTTTGCGATTTTCATTTTCGTCACCAAATTATTTTTCCTCTTTTTCTTCGATTTCTTGCTAAAATTCTCCGTTTTCCTTTGATATTTATTTGTTAAAATGACTGATAACAAACAAACAGTAATATTTTGTGAAAAATTTCCCAATTATGCCCAATTTTAGTTAAAATTCGCCATTTTTCGAAATTGCCGCTGCTTTAAAAATTCCTAAATCATTTATTTAGAAAGCTTTTAGTTCAAATGATATTATGATGATGTATTTCAATGTATTCTTTCTTTTTAGCACACAATTTTCCTATTTTAATGCGAAATCACCCGAATTTTCGCAAAAAATATTATTTTTCACAAAAATCAATAATTTTGTGGACCTCTCGCAGCTTTTCCGCTCCTTTTATTTTTTAATCGTTTCTATTTTGTCTCCGCATTTTAAATACTAAATTCCAGCAAAACAAAGCAGGAAAGAAACACTATTTCTCATTCTCCAAAAATGTAGAAAAACCGTGCAGCACTTTTGCAGACAAACTGTGCCCATTTTCCCCCCTTTTCGTTCCTGCGTTTCAACACTTTCCCCCCTTTTCGTGGGGTCTCTAAAAGATTCGTAAAATATCTCATGAGATTCGTGAATCTCGTGAGATACTTGAATTTTCCTCGTGAGATCTGTAAATTTCCTTGTGAGATTTGTAATTTCTCACGAGGCTTCACGAGAAAATTTACGAATCTTATCCAGCCATGATAATTATTCGAATCAGTCGTTTCAGATTCGTCGATTTTCTAAAAATACAAAAATGAAATGCCAGAGTCTTACTATGAACAATATTTTTTATTCAGAGTTAATCGGCACTGTGAAAAGGACTAAAATGACACCAGAAAGGTTTGTTATGATTTGTGTTGAAATTAATTGGTTTTTATCTTTTTAGAGCAATTCCTCACATTATTCGACGAAATTTCTATTTCAATTCGTCACATTCAAGTTCTGTTGGAACATTCTTGATCAATTCTTGAAAAATACGTGTGGCATGATAAAAGGTATGGGGTTACTCGGGAGTACCACAGAATATCACTTTTCGTAATAGAACTCGACCGGAATATCACTCGTCGTAATCGAAAATGACTAGGATTGAACTAATTTACCAATACTTCCCACTTGCTCTGGTAATTTACAGTTTTTTTCGAACCCGTATCTGTAAAATCCGGCCGCAATATGAATTTTTTTCAACAAAGAGTGGGGAGCGTGACAAAACCGGTAAAAAGACGAAGCCGATGAACAAAAATTCGGGGAGAAATTTGCAAGTCTGTGGCACGATTTTTGTACACGAAGTTTTATTGCACGCTATTGGAATATCCTTTTTCGGCAAAGAGAGGCTGGAAAGCTTAATACCGCATAATTATTCGTGCTATTGTGTTTTCAATCGACTTGCGACATGAGAACGCGAGACTCCGCCCATTTTTTTGTGCGCGACCACGCGAACACAGTGATATTTGAAGAGACGCAGACAAGTAGCGCACAAATAAGTGGGCGGAGTCTAGCGTTCTCATGTCGCAAGTCGATTGAAAACACAATATTACCGTCAATTTTCTAATAGAGCGGCCCTTTAAAATAGAGCGGCCCCCCTAAAATAGGCCGGCCCCTCTCATATAGGAATGAATTTAATAATTTTATCAATAATTTGGTTAAATTTTTCCAATTGTCCCTTATTGACAGATTTCTTTTAAAAAAATTTTTAATGGAAATTCCTCAAGGTTTAATACAATTTTTAAGACATTGAAAAGTAAACCTACCGTATTTCCTCTAATATAGGCGCATGCGCTTCTATTTTTTCATTTCTTCACAACTGCTGGGTATTTAGAGGTTTGCACACCAAACTTCGGTTGTCTCATGCCTGCTTGGTCATGAAGTATTTTGGCGAGTTTGGTGTCCACCAGTGTGCTTCACCGATTAAATTTTTGTCGATTAATCGACTAATTAACCGACTAATTAATCGATTAATTAATCGACGATTAATCGACTAAAATTAGTCGCTTAATCGATTATTAATCGGTGAATTAGTCGCCGATTAATCGATGAATTTAGTCGATTAATTAATCGACTAAATTAATCGTCGACTGATTTAGTCGATTAATTAATCGGTGAATTAGTCGCCGATTAATCGTCGATTGAAGGAGCTGTACCGATACAGAGCCGGTTCTATTCCGGGCAGTTCTATTCCGGGCAGTTCTATTCCGGGCAGTTCTACTCTGGGCAGTTCTATTACGGGCAGTTCTACTCTGGGCAGTTCTATTCCGGGCAGTTCTATTCCGGGCAGTTCTACTCCGGGCAGTTCTACTCCGGGCAGTTCTATTCCGGGCAGTTCTATTCCGGGTAGTTCTATCCCGGGCAGTTCTATTACGGGCAGTTCTATTCCGAACAGTTCTATTCCGGACAGTTCTATTCCGGGCAGTTCTACTCTGGGCAGTTCTATTCCGGGCAGTTCTATTCCGGGAAGTTCTACTCCGGGCAGTTCTACTCCGGGCAGTTCTATTCCGGGTAGTTCTATTCCGGGCAGTTCTATTCCGGGTAGTTCTATCCCGGGCAGTTCTATTACGGGCAGTTCTACTCTGGGCAGTTCTATTACGGGCAGTTCTACTCTGGGCAGTTCTATTCCGGGTAGTTCTATTCCGGGCAGTTCTATTCCGGGCAGTTCTATTCCGGGCAGTTCTATTCCGAACAGTTCTATTCCGGACAGTTCTATTCCGGGCAGTTCTACTCTGGGCAGTTCTATTCCGGGCAGTTCTATTCCGGGCAGTTCTACTCCGGGCAGTTCTACTCCGGGCAGTTCTACTCCGGGCAGTTCTACTCCGGGCAGTTCTATTCCGGGTAGTTCTATTCCGGGCAGTTCTATTCCGGGTAGTTCTATCCCGGGCAGTTCTATTACGGGCAGTTCTACTCTGGGCAGTTCTATTACGGGCAGTTCTATCCCGGGCAGTTCTATTACGGGCAGTTCTACTCTGGGCAGTTCTATTACGGGCAGTTCTACTCTGGGCAGTTCTATTCCGGGCAGTTCTATTACGGGCAGTTCTATTACGGGCAGTTCTATTACGGCAAGTTCTATTACGGGCAGTTCTACTCTGGGCAGTTCTATTCCGGGCAGTTCTATTCCGGGCAGTTCTATTCCGGGCAGTTCTACTCCGGGCAGTTCTATTCCGGGCAGTTCTACTCCGGGCAGTTCTACTCCGGGCAGTTCTATTCCGGGTAGTTCTATTCCGGGCAGTTCTATTCCGGGTAGTTCTATTCCGGGCAGTTCTATTCCGGGCAGTTCTATTCCGGGCAGTTCTATAGCCGACACATAGCCGCCAAAGAGCCGCCAAAGAGCCGCCAAAGAGCCGCCAAAGAGCCGCCAAAGAGCCGCCAAGGAGCCGCCAAACAGCTGCCAGGTAGCTGTCTGGTAGCTGCCCTCTTGGAGGGGGAGACCGGCTATACATAGTTTCTTGTACCGACAAATCACGGGACCGCGATCGCTATCATTTGAATTCTTTAATTTGAAAAAACCATATCGACGCTCCGAAATTACGAATCGCGTGTTGTTTAGCGATATGTTTCGTCGATTAATTTAATCGCGATTAATCGACTAATTTCCGATTAAATTAATCGACGATTAATCGACTAATTAATCGACTAAAACCGGTGAAAATTAATCGACTAATTCACCGATTATTAATCGAAAAAACCATTAATCGGTGAAGCACACTGGTGTCCACACCTCTAAATACCCGGCAGTTGTGAAGAGAACCGGCTGAAATGGAACTGTGCTGAAAAAAACCACTGCACGAAATACAACTCAGGGACTCACAATGCACAACGAAATACTTCTTCGAGTTGTTCGAGCGGTTCTGTGTCGGTTCAGCTCCATTTCAGGCGAATCTATTCCGTGCAAGTTCTATTCCGTAGCAGTTCTATTCCGTGCGAGTTCTATACCATAGTACCCCCAAAAAAATCGCTCAGAGAATTTCAGGCTAAATCGGCCAGAGTTTTCTCTGTTATTCTATTTTTATCACTAATAAAAAAAATTCGAAAAATTTAAGTGAAATTACGCAACTTTTGCCGCATTTATTGCGTATGCAGAGGGGCAATTCTATTAGAGGGTGCAGGTCTATTGTTCGAAGGTCTCTCTCGGGTGCAAGTCTATTAGAAGGGCAAGTCTAATAAAGGGGCAAGTCTAATACAGGTTTTACGGTATATTACGAAAAGTGCTAATCTGTGGCACTAACGGTTATTTATGTTAGGTTGTCCCAAAATAAATCCAACTTTTTCGGTTTTTTTTCAAACAAAAATGCTGCATGAGGCAATGATCACTTACCGTAAAAACTATAATAGAACGGCATGCCCTTCTATTGTTTTATTTCATCACAACTGCCGGGTATTAGAGGTTTGCACACCAAACTTGGCAAAACACTTTCTAACCAAGCAGACATGAGACGACTGAAGTTTGGTATGCAAACCTCTAAATACCCGGCAGTTGTGATGAAATGAAACAGTAGCAGGACATGTCGTTCTATTAGAGTTTTTATGGTATGACTTTTTAACTTTTTGAATTCCCTAAAGTCGAAACAATGAATTTTACAGGGCTGTGATTGACGTGAGGAGAACATTAATCATCAGCAAAACGACACCGCCAGCTCCACGGTTATCTAGAAACTGGGACCATATTCTGGATGACGTTTCGAATTGTTTGAAGAAGCAAAACATTGTATTGATGGATGTGCCCAATACGAGGGATAAAAAATGGAGGAAAATCCAGTTCTGGAAATTGATTCCCTGTTGCTCTCTCCACCTTCATACAAAAATCAGAATTTTTCAATTGTAATTTAACAGAAAACGGGATTCCTAATCTTTTCCAGTTTCTTGCCGAAAATCTCAGATAGGTTTTTCCCCATTTTCCCGTTTTTTAACTTTACTGAATAGGTATAACAGCATTATTCTTTAAAATTTTCTGTTTCCCCTAAATATTATAGTTATTCAATTGTATTATTTATTGTGTATTCAATAAACGTGTTTTCATCGAAGTTTTTTGCATCCCGAAATTTTCGTTACGTTGGTTAAAATGCATGCAATACGAAATTCCGCATTCGTCCACCGCTTTCCTCTATGTTTCCACTCTCCAAGCCGCAGAGGTTACATAGAGGAATATGAGAGGTTGATGCGCGACCACCTAGAATAAACTCGTTCTCCTCTGAGTAACCACACCGCTTTCACTTGTGTTTCCTCCTAGAAAAACGCAGAATTGAGGAAAAAATCTACAGTAGTCGGTTTCTTGGCGTTAAGACCGACCGATAAAATAATTCGATGAGCCTTTAAGTTTCAGCCGAATCCTTATTGAACATTAAAGGCGCATCGCATTTTTTAACGGCTGGTAAAAAAACCACGAAAAACGGTTTTTCCTGCGCTGAATAGGTCCATTACTGTCGAAAATCTTTCTTTTTCTTGCGGTACACATTTTTTTCTGTGCACTGATTTCACATCTGCAAAGCCGAAAATTTTTAAAATTTAAACAGCGCGCGCATTTTAGGTGTGCATTAGGGCGCACTTGCATCGGCTCCCAATTCGTGTCGGCTATTTACGTTAGAGTCTCCATAATGGAACAAAAATGTGCGGCATTGAATTTATACGTGAAAGGAAATAATTTTTAAATAAACCAAAATGAAAATCGCATAGCGTTGAGTTCAGCGGAGCGCGTTTGACCATTTTGGCGGGCCGACAATATTTTTAAAATCGATATTTCGGTCCAAAACTTTCTGAGCATATCCGAGAGTACTTTTGACATTATTTCCAAAGATTTCAGACTCATCGGAACATTCTCCGAATTGTCTCCCAATTTTTCGTAGATTTTAGCATTTTTCGACATTCTCATAATGAGTCAAACTTTGCTGGGTGACTTCCTGTGAGATATTTTTTCCTCACTTTTTCCAAACCTGTTAAGAAAATTTAAAGCGTTTATAAACTTTTTCGAGACTAAAAACTATTATTTTTAAACCTATGCCAATTTTTATAATTTTAAAGTTTTCAAAGTAATGTTCAAACTATTTTATGACATTTTGACACCTTTTTGAAGCTGCGCTTACTAAATTACCCATAATAAAATCATGGCGCATGAAATATTAGAGGAAAAAGAACGCGATTAATATTTTGAACTGCGTTTTTCCGTCTATCGTCTCTTAATTTTACACGCACTCTCGTGAATTAAAGGCACATGTGCTTGCAACTGAGCGCGGGTCTCGCAGCGACTAGAATTTTTCGTTGAGAAATACGAGGCAACGGGCGGGCGGACAGCAAACTTTTTTCCAAAAAATCAATGGTATTTTGTTGATTTAATTGTATCAGCCAGATTAGTAATGATATTGATAGATTCAGTGTGATCTAATCTTTGTTTTAAACTTTTCAAATCGTTTGCCAATTGCCCTATTCACGTGAATTTTTCTGCCATATTAATCCAAATCAAAACTCCATTTTAAACAAGTTTATGCCGAAAAATTAATCAAACTGCAGGTTGAAATTGTAGTAAAATGACATGAAAATTCACGTTAATTTTGTATTGGCATTTTCATTTTACCGTTTCGACTTGAAATGAGCTTGTTTGTTTTTCAGGGTCTTCCTCTAAATCAATAATAAATTCCGGTATTTGGTGGTATGAATGAGGCAAAAAAATATGGCAAAACTCTGGACGAGATTGAAGGGGACTTGATGTTCGGTGAGCTTTTTCATTTTTTGCATTCACTGATTTTTTTTTCTACAGGCGAGTTCCCTGAATCGTTGGCCGATAGTGATGAAGATCGTAACATTTTCGATGATGAGTTTGATGCAGCTAACGACGAAACATTCGGCGGTGGTTTGGATAACATCGGAGAGAACTCTGAGCTTGAGAACTATGCAAAGCAGGTCAGTTTTTTTTTCCGGATTCTGGGTGTAAAAATGTACAAATTTTCAGACGGAACTTCTAAGGCTGGATGATCCTGTTTGGCAGAATCCATCTTCATCAGAACGGGAACCTGTGGCTCCAGATGCTTCTCAGATTCCTATTCCATTTTCAATGTATGGTAATGGAGAAGTTAATGATGCTTTCACTAAATCAAGTTTTGAAGCTGAATCTCCATTTTTGGTGTGTTTTTAAAACTGTTTTCAAAAAAAAAATGGTTTCGTTTAAGAAAAAGTCGATTTGGGGTAATGGAACAGATAGCTCGTTTAACATCTGGGGGACTGATTTTGGACTGTCGTCAGTAGCTGCCCCCTCATCTCTCAATCTCGATCTCAACTCACTCTTGCCCAACGAATCCGCCACTAGTCAACGTAAATCCGAGTCAAAACCATCGAACATTCCATCAATGCCAACTTCTGCAATGACTGTAAGATTACTGCCCGCTTCTTAATGAATTTATTGTTTTAGTTGGAAGACTTTGAGAAATTACATTTTGGCGGTAAAACTGATTCTCTCGCAGATGCACTTCAGTCATTGCAACTTGGTTCAACGTCTGTTCGAGATCGGTCTACCACAGACTCACCAGTAGAAGTGACAGTTCCGCAAGCGGGATTTGTGAACAGTCGTCCTCCTCTTCCTTCTACAGCATTATCGTTAGAAGAGCTTGAGCACAAAATTCTCCTGGACTCTAAACCGATGTCTCACAAGTCTAAACAGCCAACGCACCCACCATCTTCGGATTTGGAACGATTCTCTCACCCACCACCAGGTTTCCATTCAAATGTGGCAAATCGTATGGGTGCAGGTCCGACGGTTCCACCATTCCCACCAATGGGCCCTATGATGCCACCACCAAACATGCCTCTGCCGAAGCTGCCACCTCTTAATCCACAGTTCTTACCGATGGTTCCAATGTGGTTAAACGCAATTATCAATAACCTGCAGTTACCCATGGGAGCGCCACCACCACCGCCTTTCCTTTTTCAACTTCTGAATCATTATCGCGTAAGTATCGATACAATCAATACGAAAGATTATTTATTGAGTTTTTCAGAATCCGCAGCTGGTTCATGCCATGATCGTGCAGTCTTCAATTCCACCGAATATTCGTCAAAACGGTCCACCGTTTGGCCCTCCTTCCGGTCCGCATAGTCCAGGAGGTAGAATTCAGCGCAAGCATACTGGAATGCCCTCGACAAGAACGATATATGATCTTGCAATCGATTCATTCGCTGGGTACATGTCTTACAAGGAACGAGAATGGCTTATCAGAATACAATTCGTGCAATGTAAAGGTTCTGGTGATTCATTTATCGATGACTTCTACTATGTGATGTGGCGAGAGAAGCAGATTGCAAATGGATGGACAGCCGACCCGAAAGTGGAGCCGACTACGGAGACAAAATCTGAGTCTCAGAATGACTACTTGGAACGCATTCGAAGAATGAATTATCGTGAAATGCAGAAAGAAAGAGCTCGTGAACGCGATAAGGAACGTCAAAGAGAGAGACAGGAGCGTATTGACCGTGGTGATGATAAAAAGCCCCGCCAAACTCTTTCCGACAAGTTTGCAACCAGCTTGGGACTGCCATCAAAATCGTCTACTCACAATCCCAGACATGTTCTAGATATGAAACAGCAGGTGGAAAGCGTTGAGCATGCACAAGCGAAGAAGATGTCAGATGAAGAGAGAAAGATTGCCGTTGCTAAGAAGCTGCGAACGATGTTGCTACGATTGGAAGGCGCCCTAACTCTTTTAATAGAAGTCGACGAGCTTAGAAAACAAAACGTTTCTGAAAAGTCGGCGTTCAAGGGCTTGACCACGGAGGAAAAGGAACAAGAAATAGAGAAGAGAACATGTTTGATCATCAACGAGCTCATGGGTGACGATCTTTCGAAGCTTATGCAGATGTCCAAAGGTAGATCAGTGATTACCAGAACGCTCAAAGTGGTCGGTCCAAAAGAACAGGCGAGAATCGTTCTTGCCCTTATGTCGGCCGGCGCGCTTGTGAGCAAGAAGATGTATGGAGAGGTAATAATTCAGAGTAAATAATTAAAAAAAAATGGTAAAAAAATTTTTGTCCAGATTATTCTTGACATTCTTCCAATCGTCTATCAGAAAATCGCCACTCTTCATCGCGACCAGTTCAAATATCTCGTTGGTGCTCTAAACTTGGATTCTCTGAAAAGGCAGCTTCTTGATAGCAATATGGTAAGTATTACGTTGTTTTAAATTAATTTTTTCCCATTTTCTCATTTCAGTTTGTAAGAGATATGATGCTGACTCTCTTCTTTATTAGCGTGAATAATAATCAACAACTTCTTGAGTGGTCAAAGGCGACCAAGTTTACAAGCTTAAAATTACCATCAAACGCATCATTAGTTTTTTGGAGAAAGGCATTGAGTGTCATCAGTGATAATGATATCAAAGAATTCGCGGAAGAAATAAAATACTCGGGAATCATCGATTGCCACGATGTCGCTAAACTCATCGAACAATCTATTTAACTTATTCGGATGTGCTAGTCAGAGAGATGACTTTATTTGAACGTATTCCTCTCATTGATTGGCAATTGGGTATTTATGCATTTTCTCAAATTTGAACTCACCTCAATGATTCCATATAACCTTTCTTCAAGTCATTCCATTCGCCAAGTATCACAATATCATGTTTTGTTTTGTTAAATTAGATATTGGTTCTTGTCTCATGCTGACTTATAATCCGACTATTTTTTAATAATTTTCTATTTTCTCGAATGTACCTATCTAATATTTGTAACACCTAATTTATACCCGGCCCAGAAATAGGTTAAACCTTTATTGTATTCCCACTTACACAGTTTCACAAGTTTAACAAATAATTCAAATCAGAATATTTGTGATGCTCTTTGCTTTTTGTTATTTCTATATTCATACTTGCCGGTTTCTGTACCGTTTGATATCTTCCTCATTTTCGAATTCTTCCTTGTGTAATTAGACTATTTAGATGGCTGATACTGTCCGTGGAATCTGGCAATCGATTGTCCAGACCAAGAGAACATATCTGAACCCACACGAGCAGTTCGGAAGAGCCAACATCTGCCGTGCCGCTCTTGCTAGCTACGTTGGAATGTATTTCCTTTTCAAGTGGAACCAGAACAGAAAGGTACTGAAGCTCAGTGGCGTCTTCAATCTAAAATATTGATTTTCAGGCTGAGATCGCCCGTGCTGAGAGAAGAGCCGCCAAGGCCGTAGGTGCTGCCCCCGCTCATCACTAAATCTTGTCGGATATTCCTAGATTCGGTTTCACATTTTTCTTCGTCTCTACGGACATTTTAGCCATGTTCCGAGTGTCGGTTTATGTAATGCAATTGGTTTTAAATAAACGAAGCAATGAATCTTGAATGAAAAAAATTTGCTTGAATAAATAAAAGTCATTTGATAGTTTTATTCATTAACATCAAATAGGAAAACGGTCAAAAAAAAGTATTTAACGGATGAAACAGTTTGTTTCGAATTCGTTTTACCGTTACTTTTGTGATCGAAACGCATTTATTGCGTTTTCAATCGACTTGCGACGTCAAAAAGTGAAACCCCGCCCACTTTTTTGCACGCGAACAATACATTTTAGTGCATTTTGAATTCTTGGGTGAAAAAAGTGGGCGGAGTTTCACATTTTGATGTCGCAGCTCGATTGAAAATACTATTGTTCATCCGTGACGAAAGGAGGGTACGACAGAATAGAACTGCTACAAAATAAAACTCGTTGTGCGATGGAGCGCGTTTGCATTATTTTTTTTTATTTCTCAGTTTTTCGCCGATTATGCAATGTTTTTTTCGGAAACTGCATTGATTTTATATATACTTTTCTACATTTTCTCTGTTGCTATTGTGTTTTCAATCGAGTTGCGATGTCAAGAGGTCAAACTCCGCCCACTTTTTTCACGCTAACATTAAATTTTAGTGCATTTTGAATTTTTGCGTGAAAAAAAGTGGGCGCAGTTTGACCTGTTGACGTCGCAACTCGATTGGAAACACAATACGTGCGTAAAATATCTGAAAATTACTGAAAAACCAATAAATATCGAAAAATTCGAAGAATAATGCAAACGCGCTCCATCGCACCACGAGTTCTATTTTGTCACATTTCTATTTTGCGCTGTTCTATTCCCCTCATTTCTATTTCTATTTTGTACCGAGAAAACATAATTAGAAACCGGTCAGTGAGTAACAAGCGGAAAATCTAACCGAATTATAAATAGAAAAAAGTGGTAAAGAGGGTCCGCTCTGTCTATTTCAGGGTGCTGTTCTACTACAGGTTCTACGCTACTATTACTGCGTCGCGAAAAGCAGTCAGAGCGGAGCGCTGTGGTCTCGCCGCGAAAAGTGGTGGTCACAGCCGAGTCACAGCAGCGTCGCGCACCTTGCCACAGCAGCGTCGCGCGCTCTGCTCTGACAGGTTTTCGCGACGCAGTAATAATAACAGCAAAAAAAGTATCTCGTCAAACAATGGTTGTGGAAGTCAGAGCAGTTAACTTGTGTGAAATATTTAATTCATCTTCAACATTTTTTTCAAAAACATTGCTGTTACAAACAAAACAGTTTTGACATATCAACAAAATATGACCCCCCCCCCCAATGTCAAACAAAAAATGCTGAAAAAACAAATAAATTGTTGTTCACTTAATTGAAAACATAATGGCCTTGCAGATGCGCAAACTTATTTCAAACCGTATAAAACCCGATGGCTGACCATTCTACATTCAGAAATCAACAGGAAAAATGATTTCAAAGATTTCGATATTCTTCTTATTTTTTGTGGTTTACAGGTAGATTTCACTGACTTTTTTAAAACCTTTACTGACAATTTTTCTCAGAATTTCCGCAATGGAAGTCACTGAAGAAAGCGAACGGATTGTGGAGGACGCTGTCATGCGAGCTCTCGAAACAATGCTCAATCAGGAAAACTCGAATGCGAATAATGCGAGCAGTTCCGAAAAAAGAATAATTGATTCGCAACAGGCGAATGCAGATTCAAAGAGCGCTCAATTCACTGGAGAAGTTCTCGAGGAAGCCACCCGAGTTTTGGTGAAGGAGTTTGGAATGGTAGGCAGAACAGGTAGAGTAAGCAAGCAATTAATTGTTGTGTTTAGGATATCATTCCTGTGGCTAACGCAGTAATTAACAAATGGAAATTGGAAGAAGAGGACGCGAATGGACAAAATGAAAATGCAACAGAAGTTCCAGAAAGAAGAAAGAAGCGTCAAGCAATGTTGAGATCGAAGCGTCAGAGCCGTAATTCTTCAGATTGCTCCACTTTTCCAGCTGATTGCAATGACAGATTTCAGTAATTTTTTCTTGCTGAAAATTCACAAACAATGATAATAAACTTTTCATTTATACAGTACGACCACTCGCACTATCACTGGAAACTGCAACAACCGACAGAACCCCGAGCTTGGAAACTCTGTGACAACCCTTCGACGTGTTCTTGGTGGAGCATTCTATGCTGATGGTCTTGGACGCATTCGCACACGAAGCGTCACTGGAGAAGTGTTACCATCAGCGAGACTCATTTCAAATTCTCTACACGACGACCGGGATAATGAGGTTTTCTCGTCAAACACAAACCATCTTCACATGATTATTGGGCAATTCATTGCTCATGACATGGTATTCATACCATCGTCTGTAGGTACGTCAAACCTTTCATTTTCTAGAACCTATTTCCAATTTTCTTGTCTGAAATGCAAGTAAACCTTACCATAACGGTAAACTTGGTATTAGAATCGTGATCAAAGATATTGTGTATTCAATCGAGTTGCATCATCAAAACATGAAAACCCACCTACTTTTTTTGCGCGCGGTCACGCAATAATAGTGCTATTTGAAGAGACGCAGACAGAAAAGTGTTTGCAGACTCATTTTTTTATGCAACTCATTAGAATACACAATAATGTTCATAGGTTGATAACTTACTTTTTTCTAGCTCGTGGCGGTGAAGCGCTTGACTGCTCTTCGTGCAACTCTCCGCAAACCGTTTCTGCCAACTGTGCTCCCATCCAAGTTCCACTTAATGATGATTACTTCAAAATCCCATGCATGAGACTCACTCGAGCTCTTAATGGTCAAGAAAACTTTGGAGTCAGAAGTCAAATCGGGCAGAATAGTCACTTCCTAGACTTATCCACCGTGTATGGATCATCCAATTGTGAAATGGACTCTGTCAGATCGTTCCGTGAAGGAAAACTCTCAACGTTCACTGACCTCGGCTACGTTTTACCACCACAAAACAGGAACGACACCAACTGTCTATCATCTCCTCGATTCTTTTGTTTCACTTGTGGTGACTTTAGAAACAGTCTTCATCCGGCGTTGATTCCAGTGCATACCATATTCATAAAAGAGCACAACAGATTGGCGGATTTGGTGAGAAGTCGAAGACGTGACATGTCGGATGAGCAAATCTTCCAACTGGTTCGGAAAATTTTGATTGGAATGTGGCAGCACATTGTTTACAACGAGTACCTCCCAAAGTATCTTCCGCAAAGAACGCTCAGAAATTTCGGACTAACACCACTCCGTAACAGAGTTCATCTCGGTTACGATCCCCAACAGGATCCATCGATCAGCGCCGAGTTCGCCGGAGCCGCATTCCGATTCGGTCACAGTCAGGCACGATTCGTTTTCACAAGAAAAAACGCTGCCGGAAGACCACGAGGAGATTATGATCTAGGTTTTAACGTTTTCTATGCAAGTCAGAATTATTTGTCTGGAATCGGCGGTTGGGAACCGGTTATGAACGGAATGGTGCAGACAGCCGGTATGAAAACGGATCGATACTTTACGTTTAGCATCCGAAATCAAATGTTTGAAATTCGCGGTAGAAACGGGTCAGGAGTGGATTTAGTGTCAGTAAATATTCAAAGAGGAAGAGATATCGGACTGTTCCCATACATTATGTACAGGTCGGTTCTAGAAAAACCGTAAAATATTAAAAGTATGAAATTCAGAGAATTCGTGGGCCTCCCGGTGGTCACAACTTTTGATGACTTGAACACAACATTTTCTCAAGAGAACATTGATGCATTGAGAAGTGTGTATTCTGATCCGATGGATATCGACTTGTACACCGGAATGATGCTCGAAGAAAACATGGCTGGAGCACAATTGGGCCCGACTGCAGTGTTTTTGGTTGCAGAACAGTTCAAAGCGAGTAAAATTGGAGATCGCTTTTACTATGAAAGTGTGGTTCAAAACACGGACAATTTTAATCTAGGTACGTGCATACGACTAGCAAAGTTCAAATTCAAGGTTTAATCGTTGTTTTTTTTTTCAGAAGAAATGAACGAAATTCGAGACAAAGTCACATTAGCAAAATTCATTTGCACAAATATGGACTCGATAAATCGCATAAACTCGGATATTTTTGATTTGTAAGTGACAAAAAACTTGGAAAAAAGCGTGATGTTTTTTTTTCAGCCAAAGCAACCAAGTTAACTGTTCAAGTCTTCCGGAAATCAACATCGACACCTTCCTTCGATAAACTTTGCCTCATTGCGGGGGCCAACCAATTGTAGTGTTCATGTATTTATGTACATGAGTTTCTTGCGAAATTGACCAATAAAAACATTGCATTTATTGAGCGTTTTCTTCCTATAAAGATAAAGCTCGGGACCGCAATAGTGTAAGCGTCGAGCCCTTTCCCGGTCCGACGCCTCTCTCCTGCGCACACTGATCTGTCTCTCACCCTGCGTCTCCCTTCGTTCACCACCGACGTCCACGCACACTCACACCGCCTGTCGTCTCGCGCCTCCACTCCGATCGTTGCACTCTCGCCAGGAGGACTGTTGGACCATTTCGATCGGCGCAATTACCGTTAATCCACCAATCACTGATCTTATTGACTCCGCCCCTTTTTCACTCTATAAAAGGCGAGAAACCGTTCATTTCAACGGGTTTATTTCCATTCGTTTGAGCCGACTGTTGTCGCCTCCACCTTCCTGTTTGCTTGCCGCCTATTTTATGTTTTCCCCGCGCCTCTTTCACATTTTCCATTGTCCCCTTTTGTAGTAAAATAACTTTTTATAAATAAAGCCGTTTAGTACTGCCCTTCAGCACTAAATAAATATAAATATAATATAGTATAAGAACTTTTAGCGTTTAAGTTGAACACGAGTTGGCCACTCGTAACTATAGTTCTTAAAGCCGTCGCTGATATCTCGTGAAGCAGATATAACCTTGTTTTTTTTTTGGAAATCTAGATCACACTATGATCGCTTCAATTTTCTTGCCGGCTACAGTATCATTTTGAGCCCCGCCCCTCAGGTTTATCAAAAGCGGGGGTGTCTTTCTCGGCAACCGTCAAGAATATTGAAACAATAAAGTGTGTAAACCGTGCCAGTTTGACGCAGAAAATTCAAGGCCACACTCCTCAGCTTTCTCAACTGAACACAATGAAAAAGTATGAGTGGGTGTGTGGCACCACGTGGCTTTTTCATTTCGCCAATACCGTATTAACTCTAATTGATCGACATGCCTCTCTATGGTTTACATTTAATCTGAACTGCCGGATAATTAGAGGCTGATGCACCAAACGTCAGCCTTCTCATGCCCGCTTGGTTAGGAAGTGTGTCGCCGAGTTTGATGCATCAACCTCTAAATACCCGGCAGTTGTGATTGAAAGAAACAATAGAAGGGCATGCCGTTCTATTAGAGTAAATGCAGTGAATGTGGCGTATTGTTTTCAATCGAGTTGCGACATCAAAACATGAAATCCCGCCCACTTATTTGACGAGAATGTAAACTTTATAAGGTTATTCATTTCACAGGAATTTTGCATTTTTTGTCAAATTTTCCTCATTCATTTCATGCAGAAAACTGCAAAATGCACTTTTTGCCATTTTCTGCATGAAATGAATAACACAACCATTTTTCTTGCATTTTCGTGAGAAAACGTGAATTTTGCAGTTCGGCGAAATGCAGTTTTCTGCCGCGGAAAATGTCGTTTTCCGCATGAAATGAATAAGGAAAATTTGACAAAAAATGCAAAATGTATGAAATGAATAACCCCATTAATGAAATTGAATCGATATTCTCTAGTCTCATTTTTAGAAAATTTTCACCCCTTACAGGCACTAATTCAAACGTCAAATGCAAATGCAAATGATAATCCGATAATTATTGAACACTATTTAGATTCATCAAATCATAAAGAACACGAAAACCAGGAATCACATAATTGGTAAGAAAAGCGCAAAAACGTATTCTCATTGGGCTCGGATTAGAAATGATCCGGAAAGCAAGCAGATAATTGACAATCGGATGAGAGAGAGAGAGGAACGGGGCGAAAAATATGAAAGAATGGATAATAAAGAAAAATAAACGGCGCGAACTCGTTATGGTGAGATGAAGAGGCTTGTTGGTTGTCAATCTGAAATATTATTAAAGGAATATAAACTTTCGCTAAATAAATAGGTAGAAGTTGGTTATCAAATGGAAAAAAAAGAACTAATAACGGGGATGACAATACATTTTGTTGAAAGATGATTCAGCTCGAAATAAATATAATTTAACCAACGACGACTTTTCCAGTGTCTTCTTTTCCTTGCATACGTGGCTTTCCAACAGTAAATGGGATGTAACGGTATTTGATCATGTGCTGAAAACATAATAAAGCTCTAAAATTTAGAGCGTTCTGAAAAAAAAAATAAAAACCGTACCATGATTTGTCTCTTGAGCGTGAGGAAGGTAAGAATGAAGAAATACATGACAAGGATTGGCCAGAAGACGGGAACGTCGAAGAATTCAAAGAATGTGCACGTGATGGCGATAAGGGTTGCCTTCATGAAAGAATGCCTAAAAATATCAAAAAATATTTTATTTTACTTAAGGAAAAACTCACCAAAATTTGAATTCTGGAAGGCGACGCATGAATGGTCGGAATTCGTCGTTGGTTTTCGATGGGAGAACTGGTCCGTCATCTTCGTCCTGAAACAGAAAATAAACATTATTTTTGTCATTTCTCGAATATTATCAGGGAATCAAGCATGATGAGATTTCGAATTTACTCGAAAAATTTCAAAAGCAGTTTCTCATAAAGCGAAAAACAGATATTTATACGTGGCACATCTATTTTCGGCTTATATTATGCAAATTGCGTGCAGCTCGAGCCTTATTTCGGCCCGCGGACCAGGTCGGGCCGGGCTGATAAATTTTTTTTTGTTGCTAAAACGACCTTTTTTTTTAATTGTTTTGCAAAATTTACTCCCATTTCTCGATCTCGTTTTATTTATTTTTTTCATGGAATTCCCGAATTCTCTATTAAACGTTTTATATTACTTTTAAAGTTACAATTGCGGCTACTTTTACGAGAATTTTGATGGTAAATATTTTGTTTCCATTCTCTTCAAATTCTCCGTTAAAAAATTAAAAATTTTTATTAATGGGGTTATTCACGAAATGGCAAAAAATGGCAAAAAACTGCGCGAAAACTCGAAAAATGCTCCGATTGACCTGAAATTTTGGGAAATGATGGGAAAAACTCCCGGGCATTCACTCAAAATTTCAGACCAAAATATCGATTTTTAAGACATTGATTTTTTTTTTTTGAAAATGCTTAAAATCGATATTTTTGTCTGAAATTTTGGGGTATTGTGAAAACAAAAAAGTTGCAACGCGGTGTTTGCGTACTTTTAAAATTCAAATGGAAAAGGGAACAAATCTCTTCATTTCCCATGCTATTTCTTTCATTGCCGTTTGAATTTCAAAAGTACGCAAACACCGCATTGCAATTTTTTTGTTTTCACAATAATGTCCGGGAAAATTTTTTCCTTTATTTCCCAAAATTTCCGTTTTTTGCCATTTCGTGAATAGCCCCATAATACGCAACTATAGTCGGCGAATGCATCATCAGCCTCGCTCTACGGCACTTTTCAATTTTCAACAGTGTAGTGCGCCTTTTTTTAAGCGAAAAATCAAATTTTAACTGCAACTCGTTGCGGATACGTCATTTTCCGTTGAAAAAAAGGAATACAACTAGAATTCGAGTTAATATTGCAAGTGCCACGCGGTTTTACAAGAAATTTGCAGTTGAGCGAGGTTGATGATGTATTCGCCGACTATACAACCATTCAATCGAATTAAAAAAAACGCCCGCGTGAAATGTTTTTTTTTTTAATTTCTTCAAAGTATTAATAAAAATGGTAATTAGAAAAATGTTTATTAGTGAAACAAATTCGGAGTCAACAATTCGATTGAAACTTGTTGTCCACTCGATCTTAAAAGGAATCTTGAATTATTTTTATTTTTATTTTCCGCAAAACTCTTTATATTCGTGACTTTCTAATTTTTCTTGAATCCTCGCAAACGCTGGAAAATGGCGATATTGATTTTCCTTTTTTTTCCAATGTTTCCTCAATATTATTATCCTCGCTACTTGACGAACAGCTTTTCTCCATTTTAATCATTTTCGACTTTCTAAAAATATTTTTGATATAGTTGAAATTACGAAAAAAAAAACAATAAAAATCTTGTTTAATACCATTGGGAATTCATAAAAAACCGACAATTGAATTACGTGCACGTAAAATCGCAGACCGGGCAATGCGGACGGGCAGCGGGTGCCCATTTATGCGAATTCTTATTTTTTAAAAATAAATTTTGAAGCAGACAGCGTGTAATCGATGAGACGCAGAGAGCCAGCTTTGCCACGTTTCACGACCTCAGCGCGTTGGATTTTGACGTGAAAAAAAACTTTAAAAGAGCAAACCTCAAACTCGAGAGCCGGATCGATAGATGGCGTTAAAAACAGAAGAAAAAGGTTGAGATAGTAGATTCCCACAGCATAGGCGACAATGAAAAATCCCTGAAAATAAGAAAAGAATAGGAAACTTCTGTCAAAAAAATTTTGCAAACCTGACCTGCAAAAGAAGAATTCGGGAAGCGAAGAAAACGAGAGAGATCAGAGCAATGACCCAACGAACCGCAGTGTGCGGTGTAAGTCGATCCAAATAATACTGATATTTCTAAAAAAAAAATTCGTTTTCTTTTTTTTTTTAATTTAAAACGTACCACTTCCAAGCTGTGAAAAAAGCGGGATGCTACTCCTGGTTTATCTCTGAGTCCGTCACCCATATTACCTGGAAAAATGAAAGATCAATATTTACTAATTTTTGCAAAAAAGCAGCAAAAAATTACGAGAAAAGTTATGAAAAATTGGTAAAAATATTGATTCTCACGGAGAAGAACACGTCAGGGAGGCAGGCCGTAAACACTTTGACGACAGATTGCACGAGTGGCTTTTAGATGAAAAATTGAATAAAAATTCAGTTTTAAAAAGAAAATGAGGCACTTTATTTTTCTAATTTTCAATTCCCGGCCGAAAAACACGTTGCATTTATAAATTAAAAAACGCGGCTACCGTGATTTAAAGGTTCACTACTCAAAATGTTTCAGGGTCTTGCAACGATTACAGTACTCTTTCTTGCTCACGCTTGCTAATTTTAATTGTTTGTTTTTCTAATTCATAGGAAAAAAAATTCGTTTTTTGACATCTATTTTGTTTTTTTTTTCACAGGCTTGTCAATGCTAGATGTGGAAAATGTCAGTCTCCCGTTGCTCATCGGAGCGCTCGTGGGCTTTGTCACTATTATGGGTGTTGCTATAATTTACGTCTCAAAAAAGGAACGACAAAGTGAAAAGGAAGAAGAAGAAGAGGAAGAAGTGTGAGTTTAAACTTGTTCGATAGCTTTTGGAAAAAAACAATTACAGCGATATTGTGATGGAGGATGTGACAGAGATGGTAACGAGCAATGAACCGCCGAAAAAGAACAAGCATCAACGAAAGAACGATCAGTGGAAGGTAAAATTTGAATTCGAAAAAACAAAAAAAGTATTTCAAAATTTCTAGGCAAAAGATGCAGTGTTTTCCCATCCGTGGAATGTGACTGTCCTAAAAGGCCACACAAAAGAAGTGACGGACATTGCGTTTGCTTCCGATGGAAAGAAATTCGTTTCAATTTCCGGAGATCGCAATGTAATTCTATGGGATGTGAGAGATTTCGAGGGAAAAGAGCACAAATCGATCCGTCAGACTATTGACTACGACACTCCGACTCGTGTCGTCTTTGCGCCAGACTGTAAGAGTGTTGTGTTCAGTATGAAACGAGAGAACAAATTATGCGTGTACAAATTGGCTAAGAAAACTGAAGGCAATGGCTCACATCATTTCGTGCACATTGAGAATTTGCAATTTGAACGAGCGCATCAGGTTGATATTCAGAGTGTTGGAATCGCGGGAAATGGTGAGAATTTCATGAGAATATTCGCGAAAAATGCAAGTGCGCTTCATTGAACTCAGTACTGCTAATTTCATTTTCGTCGCCAAATTATTTTTCCTCGTTTTCTTCGATTTTTTTGCTGAAATTCTTCGTTTTTCTTGGTATTTCTTTGTTAAAATGACGAATAGCAAACAAATTCGTAATATTTTGTGAAAAACGTCCCCAATTTTTGTCAAAATTCGCCATTTTTCGAAATTACCGCTTCTTAAAAAAATTCCTATATCATTTATTTGAAAGGGAAACATTTTTTCTCAAATTTTTTTTTATGATGATGCATTTTAATGTATTCTTTCTTTTTAAACTGAAAATTACTGATAATAATGAAAAATAGTATTTTTCGGCTTAAAAAGAAAGAATACATTAAAATGCATCATCATAAAAAAAAATTTTGAGCAAAAATGTTTCCCTTTCAAATAAATGATTTAGAAATTTTTTAAGAAGCGGTAATTTCGAAAAATGCGGAATTTCGACAAAAATGGGGACGTTTTTCACAAAATATTACGAATTTGTTTGTTATTCGTCATGTTAACAAAGAAATATCAAGAAAAACGAAGAATTTTAGCAAAAAATCGAAGAAAAAGAGGAAAAATAATTTGGCGACGAAAATGAAATTCGCATTTTTCGCGAATGGACAATAATAAATAATATTAATTATAGCCAAATACCTGATGAGCTCTGCTCTGGATAACAAAATCTGTCTATATGATTTACGCGGACAACTTTTAAAGTCAATTGACGGAAAAGTGAGCAGTCTTCATGATTGTCGTCTCTCACCCGACGGTCGATTCGTCATCGTTTCTGGATTCACTCCTGACGTCTTTGTATTCGAGCCCGTTTTCTCCAGAGACGGAGCATTCCAGAGCGCCAAAAAGGTGTTCTCTCTCAGCGTATGTAAATAGTTTTATTTCCGACTTCTATTATTTTTTTATTCAAATTGTCGCGCGGTGTTTGCGTACTCGCATTTCAAACCCATTTACGAGGCTCCGCCCACTGCCATGCTTTATTTTTTGTGATTTTTCTTTTTTTTTCACATTTTTTCCTGATTTTGCAGTTTTCTTTATGTTTTTTCAATTACATTTTTGTTTCAGGTCAATAAATGGCGTATGCCACGGTGTCCAGGATTTGAAATGTGGGCGGAGCCTAATTTGCTGGCGTGTCAGCAAACTCTCATGGCGCACTTTCGGTGCTTGCGCAGTTTGCGACTCGCGAATTTTTTTATTGATTTTACAAGCCTGAAGCTTGTGGCGACTAAGTCGCCTTCGTCAAATATTTATTTTTACTGATTTTTGTTTTTTTTTTAAATAGAAATGGCAATCATTTGTTTCCCCTATTTCTCTCAAGCTCTCGTGACCCTTGTGGTATAGTGGTTAGCGCGTTTGAACGTCAATCTAAATGTCGCTGGATCGAATTTTGTCGACTGCAAACTCGTGTGTGAGACACACAAACAAACACACAGACTAATCTAAAATTTTCTATATAAGAAAGATTATTTTTCTTTCAGTAAAACCTGTTTTTCTTTGTAAAATGTATGTATTGTATCTTTTAATACCATAAAATTGTCCAAACTTCAATCTTCGTAAAGATTTATCCTGCAAAAACACCAAAAAAACTCAAAATGAATATTTCGAAATGGTGGCTCAACCAAATTCGACGTTCTTAGGCTTAAAAAATTTCTAAAAACCTCAGATATAATTCCGTTGGAGCACATGTGGGAAAAATTAAGAATTTATGCTTTTTTTCCCGAAAAACATAAAAAAATACCTCAAAATTTGAATTTTGCGCGAAAAAATCCAGTGGGCCGAGTTTGCTCGACTCCGCCCACTTTTAAAATCCTGGACACCGTGTATGCGAATAAATATTGAACGAGAAAAAGAAAAAAAACGGAAATGGCGGATGATGCAAAAATCGATAAAAAATGGTTTTCGTCTTTTCATGGTATTGTGAAAACAAAAAAGTTGCAACGCGGTATTTGCGTACTTTTGAAAATTCAAACAGCAATAGAAGAAATAGCATGGCAAATGAAGAGATTTGTTCCCTGTTTCGAGACCCTGACAAAACCGGGGAAGACCACGAAACCGGGGAAGACAAAACCAGGGAAGACAAAACCGGGGAAGAGGCTCCGCCCCCTTTTGCAACTGCTGCACGATCTTTTGTACTGGAAGTGTTTGAAAAGTGCGCCGCAGACTTGCAACTTTTCCCCGGTTTTGTCCATTTTTTTCCCCAGGTTTTGTCTTCCCTGGTTTTGTCAGGGTCTCCCTGTTTCGTTCGAATTTTAAAAGTACGCAAACACCGCGTCACAACTTTTTTTGTTTTCACAATATTTAATTTTTGTATATTTTTTTGGAAATATATAATTTCAGGTCGCTAAATGTGTTGTTCGAATACAGATTCAATTAAAAAGTGCGATGAATTGAAAAACATTTTTATCGATTTTTGCACCATCCGCCATTTCCATTTTTCTCTTCTCGCATACGCCATTTATTGATCTGAAACAAAAATGTGCAAAAAAAATGTGAAAAAAGGAACAATCACAGCAAAAAATAGCAGGGCAGTGGGCGGAGTCTCCTAAATCGGTTTACAACGCGAGTACGAGTACGCAAACACCGCGCGCCAACTTAAATAAAACAATAATATGATCTAAACTTTCTGCAGGGTCATCAATCGGGAGTTTTAGCCGCCGCGTTCAACGCCACCGCAACTCGTGCTATCACTGTTTCTCGAGACGGCCATTGGAGAGTTTTCGATACGGAAATTCGTTACGAGGCAGGGCAGGACGCAAAGATATTGAGAGAGTGAGTTAGCGGATTACCTAGGCAACTGGAGATGGAGAGACGACGAGAGACGGCTATCTTTCTTATATATATTACGCTATTCAAGTATGTCCGTCTGCTCGCTTTGAAGGGTCAGGGTGAATTTCAATCGGATCGACAAAAATCCATCAACCTCGGGTGGAATTGAACTAGGGAGTGTAGATTCAATTTGCAACCCACTAGCCAATAAACCACTTGATATCCGTTGCAGAAGAAATATTTTGAAAATAAAATGTTCATGTCCATCGGGAGTTTCTGACGTGAAACATTTCTAGCTTTTTTATGTCTTCATTTTACTTTGCAAAACTGTTAGCTTTGAAGCAGGGGTGGGACAAAAAAAAAATTTTCCACAAAAAAAAAAAAAACTTTTTTTGTCCCCCAAAAAAATTAACCAAGAAAAAAAAATTTTTTTTGCTCTCAAAAAAATGCACAAAAAACAAAAAAAAATTTTTTGTCCTCAAAAAATTTACCACAAAAAAACAAAAAAAAATTCCAAAAAAAGTACGTATTTCTGCCATTTAAAAATAAATTTTCCAAGTTTTTGTTGAAAATTAGAGGTTTTTGTCAATTCGGAGCATATACTGAATAAGTTTTTGCCCAAAAACCGGAACTTTCTTTCGCCTCCGTGGCTCTAAAAAAAGTTTTTTTGCCTGCGGCGCATCGTCAAAAAAAAAAAAAACTTTTTTGGTCTCACTCTTACCATCGAAAAAAACAAAAATTTTTTGGTCTCACTTTTACCATCGAAAAAAAAATCAAAAAATTTTTTGTCTCATCCACATCCTCAAAAAAAAAAACAAAACATTTTTTGTCTCATCCAAAAAAAAACCCGAAAAAACAAAAAAAATCGAAAAAAAATTTTTTTTTTGGTCCCACCCCTGCTTTGAAGGGTCAGGGCCATGTTCAATCGGTTTGGACTGATTGGCGCCGGTAGGTGCCAGATCAGGCTTGTACTTTCTATATTGAAAAAAAAAGAGAATATGTAAATAATTTAAATTGTATTCAGGGGCCGATGGGAGCCATTGAGAGGAGCCACAAGTGAACATGTACGGCTGGAAGTTAGTCCAAGTGGTGATTCATTTGCCGTTTCCTTTAAAACAGATCTGAAAGTTTTCTGCTCGGAAGACGAAACCAAGGATTACCCCGAGTGTATGTATACATTATTCAAAAGTTTAAAGATCAAGTTGTATAATATTTCAGTAAAAGACATTTGCTCATCGACAATCAGCTCAATTGCCTATTCTTCGGATGGAAAATATATCGCCACGTGTGGTGATAAGTATATCAGAATCATCCGAAACGTACCCGAATGGCATAGTAGAATGGTGAAACTGACACGAGAACTACCGGAATGCACCCAAGACGGAGCTCGTCGTCGGATTAAAGAGCAAATTGAAGAGGCTCAAGAGCTTCTTAAAGAGTACGATATTTAAATTTAAATATTTATTTATTGTTTTTTATTATGGTACGTCCAAAGTAAAAAAAAAGTGCAAAAAAAGACGAAAAGAGGCGTCCAAAGTAACTTTGTTTTTGCGTCTTTTTTTCTTTGTTGTTTACCGCCAAACGAAGTTGTAAACATGTTTACAATTAATATTTGCTTGTTTGGCGGTAAACAACAAAGAAAAAAAGACGCAAAAACAAAGTTACTTTGGACGGCTTTTTTCGTCTTTTTTTGCGCTTTTTTCTTACTTTGGACGTACCATTATTCGTGTGCCAATTTTTTATTTATTTATTTATTTCCTCCTCCTTCCTTCTCTCCCATTTCATCTCATAAAGACGTGTAAGTTCTCATTTTGTCGTTAACTTTTTGTTATTTAGTTTTCTGTAATTTTTCCTGTGATGGGCGTATTTTATATGTCAACCTTTCAATTGTTTCCCATCTTTTTCAGATGAAGCCTTTTGAGGAGCATTTCCAAGCAGTTATTGCGAAACCAGTGAAAGATCTTAATCTTGAATATACGACGTTCCGAGAAACTGTCACTCCTGGAATCGATTTCCGCCCCTATCTTAACGAGGATATTGTGAATCAGAAATATGTGCAAATTAATGTGATGGATGGATTCAATCCGGATCATGTTTCTCAAATGGTTTGTTCCCATTTTCGTTTGAATTTTAAAAGTACGCAAACACCGCGTTGCAATTTTTTTGTTTTCACAATAAATAACAGGCGGTGGCAGTTGGAACCGGCGTTACCGTAGTTCCTTCGCTGCGAGACCTGCGTTTGAACTTGAATTTTGAGACCCTGACAAAACCGGGGAAAACCACGAAACCGGGGAAGACAAAACCAGGGAAGACAAAACCGGGGAAAAAATCGGACAAAACCTGGGAAGAAGCTCCGCCCCCTTTTGCAGCTGCTGCACGATGTTTTGTACTGGAAGCGTTGAAAAAATGCGCCGCAGACTTGCAACTTTTCCCCGGTTTTGTCCAGTTGCAAGTCTGCGGCGCACTTTTTCAATACTTCCAGTACAAAACATCGTGCAGCAGCTGCAAAAGGGGGCGGAGCTTCTTCCCAGGTTTTGTCCGATTTTTTCCCCGGTTTTGTCTTCCCTGGTTTCGTGGTTTTCCCCGGTTTTGTCAGGGTCTCTGAATTTTCCCGAGAGCGTGACAAAACCGGGGAAGTACAACACTGTCACGTAAAATTGCGGATGGCTCTGATTTTACGCGCAAATTGCGGAAAATTTCCAGATTTTTTAATATCATATCAATTATATTATTGAAATAATTTTGTTGGAATGTCAGTAATTATATGGACAAATAATTGAGACCCCACGAAAAAGGGGGAAAGTGTTGAAACGCAGGAACGAAAAGGTGGGAAAATGGGCACAGTTGTCTGCAAAAGTGCCGCACGGTTTTTTCCTGCATTTTTGGAGAATGAGCAATAGTGTTTTTTTTCCTGAAATTAGTTTTTTTTTTGGGTATTTATTGTACATTCGCGACAAATGCAGGTGCGCTCCATTGAACTTCGTACTTTGCGATTTTCATTTTCGTCACCAAATTATTTTTCCTCTTTTTCTTCGATTTTTTGCTAAAATTCTTCGTTTTCGTTGATATTTCTTTGTTAAAATGACTAGTAACAAACAAATTCGTAATATTTTGTGAAAAATTTCCTCATTATGCCCAATTTCAGTTAAAATTCGCCAATTTTCGAAATTGCCGCTGCTTTAAAAATTCTTAAATAATTTATTTGGAAAGTTTTTAGTTCAAATGATTTTATGACGATGTATTTCAATGTATTCTTTCTTTTTAGCACCTACTTTAATGCGAAATCACCCGAATTTTCGCGAAAAATATTAATTTTCACCAAAATCAATAATTTTGTGGACATCTCGCAGATTTTCCGCTCCTTTTCTTTTTTAATCGTTTCTATTTTGTCTCCGCATACACTGGGGTCTGAGGAGGGAGTGAGTAAACATCCAAATGAGGCCCAAAAATAAAAAATGCGCGCGAAAAATTTAGCATTATCGGAGAGAAAAACCAACGCAAAATCGTGAAAATTACGAAATTTTATCCAAAATTATTTCGCGCGCGTTGATTTTTCTCTCCGATAATGCGAAATTTTTCGCGCGATTTTTTTATTTTTTGGGCCTCAATTGGATGCGTTGCGTGTGTGCGTCCGGGCGCGCTTACTCACTCCCTCCTCAGACCCCAGTGCCGCATTTCAAATACTTATTTCCAGCAAAAAAAAGCAGAAAAAAAAAACAATTTTGCTCATTCTCCAAAAATGCAGAAAAAACCGTGCGGCACTTTTGCACACAACTGTGCCCATTTTCCCCCTTTTTATTCCTGCGTTTCAACAATTTCCCCCCTTTTCGTGGGGTCTCAAATAATTCGATGAAAAAATCTTTGGAACTCTGAAAAAATAATGCTGAATTGAATTTTGAAATTTAGCGTTGTCCGCAATTTTGCGTGACAGTGTTGTACTTCCCCGGTTTTGTCATGCTCTCAAAAAATGGGGAAAATTCAAGTTTAAACATAGAAGGTCTCGCAGCGAAGCAACTACGGTAACACCGGTTTCAACTGTCACCAATTTTTCGGAACTTTGGACTGCAAAAAACTCCTGATCGCGGCAAAAAAAATGTATTTAACATGTAAAACTATAATATATATACAGAATAACCACTCGATCTACCATTTGTACGAATATGAGAAGAAAACAGGATTCATCTCCGATATCCCGGCGACAAATCAGTTCAGTGGTTTTTATGAAATGGTATTTAACGAATGCCCAAAAATAAATCACTATTTCACAAATTTGTTTAGCCTACTCGCTTTCTTCTTTGTCGATATGTGATCTGTTTGCTCGACGACGCAATGCGAAAGCACGCACCTGTGGAATTGTTGGCGATTCGCAAAAATGGAGTCATCTATATTGGTGCGAACAAAAAACTCGAAAGGTTAGTTAATGTCAGCGAAAACGAGATCATGATTTATGTCAAGATTAATCAGTTTGTTTTTCTTAAAATTAAAATTTTAATAGCAAATTTTGAGCCAAGCAAAAAGCCTTGAAACCTGATAATTTACGAGAGTTTAGACCAATCGGAGCATTCTCCACGCTTTCGTCCAGTTTTTTTTTTCGTAGCAAAAAATTTGAACTACTGTAACTACCGTAATCCTACAGTAATCTGTTTGAAATTTTGTCGATATTATACTGTGATCCCAATAAGGCTACCCTGGAAGTTTGGCCCCGTTGGGTACAACCTGGAGAAAAAATTTGGTTACTGTAGCTACAGTAATCCACTAATTTTATGTTATGATCTCGAAGCGCTCGGGGACCCATGACAGTACGCCAAGTATGGGATAGATCGGATGGTTGACAAAAATGTTATTCCGGAGAAAAAAAAGACAAAACTTTTTATGAATATCTGAGAGTTCCACCGGGGGCCTAACGGAACCTAGGCCATGCAGCAGCGAAGCTACAAATTTCGATATTTTGTATAACGTATTCCCAAGTACGTGAGATGTCGTAAAATGGGTCTTGACACGATCGGTGTTTGCACACTTGTGGATTTGAATATTTGTTTTCGAATTTTTTCAATTAAAATTTTTCTTACTTTTTTCATGTAATTTTTTCGTTTTTTAAAACTTTTATTTTATTGTCGAACCGCCAAAATGGTGAAACGCGCTCCACTGGACTCAACGCTATGCGATTTTCATTTTGGTATCCAAATTATTTTGTCGGTTTTTCTTTGATTTTTTGCATAAAATCGTATTTTTTCGTGCTTTTTCCTTGTAAAAGTATTTTTCCGAGACTAAATTCATGAAGTTTTGTCAAAATCTTCAGCATATTTCCGAATTTCAGTTAAAAATCAATATTTTTCGATTTCTGTGCACTTTAAAAAATTCATAACTCATTTGCTTGGAAAGATTTTTGTTCAAACTCCACCATAATGATGTTTTTCAATGTTTTCTTACCTTTTAGCCCGAAAAGTACTGTATTTATTATAAATCCCACCATTTTCCGCCGAAATGGCAAATTTTCACGAAAATGAGTAATTTTGTGGGAATTTGCCGTTTCGGCGGAAAAAAAGGTGGAATTTATAATAAATACAGTACTTTTCGGGCTAAAAGCTAAGAAAACATTGAAAAACATCATCATGATGGAGTTTGAACAAAAATCTTTCCAAACAAATGAGTTATGAATTTTTTAAAGTGCACAGAAATCGAAAAATATTGATTTTTAACTGAAATTCGAAAATATGCGGAAGATTTTGACAAAACTTCATGAATTTAGTCTCGGAAAAATATTTTTACAAGGAAAAAGCACGAAAAAAGACGATTTTATGCAAAAAATCAAAGAAAAACCGAAAAAATAATTTGGAAACGAAAATGAAAATCGCATAGCGTTGAGTCCACTGGAGCGTGTTTGACCATTTTGGCGGTTCGACAATATAAATATGGGGTCATTCATGTAAAAAATAACATAATTTTTCCAATTCACGCATGTCGAAAAATGTAAACAATCTACAGCAAGTACTGTAGATTATTTACAAGTATGCATACACCGATCGTGGCGAGACCCATTTTACGACATCTCACGTACTCGGGAATACCTAATATATACCAAAAATTGTTTCAGAATTGACGATGATCGAGTCATGGCGGCATTCGGTGGTTTAAACTTTGCCAAAAAAGTGACAACGTCAATCGATCCATCATTTGAGACGCATCATAGTGTGGTCAAGGAGCTTCGTTTGGAGAACACGGTCAAGCGTACTGCAATGACGATCTTCATCTCAAGTGTAGTTCGTGCATTCGACCATAAAAATAACGTGATCGAGTTGAAAACGGTGAAATCAAATGTGGCGGGAAAGATACAGAATTTGCCGGGATCGAAAGCTCGCAGCTGGTGGCTGCGAGCTCTTTTGAGTGGAGCTGATCGCATTGTGTACGGATTACGACGTCAAGATATGGTAGTTCACGAGGTACACGAAGCGGATATTAACGATTTGACCACTGGACATTTCCATTTTGATGGAAACGAACTTTTCGAATTTGTATTTCATCTTTTCGAACGGATTGATAATTTTATCCGGGGAGATGGACAAATGTGCTTGGTGAGCTGTCTCGCTGATTGTGATTAAGTAACTAATTTGAAAATTGCAGGTGAGACCGAACGAGAAAGGCGAAATTATCACGCCGGCTACAAGCGCGGATTTCAATAGAAGCCCGTTTTGGTAGATGAAGATGAGAATTTAAATAAAATCTACTCACCTCAACTAATCTTTATTTACAAAACTGATCCTGATCTCTTTTTAATGCTCTCAATCTTTTTTTTCTTTTTTTTTACTTGTTCCCTTTCTGCTGTATTGTTTTGCCTAACCTTCTCCTGTTTCGACACATTTTTGAAATTCATTTTTCTTAAATCGTCATATTGTGTTTTCAATCGACTTGCGACATGAGAACGCGAGACTCCGCCCACTTATTTGTGCGCTACCTGTCTGCGTCTCTTCAAATATCACTGTGTTCGCGTGGTCGCGCACAAATTAGTGGGCGGAGTCTCGCGTTCTCATGTCGCAAGTCGATTGAAAACACAATAAACACATTTGTCAATGCTCTGTTTTACGATTTCTTTGCCACTTTCTAGCTGTCTCCGCTGTTTGAAAAATTTTGATAAGACTTCCAATTTTGATCTTTGCATTGTACATATGTGCAATTAAAAACTTGAGCATTTGTGTTTTTACTATTTTACACTCATGCGCTCACTAATTTTATTTGCTCTCTTCTGGAGCACAAATGGAGCTGATATTC
This sequence comes from Caenorhabditis japonica, assembly GCA_963572235.1. Classification (NCBI taxonomy): domain Eukaryota; kingdom Metazoa; phylum Nematoda; class Chromadorea; order Rhabditida; family Rhabditidae; genus Caenorhabditis; species Caenorhabditis japonica. The sequence goes on along the minus strand of OY754343.1, from coordinate 20,905,681 downwards.
CACCAGTAAAGGATGGAGTCATGGAACTTAAAATGGTTCACATTGTAAGGTTGTAAATGTTAGGCTCCGCGACTATTACTATTTGCAACTCACGTAGATTTCGCTACTGTGATGTTTCGCAACCAGACATTTTATCATTCGTATAAATCGAAAGTGTGACTTTTGGAAAGCGAGACATTTAGTAACTAACCTGTTCATAACTAGACATTGCAAAACAAGTGTATTGTCGGCCCGCCAAAATGGTCAAACGCGCTCCGCTCCGCTGAACTCAACGCTGTGTGATTCGTTTTGGTAACCAAATTATTTCAATTCACGTTGAATTTATACGTGAAATGAAATAATTTAGAGACCAAAATGAAAATCGCATAGCGTTGAGTTCAGCGGAGCGCGTTTGACCATTTTGGCGGGCCGACAATATGTTAAATCAATTATAATGAAAAAAAACCAAGTCAATTATGAATTCCTTCTTGCTGCTCGAATTGCTTTCAAGTAATCTATTATCGTTTGAAAAAAGTTGTCCCATCCGAAGCCGAACTTTACATTAAGCTCCGTCTCTTCACGCGAATTTCATGCAAATTTTATTGTGTTTTTAATCGAGTTTCGACGTCAAGAGGTCAAACTCCGCCCACTTTTTTTTTCACGCGAACATTAAATTTTAGTGCATTTTGAATTTTTGCGTGAAAAAAGTGGGCGGAGTTTGACCTCTTGACGTCGCAACTCGATTGAAAACACAATATTTTCCTTCACTTTTTGTTCATGAAAATTTGAAAATGTTAAAATTCGCGTAAAGAGGCGGATCCTAATTTTTAAGCTCACGCGGTTTTGGAGCTGACAACTTTTTAAAAGCAATAATTAACCAGTTATTGTGTTTTCAATCGAGTTGCGACGTGAAGAGGTCAAACTCCGCCCACTTTTTTTCACGCAAAAATTAAAAATGTACTAAAATTTAACGTTCGCGTGAAAAAAAGTGGGCGGAGTTAGTTTGATTGCTTTTAGTCTGGTTGCTCAGCGACTAGTTGCAAATTTTCCGAGTTTCGATTTATACTAGTGTTGAAACGTCTTGTTGCAAAACGTCACAGTAGCGAAACAACACAAGTAACGGTCCAAAATGTCGCGGAGCCAAATAAACGCTTTTAACGCTTTTTCTGCTTTTTCTATCGAAATATGTACAGTACTGGCCATAAAGAATGCGACAACTGGTTTTTTAACGATAACTTCTTGGAAAGTTAACTTTTTGACCCGAATTTTTTACTGTATCTGCAATGGAACCTCACAAAAACTTACGTAATTGCGAATCGCATCATTCTGCAAAAAAAATTTGTTTATTTTATTGTTTAAATTTTTCTTGTTTTTTAACTTTTTTCATGTATTTCAGTTTTTTGTATAAAGTTGAATGAAAATTAATTGGAAGTAGTTCTAATTAGTTTTTTATTGTTTTTCAGCCATGGGCAGACCATTTGGGAAAAAAACTTTCACTGTGGACGTTTGAAAAAGCATCGTACGTGGACATGAACTAGGCGCGCATCCGAAGATACCCGCAACTCAGTTTGGTTGTTCTTCCAGCCAAATTTACCGTATTTTGAAGAATAATCATGATGATGTAAGGTTTCAATTAGCTCTCTAAACTAATTTCGACTATTCAGGATGGTGTAGTTCATCGTCAATCTTCAGGAAGACTCCGAACCACTTCCAGAGCTATGGATCGAAATATCTTGCGCGCGTGCCGAGAAGATCCTAGACGCTCATCTACGAATATTCAAGTCTCCGTGACGTTTCCAAATAAACCGGTGCCATTGGGAAGGACTATTAGAAGACGTCTGCAAGTTGCTGGACTGCACGGACGAAGACCAGTCAAAAAACCACTCGTTAGTCTAAAAAACCGGAAAGCTCGAGTTGAATGGGCTAAACAGCACTTGTCCTGGGGACCTCGAGAGTGAGATAATCACATCTGGAGCGACGAATCGAAGTTCAATCTGTTCGGTACTGATGGTATTCAATGAATTCGACGTCCTATTGGCTCCAGATATGCTCCTCAGTACCAATGTCCGACGGTAAAACATGGAGGTGGATCTGTGATGGTTTGGGGATGCTTCTCCGACCCTTCCATGGGTTCATTGAAGAGAATTGTTGGAACCATGGACCGATATGTGTACGAAGACATCCTGGAGAACACAATGCGACCATGGGCAAGAGCAAATTTGGGCCGATCGTGGGTGTTTCAGCAGGATAATGACCCGAAGCATGCTTAGGGTCATGTCGCCAATTGGTTTCGACGTCATCGTGTGGATCTCCTGGAATGGCCAAGTCAGTCCCCGGACTTCAATCCATCGAATATATGTGGGAGGAGCTAGAACAACGTCTCAAAGAAGTCCGAGCCTCCAATGACAACCAGAAATTCGCTCAACTCGAAGCTGCTTGGAAGAGTATCCCGATGACGGTGGTTCAGACGCTTCTGGATTCGATGCCACGTAGATGCCAGGCTGTTATTGATGCCAAAGCATACCCAACCAAGTATCAAATCAATTTTTATAGTTACCTTCCTTTTGTTTTTGGCCTTCGGTGATTCTAGAGCTTATTTGTATAGGTCTCCAAAAATGTCAATTTTCATGAATTTTCAAAAAAATTGAATTAAAAAAATAATTTTCAGCAGGATTTTAAAATCAACTTGACAGAAAGGCTTCTGATAGTGCTGAAAAAATCTCACAAAAAATTTGGGTCAAAAAGTTAACATTCCAAAAGGTTATCGTCAAAAAACTAGTTGTCGCATTCTTTATGGCCAGTACTGTACCATATTTTTTTCCGGTCTGGAGACATGGCGATCGGTCACCGACAACAACATTCCGCGCGGATCCATTTCAGGAAGATTCGTGGACGTTTGGAGGTGGCGGATGGGGCCAATTGTCTCCATTGGGAATGTCTCAGCACTTGAAGCTAGGCAAAATGATACGAAATCGTTACGTGGACACTGGAAATTCCACGTACAACTTTCTGCCGTCAATTTACGATCAGAAGACAATGCACGTCAGATCCACTGGACTGAATAGAACTCTGGTATCGGCAATGTCGAATATGCTCGGAATGTACGGACAAGATGGGAATGGGAATAGAGCGGGAACTGATTATCCAGAGGAGTCTGGATGGCCACGTGGATTTGTGCCAATTCCAGTTCACACAGTTGACTATGCAACTGATCATGTGAGTTTTTAGGAAACTTATTTTTTTTTGAAAGAAGAAAAAAGAAGAAGTGCGATCTCTCGCAAGTTTTATGGGCTCTGGGACGTTTCAAAACAAGACGTTTCAAAACTGGGACGTTTCAAAACTGTGTGTTCTGGTGTCACTAGTGCGTACACCGTGACGCACAATTGCACTCAAAGTTTTGAACCGTCCTAGTTTTGAAGTGGCAGGTTTTGAACCGTCCTAGTTTTGAAGTGTCCCAGTTTTGAAACGTCCCAGTTTTGAAACGTCTTGTTTTGAAACGTCCCAGAGCCGTTTTATGGACCTATTCATAGGAGGAAAAAAAACAACAAAAAAAAGTTTTTTTTGTTTGTTTTGTTTTTTTTCCTAGCCTATTCATAGATGTCAAAAAATGTCAAACAATGTTAAAAAACGTTAAAAAAAATGTCAAAAAACTAATCCTATGAATAGGTCCATTATCGGATAATGAAATTATTTTTTCACTCGAAAACTTACTTTTTTGAGAAATTCGAACCATTTTTTAATCAAAAAACGAAACCTTTTTGTCAGAAAATGACCGAGCCTTAGGGTTTTAGAAACAATTTTGGAAGGCTGGGGTGCCGTGTGGACCTCATGGTAACGCATATTGTCCATCCTTACTAAGTTTTGTTGAACATGTTGTGCACACTTGCTTTCTTCATGGATGGGCAATAAGCCTATAGCATTTTGGAAAGAGCTGAATCGTGGCGAGACCCAGCGATTGCTGACGCATAACTTGACACGCTGTCTCGCGACGTTGACTTGAACCGAAAAAAATCTGAAAACCGAATAAAAAAGACAACTAAACAACTGTAAAATATTCGGCTTGACCGGTCCAATTTAACCATAAGGGTTCCCAGCCATTGAATCCGAATCATTCAAAAACCAAACGAGTTTTCCAAAGATTTTGAATCGATCGTCAATAACAGAGCTCTTTATCCCTGACTTCAGATCGGAAACATGGACAGTGACTGTCCCCGTCGCGAATGGCTCTGGAATCTTGCTCAGCAATCGGACGAGGTAACCAATTGGAGAAACTCGGCCAACGTTTCGTCTGTCATTGATAAATTGACTTCTCTGGTTAACGAAACTTGGGATCTCGAGAACTTTTGGGTCGTTCCGGATGCACTATTCATTGAGCAAATCTACTTTAACAAATCTCTCCAGGAGAAGAATAGTTGGTTCAATCAAGTCTTTTACAACCAGATTGTCGACGTCAACGATCAAATTTACATGTTTCAGTATGGAATTTTTGGTATGTATTGGTTTTTTCATATTCAATATTTTGAATAGCGGCTATTTAAGTTAAGATAGCTCCGTTTCCATAGTTTTGAACATATTTCGAAATTTCATGAAAATTCTGAAATTTCTGTTTCAATGTCGACCGTAATCCAATCCTGGGTTTGTTTTTTTTTCTTCATATTTCTTGTTTTTTTTTCTATTCGAGTTGAAATTTATAACTTTAAAAAAGAGACACCACGAAAAAGGGGGAAAGTGTTGCAACGCAGTTGTCTGCAAAAGTGCCGCACGGTTTTTTCTGCTTTTTTGGAAAATGAGCAATAGTGTTTTTTTTTTTGCTTTTTTTGCCTGAAATTAGTGTTTTTGGGTATTTGGAATGCGGAGACAAAATAGAAACGATTAAAAAAGAAAAGGAGCGGAAAAACTGCGAGAGGTCCACAAAATTATTGATTTTAGTGAAAATTAATATTTTTCGCGAAAATTTGGGTGATTTCGCATTAAAACAGGTGCTAAAAAGAAAGAATACATTGAAATACATCGTCATAAAATCATTTGAACTAAAAGCTTTCCAAATAAATTATTTAAGAATTTTTAAAGCAGCGCCAATTTAGAAAATTGGCGAATTTTAACTGAAATTGGGCATAATTAGAAAATTTTTCACAAAATATTACGAATTTGTTTGTTACTAGTCATTTTAACAAAGAAATATCAACGAAAACTAAGAATTTTAGCAAAACATCGAAGAAAAAGAGGAAAAATAATTTGGTGACGAAAATGGAAATCGCAAAGTACGAAGTTCAATGGAGCGCACCTGCATTTGTCGCGAATGTACAATAAATACCCAAAAAAACTAATTTCAGGCAAAAAAAGCAGAAAAAAACACTATTGCTCATTCTCCAAAAATGCAGAAAAAACCGTGCGGCACTTTTGCAGACAACTGCGTTGCAACACTTTCCCCCTTCTTCGTGGGGTCTCTAAAAAAAAGGTCCGCAAACACCGAATTCCAACAGAATCAAACTTTCAACAAAATTTGTTTTTTATTTTACTGGTTACTGTAATTTTTTGAAAAGCTCCAATTCCTTATCGCACAATTTTAATTTTCAAATTGAACAGACAATCCGGTGAAAATGCAAAACATGGACATTGGTCTGGAACTTTTAAAAGTACGATCTGGACCGCTGATGAATGATATTGTGGGGAGAATCAAAACGAAAAGCGATTGTGCATTTGGCAAACAAACAACAGGATGCGATTGGATCAATCCACTCAAATATTTCGTGTATTCGGCGGTAGGAGTTTGTGTCACATCACAGTATCGAGAAATGGTATTTTTCAGCACGACGAGACTGTTTACGCAGTGTTAGTCGCGTTGGGTATCGAACGATTCGCCATTATTCCACACGGATATCCACTTTATTCGGCCGCCGTTTCTATTGAATATTGGAGAAATTCAACCGACAATAGTGACTATTTTAAGGTATACTTTCCTATATTATCTGTTATGGACCTATTCACGAAACCGGAAAAAAGGAAGAAAACGGAAAAAAAAAACTTCGGGAAAAATCGGAGAATGCTCCGATTGACCTGAAATTCTGGGAAATATTGGAAAAAATTCTCCTGTACACGCTCAAAAATTTTTGAAACAAAATATCGATTTAAAAAATTTTCAGAAAAAAGTCGATAATTTTTAAAATCGATATTTTGGTCCAATTTTTTTGAGCGTGTACAGGATAATTTTTTTCCGATATTTCCCAAAATTTCAGGTCAATCGGAGCATTTTCCGTAACTTTTTCCCGTTTTCTTCCTTTTTTTTCCGGTTTTGTGATTATGGCCATTAACGAGCAAAATCGACTTACGACGCTCCGATGTTCCACAGTTTTTCACTGAGGTTTGGCACGCTCAGGTTTTCCGCATCGGAGCTTTTCAGTTAATTTCGTTCGTAAACAGATAAATAGTTTCTAATTTTGTCCAATTAATGCCAAGCGTCAATCGAATTTACTGTAGCCGTGACATCGATATTATTGTTTTAAAAAATTTGTCACCTGGCGAGAGGCGCTAATTCAAAAAATAGGCTCCGCCTCCTCACCGAAATATTTCTTCAGTTCTGCGCGCGCCAATTTGCGATCGCGGTGCGCGCGATTTTCTGCGTCCAATTTTTGTCCAGTGCCTTTCAATTTCTCCTGGAAACCTTTATAAAAATTGTTATTTTGAAGCGAATTTGGCAACTGTTGATTTAAAGTGAGTTTTTAATTGTCTTCGATCGATATTTATTAATAAAGTAACGGAAATTCAACGCATAAAATCGCGCACACCGCGATTGCAAATTGGCGCGCGCAGAGTTGCAGAAATATTTCGGCGGGGAGGCGGAGCCTATTTTTTAAATTCGCCCCTCTCGCCAGGTGACAACTTTTTTAAAACAATAATAACTAGTTTAAAAAAAACTGAAAAGTCGAGTGGTTATGGACCTATTCATAGGAGAAAAAAAAACAAAAAAACATGTTTTTGTTTTTTTTCTCTATTCATAGATGTCAAGAAATGTCAAGAAATGTCAAAAAACGTTAAAAAATGTTAAAAAATGTCAAAAAACGAATCCTATGTATTTCAGCTAGTTTACCACAAAGAAGCGGGTGATGGGTTCAATGTGATGACGAGTGAAATCAATGGCTGTAATGGCGACTATTGCTCGATGGATGTGCTGGAACAAGTGGCGAATAAATTGAGAACAGAGTTGCCAGCTGAAGAGTGGTGCCTGGTAACTCAAGGCTCTTTGCTTACAAAAAAATTAGGTTTTGTTTTAGTTTTGGTGTTCAGTTTAGTGGTTTTTAGGTAGATCCGAATTTCATAAATATTTATTTATTTAGTTATTTACAATTAGTTAAATACATATTATTCTTTAAATTATAATTACTGTTATATGGCAATTACGTGCGTCGGTACAAATATAGATTGGTGAAAATAAAAAGGCAAAACTCCGCCCCTTAACGTCTTCTCTTTCTGCAACACTGATTGCTTCCGCAAATTGAGAATCCCGCAGAGCAATTGCATTTTGAGCCCGTCATTGCGCACGGCTCCACTTGCAACGGACAATTCTGCTGACACGCATTCTGACAGGCTGGAAGACAGAATTCCACTTGGGTGAACAGTTGTTGCTTGCACTGGTCCACGCATTGAGTGGCGCATTGTGGAGCACAATTCACCGTCTCTTCCATGGGGTCTTGGAGCACGATTTCGAGTTTGAAGGTGGGCTCACTCGACTCTTTTACGATCTGTAACAAGAAGAGTAAACGAGTGTTCATATTAAAATATTAATTACTTCAACGCAAGACGATCTGCAACTGTCAGTGCACGCGATGTTGCACTGGGGAACACTTTGACCGTTTTGCTGAACACACGATGTTTGGCAGGATTGAGTGCAAGCAGGCATGCAGTTGTTGTCGGCCTAAACTTTCCTTTTTTTTTCTCTCGTAACTCTTTCTTGTCAGTCTACAACACAAACCTGTGGAATGACAAGTTCAAACTGATAATTCTGAATGCACTTTGCATCGCATGCCGGCTGACACGCTGGAGCACACTGTTTGGGCGAAGAATCGCTCATAGGAAGGGTGAACGTGTAGGTTTCAATGCAAGACGGTAGACAAGCTGGTTGACATTGTGGTTGACAAGTTGGAGACGGCGTGGTCACTGGAATCTTCATAGTGAAGCTGATGCATTGAGGGTCACAAGCTGGTTGGCATTGTGGAGCACAGTAGGATGGGGCTTGAGTGGTTAGAGGAATCGAAATTGAGTAGGTAGCCTGAAAAAAAAGATTACGTGTTAAATATTTGGGCTTTAAAAAATAGTTTTAATAAATTGATGACTCTTAAATAGTTCTTTATGCCACGTCCAAAGTTAATAAAAGTTTCTGGAATCACGTCTTTCATGTAGTTCAAAGTTGCACAAAGATTCCCAGAAATAACCGTGTTCTTTTGGAAAGTTGGGCTGCAGGAAAAACTTAATTCCAGGAGTTTTTCAAACATTTGAAATCTGCTTTACGGATTAGGTTACTTTCCCAAAACAACTCTTGAAATTAGATGTTTACCTGCTGGATACAGTCTTGAGAACACGTCGGTTGGCATTGTGGAGCACAACTTTTCGTAATAGGAATAGTTGTTTGAATAGTGACTTGCTGCACACAAAGTGGCTCACAAGCCGGTTGACATTGCGATGGACAACTGTTTCCCTGATTGACCCTCGAGTAACTCTGCTGCACGTTCACTTGATACTGGGCTTGAATACACGACTGTTCACAAGCTGGCTGACAAGCTGGAACGCACGAGTACTGCCTTTGTTGATTCTGTTGAACGTTCATCTGTTGGACTTGAATCTTGAAGTTCTGAATGCACTGCGGCTCGCAAGCTGGCAGACATTGTGGAATGCACTGTGGAGCAGATGTTGTTGGCGTGTCATCGACCATTTTGATCTGCACAGCAAAGTTTGGTTGAGCGGCAACACATTCTGGAGTGCATGCTGGTTGGCATTGAGAGACACAAGAGGGTTGCTGATAACTGCTCTTGATCTTCATCACGATCTGAGCCACAATGCATTTGGTATCACAAGCCGGCTGACACTCTGGCACACATTGTTTTGCCATCGAGACCGTTGTAGTGAAAGCTTGAGTGCAGGATGGAAGACAGGCTGGTTGACATTGTGAGGCACATTGAAGAGGAGCGGGAGTTGTGGTGTAAATGGCAATACAACCAGAGTCACAAGCTGGCTGACAAATGGAAATGCACACTTTGTTTACGGGAAGGGCAGCCGTGGTTCCAGAAGAAAGATAACTGTAAACGCATTGAGGCTGGCATGCTGGCTGACAAGCCGCGATGCAGGTCTCTGTTGTAGGTGGACGAGTTGTTTGGGCAGTAACAATCTGTATTTGCAGTTGACGTTCAACACATTGTGGCTGACAAGCCGGTTGACAAGCAGGGATACAAGTTTCGACAGTTGTGGTATACGCTTGAACACATTGTGGAGCACAGGCTGGTTGACAAGCTGGAATGCACGCGGCAGTTGTTGTTGCGGTTTGAATAGAGACGGTGACTGATTGAATGCATTGTTCGGAACAGGTTGGTTGGCATTGCGCGGGGCATTGTTGGACAAGGGGCAACTTTTGGATTATAACTTCGTAACGCTTCATGACGTCAATGCATTGCGCATCACACGTGGGTTGGCAAGCGGCAACACAAGTTTGAGCGGGGGTGATCGTAGTTGTCTGGAAAGTGTATAATTGAACTGATACTATTAAAATCAAGTGTCATACCGAAGTGCGCATAAATTGTTTGACATTGATAGCCACTGCAGTCTGAACACAAGTTGGTTCGCACGACTTAATGCACATGTTAATGCAAGTGGACTTGTTGGGCTGAGAAGAACAGCTCGTGGAGCACGATTGAGCACACGCTTGTGGGCATTGCGAAGCTTTTGTTTGTTGGTTAACTATTACCTGAAATTAAGAGCGGTTTAAATTCAGGCAGCTTTTTTTCGATTAGATCCTACTTTGATTGGAGTTTTGGACGAAGAAGAAGAAGAAGAAATAGACTTCGGAGCACACGCCTTGCTACAAGTAAACTGACACGTGTTATCACAAAGGATCTGTGGCTGATGAGAATTTCTGACACAAGAGTCGACGCACGACTGTTGGCATTGCTGTTGACAAACTGAAGTTTGCACCTGAAATCATCTATTATTTTTTGGCTTCCTTCCAGTTGATGTGACATACTTTAGTGGCACAAGAACACGAGTTGGGTTGTGGCTCATTGGAGCACTTGCACCTCTGCATTCCACCTCCGATCGGATAACAGTTGCATTTGGATTTCGGAGACAATTGCGCACACGGACATTGTCGTTTCGCTCGTCCTAAGAAGCTCTGAAAATGGAGGTAGTTGTGCGGTGTGTTGACGTTGACTCGTGCCTAACTGCAAACGCGCTCCATCGAACGTCTCCTCTCAAAGGAGGAAGCTATTGCGGTATAGAACTGCCTGAAACAGAGCTTTATGGACACAGAGCAGCTGGAAAAAATGTTCCGATGTATGCACATGGCGGGTTGCTGAGTTAAGTTTGTGGTTTTTGAGTACAGCTCAATTTCAGGAAGTTCTAAACCAAATAGTTCTTATATCGTTAAAGTTCTATTTTTTGCAGTAGAACTCCAATATTTAACAATGAGAAATTTGAATTTTTTCTATAAAAATGCCATCTTCAACACATCGTGTAGTTGTTGAAACGTGTATGTACTTGACGGTCAGTTTGTTTGCTAGACTTTTGTTTATTTTTTGAGGAAAGGGGAAGCGGGAAGGGGGCTGGAGGAGGAGGAGGAGGAGCCGGCTAGGTGTCAATGGCCTGTCGGAACTAATCAGGACAAGCGAGATTCGCGGAAATGGGATATTTATGTACTTGAGAGCGGCTAGACTTGCAACACTTTGACGCGGAGGCGGATAGTTCGGAATAGCTCATGGCAAAAATGTGGATCTTATGTACGTTGGCTCCATAACATGCTTACAATGGGAAAATATGTGTAACACATGGATCGTCCATTTACTCATGCAACTTAGCAAGTGTAAGAAACATTTATGTGCGCACAATACCACGAATTTCAGTCAAAAATCTTCGGGCAGATCAACCTGCGGCAGACAATGGGTAGCTGATAAGCAGATAGTGTGCCGATAATTCCTTGAGAAGTTGAGTTTCACAAGAAGAAGCAGACGAAAAGAAATTTGCGTGTTCACCTTTTTGGGCTCATGGCTAGCTTAATATATTCAACTAAACGTTCTCCGATATTGTGTTAGGCTCAGAAATATTTAACGGTTCTCTATCGGGATTTTTGAGGCTCCGCTGACTTTCCATTCCAGTTTCTCACAATCGTTACTATTATTAAGTACATTCAAGTTTGCTTGTATTCTTCTATGATTTTGTGTAATGACTTGTTTTGGTCTAATAGCATACTGTACCAATTTGCACTCAACTTGGCAAAACATTTTCGTGGTATTATAATCTTGGAGTTAGCGCAGAATGACCATGATTTAAATGAGAAGAAATAGAACGCCAATTAATACATTTTGAAATCTACAATATGAGTAACAGCAAAGAGGGAATAAAGAAAATTAGGCCAAAAAGTTACAAAAAGTATTAAAAAGTTACCAACCTGCTGTGATTCCACAAATAGTGCGGCAAGTACAATAAGGAGTAAAATAAAAATCGGCTTCATAATGAGAAAAATTTCGCTGTTTTTCCTGTGTCTTCGGCGACGAGCAGCGGAAATAAGAGAGGTGCTCTTTCGTGTGCTCCGCCAATTGTCCGTCACTTTCTTTTATACGAGCGTCTTGTTCCGCGCGGTAGCCATCAGGCGGCAAAAAAGTCTCGCCGAAAGAGAAACAAAGCTCCTCCTTTTTGTCAGGAAGGGTGTGAATAAGAATGAGGAAGAGGAAGAGATTGTCTATGACGAAATACGGAGCAAATGGCAAAAAAATTATTGTTTTCTTGTGCATAGAGAGTACGCTAAACAAGGAGGCGTAGAGAAGTTTCTTTCCAGGTATCCTAAATCTTCGTTCAGTGGCATACTCGGGAAATCTTCGGCTAATAGCCCTCGAATTCGGGGAATGTGCCGAATGCAATTTTGCAGGGCAACTAGTTACATTGAAGTCTATACCTGCAATATACGCCCCACAAAATTCCTGCGAATGCGCTCAATTTAAAATGCATATAGAACATGGCCCGAGTACGGTTATACTATCTGGGGGTCCATTCTGATATCGTAGGTAATTTATCAGATACACCCACAGCTCATACCAGTATCGCTCCCTCGGGAAAGGTAGGAACAGCCCCTCCCCCCCCCCCTTTCCTTACTTTTCCTTATCAGAAAGGCCCCCGTCACACCAGAATAGCAATGAAACAAGCGAAAATTGACCGAAGTCAAGTCACACCAAACCACTTGCTCAAAAAAGCCGTTAAAAAAAGAAAATCCCTCGAAAACGACAGAAAATATGAAAAATGGTGAGGTAGACTGTACTTGTATCCATAATTTTTTTCAAGCTGTTCTATTTCGTAACATTTATATTCCAAACAGTTACATATGTTCGGCAGAAACACCTAAGCCCACACACCATGTAATGGAGGAGGAATGGGTCATGAATGGTTCACACTACAGCCATGCTTGCTCTTCGCTTGTCCTTTGTTGCTGATCAACATCATTCGGATGTTCTTAATTTAGACCACACATCTCTTTGATGCGGAATGCGCTGAGTTTCAAACCATTAACCAGCCCCTATTTTGCACATTCAATCCTTGTTTCTATTATTCCTCCGAGTCCACTTTTTCCCATTAAATTTGTTTTCGGTGTCAAACAACAAAAAAGCGGGGATCATTTTTTGTGGTCAACATTGCGCGGGCAAGTTGCTCTTCATGTGCTTGACTATTGTTTCTTATTCGTCCATCCAACGAATGGCTCCAGTCCGATTTTGCTCACCCAATGTTTACGTAAAACCGTAAATATGTACACTTCGCTGCTCTCCTCCTCCTCCTGATTCAACATCTGATTTTTGGCGCGGCATACGGATTAATCGAGAAACAAAACATTGCCACTGTGTTTTTTGACTGCCAAAGACTGGCATCGCATCCTTGTTTGTGTAACGATTGAATGAAATTGAGAGGAAGGAGTGGGGGAGTAAAAAGATGGCACATTTTGACCGCTCTGAAGGAAGGCGATCAAAAATTATGTATTTGACGGCTTATTACGTGCGAAGGACAATTATATATGTACATTTGAAAAGTTGCTTAATTGGTTTACCCTCAGATGAGCAATAAACACAGTTTGTTGGAACCTAATTTCTTCTTTCAAAGACAAAAAAATCGCGCAAAATACGCATCCAAGTTATAGGAGCTATTGCGGAATAGAACTGTATCAAAATAGAAAGGGCCTAAAATAGAGCTGTACTGACACAGAACATCTAGAACAGCTCAAATTAGTTTTGCGCAGTTTTTTTCCTGTAAAACTCCATTTCAGGTGGTTCTATTTAGCAACGCTGACCGGCAACTGTTGCACAGCTCTTACGCAGCAGTTGCCTTACGCGTTATAGACCTCTGCGTAAAATACGTTCAAAAGCTCCGTAAGGTCTGTTCAAAAACTGCCGTGTCTCCTTTAGTATCTGCGTAACAGTTACGGCTGTCATCAACATCATGATGAGCAACATTCCACGTTTTTTTTCCTGTCGGTTTTCACAATGGGAAGCAAGCGAACACGTACGTTACACACTCATGTAAATCTGTTTGGTCAACTTTCACTTTGCCGTTCTTTCTTTGTTCAGTTTGCAAAAAAGAGTGAGAGCCACCGAGATGGCTTTCTGCGTAAAAAAATTAGGCTCCAGTTTCGACAAAGTGAACTGTTTGAACGCCAGGGCAACTACATTTATTTCTCATTAAGCTTATTAAAGACATAGGCACTAATTAAACCATATTTCGGCCCCAAGCTTTACTAGTTGTTAGAAAGCCGAAGACCCTGAATTCAGAATTTTATTTTCACATTTTCAAAATATGTACATAATTTGTATTAGATTGGTAAAGAAAAATTTAGCACTATCAAAATTTTCAAGTATTCATTTTGTTCTTATAAGACTTTTACTAGAGCCTGCATGTATGTGCTTGTTTTTTTGTTGTAATAAAAGTTAGGGTAGGCTAGCAGCTAGCTTTTGACTACGCCACAAGCTTGTTATCCTACTTATTAAAAAAAAACTGCTCAACCTCATTCGGATTTGCATTTTTTAAAATTAGGGTTTAAACTTTATTGCTATCATTTCTTTTAAAGCCATACTAAGGGCACTCAGATATTGCGTTTTCAATTGAGTTTCACCATGGGAACATGAGTCGGATATCCCTTTTTTGTCTGCGTCTCTTCAAATAGCACCGTGTTTGCGTGGTCGCGCCCAAATAAATGGGCGGGGTTTCGTGTTCTCATGCTGCAACTCGATCGAAAACACAACAGAAAGTTAAACATTGCTAACATTTTCCAGGTGGTAAATAAAGAATGGCTTCAAAAGGGTGTCAAAATGCCAAATAATAGTTTCAAAATTACTTTTAAATGTTGAAAAAGTCTTGAAAAAGTTTCAAAAAAGGTTCAAAAACGATAGTTGGTTTCCGAAAAGTTTAAAAATGTCTTTAAAGCTACCCAGCAAAGTTTGACTCGTTGCCTGAGCAGGCACGAATTTTCAAATTCTGAATACATCCCGATTATTGTCAAAAAATCTCTATTTTCTCTTTTTTTCTTGTTTATTTTTGTTTTGTGTCTTCTCAATGCCACCCTGCACTTTTCAACAGCAAAAGTGTCAATGTTAGACACACTGTCCTTTGAAATGCAATCGGACACCGTAATCCGATCTTTCCATCTTTTTTTGTGCTCTTTCCCATTGAGATTCACTCACTTACCATAACCAAATCATTTCCGGTCCGTCTCGGGAAAAAGGGAGTGAAAAGAAAGGGACGATGTTTTGATTCCTGTTCCCACGCACATTTTCTTTGTTGCCGAAAAAAAGGGTGAGCAAATGAAGGCAAACGAGAGTTGAGCCCACACTGGGGTATGAGGAGGGAGTGAGTAAACGCGCCCGGACGCACACACGCAACGCATCCAATTGAGGCCCAAAAAATAAAAAATCGCGCGAAAAATTTCGCATTTTCGGAGAGAAAAATCAACGCGCGCGAAATAATTTCGGATAGGATTTCGTAATTTTCACGATTTTGCGTTGGGTTTTCTCTCCGATAATGCGAAATTTTTCGCGCGCCTTTTTTATTTTTTGGGCCTCATTTGGATGCGTTGCGTGTGTGCGTCCGGGCGCGTTTACTCACTCCCTCCTCATACCCCAGTGAGCCCATCTATTTTATTCTCCGTTTTGGGGAGATTTTGGAATGAAAAAGAAAAGTAGAATGGGCAATAAATGAGTCACTGTTAATAATGGCAAAAAGGGATTTGTTTGAGGAAATGAAACCGAAGGCGGGGGCGATTAGAGTTCGATACATGGCAAATTTCATTTTTGTGTAAACTTGCACGTAAAACTATATATTTTAGTACGCTTTTTTTGTTTGTTTTTTAATGAAGAGTGTCTGAGCGGAATTTTCTACGATCCATTTTTGAACGATACATAAATAGTAGTCTGTACTGGTTATTTAGTTCGGTGCACTTTTTGCACTCTTAAGCAAATACACAGGTACTAAAAATAAAATTGCTATATTTATTATTTTCACTATTATGTGGTCATGAACGACTGGTGCTGACGACGCTCCGATGTTCCGCAGTTTTTCAATGTTCCGCAGTATTCGTTGCGAGAATAGAAAAGACCCCTAGGAAAATACGGAAACTGTTTTTTTAAGTCAAAAATGCCACTTTTTGTCAAATAATTTCTGAACATTTAATCATGGCATTGGGAACCATAGTTCTCATAGTCAGTGTTTGTACAGTCAAACAAGGAAAAAACAAAAAAGTGCAGATGATAAGTGTTCGAACGAAAAAAAAATGCTTGCGCTTTAGCGTCCATAAGAGCAAACCTGTTGGAGAATGTCAAAAATCTGTGCCGTGACAGAAAAACAGCTAAAAATATCTACTGTGTCAATAGCATGCTTCCGTTGTACTTTCTCTACTGGAGTGGAATTCCGTACTGCATTTTTGTAGTTTCGGGACTTTGAGGATTTGTGGAATCTAAATTTCAGTATATTGAATTATTGCCATGCTATTTATTAAGTGGATGTCTGTCTGCGTTGGTGTAAAGTTTTGTTTCCACGGCGCAGCGTTTACCCAGCTCCTATTGGACCAATTTGCAAGAAACGTGTCGAAAAGTTTTAAACACTAAACTGCAAAAAGCGTCCAAAGCTGGGCTAGGACGTCAAGGACGTGTATATTATGCGACCAACGGGTTCGTACTTCTATGTTGGTCGCTGGTGCTCGAGTTCGCTTCCTCCATGCGCCTTGGAAACAAAAACACAAAGGAACTAAGACACACAGCCAAACAGAATTTCGTATGTATGCACATATAAGTAAGGCTTTCAAATTATAATCAAAGCTAACATTTTTTCTTTGAACAGATCATTATTTACAATTTGTTCTCCTTTATAATGTTTGCTATTAGGTGCATTTCAAATGTAAACTTGGTGCAACAAGTTTCCGCAAATAGCATAAATCGGTAAGGAATTTTGGCTTTCCCACAACTATTCAATGTACTACTTGTGGACGACCAACTCTAGTTCTTTGAGCATTATCCGTTCCCATCAAATACAAATTGACGAAAAACACATATTCTGGCTCATTTCTCTTCTATCCTGATCAATGTTCTTCTCTTCTTGTTTTCTCATCTCCCATTTTTGTTCCTGATTTAGTACAACTCCTTGATGTTGCTTTTTATGGATCTATTTGTTTTACTGTTTAACTCGCTTTGAGACCTGCGGAACATTTGTAGAAGCTGTTCAAACTTATTGGCAAGTTCTCTGTAATTTTCTCAAAACGAGAGATCGAACAATTCAGTTATCTCAAAACGTATTGGCAGCTTGTCGTAACATTTAACACGATTTCTTATCACATTTTAAATAGAAATGTAATGTAATAAAAATATTATCCTAACAAGATTTCTTATCAGGATGTCAATTGAAAACTCTTGAACTTTTCGCTCAGAATTTGATTTAAGAATTCTCGAGAATACTGATTGTGTTTCTTATTGCTATTATCAATCCCTGATTGTTCAAACCGGCTGTAAAAACCAGAGTTGCATGGAATTCCGACTTGCGACTTCCGTTTCAGAAATGTCACTTCCATGCTGCATGGAAGTAAAATGCAACTAGAAAAAATGTGGATTTTCATGTAATACAATTTCTGTGAAAAGTACGATTCGAGAGGACGTTCTTGGGGTAAAATGTGATGTTTGCAACCTCAAAACGTTATTTTGTTTAAATACACAGTTTTTGAACCCTTTTCTGGTCTTTAGTCTCGTTTTTCCCAATTTTAAATGTTGACTTCCGCCTACCGGCTTCCGATTTCTGTATAAAAACATTCAATTCCCACTTCCAATTTCCGACTTCCGGCTGCCGACTTCCGGACAAAAATATTTACTTCCGACTTCCGTTTTAGAAAATTACACTTCCATGTAGGTGGAAAACTGGTGGAAAACTAGGCCAACCTAAGCCGAGGGTGACGGGTCTTTAAACTCTCATGGCAAGACACCGCCTTGGCTTAGGTTAACCTAGGTTTCTATAACCTAGGATTCCAATAGGCTCCCAATAGAACTTTCAGGGAACAATAATAATTTATCCAATATCTCACAAAATTTTCGTTTCAACACCCCGAAAGTCTCAATATTTTTCAAACTTTACCCGGAAACAATCAAAAAGCGAGAAGCAAACAAACAATTTAATATGATTTGCCTCTCTCAAAAAAAAACGATATGTATTTACATGCTTATTTTTTTCCACGACGGCAAAAATATGCTCTTGAACTTTGGCGGAAACACAAAAACGAGGAAAATAAGTTTTCCTGAAAATAAGAGTTCCTGTTTATCGGTCATCAACACGCTCTGGTGCAATTATGGCGTCAACACGCGGAAGACAGAGAAAGATGGAAAGGAAAACATAATTTGTGGTGTGTGGAATCGTCTACAGGCGGAAGGCGGAAGAAAAACAAAACTCTCTGGATATGATGAATATTGTTGACTTCTTCTTTTTCTTCTTCTTTTTTTGCTTCTTTGAAAGCGGAAGTAAAGGAAATATGGGGAAAAAAGCGAAAGAAACATGAGAAGACGTTCGTTCCGAATGGAAGAAGAAAATGGAAAATAAGAGGAAATTGCTTCTAAGAACGACGACTTTTGAGCTAAAAATGGGAAAAAAAAATTTCAGATTGTTAAAAAAAATTCAGCAATGTTTTTTGTCCAGCAGCCCTTAAGTCAAAACGTACAAAAAATTGAAGAGGCAATAAGTTTGTTCATACTGTAAGCGAGAGCTATTTAGCTGATTTCTTTGTCGTTGATTCCATTTTCTAAAAATTGTGGTTCTTTTAAAAATTGTTAATTCACACCAACGGGAAGCCTGTTGTTACACGCGAGACCCTGTATATATTTTCTAGCGATTAATTTCTTCTCGAACTACCATTTCCATCAGATTTCCAACTCACTTGTCAGGTAAAAAAACAGAAAACACGGTATTGTGGAAGTTGATTGTCATACCACATACCTGCTCAAGAAGTTTTTGGCTAGTAGCTGTTTTCAACTACTCCCGTCTTTCAATTCTGTGTAGGTGCCAACTCAGGAATTTTTCAGCTAATAGCTATTGAAAACGGCTAATAGACATCGAACCGGTCCGTGTGCTGTACGCATTTGGCGCCCGTCCCGACTTCGACGGCACTTAGCCGTTTTCAATGGATTTTCTCTTCAACTTCTTTCGCACCTTTTAATCAGGGCATTTTCATAGGAGTTTTGGCGCGTATATGGCGGGCATTGGCAGTCATGGAAAACATCTAATAACTATTAAAAAAGCTAGTAGCCATCGGGTTCGGTGCGTTAGATAAATGAAAAATGGCGAATAGCCATCGAATTTGGGACGTCCGCCAAATGCATATACCATGGCTATTGGTTAAAAATTTTCTGAGAAATATAGACGCCAGCTGTGCGCCATAATGACTTGTAACCATTTCTGACAGTTAGTAGCCATTATTGCCCGCTACTAGCCGTTTCAATGGCTATTAGCCACATTATATATA
The DNA here is from genome assembly GCA_963572235.1 of Caenorhabditis japonica. Classification (NCBI taxonomy): domain Eukaryota; kingdom Metazoa; phylum Nematoda; class Chromadorea; order Rhabditida; family Rhabditidae; genus Caenorhabditis; species Caenorhabditis japonica. The sequence continues at coordinate 20,886,480 of OY754343.1, read as the reverse complement.
TCTGCCATACACGAGCCAAAAATTAACTGAGAACGCCGCACCATTGCTATGTCCACATTACATTTTTAGCGTAAACACATTGAAAAAAAAATTTGGGAAGGATATTTACCGTATTTCCTCTAATATAGGCGCATGCGCTTCTATTGTTTCATTTCATCACAACTGCCGGGTATTTAAAGGTTTGCACACCAAACTCGCCAAAACACTTTCTAACCAAGCAGGCATGAGACGACCGAAGTTTGGTGTGCAAACCCCCTCTAAATACCCGGCAGTTGTAATGAAATGAAACAATAGAAGCGCATGCGCCTATATTAGAGGAAATACGGTAGAGTGTGTGTATTTTGGAAAAATTGTTCGATGCTGTCATTTTCTTCTTTTAAATGCCCTGTACTTTTATGTCCAAAACAAGAGATTATTCAAATTTTCTTACTATCAGTAAACAACTTTTTTTTCATAATTTTCTGATTCTGTAGTCGTGAGCGATTTGTCTTTTTTAAAAACTGCTGGTGTAAATATTTTTATAGCCGGAAAAAGTCTTCGCTGATGAGATCTTTGGCCTAGAAAATTCTCAATCTTTCACTAGTCAATTGAGCACGATAGGACACAGCTGAAATGAGAGTGACCGTAATCCATTTAACGAGAGACTCGGGGGATTTTTTACAGACTCTCTGCTTCTTCACGCCTCTGCTTCTTCATTTATGCGCGCTTTCAGCTAAAATTGACAGAACATTACTTTGGAGACGCAGACATGCGATAGGGCGTGTTTGCCTTTACGTGGGGCCTAGTAGGCCGTGCTGCTACCGGCTAGCTGCCATGAGGCTGCTTACTAGCTGCGTAGTTGCTGCCTTGCAAATTAGCCGATTCCTCTAGTAAGTTGCCAGTTTTCTCGGCTAACGGCGACATCGCTGCCAACAAGCACCAACATTTTTTCGTTAAATTCAAATCATCTTTCTTATATATATTACGCTATTCAAGTATGTCCGTCTGTTCGCTTGGAAGATAGCCAGCCCGTATTCCTCAAAGAGAGAGAGCATTAGGGATGAGGGATAGTGGTTGATGGGAACTATTTTTAACCACGCCTTTGGATCAACAAAACTCAACAGACCTCAGGAGGAATTGAACCAGGGAGTGCACACAGGTTTTGCGCGATAGGCCTATAATAGGTTGCGCGGTAGGCCTATCGAGTACCCGCGAAGGACCCTATAGTAAGCCTATTATAGGCTTATCGCGGCCCGTCACCTATAATAAGCTTATAATAGGCTTATCGCGGTTGACTTTCGCCTATAATGAGCTTATCGCGGTCACCAATAAGCCTATTGTAAGCCATAAATAGGCCTTTCGCGGACATTCAAAACTCGTCGGTAAGCTCATTATAGGTGCTCCCAGGCCGATATATCGGCTCTTTAGGCTCAAATTTATTTGTATTCAAGGCAGTTTATTTGCAAAATTGATACAATGTTGATAAAAATGACAAATTTATTGCGAATTAAATAAAAAAAAATGCTTTAGAGGAGTTATTCACGAAACAGCAAAGAAGGCAAAAAAAAAAACTTCTCCAAAACTCGGGAAGTTCTCTGATTGACCTGAAACATCGGGAAATGGAGACAAAAATACTCCTAAATATGCTCAAACAGTTTTGTACCGAAATATTGAAATTTTAGTCTGAAATTTTTGAAATCGAAATTTTATTTCAATTTTTTTGAGCATATTCAAGAGTATTTTCGCCCATATTCCCATATATTTCAAATTACTCAGAGCATTTTCTGAGTTTTCGCGCAGTTTTTTTTTTCGCTTTTGCTCCATTTTCGCTGTTCCGTGAATATCCTCCATGATTGATGATTCGTTTCCCATTCCTCCAATCGCAATCGTCTCCATATCCGACACCGTCGCCACCATCGCTGCATATCGGGTGGAAGGCCACAAACTGAAACAAATATAATTTTAAAAAATTTGTCATATACTTACTTGTGAGGTTCGACCTCAGTTTTCGTCATATTTTGTTTAATTTTTTTTTATTTTTCTCGTTTTCTCTTCTTATTTTAATTTTTCGCACTTTTCATGATTCTCGCTCTACGAATTCTTCAGAATTAAATGAAAAAACCAAAAAAGTGCACAAATGCCAGCAGTTTTTTCCTAGAAATAAGTTACAGTAAAAACTGTATTAGAACGGCCCACAAACAACCTCCCGAAAAATAGAAGTGCCCTCTTGAATTAAAGCGTTCCTCTAATTTTAAGACCCTATCAATAAAAAGACCTCTTTAGCGAAAGTTTAAGGACCCCCTATAATAGAAAGAATCCCTCCACACACACGCACGGTCCCACGAAAAAAAAAATGAAGGGGGCCCTTCTAATACAGTTTTTACGGTAAATAACAAAAAAATATTTTTTTTTTCAAAATAACAAAAATTAATGGGGTTATTCACGGAACCAGCAAAAAACTAGCAAAAAATTCAACGAAAACTCGGAGAATGCTCATATCGCTCTGAAAATTTGGGAAATCATTTAAAAAATACTCTCGGACATTCCTAGAAAATTTCAATATCGATTTTTGAACATTTTCTGATATAAAAATCGCTATTTTTTAAATCAATGTTTCGTTCTAAAATTTTCTGGGGATGTCTGAGAGTATTTTCAAATGATTTCTCAAAGTTTCAGATCGATTCTCCGAATTTTCGCTGAGTTTTTTTTTCTATTTCATGCTTTTTTTGCTGGTTCCGTGAATAACCCCATATTGTTCATTCGCGAAAAAAGCAAGTGCGCTCCACGAAACTTAGTACTATTGTCGGCCCGCCAAAATGGTCAAACGCGCTCTGCTCAACTCAACGCTATGCGATTTTCATTTTTGTCTCCAAATTATTTCATTTCACGTGTAAACTCAACGTGAAAAGAAATAATTTGGAAACCAAAATGAAAATCGCATAGTGTTGAGTTCAGCGGAGCGCGTTTGGCCATTTTGGCGGGCCGACAATACGTGGAATTCATTTTCATCGCCAAATTATTTCAATTCACGTGTAAATTCAACGTGAAATGAAATAATTTGGCGACGAAAATGAAATCCACGAAGTACTAATTTTCGTGGAGCCCACTTGCTTTTTTCGCGAATGGACAATAAGTAAAGTTCTTTTTTTAATGAGTGTTTTGCTCTGAACTGGCGTTTGTGTACTTTTTAATAATTTTTTTTCATTCAATTCTGAAGAAATCAAGGCAGGACATTTCCGAAAGTTATCCAATTTTTACAACACGAAATAAAAACTCACTTTAAAATCGTTGGCACGGCGTTTGACGGTGTCGGGTGGATGGCGGATGAATGGGTGGCGTCGGGCAATCTGAAATTATAAAATATTGAAGGAATAACGAGAACGGTGCGAATTTGTTTTATCGAGAAAAATCGATAAATGTTTATTTGACAAGATATTTTATTTTCAATCGACTTTTCAATTGTTTTCAATTGAAGAGTCGATTGAAAACATTAAATTTTTAAATTTTCTGACCATATTCGTAAATTTCCTCGCGAGACATCAGAAGAATTCAAAAATCAGAAAAAATTCAGCAGTCTCACGACGAAATTTACAAATAATTTCAGAAAATATATCGAAAAATTTATTTTTTGGCATTATTCGTAAATTTCCTGTAAATTCTCTCGAATTTAAAAAGGAAATTTACGGATCTCCAGATATTTGAAATCTCACGGTAAAAATCAGCATTTTTGATAAAAAAAATTGTTTTTTATAAAACAAAAAATAAGAAAATAATTCTTGTCCAACAATTTATCTCGAAATGCCAATTTTTACGAATGCGCAAAAACAGGAAAAAACAAGCACAATTTATACTTATTAAAATAAAAATAAAATATTATTTAAAAAAACGGAAAAGAGTTAAATGCGACGGCAAAAATTTAATTTAGGCCAAAAAAATGTGGTTTTTTGAAAGTCGCTGACGAGATAGTCTAGCCATAGAGCGCGTTTGCATTGACCTACAAATAGGCCTACCGCGGTCGCCGCACACCGCGTCCGCGATAAGCTTATTACAGGAGGGTAGGCGCTGCCGCCCGCGATAGGCCTATTATAAGCCTATAATAGGCCTATTTTTGGCCGCAACCTATTATAGGCCTATCGCGCAAAACCTGTGCAAATTGCAGTTTGCAACTCACTAGCTACTACACCAAGTGATACCGATTCCAAACGATATGAATTGATAATTAAATGTTCGCGTCAATCGGGAGTTTCTGACGTGAAAAATTTCTAGGCTTTTTAATGTTTTTTTTTAGTTTGCAAAACTTCGCTTTGAAGGGTCAGGGGGGGGGGGGGTCAAGTTCAATTGGTTTTCACGTTGAACTATATTTTACGCGATCTGCTGAAGAGTTCATGAGACGGAAGCGACAAAGCTATACTCCAGAAGAAAGTGCAATCCGGAAAAAGAAAGATCGAGAGTCCAGACGTCTTCGGAGAGCTGCTTCTACCGAGAAGGAGAAAATGATGGAAAGGATCAGCAACTCGCAATCAAAATTGGAGACAAGACTGTCTGAAATGCAGGAAAGGGCTGAGGAAAGAAGAGCAAGTCTTCGAAGCAATGCCAAGGCTAAAAGAGCATCTGAAACCAAGGAGCAACGCACTGAGAGATTCACATACCACTCAACCAGATATCGGAATAAAAAGGACGAGAAGAATGCAACAACGGCCAAAAACGCATTTGGAGGTGCTACAGTAACTCGACATCACTTATTGTTAGGCCAGATGAACACTACATGTACTAACTGTATAGCAAGGTTCTTCAAAGGCAAGAAATACTTATATTGAAGCAGGAATCAATGTCAGTTTTTAAAGACGAAATTAGGAAAGATGTCGGCATGATCAACATCTACTGTGCTTCTGGAGGCATTGAAGTCGAGGACAACTTTGCCAACTACCTGGACTGCCGCTATATGTATTTGTGCTCCAGAAGCTCTCCACCAAATCTACCGATTTCCGTGTCCAGGAGATCCTGAAAAATACGCTCTACGTCTTATGCTTCTGTACACCAAAGGTGCCACCAGCTTCTCGGATCTGAAAACGACTAAAGACGACAATGGTATTCCAACTGTGCATGATACTTTTGTCGAAGCAGTAAAAGCCCAAGGTTTTCTGAGCGACGATGCCGTTGTCATCAAGTCACTCGAGGAAACGGCCGCTTAATACATGCTGAGAGCAGCCTTCTCTGCTGTTCTGGCCTTCTCCGAGATTGGCGACACCCAAACTTTGTGGAATCTCTTCAAGAAGTACATACATGTCAGAGGATTTTCTGAATCGGGGATACGGTCAGGAGGAATCAGAAGCACGAGCCTACTACAAAAATTTTGTGATTGCCGCTTCAACCGACTTCACTCTTCCTCCGATGTTTGTTCTCGATGGTCCCGGAGGAGCTGGAAAGACGTACACATACAACGTGATCCTTCACATGCTCACCGCAATGAACAAGAACGTACAGTGCACCGCCTGGACAGTAACTGCCAGCACATTGCTCCAAAATGGCCGGACTTCTGCGTCACTGTTCAAACTCAACATCGGAAACGATTCCAAGACGAGCAATCACAGCAAAGGAAGTGACGAGGCAAAGAAGCTGAAAGAAGTGGATGTGATACTCTGGGACGAGTGCTCCATGATCTCCAAAACTGCATTGGAAACTGCTGATTTCGTGCTTCGAGAGTTGACCGACTCTCGCTCCGCTTTCGGAGGAAAACGTAATCTTCTGGGCGGAGATTTCCGCCAGATCCTTCCTGTCATCCGACACGGAACCAAGACAACAACTGTATCAAGAACAGTTATCCCTGGAATCAATTCCAGAAGTTCTCGCTTCTAGACAACACGCGGATCATCAATGAAGATGCCTCTCCGAAGAATATCGACGGGGATCTTCTGAATGAAAAATCGCATTCCAAAATGGACAGAACCGAGATTTCCTCGAAATTTTCATACAATCTATTGGTTACAACAAATACATGACCACGGAATTCCTCAACTCTGTTTGGACATCTTCCCTTTCTCCAAATTTTTTTTGTTGTTTTGAAACTAAAAAGGGTGCTTTGAACTAGATCAAGCTTAATGATACGCCCAACCTAACAGCCGCCGCAGGCGGCTACTCAAGACTGATCGGCGACGATAGGCGCCAGATCAGGCTTGTTCAAGTATATTAAGATCACACAACATAATCTCAGCTGTGTCTGTTCGTGCTGAAAGAACTCGTTTAAGAGGTTTTACGTTCTATGCCACGGCTCTCGCCAACTGATTTTGAGACGGGCTTAATACTAAAGAAACAAAATTTTGACTGTGGTTTTTATTTTCCTATCAAGCTGCTTATTGTCGGTCCGCCAAAATGGTCAAACGCGCTCCGCTGAACTCAGTACTACGTGGATTTCATTTTGGTCTCCAAATTATTTCATTTCACGTGTAAATTCAACGTGAAATGCAATGATTTGGAAACCAAAATGAAATCCACGTAGTACTGAGTTCAGCGGAGCGCGTTTGACCATTTTGGCGGACCGACAATAGCTGAATATTTTAAATCTTTAAAAAATTATGAAAAATCTGCAAAAATTAACAAAAAACATTTCCGTAGACAATTCCCTCGGCGTTCATTTTGCTATACCTACTTATTCTTGCTCAATTTTTTTTATTCAGTTTCAAGTTGCTCTTCTTTTTGCAAGTCCCAATTTGAATCGGAAAAGAAGTTGCTACAAAATGGGCGGCGCTAGAAACTTTACAAACGTCACTTTTTACATAATAAGCGGCACAAAGTAAATACTTCCCAAAAGTAGTTTTCCCTTTTCTATTTTTTCTGATGTTTGACATTTCTTTTTCTCCGGTGCAATTAAATTGAAGGCTTACGAGTGCCACTTGCACGCTGATCTTTTGGTATCTTTGGGTAATTTGCAGGCTTTGCACAAATTTGCAAGTCGCTTGCAAAAATGCAATGATGAAAATAATCCAAATAAGTAATGAAAGACATGCCTGAAAAATTTATTTAAAAATTATGTAGACTGAAGTTTTCTTATTTTTTCTTATTTTTTGCTACTCGTTTTTTCTGAGAACTCTCAGTAAGCAGTCTGTTCATTTTTTAGTACCTAGAACCCATTTATTTTGCCCCCATTAAAAAAAGCAGAACCAAAAACCGAGTGTGCTCTTTGAATGGCCAACTTTTTTCACCCATTCATCAGTGCATTTTGCTCACTGGTGGGCTCTATCCAATCCGTTTTTCTTCCTCTTCCCTCCCTAGCACACCAAAGTTCCTGCTTGAGCAGTTCCGGGTTCCGGTCCTCGTCACTGCGTCTCGCCGTCTCGCGGACCAAATTCTATCGTCTTTTCAGCCGGCCTCCGTTTAAAAAACACTCAACCAGCACAGCCCACCACTCTCTCACTAACACTTCCTCCTCCTCTTCCTCGACGCAGCCCTGCCATTTTGTTTTGTTTTGTTTTACTTCCTTCTCCGTTCCAATCTATTTTCAGCCTGGATGCTCTGTTTTCACTTGTAGTCTTTTTTTATTTCGTTCCGCTTTAAAAATGTATTTTGAGAGATGTTGAAAATTGTGGCATTCACAATTTGTCAGCGAAAGTTTTTAGTTTCATAGATTTTGGAGCAAGTCTTGGTATATTGAATCGCACTAGGTACTTAGTGGTGCCTGGGGAATAGGAGAAAAATTGGAAGTGGTTTCCTGCAAGACATTTCCGTAACTTCTGTGTTCGCTCAAGACTAGAAAAAGTGCAACAGCGGCAAGTGGGAAAACACAAATATATACCAAGACTTCCTCGACAATCTTATAAAGTCTATCGGCACGAAAGTAGACCAATGATGGAAGAAGATTTGTTGGCGACTACGTTTTTAGAAAAAAAAATGCAAATAACATTAGGCTATTCTGTGCATTTTTAGAAACTTACGAAACATTTTTCAACTCCGGAAATTTTTGGCTCGGACTTGGCGGGTTTAGGAAGCTGCGTGGCTATTAGCCGTTGAAAATAGCTTTGGCCGTCGAAAGGGCTGTTAGACATCGATATGGCTATTAGCCATGACTGACAGAACTCTCATGCACCTAAAATCGGCGGCTAATAGCCACAATCTCCTTGAGAAGATACGTAGTGCGCGAGGGCGCGTTTGCAGCGACGTAGCGTTCAACACCCGTTCATTAATCCATTTCCATAGGCATGAACGTGTAAAACGGGTCATATGTAGTCTAAATTAGGGGCGTATCGTTTTTGCGTTTTCCTAAAATGTCGAAACATTTCGGTTTAACTTCCTTGTCTTCGTGAATTTCCAATGAGATTTTTGTTGTCTATGTATGTAGCCTTGAAATAACGCATTTCTTCTCTCATTTTTTCTCTGACAAGGAAGTGAAGGAAGAAAAAAGAAAAGAGGGGCAATCTGCACTATTGTGTCACTGAGACCTCCCCCATCTAACTTCCTGGAGATTAGAGAACTTTTTTGCTTTCGCCTTTCCCCCTTCCCTTTACGATTGAGCATTTTGTTTTATTGGCTGTACACACATACAAACCCGCCTCATTGCAGCTGGGAGCTGGAATTTGGAAGTTTTGAAAAAACGTTAACAGATCAGAAAAAAGATTAGTCCGCTGTATCCTCGAAAAATAGTTTTTATTCCTATTTTTTCCAGAATGTAAATATTTCCAAAAAGCACGTTTACAGAATGTTGTTATTGGTTCGTCTGAAGCAAAAAAATCCGGATAAAAATTATCGCAGCTTGTAAATAAATACATAAACACGGCGTGCTAGACCCTACGTAAAGGCAAATGCGCCCTATCGCATGTCTGCGTCTCCACAGCTAACAGAGTGGAAAATGGAGACGCAGAGACGCGAGAAATGTATTTATCCCGGCGTTCACAAAATTTGTGTGAACGCCGTGATAAATAACAAAAATAGTGAGACAAGTTTGCTCAGACATAAATATTCAGAAGGAGAAAATTTCACCTAACTATAAGAGTTCGCAATAGGTCCATAGTAGTGGGTCGACACTGAAAATAACCGTATTTTGATTTAAATTGATAATTTGTATTTATTTACATATTTTCAAAAATATAAACTATTTAATCCTCGGCATGCCAAATGCCGCATTTGATTTTTCATCTCACATCTTTGGATGAAAAGAAACTGAAGAAAAGAAGAAAAAGAATGAATAAATAAATTAACTTTAATCTCTCGTCGTCTTCTACTAGTATCAGAGCAATGCAACAAATCAGATTTATCTCGATCTTCTCATTTTCCTTCTAGCTCATCCTCCCCAAATAGAACATTTCTTGTTTGTTGTTCCATTTTCCCAATTTTTGCCGCAATCTTGACGAAGCGGTTTGTACAAACAAACACATGATGCCCTTTGCTTTGCTTTGCCCAACCACTTCCTCTTTCCACGCCGCCTTCTCCATGTGGATCAATGCGAAGCCCGATCGTCATTTCCTTGTTTTCAGCCAATGCCACTTCCACACCAATTTTTTCTTCTTTTCCTCTGTTTTTTAACCACGGCGACTGCTGATTTGATGAGGACTGTTTACTGTGCAAACAAGTGTAACGACTATTTGAAAGTTCCGGAGGCGAGCATTCCAAAGTGTGAACGGCGACATTTGCAGCTCAATCAGTGTGGAACTGGTGAGTTTTCTGCTTGTTTTAATTGAAAAAAAGCCTACTAGGCTTTTAGTTGTCTATTGGGAAACCGGGAATGTATTATTCTCGTCTTACCAACGGTTCACCATCCTTTAAAATGATCGCTTTCCCAAAGGAACGTCGGCACGATTTTTGACACAGTTGAAATGAATGTGACCGTAACCCATTCAACTAGAGAGTGAAGGCAAAGAAGAGATCATTGATTTTATTGTGTTTTTTTTTGGTTTTTTTCTTTCTCTCGTTTGTTATGTTAGCATTAATTCAACTGTGTCAAAGTTCGTGCCGATATTCTTTGGGAGAAGGTGGATATTTTAAAGAATGATGGATCCTTGCTGACAGTGAGACGAGTGTAATATGCGATGCGGTGGACCAACAATGGGTCATCAATGCTCCATATGTCAGTTTATTTTTTATCCCTGATCGCAAATCGCCGATCGCTGATCCATTCCCTACGACATTAATGACCAACTCGTCAAGTCAATGGTCCATTCGTGTTCTATTTTTACCCGGTAAAACGGCATCAAACGAAGCACTCGAGAAATGTGATATGTATGACTGCTCGAACTTTTAAAATACTCTATTTTTCGGATCTCTGAAATAGCGACAAAGCAAATATCAGTAACAATTTTTTTTCGCCAATTTATTTGCGGAGTGCCTTTAAAGTGGAAAAGTAATATTGAATTTCCCAGAGTGTGTCTGTGAGAAATTCTGCAAAAATAACTTAATACATGCACTTTGTGATTATATACATAGATTTAATAACTAGCACAATTTCAGTAATCTCATGCTCTTGGTCAGACGTGGAAGAGGAAAAACAGCGACCGGTTGCCAATGCCACCGATGAGATTATCTGCTGTTATGACGTCATTTTGGTTAGTACCTCTTTACTTGGAGCTTTTACTTATAGTAACTTCCTGCAGAAAGAAAAGGGGGATTGTGATGCTCAACATCTTCCATCTTCAAGTCAACACCCACCAAAAATCGTGTCTTCTTCATCCGCTTCATCGGATTGTGCATCTCAGACACCGGCTCTTTTCAGCGTCATCGCCGTGCTGCTCCTTGTGATAGCTGCTCAAGTAAGTCACATTTTTAGTACGGCGCATATAGTGTAGTGATTTGAAAAAAAAATGAAACAAAAATTCTCTCATGCGCAAAATTACAGCAAATGTACATGTCTTTAAAAAAACATAATTTCTCGAAAAACAAGCATTTCTCAAAAAAAACCGTATACAACTTCAAAATCCCAAATTTCAGACCTTCTACATAATGTGGACGTGTGCATTCCAGCGTTGTCCGTGTCAACAGAAAATTGGCCAATTCGAGGAGGCTACCGTAACCCAACCGCCACGACTGATTTTCGCGGCGCGACCCGCATGCGAATCACATCTTTTGTCGTTCGAGCAACTATCCAGTTGAACACACAGTATTACACATTTTTAGAATATTGCATTTTCTTTTTCTTTTTTTTTCGGTTCTATCGCTTCTCACTTTGGCACGGGTGACTCGTTAATTTTCTCAATTGTGGGTCTCTATCTTTTCCAATGCAAAATGATAATTTTTATCTACTTAAGCTTGCCTTTTTCCGGCCTTTCCGATTTCATTGTCATCAAAAAAACATTTAAAAAATAAATAAAGAATGTGTACTTAAAATGATGCACTTTGATTTTTTAACCGCGCAGGATATTTATAGTCCTCATGGCGTGCTATTATCGGTTCAGTATTCTTGCCGGCTACCATATGCATCCGCGAAAAATTATAATAGACGCAGACATACCCGCTCACATTTTTGCACTACGTTCAGTTGAAAAATCAGAAGGGGCAGAGTTTCAATTTTTCGCACCTTGGCTTACTGTAGCCGGCAAGAAAGTTGAATTTATATTACTGCGTCGCGAAAGCCAGTCAGAGCGCTCGTGTCTTGCGACTGTGGTCTCGCCGCGACCAGCGCGTATACGGTAGTTTGTTTACGAAAAAAACGAGAAAAAAAAAATGCAAAAACAGAAAAACAATTCAAAAAAGAATGTAAACAAACTACCGTATACGCGCTGGTCGCGGCGAGACCACAGCCGCAAGGCACGAGTGCTCTGACTGGTTTTCGCGACGCAGTAATAATAACTTTTGGTTTGAGTGAAAAAAAACAATTGGATGTTTTGCGACGCGGGGACGTTTCTTATCATGAAGATAATGAACTCGATGACAAATGAGCGTGGACAAGGTTTGTATGCAAACCAACGATCGAATTTAACGTTTATGGTTTGGTTTTTACGGATTGTAAGAGGGCGTGCCAAAAACCGGGAAAAGTTGAAACTCTCCTGCCAAATTGCTGCGGACAACGCTGATTTTCAAAATTCAGGAATTGATTTTATCTTTCCAATAGTTTCAGTAGAAACCCAGTATTTATTGGGACAAAAAATACAATAAAAAGTTGCTGAAAAGATGTTTATTTTATGTTGGATGGTAAAAAGATATCCGTAAGAACCGTTGAAAAATTGAAAGTTGCAGAAAAGTCTTTTTCCCTGCAACATGCAAAATACCTGGATTTTGGCTGTTCTGATGACGAAAACCCGTGATGAGAGGAATTTTGCCGAATTCTCTATTAATCGCAGCGAAAGTGTAACAACCTTTGAGTAAACTTGAACAAGTATTTATGAAAAACATTCATTCCAAGAAAAATTACAACAATTTTCTGTTCTTTGGTGGCTGTCTGAAAGAATTTTATTATTACGTGTTTCCCGGACTTGACGGACGCTAATTTTTTTCCGATTTTATGAGATATTTAGAGGTTTTTGGTAGCTAATGGGCAACGAGACCGTTAATAGCCCGCTAATAATAGAAATGGCAAATTCACCCGGAATTCGGCAGATCTCCCTGGGACAACTAATGGGCATCTTGTAGGCAATTTCCCAACAATTCCCTGAGCTGTTGCCGACAAGAAATTACTGTCAAATGCAATTTAAAATTGCTACTTTCATAGTCGACGCTCCTAATATACCCGTCCGTAGACAAAAACAGTCGAAAATTCGAATATTTATTTAAAAACAAGTGTGGGGGCAAAAATAGCGACAAAAAGGAAGACAAAAGCTTGAAAACTTTTCCTGAAAAATTCCAACAAAAAAGCACAAACAAATTGTTATATTGATGTCCGCAAATATTTGCGATCGTCTTCTACTGTAGAAGTCGTGCTTCAAGAGCTCTTCGGAGCAGGTTCCTCCCGAATGTTCGACATAAAAGGGAGCTCTTCACTGCTCTCTCGATTAACCTCACAAATGAACTCTTCACTTTTATTCTTTTTTTCGCTTCTTCTTCTCGTTCCCACAATTGTTGATTGCTGTGGATTTGGATTCGGTGGATACGGCCTAGGTATACTAATTTATCAATACTTTTCCAGTCTTTTTGCCACCTTAACCGTTCAGGTATGGGCTGTGGCGGCGGATACGGTGGTGGCTTATTTGGAGGTGGTTATGGTTTAGGTTACGGTGGATACGGAGGCTACGGTGGCTACGGAATGGGAGGATACGGTCTCGGGTACGGTGGATATGGCGGATATGGATCGTTTGGTGGATACGGTGAGTTTGATTCTGAAATTACGATTTTGTTGTGAAAAAGCATGGGAAAAATTTGTTTTTTTCTTTTTTTTCAAGATAGTTGTTAAATTTACAGGAGGTGGATGCGGATACTCAATGATGGGCGGTTGTTACGGAAAGAAGAAAAAGTAAAAGTTCTCCAACTGATTTGTATGCAACGATCCTCTTTTGTACATAAATAAAGTTTTATTTTTGACTAAACTGTTTTAAGTGTCAAGCGAAGTTCTGTAAGTTTATTCCATTTCATGAAGAATTCGATAAAATTCATTCCAACATAGAGTTTCGCCTTCTGAAAAGCAAAAACCTGGGTTTTTTTTTGCATAAAATAGGTCTACAGTTAACTCAATTTTTTACGGATTTCGCAGCTTTACAATTATCCGTAAAAAAATCCCTTCATTCACTGTAGAACAGAAAAAATAATGGGGTTATTCTCGGAACCAGCAAAAAAAGCAAAAAATAGAAAAAACCAGCAAAAAATTCAGCCAAAACTCGGAGAATGCTCCTGATCAGTGAAACTTTGAGAAATAATTTAAAAAATACTTCCAGACATTCCCTGAAAATCTCAGACCAAAATATCGATTTTGAAAATTTTCGAAAATAAAAATCGATATTTTTTAAAATCAATATTTCGGTCTGAAATTTTCAGCGAATGTCCGCAAGTACTTTTTAAATAATTCTTCAAAGTTTTCAGACCGTTCGGAGCATTCTCCGAGTTTTCGCTGAATTTTTTGCTGGTTTTTTCTATTTTTTGCTGGTTCCGAGAATAACCCCATAACAAACAACGGCTCCCCGACATTTCGCAACCCGACGCTTCGAAATCGCGTCATTTCGCCACTCGTTTCGATATTGACACCGCGAATTTTCGAAATTACGGGTTGCGTGATATCGGATTGCAAATTGACAGGTAGCGAGAGCGCGCGGGTCCTGTTTGTCGCGTTTTGAAACTGCTGGGTTTCGATAGTTTGCGGTTTAAAATCTACGTGAGTGGCGAAATGACGCGGTTTCAAAGCGTCGGGTTGCGAATCGTCGGGGAGCCCAAACAACTGGGAGAAAACTCGGAGAATGCTCCGATTGGTTTAGAGCATGTGGGGGAATAATTTTGGCACCGTTTACCGAAATTTTAGGCCAATCGGAGCAGCGCTGAATAGCGTAAAAACTAGAAATACGGTTGTCGATAAAAAATATGATTCGAGGGTTTTTTTCTCTTTTGCACGGCACCCCAGCCTTCCAAAATTGTTTCTACATGGCGCATTTTTAAAACCCTAAGGCTCGGTCATTTTCTGACAAACGGCCTCATTTTTGGATTAAAATGATGGTGTCATCCTGAATAATCAGATAATGATTCGAATTTCTCAAAAAAGTAAAATTTTCAAGTGAAAAAATAATTTCGTTATCCGACGAACTTGGTGGCGCATTGGACGACGGGGGAGGCGTGTTCAGTACTCAATCCTGGCAAATTATCATTACCTACCTTTTCTTTACCTACTTTTGTTCAGTTACCTACCTTGATCATTACCTACCATGATCTTTACCTACTAAAATCGAAAACGTTCTTTACCTACTTTATCACTACCTACCACAATCTTTACCTACCTTCATCACTACCTACCTTTATCATTACCTACCGTGATCTTTACCTACCAAATTCAAAAACGTTCATTACCTACCTTTAACAATATCGCATTGTTTAAAAAATCAGACACATTTATGCAAAGTTATTACATGTTTCTCAGATGTTTTTTTTTAAGAATTCGCAATTTTTCAGAAGTGAAACATACTTAGAAAAACATCCTTCTGAAGCACGAATTTTGCTGTGGAAATTTGGAAGTTTCTTGTGATTTTTAACGTTTTACATGTACAGTACCGGAAAAAAAAAGATATCATATTTTGGTTTTTGAGTAAAACTTTCAATGGTGAGTGTTACGGTTCTGAACATTTGCATGAATCTGTGCCGTAATGTTTTTACAAGCTCCAAAAACGGATTTGGTCATTTTTGAATACTGCAAATTAAAAAAAAAATTTCAGATGCCAAATTTTCGACCCAAAAATTTTTTTTCAGAAATTTCAATACTCGAAATGTATTTTTAAAATGAAGTTTCAAAACTAAAAATATGATTTTAGTTGACTATGCGTCGATCGGACAATGTTCAGTTGACTTACAGCACTTTGAATATCAGGGTCCAAGTGGGTAAGTCAACTTTAACTTTTATTGAGAATCACCAAAACCAAACAAAACCACATAAACTTGGTTTTTTAACAGTTTTCATCTAATTTGCCCTAATTTTCTTCGGTTTTGGTGATCCTCAATAAAAGTTAAAGTTGACTTACTCATTTGGACTGCTGTAAATCAGCTGAAAATTGTCCGATCGACCCATAGTCAACAAAATCATACTTTTAGTTTTGAAACTTCATTTTAAAAATAAATTTCGAGTATTGAAAAACCAGAAAAAAAAATTTTTGGGTCGAAAATTTGGCATCTGCAATTTTTTTTTAATTTGCAGTATTCAAAAATGACCAAATCCATTTTTGGAGCTTGTAAAAACATTACGGGACAGATTCATGCAAATGTTCAGAACCGTAACACTCACCATTGAAAGTTTTACTCAAAAACCAAAATATGATATCTTTTTTGTCCGGTACTGTACATGTAAAACGTTAAAAATCACAAGAAACTTCCAAATTTCCACAGCAAAATTTGTGCTTCAGAAGGACGTTTTGCTAAATATGTTTCACTTCTGAAAAATTGCGAATTCTTAAAAAAAAACATCGGAGAAACATGTAATAACTTTGCATAAATGTGTCTGATTTTTTAAACAATGCGATATTGTTAAAGGTAGGTAATGAACGTTTTTGAATTTGGTAGGTAAAGATCACGGTAGCTAATGATCAAAGTAGGTAGTGATGAAGGTAGGTAAAGATTGTGGTAGGTAGTGATAAAGTAGGTAAAGAGCGTTCTCGATTTTAGTAGGTAAAGATCATGGTAGGTAATGATCAAGGTAGGTAACTGAACAAAAGTAGGTAAAGAAAAGGTAGGTAATGATAATTTGCCCTCAATCCTTTATACAAGAAACTGTTATATTTAAACGAAAATTGAAAACAGAAAAAGCAAATATTCATTTGGGAAAATAATTAGGCGCGGATGAACATTCGTTGATCTCCGACATCCAGAACCGACAAAACGTATCCGATTATCAGATTTTACGTTGTCGTGGGAATACACAATACAGAAAATCAATACAAATGGAAACAGAACAAACAAAAAAAGAACTAAACTAAACTCAATTCACATATATTCAAACATGCTGGCAATTCTTTCTTTTCATTGAATTGTTTAGTAAAGATGGAAGAGGAATACCGCCTGATTCTCAAACTTTGAAAATTTCTCTTTCATGATGAAATGATTGACGCTGGGTCATTCTTAGATCCTGAAAACAAATGATTATCGATTGATGAATATTTTCCCCTTACCTGTGCACACATGTAGCCCCCGACATTTCCTTTATGATGCCATAAATGGGTTTTGCTCACGGAAATCAAATTCCTAGTAATTGAGCCAGGACCGTCCTATTGGATTGACAGTATTCTTTTAAGACACGCATTCTGTCTTAGGAAGACATTACCCGATTTGATGATGAACCCTACAAAAAGAGCATAGAAGAAGAAGAAAGAGAATGAAAAAGTAAAGCGGACGGATAAAACATATAATGCAATGTAATGATGTGAGTGCGGAAAGAATAGACTGAACTCTGTCTCTCATTGTCATAGTCCGAGCGGTCAGTTGGTTGACCGCAGAAATACTGCGATGACGTGAGAGGTAGATGAGAGACTAGAGAGATTGGTTGAGTATTGAACAAATGCAAATGCAAATAATACTGTCTACAGTAAGACAATTAGATTCTAGGCCACGTTAGGCCGTGTTACTATTCGCGCGCTATTTTTTTTTTTTAATTTTTTGGGCCTCATTTGGATGCGTTACGGTTGTGATTTGCAATTTGCAAGCTGAGACTAGATTTTAAAATCCAAGATTTTCTAGTTGGGTTCAGAAATTTTTATTAAAACCGATATTGTGTTTTCAATCGAGTTGCAGCATGTGAACGAGAGAAAAAAAAATACATGTTTTCTCTGCTTCTCTTCGAATCGAACTGTGTTTGCGTGGTCGGGCGAAAAAAAAGTGGGCGGAGTCATGCGTTCTCATGTCGCAAGTCGATTGAAAAAACAATATTTCGGTCCGAAATTTTTTGAGCATGCCCGTGAGTATTCTTGACATTTTTCCCAAAGTTTCAGACCAATGGAAGCATTCTCCGAGCTTCCCACCATTTTTTGGCTTTTTTATGAGAAACCCCTGAATATAAATACAACAAAAAAACAAAAACTTGTTTATTAGCAGAAAACCATCGACTCTTATACAAATTTAAAACACGATCTTTGAGAATTATTTGCATTGGCCAAACGCAGCCGTCCTCTTGGCAGAGCCCAAGAAAAAATATTCCGGTGTTATCAGGGAGTCTAGGGTTGGCAATGGGTAGCTTGGGGAGGCTCCCCCCTCCCCATTGCTGGGGAGGTGGAGGCTCCCCCCTCCCCACTGATGGGGAGGGGGAGCCTCTACCTACCCCAAAATGGGTAGCCCCCGAAAAATGGGGAGCCCCACTGCCAACCCTAACGGAGTCCTATCCTTACTGGAACGTTGCAGGAATGACTTTTTTATGGTTCCGTGGTACAAAAATGGTAGGATAGTGAAAATAAGTGACTAAAAGTTAGTTTTGAGCCAAAATTCTTAAACTGGGCTCCAGTATTACTGTTGCAAAAAAAATTGCTCGTCTGTACGGGCCGATTCTCTTGCTTCTCAAAGATCGTGCCTTAGATCATTGAAAGCTTCCATATTGATGAAAAACTGTAAAATAGGCTTCCAACAGGGATCTGCCGGCCCACTACACAACTTTTCCAATTGAATCTGGCTATATCAGAACAAAGAAAAATTGAATGAGCAGGCCGATCAAAACACTCAAAAAACTCGGGGAAATTGATCGGTGAAGTAATGTAGTCTTGGATTAAAAACTGCTTTTGTTGGTGTTGATGGTTACAGGAAAGAGTTGCGTTGCAAGTCAATGACGATATTGAAACGCTATGCTTCCCAAAATTTGTTGTCTCCGCCCATCGATTGTTGAAGAGCGAGACAAAGCGAGCAGAGAAACTCTCACTTAACATCGGGTGATAGTTCAAAGCAGACATGTCTGAAAAAAAAAACAAAATCTATACCGTTTCAGACACTGTAACTCACCAGAAGGATGACCATTCGTTAATCTCCTTCCAGTCTTTTCATTATTTTTCGTCGTAAAAAGACTAGGATGAACGCCTTGGGGCGGGATTCCCCTCGCTCTCCCAGGGCTCCTCTTCGATTTAGTGGCGCGTTTGCTTTCCATTCGTTCCTCGTTTTCGATCTCTGGTCTGGTTCTTGATGATTGTTCATTGATAGCGAACATCAAGGAAAGCGGGTTCGATTCTCGAACATTCCAAAATTTCCTTATTAAAACATGGACACCCACAGAGGGTTCCCGAAATTATTGACGATTCGATCCAGTACCTCCTCCTCGTGGGTCTCAATCTTTAAAAGATTGACAAACAGTGCTTGCATGCTTGGGTGTGTGTGTGTGTGTGTGTCTACAAGGTACAGTGACCTTGTTTGTCGGGACTAAGTCCCGATTGTTGCTCAAAAAGCATTGGTTCCGCCTTTTGTGATTAACGTCGGGAATTGATAAAAATAACAATTTTCCGGTAGATGAGCGTAACTTCAGGCAGTTTCATGAAGTTATCAAACTGAGTAGGTGGGGTTACAGTTTGTTGAATAGTTACCTCTGCGCTCTAAAAAATGTGAATAGATTATTCGTATTAATGATAAATTTTACCATATCATTGTGTACATAAACGCTCTGTTGGAGTTCAAAACTCTGTGCTCCAGTGGTTCAATCGGAGAAAACCTGGAAAATACACTTTATTATTCTTGGTGGATTTTCCAAAACAGCATTCTCTAACACGGCACCCCAGCCTTCCCTACCTGGCGCATGTTTAAAACCCTAAGGATCGGTCATTTTCTGACAAAAAGGCCTCGTTTTTGGATTAAAATAATGGTGTCATCGTGAATAATCAGATCATGATTCGAATTTTTCAAAAAAGTAAATTTTCGAGTGAAAAAATAATTTCATTATCCGACGAACTTGTTGGCGCATTGGAAGAGAATATTATTATTATTCATCTCTGAGAATTCCACTGCTCGAAAACGCCACGGACTTTCCCGCATTTTGTCTCGCGTCTCTCAATTTCCCACGTAAAAATATGTATTTTGCCGTTGCCCTTGTTTTGCATGACCTAGGTTCCGATGGATCCCCGGTGGAATTTTCTGGGATTGATAATATTTTTCTTATAGCCGTGGCAGCGTTTTCCGTGAGGTAATATGTACGTATTCTCAACAGAGTGAGTGACAAGGTATATCAAAATACGTTTCGATATAAAAGAAAGATATGAAATTCTTGCTACAGAATTCGTCGCGAAATGTCATTTCGTGGTGGATGCGCATGGTGTGTTGAAGCGTACATTTTTTCACATGCGCTTTCAAATTATAACGTTACAGGTTTCTGTGCATGCGCCGAAACTTACGACAATTCAAAAAACATTTTCATGGAAAACGCATGAAAAAATTGTGTTAATTCAACGAAAAGTGCTTCTAATCGACTCATTAATTTTTTCTAATGCGGAAGAGTACAAAAAAAAAGTAGAAAATTACGTCAATTTATTGATTAATGCGATATTTCAAAAACAGTTCTTCTCAGGAAATTTTTGGCTAATAGCCATTGAAAACGGCTAATAGCCACCGATTCGGGGCGTGTCCCATATGTATTTGGCACACTCCCCATATTCGATGGCTATTAGCCGTTTTCCGTGGCTATTAGCCGTTTCCGTCGGCTATCATTTTCAAAATTTTTCCATTTTAAATTTCGGTCATCTTGTGGCTGGAAAAAGTCGCAAAAGCACTGAGTAAGCACAAAGACTGTTTCCCATAATTGTTGCATGTAAACATTTTATAGCTGTGTTTCCAACAGACGAATTTTTCATAGGCGGTGGTATTACCCGATAACGGCTAATAGCCCTTTTCGGCGGCTAATAGCCATAATGGCTAATAGCCAAATTCGTCGGCTAGTTGCCATTATCGCCCGCTATTAGCCTTTTCGGCGGCTATTAGCCATTTTCAGTGGCTATTAGCCACCTAGACGCCGAATCTCGCCATAACGTGCCAAAAATTTCCTGAGTTCAACGAGTAGTGCGAGGGAGCGCGTTTGCAGAGGTGCACCGTTCAACACACCGTGGATACGTAATACCCTAGAATATGGGCTACAGTATTCTCTGGCGCAAAAATTTTATTTAAGCGAGGAGGCAGTGCACGGTCCGTGCGAGCAGTGGAACTCTCAGAGATGGATAATATTTATGATGATAAACTACTCACATTAGGTGACATTTGTTTGTTGCGATAAGCAGAACTCTTATTCATATCCACCCTCTACTATCTATCCGTTTGCAAGGTCAGAATAGACGAGTAGAAATTCATCGACTGAATGACCATACGTTGTTCTTCAATCGGCTGACCACAATTTCAAGCTTTTCGGCCGCAGAAATTGGCAGTCTTGAGGCACGTCTATGCGCAAATTTTGCACGTTACAGCGGCCTCTGCATCTCGCGACTCTCCTTTGAATTGCAACCTCAAGCATTCTCAGGCAAGTCGATCATCGATGCGAAGCGAAGTTGGTGGCGAAGATGTGCTAAAACACAACCAGCCACAACTGACACTCTGAAATCAATATATTGCTTCATAAAAATTCTTATAAAACTTACTTACCATCAAGGTCGAGGACAACCTTGATAGGTTAATCACGCCAAAGCTGAGCCCGTTTGTCTGGAAAATTTTCAGATAAAGTTATTTATTTTAAAAGTAGGAAAGGAAAGGAACGGCTTGTTATGTTAAATAGACGAGTGCCGTCCGGTCGGTTGGCCAGTCAAACGAGCGATCGATAGAAAGAATGAGAGAATGGAGGAGGAAATACGAGAGAGAGAGAGAGAGAGAGAGAGAGAGAAAGAGAGAGAGAGAAAGAGAGAAATCTAATGGTACGTCCAAAGTAATGGGGTTATTCACAAAACCGGAAAAAAAGGAAGAAAACGGAAAAAAACTTCGGGAAAAATCGGAGAATGCTCCGATTGACCTGAAATTTCGGGAAAAATTGGAAAAAATTCTCCTGACTTAAAAAAAAACAACTAAAAACATGTTTCAAACAATCAAAAATGTAAACAAACATGTGAAATTTAAATTATTTGCTTCGCGCGTCGCTAAGATGTGCAGGTTTGGCGGGATACTGTAGAGAAAAAAGACGCAAAAACAAAGTTACTTTGGACGCCTTTTTTCGTCTTTTTTTGCGTTTTTTTTTTACTTTGGACGTACCATAAACAAATGTAGCACAAAGGAGAGAACGGGAATATTTTAAAAACAATTTCAGAAATCTTCTCGCTTAAATCCTGTTAACCCAACAAAACCCCAACATTGAAACAACTGTGTGACGGAATTCGAATTGCGTTTGGCACAATCTGGCGCGCTTTGTTGCTCCGCCCCTTTTTTCAGGTTTTGGTGGGATATCCAATTATTGGGGGTACTACGTTCTGCTACGGAATAGAACCGCCTGAAATGAAACTGTACCGACACAGAACCGCTAGAACAACTCGAAGAAGTATTTCGTGCAGTGGTTTCTCTGTACTGCTAAATTGCAGACGATTTTACGGCTCTGGGACGTTTCAAAACTTTTTTTGCATTTTTGCGGCGTACTAGTGTATTTAAATTTCCATAAAAATACAAATAATTGATGAAAGCAAAAAATAGAAACCTAATGAGCGTGCGTTTTGGTGTCAATTGGCAAAAAACGCTACGAAAAAATGCAAAAAAGTTTTGAAAAGTCCCAGTTTTGAAACGTCTTGTTTTGAAACGTCCCAGAGCCGATTTTACTACGTGCGAGTATTGTTTGTTTCAATCGATTTGCGTCATGAAAAAATGAAACCCCGCCCACTTATTGGCGCGTGAGCACGCAATCACAGTGTTGTTTGAAGAGACGTAGACAGTACGATTTTTTAAAACCAAAATATCGGTTTTTTTTTTAAATTTTGGTAAATTCTTAAGGCTTTATTCGAATAAATATTCTGACGGGTAATAGATATCTTTCATCAAGCACTTTTGACTCGAAATAGTTTAGCTTTGCTCCAGCTTTTAGATGCAGAACAGGGGTGGGACCAAAAAAATTTTCCAAAAAAAAAAAACTTTTTTTTGTCTCCAAAAAAAGTTACCGAAAAAAAAAAACTTTTTTGTCCCCCAAAAAAATTACCAAAAAAAAATTCCAAAAAAAGTACGTATTTCTGCCAGTTAAAAAGAAATTTTCCAAGTTTTTGTTGAAATTAGAGGTTTTTTTTCAATTCGGAGCATATACCGAATAAGTTTTTGCCCAAAAACCGGGACTTTTTTTCGCCTCCGTGGCTCTAAAAAAAATTTTTTTGCCTGTGGCGCATCATCAAAAAAAAAAAATTTTTTTTGGTCTCACTCTTACCATCAAAAAAAAAATCAAAACATTTTTTGTCTCATCCACATCCTCAAAAAAAAAAACAAAAAATGTTTTGTCTCATCCGAAAAAAACCCGAAAAAACAAAAAAAAATCGAAAAAAAAAAATTTTTTTTTGGTCCCACCCCTGATTCAGAAGACGATGAGAACGTTGTTTCAATCACGTTTATTAAATTTACAAATAATTATGTTGGTGTTTAGGGCAAGTATGCCAAATTGTGGGGTGGTAAATAGCATCCTTGGAAGCAGTGTGCTTCACCGATTAAATTTTTGGCGATTAATCGACTAATTAACCGACTAATTAATCGATTAATTAATCGACGATTAATCGACTAAAATTAGTCGCTTAATCGATTATTAATCGGTGAATTAGTCGCCGATTAATCGATTAATTTAGTCGATTAATTAATCGACTAAATTAATCGTCGACTGATTTAGTCGATTAATTAATCGGTGAATTAGTCGCCGATTAATCGTCGATTAAAGGAGCTGTACCGATACAGAGCCGGTTTTATTCCGGGCAGTTCTATTCCGGGCAGTTCTATTCCGGGCAGTTCTACTCCGGGCAGTTCTATTCCGGGCAGTTCTACTCCGGGCAGTTCTATTCCGGGCAGTTCTATTCCGGGCAGTTCTATTCCGGGCAGTTCTATTCCGGGCAGTTCTATTCCGGCCAGTTCTATTCCGGGCAGTTCTACTCCGGGCAGTTCTACTCCGGGCAGTTCTACTCCGGGCAGTTCTATTCCGGGCAGTTCTATTCCGGGCAGTTCTATTCCGGGCAGTTCTATTCCGGGCAGTTCTACTCCGGGCAGTTCTATTCCGGGCAGTTCTATGCCGGGCAGTTCTATAGCCGACACATAGCTGCCAAATAGCTGCCAAATAGCTGCCAAATAGCCGCCAAATAGCTGCCAAATAGCTGCCAAATAGCTGCCAAATAGCTGCCAAATAGCTGCCAAATAGCTGCCGAATAGCAGCCAAATAGCCGCCAAATAGCTGCCAAATAGCTGCCAAATAGCTGCCAAATAGCCGCCAAATAGCCGCCAAATAGCTGCCAGGTAGCTGTCTGGTAGCTGCCCTCTTGGAGAACGCGACCGGCTATACATAGTTTCTTGTACCGACAAATCACGGGTCCGCGTTCGCTATCATTTGAATTTCTTTAATTTGAAAAAACCATAGCGACGCTCCGAAATTACGAATCGCGTGTTGTTTAGCGATATGTTTCGTCGATTAATTTAATCGCGATTAATCGACTAATTTCCGATTAAATTAATCGACGATTAATCGACTAAAATTTTTTTAATCGACTAATACCGGTGAAAATTAATCGACTAATTCACCGATTATTAATCGAAAAAACCATTAATCGGTGAATTTTTGATCGGTGAAGCACACTGCTTGGAAGTAAGTTCGACGAAGCGCATCTGCAAATGAGAAATCAGTTGTTTTTTGTACGGTCAACATGAAATAAGTGAAAGAAAGAAGATGAGATGATTTCTGTCCGGGATGAACTGCAGACGAGCATCGATGTTGAGTAAGCTTTCCACCATGGACGGGCTGTCCGAAAACGTCCTTTACCCGTCCGGAGAACGGGTGCCCTCTTCCCGTCCGCGTTGCCCGGTCTGCATTTTGACGTGCCGGTGTTTGCACACTCCACCCATTATTAGACGAGTTGGAAATTGGTTGATCAAAAATTTTCTCAACGTTGAGCACATTGAAACATTTTTTTTTCTTTTCAATTTTCACGCGGGCATTTTTCTTTTTCCCCGGGAATCGGACGGCCCTTTCCCCGAACGGGTCGGACGGGCAAAAAACGGGCTCTGGGACGTTTTCAAAACTTTTTTGCATTTTTGCGCCGTACTAGTGTATTTAAATTTCCATAAAAATACAAATAATTGATAAAAGCAAAAAATAAAAACCTAATGAGCGTGCGTTTTGGTGTCAATTGGCAAAAAACGCTACGAAAAAATGCAAAAAAGTTTTGAAACGTTTTGTTTTGAAACGTCCCAGAGCCAAAAAACTTCCGCCGTGGAAAGCTTAATGTTGAGATAAATAAACAAAGAGCCGAGAAGGAGTTGAAGTGGTGATAAATTTTTTTTTTTGTTTTTTTGAAAAATAGAGGGAAATATTACGCATGTGAGTGGGCGAACTGGTTGCCTAGTAACAGGATTACTCTCAAAATAATATATTTCTGATGATATCATCAATCTCCATGACTACATTCATTTAAATTATCACGTATTTCTGAGTTCACACTCGCCACCCTTGAAAAAGTATACTGTAGACAAAAAGAATAAACCGAAATTGCCATTTTCTGTATGTTTATTTCTGGTATCTCACAACACATTAATCAATTGTTTGATGATATTCTTGCATACTTTTGCTCATTCCGCACGATTAGATTCCAAATGGCTTGAAAAGGAAGAAAGGGCGTATTAGTAGGTGCGCGGGATTCTCAATATAGCCTGTCCTTTCTTTTCCTGTGGCGGCTGTCTCTTGGAAACGATCAGATGTTCTGGAATTTGAAAGGATTGGGAAATAAATAGAAAGTTGATATTTTCTGCCTACTTCATCTGTCTTTTGTTAACAAAACTGCACTTTTTGGCGAATGACCATTCGTTGAACTCCGCAAAAAGATTTTCATCGCATTGCTAGCGGTTTTTTATCCGTGGTTGAGGATCTGAGCATCAGATGTTCCAAATGAACCACGACAATCGGATCGCTTCACGGACTCTTTTCCAACGAATTTCCGATCTGCAGACAAAAAAAGTGTCATTAATATTTTAAGATGTTCTACCGATGGGTGATCACTGTGTCACTCGGCTTCGATTTTTTATTCTTCGATTCTGGAATAAATACTTTTTTGCAACGTGGCATCTTGACAGAACGAAAACATGCGCCATTGGATCAACGGTTTCGACACGTTTCTAAGAAGTTGATGACAATTCTTTATACAGATTCCCAATTCTGAAAGTGATAAATGGGAGTTTGAAAATTAAAGAAAAAAACTCACTTTACAGGAATAATAACATGCACATAATACTTCTAATGTGCCTCTTTTTTTTCAGCCGACGGCGCGCCCCGGGGCGCCGAGGCGGCCACGACTGAAGCTCGTCTGTCGATTTTTGAGTCATGGCGAGAGTAGAGAGACTCAGAGACGCAAAACACGAAAAGAGGGTGGCTGTGACAGGGAGCGAGTAGAGAAATACACGGCGACGGCATGAGAAGTGGCAGAGAAAACACGCTTTTTTCAACACGAGGAAAGGCACGAGGCACGAAGACACATGTATTACAAAGTATTGATTGGGAAAACATGTGATGCCCTTCTTCGTTTTTTGTACACAATATCAAGGTGCTGTGGAAAAAACGAAAACAAAAAAGAAATTTTAAAAAAATGTAGCAATCTATCGTGTTTTCAATCGACTTTCAAGTCTGCGTCTCTTCAAATATCACTGTGTTCGCGTGGTCGCGCACAAATCAGTGGGCGGAGTTTCGTTTCGTTTCGATTCGCGTTCTCATGTCGTGTCGTGTCGCAAGTCGATTGAAAACGCAATAGAAGTTTGAAAAAAAAACTTAATCTCTTGTGTATATGACCGTATACACGGCACCCCAGCCTGCCTTCCAAAACCTGGCGCATTTTTAAAAACCTAAGGCTTGGTCATTTTTTGACAAACAAGCCTCGTTTTTGGATTAAAATGACGGTGTCATTCTGAATAATCAGATCATGATTCGAATTTCTCAAAAAAGTAAGATTTCGAGTGAAAAAATAATTAAGTTATCCGACGAACTTGGTGGCGCATTGGAAGACGTGGTATAAACAAGTGCATGTAAACAAAACCTTCTGATGGATTTTTGGCTAATAGCCGTCCATTTAAATCCGTGTTAGGCCCTCGCATTCTCTGCGTCTCCACAGTGGAGTTACTCGTACAAAAATGGAGACGCAGAGAACCGAGAAATGGCACTCGAAAATTAGTTTTCAAAAAAAAAAAAAACACGCCGTGGGCGCTAAATTCGACGGCTTCTTACCGTTTTGAACGGCTATCTTCCTCTTGTGTGCCAAAGTCTACCAAACTCGCGGGACATGTGCCATGTACATATTTAGCTGTCTATATCCGCCATATCCGCGCCAGGGATAATCCGATCTTACACACAAGCGGCCTAGGGTAATACGTATACATACACAAAAATCAAAAATTTACCAATAAATAAAATAGCGATCTACCGTAACCCGAAAAATACGATTTTCGGGGTCAAATATTTAACTCACTCCCAAAATTCAGTAGGTTTTTAGAATTTAAATTTCAGGATTTTTAAAATAAAACGCTGAAAACTCGCTCCAATCGAACAAAGAATTTCGCATGCGACACATTTGACAAGAGGTTTAGAGAAATCAGAGCAAAACATCGGCCACGGCTCTCTCAATTTGTGCAAAGGGAGCGCGTTTGCAGCGCAATATCGATTCAATTTTCTTGCCTTTTTATTTTTAGAAATGAAAAAGCCACGTGTGGCCATACTCAATCAGCTTTTTTCATCGCGTTCAGTTGGAAAGTCCGGCAAATAGATTGAATCGATAATGATTAATCTCCCAATCAGACTCCCACAAACCTATTTACCTCCCATGGAGCATATCCCTCTTCTTGATGACTTGCTCTCTTTCTTTCTTTCTCTTTCTGTCTATTACACTACCCGATCGCCAGAGCATCCTCTGTTACACCCCGTAATTCTCACTCTTCCAATCCAATCGATCGATCCTTCTAGAATATTGTCTAAAACTAAAACTAAAACGAATTAGAATTCTAAATGCGCGGCTATCCGGTGTACGCGATAAACAACACCGATGAGCCAGTATGGTCCCGAAACGATCGGAGCATGTCGAGAGGCGTTTCGCATCCAACTATGATGCAGCCTGCGACAAGTGCCTATGCTGGTGGAGCATATACCACGTATCCAGCTCCGCAAAATACGGTCATTCATTCGACAGTTAAACCGGTTGCAGATGCGGATATTTATAGGTAGGTTTTTGTGGGTATAATTGGAGAAGCACTCCCCACACTATATGCATCCATTCGCATTTAACCTGCGTAATGGCTGAAAACTAAAAAAGAAAAACATTTTTTAATTTGTTGTTTCTATTTTGTTGTTTATATTCCAGAGTAGGAATATATGGATGGCGAAAACGATTTCTGTACATTTTCATTCTCATTCTCACAATTGGAATAGTTTTGAATTTGGCGCTCACATTCTGGATAATGTCGGTTCTCGATTTTTCTTCTGTAAGTTTCTTCAATCAGCCGCCCAAGAAGTCACGCCCACTCAATTGTTTTTTAATTTCGTGCAGTTGAGAAATCTTACGGGGCGGTGTTTTTATTTTTTGGGTCCGGAAAAAATAAAGAAATGAATGATTTATACATATTTCAGGATGGAATTGGAGCTCTGAAAATTGAAGACGATGGAATTCGAGTGGAAGGAAGAGCTCAATTCGATAGGCCTGTCCATTTTTCAAAGTTGAGCACACTTGATGTAAGTGTAATTTTTTTTTGTTGTGATTTTGTGAAATTCATGCTATTGGGCATTTAATTGCATAATTTGGCGGTAATAAATTCAATGGCACCGTACTTTTTGGTACAATTACGTGGCACGGCACCTAGCGCATTTTCAAAAACCTAAGGCTCGGTCATTTTTTGACAAAGAGGCCTCGTTTTTGGGTTAAAATGATGTTGTCATCCTGAATAATCAGATCATGATTCGAATTTCTCAAAAAAGTAAATTTTCTAGTGAAAAATAATTAAATTATCCGACGAACTACGTGGTGGTACAATTTTTCAATGATTCAAGAGTACAAACTTATTGATTCAGAGGTTTAAAACTGTGAATTTAATCCCCGAAATCATGAATTTTGTACCCTTCGAATTATACGCCGTAATATTGAACAAACCCGGTAGGTCATACCACGCGAATACTTTTTAATTCCTGGCCGATTTCTTACCGTATTTTATTTTCTTGGAAATACCCGGTAAGCACTAGATTCCGGAAAAACTCCTGGTTACTACAGTACCCACTTTCTTTGCCTCTGTGGACCCGACCCATACAAAACCGGAGAAAACACTCAACCGGGGACCGAATAGGATAAAAATAGAGAAAACGCCCTGCCCATTTTATCTAGTCTGCGTCACAAGCCATGTGTCTTTTCGATAAAGTTTCGATAAATTTATCGAAAATTTATCGAAAATTTTTATCGAAAATTTTTCGGTAAGACACACTGGTCACAAGTTGATCAAAGTTCTATGAAAAGAAGAAAAAACTGTGATGTACATAGTTTTGCAAAAATGTGGACAAATTTTGTCACAGGTTTCGTTTTTCCCAAAAAGCAGGCTGACAAGGGAATTAAATATGGTCGGGCTTTCAGAAATTCCTGAAAACTTGGTGCTTTGAAATATGGAATCAAAAGCCGAACCTCTACCACAGGTGAAATGCGGTGGATATTTGAATCATGTTGTCATTTTGGTCCAATAACTTTTTATTCAGTTTTGCATTAAAATAAATAAATTCGGCGATTTTTCCCCTGCTTTTTTTCACTTTTCTAACAAGTTTTTTTTTCTTGTAATGGCACTGATTTTTTTACGTCTGCTCTTCCAAATTTCGTGACCTTTGTGGCTGAATCAGTAAAATGTGTAAACGTTAATCAAACGAGCCTAATTTACATAAATGCACGATATGATTCAAATACGGACACTATATGCATTCACCGCATTTCACTTTTTTTTTTCAAAGCTAAAAATTCAATTAAAAATGATAAAGATGATTGCGATTCATATTATTTTCAGATGCTTTTTTTCCACCAAATTTTTAGAAATTTCTGAAAGCCCGGCCATATGTAATTTCTTTATGAGACAAGAAATCAAATGTATGTATGTACACAAGAACAAAAATACATATGTAACGAAACAAAATGCTCTATTATTTAATTTAAATACCAAATTTTAGGAAGAAACACTCACAATCGACTCATTCCGAGGTGTAAACCTGCAAGCTCGTAACTCACACGGAGACGTCGCCTCGAAATTCTCCCTAATGCCAGAAGGAAAAGCCCAAGTGACTTGCGATCGATTCGAAATTTTCGACGAAGATCAAAAACTTTTGT
The DNA here is from genome assembly GCA_963572235.1 of Caenorhabditis japonica. Lineage (NCBI taxonomy): Eukaryota > Metazoa > Nematoda > Chromadorea > Rhabditida > Rhabditidae > Caenorhabditis > Caenorhabditis japonica. The sequence goes on along the minus strand of OY754343.1, from coordinate 20,856,487 downwards.
TCTTCGCAGACTCGGATGAGATTGGATTAAAGTTGGAGAACCTTCGAATTCTAGGTGCATTCATATCTTTTTACACTCTTCCACCTAATAAAATGTTCTCTATTTCAGACGAAGGCGGTAGTGTATTCGAAGGAGCCATCCAAACGTCATCAATCCGTCCTCAACCAGATTCTCCACTTCGTTTGGAGTCTCCAACTCGAAGTGTTTCCATAGATGCTGCTCAGGACATTGAGGTTTTGGCGGCGGCTGGGGAAGTGTCTATCAACTCTCTGTTGGATATTTCCATTGCTTCTAAGCAGGTTAGTCTTGGTGTTTGTGGGCGAGTTGTTTATAGATACCGCACGCCTCCCCCGTCTTCCAATGCGCCACCAAGTTCGTCGGATAAGGAAATTATTTTTTCACTCGAAAATTTACTTTTTTTGAGAAATTCGAATCATTGTCTGATTATTCAGGATGACACCATCATTTTAATTCAAAAACGAGGCCTTTGCATCAGAAAATGAGTGAGCCTTAGGGTTTTAAAAATGCGCCAGTTAGAAACACCTTTGGAAGGCTGGGGTGCCGTGTACCGTAAACCTAAGCGGTCATTTTAATTTGGGGACTTGAATAGAAAATTGGGCTCTGGGACGATTCAAAACCTGCCACTTCAAAACTAGGACGGTTCAAAACTTTGAGTGCAATTGTGCGTCACGGTGTACGCACTAGTGACACCAGAACACACGCACATTAAATGTTTATTTTCGTTTTGTCATTGTTTTAAACTCTTTTCGCGTACTATTGTCGAACCGCCAAAACGGTCAAACGCGCTCCACTGGACTCAACGCTATGCGATTTTCATTTTCGTTTCCAAATTATTTGTTCGCTTTTTCTTTGATTTTTTGCATAAAATCTTATTTTTTCGTGTTTTTTCCTTGTAAAAATAATTGTTCGAGACCAAATTCATGAAGTTTTGTCAATATCTTCCGCATATTTCCGAAATTCAGTGAAAAATCAATATTTTTCGATTTCTGTGCACTTTAAACAATTCATAAATCATTTGTTTGGAAAGATTTTTGTTCAAACTCCATCATTATGATGTTTGTCAATGTTTTCTTACTTTTTACCCCGAAAAGTACTGATTTTATTATAAATTCCACCTTTTTTCCGCCGAAACGGCAAATTTTCACTAAAATCAGTAATTTTGTGGGTTTTTCTCCGCTTTTCCACTCTTTTTCTCTCTTTCAATCGTGTATATTGTTTGTATTTTTAATATTAAAATCTTATTTTTGCAGGAGGAGACCGCACAGCGACACGAGGCCGACAACTTCTGCTGAATAGTCGGTGAGTTGATTGTCAAATTTTTTGTCCAAAAAATCCAGAATTCTTATAAATTTAGTTCAAATTATTAAAATTAATCCTTAAGCCACTTTAACAAAGTGATGAAAATCTGCATTTTTATACAAATTTCACAAAGATGCAGATTTTCATTAAGCTAAAATGGCAGAAAAATTATTTTTTCGACTATTTTGCAACAAAAACGTATTTTTCGAGCTATCTTTATTTCTCACGAAACAAATTCATTCTTTAAATTTTTATTTTCAGACGAACCGCCGACGTGACTCCGGAAAACCAATTGATTGATCAATTTTTTCTTCGTTTCTTCTGTAATTATGTTTTAGATTCATCTGTTGGATATTTCTGTATTTTTTTTAAACTTTCCTTAATAAAATTGGACTCTATCCAACATGAAATTTGCAAATTTCCCTTACAGAAACACAAAATGGAGCAAATACCGAATTGAAGCAATGGAATTTGAGTTTCCCAGAGATTTTTTCAGGTTTTCTTCTCAGGCTTAACACTGAGTCAAATAGTCATTCTACAATTGAAGCTTAAATGAAATTTTATTGATAAAATGGAAAAAAAAAACCAAAATTGAAAGAATCAACCGAAAAAGTTACAGAAACGAAGAAAAAATTGATCAATCAATTGGTTTTCCGGAGTCACGTCGGCGGTTCGTCTGAAAATAAAAATTTAAAGAATGAATTTGTTTCGTGAGAAATAAAGATAGCTCGAAAAATACGTTTTTGTTGCAAAATAGTCGAAAAAATAATTTTTCTGCCATTTTAGCTTAATGAAAATCTGCATCTTTGTGAAATTTGTATAAAAATGCAGATTTTCATCACTTTGTTAAAGTGGCTTAAGGATTAATTTTAATAATTTGAACTAAATTTATAAGAATTCTGGATTTTTTGGACAAAAAATTTGACAATCAACTCACCGACTATTCAGCAGAAGTTGTCGGCCTCGTGTCGCTGTGCGGTCTCCTCCTGCAAAAATAAGATTTTAATATTAAAAATACAAACAATATACACGATTGAAAGAGAGAAAAAGAGTGGAAAAGCGGAGAAAAACCCACAAAATTACTGATTTTAGTGAAAATTTGCCGTTTCGGCGGAAAAAAGGTGGAATTTATAATAAAATCAGTACTTTTCGGGGTAAAAAGTAAGAAAACATTGACAAACATCATAATGATGGAGTTTGAACAAAAATCTTTCCAAACAAATGATTTATGAATTTTTTAAAGTGCACAGAAATCGAAAAATATTGATTTTTCACTGAATTTCGGAAATATGCGGAAGATATTGACAAAACTTCATGAATTTGGTCTCGAACAATTATTTTTACAAGGAAAAAACACGAAAAAAGAAGATTTTATGCAAAAAATCAAAGAAAAAGCGAACAAATAATTTGGAAACGAAAATGAAAATCGCATAGCGTTGAGTCCAGTGGAGCGCGTTTGACCATTTTGGCGGTTCGACAATATTCATTTTCTTTTTTCGTTTTGCCATTGGCCGATGCAAGACACGCGGTTGAAGTTTTTCTAAATAATATAAATCACCGGTAAAGGTTCGTTAAATTTATCGGAAATTTTACTAAAGCGTTTTACCGGTAAAGCACTCGACAAAAGACAAAACATGAGCTCGGCGAATTTGACCAAATTTAAATACCGGCAAAAAATTATTTTTAAAAAAATGCGAAACGAGAGCAAAACGCGTGAAGAGAGTTAAAAAATGACAAAACGAAAAAAGAAAATGAATAGTACGTGAAAAGAGTTTAAAACAATGACAAAACGAAAATAAACATTTAATGTGCGTGTGTTCTGGTGTCACTAGTGCGTACACCGTGACGCACAATTGCACTCAACGTTTTGAACCGTCCTAGTTTTGAAGTGGCAGGTTTTGAATCGTCCCAGTTTTGAAGTGTCCCAGTTTTGAAACGTCCCAGTTTTGAAACGTCTTGTTTTGAAACGTCCCAGAGCCGAAAATTGAAGACCCTGACAAAACCGGGAAACTCAAAATGGTGCTATTGCGGAATAAAACTGTAAAAGTATTCCGTTGTACAAGGAGTTGCGTTCAGTTTTTCGTAGCGGTTTTTACTGTACAACTCTATTTCAGGCAGTTCTATTTCCCCGTATTTTAGCAGTTTCGTGGTCCTTCCCGATTTTGTCAGGGTTTCGAAAATCACGGGGTAATGGCGAGTGCCCTGGTGAAAACGTGCTCCATTGATAACACGCGCACGCCGCACGCGCCGCATTCGACGGCAAAAATTTTGGGCTCTGTGCCAATGCAAACATTTAGAAAACAGACGAGACGGAGAAGACGAGAGCGTCGCGCGTGTTCTCGCGCCAAAAAAAATCGTTTGAAAAAAAGGCAGTCGCCATTACCCCGTGAAAATCTTTGGGCATGTTCCTGGATTTATCACCAAGATATTATGGATTCGTGAATGAGCGATAAAACGCGGTGAATTGTGGGGCAAAAGTTGGCTGGTCTCGCCACGATTTTGACCGACTACGGTTAGCGCGAAAAATATTTTTTCTTCTTTTTTTTTTAATAAAAACGCGATTTTTTGCCTTTTGACTAGCATTTTTTCACTTTTAAAATTTTTTGTGTAACCTGGAATGGGTAATTTCGTTTCAAAAACACATTTTGTTGAGAAAAAATTATGAAAATGAGTTTTAATTAAAAAAAATATTTTCGCGCTAACCGTAGTCTGTCAAAATCGTGGTGAGACCAGCCATCTTTTGCCCCACACTTCACCCGGTTTTGTCGCCCATTCACGAATCCATAATAGCTCATACCAATTTTCGAAAAGCAAAATGGGTGGAGCTTTCCGGATTGCGGTTAGCGCCACAACAACAACAACAAAGATTACAAAGTCGATCCGTTCTTCAAGTACCGAAAGTACTGCGGATCACGGTTTTCTGCGTACGCGGACGACTGGTGGTGTACCATTCAGAGCCAGACATTATTTTAAGTCAATTCATGGCTAGGGAAATGACCGAGCAATCTTCGTAGATTTCTCTACTACCCAATTAGAGGCTGGGTAAACCCGGGGGTGAGGGCAGGAATCGAACCTGTGACCTCTCGGACGGCGGCGGTCACCACTACCGGCTGCGCTATCCCACCCCTATACGAGCCCGCAAACCCCAATTGCCCAAAAATTGAAGGAGGGTACGACAGAATAGAAATAGGCGAAATAGAAATGCTACAAAAAAGAACTGGAAATAATAGAACGGCTACAAAATATAAATGAGCAGAATAGAACAGCGCGAAATAGAAATGTGACAAAATAGAAATGAGCGAAATAGAACTCGGTGCGATGGAGCGCGTTTGCATTATGCTTCGAATTTTCCGATTGTTATAGGTTTTTTTTTCAGTAATTTTCAGATATTTTACGCACTTAACAACGGCGAAAATAAATAAAAGTATACAATCAATGCAGTTTCCAAAAAAAAAAATTTCAAAATCGGCGAAAAACTGAGAAATTGAAAAAATAATGCAAACGCGCTCCATCGCCCAAATAGTTCTATTTTGTAGCATTTATATTTCGCTCAGTTCTATTTTTTCCAGTTCTTTTATGTAGCAAATCTATTTTGTAGCATTTCTATTTCGCATATTTCTATTCTGTCGTACCCTCAATTGAAGTGACAATAATATTATTTTCCAGGGTGAAATCCGCCTCGAATCCTCCTCAATTTACATGGAAAAACTGCACCGTTCGGATGGAAGAGGAAGTCCACAGACTCAAGTGTGCGTCTGCCATAATGGTCGGCTCTTCTTAGCGGCTCCAAATGCGGATTGTCGTGCCGATAGGGACATTTGTGTTAATTAATATTAAATTATGCCCAATAATAATAATTCAACATAAACTTGATTCATAGAACAAGAAACGTACTGTATAAATATAAATACATAATAACTTTGAAAACGAGCGGGTTTGTATGTAGTGGGGTGATAATTAAAGTAGTAGTAGTGTACGACGGGTTGTGAACCAAAACAACAAAAAAGGAGGGAGGGAGGGAGGGAGAGAGGGAGATGAAATGATAAAAAAAAAAAAAAAAAGAAAACCCGAAAGATAAAAGACAGGGAAAGAGCGAAAACCCACAAATCACGTACGTACACACACACACACACGTCTAACGAACTATTGTGTTTTCAATCGACTTGCGACATGAGAACGCGAGACTCCGCCCACTTTTTTCTGCGCGACCACGCGAACACAGTGATATTTGAAGAGGCGCAGACAGGACGGTGAATGCAGACTTGCGTTTTAATGTCGCAAGTCGATTGAAAACACAATAACTAACTCAAAAGCGCTACAGTAGTCGTTAGAACGAGTGGCAGTTGGCGAAAAACAATAAAAAAGAGATTTACGTGTGCTAGAATTCAAAAGAAAAAACGACTCTGGGACGTTTCGAAACTTTTTCGCAAATTGACACCAAAACACGAGGGTATTTATTTTTCAATATGCCGCAAATATTCAAAAAAGTTTCGAAACGTCCCAGAGCCGAAAAAACAGACAAAAAGTGAAAAGAATTGTAAGTGATTGGCGAGGAGAAAACATATTAATAATTTGAGAAAGGTAGGAAAAATTGAAAAAGATCATTTTCAAGGCGGTTGTGGATGAGTTAAAATCTAAAAAAAAAGAAGTGAGATTCGAGGAAATGATATTCGTATTTTTGAAAGGAGAAAATTATTTAATAGTGGTCCACAACCTCACGCAACAAGACGTGCCACACTATGATATAGTCTGAGAAGGTGTTGGATGTGAACTGGTAGGCAACTATATCTCTCGCCCGTTTGACGATTCAAATTGAGCCACGAAAGAGCATTGAACGATTCGAGCACGTGGCGGAGCACTTCTTCAGTTTGACGCGATTCCAGCGGATGCGTGTCTTTCTCTTCCTTTTCCTTATCCTTGTCTTTCTCTTTTGTCGATTCCATCGCAATGTCGTCGTTCTGAAAAAAATCGCGTTGGAGAAGGAATCTTCAAGTTGTCGCGCGGTTTTTATGTACTCGCGTTGCAAACCGATTTACGAGGCTCCGCCCACTGCCCTGCTATTTTTTGCTGTGGTTTTACTTTTTTTTTTCAAATTTTTTCCTCATTTTGCAGTTTTCCTTCTGTTTTTCTTTAATACGTTTTTGTTTCAGATCAATAAATGACATATGCGAATGAATATTGAACAGGAAAATTCGAGAAAAAGAGAAAAAATGGCGGATGATTCAAAAATCGATTAAAAAAAATGTTTTTCGTCACGAAAAAACATTTTTTATCGACTATTGAATTATCCGTCATTTTTTCTTTTTTTCTCGAATTTTCTTGTTTAATATTCATTCGCATACGCCATTTATTGATCTGAAACAAAAATGCAATTTAAAAAACATAAAGAAAACTGCAAAATGAGGAAAAAATGTGAAAAAAAATGGAAAAACCACAGCAAAAAATAGCAGGGCAGTGGGCGGAGTCTCGTAAATTGGTTTGCAACGCGAGTACGCAAACACTGTGCGACAACTTTAATAAAAAAATTATAATAGGCAAAAACTCCTTTTGCGCAAAAATAGAGGAAAGAGTAGCGACCTACCGTAACCCAAGAATATGGATTTTCAGACTTTTGGACCTATTTAGAGAAATGTTGAAAAAAGACAAATGGACGTTTCGAAACAAGAAGTTTCAAAATTTTGAACGTTTTTAGCGCTTTTCCGGTAAATTTGCAAAAAAAATCACCGAATTTACCTTGACCAAATTTTGCCAATATTGGGAACGAAAAATAGGGCTCTGGGACGTTTCGAAACCTGCCATTTCGAAACTTTCCTGCATGTTTCGGCATCGCGAAATCTCGAAACCAGACATCTCGAAACCGCGTGAAGAAGGGAGAGAGGAAATGTGAAATAGTAAGTCAAAGAACTTTTTTTTTCAGAATCAAATTAAAAAAAAAAGAATCAAAAAGTGCACAAACGCCAGTCCGTCAAAAAATTGCTTCCCGCATCAGTTTTTATCCAAGAAATAAATTATTTTTAAGAACATTAAAAGCGAGCAAAAAATCACAATATTCTTTTTTGAAAAGGAAAAAATTCAGTAAAATCAAATTTTTAAGTGTTTTTTTTAATTCGTCGCGGTTTCGGAAAATTATATAAAACTTTCCACCTTTTTTTGGCTCTGGGACGTTTCAAAACAAGACGTTTCAAAACTGGGACGTTTCAAAACTTTTTTGCATTTTTTCGTAGCGTTTTTTACCAATTGACACCAAAACGCACGCTCATTAGGTTTTTATTTTTTGCTTTTATCAATTATTTGTATTTTTATGGAAATTTAAATACACTAGTACGCCGCAAAAATGCAAAAAAGTTTTGAAACGTCCCAGTTTTGAAACGTCTTGTTTTGAAACGTCCCAGAGCCCTTTTTTTAATCAGTAAAAAATACGTTTTACGTCAAATTCAATATTTCCGCCCAAAATTGTTTCCAAAGTTTCAAGTCCAACAATATCCGTTACGGTTAATTTTCTCACCTTCACTTCACTAATATTGATATGCAACGAGGATTTCAAATGCACCGGAGAGTGGCGTTTCGCTGATGGGCACGTCGCCCAGAACCAATTCGGCAATTCAGGAGCAGGCGCTGTGGAAACATAGTATCCGGAAGCCAGGGGTTGATTTTGAATCTCAATCGTCGACTGGTCTTCGCTAAAGAACATTGACGAGCCGCCAGGTTGACGAGCAGCCACACTGCTCGCCGTTTCCAGACCCAAATCTTTCATGATTTCAGTATCGCCGTCGTCGAGTCCTTCCATTATGTCAAGGTCTCCAAACTCCCAGTTTTCATCCGCCTTCGTGTCTGCTGTATGATCTTGTACTTCGAGCTGCAAAAAATATGTATTGTACATTTTGGAAATTGTACAAATTTGAAATGTCACGTTTTGGAAAGAAAATGCGTGAAAATATTTAGGAATCCACGAAATAGAAATTTAATAAATCAGAAACGTAGCAGAGTAGAAATGTGTCGAATTGGAAATAAAATGGCAATGGAGCGCGTTTGCGAGATTTATTTTTTTAAACGACTTTTTCGATATTTTTCACGTTTTTTTTCGTTTTTTTTTTTCATTTTTTTGCAGATTAAAAAAAAATTCCACGTAAAAATTTAAAAATACGTGGAAGACATCGAAAAAAAAACGAAAAATATAGAAAAAGTGGTTTTTTTCACTTTTTCGATTTTTCACGTTTTTTTTTCGGTTTTTTCACATTTTTTGTCGATTTAAAAAAAACCGTTTAAAAAATCGGAAAAAAAAAACGTGAAAAATGCAAAAATACGTGGAATACATCGAGAAAAAAAAAACGAAAAATATCGAAAAAGTTGTTTTTTTTTTTCACTTTTTCGACTTTTCTCGATATTTTTCACGTTTTTTTTTCGGTACTTTCACGTTTAAAAAAAAAACGTTTATAAGATCGAAAAATATCGAAAAAGTGGTTTTTTTTTCAATTTTTTTTTCACTTTTTCGATTTTTCACGTTTTTCTCGATATTTTTCACGTTTTTTTCGGATTTTTTCACATTTTTTTGCAGATTAAAAAAAATTTTACGTATCGAAATCGAAAAAAAAATTCAAAAATACGTGGAATACATCGAAAAAAAAACGAAAAATATCGAGAAAGTGGATTTTTTTTCAATTTTTTTCACTTTTTCGATTTTTCCCGTTTTTCTTGATATTTTTCACGTTTTTTTTTCGGTTTTTTTTTTCAATTTTTTTGTAGAAAAAAAAACTTCACGTATCGAAATCGAAAAAAAAAACGTGAAATAACCGAAAAAAAAAGTGAAAAACCGAAAAAGTGAAAAAAAAACCACTTTTTTGATATATTTCGTTTTTTTTTTTCGATATTTTTCACGTTTTTTTTCGGTTTTTTTCACGTTTTTTTGTCTATTAAAAAAACCGAAAAAAACGTTTAAAAAATAGGAAAAAAAAACGTGAAAAAATTCAAAAATACGTGGAAGACATTGAAAAAAAAACCAAAAATATCGAAAAAGTGGTTTTTTTTTCACTTTTTCGATTTTTCACGTTTTTCTCGATATTTTTCGCGTTTTTTTTTCGATTTCGATACGTGGAATTTTTTAATCTACAAAAAAAATGTGAGAAAAACCGAAAAAAACGTGAAAAATATCGAAAGTCTTTAAAAAAAATATATATATCGCAAACGCGCTCCATTGCCATTTTACTTCAAATTCGAAACATTTCTGCTCTGCTACGTTTCTTTCACGCGTTTCCATTTTTTACGTTTTTGATTTATTATCGGGTAATTCAGGGTCGGAAAAAATAGTTTTTTTCCTTATTCAAATGACGGAAAAAAAAATAAAAAATTCGTGGCCGCGAGAGTTTTTTCCGTTGTTTTTCTAGGCCATCGCAAACGTTTTTTAGGCCCTCCGCTGTGAGACCTGCGAAATATCGATTTACGGGCGAATATATTTTGAAATTTTTTTTTGGATTGAATTTTCAAAAATTATTCGTCCGTATATCGATATTTCGCAGGTCTCACAGCGGAGGGCCTAAAAAACTTTTGCGATGGCCTAGAAAAGCAACGGAAAAAAACTCGCGGCCACGGATATTTTTATTTTTTTTTCCGACCCTGAATAACCCCATTACATTTATATTTCGTGCGTTTCTATTTTCACGCAATTTCAAATCCGAAAGAGCACCAAAGCAAGTTCAAACTCACATTAATTTCAGCTCCAACCGGGAATGTGAGGATATGTGTGCATGAGAGATCACCAGGAGTGTGAAAGTTTAAACTTTTCTTGGCGGTTGCTTCCTGATCAAAAAATTCGGGCATCACACGAATACTCGGCTCCGGCTCAAGAGTGATGAGACAAGCGGAGAGGATGGCTGGAGTTCCGACAATAGTTGGCATACTTCGACAAGCAGTACAAATTTCTTTGAGACTTGCCGAATATCGTAAAAGTGAGGTCTTGTTCAAAAGATGGGTCCATGCTCTGAACTCGCCATGTCCGATACGTCCAAGTCTTCCGACGACTAGTCGCCAATTCTTCGTGTCCGACGCCATGATTCCCAGAATGAACGACCAAAGTTTGCCCATTCCATCGAGAATTTGCGTCTTGTGTTTAAACTTGTACATGTGATTCTTCTCCCGTTTCGGTCGAAGGTTCGCAATACAATTGTCAATGAGCTTTCCTTGCGCATCTGTAGCGGTTGCCACGAGGAAATCAGTTCCGATGAGACAGTAAGCGATAAAAAGAGTCTGTTCATCAAGTGGATTCATCACCGACTTCCCATTCTCTTCCATTTGACAAATTGCGGGGGGCGGAGCCAAATGAACAATATTTGATGGAATTCTGTAGGCAAAAAAGTTCTTTCTGTCGATCGGTGCAACTGGCATCATCATCGGATTTCGAAATCCGACACCATTCTTATTCTTGTTCCGAATAGTGTTTCTATCGTAGAGATCCGAATTGAACTTGCACATGTCATTGATAGTATTGATTAGTTGACTTCCTGGACCAAATGCCGTCATACATCGTGCCGAGACTATCTTGCAAACATCGGGTTGTAAGACACGAGGATGAGTGTAGACGGCAATGGAGAGAGATCGAATCACTTCATCACGAGGAGTTTCGGTTGGTTTGTCTTGACGAGTGCCGCGATCGTGTAAAATATCGAATGGAACTCTCGGATTGTTGAAATAGTCGGGAAATGGTACAGAAACAGCATCCATACTTTCCATTCCAATAATCTCCAACTGAACTCTAGATCGTAAATTGAAAGGAAGCCGTCCAACGATGGAGTTGAATGTGCGAATCATGGCGAGAAGAGCTATGCGCATGTGCAATGCAGATTTGCCTTCAGTTCCGTATTGAAACGGGTTCACCATGTAGATGACGATGACGTGAGGTAGTGTCGCGTGAGCATCCGAGTCAGCTGATCCAGCAGCTTCAAAAGCGATCGGAGGCTGGTTAGAGTAGGGAAACGGATTGTAGAGAGAAGTGTCGCGTTGAGTCCATTGGATAGACGACGCATTGTTGGGCATGATCGCAGACGGATCGGCAAAAAGTTCGGTCAGTGTTGGCTGGCTTGTTCGCTCCTGTTCGGATACTGAAACAGGACAAGTTTAGAATTGTTTCAACTTTTTTTAAAGGAGGTGCCAAATTTTCGGGGAAACTGTATTGAACTACAAGCCTGCGGATTGTGGCGACCATGTCGCCTACGTCAAATATTAATTTTTACTGTTTTATTTTCCCTATCGACTCCAAACTCGTGTGTGAGACACACAAACAAACACACAGACTAATCTAAAATTTTCTATATAAGAAAGATAGTATTGATTGGGGGATTTACGAATATCACATCGCGATCGCACAATAAAATTTTCCTGAAATTTGCCAAGCTTTATGCCGCGTCCAAAGTCAAAAAAATTCCTGAAAACAGGTTTTTTCTGCAGTCCAAAGTTGCAAAAAAAAATCCCAGAAAAAACAAGTGTTTACCACTGAATTTTTCGGCGTGAAAGTTGAAAATAAAAAACACGCAAAAATTCAGTTATTTCTGGGATTTTTTTTTTGCAACTTTGGACTGCAGAAAAAACCTGATTTCAAGAATTTTTTTGACTTTGGACGCGGCATTACAAAAAAAAAATAATATTATGCGTTCACAAATGAATTTTGCAAACGACGTTCCGGGTCTCGCAGCGAAGACATTGCGCGGTGTTTATCGTAAATAAATTAAATTTTTTAAAATTAATTTTTCAAATTTTTGTCAAAACCCACCATTTTTCATTGTTTTTTTTTTGAAAAAAGCATAGTATTTCGTAAAAATTCACTAAAGTTCAATTAAAAAAAAATGAAAAATGTGATGAAAAAGTATTTCAATTTATTAATGATAAACACCGCGTAATGTCTTCGCTGCGAGACCCGGAACGTCGTTTGCAAAAGTCATTCGTGAACGCATAATCCCCTGGTTTTTCTAGGCCGGCGGCCGACAACGTCTTTTCGAAGAAAAAAATTGTCGTCAGCATTTTCCCCTATTGTTTTGATAAATTATTTACAAATTGGCCGAAATTGCGCCAGGATAACTTTCGGTGAAACAATTCTGGCCGCCGGTTTCCTAGGCCGTGTCTTCGTGTACTCCCCGTGGTCTTCTTTTTTTTGTTGTTAAAATCTTTTAAAAAAAATCAAAATTTTTTTGTTTTCAATGTGATATTCGTAAATCCCCCTCCCACGGCGTGTGTCTGCGTCTCTCCGACGAGAGTTTGCTTCAAAAACAAAAGTATCCTCGCACTCTGCTTGTCTGCGTATCAGTTTAACGCTGCGCAGCTAAATGCGACCACGCTTAGGCGATAATTTTTTTCGAGAAAAAAGCCCGCGCCGTTTAAATTGTATGTTCCAACGTTCCGTCCAACACGCAATACTGCAAAAGGTTGAAGCCTCCTTTAATCCAAAACTTACGAGTTTCAGGAATATGAACCATTCCAGCAGGGACAGGAGATGGTGCTTGCGGTCCTTCCGGTGGATATTGCTCCTCTTCTTTTTGCTTCCTTCTCTTCTTTTCTTCCGCCTCATCATCCACGTAGTCTTTGGGACCGATGTTACCAACTGTTGCGCCAAACATCAAATCAGACTCTTCCGGTTTCTTCGCGCCATGCTCATTGTTCCACTCATCCATCACTTTCGCCGCACCGTATCGCAACCGTTCCTCCGTCTTTTTCCTCCTTCCTTCTGCTCGTTTCAGTCTTCCTTCCACAGCCATTTGATATCGATACCCGGTTCGCTCGAACGCGTCCGGAGTCTCAGTTAGAGCATACGTGGCCAAATCTTCCATTTGTTGAACATAGAGTTTGAGTCTGCTCACGAATCCTTTCGAATCACTCAAATGTTTCGTCATGTTGTTGAATTCGTTGGTCAGAGCGACGGTATGCTTGGCAATGATTCTGGCAGATCCATTCGGATTTCCCACTCGCAACACGCCTTCCCGTTCGTAGAAATGTGGGGGATTGGGTCGTGGCGCATTTTTGTGCCGCCACATGTAATTGCTTCTGAAATCCATCGGTTTCTCCCATTTATCATGGTCTCCCTCGTACTCCATATCGAAATCGGCTTCTGGTCCTTTGACGATCCCGTCTTCGTGATTCAGTTTCCATGTCAAGTGTGCCGACCATCTCTCCGGACGTTCATCTATTGGAGGTGGCTGCGAGGCTAGTTCACGCTCTTGCCGACGAACTTGAGCAGATGCAAACGTGGCAGCATGTTGCTCGTATTCCGGGAATGACGCTTCTTCTTTGTGCTCCTCGTGGTATTTGTCGAGAATTTTGCGGAATCGTGTTGCCGTTCCAGTGGAAACCGGAAACGGTATATGTCGACCCAGGTGCATCTTTTCGTACTTTTCAGTCAATTCCTCCATGAATTTGACAGTCTTTTCGTAGATAACGTCATCATCCGGAATTATTGTAAGATACATCACGTCTTTCGGTTGATCAATCGGACCCAACGATGCCTGATCGTAGTATTGGTCAATGTGTGGCGCAGTTCGAATCGCTTCCTTGTCAGTGGCACGCATGACTGCTGGTATCGGTTCCGCTAGTGAAAAGTCTTCATCGTCATCCGTCGTTGGCCGTCCTCTGATGCTCTTCATCACAAGTTGCTTCCACGTGAGTGGTCCTTCGATTGACAATTGAGCATCAGCCACCGAAACTTTCCTCGCTTGTTTCATAGCTCCGTCCAGGGTTGGAGTTATCATGCTCAACAGATCAAACCACTCCGTCGTTTCCAATTCTTCAATCTCATTTGCCGTTTGAAGTCCCCACGGATGGAAATAGGTGAGGAACTTTTGAGCCGACACAGTCTGATTCCGATTGATACTCGACATCTTCATGGACATTTCGATTGCCGAATTTCCGAGCATGAGCAGTTCCAACGAGTCGACGTGTGAAATAATGTATTCGGACGGCACATTAATGTCCATTTCAATGTCCATAGCAGTTGCCAGATTCACTTTGTGCTCTTTTACGGTCGCCATTTGTGAAATGGCTTTTCCGAGAGTGAGTGAGAATGCCATTTGACGTATCTGATCGAGCAGAGCCAGATCGTGAACTGATTTTGAATCGAACCAAATCATATCACGGGCGGCGTTTCCTGAAAACAAAAAAAATTGGTAAAGGAATTTTGGCTCTGGGACGTTTCGAAACTTTTTTTGCATTTTGACACCAAAACACGCGGGCATTTGGTAATTATTTTTCGTTTTTATCAGTTATTTTTATTTTTTTGGGAATTTGAATTCACTAGTATGCCACAAAAATTCAAAAAAGTTTCGAAACACCGCAGTTTCGAAACGTCCCAGAGCCGGAATTTTCCGTACCGTTTGAAAAATATGTCAAAATATTACCGTGGATTTTCCTGCCGTTTTTTTCATAAGCAAACCTGCATATTAATTAATTTTCCTACATTAAAATGTAGGTTTGCATTCATCTGCATATTGTCTCCATTCGCGAAAAATGCAAGTGCGCTCCATTGAACTTTGTACTCTGCGAATTTCATTTTCGTCGCCAAATTATTTTTCCTCTTCGATTTTTTGCTAAAATTCTTCGTTTTTCTTGACATTTCTTTGTTAAAATGAGGAATGACAAACAAATTCGTAATATTTTGTGAAAAACGTCCTAATTATGCCCAATTTTGTCAAAATTCGCCATTTTTCGAAATCACCGCTTCTTAAAAAATTTTTAAATCATTAATTTGAAAGGGAAACATTTTTACTCAATTTTTTTTTAAAATAATGATGAATTTTAATGTATTCTTTCTTTTTAAACCGAAAAATACAATTTTTCATTATCATCAGTAATTTTCGGTTTAAAAAGAAATAATACATTAAAATGCATCATCATAAAAACAATTGAGCAAAAATGTTTCCCTTTCAAATAAATGATTTAGACATTTTTCAAGAAGCGGTAATTTCGAAAAATGGCGAATTTTGATAAAAATTGGGCATAATTAGGACGTTTTTCACAAAATATTACGAATTTGTTTGTTATTCGTCATTTTAACAAAGAAATATCAAGAAAAATCGAAGAAAAAGAGGAAAAATAATTTGGCGACGAAAATGAAAAACGCAAAGTATAAAGTTCAATGGAGCGCACTTGCATTTAATAGGTCCATAAACTCTTTAAAAAAATATTGGCCTCGTGGAGGAATTAAAATAAATTTTTTATGTCATTTCACCGTAAAAACTCTATTAGAACGGCATGCCGTTCTACTTTTCGATACTTTTGTTTGGGTGACGTTCAATTAGAGGTGTCGTTCTAATAGAGTGGTAAATCAATGCAGAAAAATTCAGGTTTTCTTGGATTGAAAATACAGTTAAAAATAATTTTTATAAATTCAGAAAAATCGAGGCTTTTTTTTTTTAATTTTATCACTTTCAGACGTGGAATCAAAAAAAATGTAATTTTTTTTATGCTCCGAATTGACAAAAACTAAAATTTATCAAAAAAAAAAACTTGAAAACTGGCAGAAGTACGCCCTCTTATGGCATTTTTTTTTTGTTTTTTTGGTAATTTTTTTGCAAAATATTCAAAAATTTCAGCAAAAATGCAGAGAATTCTCGGATCAGTCTGAAATTTTGACAAAAATGTCAAAAATACTTTTTAAAAAAATTTCAGACGAAAATATCGATTTTTTTTGAAATTTTGCAAAATCGATATTTTTGTCTAAAATTTTCTGCACATGTCAGGAAGTATTTTTGACATTTTTTGTCAAAATTTCAGACTGATTTGCTGGTTTCCGTAAAAAGAGAAACTGACGTCTTTTATAATCCAACGGTGGAATGACATTCGCCACCGCGTTGTCCAAAGTGGTCGCCTCGTTGGCATCTTCCGGGAAGAGACCAGTTGAACAGGAGAGATAACGATGACGAATCGCACTAAATCCACACGTGCAATTTGTCGTCGAGTTGACATGAAATCCACTCCATGTGCCCATCGTGTGCTCCCGCATGTTCGAGTGGCCGACTGTGCGTTGTCGGAGCACTTCGTGTGGAGTAATGTACATGCCGAGTTCGCGCGACCGAATCGACACTGAACACGAGCAGATTGGACACGAATCGAATACCGAATCGTAGTGGAGATCGAGTATTGTGTCCTAAAAACAACACAAATAGAATGAAAAGTTCAAAAATGTATATTTACTTACAGATAAAAGGATCGCAATTGTCAGACTGTCTCCTTCTGGAACATTCATTTGAGGGCCACACACAAACGACGTCATTTGCTGTTTAATGGGGACATTAGCGTCCGGCGGATTTTTCATATTGCGGAAAGCGAGGGGTTGCAAAGATTTCGGTTTCAGTCCGGCTGCTAGGGCTATTTGACGAGCATTGAATTTAACCTTTTGTTTTATTGTGAGCTGAAAATTGATGAAAATTATTATGAAATTTCGGCTCTGTGACGTTTCGAAACTGTTTTTTGCATATTTTCGTAGCGTTTTTCGCCAATTAGTTTCATTTTTTGGGAGTTTAAATCCACTATTATGCATTCACAAATGACTTTTGCAAATGACGTTCCGGGTCTCGCAGCGAAGACATTGCGCGGTGTTTATCGTAAATAAATTAAAATGTTTTTACAATTTTCGTCAAAAACCCACCATTTTTCATTGTTTTTTTTTTTTGAAAAAATCATAGTATTTTGTAAAAATTCACTAAAGTTCAATTTAAAAAAAAATGAAAAATGTGATGAAAAAATATTTCAATTTATTAACGATAAACACCGCGCAATGTCTTCGCTGCGAGACCCGGAACGTCGTTTGCAAAAGTCATTCGTGAACGCGTAATAGTATGGCACAAAAATGCCCAAAAGTTTCGAAATTACAGGTTTCGAAAAGTTTCAGAGCCGGAATTTTCCGTTAATGAAAAAAAAACGGTTCTGGGACATTTCGAAACTGGGACTTTTCGAAACTTTTGCATTTTTTTTTCGTAGCGTTTTTCGCCAATTGACACAAATACGCGCGGGCATTTGGTATTTATTTTTCGTTCTTATCAATTACTTTTACTTATTTTTTGGAAATTTGAATCCACTAGTATGCCGCAAAAATTCAAAAAAGGTTCGAAACGTCCCAGTTTCGAAATGATACGTTTCAAAACTTCCCAAAGCCGAAATTTTGCGTTAACAGGGAAAAAACGTTTCTGGGACGTTTCGAAACTAGGACAATTCGAAACTGGGACATTTCGAAACTAGGACAATTCGAAACTGAGACATTTCGAAACTTTAGTGCTATTTTTAGGGCTCTGGGACGTTTCGAAACTTTTGCATTTTTTCGTAGCGTTTTTCGCCAATTGGCATCATCGTTTTTGTCAATTATTTTTATTTTTTGGAAATTTGAATCCACTAGTATGGCGCTAAAATGCCCAAGTTTCGAAACATCTCAGTTTCGAAATGGCAGGTTTCGAAACTTCCCAGAGCCGGAATTTTCCGTTAACAAAGAAAAAAACGGTTCTGGGACGTTTCAAAACTAGGACAATTCGAAACTGGGACGTTTCGAAACTAAGACGTTACGAAACTTGCCATTTCGAAACTAAGACGTTTCGAAACTTTTTTGCATTTTTTCGTAGCGTTTTTCGCCAATTGACACCAAAACACGCGGGCATTTGGTATTTATTTGTCGTTTTTATCAATTACTTTAATTTTTTGGGAGTTTAAATCCACTAGTATGGCGCAAAACTACCCAGAAGTTTCGAAACGTACCAGTTTCGAAATGGCAGGTTTCGAAACGTCCCAGAGCCGGAATTTTCCGTTAACAAAGAAAAAAACGGTTCTGGGACGTTTCGAAACTTTTGTGCTATTTTTGGATCTGGGACGATTCGAAACCTGCCATTTCGAAACTAAGACGTTTCGAAACTTTTTTGAATTTTCGCGGCATACTAGTGGATTCAAATTTCCAAAAAAATAAAAATAACTGATAAAAACTAAAAATAAAAACCAAATTCGTGTCAATTGGCGAAAAAACAATACACAAAAATGTAAAAAAGTTTCGAAACTGGGACGTTTCGAAACTTTTTTTTTGCATTTTTTCGTAGTTTTTCGCCAATAGACCTCAAAACACGAGAGCATTTGGCATTTATTTTTCTTTTTTATCAGTTATTTTTAATTTTTTTGGGAATTTGAATCCACTAGTATGGCGCTAAAATGCCCAAGTTTCGAAACGTCCCAGTTTCGAAATGGCAGGTTTCGAAACGTCCCAGAGCCGGAATTTTCCGTTAACAAAGAAAAAAACGGTTCTGGGACGTTTCGAAACCTACCATTTCGAAACTGAGACGTTTCGAAACTAGGACAATTCGAAACTAGGACGTTTCGAAACTTTTGCATTTGTTTCGTAGCGTTTTTCGCCAATTGACACCAAAACGCGCGGGAATTTGGCATTTATTTTTCGTTTTCATCAGTTATTTTAATTTTTTTGGGAATTTGAAATTCAAAAATGACAGGTTTCGAAAACTCACACTTTGATAGGCAGCTCGCAATTGAGCCTGTTGTTCGGCATGCAACTGTTGTGAACTTGGCTGTGGTGGTTGAAGTGATTGTTGTTGAATTTGTTGTTGCTGCTGCTGAATTTGCTGTTGATGTTGTTGAATTTGCTGCTGCTGCTGGAATTGTTGTTGTTGCTGCTGCTGCTGCTGCTGCATCTGATTCCTCTGCATTTGGCTTTGCAACTGTTGCTGATGCATCTGCTGTTGATGGAATTGGTGTTGTTGCATCGGACTAATCATTGGATTTCCGTTAAACGCCTGGTTAAAGTTTGGCGATTGTGGAATCACTGGAGGAGGCATTCCGTGTGCCGTGTTTTGTCCGAATCGAGATTGATTGACAAAGTTGTTGAGTTGCTGGACGGATGACGGTCCAGTATGTGGTGGCATATTGTAGCCAGTGGGTCCAGGTCCAGGTCCAGGAGGGAAATGTGGTGGTGGTGGTGGCATTCCAGGCATTCCCCCCATCTGCCGATTGTGCATCATTTGTTGCATTCTCATCATTTGCAATTGCTGTGGATGCATCACATTTTGAGGACCAACAAATCCACCGGGACCTCTCTGACCAGGATAACCAGGACCCATCATTGGATGAGGAGGATATCCGGGACCAGGTGGTCCAAAATTAGATCCAGGTCGGGGTCCCATTGGATACGTCGGAGTGATAGGTGGATAACCTGGTGGGCCCATCGGATGATGTGCCATCGGACCGACAGATGGAGAAGACGTGTGCATTGGTAGGGCAGGAGGTTGGAAGATTGGAACCATCGGGGATGGTTGGTGTAATACTGGTGTGACAGCCGCAGCCGCAGCCGCAGCCGCAGCCGTGATCGCAGCCATACGTTTTTCGTGAAATTTCGAACGAACGAGAAGTGCAAACGCGCGAGGCGGCGCATTTTCAAAGTTCCGATCGGCCATCGGCTTGTACGTCATTCCGGGATCCACTTTTTCTGTCGGCTAGAAACAACAAAAAAATTGCGGTGAAAAAATGAAAAAAAAAAAAAAAAAAAAGAAAAAAACAGACCTCGTAAACTTTAAACTTGTCCGTTATTGGTGTAGCAAACTTCTTTTTGCGGGCACTCAACACTGGATCATTGCAAGAAGCGGCGAGGAATTGCGACTGAAATGTGGAATATTCTCAATTTTTGTTTTTTTTTTCGGTTTTTTTTGGGTGAAACAAAAATTTTTTGATTTTTTTTTTTTGAGAAAAGGCGTGAAAAAATCCGGTTTTTGGACAAAAACTTATGGGGTTATTTTCGAAACCAGCAAAAAAAGCAAAAAATAGAAAAAACGAGCAAAAAAAATCAGATTGATCTGAAACTTTGGGAAATCATTTAAAAATACTCTCGGACATTCCCAGAAAATTTCAGACAGAAATATTGATTTTTAAAATCAATATTTCTGTCTGAAATTTTTTGGAAATGTCCGAGAGTATTTTTAAAATGATTTCCCAAAGTTTCAGATCAATTTTTTGCTGGTTTTTTCCATTTTTTGCTTTTTTTTTGCTGGTTTCGAAAATAACCCCATAATAGGGTAACCGTCCTCCTTTTATTATGGACCTATTCATAGGATTCGTTTTTTTGACATTTTTTAACATTTTTTTAAACGTTTTTTAACATTTTTTGACATTTTTTGGCATCTATAAAATTGTTGTTGTATGAATAGGAAAAAAAAACACAAAAACAAAAAAAAAAATTTTTTTTTTGTTTTTTTTTTCTCCTTTGAATAGATCCATTAGAAGCAGGGACCAAAACAATGTTTTTTCGGAATTTTTTTTTGAGTGAAACAAAAATTGTTTTGATTGGTTTTTTGTAGAGCCGATGAGGCGAAAAAATCTGGTTTTGTGCTCCGTATCGACAAAAACAATAAATTTTAAGAACATTTCCATTTTTTATTGAAATTTGTTTTGTCCCACCCTTTATTAGAAGGTCACCTCTAATTAAATGGAGGCCTTCAATAAAACGGTAGTTTATGATTCTTTTCTCGATTTTTTTTGACATTTTAGAAAAACTTTATGGGGAAAGTTGATTAAAATATACTCTTGGGTGGGAGATTTACGAATATCACATTGAAATCGCACAAAAAAATTTATCTGAATTTTTATGATTTTTACCAAAAATTTAGAAGACCACGAGGAGTACACGAAAGTGGTGGCCGTGGCCTAAGAAACCCGCGGCCGCGGCTCCTATTATTTATTTTTCTTGTATTTTTATCATTGATTTTCGATAAAACACGCTCTAATCGCTTATTAAAACTCACAAGTTTTGACTTTCCAACCGTCTTATTCCACTTTTTCATGTTCGCCGTTTCCGGATCGTCGGCCACAATCTCGACAACAGTTGCAACGCCACCAGGAACCGCGATTCGCTCCACATCCTCTTCCACCACGCTCAACACCGACTTGGGCTTCGTAGAGTGTGGCGAGTGTGGCTGTGCGGCGTCTCCGTGCAGCATCTGAACGGAAGGAGGCGTCGGGTAGATTTGATTAAGTCCTTGTGACTCGACGGACGGAGGACCCACCGATAGAGGTCCTCCTTTCGGCATCTCGTTGCTCGCTGGCGGCGACAGCAAACCGTCTGGGCCCATGTGTTCGACAGCCGTTTTGGCGTGACCAATGTTCGCATCGATTTCCATCGCGGTGTCGTCGACGTCTAATTCATTCATTTCTGCATCCACTTCTTCTCCGTCCAAATACTGATCCGAGGTACCTTCACCGAGTGCATTTCTTTGTTCATCAATTTCCGCTTCGAATTCTTCTTCGGAAAGACTGTACAAAGAAGGCGCGTAATCTGGTTCGATGTATCCAATGGTTTCGTCACACTGAAACATAAATTTCAGCTATTATAGAAATGTCAAAAAATGGTACGATTTGTCTGCAATTTCCGAAAATTTTCTCACTGAAATATTAAAATTGAAATTTTAATTAAGTTTTTCTTCGCCCTTTTTTCCAAACTGTATTCACCTTTTTTTAAGGCCATATTATTGTTTTATTTAAATTGTCGCTCGGTGTTTGGTTTGCGTACTCGCGTTGCAAACCGATTTACGAAGCTCCGCCCACTGCCATGCTATTTTCCGCTGTGATTTTTCACATTTTTCCTCATTTTGCAGTTTTCTTTATGTT
The DNA here is from genome assembly GCA_963572235.1 of Caenorhabditis japonica. Lineage (NCBI taxonomy): Eukaryota > Metazoa > Nematoda > Chromadorea > Rhabditida > Rhabditidae > Caenorhabditis > Caenorhabditis japonica. Next base: position 20,834,554 of record OY754343.1, on the reverse strand, counting down.
TTTTTTTAATAAAATTTTGTTTCAGATCAATAAATGGCGTACGCGAATGAATATTGAACGAGAAAATTCGAGAAAAAATGTTTTTCGTCTTTTCATGGTAATTTTTGCATTTTTTTTTTGGAAATAATTACTTTCAGGTCGCTAAATGTGTTATTCGAATGCAGATTCGATTAAAAATGGGGGATTTTTCTCAATTCTTCGCACTTTTTAATCGGATCCCCATTTGAAACACACATTTATCGACCTGAAATCAATTATTCAAAAAAAAAAAAAAAGAGAAACATTTTTTATCGATTTTTGATTCATCCGCCATTTCCATTTTTTCTCTTTTTCTCGAATTTTCCTGTTCAATATTCATGCGCATACGCCATTTATTGATCTGCACGGTGTCCAGGATTTGAAATGTGGGCGGAGCCTAATTTGTTGGCGTATTGTATCTTTAAATACCATAAAATTGCCCAAACTTCGCTTTTCGTAAAGATTTATCCTGCAAAAACACCAAAAAACTCAAAAATAATATTTCGAAATGGTGGCTGAACCAAATTCGACGTTCTTAGGCTTAAAAAATTTCTAAAGACCTCAGCTATGATTCCGTTGGAGCACATGTGGGAAAAAATTAAGAATTTATGCTTTTTTTCCCGGAAAACATAAAAAATGCCTCAAAATTTGAATTTCGCGTGAAAAAATCCAGTGGGGCGCATTTGCTCGGCTCCGCCCACTTTTCAAATCCTGGACACCGTGATCTGAAACAAAAATGTATTGAAAAAACATAAATAAAACTGCAAAATGAGGAAAAAATGTGAAAAATCACAGCAAAAAAATAGCAGGTCAGTGGGCGGAGCCTCGTAAATAGGTTTCCAACGCGAGTACGAGTACGCAAACACCGCGCGACATCTTTAATAAAACAATAATAGGATCCATGAAACAGGAAAACGGAATTTTTCGGAAAATGAATTTGCCTGGTTCTCTGCGTCTCTCACCACCATCATAAAGAATTCATCAATTTCCGAATTTCGTTTTCCGGAAAATATTTCTCTGCATCTCTCACTCTTATCCCACGAAAATTGGCATTTTTCGAAATTGATTTCCCGTTATTTTTTTTGGAAAAAAAAACGAAAACCTGCATTTTTCCACAAATTTTTGAGAAAATTTTTTTTTAACTCACCCCAGTAGGTCCAATTTTCTCAATCCTTCTATCACGCTCAATGACATCCAACAGATTCAATTTACTGGATAGCACGACAGTTTTCTTGTACGGCGGCACAAATATGTTTTTCGCAAACATTTTTTGTACTCGAGTCATTGTTGCAAACTTCTGACTTCTTGTTCCATCCGACTGACAATCTTTTATGGAGAGCCGTCTCAAATCGGTCACCGATTTTGCGACTGATCGATTGTCAACTCGTTTTCGGAATTGTTTATGCGCAAATTTTGCGATTCGAATTTGATGCGTCGCTATTCGTTTGTACTTTTTCACAAAAAACTTGGCCTTCTCCTTGTCTTCTCTTCGATGCTTCTCGGCCCAATACTTGTCGACTCCAGTTAGTTTTTCCTTGCAAACTCCGTCGTAAAAGTATTTGTTGGACAGTGGTCGTGAAATGTCCGGTTTCCAAGTGTGTCGTTTCGGGTATTCTTTGATATGGTAAGGACGCGGAGATCCACCAGATTGAACGCATAATGGATCATATTGATAATCAGAGAGCGCAATTTTTTGTGATCTTGACATTCCAGGTGTCCATTTTCCGAGTCTGAAAAAATGTGAGATTATTGATATGAAAATTTCAAGTTAGGTAATGTGTCTATTCACGGAAACCAGCAAAATATGCAAAAATTTCAGCGAAAATTCGAAAAAAAAATGTCAAAAATACTCCCGGACATGTGCAGAAAATTTCAGACCAAAATATCGATTTTGAAAAATTTCAAAAAAAAAATCGAAAATTTTAAAAATCGATATTTTGGTCTGAAATTTTCTGCACATGTCCGCAAGTATTTTTGACATTTTTTTTTCGAATTTTCGCTGAAATTTTTGCATATTTTGCTGGTTTCCGTGAATAGACCCCTAAGAAAAGTTGAAAAAAAAAACAAACTTGTCTTTGTAAATCTCTTTAAACTTCTCTTCAGTCATCATTTCTCCCGGTCGAAAATCAAAATCGGCATTTTCTGGCTTTTTTGTGATATGAGTGTAGGGGACAAATTCCGTCGGTTTGTAGTCTGGATCGACTGCCGGTTTCGGAATAATTGTCTCATTTAGGAAGCTGAAATTTTTAAATATATTTTTTTTCATAGAGATGAAAATAGCGCAAAAATTCGAAACTTTCCTGGTTTAAATATTTAGAGCTGACCAGAAATGCTCCAATGAACGGTCAAAAATTTTTATTTTTAATTTTTATAGCTTTATTCCCAAAATGACAAGCAAAAAATTCAGCGAAAATTCCGAGAATGCTCCGATTATAATGGCAAAAGTTCCAGAAAATTTCAGACCAAAATATCGAGTTTTAAACATTCCAGATTGTCCATTCGCGAAAAATGCAAGTGCGCTCCATTGAACTTGTTACTTTGCGAATTTCATGTTCGTCGCCAAATTCTTCGATTTTTTGCCAAAATTCTCCGCTTTTCTTGATATTTCCTTGTTAAAATGACTAATAACAAACAAATTCGTAATATTTTGTGAAAAACGTCCTAATTATGCCCAATTTTTGTCAAAATTCACCATTTTTCGAAATTACCGTTTCTTAAAAAATGTCTAAATCATTGATTTGAAAGGGAAACATTTTTTCTCAATTTTTTTTAAATGATGATGCATTGTAATGTATTCCTTCTTTTTAAACCGAAAATTCATGTTAGAATCAGTAATTTTCGGTTTAAAAAGGAACATTTAAAAAAATTTGAGCAAAAATGTTTCCCTTTCAAATTAATGATTTAGGAATTTTTTAAGAAGCGGTAATTTCGAAAAATGGCGAATTTTGACCAAAATTGGGCATAAATAGGACGTTTTTCACAAAATTTACGAATTTGTTTGTTATTCGTCATTTTAACACAAATAAATATCAAGAAAAACGAAGAATTTTAGCAAAAAAATAGGAAAAATAATTTGGCGACGAAAATGAAATTCGCAAAGTAGCAAGTTCAATGGAGCGCACTTTTCAGGCCCACATTCTCCGAATTTTCGCTGAATTTTTTACATTTTAATGCAATGAAAATCCTAGTTTCAAAACGCCCCAGAGCCTTTTTACAATGTCAACTAAAAAAAAAGACTCACTTCTCAGTGTCCATTTCGCCAACTTGTGGAATATCTTTCGGATAATCGCCATCAAAATTAGCCCAATCCTTCTGACAAAGAGCATCCATCTGATAGGTTTCATCTTCACTTTCAGCTCGAACAGCATCATTCGGACGTTCATTGTCTCTCCGTTCCAGAAATTGTTTGTGCAAGTCACGGTTCTTCGAAAGCAGCGACGAGACTCGAAACCTCTTCCTTTTCAACTTCAACTTTTCATATCTCAATTTCGCTTTCGGATCTTTCAGTTTCAATCGCAGTCGCGCTTCTTAAAAATATCATATTTTTAATTCTTAGCAATTTTATATACTTACTTTTCTTCTGTATATAATTAACTCGATACAAAAATCGGGCCAATCCTTTCACTTTCGGCGGCAAAGGCGGCTCTTTCGCTTTTTTCTTCCAAAATGCGTGAAAATCCCGTTTGCGGCGAACTCGATTCGTCACCTTTTCGCTCACAGCTTTTGTCTCATTTAACCGGCGTGTTTTTGCTGAAAAAAAAGATATATCAACTGGCAAATCAGGTTTATTTGCTTTTTTTTCATGCCGAGTCCAAATATTTGTAAGTTTGTCCCACGGAAACATTGAACATTGTTTCAAACCATCACAGACACTTTTAGAACCTTTCAACTAAAAAAATAAACCACTTTAAACACCAAACTATTTAGGAACTGATAATAATTTGAAACTCTGCTTCGTAATGCCGCGTGCAAAGTTCAAAAAATGCCTGAAATCAGGAGTTTTTTGCAGTCCAAAGTTCCGAAAAATTTCCCAGTTGAAACCGGCGTTACCGTAGTTGCTTCGCTGCGAGACCTTCTATTTTTAAACTTTGATTTTCCCATAGTTGCGGAAAAATTCAAGTTCAAACACACAAGGTCTCGCAGCGAAGCAACTACGGTAAGGCCTGTTTCAACTGGGAAATTTTTCGGAACTTTGGACTGCAAAAAACTCTTGATTTCAGGAATTTTTTGAACTTTGGACGCGGCATTACGAAGTAGAGTATCAAATTGTTATCAGTTCCTAAATTGGTTGGTGTTTGAAGTGGTTGAAAGGTTCTAAAACTGTCTGTGGTCGGAAATTGAACTGATTAAATTGTTTTTGATTAGAAAACATTTTCAGTGTTTTCGTGGGATTATTTTTCCACAATATTTATTTCCTCATAATTTTTGTAGACCAGAATATGAAAAAAAAAGGAAATTTATGAGCCAATAAAAATTTATTTTTCTAATAAAATGCGCGAAAACTCGGAAAATGCTCCGATTGACCTGAAATTTTGGGATATAAAAGCAAAAATACTCCTGGATAAATATGCTCAAAAAACTTTGGACCGAAATATCGATTTAAAAAAATATTTATTTTTTCTGAATAATTTTTAAAATCGATATTTCGGTTGAAAATTTTTTCTCAAAAGTATTTTTGCTCTCATTTCCCAAAATTTCAGGTCAATCGGAGCATTTTTTGAGTTTTCGAGCAGTTTTTTGTCATTTCGTGCTATGGAACCATGCATTTTCATGTAGAAAAATAAATATAAAAAATCAGTTTTGCAGATTGTTTTGATATTTTTTCACCATTTTATACATTTCCGCGCAATTTTTAATTTTGTGAATATTTCTGAAATTTGTGATCATTCCAAAAATTGAGATCTTTAAAAAAAAACCGGGGAAATTTTGCAAGTCTGCGGCACGGTTTTTGTCAGGAAGTGCTATAGAATGCAGGAAAAAACCGTGTCGCAGATTTGCAAAATGTTCCCGGATTTTGTTACGCTCTCCAGAAATTCGCCAAAACGGCTCTGGGGCGTTTCAGAACATTTCATTTCGAAACTGGGACGTTTCGAGACTCTTTCGAATTTTTGCGTAGCGTTTTTCGCCAACGGACACCAAAACACATGCGCATTTGGTTTTTATTTTTTGAGAATTTAAATCCACAATTACGTATTCCCGAGTACGTGAGATGTCGTAAAATGGGTCTCGCCACGATCGGTGTATGCATACTTGTAAACAATTTACATTACTTGGGATACTGTATATTGTTTACATTTTTCGACATGCGTGAATTGGAAAAATCATGTTATTTTTTACATGAATGACCCCCTAATGGACCTATTCATAGGATTCGTTTTTTGACATTTTTTAAAAAACAAAAACAAACATTTTTTTTTGTTTTTTTTTCCTCCTATCAACAGGTCCATAAGTATAAAATATAAGGTTTAAAAAAAACAAAAAAATAAAATGGAAAAATTAAGAAAAATTTTAATTGAAAAAATTCGAAAAAAAAAATATTCAAATCCACAAGTGTGCAAACACTGATCGTGTCAAGACCCATTTTACGACATCTCACGTACTCGGGAATACGTAATAGTATGCCGCAAAAATGCACAAAAGTTTTGAAACGTCCCAGAGCCGCCAAAACACATTTCCAGTAATCTGTTTTTTCTTTAAATAAACTCACAAATCAACAACAGAAAAAAAACAAACCTTTGAAAGACTTTGTGGCATAAAACATACAAATTGGGCATTGCAAGACTCGTGAAAACTGCCAACCGCTGCCTTTTCTATTGTTATAAAAACTCCATCGGCACCTTCTAGAGTAATACGGTGGCCAATAGTTCTTTGAATAATCAGTGACGCCTAGTTCGGTCCGGTGGCAACACGTCTGTTGTCTCCTTTTCATTTTCCACGATAAATGATTTTTCTTGATCGCCGGAAGTTCGGCTTGTCCGAATTTCGGTTTCGTTCGGTCAATCATTAGTTTGTCCGGTAATCGCTCCTTTTGAATGTATTGATAAACGGCTAGTGTGGAGAGCATTGGATTGGCCACGTTTACGACAAATTTGTTGCGCGGACGACGGCCTTGTACTGGAAAAGGGGATTAAAAAAAATACTAAAATAAAAAAACAAACCCTGTAATTCATCGGGAACCGTATTTGTTCGTTGACCCATAGATTCTAGAACTTGTCGGTCAGCTTCTAGCGTGACACACACGTATTTAGACGGATAAAGCATTCGGACACCGTCTATCTCGAGTAGCACCATCTTTGGCACTTCATTGTTCACCGGCGCATCCGGATCTTCAGTTTCCGGATCCGTGACGACGTCAGAATCGTATTCCTCTGGATTCGTCACATCTGCACGTTGCCGTTCAATTTCTTTCCTCCTTTCCTCTCTATCTTTTCTCCTCTTCCTTCTTTTCTCTCTTGCCTGTTCCCTTTTCTCCTTCTCTTCCACAGTTTCCTCTCTTGGTTTCTCCGGTTTGTCAGGTTTGTAACTGATATCTGGCTCGTACATCCATCGTAGCCTCTGAGGAATGTCTTCCGGAATTGTGTCATCACCACTTTCCACTTGTTCCGTCGTGTTGCTCACCTCTTCATCCGATGAATCGTTGAGAAGAGCTCGGGGAGCTTGTGGTTGGGACGATTCTGGCTCCGGAGACTTTGTCTTTTCCTCTGACACCTTTTCCGGCTCTTTTTCCTCCATTTGCAGGTACTCTTTCCAGTGATTCCACTCTTTTTCCGAAGTTTCCTGCATTTCTGGATTCTCAAGGAGAGGTATCTGATCTTGAACGAGGACTCCACGCATGGACCACGGACCAACAATTACTGCGAAGGACTTTGGACCTTTGTATTCCAAATGTCTGTGATTTGAAAAATTATTTTGATAGTGTCTGAAATGGAGCTCTATCGAACTCTTCTAGCTGCTTTGTCGCGCGATGTTTGCGTACTCGTACTCGTACTCATACTCGCGTTGCAAACCGATTTACGAGGCTCCGCCCACTGCTGTGATTTTTCCTTTTTTTTTCTTATTTTTCCAGTTTTTCTTCTGTTTTTTCAATACATTTTTGTTTCAGATCAATAAATGACATATGCGAATGAATATTGAACAGGAAAATTCGAGAAAAAATGTTTTTAGTTTTTTCCTGGTAATTTTTGCATTTTTTTTTGGCAATGATTGATTTCAGGTCGCTAAATGTGTTGTTCGAATGAGGATTCGATTAAAACGTGCGGGATTTTTCTCAATTTATTGCACTTTTTAATTGAATCCGTGTTCGAAAGACACTTTTAGCGACCTAAAATCAATTATTTCCAAAAAAAAAAGGAAAACATACAAAAATTACCAAGAAAAGACGAAAAACCATTTTTTTTTAATCGAATTTTCTCGTTCAATATTCATTCGCATACGCCATTGAAACAAAATTTTATTTAAAAAAACATAAAGACAACTGCAAAATGAGGAAAACTGTGAAAAATCACAGCAAAAATAGCATGGCAGTGGGCGGAGCCTCGTAAATCGGTTTGCAACGCGAGTACGCAAACCAAACACCGCGCGAAAATGTAAATAAAGCAATAGTATTATTGTTTTATTTAATTTATCCCGCGGTGTTTGCGTACACGCGTTGCGGACCGATTTACGAGGCTCCTCCCACTGCTCTGCTTTATTTTTTTGTGATTTTCGCATTTTTTCTGTTTTTTGTTCAATTTTTTATTTTAGGTCGATAAATGTTGTATTTGAACGAATACTGGACGAGAAAAATAGGAAAAAGTAGTGGCTGGTGCAAAAATCGATAAATATTTTTTTCGGCTTTTCATGGTTTAGGTGGTTAATTTTTGTGTTCCGATGTCGATCAGGAAGAAAAACGATGTTCTTCGATTAATTTTAATTATTTTTGGGCCATTTGGCCGGTATAACTTGCTTAATTGTATATTTTAATGAATTTGTATATGTTTGCACGTTTAAGTCGCCATTGTCAATCAAAAAATATTTATAAAGAGAACGGATAATTATAAAATGTTGGTGGAAATTTTCCAGTGTTTTATACGGAAGACGACGGCGAGCTTTGTGTGAGTTGTCGTCGAAAAATTCTATTCAAACATCTAAAATATAAAATTGATTATTTACAAACCAAAATTATACCAAAAATATAAAATAAATATATAACAGATATTATCGATTTTTTGCACCAGCCTCCATTTTTCTACTTTTTCCTATTTTTCTTGTCCAGTATTCGTTCGACCTAAAATTTAAAAAAAAAGAACTGATCAAAAAACAGAAAAAAAAAACCATCGAAAAGCGAAAAAATAGTGATTAAAAATGCGAAATTCACAAAATTTGCAACGCGAGTACGCAAAATAGATCCACTTCAGGCAGTTCTATTCCTAAATATTTAGCATGATTTATTTATAAAACTTTTTTTTTTAATTCACGAAAAGGGTCAAAATTTTCCGATTATTCTGAACTTTTGAGCGTTTCTTCGTGTATTAGTTTTTCTTTTTAACATTTCTACCAGAAAAAAACCAAACAATGTACCTCCTAGCCAAAACAAGCAAAGTGGGTTGTCTCTGAGCCTGAACACTCGCACAAACAGTATGTGCTCCATGAACGAAAAAATTGAGGCGAATCGCAGGATTATGAGCCGGGTACAAGTAGTGCAGATACCCTTCTCTCGCATCAAAAGGTATCGTGAACCATCTTCCGAAGCGAACGAATCCGTCTCTCGTCAAATCTCTCTCCAAGACGACGTGCAACGCTTTGAACAGAATCGTCCGCACTTCGTAGCTCACAATATTCATTTGTGCCGCCGATGACATCTCCTCATCGCATTCCAGCTCCTCGGTGTGTTGCTTGAGCACTTCTGGCTCATCGTCATACCAAAACACCCACAATTCTTTTGGTGTATCGTTGGAGAAATGAGGAAGCGGAAGGAGCTCATTGTTTCCGGAAGCTGTCAATTGTTTGCGCCGCCACGTGCAGAGAATTTTGTCCTGAAAGTCAGTCCACTGGTTTTTGAAAAATCATGTATTTTAAAAATCTTACCAAAACACATTTACTGTACGCCTTCAACACGAGATCTGTGGTAAGTGGAACACCCCGCGGCGCATTCGGTTTTGTGCAAAAACATTTCCACTTGATACCGGGAAGCTCGAGAAGCGAGAAAACGTTCGAGGCGCAGTCTTCCAAGCTTCCTCCATTACTGAACTCTGGGCGCTTCGGAACCTTCAACTTGCGCGACGGATCCTTGTCGCCATCCTGGAAATTTTTTTGGTTAGACACTTTGTATTTATATTTTATTATGGCAAACCTTAGAGGACGCCATGTCCTCCGCGGAATCACGGGCTGGTCCACTTCCAGCCGGTATCTTGGAAGCTTCGTGTAATTGTTGATTCTGTTGCGACGACACTTTAGCAAAATTTTCCTGAAAGGAAAAAGTTTGCTAATTATTGAGTGATTTTTATTGACGAAAAATATATAAAACAAAATTTTCGCGAGATTGACGCACGGTGTTTACACAAAATTGCCTACCGTACACCACTTTTAAAGGCGCATGCGCACAATTCGTTTTTTTTAAGTTTTTCTTTTAAAAACCTTCCGACTATTTAGAAGTATAATCACGAAAAGACAGACAGATAACGATGGAAAGAGAGAGTGAGCGGTTTGTTATCTCTCAGACACAAAACCCTTTAACAATGAAAAAATTAATCTTGTTGACTCGACCTACTAGAGAAAAAGTTTCTGAAAATCTGAAATTAAAAAAAAAAACAATACAGAGGTGAGGAGCCAAGAAAAAGAAAAGAAAATAAAAGAAAAGAACAAAACGGAGTTGACTTGATAGTCATTTTTCGCCGATCCAATGTCTCTTTTCCTTTCTTTTTCTCTCTTGAACACCCAGTAAAAAGGAGAAAAAGGCGACACACAGGGAGAGAAAAAGAAGAGACGATGGAAAAGTGGCCCGTGCATGTGTGTCTGCGTCTCTCACTCGCTACACATCTTTTTCGCATCTCTCGTCGCCTGCTTCCCGCCGCATTCGAAGGAGGAGACAGCGGCGACGCGGTCGCTCGATCAATCCCCTCCTATTACTACTGCACACCTTTTCAAGGAGAAGAAGAAAAAGAAGAAAAGTTTATTTGTTTAAATTAAATAAACAACTGATATTCGGATTCTTGTGTAGCTGTGGAAGAGGATTAGATAGCGGTGGCCGAGGATATCTTGCGGCGATATTTAACTGGCCGAAACACAGCAAAGTGCATGTGCTACCGTAGTCGCGCTGGAAAATCAAAGACTGACAAACAAGTATCACACAAGTACATAAACTTTGAAAATAGCCAATTTTTCCACGAAATATCTCGGAGCGCATTTTATGACACAGTTAAAATTAGTGCGACCGTAACCCATTAAAAGACGTAAACAAGTGCAAAAAAAATCACGAAAAATGGTCAAACGCACTCCGCTGAACTCAACGCTATGCGATTTTTTTCTTTTTGGTTTCCAAATTATTTAATTTCACGTTTGACCATTTTGACGGGCCGACAATATACAAGTTATATTGTTTTTATTTCTTTTCTCTTGTTTTTCGTGATTTTTTTTTAACTTTTTTACGTTTTCAAATGGGTTACGGTCGCACGCATTTCAACTGTGTCAAAAAATGCACTCCGAGATATTACGTTCGAAAATTTGGCTCATTTCAAAGTTTATGAACAGCTGCTGAGACGATTAGTAATAAGTGTCGATAAATGATGCCCAAGAGCATCAATTATCGATTTGCTTTCCCCAAAACCCATATTTTGGGACACAAAACTATAGTTTTCTCCATTGAAAAAAATTGAGGAAAAGAAAATCCTCAAAATATAATTCAAACAGCGCGCACATTGTGTTGTGTGCAAACACGGCGCGGTAGCGGCGAGACCCGCTTGTCTACCGTAGCGCCGCGCCTCCCTTTAATCCTAAAATAGTTTCCAGAGTTTTCCTCCGCGCTTGCGTCGTCTCTCTCAGTTCGTTGGACTTCGGCTCGTTTATGCTGTGATTTTGGGAGCACATTTTCCTTTGTTTTATAATTTTTCCTTTTCTTTATATTATTTTGTGAGAGAGCAGAATGCTCTCGCACTCATCGCCTTTCGTCGATCTCTCTGGAGATCGACAAGCTCAGGTCGGCAGCCCCGCCGACGCAGTCAAAGTACCGACTGACTGATAGTGAGCACTCAACGCGACTCAGTATACGAGTCGAGCTTCAGATAAAGCTCAAACGTTGAATTAGGTCCAGACAAGCAACGAACATTTCAGGGTTGCACAAGACGACCAGTGCGTGTTCAGGAAATGATTTTCCATGACGGGCAAGGCTGTCACACGGCCGGCCCCGGCCGAGGCGCGGCCCTGGAGGGCCGCGGCCCTGACGGCCGCGACGTCGCAGGGCCGCGGCCTCGGCCCTTGCGTTAAAAACCTACAGAGGGTTTCCAAAGTAAATAATTCATAGAGAAATAATAAAAAAAAGGTGAAAAATCAAAAATCATACTAAAATAACGATAATCTTCATGAAATTGGTGAAAATGATAAAAAAGTTGCAAATTTAAAAAAAAAATTTGGTTTTTTTTTCGATTGGGATAATTTGAGATAGGTATAATTCTTTCACAAGGGGAATTTTCATACTTTTGTGAGTATTTTTTGTGTAGTCAACTTTGTTCTAACTTTTTATGATTAGCAATAAAAATGATTTACATTATTCAAAAACTTCTGGTTTAAATCTTGATTTTTTAAATGAAACAATGTTTTAAAAATGAGTATTGTATTGTATTGTATTTGTTACGTTTCAAAAATAAACGTGAGTAGTGGTTATCTTTTAAATTTATTGTCTAAACTTTTTCTGGCATGAAGAATTATGAAAAATCCAATTGTACCTGAAAAATCGCAATTTTTATATTTTTTCGTGTTTCGTAAAGAAGAGATTGAAAAATGGATAAAGGAAACAACTAAATACACAAAAATGTACAAAAACTGATTTCAAAAAAGTTTTTATTTGTATCTCAAAAACTAAAAATTCAAATTTTTTCATTTTTTGAATATAGTTTTTATTTTTCATATTTTTACACATATTTCTGTAATTTAGAACAAATCTGCTTCATTTTTGTTCAGTTCAAATAGTATAGAACCTTTCTGTAGATGTTTAATGCTAGGGCCGAGGCCGCGGCCCTTCACTGTGCGGCCCTCAGGGCCGCGGCCTTACAGGGCCGCGGCTCGGCCGGCCGCGAGATTTGACAGCCTTGATGACGGGCAAAGCAACTCCCGTCGCTTTTCAATATTAAGGGTTTTCCTCCCGTAGCAACGGGTTTTCCTTAATAAATGCTTTAAACCACATCTTTGTGTTATGTTCACCATTGTCCGCTAGCCACCGGGCAGCAGCCCGGTGCGTAAAAATTTCAAAAATTTAATCAAAAAACTGATTTTAATATTTAAATCTATTTTTTTCTATGAAAAAACCGCTATTACGTATTCCCGAGTACGTGAGATGTCGTAAAATGGGTCTCGTCACGATCGGTGTATGCATACTTGTAAACAATCATGAATTGGAAAAATCATGTAATTTTTTACATGGATGACCCCCTAAGTATAAAATATAATTTTTAAAAAACAAAAACATAACATGAAAAAATTGAGAAAAAATTTAACTGAAAAAATTCGAATCATTTCACGTACTCGGGAATTCGTAATACACAATAATGCACAACTTCCTTCATGTTTAGTTTATTTTAGAAATGGCGAGTAATCTCAACAAGGTTATTGACACAGTTGAAAAGGAGGGTGACCGTAACCCATTCATTCAACGAGATAGTGAGAGAAAACAAGAGACCATTGTTGTTTGTTTTTGTTTTTTGTTGCTCACCCTTTCGCTCACTTTCTCGCCAAATGGATTACGGTCGCAATCCTTCAACTGTGTCCAAAACCGTGTCGAAATTACTCGTGAAAAAGTTGAGACGTGAGACATATTTAAAAATGATGGACCCTCAATACCTGTAGTTTTTCCAAAAGATCCCAAATCTGGAAGCCTGACCAAATTGGGGAAAACACGAAAGCTCCACCCCGTGCGCATATTCCAACAAGTTTTCAAAAAAAGTCTTCATTAATTATTGTTTTTATTTTTATAAATAAAAGAGAAAAAAATTAAGAATACTGATCAGTTTTAAATGAGCATCGTTTCGGCCATTTCCCGTCGACAGAGCACCGAAATAGACTTGACGGGTCCTCCTTCTAACTTTGTCACTTTTCCATCAATGGCCACTGTTGCACACTCCGTTTTCATGTTCACCTGACCTGAAAACTCATCTTTAGGTCTGATTTCCGTCCGGTATTTATTCAAGTCTACACTCACCCAACAAGAGCTTGGTGCCAACTGGCACAAGAGCAGGAACCACATAACTCAGATGGACGGGCACAAAGTCTTTGTCACGATAGTCCATCGCCTAAAAATTAACAAATTGACGCAACAGGCTTGATGAAGACATGACTCACCAAGGTGTAATTCATCCAAACATAGTCGTATCCTACTGTAGTTGGTGGTAAAGCGATGAGCAGCTGAAGAGAGCCAACTGTGGGACCGGTGAATTCTCGGTTAGCGCTGAAAAGCTTAAGAAATATAAAAAAAAAGAATGATAAACAAACTCCACAAAAGAGGCATCAATCTTTCCATTCTTAGGCCACGCTCTTCCCATTATCGGTTTTCCGTGACGATACCAAAGGGCCACGTATTGATCTGGGACGCCTAATTGTTTCGGAATCGACATTACATTTCTGAAAACAAATGAAAACACTTTTTTTTTAAACAAATAAAAGTTTCAATTAAATTACTTATTGATCGGCCAATAGCTTCCCCAATTGAAATCCTCCCAATCATTGACATTTGTCATTTTATTCAACGCAGCAGCCTTATCAGCACTTTCCCTTGATCCGGAAATCTTGCACAAAACTTGCAAATCTTCCGTTTTATTTGTGGTTAGCTGAATAAAAATTTAGAAATGATGTTTATCAGTAGTTCTGCTGATTTTCTCACAATCTTTGAGTCATTATCAACAAAATGCGCGATTTGCAGTTGAGTGTTTATACATCCTAGAAATCCATGCTCCGCCCAGTACACTGGAGAGTTGTAGTCGCATCGGACCATTTCATACTTGCCTTCACTCGTCAAACTTTTCGCCTTCTTGAAGCTGACCCAGTCGTAATGAAATGATTTCTTCTTATTGGGCGGCTCCAAGAGCAATAATTGTATTACTCCGCCGACATCCGAACCAGTAAACACTTTGTCTTCCAGCACAAATGTGCATTGCATCACACCCGAATCGTTCCACGCTCTTCCCATTATTGGCTTCCCGTGTCGATACCATAGCGCCACGTACTTGTTCGTCTCTCCTGGCGCCTTCACAACATTCGTCGGAAATGGTGTGCCGACCTTTTGATTTGTCCAAATGTCATCAATCTTATCCTGCAATATTTTTGTTTGTTGCCTCTTTATTTAAACCAACGTGTACCTTTTCCATTATCGAACCCTTTCTTGTCGATTAAAATTATTGAAAACTGAGGAGTAAAAAAACGATATACACGCTGTCATGGATAATATTGAGTTCACGTTGAGTTTTCAACTTTCTTCCCCCATTCTTTTGACTTTCAAAAGATGATTCATAAGTGATAATGTCACGCTGATGATCTTTAGGACGATAATATTATCTGTAATCAGATGATAACCTTGACGTTCCACCGTCCGTAAACCACAGACTACTTTATTTATCGTATTGATAGCAGGCGCAGGATGAACTTTAACGATATTCGCAAGGTAAAGTTTCTAGTTTTGTAGGTTTTAGCGTCTGAAAATGTCTGAAAATAACACATTTTCTGAATAGACACATTAAAATTTGACTTTCAATTGTTGTACCAGCGAAAAAGACACGTCCACTCAAAATGAGGTAATTCTTATTGTTTATGGCGATTTTTCTGAAATTTTGGGAAATGAGGGGGAAAATTCTCCCGGACATTCCCACAAAATTTGAGTCCAAAATATCGATTTTTAAGAAAAATTGATTTTTTTTCTGAAATTGTTTAAAATCGATATTTTTGTCTGAAATTTTGGGGTATAGTCAGGGAGAATAGAGCATTTTCCGAGTTTTCGCGCAGTTTTTTGCCATTTTTTGCGATTTCGTGAATAACCCCATTAAAAAATTTGTCATCTCCAAATCCGCGTAAAATTCAAATTCAGGATTTTCCCATACGCCCAAATCTATTATTGATTTGAAAAAGTTGTAACCCCCAAATCCGCGTGAACGTGAAAATTAAGCATTAAATATTCTCAGTACGGAGCGCTGCAAACGCGCTCCCTCCGCACAGTGGTGGACGCGGCCACGTTGGCGACAAGAGAGTGCAGAAAATTGAGAGAGCCGTGGCCAATTTTTTGCTCTGATTTCTCTAAACCTCACTCCAAATGCATGCGAAATTCTTTGTTCGATTGGAGCGAGTTTTCAGCGTTTTATACCGAGTATAATTTTCCTTCGTTTTTGCACGTAAAAATGAAAATTTCATGAAATTTGCGTAAAGGGGCGGAGCTTAATTTTCAAGATCATGCGGCTTTAGAGGTGATATACGGGATTTCTGGCGAAGTGACACTCGAATTCACGTTTTTAAATATTTATTCAAAAAATAAAGAAATAACTGAAGAATTGAAAAGATTTTTTGTCTCCCAGTTTTAACATTTTTTTAAATCAATAATAGATTTTCTGCACCAGGGCATACTGTAAATATTGAAATATTAGTGCATTTCTCTTGTTTCTCTTTGAATTCCTGCTCGTTCTATCACCGACTTTAGGCTCCCAAAAAGCGGATTACATTTTCTTGACCACGAAAATTTGACAACGAGCTTACGACTTTATTTTTATATTTTATTCAATTTTAGAAATTATTTGAGCTCGAAGCATGCTCAAAACTTTTTCTTGTAGTTATTTTGAGCGGTAGGCTCATAATATATGGATTCCGAATATAGCCAGATCACGGACGGCCTTCTCTATTAAAAATTATTTAAAAAAATGCTTTGGGTTTGGCGATTTTTCTTGCTTTCATTGAAACTTTTAATGGATTACGGTAACATTCCATTTAGATGTATCCCGTCATTATTAATGTGCTCGTGGAGGAGTTATCATTGTCTTATCCACAGCTTTCACTACTTGAAACTTTACAATTCTTGTATTATCTTTTTTGCATATGTATTATAACAGTAATGTATTATCAATTCAATATTCTTGCCGACTACAGTAAGCAGTGACGCACGGCAGCCCAGCCTTCCAAAATTTTTTCTATCTGCCACATTTTTAAAACCCTAAGGTTTGGTCATTTTCTGACCAAATGACCTCGTTTTTGGATTAAAATGATGGTGTCATCCTGAATAATCAGATAATGATTCGAATTTCTCGTGGGAGGCGTGTGGCGCGGTTTCCTCGAATAAAAATCACAGTATTCCCAAAATCTATCCCAGAAACCTCGAAATGCACAAATCAACAATTGAACCGTGTTTTTCTATTCTTTTTTTTTTGATCCCTAAAACCATCAGACCACACGTGCTATCATTATCATTGCCTTACGCCACCACTAAACATCTCACATCAGATCAATTGCTGCAACAACTTCAATTTGCAGACGTTGAAAAAAGAATAAAAAAGATAAAAAGAAGAAGGGAAGAGGTGATAAAATAAAAGGAAAGCCAGTCCGATGGCCAGGAGGAAAGAGGCAATCGATTGTATTTCAAACTGATTTATGATACACATAATCACCCCCTTTTTGTATCAATTTCACGTTAACGTCTTCTGAATAAATATTCGTTTAAACGATTTGACATCATCAATTCTCCGGCCAACCAGTTTTCATTATTTGTGTTCTGTTGATTTTTCTTCGTTTTTTTCCATTTTTATTGCATTTGTCGTTAATTCTTTTCAATTTCTTTTAGCCCATCTCATTCGTTACCAACTTTTATGGCTTTTACCGTATCCTATCCATTTCGTCGTTTCCCATAAAATGGGATCAACGATCGAATAAGGTCAAAAGCTATGGAGAATGATAAGAGGAGCGAGGATTGTTGAGATATGATATCCTAATTATCGTAAAACCTGTAATAGAGCGGCTTCTATAATAGAACGGCCCCTTAAATACACTTTGAAAAATAGAGTGGGTCTCTAAAATAAACAAGTCCCTTATTGTGTTTTCAATCCAGTTGCAGCATGAGAACGCGAAATCCCGCCCACTAATCTGTTCGCCACCGCTCAAACACAGTGCGATGTGAAGAGACACAGGCAAAAAAGGGATAGCCGACTCATTTTTCATGCTGCAGCTCGTTTTGAGAGACAATATATAGGAACTAGCGTAAAGACTTTTTTATAAGCCCACCTGTATTAAAATCCTACCTAATTATTTTATCACCTTTCCTGATCTCTTTGAAAAATATAAGCTGACATTATAATGGTACGTCCAAAGTAGAAAAAAAGCGCAAAAAAATACGAAAAGAGGCTTCCAAAGTAACTTTGTTTTTGCGTCTTTTTCTTTGTTGTTTACCGCCAAACAAGCAAAAAATTAATTGTAAACATGTTTACAAGTGCGCGCTTTTTTTTTACTTTGGACGTACCATAATAAAAGCCCACCATGTATTAGAAAGGTTCTATTGCGGAATAGATTTGTAGAGAATTAAAACTGTTCTAAATAGAACTTCCTGTACGGGAAAACAACTATGAACCCAACGTCCCCCGAACTGTTCTGGCTATTTTGTGTCAATTTCAGGCAGTTCTACATTTGGCTCTGGGACGTTTCGATACTTTTTTGCATTTTTGCGTATTGTTTTTGCCAATTGACACCAAAACGCGCGGGCATTTGGTATTTATTTGTCGTTTTTATCAATTATTTTTATTTTTTTGGGAATTTGAGTCCACTAATATGCCGCAAAATTCAAAAAAAGTTTCGAAACGTCCCAGAGCCCTACATTTAGCTACAGTTCTCTTCCGACTCGCAACAATTTTGACATACAATATTTCGTATGTTGCATCTTTACATACAATAGACCTATCGCGAAGAAAAAGGTATGCGCGTCTTCCTTATTGTGGGTGGATCCGTCTGTAAGCCTGATTAATGGAAAAAGCAACAAAAATATGTATTAATAATTTTACACTGAATGTTTTATTATCTCTGGAAAATAAGGAAAGTCAAAAAGTACGAAAACTTCGAAACACTGTAAATTTTTGCGTCTTTTTCTAATTAGGATTCTATCCATCGTAAACATACAGCTTTACTTAAATTAAAAAAAAAACAGCTTTTGAAAAAATGCACGCACTGTATAACTTTATTGCAAATCAACCTGTTGAATTAGAGTGGGCGTGGCTTAATTTATGACATGTACATATATGGCTAGTTTATTTAAACACACAGTTTTGTGGATATTTTTAGGAATTCGATTCTTCACACCAAATTTTTTTACAACGAATTTTTTCAAAAATTTACAGCCATGCAAAGTTGCTTTAATGTACTTCTTGACCCTGAATTTTTGATCTTCAGTGATGATATTGAACTTCAATAATCATGATCTTCTACTTGTCTGTCTGCTTCTATCTTTCCCACATCTTTCACAAATTGATACCGTACATGACTAAACTCTCGTTTTCGCACCCACGTGCGGCGCCCCTCCCACGTAGATGAACGTCTTCTAGGCCACCCAAAAGTCCCCATCGCCAAGCCAAGCCACGCCCCTCCCGATCCTCTCTAACCATCTGCGTCTCTCACTATCTCATCGTCTATAAACAGGCCCCATTGGGGACACATTTCGCCTTTGTTTACCATATTCCCGGTGACTGTCGTCTTTTCTTCTTACTATTAGCAACAAAAATATTATTAAAAATCCGATAAAATGCCACCAGCAGGACAGGATGACCTCGACTTTTTGGTATATAATTTGACATTTTTAGAGCTGTTTAAAATTTTTGTTGGAGTGCTGAAAATTGAAATAGTTATTTTTGTAGAAGTACGCAATGGAATCGTACGTGGCGGACGTGAACGCCGACATTGGAAAAACTACGATCGTGTTCACGCTTCGTGAAAAGGCTGGAGCTCTCGCAGAGACTTTGAAGCTGTTTCAGGTGGGCATATTTTTTAATGAGTAGTATGTACAGTTTTTATGTTGACAAATCCAAACTCAGGTGGAGTAAGAATGGGCCATCAGTTCCACGATGTTAAACAGTCTATCAAATACCTTTGATTATCTTACGATTGAACATTCTCACGTCATTTTCTGAGCATAAAATAAATCATTTGTCGACAAAAAATTTCGACAAAATATATTTTCTTGCTAGTCGACATCGGTTGCCGCGCCGCTCTCATGCAAATGATAGCAAACGTCGGAACCCGTGATGCGTCGGTACAAGAAAGTATGTAAAGCCGGTAGCGATAGCGCGTTTTCCAAGACGGCGGTTACCTGAGAGCTGTTTGACTGTTATTTGGCAGCTATTTGGCGGCTTTTTGGCAGCTATTCGGCAGCTATTCGGGTGCCTTTTGGCAGATATACTATCTAGAATAAAAGGAAATGCTCGGAATACAACTATCCGAGATAGAATTGTAAAATTTGATGTCTTCTGCAGTTCTATAACAACACTTCAAAATTGCGCGCTGCATTAAAGGGGGTGCCAACTTTCTGGGGAAAGTGGCTTAAAATACACTCTTGGGTGGGGGATTTACGAATATCACATCGAAATCGAACGAAAAAATTTTTCCGATTTTTGGCGAATTTTACAAAAAAAAAATAGAAGACCACGAGGAGTACACGATTTGGCGCGAAATTCAAACGTCATTTTCTTTTTCAACATTTTTCTCCCGTCTTTTTCTCCTTTTTTTTGCATTAATCTTCGGGAAATAATGTACCAACATCATTTCGTGTCTTCAGGTACTAAAATAACGCGTGTTAATAAAAAATTAACAATAAAACAAATTCGGAACAAAATTTCTCATACCTTTCATTTTTGCCCGTTTTCCTGCCCACTTCCGCATTAAAATCACTCTTTTATCTGTAAATTTTATTTTCGAGTATAAATATTCACCAGAATATATTCAAAACGTTGAATCGAACAACAGGCAAATATCGATTTTTCGATATTTATGACTAAAATGTGTTTTCGCGATTATCTAAAATTTCAATAAGCGATTAAAGCATGTTTTATCGAAAATCAATGATAAAAACGAGGGAAATTACAAGAAAATAAATATTTATGGTGAAAATGGAATTTTCTAGAAGCCGCGGCCGCGGGTTTCCTAGGCCACGGCCACGATTTTTCGTGTACTCCTCGTGGTCTTCTATTTTTTTTTGTAAAAATCATAAAAAATCAGAGAAATTTTTTTGTGCGATTTCAATGTGATATTCGTAAATCCCCCACCCAAGAGTATATTTTAAGTAACTTTCCCCAAAAAGTTGGCACCCCCTTTAATTAGCCAATTTGTCCAAATTTTTTGTCGACAATTTGTCGAATTTTTCGTCGAAATTTTGTCGAATTTTTTGTCGAAATTCTGTCGACAAAATTTCGACAACTTTGTCAAAATATTTTATCGACAAATTTGTCGAACCTTTGTGGATTTTTTGTCGATAAATTTCGACGAAAAATTTTGACAAATTTATCGACAAATTTGTCGAACCTTTGTCGATAAGGTACACTGAGCGCACGGCCGAGGCCGGCCAGCCGACATTTAGACAGCCCTGGCGTAGCCCATAAAGGATCTCCTTCTTCAAACCTAGGTTATCAAATCAGTCAATTTTTGCAAATCACCGTAACCAGATCCCTTACGAGACATCTTTCTTGTTAGATAGGTTTTGCAGGCTCTCTAAATTGATAAGCCGACCCGCCTAGTATGAAGTCAAAATGATACAATTTATGATTCCCTCTCCTCACCTTTCGGTGTCATTCGCAATGTAAAGTGTATGTCACAAGACGATCATACCATCACATTCCACCCAAATTACATGCCTCATTACACGATTCTCGTTTTTTTCACTTTAGGCACATGATGTGAACCTGTCGCATATCGAGTCGAGACCATCGAAAACCCACGAAGGAAGCTATGAGGTGCTCGTGGAGTTTGCCGAGGCGGAGGACCATCGTAAGATTGAGGAGGTGATTGAGCATTTCCAACAAAAGGCCGAGAAGAAGGTTCTGGTGCAAGACTGGAACACCAAGAATAAGCAGAACAAAGATTCGGTTCCATGGTTTCCACAGAAGATTAATGATATTGATCAGTTTGCGAACAGAATTTTGTCATATGGAGCCGAGTTGGATGCGGACCATCCTGGATTTAGAGATCAAACTTACAGAGAGCGTAGAAAGTTCTTTGCCGACATTGCATTCAATTACAAACAGTAAGATTTTGATGAGAGTTTCCACTACGAAGTATGAACCTATTCAAATTTCAGTGGTGACAAGATCCCAACCATCGATTACACACCAGAGGAGATTGCCACGTGGAGAACTGTATACAATGAGTTGACCGTTTTGTACCCGAAATACGCGTGCCAAGAGTTCAACTACATTTTCCCACTCTTGCAGCAGAACTGTGGATTTGGACCCAATAAAATTCCACAGTTGCAAGATGTTTCCGACTTTTTGAAAGGTACTTTATTTTGCGGTAGAGTCCAGTCACGGAGTGTTGAAGAGTACATCATGAAAATTCGCTCCACTGCGCACACAGATTTGAGGAAACGCGGTTGTTACAGATTTGAAACGGTTTGGATTTTTAAAAAGAGGCGCTGGCGGAATACGTTTTCTGCATGAAATAAATAGGGAAATATTGCTTAAATATTAAGAATCATGCAAAATTATGAACCCACAAGAAAAATAGTGAAAAAAAATTGCTGTGGCGCCGCAGTAACGACGTTTTGAACACGCCATTTCGCGCGCTTTTTTCTCGAGTGACGTGGAAACTTTCCCGCGAAATTTAAATTTTAATTTTCATGTATCTTTCAACACCCGTGCCCAGTGCATTTAGAGAATTATTGCCCTAAAAATAAAACGTTTTTTTAAATTCCAGATTGCACCGGATACACGATTCGGCCTGTCGCCGGTCTTCTCTCTTCACGTGATTTCCTAGCTGGACTTGCCTTCCGCGTCTTCCACTCCACACAGTACATTCGTCACAATTCGGATCCAAAATACACTCCTGAACCGTAAGATACAGTGTTTCTTAAAAATAGGGATTTGGAAGTCCACTGCATCGACCGTCTTGCTACGACAGTGCATGGAGATTATTGACATATTGTGGGCCCAAAAAGTTTTAATTGGTGCTCTTCCAATGACGAGATGAACATCGCGTTGTATAAATCTATTTGTCACGGGAGAAATGCGGTGGATGCATATAGTGTCCGTATTTTAATCATGTCGTCCTTTTGGTCTATTGGACGGTATATAATAACTTTTTACTTATTTTTTGCATTAAAATCGACATTTGGCGACTTTGCCCCTGCTTTTTTTTTTCACTTTTCTTACAAGTTTTTTTTCTTGTAACGGCACTGAATTTTGTGATTTTTGTGGCTGTATTAGTAAAATGTGTAAACGTTAATCAAACGAGCCTAATTTACATAAATGCACGATATGATTCAAATACGGACACTATATGCATCCACCGCATTTTACCTGTGTGTGGAAAAATTGCGTTTTATAGTTTTTGTGCGTGGTTGGCCCACACAATTTTTCGCCGGGTTAACCAATAGGCCAATAATTAAAAAAAATGAAAAATTGAAGTTACAAAGTTAGAAAAAAAACGAGACATTTTGGTAAACGAATATTAACAGTCAACAAAACGTGAAATTCGTCGCGGAAACAGTAGGCACGGGGTGTTTGCCGCCAAAGCCCAACGCACTGCGGTTGTGTCGCGTGGCAACGCTGTCTCTCGTCTGCGTCTCGTACTTTTGCGCAGGCAGTCGCTTCAACAACTTTTGAATACAATTAAACGAGGCTAAAACATGATCAGAAATGTCTCTCAATTCAAAACAATTTCAGAGACATTTGCCACGAACTTCTCGGACACGTCCCGCTATTCGCCGACGTTGAATTCGCACAGTTCTCCCAAGAAATTGGATTGGCCTCCCTCGGAGCTCCAGATGATATTATTGAGAAATTAGCCACTGTATGTTTATAACGTAACATAATTTTCATTTATTAAATCCCCAATTTTTCAGTTGTACTGGTTCACAATTGAGTTCGGAATATGCCAACAAGACGGTCAGACAAAAGCCTATGGAGCAGGACTCTTGAGCTCATTTGGAGAACTACAGTACGCTCTCAGTGACAAGCCAGAAATTGTTGCATTCGATCCGGCAGTGACTTGTGTGACAAAATACCCAATTACCGAGTACCAGCCAAAATACTTCCTCGCCGAATCATTTGCCAGTGCGAAGAACAAGCTAAAGTCATGGGCGGCCACTATCAATCGGCCATTCCAAATCCGCTACAACGCTTACACACAACGGGTTGAGATACTTGACAAAGTCGCTGCTCTTCAGCGTCTTGCACGTGATATTAGAAGTGATATTTCGACGTTGGAGGATGCGCTTGGAAAAGTTAATAATCTGAAAATCAATTTTTAATTTGCAAATTTTCATTTTGAAATAAATTTTATGTGTACAAAATATGGTTTGTCCAATGATCAAAAAGGTTTCTAAAATTTAGAAAGGACCATTGGGGCCTGTAAATTTTTTTTTCTAATTCACCATATTTGCTCTGATAGCTCGTTTTATTTCTTATTGTTTCTTTCGAAGGTAGGGTTATTTGAGCCAGGCGCAACAAAATTTCAACGAAACATTGAAAATAGAATTTCATGCCGGACTATCAAAGTAAACTCAGTATTGTAAGTGTAATGAATAAGTCAACATTTCAATGCCTTTATGCGCTTCTATTATGCCAGCATGCGTGCCCATACAGACTGTAATGGTTATAGGACGAAGTCATTAATGGAAGGCCAATTTTTCCATCCATTCAGAAATATTTTTTGCCTGCGTTTTCTGAACTTGTTTAGCTTTTGTGTGTTTATGAATTTGATTCCTATTAATTTTCGGAAGTAAAAATTCAAATATTTTTTTCGAGCCGCCTTGGCGGTCAAACGCGCTCCACTGAATTTGGTACTTTGTGATTTTCATTTTTATTTTTTGTTAGATTTCCAAATTATTTCATTGCCCGTATAAATTCAACGTGAAATGAAATAATGTGGAAACAAAAATGAAAATCACGAAGTACTAATTGTAAATTCTGAAAAGCGCGTTTGACCGCCAAGGCGGCACGCACGGCACCTCAGCCAATTGTTTCTACCTGGCGCATTTTTAAAACCTTAAGGCTCGGTCATTTTTTGATAAAAAACCCTCGTTTTTGGATTAAAATGATCGTGTCATCCTGAATAATCAGATAATGATTCGAATTTTTCAAAAAAGTAAATTTTCGAGTGAAAAAATAATTTCATTATCCGACGAACTTGGTGGCGCATTGGACGACGGGGGAGGCGTGGGCGGCTCGACAATAAAATGTTAAAATTTTTAATTTTGATCACAGAGTTTCTTCCTCAAAGTCTTCTTCTAAATCGAGATATGAATGCTTCCTTTTCAAGAAAGGCACGCGGAGCATATAAAGGTTGAAATATCGCAGCAACGTTCAGACGTCGTCAGAGTCTTCAGGAGATTTCAAAACCTGACCGTCCATGCTCTGTCAACATCTAGATCTCTCCAAATGATGGAGTGAGCACGTCTCCCCCGTCTTCCAATGCGCCACCAAGTTCGTCAGATAATGAAATTATTTTTTCACTTGAAAACTTACTTTTTTGAGAAATTCGAATCATGATCTGATTATTCAGGATGACACCATCATTTTAATCCAAAAACGAGGCATTTTCGTCAGAAAATGACCGAACCTTAGGGTTTCAAAAATGCGTCAGGTAGAAACAATTTTGGAAGGCTGGGGCTGCCGTGGTGAGCATGAACAAGATAGCTGGGGATCTTGATATCGGCCGTAAAAGAGTCCAAATAACTGTGAATCGTGACATGAAACTAAAGAGTTATGGTACGTCCAAAGTAACTTTGTTTTTGCGTCTTTTTCTTTGTTGTTTACCGCCAAACAAGCAACAAAAAAAAAGTTGTAAACATGTTTACAAGTGCGCGCTTTTTTTTTACTTTGGACGTACCATTAGAAGCTCGCAGTATTTTTCTGATGAAGCAAAAGTCTCCAGACTTGAAAATTCTCAAAAAAAGGTTCGGTACTTGTAGGATGTGGTCTGCACTGACGAGAAGATCTTCACAATTAAACATCGTATAAAAATTTTTTTTTCAGCCCAAAAACTGTGGACATTCAGATCTGTGTTTTATTAATCATACTGAGAATATTCTAGTATTCCAATTGAGCAAACATGCCTCTAAATAATCGCTTGAATTCAATTATCTGCTGGCAAGACAGGTCTTTATTTAGCCTACTGATAAAATCAATGGCCATCCCATCCGTTGGCCACAACGTGTTTTTCCTTTCTTTTCGAACCAATCCTCCCTCCAAAACACTATCAGATTGTAGTCGAAAAGGACCTTTTGTTGCATAACATTTTCAATCATTTTGTCGCAATCCGTTCTTCTCGAAAAAGTGAAAAATTCAAGTTGTCGCCTGACTATACTCAACATCTGGTACGAGGAGACAGTGTGTAGGACAAAGAGACGCAGAATTTTTTTTTGCATTGAGAAGTTCGCATTGCAACTGGATCTTGAAAGATGAAGGGAAGAGGCAGAAGGGAAAAAAGCGAGACAGCGCTATGCCTATGGATGTTGGCCATTTTGACGGCCAAATGCCAAAAAGAGAGGGAGAGACCGCCCATCTGAGATGTGATCCATGTTGCTTGCCAGATGATGAAGCCTTGCGTAATCAACACCTCATATTGGCTTTTTGATGTCTGATTTGAAATTTTTTCTTTGTTTTCTTTTTTGTTGTTAACTCACAATCAGTGTAACTTTCCATCTTCATTCTCAGGAGTTTTTGTTTCTGACCTACCAATGGCTGACCCATTTCATATCAATTGCATAACACATTAGCGCAATGGCCGAAAAAGGGAAACACGGAATATGCGCAGCGATCAATGTTCAGCTTCTCGAGTTTGCATATTCAGGCATTCCTCATTCTCACTTGCATTTCCTGCCTTCACCCATCCGCTTATTAGGTAAATCGGTCTCACTTGTTTCGGTTCGTGCTTCTTCTTCTTATTCTTCTGCGTCTTCTTCATCTTTCCTACCCACTCTATTTCTTTCTCGGTTTCCTCTCTCCACAATTTTGGTTCTTCTTCTGGAGAATCCAAAGAAACTGACGACTAATAATTGACGCCATTCGTAAAGTAAAAACTTTTCAGAGTCACACAAAGATGAGGTTACGGCTTCTCCTTTTCCTATGTTCACTTTTGGAAGCTTTTTTATGTGTGAGTTGAGAATTATTATTGTTTTAAAAAATTTGTCACCTGGCGAGAGGCGCGAATTCAAAAAATAGGCTCCGCCTCCTCGCCGAAATATTTTTGCAATTCTGCGCGCGCCAATTTGCAATCGCGGTGCGCGCGATTTTCTGCGTCGAATTTTTGTCCAGTGCCTTTCAATTTCTCCTGGAAACCTTTATAAAATTGTTATTTTGAAGCGAATTTGGCAACTGTTGATTTAAAGTGAGTTTTTGATTTTCTTAATTGGATATTTGTTAATAAAGTAATGGAAATTCAACGCATAAAATCGCGCACCGCGATTGCAAATTGGCGCGCGCAGAGTTGCAAAAATATTTCGGCGAGGAGGCGGAGCCTATTTTTTGAATTCGCGCCTCTCGCCAGGTGACAAATTTTTTAAAACAATACTACATACGTTTCTCTATGTATTCGAAAGTACCATTTTTCCAGCTCGAGCCCCTACAGATCGTCGAACGGACACATTTTCCGCGGCGACGAAGCATTTCTGCTAGAAGAAGTAATAACTTTGGAAATTTTTGGCGAGAATAGGCATCTAGGTGGCTAATAGCCACTGAAAATGGCAACTAGCCGACGAATTTGGCTAGTAGCCATTATGGCTATCAGCCGTCGAATATGGCTATTAGCCGCCGAAAAGGGCTATTAGCCATTATTGGGTAATGTCGCCATCTATAAAAAAATTTTCTGTTGGCACCGCAGCTATAGAATGTTTGGATGCAACAATTAAGGGGAACCATCTTCGCGCTTAATCAGCGATTTAGCGAATTTTTCCAGTCACAATATGTTCGAAATTTGAAATAGAAAAAATTTTAAAATGGTAGCCGACGGAAACGGCTAATAGCCATTGAATATGGGGCGTGTGCCAAATACCCGAATCGGTGGCTAATAGCCGTTTTCAATGGCTAATAGCCTAAAATTTTCTGAGAAATATAGAATTTTCCAATCTGAAAAAAAAAACGTCTTAATTACAGTTAATTACGGCTTCCATCGGGATTCGCCGACAGTAATGGATAATGTGATACATTCGCCGTTGGAAAATAAACGGGTGTACACGAAGGATAAGTGAGAATTTGGTTTTTTAGCGTTTATAAAATTGACAAGTATTTCAGCTTTTACATAAATGCAATTCGACCAAAGGAAAAAGAAGCTCTACGTAAGTTTTTTTGTGGTTCAGGTTTAGAGCGCACTGTGTGTTGAGCACGGCACCCCAGCCTTCCAAAATTGTTTCTACCTGGCGCATTTTTAAAACCCTAAGGCTCGGTCATTTTCTGACAAAAAAAGCCTCGTTTTTGGATTAAAATGATGGTGTCTTCCTGAATAATCAGATCATGATTCGAATTTGTCAAAAAAGTAAATTTTCTAGTGAAAAAATAATTTCATTATCCGACGGACTTAATGGCGCCTTGGACGACGGGGGAGGCGTGTTGAGTCGTGTGTTTTTTTTTTCAAACGGAAAGAAATTGCCGTCAAGTATTTACACAGTCAAATTTTAAGCTTGGCTCCTTGCCTGCGTATTTGGTGGCAGATTTTTTATGTTTTAAAAAAAAGCTAGCTTTTCCTCTAACTTGCGATAAATTAAAATTACAGTTTTCTCAAATTTACAGTCTACGAATCGATGCTCTTCGAAGGAAAAGGCTCTATCAATGACATTGATGCGTTCTTCGTCACCGCACCACCAGCACGAACAACTCTTGCTCCAAAACGTCTTGGTGATAATGAGCTACCGGATCTTCAACAAATATCTGAAGGAAGCATAAAAGAAGATGAAAAAATGGCAAAAGAAGAGAGACTCCCCAGAGCTCCTTCTGATCTGAAACTTGTCAAGCTTCCACCACAAGTCGCCAGCACAGTTGCTCCATTTAAACATAATAGTGTAAGGTTTGATATGATATGATGCGGCTCAATCCATTAAAAACACTACTTCTATGTATTCCAGCCTGTCCGTCGTCAGCTCGTCGAACCGTTTCCAACTCTTCTTCAACCTTCACCCGTTCGATTCCCTGCACAACCGTGGCAAATCCCACCCATCCATGCCCCACAACCTGCGCCAAACCCATTGGCTCAATTTTTCCAGCCTCTTCAGCCACAACAACCACAACAGCTGGTACCTCCTCCCAATCCATTTTTCCCGCAACCCAACTGGACACCACCACCTCTTCTCCAACCGAACCCTATTCCACAGCCTCCTGTGGCTCCTAGAAACGACACGTTTGATCCGTTTGTTCCAATCGCTGTCGGCCAGCCACCGTATCAATTTCCACAGCCACCACATCAACAGCAGCAGTTTCAAAGTCAACAAGGACCAGCTGCAGTGGATTTCCATCGGGTGAGTGTAAAGGACTGTGGAAACAGAACGCTTAAACTTGAAAATCGTCCACTTTGCCAGTCCTTGTGAGGAGATTTTTTCTCACGCAGAAGTGTAACATTTTGTTGTTGAGGGTGAGAAAAAGAAAAACGAATGAATTCGCGGCCGCATAGACATTGATAATTAGTTCGATTCGTATGTAGAGGGGACTTTCAGTATATAGTTCAAAAATATCTTGATGATTTAATCCCCATGATTTATGCCGTGTCACGGTGTCCAGGATTTGAAAAGTGGGCGGAGCCGAGCAAACGCGAAATTCAAATTTTGACGCATATTTTATGTTTTTCGGGAAAAAAAGCATAAATTCTTAATTTTTTCCCACATGTGCTCCAACTAAATTATAGCTGAGGTGATTAGAAATTTTCTAAGCGTAAGAACGTCGAATTTGGTTCAGCCACCATTTCGAAATAATCGTTTTGAGTTTTTTGGTGTTTTTGCAGGATAAATCTTTACGAAAATCGAAGTTTGGTCAATAGTATTAAAAATTACAATACATACATTTTACAAAGGAAAACAGGTTTTACTGAATTAAAAATAATAAAAGCAATGAAAAAAAATTCGAGATTCGAAAAATGCGCAAGCACCGAAAGTGCGCCATGCAAGTTTGCTGGCGCGCCAGCAAATTAGGCTCCGCCCACATTCAAAATCCTGGACACTGCTTCTTAGGAATGTTTAAAAATTTGTTTAAATCTATTTAGACCTCAAGGTTTTCATTTTCAACTAAATTCAGTTCAAGAAAAAGAAATACAATAATTTTGAGGTAAAATAATTCTCGGGTGCAATCATGACGGGACATCAAGTTTCCGTAATTTTGAGGGGGTCCCATATAAACATATAATTCGGGGGTACAAGTTTTAGGAGACTCTAGAGGGTATTTTTGAATGCTATATATTTAGAAAACCCCTCAAAAAAAGCCCGATTACGACACCTTAAAAGGCTCTTCCAGTTGAGCGGACGAGCTCACTTTGGGTTGGCGCTAGTGGTAGATATCCAATTTTAGACATTTAAATATTGAGGATGCTCCCTACCTTTTCATTTCCAAGCTTAAGCTCACAACAACAACAAAAATTACAAAAATTCTCTGCCTTTTCATTTTACATGAAATCACGGCGTGCTGCCCGGAACGTTATTGGCAACGCGCTCCGCTGAGTGTCTGCGTCTCTCCGGCGAGAGTTTGCTACAAAAACAACAGTATCCTCGCTTGTCTGCTTGTCTGCGTATCAGTTAAGCTGCGCAGCTATTGTGTTTTCAATCGAGTTGCAGCATGAGAACGAGAGAAAAAAGACATTTTTCGTACTGTGTTTGCGTGGTCGCGCGAAAAAAAGTGGGCGGAGTCACGTCACGCGTTCTCATGTCGCAAGTCGATTGAAAAAACAATAAATGCGACCACGCCCGCGCAGTTTAAATTTTATTTTCCAACGTTCCGTCCAACACGCCGTGCCAAATTTATTTTCGAAAATAATGTCCTCATTAACGCTCTCATGATGCCCCATTTGTAGAATCTTCATATTTTTTCTATTGACCAAACCGATGGTTTTGTGGTGGTCCATTAAATTTTTTTGCCTAGAATTCTGTGTCAAACCAAAACTCAAACCGTTTCAGCAATCCGTTCGCCCTGGTGGTTTTGCTCGCACTTTTGGCCAACAGCCCATTCCATTGCCTTCTTCGGCTGCAATTGGTAAGAACATCATAAGTATTATGTGTTCACGAGCGAAATTTGATTACGACGCTCTGATATTCCTCACCTATTTTCTCGCAGCGATCTGATCTGCGGAACATCGGGACTTCGTAACTAACTTGTACTCTCGAACACATAATAAATAGTCAAACGACTCCCAATTTTTTGTATTCCAGATACTGCATTCAACCAGGCAAAAGAACAAGAATTCAGTGTTTTTCCACAAAACCAGTTTGCAAAGAAAGTGAGTTTTCTTGCCAAGAAAATTACATCTTTGTTACTCATTATTTGCTAATAAAACAAGGAAAAAATTTCAGTCAACTCCTCCAATCGACTATTCAGTAGACAGTGTAGCTGTGGTCACCAAGGATCAGAGACCTCCACCATTGGCCAGATCAATACCGGAAAAGAGTTCTGAGCAATTGAGAAACTTTGTCAAAGTTCACCCACACGTGATGCACAATTTGCAAAAACCATTAATCTACCGCGGAAAGGAAATGGTGATTCCGAAAATGTTCAATTTTACCAATCCCTCTACTGTTTCTCCACAGTTCCCACCGCAACCAGTGTCGGTTTTGGCTCCTCAACCTTCTCAACAGAAGATTTTGGCCTCTTCTTCGTCTCCTTCATATGTTCCTTTGATGAATCCAAATCAAAAGTTGGATCTTTGCTGTAGAAAGCAAAGAGTTGGGCCGTTGTGTCAGAATCTGTGCAACTTTGATTCTTTTAACGATAAAACGGTAAGTTTTGGTGAAACTTTTAAAGATAGTTTTTTGTGGTAAATCGTTGGCTCTGGGACGTTCAAAACAAGACGTTTCAAAACTGGGACGTTTCAAAACCTGCCACTTCAAAACTAGGACGGTTCAAAACTTTGAGTGCAATTGTGCGTCATGGTGTACGCACTAGTGACACCAGAACACACGCACATTAAATGTTTATTTTCGTTTTGTCATTGTTTTAAACTCTTTTCACGTAATATTCATTTTCTTTTTTCGTTTTGTCATTTTTTAACTCTCTTCACGCGTTTTGCTCTCGTTTCGCATTTTTTTTTTAAATAATTTTTTGCCGGTATTTAAATTTGGTCAAATTCGCCGAGCTCATGTTTTGTCTTTTGTCGAGTGCTTTACCGGTAAAACGCTTTAGTAAATTTTCCGATAAATTTAACGAACCTTTACCGGTAAAGCAGAAAAATGACAATGTATTAGAAAAAATCAATATTTTGGTTCAAATTTCAGCCTGGCCGATGCAAGACACGCGGTTGAAGTTTTTCTAAATAAAATAAATCATCGGTAAAGGTTCGTTAAATTTATCGGAAAATTTACTAAAGCATTTTACCGGTAAAGCACTCGACAAAAGACAAAGCATGAGCTCGACGAATTTGACCAAATTTAAATACCGGCAAAAAATTATTTAAAAAATGCGAAACGAGAGGAAAACGCGTGAAGAGAGTTAAAAAAATGACAAAACGAAAATAAACATTTAATGTGAGTGTGTTCTGGTGTCACTAGTGCGTACACCGTGACGCACAATTGCACTCAAAGTTTTGAACCGTCCTAGTTTTGAAGTGTCCCAGTTTTGAAACGTCCCAGTTTTGAAACGTCTTGTTTTGAAACGTCCCATTTTGATTTTGATTCAGTTTCAGTTGTTGCTAAACTCGAAAAAAGTTAATTCATTCCAAACTTATGGGGTTATTCAGGATCGGAAAAAAAAATAGTTTTTTTTTCCTTTTTTTCCTTATTCAAATGACGGAAAAAAATTAAAAAATCCGTGGCCGCGAGAGTTTTTTTCCGTTGCTTTTCTAGGCCATCGCAAAAGCAATAAATTTTGAAAATTTTTTTGTTGAAAAAATACAGAAATTCATTGGAAGTAAGCAATAAAATACGATAAATTCTCCAAAAAAAAATTTCAAAATTTATTCGCCCGTAAATCGATAATTTTGCGATGGCCTAGAAAATCAACGGAAAAAACTCTCGCGGCCACGGATTTTTTCTTTTTTTTCCGTCCTTTGAATAAGGAAAAAAAGGGAAAAAAAAAACTATTTTTTCCGACCCTGAATAACCCCATTAGAGGGCCCCATCTATTTCTTTCTTAATTTTCAGAAAAACCAAAAAAAAAAAAAAAATGAGAAAAAAATGAGAAAAAAATTCAGAAAATTAAAAAAAAAAGAAAAAACAAAAAATTAACGCTTTTCAAAAATTATTCGCCCGTTAATCGATATTTCGCAGGTCTCACAGCAGAGGGCCTAAAAAACTTTTGCGATGGCCTAGAAAATCAACGGAAAAAAACTCTCGCGGCCATGGATTTTTTCTTTTTTTCCCGTCCTTTGAATAAGGAAAAAAAAAGGAAAAAAAAATTTTTTTTCCGACCCTGAATAACCCCATTATTTCAGTTGGTAACCGCTTTCCTGACCCAACAATGTCCTGGTCCACAACTCGGTCAAGCCTACGACTGCGCCTCCTCAAAAGCGGACCACTCCCAGTGCTGTGAAAGAGCTGGCCTGGCTTCTTTCCAGGGTGGAAAGTGTATGCCATTCTGTAGAACCCACGTGGCTACTCCATCAAATGTCTTGGACTATTTTGTATGCCTGCAGGTGTTCGAATCCATCAAAGGATGCTATAGAGACTACTCATTCACACATCCAAATATCTATGGTGACTGATAGTTTCATTTGTCTTGTTTGCACTTTATTTTTAATTTATTTTGCATTCTTTTTTATGCAAGGATTGGAAAAAAAACGGGTGTATATGAATTGTATTTGAAAACTTAAATAAATCTTTGACCTTTTTTGATACGTACTGAATTCATTTTTGGCATACTTGATTTCAGTGGCCTGGCGTGTTGGACGGAACGTTGGAATATAAAATTTAAACTGCGCGGGCTTTTTTCTCAGCTGCGCAGCGTTTTCTGCGTTAAACTGATACGAAGAGGAGACGCAGGCAAGCAGAGTGCGAGGATACTCTCGCCGGGGAGACGCAGACACTCAGCGGAGCGCGTTGCCAATAACGTTCCGGGCAGTACGCCGTGAGTGGCAAATCAAGGAAATTCTCTTTTTTTTTAACCAGATATTGAGAAACTGGTTCGCCAAAAAAAAAACACACAAAAAAAACGTTTATTTGGTCGGGAATATGATCATCATCATTTTGAAAAAAAAAAATAAAACCATTTTGTTCTGACAATTTTCACCACAAGTATAAATTTTGGTTTTTTTTTATCCATGATCATTCATCTCTTCAATGAATATGTATACATAATCTCCTCTCTCCTCAACTTTCAATGGCAATTTGTACGAAACCGAAAGCGTGCACCTTGAAGGCGGCAGGCCGGTCACTCGTACACAATTCGTCTGACGCCTTTCTTTCCGCGCGCCGGCCGCGCGCAAAGAAATTCAACACAAACGTGTTTGGTGACAGGTATGACCGCAGAAGAAGCCCCCCGTCGTCGTCGTCGTCGTGGCCGTTTCTGTTGCATCCGAACTTAACACTATCCGCTGTGTCGTCGCTTACTATCCGCCCGCCCTTTCCTTGTCGTAACGCCTACTCTTTTGGAGGTACAAAGAAATCCTTGAGAAGAACAAGAAGAATAGGAAAGAAAAACCATGCACTTTTACCTTCTAATGTTTATTTTTCTTGCGGAGACATTGATAAGTGGTAGGTCTTTTTTTTGTTAATTTTTTCAAAGAAGCTGATAGTGTTATAGCTTGTTTTCTAGAGGAAACGTTCGTTTTGTTACATCTGTTTTCTTTTGGCGTTTATGTTTCTAGGGGATCAATTATCACGTCTTATCTTTGGCTATCGATGCTATTGAATATAATGTTTCACTCTCAAGTGTTGTTTAAAATAATAAACAATGCTATTTATTGGATAATGCGATGCGCTACCGGAGTACACATTTCAGGAGTTTTAATGAATTACTCAAGAAAATTGAATAGTGGTGTAGCTTTTTGAGATATTTTATTCGAATTGTAATGGACCTATTCATAGGATTCGTTTTTTGACATTTTTTAACATTTTTTAACGTTTTTTAACATTGTTTGACATTTTTTGACATCTATGAATAGGAAAAAAAAAACAAAAACAAACAAAAAAACATTTGTTCTGTTTTTTTCCTCCTATGAATAGGTCCATAAAACTTTAAATTTTCGATAAAAATGGGCATATCTGAATAGAACAATATTAGCTGCAGATTAGCTGAAATTATGTGATTTTTCGAAAATATTTTGAACTTAAAGCAGACCTGACGCTTCTTCTCAAAGTTATTTATTCTTAGGCACCGCGCTATGTTGGACAAAACCTTTTACCGAGAAGTATTAAGTATGAGCCCACTTACAGTATACTCGGTATAAAGCGCTGCAAATTCGCTCCATCAGAACACCCAAAACGACGGCCACGTTGGCAGCGAGAGAGTGCAAAAAATTGAGAGAGCGTGGCCGATATTTCGCTTTGAATCTCACTCCATATGCATGCGCAATTCACTTTCCGATTGGAGCGAATTTGCAGCGCTTCATATCGAGTATAGGCCATTTTTTTTAAATCTTCCATTAAGATACTTGGTTGTTTTAAAGTTCATCAAACACTTTAAATGTCCCTGCATTAATATATCCTCAGCTTCTGCCAAATCCCCTCTCGACTGTGACTTCACCCACGATTGCTGTTGGGCGACAACACGAGAAGAGGAGCAATGGGAGATCAGAAGTGGCGATGAGTTGGATCTCAACGAGTTCCGCAAAATCTTTCTAACCGGAAAAACACGTCCACCACCAACTGGAAACTATGCAATCCGGGTGGAGAACAAGAAGAAGTCATCGCTGATTTCGTGTGCTATTTGCACAGCGACCGGGGAGACAACAGTCAAGTTTAGGTAATTGTTTAAATTGATGCATTTACAATTAGAATTCATAACTTTTATGGTACAAACGTACATACATAGCATATCCGTTTCATTTATCTTAACCTACGCCATGCCTCGTTTCACTTGTCCCCCCAACTGTCTTACGAGGCGGAACGGACGGAAGAGGGAAAAAGAGAAAACAAATATATTTAACGATGATTTCAGACATTGGCAAAGTGCAAACTCGATGCTAAAAATCTGCTGGCAACTGGAAGGAGATGGAAGTCCAACTCAAGAAAACTGCCAACTGGCGAGACACTCCAAACAGAGCAAACTAAACTCTTACAAGTTCCGAGACATTGACAAAAACAAGAACTTCCGTGTACGTTTACCCTCCTTTCACAGGCAAATAAAACCGCTCATTGAACTCGATCAGCTTTTCATTTCACTCGTTTCAGTTGGTGTTTATCGTTGAGAACGCGGACGCTGAAATGGACGCGGAAAGCGAAGCCACCATTATCGTTGACCGCATTTCGGTCGAATATGAGTCATGTGAACATGCAGCGACTCATGCGATTGATGGAAATGTAACCAAAAAGAGGACAAGGCATAGTACAGCTAAAGTGAAAGCGAGAAGCAGTGTGACACTGGAAAAGTTGGCACAAAAGGATTCGAAGATTAGGGAGATTTTGAAGACGCAGGATGATAAACAGGTGAAATTATGGGCTGGTGCACGGCACCCCAGCCTTCCAAAATTGTTTCTACCTGGCGCATTTTTAAAACCCTAAGGCTCGGTCATTTTTTGACCAAAAGGCCTAGTTTTTGGACAAAAATGATGGTGTCATCCTGAATAATCAGATCATGATTCGAATTTCTCAAAAAAGTAAATTTTCGAGTAAAAAATTAATTGCATTATCCGACGAACTTGGCGGCGCATTGGAAAACGGGGGAGGCGTGTGGTGGGATATTGTACATGTGTATTGTCCATTCGCGAAAAATGCAAGTGCGCTCCACTGAACTTAGTACTTCGTGAATTTCATTTTCGTCGCCAAATTATTTTTTCATTTTTTCTTCGATTTCTTGTTAAAATTCTTCGTTTTTCATGTTTTTTCTTTGTTAAATTTATTAATTACAAGCTAATGCGTAATATTTTGTGAAAAATGCCCGGATTATGTCCAATTTTTGTCAAAAATCGCCATTTTTCGAAATCACCGCATTAAAAAAAGCTGAAACAGGCCAAGAGGTAACATAGTAGCGATAAAAAAGGCAAAACGATCAGAAAAGCGGTGAGAAACACAAAAATTACTGATTTGAATGAAATTTGGCAGTTTTGGCTGAAATTCGGTAACATGTTCATTAAAATCGATAATTTTTGTACAAAAAAGAAAGAATACACTAAAATAAATGATTTCTATTGCATTTTCACAAAAAAAACTTTACAAATCAAAGCGTTTGAAATTTTTTTTAATGCGGTGATTTCGAAAAATGGCTATTTTTGGCAAAAATTGGACATAATCCGGGCATTTTTCACAAAATATTACGAATTAGCTTCTAATTAATACATTTAACAAAGAAAAAACATGAAAAACGAAGAATTTTAACAAGAAATCGAAGAAAAAAAGAAAAAATAGTTTGGCGACGAAAATGAAATTCACATGTTCAGTGGAGCGCACTTGCATTTTTCGCGAATGGACAATAAGGAAATATACTCGGTATAAAATACTGAAAACTCGCTCCAATCGAACAAATAATTTCGCATGCATTTGGATGGAGGTTTAGAGAAATCAGAGCAAAACATCGACCACCGGTCTCTCAGTTTTCTGCACTCTCTTGTCACCAACGTGGTCGCGTCATCCACTGTGCGAAGGGAGCGAGTTTGCAGCGCTCCGTACTGAGAATAATACAAAAATAAAGAATAGGGAAAAGTCTATTGAATAGTCGTGATCAGTGGCTGGCGTAAAGTCCGCAGGATGAGGAATTGCCCCACCCAATATTATGCCAATTTTGAATCATTTTTTTCAATAATTAGACACCTTCTTCAAATCCGAACCACAATGTATACGGTTACAGTTCCCAGTAATAATTTTCAACTCGCACGGATCCGTTCAATGTGATTTCACTAGTATTCACCGAATTCACTCGATTCTATTACTTGAAATTTCCTGTAGCTTTAATGGACCTATTCACAAAACAGGAAAAAACGGAAAAACTGGAAAAAATGGAAAAATTTCTCCTTTACATAGGGACCACAAAGTGTTTTTCAAAACAAATATTCTCTGAAATGTTTTTGTTGCATTACATTCTACAGCCAATTCTAAGACTTTTGCCAAAAAATCAATCCAAAAGAGCTATTCGTTGTCGAGTTACAGCCGTTTTTATGCTCATTTTCAATGTACTGATTTTCGGCCAGCCCAGTGGGCGGGGCGATGTTTGCAAGAATCCCGCGCGAGATAATCGTTCAATTTGAAGCTCACAAAAGGAAAAGGCCTCATAGACTGGTAGCGAACCAAGAGTTTTACCACTGCGCCACACCGCCACTCTAGCGCGCTGCTTCTTTTTTCCACATATGGTCGCCGCCTCACTGCCTCCTCGCTGTAGCTGCCAGATGAAATTGATGCTGATTCATGCATAAAATGTACAAAACTTACCCAGAAAAGTGAAAAAAAACCTAAAAGGGGGATTATAACTTGAAAATCTGTAAAAAGGATTTAGTTAAAGAAAGGCTGTAGAATCTGAATCCGTCATAAAAACAGTGGGACTCGACCGGTATCACCCTCAAAATTGCAAAAAACCAGAAAATTGGTTTTGAGCCGATCACTTTAGGAGGTAGGAAAGTACTTTAAAGTCCATCAATCGCTCTAAATTTTTGGCCTTGACCTTATAATTGATTGTTCTATTGGTTTCTGAAATAAAATAGATAGGTCATCGCTGAAAAAATCGAGATAAATTTCCTCCCACTTTGACTGAAAAAAAACCTAAAAAGGGGAACTAAAACGTAAAAACCAACTGCATATTCGAATTCAGCACATAAAAAACTATAGGAATCAGTAATAAAAAGAGTGGGACTCAACATGGAATGACCCTAAAACTTCGATTTTCTAACTTTCGCTTCATTTTTTTGTTCGATTTCGGGTGGAACTGATGATTTTTCAGCAAATCTGATATCACCAATCGATTCCTCGTGGTCGATTACATAAGGGAGCATCTTAACATGAATGGTTATACCAGTAGTATCCGCGTTCCAGAATCGCAATATTGCACCACGATCCAAAAACGCGCTGGGGAGAAAAATCGGAACGCCCCGCCCACCACTCTTTGTGGTCCCTACCTTTACACGATCAAAAAATTTTGGACCAAAATATCGATTTTAAAAATTATCAATTTTTTTTGAAAATTTTTAAAATCGATATTTTGGTCCAAAATTTTTTGAGCGTGTACAGCAGGCTTGGTCGGAATCGGAAAACGGAAATTCCGATTTTCCGAATTTTCCGACTTTTTTCGGAAATTTTTTCCGACGGAAAATTTTCCGAATTTATTTTTCGGAAAAATTACCCGTCGGAAAATTGTCCGAATTAATTATCCGGAAAATTTTCCCGTCGGAAAATTTTCCGAAAATGATCGGAAAATTGCAGTTCTTTTAGGTGCCGCTTCTAAGTACCATGAATTTCTCAAAACTGAATTTTTGTTGAATTTTTTGTTAATTTGTTGATTTTTTGTTGAATTTTTGTTTAATTTGTTGATTTTCGTATTTTTTCAAAGAAATAAGATGAGCCAATTGTTAAGAATCTTTTTCGGAAAATACAACATTTTAAAAAAATCCAGTTTAGTTTCGAAAATCGGAAAAAATCGGATAATCCGATTTTCCGAAAAATAAAATCGGAAAAAATGTCGGATATCCGATTTTCCGAAAATTGGAATCGGAAAAAATTTCGGGTATCCGATTTTCCGAAAAATTATTTCGGAAAAAAATTTCCTTTTCCGATTTTCCGAAAAGCATTTACCGAACAAGCCTGGTGTACAGGATAATTTTTTCCAATATTTCCCAAAATTTCAGGTCAATCGGAGCATTCTCCGATTTTCCCCGCAATTTTTTTCGGTTTTTTTTTCCATTTTTTCGGTTTTGTGAATAGGTCCATAAGAGAAACGGTTGATTTTTTTTCTCATTGTTCCGTGTTTTTTTTTCAATATTTCTATGCCGTAAACCCTGACCAATTAGACATAAATGATCTCGAGTGGAAATACAAAAAAAAACCGTAAAATCTGTATTACACTTGCCCCTTCAATAGACTACTTCTCTAATCGTTTTGGGCTCGGACGAGGCTTTGAAACATTAATTTTGCGGTTTTGCACCGAATCGGATAGTTCATGGGCATAAATATATATTTTTTTTTAGCAATATGGCAAATTAATGGATGATAAAATAAAAAACAAGAAATATTTACAGGCCTATCTGAAAAACGTCGATCAACAAATTGCTCGAGTTGTCGACGAAGTTAATGCTAAACGTATGTTATTTATTGTGTTTTTAATCGACTTGCGACATGAAAACGCAATTCAATTCAAGTCTGCATTCACCGTTCTGTCTGCGTCTCTTCAAATATCACTGTGTTCGCGTGGTCGCGCACAGATAAGTGGGCGGCGTTTCGTTTCGATTCGCGTGCTCATGTTCATGTCGCAAATCGATTGAAAACACAATAGTATACATAATTTTCCCCTTTTCTTCCAAACGTCCAGTTCTACAAATAAACAGCCAATTTTCCAGAAGCCTCTCTCGCATCAACACCACCAAAAGTTACAGTTCCCGCTTCCCCGAAACCGCCAGCTCCAGCTGACCGTTAGTTTTTCCCATTTTTTTCATATTTCTTTACTTTTTCTTACACTTTCAGCCCTAACTGACCTTCTTGGAAAACAATTTGTTGACTTTTTGGATCCAAACTACGAGTCAGAAGACGATGAAGAAGATGAGAAGGATTTTGACGAAGGAAAAGTAGTTTCCACAACTATCCCAACTCCAACTATCACTACTGTAGCACCTACTAGAAAGCCAGTGAAGAGAGTGGAAACATCAAAGAAGTCAATTGATACAAATGGACAACCTCTTCCAAGCAAAAACTTACAACCCGTTGAGCACCTTCCCATCCGCCCAATCGTCTCTGAAAGCGTTTTGAAGTATCTGACAAAGGGAAAACCAATGCCAGTTCAACAACAGAATGGAGTTTTCAGTCTTCCTTCACAGCATAACCATCAGTGAGTTTTTAATTGTTTATATTTATTTATATGTATGTATGTATGCAAAGTGAATTCAGAATACCTCTGGGAATTCCGTCAACCTGCTCAACAGCTGGTGGATGCCTTTTTGAGAAAGATTTTTGTGGATGGACAACACCAGACGGAGTTACTAATAAGTTTCATTTGAAGAAAAGTAGGTTCCATTTTCGAATTTGTAGCGGGTCCTGGCAAGCGTTTAATGGAGAACATTGTGAATTTTTATCAATTGATTGGACGCACTTATGAGAATGATGTGGGTTTCGTGAGACTGCGAATTTCCCAATTGAGCATACAAAATAACCCTGATCATGCTCCATGCTTCGAAAAATGCTCCATGCTTCGAAAAAAAAAATGAAGGTTTTTACTTGGGGGAAAAACAAAACTGTAGCAAAATAGAACTGCAAAAAATGGAGCTGTAATGGCACAGAAAATCTTGAAAAAGTATTCTTTTGTACATTCTAGGCGATTCTAATTCTTGCAGTTATTTTTTCGGCTCTGGGACGTTTCGAAACTTTAGTGCATTTTTAAAGGAAAATTTACCGGTATAAGATTCGACAACTACTTTATCCTTGGCCAAAATTTGTTAATACGCCGAAAAATAGTCGAAACGTCCCAGAGCCATTTTTCAGTACAACTCAATTTCAGACAGTTCTATTTTGTTTCAGTTCACGATAACATCTAAACTTAAACTCCCCTTTTTTCCAGTTCACATGTCAAGTTTTGCCGAGGCGATCGTGCCAACCGGAGAGATTGCTGTGATGGAAACGGACACAAAAATGACACAGGCGCATACGGTAAGAGTTTTCAAACCAATCTTCCGCGTGGGCAAATACATAATTTGACATTTTAATTTATTTTCCAAGAGAAATGTATGTATTTAATTCAATTGTTGAAATAATCGAATCATCAGGTGGTTTCTGAAAAGTGCAAACATCACTTTTTTTGTTTTAATAATTCCAGGTGATCTTCGACGCACTGGAATTCTCAATGGGAACCCGACTGATCGCATGTTGTTTGGCCGATGGAAAGTTAACGTGCCCGTTTGCGACGCCTTCTGAGCATTCTGGAATTCTTTGGCAGTTCTCTAAGTTTGAGTGTCCAATCAATACTTCAAAGGTTCATAGTCATAGATATTTTATTTTTCAACCAATTTTGATTCTTTAGATCGCCTTCATCTGTGAAAACTTTGGACTTTCTGAAAGCCTCTGCGCTGTCGACAACATTCGTCTGCACACCTCCACCGACGTCTTCTTTTTGGAGGCGTGTCAAAAGGACAAATTGCATAGGAGCTGATCTTTTGTGTTGGTAGAACGCCTTGTTTAAAATGATCTCATAATTTATTTTCGTTTGTTTTTTGTGTATTGTACTGCGCTCGCGTCCATAATGTTTTTTTTTTATTTCCTTTTTTATATACATGTCTCTTCATGTCTTTTCTTTGGTCATTAAAGAACAAAACAAGCACGTCATCGAGAAGAACAAAACAAAGGGCAGGAACAATCAACACCATCAATCGAAAAGTGTGTTCCTTGTTCCACAGTACAGCTTTTCGCCTACTGTTTTGTTGTTTTAATTGAGTGGTTAAGCGTCTACTTTTTATTGGCTTTTATTCATTTTGGCATTTTTTGTTTGTTTTAAACTGACTATGACACGGCACCACGCATTTTTAAACCCCTAAGGCTCGGTCATTTTCTGACAAAAAAACCTCGTTTTTATATTAAAATGATGGTGTCATTATGAATAATCAGATCATGATTCGAATTTATGAAAAAAAATTAAATTTTCAAGTGAAAAAATAATTTCATTATCCGACGAGCTTGGTGGCGCATTGGAAGACGGGGGAGGCGTGGTACCACGCATTTTTAAAACCCTAAGCCTCGGTCATTTTCTGACAAAAAAAACCTCGTTTTTAGATTAAAATGATGGTGTCATTATGAATAATCAGATCATGATTCGAATTTCTCAAAAAAATTAAATTTTCTAGTGAAAAAATAATTTCATTACCTGACGAACTTGGTTGCGGTGGCGTATTGAACGACGGGGGATGCGTGTATGAGTGAGTGGCCTGAAATAGAACTGCTTGCTCCGAGAATTTCCGGCAATTTCTCCCGTAAAATGGTTTGCGTGCTGGCTTCAGGCAGTTTGCCCATTAGCTGCCCACTAGCTGCCACGAAGGTGTCCCTCCCTATCTGTCGAATCCCGTGGCAACTAGCGGTTCCACGTTGCTCACTTGCTTCCTGAAACTCCTTGAGTTAAATAGAACTACGCTGGCACAGAGCAGCTCGAAAATGCGTTCCGTAGTACATGATTAAAAAACGATTAGCAAAAATTTCATTTCGCTGTTTCCGGTGGCTTTTTGGCCGTTCCAGATGGGAAAATTCTTGAAATTTTTAGTTTCAAATAGACAAATTGTTGAACTTCTTTTCTAAATTTTGTGCCCGACCCGGCCCGGCCCGTGGCATCTACATATAATGGTGGGTATTTGATTTTAATTTCGCGCAGTTTTTTCTCGGTACAGCTCCATTTCAGGCAGTTATATTTTGCAACAGCATCAGGCTCACATTAAAAAACACGATAGAGTTTAAATAGCTTTTAAAAAATGTAGGTGTACATACATATGTTTCAAAAGTATGTACTTTTTTCGGGAACAACGTATCTTTAGAACAGGATCCACCGTAGTCAGATACTATTTACCCAATTTCTAAAACGTTAATGATCAGATTCAGTTACAGTTACGACACTCTATTTTTAATTGATTGATCAGAGTTCCAATTTCGACTTGTTTTCAACTTTTTTTAAAATATAAATAGACAAGCCTGCTGCGCATTGAGAGCCTACTTCGTATATTAAAACTGTTCACGCCTCCCCCATCGTCCAATGCGCCACCAAGTTCGTCGGATAATGAAATTATTTTTTCACTCGAAAAATTTACTTTTTTGAGAATTTCGAATCATGATCTGATTATTCACGATGACACCATCATTTTAATCCAAAAACGAGGCCTTTTTGTCAGAAAATGACCGAGCCTTAGGGTTTTAAAAATGCAACAGGTAGAAACAATTTTGGAAGAAGGCTGGGGTGCCGTGCTGTTAATATTTGTTATTCTGGAACTTCAGAAAGTTATTAAAATTTCTTTAATTTCATTTTGAAAAAATCTCCAATAAAAGAGACCAGGGACCGTATTCATGTGGTCATTTTGAATTCCAAAGAGATTCGAAAAAGTTTGCCTATAGTCGCCGAATACATAATCAACCTCGCTCTATTGAAAAATTCCGGCAAAACG
Source organism: Caenorhabditis japonica (assembly GCA_963572235.1). NCBI lineage: Eukaryota > Metazoa > Nematoda > Chromadorea > Rhabditida > Rhabditidae > Caenorhabditis > Caenorhabditis japonica. Next base: position 20,790,595 of record OY754343.1, on the reverse strand, counting down.
TGCCGCACTTGCAAGATTAGCTTGAACTCAAATTTAATTATTTTCCACATGTATTTGTTGATTTAAAAGGTTGTTTTTTTCATGAAAATGTGAATTTGTATTTCTTAAATCAAACTAGACGCTTCTCGGCGGCATTTGCGGGTGCACGGGGTGCTGGCGACTGCCTTTTTTTCAAACGCGTTTTTTTGCCGCCGACGCCACGCGCTGCGGTTGCGTCGCGTGATAACATCGCTTACACGCTCTCTGCCTGACAAATTTATTTCAGAAAATGTGAATTCGCATAATTTGGCACACTGTCAATATTTTTCAATGAAGCGAGTTTTCGCGAGGGCAGTCGCCAGAACTACGCTAAATGCATTCAGTATGATGGGCAAAATATGTATGTTTCATTATGATCTATGTATTCCGCATAGACTACCACTAATGTGGATTTGATGATTGCTACATAATGGACATCTGTACCTAATTTAGGGTGGGAATAAACATCCATTTAAAAAAGCGACACCCACAGTGTTCCTACCATTTCCAACCCCCCCCCCCCCCTCCATCTTCTTCAAACTTTCCCATTCTGCCATTCAATTCGGCATTAATTTGTCAACTTTCTCCGGAACAAATCCAGTCTCTGGGCGCTTTTGAACCCCCGCAACTATACACCTTCCGCACTGCCACTGTCACCCATCCTGCATTTCATTCTTTTATTTTTTTCTGTCGCCCCGCAATCCAATCCTTGATGCCATTAAACCAGTCCATCGCCTTTGTACTGTAAGGTGTATGCATCCATTTTTCCTCTTCTTTCTCTTCTCTGTGTATGTTTTTCGTGAGGAAGAAGACGTTGTGATGATTTTGAACCAGGGGGTTGCCGCGCCCAGGGGTCGTATGAGAAGGCCAACGCTGTCTTGATTTGCCTCAAATCAAGCAGCTTTTTTTTCGTATTCAAACGATACACAGATGTGGTGCGGCGCGGCGCGCAGACGCATTTTCAATGACACTCGCAGCTTGCTTCATTTATGCATCTGCGTTCCCATTTCTTTTCCTGTGATGCAAATGCGCTCCAGGTCGCTCCGTGGGTAGTTTGATCTATCTACCACTAAAACATACACATTCCGAGACCCATTCACCGTTTTTTTTTTTGCGTTGTCATAACTGTAACTAAACTAGTACCCTTTTTCCTCTCGTCTCATTATTTTTCATTTGATTGCTTCTACTTTTACTGTCAACTCAAAACGCACTGCATGCATATTCATTCGTTATATTCTCAGTACGGAGCGCTGCAAACGCGCTCCCTTCGAACAGTAGTGGACGTGGCTACGTTGGCGACGAGACAGTGCAGAAAATTGAGAGAGCCGTTCGCTCTGATTTCTCTAAACCTCACTCCAAGTGCATGCGAAATTCATTGTTTGATTGGAGCGAGTTATCAGCGTTTTATAACGAGTATATTTGATCTCTGTTCAAAACCACATTTTATTTTTGCTTTTTTTAACACTAGTGCATGAAACGGGAGTCAGTAAACGCGCCCGACCGCACAAATTCCAACTTTCACAAATATTTTTGATATTAAAGAAATCGTCTCGTGCTATTATTGTTATTGTTTGTTTTTCATAAAATTGTTCTACGGTATAAAAAAAGGCCAGACGAGATAGCAACGCCATCTTGTTCTTTTCTAATTGTCAAGTTTTTTTTTTTTTTTTTTGCGTGCTTCTCTAATTTCTTCGGATCGCGTTCGCGAGCACAAATTGCGCAATGCAACAATGCAACAACACGCGGTCACTTTTTGAACGATTCCAATTAATTTCTTCTTCTTCGTTTTGATCGCTTTAAATATACGTAAATACTGCCACCACGAAACGAAAAGAAAAGCGTGATACGCTTCGATGGCGGTGGAGACAAAAGACAAGAAAGAGAAGCTTCACGCCTTTCACACAAAAATATGCATGCATGTTTACAGTACACAAATATGTTGTATGTAAACTTTTATAGCCACCGTCATTGTCATACAGTGTTGGGGTGGAGGTGAAGGGGCTTAGAAAATTCTGATTCAGAAGCTTTGATTTTTTTTAAACGTGCTTCTTTATTCTGGAAATTTTCGGACAATGTAAATTTGCTAATACATACAGTAAATAATGTCCACCTGCACGGCACCCCAGCCTTCTTCCAAAATTGTTTCTACCGTGCGCATTTTTAAAACCCTAAGGCTCGGTCATTTTTTGACCAAAAGGCCTCGTTTTTGGATTAAAATGATGGTGTCATCCTGAATAATCAGATCATGATTCGAATTTCTCAAAAAAGTAAATTTTCGAGTGAAAAAATAATTTCATTATCCGACCAACTTGGTGGCGCATTGGAAGACTGGGGAGGCGTGACCTGTAGTATTAGGTTGAGTCTTGAGTCTTGACGGAATTTTATCTGGGCTTCTAAGCTTCTGATATCGTGAGTCTGGAGGATTGTTGGACTTATGTTAGGTCCATGACGATTGATTATATGATATAAAAAATTTGAAGTTTTTTGAAAATTTTTTAATTTGAAGTTTTTTGAAAATTTTTCAAGACTTAAGCCCACCCTGTAATAAAAGCCCGTCTCTAGACCACTTTGAAAATAATACAGTATATACGGTAAATATTTGTGACGCACGGTGTCCAGGATTTGAAACTGGATTTTTTCGCGCGAAATTCAAACTTTGACGCATTTTTTATGTTTTTCGGGAAAAAAAAGCATAAATTCTTAATTTTTTCCCATGTGTGCTCCAATGGAATTATAGTTGAGGTCTTTAGAAATTTTTTAAGCCTAAGAACGTCGAATTTGGTGCAGCCACCATTTCGAAATAATCGTTTTGAGTTTTTTGGTGTTTTTGCATAATAAAACTTTACGGAAATCGAAGTTTGGGAAATTTTATGGTATTAAAAGATACAATACATACATTTCACAAAAAAAAAAATAATAAAATCAATGAAAAATAATGCGAGAGTCGAAAAATGCGCAAGCACCGAAAATGCGCCATGCAAGTTCGCTGGCGCGCAAGCAAATTAGGCTCCGCCCACATTTTCAATCCTGGACACCGTGTGGCGCGGCGCAACAAATAACGGACAAAAATAACAGAAAACATGATTTCATTATTTTTTTTTTACAAAACGAACGATGACCCATGAGTGCACCTTGTCCCTCAACTAAAATTTTATAGCCCATTGCAATTTTCCCTGCCCTTGGAGGCGTTCAACTTTTTAGAATATTCTTGAAACCACTTATCAGAACCAATCTTTCTTACCCTGCCCTCTGTCATTCACTTTCTCTGTTTTTTTTTTTTGCTTAACAGCCTGTTCGACCTTTGTTGTCTGCTAAAACACACACATGCAGAAGCCGTCAATTAAAACATGTGTCCTTCGTCACATAATGTACAGTCTTGAAACCAAAGAAAACCCCCCATCTTCTCGCATTCCGATAATCCTACCAGATCGTGTGTGGCGATTCGTTTCGCTTCCCTTCGAGTATTTTGATTTTTACTTCTTTTGTCACGGCTTTAGCCCCCCCCCCCCCTCCTTGCGTCGTAAATCAACACCCCATTTTTTTTCTTTTCATTGTGACATACATACATACATATTTCTATATATTTTTCCTTTATAGCCAAACCCAAGGTTATGCGAAAATTAGAACAGTTCTTCGACTGGTATGGTCAGTTCATCGCCAGGAAACCGTTCTTTTTTATTGTAAGTTTAAAACAGGTTCAAATTTGAATCTAACAACATCATTCTCATTCCAGTTAGTCCCGGCACTTTTGACGATATTTTCCACCTATGGGTTCTTGTCATTTCACAGTCAGGACGACATTTGGGACATTTATGCGCCGACGAATGGGTTGTCAAGGGTGGAGGAGGCGGCGATGAAGAGATTTGAATATGCATCAGGGTCGCATCATCACAGAGTGAGTAATGGTTCTTTTTTGTTATAAAGAGTTGAGAGTCTATGCAAATGGGTGTAAGGGACATTGAAATGAGAAAACCGCGCTCGATTTCTAAATTTTTAGCCCTCAGTTTTAATGTTCTTCCCTTCTTCACTAGGGACATGGGGTACTGCTGTCGGAAAATTGCGCTTCGTTGAAAAAATTTTGGCAGCATGCCAATTTATGCAAATTCCTATTTTTCGAAATGAATTTTTGAGTCAGAAAATGTGTAAGTGACGAGACGCGGACGAGAGACAACGTTGCCACGCGACGCAACCGCAGCACGTCCGCTAATTGCCGAGAAAAATGGCAAACTGCCACGAGACTCGGGAGATTTGCCCGGGCAGCGAATGGGCATCTATTGAGCAGCTAGTGGGAAATTGAACCCAAATTGAGACAAATTGACAAAAATTCCTTGAGTAGGGGATACGGCTAAATATTAGTTCAAACCGTCACACCAGCAATGAGCTATGACGGTCTAGCTGGTTCTAAAGTTTCATTTCCATGTTTTTTTCGCATCCTGTACATATTTACAATCTATTTTCGAAAAATACGTATTCTTCCGCGCAGAAAATCATGTTTGATGAATGGAGTGATTACCACGTTTCGTAGATGGTAAAACTATTAAATTTTCAATGAAAATAAGATCAAAGGCTGATAAATTCATCAAGATAATATGATTTTCATTAATAAAACAACCGACTTCAAAAGAGAGCAAACAACCCCACCAAATTTTACAATCCCTACTACTTTCAGATGCAAATCCTGGTCTCAAAAAAGAACCGAGGAAACATTCTCACAAATGAAGCTCTGGAAGAGGTGGCTTTTGCTCACAAATTTGTCGCTGACAACATCACCGCCTGGGATGGCCATCACCAACAAATCGCCTACAAGGATCTGTGCGGTGTCTACTGTAACGATAGCAATGCAGCTGTGCTCGCTTTCTTCCAAGCTTCGCTCAATGACACTTCACATTCATCGTTCAAACTTTCGTTCCCAAATGCGGAAGCCCTTCTGAAGAAAGTTTTCATTGGGTACTCAATTGGTGATTTGAAAATTGAAAACGGACTGGTGACTGAAGCAAAAATGCTTATTCTTCATTATATGGTGGATACTTCTTTACCGAATGGAAAACAGTTGGCGATGGATTTTGAGACAAAAATTAGAAATTTCTTTGCCTCAATTAGTGATAACTCTCACCATATCAAATATTCCGTGCTTTCCAGAACAAGAGAACTCGAGGAGCAAAGGTTTGTGGTTGTGGTTTTATTCCCTTTCAAATAATTAAAGTATTTACTAAATTTTTTTCTTTCTTTCAGAGCCATCACAATCACTTCATTACCATTTTTATGTCTAACAATCAGTGTTCTGACGGTTTTCATGCTTATCACTCTTGTCCGATTCCCACTGTACACCAGTCAGCACTGGCAGAGTATAGTAGGAGTTTTATCCCCTGGAATGGCTCTGTGGACAACCACCGGATTGCTATGGGGAATCGGCTATCCATTCAGCAACATTCTTACCGTAGTTCCTTTCCTAGTGATCACCATTGGAATAGACGACGCTTTTCTGATCCTGGCAGGATGGAGACAGTCTACGTAAGTCCTTTTTTAGGCTCTCGGACGTTTCGAAAGTGTGACGTTTCGAAAGTGTGATGTTTCCCAAGTTTTTCTGCATTTTTTTCGTCGCGGCGCTTGCTCAAAATCAATCTTAAAAGCTTTTAAGGAAAAATTCCATAAAAAGCTTTAAAAAAAAACAGATTGTGTGCCAACGCCGCGACTCGAAACGTCGCACTTTCGAAACGTCACACTTTCGAACCGTTCGAGAACCTTTATTTAATAGTTTATTCTTTCACCGGGTTATTTCAGAAAAGGAGAAAGTCTTGAAGTAAGGTTAGGACAATCCGTGGCCATCTCAGGTGCCTCTGTGACAGTAACTTCTGTAACTGACGTTGCATGCTTCGCAACTGGACTCTTCTCCAACATGCCCGTTGTTCAACTCTTTTGTCTCTACACAACGGTGGCACTTGCTATTGATTTTTTCTACCAAATGACATTTTTCACGGCTCTCGTCGGAATTTTCGTTCGGAAGCAAGTGGATATTGAGAAGGAGTTGGTGAATAGTGAACCGAAAATTGAGAAAACAAAAGATGTCGATTCCAATGGAAATTCTTCTCTGGCTTCTATGCTAACATTTGTGCCAACGATTTCTCAAGAAGCTCACATGAGAAGTGTTCTGGAAGTTTTTATTGATTTTTTGCATACTGGAATTGCCAAATTTGTCGTGATCGTTTTGTTTATTGTGCATATTGCGGTAAGTCAACAATATATAATGTTGGGCTCTCTATATTCGCACTTTCAGATCTGCCTTGCTCTCGTTTCGCACGTAAACACAAACTTTGACATGGAGAATCTCTATATGGAAGACTCGCCACTTACCGATATCTCAAGAAGAATGCAGGATTTCGTTCTCGGCGAATCATTTGTAGTGAATTTCGGAGTTTATCCCATGCCAGATTTTGATAACGCGACGATCAGAGATAAATTCGAAGAAATGGTGAAGAACTTGGAGACAATGCCATATTTTGGAGCCGGAAAAGAGAATACAAATTTGTGGACGAGAGAGTATTCAAATGTAAGAAGAAATTGCTCTGTATTGTGAAAACTAAAAATGCAACGCGGTGTTTGCGTACTTTTGAAATTCAAACGACAATGAGAGAAATAGCACGAAAAATGAAGAGGCTTGTTCCCACATTTCAAAAGTACGCAAACACCGCGTTGCAATTTTTTTGAGACCCTGACAAAACCGGGGGAAAAGTTGCAAATCTGCGGGGCACTTTTTCCTGTTTTTCAACACTTCCGGTAAAAAACATCGTGCAGCATTTGCAAAAGGGGGCGGAGCCTCTTCCCCGGTTTTGTCCATTTTTTGCCCCGGTTTTGTCAGGGTCTCGAAAATAACGAGACCCTGACAAAACCGGGGAAGAGGCTCCGCCCCCTTTTGCAACTGCTGCACGATGTATTGTACTGGAAGTGTTGAAAAACAGGAGAAAGTGCGCCGCAGACTTGCAACTTTTCCCCGGTTTTGTCAGGATCTCAAAATAACAAAACGGCGAACTACCGTAAAAAAAGAGCAATGGTCACCCCTCTTTTCAGTAAAAGTAAAAATGGAAAACAAGATTTAACAATTATAGGAGCGTAGCCTAAATCACTCCGTAAATCGAGTTTTCCGGGTTACTGTTGATCGCCGACAATCATTTATTTTCAAAAATAGTTTAAAACGCAAAATTTATATAATGTTGAAAATTTCCAAAACCTCATGAATGAACGTTGCTAAATAGACTATTTTGTTGCTTTTCTGAATATTTATTGTGTTTTCAATCGACTTGCGACATGAGAACGCGAATCGAAACGCCGCCCACTTTTTTGTGCGCGATTGCGCGAACACAGTGATATTTGAAGAGACGCAGACAGAACGGTGAATTTTCATGCCGCAAGTCGATTGAAAACACAATAAAACAAAAATATTCCTACCAATATGTTCGTCATTGTAGGCCGTAGCATTCTGGGGTGAAACTGAGGATTTCTGGCACCGCGAAGACATGTTGAGCAACTATCGAGAGTATGGAATGGAGGAAAAGTACATAACAATGTCAAATGATACAAATGGAGACGAGATAATTGACGGATTCTTCTTCACAATCACCTATCACAATTTCTCAAATTTCCTGGAAGTTGAAGAGTTTTTGACGCATCGACGAGAAATTATTGGGAACTATTCCGAGTATTTCACCGTACTTTCACATCATCCATTCGAGAAAGTTCCCACCGAAAGTGCTGCTTCGGCTCCATTTAACTTTGTGTCCACGTCAGGTAAATATTTATAGAATAACGTGTTTATCACTTCTTTTTTCAGTCTCCGCGGTTATCCTAATGTCACTTCTCGTCTTGGCGTTCGTTATGAATTTCGAAGCGATCATTTCGGTCGTCGTGTCGATCATATCGATTTGCCTCGGAATCGTAGTTTATCTTCACGTGTGGGATGTCAATTTGGACGCTGTGTCGTTGATTTCAATGCTCATGTCGATTGGATTTTCGGTCGATTATTCTGCTCACGTCTGCTATCATTATTTTGCTCATGTTCATAAAGATGTGAGTTTTGTTAATTGGGTACTATATAATCCGTAGATGTCATGGGCCGGGCCGGGCACAAAACTTAGAAAATTAGTGCCCGTCTTTGTTCAAGTTTTTAAAAAATTCTAAACGGCAATTTTTGCATCTTCATTGCAGAACTTGTCTTCCTGTTGATTTAGTACTGCAAAACGCATTAAATTGTTCAAAACTTACAACTTTTACTGATTTAATACCACTTCGAACTAAAATTTCGAGAAGGAAATAACGAAAATGATGTGAAAAAGACAAAAATTCAAATTCAACGGTCCCTGCGCAAAAACTGCAGTACCCGTTTGCAAAAATACAAGACAGGGCCGTGGGCGCGCCCGGATTTTGGTATCTATGATATAATCAGCCCCTGCATTGTTATTGCCCACTTATTTTTTCTTGTCATTTTGAGCCACGCCTCTCAAATTTTTCAATTAAAAACAATGAAAAAAATCTGACACTGTAAATTTTTGTGCCAGAGCATACTGTATCTAAAAATCAAGTTGCACCATTTCGGAGCACCGTGATCTGTGTTCAATTCTCTTGCCGATTGACAAAAAAAAAATAATTTGGCGACGCACTAAATAGGGACATCAAAATATAGGTTTTCGCTGAAAATTGATGCCCACGCCCCTTCAATTTTTTTTTAACTGACTATGAGTGCAATATTTTGTAGCCACCCGTCGGGCTGCTGCCCGGTGAGTAGCGGACAATGGTGAACACAACACAACACGGCCTGTTATGCCGCGTCCAAAGTTTAAAAAATTTCTCAAATCAGGAGTTTTTTGCAGTCCAAAGTTCCACAAAAAATCCCAGAAAAAAAAAACGGTGACAGTTGAAACCGGTGTTACCGTAGTCCCTTCGCTGCGAGACCTTCTGTGTTTGAACTTGAATTTTCCCCCAAAAATTGAACAACTGTGGGAAAATTCAAGTTTAAACATAGAAGGTTTCGCAGCGAAACAACTACGGTAACACCGGTTTCAACTGTCACCGCCTGTTTTTTCTGGGATTTTTTGTGGAATTTTGGACTGCAAAAAACTCCTGATTTCAGGAATTTTTTGGACTTTGGACGCGGCATTAGGGACTACATTTCAGAAAAATGTTTTGAGATCAAATTTTCGAGCGCCAATTCTCGCGTCTCTGTGTCTCCATTTTTGCACGCTTTTTGCTAGACTTGGCAGGATGCCTTTTACGAGACACAGACACATGCGAAAAGGCACGAATTTCTTTACGTAGGGCCTAGCACGCCGTGCACAGAGATGTGGTTTAAAGCATTTATTAAGGAAAACCTGTTGCTACGGGAGGAAAAACCTTAACATTGAAAAGTGACGGGAGTTGTTTTACCTGTCATGGAAAATCATTTCCTGAAATCGCACTCGAGATCGACCACGGTGTGTTGAATGGTTCACCGCTGCAAACGCGCCCCCTCGCACTACTCATTGAAAGAAAGTTTTATGGTTACGGTCACTGTTTCTAAAATATCGCATTAATCAATAAATTGACGTGATTTTCTACCTTTTTGTACTCCTCCGCATAAGAAAAAATTAATGATGTTTTTTGAATTGTCGTAAGTTTCGGCGCATGCACAGAAACCTGTAACGTTATAATTTGAAAGCGCAATTTGCGTACTTTTTATTATTTTTGAAAAAATGTACGCTTCAACACACCGTGTCGACGAGGAGGCGACGAGTGCGTGAGCATTCCGCTCTCTCACAAAAATAACAAAACGAGGAACAAGAATTAAGAATAAAAATAATTAAAATTTGCTCCAAAATCACAGCCAAAACGAGCAGAAATCCAACGAACTGAGCGAGACGACGCAAGCGCGGAGGAAAAATCTGGAAACTATTTTAGGATTAAAGGGAGGCGCGGCGCTACGGTAGACAAGCGGGTCCCACCGCGACCGCGCCGTGCGCGCGCTGTTTGAATTATATTTTGAGTTTTCTTTTTTCAATGGAGAAAACTATAGTTTTGCGTCCCAAAATATGGTTTTTGGGAAAAGCAAGTCGATTATTGCTGCTCTTGGGCATCATTTATCGACACAATACGAAAAATCGCTAAATATCGCTAAACTGTGATGTGTTTTCAACCGAGATAACCTCGTCCATATTTAATTTTTTACAGGAACAACTATGGAAATCACACAACTACGCAGAAACCCGTGACCGTCTTCTGAGCACATTCCGTGGAGTGGCATGGCCTGTAATGCAATCCGGTCTCTCCACCATCCTGGGAATGTTCCCTCTGATGTTTGTCCGCGCCTACGTCGTCGCAGTTTTCTGGAAGACCGTAATCCTAGTTGGAATACTTGGAATGCTCCACGCTTTGGTCCTTCTTCCAGTCATTTTCATTCTGACTCACGATGCGAAACTATTCTTCCGACGGAAACGAACCGTATCGCCTACTACTAATGTTCATTCGATGGAGCTGGCTTCCTAGATTTTTTTTAGAATTATGTCTGTAGATGAGAATACAGGGTAGTTATATTACTGAAATTTCTCTTTTTTTTGTATATTGTTTTTTCTCTCTTGTTTTCTACGGGTTTGTCATATCTCATCAATAAATACATATGATTATGATTATTATTTGATTGAATTCAGTTGGAAAGTGGCCCAGGATATGGGGAAACGGACTTAGACATGGGGAAAAAAAAAGAAACAGAAACCTTGAAAAATGAAATGACAAAGTCAGAATGTTGCAAATATATTATACATCGACCAGTGGTGCAATAAAAATAGAAAGGGGTGATTCAGCAGTTGCACTTTTTGCTCCTCCCATAGCTCTCTTCGTCATCATCGATTAGACGAATCGATCGATTCGAAGTGTGCTCTTCGGACGTTTCATTTCGCGCATGCTCTATCATTTCTGTGAAATTTAAAGTCACCATTAAGAGAATTTTCGAGGCCCTGACCAAACTGGGGGGAAAATTTTTAATAAAAAACCGAGGAACAAGCCGGCTTCTTTGCAAGTTTGCAGAACTGTTTTTCAGTTTTACAACGACAAACAAAGATTGCAAAGTCCAGTTTTTTAATGGGGTTATTCTCGGAACCAGCAAAAAAAGCAAAAAATAGAAAAAACCAGCAAAAATTCGGAGAATGCTTCGATGAGTCGGAAATTTTGACAAAAAATGTCAAAAATACTTGCGGACATGTGCAGAAAATTTCAGACCGAAATATTGATTTTGAAAACTTTCAAAAAAAAAAAATCAATAATTTTCAAAATTTATATTTCGGTCTGAAACTTTCTGCACATGTCCGTGAGAATTTTTAACATTTTTTGTCAAAATTTATGACTGATCGGAGCATTCCCGAATTTTCGCTGAATTTTTTGCTTTAATGGGGTTATTCATGAGAAAAAAAACGGTTTGTTTTTGTTTTTTTTCCAATTCACGCGATGTCGAGAATTGTAAAAAAATACAGGTAGAGAAACGAGGATATAGCATTGATAGTGAAGAGACACAGAGACTGCCCCCTTTCTTTGAACTCCTCACCTTCTCCGTCTCTTCAATATCAATGCTATATCAGGGGGACCCCCATTTCTCTACCTGTATTTTTTTTACAATTCTCGACATCGCGTGAATTGGAAAAAAAAACAAAAACAAACAGTTTTTTTCTCATGAATAACCCCATAAGGAGAAAAAATCGAAAATTCAAAATTTCCGATTCCGAACAACCACAAAAAACTCACTTTGAGCAAGAGTTTGGAAAGCCTCGTCGATTCCAACATTTTCTTGCGCCGAGGTTTCCATATAAAGTGTTTCTTCTGCCTCTGCGTATGCTTCAGCCTCCCGGCGGGGCACTTGACGGTCCTCTTCCAGATCAATCTTGTTGCCGACAACCAAAATTTCAGCCGTTTTTCCCAGGCACGTTTTGATTTCGAGAACCCAGTTTTTGACCTGAAACATATTGAATTGGATCATTTTTGTCTGAACTTTTTTCTGTCAATTTTTATTATTTTTTCTAATTTCATCTATTTATTTATGATTTTACAGAGTTTTAATTTGAAAATTGTACGTTGTACGGAATTCAAAAGATTTTTACGCACATTTTCAAAATTTCAGGACAAATTTTTTTTTATGTTGAAACGATTTTTTGAGAACATTAATGGGATTATAAAATAGAAAAAAACCAGCGAAAAATTCAATGAAAATTCGGAAAACGCTCCGATCGGTCTGAAACTTTGAGAGATCATTTTATGGGGTTACTCAGGGTCGGAAAAAAAAGAAAAAAATCCGTGGCCGCAGATAGTTTTTTTTCCGTTGCTTTTCTAGGCCATCGCAAATGTTTTTTAGGCCCTCCGCTGTGAGACCTGCGAAATATCGATTTACGGGCGAATAAATTTTTAAATTGTTTACTTCCAATGAATTTCTGTATTTTTTCAAAAATTATTCGCCCGTAAATCGATATTTCGCAGGTCTCACAGCGGAGGGCCTAAAAAATTTTGCGATGGCCTAGAAAAGCAACGGAAAAAAACTCTCGCGGTCACGGATTATTTTCTTTTTTTTTCCGTCGTTTGAATAAAGAAAAAAAGAAAAAAAAAACTATTTTTTCCGACCCTGAATAACCCCATAAAAAATACTTTCGGACCTTTCCAGAACATTTCAGAAGGAAATATTAATTTTTAAAAATATCGATTTTTATTTCTGAAAATGTTAAAAAATCGAGTATTTTAAAATGATTTCCCAAAGTTTCAGATCGATAGGAGCATTCTCCGAATTTTCGCTGAATTTTTTGCGAAACCAAAATTTCACAAATTTTCCCCTCACTTTTTCAAACGACCGCCGATCGGTGATATCATAAACGAGAAGAACTCCACTACTTCCTCGATAATAAATCGGACCGAGTGCATGATACTTTTCCTGGCCAGCAGTATCCCAAATGTTCAATTCGACGCGACAATCATCCACGTGGACTGTTTTGCTTTGGAAACTTGCCTGAATCGGATAAAATTGGAAACATAGTTTAAGCTATAAACTCACCTGAATAGTAGACAAGTGTCTGGTTTGGAACTTGTTTTCCACAAATCGGAGCACCAGCGATGACTTTCCGACGCATCCTTCGCCAAGTAAAACTACCTTGAATTTGAAATCTTTCCGCTCACCGGCGGGCATTTCTGATAGAAGATTATAAGTTTAGACATGGGTCTCACAAGCTCTGCCCATTTTTAAAAAAAATATTCTGGCTATTAAAAATTTTATAGGGTTATTCTCGAAAACAGCAAAAAAAATTCCGCAAAAATTCGGAGAATTCTCCGATCGGTCTGAAACTTTGAGAGATCATTTAAAAAAATACTCTCGGACATTCCCTGAAAATTTCAGACCGAAATATTGATTTAAAAAATATCGATTTTTATTTCTGAAAATTTTCAAAATCGATATTTTGGTCTGAAATTTTCAGGAAATGTCCGAGAGTATTTTTTAAATGATCTTTCGAAGTTTCAGACCGATCGGAGCATTCTCCAAATTTTCGCTGATTTTTTGCTGGTTTTTTCTATTTTTTGCTTTTTTTGCTGGTTCCGAGAATAACCCCATAATGGCGCGGCCAGAAATGAAAAAAAGGTGGCCATAAATGCAGAAATTTCCCCTTTTTTCTAAATTCAACCGTGCGATTTAGAAAAAAAGGAAGGAAATTTCTGCATTTATGGCCACCTTTTTTCATTTATGGCCGCGCTATAAAGAAAGCTGAGATGGAAAAAAAATCTTCCGAGTTCCGTCGGAAATTTCCGATTTTGTAATTTTATCTTCCGAATTTCCGTCGGAATTCCGAAATCGAAAATTCTCGTTCCGATTTCCGATCGGAAAAATCGGAAATGAACCTGAATAGGCCCATAAAATCTTAAATTATCCACAAAAAAATTTTAAAAATTGAGGAAAGATAGGTAGACTCGTGTTTTAAATTGGGAATTTGTTTCACGGACATGGTTGAATTTTTTCCAAAAAAAAAAAAAACGATTTTTCGTACCAAATTTCGACAGAAAAACATGTTTTTTTTCAACATCGAAAGAAAAATATATCCGACGGAAACGGAATTATTTTTGGAAGTGAAACTGCCTCGGAACCGGAAATTTCCGACATCGGAATTCCGTATTTTCGGAAATTTCCGAGAAAGGATCATGAAAAATATGCACACAGTTTTAAAACTGTCAAAATTCGAAAAAAAAAATGAACACGATAAAAAATTGTTGACAATTTAAAAAATGAAATGTGAGTGAATATTTAACCGAAATCATAAAACGAAGTGAGATCAACAATTTCACCCGCCCCACTCAAAGTTGACCGCACTGAACGATGACGATCGGCAATTTTGGTTTATTATTGGCTCCCGTTGGCACATTTTCAATCTTTCGGACGGTCAGCATGCCATCCAGTACTCGTCCTGCAACATGATCGGTCAATGATAAATCAAATCGCAGCGCCGCGCCGCGCGGCGCAAGGAATTATAATTTTTTTAAATACCTCCAAATTCTAATCGTTCGTTTTTACAAGTTTAGCTTTACCCTCCTGTTTGTTTTAGATTGGCTATAAACGGGAAAAGTTTGTTTTAGAACAGAACGCATTTCCTTTCCAGAATAATAAAAATGACCAGTGGTGGTGTAGGATCGGGTAGGATCGAAGGATGAAATAATCAGAAGCGTCACCAGACCAGACCAGCCAGCTTTATCGGTATAAAAAGGTGATAAACGCATAGTGATAAAGCCAGTCTTGTGCGTAAAAATGGCCCGCACTCTTGTACTTCTTCTCCTGTTTACGGCTACGGTCGCCTCTCAAACGTTACTTCCACTTTTCTACGGAAACGCGGGAATTCCAAATCCATATTTGCAATATAAAACGACGACGGCATCGCCGTCAATGTATCACCAACATTATCAGTGAGTTTGATTTTTTTTTTTTTATTTAAATAAATAGAACTGTATTATGGACCTATTCACAAAACCGGAAAAAAGGAAGAAAAAGGAAAAAAATTGTGGGAAAATCGGAGAAAGCTCCGATTGACCTGAAATTTTATGAAATATTGGAAAAAATTCTCCTGTACACGCTCAAAAAATTTTGGACCAAAATATCGAGAAAAAATCGATATTTTAGTCCAAAATTTTTTGAGCGTGTACAGGAGAATTTTTTCCAATATTTCCCAAAATTTCAGCTCAATCGGAGCATTCTCCAATATTTCCCGCAATTTTTTTCGGTTTTTTTCCGGTTTTGTGAATAGGTCCGTTAGAAGGGCCGGTCCTTCGAAAGGTCCTTGTATCAATTTATATAATTTAATTTATTTTATTTGCTTTCAAATATACATACATGATAAAGAGGAAAACCGAGCAGAATTATCGGGGCAAATAAAAATGAAATGACCGATTAGAAGGGACCTTCAATTAGAGGCGGCTCTTCTATTTTTCGTGCGTCTTGAAAAAAACAAACAATTTAAAAAAATTAGAAAAAAATCCAAAACATAAAAAAAAACGCAAGAAAACATTTAAATTTGAACACAAAACGATAAAAAAATAATTAAAATTTTAATTTGGTTGTAATTCTGCGTCAGTATTTTCGCTGAAGGGGTCCTTCTATTAGAGGGGACCCTTCTATTAAAGGGGCCCTTCTAATACAGTTTTTACGGTATATTTTTTAATGGACTTATGCACAAAACCGGAAAAAAAGAAGAAAAATAAAAAAAATTAAGGGAAAAATCGGAGAAAGCTCCGATTGACTTGAAATTTTGGGCAATATTGGAAAAAAATTCTCCTGTACACGATCAAAAAATTTTGGACCAAAATATCGATTTTAAAAATTAATTTTTCAGAAAAATCGATATTTTGGTCCAAAATTTTTTGAGCGTGAGAATTTTTTCCAATATTTCCCAAATTTTTTGCTCAATCGGAGCATTCTCCGATTTTTCCCGATTTTGTGAATAGGACCATAAAGGGGCCCTTCTAATACAGTTTTGACGGTATATTTTTTAACATCTAATGAAAAAAAAAACAAATTCAATTTTTATTCTTTCAGACAACTCGGATGGCGTACTAATGATGCTGGTGACATTTACCACAACCACAACCCGTATTCTTCCTTCTTCGTACTTCAGAAATCCACCTACCCATAGAATGTTTTATTTATAATTTATATATTTACATATTTGTTATATTTATAATAAAAAAACATACCAAAAACAACGTGTTTGTTATCCAGAAAGTCAGTCTTTGCACACGTGATAAAAAATTGGCATCCGTTAGTGTCCGAACCGGCGTTTGCCATTGACAGCATTCCTGGCCCGGTGTGCTTCAACTCGAAATTCTCATCACGGAATTTCGAGCCGTAAATGCTCATGAGACCGGTTCCGTCGCCCTGCAAAACATGACATGCAATGTGTTATGAAAAACGAGCATCTCAAAAATACATTGCAAAAATCGCCGCCTTGAATCATGAAATCCTTAATAACACGGTGGAATGTACAGTTTTTGTAGCCATTTGGCACGCCGTCCTTTTTGTATTCGCCCGTACAGAATTGACGGAAATTCTCGGCCGTTCTGGGAGTCACGTCGGCGAATAGCTCAATCTGGGGAAAAAATACAATTAATAAAAAGTAAAAAATAAAAAACCCTACCACAATAGTTCCTATTGGCGCTCCTCCGGCGGTGACTTCTAAAAAGACAATCGGGTTGTCCGGATGCCGAAGTTGCTCGGCAAATTTGTCGTACTCGGTCATGCTGAAAATTTAAATAGTTTTAAAGGGGGTGCCAACTTTCTGGGGAAAGTTGCTTAAAATATACTCACATTGAAATCGCACAAAAAAGTTCTCTGATTTTTCATGATTTTTACAACAACAAAAAAATAGAAGACCACGAGGAGTACACGAAAAATCGTGGCCGTGGCCTAGGAAACCCGCAGCCGCGGCTTTTAAAAAATTCCACGGTGTCCCGCACGAGAAAAGCGACGCCGCTGTTCGAGAAAAGAGACGCCTCGGCGTCTCTCATCTCTCATGCGTGCAGGTGGAGCGCGATTGCATCGGATTTCGTCTGGAAAATGTGCCCCATAAAAACACGTGGAAAAAAAGAAATTGAATGGATTTTTTGAAGAAAAAACAAATAAAACAGACACTAAAAGGTTCAAATTAATTTTTGAGTTAGAAAACTGTACAAAAAAAATTTCAATACTGGTTTAAATGACACACCGAAGTTTACACTGTTATGAGGCTCTGTAGCTAAGGTATACCCGTATTCTTTGTGAATTTTTTGACTTGTTTGTTCAATTCACTTCTACAAAATATAAAATGAGCAAAAAACCCACATTCGATATCAGAAAGCCTGAATTTAAGGGCTCGGAATATGAATTTTAGGATACTGTAGCCCATATTCGCCAAAAAAGTATTTTTTTCAAAAATCGGTTGCCTTACAGAATTTTGCATTTTGAATGCGGTTATTTTCCGCTTTTGATCAAGTAAATTGGTTGAAAATTACTGAAGTTATTAATAAATCAAGTTTTGCACTATAACTCGAAAAAATGGGTCATTTTTTGAAAATTTCAATAAAACAAAATCCTGGTTCAAAGATTCGTTGCCTTGCAAAGTTTCTAAATTTGTTTGCGGTCATTTAAAGATGTCAAACAAGATATTTGGCCTCCAACTAATTGAGTTATTAATGTTTGATTAAGTTCCAGTAGCACTAGGGGGAGTACTGTATGCGCACAGAAACCTTCCTGACGTCGCCCATTTCTTTTGTAGCTTTGTGAATGATGAATATTGTCTTAAATAATACTTCTAAACAAAGTATAATGATATGGAAGCGATATTATTGAAAATATAGGTCCAATCTACTTAAATCTATTGAAAGTGCATTTTTATTATTCTGGCGCATTTTTTATGCTCGTACGTCCAAATGTCTTCGTAAAATAGTTTTCGAATGTAATTCCAAAAAGAAAGTTCAAAAAATAATGGTTTTCTTGCTTTTAACAATTATGGAAATCTACTGTAGTCTGATCAAGCAGCGTGCGAGAGAGCGAGAGGGTGCCAGACGAAACAGAAAAATGCTTGCGCGCATCGCGTGCGGGACACCGTGAATTCAATTTTCGGCGCTATGCGGGTTGGGGGGGGCCACCCAAAAAATTTTTTTTTCAATAATTTTTTTTTCACTTTTTTTGTTGTTCACGCGTTGAATATGTGTTTCTGAGCACTTATCGATGCACGGAAAGTTCAGCGGCAACGCGCCGGAAGCATGTGTGACACTTTTCAAAAGGGCGACCGGAGGGAGCTGGGCGGAAGCATGCTTTGCGGGAGGATTTTTTGTGATTAAAAGTGTAAAGGTGAGCCCAAAAAAGATAAGAAAAGGTTACTGGGAGCCGATTAAACACTCAGAAGGATCAAAGCAAGCTTCCGCCCAGCTCCCTCCGGTCGCATATTTGAAAAGTATCACACATGCTTCCGGCGCGTTGCCGCTGAACTTTCCGGACAAAAAATCAATACAGAATGAGATTAATATATGAAACAAATCAAAAGCGATGCGAAACCGCTCCAAAAAAACGAAAAAAACAATTTTTTTTGGGTGGCCCCCCCCAACCCGCATAGCGCCCAATTTTCCTCGTTCTTATCATCGATTTTCGATAAAACATGCTCTAATCGCTTATTGTAATTTTAGATAATCGCGAAAACACATTTCAGTAATGAAAATCGAAAAATCGATATTCCCCGTGGTCTTTTTTTTTTGTTGTAAAATTCGCCAAAAATCAGAAAAAAATTTTTTTGCGATTTCGATGTGACATTTTTAAAGAAAATTGAGCATTTTCCCAATATTCAAAGACAAATTTAGGTATTCAATGGAAATTTTGATCTAAATAATGGCAAAAGCAAACGAAAAAATCGAAAATTCCTGGAAAAAAAAATGATTCATGGCTTTATAACATTTTTTAGAGATTTTTTTGCAAAAATTCACACAAAAATCATGAGAAAAAGCAACGCGTTGACGAAGGAAAAAATTACGAAAATAAAAAAAAATCAACAGGAATTAACCGAAAAAGTGTGCGGGACTATTGCAAAATTGCAGACTCCGCCCACAAAACCCTGCCGCACTGATTTTTTTTTGCAAAATTTTCTATTTTTTTTTCAAAAACAGCTAAAATTGTTTTATTTTTTGATGCATGCCGCCGGCGTAATTTATTTTTCCTTAAAGTTAAAAAAATTCCTGTTTTCCATGTCCATAAAACATATCCTATATTTAGAAACAATTTTTTTCAGGGTTTGCTCAAATGTCAGCCCGCAAAACTAAAGCGTAAGTTCTTTTTCAAAAGGAATAAAAAAATGAATTCATCTTTCAGGTCTTCTCACATCAGCTATGAAGACGATAATGCAGACTTGATCGATGAAATCAACACATTTCACAACAAGGACAGAGAAATCAAAAAGGGCTCAATCCACAAGCGGAAAACATTCGATCGTCCGGAAGAGGTTTTGAACGTGGAAGCAGAGGCGTCGGACAGCAGTGAAGATGACGGCTCGGATTTTGATGACGATGATGTCAATGGTATGGTTTTGAATAGAACTGATTCCAAAGATTTTTTTTTTCTTTTTGCAGATATCACCGACAACAAATGGGGAAAGAAGCGGCAAGACTTTTACGGCACCGGATATGTGGACAAGGACTGGGGTGGCATGCGTGAGGAGGAAGTAGAAGATGCTCAGCTTGAAGAGGAAGATGCTCTTAATCGTCAAAAGCAGATCGACAAGTCGACGGCTGCCATCGCCGATTTGTTCGACGATGATGATGAGGAGGAAAATGAGAAGGAAGAAACTGTTGAGGTTTGAGCGAATTTATGAGATGAAGATAATCTGGAAATGTTTCAGGTGGCAACAATTTTAAATTTTAATGAAGAAAACGCCAAGAAAAAGAACAAAAAAGTTGCGAAAATACTGGAGCAGTTTGAGGCTAGGGTGAGATTTTATTATTTTTTTTTGTTGATGACTTGGCATTTTCTGAGACACTGCCAAAACCAAGTCTGCGGCGCGAGTTTTGATGCTATTGCTGAATAGAACTGCCTGAAATGGATCTGTACTGAAAAAAAAAACGGCTCTGGGACGTTTCGAAACCTGCCATTTCGAAACGTTAGTGCTAGCTAGTATTCACACTATTGACGAAATTCGGTCAAGGATAAAAATAGTTGCCACGGTGTCCAGGATTGGAAATGTGGGCGGAGCCTAATTTGCTGGCGCGCCAGAAAAATTGCATGGCGCACTTTTTTAAATTGATTTTCTTATTTTTGTTTCAGTAAAACCCTATTTTATCTTTTAATATCTCAAATATTTCAATTTGAACCATAAAAACCTCTAAACTTCTTGCAGGCTGGAAAATTCGAGCGAAACGCGCAATATTTGCTAACAATCGTTGAAAATCGAATAAATTGCATTTATTTTTCATGATATTTGTTTTATTTACAGGGCTAAATAAAATCTGACATGAGAGATTTCGTTGCATTCAATGTATATTCAAAGACATTATAGGTATGCGTTTTTTAACAGACAGAAGATATGGATTTTATTCTCGAAACCAGCAAAAAATTCAGCGAAAATTCGGAGAATGTTCCGATCAGTCTGAAACGTTGAGAAATCATTCAAAAAATACTCTCGGGCATTCCCTGAAATTTTCAGACTAAAATATTGATTTAAAAAAATATCGATTTCTATTTCTGAAATGTTTCAAAATCGATATTTTGGTCTGAAATTTTCAGGGACTGACCGGAAGTATTTTTTAAATGATTTACCAAAGTTTCAGACCGATCGGAGCATTCTCCGAATTTTCGCTGAATTTTTAGCTGGTTTTTTTTCTATTTTTTGCTGGTTCCGAGAATAACCCAAAAAAAAAAAAACGAATAAGAAAAAAATACGGAAAAATACGCATCGGAGAGCAGCCATAGAAATAACCGTCATCCGACGGTGAACCGGCTTTTCTCAACAAAATAATTGATTGTTTTTTTTTAACCAGAGGGAATTATAGCCCATAAAATTGACCAAACTTTGATTACCATGAAGATTTATCCTGCAAAACACCAAAAAACTCATTTTTTTTAAAGCTCCGTTATGCTAAAAACGATTATTTCGTAATTGTGGCTGAACCAAATTCGACATTCTTAGGCTTAAAAATTTCTAAAGACCTCAGCTATAATTGAGTCGAAACACATTTGGGAAAAATAAAGAATTTGAATATGTATTTTCCCGAAAAACATGAAAAAACGCCACAAAATTTGAATTTCGCGCAAAATCCAGTGGAGCACGTTTGCTTTGGCTCCGACCACTTTTCAAATCCTGGACTTTTCAAATCTTTGATTTTTTCAAAATAATGCGAAAAATCAGTGCGACAAAAAATATATGCGAAAAAAAAATCAAAGCAGTTATAACGGATTCGTGGCAGAGTGACAATTTTTTCATGCTTTTATTCGAAAAAATGAAGAAGTATCTGAAGAAATGAAGAGATTTTTCGTCTCCTAGTTTCACGTGAAATGTCACTCCGTCACGAATCCATTATATATGCCGCAATATCACCCGAGTTTTGTACAGGAATTGTTGAAAATGCAGGAAAACCCGTGCTGCAGACTTGCAAAATGTTCCATTGTTCTGTCTCCATTTTATGCCAATTTTTTTACTGTGAAAAGCACTTATTGTTAGCGTTGCTTTTCCCATTGATAATTTTTAACTATCGCGTTCTGTTCTTGTCAAGACACGTACGTTTTCGTCGTATTCCGCTTTCACTAACTGTTCTCTTCTCTCCTCGAAAGCGTCGATGGCTAGTAGATAAGCTGCGTCTAGTCGCGCAATAGCCAAATGATTACGGCAAAAACGGGTTATGTCAACCAACTATCCATCCCAAGAGATATGCTGTCCGGGACGTTTTTTAAATTTCTTTCAAACGATCTTTTTTTGTCCCCAAATGCCTCATAGCATGACAAAATATATATACATTAGTTGAATACGATAGGAATCACCTGGAAAGTGGAAGAGAGTCGTCTAGAGGGCACGAGTCTGGCTCTGAACACACTTTGATGTCTGATCGGAATATGTGTCTGTACGCATATTCATCCATCCCAATCTGCCAAATTAGTGTTGTCATTCGCAAAAGGGTGGAGTTTGGAAGAAAGATCGAAAAGGGGTGAAGCGAGAGATTTATTATATATTGCTTCGGTATTTGCAGATTTCAACACGAAATTCTCTTGATTGCAGTTATTTTTCTAGATTCTTGATAAAATGTCTAGTCTTGTGGTTTTCTGTCATCGGCAAAGTTTTCTCCATCTTTGGCAGTTCCTGCTAAATCGATTTCACGTGTACGCAATAGCAAAAGTGGTAAAAATGGCTCTGGGACGTTTCGAAACAAGACTTTTCGAAACCTGCCACTTCGAAACTAGGAAGTTTCGAAACTTTAATGCATTTTAGAGGTAAATTTCGAAAAATTCTTGGAATTTACCGATAAAAGAGTCGACAACTATTTTATCCTTGGCCGAAATGTGTCAATAGTGCGAACACGGCG
This sequence comes from Caenorhabditis japonica, assembly GCA_963572235.1. Classification (NCBI taxonomy): domain Eukaryota; kingdom Metazoa; phylum Nematoda; class Chromadorea; order Rhabditida; family Rhabditidae; genus Caenorhabditis; species Caenorhabditis japonica. The sequence goes on along the minus strand of OY754343.1, from coordinate 20,768,017 downwards.
CCGAAAATAGGGCTCTGGGACGTTTCGAAACTTTTTTGAATGTTTGCGGCATTCTAGTGGATTCAAATTCCCAAAAAAATAAAAATAACTGATAAAAACGAAAAATGAATACCAAATGCCCGCGTCTTTTGGTGTCAATTCGCGAAAAACAATACGCAAAAATGCAAAAAAGTTTCGAAACGTCCCAGATGGCAGGTTTCGAAACTGGGACGTTTCAAAACTTTTTTGCATTTTTGCGTATTGTTTTTCGCCTATTGACACCAAAACACGTGGGCATTTGGTATTCATTTTTCGTTTTTATCAGTTATTTTTATTTTTTGGGAATTTGAATCCACTAGTATGCCGCAAAAATTCAAAAAAGTTTCGAAAGACCCGAAATTAGTACTAAAGTTTCGAAACGTCCCAAAGCCGTAGTTTTTGAACATCCACTTTTCTTCGGTTCTACCTTTTTTCTGCTTTTTTGGACGCACCATTAATGAGAATTTGGTTGAAATTTAAAGGCGCATCGAATTATTTCATTGGCCGGTCTCGACACGACTGTAGATTTTGTCGTTTTTCCTCAATACTGCATAGGGAAAAAACCATGAAACCTCGGTCCGGGGCTCTTTTGGAATAGAAATTCGACAAAATTGAAATGTCACGTTTTGGAAATTGCTTGAAAATATTTAGAAATCCACGGAATAGAAATGTAATAAATCAGAAACGTAATAAAATGGAAACGCGTGAAAACGGAAACGTAGCAGAACAGAAATGTGTCGAATTTGAAGTAAAATGGCAATGGAGCGCGTTTGCGAGATTTATTTTTCAAAACTACCTTTTTCGATATTTTTCACGTTTTTCTCGATTTCGGTACGTGGAAAATGGAAAAAAAACCGAAAAAACCTGAAAAAAATCCAAAAATACGTGGAAGATATCGAGAAAAACGTGAAAAATATCGAAAAAATCGTTTTGAAAAATAAATCTCGCAAACGCGCTCCATTGCCATTTTACTTCAAATTCGACACATTTCTGCTCTGCTACGTTTCTGTTTTCACGCGTTTCCATTTTGTTACGTTTCTGATTTATTACATTTCTATTTCGTGGATTTCTATTTTCACGCAATTTCCAAAACGTGACATTTCATTTTTGTCAAATTTCTATTCCGAAAGAGCCCCCCTCGGTTCATAATGGGGTTATTCACGAAATGGCAAAAAATGGAAAAAAAACTGCGCGAAAACTGGGAAAATGCTCCGATTGATCTGAAATTTTGGGAAATGAAGGAAAAAACTCTCCCGGACATTCCCACAAAATTTCAGACCAAAATATCGATTTTTAAGAAATATTGCTTTTTTTCTGAAAATGCTTAAAATCGATATTTTGGTCTGAAATTTTGTGGGAATGTCCGGGAGAGTTTTCTCCCTCATTTTCCAAAATTTCAGATCAATCGGAGCATTTTCCGAGTTTTCGCGCAGTTTTTTGCCATTTTTTGCCGTTTCGTGAATAACCCCATAAGATTTTTTTTCTCCCAGCCATCCCGGCGGATGCCGAGAAACCTGGTTAAATGCATTTTTTTTATTGGTTCATCCAAACAGTTTGAAATTTTCAATTCAGCAAAAACCAGAAATTTACCATCTTTCAGAAGCGCATCTTTGATCTTGTCGTAAAACCACTCGAAAACGTAATCAAGCAGATTCCGAAATGCGCACTGCGATCACAGCTGGTCTACATCGCTCAAACCTATGCTTCGTGAGTATTTAATGTCTTCTGTCTCATCATCTTATTCATCGAAATGAATGAATGGCTACATTTGTTTTTAGATATCTCATGAACACTGCCTTCTTTCTCAATCTCAAAGCAAAACAGTTTGTGAAGGAGAAGCTCGACGACCCGCTCATTGATATTCATCCGGTTATAGAAGCATTGAAGCGGCTCGAGAAGGTGAGACGACGAGCAATTTTATCAATTTTTACTAAGTACTATTGTCCATTCGCGAAAAATGCAAGTGCGCTCCACGACACGTAGTACTACGTGGATTTCATTTTCGTCGCCAAATTATTTCAATTCGTGTGTAAATTCAACGTGAAATGAAATAATTTGGCGACGAAAATGAAATCCACGTAGTACTAGGTTTCGTGGAGCGCACTTGCCTTTTTCGCGAATGAACAATATGTATATTTCAGAGAATAGTCGAGTGCGAAGACTTCTTGCACGCCAACTCGGATTATCTGGATGAGCTGAAATTGTGGGCAGAGTCGGATTCTGAGAGCTTGGAAGAACTCGTCTCAAAAGTTGGAGGCGTTCAACTCAACAAGAAGACGTTTGGAGCCGGAGTTAACAAGGTTTGATTTTTCCCCTTTTTCTGGTTTCAGCTATAAAAAGAAGGAGCAATAGCATTTTTTTTTTCGCCGAATTCCTGGGTTTATACCGCCATTTCCGTTTTTAAAAATCTACTTTGAATCAGATTCCAAAATTGCAGATACACTCCAATTCTGATGATGTGATGTTATCTTCCGGAGCCAGTGGCAAAAAACTAAACTTCACTCCGATGGACCCCGATGAGAAGCGGAAGGCGTCGGACAAAATTTCGAAGAATCGTGAATATGCGGAAAGAAGAGGCAAAAAGAAGGCAAAAACTAGCAAGGTGAGAGATCTAATTTGGTGCATACCAAATAGCAGCCAAATAGCAGCCAAATAGCCGCCAAATAGCAGCCAAATATCAGCCAAATAACCGCCAAATAGCGGCCAAATAGCAGCCAGATAGCAGCCAAATAGCCGCCAAATAGCAGCCAAATAGCAGCCCGATAGCAGCCAAATAACTGCCAAACAGCAGCCAAATAACCGCCAAATAGCGACCAAATAGCCGCCAAATAGCAGCCAAATAACCGCCAAATAGCAGCCAAGTAGCAGCCAGATATCGGCCAAAAAGCTGCCAAATATCAGCCAATTAGCCGCCAAATAGCAGCCAAATAGCCGCTAAATAGCAGCCAAGTAGCAGCCATATAGCGGCCAAATAGCAGCCAAATAGCCGCCAAATAGCAGCCAGATAGCAGCCAGATAGCAGCCAAATAACCGCTAAATAGCAGCCTAATAGCAGCCGAATAGCAGCCAAATAACCACCAAATAGCAGCCAAATAACCGCCAAATAGCAGCCAAATAGCCGCCAAATAGCAGCCAGATAGCCGACAAATAGCAGCCAGATAGCGGCCAAATAGCCGCCAAATAACCGCCAAATAGCAGCCAGATAGCAGCCAAATAGCAGCCAAATAGCCGCCAAATAGCAGCCAAATAACCGCCAAATAGCCGCCTTTTTGAAACTTCTGGTTTTGAAACGTCGCGGAGCCGTTTAATTACGAAATCAAATTTTCATGTCAATAAGATTCCCATGAGCTGATCCCTACGCCCACGCGCCGGCGTCTCTGAGCACAGAATTGTCAAGTATTTAACGTGTCAACAAATACCGTCCATCTAAAAGTGGTTTTTTTAAAGCAAAAATAAACTAGTAGGGTGCGTATGTTAATGGGGATCAGGGGTGGGACAAAAAAGTTTTCCACAAAAAAAATGTTTTTTTTTGTCCTTTAAAAAATTCACCAAAAAAAAAACAAAAAAATACGTATTTCTGCCAGTTAAATGGAGATTTTCCAAGTTTTTCTTGAAAATTAGAGGTTTTTGTCAATTCGGAGCATATACCGATTAAGTTTTTGCCCAAAAACCGGAACTTTTTTCGCCTCCGTGGCTCTGAAAAAAATTTTTGTCTCATCCAAAAAAAAAACCCCGAAAAAACCAAAAAAAAATCCAAAAAAAAATTTTTTTGGTCCCACCCCTCATGGAGATCGAAAAAACAAGCAGGCGGCCAAAATTCGAAAGCCATTCGTCCTAATGAGCGTTTCCCTCTTTTCTTTTCTGCTCAACTCGCGCATCAGATTTGAAGAGAACAAAAACGAGAGTGGATGTGTGGCTAGGCTACCGCGCTCGACGTGCTGCCGTGGCTCCCGTTTTTTTTTTTCATATTTTGATGTCCTTTTTGAATGTATAGATTAGAGGTGTACGGAGTGAGAAGTAGTATAGCCGAAATTGAAACTGGATGATTGGGAATTCGGAAAACAAATTATGAAATTTTTTTAAAAACGACTCTATCACATTTCGAAACAAGGCGTTACGAAACTGGGTCATGTCTAAACCTGTCGAGAGTGACAAAACCGGGGAAGTACAACACTGTCACGTAAAATTGCGGATGACTCATTTTCCGCGCAAATTGAGGAAAATTGCCAGATTTTTAATATCATATCAATTATATTATTGAAATAATTTTGTTGGCACGTCAGTAATTATATGGATAAAAAATTCAACAGAAAAAAATCTTCGGAACTCTGAAAAAATAATGCTGAATTTTGAAATCGTATTCTTCGAGAGCGTGACAAAACCGGGGAAGTTCAACACTGTCACGTAAAATTGCGGACAACGCTGAATTTCAAAATTCGTCATTATTTTTTTCAGAGTTCCAAAGATTATTTCGTTGAATTTTTATCCATATAATTACTGACATGCCAACAAAATTATTTCAATAATATAATTGATATGCTATTAAAAAATCTGGAAATTTTCCGCAAATTGCGCGGAAAATCAGAGCCATCCGCAATTTTACGTGACAGTGTTCTACTTCCCCGGCTTTTGACATTTTCCCCCGGTTTTGTCACGCTCTCAACCTGGCACTTCGACCTAAAACTATTATTTGTCACCGTCTTCGCATTGACAAAATTTCGACCAAGGATATCAGAGTTTTTGAATTGTTTATCTTTAAATTCGTAAAAATTGCCAGCGCTAAAAGTGTACTAAAGTTTCGGAACGTCCCAGTTTCGAAAGGAAATGGGAAAAAAACAGAAGAAAAAAATTCCGTGAAATGCTCAGAAAATTTAGGATAGAAATATCGATTTTAAAAAATTATGTTGTTTTTTTTTCTGAAAATCTTTGAAATCAATATTTTGGTCCAAACTTTTCCGCGCATATTTATCCAGGAGTATTTTTGCCCTTATTTTCCAGATTTTCAGGTCAATCGGAGAATTTCCCGACCGCCCCAGTTATCAAATAATCCAAACCAATGTTTTGATTTCAGACCAAGAACCGCCGAAAGGTTCATGCGATCGAAAAGCGTGTCAAATCACAAATTGGAAACGTGCGTCGCGAAATGCAAAAGTATTCTGGAGAGACGAGCGGAATTCGTTCTTCAACTATCAAGTCAACAAAACTTATCGCCTAGGCAACGACAGGTGAGTGATTCATAGATCTTTGTTCTTCCAATAGTTTAATCACGTGGTAAGGTTGTACTGAGCGTTGGCTAATGAGATTGCTCACTGAAAATACCCGAAGGCAATAATGATAATGCGAAATTCGTATAGTTTATATGAAGGATTGGATGCTGTTTTTATGGCTCCGGGACATTTCGCAGCCGAGACGTTTCGCAGCCGGACGTTTCGCAGCTGAGACGTTTCGCAACCGGTAAACACAATTACACTAATATCACTTCTCTCTCAGCGGTCGACTACACAATTGGTAAACATGTTATTGATAAACAAGCATGGTCAGAGAAACGAGAGTGTGTATATAAGGAGGTTGGCTGCGAAACGTCTCGGCTGCGAAATGTCCGGCTGCTGTCCCGGAGCCGTTTTTATTATCTATTGTCCATTCGCGAAAAAAGCAAGTGCGCTCCACGGAACGTAGTACTACGTGCATTTCATTTTTGTCGCCAAATTATTTCATTTCACGTGTAAATTCAACGTAAAATGAAATAATTTGGCGACGAAAATGAAATCCACGTAGTACTACGTTTCGTGGAGCGCACTTGCTTTTTTCGCGAATGGACAATAGGTAAATACCGTATTTACTCTATTTGGCCGGCATGACGGCTTGTTTTTCGAACATCCTGATTGGATGCCGGGCAATTAGTCGGTGAATGCATGATCAGCCGCGCTCTATTGACAAAATTATGCGGCGCGAATTCAAATTTTTTTCATTTAATTTTTCACTGATAAATTAAGTAATTTCTGTCACATAATTTGTCATATTTATTAACAAAAAATTAATTAAATTACAATTTTTTGCAAAATGCTCACCAGCACAGCGGTATTACGTATTCTCGAGTACGTGAGAAATCGTAAAATGGGTCTTGGCACGACTTGTGGATTTGAATATTTGTTTTCGAATTTTTTCATGTTATTTTTTTGTTTTTCAAAACTTATATTTTATAAATAGGGGTCATAAAAAATAACATAATTTTTCAGATTCACGCATGTCCAAAAATGTAAACAATCTACAGTATGCATACACCGATCGTGGCGAGACCCATTTTACGACATGTCACGTACTCGGGAATACGTAATATTCCCCCCTTTGCGCGTTTGCGAAAATCGATAAATAATTCACAAAAAATTAGTATCAAAAGACTGATGGCAGCTCAAAAGGCGCGCCGCACACTTGCAAATTCAATAGTCTAGTGGAGCGCGGGTGATCATGGAGGAAAAACCAAAAACAACTTCAAAAACAGGCAAAATCTGGCGTTTAAACAGAAAGAAAATATGACAAAAAACACCGAAAAAATTTCCTTAAAATGTCTGCAAACTTGTTAATAATTGACAAAAAATGATGCTGTTGACTTTTATTTGAAAAACTGAAAAGTTATTGGCTGCTGGCCTATTTCTTATGGGTCTATTCACGGAAACCAGCAAAATATGCGAACAATGTAAAAAAAAATTCAGCGAAGTTTCAGAGAATGCTCCGATCATTCTGAAATTTTGACAAAAAATGTCAAAAATACTCACGGATATGTGCAGAAAATTTCAGACCAAAATATCGATTTTGAAAATTTTGAGAAAAATTGATATTTCATTTATTTGTGCATGCGCATTTTATGTGTACTCCGAGTGGACAAGATGACAAAAAAATGGCATAAAATGTAGATCGGACCCTAGTTATTAAAGGCGCATGTGTTTATTTGACCAGGAGGTCTCGACACGATTTGCAGAAAGGCTCAAATTCAATGGTTCAGGAAAATTCAGATTAATTCATTAATATGTTGTAATGCATTGAATAAATGTGACATAAAAATTCATTTTAATTCAAGTGAATAGGTTCATAATAAAAAAAGCGGCCTGTGATTTTTTCTCATGGATGCCCAAAAATTATTACATTTTGTCCAGTAAAGTACAGTAAGAAGATGCCTTGTTCGAAATTTTCATTTTTTTTTTGCCAAAAAACTTCTTTCCTCGTCCTTTCTACGGCCAGCAAAACATGCGAGAAGCTGCCGATTTTTTTCCCTCTCGTCATTCTCGAACGGGCCGGCCCGCCACCTGCTTTTTCTATTTTCGCTCATTTTGGATGACCTCGCCGCGCGCCGCTCACTGCCAGCCGTTGTTCTTTTCTGCAGCTCTATGTGACCTTTTCTTCTCAAAGTACTTTTTAAATCAAAAAAAAAACGAGAGCTATTTATGACGAGGAAGAACACCCATCTGATGTACCCCCTCGTATCTCACAATTCGAAATGATCATAAATTTTCTGAGAACTGCAATTTGTAGTTTTGTTCCGGTTGGGCTAATTTCTGGTTTCAATCTAATGTGTGCATAAGGAAAGAAAAAGTGAGGTTTGCGCTTGACGTGTAAAGAAAAATAAGTGTATAATCTTTGTCCCAATTTCTAGAAGTTGTAATCAAATCCGTGATCAACACGGACAAATTACATTTTTCTTTTTTATTTGACGGAGTGAGGGCAGACAGCCTTGGAACTCTTTATATGTTAGTTATAAATTATCAGTGTTCGATTTATTCTCAGAATGACTCACCTTCCTTCCGCTGGTGTACATTTATCTTTCATATCGCTTATAGTTTTCGCTTCTCGAACAGAAAAAATGAAGGCAATGACAAATAGAGAAACGAAACTGATAAACAATTATTTTATTTTCTTCCTAGTTTAAAAATTACTTGATCACGAAAAACCCGCTACGACGGTCAAACGCGCTCCGCTGAACTCAGCACTTTGTGAGTTTCATTTTGGTTTCCAAATTATTTCATTTCACGTATAAATTATAAATTAAACGTGAAATGAAATAATTCGGAGACCAAAATGAAAATCACGAAGTGCTGAGTTCAGCGGAGCGCGTTTAACCGGGACTCTTTTGGAATAGAAATTCGACAAAATTGAAATGTCAAGTTTTAGAATTTGTGTGAAAATAGAAATCCACGAAATAGAAATGTAATAAATCCGAAACGTAACAAAATGAAAACGCGTGTAAACAGAAACGTAGCAGAGAAGAAATGTGTCGAATTTGAAGTAAAATGGCAATGGAGCACGTTTTCGAGATTTATTTTTTAAAACGGCTTTTTCGATATTTTTGACGTTTTTTTTTCGATATCTTCCACGTTTTTTTTTCGATTTCCATACGTGGAAAATTTTTTTAAAAAATCGAAAAAAAAAACACGTGAAAAAACCGAAAAAACGTGAAAGACATCGAAAAAAAAACGAAAAATATCGAAAAAGTCGTTTTGAAAAATAAATCTCGCAAACGCGCTCCATTGTCATTTTACTTCAAATTCGACACATTTCTGCTCTGCTACGTTTCTATTTTCACGCGTTTCTATTTTGTTACGTTTCTGATTTATTACATTTCTATTTCGTGGATTTCTATTTTCACGCGATTTCTAAAACGTGACATTTCAATTTTGTCGAATTTCTATACCGAAAGAGCCCCGTTTAACCGTCGTGGTGGGTCGACAATAAATGTATACCTTCCAGCTGTATTTAATTTGAAGAAAAAACTTCGTCATCTTTTCGTGTCGAGATTTCCGCTAAAGTCTTCCATCAATCGCAACAAGAGCGAAATAGCACTATTCAATTTTTTTCTGTGCCTAAAATAGTTGAAATGCGGCGTTTCGTGAAATTATTACGTATTGCTACACGTTGTGCGCCAGCAAAATAAAAAAAATTGCAAAAAATTGTTTCCTCTCAAGCCGCCAAGAGCTGAATCGTGGCATAATATTATCGTAAAATGGTGTGCACGGACGGTGTTTGCAGAGACTTGTGGATTTACGCATTGATACAAATTTGAATTTTTCTGTTTTGAAAATTTGCCGTTTTAAACATTTTTTTTTTAACTCTGTGGAATGTTTAACATTTTTATTTCAACATGCGATAAAAAAAGTTGAACGGAAAAATTTTCAAATTCCACAGAGTTGAAAAAAATAAGAATTTATAAATTTTTGAAAAGGAAAAATTCAAATTTGTATCAACGCGTAAATCCACAAGTCTGCAAACACCGTCCTTGGCGAGATATCACAATTCCAAGAATACGTAATATTTACTACATTGTGGGTACGACAGAATAGAACTAGGCGAAATAGAACTGCTAAAAAGTATAATGGACCTATTCAAAGTACTGTAGAAAAAAAAAAACTGAGAGAAAACTCGGAAAATGCTCCGATTGGTCTGAGATTTTGGGAGAAACTGTCAAAATGCTTCCGGTCATGGAATGCTCAGAAATTTTTGGACCGAAATATCGATTTAAAAAAATTGATTTTTTTTTCTGAAAATTTAATCGATATTTCAGTCCAACAGTTTCTCAGCAAGCCCGGAAGCATTTTTGACAGTTGCTCCCAGAATTTCAAACCAATCGGAGCATTTTCCGAGTTTTCTCCCAGTTGTTTGTCATTTTTTCCGTTTTTCTACATTACTTTTTAGCAGTTCTATATCGCCTAGTTCTATTCTGTCGTAAAAATTAAAAAATATTTATCTATAGTTAGAAAGTTGTGTAATATCTGTATTGGCTGTCGGTTATTGTTGCATTCTATTTGCCTGAACCTTGCTGATAACGCCCATAACACATATCAAATGAAACAAAGTACAGAAACTGATTATTTTGGCGCACTTTGAAGTCAATCATAGAAAGTCAACTAGAAGTTGTACTTGCTTTATAGGTAATAATTTATTGAAACGATGTTGTTTTTCAGACAGCGACGGCTTCTCCACTTCACCTGTCTTTTTCTGTTCTTTTTTTTTGTTCCCTCTTTTCTGTTCGCTCGTTTATTATTGTTGTTATCCAATTTTTTTTGTTAAGTTTTATTCCCTATAAAGTTAATTTTTCTTTTCTTTTTTTTTCTGAGAATTGAACGGATTGAAACCCGTGTAGCCTATTTTACTTTTTTCCCCCACTAATTCACCTAACGAGGTGGTTTCTCCTCTCTGGGGACTTTATTGCCCCGGCAACAGTGCTCACTGCTTCTCATTATTTTTATTCGCTCGCTGGCTCACTTTCTTTACGAAACGCCCATAAGTGTTGAATTTCCGGCGTATAATTAATTGTATTTAACATACGACATAAGATCAAAATAATTTTCATTTGCAGCTGTCTTCTTTCCGCTCATTATTCCAAAAAAATATTTAATTTTTGATGTTTTCAGAAATCTTCTTGATTGATCTAAATATCTTGTTAAATATTGTAAATTTTCGATTCTGAAGTTTCGCGCCCATTTAAACAAAATATGATCTACCTTTCGATTTTTCAACCAAAAAAAAAATCTATTCCCCCTCTCTTTCTCCTCTCGTTTTCATCCTCTTTTTATGTCCCATTTTTATTCTTCCAGAGCATAGCAACCCCGAAAATGAGCAGCAACAACAAGACGTTAGGCATTGGAAAAGTGAAACATACACGTAATGGATATTTCCTGGAAGACGAAGGAGCTGAACGACTAGTTGAAGTTCCGCGAAGTTCACTTTATCTCACTGCAGATCCTAAAAATACAGTTCCTCAGGTATTTGTTTAATAACGTTTTTTTTTGTCTTAATGGACTTATTCACAAAACTGGAAAAAAAAATTGCGGGAAAAATTGGAGAAACATTGGAAAAAAAATTCTCCTGTACATACACGCTCAAAAAATTTTGGACCAAGAAAAAACGATATTTTAAAAATTTTCAGAAAAAAACCGATATTTTGGTCCAAAATCCAATAATTTTTTCCAATATTTCCCAAAATTTCAGGTCAATCTGACAAGTGTGATGTGAGTGAGCATTCTCAGATTTTTCCCGCAATTTTTTTTAATGGTGTTATTCAGGGTCGGAAAAAAATAGTTGTTTTCCTTTTTTTCCTTATTCAAACGACGGAAAAAAAAGAAAAAAATCCGTGGCCGCGAGGTTTTTTTCCGTTGCTTTTCTAAGCCATCGCAAAAGTTTACGGGCGAATAAATTTTGAAAATTCAATTTCTCCAAAAAAAAAGTTCAAAATTTATTCGCCCGTAAATCGATATTTTGCAGGTCTCACAGCGGAGGGCCTAAAAAACTTTTGCGATGGCCTAGAAAAGCGAGACCCCACGAAAAGGGGGGAAAATGGGCACGGTTGTCTGCAAAAGCGCCGCACGGTTTTTTCTGAATTTTTGGAGGATGAGAAATAGTGTTTTTTCCTGCTTTGTTTTGCTCGAATTTTGTATTTTTGGGTAATTATTGTCCATTTGCGAAAAATGCAAGTGCGCTCCATTGAACATAGTACTTTGCGATTTTCATTTTCGTCGCCAAATTATTTTTCCTATTTTTCTTCGATTTTTTGCTAAAATTCTTCGTTTTACTTGATATTTCTTTGTTAAAACGACTAATAACAAACATATTCGTAATATTTTGTGAAAAATTGCCTAATTATGCCCAATTTCAGTTGAAATTGGCCAATTTTCGAAATTGCCGCTGCTTTAAAAATTCTTAAATAATTTATTTGGAAAGCTTTTAGTTCAAATGATTTTATGACGATTTATTTCAATGTATTCTTTCTTTTTAGCACCTATTTTAATGCGTAATCACCCAAATTTTCGCGAAAAATATTAATTTTCACTAAAATCAATATTTTGTGGACCTCTCGCAGTTTTTTCCGCTCCTTTTCTCTTTTAATCATTTCTATTTTGTCTCCGCATTTCCAATACCCGAAAATACTAAATTCCAGAAAAACAAAGCAGGAAAAAAAACACTATTTCTCATCCTCCAAAAATGCAGAAAAAACCGTGCGGCGCTTTTGCAGACAACCGTGCCCATTTTCCCCCCTTTTCGTGGCCACGGATTTTTTTCTTTTTTTTTCCGACCCTGAATAACCCCATAAAGGCTCCTATCATTTCCAGGCTACTGAAACATTAATCTACACGGCGCATTTGAACGATAACCGGTACAAAGTGCATTCAGCTTGTCGCCCCGCAGATATGAAACACATTGAAGGAACTCTTGTCGTGGTGGACGGGGTATATAAATACGGTCATTTAAAGGCGAAACAAGGAGGATACCGGGTTTTTATCCCCTTCTCTGCCAGATATATGGGTACAGAATCTGGCCAATGGCATGGAACGAACGCCCAGCCCAACTCTCTCTACTCGGTGATGGCGTTCCGACAACCGGAGACGAACGGATGCTTGTGGGTGGCGTGGAGTATTGCAGAAGGATCGCGCAAACCAACATGCATTCTACCTATGCTGATGGATGTGCCTAGCAGGGTAAAAAGGTTGGAAAGACCGACTGGTGTGCAACGTCAAACCGATCATCAACAAGTAGAGTTTGTGAAGAATCAGTCTGGCGTCATCTACGACATTTCCGACGACAATACGGTTTCGGTTTGTTCACCAACTTGTCAGAATGTGATTTTCACAAAAAGTCTGTTCGAGCCGTGGATGAAACTTGGCAGATTTTTGACTTTTGATGGTCGTCGATTTGAAGAGGGACAGATTTCAAAGTTGGCGGGAAGCAATGCAGAAGATGCTGGAACAGTTAGTTATCACAACCAGGCTTGTTCGGAAAATGCTTTTCGGAAAATTGGAAAAAATATTTTTTTTCCGAAATAATTTTTCGGAAAATCGGTTATCCGATTTTCGAAACTAAAACTGCATTTTTTTGTTGTTAAATTTTGTATTTTCCGAAAAGGATTTATTAACAATTGGCTCATCGTATTTCTTTGAAAAAATACGAAAATCAACAAATTATTATTGTTTTATTAAAGTTGTCGCGCGTTGTTTGCGTACTCGTGTTGCGGACCGATTTATTTACGATTTTCGCATTTTTTGTCGCTTTTTTCCTGTTTTTTGTTCAATTTTTTTATTTTAGGTCGACAAATGTTGTATTTTAACGAATACTGGACGAGAAAAATAGGAAAAAGTAGTGGCTGGTGCAAAATTCGATAAATATTTTTTTTCGGCTTTTAATGGTATTTTCCGGTGTTTTGTGCGGATGAAGACGGCGAGCTTTGTGTGAGTTGTCGTCGAAAAATTCTATTCAAACATCTAAAATATAAAATGATTATTTACAAACCAAAAATATAAAATAAATAACCGATATTATCGATTTTTTGCACCAGCCGTCATTTTTCTACTTTTTATATATTTTTTTCTTGTCCAGTATTCGTTCAAATAAAAAACTGATCAAAAAACAGGAAAAAAAGCATCGAAATGCGAAAATCACAAAAAAAATAAAGCAGGGTAGTGGGAGGAGCCTCGTAAATCGGTCCGCAACACGAGTACGCAAACCAAACACCGCTTGGCAACTTTAATGGACCTATGCATGAAATAAAAAAGGCCATTTAAATGAATTAATTTGACATTTTTTTCCAATGCACGAGAGCAAGAAAATTCAATTAAATTGAATAAATTTGAACGCAGAAAAACGTTCGTGTCGAGATTTCGTAAATCGACACAATTTTTTAAAGGCGTACGCAATTTTTCAGTGGCCATATTTTGACACGAACGTTTTTCTGCGTTCAAATTTATTCAATTTAATTGAATTTTCTTGCTCTCGTGCATTGGAAAAAAATGTCAAATTAATTCATTTAAATGGCCTTTTTTATTTCGTGCATAGGTCCATAATAAAACAATAATAACCAAAAATTTAACAAAAAATTAAGTTTTGAGACATTCTTGGTACATAGAAGCGGCACCTAAAAGAACTGCACTTTCCCGATCATTTTCGGAAATTTTTTCGGATAATTATTGTTTTTTCGCACGACCACGCAAACACAGTTCGATTCGAAGAGAAGCAGAGAAAACATGTATTTTTTCTCTCGTTCTCATGCTGCAACTCGATTGAAAACACAATAGTTCGAAAATTTTCCGAAAAAAGTCGGAAAATCGGATTTTCCATTTTCCGACTCCGACCAAGCCTGATCACAACTTACTTTTTTTCAGTTTACTGTATTTATTTCCATTTCTAGATCTTCCCGTGTCTCAATATCAATATGTCTCCACTCGTTCTCTCTGTAAATGCGATTCTCAACAAAGTTTCATTTGGAAAGGCCGCTTGGGCTTGGAACGATCATATCGGCCGAATTTTCATTCCCTGGAACGCTTTCGACCGATACACGAATCAATGCCGCCCGCCTCCATTCACTGGCGTTCGTTTGGAAGTTGCGTACAATGGCAAGTACGATGCGATTCCATGGGTGGCAACTTCGGCCACCATCTGTTCAGATGAAGAATCATCTCGAGTGCTGGAGGAAAATGCACAAATGTTAAAAACGGAAGACTGTTGGCATGTTCTTTCGGTGATAGACGGTCCTGAAAATCCGAGCATCTTCCTCACCAAGAATGACGAGTTTGGAAGGAAAGTGAATGCGTTTGCTAAAATCACCGACATCAACGGTGGAGAAATCCCACCGCCGAGCACGTTGGTCCGTGTGACATTCTACGAGCAAAAACGACATCAGAGACATGCATTGAGAGCCGTTTTGATAACTTCATTAGACAAGTGCCAGAGTAATCCGAAGATTCACATTTCGCACAGTGGAACAGGCGTCAAAGTTTTCCCAAAGTTGGTCGAAGACGCCACTCGTAAAAAGGAGAAACCATTGAAAGTTCAAACAGCTCCAGCACCTGTCAAAAATTGTTGGAACATGAAGAACTTGGGAACTCCGATGAAAGAAGTGTCTTCTGATTTCCCGACTGTCACCGAGAAAACGATTGAGACACTTGATTCTCTTCTAGGTTCACCAATAATTCGGGCAAACAACAATTATTCTTCTCCTCCGCTTTTCCCGCCGCCAGGCATTCCATCCGTGTGGAGTGGAACTCCAGTTGAGGCAAAGCCAGAATCTGTCTCTAACCAATTGGGTAGTTCTTACCTTGATTCTCCATTTGGATTGGGATTGGACAGTCTTTGCGTGTCTGGAGCAGATTTGAACTTGTTTTCTGAAGCTTCAGTTTCGCAATCATCTTCTGACCTCACTGGACCGATTAGCGATATTCGCAACACACAATCAGAGACGTCATCATCATCACCGGATCCAGTCGATCATGAGCAGACTTTTGTTCAGAATTCTGAAAATGAGTCCAATTTCTGGTCGAGTTTTGATAATGTTGGCTGCAACACTGATTCGTCGACATTTCAGAACATTTTTCAGTGAGTTTGTCTACATTTTTGCATAATGGTACGTCCAAAGTAAAAAAAAAAAGGAAAAAAAGACGAAAATAGGCGTCCAAAGTGACTTTGTTTTTGGGCTCTGGGACGTTTCAAAACAAGACGTTTCAAAACTGGGACGTTTCAAAACTTTTTTGCATTTTTGCGGCGTACTAGTGTATTTAAATTTCCATAAAAATACAAATAATTGATAAAAGCAAAAAATAAAAACCTAATGAGCGTGCGTTTTGGTGTCAATTGGTAAAAAACGCTACGAAAAAATGCAAAAAAGTTTTGAAACGTCCCAGTTTTGAAACGTCTTGTTTTGAAACGTCCCAGAGCCTGTTTTTGCGTTTTTTTTTCTACAGTAAACCGCCTAACCTTGTTTTCAAACAAAACAAACGGGGCTACTACGGTATAGAACTCGCACGGAGTAGAACTGGATATGCAATAGAACTCGCACGGAATAGAACTGCACGGAATAGAACTGCACGGAATAGAACTGATACGGAATAGAACTGCACGGAATAGAACTGCTACGGAATAGAACTGCTACGGAATAGAACTGCACGGAATAGAACTGATACGGAATAGAACTGCACGGAATAGAACTGCTACGGAATAGAACTGCACGGAATAGAACTGCTACGGAATAGAACTGCATGGAATAGAACTGCTACGGAATAGAACTGCACGGAATAGAACTGCTACGGAATAGAACTGCACGGAATAGAACTGCTACGGAATAGAACTGCACGGAATAGAACTGCTACGGAATAGAACTGCATGGAATAGAACTGCTACGGAATAGAACTGCACGGAATAGAACTGCACGGAATAGAACTGCTACGGAATAGAACTGCATGGAATAGAACTGCTACGGAATAGAACTCGTACGAAATAGAACTCGTACGAAATAGAACTCGTTCGAAATAGAACTCGTACGAAATAGAACTCGTACGAAATAGAACTCGTACGAAATAGAACTCGTACGAAATAGAACTCGTTCGGAATAGAACTGGTACGGAATAGAACTGGTACGAAATAGAACTGGTACGAAATAGAACTGGTACGAATAAGAACTGTTACGAAATAGAACTGGTACGAAATAGAACTGGTACGAAATAGAACTGGTACGAATAAGAACTGGTACGAAATAGAACTGGTACGAAATAGAACTGTTACGAAATAGAACTGGTACGAAATAGAACTGGTCCGAAATAGAACTGGTCCGAAATAGAACTGGTATGAAATAGAACCAATAGAACCAGCTGGAATGGAGCTGTATTGAGAAACCCTCAGCAGGAAATATACCTCAGGGACTCACAATGTATAATGAAATAATTGTTCGAATTGCTCGAGCGGTTCTGTGTCGGTCCAGCTCCATTTCAGGCGGTTCTATTCCGAAACAGTTCTATTCCGTGCGAGTTCTATTTCGTACGAGTTCTATTCCGTAGCAGTTCTATTCCGTACGAGTTCTATTTCGTACGAGTTCTATTCCGTACAGTTCTATTCCGTAGCAGTTCTATTCCGTACAGTTCTATTCCGTAGCAGTTCTATTCCGTGCGAGTTCTATTTCGTACGAGTTCTATTCCGTAGCAGTTCTATTCCGTGCGAGTTCTATTCCGTGCAGTTCTATTCCGTAGCAGTTCTATTCCGTACAGTTCTATTCCATAGCAGTTCTATTTCACAGCAGTTCTATTCCGCGCAGTTCTATTCCGTAGCAGTTCTATCCCGTGCAGTTCTATTCCGTAGCAGTTCTATTCCGTGCAGTTCTATTCCGCGCAGTTCTATTGCATATCCAGTTCTATTCCATAGCGGTTCTACTCCGTGCGAGTTCTATACCGTAGTAGCCCCAAAACAAACATTTGAAATTCAAATTATTCACTTCCCGCGTCACCAAGATGTGCAGGTTTGGCGGGATACTGTAGAGAAAAAAGACGCAAAAACAAAGTTACTTTGGACGCCTATTTTCGTCTTTTTTGCGCTTTTTTTTTTACTTTGGACGTACCATTATAAAAGAAAATATTATGGATTCATGAATGAGCGACAAAACGTGGTGAATTGTGGGGCAAAAGGTCGGCTGGTCTCGCCACGATTATGACAAACTACGGTTAGCGCGAAAACATTTTTTTCTTTTTTTCCAGGTTGCACAAAAATTTTAATAGTGAAAAAATGCTAGTCAAAAGACAAAAAATCGCGTTTTTATTTAAAAAAAAAGAAGAAAAATATTTTTCCGCTAACCGTATATAGTCTCTCAAAATCGTAACGAGACCAGCCAACTTTTGCCCCACAATTCACCGCGTTCGTTTTGTCGCTCATTCACATGAATCCATAATACTGAAAATGTTTTTCTTCTAGGTACGGTTTCCCGCAACTCGACATGCCAATATACAATCGTATGACACCTGGATACAGTGAATCCATTTCAACAAATGCTCAAACTCCTTCATGTTGTGAATCTGAACAACTTTTGTGGGATCTTTGGCAGAATCCAAAATTTGTGATTGCTTTCTCTCAGTCCGATCCAGAAACGTTTGCTCAAGTGGATGCGAAACGACAAGCTTTCAAGAATGTGAACCGCTGAGAAAATAATTTCTAAACACAAATTTTTAGCTATTGTGCGAACAAAAAAATTGCAACGCGGTGTTTGCGTACTTTTAAAATTCAAACGAAAATGGGAACAAATATCTTAATTTTCCATGCTATTTCTTTAATTGCCGTTTGAATTTCAAAAGTACGCAAACACCGCGTTGCAATTTTTTTGTTTTCACAATAAAGCCATGTAATAATAATAATAATCATTCTTAATGTTTTAATCAGTATTTATATTATTTGTATGATCTTGATTATTCAAATTGCAATGATGTTTTGACATCGCATAATTAACTCCTTTGCATTATTTTTACCACATTTTATTATGTTGAAAATCGCCCATCTTTGACACACATTCTCTCGAGTTTCCCATCCCAAATTCCTTTCCCACCCGCTGACGAGATACTCACTCATCTTCATCCTGTTATAATCAATCGCTTGTACCAATTTCAATTATTTTTGTTTGTCTATTAATTAATTTTAAATTGGAATAAAGTTTAAATAATAAAAATGTGTTATGGGTAGGCACCGCAAAAGGAGGGGGCGGAGCCTTTCAATTTTTTCTCCTCGCTTTTATTTTGAGAGTTTGCGCTCCAGTAGCCAGAATACTATTAACATAATTATGCATACCGGAATGTTTCCATACGTAATTTTCTACGCAGAATTGATTGGTGATATTAGATTTGACTGAAAATTTCAATTTTCAGGCGAAATTTTCAAAAAACTGAAACGACGATCAGAAAAACGTTCTAAAATTATCTATGGAGGTCTCTGTCACGGCTTGTTTTTATATTTCTGATAGTTTTTTTTATACGGGGAATTCGATTTTTGCATCAGATCTCCTCTATCTACAACGGCACGCCTTCTGGACGTCTCCAAAGTACAACCAAAAATATCTGAAAATTTTCAGCGATGACCCCATTTTTTTATTGTCGAAATCGATAAAGGAGATCTTCGAGATTAGGTGTATGAAATTTTAAATCATTTGAACCATTTTAAAACACTTTTTGCCCTAAAAGTATGAAAGTGGTTTTTGAAAAATGCAAGTTTTTGCTTTTTTCTCTATTATGGAGGTCTCTGTCACGCGAGTTACTATCATCATTCGATTCTGCAGAAAATTTACTATTGAATGATGTAATAAAATCTAAAATAACTATGTCGGCGATATCTGAAAAGGTTGATTTTTCGGACCTGAAAGTACTTTTTTCATACTGAAACGTGTCAGAATATAATTTTTAAAGAGAGATATGGGGTTAATGTCGCGAATACGGAGTGATCAAAACATCTCTCCGGTCCCGACTCTTTAATAATAAATTAATTCTCTTTTATTCCACAAATTTCCCGTTAAATACAAGTTCTACTTCGCCTGCTGCTTCAAGTTTAATGGGACATCGTTTGAATTGCCGCCACTACAGTAACCCGAGGACACACCACCTGCACATCTAACGCGACGGCAGAGAGGTGCTACCTCGGAATAGAACTGTAGCGAAATAGAACTGTTCGGAATTGAAATGTTTCGGAATAAAACTGTAGCGTTTTGAAACTAAATTAGCAATGGAGCGCGATTGCATTGTTTTCTCATTCAAATATTGGAATTTCTCATGCGCGTGCTAACAGTTCTATATTTGAGCTATTCATCAAAATTTGTTTGTTTTGTTGTTTTTTTGAATAAACTTTTATCATTTTTTTTTCTCGGCCGCCTCGACGGCCAAGCAATGCAATCGCGCTCCATTGCTAATTTAGTTCAAAAACGCTACATTTATATTCCAAAACAGTTTTATTTTGCTACAGTCCTCGGAACGGTTCTATTGCAAAGCAAGTGTTGAAAGATTGTTACATCACCGGCGCCAAAATGAAAGAACTTCACGACCGAGCAATAAGCGATATTCGGAAATTTTCGTCTTTTTCGATAATGAGCATATCTACACGGCGGAAGAATGAAATATGTTATGTAGCCCTTATTGAAACATGGATTACGGTAGATCGAACGATTCTTGACTTTCTTTATCATAAATTGGATTTATTTTTTTCACAACACTTTTAGGAAGGTTGTTGCTGGCATTGAAGAATCTTGGAAGATTGACTGAAGTCGCAGATTTTTGAACCCTTCTTCAGTAAAGAAGTTTATTTTTGCAAAGAAGTTTATGAAGTTTTAATAAGTATATTTATTGAGATTCGTTTATGAGCAACCATAGGAGAGGAGATCGGGTAAATAAACATGAAATTGAACATTTAATTAAATTTAACTTTAAATATTTTTGTATTTTTTTTGCTATGAAACATTTTTCAAGTGTGGAAAGACAGGAAAATGTTTGATTATTTTGAGATTTTCTTGTGAGATGGAATTTTATAACCGTAAAAGGAGAACGACGATCGAAAATACGTGGAAAAAAGTTGATTGAACGGACGCATTACAGTAATCAGCGTCACGGCAAAAACAGTTTATTGTGTCCACTCCAAGCACCTGAAAAAATGGGCTATTGTGTTTCCAATTGAATTAGTACATCATAAATTGAAGCTCCGTCCAACTTTCTCCATTTTCATTTTTCATTTTTTTTTTTCATTTTTTTTCGTCTTTTTCTAATATTTTTGCATTAATCTTTGGGAAATAATTTACAAACATCATTTCGTGTTTTTAGTTAGCAAATTAATGCGTGTTGATCACAAAAGTAATGATAAAACAAATTCGGAACAAAATTTCTCATAACTTTCATTTTTTCCCGTTTTCCTGCTCACTTCCGCATTAAATTCACTCTTTTATCTGTAACTTTTATATTCGAGCAAAAATTTTCACCAGAATATATCCAAAACGCACGGCCTCCCAGGCCGCCAGGCAGTGCAATCGCGCTCCACTGAGCTCGCTCCGCTCCTTTTGGCGCGAACTTTAGTTTTTTCAAATTTGTTTTTAATTTAGTACTGAAAATTTACTTATCGTCAAATATTTTGTCTTTCCCATAATTTTTTATCGATAAAATTCTCGGCGAAATAAAAAGGAGTGTGAAACCTTTCGAATAAGCGTTAAAATTAAGAATTTGAACTCCTTTAGAAGAAGGAGATACAGTTTGAAGTTATTAATTAAATTAAAAAGACTGTCTTCTTATGAATTTGCCTATATTTTGCCCGTTTTTCGTCTTTGTATTTTCCGCCCGGAGCGACGCGACGGTCAAACGCGTTTAATTGAATTCAATTGAACTCCGTACTTCGTTATTTTCATTTCGTTTGCCAAATTTTTTCTTTCTTTTTTTGTATGAAACTCTCCTTTTTTCTATGTAAAAATGATTTGTCCAGACCAAATTCATTAATTTTTGTCCCAATCAGTCACATATTGCATAATTTTCGCCAAAAAAATATGTTTCCATTTTTCGAAAAAAAAAAAAGTTAAACTTCATTTTTCTGGGTTTTTTCTGGTTCAAATCAAATCACGGTGATTTCTTTTGAAGTTGTGTTATTTTTTGCTCGAAAATAGCTGATTTCAATGAAAATTTTAATTGTTTCTCGCCGAAGTGGCTAATTTCCAATTAAATCGGTTATTTTGTGAGTTTTTCGACGCTTTTCCTCACTTTTTGCTCTTTCAAACGTTTCTATACATTATCTCCGCATATAATTCTTGTTAAAAACTTATTATTTCACGAGAAAATCGCACACAAGAACATCAGAGCGCTCAAAGACGCGCCGTCGAGTTGTGCGCCAACACCAGAAATGCGTCAGTGATTGGTTGGCGCGTTGGGAGTCTGGGAGGCCGTGAAACGTTTAATCGAACAAAAGGCAAATATCGATTTTTCGATATTCAGGACTATTGTGAAAACAAAAAAATTGCAACGCGGTGTTTGCGTACTTTTAAAATTCAAATGGCAATGAGAGAAATAGCATGGGAAATGAAGAGATTTGTTCCCATTTTCGTTTGAATTTTAAAAGTACGCAAACACCGCGTTGCAATTTTTTTGTTTTCACAATAAAATGTGTTTTCGCAATTATCTATACTCAGCGAATGCATCATCAACCTCGCTCCACGGCACTTTTCAATTTTCAACAGTGTAGTGCGCCTTTTTTGAAGCGAAAAATCAAATTTTAACTGCAATTCGTCGTGGATACGTCAGTTTCCGTTGAAAATAAGTATAAACACTAGAACTCGAGTTAATCTTGCAAGTGCAACACCGTTTTATAGGAGTTTTGCAGTAGAGCGAGGTTGATGATGTATTCGCCGGCTATAAAATTTCAATAAGCGATTAGAGCATGTTTTATTGAAAAC
Organism: Caenorhabditis japonica; assembly: GCA_963572235.1. NCBI lineage: Eukaryota > Metazoa > Nematoda > Chromadorea > Rhabditida > Rhabditidae > Caenorhabditis > Caenorhabditis japonica. Next base: position 20,745,810 of record OY754343.1, on the reverse strand, counting down.
CGATGATAAAAACGAGGGAAATTACAAGAAAAATAAATATTTCTCGTGAAAATGGAATTTTCTTGAAGCCGCGGCCGCGGGTTTCCTAGGCCACGGCCACGATTTTTCGTGTACCCCTCGTGGTCTTCTATTTTTTTTATTTGTAAAAATCATAAAAAATCAGAGAAATTTTTTGTGCGATTTCAATGTGATATTCGTAAATATCCCACCCAAGAGTATATTTTAAGCCACTTTCCCCAGAAAGTTGGCACCCCCTTTAATTTTAAAGTTTTTCACACACCTCTTCTTCTTTGCAATACGCTCTCATCCTGAGTGACGGATCATACACACTTGTTGAAATTCTGCAATTTTTAAAGTCATCTTATTTTCAATTATTAATTCTTTGTCACCGATTGAGGTGATTATCAAAAAAGAGATAGTCTGAGAAATTTAGAACAAAAAATAAAACCTTTTTACGGAAATCAGGCAACATATTTAAGACACTCATTAGAAAACCAATTTGTCATCCCCCAACCAAAATCTTTTCTGATTTCTTCAACATCTCTTGGCTTTTCAGACCGGAAAGTGACTGAATGGATTCTTCAACTTTAGATATCCGAAATCGTGGAAAGCAGATTGCAGATATACAGACGTAATATTATCATAGAGATAAATATCAAAGATATGAAAAATGCTAACGTCAAATTCTCGCATCCTTTGCTCACGTAATGATTGTTGACGAGCGATTTCACGCAAATGTCTCCGTAACAAACACCTACTCTGCAGTCGTACGGTTGATTGCATTGGTAGCAACGTAGTTTCATAACTGGAAGATGAAAAATGATATAAGAAGAATGTGAAGTTGTGACACATACTCTCTATCAGGTGTTGGCTCAAAACAAAGCTCGAAAAATTCCAGTTTTTGACAAAGCCCTAATCGATATATGTTCCGAATTGACAAAAAAACTTTAATTTGTAACGAAAACTTAGACAATTTTCATTTAACTGGCAAAAATACGCCTTTTTTGAAATTTTATTTTAGTTTTTTTTGGGTCCCACCCCAGCTCTCTATCAATACCCGCCCCATAGTAATTTCGTGTAACAACACTGGCCAACAAAAGTGCGGTTTTTATCTGTTTTCTGTTCAAAATGGCAAATTTTGGGTCTGCGCCACATAGCCAGAAACTATAATACCGATTTAAACCAACAGTTTTTAAATCAGTTTTTTGAATCATCTCCTAGCTTTGTAGCACACACTCAAAGTTGGAACATTTGAACAGAACACAGCAAAATACGAGTTCTATTTGGCCAGTATTTATGTGTGGTGGTTTTCTACGGGGGTACAACAGTATAGAACTGCACGGAATATAAAAAGCAGCTGTGCGGTATATTACTTAGTGAGCCACAATGTACAGCGGAAAACTTTTCGAGCTGCTCTATTTAGCTGTTCTGTGTCAGTAAAGCTCCACAGTTTTCTTTTCTACGGTTTTTAAGTATATGTTTGGTCCTTAAAGGGGGTGCCAACTTTTTGGGGAAAGTGGCTTAAAATATACTCTTGAGTGGGGGATTTACGAATATCACATCGAAATCGCACACGGCATGCTGGACCCTACGAAAGTGCAAACGCGCCCTGGCGCACTTTTGCGTGTTTCTCTGCGCCTCCATATATTTCTCTTGGAGTATTGCCAAAAATCTTTGGCGCCTTGCCAGATATGTTTTTTTTTTTTTTTGGCTAATAATAACGTTTTTCGCATTTTTAGTCCCAATTTTCGTATTTTGTTTTTCAGAATTTAAATTAAGTTAAAATTAACTGTTTTTATTTACGAAAAAAACCAACTTAAAATCAATTTTCCAATAAAAAATGATCACATTACTCTCAAAAACAATTATTTCAAAAAGATAATTTTTTTTGATGAGAAACATAAAAAAAATAATAAATAAGGAAAAAAAATAACAAAGAAAAGTATTTAATAAAGAAATAATAAAATCTCGTAAATCGACACAAGTCTCTGCGGAGGAGACGCAGGGACGCGAGAGTAGATTAGCGCGCGAAAATTCGCTTTTGAAAAATAATTCAAAAACGTAGCCTCCAACACGCCGTGTCGCACGAAAAAATTTTTCTGATTTTTTATGATTTTTACAAAAAAAAAATAGAAGACCACGGGTAGTACACGATTTGGCGCGAAATTCAAATGCCATTTTTCTTTTTCGTCATTTTTCTCCCGCGTTTTTCAAATATTTTTGCATTCATCTTTGGGAAATATATTACAAACATCATTTCGTGATTTCAGATAGCAAATTAATGAGTGTTGATCACAATAGTAATGATAAAACACATTCGGGTCAAAATTATCTTACCTTTCATTTTTTTTTCCCGTTTTCCTGCTCAATTCCGCATTTAATTCACCCTTTTATCTGTAACGTTTATATTTGAAAAAATAATTTTCACAAGAAATTATTTAAAACGCTGAATCGAACGAAAGGCGACTATCGATTTTTCGATATTCATGACTAAGCGATTAGAGCATGCTTTATCGAAAATCGATGATAAAAAGGTGGAAAATTACAAGAAAAATAAATATTTCTCGTGAAAATGGAATTTTCTAGAAGCCACCGCCGCGGGTTTCCTAGGCCACGGCCACGATTTTCGTGTACTCCTCGTGGTCTTCTATTTTTTTTGTTGTAAAATTCATAAAAAATCAGAGAAATTTTTTTGTGCGATTTCAATGTGATATTCGTAAATCCCCCACCCAAGAGTATATTTTAAGCAACTTTCCCCAGAAAGTTGGCACGCCCTTTAAAAGGTAGACGAGTTAAACAGAATATTACCATTTTCCACGGTATATTGAAGAGTTTGACGACTTCTGCCGTTCGGGTACTCTTTAAATGCGTTCACAGAAGCGAAGAAGAGGAATAGGAGAATGAGATAGCGAAGACTCGATGGCTGCCTCATAACATTTCACGCCTACTCTATTCACCTGTAAAAATTGAGAATTAGGAAGCCATATTCATGAACGTTTACTTTACGGTGAATGATGACAGAAAATGAGTTTTTCGTAAGTAAGAAAATAATTTCGTTATTTCTGAAAGCATCTAACCTACCATAAACAATGGAATGCTTATTCGAGCTGCTCTAGACGTTCTGTGTCAAAACAGGTCTATTTCAGGAAGTTCTATTTCGTTACAGTTCTATTCCAAAGTAGCACGAAAATTCAATACATACGGTATAAATACAGCCCATGATAACAATTTTGTAAGTATCAGAAATGAAAGGGTAAAGACAAAACTGTTAGAAAGGCAGTGGAACAGGATTTCTGAACAGAAAGGCCCTTGGAAAATATCAAAACATTTTTTTGTGTTTTCAATCGATTTTCGACATGAGAACGCGAATCAAAACGCCGCCCACTTATTTGTGCGCGACCACGCAAACACAGTGATATTGGAAGAGACGCAGTCAGAACGGTGAATGCAGACTTGCATTTTCATGTCGCAGGTAGGTTGAAAACACAATATAAATATGATCATTAGTGACCATATTAAACGGATTATTTTTAGAAACCTATGACATTTTGTATTTCGTCAAATCAAAAATTGAAAAAAAAAAGGCAATGGATCCGAAAAAGTTTTCAAAAAGTTTAATTTTTTAAGTGAGTAGCATATGTATATTCGTAATAGGATTTCTTATGAAAAAATTCATCAGAAATTCCAAGCAGAAAATATTTTGGCGCCACGCCTGTGCCATTCTAGAAAACAGAAAATCTTAGCAAATGACCAAACGTGAGTGTGGTCCAGCCGGTTAATAATCGAGAGAACCAAAGAAATATTTATCCGCACGAGTGGCCCCCCTCCATCAGTCAGTCAGCCATCTCCGGGGACGCCGGCCATCAATTATCTCTGGTTTCTTTTTGTTTTTTTTTCGTGGAAATAAAAGAACAAGGAAAAGTCGCCCTTTTGTGATAAAACATTTGAAAAAATATGAGAATTGATGAAATCCGAGATAAACTCGGAAGGCGGTAGAAAGAGAGGAGCACTCTCTCATATTGCGAGGAGTAAATAAATATTGTAGAAAAGAAAAAGAAGAAGATGTGATGTGAAATATGAAATCTTTGGATGAAGTAAATGAAGATGAAAATGAAAATGAAATTTTAAACGTTGCAGCATTCGTGCCATTATTATTAATAAGTACAGGGCAAAAAGTGGCAAAATTATTACTTTGAGAAAACATGGGGAGAAATGAAAGACACCTGTCTTTTTAATACATGATAAATGAGGAGTGTAGAGTGTTATATATCAGATAGTAAAAGCTGGGGGTGTGAAAATAATTATTAATTTATTCGTATGATTATTACAAGGCTGCCGCGCACATTTGTTAGGTCAAGTACTCAGGAAATTCTCGGCTAATAGCCATGAAATTCGGGGCATGGGCAAAATGTGCCATTTTTCATGGCTATTAGCCACATATACGCGCCGAAAATTTCCTGAAATGCCGAGAACTTAAAACGCGAAGAAATTGGGGAAAATTGCCATCGAATTCGGGACGTCCGCCAAACGCACATGGCACACGGCCAGAGTACGATGGCTATTAGCAGTTTTTAATGACTATTAGCTGAAAATTTTCCTCCGTATAGTAAAAAAATAGTATGAAAATTAAAGCCCCCATCCATTTTTTTTTGCACCAGTTAACACAACCTGTTTTTTTTTCTTACTCCCAAAATGTTGATACTGTGCATGTCGAAGAGAGCTTGACAAAATTGTGGAAAACACGAAAGCAGGCAAGTCAAAACCGGCAAAAAAATTATCAAAAACCGAGGAACAAGCTCCGCCCCTTCTGCATCTATTGTGTTTTCAAACGAGTTGCAGCGTGAAAAATGAGTCTTTTATCCCTTTTTTGTCTGCGTCTCTTTAAGTAGACCTGTGCTTGCGTGGTCGACAACAATTATGTGGGCGGAGTTTCGCGTTATCATGTCGCAACTCGATTGAAAAGACAATATACAACAAGAACAACAACAACAATGTTTTTTTTTGCATTATGCAGTACTTCTGTATAAAAATTGGGGCAGGGCTTGTACCTCAGTTTTGGCAGGGTCATTGCATGTCCGATTGTCAGTTATCATACATAAAGAAACTCCATAATCTCTTGTGTATAAGACCGTTGAGAGAGAAGTGTGAAGATGTGAAAACGGCTCTGACAATGAGGATAGGCCAGCCGAGAGAGGGTGTCTATCTTGGAGATGTGCAACCGGCCTTATACACAAGGTAATAATAGTAATAAAAACTTTGTAGTAAGTGCACACGCACACGATAAAAATTCCGTTACGACACGCCGCCGTTCCGCACGCCACTGTTAGATTTTTGAAGAAGAAAAAACAATTTTTCACTGCAATTTTTCACAACAATTTTTCACTCGGAGCGTCGTAACTGAATTTCGCTCGTACGCTTCTGTTGGCAAAACCAGGAAAATCCGGGAAATCCCATGAAGCTTCATACTAAGTTTTCTTTAAAAAAAAAAAAAAATTAAAAAATTTAATTTTTTGGAAAAATTTTGCAAACTGAATTGCAAATACATAAGTCTTAACAATGTTTGCCTTCGGAAGCCAATTATTCGAATAACGGACGAAAAAAAAACTGATTTTAGAATCAAAATCAAATAAGTCTTTATAAAATAGAATTAACAGAGCGGAGCTCACGAGGCTCGAACTGCTCGAAAAAGGAAGAAAGCGAATCGGATCGATGAGTGAATTGACTTGATTAACGCCTTCTTCGTCGGAAAACTCAGAAATTGGCTTGGTTAGGATGTAATTGCGTCGCTGTGCCGCCAAGACATTTCAGAAAAACAGATGAAGCTGTCGCTTTGTTTCAAGAATGTATCATAAGTTAACAACTCCCTGGAGAATAGGTCAACTTGTTTCGTTCGTCTCACTTTGATGTACCCATGACATACTGACTTGGCTTTAGAAGTTTGTCGTGTCGTGCAGGTGGAAATTTTGGTGCTGTGCTACGTATTGTGTTTTCAATCGACTTGCGACATGAGAACGCGAGACTCCGCCTACTTATTTGGGCGCGACCACGCGAACACAGTGATATTTGAAGAGACGCAGACAGGTAGCGCACAAATAAGTGGGCGGAGTCTCGCGTTCTCATGTCGCAAGTCGATTGAAAACACAATACATATAATTATTTTACTTCTATTTACTTCTACGTCTTTCTTCCGGTGCAAATTATGAAACGAAGCGGATAAAGTTTCCGGGTAAAATAAATGTTTGCACAAGAAGAAAATTAACACATCACGGTGTCCAGGTTTTGAAAAGTGATCGGAGCCGAGCAAACGCGCTCCACTGTATTTTTCGCGCGAAATTCAAATTTTGAGGCATTTTTCATGTTTTTCGGGAAAAAATGCATAAATTCTTAATTTTTTCTCAAATGTGCTCCAACAGAAATATAGCTGAGGTCTTTAGAAATTTTTAAAGCCTAAGAACGTCGAATTTGGTTCAGCCACCATTTCGAAATAATCGTTTTGAGTTTTTTTGGTGTTTTTGCAGGATAAATCTTTACGAAAATCGAAGTTTGGGCAATTCTATGGTTTTAAAAGATACAATACATACATTTTACAAAGAAAAACAGGTTTTACTGAAAGAAAAATAATAAAATCAATAAAAAAATGCGAGAGTCGAAAAATGCGCAAGCACCGAAAGTGCGCCATGCAAGTTTGCTGGCGCGCGCCAGCAAATTAGGCTCCGCCCACATTTCCAATCCTGGACACCATGCACATTGGTTTCGCACTTTTGCTAAAGTTTTAAAAAGGATGGGAAAAAACAACGAAAATGTCAGAAAAAGGACAAAAGTTTATTTGTTTTTAAAATATTATTCGCGTTAAAGAGAAAATCCGAGTTAACGTATAGAAGTCATCAATTGGCATTCCAATAGGCTAGAAAATTTAGAAGTAATTTGAACATATTTACAGTTTTCGAAAATGTCGTTGAGGGTTCTATCAATTATTTTCTCATCCATTCCTTAACCAGAAATTATTCCCTGTGATTAGCATACACCTTAAATGTGCTATTTTAAAATATACTATTTACCATCTTTGCATTTTTATAAGGTTCTTTTTGCCAGATTTACCTTCAAAAAACGTGAAAAGTAGTCTACAGGTGATAAGTGATAAGCTAAGTGATCAAAAATATTTCAAGGAAAAACATAAACTTTGACGCTATTAGACTGAAAACAGCTGCCTGCACTCTCCGATTTAGCTAATCCTATTGGCGAACGACGCACACTGAACTGCTCCGTGTAATTTTTAATGGATAAAGCAACAAAAAAACAAGGATTTTATCTATAAAAGAACACTCTAGAGCCCTCATATTACTCTCGTCTCAACTCAACAGCCCGCGAAATATCTCGGAGCACAAATTTATTGACACAGTTGAAATGAGTGCGACAGTAACCATTAAAATGTAAATAAACAAGTCCAAAAAATTAACGAAAAACAAGAGGAAATAAATACAAAAACATTAGGAGTTATTTACATTTTTAATGGGTTACGGTCGCACTCATTTCAACTGTGTCGAAAAACGCTTCGAGACTTTTCGTGGGAAAATTGGTGCTGAGATGAGAGTAATAACAAGAGTGCAAGTGGTTTGTGGGCTTTGGGACGTTTCGAAACAAGACGTTTCGAAACTGGGACGTTTCGAAACTTTTTTGCATTTTTGCGTAGCGTTTTTTTTTATTTTTTGATTTTATCAATTAATTTTTTTATGGTAATTTAAACACACTAGTACGCCGCAAAAATGCATAAAAGTTTCGAAACGTCCCAGCCCCTTTTTTATTCGTTGGCGGAATTTAGATTTTTAAGGTTTTCCATTTTTATAGACGGATTTTTATTTACAAAAAAACCTTATTATCAAACCGGTCCGGTATGTCTGCAAAAAAAGGCAACAAACGAATTTCGAACTTGTAAATTTCGATGAAATTTCAAGGGTTTTACTATTTAAGCCATCATAAAATTTGGAAATTATTTTATTCTCCGGACACAATATTTTTCTAGCCTCCTAATAAGATTCCAATCAAGTTGCGACATGAGAACGCGAATCGAAACTCCGCCCACTTATTGAGAAAGAAGAAAAAAAAACCGATTATTGCTGAAGGCAATACAATTTTCGAAAAGACGCGGTCTGCCGCCGGCCTAGAAAACCGGGCGCGCTGGCCTAGCAAATCTTGACTTCGTGTTCTCCCCGTGGTTTTCTATTTTTTTTGTAATTTTTTTTAATAAAATCCGCCAAAAACCAGAGAAATTTTTTGTGCCATTTCGGTATTATATTCGTAAATACGTCACTACTGATTTTTTTGAATGTATTAAATGAATAATCTGTTTTTAACTGAATTTCAGGAAAAAAACAACAATTTTCGATATTTTTCGGTTTTTTCGGTTTTTTTTTCGTCTTAAAAAACTCGAAAAAAAATTTTTTTCGTTTTTTTCGGTCTAAAAATTTCGAAAAAAAAGTTTTTCGAACATTTTTCGAAACTTATTTTTCGCACAGCCATGGTCACGTTGCGAAATGTCGCGGAGCCGTTTTCATGATGCAACTTGTTTGAAAACGCAGCTTATTTTCAAGATCAAAGCAAATTAAAAGAAAAAGAATTGCTGCCTGGAATTTACATTGGATGGTGAAGATGGAAAAGTTCTCAAAAATCCCACGCTTCAGCGTTCAATCTAAAGTTTTACTACGGTATCCCTGCCATTCATTTTCCAGAGATTTCTCACATAACTCCCTAGAGAGTCTCGCACCAAAGTTATAAACAATGGCGTTGTACTTTTTGCCCATTCCATCTCCGCGAAAACGACATCGATCAGGTCGAGGCGTAGAAGTGATAAGCGTAAGGATATGAAAACGGCAATATATCAAGCCGTCCGGCGCCAGCATGTCGGCCGATTCAGGAGTCCGGTGTGAAAAAGTGATGTTCTCCTCCAACTACTCAATCTTCATCTTCTCAATCTCCTTCTTTTTCCCCCCTCTTTTTCGTCCTTTCTGTGTGTTCTGGATTTGTTGATTTAGGCCAATCACCCTCCAACACCTTGGTCTTTTCCAGGCGGATCATTATCAACTTTATCATTCTTCTGCTTCTTCTTCTTCTTCTCATCCTTTCCTTCTCATATTGTTATCTCATTTGGTTTCGAATGGACGTACGAGATGAGTGATAAGAAAAAGGGGAAGAATGATGAGGAAATTGTGTTGGAACCGGAACAATTGAAATTGGAACATGCCGCCATAATTGTTGCAATTACGTAAGCGTCGTGACGTTACGCTGGCATTTACGAGCTTTTGAGTGTTACGTTTGTGGCTATCCAGACCAGAATGTCTCCTTTTATTTTTGATTAAAGAAGGATTCGCTGTGGAAATAGATCTTGCTTCCAATCGAAAATAAAACACAAATAAATCGAATATTTGCAACAATGTTAGTTCAATGTGATTTATTTGCGCGCAATTCGCGGCGACACTTGTTCAAAAAGGAAAGCATGTGACGGTCTTGATTGTTATCGTCCCGTATCGAAATGGGTTTGAGAACGAGAACAACATGAAAACAAACAGGTGGCAATGGATATATATCTTCGAGAAGCTTTGGCGAAGAACTTGGATTTTCTAGAATTGCTCCGAAGTTTGAACTTAATGAGATGTACATACAATGAAGAGCTCAGACGAGTTCCACGGTGTCCAGGATTTGAAAGGTTGGCGGGGCCGAGCAAACGCGCCCCACTAGATTTTTTCGCGCGAAATTCAAATTTTGAAGCATTTTTTTATATTTTTTGGGAAAAAAAAATCATAAATTCTTAATTTTTTCCCACATGTGTTCCAACTGAATTATAGCTGAGGTCTTTAGAAATTTTTTAAGCCTAAGAACGTTGAATTTGGTTCAGCCACCCACGGCGTGTTGGAGGCTACGTTTTTGAATTATTTTTCAAAAGCGAATTTTCGCGCGCTAATCTACTCTCGCGTCCCTGCGTCTCCTCCGCAGAGACTTGTGTCGATTTACGAGATTTTATTATTTCTTTATTAAATACTTTTCTTTGTTATTTTTTTTCCTTATTTATTATTTTTTTTTTATGTTTCTCATCAAAAAAAATTATCTTTTTGAAATAATTGTTTTTGAGAGTAATGTGATCATTTTTTTATTGGAAAATTGATTTTAAGTTGGTTTTTTTCGTAAATAAAAACAGTTAATTTTAACTTAATTTAAATTCTGAAAAACAAAATACGAAAATTGGGACTAAAAATGCGAAAAACGTTATTATTAGCCAAAAAAAAAACAAATCGTAACTTTTTCTAACTTTTTCACTAATCGCACGCTGACTAGACTTATGCAGAAATAACCTACCTTATGTTATTCCACAATTACCCACATCAACCCCATACGTATCTATTAATTTCATTGCCCAATTAATCATCTTATTATTTCTAGCATTACATGTATAACTACTCCGGCACAATCACATGGAAATTCGATCCTTCTTTTTATTCATTTTACTATACCATGATTTTCTTTCTATTTCACGTACTTTAAAGTCGTAATAAAATAAATAAATAAATATCTGGCAAGGCGCCAAAGATTTTTGGCAATACTCCAAGAGAAATATATGGAGGCGCAGAGAAACACGCAAAAGTGCGCCAGGGCGCGTTTGCACTTTCGTTGGGTCCAGCATGCCGTGCCACCATTTCGAAATAATTGTTTTGAGTTTTTTGGTGTTTTTGCAGGATAAATCTTTACAAAAATCGAAGTTTGGGCAATTTTATGGTATTAAAAGATACAATATAGTCGGCGAATACATCATCAACCTCGCTCTACTGCTAAAATCCCTGTAAAACAGTGTTGCACTTGCAAGATTAACTCGAATTCTAGTTTATATACTTCTTTTCAACGGAAAATAACGTATCCACGACGAGTTGCAGTTAAAATTTGATTTTTCGCTTCAAAACAGGCGCACTACACTGTTGAAAATTGAAAAGTGCGGTAGAGCGAGGCTGATGATGCATTCGCCGACTATCCGACATTTTACAAGGAAAATGCGCAAGCACCGAAAGTGCGCCATGCAAGTTTGCTGGCGCGCCAGCAAATTAGGCTCCGCCCACATTTCCAATCCTGGACACCGTGAGTTCTAATACATTCTTGTAAAAATTTTGTTCAATTTAAAAATTGATTTTGACGCGAACATGAATGGAAAATGAAAAAAACAACGCTCACTACAAAACTGTGAAAGAACTTAAAACAACTTCACAAAAAATAATATGGCTCACACTGGCGCATGAGGCGGGAGTGCGTAAATGCGCCCGAATGCACAACCGCAACGCATCCAAATGAGGCCCAAAATTTTAAAAAGGCGCGCGAATAATTTCACATTATCGGAGAGAAAAACCAAACCAAAATCGTGAAAATTACGAAGCGCTTGTACTCCTCATCTCCCTGTGGATAGGAATCTAAATGAAAAAAATTTTTATAAAAAAGACGCAACACTCCGTTAAATGATACTAGTTTTATTGTGTTTTAAATCGACTTGCGACATGAGAACGCGAGACTCCGCCCACTTATTTGTGCGCTACCTGTCTGCGCCTCTTCAAATATCACTGTGTTGGCGTGGTCGCCCACAAAAAAGTGGGCGGAGTCTCGCGTTCTCATGTCGCAAGTCGATTGAAAACACAATAAAAATTGCTGAAAATTCTTTTCAGTTTTTCATAAAAAATAACAAGCCTGGCTGAATCAAAAACTATTTTTGATCTTTTCTCATCTCTAAACTGTTTCTTATTTGACCTGTCCCAGAGGCTAACGCAACGGCGGAAAAATCGACTCCTCGAGAGCGTTCATTCCACGTGTACCGTGTGGCGCAGGCGGTTACACGCTTGCCCGTCGAGTTTTTATTTGGCCGCGGGTGCTGAGTTCGACCCCGCCATGCGCCTTTGACACAGACACACAAAGATCCTCAGTTACAAACCCAAACGGAATTTTATATATAAGGATGATTTTTAAAAAAACTGTCAACGCTTCTTGCAAGAATTTAAGACAAGCTGCAACGAAATATAAAATTCTTGACAAGTGAGAGAAAAATTTCTTAAAAGAAATCCCAGTCAAATAAGGTACAATTAGCAAAATCAAACGTTTAACATGAAAGCAATTTTCCCAGATGAAGCACGTTTTTTTTCTTCACATATTGTCCTGACTTCTCGAATCTTCTCGCTTTAATGAACTAATTGGCAACAGGCCAGATCCCGTGTTCCGTTGCTTCCTTTAAATGGATTCTGATCTTTGTTAATTAATCTGCACTTACAATTAATGTAATTATTTTTCCTCTTCTTCTTAACGTGAACTTCGCCAAAGTTCTACGCCTGATTGCAACATTTTTGTCATAACCTTGTTAACCCAAATCCTAAGGCAATGCAACAAAAAAAAACTCGAATACCGCACGCATTTGCCATTGAGGGACACTTTGAGTTTTTACTATAAACCACGCCCACTGTCCGGACGGTGCGGCTTTTCGCGCGCCGCGCCGCGCGCGGAAAGAAAGGGGCGGTGGCTTGGCGGAAAAACTGCGTAGCCTCCCATGGCTTTTCGGTTTTTCTACCCTATATATGGAGGTGGATTAACGGGGAAATCATATACACTGTTTTCTATGTTTTGTAGTTTATCCTCTCTCATCAAAATGTCGCTGCTTTCAGATGACCCTCACCACGGCGACGTCCGGCGCCATTGTCTTTTCGGGAGCCACCCTCTTGGTTTCTTTGTTTGCCGCCGCATCGCTTTACAGCCAAGTTTCCAACATTTGGAATGAGCTGGACGCTGAAATCGCCAACTTCAGAGTCAGTTCTCCGAATTAATCCTATTTGAAAACTCAACAAAAAATTGCAGAGTCTCACTGAAGACATGTGGGCTGATATGGTAAAACTCGGGGCCGGAACCGCGTTGAACAGAGTCCGACGTCAACAATACGGTGGATATGGAGCCAGCGGTGTTCAACCACCAACTCCAAGTTCTTATGGAGGTTATGGAGCCAGCCAGCCAGCTCCTGCTCCAGAAAAGTTCCCAGATGGAATTCCAAACGGAGGAAACCAGCCAAAATTCCCAGGAGGTGGATTCCCAGAGGGACCATTCCCGAATGGAGGAGGACCACGCGGAGGACCACAATGCCAGTGCACTGTGGAAAACACTTGCCCACCAGGACCAGCTGGAGATAACGGAGAGAAGGGACCAGATGGACAAGACGGTCTGGATGGAGTTCCAGGATTCGATGGAAAAGACGCAGAGGATATCCAGAACACTCCACCAACCGGTTGCTTCACCTGCCCACAAGGACCACTTGGACCACAGGGACCAACTGGAGCCCCAGGACTCCGAGGAATGCGTGGAGCCCGTGGACAACCAGGACGTCCAGGAAGAGATGGAAATCCAGGAATGCCAGGAGACTGCGGACCCCCAGGACCACCAGGACTCGACGGAAAGCCAGGATCTCCAGGAGGAAAGGGAGATGACGGAGAGCGACCATTGGGCAGACTGGGACCACGTGGACAACCAGGAGAGCCAGGACCAGAAGGACCACAAGGATCCACTGGAAGAGACGCCTACCCAGGACAGGCGGGACCACAAGGAGAGCCAGGAATCCAAGGGTATGGAGGAGCCGCTGGACAGGATGGGTAAGTAGAGAAATTGGAAGGGAAAAATGGGCAAAATGTGAAACAATTATTTCAGACCAGAGGGACCAACTGGACCATCTGGACTTCCAGGAAAAGACGCCGAGTACTGCAAGTGCCCAGGAAGAGAAGGAGACGCCGGACGCCACTCGAGACGTCATCGCAAATTCCAATTGTAAAAGAAAATACGAAATACATAAGAAAAACAAAAGACATGTGTTTGTGGCGAATAAAATTTACTTTTCTCTGATTTTTGTTTTTGTTTTGCTTGATAAGGACAATATCCGTGCTTTTAGTGCGATACATATTGTGTTTTCAATCGAGTTGCAGCATGAGAACGAGAGATAAAAAGACATGTTTTCTCTGCTTCTCGTCAAATCGAACTGTGTTTGCGTGGTCGCGCGAAAAAATGTGGGCGGAGTCACGTCACGCGTTCTCATGTCGCAAGTCGATTGAAAACACAATATATGCTCATCGGATCACTATTAAAACTCATTGTCACTGTTCAGGTTTTGGATACTTTTTGATACATGTTTTCGGTAATTTCTAAACCAATTTTTTCTACGATGAAACACACTAGATATTATGGAAAGTGGGTGCAAATACAGTACTCCGCGAGCAGTTAAAATGACATACAACTGATATTCAAAAAGAGTCAACAGACAGTTGACCCAAAAATATGTGAAAAGGACATATTATCAGTTTAATATTCTTGCCGGCTACCATATGCTCCCGCGCAGTTTTTAAAATGGACGCAGACATTGAATTGATAATAGCCTGTGCTATTACATATTCCCTAGCAAGGGTGGGACAAAAAAAAGTTTTCGACAAAAAAAATTACCAGAAAAAAAATTTTTTTTTTTTTGCTCTCAAAAAAATTAACAAAAAACAAAAAAAAACATGTTTTGTTCTCAAAAAATTTACCGAAAAAACAAAAAAAAATCCAAAAAATACGTATTTCTGCCAGTTAAAAATAAATTTTCCAAGTTTTTGTTGAAAATTAGAAGTTTTTGTCGATTCGGAGCATATACCTATTAAGTTTTTGCCCAAAAACCGGGACTTTTTTTTAGCCTCCGTGGCTCTAAAAAAATTTGTTTGCCTACGGCGCATCCTCAAAAAAAAACAAAAAATTTTTGTCTCATCCAAAAAAAAAACTCGAAAAAACAAAAAAATCGAAAAAAAAAATTTTGGGGAAAATCATGTTTTTTTTTTACATGAATGAGCTCCTAACATAAGTATAAAATATAAGTTTTAAAAAACAACATGAAAAAATTAAGAACAATTTTAATTGAAAAAATTCGAAAACAAATATTCAAATCCACAAGTGTGTAAACACCGATCGTTGGGAATACGTAATAGCAGCAGTCTAGCAGGCAAATGCCGTTAATTCAAAAAATATAGTAAGCTGTTATGAATACGCACTCCGTCTCCATAAGAAATTATCTTTTTGCATGCTAGTGCTTAAAGGAAGTGACAGAATTATTAGAGCCGTACTGAACTATTTGATGAACTAGGTGACCTAAAAAGTATTGCGGAAACATTCTAAATCACTTTAAAATAATTTATAATAAATAACAAATCAGAAAAAAAACCTAGAAGCAAAAACTCGTAGGTCAAAAGCTAATAAAAAAATTGGCTCTTGCCTGAAGCATTGAATAGTGCAAAAGCAAACATAAAAAGGGCACACTTTCACAGAAAATTGGAACAGAAAGAAAGAATAATGGATTGAGGCAAAAGTAAAAAAAAAACTGGCCGCTGCCGGAAATACGACACAATATATCTGCATTAGGCGGTCAAGCAGATTTTATTTTCCAAAAAAATAAAAATAAAAACGGCTGGCAGTCCTCATGGTTGTTTGTGTACTAAACAACATTTGTGTTCCGCCTATTTTTTATATTCAAAAAAATAGCATAACAAGACACTTTCCATGTTTCCCCTCGTGGGAATCAAGAAGCAAGTCTGTTATTGTTATTTTTGTGTTTGCGACCATAAATATGAACATCCCAAAGAAGATAAATCACGCCACCAAGTTCGTCGAATAATGCAATTATTTTTTCACTCGAAAATTTACTTTTTTGAGAAATTCGAATCATTATCTTATTAAATAGGATGACACTATCATTTTAATCCAAAAACGAGGCCATTTTGTCAAAAAATGACCGAGCCTTAGGGTTTTAAAAATGCCGTGCTGGTGATTTTAAAGTAACTAGGCAAGTGGAGTTCAAAGTGAGTAGCTGGGAGAAGACGGAAAGGAAAAAGAAAGAAATCAGGAGCCAAACTAGGCGTCAAAATCACTCAACCGCAACTGATTTCTTCTTCCGTTTCCGAACAGACTTTCAATCTAAATGAGCCTACACAATACAAGTTTAAAGAGCTGAGAGAACATGGAGGGGGAGAAGGGCGTCATGTAAATCATCCAATAATAATGCGATACATCACATTTTTTGACGCAAGAAAGGCAATAAGAGGAAAAAGAAACAAAAAAGTCAAGGTGGGGGCATGCTCGGAGAGCAAGAAGAGGGCATTTTTTTGTGCGTTCTCTACAAGATACAGATAAAGGAACTAGGAACTTCTAGAAAATTTTTTTGTTCATATGGGTATTGTCGGACGGCCAAAATGGTCAAACGCGCTCCGCTGAACTCAACGCTATGCAATTTTCATTTTGATTTCAAAGATATTTGTTTTTAGTCAAACGCGAAAAATCTAAAAATTCGTCAAAAATTAAAAAAAAATTTAATTTTTGCTTTTTTTGCAGAATTTTTCCCAAAATGGTTTAAAAATTGGAATTAATTTCTGTTTCTAACTCAATAAACTGTATTATTAGTTTCAGAATTCTGCGAATTTTCATCGAAGATTTGGAAATGTTAGGACTTTTTTAAAAAAAAAAATCGCTTTGAGTCGCTACGCAGTCAATTCTTATTACACTGATCTTTTTCTTTCCCATTCTCGTGTACTCCACGTGGAAAACATGGATTTTCATCGAAAAATTGGATTTTTTTTTCGATTTTTTCCGTTTTCCTTAAACATTTTTCATAATGCAGGTCCCCAAACATAAAATCTAGAACTGTTATTTTAGAAATCACATTTTCAAATACTAAATTTTTTCTTTCCCATTCTCGTGTACTACACGTGGAAAACATCGATTTTCATCGAAAAATTGGATTTTTTTTTTCGATTTTTTCAGTTTTCCTTAAACATTTTTCATAATCCAGGCCCCCAAACATAAAATCTAGAACTGTTATCCTCGAAATCACATTTTCAAATACTAAACTTTTTCTTTCCCATTCTCGTGTACTACACGTGGAAAACATCGATTTTCATTGAAAAATTGGATTTTTTTTTTCGATTTTTTCAGTTTTCCTTAAACATTTTTCATAATCCAGGTCCCCAAACATAAAATCTAGAACTGTTATCCTAGAAATCACATTTTCAAATACTAAATTTTTTCTTTCCCATTCACGTGTACTACACGTGGAAAACATCGATTTTCATCGAAAAATTGGATTTTTTTTCAGTTTTCCTTAAACATTTTTCATAATCCAGGTCCCCAAACATCGGAGCATCGTAACTGAATTTTGCTCGTGAAGACATTATATAAACCTCTGGAATGCATATATTATCGGTTCTATACAAAATTAACTGGAAAAAACAGAAAAATGCGAAAATGTTTTGCTCTTACCATGAAGCTTCTGGTTTTTTTTTTGCTTTGGGATTATTCAATATTTTTCTGATGAAATCGAGAGAATTTATTACCAAAAAAATTGCAAATATTATTATTATTATTATTAAATAGCTTATTGTTCACAACCTTCACTCATCAGCATCTATCACCATTTTTCGACGACTTTCTCTTGATTCCGAGAGCCCGATTGGCCTCATCGATGCGGAGGTTCTGGAGGGAACGACGCTTACGTCCTCCTCCACCACATCCGCAGCATCCGCATCCACATCCACATCCACATCCACCTCCACCTCCACATCCGCAGCAGCAGCATGGACGACAGCAAGTGCAGCAACGTGTGCAGCAACAAGTTCTGCAGCAGGTGCAGCAACGGCGACAGCAGCAACAGCATCTGCAACAACAAAAAAAAGGCGTGAAAAGTGTCTTGGTATTCAGCTTTACCTTGGTCTACAACAACAACATCCGCAACCGCATCCACAGCATCCGCATCCACCTCCTTGTCTTTTCACTCGAGACATGGAATTTTGAAGCGTATCGATTGCAGTTCCAGTGGTGGAAACATCAGTTCCAACAGTTGCCAATTCTGTTGAAGAGACCGGAAGAACTGCCGAGTAAACTGCGGCAATGGTGGCCAATGTGGCGAAAACGAAAAGAAGGGAAGAAGTCATTTGAGCTGTGCTTATTCATTGCCAATTCCATTTGGCTTTTATATCGTTTTGACTGTCTGTGCCAATCCGGAAAATGAAAATTGAAAAAAAAAAAAAAGTTGATTTGGATTTGATTTGATTTGATTTGATTTGATTTGATTTGATTTGTATTGCGCAATCAGTCGGAAGTGAATGTCAAAACTTCCGGTGGCTCGACCAATTCAAACAAACCGATTTGCATGAGGGTTTACCGGGATTTGAGCACGCATTTGTCATAAGAAACTAGCGAAATCGAGGTAAAAGAGAGCTCGGTGCTAGGTATCGTTTATTAATTAATCCGACATCGCTCAAGTTAACCTCTAGATTGTATTGTATTTGTTACGTTTGAGAAAAAAGTGAAGTAAAAAAAAAAAGAAATACATGTTTTTTGGTAATTTCAACTAAGCTTTCCACGGCGGGCGTTTTTCGCCCGCCCGACCCATCCGGGTAAAGGGCCGTCCGATGCCCGGGCAAAAAAAAAACGCCCGCGTGAAATGTTTTTTATTTCTTCAAAATATTAATAAAAATGGTAATTAGAAAAATGTTTATTAGTGAAACAAATTCGGAGTCAGCAATTCGATTGAAACTTGTTGTCCACTCGATGTTAAAACGAATCTTGAATTGTTTTATAGTCGGCGAATGCATCATCAGCCTCGCTCTACCGCACTTTTCAATTTTCAACAGTGTAGTGCACCTATTTTGAAGCGAAAAATCAAATTTTAACTGCAACTCGTCGTGGATACGTTATTTTCCGTTGAAAAGAAGTGTAAAACTATAATTCGAGTTAATCTTGCAAGTGCAACACTGTTTTACAGGAATTTTAGCAGTAGAGCGAGGTTGATGTTGTATTCGCCGACTATATTTTCCGCAAACCTCTTTATATTCGTGATCTTTTAGTTTTTTTTTTTTGAATCCTCGCAACTTTTTCATTCCACGAAACGCTGGAAAATGGCGATATTGATTTTCCTTTTTTTTTCAATGGTTCTTCAATATTATTATCCTCGCTACTTGACGAACAGCTTTTCTCCATTTCAATCATTTTCGACTTTCTAAAAAATATTTTGATAGTTGAAATTACGAAAAAAAAAACAATAAAAATCATGTTTAATACAATTGGGAATTCATAAAAATCGAAAATTGAAATACGTGCAATGTACCGTGACGGCACGGAGTAATGGCGAGTGACCTGGTGCAAACGTGCTCCATTGATAACACGCGCACGCCGCACGCGCCGCATTCGACGGCAAAAATTTTGGGCACTGTGCCAATGCAAACATTTAGAAAAGAGACGAGACGGAGAAGACGAGCGAAAAATGAGACGAGACGGAGAAGACGAGAGCGTCGCGCGTGTTCCCGCGCCAAAAAAAATCGTTTGAAAAAAAGGCAGTCGCCATTACTCCGTGTGACGGTGTGTCCAAACACCGTCACGTGAAATCGCAGACCGGGCAATGCGGACGGGCAGCGGGTGTCCGTTGCCCGAACGGGTATGGGGCAATTTCGGACGGCCCGCCCGGGATGGAAAGCTTAATTTCAACTATTATCGGCCCACCAAAATGATCAAACGCGCTCCGCTGAACTCAACGCTATGCGATTTTCATTTTGGTTTCCAAATTATTTCATTTCACGTATAAATTCAACGTGAAATGAAATAATTTGAAGACCAAAATGAAAATCGCATAGCGTTGAGTTCAGCGGAGCGCGTTTGACCATTTTAGCGGGCCGACAATATTGTGTTTTCAATCGAGTTGCGACGCCAAGAGGTGAAACTCCGCCCACTTTTTTTCACGCTAACATTAAATTTTATTGCATTTTGAATTTTTGCGTGAAAAAAAGTGGGCGGAGTTTGACCTCTTGACGTCGCAACTCGATTGAAAACACAATACTTATCAAAAATATTTTTAGGAAGTCGAAAATGATTAAAATGGAGAGAAGCTGTTCGTCAAGTAGCGAGGATAATAATATTGAGGAACCATCAGAATTTTACTGAAAACTCAATTTTCTGTAACATAATAGTGCATTTCAAATGTCTCCCTTGTGCAGAATTTTCTCGCGAACATTTTAATACTACGACCAGCTCGAAACGTGCGAATTCGGTTTTTTTCTCGGTTTTTCAACATTTTAAAAATGCATCTCCTCCGTCAAATCTGCACCAATCATGGTGTTTTTGTAATAAAAATGAAGCATTTGACCTGAAGAATATATTTTAATGACAGATTTTCAAAAAGTGGTCTATTTTTGCTGAAAATCAAAAAAAAGAAACAAATTCCCGTTGAAAAACATAATAAACCAAAAAAGCGAATTATGTACCTCCGTGGGCAGTGAACTTGGGCTGAAAGATTGAATTTTTCTAAATTAAACCATTTGCTTTTTTTCTTTCCCTAACTCTCATTTTCCTGGTACATATTTTCCTTCCCTGATTTTCGTGCTGAACAAAACACACATCCCACAGGTTCATCATCATCTTTTGTCCTCTTCTGCCTCTGTCCAAATAGTTAGCTGATGAAAGCTCGAGTACCCGAGCACCCAACTAATCACGGTGATGTTTCCGTGCAAAAACATTGTTTTCTCTTCTCTCCCAAATACTTGTGTCTTCGCACCTTACCACTTTTACAAGTACCGACTCTATATTTATCCGCACCCCAAAAGTTACTGCAAGCCATGCACATATTTCGGGCTCGGAGTCCATTACAAACAAGTTTTGTGCTTTGTCTCGTTTGGGAGAAGACAGATAAGGACAGCGTGGATTTCAAAATTGAAGTTCTTCTTCTTTTTTTTTTGTTTGTCAACTTTCTTTGCGAATATTCAAGAGCCGTTTGATCATTTAACGATCGCTTAACGCCTTGGGAAAACAAATGGAAATGTGGTTGATTATCATGTTTTCTGATATCAGACTGTTTAACAAGTTGGTTACTACTTGTTAGCCGTCCAACCAACACACAAGTTTCCTCGAGTTACGACTATCAAAAAGCGTACACTGCTGGAAAAAAAGGTTCATGCAAGACCCCATCCAAATATGGAGTCATTGTAAAAGTCCTTTGTCGAGATTTGGGCAAAAATCTCCGACCGATACCAGAATATCGGACTGTTATCAACGCCAAAGAAAGCAGAATTGAATAATTGTATTTTGTACGTTTTTGTTGACATGCAAATAAAGTTTTTGTGAAAAAAAAATTCAAGTCTTATTAGTAACTTTGTTTTTGCGTCTTTTTTCTCTACAGTATACCGCAGAACCTGCAGATCAAACAACAAAAAAAAACAACTAAAACATGTTTCAAACAATCAAAAATGTAAACAAACATGTGAAATTCAAATTATTTGCTTCGCGCGTCGCTAAGATGTGCAGGTTTGGCGGGATACTGTAGAGAAAAAAGACGCAAAAACAAAGTTACTTTGGACGCCTTTTTTCGTCTTTTTTTTGCGTTTTTTTTTACTTTGGACGTACCATAATAGACGGTGGGAGTTATGAATTTTCCAACTTTTTCGTGATATTTCAAATTTTATCAGCTTAAAAAATTTATCAGCAATTACATTTTTCAGAGAAAAATGATAATGACCACGTTATTTTATCATCATTTCTTTCAAGCTTGCAACTATTTGTCTTGGAAGTGCGCCAATAAACTTTGACTATTTACTTAGAATATTTTTTATCGTGAAATGATTTAAGCTTCCCGAAAAGTTATCTGGCAATTTTCCTCGCGAATTTCCACTGGCACCCCAAATGTGTCAATGACGTTTGTTTTTCCGTTTGTGTGGGCTAGAGACTTTTTAAAATGTTGGAAAAAAATACAGTGTGTTAAGGACGGACACAAACGTATGGAAAAGTAATCTATTGGACTTTGGACTCAATATCATCTGGATCTAATATTAGAGTTTGACTTAAAAAATTCCTGATCAGATTTTCAACTATTTCCTTTTTTTGCCAAAAAACTGTTGAGAATTTATACACAAAATTATCTTTATCTTGACTATTAAGTGCTGATGTTTTTCATTATTTATGGAAGATATTGTGTCACCAGAGTTTTCTCAGCTCCTATTGGACCGATTTGCACCAAACTTGGCAAAACATTTTTAAACACAAGAGGAATGAGGCGGCTTCCATTCGAACCAATTTTCATCCGTCCGTTTCGTCCGGTTCGTCCGGCACGCTCTAATAGGCTGGGAATTTTAATTTATGGCACTCTATTTAAAAATTCTGACATTGAAAATGTAAGCGGTTGCAAATTTTTGTAGAACTAGCTTTGCAATAACAATTTTGTAATTTTTTTTCCGAATTTTTGATAGCAGAAACAAGACATTTCTGTTGATATTTTAAAGATAAAAGAACAAAAACAGCTTTTGAAAACAAAATATAACACAAACAAAAAGAAAAAACCAGAAAAAAAACGGACCGACCTCAGACGAACCGGACGAACCGGACGAACCGCCGACGAACAGCGGACGAAATTCGTCCGCTTTTTTTTCGTCCGAATGGAAGCCTTAATTTAGTGGCAAGCAGCTAAGTTTGAAGGGTAGCATACTAAAGACACTTAACGTGTTTTAATCGTTGCACCAGCAAATGCCGAGATTCATTTAGTTCCTGATTAAACATACAACTACTAGACAAAGAAAACAGTCAACAATTTACACTAACAGGCAGATTACATAAGTGATTTTGTCAAAACAATAATCTCAACAACTCTGAAGATTGTCTACCTGGAAAATAACAATTGGGATGTTTGTGTGTGGACTAGTATTCGATCTCTAAAAATATTGTCTAAAGCTTCACAAATTTAGAGTTGTGCAAATAAAGACTATGATAAGTCCAGTCAGGAGGCAAAACAACCACCTGGTGGAAATTGTAACAAAGTTCTCAAAAACCTGGCCCAACAGTATTTTCTATAAAGCTCAGGGCATGTCTATTCTCATCAAGTATGTATATAGTTTTATTCCAGTCCAGTACGTATTCTTATCTAGAAAAGACGACATTTTATTTTATTTCTTTCCGGGAAAATTATCGAGATAGCACAGAAAGATGTGGGCCAATACTCAATGGGTCCCAGATATTTGGGTCCCCGGCTTTTTGGGTACGTTTTTTCATACTTATGGCTGCTCTTCTGATACCAAATTTGCAAGTTTTGTACAAACATAGTAGTGGTAGCCTAAGAGCCATTGTATCCTAGAAGACCGTTTACAAATTTGGTGCAACCGTACCCAAAGAGTCTGGGACCCAAAAATCCGGGACCCATTGAGTATTGGCCAAAAGTGTGGCCGAAAGAGAAACAGATTTTCCTCTTTAATGAAACTTCAAAAACGAAAAAAAAAATCGCTTGTTGTTCAACTAAAAATCACATATTTTCGGCGTGGCGGGGGCTTACAACGGTGTCGTTTAATTACAGTTCAGACCGCTCTGAACTCCGTGTGGATCCTAAAGCGATTAAAAAACAAAGAAAACAGTAAACTAATGTAAGAGGCGCAGATAAATCTACAGTTTCCCTTCGCCACAGTCCCCACCGACATCCACTTCCGTTCAAAAATTTTCCTTCTCTTTTTTCTCAAAATAAAAAGCACCCACACATAAAACGAATAAAAGTATCTGTCAATGAAAAACCCCCAAACGTTTCAATCAAACCGATTCGATTCCTCTCTTCTCTCTTCACCCCCCCCCCCCCCATTCGAAAAGAAATGTAAACATTCGGGAAGTGACGAAATGACCTTTAAATATGTTATTGTCACAATAGATAACTATGAGAAAGAGCAAAGGTGTAAACACACTTGTCTTACGATCGATAGCCTAGATTCATTTATCAGTTACCGTCAATTGTTCACCCCCTCACTCTTTTCTTTTTTTTTTTTCAAAGTTTCATACAAATGATTGATGACAGGTTTATTGCGAAAGTCACGTAGCGGGGGAAGCCCCTTTTCGCGGAAATAGTTTCATGGAAAGAAGTTTGCTATCTTATCAAATTACGGTTGGCTCGAGAGATGGAGAGAAAGAGGAAACCCCCTCCACACTTGTCTGCAAAAGTTTTCAACGAAATCAGTGATATCAAATGAACACTGCTGATGATGGAAAGAACGATGCGAAGGAGTGGGACAAAGATCAGATATCTGTTACCGGAAAAAGAAGATGCGGGGGTGATGCAATGCAAGGGTTTCGGGAATATCACACATTGATACTACGGTACAGGGAGAGGGGGGGAGGTGTTAAAGTACAAATATACTACGAAAGTTTCGGGTTCATAGTAGGAACGGGGCTCTTTTGGATTGGAAATTCTACAAAATTAACATTTCACGTTTTGGAAATTGCGTGAAAATAGAAATCCACGAAATAGAAATGTAATAAATCAGAAACGTAACAAAATGGAAACGCGTGAAAACAGAAACGTAGCAGAGCAGAAGTGTGTCGAATTTGAAGAAAAATGTCAATGGAGCGCGTTTGCGAGATTTATTTTTCAAAACGACTTTTTCGATATATTCCACGTATTTTAAGATTTTTTTACCGGCTTTTTCGGCTTTTTTCACGTTTTTTTTTTAAGATAAAAAAAATTTTCCACGTATCAAGGTGTCCAGGATTGGAAATATGGGCGGAGCCTAATTTGCTGGAAACTTGCATGGCGCATTTCTCGACTCTCGCGTTTTTTTTTTAATTAGTTTTATTATTATGGTTTCGGTAAAGCCTTTTTTTCTTTGTAAAATGTATGTACCATAAAATTGCCCAAACTTCGATTTTCGTAAAGATTTATCCTGCAAAAACACCAAAAAACTCAAAACGATTATTTCGAAATGGTGGCTGAACCAAATTCGACGTTTTTAGGCTTAAAAAATTTTTAAAGATCTCAGCTATAATTCAGTTGGAGCACATTTGGGAAAAAGAGAGAGAATGTTTACTTTTTTTTCCGAAAAACATTAAAAATGCGTCAAAATTTGAATTTCGCGCGAAAAAATCCAGTGGGGCGCGTTTGCTCGGCTCCGTCCACTTTTCAAATCCTGGACACCGTGCGTATCGAAATCGAAAAGAATTGAAAAAAACGTGAGAAAAAAAAACCAAAAATATCGAAAAAGTCGTTAAAAAAATTCTCGCAAACGCGCTCCATTGCCATTTTATTTCCAACTATTTAATATTCACGCATCACAAATCAGAAGATAAATAAAAAACAAACAAAAATCGCGGACTGGTCGATTTTTGCTGTTTCTGTTTATGTTTTTTGTTTTCTGTCCCTCGTAAACGGAAAGAACAATAATTTTCTGATCGAAAATCACCCGATTCTTACGTAAGGAGGAAGATAATCTATCCCCTTTTCTTGTTCTTTCATCTTCGCCGCTAACTAAACGACCTCTGTAACCCATTTCCCATCACTCCGTGAAGCCATAACGATCCTAGAACCTTCCATTATCAAAAGATAAGCGGCACGTGGCGCCACCGAGTTCGCAACATTGGAGCAGCCACACACAAATATCGATTTTCCATCGCCACACTAGAGCGATCAAAAGAACGAGGAAATGCGATGATCTTCTTATAATCTCTTCTCTTTTTTTTTCCGGTCGACGATCATGTTATCATCACGCCATCTCATCCCCTCGCTCTCCGCCTGTTTCCTTTCGGAAACCCCCTTTTCTGTCGACGAAACCGTTTGGGGATGTCACGTGGCGAGATTGTAGGTGTTTCTCGTCTGAGTACGTGCATACTCACCGTAAACATTGTCACAAGACATTCGAATTTGAGTGCGAATTTTATTACGCCTCGTGCGTGGTTTTCCCATCTTTTTATATATGTTTTTGAAAAATTCACAAAATATTCCAGAATATATATTTGAAGCGATAGTTTAAAACTGATGTAACATGATTTGATCAGAGATCACAGAACATTCAGAAGAGATACGAAGAAATGATAATCCGACAATCGAATCAGGGCAGACTGGAAAAAGATCACCTCGCAGATCAGTTGGGCGCAAAGTTCAGTGACAAAGAACGGCTGGAATTGAAATTAAAAACATCTTCCTTGTTAACCTAGAGATCACTAGTGTGTAACTGACTCGACTCGCCGTTTTGTTCGCAACCTTTCTTCCTTTTCTTCACTTCTTCTTTGTCTCTTTCCGCCGTGGTCATATGATTCAGACTGGCGTGTTCCTGCGTCACCGGAAATCTGCTCGTCAAACTTTGGACCGGTATAGCAAAAGGGAAAAACAATGAGCACCCGGTGCGTCTCGTCTTCGGTTGTGTTTTCTTCAAATCGCCGCGGGGCCCATTTATTTCTGTTGATTTTTGTCGCTTTATCGTTTTTCAAACTTTTATTTTTATTTTACAACGAAAAAAACTGGAGTTTCTAGGGTTGGAAACAATTAAACTTTGGGGTTGATTGCGGTCGAGCGCACTTGCATCATTACACCCTAACAGGTTTTTTGTCGATTAGACCCAATTTTGCGATCATTTTTATCACTGATTCTTTCCAAAATTAGAGTGTTTCGAGGACAGGAAATCGGGGAAAAAACTGGAAGAACAAACTCCGCCCCTTTGCAAGCATGCGGCACTGTTTTTTTCAGTATTTAATAACAACAAAAGGGGCGGGGCTTCTTCCTCAGGGTTTTACATTTTTCCCAGGTTTTGTTTTCCCTGGTTTTCACTTCTCCGGTTTTGTCAAGATCCCAAAAAACCATCAAAAGACTAAACATTAGCGTTGTCCGCAATTTTGCGTGAGTATTCCAGCTTTCACTGGTTTTGCGTTCCCCTAAATATTTCCTAATTTTCCCAAGCCACTCTACACGGTGTCCAGGATTTTAAATGTGGGCGGAGCCTAATTTGCTGGCGCGCCAGCAAACATGCATGGCGCACTTTTGGTGCTTGCGCATTTTTCGACTCTCGCATTTTTTTTAATTGCATTTATTATTTTTTTCAGTAAAACCATATTTTCTTTGTAAAATGTATGTATTGTATCTTTTAATACCATAAAATTGTCCAAACTTCAATTTTCGTAAAGATTTATCCTGCAAAAGCACCAAAAAAACTCAAAACGATTATTTCGAAATGGTGGCTGAACAAAATTCGACGTTCTTACGCTTAAAAAATTTCTCAACACCTCAGCTATAATTCCGTTGGAGCACACGTGGGAAAAAATTAAGAATTTATGCTTTTTTTCCCGAAAAACATTAAAAATGCGTCACAATTTGAATTTCGCGCGAAAAAATACAGTGGGGCGCGTTTGCTCGAGCAATTTTTTGAATAATTCATCAGGAGCGAAATTCAGTTACAACGCTCCATTTTTCTGAAGGTCGCTGCTAGATTTTTGAAAAAAAAAAACAGGTTTTCGCTGCGAGACCTACGGAACATCGGAGCGTCGCAACTGAATTTCGCTGGTCTTTCTTTTTTGATTTTTAATTTGTTTTATTTAATAAATAGGAAATTCAGTCTTTATAATGCTTATTTTAGCTTTTTTCCAGTTAAAATCTCTATTTATTTTGGTGAGAAATTCGCTTTAAAAGATTGCATGCGCCTTTGTACAGTAATCTTAAAGTTAAAGGCGCATACCACGTTTTGTTTAAATTACAATTTTCGTGGCGAGACCCTTTGGTTATTCATGAATATTGACTTTATTTTATCAAACTGGAGTTTTATTTCTTTTTTTTTACTTCATTCGTCATTTTCTACCAAACTGGAGCAACTCCATGGCACCCGCAATGCGCCATAAACCACGAGCTCTGCGCATTTGCGGTGCCTCCGCTCCGCGTGACCCTCCGCATTTCCGCTCATCGATTTTCTCGACTTTTTGCACTCATTTTCGCCCTCGTAAAATTTGTTTCCCTGGTCTTTCAGCTGTAAAAAAACTTGCATTTATTTTATTGGAGAAGGAACCAGTTCGCTCTGAAAGGGGGAAGCGAATCGAAGCGGGTGGCATCAAACCGCAGCGATCTTAAATGCCCATTAATTTTTGTTCATTAAAACAGGGCAGAGACTTAATTCCCTTTGATTTTATTTGGTGTGAGCAAAAAAAAAATTTTTTGTTGAAATTTTGCTCATTTTTCAAAAAATTTCTAAGAACAATGCCATAACTTTTTTTTTCTTTGTACTTTCTGGTGCTGATCGTTCTGTGCAGTCACGTGGTCGAACGAACAAACCACCTGCGGTGCGTGTAGCCTGTGTATCATCTCGGCACAATCGTTTCAGAAACCATCAAAACTGTTGGCGCGAGACGTTGGCGCCTCCCCCTCCATTCTTCTTTCTCTCGAAGAAGAGGCGTAGCCAATAGTGGGACATCTATATAAACCGCCCATTTCATTCATCGTCACCATCAACGACCGGTGGAGTCTAAAGTTCTCTGCTCTGCTCCAACTGTGCCATGTGAAACCAGGGACCGCCCTGTTTTCGCCTCTCTCTCTCTCCGCTCCGCTCCGCTCTGCGATGCGTTTTCCTCCGCCAGACATCTCTTCGCTGTCCCCTCTTTCTTTCTCTTCGCCACTGCATTTATATTCATGCGAGAAGATATTTAGATCGATCGATATTAGACTTCATGATTATTGCTTCTTCTCTTTGTTCTACTCTCTTCTTCTATAACCACAGGGTTAAGCTTCTTAGTGACTGCGGGAGTATTAGCGTATCATATCACCCATTTCCTGTCAAAAAAAATCGATCAGTTTCTCATGTTGAAGAGTACATCGTGAAAATGCGCTCCACTGCTCACATAGATTTGAGAAAACGCGGCTGTTACAGATTTGAAACGGTTTTGGGGTTATTCTCGAAACCAGCAAAAAAAGCAAAAAATAGAAAAAACCAGCAAAAAATTCAGCGAAAATTCGGAGAATGCTCCGATCAGTCTGGAACTTTGAGAGATCATTCAAAAAACACTCTCGGACATTCCCTGAAAATTTCAGACTGAAATATTGATTTTAAAAATTATCGATTTTTATTTCTGAAAATTTTCAAAATCGATATTTTGGTCTGAAATTTTCAGGGAATGACCGGAAGTATCTTCTTAATGATTTCCCAAAGTTTCAGATCAATCGAAGCATTCTCCGAATTTTCGCTGAATTTTTTGCTGGTTTTTTCTATTTTTTGCTTTTTTTGCTGGTTTCGAGAATAACCCCATTTGGATTTTCAAAAATGAGGCGCTGGTGGAATACGTTTTCTGCATGAAATAAATGGGTAAATATTGTTTAAATATTTATGGTACGTCCAAAGTAAAAAAAAAGCGCAAAAAAAGACGAAAAAAGGCGTCCAAAGTAACTTTGTTTTTGCGTCTTTTTTCTCTACAGTATCCCGCCAAACCTGCACATCTTAGCGACGCGCGAAGCAAATAATTTGAATTTCACATGTTTGTTTACATTTTTGATTGTTTGAAACATGTTTTTAGTTGTTTTTTTTTGTTTGATCTGCAGGTTCTGCGGTATACTGTAGAGAAAAAAGACGCAAAAACAAAGTTACTTTGGACGCCTTTTTTCGTCTTCTTTTGCGCTTTTTTTTTACTTTGGACGTACCATTAGAATCATGCAAAATATTTATATGAACCCACAAGTAACGACGCTTTGAACACGCCATTTCGCGCGCTTTTTTCTCGAGTGACGTGGCAACTTTCCCGCGAAATTTAAAATTTCATTTTCATGTACCTCTCAACACCCCGTGGCGCGAACATCTTTTTTTCTTTTCTTTTTTTTTCCTTCAAAATTTTAATCTTTGTTCCTCATTATTTGCTTTCTAAAGTACACACAAAAAGAGCCGAAACGTGTCTTTTAGGCTCTTCGCCAACCGTTTCCCCTCAGCTTTAAGCTGTACCTGAACGAGAAGGATGATGTTCGAATATGAAGAAGACGAAGATCCAATGGAACTTCCGAAACAAGTAGAAGAAATAAAGCATCATTCAACGGATCACTCTGGTGAGTCGATCGAATGAATGCGACGTACCCGTTATCTCGTCGTCTCGTGTGTGCGTATAAAATTTAAAAGAGGGGTCCAAAGTACAACAAAAAGGCTACAAAAACCAGGTCATTGTAATATGTATTAATTTATTTATTACAATAGGGGATGGGGGGGGGGAACATCCAGTTTTCCCCATGAAATTTTGAACGCTGTGCTGTTTGCTGTTTGCTGAGAGATTTCTATTTTCAGGAAGTCCTCAAGAGAATCCGTTCCGTTTCTCGTTCGATACTGGGAGCAAACGAGCCGCGTCAATGTTCGTGACGCCGTCGTCCGAGGATCTGATCGCCTACGGCACCAGACATCTGCTCGACTCGCCAACAGCTGTACAGGTATACAATTTTTGTTTTTGTACTTTGTTCCCTCGAACAATTGCCGACCAAAATTTGTACTTTGCCTAGAACAAAATATTAGTGTCACGTGGGCGCAGACGCGACTAACAATAAATGATAAGATTTTGCGATTGGGAGGAACAGAGAAGAGGACAGAGACAGTGGTATCCGATCAGCTAAATAGATAGACACGCACAGCTTATCGATAATGAACTAGATCGTGACGTAGCTGACTTTTGTAAACGCGGTGTTTGCGTACTCGTGTTGCGGACCGATTTACGAGGCTCCTCCCACTGCTTTAAATATTTTATGCGATTTTCGTTTTTTTATTACTATTTTTCGCTTTTTTTTCCTGTGTTTTGTTCAATTTTTTTATTTTAGGTCGATAAATGTTGTATTTGAACGAATACTGGACGAGAAAATTAGGAAAAAGTAGAAAAATGGCGGCTAGGGCAAAAATCGATAAATATTTTTTTTTTCGGCTTTTAATGGTAAATTTGCTTGTGTTTTAAAGCAATTTATTATTTTAGGTGGTTAAATTTTGTGTTCCGATGTCGACCAGGAAAAAAACGATGAGAATTGAAAAAAAAAATAATAAAACATGGCCTGTTCGATAAAATTGTTCGATTAATTTTAATTATTTTTTGGGTTATATATTTTATTTTGGTGTGTTTTATACGGAAGAAGACGGCGAGCTTTGTGTGAGTTGTCGTCGAAAAATTCTATTCAAACATCTAAAAAATAAAATTGATTATTTACAAACCAAAAGAAAATTTACCATGAAAAGGCGATATTATCGATTTTTTGCACCAGCCGCCATTTGTCTACTTTTTTATTTATTTTTCTTGTCCAGTATTCGTTCAAATACAACATTTATTGACCTAAAATAAAAAAACTGATAAAAAAACAGAAAAAAAAAAGCATCGAAAAGCGAAAAAATAGTAATTAAAAATGCGAAAATCACAAAAAATATAGCAGGGCAGTAGGAGGAGCCTCGTAAATCGGTCCGCAACGTGAGTACGCAAACACCGCGCGACAACTTAAATATAACAATATTATGGATTCGTGAATGAGCGACAAAACGCGGTGAATTTTTGGGGCAAAAGTTGGCTTGTCTCGCCACGATTTTGACAGACTACGGTTAGCGCGAAAAACATTTTTTCTCGTTTTGTTTTTAATGAAAACGCGATTTTTTGCCTTACTAGCATTTTTTTACTATTAAAATTTTTTGTATAACCTGGAATGGGTAATTTCTTTTCAAAAACACATTTTGTTGAGAAAAAACTATGAAAATGCGTTTTAATTTAAAAAAAAAAGAATAAAATATATATTTTCGCGCTAACCGTAGCCTGTCAAAATCGTGTCGAGACCAGCCAACTTTTGCCCCAAAAATTTACCGCGTTTTGTCGCTCATTCACGAATCCATAATAATAGTTTTAAGGGATGGGAATTTAAACTATATTGTAGCCACGTGGTTTAGTTTATTGTGCCAGCTGTTATTTCGGGTTTTAACGTAATATTGCTGATAGTGGTTGTAGCTTCTATCTTCTTTTTTTTCCTGCTACAAAGTGTCACGCCATGCGTCTAGCTAACGTAAGACGGATTGAGCTGAGTGACCTCGGTTTTGTCTTTCTTGTTGAGTCAAATTGAAAAAAAATTTTCTCAGAAGGGAGTCACATATAGTCGGGCTTTCAGAAATTCCTAAAAATTTTGTGGCATATAGTTTGAGGTATCGAGTTTCGATTGTCAAATTTCTAGGGTGCACTTTTTTGATTTGGCTGAAAAAAGCGTCTGAAAATATTTTGAAATGCGATCATCTTTATCATTAGTGATTTTTAACGTTGAAAGCAGAGGAGGAATGGTCGAGTGGATAAGAAGTTGGGATGCCGTGTAGAAGGTTGTTGGATCGTTCACGTCATTCTCAAAAATTAAAAAAAAATGACGTAAAGATCCAGAAACCTTCAGCGCGTAAGCCGAACCTCTTATCCACTCTATTTACCATTCCTCCTCTGCTTTCAACGTTAAAAATCACTAATGATAAAGATGATTGCATTTCAAAATATTTTCAGACGCTTTTTTTCAACCAAATCGAAAAAATGCACCCTAGAAATTTCACAGTCGAAACTCCATACCTCAAACTAGGGCTTCCATTCGGACCAATTTTCGTCCGTCCGGTCCGTCCGTTCGTCCGTCCGTCCGCCGTCCGTCCGCTTCGTCCGCGGTTCGTCCGGTTCGTCCGCGGACGGATCGGTTGGTCCGTTTCGTCCGTTTCGTCCGGTTCGTCCGTTTCGTCCGGCACGCTCTAATTGGCTTGGAATATTAATTTATGGCACTCTCTTTAAAAATTCTGACATTGAACATGTAAGAGGTTGCAAATTTATGTAGAATTAGCTTTGCAAAAACAAATTTTTTAATTTTTTTCCGAATTTTTGATAGCAGAAACAAGGCATTTCTGTTGATATTTTAAAGGAAAAAGAACAAAAACAGCTTTTGAAAACAAAATATAGCAGAAACAAAAAGAAAAACTAACAAGAAAAAAAAACGGACGAAGCGGACCGACCTCGGACGAACCGGACGAACCGCGGACGAGCGGACGAACAGCGGACGAATTTCGTCCGCTTTTTTTTCGTCCGAATGGAAGCCTTACCTCAAACTATATGCCACCAAATTTTTGGGAAATTCTGAAAGCCCGACCATATGTTACTTCCTTGTCAGTGAAAAATGTGAACAGCCGCGTCTCGTGTGATTCTTAAACCACAGAACAAGCAATCTAATCTATCAACATTTTGATTTCAGCGTTCACTGGTTCTCAACGCGACGACCTCGCTCAACATCGACTGCGACTTGTCCGATGACGATCTTAGTCCGACGACTCAGCGCAAAATCTGCTTCTGCGCGAGCCAAAACCCGATGGAAACGCAAGAGCAAGGGCTCCGTCAGGCCAAGTCGACGTTGACAGTCTCGTTCCCGTATCACACACACCAAATCACCGAGGACTACACCATTTCGGCCGAAATCATTGGAATCGGCGAATCGGGAAAGGTGATGGCGTGTTACAAAAAGGACAGCGGTGAGAAGTTTGCGCTCAAAGTGCTGCGGGACAGCCAAAAGGCGCGACGTGAGGTGGAACTGCACTGGTTGACGTGCACGCATGAGAACGTCGTCTCGATTCTGGACATTTACGAGAACACGTTCGACAACGTCAAGTGTCTGCTGTTGGTCGTCGAATTTCTCGAGGGTGGCGACTTGCTCAGCCAGTTCGAGAACCAGGGAAGCATCCCGTATACAGAGAAGAGTGAGTTCAGATAAAAAAATTGCCGAAAAAAGAAAACAAAACATTTTTCGTTCAAAAAATTTCAAGAAAATAAAATTTTTTACTCCCATGAATAGTTCCATTACCAAAAAATAATAATTTTTTTGTTTTCAGAAAATTTACCAAAAAAAAACAACAAAAAAATTTGCTTACGGCGCATCAAAACATTTTTTGGGGCTCTTTTGGAATAGAAATTCGACAAAATTGAAATGTCACGTTTTGGAAATCCACGAAATAGAAATGTAAAAAATCAGTAACGTAACAAAATGCAAAAGCGTGTAAACAGAAACGTAGCAGAGCAGAAATGTGTCGAATTGGAAATAAAATGGCAATGGAGCGCGTTTGCGAGATTTATTTTTTAAAACGACTTTTTCGATATTTTTCACGTTTTTTCGATATCTTCCACGTATTTTTTGGATTTTTTTCACGTTTTTTTTTTCGATTCGTGGAAATTTTCTTTCAAATCGACAAAAAACGTGAAAAAAATCTAAAATTACGTGGAAGATATCGAAAAAACGTGAAAAATATCGAAAAAATCGTTTTGAAAAATAAATCTCGTAAACGCGCTCTATTGCCATTTTACTTCCAATTCGAAACATTTTTGCTCTGCTACGTTTCTGTTTTCACGCATTTTCATTTTGTCACGTTTCTGATTTATTACATTTCTATTCCGTGGATTTCTATTTTCACGCAATTTCCAAAATGTGACATTTCAATTTTGTCGAATGTCTATTCCAAAAGAGCCCCAAAAAAATGTTGTTTATGCGCCTTAAACAAATCTTTTTTGTTGTTTTTTTGGTAAATTTTCTAAAAAACAAAAAAAATTACTTTTTTTTGGTAATGGAACTATTCATGGGAGTAAAAAATTTTATTTTCTTGACGTTTTTTGTCTCGCGTGCATTATCCAACAAAAAAAACCAAAAAAACGTTTTTTTTTGGTCCCAGCCCTGTTTCCAAGAAAATACCGATCATTTCAGAGGTCGGCGAGATTATTCGTCAGATCGGCAACGCTGTGACGTATCTGCACGACATGAACATTGCGCATCGGGATATCAAACTAGAAAACATATTGTGTAGTAGTACGGGTGAAGATTGTGTCTACAAATTGGGTGACTACGGGTTCGCAAAACGTCCTGAGCGGAATGTGCTCATGGAGTCTCCTTGCTGCACTCCATTCTACGCGTGAGTTTGATTTTTTCTTACTCGTTTTCGAATACTTTACAATTAACGTCATCCCTTTTCAGGCCGCCAGAAGTTCTGGGACGTGAGAGATACGATAAGTCGTGTGATATGTGGTCTCTGGGAGTTGCTATGTATATAATGTAAGTTTCAACTTTTGAAATATTTGAATTAAATTTTCTCTTTGTTTTTCACTTTCTTCTCATTATCACTCTTTCATTATTATCAGTAACAAAAATGAAAAGAGAAAAAAAAAAAGAAAAGAGCAACGATTATATTTTATATTTTATATTTTCCAAAATATTTAAAACATGGGTAGACAAAAAATCAGAGCACTTTGAACCCGATTACAGGTTATGCGGGTATCCGCCATTCTACTCGATGAAAGGTGTTGCTCTGTCTCCAGGCATGCGATCACGTATTGCCAATGGATACTATGCGTTCCCACGCGAGGAATGGGATTGTGTGTCACTAGACAGTAAGCGCCTAGCAAAATTCACGATTTCAGAATAAAACAGACTAAACGTGTCTAAAACCGGATCATAACGCTTCGTTTTCACTAACATTTTGCAATTTTCAGCGAAAGAGGACATTCGCTGTCTGTTGCGGACGAATCCGAGTGATCGTATGAGTATCCATGAGTTGATGGCCACACCGTTGGTCACCGGTGAGCCGAGTACCGGAAAGGCTCCAACCACTGCGATCGCCATTCCGGGTGCGGAACGCGAAGAGTCACAGTGCGAAGGTGGAATCTTCTTTAACGAAGACGACGAGGTTCCCGATACGGTTGCCGAAGTTCTGCCAGTGCCAAAGAGTGTTCGCTTCTTGCGTGACGGCGTGAAAGCGCCACGTCTTCACAGCATTCAGGAGGAAGTGAGCCGTGCCATGGAAATTATGCGAATGGGACACGATCAGGTGTACGTGAAGAATCCGAACACGTCGTGCAACAATTTGTTCGCCAGAAGACGTGCCGTTCATCTCAGCATTCCGAGAGTTCAGTGCTAACAATATCTACCTCTTTCGATTCAGACGTATATTCTTTCTAAAGTTATTAAAATTGTTTATCCGTATCATGCTGCCAACAAACTTTCTGTGTGCGATAATTTTATTTTTCTTTTTATATTTTGTATATACTAAAGTACATTTAAAGTAAACATACTTCATTTAAAAATTGCTAAATATGACTCCGAAAGATTTCAAAACCATTTTGTCACGAAACTACTTGCTAGTCAACCGCAAATTTGACGTTATAGTGGTTTTCAATACAAATATACTGTATTTTTTCCTTCCTATTTTAAAACGTCTCGGTTTCGAAACTTCCGGAGTCCCAAGTGTTGTGTTTTCCTTTTGTAGCCACCAGTCGGGCCATGTTGAGCTTGAAAATCATCGTTTACTTTTAAGGAAACCCCGTTGCGACGGGAGAACAGAAAAACCCTTAACAATCAAAAATCACGGGAATCTCATTTCCAATAATTGCACTTGTCGTCTTGTGCAATGCCTGAAATGTCACTTATTTATTGGTAAAACAAAAAAATTGCAACGCGGTGTTTGCGAACTTTTAAAATTCAAATGAAAGGGGAAAATCTCTTCATTTCACATGCTATTTCTTTCATTGCCGTTTGAATTTCAAAAATACGCAAACACCGCGTTGCAATTTTTTTGTTTTCACAATATCTGGACCAAATTCAACGCATGAGCTTCACCTGAAGCTTGACTCAATAGCTCAGTGCTCAATTCAGTCGGTTCTTTGACTGGGTCAGAGAAGTTGCTGACAGAAACATAATAACATAATCTGAAAAAAAAAACAAAAATTATAAAAATAAAAAAAAAGGAAAAGGCGCTCCAAAATTACAGCATAAACGAAACGACGCAAGCGCTGATAAAAACTTTGGAAAATATTTTAGGATTAAAGGGAGGCGCGGCGCTACGGTGGACAAGCGGGTCTCACCGCGACCGCGCAGTGTTTTGCACACAGTGCAATGCGCGCGCCGTTTGAATTTATAAATATTTTTGAGAACAGGCTTGTTCGGAAAATGCTTTTCGGAAAATCGGAAAAAGAAATTTTTTTCCGAAATAATTTTTCGGAAAATCGGTTATCCGACATTTTTTCCGATTTTCAAAACTAAAGCGGCATTTTATTTTTAATTTTGTATTTTCCGAAAAAGATTATTAACAATTGGCTCCTCTTATTTCTTTGAAAAAATACGAAAATCAACAAATTAACCAAAAATTTAACAAAAAATTCAGTTTTGAGAAGTTCTTGGTACTTATTGTTAGAAGCGGCGCGTAAAATAACTGCACTTTCCCGAGCATTTTCGGAAAGTTTTCCGACGGAAAAATTTTCCGAAAAAAGTCGGAAAATCGGAATTTCCGTTTTTTTTTTTGAAAACACAATATCAGTCCACGTTTTTGTCCTTTTGCGCACAAAAAATGGGCGGGGTTTCATGTTTTGATGAAGCACCTCGATTGAAAACAATATCACCGATTACTCCAACTATTACACCACACGTGTGCACCTGTCCGTGCCAGTCACCTGGTGGATGATGACTCCGCACCGAGCATTAGACGTCGTAGATTTTTGTGCTCCGTCCTGTCGCGCGATTGTCATTCAATTATGCGGTGCACGTCAAATATGACGAACCTGTTGGTTGAGGCGCATGCGTGCACATCAATTAGTGCTCCGCGCAGATGTGTTTGGGCACCGTAACCACGCGATCATGATGATTGACACACGGTGAATTGAAGGAAATTAGAGCAAGAATGAGAATAGGAATCGCATCGAATTGGCAGGATATATTGAATACGTCAATGAAGTACCGTAACCCGAAAAAAAAAATAATTAGTGTTTTCTCGTTGATAGTTAAAAAAATTAAAACTGAACACATGAATCTACAGTTCATATTTTTGTTAAATTCTACAGTACTTTATCATTATTAT
The DNA here is from genome assembly GCA_963572235.1 of Caenorhabditis japonica. Lineage (NCBI taxonomy): Eukaryota > Metazoa > Nematoda > Chromadorea > Rhabditida > Rhabditidae > Caenorhabditis > Caenorhabditis japonica. The sequence goes on along the minus strand of OY754343.1, from coordinate 20,708,155 downwards.
TCTCGTCTCAGCTGGTGACAGCTGGGCGTAGAAAATGCAAAATCCTACACATGGAAGAGTTTACATTTCTTAGGCGGCACAACGGGATTCTTACTTTTTTTTAACTGTTCAAACTGTTCAAAATATAACTGCTATATACAAAAATAAATATCAAATGTGCATCAAAAATACTTCAATTATTCAGAAAAGTTGTATGTATTTCGGGATTTCACACAGACATGAGTGATACGGTACATGCAAGCATTTTTAAGTCGTATTTTTAAAAGAAAAAATGTAGCATTTTTGAACAGAAATTTTCAAAAGTACGTACGCAAACACCTCGTTGCTATTTTTTTGTTTTCCCAATATTTCAAGAAGCCGAGATGAAAAAGTTTAAATTTTCAGCTAAAAGCTGAAATTCGTCTCCCAAACACTCCTTGATCTTCCGCACTCAATGACGTGCACTTTATTGTTGACTGCTCGTGCTGTTGCTCCAAAAGTCGTTAATTATGTTCCGTCTGAATTGCTGCCAATTCAATTAAATGTTTTGTTTTGACACTCTGCCCCCTTTCATATCTCCCCGTTCACAGCTGCATGATGACGACAAGCTCAACGATGATTTGTTGCATCGACGATGAGGCAGCACGTACAAAACAAGAGACGCAGATGTCCTCTGCGGACAGAGTGCTCGGGTTTGGTTGTTTACTGGGTTCTAGTTGCCAGCCAGCTCTGTTGGTCACTCGAGGTCACTGATGTTTACGTGCCGTGCCAGTGTCCCAATAGACACGCGGATGGACGGACGGACGGACGGCTCGCCGCGCACCAGCCGCGTTCCGCCTTTCTTTTTCTCTCTCGCGGTCTGTGTCGCCTTTGATTGAGTTGAGCCATTGCTGACAGTGCTGCTCATTTTTGAATTGTTGAGTGTTGGGATGTTGGTGACGCTGGTTGTCACCAATTTTCTTGCAAACCAAATATCATAAAGTTTTTCTAATAGGAAAATCTTCTTATCATTTATTTTTTATTTGAATTTGAATTCCTTCTAATTAGATTTGAAAATCTCTTCATTAAACTTTGCTGATCAAACTTAATTTCTTATTTCCACTTTTAAAATTAATGTGCACAAAAATTCAGAATTTTCTCCTCTAGATTCTGGAAACCGAAAGTCCTTTTTTCGATTTTTGTACAATTTTTGGATATTCTAAATGATTTTGGTTCAGAATCACTGTTGCTAAATGCTTGAAATAAAATATCCTCACTATCAGATGTTTGTCGTTTTGGTTCCAAGTTTTAAATTATTCACATTTTTCGCGATTTTTGAAATCAGGCTTGCTTGAATTTATCAGAACTTTGAATTGTTATTTTCTGTTTTTATTTTTTAATTTTCGCGCCAGCAAACTTGCATGGCGCACTTTCGGTGCTTGCGCATTTTCCGACTCTCGCATTTTTTTAATTGATTTTTATAATTTTTCTTTCAGTAAAACCTGTTTTTTTTTTTGTAAAATGTATGTATTACAACAACAAAGAGTAATACAGACATTTTACAGGTTTTACTGAAAGAAAAATAAAAAATGCGCAAGCACCGAAAGTGCGCCATGCAAGTTTTCTGGCGCGCCAGAAAATTATTGTATCTTTTTATACCATAAAATTGCCCAAACTTTGATTTTCGTAAAGATTCATCCTGCAAAAAAACCAAAAACTCACTTTTTTGGCTCTGGGACGTTTCAAAACAAGACGTTTCAAAACTGGGACACTTCAAAACTGGGACGATTCAAAACCTGCCACTTCAAAACTTTGAGTGCAATTGTGCGTCACGGTGTACGCACTAGTGACACCAGAACACACGCACATTAAATGTTTATTTTCGTTTTGTCATTGTTTTGAACTCTTTTCACGTACTATTCATTTTCTTTTTTCGTTTTGTCTATTTTTAACTCTCTTCACGCGTTTTGCTCTCGTTTCGCATTTTTTAAAAATAATTTTTTGCCGGTATTTAAATTTTGTCAATATCGCCGAGCTCATTTTTTGTCTTTTGTCGATTTAAAAAAATGCGAAACGAGAGCAAAACGCGTGAAGAGAGTTTAAAAATGACAAAACGAAAAAAGAAAATGAATAGTACGTGAAAAGAGTTTAAAACAATGACAAAACGAAAATAAACATTTAATGTGCGTGTGTTCTGGTGTCACTAGTGCGTTCACCGTGACGCACAATTGCACTCAAAGTTTTGAACCGTCCTAGTTTTGAAGTGGCAGGTTTTGAATCGTCCCAGTTTTGAAGTGTCACTGGGGTATGAGGAGGGAGTGAGTAAGCGCGCCCGGACGCACACACGCAACGCATCCAATTGAGGCCCAGAGAATAAAAAATCGCGCGAAAAATTTCGCATTTTCGGAGAGAAAAAACAACGCGCGCGAAATAATTTCGGATACGATTTCGTAATTTTCACGATTTTGCGTTGGTTTTTCTCTCCGATAATGCGAAATTTTTCGCGCGCCTTTTTTATTTTTTGGGCCTCATTTGGATGCATTGCGTGTGTGCGTCCGGGCGCGTTTACTCACTCCCTCCTCATACCCCAGTGAAGTGTCCCAGTTTTGAAACGTCTTGTTTTGAAACGCCCCAGAGCCACTTTTTTTAGCTCTGCAATGCTAAAAACGATTATTCCGAAATGGTGGCTGAACCAAATTCGACGTTCTTAAGCTTAAAAAATTTCTAAAGACCTCAGCTATAATTCAGTTGGAGCACATACATTTGGGAAAAATTAAGAATATATGCTTTTTTTCCCAAAAAATGCTTCAAAATTTGAATTTCGCGCGAAAAAATCTAGTGGAGCGCGTCCTGGACACCGTGTGAGATAACAAAAATTTAATTATCAGAATTATCAGTTTATTTGCTGAAAGTTCGCTCTAATGTGAATACTTAGTAAACAATCGGCCGACCGATGAATCTATTGTCCCCCCCCCCCCCCCCGCCGCTTCCTAATAAGCAATAAGTCACATTGAACCATCTGCTTGCTCGCCATCAAAACATATCGCTCGCCTTTGGCCGCTTTCGCACTTCTTTTGCAATCATTGGATCATCACTCTCTCCCGGATCTTTTTCAGGGAAAAGGAAAGGAAAAAGGGAAAAAGTGAAAGCCCTATCCATCCCACATCTCGAAGGCAAATTACGCAGGAAGGGGGATATTCCTGTTCGTCGACTGGCTTCCACATCCCTCCCGAATCAGTTTCAAGCCTATTGTCCAACAATGACCACTTTCACTGGACAGTTGCGGTGCCGCCGAAACTCTCGTTTTCTTTTTGACGACGACGACGATATTCTTCTTCATCGCTTTCGCCTTCTTTGTTCCTGGCTGCTGCCCACTGACTGTCCTCTTTTCGCTTTCTTCTCCTTTCTTCGAGATCCGCTTCTTCGAATCTTCACTTTTCACCTGGATAGCTTCTTCTCCGAGTCATTCATCTTCATTTCACTTATCGTTCGCTCGTTCATCTCATTTCAGTCAGTCAGCCTACAGTATCCAAAACTGACTGGGTCGAGAATTGATAGTTGGAGAAAACCGTTTATCCTTTCTTGTATTGCGATCCAAATCCAAATCCACATCCATCTCAAATCAACACTTTTTCGTGTCCTCGTTTTCATCCATTCATCTTTTATGAAACGTTTTGATTTTGATATGGATGTTGCAACACTTGCGGTTCGAGCTGCAGACTTTCGCCGGTTTGTTCATTTTTTTTGTTCCATTCTTGCTATTACTCTCGTCTCAGAAGCTGCTTATGGGGTTATTCACAAAACCGGAAAAAAATGAAGAAAAAGGTAAAAAACTTCGGGAAAAATCGGAGAATGCTCCGATTGACCTGAAATTTCGGGAAAAATTGGAAAAAATTCTCCTGTACACGCTCACAAAATTTTGGACCGAAATATCGATTTTAAAAATTTTCAGAAAAAAAATCGATAATTTTTAAAATCGATATTTCGGTCCAAAATTTTGTGAGCGTGTACAGGAGAATTTTTTCCAATTTTTCCCGAAGTTTTTTTCCTTTTTCTTCATTTTTTTTCCGGTTTTGTGAATAACCCCATTATAAACGCACTTTTATGACACAGTTGAAATGAAAAAATAACGTTAAAAAAGAGAAAAGAAATAAAAACAATAGAACTTGTTTAAATTTTTGAATGGGTTACGGTCGCACTTATTTCAAGGCATTTCGTGAAAAAATTGGCTTTTTTTTAAGTTTATGAGCAGCTACTGAGACAAAAGAAATAGCTCGTAATCTATTGTATTTTCAATCGAGTTGCAGCATGTCCGCGTCTCTTCACAAATAAGTGGGCGGGGTTTCGTGTGTTCATGTTGCAACTCGACTTCACAATATAGCGACCATTATTTCGTGCCTGCATTTTTTAAAATCAGCTTTTGCTAGGTAGATTTTAACTGAAATTGGGACATAGTTGAGTTTGAAAGGTATTTTGCTCAATTAAAGCGCGGCGGTTTTGTCAAAAATCGTTTAGTTCGAAATACGCCTTGGAGTTAATCAAAACATGAATCAAAAGATCCGAAAAAATGAACTCAAAATTAGTTTTCTTGCGACCTCACAGTAGCATGAACCTGGTGTCACAAATGAGGCTCAAAATAAATATAATACGTGAATAATTTCATCCCAAAATTCGCGTTTTTTCTATTATTCTCACTATCAGTACGGAGCGCTGCAAACGCGCTCCCTTCGCACAGTGGTGGACACGGCCACGTTGGCGACGAGAGAGTGCATAAAATTGAGAGAGCCGTGGCCGATGTTTTTCTCTGATTTCTCTAAACCTCACCCCAAAAGCATGCGAAATTCTTTGTTCGATTGGAGCGAGTTATCAGCGTTTTATACCGAGTATATGAGCTCGGCGTTCCTATTAGTGAACACATAATATTAACTTTGAGCCTCATTTAAAAGCATTTGAAGTTGTGCATTTGGGCGCGTTTTCTGACTCCCGGTTCATGCCCCTGTGCGACCCATCCTCTTGCCCTTTGATTCCTAGTTTCTCCCACTTTTTCTCCTTTTCCCTCTTGGTTTTTTTTTTCCCGAACGATACAATCGTGCTAACCTAACCTAACCTAACCTTTCACTTTTTTTTTCACTCTCTTTTTCTCATTTCACCTGTTCACCTCTTATTTCGCAATTTAATTCAATTCTTTCTCCCCATTCAAAGTGCATCAGTTTTATTCACCCGCTCTCTCTCTCTCTCTCTCTCTCTCTCTCTCTCTCTCTCTCTCTTTCGATCGTCCTCCGTTCCAACGAATACTGACTAGACTAGCTGCTGGCCAGTTTCCAAATGGACTGGTCAAAATCATCATTTTGTAGGGAGAGAGAGAGAGAGAGAGTATTCTGACTCTGGTCTGTAATACTATGACTTTTCTCTGCTGTGCTTCCATAGTCCACAAACAAACAAAAATAGCCGGCCACTCTTTTCGATGATTGTCCACAGGCTATTTTTGCTCGCCGACGACACGATCGGATCGCGAAAACACACACAAAACAAACAGTTTTCGGGCGAATGGAGACGGGCGAATTCGGACAAAATTTCTGCGGCGTGTCCATCTTGTTCGGCTTGGTTCTTTTTTTTTTTCGTTGTGATTTATGTGGTTCTGGTAGCTTTGATAATTTAAAATTTTGAATTTGGTGAAGCATTTGGAACAGTTTTTTTAATGCATTTTTTAAAACCCTAAGGCTCAGTCATTTTCTGACCAAAAGGCCTCGTTTTTGGATTAAAATGATGGTGTCATTTTGAATAATCAGACAATGGTTCGAATTTCTCAAAAAAGTAAATTTTCGAGCAAAAAAATAATTTTTTCATTATCCGACGAACTTGGTGGCGCATTGGAAGACGGGGGAGGCGTACTACATGGTTTCCTAGGATAGAAATAAGGTGTGTGATTTTCTAGGGTGTTTTTCGCGCTCTATCTCAGAAGTTTGGACTCGCGGCCATTTTTTAATTGGTACTAACCATTTAAAAGGAAAAGTCAGAAGCTCACCACTGGTTGAGTTTGTGAACATTTATTTTTTTTTTCAAAACATTACTTATTTTGAAATTGGTATACCGATTCCTATACGAAAACGTTCTGAAAAAGACTGGTTCTGATTCGGGATAGTCCCTACTTTTTTATTAAAACATCCAATAAGGCTCGGTTGATCCTACCAGAAAAATTAGTATTTATTTATTAACAAATTCTGTTTTATTTTTCATTGAATTCCATGGCGAGACTGTCCAGCCCTATCTGACCCACAGGGGCATGATTCGGGACTCAGCAAACGCGCCCAAATGCACAGAATTAAATCATTAGGAATAAAGCCCAAAAAGTAATGTTTAAGCATCCTTTTTTTGTTAATTTTGAGCGTCATTATTTGTAAGCGTTTACTAGTTTTCATCCGGCCGAGTTAGCTGACCCCTTGTGCTTACCACCGGCACGGAGTGTTAAAGAGTACATAGTGAAAATGCGCTCCACTGCTCACACAGATTTGAGGAAACGCGGTTGTTACTGATTTGAAACGCTTTGGTTTTTCAAAAACGAGGCGCTGGCGGAATACGTTTTCTGCATAAAATAAATGGATAAATATTGCTTAAATATTTATGTAGAATTATGCAGAAGATATGAACCCACAAGTAACGACGTTTTGAACACGCCATTTCGCGCGCTTTTCTCTCGAGTGATGTGGCAACTTTCCCGCGAAATTTAAATTTTCATTTTCATGTACCTCGTAACACCCCGTGCACCGGTACAATGAAATTACAGTATAAATTAAATTTAGAGCTTGCTTCTAAATATTTCTATTTTACAAACAAAACAAAATACACTTCCAATTTTTGAACTTCCACAAACTCCACCTTTCTCCGTTTCGATCTTTCGACATTTTTAAAAATTTTTCGACATTTTTAAAAATTCGAAATCTTTAAAACCCTAAGGCTCGGTCATTTTTTGACCAAAAAGCCTCGTTTTTGGATTAAAATGATGGTGTCATTCTGAATAATCAGACAATGGTTCGAATTTTTGAGCGTGCGCAGCTCTTTTTCCAAACTTTTCCATAATCCCTTTCCGTTATCTCCATCACTTTCCCCTGTCCCCTGTCTGTCCATTTTCGCAAAGTTCACCTACCCTTTTGTACGGATGACCTCCTCTCTTTTTCCATTCATCCACTCACTCACACACACACACATACATACATACATCCGTGACCCGGGCGAAAGCCTAAGCGTGAAAGGGAAAGGAAAGTGAAAACGATTAGAAAAGTCGGCGGTCGTTCGTCGTTCGTTCGGGCGACGATGAAAAATGATTAGAAAAGTGAAAGAAGAGGGGGGGGGGGGGGGAATATCCTGTTGAACACCACTGGTTGCGATGCAGTGACCAGACCAGCATTGTCCGAAACATGGCTATGGCTAACTGGTTTGTTCGCGCGCAAATAGGTCAACTGAGGAGGCGCCACGCACCTCTCCCTCACCGCTTAATTGTTGCTAACTGTACTCTCTCTCTTTCCCTCTTTACCATACTTCTTCCAAACAGAAACAACACCTGTGCACACGTACACATCCGTTCATTTTCCTCCTTCCACTTAATAAAACGTTCACCCAATTTCAGATGGACGTCGACTCAGTCTCATTGTCCCCGTCCTCCAGACTTTCAGTGGTTTGTTCGGCGTCCGCCGAGTTCTCGTCGAGCTCGTCGGATTCGTCGCACTTTTCAGAAGGATCTCCGCCAGAATCACGGCGAAATTCGGTGAACGAGAGTGTTATCAAAGACGAAAACTATTGGGAGCGCCGGCGTCGGAATAACGATGCGTCGAGAAGGAGCAGAGAGAAGAGGAGGCTTAATGATTTGGTAAGGGTTTTGAAATGTTGGAAATGCAGTGCAGGAATCGACGGGTCCTGGTTTTAACCGGGGCGCGTTTGCTGACTCTCGGTTCATGGCTGATGAACCAAACTTGGTGAAACATTTTCTTACTAAACAAGCATGAGTTGGCCAAAGTTTGAACTCACGTTTGGAAACTGGGACGTTTCGAAACTTTAGAGCATTTTTAGAGGTAAATTTTCCGGTAAATTTCAAAAAATTCTGGAGTCGATAGTGCGAACACGGCGCCAAAAATAGTAATAAAGTTTCAAAACGTCCCAGTTTCGAAAACGCAGGTTTCGAAACATCCTAGTTTCGAAGTGACAAGTTTCGGAATGTCCCAGTTTTGAAATTTCTTGTTTCGAAACGTCCTAGAGCCGTTTTTAAGCAGCGGACGCTCTATATTTAGAAAAAATCTGCAAAAAAAAAAGTTTAATTCAATTTTTTAATAATTAGTTAAAGGGGATGCCAACTTTCTAGGGAAAGTTGCTTAAAATATACTCTTGAGTGGGGGATTTACGAATATCACATCGGAATGACACGAAAAAATTTTTCTGATTTTTGGCGAATTTTACAAAAAAAAATAGAAGACCACGGGGAGTACACGACTTGGCGCGAAATTCAAACGCCATTTTTCTTTTTCATCATTTTTCTCCCGTCTTTCTCGCATTTTTTTGCATTAATCTTTGAGAAATAATGTACAGACTTTATTTCGTGCTTTCATTTTGCTAATTAATGCGTGTTGATCACAAAAGTCACGATAAAACAAATTCGGAACAAAAATTCTCATACCTTCCATTTTTGTTCCTTTTCCTGCTCAATTCCGCATGAAATTCACTCTTTTATCTATAAATTTTATATTTGAATAAAAAATGTTCACAAGAAATTATTTAAAACGTGGAATTGAACGACAGCCGAATATCGATTTTTCGATATTTAGTACTATTATTGTTTTAAAAAATTTGTCACCTGGCGAGAGGCGCGAATTCAAAAAATAGGCTCCGCCTCCTTGCCGAAATATTTTTGCAATTCTGCGCGCACCAATTTGCAATCGCGGTGCGCGCGATTTTCTGCGTCGAATTTTTGTCCAGTGCCTTTCAATTTCTCCTGGAAACCTTTATAAAAATTTTTATTTTGAAGCGAATTTGGCAACTGTTGATTTAAAGTGAGTTTTTGATTTTCTTAATTGGATATTTGTTAATAAAGTAACGGAAATTAAACGCATAAAATCGCGCGCACCGCGATTGCAAATTGGCGCTCGCAGAGTTGCAAAAATATTTCGGCAAGGAGGCGGAGCCTATTTTTTGAATTCGCGCCTCTCGCCAGGTGACAAATTTTTTAAAACAATAATAAAATGTGTTTTCGCGAACATCTAAAAATTTAATAAGCGATTAGAGCATGTTTTATCGAAAATCGATGATAAAAACGAGGGAAAATGCAAGAAAAATAAATATTTCTGGTGAAAATGGATCTTTCTAGAAGCCGCGGCCGCGGGTTTCCTAGGCCACGGCCAAGATTTTCGTGTACTCCTCGTGGTCTTCTATTTTTTTTTTGTAAAATTCATAAAAAATCAGAGAAATTTTTTTGTGCGATTTCAATGTGATATTCGTAAATCCCCGACCCAAGAGTATATTTTAAGCAACTTTCCCCAGAAAGTTGGCACCCCCTTTAAACAATCAATTTTCCTTCACGAAATCTGCGAATCTGTTAGAAAAATTAATTATTTTTCTTCCGCCGCTGGAGTAAAAAGTCATTTTTTTTTGTCTATGTACAGTAGGTTTTTAATCACCACACCAACCTTGAACAATTCTTAAATTAAAAAAAAAAATGACCAAAATTTATATTTTTGTAATTGCGGTTTTGGCACTTAAATTGACGGGAAACTTGTGAGAATTTTAATGTTTACGAGGTTTTTGTAGTGACACACTTTTTGACGCAATGATAATTCCGTTTTTTAAAAGGAAAAAAATGACCAAAACAAACTTTAACACTTTTTTTTTCGGCTCTGGGACGTTTCGAAACTTTTTTGTATTTTTGCGTAGCGTTTTTTGCCAATTTACATCAAAACGCACGCTCATTTGGTTTTTATTTTTATGGAAATTTAAGTATACTAGTGCGCCGCAAAAATGCAAAAAAGTTTCGAAACGTCCCAGAGCCTTTTTTCAATGACCCCAAAACGCGGTGTAGACCCTGCGTAAAGGCAACTACGCCCTATAGAATTTGTCTGCGTACCAAATTAACAAATCGTGCCCCAAAAATGGAGACGTAGACATGCGAGAAATGATGCTCGAAAATTCGCTTTCAAAAACAATTATTGTGTGTTTCAATCGACTTGCGACATAAAAAGGAAAGTCTGCATTCACCGTTCTGTCTGCGTCTCTTCAAATGTCACTGTGTTCGCGTGGTCGCGCACAAATAAGTGGGCGGCGTTTCGTTTCGTTTCGATTCGATTCGATTCGATTCGCGTTCTCATGTCGTGTCGTGTCGCAAGTCGCTTGAAAACACAATATACACTTTTACAATTTATCGAATTTTGCAGGCAATGGAAGAAAAAATAATGCAACTGTCCGCTGAAAACGAGCGTCTAAAATCGCAACTCGAGACCCGTCCTCCTCCACCCGTCGAACCGCCAACTGCTCTCTCTATCCCCTCGGTTGCCAAAAACATTTTCCCATCCGCACCAGTTTCCTCCCTTCAAGCATCCTCAATGCTCACAGTTCCACTGCTCCAAGCGGCTCCACACTTTCCATCAATGCTCCAATTGTGTCAACTGCAACCAACAACCATTCAATCACCGGTAAGTCTTCATGGCCACTCTAAATAGGGACAGCTGAACCCAGGGGTGGCGTGACCTAGAAATAAGAATTAGGGAAAGCAGATGTCCGTAACGAGGTCCTTCTGCAGCTATACCCGAGCACGGCGCCCTCGTCCGCACAGACACTGTTCTCCTCGTCCAGCTCGTCCGCTTTTCATCCATTTCGACCGTCTGAGGCTGGTGGAACGTCTCAACAGAGCTTGCCAACGAGCAGTGTCATCATGAAAGTGGAACGGAGAAGTCCGGATTCGTCGACGGATTTGAATGTTAATGTTGCTCAGTCGCAGCCGCAGCCGCAGCCACAGCCGCAGCCACAAGTTCAACCCGGAACTAATGTTATTCGTCAGAGTGAGTTTTACTAAAAAAAAATATTCTAAACAAAAATCAATATTTCAGTTGGTCAACCAGCTCCATCCGCAGCTCCTCAACCAGTTCAACTGCAGCCTGCAGCCCAACAGGGATCATCCCTCCTCTCCGCCCTACTCTCTCAACGAAGACCGTCCCCAACTGTCCCCCAAAGCCGTACCGAACACATTTCCGGTTTGAACTCTCCACCCAGACACACTGGAAACAAATCCGATTGTGAGAGTGTCTCCTCCTCGGCGTCTCTCTCCCCGTCACACTCTTCCGAGGATCATCATTCGAACTATTCGAACAAATCTGTAAATTATTCATTATGAAATTGCAATAAATTTAAATCTAATTCAAATACAATTGCAGCCGCAATACGTGGACAGACGGCGTCGAAACAACGAGGCGGCGAAGAGATGTCGGGCGAATAGAAGAGCGGTTTTTGAGTACCGGTCGAGGAGAGTTCAGGTGGGCTTTCAGAGTAGGAACTTTTATTGTATTTAGCAATTTCAGCTCCTTGAAGGGGAAAACGAAGAGCTGCGAACACAAATCGAAACGTTGAAAGCTGAAATTGCACACTTCAAGTCAATTCTTGCTCAGCGAGCATCTGTGGTGACTGCCGTACGTCCTTGATCGTTTCCTTCTCTTGATTTGATTTTCAACTTCCAATAATACAAAATACGGATAGAATTTTTCATTTTCCAATTTTGAGTCGCTAGATGTTATACTAATACGTCTTTCTCTTCCACTTCCTCTCCTTCTTGTGCAATATTTAATTAATACTTAATTGTTTTCTACAATAAAAATACCGATGTTTTATTTCATTCAGCACGGTGTCCATGATTGGAAATGTGGGCGGAGCCTAATTTTCTGGCGCGCCAGCAAACTTGCATGGCGCACTTTCGGTGCTTGCGCATTTTTCGACTCTCGCCTTTTTTTATTGAATTTATTATTTTTCTTTCAGTAAAACCTATTTTTCTCTGTAAAATGTATGTATTGTATCTTTTAATATCATGAAATTGCCCAAACTTCGATTTTCGTAAAGATTTATCCTGCAAAAAACACCAAAAAACTTAAAACGACTATTTCGAAATTGTGGCTAAACCGAATTCGACGTTCTTAGGTTTAGAAAATTTTTAAAGAGCTCAGCTATAATTCCGTTGAAGCACATGTGGGAAAAAATTAAGAATTTATGCTTTTTTTCCCGAAAAACATAAAAAATGCGTCAAAAAAAATTCAGTGGGGCGCGTTTGCTCGGCTCTGCCCACTTTTGAAATCCTGGACACCGTATTCAGTTTATTTTAAGTTTTCATAAACAAAGTCTGCGGACCATAATGTCACCTAAATATCACCCATCACAAATTAAGAAGTTTTTATCATCAATATTTTGTGATTCATTCTAAACCCATCTGTGCGTTTGTCTGGGCTTTGGTCCAAAACATTTCAATCGAGTTGCAGCATGAACACACAAAACTCCGCCCACTTATTTGTGCGCCACCATGCAAACACAGAGCTATTTGAAGAGACGCCGACAAAAAAGGGATAGTCGAGGGCATCTCGCCACGACAATTTAAAGGCGCGCGCCGAAACTCATTTGCTTTTTCTAATTTTCTACTGACAGAACGATAGGAAACTATATATTTAGACAAATGAACAAACCAACAAACAAATAAATTCACAATTTTATATACAAAAAATTATAAACATATAAACCTAGAAAGAATGAAAGAAAGACGTTGTAAATAAAGTGAAATTTTCCATGCCGTCCAAAAAAAAAAATAATAAATCAAAAATTATACAGAAGTGGTCTGTCCTTTTCTCTGATACTCCATATAAATGTCATGAATAGTTCTGAAATTGTCCATTTAATGTACATAAATTATTCCCGACACGACCCACTTTTTGGTGTCCACCACGGCAACCGATGGCGATGGTGGGATGTCGTAAATTCGGGGAGACTTTCCCTTTGAATTTCGCCAATAATAGAACGCGTTGAGCGACAAATCGATCAAACCGAACACGAGAATTAGGAAACAAAAAGCGCTGGCGACTTGGAAAGAGCCATTGGAAACGGTTTGGAAGCAACCGTACTGGGATACCATTCGAGGATCACAGCCATCATTTGCCACCAGGAACATTACGGCGGCAATGAGAATGGAGAGGGTGAATACGAATGTGAACATGCATTTCTGAAATGTAGACTTTGAAATTTGATAATAAGGGAGGGGGGGGGGGGGGGTTCACCTTAACAAGTGTGGTTGTGTTGATGTCCCAAATGAAGAGAATGGAAATTGCAGAAGCTGAGAACAAAAGAGCAACTATTACGAAGAGCTGCAATTTCATTTTAGGTATTGAGCTTGTTGGATAGGATTTTATTTTTAGACAATACTTGTCAGATAAAACTTGTTTTTGCTCTTTTTCATATTTTATTTATAGTGGGCGTGGCTTGACGTAAAATTTCCCATATTTAGACACACCCATTTATGATATTATTATGTTCCTATTCACGGCACCCCAGCCTTCCTTCCAAAATTGTTTCTACCTGGCGCATTTTAAAACCCTAAGGCTCGGTCATTTTCTGACCAAAAAACCTCGTTTTTGGATTAAAATGATCGTGTCATCCTGAATAATCAGATCATGATTCGAATTTCTCAAAAAAGTAATCTTTCGAGTGGAAAAATAATTTCATTATCCGACGAAATTGGTGGCGCATTGGACGACGGGGGAGGCGTGCTATTTTGTTACATTACATTTTACTGTAACCGGCAAAATCATACTGTAAGCAGGTTTTAATTTTTTTTTTCCTTTCTTTTTCCATGGTTTCAAGGGCCAAATTCGAGGCTCTGGGACGTTTCGAAACTTTTGCGCATTTTTGCGGCGTACTAGTGTATTTAAATTTTCATAAAAACAAAAATAATTGATTAAAGCGAAAAATAAAAACCAAATGAGCGTTCTTTTTTTTTTTTTTTTTAGGTTTCAATTGGCAAAAAACGATACGCAAAAATGCAAAAAAGTTTCGAAACGTCCCAGAGCCAAATTCGAGTCCAGATTTCGGCAAATCGGAAAACTCGTTTACAGTATAATTTGAAGATATTTTTACTGGTGGTCTCGATGGAAATTTGATTTTTTTTTTCCATTTGTTTTATTTATGTTGACAATTTTAAGGAGCATTTGTTTAAAAAATTGAAAAAAAAAACGCGAATATCGGATTTTCCGAAACGCTCTGGGACGTTTCAAAACAAGACGTTTCAAAACTGGGACACTTCAAAACTGGGACGATTCAAAACCTGCCACTTCAAAACTAGGACGGTTCAAAACTTTGAGTGCAATTGTGCGTCACGGTGTACGCACTAGTGACACCAGAACACACGCACATCAAATGTTTATTTTTTTTTGTCATTGTTTTAAACTCTCTTCACGCGTTTTGCTCTCGTTTCGCATTTTTTAAAAATAATTTTTTGCCGGTATTTAAATTTGGTCAAATTCGTCGAGCTCATGCTTTGTCTTTTGTCGAGTGCTTTACCGGTAAAACGCTTTAGTAAATTTTCCGATAAATTTAACAAACCTTTACCGGTGATTTATTTTATTTAGAAAAACTTCAACCGCGTGTCTTGCATCGGCCAGGCTGAGCAACGGAATTTCACAAAACCGGTAAAAACTGCGCGAAAATTCGGAGAAGGCTTAACCTGAACTTTCGGAAATTTATGGAAAAATGCTCAGAAAAACTTGGACCAAAATATTGATTTTTTCTGAAAATATTGATTTTTTTCTAATTGTTCTGCTTTACCGGTAAAACAATGACAAAACGAAAATAAACATTTAATGTGCGTGTGTTCTGGTGTCACTAGTGCGCACACCATGACGCACAATTGCACTCAAAGTTTTGAACCGTCCTAGTTTTGAAGTGTCCCAGTTTTGAAACGTCCCAGAGCCGATTTTTTACTTCTTGTCTGTGTATTCCTTTTTTTTGTAAATTGTTAAGCAGTTGAAAAAAAATTTACCAATCCAAAGACGGCTGAAACTCGATTCGTCCAATATTGGCTGAGACCGATTACAAAGATCACAATTATGCAACAAATCTGAAAAAAATGGGCAACAATTTAATGAAATTTTGTTTTTTTTTTCAATATGAAAAGGTGCACTCCCTGCGCTTTTTCGTGTTTTCAATGCTGCGCTGAATAAAAATTTTCGACGGAATTTGGAATTCAGAATTTAAAAACTGAATATATAAACATTTAACGTGCGATAAAATAAATTGGAAAATGGTTTACTGTCCGGAAAATTTTTATAAGTACGTACGGTCCCAGATTATTACAGACTAAAAATTTCTCTGGTCTTCACAATCACAACAATATTGTGAAAACAAAAAAATTGCAACGCGGTGTTTGCGTACTTTTGAAATTCAAATGGCAATGAGAGAAATAGCAAGGGAAATGAAGAGATTTGTTCCCTTTTCCATTTGAATTTTAAAAGTACGCAAACACCGCGTTGCAACTTTTTTGTTTTCACTATCTTTCTTATATATATTACGCTATTCAAGTATGTCCGTCTGTTCGCTTGGAAGATAGCCCGCCCGTATTCCTCAAAGAGAGAGAGCATTAGGGTTGAGGGATCAAGGTTGATGGGAACTATTTTCAACCACGCCTCTGGATCAACAAAACTCAACAGACCTCAGGAGGAATTGAACCAGGGAGTGCAGATTGCAGTTTGCAACCCCCTAGCTACTACACCAAGTGATACCGATTGCAAACGATATGAACTGATAATTAACTGTTCGCGTCAATCGGGAGTTCAATTGGTTTTCACGTTTAACATTTTTTTTTGTTACTGTTACGCCGAAAGTCGTATAAATATTTATTGTCGGCCCGCCAAAATGATCAAACGCGATCTGCTGAAGAGTTTATGAGACGGAAGCGACAAAGCGAGACTCCAGAAGAAAGAGCGATCCGGAAAAAGAAAGATCGGGAGTCCAGACGTCTTCGGAGAGCAGATTCTACCGAGAAGGAGAAAATGATGGAAAGGATCAGCAACTCGCAGTTAAAATTGGAGACAAGACTGTCTGAAACGCAGGAAAGGGCCGAGGAAAGAAGAGCAAGTCTTCAAAGCAATTCCAAGGCTAAAAGAGCATCTGAAACCAAGGAGCAACGCACTGAGAGATTCGCATACCATTCAACCAGATATCGGAAGAAAAAGGATGAGAAGAATGCAACAACGGCCAAAGACGCATTTGGAGGTGGGAGATAGCTCGGATGCTGACAACTTCCAGAGCAACATCCGACAGTTCAATTCGGCATTAGCACTCGCATCAATGGGTGCACAGGTGGAAGAGTTCAGAGACTACGGACATTACTCTTACAAGATCCATGAATAGATCTACCTTGCAGCTGGACCTCTCCATCCATCGACTGAAAAGGCCCTTTCCTATGGACAATTATACACCATGGACACGAAGCAGGCGGCTGAAGAGAGGCGCAGTGTTGCTCCGAACAAGAACTTAGCTGATCAGGAACGAGCTGGAAAGGACCTCGAAGGGATCAAGGACTTCAGAAAACTCACCTACATCGAAATGCCAGAGTGCTTCACCTTCGACAAGACAAGAGGAGAGTGGAAAACTAGAAAAAGAGGCGGAGATTGGACCATCCGAAGGATCTATATAGTCTCTCCATAAGATCCTGAAAGATACGCTCCACGTCTTCTCCTTCTGTACACCAAAAGTGCCACCAGCTTCTCGGATATGAAGACGAATAAAGACGACAATGGTATTCCAACTGTGCATGATACTTTTGTCGAAGCAGCAAAAGCCCAAGGTCTTCTGAGCGACGATGCCGTCGTCATCAAGTCACTCGAGGAAATGGCCGCTTATCACATGCCAGCTCAGCTGAGAGCAGCCTTCTTTGCTATTTTGGCCTGATCTGAGATTGGCGACACCCAAACTTTGTGGAATATCTTCACGAAGGACATGTCAGAGGATTTTCTGAATCGGGGACACGATCAGGAGGAATCAGAAGCACGAGAGACTACGGCATTGATGAAAGATTGATCCGATTGGGAAAATCAATAGACACGTTCACCACTGCACCTACTATTTTCATCGACAACTCTACGGACGATTTCGTTGATTTGGACATCCACCTGGGAAGACGTACACATAAAACGTGATCCTTCACATGCTCTCATCAATGAACAAGAACGTACAGTGCACCACCTGGACAGGAATTGCCAGCACATTGCTCTCAAATGGCCGGACTTCTGCGTCGCTGTTTAAACTGAAAATCGGAAACGATTCCAAGACGAGCAACCACAGCGAAGGAAGTAACGAGACAAAGAAGCTTAAAGAAATGGATGTGATCATCTGGGACGAGTGCTCCATGATCTCCAAAACTGCATTGGAGACTGCTGATTTCGTGCTTTGAGACTTGCCCGACTCTCCCTTCCCTTTCGTGTCAGATCCTTCCTGTTATCCGACGCGGAACCAAGGCTGACCTCATCAACAACTGTATCAAGAACAGTTACCTCTGGAATCAATTCCAGAAGTTCTCGCTTCTAAACAACATGCGGATCATCAATGGAGATGCCAATCGGATCAAGTTTCTACTAGATGTTGGTGATGGAGTAGCAAACGACTACGAAGATCGAGTCACCCTTCTATGTAGAAGGTCTCCCAGTTTTGGAAGATCTCGTGGATGATGTGTTTGGCGGTTTGAGAGGAGACATTTCGGACGCCGGGACGAAGTTGAAGACGAGTCTACAAACAAACAAATGACTACAGAATTCCTTAACTCTGTTCGGACATCTTCGCTTCCTCTTCACCGTCTTCGTCTGAATGTTGGCTCAGTCGTCATGATTGGAAAAATCTGGACGTGAGCAGTGGAATGTGCAACGGCCCTTCGTCGAGAGTTTCAAGCGAAAGTGCATCCTCTATTCATTCGCCATAGGATCCAAAAAAGAAAAGGACACCTTCGTGCCGAGGATCACCTGATACGAGGACAAAAACCTTTCATTCCACCTCAAGAGAACACAGTTCCCGGTCAAGTTGGCATTTGCCATCAGCATCAACAAAGCACAGAGACAATCGTTTGGAAGAGTTGAACTCTACCTCTCTTTTTTTCCATGAAAATAGTTTTTTGCTAAATAGTTTTTTTTTTAAAAGATAGTTCTGTTGTTCAAATAGTTTTTTAGTGAATAAATTATTGTTTTGAAACTAAAAAGGGTACTTTAAACTAGATCAAGCTTAATGATACGCCCAACCGAACAGCCGCCGCAGGCGGCTACTCAAGACTGATCGGCGCCGATAGGCGTCAGATCAGGCTTGTACTTTAAATATTTATGTATTCAAAAACATTTCGAGCGGACTATGATATTTCGCTCGTAAATTAATTTTCAAGTCTAAAAAATTAGCAATCTTTCGAAAAAAAAAAACAGATGGTTTTTTAGACTCTATCCCCCCAAGATAAGAAAAATGTTGGGATTGATCAAGAAAAAGTTATTTTTTAACCCAAAATTTCCATTAAAGGGGGTGCCAACTTTTTGGGGAAAGTTGCTTAAAATATACTCTTGGGTGGGGGATTTCAGAATATCACATTGAAATCGCACAAAAAAATTTCTCTGATTTTTTATGATTTTTACAAAAAAAAATAGAAGACCACGAGGAGTACACGAAAAAATGGTGGCCGTGGCCTAGGAAACCCGCGGCCGCGGCTTCTAGAAACTTCCATTTTCACGAGAAATATTTATTTTCTTGTAATTTTCCTCGTTTTTATCATCGATTTTCGATAAATCATGCTCTAATCGCATATTAAAATTTTAGATAATCGCGAAAACACATTTTAGTCATGAATATCGAAAAATCGATATTTGCCTGCTGTTCGATTCAACGTTCTGAATATATTCCGGTGAAAATTTTTGCTCGAATATAAAAGTTACAGATAAAAGAGTGATTTTAATGTGGAAGTGAGCAGGAAAACGGGAAAAAATTAAAGGTATGAGAATTCTGTTTCGAATTTGTTTTATCATTAATTTTGTGATCAACACGCATTAATTTGCTATCTGAAATCACGAAATGATGTTTGTAATATATTTCCCAAAGATTAATGCAAAAATATTGGAAAAAGACGGATGAAAAAGAAAAATGGCGTTTGAATTTCGCGCCAAATCGTGTACTCCTCGTGGTCTTCTATTTTTTTTTTGTAAAAATCATAAAAAATCAGAAAAAATTTTTCGTGCGATTTCGATGTGATATTCGTAAATCCCCCACCCAAGAGTATATTTTAAGCCACTTTCCCCAGAAAGTTGGCACCCCCTTTAAGGGCAATCTTAAAAAAAACTCACGGCCGCCAAAAACCTCAACACCAGGCAGAAGTAAAAACTGTGTGGCACATTCACATTGACATTGTCCGTCTTTTTCAGCATTCTCGCATCATGACCACAATCTGTAGTATGGGATGATAAATCACCAATGTTTACGATAAGCTTTTCTATAAAAACGTGAAGAAGGGGATGGTCAATGTGTGGACAATTACGAATTGCTCGGATCGACAAACATGGGAAAGAAGAAAGTGAAAACGTATTTGCATTTCAGAAAATTTCAAGCAAAAAAAAAGGGAAGAAAATCGGCTTTTCGTTTTACGTAAGAAAGAATAAAGAAGGGTGCGCCAGTGTCTGCAATCTCTGTGACTGAAATGCTCTCACGCGCGCTTACTCTCGCATTCATTTTGGTTCCAATGGAGGTTGTTGTGGTAACATTGCTCACACACACAAAACCGAGAATAAATGTAAATGCACAATGTGAGGAAGAATGGAAGAGGACGGGCGGCGTGCAATGATTCAAGTGGAAATTGTTTCCCACAGATTTCAAGTGCACGGGTCACTTCTTCAGGGTGGGAGATTATTCAGAACTAAATGTTTATTTATTGGAAATCACTCAAATCAATTCAAATCACAATAAAATGGCTGGCTACCCATAAATAATCGAATTTAAACACAGAAAAAGACCCGTGAAAAAAATTGATGGAAATATTGGAAAAAAAAAGCGGGACTTTGCATATTTAAATTTTTCAAATAACATTATACAGTACAGTTCTAGCGTATAAAAACTACACGCAAACACTGCGTCAAGCTTAAATTTGAAAAAAAAATTGAGCGCGGGGTTTGCAGACGAGCATATTATGGGGTTATTCACAAAACCGGAAAAAAAGGAAGAAAACGGAAAAAAACTTCGGGAAAAATTGACCTGAAATTTTGGGAAAAATTGGAAAAAATTCTCCTGTATACGCTCACAAAATTTTGGACCGAAATATCGATTTTTTTCTGAAAATTTTTAAAATCGATATTTCGGTCCAAAATTTTGTGAGCGTGTACAGGATAATTTTTTCCAATTTTTCCCAAAATTTCAGGTCAATCGGAGCATTCTCCAATTTTTCCCGAAGTTGTTTTCCGTTTTCTTCCTTTTTTTCCGGTTTTGTGAATAACCCTATTACAAAGAAAAGCGTCTTGAGCCAAAAGTACAAAAATTTCAAGTAAAAAAAGGCAGAATCATGCGTCAGAAAATTGTGTTTTCCAGCCTGACCACACCCTTTGCTACGTCTACCAAACAAAAAACAGTGTCCCACTTTGAAAACAAAGAAAAAAAAAAGAAAGAAAACAAAGAAGAGAGACTAAAAAGAGAAAAAAGAAAAAAAAAACAAATACACTACTGGTACTTCTCGACGAGTTCCCCGTCCTTCTCACACGACTCTTTCCAATACTCTGTCCAATTCGGAATAATCACAGTCTGTCTCGGCTCCGTCCACACCATCCGACACAGTTGACAGAATCCCCACGGCCGTTCCAGTATGTCATGCGCATTTCCGTTGAGAAATACAACTTTATAGTCACGTCGCCACTCAAAGTACTCCCTGCAAAAGTAATTAACGGCTTAGCGTAAGGGGAGGGGCGTGGTGAAAAGGAAATGGACGGAAGAAATGTCTCTATGGAAATGTACATGTGTGTATACTTTTAAAGTTTTGCCAACCGAAATGACACGACTTACATGTATGCCGTGTGATTTTTCATGAGGTAATTCAAATAGTCGCCCATTTCTTTGACCGTCTTAAAGTCGTCCACGGCGATAAAGCTATTCGGTGGGACTAGCTGCTCCACGATTGATCTCTGAATGGACGCAAATTGAGAGAGTGAAGAAAAAACCGTATTGAAAACGTTTGTACACCAAAATTAGGGAAAAATTAATGTTTTTTTTTATTTTTGCAAAAAAAAAAGTTTTTCTAAAAAATTGCAATTTTTTATGGGGTTATTCAGGGTCGGAAAAAAAAAATAGTTGTTTTCCTTTTTCCCTTATCACGGTGTCCAGGATTGGAAATATGGGCGGAGCCTAATTTGCTGGCGCGTCAGCAAATTTGCATGGCGCACTTTCGGTGCTTGCGCATTTTTCGACTCTCGCATTTTTTTATTGATTTTATTATTTTTCTTTCAATAAAACCTGTTTTTCTTTGTAAATTGTATGTATTGTATCTTTTAATACCATAAAATTGCCCAAACTTTGATTTTCGTAAAGATTTATCCTGCAAAAACACCAAAAAACTCAAAACGATTATTTCGAAATGGTGGCTGAACCGAATTCGACGTTCTCAGGCTTAAAAAATTTCTAAAGACCTCAGCTATAATTCCGTTGGAGCACATGTGGGAAAAAATTAAGAATTTATGCTTTTTTTCCCGAAAAACCTAAAAAATGCGTCAAATTTTGAATTTCGCGCGAAAAAATCCAGTGGGCGCGTTTGCTCGGCTCCGCCCACTTTTCAAATCCTGGACACCGTGCTTATTCAAACGACGGAAAAAAAAGAAAAAATTCCGTTGCCGCGACAGTTTTTTTCCGTTGCTTTTCTAGGCCATCGCAAAAGTTTTTAGGCCCTCCGCTGTGAGACCTGCGAAATATCGATTTACGGGCGAATAAATTTTGAAAACATTTTTTTTGAAAAAATACAGAAATTTATTGGAAGTAAGCAATAAAATACAATCAATTCTCCAAAAAAATGTTTTCAAAATTTATTCGCCCGTAAATCGATATTTCACAGGTCTCACAGCGGAGGGCCTGAAAAAACTCTCGCGGCCACGGATTTTTTTCTTTTTTTTTCCGTCATTTGAATAAGGAAAAAAAGGGAAAAAAAACTATTTTTTCCGACCCTGAATAACCCCATTAGAAATACAAATTTTCAAAATTTCCTTGTAATGGTCAGGGGAAGAAAATTACCGTTTTTGGTGTTTTTAACCCTAAGCATAATCACGGAAAAACGTTTAAAAAAAACTACCGTACCCAAAGTTTTTTCAACCGAAAACAACCTTTCGCGCCGATGAAAGGCGTTGAAATAATTCAGTGCGCCCATAAAAATAGTTTCCATTAAAGCTCCCATTAAAAATTAAAGGCGCTATACAATATTTCAACGCGCGGTCTCGACGCGAAGGGTTGTTTTCCTAGTAAACAAGTTGCATTGGGCCAAAAAAACGCAAGAAACGGTTTTTCCTTCCTCAAAAATGAAGGTTTTTACGCTTCTGGGCGCTACCGTAACCCTTAGGACCTGTAAATCGATTGTGTTTTCAATCGAGTTGCAGCATGAACACACAAAACTCCGCCCACTTATTACAGTGCTATTTGAAGAGACCCAGACAAAAAAGGGATAGCAGACTCATGGATTCATGCTGCAACTCGCTTGAAAACATAATAATTCGGGATTTTGAAGTTTATTGAAGAAAATTAAACTAGATTCTCAAGATAAATCTAATTTTCAAAAAAAGTAACAGGAATTAAAATGCTCACTTTTTCTTAAAGGCAAGTATATACAAAATAGGCCCTATAAACAAGAGATTAGGGTGAAATCCATAGTTTGAAAGTAAATTTTGAAGCTTTCTTTTCTCTTTTTCACAAAGACCACTAACCTTCAATACCAATGGGATAATGGTGTTTTGAAATCCAGTGTTCCATAACTTTTCCGTCACATAATCCTTACAAATCGAGTTTTCAAACGTGATATAAAAGTGATAGCTAAAATCAGTTAATTATAATCACTTTCCACCGCTTCAATAAGATTTAAAGCTCACTCAGTGTTCAACATAGTATCACACTTTTCAACGCCTCTCGGACACTTTAAAGCACTACATCCGCCATACTTGTCGATTTGCAAGTGTTCCTGCAAAACTAAAATTTTTTTCTTGAATTTATTATCCCATGAATTTTTGATGGTGCACGAGCAAACGCGCTCCACTGGATTTTTCGCGCGAAATTCAAAATTTGAGGATTTTTTTTATGTTTTTCGGGTTGTTTCCCAAATGTGCTCCAACTAAAGTATAGCTGAAGTCTTTAGAAATTTTTTAAGCGTCATATTTGGTTCAGCCACCATTTCGAAATAATCTTTTTGATTTTTTTGGTGTTTTTGCAGGATAAGCCTTCACGAAAATCAAAGTTTGGGTAATTTTGTGGTATTAAAAGATACAAAGAAAAACAGGTTTTTCTGGAAGAAAAATAATAAAATCAATGCGAGAGTCGAAAAATTCGCAAGCACCAAAAGTGCGCTATGCTAATTTGCTGGCGCGCCAGCAAATTAGGCTCCGCCCACATTTCCGATCCTGGACACCGTGGTGCATGATTTTTACTAATTGAATTTTCGATAATGTTCAAAGAACATACCTGAAGTTTATTCACAAACACCTCTCTCTTGCTATTTGTATTACAATGGCTGACAAACCACGCGGCTCCTTTGCTTTTTTGTTTTACCAGTTCCTCGTCTACCACCTTTCCAGTCAATCTTGATTTTGGGCCCAACTTTACAGTATACCCATAAGGGGATCCTGCTGGTGTATCGTGTCGGAATCCGAGAGTCATGTTGATCATATCATCACGTTGCATGTTGATACCCGAGTTTTTTGGTGATTCCTGAAAAATTGTGGTATACTCGGTATAAAACGCTGAAAACTCGCTCCAAACGAGCAAAAAATTTCACATGTATTTGGAGCGAGGTTTAGAGAAATCAGAGCAAAACATCGGCCACGGCTCTCTCAATTTTCTGCACTCTCTCGTCGCCAACGTGGCCGCGTCCACCACTGTGCGAAGGGAGCGCGTTTGCAGCGCTCCGTACTGAGAATATTAAACAAGTTATATAGGAAATGATGAGGTTATATCGCGCTTTCGGTAAAGATTAAATAGTACACAATTATTTAAAATTTGTGGATAATCTAATATGTTCAATATTTCAAACAAGCCTGATCTGACGCCTATCGGCGCCGATCAGTCTTGAGTAGCCGCCTGCGGCGGCTGTTCGGTTGGGCGTATCATTAAGCTTGATCTAGTTTAAAGTACCCTTTTTAGTTTCAAAACAATAATTTATTCACTAAAAAACTATTTGAACAACAGAACTATCTTTTAAAAAAAAAACTATTTAGCAAAAAACTATTTTCATGGAAAAAAAGAGAGGTAGAGTTCAACTCTTCCAAACGATTGTCTCTGTGCTTTGTTGATGCTGATGGCAAATGCCAACTTGACCGGGAACTGTGTTCTCTTGAGGTGGAATGAAAGGTTTTTGTCCTCGTATCAGGTGATCCTCGGCACGAAGGTGTCCTTTTCTTTTTTGGATCCTATGGCGAATGAATAGAGGATGCACTTTCGCTTGAAACTCTCGACGAAGGGCCGTTGCACATTCCACTGCTCACGTCCAGATTTTTCCAATCATGACGACTGAGCCAACATTCAGACGAAGACGGTGAAGAGGAAGCGAAGATGTCCGAACAGAGTTAAGGAATTCTGTAGTCATTTGTTTGTTTGTAGACTCGTCTTCAACTTCGTCCCGGCGTCCGAAATGTCTCCTCTCAAACCGCCAAACACATCATCCACGAGATCTTCCAAAACTGGGAGACCTTCTACATAGAAGGGTGACTCGATCTTCGTAGTCGTTTGCTACTCCATCACCAACATCTAGTAGAAACTTGATCCGATTGGCATCTCCATTGATGATCCGCATGTTGTTTAGAAGCGAGAACTTCTGGAATTGATTCCAGAGGTAACTGTTCTTGATACAGTTGTTGATGAGGTCAGCCTTGGTTCCGCGTCGGATAACAGGAAGGATCTGACACGAAAGGGAAGGGAGAGTCGGGCAAGTCTCAAAGCACGAAATCAGCAGTCTCCAATGCAGTTTTGGAGATCATGGAGCACTCGTCCCAGATGATCACATCCATTTCTTTAAGCTTCTTTGTCTCGTTACTTCCTTCGCTGTGGTTGCTCGTCTTGGAATCGTTTCCGATTTTCAGTTTAAACAGCGACGCAGAAGTCCGGCCATTTGAGAGCAATGTGCTGGCAATTCCTGTCCAGGTGGTGCACTGTACGTTCTTGTTCATTGATGAGAGCATGTGAAGGATCACGTTTTATGTGTACGTCTTCCCAGGTGGATGTCCAAATCAACGAAATCGTCCGTAGAGTTGTCGATGAAAATAGTAGGTGCAGTGGTGAACGTGTCTATTGATTTTCCCAATCGGATCAATCTTTCATCAATGCCGTAGTCTCTCGTGCTTCTGATTCCTCCTGATCGTGTCCCCGATTCAGAAAATCCTCTGACATGTCCTTCGTGAAGATATTCCACAAAGTTTGGGTGTCGCCAATCTCAGATCAGGCCAAAATAGCAAAGAAGGCTGCTCTCAGCTGAGCTGGCATGTGATAAGCGGCCATTTCCTCGAGTGACTTGATGACGACGGCATCGTCGCTCAGAAGACCTTGGGCTTTTGCTGCTTCGACAAAAGTATCATGCACAGTTGGAATACCATTGTCGTCTTTATTCGTCTTCATATCCGAGAAGCTGGTGGCACTTTTGGTGTACAGAAGGAGAAGACGTGGAGCGTATCTTTCAGGATCTTATGGAGAGACTATATAGATCCTTCGGATGGTCCAATCTCCGCCTCTTTTTCTAGTTTTCCACTCTCCTCTTGTCTTGTCGAAGGTGAAGCACTCTGGCATTTCGATGTAGGTGAGTTTTCTGAAGTCCTTGATCCCTTCGAGGTCCTTTCCAGCTCGTTCCTGATCAGCTAAGTTCTTGTTCGGAGCAACACTGCGCCTCTCTTCAGCCGCCTGCTTCGTGTCCATGGTGTATAATTGTCCATAGGAAAGGGCCTTTTCAGTCGATGGATGGAGAGGTCCAGCTGCAAGGTAGATCTATTCATGGATCTTGTAAGAGTAATGTCCGTAGTCTCTGAACTCTTCCACCTGTGCACCCATTGATGCGAGTGCTAATGCCGAATTGAACTGTCGGATGTTGCTCTGGAAGTTGTCAGCATCCGAGCTATCTCCCACCTCCAAATGCGTCTTTGGCCGTTGTTGCATTCTTCTCATCCTTTTTCTTCCGATATCTGGTTGAATGGTATGCGAATCTCTCAGTGCGTTGCTCCTTGGTTTCAGATGCTCTTTTAGCCTTGGAATTGCTTTGAAGACTTGCTCTTCTTTCCTCGGCCCTTTCCTGCGTTTCAGACAGTCTTGTCTCCAATTTTAACTGCGAGTTGCTGATCCTTTCCATCATTTTCTCCTTCTCGGTAGAATCTGCTCTCCGAAGACGTCTGGACTCCCGATCTTTCTTTTTCCGGATCGCTCTTTCTTCTGGAGTCTCGCTTTGTCGCTTCCGTCTCATAAACTCTTCAGCAGATCGCGTTTGATCATTTTGGCGGGCCGACAATAAATATTTATACGACTTTCGGCGTAACAGTAACAAAAAAAAATGTTAAACGTGAAAACCAATTGAACTCCCGATTGACGCGAACAGTTAATTATCAGTTCATATCGTTTGCAATCGGTATCACACAGGTTTTGCGCGATAGGCCTATAATAGGTTGAGGCCAAATATAGGCCTATTATAAGCTTATAATACGCCTATCGCGGGCGGCAGCGCCTACCCTCCTGTAATAAGCTTATCGCGGATGCGGTGTGCGGCGACCGCGGTAGGCCTATTTGTAGGTCTAGCGGCGTGACGTCAGGGCGACGCAAACGCGCTCGACGGCTACACTATCTCGGTAGAGACGCCAGCACTCATCAGAAAAAAAAACACTTTTTTTGTCCTAAATTAATTTTTTTCCGGCTCATTTCAGCTGTTTTTCGTTTTTCAGATTTTAAATATTTTTTATCTTTCAATAAATAGAAATATTCTTGTTTTTTTCCCTGTAATGGCGCATTCGCAAGGATTGACACTTCGCGATAAATTGTGAGACAATAATTATCTTCATTTCTTTTGCTATTCTTTTTATTTTTGTTTAAAAAAGACATAATTTTGTTTACCAAAAGTGTCAATCTTCGCCAATATGTGATAAAGCCGGCCAAACTAGAAATACGTTGGTGGGCCGAGAAAGGGGTGTAAATAAAAATATTTTTATTTATTGTTGCACAATAAAAACGTGCACGCGTTCTTCTTACAAATATTTTTCTTCATTTCATATATAGTGGATTCGTGGCGGAGTGACAATTTTTTCACGTTTTTATTCGAAAAATGAAGAAATAACTGAAGAAATGAAGAGATTTTTCGTCTCCCATTTTCACGTGAATTGTCACTCCGCCACGAATCCATTATATAATTATATAAATAATGGATTCGTTGCAGAGTGGCAATTTTTCACGTTTTTTTTTCAAAAAAAAATGAAGAGATTTTTCGTCTCCCAGTTTCACGTGAAAACTCACTCCGTCACGAATCTATTATAAATAAATAAAATTCAAATTTCTCATTTTTCAGGCGGTACTGCAATCACGGATCGTGGATGTTCACGAGGAGCTGCGAAACGGACATGTAATGTAAGTATTATGTTTTGACAAAATTGCAAAATTTCCTGCATTGTCCGAAGAAAAAAAATCTTGGAATCCCATTTTTCCTATAATGGATTCGTGATGGAGTGGCATTTCACGTGAAACTGGGAGACGAAAAATCTCTTCATTTCTTCAGTTATTTCTCCATTATTTCGAATAAAAACGTGAATTCGAGTGTCACTCCGCCACGAATCTATTATACTGTCAAACGTTATGGAGTTATGCACGAAAGGGCGAAAAAAACAGCAAAAACTGCGCAAAAACTTGGAAAATGCTCCGAATGACCTGAGATTTCCGGAAATAAGGACACAGATACTCCTGGATAGTGTGCGCTACCGGTAAAGATTTGACGACTTAACCGGTAAATTTGGCAAATTTTGTCGATTCTTTACCGGTAAATTTACCGAAAGATGGGTTCACCGGTAAAAAAATTTTCGATAACGCACACTACTACTGGATATGCTCAGAAAATTTTGGACCGAAATATCTATTTTAAAAAATATTGAATTTTTTCCGAACAATTTTGAAATCGATATTTTGTTCCAAAATCTTGTGGGCAAACATTTTTGTTCTTATTTCCCAAAATTTCAGATGAATCGGAGCATTTTCCGAGTTTTCTCGCAGTTTTTTTTGCCATTTTTTGTCATTTTGTGCATAACCCCATAACGTTTCACAGTATAATAGATTACAGAATACTACAGAAATTAGAAACTTTTCGCCGCCTAATAAGGCGTTTGGTCACTGGCAGTGTTCAGAACGCCGATTTCGATGGAAAATTACCGTCGAGATGTAGCCAGTACGCCGATTTTAGCAGCAATCGATCGATTTTTGCAACAAGTTGTAGAGTTTGAGGCAACTTGACACAAATTGCCAGGGCGATTTGTTCCTAAAATCGGCAAATTGCCGCCAAGATCGGCGTGCTGGCCGCACCTCATTAGTACATCGTTTTTAGTCGGGCACTGAATAGGTTATGACTTTTTTTTCTCATTTTTATCATCAATTTTTATTTCAGATCGAGGCGAGTGACCTAAAGGAGAGCGAGCAGAACCGTGGATGCCATTGGACGATATTGGACATTGGACGAATTTGTAAGTTTTCAAATTTTTTAAAAATTTGGCGAACACAAGCAATAGTCACCAAAAGTAGCAAGCTTGTATAAAGTAAAAAATATGACCAAAATTCGAATAAAATATTCAGCTCGGCGATGTACAGCCGCAAGTGCAAATTTGCCTGTTTCCACACCAATTTGTAGGAAAACGCATCAAAAACAAGCCTCACTTGCTTTAGAATTCTTCCATCTTTTACGCTCCGAATTCAAAATTTTCAGTAAGGTTAAAAAAATATCTTTAAAAAAAGAGACCCACACGACGCAGTCACGTGATTTTTCCATGTGTTTGCCTGCTCCCCACGACGCAGTAATAGAACTTTAAAAAACATGCGAAATAATCGAAATTCACTAAAAAAATGGAAATATGCGATTTTATCATGCAAACTTCAGTTGATTTTTTGTTTGGAGAAAAATAGGAAAAACTGCGCTCTGCATAGATTTTCTCCAGATAAGCTTGTCTCCATGGTCACATGGGAAAACCTATTTAAAAACAAACTACGTGTTCGCCAACTTTTAAAAACTTTGAAAACCCAAAATAATGTTCTACATTCTTTTTCTGATATATTTTATACCCATTCTTCTCCTTTTTATTGTTTGTACTATTCGATTCGTTAAAATTGCAATAAATTTTATTCTGTTTCAACAGTTTTTCGTTTTTTTAACAAGAAATGGCTCGAATGGGAGCACTTTTGAGCATGCGGGTGAGTTTGGAGGCGTTTGATAGCCCTATTACAAGCCTACCCTCGAGTTAGGAATAACCGCGATAGGCCAATTATAGGCTTACAATAGGCTTATTGATGACCGCGATAAGCCTATTATAGGCGAAAGTCAACCGCGATAAGCCTATTATAGGCCTATTATAGGCGACGAGCCGCGATAAGCCTATAATAGGCTTACTATAGGGTCCTTCGCGGGTACTCGATAGGCCTATCGCGCAACCTATTATAGGCCTATCGCGCAAAACCTGTGCACTTGGTGTAGTAGCTAGGGGGTTGCAAACTGCAATCTGCACTCCCTGGTTCAATTCCTCCTGAGGTCTGTTGAGTTTTGTTGATCCAGAGGCGTGGTTGAAAATAGTTCCCATCAACCTTGATCCCTCAACCCTAATGCTCTCTCTCTTTGAGGAATACGGGCGGGCTATCTTCCAAGCGAACAGACGGACATACTTGAATAGCGTAATATATATAAGAAAGATAAATCCTTTCGAGACTTCTAGCATTTTTGACCTGATTTCCGCTTGTTTCAAGATATAAGAAATTAATTGCACTCTAGGCTTGAAGGAACATGCCCAGAGATGGCAAATAGGTATCAGGATAGTCTTATATTTGTTTAATTGGTTCAGTTTTTAAAAGACATGTTACAATATGTGTCCATATTTCCCTTTTCGTTTCGAAACGTTTCTGGCAGCCGGTATGAACAGAAAGGCTTGGCCTGTTGGAATTTGAGAGAATCCTACTTGAAAATAGAACAGGTCCAGTAAGAAACTGAGCAAGAATAATACTTTTCAATAATTATTTGAAAGTATTTCGTTGATACCAGAACTCTAGGTATTGATACACATATAAGCGTATACTAGTTTTTAATTTTTGTTTATTTTTGATAAAAAGTGAATTTCTGACTTTTTGTTTCAATATATTTTGCTAGAACTTGTTAAAACAGTTTTTATATTGTACTAAATTATGTGTAAAAATTTCAGAGCGATCCCGCAACTTTCAAGGAAGTTATGCTCAAAAAACCGTTTTGAAATAGAATTATGGCCAATACTGTAGGTAATGAACACAATGATAAATTGAACAATATGCTGGGTAATTATTGAATCGCAATGGGGGTGGTTATTGAAGTATACCTAAACTTAAACTATCACTACCAAAAACTGCTAAAAGGTTTACATAATGGCATAACAATTGTACCGTATATGATATATCAAAAACTCATTTTATACAGTACACATTAGTAAGAAATTAAAATTTAAAGTTACCTGACTGAAATAAACCACATATTGATTAGGAGTGGGTTCGAAATCCGGTTTCTCATAAGAAATGAGCACTGCATCTGCTTCATTCATTCTTGAACTATCATGTGTGAACTCGCAATTCCAATCCGAACATCCTTGCAGATTGCTCGCCGAATGACCAGCGTTCAATGAAAGGATCACTCGTTTTTCTCCTGAAATTTAGTTTTGTGTTTAGAAAGGATAAAGGAACCTGTACATACCTGGCCGAACATTTGCACTCATCCGTTCTTCCAACTTGATAGGACTATGCGTGAGAATCTCTTCAACATCAAATGGCTCCTGGCCAGCTGGATTAAACTTGAATATTCTTTTTTCATTTTTAATTTCTTTCGGCGTTCCTTTTGACTCTTCATTTGAAATTCGTTGATTTTTGGGAACCTCTGAGATGGCATCGGGGATTTCTGGAGCCTCCGGCTCATTGTTCAGATCCACTTCACCTTCCTTCCACGAATTTGTGCTCTGGAAGGCACTAGGTATAAAGTGCTGCAAATTTGCCCCAATCGCACAGTGAACGTGCATGAATTTGGAGTGGGTGAGATTCAGAGAAAAAAATTGCGCGAATTACCGGTCACGCTCTCTCAATTTTATCCACTCTCTTGCCGCCAACGCGGCCGTCTCGTCCACTGCGAATATGATTAGGCACGGTGTCCCGCACGCAATGCGCGCCAGCATTTTTCTGTTTCGTCTGGCACCCTCTCGCTCTCTCGCACGGTGCTTGTCAGACTCTACAGTTAATTTCCATAATTGTTAAAAGCAATGGACCTATTCAAGAGAGAAAAAAAAAGAAAAAAAAGAAGTTTTTTCTGATGCAGGAACGGCAAAAAAAGAAAAAAAAGGAAGAGAAAAATTCATTTTCTGCCGATGATAAAGTAGTCATACGTGGCGAGACCCATTCAAATATACCGATGCGCCTTTAATGAACCTATTCAAGAGAGAGAAAAAAGGAAAAAAAAGAGGTTTTTTCCGATTCAGGAACGGCAAAAAAAGAAAAAAAAGGAAGAGAAAAAAGGAAGGAAATTGATTTTTCTCCTCCTTTTTTTTCTTTTTTTGCCGTTCCTGCATCGGAAAAAACTTCTTTTTTTTCTTTTTTTTTCTCTCTTGAATAGGTCCACAAGAAAAACTTTAATTTTTTGGACGTTCTTTTTGCAATTACGTTCGAGAATCATTTTACAAAGACATTTTGGATGTATGAGCATGAAAAATGCGCCAGAATAATTAAAATGCACTTTCCATTGATTTAAGTAGATTGGACCTATATTTTCAATAATATCGCCTCCATAGCATTATACATTGTTTAGAAGTATTATTTAAGACAATATTCATCATTCACAAAGCTACAAAAGAAATGGGCGATGCCAGGAAGGTTTCTGTGCGCCTACAGTACTCCGCTTAGTGCTACTGGAACTTATTCAAACATTAATAACTCAATTAGTTGGAGGCCTAATAACTCGTGTGACATCTCAAAATGTCCGCAAAAAAATTTATAAATTTCTATCCGTTGTCGATCCTTGAACCAGGCTTTTGTTTTTCAGAAATTTTCAAAAAATGACCACTTTTTTCGGGTTTTAGTGCAAAACTTGCTCGATTTATAACTTCATTAGTTTTCAATCAATTGACTTGATCAAAAGCGGAAAATAACCACATTCTAAATGCAAACAACTTATCCGTGACCGATTTTTGAAAAAACAATATTTTGGCGAATATGGGCTACAGTATACTAAAATGCATATTCCGATCCCTCAAATTCAGGCTTTCTGATATCGAATGTGGGTTTTTTGTTCATTTTATATTTTACAGAAGTGCATTGAACAAACAAGTCAAGAAATTCACAAAGCATACGGGTATACCTTAGCTACAGAGCCTCATAACACAGTGAACTGCAGTGTTTTTTATCTTGCCATTTAAAGGGGTATGGAAATATTTTTTGTACAGTTTTCTAACTCAAAAATTAAATTGAACAATTTAATGTCCGTTTTATTTGTGGTTTCTTCAAAAAACCATTCAATTTCTTTTTTTCCAAGTGTTTTTATGGGGCACATTTTCCAGGCGAGTTCCGATGCAATCGCGCTCCACCTGCACGCATGAGAGATGAGAGACGCCGAGGCGTCTCTTTTCTCGATCGCCGGCGTCGCTTTTCTCGTGCGGGACACCGTGATTAGGTTGAAAATGGTTAACAAGTCTGTATCCGGAAGACAAAAACATGAAAAACTTTAGAATTGTTTTTTTTTTTTTTAAAGTTTAGGTTTGAAAATGCTATATTTTTATTTTTCCAGAGCTTTACAGCATCCAAAGCCTTTAGAGATACTTGGTTTTTCCAGGGGAACTAATACTGTAACCGGCTAGAAAATTGAAATGATAGTAAGAACATATTCAGAGTGAATTCTATGAAAAACCATACAGTACGGCGCAGAAAAGAATCCACTTTTTGACGGTTTGTGTTCAAAACGATCAACTTTGAGGGTGTGACACAAAGTCAGAAAGCGTACTACTGATTTGAAAAAATTTTTATAATTCATAATTTTTTGTACGACTAAATCATTTCAAAGGCACTGTATTTAGATCACAAAAGCAATAATCCTCTACAAAGACCATTTTGAACAGAATACAGCAAGACGCGCATTTTTTGCCCAGTACTGTAAGTGAAAACCGTGAGTTTTTTTGTAAACACACTCCGAAATGGCGCATGAAAATTTTTTTTTTAATGTAGACAAGCTTGCAACTTGTGGCGACTAAGTCGCCTTCGTGAAATATTTATCTTTACTGATTTTTGTTTTTTTTTTTTAATACAATAGTTAATAATTTCTTTTCTCTATTTCTCTCAAGTTCTCGTGGCCCGGTGAAATGCGGTGGATGCATATAGTGTCCGTATTTTAATCACGTCGTCCTTTTGGTCTATTGGGCGGTACATAATAACTTTTTATTTATTTTTTGCATTAAAATAAATAAATGGAATTTATATACACAAGCCTGCGACATTTTCTTACAAGTTTTTTTTTTTTGTAATGGCACTGATTTTTGTAAATACTTCAGCTCTTCCAAATTTTGTGATTTTTCTGGCTGAATTAGTAAAATTTGTAAACGTTAATCAAACGACGCGGATTTATTAAATATTTAGAGCCTAATTTACTTAAATGCACGATATGATTCACGGATACTATATGCATCCACCGCATTTCACCTAAGGTCGCGCGATCGAGTTTTGTCGACTGCCAACTTGTGTGTGAGACACACAAACAAACACACAGACTAATCTAAAATTTTCTATATAAGAAAGATAAATCAGCAGTGATCTATTTTTGAAGAAATTCGTGTTTTTTTTTTTCATTAATTTTTCAGTTTTTTACGATTTTCTTCAAAGTTTTTATGGTTCCCAAGAAACTAAAAATTAAACAAAAAAACTTACAGATCTGGGTAAAGGCACATAGAAGACGAACAGATAAGTGAGGCAGCACGCGAGCATTAAAAACTTCCATCGTGCAAAAAAGATTTTAACGTTTCTTAATGTCATTCGGAATAATTATACCTGAAAAGTAGGAAATCAGAGCTAGTAATCAGAAGCCGTTGTAGCCAAAAAGGGAAATGGGAATATGCGTGAATTCCACGGTCGCATAGTAACCAAAACTTTTGTTTTGTTCTTTCTTTTTTTTGGGAATGAATATTTTAATATTTGAGGGAATTTTTAAACAAAACAAAAAAACGTTTTATTTCTTTAAAGAAGACTTTTCAGTTATTTATCAAAGTTTTTGGAAAAAAAAAGTCAGTGGAAACCAGTCTTGGTTTGGTTTCTTCTAAATAAAGAATCGAAGGAAAGAAAACAAAGAGGTGTGAGAAAAGGGAAAATGAAGGTGTCGTTGTCGTGGTGAGTCGGCTCCAATTAGAGAAAGAGCATATCATATCATTCGCATTTCTAAAATGGGCGGTCTGGCCGAGTGGCTAAAATATTTGCTCAATGATCGAACGCTCAGAGTTCGGTTTTATATTAAAAGTATATGTGCTTGTTTATCTCAATCGTAAAAGGTGTTTTATTATATGTCTTCAAGCCAAACAAACATGGAAGAGGTTGGTTTGGCGGGAAAGAAGAATAAGAAGGAGAAGAGATGCATAGTTCACAATTATCAAAGAGTGGCCAAATTAGGAAGGCTAGCCAGAAGAGAAAGAAGAAGCCAAGGAGCAAAAAGAAGAGATTTCCGGAAGTATTAAGGTAGGCGACAAATGCGACGCCTCAAAACTAAAGGAGAGGCCAATCGGAATTACTAATTTGGAAATGAAATTGTGACACGTCTCTTTTTTTGCTTTGCTGGCTTTTTTTTTATTCTAGAGAGATGAAAGGTTAGTTTTCAATTGATTTTCGTCATCAAAAGCAAGTGTCTTTTTTCGTTTTTCTCTCCAATCCTTGAGAGGTCATGTTCGAGACACTTTGCTTATTTATTCGAAACGTTTCTCAGATTTTTTTTACATAATTTTATGAGAAGTTTTTTTTTTTTCCACAACCTAAATTTGATCGGAATATGTACTTCAAAAATTTCTATAAATATACACACTCCCTATGAGGTGTGTCAAAAACATTTTAGACCAAAATATAAATTTTTAAAATTTTCAGAAAAAAACTATATTTTGTTTGGTCCAAGATCCTTGAAATGTATCCGGGACTATTGTGTTTTCAAGCGACTTGCGACACGACACGACATGAGAACGCGAATCGAATCGAAACGAAACGCCGCCCACTTATTTGTGCGCGACCACGCGAACACAGTGATATTTGAAGAGACGCAGACAGAACGGTGAATGCAGACTTGAATCGCGTCTTCATGTCGCAATTCATTTGAAAACACAATATGTTGGACATTTTTCACAAATTTTCAGTACAAAGTATTTTTAAGGCAACGTACCTTAATATTTCTGTGAAAAAGTTGCTCGTAAATGAAAAAAATAAATTTTAAAAAAATTTTTAAGCCGACGTGGATTTGCGTTATGTATGGAATATGCGTGTTTGATTATTATTATTATTATAGTTCACGTAAATCAATAG
Source organism: Caenorhabditis japonica (assembly GCA_963572235.1). Taxonomy (NCBI): domain Eukaryota; kingdom Metazoa; phylum Nematoda; class Chromadorea; order Rhabditida; family Rhabditidae; genus Caenorhabditis; species Caenorhabditis japonica. The sequence continues at coordinate 20,672,197 of OY754343.1, read as the reverse complement.
AACATTTTATCTTTCAAACTATATAACTATTGGGCCTGTCACCGTAATTTTCAAAATTAAATAAATAAATAAATTTAATAGCGAATTGTTCAAAGTTTCATTTAAATTAATAAAAAAATCTGGAAATATTCGCTCTCCTATCCTATTTTTCTATAAATTGCCAGAAGCTGAAGGGGAATAAATCGGGTGTCAGCAAACGCGCCCGGACGCACAGCACGGCGTGCTAGATCCTAGGTGAAGGCAAACGCGCCCTATCGCATTTCTGCGTCTCCACAGTGGAGTTCTGCATGTTCAGCTATACTCGGTATAAAACGCTGAAAACTCGCTCCAATCGAACAAAGAATTTCGCATGCATTTGGAGTGAGGTTTAGAGAAATCAGAGCAAAACATCGACCACGGTCTCTCAGTTTTCCGCACTTTCTCGTCGCCAACGTGGCCGCGTACTGTGAATAAATGTGTGTAAAAATAGAGACGCAGATAGGCGATAAATGCCACGCGAAAATTCTCATTCAAAAATTCACAACAAGAGCCCAAAAACAAAATTCGACACAAATCGCCTTCTAAAATTAAAAAAAAAAACATTTTTAATAACTTTATAAAAAAACGTTTAAGCCGACGTGGATTCGCGTTATATATATTATGTTTTCAAATGAATTGCGACATGAAAACACAAGTCTGCATTCACCGTTCTGTCTGCGTCTCTTCAAATATCACTGTGTTCGCGTGGTAAGCGCACAAATAAGTGGGCGGCGTTTCGATTCGCGTTCTCACGTCGCAAGTCGATTGAAAACACAATAATCGATTCAATATTCTTGCCGGTTACAATAGGATTTCACGTGAAAATTCTGCAAACACCATAGCTATTTTGAGAAATGAGAACGCCACGTGTCGCCACACTCACTTAACTTTTTTTCATTGCATTCAGTTAAAAATTAAAAAAAAAAGCTGAGGGGGCGTGGCCTTAGATTTTCCGCGTGAACTCTTGTGGTAGCCGGCAAGAAGATTGAATTGATAATATGGAATACGCGTTTTTTATTATTATTATTAGAAGCCTGATCTGACGCCTATCGGCGCGGATCAGTCTTGAGTAGCCGCCTGCGGCGGCTATTTGGTTGGGCGTATCATTAAGCTTGATCTACTTCAAAGCACCCTTTTTAGTTTCAAAACAACAATTTATTCACTAAAAAACTATTTTAACAACAGAACTATCTTTTTAAAAAACCATATAAAAATAATGCGATCAAATAATTTCTTTGTACACGACGTTGAGTAGTCGCTCAGAAGTGGATTTGATGAAAAGCTCATTCTTTGATCTGGTGCGGGAAAGAGCAACGTATGTCTGTCCGTGAGCGAAGACGTCTTTCGGGAGGTAGAGTCCAACTCTTCCAAATGATTGTCCCTGTGCTTTGTTGATGCTGATGGCCAATTCCAACTTGACCGGGAACTAAACCGCCAAACACATCATCCACGAGATCTTCCGAAACTGGGAGACCTTCTGGAAGAGTGACTCGATCTTCGTACTCGTTTGCTACTCCATCACCAACATCCAGTAGAAAATTAATCCAATTGGCATCTCCATTGATGATCCGCATGTTGTCTAATGTGATTCTCTCAGTGCGTTGCTCCTTGGTTTCAGATGCTGTTTTAGCCTTGGCATTGCTTCGAAGACTTGCTCTTCTCTTCTTTCCTCGGCCCTTTCCTGCATTTCAGACAGTCTTGTCTCCAATTTTGATTGCGAGTTGCTGATCCTTTCCATCATTTTCTCCTTCTGGGTAGAAACAGCTCTCCGAAGACGTCTGGACTCCCGATCTTTCTTTTTCCGGATTGCACTTTCTTCTGGAGTCTCGCTTTGTCGCTTCCGTCTCATGAACTCTTCAGCAGAAAAACTCCCGATCGGGGTGGGACCAAACAAAAAACATTTTTATTATTTTTTTTTTGTTTTTTCGGGATTTTTTTTGGATGAGACAAAACATTTTTTGATTTTTTTTTGATGAAGCGCTGCTGGCAAAAAATTTTTTTTAGAGCCACGGAGGCGAAAAAAAGTCCCGGTTTTTGGGCAAAAACTTATTCGGTATTTATATGCTCCGAATTGACAAAAATCTCTAATTTTCAACAAAAGCTCCGAATTGACAAAAACCTCTAATATTCAACAAAAACCGAACATTTAATTACCAGTTCATATCGTTTGCAATCGGTATCACTTGGTGTACACAGGTGAAATGCGGTGGATGCATATAGTGTCCGTATTTGAATCATATCGTGCATTTATGTAAATTAGGCTCTAGATATTTAATGAATCCGCGTGGTTTGATTAACGTTTACACATTTTACTAATTCAGCCACAAAAATCACGAAATTTGGATAAGCTGAAGTATTTACAAACATCAGTGCCGTTACAAGAAAAAAAACTTGTAAGAAAAGTAAAAAAAAGCAGGGGAAAAATCGCCAAATGTCGCAGGCTTGTGTATATACTTTCAATTTATTTATTTTAATGCAAAAAATAAATAAAAAGCTATTATATACCGTCCAATGGACCAAACGGGCGACATGATTCAAATACGGACACTATATGCATCCACCGCATTTCACCTGCGTCCCTGGTTCAATTCCTCCTGAGGTCTGTTGAGTTTTGTTGATCCAGAGGCGTGGTTAAAAATAGTTCCCATCAACCACGATCCTTCAACCCTAATGGATCTATTAATAGAAGGAAAAAAAACAAAACAAAAAATGTCTTTTTTTCCTATTCATAGATGTCAAAAAATGTCAAACAATGTTAAAAAACGTTAAAAAATGTTTAAAAAAATGTCAAAACGCTATTCGATTTTCATTTTGTTCTCCAAATTTTTTCATATAAATTCAACGTGAAATTAAATAATTTGAAAACTAAAATGAAAATCGCATAGCGTTGAGTTCAGCGGAGCGCGTTTGACCATTTTGGCGGGCCGACAATATCTTTCAAAAAATTGTGTTTTCAATCGAGTTGCAGCATGAGAACGAGAGATAAAAATACATGTTTTCTCTGCTTCTCTTCGAATCGAACTGTGTTTGCGTGGTCGCGCGAAAAAAAGTGGGCGGAGTCACGTCACGCATTCTCATGTCGCAGGTCGATTGAAAAAACAATAACTATTAAACGAATAAATTTAATCGCGAATTGTTCAAAGCTTCTTTAAATTAATAACAAGAGCTGGAAATAGTCGCTCTCCTAATTTTTTATAAATATCATCCAAAAGCTGCCAGCAATCTACGGCACCGTAGGTCACCCCTGCAAGGGAATAAACCGAGTGTCAGCAAACGCGCCCTATCGCATTTCTGCGTCTCCACAGTGGAGTTCTGGATGTTCAGCTATACTCGGTATAAAACGCTGAAAACTCGCTCCAATCGAACAAAGAATTTCGCATGCATTTGAAGAGAGGTTTAAAGAAATCAGAGCAAAACATCGGCCACGGTCTCTCAGTTTTCCCCACTCTCTCGTCACCAACGTGGCCGCGTAGTGAGAATAAATGTGTGCAAAAATAGAGACGCATGGACGTGAGAATTGCCACGTGAAAATTCGCATTCAAAAATCCTCAAAAAATCGACACAAATCGCCTTCTAAAATAAAAAAAAAAACATTTTTAATATTTAACTTTATTTTCACATTTTCAGAAAAACAAATCGACAAAACACATGCAAATCACAAATCCTAAATGTGCATCAGGGCGCGTTTGCTGACTCCGGGTTTATGTCCCCTCCCCCGTGTAGGCTTATTTACGGGGCGCTAAATGAATCTTAAAGAAAAAAAATTGTAAATAACAATATTTTAAATACATGCAAAATATAGAAAAAAAAAAGACATGTACATATTTCTTTTCTGAATAATGCTTTTCCATATGTTTACAGAATTACAAAAATATACATTTCACAGCAATTTTGCGTGAGAAAAAAGTGCGCTTTGTGCAAAAAACCATCTGATTTTCTTCACAGTTTCAAATCGAATATGGTGAATTTTCCTGTCATTTTATTTCTATGAAAGCCTGCATTTTTCTGCATTAAAATGTAGGTTTGTATAGGAACAGAAAATGTAAACGATGACGTGGAGAACAGGGAAAAGTGAAAATATGGGAGCAATATCGCAAACAAAAGTATGGTCAGTCGACACAGCTGTCCTATTGAATCATTTTCATTGATCTTTTTTTTAATATGAAAAATTGTATTTAAATTTAAAAGCGGTCTAAAGAAATTCGAAATACAATACGATTGCACAAGAATGGTGACAAAGAAAAGTACGTGGCAGGCAGCTGGCAAACTGATAACGAGTGAGTGCACGAATGAAATTTGCATAACAGAGCATAACATCATTTTGCACCGCCAACGCGACGTGAAAAAGGAAAAGGAAGCGTTGCACACAATGAAAAGGACCACAATTTTTCGCGAAAAACTACATAAACAATCATAAAAAATGCATGCGAATTTATATGCACAGTTTCTTGTTTTTTACCACCGCAGCAACCGACATCAGCGGCAACACCACAGCGGCTTTATTTTTATTTTTATTTTCGCGTGGCATTCTTTTTTTTTTGTGACACGATCATGCTGACGTGGTAATGTAGACATGGAAAACGATACATTTGAAAAAACATTTTGAAGAAAAAGTAAAAGGAAAACATGTCAAATGATTTTGTGAGTTTTTTGTTCGGTTTTGTTTATATATTGTAAAAAGTGTTTTGAAATGGAAAAATGTTCTGTGAGCGGGCAAAATTTGTGATAAGGAAGAGCGCCCAATTGCGAAATTAAAAGATAAATAGAAAGACATTATAGAAAAGTGTAATTTTCTGAAAAACTGAAACGGAAAATTTGTCAACTAACAAAAGTGAAAAAAAGCCAACAATGCATGATTGCGGAAACATATTTTCTGCGATTGTCTTCCCTGAAAAAAATGAGGGTACTCGCATTTAGAACTGTGCGGTTTAGAACTCAATTTTCACGAGCCTTCCCTGCCTTTCTAAACAATCATCTAAAATTTTTTGCAGTAGAAAAAAGGGGAAAATTCCAGTATAGCCACCCACATAACTGAAAAATGGGATTTTTCCGATTTTCTGTGTGTGGCTATTTTAAAATATATGGGTGCTTTTACTGGAACATATTATTACAGTTATGCCACCCACTCAGTGGTAATGGGGGCCTATACTGGTTTCCTAGGGAATCTTTCAGAATAGCCACCTTTGTACTCCAATATAATTACCCACACCAACGGGCTATAGAATAGCCACCCATCATTCCAGAATAGGCACCCATCATTCCAGAATAGGCACCCATCATTCCAGAATAGGCACCCATTATTCCAGAATAGGCACCCATTATTCCAGAATAGCCACCTGTCATTCCACTGGGTGGCTATTCTGTAATTATCCCGAAAAAAGTTTTAAAAATGCAAACGCGTCTGACGACACAGTTCTAAAAAAGAATATTCAGAAAAAATGTTTTTTTTTGCCAAACCCTTTGTTTACAAAAGAAAAATCAGCTTCATCCCAGATGTCCGAATCAACGTTTATCGAGCCTCATTCTCCATCGAAAAGCGTGACAAAAGTGCAAAAATTGTGCAATTTGGCGGTGTGGAACGAAGTGACCGCAGTATTGAAAGACTACATTCGTTGCTTTTGCTCCAAACGAACCGCCATTTTACACCTGAAAAAGGATTTGACGACGAGAAAAAGAGTGATTATTCTGACACCCGATGACATTCTTTTGGTGTACGAAACGAATTGCACTGGATACTCGTTCGATATTAGAGCAGCGCTGAAATTGAAGACGTCGTGCAATGGGCACATTCCTGGCTCTCTTGAAGTTGTTTTTGATATTTATTCTGAAAGGGTTAAGAACTTTTTGTTTCAGAAGTCGTGCACTGTGACGCTAAAGTATAAGTTTGGATCGGTGAATCTTGTGTTGGTGAACTCGCAAATTTCAGTCTGGAGACGTACACTATCCACAATTTTTGAAGGGGAATGTTTTGACCGATCACTGCTCACTGATCTCTCACTATATACAGCTAAAGGTGTGTATTGCCAGTTTAAGTTTCAACGTCTTATTTTGTTTTCAAAAGAGTTGCTATATATTGTTTTTTTAATCGACTTGCGACATGAGAACGCGTGACTCCGCCCACTTTTTTTGCGCGACCACGCAAACACAGTTCGATTCGAAGAGAAACAGAGAAAACATGTATTTTTATCTCTCCTTCTCATGCTGCAAATCGATTGAAAACACAATATATAGAAACGTGAAACCACCTTCAATTTTTTGCCCGTGAATTTTAAAAGCGGGAATATGTGGGCGGTGGGGTAAATTCCAATAAACCCCCCCCCCCCCCACGACAGGAACCCCCGCATGTTGGAATAACCCCCCCCCCCCGCCCATCGAAAAGCGGGAGGTTATATCAGTGGGGGTGTATAGCACAATTACAAGTGTGGGGGGGGGGGGTTTTAACAGTTTCTATAAAGCCCCCACAATGTGTCACACATGCTTCTGGCGCGATTTCACTAAGTTTCAAGATTTTAACAATAGAATGTTCCCGGGTTGTGTTTCATGTTTTGATGTACCAAAATATCACAATATTGATGCAAATTTTAGATGAAGATACTGTAGAGGATGAAGAAGAAGGAGGAGGAGGAAATAATAACCACTACTGGAGTAATCCGTCAGTTTTTAATCGGTCTGATACCATTATCAGTTTGAAGGTGAGCGTTTCGTTGAGATTTTGAAAACGTTTTTTTTTTAATACAGTAGTACCGGGGGTACGACAGAATAAAAATAGGCGAAATAGAAATGCTACAAAATAGAAATTCTACAAAAAAGAACTGGAAAAAATAGAACTGAGCGAAATAGAAATGCTACGAAATAGAACGGCTACAAAATAGAAATGAGCGAAATAGAAATGCTACAAAATAGAACAAATTTTGGCGATGGAGCGCGTTTGCATTATTTTTTCAATTGCTCAGTTTTTCGCCGATTTTCCATTTTTTTTTTCTGAAACTGCATTGATTTTATACCTTTCTTCATTTTCGATGTTGTTAAGTGCGTAAAATATCTGAAAATTACTGAAAAATCCTATAATAATCGGAAAATTCGAAGAATAATGCAAACGCGCTCCATCGCACCGATTTCTATTTCGCCCATTTCTATTTTGTCACATTTCTATTTCGCGCTGTTCTATTCCGCTCATTTCTATTTTGTAGCCGTTCTATTTTTTCCAGTTCTTTTTTGTAGCATTTCTATTTTGTAGCATTTCTATTTCGCCTATTTCTATTCTGTCGTACCCCCGTAGTACCTGCACTTTAAGAGCATTACCTTTTAATAAAAGACCCATTTCACAATGTCCAGAGGTCGTATTCAGGAACATTTACCGTACGGTAAATGGAAATGGTAAATGATCTTTTTGACAGAAAATTTAAATTCTGCAATGTGCACGGGGTTTATGACACTATAAACGATCCGTGAATTTTTTTAAGGAATAGCGAAACTTATTATTTCCCTCAGAAAACCCATTTACTTTTTCATTTACCGTACGGTAAATGTTCATGAATACGGCCTCGGGATTGAAAACGTGGGCGGAGCCTAAATTGTTGGCGCGCCAGCAAACGTGCATGGCGCACTTCTTTCAGTAAAACCTGTTTTTTTTTTGTAAAAAGTATGTATTGCATTCCATTAAATTGCCCAAACTTTGATTTTCGTAAAGATTTATCCTGCAAAAACACCAAAAAACTGAAAACGATTATTTCGAAATGGTGGCTAAACCAAATTCGACGTTCTTAGACTTCAAAAATTTCTAAAAACTTCAGCTATAATTCAGTTGGAGCATCTTTGGGACAAAATTAAAAATTTATGATTTTTTTTCCCGAAAAGCATAAAAAAAATTCCTAAAAATTTGAATTTCGCGCGAAAAAAATCCAGTGGGGCGCGTTTTCTCGGCTCTGCCCACTTTTCAAATCCTGGACACCGTGCATGTGATTACATTTTCTACTGTATTCAAATGGGCATGTATAGGGGGTGAGATTAAGCAGCTGAATGCTCCAAAACTGTTTGCACAGGAGCGGAAACAAAAGGCTTCCAGAGGGAGATATATTGCAGCGTTTTACGATTTGAAAACACAATTCCTAATTCCGTGTCAAAAGTTTAAAATAAAATCCTAGAATCAAGTAATTTTGCATTTTGAAATTAAAAAAAAATTTCCAGACAAGCGTGTTTCCGCTGAAAGTTACTGTATGCAATAGATGTATTCTACTCGGTATAAAGCGCTGCAAAATTGCTCCTTGGGGTGAGTTTCAGAGAAATCAAAGCAAAACATCGGCCCCGGTTCTCTCAATTTTCTGCACTCTCTCGTCGCCAATGTGGCCGCGTCCACCACTGTGCCAAGGGAGCGCGTTTGCAGCGCTCCGTACTGATAATATAAAAAGAAACGAACTGTATAGAGTAGAAGTTTTTTATTCCCATAAACTAAACATAATTCCTTTATGGACCGACCTATTCATAGGAAAAAAAAAACAAAAAAAAAATTTTTTTTTGTGTTTTTGTTTTTTTTTCCTATTCATAGATGTCAAAAAATGTCAAACAATGTTAAAAAATGTTTAAAAATGTCAAAAAAACGAATCCTATGAATAGGTCCATTAAATTTTATAAATCCTTAGACACCTACCGTAATCTAAACCCATAAGCCCCTCCCCCAGGTAGTTTTTTTTTAAACGTTACTTTCAGTCTGCTCACGGTTGCATCGACCTCGACATTTCCCCGCCCTTCGACTACTTTACAGAAGATGAAACGCAAAAACTACCGAAGAGCAGCTCGAATCGTTCCCTGACCCTTCTACCCTCAGTTACTGCAATTTCACAAGCACCCTCTTCGACTTCTCTTGCACAAAAACCAGTGAATAATCCGATGTAAGCTCAAATTCCCCTCTCTTCTCTGTGATTTCCTCTTAGTTCGTTCAAACTTTTCAGCTCGATCCGTCGTGGAAGTCGATGCGTTTTCGACCTGGCGAAAAAGTTTGAGGAAAGACTGAGAAAGAAGGAAGCACAGAAGACGTTGAATGAGGAGAAGGCGGCCTCGTCGCCGCTGGAGATTTTGTTTCCGCCTCTTCCACAAATTCAGACTGTACGAAAAGAGGATTTGAAAAGCTTGAAGAGCACGAGTGAGCAACAACAAGTCGTTCAGATTTCTAAATTGGATTATACGCCCACTAAAAAGGAAAGGGTTGTTGTGAAACAGGAAGTGGAAGTTACTCTTGATTAATTAAATATTTAAATGTCATAAATTTTTATTCATTATTTCTACCGAAAGTTCCTGGGAATATGAGTATCATTTCTCTCTTTTCACCTCTATATTTCAAAATTAACGATAACGCCTTCTGAAATCCACGTGACGAAAGCCGCTTCTGAACTCCTCATCGATTTGTTTATCGAGATTCCATCCGTCTGGAATTCCAACCAAGCCACGAGCTCGTGGAGCAAACTGTGGATATTCTGGATTCACGCTGAAGTCGTAGGCAATTAGACGACCATGTCCTTGTAGGGGTCTAGAAATTTCTAAATTTTTGGAAGCTAGTGGCGAAAACTGGTTCTAAAAACCCTTACTGTTGCCATTTGCGCATCGGCTCCGCCACGACTCTTCCAGAAGACGTTTGGCCGTCGTGGATGCCTCCAGAGAATCTGGATACAGGTGTGGTGGTAGGAGCTTCTGTTTCATGAAATGAGCCTTCTCCAACCATACTGCTCTTCAATTCAGCTTGAGTAGTTGCTGGATGTTCCGCATTCTCAGTTTTCTTCAATTCGGAAAATGTTGGCTCGGCGGCGGGAGCTGCGACCTAAAAGAATATTGGACTTTAAAAATTCAGCCTTTTTTGGTCTTTTATCCTGCTTGTTTTTGTTTGAACTTTTTAAAGGAACCCGAAATCTCTGTAAAGAATGAGATATCTCAGGACCAGGGGTGGGACCAAAAACAAATTTTTTTTTCGATTTTTTTTGTTTTTTCGGGTTTTTTTTTTTGGATAAGACAAAAAATTTTTTGATTTTTTTCTTGATGATGCGCCGCAGCCAAAAAAATTTTTTTAGAGCCACGGAGGCGAAAAAAAGTTCCGGTTTTTGGGCAAAAACTTATTCGGTATATGCTCCGAATTGACAAAAACCTCTAATTTTCAACAAAAACTTGGAAAATTTCTTTTTAACTGGCAGAAATACGTACTTTTTTTGGTATTTTTTTTTGTTTTTTTGGTAAATTTTTGAGGACAAAAATTTTTTTTTGTTTTTTTGTTAATTTTTTTAAGATAAAAAAAAACCTTTTTTTTTTTGGTAATTTTTTTGGGGGACAAAAAAAGTTTATTCTTTTTGGTAATTTTTTTGAGGACAAAAAAATTTTTTTTTTTTGTGGAAATTTTTTTTTCCCCTGCTCAGGACGTATTTCTCAGAAGCAGGATGCCCCGAATTTGAAAAGACTTGAAAAGCATAGCCATCGGAAACGGCTAATAGCCATTAAAAGCAGCTAACATCCAATGTATGGCTATTAGCTAAATGCTCAGAAATTAAATCACTATGCACGGTGTCCAGGATGGGAAATGTGGGCGGAGCCTAATTTGCTGGCGCACTTTCGGTGCTTGCGCATTTTTCGACTCTCACATTTTTTCTATTGATTTTATTATTTTTCTTTCAGTAAAACCTGTTTTTCTTTGTAAAATGTATGTATTGTATCTTTTAATTTTTTCGTAAAGATTTATCCGGCAAAAACACTAAAAACTCAAAACGATTATTTCGAAATGGTGGCTGAACCAAATTTGACATTCTTAGGCTTAAAAAATTTCTAAAAACCTCAGCTATAATTCCGTTGCAGCACACGTGGGAAAAAATTAAGAATATAAGCTTTTTTTCCCTGAAAAACATAAAAAATGCCTCAAAACTTGAATTTCGCGCGAAAAAATTCAGTAGAGCGCGTTTGCTTGGCTCCGCCCACTTTTCAAATCCTGGACACCGTGCTATGGAAAAAAAAGCATTTTTAATTTTAAATTACATTTTAGCTTCATTCCGGAAAGATATTATTTTGTATTTTTTTTTTTCGTCTAGATTTTCTTGCCGGCTACAGTATGATTTTTCTTGAGAAATATATATACACCGTAAGCCTGGCAGACCCCCGATTTTTGATGCACCTATTGTGTTTTCAATCGACTTGCGACATGAGAACGCGAGACTCCGCCCACTTATTTGTGCGCTACCTGTCTGCGTCTCTTCAAATATCACTGTGTTCGCGTGGTCGCGCACAAAAAAGTGGGCGGATTCTCGCGTTCTCATGTCGCAAGTCGATTGAAAACACAATATAGCGTGTTCGGGAATGTTCGAGCGCCACGCTTTTTTGCTAGTCTTGTGGAAACACAGACACATGCAAAAACATGCGATGTGCGAATTCCTTTACGTAGCTAACTGACCGAAGGCTCCGTCATTTCCCCGGCATGTTCGGTCCCGAACGGAAGTTGTTTCGCGGGCGGTCCTTCAATGCGTTCAGAAGCCGTCAATGGCTTCAACGCCTCCTTTTCCTTGAACACCAACTCGGCTGCGGCCATGTCCAGATCATCATCGGCTGTCGATCGGCGAATTGTTGCCGGACTGGAACAAACATGAGGAGGAAACTCATAATGGGGTTATTCATAGGAGAAAAAAAATGTTTTGTTTGTTTGTTTGTTTTTGTTTTTTTTTCCTATTCATAGATGCCAAACAGAGGGTACGACAGAATAGAACTGAGCGAAATAGAAATGCTACGAAATAGAACGGCTACAAAATATAACTTTTTGGGCGATGGAGCGTGTTTGCATTATTTTTTCAATTTCTTAGTTTTTCGCCGATTATGAATTTTTTTTTTCTGAAACTGCATTGGTTTTATACTTTTCTTCATTTTCGCTGTTGTTAAGTGTGTAAAATGTCTGAAAAAACCTATAATAATCGGGAAATTCGAAGAATAATGCAAACGCGCTCCATCGCACCGAGTTCTATTTCGCTCATTTTTATTTTGTCACATTTCTATTTCGCGCTGTTCTATTCCGCTTATTTCTATTTTGTAGCCGTTCTATTTTTTCCTGTTCTTTTTTGTAACAATTCTATCTTGTAGCATTTCTATTTCGCCTATTTCTATTCTGTCGTACCCTCGTCAAACAATGTTAAAAAACGTTTTAAAATGTTTAAATGTCAAAAAACGAATCCTATGAATTGGTCCATAAGTAAGCCAAAAAATTAAGTTACCGCTCAACAAACTTTCGAACTCTGATCAACTGTGAACTTTCCGCTTGGATAATTAGAAAAGAAAGAATAGAAATAAGACGGAGAATCAGCATGATTTGGTTTTACGTTTCTGATTGACTCGTTTCCAATATCAAATAAATACTCGAGTAGTCGGAAAAGGTGAAGATGAAAGACGAGAGAACAAGTTTGGAAAAAAAAGATGAGAAGAAAACAGACATTTTGCAATGCAATCTCTCTAAATATCTTCAGGTAAAAATTTAATTTTCAAAGTCATACGGCCGCCAAATGAATGATGACCCCAAGACGTTGGTGTGTTTTTCCATTTTATTGTGAAAACAAAAAAATAGCAACGCGGTGTTTGCGTACTTTTGAAATTCAAAAGGCAATGAGAGAAATAGCATGGACAATGAAGAGATTTGTTCCCATTAGTGTGCGTTACCGAAAAAAATTTTACCGGTAAACGCATGTTTCGGTAAATTTGCCGAAAATTTACCGGTAAAATGGTTTTCGGCAAAACTTAACGTGGCTTCAAGGTCACGTATTAGAAAAACAAGACATGGGCAAAAACAAAGATACGCAGACGATACGTGGAGCGATCTCGGCCTTCCACAATCACGTATTTTACAAATTTTTTTAAAAATTTCATCTGTATTAAAGCGTGACCGACCATGATACCAAGACTAGAATTGTAACGTGGCCTGTCCCACTTCTACATGTATAAATAATGTCAATTTACCGATAAATTTACCGGCAAATTATTGTGTTTTCAATCGACTTGCGACATGAGAACGCGAGACTCCGCCCACTTTTTTGTGCGCGACCACGCGAACACAGTGATATTTGAAGAGACGCAGACAGGTAGCGCACAAATAAGTGGGCGGAGTCTCGCGTTCTCATGTCGCAAGTCGATTGAAAACACAATACCGATAAAAAGTTTTGCCGAAACTTTTATCGGTAAAATTTACCGGTAAAGAATCGACAAAATTTGCCAAATTTACCGGTAAAAAATTTTAGAAATGGTTTCTCTTTTGCCGAATATTTATCGGTAAAACGTGATTCGAAAATTCACCGGTAAAATCGTCAAATCTTTACCGGTAATGCCCACTAGTTCCCATTTTCATTTGAATTTCAAAAGTACGCAAACACCGCGTTGCCATTTTTTTGTTTTCACAATAAAACGTTCAAATTAAAAGTGAAAAATCGTGTATAAATAAAATATATAGTCGACTGTAAAACAGGCATAAAGCGAAATAGGGATGGGGTGGATAATAACAGGGAGAGGAAGAAAGAAAAGAAAAAAAAAGAAGAGAATTATGTCCATCGAGATGAAAAAAAAAATTAAATTAATTCGGACGCCTATAAAAACACGTAGAGAGCCTGCAACAGCGTAAAACAGAACAATTTGGAAAAGGAAAATGGTCGAATAAATTACTGGAGCAAAAAAAATTGAAGGATTATTCACATATTAATGCCGTTATCGTTTACAGTTAGAAGAACCTCTTGTGCATGGCCTGTGCTCCGACATCGTCATATTCCTTCTTGCCCAACCACATCTTCCGGAAAGTATCCAAACTGGCCACAATCGAGCCACCGATCCATGTGAGTGACAGACGCTCCTGTGACGCTGATATTCTAATCTTTCCGTCAGACGGCGCGATTTTGCGGACTTCTCCAAGAAGACGGTCACCGAATCCCTTGAACAGAGTGGTTCCACCGCTCAACACAATGTTACTGTACAGGGTTTGTCGCAAATCAATATCGCATTTCATGATGGATTGGTTGACCAAATGAGCCATTCCGGGCCATTCAGTTCCGATCAAATCCGGCTTGAAGAGCACTTCTGGGGCACGGAACAAAGAGTTTGAGAATTCTACCTTTGTGGTGTCTGGCAGAGCGTAGGTGATCTGAAAGACAAAAATGAATTTATTTTCAAAATGGGTTATATGCTAATAAAACAATTTAAAATTACTTCAAGCCCAATGTCTCGTTTGTCTAAATTTTCGTATTTAATTTTTTAAAAGGATATGTTCCCTAAAAAGCTCTTATGGGGTTATTCAGGGTCGGAAAAAAAAGTTTTTTTTTCCTTTTTTTTCCTTATTCAAATGACGGAAAAAAAAAAGAAAAAAATCTGTGGCCGCGAGAGTTTTTTCCGTTGAATTTCTAGGCCATCGCAAGAGTTTTTTAGGCCCTCCGCTGTGAGAAAAAAATTTTGATATTTCGCAGGTCTCACAGCGGAGGGCCTAAAAAACTTTTGCGATGGCCTAGAAATTCAACGGAAAAAACTCTCGCGGCCACGAATTTTTTTCTTTTTTTTCCGTCATTTGAATAAGGAAAAAAAGGAAAAAAACAAATTTTTTTCCGACCCTGAATAACCCCATAAAAGCTTTTTAGGGAACATATCCTTTTAAAAAATTAAATACGAAAATTTAGACAAACGAGACATTGGGCTTGAAGTAATTTTAAATTGTTTTATTAGCATCTGACCCATTTTGAAAATAAATTCATAAATTTTTTTTCCTAGAAAGTCTAATGGACCTGTTCACAAAACCGGAAAAAAGGAAGAAAAAGGAAAAAAAATTGCGGGAAAAATCGGAGAATGCTCCGATTGACCTGAAATTTTAAGAAATATTGGAAAAAATTCTCCTGTACACGCTCAAAAAAATTTTGACCAAAATATCGATTTTTTCTGAAAATTTTTAAAATCGATATTTTGGTCGGTCAAAAATTTTTTGAGCGTGTAGTACAGGAGAATTTTTTCCAATATTTCCCAAAATTTCAAGTCAATCGGAGCATTCTCCGATTTTTCCCACAATTTTTTTTCTTTTTTCTTCCTTTTTTTCCGGTTTTGTGAATAGGTCCATTAGACTTTCTAGGAAACGAAAATTTCTTTTCCGAGTTCCGTCAGAAATTACCGATTTTCCGACGAAATTCCAAGTTTTTCATTTTTGTTTCCGAATTTCTATCGGGATTCCAAAATTTCGAATTCTCATCCGTCGGGATTCAGATTTCGGACAGAATACCGATTTCCGAACGGAAAAGAACCTGAATAGGCCCATAAATATCATAAATTCTCAACAACAACAACAAAAAATTCATAAAATTGAAAAAAGGTACATACGTAAACTCCTTTTTTACATAGGACATGTCCGTGCACGAAATAGCAAAATAACAGCAAAAAACGACAAAAAAAAACGCGCGAAAACTCGGAAAATGCTCCGGTTGACCTGAAATTTTGGAAAATAAGGGCGAAAATACTCCTGGATATGCTCAGAAAATTTTGGACCAAAATATCGATTTTTAAAAATATTGCTTCTTTTTGAAAATTTTTAAAATCGATATTTTGATCCAAAATTTTCTGAGCATATCCAGGAGTATTTTTGCCCTTATTTCACAAAATTTCAGGTCAATCGGAGCATTTTCCGAGTTTTGGCTCAGTTTTTTATATTTTTTTTTTAAATTTTTTTTTCATGATTTTTTTGCTAATTTTTGAAAGGCAAAAAATTTTTTTCGAATCAAAATATTGATTTTTTTTCTTTTTTAAAAAAATTGAATTAATTTCGGTCAAAAATTTTCTGGGCATTAACAACGTTTCAGACCAACCAATTGGACTATTATCCATATATGCAAAGGGCCTTGTTTCAAGAAATTTTTGCAATAAAGTATACTCGGCGAATGCATCATCAGCCTCGCTCTACGGCACTTTTCAATTTTCAACAGTGTAGTGCGCCTGTTTTCAAGCGAAAAATCAAATTTTAACTACAACTCGTCGTGGATACGTCATTTTCCGTTGAAAAGAAGTATAAACACTAGAATTCGAGTTAATCTTACAAGTGCAACACTGTTTTACAGGAATTTTGCAGTAGAGCGAGGTTGATGATGTATTCGCCGACTATAAAAAAAACAACAAGTTTATTGAAAATAAATCATGTTTAATCTAATGGACCTATTCATAGGATTCGTTTTTTGACATTTTTGAACATTTTTTAACGTTTTTTAACATTGTTTGAGATTTTTTGACATCTATAAATAGGAAAAAAAAACAAAAAAAAAATTTTCAAGTAAAAAAGTAACTAATCGGCAAGAGTTTTTACAAAAAATCACATGAATCTTCTTCTTATTATGTGTACTTTTCCTCGCCATCTCGTTTCCAAAGAGCAATTTTCGCATCTTCATTACAGAACTTGTCTTCCTGTAGATTGAGTACTGCAAAACGGATTAAATTGTTCAAAACTTACAACTTTTACTGATTTATCACCATTTGGAACTAAAATTTCGAGAATTTTCGCATCTGGAACGCTCAAAAAAGCCATCGGAGACAAGGAAATATTGAAAAAGTAGTGAAAAAAAAACAATTAATTTCAAATCCAACGGTCGCTGCGCAATTGCATTCGCGTTTTCCTTGATTCGACTTTATAAATTTTTATAAAAACTGCAGTATCTGTTCGCAAAAATTCAAGCTCGGATTTTTGCATCTATCAGAGTTTTCCCCTAATTTTTCGCAATTTTATGAATAAAGAGTTTTTTTGGAAAATATTCCGTTCCGATTTTCCGTCGGAATTTCGAATCCTGCTTTGAAAGGCGAAAAAATGTACGAAAAATTCTGTTTTTCTGTAGAACAAAATGTAGTTTTTCTTAGCAAATCGCAGCACAGTTTTTTTTTCAAAAAACATTCAAAAAATTTTTGAAAGACAGATTTTTTCGGAATGGAAGTCATCTTATACCCATCAGACTAATTGTAAGCGTCATAAAAACAGACCTTAGGCGCATTGGTCTCAACCTTTGTTGGATCTGCGGCAAGATAGCCAGCATTCTCTTTAATTTCACGAACAATTTCCAACTCGTTGCTACGATGGAATTCGTGTCCTTCTCGACGAAGAAGCACACGAAGATACTCGGTGACGTCACGACCGGCCAAGTCCATGCGTTGAATTCTGAAAATTGATAAACTTCTACTTTGATTTCTTCCAGTAAATAAATAAATACTCACGCATGCTTCATGGCGAAACCCTTCACGATTGGAACAGCGTGAGTGACTCCATCTCCAGAATCTAGCACCACTCCGGTAGTTCTTCCAGTGGCGTACAACGAAAGAACCGCCTGCATTTGAATGTAGAGCGCTGGCACGTTGAACGTCTCGAAAAAGATTTCAGCCGACTTTTCCCGGTTTTTCAGAGGATTCAATGGTGCATCGGTGAGCAAAACGGGATGCTCTTCTGGGAAGATCTGCAGCTGCTCTGGGCTGAAAATGTACTCCCAAATTTTTTCCATGTCACTCCAATTGTTGACGATGCCGTGCTCCATTGGATATTCGATGGAGAACAATCCACGATTTGATTCGGCTTTTGGACCTGATTTTGGAATTTATAAATTAAAAAAATATTTTATGGGATATTCAGAAAAACTCGTAGAATGTTTTTCACAAAAAAACGAAACTAACCAATAAAAATGTCTCCTTCCAATCCACCGGCCATCACTCGATGATACTTTGGTCTACCCACAAAGTTGGCAAAGCGGACCTGAAATTTCCAACATTTCAAAAAAAAAAAAAAATCAATAAAATATTTTCTTTGAAAAATTAGAAGGATATGTACCTTTGGCTGCTGCTCACCGGCGAATCCAGCCTTAATCACCCCAGATCCATTGTCAATGACCACTGGCTGGTTGGCGATTACGTCGTAGTCCATTATTTGCTCTGAAATGTTGCCAAAAACGTTTCTGCGAGTTACTGGATGCTGGAGCTTTGGTTTAATGAAATGTTTACTGCAAAAATCAATCGATAAGACTAAAATAAATGTGGTGGAACGGAGAGAAAAATTATTGCAAAATTAATCAAAAAAATTGCGAAATATACGCAGAGTTGCTCCCACGGTGTTTGCAGACTCGGCATCAAATGCGCGTGAGTGCGTCGACAATTTTTTGATTCCCCAAAAAAGAGCAAAAAGGTGTATTTTCCAGAATATACTTGGATTGGAAAAATTTCAGACAATAAAGATTTTGATATTATTAAAAATATATTATGGATAAGATGCGATAAAATGCTCTTTTCTCGAATTTTTCCAGACTACAGTAAGCTCGGTGAGAAAATTTTACTTCTTACTGTAACAACCGGGGATAAATTTAAATGAGAACAACAAGAACAAGAAGGGTACGACAGAAAAGCAACACAATAGAATTTCTACGAAATAGCACTGGAAAAAATAGAACGGCTACAAAATAGAAATAAGCGAAAAGAACTCGGTGCGATGGAGCGCGTTTGCATTATTCTTCGAATTTTCCGATTTTTATTGGATTTTTTCAGTAATTTTCAGATATTTTACGCACTTAGCAACAGCTAAAATGAAGAAAAGTATAAAATCAATGCAGTTTCCGAAAAAAAAAATTGTATAATCGGCGAAAAACTGAGAATTTGAAAAAATAATGCAAACGCGCTCCAACGCACAACGAGTTCTATTTTGTAGCAGTTCTATTTCGCTTATTTCTATTCTGTCGTACCCTCAGAAAATTATAAAATGACGTGAGACGTTGATGCAAATGCGCCCCACGGCTAATGTGTGTTATCGGAGCCCTGTACAGGGTATCAGCAAGTCGTAAAATAAACAACCGCAGAAACAAAACAGTAGAACATTTTTCTTTAATGGACCTATTCATAGGATTGGTTTTTTAACATTGTTTGACATTTTTTGCCATCTATGAATAGGAAAAAAAACAAAAACAAACAAAAAAAATTTTTTTTTCCTTTTATGACTAGGTCCATAAAAAACTGAAAATTGTCTAAAAATTATCAGAAAGAAATCAAATTATCAAATGCCAAAAAAGATAGTATTGATCGTACTGTTATCACTAAAGGTTATCAACAAAGAGCCAGCACAAAACAAAACAATTAGTTGACCTAACCGAGCAAAGAGAGAAGCAGATGGCTTCTCCGTCCTTTTCTCCTTCTGTCTGCTCTTTATTTGACTACGTCTCCCTGCTCCTCACACTCTCTCGCTGCTCCTAACGGACCCTTTTCCTCTTGTTTTCTTCATACGAAACGAGTTCATTCAGTTTATCATGTTTTTCTCAATTTTCTTCGGTTTTTTTTTAGAATGCTTCCAAACATTTACAATGTGGAATCGGATGCTCTTGGCACTGGACTACCTCACAGTTCTTCGAGATCTCCCAGTTTCAACAAGTCGTCAATATATGAAAATCCGAAAATGCTTGGAGATTTTTATCAGAATCTAAACTCGATGAGATGGTAGGTTTTACAAAATCTAATAGTTAAATATCGTCGATTACAGTCAAAAAGAGCTGTGCGATGTTATTCTGGAGGCGTTTTCCGTGCAAAATATATCGCCGGAAGATCGAATGGCAGAAGTTGTAAATGTTCCACAACACATTCATGCACATCGAGTTATACTATCAGCGTCAAGTCCTTATTTTAGGTTGGTGACATGTATTTTGAACGAAATTTTTAAAATTTAATTTGCACGTCATTTATAAGGGGCAAAGCAAATGCGCTCTGTCGCACTCAGTGCTTCACAGATCTGTGAGAGATTTAATTTTCGTCGCCAAATTGAGTTTATCTGTTTTTTTGTTGTTGTTCTAACTATCACAATAAAATAAAATAATGGACCTATTCATAGGATTCGTTTTTTGACATTTTTTAACATTTTTTAACGTTTTTTAACATTGTTTGACATTTTTGACATCTATGAATAGGAAAAAAAAACAAAAAAAAACATTTTTTTTGTTTTTTTTTTATCCTATGAATAGGTCCATAAACCACAAAAGGAACGACACGGTGTCCAGGATTTGAAAAGTGGGCGGAGCCGAGCAAACGCGCCCCGTTAGATTTTTTTCGCGCGAAATTCAAATTTTGATGCATTTTTTACGTTTTTCGGGAAAAAAGCATAAATTCCTAATTTTTTCCCCCGTGTGCTCCAACGGAATTCAAGCTGAGGTCTTTAGAAATTTTTTAAGTCTAAGAACGTCAAATTTGGTTCAGCCACCATTTCGAAATAATCGTTTTGAGTTTTTTTGGTGTTTTTGCAGGATAAATCTCTACGAAAATCGAAGTTTGGGCAATTTTATGGTATTAAAAGATACAATACATACATTTTACAAAGAAAAACAAGTTTTACTGAAAGAAAAATAATAAAATCAATTTAAAAAAAATGCGAGAGTCGAAAAATGCGCAAGCACCGAAAGTGCGCCATGCAAGTTTGCTGGCGCGCCAGCAAATTAGGCTCCGCCCACATTTCAAATCGTGGACACCGTGAACGAGCAAAATGTATGCTCAAATGGCGAGAAAATAACGAAAAAACCGATTTTTTCCAAGAGCCTTTCTTTTTTTGAGAGAAAACTGGTTAAGAGCTGAATTTTTGTTCAAAAAAAGGAAAAATTTCAGACATGTAAGCGATCTAAACGTTTTTTGTGATAAAAGGGCAAAAAAAAAAACGTTTTGTGTGCATGTCGACGCAAAAAAAAAATTGAAAAATACAGTTTTGCGACAAAAACAAAAACTGTTAAGTAGGGAGTGCGATCGAGCGCATTTTCTCCGCCAACGGGGAGCATTAAATGTTATTAGTTCAGAAATAGAACATTTACGAGAAAGGTTCAATGTTCGTTAGAATTCCCAAATTACGCAAACACTGTGTCGATTTTTTTTTCTACCACTTAAAACTTAATTGATTCCTACCAAACCGACAAGTTTGGTAGGAATCGGTACAGTAGGAGCTGAAAATACACTGCGGACACGAAACTTGATACTCTCAGTACGGAGCGCTGCAAACGCGCTCCCTTCGCACAGTGGTGGACGCGGCCACGTTGGCGACGAGAGAGTGCAGAAAATTGAGAGAGCCGTGGCCGATGTTTTGCTCTAATTTCTCTAAACCTCACTCCAAATGCATGCGAAATTCTTTGTTCGATTGGAGCGAGTTTTCAGCGTTTTATACCGAGTATATTACAACTCTGTCCTGAAGATTAAGAGTGAGCAATAGTCTCTTAATTTCTCTCACACTCTCGTTAAATGGATTACGGTCACATTCTTGTCAGCTGTGTCCAAGTTCCTAGCGGGAACTCAGCCATTTTAAAGATGATGGACCATTGCTGAAACGTTAGTAATAATAATAAGACATTAGGCACATTTTAAGGCAAAAATATGAGGGGGTATAACATAACCACATCTTTTGAATCACAGATTCCATTCCTACAAATTAATCGAAATGAACACAGAGCCATGTTCACCGGAGGACTCCGCGAAGCTGGTCAACGAGTTGTCCCAATAAAAGAAGTCGACGTGGAAGTCCTATCACAACTTGTCGATTACATGTACACTGGTCGTATCAGACTGGATGAACAAAATGTGCAAACTATCCTCGCCACAGCTTCATTACTTCAATTCACGTGTGTCCGAGATGCTTGTGCTCGATTTATGCTAGAGCTACTCGACATCACCAACTGTGTCGGGATGGCGGAATTCGCAAGAGCTCACGCTTGTCATCAGTTGGCACATGCCGCGCATTTGTATACGCGACAGCATTTTGTGTGAGTTTACGGCTATGGTATGAGGATATTTTTGTCCATCTCTGGAACCTAGGTCATAGAGTAATGCGAGTGGCTGCGCCACCAAGTTCGTCGGATATTAAAATTATTTTTTAGCTCGAAAATTTACTTTTTTGAGAAATTAGAATCATTGTCTGATTATTCAGAATGACACCATCATTTTAATCCAAAAACGTGGCCTTTTGGTCAGAAAATGACCGAGGGTTTTAAAAATTCACCGGGTAGATACCATTTTGGAAGGCTGGGGTGCCGTGCGCCTTGAAGAATTTTTTTTAATAATCATCAAGGCTATTTCAAAAATCTCGCAATATCCGACTCTTACCAACTGATAAATAAAAAACAACCGTTCGGACCTTACAAGGTGCCCAGGACTTGAAAAGTGGGCGGAGCCGAGCAATCGCGCCCCACTGGATTTTTTCGCGCGAAATTCAAACTTTGACGCATTTTTTATGTTTTTCGGGAAAAAAAGCAAAAATTCTTAATTTTTTCCCACATGTGCTCCAACGGAATTCAAGCTGAGGTCTTTAGAAATTTTTTAAGCCTAAGAACGTCGAATTTAGTTCAGCCACCATTTCGAAATAATTGTTTTGAGTTTTTGCAGAAAAAATCTTAACAAAAATCAAAGTTTGCGCACAAAGAAAAACAGGTTTTACTGAAAGAAAAATAATAAAATCAATAAAAAATGCGAGTCGAAAAATGCGCAAGCACCGAAAGTGTGCCATGCAAGTTTGCTGGCGCGCCAGCAAATTAGGCTCCGCCCACATTTCCAATCCTGAGGCCGTATTCATGAACATTTACCGTACGGTAAATAAAAAAGTTAATGGGTTTTCTGAGGGAAATAATAAATTTCGCTATTCCTAAAACAATTTACGGATCGTTTATAGTGTCATGAACCTTGTACATATTGCAGAATTTTAGTTTTCTGTCAAAAAGATCATTTACCATTTTCATTTACCGTACGGTAAATGTTCATGAATACGGCCTCTGGACACCGTGTTCTATGGAAAAAATTTCAGCGAAATAATAGAAAACGAAGAATTGTTGACCCTGGACAAGGAAGCCTTCTGTGAGCTCATTCAAGACGACCGTATAACTGTGCCAAATGAAGAGCCCGTGCTCCAAGCAGTACTCAATTGGGTCAATCATGACCGATCGAACAGAAAAGGCTATTTGGCAGAGCTTATTTCCAATGTCAGATTGCCACTTTTAGGGGATGATTATCTGCTGAAAAAGTTACGGCATTATGAGTTGGTGGGTATCTATTATCACACTGGGGTATGAGGAGGGAGTGAGTAAGCGCGCCCGGACGCACACACGCAGCGCATCCAAATAAGGCCCAAATAATAAAAAAATCGCGCGAAAAATTTCGCATTATCGGAGAGAAAAATCAACGCGCGCGAAATAATTTTGCATAGGATTTCGTAATTTTCACGATTTTTCGTTGGTTTTTCTCTCCGATAATGCGAAATTTTTCGCGCGCTTTTTTATTTCTTGGGCCTCATTTGGATGCGTTGCGTGTGTGCGTCCGGGCGCGTTTACTCACTCCCTCCTCAGACCCCAGTGTATCAATTCAATATTCTTGCCGGCTACCACATGCGCCCGCGAACGTTTTATAATAGACGCAGACATAACGAGACCACACACCCGCTCACATTTTTTGATCTACGTTTAGTTGAATTCAGTTGAAAATACCTGATGGGGCGGAGCCTCGATTTTTTGCGCTACTGCATACTGTAGCCGGCAAGAATATTGAATTGATAGTAATTTTTTTTTTTTTTTTGAATAGACCGAGTTCAATTTTCAATTTATAAATTCAGATAAAAAACGATGCGGCCTGCTTGAACATTGTTATCGAAGGACTTGACCAGTTGAGAGCTCACGAAGCAGGTTCTATGGGGTAATTGATAATTATTTAGAGCGAAATATTTAATTTACTCAATTATATACATAAATACTTTAGACCTGAAGATGTGTCCGAAGTGGATATAGTGAACAAAAAGTGGTTTTTGGCTCGAGAACCCATGCCAGAATCTCAGGTACGTTCAGTTCAAAGACAACATCTGATCAGAATAATCCAAACTTCAGCATATAATGGTAGTTGGTGGTCAGGCACCAAAAGCCATAACCAATGTTGACCTCTTCGATCCAGATAGCCAATTATGGAGTTCGTGTGCCTCACTTCCGCAAAGAAGGTGTCGAAGTGGAGTGTCCGTTTGTATGGGATATGTCTACACAACTGGAGGGTTCAATGGAGCACAGAGAGTCAAATCCGTTGATTATTACGATCCAAGAACTGACACGTGGAGAACTGCCAATCAGATGACCGCACGTAGATCCACTCATGGAATCACCACGTGTCACAAGGTGTTGTATGCAGTGGGTGGATTTGATGGAACTTCCGGTCTCGCGAGTGCCGAATATTATGATCCCGTAATAGGAAACTGGTTCCCACTTCCTTCCATGAGCACACGAAGATCAAGTGTTGGAGTGGCTGCGATAGGAAACGATATCTATGCGGTTGGAGGATTCGATGGCGCTTCTAAACAGTGTTTGAATACGGTAAGAGGGTATGCGCGGCGCGGAGAATGCATCATCAACCTCGCTCTATGGCACTTGCCCCTTTTTTGAAGCAAAAAATCAAATTTAAACTGCAACGCGTCGTTGCTATCATTTTCCGTTGAAAAAAATAATAAAACTAGAATTCGGGCCAGGGGTGGGACCAAAAAACAATTTTTTTTTCGAGGTTTTTTTGTTTTTTTTTTGATGATGGGCCGTATTGTGAAAACAAAAATAGCAACGCGGTGTTTGCGTACTTTTGAAATCCAAACGGCAACGAAATAAGTATTTAGCATGGGAAATGAAGAGATTTGTTCCCATTTTCGTTTGAATTTTAAAAGTACGCAAACACCGCGTTGCAATTTTTTTTTTGTTTTCAAAATAGGCAACAAATTTTTTTGGAGCCACGGAGGCGAAAAAGTTCCGGTTTTTGGGCAAAAACTTGGAAAATTTCTTTTTAACTGGCAGAAATACGTTTTTTTTTTGGAATTTTTTTTTTGTTTTTTTGGTAAATTTTTTGAGGACAAAAATTTTTTTTTGTTATTTTTTTAAGTGCAAAAAAAAATTTTTTTGGTAATTTTTTTGAGGACAAAAAATTTTTTTTTTTTTTGTGGAAAACTTTTTTTTGTCCCACCCCTGATTCGGTCTAGACTCCCAACTGCATCACGGTTTTACAAGAATTTTGCAGTAGAGCCGACTATAAATATCTTAACAAATAATTATTACTGGGGGCAAAAAGATTATACAAAACAGTGGTATTGATAAAGCAGACTTTGGGCATAACAGGAGAAGAAGGGAAAAGAAAAAAAGATAACAAACGGCGGATAGGGAAATAATGCAGTAGTAGAAAATGTGGAAGGGAAACCAATAAATACTATGGTGGCTATATTATAAAATTATCAACGAACAGAAAAAAAAAAACAAAACAAGCCACAGGATATTTTCTTTTATGCCCATTCTTCGGCCTTTTCGGTGTCGGCGACATACTCTTCAGCAAATCTTCTGAATTTTGAGATGAGCTTGTCGAGTGGCACTTCTCCGCGCACGGCGTTATCTCTCGTACGAACATTCACAGTTCCATTCTCCTTTTCTTTAGCTCCAATGACCAGAATGAAATTGAACTGGGCGAGTTGCGCATTGCGGACCTTAAAAATTTGAAATAAACAAAATGCACTCGTCATTACACGCTTGCCTGTTTGTTCATAGTATCTCCACATTGTTCCTCGTACTCAATCTCGAATCCAGCGTCAAAGATCTTCTCTTTGACCTGTCTGGCGTAATCTCGAACCGACTCGTGGACAGTAATGATTTTGCATTGTCGCGGGGACAGCCAGAATGGCCACTTTCCACCGAAACTCTCGGTGAGAATGGCCGTCATTCTTTCGACGGATCCGAGAACAGCACGATGGACCATAACTGGCCGCTGTTTTTCTCCCTTCTCACTGGAAAAAAAAAATTATTTTCTATTAGTCAATTTTCAACCACACGATAAGAAAAACGGGGCTCTTTTGGATTGGAAATTATACAAAATTGAAATGTCACGTTTTGGAAATTGCGTGAAAATAGAAATGTAATTAATCAGAAACAAATGCCGCGTGCAAAGTCAAAAACATTCCTGAAATCACGTTTTTCTGCAGTCCAAAGATGCAAAAAAAATCCCAGAAATAATATTGTTCATTCGCGAAAAAAGCAAGTGCGCTCCACGAAACGTAGTACTACGTGGATTTCATTTTCGTCGCCAAATTATTTCATTTCACGTGTAAATTTAACGTAAAATGAAATAATTTGGCGACGAAAATGAAATCCACGTAGTACTACGTTTCGTGGAGCGCACTTGCTTTTTTCGCGAATGGACAATAGGTGTTTACCACTGAATTTTTCGGCGTAAAAGTTGTAAATAAAAAACACGCGAAAATTCAGGGGTAAACACCTGTTATTTCTGGGATTTTTTTTTCAACTTTGGACTGCAGAAGAAACGTGATTTCAGGAATTTTTTTGACTTTGGACGCGGCATAATGGGGTTATTCACAAAACCGGAAAAAAAAGGAAGAAAACGGAAAAAAAATTCGGGAAAAATCGGAGAATGATCCGATTGACCTGAAATTTCGGGAAAAATTGGAAAAAATTAGCCTGTACACGCTCACAAAATATTGGACCGAAATATCGATTTTAAAAATTTTCAGAAAAAAAAATCGATAATTTTTAAAATCGATATTTCGGTCCAAAATTTTTTGAGCGTGTACAGGAGAATTTTTTCCAATTTTTCCCGAAATTTCAGGTCAATCGGAGCATTCTCCAATTTTTCCCGAAGTTTTTTTCCGTTTTCTTCCTTTTTTTCCGGTTTTGTGAATAACCCCATAACATAATGGAAACACGTGAAAACAGAAACGTAGCAGAGCAGAAATGTGTAAAATTGGAAGTAAAATGGCAATGGAGCGCCTTTGCGAGATTCATTTTTCAAAACGACTTATTCGGTTTTTTTCACGTTTTTCTCGATATATTCCATTATTTTTAGGGTTTTTTTTTCACGTTTTTTTGTCGATTAAAAAAAATTCGAAAAGAATTTTTTAAAAAACGTGAAAAAAAAACGAAAAATATCGAAAAAGTCGTTACAAAAATAAATCTCGCAAACGCGCTTTTTTTTCCGTTTTCTTCCTTTTTTTCCGGTTTTGTGAATAACCCCATAACATAATGGAAACACGTGAAAACAGAAACGTAGCAGAGCAGAAATGTGTAAAATTGGAAGTAAAATGGCAATGGAGCGCCTTTGCGAGATTCATTTTTCAAAACGACTTTTTCGATATTTTTCACGTTTTTCTCGATATATTCCAGTATTTTTAGGGTTTTTTTTCACGTTTTTTTGTCGATTAAAAAAAAATTCGAAAAGAATTTTTTAAAAAACGTGAAAAAAAAAACGAAAAATATCGAAAAAGTCGTTAAAAAAATAAATCTCGCAAACGCGCTCCATTGCCATTTTACTTCCAATTCGAAACATTTCTGCTCTGCTACGTTTCTGTTTTCACGCGTTTCCATTTTGTTACGTTTCTGATTTATTACATTTCTATTTCGTGGATTTCTATTTTCACGCAATTTCCAAAACGTGACATTTCAATTTTGTCGAATTTCCAATCCAAAAAAGCCCCAGAAAAACAACTTACTCGAAATACGACAAATCGAATTGATTTGGAAGTTGGAAGTCAAGCTGAATTGTAGCACACTGGAAGTTTCTCTTGAGAGCATCCTGGATAGTGATATCAATCTTCGGCCCATAGAAAGCTCCATCTCCTGGGTTGAGAACCCACTTTCTACCGGTATTGTTGAGAGCGTCCGTAAGATCAGCCTCAGCCCTGTTCCATGTATCAATATCTCCCAAGAATCCTTCCGGTCTTGTCGACAAGTTCAACTTGAAGGTGAATCCGAAAACCTTTTCATAAACGTACTCTAAAAAGTCTAGGCAATTTTTGATTTCTTCAGCGACCTGATCTTTGCGACAGAAAATGTGAGCGTCATCTTGTTGGAAGCGACGGACACGAGTGAGTCCAGTCAGCGCTCCGGACATTTCATTTCTATGGAGAACTCCGAAATCGGCAAAACGGAATGGAAGCTCATTGTAGGTGTGTGGTTGATGACCGAATATCAGGCAATGGCCTGGGCAGTTCATTGGCTTCAATCCAAATTCTTCTTTCTCTACTTCAATCTTGAACATATCCTCGGAATAATGCTGCCAATGACCAGAAGTTTCCCAGAGTTTCTTGTTATACATGTTTGGAGTGATCACCTCCGTGAATCCTCTCTTTCTATACTGTCTTCTGATGAACTCGACCAACTTATTATAAATGTGAGCTCCCTTCGGATACCAGAATGCAGATCCTGGAGAAAGTTGGTGGAAGAAGAACAGATCTTGCTCCTTTCCGAGTTTACGATGGTCTCTCTTTGCGGCCTCTTCTTGCAATCTCTGCCACTCTTTCAATTGTTTGGCGTCAGGGAAAGAGATTCCGTACAATCTCTGAAGAGACTCGGCATCAGCTTTTCCCTCCCAGTAGGAAGAAGAGTTCTTGGTAATAGCAATAGCCTTCACTTTTCCAGTGTGACGCACATGTGGTCCACGGCACAAATCAATGAGAGGTCCACACCGATAGACAGTGGTCTTTGGAGTGTGGATCTTCTCGTTGATGATACGAACCTTGAATTCGTTGTATTTGAACATCTCCAAAAGATCCTCCTTGGTCATCTCAAGACGCTCGAACTTTTGCTTATCCTTCACGGCAGCCTTAATGATCTGATCGATCTTTGGGAAGTCTTCTGGGCAAATTGTACGATTCTCATGCCACATGTCATAGTAGAAACCATCCTGAATAGGTGGTCCGTAGCAAAGATGTCCACCGCAAAAACGCTCCATGGCTTCTCCGAGAACATGAGCAGACGAGTGCCAGAAGACCTGAAAGTGAAAAAAACACGTTTAACGAATTGTGCATTTTTTTTTGTTGTTGCTGTTGTTAATCACTTCATTTTAATGCAAATAGTAGTTTCCGTAAATCTAGAGTATGGGCGGAAAATGGGCAACTTCAGACCGGTCGACTAATAACTTTTAAATAAGTTTTTAGTGTTTTTTTAAGTACTTCATTCACAAAACACAAGAACTGAGAAAAATTCGCTCTTTTGTGGAAAAACACGGAGAATTGGCCTCAAACTTTGGGAAATAATGTGAAGAATTCAGAAAAGTTTTGATAAAAATATCGAATTTAAAAATTTATAGGGTTATTCTCGGAACCAGCAAAAAAAGGAAAAAAATAGAAAAAACCAGCAAAAAATTCAGCGAAAACTCGGAGAATTCTCCGATCGGTCTGAAACTTTGAGAAATTATTTAAAAAATACTTCCGGACATTCCCTGAAAATTTCAGACTAAAATATCGATTTTTATTTCTGAAAATTTTCAAAATCGATATTTTGGTCTGAAATTTTCAGTGAATGTCTGGAAGTATTTTTTTTAATAATTTCTCAAAGTTTCAGACCGATCGGAGCATTCTCCGAGTTTACTAGACCACATTTGAAAACTCTGCCTCGCGCAAAAGGTTCTCGCGAACATTTTAAGACCTTGACCAGTTCGAAACGTGAAAATTCGGTTTTTCCACGATTTTTCAAAAATTTAAAATGCATATTGTCGGCCCGCCAAAATGGTCCAACGCGCTCCGCTGAACTTAATTCTATGCGATTTCCATTTTGGTCTCCAAATTCGCAATTCAACGCAATTCAACGTGGAATGAAATAATTTGAAGACCAAAATGAAAATCGCATAAAATTGAGTTCAGCACAGCTCGTTTGACCATTTTGGCGGGCCGACAAGAGGCATTTTACATTTTTGAAAAATCGTGAAAAAACCAAATTTGCACGTTTCGAGCTGGTCCAGGTCTTAAAATGTTCGCGGGAACCGCGAGGCAGAGTTTCCAAATGTGGTCTAGTTTTGCTGAAAATCAAAAAATAAAAAAATTTCAGTTGAAAAAATGAAATGCGCCAGCAGATATTTTTGTGGCGTTTTTCCGTCCAGGACACGGTGGGACCAAAATAACGAATTTTCTTTTTTGTTCTCCAAATTAATCAATTTCGCAATTTAGGTCCAAAATTCTCTGAGCATGTCTGGGAGTAATTTTGACATTATTTTCCAAAGTTTGACGCCAATCGTGATTGCGTGGCCGCGGGCAAAAAAAGGCATTGTTTTGAGTTTTAAAGATGCAACTCGGTTGAAAACACAATATTCACGTAAATATTCCAATTTTTCATTCTGAGCCCTTTTCTCCCGCACTCTGGATTTAGGAATCCCCGAACTCAGGAAATTTTTTGGCTAATAGCCATTGAAAACGGCTAATAGCCCTTTTCGGCAGCTAAAAGCCAAATTCGGCCTTTTCAGTGGCTATTAGCCACCTAGACGCCAAATCTCGCCATATACGCGCCAAACATTTGGGCGGAGTTCCACGTGTTGATGTCGCAACTCGATTGAAAACACAATAACTTGAAAAAGAAAGACTCACTTGTTTAGCCTCATCGTCATCAAATTTCAAAAGCTCCAAAGATGCGTTTCCCTCGAACGGTCTATCCAAATCCCAGACAGCTCCGTCAACCTTGGCAATCACGGCAGCCTCAGCAAGTCCTTTCGAGATTTTCTCAGCAATTTCAAATGGAGTAGTACGCCACGACTTTCCCTCATGAACTTTTCCATCCGGAAGTGTAATCTCAATCGGCTCGGACTCTTTCGCGGCGATTTCCGCATCGTACTCGGCCTTCAGTTTGTCCCATAGCTTGATTCTTTCCTCAATAAAAGCCGGCCAAGGCGCCATGTCAGTTGCAGCCTTCGACATTTTCTGCAATAAATTACAATATAGTCGTTTTTTGAATTGTTCCTGAATCCGAAGGAAATACGTACGTGACCGTTTACAAAATGAAACTTGTCCGAAGCTTGGGAACAAAATGAGCGTTTTACAGGAAACGAGCGCGGAAATGGTTTGACGAAGGAAAACTTGAGTTGGTTGCTGCAACTCAGAAAAAGCGTCTGGAATCTATTCAAACGCATCGGCCGATTTCCATGAGAAGTTGTTGGAACGCCGCGCGAACCCTAAATACTAAATATTGAGGTCATTTCAAGATTTCGAAATACTATGTGAGCGTGACGGAAAGTGATGTAACATATCGAACAGCGCGGATTGTACTAGTGCTTGCTTCTGAGCATAACGAGAGCAGGAGAATGAGGGAGAGACAGAGGGAGAGAGAGAGAGAAAAAAAGGGTCCACATATTTACACACGAATAATCAATGTATTTAACAGGAGGGATAGAGATTGTTTGCTCGAAATTAATTGAAATAAAAGCTACTTTTTTTTTTTGAATTTTGAACAAAACAAAGCAGAAAAAGGATTGAAAACATGAAAAATAGGGGGAAAATCAAAAAAAATTTGGGCAGAAACGTTGACAAAAAATTTTCCATTTTGTATCGCGAAACGCGTCAGCAAGGCGCGTTTTTCGTGTGTTGGCGCGTTTTTAAAAGTGGATGAATCGAAATTTTTGAAAAAATTGTTTCATTTTTCTGAAAAAATTTTAAGTTTCTTAGCGTTAAAAATAGCTTTCATTAAACTAAAAATTCCACTTTTCCAGGTAGAAATCTTCGATCGCCGCGCGCACAAATGGCGCCCTGGACCGTCAATGCTAAATATTCGATCAGGAGCCGGCGTCACTGTCTTTGACAATAAAATAATCGCAGTAGGAGGCCACAAAGGAGCGGATATTCATAAAACTTCAGAGGTATTTAAGTTTATAATTTAATGCAATTATTATTTTTTTTTTTCAAAATTTTCTCAATCTCACTATCAGATTCTGATCGGCGACGAATGGATCGAACTGGCGGACATGTTTGTGCCAAGAAGAAACACAGCAGCAGCGGCTCTAAATGGTAATGAACCTGTTCAGCGCAGGAAAAACCCATCGCGTCGAGACCCGGCAGTGAAAAATGCCATGCGCCTTTAATTTTCAATGGGAATTCGAATTCGGCTAAAATTTAAAGGCGCATCCGATTATTTCATCGGCCGGTCTCGACACGACAAGTTGTTTATAAACCCTTCGACTACTGTAGTTTTTTGTCTTTTTTTCTCAATTCTGCATAGGGAAAAAACCACGAAAAACGGTTTTTTTTTTCCTCATAGGTCCATAAATAATAATAATCAATTATACGCTCTAGGTCTATTGTACGCTGTGGGTGGTGATGACGGATCGAGCAATCTATCGACAATTGAGTGTATTCAGCTGAACGAAATGTCAAACGCGCAATGGAAACTCATAGATGCTCATATGCCACAAGGCCGATCTTACGCTGGAATCGCGTTGATACCCAAAGAATACTAATTCGTAATTATAATTGTTCGGTTCTAGATAACTTGCCAGAAAAAAAACTCATGTAAAGTAGATTTATTACCATTACCAGGAATCAGATAATTTTAAATTCGTGTGATATCTGTTTTTTTTATTTCATTTTCAGAAAAAAAAATAAAATCTGTTTAGATGGATGAGCCTGGCTGCTCATCTCAAGACCAAGTGGAAGAGCATTTCGGAAACGAGGATGGAATGGAATTGCTGGAATTCGAAAGAACGACACTCGCCAAAACCCTACCAGCCAGCGTTCTTTTCGTGGTCGCCAGTGGATTAGGAATCGAACGACTTTTTCTCGAGCATCTTATTCTTTTCTCCGATCGTCGCTTGCTGGCACTTGTGCTCAACACAAACGAGCACGATGAGAGCTATTTTATCGCAAAGCTTAAAGATCACAAAGTGGAATGCGATCCGAAGGTTATCAATTCTGAAGTTTCCATCAAAGATCGTCAAGCTATTTATCTCGAAGGAGGTGTTCAGTTCTGTTCGAGTCGTGTTCTTCTCGTTGATCTGCTTCAAGATCGGATTCCAATCGACAGGATTGCTGCCATTTTTGTGTACAGAGCTCATCAGTATGTTTGGTTAATTGAAGAGGGAAGAAATGGGTTTTTTAGAGAAAAATATGCTCGAAAAATTAAATTTGCTGAATACCGAACAAAGTAATGAACATATTCACTGTAAATACTGTTGAAATAAGGAAAAATGAAAAAAAAAACTCGGGAAATGCTCCGATTGGTCTGAAATTTTGAGAGAAAATGTCAAAATTAAATACTCCCGGACATGCTCTAAAAATTTTGGATTAAAGTATCGATTTTAAAAGTTTTTGGAAAAAGAAATCGATATTTCGGTTCAAAGGTTTCTGTGCATGCCTGGGAGTCCCAAAAAAAATTTCAGACCAATCGGAGAATTCTTTGAGTTTCCGCCCAGTTTTTTACCATTTTTCCCGTTTAAATTTATCAAAAATGTAAATTAAGGAAAAAGAAAGTTTTTAAATCTGAACGTTTGAGGGAAAAAAAATAAATTTCAAAAAAATTCCTGAAATTAGGGGTTTTTTGCACCTTCTATGTTTAAACTTGAATTTTCCTGCAAAAAAAAAGAAAAAATTTAGCAACTGTGGGAAAATTCAAGTTTAAACATAGAAGGTCTCGCAACGACGTAAATACGGTAACGTCGGTTTCAACTGTCACCGTCTGTTATTTCTGGGAAATTGTTCGGAATTTTGGACTGCAAAAAACTCTTGATTTCAGGAATTTTTCGAACTTTGGACGCGGCATAAGACACTGGTTTCCATGTAGTCGTTCATTAATCCGTTCATACATTTTCAGAGCTTTAAATGCGTTCCAAGACTCATTCATTTTGCGTCTCTACCGTGAAAAAAAGCCTGATGGAATGGTGAAAGCGTTCACCGACGTTCCAAATACACTGTCTTCCCTCGGCCAACTTCAACGAGTTGTCGATCGGCTTTACGTCCGCCACGTCGATTTGATGCCTAGATTCTCAGCGGTCATCGAGTCGGAACTTAATCTTTATCAGCTAAAAACTGAAATTTTATCTGTAGACGTTCCGATTCCTTTGCGACGAATTCATCGAACACTGATGGATTTCGTGAAAGTATGTGTTCGTGACCTGAGAACTTGTTCAACGTCTGGAAAACAAGCGGATGAAGAGAACGAAGAAATGATTCATGTTCCATGGGCTACCACTCAGTTGGAAAGACGGCTTCGTGATCGACGAGGACAAATTTCGGATAAACAACAACGTCTGCTGAATGATATTATGTCGTTGCGAGAGATTCTTCAAATGTCTGAAAATATGGATGCAGCGACTGTGCTTTCAAGACTTCAAGTTCTGAAAAATGACAAAACAGTGCTGGAGGAGCACAGTGGATGGCTCATTTCACCTTCCTTCAATCGGATTCTGGAAGATCTTCAGACAATCGTTGGGGTGACAAACGGAAAAGGAGACCTCAAAAAGTTCCAAGTGCCGGCAAAATGGAGTGTTTTATCTGAAATTCTGAAGGAGATCAAGAGTTTTCCATTGAATAAAAACGAATATAATGAGTGTCGTAAGTCGATCAAGATATCGTTTTTAGTTTAAAATATTATGTACATTTCAGCCCCATCTGTCCTTATTATCACTAACTCTGAAGAACTTTCTCGTCAAGTCGGTGACGTCATTCGTTATGGTCCAAATAAAGTGAAATGGATGTCATGGAGACCACTAGGGTACAAAAGTGCTCAAGCAATGCCCGATGATGAGCCACTCTGGGATTCTGATCTGATCGCGGAATGGATGAGAAGCTCATTGGATGGCGAATCGAAAAGTGAACTGATTGCGAATGTGCAGAAAACTCAAAAGACAACGGCTAGAGCTGCTCAGAAAAGAAGAAAACATGTGGAAGATTTGACAGATTCTCGAATTCAAACCAATATTATTCAGTACGGGATTCTTCACTATAAACGAAGAAAGTCTGGATATGCAGTAAGTTTGTTTGTCCCCGTCTATTAAAGGGGGTGCCAACTTTATGGGGAAAGTTGATTTACGAATATCACATTGAAATCGCACAAAACAATTTCTCTGATTTTTTATTAATTTTACAACAAAAAAAATAGAAGACCACGAGGAGTACACGAAAATCGTGGCCGTGGCCTAGGAAACCCGCGGCCGCGGCTTCTAGAAAAATCCATTTTCACCAGAAATATTTATTTTTCTTGTAATTTCTCTCGTTTTTATCATCGATTTTCGATAAAACATGCTCTAATCGCTTTTTAAAATTACAGATAATCGCGAAAACACATTTTAGTCATGAATATCGAAAAATCCATATTTGCTTGTTGTTCGATTTAACGTTTTGAATATATTGTGGTGAATATTTTTGCTCCAATTTAAAAGTTACAGATAAAAAAGTGAATTTAATGCCCAGGATAACGGGAAAAAAATAAAGGTATGAGAATTTTGTTCCGAATTTGTTTTATCATTACTTTTGTGATCAACACGCATTAATTTGCTATCTGAAAACACAAAATGATGTTTGTTAATTATTTCCCAAAGATTAATGCAAAAATATTGGAAAAATACGGGAGAAAAATGTTAAAAAAGAAAATGACGTTTGAATTTCGCGCCAAATCGTGTACTCCCCGTGGTCTTCTTTTTTTTTGTTGTTGTAAAATTCGCCAAAAATCAAAAAAAAATTTCGTGCGATTTCGAGAGTATATTTTAAGCCACTTTCCCCAGAAAAACTGGGAAACAAATATTTTTCTCGGCATAAATTGGTGAACATAAGTTGTATACAAAAACAAGGTATAGATTCATTCAATTCAACATGCAAAGAACAGAAAAAATAGGAAATTATAATAGAAATCATTCCGAAGCCTTTGGCAATTGTGTGAAAAACTCAATTTGCATGTCAGTGTCGGATGGGAATCCCGCCAGAGCAGTCACCAATTTGGTGAGCGTCGAGAATTGTCTCATAAAGGCGTTGCTGATTGGCGTGCCTGGTGGCACAACTGGTGCCTTCAAAAGGAGAGAAAGAATCGAAAGCACTGAATGGAATGGTTTGTATTCGTCGCCAACTTTGTAAGAGACACGGCTCGCCAACTCGGTCAGAATTGCCAAGTCGTAGATGAGTGGAGAGGCGAGAAGAGAGTCTTCGCAAGTGTTGTGGACCACAAATGTCTGTTTTCCGCCCATGAATATGCTGGAAATTTAAATCTATGGGTTTGGAAGAATTCAAAAAATGTGTCTTACCTGCAAATGTACTCATCCATAGCTCTCTTCGAGTCGGCCACATACGGCACGTACTTGATTACAACGCAATGATCTGGATTCTTGGCATCTGGGAACAGAATCTGGTTAGATCTGACCATGTCGTCGACAACCGAAGACTTGGAGATTTCCTTTGACCGGAACTGTCTAGCTTCACTTAAATTCTTTCCGTCATTGTTTCCAAGATGATTGTAAGAGACGATCGATTCGGGTTTCAATCCACTGCTAACCAGGAAGTCGACAAACGCAGACTTGAACTTGGTCTGACCGGACTTGAAATCGTCACCTCCAACGAAAATGTTGTGACGATCAGCTAGCTCAATGATTCCAGGAACTAAAGTGTTCTGTGGCGAACCATTAATATAGTGAGCTCCTTCGAGAATCGAAGCGACTGCGAAGATGTTGGAGGGAGAAACCTCCTCTTCATTGAGACGGATCGCCTCCATAATCTCATCGGCAGTCATGTTAAGTCCAGGGCGAACATCAGTGTATCTCTCTGTATTGGCAGTCCACAGAACGATGACACACTCGAGATCGTTGTCTTTCTTGAATTTGCGAATATCGGCACGAATGTGGTCTAAGTGAGTGAGCTTATTGCTCCCCGGGATCACGTTGTTGGCACGATCTCCCTGATTGGAAGCAATGAAGTCCGGGTAGTAAACGGATGGAAGTGGAACAATAGGCTCCATGAACGGACGAAGCTTCTCCTGGAGTTCCGGTTCGAAAACCTTGGCACGGGCCATAGCCTCGTAAAGGTTCGAGTTGCTAATGTCCCATCCACTGATCACCAAGTCATTCGGAGAAAGAATCGGAACAATGTCCTTGAAAGGCACGTAGATTTGACTCTGAGTGGTAGAGTCCCATCCCAAGTGGACAGTTGCTGTTTGGGTAACCGATCTAAAATTGGGATTTGGAAAGAAAGCAATTATGGGGTTATTCAGGGTCGGAAAAAATAGTTTTTTTCCTTATTAAATGACGGAAAAAAAAGAAAAAAATCCGTGGCCGCGAGAGTTTTTCCGTTGCTTTTCTAGGCCATCGCAAAGTTTTTTAGGCCCTCCGCTGTGAGACCTGCGAAATATCGATTTACGGGCGAATAAATTTTGAAATTTTTTTTCGGAGAATTGATCGTATTTTATTGCTTATGCACGGTGTCCAGGATTTGAAATGTGGGCGGAGCCTAATTTGCTGGCGCGTCAACATACTTCCATGGCGCACTTTCGGTGCTTGCGCATTTTTCGACTCTCGCATTTTTTTTTATTGATTTTATTGTTTTTCTTTCAGTAAAACCTGTTTTTCTTTGTAAAATGTATGTATTGTATCTTTTAAACCCATAAAATTGCCCAAACATCGCGTTTGGTATAGATTTATCCTGCAAAAACACCAAAAAACTCAAAACGAATATTTCGAAATGGTGGCTGAACCAAATTCGACGTTCTAAGGCTTAAAAAATTTCTAAAGACCTCAGCTGTAATTCCGTTGGAGCACATGTGGGAAAAAATTAAGAATTTATGATTTTTTTCCCCCGAAAAACATAAAAAATGCCTCAAAATTTGAATTTCGCGCGAAAAAATCCAATCGGGCGCGTTTGCTCGGCTCCGCCCACATTTCAAATCCTGGACACCGTGTTATGCCGTGTCCAAAGTTCAAAAAATTCCTGAAATCAGGAGTTTTTTTGCTGTCCAAAGTGTCACAAAATATCCCAGAAAAAAAAGGCGGTCACAGTTGAAACCGACGTTCTATGTTTAAACTTGAAATTTACCAAAAAATTGAGCAATTGTGGGAAAATTCAAGTTTAAACATGGAAGGTCTCGCAGCGAAGCAACTACGGTAACACCGGTTTCAACTGTCACCGCCTGTTTTTTCTGGGATTTTTTGTGGAACTTTGGACTGCAAAAAACTCCTGATTTCAGAAATTTTGTTGAACTTTGGACGCGGCATAAGCAATAAAATACGATCAATTCTCCAAAAAAAAAATTTCAAAAATTATTCGCCCGTAAATCGATATTTCGCAGGTCTCACAGCGGAGGGCCTAAAAATTTTTGCGGTCACGGATTTTGTTCTTTTTTTCCGTCGTTTGAATAAGGAAAAAGAAGAAAAAAAAAACTATATTTTTTCCGACCCTGAAAAACACCACTCACCCAAAGTAATTTGCCTGATTCTGACCCTCCTTGGTTTTCCACGTCATAGCATACTGGTTCGCGTAGATCGAACCAACTGCAGTCGATCCATTGTTTCCGCCGAGCCCAACGAGCAAAAGCCCGGTTCTACGCGGCTTCATCACCGTTTTAAACGAATACTCGTGCTCTTTCGGTGTCACGTGCAACCCGTCAACGCGCGTCTCAAAGTGGTTCTTACGATAGGTGAAACGCGATTCAAGCACACCATCTTCGAGCTTCACATTTGGTGACTCAACGATGAGCTGGAAACGTCACGGGTGATAAGAAATCTGATATTGAAAAACTCACTCTCTTGGACAATCCATTGAGTTGAGAGGAGCTCATTTCGATGCAGTGCAACTTTTTCTTTTATTACCTGAAAAAGAAGAATGAGAATAAGAAATGTTGTGCGTGTGTGTGTGCTAATGAAAAAAAAATGGACGTCGCCTTCTATCTTTGAAGAAGAAGGAAATATAAGGGATGCGAGATGCGAGAGGAAAAAAAAGTGCCACGCCACACGAGTGCTCTCCGCGCAATGAATGCCCTTCCTAATTCCTATGCTTTTTACCACGCCAGACACCAAGGAAGCTCCGCCCACATCAGGTGCACGCCACGCCTACTTTTGCAGACAGCGCGAGAGAAGGAAGAGAAACAAAGAATGAGAACTAAAAATATTGCAGGATGGTTCAACGGGAGCTTCGAGTTCAAAGGACGAATTTGAGGTGAAACGAGAGATTGAAGAGGTGGAGGAAGAGGAAGTTGTCATGAAAACGATCGGAGAAATGGATGTGAGCGAAGGAAAATACAGTACCGGACAAAAAGATATCATTGACTTGCGACATGAGAACGCGAGTCGAAACGAAACGAAACTCCGCCCACTTATTTGTGCGCGACCACGCGAACACAGTGATATTTGAAGAGACGCAGACAGAACGGTGATCGCAAGTCGATTGAAAACACAATAACTTTATAACTTTTGAATGGAGAGAGTTAAGACTCTGAAAATTTGCATGAATCTGTCCCGTAATATTTTTGACAAGTTCCAAAAATGGATTTGGTCATTTTTGAAAACCGCAGATTTTTCAAAAAATATTTCGACCCAAAAATTAATCTTTTTTTTTCAGATTTTTCAGCAACGTTTTAAAATAAAAATTATAATTTTAGTTGACTACGGTTGATCGGGCAATTTTCAGCTGACTTACAGCACTTTGAGTATCATGGACCTATTCACAAAACTGGAAAAAAATTGCGGGAAAAATCGGAGCACTCTCCGATTTTTCCCGCAATTTTTTCCGGTTTTGTGAATATTGTGAAAACAAAAAAATTGCAACGCGGTGTTTGCGTACTTTTGAAATTCAAACGGCGTTGAAAGAAATAGCATGGGAAATGAAGAGATTTGTTCCCATTTTCGTTTGAATTTCAAAAGTACGCAAACACCGCGTTGCAATTTTTCATAACTTTTATTTAGAATCGACGAAACTGAAGAAAATGGAGGCAAATATTTAGTATGAAAACGAGTTCTGATAAATTGATAATAAAAACAATTTTTGGGTCGAAAATTTTGGCACCTGAAATATTAAAAAAAAATCATCATTTTTCAAAAATGACCAAATCCATTTTAAGAGCTTTTCAAAAACATTACGGGTCAGATTCGTGCGAATTTTTTAACCCTCTCGATTCAAAAGTTATACTTCAAAAACCAAAATATGATATCTTTTTGTCTGGTACTGTATATGACAATTAGACAAACATAATTTCAGACAGAGCTGATAATTTGTACAGCACGCGAAAGAGAACGTTACACACTTTTGAAATTGCTGGAACAAAAGAAACCGAATTTCATTGTGCTCTATACAATGTCGCTGCAAACATTGAGGCAAATTGAGGTGAACTGAACTGGATGATAATCGAAATCGATAGCATCCAAGTTTTGATCTACGTTTTCAGATTTATCGATCTACCCATTCGAAAAGACATTTACAAGTCTACTGGCTGCAATATCGAGAGTCCACAGAAGAAAGTAGATATCTGGAATCAATTAATCGAGAGACTCTTTCATTTGAGAAGCTCATCAGAGAGCAGGGAGTCAGTTCTAAAAATTGAAATCATAATGGGGTTATTCTCGGAACCAGCAAAAAATTCAGCGAAAATTCGGAGAATGCTCCGATCGGTCTGAAACTTTGAGAGATTATTTTAAAAATACTCTCGGACATTCCCTGAAAATTTCAGACCGAAATATCGATTTTGAAAAATTTCAGAAATAAAAATCGATATTTTGGTCTGAAATTTTCAGGGAATGTCCGGAAGTATTTTTTAAATAATTTCTCAAAGTTTCAGACCGATCGGAGCATTCTCCGAGTTTTCGCTGAATTTTTTGCTGGTTTTTTCTATTTTTTGCTTTTTTTTTGCTGGTTCCGAGAATAACCCCATTAGAACTTTGGACGCGGCATTATTTTATATTTCAGACCCTTGTAATTGCGAGAAACTTTAATGTGGAAAGAGAAGAGGCGCCACGTCTGAAACTGAAAGGCTCTACTAGAGATGGAGGAGGAGCTTCACGACAACTCTTCGAAGATCCACGAGATCAGATGGATGAGAACGCTGAAAGGCCCAAGGTTTAATGAAAATTTACATTGATTATTGATTTTTCTTTTTTTCAGATCATCGTAGACATGCGAGAATTCAACAGTGAATTGCCGACAATTCTCTACACAAAAGGATACAATGTGATCGCGACGACCATCGAGGTGCGGCCAGACATTATGATTGAATTTTTTCAAAAAATTTCAATTAATTTCAGATTGGTGATTACATTCTGTCCCCTGAAATTGCAATCGAACGAAAGGCGTTAGACGATCTAACCCAATCCCTACAATCTGGACGAGTTTTCAAACAAATTGAACAGATGCTCGAGTTCTACGATTGCGCCGTCCTTTTGATCGAATCGAATCGAAAGTTTGAGACAAAGATTGTGAACGGAGGACCGTTTCAAGGAGAACTGAGTCGTCATTGTCGAGAGATTCGGGCCATCTTTTGCTCGCTGATCCGCACAAATCCGAAAATGAGATGTGTTTGGGCGATTTCTCCAGCGAGTTCCGCAGAGTTTTTCTCTGAGCTCAAGGTTTTGGCAACTATTTCGCAAAATTGAAATGTCACGTTTTGGAAATTGCGTGGAAATAGAAATCCACGAATTAGAAATGTAATAAATCAGAAACGTAACAAAATGGAAACGTAGCAAAGCAGAAATGTTTAGAATTGGAAATAAAATGGCAATGGAGCGCGCTTGCGAGATTCATTTTTCAAAACGACTTTTTCGATATTTTTCACCTTTTTCTCGATATATTCCACGTATTTTTAGATTTTTTTTTAAATTTCCCACGTACACGGGGTCGCCGAAGGAACATCGAGAAAGCGCGCTCTACGAGACTACCGTAATCTCCTAAATTTAGAATTGGCATCATGCCAAAAATCGTATATTTTCCATTTTGTCCTATTTTTGTAGCAAAGTGGCATCATTTTTTCTACCGATTTTTTTTTATTTTTTCCCTAAATCTCATCGTGCCATAGTTTCCGGAAATCGCCGAATGGAGAACAAAGAGACATCTCATCAGAGAATGATAGAGGAAAAAAACGGCTCTGGGACGTTTCAAAACAAGACGTTTCAAAACTGGGACACTTCAAAACTGGGACGATTCAAAACCTGCCACTTCAAAACTAGGACGGTTCAAAACTTTGAGTGCAATTGTGCGTCACGGTGTACGCACTAGTGACACCAGAACACTCGCACATTAAATGTTTATTTTCGTTTTGTCATTTTTTAACTCTCTTCACGCGTTTTGCTCTCGTTTCGCATTTTTTAAAAATAATTTTTTGCCGGTATTTAAATTTGGTCGCTCATGTTTTGTCTTTTGTCGAGTGCTTTACCGGTAAAACGCTTTAGTAAATTTTCCGATAAATTTAACGAAAAAAAAAGCGAAACGATAGGAAAACGCGTGAAGAGAGTTGAAAAATGACAAAACGAAAAAAGAAAATGAATAGTACGTGAAAATAGTTTAAAACAATGACAAAACGAAAATAAACATTTAATGTGCGTGTGTTCTGGTGTCACTAGTGCGTACACCGTGACGCACAATTGCACTTTAAGTTTTGAACCGTCCTAGTTTTGAAGTGGCAGGTTTTGAATCGTCCCAGTTTTGAAGTGTCCCAGTTTTGAAACGTCCCAGTTTTGAAACGTCTTGTTTTGAAACGTCCCAGAGCCAAAAAAAAAAATTATTAAAAAAAAATAGAGTTGGGAAGATTCCATGAACTTCGAGCTTTTACTTGGTCTTCTGGTACTTGGGTGGCATTCCTTCATGAGCGTGGAGGTT
The DNA here is from genome assembly GCA_963572235.1 of Caenorhabditis japonica. Taxonomy (NCBI): domain Eukaryota; kingdom Metazoa; phylum Nematoda; class Chromadorea; order Rhabditida; family Rhabditidae; genus Caenorhabditis; species Caenorhabditis japonica. Next base: position 20,629,653 of record OY754343.1, on the reverse strand, counting down.
CTTGAGCGCTTCCTTTTTATGATCTTGTGTGGGGCATTCCTGAAAATAGTGAGATTGGATAATTACTAATGGGGTTATTCACGAAACCAAAAAAAAATCAGCAATATCATGGGAACACTGTTTTTTTTAGCGATGTTCCTTCGGCGACCCGTGCACGTATCGAAATCGAAAAGAATTGAAAAAAAAAATTAAAAAATAGGTGGAAAACATCGAAAAAAAAAGGAAAAATATCGAATAAGTCGTTTAAAAAACTAAATCTCGCAAACGCGCTCCATTGCCATTTTACTTCTGCTCTGCTACGTTTCTGTTTTCACGCATTTTCATTTTGTTACATTTCTATTTCGTGGGTTTCTATTTTCACGCAATTTCAAAAAACGTAACATTTCAATTTTGTCGAATTTCCAATCCAAAAGAGCCCCTTTCGAACTCGTAAAATCTGTGTGTTTTTCTTTCAGCTGAATGCTCCAGAGCCAGACGTTGCGAAAGCAGTGTCGCTGAAATCAAATCAAGTAGAAAGTCAAGAAGAAGGAAGTGAAGAATCAGCTGGGCAGAAAAAGAAAGGCAAACAATGGAAACCAAACTCGACAGTCGTTAGAACTTTGACACAAAATTTTGGATTGAAAACTCAAGAAGTTCACAATTTATTTGAAAAGTCTTCGGTAAATCAGATTTCAGTTTTCTTATTGGTTTAAAACTTTCCTAAACGAGACACCACCTACCGTAACCCGAAAATAAATAAATAATTGAAAAATAGAAAAAATACAGGGAGAAAGCTCGGAGAATGCTCTCCGATTGATTTGAAATTTCGGGAAATATTGGAAAAAATTCTCCTGTACACGCTCAAAAAATTTTGGACCAAAATATCGATTTTAAAAATTTTCAGAAAAATCGATATTTTGGTCCAAAATTATTTGAGCGTGTACAGGAGAATTTTTTCTAATATTTCCCAAAATTTCAGGTCAATCGGAGCATTCTCCGATTTTTCCCGCAATTTTTTTCCGGTTTTGTGAATAGGTCCATAAACGAGACACCACCTACCGTAACCCGAAAAAACAAAAAAAAAATTGAAAAACGGAAAAAATTTACCAAAAAAAAACAATTTTTTCGCCTCTGCGGCTCTACAAAAAACCAAAAAAATTTTGTTTCACCAAAAAAAACCCGAAAAAACAAAAAAAAAATCCAAAAAAACTTTTCTTTGGTCCCACCCCTGATCCCATTAGATGGGCATGCTCTTCTATTTATTTTTTTTTTTTTCGCATCGCTGATAAAAATTATATGTAAAAATTCCATGGAACTGGTAAAAAAAAATGTATTCACCTGGTATCAAACATTTCATGAAACTAGTTAAATAATTGGTTTAACTGGTCGAAAAAGCCCTTTAATTAAAGGTGTCCTTCTAAATACCGTATCTAATAGGGTTATTCTCGGAACCAGCGAAAAAAGCAAAAAATTCAGCGAAAATTCGGAGAATCCTCCGATCGGTCTGAAACTTTGACAGATCATTCAAAAAATACTCTCGAACATTCCCTGAAAATTTCAGACCAAAATATCGATTTTGAAAATTTTCAGAAATAAAAATCGATATTTTTTAAAATCAATATTTCGGTCTGAAATTTTCAGGGAATGTCCGAGAATGTTTTTTAAATGATATCTCAAAGTTTCAGACCGATCGGAGGATTCTCCGAATTTTCGCTGAATTTTTTGCTGGTTTTTTCTATTTTTTTTGCTTTTTTCGCTGGTTCCGAGAATAACCCCATAATTTATTTTTTGTTGTTTCTAGATCAAGACTCTTGCTGACCTCTTCTCTTCCGATGTCTCGTCCTCACTTTTATCCGAATACATCCCATCTACGAAAGCCGAACTCATCAAAACTGTGTCATCTTTTGATTTTAGAAAGAAATAACATCTGAAAACCGGTATTTTTCATAAATTTTGTAACAACATTAAATAGTGCATCCGTGATTGTTTAAACATAAAATTTTCACTTTGATCAAGTTCGAATTTTCTATAAAGCCAAACGGGAGAATTGTCCAATTTCCATACTTTTCATATGTGTGTATGTGTGATTTGTGCACTTTTTTTTGTTTATATTGTATATATTTATATTTCATTTATTCGCCACAGTGTCGAGTTTCAACCCGAAATGTTTAGTTTATTTTTTACTCGATTGTCTGCTATTGTTGTAAACTACGAAAAAAGTTTACAAATGTTTTGCGTTAGTGGGAAAGAACGAGAAATGTTCAATGATATGATACGGGACTGATTAGCGATAACAAGTACTGTTTAGTTGAAACGTGATTTTCTTCAGATACCTTCTAACATCACACGTTCTGCGTCTCGTATAATCTCTCTGCCTAAATAGAAACTCTTGATTTCTTCAGATGGGCCGAATCTCGTTGTTTACCTGTGGCAATATCAGTTCTTCTTTTTATCGGTATCAGTTGTCAGTTTTAACAAAAAGACAATACGCGACAAAGATGGCTGCTCTCGGAGAAAGCGTTGTGGCTAAACATGAGGTAAGCCATCCATTACAATTAGAATTTTCAGTTCTTATGAATATTGGTCGGTTCCAGATGCAACGATTCATGGTGGAATGCATGACAACTGCCGGCGCCTCGGACTCTCACGCACTCCAATTGGCTCAAGTTTTGCTCGAAGCAGATGTCCGTGGCCATTACTCGCATGGACTTAACCGTCTAGGTAACTCATTATTCTAGATTGAGGAATGAAAAGGTCGATTCAGACATGTACGTAAGAGATGTGCAGCAAAATGTGTGCAAAGGAGATGGCGAGCCAGTGATTCTGAAGGAAAGAGCTGGAACCGCATGGGTCGATGGCAACAATCTTCTCGGGCCCGTTGTGGGAAATTTTTGCATGGGTTTGGCAATCAAAAAAGCAAAAATCGCGGGTATTGGATGGGTGGTTGCCAAGGGATCAAATCATTACGGTATCGCTGGATGGTATGCTCTGAGAGCCATGAAACAGGGAATGTTGGTGGGTAATTCGAATATCACGTATTCAGGGCCTTTAGGTCCCAGACTAGTTGGGTACCTTTGCTTCTTGGCTACGGCTACTCTTTGGTTATTTATTTGAATACCAAGCAGAATTGCGGAAGGTGGAAGTCAGAGGCCGTTTTCATAAACGTTCACCACGCGGTAAATAAACTGGTGAAGGATTCCCGTAAATATAATTTTCAGTAACTTACTCGGCGAATGCATCATCAGCCTCGCTCTACGGCACTTTTCAATTTTCAACAGTGTAATGCGCCTTTTTTTAAGCGAAAAATAAAATTTTAACTGCAACTCGTTTCGGATACGTCATTTTCCGTTGAAAAAAAGGAATACAACTAGAATTCGAGTTAATATTGCAAGTGCCACACGGTTTTACAAGAATTTTGCAGTAGAGCGAGGTTGATGATGTATTCGCCGACTATATTACTGCGTCGCGAAAACCAGTCAGAGCGCTCGTGTGTTGCGGATGTGGTCTCGCAGCGACCAGCGCGTATACTGTAGTTTATTTACCAAAAAATCGAATACACATATTCCTTTTGAAAAAACAGAAAAACAATGCGCTGGTCGCGGCGAGACCTCAGCCACAACACACGAGCGCTCTGACTGGTTTTCGCGACGCAGTAATATAAACACATTTACGGATGATTCATAGTGTCATGAATCCAGTGAACACTTTGGCTTATCTGTCGGAAAATCATTTATCGTTTTCGTTTACCGCACGGCACCCCAGCCTTCTTCCAAAATTGTTTCCACCTGACGCATTTTTAAAGCCCTAAGGCTCGGTCGTTTTCTGACCAAAAGGCCTCGTTTTTGGATTAAAATGATGGAGTCTTCCTGAATAATCAGATCATGATTCGAATTTCTCAAAAAATTAAATTTTCGAGTGAAAAATAATTTAATTTTCTGACGAACTTGGTGGCGCATTGAACGACGGGGTAGGCGTGTAACGTACGGTAAGCGTTCATGAATACGCCCTCAGAAGTAGGAAGTAAATATTTTTTACACGGAAGTCGGAATTGAAAAATTCAATACGGAAGTCGGAAGTAAACAATTAAAAAATTAGAAAAAAACGAGGCGGAAGACCAGAAAACGGTCCAAAATCAGTGTATTTTATTTAACAAAACAACGTTTTGAGCCTGCAAACAGCACATCTCACGTCAAGAACGTTCTCTCAAATCGTATTTTTCTCACATTTTTTCTAGTTGCATGGAAGTGAAATTTCTAAAACGGAAGTCGGAATCGGAATTCCATGCAATTCTGATACCAAGTTTGCAAATTTGGTACCCAAAAAGTCTGGGGCCCACGGTGTTCAGGATTTGAAAAGTGGGCGGAGCCGATCAAACGCGCCCACTGCATTTTTACGCGCGAAATTCAAATTTTGACGCATTTTTTATGTTTTTCGGGAAAAAAAAACATAAATTCTTAATTTTTTCCCGAATGTGCTCCAACGGAATTATAGCTGAGGTCTTTAGAAATTTGTTAAGCCTAAGAACGTCGAATTTGGTTCAGACACTATTTCGGAATAATCGTTTTGAGTTTTTTGGTGTTTTTGCAGGATAAATCTTTACGAAAATCTAAGTTTGGGCAATTCTATGATATTAAAAGAAACAATACATACATTTTACAAAGAAAAACAGGTTTTACTGAAAGAAAAATAATACTCTAACGTAAATCGCCGACACGAATTGGGAGCCGCTGCAAGTGCGCCCTATTGCACACCTCAAATGCGCGCGAGATTCAAATTTTAAAACCTTTTTAGCACGGTCTCCCCGTCGGGAAATGTGCCATGGGGTATCGAGAAAAGCGATGTACTCTGCGTCTCACCGAAAATAGTGTAGCGATGAAGCGCGTTTGCATTATTTATGCTGAAAATTTTTGCAAAAAACTTGAAATACATCGCAAAGGAGTAAAAAGAAAAACTAGAACTTCCGATTTTCAGAATATACAGAGGAAAAAATTGGCTATAATATTTTATACAGGTCGTCACTCATCGATTTTTCTGGACACCGATACACTGATCTGAAGAAATTTACTTAAAAAAACGACTTTATACGGATTATTAGCGAGTTTTGTTAGTGGTACTTGTTTTAACTTTGAAGAAAAAGGCTCGATGTGTTGTTTCGGCAAAGGAAATGCCAAAAAATCGGATTATCGTGAATAATGGGTAACCTGAAGATATGGTGAAGTGATTGACCTCATCGAAAAATAGGAAGACGTTTTTTTAATAAAAATCTGTTTCCAAGAGATTTTGAAGATTGATGAAAGCTTCAATTTAAGAGGTCGATGGACCGATTTGGTCAAAAAATGATAGAGAAAACTCAAAAAGAAATTTAACGTTGAAGAATTGAGTTTTGTCGTTATTTTTCATACGTGCAACAAAACCATACATTTTTTCGAAAATCTGCTTCCAACAGTTTTTTCTACATATTTTAAGCTCCATTTTAAGAGGTCGACTGACCATTTTGGTCAAAAACTGACGGAGAAAACTCAATTTGAAGTCAGAAATCCACTATAAAGGGGTTATTGATGGTCGGGGGTGATATTCTTGGTCAGTGCGAAAAAATCATAAACTTTTTCAAAAATCTGGTCCCAACAGATTTTTCTAAATATTTTTAGCTCCATTTTGAGTGGTCGACTGACCATTTTGGTCGAAAGATGACGGAGAAAACTCGAATTGAACGGCACCCACTTCGCTGATGGTGTGCATGGCTGAAATTGAAATACATGGCACGGCGCGGCCAAATCGACGTGGCCGAGAAAATTTCGGAAACTCGGCCACCTCCCTTTTAATGCATTGCGCCGAGAGGCAACTATGAAACTTTGTTTTTTTGCTGTTTTTTTTCGTGTTTTTCATTATCGTTTTGTAAATAAATGTTTAAAATAAACTTTACTTTCAGGATAATTCACAACCGAGCTCGGATTTGTTCCGCACACTTCCCTTCGCAAGTCTTCAAAAGTAGTGAGTTTTTATAAATGTTTTTCTCGAAAAAAAATCTTTTAAAGTCTTTGAGTTTTTGCCAAAACGTTCTCCAGGAAATTATCTTTCATTTGATGCCAAATATTTAAAGCTGTATGTGTGAATTTAGAAAAAAAACCACGAAAAGTCGAAAAATGTGAAAATTTTCAGACAAAAAATATTTTTTCTCGAAAATCAATCCTTTTAATTGTCTGGTATTTTGCCACAATGTTCTCCAGGCCATTATCTTTCGTTTGATGCCAAATATTTGAAGCTGTATGTGTGAATTAAAAAAAAAAACCACGAAAAGTCGAAAAATGTGAACATTTTCAGACAAAAAATATTTTTTCTCGAAAACCAATCCTTTTAATTGTCTGATTTTTTGCCACAATGTTCTCCAAGCAATTCTCCTTCTTTTGATAACAGATACTTGAAGCTGTATGTGTGAATTTCGAAAAAAAAACCACGAAAAATCGAAAAATGTGAAAATTTCAGACAAAAAATATTTTTTCTCGAAAAACAGTCCTTTTAATTCTCTGATTTTTTGCCACAACGTTTTCCAAGCAATTAGCTTTTTTTGATATCAAATATTTAAAGCTTTATTTATGAATTTTGAAGAAAAACCACGAAAAGTAAAAAAGATGTGAAAATTTCAGACAAAAAATGTTTTTCTCGAAAAAAAGTTATTTTAATTTTCTGATTTTTTGCCACAATGTTCTTTAAGCATTTCTCTTTCTTTTGATATTAAATATTTAAATCTTCATGTACAGATTTTCGAGAAAAACCACGAAGAGTCGAAAAATGTGAAAATTTTCAGACAAAAACCATTTTTTCTCGAAAAACAGTCCTTTTAATTCTCTGATTTTTTGCCACAATGTTCTCGAGGCAATTCTCCTTCTTTTGATAACAACTACCTGAAGCTGTATGTAAGCATTTTCAAGAAAAACCACGAAGAATCGAAAAAAATGTGACAATTTTCAGAAAAACAACTATTTTTCTCGAAAATAAGTAGGTATAGTATTCTGAAACATTCCCCCAACGTACTTCAAATAATTATCTTGTTTTTCTTGTCTAAAATATTAGGTTTTCACGACTTTGTTATACATTTTTTGTTTTTTGTGGCTATTTTGATACTTTTCCTCGTATTCTTGTTGCCCGAATCTTATTTTATGATTGTATTTTATTTTTCTGTTGTTTTATAAGCATTTTTAATGAAATAAAGCAACTAATTTCGCTGTTAAGACCTTTAAAAAGCAAAATTAAGACCAAAACGAATTGGTGATGACGCGCAATCTGCACTGTTGCGCCGCGGTGTTTGCACACCAGTTTCGCTGCCAATACTGCTGTACCATTACAAGTTTTTCCTCGGCCACGTCGCGTTGGCCGGGCCGTGATGGCTCGTGTAAAAGATTGAGACGTTTTTTCCAGAATCTGCTTCCAACAGTTTTTTTCAAGCATGTTTAGCTCCAATTCAAGCGGTCGATTGGCCATTTTGGTCGAAAGTTGACGGAGAAAACTCAATTTAAATCCGGAATCCATTATGGGTTATTAATGGTTGGGTTATATTCTTGGTCCGTGCGTAAAAACCATAGGTTTTTTCGGAAATCTGTTTCCAACAGATTTTTTCAACCGTTTTTAGCTCTATTTTGAGTGGTCGACTGACCATTTTCGTCAAAAAATGACGGAGAAAACTCAATTTAAAGTGAGAATTTAACTATGAGGGTGTTATTGCTTGTAAAGTTATGTTTTGCTCGAAGAAAAAATTACAGCGATTTTTTCGAAAATCTGTTTCCAACAGATTTTTCCTATCGTCTTTAGCTACATTTTGAATGGTCGGCTGACCATTTTCGTCGAAAAATGACGGAGAAAACTCCATTTAAAGGGTGATATCCACTATCCTATGCGATACACCTCTATCATTGTAGTGTAGCCATGGAGACGAAAAGATTGAGACGGTTGAGCGAGAGAGTGCGAGACGGCAGATAACGTGCGGAAAGGCTGGTGCATTTCCTGACGGGGAGACCGTGTTAGGCTTTGCAAATGAGAATCAGAGTCGAAAAAAAAGAGAAAAACCACAGGAAACTTGATTATTTCTTTATTTATGTGAATTTTATGAATTAATTAATAATTTTTGGCGTTATGCGGGGTGGGGGCCGTCGAATCTTTTTTTCGCACCTGGGAAATCGAAACATCAGTGGCCTCCAATCCGCAATGCATGCTTTCACCCAGTTTAAATATGTCGGCAAGTTATTAAATATTTTTGTGAAAAATTGAGCAAAGAATTTTCAAAATGAAACGACAAAACAAGACATGGAGCTTATTTTTTAATGTCCCGATTGTCATATTTTTGTAAATGACTCATATTCAAAGCATTTTGGCTAAAAAAAAGGTTTGTTGACAGATTCCTCGATAAATTTTTCGCAAATTTTGTCGAAAATCTTTTTTTCCTTCGGTACACATTTCATTCTGTGCACTGATTTCACATCTGCAAAGCCGATAACATTCAAAATTTGAATCTCGCGCGCATTTGAGGTGTGCAATAGGGCGCACTTGCAGCGGCTCCCAATTCGTGTCGGCGATTTACGTTAGAGTAAAAATAATAAAATCAAAAAATGCGAGAGTCGAAAAATGCGCAAGCACCGAAAGTGCGCCATGCAATTTTGCTGGCGCGCCAGCAAATTAGGCTCCGCCCACATTTCCAATCCTGGACCCCGCGGGACACCATAAGTATTGGCCACAAAAAACCTCTTCATTTCCTCGCTATTTCAAGTGTCACCTTTGCGAATACGTGATAACATTATTCGCCAGAATTCCCGAAAATCTGATACTTTCAGGGAATGTCCATGACAAACACTTCACCAATTTCATATCCAACTCGAAGCGCAGTCCCTGCTCTCGGCACTAATCCAATCAGTTTGGCAGCACCAGGAACTGCCGATGACGCCTTCGTCCTTGACATGGCTTCAACTACAGTAGCCATCGGAAAGGTATTTATATATTTTTATTTTGGGATGACGACGGGACGCGTCAAATACGATTCGAGTTAAGGCGACGAATCGCCAGATAGTAAAAGCCTAGTTCGACTAGAGATCGGGACGAATACAATAATATAGAGGGGCGGGGGAGGTATGGAATGATTGCAATTAAATAAAAGAAATACAATTATTAAGTGCTCTTGTCTTTCTTAAAAGTCAGTTGAACGACATCAATGTGATCGTACGAGAAAAGAGCGGCGCAGAGGCAGAAATAGAACTGCCAACGGCGATGGAAGTCGGATGGGTGATTGAAAGATTCAATTTCCTTTTGAGCCTTCATCCAGGCGCTGAAAAAATACACATTTCCTTTTTTGAGCATTCTTTTTTTTTTAAACTCACAAGAACCAGTGCTCCAAGGTCATCGAATAGTGATGTCCCATGCTAAAGTTGCCAGTCTGTTTCAAGGTCGGTGGGAGGGATTTAGTAATGGCGCCGGGCGATGGCAAATGACCTCCAGGGAAAATGTACTTCTTAATGAAATCAGAAGACGAACGGTACTGGTCGTAGTAGGCGTCTGGGCAAGTAATTGCCTGAACAAAATCAAATTATATTATCGAATGTGTGTGTTTGTTTGTTGGAAGAAAATTTAGGATACTGTTTTCTTTTTTACAAACCTGCAACGCAGCGATTCCGCCGTCAACTAGCACGTCATTAATGATTTGGAAGTATTGTGGAAGATATTTTTCGCCGACCGCTTCAATCATCTCAACCGAGATAACACGAGTGAACTTCTCTTTGACCAATCTAGAAAAAGAAAACATTTTTTAATAAAGTAACTGATAAAAGTAAAAAAAGTCAATATGTCAACCAGTGTGCTTCACCGATTAAATTTTTGGCGATTAATCGACTAATTAACCGACTAATTAATCGATTAATTAATCGACGATTAATCGACTAAAATTAGTCGCTTAATCGATTATTAATCGGTGAATTAGTCGCCGATTAATCGATTAATTTAGTCGATTAATTAATCGACTAAATTAATCGTCGACTGATTTAGTCGATTAATTAATCGGTGAATTAGTCGCCGATTAATCATCGATTAAAGGAGCTGTACCGATACAGAGCCGGTTCTATTCCGGGCAGTTCTATTCCGGGCAGTTCTACTCCGGGCAGTTCTATTCCGGGCAGTTCTATTCCGAGCAGTTCTATTCCGAGCAGTTCTATTCCGGGCAGTTCTATTCCGAGCAGTTCTATTCCGGGCAGTTCTATTCCGGACAGTTCTATTCCGGACAGTTCTATTCCGGGCAGTTCTATTCCGGGCAGTTCTATTCCGGACAGTTCTATTCTGGGCAGTTCTATTCCGGACAGTTCTATTCCGGGCAGTTCTATTCCGGACGGTTCTATTCTGGGCAGTTCTATTCTGGGCAGTTCTATTCCGGACATTTCTATTCCGGGCAGTTCTATTCCGGACAGTTCTATTCCGGACAGTTCTATTCCGGACAGTTCTATTCCGGACAGTTCTATTCCGGCCAGTTCTATTCCGGGCAGTTCTATAGCCGACACATAGCCGCCACACAGCTGCCAAAGAGCCGCCACACAGCTGCCAAAGAGCCGCCACACAGCTGCCAAAGAGCTGCCAAAGAGCCGCCACACAGCTGCCAAAGAGCTGCCACGCAGCCGCCAAATAGCCGCCAAATAGCCGCCATATAGCCGCCATATAGCCGCCAAATAGCCGCCAAATAGCTGCTAGGTAGCTGTCTGGTAGCTGCCCTCTTGGCGAACGCGACCGGCTATACATAGTTTCTTGTACCGACAAATCACGGGTCCGCGATCGCTATCATTTGAATTCTTTAATTTGAAAAAACCATATCGACGCTCCGAAATTACGAATCGCGTGTTGTTTAGCGATATGATTCGTCGATTAATTTAATCGCGATTAATCGACTAAAATTTTTTTAATCGACTAATTAATCGACTAAAACCGGTGAAAATTAATCGACTAATTCACCGATTATTAATCGAAAAAACCATTAATCGGTGAATTTTTGATCGGTGAAGCACACTGATGTCAACGAATCCCGGTTTTTTAGGTCCCAGATCAGACGCTTTGGGTATCAAATTTGTGTACTGTCTCTTTGGGTACGATTATTCTATAATTACGACCAGGGGTGCCGTTTTTTTTTTCGCATTTTTCGCACCTAATGGGGTTATTCACGAAATGGCAAAAAACGGCAAAAAACTGCGCGAAAACTCGGAAAATGCTCCGATTGATCTGAAATTTTGGGAAATGAGGGAGAAAACTCTCCCGGACATTCCCACAAAATTTCAGACCAAAATATCGATTTTAAGCATTTTCAGACAAAAAAACAATAATTCTTAAAAATCGATATTTTGGTCTGAAATTTTGTGGGAATGTCCGGGAGAGTTTTTTCCCTCATTTCCCAAAATTTCAGATCAATCGGAGCATTTTCCGAGTTTTCGCGCAGTTTTTTGCCAATTTTTGCCATTTCGTGAATAACCCCATAATGCGAAAAATTTATTATTTTTTTTTCGCACAGATTTTCTGTTTCAAAAAAATGTTCGCATTTTTTTTGAAAAAATCAAAGATTGGAAAAAAAACTTGGATTAACGATTAGAGTACGAGTGTTCGAGATGTCTCACAAACGGTTTTCGCACATTTCTCGCATTTTCCCACCTTTCTGCAAGAATAAAATGGGTATATTTGATAGTATTTTGATAAAAAACGATAAAAATACGATATGAAAATGAAAAACATTTTTTGGTTTTTTTTGTTTTTTCGCAAAAAATTTTTTTGTGGCACCCCTGATTACAACTATTTATGGCCCGCCTCGACGGTCAAACGCGCTCCACTGAACTCAACGCTATGCGATTTTAATTTTGGTCTCTAAATTAGTTTATTTCACGTATAAATTCAACGTGAAATGAACTAATTTATTCCGCATCCAAAGTTCAAAAAATTCCTGAAATCAGGAGTTTTTTGCAGTCCAAAGTTCCGAAAAATTTCCCAGAAATAACAGGCGGTGACAGTTGAAACCGGTGTTACCGTAGTTCCTTCGCTGCGAGACCTTCTGTGTTTGAACTTGAAATTTCCCAAAAAATTGAGCAATTGTAGGAAAATTCAAGTTTAAACATAGGTCTCGCAGCGAAGCCACTACGGTAACACCGGTTTCAACTGTCACCGCCTGTTTTTTCTGGGATTTTTCGTGGAACTTTGGACTGCAAAAAAACTCCTGATTTCAGGAATTTTTTGAACTTTGGACGCGGCATAAATTAGTTCATTTCACGTTGAATTTATACGTGAAATAAACTAATTTAGAGACCAAAATTAATGACCGTCGAGGCGGGCCGACAATATTGTTCATTCGTGAAAAAAGCAAGTGCGCTCCACGAAACGTAGTACTACGTGGATTTCATTTTCGTCGCCAAATTATTTCATTTCACGTGTAAATTTAACGTAAAATGAAATAATTTGGCGACGAAAATGAAATCCACGTAGTACTACGTTTCGTGGAGCGCACTTGCTTTTTTCGCGAATGGACAATACACTTTTCTACAAAGTTTGCAAATTTAGTAATCAAAGAGCAGTAAAGGGGTCTAGGACCCAAACATCCGGGACCAATTGAATATTGGCCAAATAAAAAGACACCTGTAGTCTTGGAACTTGAGCTCGATACGCGCCTCCAATCCAGCCTCCACAACCTTCTTCTGTCCCCACTCCAATTGTTCCCTCGAGATTGTAATTCCAGTCCACTTGCATCCGGTTCGTCGAACAGCGTGAATCGCAGCAGCTCCCCATCCGCATCCAATCTCGAGAACGTGATCGTCAGCCTTCAGTTCTAGTTGGTCAATCAGACGGTCAATTTTTTTGTACTGCGCTTTCTCAAGTTCCACAAAATCCACATCGCTGACTGGTTTCACTTCTGTAAGTGGATTAGTGGAACTGGAACTGGAAGACGTAAAACCACTCACCATCGAATAGAGCGCACGAGTAGGTCATCGATTTGTCGAGGAACAGCTTGAACATGTCGTTTCCGAGATCATAGTGAGCTTGGATGTTCTTCGTGCTCTGCGAGAGAGTATTCTCTTGAAGCCAGTGTTGAATGTAGTTGACCACTTTGGCAATCTTTCGGATGCAATCGATAGCCACTTGGGAGATCTGCGAGCCAATTGTCTTTGTCCGTGGTTTGTCTCCATGCTGAGCTTTGTAAGCGGCAACCGTCTGCTTCTTACTGCGGATAAGAAGACGGAGAAACTCGGTTGGATTTGGAGAGCACGACCAGTCATCAGCCATATAAGTTTCACCAAGTCCCATCTTCGGATCGAGAAGCATCAGCCAGCAAAAGTGGATTGGATTATGGATCGTGAGATGCACAGGCTTTGATGGCGCATTATTGTTGTTTGTCTCGGCCACATTTCCGAATTCTGTTTGGTAGTTGACTGAGGGAATCTGCAGGATTAGCCTCTCGATTGATTTGGCCAAGAAGGTGGAGAAGAACCTAGAAAGATAATGAATTGTTCGAGATAAAAGTATCACGAAATAGAACTTGGACGGAATAGAACCGTTTTACTCTGTCAGTGTTTTTATTATTTTTCTGCTCCAGCCAGTAGAGACCATCACTTTGGGACTTTCTGCGTAATATCCTAGCAGATCTAGTTCGCTCGGTTCTGTTATTTACGGCCAAGTTCTATTTCGTGGTACCACCTTAAAATGGTGCTCTTTCGGATTGGAAATTCGACAAAATTGAAATGTCACGTTTTGGAAATTGCGTGAAAATAGAAACCCACGAAATAGAAATTTAATAAATCAAAAACGTAACAAAATGAAAACGGGTGAAAACAGAAACGTAGCAGAGCAGAAATGTGTCGAATTTGAAATAAAATGGCAATGGAGCGCGTTTGTGAGATTTATTTTTTTTAAACGACTTTTTCGATATTTTTCACGTTTTTCTCTATATCTTCCACGTATTTTTAGATTTTTCACGTTTTTTTCGATTTCAATACGTGGAAAATTAAAAAAAAATCGAAAAAACGTGAAAAAATCCAAAAATACGTGGAAGATATCGAGAAAAACGTGAAAAACATTGAAAAAGTCGTTTTGAAAAATGAATATCGCAAACGCGCTCCATTGCCATTTTACTTCCAATTCGACACATTTCTGCTCTGCTACGTTTCTTTTTTCACGTTTTTTCATTTTGTTACGTTTCGGATTTATTATGGGGTTATTCAGGGCCAGAAAAAAATAGTTTTTTTTCCTTTTTTCCTTATTCAAATGACGGAAAAAAAGAAAAAAATCCGTGGCCGCGAGAGTTTTTTTTAGGCCTTCCGCTGTGAGACCTGCGAAATATCGATTTACGGGCGAATAATTTTTGAAAAAATACAGAAATGCAAAAAAATTTCAAAAATTATTCGCCCGTAAATCGATATTTCGCAGGTCTCACAGCGGAGGGCCTAAAAAACTTTTGCGATGGCCTAGAAAAGCAAAGGAAAAAACTCTCGCGGCCACGGATTTTTTTTCTTTTTTTTTCCGACCCTGAATAACCCCATTACATTTCTATTCCGTGGATTTCTATTTTCACGCAATTTCCAAAACGTGAAATTTTAATTTTGTCGAATTTCAAATTCCAATCCGAAAGAGCCCTTTTAAAATTACCTGCGAATCGCTGGAATGCACAGGTTGAGCACCAGAAACTTGACGGCGACGGCGTTGACGGCGTTGGTGGAGACTGACGACACGTTACACGTGGATTTGGCCGTTTTCATGTTACCCGGACTGACCTCCGTCGCCATTTTCTGAAAGGAGGAAAATCATTTTTTTTTCTGTCTTTTCTTTTATTGTGTTTTCAATCGAGTTGCGACATGAGAACGCGAATCGAAACACCGCCCACTTATTTGTGCGCGACAACGCGAACACAGTGATATTTGAAGAGACGCAGACAGAACGGTGAATGCAGACTTGAATTGAATTGCGTTTTCAGGTCGCGATTCGATTGAAAACACAATATTTCATTTTCTTCCGGCAGAAACTTTGGGCTGATCGAGAAAGAGAGAGAGAGAGAGAGAGAGAGAGAGAGAGAGAGAGAGGATGATAAATTAGTAACGAATTAGAATCCAAATAAAAAAAATCAATTTGAATTAACGTTGAAATACCTTCTCCGTCTGGATCAGTTATGGAGCACAAAAAGTCAGAGTCAAAGTGACGACGAACACGGCAAAAGTGAACACGTGTATTCACAACAACAACAAGATCTAGGGCAAGTAAAGGTTACCAGGCCGAGGTCACAGAAAAATGAAATAAAATAAAATAAATTGATCGGATTTTCTTCTGCAATTCTAGTGGAAGGGGAAAGTGAGAAGCATCTACATCTAGTTTTGTTTGTTGATTTCATTTTATTTGATTAGAAGCTGTTACAGTTCTTTTCCTTTTCTGATTCACGTGAGAGAAAGAGACGGAACATCCATACAAAAGCTCAGATCAATGATAAAGAAAAAGAGAAAGTGGCGAAAAGGAAAGAAAGAAAGAATCGGAGGAGAAGGAGGAGGAGGTAGGGATGAATGCGATGTGAAAGAAAGTGAACAAGGGAGAAACGGGATGACCCAAATCGGGCGATCCGTACTTTGCATCGCAAGTGATTGGAAAATATCTAGGTGTGTAGCCTGACACACAAATCCGAAACATGTTCAGGTCGAATTGGCCGCTCGAAAAGAGTACCCGGTGCCACTGACGTGGGGAGTTGGAGCCGGCGGCACCGAGACGAACGATCCACAAAAGGTTCTCAACGGCGGAGGACTTTTGCCGCTGGGCGGACCGGAAGTTAGCGGTAGGTGGAGATTTGAAGGCGAACCGAACCGGATAGAAGCCGTTCTTATTACAGGAGGCTACAAGGGCTACGGTCTGAGTTCGATGATTGAAATCTTTTGCGGTGTTCTCGCCGGAGCACACTGGGGGCCGAATGTGAGGAAGTGGATGAGCACAAATGCGGAGGCGGATTTGGTTGGTAAAAATTTGAAATTTTTTCAAAAATAGCACACATTTCAGGGACAATGCTTCGTGGCAATTGATCCAGAAGCTTTTGCGCCAGGATTCGCAGAACGTCTTCAAGACTTCATGCAGACGATGCGAAATTTGCCAACGGTATATAAATGAATGTCACTAAATAAAATGTAGTTTACGGTCTATTTGACGGAACTAACTTGATTAGACGACATGAGTGCATCACGAGAACATTAACTTTTTTTGTTTTTTTAAGGAGGTTAAATTCTTCAGACAGACCCGTCGAATAAAGTGGAAGTAGCCGGAGACATGGAAAGACGTCACGAAAAACTGGTTGAACAACTCGGTGGAATTCCGTATCATCCGAATCAAATTGCGTTTATAGTGAGTTTGTATTGGGCAGAATTTCCTAACACGAAAATTGTTTCTTTTTTTCCTCTCAGTATGTGCTTGCTGTTGTCTTAAACTCTTATGGACCTATTCAAAGCACTGTAGAAAAAAGGGAAAAATGACAAAAAACTGGGAGAAAACTCGAAAAATGCTCCGATTGGTCTGAAATTTTGGGAGAAACTGTCAAAAATGCATCCGGTCATTGAATACTCAGAAAATATTGGACCGAAATATCGATTTAAAAAAAATATTGATTTTTTTCTGAAAATTTTTAAAATCGATATTTCGGTCCAATATTTTCTGAGCAGTTTTGTCATTGTTTCCCACAATTTCAGACCAATCGGAGCATTTTCCGAGTTTTCTCCCAGTTTTTTGTCATTTTTTCCGTTTTTCTGCAGTACTTTGGATAGGTTCATTACACGTATAAATTCAGCACGGCCTGAAAGGAGTGTGACCGTAATCTCCAATTCATAAGTTTTAACGGTAAAACAATAATGAACCTATTGATTGTCAGCGGAGGAAAAAATGCGTTTTAGTTGTGTTATAAAGCCTATGTAAGTTGTTTACTAGGTAAAAACCCCTTCGCGCAGAGAACCGGCATTAAAAAATGAAAATAAACGGTGCATTACCAGTCGTCCAAGTATTTTTGAAAATTTCTGCCAAAATATCAGAAAAATAGGAGCATTTGCCGAGTTTTCTCCCTTTTTTTGTCAATTTTTACGTTTTTCTACAGTAAATTGAATATATAACGCCTCCCCCGCCGTCCAATGCGCCACCAAGTTCGTCAGAAAATTAAATTATTTTTTCACTCGAAAATTTACTTTTTTGAGAAATTCGAATCATCATCTAATTATTCAGGATGACACCATCATTTTAATCCAAAAACGAGGCTTTTTTGTCAGAAAATGACCGAGCCTTAGGGTTTTAAAAATGCGCCAGGTAGAAACAATTTTGGAAGGCTGGGGTGCCGTGTATATGGGAATTTGGCCGATATTTAAAGGCGCATTGAAATATTCCATCGCCAGATCTCGACACGAAAAAAATGGCGCATTTTTAAAACCCAAAGGCTCGGTCATTTTCTGACAAAAAGGCCTCATTTTTTTGCCAGGTGCACGACGGGTTGTTTACGTCAAAAAACCCTCTAGGTACAGTAGTTTTTTGACGTTTTTCCCTAGTTCTGCATAGGGTTAAAAAAACACAACAACGGTTTTTTTCCTGCGCTATATATTGTGTTTTCAATCGACTTGCGACATGAGAACGCGAGACTCCGCCCACTTATTTGTGCGCGACCACGCGAACACAGTGATATTTGAAGAGATGCAGACAGAACGGCACAAAAAAGTGGGCGGAGTCTCGCGCTTTTATGTCGCAAGTCGATTGAAAACACAATAATTCCATTAAACTTTTATTTCCACTCGCTGTCTCGTTAAAATATTTAGAATGGATTACGGTCACACTCATTTCAGCTGTGTCCCATCGTGCTGAATGTACTCGTGGAAGAGTTTTCATTTTCTAGGCCGCTAGTTGAGACGATAGAGGAAAACCGTATTATTGTTTGATCCTAAACAGCAAATTTTAGAGTTTCCAAGAATTTAAATTTCATAATTACATAGAATTGAATGATCCCATTCTGTAATTAATTTTCCCTCTTAAAAATACTTTATTTTAATAACTTCTATTTAATAAGTTATAAATTTTCTAGCTAGGTTTTTGAATTTCCGAGCCATGCTTGAGTTTACTGGATATGCAAAAATAAACTGCGTCATCTCCATTTTCGACATACATTCATTAGAAAAAAAACAACAAAACAATTTTTTCCAGATAGCCTAAACCCCTATAAGAAGTTGCTTAAAACTGAGCCCATAGTCTCCAACTTTTTCTCCAAATATTGCGTTATTTTTTCAGAACGAGTTTGCCGAAAAATTCGGTGTCAAGACGGTGGACCTGGTGCAGTAGAACAATCAGAAATTCGTAAATGTACAGAACTATTTTTTATGAGTTATCATTTCTTATAGGTTGTATTGTTTATTTTTTTTTCCAACTGGCTAATAATAAAGTTCATTCAAGTGAGCCACTCACTCATCACTTCAGTTCCCAGCTGTGTGTGATAAATCGCATGTGTATGTAGTGCAGCACACACACAAAAACAGCTGTTCGACGAGCGCCTGTCGCCCAGTTTTGCTCATCATTCTTCTTTTCTCGATTAGCCGATTCCGTCACACCACGCTTCCTTTTTTGCTCAGTTTACTGGCTCTCTGTTTTTTTAAAAAGAAATTATAAACATTCATTGAGCAATGTTTCGACGAGAAGAGCAGACGTGTTGCTCAAAGTATCGGCCTACGATAAGGGTGAGCATTTTTTTTTTCGAACACAAACGATTTTCGGTGTTTTTGGAGCTTCAAATTGGATTCTTTAAATTAAATTGTTTTCTTTCTCTGAATAGCTCTAAATGGTAAGAAGTCTGTTCAATTAATTCCGTCTCTTCTCTTGTGTACAAGTCCGGCTTCATTTCTGTGAAAGACAAAATGGTTTTCTCAACCGTTTTCGTGTCTGCGAACTTCTGTTTAGCGGCCTTATACACAAGGATTCTGGTATAAAGCGTGCCTTTTACTTGGGAAATTCGAAAAAAAAAACAATAGAACGTGGTCTAAATATTTATGAGTGGAAGTCTACATAGTGGTATGGATTACGGTAGGAAGCTTATTTGCTCTTGTTGATTATAATATTATTTGAGTTGGAACGGAAGTGAAAAAAACAGTTCTATAATGGATTCGTGACGGAGTGACATTTCACGTGAAACTGTGAGACGAAAAATCTATTTAAATCTCTTCATTTTTTCAATGATTTCTTCATTTTTTGAATAAAAACGTGAAAAAAATTGTCACTCCGCTACGAATCCATTATAATAACCTATCGCAGAAGCTTTTTCCACAAAAAAAAACAAAAAACAATTTTGCTTTCAAGAAAAATAAACCAAAAAAACATGTTTCTACCATTTTAAAGAATATTTTCTACCCTAATCTCCTATGTATAAGGCCGGTTCCATAGCTCCAATAGGAACTTACCCTCGTTTTTCTGACTCGTTTTCAAGTCTGGCACGGTGTCCAGGACTTGAAATGTGGGCGGAGCCTAATTTGCTGACGCGTCAGCAAACTGGCATGGCGCACTTTTGGTGCTTGCGCATTTTTCGACTCTCGCATTTTTTTATTGATTTCATTATTTTTCTTTCAGTAAAACCTGTTTTTCTTTGTAAAATGTATGTATTGTATATATATATTTTAATACCATAAAATTGCCCAAACTTCGATTTTCGTGAAGATTTATCCTGCAAAAACACCAAAAAACTCAAAACGATTATTTCGAAGTGGTGGCTGAACCAAATTCGACGTTCTTAGGCTTAAAAAAGTTCTAAAGACCTCAGCTATAATTCCGTTGGAGCACATGTGGGAAAAAATTAAGAATTTATGCTTTTTCACCGAAAAACATTAAAAAAATGCGTCAAAATTTGAATTTCGCGCGAAAAATCCAGTGGGGCGCGTTTGCTCGGTTCCGCCCACTTTTCAAGTCCTGGACACCGTGTCTGGCCATTTATCCTTCAACGGACTGATACCCAAAAGATTACGGTATTCGTAAATCTTTTTAAACACAAGAGGAGGAAAATCAACGTATTTTTATCGATTACATTTTTCAGTTTGCTTCAATCCTTTTCGCATCTATCATTCTTATCTGTGAAGTCTCCTTGGCTACTTTCGAGTACCTTCATTGTCGATTATCTGGAAATCCATTATCGGCGGTTTTTGCAGGTACAGTAGCCTTTTTGTCCATTATTACGCATTCCCGAGTACGTGAGATGTCGTAAAATGGGTCTTGACACGATCGGTGTTTGCACACTTCTGGATTTGAATATTTGTTTTTGACTTTTTTCAATTATGGGGTTATTCTTGAAACCAGCAAAAAAAGCAAAAAATAGAAAAAACCAGCAAAAAATTCAGCGAAAATTCGGAGAATGCTTCGATTGATCTGAAACTTTGGGAAATCATTAAGAAGACACTTCCGGTCATTCCCTGAAAATTTCAGACCAAAATATCGATTTTGAAAATTTTCAGAAATAAAAATCGATAATTTTAAAAATCAATATTTCGGTCTGAAATTTTCAGGGAATGACCGGAAGTATCTTCTTAATGATTTCCCAAAGTTTCAGACCGATCGGAGCATTCTCCGAATTTTCGCTGAATTTTTTGCTGGTTTTTTCTATTTTTTGCTTTTTTTGCTGGTTTCGAGAATAACCCCATTAAAATTTTTCTCAATTTTTTCAGGTTTTTTTTTTTAATTTTATTTTATACTCGGGGGGGGGGGCATTCATTTCAAAAAATATATAACATGATTTTTCCAATTCACGCATGTAGAAAAATTTAAACAATCTACAGTATCCCAAGTACTGTAGATTGTTTACAAGTATGCATACACCGATCGTGGCGTACTCGGGAATACGTAATAATATTTAACTTCAAATATAATACTTCAGGAATTTTCACCTTCCACTCATTTTTCACCACATTTTATATTATCGGTGCAATGAAAAGGATTGAGTGTTTTATGGTACCGTGGCTAACTTTACAGGTATTGTTTTGGTTTATTAAACACAACCCTGCCCCTTATTTTTAATAATACGGTAAATACATGATTATCCTTGCAGTTAATCTTCCTCACATCATTCTCATTGTTTGTGATCGTTTGGTGGATTGCCACACTGTTATCACTTTTCAATCTGGTTCAGTACTTTCATACAAATGATGATAGTGCGTGACAATTTCACAATATTTTGATTTCCCTTTTTTTCCAGAAGGATTGACAAACTCAGAGTTCTTCGTACTCACTGGTGTCATTCTAACTGTCGTGCTTTTCATCTCGATGAAAGTTTCACATGTGTTGTACAAAGGATTCGTTCGTGTACGGGATCAGAACATCTCAGTGTATCGTGTCACCGAGGCAATCGAGAGAGACAGAACTGTTTTGAAACCGAGTTATGTTTGATTTGATATGGTACGTCCAAAGTAGAAAAAAAGCGCAAAAAAAGACGAAAAGATGCGCCCAAAGTAACTTTGTTTTTGCGTCTTTTTCTTTGTTGTTTACCGCCAAACAAGGAAAAAATTAATTGTAAAAATGTTTACAAGTGCGCGTTTTTTTTTAAACTTTGGACGTACCAATAGGAAGTTGGTTTGAATCAGGGATGCCAAGGGTTTTTGAGAAACTAACACATTACACTTTTTCGTCTGAAAATGTGAAATTGAATTTTTAAATTTTTTCCCAGTCACTGCCATAAAATAACAAAAAAAACGCTGAAATTTGTACATATTTAAGACATTATTTCCAACTTTTAATCCCAATCTCGGAAAACCTTACATATTACTGCAATTCTAATTCTAAATTTCTCGCCAGCATTTTCTAGTAGTATAGCTTTTTCCAGTTCTTTTATACAGTACCGTTCAAAAGGTTGGAAACTTTTGGTTTTTGGAGTATAACTTTTGAATGGAGAGGGTTATGGTTCTGAAAATTTGCATGTATCTGCCCGTAATGTTTTTGACAAGCTCCAAAAATGGATTTGGTCATTTTTGAAAACTGCAGATTTTTCAAAAAATTTCAGATGCCAAAATTTTCGACCCAAAAATAATTTTTTTTTCGGATTTTTCAGGACTCGATATTTATGTTCAAAATGAAGTTTCAAAACTAAAAGTATGATTTTAGTTGACTATGTGTTGATCGGACAATTTTCACTTACATCACTTTGAGTATCAGGGTCCACATGGGTAAGTCAACTTTAACTTTTATTGAGAATCACCAAAACCGAATAAAATCAAATAAACTTTGCTTTTTAACAGTTTTATCTAATTTGCCTTAATTTTCTTTCGTTTTGGTGATTCTCATTAAAAATTATAGTTGACTTACCATGTGGACCTGGATACCTTGACCTTGATAAAGTGATGTAAGTCAGCTGAAAATTGTCCGATCGACCCATAGTCAACTAAAATCATACTTTTAGTTTCGAAACTTCATTTAAAAATAAATTTCGAGTCTTGAAAAATTTGAAAAAAAAAAATTATTTTTGGGTCGAAATTTTTTGAAAAATCTGCAGTTTTGAAAAATGACCAAATTCATTTTTGAAGCTTGTCAAAACCATTTCGGGGCAAATTCATGCAAATTTTCAGAATCATAACCCTCTCCATTCAAAAGTTATAGAGTTTTTAGTATTTAAGAAGTATTTTTTAAGCAAAATGGATCAATTTTTATTTAAAATCCACTTCTAACTGGATGGTTTGAAGGGTGGGCTTTGCTTAAAAAATTTAGTTGAGAAAAAAAAGAATAGTGGGCGGAGCTCCAACTTGATCCAATTTTCTTGTACGTCTTAATTTATGGGCCTATTCAAGGAAACCAGCAAAATATGCAAAAATTCGGAGAATGCTCCGATCAGTCTGAAATTTTGACAAAAAATGTCAAAAATACTCACGGACATGTGCAGAAAATTTCAGACCAAAATATCGACTTTTCTGAAAATTTTCAAAATCGATATTCTGGTCTGAAATTTTGTGCACATGTCCGGGAGTATTTTTGACAATTTTTGTCAAAATTTCAGACTAATCGGAGCATTATCCGAATTTTCGCTGAATTTTTTTGCTGGTTTTGTAAATAGCCCAATTAGACTCTAATCTTCAGACGTTAACGAACTTTCGTGTGGTCCAAAGAGTTTCAAATAAAAACAAAAACATTTCCGGCTTCCCCGATCCAAACCGACATATTTCCCCTACTCTGATATCACTTTTTCGTTACGCCCGGGTTTCTTTGGTTTCCCCCAATTTCGATGAACACGAATGTCCACTAAACACGTTTTGTTCCCCTTTTCCCCATTTTCTTAAATCTTTTTCTCTACCCTGTGATACGGTGGAATGTATGTATGTATGTATGTACAGAGAAGAAATGACCGACGATCAAATCAGACTGTTTCAACTTTTTACCCTATTTTTATGTGTGTGTGTTTGTTCAATATATACAATGAACGGATCAATGAATGATTTATTTGGTGGATGACAATAAGTGATGCGTTCAGAATAAAAATCAGTGCCGAGCAAAAATAATTTGGACTTTAGTGACACTAAAATAGAGATATAATGGATTCGTGGCGGAGTGACATTTGACGTGAAACTGGGAGACGAAAAATTTCTTAATTTCTTCAGTTATTTCTTCATTTTTTCGAATAAAAACGTGAAAAAATTGTCACTCCGCCACGAATCCATTATATCATCGACTGAGCCGGCCGAAAAAGAACACAATTTAAAAAGTGCATCTCGGCAATGTTTGACGACGAATGTTGGATGGCTTCCCAATGAACTATGTACGAGTTAAATTTAAAGACACGAAATCCAAGATCATTCCACCATTTCTGATTGATTTATGGTTTAATTTATCGTCGTTTTTGACGGGATTTCTGAATATTTGGTGTCTGTTCATGTGGACGCTAGTCCAAACTTGGGTCTTACAATTAGAGTACAATTTTATCTTGACAAATTACCAATTATGCATTAGTTCATGACAAGTGTTACTAATTTTGCAATATTAGTCCCGTGCTTGAAACTAATGCCGCGTCCAAAGTCAAAAAAATCCCTGGAATAACGTTTTTTTCTGCAGTCTAAAGTTGCACAAAAATCCCAGAAATAACTGAATTTTCGCGTGTTTTTTATTTACAACTTTCATGCCAAAAAATATAGTGGTAAACACCTGTTATTTCTGGGATTTTTTGTGCAACTTTGGACTGCAGAAAAACGTTATTCCAGGATTTTTTTTTGACTTTGGACGCGGCATAATTGGACGATCAGGTTTACGTTCCATGCGTACCGCCCGAATTATCCAGACTACCACCAACAAGAACGCTGGACGGCTAAATAGCTTTTATTACCCGAAGAAACTTTTTTACGTTTAGTCTGATGCCTCTCCGATGCGTTCTGGTAATCATAATTATGCGCCACTGTATAATTAGTTGCGGTTTATTCATGATTGGTTCCTACTATTAGCAACCCCAACTCAAACGGGTTCCGTATTTCGGAATGAATCAAGAGAACAAAATCTACGAGCCCTGGAGAGTTAAGCGTCACTGGCTTTCCAACAAAAAAAACAAAGCAAACTTGAATTCTAACAAATGAACAACTGAACAACTCAAATCCCACTAATATGGTCTATTAGAGCGCGTTTCCGTGAGTAATTAGAACAAGCTAAAAAGCATCTTACAATTAGTCACATGTTCGCTTTATTCCAAATCTTCGAAAAAAAACACTGCTGGAATTTTCGTAACTGTTTTTTCCCGCTAGATGACGCATCTCTGTCTCGCTCATGGTCACTTTTCACCAATTTAACAGGTCGCCGCCAATCTCAATTTCTTTGTCCCATTAATAGATTGCAGAAATTGAAATTGCTTTTCTTTCCGTCCCGTCCGTCCCGTCCCGCAAAACCCCAAAATTCGTCAAATTTTGACTCATTTTCATATTTTTTCCGCCAATTCACGTTCACTGCGACTCCGCCCCCAGATGTAACGAATGAGTATAAGAGTGAATGGAAAACTGAAAGACAGGTTACCTTTCTTCCAATCACTTTGTTTTCTATTTCTCCGCGTCAATTTTTTGTCGATCGTTCGAGATGTTTTCCCTTTCTCTTCTTATTTTTATTCTCTCTATTCAATTATCCGAGACACGAATTATAAGGTAAGATCTGACTAGGTCCATCTGATACTGAGCCGTTTTATAATTACAAGAACTTTAGAACTCGACGAGGTGCCTACATGACACCGTATTCCCGACCAAACTACGGAGAAAACCAATGGGGTCAGAACACCTACAATCCTTATCAGAACCAGAACAATTGGGAGCAGCAACACTATTATGGGTACAACAATCAGAGATCCAGCTACGGAAGACCTTCTAACTATGGACCACCACCACCACCACCACCACAACCTACATACGGACCGCCCAGATCTTCCTATGGTCGTCCAGAAACGCCTACTTATTCTCCGTACTCTCGGCCAACATCTTCTTACGGAAGACCTCCACAATTCAACGTTCCACAACCTTCGCCAGTTATCCCTATTGTGCCACCAACAGTGGAGCCTCCAGTTTATCCACCAATCGTTCCTACAGTTCCTGCTCCAGAGCCAGGACCACTTCCACCTACTGATTCCAACACTGCTCCTCTTTTCGGAGGAGTTGAGCCAGGAGCTGGAGCCCTTTCTCCGGGAGGAGCCCCACCAACTGATGATGAAATGACCAGAGTCGAAGCGGCGGAGAAGGAAAATGAGGTAAGAACTTTCAAAAATTGATATTTATGTACGATGTTAAATATTTTTCTCATCAATCATTTTCTAATTTCCTTGTTACTAAAAAGGCTACCCTGGGGAAAAATCAAACACGTCATCTACCGTAACCGAAAAAAAACCAATATACGGATGCGGACGTTTCGAAAGCTTTTCTGTATTTTGTCGTCGCGGTGTTTGCACACAATCGTTTCTAAAATATTTTTTTTAATGGGATTATTCAGGATCGGAAAAAAATAGTTGTTTTCCTTATTCAAACGACAGGAAAAAAATAAAAAAATCCGTGGCCGCGAGAGTTTTTTTCCGTTGCTTTTCTAGACCATCGCAAAAGTTTTTTAGGCCCTCCGCTGTGAGACCTACGAAATATCGATTTACGGGCGAATAAATTTTTAAATTTTTTTTTGGAGAATTGATCGTATTTTATTGCTTACTTCCAATGAATTTCTGTATTTTTTCAAAAATTATCCGCCCGTAAATCGATATTTCGCAGGTCTCACAGCGGAGGGCCTAAAAAACTTTTGCGATGGCCTAGAAAAGCAACGGAAAAAGACTCTCGCGGCCACGGATTTTTTCTTTTTTTCCGTCATTTGAATAAGGAAAAAAGGAAAAAAACAATTTTTTTTCCGACCCTGAATAACCCCATAAGGAAAATTCGTACAAACACCGCAACGATAAAATGCAGAAAAACTTTTGAAACGTCCGAGAGCCGAAAATTTGGCACCCAATTCCTCCCTTTTGCCAGGCTTCAGTTGGCTCACTATCTATAGCCCTAGTGCAATTCAAGATACCAAGACTTTCTCGACAACCTAATGAACATATTCCGAATTGTCCAAATATGTATCGAGATCGAAAATAATCCGTCTAGTCACCTACTGTGATAGCCCGAAATATGTTACTACCAAAGAATCCCACTTAATAATTCTACAGGTCCGAAGAGCACGTGGAGGACCGCCCGGAATCAACGTGGACGCTATCGCCGAAACTGGAACCCTTCCTCCTCAAGCCGCCGTTCCCGAAATTCCTATGCCACCTTCCAAGTAATTTAATTTTTGAAATATTTTTTGTACAATTCATCATCATTTTGTTTTACGGTTATTTTCACTTTGATTTCATCTGTATCAACTTATTTTAAATTTTTTTTTCAAGTTCTTATACTAAAACAACCCGACCATTTGAATAAAATTCAAGAGTTCAAATCAAATCGTGTGCACAATGCAAACCAAAAACACCAAACAATAGAATTGTTACCAAGGAGACTACGTGATTTTCCAGCTGAAATGCGAGAAAACAAAACTGACTTTTGAGAAGCCATTCGGAGTCAGATTATCACCAGTCGTTTCACTCTTTCTCGGCTTATGTCTTGTAGCAGATCGCACAAATTTGAATATTTTTGCAGAAGCACATTCAATTTTCTCACTTTTCATGCTTTACAAGACGCATAATCCCGTAAAAAGAAGCTAGAGATTTGAGACGTTTTCCGTTTATTTTCTTGCTCGCGGAGCCGTGCAAGAGCCAATCAAATGCATTTTTTTTCGTTTTTCTTTTCTTTGCTCACTTTTGACGTTGTTTTTTTCACTGGAAACTAATTAACGAAGAACCACAAAGTGATGTCATACAATTGATGAGCTTCTTTTTCTTACTTGAAAAAATCGAACATTTCAAAAACTTATTACTGGAAAGTTTAAAATATAAAATCCCACAAAACTTTCTATTATGTTTGCCCTTTAAAAAACAAACGTTTTTGTGATTGCATTGCATCATTGGCTCTGTCAATACATTTTCCTATTTCGCAAGTCCAGTCAACATCCCTTTTGCATCATCCGAAAAGGGCGCCTAGCTTTTTTTCTCGTCTTATTTTTCTTGAGGCTCTGCTGGGTTTTATTAACAGAACCGCAGATGTTTATATCGCAGTTTCAAAACAAAGTTTTTCTCTACGCGTGCTCTTCGTTGAGATCTAGAAAATCTTATTTTAATATAAAATTTTCTTTCATTTCAGAGACATCCTCTACGAACTAAGCTGCAAAATCGAACATGGATAGGTGAGTAAAATATTTTATGCAATTGAGGTCTACCGCGCTGAAAAGTTAAACGGCATTTCTTTTAAATTGCCTGAATACTTCGTCGAACTCAAAACTTTGTTTTTTCTGTTTCTAAATTGATTTTTCCATTTTTTGTTGATTAATTGCAAAAAAAAGCAAAAGGAAATTCCTAGCTTCTTGCAAAAAATCGAATTTAAAGTATAAGAAAATTAACGCTTTAGCCATCACACTCAGATGACCGATTCGGATAATTATCGTGGCTGAATGATATTCGTAAATTTCCTCAAAAGGTTCGAAAATTTTCTGCCGAGATCCGTAAATTTCCTCGTGAGACTTCGTTAGAATTTACAAATCTTACAAAAAAATTTATAAATCACATGAGATACATATTGTCGGCCCTCCAAAATGGTCAAACTCGCTCCGCTGAACTTAACGCTATTCGATTTTCATTTTGGTCACTAAATTATTTAATTTCACGTATAAATTCAACGTGAAATGAAATAATTTGGAAACTAAAATGAAAATTGCATAGCGTTGAGTTCAGCAGAGCGCGTTTGACCATTTTGGCGGGCCGACAATATTACAAATCTTATGAGAAAATTTACGAATCTCACCCAGCCACGATAATTATTCGAATCAGTCGTTTGAGATCCGTAAATTTTCTAAAAATTCAAAAAAATTAAATGCCTGATTGTGAGAAGAGGACTCACAATAGTTGTGAAATACGGTGGAGTTAGACATTTATTTACAAGATACATGTTAGGGCAACGCAATTTATAAACAGATCAAACATTGATCTTTTGATAAAAAATATCATGCGCCTGTTGATTGTCAAATATTTTCTCTTTTTTTTCGTCGTTTTCATGTTTCTCCCGTGCTTCTATTGCAGAAATCTTCTCTTTCTCGATGCGGCGCGAAAGTGAATTTCCCCTCTCCGTCTTCTCCTCTCGCTCTCGACTGCTCTTTTCAGTTTCTGACATTTTGCACGTACTTTGCGCGCATGGCCCAAGGGCCTTCGATATTTTCGGCGACGAGAAACGTCCAGTTTAGTTATCTTGCTAGCCTCTCTTCATTTTTTTTTCGTTTGAAAAAATAACAACATACTTCTCAAATATTTTTCAACATTGAATGCATTTTCAGCATGGCCACCACCATAAAAGAAGTCTTCGCAGAAATCGCTCCTGTAGTGGAGAACAGCCACGGCAAGGTGACTGTGGTCGGAGTTGGGCAAGTCGGAATGGCCTGCGCATATTCGGTTCTTCAACAGAACATCGCTAACGAGCTGTGCCTTGTGGATGTTGTCGCCGACAAATTGAAAGGAGAGATGATGGATCTTCAGCACGGATTGGCTTTTACTCGCCATTGCACTGTCAAGGCTGATACTGGTAGGTTATTGTTATGAAAGTGTTATCAGCGCCGACGCTATCAGATATTCGGTCAAATTGATATTGTTTGCCCGACATGACGGTGAAAAGTGTTTTTTTATTATTTTGGTTTCAACATTTTTTCCATTTTTTTGTATAAATTCTAAATACTTGAAACGAAATAATTGGGAAACCAAAATGAAAATCACAAAATACTAAATTAAACGGAGCGTGTTTGACCGTCGTGGCGGCCTATAATCAGCCATATTGGGCGTTTTCGGCCACTGCGTGGCTTGAAATAAGGCAACTCCTGGCTATTAGCCGTTGTATTGTCCATTCGCGAAGAAAGCAAGTGCGCTCCACAAAACTTACAGTACTGGCCATAAAGAATGCGACAACTGGTTTTTTGACGATAACTTCTTGGAAAGTTAACTTTTTGACCCGAATTTCTTACTGTATCTGCAATGGAACCTCACGAAAACTTGCGTACTTGCGAATTGCATCATTCTGCAAAAAAAATATTTTTTTTTTTAAATTTTTTAAGTTTTTCTCATTTTTGCACTTTTTTCATGTATTTCAGTTTTTTGTATAAAGTTGAATGCAAATTAATTGGGAGTAGTTCTAATTAGTTTTTTATTGTTTTTCAGCCATAGTCAGACCATTTGGGAAAAAACTTTCACTGTGGACGTTCGAAAAAGCATCGTACGTGGGCATGAACTAGGCGCGCATCCGAAGATACTCGCAACCTAGTTTGGTTCTTCTTCCAGCGAAATTTAACGTGGTTTGAAGAATAACCGTGATGATGTAAGGTTTCAATTAGCTTTCTAAACTGATTTCGACTATTCAGGATGGTGTAGTTCATCGTCAATCTCCAGGAAGACCCCGAACTACTTCCAGAGCTATGGATCGAAATATCTTGCGCGCGTGCCGAGAAAATCCTAGACGCACATCTACGGATATTCAAGTTTCCGTGACGTCTCCAAATAAGCCGGTGCCATCGAGAAGGACTATTAGAAGACGTCTGCAAGTTGCTGGACTGCACGGACGAAGACCAGTCAAAAAGCCACTCGTTAGTCTAAAAACCGGAAAGCTCGCATTGAATGGGCTAAACAGCACTTGTCCTGGGGACCTCGAGAGTGGGCTAATCACATCTGGAGCGACGAATCGAAGTTCAATCTGTTCGGTACTGATGGTATTCAATGGATTCGACGTCCTATTGGCTCCAGATATGCTCCTCAGTACCAATGTCCGACGGTAAAACATGGAGGTGGATCTGTGATGGTTTGGGGATGCTTCTCCGACACTTCCATGGGTCCATTGAAGAGAATTGTTGGAACCATGAACGATGTGTGTACCAAGACATCCTGGAGAACACAATGCGACCATGGGCAAGAGCAAATTTGGGCCGATCGTGGGTGTTTCAGCAGGATAATGACCCGAAGCATGCTTAGGGTCATGTCGCCAATTGGTTTCGACGTCGCCGTGTGGATCTCCTAGAATGGCCAAGTCAGTCTCCGGACTTGAATCCCATCGAACATATGTGGGAGGAGCTAGAACGACGTCCCAAAGGAGTCCGAGCCTCCAGTGCCAACCAGAAATTCGCTAAACTCGAAGCTGCTTGGAAGAGTATCCCGATGACGGTGGTTCAGACGCTCCTGGATTCGATGCCACGTAGATGCCAGGCTGTTATTGATGCCAAAGGATACCCAACCAAGTATTAAATCACTTTTTATAGTTACCTTGCTTTTGTTTTTGACTTTCGGTGATTCTAGAGCTTATTTGTATAGATCTCCAAAAATGTCAATTTTAATGAATTTTCGAAAAAATTGAATAAAAAAATAATTTTCAGCAGAATTTTAAAATCAACTTGACAGAAAGGTTTCTGATAGTGCTTAAAAAATCTCACAAAAAATTTGGGTCAAAAAGTTAACATTCCAAGAAGTTATTGTCAAAAAACTAGTTGTCGCATTCTTTATGGCCAGTACTGTAGTTCTTCGTGGATTTCATTTTCGTCGCCAAATTATTTCAATTCACGTGTAAATTCAAAGTGAAATTAAATTATTTGGCGACGAAAATGAAATCCACGAAGTACTAAGTTTCGTGGAGCGTTTCGTGGTTTTCGTGGAGAACTTGCTTTTTTCGCGAATGGACAATAGTTTCGTGGAGAACTTGCTTTTTTCGCGAATGGACAATAGCGGGGGCGCATGACAAATTCACTCGCGTTGTTCACTGATTAGGTGTCAATATTGACTATCTACCATTCTCGATGGTTCACAGCAATTTTAAACTCGTGAATATTTTTGAAACATTGTTTAGGCCTCGCCAATAGGAGCGATAAACATCTGAACTGTCATGATTACACATGATCTCGACAAAGCACGTGAAAATCATCAGAAGTATTTAGTATGTACTCGCCACGGTGTGGCACTGCATGATAAATAATCTCTTGGCAAGATACAATAACTAAACTAGGACTAAAAATTCTTGTTTTATCTATCAATCAAACATACACGGTGTCCCAAAGTGGAAAAGTGTCTTCAACTGTCTGCACTCTCTTCTCTCTCCCTCCCCGCCGCAGCGCAGTTATTTTTTCAACTGAAAATTGTTTCTTTTTTGATTTTCAGCAAAACTATACCACTTTTCGAAAATCTGTCATTAAAATATATTCTCCAGATCAAATGCTTCGTTTTTATTACAAAAACAACACGATTGGTGCAGAATTGACGGAGGAGATGAGATGCATTTTTACATTTTGAAACACCGAGAAAAAAACCGAATTCGCACGTTTCGAGCTGGTCGTGGTATTAAAATGTTCGCGAGAAAATTCTGCACAAGGGAGACATTTAAAATGCATTATTATGTTGCAGAAAATTGCGTTTTTAGTAAAATTCTGTACTAATTTTTTAAAAATGCATCTCCTCCGTCAATTCTGCACCAATCGTGGTGTTTTTGTAATAAAAATGAAGCATTTGACGTGAAGAACATATTTTAATGACAGATTTTCAAAAAGTGGTCTAGTTTTGCTAAAAACCAAAAAAATAAAAAAATTCCAGTGGAAAAAATAACTGCGCTGAGGTGGGGAGGGAGATAGAAGAGAGTGCAGACAGTTGAAGACATTTTTCCACTTTGGGACACCGTGACATATGAGAAAAATAGTTTAAGAATTAACAAATTAAATAATGCAATAAAAAAAACTAAAAACAAATAAAAACAAACAGTAAATTTTAAAAAAAGCGAAAAAAACGAAAAAAAAATGTTTCTATTGTGGATTCGTGGCGGAGTGACAATTTTTATTTTTCACGTTCTCATTCAAAAAAATGAAGAAATATTATTGTTTTAAAAAATTTGTCACCTGGCGAGAGGCGCGAACTTGAAAAATAGGCTCCGCCCCCTCGCCAAGATTTTTCTGCAATGGCTGCACCTCCGTTTGCAAGCGCGCCGCGCGCGATTTTCTGCTTGGAATTTTTGTTTATTTTTTCCGCCAAACCTTCACAAGAAATACATAGTTAAACGTATTTTCCATATTTTTGCGAGGAATTTTTGCGCGAATTTTTGCTTTATTTATTTGTTTCGAATTTTTATAAAATTATTGTTTTTCAATGATTTTTTTTGAATTTTTTCTGTACCTATGCAGACGAATTTTGCTGCCATTGTATTTCATAGGTTCATAAAAAATAAATCAAGCCAAATTCTGTCATTTTTTCAACAATTTCAGACCTCTGATCAAACAAAACACATAGAATTCATCGAAGATTTATTTTTTATCCTGGAAAAAAAGTTTACAGACAATATCAGCAGATTATGGATCCTGCCGAGCGATCATCGCCTACCTGTCCCCCAAAACCTTCATTTCAGAAAGGTACTGGAAAAATTTGATTAAATATTAAAAATTAAATTTAAATAAATAAAAAAATTAAAACACGTAGAATTCATTTCCAAATGAAGCAATCGTCGTCATCCAAGCGTGTTCAGGTCAGGCCGGGGCAAATTGAAGGATTGCCGTCTCTGAAAAATATCCAAACATATGAGGTTGAAACGAAAGAAAAATCCACGCGATGCGCAGATGAGCGAAAGCCAGCATATGCAAATATACTGTCGCTTTTAAAAAAGGTTACAAAAAAACTTATAATTGATTCGTGACGGAGTGACATTTCACGTGAAACTGTGAGACGAAAATTCTCTTGATTTCTTCAATTTTTTCGAATAAAAACGTGAAAAAAATTGTCACTCCGCCACGAATCCATTATACCATTTTCTCATAAAATAAAAACTCACAGGAGGATCGCGATTTTCTGGAAATAGGGAGAGCTGTCGCCTCTATCGATGCCACCGACTTTCCCAAAGGACCAGAAAATTCTGCCGCATTTATTCATTTCTCGTCGGCAGTTTTTGCGCATTATTTGGCGATGATCTGGGTCATCTGCAAAATATTATTATTGTCTTAAAAAAGTTTAAAAATATTAACAATTAAAACTCACACATTTTTAAATCGATAGCCAGGCAAATAATAAACAATACCTGGAAAATCTGAAAAAGAATGCCAGAAAATCGTTTTCCAGCAAAAAAATTGTTTATTTCATAAATTAACAAATTGTTAAAAATGACAAAATTAGTTTTAATATGTATTTTTGTAAAAGTTTGGCGGAAAAAATGAAAAACAATGAGAGAAAATTCCACGCGGAAAATCGCGCGCGGCGCAATTGCAAACGGAGCTGCAGCCATTGCAGAAAAATCTTGGCGAGGGGGCGGAGCCTATTTTTCAAGTTCGCGCCTCTCGCCAGGTGACAAATTTTTTAAAACAATAATAACTGAAGAAATGAAGAGATTTTTCGTCTCCCAGTTTCACGTGAAATGTCACTCCGTCACGAATCCATTATATTGTGTTTTCAATCGACTTGCATTCACCGTTTTGTCTGTGTCTCTTCAAATATCACTGTTCGCATGGTCGCGCACAAATAAGTGGGCGGAGTTTCGTGTTCTCGTGTCGAAAGTCGATTGAAAACACAATATAAGTCCATCAAACGCAGAAGTGTTCCAATTATAGTTTTAACGGTATTGTATACCATTTTTAAACTTCAATTTTTCAGACTACTCTATCACGGCTGGCTCAAAGCTTTGCGTTGTGACAGCAGGTGCTCGTCAACGTGAGGGCGAGACTCGTCTTTCGCTAGTGCAGCGCAACGTCGAGATTTTCAAGGGAATTATCCCACAGCTCGTCAAGTACTCTCCAGACACTTGCATTCTCGTCGTCTCCAACCCTGTCGACGTGCTAACCTATGTCACCTGGAAACTTTCTGGACTTCCTCGCGAGCGAGTCTTTGGCTCCGGAACCAATCTTGATTCGGCGCGCTTCCGTTTCTTGCTCTCCGAAAAGCTGAACATTGCTCCATCATCGTGCCACGGGTGGATCATTGGAGAGCATGGAGACTCCAGTGTGGCCGTCTGGTCTGGAGTCAACGTAGCAGGAGTAACTCTTCACGAAGTTAACCCAGACATTGGAGAGAAGACCGACACCGAGCACTGGGAGCAAGAGATTCACAGAAAAGTCGTGGACAGTGCATACGAAATTATCAAGTTGAAGGGATACACTTCGTGGGCCATCGGACTTTCCGTTGCCAAGATCGCTCAAGGAATATTCAGCAACTCTCGCAACGTCTTTGCTCTTTCGACAAATGTCAAGGGATTCCACGGAATCTCGGACGATGTCTATCTCTCACTGCCCGTTGTGCTCGGATCCGCTGGACTTACACATGTCGTCAAGCAGAATCTGACTGATGCGGAGATTGCCAAGTTGCACAGCTCTGCGAAGGCTCTTCTAGAGGTGCAGAATGGCATCGTCATGTGAATAACTTTTTATTGAATACATTTTTAACGCACCGTCTAAATACATACTAGCATATTGTCAAACAGTCTCCTATTTTCTAAGAATCTCATGAAATAAACAGCGTTCATTATATTTACACGGACTATTTTTCTTATATAGAAAATTTTAGATTAGTCTGTAATGATTGTCATTACTAGAAATAAAAACAAAAAAATAAATATTTGACGCGGGCGACTTAGTCGCCACAAGCCGCAGGCTTGTTAATATATAACATCGTCCTAAATAGCTTTCTGCCGCAACCTTTAAAACGTGATTCAAAGCGCTTTGGGGCATGTCTGAAACGTTTTTTTAATAAACAAGCTTGCTCAAGAAAAACATCGAGTTTTCCAAATATTTTGAACGATCTTTTCTTCTCAAATTTTCCATTATCAGCATGATCCTACAATAGACAACCAAAATTAAAGAAATAAGAAAAAACACATTATTTTAACGAGCGGCACTCTATTGCAGATATTTCAGCAATCGAAACTATTGAAATTGGCAAATAGTGTGCTGAACAGAGCAATTTTCAGCACCTAAATATTTACAAAGTGATAAAAATAAAAAAAAACAAGAAATGAGAAAAAAAAGAAAGAGAAAAAGAAATTTTTGGCTTGAAAAAAATCAGAATATCGGCGACAAATTTGAAAAAGTGCGAAATTTGATACAATCGTGGCGAGACCCATGTACCGTAAAGGGCTGTGCGCCTTTAAAAATTCTTTTCTTTTTGTAGTTTACAAATTGAATTATTTTTTCTCCTTTTATCCTTATTTTCCAGGCTCAAAACTATTTTTATTCTATTTTTTGTCAGTCATTTTTTCACCAACTATTATTTTTAAGCACAATGTGGGTGCGGAAACCTTTGCGGTGTTCATCATTGCTTCTTTTTCTGTTTTCCTGTGACGTTTTCGCATATTCCCTTGATGAAATTCTGCGGACGGATCAGTACATTTTGGTCGCGCAACAGGATGGATTCACTTTTTTTGAAACGAATGTTCCCGCAGAAGAATGCCCTCGAGTTGCTAGTCGATCAAAAAAGTGAGTTCACAGAGCCAACTTCAATTCAACAACAAATTTTCAGCAATCCAGCACTTCACTTCATCTATGAAAATGTCCACTTGTTCCGAGATCCAACCGGTGTTTTTCCACCTCGTATTTTGATGGTTAGAGCTGGTAAACACAACAGCAAGTACTATTTAACTGTTC
Organism: Caenorhabditis japonica; assembly: GCA_963572235.1. Taxonomy (NCBI): domain Eukaryota; kingdom Metazoa; phylum Nematoda; class Chromadorea; order Rhabditida; family Rhabditidae; genus Caenorhabditis; species Caenorhabditis japonica. Next base: position 20,593,479 of record OY754343.1, on the reverse strand, counting down.
TTCCGATAAATGTAAATTTTATATATCAGAATTTTTTTGTAGATTATCTAATCCTTTTTCAGTCAACCGAGATTTTCACCGACGGCTCTGAAACGCGTATAGAGTTTTTTGACAAGCGCACTCCTAACCCAGATTCGAGACAGAAAGCAGAGTTCATATACAGAAAAACTGATTTGGTTTGGAATTTTCTTTCGCCTATTATTTTCCAATTTTAGTTTTTTTTATTATTTAGAAATTTACTCTTTTCGACACGAGCAACCGGATATTCTACATGGACCATTCTACACCAATTTCTTATCGCGTTGAAAAGTTTTATCTGTATGATGATTCGCAAGGGCAAACAAAGGTTATCCAGTTGGAAAATTATTACAACGCTTCCTCAGAAACTGGAAAAAGATTTGACTGGATTGAAGATCAGTACGCGCAGAAATTTTACTACAAGGAAGAGGTGGAAAATGTGACTACATTGTTCGAAGTTCCCATGGGGATAGATCTTATTCCATACTTGAACGGAGCTCGAGCTGGCACTAAAATTGGAGAATTATCGGCTCCCGGAAAAACGGAAAAGTTTGAAATTTAGATGTCTTATATTTTTTTTCTTTCTCTTTGTTTTAGCGCATTTGACGGTGCATTTTTCACACTGGAAACTCGGCAACCAGTTTCTGGAATGACCGCTCATTTTTCCCGATTGGATTCAGAAGATCAAATGTCTTGCGATATGGAGCCTGTAGATTCCAAGTTCGCCATTTTGAATAAGCTTTTTATCATTCGGTAAGTTTTTTTTTGTTGAAATAAATATTTAATGGGGTTATTCACGAAATGGCAAAAAACTGCGCGAAAACTCGGAAAATGCTCCGATTTACCTGAAATTTCGGGAAATGAGGGAGAAAACTCTCCCGGACTTTCCCACAAAATTTCAGACCAAAATATCGATTTTAAGCATTTTCAGAAAAAAAAGCAATATTTCTTAAAAATCGATATTTTTGTCTGAAATTTTTTAGGAATGTCCGGAAGAGTTTTCTCCCTCATTTTCCAAAATTTCAGAGAAATCGGAGCATTTTCCGAGTTTTCGCGCAGTTTTTTGCCATTTCGTGAATAACCCCATAAAAGAGTTTATTATTTTCAGAGGCAACGACTACTGTTTATTGCGAGATGGTCCAAATTACGACAAGAAAAATTGCGAGGAAGAGCAGCGCATATTTCTTCTATCTAGAGGATTGGTTAGCGATTAGGCTCTGGGACGTTTCAAAACAAGACGTTTCAAAACTGGGACGTTTCAAAACTTTTTTGCATTTTTTCGTAGCGTTTTTTACCAATTGACACCAAAACGCACGCTCATTAGGTTTTTATTTTTTGCTTTTATCAATTATTTGTATTTTTATGGAAATTTAAATACACTAGTACGCCGCAAAAATGCAAAAAAGTTTTGAAACGTCCCAGTTTTGAAACGTCTTGTTTTGAAACGTCCCAGAGCCAGCGATTACAGTGTTTTTCAAAATAAACTTTTTTTTTTGTTTCTAAAGATTGACGAGCCGTTTAATTTTGTAAAATGGCTTCTAACCTCCTGCATTTTGATGCTCATACTCATCGTTCTCCTTTTCGTTTACATCTACTGGCTTCGCTCTTCTTTCGTTTTGGACGATGAGATCAATGAGCAAAATGAGGTGAGTAAATAAACAAACAATTTTTTCGAAAATATGAGATTTTCAGCACGAAACGGAGGCATCTCTGTTCGTGGCGAAGCAACGAAGTTTCCCATCTGCATACCCATCGGAACTTCTTGACGTTTCTGTCGACAAATGGAACTAATTTTGCTCCATTTTCTCACTTCTTATCTCTGGTACTCAATTGAAATTTGCCTGTTCCATTTTGTTGTTGTTGCGATAATAATTTAGTTCTCGAAGTTATCTGTTTATGTACCTGGTTCTGTGATCTCTGATTCAGAAATGTTACTTTTATTTATCAGGAACGCGTTGCTGATCAGTCACGTTTTGTATTGCTAGAGCTGCATGAAAGAACAGTTTTGGAACGAGATGAGATGGCTTGATTGTGTCAGGTAATTTTCGGAAAATTGTGAAAACAAAAAATTGCAACGCGGTGTTTGCGTACTTTTAAAATTCAAACGAAAATGGATTCCTGACGGAGTGACAATTTTTCACGTTTTTATTCGAAAAATGAAGAGATTTCTCGTCTTCGTCTCTTTCCTTTTTTTTATACAAGAGCATTTTCATAGATTTTCTCAGCAAAATGTGTTTTTGAATAAAAATTACCAATTCCAGATTGCACAAAAAACTTTAATGGACCTATTCATTTGAATTAAAATGAATTTTTATGTCACATTTATTCAATGCATTACAACATATTAATTAATTAATCTGAATTTTCCTGAACCATTGAGTTTGAGTTTTTGTGAAAATCGCGCCTATCCATCCTGGTCAAAAAATCCATCTTTTGTCATCATTTTTGTGTACTCGGAGTAAATGTTTAAAGGCGCATGCATTTATTTGTCAATAAGTTCACTTATTTGACCAGGATGGCTAGGCGCGATTTTCAGAAAAACTCAAACTCAATGGTTCAGAAAAATTCAGATTAATTAATTAATATGATGTAATGCATTGAATAAATGTGACATAAAAATTCATTTTAATTGAAGTGAATAGGTCCATAATAGTGAAAAATGCAAAAAATCGAATTTTTTTAAAAACAGAATAAAAAATATTTTTCCGCTAACGTAGTCTGTCAAAATCGTGGCGAGACCAGCCAACTTTTGCCCCACAATTCACCGCGTTTTGTCACTCATTCATGAATCCATAATAACGTTTCGAAACGTCCCAGAGCCCGATTTATCGCGGCTCCCCGACGATTCGCAACCCGACGCTTCGAAAAAAAAAAATAATTTTTCAATATTTTCCGCTAAAATGCTTTTTAAATTTTTACCGACAACTGTTTTATCCTAGACCTAATTTTTTCACTAGTGTAAACACTGCGACGAAAAATTGGGCTCTGGGATGTTTCGAAACTTTTGTGCATTTTTGCGACATATGTACTATTGGATTTAAATTTAAATTCTCAAAAATAAAAATAATTGTTAAAAACGAAGCATAAAAGCCAATGTGTTTTGGTGTCGCTTGGCGAAAACCGCTACGCAAAAATGCAATAAAGTTTCGAAACGTCCCAGCCGTAATCTCGTGGGAATCAGCCGAAAATTACGTGAGTGTTTTATACTTTTGAGAAGTTTATATACAACATTTGACATACAACCCGATAAGATCTATGAAGTTCAACTTTTTCTCATAGGTCAAACGTTGGGCAACAGTTGCAAACGTTGCCCCCACGTGCTGTCGTCTTGCCCGTCTCGTTCTCTCTTTCGCTATCTCTTCTTTTTTTATTCTCCTATCGAAGCAACTGTTTCGTCGGCTGTTAAATATATTTGCTTCTACTCCTCCTCCTCCTCCAATCCAACTTTCTCCTTCCCACCAGTTGCTCTTGACCCGACCTATTCTTCACGTTGACAAAAAAAATGCCTTTTTTTTCTTCCATATTTTGGATTTGTTGGAAAAATTCCCAAATCGTAAAGTGATCTGTAATGTTTCCATTTATTTCGTCGTCTCTTTTATCTTCACGCGCTGCGCGCGTCGCATCAGTCCGCCCGTTCTTTTTTTTTGTTTCATTTCTCAACAAAATTCTTCCCCGCAGTTGAACTTCATTTCTGAATTATATTTCAGCTCTGAAACTTGTGGTACTCCAGTGTCTAGTCTTCCACTTCACAATGTTGTCCCGTCTCGCTCGTGTCCAGGTATATAAGACAGAACAGACAAAAAAAAAATGAAACTCCACACATCACACGTGCAGTCTGACTGGCAGCTGCACCTGTCGTTTCTTATCGATATCGTTGATCTCGTTTCGTCGAAAAGGGCGAAAATTAAACTATTTATCAATCAATTTTTTTAAAGTTTAATGGGGTTATTCTCGAAACCAGCAAAAAATTAAGGGAAAATTTGGAAAGTGCTCCGATCGGTCTGAAACTTTAAGAGATCATTTATGTGGCGCACAAAGTAAAAAAAAGCACGCGTGAATTCGCGAAACACGCGCACAAAGTGATGCGAGATTTGCGCGATTTTGAAGCGTCATTTTTACAAAAAGATGTTATGTTCCTTTAAAAATCTTACGGTATTTGTTATATTTTTAGTCGATTTTCGCAACATTTTGCGGCAAATTGGCGTTTTCTGCGGTTTTAAAAATATTTTTCGATAAAGTAAATTAATTTAGCCTTAATTGAAAGAGTTTACGTCACGTAATCAATGTTTTTTATTGACCAAAACATCGGCTTAAAAAATTATCATTAAAAAATCAATTTTTTAAATTGATATTCCGGTCCAATTTTTTTGAGCATATCCAGAAGTATTTTTTGCCTTATTCACCAAAATTTCAAGTCAATCGCAGCATTTTCCGAGTTTTGCGCAGTTTTTTGCCATTTCGTGCAAAACCCCATAACACAATGCTACAAAGTTATTCAGAAAAGGATACAACAAAATAAAGTAACATTTGAATTGCAGACATGCCGGCAAAAAAATTAGGTAGGTTTCCAAACAATGGAAATTTACTTTAAATAAGAGAAAACAGTGATTACATGGCGCAAACCCTTTCAATTAAGGATCAATTAATTTCCTTTACCGAAAAATATCTTTAAAACCACAGAAAACGTCGATTTGCCGCAAAATGTTGCGAAAATCGACTAAAAATATAACAATTACCGTAAGATTTTTAAAGGGACATACCATCTTTTTGTAAAAAATACGCTTCAAAATCGCGCAAATCTCGCATCACTTTGTGCGCGTGTTTCGCGAATTCACGCGTGCTTTTTTTTACTTTGTGCGCAGCATCTTTCTTATATATATTACGCTATTCAAGTATGTCCGTCTGTTCGCTTGGAAGATAGCCCGCCCGTATTCCTCAAAGAGAGAGAGCATTAGGGTTGAGGGATCAAGGTTGATGGGAACTATTTTCAACCACGCCTCTGGATCAACAAAACTCAACAGACCTCAGGAGGAATTGAACCAGGGAGTGCAGATTGCAGTTTGCAACCCCCTAGCTACTACACCAAGTGATACCGATTGCAAACGATATGAACTGATAATTAACTGTTCGCGTCAATCGGGAGTTCAATTGGTTTTCACGTTTAACATTTTTTTTTGTTACTGTTACGCCGAAAGTCGTATAAATATTTATTGTCGGCCCGCCAAAATGATCAAACGCGATCTGCTGAAGAGTTTATGAGACGGAAGCGACAAAGCGAGACTCCAGAAGAAAGAGCGATCCGGAAAAAGAAAGATCGGGAGTCCAGACGTCTTCGGAGAGCAGATTCTACCGAGAAGGAGAAAATGATGGAAAGGATCAGCAACTCGCAGTTAAAATTGGAGACAAGACTGTCTGAAACGCAGGAAAGGGCCGAGGAAAGAAGAGCAAGTCTTCAAAGCAATTCCAAGGCTAAAAGAGCATCTGAAACCAAGGAGCAACGCACTGAGAGATTCGCATACCATTCAACCAGATATCGGAAGAAAAAGGATGAGAAGAATGCAACAACGGCCAAAGACGCATTTGGAGGTGGGAGATAGCTCGGATGCTGACAACTTCCAGAGCAACATCCGACAGTTCAATTCGGCATTAGCACTCGCATCAATGGGTGCACAGGTGGAAGAGTTCAGAGACTACGGACATTACTCTTACAAGATCCATGAATAGATCTACCTTGCAGCTGGACCTCTCCATCCATCGACTGAAAAGGCCCTTTCCTATGGACAATTATACACCATGGACACGAAGCAGGCGGCTGAAGAGAGGCGCAGTGTTGCTCCGAACAAGAACTTAGCTGATCAGGAACGAGCTGGAAAGGACCTCGAAGGGATCAAGGACTTCAGAAAACTCACCTACATCGAAATGCCAGAGTGCTTCACCTTCGACAAGACAAGAGGAGAGTGGAAAACTAGAAAAAGAGGCGGAGATTGGACCATCCGAAGGATCTATATAGTCTCTCCATAAGATCCTGAAAGATACGCTCCACGTCTTCTCCTTCTGTACACCAAAAGTGCCACCAGCTTCTCGGATATGAAGACGAATAAAGACGACAATGGTATTCCAACTGTGCATGATACTTTTGTCGAAGCAGCAAAAGCCCAAGGTCTTCTGAGCGACGATGCCGTCGTCATCAAGTCACTCGAGGAAATGGCCGCTTATCACATGCCAGCTCAGCTGAGAGCAGCCTTCTTTGCTATTTTGGCCTGATCTGAGATTGGCGACACCCAAACTTTGTGGAATATCTTCACGAAGGACATGTCAGAGGATTTTCTGAATCGGGGACACGATCAGGAGGAATCAGAAGCACGAGAGACTACGGCATTGATGAAAGATTGATCCGATTGGGAAAATCAATAGACACGTTCACCACTGCACCTACTATTTTCATCGACAACTCTACGGACGATTTCGTTGATTTGGACATCCACCTGGGAAGACGTACACATAAAACGTGATCCTTCACATGCTCTCATCAATGAACAAGAACGTACAGTGCACCACCTGGACAGGAATTGCCAGCACATTGCTCTCAAATGGCCGGACTTCTGCGTCGCTGTTTAAACTGAAAATCGGAAACGATTCCAAGACGAGCAACCACAGCGAAGGAAGTAACGAGACAAAGAAGCTTAAAGAAATGGATGTGATCATCTGGGACGAGTGCTCCATGATCTCCAAAACTGCATTGGAGACTGCTGATTTCGTGCTTTGAGACTTGCCCGACTCTCCCTTCCCTTTCGTGTCAGATCCTTCCTGTTATCCGACGCGGAACCAAGGCTGACCTCATCAACAACTGTATCAAGAACAGTTACCTCTGGAATCAATTCCAGAAGTTCTCGCTTCTAAACAACATGCGGATCATCAATGGAGATGCCAATCGGATCAAGTTTCTACTAGATGTTGGTGATGGAGTAGCAAACGACTACGAAGATCGAGTCACCCTTCTATGTAGAAGGTCTCCCAGTTTTGGAAGATCTCGTGGATGATGTGTTTGGCGGTTTGAGAGGAGACATTTCGGACGCCGGGACGAAGTTGAAGACGAGTCTACAAACAAACAAATGACTACAGAATTCCTTAACTCTGTTCGGACATCTTCGCTTCCTCTTCACCGTCTTCGTCTGAATGTTGGCTCAGTCGTCATGATTGGAAAAATCTGGACGTGAGCAGTGGAATGTGCAACGGCCCTTCGTCGAGAGTTTCAAGCGAAAGTGCATCCTCTATTCATTCGCCATAGGATCCAAAAAAGAAAAGGACACCTTCGTGCCGAGGATCACCTGATACGAGGACAAAAACCTTTCATTCCACCTCAAGAGAACACAGTTCCCGGTCAAGTTGGCATTTGCCATCAGCATCAACAAAGCACAGAGACAATCGTTTGGAAGAGTTGAACTCTACCTCTCTTTTTTTCCATGAAAATAGTTTTTTGCTAAATAGTTTTTTTTTTAAAAGATAGTTCTGTTGTTCAAATAGTTTTTTAGTGAATAAATTATTGTTTTGAAACTAAAAAGGGTACTTTAAACTAGATCAAGCTTAATGATACGCCCAACCGAACAGCCGCCGCAGGCGGCTACTCAAGACTGATCGGCGCCGATAGGCGTCAGATCAGGCTTGTTAAAAAATACTCTCGGACATTCCCTGAAAATTTCAGACCAAAATATCGATTTTTATTTCTGAAAATTTTCAAAATCGATATTTTGGTCTGAAATTTTCAGGGAATGATCGGAAGTATTTTTTAAATGTTTTCCCAAAGTTTCAGATCAATCGGAGCATTCTCCGAATTTTCGCTGAATTTTTTGCTGGTTCCGAGAATAAACCCATAAAAATATCGATATTTGCAGCCAAAATGCCAGCAGTTCGTCTCATTCTCCACCTCAAAATCAGCAGCCGCTGCGCCGACCGTCAAGCTGTGGATCGATGGACAGGCCGTTGAATCGAAGACCACTGACTTTGTGGAGCTCACCAATCCAGCCACCAATGAGGTCATCGGACTTGTTCCAAACGCCACCCAGGCTGAGATGCAGGCGGCTGTCGACTCGGCCAAGAACGCATTCAACACCTGGAAGAACACGTACGCCTTTTTTCTCTTTATTTAGCTGAATTGATTAATTGCAGATCCCCACTGACCCGCCAACAATGCATGTTCAAACTTCAAGCTCTTATCAAGAGAGACATGAAGAAGTTGGCTGAGAGCATCACCATTGAGCAGGGAAAGACGCTTCCGGACGCTGAGGGAGATGTGAACAGAGGGCTTCAGGTTGTCGAGCATGCCTGCTCCGTTCCTTCCCTCTTGATGGGAGAGACTCTTCCAAATGTGTCCCGTGACATGGACACTCATTCTTACCGTGTTCCACTTGGAGTCACCGCCGGAATCTGCCCATTCAACTTCCCCGCCATGATTCCTCTTTGGATGTTCCCAGTTGCTTTGGCCACTGGAAACACCATGGTTATCAAGCCATCCGAGCAGGATCCAGGAGCAGCTCAACTTCTTGTCGAGCTCGCCAAAGAGGCCGGAGTTCCAGACGGATGCGTCAACATCATCCACGGACAACACTCGGCTGTCAACTTTATCTGTGATAACCCAGACATCAAGGCGATCTCTTTTGTCGGAGGAGATGCCGCTGGAAAGCACATTTATGAGCGTGGAGCCAAGAACGGAAAGCGTGTTCAGTCCAACATGGGAGCCAAGAACCACGGAGTCATCATGGCCGACGCGAACAAGGAACAGACTTTGAACCAGCTTACCGCAGCAGCCTTCGGAGCTGCTGGACAGCGCTGCATGGCTCTTACCACTGCGGTTCTCGTTGGAGAAGCTCGCGCCTGGCTCCCAGAGCTCGTCGAGAAGGCCAAGAACTTGAAGGTGAACGCCGGATGGAAGCCAGATACTGACATTGGACCACTGATCTCCAAGCAGTCGAAGGCTAGAGTTCTCCGTCTTATCGAGAGTGCCAGAAAGGAGGGAGCTAATATTGCTCTTGACGGATCCAACATCACTGTGCCAGGATTTGAGAATGGAAACTTTGTCGGACCAACCATTCTCGCTGGAGTCAAGCCAAACATGACCTGCTACAAGGTAAACATTTCTTCTTTTTTTTCCTCACCTGTCGAGAGTCCGAGTCGGGGGGATTGGAGCCCCTCGGGCCGTCGACTTCCCGGGAGTCGTGAGTAGTGCTGAAAACGGGGGTTGCAGAACCCCAAGGTTTTTAAAGATGAGCGGTGTAAAAAGGACAAAAATTACGTTAATAACCGTTTATTACGTCGTTCAAGAGCGAATAGTCGGCGCTGAGCCGAAAATAAAGATATTTCATAAAACGGTATATAAACGGTTTAGCGCTACAAAAAGGTTTATATAAAATAAATATTTAAATATTATGACAAAACTGTCGTAATCGCCGTAAAATGGGCCAAAACGTAGGCGCTAAAATCGGCAGAGTTGCCAGATGCGCGGCACATATTTAAAGGCGCATCGTGTCGTCCGGTGGAGATGGTCCCGCCGCGATGCAGTGTAAAACGGCGGCAGTTCAAAAAAGGGGTTGCGCGAGAGAGTGAGAGATTTAGAGAAGAAACAGAGGAACGCTGTGGAGAGGCTCGCCTTCGCTGCGTTATTGATTGATTGTTTTGGGAGAAAAAAGTTGTGAACAGGGGTGGGACAAAAAAAAGTTTTCCACGAAAAAAAAAAATTTTTTTTGTTTTCAAAAAATTTACCAAAAAAAACTTTTTTTTTGTCCCCAAAAGTAATTAACAAAAAAAAAGTTTTTGCTCTTACAAAAAATTCAACAAAAAAAAAAAACAAAAATTTTCCAAGTTTTTGTGGAAAATTAGAGGTTTTTGTCAATTCGAAGCATATACCGAATAAGTGCCCAAAAACCGGGACTTTTTTTCGCCTCCGTGGCTCTAAAAAAAAATTTTTTGCCTGCGGCGTATCATCATGTCTCACTCTTACCATCGAAAAAAAAACAAAACATTTTTTGTCTCATCCAAAAAAAAAACCCGAAAAAACGAAAAAAGAATTTTTTTGGTCCCACCCCTTATACGGGTATTTCATGGTGGTTATTCTGTACTTACACCCCATTTTGTTTTCAGGAAGAGATCTTCGGCCCAGTGCTCGTTGTCATGGAGGCTGAGAACCTCAATGAAGCCATCGAGATCATCAACAACAATCCATACGGAAACGGAACCGCCATCTTCACCTCCAACGGAGCTACCGCCAGAAAGTTCACCAACGAGATTGACGTCGGACAGATTGGAATCAACGTGCCAATCCCAGTCCCATTGCCAATGTTCTCGTTCACCGGATCGCGCGGTTCATTCCTCGGAGATCTCAACTTTTACGGAAAGGCTGGCGTTCAATTCTACACGCAATGGAAGACGGTGACCCAGTACTGGAATGAGTCGCTCACCGAGCTCAAGCCACAGATGTCGTTCCCACAGCTCAAGTAAAAATACAAACGGTTTCTTTTTATTCTTGTTCAATGATTTTTTTTTATTTGCCATGGTTTGTTTGTTTGTTTATAATAAGCGATTTGAAAAAGAGAACCCGTGTTCGTCGGAATGACAGAATCACAGCTCGGAAAGTACAACAGAAGAAGCGCCGCCAAAGTCGTAGTCGAATCGTGGATAATAACCGTTTGGATCGCCAACTTGTCTCTCATTTGTCCGTTTCACAATTGGATGCGTGGGCTCATCGACCTCTAGATCCGACTCTTCCTCCTCTTCATTGCTAGTTGTCGGATCCAAAGTGACGGCAATTATGATTATACCTTAATTTGTGATAAAATGATAGCTTTTTACGTTTATTTGACAGTACCTGTGATAAGAAGGGCCACACTGATAAGCGAAGCGATAAGTACAAGTGCTACCGAGACGGACATTGATTGTGGTCCGTTATTGTTTTGGAATGGACTGATGACGGTTGGCGAAGGGATGGCATTGTCGAGGATGCGACGAGCTTCTTCGTCTGGAAATTGAAATATTTTTTTTCTTGACGGATTTTTTTTACAAAAATTTATTTTCGTCCCGATTTTCTTGCTGGTTACAGTATGATTTTTCGCGAAAAATTAACGACGGTGTCCAGGATTGAAAATGTAGTAATGTTTTACGTGCGCGTCTTTAGGTTATAAATGTTTATTATATAGAAAATAGACAAGTCACTACACACTTAGCAATCAAGGCATTGGGTAAGAAGAAGAGCAAAAAGAAGATAAGGTACGGGTCCGCAAACCGCTCCCGAATGACTAAATTAGCTGCCTTTTATAGGCGTGGGCACGGGCGTTCTGGAACGTTCCTCAGTGATACAGCAGGCGATAGATCGGAGAGACTTCGAAGGCGCAGACGGTGATCTAACTGGTTGGCGCGGGATCGTGGTCCGAAGATGGTCGGCCTGTAGAGTGACGAGGTATGCGGCGACATGCGGAGACGGCAGAGATGGCAGAGATGGCGGTCGGCATGGTCCTTGTGAAGGCAGCTAGGGTAGGCGGTGGCATTGGCAGTGACGGTGGCTCAGGCTGGGCGTCGACGGGAGGAGACGCAGATGACGAGAGGGTTTTCCCGTTGCGGTTGATCGCTGTGTGCCTAATCGTGGCTTGTCTTGTGAGTGAGCATCTGCAAATGAGCAGATATCAAGTACGGTTACAGTGTGAAAACTGTGGTAAAAGGGACCTGCGAGGGGACTGTAATAGAATCACCGGGAGTCTTTACATCTCCCCCCCATGCACGGATTCGTCCCCGAATCACTGTTACGGTAGTCGTAACAAAAGACTACGCGGTGATTGGCTCAGTTGCCTCCATAGAAACTCTCCAATGGGAGTTCTCCTAGAAGCCGTTCCCATTGGGGCGCTCCACGCAGGAACCGGGGCTTCCCAAAAATAAAGCAGATCTTTTTGGTGCGCGAAAGGGACACGTTGACCCGACGTGGGTCATCCAAAAACGCATGGCTTCCATCGGTGCGAGACGTGAGAATAAGCACATAATCGAATTCTCGCCCTTGAGCTCCATCCACAGTATTGACGTATACGTTCTTCGGTGCGTGGTTCATTGCGTGAACGCACGTGGCCTTGTAAAAGGTCAAAATCGCGACAGAGTTCTCTGATCGGAGCTGTTTCAACTCGGTGGCCACTTGGATTGCCCAGAGTGACTCCTGAATATTCAAAACCGACGTACCCTCCATTCTGTGAGGAAAACTGTGTGACATGACCACAACTGGATAGCTACTCGGAAGTCCCATGGATGTCAATTCCGAAAAGTATTGCGCTGGTGAACGACTGGTCTGCAACTCATTATTGTAAAACAACTTACTCAACATTTGCGTGATCGGCGCTGGGCAGCGGTGTACTGTCATGAGTGGCAACTGAGGAAAACGGTTGAACGAAGTGGCGTCTCGCAGGACGGAGCCAATGGCGTAGCGGTGGAGCTGCTCCGGCAATTCGTTGTCGGCAAAGGGTGGAAGCTGGTTCACATCGCCTAAGAGAACCGGGCGAGCTTGCGGGAACGTGTGACAAACTGTCATGAATGCGTATCTCGGCAACTGAGATGCTTCATCAATGAGGAGTAAACCTACCTCGTCTGAGAACTGCTGCATTCCAGTATGCGTATACGCGGATCTAATAGAAGCGATGGTGCCAAGCACCAGATCTGGTTCGAATAGTTGGAAGAAAAGCTGCATGAGCTTCTTCTTTGGGGCACCTGTGCTTACCTCCACTCGGAGATCTCGGCGTTTGAGTGACTTGACTGTAATCTCAGCAGTCTGCTTCAAATAGTGTGTGGCGTCGACGATGTCGTCGTCTAATGGCTTGCTGCTATTGTCAAAACCTGTTACCAACTTATGGAAAAACTCTTTCCAAATGATGGGGAAGTCATCGTCTGTGTGATGCTCTGACTCAAGTTGGTTCCTGTTCGTGGCTGCAATAATTCGTACAATTTTACACTTACCTGTTTTATCGATGTGACGCATTGCTGCAACCGCGGATGTCACGGCGCTGTTCGACATTCCTACCATGACGCTGGTGTCTCGTATCGTGTTCATCCTGTTGAGCACTGAGATGCACAATGTTGTTGTTTTTCCCGTGCCAAAACCGCAACTGATGGCTAGAGCCGTGAACTCGTTCTGCGCGAGTGTGCGTGTGTTCTCCGCTGATTACGGCGAGTGCCTGCATGGCGTTGTTTCCTTTATTCACGATTGGAATATTCTTAAGCTTCGGTGCTTGCCTGGCAAGATCACCTCTGTCTGATGGTCTCTGGTGTATGGTTACTTGAGTGATGGAATCAAAACTTACCGCCGGTGATAACAGCCGAGCGCCTACGCGTACCCGCCTAAGCACTTGCTCCGCTGTTAACACCGACAAACGTAGACTGCTTCCATCCGGTAGTTCCGCTGAGATCGCTGTGCCCTTTGGCCAAAACTTTGTCTGCGTCTCACGATCACCTGTAATTAAATCAAATTTTATAATCGTACCTTTGTATCTGATCGTCTCAACAGATACGACGTCCGCCACAAAGTGTCGTAGATCTTCGTTTCGCGACGCCAGAGCAATGCATCCATATAGCCCGAAAGTGGCCGCATAAGCCTGCGAGTAGGCTGCATCTTCGTGTGGTGCCTTGTGCGAGAACGACATCGGGGCCATTTCCAATTGTCGTTGTTTTTCCGGCGCAATTGGAGTGATCTTCGTGATCAGCGGTGGCAGGGACCAAATGTTCTGTACTTTTGCGGTCAGCTCCAGGACGGTCTTTGTGGCTTCTCCTTTCTTGATGTTGCGGATGAGTTGTCCCGGCAAAAACATGGGCACGAACACGTCGGCGGCAAGGTACTTCTCCTTCTGACTCTTGATTTGATTTGGCTTCATCCATGCCAGGGTGGTCTGTCCGTAAACAACAATCGGAAGTTTGTGACCACGCTGCTTGGTGTCGACGGCGGCACAAATTGGCGTGCTAAACTCGAGTGTTCTTCTGAAGACTGCGCATTCCTTGGCGGCAAAGAATGCTTGCGTATCTTTGTTGACTGGGAGCTGGACTGGTGACCAATCCTCCGGCATAAACTGTTGCCTTCTGAAAACTGATTTAATTACGACCAAGTCACCTGCATAGAGTCCTCTGGTGTCCATTGGCTTTCCGGAAAGATAATCGGTCGTATACTCATTGATGGCTAGGTAGAACAGATCGCCTCGGTCGGTGCCACAATATTCTCTCTTCGCTGGGGATGCTAGCATGTAGCTGCCAATATTCTTCACAATCACTGCCACAATCGCGTCGATATCCGGATCGATTTTGTAGAGGAATTGGGTCGGCATCTGTCTGTCTTCAACGAGTGGGCGTACCATCTCCACGGCTGGTGCTGAGATAGCTGCAATAGTCATATTTCGACCTTTCTGGATCTGCTTGATGGTGAGCTCTTCTGCGGTGCGTTTCGCTGGGTTCTGAGATATTTCATCGTCGCTCAGTCCTCCATAATATTTCTTTAGTGGATGATCTTCTTCCGTGGCTGGAATCTCAAAGTTTCGCTTCTGCTCTGATGCATCAGCGTTTTCTTCTGGTGGCGTGGGGGACGTTATGACTTCTTCGGCGACTGCCTGTGGTACTTCGTCTTCCGCCGCGTCTAATGCGTCGGCTATACCTGCTAGTGGGTTACACTCATCTAAGAGGGCTTTGTCCTCTTTCTCAACGTCTCTTTCAGTAATAGAATCCTCCGAGAGGGCCCCGTCTGCGGCAGGGGCCAGCTGCGCTCGCAAGCTCAACTGTACGGCCTCCCCCACAAACGGGTTGGAATCCCCTCCCGGCTTACCTGGCATTTCCTTGACGCTTTCCTCCGCTTCTGCCATGACGACATCCGGCGGGTTGCTCTTGTCGGAGCTCATTGCCTACTGCTTGGCTGGTAAACGAAATTCACTTGGGATAGCTGAAAATTAAAATTAAATTTTTACGAAAATTTACGGCTTTCTGTGAGATAAGAACGAATTCTTGCGACAAAATTACTACACAAATGACACTCGAGGGATAAAGTGGCGTCCCTAAACGAAAAACATGAAAAAAAATAAAAAGGATTCGCCCAAAATTGACGAAGACTAAATTGGATCCCAAAATTGTTGACTTGTTTACGAAAAACACGGGCGGCACTTGACCTCGCGCCGAGACCTTCGCTTGGAACTGGTGTGCGCCTTTAACTACCGTAACCTAAAATTTTGTCGCATGTTCCTTTAAACCGTATGCTATTTTCGTTTTTAAGAAATCTGAAGCTCACACATGATAGAAATTACAAAATCTCTACCCTAACTCGGAATTTTTTAGGTTTTAAACTTAGCGGAAGGTTTCCTTTGACGTTGCGGGTTGCTTCGAACTGGAGTTGTGTCTGTCGACGTTTCTGTCTCTGTTGGCTCGTGATTTCTGACCACGTCTTC
Source organism: Caenorhabditis japonica (assembly GCA_963572235.1). Taxonomy (NCBI): domain Eukaryota; kingdom Metazoa; phylum Nematoda; class Chromadorea; order Rhabditida; family Rhabditidae; genus Caenorhabditis; species Caenorhabditis japonica. The sequence goes on along the minus strand of OY754343.1, from coordinate 20,578,024 downwards.
ATGTCGATCTCCGTTTCCCGAATCGGTATCGTTGTTAGCGACTGCTTCACCTTCAGTGACAAATTTACCGCCGTTATTTTCATCTGACGATGAAATCTTCTTGATTTGGAACAAATTTGAACAATTCTTTCAGGCTTTCTCGAATCTTTTTTGTCATAAATCGTCGTTGTTGGTCGATTTATTTCTACAACACAACAATTTCCTAACCATGGCAAAACTAACTTGCGTGACAATCCTTTGTGATTCGAGTAATCTTTGTACACTACTCTGTCGCCAGTATTTATGCTTCAACATTGTGCTCATTCGTTGGCCTTCTTTTGATAAATTGCTTGGACTTCTCTGGGGATGTCTTAGGACTACTGAATAATTTTAACAATACCTTTTTATTTGATCTTCTGGGCACACTGCTTTGTCTAGTGAAATCTTGAATTTGAAATCTTCCGTGATGGAAGCTGTATTGACTGCCTTGACATTGTCAAAAACGCGTTGCTTTGCTCTCGTCCTCGAATACTTCGATGGCTTCTGCGGCCTTGGTGCCGGCTGTCAATGTTACCTCAAAATCCGTTGGATTTGTGACTAAAATTTTGAAATTATTTGCGCTAACGAGCGCGGGGGCTGTTAATAGCGATTGACTGACTAAACTTTGCGAAGTAACCAAATATACTGTCGCGCTAACGACCGCAGTCGTCGGCATACTGCACGAAACAAAACTTTCGCTGTTAGCCGGAATTACTGTTTCCTCTGAAACCTGTACCTCAAATACCTGTGGAGTACCCGTGGTGTGCCTGCTTCCAATGGGCAACGTTTCTCCTCCCGTGTGGAATATCGATTTGTTGAAATCGATCGAGAACCGTGGGAGTTGCGCTAGCAAATCATTTCCCAGAATGATATTGTAGTCTCTCGGTCCTTCTGGTGTGCATTCGCCATTTGAAAAATGAACGCGATGCACCAACTTCTGTGATCCAATTGAAAATGTGACGAACGCTGCGCCAGCCATCCTGACTTCGTTGCCACCTAGTCCCACTGCGTGCGGGGCACTAGCTTGATGGAGTTTCAGAACTCCGATTCTTCTGCTGAATGATTGGCCTGCCACCGTTATCGTTGATCCTGTATCAACGAGTGCGAAGCAGCGAAAACCATTTACCTTAATTGAGATTTGCGCGGTCAGGGGAATTCGCGGAAAATGCGCGGAATTTACGGAAAAATCCGACTTACCCTCAACCGATTGGTTCTTCTTCGCTGGCCATGCCAAACTGCGTACGTCACGAGCGTCTTGTTGCTCGGACAACAACGCCTCATTGATTCGTTGTAATTCCGCGACTTGTTGTCAATACATCTCAAGTTGTGCTTGTAGATCCTCCGTCAATGCTGCTTTCACGTGAGCGGCTCCCTGCTGAATCTGATGATTCCTGACTGCTTCGTCGCTTGTCTGTACCACTTTTGGTAGACCGTCCATTCTTTTCATACAATCCCTGGCGATATGTCCTGAAATACCACAATGAAAACACTTACCACTGAATTTGATCCTTCTGTTTCCGTCTTGATTGTTTTGCATCCTCGAATTTGCTTGCGCGTTTAACCAATCATTCTTGAACGACCTGCCAATCGATCTTCCCGGAGGATTTCCTGACGGATTGCTTCATCTAATGCTTGTTTGCATGTCTTCGGGTCCTTGTCCTTTACGTTGTACCGAATTGTGTCCTCGAGGCCGTTGAGAAAAGCGTCACGTGCTTTCTTCTCAATCACTTGCTTGTTTTCGCATCGGAATGCCTGTGCTGCTAGTATCCTGACTCGATTGAAGTACTTTTCAATCGATTCTCCACGTTCCTGTCTGCATTTGGCGAACTGCGCCTCTTGATCTTACCTGTAAGCTCGTTCTCGAACGTTGCTTTAAGATCGGCGACCAACTGATCCACTGTGGCGTTTGCGTTGCCATCCAAAAATTCTTCTGCTCTGTCCCGAGCGTTTCCAACGAGGAATGTCAGAAACGCGTACACCTGCGCTGTCTCCGATGCCTCTGCATCGGCCGCCTTCATCTGGTCCTTGAACTGTCTTACAAACAAAGACAAACTTTCTGAGAAGGCCCCAGAATACGTTCCAATCGACGTGGTCGACTTGAAACCCAACACGCACACACGCGGAATGTGTGGTGCCTGACTCTCTCGAGCTTCCTCGTGCTCTTCTGCGAGAGAGTTCTCCGCAGCGCTTGTAGCGTAATGTACGCTATCCGTAGGATTTAATGTTTCAACTGATCTATCTGGGACTGTTATGTCTTTTCCCGATTCTACCACCGGAGCGCGCACGCCCGAGTGTTCGGTAGAACTACGAGAAACAACTGACTCACCGACAGGAGCGAAGCCATGAGCTTGCTCCTCTAAGACGATTACACGGCTACGCAGCTGGTCCATGTCCATGCGCCAAATCGGTGTCATAACGGGTGGTCGTAGATGTGAACTCCGTAGTTTTTTCTGAAAACATGAATGCTTCCGGCCGGTGCCAGAAGATTCAACCAAACCGAGCGGTGAACGAATAAATTAAAAAAAATAAACGAAACATGATGAAGAAGCCGTCGAGAGGAGACAGAATAGCCTACACCTATTCTACTTGGCGCCAACCACGTGCATACAAATGTATACACAAACTAAAACTACATAAACCCTTTGAGGCAGGGATACCCTCCTAACTAAATCACCACCTGCAAACCCCCACTTTACCTAAACTTAGGCCCTACTCTTAACCCAAAGGGATTCCTAACAAATTAGTTGGCCACCTAAAATGAGAGAAAAATACAATAATAACTAAAAAAATGAAATTCTATTTTACCTAAGACGCGACGTACGGTGAATACTAAGCCTAGGGGAGTTAAAAACTAAGAACCTAGACTAAACTCGCTGCTACCAGTAATGTTTTACGTGCGCGTCTTTAGGTTATAAATGTTTATTATATAGAAAATAGACAAGTCACTACACACTTAGCAATCAAGGCATTGGGTAAGAAGAAGAGCAAAAAGAAGATAAGGTACGGGTCCGCAAACCGCTCCCGAATGACTAAATTAGCTGCCTTTTATAGGCGTGGGCACGGGCGTTCTGGAACGTTCCTCAGTGATACAGCAGGCGATAGATCGGAGAGACTTCGAAGGCGCAGACGGTGATCTAACTGGTTGGCGCGGGATCGTGGTCCGAAGATGGTCGGCCTGTAGAGTGACGAGGTATGCGGCGACATGCGGAGACGGCAGAGATGGCAGAGATGGCGGTCGGCATGGTCCTTGTGAAGGCAGCTAGGGTAGGCGGTGGCATTGGCAGTGACGGTGGCTCAGGCTGGGCGTCGACGGGAGGAGACGCAGATGACGAGAGGGTTTTCCCGTTGCGGTTGATCGCTGTGTGCCTAATCGTGGCTTGTCTTGTGAGTGAGCATCTGCAAATGAGCAGATATCAAGTACGGTTACAGTGTGAAAACTGTGGTAAAAGGGACCTGCGAGGGGACTGTAATAGAATCACCGGGAGTCTTTACAATGTGGATTGAAAATGTGGGCGGAGCCTAATTTGCTGGCGCGCCAGCAAACTTGCATGACGCATTTTCGGTGCTTGCGCATTTTTCGACTCTCGCATTTTTTTATTGATTTTATTATTTTTCTTTCAGTAAAACCTGTTTTTCTTTGTAAAATGTATGTATTGCACGGTGTCCAGGATTTGAAAAGTGGGCGCAGCCGAGCAAACGCGCCCCACTGGATTTTTTCGCGCGAAATTCAAATTTTGATGCATTTTTTTTTATGTTTTTCAGGAAAAAAAGCATAAATTCTTAATTTTTCCCGCATGTGCTCCAACTGAATTATAGCTGAGGTCTTTAGAATTTTTAAAGCCCAAGAACGTCGAATTTGGTTCAGCCACCAATTAGAAATAATCGTTTTGAGTTTTTTGGTGTTTTTGCACGATAAATCTTTACGAAAATCGAAGTTTGGGCAATGTTATGGTATTAAAAGATACAATACATACATTTTACAAAGAAAAACAGGTTTTAATGAAAGAAAAATATAAAAATCAAATAAAAAAATGCGCAAGCAGCGAAAGTGGCTCTGGGACGTTTCAAAACAAGACGTTTCAAAACTGGGACACTTCAAAACTGGGACTATTCAAAACCTGCCACTTCAAAACTAGGACGGTTCAAAACTTTGAGTGCAATTGTGGGCTCTGGGACGTTTCAAAACAAGACGTTTCAAAACTGGGACGTTTCAAAACTGGGACACTTCAAAACTGGGACGATTCAAAACCTGCCACTTCAAAACTAGGACGGTTCAAAACTTTGAGTGCAATTGTGCGTCACGGTGTACGCACTAGTGACACCAGAACACACGCACATTAAATGTTTATTTTCGTTTTGTCATTGTTTTAAACTCTTTTCACGTACTATTCATTTTCTTTTTTCGTTTTGTAATTCTTTAACTCTCTTCACGCGTTTTCCTCTCGTTTCGCATTTTTTTAAAATAATTTTTTGCCGAGCTCATGAGCTCGGCGAATTTGACCAAATTTAAATACCGGCAAAAAATTATTTTAAAAAAAATGCGAAACGAGAGCAAAACGCGTGAAGAGAGTTTAAAAATGACAAAACGAAAAAAGAAAATGAATAGTACTTGAAAAGAGTTTAAAACAATGACAAAACGAAAATAAACATTTAATGTGCGTGTGTTCTGGTGTCACTAGTGCGTACACCGTGACGCACAATTGCACTCAAAGTTTTGAACCGTCCTAGTTTTGAAGTGGCAGGTTTTGAATCGTCCCAGTTTTGAAGTGTCCCAGTTTTGAAACGTCCCAGTTTTGAAACGTCCCAGAGCCGCGAAAGTGCGCCATGCAAGTTTGCTGGCGCGTCAGCAATTTAGGGTCCGCCCACATTTCCAATCCTGGACACTGTGTATTGTATCTTTTAATACCATAAAATTGCCCACACTTTGATTTTCGTAACGATATATTCTGAAAAAACACTTAAAAACTAAAACGATTATTCCGAAATGGTGGCTGAACCAAATTCGTCGTTCTTAGGCTTAAAAAATTTCTAAACACCTCAGCTATAATTCCATTGGAGCACATGTGGGAAAAAATTAAGAATTTATGCTTTTTTTCCCGAAAAACATAAAAAATGCGTCAAAATTTTAATTTCGTTTGCTCGGCTCCGCCCACTTTCCCGTAATCCATTAAAACAATTTAAAAGAGAGTGGTTGAAAATACGAGTAATTGTTTTTCAAAGTTTTTTTTTCATCTTTATTGCCGAAAAAAAAGCTATGACCTACCGTAACCAGAATATTTTATTTTTTATTTTTAGGGGCGTGGCCTATTTAAATCAGTTCCTAAATTGGGTTACTGTAAATCAGGCAAAAATATTTAGATACGCGAGGAATAGTCAGCGAAAATTCTAGGCACCACGAAAAGGGGCGGAGCCTGATTGAAAATTTTTTTTCGAAGGATACGATCATTTAGTCGCAAAAAATAACAAAATAAAACCAGTTTGAACACGAAATTCATAATTTTTGAATTCTACCGTACTTTTTTAAAAGCCTTCGTATCGTGATCAATGGTGAAAACAAAAAAAATTTCAACGCGGTGTTTGCGTACTTTTTAAATTCAAATGCCCGCCAAAAATTCTTGGAGAATGTTCAGAATTAAGAATTCGAAAAAAGTTGAAGAGAAAAGCCGTTGAAAACGGCTAATGCATATGTATACCCAATTCGATGGCTATTAGCCGCTTTTCATGGCTATTAGCTAAAAAATTTCCTAAGAATTTTTAAAACGGGGCAAAAGTACTGTACTGAATTTTAAATTTCTACAACCAACTCACCATTCGCATCAAAAGCTACGACTATCTTCGTGTTGGCATGTGAAACTGCGAGGTAGACGAAAGCGATAAAGATGAATAAGATTAGCAGAATGATACGAACCACGCAACGCATTCAATCATCAGCGATTGTGATGGTTAATGATTCTGGAAAATTTGAACGTTTGTGACAAAATAAAGATTTCAACATTTCAAACACAACGGACATATTGGCTCAATCAAGTCTGTGTAACAAAAAAAAAACAAATCCCCTCCCCTCTCGTTTCGCAATAAAATGAGGATCCGATGGAGGAGGAGGAGGACAGGATTCTATTCTGTTCATCTCTCGGGATGGATGGGACAGGAAAAATTGAGAGCGACGAGTCCATTAATTTTGCCGAGCTGCGGAGCACTCTCTTCCCTTCCTTTTCCGCTCGAAAAGAACGAGTGAATAGGAAAAAAATGCGGAAGGAGAAACATTTTTTGCTGCAAAAGTGGGGCCGTTTAATGATAAATGGTGGCGATTGTTTTGAGTTCGGCGGGTTAATGGGGAAAGTGAAAAATCGCATTTTCTGGTCTTGTGAAATGCAAAAACGGGTTAGTCTAACTCGTCGCGCCAAATTAGACATTAAACAGTTAAAAGCTTTTCTTTTTTTCAAAGTTCAAATACAGTATTATTTTTCGAATTTCCTTAAAACGTTTTTTAGAAAAATTATTCACAGTTTGCCGTATAGAAGAGGTTACTCTTGTCTCAGCTAATGTGAGCTGTGGCCTAGAAAATTCAAAATCTTCCACGTGCAAATTTAGAACGGTTGGGCACAGCTGAAATGAGTGCTACCGTAATTCATTTAAACATATTCATACAATAGAGACGGTAAATACCTTAAATAAAAGAGACCCTTAAAAAATCAAGGAAAAATGAGCACTTATGCGGCACGGTTTTTACTGCATTTTATAGCACATCCAGTTTCAAAATCGTGCCGCAGACTTGCAATGTGCGAGACTTTTTCCTTGGTTTTGTCTTCCCCGGTTTTGATATTCTCAGTTTCGTGATTTCCCCGTTATTAAATCGATTACGGTCACGCTAATTTCAACTGTGTCCGATCGTGCGAAATTAACTGACACGGCACCCCAGCCTTCCAAAATTGTTTCAACCTGGCGCATTTTTAAAACCCCAAGGCTCGGTTATTTTCTGACAAAATGGCCTCGTTTTTGGATTAAAATGGTGTCATTCTGAATAATCAGATGATGATTCGAATTTCTCAAAAAAGTAAATTTTCGAGTGAAAAAATAATTTCATTATCCGACGAACTTGGTGGCGTATTGGACGACTGGGGAGGCGTGACTGATAGGAGTTTTCGTACATATATTGTGGAAAAACTGCAAAAAATTGCAAAAAAAAAAAACGATGCAAAAACCGCAGTTTTCCCCGAATTTTAAAATGTTACAACAATTTTTCACATGAAACGAAACTGCCATCTAAACATGATGTGATGTGAAATTTTGAACAAGGACAGAGAGAAAAGAGGAGAAAAATCGAAAGAATGCATGTAAATTTGAATTCTTTGGAATGTTTGCAGAACAGTCTAAAAATATTTCACCTTTAACAAGGGGCGGAGCCTATTTTTAACGGAATTTTTTGAGAACGCTGGCAAAGCCGGGGAAAATATGAAGGTGCGACAGAATAGAATTAGGCGAAATAGAAATGCTACAAAATAGAACTTGTGGTGCGATGGAGCGTGTTTGCATTATTCTTCGAATTTTCCGATTCTTATTGGTTTTTCAGTACTTTTCTGATATTTAACCCACTTAGCAACAGCGAAAATGAAAAAAAAGTATAAAATCAATCCAGTTTCTCAAAAAAAAAAATTGCATATTTGGCGAAAACTGAGAAATTGAAAAAATAATGCAAACGCGCTCCATCGCACCACGATTTATATTTTTTGTAGCAGTTCTATTTCGCCCAGTTCTATTTTGTAGCAGCTTCATTTCGTTTAGTTCTATTTTGTCGTATCCTCTAAAATATTTCAAAAATCGAGGAACCTGCTCCGCCCCTTTTTCAACTCTGCACTACATTTTTTTCTCCAGTTTAATCAGGGCCTCGAAATTTAAAATGGTTTACTAAAACTGCTTATAGTTCATGACTTGGCATTCAAATCTATGTATTTATACTTTTATAGTACAAAGCCATCATCGTAGAAACGGCAATTCAACTTTTCCTATATGTACTATTTCCGGTTTACCCGGCGGGAAATACAACTAAAAAAAGTGTACAAGAACCGCTTAGTTTTTTTGTGCATTTTTCCATGTTGTAAAATCATGAAAAGTGGTGGCAGCTGGTCGCGAGAAGAAAAAAAATAAAAGAGTGGAGCTCATATTCTCGGAGAGTGGGCGCAATTTAATAGCGGCCTGTAACCCGATAATCGGATGAAGAATCGAATGGAAATATTTGGAGATATTGCAAAAAAAAAAGTAGAAAAAACTGCCGACTCATGTTTTCATGAATCATTGAAATCGAGATGAAGCGGGAATAGAAAAGGAAAGAGAAGAAGGAGAAGATGAAGACGTGTAAAGACAAATATTCAAGATTGGCACGAGAAAGGAAACGAAAGGGCATACGCATACCGCATGCGGCATACGGATGGCTCTAAATGACATTTCAAGGAGATGGAAAAAGAATCCGTTCAGAAGAAAAAGAAAAAGAAGATGACGTGATTAATTGGATACGGAAAAAGATGGCTATCGGAAATGAAACTTTCTTGGAAATAATCTAAAATCCGGTAAAATCGGAATTTTAAAATAGGATTATTAACCCATGAGCAGGAATTCGCACTTTCGGCAAAAAGGGGCGAAGGCTGAGTATTTAAAATTCCGCTCAGGAGTTTTTGGAAAAGTTTTTTCCAGAAGTTGAGGAATGGGATTCGTTTTTTGACATTTTTAAACGTTTTTTTTTAACATTTTTTGACATTTTTTGACATTTATGAATAGGGAAAAAAACAAATATTTTTTCAACATCTTGGAAACGGGCTGATAAAATCGGAATAGTCATTCTTTTTATTGGGGCTTTGGTAGGAAAGTAATTAAAAATCCAGTGTGGCCCTCACAAGGGAACTCATTTTACATAAGCGTTGAGATTTTTCTGAAAATTGGTGGGCTGTTACTTCACATCATTGGCTATTGCGTCCCGCAAAAATTAGCTGCCCGTATGCAGAAACAGGCTGAAAATTTCATTTTGAAAATTATGACCCAAATTCTTATTTTCATTCTTTATCACTAGTCTTATCAGATATCCTTATTGCCTCGCCGCCATCCGTTCTGCTCTATTTTGTAACCTGCCTCTTGAAAGACTGTCGATGTGGAATTCGTAGCCGAGTGGTGGGAGGCGGTGTTATGAAATGGGTGGTCTATAGTTCGAACCCCTTTGTGGACAAAGTGTTTTTGCTTGTCGTTTGAAAGACTCACAAAAATCCTACAAGTTTATGGAATTAAAACTTGGCGAAAATCTTTAAAAAATAAGTCCGAAAAATGGCTAAACAATTTTCACTTTTTTAACATTTTCTATCGTGTTTTCAATCGAGATGAGTCACCAAAACGTGAAACCTCGCCTACTTTTTTCACTTCTCTAATGAGAATATAGTATGATCAAGACAAAAAATGAAAACAAATGGACATTTCTCCATTGTCTCTCTTGTTCAGTTCTCGCGCGCAAAGTAAAGTAACCAGCAACTATTTGAGGGAGGGAATTGGCAAAGTAAACAGCGAGTTGTGTTCCTCTATTCCCCCCCCCCCTTTTTTTTGTCGGAGCGCTGACACAAAAAATAAAAAGATAGGCGTCTAGGCGAGCGCCTCGGCAATTGCCTGAAATGGGGCTCATTGAGATTACTATCAATACATTTGTTTGAACATTTATTTAGAAATGAATGAAAAGAAACGAAATACGTACACATTAATGCTCGCGTAAAGCGTAAATGAGCGAAGAATGCGTAAAAGAAAAAAGGGAGAAAAAGAAAGAAGAAGTAAGAAAGAAACGAGTAGTTATGAAAGTAAAAATATTAATGATGATGATGATGCCGATGTTGAAGGCAGGCGACACGCGAAACAACGAAAACAAGATATTTGTGAAAGAACAAGTTGGTTATGCAACAGTGAATTGCTAGGCCGTTAGAACCCATTTTTATCGAAATGGCTGGTTGCGGACCACACGGTGTCCAGGATTTGAAAAGTGGGCGGAGCCGAGAAAACGCGCCCCACTGGATTTTTTCGCGCGAAATGGAAATTTTGAGGCGTTTTTCATGTTTTTCGGGAAAAAAAGCATAAATTCTTAATTTTTTCACACATGTGCTCCAACGGAATCATAGTTGAGGTTTTTAAAAAATTTTTAAGCCTAAGAACGTCGAATTTGGTTCAGCCACCATTTCGAAATATTCGTTTTGAGTTTTTTGGTGTTTTTTCAGGATAAGTATTTACGAAAATCGAAGTTTGGGCAATTTTTTGATATTAAAAGATACAATACATACATTTTACAAAGAAAAACAGGTTTTACTAAAAGAAAAATAATAAAATCAATAAAAAAAATTCGAGAGTCGAAAAATGCGCAAGCACTGAAAGTGCGCCATGCAAGTTTGCTGGCGCGCCAACAAATTAAGCTCCGCCCACATTTCAAATCCTGGATACCGTGAACCGTAATGAAATAGTGAAAAAACACTCTATTTTTAATTTTTTCTACCGGGTTTTGTTTAAAATTTTAAAATTTCAAAAATCGGAAAAAAAATTGAAGAGTACCAAAAAAACCGACTGATCTTGTACTTATTGTTAGAGTTAGATTACGGTTGACAGCCCAATTCCGCAAACACGGGCAATCGGGTAGTGCCCGTAGTTGCGGCCTAGAAAGTGCAAACTCTTCCACGAAGAAATTCAGCACGATAGGACACAGCTAAAATGACTATGACCGTAATCAATCACAAAAATTTGCTTTATTTCCATGTTTTTCAAACCAAAAAAACACCTTTTTTTAATACCATCACAGAGGAGCCCGGGTAAAAAAATAAGCATACGAACGAGAAAAATCGGTTAATTTAAATAAAAATTAAAAAAATTTCAGAGAAAACATGATTTATGTACTTTTAAAAAAAGTTTCGTTGTTGCAAAATGTCTTGTCTTGCATCTCGCGTCTCGTCTCACCATTAATTTAAAGTTCGCGCCTCTTCTTTTTCTATTTTTCCTCTACAATTTCTCTCATTTTCAACGCGAATAATTCAAAAAACGGCGATGGCAATCTTAACTTGGTATTTACCCTTTTATAGATATGAAAATTCACAATTCACAATAAGAAATAGGAATAATAGAAACAAAGGAATTTGTTGCTTTTGTATTTAAAATTTCGTGGCAAAAATGTGAGAGAGAGCAAAAAGAAAAGATGAGTGATTAACAAACAGTTTTGCTAACAAAAAATGATAATGATAAGTGGAATGAAGACAGAGAGAGGGAAAGGAAAAGAGACTTTCATTCAATCCGTCATATCGACTATTACAAACTGTGCGTCTGACCACTCCGACAGCGTCATCATCATCATCCAACCCGAAAAACCGGTTTTCCGGCCACTGCCATCTCTCTTTACATTGGCAATCTCTCGTCCGTTTTAAATACAGAAGGTGTATTAATATTATTGTTTTGTTGTGGGAGGATATTTTCAAATTACAATTTGGTAGGAATTGAGAAAATAAATGAGAGACTTAACACACGTTCTGATCAAGTTACGGGGTTTTTACAATTTATGTATTTATTTACTTTCGATTTCATATCTAAAGTACACGATTTTTGATGTTTTATTTACAATTAGGATAACGTTATCTTCATATTTTAGAATTGTCATATGATACTCAGTTGATGATGATGATGATTACTGAAATGAAGTTTAAAATGAAATGTATTTTTACATTTCCATCTGCTAATTTGAGGAAAAAAAGGAGGAATTATAAAAAAAAAACAAAAATCACAAAAACGAGAAAAGAAGAGCAACTTATCAAAAATAAAAATAAATTTCAAACGGCGCGCGCATCGGGCGGTGTGCAAACACCGTGCGGCCGCGGCGAGACCCGCTCGTCCACCGTAGTCGGCGCCTCCCTTTAATCCTAAAATATTTTCCAGAAGTTTTGTCAGCGCGTGAATTCCATTACTCCCTCTTCACATCTCTCCTTCTCGTTTTTTTTCTGTGCATTTTGAAGCAATTTTCTCGAGGCCACCGTCTTTTATTCTTATTCAATAATTATTTGTTCCTAATTTGCTTTAAGAGAGCACACTGCTCCCTCACTCGACCATCTCTTCGTGGTTTTTTCTGGAAATCGACAAGCTCAAAGTCAGCAGTTAAACTAGCGCAGTCGAAGCACCTGGTGGACTGAGCACACGACGCGGCTCAGCATCCGAGCCAAGCTTCAGGCGAAGGTAATGCGCTGCTTTTGGTTCAGACAAGTACGGAACAATTTAGGGAGGAAACGAGACAGCAAGTCAGGGTAAAGGAACTCCCGTCTTTCACAATTTTAAAGTCTTTACTATTACTATTAAGAAACCATATTGTTTTTTTTCTTGATTGCACCATTGCCCGCTAGTCACCGGGAAACAGCCCAAACTATATTTGTCCTGTTTTGAAGTTTTCTGTCAGGATAGATTTCGATAATTATTTAGCCTTTTATTGTGTTTTCAATAGACTTGCGACATGAGAACGCGAGACTCCGCCCACATTTTTGTGCGCTACCTGTCTGCGTCTCTTCAAATATCACTGTGTTGGCGTGGTCGCGCACAAACAAATGGGCGGAGTCTCGCGTTCTCATGTCGCAAGTCGATTGAAAACACAATAATAATCTACTTATTTTGGGTGAATTAACGCAATAGTGTTGCCCCGATTCAAACTCGTACGAATTCGAACTGTTATCAATCCAAATAGGCCGAATGTGAACTGAAATAAATTAGAATTAGTACATAATAAAACAGCTGAACCTAAAAATACCAGCGTTACCACTAAAATAGATACCGTAACTTTTTTTTTTGAGGTTTTTGTATCAGTTCAAATTTGAACCAGTGATTCAGGTAGTTCTGATTTTGGCTTCTTCCGATTTGGGGCGTCGCCCAACCAAATGGTATCTTCTGACTATACCGGTTGCTGTGAAATCGGTTGCTACTTTTCTTTTTTTATACACTGCACCACATACGGCCTTTTCAGTAGAGCTATCAAAACACCCGACACTTCATTTTTCCTAGTCCAAAATTACAGTAGCCTCACCCCAAACATTTTCAGATAATTCAACTTTTTAATGATTTTGGAAAAACCCATTACGACAAAAAAAATGAGTAGTCTCAAAACATTTTTTAGCCGTTGTCAAAATTTGTTGAATCTATCCAAGTGATCCAAGCTTCAATATTGGCCTCTCCAATCACATGTTTTGTCTGATGAGCACACTGGTCACTCGATAAAGTTTTTCAAGCGACGTAATCCTAACTGGAAAGCGCTTCAGCATCTGCATACGAATTTTACTGATTCATCCATCGAATGGCACGTGATCTGCTGAAAAAAAATTAGGGGTGGGACAAAAAAAAAATTTTCCACAAAAAAAAAAACTTTTTTTGTCCGCAAAAAGATTACCAAAAAAAAAAACTTTTTTGTCTCCAAAAAAAGTTACCAAAAAAAAAAACTTTTTTTGTCCCCCAAAAAAATTACCAAAAAAAAAATTTTTTTTTGCTCTCAAAAAAATTAACAAAAAAAAATTCCAAAAAAAGTACGTATTTCTGCCATTTAAAAAGAAATTTTCCAAGTTTTTGTCTAAAATTAGAGGTTTTTGTCAATTTGGAGCATATACTGAATAACTTTTTGCCCAAAAACCGGAACTTTCTTTCGCCCCCGTGGCTCTAAAAAAATTTTTTTTGCCTGCGGCGCATCATCAAAAAAAAAAAAATTTTTTGGTCTCAATCTTACCATCGAAAAAAAATCAAAAGATTTTTTGTCTCATCCAAAAAAAAACCCGAAAAAACAAAAAAAATCAAAAAACAAAAAAAATTTTTTTTTGATCCCACCCAGGCTTGTTCGGAAAATGCTTTTCGGAAAATCGGAAAAGGAAATTTTTTTCCGAAATAATTTTTCGGAAAATCGGATACCCGAAATTTTTTCCGATTCTAATTTTCGGAAAATCGGATATCCGACATTTTTTCCGATTTTATTTTTCGGAAAATCGGCTATCCGATTTTTTTCCGATTTTCGAAACTAAACTGGATTTTTTTAAAATGTTGTATTTTCCGAAAAAGATTCTTAACAATTGGCTCATCTTATTTCTTTGAAAAAAATACGAAAATCAACAAATTAAACAAAAATTCAACAAAAAATCAACAAATTAACAAAAAATTCAACAAAAAATTCAGTTTTGAGAAGTTCATGGTACTTAGAAGCGGCACCTAAAAGAACTGCAATTTTCCGATAATTTTCGGAAAATTTTCCGACGGGAAAATTTTCCGGATAATTAATTCGGACAATTTTCCGACGGGTAATTTTTCCGAAAAATAAATTCGGAAAATTTTCCGTCGGAAAATTCGGAAAATCGGAATTTCCGTTTTCCGATTCCGACCAAGCCTGGTCCCACCCCTGCTGCTAACTGGAAGTCCAAACTCATGAGCTGGTTTTGCGATATTTGTTTTCTTAGAACGTGCCACTGTGTTGTTTTTTCTTAGAACGTGCCACTGCGCTTCCATTGCATAATGTAGCTTTTTTTCCACGTGCAGGCTCATCATCCAAAGCTTCCTCTAATTCTTCAACAGGCTCTTCTAATTTTCGAATTCATCTTCACTTTCGTCGAAGATGTTGAAATTATATTTTTTTAATGAGATAAAAGGAAAAAAAGAAGGAAAATTCGGAAACGAAAGTTTAAAAAAAAACTCCATAAAAAGCGGCGGTGTTCACACTAAAGTGTGCTTCTATTACAGGGGTGCTTCAATTATAGGGGGTTCTTCTATTACAGGTTTTACGGTATCTTGCATCTCTCTACGATAAAAATCAACCGCCTCTGTGGATTGAAGCGTCGTCTTCGTGGTAGATTATATTTTTGCACATACCTAGATTACGGTATTTAAAAATATTTTTTTCTCAATCATTTAAATATTTTATGAACTTGTTTATCAATAAAAAAATTATCATTCACTATCAAATATGGAAAATTAATTCCCGGTTGATATTCTCAGTACGGAGCGCTGCAAATGCGCTCCCTTCGCACAGTGATGGACGCGGCCACGTTGGCGACGAGAGAGTACAGAAAACTGAGAGAGACCGTGGCCGATTTTTCGCTCTGATTTCTCTAAACCTCACTCCAAATGCATGCGAAATTCATTGTTCGATTGGAGCGAGTTATCAGCGTTTTATACCGAGTATACCTAGGGACCGCAACGTGTTTGACAAAAGTCCAAATTTTGACGAACTGACGATTGGAATATGTTCCAACCCTTGATAAAAATACGTTCCCAAATTTTTTCCGAAAAAAAATTCAGTATGAGCCGAGTTACAGCCATTTTTGTGCGCTCCTCATTACTACTGATTTTCTCACAGCGAGTTGCCGCGGCGCGAAAAGGTGGGCGGGGTTTTCGCTGCAATCTTTCTGCGCACTTTGATTCGCACTCTATTTGCTCGGCTTTAAAAGGTGAAGAGTGTTGCGAAAAAGATCTAAAATGAGAAAAATGGGAAAACATATCGTTCTTATATTTAATTATGACTTAATTAACATAAATTTGTCGATTTTAAGTGTAAAAAAATCGATTTCTAGGGGCTTGGAAAAAATATGAGTTTTTCACGATGGAAGTTTATTATTTTGCAAAATTGGGTTTATTTGTTTTGAAATATCACTTTTAAATTGTTTTTAATACTTTTTGTCACTTTATTCTCAACTTTCTGACAAAATTTATTTAAATACAGGAAATTTCACCTTTTTCTTTCAATTTGAAGAAAAAATGAAAGAAATAAACGTAAATTTGTTCTATTGTGTTTTCAATCGACTTGCGACATGAGAACGCGAGACTCCGCCCACTTTTTTGAGGGCGACCACGCGAACACAGTGATATTTGAAGAGACACAGACAGGTAGCGCACAAATTAGTGGGCGGAGTCTCGCGTTCTGATGTCGCAAGTCGATTGAAAACACAATAAAAATACGCAAAATAACATCCAATGAACAAAAAAAAAATTTTTTAATTGAGAATTCATCATTAAACTTCGAAAAATTCCTGCGCAAAACATTTTCAAACAGCAAAAAAATCGAACCCGGGCCAAAATGTTTGCAAAGCAACCGCTCTAACCACATAGACTTTCATTTGTAATAGATACACCGCATTTCTGCTGTGACACCACGCAGTGCCTTTCCAACTGAACTCCTTTAGTCGTACACTTTGCAGCAGTTTATCAAACTGTTTTGTCATGTTTTCCACAATATTTTTCACAAATTTCCATAAAAACTACTTTTGAAATGATACAAAACCGAATAAAAAAATATGTTTGCACGAGGCGATTTTCGGTTTTTTTTTTGAGTATCGATGCCAAATTTTACGTAGAATTCGATGGTAGTAAGAACTCCTGCGCTACGGCCTTGCGTAATACCGAAAAAGCGGAAAAACTACCAAATTCGTTGAGAGTCGGGCTTTTGGATGAGAAAAAAACTAACTTAGAATCGCAGAAAATGTCTGAAATTTGTATTACAAACATAAAATGATGTTTATTATGCAATTAAATAATAAAAAACATAGGTCATCGCTGAAATATTTTCACAAAATTTTGTGCTACTTTTTTTTTCAAACGATTCAGCGTGTCAAAATCTATCGATATCATTCATAAAAACGTGCGCTACGGACCTGCGTAACACCATAATTTCCGTTTTTCTCGAATCGCTTCGAAAATTCCGACCGTTTCCCGTATTTTTCTCAAAAACTGAATCATTTGAAGAAAAATGAATATTGCCATTGTGTTCTACGCAGTCGATTACATAAGAACATATAAAATTTTTGTCGATCCAATGCCCAGGAGCCGCAGTACAGGACGGTAAAGGTGGCGAAGCGAATCTGTTGAGAAAAATTTCACTCGCCCCGCCCACCCGCGTTGCGGTCTCTAAGTATACCTTTTCAAATAAATTGAATTCACAAATTTGTTTCACGTTTTCCATGAAATTTTTTTCGTGCGTCAGTTTTGACGCATATACATAAACTTATGTTTTGCGTAGTTGTTGTCACCCTATGCAATAGATAATTATTGGAAACCTTCGATACTGTTTGAATTTTTAAAAAGTTTGGAAAGTGCATTAGAGCGGATTTTTCGGAATGTTGACATCCAATTTAGGTTAGCCGCGACGTCTGAAGGAGAATTCTCAGAGAACTTTGGGCAGCTGATTGCCGAGCAAAATGGAAAATTGCCACGTGATTCGGCACATCTGCCCGGGGCGCCAAATGAGCAGCTGATGCACGGTGTGTTGAAGCGTACATTTTTTCGAAAATAATGAAAAGTACGCAAATTGCCGTCACATGCGCTTTCAAATTATAACGTTACAGGTTTCTGTGCATGCGCCGAAACTTACGACAATTCAAAAAACATTTTCATTGAAAACTCATGAAATAATTCTGCTAATTCAACGAAAAGTGCTTCTAATCGACTCATTAATTTTTTCTTATGCGGAAGAGTACAAAAAAAGGTAGAAAATCGAGGCTACCCCGAATCAGAACTGTCTCAAATCAGAACTGTCCTGAATCAGAACCGTGTCCTGAATCAGAACTGTTCGTATCAGAACTGTCATAAATCAGAACTGCCCTGAATCAGAACGGTTCGAATCAGAACTGTCCTGTATAAGAACTGTCCTTTATCAGAACTGCCCCAAAGCAGAACTGTCCCGAATCAGAACTGTCCTAAATCAGAACTGCCCCGATTCAGAACTGTTCGTATCAGAACTGTCCCGAATCAGAACTGTTCGTATCAGAACTGCCCCAAATCAGAACTATTCAATAAGCATGCTTACGGCCTAATATGTTGTTTTTTCATAATAAAATAAATTTTATTTAAAACTTATACATGATAGTTCTGATTTGGGGCAGTTCTGATACGAACAGTTCTGATTCGGGACAGTTCTGATACGAACAGTTCTGCTTCGGGACAGTTCTGATTCGGGACAGTTCTGATACAGGACAGTTCTCATATGGGACAGTTCTGAAACGAACAGTTCTGCTTAGGGACAGTTCTGATTCCGGACAGTTCTGATTTATGACAGTTCTGATACGAACAGTTCTGATTCAGGACACGGTTCTGATTCGGGACAGTTCTGATTCGGGAACGTTCTGATTCGGGGTAGCCTCAGAAAATCACGTCAATTTATTGATTAATCCGATATTTCAAAAACAGTGACCGTAACCATAAAACTTTCTTTCAATGAGTAGTGCGAGGGGGCGCGTTTGCAGCGGTGTACCGTTCAACACACCGTGTGATGGGCATGCGGATGACCAACAAAAGTGGGCAAACTACCCCGAATCGGGGAAAATTGGCGAAAAATTGCTCGCTTGCGTTTCTTATGTTATTTCAGACTCTTACCGTATTTTCTCTAATTGCCCGGCTTATTTCTTCCGTTTCTTCCCATAGATCGACGTGTAGGACAAGTGTTAGTTGTGTTGGTTGTTCAGAGTTGTGAAGATAGAAACTCTTCTTCCTGACGCACCAAAATCCTATTTAAACTTTATTTAAACAGGCCTGATTAAACAGTTTATTAATTAAGCAGGGTTAAATGCCTAATTAAACAGGCATGAGACGGTAGCAGTTTGATAGGTCAACCTCTAATTACCCGGCAGTTGAAATGAAAAGCAGACAATATAACGGCAGTAAATTAGAGTAATAATATCGCGAACCATCACTTTAAAAACCAATTAATTTTTTTGTGTTTTTTGCATCCCTAGGACTCCCATGACACCCATAGACTACAGATTAATTCCGAGAAGTTCCGTTATTGTGGTTATCAGTAAGTGGAAGTCTATGTGTGTGCAAATTATCAACTTCGCTCCATTAAATCGGTTCATGATGACATTTTCTTCGTAAATTACTGCTGGCAATACGCAATGACGTCAGAGAAGAAGCGCAGGAATGGGGAAGGACACAAAATTAAACTTTTCCTATAAACTTTTTTCAAGAACCATAGATAAAGTAGAGTTTATTTTGAACGAGAACATTGATCTTATGAGTATTTGAAGATGCTCAAACAAAAGTTAAGTGAAGTACTAACTCGACCCCCAATCTTTTATTTTAAAATTTCCCAATTTCACTTTAGGACCATCTCTTGCAAAGTTCTTTAATTTCCGTTTTACTCCTTTTTCTGCTCTTTTCCCGGATTCACGATCATTATCAACAAAAAAAAAGAGATTCAGACGTAAAAATGATCACAATCGGTTTAAAATGATAAGGAAGTTAAAGTGAAAAGGAAAAGGAAAAGAAGAAGACTCCTCCTATCGTATCAATTAATATAAAGTCCTGTGATACCAGCTTCTTCTTTTGCTCCAAACCGCTTATCGATATGACAAGGACACTGACGATAGTTGCACTTCTGGCTCTCGGACATGTATGGTACGATTTGATTTTTATTGCTGGTCAATAAAAATCGAAATAAAACTTTCAGCCAATCCGCTTTAATCTCATCACTTCCGGGAGCTCCGGCCACCAACTTTAAACAGTATTCCGGATACTATAATGTGGGATCGAATGGAAAGAAGAACCACATGTTGCATTATTGGTTCGTCGAGTCGCAAAGCAATCCAGCTACTGATCCGGTGCTTGTGTGGTTGACCGGTGGACCAGGATGCTCTGGATTGTCGGCTCTGCTCACCGAGTGGGGACCATTCAATGTAAGTGCTGGAAACGGGCTGCTTTCATGTTTTTTTCTCTTTTTCAAGGGTGAAGTTCAAATTTTAAACATTTTTTACAACTTTATGGGAATTTGGAGAAAGTAGAGTACTTTCTAGTCACCAGAAGTCGTTATTACCTAAAAAAAAGTATTCCCTGTTCTTCTAACCGTATTATAATCTATTGTGTTTTCAATCGACTTGCGACACGACACGACATGAGAACGCGAATCGAATCGAAACGAAACTCCGCCCACTTATTTGTGCGCGACCACGCGAACACAGTGATATTTGAAGAGACGCAGACAGAACGGTGAATGCAGACTTGAATTGAATTGAATTGCGTTTTCATGTCGCAAGTCGATTGAAAACACAATAAACAGCAAGTGCTCGCTTTTAGAACTTTGCGGTTTAAAACTTCATTTTCCTGAGTCTGTTCTTTATTTCTTGTCTTTCTAATCATATTTTAAATGATTGGAAAGACAGAATAAAAATAACCGCACAATTCTTTTTGTCGGGTTTTACCCGGGTTTTATATTGTTTTATCCAATTTTTATTTTTATCTTGTTTTATTAATTTATTTTTGGCGCAAAGATATGTTGATCAAAACTGTCGGCGCGCATTTCTTTCTGCCGCCAAATTTGGCATTTTTATTTGTCATCCTTTTTCGAAAGGATGATTTTTTGACTCTGGTTTTTTAACTCTTGGTTTTTTTTTTGGATTATTTTCCACTTGCTCCATTGTCTGTCACTTTATTCTTTAATAAAGTCTGATAGACCCCTTCGTTCTGCTATTCTGCTGCCGTGTTCTCGACAGCACTCTACAACGACCAAGGAGAAGGCTCGAAAGAGTCCGCGCACCAAAGGAGAAGACTCGAAAGAGTCAGCGCAACGAAGGAGAAGACTCGAAAGAGTCAAGGAGAAAACTCTGAAAAGAGTTCAAGTGGAGAAAATCCGAAAGGATTCCGAGAGCTAACTCTGCAAAGAGTTACAACCGAGTTTGACACTCACGTTGTCTAATAGACGGCGTGTGTGGAAATCTCGACGTGGGGGCCGAACCGGTCGTGCCAGGAGAAAGTAGCTCGGCTACTCAACCTCTTGCACTCTAAAGGAGAAGAAGTTATCGACTTTTGTCGTGCTTCAGGAGAATTCTGAGCCATCAGAAAGATTTTTGTCATTTTTCTGCGGAAATCTGATTGGTTGTTGTGAATTTTAAGTTTTGTTGATCGTATATCAATACGCTTATTAATCCTCATTGAATAATAGAGATTTTTCAGTGTCAAGTATGAGCCACACCAACAATCTCGGCGCCGATAATGGTGATGATATGGTTGTGCCTCTCGTGGAGCACAATGAAGAACATTTCGCGCAGAACGAGATGGAGTTTGGTGGAGAGGAAGAGGACATCCTTTTGGTGAGTACTGAGGAGTTCATGATTGGTTTGAACCAAAAAAGAGAAAAGCGGAAGGAGAATGATGATAGGAAAATCGTTTCGACGATTGACTACATCAGAAAGCTGGCATCGATGTCTCGCACCCAGGCAGAGATAATGATGAGGCCCATCAGAGAAGCCTTTCAGGAGAAAGAGCTGATAATTGAGAGGAGAGAGGATGCGTGGAAATTTGCGGTTGATAAGTTGACCACTTATCAAACAATCCATGAGGAGACTGAAAATAATGTCTTTCAGAGAGATGAAGAAATGGAGGAGATTAGAGCCCGCAATGCCGACCTTGAGAGCAAAGTCAGCTCCTTGCAAGCGAGGATCGTTGAGCTGGAGAGCGAGAGCTTCGGCTCACGGGACGAGGTTGGAAAGGTTTGTGAGGAGTTTAACATTCAGTCATCGGATGAGCTTCTACGAGCTCTTATCCAAAAGATTACCATAGAGTTGAAACACACCGAAACTCTATTGGAATTACAGGACCTGAAGACTAAGAATGAGCAACTCAGGCAAGAGGCGCGAGCAGCCATGGAGAGACTTAAAGAGTTGGAGTTGAAGACCAGAATGCTCAATGAGGGGAAAGAAGAGGTCGAGAGAAAGTTGAAGGTGGCACTGGACCAGGCCGGCCAGAACACGCTGATGCGTCGCGGTGAGAAAAGTTTTTCATTTTCCCAAGACCGAAGCTGTCAATTCCAGACCACGGAAGAGCGGAGCTTCTGTCCACCACAATCCACCCAGGTGCCTACAGGTATGAAGATAGAACCTACAAGGGGGATAGAAAAGGCCAGGGCCTATGCTTCCTTAACGGGCGAGATTGTTGAATCTGAAGAAGGGGAGGATACCCAAAGTAAAGGGAACCTGTTGGAGGGGAACTGGACATCCACTCCACGGGCGGAAGCTCGGATGAAACAGGGGAATGAGAAAGAAAGCTTGCTAGAACAAATTCTCTTAGCTCAGGCAGTCCCAGAGCCAAAACCATTCTCGGCTTCAGAAAGATCGATAAGCCTCGAAACTTTCAAACACACGTTTGCCATGAAATACAGAACTTTGCCGGTCTATGATCAGCTAATGCTATTAGAGTCCAAGTTCCTGGAGGGAAAAGCCCTACAAGTATTTAAAGGAATTCCTGCTAGGGAAAAGACCTCGGTGGAAAAAACTTTCCGTGCGTTGGCCGAAAGGTTGAGAGTCTCCGTGCAAGATGAATCGAGAATGGCAAAAACGCGATTTGAAAGATTGCGTATGCGCCAGGGACAGACTATCGAAGAGTTCTGTTTGGAGCTTGATGCCATAGCGGAAAAGGCGTTCGGAAGAAACTCCCCAGAAGAGATATCTTCTACGAAGACAGCCAAACTCCTAGTTGCCATGGGAGAATTGTCAGATGACTATCAATTAAGAAGTTTGATGGAATGGCAATTACGGGAGATTCCGGAAGAGAGACAGTATGATGAGTGCAGAAAGTTTGCCACGGTTTTGGAGAAGGGTAAATTGGAAATGCAAAAAAGCAGAACCAAGGAAAAAACCCACAACCAACAAGTAAAACAACCATCAATGCCTGCTCAAAGACTGCCATCATTCCGCCAAAACTTGTCAGAAGTTTCCAAGAAGGAGGAAGCACAGTTCCCGAACCCGATTGGGAGAGGCGAAAAAAGAGTGACGTTCCCTTCGTGCGGCGAATGTGATCAACTCGGTTATCATTTGCCTACCTGTTCCAAAGCTCCAACAGTAAGTTGCTATTATTGTGGAGGTAAGGGACACTACTCTATTAAATGTCCAAAGAAGTTAGAAACCCCATTGGAACAGAGACAGGGACAAACCCTTGCTGTTGAAAAACTGGAAAGGAGAACGGCAGAAGCTGCACGAGGAAGCGGTGATATCCAAATAGAAATTGGAAAAATCGGAAACACGGTTATGGAATTCCTGATTGATAGTGGATCCACTATTTCGCTCATTTCAAAAACCACTTGGAATAAGTTGGTGAAGGAAAATGGGAAAGAATGGGAAAAACAGATCACCAAATCTGTGCCTGAGATCAAACGAGTATTAGCGGCGAACAATACAAATATTGAATTGTTGTTTGAAGCGAAAATCGAAACGATCATGGCGACGAGAACCCGAAAAATCATTTATCATATTGCTGACGTTCAAAGAGATAATGTTATCCTAGGAACTAATGCATTCTGTGACATGGACATCACCATGAACATTGGTGGAAGCGTCAGGGACATTTCACTGACAAAAACGGTCCGCATCAAGCCGAGTGAATGCAAAACTGTAGAGGTACAAGTCGAAGGACTGGTCCTGGGTGAGAAAAAGCAGTGCTTAGTTACCCCGGCTACCCAATTCCTTTCCACGACTGTGTGTCAGGTGGATGAAAAAGGAAAAACATGGCTGCAACTCTGTAACTTTGGAAACACTCCGATAATTCTCAAGAAAGGGGCCAAGGTGGCTACTGGAGAGTTAGAGGAATTTAAAGTGTTGACAGAAGATGGAGAAGTTGAGGAGGTCTTGGAGATGTGGATCGAGGCAGGAGCTTCGGACATAGATGACAAAGAGGTACTTTGTACATCAGGTTCCATAGACGGACAACGGATCCAAGTTCAGAGCATGGAGAGTGAGAAAGTTATCGGTGAGATAACAAGAGATCAAACTCTGTGGGAACAGTTGGAGAGAGATGAGCCAGTGGTAGCTGGAGAAATCAGAAAACTGATAACAGAATATAAGGATGTATTCGCTATCAGTGATGAAGAACTAGGGCAAACGCACCTCACAAAATGTGTGATAGAGTTGATTGAGGGAGCTCAACCGATTCGCCAAAGACCAAGACCGATACCACTTGCCATACGAAAGGAAATCAGTGATCTGATTAAAAAGATGCTCGGACAACGAGTCATCAGAAGGAGCAACTCGCCTTGGTCGAGTCCTGTTGTCTTGGTGAAGAAAAAGGACGGAACGGTTAGAATGTGTATAGACTACCGCCGAGTCAATAAAGTAATGAGAAACAATGCTCATCCTCTTCCACATATTGAAGCCACGCTGAAATCGCTAGCAGGAAAGAAAGTTTTCAGTACTTTGGACTTTCTAGCAGGATACTGGCAAATTCCGTTGGACGAAAACAGCAAGCCCATTACTGCGTTTGCTATCGGAAGTGAACTATTTGAATGGGAAGTTCTCCCTTTTGGATTAGTCACATCGCCAGCCATTTTCCAAGCCACTATGGAGGCAATAGTCGGTGACCTTCTGGGAAAATGTGCCTACGTGTACGTCGATGATTTACTAGTTGCGAGTGAAACTCTCGAGCAACATGCCATTGATCTGCAACAAATAATGGAGAAAATTCGGGGCAGCGGTATGAAGCTACGCGCAAGCAAATGCCATATTGCACAACCAAAGGTGGAATACTTGGGTCACCGAATAACTCCAGATGGAGTCCAGACAGAAGAAAAGAAGGTGGAGAAAATGAAACAGTATCCGAGGCCTACCAACCGAAAAGAGATGCAATCGTTTCTCGGTTTGATGGGATATTATAGAGGATTCGTGTTGAATTTTTCTAAAATAGCTTCGCCTCTGACACCGCTGACATCGAAAAAGGTAGAATGGCAATGGGGCGATGAGCAGGAAGAAGCGTACCAAACTCTGCGAAATGCAATTTGTGTGGCGCCGGTACTCGCCCAACCAGATGTGGATGCGGCAGTCAACGGAAACAGACCATTCCTCATATACACAGACGCAAGTCGTAAGGGTGTTGGAGCAGTACTAGCTCAGGAGGACGAAAATGGAGAGCAGCATCCAATTGCTTTTGCATCCAAGTCATTGACCCCAGCTGAAACCAGATATCACATAACTGATCTGGAAGCCTTGGCAATGATGTTCGCGTTGGCGAGGTTCAAAACAATTGTGTATGGTACACAAGTGATGGTCTTCACTGACCATAAACCGCTTGTCTCCTTGCTGAAAGGAACGCAGCTGGCTGATCGTTTGTTACGATGGTCTATTGAAATTCTAGAATACAATGTCAAAATTGTTTTCGTAGCCGGGAAAGCAAACTTGGTGGCAGACGCTTTGAGTAGAGAAGGGAGTTACGTGGATGAGGGCTCTGATGGTGAAACGAAAGAACTACTCAAAGTCGTCAATGAGTTGAAACTAGACTCTGACAAGCATGATCAGTTGGACCATGAGCTATGGCTGGAAGAACTCAGAATGAGTGACGAAGGCTGGAAAGAATTGATCGAAATTCTCGAGAAAGGAGAAACGGAAGGAAAAGTGCGAGTAAAAGGCATCAAAGGACTTGTTCTTGTGGAGAATTACGCTCTTATTGGCCGATCGCTTCGAAACACAGAAATTCCTGAAAGCAATAGGAAAGTAGTGCCGAAGAGTGCGCGAAATCTGTTGGTTAAGGAACTACATGAAGGTGATTTGGGTGGGCATTTTGGTGCTCAAAAGATGCTCAGGCAGTTAGGAAAAAGGTTTTTCTGGCCTAGAATGCTAGTCACCATGGAATCCTGTGTAAAAAGTTGTCCAAAATGTGTCTGTACAAACGACCACCCAAAACTTACTGCACCTTTAAAACCTTACGAAACCTCGTACCCCATGGAAATTGTGGCGTGTGATCTTATTGATGTTGGTCTATCCACACAAGGAAATCGATATATTCTGAGTATCATCGATTTGTTCACAAAATACGCTATCGCGGTCCCTATACCTGACAAAAAAGCTGAAACCGTGGTAAAAGCGTTTATTGAAAGGTGGGCGTTGGGAGAGGGGAGAATCCCCGATACTCTATTGACAGATGAAGGAAAAGAATTTGAAAATAGTCATTTCCAACAACTCTGTAAAATGTTGCAAATCAAAAAGGTGTCAACCAAAGGATATAACAGTCGGATGAATGGCTGTGTGGAAAGGTTTAACAAAACCATAATTCACATTATCAAAAAGAGATCATCGGTGCCTATGGAATGGGACGATCAAATACCGTTCGCAACATTTGCGTACAATTCAGTGATGCACAGAACAACGGGAGAGTCCCCAATGTTTTTAATGCATGGCCGGGACTCAAAACACCCCCTTTTTATGGAGGGAGAGGATGCCGCTGGCATTGTATACTCGGATTGTGATGAGTACAAAAATGTGCTGACCCAAGAACTCCTGAAGGCTCATAGATTGGCAAAGGAACACGCTGTGAGAGAGTGGGAAGTCAACAAAATCTTGTTCGACAAAAAGCATAGGACGGAAACCAGAAGGTTCCCAGCAGTAGGCAGTAGAGTACTAGTTGAGATCCCATCGGAAAGACTAGGAGCTAGGTGTCCCAAATTGATAAATCAGTGGAGAGGACCTTATCGGGTACAGAGTGTATCTGATAATTCTGCCACAGTGATACCCATTTTGGGAGCAAAGAAGGAAATTCTTGTGATTCCATTTGATAACTTGAGAGTGGTCCCCAACGAAATGGAGAATGTCCCAATTGAGACAATTAAGGGGAGAAAAACACGGAGGAAAGAAATATGGGAAGGAACTGATTGTTTAAATATACAATATGAAACGACTCATAATAATGATTATCTTTCCAGCTCGCCGGAAGTCTTCTTCTGTAGATGCTACACCCCGTGCCACTTCGCACTCTCAACTCTTCCCGAGCTCACCACCACCTCTCCTACCACTCTTCACCGATTCAGTGTGCTGTTGAAGCAGTGCCCCCATCTCCTGGATGATCTCGACACGGTGCGACTGTTGGCTCTGCGCCCACTTCCTTTTGCGTCGCAGTCAGTAACTTCAGACTTGTGGAAGGCGTTGGCCAAATGCCCGAGCATTCTTCTAACGCTCAAAAACACGGAACTGATGAGGGAGTTCGAAGTCATCTATTCGAAAGCTCTCAATGATTCAGCTGGAGTGGATGTGTTTGATGACACGAAAACTCTGATGATCTTGCTGCCAGGCGTCACCATGGAAATGGTGCCATTGGGGCATGATGCCTTTTGCATGCGCAACATTGCACTGGAAGCCGAGAAGATCCCATCATGGATTCGCAAGTATCGTTGCAAAAATGTCCTGCTGGTTGTGCCAGTTGTCAACGATGTCATGAGCGCTCGTGAGGATTGGGTTCTGGTGCTCAACCAAATCCCTAACGCCGTGAATGTAATCGTCGCTTCGGCGCCGTGTCAATCTATCGACTGGACGAAAGAGGCGGAGTATGCTTTGTGCGTGGAGGAGCTGACGAGGAAAGACGGAGGAGTGCTGCAGATAGTGTCGCCACGAGAGTCCGATCCGGAATGGAAGAATGCGTCGTTGCTTCTAGTAGGTAACACAGAGGCACCGGACAACTATTGGCAATTCGTGTATAATGCCGCCACAAAACAAGGATGTAGCTGGCCGGGTTTCCGGATCAAAACTGCAAGTGAGAGTGCGGCATCCATAGGCAGAGGGTTGAAGGAAGTCGCTGGTATGAGGACGCAAGGGACGAGTGCTGCTGGAAAGATGACACGACAAGTACCGGGACCGAGGCTACAACGTCATTGGCATCCACGTCAAGTGCCACCAAGGACTGGAACTGGACGAAATGCTCACAACCAACCCATGGCCACGAAATACAAGAGGAGGAAGAGTTATGCAACGGAGAGTATTTAAACGGAGAACCAGGCACCACATGTTCTAATTGAATGTTATTCTTCAGCTTAATTATCCGCATCCGCATCACACCTTGTTTCTCACTGTTGCCAACCATATCTACCTCATTTTCTCGTCGTTCACACTCTCCCATTTCCACCACTTCGGCATAGAAAAATCCGAGGATGTCGGGTTTTACCCGGGTTTTATATTGTTTTATCCAATTTTTATTTTTATCTTGTTTTATTAATTTATTTTTGGCGCAAAGATATGTTGATCAAAACTGTCGGCGCGCATTTCTTTCTGCCGCCAAATTTGGCATTTTTATTTGTCATCCTTTTTCGAAAGGATGATTTTTTGACTCTGGTTTTTTAACTCTTGGTTTTTTTTTTGGATTATTTTCCACTTGCTCCATTGTCTGTCACTTTATTCTTTAATAAAGTCTGATAGACCCCTTCGTTCTGCTATTCTGCTGCCGTGTTCTCGACAGCACTCTACAACGACCAAGGAGAAGGCTCGAAAGAGTCCGCGCACCAAAGGAGAAGACTCGAAAGAGTCAGCGCAACGAAGGAGAAGACTCGAAAGAGTCAAGGAGAAAACTCTGAAAAGAGTTCAAGTGGAGAAAATCCGAAAGGATTCCGAGAGCTAACTCTGCAAAGAGTTACAACCGAGTTTGACACTCACGTTGTCTAATAGACGGCGTGTGTGGAAATCTCGACGTTTTAAAGGGGGTGCCAACTTTCTGGGGAAACTGGCTTAAAACATTCTCTTGGGTGGGGGATTTACGAATATCACATCGAAATCGCACGAAAAATTTTTTCTGATTTTTGGCGAATTTTACAACAAAAAAAATAGAAGACCACGTGGAGTACACGAATTGGCGGGAAATTCAAACGCCATTTTCTTTTTCATCATTTTTCTCCCTTCTTTCTCGCATTTTTTGCATAAATGTTGGGGAAATAATGTAAAAACATCATTTCGTGTTTTAAAATAGCATTTTGACCGCAAAAGTAATGATAAAACAAATTCGGAACAAAAATTCTCACTTACTTGTGTGATACTTGTGAGGTTCGACCTCAGTTTCCATCCTGGATACTGCGAACCAAGCTGCGCCAAGTTACACGATCCCTTCCGACAGTGGACCATGCTCGTCTTGCCTCGAGTATGCCAATTCTTCGGCGGCCGTGCCCGAGGTTGCCCCTGAGGGCCTCATTGTGGATGAAGATTTTGATCGAATCCTTGATGTCGTCGGCCCATCTTTTCGGAGGACGACCGCGTGGTCGTGCTGATCCCCTAGGATCCCATTCTGATACTATCTTCGCCCATCTGTCGTATTTCATGCGTGATACGTGTCCTGCCCACTTCAGTTTTCTTCGTAAGACTTGCTTTTCCATGTCTGGTGGGTCACATCCGGCAATTTCGAACATGTTGCTAACCGCTCTCTGTAGTCTCTTCGTGTCTGCCTCCTTGGAAGTCCATGTCTCGCATCCATAAGTCATCGCTGGGATGACAGTTGTTGTGAGAAGTCTTATTCTTGTCTTCTGAGGAGACTGCAAGAGCTCCCGCCGAATGGCGTTGAAAGCAGCCCATCCCGCGCGAATCCTTCTAGCGACTTCTTCAGTGAGAGATCCGTCGTCCGCAAACGTTCTTCCGAGGTATTTGACCTTTTGGGAGATTTCAATCCTCGTGTTCAGAATATCGATATCTGATCTTGTGACGTACTTATTCATCAATATTTGCGTCTTGGACGGGTTTATATTGAGGCCGTACTTGGGACATCCCATTGCAATCCGATTTGCTCTATCTTCTGCCTCTTTCACAGAGCTCGCGAATAAAACAACGTCGTCTGCGAATTCCAAACGGTGAATTGATTCTCCATTGATGTCAATTCCGGTCTTATCATCCTCACAAGGTGCTGGGTCTAGCTCATCCAAGATCGCCTGAAGAGCCAGCGCGAAGAGTAGTGGAGACGACGAATCACCTTGACGTACTCCTCTTTTGATCTTGAACCTCATCTTCTTGTTCAGAACGTTCAGCTCTCCAATCGCCGAAGAGTTTGAGTTGTTTAAGGCCCGAATCACGTTTCTTCCGATTTGAAGATTGTTCAGGACTTGGGATATCTTCGTCCAATTAACGTTGTCGAAGGCACAAGTGAAATCCAGGAAGACCGCTACGAGCGGAATCTTGAATTCGGTGCACTTTTCCCACATCTGCGCGACGACTTGAATGTTGTCTGCGCATCCTCTTCCACGTCTGAATCCTGCTTGTGACTCTTCCAGGTAATCCTCGCTTTTGGCGGTGATCCTTCTCGTAAGGATTTTTGTGAAGAGTTTTGAGACGATTGAGGACAACGCAACCGGACGATAATCTTTCACTTTCTTCGGTTTCGTGGTCTTGGGAAGGAGAGAAATCTTCACCGTCTTCCAGTCTTCCGGTGTTCTCCCGTTCGTGAGGACTTGATTCAGTGCGGCTGTGAGATGAGGAGCTATGCTCTCAATTCCCAGCTTTAATTGTAGCATTGTAATCTGATCAGGTCCTGGCGAAATGTTCGTCTTTGAGGTGACTATTGCGTGTTCGACCTCATGTTGGAGAATTTCCGGCTCATCTGGATGGTTGTATCTGGATTGTGGCTCTCGCGTCGTCGCTGCGTACAGATTGGAGAAGTGAGTGAGAACTAGCTTCCTGATCTCGGGACGATTGTATGTCGTTGATCCATCCGGCCGTTCTAAATTCGTGAACGGGGAGGATTTGAGTGTCAGTGCTCGCTTCGTTTTCTTCAAGCTTCTTCCTTTCACCGCGGCTTCGAGACTTTTAACTTCTCGCCATTTGTCCAAATCATTTTCCAAAGATCTTCGAACTTCGTTGTTGATTTTCGCTAGATCCGCGTTCTTCGTCTGTCCGGCGTGTATCATCTGGAAGCGGGACATCATCATTTTCTTCGTTGCTTCGGAAATCCTGCTGAGTTGATGAGTTGCATGCGTAGCTGTGCTGGCAGCGCTCCTTATCGACTCCGTGAGTTCTTCATAGCATGTTGGTGGATTTTCCGTGAGCATTTCGGTGATGGTGTTCTTGAATCTGACGGGGTCCCATGATCTTTCGCCTCCAGCCCGCTTGGCCTTTGCGAACTTCCTCGACTTTTCCTTCTTCGCGGTTGAGCGGAATCTCGCGCGCAAAAGACGGTGGTCACTGCAGTTGAGATAATCACAGTATACTTCGCAGTCTACTGCAATTTCTCGCCTGTTCGTGAGAATGAAGTCGATTTCGTTCTTCGTTTTGCCGTTCGGACTGATCCATGTCCACTTCCGGTTGGGTCGTTTGGGGTAGATCGTGTTAAGTATTGAAACTCTGCTGGAGAACGCGAAGTTCACCAGCCGATCACCATTATCACTTCTTTGACCAGTTCCGTGTCCACCCACAAATGGAAGATCGTCTGAAGAGCATCCGACGACGGCGTTGAAGTCTCCGCAGATGATGATCGACGAGTCCCACTTCGATAGCCGTGTGTATACTTTCTTCAGATCCTTGTAGAACTTATCCGACTGGGTCTCATTAGCGGCCGAGGTGGGTGCATAGACGTTGATGACGTGGAGATGAGATCCATGAAAATCGAACGACGCCGTACTAATACGGTCCGACTCTCTCTTCGTTTCCACCAGACTATCGAGCCAGTCTTTGTGAATCCAAAAAGCCAGTCCTCCTTCGCGAGCTTCGCGTCTTGTGCAGATCAGTTCGGCTCCACTGGACAAGACCCATTCCCCTTCTTTTCTCTTCGTCTCTTGTAGGGCAATCACCTTGCAGCCGCTATTGACAGCTAGCAAGTCGAATGCCTCGGCCTTGGATTGATCGGATATCGATCTGACGTTGAGAGAGCCGATGTGGAAGTCGTTGCCTTTCCTTCTGTTCTTGGGGCCGTATGACGCTTCAGTAATTTCCGTATCCGTGGTGCTCCTTCCAAACATTTTCTTCCGACCAAGACAACTCGGCGAGCACCGTGGCCGAGCTGGTGAATTCCTGGACGGGTCCTTTACATTCTTTTGATTCAGCTTTTTAGTAAGTTTAGGTTTGTACTTCAGCAGGCTTACTAGGCCGGCGTGAAGCCCCTTCTTCACGAGTATCGGACACTACCGTGGCAAAGAGTGGATTTTGGCTACTGTGCCTAACAGTGGTGTCCAATTTCCCCTGTCGTAGGAGCACAGCATTGCCCAGTTTGCACCGCGAGGAGGTATCCAACAAGCAAACCTAAAGTAATGATAAAACAAATTCGGAACAAAAATTCTCATACCTTCCTTTTTTGTCCCTTTTCCTGCTCAATTCCGCATTAAGTTCACTCTTTTATCTGTAACTTTTATTTTCGATCAAAAATGTTCACAAGAAATTATTTCAGACGATGAATCGAACGAAAGGCGAATATCGATTTTTCAATTTTCATGACTAAACTGTATTTTCGCGATTAGAGCATGTTTTATCGAAAATCGATAATAAAAACGAGGAAAATTGCACGAAAAATAAATATTTCTGGTGAAAATGGATCTTTCTAGAAGCCGCGGCCGCGGGTTTCCTAGTCCACGGCCACGATTTTCGTGTACTCCTCGTGGTCTTCTACTTTTTTTTTGTAAAAATCATAAAAAATCAGAGAATTTTTTTCGTGCGATTTCAATGGGATATTCGTAAGTCGTTGTTGACAGTGTCAACTAAGCTCGTTTAAAATGAGACAAGCCATTAAAAATCATTCGAAAAAGTTAAAAACACGTAAAAGATTATTTTTGAAATTTTCATTCGGAACCTTAGTTGACACCCCCTTTAAATATTTTAATTTTATTCTCAGTACGGAGCGCTGCAAACGCGCTCCCTTCGAACAGTGATGGACGCGACCACGTTAGCGACGAGAGAGTGTAGAAAATTGAGAGAGCCGTGGCCGATGTTTTGCTCTGATTTCTCTAAACCTCACTCCAAATGCATGCGAAATTCATTGTTCGATTGGAGCGAGTTATCAGCGTTTTATACCGAGTATAATAAAATTTCTATATTGTCTTGTTCCTCTCTTTTTAACCGGAAACGTACAAAAGCATACAACACAACAAAACAAAAAATTATCATTCATTCCGCCTCATATCAGCCGTTCAATCAATCATATTATTGTGTTTTCAGGTAAACACTGACGGAGCAACACTCTCGGTCAACCCGTACTCGTGGAACAAAAACGCCTCTATCCTCACTCTGGAGGCTCCAGCTGGAGTCGGATACTCTTACGCCACTGATAACGATATCGCGACCGGTGATGACAACACTGCAAACGAGAATTGGCAAGCCCTTGTCGCATTCTTCACCGAGTTCCCGCAATACAAGCAAAATGACTTCTACGTGACTGGAGAGTCGTACGGTGGAATTTACGTGCCAACTCTTGTTCAGACAATTCTTGATCGTCAATCCCAGTTCAACATCAACATTAAAGGATTGGCAATCGGAAACGGATGTGTTTCAGAGCAGGAGGGAACCGATTCTCTTGTCAACTTCCTCTACGCTCACGGAGTTGTGGATCAGGCAAAGTGGGACCACGTGAAGACGTCTTGCTGCCACAATGACACTGATTCGTGCCCATGGTCCACATTCAGTGACTTCACCACTTGCGGACAATTCGTTCTGGCCACTCAGGAAACTGCGTGGAATGGAGGACTGAACCCATACAACATGTACGCGGATTGTGTGTCCACCAGTGCAAGCAGCAGATTCTCTTTGGAGTACGAGAGAAGATTCAACAAGAAGTATCAGCCATCTGAGCTCGGAGTTGTTCCATGTCTCGATGAGAGCCCAGTTACTGACTATTTGAACCGTCAGGATGTGAGAAAGGCTCTTGGAATTCCATCTTCTCTTCCACAATGGTCTATTTGCAAGTTAGTTTGTTATGTATGTGTATTTTTGAATTTTTTCTGAAAATTTTTAAAATCTATATTTCGGTCTGAAATTTTCAGGGAATGACCGAAAGTATTTTTTGAATGATCTCTCAAAATTTCAGTTCAATCGGAACATTCTCCGATTTTTCCCGAAATTTTTTTCGGTTTTGTGAATAGGTCCATTTCACATTTTGCGCTTGCTGTGGCCTAGAAAAAATGAATTAGTCCAGGTGATATTGCGGAATAGAACTGTAATGGTATAAAACTTCCTGAAAGGGAGCAAAACAGCTCGAAGGGTTGTTGAGTTTAATTTCGCGCAGTTTTTTTTCGCTTACAGTTCTATTTTAGGCAGTTCTATGTATACCGAACAGCTCCTTTTCTTTTTGTGTTTTTTGGAAACGTTCTTGCTCTCTCTCTCTCTCTCTCTCTCTCTCTCTCTCTCTCTCTCTCTCTCTCTCTCTCTCTCTCTCTCTCTCTCTCTCTCTCTCTCTCTCTCTCTCTCTCTCTCTCTCTCTCCCAAACACAATAAATTTTTTGAAGAATTACGGTCACACTATTTTAACTGCATCCAGTAAATAGTTCTGAATTTTCTTCTGGAAGAGTTTGCATTTTCTAGGCCACAGCTCTTACTTGCTGAGACAAAAAAAACCTGAGGCCGTATTCATGAACATTTACTGTACGATAAATGAAAAGGTAAATAAACGTATTGACCGAAAGTATTAGTTTTATTATTCCTGAAACGATTGAAGGGTTGTTTATAGTTCTATGAACCCCTTAAGCATTCAAAATTTCTAACTTTCTGTCGAGAAAATCATTTACCGTTTTTATTTACCGTACAGTAAACGTTCATGAATACGGCCTCTGTTTTACATCCCCTTCCAAAGGATTTTTCAAATATTTAAAGTTTTTTTTTTTGCAGTCCAAATTTTCACAAAAATCTCAGAAATTCTACCTGTTTAGAACTACATACTTCCGCGCGAAAACTACTGTGGAACTTTTGGGATGCAAATACATGAATTTATTCAACTTTGTGCACGGTGTCCAGGATTTGAAAAGTGGGCGGAGCCGAGCAAAAGCGCCCCACTAGATTTTTTCGCGCGAAATTCAAATTTTGACGCATTTTTTATGTTTTTCGGGAAAAAATCATAAATTCCCTAATTTTTTCCCACATGTGCTCCAGCGGAATTACAGCTGAGGTCTTTAGACATTTTTTAAGCCTAAGAACGCCGAATTTGGTTCAGCCACCATTTCGAAATAATAGTTTTCAGTTTTTTGGTGTTTTTGCAGGATAAATCTTTACGAAAATCCAAGTTTGAGCAATTTTATGGTATTATTGTGAAAACAAAAAAATTGCAACGCGGTGTTTGCGTACTTTTGAAATTCAAACGGCAATGAGAGAAATAGCATGGCAAATGAAGAGATTTGTTCCCCTTTTCATTTGAATTTTAAAAATACGCAAACACACGGGGTGTTGAGAGGTACATGAAAATTAAAATTTAAATTTCGCGGGAAAGTTGCCACGTCACGCGAGAAAAAAGCGCGCGAAATGGCGTGTTCAAAGCGTCGTTACTGCGGCGCCACAGAAATTTTTTTCTTGTTGGTTCATATCTTTTGCATGATTCTAAATATTTAAACAACAAGCCTGATCTGACGCCTATCGGCGCCGATCAGTCTTGAGTAGCCGCCTGCGGCGGCTGTTCGGTTGGGCGTATCATTAAGCTTGATCTAGTTTAAAGTACCCTTTTTAGTTTCAAAACAATAATTTATTCACTAAAAAACTATTTGAACAACAGAACTATCTTTTAAAAAAAAAAACTATTTAGCAAAAAACTATTTTCATGGAAAAAAAGAGAGGTAGAGTTCAACTCTTCCAAACGATTGTCTCTGTGCTTTGTTGATGCTGATGGCAAATGCCAACTTGACCGGGAACTGTGTTCTCTTGAGGTGGAATGAAAGGTTTTTGTCCTCGTATCAGGTGATCCTCGGCACGAAGGTGTCCTTTTCTTTTTTGGATCCTATGGCGAATGAATAGAGGATGCACTTTCGCTTGAAACTCTCGACGAAGGGCCGTTGCACATTCCACTGCTCACGTCCAGATTTTTCCAATCATGACGACTGAGCCAACATTCAGACGAAGACGGTGAAGAGGAAGCGAAGATGTCCGAACAGAGTTAAGGAATTCTGTAGTCATTTGTTTGTTTGTAGACTCGTCTTCAACTTCGTCCCGGCGTCCGAAATGTCTCCTCTCAAACCGCCAAACACATCATCCACGAGATCTTCCAAAACTGGGAGACCTTCTACATAGAAGGGTGACTCGATCTTCGTAGTCGTTTGCTACTCCATCACCAACATCTAGTAGAAACTTGATCCGATTGGCATCTCCATTGATGATCCGCATGTTGTTTAGAAGCGAGAACTTCTGGAATTGATTCCAGAGGTAACTGTTCTTGATACAGTTGTTGATGAGGTCAGCCTTGGTTCCGCGTCGGATAACAGGAAGGATCTGACACGAAAGGGAAGGGAGAGTCGGGCAAGTCTCAAAGCACGAAATCAGCAGTCTCCAATGCAGTTTTGGAGATCATGGAGCACTCGTCCCAGATGATCACATCCATTTCTTTAAGCTTCTTTGTCTCGTTACTTCCTTCGCTGTGGTTGCTCGTCTTGGAATCGTTTCCGATTTTCAGTTTAAACAGCGACGCAGAAGTCCGGCCATTTGAGAGCAATGTGCTGGCAATTCCTGTCCAGGTGGTGCACTGTACGTTCTTGTTCATTGATGAGAGCATGTGAAGGATCACGTTTTATGTGTACGTCTTCCCAGGTGGATGTCCAAATCAACGAAATCGTCCGTAGAGTTGTCGATGAAAATAGTAGGTGCAGTGGTGAACGTGTCTATTGATTTTCCCAATCGGATCAATCTTTCATCAATGCCGTAGTCTCTCGTGCTTCTGATTCCTCCTGATCGTGTCCCCGATTCAGAAAATCCTCTGACATGTCCTTCGTGAAGATATTCCACAAAGTTTGGGTGTCGCCAATCTCAGATCAGGCCAAAATAGCAAAGAAGGCTGCTCTCAGCTGAGCTGGCATGTGATAAGCGGCCATTTCCTCGAGTGACTTGATGACGACGGCATCGTCGCTCAGAAGACCTTGGGCTTTTGCTGCTTCGACAAAAGTATCATGCACAGTTGGAATACCATTGTCGTCTTTATTCGTCTTCATATCCGAGAAG
This sequence comes from Caenorhabditis japonica, assembly GCA_963572235.1. Classification (NCBI taxonomy): domain Eukaryota; kingdom Metazoa; phylum Nematoda; class Chromadorea; order Rhabditida; family Rhabditidae; genus Caenorhabditis; species Caenorhabditis japonica. Next base: position 20,541,188 of record OY754343.1, on the reverse strand, counting down.
CTGGTGGCACTTTTGGTGTACAGAAGGAGAAGACGTGGAGCGTATCTTTCAGGATCTTATGGAGAGACTATATAGATCCTTCGGATGGTCCAATCTCCGCCTCTTTTTCTAGTTTTCCACTCTCCTCTTGTCTTGTCGAAGGTGAAGCACTCTGGCATTTCGATGTAGGTGAGTTTTCTGAAGTCCTTGATCCCTTCGAGGTCCTTTCCAGCTCGTTCCTGATCAGCTAAGTTCTTGTTCGGAGCAACACTGCGCCTCTCTTCAGCCGCCTGCTTCGTGTCCATGGTGTATAATTGTCCATAGGAAAGGGCCTTTTCAGTCGATGGATGGAGAGGTCCAGCTGCAAGGTAGATCTATTCATGGATCTTGTAAGAGTAATGTCCGTAGTCTCTGAACTCTTCCACCTGTGCACCCATTGATGCGAGTGCTAATGCCGAATTGAACTGTCGGATGTTGCTCTGGAAGTTGTCAGCATCCGAGCTATCTCCCACCTCCAAATGCGTCTTTGGCCGTTGTTGCATTCTTCTCATCCTTTTTCTTCCGATATCTGGTTGAATGGTATGCGAATCTCTCAGTGCGTTGCTCCTTGGTTTCAGATGCTCTTTTAGCCTTGGAATTGCTTTGAAGACTTGCTCTTCTTTCCTCGGCCCTTTCCTGCGTTTCAGACAGTCTTGTCTCCAATTTTAACTGCGAGTTGCTGATCCTTTCCATCATTTTCTCCTTCTCGGTAGAATCTGCTCTCCGAAGACGTCTGGACTCCCGATCTTTCTTTTTCCGGATCGCTCTTTCTTCTGGAGTCTCGCTTTGTCGCTTCCGTCTCATAAACTCTTCAGCAGATCGCGTTTGATCATTTTGGCGGGCCGACAATAAATATTTATACGACTTTCGGCGTAACAGTAACAAAAAAAAATGTTAAACGTGAAAACCAATTGAACTCCCGATTGACGCGAACAGTTAATTATCAGTTCATATCGTTTGCAATCGGTATCACTTGGTGTAGTAGCTAGGGGGTTGCAAACTGCAATCTGCACTCCCTGGTTCAATTCCTCCTGAGGTCTGTTGAGTTTTGTTGATCCAGAGGCGTGGTTGAAAATAGTTCCCATCAACCTTGATCCCTCAACCCTAATGCTCTCTCTCTTTGAGGAATACGGGCGGGCTATCTTCCAAGCGAACAGACGGACATACTTGAATAGCGTAATATATATAAGAAAGATATTTCCCTATTTATTTTATGCAGAAAACGTATTCCGCCAGCGTCTCGTTTTTGAAAATCCAAACCGTTTCAAGTCTGTAACAACCGCGTTTCCTCAAATCTGTGTGAGCAGTGGAGCGAATTTTCACGATGTACGCTTCAACACGCCGTGCAAACACCGCGTTGCAACTTTTTTGTTTTCACAATAAAAGAAATAATACATACATTTTACAAAGAAAAACAGGTTTTATTGAAAGAAAAATAATAAAATCAATAAAAAAAATGCAAGAGTCGAAAAATGCGCAAGCACCGAAAGTGCGCCATGCAAGTTTGCTGGTGCGCCAGCAATTTAGGCTCCGCCCACATTTCCAATCCTGGACACCGTGCGGCGTAAGATTTTAAAGTCTTATTAAAAAAACGTTAATAAATAAAAACTCGCCGAGTACCGAATTACTATAAGCCATCACCAGGGGTGGGACCCAAAAAAAAAATTTTTTTTTTTCAAAAAAAAAAAGATACAATTTCAAAAAAGGCGTATTTCTGCCAGTTGAATGGAAAACTTCTAAGTTTTCGTTACAAATTAAAGTTTTTTGTCAATTCGGAACATGTACCGATTAAGTTTTTGTCAAAAACCGGATTTTTTTAAACCTTTTTTTGGAGCCAACAAAAAAAACAAAAAAACGCTTTGCCCACGGCTCCCTATCAAAAAAAATAATAATAAATTGTTTGTCTCGCGCGCATTATCAAATAAAAAAAAACAAAATGTTTTGTTCCACCCAAAAAAAATCTGAAAAAACAAAAAAAAAACAATTTTTTTTGGTCCACCCCTGCCCATCACCAATTAAAAAATAAAACTTAAAAACAATCCTTTTCCTTCAGCAACGCCATCTCCTACGGCTACAAGAGACAGTACGGTGACATGACTTCTCGTATTCTCAACGCAGTCAACAACAACAATCTGAAGATGATGCTCTACAACGGAGACGTCGATTTGGCGTGTAATGCTCTCATGGGACAACGATTCACTGACAAACTTGGTCTTACTGTAAGCTTTTTTTTCCCAAATCAGTCAATTAGGACATTTTTAAATTTCAGCTGCACAAGAAGAAGAGCCACTTCTATGTGAACAACCAGGTCGGAGGATACGTGACCACTTACAAGGACGGAAAAGTTGCATTCACGACGGTGAGAGGAGCCGGACACATGGTGCCGACTGATAAGCCAGCTGTTGCCGATCATATCATTCAATCATTCCTCTTTAACAAATCTTTCTAGGCTGAAAATTGATTATTTATAAATTTTGACATTATGCCAAAAATCGTATTTTTCCGTTAAAATGGCATTATTTTGAAGAATTTTAAAGTTTTTTACGGGGGTACGACAGAATAGAAATAGGCGAAATAGAAATGCTACAAAAAAGAACTGGAAAAAATAGAACTGAGCGAAATAGAAATGCTACGAAATAGAACGGCTACAAAATAGAACAAATTTTGGCGATGGAGCGCGTTTGCATTGATTTTATACCTTTCTTCATTTTCGATGTTGTTAAGTGCGTAAAATATCTGAAAATTACTGAAAAATCCTATAATAATCGGAAAATTCGAAGAATAATGCAAACGCGCTCCATCGCACCGAGTTCTATTTCGCTCATTTCTATTTTGTAGCCGTTCTATTTTTTCCAGTTCTTTTTTGTAGAAATTCTATTTTGTAGCATTTCTATTTCGCCTATTTCTATTCTGTCGTACCCCCTTTTTTACCCCCAAACCAGGGGGCGGAGCCTTTCTTTTTTTTCTCCCCAGGGCATTTTTTGAAGTTTGTGGCTTCATTAGACGAATACTACCGAGTTATCCATATACTTTACAATGTTTCTGTATTGGTGCCATCAAAAAATTGTCTGAAAATGGCTGATTTTTACTGAAAATCAGGAAAAACTGAAATGCAAGTTAAAAATTCGATTTTTTGGGAATTTGTAGGGTCGGTTCGCGGGCTTTTGAGATTGATTCCGATAGTTTTTCGCATGATGAATTGAATTTTTTGAACAGAGTTCAATTTTAAATGAGCGCATTTTTTTACACCGGTTCAAACTTTACATAAAATGTGTGGAAAATTTTCAGCGATGACCCCCTATTTTTATTTTTCGGTTACTTTAAGCAACTCTTCTAGTAATCACACAAAAATGTTTAGAGCTCTGGCATTAATTTAAAGCACTTTTCGAAATAATCATGATTTTTGGAATTTTCGGGAGTATGAAAGTCCGGTTCGCGCGATTTGAAAGCATGATCTAATTCAGCAAAAAATTCTTTAAAAAATAAATGAGCGCATTTTTTTAAATTACACTTTTCCCAATTAGCAAATACTTTTTTATGTCGTTTCAAACAACTTATCAGGCCTTGACAACGCGGAGGGAGAGGCCCATAATGTCCGAAAATGACAAGAAAAAAAAAACGTTTTTTTCTCGCGAATAATCCCAACATTTACCAGTAGTTTCATATCAATATCGACCCATTTATATCAGAAAGGCCCCCTCCAATCATATACGAATATCCCCCCGGACGGTGTCCAGGATTGGAAATGTGGGCGGAGCCTAATTTGCTGGCGCGTCAGCAAACTTGCATGGCGCACTTTCGGTGCTTGCGCATTTTTCGACTCTCGCCTTTTTTTTATTATTTTTCTTTCAGTAAAACCTGTTTTTCTTTGTAAATTGTATGCATTGTATCTTTTAATACCGTAAAATTGCCCAAACTTCGATTTTCGTAAAGATTTATCCTGCAAAAACACCAAAAACTCACTTTTTTAGGTCCGCAAGGCTAAAAACAATTATTCCGAAATGGTGGCTGAACCAAATTCGTCGTTCTTATGCTTAAAAAATTTCTAAAGACCTCAGCTATAATTCCATTGGAGCACATTTGGGAAAAAATTAAGAATTTATGCTTTTTTTCCCGAAAAACATAAAAAATGCCTCAAAATTTAAATTTTTTTGCTCGGCTCCGCCCACTTTTCAAATCCTGGACACCGTGCAATTCGAAGAAAAAATCACATGAAAAACAACAAAATTGAAGGGTGCCGATTTCTCTGCGTATCCCGCACGGTATTAAGTCGCTACGCAGTTAATTGGCCTCAGCGATGTTCCCTCCGAAAATACAAATTTTAGAAATGCGAAAAATTGATCCAAAGGATTCCAGCAATTTATATGAATTTGGAAGAAATTGAAACAATAAAAAAATTAAAATTGTGTGTGAGGGAAGAGTGGAGGGGAGGAAAATAATAATAGTGGGTGTGCTCATGTTTCAAGAATTGCAGAAAGGATGGATGAAGAGGAGTGAATAAAATAAGAAAAAAAAAAGAAGTGGCAGCTATCCGAGTAAATGAGAACGTTTTTATCAATTTAGTGCTTGTTTGCGATCGGAAACTTGCGCAAAATCACGGTAGAAACATTGACGAATTAGAAAATGATGAGTGGGATTACCGAGACAAAAAAAAAAGTTGAGGGGGGTGGGGGAAGGGGTCGAATAATTAAATTAAATTGGGTTGCATGTTGCGATGAAAAAAAAGAAGAAGATACCAGAAATAGAGAAAATAAGCTTAATTTATCATAATAATTAGTTTTTAAGGGGGCGTTCTGGATGGACTGCTGAAAGAGTTTGAGACAAACTATTAAATCTCATATTGTGCATTTCCTGATGGTTTGAAATGAAATGAAAACAAAAAAGTTGGACTCGCCGAGCACAAATTGTATCTTTTTGTTTCGTTTTGTTTTGTTTCGTTTCGTTTCGCAGCATGAATATCATCATGTTAATTGGGCCTTTGAGAGTAATAGAGGAAAAAGAGCGGGGCGGGGCGGGGCGGATCGGAACGCGTTTTCTTGACTAAAGTGAAAGAAAAGAAATGATTCGGTTAAAGAGTACGTTTTTCAAAAATTTTAAAACTGTTGGGGTGGTCGAGTGGTAGAGTGGCGGATTTGCTATAATTTTCACATAAAACGAGGAGAGAATGTGCGACGGGGAGAAAAATGAAGAATACATATAGGGTTATTCTCGGAACCAGCAACAAAAAAAAAGTGAAAAATAGAAAAAACCAGAAAAAAATTCAGAGAATTCTCCGATCAACCTGAAACTTTTTTTCAAAAAATTTCAGAAATAAAAATCGATATTTTTTAAAATCAATATTTCGATCTGAAATTTTCAGGACCGATCGGAGCATTCTCCGCTGAATTTTTTGCTTTTTTTGCTGGATCCAAGAATAACCCCAATAGCAAAATCGATCGGAAGAAATGAACACAAACACACAGAAAAATTATAAAAAAAAATGAGGGAAAGTAATATGGGGGGAGGGGGAAATTAGAATTCGGAGCAAAAGAGCGCTCTGCGGCTGCGTGGGGGAAAAAGACTAGAAAGGACCGAACAAAAGCAATGATAGAGGAGAAAATGACGAGATCCGGGCACATTGGAGCAGCCGGACAACCGACAGATAGGCGGGAAGAGAAGAGTGAGAACAAGGAAGAACAGCGAGTAATTTAAATGATGGAGAGACGAAGAAAAAGATGAAAAAGAATGATTATCATCATCATCATCATTCAATAATAATTGGACGAATAATTAAATACGAAGAGGAGCAAGACATTGAGAAGCCTAGGTTGGTGATTTAGTTCCAAATCTTGAGGAACGAATCCCATGAACCTGTGCACACGGCCATTCCGTCTTCAGTGACACCCAGACACGAGACACGGTTATCGTGACCCGCGAGAACTCCTGAAACAGACAACGCAATTTATAATAATCTCCTTGTCACGTCAAAACTTGGCATTTCTGCGGCATAATATTACGTATTCGCGAGTACGTGAGATTTCGTAAAATGGGTCTCGCCACGATCCGTGTATGCATACTTGTAAACAATCTACAGTACGTGGGATACTGTAGATTGCTTACATTTTTCGACATGCGATGTGCATGAAGAAAAAAAATTTAATTGAAAAAATTCAAAAACAAATATTCAAAACCACAAGTGTGCAAACACCGATCGTGTCAAGACCCTTTTTACGGCATCCCACGTATAAAATATAATGCGCGTGTGTTTTGGTGTCGATTGGCGACAAACGGTAAGAAAAAATGTAAAGTTTCGAAACGTCCCAGAGCAGAAAATGACTCACCCGCTCTCTCCTGTCGCATCGAATCCCAAACATTGCAGTTGAAGTCGTCGTATCCGGCGAACAGCAGGCGACCCGATTTTGAGAAGGCGACACTTGTGATTCCTAGAAAAATAATTGGGTTTTCGTTTTTTTTGCTAAAATTGGGCGTGGCTTTAAAAAATCAGAATGAAAGCAAAATTTTTCAAAAATTCTTACCGCAAATAATATTATCGTGCGAATACATGGCCAGTTCTTGATCAGCGCGAATATCAAACAACCTGCACGTGGCGTCGTCAGATCCGGTGGCAAAAGCATTTCCAGATGGGAAGAACTTAAAAATTGAAAAGAATAGAAAACAACAAAAATTAAAAAAAAAAAAAAAAACTTACAGCGACAGCGTTAATGTCCGACTCGTGCCCTGGGAACGTTTGCTTGCACATTCCGTCTCGGATATCCCACAGCTGAAAAAACAATGATAGATTAACTTGTGGCTTCGAAAAAAAAAAGCGACAAACCTTTGCAGAAGCGTCGCAAGCTCCAGAGATGAACGTACGGAAGTCGGGAGAGAGTGAGAGTGACATTACGTCTCCGGTGTGACCGGTGAAGGCTGTGCATTGTTGACCGGTTTCAATATCCCAAAGTGCGCTGAAAAGTAGAGACGTTATAGGTCTATTCACGAAAACCAGCGAAAATTCAGAGAATGCTCCGATCAGTCTGAAATTTTGGCAAAAAAAATGTCAAAAATACTCCCGGATATGTATCAATTTTTTTTTTTGAAATTTTTCAAAATCGATATTTTGGTCTGAAATTTTTTGCACATGTCCGGGAGTATTTTTGACATTTTTTTGCCAAAATTTCAGACTGGTCAAAGAATTCTCCGAATTTTCGCTGAATTTTTTGCATATTTTTCTAGAAATTTCTGACTGGGCTCTGGGACGTTTCGAAACTGGAACGCTTTTAAACTTTAACGCTATTTTTCGTCGCGTTCGCAGTATTGACAAAATTCGGCGAATTTTTCAAAATTTACTGAAAAATTGACGGCTAAAAATGCACTAAAGTTTCGAAAAGTCCCACAGCCAATTTGTGTAGTGTCCTGCACGATTCAAATTTATTTCAATCTTTGGGATCAGCCTCCCACTTCTTACTTTCTTCTCACATACTTTCCATTATTCAATTTTATGGGGTTATTCACAAAACCGGAAAAAAACTTCTGGAAAAATCGGAGAATGCTCCAATTGACCTGAAATTTTGGGAAATATTGAGAAAAATTATCCTGTTGGACCAAAATATCCATTTTTTCTGAAAATTTTTAAAATCGATATTTTGGTCCAAAATTTTGTGAGAATTTTGTCAATATTTCCCAAAATTTCGGGTCAATCGGAGCATTCTCCGAATTTTCCCGAAGTTTTTTTCCGTTTTCTTCCTTTTTTCCGGTTTTGTGAATAACCCCATTTATTACCGTGTTTACTCTAATTGCCTGGTAACCTCTAATAGGCCGTCATGCAACGGAAACTCGGAACTCTGAATTCTCCGGTTTTTTAAGATGTAGCTTCTTTTTTGCTAGTTATTGGCGTGATTTCAAACATTTTCAGATGTTCATTTTTCGGTCACATTGTGTTTTCCAACGAGTTGCAGCATGAAAACACGAGTTCGCAATAGCACTGTGATTGGATTCCGGGGTCGCGAACAATGCTGCAACTCGATTGAAAACACAATAGTTGCCTAAATAATGTACTTTGAAAAATAAGAAAGCGGACAGCCTTTAATTGCCCGGCATCAAAATGAAAATATGGTGCACTTGGACAAGTTTTAAAACAAACTCATCAACATTCGGCATGAGCAGGAGAGCACTCTCTGCGTCTCCATTTTATTCAACTTCTACAACTGTTTCTTCTTCTTCTACAGCAGTGAAGACTGCTCAAATTACGCCCGAATAAGGCGATAATGAGACTAATCTAATTAGACTATGAACGTTCGCCGTATATAAAATATATCAACCTAGTCTTTTGTTATTCCTGAAGAAGAAATTGGATACTAGAACAACTCGGTATTTTCAGTTTTTGGATACGCAATGACACGGCAACAGAGCCTTCCAAAATTGTTTCTACCTGGCGCATTTTTAAAACCCCAAGGCTCGGTAATTTTCTGACAAAATGACCTAGTTTTTGGATTAAAATGATGGTGTCTTTCTGAATAATCAGATAATGATTCGAATTTCTCAAAAAAGTAAATTTGGACGACGGGGGAGACGTTTACAAACAAAAAGTAAAGCGTACCAAGTCATATCTCCGGAAGAGGTGACAATTTGGTTGTCATCAAGGAATCTACAGCACGAAAGGTATCCAGTGTGTCCTGGAAGCTCACGAGACACCCGAACGTTTCCTTCGCGCGTTTTCAGAGAGTAGATTGAGCAAATATTGTCGAGACCTGCAATTTTCTCATTCTTCTTTATACTTTTTCTGTTACTTTTAACGAGACCTGTAATAGAATTAGAGGGTGTCCATCTAATTTTAAGAGCATGAAAAAGTTTTCAAAGGAAACATTTTTAACTTCTTGAAACCACGAAATATCAAAAAATGCTCCAATGGGCCCAAAACTTTGGGGAAGAATGGAAAAAATAGTCCATATAGAGGTTTTTGCAAATTTTTGCCATTTCGTGAATAAACCCAAAAGAAAAAACGGGAAAGTTTAATTTTTTTGCGTACTCGCGTTGCAAACCGATTTACAAGACTCCGCCCACTGCCCTCTGCTGTGATTTTTCCTTTTTTTTTTCTTAATTTTTCCAGTTTTCCTTCTAGTTTTTCAATACATTTTTGCTTCAGATCGATAAATGACGTACGCGAATAAATATGGAACAGAAAAATTCGAGAAAAAGAGAAAAAATGGAAACTGCGGATGATGCAAAAATCGATTAAAAATGTTTCGTCTTTTCATGGTAATTTTTGCATTTTTTCCTCATTTTTTTGGAAATAATTGATTTCAGGTCGCTAAATGTGTTGTTCGAATGGGTGCGGTATTTTTCTCAATTCATCGCACTTTTTAATTGAATCCGTATTCGAACAACATATTTAGCGACCTGAAATCAATTATTTCCAAAAAAAATGAGAACATTTTTAATCGATTTTTGCATCATCCGCAGTTTCCATTTTTTTCTCTTTTTCTCAAATTTTCTTGTTCAATATTCATTCGCATACGCCATTTATCGATCTGAGGCAAAAATGTGATGAAAAAATAGAAGGAAAATTGGAAAAATTAAGAAAAAAAAAAAGGGAAAAATCACATCAAAAATAGCAGGGCAGTGGGCGGAGCCTCGTAAATCGGTTTGCAACGCGAGTACGCAAAGAAAGCGGCGGTTTTCATACTTTTTCCGGAAAAATTGTTTTGTAAAGTGTTGTTATACATGGCGAGAGACGCAGACAAAATTTTTTTGGTCTCTGGAAAACGACAGGAAAACTGTCTTCCAGAAAATATTTCTCTGCGCGTCTCACCCCGTAAGCATAGTTCAAAATTCCAACTACGCTGTAGAGTATCTTGTTTTTAGTTTTCGAATAATCCCGATCATAGTTCTGACAATCAGTCTGTTAGAATTGAAGAATGCTCTCGGATACAATGAGTAATCCTCGTGAATTTTTTTTCACGACAAAACAAACAACGGCGACGAACAGTCGTCATGACAACCGAGAAGGTGACACTTACCTCCACAAGCGACAAACGATCCCGATGGTGCGTACGCGCAAGTCATCACCCACGATGATCTCAAAGGAATAGCGTGCACCTAAACACAAAATTATGCTCCAACCTTGAAAAAAAAAATAGTCTTACTTTGTTCGTGGTGTACGAGTCCCACACAATGAGTTTTCCGTCTTGTGAAGCTGACACCAAATTGCGACTGTCTGATGCCCAGTGCATCGCATAAATCTGCAACGTTTTATGGTAACTTTTGCATTACGAATAAAAACATGTGAATATGAAAATGATGTACCTTGGCTAAATGTCCCCTAAGCGTGCGTCTCGTCCTCATCTGGATACGTCCGATTGGCTCCAAATTCGAAGCCACTGTGGCAAGTGTCGTGTCATTTGCCGACTTCCGGGCTTCCTGAAAGTTGACAGTTCTGTTCCCAGTGCTTCTATTTTTTTGTTTTTTCCTATTGTCCGCTCACCAAAACGATCAAACGCGCTCCGCTGAACTATAAATTCAACGTGAAATGAAATAATTTAGAGACCAAAATGAAAATCGCATAGCGTTGAGTTCAGCGGAGCGCGTTTGACCATATTGGCAGGCCGACAATACTAATTTACTTCTAGTGACGACAATCATTTTTTTATTCTAAATAAATCACGCGGGAGCAGTTTAGCGAGTTCCATCGTGAGAATAAGTCAAATTTTCTTGTGCGAGACACACAAACACACACATTGCTTAATTTCGGCAGAAAATTAAAAAAATGTCTAAACATTCAAAATATTTCTTGTTTCCCACTCCTCATCACGATGGAACTCGCTAAACTGCTCCAGGAAAACGGTTCTTTAATCTTTTTTTAGTGAGATTATGGGGGTTTTATTTTGTTGTCCACAAAAATACAAAACTTCAAAGTTTCAGGTGACAATTTTATGTTTTTCTACCAAATTCTGTTTCATTTTTTGTAAAAACCAAAGCTAGGATCCATGAAACAGGAAAAAATTCAAAATTCATCAATTTCCAATTTTCGTTTTCCAGAAAAAATTTCGAAATAATGAAATTTAATTGCTGAAACCTGAAAATTTTAAGATAATTTAAAATTGGCTCTCGAACTTTTCGCAAGTGTGAGATTTCGATAGTTTTTCTTCATTAGGGATATTTCCTTTAAAAACGATAAAATGACGACAGAAAAACTTTCGAAACGTCCGAGAGCCTGGAAATTTGCTCCAAAAAATGTTTCTTAATTTACAATATTTAAATAGCATCGAGAAATAGTTTGAGCTTGTTCTCGACGCATTTTTAATCAATTTTGTTTGTAAAATTTTCTCAGAAAAACTTTTTTCAAAAAAAAAACCGTAAACGTAAAATCCCAGTTCTGATGGGTGTGAGTAAGCGTTCCACCATGGACGGGCCGTCCGAAAACGTCCGTTACCCGTCCGCGTTGCCCAGTCTGCATTTTGACGTGCCAGTGTTTGCACACTCCACCCATTATTAGACGAGTTGGAAATCGGTTGATCAAAAAATTTTTATTTTTAATTTTCACGGGGACATTTTTCTTTTTCACCGAACGGGTCGGACGGGCAAACAACGCCCGCCGTGGAAAGCTCAGGTGTGAGCGATGGAAAGAAATATTTGTTTGAAAAATGTATTAGAACAAAACCCGGAAAAATATTTTTCTTTTTTATCGCAGATTTGCAAATTTTTCCCCCGTTTTTCCCATCATGATCCATAGTCGCTATCTAATACAAAAATTTCAAGTTCCATCTTCATTTCAATCCATTCCATACAGTAGCCGTTTTGTTGGCCCTCGCCTTTCAGAACCCGAGTTGGAAAAGACAGAGAGAAAGAGACAGAGCTCCACCGAATTCGCTCAAACCCCCCACTTTTGGAGGCTTCGTCCTGCGGCGGCTCGCGCAACATTTCGTGCGCACACCCATGTGCGTGCAGTGAGTGTCTGAGTCTCTGGGATAAAGCCTCTCTTTCTCTCTACCTCTCACTAAGAGTCTGTCCTGGCTGCCGTCGCTCGATCGAGGAGAAGAAGGAGTAGAGGAGAGGAGGGAGCCACCACCAATTCTAGTGAGCGCGATGCGATGCGATGCGATGACAACGAAGGCGGCGCACGGAGCCCCCCTCAAGGGAAAATGGCGCACTCAGATCGCCTCTGCGTCTCTTGTTGCGCGGCAAAGAGCAGCAGTAGCAAGAGCTCTTCTTTCCTTCTTTCTTTCTTTCTCTTCCGTCCCTGCCAGTCGACGGCTCGCTAGAAATTGAGAGCATTCGGCGGGCCCGTGAAGCGAAACGGCCAGATAGCATCCGTCTGCCCAGAGACGCCGACAATCTCACATTAGGCAGCCAATCTATTCTCCTCTCTCGCCGCTTCTGCTCCGGCTTCTCGTCCCTCTCATCCGCTTCACCATTGCCCCCCTGCCCCCTTTTTCTTCTTCCACCAACCCGGGGCGACCCCCATCGTCCAATGGCTCGCTTCTGCTGACGACTGCGTGGAGCAGCAACTTGTGCGCTACGCGAGAGGGATCGATATTTCACAGCGCGACGACGACAACGTCGGCGAGCGGCAGGACGCGGCAGTGAGTGCATCATTCGCCCGTCCGCCAAGTACGGCAACAACAACGACGACGCCAATCGGCAGTGACGGAGAGCACTTATTACCAACAATTTGTACATGCATGTGTGTATAACATGTATGGGCCTATTTTTCGCGGCTGACAGACAGGCAGACAGTCATGAAAACTTTTCACGATTGAAACGTGGAAACAGGGAACGGCGGTTTTGCTGCCTTTTTTCAAATAATTGTTTTTTTTTCACTTCAAAACTGCCAAGATTGGCCTATTAATATTAACGTACCCGAATCTGAGACTTTAGCTGCTCGGCCTCCTGTCGAAGTTGGTCAAGTTCGCTCATTTCGGCGTATGATCCAGATGTTGTTACAGGTGGTAATATCGACGGCTGCGGCGGCTACTGCTGCTCCTGGTCGATGTTCGCGTTTCGGCAGCGGCGTCGCTACTTTCTTCGTCGTCTTCGTGGCGTGTTCTTGCACTTGACAACTGCCCTGGAAAAATGAGCCAAATAAGATCGAGCAAACAAATTAATTAATTAATCAATAAGGCGAAACAAGACAAAAAAAAATGGAGAAGCAAGGAAGGGAATACGGAGGAAATTGGATGTAGGAAAAGGGAAAATCCTCATTTCAGAAACTTGAACATTAATCCTAATTTTTCGAAACCAATAACAAAAGCAAGTGCGCTCCACGAAACTTTGTAAATATTGTGATTTTCATTTTGGTTTCCAAATAATTTTATTTCACGTATAAATGGTGGTACCTTAAATGAGAACTAGAGGAAGAATTGTTACAAATGAAGAACTGCTAGAAAATTCGATTGTTGGGCCGTCACGACGGTTAAACGCGCTCCGCTGAGTTTAGTACTTTGTGATTTTCATTTTAGTTTCCAAATTATGATTGTACCTCAAATGAGAACTAGAGGAATGAGAATGGTTACAAATGAATAACTGCTAGAAATGAGAAATGTTGCAAACGTGAACTGATATGAATGGGAACACGATAAATGAGAACTGGATTTTTTATGCGAAATTAATTTTTTTTTCAAAACAAAAATGTGTTCTCATTTGTAGAAGTTCTCATTCCGCTAGTTCTCATTTAACGTGTTCCCATTCATATCAGTTCACGTTTGCAACATTTCTCATTTCTAGCAGTTCTTCATTTGTAACCATGCTCATTCCTCTAGTTTTCATTTGAGGTACCACCATAATTTGGAAACTAAAATGAAAATCACAAAGTACTAAACTCAGCGGAGCGCGTTTAACCGTCGTGACGGGCCAACAATCGAATTTTCTAGCAGTTCTTCATTTGTAACAATTCTCATTCCTCTAGTTCTCATTTAAGGTACCACCCAAATTATTTCATTTCACGTTGAATTTATACGTGAAATAAAATTAAGTTTCGTGGAGCGCACTTGCTTTTGTCACAATGATCAATGTCAACTAACCCTCAAACTATAATTAATCGGCCGACGTCAACTCGGCGACGACGTTGAGAACAACGATAGGGAGATCACGTAATTCAGGATGACGGTCTGGAAACCGAAAATGAGAGCAAAATGTTCGGAACATGGTAAATAAAAAACGACAGTTCGTTCACAATCGATCGATGCGATTGCGGCAGGGGCGGCCGTGACGGAGGCGGGCGCGGAACATCATAGTAGACCAGAGAGGGCGAGAGAGAGAGAGAGATGGACAAATCGCGAGACACAGAGAAGAAACTAAACGCGGGAGCGATTGGGGCGGGAATGTAAACGTTTTGGTTGACAAAACAATGACGAAAAAAAAAAGTGAAAAGAAACTGAATACCGTGTGTGGTGGTGAAAGACATAGGAGAGAGAGAGAGAGAGAGAGAGAGAGAGAGAGAGAGAGACGCAGAGAAAAATAATGGCTCCCGGCCGTGTTCAAACATCTCAAAAAGTTATTTAGCAGCAGATCCTAAACAACGTGACAACAGCCAATATATCTGCGGCGCGGCTTTTCGGCACGCACTCGAACATTTAGCCACTGATATTTATAAGATGCTCGATCTGAAGATGCGCCCCTCGTCCTCCAAAAAAAGAAAAAAAACAACAGTAGTGTAGCACTGGGCACATCAAATAATGACCCAATTATTCGATTCGTGGGACATCTGGCCGGTGGCTCCCATCTCCCATAAACGCGCATGGCGTTTTCTAATTAACAATTCCGTTAATGCTACTGCACGTCGAGCAACTAAAGAAGGAGAAGAAGGAAGAAAAGAAGAGAGGGAGGGAGGAAGTGTCGGCCCGCCAAATGGTCAAACGCGCTCCGCTGGACTCAACGCTATGCGATTTTCAGTTTGATCTCCAAATTATTGACGGCCCGCCAAAATGGTCAAACGCGCTCCGCTCCGCTGAACTAAACGCTATGCGATTTTCATTTTGGTCACCAAATTATTTCATTTCACGTATAAATTATAAATTCAACGTGAAAAAAAATAATTTGGAAACCAAAATGAAAATCGCATAGCGTTTAGTTCAGCGGAGCGGAGCGCGTTTGACCATTTTGGCGGGTCGACAGTATTTCATTTCACGTATAAATTATATATTATAAATTCAACGTGAAATGAAATAATTTGGTGACCAAAATGAAAATCGCATAGCGTTTTGGCGGGCCGACAATATTTTGGAGATGAGAACATCACGAGTACGCAAATAGCCATTTTTCAGGCTGAACATTTCGGAAAATTCGGAAGCCGGAATAACAGACGGCAGAGTGTCGACATAGTGTGAACCGGATATGTATTTGAGTGGGTTTCAAAACGTTCTTATTGTTAGTTTCGCCAGTTTCTGAACACGAAGAAAAAAAAAAGGAAAAATAAGCGGATTGTGTCAGGCAATCAGTCGATTCGAAGAAGAAGAAGCAGGCAGAGAGGCAGACACATACTATGCAGATATTGACGACGACGACGACGACGACGTAGCAGAAGAAGAAGAAGAAGAAGAAGAAGAAGAACATTGAGCGTGAGCGTGTGTGTGCCAGTGAGCTGCCCCGAGATACACCAACCAGAGGCTGTCTACGCCCTCCTCCTCATCGTGCTATTCCGCGTGCGCCGTCGTCGCTGCTTTCGCAGACGTGAAGAGCAATCGGACAGAGCGAAGAGGCGATGGAGAACAAGACTGCTCTGCGCGTCTGTTCTGTCCTCCCCGTCCGCTTCTCTGCGTTTTTCCGAAACTCGCTCCCTTTCGCGCACTATTTCAGGCTTGTCGAGAAGGGACCCCAGCTGAAGACGAATCGAGGAGCGAGGCGAGAGATTGAAAGAAAAAAAGAGAGGAGCGAGCGGATCGATACACACTCGAAGACCTAGGCGCTCACCAGCGACAAAAAGTGGAGGGGCAGACAGTGCCAATGGGCAACAACGACGGAGCGAGATGGGAGGGACCGCAACGCGACCGCTCCGCAACTGATGCACACTCTGCGAGAGAGGGAGAGAAGGGCGCACGCACACTCTGAGGAGGCATAAACATGCTGCATGTGAAGAAACGAGACGTCTAAACACTGAATTGTCAAACGAAAGCCTTCGCCGCAGCAGCACTAGCAGGAGCAGTACTACCGGACGTCTGGGTCTCCTGTCTCGACCCATCGGCGGGCGGATGAAGAGCTCACATTGCCATTGGGCTACGGATCGATCCGGGGACACTTTTTCTAGTGTCCGGTTCGTGACAAATTGATAACACTTGTGTTCTTGATACTTTTTTTTTGTTGTTGATACTATCACATTTCGTGGTCCAAATAGAAAAGAAACATCCTTCACCTTCCTGGATCTGGATGGACGGAGCACTTGCTGTTTTAAAACAGATAAAATGGAGAGAGTGAATCTACTACCAAAATTACCCAAATTTGGTCAATAAGACTTGTTGCCGACGAAAACGCAGAGCGACAAACGTCTCCTCTCTGTGTGCACGCCTGTGTCACTTTTGTTGAATAGACGGCACGACGACGATGACAATGAGCGAATATTCAGGTCTTGCGAGGATTATGATTAGCTTGAATTCAACTCACATATTCTATGATGATGATGATGATGATGATGTTGATGATGAAGGAGAAGACGACGACGACGACGAGAACGACGCGTGGTGCGCGAGAGAAGAAGGTAAACAAACGAAATGGATTGCAGGTCAAAAATAGTTCAAAAGCTTAACGCACTTTATGGGAAGTTGAGACATGCAAATGCAAAAAAAATGTTTAAAAAAATAGGACGCAAAAGTGGAGAATGTCACGTTTTTTTAACATAAAAAACGCAGAAAAGACGAAAGGAGGCGCCTAAATAAAGTTACTCTGTTTTTGCGTTGTTTTTTCTACAGTTTACCGCCAAACCTGCAGATCAAAAAAAAAGAGAATAACTGAAAAAAATGTCTTGAAACTTCGCGCGTCACTTATGGAAAAAGGAAACAATTTGCGGGAAAAATCGGAGAATGCTCCGATTGACCTAAAATTCCGCCAAATATTGGACAAAATTCTCCTATACACGCTCAAAAATTTTTGGACCAAAATATCGATTTTTGAAAATTTTAAAAATCGATATTTTTGTCCAATATTTCCCAAAATTTCAGGTCAACCGCAGCATTCTCCGATTTTTCCCGCAAATTTTTTCCGGTTTTGTGAATAGGTCCATAAGTGACGCGCGAAGTTTTAAGACATGTTTTCAATTATTCTCTTTTGTTTGATCTGCAGGTTTGGGGTAAACTGTAGGAAAAACAACACAAAAACAAAGTAACAGAGGCCTCTTTTCGTAGTTTTTGAATATTCTTTTACTTTGGATGTACCATATATGGTGTTATGCACCAAATGGCAAAAAAAATGCTCGAAAACTCGGAAAATGCTACGATTGCCTGAAAATTTGGGAAATAAGGGAAAAATACTCCTAGATGTGTTCAAACAATTTTGGACCGAAATTTTTAAAATCGATATTTCGTTCCAAAATTTTTTGAGCACATCTAGGAGTATTTTTCCTTTATTTCCCTAATTTTCAGGCAATCGTAGCAGTTTTTTATCATTCCGTGCACCCCAATATGTCCCTATTCGCCCTATTCGCACACACACAAGAGCATAAAATGTTCGTAGAACCGTCCTTCACTTTTCTGCGTCTAATTCGATTAGAGCCACGACTACTACAACTACTTTGTGCCGCAAAGGCGTCAATAACAATTAATGACCACGGTATTCTGAGAGAATCAAACTAGCACGAAATGGAACAAATATGGCTATCGAAATTAAAGAAAAAGGGCTAAACTAAACGCGACGCTTCATTTTCAACGATGAAATGCGTGATGAGCGGAGAGGAAGAAGACGTGGTCAATTTGATGAATCTATGGGAGAAAGAACAACGTCGACATATTGGATAACTCGGGTGGTGGGAAGAAGGACACTTAGGAGGGAGGGAGGGAGAGGGAGCGGGGCTCTCGATGTTAAACTCGCGTCATCAATCTCGTTTCTCTTGCGACACTGCTCTGCTCTGCCACTAGAACATTTTGCTGCCGGACGGACGGACGGACGGACGGACGCTCGGCGCCCATGAATAATAAACCGTTTCCACTACATTATTTTGGCCTCTCTCCGGCTAGCCCTCCGCGTCGCCGCGATGCGGCCAAATCGAATTTGTCTCCTGTTCCTCGTGATAGCAGCTCTTTTTCTCAGTTTCCCGGAGTCTGAACACGTGGAAGCCACTGCGAGCAAAACTACACATCGAATTCACGGGGCACAATTCATCAAAGCTTCCAAAGAAAAGAGAAAAGGCGAGAGGAGCGATGATGACGTCGATAAACGTTTCGATTTCGACATTCAGAGAGAAGACGGAAAGAAAAAACAAAATCGCATGGAAGACCGCAAAACTTTTATAGCAAAACTTGGGGCAGAAAGCCGCATAGAACAGTGTCTAGGAAATAGAGCAAAGAGTTCTGCCCTTTTAGAATATGTCATTTAGTATTCCAAAATTAGCAGTTTCATCTAGTAAAAGCTAATTATAGAAATCATCGAATTTCCTAATCGTCTGATCGACTGATATGTCCCGTGGGACACACTATTTTTCCTATTTTTATATAAGAGGTGTGAGTTGGCAATGAAGGCATCTATTCTATTTTGGGACAACTCCTCAGAGGACAACACACAGAACGCGGAAATGGGACGAATGGATGGAAGAAAAGAAGGAAAAACAGAGAAATGGCGAGGAGCCAACAAATGATAAACGAGAAGCCAGCAAGTTCCACAACGAAACTTTTTATGCTTTTCAAAGCAAATTTGGACGTTTGAGAAGAGAATTGTTGCCAATGTGCATCCAAAAGCACTTGTATTCGAGAGAGTGAAAAACAAAAGGAAACAACAATTTTTTGTGTTGAGAGGAAAAGGATAACAGGAAAGTTTCGTTTTAAATGAACATTTATTGTGAAAACAAAAAAATGGCAACGCGGTGTTTGCGTACTTTTAAAATTCAAACGAAAATGGGAACAAATCTCTCATTTGCCATGCTATTTCTTTAATTGCTGTTTGAATTTCAAAAGTACGCAAACACCGCGTTGCTATTTTTTGTTTTCCTAATACAGTCGGAAAATGCATCATCAACCTCGCTCTACGAGACTTCCGTTTGCAAAAGTGTGGCGCGCATTTTTCGGAAGGAAGATTCAAATTTTCCTGAATTCGCCATTTTTCTATTTTTTTTTTCGTTATTGATAAAAACTAAATTTAAGACTTAAAAATAAAAAATTTCACAAAAATAACTTTGAATTGCGTACTCCTTGATTTGAGATGAGAGCGTGACAAAACCGGGGAAAAATGTCAAAAACCGAGGAAGTGTGACACTGTCACGCAAAATTGGGGACAACGCTGAATTTCAGAGTTCCGAAGATTTTTTTTTGCATGCTAATAAAATTACTTCAATTTCCGGAATTTTCGCAGAAAATCAGGAGAGCGTGACAAACCCGGGGAAGTTCAACACTGCCACGTAAAATTGCGGATGACTTTGATTTTCCACGCAAATTGCGGAAAATTTCCAGATTTTTAAGATTTTTTAATATCATATCAATTATATTATTGAAATAATTTTGTTGGCACGTCACACGGTGTCCAGGATTTGAAAAGTGGGCGGAGTCGAGCAAACGCGCCCCACTGGATTTTTTCGCGCGAAATTCAAATTTTGCGGCATTTTTTTATGTTTTTCGGGAAAAAAAACATAAATTCTTAATTTTTTCCCACATGTGCTCCAACGAAATTATAGCTGAGGTCTTTAAAAATTTTTTAAGCCTAAAAACGTCGAATTTGGTTCAGCCACCATTTCGAAATATTCGTTTTGAGTTTTTTGGTGTTTTTGCAGGATAAATCTTTACGAAAATTGAAGTTTGGGCAATTTTATGGTATTAAAAGATACAATACATACATTTTACAAAGAAAAACAGGTTTTACTGAAAGAAAAATAATAAAATCAACAAAAAAAATTCGAGAGTCGCAAACTGCGCAAGCACCGAAAGTGCGCAATGCATGTTTGCTGACGCACCAGCAAATTAAGCTCCGCCCACATTTCAAATCCTGGACACCGTGCGTCAGTAATTATATGGATAAAAAATTCGACAAAAAAAACTTCGGTACTCTGAAAAAATAATGCTGAATTTTGAAATTTAGAGTTGTCCGCAATTTTACGTGACAGTGTCACACTTCCACGGATTTTGAAATTTTTCCCCGGCTTTGTCACGGCTCTGCGACGTTTCAAAACAAGACGTGTCGAAACTTTAGTGCATTTTTAGCGGTAAATTTACCAGTAAATTTCAAAAAATGTTGCGAATTTACCGGTCAAAGATTCGAAAACTATATTTTACCTCGGTCGAATTCTGTCAATTGTGAGTACACAGCGGCGAAAAGTAGCACTAAAGTTTCGAAACGTTCCAGTTTCAAAGTGGCAGGTTTCGAAACGTCCGGTTTCGAGATGTCGCGGAGCCGTTCATTTTATGTGCTCACGAGCGAAATTCTGTTACGAGGCTCCGATGTTCCACAGGTCTCGCAACAACGATGAGTACCATGTAGTTTTTCGCTGCGAGACTTACGGGACATCGGAGCATCGTAATAAATAGCGAATAGCTTTCGGTGCATCGTTATGAGGATTAGACGACCCAATAGCCGCAGTGATAATAAAATCTTGGGTGAGTACGAAAACAGTTGTATACTGCTGTATTCATACCGATATTGGGATCAGGAATATGATTACCGTAGCCTGGATGAAATTTTTGTGGATTAGAATATACAAGGATTAGTCACGTCCCCCCCCATCTCGCGCTTTCCGCTCATCAAAAGTTCAATGGAGCGCAGAGCTAAAGAGAACGGAGATTTGGAAAACAAGAACTTCTTTCTCAACGATTCGCATTATGCAATTTCGGCGCATATAGCGTAGTTTTTTCTGCAACTGGCGCACGATTTTTTTGTGATCAATTTGCATTCTTTTCACGAATTGATGAATGAAAGAATTGTGCGACGATGAGCAAAATACCACTGCACCAAACTTTCCAAGTATCATAAAGTATCTAAATGATGATAATAATGACGTTGTCAATTCCAATTCGAGAACTAATGGATCTATTCACAAAACCGGAAAAAAAGGAAGAAAACAGCAAAAAATGGAGGGAAAATTCGGAGAATGCTCCGATTGACCTGAAATTTTGGGAAATATTTGAAAAAATTCTTCTGTACACGCTCAAACAATTTGGGACCAAAATATCGATATCTTGGTCCAAAATATTTTGAGCGTGTACAGGAGAATTTTTCCAATATTTCCCAAAATTTCAAGTCAATCAGAGTATTCTCCGAATTTTCCCTGAATTTTTTGCTGTTTTCTTCCTTTTTTTCCGGTTTTGTGAATAGGTCCATAACATTGATTCGGCTCCACGTTTCATTGGCAAGTCCCCCAAGATAGGGAAACGGTAGTGTTGGTGGTGGTGGACGAAGAAGACGACAAATGGAGGAGGGAATTAAAAAAGCGGAAAAAAAGAAAGCTCGGCGCGAGAGTGTGATGATATTTTAATCAAAACAATCAGAAATTGAAAGCAAGCGGCACGAAGGAAAAACGAAAAGCTTCGACACCTAATTAGTTGTAAGGATTGTGACAGAAAGAGAGCACTAGCGCACCCAACAATCTTTACGAAACATTCAGAAAAGAGAGAAGTGAAGGGAAAAGTCGATTTTTCTTTATGAAAGTTCGAGCAATAAACGTTTGACGAGAAAATAGTGCCGTTTTTCTTCTCTGGGTTTGATCTATCAAGAAAACAATTTCAGTTGAGATAGGTCAAAATTTGGCAATATTTCGATACATTTAAATTTTAAATATTTAAAAAAATATTTGTTTCTCGAAACACGGTTTTCAAAGCATTGGCATTCGATTACAGCACAAAATCTCTGGATTTTTCTACAACCAAACTTTAATACCGCGTCCAAAGTTAAAAAAAATGCCTGAAATAACAGGCGGTCACAGTTGAAACCGACGTTACCGTTGTAGTTGCTTCGCTGCGAGACCTTCTGTGTTTGAACTATGGGAAAATTCAAGTTTAAACGTAGAAGGTCTCGCAGCGAAGAGACTACGGTAACGTCGGTTTCAACTGTGACCGCCTGTTATTTCAGGAATTTGTTGAACTTTGGAAACGGCATAATAAAGCGAGAAAGTACCATTTATATGAATTCACCTGCCCTGTCTGCATGAATCCCACCGGAATAACCGATTGCTCGGAAATCCCGTCGTGCCAAACACCTGCCTACGTGAATGTATACTTGCCAACGCAAACAAAGAACCACTAATAGAATATTGAATGAAGGTGTGGTGAGGTACTAGACGGCTTCGTCGTCGTCGTCGTCGTCGCGAAATGCGTTGGAATAGACTCAGATTGCATTACATTACACATTTCTGTGCCAGACTTTGGCAGATAAGCTCTTGAGACGAAAGCGATCTATTGTGTGAATGAAAAGAAGTGAATAGATGGATGATTACGCGGTTGATTAATATTATTTACCGTTGCGAAAGTAATGAAATGTCAGTAACGATGAAGACCGCCTAGATCGACTTACAGTTCAGTTTTTATCGCAGAAAAGAGAAGTGAGAATGAGCTCAGCTGATGAATAGCACACCAATTAATCGAGAGTATCGAGAGGGCGGCATCTTCTTTATTGTCAACTTGCCTGCTGCTTCGGTTGGTATCCATGGAGACACCCAAAAAGCTAGTCAGATATCAGCGATGCCGGACAAAATTTAAGAAAAAAAACTCGTGAGCGCAAAAACAAGAGGGAGAGAGAGAGTTGTTGTCTCTTCTCCTCATGGCGTTAGAAAATTATTAGTTAGGTAAATAAATACGATGGATAAATATATACACACAAGTGAGAGCAATGCACGAGAGAATTTATGAAACAAAATAGGAAAACAACAAAATGGAAAACTCAAAAAAAAAATTGAAAACTCCTGTTCAGAATTGAGAAAAAAATAAATAAATAAACTACAGTAGTCGGAGGCTTTTTGACGTAAACAACTAGTCGTGTCGAGACCGGCCGATGAAATAGTTCGATGCGCCTTTAAATTTTAACCAAATTCCCATTTAAAATTAATGGCGCGTTGCATTTTTTACTGCCGGGTCTCGACGCGATGGGTTTTTTTTTCCTGGAAACCGACCTGACTAGGGAAAAAATCCACGAAAAACAGTTTTTCCTGTCCTGAATAGGTCCAAAAGTTTGAAAATTCGAGTTTGTTCGGTGGAGCGCACTTGCATCGTCAAAGCCAAACTGGTGGGATTTTTGCGAAAACACTGGAAATACCGGTGAAAAACACGAAACCGGGGAAGAAAAAAAATTGGAATAATTTTTTTTTAATGCCGAAGAGCAATCCCCGCCCTTTGCACGTCTGCGGCACTAGTTTTGTTCAGGAAAAACAGTGTCGCAGACTACAGACTTGTACAATTTTCTCCGGTTTCGTGTTCTCTCCGATTTTTTCAAGGTCTCGGCTTTTCTGTCTGCAAAAAAATTTGAAGCATATTTCCATTTACGGAACAAAAAAAAAATCACACCTTCGAAAAAAAAAATAGGAAATTGCCGATATTTCGATAAAAATTTCACTGGTGTCTCGAGAACGGCCTGCGATTGACCAACTCTATAAATTTATCGCAATTTTCCGCTCTTACAACCCAATAAACAAACAAAAATGCTGGCGACTGCCTTCGCGAAAGTTCGCTCCATTGAAAAAATCTTGGCAGTGTGCCAAATTATGCGAATTCACATTTTTTGCGTGTAAGCGATGAGGCGCAGTGTTGATACAGAGGTATCTGAAATCGCTTCGCACGATCGATTTCCCGCACTCGCTTACTGTGGCGAGCGCGCACTGTAATGCGTAGTCCCGACACTCAAGTGTACGCACAAGTGTATAGAACACGCAACGCGCGCACCACTAATATTATTTTAGGGCAGGATTGCGTTTCCTTGCCACTCTCGACCGACTCCTCGCATGTCTCGTCTACTTTGCTCGTGTGCCGTTCGATCGTGCCCCCCCGACCGCGTCGTGTTGGGTGGAATTGTGGTCTCGTCAGTGTATCTTGGCTGGATCTCCTCGTCGAATCCAGATATTATCTATGATATTCTGACTCCCTCGCGGAAAAGCTTCATACGCCTGTTTCGGCCCGAGTTGGGCCACAGAAAGGTGACGTGCACTACTCCGTAGTGCCGTCATTGATGTCCCACCCCCGCACCGCTGGGGTTTTCTCAATAAGACATTGAGAGAATGTGACGGCGAACCACCGTCCCGTTTATACTATTGATTTTGTACCCTATCTCTCGAATATCAATGTAACGGTTGTTTTTTTTTCCAGAATGACGAAAACACAACCGATCTCGCACTCAGGGCGCGCCATCGCGATCGAAGCCAAGGTCGAGGACAAGGAGGTGGATCGATGCGTGGAGGACCCAGTCGAGCCCTCGCAAGGCTGCTCTCCGCAAGTCGATCGCCTCCAAAACGAGCTGGCTGAGGATGGACTCAGTCGTCACAAGGACGTACTCTGGATGGTGGAGCTGCTCAGTCCAAATATTCTGAGTGCAGCGAACGCGATGAAGGTGCCGGGAGCAGACGACATGTATCGCTTGGGCCCGTTTGGACGCAACGAGATGCACATTACCCGTCGCATCCTACACGACTTCCCATACACGTCTGTAGAAGGTAAAGCTGCTCACGCTTTGCTAGGTTCGTTTATCGCCGACCAATACGTGCCGAACAGAGCAGTTCCGCTCATCCAACGCGTCCGAAACCTCCAGAAAACCATCACTGGAGAGTCTGCGGGTCCGGTGTCCGGGAGAACGGCTAGAACCTACGAAGTTCTCCTCTCGCACATCGCTGCCGTGCTTATCGAACAGCCCGATGCAACAGTCCGTCTCACCAACGACGTTGAACTGTTGAGGGAGCCTCAAATGTCCCTACACGATTTGATCCTCCCGTCGTCCAATGCATTCTCCAGCTGCATGGAAGACGATAAAAAGTTTAAGGTAAGGGAATACATCATTGACCCCTTCCTAACGACAATTGCTTCCAGGAGAAATTCATTGGTCGTTTCGAAGCCGCCCTGGCACGTCGCAAGGAGGAATTGGACGTGGAAAGAGCCTTCAAAGCTCATTAACCTCGCTTCCCTATTCTAGAATAAAGATTATATTAATCAACAATTTTATTGTAGGCGTGTTAAAGGGGGTGCCAACTTTGTGGGGAAAGTGGCTTAAATTATACTCTTGGTGGGGGATTTACGTATATCACATTGAAATCGCACGAAAAAAATTCTCTGATTTTTTATGATTTTTACAAAAAAAAATAGAAGACCACGAGGAGTACACGAAAATCGTGGCCGTGGACTAGGAAACCCGCGGCCGCGGCTTCTAGAAAGATCCATTTTCACCAGAAATATTCATTTTTCGTGCAATTTTCCTCGTTTTTATTATCGATTTTCGATAAACATGCTCTAATCGCTTGTTATAATTTTAGATAATCGCGAAAATACAGTTTAGTCATGAAAATCGAAAAATCGATATTCGCCTTTCGTTCGATTCATCGTTTTAAATAATTTCTTGTGAACATTTATTGTTCAAATATGAACGTTACAGATAAAAGAGTGAACTTAATGCGGAATTGAGCAGGAAAAGGGACAAAAAGGGAAGGTATGAGAATTTTTGTTCCGAATTTGTTTTATCGTTACTTTTGTGATCAACACGCGTTAATTTGATATTTTAAAACATGAAATGATGTTTGTAATATATTTCCCAAAGATTAATGCAAAAATATTGGAAAAACACGGGAGAACAATGATGAAAAATAAAAATGGCGTTTGAATTTCGCGCCAAGTCGTGTACTCCCCGTGGTCTTCTATTTTTTTTTGTAAAATTCGCCAAAAATCAGAAAAATTTTTTCGTTCGATTTCTATTTGATATTCGTAAATCCCCCATCCAAGAGTATATTTTAAGCCACTTTCCCCAGAAAGTTGGCACCCCCTTTAACTGTCGTAAATGACATACCCAGTTGTCTTTTTATATCTATATTTTTTTTCTGAAATTTCTTTGAATTTCAGGGTCTATCGCTCGAAATAAACCTCCGATTTGTTAAAATATGAATGCTAACACCTCTCTTGCTCAACGTTGGCCAGTCGCCTTCGCCGAGAGTCCATCATTCGATTTGAATTTCTCACACCGTGAATGCCGTTTCATTATTATTCCACACGCTCTAACTGTCCGGCAAAATCCAGCTTGCGCACAATACCGAAAGTTCCATTAAATGCCCCGTGAATTACAGTTTCAGTCCAATATTCAGAAAAGTCAACATTTCTAAACATCAGACATATTTTTATCAGAATAGAGTATAAAAAGCTCTGTCTTTTGAAATATCCATTTTCGCCAAAGACGCCAGAAACGTGGTGACCTCTCCGATAACCGGCCGCTTCGTTTCATCCGTCACAAACAACTTGGCAGAGACATATTTCTGAAGAGCCGCCGGTGTTTCAGCATTGAACCTTACGAATAATTCCTTCTTGATCTGAAATAGATGTATCATATTTTCAGGTCAATAGAAAGCAAAGGTTAATACTCACCAACTCTTTAACATCCCTTCCTTTCATCGGGACATTCTTCGAAACCGCCTTTTCTTGATGGGGCTGTGCTTTAGTGTACGGTTCCTGACCGTTATGGAATATTTCCCAAATGACAAGTCCAAATGTATACACGTCAGTTTTCGTAGAGTAGAGAAAGCTGCTGATGGTTTCTGGTGCCAGGTACCGTATTGGAATCTTTGTACTTCTTCGCATCGTGTAGCTCATTCCACACTTTGCCAGTCCAAAATCGGCAATTTTGGGCTGAAATTTTGTAGTTTTAGATAAAAAGTGATTAAAATAGACTTGTGAAAACCGTTTTATCGGCTGAAACGAGAATGTTGCGAGTGGCCAAGTCACGATGAATGAGTCCTTTAAAGTGAATATACTCGAGACCGCACGCAGAACCCACACAAAATCGAAGCTTCTCGTCTACATCAACTTTGCTCTTTTGCAAATGATCTTTGAGTGAACCGACTGAAATTACATTGTTGTGTTTTTTAGAGGTTTGAATACATTTTAGAGACGTCTTTTTTTAATAAAAGGTGTTTTTTCTTTAGTTTTGCCACAACTACAGTACTCTTACTACTTGTCAACAGTTTTTGAAGAATATGTATTGTGTTTTAATCGACTTGCGACATGAGGACGCGAGACTCCGCCCACTTATTTGTGCCGTTCTGTCTGCGTCTCTTCAAATATCACTGTGTTCGCGTTGTCGCGCACAAAAAAAAAGGGGCGGAGTCTCGCGTTCTCATGTCGCAAGTCAAGAAATTCCTGGTATTTTGGATCGAATTAGGAATATACTGTATACAGTGAGCCAACTGTAGCCTTAAAAAGGGTAGAAGAACCAATTCCTTCGAATTTTGAGTTGTTTTTTTGACAAACCGATAGTACGGTAGCACAAGTTTTGCTTTTAATTCGAAGCTCTGGAAACCACTAACGTTCGCAAAACTCTGAAACCAGCAAAATGGGCTTCTTGAGAAGGAAAACACCACGAAACGCGAGCACATTCTTATGTTT
This sequence comes from Caenorhabditis japonica, assembly GCA_963572235.1. Taxonomy (NCBI): domain Eukaryota; kingdom Metazoa; phylum Nematoda; class Chromadorea; order Rhabditida; family Rhabditidae; genus Caenorhabditis; species Caenorhabditis japonica. Next base: position 20,513,517 of record OY754343.1, on the reverse strand, counting down.
TAGCTGCAATTGAAGTCGTGCCTCGTGCATCAATTCCATGAGTGCCGCACGTGAATCAGTGTTTTTCATCTGTAATCCAACCAAGGTAGTGTTCAGTAATTCAAAACTTCTTACAGTCTTCACCGCCACGTCACACCACTGATAAAACTCTTTCCTTTCCACACAAAACGGTTCTTTCCATCGTCCCAAATACACATCACCGTACGCGCCTTCTCCCAATTTCTTCGGCGTCAAATCGATACTTTGTCCCTTCAGTTCCCAGGCTTGGAGAGGGATTGCTCGAATTAATTTCACATTTGTCTGAAATTAAGAAAAAAAATATTGTTCACGCGTTATGTATTATTTAAATACCGCCTTGAAAATGATTGGATTTGCTTTGTAATACGATATGAGATCGTCAATGCTGGCGAATTTAAGTCGACGTTCAATGTAAAACGCAGTCCATTTTCCAGAAGTTTCTTCAATTGTCACGTGGAAATCCACGTTTTCTTTCTGTTTTTTCTCGTCCAAATCTCCGTACACACTTTTTGTGATATCCATCTTTTGACCTAAACTTAAAGTTTTTTAGAGCCAATTTGCATACTTTTTTACTAACAAGTAACATTAACAGACAGTACGAGAATGACACGTGTCAATGGTAAAACCTCCGTATTTGAACCCGCCTTCTTCGACTTTGCTTCTTTTCTCTCCGGCTGATGCGAAAGCCTGAGCAGGAAATCGCCACGCGTTTTCAGCAGAATCAATTGCAACTCTTGGAGCACAAATCCGTGAAAATATGAGCAACGAATAAGATTTGCTTCAATCATCTCATTCGTGATCCTCTCCACTTTTCGTGTCTCTTCAATGTTCGCCGATGACGCAGTTTCCCGTATACTCATCATTACGGTATTCGTTGAGCTCGCTGTCGCTGACATTGACCGTGTTCCGTCATCCGAATTCACATCTGATTTATTTTTTGATTGATTTTCACTTTGCTAAATTTATTTATATTGGTTTTCCGATTTGTTTTTGGTGTTGAATGCGAACCTTTGAAGAAACATCTCTCCCCATATTGTATGACGTTTTAAATCAGGAAATGAATGATGTTCATCTAAACATCTATCTAATATTCCTATCTTCTTAGTTCACGCGGTCTCCGTTTTTAAAGCGTGATGCTCGATTGCCCTTGATGACGTCATTCTTGGGCAAATACTCATCTGCTTAAAGATTCACAAGGAATCGTGAAGATCCTATTGTAGATCTATCGCCATCGAGCGGTGTGCTATGTGTATAAAATAATAGCAATATGAGAAATAATTTTCGCATAATAGTTCAACTTAAATACTCCAATTCTATGGGGAAAATTCCAGTATAGCCACCCACTACAATATAGGTACCCACGCTATAGTATAGCCACCCACCTAACTGAAAAATGGGTTTTTTCATTTCTCGAATATATTATTACAGTTAAGCCACCCACTCAGTGGTAATGGGTGGCTATACTGGTTTCCTAGAGACTCTTTCAGAATAGCCACACATCATTTCAGAATAGCCACCCATCATCCCAGAATAGCCACCCATTACTGGAATTTACTGGAATATTTACGGAATACGGACACGGAAGAGGCTACAAATTTCGGCGCAATACTGCTAAACATTAGGAGATATTTAACTAATTGATAAATAAGATAAGTTTTTCACGACGAAAATAGGCGAACTACCCGGCAATTTCATGCGCGGCGCCGGAAATTATAACATAAAATGGCACCCCTAATAGAATTGCACCCCTATTAGTGGTGATTTCTTATACTTGCCCTTTTAGAGAAACGTCAAATTCGAATTAGGAACTTAAAATAGAAAATACATACTTGGAAGAAAAAAAAATCGCTCAAAAGGTTTATGCTGCGTTCAAAGTGATAAAGATGGAGAAAAATCAATGTCCAAAGTGAAGAGGAAATTTCTATTGTAACCGTATCCAAATCGTGGCGTGACCTCATTTTGTGTCAATTTACGGAACTTTTCAACGAAACTGGGAGCTCTCGCTACGATATGGGTACGGTTACACTATTTTTATGCGTAAAAATAGAAATTTTTCTCTTCACTTTGGACACCAATATTTCTCCATCTTTATCACTTTGAACGCAGCATTACGAAAAATAGCGGTGCAACCTCGAATAGAATTGCACCTCCAATTGAAATGCACCCATGAACAATAGGGTTGCATGCAACTTTATTAGAGCATTTACGGCTACTCTCATACTTTTCTTTTAGTATACTAAATTTCGCGTTGGCACATTTGATATCAATTCATGATATAATCAGACAGAAATGAGCACACATGTGCACTTTCCCTTGCATTAAAAATTTCGCAACGACGCTCCAATATTCCGCGCGTGCATTGTTTAGCCGTGCTGATGGAATTCGCAATTTTAGCCGGCGCCACCCATTTTTTGATGATTTTTCTCGAAAAAAGTGCAATTTTTATTGATTTTTGAAACACTCGTTTTTCTCAAAAATTTTTATAATTAAAACTGCTCAAAAACCACAATTTTACCCTGTTTTCTCGGGAACATTAGGTAGATTACGTCATTTGTACGAATTTCCGTTTCTAATCGACCTATCCGCGTGAATTTTTCTGTTATTTTCATACTCTGCTTTTTAAACAACTTAAAAAATGCAGAAAAATTAATGAACCCAAATACAAGCCTGCATTCGATTAAAATGACTGGAAAATTCACGCTAATAGGGCCATAGTACGATTTTTCTTTATTTAATTTAATAATTTCTACTTTTTCCAGATGGCGACACTAACAGAGGCAGAGATCGCATCGCCGATTCCTCAAACCAATCCGGGTTCATATGAGGAACTGCACCGCAAAGCTCGCGATGTCTTCCCGACTTGCTTCGAAGGAGCCAAATTGATGGTCAACAAGGGACTCAGCTCGCATTTCCAGGTCTCGCACACACTTTCTCTCTCGGCTATGAACACTGGATACCGATTCGGAGCGACGTACGTAGGAACTAATCAGGTAACGATTTGAGAGACTTTCAATTCATGTTTGACTAGACGAATCTGTAGGTTGGACCAGCGGAAGCGTACCCGATTCTTCTCGGAGACACTGACGTCAATGGAAATACCACGGCCACCATTCTCCACCAGATCGGTAAGAAGGAAAAATGTGTGATGAAAATTGAATAATAAACTTTTCAGGAATCTACAGAACAAAGATTCAGGGACAGGTTCAACAAGGAAAATTGGCAGGAGCACAAGCCACGATTGAAAGAAAGTGGGAAATTTGAAAGAAGAAATGAAAAAGTGCATTTTTTGTGGTTTTAGGGGCCGTCTCAGCACGTTGGGTCTCACTTTGGCCAATGTGGATCTTGTCAACGAAGCTGGAATTCTTGTCGGACAATTCCTCCGGAGATTAACGCCTCGTCTGGACGTCGGAACCGAGATGGTCTACCAGTACGGAAAAAATATTCCAGGTTTGCATATCTCGTGGACCAAAATGTGCGGCTCTGGGACGATTCGAAACTGGGATGTTTCGAAACTATAGTGCAATTTTTGGTCGCCGTCTTCGCACTATTGACAAAATTTGGTCAAGAATAAAACAATTGTCGAATCTTTTATGGACCTATTCACAAAACCGGAAAAAAAATTGTGTGGAAAAATCAGAGAATGCTCCGATTGACCTGAAATTTTGGGAAATATTGGAAAAATTCTCCTGTACACGCTCAAAAAAATTTTGACCAAAATATCGATTTTAAAAATTTTCAGAAAAAATCGATATTTTGGTCCAAAATTTTGTGAGCGTGTACAGGAGAATTTTTCCCAATATTTCCCGAAATTTCAGGTCTATCTGAGCATTCTCCGATTTTTCCCGCAATTACCGGTAAAATCGGAGATTTTTTCGAAATTTACAGCAAAAATGCACTAGTTTCGAAACGTCCCAGAGCCAAATATGCAGATTAATTTTCCTGCCATTTTATTACGAAAATGCAGGTTTTCATACGAATAAATTGGCAGAAAATTTAATCTGCATAGGCCCATCAGTTTCGAAAGTTTAAAAAATTGTTCGTTAAGGTGGTCAAATATCTGTTCTCTCCTACGCCGCCAGATACACGGCTAAGGATTTCATTGCTGCTGCTACACTTGGAGCATCTGGTAAATCAAAGTTTTCCCTCAGCTCGATTAATTATTTTTCCAGGAGTTCACTTTACTTACTTCCACAAACAACACGAAAACTTGGCATTTGGTGTTGAATTTGAGTGCAATGCAAATGTTGGAGAGGCTGTAACTACACTTGCTTATCAGACTGAGCTTCCAGAGGAAGGAGTTACCATGAGAGCAAGCTTTGACACCAACTGGTTCGTTTATTTCAAATGTCTGCGTTGAAAATTGCCGCATAAAAAGGCGCGTTTCGCCTGGAGATGTCGAAGCCTCGCCGAGGTCGCGCCGAAAATTCTCTGAGCAGGGATCACAAGTGGCACGGCCTCCCATCGCGCTCCACTGAGCTCGCTCCGCTCCTTTTGGCGCGAACTTCAGTTTTTTCAAATTTGTTTTTAATTTAGTACTGAAAATGTACTTATCGTCAAATATTTTGTCTTTCCCATAATTTTTTATCGATAAAATCCTCGGCGAAATAAAAAGGAGTGTGAAACCTTTCGAATAAGCGTTAAAATTAAGAATTTGAACTCCTGTAGGAGAAGGAGATACAGTTTGAAGTTATTAATTAAATTAAAAAGACTGTCTTCTTATGAATTTGCCTATATTTTGTCCGTTTTTCGTTTTTATATTTTCGGCCAGGAGCGACGCGACGGTCAAACGCGTTTAATTGAATTCAATTGAACTCCATATTTCGTTATTTTCATCTCGTTTGCCAAATTTTTTCTTTCTTTTTTTGTATGAAAATACTTTTTTTTCTATGTAAAAATGATTTGTCCAGACCAAATTCATTAATTTTTGTCATAATCAGTCACATATTGCATAAATTTCGCCAAAAAAATATGTTTCCATTTTTCGAAATAAAAAAAAGTTCAACTTTATTTTTCTGGGTTTTTTTCTGGTTCAAATCAAATCACGGTGAAGTTGTATTATTTTTTTGCTCGGAAATAGCTGATTTCAATGAAAATTTTAATTGTTTCTCGCCGAAATGGCTAATTTCCTATTAAATCGGTGATTTTGTGAGTTTTCCGACGCTTTTCCTCACTTTTTGCTCTTTCAAACGTTTCTCTACATTATCTCCGCATATAATTCTTGTTAAAAACTTATTATTTCACGAGAAAATCGCACACAAGAACATCAGAGCGCTCAAAGACGCGCCGTCGAGTTGTGCGCCAACACCAGAAATGCGTCAGTGATTGGTTGGCGCGTTGGGAGTCTGGGAGGCCGTGAGTGGCGTGAAGAACGCAGCAAAGGGCGCAATTGCAGCACCGCTTTCGCTAATATGCCAATTTTTCCGTCCGTGTTTGAGGTTACCTGTAAAGTCCTTGTCCAATAATGTCGTCAGACCGTGCTGATCTCCTAGGAGGCTCCGCGACATCTCGAAACCGGACATTTCGAAACCGCGTTAACTGGAGAGGTAAAAATGAAATAGTTCGTCAAAAAAAATTCCAGATTTAATTAAAAAAAAAACGAATCAAAAAGTGCACAAACGCCAGTTCGTCATAAAAAATGCTTACCGCGGCATTTTTTTCCTAGAAATAAATACATTTTTAGAACATTAAAAGCGAGAAAAAAAACCAAAAGATTCCCTTTTCATTAGAAAAAAAATTAGTAAAATTCAATTTTAAAATAATTATAAGCCTATGTAGATGAATGTTCCTCTCATTTTATTACTATGCAAACCTGCTTTTTAGTTAATTTTCATGCATTAAAATGCAGGTTTGCATAGGAATAAAATGAAAGGAAAATTCATCTACATGGGCCCATAATTATTTTAAAATTGAGTTATACTTAATTTTTTCTATGGAAAAGGGAATATTTCGGTTTTTTGTTCGTTTTTAATGTTCTAAAAATATATTTATTTTCAGGAAAAAAATGCTGCGGAAGCAATTTTTATGACGAACTGGCGTTTGTGCACTTTTTGATTTCATTTTTTTAAATTCACTATTTCATTTTTCACCTTTCCTGTTAACGCGGTTTCGAGATGTCGCGGAGCTCCCGGAGCGGCGATTTTCCTGCCTATTGTTGGCCAGCCAAAATGGTCAAACGCGCTCCGCTGAACTCAACGCTATGCAATTTTCATTTTGGTTTCCAAATTATTTCATTTCACGTATAAATTCAACGTGAAATGAAACACTTTGGAAACGAAAATGAAATCCACGTAGTACTGAGTTCAGCGGAACGCGTTTGATCATTTTGGCGGGTCGACAATAGATTCTCTGTCCTCGGTTCGACGTCGGCAAATTGCTGGCTTGACGCCGATAATTTTTAACTTTTCCAGGTCGGTTGGTGGAGTTTTTGAGAAACGTCTCAGCCAACAACTTCCATTCACCTTGGCGCTATCGGGTACCCTTAACCATGTGAAAGCTGCTGGAAAATTCGGAATCGGACTTATCATTGGTTAATTTAACTTCATCACGTTGCTCACTGTTGACATTTCGACGAAGTATTCGTTCTCTGTTCCTCTCATTCTCCTCCACTCTTTTTTTTCCGTCCCTCTCATAAGTTGTTATCATTCTCCTTTTTTTTTAGTTTTAGGATTAGCACAACCCTATAATTTATAGGTTAAATTCCACCTAATTAATCTTAATATCCCGTCCTCATCTCTCCGTTGACTCCTTCTTCCTTTGTTCCCCTCTATTTTCCGTCTTCCTAGCTGTTTTTAGTAGTAAAATGAATTTATTATCGTTTTCGTTTGTCTTCCCTTATTTTCAGTAGGTAACTGAAATATAGAAAACCATAACGAATGCATCCTTTAAATTCTCTGTTATTGCGTTTAATAAATGTTTAAGATTATATTTATTGTCGGCTCGCCAAAATGGTCAAACGTGCTCCGCTTGTCGAGCGGGCACTCGATTTCCTGATATATTTCCTTTAAAAATATAAACTATTTTCGCGTGACCTCTGGCGTGCTCGGAAACGTGGACGGCGAGATAGCTGGATTTCGACAAGCTTAATTCTGATTTTTGGTTCGATTGTCTGCTGTATATATATCGTGGTTTCAATAAATCGTTATTGATTGACCACCTCGTCTTCTTGTCGTCAGTCGTTTCGTCACACGTGCTCGGTAGAGAGCCCCCCCCACCAAGATAGTTGCGCAACTCGCTGAACTCAACGCTATGCGATTTTAATTTTGGTCTCGAAATTATTTCATTTCACGTTAATTTGGTAAAGTTCAGCGGAGCGGAGCGCGTTTGACCATTTTTGCGGGCCGACAATAACAGCTTCTACAGAATGTATGGAAGAATTGAATTCTATATAAATAGACTAAACAGGTGAAGATTTATAACAGGACGGTGGGATCTCTTCGAAAAGATTCTCATCACTGACTCCGGCCTTCATTTCCGGATACCAATACTCTTTCTGGTACAATCCGGTTTCATCTGCGAGCTGCGGGAAAACGTACATCCAACCGTAGGCGAAAGCTGAAAGTCAGAAATAAATATTTAGCGAATCGAATGATATATACAGACAATTATCGGGCGAGGAGTAGGCTCGGACAATAGCCGGATGCATTCCTTCGATTGAAATGTTTCGAGCTGGCTCGCCTTCGAAATAATTCACTTTTTTGTCACTTCCTTGGATGAAAAATGATTCCGAGCGCACCATGCGAATCCTATGGAGACCGTATCTGCAAGCATTTGGAGGGGTAGGTTTTTGTTGAAAATTGATCGATTTTGTTTTCATCCAAACCTTCTCAAATACTCATTGTATCCATACGGTTGACGTTCGCATCCTGCCTTGTTCACGAAGAATGTGTGATTGCTGGACGATAAAGAATTATTGGGTGTACTACGGTATAGAACACGGTTCTGTATTGTTTTTTAAATCGACTTGCGGCATGAGAGCGCGAGACTCCGCCCACTTTTTTGTGCCGTTCTGTCTGCGTCTCTTTAAATATCAGTGTGTTCGCGTGGTCGCGCACAAATAAGTGGGCGGAGTTTCGCGTTCTCATGTCGCAAGTCGATTGAAAACACAATATTCAGCACAATACACAATAAAAAAACGTTTTTCGTGGTTTTTTTCCCTATGCAAAATTTAGGAAAAAACGGCAAAAAACTACAGTAGTCGGAAGTTTTTTGACGTAAACAACTTATCGTGTCGAGACCGGCCGATGAAATAATTCGATGCGCCTTTAAATTTCAACCGAATTCCGATTGAAAATTAAAGGCGCATTGCATTTTCCATTGCCGGGTCTCGACGCGATGGGTTTTTTTTCCTGGAAAACAACCTGCATAGGGAACAAAACCGCGAAAATCGGTTTTTTTTCCTGCGCTGAATAGGTCCATTAAACTTTGAAAATATCCAATTTTACCACGAAATGTCTCGGAGCAAGTTTTTTTTGACACAGTTGAAATGAGTGCGACCGTAACCCATTAAAATGTGAACAAGTTCAAAAAAATCACGAAAAACAAGAGAAAAAAAAACAATGGAACTTGTTTACATTCTTTAATGGGTTACGGTCGCACTCATTTCAACTGTGTCAAAAAAAAACTGGCTAATTCCAATGTTTATGAGCAGCTCCCGAATTATTTAGATACAAGTTTTTAAATCTTATTTCTGGCTGCGCGCGCAAATCGCTGCGAGACCCATGGTGCATCGCGAATTTCCATCTCAAATTTATAATGGATTCGTGGCGGAGTGACAATTTTTTTCACGTTTTTATTCGAAAAAATGAAGAAATTTCAGAAGAAATGAAGAGATTTTTCTTCTCACAATTTCACGGGAAATGTCAAATAATGTCGATGCTCAGCGGGCCCTGCAAATGTGCTCCACCGCACTCAGTAATTCACAGATTTCATTTTCATCGCCAATTTAGATTTTTCCTGGATTTTTTTTTGGTTCTCACTTAAATCGTGGAAATCTCTGTTTTTCATTGTGTTTTATGGCAATACGCTGAAATTCTTTATCACTGAATTTCCTATTTGGAAAAATTAAAGATTTTTGAAAAAAAAAAAAAAGGTTTTAAGACCTTTACAAAACCGGGGAAAATTGAAAGTCTGCGTGCGGCACAGTTTTTCTTACATTCTATAAATTTTCCTATAAAAAAACTCGAGCCGCACACGTGCAAAGGGCGGGGCTTCTTCCTCGGGTTTTGGAATGTTTTTTTTGCTTGTAAAAACCCCTTTTTGACGGCAAAAATTAATTTTTCTTTGAAGTGATGAGTGCGTCGGAGCGCAATTTCCTCACCCTCGGAGCAGGATTAGGTTTTTACGATTTTTCCCCTTCTGTTTTTGTCACTAAACTTTTTTTGCAAACAAAAACTCACTCAAAAACATAATGCGAAATCTGCCAGTCCGCATCGTTGTCGGCGATTCCAATTCGATGAAAAATGCGTTTTCTGTACGCGTCCTGGAGCCACGTGATACCAGTGGATACTGTCTAGAGATTTTAAACTTTTTGTAGCAACTCATACGTTAAATATTTACATCGTAATCATTGATCGATCCGGTTCGATTCCTCCAAGTCAACGTTCCATTCTGGCAGTGTTGGCTGATATCGTAGCGGAAGAAACTCGAGTTTGTGGGTGCCGGATGAGTATATTCTTCTGCTTTAAAGATTTTAAATATTTATATTTGGTATAAATAACTATTTATTGTGTATTCAATCGAGTTGCGGCATGAGAACGCGAGACTCCGCCCACTTATCTGTTCGCGACCACGCAAACATATATCTAATTGAAGAGACGCAGACAAAAAAGGGATAGCCGACTCATTTTTCATGCTGCAACTCGTTTGAAAACACAATAGTGAACTTACAAGTGATAACCGCGTAAATAATGCAACCAGAAGCAAATCCAATAAACAAAAGTCCCAGAAATAGTTTTATTACAATTGTGCTCCACTGAAATGAGCAAAGTAAGCGGATAAAGAAGAATAAAAACATACATCAACAATTTCTGATCTATCGATAATCGACACGTCATCTCCATAATCATAGCCGTCTTCTCTGAAAATTCTTATTTAATTTTTCAAAAGTCTAATCAAACTCACATCTCCACTCCTTTTTCTGAGCAATTCGACATTTTTCAAGTGAAAGTAACAATAAAAAAAAATCGACTTTCAGTCTTCAAATTGATTGGCTCTTATCAATTTAATTTTCGGCCGCACACTTGCCATGTTCCACGAGCAATACGCTTATCTAAATTGGCAAGGAATTAAAAGTATTACCGGAATTGAAACAATTATTTATGGGCCAGTGGGAAATTTAAAGTTGAAGTGGAATTAAGAAAAACTAAAAATTGAAAAATAATTTGGTTTGTGTTTATGCAAATATGTAGATGCTTTTTTAAAAATTTATTTTTGTCAATTCTAAATAATTAAAAAAAAAATTAAATTTCCATTCGAATGGAATTCTGACAAAAAAATATTAGAGCTACCGTAACCCAAAAGACGATTTAGGGGGCGATTGGGCCCAATTTTTTTGGGAAACATCATTGATTTTATACTTTCTTTCATTTTCGTTGTTGCTAAAATTAGGTACTTATGGGGTTATTCTCGTAACCAGCAAAAAAAGCAAAAAATAGAAAAACTAGCAAAAAATTCAGCGAAAATTCGGGGAATGCATCGATCGGTCTGAAACTTTGGAAAATCATTTAAAAGATACTTCCGGTCATTCCCTGAAAATTTTAGACCAAAATATCGATTTTGAAAATTTTCAGAAATAAAAATCGATATTTTTTAAAATCAATATTTCGATCGGAAATTTTCAGGGAATGTCTGGAAGTATTTTTTTAATGATTTCCCAAAGTTTGAGACCGATCGGAGGATTCTCCGAATTTTCGCTGAATTTTTTGCTGGTTTTTTCTGTTTTGCTTTTTTGCTGGTTTCGAGAATAACCCCATAATAAAGTTGCAACACTATTGTTTATGGGTGAATTTAAATTAAAGGTGAAATACTATTCTAGATTGCACCACTACTTTTCATAACAGTTTTGAGCAAAGTAGCAGGGAGTTCCAGATTCCGCATTCCTAACCCCATTAAAATATCTGAAAATTACGGAAAAAGAAATAAAAATCGGAAAATTCTAAAAATAATGCAAACGCGCTACATCGCACCACGAGTTCTATTTTGTAACCGCTCTATTTCGTAGCAGTTCTATTCTGTCGAGCCCCTAACTCGCCACGTGGCCACTTTATTTTTTTTTTACAATTTTACTGAAAATACACGTTTTTTTTTCAGAATTTTCCGTGTGCTCAAAACAATTTTACGAGCGACAGTATTCCTGCAATTACGCACAATACTTATCAAAAAGTGCGTCAGCAACACATCCTTTGCGCATTTTCGTCTCCTGTTGACGCATTTTTCGTGCCCGTGCTCTGAAAACGGACCCTTCGCTGCTCAGCTTCTCTGGCTCACATTTTTCATCTTATTGATCGCTTCATCTGTTCCTTACACGGTGCAATTTTTTCTCTCCACTATATACTTTTAATCGCGTCATGAGTACTGAAAATGGTAAGCTCTTTTTGATTGATCGATTTTTTTTCATTTTACCGTTTCGCAAGCTTTTCTAGTAGCCGCTGACAGTTGGGAGGATGTTAACGCGGATCCCGTTGGAAAATTGGTTGAGAAAATGGAAAAAGTATGTTATATATAGATTTTCTAAAATTAAAAATACATAATTTAGGTAAAACTGCTCCAGCGGAAGGAGCAAAAGAAGGAAGAGTTTTTTGAAAAAGTCAAGACCGAAGAAAATGTGGCTACAGTTCCAAAGTATGTTTACGATTATTTATTTTTAATAATTATTCACAATTTTCAGACTGCAAACTGAAGATGGGAGTGAGGCGGCGATTGAAGAGCCGAAAAGAGTTTTCCTTCGGCGTCCGAAAGATGGATTCACTTCGGAAACTGTTACCAATCCGTCTCCCGAGTCTGCTACTTCAAGCGAGAGCCAGGACAAAATTCGAGTTCTTTCTCAATTCAAAAATCAACAACACCAAAGAGAGCCGAAACAAGCACCGAAAACTTTTGAACAACGACAAGCTGCCTATCAAGCGGCGCGCGAACGGATTTTGGGCGCAGAGTATAAGCCGGAAAATCAAGAAATTAAAGAGATTAAGTATATCGATCGATCGAAATCTCCAGAAACTCTTCGGATGACTGAGAAAGACTTGGTTGAGCATTACGGTGAAGAATTGAGCCGAGAATTGATGTACCAACCGGAAGATCACATTCCGATTCCGACTTCCGAAATGCAGTCGTTTGTTCCTGATTTTTCGGTTAGTTTTCTCATAACTATTGTCCATTCGCGAAAAATGCAAGTGCGCTCCATTGAACTCAGTACTTTGCGGATTTCATTTTCGTCGCCAAATTATTTTTTCAGTTTTTATTCGATTATTTGCATAAACTGCTCGTTTTTCATGTTTTTTCTTTGTTAAATTTATTTATTTTAAGAAAATTCGTAACATTTTGTGAAAATTTTCCTAATGGGGTTATTCAGGGTCGGAAAAAAAAATAGTTTTTTTCCTTATTCAAATGACGGGAAAAAAAAGAAAAAAATCCGTGGCCGCGAGAGTTTTTTTCCGTTGCTTTTCTAGGCCATCGCAGAGGTTTTTAGGCCCTCCGCTGTGAGACCTGCGAATTATCGATTTACGGGCGAATAATTTTTGAAAAATTTTTTTCTCACAGCGGAGGGCCTAAAAAAACTTCTGCGATGGCCTAGAAAAGCAACGGAAAAAAACTCGCGGTCACGGAATTTTTTCTTTTTTTTCCGTAATTTGAATAAGGAAAAAAAGGAAAAAAACTATTTTTTTTCCGACCCTGAATAACCCCATAAATATGCCCGTCGAAATTCGTCATTTTTCGAAATTACTGCTGCTTAAAAAATTTTTAAAGGGGGTGCCAACTTTTTGGGGAAAGTTGCTTAAAATATACTCTTGGGTGGGGGATTTAAGAATATCACATTGAAATCGCACAAAAAAATTTCTCTGATTTTTTATGATTTTTACAAAAAAAAATAGAAGACCACGAGGAGTACACGAAAAAATGGTGGCCGTGGCCTAGGAAACCCGCGGCCGCGGCTTCTAGAAACTTCCATTTTCACGAGAAATGTTTATTTTTCTTGCAATTTCCCTCGTTTTTATCATCGATTTTCGATAAAACATGCTCTAATCGCTTATTAAAATTTTAGATAATCGCGAAAACACATTTTAGTCATGATTATCGAAAAATCGATATTTGCCTGTTGTTCGATTCAACGTTCTGAATATATTCCGGTGAAAATTTTTGCTCGAATATTAAAAATTACAGATAAAAGAGTGATTTTAATGCGGAAGTGAGCAGGAAAACGGGAAAAAATAAAAGGTATGAGAATTTTTGTTTCGAATTTGTTTTATCATTAATTTTGTGATCAACACGCGTTAATTTGCTATATTCAAACACGAAATGATGTTTTTAATATATTTCCCAAAGATTAATGCAAAAATATTGGAAAAACACGGGAGAAAGATGATGAAAAAGAAAAATGGCGTTTGAATTTCGCGCCAAATCGTGTACTCCTCGTGGTCTTCTATTTTTTTTTGTAAAATTCATAAAAAATCAGAAAAAATTTTTCGTGCGATTTCGATTTGATATTCGTAAATCCCCCACCCAAGAGTATATTTTAAGCCACTTTCCCCAGAAAGTTGGCACCCCCTTTAACTCATTTATTTGAATGGGGTATCGCTGTATTATTTCTTTTTAAACCGAAAATTATTGATTTTAATTTGAATTTCACCTAATTTTCGCGAAATATGCTATTTTTCATTATAATCAGTAATTTTCGGTTTAAAAAGAAAGAATACAGCGAAACCCATTCAAATAAATGAGTTAGAAATTTTTAAAGCAGCAGTATTTTTGAAAAATGGCGGGCATATTTAGGAAAATTTTCACCAAATGTTACGAATTTTCTTAAAATAAATTAATTTAACAAAGAAAAAACATGAAAAACGAGAAGTTTATGCAAAAAAAAAATCGAATAAAAACTGAAAAAATAATTTGGCTACTAAATTCAATGGAGCGCACTTTCATTTTTCGCGAATTGACAATAAATAGATATTTAACCAAAAATAATGTTTGTCTTACAATTACCTCTGTGTTTTGCCTTATTTTCTCTAACTCCCTTTCTAAGTTTCAGCAACCTCCTCCTAATGTGTTTTCTCAAGATGGCGAAATTTTTAACGGTCCGCCTGGATTTCAGCCAAGGTATCAGATGCAGCAAAATTATTATCAACCAGTGATTCAATATCAACAAGGATATCCTCCACAAAACTTTGAACCATCCGCAATGTCGTCCACGTCTCAAAATAGTCAATTGGATGGAAACACTGAGAAACCAGGATATTATTATCAGAATGGTCCTCAACAGCAGCAGCAGCAGCAGCAGCAGCAGCAGCAGCAACAACAAAAACAACAACAGGCTCAAATGGTTGGTTTATTTTGCACGTTTAAAGATTTTTAAGTTTATTTATTTTATTTATTTGTATACGCCCATTGCGGTACGTGAAAAGTAAATAATACAGAAGAGATGTACAAGAGGAAACAAAGAAAACGAAGTGGCAAAAAAGAAAAAGGAAATATGGTTAGAGTACACGTGAAAATAACACATTTTGGGAGAAAAGAGAGGATAACCGTACCGGTTTTGCAGTGGTAGAAAAGTTAATAAATAACTTTTCTAAAAGTTCCAGAACTTCATCCCGTACAATCTGCCAAACATGTCCTACCCACCACCGAATTTCGCTCCACCACAACAACCACAACAGCTGAGTCAGGCTCCACAATTCTATAATGGAGCAGGAAGAGGAGGCCAAGGACAGAATCGTCCGGCTCCTCATCCTCAACTGCAACCATTGATGTATCAAATGCCGATGCAAAACGGAGCGCCGCCTTTTCTGCAAAATCAGTTCACAGCACCACCCGGTACCGCTCGGAATGGAGGTCAGCAGAGGCAGATTGCGCCGAATCAGCGGAAGAATATGAATAGTGGCAGAAATGGCAGAAACGGACAAAACCAAACGCAACCGAAAAGTGTTATGGAGGCGCCGCCACTCTTGGCGGGACAGAATCCAATTCCTTTTGGGTGAGTAGAAATCTGTTTTTTATTGCAAGTTTCCCCTGATTCTTCAAGAAAGACAGGAGAAATATGGTGAAAAAGTATCGATGCATGGTATACTTGTCAAAAATCGGCCCGGTGAGCGCAATGGAAATGGCGTCTCGTTTTATTATTGTTTTATTTAAGTTGTCGCGCGGTGTTTGCGTACTCGCGTTGCGGAACGATTTACGAGGCTCCTCCTACTGCCCTGCTTTATTTTTTTGTGATTTTCGCATTTTTAATTACTATTTTTTTCGCTTTTTGTATTGTCGGCCCGCCAAAATGGGCAAACGCGCTCCGCTGAACTCAATACTACGTGGATTTCATTTTGGTTTCCAAATTTGTCATTTCACGTGTAAATTCAACGTGAAATAAAATAATTTGGAAACCAAAATGAAATCCACGTAGTATTGAGTTCAGCGGAGCGCGTTTGACCGAGGTGGCGGGCCGATAATAGCTTTTTTTTCCTGTTTTTTGTTCAATTTTTTATTTTAGGTCAATAAATGTTGTATTTGAACGAATACTGGACGAGAAAAATAGGAAAAAGTAGAAAAATGGAGGCTGGTTCAAAAATTCGATAATATCGCCTTTTCATGTAAATTTTCTATTAGTTTGTATATAATAAATTTTATATTTTAGATGTTTGAATAGAATTTTTCGACGACAACTCACACAAAGCTCGCCGTCTTCTTTCGTATAAAACATTGGAAAATTTTGCACTAGCCACAACCTTTTCCTATTTTTCTCGTCCAGACCTAAAATAAAAAAATTGAACAAAAAATAGGAAATTATCATCAAAAAGCCAAAAAAAAAGTAATTAAAAATGCGGAAATCACAAAAAAAAATAAAGCAGGGCAGTGGGAGGAGCCTCGTAAATCGGTCCGCAACGCGATAATAATCAATAATCATTAAACGCAAAAAATAATTTTTAAAACTTTCTAGAAGGAGGCTACCCCGAATCAGAACTGTCCCAAATCAGAACTGTCCTGAATCAGAACTGTTCGTATCAGAACTGTCCCGAATCAGAACTATTTAATAAGCATGCTTACGGCCTAATATGTGTTTTTTTTTCATAATAAAACAAATTTTATTTAAAACTTATACAGGATAGTTCTATTCCGTGCGAGTTCTATTCTATATCCAGTTATATTCCATAGCGGTTCTACTCCGTGCGAGTTCTATACCGTAGCACCCCCCTCCAGCATTGACCATCATGGTGCATGGACCATCCATGTTCAAAAAAAAAAAAACTGGAACTTTAGTTTTCCGTTCATTTATGTGAAGCTTCGAACTAGATTCATACTTGCAAAATGCTCAAAAAATCGTTTAAGAAAAACATTTAAAGGGGAAAATTTGGAAAAAAATGTTTGTTTATCCGGACCAGTAAAGATTTCCAATAGGCCAGGCCCTGCCTTCTAATTTTTTCGTAATGGGGTTATTCCCGGAAGCAGCAAAAAAAGCAAAAAATAGAAAAAACCAGCAAAAAATGCTCCGATCGGTGTGAAACTTTGAAAAATCAGTAAAAATAAATGCTCTCGGACATTCGCAAAAAATTATCGATTTTTATTTCTGAAAATGTTAAAAATCGATATTTTGGTCTGCAATTTTCCGGCAATGTCCGGGAGTATTTTTTAAATGATTTCCCAAAGTTTCAGATCGATCGGAGCTTTCGCTGAATTTTTTGCTGGTTTTTTCTATTTTTTGCTTTTTTTCTGGTTTCGAGAATAAATAACCCCAATAAAACTTTGGGAAACGGGGAAATTGGCCCCACAAAATGGCAGGTGTGCCTATTCAAACGATAAATTTTTTATCATTTCAGCTGCCCTCCACGTCACGTGACCGCGATTCGCGAACAGTATGGAATGCCGACCAACCCTGGAGCTGGGATTCTCGGAGCACATCCAATGATGCAGTGGAATGGTCCGCCTCCTCCTCCGCCACAGCAACAACAGCAATAAAACGGAACCTTACAATAGAATATTGGTTTGTTTTCTTTTTTTTCCATTTTACCCACCCCACTTTATATGCACACATCTTTTTGAAGTGATTTTTTTTTTCGTTTCTTTTGTCTTCCATCAGTCGGAATTGTGTTGATCTATCATCGGGTCGTGCCTTCTTTCCACCTTTTTTTGTCTCCTTTTTTCTATTTGTATGACCCCCCGTCCTTTATGCATACCAAATCTACATGAAGGCACCATCATCATGTTGTTGTTAAAAAGATTTTCAGGTTTAACCATTTTTTATTATGTGCCACCATCCATCCATCCATCATCAAACGAACAAAGACAAAAAAAATGTGGGTGAAATGTTATGGACCTATTCATAGGATTCGTTTTTTTGACATTTTTTCTATGAATAGGTCCATTATGCGAAGAAAAAGGAAATAAAAGACGGGGAAACATATATTATTAAATACGTGTGATCACAGAGAGGAAGAAAATATTCTTGGAAATAATGCGAAGTGTGCTCATAAATAAATGCAATAAAAAAAACCATGTTTTGAACTGATACAAATACGCATAACATTGCGCGGGCAAAAAAAAAAAGAAACTAAGCCTTGACGGGACGACGCTTTCGTGGAGCAGCTTGCTCGCTTGGGGATGGTGGAGCCGAGATTTCCTGAAAATATGGTTCTAAACTACAGTAGTCGGAGGTTTTCACCGGGTCTCGACGCGACGCGTTTTTTTTTAACCGGAAAACAGTCTGCATAGGGACTGAATAGGTCCGTAAGACCTAAAAATGCAAACTTTCTTTTTTTTTTGGGGGGTTTGCGTGAAAACTTTTTCTCACTGTCTAGTTAAAAATTCATAGGATTCGTTTTTTGACATTTTTTAAAAATCTATGAATATAAAAAAACAAACAAAAAAACTTTTTTTTTCGTTTTCTGAAAACATTTTGCGGATTTTTAATATCTCAAAAAATTCACCAAAAAATCTAGTATTACCCTGATTTTTTTCAGAATTTTCCAAAATGTACTTTCCTAGTTAGTAAATACTTTGCGGATTTCATTTTCGTCGCCAAATTATTTTTTCAGTTTTTATTCGATTTTTTGCATAAACTGCTCGTTTTTCATGTTTTTTATTTGTTAAATTGATTTATTTTAAGAAAATTCGTAACATTTTGTGAAAATTTCGCCATTTTTCGAAATTACTGCTGCTTAAAAAATTCGTAACTCATTTATTTGAATGGGTTTTCGCTGTATTCTTCCTTTTTAAACCGAAAATTACAGATTCTAACATGAATTTTCGCGAAATATACTATTTTTCATTATAATCAGTAATTTTCGGTTTAAAAAGAAAGAATACAGCAGAATCCATTCAAATAAATTAGTTAGGAATTTTTTAAGCAGCAGTATATTCGAAAAATGGCGAAATTGGGCATATTTAGGAAAATTTTCACAAAATGTTACGAATTTTCTTAAAATAAATCAATTTAACAGAGAAAAAACATGAAAAACGAGCAATTTATGCAAAAAAATAATTTGGCGACAATGTTCAATGGAGCGCACTTGCATTTTCCGCGAATAGTCTTACCTCGTCGCCAATCTTTTCATAATTATCATCAGTGGATGCTTGGCTATACTTTTCAGCTTCTTCATCTTCATCTTCACCATCTTCTTCTTCTTTTTTATCGACAACAGGCTCCTTTTCCTCCTCGGCGTCCGAATTCTTATCCTTCTTCGACGACTTCTTCTCCTTTTTCTCCTTCTTGTCCGACTTTTTCTCGTCTCCACCACAATACTCATACGTGTACCATGGCTGGAATGATTCGAGGACTCCACAGTCTTCGGTCAAGTTGGGAAGGATCCACAACTTGTGCTTTCCGAATGTGGCCGCGTAGATGATGCAGAATAGGATGGTGCGGACTGAATGAATGAGAAAAATGTTAAAAAAAATGTTTTAAGTCTTACGAATAGCAGTAACAATAATAGCCGCGAAACATCCGATTCCTGTAATCGATACGTAATAAACTCCCTGACGGAGCCAAGCGGGCCACAGAGGGAAAAGACATCCGACAATTGTGGCGACCACTGAAAATCATATTTATTTAAAAAAAAAAAAAGACTAGAAAGAAATAAAAAAATAATTCAAACTTACACATCAACACTCCTATAATCTTCTTGTATAACGGGGTTGGATCGTAAATCCACACGAAGACGTCCTTGTTGTCGACAAACGTCTGAATCTCATGAACCAACAGCTTCACCTTTTTCTTCTTTTTCTCCTGCTCATCCTTCTTTTCCTCTTTTTTCTCCTCTTTTTCATCACCTTCCGCTTCTGTCGACGTCTCCTCGTCCTTTGTCTTCTTTCTCTTTTCTACCGTTCCTTTCGGGGATTTTTGAACATCGGCTATAAAAAAAATAACAAAATTATTTATATTCTATAGTCGGCGAATACATCATCAACCTCGCTCTACTGCAAAAATCCTGTAAAACAGTGTTGCACTTGCAAGATTAACTCGAATTCTAGTTTTTATACTTCTTTTCAACGGAAAATGACGTATCCACGACGAGTTGCAGTTAAAATTTGATTTTTCGCTTCAAAACAGGCGCACTACACTGTTAAAAATTGAATAGTGCCGTAGAGCGAGGCTGATGATGCATTCGCCGAGTATAGAAGAAGTGCTAACCAGAAGACTCGTTTCCTTTGTCCTGTTTGTCCTTCTTCTTGGCCACCAATTTTTTGGCGCGGAAAAAGAGTCCTTTCGTGTTGAGCTCATTGATGTAGTGATAAGCTTCATCTCTGAGGAAATTCTAGTTTAAGGACGCAGCTATTGTCGCTATGCGCTTTTCAATTTGGTTTCAAAAATGATTTTGTGAGTTTTTCTTTGATTTTTTGCATAAAATCGTCTTTTTTCGTGCTCTTTCTTTGTAAAAAAAAACGATTTTATGAGAGACTAAATTCATAAAGTTTTGTCAAAATCTTCCGCATATTTTTCTGTGCACTTTAAAAAATTCATAACTCATTTTTTTGGAAAGATTTTTGTTCAAACTCCATCATGATGATGTTTTTCAATGTTTTCTTACCTTTTAGCCCGAAAAACGGCAAATTCCCACAAAATTAATGATTTTATTGAAAATTGTTTCGGCGGAAAAAGGTGGAATTTATAATAAATACAGTACTTTTCGGGCTAAAAGGTAAGAAAACATTGAAAAACATCATCATGATGGAGTTTGAACAAAAATCTTAACAAACAAATGAGTTATGAATTTTTTTAGTGCACAGAAGTCCAAAAATATTGATTTTTCACTGAAATTCGAAAAAATAAAATATTTTTACAAGGAAAAAGCACGAAAAAAAGACGATTTTATGCAAAAAATTAAAGAAAAACCGACAAAACAATTTGGAAAAGGAAATGAAAATCGCATAGCGTTGAGTCCAGTGGAGCGCGTTTCACCATTTTGGCGGTTCGACAATATAAATACAATAGAACGTACCTTGACTTGAATAAGGCTTCCTTTTTCGCTTTGCTTCCATATTTGGACTCCCAAAGGGTGTCGACAGCTTTGCTTCCTGGAAATTGTAAAGCTCGAGTTCGAGTTCGAGTCGAAAAACATTTTTAGGAACCTAATTATAAGGACCGAAGAAGATGTGGACCTATTCAAAAAACCGGAGAATACTCCGACTGACCTGAAATTTTAAAAATATTGGAAAAAATGCTCCTGTATTTACACGCTCAAAAAATTTTCGACCAAAATATCGATTTTTCTGAAAAATTAATTTTTAAAATCGATATTTTGGTCCAATTTTCCCCAAAATTTCAGGTCAATCGAAGCATTCTCCATTTTTTTCCGGTTTTGTGAATAGGTCCATTGGCGCATAGTTGGCGCCTAATCGGCGATCAATGCGTGTTTTCGGGTGTCGGAGTGGAACCGAAAGCTAGTCGTCAAATTTAGCGCATATTTGAGGCTATTCCCTATCAAGGCTTGGAATATTTTGTGAGATGAAAGTAGAACAATTTTTTTTCTTAAATTTCATGTCGCAAATCGATTGCTGTAAAAAATTCTGCAGCGTAGAGCAGAAAAACAACTTACCGGTGAAATAGTGAACTTCATTTCCTTCAAACATTGTTGTGACCGTTGGACAATTAAATCGGAGGTATTTTGCAATTTCTTCTTGCTGTTTTGTCATTTTTGCCTCGTCATCCGACTGGGAGCCCTGAACTTTTTTCTGTGAACTGTGAACGCTCAAAAATCGATAAAAAACTTACTTTTTGGTTGCGCTTCGACATTTTTGTCAAAATTTCCTTCAAATATTCGAAAAAAAAAATTAGGACGTCTGAAAAATTTGGTGATGTGTTGGAAGGATTCACGTGAATTGATCGCGAAACGTGTGCCGCACTCTTGCAAACACGCCCCTAATTGCAAGTGCCGCACGCTTTTCGCGTAAATCTACACGTCCGGGCTGGATTTTTTCTTGATTTTATCGCCGAATTTTAACATTTTTAAACGGGTTTTTCGGTGCTTATCATAACTTTTTCAGAATGGGAGGACATCACGAGCCATTCAAGATCCCAAACTACTCGATTTACTCCAACTACCGCGATTTCCCGCAGTTGGCGCAACACGAGAAGAGGCTCGCACAGATCGGATTGAAAGACCCGTGGATCAGGTATTTTAATGTCGTTATTGATGTTATTGATTTTTTTTTTCTTCAGAAACTATGTCTACTTGTACGACCGCAAATACCCGCACGTCGTCGGACAATGGGCACATTTTAAGAAGGTATGGTCTATTAAATAGGGTTGGGAGGGAAAATTTAACCATGGAGACAAATTGGCAATATAAATGAGCACGGAGTTCCCGCGCTCCATATATTTTTTAATTATTGTGGTAAATTGTGAAGCAAAAAGTAAGCTGAGCAACTTTTATTTCAAACTGAAGATAAAACAGCTCACAAGTTTTCGCGAAGTGTCACTCTGTGGAGAATGCGTAATCTTCAAAAAAAAAAAGCAATGTTTACAGCTGATTCTTCCCGGATGGAAGGCCGGTGTCGCGTTCACCGCCGCCCTGATTCTCGTCGAAGAGGCTTACCAGTACAAGAAGCACGGAACCACCTCCTGGGATGCACACCACTAGAAATCTCAAATGATTTTTCCGATCCTTTATTTTAGATTCACGTTTCTTTGTTCTGTACGTAGTTGTTCAAACTTCAATAAACGTTTTTTTTTTTGCGATATATGCTCATATTGGCTTTTCCGACAATAGGGTACTTGGCCTATGGAATTTCTGTAAACTTTCAGAGAAAATAAAAAATACGAAACAGAGTTATTATATTACAGAGCATGTCTGCTCTTGAACAATTCATAAATGAGCAGAAGAAGAAAGGTGGTGGTTTGAGCGGCATAACTGGCTCCGCGTCGTTCTCTTCCCTCGACTCGCTTCGAAGCAAAATACCGACTTCTATCGGGTAGAAAATACCGCAAAATTTGGGCTCTTGGACGTTTCAAAAGTGGATTTTGTCGAAGCGGTGTTTGAGGAATTTTCCTTAAAAAGCTTTTTAAAATGTTTGTGTGGAACACCGCTTCGACAAAATCCAGAAAAACCTTCGAAAAGTCTACTTTCGAAACGTCCGGGAGCCCAAAATTTGTGATAATCATGATTTTCAGTGGATTCTCATTACTATCTCGCAGCGAAACAACAGACAGTCAGCAACTTCTCGTCGGTGAGGAAGCTGGAGATGCTCAACTGCCTTCTTCGAGGAATCGGTGAGATTTTTTTTTAAAGATTTGCTCTAATAGACCGGCGGTCGATTTTTTTATACTGTTAAATAGGTTGGAAAAGTGTCAGTAAACGCGCCAGAACGCGCATACGCAACGCATCCAAATAAGGCCCATAAATACAGAAAGCGCGCGAATAATTTCACTTTTTTTCTAGGTGTTCCAATTTCTGGTTGTTCCCTATTTTGGATGAAACTGCCCAAAGTGGAATTGCTTCAAAAAAAACATAAAAATTGCAAAATGTTCATTATTTTCGTTTATCATGCAACAATAATACTTCAATTATTCAGTGAAGTTCTATTTCGACCTTGAGGTAGCAACATTTTTTTTTTGAAATTTTACTCTGAAAAAAATATATGTTATCAAAAATTCCAGAATTTTTTAATTAATTGTGGAAAATATTTGGTCGTGAAAAAATACAGTCTGGCATTTTGTACGTCTGGTAAAAATTTTCCGATCTGCATTTCGGAAGTTTATGACATTTTTCATAAATTCAAAAAATGTTCATGGATTACTGTTCGGTAATGCTCCAGTTTTGACTGTAACTTTGTGAAATTACGTTTAAAACTAATCTCCGAGATGCTCAAAAAATAGGACTATGTTGATTCGAAAAATATTTTTTTTATAATTTCTGGTAGTATTTTCGTAACTTTCAGGCTGTGCTCTATTTTTCTCATCTGTTTATATAATTTTGAGTTTCTCGAATTTTCTTTGAAAAACTTCAACATATTTTTATGGAGCTACTCAATGCAGGAATAACCCCTTTTTAAACCCTATGCAAAAACTTGGAGAATGCTCCGATTGGTCTGAAACTTTGAGAATTAATGTTAAAAATACTGCTCAGATTTTTTTCGGGCCAAAATATCGATTTGGAAAAGTATGGACTTTTTTCAGAAAATGTTTAAAATCGATATTTCAGTCCAGAGCATGCCCGGGAGTATTTTTAACATTAATTCTCAAAGTTTCACACCAATCGGAGCATTCTCCGAAATTGTGCATAGGGTTTAAAAAGAAAAAGAGGTTATTCCTGCATTGAGTGTATAGCTCCATAAAAATATGTTGAAGTTTTTCAAAGAAAATTCGAGAAACTCAAAATTTTTTTAACAGATGAGAAAAATAGAGCACAGCCTGAAATTTACAAAAATACTATTCTCAGTACGGAGCGCTGCAAACGCGCTCCCTTCGCACAGTGATGGACGCGGCCGCGTTTGCGACGAGAGAGTGCAGAAAATTGAGAGAGCCGTGGCCGATGTTTTGCTCTGATTTCTCTAAACCTCACTCCAAATGCATGCGAAATTCTTTGTTCGATTGGAGCGAGTTATCAGCGTTTTATACCGAGTATACCAGAAATTATAAAAAAATATGTTTCGAATCAACATGTCAGTCCTATTCAATTTTTATATCCTCCACAGCATAGGCTCATTAAAAGTTACAGAAAAAACTCGGGATGGTTCTCATCGGCCACCCAAGATGAGAGCATGTTCGGATTTACACGCACTCAGCGACTAATTGCCTTCTTCATGTGCATCATCGGTGCCATCTTCTGTTTTTCCACGGTCAGTCCATCGTCGTTTTATTTTCTTTATTGCGAAGACTTGGAATTCGAAACATTCTCAACCGACGTTTCAACCCTTGAAAATGTGGATCCCATTAACTGTTACTCGACGTATCTCTGCTCCACACACTCTCTGTGGTCCACCCTCACTTTATGAGAGGACGCGGCTGTCATCTCAGGACCTCTCAACCCGTTTTTTTTCTTGTTTTTGTGTGTGTGTGTGTGTGTGTGTGTGTGTGTTGTGAAAAGAAAACGCGACGTGACCTGCATACATACCGAATGAGTTGGGAGGAAAATGGAAGAAATATTTATGTTCCAGGCGGCCGTATTGATTCCCGTGATCTTGGTGTCGACGCGGAAGTTTGCAGCTCTCAACACTCTTGGATCAGTGCTCATGCTTATGAGGTACATACTGTACCGGACAAAAAATATCATATTTTTGGTGACCGGCGCCGTCCAAGAGGCCACAGGTTCGAGTCCTCGGTCATTTCCCTAGCCAGGAATTGACTTACCGTAAAAACTGTATTAGATGGGCCCCTCTAATTGAAGGACCCAGCAGAGCGACGCGAAATTACCACCAATTTCAATTTTAATTTATGTTTTTATCGTTTTTTTGTTCAAATTCAATTTTCCTGTCCTAAACTTTGTAATTTTAGGTAATTTTTCGACAGAAGATATGGAGAAATTGTGGAAGAGCATGTTATCAGCAAGAAAAGAAGACAAAATTACAGATGCGGTTTCAAAAAATGCGCTGGAATATGCCAATAAAATCAACAATATGAAAACAGCTATGGATGACTTTAAGACGTGGAAGTCGATAATAATTTTCAGGATTCTGATCAGGAAGATTATAACAACAGCGACACTTCAATTGATGTGAGCAATAATGCATGGAACATTATTTTAAAACTAATTGTTTTGTCATCTTTTTTTTTTCTAATTTTGTTGATTTTTGTGAAATATTTTTTTGGGCTATCTGAAATTTTACAAAGAACAAGAAGAACCATTCTATCAGAAAGATCCCCCACACAACCTCATGGAAAATAGAAGAGCTCCCTCTAATTGAAGGGCCCTCAAATAAAAGGGCCCTGCGATGGACCTATTCACAAAACCGAAAAAAAAAATAAAAAAACGGAAAAAAATTGCCGGAAAAATCGGAAAATGCTCCAATTGACCTGAAATTTTAGGAAATATCACGAAAAATTCTCCTGTACACGCTCACAAAATTTTGGATCAAAATATCGATTTTAAAAATTTTCAGAAAAAATCGATATTTTGGTCAAAAATTTTGTGAGCGTGTATTCTCAGTACGGAGCGCTGCAAACGCGCTCCCTTCGCATAGTGGAGGACGCGGCCACGTTGGCGATGAGAGAGTGCGGACAATTGAGAGACCGTGGCCGATGTTTTGCTCTGATTTCTCTAAACCTCACTCCAAATGCATTTGAAATTTTTTGTTCGTTTGGAGCGAGTTTTCAGCGTTCTATACCGAGTATACAGGAGAATTTTTCCTAATATTTCCCAAAATTTCAAGTCTATCGGAGCATTCTCCGATTTTTCTCGCAATTTTTTTCCGGTTTTGTGAATAGGTCCACGAGACACTCCACGAAAACTAGAAGGGCCGCACGGCGTGTTAGAACCTACGTAGAGACAAACGTGCTCTGTCGCATTTCTCTGCGTCTCGATAGTGTCATTCTGCCAAGTTTGGATAAGTGTGTGCAAAGCTAGAGACGCAGAGACTTGAGAGAGATGACCTCCGAAATTTCATTTCCAAAATAATTTTAAAAACGTAGTCTCCAGCACGCCGTGGGCCGGCCCTTCTAATAGAGGTTTTACGGTAAATAATGTCTGGCTCTGAACGGTACACCACCAGTCGTCCGCGTACGCAGAAAACCGTGATCCGCAGTCCCAATTTCTGAAAATTTGCACGGAAAATTAAATTTGGCCAATTTTGAAAACTGCAGATTTTTAAAAACATTTCAGATGCCAAAATTTTCGACCCAAAGAAAAAAATTTTTAAAAGCCAAATTCATGCAAATTTTCAGAATCGTCACTTTCTCTATTCAAAAATTATACTCCAATAATGGACCTATTCAAAGGGCTCCGCGACATTTCGCAACGTGACCTTCCGAAACTGTGACGATTCGCAACTCACGTAGCTTTCGCCACTGTGACGTTTCGCAACCAGACATGTCGATGCTCGTATAAATCGAAACTTGCAATTTCGAAACTGCGAAATTTCGGGAATGAGACATTTAGTAACTAGTCTTTTCGCAACTAGACATTTCGAAACTGCATCAACAAGATAGTTCTATTTTTTTTTTAAATTTTGTTAAAACTTATCTTTCTTGTATATAAAAACCCAGATCGGGATGTCTGTGCGCGTCCGCACTCGCCATTTTGCAAGAAAATGCAGTGGGCAAAACACGAACCCGTGACATTAGGATTTGTATTCAAGAGAACTACCGACTGAGCCACAGAGGACAGAATCTTCCAAAAACAGAGTGCGTATAAATGAATGAGGAAGAGTGGAACGCAAAAAAATAGAATGTGGCGACGAAGTCGCTAATAGGCTGCGTCAGCAGTCCCGCAGGACTGCGCAGCAGGCTTGTCATGAAAATAAAAACAAGTAAATTAGATATACTTTCTTGCCGCTCGAATCGCTTTCAAATAATATAAACCAGTTAGTGGTAGAGAAGGAGGAATCGGTGTATTTGTGATTGCCTTAATGATGATCCTTCATGATATCCTGGAGCTTGCGACGGTGATTAACCTTTAAAAAATGTTCAGATTTGGTACGGACTAGATTTACCTAATGATTGGGGTTATGAGCTATTGATTCCTTGTCAAACAGGAACCCTGAAGCTTCGTTGCGGATACATAGAATTGATCCCGAAAAGCTGTGTTGGATACTCATGATCTGGGAATTTGTTGTCTTTCGCAGTGGATTTTTGCTAAATGGAAGTCACTTGAAACATTAAAAAAACGAGAAAAAAACAATAAAATCTAAATAATATGATGTAAGAAAACCTTACAGTTTCCAAACATAAAGTTGTGGAAAGTCGCAGTTTCGAATAGTCTAGTTTCGAAGTGACAAGTAGCGGATTGTCCCAGTTTCGATTTATACGAGCGGCGAAACGTTTGGTTGCGAAACGTCACAGTAGCGAAAGCTACGTGAGTTGCGAATCGTCACAGTTTCGGAAGGTCACGTTGCGAAATGTCGCGGAGCCATTCAAAGTACTGTAGAAAAACGGAAAAAAATGACAAAAAACTGGGGAAAACTCGGAAAATGCTCCGATTGGTCTGAAATTTTGGGGGAAAATTTTGAACCGAAATATCGATTTTAAAAGTTTTCAGAAAAAAAATCAATATTTTTTAAAAATCGATATTTCGGCCCAAAATTTTCTGAGCATTCCATGAGATTTTCCTAGTTTTCTACAATTTTTTGAATAGCTCCATAACCAAAATATGATATCTTTTGGTCCGGTACTGTACTGTACATCAGTTATTACAAAATGCACACCTTTGGTTGTTTTTAGCTTCGGTTTCCTTCTTGGTCCAAAATCCTACCTGACCCATTTGATATCTCAACAACGTCGCCTCGTCACAGTCTCCTACCTCTCCGCCCTTTTTGCCACCCTCTATTCTTCTCTCTGGGTAAGTATCGGAATGGATGGGGGGAAACAACTTGTTGTTTTTTTTTAAATGTCTATCCCTATCATGCCGCGTGTCTCATTGTAACAGAGCACAAGGACGCGATGGAATGTGCGTCGCTCTTGATTGATGGTCCGGTCTTTCCTGGGCGCCTGTTGCTGCGTATTTATTCGATCCCATCCGAGTTGTGTTATCTTATCACTCGCAACTAGACAAATCACACAATTCTTTATGATACAAAAATACTGGGAAAAGTAGTATGTAAGCGAGTGACTATTTAATTACGGGGAAGGAAGCAAGCGAAGAGATTCTTTGGAATTATCGGTTTTGGTTTCTTTTGTCAAAAATAAAACATTTTTGGCGACCCGAACGAACGGTAACATTTTGTGTTGTTCTGTACATGAAGTTGTGGTGTTTAGCGCGAGAATGTAGAGGCGAATTCTTCGTAGTCGATCTGAAATTTTATATAAAGTTTAAAAAGCCATCCCAAACAAACCTGTCCATCTCCATCAATATCAATCTCTGCAATGATCTCGTCGACCTCTTGATCGCTGAACTGCTCACCCATGTGGGTCATGAAATAGCGGAACTCGTCTGCCGTGATGAACCCGTTGCCATCTCGATCAAAAACACGGAACGCCTCTCGGATCATCTCACTGTCATTCTCCTTGTTCATCCTCTTCATCATCTGGCAGAACTCTCCAAAGTCTATCGTTCCTGATCCGTCGATATCCACCTCGTTGACCATGTCGAGAAGCTCCTGCTCGGTCGGGTTCTGTCCGAGAGAGCGCATAGCAACTCCCAATTCTTTGGAGGAGATTGATCCGTTTCCATCCTGAAATTGTTGGTCTATTGGACGTGAACGGGAACGTGAACATGAACGTGCATTCACAAAGAAAACAACGCACCTTGTCGAAAAGCCTGAAGGCTTCCTTGTACTCCATAATCTCCTCCTCGTTAAGACCCTCGAATCCGGAGATGGGCTCGTTGTTTTGCTTGGAAGCCCAGCGGTTGAAAAGAGACACACGACGGGGATCGTTGCTCATTGCCTCTAAAGAAATGAGAAATGCAAATGACGTAGAAGAGCTGAAAGATTTGAAGTTGTTGCAAGAGAAAGAGGTCCCAAAAGGAAGAAATGACGGCGTTCATGACAAGTGCTTGACATCATTTCATTTTGGGCGGAAATAGAATAATATGGCTGCTCAAAAAAGATGAGAATAGTTCATTAGAGGAAGGGAAGGGAAGGGCGGCTAGAAAGTTGATGGATGAAGGATAATAGGGGTTTAATTGGAGGGGGGGGGGGGGGGGGTGGTGGTAATGGTGAAAATAATGAATGATGTGAAAAGTTTTGCACTAATCCTTTTTCGAAGGAAAAAAAAAAATATTAGTTAGCCTCAGGAGTTTTTTGCAGTCAAAAGTTCCTAAAAATTTCCCAGTTGAAACCGGTGTTACCGTAGTTGCTTCGCTGCGAGACCTTCTATGTTTAAACTTGAATTTTCCCACAGTGGATCAATTTTTGCGGGAAAATTCAAGTTTAAACACAGAAGGTCTCGCAGCGAAGCAACTACGGTAACGCCACGTTGAATTTACACGTGAAATGAAATAATTGTGCGACGAAAATGAAATCCACGAAGTACTACGTTTTGTGGAGCGCACTTGCTTTCTTCACGAATGAACAATAATCGAAATTTTTGTTGCCCTTTTCAAAGAGTCAGCAGGATAAAGCTTATGAGAATTATGTTGAATATTAATCTAAAGCTATCTAGTATATTTTTGTTGTAGCGTTGAGTGACAAAGCTCACAAATTTCAATCCAACCTGCTTAAATACCTACTTATTTATTTTAGATACTTGTGAGGTACGATCTCAATACAATAAAATTAAATATGTATTTTCTCTTTCCAAGTAAATTCAAAAATACATCCTTTTCTAATTCCGCGCCCAAAGTTCAAAAAATTCCTGAAATCAGGAGTTTTTTGCAGTCCAAAGTTCCTAAAAATTTCCCAGTTGAAACCGGTGTTACCTTAGTCGCTTCGCTGCGAGACCTTCTATGTTTAAACTTGAATTTTCCCACAGTTGATCAATTTTTTGAGAAAATGCAAGTTCAAACACAGAAGGTCTCGCAGCGAAGCAATTACGGTAACGCCGGTTTCAACTGGGAAATTTTTAGGAACTTTGGACTGCAAAAAACTCCTGATTTCAGGAATTTTTTGAACTTTGGACGCGGTATTTTTGAATTTACTTGGAACTAGAAAATACAAATTTAATTGTATTGTTTTGAGATCGAACCTCACAAGTATCTAAAATAAATAAGTAGGTTTAAGAAGGTTGGATTGAAATTTGTGAGCTTTGTCACTCAAGGCTACAACAAAAATATACTAGATAGCTGCAGATTAATATTCAACATAATTCTCATAAGCTTTATCCTGCTGACTCTTTGAAAAGGGCAACAAACATTTCAATTAATGTTCATTCGTGAAGAAAGCAAGTGCGCTCCACCAAACTTAGTACTTCGTGGATTTCATTTTCGTCGCCAAATTATTTCATTTCACGTGTAAATTCAACGTGAAATGAAATAATTTGGCGACGAAAATGAAATCCACGAAGTACTAAGTTTTGTAGAGCGCACTTGCTTTCTTCGCGAACGGACAATACTCAAAATTGACCTCTCTTGAAACAGGGGTTTGAGCTTGAAATTCCTTTAACACAATTGCTCGTTGAGCCAGCCAAACCCAGTGGTGAAATCACAAGACTGACCCGTCAAACAAGGACCCTCAAGGCTCGAGGGACCCCGCCCATTGACACGATCCTTCAAAAGAATAGAAAATAAAAGACAACAACCCATTAGAAAAGAGAACATGCGTGGGGAAAACAAAGATGAATGTCTGTTCGAGGATCAGAAGTCGTTGGCAACTCTTCAAAAAACAACGACTTATGGCTGTTCATAGAGCCCCATGGCGACGCCGAATGAGGTCGAAGAGGAGGCGGGGGTTTGGAGCACTGGGCGCCCAAAGAGGCGGGGCTTCTTTGTGTTTTTGTCTGCGGGAAGAAAGAACAGAGAAAGGTGGAAGGTCAAAATGGGTATTTCGATTTCGGCTCGTTTTGAAAGTTTGGATAATGAAAAACGTTGCGTGATGTTTTCGGAAAAAGAGCATGTTGCATTCATTTATGCGCCGATGATGCGATGCGATGCGATGAATGATGAGGATTTTTGTGATGAGCTGTTCGGCAGACTGTGACCGCACTTTTTGCAATCGTCATGCAAAAAAAAAAAAAATAAAAAAACAAAAAGAATATGGGATCAATGAACTCCGGAACTGCTACGGAAACATGTTGGCAGCACAAAAGTATCCAAAAGTATCGGGCAAATTGTAGAGGAGAGGAAGTTAAGTCGCCCAGGCAGATGACAGCTCATATAAACAAGTTAGAAAAGAGCTTTGGTGGCTTCAAGGTCACGGCTTGGAATTGCGTGACACAAATTGGCGTCTGGGAATCATGAAAAGTGGAAGGATGGTCCTCACTAAAAGATCTGTTGAACAAATAAAAACGCGGACGGATGAGAAAAGAAATTTGTGGCTTGTTCCGAGTGATCTTATCGGTTCTGAGACGTTTCGAAGGTTTTTCTGCATTTTGTCGTCGCGGTGTTTCACACAATCATTTTAAAAAGCTGGGGTTATTCAGGGTCGGAAAAAAATAGTTTTTTTTTCTTTTTTTCCTTATTTAAACGACGGAAAAAAAGAAAAAAAATCCGTTGCTTTTCTAGGCCCTCCGCTGTGAGACCTGCGAAATATCGATTTACGGGCGAATAATTTTTGAAAACTTTTTTGGAGAATTGATTTTTCAAAAAAAAAAAATTTTCAAAAATTATTCGCCCGTAAATCGATATTTCGCAGGTCTCACAGCGGAGGGCCTAGAAAAGCACGGATTTTTTTCTTTTTTTCCGTCGTTTGAATAAGGAAAAAAAAGGAAAAAAACTATTTTTTTTCCGACCTTGAATAATGGGGTTATTCACAAAACCGGAAAAAAAAGAAGAAAACGGAAAAAAAACTTCGGGAAAAATCGGAGAATGATCCGATTGACCTGAAATTTCGGGAAAAATTGGAAAAAATTCTCCTGTACACGCTCACAAAGTTTTGGACCGAAATATCGATTTTTTCTGAAAATTTTTAAAATCGATATTTCGGTCCAAAATTTTGTGAGCGTGTACAAGAGAATTTTTTCCAATTATTCCCGAAATTTCAGGTCAATCGGATCATTCTCCGATTTTTCCCGAAGTTTTTTTCCGTTTTCTTCCTTTTTTCCGGTTTTGTGAATAACCCCATAACCCCAGCTTTTTAAAATGATTGTGTGAAACACCGCGACGACAAAATGCAGAAAAACCTTTGAAACGTCCGAGAGCCTTTCATTTGGCTTCGAGTGATAATTTTAGAAGTCCTTTTCACCTTACCTCACTCGAGAGATAGGGCTCCTGGGAGAAATTGAAATTCATGTCATTCTGGCGGTCAGCTGACCCTTTTCTCTTATTCTCATGAATGAAATCACAGTGAAAACGCGAAAAAAAATAAATCCAGAAGGAAGCGTCGCATGGCTCTTCGAAACTTCCTATTGCTTCTTCCTTTCCCAGTTTTTTGGGGAGGGGGAAGAGAATAGTTAGTCGGAGATTTATATACATAAAGACCCTTTATAAGTGGCCTACTGTTATTACTGGCAGTAGAGACGGAAGACGATGTTGGTCACATAAAGTTCCCAAGGGAAGAAGAAAGCTACAGAAAGAAATGCATCATTCAACTTTGCAAAAAAAAGAAAAGAATGCCGGGAAAAATGAAACGAGTAAAGTGGCATCAAAACGGCGGAAATAGAACATGACTAAAATCTCATGCAGTCGTCTATCCCAGCAAACTTCTTCTCATTAATCTCAGGTCATCTGGTTGCCATGTGTCGTCACAAGTCGCTATGTTTACATTACATTGTGCTAGATTTTTTTTAACAAGCATCCAGAACAAAGTTTTTCTCATTCTCGGCTCACTATCAGAAATGGCTCTGCTATGGGACGTTTCAAAACAAGACGTTTCAAAACTGGGACGTTTCAAAACTGGGACACTTCAAAACTAGGACGATTCAAAACCTGCCACTTCAAAACTAGGACGGTTCAAAACTTTGAGTGCAATTGTGCGTCACGGTGTACGCACTAGTGACACCAGAACACACGCACATTGAATGTTTATTTTCGTTTTGTCATTGTTTTACCTCTTTTTTTTCTGCTTTACCGGTAAAGGTTCGTTAAATTTATCGGAAAATTTACTAAAGCGTTTTACCAGTAAAGCACTCGACAAAAGACAAAACATGAGCTCGGCGAATTTGACCAAATTTAAATACCGGAAAAAAATTATTTAAAAAAAATGCGAAACGAGAGCAAAACGCGTGAATAGAGTTAAAAAATGACAAAACGAAAAAAGAAAATGAATATTACGTGAAAAGAGTTTAAAACAATGACAAAACGAAAATAAACATTTAATGTGCGTGTGTTCTGGTGTCACTAGTGCTTACACCATGACGCACAATTGCACTCAAAGTTTTGAACCGTCTTAGTTTTGAAGTGGCAGGTTTTGAATCGTCCCAGTTTTGAAGTGTCCCAGTTTTGAAACGTCCCAGTTTTGAAACGTCTTGTTTTGAAACGTCCCAGAGCCTCAGAAATATCTCGCTGGTTAGTTCTAAGAACTGAATTCAATTAGCTTTTCCGCAGTTTCCTCGAAATGGAAACGTCCGGTCTTTGAGGAATTTAGGAATTTATGATTCTGACGATAGCGACCAAATTTGGCGTCGGTGTATTGGTGAGCGCACACGTGTTTTCTCCAAAAAAAAAAAAGAAAGAAGAAAATTGTTTTGGTCGCGACAACGAGCACGACGACAAAATGACTGGTGGCCAGCTTAATTTGCACAATGAGCTCAAGGAAATAAGCGGCCGACGCCTTCCCTCTAATTGGGTTATCATCATCATAGACGTGACTATCTGCGGTTCGTTTTCGGGTTCGGCTTCGGTGACATGACGTGAACCTTTTCAAAGGATTACGGTAGTCAAAAGGAGGTGACGACATTAATGAGTTCGCGACGAGTGGAGCAAGCAAGAACATCACGCAACTGCTCGTTTATTTCACTTTCTCTCTTTTTCAAGTGGCTCACTGCTAGAAATCGCCTAATCGAATCCGAGAAACCCATAAATTTGCAGTTGTTTTGCTGCCACAAAGACATGATATCCATTCAAAATGGGATCATGGAATGGAATGGAATTGGGTGGCAAGTGATGAGGGCAAGCGGTTTTTTTTTTTTGCTGTTTTGAGAGGATAAATCAAAAGTTTATGAGAAAACGAATGATGCTTTGAGAGTGGCTTGAGAGCATGACATATTTTGACCTCAAGTTCTTTTTGAAGCACTTTTCCGTGTTATTTTTAGTATTGTCGGCCCGGCCCGCCAAAATGGTCAAACTCGCTTGGTTTCCAAATTATTTCATTTCACATATAAATTCAACGTGAAATGAAATAATTTGGAAACCAAAGTGAAAATTGGATAGCGTTGAGTTCAGCGGAGCGCGTTTGACCATTTTGGCGGGCCGGGCCGACAATGCTAAAAATAACACGGAAAAGTGCTCCAAATTGTGCGAAAGTTCTAAGAATTTACGGATTGGTCTGAAATTCTGGGAAATTGAAAAACAACTCACGAACAACAAAACACCGCACCCAATCCCGAACTCAAAAAATACCAGAAAAAAAAAATGTTTTGTGAAAATATTATGATTCATTATTTCGGCTCTCGGACGTTTCGAAAATGCGACATTTCGAGACCCTGACAAAACCTGGGAAGAGGCTCCGCCCCCTTTTGCAACTGCTGCATGATGTTTTGTACTGAAAGTGCTGAAAAACCAGGAAAAAAGTGGGCCGCAGACTTGCAACTTTTCCCCGGTTTTGTCAGGGTCTCGACGTTTCGAAAGTTTTTCTGCATTTTTTCGTCGTGGTGTTTGCACACAATCATTTTTTTTTCAAATCTTTTTCTGGAATTTTCCTTACGAAATTTTTATATAATTTTAATTCAATGCAAAATAACATTAATTAATTAACCTGAGTTTTACCTTTCTGCAAATCGTGCCGAGACCTTCTGGCCAAATAAATCCATGCGCCTTTAAGGTGTGTACTCCGAGTGGACAAGATAACACATAAGTTCAGTTCACTCCTAGTACACGCCTTAAAGGCGCATGCATTTATTTGGCCAGCAGGTCTGGACACGATTTGCAGAAAGGTAAAACTCAAACTCAATGGCGCAGGAAAACTCAGGTTAATTAATTAATATGTTGTTTTGCATTGAATTAAAATTATATAACAATTCATTTTAAATCTAATGAATAGGTAGAGATTTGAAAAAAATGAATGTGTGCAAACACCGCGACGACGAAATGCAGAAAAACTTTCGAACCGTCCGAGGGCCATTATTTCAGTGCAAGCCCAGTTGTTTGTTTTTTTCATTCATGAGAATTATAAATAGAAATTTCAAAATAATTTCAAATTTTGTCAGTAAATGAGTTTTAAGATCTTGCTCTTTTGCATAAGCCTGCTAATAACTGCACTCTGTATTTGATTTATCATATCAAAAAAACTTCTGAACTCTTATATCAGTGATCAGTGAGCAGACCCGCCAGGACTACAAAGAAGCCAATTTCTAGAAATTCAGCTGTATAATTGTTCGACCTTTGGTAGAAAACAGAATATAAATTATTATATAATACAAATGAGTGTTGACCTCCGTGCAGAAAAATATACGTGAGAACCTGGCGAATATCTGATACACCCTCACTCTGAGCGGCTCAAACCCGTCTCGCCGGCTTTTCATCAAACATAAATTCGATTTGATATGTACATACTTATTAGATATGAAGAGATCTCACGAAAAAATAAGAATAAAATGGCATGTGAACACAACAACAAACTAATTTCAGCTTTCTTTTAAAGTGCTTATTTTGCAGCTCAAAAGCACCGTCTTCACACTGATTGCCGCCATCTTCCAGGGATTTACACTAGTATGGTAGGTTTATGCGAGCGAAAAATAAAGAAATAAAGAAGGCGAGAATTAGAGAGAGAGAAATTTAATTAATTTTGGACTGGAACAAGTAAATTGCATTTATCTGCGAGCCAAGGTCGGAGCAAAGATTTGTTTGCGTGTGCGCGTGTCGTGGAAGGAAAAAAAAGAGGAAACCAAAAAGAAAGTGATCGCTTAGAGGGAATGATCACATTAAAATGCTGAAAATTGGTAACAATTAGTCATAAGCAGGTTCGAAAAATGAAATATAGTCGGTGAATGCATGATCAGCCGCGCTCCACTGGACTTTTGAATTTGCAAATGTGCGGCGCGCCTTTTCGGCGGGAAGATTCACATTTTAGCTTCCATCAGTCGTTTGGCAATTTTTTTAAATATTTATTCGCTGCATATTTTTTCCTTTTTATTAAAAAAAATGATACTTATTTTTTAAAAATTATTTATTGATTTTAGCAAACGCGCAAAGGGGGAATACTGCTGTTGAGGAGGCGCAATTGCGACGTGCTGGTGAGTATTTTGCAACACATGGTAATTTAATTTATTTTTTGTTAATAAATATGACAAATTATGCGAAGTACTTAATTTATTAGTAAAAAATAAAGTAATAAAATTTGAATTCGCGCCAATTTTGCAGGTGCGGCACGGTTTCGCAGAATTTTGTCAATAGAGC
This sequence comes from Caenorhabditis japonica, assembly GCA_963572235.1. Taxonomy (NCBI): domain Eukaryota; kingdom Metazoa; phylum Nematoda; class Chromadorea; order Rhabditida; family Rhabditidae; genus Caenorhabditis; species Caenorhabditis japonica. The sequence continues at coordinate 20,476,630 of OY754343.1, read as the reverse complement.
GCGGCTGATCATGCATTCACCGACATTATCTTCTTTTGAATTCAGCTATTGTCGGCCAGCCAAAATGGTTAAACGCGCTCCGCTGAACTCAACGCTATGCGATTTTCATTTTGGTCTCCAAATTATTTCATTTCACGTATAAATTCAACGTGAAATGAAATAATTTGGAGACCAAAATGAGAATCGCATAGCGTTGATTTCAGCGGAGCGCGTTTCACCATTTTAGCGGCCGACAATAAATGTATTTATTTCCATACTTTTTTTTTCAACAAGAGCACAATAAGTCTCAATTTCTAACGGTGCGTGAACGAAGACATGCATTTTTGATCGAGTCTAGGAGATAAATAAGAAAAATGACGTGGTGCGGCGTAAAGCCACCTGCAGCAGAACATTGAAGGAAACGTTTTCTTGAAAAAGTAATTGGGACATTTTAATAGACCTATTGTGTTTTCAATCGACTTGCGACATGAGAACGCGAGACTCCGCCCACTTATTTGGGCGCGGCCACGCGAACACAGTGATATTTGAAGAGACGCAGACAGGTAGCGCACAAATAAGTGGGCGGAGTCTCGCGTTCTCATGTCGCAAGTCGATTGAAAACACAATATTTATGCAGATGAATTTTCTTGTCATTTTATCCCTATGCAAACTTGTGTATTCCTGCATTAAAATGGGCTCTGGGACGTTTCGAAACTTTAGTGCTAATTTTCGTCGCCGTGTACCGGTAAATTCGGAGAATTTTTTTTTCAAAAAATTGTTCAAAACTTTCCATAATTTGGAGACCAAAATGAACATCGGGGGCACTTTCGGAATAGAAATTCGACAAAATTGAAATGTCACGTTTTGGAAATTGCGTAAAAATAGAAATCGACGAAATAGAAATGTACTAAATCAGAAACGTAAAAAATGAAAACACGTGAAAACAGAAAAGTAGCAGAGCAGAAATGTGTCGAATTTGAAGAAAAATGGCAATGGAGCGCGTTTGCGAGATTTATTTTTCAAAACGACTTTTTCGATATTTTTCACGTTTTTTTGTGGAAAAAAAATTTCCACGTATCGAAATCGAAAAAAAAAAACGAAAAATATCGAAAAAGTCGTTTTAAAAAATAAATCTCGCAAACGTGCTCTTCCAATTCGACACATTTCTGCTCTGCTACTTTTCTGTTTTCACGCGTTTTCATTTTGTTACGTTTCTAATTTATTACATTTCTAATTCGTCGATTTCTATTTTCACGCAATTTCCAAAACGTGACATTTCAATTTTGTCGAATTTCTATTCCGAAAGAGCCCCCGATTTTCATTTTGGTCTCCAAATTATGGAACGTTTTGAACAATTTTTTGAAAAATTCTCCGAATTTACCGGTAGGTTGGTCGAATTGTGTCAATAGTGCAAAATTAAAATCGCTTAGCGTTGAGAGCGCGTTTGACCATTTTGGCGGGTCGACAATATTTTTGTTAAAATTTTTGCAAAGTATTGCTATGATTAGTAGTGCACACTTTTCCCGTTACTTTTCCTACGAACCGCAACGTTCTCAAATGGTCCTCTAATCCATTTTTGTGCCCAACTGATTGATGGAAGGGGCCTTACGAGCACTACTATTGACCGATACTTGTTTTTGAAACAAGCAATTTTAAAGCTCAAAATTAAAAAAAAGAAAGAATAAAAACTGGTGCAGCCGTTTTTTTTTTTTCAAACCAAATATGTCCACATATCAGATTTCTGTGAATGGAAAGAAGTTTGGCGCGGCTAATGATGGGAATTTGGAAACCGAATCGCTTCTATGACGTTGTCGAGGTTAATCTCTAGATCAACTAGTTCGGGTGGTTCCCCACGGAAATTGAAAAACGCGCGCAGAAAACATTTGTTGTCACGTTTTTTATTTGGATGAGAAGAGGGTGAAAAAAGCCTCTTTTTGATATATGATTGTTTACGAGACAGGAAATTGGCGGAGAGACTGCAAAAGGGTTTGATAAATGATGCTCACTGATCAGTTCAAGTGGTAGCGAGTATTTATCTGTTTGCACGAGTTACACAAAAGATTATTAAATGATGTGAGATTTTATTGGATTGGAAAAATCACTCAGGAAATTGTTTTCGTTATGGCGAGAGTCGGCATCTAGGTGGCTAATAGCCACTGAAAATGGCTAATAGCAGCCGAAAAGGCTAATAGCGGGCGATAATGGAAACTAGCCGACGAATTGGCTATTAGCCGCCGAAAAGGGCTATTAGGTAATACCACCGCCTATAAAAAATTCGTCGGTTGGCAACGCAACTATAGAATGTTTACATGCAACAATTATAGGAAACAATATACGTGCTTACTCAGCGATTTTGCGACTTTTTCCAGACACAAGATGTCCGAAATTTGAAATAGGAAAACATTTGAAAATGATAGCCGACGGAAACGGCTAATGGTCATCGAATATGGGGCATGTGCCAAACACATATGGCACACGCCCCGAATCGATGGCTATTAGCCGTTTTCAATGGATATTAGCCAAACATTTCCTGAGCGGGCATTGTTGCAGAACCGAACGTGACCAGTTAAGAAAGGTTTACTGATCAAGAGCATCGAGCACATTTCCAAACATGTGCTCTAATTAAGGGCTTGCAAAAAAAGGGCAAACTCAGTTTTAGAAGAGAAATAGAACGCGATTTTGTTGCTTCAGGCGTGAAATTTTTCTTATCATAAACAACTTTGTTGCACGCATCCTCTTTTGGCCGAAATTTCTTGTCCATTTTTTTAGGGGTGCATTTAGAAATGATCTGACAAGGGAGTTACATATGGTCGGGCCCTCAGAAATTCCTAAAAATTTGGTGGCATGTAGTTTGAGGTATGGAGTTTCTAGGGTGCACTTTTTCGATTTGGCTGGAAAAAAGCGTCTGAAAATATTTTGAATCGCAATCAATTTTATCATTACTAATTTCTGGCACTGAAATCAGACTCTACCATTCCTAGAAATTAGTAAAAGTGATTGCGATTCAAAATATTTTCAGACGCTTTTTTTCAGCCAAAACGAAAAAGTGCACCCTAGAAACTTCACAATCGAAACTCCATACCTCAAACTACATGTCACCAAATTTTTAGGAATTTCTGAAAGCCTGACCATATGTAACTCCCTTGTCAGATCATTTCTAAAAGTAACCCAAAAAAATGGAGAAGAAATTTCGGCCTACAGAGGATGCGTGCAAAAAATTTGTTTATGATAAGAAAAATGTCCCGACCATATGTGACTCCCTTGTGAGAATAGAACTGTGCGTGAATTTTTTATTTTTCGTGTGTTTCTAATCATACTTGAGAAACAGCTTTAAGCTCAGAAAAATTTAATTCTCAGTACTCACCATAATTCTATTCTGATACAGTTTTAGCCAAAAAATATTATTGCATAATTTGAATTTGATTTAAAAGCAAAAAAAGTAGTATCTTATTCTATCCGGGATTTTACTGAGGAAGCACTTCTTGGTAAGTTCTGTGAAAAAAGTCAGGGTGACATTTTTATGTAAAAGTATTCAGAAAAGCCGCAGAGGCCAGATCCGTGAAACTGGAAAACGACAGGAAAACCGTTTTCCGGAAAATGAAATTCGGAAAATAATGCTGTTTTCCTGTTTCATGGATTCTAGCTCAGAAGGGTTCCGCAATTGTCGGTTCTCACCGTTGAATCTACGTTTTTAGGGTCGCCCTTTTAATATTTTAACTGTTTAGGGGCAGTACACTAGGAAAATAGTAGTGAGGAGAAGGTGAGATTCGTGCAAAAAAAAAGGGCTCTTGGACGTTTCGAAAGTTGAGGAATTTTCCTTAAAAAGCGTTTTAAAATGATTTAAAACCGCGACGAAAAAATGCAGAAAAAATTTCGAAACGTCCGAGAGTCAAAAAAAAGTAGTAAAAAAGATTTTTATAAAAACCTACAAATGTGAACGAACCGTCGTGGCGAGACCAGCATGTGCATCATTTGACGAGTTATCGAAGAATACGTTACTTTTCCAGTTAAGGGGTATTGTCAAAAACCGAAGGACAAGCTCCGCCCCCTTTTCAAATCTCCAACACGAAATGCTTCTATTGGAAGAAGTTTTAGAAACTTCAGAAATACAGTGCCGCAGATTTGCAAAAAGGGCGGAGCTTGTTACCCCTGTTTTCATATTTTTTAATTGTGTTTATTTTAAAAATTGTCGGGGGATTAGTTATAGATTATCACGCCATTGCTTACCAGGACGTGAAAAATATTTTTTACGGATTCTGTAAATTCCGTAAAATCCGTAAAATCTTGAATTGCACTGTCCAGAAATGAAAATTAATTTCTGAAACTAGAAATAATAACAACAATTGACAGAACAATGGTCAATAACAAAAATGAAGAATCAGACAAAAAAATAGTTCCTAAAATTCGAAAATAGCCATATTTTAGTTGTGTTTCAGTGGCTCCGCGACATCTCGAAACCGGACATCTCGAAACCGCGACATCTCGAAACCGGACATCTCGAAACCGCGACATCTCGAAACCGCGTTAACAGGGGGAGGGTGGTTGAAAAGAGAGGTAGGAAGTAAAAAAATTTTTTTTCATAAATCAATGACTATTCAACAAAAAATCAAAAAGTGCAAGATTTGAGCATCATTTCTTTGGCGGCCGCCAAAAAAAGCTTACAGTACGCAAACTGTACCTTGCGTCAGAGGCAGGGGTGGGACCAAAAAAAAAGTTTTTTCGGTCGTTTCTTTTGCTTTTTTTGGGTGAAACAAAAAAATTTGTTTTGTTCATGCATGTAAGAAAATTTTTTTTTTTAAGTCGCGGAGGCGCAAAACAATGCCTGTATAATCAAAAACTTAGCCGGGATATGCTCTGAATTGACAAAAAATCTCTAATTTTTAACCAAAACTTTGGAAAATTTCCATTCAACTCGCAAAAATACAATTTTTTCTCCTGTAAACGTGTTTCGAGAGTGGGTGACGAAACACGAGACGCAGGCATCGGTGCAAGCGCGCTCTATTGTCGATTTTCTCTGCTTTTTAAAACCAATCTCCCGATCAGGACAAAAAAAAATTTGTTTGTCCTCAAAAAATTGAAAAAAAAAGTATCAAAACAATTTTTTTTCCTCAAAAAAAAACAGAAAAAAAATTTTGTTCAAGAAAAAAAAAATAAAAAAATTGTATTTCTGCGAGTTGAATGGAAATTTTCCAACGTTTTCGTTGAAAATTAGAGATTTTTTGTCAATTCAGGGCATATCCCGGCTAAGTTTTTGATTATACAGGCATTGTTTTGCGCCTCCGCAACTTTAATAAGAAATTTTTTTTTTCTAACATGCATGAACAAAACAAATTTTTTTGTTTCACCCAAAAAAAGCAAAAGAAACGACCGAAAAAACTTTTTTTTTGGTCCCACCCCTGCCTCTGACGCAAGGTACAGTTTGCGTACTGTAAGCTTTTTTTGGCGGCCGCCAAAGAAATGATGCTCAAATCTTGCATTTTTTGATTTTTTGTTGAATAGTCATTGATTTATGAAAAAAAAAATTTTTACTTCCTACCTCTCTTTTCAACCACCCTCCCCCTGTTAACGCGGTTTCGAGATGTCGCGGTTTCGAGATGTCCGGTTTCGAAATGTCCGGTTTCGAGATGTCCGGTTTCGAGATGTCCGGTTTCGAGATGTCCGGTTTCGAGATGTCGCGGTTTCGAGATGTCGCGGTTTCGAGATGTCCGGTTTCGAGATGTCGCGGAGCCGTTTCAGTATATATTGTCGGCCCGCCAAAATGGTCAAACGCGCTCCGCTGAACTACGCTCAACGCTATGCGATTTTCATTTTGGTTTCCAAAATATTTCATTTCACGTGTAATTTCAACGTAAAATGGAATAATTTGGAGACCAAAATGAAAATCGCATAGCGTTGAGTTCAGCGGAGCGCGTTTGACCATTTTGGCGGGCCGACAATAATTGAACTTTTTTTTCTGAAATTGATTCGAAGACACTCGGCTGTATTGAAAAATTCTAGGATCCATGAAACAAGAAAACGGCATTTTCCGAAAAATGGGTTTGTCTGTTTCTCTGCGTCTCTGACCACCATCATACAAAACTCTGGAAATTTTCGGCGCGTATAGGGCGAGAGTCGGCATCTGGTGGCTAATATCCGTTGAAAAGGCTAATAGCGGGCGATAATGGCCACTAGCCGCCGAATTTGGCTAATTTGGCCCATTATGGGGAAATTTCAGCCGCCTATAAAAAATTCGTCTGTTGGCAACGTAGATATAGAAACAATTAAGGGAGACAATATTCGCGCTTACTCAGCGTTTTGCGACTTTTTCCAGACACAATAAACGGCTAATAGCCATTGAATATGGGGCGTGTGCAAAATACTTATGGCACACGCCCCGAATCGGTGGCTATTAGCCGAAAATTTTCTGAGAATTCATCAATTTGCAAAATTCGTTTTCCACAAAACGGTTTTCCTGTCATTTTCCAGTTTCATGGATCCGACCTCTGGAAGCTTTTTTTTCGAAACATTTAAAAAAAAACGTGTTTTTTTACTCACCAAATTTTTACGGGCATTAGGGGGTTATTCATGATGGACCTATTCACAAAACCGGAAAAAAGGAGAAAAAAACGAAAAAATTGCGGGAAAAATTGGAGAATGCTCCGATTGACCTGAAATTTTGGGAAATATTAGGAAAAATTCTCCTGTACACGCTCAAAAAATTTTGGACCAAAATTTCGATTTTAAAAATTTCCAGAAAAGTCGATATTTTGGTCCAAAATTTTTTGAGCGTGTACAGGAGAATTTTACGCAATATTTCCCGAAATTTCAGGTCAATCGGAGATTTTTCCCGCAATTTTTTTCCGTTTTTTCTTTGTGAATAGGTCCACGAGGTAGCAAAACATGCTTCACTGCTACTACTAGTACTGAAAAGCCTATGAATTTAATTTTCAAAGACACTATTTTTCTTGCAGGTACGTGCTCTCATACATTCCGGGCGGCGAACGAGGACTCTTTTTCATAACGTCACTCTTCACTTCTTTTCTTCGTCGATCAGCAACTTCTACCGTACTACCCATCTAACATTTCCCCAGTTTTTTCGACTCTCACCTTTTAATTCTATCGTGTTGCATTCTTCTAGTATTCTGGTGTCCGCTTTAGCCATCCTGGGTCCTTCTGTACATTCTCTCTCTCTCTCTCTCTCTCCTCTTTCCCATTTCTCTGCATATGATTGTGATATTTATTTGGTGTTTTTTTTTAATTTTCAAAAAGAAGATTACGTCATAGCCTCTTCCTGTTGCCTATTATTATTCTGACGTGCTTATAACTAACTGGTTTTCGAACACGAACACCGCAATCAGCTTGCAACAAAAACACATTCCTCTCTTCTTTTTTTTTGCCAATTTCTGACCACAGGTTTGCCAGACTTTTGAAATCTTTTTATTCTTATTCTTCTTCTTCTTCCGTTTCCCCATTTCGTCACTTTTGTTTGTTAATGCATGACTTTTTCTTCCGGTTAGATGACGTGGAAGAGATGAAGAAGAAGTGAGAGAGAGAGAGAAAGAGGCAAATCCAATAAATCAGCGTTTGATAGTCAGCTCTGATCTCTCTTTTTTTTTTTGGCGCGCTGATCACTTTCACCCGGACAATTCAAGTACAATTCAATCGTTTTCTCTACTTTTTTTTCAAGTGGTTTTTCGACATTTACGGATACATCATTTTTATAATTTAATCGCCCGTCATGGGCTTTTCCTTTTCCCCTTTTCACGGCACCCCAGCCTTCCGAAATTGTTTCTACCTGACGCATTTTTAAAACCCTAAGGCTTGGTCATTTTCTGACAAAAAGTCCTCGTTTTTGGATTAAAATGATGGTGTCATCCTGAATAATCAGACAATGATTCGAAAGGTGGGGTGCTTTTCCCTATCCTTTTTTCTTCAATTTTTTTTGACTTTTTTTTTGCGTGTTTTTAATCGGATAAGACTACCAACCAGGTGCGCAACACTCTGATTTTCAGACCGATTAGCGATTTTATTTTAAACCGTACTGGTGTGTTTGTGTAGGCTTTGGTGGTGATTTACGTGGAACCAAGGTGTTCTTTCTTCTTTTTTTTGTTCTCTCCTTTTTGCATTTCAGCCATGACTGACTATAAAGTTTGTTACGAAACTGGCAAAATTGCAGGTTTCCTCTGTACTGACTACCATTTTCTATACCATTCTTCCTTTCTAGAGGAGAGAGAACTATTGTTTTGTTTTTTAGTTCTTGGAAAATCTTGAATTGACTATCAAATTGCCAAAACTTTGAGGTTCGGTTTGATTTCGTGATTTTTATCAAGTTCCTTTCTTTTACAGTACCGTTCAAAAGGTTGGAAACTTTTAGTTTTTAGGGAATAACTTTTGAATGGAGAGGGTTATTATTCTGAAAATTTGCATGAATCTGCCACGTAATGTTTTTGACAAGCTCCAAAAATGGATTTGGTCATTTTTAAAAACTGCAGATTTTTCAAAAAATTTCAGATACCAAAATTTTCGACCCAAAAATAATTTATTTTTCAGATTTTTAAAGACTCAAAATTTATTTTTAAAAAGAAGTTTCAAACTATAAGTATGATTTTAATTAACTATGGATCGATCGGACAATTTTCAGCTGAGCTCAAGGTCAAGGTATCAAGGTCCACATGGGTAAGTCAACTATCACTGTTATTGAGAATCACCAAAACCAAATAAAATTAAAGCAAATTAAATAAAAACTGTTAAAAGCAAAGTTTATTTGATTTTATTCGGTTTTGGTGATCCTCAATAAAAGTTAAAGTTGACTTACTCATTTGGACCCTTATACTCAAAGTGCTGTAAGTCAGCTGAAAATTGTCCGATCAACCCATAGTCAACTAAAATCATACTTTTTGTTTTTAAAAGTTGGTTTAAACATAAATACCGAGTCCAGAAAAATCTGAAAAAAAAAATAATTTTTGGGTCGAAATTTTGGCGTCTGAAATTGTTTGAAAAATCTGCATTTTTCAAAAACGACCAAATCCATTTTTGGAGCTTGTCAAAAACATTACGTGGCAAATTTATGCAAATTTTCAGAACCATAACCCTCTCCATTCAAAAGTTATACTCCAAAAACCAAAAGTTTCCAACCTTTTGAACGGTACTGTATCTATATTTTGTTTGAATGCTGTAATTATTTTTGAGATTAGGAAGACGGCTAAAGTGGGAGGAGCTAATGGTTGACGCAATTTTTTTTAAAGTAGCCTTTCTAAAAAAAATTGAACACTCCAAATTGATAGAAATGAAATTTTTGTTCCTTGGTTTTTTAATGAACCTATTCAGAGCAGGAATAACTGTTTTTTTTAATTATCGGTTCAATTTTCTTGCCGGTTTCACGTGAAATTTCTGCAAACACCACAGTTAGATAACTCTATTCAGAACTTTACAAACGCGTACTGTACGCAGAGAATGTTTAACTGAAAACATTCCTTCTTGTCGAAACTGGACGGTGGAATAATCCAATCGATCCGCCTTTAAAAATTGGCAAAGATGATCGTATTTATTTCCTATTAAAAATCATTAATTTCAAAGGTGAATCACTTTTTTTTAAACGCCGGGGCTCGGTACGAAGAGTTTTTTCTCGTTAACAATCTTCAGAGCTGTTTCTTCCTGGCGATTTTTTAAAACCCTAAGGCTCGGTCATTTTCTGACCAAAAGGCCTCGTTTTTGGATTAAAATGATGGTGTCATCCTGAATAATCAGACAATGATTCGAATTTCTCAACAAAAAAATTTTTTTTTTGAGTGAAAAAATAATTTCATTATCCGACAAACTTGGTGGCCCATTGGACGACGAGGAGGCGTGCTTGCAGAGGGTTTTAAAAAAATCAGAAAATGCGATTTTTCCTGCTGTGTCTCTGGATAGGTCCATTAGAATACGGTTGACGGAACCGAAAAACACAAAAATTTTTTGATTTCTGAAATCTAGAAAAATATTTTAATGATTTTCCCCAAACTCCAAAATGACCGAATCGAATTTATCATTGTCCAAAATTCCAAAATTACTCTAAAACAAACCGAATATTTTTTAAATTTTTTAACCCGGCATCAGACGTCAATGAAAATGCCTTTTTTTTATACTTCCAGCTTTATGACATGAATCTCGCAATGATCATATAAATATTCTCTCTCATTTTACCTCGGAAATGCCAAAACAAATCGCCTACCCTTTGTTATATGACACCTGTGTACACATAGATACAAGCCATAGAAAAAAAAACTCTTTGAAATTGAAATAAATACATTCCGTGCCATGTTTTCTCAATCAAAAAGAACAAAATGGGTTGCGTTGTAAACGCAAACAATCTTTTTTTTTAAACCTTTAGCAAGGTCTTATACAGTACAAACATCCTATCGGTCGGAATGTGTGCTCTTTATGTAGTCTCTCGCGGTGAGACTCTACGTAAAGGCAGACGCGCCCTATCGCATTCTCTGCGTCTCCACAGTGGTGTGCCGCAGCTCACGAATCGAATTGAATTGAATTGTGGCTGCAATTATTCCGTCTTCTCCGTGACGAACAAAACTTTTCTTGGCATGTAGTCTTCAATTTCAATTTCAAATTCTCTTCCAGTTGTTCGCCTTCGCAAATAATTGTTGTTTGGCTGGCTGGCAGGCCGACCTTCGCCGGGTCACTTTGCTAGCATTTGCAGCTATTTTTATTCCTCCTCTCGTATGAACGAACAATTTTTTTCTCACGGTTAGACGTTGGAAGCAGGGGAAAAAAGTTGTTCGAACAAAAAAAAGTCGAAAAAAAAATTTTTTTTTTCGACATTTTTTTTTGGCATAAAGTCTTTGTTTTTGTCTGTCTGTTTTGTTCGTTTTGAAAAGTGGAAAACACTTTTTTCTTTTCTTATTTAATTGCCTCAATTTCAAGTACCTAATATTCAAAATTTTCAAGCAATATCAGTAGTTCGTCTCACGGCACCCCAGCCTTCCAAAATTATTTTCTACCTGACGCATTTTTAAAACCCTAAGGCTCTGTCATTTTCTGACAAAAAAGCCTCGTTTTTAGATTAAAATGATGGTTTCATTGTGAATAATCAGATCATGATTCGAATTTCTCAAAAAAAGTAAATTTTGGAGGGAAAAAATAATTTCATTATCTGACGAACTTGGTGGCGAATTACTACCGGATAATGTCCATGCAATTTGCTTTCCACTCTCTATTGCTTACACAGTAATGTTGCAAAACTTTGGCAACCCTCACAAGTCACCAAACTTTGCCTCCAACTTTTTATTCATCTCCCGCCGATTCCCCGTAATGCCAAATGTTTCTTATTCATAATGCTAATGTTACAGTCGGTTTACAGTCAAAACGGTTTGTTAAATAATAAAATTGAAAATCTTGACGAGGCGCAGAGAAAAAAGGAAGAGTAATGAAAAAACGGCAAAGGCGTGACTAATTGAGTGCGGCGGCGCCTTGAACACCATTTAGTTATTATAATTATTAGAGGGGAAAAAAAGAGAGAGAGAGAGAGGGGGAATTCTCGTTACTACTACTGTTATAACCACTTACAAACACCCAACCACTCTAGAAAATCGTTTCCGTTTTATTCTTATTCGTCTTCTTCTTTTCAGTGGCGGCACAATCTAAATGACGTCATTTAAAAATGGTTTAAAGCCTAAATGTTGCAAAAGTTGTTTATTTTATCATTAGTTATTGTCAGTACGGAGCGCTGCAAACGCGCTCCCTTCGCGAAGTGGATGACGCGGCCACGTTGGCGACGAGAGAGTGCAGAAAATTGAGAGAGCCGTGGCCGATGTTTTCCTCTGATTTCTCTGAACCTCTCTCCAAAGGCATGCGAAATTCTTTGTTCGATTGGAGCGAGTTTTCAGCGTTTTATACCGAGTATAGTGATATGGTGTTCAACACTTAAACTCTTGCTCCGCCCTTTTTAAAATCAGTGCGAAATTGAAATCCCTGCCTTTGTTTTTCAAGTGCGCGAACTATCTTGGTGGGGGGCTCCCTCCCAAGCTAGCTGCACGTGTGATGAAGCGACTGAGAAGACGGTGCGTGGCTACCAGTAGCTCACGACTTCACGGCAAAACGAAGGTGGTCAATAAACACTTTATTGACACTGACGAATACCAATCAGAACCCCAAAGCAAAGAATAATAATAAGGAAAAAAGAATTAGGAATTAGGAATAAGGAATATCACCGCCTGTCTGAATCCAGCAAGCTCGCCGCCCACGTTTCCGCGCACGCATGAGGTCACGTGAAAATAGTTTATCTTTTGCATCTGGCGGCGCGCAATGCGCACTGTGACTTTAAAGGAAAAATATCAGGAAAATCGAGTGCCCGCTCGACATCCCCGTCCTTTTCGAGTCCGCCCACAAAAGCAAACGTGTGATCCTACAGTGCATGACAACGGCAAACAATGGAACGAAATCGACATGAGCTGTGGACCAACCGGACAAAACGATCAGAACAAGCCTTACAACAATAACAACAAATAAAATAATTGACACACAATAATAAGGAAGGAACGATACAATGTTAAAATTAATTATCACTTCTCACGATGCGGGTACTGCCGTCTCTGGCGTGGTTCCGATCTCCTCCGTGTCTGACCCCTATCCACCACTTTAAAGTCACAGTGCGCATTGCGCGCCGCCAGATGCAAAAGATAAACTATTTTCACGTGACCTCTGGCGTGCGCGCAATGCGCACTGTGACTTTAAAGGAAAAATATCAGGAAAATCGAGTGCCCGCTCGACATTCAGACGCCTTTTTTTTGAAGCCATTATTGTGTTTTCAATCGAGTTGCAGCATGAGAACGAGAGAAAAAAAGACATGTTTTCTCTGCGTCTCTTCAAACAGCACTGTGTTCGCGTGGTCGCGCGAGAAAAAGTGGGCGGAGTTTCGCATTCTCATGTCGTGTCGCAAGTCGATTGAAAACAAAATATTTCCAATACTTTTTTCCTAATTTTGTAGAACTGTCTGAAATTGAGCTGTACTGAAAAAACATAGAAAAGCTAAAAAAAAGCTCGAAAAGATTTCCGCGGGTTCTATTTCACACAGTTATTTTTATTACAGTTCTAATTCAGAAAGTTCTATACCGTACAGTTTTATACCGTTTTACTCCTAATTTCGTACGTTTGTTGCGTATTTTCGGAAATTATTGATTTATTTTTTGAACAATTTCATCGAATTATTAGTTTTTTCTCAATAACTTACTTGTGTAGCCGTTTTTACGAGTTCAATAAGCCATCACGGTGTCCAGGATTGGAAATGTGGGCGGAGCCTAATTTGCTGGCGCGCCAGCAAACTTGCATGGCGCACTTTCGGTGCTTGCGCATTTTTCGACTCTCGCATTTTATTATTTTTCTTTCAGTAAAACCTGTTTTTTTTTTGTAAATTATATGTATTGTATCTTTTAATACCACAAAATTGCCCAAACTTTGATTTTCATAAAGATTTATCCTGCAAAAACACTAAAAAACGATTATTTCTAAATGGTGGCTTAACCAAATTCGACGTTTTTAGGCTTTAAAAATTTCTAAAGACGTCAGCTATAATTCCATTGGAGCACATTTGGGAAAAATTAAGAATTTATGCTTTTTTCCCGAAAAACATTTTTAAAAAAGAGTCAAAATTCACCGTGCATTGACTTTTTTTTCGAGAATTGCAGATTCCACTATCCCAAAGACCAGCTGTGTTTAACAAAAACAAAAAAAAAACAGTTTTGATTTTTTTTTACAAAAATCTGCTTCGAGTCATGTAAACCCCATTTTGAAGTTCGGAGCATTCCCTAGATGTAACTTTTTCAAAATATTATCCATCTCGCATCTTTGATTTTTCTTCATTCCCAAGATTACTACCACCACATGGTGATTTAAAAATTCCGCGTTCGAAAATATTTTCTCCATCCATTTCATTACCTCTCTCTCTCTCTCTCTCTCTCTCTCTCTCTCTCTCTCTCTCTCTCTCTCTCTCTCTCTCTCTCTCTCTCTCTACCATTGTCACCGCATGTGCATCATGTCACCCGTCCATCCCATTCCGTTCATCATCCCTATTTTCATTCTCATCGTAACAGAAATGCGAGAGCTCTCGCGCTCTAATTATTCGCGACGCCTTCTCCCATCCTTTCTCATCTCACGACTAATATGTAAAGCAGTCAAAAAGCATGAATAATGGCTCTTCGCTTCGCTCCGCCCATAAACAAGCACGGACCACGAAAAGTGTGGTTAATTATTGACGACCGACTTGACTTCCATTATTCTCGGGCTCCACCCGGGACATGGAAACGTCATCTTTTCATTCTTTTTTTAGTATGTACGATTCTTGAAACATTTATTTCGTTGAGTTGAAAGTTAACCTTTTCGAGTAGCTCGCAATTGTGTTTTCAAGCGAGTTGCTAATTGTAAGTTGCTACATCAAAACCTGAAGCCCCGCCCACTTTTTTTCCCAGCGAAAATGCAATTCTATTCAGGAAATTTGGGCTATCAGCCGTTTTACTTTTTTTAAAACTGTTTTACTTAATTCTATGTTTCCCAAAAATGCCACATAGGGGCCGCGTACGCGCCAAACACGTCCTGATTGATCCCTTCGATTGAATTTTTATATGCGGCGACTATGATGGCTAATAGCCATACTCACCCACTATTAGCCATTTTAAATGACTATTAGCGCCATATTGTGTTTTCAATCGACTTGCGACACGACATTAGAACGCGTGACGTGACTCCGCCCACTTTTTTTCGCGCGACCACGCAAACACAGTTCGATTCGAAGAGAAGTAGAGAAAACATGTCTTTTTATCTCTCGTTCTCATGCTGCAACTCGATTGAAAACACAATATATGCGCCAAAAACTACCTGAGTAGGGTTATTGTGGGCGGAGTTTCACTTTTTTGTAGTAGTTAGCAACTGAAGTGAAAACACAATAAATATAAAGTTTGGAAAATTTGTCTGTTTGTTTCGTTCCCAAAATCCATTGCTCACCTTTCTCTTCCTGAAATTCAATCAAATGCGACCAAAAATTATCCTTCTGCACTCTGTGTCCTAACCCTCTATTAATACCGTAATTTAGAAAAAAAAAAAACGAAAAAAATTTTTAGGATTTTCTGGCTTTGAAAAACTTGTTTTTCCTTCATTTTAGAAAACTCAAAACTAGCAATTTATTTGAAAAATAAACAGATTGTGAGAATGCTAAATATATGTTTGGAATTGCATGAAAACACTGAAATTCTCAGATTTTTTTTTCTAGTTTTTGAAAAATAAATATTTAAAGTTTGTCGGAATAAAACTGCCTGAAATGGAGCTGTACCGTGAAAATAACTGCGCGAAATGCAACTCAATAACCCACCATGTACACCGAAATAAATTTTCGAACTTTTCTAGAAGTACTTCTACACGGCAGTACAGTACAGAAGTACACGGCACCCCAGCCTTCCTTCCAAAATTGTTTCTACCTGGCGCATTTTTAAAACCCTAAGGCTCGGTCATTTTTTGACAAAGAGGCCTCGTTTTTGGATTAAAATGATGGTGTCATCCTGAATAATCAGATCATGATTCGAATTTCTCAAAAAAGTAAATTTTCAAGTGAAAAAACTTGTTGGCGCATTGGACGACGACGGGGGAGGCGTGCACTATTGATAATTTTTTCATATAGGTGGCATCGGTTTTTTTTTTTTTTTGCGTAACCCCGTCCAGGCTCTTTTGTAATCATTTTATCAGCTTCCGATTATCCAAAAGACTTCCCATTTTCTTTAAAATTTCAACCCATCCCCAAGAATCTATCCTAAATCGATTGGTCACTTTTAATCGCAAAGTTTTACAACAAAAAACACCTATTAGACGGCTTCTTCTCCTCATTACAGCCAGAGTTTATGACCAGAGAAAACTGGAAGAAAAGAAGTAAAAAAAAAAGTCGTAATCCAAACCGACGGAACATTATGGTTTTGGTGGCAGAACGAACTGACTAATTGCAAAAAAAAAAAAAAAGATGAAGAAAAGGGGAAAGTATAATTCGATTATCAAGGGCTTTTGCTTCTTCCACCGCTTCTCAAAAGGTCGTCTTCTTTTCATTGCGCAACACGCAACTTTTCTTATCGAGAAACAATCGGACAGGAATTCGGCTATTTCGACAATTCGTCACGGCTTTCAAGTCGGCGCATTTTTGCCACTTTGCTTCAGATTTTTCGTGAAAGCGGACAAGATTTATAACCTCAAGGTGTGACGAGGCTTTGAATAATAAATCTCTAGAACTTTTGTTTTTGAAATTCTTGTTTTTGCTAATTTTTAAACGCTTCATTAACTGCAATTTCTTGACTTAACCTTGAAACTAACAATAAAATTACTCGTTGACTTTTTGAAATGTTTTTGAACATTTCAAAGCCCAGTTTAAAGGAGGTGCCAACTTTCTGGGGAAAATGGCTTAAAATATACTCTAATATCACATTGAAATCGCACGAAAAAAATTTTCTGATTTTTACAACAACAAAAAAATAGAAGACCACGAGGAGTACACGATTTGGCGCGAAATTCTCCCGTCTTTCTCGCATTTCTTTGCATTAATCTTGGGTAAATAATGTACAAACATCATTTCGTGTTTTAAAATAGCAAATTAACGCGTGTTGATCACAAAAATTCTCATACCTTCCTTTTCTGTCCCTTTTCCTGCTCAATTATCTGTAACGTTTATATTTGAACAATAAATGTTCACAAGAAATTCTTTAAAACGATGAATCGAACGAAATGCGAATATCGACTTTTTGATTTTAATGACTAAAATGTGTTTTCGCGAACATCGAAAAATTTAATAAGCGATTAGAGCATGTTTTATCGAAAATCGATAATATAAACGAGGAAAATTGCACGAAAAATAAATATTTCTGGTGAAAATGGATCTTTCTAAAAGCCGCGGCCGCGGCCGCGGGATTCCTAGTCCACGGCCACGATTTTCGTGTACTCCTCGTGGTTTTCTATTTTTTTGTTGTAAAAATCATTAAAAATCAGAAAAATTTTTTCGTGCGATTTCAATGTGATATTCGTAAATTCAAGTATATTTTAAGCAGCTTTCCCCAGAAAGTTGGCACCCCTTTTAAATCTATTGCGCTCTGCTTTTGAAACTGATTGTATATAGGTTTTCTTTATTTTTCCTTGTTATTTGTATGATATCATCGGGTAATTTTTGGCAGCTAATGAGCAGCTAATACGCAGCTAATAGGCCGCTAGTGGGCAATTTTCCCCGACTTTGAGCAGTTTGTCCCACAAAATGGCAGGCGTGCCGATGGGAGCACGGCATGCTGGACCCTACAACAGTGCAAACGCGCCCTGGCGCACTTTTGCGTTCTTCTCTGCGCCTCTGTATATTTCTCTAGGAGTATTGCCAAAAATCTTTGGCGCCTTGCCACACGGCGTGTTGGAGGCTACGTTTTTGAATTATTTTTCAAAAGCGAATTTTCGCGCGCTATTCTACTCTCGCGTCCCTGCGTCTCCTCCGCAGAGACTTGTGTCGATTTACGAGATTTTATTGTTTCTTTCTTACTTTTCTTTGCTATTCTTTTTGCTCATTTATTATTTTTTTTTGTTTGTTTCTCATTAAAAAAAATTATGTTTTTAAAACGGTTGTTTTTGAGATTAGTGTGATAAATATTTTTGTTGAAATATTGTTTTTAAAACGGTTTTTTTCGTAAATAAAGTAGTTAATCTTAATTTAATTTAAATCCTGAAAAACAAAATACGAAAATTGGTACTAAAAATGCGAACAACGTTATATTTTGCCAAAAAAAAAACATATTTGGCAAGGCGCCAAAGATTTTTGGCAATACTCCAAAAGAAATATATGGAGGCGCAGAGAACAACGCAAAAGTGCGCCAGGGCGCGTTTGCACTTTCGTAGGCTCCAGCATGCCGTGTGCCAGAGTGTTATTTTTTTGGCTGAATAGAACGTTCTTCGCATTTTTAGTCCCAATTTTGGTCTTTTATTTTTCAGAATTTAAAATAAGTTAAAATTAACTGTTTTTATTTACAAAACAAACCGAATTAAAATCTATTTTCCAGTAAAAAATGTATCAGATAAATCTCAAAAACAACTACTTCCAAAACATACTTTTTTAAAATAAGAAACAAAGAAAAATAATCAATAAGAAACAAAATAGAATAAAGAAAAGTATTATCGGCCCGCCACGTCGGCCAAACGCGCTCCGCTGAACTCAATACTACGTGGATTTCATTTTGGTTTCCAAATTATTTTATTTCACGTTGAATTTACACGTTTGACCATTTTGGCGGGCCGACAATATGAAAGAAAAAAATAAAATCTCGTAAATCGACACAAGTCTCTGCGAAGGAGACGCGGAGAGGCAGAGGGTAGAGTAGCGCGCGAAAATCAGCTTTTGAAAATAATTCAAAAACGTAGTTTCCAACACGCCGTGGGGAGTATGTTCAAAAAACTGTCCAAAGTGGGAGCAAGTTGCCAAAAATTACCAGAGTTCCAGCAAAAATTGTTTCCATATCCTCAACCCAATTGGCTTAGGAATTCTTAAGAGTCGACTCTTGTCTTCCACAAAATCTCGACAGTCTCAAGAAGTCACTGATCCAGGAATATGTACTTAGCTGCACGGCACGGCGCATTTTTAAAACACTAAGGCTCGCTCATTTTCTGACAAAAAGTCCTCGTTTTTGAATTAAAATGAAGGTGTCATCCTGAATAATCAGATGATGATTCGAATTTCTCAAAAAAGTAAATTTGTACCTTGGTGCCAGCTCGAAGAGACCCGAGTAACAAGCTCCGCCCCTTTTGAAAGTTGCCCTATGCATGTACAGAACTCTGTCCCTTTTGCGCCGGTTTTGTCCGGTTTTTTTTTCGAAAAAATAAGTATAGAATTGGCAATGGCCCGCTCCCCGCTATTTTCTAAAAATGAGCCATGTAAAACGAAGAAAAATGACATGTTTACGACAACAAGACTCATTTTACATTTCCATCTTTGACTTTATTTTTTTTTGGAACTGGGACTTACTGAACGCCCAGTTCCAGTTCTTTTCCTTCTCCTTTTCCTTTTTTTTTGTTCTCCTGCAAAGAAAAATTCAGCCTGTGTGCGAATGACACTCCTCAAAATTTTCTGATAAATTTCCCGTTTATCCATGATTGCGCAATAGACTTTTTTTTCCTCTGTTCATATCCTTGCAATCTATTTCATTCCGCATCGCGTCGCATCGCATCGCTCGCTCGCTCATCATCATCATTTCTGCAATCACCTGTCCGTGTTTTGTTGTTCGATTCGTTCCCCCCCTCTGAAGCCCTTATATTACACGCCTATTCATTATGTCACATTTACCAGACAATCCTGCATGTGTACGTACATATCTTCCTCTTTTATGCCGTAATCTCATTTAGGAGCGTAGAAGGCGATGGATAGAGGAGAGCAGAGGTTGTCATTTTTACTCATTTTTGCTGACATGCGAGTGTGGCTTTTTTGATTTGCATGAAAAGCGGTATAGGTCAAATTTCATCTCGTGACTTTAACTGAGATCTTAGGGGAGCTAGCTCATGAAAGTTTATGTGTCGTATTGAATTGTTATGGACTTCTGATAAGTGGGACCAATCATAATCTTTCATATATATATATATTACGCTATTCAAGTATGTCCGTCTGTTCGCTTTGAAGGGTCAAGGTCAAGTTCAATCGGTTTTCACGTTAAACTTCTTTTTTCCTGTCACTGCGCCGACAGGCGCCAGACCAGGCTTGTTATTAGATATCATTGAATACCCGACAAGTACTCATCCATTTAATTTCCTACCTTGATCATACCTATTTTTGAGTACCTAAATAATTTATCTTAAATTGTTGGTATCGAGAATCGATCATCACCCATCCAAAAAATAGCGCGCTCTTTATTTACCTAATTAAGAACTTCTTCTAATTGCTCAGCTATTTCAGGAAGTATTGTGGTTTTTACGGTTTTTTTTAAAATAAGTTATACGGTAGGTAAGGCTCAAAACAGATAGTTAAAATAAATTTTGTTACCCCTGTTAGATCTCTAATATGACACTCGCAGCCAAGGGCCGTGCACGCCTCCCCCGTCTTCCAATGCGCCACCAAGTTCGTCGGATAATTAAATTATTCTTTCACTCGAAAATGTACTTTTTTTGTGAAATTCGAACCGTTATCTGATTATTCAGGATGACACAATCATTTTGATCCAAAAACGAGGAATTTTTGTCGAAAAATGACCGAGCCTTAGGGTTTTAAAAATGCGCCAGGTAGAAACCATTTTGAAAGGCTGAGCTGAGTACCGTGCCGTGTCTCATTACAATAGGCGTATCGCACCCGCTGATTCCCATAAATCTATCTAGAAGTATTGAGCTGTTTATAACAGTCGAATAGGCGTATTATAAGTCCGTGGAAGGCCTAATCTCACCGATTTTATCATAGGAGCCAAGAGTATCTGCTCAAAAACTTTGGCTATCTGTTCAGCATTTTTTTTACAGAGCATTGGTAAGGTCGAACCATTTTAACGATAACTTTGAGGGGTCTGCGTTTTTTCCCTCCATGGGACAAGAGTGGCGCCTCGGATAAAAACGCTGAGATTGATGTCCATTGTGTTTTCTGTTGTTCCACCGCTAAATATTTTCCAACCAAAAATTGTCTCTTTCTGATATACATATGTACATACACTTTTTTGTATTCAATCATGGCATTAATCACTAATTCTCATGCATTCAATCAGCTGATAACGGGGGGTTTCGCATATTATTTTATTTAAATTTTTGCGGCATTATTTTTCTTCTTTTTATCATTATTATTATTATTATTATTCCTTATCCAACAAGGGCCCTTTAAGGTGCTTCTTAACCCTATGCAGAATTGCGGGAAAACGGCGAAAAAGTACCGTACCCAGTGGGTTTTTGAACCAAAAACAAGCCTTTGCGCCGAGCAGGGGTGGGACCAAAAAAAATTTTTTTTTCGATTTTTTTTTTGTTTTTTCGGGTTTTTTTTGGATGAGACAAAAATTTTTTGTTTTTTTTTTGATGATGCGACGCAGGCAAAAAAAAGTTCCGGTTTTTGAGCAAAAACTTATTCGGTATATGCTCCGAATTGACAAAAACCTCTAATTTTCAACAAAAACTTGAAAAATGTCTTTTTAACTTGCAGAAATACGTACTTTTTTTGGGATTTTTTTTTGTTTTTTTGCTAATTTTTTTAAGAGCAAAAAAAAATTTTTTTTTTTGGTAATTTTTTTGAGGACAAAAATTTTTTTTTTTTTGTGGAAAATTTTTTTCCCCACCCCTGGCGCCGAGGCTTGGTGTTGGAATAATATATGATCTATCCATTCAATATTCTTGTCGGCTACAGTAAGCAGTGGCGCAAAAAATAGAGGCTCCGCCCCATCAGGTCTTTTCAACTGAACGTTTCTCAGCGTCTAAATGTGTGGAAAAATCACGCCGTGCCCCTGGGCTCGCTGGAATGAACAAGAAATGGAACAAGAAATGTTTTTGTGAAAAATGAGAAGAAATGTGGTGAAATTTGAGACTTGGCACAAGTGAAATGACGATTCTTTTCCGGTCAAATTTTTGAATTTTTGAATTTCGAGTATTTTCCCCGTCTTTTTCTGGGATGCCATTAAATAGAACTGCTTTCCTACAGTCTCTAGAGCCGGGATAGTGTTTGGGTTCTTTCTCTAACAAGGGAATATTTTAAGTGGTACTTATGGTACGTCCAAAGTAAAAAAAAACGCAAAAAAAGACGAAAAAAGGCGTCCAAAGTAACTTTGTTTTTGCGTCTTTTTTCTCTACAGTATCCCGCCAAACCTGCACATCTTAGCGACGCGCGAAGCAAATAATTTGAATTTCATATGTTTGTTTACATTTTTGATTGTTTGAAACATGTTTTTAGTTGTTTTTTGTTGTTTTTTGATCTGCAGGTTCTGCGGTATACTGTAGAGAAAAAAGACGCAAAAACAAAGTTACTTTGGACGCCTTTTTTCGTCTTTTTTTTTACTTTGGACGTACCATTAGAACCGTGCAAAACCAACGATACAGTTTGAAAGAGGAGGTTTCGAAACCTATAATCCCGTTATAAAAACCTGCTAACGAGACCTCTGAGATGCTGAAATTCCAGTCCAAAGTTCGGTCACTTTTAACCATAGAATCCTCATTTTTAATGTACCATCTTCCCCTAACACCGCGTCTTCCACCTTTCTCTAATGTAAGGCATCCGCCAGTATAGACCATCTCTATCATACCATCTGCGTAATAGAAGTTCTATCTCGTGGCACCCCTTATTTTTCTACCTTCACAGGTGAAATGCTGTGGATGCATATAGTGTCCGTATTTGAATCATATCGTGCATTTATGTAAATTAGGCTCTAGATATTTAATGAATCCGCGTCGTTTGATTAACGTTTACACATTTTACTAATTCAGTCACAAAAATCAGTGCCGTTAAATACAAGAAAAAAAAAGCTTGTAAGAAAATGTCGCAGGCTTGTGTACAGTGCCGTGCAAAAGTATACGAACCGGGGTGATTTTGACTGTAACTCAACTTCAGATGATCCGATCGACCCCAAACTTTCAGGGATTGAGAAAAACGCTTAAAAAATGAGTTTGAATAAAATATTACGGTAAGCAGCAACAATTGCAGACTTATTTTCGAATTTTTCGGAAATCGATAAAATCCGATTTTTTTTCTTATTTCATTTTTTTCAATTATTATCGTGTTTTCTTGCATAAATGTTGTTATTTAGAATGGGAGACCTCGTGGCTCTCGTACTTCGTTAATTCTCAGCGGATGGCTATCATCACGGCGTGTTGGGGACTACGTTTTAGAAAACTTTTTTGAGATCAAATTTTCGAGCGCCAATTCTCGCGATTCTGTGTCTCAATTTTTGCACGCGTTTTGCTAGACTTGGCAGAACGCCACTGCCGAAACACAGACACATGCTAAAAGGCGCGAATTCCTTTACGTAGGGTCTAGCACGCCGTGATCATCCGTGGTCGTCAGATGGGTCTGGACATGCCCACCCTCGCGAAGCAGTTCAAGACTTCAAAATCGGTTATCTGGGCGACTTTGAACACTCCAAACCTATCTAAAGCTACTGGAAGACTTTTAAAAACATCATCAGGAGACGACAGAATCATTGTCAGGATGAGCAAGAAAAATCCTCGGCAGACAAACACGGATATCAACTCAGAGCTTAAGGACCAATATGGAGTTCAGGTTAGTTTTTTGAAGATTTCTCGGAAAATTTCAGTTGACATGGCTTCCAGGTGTCCAAGGACACTGTCAAAAGACGTCTGCGCCACGCTTTACTCTTCAGAAGGCGCTCAGTGAACAAGCCAATGATTCCTGAGAAGAACCGTTCAGCTGGACTGAAGTAGGCAAAGGATCATCGGCACTGGGGTGGAATAAGGTACTATGGAGCAACGAGTCAAAGTATTTGATGATTGATACGGATGGAGTCACTCTTGTACGACGTCCAGGTGACAAAAATAACGATCCCAAGTACCAGGTTCCGACCGTTAAGCACGGTGGTGGCAACGTCATGATGTGGGGTTGCTTCCACGCAAATGGCGTAGGCTTTTTCATCCGAATCACCGGAACCATGGAGAGCTACATGTACAAGGACATCTTGGAGAAGGAAATGATACCATCTGGAAGATCTCAGATGTGTCGTGGGTGGTTGTTCCAACAGGACAACGATCCAAATCACTCTTCCCACTATTTCAAGTAAGGCTTCCATTCGGACGAAAAAAAAAGCGGACGAGTTTCGTCCGCTGTTCGTCCGCTCGTCCGCGGTTCGTCCGCTTCGTCCGGTTCGTCCGAGGTCGGTCCGGTTCGTCCGTTTTTTTTTTCCTTGTCAGTTTTTATTTTTGTTTCTGCTATATTTTTTTTTTAAAACTGTCTTTGTTCTTTTTTCTTTAAAATATCAACAGAAATGTCTTGTTTCTGCTATCAAAAATTCGGAAAAAAAAAATTTAAAAATTTGCTTTTGCAAAGCTAATTCTACATAAATTTGCAACCGCTTACATTTTCAATGTCAGAATTTTTAAGTAGAGTGCCATAAATCAAAATTCCCAGCCAAATAGAGCGTGGCGGACGAACCGGACGAAACGGACGAACCGGACGAACCGGACCGTCCGCGGACGAACCGGACGAACCGGACGAACCGCGGACGAAGCGGACGGACGGCGGACGGACGGACGAACGGACGGACCGGACGGACGAAAATTGGTCCGAATGGAAGCCTTAATTTCAAGGACTGGATCGCACAGCATCGAGTGAACGTTATGACCTGGCCAAGCCAATCTCCCGACCTGAATCCCTTCAAGCATCTCTAGGAGGTTCTTGGTAGACGTTTAAAAAACAAAACAGCCAAAAAATCGTACCGAGAAGTTCGAGCAACTCAAGGAAGAATGGACCAAGATCCGATTTCAGACCCTGACGAACTTGATCGAGTCCATGCAAAAAGATGTGAGGCCGTTATCAAAACCAAAGGCATGGCGACTAAGTATTAAATTAATTTAATCATTTTGAAACGTTTCCCCCGGTTTTTAACTTGTCATTTTGTTTTTCTCGCCCTGAATATCAAAAATCAAAATATCCATTTTTTCGATGTTTTTAGTTGTTTTTTCAAAAACATTTTTTTTTTATTGAGTAAATTTGCTGCGTTGTTATTCAAACTCATTTTCAAGCGTTTTTCTCAATCTCTGCAAGTTTGGGGTCGATCGGATCATCCGAAGTTGAGTTACAGTCAAAATCACCCCGGTTCGTATACTTTTGCACGGCACTGTATATACATTCAATTTATTTATTTTAATGCAAAAAATAAATAAAAAGTTATTATATACCGTGCAATGGACCAAAAGGACGGCACTATATGCATCCACCGCATGTGTTTCTTCCACATATTTTTCTCTTCGTCTGTAATCCTCTTCTCCTCCCCTCTCTCTCACTTTCTCCATCACTTTTTCCTTAAATAAATGTTTTGTGGGCGTGACCATCATCCTCTTCGTCGCGCCGTCCCTCCATCGTCAACACTGCCGACAGAAACACGAAAATTGGAGCCGGTGGTGTGCAGTGCATTTTCTTCATCTCCTTTTTCAATATCTTGCCTCCCAATTTTAACGCCACATAAATCGGAATGGACTGGCGGCTAGTCTCGCCTTTCCTTCTCCTTGCCCTCTTCCGCAGTATAAGGTGTCAGGAAGAGCGGGCGGTGAGGAATGAAGTGCTCGGCGAGCCAATCGTAAGGTGAGTCGTTAAAGGGATTTAAATTATCTAAAGCCTGCCCATCCATTCATCCTTGTGTTGGAGCATATTCCACGCAAAACCATAGATTTTCCTTTCCTACGTTTTCGTGTCACAATGCGCAGGATTAATGGCTTCCAAAAGGGGTTTCCACACACACACACACACAGAGTATCACATTTGCATATTTGACCGAAGCGGAAGAGAAAGAGTGTGCCGGACGGAGAGACGCAGCGCGCGGAAAAAGGAAGTCGCAAAAGGGAAATGAAATGGGTTGGTTGCTGAACGGAAGTTTTGTCTCGGCCTGAGTGCGTGTTGCAAAGAAATCAGAAGATGGAGAAAAAGCCGCGGTACGGTAATGTAATTTCAAATCGGTGTACATAATGCCAAAAGATGAACGTTTCTAGAAAGATGTGGTCAAATCCATGAAACTGAAAAAAAATGTTTTTTTTTCGGAAAAAAAACAGATATTGGGAATTTCGGAGCAGATATTAAATGGCTATTAGCCTTTAAAAAAAATACTTTTTTCGGTTCTCGGATGTTTCGAAAGTGGACTTGTTTGAGGAATGTTCCTTAAAAAGCTTTTTAAAATGATTGTGTAAAACACCGCGTCCACAGAATCCAGAAAAACCTTCGAAAAGTCCACTTTCGAAACGTCCGAACCTATTCTTTATGATCTTAAATATGGGCGGTCTTATACACAAGATATTTAGTTAGCTATTAGCCATCAAGCATGACAATAATCCAATACTGAGGCAACGTGAATTCATCGATAATCGGTGCAAATTAAAGAGGATTTGGCGCGAGTTTGGCGGCAATCGGCACGCAAGAGGGAGTCAGGTTTTGAAAACGGCTAATAGTCAACGAATTTATTTGAAATAAAATCCAAAATTGAGAGCTAACCGCCAATAATTACCTGCGTAGTCCCTAGGAAAATCACGCGAAATTCAAAATTTTTATTTAAAAAAACTTTTTTTTTTTTTTTGCAAATTATTTTCTAGCCTACTTTTAACTTTCTTATTCTCTACACGGCTCATTTTCAAGCATAAAAATAATGTAAATCTTAAAGCGTCAAAAAAATCAATAAAAATAACTTTCTCATTTTCCAGTTCTATTTTCCAAGCCGTATGGCTCGGCCATTTTTTGACAAGAAAGTCCTAGATCAAAATAAATTTTTTAACGTGAACAATCTAAAAATGAGGCGTAGTGCTCGAAAAAATGATTCTTCAAGTGAAATATTTAAAAAAATAACCGATTTTTAATGGCATTCCAATCCGACGAATAATGCAAACGCGCTCCACTGCGAATTTGCTGGCGCACGGCATGCTTGACCCTACGAAAGTGCAAACGCGTCCTGGCGCATTTTTGGCACACTCTGCGCCTCCATATATTTCTCTTGGAGTATTGCCAAAAATCTTTGGCGCCTTGCCAAATACGTTTTTTTTCTGGCTAAATATAAAGTTGTTCGCATTTTAGTCCCAATTTTCGTATTTTTTTTCAGAATTTAAACTAAATTAAAATTAACTGTTTTTATTTACGAAAAAAACCGACTTAAAAACAATTTTCTAACAAAAAAAAATTTATCACATTAATCTCAAAAACAACCATTTCAATAACGAAACAAAAAAAAAACAAAGAAAAGTAAGAAATAAAAATAAAATTTCGTAAATCGACACAAGTCTCTGCGGAGGAGACGCAGGGACGCGAGAGTATAGTAGCGCGCGCGCGAAAATTCGCTTTTGAAAAATAATTCAAAAACGTAGCCTCCAACACGCCGTGTGGCGCATTGGACGACGGGGTTATGCGTGCTCCGTAAATCACTGCTTAATAAATTTTTGGCGCCTATATGACACATGTAGGCAGTTATGTGGCTAATAGCCCTTTGAAAATGACTGCTAACCACATAGTAAACGCATTTTACACACGCCTCGAAATCAATGGCTAGTAGCCGTTTTCATTGCCTAATTTCTCGGGTCCATTATTTCCTCTAAATCGCAGAAACAGACGTTGCAATTTTCATTAACATCAACCCAATCTTTTTCATGCAATACTGGTCCTCCGGATGTCGCGTCACAACAGAAGGCGTCGGGAGCAAAATGGAATGAAATGGCATGCCATTTCATTTCATTTGAATTCGAATCCTTAGGCCAGACCGCCAAACCAAACAACAACAGCTCGGGGCTCGCCTGCTCAAACATTTCCCCTCTGCGTCTCCTCGTCCCGCACGCTCTCTCGCCAATTCATCAACTTTCGAGTATTTTATTTTGTAGATATATTAAAATGGCTGCGCTTTTGCCTGCGCTAGCGCCCAAAGCGATTTACATATTAGTTTTGTGTAAATGAATGCTAAACGTGGTTATATGGATGGATGAATGGATGGATGAATGAATAACCATTGACCGTAAATAGAAAAGGAAAAATACGCGAAGCGACCTGATTCAATTTTGGGATGGAAAAAAAAAGAAGAAGGGAAGAAAAGAAAAAAGAAAAAAAAACTCAATTTCGTTTTTGAAAAGGAGAAAAACGAGAGCTATGTTTCTTGCAGTTGTGCCGCCGATGCGATATACGTGAAATTGCGAACAAAATCCACATTTTTTGGACACGTGGATGTGAAGTACACTCCCGACAAAGCATGTTTTCAGGTAGCAAAGTTTACTGCATTGAATGCTTGATTTTACCTACATTCTTGCAGACCCTGGTGACAAACAATCAAATCGAGATTCTGATTCCGCACGAGGAATGTTTGGTGCCGAGAAGGAGGTAAATATTTAATGCGCTCCAGTGCACATTTACTGTCAAAAACAGCATAGAATTCGAGAAAAACGGGATTTAATTTTTTTTTTTTTTGCAAAAAAAAATCATATAAATTTTACGGTCTATAATTCGGGGGTACAAATTTTGAAGGTAATACATACATTCAGGGTTTTGTACCTCTGAATCAATTGATTTGTACTCCCGCATCATTGGGGTATTTTACCATCACGTCATTTGTTTTCGTTATCCCAATATTCAGCAGCACGCCACCAAGATCGTCGGATAATAAAATTATTTTTTCACTCGAAAATTTACTTTTTTGAGAAATTCGAATCATTGTCTGATTGTTCAAAATGACACCATCATTTTAATCCAAAAACGAGGCCTTTTCGTCAGAAAATGACCGAGCCTTATGGTTTTAAAAATGCACCGGGTAGAAACCAGTTTTGAAGGCTGGGGTGCCGTGAGCAGGAGCATCATATTTCACGAATTACGCAGCAGAATTTTTAAGACCCTAAAAAGACAGGAAAAATAATTATTAAAAAAAAAATGAGAACAAGCCCGCCCTTTGCAAGTTTGCGGCTCTCAACTCTGAAGAGAAAGCTCAATAAAAAGCCAAAAAAATAGTACCGTAAAATTTCAAGAAACTTGGATTTTTCCCGGTTTTGTCAATGCCTCGAATTTTTATTTTAACAAATTTAATAAGAGCAAGCAGACATGAAATTCTGCAGCCAACATACGAAAAATGAAGGGGGTGCTACGGTATAGAACTGCTACGGAATAGAACTGCGCGGAATAGAACTGGCTGAAATGAAACTGTACTAAAAAAGGCAACTGCACGAAATAGAATTCAGGGCCTCACAATGTACAACGAAATAATTCTTCGAGTTGTTCGAGCGGTTCTGGGTCGGTACAGCTCAATTTCAGGCGGTTCTATTCCGCCCAGTTCTACTCCGTGCGAGTTCTATACCGTAGCACCCCCTTTTTTTTAATAAACACATCTATTTAAGAGCCTCAGAGACGTTATATGAAACGCGCTCTAATCCAAAATTTTCGCCAAAAATGCCGTTCAAAATTTATGTCAAAACTTTCTTCTGATCAGTCCGTGAATATTTAGTTTACTTCAGCTCTAAACATTGTTTTTTTCCACGAAAAAGTAGAAATTGCGGCGAACACTATTACGTATTCCACAAGGAGTGACATTGTTTTATACAAAACAATTCAATAAAATGGGGATAAAAATAAGAACCGTTTTGCCCCTCTATTCACTGCACTGCACCGTGTCACTTTTTGCACCCAAAAACACCGTACACACGGCGCAAATCATCTATAAATTATATAGTTCTTCCATTTCCAGAAGCCTACAACCAACTGGAGTGATACTCGAAGTCTCACTTTCCGTCTCCTTCCACCCAGAATTCACCACTGCCGACGATAGAATCTTCAACATGCAATGCTTTCATCAGAAGAAATCCAACGGATCGTCATTGTCCCTTTCCATTGGTTCTCCCCAACCACCTCCATCCGATTCGAAAGGACCTTCATGCTCGTATGAAGTGCTCGCCTATCCAGGTGGTCCGCCTGCAGGACGGCTGGCTTTGGGACAGAATGTCTATCATTCTTGGAAATGTCAGAATGTTTATGTGAGTGATAAATTTGCATGTGACAAAACTTTTTCATTGTGTTTTCAAACGAGTTGCATCATGACGTCTCTTCAAATCGCACTGTGTTTGTTTGCGTGGTCGCGCACAAATAAGTGGGCGGAGTTTCGCGTTCTCATGTCGTGTCGAAACTCGATTGAAAACACAATAATTCCACAATATCGTCCTTTTGTACAGGAATCGTGCATAATGATCGACAGCTGCGAATTGATTGGCGGCGAACAAAAGCATCAAGTGATCGATTCTAGTGGATGTTCAAAACACGATTCGATAATGCCCCAATTGGAATATCATAATCGAACCAATGTGGGAGCACAAGTCAAAGTTTTTGGAGTTTCCCACTCTCCAATTGTCTATTTTGCGTGTCAAGTGAGACTTCATCCACAACTTCCATCCGGTGACTGTCCGAAACCAAACTGCTCGTCGAACGTGGTGGAAACGAGAAGGAAAAGGTGTGTTTTGTTAGGCGTATGTATTATAATTAGGTCGTCTCAAAAGTAATAGAACTCTGCGGGCTGGCCATTGAATAAATGGCTCTGAGACGTTTCGAAACTTTTTTGCATTTTTGCGTATGGATTTTCGCCAATTGACACCAAAACACGCGGGCATTTGGTAATTTTTTTTTCTTTTTTATCAGTTTTTTTTATTTTTTGGAAATTTGAATCCATTATTATGCCGCGAAAATTCAAAAAAGTTTCGAAACGTCCCAGAGCCATCCAGGTAGGATTCGGCGTGTCTTCTGTTGTCAAACATCTTTCCACGAAGATGGACTTGAAGAGAATGGAACAAGTGGTAGTCCGTAGGTGCCAAGTCTGGGCTTATAGGCGGATGTGGTAGAACTTTGACATCTAGTTCGCAAATCTATGTGGACGAGCGAGCGTTGTCATGGAGTAAGAGGATTCAGCCGGATTCCGGGCGAATATATTGTCTATTTGAGAACAGTATACATCGGTATTGTCCGGAAGTAGTTGGCGATCATCGACAGCATCACCTTTTTCTCGTGAATTTCCGGTTTGACATCGATTTTCGCTGTTTTGCCGACTTTTCCCAATGTCTCGTTCGATTATGGTTGACCATAAAGCGCCATTTTTCATCTCCCGTAACGATTTTCACGATCCAATCGATGTTCCGTTAACGGGAAAGCAAACTCAGCTCCAAGTCACATCTGATGTTTTCTTGCTGATCAGTCTAATCTTGGGGTACGATTTGTCCAAACTTAGGACCCTTTCCACGTTGACGAAGACGGCGATGTACCGGATCTTTGCAAAGTCCAAGACTTGACGCAACTTCACGAACAATGGATTTTGGTTCTCTCTCAAGCTCCTCTTCTACATCCAGGCATGGCCGTCCAGACTTCGCACGCCACCCCCGTCGTCCAATGCGCCACCAAGATCGTCGGATAATAAAATTATTTTTCACTCGAAAATTTACTTTTTTGAGAAATTCGAATAATTGTCTGATTATTAAAGATAGCACCATCATTTTAATTCAAAAACGAGGCCTTTTCGTCAGAAAATGACCGAGCCTTAGGGTTTTAAAAATGCACCGGGTAGAAACCATTTTGGAAGGCTGGGGTGCCGTGGCTTCGCCTATACTTCGAGATCAAAGAAACGTTTGAACGAGAACTTGACTGTGCCGTAATGGAGGTTGTCACCGCCTATCACATGATTAAATGTTCGATGAGTGTCGGCTGTAGAGTTTCCTCGCAGAAACACGGCATGCTGGCATCTACGTTTCAGTCCCATTTTATGAAATTCGATTTTTTCGCGCGTTCAATTTGCTGCGTACGTTCCGCGAAAACAAAAATAAAAACATTTTTTTTTCGTGTTGGCAGTGTTGACAACGCCGCGAGGGAATGTTCTCTTAACACGCGGGTCACACTGTTTCATCAAACGTTTAGTGTTATTGGGGCGCGTTTGCACTTACAATTAGGTAGGTGCCAGCATGCCGTGAGAAGCCCATAAAGAATACAGCCTCAAAGAATTGAATTGAATGATTTATTGATGAAGGGCGGTTAAACCTCAGGGGGAAAACAGAAGAAGGGAGGTTGTTCCAACACCGAATTGATCTATTTGACAAGAACTGGAATGAGGTTTTAGTAGAGTTTTTGACAGTAGGAAATAAGTTATACTTATAACGACGAAGAGTATGAAGATTAGAGAGTTTGAGGCAATTCGGTGACACGTCCAGGGTTCGTATTTCCTTTGAAACCAGAATTTTGTATAAAGAGACGAGATCGTGTAGCAGTCGTATTTTTTCCAGCGATTCTAGACCAAAATATTCCAATGATTTGAAATACTTCGGATAAGGAATGTT
Source organism: Caenorhabditis japonica (assembly GCA_963572235.1). Taxonomy (NCBI): domain Eukaryota; kingdom Metazoa; phylum Nematoda; class Chromadorea; order Rhabditida; family Rhabditidae; genus Caenorhabditis; species Caenorhabditis japonica. Next base: position 20,444,701 of record OY754343.1, on the reverse strand, counting down.
AAAGAGAGAGCATGCTTATCTTTCTTCGGGTCTTCAGTCATTTTGACAATTACCTGAAATCTGAACATGCGCATGCATAAAGAGAGACGAATGGTATATATTGTGTTTTCAATCGACTTGCGACATGAGAACGCGAGACTCCGCCCACTTATTTTTGCGCGACCACGCGAAAACAGTGATATTTGAAGAGACGCAGACAGAACGGCACAAAAAAGTGGGCGGAGTCTCGCGCTTTCATGTCGCAAGTCGATTGAAAACACAATAAATAAAAAAATAAATAATAAATAAAAACCGGAAGAAAACGGCTGGGAAAAAATGTGTGTGAAACAGAAAAGAAAGTCAATTAAATACTTTTGCAACGAGCAAATTTTTATCGATTCATAAAACCATGTTATATAAATAATTACAGAGAAGATTCTTCTCAATTCCCATCCATCGATGTTCGAAGTCAGAATCTGGAAATATCACAGTTGATAAATGCCACATCACCGGAAGCTGTGAAACCAACACAAGAAGTCATTCCCACGTGTCCAGAAATCCACGTGGAATCTTCAGAGACTTCTGGAGAAGAAGCTTCTGCTTCGAAACAATCAGAAGAAGAGAGGATATGTGCCGATTTTCAATCCGTGCTCATTGTCAGCATTCTTCTGACAGTGGTAAGTTAAAATGTTGCATGTGCACTACTCTAGTGATTACTATTTTACAGGCTCTTATCCTTATCACCACTGCTATTGTTATTCTGATTGTTCGTCGACAGAAATATGAAATCGCCAGCATGTCGTAGATTTGCTCATCTTATCTCATCTCATCTTTCATTTTTGATCTCATTCACCGATTGTTTATTTGGCTCTGGGACGTTTCGAAACCTGCCACTTCGAAACTGGGACGTTTCGAAACTTTTTTGAATTTTTGCGGTATACTAGTGGATTTAAATTCCCAAAAAAATAGAAAATAATTGATAAAAACGAATGATAAATACCAAATGCCCGCGCGTTTTGGTGTCAATTGGCAAAAAACAATACGCAAAAATGCAAAAAAGTTTCGAAACGTCCTAGTTTCGAAATGGCAGGTTTGGAAACGTCCCAGACCCGTTTATTTACGTAATTTACAATTAGACAACTTATCTTTTTCTGACTTTTCCACATACGGAGTTTCATTTTCCGGTGCGCCATTGGCCATTCCCATTGACTTTTTGTTCATTATCAGCCATCATTCAGGGTTCTTTTCATTTTTTTTTCTTCATTTCTAGTATTTATTGTATTGATCGACCGTAAATAAATAAATGACCAAAAACATATTTTTTCTAGTCGCATTGAGTACACAAAAACCCAATTAATGAAAAAAATCTGCATAAAACACTAAAAATGCACACCTAAAACTACGATCGAGTAAGTGAAAGTGGTATAAAACGATGCGGATATTGAAGAAAAGGGGAACAGGAGCGACAGTATACTATGAAATAGAATAAGATGTGTGATGTGCATAGAGAAAACGAAAAGAAAAGAAAACAAGTAACAAAAACAAAATGTGACAGTTTGATGAAGAGAACGGGGATAAAAATAAAGAAAGTAATTGAAATTACCTATTTAGTTCCATCGGTCAACAGAGACATCGAGAAGGGCTGGTTCTTGATAGGCTGATGGGAAACTGCGCTGTTTTGCCACGAATAGTGACGCTTCAGCCTCGTACTGTAAGCAAAATTGATAATGGACCTATTTACAAAAACGGAAAAAATTGCGGGAAAAATCGGAGAATGCTCCGATTGACCTGAAATTTTGGGAAATATTGGAAAAAATTCTCCTGTACACGCTCAAAAAATTTTGGACCAAAATATCGATTTTTCTGAAAATTTTTAAAATCGATATTATGGTCCAAAATTTTTTGAGCTTGTACATGAGAATTTTTTCCAATATTTCCCAAAATTTCAGGTCAATCGGAGCATTCTCCGATTTATCCCGCAATTTTTTTCCGATTTTGTGAATAGGTCCATAACTTTTCGCATTATTTTGATAAACACAACAGTACGCAGTGGCCGTGATGTTCCGCAAACAGTTTTCGCAAATATTCCCTCGTTTTCAACCTTTCTGCATAAATACTTTTTTTTTCGCAAATTTTTTTGTTTCTGTGGCATCCTGCTCCAGAGTGGAACCTGGCATTTCGGTGGTAAACGTTTTTTTTTTTTTAATTTTCAGGGTATTTTTAATAGTTTTTTTTTGTAAAATTCTGTTTTATTCCTATTCTGATTTTTTCCTGATTAAAGTCAATATTGTGTTTTCAATCGAGTTGCAGCATGAGAACGAGAGATAAAAAGACATGTTTTCTCTGCTTCTCTTCGAATCGAACTGTATTTGCGTGGTCGCGCGAGAAAAAGTGGGCGGAGTCATGCGTTCTCATGTCGCAAGTCGATTGAAAAAACAATAGAAAACCACAATTTTCAAAAAAATTTCAGTTATTTTTTTATTACAAAAAGTATTTTTTATAATTTTGACATATAGTCGGTGAATGCATGATCAGCCGCGCTCTATTGACAAAATTCTTCGAAACCGTGCCGCACTTGCAAAATTGGCACGAATTCAAATATTTTTATTTCATTGTTCACTGATAAATTATGGACCTATTCATTTGAATTAAAATGAATTTTACGTCACATTTATTCAATGCAATACGACATATTAATGAATTAATCTGAATTTTCCTGAACCATTGAGTTTGAGCCTACCTGCAAATCGCGCCTAGTCATCCTGGTCAAATTTGTTAATTTATTAACAAATAAATGCATGCGCCTTTAAACAGTGGGCAAGATTACACAAAAATGATGACAATAGATGCATTTTTGACCAGGAAGGATAGACGCGATTTGCAGGAAACCTCAAACTCAATGGTTCAGGAAAATTCAGATTAATTCATTAATATTCTTAGTACGGAGCGCTGCAAACGCGCTCCCTTCGCACAGTGGTGGACGCGGCCGCGTTGGCGACGAGAGAGTGCAGAAAATTGAGAGAGCCGTGGCCGATGTTTCGCTCTGATTTCTCTAAACCTCACTCCAAATGCATGCGAAATTTTTTGTTCGTTTGGAGCGAGTTTTCAGCGTTTTATACAGAGTATATGTTGTAATGCATTGAATAAATGTGACATAAAAATTCATTTTAATTCAAACGAATAGGTCCATTAAGTAATTCACATAATTTGCCATATTTATTAACAAAAAATTAATTAAATTACAATTTTTTGCAAAATACTCACCAGCACGTCGCATTTGCACCTCCTAACAGCAGTATTCCCCCCTTTGCGCGTTTGCTGAAATAAATAAATAATTTACAAAAAATTAGTATCATTTTTTAAATAATAAAAATGAAAGAAATATGCAACGAATAAATATTTAAAAAAAATTGCCAAACGACTGATGGCAGCTCAAATTTGAATCTTCCCGCCGAAAAGGCGCGCCGCAAACTTGCAAATTCAAAAGTCCAGTGGAGCGGGATCAAGCATTCACCGACTATATAGAAGATCTTCAAAAAAAAAGCCTACCTCATTTTGCTGGGTTCTCTCTTCTTCGGAAATAAAAGTCGATCGCAGCCAATAGATGTATACGAAGAGGAGAACGATGAGCATGAACAAGATCATACAGATGATAAGAAGCCATTTGACCGTATCAGTTTTCTCCCCTTCGATCAGAGCAAGATATTGTCTCCGCTCTTCTTCACAATTCTCTTTCGAGTACTCTCCGCCATCTCTCAGCATGCAGTAATCGTGATTTCTCACAATAATGAAATTGTTAAAACGTGGCATTTCCACCTGATTCGTTTTAATTTTACAGCTTAATCCCGCTTCCAAACTCGCAGGTATTAGAGACGTTGAAAACACGTAGGTTTGATTCTGAAGTTGTTTGGAAATTGTGAAAAATGCACCGCCGGTGGCTCCATGTAAATTTCCGTCATCTGTTAGTTTTCCGACTCTTCTTCCCTCCAAACCGTCCAAAACAGTGGTGAAATAGGCGCCCATCGGAACTTCAAAAAGGAATATTTCGTCATCCATTTTTTCTTTATAATAGAACTTTCCGGCATATTGATCTTCAGTCCATTCGAATCGGCTATTCGGTGTTTCTACCTGGACACTTTTCATCAATTCCAGCTTGTACTGTGCTGAAATTTTAACATATTGTTTTGAATTTAAATAGCAGTTTCATTTTCATCCACACCACTGAATAATCCTCTGACAAAGTATTGCTCAATCCAGAGTTTTTCAGGAGTCGAATAGTCCAAATATAGCATATGACTGGTCGAATCGAAAAGTGTTCCGCGCTGAACTTTTTTTGTTTTTTGCATCAGAATGGAAAGAAAAAAAAAAGAAAAACAATACCAGCTTTTGATTGTGTTTGAAAAATTCCTGACGGTTTCCGTGTTTGTCAATATCAAAAGTACTATCAATAAAAGCAGTGGGTTTTTGAAACGAGTCGACAAAATTTGCAGTTACCTAAAAACAGAAAAATATAGAGTTCGTTCAACAATTATAACGAACATTTATAGAAAACAGTCTGACTGTCCAATAGTATTTTTCTTCTCTGATAATCATCATTTTTGGCGGAATTCTATCATTCACATCACGAACGAGATGAGAGCCTCGGTACTGGAAATTTTTGGGCCGATTTCTAAAAAGGAACGAGAGTAAATAAGATAAATGTCTTTGAAAGGTGTATTTAAATATTGAAATTGAACAACTTACGTTTTTAATCGAACAAAGGTTCGTGGACATGTTCCAGCTGGAATATTAGATTCAATAAAAGTATAACCATCCTGTTGTGAGATTAGAAGATATTGATTGGTCTGAAGGATTTCTTCAACGGACGGCACATGAGCAAAGGTAAAGCTTAGAAGTAGAAGAGGGATTGCAATGCGCAGATTTTTCCGCATTTTTCTGAACAACAATTATTTAAATTTGTGCAAAATAAATCATTCAAAATCGCTCGAAAAAAATAAATCATTCAAAATCGCTCGAAAAAAATTTTTAAAATAAAATCTTAAAGGCGCAAGCCCTTTTTAGTGATGGTCTTACAACGACTACAGTAGTCGCGAGCGGAAATTCAAACTTTAATTTATTGATTGTCGAACAAAAATTATTTCTGCTCTTTTTCTAAAAATATTTTTATTATTATCGGCCCGCCACGTCGGTCAAACGCGCTCCGCTGAACTCAATACTACGTGGATTTCATTTTGGTTTCCATATTATTTTATTTCACGTGGGATTTATACGTGAAATGAAATAATTTGCAGACCAAAATAAAATCCACGTAGTATTGAGTTCAGCGGAGCGCGTTAGACCATTTTGGCGGGCCGACAATATATGTGTTCACCAATGAGTGGTGCTGACAACGCTCCGATGTTCCGCAGTATTTGTTGCGAGACCGCAGTGAAAATATCGTGTTTTGCATATTTAATATGGACTTATTCACAAAACCGAAAAAAAAAGAAAAAAATTGTGGGAAAAGTCGAAAAATGCTCCGATTTAAATACCTGAAATTTTGGGAAATATTGGAAAAAATTCTCCTGTACATGCTCAAAAAGTTTTGGACCGAAATAGCGATTTTAAAAATTTTCAGAGCATTCTCCGATTTTTCCCACATTTTTTCCCGTTTTTTTCTTTTTTTCCGGTTTTGTGAATATTTAGGTACATGAAAAAAAAGCGACATGAATAACCGCATTACTGTCGAAAAAATAACGCGGCAACCTACTGTAACAAAATTAGGATGAGCAATGGGCACGCCAATTTTTGCAAGGCCCGCGCATTGGCGTTTTCCATTCATTTTCGTCCCAGTTTTTTTTTTCAATATTATGTTTTGTTTTTTATGGAAACGGTTATTTTTGCTCGAAAATTCCACGAAGATTTCGTGAGAAAACAGGAACACAGTTCAATTTTTGGTTTTTTTTTATTTAACGCGTTGAAATTCCAAGCTGTTCTGTGCGTTTTCTGGAAGTTCTGGTCAATGGTAAATTTTTTCGAGATCGAACTGAATGGTTTTTTTTTAATTTTCTCTGAATTAACCTCATTATAATGGATTGGTGGCGGAGTGACAATTTTTTCACGTTTTAATTCGAAAAAATGAAGAAAAAATTAAAGAAATGAAAAGAATTTTCGTCTCCCAGTTTCACGTGAAATGTCACTCCGTCACGAATCCTTTATATGATGCCCCAGCTTTTTTAATGACCGCCGCTACTATTTATTTTGAACTCCCGCCGTGTGTTCTATTGCAAACGCGCTCCATTCCACGTCATGTGTGTTTTTCCCCTTTTTACCTCATTTCTCGCCAAAAATATGTTTTTGTTTTCATAAAATACCTCATATTTTTCTCTAAGAACCTTCTTTAAGAAATTTCAGGTAATGAGCGAAGTTCAGATTCCCGGAATCTGCGATCCGGACGGTGCGTTGGGTAAACTGCCTGAAAAGGTAATTTTTAAAAATCTGGCAGAAAAATACCGAACCTATTTTCAGAAAATGTTCAAATTGGCTCTGGATTTTCGCGATGGAGCGATAAGTATTGTGGAATGCAATCAAGGACACACGCTGGACGAGGCTCTGTACAAAGAAATTCAAGATTTGAGCGGTAATATTTTTTCCAAAAAAAGAAAAAGTAAAGAAGATAAAATCCAAAAGTTTAGAAGAAGAAGTCAGTGTTCTTGGAACAGAAATCGCCGATCACGCTTATGACGAAAGCCTTGATATTCGTAAGCGTTTAGATAATGAGGTATTAAAAAAAAAAAAATAATAATTTCAGACTGCGACAGATGCAACAAATTCTACCGTCCGTATTGCCGTTTGCATCCACTATTCAAAATTCCTGATCGAATTTCAAAAATCGAAGAAAAGCAGCCGGGAAGTCCGTTTTCCGAACAGACGCTACCAATTTTGTTCCGCATCGCACAATCCAAACTTCCAAACGCCGGGCTCGGAGTTTTCGCGAGCACTTTTGTGCCGGTAATTACATATTCACTTCAATATTACTCGAAAGTTTAATTTTTGTTTCTATTTTCCAGATAGGAATGGTGTTTGGCCCGTACAAAGGTTTGAAAGTGCAGAAAAAGGGCGATTTTTACAAAGAAGGTTATGCATGGCGTATCAATAAAAATGACAAAAAGTTTTACATTGACGGATCGCATCCAGAATGGTCGAATTGGCTCCGATATATTAACAGTCCGAGACGTAATGCAGCAAAAAATAAAATAAATAAAGAGCAAAATATATAAGTTTTCAGACGAAGAAGAGCAGAATATGATTGCGTTCCAGACAAATGGCAAAATCTTTTATCGTGTTATAAAACCAATTCGAATTGATAGTGAGCTTCTTGGTATGCCATTTTATTTTTAAAGCTAATGGGGTTGTTCACGAAACCGGAAAAAAAACTTCTGGAAAAATCGGAGAATGCTCCTGAAATTTTGGAAAAAATTTTCCAGTACACGCCCAAAAAATTTTGGACCAAAATATCGATTTTTCTGAAAATTTTTAAAATCGATATTTTGGTCCAACATTTTTTGGCATGTGCAAGAGAATTTTTTCCAAAATTTCGGGTCAATCGGAGCATTTTCCGATTTTTCCCAAGGTTTTTCTTCCTTTTTTCCGGCTTTGTAATAACTCCATAGTTGGGTTATTCACGAAATAGCTTAAACCAGCAAAAAATCAACGAAAATTCTGAGGATTCTCCGATTGGACTGAAACTTTGGGAATAATGGGAAAAAACTGCCAAAATATTGATTTTAAAAATTATCGATTTTTTTCTGAAAATTTTAAAAATCAAAATTTTGATCTGAAATTTTCTGGAATCTTCGCGAGTATTTTTTAAAAAGATTTCCCAAAGTTTCAGCCAAATCGGAGCTTTCTCCCAAATAAAAACATTCGAACATTTCAGTTTGGTACGGTTCTTCATACGGTGGCGAATTTGTAGATGCAGAGTTTGGACCGAAGCCAAAAAAGTCAGCTAAGAATCCGTTCATTTGGTGATTATTTATTGAAATTTCTGCTCATTAAGTCTTTCTAGGTGATTTCATGTGAATAGTATAGTCTTTTTTATATATCTATTATTGTTTTCTTCTTTCTCTAGATGTACATTTTGATATCAATTAACACACATTCTATCATCTCATTTTTTCTTTTTTCTATTTTTATTTAACAATTCTCTTTTTTCAGTACGTCGCGTGTTCCGATGCATCGATAGAACCGTTCGTTTTTTATCCGTCTCCGGACACTAACACCATGCATTCTTGTCTCGAATTGACCTTGTTAATTTGTTTTTCCCCCACCCTTCTTTTAAATATTTTTATTGTTGATTCCGCTTCGTTTTTGTTATTGAAAACTTCAAATTTATTCCGTGCAAAAAGATTATGAGAAGAAAAGGAAGAAGATCACAATTCTTCAATAAGTGAACTTCAAAGGAAGTGAAGAAACGACGAGCGAATATTGCTTCGAATGGATGCTAAAGAAAAATTTACGAGGAATTAAAAAGAAAAGGAGAGTTTGGGAACTAGACGAAAAAAAAACGAGGTATTCAAATATTTAAAAACAATAATTATTTCGGCAAGAATTGGAATTGATTCACAAGGGAATGGTCCAAACTTAACTTGGCGTTTCGAAATGAAACCTATATAGGGTGAAAGAGCACTTCATGGGGAGCTCAAATCACTTTTCAATTTTTGCAATAAACCATTCGGAGCCGAGCAAATGAGCTCCAAAGTTTTAATTTTTACGTGCGAATTTATCACCGCAGTTGAGAGTCATTTCCAACAGTGGCCGGATGGCCGAGTGGTTGGTGCAAGAGAATAGTAAATGGAGGATGCGGGTTCAATCCCTCGCCCTAAAAAATTTTTGTATTTTGATTTTTGCGTTTACTTTTCCAGGTCCTAGAACTTTTTTTGACCAAATTTTTTTTTCAATTTTTTGTGTTTAATACGTAGTAACAGTTCACAAATAAGGACAATAATGCTAATCAACAATTATGAATTGGAAAAACAAATAGTGTTGGTGCATCTCGCACACTTGATGAACGCATTATCGGTACATCTCGTCTGGAAGCAATCATCTGCGCCACCTTGTCCGAAGCGGAACTCCGAAGGTGTCAAGAACGGTAAGCTCGTGTCCATTTATCACGCTTTTTTTTCAAGAGATTGGTTTTTTGACGGGAAATAGGTGGAGGAAATCCGAGTTCGAAATCAAAAACTTCTTGGATAATAACGATAAAACACTTGCTACATGAAGTGTCATCTCCAGTTAAAACGAAATAAAAACAAAACAAAACACAAACATACAATCGTCACCATACGTTGAAAAGAGGTTGGCAATGCGAAAAAATATGGTTTAAAAAAGTTCTAGGACCTGGAAAAGTGAACACAAAAATCAAAATACAAAAATTTTTTAGGGCGAGGGATTGAACCCGCATCCTCCATTTACTATTCTCTTGCACCAACCACTCGGCCATCCGGCCACTGTTGGAAATGACTCTCAACTGCGGTGATAAATTCGCACGTAAAAATTAAAACTTTGGAGCTCATTTGCTCGGCTCCGAATGGTATATTGCAAAAATTGAAAAGTGATTTGAGCTCCCCGTGAAGTGCTCTTTCACCCTATATAAGTGTCATTTCGAAACGCCAAGTTAAGTTTGGACCATTCCCTTGTCAGTTAAAATAGTGGAGACCTCCGCCTCCGCGCTGGCGATGCCCACGATTCGGAGGAGCGGATCGTTCCGAAGATCCCATCGCTTGTACAATCTCCTCGCGTTCTGGCTGACCGGCTCTCAATCGATTCTTCCCCTCTTCCTCTTGCTCGAAATCGCCTGAAAAAGGTATTTGAGGGAGCAACAAAAAAAAAAAAAGATTTTTACTGATTGGTGTGTATCGTGGTTTTCGATCGTGGCTGTTCTGTTTCCGCGACGTATTGTGTTGTCCGTGTTGAAAGGCTCCAAAACCTTTTTTCGGTTGTTTTGCTTCCAATTGTGGTGGCGGACTGCATGAACTGCCGGGGTGTGAGGAGAAAGATTCTCGGTGTTGGAATTGGCGCAGGCTGCGAAGAGTCTTGTCGATATGTCTTAAATCAGATTTTGCTTATTTAAAGGGGGTGCCAACTTTCTAGGGAAAGTGGCTTAAAATATACTATTGGGTGGGGGGTTTACGAATATCACATTGAAATCGAACGAAAAAAAATTTTTTTTTTTTGATTTTTTTATGAATTTTACAAAAAAAATAGAAGATCATGTGGAGTACGCGAAGTGGCGGCGGGAAATTCAAACGTCATTTTCTTTTTCGTCGTTTGTCTCCCGTCTTTCTCGCATATGGCGTTTGAATTTCGCACCACTTCGCGTACTCCACATGATCTTCTATTTTTTTTTGTTGTAAAATTCATAAAAAATCAAAAAAAAAATTTTTTCGTTCGATTTCGATGTGATATTCGTAAACAGGGGTGGGACCAAAAAAAAAATTTTTTTCGATTTTTTTTGTTTTTTCGGGTTTTTTTTTGGATGAGACAAAAAATTTTTTGTTTTTTTTTTGAGGATGTGGATAAGACAAAAAATTTTTTGATTTTTTTTTCGATGGTAAGAGTGAGACCAAAAAATATTTTTTTTTTTTTGATGATGCGCCGCAGGCAAAAAAATTAAAAAAAAAATCACGGAGGCGAAAGAAAGTTCCGGTTTTTGGGCAAAAACTTATTCAGTATATGCTCCGAATTGACAAAAACCTCTAATTTTCAACAAAAACTTGGAAAATTTATTTTTAAATGACAGAAATACGTACTTTTTTTGGAATTTTTTTTTGTTTTTTTGGTAAATTTTTTGAGGAAAAAAATTTTTTTTTGTTTTTTTGTTAATTTTTTTGAGAGCAAAAAAAAAAATTTTTTTTTTTGGTAATTTTTTTGGTGGACAAAAAAAGTTTTTTTTTTTTGGTAACTTTTTTTGGGGACAAAAAAAGTATTTTTTTTTTGGTAATTTTTTTGAGGACAAAAAAAGTTTTTTTTTTTTGTGGAAAATTTTTTTTTGTCCCACCCCTGTTCGTAAATCTCCCACTCAAGAGAACATTTTAAGCCACTTACCCCAGAAAGTAGGCACCCCTTTTAAAATACAAATTTTTCATGAAAATGAACGAAAAATACCTGTTCTCCGAATCATCTAGTGAAAAATCCGAATCAGAAGGAACACGACGGGAGAGCGGATAGTCAGAGGAAGGATCGTAGAGTGATTCTCTCGACTCGGAATGATTTCTGACGTCCTGGGATCGTCGGACGTCATCTGCCGCGTATGAACTTCCTCGGTCATCAAAATACAGCTTGTCATGGTCGTATCCTCTCCGATCATTACGTGTCTGATAATCGTATTGCTCATTCGGTGGATATCTCGACTTGTGATACACAATCTCTCTTTCTCTCGGAGCAAACGCGTGTGTGTCATTGACGGGATTCCATCGATTTCCTCGATAGGGTCGAGGCGCTTTTGATCTATCGCTTTCCGAATAGTTTCTGCGACCGTTTCCACGATAATTTCGATTTGTTTGTCCTTGACGGAAATCTGCAAGTTCTGAAGAAAAATATCCAAAAAAATGGGGCTCTTTTCGATTAGAAATTCTACAAAATTGAAATGTCACGTTCTGGAAATTGCGTGAAAATAGGAGACCCCACGAAAAGGGGGAAAAGTGTGGAAATGTGGGAACGAAAAGGGGGGAAAATGGGCGGAGCTTAATTTTTTCGATTTTTGTCGAAGGATTCGAGCATTTTAATTTCAAAAATATTAAATAAGGTCAATTTGAACATAAAAATATTATTAGAAAAAATATCGCAAGTTTGCGGCACTTTTGCGGTTGGCTCCGCCCATTTTCCCCCCTTTTCGTTCCCACATTTTGGCACTTTCCCCCCTTTTCGTGGGGTCTCGAAAATAGAAATCCACGAAATAGAAATGTAATAAATCAGAAACGTAACAAAATGAAAAAGCGTGAAAACAGAAACGTAGCAGAGCAGAAATGGGTCGAATTTGAAGTAAAATGGCAATGGAGCGCGATTGCGAGACTTATTTTTCAAAACGACTTTTTCGATATTTTTCACGTTTTTCTCGATATCTTCCACGTATTTTTAGATTTTTTTTCACGTTTTTTTGTCGATTCAAAAAAAAAAATGTTTTTCCACGTATCGAAATCGAAAAGAATTGAAAAAAAAAACGTGAAAGAAAATCGAAAAAACGTGGAAAACATCGAAAAAAAAACGAAAAAGTCGTTAAAAAATTAAATCTCTTAAACGCGCTCCATTGCCAATTTATAATGGATTCAAAGCGGAGTGACACTTTTTTTCACGTTTTTATTCGAAAAAATGAAGAAATAACTGAAGAAATGAAGAGATTGTTCATCTCCCAGTTTCACGTGAATTGTCACTCCGCCACGAATCCATTATACTTCAAATTCGTCACATTTCTGCTCTGCTACGTTTCTGTTTTCGCGCGTTTCCATTTTGTTATGGGGTTATTCTCGGAACCAGCAAAAAATTCAGCGAAAATCCGGAGAATGCTCCGATTGGTCTGAAACTTTGAGAGATCATTTAAAAAATACTCTCGGACATTTCCTGAAAATTTCAGACCGAAATATTGATTTTTATTTCTGAAAATTTTCAAAATCGATATTTTGGTCGGAAATTTTCAGGGAATGACCGGAAGTACTTTTTAAATGATTTCCCAAAGTTTCAGGTCGATCGGAGAATTCTCCGAGTTTTCGCTGAATTTTTTGCTGGTTTTCCTATTTTTTTTGCTGTTTCCGAGAACAACCCCTTTACGTTTCCGATTTATTACATTTATATTTCGTGGATTTCTATTTTCACGCAATTTCCAAAACTTGACATTTCACATTTGTCGAATTTCCAATCCGAAAGAGCTCCTTAATTTTAATACCCACCTCCTCCGTTCATCTGAAACATTACGTTCTCAGCAGAAGTGGATTCCAGGCCTCGGTGATGTTGCTGCTGCGGCTTTAGAATTTCAGATGGTTTCACTGGCTGAACGGCTTCTTGCTCACTTTCTTTTGGCTCGGCGGGTCGTTCGGCAAATGCATAGACAACTTCCGTCTGAAAGACTATAATTGGTTACAGTGGGTCACGTTAATTTTCTCGAACCTTTCTCTGCTCGGTGAGAATATCGTCCATAACTCTCTTGGCAGCCGATTTCTGCGAGTCAAACTGTTTGTCGAGTGTCACATTCATCAATTGTTGCAATTTGATCGGAACCTTCTGATAGAGTCTTGTAAAATGTGAGCATTTCAGATAGAGCATGGTGAGTTGAAGGATCAGAGATTGCTCTCGCTCGTCCACTTCCAACATTATCTTCCACTTTTCTTCATTGACACCGGCAGAGAACATCAGTTTTTTAGCGTCTTGTTTCAATTGGGCTACTTCCGCAGCTTCTTTCTCGACGTGAGCCTTTGTAACCTCGCAGAATATATCCATGAGGTGATCGGAAACATCCAAAAGAGACAGTACTTCATCATAAGACACGTTTTTCTGCTCGTCATTTCCAACGCTTGCAGCACTCAATTGTTTCTCTTTTGCGATTCGGGCGGCCATGAAGAGAACAAGAATGTGTTCGATTTTTGAAATGCTGTGGAAATAGGAAGTGCTATATGACTTTAGTGGGACTAAATCGCGAATAGGGTCGAGTGTAATGAGCATCTCTTTAATCAGATTTCCAATGTTCATTCCACCATTCCTCCTTGAAAATTTCTTTCCATAACTATCCACCAACGCCAACGCAATTTTCTCAACAACATCCGTTCCACCAATCTTCAATTCAGATCTCACGTGCAGTAAATCAATAGCCAATTGAACATCGAAGAGTCCCAATTCGAAAAGTGATCTCAAAAAGCACTGGGAAAGTGTCGAACTTTCTTCAGCCATTATCTGTTCAAAATCGTCTTTGGCCAACTCGGGAAGCGCTTGATAAATTCCCGAAGGAACTTGTCTTTTCGGATTTCGAAGAGCCGCAGAAAACCACGAGTAGATGCAGTATTTGATCCACCACGGAGCAGAGTTGAAATTGTGTTCGGTCAGATACAAAATCGTGTCGTCATCGAAAACAACTCCTTCGGTTTCCAATCTTCCGCCGATCGACTTGAGAATTTCGCGTGCACCATCACTGATATCAGCCGACACACTATCATACTCCACAAGCAATTCGTACATCAGATTCAAAATGATCGGAGTGCACAACTTATTGTCACCAGAGGAACGGTAAGAGTTTTCAAACGCATAATTCGACAACATTCTCGCATTGTTATTGTTGGCAAGAACACGTTGAAGAATGCGTACGAACGTCTCCACGGCTTTTTGTGGTTTTCGCTGATCGATCATCAACTCTGAGAGGGCGAATTGGATGAGCGAGTACGAGTCGAGGATCGCTTTCTCTTCCACTTCATTCTGTCCTTCCTTCTTTTTGCGGTTTTTCGCCAGCGACAACGTCATAAATCCAGCATTCTCCCACTGCATCGCAGACGTCCACGTCGTTCTTCCAATCATAAACACTCTATGGAGCATTGTGATGAGAAGCTTTTCTTTTTTAACGTCTTCAAACGCGAGTGGAGTCACGTGAACTTGTCGATCGAATAGAGTTGGAAGAGATCGAAAGATTCGAATAATGAGCGGTACGTATCCTTTGTTATCGATGCACATATTCAGCAATTGTTGGAGAGTGAATGCGGGTGATACGAGTAAGTGCCACATCAGCTGCAAGTTTTGTTTCGTCGTTTAAATTTGTGTTTTCGATTTTATATTGCCGATCCGCCAAAATGGTCAAACGCGCTCCGCTGAACTCAACGCTTTGCGATTTTCATTTTGGTTTCCAGATTATTTCATTTCCCGATGAATTTATAAGTGAAATGAAATAATTTGGATATCAAAATGAACATCGCACAGCTTTGAGTTCAGCGGAGCGCGTTTGACCATTTTGGCAGGCTGACAACATACAAAACTAGGCCATACTCAGATATTTAATTGTTTGTATTTTTAGAAAATTTACGAATCTCAAAAGCTGATTTGAATAATTATCGTGGCTGGATCAGGTCTGGAATTTTACGTTTCGGGTTTTACGGGTTTTTAAAGCCCCATGGGGTTATTCTCGGAACCAGCAAAAAATCAAACAATTGAAAAAACCAGCAAAAAATGCAGCGAAAATTCGGAGAATGTTCCGATCGGTCTGAAACTTTGAGAGATCATTTAAAAAATACTCTCGGACATTCCCTGAAAATTTCAGACCGAAATATTGATTTTAAAAATTATCGATTTTTATTTCGGAAAATTTTCAAAATCAATATTTCGGTCTGAAATTTTCTAGGAATGTCCGAAAGTATTTTTTAAATGATCTCTCAAAGTTTCAGACCGATCCGAGCATTCTTCGAATTTTCGCTGAATCTGGTTTTTTTTGCTGGTTTTTTCTATTTTTCGCTTTTTTTGCTGGTTCCGAGAATAACCCCATAAAAGTTTCAAAGCTCATTTCTTGAGTTTGATAAGAAAAAAAAATACAAATGTTCGTATTTTTCCCGAAGTTTTTCAAAAAATCCACCCGGTACTGTTGAAGTTTATAGAATTTTCTGTACAGCGGAATTTATGCAAGATGATTTCTGAAAAAGCTCACCCTATTTCTCGATGACAAATACCGAAACTAAACCAAAAATCATAATTTTGTTTTATTTTTGTTGTTTGTCATTTTTATTTCTCTTTTTCTTATTATTTCTGGATTCAAAAATTAATGGGGTTATTCACAAAACCGGAAAAAATGGAAAAAAACACTTCGGAAAAAATCGGAGAATGGTCCGATTGACCTGAAATTTTGGGAAATATTGGAAAAAATTCTCCTGTACATGCTCAAAAAATTTTGGACCAAAATATCGATTTTTTGAAAATTTTTTAAATCGATATTTTGGTCCAAAATTTTTTGAGCGTGTACAGGAGATTTTTTTTCCAATATTTCCCAAAATTTCAGGTCAATCGGACCATTCTCCGATTTTTCCCGCAATTTTTTTCCGGTTTTGTGAATAGGTCCATTACGGAATCCGTAAAAAACAAAAATTTTACACCCTGCCGTGGACTGGATGAGATTCGTAAAAATCAATTATTTAAATAAATACTTACCGGATCTTTGGATTTATCGAAAAGCACAGAATCATTGCTGACAAGATTCGGATCGAGTGGAAGACTGTTGATGGCTTGAGTGAGTCCCGATTGGAAATTCTCCACAAAATTCTCCAGACACGGAAGAACATCATCGGCGTCAATCTTGTACTTGTCGAACAACTTTGCAGCGAAATCGTTTCGACGTTTGTCGACCATCAGAAAGAAGATTTTCTTGAGAAGAGCCGTGAAAAGGTACTTGTCTTCTTGGTTTTCTGTTGAATAATCTATCGCCAGGTCCCAAACGGAAATTATCCTGAAAAAGGAAGAAATCTGTTGGTTGGGGCAGAAAAAAAATGAGAAAAAGAGCCCACTCATTGATCAGATTGTCCGTGCAGATTCCTTCGAGCCGGAAATTCGTCTCCACACTTATCAATTCGCGCATCGTTTTGTAATCGGGATTGTTGGCGCGATAATTGTTGAGAACCTGGAAAAAGCCAGTCTTATTCGGTGCAATGTAAAGAAAAAAAAACACAAAAAGCTAGCTGAAAAAGTACTCGTTTATTTAGTTTGGTAACCGAAAATTTCAAAAGGCACTAAATGAAAACAAAATTATGGAAAAAAGTGATGGTCACAGGAGAAAAACGGAAAAAATCAGATCACAAGTTGCTCGAAAATAGACTGAATATTTAAATGAAGTGGTTTGTTGGTTTGCACCAGGGGTGGGACCAAAAAAAATTTTTGACAAAATTTTTTTGGAATTTTTTTTTGTTAATTTTTTTAATGGACCTATTCACAAAACCGAAAAAAAATTGGAGAATGCTCCGATTGACCTGAAATTTTGGGAAATATTGGAAAAAATTATCCTGTACACGCTCAAATAATTTTGGACCGAAATATCGATTTCAAAAATTATCGATTTTTTTTCTGAAAATTTTTAAAATCGATATTTTGGTCCAAAATTTTTTGAGCGTGCACAGGAGCATTTTTCCAATATTTCCCAAAATTTCAGGTCAATCGGAGCATTCTCCAATTTTTCCGCAATTTTTTTTTTCCGTTTTTTTTCTTTTTTTTTCCGGTTTTGTGAATAGGTCCATTGAAAAAATTAACAAAAAAACAAAAAAATTCCAAAAAAAAAAAACGTATTTCTGCCAGTTAAAAAGAAATTTTCCAAGTTTTCGTGGAAAATTAGATTAAGAGCAAAAAGATTTTTTTTTGGAAACAAAAACAGTTTTTTTTTGTGGAAAATTTTTCTCTGTCCCACCCCTGGTTTGCACAGAATTTGTGAGATATATTTATGGTACACGAAGAATCGAAAGAAGAAAAGAAGAGTATCAACAACCTTTACTGTTGTTGCGAGTGTGCTTTATTCTTTTTTGTGTTACTCCGCTTCTTTTTCTTTTTAGGTGGTGTCTCTACCTTCTCTGTCTTCGTCACGAACTGCTTCTTTTTGCCCTCTTCGTCGGACTGCGCCTGTTCGTGAGACACTGAAGAAACGACACCGTCGTCGCGAGCGAATAACGTCGGCTCCACTACAAGATTCACCACAACTTTCTCTGGCTTGATATCAAGAAAAAACTCTTTTTGCTCGTCGGGAAGATCGTTCCAGCGTGGGGAACCTGGAGGAAATATACAGGAGAGAATATTTGCGAAAAACTGGATTTAGCATGCCAAGAAAAAAAACTAACCCCGACAAGTGTCATAAATGAATTTGATCGCCTCGCGGCTAGCATCCACGTGTTTTGTCAGCTCAACGTCCTGATATTCGGCTCGAAGCGTCATCGCCAACCAAATTTCATAGAGTAACTGCATCCGTTTTATCAGTTCATTGAAGTGGCGATTCTCCATACCCGCTTGCGTGACTTTTGTGGCATAGTTTACAATTTCTTCGTTCAAATAGATCACGAGATGGTTAAGACTGTCGAAAATCTGATTAATTAGCTCGGGATTCTCTGAACCGCGACGCACGACATCTAAAAATGGGAAGATTGAATCAGATACGGCAGGACTGATAAATAATAAGAACAACAATAATAGTTCGATAAAATTCAAACCTCTGATAGTGCGAACTTGAAATGAGTAGCGTATAAGAGCGGCGGCCGATCCGTGCATATCGAGCATCCCGCCGAGCACCGTCGATGTGAATTGGTTGAGCTAAAATTCATTTTATTATTCAAACATTTTCTGATTATTCGCTTACATCTCTGACAGCACTTTCCTCGGGGCTGTTCATTTCGCTGATTTTATCTGAAATTCATAAAATAAAAATTCAAGAAAGGAAAGAATAAAGAAAGAGAATTCGAAAAAATTTACGAAAGTTGATAGATATTGCTGATTTCAAGAAATTATTTATAAATACGAAATATTGTTTTGATAAATTTTTTTTCGAAACAATGCGAAAACTCAAGTCGGCAAGAGAAATAACAGAAAGAAAATAACAGTTGGTCAGGCCTTGTTTTCATGTGATTATAAAACTAATTATTGATCTTTTTTTTCAAAATTTGTCATTAAAATGCATTTTATTTTCGAAAAGAAACAAATTTTGAGAAAAAAAATCATTAAAGGCGCATGAAAATTTTTGTTTCAAAGTACCGTAGCATTCGCAATGGAGCGCGTTTGCACTGGTGCTCGAACTCGGCCCTGATCAGCGATTTTTTTTTTCGAAAAATGAGGGGAAAAACAGAATCATTCTGTTGAATTGTATATAATAGCGCGGCCATAAATGAAAAAAAGGTGGCCATAAATGCAGAAATTTCCTCCCTTTTTTTCTAAATCGCACGGTTGTATTTAGAAAAAAGGGGCAATTTCTGCATTCTGCTGAAATCAGAGAGATAACGTCTTAATGGGCGTGGTCTACAGCAAGTCTGAATGCGCTTTTTCGCAACGATACGGCAGGAGATGCAGCTGTTTTGGGGACTTTTATTTTTCTTGAATTGAAATTGAAAGTTGACCCATGTTTTGTGACTCATTTTAAGCATCGGCTGCTAGACAGCAACTTTTGGGAATTGGAACAGTCAGAATTCAAGAAAATGGTACACGGTGTCCAGGATTGGAAATGTGGGCGGAGCCTAATTTGCTGGCGCGCCAGCAAACGTGCATGGCGCACTTTCGGTGCTTGCGCATTTTTCGACTCTCGCATTTTTTTTATTGATTTTATTATTTTTCTTTCAGTAAAACCTGTTTTTCTTTGTAAAATGTAACGCGGTGTTTGCGTACTTCTGAAATTCAAACGGCAATGAAAGAAATTGCATGGGAAATGAAGAGATTTGTTCCCATTTTCATTTGAATTTTAAAAGTACGCAAACACCGCGTTGCAATTTTTTTGTTTTCACAATATACCGTAAAAACTGTAATAGAACACCACCTTTAATAGAACGCCACCTGTAATACAACGCCACTCCCAACGTCACTTCGAAAAATAGAACGCCACCCTCTAATAGAACGCCACCCTGTAATACACCGCCACCCTGACAAACTGCGACCTATAAACATGAGCCGGTGTTCCAGTAATATTTTTTCAACGTGGATTACTGTAGTCTAAAGGACACAAACACCGAGGTGTGCAATGAACGATAAAGCTAGCTGATTACAGAGGGTACTACGGTATAGAACTCGCACATAAAAGAACTGCAACGGAATATAATTGCGTGAAATAAAACTGCTTGAAATGGAGCTGTACTAAAAAAAACCAGTGCACGTAATACAACTCAGGGACTCAAAATCTACAAAAAATTCTTCTTCGCGTTGTTCGAGCGGTTCTGATTCGGTACCGCTCCAATTCAGGAATTCCGTGCGAGTTCTATACCGTAGTAGGATGACAGTGATATGTCTCTTGAATTCGAATAACAGTACAAATGCATATTATCGGCCCGCTATGACGGTCAAACGCGCTCCGTTGAATTTGGTATTTTTTGATTTTCATTTTGGTATCCAAATCACTTCATTTCGCGTATAAATTCAACGTGAAATGAAATATTACCGTTTCGAAAAAGTTGTCATCTCCGAAGCCGCGTAAACTTTGAATTTAGGATCCGCCTCTTCACGCGAATTTTAACCTTTTTAAAAATTTCAGGAAAAAAAGTGAAGGAAAATATAATTTTCATGAAATTCGCGTGAAGAGGCGGAGCTTAATTTTAAAATTAACGCGGCTTTGGTGATGAAAACTTTTTAAAAACAATAATAATTCGGAATCCAAAATGAAAATCACAAAGTACTAAAATCAGTGGAGCGCGTTTCACCGTCGTTGCGGGTCGACAATATTTACATTCTTTTTTTCTATTTTTTCTGTAGATTTTTGTTATTTTTGGATGTTGAAAAGTTAAATTTGATTTTTTTTTCTAAAAATTCAGCTTCGGAAAATACACCGCCACCCTCTAATAGAACGCCACCTCTAATACAACGCCACCCCTAGACCCACTCCGAAAAATAGACCGCCATGGCGGTATATTACAGTTTTTACGGTATATTGTATCTCTTAATACCATAAAATTGCCCAAACTTCGATTTTCGTAAAGATTTTTCCTGCAAAAACACCAAAAAACTCAAAACGGTTATTCCGAAATGGTGGCTGAACCAAATTCGACGTTCATAGACTTAAAAAAGTTTTAAAGACCTCAGCTATAATTCCGTTGGAGCACATTTAGGAAAAATTAAGAATTTATGCTTATAAATTAAGAATTTATGCTTATTTCATTTGTCTCATTCGGTTATTTGTCTTCCTAGCGAGAGGTCGTCTGTTTTTAGCCTCTCGTATAGATTTTTTGAGTAGCCAACATATTCCCTGTTTTTATGAAGAGAACTTCAGCTTTTTCGCCTACTGGCCCTCAAAAACTATTTAAAGCCATGTCGTCTACTTCTATTGTATTGGACTCAAACGTTCTGGCGCCTGTGGAAGATTGCGAGTCAAATACACCGGAAATTGTTATTGGAGATGTTTATCGTCTGGTTGTCGAGATGTCTAAATCTCTCGCGCAGGTAACACTGCAAAACAAGGAGATCGTTCAGATAAATGGAGAGCTAATGAAGAAGGTTGAGAGCTTGGAGCTCATCGTGAAAGAATTGAAGGATGATCGTTCATCATCAAAAAAGTCATTTGCCCAAGTGGTCTCTGCCGGTCTGAAATCGTCTGCTGCCCAGGTCAGTCTCATCAAGGCAGCCGAGATTGCTAATTATGCTGAGAAGAGAAATGCGGCCGTTGTTTTGGACAACGTCGAGTTGCCAGAGAGTGCGTCTACTGATGGCCAGTTTGGACAAGAAGTGTTGAAAGCCTGCGAAGTTCAGGATAAGTTGGCTTCGGTTTTTCGTCTTCAAAGAAAAGCAGGTCCCCCGTTACTCAAAATTCAGTTGCAAAAGAAAGAAGATGCCAGGAAGATTATGTCAAGTTTCAACAAGATCAAGTCCAACATCCAAGGTTGTTCGACGGCAATCATCCGCCCGGATTTGTCAAAACCAGAACGAGAGAAGCATCGTGCGGCGTGGAAGGAGGCAGTGATGAAGAACAACAAGGCCGGAAAGTTTGTGTTCACAGTGAGAAACTTGGATTGTGTGAAAGTACAGTACAAGGAAGGAGAAGTTCATCGCCCTTGGGAAATTCGGGAAGCACGAACGTCAATAATTCAGTGAGTAACTTAAATGTCGGGTATGCCAATTGTTTTTCGGTTGTAAATAAGATTCCCCTTCTTGAGCTTACTGTTAATTCGCTATTTCTTGACGTTATATGTCTCACCGAAACAAAATTAGACTACACTGTTTCTGATCCCATTCTTTCTCTTAACAACCGTTTCTCAGTTATACGTAAAGATCGTGACAGGCATGGAGGGGGTGTAGCCGTACTTATTTCAAAATCTTTAAATTTTTCTATAATTAAAATCCCTGATTCTTTTGGGTCTCTTGAAGTGGTTGGGGTCGATATATTGCTCACAAGTGGTAGGTTACGTGTTCTGTCAGTCTACCATCCAAATCATAAATTTCCTATTGACAGTCTACTTGATTGTCTCAAAGATCTAATAAGTGTTAGAGGCAACTGTTTGGTTTTTGGTGATTTCAATTCTCCTCACATCGACTGGGCCAATCTTAAAGTGTCTGATCCTAAATGTAGAAAGTTGTTGTCCTTTTCAATTAAGAATGGTCTTAAGCAGCATGTCTTGTCCCCAACTCGTCTTAATCCTGACAATGTGCTTGACTTGTGTTTCACAAACTCGGACATTGTAAACGAGATCACTGTAGGCGACTTGTTCAGTGATCATCGTTTTGTGCACGTTTCCCTGTCACTTCAGCGCAAAAAATCATCAAAAGTGTCCACCATTAAGTGTTTTAGAAAGGCGTCTTATAATGAAATCAACTACATTCTCAGTCGCATAGATTGGGATTGTCGTTTCTCAACTCTAACTGTAGAAGAAATGTACCAAGATCTTGTTGCTCTTTTATCCATTTTAATTGACAAATTCATTCCGGTTAAAATTCTCAAACCTTCCACAAAGTTGCATTCCAGTTCTATTCGCAAACTTCAAAAGAAAAAGCTCGATATCTGGAGGACAGAAGGGAATTCGGTAAACTACCGAGCTCTCGCTCTTCTTCTCCGAACTCGTCTTTCTCTGGAAGAAAAACGAATTACTGAAAATCTACTGTGCGAAGGTTCCTCTCAACATGCTTTTTATAAATTTGTCAATTCTAGGTGGAAGACTGACGAGAAAATTGGTATACTTCGAGACAGTGCTGCGAATGAAGATGTAACCGATGACATTACTAAAGCCCTTTTATTTTCGAACACTTTCTCCTCCGTGTACACCACTGATGACGGATGTGCACCCAGTTTTTCAGCCCGCACGTCCCAGTGTCTTTCGTCCGTTAATGTCAGTCCTCATATTGTCGAATTTCACTTGTCACGTCTTCCACTCAAAACCAACACAACTCCGGAAGGAATTCCCTCTATTTTTTTGAAGCGCACATGTACGTCTATCGCCTTGCCGTTGTCCATAATTTATGAGAGATCGTTACAATATGGTATTGTTCCTTCGTTTTGGAAGTCAGCAATTGTCAAACCTCTCCACAAAAAAGGTCCACGTTGTGATCCAAGTAATTATCGGCCAATAAGTCTAACGTCTTCTATCTGTAAAGTCCTTGAAAAAATTGTCCGATCTGAAGTTACAAAATATTTGAATGTAAATAGACTGATTATTGATCGACAATATGGTTTTCGGTCGCATCGAGGAACCGTCTCCCAGCTGCTCTCGTTCCAGTCAGCACTTATTGGTAATTGCATGAAAAAACGTGTTACCCATAGTGTATATGTCGACTTCAAAAAAGCCTTTGACACTGTTTCTCTCAAAAAACTTGTAATCAAGCTTCAGGCTTATGGGATTAGCGGGAGTTTACTCTGCTGGCTTAAAAGTTTTCTCAGTGGCCGTAATCAAGTTGTATGTGTTAATGGGACCTTCTCTGCATGCTCTTCGGTCATGTCTGGAGTCCCGCAAGGGTCTGTGCTTGGGCCGTTGTTGTTTCTGTTGTACATCAACGATATTGGAGATAATTTCAAATCAAATTATCTGCTTTATGCAGATGATCTGAAAATTTTCTCCCATTTATCGTCTGATGTTCAGGATGACCTTGATGTTCTGTCTAATTGGTGTCATACTTGGCAGTTGGATGTGGCTCCAAACAAATGTGAACACATTAGTTTTCGTTTTTCAAAAAGATTGGTCCCCAGTTCTAAACCCACATTCACCATTTCAAGCACAGTAGTGCCCTACACTGATAAGATCCGGGATTTGGGTGTACACTTTCAGTCTAACCTTTCCTTTGACAATCACATCGAATCAACCGTTCTCAATTGTCACAAAAGAATCAACATTATTTTCAACGTTTTGCGGTACGCCCCTCTCGATTCCTTTATCCGGTGTTTTACTGTATACATCCGTCCCTTGATTGAATATGGTTGTGAAATATTTTCGCCTACTCTCATGTCTCATACTATTCTCCTAGAGTCTGTACAAAAGACTTTTATTTATCGTTGTTTCAAAAAATTTAAATTAACTTATGTATCATATTTTGAGTCTCTATTTTACTGTAAACTTGATTCGCTAGAATACAGGCGTCTTTTATTTGATCTCACTTTACTGTATAAAATCTTTATTACCGGTGACACCCATCTACACGAGTCCCCATCTCTTGCCTTTGCTAATTTACGATCTCTCCGACGTCACTCTTTCATTCTCCGGTGCTCTCTCAAAAATTCCTCCAAGCCCCTACAGCAATTCTTTTCTAACCGAGTTCTTAAATGTTGGAATGATCTCCCTTCTCATGTTTTTCCTGTCAAACCTTCCATTAATTCCTTTAAAAACAACATCAAATTATTGAAATTTCATGAATATCTTCGTCTCAATTGTCATACATACTGACACACCTTCTATCTCTATGTATTGTAAATCTATTTCTATTGTAAACATTGATAGTATAAGTGGTCATGCCCTTCTTTTCAATTAAATAAATAAATTAAATAAATTATTTTTTCGAAAAACATAAAAATGGGTCAAAATTTGAATTTCGCGCGAAAAAATCCAGTGGGGCGCGTTTGCTTGGCTCCGCCCACTTTTCAAACCCTGGACATCGTGCCGAGTAGGATTTAATTTTAGTCATGTTCAGAGTGCAGTTGTCGACATCGTATTATCGACAAAACCCGTTATCGACAAAATTATCGACAAAATTCGACAAAATTTTGTCGATAATTTGTCGATAAAATGTCGACATTTATCGACAATTGTCGACATTTTATCGACAAAATTTTGTCGTGTTTTATCGACATTTTGTCGATAATCGCCGACAATAAAATTTGCTCGCTAAATATCTCGCTTCGTAATTTCGGAATGTCGTTGAATCGTTTTCAAAAAAAATGCATTCCAGGGAGTAAAATGTATATTTATTTGGGGTGGGCGTGAAATGTATATTTTTAACCGTGGATTTTCGAAGCAGTTTCGATAAATTCTTCGATAAATTTTTCGATATAATTATCGAGGAATTATCGAAAAATTATCGAAAATTTTGTGTCGAAAAAATATCAAAAATTATCGAAATTATTTTCGATAGTATTATCGAAACATTTTCGATAATAAAATATCGAAATTTTATCGAAACCAGTTTCGATGAATTCCTCGATAATTTTCGACATTATCGATAATTATCGAAATTTTTCGATAATACAGGTAGACGGCCCGCCCCTCTTCTACAAAGCATAGCCTACGTCGAAACCCGTGAGGTGTCGGCTATAGAAAGTATGTATAGCCTTCATGGGGAGACTGGTCCCCATGACTTGGCAGCTATCTGGCAGCTACCTGGCAGTCATTTGGCAGCTACCTGGCAGTCATTTGTCAGCTAATTAGCATTCATTTGGCGGCTATTTGGCAGCTATTCGGCACTAGATGACCCGGAATAGAACTGCCCGGAATAGAACTGTCCGGAATAGAACTGTCCGGTATAGAACTGCCCGGAATAGAACTGTCCGGAATAGAACTGTCCGGTATAGAACTGCGCGGAATAGAACTGGCCGGAATAGAACTGGCCGGTATAGAACTGCGCGGAATAGAACTGGCCGGAATAGAACTGTCCGGAATAGAACTGTCCGGTATAGAACTGCGCGGAATAGAACTGCGCGGAATAGAACTGTCCGGAATAGAACTGGCCGGAATAGAACTGGCCGGTATAGAACTGCGCGGAATAGAACTGGCCGGAATAGAACTGTCCGGAATAGAACTGGCCGGAATAGAACTGGCCGGAATAGAACTGCGCGGAATAGAACTGGCCGGAATAGAACTGTCCGGAATAGAACTGTCCGGTATAGAACTGCCCGGAATAGAACTGTCCGGAATAGAACTGTCCGGTATAGAACTGCCCGGAATAGAACTGTCCGGAATAGAACTGTCCGGTATAGAACTGCGCGGAATAGAACTGGCCGGAATAGAACTGGCCGGTATAGAACTGCGCGGAATAGAACTGGCCGGAATAGAACTGTCCGGAATAGAACTGTCCGGTATAGAACTGCGCGGAATAGAACTGCGCGGAATAGAACTGTCCGGAATAGAACTGGCCGGAATAGAACTGGCCGGTATAGAACTGCGCGGAATAGAACTGGCCGGAATAAAACTGTCCGGAATAGAACTGGCCGGAATAGAACTGGCCGGAATAGAACTGCGCGGAATAGAACTGGCCGGAATAGAACTGTCCGGAATAGAACTGGCCGGAATAGAACTGGCCGGAATAGAACTGCGCGGAATAGAACTGGCCGGAATAGAACTGTCCGGAATAGAACTGTCCGGTATAGAACTGCCCGGAATAGAACTGTCCGGTATAGAACTGCGCGGAATAGAACTGGCCGGAATAGAACTGGCCGGTATAGAACTGCGCGGAATAGAACTGGCCGGAATAGAACTGTCCGGAATAGAACTGTCCGGTATAGAACTGCGCGGAATAGAACTGCGCGGAATAGAACTGTCCGGAATAGAACTGGCCGGAATAGAACTGGCCGGTATAGAACTGCGCGGAATAGAACTGGCCGGAATAGAACTGTCCGGAATAGAACTGGCCGGAATAGAACTGGCCGGAATAGAACTGCGCGGAATAGAACTGTCCGGAATAGAACTGTCCGGTATAGAACTGCCCGGAATAGAACTGTCCGGTATAGAACTGCGCGGAATAGAACTGGCCGGAATAGAACTGGCCGGTATAGAACTGCGCGGAATAGAACTGGCCGGAATAGAACTGTCCGGAATAGAACTGTCCGGTATAGAACTGCGCGGAATAGAACTGCGCGGAATAGAACTGTCCGGAATAGAACTGGCCGGAATAGAACTGGCCGGTATAGAACTGCGCGGAATAGAACTGGCCGGAATAGAACTGTCCGGAATAGAACTGGCCGGAATAGAACTGGCCGGAATAGAACTGCGCGGAATAGAACTGGCCGGAATAGAACTGTCCGGAATAGAACTGGCCGGAATAGAACTGTCCGGAATAGAACTCGCTCGAAATAGAACTGTAGCAAAATAGTACTGTAGCGAAATAAAACTGTTCGGAATATAAATGTTTTGGAATAGAACTGTAGTGAAATAGTACTGTAGCGAAATAAAACTGTTCGGAATATAAATGTTTTGGAATAGAACTGTAGTGAAATAGAACTGAAGCTAAATAGAACTGTCCCAAAGCAGAACTGTAGCAAAATATAACAGTTTTAGAATAGAACTGTAGCAAAATAGAACTGCCTGAAGTGGAGCTGTAGTGACCCAGGAAAGCTAGAGCAGCTCGAACAAGTATTCAGTTGTAGATGGTGAGTTATTGAGTTCAATTCCGCGAAGCTGTTTTTCCTGTACAGCTCCATTTCAGGTAGTTCTATTTTGCTACAGTTCTGTTTCGGGACATTTTTATTCCAAAACAGTTATATTTCGATACAGTTCTATTTAGTTAAACTTATATTTTGCTTCAGTTCTATACCGAACGGTTCTATTCAAAACAGTTCTATTCCGAAGAAAGTTCTATATTGCAACATTTCTATTTCAAAAAAATTTATTCCGGGGTAGCACCCATTTTTCTACCGTAGGCTGCATTTAGCTGCACAGCCACTCATCTGCGTTAAATTTATACGAATATGAGACGCAGAGTAGCAGGGTGCGAGGATATTGTTGTTTTGTAGCAAACTCTCGCCGGAGAGACGCAGACACTCAGCGGAACCCAATATTGCCAATAACGTTCCGGCCAGCACGCCGTGGGTCTTTAAGTTGTCGTCATCAGAACACATTGACAAAAAATAGATGGATAATCCTATTATTGATTCAATATTCTTGCCGGTTACAATAGGATTTCACGTGAAAATTCTGCAAACACCACAGTTTTTTTGAGAAATGAGAACGCCACGTGTCAACACACTCACTCAACTTTTTTTCATTGCATTCAGTTGAAAATTAAAAGAAAAACTGAGGGGGTGTGGCTTTAGATTTTCCGCGAGAACTCTTTTGGTAGCCGGCAAGAAGATTGAATTGATAATATCTCTTATGGAATCACGCAAACAAAAAAAATGTCTTTTTGTTTCTTTTTTTTGTTGAAAAATTATTCCGCATGATCACATTAAAATGTATGCGAAAATTTCAACCTCATTTGTCGATAAAATTGTCGGAACAACTATTGTCGACACTCATTTATCGACAAAATTTTATCGACATTTTATCGACAAAATTTTATCGACAATTTTTTATCGACAAAATGTCGATAAAATTTTGTCGAAATTTTTGCCGATAAAATGTCGACAAATTGTCCAATATTTTATCGACATTTTGTCGATAAAATTGCGACAAATTTTTATCGATAAAATGTCGACAATTTGTCGATAAATTTGTCGATAAATTTGTCGACAAAATTGTCGATCTCGTGTCGACACTGCACACTGGTCATGTTTTTCTTCAAAATATTCCACTTTTTCAAAATTTGCCACGATAAAAAAAATTTTAAGGCCACGGACTGTCAGTTTTTGTTTTTTCTTGTCAGATAATTATGATCGGACGAAACGCTAACATATGCAAAACCACAATTGGCGCTCAATTTTATTTTTGTGCATGCAATGTTCATAGTACAATAAATAGTCTACATTGAATCAAACTGGGAGAGAGGAGTGAGAGAAGAAAAAAGGTGGGATTAGACAAATGAATGAGCTAAAACGGGAGCGAATAAGAGTGAGAGGCAAAATCTAGTGAAGAAAAAAAAACACAGATTTCACGAGTTCCAGTAGCAACGATTTACACTTGTGGGTTTCTAAAGTTATTTCCGGCGTAGACAGCGTCAGCTCCCAGCTCCTCCTCGATACGGAGAAGTTGGTTGTACTTGGCGAGACGCTCCGAACGGCATGGCGCTCCAGTCTTAATCTGTCCGGTGGCGAGTCCGACAACGAGATCAGCGATAAACGTGTCCTCAGTCTCTCCAGATCTGTGCGAGACCATCACTCCCCATCCGTTAGCACGGGAGAGCTTGGCAGCCTCGATCGACTCGGTGACCGATCCAATCTGGTTGACCTAGAAAAGAAAGGTTTCAAATAATAATAATAATAATAATCACCTTGAGGAGAAGGCAGTTGCACGACTTCTTCTCAATAGCAGTCTTGATTCTCTTTGGGTTGGTGACAGTCAAATCGTCTCCGACGAGTTGAATGTTGGTGGCTGCGTGAAGTTTGCCCCAGTTGTCCCAGTCATCTTGGTCAAAGGCGTCTTCGATGGAAACCACTGGGTACTCCTTGATAAACGACTGATAGAGCTCAGAGAGCTGCTCTCCGGAGAGCCACTTGGAAGCATCCGAGGCCTCATTCTTAAAGTCCAAGTCGTACTTTCCATTCTTGAAAAACTCGGAAGCGGCAACGTCCATTCCGATAGAGATCTTTCCAGTGTATCCAGCCTTGGCGATAGCAGTGTTAAGGAGGTCAAGTCCTTCCTTGTTATCTTGAATGTTCGGGGCGAAACCTCCCTCGTCTCCGACAGCTGTGGCATCGAGTCCATATCTCTTCTTAATCTCAGCCTTCAAGTGATGGTAAACCTCAGATCCCATTCGCATCGCCTCGGCAAAGCTGGACGCTCCGACTGGCAAGATCATAAACTCCTGCATGGCAAGCTTGTTTCCGGCGTGCGATCCTCCGTTGATAACATTAAAAGCCGGCACTGGGAGCACAACCTTTCCGATTCCGGCGAGCTCGGCAATATACTTGTAGAGTGGGAGTCCCTTGTGGACGGCTCCAGCCTTGGCAACAGCGAGCGAGACTCCAAGAATGGCGTTGGCTCCGAGGTTGGCCTTGTTCTCAGTTCCGTCGAGAGCAAGCATAAACTCGTCAATGTCCTTCTGGGCGGTCACATCGAATCCCTTGGCGATGAGAGCCGGGGCAATCTTGTCGTTGATGTTAGTGACGGCCTTGAGGACTCCCTTGCCGTGGTGCACAGCCTTGTCTCCGTCACGAAGCTCAAGAGCCTCGTGGACTCCAGTCGACGCTCCAGATGGAACGGCGGCGCGGAAAACTCCTGAAAAATAAGGAGATTGGATTGCATCATCTCGCTGAAACCAGTTTTTACACACCTTTCTCGGTGAAGAGATCGACTTCGACGGTCGGGTTTCCACGCGAGTCGTAGATTTGGCGGGCGTGAATCTTGGTGATTGGCATTCTGAAAAAATCATTTCTGGAAGGCCGGTTAAATTTTGGGAAAAAAAGTGCAATTCAAGAATAATCACGTTCTCACAAAATCTCGCTAGGAAAAATGTGGAAACTTTATAATTTCTAGTAGTCGTTAAACTCCAATTTAAATCTTTAAAACTTCTAACTTTTCCGCGTCAACTCAGCAGCTGCTCTAAACTTTGAAAAAGCCAATTTTCCCACAAAATAACCCAAAGCGCATTTTAACACAGCTGAAACGAGTGCGACCGTAACCCATTCAAAAAAAAACATGTGAACAAGTTCTACGATTGTTTTTATTTATTTTCTCTTGTTTTTCATGATTTTTTAAAATCTTGTTTATGGACCTATTCAAGAGAGAAAAAAAAAAGAAAAAAAAAAGGAAGAGAGAAATTAATTTTCTGCCAATGATACCGTAGTCATATGTGGCGAGACCCATTCAAATATACCTATGCGCCTTCGCGTTTTTTTTCGCGTATTTTTTCTAATCGATTTTTCACGAATTTTTCTTTAATTTACACAAAATCATCGTTTTTTCGCTCACAATAAAAAAAAAAACACAGGTTACATTTTTTACCCTGTAATATACATATTTTTAATTATTGTGAGCGAAAAAACGATGATTTTGTGCAAATTTAAGAAAAATTAGTGAAAAAATCGATTAAAAAAAATACGCCATTAAAGGCGCATCGGTATATTTGAATGGGTCTCGCCACATATGACTACGGTATCATCGGCAGAAAATTAATTTTTCTCTTCCTTTTTTTTCTCTCTTGAATAGGTCCATTACATTTTAATGGGTTACGGTCACACTCATTTCAACTGTGTTAAAATGCGCTTTGGGATATTTCGGGGGAAAATTGGCCATTTTCAAAGTTTATGAGCAGTTGCTGAGACGATTTTTCGTGAAATTCCGCTGCAAACGTGAATCTTCGACTCCAAAACAGAGTTTAACGGCTACACAACCGGGCGGCTACAATGTTTGATTTGATTCACAAAAGATTGTTCAGTTCAACACCGAAAAGTGAGAAACATAACGGTGAAGGGGTCGGTCGACGGGAACTAGTAAACAAAGTGCCGAAAAAGATAAGAATGAGACGAGAACTGCAGAGAGAAGAGAAAAAAGAGGAAAAAGAGGCGGCGTCCGTGACGGACGGCACAGAACATGGACTGGACGAGTAGTCGAATAGAGACCCAGGGAGCACAGAGAGCGAAAGAATTGGGCCAGATGTTTGTTAGAGCGAAACCTTCCTTCAAAAATAGCACGGTGGAACAGAGAAATAGACATTTGCAAAAAAAAAAAACATTGCTTTTATGATCTATTTTCAATTTTTGTCATTCGGCACGTAGACACGAATCGATTCGATTATGATTAAACAGCTAGCCAGTTCCAGAAGAGCTCAAGGAGCCAACTGAGCCAGTTGAAAACACGAGCGACGAGAGGAGAAGAAAGTGCCAAGAGTGTGGAGCAACTGACGAAAAGAGGCGCCTGCTCGGCTGCTGCTCGCCAAAATACGTGACATGCGCCAACTTTCAGAAAAGAACAATTTCTGCGCACACTTTGTTCATTGATTGGGGAAGACCTTTATAGAAAAATAGCGGAAAGCGGTGATAAGAAGATACAGTGATACGGCCAAGTGGGAAGAGAGTAGCGTACTTTATTTTGTGGCTGCTGAAATGAAAAAAAAAAAAAAAAAAGACAAACAAAAGAAAAAAACGCGGGGTGTCGAAATGGATGGCGTCATTTTCTAGCTAGATCTAGCCTCAAGGACAGAGAACATTGAATAAATTGAGGCGTGATTTTTCAAAAACCATCGTACATTCGGATCGTGTATTTTGACACACACATGATTTTTCAATGCGATCAAATTTACTATTATAAATTCATGAATGAGCGACAAAACGCGATGAATTGTGGGGCAAAAGTTGGCTGGTCTCGCCACGATCTTTACAGACTACGGTTATCGCGAAAATACGCATTTTCATAGTTTTTTTATCAACAAAATAAGTTTTTGAATCGAAATTACTCATTCCAGGTTACATAAAAAATTTTAATAGTGAAAAAATGCTAGTCAAAGGGCAAAAAAATCGCGTTTTTATTAAAAACAAAATAAAAATATTTTTCGCGCTAACCGTAGTCTGTCAAAATCGTGGCGAGACCAGGCAACTTTTGTCCCACAATTCACCGCGTTTTGTCGCTCATTCACGAATCCATAATATCGCATTTCAACGTAAATTTTTATGGGGTTATTCTCGGAATCAGCAAAAAATTGAAAAAAAAAACCAGCAAAAAATTCAGCGAAAATTCGGAGAATTCTTCGATTGATCTGAAACTTCGACAGATCATTTAAAAAATACTCTCGGACATTCCCTGAAAATTTCAGACCGAAATATTGACTTTAAAAAATATCGACTTTTATTTTTGAAAAATTTCAAAATCGATATTTTGGTCTGAAATTTTCAGGGATTGACCGGAAGTATTTTTAAAATGATTTCCCAAAGTTTCAGATCGATCGGAGAATTCTCCGAATTTTCGCTGAATTTTTTGCTACTTTTTTTCTATTTTCCATTACTGTGGCCGACAAGAAAGTTGAAAATTGAGGCTTATTTAAAAAAATATGAATGTTTCAGCGTTTTTCCGGGATTCTGAGGAAATTAAGGCACGTCTAACCCCATCGGAAACGGGTAATAACACGATTATACATCATCAACCTCGCTCTACTGCAAAATTCCTGTAAAACCGTGACGCACTTGCAATATTAGCTCGAATTCTAAATAGTTGTATTATTTTTTTCAATGGAAAATGACGCAGCCAAGACGAGTTGCAGTTCAAATTTGATTTTTCGCCTACCTCAAAGTAAAAAAAAAATTTGCCGAACACAAGAAAAGTTAGTTGGCACACACAAACACACTCGCACACTATTGTTCTCAAAGAACAACGCGAAAAAGTCAAGTTTTCTCTACAATTTCGATTACCGAGGGTCAACTGCAGTGGCCAAAATCCTACAGATCGTGCGAGGAATAAGCATCCGAGAGAGCCAACTGACTCAATCATCGTCACAACAAATAGAAAACAGAGAAAGAAAGAAAACAAAAAAGCAAAATAAGAAAATACGAACCGTAGAGACGAAGAGGACTTGGAACGAGTGCTCGACGTGCTCTTTTCCGTAACACTGACGGCGCCGGCATTTCCGCAACGGAAAAGAGAAGTGATTGTGTGCGCGGCTGAGAGAAACGAGACAAACATTTCAAAAGTTGGAATAAAGCGGGCGGCGGTGGTAGACCGAACGGTAGATAGATCAAATGGGAAAAAAAAGTTAACCGATACAAATTTCACGTGTAAACAAACAAAAAATCACTATTTTTGTAAATAAATATTTACAACAAGAAAACAATGAGAGCAACCAAAAGACAAAAAAAAAATTAAAGTATTTACTAATGAAAAGTACTAATGGATCTATTCATAGGATTCGTTTTTTGACATTTCTTGACATCTATGAATAGGAAAAAAAAACAAAAAAAAATTTTTTTTTTTTGTTTTTTTTTCTCCTATGAATAGGTCCATAAAAACTGCTAAACCTAAAATAAAAAACCAAGATTATTGTCGAATTCTTGTAAACTGTTTAGTCTTCAAATTGTATCGTTTGTCCGTGTATTTGTCCATTTGATTCGCCACTTCTGGATCCCACGGCATATTTTTATCAGGGCGCGAGTAATCAAATGTCTGATCATCGTAGTCGAACCACTCTTTCTTTGGCTGGAATTGGCGAAGAAGACGTTTTTGGCGAAGCGAGATGACTTCTCCACCGCTTCCTGGAAATGCGGTAACTCCACCGTGATACATATGAGTGTCTTCTGGATGGAATCGAACTGCTTGCTCCAGGATTGATACGTTTTTCGGTTTCGTCTCATCGCGAGCCAATCTGTAGTGGAAAGGTGTAAATTTGCGTGACGTGCACTCTAATTTTCAGTTCAAATGCCGCTAATTTTAGGTATTTCTTTCGATGAAAACCAATTTTTTCGTAAAATTTCATCCGTAAAGAAAAAAACGGAAAAAATTGCGGGAAAAATCAGGGAATTCCCCGATTGACCTGAAATTTTGGGAAGTATTGGAAAAAATTCTCCTGTATTGTGTTTTCAATCGACTTGCGACATGAGAACGCGAGACTCCGCCCACTTATTTGTGTGCGACCACGCGAACACAGTGATATTTGAAGAGACGCAGACAGAACGACAAAAAAATAAGTGGGCGGAGCCTCGCGTTCTCATGTCGCAAATCGATTGAAAACACAATACACGCTTAAAAAATTTTTGGAACAAAGTATCGATTTTTTCTGATAATTTTTAAAATCGATATTTTGGTCCAAAATTTTTTGAGCGTTATTGTGTTTTCAAACGAGTTGCATCGTGAAAACATGAGTCGGCTATCCCTTTTTTGTCTGCGTCTCTTCAAATGGCACTGTGTTTGCGTGGCCGCGCACAAATAATTGGGCGGAGTTTCGCGTTCTCATGTCGCAACTCGATTAAAAACACAATACAGGATAATTTTTTTTCCAATATTTCCGAAAATTTCAGGTCAATCGGAGCATTCTCTGGTTTTTCCCGTTTTTTTTCTTTTTTTTCCGGTTTTGTTCGATGAAAACCAATTTTTCGTAAAATTTCATTCGTAAAATCCGTCATAGAGCTGGGAATTTATGTTTCCGATTTTTTTAGCACCGTAAAAACTTCAAAGCTAAATATATATTATCTTCAGTTTGGTAAGAAAAAAAAATTTCCTATTTTTCTCGAAGTTTTTCAAAAAATCCTCCCGCTTCTGCCAACTCACATAGAATTTCCAAGATGATTTCTGAAAAATCTCAACCTATTTCTCAATGTCAAATACCGAAAATTGTCATTTTCTTTTAAAATTTTGTTATTATTTCTGGTTTCCGTGATTAATTTTTTAAAGAGGTTATTCACGAAAAAGCTGCGGGAAAATGCTCCGATTGGCCACAAACTTTGGTTAATAATGGCAAAAATGCTGCCGGACATTCCCAGAAAATTTCAGGCAAAAAACAATATTTCGGTCTGAAATTTTCTGGAAATGTCCGGGAGTATTTTTGCCGTTAATTGGAGCATTTTCCGAATCTTCGCTAATTTTTTTCCTCGTTTTACGTTTAAATAATACGGATTTTACGGATCGGTAAAATCTTTTTTTTTTTTTTACAACATTTGGCATTTGGACAGACAAAATATTGTGAAAACAAAAAAAAAATGCAGCGCTGTGTTTGCGTACTTTTGAAATTCAAACGACAATGAAGGAAATGAAGAGATTTGTTCCCATTTTCACACCCACTCTGTATATTTAGTGACATTTTTGACAGGAGTCTGATAGAATTGCACTATATCAGCCACTGTCTCCAGATGAACCAATGTACCGTTCGTTGGCCAGTGTTTTATCGATTTTCCGAGCCGAGTGAGCAACTCGAATTTGAGTGAATTGTCGCCGTCGGCGAATTTGTACTGAGAAACGCTGTCTGCTTTGACTCCAAGACAAGTTGACGCCGTCTCGAGAACCTGATCTTTCACATTATTGCTCGGGGTGTAGTTTTGAGTGTATTTTAGGAATCTGAAAAAAAAAACTTGGAGCAGTGAAAAAAACGAATCACGCACCCTCTGGCGCGAATCGCGTCAGTATCAAGACGTTTGTCGAACATGGCGACATCGAATTCCGAGACAGCTTCGGCTGGAGCATTGACTTGCGTGGATTCGCGAGCACGAATGCTCGGAAGAGTTTTTCTGAGTCGTTCTTGTTCTTCGACAGTTAGCTGCTTCACAGTTTCTTTTTCTTTTCCGAAAATTCCTTTCAGAAAGTTGTTTTGCGATCTAACCAATCGCGGAACACTCCTGTACATTTTCTAACTGAAACTATGAGTTTTCCATAATGGGGTTATGCTCTGAACCAGCAAAAAAAGCAAAAAAATAGAAAAAAAAATCAGTTAAATCTCGGAGAATGCTCCGATCGGTCTGAAACTTTGAGAGATAATTTAAAAAATACTCTCGGACATTCCCAGAAAATTTCAGACCAAAATATCGATTTTAAAAATTTTCAGAAATAAAAATCAATATTTCGGTCTGACATTTTCTGGGAATGTCCGAGAGTATTTTTTAAATGATATCTCAAAGTTCCAGACCGATCGGAGCATTCTCCGAATTTTCGCTTAATTTTTCGCTGGTTTTGAGAATAACCCCATAAATAATAAGATACGATTTTCAGATATAAACTTCTAAAAACTAGAGCCCCAAAGGATTTGCAAATCGCACTCCATTCATTTCCAAAAAGCAAATTAAAGGAAAAAAATAAACAACAAGCCAAAACACGCGGTATTCTCGTATATTAAACGGGCAAAACGGTAACAGAGGGGGCAAATATAAAAAAAAAAAGTGTGTCAAATTCCATCAAACACTGAAGAAAAAAAAAGTAGATTAGCAAGAAAAAAAAACGAGATACGATAGTGTTGAAGCACTCGATAAAAGTTGAAAAGCTGAACAATTAAATTGGATTTTGTGAAGATCTTGAGACAGACTGGAGAACGAATCGAATCAGCATGGACGGTTGTCTGGAGCACGGGCTCGTGGAGCAGCCTTGATGATGTCGTCGACGCGCAGAATTTGCTCAGTGGCTTCGGCGGCTGAAGAGACCATGCAAAGCTTCACGTTGTACGACTCGATGACTCCGAGACTGATGACGTCGGCAACTTCTCCTTTCTCAATGTCTGAAAAATACCGTACTAGTGAGACATATCATCCTTATTCACGAAATGGCAAAAAATGGCAAAAAACTCGGAAAATGCTCCGATTTACCTGAAATTTTGGGAGATGAGGGGGGAAACTCTCCCGGACATTTCCACAAAATTTCAGACCAAAATATCGATTTTTAAGGAATATTGTTTTTTTTTTGAAAATGCTTAAAATCGGTATTTTTGTCTGAAATTTTGGGGCAATGTCCGGGAGAGTTTTTTCCTTTACTTCCCAAAATTTCAGGCCAATCGGAGCATTTTTCGAATTTTCGCGCAGTTCTTTGCCATTTCGTGAATAACCCCATTATATATAAAATTCCGTTTGGTTTTGTAACTGAGGATCAGGCTTTCTCGGAAATGAAAATTTCTCTTCCGATGTCCCGTCGGAAATTTCCGATTTTGTAATTTTCTCTTCCGATGTTCCGTCGGGTATCCGAAATTGAAAATTCTCGTTCCGATTTCCAATCGGAAAAATAGGAAATCAAGATGAATAGGCCCATAAAATCTTGAATTAATCACAAACAAAAAAAAACTGATGTTTTGAATAGGAAATTTGTGTCACGTACATGGTCGAATTTTTTCCAAAAAAAAAAAACGATTTTTCGTACCAAATTTCGACAGAAAAACATGTTTTTTCCGACGGAAACGGAATTATTTTCGGAAATAATTTTGTCTCGGAACCAGAATCGGAAATTTCCGAGAAAGCCTGCTGAGGATCTTTGTGTCTGTGTAAAGGCGCATGGCGGGATCGAACTCAGCACCCGCGGCCAAATAAAAACTCGACGGACAAGCGTGTAACCGCCTGCGCCACACGGGAAACGTGTAATGAACGCTCTCGAGTAGATTTTTTCGCGACTGCCAACATGCCGATAAAGATCAAAAATAGTTTTTGATTCAGTCAGGCTTGTTCTGATTAAAACTAACCAATTCCAAAGTTGTGACGTCCGTTGGCATGTTCGGCGCGAAGTCTGGTGACAAGTTCAGCAGAGTCGAGACCAGCATTGTCGCAGATGATAGTCGGAAGCTGAGCAAGAGCTCTTCCAAAAGCTTCAACAGCGAGAGCTTCTTTTCCAGCGATCTTTTGAGCTTCCACAGCGATAGCAGTGCTCATAAGAATCTCACTGGCTCCGGCTCCAGCAACAGTCTTGGACTCCTTGACGTGGGTGACTAGGACGCAAAGAGCATCATGAAGCGAGCGTTCCGCTTCCTCCAGGATCTGAACAGTGGCTCCACGAAGAACGACGGAGCAAGCTTCTCCCAACTTGACACCAGAGAACCGAAGAAGTCTATCTTCACCGATCATAACCTCCTCAATCAGATCACAGTAACCGAATTGGGCAGTTTCCGGAGAGTCAAACGTAGAGACAATTTCTCCTCCAAGGACAAGGGCGAGTCTCTCAATTCCTTCAAAATCGGCATGCTCAATTGCCATGACTTTGGCATCGGCGAAGAGCTGCTCCGGGTAGTTGTAGATGAGTTGTCTATTGATGAAGACGTTGCAGTTATGTCCGAGGATTTTGTCAACCTTCTCTTTCATTTTCAGTTTCTCGGCAGCCTCGAGCTCTGCAACCTTGGCAACACCGTCCACTCGGACTCTCGATCCGAAAACTTTCACCTTGTCAGTGTCCATTGGTGTGTTGGCAATAAGTACCTTGGCCTTCTCAACTCTTCTCGGCTGATACATTCCGGGGAGCTTCTCGAGCAGGAATCCTTCGTCAAGGTAAGATTCATTCATAGATCCTCCGAGTTTCTTGATGATTTGAATAGCGTCAAGGTTTCCGGATCCCTTCAATCTCAAAACTGCATCCACGGCAAGCTGAGAGAAGTGCTCCTTGTGCTGGCTCAGAATTTTGGATCCAAGAGTGGTGCGGGCAATCTTCAACAAATCATCACGAATGTTATCCCCAGATTCAAGACTGGACTTCTTCAATGATTCTTGAGCGATCGTGAGAGCACGTCTGTATCCAGAAATGATGGTTTGCGGATGGATTCGCTGATTCACAAGCTTCTCTGCTTCTTTGAGGAGTTCGGCAGCAAGAACTGTCACGGAAGTTGTTCCATCTCCAACTTCATGATCCTGGGTCATTGACATGTCTTAAATGAGATGATTAGGTTAACAAAAAAACCCAGAAACACATACCAACAAGAACTTTAGCGGCTGGGTTATCAACCCCGATAGACTTCAGAATTGTGGCTCCGTCATTTGTCACTTTGATTCCTCCAGCACTGTCCGGGTTTCCACTAATCAGAATCTTGTCCTACAAATCAAAATTGATGAGATTGAAAATTGTGCATTTTTGGAGCCATACCATTCCTTTCGGTCCGAGGGTCGATTTAACGAGGTCTCCGATGGCGATGGCTCCCACGAATGAGCTGAGACGAGCACTCTCACCGCGCTCTTCATGAGCACTGTCCTTCAAAATTTGGACCGGCAACATTTTGCTAAAAAAAAAAATGTGTCAGAACAGTCTGGAGGCCAAAACTAGAAAACGACAGGAAAACCGTTTTCACATTAAAATTAGCATTGATTTTTCTTTCGTTAAAAACAAAAAGAAGATAAATTCGGCCTATTTTACGATAAAGCCGGTTTCATAGGTAATACAATGCAGATAAATTGAAGCAATCAAGTCTGAAATAAGTTGTAGAAAAATAAAAACAAAGAAAATCATTGGAAAAACGGATAAATTCAGGCAGAAACTTCCGAAATCGCGGGAAAATTCTTCTCGAATGTCTGAACAATTTTTGAGTGTGCGATGGAGCGCACTTGCATTGTCTGTCCTCGGAGAGCTCGGGTTTTTGAGAATTTTCTTCGGTTTTTCTTCATATTTCTTGGTAAAAAGAAGGAACGTGTGGATAAAAATGTATTAACGATAAAATAAAGCAATTATATTTCATATCGCAAATATAATGCGATATGAAATTATTTAACACAGTCACCAAAGTTATCGATTTTTCATTTATTTAACAACAAGCCTGAGCTGGCGCCTATCGGCGACAGAAAAAAAATACTAAAATTGACATGAACATTTAATGTTCAAAATATTTCTTCTGCAACGTGTACCAATTGGTCTAGTTGCTAGTGAGTTGCAACTCGAATCTGCCCTTCCAAGTTCAATTTCTCCCAAGGTTGATGGTTTTTTATCGCTCCGAGAGAACTTTACCTGACCCTTAAAAGCGAACAGACGGACATACTTGAATAGCGTAATATATATAAGAAAGATTGGAAAAATGTGTAAATTTTCGACTCCTCTTAAATACACCAGATTCGAAGGGTAAAAAAAAATCAATAATAGTTGCTCGAGAATTCCAAAAACAAAAGCGAAGAATGCAAAATGAGCAACTAGGGAAAAAATGAGGGTACGAAAGAATAGAAATAGGCGAAATAGAATTGCTACAAAAAACAACTGGAAAAAATAAAACGGCTACAAAATAAAAATGAGCTGAATAGAACAGCGCGAAATAGAAATGTTACAAAATAGAAATGAGCGAAATAGAACTCGGTGCGATGGAGCGCGTTTGCATTATTCTTCGAATTTTCCGATTATTATAGGGTTTTTTTCCAGTAATTTTCAGATATTTTGCGCACTTAACAACAGCGAAAATGACGAAAGGTATAAAATCAATGCAGTTTCAGAAAAAAAAAAATGGAAACTCGGCGAAAAACTGAGAAATTGAAAAAAAAAATAATGCAAACGCGCTCCATCGCCCAAAGAGTCCTATTTCGTAGCATTTCTATTTCGCTCAGTTCTATTTTTTTCCAGTTTTTTTTGTAGAAATTCTATTTTGTAGCATTTCTATTTCGCCTATTTCTATTCTTTCGTACCCTCCGGTTTTTTTCATTTTTTTTTTACACCAGATTTGAAGTTTAAAAATCAATAACATTTGCTCGATAATTCCAAAAACAAAAGCGAAGAATGCAAAATAAGAAGCTAGGAAAAAAAGGAATAAAAACACGAGTTTTACTCTTTGGTTACTGTAGATCACTGCATTATTTCGGTAATTGTATTGTGAAAACAAAAAAATTGCAACGCGGTGTTTGCGTACTTTTGAAATTCAAACGACAATGAGAGAAATAGCATGGAAAATGAAGAGATTTGTTCCCATTTTCATTTGAATTTCAAAAGTACGTAAACACCGCGTTGCAATTTTTTTTGTTTTCACAATACAATTACCGAAATAACGAGACCCTGACAAAACCGGGGAAAAAATGGCTCCGCCCCCTTTTGCAACTGCTGCACGATGTTTTGTACTGGAAGTGTTGAAAAAACAGGAAAAAGTGCGCCGCAGACTTGCAACTTTTCCCCGGTTTCGTGGTTTTCCCCGGTTTTGTCAGGGTCTCAAAATAACGCAGTGATCTACAGTAACCAACACTGGTGAAGCGCCACGGGCCCGCAGCGGGCCCGCCGCGGGCCCGCCAGCGCACCGCTGACAGCTAAAAGAGTACACGCGTGGTGCACGCAGCGGGCCCGTGGCGGGCCCGCCAGCGGTTCGCTACCTGCTACATCGCGTGGGTGATCCCTTTCTTGCTTTTTTTTCTTTATTTGATATTTTCTATTAGAAACTAACACTGATGTTATTAATAAGACAGTTTATTGAAAAACAGAAAAGAAAAATTTAGAAAATTATTAGATTATCACAAAGTTCTTCGATGACGTTGCCCGAATCATCTCATCGTCGATCGTCCGAATCGAGATGTCGCACGTGTCTGAAAATTGAATAAGTTTATTATGTGAGAGCTGGCGCTAAATACGGCATCCCGGAGTTTTAAAAACTTTATTTCCACAATTAAATGGCGTAGAGTTTCATTTAATTTTAAAAAGTACATAAAAAAGTTTCCAAAACAGTTTAAAATAACTCTTTTTAAGCCGTAGAATGTCAAATAAGTCAAGGAAAACCGATAGTTGCATATAATTGCCACGGACTTCTTAGAATCATTTGAAATGGTACGCGGTTTAACTGGGCTTCTAACGTTTTCTATATTTTTAGGGAATATCGTTGTTAAAAATAAATATAGCTTTATTTTGTGTCATTCTTATTTCATTCCGTTCCTTTCTTCATAAGCATTTTTCCAAATTTTATCTGCGCAAAAAGCACCTAAATATTTCGCACCAGAACTCGGTCGCTCCAAGCCCTGTGGCTTTGAAAATTTTTGGGCTAGTTTCGTGCCAATCGGCTTTTTTTCCACTACGTACCGATTCGGATCCTAGGCCATTTTGAGAAATTTTCTCTTCCATGAAAGAAATCCTGGATCTATTTGAAAATAAAAGCCAAATGAAAAATCGGCTCAGTGAATATTGTTCTTCGTTTAATTTACTACATTTTTTAAAGTTGGTTCAAATCGGTGCGCTACCGGCTTTAGGAAATTTGTTAAAGGTATTGCAGTCGAGCAAAAAATAACGGATTTTCGCTTCCATTTTCAGTTTTCTGTACTTTTCTGGAAAATAAAGGTCTAACTAAAAAATCGGCTCGCTAATTATTTTTCTTCATTTAATTTGCTAAGTTGACACGATATTACGCAAACACCGCGTTGCAATTTTTTGTTTTCAACATATGTAATACAATTTTTTTTGCTCTTTTTTCGCAAATTTCAACAAGACTAAAACTTTTCAAAACATACCGATTGGCCAGATGAATTCGATTTTTTCCATAGCAGCCTGGCGTCTTTACCACCTGAAAATAATAACTATCTCAACAAAAAAACCCATTAAACGTACTTTACAAACTTCCTCGTTTTTCA
This sequence comes from Caenorhabditis japonica, assembly GCA_963572235.1. Lineage (NCBI taxonomy): Eukaryota > Metazoa > Nematoda > Chromadorea > Rhabditida > Rhabditidae > Caenorhabditis > Caenorhabditis japonica. The sequence goes on along the minus strand of OY754343.1, from coordinate 20,401,899 downwards.
GGCGGATTTTAACCTCCGCCGACCGCAAAATGTTGCCATTTTGATTCGTTTTTCCCCTGAAAACACAAAAAATTAATTAAAAATGAAAAATGATGATAAAAAACGGCAGAAAACCACGTAAAATTGAAGTTGTTTGACAAAAAAATATTGAAAAAAGTAAGCACCGCCCACTTTGCACTCTGCGGCACACAATTTTGCAATAATGCTGCGCGCCATTTGTTTCACGAAAACTGGGTAATACTGACTTTTTACGTTAATATTTTTGATGAATAAACAAAAAATGAGTATTGTCCATTCGCGAAAAAAGCAAGTGCGCTCCACGAAACTTAGTACTTCGTGGATTTAATTTTCGTTGCCAAATTATTTCAATTCACGTGTAAATTCAACGTGAAGTTAAAAAATTTGGCGACGAAAATGAAATCCACGAAGTACTAAGTTTCGTGGAGCGCACTTGCTTTTTTCGCGAATGGACAATATAAAATCACAAAATTTAGCATTAAAAAAAAATTAATTTACATGTAATCGCTTTAAAATAGGCAGATTGAGCGATGTTAGCCTGTGCTGAACTCATTGTCAACGTCAATCCGCAGTACCCGATTGTCAACGTCATTAAAACGGCAACTTCAGTATTATAGAAGTTCAAGCCTGCTACGCTGACGTGTACTGGATATTGACACAGCATTTAAGAGACTTGTTAAAAAAGGAACGCGATAAGGATACGGCGATAAAGGCTCCCTTACCGGCTTGACTCTTTTATATAGCAGCGTAGAAATATTTTTTCTATAAAAACTATAATCGATGGAAAACACATATAATGGATTCGTGGCGGAGTGACATTTCACGTGAAACCGGGAGACGAAAAATCTCTTAATTTCTTCAGTTACTTCTTCATTTTTTCGAATATGCTCAGTACGGAGCGCTGCAAACTCGCTCCCTTCGCACAGTGGTGGACGCGGCCACGTTGGCGACGAGAGAGTGCAGAAAATTGAGAGAGCCGTGGCCGATGTTTTGCTCTGATTTCTCTAAACCTCACTTCAAATGCATACGAAATTAATTGTTCGATTGGAGCGAGTTATCAGCATTTTATACCGAGTATAAAAACGTAAAAAAATTGTCCCTCCGCTATGAATCCATTATACAACCATTGCAAGAAGCCGGAATATCTACGTAATTGCTAATATATGCTGCATTTTTAATAAAGACTGCTACATTATTTTTGCAGGTACTGTAAGCTTCGTTACTGAAGCTGCACCTTTTTAAGAGAAAATACAGTGTTTATAGATGTGAATTATTCACAAGAAATGAATTACATTCAAGCGAACGAAACTCGTAGTTTTTTGAATGCCTTCATCTATTTGTTTGAATTTTGTGTAAATAATTTTGTTTTCAATGAACTTGCGACATGAGAACATGAAACTCCGCCCACTTATTTTTACGGTGTTTGCGGATTTTTGTTTTCATGATGCAAATTGTTTGAAAACCTAATAAACACTTCTCAAATCAGAACAAAACGTTTTCAACAAATATCAAAACAAACGAAACATTAATGAAACTTTTCTGCAACTTATCATGTCCAATTCTTACAATTAGAACAAAGTCTACTAAAAAAATCTTTGTACTCGTTATTATTCACATAAAACTAGGAAAAAATATTTATATACCTTCTTGAGACAGTTTACCATCCTCCGCCCACCCATTCGTCAGCTGGACGCTGGCGGGCCCGCCGCGGGCCCGTAGCGGGCCCGCCAGCGCATCACCACTGAATATCAGCATTTTCGATCAAAAACTCAACTAATTAGTGTCCTATGCGCATTTTTACTTCGTTTAAAATAACTATAATTCATTTATACATAAACCCATTGGAAACAAAAATTTTTTCACCTGTCAGTCACCTACCAAATATCATAGCCGCCGCGGGCCCGCCAGCGGCCAGCGAGAGCACCCAAGCGCTGGCGGGCCCGCTGCGGGCCCGTGGCGGGCCCGTAGCGTCTGCGGAGCCGCCGCGGGCCCGCGCGCGGTTCACCAGTGAAAGAGTAAAACTCGTGTTTTTATTCCTTTTTTCCTAGCTTAAAAATTATGTTGTGATATAAAAAAGTATTTGAAAGCTGAAGAAGTGCTTTTATCATTTTTTTTTTCTTGGCACGGTGTCACTGAGCGATACGCACTTTGAAAATTTTTCCTCTTAAATTCAATTTCAATATCCGATGTCTTCGTTTTGCCCCAGTCACCCACGCCAGCAGAACTTGATGATGATGACCGCATTGATGTCTATCTTTGGCCCTGTATCATTTCGTGTCCAAACCGATTCCTCAGCTCATAACAGAAAACACAGGTCTTGTCAATCCCCTGCTTCAGGACTCCAGAAGTTTGCCTCTTAGCTTGTCCTGTCCAAATCAAATTATCATACATTCCAATCCTCTCATGTAATCAATTAACCTTAAAGATCTTCTTTCAACAAAGTTACACCATCAAAAAAGAAAAAAGGGTCTGACACAATGGTCATGCAAACTTAAAAATCGAGACTATTGACTTCATCACAAAACAATGATAACGAAGTGCGAGAGATAGTGTGTGGGGACGATGAGACGCAGACTCACATACCTTATTGGCGGAAGGCCACTGCATTTCGCGCAACTGTTTTCTTTGTCATTCAGTTATTTTTTTCAAAGAAACAACTATGCGGTCAATACCGCATACTTTGCATCTTCCGGCTATAAGTCTACTAATAATAACAACAATTTCTTCCTCTGTAAATGGTAAGTCACTTCTAAATTTTGAAAATAAAAAACAACAGTAGATGACGTGGCTGATTTAACTTTAACCATGTTCTCTAACTAAAGGGAATTTTGAGAAAAAAAAGGTTGTATTCTTTAAGCTGCTCCAACCGATCGATTCCTTTCATTTTCGAAAACTGAAATGTGCGCCGCCGAACCACACCTTCAAATGTGTCAATCTAGTAAGTGTCTGTCCACAATCTGGTTTCTTCCTATCTCTTTTTAAACGCCTTATCACGACCAAACCGAACATTGACAGCGTCCATTAATTTATCTCATTATCAGAAGGAAATAGCCGTGCGCAAAGTTCTAAAATCATAAATGGCGACGGGCTGACGGCGGAGCGATTGGAGCAGTTGTCGGAGCATTCTTCCAATAAAGGATTCATTGAGGAGGAAGGGAATTCTGGAAGAGCATCATCTGCAACTGACGTGGAAAATGTAGCGGATCCGTTTGATAGTGTTCCAACTAGGTAATTTGACTTTTAGAATGGTCATTCTTTTACAAGTACAGTAATTATTCAATTGTGTCCGAATCGTGGCGAGAATAGTTTTGAAAGAACCTAAATATTATAAAACTCGGTAAACGCCTGTAACTGTTACGCAGATCTAAGAGGCTATAGCAGCTTTTGCGCATGACTTAGAGCTCCTTTCAGATTTTAAACAGCCTTTAAACCCAGTAGCAGATGTTATGCAGACATTGAAGGCTGCAACACCTGTTAAGCAGATCTTAAAAAGGCTGCAGATGTTACGCAGATCTTAAACGCGACACGCGCCGCACCTGGCGACACAAAATCATTGGCACCGCCCGTCTGTTTTCTGCTTGTTTTTTTCCGTTTTTTCGTCGGTATTTTTCTTTTTTTTTGCAATTTTTAATCATTTTTTTACTCCGTGGTAAATTAAAAGATGAAAAAAGACATTCTCGTCACGAATTCCACATTATATATAATGGATTCGTGACGGAGTGACATTTCACGTGAAACTGTGAGACGAAACATCTCTTAATTTCTTCAGTTATTTCTTCATTTTTTCGAATAAAAACGTGATTGTCACTCCGCCACGAATCCATTATAGCGCAAAATAATTTTTTTTCAAATAAAAACGCGTTTTGCGTCTTTTTGTTTTCACATTTATGTTTTTCGGTAACGTGGAAGGTTAATTTATTTTCAAAAAATATTTTCGAGGAAAAAAAAAAGAAAATGTGATTAATAAATAATAAGAAAATGTTTTTTGCGCGAATATTTAAATAGATACAAGCCTATTGGCTTCGTCGCCACTCTTTTTCTCTTGTTTCGCTCTTCATCATTCATTTGTAAGCACTCTGTTCTGCTGGGATTTCTGTCCTCTGTGGCTCAGTTGGTAGTGCGCGTGATTACAAATCCAAATGTCGCGGGTCCGTGTTTTGCCCAACTCAAAAAAACTTCTTTATTTTTCGTTTTTTGTGCGGTTTCGCATCGCTATTGATTTGTTTCATATATTAATCTCATTCTGCATTTATTTTTTGTCCGGAAAGTTCATGGAAGCATGTGTGATACTTTTCAAATATGTGACCGGAGGGAGCTGGGTGGAAGCTTGCTTTGTGACGGAATTTTTTGTGATTTAAAGTCTAAAGGCTTTTTCAGTGTTTAATCGGCTCCCAGTAACCTTTTCTTATCTTTTTAGAATCACATTTAGACTTTTAATTACAAAAAAATCCCCCCGCTAAGCACGCTTCCGCCCAGCTCCCTCCGGTCGCCCTTTTGAAAAGTGTCACACATGCTTCCGGCGCATTGCCGCTGAACTTACCGTGCATTGATAAATGCTCAGAAACGCATATTCAAAGCGTGAACAACAAAAACAATTAGTGAAAAACAATTTTTTCTCCAATTGACCTGAAATTTTGATAAATTATGTAAAAAATTCTCAAGTTTTGGACGGAAATCAATATTTCAGTGGGCTCTTGAGCATTTTTGCGATTCAAATGAACTCGCGCGCCACCGATGACGTGCCGCGTTTTCTATAACCGTCTAGCTTCTCTCTCTCTCTCTCGCTCTCTCTCTTTCCCGCAGAGCGCCAATTAAATTCCTAATTTCCAGAGCAAAAGGGTAAAGACAGAGAACCCGTCGACTAACAACACCATCCACCACCCGCCACGTCACCGGCGCCCAGTCAACACCCGAGAAATTCCAAAATGCAGGCGGCACGAGTTTGCCTACCAGTTGGAGTTTACAAGGAGTTTGAGGTTAACGTAAGTTGTTTGGACGGGCGTAAAGCTTAAAATCACTGGGGTATGAGGAGGGAGTGAGTAAGCGCGCCCGGACGCACACACGCAACGCATCCAATTGAGGCCCAAAAAAATAAAAAATCGCGCGAAAAATTTTGCATTATCGGAGAGAAAAATCAACGCGCGCGAAATAATTTTGGATAGGATTTCGTAATTTTCACGATTTTGCGTTGGTTTTTCTCTCCGATAATGCAAAATTTTTCGCGCGCTGTTTTTATTTTTTGGGCCTCATTTGGATGCGTTGCGTATGTGCGTCCGGGCGCGTTTACTCACTCCCTCCTCAAACCCCAGTGTTAAAATAACAAAAATAAAAAATATATCGTTCAGCGCGGCTCCGAGGGTGAAGCATTGTTCCGTCAGGTGACGAGCGACTTGTCGATCGAAGAACGCGATTACTTTTCTCTCTGCTTCTACGACAAAGAGGAAGGCATCAGACACTGGTTGTATAATGATAAGAAGATATTAAAGCAATTGAAAAGTTGGTTGCTTTTTTTTTGGTTTTCTGATGATTCCTAGTTGATTTAAAAGCCCAAAACAAACTTTACAGACCTTCCCTAGGAGTTATCTTTCGAGGCCAAATTCTACCCGACCACACCCACCACTCTTGTCGACGATCACGCACGATACTACGTCTTCCTCCAACTCCGCCGTGACATTCTCACCTTCCAGCCACCGCCCACACTCATGCCCTTCACGGCTCTTTTGTTGTTGAGATGACAATAAAGTGTATTAAATGCTATTTCTTTTTTTTTTTAAATAAAAATAATAATTATAAAAGTATGTTTTATTTACTAATAGAAAAGAGAAAAGGAACGAAAAGCAAAGTGAAAGCAGTAGTAGCCCCTTAGTTGCGCAGCTTTTGAGCAGATCTTTAGCAGAAACCCATAGCGCGTAAATTAACAGTTGCGTAAGAGCTGCGTAAAAGTTGCCAAAGTCTGCGTAACAGTTGCAGGCATTTACCGAGGTAATATTAACAATTTGTACGCGGCTTACTGTAGCAATGAATTTTTGAAGAAGCGTGAGCGTTTAATTAATAATCAACGAAAACCATTATTATGATGAGACCATTAGCGGATTGAATGTTTAAAGTTAAATATTATTCGAGAAAAAGTGCATATACGGACGATTCATACCAAGAAGAAAAACAATTCTTTCTTTCTTTACCTCCTACGAATAAAAAAATATTTTGTTCCCTCGCTTATAAAAATACATAATCCAATTAAAAATCAAAGAAATTCCAATAAACACCAACTATTCAAAATACTTAATTTTTTTCGTTTCTGCTATTGTCAGTACGGAGTGCTGCAAACGCGCTCCCTTCGCACAGTGGTGGACGCGGCCACGTTGGCGACGAGAGAGTGCAGAAAACTGAGAGAGCCGTGGCCGATGTTTTGCTCTGATTTCTCTAAACCTCACTCCAAATGGATGCAAAATTCTTTGTTCGATTGGAGCGAGTTTTCAGCGTTTTATACCGAGTATATATATTTCTATTTTCCACTCCATTATAAATTTGCATACAGAATACAAATTTCACTGATGAGAAAATCACCCGCAAAAAATTTCAGAGCACCTCCATCTTCTCGCAGCTACGATGAAGATCGTTATTACCGTCGGCAACACCATAAAAAGCACAGGAAAAGCCATCGTGGTGGCTATTATTACGGGTCTCCATACGGACAGTACTATCAGCAGCCACGTCATGACGCTCTCACGTATCGTGTCTATCCGGGTCTTCATCCAAAAGACGGGCGGTACTGTCCTGATATGAAGGCAATGTTTGCGTATACGTGTCAGCCAAGCAAACCTCTTCGGATTGATCTGGTCGAGTTTTGCAAAGTAAGTTGCTTGTTAATTTTATTACAGTACAGGGGAAATTGGGCTGCTTTTCATTCTAGTTGCATCATCAAAACATAAAACCCCGCCCACTTTTTACATAAGAATTAAAAAAAAATTTACGTAAAAACAAGGACGGGCACGGTGTCCAGGATTTGAAAAGTGGAAAACGCGCTCCACTGAATTTTTCGCGCGAAATTCAAATTTTGAGGCAAAAAAAATCATAAATTCTTAATTTTTTCCCAAATGTGCTCCAACTGAATTATAGCTGAGGTCTTTAGAAATTTTTTAAGCCTAAGAACGTCCAATTTTGTTCAGCCATTCTTTGGAATGATCATTTTTAGCATTGCGGAGCTAAAAAAGTGAGTTTTTGGTATTTTTGCGGGATAAATCTTTACGAAAATCGAAGTTTAGGCAATTTTGTGGTATTAAAATATACAATACATACATTTATCAAGGAAAAACAGGTTTTACTGGAAAAAATAATGAAATCAATAAAAAAATGCGAGAGTCGAAAAATGCGCAAGCACCGAAAGTGCGCCATGCTAATTTGCTGGCGCGCCAGCAAATTAGGCTCCGCCCACATTTCCAATCCTGGGCACCGTGCGGGGTATCATTTTTTGATGATGCAACTCGATTAAAAACACAATATGGTTGAATATTGTTAACTCAATTTTCTGGCCAGTTATAGTGTGCTCTAGTGCAAAAATTTTAATAGAAACAGACATGTTTAGAAGAGATATCCACTCAGATTTTTGCATTGCTTTAAGATTGAAAATTTGAGGGACATATTTAGATATTTATTTTTGAGCCACTGCTTACTGTATCCGGCATAATATTTTTTTTGGGGCGTCGCCAAATCGCACGAACTCCAAAAAAATAGTAAGACGCATAGAAATGCCACAGGGCACATTTGCATTTACATAGGTTCTTGCACGCCGTGAAATTGCCACGTAAACCGTGTTTTATGCCTATTGTGAAAACAAAGAAATTTAAACGGCAATGAAAGAAATAGCATGGGAAATGAAGAGATTTGTTCCCATTTTCGTTTGAATTTTAAAAGTACGCAAACACCGTGCCGCAACATTTTTGTTTTCACATTGTGTTATGCCGCGTCCAAAGTTCAAAAAACAATCCTAGAATCACGTTTTTCCTGCTGTCCAAAGTTGCACAGAATCTCCAGAAATAACAGGTGTTATACTTTTCTGCGCAAAGATTGTAAACAAAAAACAGGAAAATATAGTGGTAAACCCCTGTTATTTCTGGAGTTTTTTTTTTTTAAACTTTGGACGCGGCATTACGGATTACGGTAGGATACCATTTTTGTTAAATATAAATTTCAGTGTAAAATAATTCCATTTTTTACAAGCAATGCAAAATCATCTTTTTCGAAATTGGGCTTTTTTCCTCTACTGTCTATTTTATCTGAAAATTCAGAACTAGCTTAAAATGCGAAAAAAAACAAGATGTAATGGACCTATTCAAAGTACTGTAGAAAAACGGAAAAAATGACAAAAAACTGGGAGAAAACTCGGAAAATGCTCCGATTTCTCTGAATTTTTGGGAGAAACTGTCAAAAATGCTTCTGGGCTTATTCAGAAAATTTTGGACCGAAATATCGATTTTAGAAAATTTTCAGAAAAAAAATCAATATTTGTTAGAATCGATATTTCGGTCCAAAACTTTCTGGGAAAGTCCGGAAGCATTTTTGACAGTTTCTCCCAAAATTTCAGACCAATCGGAGCATTTTCCGAGTTTTCTCCCAGTTTTTTGTCATTTTTTCCGTTTTTCTACAGTACTTTGAATAGGTCCATTACTTTGGACGTACCATTACTCTATTAGAAGGGCAGTGCAGAGGATTTTCCATAAATGTGCAAATGGGAATCAAAATAACTGTAAAATATGCTCATTGACAGTTTTGTAATTTTTTGGGTACAGTAACCTAGGAGATGATATTCTATATTGTGTTTTCAATCGACTTGCGACATGAAAACGAAACGCAATTCAATTCAATTCAAGTCTGCATTCACCGTTCTGTCTGCGTCTCTTCAAATAGCACTGTGTTCGCGTCGTCGCGCACAAATAAGTGGGCGGAGTTTCGTTTCGATTCGCGTTCTCATGTCGTGTCGTGTCGCAAGTCGATTGAAAACACAATACCGTGAAAGTTTGGTGGAAAATTATTGTAGTAAGAAAAGAAGGAAAAATAGGGTAAACTTGTGTTTTCCAGGACTACGCCGCCTTCTGCAACGTGCCCAACTTCCATCGCCTGCCCGGACCTCGAATGGGACCACCGCTCACTGATAAGGGAGTTGGACACGTGGATGTCAATGGTCACTTTGGATTCGGTGTTGGCGCTGTGCCAGGTTTAGAAGTTGGAGTCGGTTGGGGCGTTGACGTGGGACCAATTCCCGGAATGGGCGAAAGTGTTGGCGTTGGTGTCGGTCTGGATTTGGGAATCATGGGCTCTAAAACCCCGGAAGCGTTCCGAAGAGGACAGGACGATCCAAATGCGAAGGGTGGCGGTATTGTTGGAATCAATGGTGGTGTTGGTGTGAAAGCGCCAGGAACTGGAGATGGAGTTGGTGTAGGAACTGGTTTGGGCGTTGGAAAGTAGAAGGAGAAGGCGTGATGGATGAAAATGTTTTTTTGATCTCTTGTTTTTTTTTGTTTTTAAGTAAAGAATAAAATACATTTATCCAATTTTCACAAATAAAAATTCCAAATTCAATACTCGCTTGTTATTACAATACATAATTTTTTGTTTTTTTTTAAATGATTTTCAAAGGGAAATATCATGCGGAATCGTTTCTCTGAAACGGATTTGTGGCCGGGGCATTTGCAGATGGAGATGCTGGTGTTGTGGCTTCTGGAATCGGGGGAAGTCCCAGAAAATCATCCGAGTGATCTGGTGAATGACGTGAGAGAATTGTGGGCAACGAGGATTTGCGGCGAACGATGGGGTCGGAGAATCCGCGAGAAAGTCGAGGAGTTGGTGGGAAGAATTGTCTGAAATTCGGAAAATAGATTTTAGAATAACACTGCTAGTGGAGCCTAATTTGCTGGCGCGCCAGCCAACTTGCATGGCGCACTTTCGGTGCTTGCGCATTTTTCAACTCTCGCATTTTTTTATTGCTTTTATTATTTTTATTTCAGTAAAACCTGTTTTTCTTTGTAAAATGTATGTATTGTATCTTTTAATTTTTTCGTAAATTTTTATCCTTCAAAAACACCAAAAAACTCAAAACTATTATTCCGAAATGGTGGCTGAACGAAATTCGACGTTCTTAGGCTTAAAAAAGTTCTAAAAACCTCAGCTATAATTTCGTTGAGGGAAAAAATTCAGAATTTATGCTTTTTTTCCCGAAAAACATAAAAAATTCGTAAAAATTTGAATTTCGCGCGAAAAAATCTAGTGGGGCGCGTTTGCTCGGCTCTGCCCACTTTTAAAATCCTGGACAACGTGCTGCTTATTTTTTTTTGTTTTTTTTTGCTGATTAAACCTGGATTTCAGCCCCAGAATTGCACGGAATGATAATTTGCTAATCCGGAAATCGGAATTAATTTTTTTTAATGGTATGTAGAACCCAATCCGAGCAACGCTGGACAAAACCCCGTGCCTAGGTAATTTTAGTATTGGTTTTTTTTTGTGCGAAGGGTTTAAATTTTTGATAAACGTCAGCAAAACTTGGGCTCTCGGACGTTTCGAAAGTTTTTCTGGATTTTGTCGACGCGGTGTTTCACACAATCATTTTGAAAAGCTTTTTAAGGAAAATTCCGCAAAAACCGCGACGACAAAATGCAGAAAAACTCTCGAAACATCCACTTTCGAAACGTCACACACAGTGAATCTTTTACTACGTCAAGCCAAAATTTCTTTGACGAAAAGTCCACCAATCAGCGAAAAAATGGGCGGGATTTAGTTGCAAAAGGTTGGCACAGATTTTCTATTGGCTTCGTTTTCGAATTACCTGGTGAATAAATTGCAATTTTGGGAATAAATAGTGTGAATATTAGAGGAAAAACATCTAAATGAACGTGCAAAAATAAATTACAGCTGAAAACAGCTCATGTGACAAGTTTCTGGTCTCTATTAGCTAATGGCGAAACTTAGGCCGTACCTTAAATAAATCTTGTGGAGTCGGTGGCAGCCCGTTTCGGGTAAACTTTTTTTTTTAAACGTAGCTAATTAAATGAAGAAAAATAATTATTGAGCCGATTTTTAATTTAGGCCTTTATTTTTCCGAAAAGTACAAAAAACTGAAAATGGAAGAGAAAATTTGATATTTTTTTACTAGTCCGCGACACCTTTAACAAATTTGCTAGAGCCGGTAGTGAACCGATTTGAGCCAACTTTTTTTTTAAAAGGTAGTAAATTAAACGAAGAACAATATTTATTGGGCCGAATTTTCATTTTGGCCTTCATTTTCAAAATAGCTCCAGGATTTATTTCATGGAAGAGAAAAATTCTCAAAATGGCCTAGGATCCGCATCGGCACGTAGTAAAAGATTCACTGTGTCACACTTTCGAAACGTCTACTTTCGAAACGTCCGAGAGCCGAAACTTGAGCTAGTGATGCTCGAAAGGAGCTGAATATTTAAAAATTAATCAAAAACTTTGGTGCTAAATAACCGAGATTTGTTTTCCTCAGTTTATTAATACTAAAAATGATTTTGTTTAAAACTTTTATTAGAAAGTGTCAAGTAAAAATTTAGCAGCGTCTAACTTTTCACTTCCAAACCTGCAGTTACATTAAAAAACAGAACGCTCTTAATCCAGCTAAACTGAGAATGTTTCCACTCTCGTTTAATCTATCCTAATCCTTCTCAGAGCCGACTGTCTGAAAACTCCAATGAATCAACAAAAAGTGTTATTTGATCTTCCAAGAAAATGTCAAATCAAATGACAAGTGATCTTCGACTTTGTAGGGTTCATCAATAACAAAACAAAAAACAGAAAAACACCTGTGCGATCTTTTGGTTTGCGGGCGAGTCGCTACGCAGAGAAATGAAATGCTCACCTCATTGCTTTGGGCGACAGGAATGGATTGTTGGTCAGCGAGAAGCTTCTCATTTTGGCTGCACTCAACTTTTCCTGCTCATAGACCGCGTACGGGGATCGGTCGGAAGTGGTCGATGAGGTGGTGCTGATGCTCGCTGAGCTAGTTGGTTCCTGGAAAAATGAAGATGACAATTTTTTTTTGGATGTGCTTCTGTTTTTGTTTCTGTTTCTGGCATTCTCAACAGGAAAAACAAGGAAGGAAGGAAGGAAGGAAGCAAGCAAGCAAAGTGACCGTTGGTTTTATATTTATTTTTGTTGTGTCTGTGTTGTGTTGTTTTCAAAATCTTCTCCTTCCTTCTTTTGTTTTTCTCTCTTCTTCTGGTCAATCTGTCTAGCTTCTTACCTGAATATCCTCTTCCTCTGATTCGGTAATATCGTCAAACGAGTTGAACGATCGAATTCTATCATCTCGGCGCATCGTGAGCGTCGGCGGTCGGGGCTCCGAGGCGAATCGGTGTGAAGATGAGGAAGCGGTGGCTGTCATGACTGGAAAACGTGGAATAATGAGGGTAGAAAGTAGAAAGCTGTGAGCATCTGACAAAACATCTGAGAAGAGAAAAAAGACATAGACGGCTAGAGTGCTCTCTGCGAACGGACGGGCGGGCGGGCGGGGAGAGGAGAGTGAACAGTTGGCTCACTGGGGAGTTGAAGAAAAAGAAGATGAAGGGGAAATTGTGAGCAAAAAGACCAAAAGAGCCATATCTAGGAGAGGAGAGGAGAGTAGATGGGAGGAGCGGAGAGGTCAGGGCAAATTGAGTTTAGACTTTATGTCTGCATGACCTACTGAGTTCAAATAGAGATCACTGCTTCATCGAGGGCTCAGTGACACTGATTAAAGACCATCATCCAATCAGAAGATTTCGTGGGAAAAAAGTGGAATAAAAAAAGAGAAATTTTCCACTCACGTTTTTTTTTTCAATTTCCAAATCCACCGGAAAAGCATTCCAAAAACAAAAAGGACGTTGAAAACAAAAAGGACGTTCATATTGTGTTTTCAATCGACTTGCGACACGACGTGAGAACGCGAATCGAAACGAAACGCCGCCCACTTATCTCTGCGCGACCACTCGAACACAGTGATATTTGAAGAGACGCAGACAGAACGGTGAATGCAGACTTGAATTGAATTGCGTTTTCATGTTGCAAGTCGATTAAAAACACAATAGCAGGAAGAAAAAAAAATGCAAAAGTAAAGAAAGAAGAGTGAAAAGCTGATGTGGAGACAACAAAAAAGACGTCATTAAGGATAGGCGCTGTGCCAGGCAAAGTGGCAGAGAAAAAAGAAGGGAGAGAGAGAGAAAGATGTATGGATAAATAGGCATGGGTAATTGCATTCGATGGATTTTCCATCCGAGAGGCATGAAGGATGCTTGAATTGTCACTGACCACTACTAAGGATAGATTCAATTTGGCTAATAAGCATGGGCACAATTTCTAAGGCGTATTTTGGGACGGGACGGGACGGCAATTTTGCCAGAGGCAAGACTTTGGCAAGAATTAGGCACTTTGAACAAAAGTCCAAACTTCAGTGGATAAAAAGGCATTTCTGCCTAAAAAAAGCTCAAAACAAAAATTGTTGCCAATATCAACGAAATAATGCAAAAATGATGGAAAAATGATTTTTTTTTTCAAAGTTTTTTGCCGTCCTATTGAGTTGCAGCATGAGAACGAGAGAAAAAATACATGTTTTCTCTGCTTCTCTTCGAATCGAACTGTGTTTGCGTGGTCGCGCGAAAAAAAGTGGGCGGAGTCACGTCACGCGTTCTCATGTCGCAAGTCGATTGAAAAAACAATAAGATTCACAGAAATTTCCTGAAAAAAACAGGCGCGCACAACTGAAAACGACACCATAAAACTGTAGAGGAGGTCTCGCAGCAAAACCGCTACCGTTTACGGTTGCGCGCGCTTGATTTTTTGAAAAAATAGCGGAAAATTTTGTCCAATTTTGCCTAAACTTCAGCAGAAATATGTTGGAAAGCCGCAAAAAACCAAAAACTTGCCGAATTTAACGGAAAAAAAAGCAAACATGGCGGAATTGACTTTGAAAATTTTATTTTCATGAAAAGCGGTCAGTCGATCGGCCACGCGCTGTTCCTCGGCCGCGGCCATCAGGTCTTGCAGCGAAAAGCAAAAAAAAAAACACACACACACAGAAGCAGAACAGATGCAGAGAAAAACACAGTTTTATCAAGTTATTAACGGCAAAAAATGAGCTAAATTTTGGGAAAATCAAAAAAAATTGCAAATCAAGTCCACGGCGAGGGTAAGAAATTCACAAAAATTGAGAAACTGCATGCTTTTTATTGTGTTTTCAATCGACTTACGACACGACATGAGAACGCGAAACGAAACGAAACGAAACGCCGCCCACTTATTTGTGCGCGACAACGCGAACACAGTGATATTTGAAGAGACGCAGACAGAACGGTGAATGCAGACTTGTGTTTTCATGTCGCAAGTCGAATCAGCACTTTTCTGCTTTTCAACTCTGACCAAAAGATGGGCGAGACTAGCAAAAAAATAAACCTAAACATTACCCAAAAATGCAAGAAATTAGCGAGTCTGGTCAGAGGAGAAAAAGCAAACGCAAGAACAATTATCATTTAAACAAATTGCAGACAATGAAATCATTGATTACTCACTACATTTGTCACCAACTGATAACAAAAGACCAGGGGCGGAAAAATGCAAAACAGAAAGAGAAAATTGGGTCTTTAAATAATGGCATCACTTTTTTTTTTTTTTTCGGAAACCCTATTACCCCGCACGCCCCGATATTTCGCAAGTGCAAATAGACAAAAAAAACGTTGCGAGAAGTGGGAATTCCCCTGAATGAGTCAGCTAAAGAGTGCTGTGCGGCGCAGCGCATATTTTAAATTATTCATGGTAAAGGGCTGGATTATTTTTTGCAAAAAAGAGGGTTTTTTTTCTATTTATAGTTTTGGAGTTGGAGACTTTATTAAATCATCAGCATTTTTTAATCGTGGGAAGTTGTGCCCCTATGGAGAAGGAAGTGTGCCGGAAGCTTTTAAAAAACACACGTGCTAGCCAATAATCAGGTAACGACAATAATAATAATTATTATTATTCTTATATGTATTCACAAATCACATAAACCTAAAAGTACATGCATACTACTTTTCGATAGGGAATTGAAATGTATTCAAAAATTTTTTAGTTGGTTTTTATTTACCCTTCGAGAAAAAGTGCATGCACATGTATTTATTTACTATTCATAATATTTCGTGGAAAATTGAAAAAGGTTGAGCAAATAGAGGTAGAGGTAGAGAGAGAAAGAGGGAGCTATACGAATTCTGACTTACAACGTCTTCATCTTCCATTCTTCCGGAATAAGATGAAAACGGACGACGTCGTCGAATCTTCGTATGACCTGGGTGGAGGGAAAGTGTAAAAGTGGGCGGAGACTGGAATGGGGAACTAATAAAAGTCAACAATCTGGTTTTTCTCTCATTGAAAATAAGAAAAACTGGGGAAAATGAGAAGGGGGAGCGGGAATATTTATTTACCCCCTACTTGTTTTGAAGCAAAAAAGAAAAACCAAAGAAAAAAAAAGGGAAAGAGCAAGCAAGCACAATTATTAGCGAAAAATGTAAAGTTTCCGGTTCTTTAAGAGTTGGTTTTTGTTCTTGAACAACATGTTTTTATTTTGGTTTTGGAAAAGAAAAGTGAAAAGTGACTCATTTTTTTTTGTAGCCGAGTGCAGAATTGAATTAAATTATATTGTGTGTTTTCAATCGACTTGCGACACGACACGACATGAGAACGCGAATCGAAACGAAACGCCGCCCACTTTTTTGTGCGCGACCACGCGAACACAGTGATATTTGAAGAGACGCAGACAGAACGGTGTATGCAGACTTGGTCTGGCGTTTTCATGTCGCATGTCGATTGAAAACACAATAGTTGCAGTTTAAATTTGATGTTTCGCTTCAAAAAAAAAGGCGCGCCTTTGAGGAGCAAAGAAACACAAAAAAGCTTCACATTCTCACGACAATTTGACGTGATTCGCGGTTTCTGTTGAATACTGATAAGTGAATGAATGACGTTGCCGATTAGATTAGTGGTGTCCTGCCTCGATTAGCAGAAAATTGGAACCGGAAGGTGTTGAGGAAAACGACTAATCGGTTAGTTAATGGAAGGTCAAACAGCTTTAAATGGGAAAAAATAGTGCAGAACTTTCAAAAATCCAAGTTCAAAGAGTGTCGCGGCCAGAGAGCAATGCAGCTCTTTTTGGTATTATTCTTTGCGCAAAGAGACTGTTGCGCAGCTGAAATATGTACATTCATGTTTACACACATCGAATGAAATAAAACAAAAAGTGTTTGCCGTTGAACTTAGCGTGTTCTTTGGCGTTTGAACGGAAATAAATCAACGAAATCAAGATTTGTTTTGCATCGCATTACCAAGTCGATGCGCAGTCAAATAATTGCTAAAAGAAATGAGAAATGAATTAAATGAGACGCCAACTTTGTGTGGAAAGGTTTTAAAAATATTCTATTGGGTGGGGTTTACGAATAAAAGAATTAGAGAAATTTTATTAAATATGCGCACGGTACCTTCCAACGGTGTTTCTACCTGGCGCATTTTTAAAACCCTAAGGCTCAGTCATTTTCTGACCAAAAAGCCTCGTTTTTGGATTAAAATGATGGTGTCATCCTGAATAATCAGGCAATGATTCGAATTTCTCAAAAAAGTAAATTTTCGAGCGAATTGGAAGACGGGGGAGGCGTGACTCCTAAATCCCCCGCCAAACATTGGTACCCACGCCTCCCCCGCCTTCCAATGCGCCACCAAGTTCGTCGGGTAATGACATTAATTTTTCACTCGAAAATTCACTTTTTCGAGAAATTCGAATCATGATCTGATTATTCAGGATGACACCATCATTTTAATCCAAAAACGAGGCGTTTTTGTCAAAAAATGACCGAGCCTTAGTTTTTTAAAAATGCGACAGTTAGAAACGATTTTGGAAGGCTGGGGTGCCGTGGTACCTCTTTTAATATTTGTTATTTATTTATTTAAAATCGCCTTATTTTTTATTTGGGTTTTCTCAAGCTATATGCTTAAGAATTCTAAATTCTAAATTCTATTCAATGAAAGAATTGACCGGCAGGCATAACAAGTGGCTAGCAGAAAAAGAAGAAAAATATTTGTATTATTGAAGCACAGATCTATTCTCTATGTGTTAATAAACTATAACCATTAAAGATTATCTTTAAATACGGTATTTTCTTCGTGTTTCAATGATCATGAAGACAAGGAACTCAAGTGTCAAAATACATATGATCATTTTAAAATAAGTGTACAGTGATGATGAAGAAAAGTACTTTTTGTTCGTCGTCTCATTAATTTTCTGAAATTCAAACAACATTGTATGCATTGTACAAAAATATTGTCTGTTTTTTTTTTGAAATCATTGTATTTAAAAGAAAGTGACACCACCAAAAATCGTCGGGAAGTATGTATTAAGAAAAAGTGAACTTTGCCGTCTTCTAGCCTCATTAATGGTTAAAGTGATTACAAAAAGTGTATCAATTTGCAACAGGAAAGGATCAAAAATGATACGAAGATTGATTCCACGAAAAATTCTGGTAGAAAATATTGGGGAGGAAATATGAGAAGAAGTGATAATGATGCTGATCACATCACCGACAAAAACAAGATTTGATAAATGGCCTCAATCATTTTTCAATTTTAAAAAGCAGTGTGACATTAGAAAGAAAAAGCAAGATATAATTGATCTATCGCAACTTTTCTGTGAATTTTAATTTATTTATTATGGCTGTGGGCATTGTTTAGAAAACAAGTGTTACTGTAGCAAGAAACAGTAAATAAAAGTCAAAGAACAAACTCTCACTAACAAGTAAGATCAACGCGTTAGAATGCTTTGATCTTTTTTCTGTGTTTGAATGTTTGTGGGAACTTTAAAAAAAACCAAGGAAAAAGCCCCGCCCTTGCAAGACTGTGGCGCGAGTTTTGTACAGGCAAAAATTCTAGTACCCGGAAGTTAGAACACTAACGCCCACCCTCCATTAAATACTTTTTCGGATTATATAAAATCGGTATCACTATCGTCTCAGCTGCCGATTGGCGTGGCCTTAAAACTCTTTCACGTGCAAATTCAGCGCGACCCGACGCCGCTGAAATGAGTTTAAACATCACCAAAAAAATCAAAAACCTTAAAAAGAAGAACGACTGAAATTTTTAATAAAAACCACGGAAAAACCACGAAAAAACCATTAAACTCGTTAAAACTAAAAAAAAATGGGTTACGGTAACACTCATTTTAGCTGTGTCCGATAGTGCTTGCTCACTATTTTTTGGGCATTTTTTTCGAGAACAAAAAAATGCTTGTCTAACATAAGCATGGGCGCATTTTTCTACCGTAGGCTGCGTTTGGCTGATACGAAGAGGATACGCAGAGAAGCAGAGTGCGAGGATATTGTTGTTTTGTGGCAACATGCCAGCAGCGACTCTCGCAGAAGAGACGCAGACAAGCAGCCTCTCTCTCAGCGGAGCGCATTGCCAATAACATTCCGGCCAGCACACCTTTTTATTTATGTATGTATCTTCTTATTTTTGCCAAGTTTCCGAGCTTACCATGAAAAATAATCAAGAGTAAACAGCTGATTATTAATTGTTATTTATGCAATTCGATCAGTTAGATGAATAATGTAATTTATAAATATTGGAGGATTTTTTTAAAACGACAATCTCAAACTTACCCATCGGCGACTTCCGCATTCAGCCAAAAAAAAAAATAATAAAATAAAATAAAATAAAAACTCCAGTCAGTCAAAACGTAAAGAAATGCAATAAAAAAGGGAACATTGAACTCTTCAAAGTGTGAGCAAATACAAAAAGCGACACGTGTATGTACGTATGTTCCAAAGAAACCCACACGGGGAAAAGTGGGCGGAGCCTAACGGAACACCACCATCCGTTCAAAAACCAGTTCACAACGATCATAGATAGCAATCTCGTAGAGCGGCAATTGCCAATAATTGGCGCAGGCAAGTAAATGAAAAGTGGGCGGTGCTAGTGTTCGCAGGCACTTTTTATATTGCATTTTTTGTCCCGAAAAGTCCTTGAAATGGGATGAAGTGATTGATGAACGTTCGAGTACGCAATGCACTCAAACTTCCAATTCGACAAGAATTTATACCCAATATTGACCACAAAGAATTCTCGGATTGGTGTCTGGCGTAAACTAGGGTAATCTTCGGCTAATGCGATCTAGTGCCAACATGGACGGACGATTTGGGATTTGTGAATAGAAACCACATAATCTGGTAGACTAAAGTTTATGGTTTTTGTTGCAAAATTGCAACAAAAAAATCCTGAATTGTATGTGTACCAGTGTTGCACGGAAAGAAAAATTTCTAATAATTGCTAAAATGGGGTTATTCACGAGAAAAAAACCGTTACAGGTAGAGAAACGGGGGTCTCCCCTGATATAGCATTGATATTGAAGAGACACAGAGACTGCCCCCTTTCTTTGAACTCCTCACCTTCTGCGTCTCTTCAATATCAATGCTATATCAGGGGAGACCCCCGTTTCTCTACCTGTATTTTTTTTTTACAATTCTTGACATCGCGTGAATTGGAGAAAAAAAAACAAAAACAAACCGTTTTTTTTCTCATGAATAACCCCATAATCCGGAACCCGATATAAAATCTGATATCCGGAATTTCAAATAAAACGTTTATTACCTTCCGTCAAAACAATTTTATACCGTATTCCAATTTAGGAAATGTTCCAAAATCGAAAAAGTGGAAAATCTGGAATCGCGTAACGGCTCAAAGTTCAAAAAAGAGGAATCCTATTTATAATTGATTTTAGATGAATAGCGACTTGATTAGGAATAAATTAGTCTGATTTTTGGAGCATCGAACTCTATTTTTGGTGAAAAATGGAGCACTCAAATAACGAAAAATGTCTTGACAACAAAAAATGTAATTTATGGAACTGTTTCTGGTGATTCTCCTATTTTTTTTTAGAAATCATAAACTCGTAAATGACTGGACTGTGGCAACACATTTTTTTTTTCAATTTCAGCAACTCTTATGGACCTATTCAGCACAGGAAAAACCTGTGCATAATTGAGGAAAAACGACAAAAAACTACAGTAGTCGGAGGTTTTTTGACGTAAACAACTAGGCCGTTCTATGGTTTTTTTCCTGGAAAACAACCTGCGAATGGAAAAAAAACCAGGAAAAACTATTATTTCCCGTGCTGAATAAAACCAAATGCAAAAGTTTTTCACGTAGAAAACGCGCCCTGGTGCACAACTGCAAACTATTAAGAATGATGCTCAAAAAGTTAAAAATTTGTTTGTTTCTATTCTAATTTTGGACATAATTTATCACGCGATGTCGAGAATTGTAAAAAAAAATACAGGTAGAGAAACGGGTGTTCCTCCTGATATAGAATTGATATTGAAGAGACACAGAGACTGTCCCCTTTCTTTGAATTCCTCACCTTCTGCGTCTCTTCAATATCAATACTATATCAGGGGAACCCCCGTTTCTCTACCTGTATTTTTTACAATTCTCGACATCGCGTGAAGTTTTTTTTCTCGTGAATAACCCCATTATAATCGCTTACAGTCCGGCTGACGCTCCTGTGAATATGAAAGTTCGAATGGAATTTCGTTGAAATTTTCCATTTTCTAGCGGAAATTTAAAAAGCAGAATAAAAAAATCACCCCGATTCTACCAGCTGAAAATCAAAAAAAAAAATGGTCGCAACCGTTGTAATCGGTCACTTTTAAATGAGAAACAAAACGGAAGATCGAGTCGAGCTAAAAGGAAAATAAGCGGATTGTGTCAATTTTGTCGGTTTGAACTCGTGGACTTTACAGTTTTTGCTCCCCCAAATAACAAAATGTTTAGTTTTGTGTCTGATTTATGAATTTCAATCTGTTCAAAAAAAAAGTGTTGACCACGTGTGAGGATTTATTTTTAAATAATGCCACGCAAAATTAAAAAATCTAGACCACTCTCTAATGTTATCCATGTTTTTATTGGATTCCAGAAAATTTTCAACAAATAACTCGACCTTTTTGTTTTGTTTTCCCGAATCTTCCAACATGAAAAATAAGGTGAAAAACACCTTGCACCCAAATGTTTTCCACTTTTCTGCACGTCTTCTCGTACATTCTGCACTCGAATCCGTCGCAAAGGCGATCAGTCACGTCTCAGAACACAGAATGAAATGGACGAAACAAGACATTTCCAGGAAAAAAAGAGAGGAAACTTTGATCGAAAAAGAGGGAAAATCGAACGACAAACTTTAGTCTTTGTTCTGATTTTATCCGGGCACGCACGTCGATTGACCCTAGCGCTCTCTCGATGTATATATAATAGACATCGGAGATTCATAAATGGTTTTCAAGACGCGATATGCTTATTCTAGATGCCAGAGTCTGAATGGGTAAGAATAAAAAGGTAAGCCTAGAGCTAGAGGTACAACTGATAAATAAAACAAAATAAAAACAAAATTTGTAAATATTTTGAGTGCGACATCCCTTTTGATCAGCTTTAAAACTACAGTATCGCAGCTTTTTTTTTCTTCACTTTCTTGTACTTGTGAAAGAAAGAAAGTGCAACGCGGTGTTAGCGTACTTTTGAAATTCAAACGGCAACGAGAGAAATAGTATGGCAAATGAAGAGATTTGTTCCCCTTTTTGTTTGAATTTTAAAAGTACGCAAACACCGCGTTGCAATTTTTTTGTTTTCACAATAAAAAAAACTCCGGGTACTGTAGTTTTTGCCGAAAGTTAACATAGGGTTATGGGTCTATTCAGCACAGGAAAAAACTGTTTTCAGTGTTTTTACGACTCTGGGACGTTTCAAAACAAGACGTTTCAAAACTGGGACGTTTCAAAACTTTTTTTGCATATTTTCTTAGCGTTTTTTGCCAATTGACACCAAAACGCACCCTCATTAGGTTTTTATTTTTTGCTTTTATCAATTATTTGTATTTTTATGGAAATTTAAATACACTAGTACGCCGCAAAAATGCAAAAAAGTTTTGAAACGTCCCAGTTTTGAAACGTCTTGTTTTGAAACGTCCCAGAGCCGTTTTTACACTATGCAGAACTGCAGAAAAACGTTAAAAAACTACAGTACCCTGGTGTTTTATGGGGTTTTGACGTAAACAACGCGCCGTGATGCGCTTGCGAATTTTCGCAAATTCCCATTGAAAATTAAAGGCTCATTACTTTTTTAAAGCATTTTTTTCTGGTAAAAAATATTTTCCTGTTCTGAATAGGTTCATAAATAAATTAAATAGTGGCCTACAGTAATCAATGAAGTGCGATAGGCCAAGCTTCCAATTTTTTCTTACTAATACCGTATTTACTCTATTACAAGGCCTTATGTTGTTCAGAATCCCGGCTGATTCTTGCTGAAAGGTGAAAAGTCATTTGAAATCAGAGAAATTCAAGAAAACAAGTGGAAATTTTGGGGGAAAATGTACAGTAGCGGACAAAAATATAACTTTTCAATGGAGAGGGTTACGATTCTGAACATTTTCATGACTCTGTCCCGAAATGTTTCTGGCAAGCTTCAAGAATGGATTCGGTAATTTTTAAAAAATTGCAGATTAAATAAAAATTTCAGCTAATTTGCTGGCGCGCCAGCAAATTAGCATGGCGCACTTTCGGTGCTTGCGCATTTTTCGACTCTCGCTATTTAAAATTGATTTTATTATTTTTTTTCAGTAAAACCTGGTTTTCTTTGCAAAATGTATGTATTGTATCTTTTAATACCATAACATTTCCCAAAATTCGATTTTCGTGAAGATTTATTCTGCAAAAACACCAAAAAACTCAAAACGATTATTTCGAAATGGTGGCTGAACCAAATTTGGCGTTTTTAGGCTTAAAAAAGTTTTAAAGACCTCAGCTATGATTCAGTTGGAGCACATTTGGGAATAAATTAAGAATTTATGCTTTTTTGCCCCGAAAAACATAAAAATTCGTCAAACTTTTTATTTCGCGCTAAAAAATCCAGTGGAGCGCGTTTGCTCGGCTCTACCCACTTTTCAAATCCTGGAAACCGTGAGCGCCAACAAAGTAAGTAGTCAAAAAATAAATCTTTAAAAGAAGCCTCAAAACGACTAAACGGACCGGAAAAAGGATTCCATTTCCGTAAAATGGAGAAATAAGAAATGGTGAATGAAAGAGGACACTTTTGCAAAGAGCATTTGATACGAAAGACTAGGGATTAAGTAAAAGGCGAGCATTTTGAATTGATTCAATTTATTACGAAATTAAGCGACAAGATCAGAGCTCCTCTATGAGGCAGCATCTGTCTCATCATACATTATACCACAAAAAAACGCATTAAAGACGAATTAAAATGCAAAAGAAACATAAAGAAAAACAAAGGTAAAGGTAAAGTACAGTAATCTCACGGCTACCGGTGGAAATGAGCACAACGGGGGCGGCAGGGTGGTGGTCTAGAAGAAAGAAGGATTCTGAATAAATCAGAAGACGGAGGAAAAGAGTGATGATAAAACAAATTATTACAATGTTTATTAGACCAGTAAGGAGTCTTTGAAAGCGTGCTTAAAGCTTTGAGTGTGAAGAGGAGGCATTTCCTGACATGGTTCAGAGAGAGAGAGAGAGAGAGAGAGAGAGAGAGAGAGAGCGCGAGAGAGAGAGAAAGAGGGAGAGAGAAATGTCACAACGGGGGACACCCGAGAGAAAAAAAACCTACAAATCTAGTATTTAGCAAATAAAATTAACGACCGGTAATGTGAAAGAGAGAGAAAAGAGGAATGTGTACACGCATAGAATCGGGAAAGATTTGAAACATGGAAAACCACTACAAGTCCTGACAGTACATGTTCGGCTTGTTCAGATCGATTCGCAGAACCGTCTGTCCTTGTGGCGTCACTTCCGTAGTCAGCATTGACGAGGATCCACCATCCGAGTAGGCCGAGTCGTCCGACATTTTCGAGCTCGGCGGCCGTCTTCCACTCGATCCAGTTCCGTAAAGACGTGGATTCGTGGGTGCCACTGGGGGTGGCGGCGGTGGCGAAAACTCTGGAGGAGGGCGGTGGTGCCATCCCTGATAAAGCTGTTGCTGACTGACGTAACGGCCATCGGACATCAGACGCTGATAGGCTGGTGGGGCCGCCATTCGGCCCATGTGACCAGGATGCATGTCTCCGTAGGCGATTGTTGCGTAGTCGTAGGTTCCTGAAGAATATTTAGTTTTATGAAGCGTTGATTTCTCAGCTCCTACTGGACCAATTCGCACCAAACTTGGAGCAAAATTTTCAAACCCAAAGAGCATGAAAGTCATGTTCGGATAGAACTTTTACTTTCAATACTTTTCGGAAATTCAAAATTTTTTTTTCGATTTTTAAAACTGAAAATTGAATTTTTTTGCTGTTAAATTTTGTATTCTTTGAATATAAGTATAGTCGGCGAATACATCATCAACCTCGCTCTACTGCAAAATTCTTGTAAAACAGTGTTGCACTTGCAAGATTAACTCGAATTCTAGTTTTTATACTTCTTTTCAACGGAAAATAACGTATCCACGACGAGTTGCAGTTAAAATTTGATGTTTCGCTTCAAAAAAGGCGCACTACACTGTTGAAAATTGAAAAGTGCCGTAGAGCGAGGCTGATGATGCATTCACCGAGTATATTACGTATTCCTGGAATAGTGAAACCGCGTCAAATGGTGTACATTGCGGTCTCGTCACGGACGGTGTTTGCGGGCTTGTGGATTTACGCGCGAATTTGAATTTTTCGGTTTCGAAAATACAAATTCCGTCCACGGCGAGATCGCAATGTACACCATTTTACGCGGTATCACCATTCCAGGAATACGTAATATTGATTTTTTAGTAAAAGTTCCTAAAAATGCTCTCAACTTGTTGCATTCATAACATGAAAATCAAAAAATTAACAGAAATATTCAGTTTTGAGAAGTTCTCAACCTATATAAGTGGCTCTTTCTCGACCGTTTTCGGAAAATTTTCTCCAAATATTTTCGAAAAAAAGCTTTATTTTAAAAGTCGGATAATCAAAATTTCCGATTCCGACCAGGCAAGTTCGAAGGGTAGCATACAGGCTTGTTCGGAAAATCGGAAAAGCAAATTTTTTTTCCGAAATAATTTTTCGGAAAATCGGATACCCGAAATTTTTTCCGAACTTCGAAACTAAAACTGGATTTTTTTTCAATTTTGTATTTTCCGAAAAAAATTCTTAACAATTGGCTCATCTTACTTCTTTGAAAAAATACAAAAATCAACAAACTTTAAAAAAATTCAACAAATTTAAAAAAATTCAACAAAAATTCAGTTTTGAGAAGTTCTTGGTACTTAGAAGCGGCACCTAAAAAACTGCACTTTCCTGATAAATAAATTCAAAAAATTTTTCCGAAAAAAGTCGGAAAATTCGGAAAATCGGAATTTCCGTTTTCCGATTCCGACCAAGCCTGGTAGCATACTACCGGCATATGCCATCGAGATTATTCTAGTATTATAATAATTTAAATCGTTGGTTTTTAACAAAAGTCATCAACCCACCTTGTTGTTCGTAAATCTGTTGATGAGGATGTTGTTGGTAGACCGGTATTTGATTCTGATTCGGATGTGGCATTCCCCGATTATTATACACTAATCGATTCGTAGTATCCGAGTTGGTCAGGTATTTGTCGTTCGTGTTGTACTGAAAAATGAATTTAGGTAAAAAAAAAACAAAACCTGGGATGAATATTTAATTTATGGTAAACACTGTTTGTGTTAAGTCATTAGAAATTCTTTTTGGATGGATAAATGAATAGTTCGAAATATTAGTACTAGCTATGAAACAGGGCACCAGAAGGAAGGGAATTGGATAGGTGTAAATAAATAAATAACACTCTGTTTTAATTTCACACGTAAATAATTAATTCTCACGGTTGTTTCTTTTCCCTACGGCCACCGGCGAGTAGTCCGCTTTTTTCGTCACACCGACACGTTTCTTCTACACAACACAAATGAACAATGGAGCAAAACGTAATGGGGTTATTCACAAAACCGGAAAGAAATCGGATAATGCTCCGATTGACCTGAAATTTTGGGAAATATTGGAAAAAATTCTCCTGTACACGCTCAAAAAATTTTGGACCAAAATATCGACTTTTTTCTGAAAACTTTTAAAATCGATATTTTGGTTCCAAATTTTCTGAGCGTGTAAAAGAGAATTTTTTCCAATATTTCCCAAAATTTCAGGTCAATCGGAGCATTCTCCGATTTTTCCCGCAATATTTTTCCGTTTTTTTCTTTTTTTTCCGGTTTTGTGAACAAGCCCATAACGTATTTTAAAACTGAAGAGGAACATACCAGGAATTCACTTCCAGAAGAGCTGTTCAATCCGGGTGACATCAAATCTCTCGGATGGTTGTTTCGTTTTGGTGACGAATCGCTCGACCCTCCTCCACATCCACGACGGTACATCCAGTGCGAAAAGTCCTTGCGCATTTTTTCAGCGAAAACCACGTGGAACAGAAAGATGAAGAGTCCTTGCAGCGAATTGGTGATTGTAAACGCGTACGCCATCGCAATCGATCGAGAATCCTTGATCCAGAAGAGACCGAGAAGCCAAGTGACTCCTAGAAGACACGCCAATGCCAACGATCCTTTGACCCAGTTGCGAATAGATCTTCCCGAATCCACATCGTGACGGCATGGAAGATACCCGCCACTCGTGTGCTGATAGACTGTGCAAAGAGTTTTGACGAGCACAAGACTGTTCACACAGAAGATGAAACATGCGGGACCGGCAAAAAACCACACAAAGTTGTCGTGTGTGGTCAGCCAGCAATGATCGGCAGTTCCGAATCCATTCGAGTTGTACAAGTATGCTATGAATGTGACGATCGCTGGACAAATGTATCCAACAAGAAGATAGGAGAATCGACGTGGATCCGATGGAAACACTTCTGTGAGCATTCGATGAATGTGATATCCTTCGAGGAGCATCCAAGTGAGGGCACAGAGAAACATGTACATCAGGGCGCCTGCGATTATTCCACATTGTACAGAGTCGTCCGTTCTGGCGATTCCAGCCAGGAAAGTGATTTCAGCAAGTGCCAACGAGAGACAAAGATTCTGATGGATGAATACTCGATCTCCTCCGTTTCTACTGAAGACCATGTAGGAGAAAAGAGTCAGAAGGAGACAAACGATTGAAATGATGCATCCCACGTAGGTGAGTAAGGTGAGCAGAGTTGCATCGATCTCATCCAAATCGTGTCCATGGACGTCCATCAATACGGCAAAGTGCGTGAGATGATCGCAATCGCAAGTGGTCATGGTTTTGTTGTGGAAACTGAGACGGCATCCGGTTGGGCTCCAGTCGAGTTTCTGATTGTCCCACCAGACGCAAACTGGTGAATCCATGTGACGAACTGCTGATTCCTTGTGATAGAAAGTGATTCGTACATTTTGTTTCAGTCGATCCACTTTTCGTTCTCTTCCATGCTCTATCAAAGTTGCTCCAACAATTCTAGAGACAACTCTACGCTTTCTAGTGATGGGCTCTTCGGATCCACTCGGTACAACCACCAAATCACTCGGAGTCATGTGTGATCCCAGATTGTCGAATGAAGAGAAAAGAACTTGTGTATCCTCTTTACTGATGCGAACAATCGCATCCTGTGGAATATTCACATTGTCCACAGTCTGTCCACTCCAAAGAGCGGCCGATGGGAAAAGGATGTAATCGGTTGGCTGTTTTGTGGTCGCAATTTTGTGTGACACCTCTACTATAATCGACGGTTGAACAATGATATTCGACTCTGCCGATTTGGACATTTGCTTTGCTGATGCAATCATTGCTTTCTCGGCAGCCTGGATGAAACGAGACGCGTATTCTTTCTGAAGTTTCGATTCCCAACTCTCCCAAATCTCCTGATTTCTTATTACATAGTTCATCACTTCCACTAGGCCTTTGTTGACGAGTGACATGTGATGAGACGCCCATGTTTCTTCAGAAACTTGCTCCACAGTTCTCTCGAGAAGGTGAAGAACTTTTGGAAGATCTCCTCCAACCATTGGCCGTCTCGTCTCCGGTCCAATGATACGCAGCAATTCAGGAAGAGCACTCGCGTCTCGATTGGCAATTGCAGTGTTCAAATAGCCAATTTTATGAGGCAACCAATCACTGAGACATCCGGCAGAGTTTGGATTTTCTGTCGACCAGTGACCATCGGAAGAGCACATCCACAACTGTTTTCCATTCGATCCTTCTGGGCACGGAGCACTAGAAGTCGTTCCCGCTTTCGTATTTTGCCAGTTCACACCTCTTCGGTTCACCGATGAACAGTAGAGGTCTTCTTTCCTTTTCGGCGCAGCAGTGACGTGGCGGGAGTTGAGAGCATCCTGCAAAAAAAGTATATATTTTGTAATTCTTTTTGCAGCAATAAATCATCATAATCCCCCACACGCTAACCTTTGGGCCCTCGTCTTCGTCTTCTCCTCCGACAATCAAACTGCTATCAGAAGAAGTCGTGGCACTTGTAGTGGTTGAGGTTGTGGTGGTAGCTGGAAAATCAAATATTCAAATTATAGAAATAATGGGGTTATTCTCGGAACCAGCAAAAAAATCAGCGAAAATTCGGAGAATGCTCCGATCGATCTGAAACTTTGGGAAATCATTTAAAAATAACTTCCGGTCATTTCCTGAAAATTTCAGATCAAAATATCGATTTCGAAAATTTTAGGAAATAAAAATCAATATTTCGCTCTGAAATTTTCAGACCGAAATATTGATTTTTATTTCTGAATATTTTCGAAATCGATATTTTGGTCTGAAATTTTCAGGGAATGACCGGAAGTTATTTTTAAATGATTTCCCAACGTGTCAGATCGATCGGAGCATTCTCCGAATGTTCGCTGGTTTTTTCTATTTTTTGCTGGTTCCGACTATGCCCACATCAAAACACACCAAAAACTAACTAAATATTTAAATAAATCAAATTTAGAAAAAAAAGAAACATGCAACGAACCGTCGATTATACAGTCATACTTCACTTCCAGATATTTCGGAGTGTTCGGACACGGATCCTCGATAAACGTCGCATTGGTCATTTCGAATCTGCACTCTGTATGTCCGTTGCATCTGAAAACAAACCACACTGTGCACAAACACACACTACATCAAACGCTATATTCAACAAAATAAAACGACAGTTTCAACCACGTCCAACAAGATACACATGATCTACCTTGGCGGCATTCGTGTTGCACCTCCAAATACTTGCTCATCATTGGACACGCGTCGTCGAACAAAAACGTGTCGACGAAGAAACGACACGTCTGCTTGCCGTTACATCTGGAGAGAAGGACAACCTTGCAATTATTGCATAATTCGTGGTACCCCCCGGAACCACTGTAATCCACTAAATGCCACCCTCCTGGGCTTTTCTCAGTTTCTAATTCATACATCTGTTTTTTGGTTTCAACCGGATTAACCTCACCAACTCTGTCTTGCGCAACAACCCAAAAATTAAAAACCAAATGACCTCTAAACTTGAAAGTTTTTCTGCATTTCGTCGTCGTAGTGTTTGCACACACATGCACGAAATGGCAAAAAACACTTGAAATTTCGGGAAATTATGGCAAAATACTCCCGGACATTCCTTGAAAATTTCAGAACAAAATATCGATTTTAAAAACTTTCAGAATCAACATTTCGGTCTGAAACTTTCTGGGAATGAATGTCCGGGAGTCCTTTTGCCCATATTTCCCAAAATTTCAAGTCGATCGAATAATTTCCCGAGTTTTCGCGCAGTTTTTTTGCTATTTCGTGCATAGCCCCGTTAAAAAGCTTTTAAAAATAAATATGTGCAAACACCGTGACGACAAAATGCAGAAAAATTTTCGAAACGTCCTAGTTTCAAAAAGTCCGAAAGCCGTTGTTTTTTACAGCGGTGCCACCTGCTTCCGATGCTTGTTTCCACTACAATGAATTTCAAATCAAACCAAACAGGTGTCAGAGTTCATTCATGTGAACTGCTCTTCCAGGACACGGCCATCAGAGAATAAGTGATCACTTTGCGCAACCAACTCCCTCCCCGTGGGAGATCAAAACAGGCGGCATGCACGGCCGAAAAGAGCTGCCAGCACGTGTTCGCGTCACAAATCATCAAATGTCCCAGAAGGTGAAAGGCCATCCTCTCGCATACTATATCAGACAATCAATCAACCCCCCCCCCCCCCCCCCCCCCCGCTGATGGTCCTCTTCTATTTGAAGCCGGGTGAGACTTTCTTTTGCCGTCTCCTGAGAAATAAACAT
Source organism: Caenorhabditis japonica (assembly GCA_963572235.1). Taxonomy (NCBI): domain Eukaryota; kingdom Metazoa; phylum Nematoda; class Chromadorea; order Rhabditida; family Rhabditidae; genus Caenorhabditis; species Caenorhabditis japonica. The sequence goes on along the minus strand of OY754343.1, from coordinate 20,371,643 downwards.
GCAGTCTGCAGCACAAACACCGAATTCATACAATGCCCGAATTACCGAAACTTATTTGTTTTCAAGGCCCCTTCGGCCGACAATGTTTCTCCTCACCACAGGCAGTCTGACAACAATGCGAGTACAAGATGACACATAAAACGTGTACAGAACGCCGTCCCCGGCGATCAAATACATCGTCAATTCGTTCTTTTTTGTTGTTTTAATCATAGGCTTTGAAACACATAGGTCTGTCCAATTTGTTCGTGAAATTCGACCAGCCGGCTCACGCAATAAACGATGACAATTGGAAATAGAAAAAGGACACCTTCAAAACGCCTTCTGTTGATCCTTGTCTCTGGAGAGAGACGGACGCAAGCTGAATCCAACAAGAGCCATCATTAATTGCGTGTGTTTTCGTTGTCCCCACAACAGTTACATTAATATTAGGACTGGTACCGGTAATAGAAGAACTTGTAGATACACCGTATCGTCTCATATTTCTTTCTGTACTCATTGTTCCAACAATTTTCGGCGAGCGGCAAATTAGACGCAAAGTCTATCCGGTCAAGATGAAGCGAACGACGACGCCGCCGCCGATAGATACATTGTGTCTCGCGAGAAAGAGATGAGATGTTTTTCTTACCGCCATGCGGGTCAGTGAACATTGCTCAATAACAATAACTATAGGACGACGCCAACTTTCTCAATTAACCTCCATTCCGCTGCGGTAAAATACAAAAGAGTTTGAGACGGACGAGTGCACTATGGGCGCACTCTGTTTATGCAAATCAGCTGGCCCCCTCCCTTGTTCCAAGACTAAAGCGAACCGAGAATCAAGGAGGACCTCTTCCATGTCCCTCATTACTTATCGTCACTGATGCGAGCGTCAAGAAGTCGGCAACCGTCTGCCCCCAGGCTCTCCACACCCATCCATCCATAATCCTTCTTCTTCTTGTCCATGTGCGCGACGCCGACATAATCCTTTTTTCTTCATCTCCCATTTCTCGGCTCTTCGTCTTGAGAAGCGGTTCAGCCAACCAGCCACCCATCAAAAAACAGGAAAACGTGTTAATTAAACCACCCATCTTTCCGTATTTGATGTGCGCGTAAATTTACTCATTTTTCTTTGAGATTGATGGAAATGGTGTGGCGTCAGAAGCCATCAATTTGGCACCTCGACGGGTGCATGTGCCCCATTTCATGCTCGAAAAGAGCTAATTGTACAGGATGGAGGCCCATAGATTGACACAAAAAAGCAATTAGTCATCAAAATTTATGGGCCACTGCCAGATAGAGAGACAACATGTGTTCGACATACGGTACATGGGATTTACCGCAATGTTTCCTTCACGCCTTCGTCGAAAACAGCTACATTTGAGGCTCTGGGACGTTTCGAAACTAGGAAGATTTGAAACTGAGACGATTATATTTATTTACGACTTATTATCATGGTAAAACTACAAAGAATTACCATGAAAATACGAAAACAACGAAAACTCATATTTGAATTACCGCGCAATGCGACTACAGTACTCTCCATCGCGCCGGGACCACACGCGACCACACGATTGCCGACGAAATTAATTTGGGCCTACTTTTGCCCGTGTGTTCCAGTCACTTGTTCGCGGTTTTCGTCTTTTTTCTCCCTTTTATTCCGTATTTATATCGTTGATTGTTTCGTTTAACGTGAGTATAAGTCCCTCTGAGCACGAGTCCCTCTTTTCCTGTTGAAGGTTTTTGATTGGACCGAATAAATGATATTCCGAAAAGCATTCTACCACAATCTTTTGAACACCATTCGCTGGGACGTTTCGAAACTTTGGAGCTATTTTTCGACGCCGTGTTCGTACTATAATGGATTCGTGACGGAGTGACATTTCGCGTGAAACTGTTAGACGAAAAATCTCTTCATTTTTTCAAATAAAAACGTGAAAAAATTGCCACTCCGCCACGAATCCATTATATTGATAAAATTGGCCCAAGGATGAAATATTTGTCAAATATTATACCGATAAATTCGGAGCATTTTTCAAAGAAAAAGAACGTGCCAGTTTCGAATCGTTCTGGTTTCGAAACGCCCCAGAGCCGATAAAATTGATAAAATTCGTTCAAAAGACAATAATATCCCCATGACGAAAACTTTCTTTCTTGGCAACTCCCTCGATTCGAGTGCGTCAAGGTAGTTTGCGCTACTAATTGACTGCTGTCTTTGTTTGCACAACTGTCGCTTCATCATCTCTTCCAAACCGTTTTGAAGGGAAATAAAGCTAAAGATGCAAACATAGCCACATTGTAAAGAGATGTTCCTTTTCTAATTGGTAAATGATGATGATGATCCAGAAGAATCCGTCGTCCATAACAAGAAACAAATGTCCACTCATTCTTATCCCATCTTGTTTTGGAGCAAGCCAGCATGAGACATCACAAGAGGCTCAAAACTACAACAACATATGGCCATCAATCTAATAGTGCTCTAGAATTTCAACTAAAAATTTCAACCCGGAGGCAGTTGCAAAGAGCAAGAGCACAAGAGGCGCCGCTAAGAGTAATTTCCGTTTCCGTGGTAGTAGTCCCTTCTTCTTCTTTTTCAACTTTCTTTTCGTACGAACGAATGAGATGGCAGACTCCCGGAGACAGCATAAAAGCAGCTGCAGAAATCATCGAAATAGCAGCGATCGGCCTCAATTCATTCAAAAAATGAAGTCGTTTGATAGTGTGAAATGATGCGTTTCGACAAGACGCCATCCGTCCGAAATGCGTGATCGTCGTCGTCGTCGTCGCTAAGATGGAAGAAGAAGAAGAAGAAGACGGCTAATGAATGTTCTCTATTCTCTCATCGACAGTAATGCCTGTCGAACAGTCAAAAAAAAAAACGATCATGAACGACCTTGTTGTGACATTGCAAGGCAATATCATTACCCGTTTTTATAGCGGGCCTATTGTGTGAGGCTGCTCGCTAAAAATGTGATGTGCCAATTCAAATCCGCTCATCTATTCATCAGTGACGTCCAATTAGTACGTCTAATCCAGCGCGACAAATCCGATGCCAAGGTCCCGTCGGTTCGTACAGTGATAAGAACTTTTCGACTATTTGCTTCCTCTCCCTCTCTCTTTCCAGTTCCCAGTAAACACGCTCAATGTATTCAGGAGAAGCGGTCAACGAAATGTGCAAAGGTGTGTGCGGGTAAGCCATTACCAATGCGCTTCGCACCTATTCAACACAAACTCGTTGAATATGTTAGTTAGGTCACCAACTTCGTTTCCACCCGAAATGTAAAATAAAATAAAAGTAATAACACTCACTTTTTCTCTAGTATCGATTTTGTCTTGTGGTTCTGGCAATTGTTGTTGTCTGGCACAATATCCGTGTCGGGAAGGCACACCGCTACAGAGAATCTTCCATAGTTTCCCAGAACAATCGAAATCACTTTTCCAGAGGGACAATTCAGTTCCGCAGGTTCGCCATCGCAAATCGTTTGGGAGATGATGCCTGAAAAAAAAACCAATTCATTCTCGACATGACTTGCATTATAATAATAATAATTTTCTGTTTGTTTCATTATGCGCACCGCACCGTTCGTCCTCCTCGTCCTCCTCCTGGTGTTGCGTTGCGTTGCGTCGCGCAGCGCATGCTCACGTTTCAAACAAACTCGACGTCTCTCGATTTCGCCCACTATTTCAGCGCACTGTACAACACGAGGCTCTTCATTGCGACGAGTTCAGCAGACAGAACATTACGCCATAGAAACCGTAATCGTACACCCTTGCAAACGGAAGAGGGGCGAGAAAGAAGACAGGCCCCTCGTCAGTCACTGCTAATTCGCTTAGGAGCTGTGGCGATGACACTGGCATACCAATTACGAATTACGTACGTCTTATCCAGAGATGTGCTCCCTCCAGTCATAAGTGGCTCTTCAAACCACTCGCCATCACCGGGCGCCCTCTTTATTCAATATAAATTCTCGCTACAAGGGAAAACAACACATCGAAACTTGTGAGCGAATTCAATTCTCATGCGAGAGGACCATCGTCGAATGTGCAAATAACAAGCGTATAGAGTTTCTTCCCGCGGTTAAAAGGCTGGATTCATGTTACACCGAACGGATGAGGTGGAGGAAGCAGAGTCAATGAATAATTGAGCTGAGCCGGGTCAGTGTCCCATTTACGACCGTTCGCTTTTATTCAAATAAAAAAAGCGGATGATGAATCTAGAGAATTTACCCGACAAAGAGCGAAAAAAGGCGACGCTTTATGCTTCTTTTGTTCCAAACGCGGACGAACAATTGACGCCATGCCGATCATCACTGCCCATCAGCTACTTGTCATCGTCTTGTCTATCATCCCAATCTCATTCTGGATTCACAACCAAAAACCGCCGAAAAAGGAATGATACAATCTCGGGCACCCTTTCATTCTATAGATAAACACAACCCTGACCGCACAGGCGTTGTGCAACTCGATTTGCCACCAAATTCATCAGCGGCTTGCTAATCCGCGAAACCGACATATGCGGCAACGGGGCTGACACCTCCTACTGTGAAAATGACTGCCATGTGTTTTCTCGAGTCGCTAAAAAGTGCATCCAGAGCCGAGCCGAGCCCAATACGGCGAATCTTTTGCCGCTATCTAATTGTGGTCCTTCCTACTGTTTTGCAAGCTGTCTTTCCACTGCACTAATTGACTCAATTTCGGTCACTCGCAGGGTGGGTGGACAACAAGAAGTAGAAGAAGTAGTGGAGAGGATGAGAAGCAGCAATGTTTACTAATAGTATCGGTGATCACTCGGAAACTGCTGTATCGAGCAGATGAGTAGTCGGCGGCGAGATAAGAGCCAAAAAAAAGTTCTCGTGTGTACTTTTGGGATTAGAGGTTCGAGAGGAAATCAATCAGTTATGCTCATTTGTCTAAAGTTTCATGTTGTGACACAAGTTGTCGGGCAGGCACCGACAAACCCAGTTAGAAGTGGGTGCACTCAAGTTTTTTTGTGGTTGCTGGTAAGCAACGAGATGAGATACAAATTAATTCGAGGACGACGCACAACCAAACACAAAACTAAATGCGCGAGACGAGATTGAGAACAATACGTTGGTATTGTTGGGGCCTAATTTGTTGTGTGTGCATTGCCTTGGCTGCTGCAACAATGTCATCCATCCCATCATGTAAAGCCTGCTGGATAAGCTCATTCGCTCGTTAGGATGGCGATAACAAGGACAGGTGGCAGCAATGATCCATCCACAGGTGCCTTTCCACAAAATAACACGTTAATCCGGTACGACAGGTATCCCGCCAAATCAAATGTGCCCTTTTCGAATTCTAGGTTAGCTTCGTTGCGAAATGTAAACAAAATCGTCAAGCGGAAAGGAAGGAAGAGAAAGAAACTTCCATTTCTGGGCGAGGAATTTGCAAACCAAACCAAACCAAACCAAACTAACAAAAACGTAGTATTATTCGGGGTGGCCCAGCAGCCATCTCTTTATTTCTCTAACTTTTGAGGGGCACCTTTCTTAATCCTTTCTCGAGCAACTCATCATAAATATTCGTCTTCGCCTACTTCTTCTCTATCTATAGTTTGGAGAAATGGCTATGGCTGCCGCTCAGCAGGCGGTCCGACCCGGTACTCACTCACTTCCGGACCCGTTACGATAATATTACGTAACAAAGTGCGGCTCTGTCCGCCCGATGGAGAGCCATGCCCATGCCTCGATTAACACTTTGTACCAACGTGTGTGTGAACGCATACAGGAAGTCGGCTCAGTCATGACAGAGAGATAGGCAGGCCGGGCGGTTTCCGTCCCACGGGATATGCGTCGGCAACGCATAATTAGTAAAATTAAATGACATGATCTTCGAAAGGAGCGGGTGTAAACCAGAGAATAAGCGTCGTTAACTAGGCGTATCGTTAACTAATCGGCGATGATCTCAAGTGGAGAGAAGATGAGGGAAAAGAATAGAATAGAATAGACGGCGTTCTCAACTTGAACCGAACTTGAAATTTCGCTTTTATTCTATGGTCGGCCCGCCAAAATGGTCAAACGCGCTCCGCTGAACTCAACGCTATGCGATTTTCATTTTGGTTTCCAAATTATTTCATTTCACGTATAAATTCAAGTTCAACGGAGCGCGTTTGGCCATTTTGGCGGGCCGACAATATTTATTTTATTTCCCTCATTGAGTTTTTCGTTTTTCGTTTCAAAGTCAAATACTCACCGTTCTCATCTATCGTCGGCTTGCTGCCGGCCCCGATCGTGCCGATTGACAGGAGACATAACGTCAAAAACGCCGGGAGCAATGAGCGAGTCGTCGAAGTGTGAAGACGTCGCATCAATGCATTCGTTCTTCAAGTGCCAGAGACTTTTTCTGGAAGAACAATGATTAAATATGACGTCATTTTTCTTTCGAAAGATACGTGTCACAAAAAAAAACAGATTTCGACAGTAAACGAAAGAGAAAGCTGAACAGAACAGAACAGGAAGAGTGAGGATTGGCGAGAGACGAGAACGACGGGCGGGAGGGCCGTGGTGGACAAGGCGAGGCGAGCGGAGGGGAGGGGAGGGGCGATCGGGCAAAAGGGGCGGAGTTAGTTCCAGGAGAGAAAAGGGGCAACTCTGTACACGTGGGTAACCATCTGGGTACTAATGACGTGGGAAAAAAAGCGCCGCTGGAAGAAAGAACAAAGTATCGGTGACAGTGTGAACAGATGGATTTTTCCTTTTCAGACAAGTGCGGAGATTGATGAGATGCATAGTTTAAGGCAAAATGTCCCTTCCATTATGGACCTATTCATAGGGTTTGTTTTTTTGACATTTTTAAAAATTTTTTGACATCTATGAATAGGAAAAAAAAACTTGTTTTTTTGTTTTTTTCTCCTATGAATAGGTTCATTATTTTATGCCGCGTGCAAAGTTTTAAAAAATTCCTGAAAGCAAGAGTTTTTTGGAGGCCAAAATTCCCCAAAAATTCCCAGAAATAACAGTCGCGCACAGTTGATTCCGACTTTACCGTAGTTGTCTTGCTGCGAGACCTTCTGTGTTTAAACTTGAAATTTCCCACAATTGCTCAATTTTTCTTTTATTACGTATTCCTGAAATTATGGTCTCGCCACGGACGGTGTTTGCGGACTTGTGGACTTACGCGCAAATTTGAATTTTTCCGTGCCGTTTTTAATTTTTTTTAACTCTATGGAATTTGAAAATTTTTCCGGACTAGTGTTTAAATTTTTTATCGCATGTTGAAATAAAAATTTTAAGCAGCTAGTAGCTCGGAAAAAATTTTAAATTCCACAGAAATAAAAAAAATTAGAAACGGCGCGTTCATCGAAAAATTCAAATTTGCGCGTAAATCCACAAGTCCGCAAACACCGTCCGTGGCGAGACCAGACCACAATGTACACCATTCCAAAAATGCGTAATAAAACAAAGTTGAAACATAAAAGGTCTCGCAGCGAAGCAACTACGGTAACATCGGTTTCAACTGTGATCGCCTGTGGGATTTTTTGCTTCAAAAAACTTCAAAAAACTCTTGATTTCAGGATTTTTTTTTATATTTTGGACTCGGTATGTGAGATTTGCAACTAAATTTGAAGTTGTCACACACAAATCACCAAAACTTTACTCTAAAAAATATGGAGACAAAGAAGAAAAGAAGAGAAGAAGAGCAAATTGATGAAAGCGACAGAAAAAGAGAAATATGACAGTTTGAAAGTCTGATGAACATCCATATGTTCCTCCCTCTCAACAGCTCTAGACAAACATTTCTGCACAAAAGAGTGACAATTCTGAAATTTTCGCCTTCAAAACGCCTCAGATGAGTCACCGAATACAACAAAATCTCGTGATAGTCTCAAGGCAGGTGTAGAGTGAAAATCTGTCCGGAATGTGCTACAGGCACAAGCAAATCAATCAAAACATGCACCTACAGAAATAATCGATCGCATTTCTCGTTTTGAAATTTAGTGCCCAATGATTCACTTTATAGTTAGACCCGACGGTTTTTAATGGGGCACAATTGACTCACGGTGCGAAGAATGTATAAGATGGAAGAAAGAACGAACGAAAGTGAAGAAGACTAACAGATGATAACGTAAGCGAGGTTCTGATATGAAAAATAACTCGGAGGAGTACACAAATTTTCTGAACTTTCCATAACTTTGACCGCATCATTCCTAGTGCCTTAAAAAAAGTTTGGTGCAAATCGGTCAAGTACCAGCTGAGAAAAAGCTGCGGAGCTGCACGAAATCTGACCGGCTTCTAAGCTAAATAATAGTAAAGATGATGGCGAGTGGTTGGAGGATGGCAGCGACAATATGGGTTGGTTGTAAAACATGATTCTTGCGCGAGAAGGATCAGAAAGATAAATTGGCCCTCATATCGCAGACCAATATCTCGGCCAGGCTCACACCACAGAGACAATTGTGGTGAGGGTGTGATGATAGCGCGAGGAAACGAGGTGAAACAACAATTAAGGCGTCGAATGACCGCGATTAGGAAAGGTTATCGGAGGAACAATCTTATTCGAAAAGGAGAGCAATGGTTCTAGCCATGTAAAATTACGTCACCGAGCACGAAAAAAAAAAGAAAAAAATTAATCTGGTCCCACAGTGGAGGATTGTTTAAAAGTTTAGTGGTTAAGATATTTATTTTCGCAAATTTTATGAATCATAAAAAGTGAAAAAATGACAGCTTGTGTCACTAATAACCACATTACAAAACAATAGAATCGTTTCAATATTCTTGACAGTTACAGTATGATTTCACGTGAAATCGTTGCATTTGTCACAGGAATTTTGAACAATTAAAGATTTCACGTAAAGCCAAAGCCCCTCACAAGGGAATTGCATATAGACGGGCTTCCAGAAGTTTCTAAGGGAAAATTCCAGTATAGCCACCCACTACAATATAGGTACCCACGCTATAGTATAGCCACCCATATAACTGAAAAATGGGATTTTTCAGATTTTCTGTGGGTGGCTATTTTGAAATATATGGGTGCTTTTACTGGAATATATTATTACAGTTAAGCCACCCACTCAGTGCTAATGGGTGGCTATACTGGTTTCCTAGGGAATCTTTCAGAATAGCCACCCATATATTTCAAAATAGGTACCCACATCAACGGGCTATAGAATAGCCACCCATTATTTCAGAATAGCCACCCATAATTCCAGAATAGCCACCCACGCGGCGCCGACTGTGGGTGGCTATACTATAGCGAGTCAAATGGGTACCTATTTTGAAATATATGGGTGGCTATTCTGTAATTATCCCGTTTCTAAAAATTTGTTGTCATATGGTTTGAGGTATGGAGTTTCGATTGTAAAATTTCTAGGGTGCACTTTTTCGATTTGGCTGAAAAAAGCGTCTGTTATTTTGAATCGCAATCATCTAATCTTTAATAATTTCAAGCGTTTAAAGCATAGGATGAATGGTAGAGTGGATAAGAGGTTCAACTAGCATGCAGGAGATTCGAGGAGATCGTTCACGTCATTTGTTAAAATGGCCGAACTTCTCATCCACACTACAATTCCTCCTCTGCTTTCAATGTTTGAAATTTTGAATTATAAAGATGATTGCTGTTCAAAAGAATTTCAGCCGTTTTTTTTTCAGCCAAATCGAAAAAGTGCCCCTTAGAAATTTCCAAATGAAAACTCCAACCTCAAACCACATGACAAGAATTTTTTTAGGAACTTCCCTTGACAGATTTTTCATTCTGTTCAGACTGTGGCCATAATGCCGCGTCCAAATATCAAAAAAATTCCTGAAATCAGGAGTTTTTGCAGTCCAAAATTTCGAAAAAATTTCCCAGAAATAACAGGCGGTGACAGTTGAAACCGGTGTTACCGTAGTTGCTTCGCTGCGAGACCTTCTATGTTTAAACTTGAAATTTCCCACAATTGCTCAATTTTTCTTTTATTACGTATTCCTGAAATTGTGGTCTCGCCACGGACGGTGTGCTTAATTTTTTTTGTTGCGGGAAAATTCAAGTAAACACAGAAGGTCTGGCAGCGAAGGAACTACGCTAACACCTGTTTTAACTGTCACCGCCTGTTTTTTCTGGGAAATTTTTCGGAACTTTGGACTGAAAAAAACTCTTGCTTTCAGGATTTTTTTTAACTTTGGACGCGGCATAAACGTTCCGCATGAACCCTAACTATGGCCGGCAAGAAAATTGAAACGATATATTTAAATGTCTTCATTATGCACAAAATAGTCTAAAATCTATAACTTTCCCACTATGCTCAAAGATTGACCTCTAAAAACGACAGTAGTAGATTATTGTTTTATGAAGACACATCGGTGCATCAAGAATAGAGTACGTCTGCTGGTAGGTCATAAAGTTTTCTGAAAGAGGGATTAGTGGATTACGGAAATCGAAACTGCTGTCCGTCCTGTCCGTCTGCCGGTAAATTGGCTGGGAAAGTGATCCGCCAAAAGAGTTATAGACACCCGTAGGATTGCACTATATGAAGACAATAAATACATGTGAATATTATTATTATTATCCATTCTTCCGGTTGTTGCACGAATGTATATGTATGTATATGTAGACGTGGGAACGTGGAATTCGAATTTTCCTCGATTACAGAGTGAGTCACAAAACGGCATATATAGTAAAAACGAAAAAAAGAAAAGAATAGAAAAAAAAAGAAAAGAAATGTCTCTTTAGAAGAAGAAAAATGCACTACTCTCATCACCGAACACATTACAATACAAACGGCGCGCTACGAGACACGTAAATCAAACTTCTGTCACTTTTTGTAGAAGAAGACAGGTGCTCGCTTACAAGTTGAAAAAAAACCAGTCAAAATTTAAAAAAAGAGAAAGGCCGACGGCCAGCGCCAAAAAGTGAGCACTTATTGCATAGTTAACCGTGGGATTCTAAAGGCGGCTAAAGGGTAAATAGGGGTTGGTTGAAGGCGTCCATAAAAACTGACCAGAGCCTTATAAAAAGAAGCCGTGCTTCATGTTTTACGACAATTTTCCGGATACACACAAGGTGGGCTTTTGAGTGGTTGGTGTGTGGAGCCATGGTGCTCCTCCGGCCTGCGGCAGGAAAAGCCGATTTTAACGATCTCGTGTGCTGAATTCATTGACTCGGAAAGGCCCATTGGGAATCCGGGAAAACGAAAGTAGAAGCACATTTCATTAGATATGAATTTACTGTATTAATGAACTTTTTATACTGATATGCCAATGTATGGATGCATATAACGAGCACTTTTTAACGATGGGAAACGGGCAAGTTGAGTTGGGCGAGGGTTTGCATTTAGTTGTCGAGGGCATTGAACCCGAAAAAACAGAGAAAAAGGCATAACCACCCCTTTCCTTTTTTTGGCTTATGAGACGGCCGGTCAACAAGGACTGCTCTTTCATTTCAAATTTCAAAATTGCTTTACTTTTTTTTCAACTTGGAACAAAAAAAAAAAGAGCGAGATCTAAAATGCGATTACAGGCAAAATAAACATCATGGAGAGGTTATAAGATTTGGCACATCTAACTTCCGAAAAAGTTTAAAAAAAAGCTCGTATTACTGATGTCTCAGCGTCTGCTCATAAACTTTGAAAATAGTCAATTTCCTCACGAAATATCTCGAAGCGCATTTTTTTGACACAGTTGAAATTAGTGCAACGGTAACCCATTTAAAAATGCAATGGACCTATTCACAAAACAGGAAAAAAGGAGGAAAAAGGAAAAAAATTGCGGGAAAAATCGGAGAATGCTCCGATTGACCTGAAATTTTGGGAAACATTGGAAAAAATTCTCCTGTACACGCTCAAAACATTTTGGACCAAAATATCGACTTTAAAAATTTTCAGAAAGATCTATATTTTGGTCCAAAATTTTTTGAGCGTGTACAGGAGAATTTTTTCCAATATTTCCCAAAATTTCAGGTCAATCGCAGCATTCTCCGATTTTTCCCGCAATTTTTTTTTGTTTTTTGAATAGGTCCATTACATTTTTAAATGGGTTACGGTTGCACTAATTTCAACTGTGTCAAAAAATGCGCTCCGAGATATTTCGTGGGAAAATTGACTATTTTCAAATTTCAAAAGGATGGAGAAAAAATCAAAGTGACATTTAGTCAATTTTGGAGGAAAACATAAACGGCCCAGTTCTAAACTGGTAAGTATAAGACCACTCGACTGGAAGAGCAAAAAAAAAACGTTGCAGAAGATATTTAGATACAAACAAGATAAGATGACCGGAAGCTCCTAAACTCGTCAAACACTGCGCAAAGATTCGATCAACCGGAATAAGAGACATGCATCCATCCATAAATCAGAGAGGATGACACCACTACCATAAATCAATTGTTGATTCGTCCCAATAAGACAAAAAAGAAACACCGACTTTGTACAAAATATTTACGAGTAGAAAAATATGACGGAAACGAATTCTAATAGAATGCTGGGTTGATTCACACGCTTTTGCGAGAGCAAAAGGTGTTCGAGTCTCGCGGGCTCGGATACGAATAATTTATGAGAGATGACTATTCCATCTTCATGCCACCATTTTACTACTCTTTTTCGATTTATTTCCATCCGCCTCTTCCCTTCATTTCTTCAGTTTTCAAGCTTTGATTAGATAGAAAGCCGGCTTTTCAACAAAAAAATGAAAGCGGATGCAAGAAACTGAGGGAGGAAGGAGGTCAAATGATAAATCGGCATCTTTGGTGCCATTTCGAGCAGCGCGGAAATTCAATTTCGTTCGGAACTACATGCTTGACAAAAAGGAAGCCAACAAAAAGAAAAACGAAAAATGGAGGAAGCTAGGTGAACAGCTTTCGGTATGAAAAGGTGGCCACCATGAATTGGCAGCTGTAGAGAAGAAATAAGATGTTGCGGAGAAGACTTTTTATAAATCGGCGATGCACCCGAAAAGTGTGGATGTCAGGGCAGGGCTCGGAAAGCTTGCAGAGTGTGAAGACGCGCTAATTGCATTACGTGCTCGCAAGAGTGCTCCCACCTTCTCCTTTTCGAGGACTCATCTAACGCAAATGGACGAACGAACGGAACGGAACGAAACGCTGAGAGCTTTCCAGTTAATGCTAATCGTCTCAGAGTTCGATGTTAAAATGTCTTCCGTTTCTTTATTCGAATTGGACAATGTGATGTGTACATCAATATTCAACTAGGAAGGTACTTTCTGGTACATTTTGGAAGATTCTGAAAAAAAATCAGGAAAAATCAAAATCGGCAAAATGTTTCCGGAAAAGTTTTTTCCGCTGTTGTTCACACATTTTTCCGGATGAGCGAACAAATGGCAATAGCTACAGAGAGCAAAAAGAGAGCTGCTAGAACTTTGCCAAGTTTATTTAGTTCGACTCTTAAATGTCAGATTGGGAAAAAGCCGTCATTGTAAATACTAGAAGGTACTTTTTGGTACGTTTTGGAAAATTCTGGGAAAAAATCAGGGTGATAATAGAATTGTTAGTAAATTTTTTAATATCTTAAAAAACGGCAAAATGTTGCCAGAAAAGTTTTTATGAGCCGTCAAACTTGCTATTCCTACATTCCACACGGTCCCCTTCGCTACAATAGCAAAAAAGTCTACTAACACCAAGGTCTCTGAAAATGTCGATGGGCGGCGCAACTGGGTGCATCGGAAGCACTGCGATATTGACGCTGTCGGTTTGCTCCGAAGACGTCATAAACTATTTTTGCAAAGTTTTTTTTGCATAATTTTTTGCAAAAGTCTCAAAAAAATTGGGTTTTTTTTTTCAAAAAAAATGTCGATTTTTTCGGAAAAAAATGCCATGCAATCGACTAGAAAATACACTCTAAATGTTTTTAAAAATTTCTGGACTGTATTAAATATCTCTTCGAAAAATACTCGTCAAAACATTGCAAAAAAAATTTATGACGCCTTGGGAACAAAACCACAGCCTCAATATCGCAGTGCTCTTGATGCCCCCAGTTGCGCCACCCATCGACATTTTCAGCGGCCTTGGTGTTGGTAGAATTTTCGGCTGGTGTAGGGAAGGGGACCGTGTGGAATGTAGGATTTTACAGAAAAAGTTTGACGGCTCATAAAAACTTTTCTGGAAGCATTTTGCCGATTTTTAAGATATTAAAAAATTCACCAAAAACTCTAGTATCACCCTGATTTGTTTCCAAATTTTTCAAAACGTACCCGAAAGTACCTTCTAGTATTTAAGATAACGTCTTTTTTCCCAATCTGACTTTTAATAGTCAAACTAAATAAACTTTGCAAAAAGAGGATGACAGAAAGTTGATGTTGCTCAAACATTCTAGCAGTTCGAAAATTGACTGCATGGCTCGGCTCCCTTTTTGCTCTCTGTAGCTATTGCCATTTGTTCGCTCATCCGGAAAAATGTGTGGACAACTGCGGCAAAAAAAAGCAGAGAGAAAATGTGACTTTTAAGTGATACACTATTAAAACGACTTTTCGACGATACGAATGAATAAAATTGTGCCAAATCCATAAAAGGAAGCGGCGAGAAAAAGAAGATTCAAAATAGCTCTTCTTTTTCTTCCAAACTTTTGAATTATTTATGAGCAAATCTATCCATCCTCGACGAAAACTATCACTAGTACGCACCGAGTTGAGCCGTCCCCTCGAGCACAAGTATTATAATTACAGCAGAAGAGACATTTGATACGTATAAGAATCGGGGCGCGAAAAAATAAATAAGGATTAGTGAGAGGATTTAGATTGATTCGCGTGGAAAAATATCATCATTAAATAAATATAAGAACGGCGGCTGCATACAAGCTGTGTTCTACTTTTTTTTTTTGAATAGTCGTCGACGGATGCGACGTGACGCGACGCGACGCCAGATGTTGCGAGAACATTTTTGATGATATGCATGATCAGATTGAACGATGAATTGAAAAAATAAATAGAGCGTCCTTTGTTTTTTCTTTACAAATATTTCTTCCACCTGCCAGCCGCTGACAGACAGAGGCCGGAAAGGTCGCGGCGCGGCAACTGTTTGGATTGGCAGGTCTTGGTCAAATAGTGGATGAGTGGATGGAAAAAAAAAACAAAAAGAGGAATTGCAACCGAAGTTATGCAAATTCCCAAGTCAAAAATAGGGTTCTTCTTTTTGTTCCCAGTGCAGTGTGCCAGTCACATACATCATGCTCTGACTGCTCAGTGTTGAGTAGTCTGCTACAATTCGTTTCGTCGATAAGATATAAACGAGACCATGGGAAAATGATCGAAATTTGTGCATGAGAAATTCGTGCGGACAACCACCGACAAGAACTAATTATGTGGCATGACAAGGCATATTGGGGCGTGAAGGGGAGGAAAGAAAGCTTTTGACATATTCATGACAGCCTCTTTTTTGTGTTAGTTTTTTCTTCTTTTTTTTTAGCCTCCGGCGCACGGAAGAAACACACGGAATAACAAATTTGTTTCCTCGAGAGTCAGTTTTCTCTGCTTTCTCCACACTCGTATTTATCAGCACCTGCGCACTGCACTGCACTCAAGCCAGCAAAAAAAAAAAGAGAAAAGCAAGGGCTTACTGGTTGGGTTTAATTGAAAAAAAAAACGACCTATTGTTGCTTTCTTTCTGCTTTTACAAGTGTCGAAACGTATCGAAACGGTGTTATCAGCGGAAAATAAGGGAAATCGATAACATTTTGTGATACAGGGCGCGCGCGCACGCATAAAACGAACTTCCATTTGAGAGGAGGGCGTTTCTCGATAAGACAACAGCTGTTTCAAGGCGAGAAGAATATAATGAAAGGCAGTAAAAAAGAGTGTTCGAAATGGAGGAAGATGAAATATTTTTGCACTAAATATTAATGAAACTACTGTAATCCAAAGTACGCAAACAGATTATGGAGGTTTGGAGAGTGGTAAAGGGGCCAGAATATTTTTTGTTGCAAAAGTGCACTGGGGTATGAGGAGGGAGTGAGTAAGCGCGCCCGGACGCACACACGCAACGCATCCAATTGAGGCCCAAAAAATAACAAATCGCGCGAAAAATTTCGCATTTTCGGAGAGAAAAATCAACGCGCGTGAAATAATTTTGGATAGGATTTCGTAATTTTCACGATTTTGCGTTGGTTTTTCTCTCCGATAATGTGAAATTATTCGCGCGCCTTTTTATTTTTTGGGCCTCATTTGGATGCGTTGCGTTTGTGCGTCCGGGCGCGTTTACTCACTCCCTCCTCAGACCCCAGTGAAAGTGTGCATCGGGTCGGGAGCAAAGAAAAAAATGCACCTGAATTATTGAATTAGACTGAAACTTTGAATAATGCTGTTATTATGCCGCGTCCAAAGTTCAAAAAAATCCTGAAATCAGGAGTTTTTTGCAGTCCAAAGTGCCACACAAAAATCCCAGAAAAAAACAGGCGATCACAGTTGAAACCGACGTTACCATAGTTGCTTCGCTGCGAGACCTTCTATGTTTGAACTTGAATTTTCCCGTAAAAAAAGAAAAATTGAGTAGATGTGGGAAAATTCAAGTTTAAACGTAGAAGGTCTCGCAGCGAAGCCACTACGGTAGCGTCGGTTTCAACTGTGATCGCCTGTTTTTTCTGGTATTTTTTGTGGCACTTTGGACAGCAAAAAACTCCTGATTTCATAAAATTTTTGAACTTTGGACGCGGCATTATGCTGCGTTCAAAGTGATAAAGATGGAGAAATATTGGTGTCCAAAGTGAAGAGAAAAATTTCTATTTTTACGGATAAAAATAGTGTAACCGTACCCGAATCATGGCGAGAACTCTCAATTTCGTCAAAAAGTTCCGTAAATTGACACAAAATTAGGTCACGCCACGATTTGGGTACGATTATATATTTTTACGTGAAAAAAAAAACATTTATTTTTCACTTTGGACACCTATTTTCAAGGCTGTCAAATCTCGCGGCCGGCCGCGGCCTCGGCCTTAGCATTAAACATCTACAGAAAGGTTCTATACTATTTGAACTGAACAAAAATGAAGCAGATTGGTTCTAAATTACAGAAATATGTGTAAAAATGTGAAAAATAAAAAATACCGTATTTCCTCTAATTTAAGCGCATGCGCCTCTATTTTTCAACCTCTTTTCCAAATGTGCCTCTATTAGAGGTGCGCTTCAATTAGAGGGTGCGCTTCTATTTTTCAAACAATTATTTCTGAAGAAAATGCAGCTTATCATTGATTTTTTCAATGTTGGTAATCCGTCTCTGTATACATTTGCGGTAAAATTAAAATTTCTTGGCGGCACAGCAAACGCTGTTTTTTTCAGTAAATGAAACGACCGCATTTTTACTCAACTATTGCTCGGAATTGTTCAGAGAACGGTAGGTAACTGTTGGGAGGGTCTTCTAGAACACGGCGTGCTAGACCCTACGTAAAAGGTTTCGCGCCATTTCGCATGTGCATGTGTCTCGACAATGGCATTCTGCCAAGTCTAGAAAAAAGTTTGCAAAAATGGATTTTCTTAGCTCTGAACTGGTCCAAAGCTATATTTCTGGTAGCTTATAGGTTTTGCTTTTGTGATCACGGTGGATTCGATTTATTTTTTGCTTTTTTGCCGATTCTTCAGCATCTAACACATCGACAAATTCACTGAGTATTGAAATAAAGCAAGAAAACTAAAACATTTTAGAACAACTGCAAAAAACCGAAAAAAATAAGTCCGCAAAACTAAAAAGGAAAAATGTACAGCCAGTGAGTGCGCCTCAATTAGAGGGTGCGCCTCTATTTTTCGAAGCACCTCTCAGGGTGCGCCTTTATTAGAGGTGCGCTTCAATTAGAGGTGCGCTTATATTAGAGGAAATACGGTATATTCAAAAAATGAAAAAATTTGAATTTTTAGTTTTTGAGATACAAATAAAAACTTTTTTTAAATCAGTTTTTGTACATTTTTGTGTATTTAGTTGTTTCCTTTATCCATTTTTCAATCTCTTCTTTACGACACACAAAAAAATATAAAAATTGCGATTTTTCAGGTACAATTGGATTTTTCATAATTCTTCATGCCAGAAAAAGTTTACAATTAGACAATAAATTTAAAAGATAACCACTACTCACGTTTATTTTTGAAACGTAACAAATACAATACAATACAATACTCATTTTTAAAACATTGTTTCATTTAAAAAATCAAGATTTAAACCAGAAGTTTTTGAGTAATGTAAATCATTTTTATTGCTAATCATAAAAAGTTAGAACAAAGTTGACAACACAAAAAATACTCACAAAAGTATGAAAATTCCCCTTGTGAAAGAATTATACCTATCTCAAATTATCCCAATCGAAAAAAAAACCAAATTTTTTTTATTGTGTTTTCAATCGACTTGCGACATGAGAACGCGAGACTCCGCCCACTTATTCGTGCGCTACCTGTCTGCGTCTCTTCAAATATTACTGTGTTCGCGTGGTCGCCCTCAAAAAAGTGGGCGGAGTCTCGCGTTCTCATGTCGCAAGTCGCTTGAAAACACAATAAAATTTTCAACTTTTTTATCATTTTCACAAATTTCATGAAGATTATCGTTATTTTAGTATAATTTTTGATTTTTCATCCTTTTTTTATTATTTCTCTATGAATTATTCACTTTGGAAACCCTCTGTAGGTTTTTAACGCAAGGGCCGAGGCCGCGGCCCGGCCGGCCGGGGCCGGCCGTGTGACAGCCTTGCCTATTTTTCTCCATCTTTATCACTTTGAACGCAGCATTATAAAATCGATATTTCGGTCCAAATTTTCTGATCATGTACGGTAGTATTTTTGAAAATATTTCTCACCGTTTCAGGCTCATTAGAGCATTATCCGAGTTTTCCCACATTTTTTTGTTATTTTGTAAATAATCCATAAAGATTTAAATTTGGCGGCACACGGCTCGTTTTAAGTTTTTGCAAGTTTTGGGTCTAATTGTAAAATCAGAAGTTTAATTGAAAATCTGTTTCACGAAATGATCAACACGACGTAATGAGATAAAATCTAAATGGATTGGACACGAGCAAGAAAAAAAACTTGAAAAAAACGATTTATCGTATTTAAATAACCAAAATTAAGATGAGCAATGGACACACCCCTTTTTGCAAGGTGGCGCATGTGTTTTATATTCAAGAAGATGAAAAATGATGAAATTTTAGGGGCGTGGCACAGAAAACCGTGTTTTTCGGATTTAAATCGAGTTATTTACAACATGAAAACCTGAATCCCCGCTCTTTTTTAGAGTGCGGAATATTTCCCATCATACGAAATTCTAGCATTATTATTTGAAAATTTGCGGGCAAGAAAGTGGGCGAGGTTCCATGCTGCATCGATTGGCAACATAATAGCTACTGTTAACTCAGGAAAACTTTGGCTAATAGCCATTGAAAACGGCTAACAGCCACCGACTCGGGGCGTGTGCCATATGTATTTGGCACACGCCCCATATCCGATGGCTATTAGCCGTTTTCCATCGACTATCATTTTCAAATGTTTTTATATTTCAAATTTCGGACGATTTTTTATAGATGGCGACATTACCCAATAATGGCTAATAGTCCTTTTCGGCGGTTAATAGCCATATTCGACGGCCAGTGGCCATTATCGCCCACCCATAGCCTTTTCGGTGGCTATTAGCCATTTTCAGTGGATATTAGCCACCTAGATGCCTATTCTCGCCATATCGCGCCAAAAATTTCCTGAGAAAGCCCACATTTTTTCACGTAACGAGTTTTAGACCCCAAAAAATTTCCCCTGAAATACAATAAACTAAAGAAAACTCTCACATCGTCCGAAACATTTGAAGGAGAGAGCTTCAAAAAAAAGGGAAAGAAACCGCAGCTTTTTCGTTCTCTAAATGACGGATTGTTTACCAGCAAGACGTCGCGCATTACGCAACAGAAGACGCGCTTCTGTGACCAAAAGGAATAGGCGGTGCAAAGATGATTTCAAAGGGCAAGAGGAAGACGACGAAAAAAGCGCTTTGGTGGCTACCGACGCGACAGTTTTAATTAAAATGCGCCAACGCTGCCTGTACACGTACATACTTTTCCAAAACGGAGACGAAAAAAAAAAAACGGAAGAAAGAACAAAAGAGGGAGAATGTGAAACAAAAATGTATGTGTGGACAATGGAGATAGGGGAGCCCAGTGGACACATGAATAATACTTTATGGTTATGTGTGTGTGTGTGTGTGCGTGGGGTCTACAGTTGTATTGTGATAGCAAGTGACAAATCGGGAGAAAGTGTCTGCGTCTAGCCTTCACCTTGACACCATCCATCACTGTATTACCGTAATATTTATTCATCCCGGAGAAAGAGAGAGAGAGAAAGTCAATGGCAGGAGAGAAGATTATGAAAACAGATAGGACTGCATCATTATCAGATCTCGTAGGACCATAAGTTTACAATTGCCTGCGCCAGACCACCCCGTAATTATGTCGTCCTGGTTATATTAATATTATTATGTAGTTATGTCCCGCGCGAATTTATTGGGCCCCGACCAGCCAAACTTTTCGGACGGAATATTAAAGTTGTATAAAACGATTATTAGGAAACGAATAGGTAAAACAATAGTAGTAAACTAGGCCAGCGTTGCGTTTCGAGAAATTTATGGACAAGGGTTGGAAATTATTCAACTATTATTGTTTTAAAAAAGTTATCACCTGACGAGAGGCGCGAATTTGAAAAATAGGCTCCGCCTCCTCTGCGCGGGGCTCATTTGGAATAGAAATTCGACAAAATTGTAATGTCACGTTTTGGAAATTGCGTGAAAATAGAAATGTAATAAATCAAAAACGTAACAAAATGAAAATGCGTGAAAACAGAAACGTAGAAGATCAGAAATGTGTCGAATTTGAAGTAAAATGGCAATAAAGCGCGTTTGCGAGACTTATTTTTCAAAATGACTTTTTCGATATTTTTCACGTTTTTCTCGATATCTTCCACGCATTTTTATATTTTTTTCAAGTTTTTTCGATTTCGATTCGTGGAAATTTTTTTTAAATCGACAAAAAAAACGTGAAAAAAATCTAAAAATACGTGGAAGATATCGAGAAAAACGTGAAAAATATCGAAAAGTCGTTTTGAAAAATAAATCTCGCAAACGCGCTCCATTGCCATTTTACTTCAAATTCGACACATTTCTGCTCTGCTACGTTTCTGTTTTCACGCGTTTTCATTTTGTTAAATTTCTGATTTATTACATTTCTATTTCGTGGATTTCTATTTTCACGCAATTTCCAAAACGTGACATTTCAATTTTGTCGAATTTCCAATCCGAAAGAGCCCCGTCTGAAAGTGTATGATGATGCGCGGCGCGCCGACTAAAATTTGATGAAAAATGGACGAAATGGACGACGCAACACAGCGTCCAGAAGCACAGCGAATGTGTAATATTTCAATTTCTGCACAAAAAAGTGCGAGAAAAAAAGGAACGCGGCAAAAAATGAGTCACAAAAGTGGTAGCGCCTGTACAAAACAGCGAAGAAATTTCGAAAAAAAAACGTGTTTCCATAAATATTTATTTATGTGAAACTTGTCACGAACGGCCGTACAATTTATTATCAACGTGAACGTTTGCCGTTATCACCGATAAATCAATGGTCCTACTGATAGGGTGAGGAAAGTTTGCGATGTGATCGCTTCGATGATAGCTGTCCGGACAGAAATGACCTGTGAGAATGGAATAAGACGGGGAAGAGGAAGAAGCCATTGTTTATCGACAACAAACACAAACAGCAGCAGCCGTGAAATTTGAATAAAACTCGGAATGGTGGCGGTGGAAATTTCGAGAAAAGAAGAAAGAAGAAAAGGGTGCGATAGGATAGCAAAGAAATTGCCACTCGGGTTCAAATAACAAACAAACAAGGGAGAAAAAACTCACAAATTCGTGTCAAATCAAGCGGAATTAAAAAAAAAAAAACAAAATAAAAATGAAACATTTTTGAACGCGATCGCTCGCAATCAGTTGTCCGACGGAGCGCAAATGCAAAAAACATGTTTTTTTATTTATTTTGTAAATAGCGTACTAAAAAGCCTATTTTGGACTGGAAAAAGCGGGGGAAAAATTGCGTGCCTGCGGCACGGTTTTTTCCTTCATTCTATAGCACTTCGTGTACAAAAACCATGTCGAAGACTTGTAAAATTTTCCCCGTTTGAGTTTTTCATTCATGAAATATTGTGTTTTCAATCGACTTGCGACATCAACAGGTGAAACTCTGCCCACTTTTTTTCACGTGAACATTAAATTTTAGTGCATTTTGAATTTTCGCGTGAAAAAAAGTGGGCGAGGTTTCACGTTTTGATGTCGCAAGTCGATTGAAAACACAATATTGTCAAAAAAAAAGAACGTACCGTACTCAGAAGCTTTTTAAAACAGAATAGAAAAGCAATTATTCGGGTCGATAACTGGCGTTGAAATAATTTAATTGCGTAAAATGAGAAAATAAAATAAGATTTTCAAAGAAAATTCGACAATTTTTGTAAATATTTAAAGGCGCATTACGTTTGTCGGATGGCAGGTCTCGACACGAAAACTGATTTTTGAGTAAAAACTTTTGGATACGGTAGTGTTTAAATGTTTTTTCACAATTTTGAGAAAAAAAATATTATAGGTTTTTTTTCCGGTTATTATAGGTTTTTCATTAATTTTCAGTTATTTTACGCACTTAGCAACAACGAAAATGAAGAAAAGTATAAAATCAATGCAGTTTCAGAAAAAATCGGCGAAAAACTCAGAAATTAAAAAAAAAAAAATGCAAACGCGCTCCATCGCACAACGAGTTCTATTTTGTAGAATTTCTATTTCGCTCAGTTCTATTTTGTAGCAATTCTATTTCGCCTATTTCTATTCTGTGGTACCCTCCTGGCACGCGGTGCTGTCGACTGCCTTTTTTCACGCCAAAATCCAACGCGCTGAGGTCGTGACACGTTACAAAGCTGTCTCTCCCCTGCGTCTCGTTGATTACACGCTGTCTGCTTCAAAATTCATTTACTTACTAGTGATACTTTCATTTTTGAGAATTTTAATCTACTAGTATTGTGTTTTCAATCGACTTGCGACATCAAAGCGTGAAACTCCGCCCACTTTTTTTCACGCGAACATCAAAATTTTGTGCATTTTAAATTTTTGCGTGAAAAAAGTGGGCGGGATTTCACGTTTTGATGTCGCAACTCGATTGAAAACACAGTATTGTCTTCAATCGAGTTGCGACGTCAAGAGGTCAAACTCCGCCCACTTTTTTTCACGCAAAAATGCAAAATGCACTAAAATTTAATGTTCGCGTGAAAAAAATGGGCGGAGTTTGACCTCTTGACGTTGCAACTCGATTGAAAACACAATAGACCGCAAAAATGCACAAAAGTTTCGAAACGTCTCAGAAAACTCTGAATATTGTTGATCTGTGAAGAAAGCAAATGCGCTCCACTAAACTTACATTAGTACATTGCAGCGTGCGTATGGTGTATTTCGTCAATAACAGATAAAAAAACAGTTTCGAATAAAAATAAAATCTTTACGAAAAAAAAGGGAGAAAGGAACCGTTTCTTCTTTAAAGCCTTCTTCCCGACAAGAGTTGTTACCAGAAAAAAAAGAACAGAAAGATAGTGGAAACAAAAATGGAGTGCATTACATGGATTTCAAAAAATTAAAAATAATTTAAAAAAGTAAAATTATAACAATTTCGACAACGACTTAATTTCCTGGAAGAAAAAGGTCTAAAACTGAACAAAAAATGATTATAGATTATCCAATTTCTCCAATTCTACTATATTCGATGGATCCATTCGAGTGATTTTCATCTCTGAAAATTGAAAAAGTTACATAAAAATTATGAAAAAAAAACTCACGAAAGTGATTCTCCAGCACATTAATCATATTCATCGAGTCTTCCGAGTCGATAAAGTTAATGGCTATTCCCGTCTTACCAAACCGTCCCGTTCTTCCAATTCTGTGCAGATACGTCTCACAGTCTGGTTGCGTAAATCCATCAATAACCACCGGTGTATCCTGATCAGTGTACTTGATCGGCAAATCATAGTTTATCACCACAGACACTTGTGCCACATCGATTCCACGCGCGAACAAGTTTGTCGTTATGAGCACTTTAAAGTCACCGCGTCTGAAGCGAATGATTGTGTCCGCTCTCATGAGAACATCCATTTCTCCGTGAAGAACGTCTACTTGGTGGCCACGTGCCTTCATGTTCTCGAACAACCACATGACCGAAGCCTTTGTATGACAGAAAATGACGGATGAGGCGACAGCGAGACCACTGTACAAATTGACAATCGCTGCGTACTTGGAGTCTCTGCTCGCGCATTCCACGTAGAATTGCTTGATATTTGGAAGAGCTTGTTCTTCTCGTTTCAGCCTGATAAAATTGTTTGTTTAGGATTTGGTTGAATGAGCGGTCGGGCGGGCGGGCGGCACAATAGTACTTGAGGAAAGCGGACTGAATCAGGACCACCTACTGAGCTGCTACAGTATACGAGTTGTGCAAACACGGTGTTTAAACTAGTGGCGAAAAAACGTGAAGGGATCTAAAACTTACATTACAACAATGGCATTTTTAATGATTTTGGTGGCAAAATTAATAACCGGCTCGTCGTAGGTGGCAGAGAATAGCATTGATTGCACAGAATCCGAAGCTTCTTCGACCATGCTGAAAAATAGAGAAAAAAAAACAGATTGTTTTAAATGCCTATTTAAAAATTCAAGACACGGTGTCCACGATTGGAAATGTGGGCGGAGCTTAATTTGCTGGCGCGCCAGAAAACTTGCAGCCACCATTTCGAAATAATCGTTTTGAGTTTTTGCAGGATAAATCTTTCTTTACGAAAATCAAAGTTTGGGCAATTTTATGGTATTGTCCATTCGCGAAGAATGCAATTGCGCTCCACTGAACTTAGTACTTCGTGGATTTCCTTTTCGTCGCCAAATTATTTTTTCTTTTTTTCTTCGATTTCTTGTTAAAATTCTTCATTTTTCATGTTTTTTCTTTGTTAAATTTATTAAATAGAAGCCAATTCGTAATATTTTGGGAAAAATGTCCGGATTATGTCCAATTTTTGTCAAAAATCACCGCATTAAAAAAAATTCCAAAAACTTTTTGTGAAAATGCAATAGAAACCATTTATTTTAGTGTATTCTTTCTTTTTTTTGCACAGAAATTATCGATTTTAATGAAGATTTTACCGAATTTCCGCCAAAATCTTCATTAAAATCGATAATTTTTGTGCAAAAAAACAAAGAATACACTAAAATAAAGGGGTTCTATTGCAATTTCACAAAAAACTTCACAAATCAAAGTGTTTGGAATTTTTTTTAATGCGGTGATTTCAAAAAATGGCGATTTTTGTCAAAAATTGGACATGATCCGGACATATTTCAAAAATATTACGAATTTGCTTGTAATTAATAAATTTAACAAAAAAAAACATGAAAAACGAAGAATTTTAACAAGAAATCGAAGAAAAAAAGAAAATAATAATTTGGCGACGAAAATGAAATTCACGAAATACTAACAAGGGAACTACAAATCCATGAGGGTTGAGAATTTTACCAAACTTTCAGGATCGGTAAATTTGAGTACGGTGATTACGAATCTGAATTCACTTTTTCCCCAATCGAGCTGGCTTTTCAAAAATTTAGTTGTCAATGGAAATTTATAGCGTGCAGCGCCTCACTGAGAAATAGAGGAGTCCGCGTTATAGTGACTGGCATTCCGAACTCTTGATTTCAACAGTGGATGGTTCAGTGGTAGAGTGGCCGCATGGTAAGCAGAAGGTCTGGAGTTCGAGTACGCGTTATTTAAAAACTTTTTTGCAATTTTACAACTTTCTTTTTTCCTCATTTTTTTGTCGATTTTTCACAAGTTTTTTTCACAAAATTTTTTTTTCTCAAAAAATTTCCGGTCTATTATCCGACCCCAACAAGATAAATGGGTCGTGAGTTTGACCTTTGGGTAGATGTATAGAAATTGATCCCAGACTAGTATACTTTCCAACCCCAACTGCACAATACACTTGGCAACCACAGAACCTTTATTATCATCTGAAAACGTATTTCCAAAGAGTTTGGAATTTGGCCCCAGGAATTTATGTTGGCGTCTTTTAGTATACTGTGCAGTTGGGGTTTTTTGTCACAAATGTTAATTTAAAATAAAAATTGTCCTTTTTGATTTGCAGAGAATAGAGTTTATGGTTACAATCCTATCTATCCACAAAAGCTGAAAATTGTTAAAGTTTAGAATTTTGGTAAACCGAGAAAAAAAAACAAGAAAAATTTTTGTGAAAAATCGACAAAAAAATAAGGAAAAAATGAAAGTTAAAAAATTGCAAAAAAGTTTTTAAATTGCGCTTCTCGAACTCCAGACCTTCTGCTTACCATGCAGTCACTCTACCACTGAACCATCCACTGTTGAAATCAAGAGTTCGGAATGCCAGTCACTATAACGCGGACTCCTCTATTTCTCAGTGAGGCGCTGCACGCTATAAATTTCCATTGACAACTAAATTTTTGAGCCAACTTTAAGACAAATTTTCTGAAAAGCCAGCTCGATTGGGGAAAAAGTGAATTCAGATTCGTAATCACCGTACTCAAATGTACCGATCCTGAAAGTTTGGTAAAATTCTCAACCCTCATGGATTTGTAGTTCCCTTGTAAGTTCAGTGGAGCGCACTTGCATTTTTCGCGAATGAACAATACCATAAAATTGCCCAAACTTCGATTTTCGTAAAGAAAGATTTATCCTGCAAAAACTCAAAACGATTATTCCGAAATGGTGGCTGAACCAAATTCGACGCTCTTAGGCTGAAAAAATTTCTAAAGACCTCAGCTATAATTCCTTTGGAGCACATTTTGGAAAAATAAGAATATATGTTTTTTTTTCCCGAAAAACATTAAAAAAAATGCGTCAAAATTTGAATTTCGCGCGAAAAAATCCAGTGGGCGCGTTTGCTCGGCTCCGCCCACTTTTCAAATGCTGGACACCGTGGCGAGAGCATAAATTCATACTTGTAAATGGTGGTTGAGATATCAGTGAAACCCTGATGATAGATCATCACATCAGCCTCATCGAGGACAAGACATCTGATCATTGCCGGGTCGATGCACTTATACTTTTGCAAGTAGTCTCGGGTCTGGAAATTACCTTTTTTATACAACGGTGAACCGCGCTAATCACTCACAGTTCCCGGAGTTCCAATGACAATCTGCTCGGTGAGCATTCTTCCGCGCACGGCAGCCATATTGCTTCCTTTTATTGCGTAGTGAATTTTAAGATTTTCCATATACATTCCCATCTTTTCAACAACTTCGCCAATCTGTTTAGCCAACTCGATCGTCGGCGCGAGACAGATGCACTGTGGACACTGTAGATTGACATCAATTCTGCAGAGCATCGTGAGAACAAAAGCGGCCGTCTTTCCTGTTCCAGATTGAGCCTGGGCGATCAAGTTTGATGGTCTGAAAAGTAAACACTCAAACGGAATCTCAGGGTGATAAAACTCACGGCTCCATAAGCAACAAAGGCAAAGCTGTCTCTTGAATTCTAGTCGGAAACTGGAAATTAAGAGCGTCTAGAGCCTTCAAAACTTCTGGTTTGAGGCGCAGTTCACGGAACGAGGAAATCGAATACAGAGGTGATTTGGGGTCTTGTCTTTGCACATCGACAACTGTGTCCATATCCTTCATCATTTTCACTTCCTTTGCAATATACTTGTTCAGAAGTGCAATGTCTGCGGGAGCCGGCGCTTTCTCGTGAGCTTCAGAGGGCTTTGTATATTTGTACTTGCCATCCTGAAAATGAACAATTTTTTTTTTAATTTAGCTTCCTTATGGCGCGTCCAAAGTTCAAAATATTCCTAAATCAGGAGTTTTTTGCAGTCTAAATTTCCAAAACACTTCCCAGAAATAACAAAAAAAAAACATTTTGGTCCAAAATTTTTTGAGCGTGTACAGGAGAGTTTTTCCCAATATTTCCCAAAATTTTCAGGTCAATCGGAGCATTCTCCGATTTTTCCCGCAATTTTTTTATTTTTTTTCCGCACTGGTGTATGAGGACGGAGTGAGTAAACGCGCCCGGACGCACACATGCAACGCATTCAAATGAGGCCAAAAAATAAAAAAACGCGCAAAAAATTTCGCATTATCGGAGAGAAAAACCAACGCGCGCGAAACAATATTGAATAGAGTTTCGTAATTTTCACGATTTTTCTTTGGTTTTTCTCTCCGATAATGTGAAATTTTTCGCGCGCTTTTTTATTTTTTGGGCCTCATTTGAATGCGTTGCGCGTGTGCGTCCGAGCGCGTTTACTCACTTCCTCCTCATACCCCAGTGCGGAAAAAAATATAGGTTTTGTGAATAATTCCATGAAAGTGCGCAAACACCGCGTTGCAACTGTTTTGTTTTCACGATATAGACTTTTATTATCTTTCTTATACAAAACGATTTTCCGTGAAAAATTTAATTGAGTTGCATGGAGCACTATTTTACAAGTTTTCTCTCCGGGTGCACCACTATTTTTCAAAAGGATTTTATTGAACAAAAAATTCACCAATAAAAAAAATTCTTAACGTATTTTATTAAAGCCAAACAAAAGATTACAAAAAATAGCGTAAAACGGTAAGACAGATAGCAGCTTCATAGTGAAATTCAACCGTCGTTTTCGAGTTGGATCATTCATTTGCGCATCCTTATCATATTCTTCGTCTGAAATTATCTCTCCGTCAGAGATTTATCTGAAAATAGGAATAGAAAAAAAAATAGATAACATAAAAATGGTGAAATCGTTTAAAAATAAAAACTCTGTGATCGAAAAAAAAATCGTAACCGCTGTCGACGTGTTAGAGAGCCAACGCCAAAAATCGCGATCAAAAGAAAACAGCTAATGTGAAGGCAGAATGCGGAACGATGACCCGATTCCGAGTGCCAACACGGAATTAAACTAGGGATTTAGAAGAAAAAAAAAACACTAACCGGTACAACTGTTTGGAATGGTGGTGGAGTGGATCTTGGTTGCGGGACAAAAGGCTGCGTCGCATGTCCTCTGCCTCTTCCCATTGCTGAAACCGATAACATCATTTTAATAACAGTAATAGCGACTATAAGAGAAATATGAAATAAAAAATATACCATGTCCTTGACCGGCTGCGAAATCCATGTGTCCTCCTACTCCTCCAGCACCACCCCTTCCGCCTCTATAACATTAATCACTGATATATCTAATCCGAGTAAATATATACCAACCTGTATCCTCCTTGGAATCCGCCTCTTATTGGTGACTGTTGTCCTGGCATGAAAGGTGCTTAAATAATATAAAATGTTACAATTCACGGTGTGCCAAAGTCCTAAAATGTTTGAACTGCTCGCCATGAAGCGCGCTTGCATTTTCAGTGCTAAAATAAACGGTGATTTTCAACATTTTTCAGGTTTTTCGTAAAATGAAGGAATTTTAACAAATTTTGCAATAACATATTGCTTCAAAAAATATTTCGATCATTTTGAGCCAAAGATGAGGCAAAAATGATCACAAAAAACGTCTCCATAAGCATTTGAACAAAATAACGTGAAACCAAGTGTCTTCAAGGCGATTTGCTCTTTCAATTTGATCGGAAATTCTGCAATTCAATGATATAATTGTTCAGCTCTCGGCTAAACCCGAATTCCCTTTAATTTTCGCCTGGTATTTGTAATATTGAATGTTCCGTTCTAATTTAAGTTGCATGTTTGGCACTTTTGCATCAAAACCCGTTTATTGTCAGCGAATGCATCATCAGCCTCGCTCTACGGCACTTTTCAATTTTCAACAGTGTAGTGCACCTTTTTTTAAGCGAAAAATCAAATTTGAACTGCAATTCGTCGTGGATACCTCATTTTCCATTGAAAATAAGTATAAACACTAGAATTCGAGTTAATCTTTCAAGTGCAACACGGTTTTACAGGAGTTTTGCAGTAAAGCGAGGTTGATGATGTATTCGCCGACTATAAATGCCCATAGGAAACTAATGGGTAAAAAAAAGAAAAATATATATATATTACGAATTTCGCGAAAAATTGCTTTTTCTGATGATTTCAAGCGGAGAGCAGCGTCGAAGCAGTCAAATTATTTTTCTTCAGGGTTCATGGAATGCTCAAAACTACCTAAAGAAAAATAATGTGACTGCTTCGACGCTGCTCTCGGCTTGAAATCATCAGAAAAAGCAATTTTTCGCGAAATTCGTACTATTGTCGGCCCGCCAAAATGGTCAAACGCGCTCTGCTGAACTCAACGCTATGCGATTTTCATTTTGGTTTACAAATTATTTCATTTCACGTTGAATTTACACATGAAAAGAAATAATTTGGAAACGAAAATGAAATTCACGTAGTACTGAGTTCAGCGGAGCGCGTTTGACCATTTTGGCGGTTCGATAATATATTTTTTTCCTTTTTTTTCACTTTTTTCCGTGTTTGTTGCGATTCAGTCATATATCCCATTAGTTTCCTATGGGCATTTAAACGTACCAAACATGCAACTTAAATTAGAACGGAACATTCAATATTACAAATACCAGGCGAAAATTAAAGGGAATTCGGGTTTAGCCGAGAGCTGAACAATTATATCATTGAATTGCAGAATTTCCGATCAAATTGAAACAGCAAAGCGCCTTGAAGGCACTCAGTTTCACGTTATTTTGTTCAAATGCTTATGGGGACGTTGTTTGTGAATATTTTTGCCTCATATTTGGCTCAAAATAATCGAAATTTTTTGAAAAATGTTGAAAATCACCGTTCATTTTAGCACTGAAAATGCAAGTTCGCCCCATTGCGACCAATTCAAACATTTTCGGATTTTGGCACACCGCACGCAATTCGTTAGGTTGGAAGAGTTATTCTAACAAAAGGAATTGTAAAAAAAAAAACATGCTAGGGAGCAAAGGTGAAAATTAGTGCAAGCAAAGCATTGTGTCTAAATATTTCTGAAATAATGAAGCAAGCACAAACCATCATTTAAAATATTAGCGCCAAATCCTCCACCAAACGAGCTTTCCAATCTTAACGACCGTGTTTGACACTCGAGTTTGCTTGAGTCACTCGAGTTCGGATTCTTGTTTTCTTTTGCGCCGAAGCTTCCTCCGAACGACGTCTTTTCGGTAAACTTTCGTTCTTCAAGCGATTCAGATGACTCAGAGGTTGCTAAACAAAGTGGATGTTCCGAATGCTCCGCTGAAGCTTCTGGAACTTCCAACTTTCTTCCAAACGCTCCACCAACTGTAGTTGATTTAGCAGCTCCAAATGTTCCACCAATCGATGCATTTGATCTGAAAGCACCGCCGACAGACTTTGACGGTTTTGAATCGTCGAATTCATAGCCTCCGGCTAACGTCGTAGAAAGTGGCTTGTTAAATGAAATTGAGTTTTCTTGTTCATGCAGAGCAGATGACTCGGGAACTGAGTGTTTTGATGCTCCAAATGCTCCACCAACAGAATTAGTAGGCAGTTTTGCGGACGATGATCCAAAACTTCCACCAACAGTTCGAGCAGATCCAAAAGATCCTCCCACGGTAGAATTGTTCGCCACCAAACTATCCGCTTTCGACGAAAATGCTCCTCCGACACTTTTTGGTGCAAGTGTGCCAAAACGTCCACCCTCGTGGTTATTCTTGAACGAGGACGACGCTTCAGAAGGTGACGTGCTGCGGTTAGTGCCAAAACTACCACCTCTAGTAAAAGTGCATGCAGGTTTATTTCTGCGGACGCCCACAGAAATGACGTTACCTCCTCCTTCTTCAGAAGATCCGAGCGGTGCTCCTCGTCCATCTACACCGGGTGGAGTGCTTCCAAAAGCACCTGAAAGGGGTGAGTTGAAAAGAAAGACAACAAAGGAAAGAATGAGAAACAAAAAAAGAAAAAAGACAAGCCACACTCGAAAGTAAGCGTCTAATAAATCTATCATTCATTCCGCATTTTTCGTCATATTTTTCCCATTTTTTAATTGTTCATGAAGAAAAATCGTATGCCTAAATAGGCATAAGATTTTGACAAATCATAGTCAGATTTGTGCGGAAATGACCAGATGGAAATGTCGGAAACGGAATTGTATTTTCTTTTTTTGAAGAATATTTATATGTATCTCATAAATCCACCCAGAATTTAAAATACCCCACGGTATCAGGATTTGAAAAGTGGGCGGAGCCGAGGAAACGCGCTCCACTGGATTTTTCGTGAGAAATTCAAATTTTGAGGCGTTTTTCATGTTTTTCGGGAAAAAAAAGCATAAATTCCTAAATTTCCCAAATGTGCTCCGACTGAATTATAGCTGAGGTCTTTTTTTTTAAGCCTAAGAACGTCGAATTCGGTTCAGAATAATCTTTTTTAGAATTTCGGAGCTAAAGAAGTGAGTTTTTTGGTGTTTTTGCTGGATAAATCTTCACGAAAATCGAAGTTTGGACAATTTTATGGGGAATAATTCACTTTGGTTATGGAGAAAATCAATAATTGTTTGAAAAACCCCGATTCGCCGTCTGACGACGAAAACTTCTATGACCGCTTTTCTATGCCTATTTTAGTCTTATTCGGATTTTTTGTTAATTCCAAGATCGTATACATTGTTTTGACCTCAAGATTAAAGTCTTCTGTCGATTAAAAAACTGGGGAGTAGAATAACGCTGAAAATACGTTTATGGGGTTATTCTCGAAACCAGCAAAAAAAGCAAATAATAGAAAAAAACCTCCGATCGGTCTGAAATTTTGAGAGATCATATAACAATTCTCTCGTACATTCCCTGAAAATTTCAGACCCAAATATTGACTTTAAAAATTATCGATTTTATTTCTGAAAATTTTCAAAATCGATATTTTGGTCTGAAATTTTCAGGGAATGACCGGAAGTATTTTTTTAAATGATTCCCAAAAATGTTTCAGACCAATCGGAGCATTCTCCGCATTTTCGCTGAATTTTTTGCTGGTTCCGAGAATAACCCGATTAATGCAATGAAATCTCTCAGATTTTATTTCATCATGTATATAAATAAATAAAATATCATGAAAAAAAATGCAATTAATTTGATTTTCATCGATTGTTAGCCAATATTGTGCGTTTCACGGCAAACGCTCGAATTTTCCGGCCTGCAAGAAGTTTAAAGGTTTTTTCCGCTTCAAAATAAAATATTTAGATTATTAAAAAAAATACATAAATTTTACAAAGAAAAACAGGTTTTACTGAGAGAAAATAATAAAATCAATTTTAAAAAATGCGCAAGCACTGAAAGGCTCCGCCCACATTTCCAATACTGGACACCGTGTACCCTGACAAAACAAGGGAACATTTTTCAAGTCTCCAGCTCTGTTTTTCCTGAATTTCAAAAAATTTCCTGTACAAAATTCGTAACGCTGTCTTGTAAAAGGCGGGCAACACAAATTATTCATGAAATAAATGAGAAAAATATGCCAAACGCTACAAAAAAAACCCAGTAAGCGGGATTTCACTCACCACCCATTCTGGTGCCAGAAGTTGCTCCGAAAGAAGTTTGTGGCGGCGGAGCAGACTTTCCACCACCAAAAACTCCCCCTCGTCCGATTCCAGGAGCGCTGAAACCTATAAAATGGTCAGTAAACAAAAATTTAAATTTTTTCGACGCCCAAACCTTTATTCTCTTCATTTTGATCCATTGTTGAGCTTGGTTGATCGGCTTGTTCCGCCTAGAACTTTTTAATTATGTTAACACATAAAATACAAATTTGCACTCGATTTGCACGCCCAAACATATATGAAAATGTAAAAGTGGTGAGCGGGAAGAAACAAAGAGCAAGTGAATAGTACGAGAGCTCGGAACGGACAGTTAAACAAGCATACACTCAAACACCAAATAAACCACCTTTTCTGGCACTTCAAGCCCTTCCGATCGGCATTGGCTATCGAACGCGGACACCCAATCGTTGCTCATCTCGATCTGGTTATGTATATGTAAATCAGATTATTGATTAGAGTAAGGTTAATAAAGACAGGCAAATATAAATAATTTTGGTGAGAAAACGAATGATTGGAAGGAAAATTGGAATGCGTTTTTTTTTCAACTATTTATGACAAATGAAAAGAAAATGCATTTATATAAATTTCTTCGAGAAGATCGCGCTTGAACGATAAGCAGAAATTTCGAAACTGTTTGGTTTTTATGATTTCCATCGATAACAAAACGATTGGAGAATCCGTTGCTATAATTGGCTCAATATTGAATTAATTTACTTAAAAAATATTTAAATTATTGCCCCAAAAACAGCAAATTCAGCAACAAAAAAAAGAGAAAATGATCCAAAAAAAAAATTAATCCGTTCAATCAAATTTGAATATAGACTACGGTAGACAGTACACCGTGGCGAAAGTGCACACCTTGCATCGCATCTTACGACATTCGCGGAAAATCGAATTTTCGTCGAATTTCTTTCTTTTCAAGTTTTTTTTTGCTTTTTGCTTCTTTTTTTGGCATTTCAAATGTTTAAATATTTATTC
This sequence comes from Caenorhabditis japonica, assembly GCA_963572235.1. Lineage (NCBI taxonomy): Eukaryota > Metazoa > Nematoda > Chromadorea > Rhabditida > Rhabditidae > Caenorhabditis > Caenorhabditis japonica. The sequence continues at coordinate 20,337,273 of OY754343.1, read as the reverse complement.
GCCGTTATTCAGCAATGAACTCCCACGATACTGCAAAAGAGATTCGAGACAAGACGACGGAAATTATCTACCTATCAAATAAGTAAGGTAAATTAAATATATATTTATTGTGTTTTCAATTGAGGCGCAGAAAACATCAAAACGATAAAGCGCGTACACTTTTTTCACCCAAAAATTTAAAATGTGCTGTCGCAAATCGATCGAAAACATAATAGAAGAACATCAAAACTTCAAATAAGTGTTACAGACTGAACAATGCGAAAGAAACGTGCGTAAACTTGGATAAAGAGCGACAAAGGTACCGAGAAGCTTCCAGGAAAATTATCAAAGTAAATATTATTTGCATACGTTGTCCGAGGGCGCAGAACACCGTGATCCAATCATTTCCAGGACGATATAGATCCCGTGTGGATTTACAACGGATCGTGTTTTCTTCAGACGAGTCAGAAAAATAGTTTGGATATTCTTGAGAGGGACACGAAAACAGTTATGGAGGTGCGCGAGCAGATACAAGATGTCATAAAGGTTAGAATAATGATACATTGCATCGTTTTGTACGATTTCTAAATTTTCAGAAAGACACGGATACTTTTTTGAAAATTCACAAGCAACGAAATTTGGAGGAGAGAGGATTTGATTTGAAGCCGTTGGTGAAAAACGGGAAAATCGATGAATAAGTTAAAATTGGAAATTTGAATAAAGCATTTTTCAAAATTCATTGGAATATATATTTACTTTACCATGATACTTGATACTTATCGGTTGTAAAACCATTGTTATTATTTTTTTTTAATTAATTAACTTTTTGCTGCTTTATGCTGCGTTCAAAGCAGGGGTGGGACCAAAAAATAATGTTTTTCGATTTTTTTTTGTTTTTTCGGTTATTTTTTTTTTGGATGAGACAAAAAAATTTTTTTAGAGCCACGGAGGCGAAAAAAAGTCCCGGTTTTTGGGCAAAAAAGACAAAAACCTCTTATTTTCAACAAAAACTGGGAAAATTTCGTTTTAACTGGCAAAAATACGAATTTTTTTGTTTTTTTGCAATATTTTTGAGGACAAAACATTTTTTTTTTGTTAATTTTTTTGAGAGGAAAAAAAAACGTTTTTTGTGGAAAATTTTTTGTTCCACCCCTGTTCAAAGTGATGTAGATGGAGAGAAAAAAGGAAAATCCGTGTCCAAAGTGAAAAGTAAATTTCTATTTTTTTTCACGTAAAAAAATTTAACCGTAACCAAGGTGAGGCGTGACCTCTTTTTGTGTCGATCTACGGAAACTTTTCAACAAAATTAGGTCTCCCCACGGCTATGGACCTATTCACAAAACCGGAAAAAAAAGAAAAAAAAATTGCGGGAAAAATCGGGAAATGCTCCGATTGACCTGAAAATTTGGAAAAAATTCTCCTTGGACCAAAATATCGATTTTAAAAATTTTCAAAAAAAATCGATATTTTGGTCCACAATTTTTTGAGCGTGTATATACAGGAGATTTTTTCCAATATTTCCCAAAACTTCAGGTCAATCGGAGCATTTTCCGATTTTTCTCGCAATTTTTTTTCTGGTTTTGTGAATAGGTCCATTATGTTTAAAAACGATAAAAATTTCATTTTCACTTTAAACGCAGCTTAAAGAGAATATTTTTCTGAAGATGTCGCAAGATGTGAAACAATCACTCTACGCCTGGCTGGGCAAAAATAAATTTGGAAATCCGAACTACGAAGTGAAACAGGATACAAGAGGAAATCGAACTAGGTATTTATTTAAATAATAACGTTCAAAAACCACAATTTCCCTTTTTTTCCTAGGTTTAAATGCGAACTCCGCGTTCCAGGAATGTCCTACATGGCATTTGGAAACTCATCGAACAAGAAAGACGCGGCCACGAATGCGGCTCTCGATTTCTGCCAATACTTGGTCCGTGAGGGAAAAATGCTTCAAAGCGAGCTTCCTGTGCTCACTTCTTCCAATCTCGAGGCCTCTTCATGGCAGGATTCCGGCGCCACCGATTCTGGTGCCGCCTCGTTTTTCGGAAACATTGGGGAAGGCGGTGGACAGAACCAGAACAATCCACAGCAACATAATTTTTCCGGGGAGCCCGCTAAGCCAAGATTCCCGTGGAGTAATGCATATCAGCGAAATGAGGGAACTCATGCCGAGTACATTGCTCAGAAAGCCGATGAGATTGCCGCCTCGGAAACGGTTGATTTGAAATCGGAAATTCATGGTGGATGGACTATGGATAATTCAAAAAAGGCGTTGAATGAGTATTTGCAAAAAATGAGGCAGCCACCCGTTGTCTATATGACCAAAATTCGAGAGTTGAATACTGTTAAAACAATGGAGACGACTGCTCAGATCTTTGTTTCTCAAATTAGAAAGAGTGGGTGTTTTTTGTTTGCGAGAATCAAAAAACGGGGGTTTGCGAATGTATTTGCGGAAAAAAAAAACAAAATTTGCGTTTTTTTTGTTTTTCGCATTTTTCGCACGTAATGCGAAAATTTTTTTATTTTTTTTCGCATAGATTTTCTGTTTCAAAAATGTTTCGCTTTTTTTTTTTGAAAAAACCAAAGATTGGAAAGAAAAACTTGGATTTATGACTAAAGTACGAGTGTTCGAGACGGTTTTCGCACATTTTTCGGAATTTTCCACCTTTCTGCAAGAATAAAATGGGTATATTTGATAGTATTTTGATAAAAAACGATAAAAATACGCTGTGGAAATGAAAAAAATTTTTTTGCGAAAAAAACTTTTTTTGGAACGTTTCGAAACAAGACATTTCGAAACTAGGCAAGGTAACATTGTTGTCGAATATTTTATCGGTAAATTCGCAAAACTTTTCGAAATTTATTGGAAAATTTACCGCTAAAAATGCACCAAAGTTTCGAAACGTCCCAGAGCCCACACCAGAAAAAAGGTTTTTTGCAAAAAAAATGCCAAAAAAAAAAAACCAAAAAATGTTTTTCATTTTCACAGCGTATTTTTATCGTTTTATACTATCAAATATACCCATTTTATTCTTGCAGAAAGGTGGAAAATTGCGAAAACAGTACTCTAGTCGTTAATCCAAGGTTTTCTTTCCAATCTTTGATTTTTTCTAAAAAAAAATGCGAAAAATTTTCGAAACAGCAAATCTATGCGAAAAAAAATAAAAATTTTTTCGCATTAGGTGCGAAAAATACGAAAAAAAAAAAAAACGGCACCCCTGGCCCACACCATTGCTCCGATCAAAAATTTGAAGTTACCTTTTTTTTGTGGTTATGGACCTATTCACAAAACCGGAAAAAAAGAAAACAAATTGCGGGGAAAATCGGAGAATTCTCCGATTGACCTGAAATTTTGGGAAATATTGGAAAAAATTCTCCTGTACACGCTCAAAAAATTTTGAACCAAAATATCGATTTTAAAAATTATCGATTTTTTTCTGAAAATTTTTAAAATCGTTATTTTGGTCCAAAATTTTTTGAGCCTGTACAGGAGAATTTTTGTCCAATATTTCCCAAAATTTCAGGTCAATCGGAGCATTCTCCGATTTTCCCCGCAATTTTTTCCCCTTTTTTTTCGGTTTTGTGAATAGGTCCATTATTCACGAATTAGCCAAAAATAGCCGAGACCAGCAAAAAAATTCAGCGAAAATTCTTAGAGTGATCCGATTGGTCGGAAACTTTGGGGCATAATAGCAAAATTACTCCCGGACATTCCCAGAAAATTTTAAACTGAAATATCGATATTTTGGTCTGAAATTTCCAGGGAATGTCTGGAAGTATTTTTTTAATGATTTCTGAAAGTTTCAGACCGATCGGAGCATTCTCCGAATTTTCGCTGAATTTTTTGCTGATTTCGTGAAAAACGGAGATTTTCTTCCAGATTATCAGTTTTTCACTTTTCATCTTTTCAGCGCTAACCGGAAAAGGAACTGGATCGAACAAAAAAGTAGCCGAGTCGGCTTGCGCTATGAACCTTGTCCGCCAAATGTTCCACTTGAATATCATGCAAGCGTACAGTGGGCCGACCAAAAAAGCCGCTGTGAGCACTCTTCCGGAACTCGAAATCAAACTGCCAGATGAATTGGCTCAGCGTGTCTCTAATTATGTGAAGAATCTTGGAATGGAGTTAGTAGAAGTCAATGAGTCGGCATTGACACCGGATACACCGGCCACCATAATTTCTGACATCAAATTGGCATCATTCCCAGTTTCCGAGGTCTGTTCTGCATCCAACATCTCTTGGGCGCCTCCTCTACAAAATTGGAATCCATGGAGAGCCTCGAATATTGATGAACCGCCACTTGCTTTTGTAAGTTTTTCTATTCAAAGTACTGTAGAAAAACGGAAAAAATGACAAACAACTGGGAGAAAACTCGGAAAATGCTCCTGAAATTTTGGGAAACAATGGCAAAAATGCTCCCGGTCATGAAATGCTCAGAAAATTTTGGACCAAAATATCGATAAAAAAATATATTGATATTTTTCTGAAAATTTATTAAATCGATAAGCATTTTGGACAGTTTCTCCCAAAATTTCAGACCAATCGGAGCATTTTCCGAGTTTTCTCCCAGTTGTTTGTCATTTTTCAATTTTTCTACAGTACTTTATTAAAATTCCTTGTTTATAGATGAGTATGGAAGAAATCAGTGCGAAAATAATCGAAAAAGAGCAAGTGAAACAAGGAGAACGTCTCGATAAAATCAAAGCGCAAAGATCCGAGCTGCCCGTTTTTCAGTTCAGAAATGAAATTATCGAGACAGTTGCCAATAATCGTGTGACCATGATCAAAGGAGAAACTGGATGTGGAAAGAGTACTCAAGTTTCTCAATTCCTTTTGGAGCATTTTATCGAACAGGGAAAAGGGGCTCATTTCAACGCAATTGTATCACAGCCGCGCAGAATTTCAGCAATCTCTCTGGCTGAAAGAGTTTCGAATGAAAGAGGAGAAGAAGTCGGAGAGACTTGTGGATACAATGTCCGTTTCGACGGTGCATCGCCTCGTCCGTACGGATCCATCATGTTCTGTACGGTTGGAGTCCTTTTGAGAATGATGGAGAATGGTCTTCGTGGAATTTCACACGTTATTATTGACGAAATTCACGAAAGAGATGTTGATGTAAGTGAAAATACGAGGTAGAAAAGGGGTTTACGAATGTTTTTTCAGACTGATTTTGTGCTCATTGTGCTTCGTGATATGATCAACGAATACAAAGATCTGCGCGTCGTTTTGATGTCCGCCACCATCGACACCAATCTATTCACCAACTTTTTCAACACTGCTCCAGACATTGGTTCCACTCCTGTTATTACGATGCATGGAAGAACATTCCCAGTGCAAGGTAAGTCGTATTTTTCTGTTTAATTCTGGGGAATTTTGTTTTATAAGCACATTGAGAATGAGTTAAAGCCGCATTTTTTCCGTTAAAAAATGCGAAAAAAAACAAGTTTGCAATTAATGTTTTGAATTGATTCAATTTTCGCAATTTTCGTCAATTTTTTAGTTTTTAAATGTATTCAAAAGGAATAAAATAAATTCTTGGGGCTCTTTCGGATTGGAAATTCGACAAAATTGAAATGTCACGTTTTGTAAATTGCGTGAAAATAGAAATCCACGAAATAGAAATGTAATAAATCAGAAACGTAACAAAATTAAAACGCGTGAAAACAGAAACGTAGCAGAGCAGAAATGTCTCGAATTTGAAGTAAAATGGCAATGGAGCGCGTTTGCGAGATTTATTTTTTAAACGACTTTTTCGATATATTCCACGTATTTTTAGATTTTTTTCACGTTTTTTTTTCTGTTTTTTCACGTTTTTTTGACAAGAGTTGAAATAAAAGTGTAAGAAATTCGAAAAAACGTGAAAAAAATTGAAAATTACGTGGAAGACATTGAAAAAAAAACGAAAAATATCGAAAAAGTCGTTAAAAATAAATCTCGCAAACGCGCTCCATTGCCATTTTACTTCAAATTCGACACATTTCTGCTCTGCTACGTTTAAAAATTCGACACATTTCTGCTCTGCTACGTTTTTTTTTTTTTTTTTCACGAAATGGAAAAAAATGGCAAAAAACGGCAAAAAACTGCGCGAAAACTCGGAAAATGCTCCGATTGATCTGAAATTTTGGGAAATAAGGGAAAAAACTCTCCCGGACATTACCCCAAAATTTCAGACCAAAATATCGATTTTAAGCATTTTCAGACAAAAAAGCAATAATTCTTAAAAATCGATATTTTGGTCTGAAATTTTGTGGGAATGTCCGGGAGAGTTTTTTCCCTTATTTCCCAAAATTTCAGATCAATAGGAGCATTTTCCGAGTTTTCGCGCAGTTTTTTGCCGTTTTTTGCCATATTTTGCCATTTCGTGAATAACCCCATTAATGGCGTTATGCACGAAATAGCAAAAAATGCTCCGATTTACCTGAAATTTTGGGAAATTAGGGCAAAAATATTCTCCGACATGCTCACAAAATCCGGGACCGAAATATCGATTTTAAAACGTTTCAGAAAAAAAATCAATATTTTTTAAAATCGGATAAAATATCCAGGAGTATTTTTACTTGTCGTTCTCAAAATTTCCGGTAAATTGGAGCATTTTTTGGCGATTTTTTCTATTTCGTGCAAAATTTGCAAAACTTTTTCCATACATTTGTTTTTCACGAATTTTTAAGACAATAACCAATTTACAAAAAACATTTTCTTCGGCTTCACCATACCTGAATTCGAGGCTACCCCGAATCAGAACTGTCCCAAATCAGAACTGTTCGAATCAGAACTGTCCTGTATAAGAACTGTCCTTTATCAGAACTGTCCCAAAGCAGAACTGTCCCGAATCAGAACTGCCCTAAATCAGAACTGCCCCAAATCAGAACTATTCAATAAGAATGCTTACGGCCTAATATGTTGTTTTTTCATAATAAAACAAATTTTATTTAAAACTCATACAGGATAGTTCTGATTTGGGGCAGTTCTGATACGAACAGTTCTGCTTCGGGACAGTTCTGATACGAACAGTTCTGCTTCGGGACAGTTCTGATTCGGGACAGTTCTGATACAGGACAGTTCTGATTCAGGGCAGTTCTGATTCGGGAACGTTCTGATTCGGGTAGCCTCATCCAGGAGTATTTTTACTTGCCGTTCTCAAAATTTCCGGTAAATTGGAGCATTTTTTGGCGATTTTTTCTATTTCGTGCAAAATTTGCAAAACTTTTTCCATACATTTGTTTTTCACGAATTTTTAAGACAATAACCAATTTACAAAAAACATTTTCTTCAGCTTCACCATACCTGAATTCACATTTTTTCAGCCTACTTCCTTGAACAAATTATCTCGAATTTGCGCTATATGCCAGATGAGCCGGAAGCTAAAAAGAGAAAAAAAGGGCCGAGCGCTCCGCCTGCAGAAGACGACGACGGTGACGAAGAAGTCGATGATAAAGGACGAAACATGAATCTTTTGGCACCTGGAGCCAACGAGACATTGCGAACCGCCATGTCGCGTATCTCAGAAAAAGATATCCCATATGGAGTAATCGAAGCAATTCTTATTGATGTTGCGGAACGCGGACACGATGGAGCTGTTCTCATCTTTCTTCCCGGATGGGCTGAAATTATGGGATTGCATAATCGCCTTACGGAACATCAAGAATTCGGCCAAGCATCTAAATACGAAATTCTACCACTTCATTCGCAGTTGACGAGTCAAGATCAAAGAAAAGTGTTCCAGCATTATCCGGGCAAACGAAAGATCATCATCTCTACGAATATTGCCGAAACGAGTATCACGATCGACGATGTTATCTACGTGATTGATTCCTGTAAAGCGAAAGAGCGAATGTACACATCCAACAACAATATGGTTCATTTTGCAACTGTTTGGGCTTCAAAAACGAACGTTATTCAAAGAAGAGGACGAGCCGGTCGTGTTCGTCCTGGATACGCTTTCCATTTGTGCAGCCAACAGAGATTTGAAGCTCTGGAAGAGCATTCGACCGCTGAAATGCTGCGTATTCCCCTCCACCAGATTGCCCTCACCATCAAACTTCTCCGTCTCGGATCTGTCGGAGAGTTCCTGGGAAAAGCTCTTGAACCGCCACCGTACGATATGGTTGTGGAGAGTGAAGCCGTTCTTCAAGCCATGGGAGCTCTCGATCGTAATCTCGAACTGACAAGTCTTGGAAAAATGCTCGCTCGTATGCCGATCGAGCCTGTCATTGCAAAAGTGCTCATTCTCGGAACAGCTCTTGGTGCGGGTTCGGTGATGTGTGACGTGGCAGCGGCAATGTCTTTCCCCACTCCGTTCGTTCCAAGAGAGAAACATCATAGTCGATTGAGCGGAATTCAACGGAGGTTCACCGGTAACAAGTTTTCGGATCATACCGCTTTGATTTCCGTGTTCCAATCGTTCCAAGAGTCTATCAATATGGGATCATCTGCAGCGGAGAGAGAGTTTCTCGAGCGATACTCTTTGAGTGGACCTGTGCTCAAAATGACAGAGTAAGTTTTCATATTATACAGTATTTACTAGGTTGGCTGGTTTCAAATTTTCATGAGTCAATTGGCGAAAAACGCTACGCAAAAATGTAAAAAAAGTTTCGAAACGTCCCAGTTTCGAAATGGCAGGTTTCGAAACGTCCCAGAGCCGATTTTTTATTTCAACGCCATCAAATTCTGCTCTGAATTGAAAGTTTTGTGAATTTAATCTCAAAATTTCCTGCACAAAAAACACTAATTTTTGCACTTCTTCGTCAAAATTGAATTTGTTTTATTTCTCGCTATTTAAAATTCAACTATATAAACACTGAAAATTTTATGATGGGGTTATTCACGAAAAAGTAAAAAATGGCAAAAAACTACGCGAAAACTCGGAAAATGTTCCGGATGATCTGAAATTTTGGGAAATAAGGGCAAAAATACTCCAGAAAAATGTGGACCGAAATAGGTTGTTTTTTTCTGAAAATTTTTTAAATTAATACTTCGGTCCAAATTTTTCAGAAAAATTTTAGGTCAATCGGAGAATTTTCCGAGTTTTCGCACAGTTTAGTTTTGCCATTTTTGCTATTTCGTGGCCGGCTCCGCGACATCTCGAAACCGCGTTAACAGTGGGGAGGGCGGTTGAAACAGAGATAGGAAGAAAAAAAAATTGTTTTCATAATTTAATGACTATTAAACAAATTTTCAAAAAGTGCAAGATTTGAGCGGCATTTCTTTGGCGGCCACCAAAAAAAGTTTACAGTACGCAAACTGCATCTTGCATCGGGAGCATGGGTGGGACCAAAAAATTTTTTCGGTCGTTTCTTTTGTTTTTTTTTTCGGGTTTTTTGGGTAAAACAATAAACATTTTGTTTTGTTCATGTACGTGAGAAAAAAAGTGTTTTTCAAGCCACGGAGGCGCAAAACAATTCCTGTATTTGAACAAAAACATAGCCGGGATATGCTATGAATTGGCAAAAAATCTCTAATTTTCAACAAAAACGTTTTTTTCTTTTTTAATTTTTTAAGGACAAATTAATTTTTTTTCTCAAAAAAAAATTTGTTCAAGAAAATAATACCAAAAAATTGTATTTCTGCGAGTTAAATGGAAATTTTTCCAAAGTTTTCGTTGAAAATTAGATATTTTTTGTCAATTCAGAGCCTATCCAGACTAAGTTCTTGTTCAAATACAGGCATTGTTTTGCCCCTCCGTGGCTTAAAAACACTTTTTTCTTACGTGCATGAACAAAACAAAATGTCTTTTGTTTCACCCAAAAAAAAAACCCGAAAAAAACAAAACAAACGACCGAAAAAATATTTTTTGGTCCCACCCCTGCTCCCGATGCAAGGTGCAGTTTGCATACTGTAAACTTTTTTTGTTGGCCGCCAAAGAAATGACGCTCAAATCTTGCACTTTTTGATTTTTTGTTGAATAGTCATTAAATTATGAAAAAAAAGTTTTACTTCCTACCTCTCTTTCAACCCCACTGTTAACGCGGTTTCGAGATGTCGCGTTGCCTTATGGGCCTATTAAATTCACTGTGAAGCATTGAAAAAATGGCAAAAGACTGCGCGAAAACTCGGAAGATACTCCAAATAACCTGAAATTTGGTAAAATAAGATCAAAAATACTCGTGAGGCCGTATTCATGAGTTCATTCGGAAAAGCTATTTTTCCGTTGTGAATATACAATCCGTTCGGAAATCCGAATGGTATCATGAATACGGCCCCTTGATATTTTCAAGGGGATTGGTAAACACCTATTCTTGTTTAGCGGTTTTTGCCTACAGAAAACACATGAATCCAGGCCAGGAACATTGGACGCGGCATAAAATACAAATTTATAATTTTTTTTCCGTGTTCAGAGGAGCCCGTCGCCAATTAATCGACGTCCTTCGCAATCAGTGCTGTTTCCCGGAGGATATTCTTTACGACATTCCCGTCAACACGAATGGCCCGGATCGTGAACTTGACCTGATGCGTTCCCTGTTGGTCATGGCGCTCTATCCGAACATTGCATATTTCACTGGAAAACGAAAAGTGTTGACGATCGATCAGTCGAGTGCTCTAATCAACAAATACTCTGTTCTTGTTCCGATGAATAATCGACAAGAGATGGATCTTCCAAGTCCATTGCTAGTTTTCACGGAGAAAGTTCGTACAAGATGTATCTCCTGCAAAGGACTGTCTGTTATCACGGCACTTCAACTTTTGGTGTTTGGAAGTCGCAAAATCGAGTGCATCGGACCAGGCCTGCTGCGAATCGACGACACGTAAATTTCAAATTATAGAACAAAGTTATCGCAATCATTTTCCAGATTCACTCTTCGAATGGACGTGCCCACTGCGATTCAACTTGTCGCTCTTCGCCCGTGCATCGAAGCTCTTCTAGTGAGATCGTGTGAAAATCCTGAATCGTTGTCAGTTGTGAATCCGGATGACGCCGAACTCAAACAACTCCTTCGCGATATATCGTCGGAGAACTTCATGACGACTGCCGGACCATTGAAAGACAGTCTTTTGACTGACCAAGCAATGGGTGTCAAATCGACGGGCCCACCACCACGTCGCGATAATTACTCTGATTGGGGAGCAGAAAGTAGTGAGAAACGAACAGAACGGTTAATTTATCAATCTTTTCTTTTTTTTCAGATTCTGGCGGTAATTTCAACTTTGATTCGAATCCAGATAGCCAACACTGTAAGTTTTTGTGTTTTTGTGTAGTATATGGGGTGTGCGGTAATTCGAAAATTGGGAAATTCTGGTAACTTCGTGGAAGTGGCATACTGTATACTGTAACCTACATGGCAGTAAAATATTGTTTTGAAAAAATTGGTCACCTCACGAGTCGCCTGAACTTTAATATTTAAAGTTATTTTGTTACCAGTGGGATTTTTATCTACCAGTTCCATGGAATTTTCGGCTCCGCGACGTTTCAAAACCAGTCATTTCAAAACCGCGACGTTTCAAAACTCATGTTTTCATGAATCGATTGAAAAAATTTTTTTGTTGTGGGTAAACAAAATCGGCACAGGTAGATGGCCCCGCCCCTTTTCTGCAAAGCGGGAAAATGGCAACCAAACAGCGGCCAAACGGCACCCAAACAGCAGCCAAAAAGCCGCCAGATAGCAGCCAAATAGCCGCCAAATCGCAGCCCGATAGCCGCAGTAATAGCAGCCAAATAGCCGCCAAATTGCAGCCCGATAGCCGCCAAATAGCAGCCAAAGAGCGGAACCCGTGAATTGTCGGCTATAGAAAGTATGTGCTGATATTTGGCGGCTCTTTGGCTGCGTTTTGGCGGCTATTTGGCTGTTATTTGGCGGCTATCGGGCTGCTATTTGGTGGCAATTTGGCTGCGATTCTGCGGCTATCGGGCTGCTAACTGGCTGCTATCTGGCTGCTCTTTGGCTGCTATTTGGCGGCTCTTTGGCTGCGATTTGACAGCTATTTGGCAGCTGTTTGGCGGCTATTTGGCTGTTATTTGGCGGCTATCGGGCTGCAATTTAGCGGCTTTTTGCAGGCTCTTTGGCTGCGATTTGGCGGCTATCGGGCTGCTATCTGGCTGCTATCTGGCTGCTATTTGGCGGCTATTTGGCTGCTCTTTGGCGGCTATCGGGCTGCAATTTAGCTCCTATTTGGCGGCTGTTTGGCGGCTACTTGGCGGCTGTTTGGCTGCTATTTCGCTGCTATTTGGCGGCTATCTGACGGCTATTTGGCTGATATTTGGCGGCTCTTTGGCTGCTATCTGGCGGCTATTTGGCAGCTGCCAGGCGGCTATTTGGGTGCCATTTGTCTGATAGTATCTGAAAATTGGTGAGCCGGAATAGAACTGCCCGAAAGTTATGGAGGAATTTTTCAAAAAATACACTCGGTTTTGAAACGTCTGGTTTTGAAGTGACTGGTTTTGAAACGTCGCGGAGCCGAATTTTCTTACCAGTTTCGTGAAATTTTACTACCAGTTCCATTGAATTTTTCTACCAGTTCCATGGATTTGTGAGGTGAAAAATTGTTTGAAATCAATAAGCTATTTTGGCTTTGGGACGTTTCAAAATCTGCCATTTCGAAATTTGTGCAATTTTTCGCCGCGGTGTTCGCAGACGAAATTCGGACAAGAATAAAAGAGTTGTTGAATTTTTTAACGGTAAATTCGAAGACGTTGTCAAAATTAACCAAAAAAGTTTCGAAACGTCCCAGACTTTGCCGCACATCCTTGATTAACATTGCGTCTAAATAACTTAAAAAAAAAACGCCTTTACTAATACTGTGATTTTTAAACGTGAAACTGCGTCCATTTCCCTGCACTTGTTCTTTTTTTTTTCGAAAATAAAACCAATCCCCATTTTTATCCTTTTCTAGCTAGCCCAGGTAAATCACTTGCCGGTGGCGGAGGATACAGAGGACGTGGCGGTCACCACCATCCGTATCGTTCGCAAGGCCCACCAAATTCGGGAATGCGTTATCAAAACAACAATTTCAACAACTCAGGTGGTCATTCTGGTGGTGGTGGCGGAGACTATTTCAGTGGTGGAGGAGGACGAGGAGGAGGTGGAGGTGGAAATTGGAACGGTGGTGGCTACAATGGAAATGGCTATGGCGGAGGCGGAGGCGGAGGTGGTGGAGGATTCCATCGAGGAGGTGGACGTGGTGGAAGAGGAAGAGGCGCTCGAAGTTGGAACGCATCAAATTGGTGATCTCAAATAAATTATTTTAATATTTATACTTAATCATTGGAATTTAAATTAAATTAATTTTTTGGTATTTTATTTTTCAGAAAACCAAAGAATTTTAATTCTAATGACTAAGTAAGTACATCTCTGTGAATTTTGAAAAAAAAAGTTATTTTCAACTGGCAATGATCATGCAACCTAAATTATCATGTTTTCATTTTCCCCCTTCCTTTCTAGGAAATTTGTTTCTTTTTTTTTCAATTTTCTTTAATGTTTGAAAGTAAGTTTCATCCACTGATGGATGAAATTTTCCAATATTGTTTTCTTTTTTTGTAAATTTCTGAGGCGAAGAGCCTTGAGTTCGAGACCTAGCAGTGCAAAGAAGAAAATCACAATTTTAAAATTTCCATCCATCAGTGCTCGTTTAATGAATGTTGTTGTTAATCTTATCTCTATTGAATTTCTGAACCGTTTTTCAAAAGTGTATTCATCTGCTTCTCTCACCAATAAGCTTTCCATCCCGGGCGGGCCGTCCGAAATTTCCCCATACCCGTCAGGGCAACGGGCACCCGCTGCCCGTCCGCATTGCCCGGTCTGCGATTTTACGTGACGGTGTTTGGACACACCGTCACGGTACATTGCACGTAATTCAATTTTCGATTTTTTTTTAAATGAGTTCCCAATGGTATTAAACATGATTTTTATTGTTTTTTTTTCGTAATTTCAACTATCAAAAATATTTTTAGAAAACCGAAAATGATTAAAATGGAGAGAAGCTGTTCGTCAAGTACCGAGGATAATAATATTGAGGAACCATTGGAAAAAAAAGGAAAATCAATTTCGCCATTTCCCAGCGTTTCGCGAAATTAAAAAGTTTCGAGGTTTCACGGGGTGTTGAGAGGTACATGAAAATTAAAATTTAAATTTCGCGGGAAAGTTGCCACGTCACTCGAGAAAAAAGAGCGCGAAATGGCGTATTCAAAACGTCGTTACTGCGGCGCCGCAGCAATTTTTCATATATTTTTTTCTTATGGGTTCATATCTTTTGCATGATTCTAAATATTTAAACAATATTTCCCTATTTATTTTCTGCAGAAAACGTGTTCTGCCAGCGCCTCGTTTTTGAAAATCTAAACCGTTTCAAATCTGTAACAACCGCGTTTCCACAAATCTATGTGAGCAGTGGAGCGCATTTTCACGATGTACTCTTCAACACGCCGTGAGGTTTCAAAAAAAAATTAGAAGGTCACGAATATAAAGAGGTTTGCGGAAAATAAAAATAAAATAATAATTTAAGATTCCTTTTAAGATCGAGCGGACAACAAGTTTCAATCGAATTGTTGACTCCGAATTTGTTTCACTAATTGACCTATTCAAAGTACTGTAGAAAATCGGAAAATGCTCCGATTGGTCTGAAATTTTGGGAGAAACTGTCAAAAATGCTTACGGACTTTTTCAGAAAATCTTGGACCGAAATGTCGATTTTAGAAAATTTTCAGAAAAAAAAATCAATATTTTTTTAAATCGATATTTCGGTCCAAAATTTTCTGAGAAAGTCCGGAAGCATTTTTGACAGTTTCTCCCAAAATTTCAGACCAATCGGAGCATTTTCCGAGTTTTCTCCCAGTTTTTTGTCATTTTTTCCGATTTTCTACAGTACTTTGAATAGGTCCATAATAAACATTTTTCTAATTACCATTTTTATTAATACTTTAAAGAAATAAAAACCATTTCACGCGGGCGTTTTTTTTTTTGCCCGGGCAACGGGCGGCCCTTTACCCGGACGGGTCGGGCGGGCGAAAAATGCTTGCCGTGGAACGCTTACTCGCCACCAACATCAGAGTGACCCACGCAGCATTAGAAAGACGATTAGTCGGAATCTCACTATCAGAACAGCGACAGAGGAATCTGCACAGGGAAGCTATCCGAGCACAATCGGATGTCCGAGATCCCCTACTAGTCATCAAGAAAAAGAAGCTTGGATGGACCGGACACATAATGCGAAGAAACGATGGCAGATGGACAAGGCTAAATTCAAGAATGGTATCCCATAGCCCAGACACGATCTGTTGGAAGGCCACGGATGAGATGGAGCGACCATGGCGGTGAACTCAAAACACACTGGTCGACAATCGCCAAGAACCGAAATGCTGGGATGCTGTGATCCACGACAAAACCAGGTGATCGAAGAACGGGACTGCGTCTCTCATCACTATCATATGAAAATCAGAACTTTCCGAATTTGGCTTTCCGTCATTACATTTTTCAGTTTCATGGATTCCACCTCTGATTGTGAGGGCACTATCCTGGAAAAAAAGAGTGGGAAGAAGAAGACCAGGTTTCAAGGGTAATTAGATTGACACCCGCTTAATTACCATGTCAGCTGCCACGTGTGGGTCATGAGACTCGTAGAGAAACTATGCATTATTGGGAAAAATTGGTTTTTTGGCGGCGGCCGAGGGAATGATGGTGGATAAATGGGAATTCCAGGAGGCGGAAGAAAAGTGGGATGAAAGGGATGCTGAACCGAATCCGAACTGGTTTAATATTCTTTAAATATCCTGTGCGTTTTTGATATTTTTAAGCTGAGCTAGGATCTATGAAACAGGAAAACGGCATTTTCTGGAAATTGAGTTCGTCCCTTTCTCTGCGTATCTCACCTCCATTATACAAAATTCATTAATTTCCAAATTTAGTATTCCAGAAAATGGTTTTCTGCTCGTTTTCCAGTTTCATGGATGCGGTCTCTGGGCAGATATTAAGTATTACTCTCGTGTCAGCAGCTGCTCATAAACTTTGAAAATAGCCAATTTTCCCACGAAATGTCTCGAAGCGAATCGCATTTTTGACACAGTTGAAATGAGTGCGACAGTAACCATCTAAAATGCAAATAAGTTTAAAAAAAACAGCGAAAAACAAGAGAAAAGAAATAAATAAAATAAGAAATGCTTACATTTTCAAATGTGTTACGGCCGCACTCATGTCAACAGTGTCGAAAAAGCGCTGCGAGACCTTTCGGGGGAAAATTGGCTATTTTCAAAATTTATGAGCAGCTGCTGAGACGAGAGTAAAATTTACAATTAGGTTAGTGCAGAATAGAAAACTCTTGAATATCGTTTCTCGTTTCATTTGGATCAAATCTGTTTCTAATTAGACTCGATATTGTTTTATCAGTCAGGACTGGTTGTATGGAGTGTCGCGTTCTTTTTTTCCATTCAATTTTTTGTCATTACTCCGATTTAGACTTGGAAAAATTTCAAAACATTTACCAAAAAATAGTTGCGTTCCAGAAAAAAATACTCCCAAAAGAAATGAAGCAGGTTTTTTTTTGCGCCTCCGAGGCTCTAAAAAAACAAAAAAAAATTGTTTCACCCAAACCCAGTTCAAAAAACCGGAAAACTTATGTTTTGATCACAACCCCTTCGTCTTGTCTAATTAGACCCGAAATTCTTAAGTTTGGATCAGACTTGGCATTTTTATACTTTGACCCAAAATGATCTGAGGGCGTATTCATGAACATTTACCGTACGGTAAATGAAAAAGTAAATGGGTTTTCTGAAGGAATTATTAAGTTTCGATATTCCTAAAACAATTCACGGATCGGTTATAGTGTCATGAACCCCGTACACATTGCAGAATTTTAATTTTCCGTCAAAAATTGTATTTACCATTTCCATTTACCGTACGGTAAATGTTCATGAATACGGCCTCTGATAGTGAGTTTTCACACCTCTTTAGTGTGCCACGTTAATAGGAAAATTTTGAGTCCACACCAGCATTTTTTTCGAGACGTAAACCTCGAATCCAAAATGTTGCAAAACACCTGTTATCGGCTCACTTTTCACTCATTTCGCACAGTTTCAGCGGTAAAAACAAAAGAAGGCGGTGGATAAATGTGTCAGCTGTTCTCGAAGAAAAGTGGCTGCTTTATAAATATATATTTTGTTGAAAGGTTAATGTGGAACACGATTCGAGAGAGAGGGAGAGGGAGAGAGAGAGCAAGAGTAAAAGCTTTCGGTTGAAGTAGATCACAAAGTGAATTTCCAGAAGAAGTCAACTCTAACATCACTTTTGCGGGTCACACCACTCTTTCTGTTTCCCTGCCCCAATTTTTCATCATTTCTTTCTTTCATCCAGAAGGAAGTCGACCCCTGATGGCCTAATCCATCACTTTCTCTCGTTACACTGCTTTTTGAGCACCGATGCGCTTTTTGCTCAACTCGCCGTCGCCTCAACTTTGATCGCCTATCTTTTGTCACCCGATTGTGAGGGTGTCAAACCATCCAAAACCTTTTTTCCGTCTGATGTTGAGTTATGACAACTTTGCTCTTCTTTTTTCGCCGAGCCGTGGACACCACGACAATAGGCGTCTGAAAGTGACGAGTGGGCGGAGCGTTCGTACTGGAGGTGGCGACTTAATCAACACCTGATGGTGCTGGTGCTCCTACACACTCTATCAGCTTTACTTTTTTTTTCTTCTTGTTCTGTCTTTCTCAAAGTTTTGTTATTGTCTACTTTGTCAATTGTCGTGGAAGAAGAAAGTAGCCACCTTGCCCCAAGAACAATCAATTAGTTTTTTGGTTTGGAGCTCGCGTTGTCAACCGTATGTACAACACTATTGTTTCATTTGGGTTTGGTTTTGTAGGTTTCTGATTTCTAAGTTTTATTTTATGGAAGTTGTCCTCAGCGCGTTCAACAAATATTGTCAGCCCGCCAAAATGGTCAAAAGCGCTCCGCTGAACTCAACGCTATGCGATTTTTATTTTGGTTTCCAAATTATTTCATTTCACGTTGAATTCATACGAAAACCGAAATGAAAATCTCATAGCGTTTAGTTCAACGGAGCGCGTTTAACCATTTTTGGGGGGGGGGGGGCGACAACATAGGACCCCCTGTTTGTTTCGAACTTGCAACCAGAAGCAGAAAGAAACAGAAAAATCTGTAAAATCCACTTGATTTAGATTTTCGTACAAAAATTTTCATGACCCAGAACCATGCTTCCAAACTTTTTGGCCCATGGCGCAATTCTCGTGCATTTTTTCGTGTACTCCCCGTGGAAAATCCATCCATTTTTTTTTATTTTTCTGAATTTTTCTAAGTTTTCAGGCATAAATATTTTGTAAATAAACAAAAATTAATAAAGATAATTAATTGTTTTCTTTTCCTCCAAATCGCAACTTTGGTATTTTCTATTGCTATTTTCAAAACACTAGGGTTTGGCCATTTTCCAACGAAAACCCCCGATTTTTGGATTGAAACGGAGTTTTCAACGTGAAGAATATGAAAATGGATCGTAAAAACTATTCGCCGAGTAAAATTTTAAAAAAGAAGCTTTTTCTGTTGAAAAATTGTATTCGCCACCGGCAAACGCGCTCCACTGCGAATTTTCTGAAGCATTGGACGACGGGGGAGGCGTGAATGGTCCTATCCTTTTACATGTCCCCACAGCTCGAAAATAAAGTGGACTTCGACCAGACTTTTTCAGAAAAATACTATTTCGTAAATACTGAAATTCACGGCTTGTTAGGCGGAACGTTGGAAAATAAAATTTAAACTGCGCGGGCTTTTCTCTCGAAAAAAAAAATTCTCGCCTAAGCGTGGTCGCATTTAGCTGCGCAGCGTTTTTCTGCGTTAAACTGATACGAAGAGGAGACGCAGACAAGCAGAGTGCGAGGATACTGTTGTTTTTGTAGCAAACTCTCGCCGGAGAGACGCAGACACTCAGCGGAGCGCGTTACCAATAACGTTCCGGGAAGCACGCCGTGACATTGGAAACAATAAAACTGATCCATTCATGAGGCCATTCGGAATTCGGTTTGGAAATTCCGAATTCCGAGAGACTCTGAACTTTGAATTTGTGCTTTTTTTCTTCGCTATTTTTTGTGGTCTACCAAATATAGAAAAAATAGTACCCACTCCCTCGGCCGCTGAAGTCTACAGGTCTAGAAGATGTCGAACCAATTTTTCTTCGTCCATTAAATGATTTTCTCACAATTTCAATAAAAATGTTGTCCCATTGAATCAAAATCGACTTTATTAGTTTTTAAATGGTTTTTCCCTGCCCTATTGTGTTTTCAATCGACTTGCGACAAGGGAACGCGAGACCCCGCCCACTAGTTTGTGCGCGACCACGCGAACACAATGATATTTGAAGAGACGCAGACAGAACGGTGAATGCAGACTTGGACTGGCGTTTTCATGTCGCGATTGAAAACACAATAATAATTTTAATTTTTAGAAAAAAGGATTTAAGCCAATATTGAGGAGAGTGGTACATGACATTTTGCAAACTTTTTTTGAACCCTTGTTATTTTTCCACGAACAAACGATATAAATTTTTCGAAAATAACTAGTTAGGTACATGTTTTTCTTTGTTTTTTGAGATAAGACCTTGGGCAAAAAATAGTTTGAAAACCCAAGGAAAAAAGTAAATGCGGTAGGTTTAAATGATTCTTCATAAGTCTTTATAGATAACTTGTTTTCTCTTATTTTCATTCAGCATGCCTTTTTTTTTAGAATTATTTAAAGGCACACAATTTCGACGGTATGACAATTCGTTGAGAAAGAATTTTTTTTCCCATATCTCTGATGATTTCCCATTTGTGTTAAATCAAAAGGTGAAAAATTCCTTTCGAGGGAGTGCTCAAAGGCAAGAACTTCTTGCTGGGAAATGATCTTTTTTTTTTCAATCTGTCCTCCTTAGCCACGTACCCCCGGAAAAGCATAGGCCAGCATTAAAAAACAATTGCAAAGTTTTTAACTCTACCGTATTTACTATAATTCCCGGCCCGACATCTAGACAAAGATTTTGGAAGTGAATTTAGGATGCCGGAATTCATTATTAAAACAAATGTATCAGCCAACGTTCAGAAAATATTCTTAACTCAAAACAATGGAAAAATCATCTCATTGTCTTTACTAGATGTCTATTGAAAAGAACCGAGCACAACTGTTAGGCTACTCCAACATCTTTGATTCGTTTTATTGAGTGTTCCCTTGCAACTTTAATGTTTTTTGATGTAGCCTTGCACCAAACTTTGTATCTATCAAATGGGTTCAAGTACCCGGATGATTTCATGATTTTCAATGTCCTCTCTCTTTTTCTTCATCATCTTATCACTCCTCACCCCTTCCATTTTGCTTCCTCCATTGAATGCTCCCCGCGATCAGACTTCTTTCTTATTTTTCCTGACCTTTGCAAACTCATTTTTGAAAATCTTTCTTTGTCAAGAAAAAGTTCTCAAGAGCTGTCACGGTTCAAACTTTCTTACAAATCAAATCAAATCAAATTTTGCAGAACAAGACAGACAGAAGAATGTTGAGCCCAGCGATGCTCAAAGTGTCACTCAACCGCAGGTTCGTTCAAGTTCACTCGTGTTTTAGTCGTTGCTCTTTTTTTTTACAGAAGTTCCGCACCAGTGGCACAGGATGAGGTGAGAAGGAAAAGAAAACAATGGGGAAATAAAAAAGAAAGAAAACTTGGTGGAACTTTGAGCAGAGGAGAGATATATTGATATGATAAGAACGATTTTCTCGTGCTTTGGTCACTTGTTCTTAAGGCTTCCATTCGGACCAATTTTCGTCCGTCCGGTCCGTCCGTTCGTCCGTCCGTCCGCCGTCCGTCCGCTTCGTCCGCAGTTCGTCCGGTTCGCCCGCGGACGGATCGGTTGGTCCGTTTCGTCCGTTTCGTCCGCTTCGTCCGTTTCGTCCGCTTCGTCCGGCACGCTCTTATTGGCTGGGAATTTTAATTTATGGCACTTTATTTAAAAATTCTGACATTGAAAATGTAAGCGGTTGCAAATTTATGTAGAATTAGCTTTGCAAAAACAATTTTTTTAAATTTTTTTTCCGAATTTTTGATAGCAGAAACAAGACATTTCTGTTGATATTTTAAACAAAAAAGAACAAAAACAGCTTTTGAAAACAAAATATAACAGAAACAAAAAGAAAAACTAACAAGAAAAAAAAACGGACGAAGCGGACCGACCTCGGACGAACCGGACGAACCGGACGAACCGCGGACGAGCGGACGAACAGCGGACGAAATTCGTCCGCTTTTTTTTCGTCCGAATGGAAGCCTTACTTGTTCTGACTGCACAAAAAGATTTAGAGTTGAAGGAAAAGGCCAAAAACTAATTATTGTGATGGTGATTCATGAACAATTACCATACGGTATATGTATACAGGAAATTGGTTTTCGGACGGAAAAATAATTTATAGAGCCATTGAGCAAGTAAAAGTTCAAAAATGGAATTGACGATCCTGAAAACCATTCACTATTGTCGTTTACTGCACGGTAAACGTTCATGAATACCGATCCAGGTTCGACTACAACGGCCAAATGAAGCAGGAAATTTTCAGAAAAAAATTAAAAGAGCATACCGTAAAATCGAGGAAAATTAGGAAATTTTTGGTGCGTTATGGCGATATTCGGCATCTAAGTGGCTAATAGCCACTGAAAATGGCTAATAGCCGTTAAAAAGGCTAATAGCGGGCGATAATGGCAACTAGCCGACAAATTTGGCTATTAGCCATTATGGCTATTAGCCGCCGAAAAGGGCTATTAGCCGTTATGGGGTAATACCACCGCCTATAAAAAATTCGCCTGTTGGCAACGTAACTATACAATTTTACATGCAACAATTATAGGAAACAATCTTCTTGCTTACTCAGCGATTTTGCGACTTTTCCAGACACAATATATCCGAAATTTGGAATGGGAAAAATGTGAAAATTATAGCCAACGGAACGGCTAATAGCCATCGAATATGGGGCGCGTGCCAAAGTGTTGGCAGACGTCCCGAATCGGTGGCTATTAGCCGTTTTCAATGGCTATTAGCCAAAAATTTTCTGAGATCGTCACTAAAGATTCGCCAGGGTTATTTAAAAATCAAAATCTCAATAGAAATTTGAATGTTTTTTAATTAATTCCACTGGATTTATTAGCCCTGACCCCGAGCCCAAATTCTACTTTGAAATTTTTCGAACGGTGTAAAAATTTGCGACATCAACATTTGGGAGAACTTTGACCAGAGAAGAGATATGATGAGAAGATACTCTGCTTTCTTGTCGCTTATTTTGATGTAAGAATAAGATTTAGAATTATTGGGAAACGCTATAAACTGTTCGAGAAAGCAAGATGCTTTAAAAAGTGAAGAATGGTTGACAAATCTTTTCCAATGAGGCTACCGTAACCAATATTAAAGAGCCTATTAGTGGTATCAGATTCCATCTTTAAAAATATTTTTTAAAAAGCAGCAAAAACCCCTAAATTTTGATCAAACCCAATTGTTTTTTAAAATTACTATTTACTTTTCTAATTTTTCGAATTTCGGCTGAATGACATGTAAAAACATTGCAGCTTTGTCGTGGTAAAGCTCACTTTGAAAATAAACCGGCAGACTTGAATTGCTTGGCATCAAGACAAAAAGCTAGAAAAATTAGTCAAAAGTTAGTGAAATTTACTTACAAACACTTCCATAGTTTAAGCAAAAATATTCACACACATTTTTTCCGAAGAGTTTCAGTGCGGTGTTGATTTTTTTTTCCTTTTCGAAATAAAAATTGGTGTTATTGCGGAATAGAACTGTAACGTTATAGGAATTGCTCGAAATAGAACTGCCCGAAATTAAACTCAACACCCCATCGTGTACAACGGAATACCTTTCCGAGCTGTTCTAGCTTTTCTGTGTGCATACAGCTCCACGTCATGCAGTTCTATTTCGTCAACGTTTTATTCCACAACACCAAAACATCGTGGCATAACTGGAAAAAAGAAAACTGAAAATACAATCCACTTTTAAAATCAGTTTCGGCTTTTTTTTTCCAAAAATAAACCCAGCAAACAATGCATTTTCAGAAAATCATATTTCCCTCCAGAAGTCGTACCGTCACACATCTGCAGCCGATGATGGAAGACCAGGAATTTTCCGGATTCAATAGGGATCGAAGTATCACCCCCACTCCTCGTTCCATCGTAACTGTTTTTAATTCCAGGACGCAGCTCCGGTTCCATAATCGTCGACGGGTTTGAGCTGATTGCCACGCCATCGGCTCGTCGTGCCTCACTTGTCACAAGTTTCCCGGCGGTAGATCAAAAAGCGCGACGGAAAGAGTCGACACCGGTGAGCACCCTGGGGCCATGAATGATGATAAAGATTGGGGGATAAGATAAATACATACGTTCGACTCATCTCGAAACGTTTCTTTCCATCTTCTTTTTCTTTTTCATTTTTTTTTCTTCCGATATCAACCGGAAGAAAGAAAGAAAGTAAGAAAGACAGGAAGGAAAGAAAAAAAGAAACAATCGATGGATAGATATCTACCAACTGTCATGATAAGCAAAGAGATGATCAGTTCACACCTCTTTTTACTCTGACAATGAGCTCACTTTTCAACATGGAGTTGCTCAATGACTTGTTACGCACTTCTCGGCCAAAAATCATGCGGCTATCACGAAAAGGCTATAAATCTTGCTCGACTGGATCGAATTCATTCTGCCTCGGCAACAAACCGAGTTTCTTTTCTTCTTCTTTTTTCAATTTCTTCTTTCTTCCTCTTTATCTCTTTTCTTCATTTTCAACTCTTTTCTTTCCACCGTCAATTCTACAGCCTACATGTTCTCCAAATCGAGTAACTTTCTCGGAAGCACTTCCATTTTTGGCGGCGATTCTGCCGTCGAATTTCGCGCCGGCAGAAGACGCACTTCATTTATTGGCGCCCTTCCATCATCGTCTTTAAACTCAAGAAAAGATTCAGTTGTACCAGGTGTCAAAACGGTAAGCTTAATGTTTAATGGGATTTTGAGGTTGAGAATGAGGTCGTCTAGACCAAGACATGTGACGTCGTTAAAAACAAAGCGAATTGGTGTGGGGCCAATTGAACCAAGCAAAAAAAAACAATTAAAAAGAGCAAAGAATTCACACATCTGGTGTGGAAAATATAACCGGTGTGAACTTTTGCCTAACGTTGGACCGAGAAATGCGGGCAAATTTTAGAGCTGAAGGGATCACTGTATACAAACTCTATTAAAAATGGCTCTATCTTTTCGTTACTGCTGTGATGGATAATGTCACAAAAAACCTGATGGAATTTTTGCTGTTTATTTTCTTTCAAAAAGTCCTGTGGTTCATTTTTTTCCAAATTTTTAATAAAATATTCCGAGGTGGCACCATAATTAACCATTGGCACGAGGTGTTGAACGGAACAAATGGGCATGCAATCGGAGTTGTTGTAAAATTGACAAATAACCGATTAATTGTTTTTTTTTTGCCAAATTATTGACAAATTATCTAATAAGGTATACGATTTTATCAGAAATATAGAGGTAAGATATGAAAAAGGCGTCCATCATTCTCGAAAATGAAAGCTTTCTCACAAGTAATATTGTTTTTTCAATTAAGTTGCAGCATGAATACACGAAACTCCGCCCACTTATTTGTGTGCGACCACGCAAACACAGTGCTATTAAAGAGACGCAGACAAGACGGTGATTGCGGACTCATGATTTCATGCTGCAACTCGTTTGAAAACACGCTAGGTCCTCTAGATTTTATAGAAAAATTTTGGGAAAAAATAGCTGAAATTTGGACTGAAAAATCGTTCACGAAGAAAAAATATCCCTTCAAAATATACAACAACAAAGTCGTCATATTATTCAAAACATGAAAATTTACATAGTCATTGCCTCTGTTATGAATAATTACAGTATATCCCCAATCCTAATTAGATTGAACTCTGTCCTAACCCAATTTCTTCCTGAAGTTTTCTAGCAGACAACACGTGATAATAACGATGCAGTTGAAAACAAGTTCGCACCAACGATATTGATGGGTTATCCACAAACAAGTCGACAGCTCCTGTCACCACCACTTGCCCCCTATCTCATTCGTATCCGAAAATAAAAGTTCATCATCTATTTGCAGGTCGCCCTGCATCAGTATACCGAAGATCCGACTCTTGCGTGGGAGATGCTCAAGGACAGGCGACCGGTTAAACCAGTCAGACCGATGCGTCTGGACACCCCCGTAAAACCGGATCATGTTCGATTTGTGTGCATCGGGTGTACTCATGGAGAGCCATTTGATTTGACAAAACTCCCACCAGGGGATGTTCTTTTGGTTGCCGGTGATTTTACATCGTGTGGCCTTCCAAATGAGGTGGCTCATTTCAACAAGTTGCTCGGAAAGTTAAAGTATCCGTACAAAGTGGTGATTGGTGGAAATCACGAGTGCACATTCGATCCGGCGTTTTTGAAAAATAGTAAGGCATAATTAATCATTGGCACGAGGTGTTGAACGGGACAAATGGGCATGCAATCGGAGTTGTTGTAAATTTGACAAATAATCGATTAATTGTTTTTTTTGTCAAATGTTTGACAAATTGTCTAATAAGGTATACGATTTCATCAGAAATATAGAGAAAAGATATGAAAAAGCGTTCATCATCCTCGAAAATGAAAGCTTTCTCACAGGTAATATCGATACGAATTTCGACACAGTTGAATGAATGCGACCGTACTACATTAAACGAGAGTAAGAGCGAAAGAGTGAGAAATGAGAGAGTGATTTATAAGTGATCTTCTATTTTCTATCACTCTCTTCACAGGGAATTATAAGCTAATCGCCATCGAATCGGGCCGTGTCCCATATGCATTTGGTGCACGTCCCAAATTCGATGGCTATTCACCATTTTTCATTTGGCGAACGCCACGAATTCGATGGCTACTAGGCTTTTTCCATGGTTATTAGCTGTTTCCCATGGCTATTAGCCACATAGCTGCCAATGCCCGCCATATACACGCCAAACATCTTTGAAAATGCCCCGAGGAAAGCCATCGGAAATCGCTATTAGCTGCAAAATTTCCTGAGTTATTGAATGGATTAATATTGTAACATTTTTCGATTGATATTCCTTTTACCTTACCAATTCACAACCAACATTTTGCAAACACAAACTCACGCGTTTCATTTGATTTTAAACGAATTTCCCCGAAATTTGACAATTCCGCTCAACACCCCGTTAAAACCAATGATTATTGTCATTATCATAATTAACCAGCCACCTGTTGCAGACAAAGAGTCCGACCCGAGAGAAATAGCGCTGAAACAGGCGTTGTTATCAGCGATTCATGCCGATTCCAAACATGGAATTTCAGCTAAAGTGGGTAGCGCGAGCGTAACTATTTTAAAATGTTTCGTGTTTCAGAACCTGCTATCGAATGCAATTTACCTCGAGGATCATGCAATTGAACTGTTCGGCATCACAATTTACGGAACACCATGGCAGCCAAAAGTGGATAATTGGGCGTTTAATTTAAAAAGAGGACAACCACTTTTGGATAAGTGGAATAACATTCCGACGGGCGTTGACGTACTTTTGACCCACACACCGCCACTTGGTATTTTCAAAGACAAAAAAAAATAATTGTTTTCTTTTGTCAGGCCACGGTGACATGATGAACAATGGACAGAGAATGGGATGTGTGGAATTGTTAAACACCGTGATCAAAAGAGTAAATCCAAAGTACCACGTGTTCGGACACATTCACGAAGGTTACGGTTGCACAACAGATGGATACACAAAGTTCATCAATTGTTGCTTGTGCGACGAGAATTTGGACATGAAGGTAGGAAATAGGAAACAAAAAGAGATAGAGTACAGAAGAGTGCATTATGGGGTATTTGTGAAAAATTACAGTAAACTAAATTCACTGATAGAGTTTTATGCGAAAATATTATCAATTCAATATTCTTGCCGGCTACAGTAAGCAGTGGCGAACCTCCGCCCCCTCAGGTTTTTCAACTGAACGCAGTCTCGTTACGTCTGCGTCTATTATAAAACTTGTTTGGGAGCATATGGTAGCCGGCAAGAATATTGAACCGATAATATAGTTTGTTGGTGCATTTCAATTGGTGATGAAACTATATGCATTGGAGCCTACACCCTCGTTTTCTCGTAATCTTTTTGAACTCTTTTCGCTTGCAAATGTACTTTTAATTTTTGTTGCAAAGTGATATGTACATCGAGTTTTAGATGTTTCGAAAAATGGGCTTCTGACGGGTGTCATACTATTGGAGGCGCATTTCTAACATAGAATTTACTTTAGTTTTTACTGTATATACGCTTTTTTCTGCTTAAACCTTAAGAACACAAAAAGGTCACTTAAAAATGTCCATTAAGAATCCATAATTGCCCCATCGCGACATGCCTGGATACAATTAAAAAAAAATAAAATTTATAAAAACTTGTAAACATAATTGACCACTTTTTTTCCGGCTACATTTTTTGTTTCAGCGAAGGCACAGTTTTCGAAAAATTAGTTTCTTCTATGGTCGTCCCGCCAAAATGATCAAACGCGCTCCGCTGAACTCAACGCTATGCGATTTTCATTTTGGTCTCCAAATTATTTCATTTCACGTATAAATTCAACGTGAAATAAAATAATTTGGAAACCAAAATGAAAATAGAATAGCGTTAGGTTCAGCGGAGCGCGTTTGACCATTTTGGCGGGCCGACAATAACAAGAAAGCACACTTAAGATTTTCAAAAATTGAAGTAAAAAACTCCTAACAAATGACCATTTTTTTTACAGAATGCACCAGTTATATTCGACATCCCAGTGGCGGCACAAACCAAAGCATTTTACTTGGAAAACGTGAAAAAGATGGTGAAACGGTACAAACCGAAAAAATAACGCCCGCCTATGTAATTTGTGTCATTTCCCGTATCTATGCATTATATTTTTGACCCTTATCTTTCCTTCTTTCCATCTGTTTTTAATCTTAAACCCAAAAGCTGTGCTTCCGCACGGAAATGAGCTGTTGAAATCGAGCCAGCAGAGAATGATCCAAGAGGGCACTCGCCCCACTTTTTTCTTCGTCCTTACCAGCAATAAAACATTCCAATTTGTGCT
This sequence comes from Caenorhabditis japonica, assembly GCA_963572235.1. Classification (NCBI taxonomy): domain Eukaryota; kingdom Metazoa; phylum Nematoda; class Chromadorea; order Rhabditida; family Rhabditidae; genus Caenorhabditis; species Caenorhabditis japonica. The sequence goes on along the minus strand of OY754343.1, from coordinate 20,309,243 downwards.
ACGCTCTTGAGAGTCAAACATTTTATGAAACTCGACACCAAATTATGCCCCGTTTTGCTGTTTCTGACTGCCAGAAGAGGCGGCTGAAATCAGATATCAGACGGCTAGTGGGCGTGCTTCCGGCTGTGCTTCTTCCAAATTGTGCTCTCGGCAAATCTTATGAAGTAAGAGTTCGAAAAGTGAGCTCTCGATGATTTGCATTGTTTTAAGATTTACTTTTTAATCTTTAGGTATTTTTTGTTTTTCGTAAGTCGTAAACACCGTAATAGAAGCGCCTCTGTCATAGGTTCGCACCTTCTAATAGAAGCCACAGTACCTTCAAACAGTAAAAAATTTAAGATGTTTTAATAAAATACGAAAATTATTTCTTATCTTTGATGGATCTGTTGTGTTTTCAATCGACTTGCGACATGAGAACGCGAACCGAAACACCGCCCACTTTTTTCTGCGCGACCACGCGAACAGTGATATTTGAAGAGACGCAGACAGAACGGTGAATGCAGACCTCGATTGAAAACACAATATGCAGATAAATTTTCCTGCCATTTCATTTCTGTGAATACCTACATTTGAATTCGGGAAAATGATGGAAAATGCAGGTTAATGCAGTAAGATCAATAAAAATGCAGGTTCATTCGCATAGGCCCCTAAAGACGCACCTCGTTATATTACGTTAAATTCTTTATATTTTTTATGTCTTTAATATTGTTTTTAAATGTATTGCTTTATTAATTGTAAAAAAGTTCCGAAATGAAGCGCCCCATGGCCCTACCAAAATTGTTACTACCTGGCGCATTTTTAAAACCCTAAGGCTCGGTAATTTTTTGACCAAAAGGCCTCGTTTTTAGATTAAAATGATTGTGTCATCCTGAATAATCAGATAGTGATTCGAATTTCTCACAAAAATAAATTTTCGAGTGAAAAAATAATTGCATTATCCGACAAACATGGTGGCGCATTGGACGACAGGGGAGGCGTTTCTAATACAATTTTACCGGTAAGAAAATTCTAGTAGTGCTCTTATTAAATTGAAATTGAACACATTCCACTCAGATACAAAAATTGCTCAAATGAGGCTCACAATTCTTCTAATAGCCTATCTGAATCCTGGAGCCGTATTCATGAGACCATAATTCCGAACGGGTTCTGAAAAGTCTATTCCTAATGTGTACCATTTTTTATAATTTAGAAAGGCCAAATTGTTTAAAAAAAAACAAAGAAAATAACACCCATTCGGAATTCCGGTCCTGATGTCCCCGAGTTAAACCTAAAATAAAAAGCGTAGAAAAGAAAAACTCACGAACCGAGATCAAACAAAACGTCATTTTTGTTCCCGATTCGTCGAAAAAGAAGCAGAAGAATCAGACAACTTTTACAGCTTCTCTTGGACAAACATTGAGGTGTTGCATGAAAAGCTCGTTTTACTTTTGACCGTCCTGTGCTCTTTGGTGCTTCCAAACAAAACGACAATCGGTTTAAAGTTTCTGACATGCTCATACTTTAGAGAACATTCTTTATATTCTCATTTTAATTTTAAAAAAATTCTGCAAAAGCAATTTTATGACAAATTGAAGAAATCAAAGAATTGCCAATGATCATTTTTTGTCACCAGTGGTTGGGAAAAAAGAACGTCACGTGAAATGTACTCTTTTCTTTCTACCCATATCGTTTCGAGCAAATTACGAATTATGTCCACAAAAAACAGTTTGATAAGTTTCCCTTTTGGTAGTTGGAAAGTAGATGAAAAGCAAAAGTTCAGTTATCGTCTTAAAGGTGTATGCACTTTCGTCATTTTTTGAAACGGAAAACTTGAAGGCTCAATACATTTTTCATTAATTTACCTGATTGAATGGGCTCTGAGACGTTTCGAAACTGGGAAATTTCGAAACCTGCCACTTCGAAACTGGGACGTTTCGAAACTTTAGTGCATTTTTTGGGGTAAATGTTCCGGTAAATTTTAAAAAATTATCCGAATACCGGTAAAATATTCGGCAACTAATTTATCCTTGGCCGAAATTTGGGCTCTGGGACGTTTCGAAACTTTTTTGAATTTTTGCGGTATAGAAGTGAATTCAAATTTCCAGAAAAATAAAAATAACTGATAAAAACAAAAAATAATTACTAAATGCCCGCGTGTTTTGGTGTCAATTGGCGAAAAACCATACGCAAAAATGCAAAAAATTTCGAAACGTCCCAGTTTCGAAATTGCAGGTTTCGAAACGCCCCAGAGCCGAAATTTGTCAATAGTGCGAATACGGCGTCGAAAAATAGTACTAAAGTTTCGAAACGTCCCAGTTTCAAAGTGGCAGGTTTCGAAACGTCCGGTTTCGAAACGTCCCAGAGCCGGAAAATGTCCAATCCAGTCTAACTAGGAAAAATTTACTTCTAGATCATTGGCTCAAATAAAAAAAAAATTTAAAATAAACATCGTCCGCTGTGGCAAATCAGCATAAAAATATTCGTAAAACGGTTTTGCCCCGAATCCAGACTTATACGAATCCAATATGACACAAAATTCAGAAAAAAATTGCTCAAGGTTATGGTATCACGTGTTGATTTGCTTTTGAAGCTGAGAAAGTTTTTATGCTGAAAAATCAGTTATATCGCACGTGCAACTTTCTAAATTGGTTGTGAATTTGGAGGGAATCTTTTTTTCTTGTTGAAATATGTACAAGCCAACACTATTCATTTCTGCCTCCACTCTAGCATAAATGGAACCGAAAAAATGAATCAAGTTGTTAGCTTTTTCTCACCACCGATAGTCCCAAAATAGCTAAAACTCGTGCTCTTTGCTCTTCTGAAATTCGTGTGTAATTTCCTTTTTTTTGAAAATGCAAACAATATTGTGCATTTATTTTCCCGTAGTTTGTTCTTTCGACCTCCCACAAACCGCAACCTTCTCTGGACCTCATGACCAGCAATTTTGTTCTTGTGCTGACTCAATAATCGGCGAACCCATGACAACCTGCCTATCACCGTTTACTCTGGCTTATCGTCTTTTTTCTCGCAATTTTATCAGAATTTCCCCACAAAAGCGTCGCAACACTCTGCGACAGGTGAAGACATCCAGTAGCTGCGGCCAGGATCGTTATTTTCGTAATCTGACGATTTTTCACTTTTATTGTTGTCATTTAACTTTGCGGGCTGATAACGTGATTGGCTCGTGAGAAAAAATTAATTTGCAATTTGCAAACATTTATGACATTCTGTAGTATGCGATTTATTTTTTTTTTTTGGGAAATTTTCCCGCAGCTAGGCTTATCCATAATTTCCATGTAGATGCTGTCTTGGCTATAAAATTATCTTCTTATCACTTAATTACCAACACGTGCTGATTCTTTTATTTCTTTTCACTTGATCGTAAAACTTTCCATTTGTCATCTTGTCTACCGTAGACGGGTGGTGTCGGTTTACGAGAATATTGGGTTTTCAATCGAGTTGCAGCATGAGAACAAGAGAAAAAAAGACATTTTTTCTCTGCTTCTCTTCGAATCGAACTGTGTTTGCGTGGTCGCGCGAAAAATATTGGGCGGAGTCACGCGCTCTCATGCCGCAAGTCGATTGAAAAAAAATATTTAGTTATTGTCGACCCGCCAAAATGGTCAAACGCGCTCCGCTGAACTCAACGCTATGCGATTTTCATTTTGGCCTCCAAATTATTGCATTTACGTGTAAATTCAAAGTAAACTGAAATAATTTGGAGACCAAAATGAAAATGGCATAGCGTTGAGTTCAGCGGAGCGCGTTTGACCATTTTGGCGGGCCGACAATATATGATTTCTGATTCTTAATTGATTTAAATTTCAGATGAACGCCACATTTCTCGAGGAGGACCCATGTGCGGAATCATTCATTGATCAAGATTTTGTGAGGTATCCACTCATGACCATCTATATTACAGTATTTGTTGTCTGTCTAATTGGTAAGTTTGCAGTTATCAATTAGTGGTGTGCAAAATTGAGATAACTCTGGCTTCTGCCCGAAAGCTCGCTAGATACAATAACCTTTATATCTATGAACATGTTTTGTCGATGTTGAGCAATTAGCCTACTCTTTTTTAAAGTTATTGTAAATTCTGCTTTTTCTAATGTTAATGTCACTAAATCATCGAAAAATATATTTTCAATCGAGCTGCGGTATGAAAACATGAAACCCGGCGGACATTATTTGTGCAATTTTTAAATTTTAATAGTCAAAATCGACAATTAAATACTTGCTCCTGAAAATCTGGCCGTCAGCCACGAACTGGGGTGCCGTGTGCGGTGCTGACGATTGCGCCGCGGCCAGGTGGTCTCACAGCGACAGAGAGAAAAAATATAGGATACCACAGCAGCGAGTTATTATCGAGTTATTGATCACTGTTCGCAATCGTCAGCACCGCACACGGCACCCCAGTTTTCCAAAATTGTTCCTACCTGAGGCATTTTTAAAACCCTAACATAATGGACCTATTCATAGGAGAAAAAAAAAACAAAAAAAAAAAAACGTTTTTTTTCCTATTCATAGATGTAAAAAAACGACAAACAATGTCGAAAAACGAATGGTAAACAAGTGTTTATTGACCATGATAGACCATTGATAGAGAGGAGGCGCAGAAAAGGGGCGGAGTTTGCATGAACTAGTAAACAAGTCCGTTCCCACGGGGTTGTAAACATCTCTGTGCCTCCTCACTATCAATGGTCTATCATGGTCAATAAACACTTGTTTACCATTCGTTTTTCGACATTGTTTGTCGTTTTTTTACATCTATGAATAGGAAAAAAAAAACGTTTTTTTTTGTCTTTTTTCTCCTATGAATAGGTCCATAAGGCTCGGTCATTTTCAGACAAAAAAGTCTCGTTTTTGGATTAAAATGATGGTGTCATCCTGAATAATCATATCATGATTCGAATTTCTCAAAACAGTAAATTTTCGAGAGAAAAAATATTTTCACTATCCGACGAACTTGGTGGCGCATTGGAAGACGGGGGAGGCGTGCCGCATAAATCAGTAATAGGGATTAGAAAAATGAAGTTTCGCAACCCAAAATAATTTCCGATCCGGTTAGAGTAGTTAAAAACGCTTTAATCAGCGTGATGCTCCGTTACAGAGAACATACTAGATTCTAGTCGAGTTCACTAAACACAGAACAATCCTCATTATCTCCGATTTATTGAGTGCAGAAATTAAGAGTGCAAGAGAACTGTCAAACAAGTGTAAGACCTTCAGAACGGCAACGACATTTTTAATTTGTAGAATTAGATTTTAAGTTTTTCGCGGGTAAGAAGGGGTTTACAAAAAGCATGCAAACTTTTGAATAACGATAAAAAATAGGAAAAGAGTACTGTACCTAACAATACATATGAATGACATTGGTTATAAGAACGCTGTGGGCTCGGAACATTTACGTCTACAGTACCGTTCAAAAGGTTGAAAACTTTTGGTTTTTCGGGCATAACTTTTGAATGGAGAGTGTTATGGTTCTGAAAATTTGCACGAATTTGCCTCGTAATGTTTTTGACAAGCTCCGCAAATGGATTTAGTCATTTTCGAAAACTGCAGATTTTTCAAAAAATTTCAGATGCCAAAATTTTCGACCCAAAAATAATTTATTTTTTTTTCAGATTTTTCAGGACTCGATATTTATGTTCAAAATAAAGTTTCAAAACTAAAAGTATGATTTTAGTTGACTATGAGTCGATCGGACATTTTTCAGCTGACTTACAGCACTTTATCAAGGTCAAGGTATCAAGGTCCACATGGGTAAGTCAACTATAACTTTTATTGAGAATCACCAAAATCAAAGAAAATGAAGGCAAATTAGATAAAAACTGTTAGAAGCAAAGTTAGTTTGATTTTATTCGGTTTTGGTGATTTTCAATAAAAGTTAAAGTTGACTTACCCATGTGGACCCTGATACTCAAAGTGCTGTATGTCAGTTGAAAATTGTCCGATCAACCAATAGTCAACTAAAAACATATTTTTAGTTTTGAAACTTCATTTTAAACATAAATATCGAGTCCTGAAAAATCAGAAAAAAAAATTATTTTTTGGTCGAAAATTTTGGCATCTGAAATTTTTTGAAAAATCTGCAGTTTTCAAAAATGAACAAATCCATTTTTGGAGCTTGTCAAAAACATTACGGAGCAGATTCATGCAAATTTTCAGAACCATAACCCTCTCCATTCAAAAGTTATACTCCAAAAACCAAAAGTTTCCAACCTTTTGAACGGTACTGTACGTTCTGTCTCTAGCGAAATGACTGGATGCTGCCCCAAATTCAACTGGCAGAACACTAACTGGTACGAATCCGTACGACTCCAGTTCATTTCAAAACCGAACGTTGACTAGCAAGTAATTTTGAATATATGCCCGATTTCGGCCCCATCCGTGTTAACATGGTTTTGAAACGTCTCGGTTTTTAAATTTAAGGTTTTGAAATGTCCCGGAGCCATATAAAAAGCATAGCAACTTTTGAATGACGGCAAAAAAAGGAAGAGTACTGTAACTGGGTGCTGCCCAAAATTCTAACTGGCAGAATACTAACTGGTACGAAGCCGTACTGCGCTCCAATCAGAACCACTCCGAACCCTAACCGCCCAGGTTTATGATATACATAAGTTTTAGATATATTTTTGAAGCTGAGCACATTTTTTTGCCTTGCTCAAGGTGTAAATTTTATTAGCTTATTATTCTGTTTTCAACCGACTTGCGACATGAGAACGCGAATCGAAACGAAACGCCGCCCACTTATTTGTGCGCGACGACGCGAACACAGTGCTATTTGAAGAGACGCAGACAGAACGGTGAATGCAGACTTGAATTGAATTGCGTTTTCATGATGCAACTCGTTTAAAAACACAATACCAGTAGTAAATATTACCGATCTCTCTTTTTTGCAGGAAACCTCGTAACCATACTTGTCATAACTACACATCCACAAATGCGAACTCCAACCAACTTCTTTTTGGCAAACCTGGCAGCTGCCGATCTGCTTGTCGCCATTTTTTGCATTCTTCAGAATATGATTCACTTGGTTGGATTCGATCATGGGGTCTGGCCCCTCGGCGATATCATGTGCAAACTTTATCTGTGTCTCACGAATATAATGCCATGCACCAGTGCTGGCATCTTGGTGTTGGTGTCCGTGGAAAAGTACATTGCGGTTCTTCACCCCCTCTCCGGATTGAGCCTGCTCACCAAGGAGAACAGATACAGAGCATGTTTTGGAGTTTGGTTTTTGAGTGTTACTATCAATTTTCCGTTCTTTTTGAATGCAAAGTATTACGAGTACGGAGGAATTGGCGCTTGTTATCGAGAATCGTGAGTTGTTCTATTTGGATTGAAAATGAAATGTTATTGAATTTTTAGACAACCACTATGGAACACTTTTTGTTTCGTTGTTTGGTACATGATTCCATTAATTTCTCTAGTTTTCATTTATTCAAGAATAAGCCATTTGTTATGGACATCTGAGAGTAACAGGCAAAGTACCAGACAAAGTGCAGGTGCGTATGAGAAAAGTTAACTTTTCAAAATCTTGAAATTTTAAAGAATCAATTGGATCACAAGGCACTGGAACTGGAACTGGAACCGGAAACGGAAACGGAATTGTGACAGCGGCCAGTTGGCAACTGAAAAACGGAAAAACTATGATTTACAAACAAGAGAGTCTTCTTCACGTACCAATCTGTCCCAGGGACAAAGACGAGAAGCCGCCGAGGCGATCAAAAGACAATGAGGGTCGGAGAAAGGTGGTTCGACTTTTAGTCGCAGTTGTGGTGTCGTTCGCAGTTCTTACTTTTCCACATCACGCACGTCTTCTTTTTACGGTGAGAATTGAAATTGTTTTAAATCGTGGGTTACTGTAGCAGAGAAACTGTGTAGTTTAGGGATATATGAGAATTTAAAAATTTAAAAGCACAAAAGTGTTAAGTGCTCTCACAAGAAATTATGGGTTTTAGAGCTGAAAATGTCCAAAACAGAGAGTTTCAAAAATTCATTAAAAAAATGTTTTCTCCATACTTTCTAGAGCCGCTCAGAGAACTTTCGGAAACTTGCCTCGATTCGGGGAAAATTGCTTGCCTATTAAATGTGCATTAACTGTGATCAGTAGCTGCCGACTAGCTGCCGCGGGAAAATCTATCAAATCTCGTGGCTATTTGCCATATTGCTAGGCATTTAGCGGCCTCGTTGTCGATGAGCTGAAATTCTCTGAGCGGTTACAGTATGCTCTGGCGTCTAGAAATGTTATGGACCTATTCATTTGAATTAAAATGAATGTTTATGTCATTTTAATTCAATGCATTACAACATATTAATTAATTAACCTGAATTTTCCTGAACCATTGAGTTTGAGCCTTTCTTCAAATCGTGTCGAGACATCCTGGCCAAATAAATGCATGCGCCTTTAATTTGTACTCCGAGTGGACAAGATGACGAAAAAATATAACATAAAGTGCCGATCGGACCCTAGTTATTAAAGGCGCATGCATTTATTTGGCCAGGAGGTCTCGACACAATTTGCAGAAAGGCTCAAACTCAATGGTTCAGGAAAATTCAGGTTAATTAATTAATATGTTGTAATGCATTGAATTACAATGACATAAACATTCATTTTAATTCAAATCAATAGGTCCATAAAAGTTTCTAATGGACCTATTCACTTCAATTAAAATGAATTTTTATGACACATTTATTCAATGCATTACAACATATTAATTAATTAATCTGAATTTTCCTGAACCATTGAGTTTGCGTTTTTCTGCAAATGGCGCCTATCCATCCCGGTCAAAAAATGCATACATTGTCATAATTTTTGTGTACTCGGAGTAAATTTTTAAAGGCGCATGCATTTATTTGTTAATAAGTTCACTTATTTGACCAGGATGACTAGGCGCGATTTGCAGAAAATCTCAAACTCAATGGTTCAGGAAAATTCAGATTAATTAATTAATATGTCGTATTGCATTGAATAAATGTGACATAAAAATTCATTTTAATTCAAATGAATAGGTCCATAATATTGTGTTTTCAAAAGACTTGCGACATGAAAACGGCAGTCCAAGTCTGCATTCACCATTCTGTCTGCGTCTCTTCAAATATCACTGCGTTCGCGTGGTCGCGCACAAATAAGTGGGCGGCGTTTCGTTTCGATTCGCGTTCTCATGTCGCAAGTCGATTGAAACACACAATATTAAAGGTGCACAAAAAAATTATCGGGTGTTGTATAATCTCTTCACCTCTTTCCGAAGTTTCCCCCTAAAATCCAGGCTAATTTCAGAGTTTCAATACGGGAACAATCTGCAACTCTCACTGGGCGATGCTCGTTCAACCACTTTCTTATATTCTCCTTTTTATTTCATCTGCCATCAATCCAATTCTTTACGCGTGTCTTTCAAAACGGTTCAGAAAAGCCATGTCGGATCTTCTTCATTGCAGGTAGGATTTGCCATTTACAAATAGTTAGCTTATTTTTCATTTGATTTCTTTTTTTCTTTTAGAAAAGGTGTATTCTTCAAAATTGCTCGATCTCGCAACCGTACAATGATCAGCGACTTACCTTTGGACGACTCGAGGTGTCCAAGTCCTCTGCCAATGATTCGAATGAATAAATTGAGATGGGTCGCTAATTAAGTTGTTAAATGTTTATTTATTTATCAATTACATGTATATGTGGAATATGTGACGGGTTGAAAATGTGTAGTTATGAAATTTATATAAATATCAATAAGAAAATAGTTTTCTTCTTTTTTTTTCCAATTTTGTACAATGAGGAATGTATCAACGTGTTCGTTTGAAATGACCTGTCAATCATCAAATTCACTAAATTCCCAATTTGCGACCTCTCTTTTGAAGGAAGGAAAACTAAAGCAGACTCAAACTGGCGTGAGCACTGGATGCTGTCGACTGCCCTTGCAAAAATATGCTCCGTTTAACACAGGCTTGACGGTGTGCTAATTTATTCGAATTCACCTTTTTAGAAATAATGTGGTTATTCATGAGAAAGAAAACGGTTTGTTTTGGTTTTTTTTCCAATTGACGCGTTGGCAAGAATTGTAAAAAAAGATACAGGTAGACAAACGGGGATATAGCATTGATAGTGAAGAGACACAGAGACTGCCCCTTTCTTTGAACTCCTCACCTTCTGCGTCTCTTCAAAATCAATGCTATATCAGGGGGAAACCCCCGTTTCTCTATCTGTATTTTTTTTTACAATTCACGACAACGCGTGAATTGGAAAAAAAACAAAAACAAACAAACAGTTTTTTTCTCCCATAAGTTTTTCAGGACCAGAGCGTGTAAGCGAAGAGATGCAGACTGAGAGACAACGTTGTCACGCGACGCAACCACAGCGCATTGGCGTCAAAAAAAGAAGTGATTTTGTTAACGTGTTCATTGTAAAAATGTTAAATTGTAAATATTGCTGTTCACAAACGAAATAGTCGTTTTTGTTTCGATGCCCAACTGATAAATGATGGCAGTGATGATGGTCAAAAATTTTATCAGAGTCATGTGCAAAGTTAAAAAGGAAAAGGGAAAACTTTTACGGCCACTGATATAAAAACGAGGAATGGGGAAGTTGGGCTGGAAATAACATATTTTGTGGAAGAAACAGGGGTTGAGCGGAGAAAGAAATTGGGGAAATTTCAAAAAACTCAATTATTCGGGGAAAAAATGTGTTTTATGTTAAAATTGTACAGTAATTGATTTAACACACAATTTACTGAACATTTTATCATCAAAAACTGACTGACCAAAATATTCGAAAATATCAAAAAAGTAGTACAAAACTACATAATGGTACCTCTAACACACTGATTCGGAATTTGACGGGTATCAGATATTTTGAATGGCTAACTCCTCTCAGGAAATTTCCGGCGCGTATTTGGCAATAATAGGCATCTAGGTGGCTAATAGCGACTGATAATGTCGCCGTTTTTAAAAATTATTTAGTTGACACCGCAGCTATAGAATGTCTGTATGCAGCAATAAAGGGAAACAATCTTGGCGGTTATCCAGTTTTTTTCTGACTATTTCCAGACATAAGATGTCCGAAATTTGAGATGAAAAATAATTTGAAAAATATAGCCGACAGAAAACGGCTAATAGCCATCGAATTTAGGGCGTACGTCAATTAAATATGGTACACGTCTCAAATGCGGTTGCTACCAGCCTATTTCGAAGGCTATAAGCTAAAAATTTCTGAGGTGCGCGCCAATTGCCACCAATCTCGCGCCACATACTCGCCAAACTCGTCCCGTAAAACCTGTTTTTCTTTGTAAAATGTATGTATTGTATCTTTTAATACCATAAAATTGACCAAATTTCGATTTTCGTAAAGATTTATCCTGCAAAAACACCAAAAAACTCAAAACGATTATTTCGAAATGGTGGCTGAACCAAATTCGACGTTCTTATTGTTAGGCTTAAAAAATTTGTAAAGACCTCAGCTATAATTCCATTGGAGCACATGTAGGAAAAAAATAAGAATTTATGATTTTTTTCCCGAAAAACATAAAAAATGCGTCAAAATTTAAATTTCGCGCAAAAAAATCCAGTGGGGCGCGTTTGCTCGGCTCCGCCTACTTTTCAAATCCTGGACTCAGTGCCATCAGCTATGTCCACCGACTTATTGCCATGTAGCTTCCTATATCCGTCATATCCGCGCCCAACATTCCCTGAGTACGAGACCAAGTCAGATGGCGTGGACGAGAACAAATAAATGACCACAGGGGCATGAGGCGGGAGTGAGAATATGTGCTCGGAGCCACAACCGCGTCTAAATGAGACTCAAAAATTAAAAAAGGCCCGCAAATAATTTCACATTATCGAAGAGAAAAACCAACCGAAAACGGGAAAGCGGCGTTTTTTTTTTTTTAATTTTTGGGCCTCATGTAAACGCGTTGCGGTTGTGCGTCCGGGCGCGATATCTCACTCCCGCCACATGCCCTTGTCAATGGCCTCATCAGCATCGTTTTCTCATCCAATAAATCTAACAATGTGTATGTATGTATGAATAGCGGAACAGTCACACTTTGGCAACAAATAGGTATACAAGTTTTTTTTAACTTTCAATCGGTGTCGTCATTTATTTTTCGAGAAAACAACGAAGCGGGTCCACCATCTGTTGATGTTTCTTTGCACGTCGAGAACGAAAGAGATAGAGAGAGATAGAGAGAGAGACGGTAGAGAAAGAGAGATAAAGATGATTTTGGTTTGAAGAGACGGAGAAGCGGACAGACGGGATGTGGGTGTCCGCGCGGAATCCGCTGACCTAGTACTCACTCCGAAACCATTCGCCTGTATGAATGAATGAATAAGTGAATGCGCCGTGCGCGACGCGACGCGACGCACATCAACGACGAGACGACCTCCCTTTTCTTCGTTTCTTGAATTTTTGTTTCTCGCCGTTGTTAACCGTATCCCCTTTACTCTTTTTGTTATTTTTATTGGGGGTACCGTGAGCGGAATAGAACCACTTTACTTTACTACAGTCTCTAGATTCAAGAAAGTGTTCTTTTTATTCTATTTATTCTGAGAACCGTTTTTCCCCGCTTCATGTCATCGAAAGATGACAGTCGTTTTCGTTCTTCATAGTCAGACGTCTTCGTTGTTTCATGGAGGATGGTTTGTTGACGCGGATTACAATAAAAGGGAGGACTGGCCCAACCAATAAAGCATAATTATCTCAATTACCACCTCTTCTGAGAAGACAAGACAAGTCTCTATTTGCTTACCCCTATTGTGTGTCGAGCTAGGGACCGGTCATTGGAGAGACGGGTCAGAAGTCATAAAAGGGCGGGGAATTGCTTAAAAATAGTTATTTTGGTTGCCCGCTGTTCATGTTACGAAACGATCCAAACTGCATATTTTTTGTCCAATTAATACAGTCTATTTTATTTACCAAATGTTTCGAAAGACTTGGCGAATCTAACCGTTTTTCTATTTTCTTGTTTCTTGGGTTTGAAACTTCCTGTATGTCGGCTAATGACAAAAAATGTAGCCTCCAATAAGTTCGAACCAGCGTCTCAGAATTTTCCGACAACGTGGTTCCGATAGGCGAGTTATTCACCGGTTAGAATAAAAGCAAACTGAATTGTTTTGCTTATTTCTCTAGTCTGTGAATAGTTTATTATTTTTATCGATTTTCCATAAATACCCATCCGACAGTGCGAAATGCATCATAATTGAACTGTGCGTTTTAGAACTCATCTTGTGAGCGTTTTTTCCGTGGTTTCAATTTGTTTTTCCCGTTTTTATTTTCTGATACTGAACGTACAGTACCGTTCAAACGGTTGGAAACTTTTGGTTTCTTAGGCATAACTTTTGAATGGAGAGGGTTATGTTTCTGAAAATTTGCATGAATCTGCCCCGTAATGTTTCTGACAAGCTCTAAAAATGGATTTGGTCCTTTTTGAAAACTGCAGATTTTTCAAAAAATTTCAGATGCCAAAATTTTCGACCCAAAAATAAATTTTTTTTCTGATTTTTCAGGACTCGATATTTATGTTTAAAATAAAGTTTTAAAACTAAAAGTATGATTTTAGTTGACTATGGGTTGGTCGGACAATTTTCAGCTGACTTACAGCACTTTGAGTATCAAGGTCCATATGGGTAAGTCAACTTTAACTTTTCTTGAGAATCACCAAAACCTAATAAAATCAAATAAAGTTTGCTTTTTAACAGTTTCTATTTGACTTGCTCTTATTTTCTTTGATTTTGGTGATTCTCAATAAAAGTTATAGTTGACTTACCCATGTGGACATTGATACCTTGACCTTGATAAAGTGCTGTAAGTCAGCTGAAAATTGTCCGCTCGACCCATAGTAAACTAAAATCATACTTTTAATTTTCAAGCTTCATTTTGTACATAAATATCGGGCCCTGAAAAATCTGAAAAAAAAATTATTTTGGGGTCGAAAATTTTGGCATCTGAAATTTTTTGAAAAATCTGCAATTTCCAAAAATGTCCAAATTCATTTTTGGAGCTTGTCAAAAACATTACGAGGCAAATTCATGCAAATTTTCAGAACCATAACCCTCTCCATTCAAAAGTTATGCCCGAAAAACCAAAAGTTTCCAACCTTTTGAACGGTACTGTATTTAGAACTGATAGGTACAAAACTACTGGAATGCAAATGCGCCCCATCGCACAAGAGTTCTGTAGCGCAGGGTTCTATTCTGCTACCCGGTATCCAGGATTTGAAAAGTGGGCGTAGTCGAGCAAACGCGTCCCACTGAATTTTTTCGCGCGAAATTCAAATTTTAACGTATTTTTTAATGTTTTTCGAGAAAAAAAAATCATAAATTCTTAATTTTTCCCACATGTGCTTCAACGAATTATAGCTGAGGTGTTTAGAAATTTTTTAAGCCTAAGAACGTCAAATTTGGTTCAGCCACCATTTCGAAATAATCGTTTTGAGTTTTTTGGTATTTTTGCAGGACAAATCTTTACGAAAATCAAAGTTTGGGCAGTTTTATGGTATTCCATACATTTTACAAAGAAAAACAGGTTTTACCGAAAGAAAAATGATAAAATCAATTAAAAAAATGCGAGAGTCGAAAAATGCGCAAGCACCGAAAAAGCGCCATGCAAGTTTCCTGGAGCAAGCAAATTAGGCTCCGCCCACATTTCCAATCCTGGAAACCTGTGTTCGATTTTGTTCTGTACCGCACAGCAGTGTCGTATGGAAATTCCGACTTCAGTTAATTATTTAACTTCGGATTTTCGTTTTTGAAAATTTTACTTTTATGCAACACTGCCGCACATTAATTTATGAGTCTAGCCTTTATTTCTTCCAACCTTTACAGTGGTTTTGGAAGGGTAGTCCAATCATATCCAATGTCTAATTTCCCTATAACCCTCACTTTCATCCTTTCGATCCCGAACGAACGTATTCAGAGAGAGAGAGAGAGAGCGTGACGTCACCAGGAAGAATGCTAGACACAGAATGCCGTTGGTTGTCAGACGGCTGACGACACACTATTCGATTATCTTCTAAAAATGATACATCGAACCGGACGGGCCGATTGGTCACTCGACAGCTGCTGCCGTCGGAGACAGTGCAGTGCATCTCCGCGCGGAAGCCAGCGCTTTCACTTTTCTGCAGATCCGCCGCCGCTTTCTCTCTCTCTCTCTCTCTCTCTCTCTCTCTCTCCCTTTGTGACCGTCTCGTTTTGACTCTCGAGACGTCGTATTCCTTGTTCCTCTTTGTGGAATAAGTTTCAGCGTCATTGAAACCTGTATTTATGAATTTATGAATTCTCGAACAGTGTAATATTAGTAAAATAAGTGTAGCATTTCAGTCATAATTGTAAATAAAAAGCTGTCATGATTGGAAAAGGGGTGTACGCTGATAATTAAGATGGAGAAACTAGTAAGGACCACCAACCGGTCGGATGGATTCAGTGTGTGATACAGCGACGCTAAACATAATATCCATTACCAAGTGCTTTCCACTTTTTATCAACACCATCATTCTTTTTTAACGTCTTTTTATTTCTTCTTATGCCATCCATCCATCCACCCATCGGACCGTCCGTTTGACCAAAACAGTTTGGCAAACTGTAGACCGCGAACAAAGATCAAATCCGTTTTGAACACTTTTTCATTTCATTCTTCCGCATTTTCTGCAGTTGTCAGTGAACTTCTTTTAAAAATTGTTGAGTTTATACTATCCCCCAGCACAATTATCTTGTTCCAGAGTCTGAGGACAGTCAAGTTTTCATTGTGAAATGAGAATCGATTTAGATTGAGACATTGATAGGCATGCCGAATTCCCGACACGACCCATTTCTTTCTTGGCATTCGTCTGTGTTTCTAGACTTTACTTTTTTATTTGGCAAGACCTTTTGCCGTATTTTTTTCACGTGAGTGTCTACAAAACTGCTCAGGAAATTTTGGCTAATAGCCGTGGAAAAGGCTAATAACCACTGATTCGGGGCGTGTGTCATATGTATTTGGATAACGCCCCATATTTGATGGCTATTAGCCGTTTTCGATGGCTTTTAGCCGTTTCCGTCGACTATAATTTTCAAATTTTTTCCATTCAAAAATTTTGGACACATTTTCGGCGGCTAATAGCCTTATTCGACAGTTAATAGCCATAATGGCTAATAGCCGAATTTGACGGCTAGTTGCCATTATAGCCCGCTATTAGCCTTTTCGGCGACTATTAGCCATTTTCAGCGGCTATTAGCCACCTAGATGCCGACCCTCGCCATATACGCGTCAAAAATACAACGAAATACTTCTTCGGCGCCGTTCTAGCGGCTATTCCGTGCGAGTTCTATACCGTAGTAACCCCAGAAAACATGTTTGAAAGCATTTTACAGGTGGGCTTGCCGACCCTGCAAGCCCAAAGTTCCACAAAAAAATCCTAGAAAAAACAGGCGCGCACCGTTGAAAATTATTCGCATTTTTCGGCACGATAAAAAACAAAAAAAAATGTTGGAAAGGCCTGTTTTTTCGATATTTTTTTGGGGAACGTTGTGCTGCAAACACATCCATATGCTTGGTACTTATCAGTAAGTGTTTACGTGCAATATCCATGAATACGCCCACATTGATTTTTGATTGACTACATATATACTCGGTATAAAACGCTGATAACTCGCTCCAATCGAACAAAGAATTTCGCATGCATTTTGAGAGAGGTTTAGAGAAATCAGAGCAAAACATCGGCCACGGCTCTCTCAATTTTCTGCACTCTCTCGTCGCCAACGCGGCCGCGTCCACCACTGTGCGAAGGGAGCGCGTTTACAGCGCTCCGTACTGAGAATAGTAGCCTTTTTTTGATAAATATATCTTATTGTTTATGATAATTTTTCGCGTATCTGTAACTGGAAAAGAATCGAAACGTTTGTTGGTTACTATGCCGCGGCATAGACTATGTCGGGCTCAGGCGATTTGCTATGCTAGATGGAAAATGTCGAGCACAAATTAACTGGTACGCGCATCAATTGCTATAAATAGTCCGGGTATTTAAAAATCAGTTTAAAAACTCGCTAATTTATGCACAACTAAAAATTATGTTACAGAATTTCACGCCACATTTTCGAAGCGTTCGCATCCCAAAATAATGCATTGCCAGCAGCTACTTTGTGCTCAATATGCTCACTAAATTCAGTTACAACGTTCCGATGTTCTGCAGGTCTCGCAGCGAAAAACTGCAATCGTAAATGAATTCAAATTTTTTCAGCGCTTTTTTCTCGGAAACATCAATTTTTCACAATTTTTGTTCGAAATACAGACAATGTTGACTCAAATGGGTTCATTCGAGGAAAAAGTGACCGAAATGGATATTTTCATTAACTTTTTGTGAACATTTACTATTGTGTTTTCAATCGAGTTGCAGCATCGAACTGTGTTTGCGTGGTCGCGCGAAAAAAAAAAGTGGGCGGAGTCACGCGTTCTCATGTCGCAATTTCGAGACAAAAAAACTATTGTGGCTTTCCAGAAAAAAATTGTTGAAAAAATTCGAATTTACTTACGATAAACACTGTGCGATGCGAGACATGCGGAACATCGGAGCTTCGTAACTGAAAATTAAGTTGGTCTTACCAATGGACTAAAGCTTAAAAGTTCTTCGGCGTCCAATTGCTATCTATTAGGTTTTACCACCCGTGAAACCAAAAATATAAGTTCACCAAAACCATTCAGACGCATAAAAGTGCGTGTCTGCAAGATTGGCAATTTGCACTTAGAATCGACCTCTCACTTCTGGAGGAATGTCGTTTCGTTGTCCAGAGGGATAACATCAGCGTCCATTCCGATTTTTGCGTTTGGAAACAACCTGTTCTCCCTTTTTTTCTTGGGTCCTTGATCTTCTCCTTCTTCTTCTCGTAAATAATCACCACGTTTAGTGTTCTTTCTTCTTCGCTCCTGTGTATTTCTGTTATCATCACGCCACAACCATGTGGGATATATCAATTTTGAACCTTCTACTTTGGTTTCGTGAACAGTAGAGTTGATATTTTATGAAGTGATGATCTGGTAAGTCACAGGACAGGAATCGAGAAAAAAGCGAAAGCTTATGGATACAATCTAGCCAGAAGGATGGATGCAAAAGGAGAGAAAAAAGAGATGTTGTCGTTCATCTTCACTAAACCAAATCAAACACGTATTATTCTTCTCCTTCTTCTTCTTCTCGTTCTTCCTTTCTCGACGCCGTTGTCTTCTTTTCCACTCCGACTTATCCTTTCCCTTTAATTTGGAATTTCAAATGTTAAACTTCACATTGAAATCGGTCCGAATCCGGACAGCGTACGTGACGTGGTAACTTCTTCTCCTTCTTCTTCGTTTTCTTCCGAAAAATACGTGATAACGAAAAAGTGCAACGGCAGCGCACTTCTGATAATTTTCAAAATTGTACGTGGTGATTTTGATCTCTTTTGGCCTGCGTTAGCGAGTGAATAATTGGAAGTGAAATGAACTACGATTTAGGTCATAATAGAGACCGAAAACCGTAACGGAATAATTCTGTTATCCAGAGGAACGACGTATGCGGTATGCCAAATGGATGCGGCGCGGCTATTTGCCATTTTTATGGCTAACTCCCGTTCGTTAGATCGCACCAATCGCCGATTAATCGCGAGCTGTGCGTTAGTAAAGGCTAATAGCCATATTCGATGATTTATTTCTATGTAGCCGCCAATATCCGTTGGGCAAATCCATGGAAGTATCAGTTTCTCAGACCATCCTCTCGTTTCCCCTAGCGTTTCTTTTTTTTTTTTTTTGTCGAAATCTATCTTTTTTTTGCACAGTTTGACCTCTATCCGATGACGAATTCCTTATTTTGTTTTTATTTTTGTTTACAAATTTATTTGCCAAACTACTTTGGTGGTTTATCAAAGAACGAAAATACGATGATTTTTTGTTCCAGTATTGTTCATCTCAAAAACTAAGAAGGAAAGAAAGTACAAAAAACGGAAGCGGTCGCAAAAAAAAAAAACATGATCATATCAATGGGCGACTCTTCTTTTTTTCAATACCAGTTCTTCGTCGTTCACTATCTGATTTCGGCCCTCCTGCCTCCTTCTCACACCATATAATAGGTCTTCCTAGCCGCGTCTCATGTCGACGTTTCAAGATGACCCCCACGTCTTCTTCCAACAGATTGAAGAATTCATCCATTCATTCTTCCATTTCTTCTTCCCTCATGACCTCAATTGTTCCTCACATTCCTTCTATCTCTACTAATCCCTCTGCATTGTAGAGACTTTCCAATCTCAACTTTTTTTATTACATTTCAGATGTTGCTTGGGATATACCTTTTACTATTATCCCCGTTGCTCGTCTCGGCCGGTCTGGAAGAGTACGATGAGCCGTTCATCCTTCAATTCATTAACCGATCACAGACGTTGGACCTCTCGCCTAAATGTCGACAGAGTCTTGCTCTGGTTAGTAATGTTGATTATAACAAGAATATAATATTGAATTGAATTTCAGGTTTACGACTATCTGAATGATATCGACACTTTGACCGACCAAAAGATTTGCTATTTTGAGTCGTTCGCCACAGGACCGAATGATTTGTTTTTGTCCAGAGATCAGGACAGATGGGTCTATAAAGGTGAGCGCACATTTTTCTGATATTTTCTGTATTTTTTTTTGTTATGCACGCCCCCCCCCGACGTCCAATGCGCCACCTCGAAAATTTACTTTTTTGAGAAATTCGAATCATTGTCTGATTATTCAGGATGACACCATCATTTTAATCCAAAAACGAGGCCTTTTTGTCAGAAAATGACCGAGCCTTAGGGTTTTAAAAATGCGCCAGGTAGAAACAATTTTGGAAGGCTATGCAGTTTTTATAACTCGCTCGCCCATCAACCAAAAATAGCAAAAAGATTTGAAGTATTATTCCCCAAACCATTCATTTATTTGTTTTTCTAGGCTACGAATGTCTTTTATCGGCTGGCGAGACCGTCTACTCGAAATCCGAACACCCGATGCATTACTGCTACACGCATGACGACGATAAAGACAAGAGAGTGCCCGCTTTCTCAGTTTGCATCCCATCTCCATGTGCCGACGAAAACCAGAAACTTTTGGAAGAATGGCGACGAATAACTCATCCAGAAGCCACTGAACCCATCACTTTTACCGCTTGCACACGCTCTCGACACGAAAAACAATGGTTCGAACTGCCGATTCCAATCGCCGATTTCGGATTCAACATGTGCTTGTTAATGTTGGTGATAATGGCGACAATCTTCCATAACATGCGTGGAGAAGATGCAAAGACATGGTCCGCCAAAGTGTTGCTTGCGTTCTCAGCGAAAACCAATTTTAAAAAATTGATCGCTTTGCCGAAAGATCCACAAAGTTGCATCACATGTTTGTTGGGACTACGATTTGGGTCGATGGTGTGGACTTTGGTGGGACATTCGTTTATTTTCGTGCAAGCGTATATGGAGAATGTGGAAGACTTCAAGTCGTCAATGGTGGACAACTTTTTCAATCAATGGATCACAAACTTCACTCTTTCGGTCGACGTCTTCTTGACGCTCGGAGGCACTGTTCTCTCATACAGTTGGTTCAGAAAGTGGCTTAAGAACACTTCAGGTAATTCTTGTGTCTAATTTATTAGAATAAAACTAGAAAGTTCTCGGCGGCTTTCGACGGTAAATCTATAGAGACATCCTAGAATCTAACAGTATTCTACCATTCAAATTTAACCGATTTGCAAACAATTTTGTCCGACTCATGCCTCGTGTGTTGGAAAATGTTTCGTAAAGTTTGGTGGAAATCGGTCCAGTAGAAGCTGAGAAAACGTTGTACACACGAAATCTCCCATGAACAGATACAGAAAACCAAATTAGACATATCATTTTCAGAGGAAGAACCAACGTGGACATCCTGGGGCTATTGGCTTCGATTCTACCGTCACAGAGTTGTCCGCTTGTATCCAGCCTACTTGTATGCTCTTCTATCAGTCACTCTCCGCATCTCAGTCACCCACTTCCATCCAATGTGGCCACCAACTGATCCAGCCATCCAATGCCCAAAGTACTGGTGGCAAAATGTGATATTTGTGAACAGCATTCTCGATAACCAGTGCATGCCATGGACATGGTACATTGGAACAGAGTTCATCTATTACCTGCTGTCCCCAATCTTCCTGCTCTCGTTGAGAAAGGCGCCCAAGATTGGATTTGTGAGTGGATAGATTTATTTTCTCCACTTCTCTTTCTCAATTTTGTTTTCCCTTTCAGATTCTTTGCTTCGTCGTAATTATGTTCTCGGGTGGTCTCAACATCGAGTCCATTGTTCGCAACAACTTCCCGCCAACCCAATTTTTGTGGAAACAACCGGAGATTTTCAATCCAAACTTCATTCAACACCATCTCGAGCTGTACATTAAACCGCAATTCAGAATTGGCCCATATCTCATCGGAATTCTTCTCGGCTATCAGCTGGCCAGATATCAAAAAATTCCAGTGAAACCTCAAGCATCCAACAGATATATTAGTGAGTTTCTTATCCGCCATCCTTCATTTTAGACGTCATCAATTTGTTTCCAGTCTCAATGTGGTCCGTTGCAATCTGCGGAATTTTCTTCGGCCTTTACGGTCTGTATCCAGCTCTTCAGGGCTGGAACTCCATTGCCTGGAGAGCGTATCATCTTCTCTACGGAGCATTCCATCGTGATATTTTCTCGATCGGAATCGCCTTCCTCATCTACATTTGTCACACTGGAATCGGCGGTCCGGTCAACGTCTTCTTATCATCCAATTTCTTCCTTCCACTTGCAAATCTCAGTTTCTCGGTTAGTTTGTTGGCACTTTTATAAAAAGGGCGATAAGGCGTCAACTTCCCATGTACTTTTTTTCTTCCGTGTCTTTTTTTGGTAGTTGGAAAGAAGGGCGGAAGGAACGGAAAAACAAAGAAAAGAAGAACGAAAAAAAAAAGTGAAAACGAAAAACAGTGAAATGAAACAAAATATAAATAACTTTGATTGCATCAATTTTTCTAAAGATCACAATACGACAAATGTGATATTTGTTCCTGGCCGAGGATATCTCGCAGCTACTGTAGAAAATAGGTGATGTGAAATGAAAAAAAAATTAATTTGCAAACACGACAACAGTAAATAGCGTTGGTTCTTGCTGTTTTAGAGCTAGTTTTTGCTCGTTTTCCGGGAAAAGGGGTTTGTCGCCAATTGTACGATAAACGGAAGGTTAGAAACTCCTAAAATCACTACAGATTTGTTTAGAGCTCTTGCCAAAGCTTGATAACCGAGAGACAAAGCCAGATAAATCCATGTACCTCGTTTGTCCGGCAAACGAACTACATGCATATGCCCTCTGGTGGTCAGTGTTTCGCAAACCACGAATAACACCTCACTTCAAAGCTAGATGATCTAGAAACAAAACCTTATGAGCCCCTGACAAAGGCCGGAAAATCCCTTTTTTCAGTTAAAACTGTCAAAAATTCTATATACCGGGGAAAGTCAAAACCGATAAAAATTTTGCAAGTCTGTGACAAAAGTTTTCCTGCATTCCATAACAGTTTCAGTACAAAACTTGTGCCGCAGAATTGCAAAAGGCGGGGCATATTTCTCGGTTTTGTCAACGCCTCGAAATTTAAGTTAAATTTCAAGTTCGCATCTAATAAAATCCAAAAAATAATTTCAGGCCTATCTCTTCCACATGATCCCAGTCGTCTTAACGTACATGTTGGTACCGTTCCCAATCTACTTCAACTCGCAAATCCCGCTGTTCATCCACTGTTTCGTGCAACTTCTCATCACCTACGTCTTCGCCATCATTTGTAGTATGGTCAGTGAGCTGCCCGCGCTCAACATTGAACGTCTTCTGCTCACGGCGCCGCCAAAAACAACACACAAGCAGATTCCGCCGGCAGACTCGGAGATTCAGTTGAAGCATTCCGAGAAAGCGTGAAAATCAAATCAGACGTTCTTTTGCAACTGAAACGGGACGGTAACTAGAGGGTGGCCTTTTGTGGCCGACCCAACCCTTACGAGTAGTGTCTCTTTCTTCCTCCCCCAATCGCCATCCCTTTTCTTTTTTTTTTTAGCTCCTCCATCTGCTTTACCGGCTTTTCTCTGAGCCGCCCATCTCTTTTTAGCCTAGCTCCGCCCCCACTTTTCTTCTTCTTCTATGGTCTTTCAGTAACTGATGATTCTGACTTTCCCCGGTCATTGACTGCTCTTTTTCGTCGTTTTTTTTCTTCTCATGTATATATTTTTGTTGTGACATTTTTTTCTATTCAATGGTATAAATTTTTGATTCTTCTCGGAAAAAAAAGAACAAGCCTGGCTAAATACAATCAAGTGGGTAGTAGCTGTAGTAGCTTCCATTTAATTGTTTTTCAGAGGGCTTTACCAAGATCGAATTGAGGGCAAATTATCATTACCTACCTTTTCTGTACCTACTTTTGTTCAGTTACCTACCTTGATCATTACCTATACTCGGTATAAAACGCTGATAACTCGCTCCAATCGAACAAAGAATTTCGCATGCATTTGGAGTGAGGTTTAGAGAAATCAGAGCAAAACATCGGCCACGGCTCTCTTGATTTTCTGCACTCTCTCGTCGCAAACGCGGCCGCGTCCATCACTGTGCGAAGGGAGCGCGTTTGCAGCGCTCCGTACTGAGAATACCAAAATAGAATACCGTAAAAACTGTATTAGAAGGCCCCCTTAATTTTTTTTCGTGGGATCGTGTGTGTGTGTGTGTGGAGAGATTCTTTCTATTATATGGGGACCTTCAACTTTCGCTAGAGGCCCTTTTATTGAAAGGGTCTTAAAATTAGAGGAACCCTTTAATTCAAGAGGGCACTTCTATTTTTCAGGAGGTTGTTTGGGGGCCCTTCTAATACAGTTTTTACGGTATGTTCTTGACCTACTATTTCTATTACTTAATTTTGAAACTGGCAAAGGCCGAAAATAATGATCTGGGAGGATTTGAAATCCCCCTACATGAATATCAAAGAGATAGAAAAAGAATATGAGAAAATTAAGCAAAAACGGTCATGGTAGGTAAAGAGCGTTTTTGATTTTGGTAGGTAAAGATCATGGTAGGTAATGATCAAGGTAGGTAACTGAACAAAGGTAGGTACAGAAAAGTAGGTAATGATAATTTGCCCGAATTGAGTGATTGCCAGGCCTAGTGCTCTAGCTGGCTACAACGATTTGGTCCTTCCATAATTTCAGGTTCAGGTATCCCTCATTCTTTCCGCGTTTGCTGCATGATGAATGTAATCGCCCGATTTTCGATTTTCGCTCTGTACTCTTCCAGCCATCCAAACTTCTTTTTCTTGATGACTAGTAAAGGATCTCGGATATCTTCCCTGTGCAGATTCCTCTGTCGCTGTTCTGATAGTGAGATTCCAACTAATCGTCTTTCTATTGCTGCGTGAGTCACTCTGTTGCGCAACAAATACGTCGTCCATTTGATTGTTTACGTCAAACCCAGTCCATGCTACTCGGCGTCTTCGGTGAAGTTCCGGCTCCAATTCGTTGTTTTGGTTGAGTAGCCTACCGAGGTAGACGTATTGTCGGTGAATGCATGATCATCCGCGCTCTATTGACAAAATTCGGCGAAACCGTGCCGCACTTGCAAAATTGGCGCTAATTCAAATTGTTTATTTCATTGTTTACTATACTCGGTATAAAATGCTGAAAACTCGCTCCAAACGAACAAAAAATTTCACATGCATTTGGAGTGAGGTTTAGAGAAATCAGAGCAAAACATCGGCCACGGCTCTCTCAATTTTCTGCACTCTCTCGTCGCCAACGTGGCCGCGTCCACCACTATGCGAAGGGAGCGCGTTTACTGCGAATAATAAATTAGGTAATTCACATAATTATTGTCGGCCCGTCAAAATGGTCGAACGTGCTCCGCTGAAGTCAACGCTATGCGATTTTCATTTTGGTCTCCAAATTATTTAATTTATTGGAAGACCACGGATGAGATGGAGCGACTCCCTAAAGGAAGAAGTATCATTATTTGATGGCGAACATCTCAAAACACACTGGTCAACAATCGCCAAGGACCGAATGGCTTGGAAAGCTGTGATCCGCGACCACATCAGGTGATCGAAGAACGGATCGACTAAGTAAGTAACGTTGAATTTATACGTTCAGCAGAGCGCGTTTGACCATTTTGGCGGTGCCATGTAAGCTGCTGCCATGTAAGCTTGTTGAAGACGCTCTCCAGACAGGCTGAGAAGAGGTTCGAAGAGATGGGATCTCTTTGGCGAACACCTCTTGTGATCTGGATCTTTAATTTCTTGTATTTAGCACTGTGCAAAATTTTTGAAATACGAAATTTCAACAAAAAAAACGAAAAATGAAGCGATGTTACTGCATCAACATCGGCTTTTTACTGCAGTCCCAAACAGAATTTTTCATATTTCTTATACAAGGAAGACTTTATTCCTTCATGCACAAAATGAATTTCTGACTATGAACAATGTATAAGTTAGTGAGGATATTTGCAATAGTGGGTAGATAATGGATTTGAATCTGGTCTATCGGGCTGAATTACTTTCTGAAATAACGTAAATAGACTTACTGCAGACAAAAAGTTAAATTTTAGACCTATTTCCGATAGAAGTGGACAACAGCTCGACGACTTTCTCAATCTTCGACTTGTCCGAATTTATTCCAAAAGTTCCGACTCGCCAAATCTTTCCGACAGTGGCACCGAGTCCTCCGGCAATCTGAAAAATTTCAAGTTTCAGATGTCAGATTTTTTTTGAGAAATTTCTTTAACAATACCTCAACTCCATTCTGAAGCATTTTTCCGGCGACTTCCTTCCAGTCGACACCTTCTGGAACCTTGACAGTCGTCAGACATGGCAATCTCAATTTCTCATTCTCGACAAACGGTTCCAATCCGTGTTTCTTAAGAGCTGCATACAAAACTTGGGCATTATCCTTGTGTCTCTGAATCGATTCATCAATTCCTTCCTTTGCAATTGCAGAAAGCGCCGCGCGAAGGGCGTAAACTGTCGAAATGGGTGCAGTGTGATGATATCTGAAGAATCGAAGAAGTTAGATCCAGAACGGTGTTCACTGACCTCTTCAACTCTCCGTCACACCCCCAATAGTTCCCCAATTCGAGTGCGTCAAAATAGAACGAGGCGACGCGTTGTTTTCTATTCCGGATCTTTTGGCTAAAATCGGAAAAATTGGATGGGGGATGTTTTTGGTAATTTCTTACATGGCTCGATCGGAGAACGAGATAGGGGCAAGACCTGGAGGCGCATTGAGAACTTTCTGGGTAGCCGAGTAGACGCAGTCCACTTTCAAGTCATCGGCCGCAAATGGAGTGCCTCCCAATGAAGCGACCTGCAATAATGTGAGAATAGAGGAATAAGTTGGCTGGAAGATAATATGGTTTGGGGAGCTATTTTTCAAAAATGATGTTTTCTTTCTTGCAAAATTTCAAAAAAATAATTTTCCTATTTTTCCGCTATGTGATTATTCACAAAAAAGCATTAAAAACATCAAAAAATAGTCGGTAAATTCGGAGAATGCTACAATTGATCTGAAATTTTGGGAAAATGTCATGGACCTATTCACAACACCGGAAAAAAAGGAAGAAAACAGAAAAAAATTCAGGGAAAATTCGGAGAATGCTCCGATTGACCTGAAATTTTGGGAAATATTAGAAAAAATTCTCCTGTATTGTGTTTTCAATCGACTTGCGACATGAGAACGCGAGACTCCGCCCACTTATTTGTGCGCGACCACGCGAACACAGTATTATTTGAAGAGACGCAGACAGAAAGGCACAAAAAAAGTGGGCGGAGTCTCGCGATCTCATGTCGCAAGTCGATTGAAAACACAATACACGCTCATAAAATTTTGGACTAAAATATCGATTTTTTCTGAAAATTTTAAAAATCGATATTTTGGTCCAAAATTTTATGATCGTGTACGGGAGAATTTTTTCTGATATTTCTCAAAATTTCAGGCCAATCGGAGCATTCTCCAAATTTTCCCTGAATTGTTTTCTGTTTTCTTCCTTTTTTTCCGGTTTTGTGAATAGGGCCATCAAAAACCGGAGAAAAAATTGCACGTCTAAGGCACGGTTTTTGTACAAGAAGTGCTATAAAATTCAAGAAAAACGCGTGACGTAGACTTGCAAGTTTTTCAAAAAACTTGTCTCGAAATCTTTACTATCTTTCTTATATATAAAAACCCAGATCGGGATGTCTGTGCGCGTCCGCACTCGCCTTTTTGGAAGAAAATGCAGTGGACAAAACACGAACTCGTGACATTAGGATTTGTATTCAAGCACAGGTGATTCGCGACTTATGCATTATACGGGCAGACAAACTATTCATAAATTACACGCAAATCGCGAATAAGAAAATCGCGATTTGAGCACAATTTGTAAATAACGATTGGTCGAAATATGGTCGTAAATTCCCAATTCTGGGTAAATTATTGACAAACCGCGAAAATACAATTGGCAAATCCCGAACGAACTCTCGCAGCGAAAGTTTGCTCATCATTGATTGAGGCCCAAATGTATTCATTTCTGCAACAAAAATGTTATTTTTTTGCTATTTTTCTTGGTTTTTTCGTGAAAATACTTCAATATTTATTTTGTTTTATTCTTTCTCGATTTTTTATTGATTTTTCTTCCATTAATTTTATATTTACAGGCGTCCGGACAGTCATTCCCAAAAAAGACGCGCGGTGACCAAGAAAAATGTGAGTTTTCAAATTTCAGTAATGAATAACTTAAGTTTGAACATTTTTAAAAAAGTATCATTAAAAAATTTAGAAAAAATGATCAGTTTTCCACGGCGTGCTCGAGACTACGTTTTCTAAAAAAAAATCTTTAAAAAATTTTGAAGGCGAATTTTTGTGCGCCATTTCTCGCGTTTTTATTTTCGCACGCTTTCAGCTAAACATGGCAAAACGCCAATGTGGAGACGCCAATGTGGAAATGCGATAGAGTGCGTTAGCGTTGTGTTTTCAGTTTTTTGTTGTTGCTGAATTCACTGTTTGAATTAAATTTAGAAAGTCACTGTTCTGATGTTAAAAATCTTTACAAAAAATTCCGAGGCAGACATTTTAGCCGAACCAATAGGATATTATTGACTTTAAAAGTTGACGGCATATTGTCGGCGCTTAAAATGTATAATAATAGACGAATGCATGGGGAACAATTTTTTAACGAAAACCGATTACCAATTCGCAAATTCTTTATTTTAATTTATTATTTTTTCAGGGGAAGTACGATCAACAAGCAGCTGCAACCGACGGTCGTCAGCGAAAGGAGACCAATGCTTAATTAAAAATATTTTTTTCCGATCGGTTCGAAACTTTGCATGTCCAGGAGTATTTTGCCCAAAGTTTCGAACTGATCGGAATATTCTCGAATCTTTTTCCCAATTTTTTTTTTATTTGATATTTCTTTGAGCCCCCCCCCCCATCCCAAACCTATAGGATATATCTAATGATTTTTAAATTTGTCTTTGGTGTTACCGTGCAATTTTTTGAAAGTTTTATACATAATAAATTACAATAATCTTGTTATAAAATAAATATGAAATGAATAAGCTTAATGAGCCACCTAATTATGGGATCAAAGAATTTTCAATCGGCTAATTAAATGAAATTTTTCGGGATTTGTCATTTGTGTGCGAACAAAATTATTGTCGGCGAAAATTTCATTTCGTGAATCGCCAATTGTTGGTCATTTTTTTCGGGATGCGCATACAATTTGCAAATTACATGTAAATTTTCGCGAATTACGAATTGTACGCGCACAAAAGTAATGTTCACGCGTACCCATTTCGCAAACGCGCGAACAATTTTTGACAAATTATTTGCGTCACGCGAATCACCTGTGAGCGCACTGCCGACTGAGCCACAGAGGACAGAAATCTTCCCAAAACAGAGTGCGTATAAATGAATGAGGAAGAGTGGAACGTAAAAAAAATGGAATGTGGCGACGAAGTCGCCAATAGGCTGTGTCAGCAGCCGCGCAGGACTGCGCAGCAGGCTTGTTACTAATAAAATTTTTCTGTGTGTCTGTCTGTCTGTGTATGGGTATGTTCGCGGTGCTGGGACAGTCCCCAGAAGTCCGTGGAAATCAAAAATTAGAAATCTGAGTCTCCTGAATGCCGCGATGATGCCCGTCTTTTCCAAATTTTGATATCATTATTTTGAAGGGTACTTTACTGTTAGGCCCCTCAACATTATTTTCTTCTATGTACACGTTATCCATTTCTACAGTCTAAATGATATCCGGCAGGAATCTCCGGGTCGTTTGAAATGTGACATCACACACTGAAGAGGTTTCCGCCGGCGCGATGTTCAAGTGGTTTGTAGTCTTGGCTGGCGTGTGGGAGGCCAGAAGTTCGAGTTTTACTGTGGCTTTTTCTTTTTTGCAACGAAGTTTTTTTAGTTAATGTCAATTTAGCTGACAAAATTCAAGTATCTCCGCCCCGAATCCATTAAAATATTGGAAGACGCATTAGAATATTTAAATGCCAAGGCTCGGTCCGAAGAGTTTTGTCCAATTTGAAAACATATTGAAAATATGTGAGTACGGTTGTTTTTTTAAAGTTCTTGCACAATGCAACGGGTTAAAGACACCAAATACAGTGGTTTTTTTGCTGCACGGAATAGGTGCGTGGCATTTTTTTTTGCAATCAAAATAATTACATAAATAAAAACATTGAGATTCTAATTGATTCAACTTTGGGTAATTACTCAATGTTTCTTTTCACATACATTGAAACTCTTTGAAATATTAGGGAGACTCGCGGGTGCCCAAGCTTACCCAGAAGGTTTTTGACGGCGATAGCCGTCAACAACCTTCTGGTATCGATTAAAAAAATTTTTGGAAAAAAAAAATCAATTTTTTAAAATCGATAAATATTCTAGTCCAAAATTTTTTGAGCATGTCCGGGAGTATTTTTGACATTATTTCCAAAAAATTAAGACAAATTTGAGCATTCTCCCAATTTCTCGCGGTATTTTTTTTCAACGTTTTTTAAATTATATTACGGAAATTTCAAAAGTTCGGACAATATACAATTAGCTTTTTATCGTTTTTAAGAAATTGTTTAAAATTCATTATCGCGTTTTTTCCTTTGCAATAAGTCATTGTAAATATTGTGCTTATTAGGAGACAGTTCTAATCCGGAAATTTCCAAAACGGGGCAGATAAAAAAGAAACAATAACTATTCGTACCAGCCCCCTCAGCTAACGGCATTTTTTCCATAAACCATCTTCTCGCGAGGGGGTGCTTAAAATCCCAACTCGGCCAATTTTCCAAATTTTCCAAATTTTTTAATTTTTCTTTTTTTTAACAGATTCTAACTGTTGAGGTAAGCTAAATAATCGTCTGTCAGCTATTCTGAAACGATTTTTTGGTCAATAGATCATCCGCAGAAATCCTTGGACCATCCGCCGGAAGACGCCATTTCCACTGCGTTGAGGGGGCTGTATTCGTACCGTATCAACAAGGAAGAGTGCTCCGTGCTCTCTACACGCATCTCCAATAGTCTCCAATGGCTGAGCAACTCCAGTTGAACTGTCTCCTTGACAAACGAACACAAGATTTGGCTTGTACTCGGCAATAGCCTTTCGGATGTCCTCGACTGGAACAGCTTGTCCGTGTGGAGCAACAATCTTCTTGACCTCAATTCCCATTCGATTCGCCAAATCAGCGGCTCTTTGACCCCACAGTCCGATTTCTACAACGAGGAAACGATCGCCGGGCTCCAACAAGTTTACCATAGCGCACTCCATTCCGGAATGGCCAGTTCCACTGACGGCAAATGTGTAACTGTTGTTGGTTTTGAAGACGTACTGAAGACCGAGGCGGACATCACTCATGATCTTAAATATTTATTCATTGTTTCAGCAAAAATTTTCGGTCTGTTCTAAAATATACTTCTGATAATAAAGTACTTACCTGCACGAATTCTGGATGAAGATGTCCGAGGAGAGATTTCGATTGAGTCTGAGCAATTGAGTCAGCCATATTTGACGGACCCGGTCCGAAAAGCTGACGTGGCGGGACAACCATCTCTTGGAAAAGAGCTTTTGGCGGAGCACGGGACGACATGGCGGACTGGAAGATGAAAATAGCAACAAACTGCATCGTAACAGGAAACATGGCGACGATAAATATTTTGAAAAAATAAAATGAAAAACAATCATTTTTAGTTGCAATTTTTGTCAAGTTGAAAAGTTGAAAAAAAAAGGTCAACACGCAAGGACATCCACGAGTAGTACACTACGCAATTACAAGTCCGCGGCCACCATCGTCGCAAATGTGTGTTTTCAGATCGAATGAATTCAGAAAATCCATTGAAAAATTAAAAGGCGACAACAGCGAAGCAAACACGAGACGAAAAGGCAAGAAAATGCATCAGTGAACAGTTTATAAGAGAGATAACGTGTTTTGTTTTCGATGTTTGATGACACTTTCAAATGACCGTGCGTGATGTCATGTTGTCATGATATTTACCCTGAACCAAATGAACTCACCAAAGTTCCGAACCCGCAAACTGCAACCGAATGTCTCAAAATTTTAGTAGAGCTAATCATTGTGAACAATCAGCGAAAAACGGAAAAGAATGAGTTTTGTTGAGGGTCGGAGTGGCAGGCGGGCAAATGGCCATTGTCTGAGACTCTGCAAAGGACATTCTCTGTCACTCTGTCAGAAATAAATGACCAGTGGACGGTGTAATTGATAAGAACGGCACTCAGAGATTGTTTTAACCACACAAACTTTGTCTTTTTGAGTGCAGATCATTCAGAGAATGGATGATTGAGTGCTTAAAAGATCAAAATACCATATTAAACCAGGAAGTTAAATACGGCTGTAAAAGTAAAAGAAAGTATAGAATGGTGTGAGGAAATTATTATCTAAACTTCAGATGCAGGAAAAGGTGAAAAATATACACAGTAAAACAATTTTAAAATAAAAGGTAAAATTTTACGATCGATTGTAGAAGAATACCTGACAAAAAAAATTAAAGGAAAGGTTTTGTTATCTGATACGAGTGGAGAATTATCGTGAACTACGCGGAAATAAAACAAGTATTTAGTACACATGACCGGAAAATATCTATAGTTTTCGAACAATTAAATTCGAAACCGCCAATTAATTGTTGATTTAATATTTTGAATTTTGAGATTTTTAAAACAAAACTGGCATACAAACAGAAAGATAAAAGAAAGAAAAACAAAAAAATGGAGAAATAAAAAAAAAACGAAAATTCGATGTACTACAAAAAACTAATTCGTGTCGAGACCCGTGCAAAATTTTTGACATACGCGCCTTTAGTCTTACTGTACAAACTTTAATTTGGTTGGTCCAATTAAACAAATTGTCTTTATTTAATTGGAAAGATGCGTGTATTTTTTTCATTTATTTTTTATAGAAAAAAATAAATGAAAAATTTGAATTTTTAGTTTTCCAATTTCGAGAAATTATTTTAAGAAACCACAACTTTGAACAACTGCGCCTGCAATCTTACCGTCGTGGTTAAGTTTTTTAGAATTTGTCAGCTTAAATTCGATTTCCAAATTGGCGCCAGACACAAAACCAAACACACAGACGGACATAAAACTCTCTGTATATTTATGATGGTGTGAAAATCGTAAAATAAATAAAATTCGAGATAGATGACACAGTAGAAAAGCGATAGATCTATTGTAGCCTGCGGAGTACCAGATGATTGCCAAGACCACCTATTGACAAAAAGATCGTGCTCAATGGTATCTTTAATAAATACACTGAAAAAATATGTGTTTCGTGTTTTGGGAATGAAACCCGGGTTTCCAACCGTAATCATAATTTGATCCCACAAGCTACGCCCATTTAGGGTCATGGGTCGGCGCATACATCTTTAACAGCTGTGTCTTCACGTCATCGCGCAAAAAAAAAAATCAGAAAGTACAATAAAATCACTCTGCTCATCTTTGAGCCTCTTTTTGCTCTCGAACATTCCTCCCACACTTTTCACCCATCTCTGAGCTCACAAGACGTGGTGCCCTTCGATCCGTCGATCTCGATATCTTTACACACCGGATCACCGTCTGCGTCTCGCCAATCACTCGCAATGTTTCGAGAAATAGTTGCTCATCTTCTCGCCGGAGCCAGCTGCCTTCTTCCGGGCTCCTGCTCTTCTTCGCCTTCTCCTCGCACAAATTCCTTCGTGTCGTTGTTGTTGTGCACTGCTGCTCATAACATATCTTGTCTATTCTTTTATTTCATTTTATCACAATTTAGATCTAGAAACCTTTCTCTCTCTCACACCTGAATGTTTGCCAATGAGCCGCGCATCCTCATGCGAAAAAGAGGTGGAGCCTGATAAGCGAGCAAACTGTTGGTTCAGACTCTTTCTTTCTTTTGTTTATCTGTGTCACGTGCCTCTCGGGATCTTTTATTTTATTTTCTGTTATATATCCAACCTGATTTTTATTTTAATCCAAGTAAAACTTTAGCATTTTCCTCATGGTCGCCGCTACTGAAATGGACGGCGATACAAGAGTGGATATCAAGGTTCGTTGGACATACAAAAAATAAATAAAATTGACGCTATTATCTTTTAAACTTTTATCGGTTACAGTACTCACTGGCCCAAATATTTTAAGTGAGGGGCTTTAATTGGCGTGGGTGTAGAATGGGGCATGATAAGTGTACATAAAAATGAGATTTGAGTTTTAGAAACTATTCAGCAATCAAATCACATTATCTATTCCCATATTTCTTTCAAAGTAAAAAAATCATTCAATAAAAATTTCGACATTTATTGATGTTGATAAGAACACCAGAACAAGTTTTTTTAAAACAATAAACTCAATTCGATGTTTTTAAACCCATTTATATAGTTTAGTGTAGATTTACTGATCCATTGTTTCAATTTCTGATAATTTTAGCCATTGACTGTAAATTAATAAGAACTAATATTTCAGCCTCTGTGGTAAATCGTAAAACCTGTAATAGAGCGATCTTTGAAAATTTTTTTTAACTTTTAAAGATAGGACAAATAGAGCATCCTCTAACAGGTTTCACGGTATCTGTATTAGCGAAGATCAACCTTGTGCACAGGTGAAATGCGGTGGATGCATATAGTGTCCGTATTTCAATCATATTGTGCATTTATGTAAATTAGGCTCTAGATATTAAATAAATTCGCGTCGTTTGATTAACGTTTACACATTTTCCTAATTCAGCCATAAAAATCAGTGCCGTTACAAGAAAAAAAAACTTGTAAGAAAAGTGAAAAAAAGCAGGGGCAAAGTCGCCAAATGTCGCAGGCTTGTTTATATACATTCAATTTATTTATTTTAATGCAAAAATGACGACATGATTAAAATACGGACACTATATGTATCCACCGCATTTCACCTGTGGTGGGGAAGCTGTAATTGTTCTTTTTTTAGACCACAAAAAATAATCCTATCACTTGCAGAATGAAAATGAACCCCTGATCGACGAGGAGGATGATGATCCGCCAAAAGTACAGCTAGACTTTGAAAAACTGTTCAAAATGGCCGAAGATCCAGATATGGAAGAACTTTTGAGATCTCCGCTAGATCAGGCGATCCTTAATTTAGAGTACGTTCTGTTCTATCCTTTTTATTGTTTTTCCTGCCAATTTTCAGAGACGGAAACGAAGTGAAAAAGATAACTGCAATCCGAACATTTCCGGACATTCTCGATTCATCGGATGGTGATAAATGTCTTTTGAAAATGCTGCCAGCTATTCAAAAATGTTTGCAAATTGAGAAAAGGAATTTGGATTTGCAATGTGAAGCGGCAGTTATCTATCGGAATATTATTCAGGACGATAAGCTGGTTAAGAAGTTTCCGTAAGTTTTTCTTTAGCATTGTCAACACGGAAACTTTTTTTTTCCAGGGGAATCGTTGATCTCTTGCTGGAAAATATCATTCAGAACATTCAAAATCACAAAGAAAACTGTAAGTTTTTGCCTGTTTTTAATTCTTCTCTGTTCTGCTCTGATCTGCTTTGCTCTGCTCTGCGCTGTCCTATTCTCCTTCTTCATCCTCTTTCTATTTAAATACTTTTTTCCCACCACTAACCATTTCCAGGTCATCAAGAAAAGGAAAAAATTGTGATAAAAGCTGGAAGCAGTGTTAACAATCAAATGCATCATGGTATGTTTCTCCCAGGCTGATTTTCCACTTTCTTACTAACTATTTAGAGATGTAGTGTAGTGGAAAGATCAAAACCTGAAAATTCCCAAAGCTTTATACTCTTTGTTTACCCTGGGTATTGGCTTCAGGTAAAGCAGCAAAATTACCAGGAATCTTTCAGGGAACCAAAGAAGTTCCTAGTTGTTCCAATTGATCGGGTTTCCACTGTGCATGCACCAGAGTTGACAAAAAGTGGTGTAACACCTTTCTTAAAGCATACTAAACCTAAATTTTAAAAAACTAATTGAAAGAAAAATGCATTATTTCAGTAAACGCTGCGGCTTGGCTGGAGACGATTGTCGCGGTGGCCGACAGGTTGTCATTGAGCTCCATTAAACAATTTGTGAGTTTTATTATTTCTAACATTAAAACGTTAAGAAAATAAAGAGTAGGCACAGTTAATTATTTCTGGTACTTTCCTTTTATTTAGCTGGTGAGTGGTGTTGTCTAGAGAATGCGAAATCTTCCACGGACACAGCTGAAATGAGAGTGACCGTAAACCCCCCGAAAAAACAAACAAAAACTATATTTTTATTCTTACCCACTCCCTCGTTAAAATATTTGAATGGATTACGGTCACACTCCTTTCAGCTGTGTCCGTTCGTGTTGATTTTACCTGTGGAGAAGTTGGCATTTTCTAGGCCACAACTCTCACCGTGAATATTAGGAGCCTAGCGTTTTTCTAAGCCAAAAAGATTAGAAAAAGTCTAGAAAAGGTCCCTTTTTTTTAACGAATATCAGTGATTGATGATAAAGGAAAAATTTCAATTTTTTAATTTCCAATTTTTCAGGTTATCCCAATCGTGCAGACACAAGCAGACCCCGTTCAAAGGGTTCAGAGGAGGACGATTGCCACGAAGATTATTGAGAAATTGGCACAATTTTTGCCAGCCAATGAGTTAGTTTTATTGGAAAAAGCAAGACGAAAAAACTCGAGGGTAAAAGGTTTTTGAGAAAAAGAAGGAAAAGCTGTCTGTGAAGCGAGATTCTGAACTTCATGCTTACTAGAGGGGGCTCGTTCTTGAAAATATTAAAATAACTTTCCATATCAAAGTGTTTAAAAAAAGGAATAAGACATTCCGAAAAGCGATGGCCACAAAAGTGCTTCCAGAAAAATATAACTAAAAGTTCATAATCCGAAATTTTTTCTTGATTGGTCCCATTTTTTTGAAATAAAAATGATTTTTTTTCCAGGATGCGAAAAGACATTTGCCCAATTGTCGTGACACTTTGCAAAGACGCAAATTCAAATGTTCGCGTTGCAATTTCTCAGAGACTTTTTGGAATCGCCAATGCCCTAAAGTAAATAAGTTCCTATTCCATATTTTCTATTTAACTAAATAATTTTGTTTTTTTTAAGAAACTCTCATGACGTGGTATCATGTCTTCTCTCGTCCTACGTGAACCTATTGAACGACGAAGAGATGAATGTGAGGGAGGCAGCGATGAAAAGTCTTTCCGATACTTTTTCGCTGTTTACTAGAGGTACGGGCTTCTGAAACTCCAAATATTTCACAATCACTTGATTGATTTCAGACGCCAGAAAGCACACCTTGTTCCCAACGATAAAGAAGCTGACCGAAGAAGCGTTGGAGAAAAAGAACGAAGGACTTGCAATAATTTCACACAACTTTGGAAGATGGTCGTGGGAACTAAATGAACTTTTGGATCAGTTGGACAAATCTTGGATATTGAACGCCTATTGCAAGATGGTTCAGATATCTGACGAGATGTGTGAGGATGGTGAAAGAGAGAAGAAGAATATCCGAAGTGTGCTCAAGAAGACGTGTTGTTTCAACTATCCGTGCATGATGACAATGTTTAAAAAACAGTTTGACAGATTGCTGCCTATTTTGGAAATGTTTTGCACTGATCATGGTGAGTATTTCTAGATCATAGGCCGTATTCATGAACGTTTACCGTACGGTAAATGAAAACGTAAAATGATTTTCTGGAAGCTTTAGTGAATTGCCGAAGTGTTCACTGTATTAATGACGAAATAAATAGCCCGTATCACGGCACCCCAGCCTTCCAAAATTGTTTCTACCTGGCGCATTTAAAAAACCCTAAGGCTCGGTCATTTTCTGACAAAAAAGCCTCGTTTTTGGACTAAAATGATGGTGTCATCCTGAATAATTAGATAATGATTCGTATTTCTCAAAAAAAGTAAATTTTCGAGCGAAAACAAATTTCATTATCCGACGAACTTGGTGGCACATTGGACAACGGGGGAGGCGTGCGTATTATCAATTCAATATTCTTGCCGGCTACCACATGCGCCCGCGAAAGTTTTATAACAGACGCAGACATAACGAGCGACACACCCGCTCAAATTTTTGATCTACGCTCAGTTGAATTCAGTTGAAAAGAACTGATGGGGCGGAGCCTCGATGTTGCGCGCCACTGCTTACTGTAGCCGGCAAGAATATCGAATTGATAATAATTGTCTCTATGACTATTGAAAATGATATTTACGGCGAAGGCAATCATTTACCGTTCTCATTTACCACGTGGTAAACGTTCATGAATACGGCCTCATGTTTAAGTGATACGGTAGTAGAAACATGTTTATTTTGATCCTTTTGATCGTTGCTGGAATGGTAATACTGCGGTGTTTGCAGACTGTGTGAGAATTTGCGCATATTTGAAAACACAGTCTGCAAACACCGCGGTATCACCATTCCAAGGAAACGGGTTCATCAAAAAAAAAACTTTTTCATACGGCTTCTTAAAAAGTTACTGTACATTGTCGAAGTGAGGAATAGCTATTGTGTTTTCAATCGATTTGCGACATGAAAACGCGAAACTCCGCCCACTTTTTTGTGCGCGACCACACGAACATAAAGATATTTGAAGAGACGCAGGCAGAACGGTGAATGCAGACTTGAAATGCGTTTTCATGTCGCAAGCAGGGGTGCCACAAAAAATTTTTTTGCGAAAAACAAAAAAAGTTTTTTTCGCAAAAAAAAAATTGCGAAAAAAAAAACAAAAAATGTTTTTCATTTTCATCGCCTATATTTATCGTTTTTTATCAAAATACTATCAAATTTACCAATTTTATTCCTGCAGAAAGGTGGAAAATTGCGTAAAATGTGCGAAAACCGTTTTTGAGACATCGCTAACACTCGTATAATCTTTCCCCTCCCTCGCTAACACTTGTATAATCTTTTTCTTCTTTAATCCAAATTTTTTTTTCCAATCTTTGATTTTTTCAAAAAAATGCGAAAATTTTTTGAAACAAAAAATCTATGCGAAAAAAAAAAAAAAAAAAAAACGGCACCCCTGGTCGCAAGTCGATTGAAAACACAATAAAATACTTTGATTTCCTGCACAGACTGCATTTTTTGGGCTATCGCTATTATGATTTACAGTACCTTTGAAAAAAACATACTCGTACCAAAATTTACCAACTAGGAAAATGAAATCCTTAGTTTCAAGGTTCAGCAGGAAACGTTTTTATCAGTAGCACACTTTTTGACATTGTGGCACTCGCTGTTTAGTCAGTACTGTAGTTTATCGTTATTAAAACGAGACAAGAACAAAAAAAAATGAGGCAAATTATCATTACCTACCTTTTCTGTACCTACTTTTGTTCAGTTACCTACCTTGATCATTACCTACCATGTTCATTACCTACCAAAACAGAATATGTTCTTTGCCTACTTTTTCTATTACTTAATTTTGAAACTGGCAAAGCAGTGTGGATTTTCGAAGCAGTTTCGATAAATTCTTCGATAAATTTTTCGATAAAATTATCGAGAAATTATCGAAAAATTATCGAAAATTTTGTGTCGAAAAAATATCGAAAATTATCGAAATTATTTTCGATAGAATTATCGAAACATTTTCGATAATTTTCGATAATAAAATATCGAAATTTTATCGAAACCAGTTTCGATAAATTCCTCGATAATTTTCGACATTATCGATAATTATCGAAAATTTTCGATAATACGGGTAGACCTTCTGCAAAGCATAGCGAACGTCGGAACCCGTGAGGTGTCGGCTATTGAAAGTATGTATAGCCTTCATGGGGAGACTGGTCCCCATGACTTGGCGGCTATCTGGCAGCTGCCTGGCAGTTATTTGGCAGCTATTCAGCAGCTATTTGGCGGCTATCTGGCAGCTGTTTGGCAGCCATTTGGCGGCTATTTAGCAGCTATTTAGCAGCTATCTAGCGGCTATTCGGCACTAGATGACCCGAAATAAAACTGCCCGGAATAGAACTGCCCGGTATAGAACTGTCCGGAATAGAACTGTGCGGAATAGAACTGTGCGGAATAGAACTGACCGGAATAGAACTGCGCGAAATAGAACTGCCGGAATAGAACTGTCCGGTATAGAACTGTGCGGAATAGGACTGTCCGGAATTGAACTGTCCGGAATAGAACTGCGTGAAATAGAACTGCCGGAATAGAACGCCCCG
Organism: Caenorhabditis japonica; assembly: GCA_963572235.1. Lineage (NCBI taxonomy): Eukaryota > Metazoa > Nematoda > Chromadorea > Rhabditida > Rhabditidae > Caenorhabditis > Caenorhabditis japonica. Next base: position 20,269,653 of record OY754343.1, on the reverse strand, counting down.
GAATAGAACTGTTCGATATAGAACTGCCCTTGGCAAAATAAAGCAATCCCTTTTCGATAATTATCGATAATGTCGAAGATTATCGAGGAATTTATCGAAACTATTTTCGATAATCTTCGACATTATCGATAATTATCGAAAATTATCGAAAAATTTGTCCAATTGGCCGATTATCGAAAAGTTGTTTTCGATAATCCACACTATGGCAAAGGGTGATTTTGTAGGAGGATTTGAAATCCCCCTACATGAATATCAAAGAGATAGAGAAAGAATATGGGAAAATTAAGCAAAATCGGTCATGGTAGGTAAAGAGCGTTTTTGATTTTGGTAGGTAAATATCATGGTAGCTATTATCAATTCAATATTCTTGCCGGCTACCATATGCGCCCGCGAAAGTTTTATAATAGACGCAGACATAGCGACGCATGTCTGCGGCGACACACCCGCTCACATTTTTTGATCTACGTTCAGTTGAATTCAGTTGAATTCAGTTGAAAAGACCTGATGGGGCGGAGCCTCGATGTTTCGCGCCACTGCTTACTGTAGCCGGCAAGAACAAAGGTAGGTAACTGAACAAAGGTAGGTAAAAAAAAAGGTAATGATAATTTGCAAAAGTGCGTTATTAGATTCCTTGTTATACCTCCAAATCCCATCAGATCAATGAAAATTTTGCCTTACAGAAGAAGACGTTCGAATCAGCATCGCTGCCTCATATCACGAAATTCTGACAATGTTCCCAGATAAAAGTGACCTTGTGCCTCCTCTTATTGAACTTCTTCACGGCGGATCGACTGATGTGATTGCAAAAGTTGCACATAATCTTCCAAAAATTTTACCGCTCTTGTATGAGAATATTAGGGATAATCCTGGAGTGAGAATTCTTTTCAAAATCTCATTAGACTTTTATTTTCAGAAAACAAAAAGTCTTCAGTTGGATCGTCTCCTTCTTGGATGCAATCAGATATTAAGAAATTCAAGTTCATGGAGATCTCATGAAGCACTGCTGAAAAGTTTGAAAACCCTACCAAATTGTGTGGAAGAAGAAACAATCGTAAGAACTTTTGTGCCGTTGCTGAAAAAAGAAGTTCTAGAAGTGGTAAGTAGATCTACATACTGATTATTTATTTTTACTTGCTTCTCTTTAGAGAGCAATTCCATGTCGGATAGCTGCGTGTGACGCACTTTTGCACTTGATGAGGCATATTTCACAGAGCGATACGAGAGCTGAGATTGCCAAGTTTTTGAATGAAGGTGCTTCACAATTCTTTTTTTTTGTTTCAATAAGTGTAAAATTTCAGAACTTTCGAAACACACTTGCTGTTATCGACGGATAACCTTCATCGATGCTGTTGAAATTGTCCTTTCACTTTTCAGTAAGAAAGTGTTCTTTGAAAACTTTCTTGACGAGACCCTTCGACTCACCTCTGATCCAGTCTCAAATATCCGAATCAGAGCGATCAAAGTGCTTCCAAAGATCAAGTCAAAGTTGCGACTCCCTGAGGATGAAGAAGTCTTGTTGAAGATTGAGAATTTTGTAAAAGAGCAACTAAAGTCTCCAGAGCAAAATGGACCGACGAGAGCCATCATTAATCAGGTATTGCTAACTATAAGATGAAAAAAGTTCAAATCAAGAAAAATCATTTGCAGGCTGCTGTCGACTTGTCGAGGTGCGAAACGTGCTTCGATTCTCTCGACGATCAAAAAGTGAAAGAAGAAAAGGAATTGTGGAGTGAGAAGAAAGGAAAAGAAAAAGAGACAAAGATAAAGAAACCGAGGATTAGAAGTAGGAAAGAAGCTGAAGATGAAGAGGGAGAGGAGTTCACGAGATCATCTGGGTGAGTCAGGGGATATTGATTATCAATACTAAAAAGCATATGAAGTCAGATAATTCCGTAAATATTAAATTACCGTGAAAACCGTACTAGAAACACATTCTCCTTTAATACAGTTTAACCAATTTTTTTTGATGCGTGTTTGTTACAGGTGCACTCCAATTAGAGGGTATTGTCCATTCGCGAAGAAAGCAAGTGCGCTCCACAAAACTTAGTACTTCGTGAATTTAATTTTCGTCGCCAAATTATTTCATTTCACGTGCAAATTCAACGTGAAATGAAATAATTTGGCGACGAAAATTAAATTCACGAAGTACTAAGTTTTGTGGAGCGCACTTGCTTTCTTCGCGAACGGACAATATACAACTCTAATTTTCAATTAAAAAAACTAGGTTTTATCCTTCACTGAGTATTTCCAAGCTTTTTGTGTTTTAATCGGTTAAGTTAAATTTTATTTTTGAGCAAAATTGATCTTTGAGATTAAATTTTTAATTTTTTTAAAATCGTCCAAAAAGCGATAAACAAATAAAAATGAACCGAGAAATCGAAATGAATGATAAATCTTGCTTGAGTACGGGTGCGCCTTTATTAGAGGTGCTTTCTATTCAGTTTTTACGGTATGTTTAGTTCTGGTTAAGTCCAGTTTTGACAAGCATCGCACACGTACAGTACCGTTCAAAAGGTTGGAAACTTTTGGTTTTTGGAGTATAACTTTTGAATGGAGAGGGTTATGGTTCTGAAATCTGCATGAATTTTCCCCGTAATGTTTTTGACAAGCTCCAAAAATGGATTTGGTCATTTCTGAAAATTGCAGATTTTTCAAAAAATTATACAGATGTCAAAATTTTCGACCCAAAAATAATTTTTTTTTCGGATTTTTCAGGGCTCGATATTTATGTTCAAAATGAAGTTTCAAAACTAAAAGTATGATTTTAGTTGACTATATGTCGAGCGGACAATATTCAGCTGACTTACAGCACTTTATCAAGGTCAAGGTATCAATGTCCACATGGGTAAGTCAACTATAACTTTTATTGAGAATCACCAAAATCAAAGAAAATAAGGGCAAATTAGATAAAAACTGTTAAAAAGCAAACTTTATTTGATTTTATTAGTTTTTGGTGATTCTCAATAAAATTTTAAGTTGACTTACCCAAATGGACCTGATACTCAAAGTGCTGTAAGTCAGCTGAAAATTGTCCGATCAACCCATAGTCAACTAAAATCATACTTTTAGTTTTGAAACTTCATTTTGTACATAAATATGGAGTCCTGAAAAATCAGAAAAAAAAATTATTTTTGGGTCGAAAATTTTGGCATCTGAAATTTTTTAAAAAATCTGCAGTTTTTAAAAATGACCAAACCCATTTTTGGAGCTTGTCAAAAACATTACAAGGCAGATTCATGCAAATTTTCAGAACCATAACCCTCTCCATTCAAAAGTTATGCCGGAGAAACCAAAAGTTTCCAACCTTTTGAACGGTACTGTAATACTTACAGTATGATTTGAAAATATAAATTTTGAACAAGCGCTATCCATCTCAAGAAGGGGCTGAAAAGGCGTAGTGTGAACCAACCTGTTTCGCCAAAAATAAAAATAAAATCCTCTCTTTTTAAAACTCTATTTTCAGACTGCGCGTACCAGCATCCTCAATCCGAGCAACATCGCCCTGGAGAACAGAAAGAAAAGCGATCGCCGTTGTCCGCCCTCAGCCAGTGCTCACTGTTCGTTCCCAATCACCATCTCCAATGACTTACCGTAGTCCGAGCCCTGCTCCAAAAGAATCGGCATCTCGTCCGAGTCGACTTCCATTGAGCTCCGCGGCCAAGGAGAAATTAAAAAAGGCGGCAACAGATACTCCACCTCCGCCGTCCAGAAGTACACGAAGCACGTCAGTGGTTGCCAGTCGAAGATCTGATGCAATGACGTCATCCACGTCGTCTCTAGAATCGAGCAATTCATTGTCATCTTTGGGTTCATCATCTGGATATGGTCTTCGAAGATCTGCCACGTCGAGCAGTACATTTGCAGGATCTTCTTACACATCTGCATCTTCATATTCTTTATCCCATGCTCGTTCCTCTTCAAATCTTCGTCGGCCCGGTTACGGGCTTTCGCATGTTTCAAGTATGAGCACTTTTGAACGGAAACCTGCTCAAATGTCGTTAAGAGTTAGAAATACTGATTGATAGATTTTTAGAATGTTTCTCTTGTTTTTAATTACGGGTTATCGAATAATTTCAGTCTTGCCCTCCCTCCCTCTCTCTCTCTCTCTCTCTCTCTCTTTATAATTGGGTTATTTTCATTTGAATTTAAATATTTAAATAAATACAATTTAACAAATAAATAAATAAATAAATCATTAAAACAATTAGGAATGAGAATAAACATCTCTTGGCTTCAAATTAAACTGTTTCGCTTCTTTTTGCACATCTGCTGCCACACTCATTGTGGATCTCAAAAGACGTTTCATGTAGTCGACATGTGACAATTCAACCGATTTGATCTCTTTTCGCCGCGCAAAAGAAGCAAAGGCAAACGTGGCCAACAGTGATCCGGAAATTATTTGAACTCCGTAGAATTTGTAGACCACTTGGCTGAAAATCAACATTTCGATGTTTAATTTAATCATTTTATCTGCGCTCTATTATGGCATCGTGACGTAGCGAGCGCTGCAAGTTATTATCAATTCAATGTTTTTGCCGGCTACAGTAAGCAGTGGCGCGAAACATCGAGGCTCCGCCCCATCAGGTCTTTTCAACTGAATTCAACGGAATTCCACTGAACGTAGATCAAAAAATATGAGCGGGTGTGTCGCTCGTTATGTCTGCGTCTATTATAAAAACTTTCGCGGGCGCTACGTGAGTTGCGAATCGTCACAGTTTCGGAAGGTCACGTTGCGAAATGTCGCGGAGCCCATTTCTCTAGCTGTATTTTTTTTTACAATTCTCGACATCTCGTGAATTGGAAAAAAACAAAAACAAACCGTTTTTTTTCTCATGAATAACCCCAATACAAATTCAATTTTTTCTTGTTCATTGTTGATTGAAGTGCCAAAAAGTTTTTGAAAATTAGAAATTTTGTCGAATCTCGTATTCCAGAACGATCCTAGAATCGAAAAAAGATTTCAACACAGAAATTCAAAACTATGGCTAAAAAATGTCGGCAAAAAAGAAAGAAAAACAAAAAATTGACCGCGTACAAGTAATTATTGGCCAATTCACGGCCTCCCAGACTCCCAACGCGCCAACCAATCACTGACGCATTTCTGGTGTTGGCGCACAACTCGACGGCGCGTCTTTGAGCGCTCTGATGTTCTTGTGTGCGATTTTCTCGTGAAATAATAAGTTTTTAACAAGAATTATATGCGGAGATAATGTAGAGAAACATTTGAAAGAGCAAAAAGTGAGGAAAAGCGTAAAAAAACTCACAAAATCACCGATTTAATTGGAAATTAGCCATTTCGGCGAGAAACAATTAAAATTTTCATTGAAATCAGCTATTTTCGAGCAAAAAAATAACACACCTTCAAAACAAATCAACGTGATTTGATTTGAACCAGAAAAAAACCCAGAAAAATAAAGTTGAACTTTTTTTTTAATTTCGAAAAATGGAAACATATTTTTTGGGGAAAATTATGCAATATGTGACTGATTAGGACAAAAATTAATGAATTTGGTCTGGACAAATCATTTTTACATAGAAAAAAAGTAGAGTTTCATACAAAAAAAGAAAGAAAAAATTTGGCAAACTGTAAGGGATAAGCTTATCCCTTTTGTAGTCTTCTCGGTGCACTTTGCTCTATGACGCATACATTCTTCTCAACTCAGCTGGCAGTCCATTAGACCGTTCCGAACATGGCTGTGCGAAAAATAAGTTTCGAAAAATTTTCGAAAAACTTTTTTTTCGAAATTTTTAGACCGAAAAAAAACGAAAAAAAATTTTTTTCGAGTTTTTTAAGACGAAAAAAAAAACCGAAAAAAAATTTTCGGTTTTATTTTCCCGAAAAAACCGAAAAATTTCGAAAAATCTTGTTTTTTTCCTGAAATTCAGTTAAAAACAGATTATTCATTTAATACATTCAACATAATCAGTAGTGACGTATTTACGAATATCATACCGAAATCGCACAAAAAATTTCTCTGGTTTTTGGCGGATTTTACAACAAAATTAAAAAAAATCGAAAACCACGGGGAGAACACGAAGTCGAGATTTGCTAGGCCAGCGCGCCCGGTTTTCTAGGCCGGCGGCCGACCGCGTCTTTTCGAAAATTGTATTGCCTTCAGCAATAATCGGTTTTTTTTTCTTCGATTTTCTTCGATTTTTTTCATTTTTTGGCTATTTTTTTTTGATTTTGCGATTTCGATGTGATGTTTGTAAATCCCCCACCCAATACTACAATTTAAGCAATTTTCCCAAAAAGTTGGGGCCTCCTTTAATTGAAATAGGTGCAAAAAAATAAAATACATTGATGAAAAAAACATTTTATACAAATCTTGGTTATTCTGCGCACATACTCCGCGTCTTGAACGCATCCCAATTTTTCGAAAATTCTCGAACATTTTTCGGTCGAAAAATTTTTCGAAGTTTTCAGACCGAAAATTTTTCGGCCAAAAAGTTTTTCGAAGTTTTCAGACCGAAAAATTTTCGGTCGAAAAATTTTTCGAAATATGACCGAAAAAACCGAAAAAATTTTTCGTCCGAAAAATTTTTCGCACAGCCCTGGTTCCGAACAACAAGCTCGCTTCCACACGCTGCGTCTCCGCTTATCATCTCACTCTACATATCTCATCTTCCTGGTTTCTGACCGGAAACGAATGACGCCATCAGGAATGTAGATTCCTGATGGCAACTCGCCCACGTCGAGACCAGAATCGCCGCCCAATAGAGCTCGGTATATATACCGGCATTACCTTTTATCTTGGCTTTTCTATTCCTAATTCTGTCCCCATCCCTCCATCCTGACCCCACACCTACCCGTGCCTCACTAAACGAAATGAAAATAACGAAGTACGAAGTTCAATTGAATTCAATTAAACGCGTTTAACCATCGCGTCGCTCCGGGCCGAAAATACAAAGACGAAAAACGGACAAAATATAGGCAAATTCATAAGAAGACAGTCATTTTAATTTAATTAATAACTTCAAACTGTATCTCCTTCTCCTACAGGAGTTCAAATTCTTAATTTTAACGCTTATTCGAAAGGTTTCACACTCCTTTTTAGTTCGCCGAGAATTTTATCGATAAAAAATTATGGGAAAGACAAAATATTTGACGATAAGTAAATTTTCAGTACTAAATTAAAAACTAATTTTAAAAAACTAAAGTTCGCGCCAAAAGGAGCGAAGCGAGCTCAGTGGAGCGCGTTTGCACTGCCTTGCGTGCTGGGAGGCCGTGCAATTTTGATAAACTTTGTTCTCAAAACATTCTAAAATTTTTTACTTCCATTCAACAGAGCGATTTTTGAAAAAAGGGAACGAGAAAATGCTGAAAAATGCATTTTAATGATTTGTTTCAAAAAAAAAGTGAGCGAGAGAGTGTGCCGAGATAACAGACGCAGGCAGATGCGGTGCAAGTGCGCTCTATTGCCCATTTCCTCTGAATTTTGAATCTAGTCTCCCCATGCAAGGTGCAGTGCGTCAGCAATTGTTGCGTCTCGCCGCGATTCGGCTCTTGGCAACGTGAGAGGAAACAATTTCTTGCAAATTTTTTTCCAATTTGCTGGCGCACAACTTACAGAAACGTGTCACTGAACGTAGAAAACGGCAAACACAATCTCATATAATTTTTTTAAGGACCCTTCAAAATAAGGACCAGCATATTAAAGAAAAATGACTCACGTGACATCGCGACTGGCAATAAAAACAGCATCCATGAAGAATATTGGAATGAGACAAGACAACCAAAAGGCGAAAGCGAGAAAAGCGGCACTTAGAGTGTGAAGATGAAGAAGTGGAGCACAGTTATAAACACTTCCGAAATAGAACTCCAGATAGAGGAGGAGAAAAGAAAAAGAGATAATGAGCATCACCAAAAAGATGACATAACAGTCGTAGAGAATGAGCTCAATGAATCCGCAAATGAGGATTAGTACGCAGAAAAATAGTTCCGCTTTGTAGACAAATGCCGTTCGGATCCCTGAAAATGATGTTTGAGATTGAGAATGAGGTATTACGATAATCTAATCATACCCTGGAATTCAGATTACATTTTTTTCGTGATAATTCGGTTTTGCTGAATTTTCTACCCGACAAAATGTAGGCTGTTAGTCGCGGCGATAAAATAACATTTCGCGCAGCTAATGGGCAATTTACCCCGCAAAATTCCTTGAGCATTGTGTTTTCAATCGACTTGCGACATGAGAACGTTAAACTCCGCCCACTTATTTGTGCGCGACCACGCGAACACAGTGATATTTGAAGAGACGCAGACAGAACGGTGAATGCAGACTTGCGTTTTCATGTCGCAACTCGTTTGAAAACACAATACGTTTTTGAGCATTTTTTTAAAGCGAATTTTCGCGAACTGTTTCTCGCGTCTCTGCGTGTCTATTTTTTACACTTCTATTTAGCTAAAATTGACAGAACGCCGCTATGGAGACGCAGAGAAGTGCGACAAGGCATGTTTGCATTTTCGTAAGATTTAGCTCATGGACCTTCCGAAAATTTGCCCCGAGCAGATCTTTCCGAACCCCGTGGCAATTTGCCATGTTTTTCGGATATTAGCGGCTTTGTTGCCCATTAGCTGCCAGAAACTCCCTGAAAACACGCCGTGAGAGTGCTCTCACAAACAAGACGTTAAAATACAATTTTTCTGGTCATATATAATGAATTTCGCATGCATTTGGTGTGAGATTCAGAGAAATCAGAGCAAAACATCGGCACCGCTCTCTCAATTTTCTGCACTCTCTCGTTGCCAACGTGGCCGCGTCCTCCACTATGCGAAGGGAGCGCGTTTGTAGCGCCCCGTACTGAGAATATAAATGTTTCCAAAACAACTCACAGAACGGCATAAAAGCGCTAATAAGATAATCTCCATATATACGATCGTGTTCAGAAACAAATTTTTGTTCACTCATAATTTTAGGAATACACACGAATCGATTTTTGACGCTAATTATGTTTATTTTTACTTTTCTAGTTCACGTTTTAAATTCATGTTTATTGTATTTATTTATTTACAAATTGGAATATAAAAAAGAAACCCGTAAACTATTTGAGTACTTTTTAAATTCTTAAATACAAAAAATTCTAAAATTGAATAATGTTAATGACACAAAACATTAAAAAGTAAAAGTTCAAAAAATTGACCGTGGGATCCTTCGAATTGCACAAATCACTTTGACAAGAGCAAACACTGACGTTTTTCAGCTCTCCAACGGTTCTGAAATTTTGTTTCGCAATTTTTTTTATTTAATTGTAAAACTTTTAAAAAGAAACAAAATAAAAAAAGGAGAGCTTACAATTGGGACCGTTCATCCGAAAAGATTGGGCACTGATACGGGAATTTGGGAGAATTCGGAGCTTCCATAAGGTTTGAAAGACAATTTCGGAGCACTATTTTCTCACCTGAATATCCCGAAGGTTAGCTGATTGGCTTATTTTTAAAAACCATAACTTTACAAATATCAACAACCCACCAGAATAATCAAAATCTACTTTGACACATTTATCGTCTTTCGCACAAATCGCAATGGGATTGTTCAAAAAAGACGGTTGAGAGGTGAGAGTGACGTCTGCACAACTCGATGACACCTCCACGTGTGAGATGTGATTCTGAAAGAAATCATGACCTGAAAGAGCAGAAATCCATGAAATGGATACCTCTGAGAGAGCATCAAACAGCGCTGTCAAGTTTCGACGACTCTGAGGAGGCGAGAGAGCATCGATGCGAGAAAGTACATTTTGTCTGTAAACTTTGGAACGTGTTAAAGAACATTTTACTTTTCCCATCGCAAAAAATACAATTTTTAGAAAGATATCGTCTTACTTCACTTGTCGGTTACAGTAAGCAAAATTATAAGAGACGCAGAGATATCACAAAGACACACCCACTCAAATTTTGCAGTTGAATATCCCGAGAGGGGGGGGGGGTTTACAGTATCCCGCCACTGCTTTTCTTAACCGGCAAATATTTAAGGCGATACTGCATGAACAAAGTTACCATAAACGCTTAAGAACCCACGCCGGCTTGCCGTAGCCCGAAAGATACAAGTTTCGAAGTAACGGCCCAAAAAAAATTTTTTTTTATTTTATTATTTTATTTTTTTTTTCAATATCTTGTTTTTTATACATCATTGTATTTTTCTCAAAAATCCGAAATTAGTTTTCTGTAAAGTGATACAAAATGAGTCATCGAAATTACCTATTTTTCATTTTTTTAAATGATAAAATGTGTGGGAATCAAAACGCAATAATACCCTTTTAAAGATACAGTAAGAATTTCTTGTACCCCCAATTGGGGTCCTCGCTCTTAAAACTGTGCGTGCGCTTTGAAACTGTGAAATGAAAAAAAAAAACAGGAAAGATAAATAAAAAGCTCAGGAAATTTGAGTTATTTTCAGCATAGTTCTAAAAGCGATTTTTACCCCCTCCCCCCCCTGCCTCCAGAAATGTTCGTGAGCCAAAAGTCATTTTCCTGAAAAATTCTCTGAAATGCGGTGGATGCATATAGTGTCCGTATTTTGATCATGTCGTCCTTTTGGTCCATTGGACAGTATACAGGGTGGCCGATAAGTATAGGACGCTCGCTTTCAGCGTTCCCTGGCACGGTGCCAAGGGATATTTTCGAAAAATTTCGAAACTTTTCGAAAGTCCAGAGACTATATAAGTAAGCTTCTCAGTCATTTGTTCTCACTTCTCCATATCGCCGAGCTATGAAAAGTTCTCCTCATCGTCCTTCCATTGAACTCTTGTTCAAGAGAGGCCTCGGAAGTGCTGAGATCGCTCGACGCCTTCAAATTTCGTCTTCGACGGTTCGAAACGTTGTCGCTGCTATCAAAAAGCGAGGAGATGCTTCTGAAGTAAAAAAAAGCGGACGTCCACGTTCTGTCAACACCCGGAATACTCGTGCAATCATCAAGAAACGGATCATTCGAAATGATGGACTGAGTCTCAATAGGATGGCGTCACAGCTTGGAATTGCCCGATCCACTGTCCAATCGATTGTCAAGAACGACTTGAAGCTCAAAAGTTACAAACTACGTCGTGGACAGTACCTCTCGGACAAATCGAAAGCGATGCGACTCGAAAAATGCCGAAAATTACTCCAGCACTTTCAAGTGCGCCGCGTCTCTGACGTTATCTGGACAGACGAGAAGATCTTCACTATTGAACCTCTTCCCAACCGTCAAAACCAGAGACAGTTATTGTCAAAGGATGACAGCATGTCTCCGAAACGTCGTCTTGCCCATAACCGCCTTTTCCCGAAAAGTGTCATGGTTTGGGCCGGTATCACGGCAACCGGTAAAACTCCGTTGGTTTTCATTGAAAGAAATGTGAAAATCAACTCGGAGGTGTACCAAAAGATTGTGTTGATGGATAATTTGTTACCCTGGGTCACTCAGCACTTTGCTGGTGGTCCATTTATCCTTCAACAAGACTGGGCACCGTCCCATGGCTCGAGATCGACATTGGCCGTCTTGGAGGCGCATTTCCCTGGATTCCTGGACAAGAACTTGTGGCCTGCTTCCAGCCCGGATCTCAATCCGATGGATTTCAGCGTTTGGGGCATGTTGGAAGGGAAGATCGCGGGAAAAGTTTTTGCTACTGTCGATGACTTGAAGGCCGCTCTCGAGGTAGCATGGGCTTCGATCGACGACGGATACCTGCGGCGCACTGTCAATTCGGTGAAGAAACGTTTGAGAGCCTGTGTCAAAGCTCGTGGATCCAACTTCGAAATTCTCTTGTAAAATCAAATTTTCTGCTTATTTTTTGTTGTTTAATAAAGGTTGTTCTCGAAAAATCCTCAAATTGAAAAAATGGGAGCACTTTCAAAACGTCCTATACTTATCGGCCACCCTGTATATTAACTTTTTATTTATTTTTGCATTAAAATAAATAAATTGAATGCCTGCTTTTTTTCACTTTTCTTACACGTTTATTTTCTTGTAACGGCACTGATTTTTGTACTTCAGCGCTTTCAAATTTCGTGATTTTTGTGGCTGAATTATTAAAATGTGTAAACGTTAATCAAACGACGCGGATTTATTAAACATCTAGAGCCTAATTTACACAAATGCACGATATTATTCAAATACGGACACTATATGCATCCACCGCATTCCACATGTGTACTACACAAGTCATTTTACGCGCTGATAAATAGGATAAAAAATCATTAAAAAATAGACACCTGTAATTGAGAGCAATACACGAATAACAAGCCAACGATTGCACGACGTTGAAAATTTTAAAAACGAAAATCAGCAAGGTGGTCCATTTACAGGAATCTAAAAATGTGGTCATATTGGGAAATGAATGAAGGATTTTTCTTAAAAATATTAATTGAGCTCTCGAGCTCTCAAAGCTTTCTTCTTTTTCTTAATTAACCAGCCTCCTCTCCAAACAGAAAAGTTTTTAGTTTTAAGGAAAGTAAATATTTTTTCGAAAGAAAGAAAATATGAAAAAAAAACGCACTATTTGTTCGATGAAGACGCATCCATTCAGTCGCAGATTCTGAAAAAAGAAACAAGTTGAAGGCGAAAGAAAAGAGAAAATTTGAATGGAAGCAGTCGGGCTGATTGAGTAAGTGGCCACACACACAGCTACTTCTTTTCGTCGATTTGTTCTCATTAAACAAACAAAAAACAACGTTTTCTAGAAGAAGAATAAGAGGAAAAAAGGAGTCGTATCAATTTCCTCCTCCTCCATTCTGAGCACCGGAGTCAATAAATAACACGTGAAAATAGTAGAGGAAATGGAGAAAAATGACAGCGGAAGAAAAAGAAAGATTGGGGCAAAAGAAAGGTAAATGAAACAGCAGAGAACAATGGATTGAGGAGAAGAAAATAATGGATTTTGAATTAATAATCAGCAGTTAAATTGACTGGAAATGAAATCATTCTTTAGTCATCAAACATTTCTTTAGAACTTTCTTATAGGAATCTAACATCAGAGCTAGTTCTCGGTGCGACATGAAAACGCAATTCAATTCAATTCAAGTCTGCATTCACCGTTCTGTCTGCGTCTCTTCAACTATCAGTGTGTTCGCGTGGTCGCGCACAAATAAGTGGGCGGAGTTTCGTTTCGCGTTCTCATGTCGTGTCGCAAGTCGATTGAAAACACAATAGTTTTGAACACAATTTTTTCTAGAATATAGGAGGAAGAGCTTAGCAACAGTTTCGTTCTAAATTATTTCGTGCGTAAGGTGGTACAATAGCCGAATTTGTGAATGATCTTTCTTATTGTGAAAACAAAAAAATTGCAACGCGGTGTTTGCGTACTTTTAAATTTCAAATGGAAAAGGGAACAAATCTCTTCATTTCCTATGCTATTTCTTTCACTGCCATTTGAATTTCAAAAGTACGCAAACACCGCGTTGCAAAATTTTTTTGTTTTCACAATATATATATATAAACCAGAGTTGTGGGGAATTGGTATTTGAGTTTGCGGAATGCGGAATGCGGAATTTTTTTTCGAACTTTTTTTTTGCGGAATGCGGAATGCTGAATCAATTTTTATTTTGCGGAATGAGGAATGCGGAATCTATTTTTATTTTGCGGAATCACGAACCCGTGACGTTACGATTTGTATTCAAGCGCACTACACAGGTGAAATGCGGTGGATGCATATAGTGTCCGTATTTGAATCATATCGTGCATTTATGTAAATTAGGCTCTAGATATTTAATTAAGTTGCGTCGTTTGATTAACGTTTACACATTTTACTATGTCAGTCACAAAAATCACGAAATTTTTGAAGAGCTGAAGTACAAAAATCAGTGCCGTTACAAGAAAAAAAAACTTGTAAGAAAAGTGAAAAAAAGCAGGGGCAAAGTCGCCAAATGTCGCAGGCTTGTGTATATACATTTAATTTATCTATTTTAATGCAAAAAATAAATAAAAGTTATTATATACCGTCCAATGGACCAAAAGGACGACATGATTGAAATACGGACACTATATGCATCCACCGCATTCCACCGAATTTTTATAAAAGTTTCAGGCCCATTCTACTCCCATATATTAAAATTCTTCCGCGAAAAAATCAATTTCATTTTCCCAAAAAAGAAAAACAGAAAGAGAAAACTCTCATTTTTCTTAAATTCTTTCTCTGAACTCGACTTTCCCACGTAAATCCTCAAAAATCTAGACATTATATTCATCTTTGGAGAATTAAAGATCATAAGAAGGCATGTAATTTTTCTAAAAAAAACCGAAACTAAAAAAACCAATGCTAGGAATTTTTCTAGTTTTGTGATATTATTTTTGGTGTTTTTTTAAGATTCTCAAATTTTGAACACTTGTGCTCAAAATTTATATCACAAATAATAAAAAGCTTAGTTTTTGGAACTTATCGAGCAGAAAAGAGCAACAAAAGTAGAAGAAGAACAATGAATTATGTAGTTTTACGATGTCTTTTTTCGAGAAAAGAGAGAAGAAGAAGAAGGGAAAGAAGTTGGAGAAGAGGAAAGGGACGTTTTCAACGTCTTCTTATCGGCATTATTGTCTTACATTCGGGAATTTGAGAATTCGAAATGAAACTAAAGAGTCTCCTCACTCCTCACTCCTGTTTTGTTTTCCACGAAATTCCAAACTCCAAACAACTCCCCCTTTTTTCTCTGTTTTTTTTTTCGATCGGGTGCAAATTATGCAAAAAAACAAAAAAACCGAGCATAGTAAAAGTTGGGAGAACAAGAAGTAAGCACATTTGGAAGAGTGATGAGCATATTTATGTCAGAAAGAAAGAAAGACACCGGATAAAGAATGTTCAAAAAAGGACTACATTTGGCTAGGATAAACAAAGAATACAAAGTTTCCATTTGAAGACTGAACATGATTAGATTTGAACAAAGTTGGTTGAAAAGAAGATCACTTTCTTCGTGAAAATTCGATTTGAAAGTTTTTTTTTTTTTTGAAAAAAAAACCTATCACTTTACGTTCTGTTTCTTTTTTTAGCCAAAGAAAGGGCTAGAAGTTCCCCGCCTTTGACATTTTGAAAATGTCCTCGTTTTGATATGTAGGATTGTTGTAGGTGGCGAAAGTTGAAAAATAAGAAGACAATTTTTGAATCGTATTATTCACAAAAAAAAATGCATAACAAAACCAGATTATCTATGCTTGACAATACTAAACAGTTTTGAATAAATTATTGTCCATTCGTGAAGAAAGCAAGTGCGCTCCACGAAAATGAAATCCACAAAGTACTAAGTTTCGTGGAGCGTACTTGATTTTTTTGCGAATGGACATTATTGTCGGCCCGCCAAACTGGTCAAACGCGCTCCGCTGAACTCAATGTTATGAGATTTTCATTTTGGTCACCAAATTATTTCATTTCACGTTGAATTTATACGTGAAATGAAATAATTTGGAAACCAAAATGAAAATCGCATAGCGTTGAGTTCAAAGGAGCGCGTTTGACCATTTTGGTGGGCCGACAATACCTGCATTCATTTATTTAGAACAATTGAAAAACGCCATGAAAATACTAGGCAAAGAATAAAAATCGAAACTCGGGACAATTTTGGTAAAACTTGCCCGTATTCACATGACTTAAAGTGTGAGGACGACCAATAATAAATTGTGGGACACTGATTCGAAAACTGTTTACTCCTGAGTCCTGTTGCGTGATACACTCTTTGACAATCTTCTATTTCTATCACTGGAACAGCTCCTATGTCATAATGTTCACTGCAGTTTCAATCTCATATTTTTCTTATATAACTCAGGAAATTTTTGGGGGGATATGGCGAGAATAGACATTTAGGTGGCTAAGAGCCGCTGAAAACGGCTAATAGCCGCCGAAAAGGGCTATTAGCCATTATTGGGTAATGTCGCCATCTATAAAAAATTTGTCTGTTGGCACAGCAAATATAGAATGTTTACATGCAACAATTAAAGGAGACAATCTTCGCGCTTACTCGGCGATTTTGCGATTTTTTCCAGTCACAATATGTCCGAAATTTGAAATAGAAAAAAATTTGAAAATGAGAGTCAACGGAAACGGCTAATAGCCATCGAACATGGGGTGTGTACCAAATACATATGGCACACGCCCCGAATCGGTGGCTATTACCCTAAACTCGTGTAGATAGGTCTGCCAATGGATAGGTCCGTCTCCAGTTAGAAGCACTCTCGTTTCTTTACCGCCCATTTCTCCAAGAAAGACACACTCTCTCGTTTCTCTGACCACGCTTGTTTACCAATAACAGTGTGTGGTCGAACGCTGAGAGAGAAGTGAGAAGAAATGAAAAAACAACAGGCCAGAGAAGCCAGACAAAATGAGATAGTGTGTTCTTCTCAGGAATGAAATCGGACCTATCTACACGAGTTTAGGGTAGCTGTTTTCAATGGCTATTAGCCAACAACTTCCTGAGTAAAGTACCGTGCAGTAAGATGTGTATATACAGTATATTTTCCCTTTATACTAGTCACAAATTTGGGCGCAGATTAATATAGGAAGCATGAAAAATAAAATAAATAAAAAGAGAAAACGAGAGAAAAAAAAAGAGAAAAACGAAGAAATATGAGAAAAAATTGCAAGGTAAAACAAGAAAATATTGTCGTTTTCATCATAAATATCACATTTCCGTGATATTTCAGATTGTTATTGAAACGTCTGGTGAAAAATAGTTGAAAAATCACAAAAATTTGAGTTGAAGCGTTCTTTTTTTTTCAAGGCGGGCCGTGCCGACAAAATTTTCACAGGACCAGCCCGATTTGGTTCGTTAACCAATAGTAAATTGCCGATCCATGGAACTTTGGGTGGATTATTTTCGCATCAGTTCAGAATGTCTAAATTCACGGCGTGTTAGAACCTACGTAAAGGCAAACGCGCTCTGTCGCCTTTATCTGCGTCTCGATAATATCATTCTGCCAAGTTTAGATAAGTGCGTGCAAAACTAGAGACGCAGAGACTTGAGAGAGATGACCTCCGAAAATTCATTTCGAAAATAGTTTTAAAAACGTAGTCTCCAGCACGCCGTGAAATTGACTATTAGAGGATTTCTTAAACTATGAACCGCCTGAAAATCTTTGAAAACATCTAGAGTCAATTACCGAGAGCAGTTCCACGACGTTAATCAACTGATATCAGCACAGAACTGACACAGTTATATGGGGTCAACGCAGATAAGATTTTTTCTCAAAAAATTTAAATGTTTTATAGATTTTGGCTGACGCCGCCTCATGCTGCTTTTTGAACGTTTACGATAGTTGTCGGGTAGTTTGACAGAGGTCCGCTTCCACTTCGCTCAACAGAGCATCACAACTTCAATGTGCGACCGATCATTATCTTCACACAAAAAGTCTCCATTTTCGAAGCGTTCGTACCAATCTTTCACGATGGTACGAGAGAGTGAATGTTCCTTATATAAATCGTTAAATCGGCTCTCAATTTAATTTTTCTTCAATCCAGATATTTAGAAATAAAAAGAATAACGTTCCGAATGTTTAATCGATTAGGGCATTGCAAAGCGGGTAGAAAGGATTGGAGTACAATTTTCGCGTATTGATGATTAACCGTTTTATTGGTAAAATGAAAGCAAACACATGTTTTTATCATCATTTGTTAGAGCACAGCAAACATGTAAAGTGAACCAAAAAAACTGTATAGAAACTTTCTGGAAAACCTAATTTTTTTATTTATTTTGGTTCAAAAAAAAACCGCGAATTCTAAGTCAAGAATATGATTCTTTTTGCCAGGAAAAATATCTAGAACGTTTTTATTGAAAAAGTTGATTACGGATACAACGACTCGATTTAAAAATATTGAAGCAGTAGCATAGTTCGCTGCACGCCACGCCGTCCAATGCGCCACCAAGTTCATAAATATTGAAATTATTTTTTCGCTCGAAAATGTACTTTTTTGAGAAATTCGAATCATAACCTGATTATTCAGGATGACACCATCATTTTTATCCAAAAACGAAACCTTTTTGTCAGAAAATGACCGAGCCTTAGGGTTTTAAAAATGCGCCAGGTAGAAACAAATTGAAAGGCAGGGTGCCGTGCGCTGTAGATAATTCACTAACTCATTGCCTTTTTACTGTTCTCTTCTTTAAAGTGTCTCCAAGATAAAAAAGATTAATAAATCCAACACAGACCCTCACTGATTGTCACACGCGATTTTATTCGCCAGGCTCTCTCTCTCTCTAAAGTCATAACAAAGTGTGCAATAAATTATTTATGAATCGAATTCAAGAAACACCCAAAAATTAGTGTGAAATTGTACTTGTTAATTTAAAAGCTAGACTCCGTTCTTTTACATGGAGGCCAGACCAGGTGATTCTTTTTTCATGAACTGTGCATTTTTTGTTCCCACCACGAAGTGGTCATGTGGCTATTGTTGCAAAGGCCCCGCCTCCGCAGCTTACATTTGATTTTGTTAACAAATGGCTGAGAGAAAAATAAACGCGAAGTTTATATTTAATGGGAGTGCAACGGTACGAAATAAAACTGGAAGGAAAAGACAGAACTGGATAGAACTGGGCGTAATAGTTCTGCCTTACATGGAGCTGTGCTGGTATAGAACATCATCAAAAATTATTGTGTTGTGCGTTGTGGTTCATTGAGGTCTGATTGAAATTCGGTGTGCAAACCTTGCAAAAGCGGATATGCCCGCTCTCATCACCCTACCTAATAATCCTTTCAAAACAATTTTGGCGCGGATATGGAGGAATATTAAAACTATGTAAATGGCTGATAGCCGTTGAAAATAGCTTTTGGAAAGTATCGCAATTAACCATAGATCGGCGATAATCGGCGCAAGTTTGGTAATCAGCAGCCGTCGAATTTGGGCTTTTCCCCATGCATTTGGCAGACACCCCGAAATCGTCGGCTAATAACCAATAAATTCCTAAACTTAAAGTTTACGATTGTTCGGCAAAACATATTAAAACTACAGTAAGATATTCTCGTCGAAATAGCCTAAAAACGAGAATTTTGAAATTCCCCTCCTACTTCACGTCTCCTGCTGTTCAAAAGACGTATCGGCAGCTTCTTTCCCTTCACACTTGATCATTTATTCATAATCGTGCCTTCTAATATCTCTTCTCAACTCGCCGTCGTCACTCATACATTTCTTAAACGATCTCTTCTCACCACTACTTTTCAAAGTCTTGCTCTTCAGCTCAACAGAATTTTCCTCGTCTCCTTTTTATTCTCCAGTTTGATAGATTCTTCCTCCCCCCTCTTTTCCTTATGTTGCATGCCAATGACGATGAATGTGTTGTGACAAACTGATTTGCGAATTCGTATTCGGCGCGGCGGCGGCGGCCACTAGGGAATTTCCGGAATTTCGCGAAACATGTCGCTTCCGCACGAAACCAAGCGCTCAGTGACGGGCGGACCACTGCTTCTTTTGATGGACATGGTTCCGAAAGCGGCACGAAAGCGAAGAATCAATTAAGCACTTCACTCCGGGCTCCGCCCACTTTGAAACGACGTTTATCTCGTTGGGAATTTTAGAGAACGTCTTCTTCTTTTTCTTTTTTTTTGGTTTTGGTATATAATGGTATGTAGTTTTTAGAATGAATTTCTTATTTGAAATCTGGTCGCGCGTTTAAATTGTTTGCATCGTGTTCTGAAATTCAGCAATACTCAGGAAATTTTTGGCGCGTTATGGCAAGATTCGGCGTCTAGGTGGCTAATAGCCACTGAAAATGGCTAATAGCCGCCTGAAAAGGGTAATAGCGGGTGATAATGGCAACTAGCCGACGAATTTGGCTATTAGCTATCGAATATGGCTATTAGCCGCCGAAAAGGGCTATTAGCCATTATTGGGTAATGTCGCCATCTATCAAAAATTCGTCTGTTGGAAACACAGCTATAAAGTGTTTACTTGCAACAATTAGGGGAAACAGTATTCGCTTTTACTCAGTTCTTTTACTACTTTTTCCAGCCACAAGATGACCGAAATTTGAAATTTTGAAAATTATAGCCGACTGAAACGGCTAATAGCCATGGAAAACGGCTAATAGCCATCGAATATGGGGAGTTTGCCAAATACATATGGCACACGCCCCGAATCGGTGGCTATTAGCCGTTTTCAATGGCTATCAGCCAAAAATTTCCTGAGTAGTCAGTGGCGAGGCACAATCCCGCCGGAGCTGAATAGCGCTTACGGTAGTATTTAGATGTTTTCCGATTTCTAGCCTTGTTTTGCTTTATTTTTTCTTTCAATGCGCCCTGAACAATGAACAGTGTCAAAACGGTTCTGGGACGTGACGTTTCGAAAATGGGACGTTTCGAAACTTTTTTGAATTTTTGCGGCATACTAGAGAATTCGAATTCCCAAAAAAAAAATTGATAAAAACGAAAAATAATTACCAAATGCCCACGTGTTTTGATGTCGATTGGCGAAAAACCATGCGTAAAAATGCAAAAAAGTTTCGAAACGTCCCAGTTTCGAAATGGCAGGTTTCGAAACGTCCCAGAGCCGTCAAAACTATTAATTGGTTGAAATAAAAATTGTGAAATTTTTGAAAATATGATAGTGTTTTGGTAGCATAGCTATTGATGACTATTGGTTTTGGGGCATTTTATTTTTTTCCAGATTGTTAACGTTTATTTACAGTATCTGCTAAACTAGGGAAAGATCTGTTGTTGTAGTTGATCCTGCAAAGTTTTCAGACTATTTATGATCGTTAAAGAATACTGTAAAAATTAACTTTTTTGTGTTTTATCTTTTGCGGGTTCCCTTTTTTCAAACACAGCTGCATATTTTCCGTTTGACACCTGATAAAGTTTTTTTGATGGATGTTTTATATGGGGTTATTCACGGAGTAGCAATAATAGAAAAAAGCATTAATGTTTGCTAATAGTGCCAATGAATCTAGGAAGTTATCCTAACCTCAATATTAAGGGTTTTTATAGGTATTTATTATCAATTCAATATTCTTTCCTGCTACAGTAAGCAGTGGCGCGAAAAATCTAGGCTCCGCCCCATCAGGTCTTTTCAACAGAATTTAACTGAATTCAACTGAACGTAGATCAAAAAATGTGATCGGGTATGTCGCTCGTTATGTCTGCGTCTATTATAAAAACTTTCGCGGGAGCATGTGGTAGCCGGCAAGAATATTGAATTGATAATAGTTGGGATCAAGGTGGAGAACGTGGTGCCCTGTGTTTTAGGAGACATCTCCAGAGTGTCCAAGCCATCAAGAAACCGAAACCCGATTTAACACTGATGTCATTGTCTAGTACGATCATTAGCTTAATAAAGGAGCTTCAGCTTAAAAATGCATTCCAATTAGCAGCTCGTTAGAAATACCTATTTCCTGAGAATTGAAATATTGAATTTACAGATCAAGCTTCTTCGCACTCATGCTATTTACTTTTTAAAAAATACGAGCCCTGAAGAATTTCAAATTCTGAAAAAAGGCTAGTGCCCCTTTTGAGGCGACCTCAAGTCATAACTAATTGAAAAAGCGATTCTCTCCTATTCTATTTTGTTTGTGCTTCCTTCCTTTCTTTCCCTTCTTTTCTCACATTTCACACACTCGGCGCAAACTCGGCGTATTCGGAGAGGGCCAGAAGAGACGAAAAGTTGTGTGTCGGATTTCGGAAAGAAAATGGCGAATAAGTGAAGTGAGCTTCTTTTCCTTTTTCTACTTCTTTTCGCCGTATCTATCCCGTGGATCGGCCATTTTCATCCACTCGAATCGAGTCAAAGTTCCTTTCTGTGTGTGTGTGTGTGTGTGTGTGTGTGTGTGTGTGTGTGTGTGTGTGTGTGTGTGTGTGTGTGTGTGTGTGTGTGACACAAGATTTTTCATGGGTTGGATGGGCGGTCTCTAGAGGGACAGAAGAGATCCGTCAAATGCGGCAGGGGTAATTTATTCGATATAGGAGGTCCTTATCGAACAGGCGCCATATGTTTTTGGTAGAGACGAAAACTGTATTTTTTTGGAATTTTTCGGATCCCTTGACAACTTATTTTGTACCGTAATAACGCCGCGACAAAACTCTAAAATCTTTGGAAATATTTGCATAAAAACAAGTATTTTTCAAAAAAAAAAAAGGTTTTTAAAATGTATGAAAAGAAAAATATGGAAATTTCAAGAGAGAAATCCATTACTTTATTTTTTTTTTTGCAATTAATGACAGTAATTATACAATTTTTTTTAATTCAATGCTCAAACAGGGTAAAGCCCGAAAAAAAAATAGAAAAAGGTATTATCGCACAAGGGCAAGAACCTGTAGTCAGAAAAAGCGCCCGAAAACCACTGTGCATCCGAGCGCGCTTGCTGACTACCAATTTATGCTCATGTGTTTATCCCAGTAAAACCTTGCATCGAGAACCACATAATACTCGGATCACCCCGATCTGTGATAAAAACCGCTGGGACTGAAACTACATAGACCGGTCAAGAATCCAAGGAGTTCGAGTAATTCGAAAATTTAAACTAGAAGCTTAATTTTCTAAATTGCTCATTTCATGTTAACTGCACTGCATGAACCTGTCAGCACCTGTCGACTCTTGTTCTCGTCGCTGACCCCACTCATCAAATTGTTACATCCATTTCACTACGAAGAAATGTTCTTTTTTCTTCTTTTTCTTCTTCTCCAGCCTCTTTCTTGTTTCCCGTGTCCATGTCCATGTCACATTGACATTGCTTTCTCAATACTATTATTATCCAAATTGGGGTCTCCATCCTGGTGTCCCTATCCATCACTGTCCTCTTCGCTGGTTTTTTTTTGTTTTTTTTTTATGTCTCGTAGTGAAGTTTTAGTTAATGTGCTCTATTGAAATAGTTTTATTTCTTGGTTTATTGTTTTTTCGGGCCACCCACCCAAGTATCTCAGCAGCCAGAAAATTTGGTAGCCTGTGCGAAATCCTCTGTCGAATTTTTCCTTGTTTGGCAAGCTCTAAAATAAATAAAAAATACCGTATTCACTCTAATTGGGCACCACTAATTTCCGGAGACCCCACGAAAAAAGGGGAAAGTGTTGAAACGCAGGGACGAAAATGGGGGAAAATGGGCACAGTTTGTCTGCAAAAGTGCCGCACGGTTTTTTTTTCTGTATTTTTGAAGAATGAGAAATAGGGTTTTTTTCCTGCTTTGTTTTGCTGGAATTTAGTATTTTTGGGTATTTATTGTCCATTCGCAAAAAATGCAAGTGAGCTCCATTGAACTTAGTACTTTGCGGTTTTTATTTTCGTCGCCAAATTATTGTTTCCCATTTTCTTCGATTTTTTGCTAAAATTCTCCGTTTTCCTTAATATTTCTTTGTTAAAATGACTAATAACAAACTAATTCGTAATATCTAGTGAAACATTTCCTAATTATGCCCAATTTTAGTTAAAATTCGCCTTTTATCGAAATTGCCGCTGCTTTCAAAATTCCTAAATCATTTATTTGGAAATCTTTTAGTTCAAATGATTTTATGACGACGTATTACAATGTATTATTTCTTTTCAGCACACAAATTTCCCATTTTAATGCGAAATCACCCGAATTTTCGCGAAAAATATTAATTTTCACTAAAATCAATAATTTGTAGACCTCTCGCAGATTTTTCGCTCTTTTTCTTTTTAATCGTTTCTATTTTGTCTCCGCATTTCAAATACTAATTTCCAGGAAACAAAGCAGGAAAAAAACACTATTTTTCATTCTCCAAAAATGCAGAAAAAACCGTGCGGCACTTTTGCAGACAACTGTGCCCATTTTCCCCCTTTTCGTGGGGTCTCAATATCCGGCAGTCTTTAATAGGCCGGGCACGGTGTCCAGGTTTTGAAAAATGGGCGGAGCTTACGAAAATCGAAGTTTGGGCAATTTTATGGTATTAAAAGATATAATACATACATTTTACAAAGAAAAATAATAAAATCAATTTAAAAATGCGAGAGTCGAAAAATGCGCAAGAACCGAAAGTGCGCCATGCAAGTTTGCTGACGCGCCAGCAAAAGTTTTCCTGTTTCATCCTTGAAACATTATAGGTATTTTTTCTCGCTTTTTTTAAAAGTCATATTTTCTGTGTTTAAACGCAAGATTTTGCTTATTTTTAAAATTCGGTTTTCAGCTTTTTCTGAAAAAAAAAAACTTTGAGAAATAAGCTGGCATCCTCTAATAGCCCGCCATCAAATCATGATTTTCAAAAATTAAGCCGGCATAACGGCCAATACGGTATTTTTGATACGTTTAAATGGCTGCGTATTTGGCTGCTGAAATTGTTCCATATCGCGATAAAAACGCTGCAAATTATAGAACTGTGGGATTGAAAAATATACCTAATTTTACAGCAGACAGCGCATGAGATAACAACAACCAAATTTCAAAAATGAAAAACCTAGTTTTATGTCATTTTCCAAGATATAATTTTCAGAGGAAATAAACGTATTCACATAGAACGAAATCCTGACAAGTGAATAGTAGAGCGCGATTGCCTATGGCCTGCAAAATTCCTACAACAACTGGTGCCCTTTTAGAGCCCTCAAACTTTTTTGCCTCATTTTAATTAGAAATTTCTTCATGTCCTTCTCATTCTCAAACATCATCATTTCGAAGATTCAGATTGCAACGAGGAGGAGGAGGACCAACTGGCTTCTTCTTTTTCTTCTTATTCTCCTCCCCCTCGTTTTGCTCAAACAGAGACACAGATGAGCACATATGTGCGCACAAAAACTCAATCAAAAATACGCATACACGGCTCGTTTCGATTATAATAGGGGTCCGTCGGGGTCTCGCGATTTGATTTACACGCCCGCCCCACACGACTTGTTTGTGTTCGCTTTTCCCATGGTGACTGGTCGAGCATCGGGATCGGCGTAGCTTTCTCTGTTGAGCTAATTTTATTATTACAAATTCTATTCTTTGTTTTCTTTTTTTGCCTTTTTGAGAAAAAAATTACTGAAAAGAATGAGCCGAACCTATTCATCCGTTTTCTAATTTTCTGTTTTTTTTTTTGCTGCGATACTCATTTTCACTTTCTCACGACTGACAATAGAGCGTATTTTGGTAGCGTCCGGAATCAGCATTGAGTCGCTATGCAGTAAAATTAATTGGGAAAATTTTTATGGGCGTTGTTTTTCTATAGCTGTGAAGAAAAGAAGGAAAAAACAAATAGAGCATTTCTATAAAAATTTTTAACGTTGAATTTGCTTCTTAAGTAAGAACACCATGTTTTATCTGCTCAAAAAAGGATTTGTTCTTGAAAACTTTCTTCCTGAGGCTCTTTGAGGCTCAATCCTCGATCAAAAGCAGCAAAGTAGAAAAAAAAGATGTCAAACTTTGAATTTGGCCCCTAACATGGTTGTTATATAACTTTTCTATTTTTAGAGCTGCACGGTGTCAAGGATTTTAAATGTGGGCGGAGCCTAATTTGCTGGTGCGCCAGCAAACTTGCATGGCGCATTTTCGGTGCTTGCGCATTTTTCGACTCTCGAATTTTTTTATTGATTTTATTATTTTTCTTTCAGTAAAACCTGTTTTTCTTTGTAAAATGTATGTATTGTATTTTTTAATACCATAAAATTGCCCAAACTTCGGTTTTCGTAAAGATTTATCTTGCAAAAACACCAAAAAACTCAAAACGATTATTTCGAAATGGAGGCTGAACCAAATTCGACTTTCTTACGCTTAAAAAATTTCTAAACACCTCAGCTATAATTCTGTTGGAGCACATGTAGGAAAAAATTAAGAATTTATGCTTTTTTTCCGAAAAAAATAAAAAATGCGTCAAAATTTGAATTTCGCGCGAAAAAATCCAATGGGGCGCGTTTGCTCGGCTCCGCCCACTTTTCAAATCCTAGACACCGTGAGCTGGTAAACAAATATTTTTCAACAGGCCAGGCAAGTTACCAAAAAAAACTGTATTTACTTTATGGACCTATTCATAGGAGGAAAAAAAAACAAAAAAAAAATGTTTTTTTTTGTTTGTTTTTGTTTTTTTCCTATTCATAGATGTCAAAAAATGTCAAACAATGTTAAAAAAACGTTTAAAAATGTTTAAAAATGTCAAAAAACGAATCCTATGAATAGGTCCATTAAAAATTATGCCAATTTGAAAATGTTCTAGCATTACCCACTATGGTTTCATTTTCTCAGAAATCACGGAATTTGGTTGGTTTTTCTCTCCGATAATGCTAAATCATTTGCGCGCCTTTTTCCATATTTCGGCCTCATTTGGATAGATTTTTCTAATTTTTCCTAACTCTGAATTTCTATGTTCAAAATTGGAGATTATTATCTTACCGTAAAATATTCTCAGTACAGAGCGCTGCAAACGCGCTCCCTTCGCACAGTGGTGGACGCGGCCACGTTGGCGACGAGAGAGTGCAGAAAATTGAGAGAGCCGTGGCCGATGTTTTGCTCTGATTTCTCTAAACCTCATTCCAAATGCATGCGAAATTCTTTGATCCATTGGAGCGAGTTATCAGCGTTTTATGCCGAGTATAGAAAAATAATAATAAATTTGCCTTAAAACCTGTGATAAACATCTAACTTGAAAGGGCAGGAAAAGATAAAGCTGCCTATTTGAGGTCTTACGGTATTTATTGAGGCTTTACTAATATTTTTACCCAATAAGAAACATTTACAGTTTTTCTCTCAACCTTTTCTCTCCCACTCACCTTGCTCCCACCCAATTTGATCCCAAAGGTGCGTGGCAATCTGATACTCTTTTTTCTATTTTCTTCATCCACTTTTGTCTCCCGAAGTACATGTCTGCTCGGATTTCATCGCCGCCCCGCTCAACTAGACCGGCCGAATTTTTAATTAGAAGTGTCTCCGTCTCTTTTTCTCTTATCCGGATGAGCACAACGTCCTCCTTCTATTCGTGGGTGTTTGTTTTCTTTGAGCATATAGTTCCGAACTCAATTTTAGTAGTCAGGAAGCGAGCGCTAGAGGACCACCGATATATTTATTGCCGTCCGCTCCGCCTGCTACTTGTGTGAGCTCACTGGGAACGAGCGCCCAAAGCGACGATTTTTAGCACCTCGTTAATGGTTCAAGGATGCGCTCTTTACTCATTCGACAGCTCCTTTTTCCTTTTTTACACTTTTTTTCTTGTATTTCACCGCTCGTCACCATCTTATTCTTCTCGCTGTTATTTCCTAACTTCTTCTTTTGCTCAATCAAGCCACGCCCATTTTCAAATAACGACGATTCCGTTAATTACCTTTGTCAACACCCTTCTTCTTCTTTTCAGATTCTCCGTTACTTTTCCCTCATTGCTTTTCACGGCATATCAATGTGCTTTCATGAGCCGGAAGAATGGTAAGATATTCAAATAATCATTATTTACATCACTTTTTTTATAGGCTTTTACTTCGTGTTCCTTTTGTGCTCATTTGCGCAAGTGACGTGTGAAGAATTCGAGTTGGAGAACACGGAGGCGTTGGTGAGTTTGTATGGGTGTTATGGGGTTAGAAAGGACATGGGGTGTTGAGAGGTACATGGAAATTAAAATTTAAATTTCGCGGAAAACTCGAGAAAAAAGCGCGTGAATTGGTGTATTCAAAACGTCGTTATTGCGGCTCCACAGCAATTTTTAAAAAAATGTTTTTTTCTTGTGTGTTCATATCTTTTGCATGATTCTAAATATTTAAACAATATTTCCCTATTTATTTTATGCATAAAACGTGTTCCGTTAGTGCCTCGTTTTTAAAAATCCAAACCGATTCAAGTCTGTAACAACCGCGTTTCCTCAAATCTGTGTGAACAGTGGAGCGCATTTTCAGCATGTACTCTTCAACACGCCGTGAAGGACAAGAAAATCTGACCATGAGTTTTTGTTTCGTACCACCTCTGGTTCAATATTCTTGCCTTCCTACCATTTTGTCAAGGTTTCAGGCATAAATATTCTGTAAAAAAGCAATTCACAATAGCGATGGGACGCAGACTGTGAAACAGCATTGCCACGCGACGCAACCGCAGCGCGTTGACGTCAGCGGGAAAAAAGTGAAATAAGGCAGTCGCCAGCGCCCCGTGGGGAGGCGTGTATTATGCACCATTTTTTTTTCGAAAAATCTCATCCGAAAATCAAAAAAAAAACTAATTTTTATATTTGTGTGATCCTTAAAGGAATTGTGAGCACGAATAACAACTTTAGGTTCCTCATTTTCATGTCAGAATTTATAAATATTTTTTGGAACGATTAAAATTTCTAGTTTAAGGTGGCCAAACCATTTATATATTTTATCTGAAAATTTGAATTTTCCCAACCAAATCACTAATGAATCCTATGATAATATGTACAAAATAGTAGAATGTTTAATTACAATCGAAAGTTTGATAATCACTCGTCAGTTCCCGGAATAGAGTAAGATGTTTTCCGATTATAAAACGCTAGCCGTCGTTGGCTGGTCTTTACTGCTCATTAACGACATGTGGTTTTTATGATTTTCTATTACGCTATACATTTTATCCATCCATGAAATTTCCACCGGGCACCCATTGGACTCAGCGCAGAGAGAATTAAGACAACTTCGAAACAAGCGGTGAATCTTTCTGGGATGCCTGATGCGACACGGCGTGTTGGACGGAACGTTGGAAAATAAAATTTAAACTGCGCGGGCTTTTTTCTCGAAAAAAAAATTCTCGCCTAAGCACGGTGTGCTAGACCCTACTTAAAGGAATTCGCGCCTTTTCGCATGTGTATATGTCTGCCAAGTAAAAAGTGTGCAAAAATGGAGACACAGAGACACGAGATTTGGCGCTCGAAAATTTGATCTCAAAAAAGTTTTGTGAAACGTAAATAGTCACCGACACGCCGTGCTAAGCGTGGCCGCATTATTGTACCGTAGGCTGCATTTAGCTGCGCAGTCACTCATCTGCGTTTAACAGATACGAAGAGGAGACCCAGACACGCAGAGTGCGAGGATACTGTTGTTTTTGTAGCAAACTCTCGCCGAAGAGACGCAGACACTCATCGGAGCGCGTGATGCGACATAAATATCTGAAAAACCAAAAAAACATTGTACACAATAACAATTTCCAGGTCGAGTGCGTTCAATGCGTCCAACTGTGGCGATCCGCGTCGGCCAAAGAGGGAAAAGTGTGCACGAGTGGAGCTTCTACGTGTCGAGGAAACGCCTGTTTTATGAGTTAGTTTTTCCGCAATCTTACAATTAACAAAAAATAGCCGTTTTTAAGGGCAATGCAAACACTGTCCAGTTTACCAGTACATGTCAGGCTGTGTCAATTTTACACCGTGGCAGTTGGCAGATTTGGAGGTAAATAAATTGGCACACATTACCGCGGAAGTTTAGATGAAATATGAAAACGTTGCAGCTGAACCGACGAACATCTGAACTTCGAATGCGTCGTGTTGGCGCTGTGCTTCTCTGTGAAGACACTTTCAATCAAACAACGTGTGTTTGTAATCGGAGGGATAAATGCAATTCGATTCATTCACGTCTCCCATTTGCAACGTATTCCGAGGGTCTTTTCAAAGGTGTCGTCAATTTTGACACCATAATTGCAGCTATTGATCCTAGGTAAGTTTACAAATTGGAGGTTATTTGAAATTATAATTTTTTTCAAGATATCTGGAAGTGATGTCCGGTTATCATTTCCGATTCCTTGCGTCTTCATCGTCGTCGTCTTTTTCTTCTTCTACTTCACTTCTACTTTACGCTTTCTCTATCATCGTTCTCTTCTCTTTTCTGAGTCATTGATTATGGGTATTTGAATTGTTTTCTTTTTCTTCTTCTTCTTTAAAAATTTTGAATTCGATTTTCCATTCTGGGAGCAACGAATGTATAATAATAATAATATTAAAAATAAAGAATGCTCAAAAATTTTTATAGAAGCCCTTTTTTAGAAAAGATCGAGATCATCAAAACAATGGAATCAAAAAATAACAGAAATGAAATGAAATGAAAGCTCAAATATACCGATACGAAATCTCGTAATTTAAGGTGGTTCCATCGGTATAAAGAATCACCGGAAGTGGATTTACAGTTGTCGTAACGTTAATTGGCGTGTTC
Source organism: Caenorhabditis japonica (assembly GCA_963572235.1). Lineage (NCBI taxonomy): Eukaryota > Metazoa > Nematoda > Chromadorea > Rhabditida > Rhabditidae > Caenorhabditis > Caenorhabditis japonica. Next base: position 20,239,731 of record OY754343.1, on the reverse strand, counting down.
ATGCAACAGTCTCTGAAATTCAGGTTAATTTCAGTTATTATGGATTCGTGACGGAGCGGCACGTTGCTGCAAGTTGTGCGCCAGCAAAATACAAACAATTGTTCACTCTCTCGCACGGAGTGTTGAAGAGTACATAGTGAAAATGCGCTCCACTGCTCACATAGATTGGAGGAAACGCGGTCGTTACAGAGTTGAAACAGTTTAGATTTTCAAAAACGAGGCACTGGCGGAATACGTTTTCTGCATAAAATAAATAGGGAAATATTGCTTAAATATTAAGAATCATGCAAAATATATGAACCTACAAGAAAAAAGTAAAAAAAAATTTCTGTGGCGCCTCAGTAACGACGTTTTGAAAACGCCATTTCGCGCGCTTTTTTCTCGAGTGACGTGGCAACTTTCCCGCGAAATTTAAATTTTAATTTCCATGTACCTCTCAACACCCCGTGCTCTCGTCGTCAAGAGCTGAATCGTGGCGAGACGCCACATTTGCTGACGCATAACTTGACACGATGTCTCGCTACGTCACGAATCCATAGCAGTAAATAACAAATAAAAACTGCTCACCTATCATTTGTCATCCTTGGATCTTTCATATGTTTGACTTCAATCCCTCCATAATAACAACCAAAGGTGCAAATCTCTCGCCTCACAGAATCGGAAGTTATCTTGTAGGTCACTTGCAGCGATCGATTTTCCGGACCCTACAAAGCTATTATTTAAATTAACTCAATTGATTTTCTTAGTTTACCATTATCCACGAAGTGCAAAATGTAAAGTATTCAGCGTCCTTCTTATTAAACTTCACAGTTAATCTTTGTTTCTTCCATTCATTTGAGGCTAGTAATGTGGTTCCGCAATCGTCGGGCTGAAATTGTTTATTTCTTATCTACTCGTATTTGCTCATCCATATTCTTACCCTCTGATCGCACAAGTCGCCACCGTATCCCATCGGACAGTTGCAAACTTGACAGTTATTCGGATTAGGAACACCTCCATTCGCACAAACTGCAACTGGATAAGCTTTTTGACACGCGTCATAGCACTGATAGTATTGATTGATTTGATCGAAGTCGTAGAAACTTGGAATCAATGATCCCATTGTTTCCACAAATGAACGGTCTGTAGGTAGCATCGTTTGCTGGTCGTCTTTGTTTGAGAATCTGAATTTAAAAATATTTATCTTATATGTATTTTCCATCAGTGACAAAAGCAAGTGGGCTTCACAAAAAAAGTACTTCGTGATTTTCACCATTTTGGTTTCCAAATGATTCACGCGTAAATTCAACGTGAAATGAAGTAACTTGGAAACCAAACGGAGCGCGTTTGACCGTCGTGCCGGGTCGACAATATTACAAATTAATAAATGAAAAATCTTACGAGTCGGCAGAGTAGTGCATTACGCTACCGTAGTCGTAGGGCACCAGATTAGCCCAAAGACGTGAAGAAAGGAGTTCAAAATTTGGGAGATCTCGTTGCTGAAATTGATGAAGGGGTATTAAAGAGAATTAAAAGAATTTCGAAGGCATGCGTCAGAATTTAATTTTAAACAGTTGTTCAGTGCTCTGAAATCACAGAACACTGCGTTGCACACTTTTAACCGCACTGACAATCTAAGCGAAATTTTTAGCTAACATCCATCGAATCGGTCCCTGTGTCATATGCGTTGGGCGATCACCAACTAGATGGCTATTAGCCTTTTTCGATTACTGTTCTTTTCAACTTCGTTGGACTTTTGAATTCTGAGCATTCTCGGAGAATTCTGTTCGCGAATATAGCGGGGCGACACGGCGTGCTGGAGACTACGTTTTTAAAATTATTTTAGAAATGAAATGTTGGAGGTAAGCTTTCCACCATGGACGGGCCGTCCGAAAACGTCCGTTACCGGTCCGGAGAACGGGTGTCCGCTGCCCGTCCGCGTTGCCCGGTCTGCATTTTGACGTGCCGGTGTTTGCACACTCCACCCATTATTAGACGAGTTGGAAATTGGTTGATCAAAAATTTTCTCAACGTTGAGCACATTGATCTCGATTTAAAACACTTTTTTCTTTTTAATTTTCACGCGGGCATTTTTCTTTTTCCCCGGGGATCGGGCGGCCCTTTCCCCGAACGGATCGGACGGGCAAAAAACGTCCGCCGTGGAAAGCTTAGTTGGAGGTCATCTCTCTCAAGTCTAGCTTTGCACACACTTAACTAAACTTGGCAGAATGATAATATCGAGACGCAGATAAATGCGACAGAGCGCGTTTGCCTTTACGTAGGTTCTAACACGCCGTGGGCGAGTATAGGTAGCTATGTGGCTAATAGCCATGAAAACGGATAGTAGTCATCGAATTCGGGACATGTGCCAAATGAAAAATAGCAGATAATTATTGGCCCAAAATTTGAGAAATGTTGTAGAACAGGCTTGGTTATGCGTATTTTCAATCACAATCTACAAAGCACGCCACCCCCGTCGTCCAATGCGCCACTAAGTTCGTCGGATAATGAAATTATATTTTCACTCGAAAATTTACTTTTTTGAGAAATTCGAATCATTATCTGATTATTCAGGGATGACACCATTATTTTAATCCAAAAACGAGGCTTTTGTCAGAAAATGACCGAGCCTTAGGGTTTTAAAAATGCACCGGCTAGAAACAATTTTGGAAGGCTGGGGTGCCGTGCAAAGTTCTACAAAGTTGGTACGAGCCAGTTACATATATTTTTTTCCAATACGTTCTGAATTTCGTTTTTTGAAAAACGGTTTCCAGCTTCATGGATTCGACCTTTAGATCGATTTGCTCTGTCACATGTCATGAGCGTGGTAGATGTTACGCTCTGTTTTCTCTGAATCTCACTTCTAACGTATGCACAATCCACTGTGCAATTGAAGCGAATTCGCAGAATATCCCAAACTACTTACGTCAATATTTTGCGCTAGAATGTCCAGATATTGATTCCTATCACTTCGGCTCTGCGTGTGCTCGATTCCGATCGCGTGCATCAACTCGTGAATTGCAGTTCCCATCTAAACATTACACTTTCTATCTCTTATATTTTTTCTTATTGTTAACCAACTCCTGCGCAGTTCTTCGTCAATGAGACAAATTGAACTCCAACTTCAAGACGTCCAATCGGCGAAGAACATGATCCGAGGTCGACGATTTGTACAGAGTCGCCTGGAATGAAACAACATGTGAATTACTAATGGATGAATCTAAAATAAGGAAAAGGGGAACGAGAAGGAAGAAACACAAAGATCCGTGATATCATCAAATTGTTCAATGGTGTCGTTTTTCGAGTCAAAACGTTCAGCGAAAAAACGAGAATTGAGAAATCATGATCTTACCAAGGAGGTTTTTCTGATGCCGTCAGGTATTTATGTGAATGTCATCGGAACATGCAAAGCATAAACCCACTTTTTTTTGTTATTTTATCGGCGGTCAAACGGCAGTCAAACGCGCTCCGCTGCACTTAACTTACTTGTTAGTGCTTCGTGATTTTAATTTCATTTTTCAAATTATTTCATTTCAACGTGAAATTAAATAATTTGGAAACCAAAATGAAAATAACAAAGTTCTAAAATTGGTGGAGCGCGTTTGACCATTGTGGCGGATCGACAATAGCGTCTATTGGGTTTTCCATCGAGTTTTTCAGATGCGCATGTGGCGGCAATTTGAGAATTTGGAAAAATTGTACGCTTCAACCCACCGTGCCAGGCTTTCCTTCACAACAGGCTTGCCTGCCTAGTATGAAGTTTTTAGAACAACCCTCGGGCTGTACTAGTATTGTTTTCGTGCCTACCTTTATACATATCAGAAACCCTCTCGAATCGAATGCAGGTCCATGCTTGAAGCTCCTCAATGGCCATTCGCACAGTTTTTTTAATGGTACCTACAACAAGAAAGTTCTTTAAAGTTAATTTTCGTTTCTCACTTGTCACATTGCCTACAAAATAGGGCACATTATTGCTCGGCCATCGATACGAGAGATCTCGTTGCACTTGTCTTACTTTCCTCTAAATTGTAAACATTTTAGTTATTTAGTGACTCAACGTTGTGTTATTTTGAGATTTGCTCAACGAGTAGGCACAAAGTTTACTAAAAAAAAGTGACGAACCATCCCTAATGACCCATAGTTTCCACGCATTCGGTAGTACGGAATCGAGCATTCGGCAAGAATCTGAAAAAGTGACAGTAGAAAATATTTGGTTCCTGTGAAATCAGGCGTTGAGAACTTTTTTTAAATCTGTATCCGGGGGATATTTTGCCTCCCTCCAGTAATTTATTTTTTAGATCATTTATGGATAACTTGAAGTATCTTTTTTTACAATAAGAACACAGTTACGAATATCCAGGATGTGGTTATCTGAAATTACCAATCCGCAAGAAAATTGTGCAGAAAAATGTTTATAATGCAAAACATACCAAAGAAGAGACGAAAATAAAAAGCCGTAATGAGAATTGCATTGACACTGAATAAAATTGTTAATAGTTCTCTAAATGTTGTGTCTATCTCAACTGGTATTTGAGCAAATTTGTGCTCTGCCACCCATTTCGCTCCTCCTCCTCCTGTCCCTTTAGGCTTTTCGACAAACACTATGATTTTTCAATTCCTTTTTTTTGCGAAATTCTATTTGAGGTAACCAAAATGTTTGAGCAGGCAAAAAACTTGTGCGGAATCAAGTTTATTATTTCTAGCCTGTTTTTCGGCACATTTGAAACGTGGTTTGGCACACAGTATATTTTTGAGAAAGAGGGAGAGAGAGAGAGAGAGAGAGAGAGAGAGATTAGAAAGTTGAATTCAATTAAAATACACTTTGACGTTTTTTTTTCTTGTCTGTTCAGTTGTTATCGAGATGTGATGTCAGCAAGAATTTTCACGTAGTACCAAAATGTAAATGAGATGTTCGGTTTGTACAGGCGGATTCATGAAATTGCATTTTTTGCGACTGTCTGGGCATGCATGCAACTTTTGTGAATTCTCGATAGTTTCAAATTCAAATTCTATTTTTATTTTTATTTATGGTTTTTTTTTACATGAAATGGGCAGATTTGGCGCGATCCGTGTCATATATAAATTATAGATTTATACTATAACAAAGAAAATGAAAAAAAAAACGAAAAAACGTATTTATTAAAAAAAAGAGCAAGTCAAATTCGAATTGTTTTTTGAATGAAAATTTGATTTTTTTTTTTAAATTAAATTTCTACTGCTTTTTTGTTATCCTGGCAACGTGCCAAGTCCGATTTTTGACAATTTTGCAAATATTTCGAAAATAGGGGTGTATATGTATAAGAGGTGCCCAGAAGCCATTTGTCATCACTCCTTTTTTTATATTTTGCTGTGTGAGCTCATCCACACCGTGCCATCACTGTCAAGCTATATTCCGAAGGTAATCGTGTCTGGGATATCGTTCGGAGACTCAACATCGGTCATTCATTGGCCCATAAGAGTAACGGTAGCGAGGCGGGTTAGGACTTAATCAGTGTTTATTGCATGCATCGAATACACGGGGGCGACATGATAAAGGATCGGGCAAAGAAGAATAAAGTAGACAGAGTTAGGTGGCCTGGTGCCGAAGAGCCCCGATTGTGACAGACGTTGGGCTTTTATAGCGGTCTCGGTGGAAGGGCGGAGTCGTTCCAGAACGTACGATGGTCGGCGCGCGAAGTGAAGATTGTGGCGCTTGTTTCTCAGGTCACTGTTGGCAGGCGGTCGATCCGTTGGTCAAAACTGTATGGATGAGTGGCGGTCGCATGTGGTGTGTGTGTGTGTAGGCTCGTGAAGAGACGCAGAGGCAAACAGTGATGTGGTCCTTCATTAGTTATAGACACAGATGGTTAGACAGTATTAGGCAACGAGGAGAGGCAGGAGTGACCACGACTGACGACTCTGAAAATAATAATATTAGTGACAGTTTGTAACTGTGGGTCAAACAAAACAGTGGCTATTAGTGCAACCAATGAGCGAGTTGTGAGGGAGTTTCACATCTCCCCCGCACGACGAGATTCGTCCTCGAATCTGGAATGGGAAGTAAACCTGAAACTCGAGCAATGAGCTCATTTGTACCTATAAGAAAAATTCTCCACTGGGAGATGAGAGAACAGTTTGTTCCACGTGCGGGCAGATCTCAAAAACTGCACGTTACCGAGAACAATGCAAGCGATTTTTGTGCGCGAGAGTGCCCCGTTGATTCTTTTGGAATCGTCCAGGAATCCCTGGTTGCCGCTAGTGCGCGACGTGAGTACGAACACATAGTCGTATTCTCTCCCCTGAGCTCCATTCCAATTTTCCAGTTTCTTCTGGTTTATCACCAAGGTTTCCACAACTTTCAGGTCGGTGGTAGGTGTGAACAGGCGGACGCGGAGGCACACCGCCCTCTGCTTAAATCCGGTCATTGACACTACTGCCCGCAAGCCGTCGTCATTTGGCAACTCCAGCTGCACCGCCGTTCCTTTCGGTTACAGAAAATGTGAGCACAGCGAGGAATGCGTTATTTGCCTCATGTAAGGCGAGAGCGCGCGGTGACCAGTCGCCGGGTGAGAACTTTTGTCTCCGAAAAACGGAGTAGACCAGTACTAGGTCCCCTAGCAAGAGTGTGGTGGGTTCTAAGTGTTTCCCGGTTAGTGCGTCCTTCGCATACTCATTAAGCACAACTTGGTAGAGGTCGCCTCTGTCCCCCGCGCAATATTCCCTCTTTACCGGTGACAAAATAAAGGTACCCCCCAAGTCCCTGACCACTACCATTAAGATAACCCCCTCCCCTGGCTGAATATCCCGCACAAAACTAATGTTAAACTCACGTTCCTCACGTTTTGGGCGTTCCATCACGAGTGGCGGTTCGGTGATTGCCGGGATGGTCATGTTCCGGGCCGCCTGGATGTCCTCCAACGACAGGGTCCATGCCAGTCTTCGCGCCAGCTCCTTCGGAATCTCCTCGATTGGGTAGCCACCATAGAGATCGGCCATTGGGTGAACCTCCTCATCCGTTGGCAGCTTGTTGGGGCATCTCGGGCTTGGTGCCGGGTGCGGATCCTCTTGATCTTCTATCTGCAGTTGCTCGGCTAGTCCCAGCAACTCCTTCTCGGTCTCCTCATCGACAGGCGGCATGTCCTCGAACGAGTTGTCGAGCATATCGGCATCAGCGAGAAGCGGTTTCTCATTATCCGTGATCTTATTTTCTTTTAACAATTCTGGGTTTATTTCTATGGGGGAATCGTTGTCCTCCGCGACGGGTGATCCGTCCGAACCAGCGGCTGTTCTGGACCTCAGCCCAGAACTCAATGCCGCGGGCTCGTCCGAATCGGTGCTCCCGTCACGGTCGTCGGCCATCTCGACGTCGTCCGGCGTGATGGCGCTGTCCTCGATCTTGTCGACGACGTCCTCGGCCGCTGGCGGTGCCACCATGTCGTCCAACGACGTTTCTTCGGCCATTGGGGTTGGTTAGCTCTTTTCCATTTTTGCTCGAATCCTGCAATTGCCAAAACTAATTATCGTTTGTAAAATTCCCGGCCTTAAATATTGGGAAAAAAAACCCGAAAAAATTAAGGTGTCACGCAAATGCTGCGAAAACAATCCAAAAATTAGGAATTCCCAGAAAAATTTATTTTTGAGGCATTATTCTCAATACGGAGCGCTGCAAACGCGCTCCCTTCGCACAGTGATGGACGTGGCCTCGTTGGCGACGAAAGAGTGCAGAAAATTGAGAGAGCCGTGGCCGATGTTTTGCTCTGATTTCTCTAAACCTCACTCTAAATGCATGCGAAATTTTTTGTTCGATTGGAGCGAGTTATCAGCGTTTTATACCGAGTATAACTAAAGGAAAACAATGAAAACATGCCCTCTCTCACTTAAAAGGATGCTAACCTACGCTAAAACCCATAAAAAAAAATTAAACGACTTACGTATGGTGATTCTGCACGCAACTAGTTTGGAAAGTATAGTAAAAATGAATAAAATTCACCTGTTTTTACTTTCGGACCGCCTGAAACATGGGCGGTGCAATCGTGGAGAGACCCGACGATAAATATCTGCATGCGCCTTTACTACCGTAGCCGCAAAGTGTTTTGCGTACTTTTCCATTGTCGACCGTACCTTTCTCTTTTTTTTAAATTGATTTTTTACTTATTTTTTGCGTATTTTTGTGCTAAAAGTTATCTTTTTGACAAAACTAACCGTGAATCCACTGTGATTGTTGGAAAATTTAATTTCTGTACCTCGCGGGCGCCTTTTTCTCTCGTTTTGGATTACGTCGGGCGTTTTTCGTTTCTTTTTCGTCCATTGTCGCTGCCGTTGTTTCTTTTGCGAGTGCCATGTTTGGCAATCGATTTTCTTCAATTTGACGACTCTTCTTGTTCTTTTCTGCCTTTTGCGTCAATTTTGCTCTGTTTTCGACCTCATCGGACGTCATTCGTCGGTCCGTTTCGAAATTTCCGCTTTTGTCCGATGTTTCCTGATTTTCATCAAACATCTCGTCGTTACTTTCTTCGTCGTCGGTGATTTTTCTCTCGTCTTCCGCCTCGTAAATCTTCTTAATTTGATCTAAATGAACAACTTTTTCAGGTTTCATTGGATGTTGGCGGTCGTAAATGGTGGCTTTTGGCGCGTCCACCTCGACTACTCGGAAGTCGCCTCGCCAGGGAAGGATCAACTTACGGGACAAACCTTTGTGAGTCGAAAAATTTGTATACATTACCCTATCCCCAGGTCGTATGTCTGAACCTTTCGCTCCTTCATTCGCTTTCTTCTGGTACGTGGCTTGTGCTTCTCGTGACCGTGTTGCTGCTTGTTTCCAAACCTCGCGCAGAGTGGTCGTCAAACTTTCCTTGAACCATCAAATGTCTGTTCTCTTCGTCGCTGGCGCCGGATCGATGATCCTGTCGATAGTGAGAGTCGGATCTCGTCCAAAAACCAAGAAAAATGGCGTCTCTCCGGTAGTACTGTGCACCGTATTGTTATAGCTGAACGTCGTGAACGGTAGGATTGTGTCCCAATCGGAGTGCTCCTTATTGATGTACTTCGATATTACTGCGTGGAACGTACGGAACGTTCTCTCTGTAGCGCCATTTCCTTTGCTATGATGTGGAATAGCTCTGTGATGACCGATTTTCAGCAAACTGCAAAATTGTTGGAAGGCTGCTGACGTAAAAGACGATGCGTTGTCTGAAACTATTTGATTAGGCGTGCCGAATTTTAGCACCAACTCTTCCAGAATCGCTCTGGATATGGTTTCGCAAGTTGCGTCTGGTAGTGGGACAGATATTACGAATTTAGAGAACCAGCAAATCATATTTATGTAATATTTATTGCCTTTTAACGAGGTTCTTAGTGGACCTGTTAGATCGATTCCTACTTTTTCGAAAACTTGGGACGTGACTACCACCAATTGTGGCTCTCTTTTTGACGGATGTGGGTTGCGCTTTTGTTGACACTTAAGACACTCCAGTGTCCATTTTAGAAAGTCAGCGCGCATGCCTGGCCAGAAATATTTTTTCTGCGCTTTGTGGAGCGTCTTTCTCCAATCGAAATGACCACCGCCTAGTAAACTATGTAGTATGAAAAGACTCAAACATAAGCTTTTGCAAAGTGTGCGGTATAACTACTTTTGGGTTGTCGTTACCAAATGTTACCGTCAAAATACCTGTCTCTGACATGCGTACTCGTTCCAAAAATGGTAACCATTTCTCCGAAATCCCATCGATTGTTGTTGCAGGGGACGTTAAAAATGTCTTGATGATGTTGACGTCGCTGTCCTTGTCCTGCTCCAGTGCCAAATCCACTGGTTTCTGTGTGTTTCCTGGTGTGAATTTCTTCGGAACTCGATCCTTCGATCGATCGATTGCCATGCAAACCGGGAATTCGATTATGTCTTCCAATTCTTCCGTGGGAAGCGGTGCGACTTCGTCCTTTGCTCGGGATATGCAGTCCGCGACTGTATTTTTCTTTCCATCAATGTGCACGATCGTGATGTCGTATTGCTGAATTTCTATTAGCCACCTAGCTATTCTTTCATTGACCTTACTTTTTGCCAATATGTGCACTAACGGACGATGATCCGTGTGTAAAATGATTTTAGAAAGCCAGATGTATGGTTTAAAATGCCTGAGCGCAAAAACTATAGCTCCTAATTCTATCTGGATTGCGGGTCTACGCGTATCAACCTCGGACAGCGTTCTACTGCCGTATGCGACTACTTGAATGTTACCTTCGTTTGCTGATACCTGGGCCAGTACTGCTCCCTGAGCCACTGCGCTCGCGTCGGTATAGATGTGGAACTCCTTTGTGTAGTCCGGATACGCCAAAATTGGTTTGCTCGTGAGTTTTTCTTTGAGAATCTCAAACGCCTGTTGTTGCTCGCTTGTCCACTCGAACTGTTGTTCTTTCCTCGTGAGTTTTGTCAAAGGTTCTGCAATTTCCGAAAAATTCTTAATAAACTTACGGAAGAAACCGGCCATGCCGACGAATCTTTGCACTGCTCGTAGATCTCTTGGGATCGGCATTTTCTCAATCGTGTCAAGATTTGCTTGATTCGGTGAATAATTTGTTTCGCTGATCTCGTGTCCCAAAAACACAATTGATTTCTTAGCGAACTCACACTTTGCTGGAGAAGCTTTTAAATTATACTCACGAAAGCGTGTCAAAACTTTTCGCAACGTTTTCACGTGCGATTCAAAAGACTTACTGAATACCAATACATCGTCGATGTACATCATGACGTCTTGTTCCATTCCAGCCAATACTGTTCGCATTGCTCTTTGGAAATAGGAAGCGGCTGATCTGAGCCCAAAAGGTAAATGCGTGTATGCATATACTTTATCTTCTGTCACGAATCCACACTTGTATGACGACTCCGGATCCAATCTTAGCTGTAGATAACCGTTCGCCATGTCCAGTGACGAGAAGAACTTCGACCCGCCAACTTTCTCGAGAATACTGTCGATTCTGGGAAGTGGAAAATTATCTGGAATTGTGACTTCGTTGAGTTTTCTGAAATCTAAGCAAACTCTCAAAGAACCATTTTTCTTTGGTACCAACACTATTGGACTAATCCATGGTGTGTTTGACTCGGTTATTCTTTCCGATAGCAGTAATCCATTTATGTGCTTTTCTAGTTCGGCTTGATATTTTACCGGAACTCTGTAAGGCCTACCTCTCACCGGAACTTCTGTGTTGGTGTAAATATGGATAGGATCTGTCTTGGAACTGCCCAGATCGTACGAATTTCTAGAAAAAACGTCACTAAATTTTTTGAACAAATTTAAAAGAACACTTTTTTGTTCTTCTGAACAAACAACACTGTCAAGAGATATTTTAAACTTTGGATCTTCGGCGATTTGTGCCGCCATGACGCTGAAGTCATTACCAGTGAAGCTGTTGTCAAATACGCAGTGTTTTGTCCTGTTCCTCGAAAATTTCTGTAGCTTCCGCTGCCTTTGTGCCCGGAGTGAGCGTGACGTCCGAATCTGACGTGTTTGTGACCAAAATGCACATGTTACCTGAATTCATGACGGCTGGAGCCGTGAGTAAGCTTTTATCTAGGAGGCTTTGAGAAGCTACAAGAAATACAGATGCGCGGACGCCCTCAGTCGTCTGCTCTGAGCACCTGATAAACCCTTCGCTATGAGCCGGAATAACTACTTCTTCCGAAACTTTTACGTCGAAAACATGTGGGGTGATGGATACATGCCTAGACCCTATCGGGATGGCCTCCCCATTCATGAGAAATTTTGCCTGCTTATAATCAATCGAAAACTGTGGGAGTTGCGACAAAAAATCGTTTCCCAAAATGATAGAATAGTCCCTTGGACCCCCTGGTGTACACTCACCTTTTGTAAAATGCACTCGATGCAGAGTCGTATGTGATCCAATCGAAAGTGTGACAAATGCTGCTCCGACCATTTGCACTTCGTTTCCTCCTAGCCCAATTGCATGTGGAGCTGTGGCTGCATGTAACTTCGGAACTCCTATTCTTCTGCTAAAAGATTGACTCGCCACCGTGATTGTTGCTCCGGTGTCTATGAGTGCGAAACACGGCGAACCATTGACCTTTATTGGTATCTGAGCTGTCAGTGGAATTTTCTTTACTTCGTTGCTTGCCGAAGGCCACGCCAGGCTTCGTACCCCGTGTGTTCCCGAGTCTGCCATCAGTGCTCCGTTGAGTCGCTGAAGCTCTGCCACTTGTTGACGGTACACTTCCAATTGCGCTTGCAGGTCCTCTGTCACTGCTGCGTTAACTTGAGGAGCCCTTTGATGATGATTTCTCACTGCTTCCATGTTTGGTTGCTGCGCTTTTGGCTCGCCTGCCAATCTTTTCCTGCAATCTCTAATGAAATGACCTACATTGTTACAATGAAAGCATCGGCGCTTTTCCTTGTCCTTATTGTCTTGATTTCCGAACCTGCCCCGTCTGTCCTTGTTTGACTTGTTCTGGGAGTTCTTCCATTCCTGTTTTAATGACCGCATCTCGTCCAGTAGCGCCACTGTCGGTGCGTACTGTTGTGATGCCAACCTATCATCCCTGAGAATGTCCTGACGTATAGCCTCATCAAAAGCTTCTTTGCAGGTCCTTGGATCCTTGTCCTTCACGTTGTACCGGATGCCATCATCCAGGCCGTTGAGGAACGCATCGCGAGCTCTTCTCTCGATCACCTCCCTGTTCTCTGCACGGAAAGCTTGAGCTGCCAGAAGACGCACACGATTAAAGTACGTTTCTATCGATTCGCCTCGTTCTTGACGACATCTAGTAAATTGAGCTTCTTTCAGCTTACCTGTCAACTCGTTCTCGAAGGCTGCCTTCAAATCCGCCACCAGCTGATCTACGTTCGCTGTTGGATTGGTGTTGAGGAACACCTCTGCCCTGTCGCGTGCATTTCCGACCAGGAACGTCAAAAAGGCATTGACCTGTGCAGCATCGGATGCCTCTGCATCAGCCGCTCTCATCTGATCTCTGAACTGCCTCACAAAGAGTGTCAGACTCTCCGAAAAAGCTCCGGAATACGTACCGATTGGGGTTGTCGACTTGAAACCCAACACATTCACACGCGGGACTCTCACCTCGTCGTCTGCTGACTGCTGAACGTCATTGATACCTTGATCACTATCTTGATTAACACTCTCATCAGTATAATCATTATTCTCATTACTTGTAGGGTTTGTGTTTACAACATCTTTTTCTGTGTTACCGCCGCTCGTCGCCGCGTCTCCTGCAGAGGCACAAGTACCTCCGCCTTCGGAGAGGCAGGTAGAGGGGGAAACCATACCTTTTTTAGACGAAACCAGCTGGGACTCCATGACCGCTTGCTGCTGCTCGAGCACCGAAATACGCTGTCGCAGTTGATCCATGGCATGCTCGAAGTTGTTGAGACTGGCCGACCGACGATTGGCTTGCCCTGCGAGAGCAGTCATCTCCGCCGTTGCCCTCTCGCTCGCTTCCTTCAACCTCGCGGCGATAGCGTTGAGATCGACGACCGCAGCATTCTTCAACTCCAGCAAATGAACCGGCTTGACATCCGTATGACTCGAAAATCGAGGAAGACACGACTCCATCCTCCAAACCAAATGCGCCATGATGAAATGGGATTGGTACTGTTGTACGCTTGGTAGTTTTTTTTCCTGAAAAGTTATAAAGCCTTCCAGCCGGTGCCGGAAGCTTTACCCACGAGGCTCCGCTCGAGAAATAAACGTAGAGACGAAAAAACGAACAAATACGAAAATAACTCAAGACATGAGGAAAAGAAGTCGTAAGCTGGAGACAGAATAGCCTACACTATTCTACAATAGGATCCTAACTACGTGAGCACCTTGCCCACGCTTTAAAAAACTACCACCAAAACGAAAAACCCACTGAGGTAGGGAAACCCTCCTAACTTCTTACCCCACCTAGCCCAATGACCAACTAAAACTGCTAATTATACCCTTTAAACCCAAAGAAAATTTTGAAGAAATAGTTGCGCACCTATAAAAACAAAACTTATACAATTATACTAGCCTAAAACCCGAGGTGGAAGTTATTTGATGCCTGAAGCCTAACGCGCGGGGTGGACCGACCGGTTTAGGAAGATAAAAATTACCTAGAGCCTAGACCGTACTCGCTGCTACCAGTAACGGTAGCGAGGCGGGTTAGGACTTAATCAGTGTTTATTGCATGCATCGAATACACGGGGGCGACATGATAAAGGATCGGGCAAAGAAGAATAAAGTAGACAGAGTTAGGTGGCCTGGTGCCGAAGAGCCCCGATTGTGACAGACGTTGGGCTTTTATAGCGGTCTCGGTGGAAGGGCGGAGTCGTTCCAGAACGTACGATGGTCGGCGCGCGAAGTGAAGATTGTGGCGCTTGTTTCTCAGGTCACTGTTGGCAGGCGGTCGATCCGTTGGTCAAAACTGTATGGATGAGTGGCGGTCGCATGTGGTGTGTGTGTGTGTAGGCTCGTGAAGAGACGCAGAGGCAAACAGTGATGTGGTCCTTCATTAGTTATAGACACAGATGGTTAGACAGTATTAGGCAACGAGGAGAGGCAGGAGTGACCACGACTGACGACTCTGAAAATAATAATATTAGTGACAGTTTGTAACTGTGGGTCAAACAAAACAGTGGCTATTAGTGCAACCAATGAGCGAGTTGTGAGGGAGTTTCACATAAGGTTGTCAAACAGTTCAAAACTGAAGGACATGTTGATGAGCAACGAAAAAGTAGAATACCTCGTTCAGTGAACACTCGTAGGACCCGTGGAATCATAAAGAAGAGGATCAAGAGAAATGTGACTCTGCCAGTGAGCAGGAAGTGTCCAAATGATTGTTAAAAGGGACTTGGATCTCAAGAATTATCGCCTCTGTCGTGGGCAATACCTTACAGATCAGTCCAAATTGAATGGGCTCGAAAAATCGAAAAAGTTGCTCAACGACCTCAAGGTGCGCCGCGATGAGAAGATTTTCATCATTGAGCAGCTTCCAAACCGCCAAAACACTCGGAAACTGTTGTCAAAACTTGATTCGAAGTCTCCAAAACGTCGTTTGGAATACAGGAAGCTATTTTCAAAATCCATTATGGTCTCCATTGGTATTCATTTATAGAAATGTGGGCTCTGGGACGTTTCAAAACAAGACGTTTCAAAACTGGGACACTTCAAAACTGGGACGATTCAAAACCTGCCACTTTAAAACTAGGACGGTTCAAAACTTTGAGTGCAATTGTGCGTCACGGTGTACGCACTAGTGACACCAGAACACACGCACATTAAATGTTTATTTTCGTTTTGTCATTGTTTTAAACTCTTTTCACGTAATATTCATTTTCTTTTTTCGTTTTGTCATTTTTTTAACTCTCTTCACGCGTTTTGTTCTCGTTTCGCATTTTTTTAAAACTAATTTTTTGCCGGTATTTAAATTTGGTCAAATTCGCCGAGCTCATGTTTTGTCTTTTGTCGAGTGCTTTACGTGAAAAGAGTTTTAAAAAATGACAAAACGAAAATAAACATTTAATGTGCGTGTGTTCTGGTGTCACTAGTGCGTACACCGTGACGCACAATTGCACTCAAAGTTTTGAACCGTCCTAGTTTTGAAGTGGCAGGTTTAAATCGTCCCAGTTTTGAAGTGTCCCAGTTTTGAAACGTCCCAGTTTTGAAACGTCTTGTTTTGAAACGTCCCAGAGCCGAAATGTGAAGATCAACTCGGAGGTCTACCAAAATACGGTTTTGAAGGGTTTTTTGCTTTTCTGTAACTTACTAGCCACTTTGGCCAGCGACCATTTACTCTTCAACAAGATTGGAACCGTCCCACGGCTCCAAATCCACCAAATCGGTACTCGACGCGCATTTTCCAGGATACTGGGGGGAGGGACATGTGGCCTGCATCGTCGCCGGATCTCAACACGTTGGTCTTTTCTGTTTGGCGGTACTTGGAGAACATGGTCTCAGCAAGCACTTCTCAAAGCATGTTATGACATCGACGACAACTACCTGCGGTGCACTGTGGATTCTGTTCCGGATCGTCTGAAGGCCTGCATCAAAGCCAAAGGATTTAACTTTGAGCATCAACTCAAATAATTGTTGTATTGGTTTAATTTTATCAGAAAATGAATTTAGTTTGAATGCCACAAGCCATTTTGTTCCACCACATACCAAAACACAAAACCACGTACTTTTTAGCAACCCTGTATATTCCGCTATTCAAGTTTGTCTGTTCGCTTTGAAGAAAGTAGAAAATTGGTTTGAAGGGTCAGGGTCAAGTTCAATCGGTTGTCACGTTCAACTATTTATTATGTCACTGCGCCGACAGGCGCCAGATCAGGCTTGTTTGAAAAATAACAGAAAAGAAATTAAAATTAAAGCTCAAATATACCGATACCGAAGCTCGTAAGTTATAGGGGTTTCGTCCGTGTAAAGAATCACCGGAAGTGGATTTACGGTTGTCGTAACGGTACGTGTGGTGTTCATGCAACAGTCTCTGAAATTCAGGTGGATTTCGGCTAGTGACAAATAAAAATGCTAACCTTTCGTTTGTTATTCTTGGATCTTTCATATGTTTGACTTCAATTCCTCCCAAATAACAGCCATAGGAGCAAATCTTTTGCCTCACAGCTTCGGAAGTTATCTCGTAGGTCACTTGCAGCGATCGATTTTCCGGACCCTACAAAGCTATTATTTAAATTAATTCAATTGATTTTCTTAGTTTACCATTATCCATGAAGTGCAGAATGTAAAGTATTCAGCGTCCTTCTTATCAAACTTCACAGTCAATATTTGTTTCTTCCATTCATTTGAGGCTAGTAATGTGGTTCCGCAATCGTTGGGCTGAAATTTTTTATTTCTTAACGACTCTTATTTTCTCATCTATATTCTTACCCTCTGATCGCACAAGTCGCCCCCGTATCCCATCGGACAGTTGCAAACTTGACAGTTATTCGGACTAGGAACACCTCCATTCGCACAAACTGCCACTGGATAAGCTCTTTGACACGCGTCGTAGCACTGATAGTATTTATTGATTTGATCAAAGTCGTAGAAACTTGGAATCAATGATCCCATTGTTTCCTCAAATGAACGGTCTGTAGGAAGCATCGTTTGTTCGTTTTCATCGTTTGTGAATCTGAATGTACATACATATTGTATTGAAAAGGTGGTATTAAAATTAATAAATGAAAAGTCTTACGCGTCAGCAGCGTAGTGCGTGACGCTACCGTAGTCATAGGGAACCAGATTTTCCCAATAACGTGAAGAAAGGAGTTCAAAATTGGAGAGTTCTTGTTGCTGAAATTGGTGAAGGTGTATTAGAGATAATTTAATAAATTTGAAGGCATTTAATTTTTAAACATTGTTTGTTGAGTTTTTTATCAGTGTGTCGCGCGCATCACTGACTAAAAATACATGTAGAGCTGGCTTGGCTCTGCGATTTTTGTTTTAATTTGACGGTTCAGCTACATGTATATATTTTTGCGCTATGAACTGAATGCATAAAACCAAAAAACTACTGACAAACCGTTGTCCAGAAAATATTTCTCAGAGTCTCTCACTTGAATCATACCTAAAGAAGAAATCGAATTTATGAAACTAGATTTCCGAAAAACAAAATTCTGGAAATGCTGAGTGTGGTCGTGTTAGAGAGACTCGGTGAAAAATATTTTCTGAAAACCGGGTTTCCTGTAGTTTTCCAGTTTTATGAATTAGGCCTATTGTGTTTTCAATCGACTTGCTACATGAGAACGCGAGACTCCGCCCACTTATTTGTGCGCGACCACGCGAACACAGGGATATTTGAAGAGACACAGACAGGTAGCGCACAAATAAGTGGGCGGAGTCTCGCGTTCTCATGTCGCAAGTCAATTGAAAACACAATATCATAGTGTCTACCTACAAACTCGTTGTTGTTGTTGTTGTAATAGCAAAAAAAAATGAAATTTCCGATGGGAACTGTTGATGTTAAACAATGAGTCCCATTTGTGATCTCATTTTTCTTTATAAATGGCTGGTCTCGAAGGAGTTTTATTTACCGGATGCAGATTTCGCCTACATACCCGAACTGAGAAGTCTTCGACGACACAAACATTATCTTCGTTCTAACATTAAATTTTCATCCAAAGTAAATGCCCAATTCTTAACAAATCGCTCTATTAAATGTTGGAACTTCCTTTCCCCTTGTATCTTTCCTCTAAAAATATCAACTAGAGCATTTAAATCAATCTGAAAAATTGTAATTTTGAAAATTTCTTAACTCCCAATTCTAACTGTTTTTAAACTATTTGATTATAACTATTTTTACTTTTTTACCCTGTTAATATGTACCGTAAAACCTGTAATAGAAGGACATGTCCTTCTATTCTCAACCCCCCTCAAATGATGTCCTTCTAATATAGGGTGTCCTTCAATTATAGGGTGTCCTTCTAATTTTCGGAGCATGATAAAGGAAGAAACAATTTTTAAAGGAATCATTGTTATGAAAAAGCTTTCATCAAACCAGCCGTTCGGCGACTGAAAAACGGGGGAGGGGTGGGGTACTACGGTATAGAACTCAAACGGAATAGAACTGCTACGGAATAGAAATTCGAGGGATAGAACCGTCTGAAATTGAGCTGTACCGACCCAGAACCGCTCGAACAACTCGAAGAATTATTTCGTTGTACATTGTGAGGCCCTGAGTTCTATTTAGTGCAGTTGTTTTTTAGTACAGCTCCATTTCAGCCGGTTCTATTCCGCGCAGTTCTATACCGTAGTACCCCCGAAATATGTGTTCCAAACAATACACTTTAAAACAATTTTTTAATAATTTTTCTGCTGTCTCTATACTTCTCTTTTCAATTATTAATCTCTGAAAGTTCCACTGGGACCCTATCGGAACCTAGGTTATGCAGCGCTAGGACTTCGGCGGAATACGTATTTTCTACGTGAGAAATTGAGAGACGCAAGACGATGTGCGGGAAAGTCCGCAGTGCACGGTCCGTGTGCGAGCGGTGGAACTCTCATAGATGGATAATATGATTTTGAATTCACTCCAATAAGTTCTTATCAAACTTGGCGTCTTTCAAACGACGGCCACCATCCGGCAGACGTCGATAATCAGAACTCATGAACTGATTTTGTGATATATCCTCGCTTTCGTCATGTTGAAATTATATTTTTTAACAAGAAAACAAAGAAAAAAAAAGTTCGCAAACAAACGTTTAAAAAATCGTGGGTGTTCTTAAGTTAGTAAAGTGTCCTTCTAATATAGGGGTCCTTGTATTATAGGGTGTCCTTCTATTTTTCATTGGAAGCCTAAGACTGTCCTTCTATAATAGGGGTGCTTTAATTATAGGGGTTCTTCTATTGTAGGTTTTACGGTAACTATTTAACCGGTGACTACATTGTGTTAGAGTCAACCGCCCTTCAGTGAATAAATAAACTAAAAAAATTTGTGGTCACTATGTTTTTATTTATTTCAATTCCCCACTTACATCAATATTTTGTGCTTGAATTTCCAGATATTGATTCCTATCACTTCGACTATGCGTGTGCTGGATTCCGATCGTGTGCATCAACTCGAGAATTGCCCTGCCCATCTAAACATTACACTTTCTCACTCTTTCATCAATTTCCTAAACAAACTCCTGTGCATTCCTTCGCCAATGAGATATATTGAACTCCAATTTCCATACGTCCGACCATCGAAGAGCAATCTCCGAGGTCGACAATTTGTACCGAACCGCCTGGAAGGAAAAAGTATGTGAATTACAAGTGGATGAATCTAAAATGGGGAAAACGG
Organism: Caenorhabditis japonica; assembly: GCA_963572235.1. Lineage (NCBI taxonomy): Eukaryota > Metazoa > Nematoda > Chromadorea > Rhabditida > Rhabditidae > Caenorhabditis > Caenorhabditis japonica. The sequence continues at coordinate 20,220,014 of OY754343.1, read as the reverse complement.
GAGCGAACAGGAAGAAACACAAAGATCTGTGACGTCATCAAATCGTTCAGCTTACGAGTGAGAAGTGAGAAATTATGATCGTGCCAAGATGGTTTTCTGATTCTCTCAGGTCTTCACGGACACACTTCTTTTCGTCTCTCACTGTATTCAGCGTCTTTGCTTTTTCATTCAACTGGAAACCAAACTTGGAGGATCATGAAAAGGCTGGAATTTTAGCACAACGTTCAACGGCTGGGCCAGAAAATTCCACGTAAATAGCTGGCATTTTTCATACGCTGTATGAGCAGATTTTGACCTCAGAAAACGGAATTTTCATAGCTATTGTTTCAATCGAGACCCACTTTTCTCAGGCGAACAGTGAATTTTGGATCTTTCCGTGAAAAAAGTGGGCGAGGTTTCACGTTTTGGGATTGCAACTCGATTGAAAATACAATAAAAATCATTTTTCAAATTTAAAATCCAGATGTATCGTTATAATTTTAATGCGCATGGCTCGAAAAATGCGCGCGTCAACCCAACGTACTACCAGGATTGCTCAACAGGCTTGCCCTTTGATTTTTGTTGTTGTACCTTCACTGGTGAAGCGCCACGGGCCCGCAGCGGGCCCGCCGCGGGCCCGCCAGCGCACCGCTGACAGCTAAAAGAGTACACGCGTGGTGCACGCAGCGGGCCCGTGGCGGGCCCGCCAGCGGCTCGCTAGCTGCTACATCGCGGAGGTGACTCCCTTCTTGCTTTTTTCTTTATTTGATAATTTCTCATGAAAACTAACACAGTTTTTGTTTTTATCAATATTTATTGAAAAAAATAAAACAAAAATTCAATACAGCAATCTTTCTTATATATATTACGCTATTCAAGTATGTCCGTCTGTTCGCTTGGAAGATAGCCAGCCCGTATTCCTCAAAGAGAGATAGCATTAGGATTGAGGGATGATCGTGGTTGATGGGAACTATTTTTAACCACGCCTTGGATCAACAAAACTCAACAGACCTCAGGAGGAATTGAACCAGGGAGTGCAGATTGCAGTTTGCAACTCACTAGCTACTACACCAAGTGATACCGATTGCAAACGATATGAACTGATAATTAAATGTTCGCGTCAAGCGGGAGTTCAATTGGTTTTCACGTTTAACTATTTTTTTTTGTTACTGCTACGACGAAAGTCGTATAAATATTTATTGTCGGCCCGCCAAAATGATCAAACGCGATCTGCTGAAGAGTTTATGAGACGGAAGCGACAAAGCGAGACTCCAGAAGAAAGTGCGATCCGGAAAAAGAAAGATCGAGAGTCCAGACGTCTTCGGAGAGCAGATTCTACCGAGAAGGAGAAAATGATGGAAAGGATCAGCAACTCGCAATCAAAATTGGAGACAAGACTGTCTGAAACGCAGGAAAGGGCCGACGAAAAAAGAGCAAGTCTTCAAAGCAATGCCAAGGCTAAAAGAACATCTGAAACCAAGGAGCAACGCACTGAGAGATTCACATACCATTCAACCAGATATCGGAATAAAAAGGATGAGAAGAATGCAACAACGGCCAAAGACGCATTTGGAGGTGGGAGATAGCTCGGATGCTGACAACTTCCAGAGCAACATCCGACAGTTCAATTCGGCATTAGCTCTCGCATCAATGGGTGCACAGGTGGAAGAGTTCAGAGACTACGGACTTTACTCTTACAAGATCCATGAACAGATCTACCTTGCAGCTGGACCTCTCCATCCATCGACTGAAAAGGCCCTTTCCTATGGACAATTATACACCATGGACACGAAGCAGGCGGCTGAAGAGAGGCGGAGAGAACTTAGCTGAACAGGAACGAGCTGGAAAAGACCTCGAAGGGATCAAGGACTTCAGAAAACACACCTACATCGAAATGCCAGAGTGTTTCACCTTCGACAAGACAAGAGGAGAGTGGAAAACTAGAAAAAGAGGCGGAGAATGGACCATCCGAGGGATCTATGGAGTCTCTCCATAAGATCCTGAAAGATACTCTCTACGTCTTCTCCTTCTGTACATCAAAAGTGCCACCAGCCTCTCGGATCTGAAGACGACTAAAGACGACAATGGTACATGTCAGAGGATTTTCTGAATCGGGGACACGATCAGGAGGAATCAGAAGCACGAGAGACTACGACATTGATGAAAGATTGGTCCGATTGGGAAAATCAATAGACACGTTCACCACTGCACCTACTATTGTCATCGCCAACTCTACTGACGATTTCGTTGATTTGGACTTCCACCGAACAAAAGGAGATCAACTCTACGCCACTTTGAATCCCCGCCAGAAGGAATTTTGTGATGCTGTCATTGCCGCTGCAACTGACTTCACTCTTCCTCAGATCTTTGTTCTCGATGGTCCGGGGGAGCTGGGAAGACGTACACATACAACGTGATCTTTCACATGCTCTCATCAATGAACAAGAACGTACAGTGCACCGCCTGGACAGGAATTGTCAGCACATTGCTCTCAAATGGCCGGACTTCTGCGTCACTGTTCAAACTGAAAATCGGAAACGATTCCAAGACGAGCAACCACAGCAAAGGAAGTAACGAGACAAAGAAGCTGAAAGAAGTGGATGTGATCATCTGGGACGAGTGCTCCATGATCTCCAAAACTGCATTGGAGACTGCTGATTTCGTGCTTCGAGACTTGCCCGACTCTCCCTTCTCTTTCGGAGGAAAACGTATTGTTCTGGGCGGAGATTTCCGTCAGATCCTTCCTGTTATCCGACGCGGAACCAAGACTGACCTCATCAACAACTGTATCAAGAACAGTTACCTCTGGAATCAATTCCAGAAGTTCTCGCTTCTAGACAACATGCGGATCATCAATGCAGATGCCAATTGGATCAAGTTTCTACTAGATGTTGGTGATGGAGTAGCAAACGACTACGAAGATCGAGTCACTCTTCTAGAAGGTCTCCCAGTTTTGGAAGATCTCGTGGATGATGTGTTTGGCGGTTTGAGAGGAGACATTTCGGACGCCGGGACGAAGTTGAAGACGAGTCTACAAACAAACACATGACTACAGAATTCCTTAACTCTGTTCGGACATCTTCGCTTCCTCTTCACCGTCTTCGTCTGAATGTTGGCTCAGTCGTCATGATTGGAAAAATCTGGACGTGAGCAGTGGAATGTGCAACGGCCCTTCGTCTAGAGTTTCAAGCGAAAGTGCATTCTCTATTCATTCGCCATAGGATCCAACAAAGGAAAGGACACCTTCGTGCCGAGGATCACCTGCTACGAAGACAAAAACCTTCCATTCCACCTCAAGAGAACACAGTTCCCGGTCAAGTTGGCATTTGCCATCAGCATCAACAAAGCACAGGGACAATCGTTTGGAAGAGTTGGACTCTACCTCCCGGAAGACGTCTTTGCTCACGGACAGACATACGTTGCTCTTTCCCGCGCCAGATCGAAGAATGAGCTTTTCATCAAATCTACTTCTGAGCGACTATTCAACGTCGTGTACAAAGAAATTCTTTGATCTCATTAGTTTTTATCGTTTTTTTTAAAGATAGTTCTGTTGTTCAAATAGTTTTTAGTGAATAAATTGTTGTTTTGAAACTAAAAGGGTATTTTGAACTAGATCAAGCTTAATCATACGCCTAACCGAACAGCCGCCGCAGGCGGCTACTCAAGACTGATCGGCGCCGATAGGCGTCAGATCAGGCTTGTTATTTATATTATTCCAAAATTCGTCGCTGTCGTTGTCCCACTCATCTCAGCATCGTTCGTCCTCACAAGATGTGGCACGTGTCTGAAAATTCAGTAAATTTTGTTGTGTAAGAGATGCGGCATCCCGGAGGATGATAATTTCTTTTTAAATTTTTATTAGGTAAAGCGCTCTAATTTGTATGAGACAACTTCCGTTCAATTCAATTTCTTTCCTTAATCATTTGAAGTCCAAACTTAAAAATGTATAATTGCTTGCAACGGACATTGAAACATATTCGTTTTGGCTTGAGGAAACGCGAACGAAAACCGCTATCACATGGGCATGAGACAGCAAACGTGAAAATTTTTACAAAAAACGCCCAAATAGTGTCAGTTTTTATATCATTTAACTTTGGGCCTCCTTTGTATTAATTTTCAGTTATGCTTCGAGCGCGTTTGCTCTCTGCCGGTGCATGAGTCTGTGGCCCATGACCGTTACAATCAATTCCTACTTTTCGAGTATTTTCACTGTCTATAGATGGATGGAGTCGTTTATTCAAGAAGAAATATCAATTTTTCAATGCTTGACAAAATTTAATGAAAAAATATTACTCAAAACTCATATTTTTGTTTTATTTTTACTAGAAAAAATTTCGGCGGCTTTCCCCGGTGTAACGGTGAAAATACCACAAGTGCCTTCAGTATGCTACACTTAAAACTTAACCGATTTGTACCAAACTTCGGCAGCCTTGTGTCACTTGGTTTTAAAAATTTTTCGCCAAGTTTGATGCAAATCTGTCCAATAGGCGCTGAGAAAATGCTTTACACACGAAATCTCACACGGACACAGATACAACAGACATGAATAAACACTTATATTTTTATTGAAAAAACTAAAATGTTGAACAGGTACTACTGAATTAACGGTTTACAAGTCACATAGGTGTTTTTGTTCGTAACAAAAGACTCCCTAATTTTATTTAACGATGCTTTTTTTTTTTAATATTTTTTCCGAAAATGCTGCACTTTTGCATTTTTATTGTATTCAGCGATGTTTTTTTTTTAACTTTATTTCAAAATTACTTTATGTTATCTTGATTTTAGCTATTATATTTTCGCGAGTCAGGCTTGGTCGGAAAAAAATTTCGTAAAATCGGATATCGGGCTTTTCTATGCCTTTTTGAAGTAAAATAGTGTTTTTTGAAGCAGATAATTTTCTTTAAATAACAACATAAAACTAATTTGAAAAAACCAAAAACCACTCAAGACCCACGTTCAGTCCAAAAAGACATATTTTCCGAAAATGGCCGAACGTAGGACTCACAAAAACTTTAAAAGCAACTGAGAAGTAGCAAGATATGCAATTTTCGTAATAAAAAAAATTGGATATCCGATATTTTCGAAAAGCATCCTCAGGGAAAAACTCAGGTATTCGATTTTCCGACCAAGCCTGGTGCGAGTTACTGATTTTTCATGTTAAAAAGATAGGTACGCCGTTGACAAACAATCATTTCCCACTGTTCTTTTCCTACGTTTAATCATTTCCTACCTTTTTCAAAATATATTATGTCAGTATAAATGAAACCATCGAAATAAATTAATGTTTTCTGTGTTCGAATATCGTTTCTCAGCAGAATATGTTTAAAAAATTGGAAATTGATCATTTTCGGCCAGTATACGAGTATCATATTTTGGAAAAAGGTAGCAAGTGATAAAACGTAGAAAAAGAACAGTGTGAAATAATTTTTTGCCTCAGCCTTTAACCTATTCAATAGGAAGAAATCGATATTTTTCGTAGCGGCGTGCCGCATCCATTAAAAATCATTTTTAGGGCATACCCTATTTAAATCCGCTCATAAATTTCATTTTTTTTTTCTTCTTTAAGATGTTTTTTTTTTTAATTTTTGACAGTAAGAAAAATTTAAAAAAAAAAAGAAAGAAAATCTTACCGACGTCGGCGGTGTCGATTTCGGTTGTCCTGTTGGTACCTGAAACAAAAAAAATAGAAAAAAGTTATCGGGCATATTCAAACAAAATTAATAAAGATTTAAAAGAAAGATAAATGATTTAAAAAACGCCAGAAAAACATAAAAAATTAGAGTTTTTTGACAAAAATAGTCCAAAAATGTTAAGCCCCGCCCACTTTGCAATCTGGGCGCATGATTTGGCAACCATGCTGCGCGCCTCTTGTAACACGAATAACTGGGCAGTATTTTTTGCTTCCGTTGTTATTTTTGGAATATTTTTGCTGAAAGATCAAAAATGAATATAAAATAACTGAAAACAACTGAACAAAAAAGAAAAATTACATGTAATTGCCTTAAAATTGGGATATTGAGCGATGTTAGCCTGCGCTCAACTCATTTTAGACGTCAATCCGCAGACACCGATTGTCATCGTTGTTAAAGCGGTAATTGCAGTATTATATTATAGGCTGTCAAGCCTGCTGCGCCGACGTGCACTCGCTATTGATACTGCATTTAGGGGGGGGGGGGGGGGGGTTGAAAAAAACAAGTCACGCTAAAAGGCGATAAAGGTCTCTTTAGCAGCCGATGCTACACGCCGTAGAAAATCTTTTTCTATAAGAAATATAATGATTAAAAAACGCTTAACATCGTGACAATCTTCGTAATTGATAATGTAAATTTTAATAAAAGCTGCTAAACTATTGTTAGCAGATACTGTAAACTTTGTCTCTGAAAGTGCACTTCTGTTAGAGTAAGTTTATTGTTTATAAATACGAATCATTCACAAGACATAAACTTCATTCACGTCATTTATTATTCATATCTGAGAGTTCCACCTCTCGATCACGCAACGTGAACTGCAGACTTTCCTTTTTTCGAATACCGCCTGCTATTGCCTACATCTGTTTTATTTGAATGTTCGTATAAACTAAAGATTTCTTTAATTAGAAAAAAAGTTCTTAAACAAATATCAAATCAAACTAAACGTTAATGCAACTTATCCGCGGTCGGTCAAGTCCAATTCTTCAAACAAAGTCTACTAAATATCTCATCATACGCGATATCATTCACATAAAACCAGGAAAAAAACATTTATAAACTTTCTTGAGACAAAAAGTTTACCATCGTCAGCTGGCCGCTAGCGGGCCCGCGGCGGGCCCGCAGCGGGCCCGCCAGCGCATCACCAATGAATGTCAGCATTTTTGATCAAAAACTCAACTAACTTGTGTCTTATGTGCAATTTTACATGGTTTAAAATAACCAAAGTTCATTTATAAACCAATTGGAAATAAAAAATTTTCAACCTTTCAGTCACCTGCCAGATAGCATAGCCGCCGCGGGCCCGCCAGCGGCCAGCAAGGGCACCCAAGCGCTGGCGGGCCCGCTGCGGGCCCGTGGCGGGCCCGTAGCGTCTGCGGAGCCGCCGCGGGCCCGCGCGCGGTTCACCAGTGTAACCGGAAAAAAACTTCGTGAAAAATCGGAGAATGTTCCGATTGACCTGGGAAATATTGGAAAAAATTCTCATGTACACGCTCAAAAAAATTTGGACCAAAATATCGATTTTAAAAATTTTCAGAAAAAAAATCGATAATTTTTAAAATCGATATTTTGGTCTAAACTTTTTTGAGCGTGTACAGGAAATTTTTTCCAATATTTCCCAAAATTTCAGTTCATTCTCCGATGTTTCCCGAAGTTTTTTTTTTCCGTTTTCTTCCTTTTTTTCCGGTTTTGTGAAAAGATCCATAATGAAAAAGTGACGAACCGTTCCTAATGACCCATAGTTTTCACGCATTCGGTGGTAAGGAATGGTGCATTCGGCCAGAATCTGAAAAAAACGACAGTACCAGGCTTTGATAATTTTTTTAAAATCTGTATCTGGGGGATATTTTGCCTCCCTCCAGTAATTTCTTTCAGGTCATCTACGAATCACTTTATGTCTTTTTTTTACAATAAAAGCACAGATGGAAATATCCGCGATACGTTTATCTGCACTTGCAATTTCGCAAAAAACTCTGTAGATTTTGTACACAAATTTGCTGCCGAGAACAGAACAATTTTTAATGCAAAACATACCAAAAAAGAGACGAAAATAAAAATCCGTAAAGAGAATTGCATTGACACTAATAGTGAGTAAAACTGTTAATAGTTCTCTAATCTGTTCCAATTTTCACTGGTATTTGAGCAAATTTTTGCTCTGCCACCCATTTCGCTCCTCCTTTTTCTCCTGCCGCTTTAGGCTTTTCGACAAACTGATTTTTCCATTTCTTTTTTTTTTTGCAAAATCCTATTTGGGGTAACCGAAATGTTTGAGCAGGCAAAAAACTTGTACGGAATCAAACTCAGTATTCCGATTTTTTGGAATCAGCGAAACATATTTTTTGGTGTGACAGACAGTAATATTTTGGAATTTAACTAAAACGCTTTGAAGTTATTTTTTGCAGTTTTTATCGTGATGTGATGCAAGCAAGTATTTTCGCGTAGTACCGAAATTTAAAATAATAAATACGTAAGACATGCAGCTTGTATGAATTTCCTGGACATGCAGCTTGTGTGAATTCGAAATTTGTAGGTATTTGACGATAGAGCTGTCATAGATGAAGCAGAATAAAGGAAAATCTCGATACCTTTCTCGTGGTCCTCGCGACTATCATCGCGAGAGTGCGCTCCACACAATGTGATCGAAGAAAGGACCGACGATGTAACTAAATAAGTAAGAATTTGTGTCGCAACCGCAGCGCGTGGGCGTCGGCGGTAGATAGGATTCAAAAACAGACAGTCGCCCGTCAGTACCCCGCGTGTCTCTGTGCAGGTCTATTTTAGTCTCCCCTTAAAGCTAATTGGTAGTTGTGTTACTTTGGAATAGTGTTAATTTCTTAAATACCGTATTGACATTCGAATAAGTTCAACGTGTCCACAAATTATACATCAGCACTGATAGAAACCGTGTAGCGATTCCAAACTTTCAGCACAATATTATTCAAGGAACGTCTTAAATTTAGCAATAACAATATCCACTCTTCTTTCACATCTCGATCCTTCAAAACCGTTTTCTAAATAGTAAATATTTATTGTTTACACTGTGCCAAATCAACCGACTTACTGGTAATATTGTTTGCCCTCTACTACTTTGTTTTGTGCTCGTTTGCTCCTCAGGCGTGTGTATAGGATGGTGTGTGGGACGGAATCCGGATTACGAAAATTCCGAGCATTTTCGAAATGAAATAACTGTCCTTGTGCAGGGGTGCACTGCCGAATATGCTCGAAAACAAAATGTTTGCCAGCACGCCAAAAGATGCGATATCACACTAAACCGTGGAAAGCTTGTTCTGGACAACGTGTAGTGCAAAGTTACCGTAAATCACTGGGGTCTGAGGAGGGAGTGAGTAAACGCGCCCGGACGCACACACGCAACGCATGCAAATGAGACCCAAAAAATAAAAATGCGCGCGAAAAATTTCGCATTATCGGAGAGAGAAACCAACGCGAAATCGTGAAATTACGAAATCCTATCCAAAATTATTTCGCGCGTTGATTTTTCTCTCCGATAATGCGAAATTTTTCGCGCGATTTTTTATTTTTTGGGCCTCAATTGGATGCGTTGCGTATGTGCGTCCGGGCGCGTCTACTCACTCCCTCCTGATACCCCAGTGGTAAATACTCTAATATATAATTGCATCTCCAATAATTTTGGCACTCATATACAGTGTGGGAATAAATATGGAGCCGCATTCAAAACCGAGTAAAATCGTTCAAACATGAGATTTTTTTTTACAAATCTAACAAAATGTTTATCAAACAACAAAAAATATGTGGTATTAACAGTTTTGAAATTGTCCAACTTTTGCCGCGGTGACAGCTCAGAGTCTCTTCGAATACAAGTCAATGACGGCACGCAGGTGTTGACATCAAGATCGTCCCACGCCTTCTTCAAAGAGATTTTCAAGAATTCTAAATTTGTGTTATTTGCATATCCCTACACTGCGAAATCCATCCGTTTCAAATCCGGACTCAAAACAGTCCATTAAGGAAACCAGGGAAATCGCCTTCGAGCCCGCCACTGTTGAGTGGCTTTTGCACATGGAGCAGGTGCACCGTCTTGCTGATGAAAATTTCCGAAGTGGGAATGGGACCAAGGAAGCACTTCGGACTCCAAAATATTTTCAATGTAGTATTCTCATTTACAAAAACCAAGTGAATCTTGCCATCTGCGCAGATTCCTCCGAAGATCATTATTGCTGAAGAATGAGACGTTTTATTTACATTAGGCATTTACCGTAAATACTGTAAGATAAGCCCACCTGTATTAGAAGCCCACCTGTAATATAAGCCCACCCTTGAGACCCCTTTGAAAAATAGAAGCCCACCCTTTAATAAAAGCCCATCTTGCAATTGTAGCCAACACTCAATGGGTCCCGGAACTTTGGTTTCCTCGCTCTTTTGGTACGTTTTCTTTATAGTTACGGCTGCTCTTTGGGTACCAAATTTGCAAATTTCATACAAAAAAGTTGCCGTAACTAAAGAGCAATCGTACCCAAAGAGGCCGTACACAAATTTGGTACCGTAAGCAAGTTTGGTCGAAAATCAATCGTGCCCAAAGAGTCTGGGACCCATTGATTATTGGCTTGAATTATGCGCGTTTTATCGCGATGTGCTCAATTTTGCATTACTTTCAACCGTTTTCAAACATTTCTGTTAATGGAAGCGGTCATCAAACGCCACCAGTGCTGGGCGTGAAATTTATTTTTTCAAACTGATTCCATATTGTGTTTTCAGTCGAGTTGCATAATCAAAACAAAAAATCCCGCTCACTTTTTCACGCGAATGTTAAATTTTTTCAGTTCAGTAAATAAAATTGACTATTGTCAGACCGCCAAAATAGTCAAACGCGTTGAACTCAACGCTATGCATCTGTTGAACTCAACGCTATGCAATTTTCATTTTGGTCTCAAAATTATTTAATTTCACGTATAAATTCAACGTGAAATGAAATAATTTGGAAACCAAAATAAAAATTGCATAGCGTTGAGTTCAGCGGAGCGCGTTTGACCATTTTTGAGGGCCGACAATACTAAAACCAGTAATAATATCAAAAATTATAATGAAAATGGCGAAAATAAAACAATGCTGCAATTTTTGGTTTAGTTTTGGTACTTAACATCGATAAAAGCGTTGAGTTTTTTTTCAGAAATCGTCTTGAATGATTTCCGAATTTTGAAAATTTTGTCGTAAAATAAAAGCAGATAAAGCGACACACCATTGGATTACGAAAATTATTATTTTTAAAGTTACAAACATCTATTTTATGTTGTTAGTGCTCTTGAATTAGAACTTCTGACTCGCAATCAGAATTTGATATTATGAAAGTTGTTGTTGGCTTTTTGAAGTTTTTTTGTTGTGCATAAAAAAGAGGGTTGAAAAATAGAAGCCCACCCTGTAATAGAAGCCCACCTGTAATATAAGCCCACCCTTGAGACCCCTTTGAAAAATAGAAGCCCATGGGCTTATAATACAGTATTTACGGTACCTTTATGATAGGCAGGCAGATTGGTAGTCTACAGCAATGATTCTGTTGTTTTGACCATTTTTATTGGCTTCCACGGTGAATATTTTCTCATCAATTAGTGCATGTAGTCGTCAAAGAGTGGTGTAGTCAATGAGTTTTTGCCCAAAAAATCGAAAAAAAAAGAAGAAAGTCCGCAAAAACAGAGACAAGACAATTAGAGGTGCGCTTATATTAGAGGAAATACGGTATTTGGTGTCTTTTAATTTTACGATAGTTTTAAAGATATCTGGAAGTGATGTCCGGTTATCATTTCCGATTCCTTGCGTCTTTATCGTCGTCGTCTTTTTTTTTCTACTTCACTTCTATAAGTATATTTTTCCTTCTCTCTATCATCGTTCTCTTCTCTTTTCTGAGTTATTGATTATGGGTATTTGAATAGTTTTTTTTTTATTCAAAAATTGTGATTCCCACTTTTCCATTTTCCATTTCGGGAGCAACGAATGTATAATAATAATAATAATAATAAAGAATGCTCAAAAATTTTATAGAAGCCCCTTTTTTAGAAAAGATCGAGATCATCAAAACAATGGAATTTAAAAATAACAGAAATGAAATGAAATGAAAGCTCAAATATACCGATACGAAATCTCGTAAGTTAAAGTGGTTCCATCGGTATAAAGAATCACTGGAAGTGGATTTACAGTTGTCGTAACGTTAAGTGGCGTGTTCATGCAACAGTCTCTGAAATTCAGGCTAATTTCAGTTATTAACAAATAAAAAATGCTCACCTATCATTTGTCATCCTTGGATCTTTCATATATTTGACTTCAATTCCTCCATAATAACAACCATAGGAGCAAATCTCTTGCCCCACAGATTCGGAAGTTATCTCGTAAATCACTTGCAGCGATCGGTTTGCCGGACCCTACAAAGAAATTTCTTAAAACTAATCTTTTCTTAGTTTACCATTATCCACGAAGTGCAGAATGTAAAGTATTCAGCGTCCTTCTTATTAAACTTCACAGTTAATCTTTGTTTCTTCCATTCATTTGAGGTTAGTAATGTAATTCCGCAATCGTTGGGCTGAAATTTTTTATTGCTTATCTACTTGCATTTTTTCGCCCATTTTCTTACTCTTTGATCGCACAAGTCGCCCCCGTAGCCCATCGGACAGTTGCATACTTGACAGGTATTCGGATTAGGAACACCTCCATTCGCACAAACTGCCACTGGATAAGCTTTTTGACACGCGTCGTAGCACTGATAGTATTGATTGATTTGATCGAAATCGTAGAAACTTGGAATCGATGATCCCATTGTTTCCACAAATGAACGGTCTGTGGGAAGCATCGTTTGTTCGTTGTCATCGTTTGTGAATCTGAATGTACACATGTATTGAAAAGGTGGTATTGAGATTAATAAAGAAAAGGTCTTACGAGTCAGCAGAGTAGTGCATGACGCTACCGTAGTCATAGGGAACCAGATTTGCCCAATAACGTGAAGAAAGGAGTTCAAAGTTTGGAAGATCTCGTTGCTGAAAACGGTGAAGGTGTATTAGAGAGAATTAAAAGAAGTTTGAAGGCATGTAATTTTGAAAAATTGTTGTTTGAGTTTTTTGTCACGCTTATCGCTGACTTAAAAATGATGTAGATCTGGCTTGGCTTTGCGACTTTTCTTAAAATTTGAACGGTCCAGTTACATATCGTTTTGCTCTACGGGCTGAATGCATGAAAAATACAAGTACTGACAAACCATTGTCTAGAAACTAATTCTCTGCGTCTCTCACCACAATCATACTTTAGAAAAGAGATCGAATTCATGAAACTGGAAAACTATAGAAAATAGTTTTCGGAAAACAAAATTCCGAATTTGCTGTTTTCGTGTGGTGTTAGAGACGCGGTGAAAAAACTTTTCTGAAAAGCTGGTTTTCTGTAGTTTTCCAGTTTCATGGACCTCTCTACCTGCTGGACTCGCAAATAATTAGTGAGAAAAATAGCAATTGAAAATCAAGTTTCAGGTGGGAACCGTTGATGTCGGACAATGAATCCCATTTGTTATCTACCGTAAATACTCTATTACCATAAATTCTCTAATAGAACGGCCCTCATAAAAGAACGGCCCCCTAAAATAGAGCGGCCCCTAAAATAGACCGGCCCCTCTCAAATAGGAATGAATTTGACACTATTTTCAATAATTTGGTTAGATTTTTCCAATCGTCACTTATTGACCAGATTCTAAACTTGTTTTGTCATACATTTGTGTCGTTTTCATGGAAAAACCTCAAGATTTAATACAAATTTAAAGACATTGTAAAACAAACGTAACCCTATAATATAACGGCCCCCTAAAAAAGACCGGCCCTCCTAGGAGGGTAGTGAAAAATAGACCGGCCGGCCGTTGTATTAGAGAATTTACGGTATATGGCCATGGCACTCTGTTGTTCAGAGCAACGTTTGGCAGGCATTATATTAGAGGTGGTATTCAATTGGTGCTACCTCGGAATAGAACTGACGCGTAATAGAACTGTAGCGAAATTGAACTCGCTTTGGAATAGAACTATAGTGAAATTGAACTGTAGCGAAATAAAACTGTTCGGAATAAAACTGATCGGAATAAAACTGTTTTGGAATAAAACTGTTCGGAATAAAACTGTAGCGTTTTGGAACTAAATTAGCAATGGAGCGCGATTGCATTGCTTGCTCATTCAAATATTGGAATTTCTCATGCGCGTGCTTTTTTCAACAGTTTTATATTTGAGCTATTCATCAAAAATTGTTTGTTTTGTTGTTTTTTTGAATAAACTTTTATCATTTTTTTTCTCGGCCCGTCTTGACGGCCAAGCAATGCAATCGCGCTCCATTGCTAATTTAGTTCCAAAACGCTACAGTTTTATTCCGAACAGTTTTATTTTGCTACAGTTCTTTACCGAACAGTTCTATTCCGAACGGTTCTATTGCGAAGCAAATTCTATATCGCTGCAGTTATATTACACTTCAGTTCTATTCCGAGGTAGCACCATTCAATTAGGAGGTGGAATTCTATTATTCGAAGCGATTTTTTTCAAAAGTTTTTGAAATGTTCAAACAATTTGGAAGCAGTTCACTTGGAAATTGCGTATTTTATTTTCTATGGTACCCAACATTCCGGGAAAAAAACCTGTAAAATGCATTTTTGTTTCTCAACCAATTAAAAATAGTTTTAATAATTTTACCAAAGTGGCATTATATTGTTCGAAGTAGGGTTTTGAGTGGAATTATATTAGGGGTGGCATTCAAATAGTTTTTACGGCATATGTCTTTGTTTATTTTAATTCTCCACTTACATCAATATTTTGCGCAAAAATATCTAGGTATTGATTCCTATCACTTCGGCTTTGCGTATGCTCGATTCCGATCGCGTGCATCAATTCGTGAATTGCAGTTCCCATCTAAACATTACACATTTTCACTCTTTTATTTTTTTTTCTTAACCAACTCCTGCGCAGCTCTTCGCCAATGAGACATATTGAACTCCAACTTTAAGACGTCCGACCATCGAAGAGCATATTCCGAGGTCGACAATTCGTACAGAGTCGCCTGGAAGGAAAAAACGAATTACTACTGGATGAATCTAAAATGGGGAAAACGGGAGCGAACAGGAAGAAACACAAAGATCCGTGACGTCATCAATTGTTCAATGGTGTCTTTTTTCGAGCAATATCATTCAGCGTAAAAGTGAGAAGTGAGAAATCATGATCTCACCAAGGAGGTTTTCTGATTCCGTTCGGTCTTCATGTGAATATCATCGGAACAAGTAAAGCATGAAAGCACTTCTTTTTGTCGCTCACTTTATCTAGCGCTTCTGTTCTCATACAAATGGAAACCAAACTTGGACAGTCATGAAAAGGCTAGAACTTGAGCTTCTAGAAACATTTTTAATGGTTGGGCCAGAAAATTCTACGTGGCGTGAATTTTTCATAGGCTGTATGAACAGATTTTGACTTCAGTGACAGATTTTTCATAGCTAAAAAGTCATTTTTCAAATTAAAAATTCAGATCGTCTGTGTATCGTTAAAATTCGCATACGCGTGAGGCGGCAATTTTAGAATTTTTAATTTTGAAAAAATGTACACTTCAACCCACCGTGCTACCAGGACTTCACAACAGGCTTTCCCACATACTGTTCAGCTTTTAGAACGACTCTTCGACTGTAATCGAATTGTTTTCCAGCCTACCTTTATACATATTCGAAACCTTCTTGAATCGAATGCAGGTCCATGCTTGAAGCTCCTCAATGGCCATTCTCACAGACTTTTTAATGGTACCTAAAGCAAAAAAGTTCTTTAAAGTTACTCTTCGTTTCTCACTTGTCACATTGCCTACAAAATAAGGTACAGTGTTACTCGGCCATCGATACGAGAGATCTCGTTGCACTTGTCTAACTTTCCTCTAAATGTGTTAATTTGAGACTTACTCAGCGAGTAGGCACAAAGTTTACTGAAGAAAAAGTGACAAACCATTTCTAATGGCCCATCGTTTCCACGCATTCGGTAGTACGGAATCGAGCATTCAGTAAGTATCTGAAAAACGTGACAATAGAAAATATTTGGTTGCTGTTTAGTTACGAAATTCTGCAGTGTCAGGTTTTGACCATTTTCCTCCAGTATATTATTTTCAGATCATCTATGGATAACTTGAAGTATTTTTAAAAAACACAGACTGGAACAATATAGTTCAAACGCAAAACATACCAAAAAAGAGACGAAAATAAAAAGCCGTAAAGATAATTTCATTGACACTGAGTAAAACTGTTAATAGTTCTCTAATCTGTGCCAATTTTCACTGGTATTTGAGCAAATTTTTGCTCTGCCACCCATTTCACTCCTCCTCTTTCTCCTGCCCCTTTAGGCTTTTCGACAAACTGATTTTTCCTTTTTTTTTTTTTGCAAAATCCTATTTGGGGTAATTGAAATGTTCGAGCAGGCAAAAAACTTGTACTGAATCAAACTCAGGATTCCGATTTTTTGGAAACAGCGAAACATATTTTATGGTGTGACAGACAGTATATTTTTAAGGAGTGGATGAGGGAGAGGGAGTAGAAAACATTTTGGAATTCAACTAAAACGCTTTGAAGTTATTTTTTTCTTTTCAGCCCAGTTTTTATCGTGATGTGATGCAAGCAAGTATTTTTGGGTAGTACCGAGATCCAGAAAATTCCATTTATCGACTTCCTGCATATGCAGCTTATATGAATTCGAAATTTGTAGGTATTTGACGATAGACCTGTCATAGATGAAGCAGAATAAAGGAAAATCTCGACACCTTTCTCGTGGTGCTCGCGACTAACCTCGCGAGAGTGCGCTCCACACAGTGTGATCGAAGAAAGGACCGACGATGTGACTAAATAAGTAAGAATTTGTGACGCAACCGCAGCGCGTGGGCGTCGGCGGTAGATAGGATTCAAAAACAGACAGTCGCCCGCCAGCACCCCGCGTGTCTCTGTGCAGGTCTATTTCAGTCTCCTCTTAAAGCTAATTGGTAGTTGTGTTACTTTGGAATAGTGTTAATTTCTTAAATACCGTATTGACATTCGGATAAGTTCAACGTGTCCACAAATTATACATCAGCACTGATAGAAACCGTGTAGCGATTCCAAACTTTCAGCACAATGTTATTCAAGGAACGTCTTAACTTTAACAATATCCAGTCTTCTTTCACATCTAGATCCTTCACAACCGTTTTCTAAATAGTAAATATTTATTGTTTACACTGTGCCAAATCAACCGACTTACTGGTAATATTGTTTGCCCTCTACTACTTCGTTTTGTGATCATTTGCTCCTCAGGCGTGTGTATGGGACGGTGTGTGGGACGGAATCCGGATTACGAAAATTCCGAGCATTTTCGAAATGAAATTATTGTCCTTGTGCAGGGGTGCTCTGCCGAATATGCTCGGAAACAAAATGTTTGCCAGCACGCCAAAAGATGCGATATCACACTAAAACCGTTGAAAGCTTGTTCTGGACAACGTAAGGTGCAAAGTTACCGTAAATACTCTAATATATAATTGCATCTCCAATAATGTTGGCACTCATATATGTACAGCGTGGGAATAAATATGGAGCCGCATTCAAAACCGAGTAAAATCGTTCAAACATGAGATTGTTTTTTACAATTTTACGTGCAAATTCAACGTGAAATGAAATAATTTGGAGACCAAAATGAAAATCGCATAGCGTTGAGTTCAGCGGAGCGCGTTTGACCATTTTGGCGGTTCGACAATATTTGAATTGTTTTTTTCTTATTCAAAAATTGTGATTCCCACTTTTCCATTTCCCATTTTGGGAGCAACGAATGTATAATAATAAAAGCAATAAAGAATGCTCAAAATTTTTATAAAATATCTTTTTTAGAAAGCTTGAGATCATCCAAACAATGGAATTGAAAAATAACAGAAATGAAATAAAATGAAAGCTCAAATATATCGATACGAAATCTCGTAAGTTAAAATGATTCCATCCGTATAAATAATCACCGGAAGTGGATTTACAGTTGTCGTAACGTTAATTGGCGTGTTCATGCAACAGTCTCTGAAATTCATGTTAATTTCAGTTATTAACAAGGAAAAAACGCTCACCTATCATTTGTCATCCTTGGATCTTTCATATGTTTGACTTCAATTCCTCCAAAATAACAATCAAAGGAGCAAATATTTTGCCTCACAGCTTCGGAAGTTATCTCGTAAGTCACTTGCAGCAATCGATTTTCCGGACCCTACACAGAAATTTCTTAAAACTATTTAAAAATCTTTTGTTAGTTTACCATTATCCACGAAGTGCAGAATGTAAAGTATTCAACATCCTTCTTATTAAACTTAACAGTTAACCTTTGTTCCTTCCATTCATTTGAGGCTAGTAATGTGGTTCCGCAATCGTTAGGCTGAAATTTTTATTGTTTTTTTTTTTTTTTTTTTTTGAATGTTTATTGCATGGTAAGGGCAACGAAACAATAATCAAGAGCTGCTCCCTCACGAGAGAAGCTCTAGGGAAAGGGGAACGATAGTTGTATATACATGACTAGAGCAAAAAAATAGAGTAAAGTATGGGGGAGTTGTTACAAGGAGTTGATTGAGATGCTTAAGAGAGTATCAAATTGGGAGGGGGAGAGAAACGAGGGCAAATTGGCGACAATCGCATTCCAATGGGAGATGGTGTGGGAAAAGAAATCATTCACATGAGGGTTGATAGCGATTAGGGTCATGGGTCTGCGGGAAGACGAGGAGGATCTGACATGATTATTTAGATCAGGGAAGTGAGCGGTGCCGGAAATAAGTTTATACAAGTAAGTGAGTTGGATTTTGAGACGGCGGTGTCTGATAGAGGTCGTTTGGAGGGCCGTGAGACGGTCAAGATAACATGAGAAAGGGAGGTTACATCTTTGTAAGACCATTTTAGAGTACCATCTGAGAGGACTTTCAAGTTTGTGAGCAATAGATGAATTAGGGGGAGGGGAGAAGACAGAACAACCGTATTCAAGTATGGGAAGGACATAAGTTTTGAACAGGTTAGAATAGAATATTGGGGATTGGGATTTGAACGACTTTAGAAGCTGTTTTGAACGAAGAAGGGCTAAGGTTACAATACGGTTTATGTGAATTTTGAAGCGGAGAGAGGGGTCAAAAGTTACGCCGAGATCTTTTACAGAGTGAGAGGGGGAGATTTTAGTGCCGGCAATGTTGTAGTTGTAACGGGGATTGAAGGGACCGAGATGAAGAAGGGAAGTTTTGGAGTGGGCAAGGGGAAGTTTGTTGTTTAGTGCCCAGTCGGCAATGAAGTCAATAGCAGATTGAACAATGAGTGGGGAGGGGGAGAAAACTTTAACATCATCGGCAAAAGCGGTAAAGTCGATCAGGTCGTTGAGGCCGTTTAATAGGTCGTTGATAAAAATAATAAAAAGTAGGGGGCCGGAGACTGTACCCTGGGGTACACCAGAGGGGATGGGTATTCTTGTGTTGTCGGTGTAGTCATTGACTTTTACAGAAAAAGTGCGAAAGGAGAGGAAATCGGAAAACCACTGGGTATAAAGGGAAGGGACACCAAAAGAGAAGAGTTTACCAAGGAGGAGGTGATGATCGACTTTGTCGAAGGCCTTGGAAAAGTCGAAATAAACAATATCAAGAGTTTTGTGGGCTTTGATGAGAGCTTTGTATCGGGATACAGTACTAATAAGAGAGGATTGGCAAGAGCGACGGTTAATAAAGCCGTGTTGATGAGCATTAAAGCGGCAATGAAGAAGGGTTCTGATATCGGAGCAGACAATACGCTCCATAACCCGGGCGATGGGGTCAGTGAGAGAGATGGGGCGATACATAGAGGGTGATGTGGGATTGCCTTTTTTAGGAATGGGAATAACCGTGGCATGTTTCCAGGAGAGGGGGACAGAGGAAGTGGCTAGAGAGTTTTTGAAAATAATAGAGAGAGGGAGAGCGAGAGATGTGGCACAGTTTTTGAGTATATAATAGTTAACAAGGTGCGGAGAGTAACCACATTTAGGGGGAAGTTTGGAGAGGGTTAGGGCAATGCTATAAGGTTCGAAGAGATGAGAGGGGGCGAGAGATGAGGCGAAGAGGTAGGGAAAGTGTAGATAGAAGACGGAGATGAGAGAGTGGTAGAGGAAGACATAGAAAAGTTTTGAGCTAGGGATACAGAGAAAATGCGGGCTTTATCATGGTCGTCAGTAATTAAATGATTGTTAGCAAAGAGAGAGGGAATTCGGGGACGGACTTTAAGTCTACGGGATATTAACAAACGAGTGGAGCGGGAATTGGGCAGTGAAGTGATTTTCTTTTCAGAACGAGCCTGCTGGGACTTAATACGTTTGATAATGGAAGCTTCCCGTTTTTTGAGGGAGGTGATAAAAGAAGGTGAAGGGGGCGGGGAGATTGGAGGAGACGAGCATGGGCTTTACGGATTCTCTTTAGACGACGGAGAGGATTGGATGGACAAGTTAAGCGAGGAGGAGGGTGAAGTGGAGTGAGTTTGACAATGAGAGCGTTAATGATAGATATGAAATTATTGTATTTGTCAGAAGGTGATAGGGAAGTGCTCAGGCGCAAATCCCAGTCAATAGAAGCAATGTGGGCATTAAGAAGTTTAAGATCAGTAAGTTTATAATTTAGGCGGGGAGTTGGGGGAACAAAGGGGGCGGAGCGACGAGCGGATGGAAGCGATAGAGCAAAAGAAACACTCAGATGATCAGAGTTTAAGAGAGGTGGGTCGGGGGTGACATTATGAGGAACAAAGTCGTCGCTAGAGATCACTAAGTCGAGAATGTTGGAAGTCTGGGAAGAAAGACGCGTTGCAAAATCAACGTGTTGGGAGAGGCCTCGTGTACATAGAAACTTTGAGAATTGGTGGGAGGAGGAAGCGAGAGAAGACCAGTCAATAGATGGAAAATTTAAATCGCCCAGGAGGAGACAGCGATTGAGAGGAAGGTATGGATCAAGGTGGGCAATTAGAAGGGAGGTCTCAAGAGCAGAGGAGTCGGGTGGACGGTAAATGATACATAAGGTAAAGGGATCAAAATGAGGGGGAACGATATTAGAACTTACCGTGCATAAGATGATTTCGGAACGATGATTAGGATAGTGAGAGTCAAAGTTACAATCGATAGGGGAGAGAGAAATGGAGGACTTGGCAAGCAGGGCTACACCACCACCCCGGGTTTTAGAGTGGAGGGTGGGGTTACGGTCACACCGAAGTACTGAGAAGTGAGGGGGAAACAAAGAGGTTGGTAATGATTCATCGAAAAAGGTTTCGGAAAGGGCAATAATGTCAAGAGAGGAGTGGAGAAAGTAGTCACAGATAAAGTTAATCTTGGGAAGAGACGCAATACTGCGAATATTTGACAAAAGACAATTAAGTGTGATATATGGGGAGGTTAAATCAGCCGATGTAGACGACAAGAGTTGGGAGCCGGCTTCTAGGCAAAAGGGACAAAGGGGCGGGGCTTGGGATTAGTTTTGTAAGTGATATCTGACATGATAAATATAGACTGTTTGGCTTTGAGATTATTGTCATACACAAATTTGCGGGATTCGCGGAGAGTGGCAAGTTCTGAGGAAGTAAGATCTCGGCGGATACGTGGCTTGGGGACAATAGAGGTAATAGCAGGATCGGAAGACTTACAACGGTTAAATCCAGAGATGAAGGCATCGCGGTCAGATGAGGAGGAAAATTGGAGTTTGACGGGACGGGACAAGGAGGAACAATCAATGCGAGACGACGAGGAGGGAATGGGAAGTTTGTGACGCTTGGCGAGATCTTGCATCATCTGTAAATCATCAGAATTAATGGATGAATTCTCACCTTTTTTATCCGGAACTCGCTCAATCACCGCACGGGTAGCCTTATCCATAAGGACGGCAGCCTGTTTGGCGACTGTGAGTGGATCGATAGTGGGTTGACCGACAGACGCAGGAGTCTGTCCAGAGTTGGCGGGTGTGCCCTTGACCACAGCGGCCCAATTGATTGGAGCAGGGCAGGGAGCAGCGATTGGTTGAGATCCAATATGAGGGATGGCAGAAGCTACGTGATCCGCCAACTGTTTCCCACCAAAGTTGATGATTGCCAGATGGATGTCGCTGACAACGGCAGTGAGTTTGGTGAGATGGCTGTGCAGTTGCATGTAGTCCGAGTAGGTGACGTACAATTCATCGTCATCAATGTTCTCAGTGGGCTTGCGCTTGTTAGGGGGTCCCGGAACCATTTCGAGTAATAGAGGGAGTAATCGATATGGGAGATAAAAAGGGCGACCGTCCACTAGGCGAGACCAAGGGAGGAATGAGACCAAGGGAGGAATGAGACCAAGGGAGGAATGATGTTTATCTACTTGAATTTTCTCGCCCATTTTTTTACTCTTTGATCGCACAAGTCGCCACCGAAAAGTTTTACGTGTCAGCAGAGTAGTGCATGACGCTACCGTAGTCGTAGGGAACCAGATTTTCCCAATAACGTGAAGAAAGGAGTTCAAAATTAGGGAGTTCTCGTTGCTGAAAATGTTGGAGGTGTATTAGAGAGAATTAAAAGAAGTTTGTCGAGAAGTTGTCTAGAAACTATTTCTCTGCGTCTCTCGCCAAATCATACTTTTAAAAAAAGGTCAAATTCATGAAACTGGAAAACTATTGAAAATAGTTTTCCGGAAAACAAAATTCCGAAAGTGCTGATAGATTTTCGTGTGGTCGTGTTAGAGACGCGGTGAAAACAATTTTCTGAAAAGCGGGTTTTCTATAGTTTTCTAGTTTCATGGACATCTCTACCTGCCGGACTCGCAAATAATTAATCAGAAAAATAGCAATTGTAAATCAAGTTTCCGTTGGGAACCGTTGATGTCGGACAATGAGTCCCATTTTCTATCTACTGTAAAATTATATGGCCATGGCACTCTATTGTTCAGAGTAAAGTTTAGCAGGCATTATATTAGAGGTGTTATTCAATTAGGAGATGGCATTCTAGTATTCCAAGAAATTTTTTTTCAAAAGTTTTTGAAATGTTCAAACAATTTGGAAACAGTTCACTTGGAAATTTCGTATTTTATTTTCTATGGTATCCAACAGTGATGAGCGGAAACCCGATTTTCTGAAAAACGGAAAGCGGAAACGGAAACGGAAACATATTTCTAATTCTGCGGAAACGGAAACGGAAACGGAAAACGTATTTTATCATTCACGGAAACGGAAACGGAAACGGAAACGGAAACGGAAACGGAAAATAACGGAAAGCTTCGCTGAACTCAACGCTATGCGATTTTCATTTTGGTTTCAAAATTATTTTATTTCACGTATAAATTTTTCGTGAAATAAAATAATTTGGAAACCAAAATGAAAATCGCATAGCGTTGAGTTCAGCGGAGCGCGTTTGACCATTGTGGCGGGCCGAAAATAGTGAGCAAAATCAAAACTTCTACAGGGCTTCCTCCCCAATACGATTCCGTTTGGGAACGAAAGTTTGACAGGCGATTGAAAAGAGTAGTTCATTTTTAGCCGAAGTGGCTGGCACATCTAGAAGCTTTTGGGCCATAGATTTAAGCCGCGGATAATTCTGATTCTCTCTCCAAAACTTGTATGGGTCAGCGGAGGAAGTTGGCGGTTTTGGAAAAAAAAATTTCGAAACAAAAAAAATCAGTTGTCGATTTACGGTAAACTATGAGCATTTTTGGAGTGCCGTCTGCATGAAATACACGTGGACAACATCAGATATTTCAAGCTAAACATTTTCCGTCTAAAGGCGGATAACGGAAACGGCAACGGAAAAACAGTTATACTTTCACGGAAACGGAAAATAATTTTTTATTCCGCGGAAACGGAAACGGAAAAAACCGTCCCAAAAACGTCACGGAAAACGGAAACGGAAACGGAAACGGAAATTCCGCTCATCACTGGTATCCAACATTCCGGAAAAAAACATGTAAAATGCAATTTTTTCTCAAAACAATTCAAAATGGTTTTAATATTTTTACCAAAGTGGCATTCTATTGTTCGAAGTAGGGTTTTGAGGTGGCATTCAAATAGGGGTTACCATTGAATAGAGTTTTTACGGCATATGTCTTTGTTTGTTTTAATTCTCCACTTACATCAATATTTTGCGCTAAAATATCCAGATATTGATTCCTATCACTCCGGCTCTGCGTGTGCTCGATTCCGATCGCGTGCATCAACTCATGAATTGCAGTTCCCATCTAAACATTACACAATTTCACTCATATAGTTTTTCTTAACCAACTCCTGTGCATTCCTTCGCCAATGAGATACCGTAAAACCTGTAATTGAAGTACACCTGTATTAGAAGTACACCTCTAATAGAAGTACACCCCCAAGAGGCCTTTGAAAAATAGAAGTACACCCTCTAATTGAGGTACACCCTCTAATAGAGGTACATCATGTGGTGAATTATCTTTAAAAATTCTTTGTTCCATTGTTGAAGCTTTTTTTTCTGTTTTTCATTGGTTTAAAGAATTTTTGGATTGAAAAATCATTTGAATGCCCGCGACAAGTGTGCAAACACGTTCATGGAGGCACACAATCGCAACACTTTAATCGACGAATGCAGATTTCGAATTTTTGAGACTCTGACAAAACCGGGGAAAAAGTTACCAAAGCCGGGGAAAATTTGCATGTCTGCAGCGCAGTTTTTCTAGAATTTTATAATTCTTTCAGTAGAAAACTCGTGCCGCACGTTTGCAATGGGCGGGATTTCTTCCTCGGTTTTGGAAATGTTTTTCCCGGTTTCGCGTTTTTCCCGATTTTGTCTGGGTCTCGCATTGTCTTTCTTTTTTGTTATTTTTTCTTCTGAAAATAGTTCGAAAACGATTCTCTCGGCCCATTGTTGGAAACTGAAAGGCTTGAAGCCGATTCTGAAGCGGGTAATATTTTGGGAGGGTACGACAGAATAGAACTAGACGAAATGGAAATTCTACAAAATAGAACTGTAACTAAATAGAAGTGAGCGGAATAAAACTGCTACAAAATAGAACTCGTGGTGCGAATTTGCATAAAGAAAAATTGAAAAAAAAAAATTCAAACGCGCTCCATCGCACCACGAGTTCTTTTTTGTAAAGCAGCAAAAGAGTATGGTGTCAGCCGACAATGTATTATTTGTTGGAAAAATCAAGAACTTAAAATGAAAGCGAGCCAAAACGATTTACAATTTGAAAAAAAACGACCTGATAGAGCCGGATTTGTTTGGTTTTGTTGCTTTGTTAAAATGAATTCTGTATTTGTTGATGGCAGGCCAAGCGTGAGTCTAAAAATATGTCCGGGGGGGGGGGGGGGGGGGGGGGGTGGGATGAAAAATAGAAGTACACCCTCTAATTGAAGTACACCTGTAATAGAAGTACACTCATTTGGGGGGTTTGAAAAATAGAAGTACATGTACTTCAATTACAGGTTTTACGGTATATTGAACTCCAACTTCAAGACGTCCAATCGGCGAAGAGCATTCTCCGAGGTCAACAATTTGTACCGAGTCGCCTGGAATGAAACAACAATGGGGAAAACGGGAGCGAACAGGAAGAAACACAAAGATCTGTGACGTCATCAATTGTTCAATGGTGTCGTTTTTCGAGTAAGATCGTTCAGCGTAAAAGTGAGAAGTGAGAAATCATGATCTCGCCAAGGAGGTTTTCTGATGCCGTCCGGTCTTCATGTGAATATCCTCGGAACAAGTAAAGCACGGACCCACTTCTTTTCTTCTCTCACTGTATCTAGCGCTTTTGTTCTCATACAACTGGAAGCCAAACTTGGACGATCATGAAAAGGCTAGAAGTTGAGCTTCTAGAAATATTTTTAACTGTTGGGCCAGAAAATTCTACGTGGCTTGAATTTTTCATAAGCTGTACGAACAGATTTTGACTTCACAATAGTGACAGATTTTTCATAGCTAAATTCAGATCGTCTGTGTATCGTTATAATTCGCATGCGCGTGAGGCGGCAATATCAGAATTTTTAATTTTGAAAAAATGTACGTTTCAACCCACCGTGCTACCAGGACTTCACAACAGGCTTGCCCGTCTATTATGAAGTTTTTAAAACAATCCTTAGACTGTAATCGAATTGTTTTCCAGCGTACCTTTATACATATTAGAAACCTTCTTGAATCGAATGAAGGTCCATGCTTGAAGATCCTCAATGGCCATTCTCACAGACTTTTTAATGGTACCTAAAGCAAGAACTGCAGTGTCAGTAAGTATTTGATGATAGACCTGTCATAGATGAAGCAGAATAAAGGAAAATCTCGACACCTCTCTCGTGGTGCTGGCGACTACCCTCGCGAGAGTGCGCTCCGGTGATCGAGCTGAAAAAATCTTGGCTGAATGTCAGTTTATTCGAATTCACGTTTATCGAACACGCAACGTGATCGAAGAAAGGACCGACGATGTAACTAAATAAGTAAGAATTTGTGACGCAACCGCAGCGCGTGGGCGTCGGCGGTAGATAGGATTCAAAAACAGACAGTCGCCCGCCAGCACCCCGCATGTCTCTGTGGGACCATTATCGACTTAAGCCGGTCTATTTCGGTCTACTCTTAAAGCTAATTGGTAGTTGTGTTACTTTGGAATAGTGTTAATTTCTTAAATACCGTATTGAAATTCGGATAAGTTCAACGTCCACTCCCACTGATAGAGGGGACGTTGCACTGATAGAAACCGTGTAGCGATTCCAAACTTTCAGCACAATATTATTCAAGGAACGTCTTAACTTTAGCAATATCCAGTCTTCTTTCACATCTAGATCCTTCACAACCGTTTTCTAAATAGTAAATATTTATTGTTTGTACTGTGCCAAATCAACCGACTTACTGGGAATTTTGTTTGCCCTCTACTACTTTGTTTTGTGCTCATTTGCTCCTCAGGGGTGTGTATGCGTTGGTGTGGGACGGAATCCGGATTACGAAAATTCCGAGCATTTTCGAAATTAAATGACTGTCCTTGTGCAGGGGTGCACTGCCGAATATGCTCGGGAACAAAATATTTGCCATCGTGCCAAAAGATGCGATATCACACTAAAACCGTGGAAAGCTTGCTCTGTGCACCGTTTAGAGCAAATTCCAATAATGGTGGCACTCATACACGCCTTTCTCGAGAAATCTTGTACTCGAAGTATAACTTTGAAAGTCATTAATGAAATCGCACTTCCAACTGAAATTCACCCGCGAATAATATTCTTGAATGCAACTTTATTAGAGACTAATTAGAAGAGTATTGACGGTTTTGAGCCCAAATTAAGCAACATCACTGTAAAGACGCTGCAAGCGCGCTCCATCTACACGCGCGAGAGAGTGCGAGACGCCGATGACACGCCGCATCATTTGGCGGCAATCTGTTTGTTTCAAATGAACAATTTTATTTTTTATTTTTTATTTCTCAATTTTTAATTTTTCTTTCTTAAAAATTAGCTAAAAACGTGAATCTTCTCACTTTATAATGGATTCGTGGCAGAGTGACAAGTTTTTTCACGTTTTTATTCGAAAAATGAAGAAATAACTGAAGAATTGAAGAGATTTTTCGTCTCCCAGTTTCACGTGAAATGTCACGAATCCATTATATTTGATAGACAATTTGAATTTTAATGGGTCTGTTATTTAAATGTTCCAAAACCTATCGCGGAACCGGTCCCACGGTCCATTTTCCAATAACAACAACAACACAATCTATTTTATTTCAGGAAAATTATGTCCGAAAGAAAGAAGAAATTGGTCGAAATCCTCAAATCGTCTCTATCAAACTTTCAGGAAGTGATAATCAACAATAGTGATGCCTCTAAATTGGTTAGTTTGTAGTTTTTCGTGGAAATTTCTAAATGTTTCATATGCATCCAATACTTTTTAGGCACGTCATAGCGGATTGGAAAAACGCCAAATAGATGAATTTAATGAGAAAGCGATGGAGAAAACTGTAACACTTGCACAGCAGAAAATAAGCGAAATGATGAGCGAAAACCAACTAGTTGAACGATTCGAAGAGTTGGAAAAATTGATTGAAGAATCTGACAAGTTAAATCGGCAGCTCGATAGGCCAATTGGATATCAATCTATTAAGGTTTGTAATCTTTTATTTATAGTGCGCCTCAGAGTTTCATTTTGCAGCCCAAAAATGATCTTCGTCTGCACTTGGTCGCAACCTCTCAACAATCAATAATCGATTCGGAAAACGAGATAAAAGAGCTCGAAAGCGAACTGAATGCTATTCAAAATGATGTAAGCCGCCAAAAAGAAGTTTACAATGAACTCGTCGCTCCAATCGAAAAGCAACAACAAAAACTATGGTGCTCATGAATTTTTGATTTTTTTTTCTTTTTCAAATGGTTAGTTTTATTGATTCATTCACTAAAATGTAAATAAAAATTACAAGAACATCCTAGCGTTTAGTCTGGCTTGAAATTTCCGAAACTAAAAAAAAAATTAAAAATATATTGTCAGCCCACCAAAATGATCAAACGCGTTCCGCTGAACTCAACGTTATGCGAATTTCATTTTGGTCTTCAAATTATTTCATTTCACGTTGAATTTATACGTGAAATGAAATAATTTGGAGAGCAAAATGAAAATCGCACAGCGTCGAGTTCAGCGGAGCGCGTTTCACCATTTTGGCGGGCCGACAATATATACTTGGCAAAATCCGGTCCGCCTTGAAAAAATTTTTTAAAGCGTTTTAATTTAAATTTTTGAATTGAAAACTTGTTTTATCGTGTAAACTAGAATTTAAAATGAAAAAAAAAAAACGTATTACATTGCTCCGCGAGCGAAAATTGCGCAATTTTTTGTTATTTTTTAATGCATTTTTGTTTTATTTTTCCCTATTTTTTTAGAAGACAGTTACTGTTTTTCATGAACGTTTGCGATTCGTCGTTTCTCCATTTTTCTCCTTCTATTTTTTTCGTTTACTTTTTACTTTTTTTTTTATTTGTGGGGACGCTTTTATAATTTTTTTCTTTGTAATTTATTAATTTATTACAGCGAAAAGCGATGGTTGCTATGAAGGAAACGGCCCGGCGGCGACGATTTTTGCGAAATGGCCGAAATTGAAACGAAAATGAAGAGGACACGGTGAGTTTTCATTGAAAAAATCGTTTATTGAAAAAAAATTTTGCCCATCAGAAGTTGTCGGCAATTTTTTTCAAAATTCAAGACTAATTGGAGCATTCTTCATTCCGCGACGTTAGGTTTTGTCAATTTTCATGACGGGGCTCAAGAACTGCCGATAATTATACTAAACCGTAAAAACGGGCCAAAAAATCGGAAAATGTTCTTGTTGGTCTGCAAATTAAACAAAAAACATCTTAAAGATGTAGCAAGTCATGGTCAAGAAATTTCGTACTGAAATAGTAAATATCAAGCGTTTATAAATTTTTTGTGTGCTCGATAAACTAAAAAATTAGAAAAATATGAATTTTTTCGGTGTTGCGTTTTCTGAATTTCTGTTTTCTCTGCACGCCGTTTTAATTGGAATTTAGTTCAACAAATACCGTAAAACCTGTATTAGAAGGGCCGGCCCTTCTATTTTTCGTGGGGTGTCTCGCAGGGCCATTCTATTTGAGGGACCCTTCAATTAGAGGGGGCTCTTCTATTTTTCGTGAGGTCGCGTGAGGGATCGTTCTATCAAAATGGTCTCTCTTGTTCTTTGTAAAATTTCAGATAGTCCAGAAAAAACTTCACAAAATCAACAAATTCCGAGAAAATTCTACAAAAATGAATAAGTTCAAAAGAAAAATTCAGAGAATTCAACAAAATTAGAAATAATCTAGAAATTTAAATTAAGATAACATAAAAATGGGTCTAAAAATGATGAACAATGCATCATTCCTCACATCAATGGAAGTTTCGATGTTGTAATACTCCTGGTCAGATTCCTGATAATTATCTTCGAATTTCACGTCTTCATTCTGATCCACAGCTGCTTTTTTATTGTTGGTTTTATTGGCATATTCCAGCGCAATTTTTGAACCCCCAATCTATTATTCTTTCTTTTTTCATGCTGATGACACGCTTTTCAGCAAATGCTCAATATTCTTCCGTCGTTTAAGACAGGAAAATGCTAGAAAACATTTAAATTTGAACACAAGACGATAAAAAACTAATAAAAATTGAAATTTGGTCGTAATTTCGCGTCGCTATGACTTCGGCCACAGTACTTTCGCTAAAGGGGTCCTTCTATCAAAGGGGGCCCTTCAATTAGAGGGGCACTTCTATTTTTCGTGAGGCCGTTTGGAGGGCCCTTCTAATAGAGGGGCCTTTCTAATAAAGTTTTTACGGTATTCGGGAATCTTTGAGAAAAATTGTGACAAATGTTGAAAACCATACCCGGTAGAATTGTAATTTTTTGTTTCAGAGCAACGGAGCATTCGAAGACGGAGGGCTCATTGTTCTTAAATTTATTTGTTTTTTTTGAAATATTATGTATTCTATTGCCATTAATTTTTTTGGTTTGTTTAATTTTTTGGATAAGGTTAAAAAAATTAAAATGAGGTGGCGAAATCGCCAGAAAGCTGTGTATCAGCATTGTTAGTAATACACATATTTTAAAGACATAAAAATTAATTTTATCATTTAAGTTTTCGCAAAAATAACCTTTTAACAATTAAAACAGGCTGAAAAAATGTTGAAATTTGAATTCGCGCCAATTTTGCAAGTGCGGCACGGTTTCGCAGGGAGGAGTCTCCATCGAGCGCAGATGATCATGTATTCGCCGACTGTACAGCATCAACATAGCTCTACTGCAAGATTCCTGTAAAACCGTGATACACTTGCAAGATTAGTTCGAATTCTAGATTAATTTTTTTTTCAACGGAAAAGGACGTTAGCCATGATGAGTTGCAGTTCAAATCAGGAGCACCCCACTGTTGAAAATTTAAAAGTGCCGTAGAGCGAGGTTTATGATGCATTGGCCGAGTACAGTTCTCTAATGCTTTTTCAGGAATCATCAAAACATTTGCGGGTTCATTATAGTGCTGTCCCGAAAACTATTTACTCTTTTTATTTATCGTGAGGTAAAAATTCATTAATACAGCTTCACATTTTCATCCGCGTTTGCTTCTTGCTCTTTTGGATTTTTAACTTCTTTTTTTTTCGATTGTCTCATTTTTTGTAAAGATAAAAATAATATCATGATAAACATTTGGAAGAATTGATAATGATCTTTAGATTGATCAACAGTGATAGACTGCACATGATATTGGTGAACCATGGGAAGAAGAAGAAGTGATCAAATTGAACCCGAACTTATTTTAGGAAACTGCGCTTTGTTCCGAACTGACGCTGATCCAAACAGTTTTTGATTTCTCCAAGAATCATTAGTTTGAAGTTGGTGTTACTGCGGAAAAAATAGCGAATTCATGAATGAATAAAGTCAATTTTAAAAATATGGAAGTGGAACTCTTTGTATAAGTTCTCTAACTCAAAACGCAGTTTTTCAATGATGAATGGAGTATCAAAAGATGAAAAAATTGAACTGTGAAGGCATCTACGCAATTGCTTTTTAGTCTATCTAGACTTGTGTTCTCTACACGACGTTCTAGTTTTTTTCCGCCAACCGTTCGTTATACTTTGTACGCTTCAAAGCTATTTTACATTCTCTGCTCTTCAGCACAAATCCCTCTGTTTTGTAGTCTTTAGTACATGATTGATGACGGTTCAGTTGAACCAATTCCGCGCATCTGAACACGTTTTGGACGGGTGCAGAGCACGCACAAAATGAATTGGTCGGGCGCGAAGATCAAGATACCACGTGAGAGATATGGACTGCATGGTCTACGGCTGATTGCAGACAGAAACTAGCACGATGTACAACCAAAGTTATGGAATATGTTTATCCTGTAGTCGGGAATTCTGAGCAGATATTTACCGAATTTTCTTTTAATCTGAATTATCCTAGAGACTGCATTATTTTTTCACTCGAAAATTTACTTTTTTGAGAAATTCGAATCATTGTCTGATTATTCAGAATGACACCATCATTTTAATCCAAAAACGAGGCCTTTTGGCCAGAAAATGACCGAGCCTTAGGGTTTTAAAAATGCACAGGGTAGAGGCCATTTTGAAAGGGTGGGGTGCCGTGTGCTGTCAATTTTTAAGATCCTATGGAAAATCATACACATTGTAAAATGAGTGCTACCGTAGTAACGTTGGTAAATTATTTTTTTGCGAAAACTTGACGAAAAACGGTGAAGCTACAGCGAACAGACCCCCCCCCCCCCATGAGTCTGCAGTCTGCAAATGAGTCGGGCCGCACAACTGAATATGCTTTTAAATAAGGCCCACCCCCCTTTGGACCTTATTTTTGTGGGTTCTGGGACGTTTCGAAACTTCAGTGCAAATTTTTGTCGTCGTGTCCGCACTATTGAAAATACTCGGCCAAAGATACCAGAGTTGTTTAATCTTTTACCGGTAAATTCGAAGAACCTGCCAAAAATTTGCAGATAAATTTAAGGCTCTGGGACGTTTCGAAACTGGTTTGCATTTTTGCGTATGGTTTTTCGCCAATTTACACCAAAACACGTGGGTATTTGGTAATTATTTTTCGTTTTTATCAGTTTTTTTTTTTGGGAATTTGAATCCAGTATGTCGCATAAATTCAAAAAAGTTTCGAAACGTCTTAGAGCCAATTTTCCTGTGCACCAAAAAGTCTCAAAATGCACGAAATTTCCTTT
Source organism: Caenorhabditis japonica (assembly GCA_963572235.1). Classification (NCBI taxonomy): domain Eukaryota; kingdom Metazoa; phylum Nematoda; class Chromadorea; order Rhabditida; family Rhabditidae; genus Caenorhabditis; species Caenorhabditis japonica. The sequence goes on along the minus strand of OY754343.1, from coordinate 20,187,708 downwards.
CTAATGGCAAGTTCTAACTGAAAAACAATGACTGGAATCAGGTATTTTTGTTAGTCGAAAGTTCCTCATTTATTTTTGGAGGTTTTTTTTTGGTTGGACAGAAAAAAAAATTCCAGTCGTTTCCAGCGGTGTGCGTCTGTTTTTTCCGGGAAGTTCAGTGGAATTGTGGACTGAAAAAATACCCGATTCCAAGCGACTACGGTACACGGCACCCCAGCCTTCCAAAATTGTTTCTACCCGGTGCATTTTTAAAACCCTAAGGCTCGGTCATTTTCTGACCAAAAGGCTTCGTTTTTGGATCAAAATGATGGTGTCATACTGAACAATCAGACAATGATTCGAATTTCTCAAATAAGTAAATTTTCGAGTGAAAAAATAATTTTATAATCCGACGAACTTGGTGGCTCATTGGACGACGGGGGTGGCGTGCGGTATCTATCTTTGTTTGGTCATTGCACTTACAACCACAGACAAGAAAAATACATATTTTCTCGGTGATCCAATGAGCTCTGAAATGCTGAAAATCCCAGTATCAACATGACACAGTCTTGAACGAAGAAACGATACGCACGTACATAACAATAACATCTCCTTTGGGTACATTCTTTTGATATGATAAGGATACACCCGGTGTGACACAACATCAACGGCCTCTCGTACTCTCTTTGGGTGCAAATTGCAGTGTTTTTCGGCCGGGAAACCTGAAATTTTACGTGCGAAGCGAGGGGGGAAAATTGGAATTTGAGAAATTGGGGTAAATATTTATGGTGCAACTGTTTGGAAACCAAAATTTGTATTTTACATACATAACTTTGCTGTGTTTTTCGTAGTTTTAATCAGCTGCGAAGTCAGTTTGAACTCGCAAAAAAAAACCTGGTCTAATAAGCTTGTTTATCAGCATTATTCACACAATTTCAGTGAACTTTGGGTGTAGCCGAATCGAAAAAAGTGCACCGTAGAAATTTCACAATCTCCATATTATTGCGTCGTGAAAAACAGGCAGAGCTGCTCGTGCGTTGCGGCTGTGGTCTCGCCGCGACCGAACGAAAAAACAAAAAAAAGCAATGCAAAAAAGAATGTAAGAGACCACAGCCGTAACGCCCGAGCCGCTCTGCATGGTTTTCGCGACGCAGTAATACCTCAAAGTGTATGCCACCAAATTTTTAGGAATATGCGATTTCTTTGTAAGGGGTGCTACCCCGAAACCCGAAATGAAACTGTTTCCAAAAAAGAAAATGACATAAATCGCTTGTTGCAAAATTAAAAAAAAAGCAACAAATACAATAAAAACATTATAGCCAAGCAAATTAACTATTAATTAATTAAGAATACTACTGTTTCATTCAGTAAGGTTCTATTTCGGGCCAACACCAATTTTAAAAAATCACTGAGATATGCAGTTCTTCTGTAAAAAGTGGTTTTTTTCCCAAATGATAAAGACCGTAGCCTTGAACCGAACGATCAGAAGAAGCCGACTCCCTTCCTTTCATTCCCAACTCCCTAGACAAGAGTTCACGCAAGTATAGGAGACAGAGACAACAAGCTCCGCCCTCAATTGTATTTCCCACACATATGTACAGTACCCCTGCTGATCCCACTGATCTTACAAAAAGTCGAACTCGTCCGCCTCTTTCCTACTCTGGCACCACCCCTAGTGGGTATAAAAGGAACGGACAGGCCACTGGAATCTCAACAACAGAATCTGAAATTTCTAAAAAATGAGAACCTTCTTCATTGTCACGTGTTCCGTTCTTCTCGCTCTTCATGGTGAGTAATGGTGGTGATGGCGAGATAGTATGAAAACCCTCAAATTTTTGTTACAGCCACCCTCTCCACAGCCGCACCAATGATCGAAGAGCCGCCAATCGCCGAGAAGCCAGGACCCACCAATTTGGAGATCCTGTTCGCCAAAGTGCTCAAAAAGAATGAGGCATCGAAGACTCACCGGCTGATCGATTTTATCAGCAAAGCGGTGCCGGGTGGAGTGGATGCTCCAGTGCCGATGATGGCCGAGTATGAGACTTTCAAGTCGGACAAGTCGGCCAACTTTATCAACGACGGAGCCGGACACATTGTCTTTCGGCAGTACAGACGTGCTCGTCTTTCCGATGTAAGTTCCAATGAGATCAACACGTTGATCTGGCGGTGAAGTGATAAGCGTGTGATCGGCGTGAGAGAAGAGTGGGAAAGGAGAGGAAAGGAAAGAAATCGTTCAATGGTCGCGTCGCGGTCAGTTTTTTTTTCCTGTATGTGTGTGCGATTGTAGCCTCTCTTGAGAGGTACATGAAAATTAAAATTAAAATTTAAATTTCGCGGGAAAGTTGCCACGTCACTCGAGAAAAAAGCGCGCGAAATGGCGTCTTCAAAACGTCGTTACTGCGGTGCCGCAGCAATTTTTTTTTGAATATTTTTTTCTTATGGGGTTATTCACGAAAAGGCAAAAAATGGCGGAAAACGGCAAAAAACTGTGCGAAAACTCGGAAAATGCTCCGATTGATCTGAAATGTTGGAAGTTAAAGGAAAAAATTCTCCCGGGCATTACCCCAAAATTTCAGACAAAAACATCGATTTTCAGCATTTCAGAAAAAATAGCAATATTTATTAAAAATCGATATTTTGTACTAAAATTTTTCCCCTTCATTTCCCAAAATTTCAGGTATGGGTTCATATCTTTTGCATGATTCTAAATATTTAGATAATATTTACCCATTTATGCAGAAAACCTATTCCGCCAGCGCCTCGTTTTTGAAAATCCAAACCGTTTCAAATCTGTAACAACCGCGTTTCCTCAAATCTATGTGAGCAGTGGAGCGCATTTTCACGATGTACTTACTCTTCAACACGCCGTGCCACTTTTCATTTTAATTTACGCAGGAAAACGTGACACCAAATGTGCTACCCAGAAATAGAAATGCATGGAAATAGAACTTTTTTGAAAATTGAAAATTTCATAGCCGGTTTCAAAATTAAACCAAAAATATTCAAAAACATTACAAGCAAAAAAAAAAGTTCTATTTCGGTGTAGTTTGGTGCCAGTCAAAGTTCCGGCAACTTTACATCACGGCATGCTGGACCCTACGAAAGTGCAAACGCGCCCTAGCACACTTTTGCGTTTTTCTCTGCGCCAAAAATCTTTGGCGCCTTGCCAAATATGTTTTTTTTTGGCTAAATATAACGTTGTTCGCATTTTTTGTCCCAATTTTCGTATTTTGTTTTTCAGAATTTAAATTAACTGTTAAAATCAATTTTCCAACAAAAAAATGTATCACATTAATCTCAAAAACAACCATTTCAAAAACTTAATTTTTTTTTAATGAGAAACAAAAAAAACAAAGAAAAGTAAGAAAGAAACAATAAAATCTCGTAAATCGACACAAGTCTCTGCGGAGGAGACGCAGGGACGCGAGAGTAGAGTAGCGCGCGCGAAAATTCGCTTTTGAAAAATAATTCAAAAACGTAGCCTCCAACATGCATGAAATTTTCAATATTCCCCATTTTCAGATCCTCCACAATGTGAACCACCGCACCGGAGGCATCTAAACTTCATGTCCCTTTCTTTTCTTATTCTTCTTCTTCATCGTCACCAACGTCTGTCTCATTTGACAGTACATATTTCTGTACATTCCCCCTAGAGATAAAACCATATCATTGGCTTCAACAAGACATATCAACTCAACGGGTCCATGACAATTTTATTTTTCTACGTCTGTATAGTATTTTTTGTACATTCTTTTTTTTGTGAATATGTATATTAAATAAATCCTAAATAATTTGAATCCATCTTATTACATCTTCTAAAATAGATTGACGTCACTGTGCTTTGCTTTCAAAGGCCATATTTTCTTGTCTTCTCCGAAAAAGAATTTGACTGCGAAAATAAAGAAGTGAATGAAGGCCTTCGGAGATTGAAATAGAACTCGAAACTGTCTTTGTCTTCCTCCTCCATGTGACGGATAGATAGACACACGCCTCCCCCGTCGTCCAATGCGCCACCAAGTTCATCGGATAATGAAGTTATTTTTTCACTCGAAAATTTACTTTTTTGAGAAATTCGAATCATGATCTGATTATTCACGATGACACCATCATTTTAATCCAAAAACGAGGCCTTTTGGTCAGAAAATGACCGAGCCTTAGGGTTTTAAAAATGCGTCAGGTAGAAACAATTTTGGAAGGAAGGCTGGGGTGCCGTAGCCCAAAAGTCTAGCATAAGAAATAGCAAAACTAGAGACAAAGTGGTGAGATTTGAATTCTAAAAGCCACAGAATCAGTGATCCTTTTATACTCGCCACCACATCACAGTACGTCCAGTTCGAGGAGGTGTGGCCTGCAAAGAACGATTGGATGCAAACTAGCACGTATTGATTTGTGACTGAAAGGGACAGAAAGTGACGGGTAGATCTGTGATGTACGTGCCCACCGCTCACCGCTGCGCAAATGAACCGAATCCAAAAATAACAATGACTTTGGAACCTTCTTGAAATCAATGGCCTTCCGGTGCTTCGACCAACGACAAAAAGTGTCGTCGTCTCTTCGTTCGGCACACTGTTGGCACTTTTCGACGTCATTGGTTGATAGAAGATCACAGTTTGTCACATGTCTGTCAGTCTCTCTTCTCACTGTGCTCTCTCGGCTCTTACAGTGTCCATCGTCCGAAGACGCGAATCAAATAAATAGGCGACGTTGAAGTAACGATTTCGCTTAGAATAAGTGCCAACTTCTTCAAAATCCTCTACTATGAAAATGCTGCTGCGATTCCTTTTCTTTATTCTTGCCATCACTGTTCCAGGTACGTTTTTCACAGCTTTACAATGTTCTCAAAAATAATCTGTTTTCAGTTATTCTGGCCTCTCCGGATGACAAACTAGACGTTTTGTTCTCGAAAATGATGGCAAAACAGGACAACGTCAAGAAATCCCGTCTGATTGACTTTATCTCTCGCGGAGCCCCGGCTGGAGTTGACGCTCCAATGCCCACAATTGCCGAATACGAGACTTTCAAATCGGATAAGTCTGTGAACTTTTTGAGCGATGGGGCTGGACACGTTGTCTTCAGACAGTACAGAAGAATCAGAATTTCTGATGTGAGTTTCAAGAATCTTATTGAAGTTATAAAAATCTCAAATCTTCCATTTTCAGTTGCTTGGATCCCAAATGAAATCTCGACCAGGACTTCAAATTTAACGTTACTCGTTTTATGTATATATTTTTTGTCCATTGTTTAACTTTTACATTCTTTAACGGGTTCTATTCGTTCTGAAAAACGAACAATACGAAGAAAAGATCTTATGAAATGAGAAAAGCGAACTTCGCTGAAACGCTATTGATTGAATGATGGTAATGAATTTTTCTCTGTATCTCTGTGTTTTTGTTTCCTGGTCGTTGAAGAAAATTTCTGCGAAAGAAGAAGGTGTCACATGATAAGAAAGAAAGGTCAGATGGAACAGAAGACATTAGAAATAGGAGGGAAATTTACTTTAAAAATACTAAAAACTTAAGTGTTATCAGTATGCTTCCCTTCAAACTTATCCAAATTTCATTTCTTTTTTACTGCCTCATCCGCTCCCCTGTACACATGAACTTTTAAACGGATACAGGCAGACAACGTTTATTAATAGTAACGATTTTTTAAACAAACGAACGATTTAAGCACTTAGATTTTTGCGAAAGTCGAAAAATCAGGCATCAAAGAAAACCGAAAAAAAAACCATTTATATAACCAGTTTTAAGAACACTGAAACTGGGTTCCTAATTTCACCAATTTTTACAATTTTCGGCGTGGATATAATGGATTTAGACAGCTAAAAAATGGGTTTATCAACAAGGGATTAAGCTATAAAGCGCATCTTCCTTGTAGTTATAAAATCGGACTTATACACAAAAAATTAGGGTATTAAAGAAGGCTCTAAACTTTCATCACTTTATTGTCTTATTGCTGCAATTTTCCGCCCTTTTTCGGTATCTTGCACCCAATTACAGCCACGCTCCAATTGTTGACACGACATACAGATCACTTCACACATATTCACATTCCTGGCTGACTGTTTTCTCACTTGCACGTATCCGGAACGTCGACCTGCTACCGAAAAACCGGATCGGACCAATCAATTTCAACACCACGTGAAACAGCGAACAAGTGGTTTGTATTGGCTAAATGAACATGTGAATCGACATGTGAACTGCAGTGCTTTCTTTCTAGAAGAAAAAAAAAGCAAAAAAGAGGAGTGTACATAGTTCCTTGTATCAATTGAAGATAAATGATTATAGACTGATAAACGAATTAAATAAATACTGTCGGCCCGCCAAAATGGTCAAACGCGCTCCACTGAACTCAGTACTACGTGGATTTCATTTTGGTCTCCAAATTATTTCATTTAACGTTGAATTTACACGTGAAATGAAATAATTTGGAGACCAAAATAAAATCCACGCAGTACTGAGTTCAGTGAAGCGCGTTTGACCATTTTTGCGGGCCGACAATATTTCTTTTTCTTTTAAGCTTTTTCTGTTCACATTTTAAATAAAATCCGAGCCATGTTTGTGAATTTGCAATTTCCGTTTTGTACCAGTATCTCTGTTCACAAATATCGAACTTTGTCTTTTTTTTAAATGGCAACTGCTTACGAAAATACTGATGCAGGTAGTCTAGAATTTCAATGAACATTTGAACACCTAAACGGCTGAAATAAGATTTCCCATATTTAATTTAAGTTGCACGGTGTCCAGGATTTGAAAAGTGGGCGGAGCCGAGCAAACGCCCCCGCTGGATTTTTCGCGCGAAATTCAAATTTTGACGCATTTCTTATGTTTTTCGGGAAAAGAAACATAAATTCTTAATTTTTTCCCACATGTGGTTCAACGGAATTATAGCTGAGGTCTTTAGAAATTTTTAAAGCCTAAAAACGTCGAATTTGGTCCAGCCACCATTTCGGAATAATCGTTTTGAGTTTTTTGGTGTTTTTGCAGGATAAATCTTTACGAAAATCGAAGTTTGGGTGATTTTATGGTATTAAAAGATACAATACATATGCAAGTTTTCTGGCGCGCCAGAAAATTAGGCTCCGCCCACATTTCCAATCCTGGACACCGTGAGTTGCTCATAACTCGATACTAAATCGATACTCTCTAAAAACCAACATTTTCTTAGCCTATCAGAGGGCATTAAAACAGTCTAAATTTACCAGACAAAGCGATTTATCATAGTGGACTGCTGCAGTATCACAAGATATCACAAGACCGACTGAACGCAATGAACCACCCGATCCGCAATCACTCATGTTCCATTGAACGGTTTAGCACGAAACAATTCAGAGAAGGCGCGGTCTTGCGATCTCACAAAATAGGCGGGCTTGACAGCAAAGAACGATTGGAGAGCGATACTGTAGATGTATAAAACAAACGTGAAGAGAGCTTCGCGAGTTCATTGAGATATCCGCCAAGGCATTCAAATCAAATTTCATAGCTTTTTGAACAAATTAACCTTTTTTTTGTGTGTATATCAAATCGATATTATCGATGACAGTTTCAAACTGCACTGCTCTGATGATTTGTTTTTATATTTTGGTGAATATTTCAGCAACTTGCAACACAGCTGGTTTTTGCCCTCAAATCCAGTTGATGTTCTATTTAGAATATCCTATTAAAGGACAGCATATTCACAATCAGAAGCTTCCGTTTTGATTGTGGAAGTTACTTCTAGAAGCATGACTTCGTGATTTTAAAATGTAAAAAATTTGTTTCCCGTGCGCCACATGTGTCATCTCGCAGAAGTAATCTGGCGGACTCATAGATCTTTTTAGTTGGACATTTTCCAAATCGCCGTTGGTCTGTAAAACATTTTTGAGACGTAAATAGGACGCTGGCTGCTGTCGCAGGCTTTCAAAACGACCCAGAAGCGAAGAAAATGTTCCTTATCCGTGCAATCGACTGCCCGTCTGCACACTCTGCACAACATTTTTCATGAATTTGGAAAATTTTTAAAACTAACAACAAAAAAAAAAGTTAAGAGCTATGGATTCCATTAAAAATCATGATCCCTGTATTTTTGTTAAAATGTTGGCAGAACTGTCCAACTTTTGCAGGTTTCAGAAAACTTTAAACATGCTTTCAGCTTTTTCAGAGATTCCAAAGACCAGCACACAAATCTTGAATAAAACAGCGTTTTATCAGAGGCGTCGCCCTCGTCCCATGGTTGCCTCACTTGCACCGATTCTCGAAGCAAAGCCTGAAGCACGCCTCAAGCACTTCGACCTCACCGTTGCCCCGAAAAAAAACGCATGAACTCCGAGAATCTACTAAAAAATTTAGATCGGCTATTAGCCGCCGAAAAGGGCTATCAGCCATTTTGGGGTAATACCACCGCCTATAAAAATTCGTATGTTGGCCACGCAGCTATAGAATGTTTACATGCAACAAGAGAGACAACTATTCGCGCTTACTCGGCGATTTTGCGACTTTTTCCAGACACAAGAAGCCCGATATTTGAGATCGGTAGATAGCCAACGGAAACGGCTAATAGCCATCGAATATGAGGCGTGAGCCAAATACATATGGCACACGCCCCGAATCGGTGGCTATTAGCCGTTTTCAATGGCTATTAGCCAAAAATTTTCTGAGAACTAGAACTGCCTGAAATGAAGCTGTACTGAAAAATCAACTGCACAAAATTGAACTCAATTTTGAAAAAAGTTTAAAAAAACCGGAGAATTAACAACCAAACCACTTTTGTTTTTAATAGTTTACTTTTCGTAATACACGGCGTGCTGGAGACTACGTTTTTACAATTATTTTTGGAAATGAATTCTCGGAGGTCATCTCTCTCAAGTCTCTGTGTCTCTCGTTTTGCACGCACTTTGTTAAACTTGGCAGCAGACCACTAGCGAGACGCAGAAAAATTCGACAGAGCGCGTTTGCCTTTACGTAGTTTCTAACACGCCGTGTAATAAGGTTAAGAAAGACAAGAGTCGTTTGCTTTGATGATACAAGTTTAACGGTAGTCAACGTTGATGTTCGTTAATTTCTTGTGAGGCCAGGACTCCAAAAGCTTTACGTTAAGAGACGAACCTGAGACAGCTACAAACGGAGAAATCGAACGGATTCAGCTCAGAGTAAGAAGCTGGGGACATAAACACAAAGCACTCAGAAAATGTTTGGCTAATAGCCACCGATTCGGGGCGTGTGCAATATGTATTTGGCACACGCCCTATATTCGATGGCTATTAGCCATTTTCAGTGGCTATTAGCCACCTAGATGCCGACTCTCGCCATAACGCGCCAGAAATTTCCTGAGATAAGCATCCAGAACGGCTTTGGTTGATATCGGCCCGTGAGAATTACCGGATTTTGAAAAACTTTCAAAAACTTTTCCTGACACCGTGTCAAGTTTCCCAATAATTATATCCAGGCTTATGGACCACCCTGAACAATTGAGTTAATTTCAACCAAAAATTAACGAAGGAAATGGAGAAATAATGGTTGAAACTCATTGTAAAGTCGACAAATACGACTTGCCAAAGTCTGGGAATCGTTGACCGTGAATTATTCCGGACACTGCCAGTCCAGTAAGCGACAAAATTGTTAGGTTTATATTTTCTTTCTTTCCTCAAACTTTTCGTCTTTTCAGGATGAGATGTTCCCTCTTGGAATCCGGTTGTCTCACTATACAGTATATTCGTGAACTTAAGCAGTCAATGGATTTAAATTGTTGATTTTCTAGCCGATTCTATCCATATTCATCTCTACGCTATTTTGTAGTTATCCATTTTTGACACTGTCAAAAGAAGAACTCTACGTTGCCCTTATCGTGATATATTTATTACCCTATCATTCTTTAACTTAATAAACAATTTGCCCTACACAAAAACGGTTCCTTCCGACGTCTTAATGTCTCGATTTCACTCGGGACTTGCAGATTTGCCGCCAAGTGTGACCCAAGTGGAGGCTCAACGGAACGAAAGGACCGAATGAAGGAGGAGAAGAAGAGACAATGGACAAACAAATCGACCTTGTTTGGAGGTATTTGTACTCTCCGAACACTTCTCCGCCATGCACCGCGCACCACATTATGCGCCGCTACGACTTTTCCTTTTCGAGCCATCACTATTGTTTTGTCTGAGACTGCGTTATGCCAAATTCTCACTTTAATGCGATTTCTGTTATTTACATAACTTCTTATCAGAACATCTGAATGCGATTTTGCAAAAAAAAAAAAAAAACTACGAGATTGATTGACAAGTGGCCTAATTTTTAGTTTTGAAAATTGAAAAAAAGAAAAAGATACACTTGGTGATTTTGTGTTATTCTTTCATTTTTATGGGTACTTTTCTCTAGTTTCTAGCCGTGTTTTTTTTTATTTAAGCAGTATTTTGAATTTTTAAAGTTTAGGAATGTTGTCAAACCTAGTTGTCTTTTCATCACATTTTAATTATTTTTCTATTGTTGAACAATTGAAATTGGGATCTATGGTAACCCAAACGATTTGGCGCGAAATTCAAACTCCATTTTTCTTTTTCATCATTTTTCTCCCGTCTTTTTCCAATATTTTTTTCATTAATCGTTGGGAAATATATTACAAACATCATTTCGTGATTTCAGATAGCAAATTAATGCGTGTTGATCACAAAAGTAATGATAAAACAAATTCGGAACAAAATTCTCATACCTTTATTTTTTCCTGTTTTCCTGCTCACTTCCGCATTAAATTCACTCCTTTATCTGTAACTTTTATATTTGAACAACAAATTTTCAGAAGAGATAATTTAAAAGGTTGAATCGAACAACAGACAAATATCGATTTTTCGATATTCATGACTAAAATGTGTTTTCGCGAATATCTAAAATTTTAATAAGCAATTAGAGCATGATTTATCGAAAATCGATGATAAAAACGAGGGAAATTACAAGAAAAATAAATATTTCTCGTGAAAATGGAATTTTCTAGAAGCCGCGGCCGCAGGTTTTCTAGGCCACGGCCACGATTTTTCGTGTACTCCTCGTGGTCTTCTTTTTTTTGTTGTAAAAATCATTAAAAATCAGCTATGTCCAGTCGTGTTGAATTTACTCGTGGAAGAGTTTGCATTTCCTAGGTCGCAGAAAGCGTCAGCTGAGACCAAAATAATAATGCTCTCCTTTTTATTTCCACCGTACCTTTTTCAAATCGTTTGTAAGCTATGCAGCTCCCGACCAGCTCTAACAGCCCGTGCTCAATTTGCAAATCTCTGCCGTCCACATTTTGAGAAATTTCTTGAAACGAGCGGCAGCGCGGAAGCGGCTCGGCTCGGCTCGGCTCGTCAAGTGCCCCATTGCTCCCACCTCACCGCATAAACTGTGCTCATGAGCACATTTTACAAAAGAAAAACGCTCCAGGATAACAGGCAAATAGACACATGCTCGTGCGCATATTTACACCGTATTAAAAGTTCTGTGTGTCGTTGCAGAATTGGAGAATGGACAAACGAACGAAATACTGTCGTCATTCTCACCTTTTTCTATTGAAGGTGACAATAAGGTTTCTATTAATTTGAAGGCAGTCTTCTTCTTTCGCTTTTCCAACACGCTTTCGTGCTCTTCGACCCGTGATTCGTTTTCTTTTTTCTTTTTTCTTTTTCCCCACGCGCCACATGTTTGCGTTCGAGATTACTTTTGATGAATTAACTGAACTATTTGATGAGTTGAAGAAAAGTGTGGAAAAGAGAAGAGCAAGGTGATCACTTGGGTCGTCTGTTTTCATTCTGACAGCATTCTTCTCGTTGTTTTCTTTTTTTTTCTCTCACTTTCCGGTTTCTTAATGGCATACTCAGTATAAAACGCTGATAACTCGCTCCAATCGAACAAAGCATTTCGCATGCATTTGGAGTGAGGTTTAGAGAAATCAGAGCAAAACATCGGCCACGGCTCTCTCAATTTTCTGAACTCTCTCGTCGCCAACGTGGCCGCGTCCACCACTGTGCGAAGGGAGCGCGTTTGCAGCGCTCCGTACTGAGAATAGCAAAAAAAAGATTTTACACAGGAGCGTGAGTCGGGAGTCCGCAAACACGCTCGGTCGCACAACTGAAAAAGGCTCTGGGACGTTTCGAAACTTTTGTGCCATTTTTCAGCATGCTGGTGGATTTAATTTACCAAAAAATAAGAACAAATCAATGAATACGACAAATAAAAACCAAATGCGCGTGTGTTTTGTTGTCACCATAAATATACAGCTACGCGAAAATGCCAAAAATTTTGGAAACGTCCCAGTTTCGAAATGGCAGGTTTCGAAACGTCCCAGAGCCCTGAAAAAGGTTTAAAATTTGTCTTTTTCAGTTGGCGTTTACTGACTCCCAGATCATGCCCCTGTGAAAAAAACAAGTAATATGTAATTTTAGAGCTTCTTTTTTGTTATTCATCTTCTGGCTAAAGATACAGAAATGGGTGAACACCCCTGGCAAAGCTACGACAATCACAGCCGACAGTAATTAGGTGAACTTTGCAATAATTAAGCGCTGATGTCTGTCTATGGGAGATTTTGCGTCCACATCGCTTTCTCAGCGTTCTCTCTACTGGACCGATTGTCGCCAAACTTGGCGATTGAAATTTGGTGGGTTAAAGCGCCCCGGTGGCTATGTTTTAACCATCGGATTGGTGGTGGAAACCTTCCAGGAATGATAAATGTTTGAAGCGTTTTTCCAAAGTCCCAGCCCCTTGCAAATCTGAGAAAATTAGAGAGCTAACCGCCTTTTTTAAATGCTTTTAGACGCCAATACCCACGCGCTGCGGTTGCGTCGCGTGACATCGTTGTATATCAGTCTGTGTCTCACGGCATGCTGGACCCTACGAAAGTGCAAACGCGCCCTGGCGCACTTTTGCGTTTTTCTCTGCGCCTCCATATATTTCTCTTGGAGTATTGCCAAAAATCTTTGGCGCCTTGCCAAATATGTTTTTTTTTTTCGCAAAATATAACGTTTTTTGCATTTTTAGTCCCAATTTTCGTATTTTGTTTTTCAGAATTAAAATTAAATTAAAATTAACTGTTTTATTAACGAAAAAAACCGACTTAAAATCAATATTCCACCAAAAAAATGTATCACATTAATCTCAAAAACAACCATTTTAAAAACATAATTTTTTTTTAATGAGAAACAAACAACAAAATAATAAATGAGCATAAAAAAGAACAAAGAAAAGTAGGAAAGAAACAATAAAATCTCGTAAATCGACACAAGTCTCTGCGGAGGAGACGCAGGGACGCGAGAGTAGAGTAGCGCGCGAAAATTCGCTTTTGAAAAATAATTCAAAAACGTAGCCTTCAACACGCCGTGTGTCTAGGCGCTTATACGCTCTCTGTCTGAAAATTTCATCTCGATTATCGCATATTCACAGTTCGCATAAATTGGCGCACCGCCAAGATTGTGTTAAACGGAGCATTTTTTCGCAAAGACAGTTTCCAGCACCCCGTGGGAATAAGCAGAGAGTAAGAAAATACGCCCGGTCGAACAACTGAATGCTTACAAATGAGAAACAAATTAAATAGAAAAACAAACACGTTTTTGTAGTATATTCGGTCCTATTCTTTAACATTTTTTAGTTGTTCGATCGAGCGCGTTTGCTGACTAACGTCTAACACCCATGTGCTACAACTAGAGCGTTGATCTCCAATTAGGCGTCAAATATGCGTCATTATGTGCGATCGATGGCTAATAGCCATATAGCAGAGTCCCTCTGGCTTTAAAAATGTATTCCCCTCTTTCACTTAATATTTTCAACACGTTTGCATTTTTGCCACCACCTGGTCGGTCGTGCGCCACTTCCACTCAGATACCGATCTCTTAGCTTCCGTCGAAATTGTGATGTCTCTTTCTCTTTATTTTCCTCTCTTCCTTCCGCTCTTCCTCCGGTTATCTCGGCTACGCATCGGAATTTTGGAATTTCTCACTTGCCACCGCTAACAAGCCGTCTTTTTTTTTTTTTTTTGAATTTTTGCATCTTGAATATGTACATATCGATGACAAGTCTTTATTCTTTTGAATTGAAAATAATAACGGACGTGACCTCCATTATTGGTTGGATCCCGTTCAAACCGTGCAATTTCCTAGCCATGGGTTTGGCGGTTTTCCTTTTCCTTTTTCTTTTTTTTTTTCGTTTTTCCGAATCGAATCGAATCGAATCGAATGAAATCGTCGACAGTTACCTTTTAACTCACATTTATCTTTCTATGATTTTCAAAGCCGCGCTTCGCATTTATATATCCATTTAAACATCCATCATCAAGAATATTTGGGTCAAATCGTTCTTACTGTAGTTTTTTTTTCTTGGAAATAAAATAAAACTTTCTGGAAGAAAAAGTTTTCATGTTGTGTTTGTTTTTCTTTCTTTATAAAAAAAAAAAAAGATGACGAACAAAAGATGATGCATCATTATTATTTTTTTTTTTTTGATTTTGGTATTGTTTCATTTTGGAGGGTGATCCCTGAAAATCAATCGTTTCATTTTTTTTGTCTGAAACTGTTGTTATACGTTATTATGTGTTCACGAGCTTTGTAACTGAATATTGCCCATGGACACATAATAATGTACATGCGTATTGTGATTTCAATCGACTGTCTGCATTCACCGTTCTGTCTGCGTCTCTTTAATTATCACTGTGTGCGCGTGGTCGCACACAATCAAGTAGGCGGAGTTTCGCTTTCTCATGTCGCAAGTCGATTGAAAGCCCAATACTGGAACGGCTATTTTTAGAGGTACTGTAGATTTCCAAAGTTTTCTACTATCTACAGCAATACCTTGAAAAAGTGTCGTACGAAAAAGTTATCAGCTATTCAAATGCCCACAGTCCTATGTATTTAGGTTTGAAGGTTTAACACAAATACTTTCAAAAAACCAATTGTAGTATTTATTTATTTATTTATTTACACTGTCTGACTTTGTAGCACACCCTAAAAGTTAGTTGGCCATTTTTAACAGGACAGATATTCTCTGGCATTTTTTGAAGTTTGAGGCTTGATTACACGAATACTACCGAGTTATCCATATATTTTTCAATGTTTCTGTATGTAATTAACGACAAGGAATCGATTAGTGCCATCAAATTTGTTTGAAAATGGCCAATTTTGACTGAAAATCAGAAAAAACTGAAATGCAAGTCAAAAAATCGTTTTTTTTTTTTTTTTTTTTTGGTTTGCGGGCTTTTGAGATTGATTCCGATAGTTTTTGACATGCTGAATTGAATTTTTCAAACAAAACTTAATTTTAAATGAGCGCATTTTTTTAACGATTCAAACTTCACCTAAAAGGTCGACAAAACCACGCCGCGGTACCTAGGCATAGGATCCAAGCCGACCGCGCTTTATCGATGTCTAATACCATGTAGCTGTCTGTATCCCTAATATACGGATATAGGCAGCTACGAACCATCCCTGAGCTTTTTGACCAGCCATCATAAATGTAAAAACGCTTCACAATAAACCAAACTTTTGTCCGTAAATTGGTTGCGCATGACGATGCAGTTCAATTCACACTCTTCATCTTAATAGAGCTTACTTTCTTCTCGTCAAAAGGAGGTAATAATTTCGTTCGACACACACATAATTTCGGGGCAAACAGTGCGAGGGAATCCCGAGCGTACATATGTAAATATTCTTCAGCTGCTTCTTCTTTTCTCCGCAATTACCGGTTGCCTGTCTTTTTTCTTTATTTACCCCCTCCCTCCCTCCCGTGCGAGGAAAAAAAAACCGATTTTTTTCTTTCTTTCTTGCTTACTTTTTTGTTTCTTTTTAATATGTATACCCCAGAAGTTGTTTAATTCTTGATTTCTTTGTTGCTTTTTGTTGTCTTCCTGTCACTTTTCATGGATAAGAAGAGCTGAGAGTGGGAGGATAGAGAACATGTGTTCAGGTCATCCGACTCTTTAGAACTGATTTTTGATTTGCTTTTTCTTCACGGCACAAATATTGAGCCAGTTTTTCTAACAGATAGATAAATAAGTAAAGTAAGAGGCTACCCCGAATCAGAACAGTTATGAGACTCAAAATTGTCGAGCCCCCGCAAAAGCAAGTGCGCTCCACTGAACATTTACCGTAAAAACTGTAATAGAACACCACCTTTAATAGAACGCCACCTGTAATACAACGCCACTCCCAACGTCACTTCGAAAAATAGAACGCCACCCTCTAATAGAACGCCACCCTGTAATACACCGCCACCCTGACAAACTGCGACCTATAAACATGAGCCGGTGTTCCAGTAATATTTTTTCAACGTGGATTACTGTAGTCTAAAGTACACAAACACCGAGGTGTGCAATGAACGATAAAGCTAGCTGATTACAGAGGGTACTACGGTATAGAACTCGCACAAGATAGAACTGTAACGGAATATAATTGCGTGAAATAAAACTGCTTGAAATGGAGCTGTACTAAAAAAACCAGTGCACGTAATACAACTCAGGGACTCACAATCTACAAAAAATTCTTCTTCGCGTTGTTCGAGCGGTTCTGATTCGGTACCGCTCCAATTCAGGAATTCCGTGCGAGTTCTATACTGTAGTAGGATGACAGTGATATGTCTCTTGAAATCGAATAACAGTACAAATGCATATTATCGGCCCGCTATGACGGTCAAACGCGCTCCGTTGAATTTGGTATTTTTTGATTTTCATTTTGGTATCCAAATCACTTCATTTCGCGTATAAATTCAACGTGAAATGAAATATTACCGTTTCAAAAAAGTTGTCATCTCCGAAGCCGCGTAAACTTTGAATTTAGGATCCGCCTCTTCACGCGAATTTTAACCTTTTTAAAAATTTCAGGAAAAAAAGTGAAGGAAAATATAATTTTCATGAAATTCGCGTGAAGAGGCGGAGCTTAATTTTAAAGTTAACGCGGCTTTGGTGATGAAAACTTTTTTAAAACAATAATAATTCGGAATCCAAAATGAAAATCACAAAGTACTAAAATCAGTGCAGCGCGTTTCACCGTCGTTGCGGGTCGACAATATTTACATTCTTTTTTTTCTATTTTTTCTGTTGATTTTTGTTATTTTTGGTTGTTGAAAAGTTAAATTTGATTTTTTTTTTCTAAAAATTCAGCTTCGGAAAATACACCGCCACCCTCTAATAGAACGCCACCTCTAATACAACGCCACCCCTAGACCCACTCCGAAAAATAGACCGCCATGGCGCTATATTACAGTTTTTACGGTATATGTTTTCTGTGGTTTTTCATTGTTGAAATGATTAGTTACAAATATTGTGTTTTCATTCGAGTTGCAGCATGAGAACACGAAACCCCGCCCACTTATTTGTACGCGACCACGCAATTACAGTGCTGTGTGAAGAGACGCAGACAAAAAAGGGATAGCCGACTCATGTTTTCATAATGCAACTCGTTTGAGAACACAATAGTGTCCCTTATCGATAAAAAATTGGTTGACAAATGCCCTGTTTGTCAAATTATCGACAAAAAAATGTGTCGAATTTGTCGATCTTTTATCGATACATTTCGACGAAAAATTTTTACAAATTTATCGACAAATTTGTCGAAACTTTGTCGATAAGGCACACTATTAATTTACAATCAAATTCGTAATATTTTGTGAACATTTTCCTCATTTTGATCAATTTTAGACAAAATTTATCGTTTTTCGAAATTTTTGAACTTTAAAAAATGCTAAAATTATTTATTTGAAAGGTTCAAATGCAATTATAATTCAATAATTTAATGTATTCCACGGTGTCCAGGATTTGGAAAGTGGGCGGAGCAGAGCAAACGCGCCCCACTGTATTTTTTCGCGCGAAATTCAAATTTTGACGCATTTCTTATGTTTTTCGGGAAAAAAAGCATAAATTCTAAATTTTTTCCCACGTGTGCTCCAACGAAATTATAGCTGAGGTCTTTAGAAATTTTTTAAGCCTCAAATTTGGTTCAGCCACCATTTCGGAATAATAGTTTTGAGTTTTTTGGTGTTTTTGCAGGATAAATCTTTACGAAAATTGAAGTTTGGGCAATTTTATGGTATTAAAAGATACAATACATACATTTTACAAAGAAAAACAGGTTTTAATGAAAGAAAAATAATAAAACCAATTAAAAAAATGCGATAGTTGAAAAATTCGCAAGCACCGAAAGTGCGCCATGCAGTTTTGCTGGCGCGCCAGCAAATTAGGCTCCGCCCACATTTCAAATCCTGGTCACCGTGCATTCTTTATTTTTACCACTAAAATTAACGATTTTAATAGCAGTTTTAGCGGAAATTCGGTTAAATTCATATTAAAAATATAAATGATTTTCGAATTTTTTTTTAAATTGGCAAAATCCGGAAAATTTACAAAAAACATTACGAATTTGCTTGTAATTACTTATTTTAACAAATAAAAAACAAGAAAACCAAACAATTCAAGCCAATAATCGAGTAAATGAAAACTAAGTTCAGTGGAGCGCACTTGCTCTGTGGTGGCTTGACCAAAAATCACTTTTTTTTTCCAATAAAACATCTGTAACAGTTCTGATTCGGAAAAGTTCTGCTCTTAACCTTTCTAGAAAAACTGTCAAAGAAGTGTGCTCCAAAATAGACATAATCTCCATCTTTTTCCGCATATGTTTCCTTCCTTCCACCCCAAATTGTGACTCATTTTGGTCCTGATACGCATACACACGCTGTCATTCAACACCGCATACATACCTGTCCACTGATTCATCATGTATGTAATATTTTCGTTTCATTTCGTTTCATTTCCTTTTCGCTTCTACTGTTTCATTTTATTATATTAAACCGTTCCCTCCCTTCTTTTCAAAACAAAAAAAAAGAAAAAAGAAGCATTCAATTGCTATCGCGAACCGGTCGAATTTTGCAAAGAGCTGACTAGCCGCACCATTCATGATAATCTGTTCGTCGCAAAAAGAGGGGGAATACTGCGGCTTTCGTTCTTTTTTTTTCTTTTTTTTTGCGAGTTTGATCATGACAAATAGGGAGAGAATAGGGTAGAGAACGTTTATTTCCATATTTAGCATCTTCCACGGCACCTGGCGCATTTTTAAAACCCTAAGGCTCGGTCATTTTTTGACAAAAATGCCTCGTTTTTGGATTAAAATGATGGTGTCATCCTGAATAATCGGCTCTGGGACGTTTCAAAGCAAGACGTTTCAAAACTGGGGCACTTCAAAACTGGGACGATTCAAAACTTTGAATGCAATTGTGCGTCACGGTGTACGCACTAGTGACACCAGAACACACGCACATTAAATGTTTATTTTCGTTTTGTCATTGTTTTAAACTCTTTTCACATAATATTTATTTTCTTTTTTCGTTTTGTCATTTTTTAACTCTCTTCACGCGTTTTGCTCTCGTTTCGCATTTTTTTAAAAATAATTTTTTGCCGGTATTTAAATTTGGTCAAATTCGCCGAGCTCATGTTTTGTCTTTTGTCGAGTGCTTTACCGGTAAAACGCTTTAGTAAATTTTCCGATAAATTTAACGAACCTTTACCGGTGATTTATTTTATTTAGAAAAACTTCAACCGCGTGTCTTGCATCGGCCAGGCTGAGCAACGGAATTTCACAAAACCGGTAAAAACTGCGCGAAAATTCGGAGAATGCTTAACCTGAACTTTCGGAAATTTATTGAAAAATGCTCAGAAAAATTTGGACCAAAATATTGATTTTTCTAATACATTGTCATTTTTCTTCTTTACCGGTAAAGGTTCGTTAAATTTATCGGAAAATTTACTAAAGCGTTTTACCGGTAAAGCACTCGACAAAAGACAAAACATGAGCTCGGCGAATTTGACCAAATTTAAATACCGGCAAAAAATTATTTTTTTAAAAATGCGAAACGAGAGCAAAACGCGTGAAGAGAGTTAAAAAATGACAAAACGAAAAAAGAAAATGAATATTACGTGAAAAGAGTTTAAAACAATGACAAAACGAAAATAAACATTTAATGTGCGTGTGTTCTGGTGTCACTAGTGCGTACACCGTGACGCACAATTGCACTCAAAGTTTTGAATCGTCCCAGTTTTGAAACGTTTTGTTTTGAAACGTCCCAGAGCCGAATAATCAGATCATGATTCGAATTTCTCTAAAAAGAAAATTTTCGAGTGAAAAAATAATTTCATTATCCGACAAACTTGGTGGCGCATTGGACGACGGGGGGAGGCGTGTCTTCTGGTATGACTATTAGTACATTAGACAAGATCGCACAACTGAAAATGTTTACTTTTTCACAGGGGTCAAAGGTCTGAAATAGGCATTCTCAATTGTGCGATCGGGCGCGTTTGTTCACTCACTTTTAGTTTCCCTGTACGGATCTTTGAATCAAATCAAGGCGTTGTTGTTTTTTTTTTGAATTCAAAAAAAAGGAGCATAAAAAAAACAAATTCATGCAAATATTTATGCAAATGTGTACATTTTCCCTTTACTTTCAAAACCCACTCGCACCCACCGAACTGTTTGCTTCTCTTCTCTTCTCTGATTTTTTGAAATTTGATAGCAGAATTCTTAAACGGCACTGCGAAAATATGCTCTGTTAAACACAATCTTGGCGGTGTGCCAATTTATTGTGTTTTCAATCGACTTGAGACATAAAAAGGCAAGTCTGCATTCACCGTTCTGTCTGCGTCTCTTCAAATATCATTGTGTTCGCGTGGTCGCGCACAACTAAGTGGGCGGGGTTTCGATTCGCGTTCTCATTTCGTGTCTCAATTCGAATACACGTTTTTTGAAATGCATTTTTCCGGCAGAAAGTGTGCGTGAGACGCAGACTGTAAGACAGTTTTTTTACGCGACGCAGCCGCAGCCGCAGCGCTCAGCACCATCTGTGTGGTAACATTTGCAGATACGCTCTATTGCAATTTTTAAATACCATCATATCATACCTGTTTCGAAATATTAGCATGACGCTCTAATGCATTATCAGCAGTTTCACAGAATGCGACCTGTGATAGCCTAGAGTCTTTTTGCGAAAAAAAAACCAACTCTGTTCAAATTTTTGTTTCATTACGGTGTTCTTGCAACAAAACAAAATCTCTAGATACATATAGAATTGTACTGTCACCAAATTTGGCATGGCGCACGCCTCCCCCGTCGTCCAATCCGCCACCTAGTTCGTCGGATAATGAAATTATTTTTTCACTCGAAAATTTACTTTTTTGAGGAATTCGAATCATGATCTGATTATTCAGGATGACACGACCATTTTAATCCAAAAACGAGGCATTTTTGTCAAAAAATGACAGAGCCTTTGGGTTTTAAAAATGCGCCAGGTAGAAACAAGGCGGTCAAAGTTTGGTGAAACTTGGACAAGTTTGAAGGGTAGGTAAAATACTAAACGATATTCCTTTTTTTATGAGTTTCAGCAATATCACTAGGATATTAAACAAATTCTAAAAATCCTTTTAAAAAACCGATAATTTCAATTGAGCTCCTCAAGCTCACGTAACGTGATACCTCCATTTTTTGCCAACCAGTCCCTTCGGATCACCAGAACTTTTCCTTCTTCTACCTCCATAACGTTGTTTTTGCCTCCTTTTCACCCTCCTGTTGCCGTGAACACATGTTGTGTTTGTCTCGGGTCGTGGCGCGCTGATAACAGGCGGTCTTCCTCTTTCCTACCCATTATCATCATCATTTGGTTTCTTGTACAACACATATCTTGATCCAGATCGTTCTTTTTGTATCCTTTGCCTCCTCTTACTATCTTGTTGCGCAACGGTTCAATATTATTACATTATTCAAGTTTCAGGAGGAAACTATTTCCAGCCGTCAAACAGTGTTTGCTCAAGAGGAGAAAAGGAAGAAAAAAAAACGGTGCGTCTCTTTTTTTTTCTTGATTTTTTTTTATTGATTTTGCTCCGTTTGAAAAAAAAAACACATCATGCCACCAATTTCTGATCATCCGTGTTGTCAAGTATCGAAAAAAAATCCTATCAAACAGCTGGCCTTGAAGAGCACGGGAGAAGTGAGAGCATGTGTTGTGCACCTGTGAGCAATTGTGTGAGAGAGAGAGAGAGAGAGAGAGAGAGAGAGAGAGAGAGAGAGAGAGAGAGAGAGAGAGAGAGTGGAAAATGGAAATGGAATTGCGCTCTGACGCTCTGACGCCAATGCGAATTTTTTGGCATGTGCTCTTTTGACCTTTGTGCAAGCCGTTTTCCGATTTTTTTTTCTTGTCTATATTGTGTTTTCAATCGACTTGCGACATGAGAACGCGAAACTCCGCCCACTTATCTGTGCGCGACCACGCGAACACAGTGATATTTGAAGAGACGCAGACAGAACGGTGAATGCAGACTTGCGTGTTCATGTCGCAAGTCGATTGAAAACACAATAAAACCGTGATATCGGTCTCAGAAGCGACCTCAGAAAATGGGGCAAGACTCTCCGTGTTTTCGGACTCTGACTCGTGTCTCAAGCGGTATTTCAGAAGTTTTCATAGCTTTCTGTTTCCTGCCTAAAATTTTGTAAGAAACTTTCCGGATAGGATTTCTTTTCTTAAAAATTTTTTACGGCAAAAAAAAAATAATAATGGGCAGAGCTTGCGACTTTAGAATACAGTTTGAAGGGTCCAAAAAACCGGCTTAAATTTCTAAAGCTTAAGCATTTTTTGTTATGATTTCTTCTGTCTTTTTAGCAATATTGGAGTACGGTGTTTACAGACTTATAACAAAGCCAAAAAAGAACCGCCTTTCAAATTGTTTGCTGTTTTTTTTTTTGCCTGAAATTCGGAACTGATTACAAAATTAGATACGCACTATACTCGGTATAAAACGCTGAAAACTCGCTCCAAACGAACAAAAAATTTCACATGCATTTGGAGTGAGGTTTAGAGAAATCAGAGCAAAACATCGGTCACGGTCTCTCAATTTTCTGCACTCTCTCGTAGCCAACGTGGCCGCGTCCACCACTGTGCGAAGGGAGCGCGTTTGCAGCGCTCCGTACTGAGAATATTTAACCAAAAAGAATTATTCACATTGATATAGTGTTTTCAATCGACTTGCGACATGAAAACGAAACGCAATTCAATTCAATTCAAGTCTGCATTCACCGTTCTGTCTGCGTCTCTTCAAATATCACTGTGTTCGCGTGGTCGCGCACAAGTAAGTGGGCGGAGTTTCGCATTCTCATGTCGTGTCGCAAGTCGATTGAAAACACAATAAAATTTTATTGTTTTTGTTGAAATAATATGGTGCGGAAAAATCATCAATACATACTATTTTTTTAGTCGTATTTTGAGCTTACTTCTTTGTTTATTTAATTGAATAAGTAATATTCAAATCTAATTGGAAAATTAGGAATCATCCACTGAAGAGCAACGCCCACTCTTTGAATGTTAACAGTTTTTGAAATTCAAAATTCCTGCGTCTCCCCCTCTATCATTCTCTCGCTTCATGTTTGCCCCTCTTCTCTATTTTAATCTTGAATATCAATGCTTTTTTTGTTGCCTGTTTCACTCTTCCTGAAAACCAAACCAACACGACTGTCGAGGTAAACTGTCCTGCTCGCTTTCCGACCAATCTCAATTACCTCTGTGAACACGTGCCAGGTGGCGTCCGACCTCGCGACGGAATAAATTCTTTCATCCGTAATTACTTAGAAGAACTATCCCCTCCACCTTCTTCCGCCATTTCTCCACATCTCAACCTGCTTCTCACAAGGACACCACCAAGTGACGAAGAAGATGAAGATGAAGATGAAGAAGAGGGCGAAGCCAATTTCTCCCTCCAATGTTCTTTAATAATAATAATAGAAGTATGGTATGCAGGCGCGCATATACATACCGTCGAGTGGTGTCGAGGAGGCACCGAAGACGGAAAAGGGCGGAGAAAGCTGGTTGACTACTGCCATTCAAATTATAGTGCACTGCCCGCCCCTTTTGTGTACTTTTTTCCGGAAGGTGACAGCTTTGTTCTAGTTTTTATTCTTCTAGATCTTTGTAATTTTTCTTAAATCCAGTAACTCTAGCCTTGTGTCTTTTGTTACAGTGAGGATTTCGCGAGATCTAATTTCCGGAATTACATAATTTTGGTAATTATCTTTTTTTTTTCAAAAAAAAAAAAGTATATATTGTCGTCCCGCCAAAATGGTCAAACGAGCTCAGCTGAACTCAGCGATATGCGATTTTCAATTTGGTTTCCAACATATTTCATTTCACGTATAAATTCAACGTGACATGGAATAATTTGGAGACCAAAATGAAAGTCGCATAGCGTCAAGTTCAGCGGAGCGCGTTTGACCATTTTGGTGAGTCGACAATAATCATTTTATTGTTTATTTTTTCAAAATACTATCATCTCAATTTTCTTACCAGCCAAAGTAAGAGTTCACGCGTGCGAAAAATACAATTTTTCTTCGACTTGATGAGTTCTAAATTTTTCAGATTTCAGTTTAGGATGAAAAATTAATTGAAAAGTTATCCAAAGCTTTTCCTACTGGGTCTGTCACAATTTTTTAGTACGGTATTTTATATTTTTGCCGATTAATAATGTTTGAAGGGTTTTTGGGGGTACGACAGAATAGAAATAGGCCAAATAGAAATGCTACAAAATAGAATTGCTACAAAAAAGAACTGGAAAAAATAGAACTGAGCTAAATAGAAATGCTACGAAATAGAACGGCTTCAAAATAGAAATGAGCGAAATAGAAATGCTACAAAATATAAATTTTTGGGCGATGGAGCGCGTTTGCATCATTTTTTCAATTGCTCAGTTTTTCGCCGATTTTCCATTTTTTTTTTCTGAAACTGCATTGATTTTATACCTTTCTTCATTTTCGATGTTGTTAAGTGCGTAAAATTTCTGAAAATTACTGAAGAAACCTATAATAATCGGAAAATTCGAAGAATAATGCAAACGCGCTCCATCGCACCGATTTCTATTTCGCCCATTTCTATTTTGTCACATTTCTATTTCGCGCTGTTCTATTCCGCTCATTTCTATTTTGTAGCCGTTCTATTTTTTCCAGTTCTTTTTTGTAGCAATTCTATTTTGTATCATTTCTATTTCGCCTATTTCTATTCTGTCGTACCCCCGGATTTTTCTTATAGTGTTTTCAATCGACTTGTGACATGAAAACGAAGTCTGCATTCACGGTTCTGTCTGCGTCTATTCAAATATCATTGTGTTCGGGTGGTCGCGCACAAATAAGTGGGTGGAGTTTCGCGTTCTCGTGTCGCAATTAGATTGAAAACACAATAATTCGAAAAATCCTTTAAGAATTTCACACTTTTTCCGACTATTTTACCTTAAAAGGTACAACTAATTTTTTCACAAAATTCTTAATTTTAAAGAGCATTCCTAATAGTTTTAAGTTATTTTGTGTTCACGAGCTTCAGAATAGCTTAAAAACCAAATTAACGCCTTCCGAAAACGTGAAAACTTTCTGCGCGTAAATTCCTCATTATTATTTTCAATGCACGCAGAATTTTTCACTGATCACGAATATTTTGATTTAATGAGTCCACGTTTTAGAAAAAGCTGAAAATCACATTTAACGTCTTCAGAACACGTGGAATTTTTTCACGTAAATGGCTCATAATTATTCTCAATCAACGCAGTTTTTATGTTGATCACGAATTTGTATGTTTTAATCAGAGGCCGTATTCATGAACATTTACCGTACGTAAATGAAAAAGGTAAATGATCTTCTCGACAGAAAATTAAACCTCTGGAATGTTCAAGGTGTTCATGACACTATAAACAATCCGTGAAGGGTTTTAGGAATAACGAAATTTATATTTTCCGTCACACGGCACCCCAGCCTTCCAAAATTGTTTCTACCTGGGGCATTTTTAAAGCCATAATGCACGGTGATTTTCTGACAAAAAGGCTTTGTTTTGGATCAAAATGATTTTGTCATCATGAATAATCAGGCAATGATTCGAATTTCTCAAAAAACTAAATTTTCGAGTGAAAAAATAATTTCATTATCATTGGACGACGAGGGAGGCGTGCGTCAGAACACCCATTTACTAGCTTATTAACCGTACGGTAAATATTCATGAATACGGCCTCAGTTCACCTCTTCAAAAAAAGCTGAAAATCACAATTAAAGTCGTTACTACGCTCCGATTTTCCGCAAATCTCGCAGCAAAAATCTGAGCGTCGTAACTGAATTTCGTTTGTTGAGCACATAATATTTTTTTCGGCATAGAATCTCGGCTTCAACCCCGAAAACTTTCCGCCAAAATTTGAATTTTTGCCGACTCCTTTCCATTTTCACTTTCTGTAATCCCCGCGCGTTCCCATGAAAAAGCAACATGTAGAAAGAAGAAACCAATAAACTTTTTTTGTCGTTTGGCGAACGAACGAATCTGCTGGCAAATAGTAGAGTATGTAAGGTAGCACCGCCCTGGCAATGATGCGTTGAAGGTCGTGAGCCACTTGGAGAAATCCACGAACACTTCATTTTGATCGTTTTGTTCTTTCTTTCTTTCTTTTTTCTTCTTCCATTGAGTTCAGAATGGCACGGCGTGTGATTTCTCATTTGTCTGGAATTCTGTTTCGTCCTATTGAAATGTTTTCTCTTTTGTTTCTGATATTACGTCATTATAATTTATAAATAACAAGCCTGATATGACGCCCATCGGCTGTTAGGTTGGGAAAAGTGACAAAAAAATATACTTAAACGTGAAAACCTATACAGACATAGTTGAATAGCGTAATATAAACAAGAAAGATATAAGAAAGATTTAAAAACTTTGCCGTTTCAATTTTCTTTAGCTTTCCACGGCGGCCGTTTTTCGCCCGCCCGACCCGTCCGGGTGAAGGACCGTCCGATGCCCGGGCAAAAAAAACGCCCGCGTGAAATGTTTTTTATTTCTTCAAAGTATTAATAAAAATGGTAATTAAAAAAATGTTTATTAGTGAAACAAATTCGGAGTCAACAATTCGATTGAAACTTGTTGTCCACTCGATCTTAAAAGGAATCTTGAATTATTTTTTTTATTTTCCGCAAACCTCTTTATATTCGTGACCTTCGAATTTTTCTTGAATCCTCGCAACTTTTCATTCCGCGAAACGCTCGAAAATGGTGATAGTGATTTTCCTTTTTTCCAATGGTTCCACAATATTATTATCCACGATAGTTGAAGAACAGCTACTCTCCATTTTAATCATTTTCGACTTCCTAAAAATAAGTTTGATAGTTGAAATTACGAAAAAAAAACAGTAAAAATCATGTTTAATACCATTGGGAATTCATTAAAAAAAATCGAAAATTGAATTACGTGCAATGTACCGTGACGGTGTGTCCAAACACCGTCACGTAAAATCGCAGACCGGGCAATGCGGACGGGCAGCGGTTGCCCGGACGGGTATGGGGAAATTTCGGACGGCCCGTCCATGGTGGAAAGCTTATTCACGTAGACTGTGCATGTATGAGTTTAGGCTTTTCGGTCTTTACCGGCTGTACAATTAAGTAACTGACATTACAGGTAAAGACCTTTTTTGATTTTGCTACGTACGCTACTTGCCAAGAAAATTGCAAATTGCCACGGGATTTGGCAGGTTTGCTTGGGCAGCTAATTGCCGAAAATTCCCTGAGTTCTGAATTATTGGCCTATTTTTATCGTTCGTTTAAATTTGTCTTTACACACGTCTAAATTCGATGTCTGCCAATTGCAATCCGGATTTTTGTGTTTAGTCGGCGAAGCACTACTACCAGTTCACAGGGCGGCACAAACATGCAAACGAACGGCCAGTCATTGTGTCAACACGCGGGGGTTATCGCGGTTATCACGGAGGGAGGGAGAGAGAGAGAGTTTGCACATGTTCATGTTAACTTTTGTGTTCATTCATTCGCCGTCTTTACATTCTGTGGCACAGTTGTCTTCTTTATTGCTTCTGGTTTGAATCCCGGCGATCACTTAAATTTTGAAAAGTCCAACGCTCAAGTGGCCGTGATTTAAAAGCGTGATTTCCTCATTTAAATATACAAAAGACTACACTATTTTCAATTTTCTTACTTGTTTGTCCCTGGTATCCGTCGAAAACCAAAAAGCCAAAAAGGCAGGCAAAGCAATCTAAAAGTGAACGAGCGGTATATCACTTTCACTACTTTTCTGCCTACCAATTATCAAGCCCTTTGGATTTTCGTTTTGTTTTGTTTTTGTTTCATCTCATCTCAATCTCATTTCATTAGACACTTATGACCAAATCTATCATAGTTATGTCCTCCCTGACCTACTACCTCTAAATCTTTCCCTTTCTCCCATCCCGGATCCTTCTCGACTTTACACTTTCTTTCTTTCTTTCCTGGCGCCACGAGTTTTGAAAGAAAAGCGAGGAGCGAAAAAAATGTATCCACAGAGCCAACAACATCTGCTCGTTAATTCCGTGTTTGCCATCAATTCCAAATGTTTATTCCTAATTGTCGTGTCGACCTGGAGAAACTGTGCATGTACTTGTGTAAATAAAATAAGGAAGGGAGTAAAAGGAAAGAAAAGAGACCTTTTTCGAACAAATAATACCAGACTCGCGACCCACTCGAATTGAGTCACTCGAAACGGAAGGAAAGGAAGAGAAACGTTTCGTGGAGCAGTGGCAACGATTTTGTCTATTTTTCCATCTTAAGCTTTGTGATTTAATTTTTCCGGATAGAAGCTCATTTTCTGATAATTTTTTGTTTTTGCTATGTATATAAAACTACTGTAGGACTGTTTGAGATTTCGTGTGTCACACTGTTTTCTCAACTCCTACTAAACTGTTTTGCACCAAAATTAATAATAAAACTTTTCAAAGATATGCATATATTGTGTTTTCAATCGACTTGCGACACGACATGAGAACGCGAATCGAAACGAAACTCCGCCCACTTATTTGTGCGCGACCACGCGAACACAGTGATATTTGAAGAGACGCAGACAGAACGGTGAATGCAGACTTGGACTGGCGTTTTCACGTCGCTAGCCGATTGAAAACACAATAGTGCTCCCTTTTTTCTTATTTTTTTTTTAATTGATTCTTTCCTAATATTGAAAACTAAATACTGAAACTTTTTGAGATTATTAGCACGGCAGGAAAAGCTCAGTAAAGCTGGCTTATATTGTGTGCAGTTCTGAAAACGACTATCCTCCTTCCAAAGTTTGTAATTCTTGAATTTTAAACTTTTCAACGAATGACCTCCCTCTTTGCTAAACACCCACCCTCTTTTAGGAGATTTCACGACAACTTTTTTTTAATTCATGCAATTTTTTTTCCAAAAAATGTTAAAAACAGCCTTTTTACTTTTCTTTTTTACATTTTGACAATTCTTTGTGATTATTTCGATTGGAAGCACGATCTTAACAGTGTTCAAAAAAAAACTTTCGAATTCTACCGTAATTTCTAGAATTTGGGCCACACACGGTTACGAAATGAGGCCAATTTTGAACTGTTTTATCGCTCTGGAAATTGTAAACTGATGTTTTCCATTTTAGTACCTAACCTTTACCTGCCTTGTTCTTTGATCTTAACCTACCAGAATCAAAAACGGTCGTTATCTAGCCCGACAGTACCTTGTTTTGCTTGCTCAGATTCTTACAACATATACCAGTTCTATGTCCACGTAGACTGTGCTCAGATCCCAGCAGAGCACTCCTTCGGGTTTTACTGGTTGTACAATTTGGTGCACTGACAGGGCAGACAAAGCACGTTTTTGATATTTTTATTGTTTTTTCAGTCGACTTGCGACATGAGAACGCGTGACGTGACTCCGCCCACTTTTTTTCGCGCGACCACGCAAACACAGTTCGATTCGAAGAGACTCAGAGAAAATATGTATTTTTTCTCTCGTTCTCATGCTGCAACTCGATTGAAAACACAATAGGTACAGATAATTCCGCTTATGTTTTCCTGAGCGATAAGCATTGCTTTATTTTTATTCTTTTTTCTAACATTTCAAGCTCGCACCAATTTCCTCAATCCTCTCTCCCCATTCCATTAAAACAACCGAGTGAAACAGATTGGCAAAATTCCTCTTCAGAATGAAGAATTTCCCTTCATTCCCTTTTTCTTCCGTAGATCAAATTGCGCAACTCGTTTCTCCCCTTCATCCCCTTTTTTTCTGATTCTTCACACACTAGTAGCAGTTTTTTGGTTTCTTTTTGTCTTCCCCTTCGCCCTCGATCATGATATGATAATGTCTCAAACTGTGAGTGTATGCATTGTATGTTACACCCTCAGCTTTGATTCATTATCACCTCAACAGAGGCAAGTAGCGAACAGGTAAGAATCGGAAGGAAGGCGTTTTCTTGTTGTTTCTTTTCCTCCTTTATTTTTCGTCATTCTTTCTTTTTTCCTTCAATTAGCCGAGCATGAGCTCTTAGCTCTTTGAGCTGAATTCTTTCCGGCGAAAAATGTGTAACAGTCGGGACTGCGTCTCTCGTGATCTTTCAATTTCTTCCCGTCTCTCGCCAAGCTTTTCAATAATAAAATCTATGTTTTTCCTCTTCGTGTATGTTTTCTTTTTGTCTTTCAGGAGCTTCTGATCGATTGGCAAAGGGTTCGGGAGCAGGCCAGCCAAGACGTCGAATCAGTAAATCATGTACTCCGGACACCCCATTCTTGATGTGAGTTATTCTTTTACAGTTTTATGCAAGTTGGGATATGATCTGGAAATAAATTAGTTCCCGGTGTAATTCTGAAGCCATTTTAAAAAATGAGAAGGTTCAATTCACAGTTTATTAGTTTCTTTATGTTTATTTAGAATTTTGGACGATGATAATTAATGGTAGAAGCAATGGAAAACTACCGTAAACAGGATTTCATGCGTTTTTAAAAATGCATAACCTTACGACTAGTTTTTTTCAAGAGTATGCCATTTTTTGAATATGTGTTTTTTCTCAAATTCAGAAAAGTCTAATATAATGGATTCGTGGCGAAGTGACAATTTTTTTCACGTCTTTATTTGTAAAAATGGAGAAATAACTGAAGAAATGGAGACACTTTTCGTTGCCCAGTTTCACGTGAAATGTCACTCCGTCACGAATCCATTATAGTAAGGTATTTAGAAAGTCAAGCTTTTTTATCACACCAAAACAAATTCTAAAGTTTTTACCGTAAATTGTGTCTTCAATCGAGTTGCAGCATGAGAACATGAGTCTGCTATCCCTTTTTTGTCTCCGTCTCTTCAAATAGCGCTGTGTCAGCGCGGCCGCGCACAAAAAAAGTGGGCGGAGTTTCGCGTTCCGTTCTCATGTCGCAACTCGATTGAAAACACAAAGTTTTTATCGTATCTCAGGGTATTTTCGTCTCCATTTTCTTGCCGATTAACATCGCAAGCCTTTTTGAGAAAGTTCAGAGATCACGTAAAGCCACACCTACTCAGGTTTCTGTTTTGTGTTTGGTTGAAATTTTGGATTGGGTGTTTTCATGAATTTGCCCGGCAAGAATTTTCAGATTATACAATTTAAGAAAATATTGTCGGCCCGCCAAAATGGCCAAACGCGCTCCGCTGAACTCAATACTACGTGGATTTTATTTTGGTTTCCAAATTTTTTCATTTCACGTGTAAATTCAACGTGAAATAAAATAATTTGGAAACCAAAATGAAATCCACGTAGTATTGAGTTCAGCGGAGCGCGTTTGACCGACGTGGCGGGCCGATAATAAATGAATTTTTTTAATGAACTCACGTCGAATTTTCGAAAGTTGAAGCTTTGGCAAAGTGGCACAGCCTAATTTTAATTTTCACGTGGCTTGCAAGTGGTATATATAACGTTTTTATTCGAAAAAATGAAGAAATAAAGAGATTTTTCGTTTCCCAATTTCACGTGAAATGTCACTCCGTCGCGAATGCATTATAGAGAAATGGTTTTATAAAATTCTAGACCTTTGACTCCATTTAAAGTAATTTCAAGATAAACATATATCAATTTTTACGTGAATAATAAATACACGCGTTTTTATAAAAACCCAATTTAATTTTGCAACGTTGAGGGCAATAGTTTGTGTTCTTTTTAACAAAATGTTCAACTGTGAAATAACCAAATCCCCAAAATACACTGTTGGTTTTCCTTTATTTTCACAACTCAATTTTCATCTTTCAGGAAATCAAGAAGGGGTTCAAACTTCGGCCCACCAAAACCGTCGACAAATCCAAGCCCATCATCTATGCGGAAGGCGAGGATGAAAGTGAGGTGGCAGTCACCAAACGGGCGCCTCCGTCCGGAATCCTTCCGCCCGGTCAGGCGATTCCAAATCCCACCTCGTTCATCCCTCCACCCGTCGCGAACGGATTTATTCCACCTCCAGTGGACTTTGGGCCTGGCGGCATTCCACCACCACCTCCAATGTTTGGAGCAGGTGGAATCCCACCACCTCCGTCTATGGGAGGAATTCCCCCACCACCACCAATGGGTGGAGCCCCTCCCCCACCTCCACCGCCAATGGGATTGTTGCCTGGAGTGCCAGCTCCACAACCACCCCGCCCAAAAAC
The DNA here is from genome assembly GCA_963572235.1 of Caenorhabditis japonica. Classification (NCBI taxonomy): domain Eukaryota; kingdom Metazoa; phylum Nematoda; class Chromadorea; order Rhabditida; family Rhabditidae; genus Caenorhabditis; species Caenorhabditis japonica. The sequence goes on along the minus strand of OY754343.1, from coordinate 20,155,334 downwards.
TCCGTTAAATCCGGCGCTCGCCAAGTTGGGAGGAAAAACGCCTGGAACAGTGGATCGTGGAGAGTTTTTGAAGGGAATTCAAGGAGGTTTTAAGCTGAAGAAAGCAGTGACCAATGACAAGTCTGGATTGTTTGTCGACGAGGAAATGAGAGAGAAGAGTGTGACTCTGGTAGAGGCAACCCCTTCTTCGTAAGTATTTTTTATCATGCTCGACAGAAAAAAAATTATTTTTTATTGGCTTCAGGTATATTGCACCGGATCGTGGAAGAAGTCCAGCCCGCCCTCACTCTTCTCTAGGTTTTGGAGCCGATGATGATAGGTGAGTATTTTGAAATTATTGTTTTAATAATAGGCAAATTATCCTTACCTATCTTTTTCGTGCCTACCTTTGTTCAGTTACATACCTTGATAATTACCTACCTTGAAGTTTACCTACCCTGTAACTTACTTAATTTTGCAACCGGGTAGGAAAAAAAGGTATGATCTACTGTGATATGAGGTCACCTTACATGAACAGATAACAGATAGAGTACACAGGTGAAATGCGGTGGATGCATATAGTGTCCGTATTTTAATCATGTCGTCCTTTTGATCCATTGGACGGTATATAATAACTTTTTATTTGTTTTGCATTGAAATAAATAAATTGAATGTCTATACACAAGCCTGCGACATTTGGCGACTTTTTCCCTGCTTTTTTTCACTTTTCTTACAAGTTTTTTTTCTTGTAACGGAACTGATTTTTTTACTTCAGCTCTTCCGAATTTTGTGATTTTTGTGGCTGAATTAGTAAAATGTGTAAAAGTTAATCAAACGACGCGAATTTATTACATATCTACAGCCTAATTTACATTAATGCACGATATGATTCAAATACGGACACTATATGCATCCACCGCATTTCACCTGTGAGCAAAGCAGGAAACTGTCATGATCATGGTAGGTAGAGAACGTTTTTGATTTGGTAGGTAGCTGAACAAAAGTAAGTACTGAAAAAGTTGGTAATTATAGATTGCCGATGTTCCTCGTCTTAAATGAGCCTAGAAGAAAGCAGGGAACATTTTCTAGTTCCCCTCCCTTTCCCCAGGCTTCATTTGGATCACATAGTATATTCCTAGTGCAATAAAAAACAAAGACTTTCTCTACAACCTACATTACTGACCAAAAAGAATTATCGTAAATCGGTAGTACACTACCTGACTTTGTAATGGGGTTATTCACGAAATGGCAAAAAATTGCAAAAAACTTGCGCGAAAACTCGAAAAATGCTCCGATTGGCCTGAAATTTTGGGAAATGAGGCAGTAAACTCTCCCGGACATTCCTACAAAATTTCAGAGCAAAATATCGATTTTTTAGAAATATTAATTTTTTTTTCTGAAAATGCTTAAAATCGATATTTTTGTCTGAAGTTTTGCGGTAATGTCCAAGATAATTTTCTCCTTCATTTCCCAAAATTTCAGATCAATCGAAGCATTTTTCGCACAGTTTTTTGCCGTTTTTGCCATATTTTTCCATTTCGTGAATAACCCCATATAAAAACAACTTAAAGTTGGACGTTTTAATATTTTTCTCTATTTTTCTCCGCCTCCATAAACTTATATTTCCAGATTCCGAACGGCGCGAACTCCCGAACCACGCAACGACTCACCGGAACAGCTCCTCGGACAACGACGACCGATTGTGATGCGCCAAAAAGGAGCCCCACCACCGCCACCGCCAGAGTTTGGTTTCGATGCGGAGAAGCAAAAAGTGACTTCGGAAGACATTGAAAAAGAGATCAAAAAAGGATCGGTGGCGTCTAAAATGGCAGCGCTTATGGGCAACATGGGATATTCGGCCGAAAAGTGTGAACAACTCGGAACAGGAACTTTGCCACGTGCGACCTTCAGAAGAAGTCCCCTGCGGAGTTCGATGATGTCATCGTCTTCAGAAGTGAATAACAACAGAGACGATGAGACACCGAGACCGAAACCTGTATCGAAATGGCATGTGGACACTAATTACGGATTGAAGTCAGCCTCAAGATGTAAGAATTTTATATTTGATTTATATCATATTTGTATATTTACGGGTTAGCAAAAACGGGATGGCAAAAAAAAATAGTATTGATTTTAAAAGGTTGTCACCTCCAAAACCGCATGCATTTTATAATTAGGGTCCACCTCTTCACACAAATTTCAACCATTTCAAAATTTCACAAAAAAAAGTGAAGGAAAATAAACATTTCATCAAATTCGCGTGACGAGGCAGAGCTTAATTTTGAAGTTCACACGGCTTCGGAGGGGACAAATTATTTAAAACGATAATATAATGGATTCGTGACAGATTGACACTGGAATTCACGTTTTTATTCGAAAAAATGCTCAGGAAATTATTGGCGCGTTATGGCGAGAGTCGGAATCTAGGTGGCTAATAGCCACTGAAAATGGCTATTAGCCGTTGAATATGGCTATTAGCCGTTTTCAATGGCTATTAGCCAAAAATGTCCTGATTGAAGAAATGAAGAGATTTTACGTCTCCCAGTTTTACGTGAAATGTCACTCCTTCACGAATCCATTATTTATATTTAACACCATTAGAAAAATGTTTCGTTTTTTAGCAAACGTGCCACTGGAAAGAGAAGAAAGAGCCTCATCTGTAATGAAAGACAGAAGCTCTTCCTGGCTCGATCTCACCCGGCCAACTATCGAAAGAGCCCGAACTCAATCCCCGATTCCGCTGTGCGAGCGGCTAGAATATGACGATATGGACTTTGACGAGCTCGTCGACACGGTAGAAGCTGAGCAAAAAGCCGCTCTGGCTGCTCCCTCTCATGCCCCGACATCCCAATCCGATAAACCGGAAAAAAAGAAGACAACGACGACGCGAAAAAAGTCCAAACAACTTCCCGAGCCGATCAGCGTAAAAACCGAGTTCTGCACAACAGGAGCCAGTCGGCCGGCGACGACTCCACAGATTCAGGAAACACCGCCGACGCCTGCACAGAAGAAGACGTATGGGTATGCTGCAGCTCCTGCAGCCTCTTCCCAGAATACGACAAAGGCAACAAACACTTGGAGGTAAGCCGGAAATTGTTCGCATTAGAACATATTTCCCGAACTGGGCGACGGGTAAACACGACAGACTTGTTTATGGTCTATAAAAGGGGTGAAAAGTGAGGATTGTGAGGGAATGACGGAAGAAAAAAATCTAAATGACCCAATTTTCTCCTTTTTTTTTTCGAAAAATTTCCTTTCTATTGATTTTATCTCCTTTACAGATCCACCAGTCCATCTGCTTCTGCTGTTGAATCTTCTGGAGGAATGTCCCCGATTTCTTCAATGTCCACTGCTTCTGCTCCTTCACCATCCTCTCTCTCGGCCGGAAGTGTGTCACCTGATTCTACGCCAAAGAAGAGAGTAGGCGCCAATGCAAACTTTGAGAAGGTAAGCGCTCTCTTAATTTCGTAAATGTATTTCCCACGTTTCTAGGCAAAAGAAAAGTGGGGAGCTGTACCGAATGCCAATGACTCGCCGCCCATCACACGTGGATACTTGATGCGCGAAAGCAAGACGCCAACTCGCGAGGAAACCACGCCAGTTCGAGAGAAGACTCCTGTGAAAACAGAGGAGCCGAAGAGTAAAAAGGTGACTAGCACGACATCTTCTGCGTCCAAAAAGGAAAAAGAGAAGAGCCCGCCGTGCTTCGCAGTGACGGCCGCCGAGGCGAAAGGCGCTGCGGCGGTTGCCAAGGCGAAGACGAGAAAGAAGTCGGTGAAATCGTCGGCACCAATCCCTTCCACCACCTCCACCACCTCCACCACTACTAACAAACCAACTAGCACCACAACGAAAACCAAAACTCCCCCATCCTCCTCATCAACCGAACACTCTCCCTCTCCCGCAACTATCACAACTGCCAAACGGAACAGTATCGGTAACAGTGATGTTAAGAAGAAGACGCCATACGGACAACCTATGTCTGGCACTGTAGCTGATCGGGCGAACAGGTTTAAAGAGCAACTTCAAGCGGACGAGGACAAGGGCAAGAAGTCGTGGCAGGTAAGGAAGTTGAGAAGCAGTGGGAAAAGAGAGGCAGAAAGGCGGAATACACGGCATGCTGGAGCCTACGAAAGTGCAAACGCGCCCTGGCACACTTTTGCGTTTTTCTCTGCGCCTCCATATATTTCTCTTGGAGTAATGCCAAAAATCTTTGGCGCCGTGCCAAATATGTTTTTTTTGGCTAAATATAACGTTGTTCGCATTTTTAGTCCCAATTTCCGTATTTTGTTTTTCAGAATTTAAATTAAATTAAAATTAACAGTTTTTATTTACGAAAAAACCGACTTAAAATGAATTTTCCAACAAAAAAATTATCGCATTAATCTCAAAAACAACCATTTCAAAAACATAATTTTTTTTTAATGAGAAACAAAAAATAATAATAAATGAGCAAAAAAAAATAACAAAGAAAAGTAAGAAATAAACAATAAAATCTCGTAAATCGACACAAGTCTCTGCGGAGGAGACGCAGGGACGCGAGAGTAGAGTAGCGCGCGCGAAAATTCGATTTTGAAAAATAATTCAAAAGCGTAGCCTCCAACACGCCGTGGAATATTGGGAATTGAATAATGCACTCATATCGGCACGAGCCGAAAGTTAGAATAAGCACCAGGTCGTCCAGCTAAAAATTCTTCCAATTATAGCGCATAATTAATATTACTCTCGTCGTCTCACAATCAGCAAAGGTCCGTAATTTTAAAAAAAAACCACATTCTCGACACGATTTGTGGCACAGTTGAAAATGAGTGCGACCGTAACCCATTTAACGGAAGAGTGAGAGTAAATAAAAAACCATTTTTCACTATTTCATTGAATGGATTACGGTAGCAAACTGTGTCATAATTCGTGTCGAGATCCATCGTAAGAAATTGGCATTTTTTAACGAACCCTTGCTGGCAATGAGACGAAAGTAATGAGAACGTTCTTGTTTTTATTCAAATTTTGGAGACTTTGTTGAATTTTCAGTTGTGCGATCGTGACTTTATGCGGCTTGGTGAAGGCATATTTTCAAAAAAAAAAAAAGTGATTTTTTGCCTCCTCTCTTTTCCCAAATTCTTCCCAAACAAAATCCAGTCTCACCCTCGCTTTTTTCACCCACACCTCGTCACAATTTATGTTTTAGAAGGGTCAAACTAAGAACTACTGACATCTCGTCGTCCACGCATATCTCTTCCCAAGGTACTTAGAATGGTGGCTGCTGAGTTTTCTTACCCTTTTCACCCACTCTATAACCTTTTCGCACCTGGTTTCTTTGTTTTTTTGTGTGCGTGTGTCTGCGTGTCGGCTTTAATTACAGTTTTATTATGGACCTATATCTATTCGATGCACTGTAGAAAAATGGAAAAATGACTAACAATTTGAATAAATCCAAAAAAAAATTTTTTAGAGCCACGGAGTCGAAAAAAAGTCCCGGTTTTTGGGCAAAAACTTAGTCGTTATATGCTCCGAATTGACAAAAACCTCTAATTTTCAACAAAAACTTGGAAAATTTATTTTTAACGGGCAGAAATACGTTTTTTTTTTTTTGGTAATTTTTTTGGGGACAAAATTTTTTTTTTTGGTAATTTTTATTGTCCCACCCTGCTCCGTAGGAGCATTCTCCGAGTTTTTTCCCAGTTGTTCGTAAATGTGTTTTCTATTTTTCTACAGTACTCGGAATAAGCCCATTACAGAACTGGTGTTTTTCAAATAATCTGCGTTATTAAAAAAAAAATACCGAAATCCAAATTGAAAGAAAAAGTGTTTTCCAATTGTTTTCTTTAACGTATTGCCATCTAACGTGTGTCTTTCTTCTCAGCATCCATTCATGATGTCCACTCCTTCTCGTCCGCCAACGTCCAATTTGTCCGCACGTGAACAACTTTTCTCCTCTTCCTCCTCGTCGTCCGTCTCGCCTCGTCATCAACACCGTCAACGAGACGTGATCAATGTGCCGATCAGTGCTCCATGGTACTCTACCGAACCACTTGTCAATCGAGAACCGCCTGCTGCCACGTCATCTGCCGCCGCTGGCAACAAATACTCGCCGAATTCGTATCGGGTATCCTTTTATTTGTCCCCTTTTTCCTACCCCCTTTGTCGGCGTTTTGCTGCTGTGAGAATTGAGTATTTGGCATGGTGCAGATCTTGCGGTGTTTTGAAGGAAATTCTAGGAGCATGCATGAGGAAAATATAGAGAATCTGATGATGGGTTGCATTGGAGAATCAGGAGACTGGAAATTTATGGATTCATTTATTCTGCATTTACTTTTTTTTTCAGCGATTATAATTGTTTCAATGTTTGAACTGTTAAGCAATTGGCGCCTGATATGGGTTTGAATTCAACACGATCGAACACATCTGAAATGAGTGTTACCGTAATCCATTCATATAATTTTGACGAGAGAGTGAATAAAAACAAGAGCCTTTTATTTTGTGGCCTTTAATAATTTCTTGACTGGATCACGGTCACACTCGTTTAAAAAATGTGTCCGATCATGCCGAGTTTACTACACAGGTGAAATGCGGTGGATGCATATAGTGTCCGTATTTTAATCATGTCGTCCTTTTGGTCCATTGAACGGTATATAATAACTTTTTATTTATTTTTTGCATTAAAATAAATAAATTGAATGTATATAGGGCCTGCGACATTTGGCAAATTTGCCCCTGCTTTTTTTTCACTTTTCTTACCAGCTTTTTTTTCTTGTAACGGCGCTGATTTTTGTGGCTGAATTAGTAAAATGTGTAAACATTAATCAAACGACGCGGATTTATTAAATATCTAAAGCCTAATTTACATAAATGCACGATATGATTCAAATACGGACACGATATGCATCCACCGCATTTCACCTGTGCTAGTGAAATTGTGTGTAGGAGGTACTACGGTCCGGCTGAAATGAAACTGCACTAAAAACAACCACTGCACGAAATAGAACTCAGGGACTCACGATGTACAGAGAAATACTTTTCACTGCACAGGAGGACGAGCTGTCAGCCAGCAATCGCGCCCTAACGCACATTTTTGATTTTTACCGATTTCCGTCGTTTTTTACTTTTGAAAATGTGGAAATGGTGTTACTAAACGTTAAAAAAAAACTTTTGAGGACAACAGGAATCGAAATTTAATAAAGAAAATTGGTGAAATACGTTTAAAACATGATTCCACTTTAGCTCTTGTGCGTCTGGGCGCGTTTGCTAACTCTCAGATGATTTCCCTGTGAAACTGCTCCATGCTGCTAGTTTCGAAAGGTTTAAAAATGCCCTTGAAAAGATTAAAATCATCTTGAAAATGTTTGGAAAGTGTAAGTTTGAAAGTGTAATTTTTTGAAGTATAATTGGGTTATTCACGAAATGGCAAAAAACTGCGCGAAAACTCGGAAAATGCTCCGATTTACCTGAAATTTTGGGAAATAAAGGGGAAAACTCTCCCGGACATTCCCACAAAATTTCAGACCAAAATATCGATTTTTAAGAAATATTGCTTTTTTTCTGAAAATGCTTAAAATCGATATTTTTTCTGAAATTTTGGGGTAATGTCCGGTAGAATTTTTTCCTTTATTTCCTAAAACTTCAGGTCAATCGGAGCATTTTCCGAGTTTTCGCGCAGTTTTTTTGCCGTTTTTCGCCATTTTTTGCCATTTCATGAATAACCCCATTAAAAAAATGAAAAGACAAAATGCAGAATGAATAAATAACCCAAGATTTTCAAAGTCCTTTTTTTTCTAACCTGATCGAATTCAATGCAATCAATCAGAAGAGTTCAACTTTTTTTGACATTTCTCAACAGTTGTCAGGTATAAAACTCGTCATCAAACATCAAACTTTCAGATTTCATTCGACGAGTTCACGGTGCCACATCCATCACAAATGCGTGATCATCTACGCTTCAACATTGACCTTTCTCACGATTTTCCGCTCTCCATGTCTCGTCGCTAGTCTGTTTTTCTTTTTTTTTTCTTTTTATTTGTTCGTTTTGTGCATAGAACTCTTCAAAATTTTTCTATCCTTTTTTCCCTTATTTTCCCTGTTTGTAAATATGCTCGGGTCCGTTTCCCCTCCCACACTTTTCTCAGAAGACACGGATTCTGTGTCTTCAAAATACTCTTCTTTCTGTAAGAGTATTTAGTTTCAGCAACAACAAAAAACTTTAAACCGTCTTTTTCGGTGCAGGACCGCCGAAATCTTCCCATTCGTGATTTGCTTTCGGTGCTTTGTTTTTTTCTTAAATTTATTCAGTGCCTTCTTCATTTTTGTCTGTTTTAAATAATTGTATGTTCTTTCCTTTTTCTTTCTTTCTTACAGTCGAATGCTTTCATTTCATTTCTCAGCCACATCCTCTCCTCTTTTTCTCTCTACAAAAACACCTAGTCGCCTTTTTCTGATATTTTATTTTAATATCTCCATACATGTTTAGTTTATTTCTTTTCTTTTTTTCCCTCATCGTCATAAAGAATCGCTATATAATAAGCACAGTAAGAGAGGAACAACACCTGTTGGGATATTCTCACTCGACGAGAGCACAACAGTTTGCGGCTCAATATGAGCTCACCTGACTGTCCGATGGTTGTGTAATCTTTTTATTAGGGACAGATGGATGACGAATGAGGAGTTGTGTGTGTGTGTGCGGTGAAAAGAAGTGGTGTGTAGATGACGTAAGATTAGCGAGTGAGAGATTACGGAGCAGAACGTATTGAGCATAATGGAACAACCTAATAAGAAAGGTTTTATTTAAAAATAAAAACTAACTGTGTCTTTGTGTGTGTATTTCTGTTTAGGTTTATTAGGCCTACATGAAGCCCCGGACTTTTGCTATTTACTTTGTCAAACAGTGGTGTCCAGGAGGTATCCAACAATGAAAAACCCTGTTTCCAAGGTGCATGGCGAATGCGAACGAAGGTGTGACGTTTCGAAAGTTATTCTGCATTTTGTCGTCGCGGTGGTTCACACAATCATTTTTTACACCGCGACGACAAAGTGCAGAAAAACTTTCGAAACGTCCGAGAGCCGAACAAAGCGCCCAGGACCTCCCTCACAAAACCGGGGCGAAAAGTCTGCGGCACGGTTTTCCTCTTGTACAAAGCTCGTGCCGCAAACTTTTTCGTTTTTAGTTTAATTTTCCCCGTTTCATGATTTTTCGGGGCTCTTTTGGATTTGAAATTCTACAAAATTGAAATGTCACGTTTTGGAAATTGCGTGAAAATAGAAATGTAATAAATCAGAAACGTAGCAGAGCAGAAATGTGTCGAATTTGAAGTAAAATGGCAATGGAGCGCGTTTGCGAGATTCATTTTTCAAAACGACTTCTTCGATATTTTTCACGTTTTTCTCGGTTTTTTTTCACGTTTTTTTTTGTCAATTAAAAAAAAAATTTTCACGTATCGAAATCGAAAAGAATCGAAAAAACGTGAAAAAAATCCAAAAATACGTGGAAGACCTCGAAAAATTATCGAAAAATTAAAAAAAAATAAATAAATATCGCAAACGCGCTCCATTGCCATTTTACTTCAAATTCGACACATTTCTGCTCTGCTACGTTTCTGTTTACACGCATTTTCATTTTGTTACGTTTCTGATTTATTAAATTTTTATTTCGCGTAATTTTCAAAACATGACATTTCAATTTTGTCGAATTTCTATTCCGAAAGAGCCCCGATTTTTCTCGGTTTATAATTAATTACCGTAAAAACTGTAATAGAAGCGCCCCTCTAATAGAGGCACACATCTATGTACCCATTACTTTCACTGTTCTAATTGTTTTTTTCAAATAGTTTAACTTTCAGAAATAAGCTTTAAAAAATGTTTTACGTACGGTAAATAAAAAAAAATTAAAAAAGCTTACGGTAAACAACTTCAAGATGTGTTGTGTGAATTTCGACGTGTGCGTGTTTGCGTACTTCAAAATTTTCGAATTTTTTTTCGAGCGAAAATTTTTTTTTTATTCCTAAAAATCCAATAAATACACTTTTTCCTTTCTTTTTTTTATATTATTCTTTGAATTTTTTTATTTTTTATCGGCCTATTTAAAAACCTGCGTTTTAATTAATTTTACTGCATTTATCTGCATTTATTTACTTGCCACGCCTCCCCCGTCTTCCAATGCGCCACCAAGTTCGTCGGATAATAAAATTATTTTTTCATTCGAAAATTTACTTTTTTGAGAAATTCGAATCATTGTCTGATTATTCAGGATGATACCATCATTTTAATCCAAAAACGAGGCCTTTTGGTCAAAAAATGACCGAGCCTTAGGGTTTTAAAAATGCGTCAGGTAGAAACATCATTGGAAGGCTGGGGTGCCGTGCTTGCGTTAAAATATAGGATTGGATAGAAATAATATGACAAGTAAATTCATGAATCTCTTGAAAAAATTGTACTATTTATTGACGAATATTTTTCTTATGAAAGTTGGATATTTATTGCACTTTCGCCGAATATCGCATAAATCTCGCTTACAACGTTTTCGATTGCGAAATTTTGGAATTTGATCCTTTTTTTTTGTTTTCGTTTTGCCGCAATCTAAATATAAACAGTTTCCAGTCTTTTATCGATTAATTTTGTTTTCCATTCGATTCCTCTGATGGTCAATCCAGTAGTTTGGTTTGTTCGTTTGTTTGGTCATCCGTCTCTTTTGCTCGCTTTCGAATCGGCTAGTTCGAACACTCGCACACCCAACAAAAACAACAACAACACAGCAGAGAAGAAAAAAAACGCGTCCAACGAAGAACAGTCGCACTTTTTGGCACGCAGCCAATGTTTAAACGAGTGCGCAGATCGACCTTGGGTCAGCTAGAGGCCCCGCCCATGTGACGTACCATACGGTTATTCCAGCTCGACTCCATTTATTTATTTTGCTCTGTACTCGTTCATTCAGTCATCCTGACTACCACTCGTATGGTGTGTTAATATCTTCGTCCAACTTCGGTGTTTTTCTTGTCCTTGTCTTCCCGATTGTTTCGCTGTACTGAACGATCTAGGAAAACTTGATTCCTCGATATTTAGCCTATTAGTGAGCAAAGCACTATGCTTTCCTCCACAAAACATCATATACACCACACCTACTTCCACTACTTCACCTTCTCCTTCTACTTCGTTGTCTTCGCTTTGCTTATGAGCGCTCATGGACGAGTGAGCGATTGTCAAAGTCGCTCACAATTCCGCTCACTAGCAAACACACTCACTCGCTCACAAACACAACAAGCGAGAGGTTGTGGCCACTGCGTCTTCTTCTTCTTCTTCTTCTTTTGCCTGCCGCTAGTAACAGCAGTTGTGTGTATGTGAGTGTGTGTGTGTGTGTGAGTGTGTTGGGTGGCCCAGAGTTTTTCTCTAGCTCCCTTGGCACAGTGCCAAGTCATCATTTTACCGCCTTCTGCCGACTGCATCACTCGAAAACTTTGCGCGATCGGTTTGTTTACGCTAATTACCTCTAGGATGCGCGTTTGAATCGCAAGCTGACCGCTAGATACTGTAAACTTTGCTTTTTGTACGAAATAGTGAGGCAGACGGAGAGACGTAGAGCCAGGAGGCGGCCACCGGGTGGGCAGGCATGCAGAGTAATCGCCGGCCACACTGAGGCCCCGCCTCCACGCGCGCCGAAATGGGGAGCTCGCAACTCCCCCTCGCTTAGTTCTACACCAGCCCAGGCAGAGGAGAAGAAGAGGACCTTAGCTTTCATATTCTTCCATCTTCTTCCACCAATGTCCAATCATATCCTATTGTAGAGTATTGTGTTCGTCTAGGTTTCCTCTTCATTCCCATGTAGGTTTCACCACTGTTGGTGAAAGTGTTAATCGGGTTGTGTCTTACTGTACTTGGTGGTGCTTTCGTGGATTCTTCACCTAAATTATCCCAAATTTGATTTATGATCGGCTGACTTATCAGTCCTAGGTCGACTCGACACACCGACCACAAATATATACGACCCCCCCCCCCCCCCACCTCTATTTGAATTTCGCGGGTGATATTGTGACACTCTTGGCAGCGTGCCAAATAAACATGATATGTATCTACCGATCTGTCTTTTTGCGTGCACTTCTTCCTTTTAAAACTACACTCAATTCATATTCTATTTTTCAGTTTACCCTCGACCTAATCACTTCTGATCATCATGTCGGCCGTTGAGGAGAGACAAACCGAGAAGCGAGCTCTCGACAAAGGAGATGAGAATGACGACGTCGTGCCAAGCAAGGAACCAAGAATCGAGAACGGAAAGACTGAGGTGAGTGGTGTTAAAAACGATAGAAAAATAAAATGCATTTTCAAGTCTAGAGGCTTGGGAACTATAAATACAAATTCTAAATATTGTTTATTGCAGGAGGAGCCAAAGGAGAAGGTCGTCAAAGGTAAGAAGGCGTTTTCGCCCATAAGCTCTGGAATTCCATCCAGCGCAGTGTGTATGTGTATGACGGTGCTGCTGGCGAGGCCATCACAACCCGACGATCGACCGACCGACCGACCGACCTCGGCCCGAGATAGCGTTCGTGAGACATTCGGAGCGAGCGACGATGAGGCGAAGAGTCGAGCGCACGCATCGCATCGGCCGCGACGCGACTCGACGCGACAAGATAACAGCCGTGCTTGGCTGGCTGTGTGGAAAGAGTGTTGTGCGTTGTGAGCGATGTGTGTGTGTTGTGAAAGAAAGCGAGGGTGTGTGTGTGCGTGTGTGTGTGTGTCGGTCGTTTCGAATGAGCGCGCGGGTCGATCGGAGACTGCTTGCTGCGAAGAAAGAAAGCGACGAGAAGAGGGCTGTGTGTGGAGGACGGCTGGCCAGAGACTGACTCGCAAATTTGTATGGGCAGTGTGTTGAGTGTGTGCGGCCGCGACGACGCGACGTCGTCGTCGTCGTCGTTTTGCGAATGACGGCCGTCTCTTCCTTCCTCTGTCGCTTGCCTCGTCTCGCTTCGCCTCGCCTCGTCCACCGCAGCTGCGGATTGATTTGCGCTGTGTGATGGGAGAGGAGGAGGAGGAGTAAGAAGTAGGAAAAGACGAAGGAAGGAGGCGTCGTGAGGCGACTGCAAAAGAGATTTGAGCTGACTGGCTGATGCAACGGCCAGAGCTTTAGGCTGAGATGGAAGAAGGATGGTTTGAATAATACATTTTACGATTTGGGATACTGTTTTTTTATTGTTTACAATTCAAAATTCAAACTAATTATGTTTCCAGAGGATGGAGAGGGAGACGAGGAGGACGGAGATGATGATGTTGACGAGGAGGAAGATGTGAACGATGAGGAATCCTCAGAAGGAGAAGGAGACGGCTCTGAGGCCGGAGATGGCGAGGAAGAGGGATCCGGTGATGAGGAAGACGCTGCCGAAGGAGGAGAGGAGAGCGACTAAGTGTGGATGGGAACACGGAGCCGTAACAAAATCAAAAAATATATCTTTTAACCATCCTCACCAGCAAAAATCTCTTCTTTTGGGGATAGATCTCAATTCCTCAGTAATGCAAACCCCAAACAACCGATAAGCTCCATCCAGCCCACCGAAAAAAAGAATTTTTGAAATTTTTATTTTCCGACTTTTCACCTTTCCAAAAATTGTTGAACATCTTATGTACCTGTTTCGTGAAAAGCAAAAATTGTTTTCTCTATTGCCCGTACTTCCATTCTTGGAACAATGGGTTTAAGTTATTTGGTCACCTCTCTCTCCCACACCCACCAATAAAATCCTGTCCCATTTTTCAACGTTTTTTTTTTCTTATTTTTTTTTGGTATATTTTTATTTCGATGATTTATAATCACAAATTGTTGTCGATTTGGTTGTACCACCATTTTCTTATTTTAAACACCTCTCAACAATAAAATTATCGAGGGAAAGAAAGCCAGAATCCAATTCTTTTAATAAAATTGGATTAATAAATGCAATTTTGGAATCAGTGCAAACGCGCTCCGCTGAACTCAACGCTATTTCATTTCAATTTGGAGACCAAAATGAAAATCGCATAGCGTTGAGTTCAGCGGAGCGCGTTTGAACATTTTGGCGGGCCGACAATATTAGCAGATGTTTTTTTTATTGTAAAGTCCGCAGATTCAGGTACTTGCAATGCTCTCAGCTGGTTTCTGCATTATGCCAGAACGAACCGGATTTCTTTTGTAGATGACGTCGAATTGGTCACGTCTTCTTCTTCTTGTTCCACGCAACCAACGACAGATGTTTTCGACCTCTTTTCACCAGCACCTGTTCAGGCCTCTATCCGAAAGAGCCTAGGCTGACAGATGTGCTCGGAGGCCGGAGAGAAAGGACACTTAATCAGGGGGGTGTCGGAGAAGTGCGCGTAATGGAATGCATAGCAAATGTCACATTCATATATCTAACAAAACATATAAAACTATTGAATAACACGATTCATAAATATGATTTAACATTGTGTTTTCAATCGAGTTGCGACATAATAACGTGAAACTCCGCCCACTTTTTTTCACGAAAAAATACAAAATGCCCTAAAATGAAATGTTCGCGTGAAAAAAAGGCTGGATTTCACGTTTTGATGTCGCAACTCGATTGAATTACCCCAAAATGGCTGATAGCCCTTTTTGACGGCTAATAGCCATATTCGACGGCTGATAGCCAAATTTGTCGGTTATTTGCCATTATCGCCCGCTATTAGCGATTTTCAGTGATGCCGATTCTCGCCATCTACGTGCCAAAAATTTCCTGAGTAATCAAATACCACGCATTTTTTGGCAATGGCGCTGTGAAAATTTTTCTACAGTTGAAAATCAAGATTTTTTCACGTGTTTTGTGTTTTTAATCAAGTTGTATCATCAAAGAATGTATTTAACATCGCCGACTTTTTTTCACGCAAAAATTTCTAAAACTTAACATTCGCGTGAACAAAGTGGGCGGAATTTCATGTTTTGATGATGCAACTCGATTGAAAACCGAAATATTTCTCTATTGTCGGCTCGGAAAAATGGTGAAACGCGCTCCGCTGAACTCAACGCTATGCGATTTTCATTTTGGTCTCCAAATTATTTCATTTCACGTATAAATTCAACGTGAAATTAAGTATAATGGATTCGTGGCGGAGTGAAAATTTTTTTCACGTTTTTATTCGAAAAAATTAAGAAATAACTGAAGAATGAAGAGATTTTTTGTCTCACAGTTTCACGTGAAATGTCACTCCGTCACGAATCCATTATATATTGGAAACCAAAATGAAAATCGCATAGCGTTGAGTTCAGCGGAGCGCGTTTGACCATTTTGGAGGCCTCCAATAATTATGTGTCACTCCGCCACGAATCCATTATTCCAATATTCCAATATACAGTGCGTCAATATCGATAGGATCACTACCTTTTTTGGGTATCCAGAAAAAACTAAAAAATATATCAAAAATCTGTAAGTGCCATTCGATTTAGATAACATTTGGAACACATTCTAGCTGAATTTAGCGTTGCTTCCTCCAAATTGGGAGGTGCTCAGATAGACCCTTTTTTTAGTACGGGGTCGTGGAAAGTGCTAGGAATATGAAAATTTGGCTACTGGGGTTTTTTGTTTTCTAAATCGAATGGCACTTACATATTTTTGATATCTTTTTTAGTTGTTTCTGGAGACCCAAAAAAGGGGTGGTCCTATTGATATTGACCGCACTGTATATTGGATTATTGGAATAATGAATTCGTGACGGAGTGACACTCGAATTCACGTTTTTAATGGACCTATTCATAGGAGAAAAAAGACAAAAAAAAACGTTTTTTTTCCTATTCATAGATGTAAAAAAACGACAAACAATGTCGAAAAACGAATGGTAAACAAGTGTTTATTGACCATGATAGACCATTGATAGTGAGGAGGCACAGAGATGTTTACAACCCCGTGGGAACGGACTTGTTTACTAGTTCATGCAAACTCCGCCCCTTTTCTGCGCCTCCTCTCTATCAATGGTCTATCATGGTCAATAAACACTTGTTTACCATTCGTTTTTCGACATTGTTTGTCGTTTTTTTACATCTATGAATAGGAAAAAAAACGTTTTTTTTTGTTTTTTTTCTCCTATGAATAGGTCCATAAATATTCGAAGCAATGAAGAAATAACGAGAAATAAAGCGATTTGCAGGCGAAGAAACCGTCGAGGTATGATTCCAAGTGGGCGCGGTTGTTGAACTTTAGATCTTTGAGGGAGTTTTGAAGGCTCTGGGACGTTTCAAAACAAGACGTTTCAAAACTTTTTTGCATTTTTGCGGCGTACTAGTGTATTTGAATTTCCATAAAAATACAAATAATTGATAAAAGCAAAAAATAAAAACCTAATGAGCGTGCGCTTTGGTGTCAATTGGCAAAAAACGCTACGAAAAAATGCAAAAAAGTTTTGAAACGTCTTGTTTTGAAACGTCCCAGAGCCGTTTTGAAGTGAGCGGAACAAATTATAGTCCGTTGGGGCAGGGTCTGGACCGGGGGTGTGCGTGAAATTATTTTTTTTCACGGATCCGTGAAAACGTGGAATTTACGGTTTCGCACCGCACAAATAAGTGGGCGGAGTTTCGCGTTCTCATGTCGCAAGTCTATTGAAAACACAATACTGTCTAAAAATGTAAACAATCTACAGTATCCCAAGTACTGTAGATCAGACATGTCGTGGGCCGGGCCGGACCAGAGGTGAAATTTTGTAGGCCCGGAAAATTTTATAATACGTGAAATGAAGAGAAAATATCTGCTCAAAAATAAAAAAAATGTAATCACAACAAACGAATTTTACGTGAAACTGTGAGACAAAAAAATATCTTCATTTTTTTCCTGATATTTGTTCATTTTTTCGAATAAAAACGTGATAAAAAATTCGCCACGAATCCATTATAACAACGAAATTACTTCGAATATTTGTTTTTAATTGAAAAAAAACGAAATAAAAATTGATCGGGCCGACCGGGCCGGGCCGGGAAAATTTTCTACCGGCCCGGGCCGGCCCGAATTTCGACATGTCTGCTGTAGATTGTTTACAAGTATTCATACACATTCATACACAAAAAATTGGAACGCGGTGCAAGAAAAACGGCTGCGCGAAATTGAACTCAAAAACCCACCATGTACAACTGAATACGTATTCGAGCTGCTCTAGCTTTTCTGGCTTACTACATATCCACTCCAGGCAGTTCTATTTCGCTATAGTTCTGATTCGGGACCAGGCTTGGTCGGAGTCGGAAAACGGAAATTCCGATTTTCCGACTTTTTTCGGAAAATTTTTCCGACGGGAAATTTTCCGCATTTATTTTTCGGAAAATGTTCCGAAAATGATCGGAAAAGTGCCGTTCTTTTATGGACCTATTCATTTGAATTAAAATGAATTTTTATGTCATTTTAATTCAATGCATTACAACATATTAATTAATTAACCTGAATTTTCCTGAACCATTGAGTTTGAGCCTTTCTGCAAATCGTGCCGAGACCTCCTGGCCAAATAAATGCATGCGCCTTTAATTACTAGGGTCCGATCTGCACTTTATGCTATATTTTTTCGTCATCTTGTCCACTCGGAGTACAAATTAAAGGCGCATGCATTTATTTGGCCAGGAGGTCTCGACACGATTTGCAGAAAGGCTCAAACTCAATGGTTCAGGAAAATTCAGGTTAATTAATTAATATGTTGTAATGCATTGAATTAAAATGACATAAAAATTCATTTTAATTCAAATGAATAGGTCCATTAGGTGCCGCTTCTAAGTAGCAAGAACTTCTCAAAACATAATTTTTTGTGTAGTTTTTGGTTAATTTGTTGATTTAATTATTTTTTTAAAGAAATTAGTTGAGCCAATTGTTAAGAATATCTTCCGGAAAATAAAAAATTTAAAAACATGCAGTTTTAGTTTGGAAAATCGGAAAAAAAATCGGTTATCCGATTTTCCGAAAAATAAAATCGGAAAAAAATATCGGATATCCGATTTTCCGAAAATTGAAGTCGGAAAAAAATTTATTTTTCCGAAAACCATTTTCCCAACAATTTTTTACAGTTCGATTTCGCTACAATTATATTCCGATCAGTTTTAATTCGCTAAAGTTCTAATTTTCTAGTTTTATACCAGAACAGTTTTATACCGAAACAGTTCTATTTCGAGCGAGTTCTATTCCAAGGTAGCACCAAATGAAGAGATTTGTTCCCATTTCACAACTCGGTTGAAAGCACGATAGAAAACACAAAATACAGCGAAAATTATTGACAAATGTTTTTTTTTCGACACATTATCGACAAATACCTCGAAAATTTATTGACAGAGAATTATTTCAAAACGAAAAAAATATATATTAAAAGAGTGTGGCTTTCACATAAAGCCTAAAGTTGTGGAATTGATATTTAGTTCGAGAGATTCCAAAGAAAAAACTACAGGAAAAACGTCTGGTTTTCGTTGTTTGCGAAAATTTGCACGATTCTACTAAATTTTTGGACAAAATGTGAAACTTTTTTTTCCCAAAATTATAATTGCTCATCAAAAAACAAAAATTACCCCATTTCCCCTTTTTTTTAAAGAATTTTAGTGAAAAATGAATAAAAAGTTGTCAATATCTCAAGGCAAAAGGGCTGCAAACGCGCTCTACCGCACACATCACATTTGATACTCAGTCAACGCTTGTTCCATCAGCCAAAGTGATCAATTTTTACTTTCTTTTTTGGGATTTTTCGTGCTTTTTCGAACTTTTTCTTGGTTTTTCGCAAAATTTTTGTAGAGAAATTGAAGTAAAATTGTTTCCGAAGCTATCATTGAGGTATTTCAGAAATTTTGACCTTGAAATTATCCCAATTTTTTTTGGCGCTATGCGGGTTGGGGGGGGGCCACTCAAAAAAAATTTTTTTTTTCGTTTTTATGCGCGGTTTTGCATCGATTTCGATTTGTTTGATATACTAATCTCATTCTGCATTGATTTTTTGTCCGGAAAGTTCAGCGGCAACGCGCCGGAAGCATGCGTGATACTTTTCAAATATGCGACCGGAGGGAGCTGGGCGGAAGCTTGCTTTGGTCCTTTTGAGTGTGTAATCGGCTCCCGGTAACGTTTTCTAATATTTTTAGGCTCACCTTTAGGCTTTTAATCACAAAAAATCCATCTACAAAGCAAGCTTCCACCCAGCTCCCTCCGGTCGCATATTTGAAAAGTATCACACATGCTTCCGGCGCGTTGCCGCTGAACTTTCCGTGCATCGATAAATGCTCAGAAACACATATTCAAAGCGTGAACAACAAAAAAAGCGCAAAAAAAAATTATGAAAAAAATTTTTTTTTGGGTGGCCCCCCCCAACCCGCATAGCGCCTTTTTTTTTTCGAAAAACCTGCAATTTGTAAAAGGTTTTTTTTTAAATATTCCTTTTTCATTCTTTCCTTATGTTAACGTTTAATTTGTTTGCGCAATGCTTGATTCTTACCTAATCGTAGTCTTTTTCGGGTAAAATGGTCTTCGTTTCCGGAACCAAGGTTAAGGTCGTCAAGAAGAAGCTCACCAAGTTCAAGAGACATGAGTCTGACAGGTAAATATTTAACTTTAACAAATTTGAAAACATTATCTCAATGTTAAAATTACAGATACCGCCGCGTAGCCCCAAGCTGGCGCAAGCCAAAGGGAATTGATAACCGCGTTCGTAGACGTTTCCGTGGAATGCGTGCCATGCCAACTATTGGATTCGGATCCGACAGAAGAACCCGCTTCGTGCTCCCGAACGGATACAAGAAGGTTCTTGTCCAGAACGTCAAGGTAACCGAAATAATGTTTAGAAGATAAAAACTGTTTCTTTTTCAGGATCTGGATATGCTCCTCATGCAATCCTACAAATACATCGGTGAGATCGGACACGGAGTCTCCGCCAAGAGCCGCAAGGGAATCGTCGAGCGCGCTAACCAGCTCAACATCAAGTTGACGAACGGAAACGCTCGTCTTCGCACTGAGGAGTCGGAGTAAATTTGTTGATCTTGTTATAAACTTGTTTTTGAAAAAGAGTTTTATTCATCAAGAATAGGAATTGAGCACAAAAATATTGATTACACAGCTTGTCTCAATCGCGCTAAGCGCTGCTCCAGTTGGTCTGCGTCTGTGTCAGGGGTGACGTCTTTGTCGAACAACCCGAATCTGTTCGTTGGCGCTTCCGGGAGATGCATTGATTCATCCTTCTGAAATATATACTCGGTATAAAACGCTGAAAACTCGCTCCAATCGAACAAAGAATTTCGCATGCATTTGGAGTGAGGTTTAGAGAAATCAGAGCAAAACATCGGCCGCGGCTCTCTCAATTTTCTGCACTCTCTCGTCGCCAACGTGGCCGCGTCCACCACTGTGCAAAGGGAGCGCGTTTTCAGCGCTCCGTACTGAGAATATTTGAAAATAATTTCCTGACCTGCTCAATAATTGAAGACATGGACCTTTTCAGGTTAAATTTCCTGTTTTATTTCTATGCAAACCGGCATTTTGAGACCCTGACAAAACCGGGGATAAGTTGCAAGTCTTTTATCAGGGTCTCGGCATTTTAATGGGCTCACGGACGTTTCGAAAGTTTTTCTGAATTTATCGTCCCGGTCTTGAAACAATTTTTTTTCGAAGCTTTTTATAGAATTTACCTTTCAAAACTTTAAAAAATGATTTTGTGCATACTCCGCGACGACGAAATTCAGAAAAACTTTCGAAATGTCCAAGAGCCTTTAATGCAGGTTTGTTTGCATTGACTATTTTTAGTGATTAAAATTCTAAATAGTGGAAAATATTTTACCTTGCTCTCGCTGAGCAGCTCATCGAGTTCTCGCTCCAAATCTGCGTCTGTAGTTCGATTAGCATCGATGAACGGAGAAGAGATCGCTTCTTCGATTTCCTTGTACTCATCCATAGAATTTGCGACGTCGTCCATTGTTTCGTGTATCTTATCAGGAGATAGTCCCTGACGAGCCAAAGTGGCTTTGAAAGCAGCAGTACCGGACTGGTATGCCTTCAGGACATCCTTGTTATTCTTTGCAGCAGAAATCTGATGAAGCATTGTGAGCAGTTTTTGATATTGAGCATCCTTGTCCGCGACGTCCTTCTCCGCTCGTTTTCTCTGTCGCAGGAAATTCTGAGCTCTTCCTTTCTCGCCAGAACGAAGAGCACTACGACACTGTTCGTCATACTTCTTGACTTTCTGTTCGAGTTGTTCTATCTCACGATCCAGTTTGGTCATAGCCTTGCGAATATCAACCAGGCTTGCATCAGTTTCAGTGAACTTGACTGGATCTTCACTTCCATTATCTTTAAACTTGAGAACCTTCTCTCCGTGCTTCGTGGTGCCCACAGTAAGCTCACCGATGTCCGAAAGATGCTCCAGAACGATATTAAATGTTTCGGTCGTCGAAATTAATCGTTTTGCTCTCTCGAACATGTCGTCGAATGAAATCACTTCTCCAGTGCAATCCACTTCAGATCGCAGTTCTTCGTCGTAAATGTTCAACAATTCCTGGCCCATTTTCTTCACAGTCGGCAGATGAAGAAGTTGCTCGGAATCGGAAGAACTGCCGAACATCCAGCTTCTAGTTTTTGCAAGTCCCCATCCAACCCATCCTGAGTGTTTGTCTTTCCATTCGCCGACAGTTATCACTTCTCCTCTCCTGGAAATGTGTGTTTTTTCTCGGGAATCATAAACTATTTCAAGACTCACCTTTTTAATTCATCTAGTACGACATTTAGACTCGCCGGGATGCGATCTTTACGTCGAAATCTTTTCTTCAGCGTTAAAAAATCGAAAACGGCGTTTCTCTCACCAACACAGCTATCAAAGATGGTTTCCGTCCAAAAGCGCATCTTTCTGTCATAGTCCACTTTGTTTACAGGTCGTTCTTTGATAACCGACATGAGCCCGTTCATCTTCACGTCGTCCAGCCATTCTTCTCGAAGATATGACGCCATTCTGAAATTTTTTTGTTGAAAAATTGAGAAAAAGATGAATTTATGTAGAAGGCGGGTATTTATGGACCTATGCATTTGAATTAAAATAAATTTTTATGTCATTTTAATTCAATGCATTACAACATATTAATGAATTAATGTGAATTTACCTGAACCATTGAGTTTGAGTGTTTCTGCAAATCGCGCCTAGTCATCCTGGTCAAATAAGTGAATTTATTAACAAATAAATGCATGCGCCTTTAAACATTTACTCCGAGCACACAAAAATGATGGCAAATGATGCATTTTTTGACCAGGATGGATAGGCGCGATTTTCAGAAAAACTCAAACTCAATGGCTCAGGAAAATTCAGATTAATTAATTAATATGTTGTAATGCATTGAATAAATGTGACATAAAAATTCATTTTAATTCAAATGAATAGGTCCATTAGAAGAAAAATAAAATGAAAAAATTTGGTTCTGTGATCGGGAAACTGTCCATCTCTGCGTCTCTGCGAAAATAGTGTAGCCGTCGAGCGCGTTTGCATCTATTCGATCGGTAAATAATTTGTTGATGGCAGTTTCCAAACAGCAAAGAATACAACAAAAACGGAACGATTCCATTTTTAAGAATTATTCAAGTTTTGAGAACGAATAGAGGAAAACTAGATTGAACATTCCGGTATTTCGTTGCCGGAGGATATCAGGAGAAACCTTTTTTTCAAAATCTGTCATTTATTTATAACAGAAAAATTGATGAATTTGAATTTTTTATGGGGCTATTCACGAAATCGCAAAAAATGGCAAAAAACTCGAAAAATGCTCCGATTAATCTGAAATTTAGGGAAATACAGGAGAAAACTTTCCCGGACATTACCCCAAAATTTCAGACAAAAAATCAATATTTCTTAAAAATCGATATTTTGGTCTGAAATTTTGTGGGAATGTCCGGGAGGGTTTTCCCCCATATTTCCCAAAATTTCAGATCAATTGGAGCATTTTTCGCGCAGTTTTTTGCCATTTCGTGAATAACCCTGGCCATTATTTCCTATAGACAATTTATAAAATTCCAGATCCCTGTAGAAAGCAAGATGACATATGGGATAATGTACAGCATCGAAGAGATAAACGATGGCAAGTGCAGAAATAAATACACTAATATCTTGCATTTTTGTCTTATTCATTTCATGCAGAAAACGACATTTTTGTAGAAAAAATGCATGAAATGAATAAGGCAAAAATTGCAAGATGCACAAAATTAATAGACCCATCAAGAATATTGATTCTTCGTTCTCTTTTTTCAAAAAAATAATTTAAAAAAAAATCTAGCTTTTCGAAAATGGAGGCACTTGAATTTCTGAAAATCTTTTTTTCCACAGTACCTGTTGAAGACGCAGACAATCAAACGAGAAAAAAGTATGTTGTGAAACTGAGAGACGGCGGACGATGAGGGTGAAGTGTGCGTTTAGACGTGATGGTGTTTGCGACAATTTCAAAAAATCTTGTGGTGCATTTGTGCGTGACGGTGATTACATCCTAGAATTTTTCGTCTTGACGAAAAACCGTTTGAGCTCCTGACAGATGTTTTTGTTTTATGCTCATCGTTTGCTCATATTTTGCTCATTTCAAAGTCATTGTGTATTCTGACGAGTGGAAAATGAAAGTCTATAAACGCTAAGAATGTAAAAACCCAAGCTATGGCACGATAAGCCATCGAAAACGTGAGAGACGTTTTTTTTGTTGTTCGAAAAGTGCGCGAAATCTTGGCGGAATGATGTGTGAAAACAGTGAGATACTATTTTTTAGAATTCCCACTATCATACTTTTCTATTATTCTGATTTAATTAGCAGTATTTTATGGTAAATGATGATAATTCATAGTTAATTACGAAAATTCCACTTTTATTAGTTTAACCATCAAAATACTGTACTCTTTTCTTGAAAATTGACAGAATCTGTTTGCCCAACTTCTAAATATCCATCAACCATTTCCAGTAAATGAGGTAGTGAGACAGTAGGGAGCAGGCTTGTTCGGAAAATGCTTTTCGGAAAATCGGAAAAGGTAATTTTTTTCCGAAATAATTTTTCGGAAAATCGGATATCCGACATTTTTTCCGATTTTCGAAACTAAAACTGGATTTTTTTTTTAATTTTGTATTTTCCGAAAAAAGATTCTTAAAAATCTTATTTCATTGAAAAAATACGAATATCAACAAATTAACCAAAAATTCAACAAAAAATCAACAAATCAACAAAAAATTCAGTTTTGAAAAGTTCTTGGTACTTAGAAGCGACACCTAAAAGAACTGCACTTTCCCGATCATTTTCGGAAAATTTTCCGACGGGTAATTTTTCCGAAAAATAAATTCGGAAAGTTTTCGGTCGGAAAAATTTTCCGAAAAAAGTCGGAAAATCGGAATTTCCGTTTTCCGACTTCGACCAAGCCTGGTAGGGAGTTTAAAGAAAAAGGTAAAGACAGACCATCTTTATTTCGTAATTAAAAGTATAACATAATCTGTAACGAGACAAGGGCAAGCCATCCGGATTTGGGTACGGATACGGATACGGATTAGCAATAATGAGGTGCACCTGTGTTTACCCTTTACTATTTGACTTTTCATCTATTTTTCATGAATCATTTTCTTCTTTTCTGTGTATATTATATTGATATCTATTTATATATATACCACCCACCGAAAAGCAAAGTGCTTTTTTGCTCCGGGGTGTGAAAAAGAGCAAGGCGAGGAGGCTAGGCATGCAATTAGCAATGATGACCATTCCGACAAATTTCCATCTTGTAGAGCAGGCGCACCTAAACACTATTATCGTCGTGTGCATTGTGTCAAAACCACTTTTGATTGAGCCAATTCTCGCAAACACATTTTTCATTTGCCCTTTCTTAAATCATTATTGTGGATCTTTATTATTCACAAAACCGGAAAAAAAAGAAGAAAAAACGGAAAAAATTGCGGGAAAAATCGGAGAATGCTCCGATTGACCTGAAATTTTGGGAAATATTGGACCAAAATATCGATTTTAAAAATGGCGAATTTTTTCCAGTATTTCCCAAAATTTCAGGTCAATCGGAGCTTTCTCCGATTTTTCCCACAATTTTTTTTTCCGGTTTTGTGAATAGATCCATTATATATACTTATTCGTAATTCCAGGTAGAACAGAGTGGCACAATTGTGATATTGGTTGCCACCACGCTGCAATCATTCTAGACAAAGACGGGTTGGGATCAGATAAGGGCGCCAGTGCCCGAAGACCGGCGACGCCAGGTATTTTTTGCTGTAATTTCCCGTCCCTCATCACCGCCTACCGCCCGCTACATTTCAGACTCGGAGGCTGCAGATCTGGAGATGCCCGCCGGCGAATCGGCGCGATCGCCAGACGGCGCTTCTGGTTGTCATAACGAGTCTGGAGACGAGGGACCGCGTAAGAGGTCTGCGAGCCCAGTAATGGGAAATCAGTCGACGTGGGATAATCCGGCCAAGGTTGGTGTGTTGTCATGGAGATGAGCGTTATGTGCGGTCGAGAGCGGAGCGTTTTAGCTTTTAGTAAATAGTTCATCAATAGAGGGAAAAAAATGAACGATTTGCGAACACGTAAAGAAAAACAACTTTAATCCCCAAGGGAGTTATATAGCGTATTCGCCACGGATTGAAAATTTGCGGTAAATGAGAAAACTATTATTTATTCACAAAACCGGAAAAAAAAAACGGAAAAAATTGCGGGAAAAATCTGAGAATGCTCGGATTGACCTGAAATTTTGGGAAATATTGGAAAAAAATTATCCTTACACGCTCAAAAAATGTTGGACCAAAATATTGATTTTAAAAATTATCGATTTTTTTAATGATAATTTTTAAAATCGATATTTTGGTCCAAAGTTTTTTGAGCGTGTACTGGAGAATTTTTTTCAATATGTCCCCAAATTTCAGGTCAATCGGAGCATTCTCCGATTTTTCCCGCAATTTTTCCACAACAACACAGGGGACGTTTCGAAACCTGCCGTTTCGAAATTTTTGTGCATACTAGTGGATTTAAATTCCCAAAAAAAGAATTAAAATTTTGATAAAAACTAAAATAAAAACCAATTGCGCTGTGTTTTCGTGTGCAAAAAAAATTCGAAACGTCCCAGAGACGATTTTTATAGCGAAATTTTCTAATTTTCAACCATTTTTCGCAAAAATCACTGAAAATTTAAAATGATTTTTAGGAAAAAATAGGTCTAAATTCCAAAATGTATCTGAAAAATCAAAATTTTAACGAAAAATTGGAGAGAAAAAAAAATGCCAGAAATCTGCATTATAATTTTAAAAGTTTTCGGAAGTAGACTTTTTTTTGGTGAATTGGCTTTAAATTTGAAAAAAAATAAATATTGTCGGCCCGCCAAAATGGTCAAACGCGCTCCACTGAACTCAACGCAATGCGATTTTCATTTTGGTTTCCAAATTATTTCGTTTCACGTTGAATTTATACGTGAAATGAAATAATTTTGAGACCAAAATGAAAATCGCATAGCGTTGAGTTCAGCGGAGCGCGTTTGACCATTTAGGTGGGCCAACAATAAATGCTAATGGGGATATTCTCGGGACCAGCAAAAAAATAGAACAAACCAGCAAAAAATTCAGCGAAAATTCGGAGAATGCTCCGATCGGTCTGAAACTTTGAGAAATCATTTAAAAAATACTTCCGGACATTCCCAGAAAGTTTCAAACTCGATATTTTGGTCTGAAATTTTCAGGGAATGTCTGGAAGTATTTTTTAAATGATTTATCATAGTTTCAGACCGATTGGAGCATTCTCCGAGTTTTCGCTGAATTCCTTGCTGGTTCCAAAAATAACCCCATAAGAACCGCCCGTTTTCCTGCGGTTACTGAACCCTGCTATTAACGGCCTTGCCGCTTTCCTGCGCACTCACTTTGTCCACAAATTTGCTAGAGCTTTCACGCCGATATTCTCACGGTACAAACATTGCAGAAGATCTGCACAGAAGGAATCGACTTGTGGGTGCAATCAACAAGCGAATCATCGATGGCTCCAGACATTACGACACAGTACCAGGAGAACCATGACATGCTCGTCAACATGGGATTCAACTCGGACGAGATTGATTCGGCGCTGAGAATGTCGAACAACGATGTGGAAAAAGCGGTTCAGTTCCTGACTCGTGAGATAATTGGGCTCGATGCGGCCACCAAGCCGACATCCTCAAATGTGGATAAGATGCCAAAGGCCAATTTCGGTCTGCCAGAGCTTCTTCGTCCCGCATTCGTGGACAGTGATGAGGAAGAGTTGTCAGAAGAGAATAGGTTGAATTGGGATGATGAGGTGATGATCAGAATTAAGACTATTCTCGAGCAGAAACCATTTTTTGTGATATTTCATAAAAATGGATCTATCCATAGAAGGATTCAGGTAAGTTCAGGAAACGGGTAGAATGGATGGAAACTCTAAAGAAAGAAGTTTCTAATGTTACAGTGCGCCAAGAATCTTATAGAAGAAAAGAACCACGAAAAAAAGATTGAGGCACTCAATTTTGTTGACGAGTTCATCTCATTCCTTATTGGACGTCACGTAAACTGCAGTGATGTACGCCCTGGCTTCGAATTGCTTCGCCAATTGCTCGAGTTGCAGCCTCCGTACATTGGGAATCCCGAAGCGCACGCCATCGAAGACTTCTTCGTCGCGGTCACTCCACTTCTCTGCGTTCGTCTCATCAATGCGCCAAGCAGTGTCAAGTCAGTGCTCGCCATCGACGAGATGTTCAACTGGCGCAACAAGTTTTTCGTTCAAGGTGCTCAGTATCTGGATACACTGTAAGTGTCGTATTGCAATTCAGGCTGGGTCGGAATCGGAAAACGGAAATTTTGATTTCCCGAAGGAAAATTTTCCCGGCTTCCCAAAAAAAAAAACAGTTATCCACGGTGTCCAGGATTGGAAATGTTTGCGGAGCCTAATTTGCTGGCAAACTTGCATGGCGCACTTTCGGTGCTTGCGCATTTTTTTTCTTTCAATAAAACCAGTTTTTCTTTGTAAAATGTATGTATTGTATCTTTTAATTCCATAAAATTGCCCGGTTTATCCTGCAAAAACACCAAAAAACTGAAAACGATTATTCCGAAATGGTGGCTGAACCAAATTCGACGTTCTTATGCTTTAAAAATTTCTAAATACCTCAGCTATAATTCCGTTGGAGCACATGTGGGAAAAAATTAAGAATTTATGCTTTTTTCCCCAAAAAACATAAAAAATGCGTCAAAATTTAAATTTCGCGCGAAAAAATCCAGTGGGGCGCGTTTGCTCGGCTCCGCCCACTTTTCAAATCCTGCACACTGTGTTATCCGATTTTCCGAAACACGGTGTCCAGTATTTGAAAAGTGGGCGGAGCCGAACAAACGCACTTCACTGGATTTTTCGCGCGAAATTCAAAGTTTTTCGGGAAAAAAAGCATAAATTCTTATTTTTTCCCAAATGTGCTTCAACTGGATTATAGCTGAGGTCTTTAGAAATTTTTTAAGCCTAAGAACGTCGAATTTGGTTCAGCCACCATTTCGAAATATTCGTTTTGAGTTTTTTGGTGTTTTTGCAGGATAAATCTTTACGAAAATCCAAGTTTGGGCAATTTTATGGCTCTGGGACGTTTCTAAACTTTTTTGAAATTTTGCGGCATACTAGTGAATTCAAATTCCGAAAAAAATAAAAATAACTGATAAAAACGAAAAATAATTACCAAATGCCCCCGTGTTTTGGTGTCAATCGGCGAAAAACAATACGCAAAAATGCAAAAAGTTTCGAAACATCCTAGTTTCGAAATGGCAGGTTTCGAAACGTCCCAGAGCCAATTTTATGGTATTAAAAGATACAATACATACGTTTTAAAAAGAAAAACAGGTTTTACTGAAAGAAAAATAATAAAATCAATAAAAAAATGCGAGAGTCGAAAAATGCGCAAGCACTGGAAGTGCGCCATGCTAATTCTCTGGCGCGCCAGCAGATTAGGCTCCGCCCACATTTCCAATCCTGGACACCGTGCGAAAGATTATTGTAAAAAACAAAAAAATTGCAACGCGGCGTTTGCGTACTTTTGAAATTCAAAAGGCAATGAGAGAAATTGCATGGCAAATGAAGAGATTTGTTCCCATTTTCATTTGAATTTTAAAAGTACGCAAACACCGCGTTGCAATTTTTTTGTTTTCACAATATTTCGGAAAAAAATGTTATTTTCCGATTTTCCGAACAAGCCTTCTGTAATCTATTCCTATTTTACAGAGACCGAGAATTTCCACCACTGAAATACATTGATATCGAAAGACTGGAAAGACTGGATCACAAACGGGCGTACGCCTATCTTTCTGACATCTTTGTGGAACAGTTCATTCCCAGAATCGATGAGCGAATGGAGTTGGTTAATGACGAAGGAGTGTTCGAAATCTCCATTCTCGATCTCCAGTGTATATTTCGCACTCTCAATATATTTAGTCCTTTCATGGTACGAGGAAATGATGTGTTTTTGTGCAAGTTGGAGACGTGGATATCTAAAACTCTGGACCGTTTCCGAATCGTCAACGACAAAGAAATCCGTGATGCACTTTGCCGTCGTCAAGGACTGGATCTGCTCAACGAAGTTGTCCTTCTCTGTGATCGGTTTGGACTTGATGTCGCCACAACAACTCAGGAGGCTCGTCTCGACTATCTACAAAAATGGATAAAGTGCTCACAGATGGAAAGCATACTTCATGCTCTCGAAGAGCTCGGCACCATTGCCGACCGTTTTCACAGAACAGGAGGAATGACGATTACACGTCCAAAGTCGCACGTCAATGAGGACTATTTCAAATTGTGGCTCGAGGATAACAAAGTTCTTCAAATTGTACTTACTGGAAACATGGATCACGTTGTCTATGTGGAACGAATACAGCCCATTTTGCAGTACATGACTCCTGAGTTGACATTTGACGATATGAGTAAGTTGTTGGCCGCCCGTCAAAATGGTCAAACGCGCTCCGCTGAACTTAACGCTATGCGATTTTCAGCGGCTCTTTTGGATTGGAAATTTTACAAAATTGAAATGTCACGTTTTGGAAATTGCGTGAAAATAGAAACCCACGAAATAGAAATGTAATAAAACAGAAAACGGAAACGAAGCAGAGCAGAAATGTGTCGAATTTGAAGTAAAATGGCAATGGAGCGCGCTTGCGAGATTTATTTTTCAAAACGACTTTTTCGATATTTTTCACGTTTTTTTGTCGATTTAAAAAAATTCCCACATATTGAAAAAACACCCTACACCCGTCCGGACGTCGGGTACCCGTCGCCCTGTCCGCGAATTTATATTTATTTATTTTTTTCGTATTTATTACTCCTAGTTCTTTTTTGCAGTGGTATTTTATGTCGATTAATAAAAAAATTGTTTTTGAAACAATTTAATTTTTTTCTTTCTTTGTTTTTTATGGGGTTATTCACAAAACCGGAAAAAAAAGGAAGAAAACGGAAAAAAAACTTCGGGAAAAATCGGAGAATGCTCCGATTGACCTGAAATTTCGGGAAAAATTGGAAAAAATTATCCTGTACACGCTCACAAAATTTTGGACCGAAATATCGAATTTAAAAATTATCAATTTTTTTTTTGAAAATTTTTAAAATCAATATTTTTGGTCTGAAATTTTGTGGGAATGTCCGGGAGTTTTCGCCATCATTTCCCAAAATTTCAGATCAATCTGAGCATTTTTCGAGTTTTCGCGCAGTTTTTTGCCATTTTTTGCCATTTCGTGGATAACCCCATTAAAAAAAAGAACATTTCACGCGGGTTTTTTTCTTCGCCCGGGCTTCGGATGCGGGTCGGGCGGGCGAAAAACGCCCGACGTGGAAAGTCTATCGAAAAGAATTGAAAAAAAAATACGTGGAAGACATCGAAAAAAAAAACGAAAAATATCGAAAAGGTCGTTTTAAAAAAATAAATCTCGCAAACGCGCTCCATTGTCATCATCATCATGTTATATAAAATTCGACACATTTCTGCTCTGCTAAATACGTTTCTGTTTTCACGCGTTTCCATTTTGTTACGTTTCTGATTTATTACATTTCTATTTTCACGCAATTTCCAAAATGTGACATTTCAATTTTGTCGAATTTCCAATCCGAAAGAGCCCCTGAGTTCAGTGGAGCGCAATGTATACAAATCATAAATAAGACAAACAATCACTTTAGAATTCGTCTGGTCTCTCAGAAAAGGAAGAATGGGCGTGAGCGTGGATAATTTCAACAAAATAATGGAATTCATCTCAAAGTCTGTGAACAATGAGCAAATTGAGTGGCTCATCGAGTTGTTCAAAAAGAGCTTCCGCAGCAGAGAAACTCGTCTGTACGAGCCCATTTTCAACTTTTGCACCACAATAGCCATGCAAAAAGATCGTGACGATGAGTGCAAACTGAAGATTAGCAACATAATCTGGGAGCTAATTCACATTGCTCGTGGACCACCCAGGTGTGCATCATTCAAAGCAATCGAGTATGGAATGAAGAAGCATTGTGATTTGTTGAACTTGATGTACGAAAAGAATGAAAGAGACACTTTTCTGAGCAATATGATGGATGCGTTGAACACTGACGACGGTTTCAATGAGATCACCATCGTCTATCTTTTCATTATGCTCGAGAAGCTCAAACGAATATTTACGCCGAAAAGATCGTTTGCAGGAGGTTGTTTGATTACCGGGTTTACTCTATTTACTGACTGGATGCCGGGAAATTAGAGACTGCCGGTTTATTTTTCAAAGGAACCTATTCACAGAACCGGGAAAAATCGGAGAATGCTCCGATTGACCTGAAATTTTGGGAAATATTGGAAAAAATTCTCCTTGGGCCAAAATATCGATTTTAAAAATTTTCAGAAAAAGCGATATTTTGGCCCAAAAATTTTTTTTTCCAATATTTCCCAAAATTTCAGGTCAATCGGAGCATTCTCCGATTTTTTCTTTTTTTTTTCCGGTTTTGTGGTCCAAAAGTATCTTTTTCTTTTTTCGGAATTTTTCTTCGCCTCCGCGGCTCTACAAAAAAGCCTATTTTTTGTCCTACCCCTGTCTGGGATGTGACCAAACTAGTACATTTTTATCAGCAAAATATGCAAAAAATGCAAAAAAAAATTGAGCCAAAATTCGGAGAATGTGCAAAAAATTTCTGACCAAAATATCGATTTTGAAAAT
This sequence comes from Caenorhabditis japonica, assembly GCA_963572235.1. Lineage (NCBI taxonomy): Eukaryota > Metazoa > Nematoda > Chromadorea > Rhabditida > Rhabditidae > Caenorhabditis > Caenorhabditis japonica. The sequence continues at coordinate 20,123,276 of OY754343.1, read as the reverse complement.
TTTCAGAAAAAATCGATATTTTGGTCTGAAATTTTTTGCAAATGTCCGGGAGTATTTTTGACAATTTCTGTCAAAATTTCAGACTGATCGGAGCATTCTCCGAATTTTCGCTGAATTTTTTTCAATTTTTGAATATATCTGTAAATTTTCCGTGACACGTTTCGAAACCGTCTTGTTTCGAAAAGTCCCAGGGCAGAGAAAATATGACTGAAAAAATGCCAATGGTGCAAAACAAACATTTCGAGAAAAAAATAGGAAAACTTTTCTGAAAATTGCTGAATAATTGACAAAAAAAAGTTAAAAAAAACGGAGTAATTCAATTGCCTGGCTTGTTGTTGTTGTTTGCTTTGTTGTGGCAAATAGAGTGAATACGGTATTTGGTTTGGCTCCGCGGCATCTCGAAACCGCGTGAACAGGGGGCTCTCGGACGTTTCGAAAGTAGACATTTCGAAAGTGTGACGTTTCGAAAGTGCGACGTTTCGAAAGTGTGACGTTTCGAAAGTGGACTTTTCCAAGGTTTTTCTGGGTTTTGTCGACGCGGTGTTTCACACAATCATTTTAAAAAGGTTTTTAAGGAAATTTCCTCAAACACCGCGACGAAAAAACCCAAAAAAACCTTCGAAAAGTCCACTTTCGAAACGTCACACTTTCGAAACGTCACACTTTCGAAACGTCGCACTTTCGAAACGTCACACTTTCGAAATGTCTACTTTCGAAACGTCCGAGAGCCGAACAGGGGAGGGTGAAAAGTGAAATAGTAAGCCGAAAAAAAAAAGTTTTCCAGAATCAAATTAAAAAAAAAGAATCAAAAAGTGCACAAACGCCAATTTGTCAAAAAAATTGCTTTCCGCAGCAGTTTTTTCCACGAAATAAATTACTTTTAAGAAAATTAAAAGCGAGCAAAAAATCACAGTATTCTTTTTTTTTTACAAAAGGAAAAAATTGATTAAAATCAAATTTTAAAATGATTATGGGCCTATGTAGAGATATATAAAATCACATGAAAGTTCATCTGCATAGGCCCATAATCATTTTAAAATTTGATTTTCTCAATTTTTTCTTTTTGAAAAAAATAATATTGTGATTTTTTGCTCGCTTTTAATGTTATTAAAAGTAATTTATCTTTCTTATATAGAAAATTTTAGATTAGTCTGTGTGTTTGTTTGTGTGTCTCACACGCGAGTTTGCAGTCGACAAAACTCGATCCCGCGACCTGTCGATTGACGTTCAAACGTGCTAACCACTATACCACAATGGTCACGAGAACTTGAAAGAAATAGGGAAAAGAAATGATTGCCATTTCTATTTAAAAAAAAAACCAAAAATCAGTAAAAATCAACATTTGACGAAGGCGACTTAGTCGCCACAAGCTGCAAGCTTGTTTCTTGGAAAAAAACTGCTGCTGGAAGCAATTTTTTTCGACGAACTGGCGTTTGTACATTTTTTTGATTCTTTTTTTTAAATTTGATTCTGAAAAAAAATTTTTTTTTTGACTTACTATTTCACTTTTCACATCCCTCGTTGACGTGGTTTCGAGATGTCGCGGAGCCTTTGGTTTACGAGCTGTTTTTCATAACCATTTGAGTTTCAGATGAGTCATTGAGCAGAGTGAACGAGCTGAGAGGCCATCTGCGAGATAGGCGACTTTCCGAGCCGATCCTTGATCGATTGGAACGAATTCGGCAGATGGCTCACGAGCGCTACGCTGCAGTTCAGAATGCTAACACTGATTCGCAGTCAAACGCTGTTTTTGAGTGTAAGTAAATATTGTTGGGCCGCCAAAATGATCAAACGCGCTCCGCTGAACTCAACGCTATGCAATTTTCATTTTGGTTTCCAAATTATTTAATTTCCCGTTTAAATTCAACGTGAAATTAAATAATTTGGAAACCAAAATGAAAATCGCATTGCGTTGAGTTCAGCGGAGCGCGTTTGACCATTTTGGCGGGCCGACAGTATGTTTTATCATTTTTTTCAGCAACTAGCGACGCTTTTGGCGGAAATCAAGACAATATCCTCATGACCACTCTTTTCGGCTGCACGGATTACGCCTTCGTCCTGCAGAATACGTTGCGTCTTCTCAAATGGCTTCACGACATTGACGCGTCTATCGTCGATGTAGACTACGTTCAAAGGCTCTTCAGCATCTTCATCGAACGGCCCGATGCGACACCACAGGAGAAAACCGAAGTGTTTGCTTTCCTTTTTGAGATTAAAATGGCTCTGATCAGGCCGGAGACGTCACGAGCCGTTATCACTCATTTGTGTGGAATGGACATGTGTAATCTACAAATCACGGGGCTCCGTTGCTTTTGCAAATACTGGGAAGAGCTGCCAATTTTGAGCAACGAAGAGTCGAGGCCGGTTGAGTCGTTCATTGTGAATGTGAGTCGATCGGACGTTTCGAATCTTGTTCTTTGAGTAATTTTCCTTAAAAAGCTTTTTTAAATGATTGTGTGAAACACGGCGACGACAAAATGCAGAAAAACTTTCGAGCAATGGGATAGCAGGCAGATGTAGAAGTTGTTTTTACAAAACAGAACAAAAACTTTCGAAAAACTGACCGTGTTGTGATTTTGACCATTCAGACCATTGGCACGACCAATGAACCTATTCAAAGTACTGTAGAAAATCGGAAAAAATGACAAAAAACTGGGAGAAAACTCGAAAAATGCTCCGATTGGTCTGAAATTTTGGGACACAATGGCAAAAATGCTTGTTCGGAAAATTTTGGACCGAAATATTGATTTTTTTTTTCTGAAATGTATTAAATTCGATATTTCGGTCCAAAATTTTCTGACCAAGCATTTTTGCCATTGTGTCCCAAAATTTCAGATCAATCGGAGCATTTTCCGAGATTTATCCCAGTTTTTTGTCATTTTTTCCGATTTTCATTATGGACCTATTCAGCGCAAGAAAAAAAGCCGATTTTCGCGGTTTTTTTTGCCTATGCAGGTTTTTTTTTCCAGGAAAAAAACCCATCGCGTCAAGACCCGGCAGTGAAAAATGCAATGCGCTTTTAATTTTCAACGGCAATTTGGTTGAAATTTAAAGGCGCATCCGATTATTTCATCGGCCGGTCTCGACACGATAAGTTGTTTACGTCAAAAACCTCCGACTACTGTAGTTTTTTGTCTTTTTTTTCCTCAATTTTGCATAGGGAAAAAACCACGAAAAACGGTTTTATTCCTCTGTTGAATAGGTCCATAAATTCAATTTTTGGGTTATTAATGGACCTATTCAGCAGAGGAAAAAAACCGATTTTCGTGGTTTTTTCCCTTTGCAAAATTGAGCGAAAAAAAGACAAAAGAGTACATTAGTCGGAGGTTTTTTGACGTAAACAACTTGTCGTGTCGAGACCGGCCGATGAAATAATCGGATGCGCCTTTAAATTTCAACCAAATCGCCGAGACCCCACGAAAAGGGGGGAAAGTGTTGAAACGCAGGAACGAAAAGGGGGGAAAATGGGCACAGTTTGTCTGCAAAATTGCCGCACGGTTTTTTCTGCATTTTTGGAGAATGAGCAATAGTGTTTTTTTCTGCTTTTTTTGCCTGAAATTAGCTTTTTTGGGTATTTATTGTCCATTCGCGACAAATGCAGGTGCGCTTCATTGAACTTCGTACTTTGCGATTTTCATTTTCGTCACCAAATTATTTTTCCTCTTTTTCTTCGATTTCTTGCTAAAATTCTCCGTTTTCCTTGATATTTATTTGTTAAAATGACTGATAACAAACAAACAGTAATATTTTGTGAAAAATTTCCCAATTATGCCCAATTTTAGTTAAAATTCGCCATTTTTCGAAATTTTCGCTGCTTTAAAAATTCCTAAATCATTTATTTGGAAAGCTTTTATTTCAAATGATTTTATGACGATGTATTTCAATGTATTCCTTCTTAGCACACAATTTTCCACAAAAAAATATTATTTTTCACTAAAATCAATAATTTTGTGGACCTCTCGCAGCTTTTCCGCTCCTTTTATTTTTTAATCGTTTCTATTTTGTCTCCGCATTTTAAATACTAAATTCCAGAAAAACAAAGCAGGAAAAAAACACTATTTCTCATTCTCCAAAAATGTAGAAAAACCGTGCGGCACTTTTGCAGACAAACTGTGCCCATTTTCCCCCCTTTTCGTTCCTGCGTTTCAACACTTTCCCCCCTTTTCGTGGGGTCTCAAATCGCCATTGAAAATTAAAGGCGCATTGCATTTTTCACTGCCTGGTCTCGACGCGATGGGTTTTTTTTTCCTGGAAAACAACTTGCATGGGGAAAAAAAAACCGCGAAAATCGGTTTTTTCCTGCGCTGAATAGGTCCATAAATGGAAAGAACCGTCTGGTAGCTCAACAATGATACTTTCAATTTTCCTAGAGTTTAGCCTATGGAAAAATTACGTTATTGTGTTTTCAATCGAGTTGCGACATTAGAACGCGACCACGGAAACACTGTGAAATTTGAAGAGACGCAGAATCTTGTTTTCATGATGCAACTAGTTTGAAAGCACAACAGCTGGGCACTATTTTCAGAAAGACAACGAGTGCAAATTGTTCGTATGGAAGTTGATTCTGTTCAATCAGTACGACGATGTCGTCGAAAAGAGCATGGAGACGTTTTGCGAAAGAGGTTCGTACAATGTTGTGACGTTTGGCAATTAACTTCTACAGATTTAGTGTTGGTTGACTCTCCATACTCTGTCCGACACCACACCTACAGTTTCCTCTCTGTTTTCAGTTTTTACGTGGAAAAGTTGAAGGGGTATGTATTTAAGTTTGGAATCTTTTTAAATTTCTGATTCCATTCTCATTTTCTTATAGTGAGCTGTACGAAAGGAGCAACAAGGAGAACTTGCCGATTACTTATGATCAGACAGAGTTGGCAATGAGTGAGGAAGAAATCAGACAACATGACGTTCCATTGGACGCAATGCTCACAGAGACTATTGCTCGTGCTCTTAACCGGCTAATTCGCTTCATGACTCGTTTTGTGGAACTCGGAAATGAAAAGAACCATGTAAGCAGTCGAGGAATCTTCAATCTAAAACCCACTCTCATTTTCAGATGATTCGCGAGAATCCATGTCACGGCTCATCGATTTCCGGTCATTCAGTTAGTTACTCGATTGAGCTCAAAAACGATGATGATGATATTGATGTAAGTTGTTACTGTAGTGGCTCCGCGACAACTCGAAACCGCGTTATTACGTATTCCCGACTACGTGAGATGTCGTGAAATGGGTCTTGGCACGATCGGTGTTTGCACACTTGTGGATTTGAATTTTGGTTTCGAATTTTTTCAATTAAAATTGTTCTTTTTTTTCTTCGTTTTATTTATTGTTTTGTTTTTTTTTTTTAACTTGAATTTTATACTTATGGAGTCATGTAAAAAATAACGTGATTTTTCCAATTCACACATGTCGAAAAATGTAAACAATCTACAGTATCCCAAGTACTGTAGATTGTTTACAAGTATGCATACACCGATCGTGGCAAGACCCATTTTACGACATCTCACGTACTCGGGAACACGTAATAACAGGGAAGGTGAAAAGTGAAATAGTGAGTCAAAAAATGTTTGTTTTTTTTTTCAGAATCAAAAAATGCACAAATTTCCTAGAAAGTGAGCCAAAAAAAATACCAAAATTTTATTTTTTCAATAAGAAAAATAAAGTTAATTGAAATTCCATTTTAAAATGACCTTCATTTCAATGCAGGTTAATTAATTAAAATGCACCTTTGCATAGCTATGCGCATAGGAATAAAATGACAGAAAAGTTCATCTGCATGGCTCAGATGAACTTATCATTTTAAAATTGAATAATTTTTATTTCTATTGTCGTCCCGCCAAAATTGTCAAACGCGCTCCACTGGACTCGACGCTATGCGATTTTCATTTTGGTTTCCAAATTATTTTTCAGTTTTTCTTTGATTTTTTCCATAAAATCTTTTTTTCATGCTTTTTCCTGGTAAAAATATTTTTTCGAGACCAAATTCATAAAGTTTTGCCAAAATCTCCCGCAAATTTCCCAATTTCAGTGAAAAATCAATATTTTCGATGTCTCCGCACTTTAAACAAAAACTTTCCAAACAAATGAGTTATGAATTTTTTAAAGTGCGGAGACATCGAAAAATATTGATTTTTCACTGAAATTCGGAAATATGCAAAAGATTTTGACAAAACTTTATGAATTTGGTCTCGAAAATATTATTTTTACCAGGAAAAAGCACGAAAAAAAGAAGATTTTATGGAAAAAATCAAAGAAAAACCGACGAAATAGTTTGGAAACCAAAATGAAAATCGCATAGAGTCGAGTCCAGTAGAGCACGTTTGATCATTTTGGCGGTTCGACAATATTTGTTTATTTCTATTGTCGGCCCGCCAAAATGATCAAACGCGCTCCGCTGAACTCAACGCTATGCGATTTTCATTTTGGTCTTCAAATTATTTCATTTCGCGTGTAAATTCAACGCGAAATGAAATAATTTGGAGACCAAAATGAAAATTGCATAACGTTGAGTTCAGCGGAGCGCGTTTGATCATTTTGGCGGGCCGACAATAAAAAGTTGATTATTTCTAGAAAAAAAATGCTGCGGAAAGCAATTTTTTTGACGAATTTTTCATTTAATTCTGGAATTTTTTTTTGTTACTCACTTCACCTCCCCTGTTAACACGGTTTCGAAATGTCGCGGAGCCACCGTTTGAATGGAAACGCTCACATTTTATAGTCTTTCCAGTGCGATCTAAACCAATGGAAGAATTTGGTTTGTGATTCGAGTACCACGATTGGAGAATTCAAAGTACGACTGGCGAAACGATTGTTCTTCCACGAGGGAATCAATGATTTCTCAGTTCACAAAAGAGAAGAGGATTTGACGATGGGCGAGGCGAATCTTCGCTACGATTTCCTCACATTGCAGAACGTGAAACTGGCGTCTGAAACCGATTCGATTTTTTTGTCGGAAAAGTTGCGCATTCTGATCAAACCAAAGTAAGGCGAAATATTTGGGGGAATATGAGTAATGGACCTATTCAAAGTAGTGTAGAAAAACGGAAAATGCTCCGATTGGTCTAAAATTTTGTGAAACAATGGCAAAAATGCTTCCGGTCATCGAATGCTCAGAACATTTTGGACCGAAATATCGATTTTAAAAAATATTGATTAGGTCAATAAACATTTTTTCAGCCCGTACAGAAAGTCATCAAGTCGTCGATCAGATCTGCAGAATCAGCAGTTTCATCAAAAGAAGGCGTTACGAGAGGATTTCCTTCCAATGTCTATCATTTCGAAATGCAATTTCTACGATCTTCTCCATGAATTGGCTTCAAACGGCGACAAACACATTCGCGCGTCAGTTCGAAGGCTTTTACTTCTCCTTCCAACAGAACCATCATTGATCAAACAACTCACTTTTGTACGTTTCCAGCAGGGGTGCCACAAAAAAATTTTTTGCGAAAAAAAAAACCAACAAATGTGTTTCATTTTCACCGCATATTTTTATAGTTTTTTATCAAAATACTATCAAATTTACCCATTTTATTCATGCAGAAAGGTGGAAAATTGCGAAAAATGTGCGAAAACTGTTTGCGAGACATCTCGAAAACCCGTACTCTTATGGGGTTATTCACGAAATGGCAAAAAACTGCGCGAAAACTCGGAAAATTCTCCGATTTACCTGAAATTTTGGGAAATAAGGGGGAAAACTCTCCCGGACATTCCCACAAAATTTCAGACCAAAATATCGATTTTTAAGAAATAATGCTTTTTTTTTCTGAAAATTCTTAAAATCGATATTTTTGTCTGAAATTTTGGGGTAATGTCCGCTAGAGTTTTTTCCCTTATTTCCCAAAATTTCAGATCAATCGGAGCATTTTCCGAGTTTTCGCGCAGTTTTTTGCCATTTCGTGAATAACCCCATTAACCCAGTTTTTTCTTTCACATCTTTGATTTTTTTAATGCGAAAATTTTTTGAAACAAAAATAAAAAAATTTTCGCAATAGGTGCGAAAAATGCGAAAAAAAAACGGCACCCCTCAACGCTTCATAGTTCTTCTTTCAGGGTGAATTGGATGACGATGAGGATGAACCGTTGACAGCGAAAGTCAAGAATATGTACACTGATTACATTACTCCTTCTGAACCGAGTCGAATGCTGTATGCACTTGAAGCGATCAGTTCTGTGGTTGCTCCAACTCGACTAACTTCGCAAGCCTGTGAGGATGCATCGGAGCTCACGAATGCTCTACTTGAAGTCGGTATCTTCAAAAGTCTGACAGACGACATTCTCAACAAACCACATGTCATTCCATTGACAAAATGCTCGCCAACTGATCGCCATTCGATTTTCGAACGTGTCATTCAAATTCTCAGAAGCTGTCTTGTTGGCAACAACTCTTACATTAAAATGATTCGAAACGAGTACAGAATTCGCGAAGAGATGAGAAAGACGTGCGAGAGAATGATGCAGAGTCGACAGACACCTCGTCCCATTGATCCTTGCATGGATTATGCTCTAATCAGACAGCAAATTATGCCTCCTCCGTGTGTCGACAATCAGAACAATCCAGCGTATTCTACCATTGCTTCCATCAGCACGTTTAAAACGTAAGTTGTCGATTTTTGGAAAATTCATATACTACTCCAATCAGATCCGCATTCAGCACCTATAACAAACTGATTGAAAATTCTCTTCATCGCTGGTCGTTGGATGACTTGATATCGTTCTTCGAATGCATCAGAAACTTTCAATGGATTCATGTGGCGACCGAAAGTCTTGTCTCCAAACCGATTGTAGCATTTCTGTACGACAGTCAGGAGCCTGATCCGTTGAAGCCGACAGCGAGTGAGATTATTCGATCGATTGTGAAAGGAGACAGATGTAAGTGGTGATTAGGGGTGGGACAACAAAAAAAAATGTTTTTTTTTTGTCTCCAAAAAAATACGTATTTCTGCCAGTTAAAAATAAATTTTCCAAGTTTTTGTTGAAAATTAGAGGGTTGTTTTGTCAATTCGGAGCATATATGATTGTTTTATTAAAGTTGTCGCGCGGTGTTTGCGTACTCGCGTTGCAAACCGATTTACGCGACACCGCCCACTGCCTTGCTATTTTTTGCTGTGATTTTTCCTTTTTTTTTTTTTAATTTTTTCTTCATTTTGCAGTTTCTTCTGTTTTTTATATACATTCTTGTTTCTGATCAATAAATCACATATGAGAATGAATATTGAACAAAAAAATTCGATTAAAAAAAAATGTTTTTCGTCTTTTCATGGTAATTTTCGCATGTTTTCCTTATTTTTTTGAAAACAATTGATTTCAGGTCGTCAAATGTATTGTTCGAATACGGATTCAATTAAAAAAAATGCGATGAATTGAGAAAAATCGCGCACTTTTTAATCACATTTAGCGACCTGAAATCAATTATTTAAAAAAAAATGAGGATAAAATGCAAAAATTACGATGAAAAGACGAAAATCATTTTTTATCGATTTTTGCATCATCCGCCATTTTTTAGCTTTTTCTTGAATTTTCTTGTTCAATATTCATTCGCATACGCCATTTATTGATCTGAAACAAAAATTTATTTAAAAAACAGAAGGAAAACTGCAGAATGAAGAAAAAATTATTAAAAAAAGGAAAAATCACAGCAAAAAATAGCAAGGCAGTGGGCGGAGTCGCGTAAATCGGTTTGCAAAGCGAGTACGCAAACACCGCGCGACAACTTAAATAAAACAATAATACCGACCAAGTTTTTGCCCAAAAACCGGAACTTGTTTTTGCCTCCGTGGCTCTAATGGGGTTATTCAGGGTCGGAAAAAATAGTTTTTTTCCTTTTTTTTCCTTATTCAAATGACGGGAAAAAAATTAAAAAATCCGTGGCCGCGAGAGTTTTTTCGTGGCTTTTCTAGGCCATTGCAAAAGTTTTTTAGGCCCTCCGCTGTGAGACCTGCGAAATATCGATTTGCGGGCGAATAAATTTTGAAATTTTTTTTGGAGAATGAATTGCTGTATTTTTTCAAAATTTATTCGCCCGTAAATCGATATTTCGCAGGTCTCACAGCGGAGGGCCTAAAAAACTTTTGCAATGGCCTAGAAAAGCAACGGAAAAAAAATTGAATAAGGAAAAAAGGAAAAAAAAAACTATTTTTTCCGACCCTGAATAACCCCATTAAAAATTAACAAAAAAAAATTCCAAAAAAATACGTTTTTCTGCCAGTTGAACAGAAATTTTCCAAGTTTTTTTTTTCCTGCGGTGCATTATCACAAAAAAAAAAATATTTCACTCTTATTCACTCACGTCTATTCACGGAAACCATCAAAATATGCAAAAAAAAATGCAAGAAATTCAGCAAAAATTCGGAGAATGCTCCGATCGGTCCGAAATTTTGACAAAAAATATCAAAAATACTCACGGACATGTGCAGAACATTTCAGACCAAAATATCGATTTTGAAAATTTTCAGAAAAATCGATATTTCGGTCTGAAATTTTTTTTTGTCGGTGAGTATTTTTGATATTTTTTTGTCAAAATTTCGGACCGATAGGATCATTCTCCGAATTTTTGCTGAATTTTTTGCATATTTTGCATATTTTGATGGTTTCCGTGAATAGACCCATTACCATCCAAAAAAAAAATCAAAAAATGTTTGTATCATCCAAAACAAAACATATTTTTTTTGGTCCCACCCGTGATGTTCAAAATTGAATTGAATTGAATTTCTACATCGTAATAAAGTTTATTCAGGGGGAGATGAGTGCCGTCTTATCATTGTGAAAAAGGCGTTTTCTCTTATCCGTCATATGGTTCGAAAGTGGATTAATGTTCACAAGTCGCTTGCCATTGAACTTTTGGAGGTGCTGTTTCTCGACCCGAGCTGGGTGCGATTCTATCAGGATGTGCTTGTCAATTCGCAACAAGAAGCATACCGAAAGTACGGACAAGAGCATTGTGTGAAGATTAGCAAAGACAGTTATGAAGTTACAATGGCATCACTCCAAATGCTTCTCGACATGTTCATTGCTCTTCCGCTTCACGAAGGTCATACGGCCGAGTTGGACGAATTGCAACGAAGGCAGAGGCAACACTGTGATGGAGTTGTGCAGACTGTCTGCGAGATTTTCTACTTTGACAGTCCGCGCAGATGTCGTGAAGAGCAGAAGGAGATCGATTGGGATCAGATTGGAAACGAGCCGATCGAAATCGTCAGAGACCAAATCAGAAGTCTTCTTGATTACAAACCCAAGTTCAGCACTACCAACAATGAGCTACACACTACTGAAACCGTGTACGCTGCTGCCAAAATGCGAATGATCAATTGCCTTCTCTCGTATTGTTCTCAAAGCGATATCGAGGATTGCTCGGACGAGTTCTTGTTTGCCATCATTAACGACTTTTTGTTCCCCGAGCTTCCCGACATTGAAGATAGCATGTTCGAGGAAGAGTCGATTAGGTGGGAGTATTCGGCAAGAGAGGCTGCTATTCAGACGCTCAATACGTTCTGTGAACGAAGCTACAAAAATATGCACCAGTTGTTGCTCATGTGGAACAAGTTTCCGATTGCTCAAAGACCGTATGATCCAACGTATCGTCCAATCATTCGTGGAAGACAACTTGATAGGGTCGGACTGAAAAACGATGGAGGCACATGCTACATGAATGCCACGATTCAACAATTAGTGCATGTCCCCGGACTCGCCAAGGAGCTTATCTCTATTCAGAATATCGATTCGACACTTTGCTGGGGTGACAACACGGCGTAATAATTTTTTTTAATGGACCTATTCGTAGGAGAAAAAAAAACAAAAAAAATTTTTTTTTTCCTATTTATAGATGTCAAAAAATGTCAAATTCTCGGTTATTCTCGGAACCAGCAAAAAAAGCAAAAAATTCAGCGAAAATTCGCAGAATGCTCCGATCGATCTTAAACTTTGGGAAATCATTTCAAAAATACTTCCTGAAATTCCCTGAAAATTTTAGACCGAAATATTGATTTTTATTTATGAAAATTTTCAAAATCGATATTTTGGTCTGAAATTTTCAGGGAATGGCCGGAAGTATTTTTCAAATGATTTCCAAAAGTTTCAGATCGATCGGAGCATTCTCCGAATTTTCGCTGAATTTTTTCTATTTTTTGCTTTTTTTTGCTGGTTTCCGTGAATAGACCCATTATTCTCGGAACCAGCAAAAAAAGCAAAAATAGAAAAAAAAACCAGCAAAAAATTCAGCGAAAATCCGTAGAATGCTCCGATCGATCTGAAACTTTGGGAAATCATTTCAAAAATACTTCCGATCATTCCCTGAAAATTTCAGACCAAAATATTGATTTTTATTTATGAAAATTTTCAAAATCGATATTTTGGTCTGAAATTTTCAGGGAATGGCCGGAAGTATTTTTCAAATGATTTCCAAAAGTTTCAGATCAATCGGAGCATTCTACGAATTTTCGCTGAATTTTTTGCTGGTTTTTTGTATATTTTGCTTTTTTTTTGCTGGTTTCCGTGAAGAGACCCATTATTCTCGGAACCAGCAAAAAAAGCAAAAAATAGAAAAAACCAGCAAAAAATTCAGCGAAATCCGTAGAATGCTCCGATTGATCTGTAACTTTGGGAAATCATTTTAAAAATACTTCCGATCATTCCTTGAAAAATTCAGACCGAAATATTGATTTTTATTTATGAAAATTTTCAAAATCGATATTTTGGTCTGAAATTTTCAGGGAATGGCCGGAAGTATTTTTGAAATGATTTCCCAAAGTTTCAGATCGATCGGAGCATTCTCCGAATTTTCGCTGAATTTTTTGCTGGTTTCTGTGAATAGACCCATTATTCTCGGAACCAGCAAAAAAAAGCAAAAAATAAAAAAAACCAGCAAAAAAATTCAGCGAAAATTCGTAGAATGCTCCGATTGATCTGTAACTTTGGGAAATCATTTAAAAAATACTTCCGATCATTCCCTGAAAATTCCAGACCGAAATATTGATTTTTATTTATGAAAATTTTCAAAATCGATATTTTGGTCTGAAATTTTCAGGGAATGGCCGGAAGTATTTTTGAAATGATTTCCCAAAGCTTCAGATCGATCGGAGCATTTTCCGAATTTTCGCTGAATTTTTTGCTGTTTTTTTTTTTTCTATTTTTTGCTGGTTTCTGTGAATAACCCCATTAAAAAATGTTTAAAAATGTCAAAAACGAATCCTATGAATAGGTCCATAACTTAAAAAAAAAACGGCTCCGCGACATCTCGAAAGAAACCGCGTTTTGAGATTTCCTGTTTGGAAACGTCCGAGAGCCAAAAACATTTTCAATTATTGTATTTTTTTTTCAGAGCTCTTCTCGTGGAACTGCAACGAGTGTTTGCCCAACTGAACTTTTCGCGTTGTCAAGCCATCGTTCCTTTTGGCCTGTGGAGAGAATTCCGTTTTGAGCCGGACATGCCATTAAACACCAAACAACACCATGACGCCATTGATTTCTACAGTATACTCCTCGACAAGTGTGACAATGTACTCAAGAAACTCGAACTTCCGCCACTTTTCCAGAACAGATTTTTTGGAAAATATAGTTATGAAAAGATATGTTACGGATGCTGGCATCGATACAAAAGTCCGGACGAAGAGTTCAATTGTATATCTCTTGCGTTGAGTGGAGACAATCTTGAGGAGGCTATTGAGAACTTTTTGGCGGCACATGTTATGGAGGGAGAAAATGCGTATTATTGTGAAAAGTGCGACGAGAAGAAAACCACTCTCAACCGAAGTTCGTTCATGGAGTTGCCGAGCACAATGACTATTCAACTGAAACGGTTCACGTACGATTTGGTGAATAATATGATCAGAAAAGACAATCAATATTTCAAGTTCCCATTCGAAATCGACATGACGCCGTACATGACCACTTCGAGGCATGTGCCAGATGAGCAAGTTCAAGATCTCTTTGACGAAATGCTCTACGGAAGTATTGTCAACGATGAACCGGCCACACCGCCGCACAAGAACGGATCGGCAAAATCACCGTTCACTTCGGGTTCTGCCAGCAATCCGTCTCTGGAATCGCCGCAAAAGAAAATGTTCCGACGTCATCGATCCTCCACCATTCGTCTTTCTCAATCGTTCGCGAACACTGGATGTCTGGACGATCCTCCGCAACAGAAACCTTTGATCTATGAGCTTGTTGGAGTTCTCGCGCATTCTGGAATCGCCACCGCTGGCCACTATTATTCGTTCATCAAAGAGCGCCGTGAAGAATACAGGGATTCGCCAACGTTTGGAAAATGGTATCACGTCAATGACATGACTGTCAGTCCCATGCTGCTCAGCAACGTCGAAGAGCTGTGGTACGGAGGTACTTTCACTCAGGAGGGTGTTTTTCTTGGAATCGACGAACGGATAAGACATTGGAATGCCTACGTGTTGTTTTATGAGAAGAAGGCGGACGAATGCGATATGCTGATTCCGCGCCACATTATCGACCATTCAGAGGAAGCGAAACCAAAGGTGACATTTGATGTAAGCGATGAGTTAATCGATGATGGAAAAGACAAGGAAGCGGAAGAAGCTTTCAAACGAGATTTAACCGAGGCGAGAAGACTGCGCATCAGTATGTTTAACTCACTCGACGACAATCTCAAAAAGTTTTTGAACGATGAGAATTGCAAGTTTCTCGAAGATCGAGACTTTTTTTCTTTCGATCTTTACTTTATCTACATCAATTCGTTGCTGCCATTGATGAAAAGAGAGGACACTGTCGAGTACACTGTTGACGAGTTATCCAGGCCCGATTTCTTCAAATTGGCATTTGAATACATTGCTTCATACATTATAAGAGTGGCTTGGATGATGTTTGACGACCATCGTCCCAAGAATTTTCCTCGTGCTGCCACAGATTTAATAAAAATGTTGCTGCATAGCCATCCGGACAATAAACTGTATTTCTTCAAGGCTCTCGAGGCGAACAACTCGGAAATGCTGACCAGAATGCTGGAGAGCACCGAACATGACATTCGAAATTCGTTCTGGCTTTGCATGAAGTTTGCTCTTCGTCAATGGGTCGTCGAGAATGGTCGGAAAGATGAGAACATTATCGAGGCGAGTCCAGACTCTACCGATCTCGATGATGATGACGAAGAAGAAGACGAGGAAGATGATGAAGACGAGGATCTTGAAGATGAGGACTCTGAATGTGATGAACTAATTGGTCATGATTTGATGAGACCCACTCCGATCGCTATTGTTACTCAATTAATGCACCAAGCGCGTCCACCGCAGCTAAAACCGATGCTCCCCGTTGATTTGTCGAAAGCACGCAACTCTAGGGTGAGCTCTTCTGCGAAACGGATCATCTCCACAACATTTGTTTTTCAGCTGAACATCGTTCGCAGAATAGTTCAAGTTCTTCCGTGAGTTTATTTAATTTTTATTTTTAATGGACCTATTCACAAAACCGGAAAAAAAAACCTTTGGGAAATATCGGAGAATGCTCCGATTGACCTGAAATATTGGAAAAAATTCTCCTGGAGCAAAATATCGATTTTAAAAATGGAGAATTTTTTCCAATATTTCCCAAAATTTCAAGTCAATCGGAGCATTTTCCGGTTTTGTGAATAACCCCATAATATATAACAATCAATTCACGATGACGGTTTCAGGTTCCGCGTGCATCGAATGGAAGGATCTGGTCGTCACTATTCGCGGCATCCGGTCGATATTCTGTACATGATTGCCAGGCTTAACGAGTTTGGCAAAAGTGTACTATACTGCTGTCAAGCGCTTCCGACCGTCGCTGAGTTCCTATTTGAAGACTACTCGACGGTAAGCAGAATGAAGAAAAATTTGTCCTTCTGTTGGGCTCCGTGACGTTTCGAAACCAGTCATTTCAACACCGAGTGGATTTTTCGAAAAATTCTTCCATAATTTCCAAATAGCCGCCAATTAGCCGCCAAATAGCAGCCAAAGAGCCGCCAGATAGCAGCCCGTTAGTCGCCAAATAGCCGCCAGATAGCAGCCCGTTAGGCGCCAAATCGCAGCCAAAGAGCCGCCAAATAGCCGCCAAATATCCGCAAAGAGCCGCCAAATAGCAGCCTGATAGCCGCTAGATATCTGCCAGATAGCAGCCAAATAGAAGTCAATTAGTAGCCAAATAGCAGTTAAAAAGCCGCCGAATAGCAGCCAAACAGCCGCCGAATATCCGCCAAAGAGCCGCAAAGAGCCGCCAAATATCATCCGAATAGCCACCAAATAGCAGTCAAATAGTCTCCAAATAGCAGCCAGATAGCAGCCAGTTCGCAGCCAAATAACAGCCAAAGAGCCGCAAAGAGTCGCCAAATAGCAGCCAAATAGCAACCTGATAGCCGCTAAATATCTGCCAGATAGCAGCCAGTTCGCAGCCAAATAACAGCCAAAGAGCCGCCAAATAGCCGACAAATAGCAGCCAAATAACCGCCAAAGAGCCGCCAGATAGCAGCCCGTTAGCCGCCAGATAGGAGCCCGTTAGCCGCCAAATCGCAGCCAAAGAGCCGCCAAACAGCCGCCAAATCGCAGCCAAAGAGCCGCCAAATAGCAGTCTAAGAGCAGCCTGATAGCCGCTAGATATCTGCCAGATAACAGCCAAATAGAAGTCAATTAGTAGCCAAATAGCAGTCAAAAAGCCGCCAAATAGCAGCCAGATAGCAGTCAAATATCAGTCAAAAAGCAGCCAAATAGCCGCCAGATCGCAGCAAAACAGCCGCCAAATAGCAGTCAATTAGTAGCCAAATAGCGGCCAAATAGCAGCCAAACAGCCGCCAAATAGCAACCTGATAGCCGCTAGATATCTGCCAGATAGCAGCCAAACAGCCGCCAAATAGCAGCCTGATAGCCTCTAGATATCTGCCAGATAGCAGCCAGATAGCAGCCAAATAGCAGTCAATTAGTAGCCAAATAGCCGCCAAATAGCAGCCAAACAGTAGCCAAATAGCATCCAAACAGAAGCCAAATAGCCGCCAAACAGCCGCCGAATAGCAGCCAAATAGCAGTCAATTAGTAGCCAAATAGCAGCCAAAAAGCAGCCAAATAGCCGCCAAATATCATCCGAATAGCCACCAAATAGCAGTCAAATAGTCTCCAAATAGCAGCCAAACAGCCGCCAAATAGCAGTTAAAAAGCAGCCAAATAGCCGCCAAACAGCAGCCAAACAGCAGCCAAATAGCCGCCAGGCAGCTGCCAATTTTTGAAAAACTTGCTATCTGGCGGCTATACATACTTCCTACAGCCGACAACTCACGGGTTCTGAAGTTTGCTATGCTTTGCAGAAAAGGGGCGGGGCCGACTTTGTTTACCAATAATATTGTATTTTCAATCGAGTTGCGACATCAAAACGTGAACTCCTGCCCACTTAATTTCCGCGAACATTAAATTTTAGTTCATTTTGAATTTTTGCGTGAAAAATAGTGGGCGGAGTTTCACATTTTGATGTCGCAAGTCGATTGAAAACACAATAATAATCAAAAAACTTTTTTTTTCAATCGAGTCATGAAAACATCGCGGTTTTGAAATGACTGGTTTTGAAACATTGCGGAGCCATCTGTTGCCGTGCATGATCAGCGAAATTTGTCATTATTTACCTCATCAGTTTACATTTTCCCTATTCATTTTATGGGGTTATTCACAAAACCGGAAAAAAATTGCGGGAAAAATCGGAGAATGTTCCGATAGACCTGAAATTTTGGGAAATATTGGAAAAAATTCTCCTGTATACAGGGTGGCCGATAAGTATAGGACGTTTTGAAAGTGCTCCCATTTTTTCAATTTGAGGATTTTTCGAGAACAACCTTTATTAAACAACAAAAAATAAGCAGAAAATTTGATTTTACAAGAGAATTTCGAAGTTGGATCCACGAGCTTTGACACAGGCTCTCAAACGTTCTTGAAGGATAAATGGACCACCAGCAAAGTGCCGTCGAAGAATTCGAACCGTCGAAGACGAAATTTGAAGGCGTCGAGCGATCTCAGCACTTCCGAGGCCTCTCTTGAACAAGAGTTCAATGGAAGGACGATGAGGAGAACTTTTCATAGCTCGGCGATATGGAGAAGTGAGAACAAATGACTGAGAAGCTTACTTATATAGTCTCTGGACTTTCGAAAAGTTTCGAAATTTTTCGAAAATATCCCTTGGCACCGTGCCAGGGAACGCTGAAAGCGAGCGTCCTATACTTATCGGCCACCCTGTACATGCTCAAAAAATTTGGGACCAAAATATCGATTTTAAAATTTTTCAGAAAAATCGATATTTCGGTCCAAATTTTTTGAGCGTGTACAGGAGAATTTTTCCCAATATTTTCCAAAATTTCAGGTCTATCGGAACATTCTCCGATTTTTTCCGGTTTTGTGAATAACCCCATTAACTATCTTCCAGGTTTTCTGCCGTCTCCGTTTCCCAGAGGATCGCCTCAAGGGACTCGGTTTGTGGCCTGCATTGCCAGGACTCTACTTTGAGTTGGTGCTCGACACACTCAATCGCAATGTTCAGCACATTGTAGATCCGCTCATGCATTTCCGTCACGCTCTGTTAGTTATTTATCAATCCACGTGTCATTTTAATCATTTTTGTATTTCAGTCTCACTCCAGCCGGAAGATTCTCCACTGAAGTTATGGTTCTGTACTGCGCGTCTCGCGATGAATGTGAAAACTCTGACAATAAATCGGTGGATGACGAGAAGGCAATGCATAATCGAATTGTCATGTGTTATCTGCGACAAATCGAGTTGCTCACTCGATCAGACGTCCAGGATACGACGGAAGAGTACATATTCCAAGTTTGTCAACAGATTCTAAAGGTAAACAAAAACGTTTCGAGCGCACGATTTATAATTCTCAATCTCTCAACAGAAATACTTCAAGGACACGCCGTACCTCGCAGTCAACCCGGATCATTGGAGCCATATTATGGAGTTTTTCAATGATCTTGCCCTCCGTCTTGTTCAACACGGCATGGCTTCGTTTGCAATCTCACTTCTCAAAAACTTGCTGTGGGTCGGAGTCGCCGAAGACGATGATGCTGTTCAACCGGGCCTCCTGCCAGTGATGATGAAATGGAAGGAACACGATCCTCATCGATTCCGCAAGATGAGAGAGGCCATGTTCTGCATTCGTCGGATGAAGGAGCCGCAGTAAGACTTTTTTTTTGTTTGTCGATCAGGCATTGACGGAAAAAAAAATCTTCCTAGTCTGTGTGTTTGTTTGTGTGTCTCACACTTTTCGATTTACGTTCAAACATGCTAACCACTTTAGCACAAGGTTCACGAGAAATTGAGGGAGATGGGGGAAAAACAAAAAATAAATATTTTACAGTGTTTAGTTAAACAAAAATTTGCAACAAATTTAATGGACCTATTCACAAAACCGGAAAAAAATTGCGAGAAAAATTGGAGAATGCTCCGATTGACCTGAAATTTTGGGAAATATTGGGAAAAATTCTCCTTGCACCAAAATATCGATTTAAAAAATTTTGAGAAAAAATCGATTATTTGGACCAAAATATCGATTTTAAAAATTATCGATTTTTTTTTCTTTTGCAACTGCTCTCGCGAAAGTGCGCTCCATTAAAAAATCTTGGCAGTTTGCCAAATTATGCGAAATCGCATTTTTTAAAAATGAATTTCTCAGACAGAGAGTGTTTAAGCGATGAGACGCAGCGTTGCCACGCGACGCAACCGCAGCGCGTGGCGTCGGCGGTAAAAAATGCGTTTGAAAAAAGGCAGTTGCATGGAATTGGAATTTTCTAATGGGTCTGTTCACGAGAACCAGCAAAAAATGCAAAAAGTTTGGAGAATGCTCTGATCAGTCTGAAATTTTGACAAAAAATGTGAAAAATACTCCCTGACATTCCCAGAAAATTTCAGACCAAAATATGGATTTTTTAAACTTTTTCAAAATGGATATTTTGGTCTGAAATTTTCTGGGAATGTCCGGCAGTATTTTTGACAATATTTACCAAAAATTCAGACTGATCGGAGCATTCTCCGAATTTTCGCTGAATTTTTTGCATATTTTGCTGGTTTCGTAAAAACCAATTTTTTGAAAAAAAAAAAACCAATTTTTCGGGAAAAAATTTCCGACAAAGCCTGTTTTCGATATAAATCACTTTTTCTAATTTGTTCACTTTCAGTATTCTACAACTTCTTCGAAGGTGTCAAAAACGATTCAGCGGTGTTTTCCCTCTTATTCATATTGAAGATGAAATCACGAGTGATGAGCTTATGGAGGAAGGCGAAGAAGATGAAGAAGACGATGAGGAGAAGGTGATGATCGGACCACAGCCTCTCAAAAGAGCGAATAATTTGGTGGATTTAAACAAGTTGGTCATATTATTTTTTTGAAAACTAAAAGGTTTAAAAAGTCCTGGAATTAAATAGTTTTCCTTCAAAAATTTTAGTAAAACTTTGTACAGCAAAAATGCCTGGTTCTAGGATTTTTCATTTTGGACCCTGCATCCTAATTTATATTGTATTTTTAATCGAGTTGCGACGTCGAGAGGTCAAACTCCGCCCACTTTTTTCACGCAAAAAATTCAAAATGCACTAAAATTTAATGTTCGCGTGAAAAAAAAGTGGGCGGAGTTTCATGGTTTGATGTCGCAAGTCGATTGAAAACACAATAGTGTTGTTCACGTGTAGTAAAAACATTCCAAAAACTGCAAAAAAATGTGCTCGGAAAATGAACTCGGAAAATTTAAAAATTTCCAGAAAAAGTCAATATTTTTTAAAATCGCTATTTAGTTTGCATGCGCTTTTCTCAATTGAATAAGGGGTTAAAAAATTATAGCGGAAAAATATATATTGGGAAATACGGTCAACAATACTGACAGACCAGCTCAAAAAAATTTTGGACTGAAATATTGAAAAACGATAATCTTTTTGCATTTTTCCAACAATTTCAGACCAATTGGAGAATTTTCCAATTTTATTTTTTCTGTTTTTGTCTTTTTTCGGCCCCAAGCCCCCAAAAACATGAATTTTCCAGGAATAGTTTTAAAAGTTAATGCAGAAAAATTCATTAAATTGCTGGTTTGCATTGAATAGCGTAAAAATTGGCTCTGGGACGTTTCGAAACGTCCTGGCAATTTAGAAAATATTGTTAAATTAGACAAATTATGTTATGGTGTTATTCTCGGAGCCAGCAAAAAATAGAAAAAACAGCAAAAAATTCAGCGAAAATTCGGGGAATGCTCGGATCGATCTGAAACTTTGGGAAATCATTTAAATATTACTCCCGGTCATTCCTTGAAAATTTCAGAACAAAATATTGATTTTGAAAATTTTCAGAAAAAAATCAATATTTTTAAAAATCGATAATTTGGTCTGAAATTTTCAGGGAATGTCCGGAAGTATTTTTTAGATGATATCTCAAAGTTTCAGATCGATTGGAGAATTCTCCGAATTTTCGCTGAATTTTTTGCTAGTTTTTTCTATTTTTTGCTTTTTTTTTTGCTGGTTCCGAGAATCGAATTCCTGACTGAAGAAGGCTATTTCAGAAAATCCAGAAAAGAAACTGCGAGTGCCACCGTGACGGCAACCGAAATGAAGGAAATTGACCTGAAAGAAGATTTAAAAGCCGGAGACGTGAAGCTCGAAGACGATACGCTTCCGTTGATTGATCAACTCGGGGTGGCAAAATCGGGCGGTGCTTCAACAGGAAGCTGTAGTGTCGAGGAGATTTTCGACGATATACCAGAAGACGTTTCGATGATGGCACTTTCTGACGAACCATCGATGGAAGAAGAGGAGAAGAAGACGGTGGACGAGTAATTTGGTCAATCACATGCCTTTCATTCCACAAATTTCCATTCCTTATTTATTTTTCATTCGTATTCATTCATTTGAAGACGTGCTTTGTTTTTTTTTTTTTCGATCTCGTAGTTGCATTTTCATTTTCATTTTCATACATTTTTTTAATTTAAACGTTTTAATTTTATTTTTTGTTCTGTTTTGTTTTTTTCCCTTTTTTCCCCGTAATTCTTTTCCACAGCGGATGCAATGACATATTGTATATATCTATCACATATCAGGACACGTGTCCTGTTAATTTCGACCACTATCTATCCATTTTTATCCATTTTCAGCCGCAGTCTCGCCCCGCCCTCTCCTCTCCATCCGTTTCGCCCGCTCGTTTTGCCACGTCATGAGAGTGTTTGAGTTGTCAATTGTCGGTGTTGTCTGCTCCTCTCCTTCCTTCCCCGTCAAGCCCTTCCTTTTTCGTTATCGGTATGTTGTTAGGTCCGCCGCACTCTATGCCATACATATACTCTTGCTCGCATATGTCTAAAAATGTGTGTTTTCTTCTTTTCTGTATTTTTATTTAAATTATTTTTACTTTTATCACTAACCATTTTTGCTCCTCTTATCTTTAACTTGTCTGTCTGTCCTTTTTCCGTTTACCCTTACTTTTTATTTCTGGCTCTATCTAAATGATTATTAATGTATCTATTTAATATTTGTGAAATCCAGTGAAAAGCTCAAATTCTCTTTTTTCTTTTTTTTATGCTTTAGATATTTGATTTTCTTTCTCTTTCCGACTATGTACTTCCTTTCTTTCCCACCGAAAATGACACCCTATATTTTTAATCCTAGCGAGATAATGGAGAAACTCCATGTGCTGTTCAAATGAATCATTGTATTCGTTTCAACTGGTGGTGGCAGAATGAGACGGTCCGCGCACCGGTGTAACTTATTTTAAAAAGAGGAAAACAAAATGTTCTATTCGATTGTTCAGATGATAGATGTGGGATGGATCTGTGTGTGTGCAGTTCGAGCAGTCTATTGGCTCGTCATGCTCGTCTGCAACTTTCTCGGATACTCTCCACTCTGGGCACAGATCGCGATGAAGAAGCGGAAGATGGACAATGTGAGAATTAGAATACCGAATCATCTTGCAGTTTGTTTCACGGAGAAGCGGTTAATTGACCTGGTAAGTATTGGGTTTTTACATTCCGTTTCTGAATGTTCTTCTATACCTTTACTCTGTTTTTCACGTACCGCAATGGGCGTATTCAAATAAATAAATGTTCACTCATTCAGAGCGAAGTATTACAACTGATGGACAGTTGCGTGTCCACGAATATCCGCCAGTTATCACTTTACGATCCATTTGGAGAGTTGGCCAAGAAAATTGGAGAGATCGAACATACCTGTCGGATTTTTACTGTAAGTTTTTATTTTCAAAGAAACAACAAAAAAACGTTGCGAATCTAGGACGATTTGAAACTTGGACAGTGCAATTTTGGGCTCTGGGACGTTTCGAAACTTTTGAATTTTTGCGGCATACTAGTGAATTAAAATTCCCAAAAATATAAAAATAACTGATAAAAACGAAAAAAAATTACCAAATGCCCGCGTGTTTTGGTGTAAATTGGCGAAAAACCATACGCAAAAATGCAAAAAAGTTTCGAAACGTCCCAGAGCCCAATTTTGCGTCGCCCCTTTTTTGCGTTAATGACGAAATTCAGCAAAATATTAAATTCGGAAATTTTCTCAAAATTTCAGAAAATTTTTTTAGGCGATTTACACTTTAATTTATCGGTAATTTGCCGGATAATTCGTCGAACAAATTTTACATGTAAACTACTTTTTGGAACCAAAAATTAATTGCTACATCATTGCAAATTTCTTTCGTTTTTGGTGTAAACCAAGGCTGGGACAAAAAAAAATGGTGTCCTCAAAAAAGTGGCGTATTTCTGCCAATTAAATGGAAATTTTCCAAGTTTTCGTTAAAAATTAGTTTTTAGTCAATTTGGTGCATATACCGACTAAGTTTTCGTCCGAAAACCAACATTTTTGTGCTACAGTAAAAAAAAAACCCGAAAAAAACCTTATTTTGTGCAAAAAATTTCAATCGAGTTGCGACATGAAAAAAGTGGGCGGGATTTCACGTTTTGATGTCGCAACTCGATTGAAAACACAATATTTATTACGTATTCCCGAGTACGTGAGATGTCGTAAAATGGGTCTCGCCGCGACAGTACTTGGGATACTGTAGATTGTTTACATTTTTCGACATGCGTGAATTGGAAAAATTTTGTTATTTTTTACATGAATGACCTCCTTTTTATAAAATATAAGTTTTAAAAAACAAAAAATAACAAGAAAAAATTTAATTCAAAAAAATTCGAAAACAAATATTCAAATCCACAAGTGTGCAAACACTGATCGTGTCAAGACCCATTTTACGACATCTCACGTACTCGGAAATACGTAATATTATGGATTCGTGAATGGGCGATAAAACCGGGTGAATTGTGGGGCAAAAGGTGGCTGGTCTCACCACGATTTTGACAGACTACGGTTAGCGCGAAAATATTTTTTTTTATTCTTTTTTTTTAAAATTAAAACTCATTTTCATAGTTTTTTTCTCAACAAAATGTGTTTTTGAAACGAAATTACCCATTCCAGGTTACACAAAAAATTTTAATAGTGAAAAAATGCTAGTCAAAAGGCAAAAAATCGCGTTTTTATTAAAAACAAAAGAAGAAAAAATATTTTTCGCGCTAACCGTAGTCGGTCAAAATCGTGGCGAGACCAGCCAACTTTTGCCCCACCATTCACCGCGTTTTATCGCTCATTCACGAATCCATAATATATTAATGTGAAAATTTTGACAAATTTTTCTGCTTAAAATATCATTTAAAAAAGAACGGAAAAAGCCCTTTTCAAAAAAAGTGTTTTTTTGTTTTCCGACCCAGCCTGACCAAGAAATAAATTCAGAACGCTGATCTCTACTGTGACGGGAAACTCGTACATTCCAAAGAACTATCAAATCTTCATGTTCACATTCTATCTAGAAAAATGAGCAAAGGAGCTCTGGTAAAAGTATGCAAAGAGTTGTGCAACCAAGACGAAGAAATCTCCGTAGAACACATCACACGAACTCTTGACGAAAAATTCCATTTAAGCGATCCAGATTTTCTATTGCAAATTGGCAATGTTCCAACTCTGTGCGGATATCCTCCGTGGAATCTTCGAATCACTGAATTCCTTCAATCTCCACGTCTTCCATGTTCGAGAAGAGCTCTAGATTACTGTGTGGAGGCGTTCAGTCAACGGGATATTCGAGTGGGAAAGTGAATATACAGTAGCGGCCACTGAAATATCCCCTTTTGGTTTTTCAGCTATAACTTTTTTTAGAGAAGAGCTAGGAACTTGAGGTCAACTGTGAAAATGTTCTAAAATAAGCCAGAAATATGATCCAGTTTAGCTTTTACCGATAAAAATTTGTTTTTTCTAAAAAATCAAAAAATTCGATTTTTCGATTTTTAACAAAGACCCGCTTATTGAGATTTCACCCGGGAAACGACTTGTAAATGATGTAATAAGCGATAGAAACAGTTTCAAACTGATCAATACTTAGTTGCGAACCCTCGAGAATCGATAACAGCTTGAAATCTTCTTGGCATCAACTGGATCAACTGGATGTGGAATCTGAGCCCACGCAGTCTGCAACTAAGAGAATTTTTCGTCGGCACTTCGAGTACGAATGCCGGAAACGCGTTTCTCAAGCTCTTCCCACAAGTGCTCAATGAGATTGAGGTCGGGGCTCTGGCTGGGCGACTCCATTACGATCACACGGTTGATGGCGAACCAATTAAAAAAAAAAGATACTGATGGTTTGAGACATTTCACTCCCTATGATGTGGTTGGACGTGTGTTTCGGGTCATAATCTTGTTGAAACGAGTAACGAAGCCTTGGGGAGGCACGATCGAACGGGAGCATTATATTTTGCAAGATATGTTCGTACACAAAGCGATTCATGTTGCCTCGGATGCGGTGAAGAGGTCCGACCCCATAGCAGCTGAACAGGACCATACCATCACGTTCCCGCCACTATGTTTTACGGTCGGAGTTTGGTATTTTGAGTTGAATCTGGTCCCTACTGGTCGTTTTGCATAAGAAATTCCATCCAAACCAAATAACATGAACTTGCTCTCATCACTTCACAAAACTCGTTCCCACTGACTTTGAGTCCAGTTGAGATGAGCTCGCGCCCAGGCCACACGAGCTGCTCTATTGCGGTCAGAGATGTACGGCTTCTTTACAGGTCTTCTGCCAAACATTCCAGCATCGTTTAGGCGCCGTCGGATCGTTCTGACGCTTGCCACAGGTGATCCACGGGGAGAAACCTGATCGAGGACTTCGGAGGGCACTGAGGCTAGGGTTGCTTCTCGATGCGCGTACGATGTTTCTGTCTGTTAGATGGTTCGTAACTCAAGCCCGTGAATGTCTTCTCTTCACTGGTTGTCTATTTTGAGCTCTCCAGCGCTTTAAAAATTTTCCAAATGTGGAACGATCGACTTTGAACTGCTCAGCAAGTTGTCTGAGAGTTCGTCCCTGCTCGCGCCCTCTAGCAATTGCAAATCGCTGGTTAGTGGTCAAATTAACTTTTCCTTCAGTTTTTGTCATTATCTAAATAAATAGATATTGAAGACTCTGGAAAAATATTGGAGTTGTAGCTTTTTAAAAAAATAGAAAAAACGATCAAAATCGTGAAAATTGAATAAAAAAATTAGAAAAAATTTTATTGGTAAAAGCTAAACTGGATCATATTTTTGGCTTATTTTGAAACATTTTCACAGTTGACCTCAAGTTCCTAGCTCTTCTCTAAAAAAAGTTATAGCTGAAAAACCAAAAGGGGATATTTCAATGGCCGCTACTGTACATTCTTGCCGTTTCTTTATTGTTCTGTTCTTATCGTTGTCATATCTATACTATCTATGTAGTTTCTTCGTTGTTTTCTTTTTCTATGTTCGCTTTAATAATTGTGTGTTTTGTTTTTCTATTTCCTTTTCTTTTTCTCTGCCAGCGTCCAGTTCTTCTCTTTCTGTGATATTCGATATTCGAATGCATTGTATTGTATTTAATTCTTGTGATTAATTGAATGAAATTCACATTTTTCCGAATTTTCCATTAGATTTTGAGTTTTAAAAAGTATACTTTCTAAAAGTTTTATTTTTAACCGCATTGGCTCTTCGTGAAGCTCGAATTTCCGCAAAAGCACACCTGGTCAAACTTTGCCCTTTTTTTCTCAGCTTCCTCTCAGTTTACCACACTCTTATCACCATTCCGTTTTCGTCCCATCCTATCCGCCCAAATATTGATCCTTTTGTCTCTATTTGCCCCTCGGTTTTTGATTTTTCTTCATCTTTTTCGCCACTTTTTTTATTTCCACTCTTTTTGATGCATCAAAAGGCGAATATGATGACAATTGTGGCATGATATCTGCGAGGACAAAATTTGTCATTGTGGGAAATGCTGACAAAACAATGTTTTCGGTGCGACGAGAAGCGCAGGCGGAGAAACAGAGTTGCTATAAATTGGAGAAGCTCTTAGCGAGTGTCAATGAGTTACCATGGGAAATGAAGACGTTTTTTTTTTTCAGAAAACAATTCCCAGAGGGTCACATTTTCTTATCAATAAGTCGTAGAATTTTAAGACTTTTAATCGCAGATTATAAAAAAGGTCTGACACTTTTTAAGAAGATTTCTCAAAAATTCCAAACATTATTATTTTCACTTTTTGGCCTCCAAATGTGTTTACATCGCAATCTTCTTTTCTTTAAATTTTTTTTTCCATTAAATTTGATTTGATAAATATTGTGCAATTGTGCAAAACGCTATTCAATTCAATTCAAGTCTGCATTCACCGTTCTGTCTGCGTCTCTTCAAATATCACTGTCTTCGCGTGGTCGCGCACGTACAAAAAGTGGGCGGAGTTTCGTTTCGCGTTCTCGTTCTCATGTCGCAAGTCGTTTGAAAACACAATAAATGACCATTAAAAAAAACAATAAAATAGGAAAATCTTCACTTTATCATTTATTTTCATCCTCGATTCAACACAATTCCAACATGTTTCTTCTGTTTCTCTTCTCTCTTTATTATTAATATTTTGTTATCGAAAAGTGGTATTGAAAATTGCCGGAGAAATTCTCAAAAAAATTGTGACACAGTGTTTGCGTACTTTTGAAAATGAAAAGAAAATGAAAGAAATATCATAGAAAACGAAGAGTACGCAGACACTGTGCCGTGAAGTACGCAATCACCGTGTCGCAATTTTTTTCGCAATATTGTATTTTCAATCAACTTGCGACATGAAAACGCAATTCGATTCAATTCAAGTCTGCATTCACCGTTCTGTCTGCGTCTCTTCAAATATCACTGTGTTCGAGTGGTCGCGCCCAAATAAGTGGGCGGAGTCTCGCGTTCTCATGTCACAAGTCGATTGAAAGCACAATGTGAAAAACGCGAAACCGGAGGAAAATTTGGCAAGTGTGGTGTGCGGCACGAGTTTTTTACATAAACTGTTAAAAATTCAACAAAAACCGTGCCGCAGAATTGCAAAGTTTTCCTTGGCTTTTTCATGGCTATTAGCCGTCAGAAAGCCAACACTAATGTATAGCTTGTGTTGCATAATTGGCTGTCGGCGCGAGTTCAGCGATAATCGGCCCAATTTTAAAACGGATTTGGCGCATGAATGGCGGCGATCGGCACACAAGTGACACTTCGGCACTGGGACGTTTCGAAACTTTTTTTGCATTTTTGCTTAGCGGTTTTCACCGAGTGACACCAAAACACACGCGCATTTGATTTATATTTTTCGTTTTTATCAATTATCTTTATTTTTGTGGGAATTTGAATCTACTACTATGCCGGAAAAATGCAAAAGTTTCGAAACGTCCCAGAGCCGACACTTCGCCATGGAAAACGGCTAATAGCCGTTTAATTAGCTCCTCTGAAAAATCGACGGCTAATAGCTAATAGCCGAAATTTCCCTTTTCTCTTCACATACATAAATTTTTCCCCCTCCCATTCAACATTTTTGGCAATACAAAAACTGTCATTTGTTGTTTTAATGCCCGTTCTCTGATATCATCTCCAAATGATTCTCTCTCAGAATGGGTCTTTTGACGAAAGGTAGCCCGTTGACATGGAATGAGACAGTTCAATACATTGACTACATCAAGGTTTGTGTTTGTGTGTGTGTGTGTGTGTTGCGCTCTATTAACAAAATTTCAGAAGCACGGAATCGCTCAATTCATCAACCTCTACCATCGCCTGAAGACCCGACACGGCGACCAATTGAAATGGGGCGATGAAATCGAGTACACTATCGTAAAATTTGACAATGAGCACAAAAAGGTGCGTGTGTCGTGCAGAGCTGAAGAGCTGCTCAGCCGACTTCAAGCCGAAGAGCAGGTGAATGCGATGCTCGGAACGGCCAATCGGTTTCTCTGGCGACCAGAGTTTGGAGCGTACATGATTGAGGGAACCCCTGGCATGCCGTATGGAGGTAACATTTGCTTTTTTATTGACCATTTATGTTTTTATTTTACAGGTCTGATCGCTTGCTTCAACATCGTTGAGGCAAACATGAAATTGCGCCGCGAGGTCGTCAAAAAACTTTTAAAGAAGGTGTGTTTAAAGGAGGTGCCAAAAATTTGAAATCGCACAAAAAAATTTTTCAGATTTTTTAAAATGATTTTTACAAAAAAAAATAGAAGACCACGAGGAGTACACGAAAATCGTGACCGTGGACTAGAAAACCCGCGGCCGCGGCTTCTCCATTTTCACCTCAAATATTTATTTTTCGTGCAATTTTCCTCGTTTTTATCATCGATTTTCGATAAAACATGCTCTTATTAAATTTTTGGATGTTCGCGAAAACACATTTTAGTCATAAATATCGAAAAATCGATATTCGCCTTTCGTTCGATTCATCGTTTTAAAGAATTTCTTGTGAACATTTATTGTTCAAATATAAACGTTACAGATAAAATAGTGAACGGAATTGAGCAGGAAAAGGGACAGAAAAGAAAAATTTTTTAGAAAAAAAATAGAAGACCACGAGGAGTACACGATTTGGCGCGAAATTCAAACGTCATTTTCTTTTTCAACATTTTTCTCCCGTCTTTCTCGCATTTTTTATTTTTAATCTTGGGGAAATAATGTACAAACATTATTTCGTGTTTTAAAATAGCAAATTAACGCGTGTTGATCACAAAAATAATAATAAAACAAGTTCGGGACAAAAATTTTCATACCTTCCGATTCCGTATTAAGTTCACTCTCTTATCTGTAACATTTATATTTGAACAATACATGTTCACAAGAAATTCTTTAAAACGATGAATCGAACGAGAGGCGAATATCGATTTTTCGATATTTATGACTAAAATGTGTTTTCGCGAACATCCAAAAATTTAAATAAGCGATTAGAGCATGTTTTATCGAAAGTGGATAATAAAGGCGAGAAAAATTGCACGAAAAATAAATATTTCTGGTGAAAGTGGATAAGCCGCGGCCGCGGGTTTCCTAGTCCACGGCCACGATCTTCGTGTACTCCTCGTGGTCTTCTATTTTTTTTTTCGTAAATCCCAGAAAGTTGACACCCCTTTAATAAAGTTTTATTTTATTTTATTTCAATATTTGCAGGATGAAACGTGTCTCTCGATCTCTTTTCCCTCCCTCGGTGTCCCCGGATTCACATTCCCGGAAGTGGCCGCTGACCGAACTAATGACGACGCGGCGAACAGCATTTTCTGGCCAGAGCAGGCAGTTTTTCTCGGCCATCCGCGATTCAAAAATCTCACCAAAAACATAAAAGGAAGACGTGGAAGCAAAGTGGCGATAAATGTCCCCATCTTCAAGGATAAGAACACTCCAAGTCCGTACGTTGAGGATTTCTCCGCTTTCGGAGGCGCGGAGGATACTCGTGACGCAAAACCCGATCACATTTACATGGATCACATGGGTTTCGGAATGGGATGCTGTTGCCTTCAGGTCACTTTCCAGGCTGTAAATGTCGATGAGGCTAGATGGCTGTACGATCAACTGACCCCGATCACCCCGATCCTTCTCGCACTCTCGGCGGCTACTCCGATCTTTCGTGGAAAGTTGTCGAACGTGGATTCCCGATGGGATATTATAAGTGCTAGTGTAGACGATAGAACTCTGGAAGAGAGAGGTCTGCAACCACTCAAGAATTCGAAATGGGTCATTGACAAAAGTGTAAGTTTTCTTTTTTCTTTTTTTGTTGTTCGACATTTGTCCCACACTTGAACATTTCACTTTTTATTATGGACCTATTCAGTACAGGAAAAAAACCGAGTTGAGGAAAAAATACAAAAAACTACAGTAGTCGGAGGTTTTTTGACGTAAACAACTTATCGTGTCGATACCGGCCGATAAAATAACTCTATGCGCCTTTAAATTTCAATAGGAATTCGAGAAAGTGCCGCACGGTTTTTCTGCATTTTTGGAGGATGAGAAATAGTGTTTTTTTCCTGCTTTGTTTTCCTGGAATTTAGTATTTAAAATGCGGAGACAAAATAGAAACGATAAAAAAAGAAAAGGAGCGGAAAAGCTGCGAGATGTCCACAAAATTATTGATTTTAGTGAAAATTAATATTAATCGCGAAATTTCGGGTGATTTCGCATTAAACTAGGAAATTTGTGTGCTGAAAAGAAAGAATACATTGAAATACATCATCATAATATCATTTGAAATAAAAGCTTTCCAAATAAATGATTTATGAATTTTTAAAGTAGCGGCAATTTCGAAAAATGGCGAATTTTAACTAAAATTTGGCATACCGTATTTCCTCTAATATAAGCGCACCTCTAATTGAAGCGCACCTCTAATAAAGGCGCCCCCTGAGAGGTGCTTCGAAAAATAGGGGCGCACCCTCTAATTGAAGCGCACCCTCTAATAGAGGCGCACTCACTACCCTCATTGTCTCCATTTTTGTGTACTTCCTTCTTTTTTTCAATTTGTTACAGTTGTTATTAAATATTTTACTTTTCTTGTTTTTTTTTCCAATACTCAGTGACGATCGAAGAAAAAAAATTAACGAAGACGAGGAGCTGAACGTCATCGATGTTTCCGATGCTGAAGAACCGCCAAAAAAAGAAAGAAGCGATTGCACAAATAAATTTATAAAATAGGTCGCTTCGTTTGCTAAAAAACAAAGAGCGCTTCTGGCACCGCCGAGAAAACTTATGTTAACAGAAAATGTATGCACAGATAAATTTTCATAACTAAAAAAATCAATGATTCGCTGAATTCTGCTTTTGATGCGTCGACGAGATGGATGATGCCAATGCTTTTCTAGAAATGATGAATTTTGGAGAAGATGAAAAGAGCGACAACGAAAAATTTTCTCTGGATTTTTTTGAAATCAATGTTTTATTATTTTGCTGTCTGATAGTTGGTTGATTTTAATTGTTGTGTTAAGAAATACATGTTTGTAAAATTGAAGCGCACCTCTAATAGAAGTACATTTGGAGAAGAGGTTGAAAAATAGAGGCGCATGCGCTTAAATTAGTGGAAATACGGTAATTAGGAAATGTTTCACAAAATATTATATTATATTATACAAATAAAACAAAATATTGACAAAGAAATATCAAGATAAACGAAGAATTTTAGCAAAAATCGAAGAAAAAGAGCAAAAATAATTTGGCGACGAAAATGATAATCGCAAAGTACTAAGTTCAATGGAGCGCACTTGCATTTGTCGCGAATGGACAATAAATACCCAAAAATACTAAATTCAGGCAAAACAAAGCAGAAAAAAACGAAGCAGAAAAAACCGTGCGGCATTTTTTCAGACAACTGTGCCCATTTCCCCCCCCCCTTTTCGTGGTGTCTAGAAAACCGCGAAAATCGGTTTTTTTCCTGCGCTGAATAGGTACATTATTATGGACCTATTCAAAGTACTGTAGAAAAACGGAAAAATGACAAACAACTGGGAGAAAACTCGGAAAATGCTCCGATTGGTCTGAAGTTTCGGAAGAAACTGTCAAAAATGCTTCCGGACTTTCACAGAAAATTTTGGACCGAAATATCGATTTTAGAAAATTTTCAGAAAATAAATCAATATTTTTTTAAATCGATATTTCGGTCCAAAATTTTCTGAGAAAGTCCGCAAGCATTTTTGACAGTTTCTCCCAAAATTTCAGATCAATCGGAGCATTTTTGTCATTTTTTCCATTTTTCTACAGGACTTTGAATAGGTCCATTATTTTTCATTTTCTGTTTCAGCGCTACGATTCAACTGACTGCTACATCTATCCATGCTCGGTTGGCTATAACGACATTCCACTTCAATACGATGAAACCATTTATCAACAGCTGATCGATGGAAACATTGATGAACCACTGGCCAAACATATCGCCCACATGTTCATTCGTGATCCACATCAAGTCTTCCGTGAGAGAATCGAACAAGACGACGAGAAGAGCAGTGAGCATTTCGAGACAATTCAGTCTTCCAACTGGATGAATATGCGCTTCAAGCCTCCACCACCAGATGCGCCGGAAATCGGATGGCGAGTAGAGTTCCGACCCACCGAGGTTCAACTCACCGACTTTGAGAACGCTGCATATTGCTGTTTTGTCGTATTGCTCACCCGCATGATTATCTCATTCCGTCTCACTTACCTGATGCCAATCTCAATGGTTACCGAAAACATGAAAAGAGCACAACAAAAAGACGCCGTGCTCAATCAGAAATTCCTGTTCAGAAAGGGACTTGCCGAGTGTAAATCGGCGCCTGAGAATTTGAAAGGATCGGAGAAGTGCGGACCACCAAGTCAGGATATTGAAGAGATGTCGATTGCGGAGATAATCAATGGAAAAGTGAACGGATTCCCTGGACTTATTTCTCTTATCCGTCAATTCTTGGACTCTGCTGACGTGGATGTGGATACTCGGTGCACCATTGCTCAATATCTCAACTTTATCTCGAAACGCGCCACCGGTGAAATCAGCACTTTGGCTCATTGGACTCGAGAATTTGTGCAAACTCATCCCGCATACAAACAGGACAGCGACGTGAATGACACCATTGTCTATGATCTTTTGAAAAAGGTTTGTGGTAATTTATCAGATAAGCCCCCCATCTCATACCACTATCGCCCCCCCCCCCCCTCGGAAAAGGTAAGAACAGCCCCCACTTCTGTTTTTTTTCTTGCGAATTTGCTTAGTTTCCCATATCAATATCGCCCCGTCATATCAGAATAGCCCCCCGCTGTATCAGAATATCCTACATATAACAGAATAGCAACAAACCCAGCAAAAATTGAGCGAAGTCGAATTACACCAAATCACTTGCTTCAAAAAATCAATAAAAAAAAAAAAAATTCCCCAAAAACGACAGAAAATATGAAAAATGATGAGTAAAATATGAAAAATGATGACAATTCGGCGTCCTCTACACGAAATACATATTTCAATTCGGTGGAGCGCGTTTGCATCTGCGGGGGGCTATATCCTCCTTTTCCGAGGGGGGTTACACTGGTATTTCATGGGGGTTATACTGTAATTTTACCAGGCTTGTTGTGTGTTTGAAGTGGGACCAAAAAAAAAAACATTTTTTTTTTCGATTTTTTTTGTTTTTTTTAAATGGACCTATTCAAAGTACTGTAGAAAACTCGGAAAATGCTCCGATTGGTCTGAAATTTTGGGAAACAATGGCAAAAATGCTCCCGGTCATGAAATGCTCAGAAAATTTTGAACCGAAATATCGATTTTAAAAAAATATTGATTTTTTTCTGAAAATTTTCTAAAATCGATATTTCGGTCCAAAATTTTCTGAAAAAGTTCGGAAGCATTTTTGACAGTTTCTCCCAAAATTTCAGACCAATCGGAGCATTTTCCGATTTTTCCCCCAGTTTTTTGTCATTTTTTCCGTTTTGATACAGTACTTTGAATAGGTCCATTATGGGGTTATTCAGGGTCGGAAAAAAATAGTTTTTTTTTCCTTTTTTTTCCTTATTCAAATGACGGAAAAAAAGAAAAAAATCCGTGGCCGCGAGAGTTTTTTCTGTTGCTTTTCTAGGCCATCGCAAAAGTTTTTTAGGCCCTCCGCTGTGAGACCTGCGCGCGAGACCAATTTTCAAAAATTATTCGCCCGTAAATCGATATTTCGCAGGTCTCACGGCCGAGGGCCTAATAAACTTTTGCGATGGCCTAGAAAAACAACGGAAAAAAACTCTCGCGGCCACGGATTTTTTTCTTTTTTTTTCGTCATTTGAATAAGGAAAAAAAGGAAAAAAAAACTATTTTTTTTTCGACCCTGAATAACCCCATTAGAGCCACCGAGCAGGCTTGTGCGGAAACGGAAATCGGCATTGCCGGATTTCCGAAATTTCCGACATTTTTCGGAAACGATTTCCGTCGAAAACGTTTCCGAAAAAATTTTCGGAAAAGCTTTTCCGACGGAAATATTTCCGAAAAAACTCGGAAATAGGCAAAAATGACTAAAAACCGGCCCATTGGTGAAAAGTTCGAGACCTATCACGAGGGTTCTTTCAATTTTTCGGCATTTGCTTATATTTTTTTTTTCCTAACTGTTTTGAAAGCTTGAAGCAATTGTGTATGTTATCATCATGCTAAATGTTTAGTTCACCTTGAAATCAGGCTTTTCGAAGCTTCAAAAATTGAGAATCAGTAATTTTGCTCTCTGGCAATCGCCACTGGAATAGAACGATAATTCTTGAAAACCAATCATTACGTAAATTTCATTTTTTTTCCTTCATTCTGGCACCTGAAAATTTAAAAGGCTGAAGTTTAGGAAAGGGGCGGAGCCTAATTTTGAAGTTCAGGAGGGGAAAATTTTTTAAAACAATAATAACTGATTTCCAGAGTTCATCTAATAATGTTTCGATAAGTTTGTCACCTAGGAAGCCGCGTGATGTTTGAAATTAGGCTCCGCTTCCTTGCCAAAGTTTCAATCGTTAGATTTTCACTTTTAGAGAAGTAAAATCACGTGCAATTTGGAAAAAGGGCGGAAACAATTTTTAATGTTCACGTGGTTTGCGAGGTGACAAGTTTTAAAAACCAGCAATACTATACCGTTTTTTCAATGGACTTGCGACATGATAACGCGAGACTCCGCCCACTTATTTGGACGCGACCACGCGAATACAGTGATATTTGAAGAGACGCAGACAGAACGGCACAAATAAGTGGGCGGAGTCTCGCGTTCTCATGTCGCAAGTCGATTGAAAACACAATACTAGTCTTATGTTTTAGTTGCTAATCTTTTGTTTCATGATAAAATGATTGATTAAATTAAAACAACAAAAAAAAACAATTGAATTTTTAGTATTTCCGAATTTTTCCGAATTTCCGAACTTTTTTTCGGAAACGAAAGTCGGAAAGGAATTTTTCCGAATAATTTTTCGGAAACAAAATTCCGTTTCCGACTTTTCCGACTGACCGTTTCCGCACAAGCCTGCCACCGAGGCGAAAAAAGGTTCCGGTTTTTGGGCAAACATTTAGTCGGTATATGCTTCGAATTGACAAAAACCTCTAATTTTCAACAAAAACTTGGAAATTTTCTTTTTAACTGGCAGAAATACGTTTTTTTTTGTCCCACCCCTGGTTTGAAACGTCGATGCTCTTTACCGTAACTTTCAGATGGACGAGATTTCGAGTGGAGAAGCTCACTGTGACAAGTTGCTCGGCTGCTACCGTTCCAAAACAGATCACGCGATTTCGGCCGCCGTCCGAAAAGCGGAAGAGCACATGTTTGTGTCGAGCCAGAAACGAGGACATTAGCTAGGTGAATGTCAACTTTGTGAATGTAATTTATTCATTTTTTTCTTCTTGTTTTTTGATTATTTTTTCCTCCACACATATGTGATTGATTCACTCTTATTTCTCGTTTTTTTTTGTAGGTCCATGATCAAAATTTTCAGCATGCCATATTTATATAGCAACATTTCTTTTTTTTCTTTTTTTTCTTCCTATTTTACACGGTGTCCAGGATTTGAAAAGTGGGCGGAGCTGAGCAAACGTGCCCCACTGGATTTTACCGCGCGAAATTCAAATTTTGAGGGGTTTTTTTCATGTTTTTCGGGAAAAAAAGCATAAATTCTTAATTTTTCCCAAATGTGCTCCGAAAGGATAAATCTTTATGAGAATCGAAGTTTGGGCAATTTTATGGTATTAAAAAATACAATACATACATTTTACAAAGAAAAACAGGTTTTACTGAAAGAAAAATAATAAAATCAATAAAAAAATGCGCAAGCCACGGCACCCCAGCCTTCCAAAATGGTCTCTACCTGGCGCATTTTCAAAACCCTACGGCTCAGTCATTTTCTGACAAAAAAGCCTCGTTTTTGGATTAAAATGATGGTGTCATTCTGAATAATCAGACAATGATTCGAATTTCTCAAAAAAGAAAATTTTCGAGTGAAAAAATAATTTTATTTTCCGACGAACTTGGTGGCGCATTGGACGACGGGGGTGGCGTGCAAGCACCGAAAGTGCGCCAGCAAAATAGGCTCCGCCCATATTTCCAATCCTGGAAACCGTGATTTACCATATTTTTGTGTTGTTAATAGTAATAAGAGCCTTACGTACATTTAGTTTAATAAAACAGAAAAATAAACAAATTAAAATTATGAAGCTGATGATGATTCACGTCTTCATTGTCTCGAAATTCACACGTCACAAAATTTATTCGCATGCATTTTTGTACTCGCTGCTGCTTGTCTAGATGGCTAAAAAAAGAGGTTCGACATGACAAGCATTACGATATCAGTTGAAAACCAGAGGAGGCGAATAAAACGGGCGGTTGTGCGCGAGAAATTGGCTGAAGAACAAAAGAAATTACAAGCGGAGGTCACACTTATGGCGAAGCGACAAGGCTTTTATTAGCGGAGAAGAAGAAGCTGCAAGGAGGAGAATTCAGTCGCTCCACGGACGACAAAATTCCCGCCAATTTCTGATGCAATAATCGCTTGTTTTTTCTTCTTTTTCTCCTGCTTTCTCTTTTTTGATTTGGGCCTGACTAAATGGCATCTCTGGAGATTTTTGTTCATTTTTTTTATTTTTAAACACAGTCAACTTTGATGTGATCCTTTTTACTTATTCCCGAGTACGTGAGATGTCGTAAAATGGGTCTCGACACGATCGGTGTTTGCACACTTGTGGATTTGAATATTTGTTTTCGAATTTTTTCAAGTAAAATTTTTTTTTGTTTTTTTTAAACTTCGTATTTTATACTTAGGGGGTCATTTATGTAAAAAATAACATGATTTTTCCAATTCACGAATGTCGAAAAAATGTAATCAATCTACAGTATCCCAAGTACTGTAGATTGTTTACAAGTATGCATACACCGATCGTGGCAAGACCCATCTTACGACATCTCACGTACTCGGGAATACGTAATATTCTATTGTCCATTCGCGAAGAAAGCAAGTGCGCTCCACAAAACTTAGTACTACGTGGATTTCATTTTCGTCGCCAAATTATTTCATTTCACGTTGAATTTACACGTAAATTGAAATAATTTGGCGACGAAAATGAAATCCACGAAGTACTAAGTTTTGTGGAGCGCACTTGCTTTCTTCGCGAATGGACAATAATTGAAAATATCCTAATTTGATTTTTTGTTGAAAGCTGTTTTGAAGTTGGGCAGCAAAATTAATGGAAATTCAATGTTTTAGAGAGAACTTTCTCAGTAGAGCGCGTTTCCTTTTTAAAACTCTCGTTCTCTATTAATCGCGCTTCTCCTTTCTTTCTGTCTGAAAACAACTTTCTCTTGTGGTGACTCAGTGGCTATTCGAACACTGTTAAATAAATATAATGCATTCTAGTTTATCAACTTACATGTACATTCAACTGTGTGTTTGTTCGCGAAATGTCCTCTTTTGTCTGTGGTTCATACATAAATAGAAATCATTGTTCATTCTCGTGCTATTCATTTTTTTTATATGCTCAATGCAATGCCACGGCGTGCTAGATTTTATGAAAATGTAAACGCGCCCCGCCCTGTCGAATTTCTCAGCATCTCCATAGTTTTTTTTGTTTGTTTGGCAATCTGCCAAGTGCAGCTTAACGCGGAATAGCACGTGAAATATCGCTTTCAAAACAATTTTAAAAGCGTATTTAGTACCGAACACCTCGTTATTTCCGTGAAATTACAGTATTAAAAATCATTCTTATTTCGCTTCCAATTTTAGTGATGATCTGAATCTAAACTTCAAAGTTACGGTATCAGCCTTTCATTTATTTTCTAAGATCGTTGTGTTTTTAATCGACTGGCGACATGAGAACGCGAATCGAAACGCCGCCCACTTATTTGTGCGCGGCCACGCGAACACAGTGATATTTGAAGAGACGTAGACAGAACGGTGAATGCAGACTTGAATTCCGTTTTCATGTCGCAAGTCGATTGAAAACACAATAGTACCAGTTTTAATTTTTCCGACTTTTCTAGGTTAAGCGGTTCTGATTCAGCCGAGCCCCTCAAATTTCGACCAAGATACAGTTAGAACTCCCATAACCTCGCCCACTCAGGAAATTTCCGATACCTCAAAATAGTTGCGGGTTTACTTTAGTTTTGCTTCTTTTTTTCAGTGAGCTTGCAACGAATGCAGATTTTTCATGTAGATGTATATATACTGTAAAAAGCAAGAACATTTTTGCAGCGCGAAATTTTCAAAACTTTTAAAACACTCCTGTTGGGTTTTTGAAGAAAAAACCATTAAAAAAAAACTCTCTCTCTCTCTTAATTAGGCCCATGCCCGCTTTTTTACATAAATTTTTTTTCCCATTCTATCCCAAAGGCTTCTGTCTTTCAACACTAAAAACCTAGAACTGCGTGATCTGCTAATTAAAAAAGTGGACGGGTTTCCTTTTTTCATGACGCCACCCACGAAAAAGCGTGCGGCAAAATAGAGAAAAAATTAAGACCGCTGTTGCCCGTTGAAGGTAACCAATTTTCGAGTAAAATAAACACGATCGGACACCGATCTGTTCAAACTATTTTAACTAGAGATTTAGTGAAAATAAGAGGCTACCCCGAATTAAAACGTTTCCGAATAAGAACTATTCCGGATAAGAACCGCTCTCTTTCAGAACATTTATTGTTTTTTCCATCGTGAGAACGCGTGACTCCGCCCACTTTTTTTCGCGCGACCAGACAAACACAGTTCGATTCGAAGAGAAGCAGAGAAAACATGTCTTTTTATCTCTCGTTCTCATGCTGCAACTCGATTGAAAACACAATACGTATCGAAATCGGAATATTAAAATTTGCGAAACCGCATTCTTCAGGGCAAAATAAGTAATACATAGGCCGTACTCATGAACATTTACCGTACGGTAAATGAAAAAGGTAAATAATATTTTCGAGAGAAAATTGAACTTCTGGAATGTTCACGGGGGTCAAGGAACTATAAACGATCCGAGTTGTGAGCTTCTGACTTTCCCTTGAAATGGTTTTGATACGGGACAGTTCTGATTCGGAAAGGGTATCGTTTTTATTTGCCTGTTTGGAAATGTTGTTAAACCGTTCGCGTAATCTTTCTTAAATAGAAAATTTTAGATTAGTCTGTGTGTTTGTTTGTGTGTCTCGCACACGAGTTTGCAGTCGACAAAACTCGATCCAGAGACCTATAGATTGACGTTCAAACGTGCTAACCACTATACCACAAGGGTCACGAGAACTTGAAAAAAATAGGTAAAAGAAATGATTGCCATTACCAGCAATAAAAACAAAAATAAATAAAAATAAATATTTGACGGAGGCGACTTATTCGCCACAAGCTGCAGGCTTGTCTACTGTTAAAATTTATGCATGGATTACGGTAACACTCATTTCAGCTGTGCTGGATCTTGCTGAATTTACCCTGGGAAGTTTTCCATTTTCTAGACCGCCGAAAACGTCAGCTGAGACGAGAGTAATAGATCGCGATACGAACGCTTCAAAAATGTTATAGTGGAACTTTGAACTTTGCTTTAGAGTGCATTTTTTAATTAATTTGCCGCGAACAGTCCGTCACACGCCTCCCCGTCATCCAATACGCCACCAAGTTTGTCGGATAATGAAATTATTTTTTTCCCTCGAAAATTTACTTTTTTGAGAAGTTCGAATCATTATCTGATTATTCAGAATGACACCATCATTTTAATCCAAAAACGAGGCCTTTTTGTCAAAAAGGCGTCAGGTAGAAACAATTTTGGAAGAAAGGCTGGGGTGCCGTGCGTCATTTAGAAAAAAAAATTAACAAATTGCTCAATTTTTGCACCACAATTTTCTTTCAAAAGCTGACCGGCCAAAAAAAAATCTTGCCCAATTCCCAGAAAATCCCATATTTTTTCCTCCCTAAAGATCGAGGCCGCTCATACTGTACATAACTCATCTCCAAATGCATCGAATAAATTTCTAATTAGACTGCCACGGTCCATCTAATTATCCATTATCTTCCCCCACCACCCCCGCTTCCGTCCATGACGTTTTTCCTTCTTCTTCTTGCTTCCCGCACGTGATTTATCCACCCGTGTCCATCCATCTGCAACCGTTTGTTTGACCATCAAAGGTTTTGCGGCCCCGCTGCGGAGCGGAAATGAATGCGAACGAACACCGGAAGTGATAATGAGAGTGATGCGGAGAGACAAGATTGATTAAACTTTTACAAAAGCACTTTTTTTTTTCGTCGTTTCTTGCAGCGGATATGACATATCGCTGATAAAGTGCGGTATGATGAATGAATGAATGGCGTTCCTACCCTACCACTTTTTCCTCTTCCTTTTGAGGCCTAGACCTGTATGTCCGAGCTGACCTTGTAAGGCCACGCAAGACAAGACAAGGCTAGGCAAGTAAAGGAAAAGAAAGGAAATGCGGGATAAAGTTGGATAGGTTCAGACGGGCACGAGCGTAAAACTTGGCGCCAGTCGGACGGCGGCCACAGGACAAAGACTATCTATCTGGGCGTATGGAAAGGAAACGGATATCATATCATTCACACGTAAACACATAGAACCATAATACATATCACTCTCTTCTCTATCTCTCTTACTTCTTTCTAGCGTTTTACGGCAGTAAAAGATAATATGGGGGAAAAAAGATAAGACGCGCTTATCTCCGCCCACTTTTGTTAATTAATATCAACCCAAAAAGAGCGACTGATTTTTCAAAAATTGCAAACAAGCATTTTAGTTTTGCGGTACTTTATATTTTGTAAAATTTTTTCATTTTTTCATATTTTTTGGCATCAAAAGTTACGACGCTCCACAGGCCTCGCACGGCATGCTGGACCCTACGAAAGTGCAAACGCGCCCTGGCGCACTTTTGCGTTTTTCTCTGCGCCAAAAATCTTTGGCACTTTGCCAAATATGTGTCTGTGTCTCGACAATGGCATTCTGCCAAGTCTAGCAAAAAGTGTGCAAAAATGGAGACACAGAGACACGAGAATTGGCGCTCGAAAATTTGATCTAAAATTTTTTCTCTGAAACGTAGTCTCCAACACGCCGTCCTAAATATAACGTTGTTCGCATTTTTGGTCCCAATTTTCGTATTTTGTTTTTCAGAATTTAAATTAAATTAAAATTAACTGTTTTGATTTACGAAAAAAAACCGACTTAAAAACAATTTTCCAACAAAAAATGTAT
Source organism: Caenorhabditis japonica (assembly GCA_963572235.1). Lineage (NCBI taxonomy): Eukaryota > Metazoa > Nematoda > Chromadorea > Rhabditida > Rhabditidae > Caenorhabditis > Caenorhabditis japonica. Next base: position 20,080,854 of record OY754343.1, on the reverse strand, counting down.
CACATTAACCTCAAAAAAAAACCATTTCAAAAACATAATTTTTTTTAATGAGAAACAAAAAATAACAAAGAAAAGTAATGGACCTATTCAGCAGAGGAAAAAAAACCGTTTTTCGTGGTTTTTTTCCCTATGCACTATTGAGAAAAAAAGACAAAAAACTACAGTAGTCGGAGGTTTTTTGACGTAAACAACGTATCGTGTCGAGACCGGCCGATGAAATAACTCTATGCGCCTTTAAATTTCAACCGAATTCCCATTGAAAATTAAAGGCGCATTGCATTTTTCACTGCCGGGTCTCGACGCGATGGGTTTTTTTCCTGGAAAACAACCTGCATAGGGAAAAAAACCGCGAAAATCGGTTTTTTTCCTGCGCTGAATAGGTCCATAAGAAAGAAACAATAAAATCTCGTAAATCGACACAAGTCTCTGCGGAGGAGACGCAGGGTCGCGAGAGTAGAGTAGCGCGCGCGCGCGAAAATTCGCTTTTGAAAAATAATTCAAAAACGTATTTAGCCTCCAACACCAATTTTGCAAATGAGCTCTATTGCAGAGATCATTGAAAAAATACTGAATTTTTCTCTGCACGCTCCCGATCCCTGAGCGCAATAGATCTCGATCATGGCACATCTCACCTACTTTTTCCACTTGAAATAGTGCAAGTACAGGTCAAAAAGTGGCCCAATTATCCCCCGTTTTCCACACCAACGCTTCCAGAGTGCACCGCGTCCGGCGCCTCAGTGTCTTCCGTCCACTCGTTGTTTTTTTTTTCGCCGCAAAAAGCGTAATTCGAAATGAATCGCGTTCGTTCGAGAAAAAGTATTTGATTAGCGCCGATCGGCGACACCGAACCCATCCCTTTTCCGATCCGCCTACTCTCATTTCTTCATCTTCTTCTTCGTCTTCTTTTCCACCTTTTTCGCTTCCTTTTCGTTTCCTACAAGACATCCGCTTTTCGTTAATACTAACTCATAGTCAGTACCATTTGCTGTTAAGCTTCATCCGTTGCACGCCTCCCCCGTCTTCCAATGCGCCACTCGAAAATTTACTTTTTTGAGAAATTCGAATCATGATCTGATTATTCAGGATGACACCATCATTTTAATCCAAAAACGAGGCCTTTTAGTCAGAAAATGACCGAGCCTTAGGGTTTTAAAAATGCGCCAGGTAGAAACACCTTTGGAAGGCTGGGGTGCCGTGCGTTGGGCAAATCTGCCGAATGACGTGGCAAATAGCTGCTCAAAAACTCCCTGAGTTGTTCCATTTGCTGTCCAGCCAAATCTATGATCTAAATCTGTAAAAGATGTGCCCGTCTTTCCCTGCAGGTTACCGTTCTTTCTATTCCTATCTTCCCATTCTCTTACACGCTCCCTCTTCTTTTTTTCATCATCTCCATCTTGCCATTTTTGAACGATTACGATCAAATTTCCTTTCTGCAGTACGTTAGTTAGCAGTTTCGAACCAATTTCAACATATTTGTGATTATGAGAGTAACTTGTGTTGTGTTGTTCGTGGACAGGGAGTTGAAGATTGCAAAATGGCGATCTCATGGCGTGGCGCGCGCGCCTCGTACTTATTTTCGTTTATTTTGTGAAGCCTGACAACTTTTCAGCCTATGGCTAAACCCGCCCGCCTCTTTTCCAAATCTGCATCACTGTTTTTCTGCATCCCCGCTAAAAATTTCCTCTACACAGGTGAAATGCGGTGGATGCATATAGTGTCCGTAATTGAATCATATCGTGCATTTATGTTAATTAGGCTCTAGATATTTAATAAATCCGCGTCTTAAAAATAAAATGTTATTATATACCGTCCTATGGACCAAAAGGACGACATGATTCAAATACGGACACTATGTGCATCCACCGCATTTCACCTGTGTACAGAACTCGTGCCGCGGACTTTCAAAAGGGGCGGAGCTTGTTCCTAGGTTTTTACTCATTTTTTCGTTGGTTTTTAAGGCACCGCGTACGAACCGTGACCCGAGGTACCATCGGTACTTGAAGAACGGATCGGATCGACTTTGAAATCTTTGTTTTTAAATGTTGGGAGTCGCCATACCTGCTCTGGGCAGCTAATGCACAGTTTGCCCCGCAAAACTACCTGATTTAGACTTCCCGGTTCCATATTTCCCCACAATTTTGCCAAAGCCTCTAGCGGCTCCTACATTACACGCCTTCCCCGTCTTCCAATGCGCCACCAAGTTCGTCGGATAATAAAATTATTTTGTGGACTCGAAAATTTACTTTTTTGAGAAATTCGAATCATGATCTGATTATTCAGGATGACACAATAATTTTAATTCAAAAACGAGACTTTTTGGTCGAAAAATGACCGAGCCTTAGTGTTTTAAAAATGCGCCAGGTAGAAACAATTTTTAGAACGTATGATTAACCATGCAAGCCCGCAAACACTTTTCAATCGACTTGCGACATGAGATGGCGAATCGAAACGCCGCCCACTTATTTGCGCGCGACCACGAAGAGATGCAGACAAAAAAGGGATAGCCGACAATTTTCCACTCATTTTCTACAAAACCGCTTCCGTTCCTATCCCTCTCAGCTGATTCTAGGCTCTAAACCGACCGCCAATTTTTTACACAAAAAGTGGAACCGAACCTACCGCATTTATCTGTTTTTGTAACCAAATATGTACAACTGCCAAAAAAAAAAGCGTTCTTCTTGTCCTCTTTGCACGTAATCTCTGCCTGCCAGTCACTTCTGAAAATCAAAATCGTCGTGGCCTCTCGACCCCTCGATTGACCCATACCGGTTTCGTCCGGCTCCTCCCCTTTTAACCTTCTTATCATATACTGGTCATGACAAGGCTGCTATGATAGCCGACAAGAAGAGGAGGAGAAGGAAAGACGGAAGGAAGGAAGAAACAAAAGAAAGACAATTGAACAATTACAATTACATGCTATGTACATACATACATACATCTCGTCGTCATTACACCCATCAGAAGCTGTCCCCGGCAGGAGAAGAAGAAGAAGAAGAAGACACGACGACTTGTGTAAATCAATCAGCAGGCAAATCGAATCTCCTGTACTATATCGAACCACCGCGCACTTTTTCCCTTTTCCATATCTCTATGCTTCTTCTTCTTCTTCTTCTTCTTCCTCCCATCGATTGATCCTTCCCTCCCTCTCTCCCTCCCTACCTTCCAATCTGATACTTTCAGATCATGACAACACGAACCGTGCTCTCAATAGCTCTCGCAGTGTTGCTCTTCGCCATGATGCTCACAAGTTTGGACGCGGCGCCCGCTTTCTGCAGGGCATGCACCAAGAATTGCTTCATGCCTGGCAATGGGACAGAGGAGAACAGTAATAGGTGAGTGGGCAATTGAAAATATTCAAACTCGGGATAGAACTGCTTGAAATCAAACGCAATATCCATCAATGAATATATACACGCCTCCCCCGTCTTCCGATAAGCCACTCGAAAATTTACTTTTTTAAGAAATTCGAATCATGATCTGATTATTCAGGATGACACGATAATTTTAATCTAAAAACGAGGTCTTTTTGTCAAAAAATGACCGAGCCTTAGGGTTTTAAAAATACGCCAGGTAGAAACAATTTTGGAAGGAAGGCTGGGGTGCCGTCATATACACTGTTCTGTGCCCTTTCGATTTTAGGCAGTTCTATTCCGCAATAGAACCATTTTTTTTTAAATACGCTCTAATGCGGATAACGTTTTTCGACAAATTTACAGTTCCAAAGCTATTTTTCCGATCTATTTAAATTGTAATAGGCCTTAACTTTTTGGACTAAGACCAAATTTTAAGCAGTTTTTGAAAATTTTATTTAATTAAAAGTCGATAACATTAATTTTTCTGTCATTTCAAACAAGACCATGAAGACAAATTTAATTATGAAAAATGTGTCACTTCAAAAATTGCGCGAAAAAGAAAATTAGGCTCCGCCCTTTTTCCAAGTTTTGAAGTGAAGTGTCTACGACAATTTTTTAAAACAATAAAAGGCTCATAAATACTAGCCAATCCCAAAAAGCTGACAGTTCGGCTACGGTTCTAGCTTAGCCGGGTCTCGCCATAAGAGGCGCACACTAAAAAACCGTACAATTAATAAATTTGAAAATATTTTCTCAAGAAGAAAATAATTTTCGATTTGGGCAGGATCGGGCTAAGCCTAGGTTCCAATAGCCGAATCGCCAGATTTTGGGCGATGGATTTTACCATCAATTTCAAGATCTGGAAAAATTAAACGTGACTGTTCCGAAACATTTACCTTGTTTTATGGACCTATTCAAAGTACTGTAGAAAAACGGAAAAAATGACAAACAACTGGGAGAAATCTCGGAAAATGCTCCGATTGGTCTGAAATTTTGGGAGAAACTGTCAAAAAGGCTTCCGGACATGCGCAGAAAATTTTGGACCGAAATATCGATTTAAAAAAATATTGATTTATTTTCTGAAAATTTTCTAAAATCGATATTTCGGTCCAAAATTTTCTGCGCAAGTTCATTTTCCAAGTTTTCTCCCAGTTTTTTGTCATTTTTTCCGTTTTGCTACAGTACTTTGAATAGGTCCATTAGTCCTTAAACTGTACTAAAAACTAACTTTAAATACAACAAACCGTAAATACTGTATTATAAGCCCATGGGTTCTATTTTGGGGTCTTAAGGGTGTGCTTATATCACAGGTGGGCTTATAATACAGTATTTACGGTAAATACAAACATAGCCGATATGTTGCTCCATTCAAATATTTTTGCGAAAATCCCAGGGGCATAAACCGGATGTCAGCAAGCGCGCCTAGGTGCACAACAAACGCTTTTAAATGAGGCCCAAACACAAACTTTATTCAAAATTCTGAGCCTCATTTGAAAGCGTTTGTTTTTCTGACAACTGGCTCATGCACATGTCCTAGCAAAAACTGTAGAACGCGACACGCCACCCCCGTCGTCCGAAGCGTCACCAAGTTCGTCGGATAATGCAATTATTTTATTTTTTCACTCGAAAATTACTACTTTTTTGAGAAATTCGAATCATGATCTGATTATTCAGGATGACACCATCATTTTAATCCAAAAACGAGGCCTTTTTGTCAAAAAATGACCGAGCCTTTGGGTTTTAAAAATGCGCCAGGTAGAAACAATTCTTGAAAATTCTACCGATTTTTTCTGTGATTTTATTTTGCAATCAAACCATCGTTTTCCTGTTCCTATGCTATACCAAAGTTCATTTCATTCTCGTACATATTCTTTCAATTTCGAACGTTCTTTATTCCTCGTTCGCAATGCAACCGCCGGAAGCCATCCTTCTCTCTCTCTCTCTCTCCCATCACTTTCCTTCCTTCCTTCCATCCTTCCAAACGGTTTCGCAAATGATAAAGCGCCGCCGCCGCCGCATGTCGGTCCCGACGTGTGCGTTTTGCAGCAAAGTGACCTTTACCGAGAGGAGACGGCCCGGACGAAACAGGCTTTCCGTGCCGCGTCGCATCCGGTCGAGATTATACATGTAAACTGGAGAGTTTTGTTTTTCGCGGGTGTCTGTGTGTGTGTATCTGCGATAATCACTTTTTTTTTGTTGCTGCTGCGATGGTGATGGTGATGGGTTTGGGATTTTATGTTGCCGCAGTAGTTTCGTTTCTCCATTATCGGAAATGATGCGGTTTGAAGCGGGGGACGGTAGGAAGCGAGGGCTGGGAGAAGAAAATATGGTTTTTTTGACACTCGCTGTTAAAAAAGTATCTTGAAAAATTAAAAAGTTCGGGACCAGTGGCTTGTGCTCCCCGAAAAAGCATGAAAATGCTATGTGCCAACGGATGACCGTCTAGCATGCACTCTTCCATGTTTAAATGTTTTTTTCTGATTAAATTGAGACTGATTAGGATTCTTCATTTGACCGTCATCAGCTTCCACATCTGTGATAAATGTGGGAAACTGTTTAAGATGTTCTGAACACTTTGCCAGTCTCAAAATCATTTAGTTTAGAATTATTTAGAAAGTTGCACCATCAAAAATGAAACCCCGCCCACTTTTTTCACTCGAAAATTCAAAATGCACTAAAATGTAATGTTCGCTTGAAAAAAAGTGGGCGAAGTTTCAGTTTCACGTTTTCATGTCGCAACTAAATTATACTCGGTATAAAACGCTGAAAACACATGCATTTGGAGTGAGGTTTAGAGAAATCAGAGCAAAACATCGGCCACGGCTCTCTCAATTTTCTGCACTCTCTCGTCGCCAACGTGATCGCGTCCACCACTGTGCGAAGGGAGCGCGTTTGCAGCGCACACAATATTTAGAATTTTCGCATGAAAAAAGTGGGCGAGGTTTCATTTTTTGATGATGCAACTTGATTGAAAACATGCCTTCCGAAATTCCAAACAAATTTGGTTCTTTGCTCAAATTGATCTTTTCTCTTTACTCCTTCTTCAATCTTTGTTTTATTTATTATTTTTTCTTCTCTATTAAATATTTGTACACATTTATCATTTTTTCACGTGACATCTCCCGTTATCATCTCCTCGGCTACTCTTGGAGTAAGTGCCACTCCGTGCATCCGCTCTCTCGCACTGACGTGTAAAAACGAAAAAAAAAAAGGATAGGAAGGTTTTTGTCATGATTTATGAGTGAAACCGTATCCAATCCCCCATTCTCTTATCAAAACTTTTGAAGAAAAGGAGAAGGAGAAGGAAAAAAAACAAAAGATAAAGAATAAGACGAAGATTTTTCTTCTGGCTTTTCGCCGAAGATAAAAAATTATCATTAATGATAAATACACTGTTTCTATTTAGCACAGCCGTCGAAATCGATCTACTTCACGAATTGGAATTGGAGGAGACCAATGAAGTGGAGACGTCCTCATCCACAACCTCTTCCACACAACGACGAGCCAAAAGAGATGTAGAGTTCCGTGCGTGCTCCCGATTTCAAATCGAAATGCTCTTGATCCCACTGGCGATCGCGATGATTCCACTTGTCCTATGTGCTCTGTTCCTCTGCACTTGCTGTTGCGGACCAAAAGAATCCAGAGGAAAACTTCCAGCCGAATTCCTCGCCGCCCTTCCAATGTCGAAGAAGAAGATTGTGTCAGAGGAGATTGAGTTGGAGTGGGGAGATGGATACGTGGCTAGGAAAGATTCTAGCAAGACAAAGTTCTCAACCACAGTGTCGTATATTGAGGCAAGAAGAGAAAGCATTTGGTCAGCGACTAGTGTTGCCAGTGATACGGTAAGCGTTTTTCGGGGGGAGGTTCTGGCACATATTGGTAATATAGTCTTGGAGAGTCTTGTTCGGGGCTACGTTTTGGAAATTATTTATAAGAGGGAATTTTTGCGAGATGCTTCACTCGCTTTTCTGCGTGTCTATTTTTGCGCACGTTTAACTAAGATTAGCAGAACGCCACTGTGGAGACGCAGAGAAATACGATAGGACGCGTTTTTGTTTTCACAGGTGAAATGCGGTGGATGCATATAGTGTCCGCATTTTAATCATATCGTGCATTTATGTACATAAATTAGGCTCTAGATATTTAATAAATCCGCGTCGTTTGATTAACGTTCACACATTTTACTAATTTAGCCACAAAAATCAGTGCCGTTACAAGAAAAAAGCAGGGGCAAAGTCGCCAAATGTTGCAGGCTTGTGTATATACATTCAATTTATTTATTTTAATGCAAAAAATAAAAAAAAGTTAGTAAATACCGTTCGTCCAATGGACCAAAAAGACGACATGATTAAAATACGGACACTATATGCATCCACCGCATTTCACCTGTGTTTGTAGGTTCTAGCGACAAGACTTATAGGAAACAACTCACAGTTTCTACCCCCAAAGATCCAGCTCGTTTGATTCAAGACACTTACCAAAACTTCCTCGCCAACCTAATAATATGGATTTGACTGCCCAAAATTCCCAAACAGAAGTTTCCTGCCAATTCTGTAACGAATCGTTTTGTGCCTAGGCTAATTCGAAACAACTACATAGCTCAAATAGCTTGTCGGCCCACTATAACGGGCCAAGAGATTCCGAGTATTCAGTAGAGTTTTGGAATCTAACTAATCCAATGTACAAAGCTGTAAAATCTGACTCAGCCTCGACAAGACATCAACCGTTTTTCTAAAAAACTTTTTGACGAGATTATTGTGTTTTCAATCGACTTGCGACACGACATGAGAACGCGAATCGAAACGAAACGCCGCCCACTTATTTGTGCGCGACCACGCGAACACAGTGATATTTGAAGAGACGCAGACAGAACGGTGAATGCAGACTTGAATTGAATTGAATTGCGTTTCGTTTTCATGTCGCAAGTCGATTGAAAACACAATATGTACATCAAATCGAAGCGTTCGTGTAAAAACCCAAAAAAAGAGAAAATAGAAGATCATTTGCGGAATTTAAGCCAAAAAAGATCTGACACTGTTGATATTAAATCATTATTTTTACAGGCAGCAGAAACGGTAAAACACGAAGCAGCAAAAAATGAGGCAAAGTTGGCAGCAGCAGCCGCAAGCGCAGCTCCAAAACTCACGAAAGCCAAGTCTTGCGATTCCATAAAACGAACTCGCTTCTCGGACACTGTATCCGTAATTTCACTGGACTCGAGCGGACGTCGATGAAGCCCACTTCTCAATTAGAAATTAATTTTAGACGCCCACCCACCCACCTTCTCTCTTCCTCCTCAATTTCTAGTCATTCACATCTATTGTGCCATTCACTGGTTGATAGTTGACGACTTCGTTTTCTGAAGTCGTTAGCGGCGATTCCTCTTCGATCCTCATTCTCAGAGATCTGAGTACGGGTCGGTCGCATTAGGAAATCTTGGATAGTTCCCACGTGGGGACCAAACTCAAATTATTAAAAAAAAGGCTCTTCTCTTCCTTTCTTCTCCTTTTGCTTTAATTTATCGCCCATTTATTAAACGAGTTCAACTTTCGGTTTGTTTTCATAGTATTTTCACAAATTGTAAATAATTAAATAAACAAATAAATAAATAAATATCTAATTTTAAATAATTTGTGTATGTATTTGATTGCAGTCCAAATCATGAAGATGCGAGGTGTGCTGTCAGTTCGCACGGAAGGAAAACAAATAAACGTGGAAGAATATGTATGTATTATACTCGGTATAAAACGCTGATAACTCGCTCCAATCAAACAATGAATTTCGCATGCATTTGGAGAGAGGTTTAGAGAAATCAGAGCAAAATATCGGCCACGGCTCTCTCAATTTTCCGCACTCTCTCGTCGCCAACGTGGCCGCGTCCATCACTGTGCGAAGGGAGCGTGTTTGCAGCGCTCCGTACTGAGAATATTGTTTTAAAACATTTGTCACCTGGCAAGAGGCGCGAACTTGAAAAATAGGCTCCGCCCCCTCGGCGAGATTTTTCTGCAGTGGCTGCACCTCCGTTTGCAATCCGCCGCGCGCGATTTTCTGCGTGGAATTTTCGATCACTGTTGTTCATTTTTTCCGCCAAACCTTTATGGGGTTATTCACGAAATGGAAAAAAATGGCAAAAAACGGCAAAAAAACTGCGCGAAAACTCGGAAAATGCTCCGATTGACCTGAAATTTTGGGAAATAAAGGAAAAAATTCTCCCGGGCATTACCCCAAAATTTCTGATAAAAATATCCATTTTAAGCATTTTCAGAGAAAAATGCAATATTTCTTAAAAATCGATATTTTGGTCTGAAATTTTGTGGGAATGTCCGGATGAGTTTTTTCCCTTATTTTCCAAAATTTCAGACCAATCGAAGCATTTTCCGAGTTTTCGCGCAGTTTTTTGCCATTTCGTGAATAACCCCATTACAAAAAAACATATTAAAGCTAGTTTTGTAATTGTTAATAATTTAATACTTCTGAAAAATAAATAAAAAAAACTTAATAATTATGAAATAAAAAATTTCTTTCGCTGGAAAACGATTTTCTGGCATTCTTTTTCAGATTTTAAAATTTCAGGTATTGTTTATTATTTGCCTGGATATCGATTAAAAAATGTGTGAGTTTTAATTTTTAATATTTTTAAATTTGTTTATAATAATATTTTACAGGTGACCCAGACAACTTCATCGCCGAATAATGCGCAAAAACTGCCGACGAAAAATGAAAAAAATATCGCAAAAATTTGGAAAATACGTTTAACTATGTTTTTGTGAAGGTTTGGCGGAAAAAATGAACAACAGTGAACGAAAATTCAACGCAGAAAATTGCGCGCGGCGCGATTGCAAACGGAGGTGCAGCCAAAAAAAATCTCGGCGAGGGGGCGGAGCCTATTTTTCAAATTCGCGCCTCTCGCCAGGTGACAAATTTTTTAAAACAATAATATGTATGTATGCAAATGCGCGTTATTGCACACCTTTAATTAAAGTGTTTTGAAAAAACTTATTTACTAAATTTTTGAACTATGCACGGTGTCCAGGAATTGAAATGCGGGCGGTGCCTAATTTTCTGGCGCGCCAGCAAACTTGCATTGCGCATTTTTTAAAATTGATTTTATTATTTTTCTTTCAGAAAAACCTGTTTTTCTTTATAAAATGTATGTATTGTATCTTTTAATACCATTAAATTGCCCAAACTTCGATTTTCGTAAAGATTTATCCTGCAAAAACACCAAAAAACTCAAAACGATTATTTCGAAAGGCTTCAACAATTTTTAAACACCTCAGCTATAATTCCATTGGAGCACATTTGGGAAAAAACTAAGAATTTATGCTTTTTTTCGCGAAAAACATTTTAAAAAAATGCGTCAAAATTTGAATTTCGCGCGAAAAAATACAGTGGGGCGCGTTTGCTCGGCTCCGCCCTCTTTTCAAATCCTGGACACTGTGTGACCCTACACCAAGAACCTGAAATTCCCATACAAAAAAGAAAAGTGCACAGAATTCGCCCCCCCCCCCCTAATTAAAGGTGTCCTCGGGCGGTGCTCTTCTCCTTCTTCTTCTTCTTTCTCCAAAAACGTTCCCTCTGGCAGCCGCATTATAACAGTGTCCTGTCAAGTGTGTACACCTATGCGCACACAGTAATTTGGCGGTCACCCACAGGTCACCACTCCGTTTCCCACATACTCATTAGACGGTATTTCCCGTCCCACCACCATTTTTGTTTTGTTTTCATTTTGTTTTCCCTTCTTTCTTATCTAAACCAATCAATCTATATTTGCCAGCCATATCTCGGATAGATTTTTGCGCATAATCAATTAATTAATGACAATCATTTATTTAATTGAGGTTGGATATAGGATAGGATGGAAAGGTGTGTCCCGGTGATTGGAAACTTTTAATCCGCTTTTTTCGGTATGTATTTGGCTTATCAGATTGTTTGTTGTGTCAAAATGTTAGTACGGTTCCCGATGCTTCTGGTGTTTTTGACTTTTGGCGCATTTCTTCGTGTACTCCCCGTGGACAATCCCACGAGACGATTTCGAAAAATTTTTTCCTTTTTTTTTGTGTTTTTGCCACTTTTTCAAACATAAATATTACGTACAAAAAAGCAAAATTTAAAGATAATTGTTTCGATATCCTCAAAATCCCAAATTTCTCATTTTCCAGTAGTATTTTTTGAAACCCAAAAGCTCGGCCATTTTCGACAAAAATTCCTCGTTTTTGGATCAAAATAAAGTTTTCAACGTGAATAATCTGAAAATGAAAAAAAAAAAACATTAAAAAACTGACGTTTCTCTTGAAAAATAGTAATAATGCATATGCGCTCCACTGCGAATCTTCTAGAGCATTGGACAACGGGTGAAAAAAGCTTTATAGAGGTATTGAGGCCCTGAAAAAACCACTCCCGGACATTTCAAACCCAAACGTTTCAAACCCGAGGTATGCAATCTGTCGTCGCGGTGTTTGCAGACAACTCGCTTTTTTTGTTTTTTTCCTACTTTAATTGGATTTTTGTGGAAAAAAGAAGCTTTTCTGTGATAATGACTAACGTTTATTCAGAAAAACAAGAAAAAGGTGGTAAAATAACAACAATTCGATTAAATGTATTTTTTCGCAGCACTAATGGCCTTAAAAATAAGATAACCTTTTTTTCCACGAAAAACCGATTAAAGAAGGAAAAAAAACAAAAAAGGTGAGTTGTCTGCAAACACCGCGACGACAGATTGCATACCCCGGGTTTGAAATGTCCGGGAGCCGAAAAAAACTGGGTAAAGCTTGAACCGAGGAAGCAAAAACTGGAAAACCAATCGAACAAATCTGGTGCATAGGCCCCGCCCCTTTTCAAGCCCGGGACACAATTATTGGGCAGTTGAACTAACTCCACCTGTTCACTACAAATAATAATTTTCGCAGCGTCTAGATCTAAGTTTAAGCATTCACTTTTCAAGGTATTATTACGGTATTTTTAAAGATTTTTTGAAGTCGTTTGATATCTGAATAACTTCAAACGGTACGGTATTTTTTTGTACCTATTTTTGCAAATTTTTAAAAATATTTTTGAAACGTTAACATTTTAGGAAAAATTGGAAACATATCGAATTATTGTGTTTTCAATCGACTTGCGACATGAAAACAAAACGCAATTCAAGTCTGCGTCTCTTCAAATATCACTATGTTCGCGTTATCGCGCGCAAATAAGTGGGCGGAGTTTCGTTTCGATTCGCGTTCTCATGTCGCAAATCGATTGAAAACACAATATCCCTTTTTTGTCTGCGTCTATTCACATGGCACTGTGCTTGTGTGGTCGCGTACAAATAAGTGGGTGGGGTTTCGTGTTCTCATGCTGCAACCTCAATTTTATCGTCAATTACAGTAACCTTTAGCTTAAAAATATATATAATTTCGTCCCCAGTTTTTACAACTCCACGCATTGCGCAGCATACATACTTTAACTGGTAAGAAAATATACAGAACAATAATATAATATGTACAAACGTCTTGAATTCCACGAGCTGATGCATTGTCAGCAGTCGGTGACCACACTGAACAACTCATATTTTTTGTGGCTGTATTTGTTGATCAGCAATTTCAAAAATTCCAGCGAACATGTGACGAGAATTTATGAAAAAAATTGCATGACAACTCTTTAAAAAATGCCTTTGTTCGTCGTGACCACAAATGCCTTCCTTTTCCAGCAATGAATCAGTCCCACACGCACTAACTTTCAACACTTAAACGCCATTTTGTCCCGCGCAACCAGCCAACTCGTGCGCCGCGCGGCGCGGCGTGCGAAACCCGACACCTCTCATTAGCCTCGATTCCTCTCTGTTTTATCTTCATTTTCTCACCCCATCCTCTCTTCCAACCTTTCTTTTCTTCCGTTCAGCTCCAAAAAAGGAGGGTAGCGAGGAAGGAAGGAAGGGAGGGACAATGCGAGACTCGTCCTGCTCCGCTTTTCTTCCGCGCACGCCGACCAGCACTGCTTTACGGTCGCGGACGGAGCGGAAAGGAAACGCCAAACATTGCGGCCCTGCGCGTATTGTCCCGTCCGTCCGTCCGTCCGGAGGAGCACAGTGAGCCAACCGTCCGCTCTCTTTTTCTCTTTTTCTCTTCTTCTCCGCTTTCTTTTCACTCGTTCATTAGTGTTACTTTTTCTCAACTTTTTAACTTTTGTAACACTTTCACTGTCACTATCAGTATTTTTTTGAGAGTGGCTCAAGTGCGCGGAGCACTTGAAAAATCGGCGGTTTCATTCCGAAATAGATGCGACGGTAATTTGATACTTTTTGTGAACGCTTTCCGGTTGTTTTTTTGATTTATTTTTGTTTTTTTTTGTTGTTGAAAATTCTGAATTCGATACACGGCGTGCTAGAGACTAAGTTTTTAAAATTATTTTGGAAATGAAATTTCGGAGGTCATCTCTCTCAAGTCTCTGCGTCTCTAGACTTGGCAGAATGATACTATCGAGACGCAGAGAAATGCGACAGAGCGCGTTTGCCTTTACGTAGGTTCTAACACGCCGTGCGATACTATTGATGATAGATACAGTCGTGCTCACTTGTGAGCAAAATTTTAAGATTTTCGCTGTCCCGCTGTCCCGTTGTCGCTCAGTTTTTGTTTTATCACTTACTCATTCTCTGGCAGAAAATTTCATTTCTTTCGAAAAACGTGAATTCGCAGAAATTGGCACACTGCCAAGAATGTGTTCGATAAAGTGAATAAATTTTTTTTATAATTTGCTGAGTTCTTTTGGAGCATCATCCTATTTATAGAGCGGAGATTCTAAAGTGTCAGGGAAAAATTGTCAAAAAAGAGGAACAAGCTCCGCCCCTTCTGAAAATCTGTGGTCTGCTTTTAGGATCTGGGACGTTTTCGGACTTTGTCCAAGGTAACATAGTTGCCTTGGACAAAGTCCGAAAAACTTTTACAGGTAAATTCGCAAAACTAGTTAGTTTCGAAACGTCCCAGTTTCAAAGTGACAAATTTTGAAACGTCCCAGAGCCTATTTTCGGTCGTTTCCTATACAAAACGTGTACTGCTGACTTGAAAAAGAGGCAGAGCTTGTACCTCACATTATCGCGAGCGCCTCCGAGCTGTTATCAAGGTAAAAGGACACCGATTCAAAGACTATTGTTGAATCTTGTTTCTATATATTTTCAATCAACTACTGTTTGCATTTGATGACCACATTTCGGAAAAGTTACAGCGATTTGAAAATTGTCCTATTATTTACTTGACACCCCACGCTTCCCCCGCCGTCCAATGGCCACCAAGTTCGTCGGATAATAAAATTATTTTTTCACTCGAAAATTTACTTTTTTGAGAAATTCGAATCATGATCTGATTATTCAGGATGACACCATAATTTTAATCCAAAAACGAGACCTTTTGGACAGAAAATGACCGAGCCTTAGGGTTTTAAAAATGCGCCAGGTAGAAACAATTTTGGAAGGAAGGCTGGGGTGCCGTGCACCCTGTAACGAGACCCCAAAAAATGTACCAGTTTTCCCTTTTTGTTTTCAAGTGCACATCTCCAGAGTGTCGTTGTCAGCCGTCTTCAGTGTCTGTCCGGTTCATTCGCGCATCATCCGACGCCGTCGCAAATCACGCGTATCCATACGTCGATTACATTTCACTTTACATAAACTACATTTTTTTTTGTTGGCTTCTGGGACTTTTCTATTCTCAAGAAGTGCTAGAGACTGTTTTTTTTAAATTCAATCTGTCGTTTGGTGAATGCTAGACTCTACGTTAAGGCAAACGCGCCCTATCGCAGTGTCTGCGTCTCCACAGTGGCGCTGCCACACATTTTGTAACGGGGCGTGTCCGACAGAGGGAACATGCTTCAAAAAAGTTTTGAAGTCATTTAAATAACATGTGTTCCCCATCCCATCACCATCATAACAAAAAATAGGTCATTTGATCGGTGAACAAAAAAAGAAACAGTGTCTTTCTTTACCGTTTTTTTTGCGCCCATCCCCCCGCTGCGTGCGCATCCTTCCTTTTTGATTAGGTTGTGACCCGATTCGTAATCCCCTTGTCTTTTCGTTTCCATGCATAAATCTTCTCCCTCGCCTGCGCACTGTATTTATGTATGTCGTTATTGTTTATGTGCACATTTGAATGTGCTCCTCTCCGCAAGACAGCAAGAGTTCCTTTCCGTCGCCATTCACATTCGACACAAACACTTTACGAGCCGGGGGGACACCACCACCCGCGACAAACTTCTTCCTCTTCTCTTATTTCTGTCTGCGACTCTTTGATCCGCACACTCTTTCCGTCTCTTTTTTTTTTTGCGATGATGATCTGGTTCTGTCCTGACTGACTGATTGATTGACTGTCTGGTCTGGATTGAATGGGATTGGATTGGATGGGATTGGATTGCACGCGCACTGTTCTTCACACTTTTGATAAAGATGATGTGAACACTTTACACAGGTGAAATGCGGTGGATGCATATAGTGTCCTAACTTTTTATTTATTTTTTGCATTAAAATAAATAAATTGAATGTGTATACACAAGCCTGCGACATTTTCTTACAAGTTTTTTTTCTTGTAACGGCACTGATTTTTGTGGCTGAATTAGTAAAATGTGTGAACGTCAATCAATCAAACGACGCAGACTTATTAAATATCTAGAGCCTAATACGGACACTATATGCATCCACCGCATTCACCTGTGTAATCTGCCGGCTCGTTGTAATAAAAGTGGAAATGGCCGAGGAATCAGTGGCATGAGCATTTTTCGAGAATGAAATTCAACAAAAATATTTTCGTTATTCACGAAATGGCAAAAAATGGCAAAAAACTGCGCGAAAAGTCGGAAAATGCTCCGATTTACCTGAAATTTTGGGAAATAAGGGAAAAAATTCTCTCGGACATTACCCCAAAATTTCAGACAAAAATATCGATTTTAAGCATTTTCAGAAAAAAAGTAATATTTCTTAAAAATCGATATTTTGGTCTGAAATTTTGTGTGAATGTCCGGGAGAGTTTTCCCCCTCAATTCCCAAAATTTCAGGTAAATCGGAGCATTTTCCGAGTTTACGCGCAGTTTTTTGCCATTTCGTGAATAACCCCATTATTAAAATAGTCCTATTGTGGAAATTGCACACGCGCGCCGCCGAGTTCACGTCTGCGTTTCTTTGTTTTCTCAGTGTCTCTTTTGTCTAACATCTCTTATTTTTAAAAGGCTATTTCGCTCCAATGCGGTGGAGCACATTGACAATTTTTGTTTCTTGCTAAATACATCCAAAAACTTTGATTTAAAAAAAAATCAACTGCTCGTGTATTTTGTCACGTGTCACTAGTGCGAACACCGTGACGCAAAAATGAACTGAATTTTGTCTTACACTAGTCTCTCACAATCACAGCCAAATTCGAGTTTTCTTGCTTCCCCATAAACATACACTCGGTATAAAACGCTGAAAACTCGCTCCAATCGAAGAAAGATTTTCGCATGTATGAGGAGTGAGGTTTAGAGAAATCAGGGCAAAAAATCAGCCACAGTCTCTCAGTTTTCTGCACTCTCTCGTCGCTAACATGGCCGCGTCCTACAGTGTGCGAAGGAAGTGCGTTTGCAGCGCTCCGTATTGAGAATAACACCTAAAACAATAAAAATCCAATTTTCTGGTGAGGATATTGCAAAGTTGGATCTTTCTTTCCGAAAAATGCTCGGGTTCCAATAATATTGCGCAGAAAACGCAATAAAGAAATAACACGAGCCAAATATAAAAGAATAAGACGGATTTATTGACAAAAATCAATAATTCCCACAAAAAATGCCTAAACGGAAAACTACTTAAGAAGAAAAACCAAAACTAAAAATTAAAAAGCCACGCTAACTAAAAAAATAAATATGCGCAGCTCACCCATAGTCAAAACGTGGCTGCTAAACCGCGCGTGTCTGGAGTGTCGTTTTACACTTGGCGAGAGACGCAGAGATGTAGAGGGTTATTTGGGTTTAGGAGCTTTACGCCAGCCTGGGCGACTGCAAGCTAGCCTAAACGGAAATCGGCGCACAAGTGGGAGTTAGCCGAAAGCCTCTGTAAGAATTTTGTGTATAAGGAAGATGAATCGAACAGCGTCAAGTACCATATCCTGTTCCGACTTTGACCACTCACTTGCACTTTGTTCTATTCCCATCAACACTTGTTTCGTCGCCATCGTCGCCTTTTCTGATCGAATGTTCTATCATTTTTTTTTGCTTTTCTAAACTTGAACAGACAAACGCATTGACCGACAAACCATGTCTACAAATTTATATTATTCTCAATACGGAGCGCTGTAAATTCGCTCCATTCGCAAGGGCCACGTTGGCGACGAGAGAGTGTGGCCGATGTTTTGATCATAAGCGCGATTTTTTCTCTGAATCTCACTCCGAATGCATGCGCAGCGCTTTATAGCGAGTATATCATTTCAATTTTCTCGCCGGTTACCGTATTCTCCTATGCAAAATTTGTTAGAGATGCAGACATCAAAATAAGACACATTCACTCAGATTTTTGCGATTTTTCTTCGCATTGTTTTGCGCCATTGTTTACTGTAACTGGCAAAAAAGAATCAATAATATTGTGTTTGCAACCGACTTGCGACATTATAACCCGAAACTCCGCCCACTTGTTTGTGCGCGACCACGCGAACACAGTGATGTTTGAAGAGACGCAGACAGAACAGTGAATGCAGACTTGCGTTTTCATATCGCAAGTCGATTGAAAACACAATAAAAGTTCATCATACTGCCAAAAATTGGAACTGGCATTATTTCTATTTTTCTGTGAGTTGTACAGTTAGAGGCTTGGCAAAATATTTTCAGGGAAAAAATTCTTTAAAACGATTCTCAGAGCCTGACTCAGAAAAACACACCCTAGTAAGACTCTGATGTGTTCCAATAGTGCTACCCCAAAATAGAACTGGTCATATTTTGGGGCAGTTCTATTTTGAGGTAGCACTCTCTAAAAATGATACTAGGATCCTAGGGGCTGGGATCACACGCGTTCTAGCTAATACGACAATGTCGCTTGCTGAATTATGCACCGAGGTTGACGCGCAAGTTACCAAAAATAGCTGAAAATTTCGTTGCTTTGAGATACTGACAAAACTGTGGAAAAACGCGAAACCCCGGGAAGTCAAAACCGGGAAAAAATTGTCAAAAACCGAAAAACAAGCACCGCCCCTTTTTAAAAAGTGATGCTCACAAGTGCCCACTTCCCCCTACCCCTGAACAAGATGACCCAAACCGGATGCTCCTTTTGGAAAATGTGTACATACATACATACATACTATTTAAAAAACGGGAACGGTCCTAGAACTCTCTCTTTCTTTTTCCGCCACCTTTTTTTCGTCACTAGACCTCTCCAAAAGAGCACATCGCTTTGGTCAGTCAGCGACTGTTTATTTACCAACGCACTTTTTTCTACGTCCGTCCATCCTTATCGTCCCCGCTTCTTTCTTTCCTTCTCTCTCTCTCTCTCTCTCTCTCTCTCTCTCTCTCTCTCTCTCTCTCTCTCTCTCAGCTTGCACTATGTACCTATGGTTTCTGTTTCTGTGCTGCTGCTTTTGCCTATTTCATTTTTGACTTTAATTTTTAGACGTATTACATTTTTTCTATCGTAAATACTAATTATTATAATACCCCTTCTTCTCCCCTCTTCCTTTCCCACTCACCCCATAATGGTTGGGAAAAAAAGGGGAAGCTAACCTGTTTCTGGCTGAATATACCATCAGCCAGCCCCCACCAATAGATCAATTACATCAGACACTTGAGGGGAGAAAAGGGAGGGAAAAGAAAAGAAACATAAACATTGTCTGTTCTTACCCAAATCCCGATAGTATAAACTATAACTTGTAATATAAACAATGCGATCCGGGTGGGCGGTCCGGTCAAGAAGGGCTTGTTCCTTCAACTTCAACCCCTTCTATTTTATTCACTTGTATTTTGTTTTCTTCCAATCCATTACCACCCGCTAACCAGTTGCTGGGGAGGAACTGGGTAGATGGTAATTTGTTTCCTCCTTCTTTTCTTCACTTTATTCTTCGCAGAAAATGTCATTATAACTGCACTAGGTCAGTGTTTTAATGAGATTTGGGTTGATTTGATGTTCGCTTGACTTTCCAGAAGTCTGGCTTGTACCTATTGAATGGCCCAAACTTGGGAGAAAGCAAGACGGCAGAGTATTTTGGCTTTTAGCCGTTTTCGATTATTTAGTGCTGCCCACCCACTTTTGCGCTGGTTACCATTTTTGTGCCAATGATCGCCAACCTAGTGCCGAGTAATGGCTCCATTCCAACGGCTAATAGCCATTTCACAAGTCAGCTACTTTTGCAAGTCCCTCCTCGAAGATTGCTCACCTTGGAAATACATATGTACAATGGCATCTCCTGTGAAGGAATGGCTGGCTGGCTGTTTGGACGGTTGGTTTCTGGCGACACTTGACTATATGGCGAATACCTGCGTCTCGTCCACGTCCTTGACACTCGCCTTCACACACCGTCTCCCGCCAATCCGTTTTTCTTCTTCTTCTTCTTCTTCCATTTTGCCTCCCTCCCTCCCATCCTCCCATCCTCCCTTCAGAATCCATTGAAACCGCAGTTTTGTGTGAAAAGAGGGATAGAGACCGTCCTTTTTGCCTCCTCCGTCTTCCGGATGATTCATTCCATCAACCTACCTCGCTTGTCCTCTTGATCTTGATAAATTTCCTCTTTTTTTTGTAATTTTTTTTGTTTTGAAAGGAGTTTGAAGGGGTGACCGACCTTGACTCATTTTATTTCTAGATTTAATTCGGGGGTTTTTTCTTGAAAATTTTGTAATCTCAAAATCTACAAATTTTCCTCATCTTTCTTATATAGAAAATTTTAGATTAGTCTGTGTGTTTGTTTGTGTGCCTCACACACGAGTTTGCAGTCGACAAAACTCGATCCAGAGACCTATAGATTGACGTTCAAATGTGCTAACCACTTTACCACAAGGGTCACGAGAACTTGAGAGAAATAGGGAAAAGAAATGATTGCCGTTTCTATTTAAAAAAAAACAAAAATCAGTAAAAATAAATAATTGAAGAAGGCGACTTAGTCGCCACAAGCGACAGGCTTGTTTTGAATTAAAAAAAAGGAATTTTTTTGTTGGCAAATGTAGTATTTCGGCAGGGATTTTTTCCGATTTCGATGATTTTTCCAGGCTTTGTTTCTCGACATGTATTTTTAAGGGTTTTTTGAGCTTCTAGGCTTCGCAAATTCTCTGACAAGGCCGCGAAAATTTTCGATCCATTCTTGTCGGTTTTTCTGTCCGTTTTCTCCAATTCTTTCAGTTTTATTCATTTGAAAAATTTGGGCTTAGTGTGTTTTCAATCGACTTGACTTGCGACATGAGAACGCGAATCGAAACGCCGCCCACTTTTTTCTGCGCGACCACGCGAACACAGTGATATTTGAAGAGACGCAGACAGAACGGTGAATGCAGACTTTTTTATGCCGCAAGTCGATTGAAAACACAATATATTTGGCTACTATCTGAAATGTCTAAAATTAAAATTAAAAAAAAAGACGAAAAAATACGTAAATATTTCCAAAAAGAAGTTTTGAAGTCCAATCAACGAATTTTTCTCAAATTTGAACCGCTTTTTTAAGCCTCAATTTCCTCACTTTTTCAACATGAAAACCTTTTGTCCTTAACTGGAACAGGGGCACACGCCTCCCCCGTCGTCCAATGCATCACCAAGTTCGTCGGATAATGAAATTATTTTTTCACTCGAAGATTTACTTTTTTGAGAAATTCGAACCATTGTCTGATTATTCAGGATGACACCACCATTTTAATCCAAAAACGAGGCTTTTTTGTCAAAAAATGACTGAGCCTTTGTTAGGGTTTTAAAAATGCGTCAGGTAGAAGCAATTTTGGAAGGCTGGGGTGCCGTGGGGCATGATCCAGCAGTCAGCAAACGCGCCCGGACGCACAACTGCAAAGGCTTCAAAATGAGGCCTGCTTTTATAATACTTTTGGACTTCATTTGGGCGCGTTTGCTGCAGTAACTACCAGCCGACGGGCTCTTGTCGCCTTTTATCTGTCACCCCGCCCCATTCCATCTTCCAATTGACAACAAGCTGACCCCTGTCCCTGTCATTGTTGCGAAAAGTGTTAAGATAACGAATTTCTCCCATCATCATCATCATCTTCTTCTTCTTGTCCATTCCGATTACTTTCCCTCTCGCTCAATATCATCCATCCGTTCACCTTTCTTGTCACTGCTGACCTTCTTTTTGCTTCCCACTGCTTCTTCATCTTCATCTTCTTCTCGTGATATCCGACATCAATTTGTCCTCCTTTTGTGTTATTCTCACACATTATTTTTTGCTTTTCGGACCATGAAATGATACGCTGGAAGAAGTACCACCTCCTATGGCTGTTTGCGGCGGCCGTCGTCGTCGCTGCGTCCGCTCAGCCGGATCCATTGACGACGTCGGCAGAACAGCACGAGCTGTTCGCCATTCGCAAGGATTCGCTGTCGCCGTGGTCGCAGATTCTCGTCTCGCTGCCGCGACGACATCCGTTGTATCAGAGTTTTGCGGCCAAGATTCAGGATGTGTCGGAGGGAATGTGAGTTTTTTATTTTTGTTGAATTGGTTTTTTGCTGCGCAGTCGATGAAGCGAAAAAGTGAAAATGTTGTTTTTCAGAAACGACGAAATCCGCGATTCCAAAAAGACGTTCGTCACCTCCGATGATTCTCCGTATACCATCAGGATACACGCGTTGAAGCCTGGACATCGATATTCGTAAGTTTTTTTTTTCTGGAAATGAAGTTGCGGTATTGAAAAATCAAAGTTAGGACATTACGGGTATGCTCCAAGCTTGTTTCGCATCACGTTCTATGAGCCCTCAGTCAGGAGTTTTAAAGAGATCTCCAACTATTCAGTAACAGTTCCCCAATCGTTCAAAAGAATAAAGTTCATTGTGGGAACATGGAGAAAGAAAACAAAAAAATTTTTTGTTTTGTTTTGTTTGTTTTTTTTTTTCCTATTCATAGATGCCAAAAAATGTCAAACAATGTCAAAAAACAAATTATATGAATATGTCCATAAGATAACCGTTTAATAAGAGTCGGAGTTTCCAAATCAGAACCATATTTTAATTTCCCTTATACTCGCTTTCAGAACAGCTAAAAAATAGGAAAATACCATATCTATAACCTGAAAAAAGGCACACACATACAAGAGTTCTAGTATCGTGATGTAGCAGTTCTATACCGCACAGTTCCTAAAGCGAGCACCCCTATTTTTGTTGGCTACAGTTTGCTCTGGAACGAAAATCACAGCCGTTTTGCATTGTGTTTTATTCAAAAACATACTACTGGATTTTTTTTGACACCACTGCTCACTGCCCGCCTCCCCCGTCTTCCAATGCGCCACCAAGTTCGTCGGATAATGAAGTTATTTTTTCACTCGAAAATTTACTTTTTTTAGAAATTCGAATCATTGTCTGATTATTCAGGATGATACCATCATTTTAATCCAAAAACGAGGCCTTTTGGTCCAAAAATGACCGAGCCTTAGGGTTTTAAAAATGCGTCAGGTAGAAACATCATTGGAAGGCTGGGGTGCCGGGTAACGCGATTTAAATTCCATTTTTCGTTTTCCCATCAGACACCCCAACCTCTTTCCATTCCAGAATCGCCATCCACGGACAAAAAGACGGATCCACGTCTTTGATAAAAGAGGAATCAGTTGTCATGGATCCACGTGCGCCCGACTTTCGCTCAACATCCTCTGAAATTCAAGTCGCCGAGCACAACATCACGATGAGAACGACCAAAAACGATTCGTACCTGCAAGACTCTTTCTCCATCGAATATCGTCAAATTAATCCGGACAAGAAGTTTCCGGTGCTTCAGATTTTGGATATTGTGGAGCAGAAAAACCTCGAGTTTTATCTGGGAAATTTGAACGCCGGTTTCGATTATTCGGTTCGCGTGACAGCGCACAAAGATGGGATGAGCAGTCGGCCGTGGATTTCCACACTTACTACTAGTGAGTTTTTTAGGGCAACGTCTTTTTTGGGGTAATTTAGGGTTTTTAGAACTTTATCAAAGTAGAACTAAAACTCATTTTTCCTGATCTTTTTTTTTCTGTCTTTTTAATCAATTAAAATGTGATTAGAAAGACCGGAAAAATAACAATCTTAAGAAAGTGAATTTTATTCCGCGCAGTTCTAAAACTCCACTTTTCTGAAAGCGAGTACCCTCCCCCTTTTTGTTTTAAACACTTTTCTATGCTACCGTAAAAACTGTATTAGAAGAGCCCCCCCCTTTCATTTTTTTTTTCGTGGGACCGTGTGTGGAGGGATTATTTCTATTATAGGGGGACCTTAAACTTTCGCTAAAGAAGCCCTTTTATTGAAAAGGTCTTAAAATTAGAGGAACCCAGGCCTCCCCCGTCGCCCAATGCGCCACCAGGTTCGTCGGATAATGAAATTATTTTTTCCCTCAAAAATTTACTTTTTTGAGAAATTCGAATCATTATCTGATTATTCAGGATGACACCATCATTTTAATCCAAAAACGAGGCTTTTTTGTCAGAAAATGACTGAGCCTTAGGGTTTTAAAAATGCGTCAGGTAGAAGCAATTTTAAAAGGCTGGGGTGCCGTGGAACCCTTTAATTCAAGAGGGCCCTTCTAATACAGTTTTTACGGTAATGTTTCTATTCTCAGAACCGTCGCCTGTAAAATCAATTGAAATCAATCAAAATTCTGGAACATGCGTCGAAGTTTCATGGAAATTTGACGAGTTTAGTGGAGCCGATTTTCTCGGAATTCAATACGCACTTCAATCGAATCCAACCAATTCGACAAATGTGAGCAAACCGCTTTTTTGTTGTTGTTGTTGTTGTTGCTTGTTTCATTGTTTATCCAGCATCATTTCACATATTTAGATGACAGTACCCTCTACCGAATCATCAATTTCCATTTGCGACGCCATGCTCCAAGGCGAAGCCTACCAAATCATTGCAGTCGTTCAGAAAGGTGGACAGGTCTCCGAGCCACATCTCACGAAATTTCAACTCCGACCATTGCCACCCATTGATTTTAGAGTATGTTTGCATTTTTTGCGTGTCAAACAAAACAACTCATTTTTGTTTTTAAAGGTTCGCGCCGACCTGAAACGTGGAAAGTACAAGCTGCTTGCCGAGCTGCCGGTGTCTTCGAAAATTGACAAGTGTCGGATTACGGTAGAAGGGGATGGGGCAGAACGATCGGTTAACGATGCCAGTGTTGAGCAGACGAAATCTGGACATAGAATGTAAGTTATTTTTTAGTGGAGCGGAGAGCTAAATATGCGGAAAAAATTCAACCGTATTGTATTTTCAATCAACTTGCGACATGAAAACGCAATTCAATTCAATTCAATTCAAGTCTGCATTCACCGTTCTGTCTGCGTCTCTTCAAATATCGCTGTGTTCGCGTGATCGCGCACAAGCAAGTGGGCGGCGTTTCGTTTCGATTCGCGTTCTCATGTCGTGTCGCAAGTCGATTGAAAGCACAATAATTTAAACACCACACAATTTTAATTTGTAATGTTTTTTAGCTAAATTGTTGGATTTTGGGGGAGTTGTGTAATAGGGTTATTCAGGATCGGAAAAAAATATTTTTTTTCCTTATTCAAATGACGGAAAAAAAAGAAAAAAATCCGTGGCCGCGAGAGTTTTTTTCCGTTGCTTTTCTAGTCCATCGCAAGAGTTTTTTAGGCCCTCCGCTGTGAGAAAATTTTTTTTTTCAAAAATTATTTGCCCGTAAATCGATATTTCGCAGGTCTCACAGCGGAGGGCCTAAAAAACTTTTGCGATGGCCTAGAAAAGAAACGGAAAAAAAACTCTCGCGGCCACGGATTTTTTTCTTTTTTTCCGTCGTTTGAATAAGGAAAAAAAGGAAAAAAAACTATTTTTTTCCGACCCTGAATAACCCCATAACAAAAACCAACTTTTTCTTTAAAGTCAACATATTTTGAAAAAAAAAACCAAAAGTGGGAGGAGCTTGCGCAATTTGATTACTGTGAACAACTCGAGTCCGCTTGCGCCAAACTCTAATGCACGCCACCCCCGTCAAATTATTTTTTCACTCGAAAATTAATTTTTTAAAGAAATTCGAATCACTATCTGATTATTCAGGATGACACCATTATTTTAATCCAAAAACGAATCTTTTTTGTCAAAAAATGACCGAGCCTTAGGGTTTTAAAAATGCGCCAGGTAGAAACAATTTTGGAAGGGAGGCTGGGGTGTAATGTAATGGGCTTATTCATGAGAAAAAAACTGTTTGTTTTTTTTTTTTTTTTTCCAATTCACGCGATGTCGAGAATTATAAAAAAAAATACATATAGAGAAACGGGGATATAGCATTGATAGTGAAGAGGCACAGAGACTGCCCCCTTTCTTTGAACTCCTCACCTTCTGCGTCTCGTCTCTTCACTATCAATGCTATATCAGGGGGAAACCCCGTTTCTCTATTCTCAGTACGGAGCGCTGCAAACGCGCTCCCTTCGAACAATGCTGGACGCGGCCACGTTGGCGACGAGAGAGTGCAGAAAATTGAGAGAGCCGTGGCCGATGTTTTGCTTTGATTTCTCTAAACCTCACTCCAAATGCATGCGAAATTTTTTGTTCGTTTGGAGCGAGTTTTCAGCGTTTTATACCGAGTATACCTGTATTTTTTTTAACAATTCTAGACATCGCGTGAATTGGAAAAAAACAAACAAAAACAAACAGTTTTTTTTTCGTGAATAACCCCATGGGGATTCAAAAAGAAAAGCTTTGCAAAAAAAAAAAATTGAATTTCGTTGTTCCGGAAAACCAAAGACTCAAAGAATCATTCAACTCCCCTATTCTTTCAGATGTTGGTTCAATTTTGCACTTTCCCCTGGAGAACGTTTTGATTTCTCAATATCCTCCGTATCAAACGACTCGAGCAGTCAGAAACTCCAAAAAAGTATTGTGCTCTCCCCGGCTTTTGACTTCAATTCATTTGGATTGACACTCCAGGTATACATATAAAAATAAATGTCTTCTGATTAGTCTAATCCGTTTCCAGGAATCCAATGGTGGAATTGAACTCATCTGGCCGAAAAGCGAAGTTTTCATGTCGCGAGTCAAAGACATTTGGAATAAAGTTGTGGGAGCTGATAGTACGTTAAACATGAGAGTGATACCGATCGGAAGTAATGCAGAAAGCACTGATAAGGCAATGCGATTCGAAACTTCTCCCAGAAATTTGGAGACTGTATTTGTCAAAAACTTGATGAAAGGAGCATGCTATCGAGTTCAACTTTTCACTGTCACCAAAACCGGAATCATCTCAGAGACACGACACAATGAGACCATCAGAATGTCAAGTCCAGCTGTGAACGTTTCATTGGAAGGTGTAACAAGATCATCTGCCACTCTTCGAATTGTCTTTGCGTCTCACCACGACTCCACATCAGTTGCCAACTGTCAAATCCACGTGGTGGTCAGAGATATGAATGGACAAAGTGTGTTCGATAAACGAATGCAGCTCACGTCTTCATTTGCTCCACTTTTGAGTCTAGATGGACTGAGAGCATTCCACAAGTATACTGTAAACACGCAAATTATTTGCGGAGGAAATGGAAATGAAACTCCACAATGTCCAGCAGCAACTCGAACCATGCGACAACTGTCATTTTCCACGCGACAAGACAAACCAACTGCAGTTCAAAATCTGAAAGTGGAACCATTGAATTCGTACTCAGTGATGTTGACGTGGCTTCCACCAGCAATGCCAAACGGAATTCTCACATATTACATGGTTAATGTGACCAAGATGGGATCGGATGAGACGAGAACTATCGACGTGGGAGCGTCCACTAACCGGTCCGATAATACTGTTCATGTGGTCGTGGATGAATTGTTTGGAGGCCACACGTACAATTTCAGTGTGAGAGCTGCCACTGAAGCTGGATTCGGCGAAAACTCTCCGGCTATTCCTAGTGTTTCAATGCCGTTGATGGCTCCTCCGAAACCTGTTGTAGCGCCAGTGATAATGAAGGAAAGTGTGGGAAGTCATAATTTGATGGTGAAATTTCCAACGGCAATGTTCGATAATCGTAATGGAGAGATCAAACAGTGAGTTTCTTCTTTTTGGAGCGTTATGCCGAGAGTCGGCATCTAGGTGGCTAATAGCCACTGAAAATGGCTAATAGCCGCCGAAAAGGCTAATAGCGGGCAACTAGCCAACGAATTTGGCTATTAGCAGTCGAATATAGCAATTTGCCGCCGAAAATTTTGCGATTTTTCAAGACACAAAATGTCTGAAACGTGAACTGGAAAAAATTTGAAAATGATAGCGGATGGAAACGGCTAATAGCCACGTCCCGAATCGTTGGCTATTAGCCGTTTTCAATGGCTATTAGCCAAAAAAATTTTGAGTAAGGGTTTCCGGACCTTTCAAAGTCAGACGTTTCAAACCCGGGCTGTAGTTCGGTTCGTTCTGGGGCTTTTTCCCACGAACTGAACCCACAAGAAAAAAAGTAAAAAAAAAATTTGCTGTGGCGCCGCAGTAACGACACTTTGAACACGCCACTTCGCGCGTTTTTTTTTCTCGAGTGACGTGGCAACTTTCCCGCGAAATTTAAATTTTAATTTCCATGTACCTCTCAACACCCCGTGTATTTGCTTTTCCCAGATGTTCTTTGCAACTGATTTTAACAAAGTGCTCTCAATTTTTCCTTATTTTTTGTTTTCAATCTCTTTTTTAGTTTTAAAAAGACATTTTGATAGGTGTTTCTAGATTTTTCCGGCAATGAAACTGGTTTAAAACAATAAGAAATTCAAAGTATATTATTCTAGTCTCAGCAATTGTCCATCATTTTCGAAAATAGCTGTTTTTCCACAAGAAATATCGGCACGAATTTTGACACAGTGGAGTGAATGTAACCGTAACCCCTTCAACGAGAGAGTGAGAGAAAAATAAGAGACCTTTTTTCTGTTTTCTTGTTCACTTTCTCGTTGAATGGGGTACGGTCGCACTCGTTCGACTGTGTCGAAATTCGTGCCGATATTCCTGAAAATGGCCATTTTGAAGAATGATAGACTCTCGCTAATAAGACAAGTTTAACAGCAAAAAAAGTAGTTTAAAAGATAAAGTCTTTCATTGTTTTGGACTCTTTTTTATGTCAGAAAAGAAAAAATTTCCTATTTGTTTTTGCAATTTTTTCCCCAATATGTATATGAAAATCCCCAGTCGCCAAAAATTTGGAGAAAAATGATGAAAAAATGATAAATGATTCGTAAGTTGATATTTAACGAGAGTGCCCATTTTACGACAATTTCGTGACATATCAAAGTTGATGGAAAAAAAAAGCAAAACAATTTAATCACCATCTTTAAGATTTGCGATCATTGTTTCGGAGATCACAGGTGACGAATCGATCAACAGATGGTTGGAAACTGACAACGGAACATATGTGAGATTGTTTTTGCTCATTATGCATTTAGCAGAAAAGTTTTCAGACTTGGTCGCAAGTTCAGCGATTCGACGTGTGGCCATCCTACGTGACCAAACTTCGAGACATTCAAAAAGTGAAGCAGGACGACGACGTGTTCATTTTCGAAGAAGTCGGCGACGATGAAACCTGCCGGGATGTCCGCGCGGATCGTATTTGCAACGGCCCACTCCGCTCCGCGTCCAAATATCGCGTCAAAATCCGCTTGTTCACCTCGTCGACCCTTTTCACCGACTCGCCGCCCAGTCAATTGATGACCACCGGTGAGTTCTTCTCTTTATCAATTTTCTATCTCTCTCGTTCTCCATCTCTATCAGTTGTTAATGCTCCACCCACCCACTCGCATACGCCCACCCCTGCATGCTCTTTTTCATTCTTGCTACTCCTCGAATACCTGAAATTTGAAACCGTTGGGGTTTGCAAGGTTCGTCAATTTTCAATCAATTTTCATGCATTCTATTTTTTCATTTCGTTTATTTCAATGTTGTGCCCTGACACTTCCGGTTTCTATTTTTCGAGTCAGTCAGCTGACTGCTCGATTCATTGTTAAACTCTCGACTCATCGCTCAAAGAGGATTCCAACTGGGGATGAGCCCAAAAGATGAAAGACGTTGGGATGAGAGTTCAGCACGTTTCACGTTGAATCATGGGTACATCGTGGTGGTAGTGATTAGCGGTTAGTTATCAGTTAACTCTGTGGGGATCTGTGAGCAATTAGTAGTCGATTGAAGAAACTTTTTTTTTTCTAGTTTGTCATTTTTTGCTATACATTTCAGTCAAAAAAAAATCATAGATTTGCTCGTTTTCAGGATTATCGAAAAACTTTGTAGTCAGAAAATCAAAAATGGGATCATGCAGACTAGTTTTTTTCTGGAAAACAAACAATGGAAAAGAGCTTATTTTTACAAACTGCAGTTTTCATAAATCGGAACTATTTATTTGCCTCTGGGACGTTTCGAAACTTTTTTGCATTTTTGCGTAGCGTTTTTTTTACTAATTGACACAAAAACACAGCGCATTTGGTTTTTATCAATTTTTTTTATTTGTAAGCAAATTTAAATACACTAGTACGCCGCAAAAATGCACAAAAGTTTCGAATCGTCCCAGAGCCATTTATTTACGCTTTTGAATTTTTGTTTTCCATGCTTCTCTGCGTCTCTTAAGGCTTCCATTCGGACCAATTTTCGTCCGTCCGGTTCGTCCGGTTCGTCCGCGGACGGTCCGGTTCGTCCGGTTCGTCCGTTTCGTCCGGTTCGTCCGGCACGCTCTATTTGGCTGGGAAATTAAATTTATGGCACTCTCTTTAAAAATTCTGACATTGAAAATGTAAGCGGTTGCAAATTTATGTAGAATTAGCTTTGCAAGAACAAATTTTTTAATTTTTTTCCGAATTATTGATAGCAGAAACAAGACATTTCTGTTGATATTTTTAAGAAAAAAGAACAAAAACAGCTTTTGAGAACAAAATATAACAGAAACAAAAAGAAAAACTAACAAGAAAAAAAAAACGGACGAAGCGGACCGACCTCGGACAAACCGGACGAACCGGACGAACCGCGGACGAGCGGACGAACAGCGGACGAAATTCGTCCGCTTTTTTTTCGTCCGAATGGAAGCCTTAGCGTCTCTATTTTTGCATGGTGACGCAGAGAAATGCGACAGAGCGCATTTACTTTTTAGTAGGATTTAACACGCGCTGAAACGGTATTTCAAGGCCACCTAAAGCGAGAAACACTTGAAAGCTTTTAAAACAGATGCGCTGGATGCATATAGTGGGCATGTTTGAATCATATCGTGCATTTATGTAAATTAGGCTCTAGATATTTAATAAATCCGCGTCTTTCAATTAACGTTTACACATTTTACTAATTCAGCCACAAAAATCAGTGCCGTTACAAGAAAAAAAACAGGGGAAAAATCGCCAAATGTCGCAGGCTTGTGTATATACATTCAATTTATTTATTTTAATGCAAAAAATAAATAAAAAGTTATTGTAAACCGTCCAATGAACCAAAAGGACGACATGATTCAAATACGGACACTATATGCATCCACCGCATTTCATTTCACCTGTGTGTCTATTTTCTTATCATGAATTTCGCCGCCCCACCTAGATTTTTGCAATGCTTCAGGGCCTGTGCAAGGAATTATTAGGGCTCCGTATTCTCCTAAAAGGGGACCACACTGCGCCGAGTGGGCGGAGCTTATATTATGTGTTCACGAGCTAGACCCACGTGAGAAAAAGCGGTACATCGGAGCGTCGTAAGTCGAACTCAAAACATGTAATACCCCGCACGACACCCCCGGTGCATTTTTAAAACCCTAAGGCTCGGTCATTTTCTGACAAAAAGGCCTCATTTTTGGATTAAAATGATGGTGTCATTCTGAATAATCAGACAATGATTCGAATTTCTCAGAAAAGTACCCCACCATGGCGTCGTTTAAGCATACTGTATCCAAGAGAGACAAAACAAAACTTCCGGGCTATAAGCTATAATAAGCTCAATTGACCAACTTTTAATCCCATTTTCCAGCTACCATAGAACATATTACATTGCGCGTAAACTCTGACGCCTCATTGCACTCTCGCTGATCCAATAATCTGTGCTCACAAAACAATGGCGAGTGCGTTCCGTTTCCGTTTCCCTTTCCTCCCTCTCTCTCTGCCTCTCGCTTCATTTTCGCTGGTCTTGATACATATATTAACAATTCCCGATATGTTTATAAAAGAAAAGTATTCTTCTTCTCCTTTTTTCCTCTTTGCCTTCACACACACACCCTACTCGCTCATCGCTCATCGCAGCCGTCGCAGCTCCGTCCGAACTTTGCTTTTTTTTTGCGGCGGCGGTGGCGGTGGTGGCGGCGCCGGCGCCGCCCACGTGAATATATGATATGTGCACACATAGCGACGCGAGAGCTTCAAGAGAGATAGAGGTGAGCAGAGAGAGAGAGAGAGACGGGCTCTTTTTTTTTTTCAACGCGAGCGAACGCTTCGTCTCCAACCCGTTCACGCCTTCTGGGTGAGTGAGCGAGTGAGTGAGTGGGTGGACGCAATTTGCTCGTGTTTATTGGGCTCTGTTTTCTTCTTCTTCTTCACTTTTTTTTTGGCGGTTTTTAGGCTCTTTTTTTTCAAAGTTTCTTGACCAGCCCTGTTATTTGCTTGAAATGAACGGGTCACAGGGAGTAAGAAAACGCTCCGCTCACAAATTAGCCTCAAAAAATTAATATGAAAACTTGGTTTTGGCACAGGACTTTGTGATTTGGACCCCGATAAAATTATGGCTCTGGGACGTTTCAAAACAAGACGTTTCAAAACTGGGACACTTCAAAACTGGGACACTTCAAAACTGGGACGATTCAAAACCTGCCACTTTAAAACTAGGACGGTTCAAAACTTTGAGTGCAATTGTGCGTCACGGTGTACGCACTAGTGACACCAGAACACACGCACATTAAATGTTTATTTTCGTTTTGTCATTGTTTTAAACTCTTTTCACGTAAAATTCATTTTCTTTTTTCGTTTTGTCATTTTTTAACTCTCTTCACGCGTTTTGCTCTCGTTTCGCATTATTTAAAAATAATTTTTTGCCGGTATTTAAATTTGGTCAAATTCGCCGAGCTCATGTTTTGTCTTTTGTCGAGTGCTTTACCGGTAAAACGCTTTAGTGAATTTTCCGATAAATTTAACGAACCTTTACCGGTAAAGCATAACAATTACAATGTATTAGAAAAAATCAATATTTTGGTTCAAATTTTCCTGAGCATTTTTCCATAAACTTCCGAAAGTTCAGGTTAAGCATTCTCCGAATTTTCGCGCAGTTTTTACCGGTTTTGTGAAATTCCGTTTCTCAGCCTGGCCGATGCAAGACACGCGGTTGAAGTTTTTCTAAATAAAATAAATCACCGGTAAAGGTTCGTTAAATTTATCGGGAAATTTACTAAAGCGTTTTACCGGTAAAGCACTTGACAAAAGACAAAGCATGAGCTCGACGAATTTGACCAAATTTAAATACCGGCAAAAAATTATTTGTAAAAAATGCGAAACGAGAGCAAAACGCGTGAAGAGAGTTAAAAAAATGACAAAACGAAAAAAGAAAATGAATAGTACGTGAAAAGAGTTTAAAACAATGACAAAATGAAAATAATCATTTAATGTGCGTGTGTTCTGGTGTCACTAGTGCGTACACCGTGACGCACAATTTCACTCAATGTTTTGAACCGTCCTAGTTTTGAAGTGGCAGGTTTTGAATCGTCCCAGTTTTGAAGTGTCCCAGTTTTGAAACGTCCCAGTTTTGGAACGTCTTGTTTTGAAACGTCCCAGAGCCAAAATTATAGCCAAGTTTGCAAACAAAATTTGCTCTCTCTCTCTCTCTCTCTCTCTCCCTCCCTCCCTCTCTCCCTCCCTCTGCTCCTCCTCCAACATCTCCAGAGATAAACGACTAATCCGTACGACGTCGTCGTCGTCGAGATGAGCACATACACATTGAGAAAAAGCGCCCCAAAGTTATGAATAAATATGAGAGATGGAGAGGGAGGGATGGTGGTGTACGGAAATGAGACACCATGCATTTTTTTTTTGTTTGAAAGCTCCCCGTCCTTCCTTTCCTTTCATCCACCTTCTTTTGGGAATGAAGTCATTCTCTCGGAATCGGGCGTTCGCGGGAATAGCGTATTTCTAAATTGGGCACAAACTGCTAATCAAGTATTCACAGTTGAAAGAACGGGAAGATTCTGGGTGTGAGAGAGTGAGGGAGAGATGTAGCTTTTGCGTTCTAGCCAATTTGTGAACTACATGTTTTCTTACGAGGTTTTTCGTGTTTGCTCGTCCAAAAGGCGTGCCGTTGTAGATGGAGGAAATCTGATGCAAAAATCGTCATCCCCGTATCAAAATCTATCAGAAAACTTATAAACAAGCGTCGGATAATGAAATTATTTTTTCACTCGAAAATTTACTTTTTTGAGAAATTCGAATCATTGTCTGATTGTTCAGGATGACACCATCATTTTAATCCAAAAACGAGGTTTTTTGGTCAGAAAATGACCGAGCCTTAGTGTTTTAAAAATGCGCCAGGTAGAAACAATTTTTAGAACGTTTTTCTTATCGTCGTTTCAGTTTTTCGAAAATTT
Source organism: Caenorhabditis japonica (assembly GCA_963572235.1). Lineage (NCBI taxonomy): Eukaryota > Metazoa > Nematoda > Chromadorea > Rhabditida > Rhabditidae > Caenorhabditis > Caenorhabditis japonica. The sequence goes on along the minus strand of OY754343.1, from coordinate 20,046,874 downwards.
TGTCTGGAAAGTGGAGTTCTCAGTCAAATCTAATATCACTAATCAATTCTGCTTCAAAAATTACGTATGAAAACATTTTGGTATGCAAAATTATGCAAACTCTCGAAATAAAAGCGAGGCTCCGCCCCCTCGTGCCTAAATATGGCTATTAAGTATTGGGCATTTAGCTGCCGCATAGTTGCCACTAATCAGCCTTTAGCAAACTTGCAATTTTCGGCCGGCTAACAGCGACCTCTCTGCCAATTTTCAGGGGTAGTGCATGACATCTCAGGTAAAACAATGCATATTAAGCTAGTCGAACGGTGCCTATTCTAATTAGATTTGGACAAGTCTCAACGGGCGCAGTTTCTCGATAATCGCACACTGATAGAGCGCGTTAAACTGCTCAGATAAAACGATATTAAGCTAATCGCGCGCAGTTTAGCTTCTCAAGCGCTTAGATTAGCGTACAATTAGCGTGTGATGAGCGGTGCAGCGATTGATTAGCGTAAAATCTGGGGTGTTTTCGAGTTACCTTTTTTGTCTATGCTAATGTTACGCTAATTAGAATCGGTAGTTTACTATAAGAAACAAGCTTGCAGCTTGTGGCACAAACAAACACACAGACTAATCTAAAAATCATCCTTATATATAAAATTCCGTTTGGGTTTGTAACTGAGGATCTTTGTGTGTCTGTGTCAAAGGTGCATGGCGGGGTCGAACTCAGCACCCGCGTCCAAATAAAAGATCAACGTGCAAGCGTGCTACCGCCTGCGCCACACGGGACACGTTGGATGAACGCTCTCGAGGAGTAGATTTGTTCGCGGCTGTCAACATGCCGTTGCGTTCGGCTCTGGGTAGAGAAAAAGGTCTAATTAAAAACAGTTTAGAGATGAGAAAAGATCAAAAATAGTTTTTGATTCAGCCAGGCTTGTTATTTTAAAAAAAAGATATAAGAAAGACAAGAAAGATCACAGGTGAAATGCGGTGGATGCATATAGTGTCCGTATTTTAATCATGTCGTCCTTTTGGTCCATTGGACGGTACATAATAACTTTTTATTTATTTTTTGCATTAAAATAAATCAATTGAATGTATATACACAAGCCTGCGACATTTGGCGACTTTGCCCCTGCTTTTTTCACTTTTCTTACAAGTTTTTTTTTTCTTGTAACGGCACTGATTTTTGTGGCTGAATTAGTAAAATGTGTAAACGTTAATCAAACGACGCGGATTTATGAAATATCTAGAGCCTAATTTACATAAATGCACGATATGACTCAAATACGGACACTATATGCATCCACCGCATTTCACCTGTGATTGATAGCATCGCGCGTTAGAAACTAATTTGCGTACGATAGGCTGAATAACGTTTTAACTGGAAACTGTAACCAGAAAACTCGATCCGGGTCCTTCCAATCATTGGGGAGCAGGCTAAAGTACTAGGTAAAATCTCAAAAATGGGCCATCTCAGGTTAAACGATATTAAGCTATTTAATCGTACACGTATTAGTTTTTAACGCTTTTTCGTTGCATTAACATAGAAATCGACTTATGAAAAACGCTGCAAGTGTTAGCCCACTTTTAAGCTGAGCTGCGTGCGATTAGCTTAACTTAATAACGTTATTAATTTTTTTTTGTTTTGTTTTGCGAATTGCAATCATGGATGTTTTCAAAATTTGCAAACTTGTTCTTTATTCTGTTTGCCGCCTCATTTGGTTTTCACGCGAAAATTCGGCTGTGTATGTGTTTGTGCCGTGCCGCCCATCCTCTTCTTCCTTCCTTTCTTCATTTTAGCCCCACAAATTTTAAGAGCCCATTGAGGGGGTGGACGACGAAGAAGAAGTTTCTAATTAAATCTCGCGAGTTTTCTGCTTTCTTCCGCTTTCCCCTTTTTATTTTCCTTTTTCTTCATTCTCATTCTTCTTATTTCTGCTTGTTTCCAGAAGCAAAGCACCTCAAATCCATCGAAATGATTACCCTTGCTCATTTCGACGAAAAGGGAATTGAAGAAAAGGAAGAATAAAAAGAAAGGAAGAGAAGAAGAAGAAGAAGAAGACGTCTTCTTCTTTGAAATTATGAGCAGCACGTCTTCTTCGTTTTCTTCGCCTTTTTGTTGCACCCACGCACACCTTGTGTGTGCTCTTCTCCAGTGCTCGTTGAACAGAAGACGTGCAAGTCTTCTTCTTCTCCTCCTTTCTTTTCTTCTTTTTCGGTTCCCTCCCATTGTCATTTTTTCGTGAGAAGGTGCCAATCTTCACGTCTTCTTTCATTTTTGCCACTTGCACTTGCTTCAAAGCCTGCTGCGCAGTCGTGACGACGTAGAAAGTGAAAAGTTGCGTCACAACTTCCTCCTAAAAAGAGGAAGGAGAATAGAACGGCTATAAATAAATATCCTGTGCAAGGGTGCGCATATAAATACGTTGGAAGAGACCAAGAACTGACCACTTTTTTTGTTATTTTCGCAAAACAGCGAATTGGTTGAAAACTGGTCGGCTGAGATGTTTCCTGCTGGGTGGAAATGGAAGTAGGAAAACCCTAGCGTACTTTTTTGTGAGGTGGGCAATAATTCCATAGCCCCACACAAGGCACCCCAGCCTTCCAAAATGGTTTCTACCAGGCACGCCTCCCCCGTTTTTTCACTCGAAAAAATATTTTTTTTTAAGAAATTCGAATCACTATCTGATTATTCAGGATGACACCATTATTTTAATCCAAAAACGAATCCTTTTTGTCAAAAAATGACCGAGCCTTAGCGTTTTAAAAATTCGCCAGGTACCGTGCCCGGTGCATTTTTAAAACCCTAAGGCTCGGTCATTTTCTGACCAAATGGCCTCGTTTTTGGATTAAAATGATGGTGTCATCCTGAATAATCAGATGATGGTTCAAATTTCTCAAAAAAGTAAATTCTCGAGTGGCGTAGAAGTTGGGGGACAGCAAAAAAAAAATTAACGAAAACGTGCTTTTTCATATTAATTTTGAGTCTTATTTTTAAAAGTGTGCAGTCGTACGTTAGAGCGCGTTTGCTGACGCTGTTTTCTAGCTTCTAGCCCATTTTAAACACGATGATGGATGGCAGTTTGTATAGATTATAGCCATCCCATTAATTACGCCCAATCTTTGTCACCTTTGTACCTTCCTTCTTCTCCCCTTTTTTTGATTTCCGCACCTTCCGACCAGTCACTTTCATACAAAACTCTCATTTTTACAGGCTCCTCAACCGCGGCAATCCCATTGCTGACCGTCGTCGGCGTACTGATTGTGATCGCGTTCGCCGGCATCGTCGGAACCGTCTTCTTGTTCTTTTGGAATCGCACAAAGAAGGCGAGGTGAGCGAGAAAACAACAGACAGCACTAGTCTCTTCCTCTCATTTGTCCCCCCACCACCACCAACCACTTTCATCCTTTTGTGTTCGAGTGTTCAGCTGTTTTCAAAATCAAACAAGCCGCCCGTTTTCCTCACTATTTTTGGTGACGAAGAGGAGAGACGGGGTGGGGCGAGGCGGGGCGGGCACCCACTTGTTTTTGTTTGGTTTTTCATTCAGCGAGAATTTTCCGTACTACTCATATACATAGAACCACCAGTTTTTCGTTTTGGTGTGCATCTTGTGGCAAAATTATTTACTGTGCTGCGTAAATATTTGGCGCGGGGCCGGCGCTTAGTCCTCGCGAAAGTGCGCTTCATTGAACCCACGCGGCACGTACAAGCGACGAGACGCAGACGAGAGACAGCGCTGCCACGCGACGCGACCGCATCGCGCACCCCGTGTTGGCGCCTAGTTTTTGCGTTTGAGGCAACGTCCATATTTTCCTGTCATTTCATTTAATTTCAGTGCAGAAAAATCGATTTCAATATTCAGACCTTTCGATCCTGCCTTGTCGCACTTCTCTGCGTCTCCACAATTGCGCTCTGCCAATTTTAGCCATATAAACGTTTCAAAATCTTTATAGACGCGGGAATTTGAGGGAAAAAAGCCCGCGAAAATTCGATTTCAAAATCATTTTCAGAAGCGTAGTTTCGAACACGCCGCCGCCCGACGTAAAAAAATTGTGACGCTGTGCCAATTTAAGCAAGCGAATTCCCACTATTCGAATCGCATTTTTGCGGCAGTAAGCGTGTGCGCGACGAGACGCAGACGACAGACAGCATTGACACACGACGCAACCGCAGCGCGCACTCCGTGTTGGCGCCATTTTTCGAGTTTCTCCATTAACGCGTGCCAAAATAGAGACGCAGAGACTTGAGTTTAAAAAAACCAGCGAAAATTGACTTTAAAAAAAATTTTACTAGCAATTTATCGTGGCCCACGCACTGCCTGCCTGCCGACGATAACAATAATATTATCGTTATCAAGCAAAAAAAAAAGTTATATTATTTTCGCCCATCTCTCCCCCGCATTGTTCACTTCATTCTTCTTCCGTCGCCGCCTCACCATCCATCACTTTTTTTCACTTTCCGGTGCGGCGGGTCGCCGAAAATAAAAAGGACAGTGGGGGGGTGAAAAAGAATCATCCAATCCATTTTTCGTCTCTTTTACTATCAGAGTTTTAAAAACATTTCTTTGCACCCGGAAGCGGCGCGGGGCTGCTGCCGTTCGATGAAGACGTAGTCGTCGCGTCCCGCTCATCAGAATTTCTATAATATTCGACGTCATCGCTCGTTTGCATACATATGTGCGCATAAATACACACAGCGAAAGATAGACATCAAAATTCATGGCGGAGAAGAGGACGAAAAGGACAACTTTTTTTTTCCTTCTTTTCTTTTCTTCTCAATCATGATAGATGTGGCCAAAAAAAATTGTTGAATAATATTATATTTCTCCTCCCCCCCTCCCCTCCCTTCTATTTCTATTCGTTCTGCAAATCAAATAACATCACCTAATGAATTTCAGACTCGCTGCCGCGGCGTTCAAGAACGGACCGTCAAAAGAGAAGGAATCGCAGTGGGAGGCGCTCAAAATGATGATGGCAGAGAGAGCGGCCGATTGTCTCGCCAAACTCGGCTTCGACGCCACCACTCCACCCTGTTCCACCACCTCCTCCTCCAACTCGCCCACCTCCACCACCATGACCGATTGCTCCAACAATCCACATCTTGGTGCACCTGGCGCTGGCGCGGCGGCCGGCGGGCATCGACGGACGAGGAGTTTGAGAGAGCGAACTGGAGTGGAGCATCGATTGGAAAGACTGTCGTCTGGACCCATTCATCGGACACCGTTGTATACGGTGGTCAGTGGAGCCAATACTAACAAGTCGTGAGTTTTTATTTTTTATTTTTTAAATTCTACACAGAGTTGTCCTTTTCCATGGTTATTAAGGTGTTTTTTTTGTCGATTTGTAGGCAGAAGAATTCTGTCTATTTATCAATTCAAATGTTATGCAATTTTTTGTGGGTACTGCACGCCTCCCCCGTCTTCCAATGCGCCACATTTTTTCGCTCGAAAATTTACTTTTTTGAGAAATTCGAATCATGATCTGATTATTCAGGATAACACCATCATTTTAATCCAAAAAACGAGGCCTTTTGGTCAGAAAATGACCGAGCCTTAGGGTTTTAAAAATGCGCCAAGTAGAAACACCCCACTAAATAGAACTCAATTATTTAATCCTCTCAAATATAATTAGAAAGTCATGAAACAATAATTTGACACGCCGGAAAAAATAATAGGCTCAAAAAAATTGACTTCTAAATCGCACAGTTCCAAAAGCGATTACACCCGATTTTTCGGTGGGCGCAGTTTCCGAAAGGATCGATTTTTGGGCTCTGGGACGTTTCGAAACTTTTTTTTTTGCATTTTTGAGTAAATAGCGTTTATCGCTAAGTGCCACCAACACACACGCGCATTTGGTTTTTAGCCATTTTTTTTTGAAATTTGCCGCAAAAATGCACAAAATTTTCGAGACGTCCTAGTTTCGAAATTACAGGTTTTAAAACGTCCCAGAGCCGATTTTTGAAACTATCGTACTTTTTTAGTTGTTAGTTGTTAAATAATGCAGTGTCAAAAAAATCGTCCAATGCGCCACCAAGTTTGTCGGAAAATTTGAATTATTTTTCACTCGAAAAATTACTTTTTTGAGAAATTCGAATCATTGTCTGATTATTCAGAATGACACCATCATTTTAATCCAAAAACGAGGCCTTTTTGTCAGAAAATGACCGAGCCTTAGGGTTTTAAAAATGCGCCAGGTAGAAACAATTTTGGAAGGCTGGGGTGCCGGAAAATATTCCATACATCGCTGAAAACGACTTGTATTTTTCACGCTTCAAAAAATTCCCAAATATAGGGGGAAAACGCTTGAAATTCCTAGAGTTTTTGCATAACTTTGAATTGCAAAATATACGAAATTTCAGGATCTTTTTTTAATTTGGATGCTGCATAAAGACATGAAATGCAGAAAAATGTAGACATTTTGTGAAAATGAATCGGCATTTATATATTATCGTTTCAATTTTCTTGCCGCTTACCATATTTTCGACCCGCCAAAATGATCAAACGCGCTCCGCTGAACTCAGTACTACGTGGATTTCATTTTGGTTTCCAAATCATTTCATTTAACGTTGAATTTATACGTGAACTGAAATAATTTGGAGACCAAAATGGAATCCACGTAGTACTGAGTTCAGCGGAGCGCGTTTGACCATTTTGGCGGGCCGAGAATATACTCATATTCCAATGTTGTAAGAGACGCAGACATCACAAGAAGACAAACCAACCAGCGCAAATTGTTTCATTACGTTTACTTGAAAAACCTAAGGGGCGGGGTTTCGAATCTTTGCGCCGCTGCTTACTACAACCTGAGGCCCGCCTGTGCGATAATACTGTTATTCGGACAATATGCCGCACCCCTCCCACGTCGTCCAATGCGTCACCAAGTTCGTCGGATAATGAAATTATTTTTTCACCTAAAAATTTACATTTTTGAGAAATTTTAACCATTGTCTGATTATTCAGGATGACATCATCATTTTAATCCAAAAACGAGGTATTTTTGTCAGAAAATGACCGAACCTTAGGGTTTTAAAAATGCGTCAGGTAGAAACAACGTGTGCCGCATACCATTCAACGCTTGAAATACTCAACGAGAAACTGTAATTTTATAACAACAAAAAATGTTCCCACAGAATATATTCAAACACAAAAAACATCCACAAACTTCCCAACCAACATGACCCCAATTTTCCTCTTTTCAGACGGCCAGTCCGCCTTGAAGACTTTGAGGACCACGTGCGCCTGATGTCAGCCGATTCCGATTTTCGATTCTCTGAAGAATACGATATGATGCGAAACGTAGGCGTCGGACAATCTGTGGTCGCCTCTGAGCTCCCCATTAATCGACCAAAGAACCGCTTCACAAACATTCCCTCCTACGATCATTCTCGCGTAAAACTCTCCAACCCGAACAACATTGAAGGTGGCGATTACATCAATGCAAACTTTGTGCCCGGATTCTCATCGCGACACGAGTTTATCGCCGCGCAAGGTCCCCTTCCGACGACTCGTGATCAATTCTGGCAGATGACGTGGGAGCAACAGTGTCCGGCGATCATTGCGCTTACAAAGTGCGTCGAGAAGGGAAGAGACAAGTGTCATCAATACTGGCCCGATCATGAGAATGTGCCTGTGATGTACGGAGATATTGAGGTAATGAAATTAATTTTTTCTTTACAATTTATTTATGTATCTTTTTTGTTTCAGATCACAATAGTCAGTGAGAAAGAGTACGAAGAGTTCGTGATCCGCGATATCCGTTTGGAAAAGACGAATTCGGAAGGAAATCGATCGAGTAGAATGGTGCGCCACTGGCATTATATGGCGTGGCCTGATTTTGGTGCACCGGCGCATCCGAACGGAATTATTCAATTCTCGAGGATGTTCCGACATCATTTGCCACACTCACCGCATAACGCACCGACTATTGTGCATTGCAGGTGGGTATTTTGTTGTTTTCAGATAACCCCATACTTCGGCTCTGGGACGTTTCGAAACCTGCCATTTCGAAACTGAGACGTTTCGAAACTTTTTTTGAATTTTTGCGGCAAACTAGTGGATTCAAATTCCCAAAAAAATAAAAATAACTGATAAAAACGACAAATAAATACCAAATGCCCGCGCGTTTTAGTGTCAATTGGCGAAAAACAATACGCAAAAATGCAAAAAAGTTTCGAAACGTCCCAGAGCCCGTATCGTTACTATTATTAAGCGCTGATGTTTGTCAGTATGTGTTTGTGAGATTTCGTGTCACCAGATTTTTCTCAGCTCCTACTTGACCAATTTTCATCAAACTGGCCGAAGTTTGGTGTGAATCGGACAAGTTTGAAGGGTAGCATACTAAAATCAGTTAGTGTGTTTCAACCGTTGCACTGCCGAGAATCTTTTAGTATTCTTTATTTGTTTTTTATTCAAGTTTAAGGCGCAAGATTAACAATTCTTTTATCACTTTTTAAAGTCGGGTTAATCATATTTTCCTTGTCAGAAAATCTTTCCACATAAAATGCCGTTTTTAGAGTGGTACAACAGAGTTGAAATGAACTTGGACGGAATAGAACTGCTGTAATGTAGACTATAGCGCCCCGACAGTGTATTTACAATTTCTCTAATAAATCCGCCAGTTGAGAACATCGCTCTCACAACATCTTCATAAAAGTTATGCACTGTAGAAGCCTTAGCTCTATTCCGTACTTGTTCTATTTCGTGGTACCGTCGCTCGCAGAAACCCCAGGTACTTTACGAGTCCCTGTGCCTTTAAAAAATTTTTTCTCGTAGTTTTTCACTTGCAGACTCTTTTCATTAAATTCTTTGGGGAAGAGTCTGTAGAAATTAGAGAGGGTAAAAAAATTGAACCTGTTCTCAGAAAATTTTTGGCGCGATATGGCGAGAATCTAGGTGGCTAATAGCCACTGAAAATGGCTAATAGCCGCCGAAAATGCTTATAGCGGGCGATAATGGCCACTAGCCGCAAAATTTGGCTATTAGCCATTATGGCTATTAGCCGTCGAATATGGCTATTAGCCACCGAAAAGGGCTATTAGCCATTATTGGGTAATGTCGCCATTTATAAAAAATGTGTCTGTTGGCACCGCAGCTATAGAATATTTCATGCAACAATTAAGGGAAACAATCTTTGCGCTTACTCAGCGATTTTGCGACTTTTTCCAGACACGAGATGCCCGAAATTTGAAATAGGAAAAATTTGAAAATGATAGCCGATGGAAATGGCTAATAGCCATCGAATAAGGGGCGTGAATTTTCTGAGTTTGATAGCGGTAGTCGAGCGGTTAGAGCATATCCTGAGCAATCGGTTTTCTCGGTTTTATGGTGCTCATCACAATCCACAAATTTTCAGCGCTGGAGTCGGCCGATCTGGCACCTTCATTAGCATCGATCGTCTTCTCCATTCGAGCTCATTTGGTGATCCGATCGATGTGTTTGGCACGGTTTGCGAAATGCGTTACGAGCGATGCCAAATGGTGCAGAATGAGGTAAATAATTTATATAAATTGCTTTAAATTCACGTGCCTTTATTTTCAGCAACAATACATCTTCATCCACTACTGTCTTTTGCACGTGCTCCAGGGCGCTTCGCCACCAACGACGACGTCATCGGCAGCTCATCACAACGCCGCATTCGTGCAGGAGGTGATTGTCGAGTCGGGATTTTGATTGCCTATTTTCCCAATTTCTATGTACCTTGTTCTAGTCCGCCACTTTTCTTCTCCTTATTTTTATTCGTTTTGCTCCTACGGGTCATCCCCCCACTCCTTTTTAACTCCCCTCTCCTTCCCACCTCTTCTCCGTCCGTGACGTCATTATCCACACCAATCTGGACATTATCACCAATCTTTCACCACGCGCGCGCTTCGATCTACAGACGGGTAAAACTATATAATATTTATTCTTTTAGATTTTTTCTTGTTCCAAATGTTTTCTTTTTGCAACGATTTTTTGAAATTAAAATAAAAAAGTTTGATTGATCAGCAGATTGATATTTTCATATTGCTCTTTTCACCAACACCTGTGAAATGCTATGCCCCACGGCACTCCAGCGCATTTTTAAAACCCTAAGGCTCGGTCATTTTCTGACCAAAAAGCCTTTCTTGGATTAAAATGATGGTGCCATCCTGAATAATCAGATGATGGTTCGAATTTCTCAAAAAAGTAAATTTTGGACGACGGGGCTCAATGAGCTCAATGGAAAAAAAAAACTTTTTACAAAAAGTGATATTTGCTCCCAACCGGAAATCACCAGTTACTGGCGTCGGCTCACTTCAAACAAAAAAGCACAACACGTCGTCACGGCAACCAAAATGTGACCAACTAATCCACACCACTCATTTCACTCCACATTTCCGGCCGAGGAGATGACGGATGAGCGATGATCCGCTCTCGGCGATTCTCGATGCGCAGAACAGTGTGTGGAATGGATCGTTGCCGAAATTGGTGCATCGTCCGGCTCTACCGTCGCTCGCTCCGAAGACTACGCCCAGTGCGTTGGAGAGGAACGATTTGATAGGTGAGGAAAAGTTCTAAGTTTGAGTTACACGATGGTTCTTATGGTTCACCTAATATGAGGTGCGCAATAGGCGTATTAAAGGTCGGGGATTGTTTAATTTTCATATCCCCTTTTTAAACTGTCGGGTAATTAGAGGCTGGCGCCTCAAACTTCGCCCTTCTCATGCCTGCTTGGCTAGAAAGGGTCTCGCTAAATTTGGTATGTCTTCCTATAATTACCCGATGGTTGATAAACAATAGAAGGGCATGCCGGGCAGTTATTGTTTTCTCAATCGAGTTGCAACATGAACACACGAAACTCCGCCCACTTTTTTTGCGCGCGACCACGCAAACACAGTGATATTTGAAGAGACGCAGACAAAAAAGGGATAGCCGACTCATCTTTTCATGATGCAACTCGTTTGAAAACACAATAGAGAGAATAGGTACATTTCAACCCATAACCACTGAAAAATGCATTTTAGCGCAACGCAACTAATTAGTAGGCTCTGGGACGTTTCAAAACTTTTTTGCATTTTTGCGGCGTACTAGTGTATTTAAATTTCCATAAAAATACAAATAATTGATAAAAGCAAAAAATAAAAACCTAATGAGCGTGCGTTTTGGTGTCAATTGGCAAAAAGCGCTACGAAAAAATGCAAAAAAGTTTTGAAACGTCTTGTATTGAAACGTCCCAGAGCCAATTAGTAAGAACAAAACCTGTCCATTTTGGTTGTTTTTCAAGTTGATGTTGGCTGAAAAAGTGAACCCGCATTTAACGAGAGTTCGCAGAATTCATTAAAACGCTCTGATGTCAGTCATATGATACATTTTAAAAATAGAGAGCAAGCAAATAAAAAATATATACTATCCACAATGTGCCAATCACCCAAAACCACTAAATTTACAGACACCAGTCGGCCTGCCACGTCACGTCCACCGACAACTTCAATTGGATTCCCACCACTTCCGAAACTTCGATTACCGCCAATGCAGCCATTACATGAGAAACCAAAAACGCCAATTTATCCGATTCCACGTTCCAATATTTCATATGCGCTCAATTTGAACGATATAGATGATGATGAGGTATGCACGCCTCCCCCGTCTTCCAATGCGCCACCAAGTTCGTCGGATAATAAAATTATTTTGTTCATTCGAAAAATTACTTTTTTGAGAAGTTCGAATCATGATCTGATTATTCAGGATGACACCATAATTTTAATCCAAAAACGAGACTTTTTCGTCGAAAAATGACAGAGCCTTAGAATTTTAAAAATGCGCCAGGTAGAAACAATTTTGGAAGGCTGGGGTGCCGGCTCTCGGACGTTTCGAAAGTAGACGTTTCGAAAGTGCGACGTTTCGAAAGTGTGACGTTTCGAAAGTGCGACGTTTCGAAAGTGTGACGTTTCGAAAGTGGACTTTTCGAAGGTTTTTCTGGATTTTGTCGACGCGGTGTTTGAGGAATTTTCCTTAAAAAGCTTTTTAAAATGATTGTGTGAAACACCGCGTCGACAAAATCCAGAAAAACCTTCGAAAAGGCCACTTTCGAAACGTCACACTTTCGAAACGTCATACTTTCGAAACGTCGCACTTTCGAAACGTCACACTTTCGAAATGTCTACTTTCGAAACGTCCGAGAGCCGGGGTGCCGTGGTATGTATGAACAAATTGGAGTTTTAAGAAAAATGAGTTTTGATAATAACCAGAAGGTTGTTGACGGCTATCGCCGTCAAAAACCTTCTGGGTAAGCTTGGGAACGCGCGAGTCTCCCTGATTTCTCAAAGTTTTAATGTATGTCAAAAGAAACAATGACTAAGTCCCCAAAATTGAATAAATTAATGGGAAAACAAAAAGGTTGCAACCGCGGTGTTTGCGTACTTTTGAAATTCAAACGGCCATAAAAGAAATAGCATGGCAGATGAAGAGATTTGTTCCCATTTCCATTTGAATTTTAAAAGTACGCAAACACCGCGTTGCAATTTTTTGTTTTCACAATAAAAACTGAATGTTTTTCTGTGTGTCTGTCAATCTTTTTTCGTATATCGATTGCGAAAAAATATGTCAGTAACCTATTCAGTGCAGCAAAAACAAAACAGTTTTTGGGTGTATTCAACCCGATATATTGCGCAAGAATATTTAAAAAAAAAACTACCGTACTCAGACGTTTTCAAACAGCTCTTCGGGTCGACTCCTGGCATTTTAATATTCTAATGCGTCTTCCACTGTACTCGGTATAAAACGCTGAAAACTCGCTCCAATCGAACAAAGAATTGCGAAAAAATATGACCACTTTCTCAATAATTCTTCAGTCAGAATTTGACAAAAATCGCTGCATGAGCCTACAGTAGCTCATTAAAAACTCATTAGTAAACCTATTCTCCTGAACTTTTCAATTATCTCAGTCCAATGCAACTGTGCATTTTGGGCAGTTTAATGCAGAACAATTAATTAAACTTCTCGTGTACATTAAATTAAAATAACAGAAATATTGTCGACCCGCAAAGACGGTCAAACGCGCTCCGCTGAACTCAATGCTATGCACTTTTCATTTTGCTCTCCAAATTATTTCATTTCACGTTGAATTTATGCGTGAAATGGAATAATTTGGAGACCAAAATGAAAATCGCATAGCATTGAGTTTAGCGGAGCGCGTTTGACCGTCTTGGCGGGCCGGCAATACCGTAAAAACTCAAATAGAACGGCATGCCCTTCTATGGTTTCATTTCATCACAATTGCCGGGTATTTAGAGGTTTTCACACCAAACTCGGCAAAACACTTTGTAATCAAGCAGGCATGGAACGACCGAAGTTTGATGTGCAAACCTCTAATCATCTGGCAGTTCCGATGAAATGAAGCAATAGAAGGGCCGTTGTATTAGAGTTTTTACGGTATGTGCGAGATTCGGTCCATAACCGCTCAGAAACTAAAACAGATAGGAAAACAAAAACTCAGAAAAAAAATTCAAAAAATTGCTCAAAAATGTGATGAAAAGTACCTAAATCTAATTTTGTAGGCTAAATTTACACATACTAAACAAAAACTGCTTAACAAAAAAAAAAAGAACCACAGTAAAACTCGAACCACCGACCTCACGCATGGCTGTCTGGACTGCAACCACTTGGACACCGCGCAAGTTTAATTATTCTTTCTATGTGTGCAATGACATTTCGGCCGACCCACAGTTTCCTGTCGGATTTCCTTTCGAATGTAGAAAAGCAAAAACAGCAGAAGAAAAAGTACACGGTCCTAACAGTAAAGTACCCTTCAAAATAGTGATATCAAAATTTGAAAAAGACGGGCATCATCGCGGGGTTCAGGAGACTCAGATTTCCAAATTTGGGCCCTTGCGGACTTCTGGGGACTGCGCGAGCAGTGCGAACATACCGATGCACAGACAGACTTACACACAGAAAAATTTTATTAGTAATAGTAAAGATTGTTATTTTGTTTTCAATCGACTTGCGACATAAAAAAGTCTGCATTCACCGTTCTGTCTGCGTCTCTTCAAATATCACTGTGTTCGCATGGTCGCTCACAAATAAGTGGGCGGAGTTTCGCGTTCTCATGCTAGCGAGCATGGCAGATAGACATTACTGGCGCGCAACTCGCGCCTCAATTGGCACGGGTCCGGCGATTATAGGCACACATGCAGAAGTTGCTATTGTGTATTCAATCGGAGTGCATCATGAAAACATTAGTCTGAGTTCTTTTTCTTTTAATAAGTATGCGGGGTTTCATGTTTTGATGATGCAATTAGTTTCAAAACCCAATACATTTTGAACGTTCTTGCTGGCTACAGTAAGATTTTACGCGAAAAATCTATGACCACATGACTTTATATTCAGGGTTTTCAACTGACAATGAAATTCAAAAAGCTTACAATTAGAATAGCTTGCGACGAACACAATTTTATTACGTGAAATCATACTGTAGCTGACAAAAACATTTCACAGGTATTATGGATTCATGAATGAGCGACAAAACGCGGTGAATTGTGGGGCAAAAGTTGGCTGGTCTCACCACGATTTTGACAGACTACGGTTAGCGCGAAAAATATTTTTTCTTCTTTTGTTTTTAATAAAAACGCGATTTTTTGCCTTTTAACTAGCATTTTTTCACAATCAAAATTTTTTGTGCAACCTGGAATGGGTAATTTCTTTTCAAAAACACATTTTGTTGATAAAAAACTGTGAAAATGAGTTTAAATTGAAAAAAAAAAAACGAAAAAAAATATTTTTCGCGCTAACCGTACTCTGTCAAAATCGTGTTGAGACCAGTCAACTTTTGCCCCACAATTTACCGCGCTTTGTCGCTCATTCATGAATCCATAATATTATCGGTTCAATATTCTTGCCGGCTATCATATGCGCCCGCGAGAGTTTTATAATTTACAACAAACAACGAACAAAAACCTGAGATGGCGGGGCTTCGATTTTTCGTGTCACTGCTTGCTGCAGCCGGCAAGAATATTGAATTGATAATATTGCCATAAACATGTCTGAAAGCCTTCGAATTTGACCTTTGGGCCACAATCATTCATTCATACTTCCGTACTGCTTTTTTGGAATATTCAGATTCTTCGCCCTGATTCCGTGGCATCCACCGAAATGGGAAGTTATCGGCGTGAACAGCTGATTAAACGAGAACTAAGAATACCACCGACGTTCTCCGAGTTCAGAGAGGTCTCCGTTGATTTGGATCAGATTAACTCGGATGACATTGACAAAATGCTAAATGGTTGTCGAGCTGTGGATCATCGCAACACTGGAGTTCTTTCACTTCAAGCTGTTCTCCATTCTATTCGAAATGTTCACCCGTCTGACACGTGGCAACATTTGCTCGATTGGATGATGGCTTTGAGTTTGGAAGAGAATGAAAAAGAAGAGCAAGGGAATACGGTATTTCTGCTGGACTATCACATGTTCTTCGAGGTCCTGCAGAATGATAAACAATCGAGAGAAGTTTTGTATGACTTTTTTTTGTTTAATTTAAATATATGGGAATATTCAATCAAAGCTTTAGAATCAATATCCCGGAAGTTTTGGAATCAGATGACAGTGGAAGTGTGTTTTCGCATCGGCCCACCTCAAGTCAAGAACAAAGGGAGCGATGGAGAGTTAAGGTAGGATACGATTTTCCATTTATGGGTCGTCGATCAATATTTCTTGCCTTTCAAAAATAAATTCCAGCTTCTCATGGACTTGGAACTCATTCTTTCCACAAACCCTGACATTGACATCGAGCGATTTAAAAATGCCACTGATAAAAAGGTGAGATTCATATTTAAACAATAGGTTCAAATGTTCTGTAATTGCTAGTTTTCAGATAATAACAGTGGACGAACTTAAAATGTTGCTTCAAATCTACGGCCTCACCGATCACATTCATGATCTTGAACAACGCATAATCGATTGTTTCTTGACAAGTGATCACTTATTCTCGTAAGATCTTTTTTAGTTTCACCTGTTTCGCCTGCGAATCAAAAAGCAATTTGTTTGATATTGCAGCCAGGAAACTAACTCAATTTAAAGTAATAATATGTTTTACCGCAACTTTCGTGTGATTAAAAATGGAAAATGAAAAAGTTACAGAGGAAAATCAAGTGTTTGTCATTTAGAAAATAGGGGGTGGATAGCGCAGCCGGTAGTGGTGGCCGCCGCCGTCCGAGAGGCCACAGGTTCGATTCCTGCCCTCACCCCCGGGTTCACCCAGCCTCTAATTGGGTAGTAGAGAAATCTACGAAGATTGCTCGGTCATTTCCCTAGCCAGGAATTGACTTAAAAACAATGTCTGGCTCTGAACGGTACACCACCAGTCGTCCGCGTACGCAGAAAACCGTGATCCGCAGTACCTTCGTTACTTGAAGAACGGATCGACTTTGTAATCTTTGTTGTTGTTGTTTTTATTATTGGCTCAATATTCGTGTCGGCTAACATATCAGCCCAAGAAAAAATTATCATAGACGCAGGCATAACGAGACATTTTTGCACTGCGTTCCGTTGAAAAACTTGAGGGGGCGGAGTTTCAATGTTTCGCGCCACTGCTTACTGTAGCCATTATGTTGCCCACTTATTGTCAGACTCTTCTCACCAACCGTAATCTAATCTCACAAGCTCCGCCTACTTTCCTATGAATTCTTTTCTGTTTTAAACTTTATTTCACGGTGTCCAGGATTTGAAAAGTGGGCGGGGCCTAATTTGCTGGCGCGCCAGCAAACTTGCATGGCGCACTTTCGGTGCTTGCGCATTTTTCGACTCTCGCATTTTTTATTGATTTTTTTATTTTTCTTTCAGTAAAACCTGTAAAATGTATGTATTGTATCTTTTAACACCATAAAATTGCCCAAACTTCGATTTTCGTAAAGATTTATCCTGCAAAAACAGCAAAAAACTCAAAACGATTATTTCGAAATGGTGGCTGAACCAAATTCAACGTTCTTAGGCTTAAAAAATTTCTAAAGACCTCAGCTATAATTCCGTTGGAGCACATGTGGGAAAATTTATGCTTTTTTCCCGAAAAACATAAAAAAAAGCGTCAAAATTTGAATTTCGCGCGAAAAAAAATCCAGTGGGGCGCGTTTGCTCGGCTCCGCCCACTTTTCAAATCCTGGACACTGTGTATTTCCTTACTTCACAAAGAGAAAAACAATAGGAAATAGGTGGGCTTGATAGAAAGTATTACGGTAAATAGGCTGCGTAAAACCAGGTCCGCAAACACTTTTTACAATAACGAGTGGTACAAATCACGCTCCGATGTTCTGCAGTTTTTCAATGCGGAACAGTGGAATTCTGCAAAACATCGGAGCGGCAAATATTACAGTAACTTTCAAAAAATCGTAAAGACCAGACCACGGCACCCCAGACTTCCAAAATTGTTTCTACCTGGCGCATTTTTAAAACCCTAAGGCACGGTCATTTTCTGACAAAAAAAGCCTCGTTTTTGGATTAAAATGATGGTGTCATCCTGAATAATCAGACAATGATTCGAATTTCTCAAAAAAGTGGGGGAGGCGTGCAGAAAAATCAGCATCAGAAAAATATACCTTTGGATTGAAACACGAAAAACAATTCTATTAAAAAAAATAGAGTGTGCATTTTGTGATGACATGCACAATCAAGCAAGAGAAAAGAGAAAAAAGAAAAACAATAATTCATTAACTTTGTTTTTCAGCTTTTCCGCCTTCATTGGCTGCCTCAATCAAATCAATCCAGCAGTTCTCAATCCTTCTTCTCCCCAAATTCTCCCAAAATCAGCTCCGTGGTCAAAATCCCCGCTTCGGAAATTTGACGACTCTGGATTCATTCCGGACCTGGACGCCACTACAAACGGGTCAAAACCTTCAACTTCTCATCAATATACTGGATAACACAAAAAACAAAAACAAATCTTTCAAACTTTCATCTCCACACCGGTTTTTTCTCGAATAAATCTGTTTCTTGTTTGTCCCATGCCCCGTCTTTTTTCTTTTTTTTTCCCGCTATCAATCAGCTGCACTTCGACTCGTTTTTACACATGTCAGACATTGTCTCCGTCTCTTTATCTTCCGTGCTATTTATCCAACTCTGTGGAGCCACAAGAGATTGCAGATCCTCTTTCGTGTCAAAGTTAGCACTTTTCCGCAAAAGCTTGGTGTCATTTTGGTCGTTTTATTTTTTGCTTGTTTGTTTGCAAAATGGTGAACGGTGAGTGAGAAATATTTCAATTTACACAGGGGATATACGGTGGATCACGGTGTCCAGGATTTGAAAAGTGGGCGGAGTCGAGCAAACGCGCCCCACTGGATTTTTTTGCGCGAAATTCAAACTTTGATGCATTTTTTAAGTTTTTCGGGAAAAAAAGCATAAATTCTTAATTTTTCCCACATGTGCTCCAACGGAATTATAGCTGAGGTCTTTAGAACTTTTTTAAGCCTAAGAACGTCAAATTTGGTTCAGCCACCATTTCGAAATATTCGTTTTGAGTTTTTTGGTGTTTTTGCAGGATACATTTTTACGAAAATTGAAGTTTGGGCACTTTTATGGTATTAAAAATAGAATACATACATTTTACAAAGAAAAACAGGTTTTACTGAAAGAAAAATGATAAAATCAATAAAAAAAATTCGAGAGTCGCAAACTGCGCAAGCACCGAAAGTGCGCCATGTAAGTTTGCTGACGCGCCAGCAAATTAGGCTCCGCCCACATTTCAAATCCTGGACACCGTGTGGATGCATATAGTGTCCGTATTTTAATCATGTCGTCCTTTTGGTTCATTGGACGGTACATAATAACTATTTATTCATTTTTTGCAATAAAATAAATAAATTGAATTTATATACACAAACCTGCGACATTTGGCCCACGATTTTGCCCCTGCTTTTTTTCACTTTTCTCACAAGTTTTTTTGTGGCTGAATTAGTAAAATGTGTAAACGACGCGAATTCATTAAATATCTAGAGTCTAATTTACATAAATGCACGATATGATTCAAATACGGACACTATATGCATCCACCGCATTTCATTTTTGTAGTGAGACTTTGAAGTTTCATAATCAGATTGTGTTAACTAATTAGTTTGGCTCGCGCTAACAATAAGAAATCGGTTTCTAACAGGAACAAATTAGGAAAAAAAATACTTCAAATGCTTCTAGAAAATTAACAAACAGTTTTCAGAAATCTCCCAAAACATTCATTATTACGGACTTGGAAAAACTATATCGGTGATACATTTTTTAGCTGGATTCTTGATTTTGGTATGAATTTTGGTACTCTTTTTGCTGTGGGAAAAATGTCAAAAACCGAGAAAAAACTCCACCCTTTGTGAGCATATCTACAGTACTTCCTGTTCAAAACTCGTGCTACAGACGTGTTTTTTTGTTTCTCGGTTTTTTAAGGGTCTTGAAAGGAAAAATCGAAAAAAAAATTGAAAATTTCTTTTTTGTTATCGAGAATAGTTTTGTAAGTTGTCCGGCTTACATGGATCCATTTTTGAAAAGAAAATTGGGTACATTTAAATAAAATAAATAAATTCATTAATTTTTTGCTATTATTTACTTTGAAAAAAGTACCAATTAAACGACTGAATTTGGTCTTTGTACGCTCAAAAATCCAGAAAGCCACACTTTAAAAAAATGAATTGCGATTTTCAAAGTGAATAAATAATAAAGAACAGAGAAAGGTAACAATTTTGTAAAACGTTTTGAAAAAAAGTCCAAAGCTCCACAAAGTATGCACTGTATATTCAGATGACTGGAGTCGGCTCCAACTATCTCTCACATGATCAGTTGTCAATGAGTTTTGCATTTCTCTACATTCTAATTTCCTTGATTTGTTGTGTCACTACAAGGTAGGTACCGTATTCACCTTATTCGAAGAGTCGGATTTATTTTTGCGAATTTAAAATATGTACATGGAAAGAAAGCTATTAAAATAAGATACTGAAGTTTTCAGAAACTACGATCCGATTTGCCTTCGACTATGTGCATTTTTCTCAAATATTATGGCATTTGCATCAGCTTACCTCGTATATCAACACGCGATTCAGGTATGTATTTAAGTCTTCAATGTTTCGCTTGCATGTAATTCTAGGATTTCGCGGTGTGTTGCAATCATGGCTGTGCGAAAAATAAGTTTCGAAAAATTTTCGAAAAACTTTTTTTTCGAAATTTTTAGACCGAAAAAAATTTTTCCGTTTTATTTTCCCGAAATATCCGAAAAATTTCAAAAAAAGTTGTTTTTTTTTTCCTGAAATTCAGTTAAAAACAGATTATTCATTTAATACATTCAACAAAATCAGTAGTGACGTATTTACGAATATCATACCAAAATCGCACAAAAAATTTATCTGGTTTTTGGCGGATTTTACAACAAAATTAAAAAAAAATAGAAAACCACGGGGAGAACACGAAGTCGAAATTGCTAGGCCAGCGCGCCCGGTTTTCTAGGCCGGCGGCCGACCGCGTCTTTTCGAAAATTTTATTGCCTTCAGCAATAATCGGTTTTTTTTCTTCGATTTCTTTCATTTTTTTGCTGTTTTTTTGATAAATTATTTTCAAATCGGCCAAAATTGCGCCAGGTAAGAGCGAATATATATTTTGTCCATTTCAAAAAGGAACATTTTTGGAAAAAATGCTGTTTCCTAGAGTTTTTGGCGCGCATTCGGCAGGAATTGGCAGCTGTGTGGGTAAGAGCCATGGAAAACGGATAATAGCCATAAAAAACGGCTAATAGCCATCGAATTCGAGACGTGCGGCAAATACATATGGCACACGGGTCGATTCGATGACTATTATCATAAAAACCAGATCATTTTTTTGTGTGATTTCGATGTGATGTTTGAAAATCCCCCACCCAATACTACAATTTAAGCAACTTTCCCAAAAAGTTGGCACCTCCTTTAATTGAAATAGGTGCAAAAATATAAAATACATTGGTGAAAAAAACATTTTATACAAATTTTGGTTATTCTGCGCACATACTCCGCGTCTTGAACGCATCCCAATTTTTTCGAAATATGACCAAAAAAACCGAAAAAATTTTTCGTCCGAAAAATTTTTCGCACAGCCCTGGTTGCAATTGGCAACAACCCATTTTCAAAAAAAAATCCGCTCCAAAAATACACAGCCCAATTATAGCGCATTTTCCTTCAATTATTTCTCTAAAAAAAAGCTCTTCTAGACCGAACAAGTGTGTCTTCGAAAATGCGTGCGCACTGAAGACTACTTCCACACACAGTTGGCTTTGATTTGCGGAGTACAAGGTACACTTTTAATATTCCCTCTAGGGAAGGATCATTTTTCAGTTTTGAACTGTCTCATTTCACTCGTCTACTCAATTCTGTGTCTACGCAAGTCCCCTGAGAGTCTGGCGTATGATCGTGTACACGCGGAGCCCGAAGAGCAACCAGTTACTATTTGAAAAAAGCTTAATTCTGTAAACATTTGGTTTTTGCGGATTTGGACGTGGTCGTAGACTCGAAGTTATGTACAAGATCCGCCAAATTTCGATTTTTCCATGAAATAATAATACGATAAGCGCAAGTGTTGGCCGTCCGCAAACTTCAAGTTTCTACAAAGTTATCGTAAAAACTGTATTAGAAGGGATATTATATTTTTCGTGGGATGTCCTGCAGAGCTCTTGTATTGGAGGGACCCTTCAATTAGTGATGGCTCTTATATTTTTCGTAAGGTCTTTTGAGGGTTGGGGCCAGGGGTGGGACAAAAAAAAATTTTCCACAAAAAAAAATTCCAAAAAAAAATACGTACTTCTTCCAGTTAAAAAGAAATCTTCCAAGTTTTTATTGAAAATTAGAGATTTTTGTCAATTCGGAGCATATACCGACTATGTTTTTGCCCAAAAACCAGGACTTTTTTTCGCCTCCGTGGCTCTAAAAAAAAATTTTGTCTCACTCTTACCATCGAAAAAAAAATTTAAATAAATTGTTTGTCTCAACCAAAAAAACCCCGAAAAAACAAAAAAAAATGGAAACAAATTTTTTTTTTTTGGTTTTACCTCTGGTTGGAGCTTCTATTAGAGGGGCCCTTCAATTTAAGGGGCCCTTCTAATACGGTTTTTACAGTAATCTAGATGACATGCATAAACAATCTGCGACATAAATTGCATAAAGAATGAAACATGTATAATTATTGTTTTAAAGGGGGTGCCAACTTTCTGGGGAAAGTTGCTTAAAATATACTCTTGGGTGGAGGATTTACGAATATCACATTGAAATCGCACAAAAAAAAATTCTCTGATTTTTTATGATTTTTACAACAAAAAAAAGTAGAAGACCACGAGGAGTACACGAAAATCGTGGCCGTGGACTAGGAAACCCGCGGCGGAGGCTTCTAGAAATATCCATTTTTACCAGACATATTTATTTTTCTTACATTTTCCCTCGTTTTTATGGCTCTGGGACGTTTCAAAACAAGACGTTTCAAAACTGGGACGTTTCAAAACTGGGACACTTCAAAACTGGGACGATTCAAAACCTGCCACTTCAAAACTAGGACGGTTCAAAACTTTGAGTGCAATTGTGCGTCACGGTGTACGCACTAGTGACACCAGAACACACGCACATTAAATGTTTATTTTCGTTTTGTCATTGTTTTAAACTATTTTCACGTACTATTCATTTTCTTTTTTCGTTTTGTCATTTTTCAACTCTCTTCACGCGTTTTCCTATCGTTTCGCTTTTTTTTTCGTTAAATTTATCGGAAAATTTACTAAAGCGTTTTACCGGTAAAGCACTCGACAAAATACAAAACATGAGCGACCAAATTTAAATACCGGCAAAAAATTATTTTTAAAAAATGCGAAACGAGAGCAAAACGCGTGAAGAGAGTTAAAAAATGACAAAACGAAAATAAACATTTGATGTGCGTGTGTTCTGGTGTCACTAGTACGTACACCGTGACGCACAATTGCACTCAAAGTTTTGAACCGTCCTAGTTTTGAAATGGCAGGTTTTGAATCGTCCCAGTTTTGAAGTGTCCCAGTTTTGAAACGTCCCAGTTTTGAAACGTCTTGTTTTGAAACGTCCCAGAGCCGTTTTTATCATCGATTTTCGATAAAACATGCTCTAACCGCTTATTAAACTTTTAGATGTCCGCGAAAACACATTTTAGTACTAAATATCGAAAAATCGATATTCGGCTGTCGTTCCATTCATCGTTTTAAATAATTTCTTGTGAACATTTTTATTCAAATATAAAATTTACAGATATTGTGTTTTCAATCGACTTGCGACATGAGAACGCGAGACTCCGCCCACTTATTTGTGCGCTACCTGTCTGCGTCTCTTCTAATATCACTGTGTTGGCGTGGTCGCCCACAAAAAAAGTGGGCGGAGTCACGGAGTAATGGCGACTGCCTTTTTTTCAAACGACTTTTTTTGGCGCGGGAACACGCGCGACGCTCTCGTCTTCTCCGTCTCGTCTCTTTTCTAAATGTTTGCATTGGCACAGTGCCCAAAATTTTTGCCGTCGAATGCGGCGCGTGCGCGTGCGCGTGTTATCAATGGAGCACGTTTGCACCAGGTCACTCGCCATTACTCCGTGCGGAGTCTCGCGTTCTCATGTCGCAAGTCGATTGAAAACACAATAAAAGAGTTAATTTAATGCGGAATTGAGCAGGAAAAGGAACAAAAATGGAAGGTTTGAGAATTTTTGTTCCGAATTTGTTTTATCGTGACTTTTGTGAACAAGACGCATTAATTAGCAATATGAAAGCACGAAGTAAAGTCTGTACATTACTTCTCAAAGATTAATGCAAAAAAATGCGAGAAAGACCGGAGAAAAATGATGAAAATGAAAAATGGCCTTTGAATTTCGCGCCAAATCGTGTACTCCCCGTGGTCTTCTATTTTTTTTTTTTTGTAAAATTCGCCAAAAATCAGAAAAAATTTTTCGTGCGATTTCGATTTGATATTCGTAAATCCCCCACCCAAGAGTATATTTTAAGCAACTTTCCCCAGAAAGTTGGCACCCCCTTTAAATATACTTTTTCTCTGGAGAACTCGACGGATAAAGCAACAACAAAAAAAAAGAACAATAACGGATTTACAATTATTTCTGGTCAAAATTGTCTTATTGTGTTTTTAATCGAGTTGCGACAAAACGTGAAACTCCGCCCACTTTTTCACGCGATCACTAAATTTTAGTGCGTTTTGAATTTTCGCGTGAAAAAAGGTGACGAAGTTTCACGTTTTGTTGTGGCAACTCGATTGAAAACCCAATATTTGAAAACATATTT
The DNA here is from genome assembly GCA_963572235.1 of Caenorhabditis japonica. NCBI lineage: Eukaryota > Metazoa > Nematoda > Chromadorea > Rhabditida > Rhabditidae > Caenorhabditis > Caenorhabditis japonica. The sequence goes on along the minus strand of OY754343.1, from coordinate 20,022,664 downwards.
CTAATGGGCTTCTTCTTTGTTTTGAATGATTTTAAATAGAATTTCCATCTTCTTTTTTTTACCAGAATTTTCAACGAAATATAGTCGGCGAATACATCATCAACCTCGCTCTACTGCTAAAATCCCTGTAAAACAGTGTTTCACTTGCAAGATTAACTCGAGTTATAGTGTTTATACTTCTTTTCAATGGAAAATGACGTATCCACGACGAGTTGCAGTTAAAATTTGATTTTTCGCTTCAAAACAGGCGCACTACACTGTTGAAAATTGAAAAGTGCGGTAGAGCGAGGCTGATGATGCATTCGCCGGCTATAGCGGTACTATATATTAAGGTTCCGCATCGAAAGTGTTGGTACATGAAAAAACGTGACATTTGACGAGAAATGATCGTCAAAATTATCAAAAATTTGTTCTTTTTGATAGAAATGATGATCAGAATTTGAAAAACTGCCATAAATTTGTCAAATGGTACATCAAAAAAATCAAGAGTCAAAAGGGTCGAAATGGCCATTTAAATGGTTTAATATATTCAAAATAAACCGAAAACACGGCTAATAGCCACTGAAAATGGCTAATAGCTGTTGAAAAGGCTAACAGCAGGGAATAATGACTGAATTTATGGGGTTATTCACGAAATGGCAAAAAACGGCAAAAAACTGCGCGAAAACTCGGAAAATGCTCCGATTTACCTGAAATTTTGGGAAATAAGGGGGAAAACTCTCCCGGACATTCCCACAAAATTTCAGACCAAAATATCGAATTTTAAGAAATATTGCTTTTTTCTCTGAAAATGCTTAAAATCGATATTTTTGTCAGAAATTTTGTGGGAATGCCCGGTAGAATTTTTTCCTTTATTTCCCAAAATTTCAGGTCAATCGGAGCATTTTCCTAGTATTACCCCAGGCGAATTTGGATATTAGCCATTACGGCTATTAGCCGTCGAATATGGCTATTCGGCGCCGAAAAGGGCTATTAGCTATTATGGGGTAATCTCGTCGCCTATAAAAAGTTTCTCTATTGGCACCGCAGCTATATAATTTTTGCATACAACGTATAAATGAGGATTTTCAGATTTTTTTTTTCTTTCTCGTCAAGTTATTTATTTAAATACAAGCCTGCTGCGCAGTCCTGCGCGGCTGCTGACGCAGCCTATTGGCGACTTCGTCGCCACATTCTATTTTTTTGCGTTCCACTCTTCCTCATTCATTTATACGCACTCTGTTTTTGGAACATTTCTGTCCTCTGTGGCTCAGTCGGTAGTGATCTTGAATAGAAATCCTAATGTCACTGGTTCGTGTTTTGCCCACTGCATTTTCTTGCAAAAAGGCAGGTGCGGACGCGCACAGACATCCCGATCTGGGTTTTTATATATAAGAAAGATACTCGGTATAAAATGCTGAAAACTCGCTCCAATCGAAAAAAAAATTTAGTATGCATTTGGAGTGAGGTTTAGAGAAATCAGAGCAAAACATCGGCCACGGCTCTCTCAATTTTCTGCACTCTCTCGTCGCCAACGTGGCCGCGTCCACCACTGTACGAATAGAGCGCGTCTGCAGAGCTCCGTACTAATGGGGTTATATATATTCAGGGGTAGCAAAAAAAGGAAAGAAATGCATTTTTTGCTTTATTCTTTGGGCAGCAAAAAAAGCAAAAAATGGGGGCCGCGAAGGTATTTTTTGCTGGTGTTTTCTCGGCCAGCAGTCTGAGTTTCTCGTCCCCGCATCGTGATTTAGGGTGGATTTACGCGGATTTTTTTCGACATTTTAACGCGCTGATAAGTTTTTAAGATATTTCGACGATTTTTATCGCTGATTCTCCATGTAATTTCAGGTTTTTCTATTGAATTCGATGGCTGCAAGGATTTTTTCGAAAAAAGTATCTTTTATAGGACCTTTAACCTACTTTTTCCACTGTTTTTCCTTGTAATTTCAGACTACTGTTGGCTATGTTTGTTAAAATAGTATTTTATTATTTTTCATAAATATCTATGAACCAATTAGTTCATTACAGTTAATTCTTGTGATAACCCCGTTTCCGGAGTGCTTTGACTCAACTTTCTGCTAAAATAATACATTCTTCTCTGCCAATTCGGTCTTTCCTCTCTATCTCATTGATTATAAATGCTTTATTAATAAAATTCAGGAGAAACAATTATTTTAATGAAAAAGGAGAGTATTCCAGGTGAATGGGACGTGTTCTTCAAAATCCTCGCCAATGGGATGGTTCGAAGCATATGCGCATCTGAATTTGCCTGTTTACAGATAGCAGTAATAATGAAATAATAGTTTACGACACAGAATCAACAGAAATCGGAAATTACAACGAAAAACAGTGGAAAGGTCATATAAAAGATACTTTCTTCGAAAAAATCCCTTCAGCCATCGAATTCAATAGAAAAACCTGAAATTACATGGAGAATCAGCGATAAAAATCGTCGAAATATCTTAAAAACTTATCAGCGCGTTAAAATGTCGAAAAAATCCGCGTAAATCCACCCTAAATCACGATGCGGGGACGAGAAACTCAGACTGCTGGCCGAGAAAACACCAGCAAAAAATACCTTCGCGGCCCCCATTTTTTGCTTTTTTTGCTGCCCAAAGAATAAAGCAAAAAATGCATTTTTTGCTACCCCTGAATAACCCCATAAGAATAACAGATATTAAAAACGTGATTTGATACCTAACCCAACGACGAAAATGAAATAAAAAAAGTACGCGTGAACCGATTTGCTCGTGTCTGTTTCCTTTGCCACCGCATTGTTTACATTTTGTCTGAACTGGTATCGAAATGGGAGACGCAAAATTAACTGGATCGGGGACAATCAGTCAGATGACAACAACAGACAATTCAGGTTCGGTCGAAGATGTTAGAAATGAAATGGTACGCTCACTAAGCCTTTTTTAGTTTTGTTATAGAGTATCCCGGGGGTGTTACGGTATAGAACTCGCGCGGAATAGAACTGCTACGGAATAGAAATGCGCGGAATAGAACCGCCTGAAATTGAGCTTTTATTCCGCGCAGTTCTATTCCGTAGCACCCCCAGTATCCCTAATACACGATTCTTCACAGATTCTTCTCGAAATTGCCGAGAATGAAAAATCACGGTTCGATGATGTGGTGACAGGCGCCGAATCGTCAAATGGATGGGAAGACTGTTGGAAAGACGATTTGACGGTTGACAGTGCCAGAAGTGGTCCGCCTTCCGAATGGGTCGATGAACTGTCCACTTCTGTCACGGTGTCTCCAATGACAATTCAGGAAAAGGACAGAGATTCGGCACCAAACAGCTATTACGAGTTGATGGATTTGAACGGTGACGATGTGGAGAATACGGTACGAATGGCTCGTGTTCCTTCTCAATATCAGCTGGATGCACTCTCCGAAATGTTCATTTTCGATGTTCCACAGAATTTTTCGTATGTTTTAAATAGCTTTTCTAAATAAAATCGAACATTTGTTGAAGAATATGCCAGGAATCAAACTATCCGTCACGCAGCTATCAGCCTATGGAAGAAAACGATGGGACTCCATTCTACGTCAATTCAGAATATGTTTCTGAAATGCTCATGTAAAAAGAAACAAACTAACCCACTTAACTATTCTACTTTTTTACTAGCATGAATCCAAAATTAAACTTTTATTTCGCATATTATTATTTGGTTTATTTTGAACAAAAGGAAACAGCGCTGAAAAGGTTAAGAAAACAGATGAAACGTAATTCAAGTGCTGACAATTTGGAGCAGTTTAAAAAAATAGATATTAAAATTACAATCAAATTACCATCCTCCAGGACGTCCAGAGTCTCCAGAAGGCCAATATCGAGAGACTGGAGACGGTTGCTGCCGATAGCCGTATTCTTGACGGACGAACGGCATTGGAAGATCGTGGTAATTCTGAAAACAAATTAATAGCAACACTGGAAGTATTCAGATCAAGAAAAACATTAATTTTTTAGCCATATAATGGATTCGTGACGGAGTGACATTTCACGCGAAACTGGAACAATACTTTAAAAATTTCTATTGTCCATTCGCAAAAAATGCAAGTGCGCTCCATTGAACTTGGTACTTTGCGAATTTCATTTTCATCGCCAAATTCTTTTTCCTCTTTTTCTTCGATTATTTGCTAAAATTCTTCGTTTTTCTTGATATTTCTTTGTTAAAATGACGAATAACAGACAAATTCGTAATAATTTGTGAAAAACGTCCTAATTATGCCCAATTTTTGTCAAAATTCGCCATTTTTCGAAATTGCCGCTGCTTAAAAAATTCCTAAATCATTTATTTGAAAGGGAAACATTTTTGCTCTAATTTTTTTTATGATGATGATGCATTTTAATGTATTCTTTCTTTTTAAACCGAAAATTACTGATAATAATGAAAAATAGTATTTTAGCAAAAATTCATATTAGAATCAGTAATTTTCGGTTTAAAAAAGAAAGAATACATTAAAATGCATCATCATAAAAAAAAACCTTTGAGCAAAAATGTTTCCCTTTCAAATAAATGATTTAGGAATTTTTTAAGAAGCGGTAATTTCGAAAAATGGCGAATTTTGACAAAAATTGGGCATAATTAGGACGTTTTTCACGAAATACAGGGTGGCCGATAAGTATAGGACGTTTTGAAAGTGCTCCCATTTTTTCAATTTGAGGATTTTTCGAGAACAACCTTTATTAAACAACAAAAAATAAGCAGAAAATTTGATTTTACAAGAGAATTTCGAAGTTGGATCCACGAGCTTTGACACAGGCTCTCAAACGTTTCTTCACCGAATTGACAGTGCGCCGCAGGTATCCGTCGTCGATCGAAGCCCATGCTACCTCGAGAGCGGCCTTCAAGTCATCGACAGTAGCAAAAACTTTTCCCGCGATCTTCCCTTCCAACATGCCCCAAACGCTGAAATCCATCGGATTGAGATCCGGGCTGGAAGCAGGCCACAAGTTCTTGTCCAGGAATCCAGGGAAATGCGCCTCCAAGACGGCCAATGTCGATCTCGAGCCATGGGACGGTGCCCAGTCTTGTTGAAGGATAAATGGACCACCAGCAATGTGCCGACAACGTTTCGAACCGTCGAAGACGAAATTTGAAGGCGTCGAGCGATCTCAGCACTTCCGAGGCCTCTCTTGAACAAGAGTTCAATGGAAGGACGATGAGGAGAACTTTTCATAGCTCGGCGATATGGAGAAGTGAGAACAAATGACTGAGAAGCTTACTTATATAGTCTCTGGACTTTCGAAAAGTTTCGAAATTTTTCGAAAATATCCCTTGGCACCGTGCCAGGGAACGCTGAAAGCGAGCGTCCTATACTTATCGGCCACCCTGTATTACGAATTTGTTTGTTATTAGTCATTTTAACAAAGAAATATCAAGAAATACGAAGAATTTTAGCAAAAATCGAAGAAAAGGAGGAAAAATAATTTGGCGACAAAAATGAAATTCGCAAAGTACCAAGTTCAATGGAGCGCACCTGCATTTTTCGCGAATGGACAATAATTTTTAAAAACATTTTTTTTTATTTTTCACAAAAAACAATATTTTACACATATTTATGTAATGCCGAAATATATTTTTTTGTTTTACTTTTTTTCAGTTCAAATAATATATAACTTTTCTTTATGGACCTATTCATAGGATTCGTTTTTTTACATTTTTTAACATTTTTTAACGTTTTTTAACATAGTTTGACATTTTTTGACATCTATGAATAGGAAAAAAAAACAAAAACAAACAAAAAAAAAACTTTTTTTTTGTTTTTTTTTCCTCCTATGAATAGGTCCATTAGATGTTTGACCGCCTCAATTGACAGCCTTGCTTAAATAACAAAGAACCACACTTTTTTTTGGACAAAAAATAGGAAATAAAAATTACCCCTGATCGTCTATCTGGACCGCTCCTCCGGCTTCGATATCCTGCAGGTAAACCATAATCGGGTCCGTTCGATTGATTCTCCTCTCGTGGTTGAGCTATGCTCAATCCGACTGATAGTCCATTCACAGTCATTGATCCTTTATTGACTATCCTCTCTGCGGCTTCTGCACTGGATAAAGTGACAAAAGCGAATCCACGGAATGGTTTTGGAATGAAAACATCCGTCACCACAGCGGTTTCCACATAACTTTTCGCCTCATTACCAAATGCAATCTTTAGTTGACTCTCATCCACTTTATCATTAAGTCTTCCCACGAAAATACGACTGATTGATGGTCTGCCTTGCTTGTCCTTAACAATTTTCTCTTTATTTCAAACTTTTTATGTTTAATTTACTCTTCCATCTGGAACTTTGACATCGCATCGTCTTCCATCAAGCATGTGCTGTGGGATAGCAAGAACTTTGTTCTGCTCATCGACAGTTGCCATTCGAACGAATCCAAAACCCTTCGACCCTCCATCTGATTTTCGTTTTATCTAAATTTTACCGATCATCTATTATTGTTTTATTAAAGTTGTCGCGCGGTGTTTGCGTTTTCGTACTCGCGTTGCGCATCGATTTACGAGGCTCCTCCCACTGCCCAGCTTTTTTATGATTTCGCATTTTTTGTTACTATTTTTTCGCTTTTTGATGCTTTTCTGTTTTTTTGATCAGTTTTTTTTTAAATTTTAGGTCGATAAATGTTATATTTGAATACTGGGCGGGAAACATAGGAAAACGTTGAAAAATGGCGGCTGGTGCGAAACATCGATAATATCGCCTTTTCATGGTAAATGTTCTTTTGTTTTTAAAATAATCAATTATATATTTCAGATGTTTGAATATTGTTTATTCGCGAAAAAAGCAAGTGCGCTCCACGAAACTTAGTACTACGTGGAATTCATTTTCGTCTCCAAATTATTTCAATTCACGTGTAATTTCAACGTGAAATGAAATAATTTGGCGACAAAAATGAAATCCACGTAGTACTACGTTTCGTGGAGCGCACTTGCTTTTTTCGCGAATGGACAATAGAATGTTTCGACGACAACTATATAACACAAAGCTCGCCGTCTTCTTCCGTATGAAACACCGGAAAATTTCACCCAACATTTTATACCGCAATTATCCGTTCTCTTTATAAATCGTTTTTGAGGCTCTGGGACTTTTCAAAACTGGGACACTTCAAAACTGGGACGATTCAAAACCTGCCACTTCGAAACTAGGACGGTTCAAAACTTTGAGTGCAATTGTGCGTCACGGTGTACGCACTAGTGACACCAGAACACACGCACATTAAATGTTTATTTTCGTTTTGTCATTGTTTTAAACTCTTTTCACGTACTATTCATTTTCTTTTTTCGTTTTGTACTCAGTTTTGAACCGTCATAGCTTCGAAGTGGCAGGTTTTGAATCGTCCCAGTTTTGAAGTGTCCCAGTTTTGAAGTGTCTCAGTTTTGAAAAGTCCCAGTTTCGAAACGTCTTGTTTTGAAACGTCCCAGAGCCGTTTTTGATTGACAATGGTGACTCATACGTGCAAAAATATACAAATGCAATTAAAAAATACAAACAAGCAAATTATACCGGCCAAATGGCGCAAAAATAATTAAAATTAATCGAAGAGTTGTATCGATCAGGCCATTGTTCATGTTTTTTAATTTCTCATCGTTTTTCTGTCTGGTCGACATCGAAACACAAAATTTAACCACCTAAAATAAAATAATAAATTACTTTAAAACACAAGAAAATTTACCATGAAACGCCGAAAAAGAATTTTTATCGATTTTTGCATCATCCGTCATGTTTCTTCTAGAAACTTCTTTTTCCAAATTTTCCCGTCCAACATTCGTTCAAGTAAAACATTTATCTACCTATTGACGGCCCGCGAAAATAGTCAAACGCGCTCGGCTGAACTCAACGCTATGCGATTTTCATTTTGACCTCCAAATTATTTCATTTCACGTTGAATTTATACGTGAAATTTAATAATTTGGAGACCAAAATGAAAATCGCATGCATAGCGTTGAGTTCAGCCGAGCGCGTTTGACCATTTTGGCGGGCTGACAATAAAATACAAAATTGATGAAAAAAACAGGAAAAAAAATCATAAAGAAACGACAAAAATGTAACAAAAAATGCGAAAAGCGTAAATTTGTCCGCAACGCGAGTACGCAAACACCGCGTCAACTTTAATAAAACAATAATATGAATCCGAAAAAAGGAAACTCGATGATTTGGGAGAACCGCAAGATGATGTCGGCAAAGTCTCTCTCGCCTCAACGCATTACAAACCTCACAGAACACAACATTGCCTATCTCTTCGAAGTAATCTTTGAACACATCGTCAGTCGTTTTGAAGTCCACACCGAGCACAATGAGGTCAACTGGCTGACCGTCTCTCTCAACCGCTCTCTTCCTTCCCGACCGTCCGTCGCGACCGTCATCCGAATCCGAGTCGTCGCCAGAGCCGACTTTACGTCTCTTCGCACTCGTCGCGTCAGCTGATGACAACGCTCTGACTCTCTCGCTCTCTGAATCACTACTACGTCTTCGCACAAACTGTCTGGGGGTCTCGACTGCCATTCACGTTACAGCAAGAAAGGAGCACAATAATTTGAAGAATAAAATAAACTTACGAGGCGTCAAAATCACAAAGAATGTTTTGTTTTCCCAGCCATCAGAGGGAGGAAGAAGCTTCAAGCCGGTAGGGTCAACTCTCAAAATTTAATCATTTTTTTTTTACAAAAATACAATTTCACATACTGTACTGCTCTATTGGCCCCAGTCTTGGGATTTTTGTACTTGAGACCAGTTGCACCCGGAAAAGAGGCTTGAAGTGTGCTCATAAGAACTGATCCATCGTCAGTTGGAAGTTCTATTGGATCTTCGCCGTTGGGATCCTGCACAAGGATAAACTCCGGATCCGTACTCTTGTTATCAGCATCGTCTGCCGTTTGAGTCTGCAAGAAATCATACAATTTGATGGGGTCATTCATTCAGTTAATTCACGCATTTTGCATGTTCACGAAATGGCAAACAATAGAAAAAAAAACTACGCGAAAACTCGGAAAATGCTCCGATTGACCTGAAATTTTGGGGAAAATTCTCCCGGACATTCTCACAAAATTTTGGCCGCCTCATGTCCCTTGGGTTTGAAAATTGGTCAAATAGGAGCTGAGAAAGAGCTGGTGACACGAAATCTCACTGACAAAAATCAGCGCTTAATAATAGTAAAGATAAGAAAAATAGGGAGGAAATATCAGGCTAAATCTTTTGTGAATATCGACTTTTACTAACCAACTCTGCTTCTTTTCTGATATCCTTGACTTCATCCAGCGGTGATTTCACTTCATCTGCCGCTTCGTTCACTTCTTCTTGTTGTTCCACTGGTGTTTCACTTGGTGCGGTTTCCGACATGTTTTCTGAAAAAGTATGATGAGTTCAAATATTTTTTAAGAATATGTTTAATTATGAACTAAAGAGAAGTAAAATATGAAATAAAAACAAGTAAAATGTACATGTAAATTGTGTGAAAGGGAAACAATTATCGATATTTTTGAGGCCGAGTCGCCGAAAAATTTATTAGCAGTGCAAACACCATGACGCAAAGATACACACAATTGTGTACCGTACACCAGAAAGAAAAGGAGACCCTGACAAAACCGGGGAAGACAAAACCAGGGAAGACAAAACCGGGGAAAAAATCGGACAAAACCTGGGAAGAAGCTCCGCCCCCTTTTGCAGCTGCTGCACGATTTTTTGTACTGGAAGTATTGAAAAAGTGCGCCGCAGACTTGCAACTGGACAAAACCGGGGAAAAGTTGCAAGTCTGCGGCGCACTTTTTCAACACTTCCAGTACAAAACATCGTGCAGCAGCTGCAAAAGGGGGCGGAGCTTCTTCCCAGGTTTTGTCCGATTTTTTCCCCGGTTTTGTCTTCCCTGGTTTTGTCTTCCCCGGTTTCGTGGTTTTCCCCGGTTTTGTCAGGGTCTCAAAAAGAGAGATCCTGACGAGACCCTGACAAAACCGGGGAAAACCACGAAACCGGGGAAGACAAAACCAGGGAAGAAGCTCCGCCCCCTTTTGCAGCTGCTGCACGATGTTTTGTACTGGAAGTATTGAAAAAGTGCGCCGCAGACTTGCAACTGGACAAAACCGGGGAAAATACTTCCAGTACAAAACATCGTGCAGCAGCTGCAAAAGGGGGCGGAGCTTCTTCCCAGGTTTTGTCCGATTTTTTCCCCGGTTTTGTCTTCCCTGGTTTTGTCTTCCCCGGTTTCGTGGTTTTCCCCGGTTTTGTCAGGGTCTCGATCCTGACAAAACCGGGGAAGACAAAACCAGGGAAGACAAAACCGGGGAAAAAATCGGACAAAACCTGGGAAGAAGCTCCGCCCCCTTTTGCAGCTGCTGCACGATGTTTTGTACTGGAAGAACTGGACAAAACCGGGGAAAAGTTGCAATTCTGCGGCGCACTTTTTCAACACTTCCAGTACAAAACATCGTGCAGCAGTTGCAAAAGGGGGCGGAGCCTCTTCCCCGGTTTTGTCCATTTTTTTCCCCCGGTTTTGTCTTCTCTGGTTTTGTCTTCCCCGGTTTCGTGGTTTTCTCCGGTTTTGTCAGGGTCTCGACAAAACGAGAGCGTGACAAAACCGGGGAAAAACGAGAAACCGGGGAACACAAAACCGGGGAACGCAAAATCGGGGAAAAAATGTCAAAAACCGGGGAATTCGACACTGTCACGCAAAATTGCGGACAACGCTGAATTTCAAAATTTGTCTGAACATTTTCCGCAATTTGCGCGGAAAATCAGAGTCATCCGCAATATTACGTGACAGTGTCGAATTCCCCGGTTTTTGACATTTTTTCCCCGGTTTTGCGTTCCCCGGTTTTGTGTTCCCCGGTTTTGTCACGCTCTCGTTTTGTCGAGACCCTGACAAAACCGGGGAAAACCACGAAACCGGGGAAGACAAAACCAGGGAAGACAAAACCGGGGAAAAGTTGCAAGTCTGCGGCGCACTTTTTCAACACTTCCAGTACAAAACATCGTGCAGCAGTTGCAAACGGGGGCGGAACCTCTTCCCCGGTTTTGTCCATTTTTTTCCCCGGTTTCGTGGTTTTCCCCGGTTTTGTCAGGGTCTCTGACAAAACCGGAGAAAACCACGAAACCGGTGAAGACAAAACCAGGGAAGACAAAACCGGGGAGGATGCTCCGCCCTCTTTTGCAACTGCTGCACAATGTTTTGTACTGGAAGTGTTGAAAAACAGGAAAAAGTGCGCCGCAGACTTGCAACTTTTCCCCGGTTTTGTCACGGGGAATGGAGCTTATTCTAATCGTCGCTTACAGACCATAGGAATCTGCACTTTTGGAGATAAGTCCGACCGGCAAAGGATGGTCAGTTATTTATTATGCAACATTTACAGGTTAAAAGGACAATGGAGATCAAAAAGGAAATTGCCAAAAAAATGTTCTATTCGACGAGTTGATAGGCGGCTTGTTTAGCTCAATCGGCCAATGGATTTTGCGATCGTTTAGTCACTTTATCTTTCCTCATCCGACGAATCGTTGTTCCCGCGAGTCCGAAAAGCGAAGCAAGAAGAACTTCCACGTTCGTGAATATCGAGCCTTTTCCACTTTTTCCTAGGTGCTCCTTCAGAACTCTCAATTGGACCGTCAAACTACGCATCATATCTCGGCGAGATATTTCTCCTTGCTCATCTGCTCCACTCGTTTCCAGTGGTTTCCAGTCGATCAGATTCTGCCCGAAAGCAATGTTTTTCTTATCCTTCAATGTAAATTTTTTTTATTATGTTAAATATGGTATTAATACCGTCTCGTTTAGACTTGAGCATTGACAACTGGAATGTTCGACAGTGGGGTTCACTTGCACGGATCTGTCGATGTACTCTTCCCTGAGAACGCCATCAAAACTCGCATCTATTTTTTCTAAATTTCATCCATTTAATATGAAATTTACATTGTCATACTCAATTGTTCCTCGTTCAGTTGAGCTCTCGGAACGACCATCACTTTGCCGCGGCCTCGTTTCACCTTGGCCAGAAGCGGTTGGGCGGTAGCCATCGATCAGACTTCTCCTGATAAACACAAAAATTTTGGATGAAAGGGCAAAGTAAAGCCGAAAAATATAACTCTCGTCTCATTTTCAGCCCATGAGCATTTTGCCTTTTAAAATTGACATTTTTTGCGAGTAATCTCGACCAGACTTTCTCGAAAATTTCCGATTCCGGTTCCGAGACAAAATGATTTCCGAAAATAATTCCGTTTCTGTCGGAAATAATTTTTTTCCGATGTCGGAAAAAAACATGTTTTTCTATCGAAATTTGGTACGAAAAATCGTTTTTTTTTTTTTTTTGGAAAAAGTTCGACCATGTCGGTGACACAAATTTCCTATTTAAAACACGAGTTTACGTATCTTTACTCAGTTTTTTAATTTTTTTTTTGTAATTAATTTAAGATTTTATGGACCTATTCAGATTCATTTCCGATTTTTCCGATCGGAAATCGCAATTCCGACGGAAATTCGGAAGAGGAAATTACAAAATCGGAGATTTCCGACGGAACTCGGAAGAGAAATTTTCATTTCCGAGAAAGCCTGATCTCGACACAGTTGAATGAAAGTGACCGTAACCGAATCAACGAGAGAATGAGCGAAAATCAGAGACCATTGCTCACTCTTATTCCTCCATCTCGTTAAATGGATTACGGTCACACTCATTCAACTGTCGAGATTACTCGCAAAAATTCAATTTTAAAGGGGAAAAATGGGTCTCTTATTTTCTGTCACTTTCTTGTTGAATAAAGGTGCGGTCGCACTCATTCAACTGTGTTTGTGCCGATATTCTTCGTGGGAAAGCGATCATTATAAAGATTTATGGGCTCTTGCAGAGACGAGAATAACAAAGAAACTTTTTCAAAAAATGGGAAAAACTCACGATTAATCTCGGTGTCTCGCCACGAATTTGAATAAATTCCACAATATGAGAGAGTGTGAGAAAGAGGGAGGGATGAATAAGGGTGAGCAAAATTGTCCCACTATTTCACGAGTAAAATCTAAACGATCGAACACAGCTGAAATGAGTGTTACCATAATATTTCCATGAGAGAGTGAGCAACATCAACTCCACCATCGAGAAAAAAAAACAAGTATTGCGTTTTAAATCGAGTTGCATCATCAAAAAATGAAACTCCGCCCACTTTCTTTGCGCGCGACCACGACGCACACAGAGCGGCGAATGCAGACTCATTTTTCATGGTGAAACTCGATTGAAAACACAATAAATAAATTAAGAAAAAATCATTTTTAAATAAATACTCACTCTGGTTAAAATAGTTCGAATGGATTACGGTCACACCCATTTCAACTGTGTCCAATCGTGTTTAATTTCCTGGTGAATTGTATTGAAATCGGAGCATTCTCCGAGATTTCGCTGAATTTTTTGAATAACCCGGTTATAGTTTTTTTTTCCGATATCAGAGCGATTCAGTAAAATCGATTGAAATCGTAATAATTGCAAGAAAAAAAACCATATTTAAAGGGGGTGCCAACTTTTTGGGGAAAGTTGCTTAAAATATACTCTTGGGTGGGGGATTTAAGAATATCACATTGAAATCGCACAAAAAAATTTCTCTGATTTTTTATGATTTTTACAAAAAAAAAAATGGAAGACCACGAGGAGTACACGAAAAAATGGTGGCCGTGGCCTAGGAAACCCGCGGCCGCGGCTTCTAGAAACTTCCATTTTCACGAGAAATATTTATTTTTCTTGTAATTTCTCTCTTTTTTATCATCGATTTTCGATAAATCATGCTCTAATCTTTAGATAACCGCGAAAGCACATTTTAGTCATGAATATCGAAAAATCGATATTTGCCTGTTGTTCGATTCAACGTTCTGAATATATTCCGGTGGAAATGTTTGCTCGAATATAAAAGTTACAGATAAAAGAGTGATTTTAATGCGGAAGTGAGCAGGAAAACGGGAAAAAATTAAAGGTATGAGAATTTTGTTTCGAATTTGTTTTATCATTACTTTTGTGATCAACACGCATTAATTTGCTATCTGAAATCACGAAATGATGTTTGTAATATATTTCCCAAAGATTAATGCAAAATTATTGGAAAAAGACGGGAGAAAAATGATGAAAAAGAAAAATGGCGTTTGAATTTCGCGCCAAATCGTGTACTCCCCGTGGTCTTCTATTTTTTTTTGTAAAATTCGCCAAAAATCAGAAAAATTTTTTCGTGCGATTTCGATATGATATTCGTAAATCCCCCACTCAAGAGTATATTTTAAGCCATTTTCCCCAGAAAGTTGGCACCCCCTTTAAATAATGAATCGTTTATATTCTACATGAATTTTCTAAAAGTGTTTTGTTGCGGACTAGTTTGAAAGACAATAAAAATACCGAATTTAAAAACCCGCTTAACAATAGGGAAAAATAATTAAATTGGACTATTCAAAATTAAAGTTAGTTTTTGGCAGGAGTCTTCGAACTTGTCCTGGACCTCAGACTTCTCGCTGGTGGATCGTGCTCTTCGTCAAAAATTGGCACGGGCAGCTTCTTGGCACTTCTTGTAGTTGCTCTTGGAGTCCTCGCAACTCGCGGTGGAGTTTTTGCGCTCGGTGTTTTCAAAGTTTCCGGTTGCTGTCGTTGAGAACTGAGAACTCGAGCAGCTAATTTCGGAGATTTCGGAATAATAGGTTCTTCTGATGGCTTCTTTTCTGGGTTCTGAATTGTTGGAATATTCTCTTTCTCTTCAACGACCACAGGTAAAGTTTTGGAAACGACTGGAAGTCCGTACATGACTACAGCTGCACCAGTCAAGTATTTCAGTTTTGCTTTCGATCTAGCCTCGTGCATCGCTTCTGCCAACTGTCGCAGTTTGTCGACTCCAGTGACATTGCGAGTTTGTTCAAAACAGTCATCGACCATTCGCATCAAGAATCGATCAATCTCTCCGTCTGTCACAGTCCATAGACATCCCACTATTAGTGGACATTTGGCCATCGCATAGTCCAATAATGCCGACTTTCCGTCGAATCCGTGAGCTTGCGGGATAGTTCGAACACTTCCACATCCCATCAGCAAACTGATTGCATTGCATTTCGCCTGTTTGATAACAGATCTTGGCATCACTGTTGAACCGGATCCGTGGCCAAAGTAGCTGAAATGGTAAATTTTAATATTCGATCGAATATCATGACATGTTGCAACAACAACAAAAAAAAGCTCACAAAAAGGCGTCGCACTCCTCGAGCGCAGTGGTGATTTCTGTCGAGTCGGGAGCTCCGCCAATCTTCCCCTCCCACTTGAACTTGTTAATGTAATCGAGCATCCGCCGTTTCGTTTCCCCAAGATTATTCTCCGGGTCCAACACGTAGTACGCATTCTGCACATCGATTTGAAGTGGTATCTGCTTCTCCTGATTCCTCAAAGCTTCCAGTTGACTGAAAATCGAGTGAATGGACACTTGGCGGCCAATATAGGGAAAGTCCTCAAAGATTGGGAGACGTTCCCAGCAGAACTGTGAGAGTTGCTGGAAAGAAAAATAATGAGTTTTGTATGAATCAGGGGTGGGATTTTAGGGGTTTTGGGGCACTTTTTTCATCCGTAAAAATTCTAAATCTATTTTGTTCAATTCGGAGCAGGGGTGGGACCAAAAAAAACATTTTTTTTTTCGATTTTTTTTTTGGATTAGACAAAAAAATTTTTTTAGAGCTACGGAGGCGAAAAAGTCTCGGTTTTTGGGCAAAAACTTATTCGGTATATGCTCCGAATTGACAAAAACCTCTAATTTTCAACAAAAACTTGGAAAATTTCTTTTTAACTGGCAGAATTACGTATTTTTTGGAATTTTTTTTTTGTTTTTTGTTAATTGTTTTGAGGACAAAAATTTTTTTAAGAGCAAACAAATTTTTTTTGGTAATTTTTTTCGGGACAAAAAAGTTTTTTCCGGTAACTTTTTGGTAATTTTTTTTGTGGAAAATTTTTTTTGTCAGATTCCTGATTCGGAGTGAAAAACCCACATTTTTGTATTTTTCTTAAATTTTTTCTAAAAATTCTTCAGAAGTAGAAAGTGCTCTCAATCCAGTGGGATTTATCCAAAATTATTTCAGAAAAAGCTTAATGAATATTTCAAATTTTTGTGGCTAGTTTCCAATCTGCTGCTTTTCTTTATCGTTGGCCAATTTTATTTCAATTTTGGTTATTTTTTCTGGTTTTAGCAACCGCAAATGTTACGTTTATGGATTCGTGAATGAGCGACAAAACGCGGTGAATTTTTGGGGAAAAAGTTGGCTGGTCTCGCCACGATTTTGACAGACTACGGTTAGCGCGAAAAATATTTTTTCTTCTTTTGTTTTTAATATATAAAAACGCGATTTTTTGCCTTTTGACTAGCATTTTTTCACTATTAAATTTTTTTGTGTAACCTGGAATGGGTAATTTCTTTTCAAAAACACATTTTGTTGAGGAAAAAACTATGAAAATGCGTTTTAATTAAAAAAAAATAATAATAATATATTTCGCGCTAACCGTAGTCTGTCAAAATCTTGGCGATACCAGCCAACTTAGTACTAAGTTTTGTGGAGCGCACTTGCTTTTTTCGCGAACGGACAATATGAATATTGAAAAAAAAATTACCGGACAGACGACCAAGTAAGTGTACTTCTTGCTCGATGCATCAGTCGCTGCTCTATCCGCTTTATCCTTCTTTAGTGCTTCTAGAGACGCCGAGTGGAGTGTTGACAGAGAATCAGAAAACTTTGGGTCGGTTGTACGCATTTCACAGAATCGAAGAACCAATTTCTGCCAAGAAGACGAATCCATATACTGTGACAGATACACGAGATCTTTCGATTCTCCTATCCGCAGTCCACCTTTTGACATCCACTCAATCTTTTTCGCAAGATTATCGGATGCCGGTCCTAGCCGATCAGACGGTCTCAATAGATGAGCGGAAACACCCAAAAAGTTCTTCTCAACTTCACCAACAAACGACGCCAAACGAGCATCCACACCCTTCCGACGCTCCCAAAACGTGATTGGTGACATGTCTCCCGGGAATTTGGCGATCCGTTCATCCTCTTCTAGAAGATAGGTGAACTTGTCCATGAGTTCGCTAGCTTGCGAGTAGTGTGCAATTGGCATTATGATCGGCTCTCTGTCCGCGTGAAGTTTTATCAGATAAATTTGTTTATTGTCTGCCATTGCAAACTGCACAAGTGTCATGTCGTCGGGCATCGCTTCAACGCAATTTCGAAAGCGATCCGGTCCAGAAATGGTGACAAGTCCTTTGCGACATCGTTCAAGTTTAAGCTGCACCGCATTGCGTGAGCCGATGAACGTGGCCTCTGCCCATGCGTACGCCGCTTCCCACGGGTTTGTGAATGTTCGACCAATGTATGGAAACATTCTGCAGCGCCAGTCTCTGAAAATTCAAGAAAAATTGATGTTTTTTTTTTAATATTTACCGATAAAGAATATGCGTGTATCCGTTCATTTCTTCACGAAGTCGTGTCTGAACAGCCTTCAGTTCTTCTTTATTCACAACCGGTTTCGGCTCCGCGACAGGTACTTTCGGTCGGCGACCAAATGGTGAAACAGCTCGGAATAGATCAACAGCGCACTCAATTCCAAGTTTGGTGAGCTTCTTCCTCACAACAGGCTGCATCCAACTGTAATTGGCGTCTTGTGGATATTCCAATTGTCGTCCTAGTTGTTTTACGGCAAGCGTCTGATCGACCATTCGACTTTGCAGGTACTTGACAATTCGTAGTGAATTATTGTAGATGTCCCGACTAGATTCATCAAATGGTTCTCCGGCATCGATTTTGCGAATCAGCCACTGAATTGTGCACAATCCAAATATCTCATTTTGAATCACGTTGGGGCGTGGTCTTGACGCGTCTCGATGCATCAGAGCTTGAAACTGCATGTCCCTCTCGCGAATACACACGAATTCCTTGTTGAAATGCTCCATGGAACTTTGGGAAAAATTCGAGTAGATGCAATAGGCAAACATGTATTCGGCTGCAAACGTGGAACTCGCGGGATACTGTAGACAAACGTTGCATCCACAAGAACGGGTAATCGGGTGGAACGGTTGATCACCGATTCTGTAAATTGAAAGTTTGAAACAAGAAAGTTGTTTTTATTATGGCGTGGCCAGAAATGAAAAAAAGGTGGCCATAAATGCGGAAATTTCCCCTTTTTTCTAAATTCAACCGTGCGATTTAGAAAAAAGGGAGGAAATTTTTTTCATTTATGGCCGCGCTATTATGGACCTATTCATAGGATTCGTTTTTTGACATTTTTAACATTTTAAACATTTTTTAATGCGTCTATTCACCGAAACCAGCAAAATATGCAAAAAATGCTAAAAATTCAGCGAAAATTCGGAGAATGCTCTGATCAGTCTAAAATTTTGGCAAAAAATGTCAAAAATACTCTCGGACATTCCCTCAAAATTTCAGACCGAATTATCAATTTTGAAAAATTTCAGAAAAAAATCGATAATTTTCAAAATTGATATTTCGGTCTGAAATTTTCTGCAAATGTTCGGGAGTATTTTTGACATTTTTTGCCAAAATTTCAGACTGATCGGGGCATTCACCGAATTTTCGCTGAATTTTCTGCATTTTTTGCATATTTTGCTGGTTTCCGTGAATAGACCTATAACTAGGTACCGCAACGAGTTTGAAAAACGTGCGAATCTCGAAAAACTACTGATTTCATTGTATTCTACGCTTCAATATTAGTACAATCCCAAATTTTCTCATCAAAATTCCCGCTAGTTCCCGAGTTTCAGCCTTTCAAAGTCGCGATTATTTACCACTGATTTTCTCCCCAGCGGGGAGGCGGGGCTTCGGCTGCATGCGCGCGGCGTGGTTTTGCCGACCACCTCTTTTGTCATCATTGTTCATTGAATGCGATAATTTCTGCGGATTTCTGCTGAGGAATGTGTAAATTAAGATCGGATTTGAAATGTTTTAAATTTTTTTTATACCAGGCGATGAATATTACTCAAATACTATGATTGTATGGCTGAAATACGCGGGAACACGTAAATATGTGGAAACCCCTGGCGGTTTTCCACAAAAAATGGACATTCTCTTGGTTGATTTCGAAAATTTCCGAAAAATTAATACTTTTGTGTAAGAAATATCCTTTTAAGTATCGAAAAAGCCTTTTGAAAAATAAAAATCAAAAGAAAGAGATGGGAACCCTTGACCTCGCACACAATGCGCAGCACCTTTAACCACAAAACCACCCCGACAGATTTCAGCTGCCGCCTTATTCCTGTGATGTGCTCGCTCTCCCTCCGCGTTGACAAGTTGTTTGAAATGACATAGAAAAGTATTTATTAATTTCGAAAAGTGTAATTTAAAAAAATGCGCTCATTTATTTTTTCAATCTATAGAATGTATTCGATAGAGAATTTTTTGCTGAATTTGATCATGCTTTCAAATCGCGCGAACCGGACTTCCATATTCCCGAAAATCCCAAAAAACATGATTATTTCGAAAATGGTCATGACTTTGGAAAGCTTTTAAGTGCTTTAAATTTATGCCAGAGCTCTAAAAATTTTTGTGTGATTACTAGAAGGGTTGCTTAAAGTAAGCGAAAAATAAAAATAGGGGGTCATCGCTGAAAATTTTTCACAATTTTTAGGTGAAGTTTGAACCGGTATAAAAAAAATGCGCTCATTTAAAATTGAATTCTGTTTAAAAAATTCAATTCAGCTTGTCAAAAACTATCGGAATCAATCGCAAAAGCCCGCGAACCGGCCCTACAAATTCCCAAAAAAATCGATTTTTTGACTTGCATTTCAGTTTTTCCTGATTTTCAGTCAAAATTAGCAATTTTCAGACAAATTTGATGGCACCAATCGATTCCTTGTCGTTAATTACATACAGAAACATTGTAAAGTATATGGATAACTCGGTAGTATTCGTGTAATCAAGCCTCAAACTTCAAAAAATGCCCTGGGGAGAAAAAAATGAAAGGCTCCGCCCCCTCCTTTTGCGGTCCCTACCTATAACATTTTTTGACATTTTTTGACATCTATGAATAGAAAAAAAAATAAATTTTTTGTTTTTTTTCCTCCTATGAATTGGTCCATTATTCATTTTGAGCTATGTTAAGGGCCTATATCACAATGATGCGGGAGGTTTTAATAGAATTTTCCTCTATTAAAGGGGGTGCCAACTTTCTGGGGAAAGATGC
This sequence comes from Caenorhabditis japonica, assembly GCA_963572235.1. Taxonomy (NCBI): domain Eukaryota; kingdom Metazoa; phylum Nematoda; class Chromadorea; order Rhabditida; family Rhabditidae; genus Caenorhabditis; species Caenorhabditis japonica. Next base: position 20,002,508 of record OY754343.1, on the reverse strand, counting down.
TTAAAATATACTCTTGGATGGGGGATTTACGAATATCACATCGAAATCGCACGAAAAAATTTTTCTGATTTTTGGCGAATTTTACAAAAAAAATAGAAGACCACGGGGAGTACACGACTTGGCGCGAAATTCAAACACCATTTTTCTTTTTCATCATTTTTCTCCCGTCTTTTTCCAATATTTTTGCATCAATCTTTGGGAAATGTATTACAAACATCATTTCGTGATTTAAGATAGCAAATTAATGCGTTTTGATCACAAAAGGGATGATAAAACAAATTCGGAACAAAATTCTCATACCTTTAATTTTTTCCCGTTTTCCTGCTCACTTCCGCATTAAATTCACTATTTTATCTGTAACTTTTATATTTGAACAAAAATTTTCACCAGAATACATTCAAAACGTTGAATCGAACAACAGACAAGTATCGATTTTTCGATATTCATGACTAAAATGTGTTTTCGCGATTATCTAAAATTTTAATAAGCGATTAGAGCATGATTTATCGAAAATCGATGACAAAAACGAGGAAAATTACAAGAAAAATAAATTTTTCTCGTGAAAATGGAATTTTCTAGAAGCCGCGGCCGCGGGTTTCCTAGTCCACGGCCACGATTTTCGTGTACTCCTCGTGGTCTTCTATTTTTTTGTAAAATTCGCCAAAAAATCAGAGAATTTTTTTCGTGCGATTTCAATGTGATATTCGTAAATCCCCCACCCAAGAGTATATTTTAAGCCACTTTCCCCACAAAGTTGGCACCCCCTTTAAGCACAGGAAAATACCGTTTTTCGTGGTTTTTCCCTATGCAGGTTGTTTTCCAGGAAAAAACTCCATCGCGTCCGGCATTAAAACAATGTTATGCGCTTTTAATTCTCAATGGGAATTCTCTCTCTCAAAAGAAATTATCGACCGGTCTCGACACGGCTAGTTTTTTCCGTCAAAAAACCTCGGGCTACTGTAGTTTTTTGTAGTTTTTATTTCTCGATTCTGCATAGAGAAAAAACCACGAAAAACGGTATTTTTTCCTGTGCTGAATAAGTCCGGTCCATCAAATAAATAGACCAAAAAAATCTCAACTAACAGGTCAAGATCGGCAAACCGATCGGCCACTTCCTGAATCATGGTCCCGTGATCTTCCTCGTCGAACGGAGCAGAAGTCCTCTGTCCCATCAACGGTGTCTGAGCTCTCGATGGAATTTTACTCTTGATCGGTGTGCTACAGTGAACAATAATAGGATCGGCTGATATCAGATTCAAACTTGATGCTCTCATCAACTTCATATTCTCTTCAGCTCCAGGCTCTTCTATGATCATTGAAAAATAGGTCATATTGTTCACCGCTTGAATTATACGAAAAAGTGATGCCGATTTTAGAGCAATTCGGAGATTTAGTATCATTGCGGACATCGAATCGCGACCCTGAGCGGTCGTGACGTTGACAAGAGCCCACTCGCGACGCATCTCAAAGTGCCAGGCGATTGTGCTGCCGAGATGAACTGAAAATATTGATGATGTTTACTAAAAAAACACACAAATAGATTACTGTATTCTGTGGCAGTTCCTGGTCGTTTTCCTTCAAGAAACGGCCAAATTGAGGCATTCATCGAATTGTCAAACTGATAAGCGGCAAGTCCAGGCACGCGATTGCGCATGATGGAATCAGCCTTTGAAGAGGCTTCTTGGAGTTGAGAAAGTCGATCCGGGAACTGAAGAAAATGAAAAATTAATACAATTTGGTGATTTAGACTTACTTCACTTCCAACAAGATGACTGCTGATTGGCACGTTGCTCATTGTGGAACACATCCAATGGACGTACGAAGAAAGTTCGTATTTTGGAAACGATTTGACATTTTCCTTTTTAATCTTGTCTCTGATTCCAACCAGCTTTTCCATAGTTTCTCCCCTCGTATCTTTGATTTCGATATAAGAAATTGCGGCACGAGTGGCTTCCCACAAATCTTCAGAACTCTTGTCCATTTTCCACGTATTCATTTTCCGCTTCAGCAGCTCGGTTTCACCGAGAAACATCAACCATCGGATTGCCGCTTCTGTCGCCAAAATGTCATCTGGAATCAGTTCCACGTAGTCGAGAAGACAAACAATCGCTTTGCACAGTTCTCCGTTGTAAAAGTAGAAGAAACTGAGTTTTGCAGGAATCACTGCCAACTTTAACTTTTCCGCTTTTGTGCTGCTCATCGCCTCTTTTCGGAAACATTGCCACGTGTTGAACTGCTTCTGGACGCTTTTCGGATAGTTTCGCAGTTTGCGAAAATTGTCAGAGGCTGCGTACTTTGACAAGATACGGGCCATTTTGGACAGTGAATTCAGATCGATCGGTCCACGTACGCCGTACTCTTCGATGAAAAGCTTCGACACGTCTTCTTGTAAATCGGCAATTAGCTCAACAAAACTGTACACGTTGACACCGACATCTTGGACGATCTCCTCAAATTCGGCGGGGTCATCGTCTTTGTTTCGGCTTTTCGAAACAATTCGCATGGCTTCTGAAAACGTGGAAAATTAAAAAAAAAAAAAAGAAAGAAGAATCAGCGGGGAAACAGAGTAAACGAAAAAATGACTGATACTTATGGGGTTATTCACGAAATGGCAAAAAATGGCAAAAAACTGCGCGAAAACTCGGAAAATGCTCCGATTGATCTGAAATTTTGGGAAGTGAGGGAAAAAACTCTCCCGGGCATTCCCCCAAAATTTCAGACCAAAATATCGATTTTTAAGAATTATTGCTTTTTTGTCTGAAAATGCTTAAAATCGATATTTTGGTCTGAAATTTTGTGGGAATGTCCGGGAGAGTTTTCTCCTTTCATTTCCCAAAATTTCAGATCAATCGGAGCATTTTCCGAGTTTTCGCGCAGTTTTTTGCCGTTTTTTGCCATTTCGTGAATAACCCCATTATGGACCTATTTATTTATTTGAATTAAACTGAATTTTATGTCATTTCAATTCAAAGCAAACCGACATATTAAATAATTAACCTCCATTTTCCTGCACCATTGAGTTTGAATTTTTCTGCAAATCGCGCCTATCCTATACAGGGACATGAGAAGGGAGTCAGCAAACGCGCCCGGACGCACAACTTCCAGCGCTTACAAACAAGGTCAATAATAAATATTAAAACGTGATATTTTAATTAAAATATTCACGTTTTTAATTAATTTTAAATATGCCTCATTTTTTGAAAGTTCGAATTTGTGCACTCGGGCCCGTTTGCTGACTCCCGGCCGGTTCATGCCCCTGTGATCCTGGTCAAATGAATGCATGCTCCTTCAATAACTAGTGCCAGAACTGCATTTTTTATAATGGTGTTATTCACGAAATGGCAAAAAATGCAGGAAAAACTCGAAACATCCACTTTCGAAACGTCCGAGAGCCAAAGAGGCGCGGGGAAACATAAAATAGGCGTCAGGCAAACAGGCAGGCGGAGGCGACGACAGTCGGCTCAAGCGTTTGAAAATAAAACGCATTATAGCGCGGCCATAAATGAAAAAAGGTGGCCATAAATGCAGAAATTTCCTCCATTTTTTTCTAAATCGCACGGTTGAATTTAGAAAAAAGGGGAAATTTCTGCATTTATGGCCACCTTTTTTTCATTTCTGGCCGCGCCATTAAAATGAACGGATTCTCGCGCGAGCTCGCCTTTTATAGGGTGAAAAGGGGCGGAGTCTTAAGATCAGTGATTGGTGGATAAACGGTAATCGCGCCGATCGAAATGGTCCAACAGTCCTCCTGGCGAGAGTTCCGAGATTTCGCGCCAAAATTTTTTTTATCAGGTGAGTGCAGATTCTCAATGGACCTATTCAAAGTACTGTAGAAAAACGGAAAAAATGACAAAAAACTGGGAGAAAACTCGGAAAATGCTCCGATTGGTCTGAAATTTTGGGAGAAACTGTCAAAAATGCTTCCGGACTTTCCCAGAAAGTTTTGGACCGAAATATTGATTCTAACAAATATTGATTTTTTTCTGAAAATTTTCTAAAATCGATATTTCGGTCCAAAATTTTCTGAATAAGCCCAGAAGCATTTTTGACAGTTTCTCCCAAGATTTCAGAGAAATCGGAGCATTTTCCGAGTTTTCTCCCAGTTTTTTGTCATTTTTTCGGTTTTTCTACAGTACTTTGAATAGGTCCATAAGATTCTAAAGGCGTCTGGGACATTGTAATGGGCTTATTCATTTTGTGAAACTTGCATTTTTGTCTTATTCGTTTCATTAAGAAAACGACAAAATGAATAACCCCATACGCCTAGGCAAGCCCGGACATTATCATTAAACAAGCCTGATCTAGCACAGTGACAGAAAAACTTTTTCTTCGATTATTTGCATTTTTTGACAATTTTATGAGGATCTTCAGAATGCTGTGTTAGCACTCGGTGCTGTACAGCGCAGCAGGCTTGTTTAAAACATCAAAACGCAGAGTTTTAAAATTTTAAAATCATTAAAATTGGATTTTAAAAATGAAAAAAAATTGTATTTTGATTTTTTTTGAGTCCGCTCCAAAATTTGATCTGCAAACACCGTCACGTACAACTGCGAACATTGCATTAAACTTGACGACGGAAATTTATTTTTTATTTTTTTAATTTTTTTCCAAAATTTATTTTAATCGTTTATGGTACGTCCAAAGTAAAAAAAAGCGCAAAAAAAGACGAAAAGAGGCGTCCAAAGTAACTTTGTTTTTGCGTCTTTTTTTCTTTGTTGTTTACCGCCAAACGAAGTTGTAAACATGTTTACAATTAATTTTTTGCTTGTTTGGCGGTAAACAACAAAGAAAAAAAGACGCAAAAACAAAGTTACTTTGGACGCCTCTTTTCGTCTTTTTTTGCGCTTTTTTCTTACTTTGGACGTACCATTAGAATTCAAAGCTGTGCACAAAATGGAAAATCCAAACATGGAAGATCCGAAACTGGAAAACCCGAGAGTTGTTAAGATGAGCTCAAAGCCAACAGGTACTGCAAATTGGAAAATAAAGTGAGTAAATAAATCTGGTTATTCAAATATTTAAATATTGAAAACAAAAACGTTGCTTTCTTCCAGACTTTACGAAGTTCTTCGGTACCCGATGAGACGAACGGGGCCAGCGATTGTCGCTTCGGCGGTCCTCTACATTGCAGCTTATAATATTGGAGTCAGGTGAGAAAATCAATAAATATTCAAAATGTTCATCAATTGTCAGATGGTGGAAAGGCGCTGATCATCCCGTAAATCGTTTCACATGGAGAATTCAAGAGCAGAATGGAACACTTGATGCGACGCTTCGCGCTAAAAAAGAAGCGGTTCGCAACATTTTTTGGAATTAAAAAGTTAATATTAGTTCTTTTTCAGGTGCTTGCCTACCAGGAGGACCGATTCTATCGGCCTAGAGACGTTGTTCCTGATCTCGGTGTAGCTTAGAAAAATAAACTTTAATAAACACTTTATTTTTTTTCTTTCTATTGCAAGAAACGCGGAAAATATTTAAAAAAAAATCAATTTCGTTTCCGGCTAATCACTAATCAAAATAATTCGTATCATTTATTTATCGATAGGTTCCGTACGCCTTCTTGTGATTTCCCCAGTATTCCGGATCCGCAGCCGAGTCTTTTGGAATTCCGAGCTCCTCATCGGTGAACTCGGTCAGGTATGGCATGTACCAATGGCCGAAAAGATGTCCAGAGTGGTAGTACATGTGGTAGGTGAACCACGCCCACATTACAGCCGAGATGAAGTACGTAACGCAACGATCAATATAAGTGCGGCCGGTGGTTGGAGTACGGTAGAAGTAGCTGTAATTGAGGAATTAGAAGGTGTGGAAGTGAGAATGTAGACGTACTCTGGGATCGGCTTATCGCCCTTCGAGATGGTGCCACGGTAGTCTCCATCATAAGTGTGGAGCTCTGGATTTTCAGAAGCTCCCATTTTGCCTCCGACTGGAACGTTCGGTCCGACGGCGTCAGATCCCCAAGCAAATCGGTGTCTGAAATTTTTAGATTTGGGTCAGAGGGTACTTTTGTCCCGAAAAAAAAAACGTACTCTAATTTTTCGTGATAAATAAAAAATTGTTTTTTTTTTCAAGAATCTTGCCTCTTGTGTATTTGTTTCGAAACTGAATTTTTAGCCGATTTTCGTGGTTTTTTTTCCTTATGCAGGTTGTTTTCCAGGAAAAAACCCATCGCGTCTACACAATGCGCCTTTAATTTTCAATGGGAATTCGGTTGAAATTTAATGGACCTATTCAAAGTTTTGTAGAAAATCGGAAAAAATGACAAACAACTGGGAGAAAACTCGGAAAATGCTCCGCTTGGTCTGAAATTTTGGGAGAAACTGTAAAAAATACTTTCGGACTTTTTCAGAAAATTTTGGACCGAAATATCGAATTAAAATATTTCAGAAAAAAATCAATATTTTTTCTAAATCGATATTTTGGTCCATAGTTTTCTGAGAAAGTCCGGAAGCATTTTTAACAGTTTCTCCCAAAATTTCAGATTTTCAGACCAATCGGAGCATTTTCCGAGTTCTCTCCCAGTTTTTGTCATTTTTTCCGATTGTCTACAATACTTTGAATAGGTGCATAAAGGCGCATCCGATTATTTCATCGGCCGGTCTCGACACGACAAGTTGTTTACGTCAAAAAACCTCCGACTACTGTAGTTTTTTGTCTTTTTCCCTCAATTTTGGAGAGCGTGACAAAACCGGGGAAAAACGAGAAACCGGGGAACACAAAACCGGGGAACGCAAAATCGGGGAAAAAATGTCAAAAACCGGGGAATTCGACACTGTCACGCAAAATTGCGGACAAAGCGGAATTTCAAAATTCAACGTGTCACTGTCTGAACATTTTGCGCGGAAAATCAGAGTCATCCGCAATTTTACGTGACAGTGTCGAATTCCCCGGTTTTTGACATTTTTCCCCGGTTTTGCGTTCCCCGGTTTTGTGTTCCCCGGTTTCTCGTTTTTCCCCGGTTTTGTCACGCTCTCCAATTTTGCATAGGGAAAAAAACCACGAAAATCGGTTTTTTTCCTGTACTGAATAGGTCCATAAATGTTGAAAAATTCTCCGATTTTACCGGTAAAATATAAACCAGAGCCAAAAATATATTCCGAGCAAGTTTTTTTATGAAAAAAAAAAAATTTTAATAGAGCCGCGGAGGCTGAAAAATGTCAGGTTTTAAACAAAGTTGACCGAAATATGTTCCGAATAGACGCTGATTTTTAACGAAATCTGGGAAAATTTCCCTATTACTGCGTCGCGAAAACCAGTCAGAGCACTCGTGGAAATTTTCATTAGGAACCAAAACCGTACCTGACAGAAGTGAGACGCGGAGTCGAGGAGATGAGTCCTCGGTTGCGGAGATGCTGAAGAGCCAATTGGGCGACAAACTTGTTCCCCAACATGGTCTGAACCTGTTAAGCAATGTCAGCAAAGGGAATTAATTCGCAAAGAAGATATGGAAACGGCTAAAAACCGTATGTGCCTTGAGAATCGGTGAAACATCGAAAAAATATTTTTGTCCAGTAAAATCAAGATCAAATTCAACAAAAAGAAAACAACAAAAACAACATTTTGAATCGACAAAATCAGAGGAAGAAACGACGACGACTGGTTTCCATTTCGTGCCGCTGAAAAAAAATAATTTTTCACTGCAGCAAATAAAAGTTTAAAAAAAATACCTTTAGCACCCATTCGAACTCTCCCCATTTCGCATCGAAAGTTCCCTTTTGCAACCATTTCAATCTGAGCGTGAATCGTGGTCCGAGCTCCAAAAGTGCCGCCTTTGCGCCTTCTTTTTTAAATTCGTAGCGATGATGTCGGAAGAAGATGTAATCTCTCTGATTGTGAAACGTTACGACACGTCGGCCAGTGAATTTCGGATCGTGTGGGAAGAGGCAAGCGAGCATTCGGGCAATGCTGAAAACGTTTTTTTGTTGAAATGAGTAATTTTCAGAAAAGCTCAAGATACTTGTGTCCAAGACGAGTGTTAAAGTTGTTGAGAATGACTTCTGGATAGTGTGACGTGGCTTCTCCAAACTTCTTCAAATCTTGTGTGAACGTCAGACTGTTGATTTTGAAATAGGCGGTTGGTCCTTCTGGCAAGTGACAGAAAATGATTCCGTTCGGTTTTTTTCTGTCCTCGTGGACGATCAGCAAATCAGTAAACTCGCGTTCTTTCGCCTGCTCGATAATCTTTTTCAGAAGCACGTTTTTGCGGGTGTAAATTTCCGAGTTTGGGATGCATTTTTGCAGCTCGTAACAGAATTTGAATGTGGTCTGAAATGAAGTGTATCCGAAAACTAAAATTGAAAAAATGAACTTTTGCATTTTTTTTGCTAGTCTTGAATAACTCATTTTAAGTTACTAATTAGAACCAGGGCTGGGCGTAAAATATATTTCTTCAGATTGCGTAAAACTTAAAATTTACGGATTAAAATTCAGTAAAATTTTTGAATTGCACTGTTCTGTGATGGACCTTTCTAGAAGCCGCGGCCGTGGGTTTCCTAGGCCACGGCCACGATTTTCGTGTACTCCCCGTGGTCTTCTATTTTTTTTGTAAAAATTAAAAAGGAAAAAAAATTGCGTGAAAAATCGGAGAATGCTCCGATTGACTGGAAATTTTGGGAAATATTGGAAAAAATTCTCCTGTACACACTCAAAAAATTTTGGACCACTATCGATTTTAAAAATTTCAGAAAAATCGATATTTTGGTCCAAAATTTTTTGAGCATGTACAGGAGAATTTTTTCCAATATTTCCCAAAATTTCAGGTCAATCGGAGCATTCTCCCATTTTTCCCTGAATTTTTTCCTGTTTTCTTCTTTTTTTTCCGGTTTTGTGAATAGGTCCATGATGGGGTTATTCAGGGTCGGAAAAAAAATCCGTGGCCGCGAGAGTTTTTTTCCGTTGCTTTTCTAGGCCATCGCAAAAGTTTTTTAGGCCCTCCGCTGTGAGACCTGCGAAATATCGATTTACGGGCGAATAATTTTTGAAATTTTTTTTTGAAAAAATACGGAAATTCATTCTCCAAAAAAATTTTCAAAATTTATTCGCCCGTGAATCGATATTTCACAGGTCTCACAGCGGAGGGCCTAAACAACTTTTGCGATGGCCTAGAAAAGCAACGGCCACGGACTTTTTTCTTTTTTTTTTTTCGTAAATTGAATAAGGAAAAAAAGAAAAAAAATTTTTTTTTTCGAGAAAAATACGAAAAATCGATATTTCGGTCTGAAATTTTCAGGGAATGTCCGAGAGTATTTTTAAATGATCTCCTCTCAAAGTTTCAGAGCAATCGGAGCATTCTCCGAATTTTTTGCGGTTCCATAAAAACTGAAGAAAATAGCTTAAAAATTTTACGGTGCTCTAAAAACCCGTAAATGCTTACAATTTTAGCCTTTGGTGTCATTGTGATCATCACTTTCGGGGAAGTTTCTCTGTTGAAATAAGTGGAAAACTCGTCGTTTGCCTCGTCATGTTCCACTTCTTCGTCGTGCTCGTCGACCATCGTCGCATCGTATTCTCGCGTACTTTCAATAGTTTTCGGAACTTCTTTTTGCGGAGCATCTCCTCCTAGCTCTTCACGGATTTGTTCTCGTTCCGCTTGACGTGCTCGTTTGTCTTTTCTCAGCGCCTTTTTCAGTGCTTTTCCACGTTGATTCTTCGGCAAGTGCTTGAAATCATCTTTGGTTTTTGTAGCCGCTGCTTTCGATGCTTCATACTTTTCGAGCAATTCTTTAAGCTTTTCATCAGTGAGTTCAATTTCCTGTTTTACTTCTTTCTTGACCACCTTCTTCTTTTTCTTCGGCGGTTCATCCTCATCCGATTCCGATTCCGGATCCGAACCTTCCGCTTCCTGGAAATCCTCTTCTTCAATGTCCCCAGTCACTTCCTCTTCAACGAAATCCAGCATTGATTCTTCGTTATTTTTGGACTTTTTCGATTTTTTCGTTTTTGGAGCCATCTGAATTTGATTTAAAGGGGGTGCCAACTAACGTTCCTAGTCATTTTCGTCATTTCCTAAAATCACGCGATATTGACGAAAAATGATAATCGAATTTGTTGAATTCGTCAAAAATGAAATGGAAATGATTATCAAAAATTATTTGAAAAATATGAAAATGACGAAAACGATAATCAAATTTATTCATATCGAAATTAAACTGACGAAAACGATATAGCTGGAGAAAAAAATCAACAAAAAAAAATCATTTCCATCGGTCACGTGGAAATTCCTATGCCATAAAATTTATTAAATGTTTTGAGAAAAATACACTGAAGACTGAAGCTTTTCCTCCTCATCTACGTCTATACTCAGAGAATGCATAATCAGCCTCGCTCTACGGCACTTTTCAATTTTCAATAGTGTAGTGCGCCTGTTTTTAAGCGAAAAATCAAATTTAAACTGCAACTCGTTGCAGATAGGTCATTTTCCGTTGAAAAAAGGAATACAACTAGAATTCGAGTTAATCTTGCAAGTGCAACACGGTTTTACAAGAATTTTGCAGTAGAGCGAGGTTGATGATGTATTCTTTACCGATTATATATAGGTTGATAATAACATTACTAGATTTGTCCACAGTATCCGAAAAATTGTGAGCGCAAACTCCAAACACCAAAAGCCAAGAGAAAAAATAAGAGGCCACGCCCCCTCTCATTGCGGTGCCTATCTATAATAAAATATAACTGTTTCATCGATGTATACGATATTTTGTGGACAGTCGTCATGTGGTATATCAAATTCGAGGTGTTGGACCTGTACGAAATTCACTTGTAGCACTGGCTGCAGCAAGCTCTTTTTCCAGCGACATTTTTTCGGGTAAATAGTTCCCAAACGGGGCTTACCATTTTAGGACAGAAAAAAATACTGTCTGGAGAAACCCAATTATCGAGCAGCTTGTAACCACGTAACCTTACGTGTATATCTTTAGATAGTTTACGTCATTATTATTTTGACGAATTTTGACGTAAACGACGTAATTGACGAATTTGATATTCGTTGTTTTCCTACCCGATATTTTTTCGACGTAAATGATAATCGGATTCGTCATTTCTCTTTTCAAAACAATTAATTTGATAATCGGATTCGTCATTTCTTTTTTCCAAACAATTAATTTGATAATCGGATTCGTCATTTCTTTTTTCCAAACAATTAATTTGATAATCGATATTTTTGATATAGATGCGTGACCAGTATAAATGATAATCAGTCTAAACTGATTTCGTCATTTTTTTGCACTGATTCGGAACGTTAGTGCCAACTTTCTGGGGAAATTCGAATATTACATAGAAATCGCACGAAAATTTTTTTCTGATTTTTGGAAAATTTTACAAAAAATAAAGTAGAAGACCACGGGGAGTACACGATGTGGCGCGAAATTCAAACGCCAATTTCTTTTTCATCATTTTTCTCCCGGATTTTTCTAATTTTTTTGCATTAATCTTTGGGAAATATATTACAAACATCATTTCGTGTTTTCAGATAGCAAATTAATGAACCTATTCAAGAGATAAAAAAAAGAAGTTTTTTCCGATGCAGGAACGGCAAAAAAAGAAAAAAAAAGGAAGAGAATTCATTTTTCTCTTCCTTTTTTGCCGTTCCTGCATCGGAAAAAACTTCTTTTTTTCTCTTGAATAGGTCCATTAATTTGCTATCTGAAAACACGAAATGATGTTTGTACATTATTTCTCAAAGATTAATGCAAAAAAATTTGAAAAATACGGGAGGAAAATGATGAAAAAGAAAATGGTGTTTGAATTTCGCGCCATATCGTGTACTCCCCGTGGTCTTCTATTTTTTTGTTGTAAAATTGGGATAATTACAGAATAGCCACCCATATATTTCAAAATAGGTACCCATTTGACTCGCTATAGTATAGCCACCCACAGTCGGCGCCGCGTGGGTGGCTATTCTGGAATTATGGGTGGCTATTCTGAAATAATGGGTGGCTATTCTATAGCCCGTTGATGTGGGTACCTATTTTGAAATATATGGGTGGCTATTCTGAAAGATTCCCTAGGAAACCAGTATAGCCACCCATTACCACTGAGTGGGTGGCTTAACTGTAATAATATATTCCAGTAAAAGCACCCATATATTTCAAAATAGCCACCCACAGAAAATCGGAAAAATCCCATTTTTCCGTTATGTGGGTGGCTATACTATAGCGTGGGTACCTATATTGTAGTGGGTGGCTATACTGGAATTTTCCCGTAAAATTTGCCAAAAATCAGAAAAAATTTTAAAAATAACAAATTCGGAACAAAATTTCTCATTCCTTTTATTTTTGCCCGTTTTCCTGCTCACTTCCGCATAAAAATCACTCTTTTATCTGTAACGGTTATATTTGAACAAAAATGTTCACAAGAAGTTATTTAAAACGTTGAATCGAACGACAGCCGAATATCGATTTTTCGATATTTATGACTAAAATGTGTTTTCGCGAACATCTAAAAACTTAATAAGCGATTAGAGCATGTTTTATCGAAAATCGATGATAAAAACGACCGCAAGAAAAATAAATATTTCTGGTGAAAATGGATCTTTCTAGAAGCCACGGCCGCGGGTTTCCTAGGCCACGGCCACGATTTTCGTGTACTCCCTGTGGTCTTCTATTTTTTTTTTGTAAAAATTATAAAAAATCAGTGTTTTTTTTTGTGCGATTTTAATGTAATATTCGTGAGTATATTTTAAGCCACTTTCCCCAGAAAGTTGGCACACCCTTTAATTACGGTAATGGACCTATTCACAAAACCGGAAAAAAAGGAAGAAAAAGGAAAAAAAATTGCGTGATAAATCGGAGAATGCTCCGATTGACCTGAAAAGTTGGGAAATATTGGAAACATTATTCTGTACACGCTAAAAAGTTTGGACCAAAATATCGATTTTTTCTGAAATTTTTTAAAATCGATATTTTGATCCAAAATTTTTTGAGCGTGTACAGGAGCATTTTTCGCAATATTTCAGGTCAATCAGAGCATTCTCCGATTTTTCCAGCAATTTTTTTCCCTTTTTTCCGGTTTTGTAAATAGGTCCATATTCTGAGGATAAATTCAATAAGAATAAAAAGATATTGCACTGGCGCGAAAACCAGAGAGCACCAATTTAAAAATTCAACCAAAAAAAAGAAGGAAATTTGTTTTGTTGCGAAAAATAAATAAAAGATACCTGAAAAGAGACACTGGGAAACATTGGAACCGTCAAGGAATGCAATAATGTACATATATGATCGGATGAGAATGATATAGAAACTGGAAAGCTAAACGAATAATGACAAGAAAAGGCTGGTTTAAAAGAAAAAAAGAAAAAAGAAAGAAAAGTTAGAGTTCATCATCAAATTGTCGGTAAGAGGCTATTGGCCGAATCTTTGCCAACTCAAGATCCGCTTTTGCGTCGACCCGTTTACATCCGGATGACGAGAATGCCTTCGAGTCTGGTGGGAAATATTGAAGAGAATTGAGGACTCTTTCGACAAGTTCCACGTTTGATACAAGATCGTTTCTTCCCCGTTTCCGGAGATATGCTTCCACGCATTTTCTCACGTGTTCACGTTGCAATGGAAGGAATGGAATGAAATGATCGATGAGGTGATTCGAAATGAGTTCACTCATCTGAAGACCGCCCTTTTCGTTGAATGAAAAGCTCATGAGATCTCTTTCGAACGACTCCAATTTTAATTCCTCACGTGGATACTCGTTTTCGTACTGGTTCAGGGTGATTTCAGCAATTTTTCCACCACCTTTGTTGCTCAAAAAAATGAAAATGTTCCTGCGAAAGTCCACGTTCGAAACTGTTGTATAATAGTCAAGAAACGGTTTGATCGAGCCGAGAAGTTGCTCCGGCAGCTTGTCAGTCTCATCGAATATGAACATTGCGCGACCGCACTTTTGCGCCGTTGACAGAATTCGCTGGCGGAGTTCAATCTGATAATCATGGATTTTCGTTTTGTCTGGATAATCAACAGTTGCCACGATATGCTGCACAAAACTACTTCGCAAGCCTAGTCTGAAAACAATTACGAAAACTCCACAATGAAATGCTAAAAACTCACCTGAACGTGTTGTTCGCAATAATTTCGGCAACAAAATTTTTGCCAGATCCCGTGTATCCATGGAATGAAAGAACGAGAGGTTTTCGCGGATTATCATTGAACCAGTGGGATTTGATAGAATTTACCACGACATCTTTCACCAAATGCTGACCATACAACATGTTGGCAATGTCGGAATCAAGGCCTGCAGGAATTTCAGAATTCTAACAACAAGATTTAAAAAGTTCTCACTTACGGTGATGATCAAATTTGATATCTGGCTCTTCACAACATTCGTATAACCGACATTTTAAGTGTTTTTTAAAGGCCCAGAATGCACCGCCTGATATTGCGATGGCTGTGCCTAGAAATTACATAAAATTAATACGGATTGTTGTTTTTTTTTTGTGGTATTTAACAAATTTACCTGTTAGCAAACTGATTATTTCGCCATTTGAACTCCAAAAAAGGAGAATGAGTGGTAAAATATTCCGGATTTTCATGCACCTGAAAAATAAAGTACTTTGGGAAATAGAACTGGACCAAATGTGAAAAAAATGATTGAAATAGTTTAAAACTTGTTTCCTGACTATAAATAATAAATTTTGTGTTTAAATTTCTAAAATTAAGCCCGAAAATAACGAAAAAACAGGAAAATATTCAGAAAAAAAACGCACGGCGTATTTGTCTGCATTTCGACGTGAAGGTGTTTGCAGAGAAATTTCCACCGTAGTAAACCGTAGTAATTACGGGCAATTGCTTGCCGGCGGCGGCAAGACCACACAAAACCGGGGAAAACAAGACCCTAATGGACCTATAATGGATTCGTGGCGTAGTGACAATTTTTTCACGTTTTTATTCGAAAAAATGAAGAAATACCTGAAGAAATGAAGAGATTTTTCGTCTCCCAGTGAAATCAGTTCCCTCAAGGGATCGTTGCATGTCCGGGCCCAAGTGATAATCAGTAGGGGCAAGGTCTGGGCTGTACGGTGGGTAAGCAAGAACTGTCCAGCTGAACGTTTCCTGCAGTGAATTTGTTGTTTTCGCCACATGTGGTCTTGGCGTTATCGTGGAGGTATTGCACTCTGTTACATTTGAGCGGGGAGAGTTTAAGCTGGGCCCTGTTTGCAGTTAGGCAGAGTAGTATTCGGTCGTGATTGTTTTGCCTTCGTCCAGAAGTTCCCAGTTGTGCACGCCATGGACAGACCACCATACAGACAACCCAGAGCGGGAAGCATCGTCCAGGGAAAGGTCCCTGTTCTCGAATTTCCCAAACCAAATGCGAATTGTATTTTCATGAAAGGCCTCGGCCTCATAAACTTGTATCCGACGGCGATGAACCTCCGGCACTTTCAAGTTGGATAGAAACAAAAAGAGAATTACATGTCGTAGGTGATTTCGGAACCAGCAAAAAAAGCAAAAAAAAAAATAGAAAAAACTAGCAAAAAATTCAGCGAAAATTCGGAGAATGCTCCGATCGATCTGAAACTTTGGGAAATCATTTAAAAAGTACTTTCGACCATTCCCTAAAATTTTCAGACCCGAATATTGATTTAAAAAAAAAATCGATTTTTATTTTTGAAAATTTTCAAAATCGATATTTTGGTCTTAAATTTTCAGGGAATGACCGGAAGTATTTTTTAAATGATTTCCCAAAGTTTCAGATCAATCGGAGCATTCTCCGAATTTTCGCTGAATTTTTTGCTTTTTTGCTGGTATCGAGAATAACCCCATAACAAAAACGTTCTTGCCAACCTAATAGATGTCAAAAAACAAATCGCAACGTGTTTTTAAAAACTGATATTTTCTCTTGTACCATTACATTCGACATCCAATTGTAAGACTTTTGCCAAAAAATCATTCAAAAAGAGTTATTCGCTGTCGAGTTACAGCCATTTTTATGCTCATTTTCAATGTACTGATTTTCTGCCCGATGGTGGGGCGTGGCCTAATTTGTAAGCCACGTTTTTAAACGGTTCGAAGTTTTGCTCGACCTAATGGGAATTTTAGGCGACCGGAAAATGTGAAAGAACACATTTGCTAGTCATAAAACCACAGGAAATCATAAAAACTACGCAACTTGTCCAATTGTGCCAATCAGAAAATGGAAGCGAAACGAATCGCTCCTTTCTTGCATTTGTCAGCGATCACTTATCAGTAATGATTTTTAATCTTTTTTCCTTTTATTTTATTTTTTTTTGTTCTTCCACCACCGTATTTTGTTTATATCATTCTAAATACAAAACCCGTTTATGTATGCTAATCGTGGTCACCGAAAAAAAAAAAGTGGGGGCATAAAAGCGAACGAAAACTTTTCAGTAGTCATGCACTCCGCCATGCTAATCGCCATTTTTCTGACACTGATCTTTCCGTTCTGTGATCTAACGTCCTTTGACGCGACGCTGCCGCCGAGTCCGACAGGTGTCGTGGTGCCGACGAAATTTGGATTCGTGCGCGGTCAACGTCTTGCCACCAAACGCGGTCATTATGCCGATTTTTTCAAGGGGGTGCCGTTTGCGGAGAGGCCGCAGAGATTGCAGGTAGTTTAGTGATTACAGGGACCCGAACAAGCTCCGCCCCTTTTGCAACTTACTTTTTTTCCTTCATCAGAAATCGCGCTTGGTGCACCGGTGGAGCGGCGTGTATGAAGCGCAAGAATACCCGAAAAAGTGTTTGGCCAACGTAAGACCCATAAACGCGTCCGAGTTCAGCGAAGATTGTCTGTACCTGAACATTGTGAGACCCAGCTGGGCTACTGTGAGTTGTTGAAGGAAAACAAAAAATGTAATAAATAAAAGGTTTAGACACGGAGCAAGCTTCCGGTAGTGGTGTACATTCATGGTGGAGGATTTCAGGAAGGTAATGGCCTTTTTATGTACATTGTATTTCATGCAGAAAACGACATTTTCTGCAGGAAATCTGCAAAAAAAAAAGCGAGCTGGCCGGAAAGTTGGCTCTCGGACGTTTCGAAGGTTTTTCTAGATTTTGTCGACGCCGTGTTCCACACAATCATTTTAAAAAGGTTTTTAAGGAAAATTCCTCGAACACCGCGACGACAAAATCCAGAAAAACCTTCGAAAAGTCACACTTTCGAAACGTCCGAGAGCCGGAAAGTTGTAGGCAACGCGTTCCGCTGAATGTCTGCGTCTCTCCGGCTAGAATTCGCACTCTGCTTCTCTGCGTCTCCTTTTCGTATCAGTTTAACGCAGATGAGCGGCTGTGCAGCTAAATGCGACCACGCTTAGGTGAGATTTTTTTTTTCGAGAAAAAAGCCCGCTCAGTTTAAATTGTATTTTCCAACGTTCCGTCCAACACGCCGTGCCCCATTAATAATCTAATAATCAGGAAAACAATTCTAGAAAAATGGGAAGAAAAAAAAAGGGTAGTTTTTTGGAAATTTCAGAACAAAATTATTGAAAAATCCGAAATTTTCAAGAAAAAAAATGTTTTTAAGCATAAAAAATTATTGAAATTTAAGCTTTTTTAAAATCAAAATTTCACGGTGTCCAGGATTTGAAAAGTGGGCGGAGCCGAAAAAACGCGCCCCAGTGGATTTTATCGCGCGAAATTCAAATTTTGACGTATTTTTTATGTTTTTTGGGAAAAAAAAAACATAAATTCTTAATTTTTCTCCCATGTGCTCTAACGGAATTATAGCTGAGGTCTTTAGAAATTTTTTAAGCCTAAGAACGTGGAATTTGGTTCAGGCACCATTTCGAAATAATATTTTTGAGTTTTTTGGTGTTTTTGCAGGATAAATCTTTACGAAAATCGAAGTTTGGGCAATTTTATGGTATTAAAAGATACAATACATACATTTTACAAAGAAAAACAGGTTTTACTGAAAGAAAAATAATAAAATCAATAAAAAAAAGTGCGCCATGCTGATTTTCTGGCTCCTG
The DNA here is from genome assembly GCA_963572235.1 of Caenorhabditis japonica. Classification (NCBI taxonomy): domain Eukaryota; kingdom Metazoa; phylum Nematoda; class Chromadorea; order Rhabditida; family Rhabditidae; genus Caenorhabditis; species Caenorhabditis japonica. Next base: position 19,984,591 of record OY754343.1, on the reverse strand, counting down.
GACACCATGAAAAACAATTTTTTTTTCTTCAAATAATGGACGTATTCACTGAGGAGACGCAGACATTTTTCAGGCTTCGGCAACGACGTCACCTGCGAGTCATTCGCCGAGAACTTTGTCAATGAAGGCATCATAGTGGTCAACATTCAATACCGTGTCGCCGCGCTCGGATTTCTCACCCTCGGCTGTTCGGACCCACGTATTCCGTGTAATATAGGCCTGTGGGACATGCTCACCGCTTTCCAGTTCGTCAATCGAACAATCTCGGATTTCGGAGGCAACGCTCAGGATATGACGGCATGGGGTCATTCTGCCGGAGCCATGGCTGTGGGCCTTCATTCGATGAGTCCGATTTCGTCAAAGTTCTTCAACAACTTTATTGCAATGAGCGCCTCCGCGTGGCCCGTGTCTCGTTATAGGCATCAGAATTGGGTGCAAAGTCGGAAAATTTTGCAGGGTTTAAAGTGCAATTTGAGCGATACCGATAGCAATTCGATTTTTGAATGTGTTAATGGAACTTCGCTGGATGATTTGTATACGGCGCAGGTGAGTGTTCGGGGGGAGGGGGCACGGCCTCCCAGACTTCCAACGCGCCAATCAATCACTGACGCTTTTCTCGTGTTGGCGCATTACTCGACGACGCGCCTTTGAGCGTTCTGTAGTTCCTGTGTGCGGTTTCCTCGTGAGAAATAAGTTTTTGACAAGAATTTTATGCTGAGACAATTTATAGAAACGGTTAAAAGAGCAAAAAGTGAGAAAAAGCGTCGAAAAACTCACAAAATCACTGATTTAAATGGAAATTTGCCATTTCGGCGAAAAACAATTAGAATTTGTATTGTCGGCCCGCCTTTTGGTCTTCAAATTATTTAATGTCACGTATAAATTCAACGTGAAATGAAAATCGCATAGCGTTGAGTTCAGTGGAGCGCGTTTGACCATTTTGGCGGGCCGACAATATTGAAATCAGCGATTTTCGAGCAAAAAAGAAAAAAAAACTTCAAAAAAATCACCATGATTAGATTTGAACCAGAAAAAATCTCATAGTCAGAGAAATAAAGGTGGATTTTTTTTAATTTGGAAAAATGGAAGCATTTTTTTTGGCGAAAATTATGCAATATGTGACTGATTATTAGGCTTTCCACGGCGGGCGTTTTTCACCCGCCCGACCCGTCCGCGTGAAGGGCCGTCCGATGCCCGGGCAAAAAAAACGCCCGCGTGAAATGTTTTTTATTTCTTCAAAGTATTAATAAAAATGGTAATTAGAACATGTTTATTATTTAAACAAATTCGGAGTCAACAATTCGATGGAAACTTGTTGTCCACTCGATCTTAAAATGAATCTTGAATTATTATTTTATTTTTATTTTCCGCAAACCTCTTTATATTCGTGACCTTCTATTTTTTTTCGAATCCTCGCAACTTTTTCATTCCGCAAAACGCTGGAAAATGGCGATATAATGCCGCGTCCAAAGTCAAAAAAATTCCTGAAATCACGTTTTTTCTGCAGTCCAAAGTTGCAAAAAAAAAATCACAGAAATAACAGGTGTTTACCACTGAATTTTCGCGTGTTTTTTTATTTACAACTTTCACGCCGAAAAATTCAGTGCTAAACACCTGTTATTTCTGTGATTTTTTTCACAACTTTGGACTGCAGAAAAAACGTGATTTCAGGAATTTTTTTGACTTTGGACGCGGCATTATGGATTCGTGGCGGAGCGACAATTTTTTCACGTTTTTATTCGTTTTTTTTCCGTTTTTTTTCCAATGGTTCCACAATATTATTATCCTCGCTACTTGACGAGCAGCTTCTCACCATTTTAATCATTTCCGACTTCTTAAAAATATTTTTGTTAGTTGAAATTACGAAAAAAAAACAATACAAATCATGTTTATACCATTGGGAATTCATAAAAAAAAATAGAATATTGAATTACGTGCAATGTACCGTGACGGTGTGTCCAAACACCGTCACGTAAAATCGCAGACCGGGCAATTCGGACGGGCAGCGGGTGTCCGTTGCCCTGACGGGTATGGGGCAATTTCGGACGGCCCGCCCGGGATGGAAAGCTTACTGACAAAACTTAATGAATTTGGTCTGGACCAGGCTTGTGCGGAAACGGAAATCGGCATTCCCGGATTTCCGACATTTTTCGGAAACGATTTCCGTCGAAAACATTTCGAAAAATTTTTCGGAAAAGCTTTTCCAACGGAAATATTTCCGAAAAAACTCGGAAATTCGGAAATAGGCAGACATGACTAAAAACCAGTGGGCGGGGTCTCAACTTTTGTTTTATAAATATTATTTATCAAGAAAATTGTCATCTCCAATGCCGCATGAACTTGAAATTAATTCCCCTCACTGGTTTTTTTTTTTGAAATTTTATTTTATTCTGGCACCTAACAATTTAAAAGGCTGAAGTTTGGGAGAAAGGGGGCGGGGCCTAATTTCGAAGTTCATACTGCTTTGGAGGGAACATTTTTTTAAACAATAACAACTGATTTCCAGAGTTCATATAATAATTTTTTGATAAATTTGTCAACTTGGAAGTTGCATGATGTTTGAAAACAGGCTCCGCTTCCTTGCCAAAATTTCAATCGTTAGATTTTCACTTTTTATAAAGTAAAATTACTTGGAATTTGGAAAAAAGGTCGGAAACTATGTGACAATTTATAAAACGGTATTAATAATTACTAGCCTTGCGTTTTAGTTTCTATTCATTTAATTTCATGACAAAATGCTTGATTAAATTAAAACAACAAAAGAAACTAATGAATTTTTGGTATTTCCGAACTTTTCCGAATTTCCGACCTTTTTTTCGGAAACGAATGTCGGAAAGGAATTTTTCCGAAAAATTTTTCGGAAACAAAATTCCGTTTCCGACTTTTCCGACTGACTGTTTCCGCACAAGCCTGGTCTGGACAAATCATTTTTACATAGAAAAAAAGCTGAGTTTCATACAAAAAAAGGAAGAAAAAAGAGAGAGAGAGAGAGAGAGAGAGAGAAAACTTGAAAAAATTGATTTTTTCGTCTTCCAGATAGACACCCATCTCTGGCCGGAATTTGGCGATGCGCTGCTTCCGGACATTCCCGAGAAAATGGTGAGGGAAAATACTAAGAATCAGAGACTTTTGACGGGGCTAATGACACTGGAATCGTTGTATTTTAGTGAGTTTTTGATTTTTAAACCAAAATTCAAAAAAAAAAAATTTTTTTTAGCTACAGTAATCCTATTAAACTTCCAGCCTACCTAAAATCCTCCCCGGAAATCTTTCCGTTCATCCATCGGGATACTGTAGAAGAGTACATCAATTCGTCGTTTGCCGTGCAGTACGGTATCGATTCGATTGGTGCGTACACCGCCTTACTCGACTATTATTTGGCGTCAAACGTGTCCGACAGTGCATTTCCGTATTTTATGAGACAGAGGACAAAGGTAGCGAGTCCGCAAACACCACATTTGACGCAATCAATTTTTTAAAAAAATTATTATTTTATGTTAGATCGACTCCAACACCGGTTTCGACATTCCAGTGCTTCGCGAAGTGAACGCTCGACTTTCTGAATCTCCATTCGTCTATCTCTACTATTTCCCCTACTTTAATCCCGCCCAATTCGACGCAAATTTCCCGGTAAAAGCCACGTATCACTGTCACGAATTTCCGTACGTTTGGGGCCTTTACAAGGACAATTTCTACGAATTAAATGACGAAGATGAAAAGGTGGCAAAGTTTCTACAAAATGCGCTCGTTAATTTTATCAAAACTGGGTAATTATTTACCATGCGAAATTTAAAATTAATTAAATACCTTCCAAATTGCAGTAATCCATCGAGTGGCAATTTCACTTGGCCACCAGCCGACGCTTCCATGACCCATACAGTAATCCAGCCGGAGCCAACAATTGGAAAAGGTTTGCATCGTTCAATTAAATATTTGTCCATTTAAATTGAAATTAAATAATTACAGACCTCTTTAAATCCGATTACGACTTTTGGGATTCAATGGCCAAAAAATTCCAGCTTGACATCATAACCGGTCTTCCAGCCGCCACAATTGAAACAACTACAAAAAATTACACAACACACAAATCAGTGCTACTTCTTGCCATCATAATCAGTTTAATTATCGCATAATCTGTAATTTATTGATTGATTGATTACATTCTACATTTTAAAATGAGATCCATAAATAGGAAACGGAACAACGAGGAAAACTATGAGAAAATTAATTGAGGATTTGCGATATTTGAAGCGTTTTGGATGGTGGATGGATGGGTAGGTAGTGGAAACAACAAAAAAAAGAAGACAGAACAAGATTATAAATTATTGTAAAGTTACGGCTTATCAAGATCAAGGTAAAAAGAGAGGTCTGAGCCCAAACATTTAGTCTTCCTCATTATTATCTCCCACAGGCGAGGCGCTTCCCGAATTGGCAGCTCGTGGAGGAGATCCATTTTCCGAAGGAGAGCGAGAGCGATTACGAGCAGGCGAAGCAGATCGTTTTCGCGGTGACGGAGAGCGACTTCCATCACGGGCTGGTGACGCAGATTGCTTTCGCGGAGAAGAAGAGCGAGAGCGATTGCGTGGCGGCGAAGCAGATGTCTTTCGCGGGGATGGAGAGCGAGATCTGTCACGAGCTGGAGAGGTGGATTGCTTCCGCGGAGAACGCGACGCCTTTCTGAAACAATAAAAATAATAACCACCCATTTAATACACTCTTTCTTATGGGGTTGTGCACGAAATGGCAAAAAAACTCGGAAAATGCTCCGAATGACATAACATTTTGGAAAAAAAATACTCTTGGATATGCTCAAAAAGTTTTGGACCGGAACATCGATTTTAAAAATTTTCAGAAAAAAACGAATTTTATATTCAATATTTCGATCCAAAACTTTCTGAGCACATCCCCGATTATTTTTGTTCTTATTTATTTATTTCGTAAACAAAATCAATAGAACGAAATCCGATCCTAACCTGTAAGAGTGGGAGATAGAATACAATTGGGGTGCGAAGTTTATGGGAATGTGTAATATACAGTACCGTTCAAAAGGTTGGAAACTTTTGGTTTTTCGGGCATAACTTTTGAATGTAGAGGGTTATGGTTCTGAAAATTTGAATGAATCTGCCCCGTAATGTTTTTGACAAGCTCCAAAAATGGATTTAGTCCAGAAAAATTATTTTTGGGTCGAAAAATGAATTTTTTGAAAAATCTGCAGTTTTCGAAAATGGCCAAATCCATTCTCGGAGCTTGTCAAAAATATTACGGGGCAGATTCATGCCAATTTTCAGAACCATATGCCTCTTCATTCAAAAGTTATACTCCAAAAACCAAAAGTTTCCAACGGTACTGTATATCACAGGAAAATACAGGAGAGAATGTGTACGAATACACGGAAAAATTTCCCAAAATTTCATGTCAATAAGATCATTTTCCGAGTTTTTTTGCCATTTCGCGCATAACCCCATTTATATTTACCTCTCAGCGCTGCGAGAACGGCTTCTACTGGCCGAACGAGAGCGGGATCTCGACTTGGACTCTCTCTTCGAGCGTTTCGTTGGTGGTGAACGACTGCGCGAGCGGCTACGGCTCTTGGAGCGACTCTTCGAGCGGCTGGAGCTGCGAGAGCGCGAACGACGACGACCACGGCCGCGAGAATTGGAACGAGATCTCGAGCGGGAACGTCCACTGCCCGCCTGCGAATCGTCAATCATTTTGACCTTGCGACCGTTAAGATTCAATCCGTCACACTTCTCGATGCATCGTTTCAAGTCGGAAGAAGTGGCGAAACAGAGAAGCCTGTAAACAAAAAAAAAATTAATTTTATATACAAATATGTAAAAATTTGGTTTGGAAACGTACGCCTCATTCGGTCTTTTATGAGCTTCAGCATAGGTTGGCTCCACTCCATTACGGCGAACTTGATCTTTAAGGTCCTGAAACATAACAAGTTATTTTTTCACATACGAGTTAAATAGGAGTAGAAATTATGAGAAATATTAAAAGAGCTAGCCAAGGAAAATGTGAAGAGTATGGGATTTCCAGCTGGAAATGTCACAAAATCATCAAATAAAAACTTCGACGATTTTGTGGCATTTATTCAGCTCTGTCCCATCTTTGAAACACACAATCTCGATTACCGTGTGCAAGTCTGGCAACTCCTGGACACATTGTGGAAACATCGGGAGGCCCAATCTTTGCCTAGACACCACGCGACCAAAAAAACAACCCATAGAGATCATCCCAGCGAGCGAGCACAACGGCAAATAGAACCATCATCAAAATCACAAGCTACGCCAAAGGAAACCAATTTTTGCGCCGCGACGAATTTCCGTCATCCGGGCCGGGCCAACGTCAGGATCACCAGAGCTACCAGGCCACCATCAAGCCAACATCTTCTGCTTAAATAGGACAGATTAGGAGAAGGGTTTTCTTTTTCTTTTTGGCGATATGTTCAAAATGTGTCCCCTCCTGCCGCCAGTAGCAGAAACAGCTTGCCGTCCATTTTCCGCTCGCGTCGATGTCTTCTACCCCAACTCATGGAAGAGGTTTTCCCCTCAAACTAACCTGCCAGGAAATGCGAGACGAGAGATTCTCTACGATGACACGATGACGAGTGCTGTATGGACGTCCGTAGCGGCTGAAAAATAATATTTGCATTTATATATTTTATTTCCAATTTTTCAATACCTATCTCTTCTGCGATCACCACCACCTCCTCCACCACGATCAAAACGACCACCGCCACCTCCCGAACCGTACGAACTGACTCTTGGGCCACCACGACCACCGGGTCCTCCACCGCGTGGCTTCGAATAGTCGAGAATCACACGCTCACCGCCAAGCTCTTTGCCGTTCAAATCATACACGGCATCTTCGGCGTCACGCTTGTCGTCAAACTCCTGTAGGGGAAACATCATGTTATGATCGAAGGATGGCAAAAATTAAACTTACCACAAATCCAAATCCATTTTTGAGAAGAACATCGCGAATCTTACCGTATCCGCGGAAAAAGTGCTCAACGTCCCCTTCGGTAACACGGGGCGTCAATCGACCAATATAAATACGAGCAGCAGACATGCTAAAAGAAAGGAGAATTGCAGAGTAAATATGTATTTATTCAGAAGTGAAAAAGAGAATAAATGTTGTTTTTTAGGTCGTCATAGAAACGCGCGTTGCGTTGCGACGCACCGCACAATACGCGCACACCGAGCAGAATATCGATTTGCGATGAGGATGAGACGAAGACGTGTTGCATTGACCTACTCTAATCGCCGTGCTCTGGTCTTTTGTTCTATCCTATCGATCGCTTTGTTCAATACAAAATTCGTTCTTCCCAAACTTGTTTTGCGGCAAAACGAATTAATACATATGTAATCCGTTAATAGGTCATATTAAATCGAAATTTCAGTTTTCTATTTACTCACTCAATATCTATCACTTATTTCGAGACGCTGACAAAACCGGGGAAAAACATTTCAAAAACCGAGAAAATTTTGCAAGTCTGCGGCGCAATGTTTCCAGAAAAGCCTTTTCAGTACAAAACTTGCGCTACACTTTTGCGGGGCTTCGTCCTCGGTTTTCCAAGTTTTGTCAGTGTCTCCTCATTTCCCTCATTGCGATACATCGCGGTTAATGTAATCATGTTTTTAAAAGCGAAAATGTGATTTGTGACCAATTTTGGACCATTTTCAGCGTTTTTCCCAGATTTTTGAGCATTTTTCAAAGTTTTGGGGCATTTTCAAGAATACACAACTGAATTTCAGCTCCAAGTGTAAAAATTTTGAAAGTTTTCGACATTTTCAAGAATACAAATCAGAATTTTAGTTCAAAACCAAAATTTCTGAGCATTTTTCAAAACTTCATATATTTCAATTAATGCCGCGTCCAAAGTTTAAAAAATTCCTGAAATCAGGAGTTTTTTGCAGTCCAAAGTTCCGAAAAATTTCCCAGAAATAACAGACGGTGACAGTTGAAACCGGTGTTACCGTAGTTGTTGCGGTGCGAGGCCTTCTATGTTTAAACTTGAATTTTCCCACAGTTGCTCAATGTTTTCTTTTTTGCCGGAAAATTCAAGTTTAAGCGCAGAAGGCCCTGCAGCGAAGGACAGCCTGTTATTTCTGGGAATTTTTTCTGAACTTTGGACTGCAAAATACTCCTGATTTCAGGAATTTTTGAACTTTGGACACGGCATGAATTCGCGAGAATTCCGCTCGACACGGAACATTTTTGAGTAGTTTTGGGAATTGTCTAAATAAATTTCAATAACCAGATACATATAATGGATTCGTGGCGGGGTGACAATTGTTCACGTTTTTATTCGAAAAAATGGAGAAACAACTGAAGAAATGAAGAAATTTTTCGTCTCGCAGTTTCATGTGAAATGTCACTCCGCCACGAATCCATTATAAATGCAAATCAGAACTTCAGCTCAAGTGCAGAATAGGCAGTTTTCCTCATAATCCTAAAATCGCTAGATATTGCCCTTTTTCAATATTTCTAACGACAAATTACATATTTATCTAGGTTTTAAAATGTATTTAAACATGATTTATTTTAAAAGAACGCGTTTTTGTCGAATTAGAACAAAATAATTAAAAATTTAGGGAAAATTGTGAAAATAAAATTCAAAAATCGTGACGCATATCGACCGCGACGCAGCCGCGACGCGTCTGTTCAAAAGTGTGTCAACACTCTTGCTGACGCATTTTTCGTGCAACGTTTGCGCAAAACTTGTGCGCTTGATTTTCGATCCAATTTTGCGCAAAATTGGTGGCAAAATCCGAATTTTTAAGCCTTTTTTATACAATTTTTGTGAAAAAATGAAGATTTGCAGTTAGACTTTTCTATTTTTAAGCATTTTGAGCTCTATTTCTCAATTTTCAAGGTTGAAAACCACTTAAAACTATTATCGATTTCCATATGGCCATACAACGTTAACATTGTATGGGCAAACAAACCTAAATACCTTGATAAGCGACCGTTATCAGAGCCACTTTCTTTTCTCTTGTCATCCTAAGTTATTCACTCAAATTTCCTTCTCAGAGCCATGGTTCGCGTGTACATTGGTCGCCTGCCAAGCCGTGCTTCCGATCGGGATATTGAGCACTTTTTCCGCGGATACGGAAAGATTAGTGATGTCATCATGAAGAACGGATTTGGTTTTGTGGTATGTTGCTATATATTAGTAGTAAGTAACTGTCTAATTATAAACCCTCAGGAGTTCCAAGACCAACGCGACGCCGACGACGCGGTGCACGATCTGAACGGAAAGGACATGTGTGGAGAGCGCGTGATTCTTGAGTTTCCACGCCGCAAGGTCGGCTACAACGAGGATCGTGGCGGCAGCTCTGGCTTCCGCGGCGGCCGCGATAACGGCTACCGTCGCGGCGGTGATCGCCAATTCTCGAACCGGTACAGCCGTCCGTGCTCGACGCGATTCCGTCTTGTCATTGATAATCTCTCGTCCAGATACAGCTGGCAGGTAAGAAGCAGCTGAATTTTGTATGATGGTTGTGAGAAAGTGAGAAACAGACAAACCCATTTTCCGGAAAATGACGCTTTCTTGTTTCATGGATTCTATATTACAATCAGGGAAAGAAAAAAACCCGTTTTTTTGTTTTTATAAGCAAAATTACGAGAAAAAAAAAACATTAAATTCGTTTCGATACCTGGCATTGGAATAGTCTAATGCGCCTTTAAATATTGGGGAAAACTATTGAGTTCTTCTTTTTTTAAAGGCGCAACACATTTTTTCAACGCTAGGTCTTGTCCCGAAGAGTTGTTTTCCTTATAGCTAACAGTAGTAAAAACTCTTGCTGCAGCAGCAATCAGTGGCCAAAACGCAGTGCCAGTGGTGGCCAGAATAATTGCGAACAATTGTTTCAATGCTTTTGCCGACCGCCCTCCGCACTCAATTCATTGTTGTTGTCATTCAAAATGAGCAGTCCGTGGTGCCGTGCATTCACCAATTTTCATGCCAATTTCATTCAATTACCTTGTTGTCAATTTGGTCCGCCCACACCTGCTGCTGCAAAAATCATTCCGAAATTCCACCGCATTTCTTCTTGCACACATTCACCTGAATTTTAGGACATCAAGGATCATATTCGGAAATTGGGCATCGAGCCGACCTACTCGGAGGCGCACAAGAGAAATGTGAACCAGGCGTGAGTTTCTAGACTAGATTGAATTAAATATTGTTAAGGCAAAACAATCGCATGCGAAGCGTGTCGCATCGCTTTTTGGCGAATGTGGGAACATTTTTAAATTTTATTTCATACTTTTTCACGGTAATTTTGCTTATTTGCAATATATATTGATGGATTCGTGGAAAATATCGTTCTGACACTTATAAAGAATAGTAGAAATACAGCGTAAGTTGGCTCTCGGACGGTTCTAAAGTCGTTCTGCAATTTGTTGACGCGGTGCTTGTACATAATCTTTTTTTTCAAAGCTTTATGGAATTTTCCATAGATGCAAAAATCCGGGCGCGCCCACGGGCACGTCTTGAATTTTTTCGAACGGATACTGCAGTTTTTAAAGTCGAATCAAGGAAAACGCGAATGCATTTGCTCAGCGACCGTTGGATTTGAAATTGTTTGTTTTTTTTTCACTACTTTTTCGATATTTCCTTGTCTCCGATGACCTTTTTGAGCGTTCCAGATGCGAAAATTCACGAAATTTTAGTTCCAAATGGTGATAAATCAGTAAAAGTTGTACGTTTTGAACAATTTAATGCGTTTTTTTTGTAAAAAAAAACTTTTCAAGTGGTTACTTTTTCACTTTGTTAGATTAAACATGATTTATTTTCAATAAAGTTGTTGTTTTTTTTTAAATTACTTTATTGCAAAATTACTCGAAAAATTTTCTAACTTGAACAAAGACGGGCACTAATTTTCTAGGTTTTGTGCCCGGCCCTTTGCATCTATGGAATTTTTTTTATATTCTGAAATTAATCGAGAGTCGACAGGGTAACTCACGCGAATTATTAAAATTTTCATTTCCTTGGCTCCATCCCCAAAGCGTAATTGCCCCACAGTTTGATGCAATGTCGCTGCGCACATTTTTATTTACAATTAGTTGTATAATGGGGTTATTTACGAAATGGCAAAACACTCCGCGAAAACTCGGAAAATGCTCCGATTGATCTGAAATTTTGGGAAATACGGGAAAAAATTCTCTCGGACAATACCCCAAAATTTCAGAAAAAAATATCAATTTTAAGCATTTTCAGAAAAAAAGCAATATTTCTTAAAAATTGATATTTTGGTCTGTGGGAATGTCCGGGAGAATTTTTTCCCTCATTTCCCAAAATTTCAGATCAATCGGAGCATTTTCCGAGTTTTTTGCCATTTCTTGCCATTTCGTGAATAACCCCATAATGGCGCGGCCAGAAATGAAAAAAAGGTGGCCATTAATGCAGAAATTTCCCCTTCTTTCTAAATCCGACCGTGCGATTTAGAAAAAAAAGGAGGAAATTTCTGCATTTGCGGCCACCTTTTTTTCATTTATGGCCGCGCTATAATGGATTCGTAGCGAAGTGACAATTTTTTTCACGTTTTTATTAGAAAAATTGAAGAAATAACTGATGAAATGAAGAGATTTTTCATCTCCCTATTTCACGTGAAATGTCACTCCGCCACGAATCCGTTATAATTTATTTTACACGTGACAATTTTTTATTTTTCAACTAAATAAAAACGTGCACAGTGAGATTGCATCGAACTGTGTGGCAATTATGTTTTGGGGACGGAGCCAAGAAAATGAAAATTTTAATAAATCTCGTGAGTTGACCTGTCGACTCTCGATTAGTTCGACAATAATGGGGTAATTCACGAAATGGCAAAAAACTGCGCTAAAACTCGGAAAATACCCCGATTGATCTGAAGTTTTGGGAAAAAAGGGAGAAAATTCTCCCGGACATTACCACAAAATTTCAGACAAAAAATCAATATTTCTTAAAAATCGATATTTTGGTCTGAATTTTTCCCCTCATTTCCCAAAATTTCAGGTCAATCGGAGCATTTTCCGAGTTTTCGCGCAGTTTTTTGCCATTTCGTGAATAGCTTTTAAAAATGATTGTGTGCAAAATCCACGACGACAAGGTGGCGAAAAACTTTCGAAACGTCCTAGAGTCTTTTTCTGTCGAAAAAATGTACGTAGAATACGTATTGTCCATTCGCGAAGAAAGCAAGTGCGCTCCACGAAACTTATGGACCTATTCAAAGTACTGTAGAAAATCGGAAAAAATGACAAAAAACTGGGAGAAAACTCGGAAAATGCTCCGATTGGTCTGAAATTTTGGGAGAAACTGTCAAAAATGCTTCCGGGTTTGATCAGAAAATTTTGGACCGAAATATCGATTTTAGAAAATTTTCAGAAAAAAAATCAATTTTTTTAATCGATATTTCGGTCCAAAATTTTCTGAGAAAGTCCGAAAGCATTTTTGACAGTTTCTCCCAAAGTTTCAGACCAATCGGAGCATTTTTCGAGTTTTCTCCCAGTTTTTTGTCATTTTTTCCGTTTTTCTACAGTACTTTGAATAGGTCCATTAGTACTTCGTGGATTTCATTTTCGTCGCCAAATTATTTCATTTCACGTGTAAATTCAACGTGACATGAAATAATTTGGCGACGAAAATGAAATCCACGAAGTACTAAGTTTCGTGGAGCGCACTTGCTTTCTTCGCGAATGGACAATATTATCAATTCAATATTCTTGCCGGTTACAAAAGGATTTCACGTGAAAATTCTGCAAACACCACAGTTATTTTGAGAAATGAGAACGCCACGTGTTGCCACACTCAATCAACTTTTTTCATTGCAGTCAATTGAAATTTTTTTGTAAAAAGCCGAGGGGGTGTGATCTGGTAGCCGGCAAGAAGATTGAATTGAAAATAGGCGATTGCTTTGTCCTGACAATAAATAATAACAAAAAAAAAAGAATGAAAGAATAGCTCGAAACTCTCAATTTCAGACTCGTTTGCTTCACCACCCATGACGATTTGCGCGAGGCGATGAACAAGCTTCAGGGCGAAGAGCTCAATGGCCGCAAGCTCAAGTGCACTGACGAGTCGCGTGACAGAAGCCGTTCGCGCTCGCCACGTCGTCGCTCACGCTCGAGAAGCAACTCGCGCAGCCGCTCGCCACCACCACGTCGTCGCAGCCCGAGCTCGGGCTCTGATCGTAATAGAAGCGCGTCGCCAAAAAGACGTTCGGATAAACGCGCAAGAAGCGTGAGCAAGAGCCGATCTCGTTCTGGCGGAAGGTGAGATTGGTGTGCTTAAAAAATGTGAATCTGATTAATTGCAGACGCTCTCGCACCAGCTCTCCACCAAATCGCTCGCCATCGCCAAGGAAGACTCGTCGTGACGGATCTTCGCCACGCTCTGGATCTGCTACTCCTGATCATTAAATTTTTATAATAAGATTTTGAAAAATTGTTTTTAAAATAAGTTAATTTAATTTAATTAACATCGAGACCGACCTCTCCACGAAAGAATTCCAAATTTCTCCAGTATGAATCTATCCACCCACTCTTGTTCCATCATTATTCTGTTTGGCTTCTTTTTAAATTATTCCCTCTTTTTTAAAAATGGCATCGTTCCTGTCTCATTTTAAGCTTTTCATTCATTTTCAATCCTCTCTCTCTCCACACCACAATTTCCTTCCGGATATTTTTCGTCTTGATATCGATTTTGTAAAATGATACATTGAAAATTGTCGTTTTTCTTAAACTTGATATTTAATAATAAATACAGAGGATTGAGCAGCTAATCGAGTTCGCCAAGCGTCATGAAACCGGAGCAGTTTATGCTGTTTTTGGTGGTCGGGAAGAATGGGCAGGCCTGGAAAATGGGGAAATTGCAAAAAATGTAAGAAGTCAACAAACCGAGTCTGGGCAATGCAATCCAACTGATGGGTCACTCAGATTCACACTGGTTTGCTTTTGACCAACCTGTGAATAATTATAGAATTTTGAAATCAATATCCCCTGATCTCTTGAGAGAGAGAGAAGTGAGAAGGCCGGCCTTATACACAAGAAGTTAGGGTAAGTGAAGCGAAAACTCTTACCGGCTGAACGATAGTGTTCCATAAGTGCATTCCGATATTTGCGTGTCCGTACGCTGAAAAATCGAAGCAGTCGGGTGCGAAAAACGTCATGTCGACGACGCCGGGGCTCTGGAAATTGGAATTATTCCACTAATTTTCAGTAGAGCTTGCCATCTCTAAATAAATGCTTACCGAATATGGCGGGTCCATAATATTGTTGAAAAATGGTTGAACCACGAATGTGAAATCATCCTGACCGTCGAAAATTCCACTCGACTCGATTTCTTTCTCGCCTCCCTGAAGTTTAAAAATCAATAAATATAATTTTAATCTGGGCTTCACGGTGTCCCGCACGAGAAAAGCGACGCCGCTGATCGAGAAAAGAGACGCCTCGGCGTCTCTCATCTCTAATGCGTGCAGGTGGAGCGCGATTGCATCGGAACTCGCATGGAATATGTGCACCATAAAAACACGTGGAAAAAAAGGAAATTAATGGATTTTTTGAAGAAAAAACAAATAAAACAGACACTAAAAGGTTCAAATTAATTTTTGAGTTAGAAAACTGTACAGAAAAAATTTCCATACTGGTTTAAATGACACACCGAAGTTTACTGTGTTATGAGGCTCTGTAGCTAAGGTATACCCGTATTCTTTGTGAATTTTTTGACTTTTTTGTTCAATTCACTTCTACAAAATATAAAATGAACAAAAAACCCACATTCGATATCAGAAAGCCTGAATTTAAGGGCTCGGAATATGAATTTTAGGATACTGTAGCCCATATTCGCCAAAAAAGTATTTTTTTCAAAAATCGGCTGCCTTACAGAATTTTGCATTTTGAATGCAGCTATTTTCCGCTTTTGATCAAGTAAATTGGTTGAAAACTACTGAAGTTATTAATAAATCAAGTTTTACACTATAACTCGAAAAAATGGGTCATTTTTTGAAAATTTCAATAAAACAAAAGCCTGGTTCAAAGATTCGTTGCCTTGCAAAGTTTCAAAATTTGTTTGCGGTCATTTTAAGATGTCAAACAAGATATTTGGCCTCCAACTAATTGAGTTATTAATGTTTGAATAAGTTCCAGTAGCACTAGGGGGAGTACTGTATGCGCACAGAAACCTTCCTGACGTCGCCCATTTCTTTTGTAGCTTTGTGAATGATGAATATTGTCTTAAATAATACTTCTAAACAAAGTATAATGATATGGAAGCGATATTATTGAAAATATAGGTCCAATCTACATAAATCTATGGAAAGTGCATTTTTATTATTCTGCCGCATTTTTTATGCTGGTACGTCCAAATGTCTTCGTAAAATAGTTTTCGAATGTAAATCCAAAAAGAAAATTCAAAAAAATAATGGTTTTCTTGCTTTTAACAATTATGGAAATCTACTGTAGAGTCTGACAAGCACCGTGCGAGAGAGCGAGAGGGTGCCAGACGAAACGGAAAAATGCTGGCGCGCATCGCGTGCGGGACACCGTGTGGGCTTGGCCTAAATTCCCATTTTTCACAAGTTTTTAGAGCTTTTCGGGATAATTTACATAAAAGGTAGATATTTGGAATAAATAAGAAATTTTAAAGAGCTTTTATTATTGAAAAAAAAAAGATGAAAATTGAAGAAAAATGCTGAAAGTTTGGGCAAAAAACCATTTGAAAAAGTAGAAAAAACCGTAAGAAATGTCTTTTCCGTGCGAGACCCTATAGAAAAATTTTGGGTATGCGCCTTTAAAAAGTACAAAATTCGAGGAAATGTTTTTTCTCATGGTTTTTCTCAAAGAAATTCTTGAAAATTTAATTGTTTTTTTTGTTTAAAAAAGAAGAACATTAAAAAAAAATAATAAAATTTGACGAAAGAAATGGGTGCTACCTCGGAATAGAACTGAAGTGTAATAGAACTGCAGCGATATAGAACTTGCTTCGCAATAGAACCGTTCGGAATGGAACTGTTCGGTAAAAAACTGTAGCAAAATAAAACTGTTTTGGAATAAAACTGTTCGGAATAAAACTGTAGCGTTTTGGAACTAAATTAGCAATGGAGCGCGATTGCATTGCTTGGCCGTCAAAACGGGACGACAAAAAAAAGGATAAAAGTGTATTCAAAAAAACAACAAAACAAACAATTTTTGATGAATAGCTCAAATATAAAACTGTTGAAAAAAGCACGCGCATGAGAAATTCCAATATTTGAATGAGCCAGCAATGCAATCGCGCTCCATTGCTAATTTAGTTCCAAAACGCTACAGTTTTATTCCGAACAGTTTTATTCCAAAACAGTTTTATTCCGATCAGTTTTATTCCGAACAGTTTTATTTCGCTACAGTTCAATTTCACTACAGTTCTATTCCAAAGCGAGTTCAATTTCGCTACAGTTCTATTACGCATCAATTCTATTCCGAGGTAGCACCAAGAAATGAAATGCTTTCTGCGCCTTTAAAATTTTCAAAAAAAAAAAGTTTTTCACAAATAAATTTCTGAAAATTAAACAATTTTGCTTAAAAAATATCAAAAATTCATGGAAAATATCAAAAAATCCAAAAAAAAAGAAAAATTTTGATCATGCGCCTTTAAATCTACAAAATTCTTACCATGTAGTCAAAACAAACGCCTTGAATATCGTCATCGGTGAACTTTTTGTTGGATTCGCAGTCGCATTCGAAGCTGTAAATATATGAATAGGGAGGGAAATTAAAAAAAAAATTAATTTACATGTGCAATCCCTCGCAAAAGTACTTTTTCTTGTCGATTTTACGAAGCATTCGCATGTTGAACATGCTGGTCAGTGAAACGATTGTTCTGAAATCAAAAATTCAAAAAACTTCAATAAAAAATTTTTTTTTTCCAAAACCTCGGCAAATTCTGTTGAAGAAGCGTCACTGCTTTGATAATATTATTCTCAAAAGTTGTCGAGCCGTGGGGCGCGGTTGCATTGAAGTAAACGTCCTCACAATAGACACAAATATCATTGGCGCCGATGAAAATGTTCACCAACTTCCAGTCCTCTTTGATGTTGATCTGCAATAGTGGTTAGTGCGGCGCATTTGCAGTATGATAAACCTCCGGATGAGCTTTCATGGTGTTAACCAAGGCTCTAGCTTGGCCAATAAGGTCCCTGGACTCTGCGCCCGGAACGCCCATATTTAAATGAGCAACCTCCCAAACGTTCTCCGATCCGATGCCCTTTGAAGGGCCAATCAGGTCAGGGTTGAATTTTCGGAGCACATCTGAAAACGTGGGCTTATTTTATCTTATTTCCAACAAAAACCAAGTCAAATTGCTTACTGGCCACTGTAATATGCTCATCCAAACTTTTATCACCGCCAATTTGAAACGCAAGGCCTCTATACTGAAGGATGACGGCCAACGGGTCGCCAGGCTGTGCTCCTGCTCCATTGGCGGCCTAAAAACGCAGTTTTTCAAGGCCTGGCCTCCTACAAAACGCACGGTAAGCGAATCGCCCAACGCGCCAATCACTTTGATGTCGGCAAAGCGGACGCTATGCGCACTGGTGGGCACTTTTTTGCTCTTCTCCATTCCGGGACATGACCAGTTTGGCGAGCCCAGGTCTTTGAGAGCTTGAGCGGTGAGTATTAAGCATGAGAGAGCTGAAAATCTTCAAAAATTGAAAAATTAGGAACAAAAAATTGATGTACCCAACCAGCACCACTTCATCATGTCGTCGGCTTGAAACTGATTTTTTTTTGTCTTATCAGAAAACTGTTTCGGTTATTATCACTGACGCTCCTCACTACACGTGTCCTTTTTCTTTTACTTCATTTCCTTGTATATACATTGGACAATAAATAAATGAAGAAAAAAATTCAAAAAAAAATTTTTTTTTCGAAAATTTTAAATTTTATAAAATTAAAAAAGTCGGCATCATCCACCGGTTGGCGCCTGCGCTCCAAGCACACCAATACCACTGTTCACACCAACCAACGATTTTGGTGGAGCGTACTTGGGAAGTTGAATAAAGCCGAGCTGCAAAAAATAAATAGTGGGCCTTGCAGCGAAATGGCGGATCTGAAGCATCGCCTTTTTGGTTTTTCTTTAAAGCGCATTTGCAAATTTAAAAAATTATTGATAAAACAGAAAAACCCCTTTTTTGGTGCAAAAACTTGAAATTAAAAAAAAAATTTTCAAATTTAAAAAAATTTTTCAAAAATAAAAAAATTTAGACATGCATCTTTAAGGATTACTGTATCGTTTTTTTTTTCTGTAGTTTGCAAATTTTTGCCACCCAAAAATGCCAGAAAAGTAGGAAAAATATCAACATTTTCCAATTTTTTGAAAAAAAATTTAGTCATGCGCCTTTAAATCTACAGTAAGACTTTTGTTTTTGGGAAATTCTATTTTTTGAGCCATTTCCTTATCTTTCCTTTGCAAAATGCAATTTGAAGACGTTTTGTGGCAAAAATGCAATCATTTTCCAAAAATAAATCCAAAAAAAATTCCGAAAATCGTAAATTTCAATTTTTTTCGAATAATTTTTTTTAGTCATGCGCCTTTGAAGGTTACTGTAGGAACGTTTTAATATCATTATTTTTTGCTGTATTTTGTGAATGTTTGCAGAAAAAAAATCGCACAAAAAATGGAAAAAGATCGACATTTTTTAAATTAAAAAACAATTTTAGTCATGCGTCTTTAAATCTACAGTAAGAATTTTGTTTTTGGGAAATTCTATTTTTTGAGCCTTTTCCTTATTTTTCCTTTGCAAACATCGAATTTTCAGACGTTTTGTGGCAAAAATGCAATCATTTTCCAAAAAAAATTCCGAAAATCGTAAATTTCAATTTTTTTCGAATAATTTTTTTCTTCGTGCGCCTTTAAAGATTACGGCAGGAACGTTTTAATAACGTTGTTTTTGCTGTATTCTGTAAATTTTTGCAGAAAAAATCGCACAAAAAATGGAAAAATATCAATATTTTCCATTTTTTTGAAAAAAAAACATTTAGTCATGCGCCTTTAAATCTACAGTAAGATTTTTGTTTTCGGGAAATTCTTTTTATTTGAGTTTTTTCCTTATTTTTCCTTTGCAAACATGGAATTTTCAGACGTTTTGTGGTAAAAATGCAATCATTTTCCAAAAAAATAAAAACCGGAAATTGTAAATTTCAATTTTTTAGTCATGCGCCTTTAAAGACTACGGTAGGAACGTTTTAATATCGTTGTTTTTGCTGTATTCTGTGAATTTTTGCAGAAAAAAACGCAAAAAAATGGAATAATATCGACATTTTCCATTTTTTTTGAAAAAATTATTTAGTCATGCGCCTTTAAATCTACAGTAAGATTTATTTTTTGGGAAATCGGATTTTTTGAGAACTTTAAAAATTGTTCATTTGCAAAATGAAATTTGCAAACGTTTTGTGGCAAAAATGCAATCATTTTCCAAAAAAAAACCCGAAAATCGTAAATTTAAATTTTTTTCAAAAAAATTTTTTTAGTCATGCGCCTTTAAAGATTACGACAGGAACGTTTTAATATCGTTATTTTTGCTGTATTCTGTGAGTTTTTGCAGAAAAAATCGCACAAAAAATGGAAAAATATCGATATTTTCCATTTTTTTTGAAAAAAACATTTAGTCATGCGCCTTTAAATCTACAGTAAGATTTATTTTTTGGGAAATTGGATTTTTTGAGAACTTTAAAAATTGTTCATTTGCAAACGTTTTGTGGCAAAAATGCAATCATTTTCCAAAAAAAAACCCGAAAATCGTAAATTTAAATTTTTTTCAAAAAAATTTTTTTAGTCATGCGCCTTTAAAGATTACGACAGGAACGTTTTAATATCGTTATTTTTGCTGTATTCTGTGAGTTTTTGCAGAAAAAATCGCACAAAAAATGGAAAAATATCGATATTTTCCATTTTTTTTTGTAAAAGACATTTAATCATGCGCCTTTAAATCTACAGTAAGAATTTTGTTTTTGGGAAATTCTATTTTTTGCGCTTTTTTCTTATTTTTCCTTTGCAAAACGAAATTTGCAAACATTTTGTGGCAAAAATGCAATCATTTTCCAAAAAAAAATTCCGAAAATCGTAAATTTCCATTTTTTTCGAAAAATGTTTTTAGTCATGCGCCTTTGAAAGTTACTGTAGGAACGTTTTAATATCATTATTTTTTGCTGTATTTTGCAAATTTTTGCCACCCAAAAATTCCAGAAAAATTGGAAAAATATCGACATTTTAAAATTTAGTCATGCGCCTTTAAATCTACAGTAAGAATTTTGTTTTTGGGAAATCGGATTTTTTGAGAACTTTACAAATTTTTCCTTTGCAAAATAAAATTTACAGACGTTTTGTGGCAAAAATGCAATCATTTTCCAAAAAAAAAAATCCAAAAATCGTAAATTTCAATTTTTTTCGAAAAATTTTTTAGTCATGCGCCTTGAAAGATCGCTATATGAACGTTTTAATAGCATTTTTTTTGCTGTATTTTGTGAATGTTTGCAGAAAAAAATCGCACAAAAAATGGAAAAATATTGACATTTTTTAAATTAAAAAACAATTTTTGGTCATGCGCCTTTAAATCTACAGTAAGAATTTTGTTTTTGGGAAATTCTATTTTTTGAGCTTTTGGGGGTACGACAGAATAGAAATAGGCGAAATAGAAATGCTACAAAATAGAAATGCTACAAAAAAGAACTGGAAAAAATAGAACTGAGCGAAATAGAAATGCTACGAAATAGAACGGCTACAAAATAGAAATGAGCGAAATAGAAATGCTACAAAATAGAAAAAATTTTGGCGATGGAGCGCGTTTGCATTATTTTTTCAATTGCTCATTTTTTTGCCGATTTTCCATTTTTTTTTTCTGAAACTGCATTGATTTTATACCTTTCTTCATTTTCGATGTTGTTAAGTGCGTAAAATATCTGAAAATTACTGAAAAATCCTATAATAATCGGAAAATTCGAAGAATAATGCAAACGCGCTCCATCGCACCGATTTCTATTTCGCCCATTTCTATTTTGTCACATTTCTATTTCGCGCTGTTCTATTCCGCTCATTTCTATTTTGTAGCCGTTCTATTTTTTCCAGTTCTTTTTTGTAGCAATTCTATTTTGTAGCATTTCTATTTCGCCTATTTCTATTCTGTCGTACCCCCGAGCTTTTTCTTTATTTTTCCTTTGCAAAATGAAATTTGCAGAAGTTTTGTGGCAAAAATGCAATCATTTTCCAACAAAAAAAAAACCGCGAATGGTAAATTTCAATTTTTTTCAAAAAATTTTTTGGTCATGCGCCTTTAAAAATTATTGCACGGGCATTTTTTTATCGGTTCTCTATCCTAGGTTCCCGTAATTTTTTCTGAGTTTTTTAATCCCATGAAAACCTGCATTCACGTGAATAGGCACGGCGTGCAAGAACAGCAAACGCGCCCTATCGATCGCACATGCCTGCGTCTCCACAGTGCAGAGCGTTCGTTTTGAGAGGGCCCTCCAGCCTGTTTCTCACTGAATTCCCCAACAAAACCGTACATTAACCGCCTGAATATACTTGGCCGCTTTGCCCGAAACGATCAAATCCTTGTTCCCATCGTAGTCGTTGAGCGATTGTTGCTCGCCCTGTAAAAAGACAATAAACGTTTCTTTTCGTGCAACAAAAAAAAATGGGAAAGGAAATCGCTCTCTCTCTCTCCCTTTCTCGCTTTCTCCCTTTTTCTGTATCGAATTCGTATATACGTGCACATAATAAAAAAACATAAATAAGAAACATAAAACATTGGAAAATGGTATATTCGAATGGAGGGAGCGGTGTGCGGCGCTGACGTGGAAGGGAAGAAAACGACCGCCCATCATCTTTTCTTTTCTTTTCAGCCGAGGGAAAAACCACATCATTCTGACATTCTGGCAGCTAAAACGTCGCCCGCCTCGGTGAATTGTTCTATTCGCTTCCCTCGTCCGTCATCCTCAACTGCCACGTTGCATCACGGTACTTTTTGTCTGCGTCTCCACAGAGCAGAGCATTAGTTTAGCTAAAAGCGCGTCGTAAATAGAGACGCAGAGACGCGAGAAAGTCGTTTTCAAATCGCTCACTCTCGTTTCTCTAACCGCCTCCGCCTCGGTAGCACACAAGGAGAGAGCGGGGCTTTTTCTATATCGTGTCGCGAATAGCAAAAAGGGCGTGGCCTAATTTTTTTGGTTTTTTGCGGAAAAAAACTTAAAAACAGTTATTCTTATTCTCAAAAAATTCAAAAATTTTGAAGAAAATTTTTTTCTTCACAAAAAAGAACCGCGCGGCACTTGCAAAAGGGGGCGTGGCCTAAGTTTTTTGATGGCTTTTCTTTAAAAAATAGTTTGAAAAGGCTATTTTGAAATGAAAATTCCCGATTTTTAGAAAAAAATTTTGTCATCATAGAAAAAAATAAAAAAAAAAACTGTGCGGCAATTGCAAAAAAGGGGCGTGGCTTAATTTTTCTCGTTTTAGTGGAAAAATACCGTAAAAATTGTTTTTTTTTTCTGAAAAGTCACAAATTGTTCGGAAATTTTTTTTCTTCGCAAAAAAGAACCGTGCTGCGCTCGCAATAAGGGGCGTGGCCTAATTTTTTTGATGATTCTTCTTTGAAAAATGGTTTGAAAAGGCTTTTTTTGAACTGAAAATTCCCGATTTTTAGAAAAAAATTTGTCTTCATAGAAAAAAATTGGAAAAAAAAAACTGTGCGGCACTTGCAAAAAAGGGGCATGACCTAATTTTTCGAATTTTAGTGGAAAAATACCGTAAAAATTGTTTTTTTTTCTGAAAGTTCACAAATTGTTCGGAAAAGTTTTTTCTTCACAAAAAAGAACCGCGCGGCACTTGCAAAAAAGGGGCGTGGCCTAATTTTTTCGCGTTTTAGTGGAAAAATACCGTAAATATTGTTTTTTTTCTGAAAAGTCACAAAATGTTAGGAAATTTTTTTTCTTCACAAAAAAGAACCGTGCGGCGCTTGCAAAAAGGGGCGTGGCCTAATTTTTTTGATGGTTTTTCTTTGAAAAATGGTTTGAAAAGGCTTTTTTGAAATGAAAATTCCCGATTTTTAGAAAAAATTATGTTCTTCATAGCAAAAAAAATTGGAAAAAAACCGCGCGGAACTTGCAAAAAAGGGGCGTGGCCTAGAAATTTTTTTAACGTGGAAAATGATTTTTCGGTTTTAAAAACGCACGAAAATGAGGTTTTCCTTGATATCGGGCCAAGAAAAAATGTAAAGGTCTCTAACCATGCCGCAAATTGCAAAAAAGGGCGGAGCCTAGAGAAAACTGGGGTTTTGTGCTTTTTGATAGATTTTTTGGTATAATTTGTTTAAAAACGTGTTGAAAGTTAAAAATTGTTCTTAAAGAGTCAAGTTAAGAAATTTGAAATTTTTTTTGGGAAAATTTTTGACTTTTTCACCACTAAAATTCAATGTTTAACCGTTCCGCTCCAAACTAATTATAACTCGCTTTTCAATGACCTGGAGCTCTGCTAGAACTCTCCTGGAGCTCTCGGAGCCTCTCTTTTGCTTTCCTTTCCAATAATGCGCACGCTCAGCGGGACGGCTATTATTATCGTTCCCAATATTATTGCACTGTGATGGGTGGTGCCACATCATATGCATACATATATGTACACCTCCAATATGTATTATTTCGGCGGCTCTGCAAAAGCTAGAGAGACAGAGAGAGAGAGAGAAAGAGGAAGGAGGGAGACTGTAGCAAGTATGTATGTCATTTGTTTGCACAGCTTCCAGCGCGCGGGCGCTCTACGCTACCATTTCATTCAGGCTCCGCCCACTTTTTTCGTGTATAAAACTGCATCGGATCGAGCCACCAGCACCCTTATTTCTATTCATTATTCTTCTCTACCATCTACATCCCGACTGTTCGAAAAAAAAAAGAAAGAAAGGTCTCTTCCGATTATAAGTAGTAGTGCCGCAGGTAACTGGAGATTGATTACCTACTGCCTCCTGCTTAAAATTGGAATTTCGATGACTTTACGTGTTCATGGTCGTCTGGCGCAATCTTGGCACTGTGCCAAAGCAATGAGACGCAGACAGAGAGAGAGAGAGAGAGAGCGTTGTCACGCGACGCGACCGCAGCGCCTGTGCTCACCTGTCTCGGAAATATGGCCTCTGCGAACGGCGGCAATCCGCCCGCCGGTCCGGACCCGTCCAATCCGACCGACACGCCGGTGCCCACTGACACTGGATCGTTGCCCGGCACACCGACACCCACTCCGAAACCGACGCCTGCAATGAAATTTGCATTAACAGTCGTGGTGTTCACACGCTTTATGGAATGTGATGTGATGCGACGCGATGCGACGCGTCGCATCGCATTGGATGGAAATCAAATCAAATCGAATCGAATTTTGGGGGTGCTACGGTATAGAACTCGCACGGAATAGAACTGCTACGGAATAGAACTGCTCGGAATAGAACCGGCTGAAATGAAACTGTACTTAAAATTTTAAAGGTAGTCATGAAATTTCAATTTTTAAATTTTTTGTATGTTTGCGCGTCAATTCTGATTCATTTTCTTGAAAAAGCAGGCTTTTTTGGTGTTTGCGTACTTTTTAAAGTACCGTAGTTATGAAAATTCAATTTTAAAATATTTGCGCGTCAAATCCTATGCATTTTCATGTAAATTGCTTTATTTTGATCAAAAAAGGTTTTTTTGGTGTTTCCGTACTTTTTAAAGTACGGTAGTCATGAAAATTTTATTTTTTAATTTTTTTATTTTTGCGCGTCAAATCTGATGTATTTGCTTAAAAATAGGTTGCTTTTTATGTGAAACAAGATTTTTCAGTGTTTGCGTACTTTTTAAAGTACCGTAGATATGAAAATTCGATTTTATAATTTTTTTTTCAATTTTTGCGCGTCAAATCTGATGCATTTTCTTGAAAATTATCTATTTTTGATCTAGAATACCGTAAAACCTGTATTAGACTTGCCCCCCCCCCTAACCAAACGCATTAACAGTGGCAAAAGCATAAATCAGATAATTTGCCTCTCTAATAGACTTGCACCCGGTCCAGGCATTGAAACAATAGAATTGCACCCTTTAATAGACGTTTCTTTCTAATAAACTTGCACTCTAGCGAGGTTTTGGAACTGGAACTTGCATGCAAGTCTAATACAGGTTTTACGGTATGTTTCCTCTGTGTTTGCGTACTTTGTAAAGTACCGTAGTCAGTTTTGTATGTTTGCGCGTCAAATCTAATGCAATTTCTTTAAAAAACAAAATGATTTTTTGGTGTTTGCGTACATTTCAAGGGACCGTAGTCATGAAATTTCAATTTTTAAATTTTTTATGTTTTTGCATGTCAATTCTGATGCATTTTTATGCGAATTGCTTTATTTTGATCCAAAAAAGGTTTTTTGCTGTTTGCGTACTTTTCGGGATACCGTAGTCATGAAATTTCAAATTTTCAAATTTTTATCTTTTTGCGCGTCAAATCTGATGCACTTTCATGCAAATTGCTTTATTGTGATCGAAAAAAGGTTTTTTGATGTTTGCGTACATACATTTCAAGTTACCGTAGTCATAAAATTTTGACTTTTCAGTTTTTTGTATGTTTGTGCGTCAAATCTGATGCATTTTATTGAAAATCATCTATTTTTGATCGGAAAAAAGTTTTTTTTTGTGTTTTCGTAATTTTCAGGATACCGTAGTCATGAAATTTCATCATTTCAATTTTTTGTATGTTTGGGCGTGAAATCTGATGCATTTTTAAAATTTTTTTTTAACATTTTGATTAAAAATTGTTTTTTTTTGGTTTTTGCGTACATTTCAAGGGACCGTAGTCATTCAATTTTGATTTTTCAATTTTTTGTATGTTTGCGCGTCAAATCTAATGCAATTTCTTTAAAAATAAAATGATTTTTTGGTGTTTGCGTACATTTCAAGAGACCGTCCGTAGGCATAACACTTTGATTTTTTAATTTTTAGTATGTTTGCGCGTCAAATCGGATGCATTTTCTTGAAAAATGGTTTTCTGGTGTTTGCGTATTTTCCAGGTACCGTAATTATGAAATTTCGATTTTTTGATAGTTTGCGCGTCAAATTTGATGCATTTTCTTGTAAATCACGTATTTTTAATTTAGAATAGGTTTTTTCTGTCTTTGCGTACTTTTCAAGGTGTCCTAGTTATGAAAAATTCAGTTTGAAAGTTTGCGCGTCAAATCTGATGCATTTCCAGGCTTTAGATCGCCCGTTTATTTAAATCCTCACCCACTGCTCCAATATCCTTCAAAAGCCCATTGTGACGTGGATCGGGCGGCAAATCAGTGGTGGTGATTCCGAATTGAGCATCCCTGACAGCCGATCTCAAATCGTCAGCCGGATCTACAGTAGTCGAACGGTATCTTTGAAGGAGAATTTTCTCATTTTCGTTGAGACTTCTGCTAGGGGTTTGAGGTTTTTGTTGTAGCATAGTAGTGGCCTCTTCTTCTTCTTCTTCTTGGTCTCCTCGAAAACCCCAAGAATTGTGCTCATTGTAATTTTCAGGTCTTTTTGCATGATTATGATGACTTGGGCGTGGTTTATCATTGTCTCTAGTCCTGAAATTTATCTGAAAAGGTTCAATGTTGAGAAAAAAAAACTCACAAGCCAGCGGTCCGGGAAAACGGATCGGGACGATCGTCACGGCCAAATGGGAATGGATCGATTGGGGCGTTTTCTGATAAGATATTGATAAATTTATAAAAAATTATTAAAAAAAAGAAACCCACCAACGATTGAGATTACTGTCAAAAGCAGGAAAAAATCGATGAAAATTGAAACTTTCTGCATTGTTTTTTTTGAGTACTACTAAAATGAAGGTACTAAAATAATTAACAAATAAAAAAATAGATAAAGATAAAGACGATGGCAATGCCAGTGATATTGATGGGTGTGTAATCATCACTTAAACATGATAAAATCAGGTTTAGTCACACACTGTGGGGGCTATAAATGTCAAAAAGTTTGGAAACAATATTTTTGAATTAGAGTCGATGGAATAAAACAACTTCACATAAATGAAATAGAGAGGTCGGCCATTTCTCGCATCTCTGCGTCTTCATGTTGCACGTGTTGAGCTAATATTTAACGCTCTGCACTGTGGAGACGCAGACATGCGACATTGCGTGTTTGCCTTCACGTAGGGTCTAGGACTCCGTGTAAGGGAAAAATTGCCAATTTATAGCCGAAATACAATGTATTCAGCTTGCATATAGCGGAAAATATCAAAATTTTTTCAAAGTTTGCAAAAAACAGTCGATTACAGGCCGAAATTTCCGATTTCTTGGTATAATTGCCGGTGTATTGCCGATAAGTCCAGATTGCTGTTTTTTGGGGTTGGAAGGGCAAATATTTAGACCAAGGCGAATTTTAGCGGGTATTTCTCGCATCTCTGCGTCTCCACGTGTTGAGCTAATATTTAATGCTCTCCACTGTGGAGACGCAGACATGCGATAGAGCGCGTTTGCCTTTACGTAGAGTCTAGGATTCCGTGTAAAGGAAAAAGTGTCAATTCATAGCAGCCGAAATACAATGTATTCAGCTTGTATATAGCGGAAAATGTCGAATTCTTTGTCAAAGTTTGCAAAAAACAGTCGATTTCAGGCCGAAATTTCCGATTTGTTGCTATAATTGCCGATGTATTGCCGATAATTCCAGATTTCTGTTTCTTTTTTTTTGCGATTGGAAGGGCAAATATTTAGACCCAAACGAATTTTAGCAAGTGTTTCTCGTATCTCTGCGTCTCCATTTTGCACGTTGAGGTAATATTTAACGCTCTCCACTGTGGAGACGCAGACATGCGATATTGCGTGTTTGCCTTCACGTAGAGTCTAGGACTCCGTGTAAGGGAAAAAATTGCCAATTTATAGCAGCCGAAATACAATGTATTCAGCTTGCATTTAGCGGAAAATGTCAAAAATTTGTCAAAGTTTGCAAAAAACAGTCGATTTCAGGCCGACATTTCCGATTTGTTGCTATAATTGCCGGTGTATTGCCGATAACTCCAGATAGCTGTTTTTTTGCGATTGGAAGGTCATAAATTCAGACCCAGGCGAATTTTTGCGGGTATTTCTCGCATCTCTGCGTCTCCACGTGTTGAGCTGATATTTAACGCTCTCCACTGTGGAGACGCAGACATGCGATATTGCGTGTTTGCCTTTACATAGGGTCTAAGACTTCTTTTAAGGGAAAAATTGCCAATTTATAGCCCAAATACAATGTATTCAGCTCGCATTTAGCGGAAGATGTCAAAGTTTGCAAAAAACAGTCGAAATTTCCGATTTGTTGCTATAATTGCCGGTGTATTGCCGATAATTCCAGATTTCTGTTTTTTGAGGTTGGAAGGGGATATATTCAGACCCAGGCGAATTTTAGCGGCCATTTCTCGCATCTTTGCTTCTCCATTTTGCACGCGTTGAGCTAATATTTAACGCTCTCCACCGTGGAGACGCAGACATGCGATAGAGCGCGTTTGTCTTTACATAGGGTCTAGGACTTCGTGTAAGGGAAAAATTGCCAATTTATAGCCGAAATACAATGTATTCAGCTTGCATATAGCGGAAAATGTCAAAATGTTGTCAAAGTTTGCAAAAAACAGTCGAAATTTCCGATTTGTTGCTATAATTGCCGGTGTATTGCCGACAATTCCAGATTTCTGTTTCTTTTTTTTGCGATTGGAAGGTCATAAATTCAGACCCAGGCGAATTTTTGCGGGTATTTCTCGCATCTCTGCGTCTCCACGTGTTGAGCTAATATTTAACGCTCTCCACTTTGGAGACGCAGACATGCGATAGAGCGCGTTTGCCTTCACGTAGGGTCTAGGACTCCGTGTACGGGAAAAATGTCAATTTATAACTCAAATACAATGTATTCAGCTTGCATATAGCGGAAAATGTCAAAATGTTGTTAAAGTTTGCAAAAAATAGACAGTTTAGTGCTGAAATCGCCGTTGTTTTGCTATTCTCAGTACGGAGCGCTGCAGACGCGCTCCCTTCGCACAGTGGTGGACGCGGCCTCGTTGGCGACGAGATAGTGCAGAAAATTGAGAGAGCCGTGGCCGATGTTTCGCTCTGATTTCTCTAAACCTCACTCCAAATGCATGTGCAATTTTTTGTTCGTTTGGAGCGAGTTTTCAGCATTTTATACCGAGTATATAATATAAATTATCGTTATTACTCTTATTTTGCCCTTTAAACACCCACACACACACACACACACACACCGCCAAAGAACTATTAAAGAGTGTGTCAAATTTGCCCATTGATAACATTATTAAAGAAAGGCGTGTTATCATTTTTGAAAATTTCACATTTTATTTCAGCATTTTCTATATTTTATAAAGCTGTACGATTGTAAAGATTTTCATGCTTTTTGCTGAAAAAATAAGGCGCCGACCTACAGTAACCCTAAAAACACTATTTTGGCTTTTTTTTCAAAAATATTTGGGTTACGGTAGGTCGCTTTATTTTTTTTTCGAAAACATTTCTGTTGCACCCTTCAATTTACTGCCTAACAGGCTTGTTTTACATTCAAAAAACGCCACATTCCACTGATATGGTCAGATAGGAAAAAGAAGCGCGCTGCTCCATGGAGCCTGAAAAATGGCTGATAAGCGGTGACGGCTGACCGAAAAATGAAAAACTGAAAGTTTGTCTTTGGTTTTTCGCCCCCCTCCAGGCTTGTCGTATAGACTTTTCCTTCTTTTATTTCAGCACTTTTCTTTCTTAAAAAATTCCATTTCAGGGGCAAGGAAACCGGACCAACCTCGTCTGAACCATGGGCTCGATCTATCGGTCGGAGCACATGAAATTGTGCCAAATCTTTTTTCAATCCGAGTCGGCGTATCAGTGTGTTGCGGAGCTCGGCGAGCTCGGGCTTGCTCAGTTTATCGATCTGAATGAGGAGCAGAATTCGTATCAGAGAAAGTTTGTGAATGAAGTGAGGCGGTGCGATGAGATGGAGAGGAAGATTAGTGAGTTTTGCGCGTCAAGTTTGATGCATATCGTACTGTAGTCTTTTCCCATTGTTTCTGAAGTTTGCGCGGCAAATCTAATGCATTTTCTCTAGGGTTTTAGGTGCTTGCGTACTTATCAAAGTACCATAATCTCGATTTTTATTTTTTTGAATTTCGCGCGTCAAATCTGATGCAATTTCTCTAGTTTTTTGGTGTTTGCAGACTTTGCAAAGTACCGTAATCCCGATTTTGAAATTTTAAAACATTGCGTGTCAAAGCTGATGCATTTTCTCACTCACAAGTGACTTTCTACGTATATTAGGTAAATTTGGTGTTTGCATACTTTTCAAACTACCGTAGCATTGATTTTTAGTTTCTGAAGATTTGCGCGTCAAATCTGGTGCATTTTCTCGAAAATGCCATTTTTTGACCTTCCCTAGGCTTCTTTTGGTGTTTGCGTACTTATCAAAGTACCGTCGTCCCGAATTTCAAATTTTAAAACTTTGCGCGTCAAACCCGATGCATTTTGATGTAAATTGCTTGCTTTTTATGTGAAACAAAATTTTTTAGTTTTCGCGTACTTTTCAAACTACCGTAGTATTGATTATTAGTCTCTGAAGCTTTGCGCGTCAAATCTGGTGCATTTTCTTGAAAATTCCATGTTTTTGACCTACTTTTCGGTTTTTGGTGTTTGCGTACTTTTAAAAATACCGTAGTCCCGATTTTGAAATTTTAAAACATTGCGTGTCAATGCTGATGCATTTTCTCACTCACAAGTGACTTTCTACGTATATTAGGTAAATTTGGAGTTTGCGTACTTTTCAAGCTACTATATTATTGATTTTTAGTTTCTGAAGCTTTGCGCGTCAAATCTGGTGCATTTTCTCGAAAATTCCATGTTTTTGACCTTCCCTAGGATTCATTTGGTGTTTGCGTACTTATCAAAGTACCGTAATCTCGATTTCTATTTTTTTTTTAATTTTGCGCGTCAAATCTGATGCATTTCACCGCAATTTTTATGTTTTTAATCTTCATTTGGTAAATTTGGTGTT
The DNA here is from genome assembly GCA_963572235.1 of Caenorhabditis japonica. NCBI lineage: Eukaryota > Metazoa > Nematoda > Chromadorea > Rhabditida > Rhabditidae > Caenorhabditis > Caenorhabditis japonica. The sequence goes on along the minus strand of OY754343.1, from coordinate 19,953,577 downwards.
TGCGTACTTTTAAAAATTTCGTAGTCCCGGTTTTTAATTTTTAAAATTTTGCGCGTCAAATCTGGTGCATTTTCTCGAAAATTCTATGTTTTTAACCTTCCCTAGGGTTCTTTTGGTGTTTGCGTACTTATCAAAGTACCGTAATCTCGATTTTTATTTTTTTTAATTTTGCGCGTCAAATCTGATGCATTTTCCAGAAATTTTCATGTTTTTGATCTTCCTTCGCTAAATTTGGTGTTTGCGTACTTTTAAAAATACCGTAGTCCTGATTTTAAAATTTTAAAACTTTGCGCGTCAAATCTGGTACATTTTCTCGAAAATTCTATGTTTTTGACCTACTTTTGGATTTTTGGTGTTTGCGTACTTATCAAAGTACCGTAATCCCGATTTTTAATTTTTAAAAATTTGCGCATCAAATCTGGTGCATTTTTCAGAAATTGTCATGTTTTGATCTTTATTTGGTGTTTGCATACTTTTAAAAATACCGTAGTCTCGATTTAAAAGTTTTTAAAACTTTGCGTGCCAAATCCGATTCATTTTCTCACTCACAAGTTACTTTCTACGTATATTAGGTAAATTTGGTGTTTGCGTACTTTTCAAACTACCGTAGTATTGATTTTTAGTTTCTGAAGCTTTGCGCGTCAAATCTGGTGCATTTTCTCGAAAATGCCATGTTTTTGACCTTCCCTAGGATTCATTTGGTGTTTGCGTACTTATCAAAGTACCGTAATCTCGATTTCTATTTTTTTTTTAATTTTGCGCGTCAAATCTGATGCATTTCACCGCAATTTTTATGTTTTTGATCTTCATTTGGTAAATTTGGTGTTTGCGTACTTTTAAAAATTTCGTAGTCCCGGTTTTTAATTTTTAAAATTTTGCGCGTCAAATCTGGTGCATTTTCTCGAAAATTCTATGTTTTTGACCTTCCCTAGGGTTCTTTTGGTGTTTGCGTACTTATCAAAGTACCGTAATCTCGATTTTTATTTTTTTAAATTTTGCGCGTCAAATCTGATGCATTTTCCAGAAATTTTCATGTTTTTGATCTTTATTTGGTGTTTGCATACTTTTAAAAATACCGTAGTCCCGATTTTAAAATTTTAAAACTTTGCGCGTCAAATCCGATTCATTTTCTCACTCACAAGTGACTTTCTACGTATATTAGGTAAATTTGGTGTTTGCGTACTTTTCAAACTACTATATTATTGATTTTAGTTTCTGAAGCTTTGCGCGTCAAATCTGGTGCATTTTCTCGATAATTCCATGTTTTTGATGTACTTTGGGATTTTTGGTGTTTGCGTACTTATCAAAGTACCGTAGTACCGAATTTAAAATTTGAAAACTTTGTGCGTCAAACCCGATGAATTTTCCAGAAATTTTCATGTTTTTGATCTTCATTTGGTAAATTTGGTGTTTGCGTACTTTTCAAACTACCGTAGTATTGATTTTTAATTTCTGAAGCTTTGCGCGTCAAATCTGCTGCATTTTCTCTAGTTTTTTGGTGTTTGCGTACTTTTCAAACTGCCGTAGTATTGATTTTTAGTTTCTGAAGCTTTGCGCGTCAAATCTGGTGCATTTTTTTTTTCGAAAATTCCATGTTTTTGAAATACTTTTGGATTTTTGGTGTTTGCGTACTTTTCAAACTACCGTAGTATTGATTTTTAATTTCTGAAGCTTTGCGCGTAAAATCTGGTGCATTTTTTTTTTTTGAAAATTCCATGTTTTTGATGTACTTTGGGATTTTTGGTGTTTGCGTACTTATCAAAGTACCGTAGTACCGAATTTAAAATTTGAAAACTTTGTGCGTCAAACCCGATGAATTTTCCAGAAATTTTCATGTTTTTGATCTTCATTTGGTAAATTTGGTGTTTGCGTACTTTTCAAACTACCGTAGTATTGATTTTTAATTTCTGAAGCTTTGCGCGTTAAATCTGCTGCATTTTCTCTAGTTTTTTGGTGTTTGCGTACTTTTCAAACTGCCGTAGTATTGATTTTTAGTTTCTGAAGCTTTGCGCGTCAAATCTGGTGCATTTTTTTTTTCGAAAATTCCATGTTTTTGAAATACTTTTGGATTTTTGGTGTTTGCGTACTTTTCAAACTACCGTAGTATTGATTTTTAATTTCTGAAGCTTTGCGCGTAAAATCTGGTGCATTTTTTTTTTTGAAAATTCCATGTTTTTGACCTACTTTCGGATTTTTGGTGTTTGCGTACTTTTAAAAATACCGTAGTCGCGATTTTAAAGAGACCCCACGAAAAGGGGGGAAAGCGTCGAAATGTGGGAACGAAAAGGGGGGAAAATGGGCGGAGCCTGATTTTTTTTGATTTTTGTCGAAGGCTTCGAGCATTTTAGTTTCAAAAAAATTAAATAAGGCCGATTGGAACTTAAAACTATTATTCGAAAAAATGTCGCAAGAGTTTGCGGCACTTTTACGGTTGGCTCCGCCCATTTTCCCCCCTTTTCGTTCCCACATTTCAACACTTTCCCCCCTTTTCGTGGGGTCTCAATTTAAAATTTTCAAACTGTGCGCGTCAAATCTTATGCATTTTCTCATTAATTAGTGATTTTCTACGTATATTAGTTAAATTGAGTGTTTTCGTACTTTTCAAACTGCCGTAGTATTGATTTTTAGTTTCTGAAGCTTTGCGCGTCAAATCTGGTGCATTTTTTTTTTTCGAAAATTCCATGTTTTTGACATATATACTTTTGGATTTTTGGTGTTTGCGTAGTTTTAAAAAAACCGTAGTCCCGATTTTAAAATTTCAAAACTTTGCGCGTCAAACCCGATGCATTTTCCAGAAATTTGCATGTTTTTGACACAGCAAATTCCATGTTTCGACGTTCCCTAGGTTTCTTTGGTGTTTGCGTACTTTTCAAAGTACCGTAGTTCTGACTTTTAGTTTTGAGAAGTAAGGGAAACCGTACCTTATTATTTTCAAGGATAGCGCCTCAAATCTTACTTTCAGCCTACGTGGAAGACGAAATCACCAAAGACGAGGTGCCGATCCCGGACTACGATGACCATATCCCAGCGCCTCAGCCAAAACACATGGGTGAAATGGAGGCCAACTTGGAGAAACTCGAAGAGGAGCTCCTCCAAATCAACAAGAACACAAAGGTGCTCAAAACCAACCACATCCAATTGTTGGAGATGAAAGCCGTGTTGGAGCACGTCACCCAGCTGATGGACCATCAGAGCAAACGCGAAGCGGCCATGTCAATCTCAGAGGCGGCTCGCGGAGAGGCCGGACCGATTGCCGTCGGAATGCGACAAGAGTTTGACAAACCGGTGAGAGATGAGAATGAGTTGAAGTAAGTGCCCTTAAATATTAAGCATTTTAAACCTAATATACCTATGTATATGTATAATTTTCCAGATTTGTAACCGGAGTGATCTCCCGCGCCAAATCCCTCGCGTTCGAGCGTTTCCTCTGGCGCCTATCCCGCGCCAAAGTCTTCGCCAAGTTTGTGCCAATCGCCGAGAAGACCGACGTGTTCTCGCACAATTTCGAGGACAAGTCCGTGTTCATCTTGTTCTTCTCCGGAGAGCAACTGCGCGCCAAGGTCAAAAAGATTTGCGATGGATTCCAAGCCAAGTGCTACACGGTCCCAGAGAACCCAGCCGAGAGAACTAAACTTTTGGCCAATATTAAGGAGCAGAGCCACGACATGCAGGCGGTCATCGAGAAGACTCTTGATTATCGAGCAAAGTGCATCACAACCGCTGCCATGAATCTGAGAAAGTGGGGAATTATGTTGCTCAAGTTGAAGAGCATTTTCCACACGTTGAACATGTTCTCTGTGGATGTCACTCAAAAGTGTCTTATCGCCGAGTGCTGGGTGCCCGAGGCCGATATTGGGCAGGTCAAGAACTCTCTTCACATGGGAACAGTACATTCTGGCTCCACGGTGCCAGCGATTCTCAATGAGATGGAAACTCACAAGTATCCACCGACCTACTTTAAGCTCAACAAGTTCACGCAAGGATTCCAAAACATTGTGGACGCGTACGGTATTGCCAATTATCGTGAGGTAAATCCAGCGCCATGGACCATCATCTCTTTCCCCTTCCTGTTCGCAGTCATGTTCGGTGACGCTGGACATGGAATCATCATGCTGTTGGCCGCCTCGGCATTTGTAATCTTCGAGAAGAAACTGATCTCGATGAAAATTAAGGACGAGATCTTCAACACCTTCTTTGGCGGTCGTTACGTCGTCTTGTTGATGGGAATGTTTGCAATTTACACTGGATTCATCTACAACGACTTCTACTCTAAATCCGTCAACATTTTCGGATCAAGCTGGGTGAATCCGTACAAGCCAGAGTTGTTGGTGGCTATGGAGAAACAAGGACTCGATACAGACTCGGAACTTTCGTTGACCATGCCTCCCGACACCGCCTTCCTTCACGACTACGGACCGTATCCGTTTGGCGTGGATCCGGTTTGGAATTTGGCGATTAACCGATTGAACTTTTTGAATCCAATGAAAATGAAGACTTCAATCATTTTGGGAATTGCGCAAATGGCTTTTGGTATCCTGCTATCGTTGATGAATCATTTGTGAGTCATTGATGCGGTGCGAATTCAACTATTTTTTGTATATTACAGGGGAAACCGCTCCGTGGTCGACATTCTGTTCGTCTTCATCCCACAATGCCTTTTCTTGGGCTGTATTTTCGTGTATCTGTGCCTGCAAGTCATCATGAAATGGATCTTCTTCTGGGTGAAACCAGCGTACATCTTTGGACAACTTTATCCGGGACCGAATTGTGCACCGTCGCTTTTGATCGGCTTGATCAACATGTTCATGGTTAAGACTAGAAGCGTGAGTCAGCTGAGCCGGTGCCAACAGCACAGTGAGATTCCTTGTTGGTTGCTCTGACGTACATACAGCACTGGCCAAAGCCAAATATAATGCTCGTTTCGCTGCTTTCTGTTCAAAATGACCAACTTTGAGTGTGTGTCAAGAATAAGCTTTTCATCCCGCCCGGCCAACGGACACCCGCTGCCCGTCCGCATTGCCCGGTCTGCGATTTTACGTGACGGTGTTTGGACACACCGTCACGGTACATTGCACGTAATTCAATTGTCGATTTTTTTATGATTTCCCAATGGTATTTAACATGATTTTTAATGTTTTTTTTTTCGTAATTTCAACAATAAAAATATTTTAGAAAGTCGAAAATGATTAAAATGGAGAGAAGCTGTTCGTCAAGTAGCGAGGAAAATAATATTGAGGAACCATTGGAAAAAAAGGAAAATCAATATCGCCATTTTCCAGCGTTTCGCGTAATAAAAAAGTTACGAATATAAAGGGCTCTGGGACGTTTCGAAACCTGCCTTTTCGAAACTGGGACGTTCCGAAACTTTTTTGAATTTTTGCGGCATACTAGTGGATTCAAATTCCCAAAAAAATAAAAACAACTGATAAAAACGAAAAATAAATACCAAATGCCCGCGTGTTTCGGTGTCAATTGGAGAAAAACAATACGCAAAAATGCAAAAAAGTTTCGAAACGTCCCAGTTTCGAAATGGCAGGTTTCGAAACGTCCCAGAGCCATATAAAGAGGTTTGCGAAAAATAAAAATGAAATAATAATTCAAGATTCCTTTTAAGATCGAGTGGACAAAAAGTTTCAATCGAATTGTTGGCTCTGGGACGTTTCGAAACTTGTCACTTCAAAACTGGGGCGTTTCGAAACTTTAGTGCATATTTTGGGGTAAATTTTCCGGTAAATTTTGAAAAATTCTCCGAATACCGGTAAAATCAATAGTGCAAATACGGCGTCGAAAAATAGTACTAAAGTTTCGAAACGTCCCAGTTTCGAAGTGACAAGTTTCGAAACGTCCCAGTTTCGAAATGTCTTTCATTAATAAACATTTTTTAAATTACCATTTCATTAATACTGTTATTAAAGAAATAAAAAACATTTCACGCGGGCGTTTTTTTTTTGCCCGGGCATCGGACGGCCCTTTACCCGGACGGGTCGGACGGGCGAAAAACGCCCGCCGTCACGTCACGAACTTTGAAAGTGCACCACTAATTTGAAAATGTTTGTGTTGAACCTTCCAACCTATGACTATTTTATTTTACTAGTTGATAACTTTTTTGTATGACTATTTTTAAAGGTACTGTAGATTTCAAAAGCGATAATACTCAAAAATTGTAATTTGTACAGGAGGATTATCGATCCTAGAGTACCTTTGAAAGTAGTCATACAAAAAAGTTATCAACTATTTTTTTATATAAGATTTTTTTATTCACGGGTTGAGATTTAAAAAAAACATTTTTAAAAGCGTTGGGGAGCCGAGGAAAATCGATAATCGAAAAACAATCGGTTACCAGCTGCAACCGACCGGCGGCCTAAAATCGATAATTTAGGGAACGCTACGCGCCAAATTCAAACTGTATTTAATATCTCGGTTTTCAGCCTGGCTTCGCCGATCACGTGAACAACGGCGGCAAAGAATGGGTAACGGTGGACGGAAAGAACGTCACGTACACCGTGTTCGACCAATGCTACCTCCAACAATGGTACCCGAATCAGTCGCTCGTTGAGGTCATCCTCCTGCTCATCGCCGTCTTCTCGGTGCCGGTGATGCTGCTCGTCAAACCGTTCTACATCCGCTGGCGTCACTCTCGCGGCCTGCCAATAGAGCTGGGACACGGCCCGGACGACGATCATGGCGAGTTCAACTTTGGCGACGTCATGGTGCATCAGGCGATTCACACGATTGAGTTTGTGCTCGGATGCGTCTCGCACACAGCCTCCTATTTGCGTCTTTGGGCTCTTTCGTTGGCTCACGCTCGTAAGTTTCGTTTTGCGACCGACGTTACGTTTGGCGACCGATATGAATTGCAGAGCTCTCCGAAGTGTTGTGGTCCATGGTGCTCAACATTGCGCTCTCGATGGGCGGTTGGGGTGGATCGGTGGCCATCACCATCATCTTCTACTTAATCTTCTCCGTTCTCTCCATCTGTATTCTCATTTTGATGGAAGGACTTTCGGCGTTCCTCCACGCGATTCGTCTGCATTGGGTCGAGTTCCAGTCCAAGTTCTACGGTGGTACGGGAATTGCGTTTGAGCCGTTTAGTTTTGTCAAGATTATTCGCGTCTATGAGGGTCTCGATCAATAATGGTTTTTTTTACAATTCCGTAGATATAAAAAACAACTTTAATAAATAAATATTAGCGAGAGAAAAAAAACAACGTTTTGCTTCCTTTCTTCTTCTTCCCAGACCGCTCATCACAAATTTATGAGTTTTTATCTAAAACTTATCACGTATTCCCGAGTACGTGAGATGTCGTAAAATGGGTCTTGACACGATCGGTGTTTGCACACTTGTGGATTTGAATATTTGGTTTTGAATTGTTTTCAATTAAAATTTTTCTTTATTTTTTCATGTTATTTTTTTTACTTATATTGGGACCAAAAAAAATTTTTTTTCGATTTTTTTTGTTTTTTCGGGTTTTTTTGGATGAAACAAAAAATTTTTTGATTTTTTTTTTCGATGGTGAAAGTGAGACCAAAACATTTTTTGATTTTTTTTTGGGCAAAAACTCATTCAGTATATGCTCCGAATTGACAAAAACCTCTTCAACAAAAACTTGGAAAATTTCTTTTTAAATGACAGAAATACGTACATTTTTTGGAATTTTTTTTTGTTTTTTTGTTAATTTTTTTAAGAGCAAAAAAAATTTTTTTTTTTGGTAATTTTTTTGAGGACAGAAAATATTTTTTTTTTTGTGGAAATTTTTTTTTTGTCCAACCCCTGCTTAGGAGGTCATTAATGTAAAAAATAACATGATTTTTCCAATTCACCCATGTCGAAAAATGTAAACAATCTACAGTATCCCAAGTACTGTCGTGGCGAGACCCATTTTACGACATCTCAAGTACTCGGGAATACGTAATATACATTTTTCCTATTTCACGAGCGAAATTCATTTACGACACTCTGATTTTCTGCACGCAGGTAGCAAAAAAAAACTACGAAAATTATGCCAAATTCCGCCTAAATATTTATCACATCATTTATTTGTGCGGTATATTTATGACAGGCGCGGAGCTCATGAAAAATTCAAAAAATAAACGACACCGCCCAAGTTTTCTTTTTTTTTTGGTGCCAATCTCTTTCTTTTTAGGTCAAGTATTTATTACTTATTACTTCCGGGCGACTGCAAAAAAAGAATTATGTGTCTTTTTCTATTTTTTAAAAAAGAAAAAAAAATATTTTACCGTCAGGTGACCTTGAACCCTGGCCTTTGCATTCTCAGTCAAACGCGTTACCGGCGAGGCCATGCGGTTGAAAATCTGCACGGGTGTAAAAGCCGTAGAAAAGGCGGGGCGCGCGGCTACGACGTTCCGCTATTCCGCGGTTTTTCGCTGCGAGACCATCCATGTTCCAGATATGGCTCTAATAAAAGTGCATGCACCTAAAATCTTTAAAAACCCTATATATAATATTGTGGTGTTGACCGTCTGAGCCAAAGCAAAAGCCGATAATCATGGATTTTTTTTCTAATTTTGTAAAAAAAGGAACATTTTATGACATGTTCATTTTCAGGTTCCAAGAAGACTGAAATTAAACATGTTAAAAACTTTAAAAAACGTGAAAAAAATGTCAAAGGGTTACGGTACCTTCAAAAGTCTGCAAACACCACGAAACACCCAGAACACGTATTTCTTGATAAAAATTCTGAAAAAAAAGCAAAAAAAAATTGTTTCAAAATGTTTTTTTGTTATTAGTTTTTGTCCAAAATGTTTTGGCTCATTGAGCGCGGCTTCTTTTTGTTGAATTTTTGCATTTTTTTTAATAATAAGGAAGTCAAAATTCAAAAAAAAAATATTAAACAAAAAAAAATTCGAAAAAAAAAAATTTTTTTTTTTGAAAAAAGTGTTTTTTCCAAAAAAAAATTTTTCCATTTTGAATTTGATGGCCTAGAAAATCCTAGTCCTCCCGTTCATTTACTTTATATTTTAATCATTAATCTCTACATTCTTGGATCTTCCTAATAACGCTAATTTAACGGCACATTTCCGATGCGTTCCTTTTTATTTTTGCTACTTTTTTTTTACATTTTCCGACTGAATTTCAGCTTTCTTCACTTCATTCTTGTGCTCAGGCTTTTGCAAACTCTGCGAAATTCGAAGTTTTCGTCAAAAAATCTTACTGTAGCCTGCCTTAAAGGCGCATGACTAAAATTGTTGCAAGTTTTTCCGGATATGAAATTTTTATCCCCATTTTCTGAGCTCATTTCCTGTCCCACACCCACCACATTTTTCATTTTATAAATGTCATATCATTCGTAAAGTTTCAGTAACTTTTTTCCATCTTTTTTTCGGGAAAAATTTTTTTCAAAAAAAAATTTTTTTTTTTTCAAAATTTTTTATTTTTCGATTAAAATTGTTTTTGTTTTTTTAATCTCCTAAATACTCTGTAATTTGATTTTTGCAATATTTCTATTATATTTCTCTGCGAAATACAACGTTTTGTTAAAAAAATCATTAAAAATTGTTTTTCAAGCCGGAACTTTTATTTCACTGATTGCCAATAATCATTCTCCCTTTTGCCAGTTAAATAGTCTTGTTTTTGAGGCGATAAACATATTCGCTCGGCGCTAAACGAGATTAATATCAATCGTGTTGTTAATCATTCTCGTGCCGTAATTTTCGCGAAATTTTGGGAAAACTTGGTTTTTTTGTTGTACATTTTGATTATAAAATAGAGAAAAGTGTGAAAAACTTGTTAATTTTTTTCAAAAAATGGAGAAAAAAAGAGAAAAAACGAAAAATTCGGTGAAACGCAAAAAAACAAAACTACCGTAATTTAAAGGCGCATACCCTAAAATTGTTTTGTTTTTTTTTGTTTGATTTTTCTTAATTTTTGTTGGTTTTTTGTGGTTTTTATGTAGAATTGGTACCATAAATTTAAAATAAAACATAATTTTCAGCAAAAAACTTAGAAAAATACTGAAAAAAAAATTAAAATGTTTTTTTAAATTAATTTTTTTTTGCGGATAAAATAGAGAAAAGTGTGAATAACACTGTTTAAGTTTTTAATTTTTGTCAAAAAACTGAGAAAAAATGAGAAAAAAACGGCGAAAAAGAGAAAAAATCGGTTTAACGCGATAAAACGAAATTATCGTAGTTTAAAGGCACATACCCTAATTTTGTTTTGGTTTTTTGATGGTTTTTTATGGTTTTTGAGTTATTTTTTTTTTGTTTTTCGGTTTTTTTAGTGTTCTAAATCTGAAAATGAACCTAATTTTCAATAAAAACCTTCAAAATATTTGGAAAGTTTGAAAAAATTTTCAAAAAAATTTAAAAAAAAATTTTTTATTTGTTAATTTAAAATTATTAACTTTTGTTCTTAAAAACTACAGAACAGAGTGAAAACAATTAAAAAATATTAAAAAACAATGAAAATCACAAAAAAATTTGAAAAATTTGGGTATGCGCCTTTAAATTACGGTAGTTTCATTTTTTTTAATTGAATTTTATCGATTTTTGCTACTTCATTTAAAAAAAATCAATTTAAAAAACAAAAAAAAACCACAAAAATGGTGAAAAATTTTTGGTATGCGCCTTTAAATTACCGTCGTTTCATTTTTTTTTGGTTTTTCGTCGAATTTTATCGATTTTTCTGCTTTTTTCCGTTTTTTTCCTGAAAAAAACAACAATTTTTACCGTGAATACCATATTTTTTTGAAAAATTGTACCTAAATGGGTAAAAATAATATTTTTTGTCGTCCACCGCGATTATTTTTTTGTCCTTGCGGTTCCCTGAATTGGAATTTGAATGCCTCCGTCATTTCAAGAGCAAGATCTCGAGCACAGGACAGATTTTGTTCGTAATCTCTTTGGACTCCCTCACTCACTCCTTAACTCAAATAGCTTTTAGTGGGGTGAAAAAGAAGAATGAGACAAAAACAAAAATCTTGAAATCGTTTTTCTCGCTTTTCCACCATCAAAATTTCAGAATTCTCTCTCTAAACGTTTTCCGGACATTTCGCCAAAAATGGTTGGCGCTTGTCTTGTCTTGCCTCGCCAAAAATATAGAGAGATAATGTTATTTTCCTTCCATCGCCTTTCTTTTCTTTCTTTCTTCTCCCGTTTTTTTGTTCAAAGAGCTATTAGGTTTCCGTTTGGCTCCACCCTCGTATTCATTCACATGCTCACACGGAACAAATTGGTGGTTTTTGTTCTTTTCTTTTGGCAGGCTTGATTTTCGAGGCATGCACCTCTAATAAAAGGGCATGCGTTGTTTTGCTAATCCCGGAATGTGTAAAGTGGGGTGTTTCTAATCTTATTCGCTGAAATTTCGTATTGTGCATGGCACCCCAGCCTTCCTTCCAAAATGGTTTCTTCCCGGTGCATTTTTAAAACCCTAAGGCTCGGTCATTTTCTGACCAAAAGGCCTCGTTTTTGGATTAAAATAATGGTATCATCCTGAATAATCAGACAATGATTCGAATTTCGCAAAAAAGTAAATTTTCAAGTGAAAAAATAATTTTATTATCTGACGAACTTGGTGGCGCATTGGACGACGGGGGTGGCGTTCTGTGCCGTTTCTCTCACTATCATGGTGGTCTAGCTACCCCGATTTTTAGTCCGATGGGTGTAAAATGGATGAAGCCTTAAAAGTGACTCATCGATGACCTATCCATCATCCGATGGGTGTCTCAGCGACTTTTTCCGAGTAAAAACTAATATGAGAACACAGCGACCACTCATAGAGGCCTCGAAAAATTCGACCTCACCGATGCCTCGAAAAAGAAAAACAGGAACTCAAAGGTCGTATTCATGAACATTTACCGTACGGTAATTGAAAAAGTAAATGGATGTATTGACCGAAAATATTAGTTTTGTTATTCCTGAAATGATTCACGGGTAGTTTATAGTTCCATGAACCCCGTAAGCTTTCCAAAATTTTAAATTTCTGTAGAGAAAATCATATATCGTTTTCATTTACCGTACGGTAAACGTTCATGAATACGGCCTTAGAATATATGCTCAAAAACTTTGGATATCTGTTCAGAATAGGTTGAACCCTTTTTAAGACAACTTTGTGGGGTCTGCGCTTTTTCCGGAGCCGCGGAAAGGTCGAAGTTTTTCTGAGGCCTCCGTGGGACAAGGGCGGGTCCTCAGAAAACATCGCTAAGGTAAAACGGCACCCCAACCTTCCAAAATTGTTTCTACCTGTCGTATTTTTAAAACCCTAAGGCTCGGTCATTTTCTGACAAAAAGGCCTCGTTTTTGGATTAAAATGATGGTGTCATTCTGAATAATCAGACAATGATTCAAATTCCTCAAAAAAGTAAAATTGCGTGTGAAAAAATAATTTCATTTTTCGACGAAATCGCTCGATGGGTGTAAAATGGATCAAAACTTTTAATTTGTTTGTTTTTTTTTTTTTAATTTTTTTTATTCGTTTACAACCATTTTTGCAGTGCGTGTCAAATCTGGTGTTTAGTCCGTGGTGCATCATATTTGACGCGCAACAAGCAATTTTTTAAGTTTTTGAGACTTTATCTACTTTTTCAGCAAGATTTTGTACATTTTTCCACTAACGTAATGCACCATATTTGACACGCAACAAGACATTTTCAATGTTTTGCGGCTGAGATTTCGAGCATTTCACCACCTCAAGAAATGGGCTATTTTAAAAACTTTGTCCATCTTACACCTGAAGCCGCAAAAATGTCCCATTGATGACCTATCCATCGTTTGATCTAGACCTATATAAAATGGCTCAAAGCACATTAATTTTTGAGCCATCCCGCTCCCTACAGTAGTCTCCATTTATCACTTTTCAACTAAGAAACACTCGGACCAAACATTGAATATTTCATGCGAGTAAAACAGGAGAAGAAAACGGTGAATAGAATATAAAATGACCATATTATGAAAAAAGAAGCAGGATTTCGGCACTCGAAATGAGGAAGAGTATTTTTTTTCTTTCTTTTCTTTTCAAGTGTGGGAGCAAGAAAAAAAAAAGTACATTATGAACTTTTTGCTCACCAAAAAAGATGCAAATTTTGTTGACACGAACCTCTAGATTTGGTATTTTTTTGCATATTTTCACTGAGATGCAAATGCGCTCTATGGCTAATTTAGAAAAAAAATTCAAAATTTTGGAAAAACATTTTTTTTGCAGCTTTCCTATTTTTATACACTTTTTTTCGCACCAAAAAATACCAATTTTCAGAAAAAAACCCCTAAAAACCAGCCAATAACGCAAATACGCTCCATTGAACTTTCTATCCTGGATGAGTGTTGCAATTGCGCTCTGTTGCTAAGAGGTTTTTTAAAATCTAGAATCTTGTTATTTTTAAATTCCCTTGAATTTCTAAAACTAAAATAATAAAAAAATTATGTTTGCAAACGCGCTCTATTGCACTTTTTGGATTGATTTTTACTACTTTAAATATGTTTAACACCACGTCGTCAAATTATTCCCGAAAAGACTGAATTCGGAGGCTTTTGCTGCGCGCATAGCCTCATTCCCGCTCGAAACCCTTTCCCCCCACACTTGACCGATAGACTATTGCTGGTCTGACTGGTCATTTTACTTTTATTATCCCAATATATTTATTTTCTTTGATTTAATTTGTAATGTATTCATTTGTGACGGATAATAAATAAATTCTAAATTCTAACAATGCAAATGTGCTCTATCGAGCATTTAATCGTGAGAACTTTGCGTTTGCGCTGTTCGGTAATTTTTAATTTTTATAGATTCAAAGTTTTAAGTTTTTGAAAAATTTTTCAAACAAAAATTAAAAAAAAATTTTTTTTTTTTCCAAATTTTCAATAAATTGTGCAGTTTTTCTTAATTTTCTGTGAGAATGTATCTAAAAATGTGCCTAATAATGCAACTACGCTCCATTGAACATTCTCTCCTTGTCGAGTGTTGCATTTGCGCTCTATTGCCAACTTTATATAAACTAGCGAATTTTAGCTGATTTTGGGTGATTCGAAAGATTTTTGATACTTTGAAAGTGTTTGGGAGTTTTCACAATTTTTTATTCATCGATTTCACAGAAATTCACAATTTTTTTTCGATTTTTTCAATTTTTCAAAAATTTTCTGAAATTTGGCAATTTTTCCACAAAATTTTGAACTTTTCTGCACGAATACAATAAAAATTGCGCAAAACTCACAAGAAATTCACAAAAGTATTATTCTTGAAACTTTTTGCTTGTAAATCACTAAAAATAGACCCCGGATCTTGAAAAAAACGGCTTTCAAAATTTTTAGCAATTTTTTGGATTTTTCGCTTGAAAAAATTTTTTTCGATTGGTTTTAAGATTATTTTGGTGTATTTTTTTTATGTTTCAAAGCTTGTATTATGGTTTTTAATCATTTGAAATTTTTTTTCCCGAAAATTATTATTTTTTTTTATTTTAGCGATTTTTTCGATTTTTCTGGATTTTTTCAAAAAATTTCAAAAATGTTTTTTTTTTGCTTTTACTGTGTACTTTATTTGTTTTAATGCTTTAAAAAATTGAAAGGCCCCCCAAAGATGGGAAAAAATTAATTTTTTGAGCAAAAAAAAATTTTTTTTCAAATTTTTTTTTTCAATTTTTTTAGACAGTTCTTTGTATTTTCACAACTTTCTCAGACATTTCCGCTCATAAAAAAACAATGGAAATTCACAAAAGTACGTCAAATTGTTATGACAAATCAGTAAAAATAGTGAATAATGCAAACGCGCCCCATCGAACATTCTAACGTGAGAACATGGAAGTTTCGGTTCATTTCAGGCTATAAATTTAGTTCTTTGGTTTTGGTGAGGCGCTACGCAGGCAATTGATTGATTCACAAAAAAAAATTGAAGGAATTGGAAAAATTTTTTTTTTGAAATTAAAAAAAAAACATTTTTTTTTGTTGAAAATTTCTAGAATTTTTTTCGCTGATTTTTTCAAATTTTCAAATTTTTTCTGTAATTTTAAAAAAATTCTGAATTTTTAACAGTTATGTTGAGCGTTTTTTTAAAAGATTTTCAGATTTTTTAATTTTTTTTTTAATTTTGGTTCATATTTTTCAGATTTTTTAAAATTTTTCTCTAAAATTTTGAACTTATCCAGATGTTCTAGGGTTGAAAAAATTGTGTTTTTTGTTGCTTTGAAGTAAGTCGCTACGCAGTTTAAAAAAATGCAAATATTTCGAAAAAAAAATTTTTTTTTGCAATTTTTGAAAAAAAAAAATTGTTAAAAAAATTTTTTTTTTTCAAAATTTCCGACCGATTTCCACGTTTTTCTAGCGTATTTTTTCATGTTTCTTGCTTTGGACTATTGCATTCACGCCACGCTCTATTGCTAATTAACACAACCAGCACCAAACCAATTTTTTCCCCTCCCCTGTTTTTTTTATTGCGTCGGTCGTAACCAATCAAGCGCCGCTAAACATTTGTGATTCTAATGAAATTAAAAAGCGCGTTTCTTTCTTTTCCTGCTTTTCCTTTCCTTCTTCTTACTTTTATTCCCCTGACTCCGCCCACTATTGCTCCCGATGAACAGGAACACACACACACACATCGTTTTAGTAGAAACGACGTCTTCTGAAGCAGAAAAAACAGAAGAATAAGAAGATGTAAACATGATTGGCAAAAGAATATAAAAAAGAAAAAGTGTTCGTTTCCTCGTCCCCCTCATCGTCATGAATATATCAAAAACCACGTCCTCATCTTAATTCGCTTTATTTTTTTTATTGAAGAAGTTGAGCCCCTTTTTTTGGCGTCAAATTGCAATTTTTGACCCCCTTTGCATGCCTATAACGTCAGCAACTACAAGAAAAATTAGGAAAAAAAAGTTTTTTTTTTTGGAATTTTTTGAAAATTTTACCGAAAAAAATCGATTAAAAAATTTTTTTTTTCTGAAAATTCCAAACTTTCAGGACTTTAATTGACTTTTTGTGTCTTTTCACAATTTTTCAGACCTTTTTTGACCTTCTTCGCTTGTCTAAAACGTCAGAATAGCAGTGAAAAAATTTGGAAAAAAAAATTTTTACCGAAAAAATCAAACTTTTTTTTTATTTTTTAAATATTCGATTTTTGTGAAACCCTAGCAGGATATTGCAATTGTTTATAACATTATTCTTGATACTTTTTGCTTGTAAATCACTGAAAAAGACCCCAGATCTTGAAAAAAACGGCTTTAAAAATTTTAGCGATTTTTTGGATTTTTCGCTAGAAACATTTTTTTTTTCGATTGATTTTAAGATTATTTTGGTGTATTTTGTTATGTTTCAGAACTTGTCTGATGGTTTTTAATCATTTGAAATTGTTTTTCCCAAAAATTAATTTTTGTTTTTAGCGATTTTTTCGATTTTTCTGAATTTTTTTTTTTTTTTTTTGCTTTTTACTTTATATTTTATTTGTTATTTTTTATGCTTTAAAAAGTCGAAAAGGTCCCACAAAGATGTGAAAAAATTAATTTTTTGAGCAAAAAAAATTTTTTTCGAAATTTTTTTTTCAAACATTTTTTTTTTTAGATTTTTTCAACTTTGTGAGACAGTTCTTTGTACTTTCACAAGTTTCTCAGACATTTCTGCCCAAAAAAACAAAAAAAAAGTTCCCAAAAGTACGCTCTTTTGTTATTGCTAATCAGTAAAAATAGTTAATAATGCAAACGCGCCCCATCGAACATTCTAACGTGAGAATATTGAATTTGCGCTTTATTGTTCACTACAAATTCAGTATTTCTGTTTGATTGAGTCACTACGCAGCCAATCTTTTGTTAAAAATGTGAAAAAAAAAATTTCTTGAAAATTTTCGAAAAAAATTTTTTTTTATTTGTTTTTATATTTAACTTTCAAATTTACTCATTTTTTCATTTTCTTCAGTTTTCACAATTTTTCTAGCTCATTTTCAGCTTTTTTTTTTGAAAATTTTCAAAAAAATAATTTTTTAAATTTTTATTTTTTCGTCACGTTTTCCTATGCAATTGTATATATATTCGATATGTTAGTTTTTAATTAAAATTTTTGAACTCAAAAACAGTTCAAAATCTTCTATAAAACATGAAAAATTTGGAGAAAATCGAAAAAATCGCTGAAATTAAAAACCCCCCCCCCCCCTTTTTTTTTTTCAATTTCTGATTGTTTGACGTTTCAGCAATGTCAAAACTTTCCAGATTTATTCAAGCGAAAACTGATAAATGATGTGTGTGTGTGTTTGTGTGTGTATATCATATAAATAATCCTATCAGCGCAACTTTTTCTTCCGCCTTCTTTTTTTTTTGGTTGCAAAGGATAATTTCCGGAACAAACGGAAATTTGTCTCTAGTGGTCTATACTATACTTTAACGACTTAGACTGATGTTTATTAGTTTACAGGAAATTTTTAGGGATTTTTTTAAACTATTGATTTTTTTGTACTGTGCAAAAGTTATTTTTGTTCCAAATTTTAAAAAATGATGGCCAGCTACCAAGACCACCTGCAATATCTACCCCCTCTCTGCCGTGCGTGGGAATGTCCGTGTGGCGCAGCCGGTAGCACGTTATGTTTTGAATCTGATCATGGTGAGATCAATTCTCGGGTACATTAATTTTTTTTTGCCTTTTTTCGTTCAGCTGCTTCTCCATCTCATTTTTTGTTTTTCTTTTCACCACCCGAAAAAGTGCATTCTTTTTTCATTTTTCCTCCTTTTTTTCGGCTAAAAATGCCTTCAAAATTGAAATTCAAATTGCCGCTCGCTCGACCGTCAAACTAACAATGTCTTTCTTTTCTTTTTTTTCTCCGCCTTCTTTGTCTTATTTTTATTTACCAAAAAAAAAAACCTACTAGAAAGAAAAGTGCAAATATGGAAATATAAAAAGGAGAAAATTTGATTTGGCTTGTTTTGGTGGCCACAAAATGGGGGAATATTGCTAGTTTACTTTGTTTTGCGATTGAGCCTTGATTTGATTTGAATCTCATTCAGATTTACAAAAAATCCCAAGCAAAAAGCAGACTAAATCCCTGCTGCTGACGTAAATAAAGTTTCACAATTCACAATTCCCATTTTTCATTTTCATTTATTTTTCGCAGATTTGCTCTCAAGTTACCGATAATCCACGTATATTTTGTTGATTCCTGAGAATTTTTTCGGAATTTTCGAAGAAACGACGGTCAAAATAGGAGGGTTGAGTCTATTTTACAGATTTTTGGATTTTTTGGGTAATTTCCTAATAATTTTTTGGCGTTGAAAAGGAAAAGTATTCCTAGCATTTTCAAAAACTCAAAATAATATTTGAAACACTGTAAAAAAAAATGAAAAAAAAAAAATAAAAGATTTTATGAATTTTGAATTTTACCGAATTTTTGGATTTTTCGGGGAATTTTTGGATAATTTTTGGATTTTTCTGATTTTTCAAATCAAATATTTTTAGAACAATTTCAAATTTGAGAAAACTTGATGAAAAACTGACAAAAAATCAAAAAAAAAATTTTTTTTTTTTTGATTTTTTGAATTTTATCGATTTTTTGGATTTTTTTTTTGAAAATTTTCAAATTTTGGTATTTTTCGGGTGAATTTAAAATTATAAATCTGAATAATCTAAAACTTAGCTGAATATATAAATCCGTTTAAAATCATATAAAAAATAAAAACAATTTTTTTTTGGATTTGTTGAATTTTACCGATTTTTTCGAATTTGTAAAAAAATTTTTTAATTTTTTCTGATTTTTTTCAACTTTAAATGTCCTAGCAGTTTTCGAAATGTGCAAAAAACAGTTTTAAAAAAGCGAAAAATAGTGTAAAAATCAACAAAAAAAAACCGATTTTTCGAATTTTTGAAAAAAAAATTTTTTTTACCGATTTTTTCGATTTTTTGTTTTTAATTTTCCAATTTTGGTATTTTTTTGGGTGAATTTAAAATTATAAATTTGAATAATCTGAAACTTAGCTGAATTTATCCCTCAAAATCATATAAAAACAATTTTTTTTTTGGATTTTTTGAATTTCATCGATTTTTTTGAATTTTTAAAAAATTTTTTAAAATTTTTTCAGATTTTTTTTCAACTTAAAATGTTCTATATAGAAGTTTCCGAGATGTGCAAAAAACAGTTTAAAAAAGGTAAAAAAGTCTAAAAATGAACAAAAAAAAACCAATTTTTTGAAATTTTCAAAAAAACATTTTTGAAAAATCTTAAAATTTTTATTTATTTTCTAAAAATCAAAATTTCAGAAAATCGTATTTTATGGTATTGTATTTTTCCTTGCATTTATTTCAACACTTTACAAGCCATCCCCCGCACGCAAAAAAAATTCCGCCAATCCATTATTCGTTCTAAATCAAATGCAAATTGTTTTTGTTCCCCTCGATTGATTGAAAGTGGGAAATAATTTAATCGAGTCTCAAGAGCACATAAATCATTAGAGTCTGGGCCCTCTCAGGCCACGCCTACTTTCCCGAAATGCCCAAGTTTTTTTTTCTTCCGCTGAATGGACACGCCCACCCATCTTTATTTACTTTTACTCTTTTTTCGACACTAGATTCTTGTTTGAATTTTCATGGTTTGCGCGTCAAATATGATGCATTTCGCTCAAATCGGTGTTTGCGTACTTTTGAAGGTATCGTAACCATAGAAATTCACTTTTCATGATCTTTGCACAATTTTTAACTTTTAAAGGGGCTTTTATAGGTTTAATTCAATTTTACTTTGGCACTTTCACACCATCAAAACTATCGTAATCTTTCTGAAATTATTGTCCAAATTTGACTTTGTCTCTTTTTTGAATTTTGAAAAACAAAACAAACGCAGATTACTTTTTTTTTTGAAATCGAAAAAACAAAAATTCTTCATATTTTTTTAACTTTTTTTTCGGTCCAAGCCGTCAATTACCGGGAAAACATGTATACAGATTACCCAGTTTTTTAAAGAAAAAAATTATGAAAAATCCCGCCCACTTTTGTTCTTGCAATCACATTTTTATTTACCTGATGCAACTCTTTTTTCTCATTTCCTTATCACCACGAACACCAACGAGACAATCCAATTGTCTAGAAATTCGCTGATATATTATTTATTAGATTGGTGTCAACGACCTTTTCTTTTCTTTTTTTTTCATTTTATTTTCCTGTCACATCATGTTTTTTTGATGCAATGTACCTAAAATCCTTGAGCATCAGAAATCAGGCATCTATATATTATAGTTGTCTTGGCAGATTTTCGGGTTACTGTAGCCTCAAAAGTACGCAAACACTTCTAGAAAACTCACAAAAACACCCGCTATCACAAGTTCTCAATTTTTGGCAGAATTTTGGGTTACTGTACTTTCGAAAGTACGCAAACACCGTTGCGGTGTTTGCAGACATGCCAAGATACAGTAACCTATAAATAGTCGTATAATTGAAAGCAAGCTTCTGCAGTTGCCAGTTTTTTTTGTAAATAACTCTAATCTATAATTGCTCTGTCGCAAAAATGAGTCACACGGAAAATGCCATGAGCTGACGGCTTTTCGGCTCAAAAGTTCGGAAAAATATTTGATTTTTTGATATAAAAGTAATTTTTTGGTTTTCAGTAACTTTTTATGGTGCAATTCACTTATTTGGGTTCAATAAACCAGTATCCCGTTTTTTTATGGTGTAATTCAACATTTTTGCAACTTGGCTTGTCCACGTGGAGTACACGGGACCATTTTTCAAAAAATTGGTGTTTTAGTGATTTTTACCCATTTTCCTATGCTTTTTGGAGATTATCAGACAAAAATCTGCATATAAAGGTTTCTAACTTGTCCACGTGTAGTACACGAAACCAAATTTGAAAATTGGAAATTTTGTAATTTTTCCATTCAAGGATTTTCTATACACGTATCAGCAAAAATATCCCATGGAAACATGGAAAAACCGTTGAAAATCGCTAAAAACAAAATTTTCAAAATTTAATTTCGTGTACTCCACGTGGAGAAGTTAGAAATGTATTTTTTTTTTAATTTCAATTTTTTGCAAAAATTTTTGCCAGAAAAACCACGAAAATCAGTGAAAAAATGAAAAAAGTCGAAAAAAATCTTGAATCAAAATTTTAAGCTTCTCCACGTGGAGTACACGGCATCAAAATTCCGGAAAATTGAATTTTTATGGGATTTTCTCCGTTTTTTTCTCCTTTTCTATGGTTTTTTGTGTTTTTTGCACAAAAATTTGTATTAAAAATTGAAATTTTGGAGAAAAAGTTTTTTAACTTCTCCACGTGGAGTACACGACATCAAAATTGTATTTTTAGCGATTTTTTTTCGATTTGAATTAATTTTTCAATGCTTTTTCGAAGTTTTTTGCACAAAAATGCGTATAAAAATTGAAAATCTGCAAATAAACTATTTTGTGTTCTCCACGTGGAGTACACGACATAATTTCTCAAAATATTGGAATTTTAGTGATTTTTACCGGTTTTTCTCATGGTTTTCACGGATTTTCAAACAGAAATAACCACAAACAACTGAAAAAGTACAATTAAAAGTTTGAATCTTTCCCACGTGGAGTACACGGCCCCAAATATCGAAAATTGTATTTTTAGCGATTTTATCGTTTATTCAATCGGTTTTTTTCATTCTGTGTGGTTTTTAATGTGATTTTTGCCATAAATTGGTTGAAAAAATTGAAAAATATTAAAAACATAAGTTCTGTCTTGTCCACGTGGAGTACACGACATCAAATGTCAAAGTTTTTGAATTTTAGCGATTTTTTCACTTTTCCATGGTTTTTCGTGGATTTTTTTTTGCAAAAAATCTATCAAAAATTAAAAAAAAGTATAAATTGGACGTCACAAGTCCGAAAACGTACTAATATTGGACTTTTTTTCTCACGCACTTTTCTTCTTTTTTTATTAATATTTTGCAATATACTTTTTATGCAAAGTATTGTGATTTTCATGGCTGTTCATGAACCGTAGTGAGACGCTAGGCAGTCAATTTGGTTTTGATTCGCAAAAAAAAATTTCAAAAAAAAATTTTTTTTTTTCAAATTTTCAATATTTTTTCAAAAAAAAAAAATTTTTTTTTTCAATTTTTTGTTTTTTACTATATATTGCAATTGCGCTCTATTGCTACGAAAAACGTGTGAAAACGTTTCCAGCCAGATAATTTAGATTCGGACCGCCCGAATTACATATCCCTATTCCGACAAAAAAATATTGTGGTTAGGTTAGGCATATAAATAAAAACACTGTTTGCTTACCTCATGGCTAACCTTTAGCGCTCATGGAGCACAGAAATATGATCCGTGTATTATTGTTTGGTCGCGGCTCTGCTCCGCTCGGCGCCCTGGCCTATCCTATCCTATCCCTGCCGATCTCCTATTTTAGCCCATTCAAATCGTCTGTTCGCCTATTTTTTGGATGTGTCTGTGTGTGTCTGTGGTGTGCTCAAGCTCAGACCGACAAAGCTCAGATCGCCTAATCTCCACCCTCCCCTCCTACTTTCGTTTTGTTTTCACCATCCCTCCTTTTCAAAAGATTTTTCGCCCTGATTACCCCTTTAAATGTTCCATTCCATTCCATTCCGCTCTCTCTCTTCTTTTTTCTTTTTTTATGTGCTTCTGCTCCTGCTCCGTGTCACTCAGATCAAGCCGAATAATCCGTCCTCCGCGATGCCGGAAGAAAAATAGCTTTTCAGCTCAATCTGGGTGGAGGGAATCCTTACTAGGAATGATGATACACAGTTATTTTGCATTTCATTTCGATTGTTTTTTTTGTTTAGTTGTCTTCTTCCATTTTACACTCGTTCTGTTGTTTTTACGCATTTTTTGGAAGAATTTTGGGTTACTGTAGTTTCAAAAGTACGCAAACACCATCGTGGTGTTTGCAGACAGTTTTTAAAATTACTGTACCCTTGTGCGACCGTTGTTTCTTATTATTTTGGCAGAATTTGGGGTTACTGTAGTTTCAAAAGTATGCAAACACCACCCTAGTTGGCACTGCGGTGTTTGCGGACTTCCCAAGATACAGTAACCCTAAAAAAATTCTCAAAACTACTGCACCTTTGATCTACCGAATTTGTTTCCTTATTTTGACATAGTTACCACCTTTGCCAATTTTTATATCTTTTCGCAGATTGTTGGGTTACTGTAGATTGAAAAGTACGCAAACACCATTGTGGTACCGTAGGCTAAAAAACGGTTTTCTTTTAATCGCTGTACCTTCGATCTGCGGTCACGTGCCAACATTTTAGCTAAAGCTTGGCTTACTGTACCTTCAAAAGTCCGCAAACACTATGGTGGTGTTTCCGTAGTTCCCAACGTACAGTAATCTATTTAAAATGGCCGAAATTACGGTTATTTTGATTCACTGCCCTCTCCCATCATTTTTTCAAAACTTTTGGTTATTGTAGCTTGAAAAATGCGTGGTAGTGTTTGCAGACTTTCCAAGATACAGTAAACTATAAAAGTTCCCAAAATTAAAGTCTTTTTTGACTGTAGTATTTTCTCATTTTTCTGGCGTAAATTCGGGTTACTGCAGGTTCAAATTCCGCAAACACCACAGTGGTGTTTGCAGACTTTCCGAGTTACAGTAACCCATAGAAAATTCCCAAAACACTGCCGTTGTGTTTGCAGACTGCTAAAAAACAGTAAAGTGTTGAAAATTCTCAAAATTTGATCTTATTTTGAAACATCAAGGTTATGGTAACTATAAAGTACGCAAACACCACCGCAATTGCCATTGCGGTGTTTGCAGACCTTCCAAGATACAGTAACTTATAAAAGTTCCCAAAATTAATGTTTCTTTTAACTATCGTATTTTCTCCTTTTTCTGGCGTAAATTCGGGTTACTGTAGGTTAAAAAGTCTGCAAACACCACAGTGGTGTTTGCAGACTTTCCAAGTTACAGTAACCCATAGAAAATTCCCAAAACACTGCCGTTGTGTTTGCAGACTGCTAAAAAAACAATAGTGTTGAAAATTCACAAAATTTGATCTTATTTTGAAACATCAAGGTTACGGTAACTTTAAAGTACGCAAACACCACCGCAGTTGCCAGTGCGGTGTTTGCAGACTTTTCCAGGTACAGTAACCTATAAAAGTTCCCAAAATTAATGTCTCTTTGAACTATCGTAATTTCTCATTTTTCTGGCGGGTTACTGTAAGTTCAAAAGTCCGCAAACACCACAGTGGTGTTTCCAGACTGCTAAAAAAACAGTAAAGTGTTGAAAATTCTCAAAATTTGCTCTCATTTTGAAACATCAAGGTTACGGTAACTATAAAGTACGCAAACACCACCGCAATTGCCATTGCGGTGTTTGCAGACTTTCCAAGATACAGTAACCTATAAAACTTCCCAAAATTACTGTACCTTTGAACTATCGTATTTTCTCATTTTTCTAGCGTAAATTCGGGTTACTGTAGGTTCAAAAGTCCGCAAACACCACAGTGGTGTTTTCAGACTTTCCAAGATACAGTAACCCGCATTTTTCTTCAAAAAAGGTGTAGCAACGCTCAAACTTGCTCTTCTGCAGAATGGCCGACAACACAAGCGTACTGGAGACGTTTCTCGTCGAGTACGGTCGCATCTTCCACCCGCCCATGGTGTTGCTGTTGTGCATTTCCGGAGCTCTCGGCCACATGCTCACCATCGCCACACTGTCCTCGATGCTCAATCCGACGAACATGTTTTTGATTTCGATGAGCTGGTGGGTGTGAATGAATGCGTTGGATTTGACGCGCAAATGAACGCGAATTGAGATTGATTGTGAGATGGAAAAAAAACAATCCAATAAAATGGAGAGCACCGTCCCAATCCCAATCCCATTAAAGGGGGGGGGGGGACCATTCTCAAAAATCCAAAGGTCAATGACTCATTATAGACCTACCACACACATTAGACCGCTCTTTTTCCCTTTTCTTGCAAGCCCACGTTACTCATGAGCACTGATCCGGAAAATCGGTCAGAGGAAGGAGTAAAAAAAAGGAAAAAAAGAAAGAAAGGCGACCGGAAGTTTTTATATGTATGTCCAGAAAAAAAGGCTATTTTATGCGAAATAAATGAGTACACGGGGGTTAAGATATTGCGAGACAAACAGTGTTTTTCTGTCTGCGTCTCTACGATTGAAGACACAATATTTACAGTAGTCAACTCGCGCTGTGCATCAATTTTCTCTACTCTACGTTCTTCAAATTCATGTCCGATCAGCTGTGTCAACCCTTCTTTTTCTCCTATTACATGGCGTGGACTATGCATTTTTCTGTCACCTTTTCAGTGCTCGTGCACATGTCTGCGGTCAGTTTTATTTTGAAAGTTTCGTGCAAACACCTCGACGCAAAAATGCACGAGAGTATTAAAACAATTCCAGGTATTCCACGTGGTGGCTCTTTCGTTGATTCGATTTTTCTCACTGGCTCAGCTGAGCAGCGCCAACTCGAATGTGCCGTGGTTTTCGTGGCAGGTACGGTTGCTATTGATTTTTCAATCGAGTTGCATCATGAAAAAAACTATTTGTGCGCGATCAAGAGAACGGTGTTTGCGGTTTGAAACACGACTTGAAAGTGCAAAGTTTCGAAATTTTTTCTGCATTTCATTTTGTCGGTGTCTGCACACCTTATATTACGTATTCCCGAGTACGTGAGATGTCGTAAAATGGGTCTTGACACGATCGGTGTTTGCACACTTGTGGATTTGAATATTTGTTTTTGAATTTTTTCTTAATTGTTTCATGTTATTTTTTTGTTTTTAAAAATATATTTTATAATTTGGGGTCATTTATGTAAAAAAATAACATGATTTTTCCAATTCACGCAAGTCGAAAAATGGAAACAATCTACAGTATCTCAAGTCTGATCGTGGCGAGACCCAATTTACGACATCTCACGTACTCGGGAATACGTAATAAAGCGTTTAAAAATTAATGTGTGCAAACACCGCGACGACAAAATGCAGAAAATTTTTGCAAAGCCTTGCACATTCGAAACATCCGAAAGCC
Organism: Caenorhabditis japonica; assembly: GCA_963572235.1. Taxonomy (NCBI): domain Eukaryota; kingdom Metazoa; phylum Nematoda; class Chromadorea; order Rhabditida; family Rhabditidae; genus Caenorhabditis; species Caenorhabditis japonica. Next base: position 19,927,686 of record OY754343.1, on the reverse strand, counting down.
AAAAAATAAGGCATTTCAACATTTCTCAAACTGATAATGCTATTTTTTAAATCATTTTTGACCTATTTTTCGCAATTTTCAATTGTCTGATTCTCAATACAAAATAAATACCACAAATTAAACGTTTTATTATTATTATTATTGTCGGCCCGCCAAAATGGTCAAACGCGCTCCGCTGAACTCAATACTACGTGGATTTTATTTTGGTTTCCAATTTTCTTCATTTCACGTGTAAATTCAACGTGAAATAAAATAATTTGGAAACCAAAATAAAATCCACGTAGTATTGAATTCAGCGGAGCGCGTTTGACCGACGTGTCGGGCCGATAATAACTATTCAAAGTACTGTAGAAAAACGAAAAAAATGACAAACAACTGGGAGAAAATGCTCCGATTGGTCTGAAATTTTGGGACAAACTGTCAAAAATGCTTCCGGACATGAAATGCTCAGAAAATTTTGGGCCGAAATATCGACTTTAAAAATTTTCAGAAAAAAAATCAATTTTTTTAAAATCGATATTTCGGTCCAAAATTTTCTGAGAAATTCCGGAAGCATTTTTGACAGTTTCTCCCAAAATTTCAGACCAATCGGAGCATTTTCCGAGTTTTCTCTCAGTTGTTTGTCATTTTTTCCGTTTTTCTACAGTACTTTGAATAGGTCCATAAATAAAAATTGAAACAATTTTCTTCAGAAATCCAAAGTGGCCATCATTCTAATCTACGTGAGCGTCATCTTCCTCTGCATCCCGCTGCATTTCACGTCACAAGTGAGCCAAGTAAGTGAGCATGATGTTTGACAATTCATTTTGTTTTTGAGTAATTCCACTCTCTTCTTGTTCCTTCCCGCAATTAATTTTCGTCCCTTGCTTCTTCTTCTTCTTGATTGGAGCTCATTAGAATCGGTCTCTTACTCTTAATTGTGGAAGCTTCTTTTCTTTTTCTTTGAAGTCTCACTCACGTCTGGAAATTGAAATTTAACGAGAAGCACGAGCATGTTACTTTATTTGACATGTAGGGACTAAATATGTGACTAAAAATGTTTCATGAGTAAAAAAAATGAAATGAGAAAACAAATAAATTGACGCGCCACACTGATGAACCTTTTTTTCAGGCTCGCGAAAACGAGGGATGTGCCGAAAGATACCCGTCGCTGCACAATAAAGTCGCCTATCAGCTCGCCTATACGCAAAGTATTTGGCTGCGAAATTTGAATTTTTGGCTCTTTTATATGGTGGCAAAGGTTGTTCCGTCGGTGAGTTTTTCCCATTATGTAGCGATTTTTTTTTCATGAAATTGAAAATTATTCCACGAAAAAAATCGGTAAAAAAGTGGGCGGAGCTTGCGGTCCGCACACGAAACACAAAAAAAAATAGCACAATTTTTGCAACGAGGGCACAGTTTTTCGCAAGTTTGCCGCACAGTCCCGTTTTCCGGATTTTAAGTGAATTTTTCGATTTTATTGGAAAATTCAGACTTTTTCTGAAAATTAAACATCATTTTCGTAAATTTTAAACAGAAAACGCCCGTTCAAAAATTGTTTTTTTTTTTTGATTTTTCGTACTTTTGAAACCAAAAAAACGTTGAGTTTCGACATTCGGTGTTTGCGGACCGCAAGCTCCGCCCACTTTGGTTTTTTTAATGGAGTTATTCAGAAAATTGGGGAAATGTTTAAAAATAATGTCAAGAATACTCCTGCTCTAAAAATTTTGGACAGAAATATCCATTTTTTAAAATCGATGTTTAGGTCCACAATTTTTAAAGCAGGAGCATTTTCGACCTTATTTCCCTAAATTTCCCCAATTTTCTGAATAACCCGATTAAAACAAACCAAAGTGGGCGGTGCTTACGGTCCGCAAACACCGGCTTTTTTCGTATACAGTACCGCTGAAAAGTATATTAAGTTTTGGTATTTGGAGTATAACTTTTGAATGGAGTGGGTTATGAATCTGAAAATTTGCATGAATCTGCCCCGTAATGTTTTTGACAAGCTCCAAAAACGGGTTTGGTAATTTTTCAAAACTGCAGATTTTTCAAAAAATTTCATATGCCAAAATTTTCGACGCAAAAACAATTTTTTTCTTCAGCTTTTTCAGGACTCGATATTTATGTTCAAAATGAAGTTTCAAAACTAAAAGTATGGTTTTATTTGACAATGGGTTGATCGGACAATTTTCAGCTGACTTACAGCACTTTTAATATCAGGGTTCACATGGGTAAGTCAACTTTAACTTTTATTGAGAATCACCAAAACCAAATAAAATTAAGGAAAATTAGATAGAAACTGTTAAAAAGCTACGTTAATTTGATTTTATTCGGTTTTGGTGATTCTCAATAAAAGTTAAAGTTGACTTACCCATGTGGACCCTGATACTCAAAGTGCTGTACTTCATTTTGAAAATAAATATCGAGTCCTGAAAAAGCTGAAGAAAAAAATTATTTTTGGGTCGAAAATTTTTTGAAAAAATTTGCAGTTTTCAAAAATTACCAAATCCATTTTTGGAGCTTGTCAAAAACATTACGTGGCAGATTCATGCAAATTTTCAGATTCATAACCCTCTCCATTCAAAAGTTAACTTTTGAGCGATACTGTATATAAGCAAACAAGCAAGCACCAAGTACTTTAAACAAAACTATTTATTCCATATCTCCATCACATTACAGATCATCCTCTGCATCATGACGTGCCTAATTGTGGACCAGCTCAAAAAGATTCAAATTCTGAGTTCTCGATTCTCAAACGTGGAACGCGACAAACAACATCAGCGAACGACAAACATGATTTTGACGATAATGGTGCTGTTTATAATTGTCGAGCTCCCACAGGGCGTTTTGGCCGTTCTTTCCACCGTATCCTCGATCACTTTGATCTACGAGTTGGGCGATTTGACAGAGCTGTTCACTCTGCTCACTTCTATTATCATTTTCACATTGTTGTGCTCTATGAACGGAAAAATTCGGTCGGCGTTTAAAGAGTTGCGATGTGTGCGATCGGTTTCGAGGATTTGCTCAAGAGTTTGTCCTCCTCCAAGGTACAGAATTGGTCGTTTCGAGACTTTATTGCTCTCGTATCCGACAAAATTTCGAAAAGTCCCAGTTTCGAATCGTCTTAAATTCCTTATTTTCAGCCCCGTTGCCTCGTCGTGCGGACACGATGCTCTTCTGGAGCACAACACAATTATTATCACAAATTGTCATATTGACAAGTCTGAAAATTACGCTGTTCTCTAAACCGGTTGACTTTTTCTATTTTTAATATTATTATTTATCTTCTAAATTCAAAAAATTCCAGTGCCATTATTGATTCCCTCACAAAGATTCTCCATAGCTGAAATTATTCTTCATATAAAATAAAATAATAAACAATTTAATTCTTGTCCTTTTTTTTGTCTGCAATACGCAGTAGAAGAACGATAGACGTATTGTGCTCCAGTATTTATCAAAAAAACGAGAATGAATAAATAACAAAAACAACGGAAATTCTAGAAAAAGGCTAAAAACTACCAAAAAATATGAAAAACTCTTAATACTCGTCTTCCCGCAATTTTCTCGGTTTGTTCGTATGATTTTCGGCGGCACCACGTGGGAATTTCACAGCGGTTGGTAGCGGTTCACCGAGCACCGACTCATTGTCCACGTGCACCTTGAGATAAAAAATGTATCATAGACTGTTCAGAGTTCACTTTTGGCTGGAGATTATCGAGGGGAACAAGCCCCGCCCCTTTGCAAGACTGCGGCACTGTTTTTTGCCTCATATTAAACTATAGAATTATGGTGTTTTTGAAGAGGATTTCCATACCTTGCGCTAATTCTGGGATTAGGCCCTGCCCTTTTTTTCAATTTTGCGACACAGTATTTTTGCCCATACGTTTTTGTAAGCAGAAAAATTCCCGTTTTATGCAGATAGAACTGTTTCGGAATAAAACTGTAGCGTTTTGAAATTAAATTGGCAATGGAGCGCGATTGCATTGCTTGCTCGTTCTAATATTGGCATTTCTCATATTTGAGCTATTTACCAACAATTGTTGTTTTTTGGTAGTTTTTTTTGAATAAAATTATATATATTTTTTTTCTCGGCAATGCAATCGCGCTCCATTGCTAATTTAGTTCCAAAATGCTATAGTCTTATTCCAAAACAATTATATTTTGCTACAGTTCTATTTCGCTGCAGTTCTATTCCGAGGTAGCACCTCTACGGATCGTTATAATTAGGATGCGTACATGGCGGCAAATTTTTCCGTTAAAAAAAACGTACATGCCAACACACCGAGCCGCAGACTTGAAAAGGGGGCGGGGCTTAACCCCCGGCTTTCTCGTGAATGAAAATTTTCGAAAAAAAAGTGTCAAAAATAGATTCGATCCGGATTTTTTTTAATCATGGTCTTGAGTATTTTTGACACCATTTTAGAAAATTTACGACACACCAAGCAGCTGCTCATAAACTTTGAAAATAGCCAAATTTCCCACGAAATATCTCGGTGCGCATTTATCGACACATTTGAAATGAGTGCGACCGTAACTCATTTAAAAATGCTGTTTTTGTTTATCCTGTATTGTTTTTCGTGATTTTTTGAACTTGTTTACATTTTTAATGGGTTACGGTCGCACTCATTTTAAATGTGTCATAAAATTCGCACCGAGATATTTCGTGGGAAAATTGGTTTATGAGTAGCTGCTGAGATGAGCGAAATATTCTTAAAATTTACGTCCCATTTTTGTGTCATTTTTCGACATTTTCACGAAAAAAGGTTTTTTGAGGCCTTTTGAAAAATCCCTGAAATCAGGAGTTTTTTGTAGTCCAAAATTCCAAAAAAAGACCAACGTTATCGTAGTTATTTCGCTGCGAGACCTTTTATGTCTAAACTTGAAATTTCCCGTACAAAATAAAACATTGAGAGTGAGTGAAAAAACTGCGCCGCAGACTTGCAAATTTTCCCCGGTTTTGTCAGGGTCTCGGAAAAATTCAAGTTTGAACATAGAAGGTCTCGCAGCGAAGTAACTACGGTAACGCCTGATCTTTCTGGGAGTTTTTTTTGGTACTTTGGCGTACAAAAACTCCTGATTTCAGACATTTTTAAAAAAAATACAAGCCTGGCTGCATCAAAAGCTACTTTTGATGTCTTTTCATTTCTAAAAATGTTTCTTCTTCATCTTTCTTTTAAATTCCTTTTCCATTCATTTTTTGCGTGTGTCCTGTGGCGCAGGCGTTTAAGCGCTTGCCCTGCAAGCGAACGACGCGAGTTCGAGTTTTTGTGTTGGTCTTGGGCGCTCAGTTCGCTCTCGCCATGCAGTTTGGAAACAGACACACCAAGAAACTCAGTTACAGACCCAAACGGAATTTTATATATAAGAATGATATATTTATTTTGCATTTTCAATTTGCTGATAGTGTGTGAGACGAGAATAATAGACGGCAGTTTTTGAACAAAAAACAAATAAAGAAACAAAATTTATTGACAACAAAAAAAACAATTTTATTATTATTTGTTGAAGTTATCATGCATCTGTGAGCCAGTCATTCTGTTCCGATATTTAGTTCCGTAAGAAAAATTGAGAAATTTCAACGTGAAATGGTAAATATAAAAACAAAAAAATATAAATTATTTAAAATTCAAATATTTAAAAACGAAAATTAAAAAAAATGAAAAATACAGACGGATAGCCGTTGAAAAATAATAATCTAGAGCCGGCGAGCTCCGCCTTTTAAGCCAGACGCGTGGAAAATTCTATTCCAGACAATAATTTCCAGCCAAAAGTGCTCTCTTAGGAAATGGTGTTTTTTCGTGGATATTTTGGTGTCTACTAGTTTTTTGTAAGAAAAAATTCCCAGTATTTTCACTTACATCATAAGCAAATTCCGGATCATCTGGAATTACAGTCATCCCTTCTTGACGAGCCAACTCTTTGGCGAATGCGACGAGGCTCTGAAAAGGGGAAAATAAAAACGTCAGAGTACCTCAAACCTATCGTACCAAAAGCATTTTGAACAGAAAAAGCCTTTCGTGTCGATACCCCAAAATTTTCAAGCCGAGAAATGGGTCAAAAATTCAGAGAATTCTCCAATTTGTCTGAAAATTTGGGGAATGCTCAAAAATGTTAAGCTGAAATATTAAATTTCCAAGTTCATTTAATTTTTCAGCCTAACATTTTCTGCGCATATCAGGGAGCATTTTGGCTGTATTCCCCAAAGTTTCAGACTAATTGGAGAACTCTCCATTTTGACCTATTTTCTTAAAATTGTTATGAACAGGCTTGGCAATTTTGAGTCACGACACGGAAGATTTTTTCTATTAAAAATTATTTTGGCACACAAACAGCATGAACTTTTTGTTGTTTTAATAATTTTGGCACAATTTGATTGCGGACTTGACTTGCATTGCGGGTTCAAGCGGATTTATACAAGCTCCGCAGTCTTTCATATTTTGTTGCAGAATTCGCCGAAATTTCACGTATTAACTTCAAAATGACTGAGTCCGCAAACACACCAACCATATTAAAATGACAATATTACGTATTCCTAAAATGGTGATAACCGGTCAAATGGTGCACATTACGTTCTCGCCACGGACGGTGTTTGCAGACTTGTGGGTTTTCGCGCAAATTTGAATTTTTCCGTTTCAAAATTTTTCGACGAATAAATTCCGTGCTTTTTGAAAAAATTTTCCGGACTAGCGTTTAATGGGGTTATTCACGAGATGGCAAAAAATGGCAAAAAACTGCAAAATCTGCGCGAAAACTCGAAAAATGCTCCGATTGACCTGAAATTTTGGGAAATAAGGGAAAAACTCTTCCGGATATTCCCACAAAATTTCAGACCAAAATATCGATTTGTAAGAAATATTTATTTTTTGTCTGAAATTTTGGGGTAATGACCGGGAGAACTTTTTCCTTTATTTCCCAAAATTTCAGATCAATCGGAGCATTTTCCGAGTTTGTTTTCACGCAGTTTTCTGCCGTTTTTTGCCATTTCGTGAATAACCCCATAACACTTTTATTCAAATTTGCGCGACAATCCACAAGTCTGCAAACACAGTTCGTGGCGAAACCACAATGTACAACATTTGAAGCGGTATCACTATTCCAGGAATACGTAATATCTCATAAAACCGCATTTTTTTGAAATTTAAATTTCGCCTTTCCATGTTCTAATCGGTCAATTTTAACAGCCAAATAATAAAAACAAGTTTATTTATATTCCAAACTGTGAAAATACGTATTTAAAATGACAATGAAATTATTTTTTTTTGATGATCGTAACATTTCACCTCTTTCGGGATCCGTAGATGTCTTTTTAGGTCTTTCTTCAGCTTTCAAAGTTAGCAGCACATTTTTTTCTGAAAATTCTGGAAACACAAAAAAAAACAGAGAAAAGTGTAAAAAATGAACTTTACGAAAAATTTTTGGAAAAATAAAATAAAAATATATAATTTCCGCGCAAAACAAAAACAGCCCAGTCGCACGTAATTTAGCTCCGAACCCCACAAAAATAGCGAAAATTGCTAAATATTTTCCCATGATTTCCAATAACTCCACCCACCCTGAAAGACCTTGGCTCATAAATTGCGAGCTGCGACAGACAAACGTTGTCGAGCAAAATATGAGCCTGTGAGAGCACAGTTTTGAACTTTGGATACTCCATATCGTGCTCCGCAAGCGCCGTTCTCACTCGCTCTTCTGCGTGCTGAAAAATCGATATTTTTGCCAACTCGTTCAGCGTTTCCAATAGCTTACATATTTCTCCAGCTTGGTCTCATCCTTCCTTTGCATGCTCATGTACGAATAAAGTTTGTCTTCTTTTCGGTATGCTCCTTTTACAGTGTCGCGTTCCGACGCGTATTGCCACTGGAATATTGTCATTTTTTACAGATTTTACTTGAAGTTTTGATAATAAACAACTCACAGCAGTAAATCGATTAAGACGCTCCCGTTTCATCCACACATCGGGCTTTGGAATCACTTGAAATGGATGGAAACCGCTGTTGAGGATTCGGCGAAGTGCAAGCGTTGCAGTCAGATGCATTCTGGACAGGAAAATTTTTTGTCATGATTTTGTAAAATTTTTGATAAAGAAAATTGAAAAATTCGAAGAAAAAAAAGTTAAAAATGAGCTTGAAAACTTGAAAAAATTGTTTAAAACTTTGGAAATACGAGACACTGTGTAAAATTGAGAGATGCAGACAGCAACGATGCTCCGAATTAACGCTTCGCGCGTTGTTTAATTTTTATTTTTATTTCGGAATTTTCGTATTTTTTAATCATTTTTTTGTCTTTTTTGTTGGAAAATTGCTGGATTTTTGGTAAGTTTTTGCTTAAAATTAATTCAAAAGTTATAAATTTGCTATTTATTATCAAGAAAACTTTGTTTACGCTTTATAAAAAATGTGAAAGTTAAAATTTTCTAAAATGATATTTAGAGTTTACGAATTTCACTAACAATACCGCTTAAAATAGTTTGGAAGATTTATTAAATAGTGAACGAGTGTGGAAAAATTGAAGAAAAAGCCAATTTTCCGTAAATTTTGATTTTTTTTTAAAATTTTAGTTTTTCATGGAAAAAAAATTGGAAAATGAAATTATTTGAGTTTTGTTTCTAAACAGGCATAAAAATTCAAATTCCCGTCATCGGAAATGTGATTTTAACTGAAAATTTGAAAAATTCCTATTAAATTTTTTTCCAAAGCTATATAAATGCCTAAAAAGGTTTAAAAATCATTTTAAAAAATTTAACAGCCAAAAAAATGCCAAGCGTTGAGAACTGATAATAACGTTATTTAAAAATTATTATTTTTTTAAAGTATTATTTATTTTTCTTATTTTAAACCTTTTTTTGGGATCTGTAATTTTATTTTGCTGTTTTTCATGTTTTTCAAAGCAATTTTTGTGTTTTTTATTTTTTATTTTACTGTCTTTAGGCAAAAGATTGTGGAACTGCTAGGAAACAGTCCGTCGAACTGGTATAATGGATTCGTGACGGAGCGACATTTCACGTGAAACTGGAAAACGAAAAATCTTTTAATTTCTTCCGTTATTTCCTCATTTTTTCGAATAAAAACGTGAATTCGATTGTCACACCGTGACGACTCCAGTATAGGAAAAAGACCGTGGAACTGGTAGGAAACAGTCCGTTGAACTGATAGGAAAAAGTCCATAGAACTGTTAGGCAAAAGACTGGAACTGGTAGGAAACAGTCCGTGGAACTGGTATAATGGATTCGTGACGGAGCGACATTTCACGTGAAACTGGAAAACGAAAAATCTTTTAATTTCTTCCGTTATTTTCTCATTTTTTCGAATAAAAACGTGAATTCGATTGTCACTCCGTGACGACTCCAGTATTGGCAAAAGACCGTGGAACTGGTAGGAAACAGTCCGTTGAACTGGTAGGAAAAAGTCCATAGAACTGGTAGGCAAAAGGCTGGAACTGGTAGGAAACAGTCCGTGGAACTGGTATAATGGATTCGTGACGGAGCGACATTTCACGTGAAACTGGAAAAAGAAAATATTTTAATTTCTTCCGTTATGCCGCGTCCAAAGTCAAAAAAATTCCTGAAATCACGTTTTTTCTGCAGTCCAAAGTTGCAAAAAAAATCACAGAAATAACAGGTGTTTAACACTGAATTTTCGCGTGTTTTTTCATTTACAACTTTCACGCCGAAAAATTCAGTGGTAAACACCTGTTATTTCTGTGATTTTTTTTGCAACTTTGGACTGCAGAAAAAACGTGATTTCAGGAATTTTTTTGACTTTGGACGCGGCATTATTTTCTCATTTTTTCGAATAAAAACGTGAAATCGATTGTCACTCCGTGACGACTCCATTATAGGCAAAAGGCCGTGGAACTATTAGGCAAAATAGTGTAGAACTGATAGGTAACAGTCCGTTGAACTGGTAGGAAAAAGTCCATAGAACTGGTAGGCAAAAGTCCGTCTTGAGCATTGCAGAATGATGAGTATTTAGAACCGAAAAATTGTGTCATTGATTTTCTGCCATTCGGGCCATGTTTGGGCACATTCCTGAGAAAGGAAATGCAATTCAAGACATTGTTAGTTGTATTATGTGTCCACGAGCGAAATTCAGTTACGACACTCCGATTTTCCACTGGTCTCGTTGCGAAAAACCTATCAGCGACCTGCACATAGAGCCTGTCCTTTGCTCCGATTCTCGTTATTGCCGATCCCCATAAATCAGTCAGCAATCTTCTCCTCTCCACCGTCGCCTCGTTCCGTCCATTCGTCCGTCCCAATTTTTTTTCGCGTCAACGCTTCTTTCCACGTCATCTCACCTCTCCGGCGCCCTCCGCGTCTGCTCCACTCTCTGCGATTCTCTCCGACCTACAGTCTACAGTATTGACCTGCTATCGAAGATAGCGCTGCTTTTGGTGGAGAGGTTGAGAAGTCGGGTCCTCCCTCACTCCACACTTTCACAGTAAATAAGGTCGCATCGTCGTCATCGTCGTCGTCGTTGCCGCCGCCACGAGCGAGCGAGCGAGTGAGCGCCCCTACCATAGGCTATTGTTAAACGTGCGCATCGCATCGTTTCGCATCTCTCGCCTAGTCCGTGGGGACCTAGAACCGAGAATCGATCGATACGAGTGGAAACGCAGACACACACAAACACATATCCAAGAGTTGGCTGTGTGCCAGCTGTAGGGGTCAATGCGCACTACTACCAACCAACCAACCAGGCCGCTGTGTGTCAGTATGCATACAGAGAGTGAGACGAAGGAAGGTTAGGGAGGGAGGGAGAGAGGTCTCTGTGTGTCCAACAATGCATGTCACCTCGTTTTGCCACGTTTCTCTCGCGCTCTCCGTGTTCGTCACAATCCATTGTATCAATAATACACACACACACGGGCAGCAATCCGCGCTGGTCCTCCTCTCTCTCTCTCCGCTTCCTCTCCTCTCCATCCTCGCCGTTCACTCATCCTCCGTCACTACGTCTCTCCACTTGTCCACACTGTCTCGCGAACACTGTCTTTGTCTCTCTGCGTCTCTCTTTCTCCCCCTCTCCAATGGGCCCTTTCTTGGCCGAAGCTTCGTCCGCTCCGCCCCGCCCCCACGCTTCTCGTAACCCTCCCCGTTTCGCCTTGACTGTTTTGTTTTCGTAGCGTAGTCAGATGCAAATCTTCATCCTTCTTTCTTTCTTTCTTTCTTTCGTACGCCTACATTGTCGTCGTTGTCGTCTTTTTGTTCCATACATGCATGTACCTCACATCTTTTACCGGCTCGCTATGTGGCGTGGCGTGGCGCGGTCTAGTCTGGTCTGGTCTGGTCTGACACCTGTCTGTTCGCATCTCTCTGTCTCTGCCTCTCTATTTCTATCGGTTCCGTTCGTTCAGAAGAAGTCAAAAACTTTGAATAGACTCGCGGAGAGAATTGTTTTTCGCGGCGTCCACTTTGTCGTCGCCGTCTAATTAGTCAGGCGCCGTCGCATATATCGATAACTTATTCCTTTGTTTTCCGAATTTTGGCTTTTCACCTGAAAAATGCCGCACAACACGTTCTGTACATGGTCATCGTCGTTTTTCCATTCCATTCTGAAGCAGCGAGTTCATTTTTCAAAACAATTGTCGTTTTGATTTTATCACCAAGTATTTATTGATGATAAAAATCGGTCCTCTTGATTTGCACGCCTCGATGTTTACTTTGCTGACGCGTGTGCGCTTCTTCTTCTTCTTCTTTGCTTTATTCTACTTTTAATCGATTAGGCGGCTCAGGGATGTTTTGAAATTTTTCTGAATTTTGTCGTCGCGGTGTTTGTTTGCACACAATAATTTTTTTTGGAATTCCCCTGAAATAATTGTTGTGTGCAAACACCGTTTTCGAAACGCCATTGAAGCCACAGAGTCTGAGTAGGTTAGCCTTGAAAGTTACTTTCACACATCATCGTCGTAGTCGTCTTCGACATAATCATCATCATACCAATTTGCACCGCCCGTCCCTCCCTCGTGCCCCTCTTTTCCTTCTTCCCTATATTTTCCGCCCACCCTTCTTCTTCCGCTGACAACTAGCCACAACACTTGGCCATATGGCCATGAAATTGAGAAAATTGTTAACTTTGTTTCTGAATAAATGGTAGGATGCAAATGTGCTCTATTGAAGTTGGGGGAAAAATACCAAAAAGGCTCCAACAATGGATATCACCTAGAAAAAAAACGAGATCGTGCAACTTGGCGCAGCTTGGTTCGCAGTATCCAGGTCGGACCTCGCAATTATCACAAGTACAAGTAAGTAAAAAACAATATGCAAATCAGCTCTACTAGATTTAGAGCAGATTTTAATCGAAGAATCATTTAATGTTACCGGTCCAGTAGAGTAGTTTTACATTGCGTATCCCAGTGAATTTCTTGATTAAAAACTTACAGTACCGAGCAAAAAAATTTATCTGACCAACTTTTCCTAACGCCTTTGGATTTGACTGAAATTTTTATATCCAATATTGTCCAGCCGTGGTGAAAGCAAGTGCGCTCGCTCCACGGAACTTTGTATTTACTTCGTGAATTTCATTTTCGTCGCGCGAATTTTTACTAAAATTGAGAAAAATCGCGTATGAGAAACAAACCATTTAAGCAAAACATCGAAGAAAAACAGAAGAAATAGTTTAGCGACGAAAATGAAATTCACGAAGTAAATACAAAGTTCCGTGGAGCGAGCGCGCTTACTTTCACCACGGATGGACAATATTGGATGTAAAAATTTCAGTCAAATCCGGAGACGTTAGGAAAAGTTGGTTGAGATAAATCTGTTTTGCTCGATACTGTACGTTTTTAATCAAGAAATTTACTGGGATACGCAATGTAAAACTACTCTACTGGACCGGTAACATTAAATGATTTTTCGATAAAAATCTGCTCCAAATCTAGTAGAGCAGATTTGCATATCGTTTTTCACTTACTTGTACTTGTGATACTTGTGAGGTTCGACCTGGATACTGCGAAACAAAACAAGACATTTTTTTTCTAGGTGATATCCAATTGTGGAGCCTTTTTGGTATTTTTCCTTTTTGAGTTCTCCGGTATTGTCACGCTCTCAATGCCCCAACTTCAATAGAGTACACTTGCATCCTACCATTTATTCAGAAACAAAGTTAACAATTTTCTCAATTTCATGCCGATATGGCCAAGTGTTGTGGCTAGTTATTCATTTTTGGAGCCCATATTTTAAAAAATTGGGCGAAAATGTGGAGCATGCTCCGATTGGCCAGAAAATTGTATGGGGTTATTCATGAAATAGCAAAAAATTCAGCGAAAATTCGGAAAATGCTTCGATTGGCCTGAAACCTTGGGAAATAATGGCAAAAAAGCTCCCGATTTTAAAATTTTTAAGAAAAGTCGATATTTCGTCTGAAAATTTGTGGGAATATTTTTGCCATTTTTCCCAAATTTCAGACCAATCGGAGAATTAGCTATTTTTGCTGTTTCGTGAAAAATCCCAAAAAATGTTGTCAAAAATTTTCGCGGACATGCTAATTTTTTAAATGTTCGCCCAATTCTTATTGTCGGCCTGCCAAAATCGTCAAACGCGCTCCGCTGAACTCAATGTTATGGGGTTATTCAGGGTCGGAAAAAAAATAGTTTTTTCCTTTTTTTCCTTATTCAAACGACGGAAAAAAAAGAAAAAAATCCGTGGCCGCGAGACTTTTTTTCCGTTGCTTTTCTAGGCCATCGCAAAAGTTTTTTAGGCCCTCCGCTATGAGACCTGCGAAATATCGATTGACGGGCGAATAATTTTTGAAAAAAATTTTTCTCACAGCGGAGGGCCTAAAAACTTTTGCGATGGCCTAGAAAAGCAACGGAAAAAAACTCTCACGGCCACGGATTTTTTTCTTTTTTTTTCCGTCATTTGAATAAGGAAAAAAAAGGAAAAAAAAAACTATTTTTTTTCCGACCTTGAATAACCCCATTATGAGATTTTCATTTTGGTCTCCAGATTGTTTCATTTCACGTATAAATTATAAATTCAACGTGAAATGAAATAATTTGGAGACCAAAATGAAAATCGCATAACGTTGAGTTCAGTGGAGCGCGTTTGACTATTTTGGCGGTTCGACAATAAATCCTTTTAATTTCCTCCCGCAAACAGTACTGGCAAATGTTCTGTTTTTTTTTAATTTAATTTTTAAAAATTTCTATCCGTTTCTCCCACATCACATCCCATCAAATTCTCTCTTTTTTTCCGCAACTGTAAAATTAATATTATTATTGTTTTTCCTTTTCAATTTCCCGCTGTTTTCCAGTGCAAACCAGAGTTAATATGCGGCTGTAGCTTCGTCAACATCACCCACCGACAGTTCCAAGCCGCCAACAAAAACAACTGCACAATCGATCGCCACGAAGAGACGACGATGGAAACCCCGCACGAAGATCCGTTCATGTTTCAGGCGCCACGTGGCGCCGTTGGACCGCCCGGTGGTGGGATGCCGCCGCCCGGATCAATGCCCGGCGGTCTACCGCCAATGCAGACGTCCATGCAACAGCCACAACAGCCACCACCGCAAGCCTATGAAGTTTGTGCCAGAGAAAAGTGAGTTTTTATGTTGGAGATGGAAATTTTGAAAGATTAATGACTATGAAATGGATTGTAAATTATTATTGGACTGTTGTTCGCGACGCAGTAATATTCTTCCGTAATTAAGTACGGTATGCTTTTAGTGTAGATTTACAGGATTTACCTTGTAAATCTACACAGAAAATTGGAAAAAATAGGTGAAATACACCTGATTGAGACTTCGCTGTGAAATATGAATATAAAAACTTGTTAGAAAAATGTGTTTTTATTTATTCAAGCGAAGTGTCAATCAGTGGTGAATACGTAATACGGTGGAAAAAAACAGTTAATTTTTTCCCTATGTTTCTCTGCGTCTCTCACCACCATCATACAAAATTTATCAATTTCCAAATTTGGTTTTCCGGAAATTTTTCATGAAACTGGAAAACGAAATTTGGAATTGATGAATTTTGTATGATGGTAGTGAGAGACGCAGAGAAACAGACAAAACCATTTAATGACCTTTTTTATGGACTTCCAATTAAAATGAATTTTTCTGTCATTTTAATTCAGAAATGGCACTGTAATTTTATTCTGGCGACGAATCTCAGTTAAAAAAAAATGGAAACATTGTTTTTCACTGGCATTACATATTAATCCCAGCAACAGAAAAAAACATCTAGTAAATAGACTAATCCATAAGAATTATAATAACCGAGCAGGAGGCTTGGTTTTTCAAGAAGGGAAATGATGCAAATTCATGAAATTGCTATTTGCGGCCCGCCAAAATGATCAAACGCGCTCCGCTGAACTCAACGCTATGCGATTTTCAGCGGCTCTTTCGGAGTAGAAATTCGACAAAATTGAAACGTCACGTTTTGGAAATTGCGTGAAAATAGAAGTCCACGAAATAGAAATGTAATAAATCAGAAACGTAACAAAATGAAAACGCGTGAAAACAGAAACGTAACAGAGCAGAAATGTGTCGAATTGGAAGTAAAATGGCAATGGAGCGCGTTTGCGAGATTTAGTTTTTAAAACGACTATTTTTCACGTTTTTCGCGATATCTTACGCGTATTTTTGGACTTTTCCACGTATCGAAATCGAAAAAATCCAAAAATACGCGTAAGATATCGCGAAAAACGTGAAAAATAGTCGTTTTAAAAACTAAATCTCACAAACGCGCTCCATTGTCATTTTATTTCCAATTCGACACATTTCTGCTCTGCTACGTTTCTGTTTTCACGCGTTTCCATTTTGTTACGTTTCTCATTTATTACATTTCTATTTCGTGGAGTTCTATTTTCACGCAATTTCCAAAACGTTACATTTCAATTTTGTCGAATTTCTATTCCGAAAGAGCCGCTGAAAATCGCATAGCGTTGAGTTCAGCGGAGCGCGTTTGACCATTTTGGCGGGCCGACAATGTGATTGGAAAGAAAAAATAGCAGGCTCAGGAAAATTGAGTTAAAAACCGTACAGTCTAAAAACAACAAAAAAAAACGATAAAAATTAGAAAATTCCCATAAAATAATGTTTCTAGACTAAGCAACTACGTGTACGAGTACCTGGTTCAAACTGGCGCCCCCAAAGCAGCCGAGGCGTTCAAAGAAGAGGTGCTCTCGCCCGCACAAATGGGCTCACCGAGCAAATCGTGCGCACCCGAAAAATCATTCCTCCTCGACTGGTTTGTTCTATTCTGGGACCTATGGTCGGCGGCACCGGAGCGACGTGAGCTAAGCGATCAAGCTTTTTCTGCGGACGCCAAATATTTTCACGATTCAATGATTGGAATGCCGCCGCTGATGAATGGACATCATGTACGTTTGTAAAAACATAATTTACATTATCACTAATCATGCCAATATTATTCCAGTTTGGACCGCCTATGGGAATGGACATGATGGGCGGTCATCCGGGCGCGTTTGGCGGGCGTTTTGGACCCGGGCGAATGCCACCGCCGGGCGGTATGCCCGCGCCCGGTTTCCCCATGTTCCCACCGGATCCACGAATGCAACGGATAGCCGGACAACCGATGCGAATGCCACCGCCCGGATCCGCTTTTCCTGGACCGCCAGGTGGAATGCCAAGGCCTGGAGGACCAATGGGTAATTTTTTGTTGTTGTTGGGACGTTTCGAAACTTTTGCGGCATTCTAGTGGATTTAAATTATCCAAAAAAGTAAAAACGTGTTTTGGTATCAATTGGCGAAAAACGCTGCCCAAAAATTCAAAAAAGTTTCGCAACGTCCCAGTTTCGAAATGGCGGGTTTCGAAACGTCCCAGAGCCAAAAATTTGAACGGCGACCTATTTCTGATTATTTTGGCAGAATTTTGGGTTACTGTATGCTCAAAAGTACGCAAACACCTTCGTTGTGTTTGCAGACCTTTCAAGGTACAGTAACCTACGAAAAAATTTACAAAATTAACGCATCTATTGTGTTTTCAATCGACTTGCGACATGGGAACGCGAGACTCCGCCCACTTATTTGTGCGCTACCTGTCTGCGTCTCTTCAAATATCACTGTGTTGGCGTGGTCGCCCACAAAAAAGTGGGCGGAGTCTCGCGTTCTCATGTCGCAAGTCGATTGAAAGCACAATACCGAAATTTCTGATTATTTTGGCAGAATTTCAGGTTACTGTATCCTCAAAAGTACGCGCAAACACCATCGTTGTGTTTGCAGACCTTCCAAGTTACAGTAACCTACGAACAATTTTCAAAATTAAGGCATCTACCGCAATTTCTGATTATTTTGGCAGAATTTTGGGTTATTGTATCCTCAAAAGTACGCAAACACCATCGTTGTGTTTGCAGACCTTCCAAGGTACAGCAATCTACGTAAAATTTTCAAAATTAAGGCATCTACCGCAATTTCTGATTATTTTGGTAGAATTTCAGGTTACTGTATGCTCAAAAGTACGCAAACACGCTCGTTGTGTTTGCAGACCTCCCAAGTTACAGTAACCTACGAAAAATTTTCAAAATTAAGGAATCTACCGCATTTTCTCTATATTTTGGCAGAATTTCGGGTTACTGTATCCTCAAAAGTACGCAAACACCATCGTTGTGTTTGCAGACTTTTCAAGGTACAGTAACCTACGAAAAAATTTCAAAATTAAGGGTTCTACCGCAATTTCTGATTATTTTGGCAGAATTTCGGGTTACTGTATCCTCAAAAGTACGCAAACACGCTCGTTGTGTTTGCAGACCTTCCAAGTTACAGTAACCTACGAAACATTTTCAAAAAAAATTTTTTTAAACCAATTTTGAGCCTGGAAATTGTGATAGACCATCGCTTTTTACAGAAATGCCCGGAATGCCACGCTACGATTTTATGGGCCCCGGAGGCCAACCATTTGGCGCGCCAAGTGGCAGTGGAATGATGCCAAACGGCGGAATGCCACACATGGGTCTGAGCTCGCCGAGCATTGGCCCACCGCCCGGCGCCGACCCCAACAACATGCCGCCAAACTTTATGGGAATGCAGCCACAAAACCCGGCGTCGACGTCTGGCATGCCGTTTGGAATGAACGATAATCCGCTATCAGCGGGCGCACACCCCGGACCCGGCACCACCCCTGGAATGATTGCATCGGTGCCAGGAGCTGGAGGTGGTGGAGCAGGACCCGGAAGTGTGCCACAAGTGGCCACCACGTCTGTCGGCACGCCAGGACAATTGCAACAACCGAAATCCGAACCGGGAGCACTTCACGGCCCAGGATCCGGAGGAGGAGGAGCTGGAGTGTCGAACGGCGACGAGATGAAGACGGAGGCGTTGACGCCGTCTGGTGGATCTGGAGGAAGTGTCGGCGCGAACGGCGGACCGGGATCGGCTCCCGGCAGCGCGCACAGTGCCAACAACAATGTGAATCCGGCAACGCCGGGCAATCCGTTGAGCAATCCAATGAGCAATCCGCCGTCAGGACCACCCATGGATTCATTAAAGGTACGTACAGTGTCCATGTCAAAAAGTTGGAGAAACTGACAAAACCGGAGAAAATTTTGCAAGTTTGCGGCACGGTTTTTGCATGAAAAACTGTGCCGCAGACTTGCACAATTGGCTTTTCTGTATTTTGTAGTCGCGGTGTTTGCACACTATTATTATTTTTCAAATTCAAGTACTGTAGAAAAACGGAAAAAATGAGAAAAAACTTGGCCTGAAATTTTGGGAAACAATGGCAAAAATGCTCCCGGTCATGTAATGCTCAGAAAATTTAAAACCGAAATATCGATTTTAAAAATTTTCAGAAAAAAAAATTTTCTGAGCATTCCCTGACCGGGAGCATTTTTCGAGTTTTTTGTAATTTTTTCCGTTTTTCATGAAAATTTCCTTTAAAAATATTTAAAAATGATTGTGTGCAAACACTGTGACGACAAATTGCAGATTGCCCTCTTTTCGTAAAATTATCGGTTTTTTTTTTGCAGGAAGACAATGAAATTTCAAAAATCAAAAACGGCCTGCTGGACGGATTCAAAACGGAAGTGACCCCGGCGTGGGGTGATTGAATTTTTTTTTTTTTTTTTTTTGAATTTTTATCATTATTTAACAGCTTTTTTGGTGCCAAAGGGTAGAAACGGCATTTATTCCCTCGTTCTTTGTCCCCATTTTTGAAAATTCAATTCTGTAGCTATTTATGACCTCTATCGGTGATTCATGTTTTGTTCTCTACAGGGAAAGTGGTGAAAATTGAGCGTGTTTGCGGACTTGTGCAATTTTGCGTCGCGTCGCGGTGCCTCATCGGGCTGATCGGAAAAAATAGTTTTTTTTCTTATTCAAATGACGGGAAAAAAAGGAAAAAATCCGTGGCCGCGAGTGTTTTTTCCGTTGCTTTTCTAGGCCCTCCGCTGTGAGACCTGCGAAATATCGATTTACGAGCGAATAATTTTTGAAAAAATACGGAAATTCATTCGACTATAAATCGATTTTTCGCAGGTCTCACAGCGGAGGGCCTAGAAAAGCAACGGAAAAAAACTCTAGCGACCACGGATTTTTTTTCTTTTTTTTTCCGTCGTTTGAATAAGGAAAAAAAAAGGAAAGCAACTATTTTTTTTCCGACCCTGAATAACCCTATTATTGTCGAAAAAGTAACCCAAATAAATATGAGAAATGACGCAAACTTGCACCAAAGTTTCAAAACGTCCAATTTTACCATTTTCCACTCTGTCACAGTTTAAAAAATTCGCCTTTTTTTCTTTTTTTTTTAATTTTCATTTTTAAATCACAAATGCAATGGTGAAAGGTGCAAAAACTCGAAATTTCCATCCCCATATCACCCGTCGTTTTGGTCCCTCCTCCCCCTCTTTTCATTCTTCACCCATCGAAAAATCTCTTCAGATCTTTAATATTCTCTAACAAAAAATTCTCAAAAAACCAAGTTTGGCATAATAATAACTCATCCAATCCAAATCCATATTAATTATGATTTTTTTCCCCATTTTGATTGTATATTTTGTAAACTCGTCCCCAAAAAACCTCAAAAAATGCGCCAAAAGTTGATCGATCGATTGATAATTAATTTATTATTATTTTTAAGCAATTATTTATTATCCCAGTTTTCCCCCTTGTCTAATTCTCTTCAATGCTCTCTCTCTCTCTCAATCAATCACTTTTTTTTTCCTAAAAACAAAAATTAAAACTCGATAATTTGGCAACTCTCTAATAAATTTGAACCCCATTTTTTACTCGAAAATTGTTGTTTTTTTTTTTTGCGTTTTGCATCGTGTTTGGCATGTATTTGGTGACAAAATTGTTAATTTTATTCCAGATTTTCGGCTCTGGGACGTTTCGAAAAATTGGCGAAAATGCCAAGATTTTCAGCCAAATTTAATTTCCAGAATGCCTGCTGGAATGGGTTTCGCCGCAGATCCGGCACTCTTGCCACGTGTCCAAGAGCACATTCGAAATTATCCGGGCACCAAGTTTTTCAAACCGGAGCTCGTCGTTTACGATTTGCAGCAGAAATATCCGTGAGGGTTTTTTTTTGGCTGGAAACGTGAAAAAAAATGTTATGTACTGAAAAAACCAGTTCACGAAATAGTTCTTCGAGTTGTTTGAGCGGTTCTGTGTCGGTACCGCTTAATTTCAGGCGGTTCTATTCCGTAGTAAAGAGTGCAAAGCAATTAAAAATATAGATTTAAAAAAACCAACAAAAAAAAATCAATTATTGAAATTCCGAAAATCGTGATTTTCCCAGATTTTTTTAAACAAAATATCTAAAAATTATGATTTTTTCCCTAAAATTTCAGAAAAAAAACGCGAAATTTTGAATATTGGCTGAAAAAAATAAGCCAATATTGCAATTTTCTTCAGAAAAATTTTTTACAAAAAATCAATAAAATCTCTAAAAAAAGACGAAACTTTAAAAAAAAAGTCACGAAAAGTATTGATTTTTGCTATTTTTCCACGAAAATTTCAGTAAAAAAATGGCCAATTCTGGAAAAAACCGAAAAAATCCATGGAAAGATTGAAAAATTGCATTTTTTTTTCCATTTTTTACGTCCAAATTTGTTCTAGACGTTTTTTTCGCGGTAGACGTATTATAGACTGGTTTTCTGAAATATAAATTTTTGTTTAAATACGCGAATTTTTGAATATTTACTACATTTTCCATAAAAAATCAGAAAAAATTTTGGTTTTCTACCTTTTTTATTGATTTTTGAGAGGCGAATTTTTGAATATTCGCATTTTTTTTCCAGAAATATCAATGAAAAAATACACGAAAATCGATAGAAGCTGAAATTTTAGTGAAAAATTAAAACAAACCAAATCTAGACAGTAAAAAATCAATAATCCACAACATCAATTTTTGGCTATTAGCCATCCATTATGAGGTTATTCATGAGATTCACGAAAAAACCATTTTTCTGGTTCTTCTTTTTATCGATTTCCGTGTTTTTTTCATTGATATTTCTGGAAAAAAAATGCGAATATTCAAAAATTTGCCTCTCAAAAATCAATACAAAAGGTAGAAAACCAACATTTTGTCTGACTTTTTTATGGAAAATGCAGTAAATATTCAAAATGTCGCGTATTTAAACAAAAATTTATATTTCAGAAAATCAGTCTATAATACGTCTACCGCGAAAAAAGAACGTCTAGAACAAATTTGGACGTAAAGAAATGGAAAAAAAAATGCAATTTTTCCATCTTTCCATGGATTTTTTCGACTTTTTCAGAATTTTTGACCATTTTTTTTACTGAAATTTTAGTGGAAAAATAGCAAAAATCAATACTTTTAGTGATTTTTTAAAAAGTTTTGTCTGTTTTTTAGAGATCGTAATGGACCTGTTCAAAGTACTGTAGAAAAACCGAAAAAATGACAAAAAACTAGGAGAAAACCCGGAAAATGCTCCGATTGGTCTGAAATTTTGGGAAACAATGGCAAAAATGCTTCCGAAATATCTATTTAAAAAAATATTGATTTTTTTTTCTGAAAATTTTCTAAAATCGATATTTCGGCCCAAAATTTTCTGAGTATTTCATGTCCGGAAGCATTTTTGCCATTGTTTCCCAAAATTTCAGACCGATCGGAGCATTTTCCGGGATTTCTCCCAGTTTTTTGTCATTTTTTTAAAGGTTTTTCTACTGAGTAGGTCCATAAAACGTGAAATCTCGCCTACTCTTTTTTTTTTTACTCGATTGAAAACACAATTTTTGATTAATGACCATTCTAAAAAAAAAAACAAAAAAAAAATCAACAACCTTCACACCTCCACCAGTTCTTACAGAGAATACCAACGAAAAAACCACAAAGTTCTAATGGGAATGGTCCGAGAAGCGCTCCAACGCATCCAATTGGTGGCCAAAGAGGAGGCACAAACGGAGGAAAAAGAGGCGATGGATGATGTGCAGGAGATTGAACCGTCCAAGAAAATCGTGCCAGAGACTAGGAAGAGGAAGGCACCGGTTGGGAAAAATGGCGGGTAAGAGAAGGACCAGCTATCACGAAGAAAAACAAATTCAGTTTTTATTTTCAGCCCGCAAACACCTGCCAAAGAAGTCGTCCTCAGCGATGATAGCGATGACGAGATTGCCGCCAGACACCACGAATCACTGATTAAACCCACAAACCGTGCCAATAAATTCATTCTAAACCTCTACAGTCATCAGAAGAAGGCGCACACGACGCCAACGACACCACTCACCAACGATAAACGCACTCCATCAAACAATAACAAAAAGCCACCACCACCAAGTCTGCCACGTGGCCTTGGCGCCGTCACCGACATCCCAACACCTCGTGAATCTCACGTGAAATTCGCCGACATTGGCGGTGCCGACAAACAATTTCTGGAGGTGTGCCGACTGGCGATGCATCTGAAACGGCCCAAAACGTTTTCGATCCTGGGCGTCGATCCGCCACGTGGATTTATAGTGCACGGACCGCCCGGATGCGGAAAAACGTTGTTTGCGCAAGCGGTCGCCGGCGAGTTGGCTATTCCGATGCTTCAGGTGGGTCATGGCTACTAGCCGTGGAAAATGATGAGTTTTAGCTCGCCGCCACTGAACTCGTTTCCGGTGTTTCCGGAGAGACGGAGGAGAAGATTCGACGCCTGTTCGATAGCGCCAAACAGAACAGTCCGTGCATTCTGATCCTCGACGACATTGACGCCATTGCACCACGAAGAGAGACTGCACAGCGCGAGATGGAACGACGAGTTGTCAGTCAGCTTTGCAGCTCTCTTGATGGTGAGTAAGCTTTCCACCATGGACGGAAACTTGTTGTCGTGCCCGGTCTGCGATTTTACGTGACGGTGTTTGGACACACCGTCACGGTACATTGCACGTAATTCAATTTTCGATTTTTTATGAATTCCCAATGGTATTTAACATGATTTTTATTGTTTTTTTTTTCGTAATTTCAACTATTTATTGTGAAAACAAAAAAGTTGCGACGCGGTGTTTGCGTACTTTTGAAATTCAAACGGCAATGAGAGAAATAGCATGGGAAATAAAGAGATTTGTTCCCATTTTCATTTGAATTTCAAAAGTACGCAAACACCGCGTTGCAATTTTTTGTTTTCACAATATCAAAAATATTTTTAGGAAGTCGAAAATGATTAAAATGGAGAGAAGCTGTTCGTCAAGTAGCAAGGATAATAATATTGAGGAACCATTGGAAAAAAAAAGAAAATCAATATCGTCATTTTCCAGCGTTTCGCGTAATGAAAAAGTTGCGAGGATTCAAGAAAAATTAGAAGGTCACGAGATTCCTTTTAAAATCGAGTGGACAACAAGTTTCAATCGAATTGTTGACTCCGAATTTGTTTCACCAATAAACATTTTTCTAATTACCATTTTTATTAATACTTTGAAGAAATAAAAAACATTTCACGCGGGCGTTTTTTTTTTGACCGGGCATCACCCGGACGGGTCGGGCGGGCGAAAAACGCCCACCGTGGAAAGCTTAATAGGGTTATGCGCGAAACGGCAAAAAAAAAACTTCAAAAACTTACTCCGATTGACCTGAAATTTTGGGAAAGAATGGCATTACGAAAATCACACAAAAAACTCTGATTTTTCACAATTTTTATTTAAAAAAAATAGAAAATATCCAAAAGGAGTACACGTGGTGTGACCGCTGGTCTAGAAAAACCTAGAAAACCGACGGCCGTGACTTTAAAAAATTTCCATTTTTCCTATTTCATTCGAATTTTCAATCATAATTTTTTGATGAACCCGGGATAATTGCAAGAAAAATTGAATTTTCTAAAAGTCTAGGCCAGCGGTTGTTGGAAAAATTTGCCAAAAAATAAGAAATTTGAAGTTTTTGTGTAATAATTTTAATGTCTTATTCGTATTTAAAAACGTTCTAACTTGATTTTTTTCCATTACGTATTCGCGACAGAGTGACACCACACTTTGCGGCAATTTTTGGAGACTTTTTGGGACTTTTTCCATGTTTCACAAACCTGAAGAAAAATAATAAAATATTTTTTTAACAAAAAATAAAATTTAAAAACATTTTTCGCGACTACCGTAGCCAGGCAAAGTCGTGGCGAGACCGCAAAGTGTCATTTCGTGGCGAATGCGTAATGCAAAAATCATTTCATGATTTTTTTGAATTCGAAAAAAAATACTTTTAACGGAAAAACTCCCGCAGGTCTCGCCACGATAATTTACCATTTACCCCAAAATAATTTTTTCACACAAAATTGTAAATTCTCCTTCTAATCCGGTTTTTCTGGCTGAAATTTGGGCTCTGGGACGTTTCGAAACTTTAGTTCTCTTTTTTTCTTCGCAACAATTCGGCTACCGGCAAATTTCGCGCTAAAAATGCACTAAAGTTTTGAAACGTCCCAGAGTCGAATTTTGACTAAAAACCGAATAAATTGTTTAAAAAAAACCGTCAATCGTTGCGATTTTTCCATGATCCACACTTGCAGAACTGATTCTGCCGCCTCGCGATAAACCGCTCAAAGACCAGCTCACTTTTGCCGACGACGGAAGTGTGAGCGTGCTCGACGAGCCCACTTCAACGTCCTCAGGAGGAGTGCTCGTCATCGGCACCACTTCACGTCCCGAGGCGGTCGACGGCGGATTGAGACGGGCGGGACGATTCGAGAATGAAATATCGCTCGGTATTCCGGACGAGACGGCCAGAGAGAAGATTTTGGAAAAGATTTGCAGGTAAATGTATAGAAATGAGATTTAAAACGCTTCGTTTGTTGTGTTTTCAATCGAGTTGCGACACGAGAACACGAAACCCCGCCCACTTATTTGTGCGCGACCACGCGCTATTTGAAGAGACGCAGACAAAAAAGGGATAGCCGACTCATTAAAAAAAAACATTAGATTGGGCTCTAGGACGTTTCGAAACCTGTCACGAAACTTTGGTGCATTTTTGCGTTTGCTCCAAAAAATATATTTTTTTTTAATTTTGGACGCGAAATTGCACAAAAGTTTCGAAACGTCCCAGCGCCTTATTTTTGCATTAAAATGCATATTTTTGCGTTTTAATGCCAAAAAATTATTTTAAATCCAACGTGGCCCTTCTGACCACGCCCCCTTATGCAACGAAGGCACAGTTTTTTTTTTTTAATTTTTGATGAAGAATTGAAAATCAAGATATTTTTGGGCAAAAAATGCTTTCTGAAAATTCTAAATAATTTTGTATTTTTTCATTAATTTACGCTTTTTTTTCTATTTTTAATAAAATTTCTGAAAATACAAAATTTTAAAGCAAATTTTCGCTTTTTTCTGTTTAATTTGATTAAAATGTACATTAATGGCAAATTCGAGTCAAAAAGTGGGGAAAAAAGTTCGCCGCAAACTTGCAAAATACTGTGCCTTCTATGCAAAAAGGGGCGTGGCCAACTTGAAAAGCGCCAGTTTTCATAATTTTTCGTTAATTTTAAGATTTTTTATTTCTGCGGAAAAAATCTAGCGTAATAGTGGCATTTTTCGCTGAAAAATTTTTCTTTCAATGATTTTTTCACGTGTGGCACACGGCCAGATTCGATGGCTATTAGCCGTTTTCAATGGCTATTAGCTAAAAATTGGATTATTCAAATGCCAGAGTTTCAAATGCTTCACGGTGTCCAGGATTTGAAATGTGGGCGGAGCCTAATTTGCTGGCGCGTCAGCAAACTTCCATGGCGCACTTTCGGTGCTTGCGCATTTTTCGACTCTCGCATTTTATTTTATTGATTTTATTGTTTTTCTTTCAGTAAAACCTGTTTTTCTTTGTAAAATGTAATTGCCCAAACTTCGCTTTTCGTAAAGATTTATCCTGCAAAAACACCAAAAAACTCAAAACGAATATTTCGAAATGGTGGCTGAACCAAATTTGACGTTATTACACGGAGTAATGGCGAGTGACCTGGTGCAAACGTGCTCCTTTGATAACACGCGCACGCGCACGCGCCGCATTCGACGGCAAAAATTTTGGGCACTGTGCCAATGCAAACATTTAGAAAAGAGACGAGACGGAGAAGACGAGCGAAAAAAGAGACGAGACGGAGAAGACGAGAGCTCGCGCGTGTTCCCGCGCCAAAAAAAGTCGTTTGAAAAAAAGGCAGTCGCCATTACTCCGTGTTATTAGGCTTAAAAAATTTCTAAAGACCTCAGCTATAATTCCGTTGGAGCACATGTGGGAAAAAAATTAAGAATTTATGTTTTTTTCCCGAAAAACATAAAAAATGCCTCAAAATTTGAATTTCGCGCGAAAAAATCCAGTGGGGCGCGTTTGCTCGGCTCCGCCCACATTTCAAATCCTGGACACCGTGTGCTTGGTTTTTTTTTCCGCAAAAAATAATAATTTCCAAAATTTGCAGAGTGAACCTTGCCGATGACGTCAGTCTGCGACAAATCGCCAAACTCACGCCAGGATACGTGGGCGCTGACCTCCAAGCGCTGATCCGAGAAGCCGCCAAAGTGGCCATCGACCGTGTCTTTGACACCATCGTGGCGCGAAACGAGGGTCACAAAAATCTGACGATAGACCAAATCAAAGAAGAGCTCGACAGAGTGCTCGCCTGGCTTCAAGGCGAAGATGACCCGTCGACGCTTTCCGAGCTAAACGGCGGACTCAAAATCTCATTTGAGGACTTTGAACGAGCTCTAGAATCGATTCAACCGGCCGCCAAGCGAGAAGGATTCGCCACAGTGCCCGACGTGTCGTGGGAAGACATTGGAGCGCTGATAGAAGTGAGAAAACAGCTGGAATGGAGCATTCTGTATCCGATCAAACGAGCCGAAGACTTTGCGGCACTCGGAATCGACTCTCGACCACAAGGAATCCTGCTTTGTGGTCCGCCAGGTTGCGGAAAAACACTGCTCGCAAAAGCGGTCGCCAACGAGACGGGCATGAACTTTATCTCGGTGAAAGGACCCGAACTGCTCAACATGTACGTCGGAGAGTCGGAACGGGCGGTTCGTACCGTATTCCAGAGAGCTCGAGACTCGCAGCCTTGCGTCATTTTCTTTGATGAAATTGATGCGCTTTGCCCGAAAAGATCGCACGGGGAAACTTCTGGAGGGTCCCGATTGGTGAATCAGTTGTTGACTGAAATGGATGGAGTTGAGGGAAGACAAAAGGTTTTCTTGATTGGAGCCACTAATCGACCAGGTGAGCATCGGCTTCTTGGCGTTTTTTCCTTGAAAATTAATTAAAAATTGTCTAAAGACAGACAACTGGGAGAAAACTCGGAAAATGCTCCGATTGGTCTGAAATTCTGGGAGAAACTGTCAAAAATGCTTCCGGGCTTGCTCAGAAAATTTTTGAAAATTTTTAAAATCGATATTTCGGTCCAAAATTTTCTGAGCATTTCATGTCCGGAAGCATTTTTGACAGTTTCTCCCAAAATTTCAGACCAATCGGAGCATTTTCGAGTTTTCTACAGTACTTTGAATAGGTCCATAAAAGTTGGCCACGCCCCCTTTTGCCACAAAGGCACAGTTTTTGGAAGCTCCCCGCGCGCTCATTTTTCTCGATTTTTAAAAAAATAATTTAGAACGAAAACCCCGTCAAAAAAAAAAAATGAAAAAATGAATAATCAACAAGAAAATTTGAAAATTTTGAACGAAAATTTGAAAAAAAAAAAACCAAAAAATATGGTTTTTCAGCGAAAAAATTCATTTTTTGAATTATTTGAGAGCTTTTATTCACTCTGAACATTAAGAAATGTGTGCATTTCATGGAAAACACACAAAACTAGAAATAAAAAATTGAAAAATCTGTGAAAAACCTGAAAATGTGTACAAAAATTACAAATTTCACATTAATGGACCTATTCACAAAACCGGAAAAAAATTGCGGGAAAAATCGGAGAATGCTCCGATTGACCTGAAATTTTCGGAAATATTGGAAAAAATTCTCTTGTACATGCTCAAAAAATTTTGCACCAAAATATCGATTTTTTCTGAAAATTTTTAAAATCGATATTTTGATCCAAAAATTTTTGAGCGTGTACAGGAGAATTTTTTTCCATATTTCCCAAAATTTCAGGTCAATCGGAGCATTCTCCGATTTTTCCCGCAATTTTTTTTTTGGTTTTTTTTTCTTTTTTTCCGGTTTTGTAGTCCATAAGAAAAGTTAGGGTGCATGTGCTTTTATGCGAAAAAAATGTAGTCGATTTACCGAATTTATTCTAATAGGCCGGCATGCCGGTTTATTAGAGTAAATATGGTATTTTAATGGACCCATTTAGCTTCTGCTCCTTTTCAGACATTGTCGATCCGGCCATCCTTCGTCCGGGACGTCTCGACAAGATCCTGTTTGTCGATTTCCCATCAGTGGACGATCGAGTCGATATTCTGCGAAAATCGACGAAAAACGGGACACGCCCACTCTTGGACAAGGATATCGATTTTCAGGCGATTGCCGAGCTTCCAGAACTTGCTGGATTCACGTTAGTTTTTCCCTTATCTTAAAAAAATACCTACAAAATTTCGTTTCAGAGGAGCCGATCTTACTGCTCTCATCCACGAATCGTCACTATTGGCACTTCAGGATCGAGTTTTAGAGGTGGGACCGTTTCAAATTTGTATAGTGTGTGTCGATTTACGAGCGCTCTGGTTTAGAGATTCAGTTATTTTTGATACACGGTGTCCAGGATTTAAAATGTGGGCGGAGCCGAGCAAACGCGCCCCACTGGATTTTTTCGCGCGAAATTCAAATTTTGACGCATTTTTTATGTTTTTCGGGAAAAAAGCATAAATTCTTAATTTTTTTCCCACATGTGCTCCAATGGAATTATAGCTGAGGTCTTTAGAAATTTTTAAAGCCTAACAAGGGAATGGTCCAAAATTAACTTGGCATTTTGAAATGAAACCTATATAGGGCGAAAGAGCACTTCATGGGGAGCTCAAATCACTTTTCAATTTTTGCAATAAACCATTCGGAGCCGAGCAAATGAGCTCCAAAGTTTTAATTTTCACGTGCGAATTTATCACCGCAGTTGAGAGTAATTTTCAACAGTGGCCGGGTGGCCGAGTGGTTGGTGCAAGAGAATAGTAAATGGAGGATGCGGGTTCAATCCCTCGCGCTAAAAAATTTTTGTATTTTGATTTTTGCGTTCACTTTTCCAGGTCCTAGAACTTTTTTAAACCATATTTTTTCGCATTGCCAACCTCTTTTCAACGTATGGTGACGATTGTATGTTTGTGTTCTGTTTTGTTTTTATTTCGTTTTAACTGGAGATGACACTTCATGTGACAAGTGTTTTATCGTTATTATCCAAGAAGTTTTTGATTTCGAACTCGGATTTCCTCCACCTATTTCCCGACAAAAAAAACCAATCTCTTGAAAAAAAAGCGTGCTAAATGGACCCAAGCTCACCGTTCTTTACACCTTCGGAGTTCCGTTTCGGACAAGTTGGCGCAGATGATTGCTTCCAGACGAGATGTACCGATAATGCGTTCATCAAGTGTGCGAGATGCACCAACATTATTTGTTTTTCCCATTTCATAATTGTTGATTAGCATTATTGTCCTTATTTGTGAACTATTACTACGTATTAAACACAAAAATTGAAAAAAAAAATTGGTCAAAAAAGTTCTAGGACCTGGAAAAGTAAACGCAAAAATCAAAATACAAAAATTTTTTACCACGAGGGATTGAACCCGCATCCTCCATTTACTATTCTCTTGCACCAACCACTCGGCCACCCGGCCACTGTTGAAAATGACTCTCAACTGCGGTGATAAATTCGCACGTGAAAATTGAAACTTTGGAGCCCATTTGCTCGGCTCCGAATGGTTTATTGCAAAAATTGAAAAGTGATTTGAGCTCCCCATAAAGTGCTCTTTCACCCTATATAGGTTTCATTTCGAAACGCCAAGTTAAGTTTGGACCATTCCCTTGTAAGAACGTCGAATTCTGTTCAGCCACCATTTCGAAATATTCGTTTCGAGTTTTTTGGTGTTTTTGCAGTATAAATCTTTACGAAAATCGAAGTTTGGGCAGTTTTATTGTATTCCATACATTTTACAAAGAAAAACAGGTTTTAATGAAAGAAAAATAATAAAATCAATAAAAAAAATGCGAGAGTCGAAAAATGCGCAAGCACCGAAAGTGCGCCATGCAGGTTTGCTGGCGCATTAGCAAATTAGGCTCCGCCCAAATTTCAAATCCTGGACACCGTGGATAATTTTTAAAAAAAGAAGAAAAAGTGGGCTAAAATAAGTTTTTTTCGGGTTACTGTAGGTCGTCGCACGGCACCCCAGCCTTCCAAAATTTTTTCTGGTTGGCGCATTTCGCGTGCACTGGCACTCCATGGTCGTACGGCCGTGTACTCCACGTGGACAATGTGATTTGCGCAATATTGTCGAACCGCCAAAACGGTCAAACGCGCTCCACTGGACTCAACGCTATGCGATTTTCATTTTCGTTTCCTAATTATTTTTTCAGTTTTTCTTTGATTTTTTGCATAAAATCTTCTTTTTTCGTGCTTTTTCCTTGTAAAAACATTTTTTCGAGACCGAATTCATGAAGTTTTATCAAAATCTTCCGAATTATTCCGAATTTAAGTGAAAAATCAATATTTTTCGATTTCCCTGTACTTAAAAAAATTCATAACTTATTTGTTTGGAGAGATTTTTGTTCAAACTCCATCATCATGATGTTTTTCAATGTTTTCTTACCTTTTAGCCCGAAAATTACTGATACTAAATACTGAATCTCTCTTTCAATCGTGTATATTGTTTTTATTTTTAATATTAAAAACTTATTTTTGCAGGAGGAGACCGCACAGCGACATGAGGCCGACAACTTCTGCTGAATAGTTGGGTGAGTTGATTGTCAAATTTATTGTCCAAAAATCCAGAATTCTTATAGATTTAGTTAAAATTATTAAAATTAATCCTTAAGCCACTTTAATAAAATGATGCAAACCTGCATTTTTGTGCAAATTACACAAAATTTCATAAATATGCAGATTTTCATTGGGCTAAAATGGCAGAAAAATGATTTTTTCGACAATTTTGCAACAAAAAACGTATTTTCCGAGTTATCTTTATCTCTCACGAAAAAATGCATGCTCTAAATTTTTTATTCCAGAAGAACGGCCGACGGGACCCAGGAAAACCAATTGATTGATCAATTTTTTCTTCGTTTCAGTAACTTTTTCGGTTAATTTTTTTTAATGTTGGTTTTTTTTCTATTGTGTCAATAAAATTTCTATTAAGCGTTAATTGTACATCGACTATTTCACTCAATGTTAACTGAGAAGAACACCTGAAACAATCTCTGTTAAAATCAAATTCCATTGCTCCAATTGGGTATTTGCTCCATTTTGCGTTTCTGTAAAATAAATTTGCAAATTTCCTGTGGAATAGAGTTCAATTTTATTTAAGAAAAATACAGAAATATCAAAGAGATCAATTAAAAACATAATAATTCCAGAAGAAACGAAGAAAAAATTGATCAATCAATTGGTTTTCCGGGGTCCCGTCGGCCGTTCTTCTGAAATAAAAAAATTTAGAGCATGAATTTTTTTCGTGAGAGATAAACATAACTCGGAAAATAGGTTTTTTGTTGCAAAATAGTCGAAAAATGCATTTTTCTGCCATTTTAGCCCAATGAAAATCTGCATATTTATGAAATTTTGTGTAATTTGCACAAAAATGCAGGTTTGCATCATTTTATTAAAGTGGCTTAAGGATTAATTTTAACTAAATCTATGAGAATTCTGGATTTTTGGACAATAAATTTGACAATCAACTCACCCAACTATTCAGCAGAAGTTGTCGGCCTCATGTCGCTGTGCGGTTTTTAATATTAAAAATAAAAACAATATACACGATTGAAAGAGAGAAAAAGAGTGGAAAAGCGGAGAAAACCCCACAAAATTACTGATTTCAGTGAAAATTTGCCGTTTCGGCGGAAAAAAAGGTGGAATTTATATTAAAATCAGTAATTTTCGGGCTAAAAGGTAAGAAAACATTGAAAAACATCATGATGATGGAGTTTGAACAAAAATCTCTCCAAACAAATGAGTAATGAATTTTTTTTAAGTACAGGGAAATCGAAAAATATTGATTTTTCACTTAAATTTGGAATAATTCGGAAGATTTTGATAAAACTTCATGAATTTGGTCTCGAAAAAATATTTTTACAAGGAAAAAGCACGAAAAAAGAAGATTTTATGCAAAAAATCAAAGAAAAACTGAAAAAATAATTTGGAAACGAAAATGAAAATGGCATACCGTTGAGTCCAGTGGAGCGCGTTTGACCGTTTTGGCGGTTCGACAATAGCAGAATTTTTTTCCATTTTTATTTGATTTTTAAATAATTTTTACAAATTTTTAGGCATAACTATTCTGAAAATGAATAAAAATTGATAATTGTTGTAATTCCCTTAATTACATAAGAGCAAAATAGTTTTACTACTGTCACCGCTATTTGATCTACCTTGCGCGCTAGATATTTCTTGCGCGCGTATTATTAAATTCACTCTTTCTCTCTTAGTTGTAGCCTACACATTAGCTAGTATATAAGGACCTCTCGTTCCTTATATAACTCTCTCTGAATACCCATTATTCTTCTTCCCCAACTCTGTTGTAAAGCCCCACTCTCTACCACCTTTAATAAACTATATTCTCACTGTCTCTCTGGTTCCACACAATGCCAAGAGACATAACAACTGGCGATCAGGAATTGGCAATGGCGGATCTCACCAAGCAAATCTCGACACTCGTGGCAGCACTCTCGAAGCTGACACAAGTTGGGACCGCGTCCGAGCATCAAGGCACCGACACCACAAAATTGGCGGATGCAATCTCGTCACGAATTCCAATGTTCGTGTACGAGCCGGAAGACGGAAGGACGTTCGACAGCTGGTACAGTCGATACAAGGACACCATCACCAAGGACGGATTCTCGCTTCAGGATGATGTTCGAACACGGTTAGTCATTTCCAAACTTGATACCAAGCAGTACAGTCACTATGCAAATCGCATTTTGCCTAAGGTACCAAGTGAGCTGAGTTATGAGGACACCATCGCAAAGCTGAAGGAAACCTTCAAGGAGACGTCGTCAATCTACCAAAGACGGCAAAATTTCCTTCGCACCGAGTACCACGGATCATCCATTGAGGAGTACACCGGAACTGTGCTACGTCGATTTGCATCATCGGACTTCAAGTCAATGACCGACGATCAACTTTGCTGCATGGTTTGGATCAATGGTCTCCGCGATCCGGCGCACATCGACATCCGTACTCGTGCTTTGCAAACAATGGAATCGAGACCAGACGTCACGCTCTTGCAACTGGAAAGCGAGATAAAGCGTCTACTCGACCTCAGAGCTGACTCAAAATGCGTGGCTGGCTCAACACCAAGTCATGCCGCCGAGATCAACGCCATCTTCAGAAAACAACAGCGGGACAACAACAGAGAGCACGGTCCACCATCAGCATGCTATAGATGCGGAGGACCTCATTGGGCTCGAGACTGCAACGTCAAGGACGTGAAGTGCTCAAAGTGTGGAAAAACAAACCACATGGCTAAATTTTGTCGCTTCCAAGACAAAACCAAGCCGCATCAAAAGAAGAAGGTAAAATCAGTGATCATTAGTCTAGCGTCATCTTCAGGAGCATCGCGCATTTATCGGAAGGTCTTCATCAACAGCAAGCCGCTCCGAATGCAACTGGACACTGGTGCAGACATCACACTGATCAACACCAAGGATTGGGCAAAGATTGGCAAGCCAAAGCTCGACAAGCCGTCGATCAAGGTCAAATCTGCAACTGGGCAGCCAATCAACGTCAAAGGATCGTTCACCTGCGACTTCACCATCAATGGAAACTCTGCAACAGGCACAGCTCATGTCGCAGACACGGACACTCTCCTCGGAATCGATTGGATTTCGAAAGACACTCAACTGTGGAATCTTCTGCAGGACAATCATCAGATCAACGCTGCTTTCTCCGTGATCGGATCAGCATGCAACTACCTGGACGACACGAGAGAAAAGCTGAAGTTTGATCTGAAAAGTGAGTATCCGATTATTTTCCAGCCCGGTCTTGGCAAATGCACAAAGACCAAAGCCTCAATCCGACTGAAGCCAGGCGCTCAACCTGTCTTCCGGAAAGCACGGCCTGTCCCATACGCCACGCTTCCCACAATCACAGAAGAGCTCGACCGTTTCGTGCAAGAAGGTATCGCAACTCCAATCGACCATGCACAATGGGCAGCTCCGGTCGTACCAATTCGGAAGAAAAATGGCTCACTTCGCATGTGCGCTGATTTTTCAACGGGTCTCAATGATGCAATCGAATCACATCAACACCCGCTTCCGACGGCCGATGACATTTTCGCCACTTTGAACGGTGGGAAACATTTTTCGCAGATTGATCTCGCCGAAGCTTACTTCCAGATAGAGCTTG
Organism: Caenorhabditis japonica; assembly: GCA_963572235.1. NCBI lineage: Eukaryota > Metazoa > Nematoda > Chromadorea > Rhabditida > Rhabditidae > Caenorhabditis > Caenorhabditis japonica. Next base: position 19,892,876 of record OY754343.1, on the reverse strand, counting down.
ACGAGGACTCCAAAAATCTGCTGTGCATCAACACACATCGCGGCCTCTTCCAGTTCAACCGCTTGCCATTTGGTGTCAAACCTGCAACTGCAATCTTTCAACAAGTGATGGACTCCATGATATCTGGAATCGAGGGAGCAGCAGCTTACCTGGACGACATCATCATCTCGGGTGGCACTGTGGAAGAGCACAATTCGCGAGTCAAAGCCGTCATGCAACGTATTGCCGATTATGGATTTCGCATCCGGATCGAGAAATGCAAATTTCTCATGAAGCAGATCGTCTTCCTTGGTTTCGTTATCGATGAGCATGGACGACGACCAGATCCAGAAAAAGTTGCAGACATTCAAAAGATGCCAGCGCCCACCAACGTTTCACAACTACGATCGTTTTTGGGCCTCATCCAATTCTATGGCGCCTTCGTCAAGGAGCTTTTCGAGCTTCGCCCGCCACTCAACGAGCTGACGAAGAAAGATCAAGAGTTTATTTGGTCTCCAAAGTGCCAGGAAGCGTTCGAGAGGATCAAGGAAATCTTGCAGTCTGACTTGCTGCTAACTCATTTCGATCCAAAGCTGCCGATCATCGTAGCCGCCGACGCTTCACAATATGGAATCGGGTCAGTTCTAACACACCGATTTCCAGATGGTTCTGAAAAAGCTATTTACCACAATAGCCAGGCACTCACCGCCGCTCAACGGAACTACAGTCAAATTGAGAAAGAAGCTTTGGGTCTTGTAACAGCCGTTACCAAGTACCATCGTTTCATCCACGGACGTCACTTCACATTGCGAACGGACCACAAACCATTGCTATCCATCTTTGGGGATAAGAAAGGCGTACCAGTGTATAGTGCAAATCGCTTGCAGCGATGGGCAACTATTCTTCTCAACTACGACTTCTCAATCGAATACGTGAACACGCACGATTTCGGACAAGCGGATGCTCTGTCAAGACTCATCGCCGAGCAAAGTCAGTCAAAGGAAGTCGAAGACCAAGTCATTGGACAAGTTGAATGTGAGGTCATCGCAAATTTGGTCTCCACCTGCAACAGCCTACCAGTGACTGTCGGCTCCGGGACATTTCGCAGCCGGACGTTTCGCAGCCGAGACATTTCGCAGCCGGACATTTCGCAGCTGAGACGTTTCGCAGCCGGACATTTCGCAGCCGAGACGTTTCGCAGCCGGTAAACACTTCTCACTTCTCTCTCAGCGGTCGACTACACAATTGGTAAACATGTTATTGATAAACAAGCATGGTCAGAGAAATGAGAGAGTGTGTATATAAGGAGGTTGGCTGCGAAACGTCTCGGCTGCGAAATGTCCGGCTGCGAAATGTCTCAGCTGCGAAATGTCTCGGCTGCGAAATGTCCGGCTGCGAAATGTCCGGCTGCGAAATGTCTCGGCTGCGAAACGTCCGGCTGCGAAATGTCCCGGAGCCTGACTGTCGACATGATCAGTTCTGCATCAACCAAGGACACGATCATCGCCGAAGCAATAAATAGCAATAAATAACGTGAAACACAATTCATGGCCGAACAAGATGGACCATGGCTCGATTCTCTGGAATTTTTTCAATCGTCGTGAGCAGCTCTCGATCGTCAAGGATTGCCTCATGCTTGGAGATCGAGTAGTCATTCCAACAGCACTACGCCATCGTGTGCTCAAAATGCTCCATCGTGCTCATCCTGGTATGGTTCGGATGAAGCAACTCGCTCGCAGTTTCGTCTACTGGCCATCACTGGACAAGGACATTGAGTCAACGGTCAGAAGCTGCGACGATTGTGCTGCTGCCGCCAAGGATCCAATCAAAAACACGTTGTGCTCATGGCCTACACCAACAGCCCCATGGACACGTGTGCATGCAGACTATGCTGGACCAATAGAAGGTACTTACTATTTGGTTATTGTAGATTCCTACTCCAAATGGCCGGAAGTGATCGCCACCAAATCGATTACTTCCACATCTACAATCAGCATATTCCGCAAAGTGTTTGCTCAATTCGGAAATCCGAAAACATTGGTCACGGACAATGGCACGCAGTTCACATCCACGCAATTCGTCGATTTTTGCAAGGAACACGGCATCCAGCATATACGATCGCCGCCGTTCCACCCACAATCGAATGGACAAGCTGAACGCTTCGTGGACACGATGAAAAGGGCACTACGCAAATTACAAGGGGAGGGAAACGCCGACACTGCAATCCAGGTATTCCTTCAGAACTACCGTTCTACCCCATGCGAAGCAAGCCCGCACTACCTGTCGCCTGCTGAGAACTTCATTGGACGGAAGATCCGCACCACACTGGACCTTCTGCTGCCTTCTTCCGAGTCACCAACAGCTCGAAACGACTCAATGGAAGCTCAGTTCAATCGGCATCATGGCGCCAGGGAGAGGATGTTCCAGGAGCATGATAAGGTTTACGTTAAAGATTTCCGTAATCCACAAAATGCTACCTGGATTTCAGGTGTCGTTCAAAAACGTATTGGCCGCACACTCTACAAAGTGCTCGTCAACGGATCGGTTTGGAAACGACACACCAATCAACTGCGTCGTCGGGACATCGCACCATTTGCTGATTCCACGGACATTTGGTACCTTGACGCCGTCACACCGTCAAGAGTAGACAATTCCAACCAATTGCCGTCCACTACCCAACCGACTCCAGCGTCACCAACGTCACCTCGCTTGATTGCACCGACGCAACCCACAATCCGCACATCCACTCGACATCGCAACCCGGTGAAGAAATTGGACATCGACCCGAGGACCAAATCGTATAAGTAGTAGGTCCCCCCTTTCGTTAGGTATTTTTCACTAGGTTAAATTAGTCCTTTTGTCTTAAAAGGGGAGATGTTGTAATTCCCTTAATTACATAAGAGCAAAATAGTTTTACTACTGTCACCGCTATTTGATCTACCTTGCGCGCTAGATATTTCTTGCGCGCGTATTATTAAATTCACTCTTTCTCTCTTACTAGGGAATGCCCCGGACTTAATTTGGGCTTTCGCGATGAGTCTTACATGATTAGAAAGAGAATTTTATAAAGATTCCAAAACTACTTTTCGTTTTTGCTAAACGCCGGTGGTTTTCGAGAAAATCGCATCTGAAAATCCAGTTAAAATTTAAATTTTGTGTGCGTTTTCAAATATTAAATGCGTGAGCTGTTCCTTTCAAAATCATCCAGGCAGTCACTTTCTTGTCAATTGTTTTTTGAAACAACTGAACAGCGGTTGAGTGGTTAAGTGGGTAGCGCGTTAGGGTTTGGTTCTAGAGGTAGCGGGTTCGGGTCCTTCACGGTTGGGAATGCTTGTGGTGGTTTGGATGGATTGCATGTTGAATTTTATTATTTTTAAATCAATTGTTTTGTCATATTTATGCTAATGAAACACTGTAAGTTTCAAACTCCTGTGCAAAATTGTTTTGATAGTTGGAATTCCGAACTGTTCAGTAAATGGATGCACATTCGGCTCTTTGGATCTTTATTCATATAAAACATACTGAAAAAAAAATCAAAGTAGGGGCACAAAGATGAACAGCTTGAAGCAGTATAAAAAACTTGAAACAAAGAAATTATTTGCATGCGGCAGAATGAATTAACTGAATAGTCTTCGAAGTCCCATTTATAAAAAATTTTGCACAAAAATTTGAAATTTACAGAGGCAAAACAAAAAAAACTAACAGAGGAGATGCAAAGCAAAAAAAGTGAGAAAAAAAATATTTGATTTGAAAAGAACAAAAGTCAACATGCAATCCATCCAAACGACCACAAGCGTTCCCAACCGTGAAGGACCCGAACCCGCTACCTCTAGAACCTAACCCTAACGCGCTACCCACTTAACCACTCAACCGCTGTTCAGCTGTTGCAAGAAAACGATTGGCAAAAAAGTGACAGCGTGGATGATTTTGAAAGGAACAGCTCACGCATTTAATATTTGAAAACGCACACAAAATTGAAATTTTAACTGGATTTTCAGACGCGATTTTCTCGAAAACCACCGGCGTTTAGCAAAAACGAAAAGTATTTTTGGAATCTCCATAAAATTATTTTTCGAATCATGTAGGACTCATCGCGAAAGCCCAAATTAAGTCCGGGGCATTCCCTAGTTAGTTGTAGCCTACACATTAGCTAGTATATAAGGACCTCTCGTTCCTTATATAACTCTCTCTGAATACCCATTATTCTTCTTCCCCAACTCTGTTGTAAAGCCCCACTCTCTACCACCTTTAATAAACTATATTCTCACTGTCTCTCTGGTTCCACACAATGCCAAGAGACATAACAATAATTTATTGATTTCTATCTTTTTATTATGTGATTGCTCAATATTTTATCGTAGAAATCGTAGATGTTTTTCAAACCCCTAATTGTAAGGCTCGGCCATTTCTGAATTTTTGTTGACGTCCAAGTGCTCGAAATGTTCGCAAGAAACTCCTCTATCGGCAAATGATATTCATTTTTCAAAAACATAATTATTCGAGTGAAATAATGAAAAAAACTGATTTTTCAGTACAAAATTACATTCGCCGCTGGCGAATGATCCACTGCGAAATTGCTGGCGCATTGGAAGGAGGGGGAGCCGTGCGTCGCTTTATTGTTTTTTTTTTTCAACAATATCATGTTAAATATTTCGTTCAGAATGATGACAGTATCAGTGGTGTTGGAATGCGACACTTTAAGCAAGCTGCCTCACGAATTCGACCCTCGGTCACAGAGACGGACCGTAAAAAGTACGAGCACATGAAAAAAGTGTACGGATTGAAGCAATAGTTGATTTTTTATTTGTTGAAATTTAATCAATTCCTCGAACATATCCATCTTTTTGTTTGTCTAATTTTGTTGAGTTTTACTTGTTTCTTTTTCATTTTTTTGACAATTGTTGATGCACGAAAAAATTCTTTTTTTTTTAAATGAAAATTTCAATTTTTAATGTTTTTTTTTAATTAAAAGTTTGTAATTTTCAAATTGCTGATATCTGTCTGAAAATGATCTAAAAAGCACAGTTTTTTTTTCAATTTTTATCGAAATTCCAAGTAAAAACGAGAAAACCACCAATTTTTGCAGCAAAATGTCATCGGAAATGCTACGAGGAATCGATCCACGTGGCTACTATGCCACCTTCTTCAACCAAGGTGTCTATCCGGACGGAAGGGGTGTGCTCGACGAGCCGAAACTTGTTTTCAAGGTTTTTATTTAAAATAAAATATTTAAGAACTTTATTCTTTTCCTTCCAGCAAGGCGAATGCGGCGGCGTGGGCTCATCGGTGGTGAGCACGCAGGGCGTAACTGTCTCGTGCTCAATCGACGCGTCTGTATCACTGGCCAGTGACGCGGAGCTCGTCGACGTGAAAATTGAGCCGTCTCAGCAGCTTTCAGAGGTATTGAAAAAAAAACAAACTCACTTATTCTGTAATAAATTCCAGAAAGACGCCGACGACTACAATGCCCTCCTCCTGTCTCTATTCACCAATCAGTTGCTGATTAAACGCGAAAATTTGAAATGCCGCGATGCGGACGGAGAAAAATTGCCGCTGGACTGGCAACTTCATGTCACCGTCAAAGTGTTGAGCCTGGAAGGGAATTTGCTGGATTCTGCGGTGGTGAGTCGTTTTTTCACTGAAAAAGTTGACTACAAAGGTGAAATGCGGTGGATGCATATAGTGCCCGTATTTGAATCATATCGTGCATTTATGTAAATTAGGCTCTAGATATTTAATAAATCCGCGTCGTTCGATTAACGTTTACACATTTTACTAATTCAGCCACAAAAATCACGAAATTTGGAAGAGCTGAAGTACAAAAATCAGTGCCGTTATTGTGTTTTCAATCGACTTGCGACATGAGAACGCGAGACTCCGCCCACTTTTTTGTGCGCGACCACGCGAACACAGTGATATTTGAAGAGACGCAGACAGGTAGCGCACAAATAAGTGGGCGGAGTCTCGCGTTCTCATGTCGCAAGTCGATTGAAAACACAATACAAGAAAAAAAAACGTGTACGAAAAGTGAAAAAAAGCAGGGTCAAAGTCGCCAAATGTCGCAGGCTTGTGAATATACATTCAATTTATTTATTTTAATGCAAAAAATAAATTAAAAGTTATTATATACCGCCCAATGGACCCAAAGGACATGATTAAAATACGGACACTATATGCATCCACCGCATTTCACCTGTGTAATAGGGGAACATGAGGAGAGAATGCGTGAATTTTGATTTTCAGTCAGTCCAAAGCAAAGTCTTTGAGGACTTTTGCCTAATTTTTCGATATTTGTCTGCATTGATATTCACGGAAAAAAAGCTATTTTTTTAAAAATATTCGGTAAAAGTTTCAAATTATAGAAAAGGCGAAAAAAAACAAGAAAAGCAAAAAATTGCAAGAAAATATTTTAAAATTTTTTAAATATTTTAAAAATGAAAATATTAAAAAAAAATTTTAATATCAAAATTCAAATTTTCTGTCCAAAACAACGTTTTTTTGAATTTTCCCGAGGTTTAGACCATTTTTTCCCATCTATGGCTATTTTTAAAGGATTTTCTGGAAATTCTCAAATTATGTGAATATTTTTCTAATTTATTTCAATATTTCAATATACAACATTTCAAATTCCACGATTTATTATAAAAATCTCCATCATTTCCAATCAAAATTGGGATTTTCCTGAATTTTGCAAAAAAAAGGGTTGAAAATTACGATCCGCATATGGCGTCACGAAAAAAATATAGAAATTTAGGTGTTGGTGATTATTTATCTTGCTGTTCATTCGTCCGAAATACGAAAGAATAGACGCGCGGCAATTGCCACTGTGGTCACAATTTTTTAAAATTCACAATAATGTATTCACGGAAGCAGCAAACAATTCCGAGAAAATTCGGAGAATGCTCCGATCGGTCTGAAACGTTGAGAAGGAAAATTTTATTTTAGAAATAACATAAGCAAAAAAAATAATAATTAAGAGTGAGCGTTGCTCCAAAGAAATGTGAGAGCATTACCTTCTCTCCCATTAAAAACCATTCAATGCGATCCCTACCGGAATTATCATTAAATAATATTGCATTGCCATCTACCAACATTATTCGTGACCTTGGAGTTATGTTTGCTTCGGATTTATCGTTTGCTAATCATATCACTACTATTATATGCCGTGCCCAAGCTAGAGTTAACATTATCTTCAACATCTTGCGTCACTCCACGTTTGATGTGGTAGTCAAATGCTATACTATTTACATCCGCCCAATACTTGAATATGCAACTGTGGTTTTTTCCCCAACTAGCAAATCACTCATAAGGAAGATGGAGTCGGTTCAAAAGAGCCTTGTTCACCGGTGTCTATTGAAAGGCGGAATTTTATACAAATCATATTTCGACGGCCTGGAGATATGCGGTCTTGAAACTCTGGAATATCGAAGATTAATATACGACCTAGTACACTTATACAAATGCATTGTATCTAAAGAAACTACAAGTTCAAACAATTTATTTATCTTACTTCCGGAGCTCAAATCTCTTCGTCGCCACAAATACTATATCCGATGCTCACTATTAAATGATTCAAAGTGTTCTACTCAATTTCTTACGAACAGAGTGATTGGTTGCTGGAATTCTCTTCCCGATGAAATCTTTCCTGTCAAAATATCTACCCGGTCATTCAAAAACAACGTTAGCTCTGTGGATTTAACTAATTACCTCATACTCAACCCTAACAACTATTAACCCAGTCTATTCTCTTATGTTCTTCTATCATATAGTTTATGCTTTAAGTTCATGTATAAGTGGCCTCGTGCCCTTCACTGAATAAATATCTATCTATCTATCTAGAGGCTTAAATCAATATGGTTTGCAAAAAAAATTCTAAAAAATCGTGTTTTTTGCTACATTTTCAAAAATTTGTTGAAATTTTCACGAAAATTACGCATGCATTTTCGAAAAAAAAACTTCTATAAATCACGGTGTCCAGGATTGGAAATGTGGGTGGAGCCTAATTTGCTGACGCGCCAGCAAACCTGCATGGCGCACTTTCGGTGCTTGCGCATTTTTCGACTCGCATTTTTTCCTGTTTTCTTTGTAAAATGTATGTAGTGTATCTTTTAATACCATAAAATTACCCAAACATCGATTTTCGTAAAGATTTATCCTGCAAAAACACCAAAAAACTATTATTTCGAAATGGTGGCTGAACAAAATTAGCTTAAAAAATTTCCAATGACCTCAGTTATAATTACGTTGGAGCACATATGGGAAAAAATTAAGAATTTATGATTTTTTCCCGAAAAACATAAAAAAATGCCTCAAAATTTGAATATCGCGCGGAAAAATCCAGTGGCGCGCGTTTGCTCGGCTCCGCCTACTTTTCAAATCCTGGACACCGTGTAAATGTGATTTTTCAGTTAAAAATTTTGCAAAATGATTTTTAAAAAATTCTCTTAGAATTTTTAAAACGCTCTGAGAATTTTTGAAATGCAAAAAAAAAGTGAAACTGAAACTTTGCGGGAAAAATGTCTAAAACTTTAGTCCAAAACAATTTTCTGAGCATGCTCATGACTTTTTTTGACATTATCTGTATTTCCATGTACTCTAGCCAAAATTGCAGTGCGCCATCGTGACCGCCCTCGCCGACACCAAACTGCCATCGATTGTGTTGAATCACGCGACGGAAGACGAGTCGGCGATTGAAAAATCGCAAATCCTGGCCGATAATCGAATTATGCACGGGTTGAAGCTCGAAGAGCCGCTAATGTGCTGCTCGTTTGGCGTTTTTGCCGATTCTGATGACGTTACGTCTTCTTCTTCTTCTGAAGTGCTTCTCTTTGCGCCGTCTTGGGAAGTCATTGCCGTGTGTCGTGCCACGTGTTCTGTGATTGTGGGCGCTGAGGATAAGGTGGTGATGGTCCGCGAGAGAGGACGGATGACGAATTTTAAGAAATTGCAGGTGATTTTTTTTTGTTGTTGCTGTAAAGCAATGCCGCAGACTTGAATTGTGCATTTTAATGAAAAATTTGGTTTTTTTTTTCCAGCAAATGTGCAAAATCACAGCGGATCGTCGTCAAAAATTTGTCAATTCTCTGAAATCGTCCGCCTAGTTTTAAAAAAATTTTTGAATTTTCCTTTTTTCCTCCATTTTGTTGTCTGTTTTCTATGAATTTTTCCCCTTTTTTCCATCGTTTCGAGACCTATTCGTTTGAAAATCGAAAAGTTATTTATTTATTTTATCAGCGAAAAAAAATTAAATTAAAAACAATTTCAGATATGCGCTACTTTGGAACTCACAATAGGAATAGTAAGTTGGTTTTTTTTTCAAAAAAAAAAAATCTGCATTTTTATCAAAAATTCTGAAAAAAAATCAGAATTTTTTAAAATTTCACGAAAAAAAACTTGACAAAAAATGAATAATGAATAAACTTATGGCGTTATTCACAAAACCGGAAAAAAAGGAAAAAAAAACAATCGGAGAATGCACCGATTGACTGGAAATTTTGGGAAATAATGGAAAAAATTCTTCTGTATTTAGATGCTCAGAAAATTTTGGATCAAAATATCGATTTTAAAAATTATCGAATTTTTTAAACCGATATTTTAGTCCAAAATTTTCTGAGCATATCCAGGAGAATTTTTTCCATTATTTCCCAAAATTTCAGGTCAATCGGAGAATTCTCCGATTTTTTCCAAATTTTTTTTTGCCGGTTTTGTCATTAGCAAAAATTCTTTTTTAAAATTGAGCAGTTTTGAAAACAAAAAAATTGAGAATTTGAAAACTAAAAAAAAAAGTTGAAAATTTGAGAATTTGAGAATTTTTTCATTTTTTCACTAAAAAATTAGGAAAAAATCAATAAGTTAGCAAATATTCTGAAAAAATCCAGAATTTTCGAAAATTTACAAAAATCAACAATTTTTTTAAACATATGTTTAAAAAAATTTGAAAAATTCATAATTTTTTCATATTTTCACGGAAAAAAATTTGGAAAAAAAATCGATAATATAGCGAAAATTGTAAAAAAAAATCCAGAATTTTCGGAAATTCACAAAAATCAATAATTGAAAAATTAAAAAAAAATTTGAGAAATTCTTATGGGGTTATTCACGAAATGGCAAAAAATGGCAAAAAACGGCAAAAAACTGCGCGAAAACTCGGAAAATGCTCCGATTGATCTGAAATTTTGGGAAATGAGGGAAAAAACTCTCCCGGACATTCCCACAAAATTTCAGACCAAAATATCGATTTTTAAGAAATATTGCTTTTTTTTCTGAAAATGCTTAAAATCGATATTTTTGTCTGAAATTTTAGGGTAATGTCCGGGAGAGTTTTTTCCCTTATTTCCCAAAATTTCAGTTAAATCGGAGCATTTTCCGAGTTTTCGCGCAGTTTTTTGCCGTTTTTTGCCATTTTTTGCCATTTCGTGAATAACCCCATTAATTATTTCATATTTTCAGGAAAAAAAAATTGATAAAAAGTCAATAATTTGAAAAGTTTAAAAAAATTTGAAAAATTCATAATTTTTTCATATTTTCACGGAAAAACTTGACAAAAAATTAATAATTTAGCGAAAACTGTTAAAAAAAATCCGGAATTTTCGAAAAAAATTCAGATAAAAACAAAAAAAATTGAATGATTTGAAAATTTTTAATTTTTTTTTTTAATCCAGAATTTTCACGAAAAAATTGAGAAAAAATCAATAAGTTAGCAAATATTCTGAAAAAAATCCAGAATTTTCGAAAAAAATTCAGATAAAAACAAAAAAAATCAATAATTTAAAGTTTTTTTGAAAAATTCAGAATTTTCTCTTTTTTTTCACGAAAAAACTGGGGAAAAAATAATTTGAAAATCAAAAAAAAATGTTGAAAAATTTAGAATTTTTTCTTTTTTTTTTGTTGGTTATTTCACGGAAAAAACCGGACAAAAAATCAATAATTTGGCGAAAATTGTAAAAAAAAAAATCCAGAATTTTCGGAAATTCACAAAAATCAATAATTGAAATTTTTAAAAAATTTTGAAAAATTCATATTTTCACGAAAAAAATTGATAAAAAATCAATAATTTAGCGAAAAATATGGAAAAAAGGTATTTTTTTTCAAAAAATTAAGATTTTTTAAAATAAATTTCACGATAAAACTTGCAAAAAGAAATCAATTATTAGAAAATTTGAAAAAAAGTGTTGAAAAATTCAAATTTTTTTCACGAAAAAAACTTGACAAAAAAAACCAATAAATGTTTCCAATTCTTGCTCAGAAGCCCTTTTCACCAACAAATTGGACATTGATCATTATGTGGATGAGAAACGTGAAACACCCATGCACCAGCTCAATTTCTGGCTCGTCATCCACCCGGAGCACGATATTGCCACGTGTAAGAGTCACGCCCAGCCAGAGAACACGCTTAAAATGCGCATTTTTCAGCAATTTTTGGAAATTTACTGCGATTAGCCGAGCTGGAAAGCCCAGAGGTGTCCCATGACGAGTTGATCTCGTGGCTGGCCGCCGCAATTCGTTGCCAACCGCAATTCCTGGTGCCACGTGGCGAGGCAATTAGTGTTCGAGAAGTGTAAATAAGAATGAGAATTTATTGGCGGGAAAACTAAACAAAAACACGGTTTCAGGCCATCAGCGCCAGTGGATCCACGTGGAAGTGAGTGGAATGCGAGTGTTGGAATCACCCAAACGTGCCTGCTCTTGAAATATTTGAGCCGGTGCTCTGTGGAAAAGTTGTCGGTTGATGAAAGAGCCAACGTTATTTTTGGTGGGTAAATGTTATTCTCAGACGGAGCGCTGCAAACGCGCTCCCTTCGCACAGTGGTGGACGCGGCCACGTTGGCGACGAGAGAGTGCAGAAAACTGAGAGAGCCGTGGCCGATGTTTTTCTCTGATTTCTCTAAACCTCACTCCAAATGCATGCGAAATTCTTTGTTCGATTGGAGCGAGTTTTATACCTAGTATAAAAATGAGTAAAGAACTTTGAAAAATGGACACCTAACACATTTAATTAGCTGGCCACGCCCCTTTCTGCAATTAAAGCGCATTTTTTTGTCGTTTTTTTAACCCCAATTTGAAAAAAAAAAACGATTTATTATTACACGTTTTTCCCGAATTTTGAAAAAATTTTGGTTTTTCGCCAAAAAAGTATCGAAAAATGAAAGAAAAATAAAGAATTTGAACTATTTCTCCAGCTTAAATTTCATGAAAATGTGAATTTTCACCCGGAATTTTGATTTCCAATTTTCCCATAAAATATCTTGAAGCGCATTTTATGACACAGTTGAAATGAGTGCGACCGTAACCTATTAAAATATTTGAAGAGGTTCAAAAATCACGAAAAAAAACCCAAATGGTCAAACGCGCTCCGCTGGACTCAACGCTATGCAATTTTGATTTATACGTGAAACACAGTGTCCAGGATTTGAAAAGTAGGCGGAGCCGAGCAAACGCGCCCCACTGGATTTTTTCGCGCGAAATTCAAATTTTGACGCATTTTTTAATAATGTTTTTTCGGGAAAAAAGCATAAATTCTTAATTTTTTCCCAAATGTGCTCCAATGGAATTATAGCTGAGGTCTTTGGAAATTTTTTAAGCCTAAGAACGTCGAATTTTGTTCAGCCACCATTTCGGAATAATCGTTTTGAGTTTTTTGGTGTTTTTGCAGGATAAACCGGGCAATTTTATGGTATTAAAAGATACAATACATACATTTTACAAAGAAAAACAGGTTTTAATGAAAGAAAAATAATAAAATCAATAAAAAAATACGCAAGCACCGAAAGTGCGCCATGCAAGTTTTCTGGCGCGCCAGCAGTTTAGGCTCCGCCCACATTTACAATCCTGGACACGGTGTGAAATGAAATAATTTGGAATCCAAAATGAAAATGGCATATCAGAGCAGAGCGCGCGACTCGGCGGCAGTCACACTTTTCGCGGCGAGACCACGCACCGCTCTTTCGTGACGCGTTAATATAACTTTTACATTTTTAAATGGTTTACGATCGCACTCATTTCAACTGTGTCAAAAAATTTGCTTTGAGATATTTCGTGGGAAAAAATGGTTATTTTCAAAGTTTTAAAATTTCGAAAATCTTTGAAGTTTTTTAATCGGCGATTACGGTCACGTGTCCGAAACGAACAGACTGTATAATTTTCTAGGCCACAACAGGCGCCAGATAAGAAACGGGAAATACTGTTTAGAAATGTTAATAGCGCGGCACACTTGCAAGAAAACTTTTCCAGCCCTTCTCCGCATCTTTGGTGACTCTGACGAAGCGGCGAATTCTCCGCACGCCGAAATCCTCTTCCGCCATCTTTACACTGCCGACGAACGTGTCGACACCATTGAAGCGCTGGCCGCTGTTTTCTTCCAGATTTCAAGTAACTTTGAGTTTCCCCTTTTTCTGATTGTCTTTTTTACTCCAGACGACGTTGCCACGATGGCGGACGCGATTCGGACAATTTTCCGGTTGACTGAAGATGAACCGCTGGTAATGAGACTGACAGTCGAGATTCTGATGTGTTTGTGTCAGAGGTCTGAAATTGCCACCACGCTTCCGGATTTTAGGGTGAGTTTGAGGAAAAAAAAAGACGCTTTGAAAGTTAGATAGAACTGAAACAAAAAAAACAACTGAAAACAGGTTTTCAAACAAACATTTGAAATTCAAATTATTCACTTCGCGCGTCACCAAGATGTGCAGGTTTGGCGGGATACTGTAGAGAAAAACGACGCATAAACAAAGTTACCGTATTTCCTCTAATATAAGCGCACCTCTAATTGAAGCGCACCTCTAATAAAGGCGCACCCTGAGAGGTGCTTCGAAAAATAGAGGCGCACCCTCTAATTGAAGCGCACTCACTGGCTGTGAATTTTTCCTTTTTAGTTTTGCAGACTTTCTTCTCTTCTTTTTTTTTCTCGGTTTTTTGCAGTTGTTCTGAAATCTTTCAGTTTTCTTGATTTTTTTTTTGTCAATACTCAGTCAAGTGATGCTGAAAGAATCGCCAAAAAAGCGAAGAAGAAATCGAATTTATCGTAATCACAAAAGCAAAACTATAGGCTACCACAGAGATAGCTTTGGACCAATTCAGAGCTAGGAAACTGTTGAGGGAATTTTCGGAAACTGTTTTGATTGCAACCCTGAACAGTTCTAGAAGATCTTTCCAACAGTTGACTATTGTTCTCTAAACAGTTCTGAGCAATAGCCGAGTAAGAATGCAGTCGTTTCGTTTACAAAAAATAGCGTGTTGACCGAAAATTGGTGCAGAGACGGATTACCAATATTGGAAATATCAATGATAAGCTGAATTTTTTTCTGAAATGAATGTTTGAAAAATAGAAGCGCACCCTCTAATTGAGGCGCACCTCTAATAGAAGCACAATTGGAGAAGAGGTTGAAAAATAGAGGCGCATGCGCTTAAATTAGAGGAAATACGGTACTTTGGACGCCTATTTTCGTCTTTTTTTTGCGCTTTTTTTTTCTTTGGACGTACCATAAATTTTACAGATGCAGTTTCGGTGGCTTGACGCATTTTTTGTCGCTCGTATTTTTTATTGATTTTATTATTTTCGCTCCGCCCATAACAAACCCGGGCATCGTGTCTAGTTTAAATTCCGAAAAACATTTTTTAATATTTGATAAAAATCGAAAAAGAAACACAAAAAAAGCGCCTGTGATTTTTCGAAACGTTTCAAAGCCCCAAAAGATCGGAAATTGCAGCCTAATGGGGTTATTCACAAAACCGGAAAAAAAATGAAGAAAACGGAAAAAAACTTCGGGAAAAATCGGAGAATGATCCGATTGACCTGAAATTTCGGGAAAAATTGGAAACAATTCTCCTGTACACGCTCACGAAATTTTGGACCGAAATATCGATTTTAAAAATTTTCAGAAAAAAAGTCGATAATTTTTAAAATCGATATTTCGGTCCAAAATTTTGTGAGCGTGTACAGGAGAATTTTTTCCAATTTTCCCCGAAATTTCAGGTCAATCGGAGCATTCTCCGATTATTCCCGAAGTTTTTTTGCCTTTTCTTCCTTTTTTTCCGGTTTTGTGAATATCCCCATAAAGTCGCTACGCACCCAATTTTCCCACTTTAAATAATTACATAGTACAATTCCAGATGGGCGACCAAATGTACTGTAACCAAGTAAAAGTGATAATTCTCGATTTGACATCGGATGCTCATGAAAGTGTACCGGATTTGCAGCAAAAAGACGAGTTGAGCAATCTGGTCAACGAAATGTTCAATTTGAGAAGTTGAAATTGGCTGTTTTTCTAGAAAACAATTGACAAATGTATTTATTTATTTTCCCTCCACCTCTTTCTTCCGTGTGCTATACTTTGAATGGTATCTCTCTTCTCTTCCTCGGCTAAAAAAAACCATAGACAACTTTATTTTTTACACTCTTTTTTTTTTATTTTGCTCTGCAAATTCGCTCCATTTCTGTAATCAGGAGTTTTTTGCAGTCTAAAGTTGCACAAAAAATCCGAGAAATAACAGTGGAAACCGGTGTTACCGTAGTTCCTTTGCTGCGAGACCTTCTGTGTTTGAACTTGAATTTTCCCGCAAAAAATAAAAAATTGAGCAACTGTGGGAAAATTCAAGTTTAAACATAGAAGGTCTCGCAGAGAAGGAACTACGGTAACGCCGGTTTCCACTGTTATTGTGAAAACAAAAAAGTTGCAACGCGGTGTTTGCGTACTTTTTAAATTCAAATGAAAAGGGGGACGTCTCTCTTCATTTGCCATGCTATTTCTCTCATTGCCGTTTGAATTTCAAAAGTACGCAAACACCGCGCTGCAATTTTTTTGTTTTCCCAATATTCCTCGGATTTTTTGTGCAACTTTAGACTGCAAAAAACTTCTGATTTCATGAATTTTTTGAACTTTGGACGCAGTATTAGAACAACCAAAGAGACGGCCACGTAAGAGGGGAGAGAGTGCAGAAAATTGAGAGAGCGTGGCAGATGTTTTGCTCTTTTTTTTCTCTGAATCTCACTCACTCCAAATGCATGCGCATTCGCATTCGTTCACTGTGTGTTTGGAGCGAAATTGCAGCATGTATACCGAGTATAATTGCGACATTGTATTTTGAATAAGTGTATAAATGCTGGAAAAAATAAACCAAATTTCCCTGAAAAAGCGTTTTTTTCCCGCAAAATAGAAGACAACTAATTTTTTTCCGTTTTTTTCTTATCTATTTTCTGAAATTTGTTGCTGATCTGAATTCGGGGCGTGAGAAGAGACTGAAAATTTTTGGTGATTATCACGTTTTTTGAAAATTTAGACTCCAAAGTCTAATTTTCTTCATGGCCACGTGCAACTTGTGTTTATTTTTTTTCCTCCCTCCTCTCCGTCGGTTTTCGATCTGCTGATCTCGTATCACCTGATCCTGTTTTTCTTTTATTTTGCGTTCAATTTTTGGGAAGCTCCGCCCACCCCACTTTTTTGGGGAAAATGTGCTTTCTTTTTATAATTTATTTTAATTTGATGAGTTTATCACTTTTGGGAGCATTGTTGGTTATTATTACGTATTCCCGAGTACGTGAGATGTCGTAAAATGGGTCTCGCCACGATCGGTGTATGCATACTTGTAAACAATCTACAGTACTTGGGGTACTGTAGATTGTTTACATTTTTCGACATGCATGAATTGGAAAAATCATGTTATTTTTTACATGAATTACCCCCCCCCCCCCCAAGTATAAAATATAAGTACAAAAAAATAACATGAAAAAATTAAGAAAAAATTCAAAAACAAATATTCAAATCCACAAGTGTGCAAACACCGATCGTGTCAAGACCCATTTTACGACATCTCACGTACTCATGAATACGTAATATCAATTCAATATTATTGCCGGCTACAGTAAACAGGGGCGAAACTCCGCCCCCTCAGATTCAAAAAAAGGAGAAAAAAATTGAGAAAAAAATTATTTTTTTTTTTTCGAAAAAAAAAAGCTCAATAATTCTGATTTTTTCAAATTTTAGATGAAATAAAAATTTTTGCTATTGATTTTATGAAGTTTTAAACCCAGAAAACTACAATTTAAAAAAAATTGAAAAAAAATCTGAAAAAAAATTGAAAAAAAAAAATCTTTAAAAAAAATAAAAAACAAATTTTTTTTGAGCAGAAATTAAAAATTCCACCACCTAAAAAGAGCCAAATGCTCTTTTTATTTATTATTTTTTTATTTTAGATGCAGAAAGTTAAATAAGTAAAAGCATTTTTTTTCGAAAATAATTTTTTTTTTTGAGAAAAAAAAAAATTAAATTTTTGATTGTGTTTTCAATCGACTTTCGACATGAGAACGCGAGACTCCGCCCACTTATTTGTGCGCTACCTGTCTGCGTCTCTTCAAATATCACTGAAAAAAAGTGGGCGGAGTCTCGCGTTCTCATGTCGCAAGTCGATTGAAAACACAATAAAATTCCATTAAAAAAAATTAAATTTTCTTTTTTTTTTCTTTTTTTATTTTTTTATTTTAGACTCTGAAATTAACATTTTTTGACTATTGTCCATTCGCGAAGAAAGCAAGTGCGCTCCACAAAACTTAGTACTTCGTGGATTTCATTTTCGTCGCCAAATTATTTCATTTCACGTGTAAATTCAACGTTAAATTAAATAATTTGGCGACGAAAATGAAATCCACGAAGTACTAAGTTTTGTGGAGCGCACTTGCTTTCTTCGAGAATGGACAATAGACAATTAAAAAAAAATTTCCAAAAAAAAAGAAAAAATATTTCCAAAAAACTTAATTTTTTTTTTCAAAAAATTTTATTCAATTTTATTGGCAAAAATTTAAAATTCCATCACCAAAAAGTCATTATAATAATATTTTTCTTTATTTTAGAGCTATAAAATTAGACATTTTCAATAAAAAAAATTTTTCACTCGAAAAATTTTTTTTTTCTGAGCCAATCTTCAAAATTACACCCGCCAAAAAAAAGTCAAATGCTCTTTTTTTTTGTGAATTAATCATATCATTATTATCTGAACTGATAACATTACTGATAATTCTTTTGTCCAGCACATCAGACCGTCATTGTGACCTATTTGGTCGGGAAACTTTGGTTTTTTTTTTGATTTTTAAAAATTTTTGTTCTGTGGATTTATTAATAGTTTTTTCGTTTTAAATATAGATCTTGTGTGGTTTTTAGTGTAAATTATGACACGGTTTTAGTAAAAAAAAAATAAGAAGCAAGATTACTTTTTTTTCGCGATTTTTTCAAAAAAAAAAATTTAAAAATCAAAAAAAAATTTTTTTTTTGGTTTATTGTGTAAAGTGAAACCCCGCCCATTTTTGTTTGCGATTATTAATTTAAGTGTATTTTATCTTTTTTTTCGTGAAAAATGGGCGGGGTTGTACTGCAAATTCGCTCCGGCCACGTTGGCGACAAGAGAGTGCAGTAAATAGAGATAGCATGGCCGATGTTTCGCTATGTTTTCTCTGAATCTCACTCACTCCAAATGCATGTGCATTCGCATTCGTTCACTGTGCGATTGGAGCGAATTTGCAGAGTTAGTAAACACAATAGCTCAATTTCTGTTTTGCACAGAAAAAAACATGGCAGAATGGTGTGCGGATCACTTGCGAAACTGCGAAGGCTGGAAGGCAGCGGGGCTGGAATTATCGACGAGCTGTGACGAGAATGCAAAGTGGCTGGACGCGTGTATTCGCCAATTGGTCTCGTGGTCCGATTGTACGAGTTTGGGCGGATTCAGCGTATCACTCGACAAGTTGGTCGAGTCGGATCCAGCTGCTAGTGGGTTTTTTTTTTACATCCATGTTTTACCTTGATTTCATAAATCGTGCATATTAAATGCAAGTGCCAACTATTTAATGACATTGATTTGAAATATAGGGTTGGGTTAGGGATTTTCGAATATCTCGGCGCACGCCTCCCCCGTCGTTGGCATATAATTCGATGGGTACAACGATTCGGGGGTACAAGGGGGTACAACTGATTTAAGGGTACAAAATTAATGATTCGGGGGTAATAAATTTAGGGGTACCATACTTTTGGGGTACAACGACACGGGGGTACAACATCCCAATGATTCGGGGGTGCAAACCGATTGATTCATAGGTACAAAATTTTTGATTTAGGGGTACAATTTTTTTTGGGGGGTACAAATTATCTAAATTATGCTAACCTGTGAAAAATTTATATTTTTTCTTGAAATTTTTTTATATTTTTTCTTTGTTTTACTGCTATTTATCTCGTTCTGTTTAATTTATTACAAGTTATCGCCCACTTTTTTTAACGCAACATTCAAATTGTAGTGAATTTTGAATGGTGACGTGAAAAAACGTTGTTTCATTGGGTGAAGAAGATGCTGGAGTCGATGACTCGTCATTGCAACAATAGAATACCTCTACAGAAACCAGTCTTGCCGCACCGTCACAGCTTCTAGTTGTTTTCTTAATATTTGTAATTGTTTTTTATTTGAACGCATATTATCGCCCTGATACTCTTTAAGTTTGTGTTTAGTGTTTCGTTTAGTTTTCTAAATTTAGTTTTTTTTATTGTTTTATGATCGTTGTATATTTCTCTGCTTCTCTTCGAATCGAACTGTGTTTGCGTGGTCGCGCGAATAAAAGTGGGCGGAGTCACGC
Source organism: Caenorhabditis japonica (assembly GCA_963572235.1). Taxonomy (NCBI): domain Eukaryota; kingdom Metazoa; phylum Nematoda; class Chromadorea; order Rhabditida; family Rhabditidae; genus Caenorhabditis; species Caenorhabditis japonica. The sequence continues at coordinate 19,873,288 of OY754343.1, read as the reverse complement.
GCTCTCATGTCGCAAGTCGATTGAAAAAACAGTAGTTAGTACAAAACTTTTATTGTTTACTGTTGTGGAAAGCATTGATGCTCACGGTTTTTTTGGCTATTGTGTCATAAATTGTTGATAGTGAAAATTCACTCAAATGCTTCTTTAAAAAAAAATTATCTTGCTTTTATGCCACGAAAATTGGGAAAAGTGGAGTTTTGAATAAAAAATCGTTTCCGGATGATAACAGGTTAAATAACAACTTTGATAACTTGTAATAAATCAAACAGAACGATATAAATAGCAATAAAACAAAGAAAAAAATTTCAAGAAAAAATACACATTTTTCACAGGTTAGCATAATTTAAAAAATTTGTACCCCCAAAAAAAATTGTACCCCTAAATCAAAAATGTTGTACCTATGAATCAATTGGTTTGTACCCCCAAATCATTGCGATGTTGTACCCCCGTGTCGTTGTACCCCAAAAGTATGGTACCCATAAATTTATTACCCCCGAATCATTAATTTTGTACCCTCGAATCATTTGTACCCCCTTGTACCCCCGAATCGTTGTACCCATCGAATTATATGCCCCCGTCGTTTAATGCGCCACCAAGTTCGTCGGATAATGAAATTATTTTTTCACTCGAAAATTCACTTTTTTTGAGAAATTCTAATCATTGTTTGATTATTCAGGATGACACCATTATTTTAATCCAAAAACGAGACTTTTTTGTGAAAAAATCACCAAGCCTTAGGGTTTTAAAAATGCGCCAAGTAGAAACAATTTTGGAAGAAGGCTGGGGTGCCGTGCGGCGTGTTGGACGGAACGTTGCAAAATAAAATTTAAGCAGCGCGGGTTTATTTCCCGAAAAACAAATTCAGGCCCCCCATCTGCGGTAAATTGATACGAAGAGGAGACGCAGACAAGCAGAGTGCGAGGATATTGTTGTTTTGTAGCGACTCTCGTTGAAGAGACGCAGACATGCAGCCTACCCATCAGCGGAGCGCACGCACGCCTTGAATATCACATTAAAATTGCCTTAAAAATATCTGTTTTTGGCGAGTTAAAAAAAAAAAACTCGCCCGTTTTCAGGGCTAGGCTTCGTGTACTCCTTTTGGACGTTTTCAAAATTTTTTCTTGATAAAAAAATCATAATTTTGCGACTGTGATATTCGTGAATAAACCCCATAAAACTGAACTGATATGGCAAATATAGGCAGCGTAATGGCTATTAGCCATACGATTGCGCGTAATTGGCAACTAATGTCTGCAAATTCAATAAATGGCCATTTTTATACTTACCAATTTTCTTGTACTACACGTGGAGAAACTGAATTTTTCATTTTCCGCGGTATTATCGCCAAAAAGTAACAATTAGCAGCGCAGGTATTATAGATATATATATATATATATATATCACGGCGTGTTGAAGAGTACAATTGTGAAAATGCGCTCCACTGCTCACATAGATTTGAGGAAACGCGGTTGTTACAGATTTGAAACGGTTTGCATTTTCAAAAACGAGGCGTTGGCGGAATACGTTTTCTGAATAAATTAATGGGGGAATGTTGTTCAAATATTCAGAATCATGCAAAAGATATGAACCCACAAGAAAAAAAAAATATATATAATTGTTGCGGCGCCGATGTAACGACGTTTTAAAAACGCCGTTTCGCGCGCTTTTTTCTCGAGTCACGTGTCAACTTTCCCGCGAAATTAGAATTTTAATTTTCATGTACATACCTCTCAACACCCCGTGATATATAACGCTATAATTTTGTGTGCAGACATCGAAACTGACGCACAAGACAACACAAAAGAGAACCTGAAAAATCCGGAAAACTAGCTCCGCCTCTTTTGCAAGCATTTTACCGTGCAGAACTCGTGCCGCAGACTTACAAAATGGGCAAAGCTTGTTCCCCGGTTTTCAAGAGTCTTAAAGAGATCGCGTTTGCAACAACATACCCTCTAATAATTTTTCAGTCATGGCCCGCGCCTTCGTGGTAGGACTGACCGGATTGGGCACCGAGGCGGCCGCCCGGGACATTGAATTTGCCAAAAAGATGACACGATTGGAGTTGGACGCTGAGCAGTTTGGCAACGAACGTGAGAAGAGACATGTGAAGGCGGCGGTGCTTTGGGGAAGAGGGTTTGTACATTTTTATGGGTTTCGATTTATTTTAAGGCACGCAAATTCGCTCCAATCGCACATGCATTTGGAGTGAGTGAGATTAATTGTAAGAGAAAAAATCTCTCGTCACCAACGTGGCCCAGTGCGAATGGAGCAAATACATAATTTAATGGTCAAAAAAAAACACAACAAAACTTCCAGCAAACACCACGAAGCAGCGGCCACATGGGACCGCCTCCTGGACGACTATCCGACAGACTTGATCGCTGTGAAATTCTCGCACGACGCTCACTTCTTTAACGGAAGTTCGTCCGGAAAACGGAACGCTGTCGAAAAAGTGATTGGCAAATGGAACGCAGACTTGCCGTGTTACAGCTATCTGCACGGAATGTACGCGTTTGGGCTGGAAGAGTGCGGCGAGTACGCGCAAGCGGAAGTGGAAGCGGAACATGCGTTGGCGTTGAATCGGTGGGTTTATTAAGTGGAGTAGACAAGACAACTAGTCGAGGTCGGGCCCTTTGCATTCATTCCCAGTGTAGTTACTCGGTGTCGAAAAATTCTGGAGAATTTCAGATTCGATTGCTGGGCATCGCATGCAAAAGCACACGTTCTTGAGATGAACGGGCGGCACCGTGAGGGAAAAGAGTTTATGTACAACACAGAGGACGATTGGCGGGTGAGTGTGTCAACTAAAAAGCGATTTAAAAATGTGATAGAGCTATTGCACATGGCCTGCCCCCATCCTGTAGAAAAATTTGTACGCTATTATGTTTTCAATCGACTTGCGACATGATAATGCGAGACTCCGCCCACTTTTTTGAGGGCGACCACGCGAACACAGTGATATTTAAAGAGACGGAGACAGGTAGCGCATAAATAAGTGGGCGGAGTCTCGCGTTCTCATGTCGCAAGTCGATTGAAAACACAATATGTTGGCAATCGTTGCTAGCGTTTTGACTACCTACCATAATCTAGTCCAGCAAGCTCCGTCCACTTTTGATCTTTTCTTGACAATTTTTGTGCAAAACTTTCAAATTTAAATAGAGTACCCTTTTTTTTCAAACAAGCCTAATGCGCACGCTGGACCCTACAAAAGTGCAAACGCGCCCTGGCGCACTTTTGCGTTTTTCTCTGCGCCTCCATATATTTCTCTTGGAGTATTGCCAAAAATCTTTGGCACCTTGCCAAACAATCGACTTGCGACATAAGAACGCGAAACTCCGCCCACATATTTGTGCGCAACCAGTGCTGTTTGAAGAGACGCAGACAAAAAAGGGATAGGAGACTCATTTTTCATGTCGCAAGTCGATTGAAAACACAATAACGTTGTTCGCATTTTTAGTCCCAATTTTCGAATTTTGTTTTTCAGAATTTAAATTAAATAAAAATTAACTCTTTTTATTTACGAAAAAACCGAATTAAAATCAATTTTCCAACAAAAAAATTTATCACATTAATGGGGTTATTCAGGGTCGGAAAAAAAAATAGTTTTTTTCCTTTTTTCCTTATTCAAACGACGGAAAAAAAAGAAAAAATCCGTGGCCGCGAGAGTTTTTTTCCGTTGATTTTCTAGGCCATTGTAATAGTTTTTTAGGCCCTCCGCTATGAGAAAAAAATTTTCAAAAATTATTCGCCCGTAAATCGATATTTCGCAGGTCTCACAGCGGAGGGCCTAAAAAACTTTTGCGATGGCCTAGAAAAGCAACATAGGGAAAAAAAGGAAAAATATATTTTTTCCGACCCTGAATAACCCCATAATCTCAAAAACAACCATTTCAAAAACATAATTTTTTTAAATGAGAAACAAAAAAAACAAAGAAAAGTAAGAAATAAACAATAAAATCTTGTAAATCGACACAAGTCTCTGCGGAGGAGACGCAGGGACGCGAGAGTAGAGTAGCGCGCGAAAAATCGCTTTTGAAAAATAATTCAAAAACGTAGTCTCCGACACGCCGTGTTCACAGAAAGTTGCATCATGAAAACATAAGTCGGCTATCCCTTTTTTGTCTACGTCTCTTCAAATATATACGTGCTCGCGTACAAATCAGTGGGCGGAGTTTCGCGTTCTCATGATGCAACTCGATTGAAAACACAAGAATTAAATACCCCCAAATTTTAAGCAAGGCTGGATGCTAGCCACCCACAACTACTGGCACACCGCCCTCTTCCACATCGAGTTCGCCGAGCACGAGTCTGCTCTCGAAATATTCGATCGAGAAGTGGCAAACCGCTTCAACCGTACCAACTCACTGCTCGACATGGTCGATGCCAGTTCCCTACTATGGAGGCTCGAGTTGGAGGGTGTAAATGTGGGTAAAGAGAGGTGGAGGAAGATTGAGAATCTCGGAAAATACATTGACAATCACTCGATTGTGTTTAATGATGTGCACCTCGGCGTCGCGTTGTATCGACAAGGAGAGCTGGAGACGGAGAACGAGTTGAGAAGCTCGCTGGACAAGTATTCTTCGTGAGTTTTCTTCAACTGACAAAACCACCATTTCACCCCCTTTCAGCCTCCTCTCCGAAGACAACGCCCAAATCTCAAAAACGATCGGAATGCCGCTGTACGACGGTATGCTGAATTTCGCGCACGGCAACTACGACACGGCCGCCGAAAAAATGTTGCCGATTCGTGACAAAGTCGTGCAGATTGGCGGATCGCACGCTCAACGTGACATGTTTGTGCAGACACTTATACAGTCGTGTATTCTGAGCAAGGATGCGAACATTTGGAGTTTGACGCCAAGATTGATCGGTGAACGGGAGACGTTGAAGCATGATTCGTTATTAGGGCAGAGGTTGGCAGAAAAGTTTAGGGCTATGCATTCGTTGTGAATTAAAAAAAATAAAAAGTTTAATACAGAAATAAAATATTTTAAACCTAGGGTTTTTAACGGCTAATAGCCAAAATTCATAGCACTTTTTTTATTGTCCGGGTAATTTTTGGCTGATAGCCGTCTACCAAATTAGTGTACTTGATCGAAAACGATAAATGCCCCCCTCTCATGCAAATAATAGCAAACGTCGGAACCCGTAATGTGTCGGTACAAGAAAGTGTGTGAAGCCGCTAGCGGTAGCGCATTCTTCAAGAGGGAAGAGGGCAGCTACCTGGCAGCTTTTTGGCGGCTATTTGGCAACTTTTTGGCAGCTGTTTGGCAGCTAATTGGCAGCTATTTAGCGCCTGTTTACCGGCTATTTAGCTGCTATTTGTCGGCTTTTTGGCAACTATTTGGCTGCTATTTGGCTACTATTTGGCCGCTATTTGGCAGCTTTTTTGCACCTATTTGGCAGCTATTTTGCACCTATTTGGCAGCTATTTGGCGGCTATTCGGATGCTTTCTGGCGGCTATTTGGATGCAGTTTGGCAGCTATTTAGCGGCTATTTCGCGGCTATTTGGCAGCTATTGGGCGGTTATCTGGCAGCTATTTGGCGATTATTTGGCAGCTTTTTGGCGGCTATTTAGCGGCTATTTGGCAGCTATTTGGTTGCTATTTGGCGGCTCTTTGGTAGCTCTTTTGCACCTATTTGGCAGCTTTTTTGCACCTATTTGGCAGCTATTTGGCGGTTAAATGGCAGCTATTTGACTGCTATTTGGCAGCTATTTGGCGGCTATTTGGCGGCGTTTTGGCAGCTATTTGGCTGCTATTTGGCGGCTAATTGGCAGCTATTTGGCAGCTATTTTGCCGGCTCTTTCGTGGCTTTTTGGCGGCATTTTTCAGGTTTTTTTGCGGCTATTTAGCTGCTATTTGGCGGCTACTTGGCGGCTTTTTGGCAGCCATTTAGCGCATGTTTGCCGGATTTTTAGCAGCTATTTAGCGCCTGTTTGCCGGCTTTTTGGCTACTTTTTGGCCGCTATTTGGCAGCTATTTAGCGCTTGTTTGCCGGCTTTTTGGCAGCTATTTGGCGGCTATTTGGCAGCATTTTGGCGGCTTTTTGACAGTTATTTAGCGCGTGTTTGTCAGCTTTTTGGCTGCTATTTGGCGGCTAATTGGCGGCTATTTGGCAGCTGTTTGTTTGCTATTTGGCAGCTATTTGTTTGCTGTTTGGCGGCTAATCGGATGCTTTCTGGTGGCTATTTGGCAGCTATTCAGCGGCTATTTCGCGCCTGTTTGTCAACTTTTTGGCTGCTATTTGTCGGCTTTTTGGCAGCTATTTAGCGCCTGTTTGCCGGCTTTTTAGCTGCTATTTAGCGGTTTTTTGGTCGCTATTTGGCAACTATTTGGCAGCATTTTTGCGGCTTTTTGGCTACTATTTGGCAGCTAATTGACAGCTATTTAGCGCCTGTTTACCGGCTATTTAGCTGCTATTTGTCGGCTTTTTGGCAACTATTTGGCTGCTATTTGGCTACTATTTGGCCGCTATTTGGCAGCTTTTTTGCACCTATTTGGCAGCTATTTGGCGGCTGTTCGAATGCTTTCTGGCGGCTATTTGGCGGCTATTTGGCGGCTTTTTGGCAGCTATTTGGCGGCTATTTACCTGCTATTTGGCGGCTGTTTGGCGGCTTTTTTGCACCTAATTGGCAGCTTTTTTGCACCTATTTAGCGCCTGTTTGCCGGCTTTTTGGCAACTATGTGGCAGCTATTTGGCCGCCATTTGGCGGCTATTTGGCGGATTTTTGACGGCTATTTGGCAGCTATTCAGCGCCTGTTTGCCGGCTTTTTGGCTGCTATTTGGCGGCTATTTGGCTACTATTTGGCAGCTTTTTGGCGGCTTTTTGGCAGCTATTTGGCAGCTATTTAGCGCCTGTTTGCCGGCTATTTAGCTTTTTGGCGGCTACTTGGCGGCAAATTGGCGGCTGTTTGGCGGCTTTTTGACAGCTATTTGACAGGTGATTGGCTGCTATTTGGCGGCTTTTTGACTGCTATTCGCTATTTGGCGGCTATTTGGCTACTATTTGGCAACTTTTCGGCAGCTATTTGACAGCTTTTTGGTCGCTATTCGACAGCTATTCAGCGGCTATTTGGCGGCTTTTTGGCGGCATTTAGCAGTTTTTTTTGCGGCTATTTAGCTGCTATTTGGCGGCTTTTTGGCAGAAATTTAGCGCATGTTTGCCGGATTTTTAGCAGCTGTTTGGCGGTTAATTGGCGGCTTTCTGGCGGCAGTTTGGCACCTTTTTGGCAGCATTTTTGAGGTTATTTAGCAGCTTTTTGCGGCTTTTTGGCAGCTATTTACGTTCTACAAATATAAATGTAGCTGCAACTTTATTGATATTGATATTAATGTAAATACAAAATACAAGTTGAGGTAAAAACAGGTTATTAAATATGAGAACGAGCCTGGCTCTGAATGATCGCCTTGACACGTGCTCCGAAATCTGGATGCACTTTGACAAAATGATCCAACATTCCCTTGACGATAAACTCATGGCACCCGCCAAGAGCTCCGGCAAAATTCTGGCACATTCGCTCGCGCGCTCCACTATCCAGCACTTTTTCCCAAAACTGTCTCGGCTGCTCGTAGTTGTTGTCGTCGGCTGTCTCGAAGCGATCCACATCTCCAGTCACCTGGAACACAGAGTCCTTGACATCGGCGCGAGTGCGACCATAGTTGAAGCTGTTCGGGTAGTAGTTTGGAGCGTGCTGCTGGTTATCATAGGCCATGAGCCCGTCACGTTGGGTGTTGTGAGCACGGGAGCGGTACGGGCAGTTGACGGGCAGTTGGATGTAGTTGGGGCCAAGGCGATGGAAGTGCGTGTCCGTGTAGGAGAAGATGCGGCCTTGGAGCATTTTATCCGGGGAGAACTCGATTCCGGGGACGACGTGGGCTGGACAGAAGGCGGCTTGTTCGACCTGAGTTTTCAAAAGTTTATATTTATATTGAGAAAAATGCCAACAAGAAGCAAAAAAGACCCACCTCCGCAAAATAATTCCTCGGATTCCGGTTCAACACCATTTTTCCGACTTCAATCAACGGATAATCCTTGTGCGGCCACACTTTGGTCACATCAAACGGATTGAACTCCCATTTCTCAGCCTCCTCGAACGTCATCACTTGAATGAACAGCTTCCAGACCGGGAAATTGCCTTTTTCGATGGCGTTGAACAGATCGCGGATCGCATAGTCTGGATCATCGGAGGCGAGGCGTCCGGCCTGCTCGACCGTGAGGTTCTTTACTCCTTGGGTTGGCTGGAAATATTCAAAAAACATTCACAGCTTAACACTGTACTGGGCTCCAGACAGTGCTTGCTAGACGCTACGAAAGGCAAACGCGCTCTATCGAATGTCTGCGTCTCCACAGTGCAGAGCATTTTTTAGCTGAACGCGGGGGAAAATGGAGACGCGGAGGGGGCGAGAGATTGCTTCGCAAACACGTCGTGGGCTAGTCGATATTGTAAAAAAAAAAATTGCAACGCGGTGTTTGCGTACTTTTGAAATTCAAACGGCAATGAAGGAAATAACATGGGAAATTAAGAGATTTGTTCCCGCGTTGCAATTTTTTTGTTTTCACAATAACTTAAAATATTTATTTTCGGAAAGTTTTCAAAAATAGCGCTTTCGAGAGCCCAAAATTGTTTAGCACGGTAATTTTAAGAGCTTTCTAAGCTCACTGCTCTGCGGTGTCTGCAGCGCTATTTCTCGCACCTCTGCGTCTCCATTTTTGCACGCGTTTAGTTAACTACACTTGGCAGAACGCACGCTCTGCACTGTGGAGACGCAGAGAATAGAACGCCTCGCGACGAAACAATACATACATACCTTGAAATGGAACTTGCAATAAATCGGCTTTCCATCCTTGTTCACCATTTTAAAAGTGTGCGAACCGTATCCATTCATATGACGATAACCATCAGGAGTTCCACGATCCGAAAACAGGAACATCACCTGGTGCAGAGCTTCAGGTCTGTGCAACCAGAAATCAAACATGGCATTCGGGTCCTTCAAATGGGTTTGTGGATTTCTCTTCTGTGTATGGATGAAATTGGGGAAGTGGATGGGATCTCTGATGAAAAATATTGGTGTATTATTGCCAACCAAGTCCCAGTTTCCTTCCTCTGTATAGAATTTCACTGCGAATCCACGTGGATCACGAGCAGTGTCCGCCGATCCAGACTCCCCGCCGACCGTCGAGAAACGGATGAGCATCGGGGTTTGCTTGCCGATTTTGTTGAAAATATCAGCTTTACAGTATTTGGAAATGTCGTGAGTCACTTCAAAGTATCCGTGAGCTCCTGCTCCTTTTGCGTGCACCACTCTTTCCGGAATACGTTCGCGGTCAAAGTGAGCCATCTCATCCATATAAACCACATCTTGCATCAGCATCGGGCCACGTCTTCCGGCAGTGAGCACCGCGGTTTTACTATAGATTGGGGCTCCATTGGAGGTGGTGATCACTTGGCGGTTCTGAAGGACTGGGAAGTTAAGGGCCTTACAATTAGAAAATTGTCAGACAAACCGGGTACGCGGCCTTGTAATTTTTCAGCTGGTCGTCTGACGGATCGTTTGGCATATTTGTTGCTTTTTATTCTAGAATTAAACAAAAATCAAAAATTCGAAACACAGTCTAAACAAGACGAAAACCCCAAATCAAATAATAAAAAAACAAAACGAAAAAAAGCGAGAAAGAAAGAGTAAGAAGAAAAAGAAGACGGGACAGAAAGACTGTAGCGTTATCAACGAATCGTGCGGCCATGTTGTTCTCTTTAGACTATGATGTAGTGTTTGATAACGCACGGACAACGATTACGTGATGACTTTGCAGTTTATTTGGTGTGTTTAGGTATGTGCTGAGCTGTGCGACTGGGAAAGTTGATAATTGTGTTGTATTAGGTTGTAGAGTAAATCTTGACCCGTGGGGTACGAGCCGACCGAAAATTTATCTCATTCTAGGCGATTTCAAGCAACTATATAGCTACAGAGATAAAGCGAATAGAGGTGAAATGGGGTTAAATGCCGCTAAAAGCGGTCTAAAATAATGGATGGTGAATGATAAGAACATTTACCACGTGACTGTTAAACACGTGTTAAACAACAGAACATCAAAAACAAGAACAAAAAAAATCATTAACAACATTGACAAACAATTAAAAATAATTTTTTCTAAATTTTCAAAAAAAAAAAAAAAAATTAAAACTTTTTTTTTCTTTAAATTCCAATTAGAATTTTTCGTTGAAAAAATATCCTTAAAAATTCAATTTTGAACGCAAAAACAGTTGTCGCCACTCCGTGTACTCCACGTGGAAAAGCTTAATAATTTTTTTGGTTGAAAATTTTTAAACTTTGATGTTTTGGCTGTTTTTAGCTTTGAAATTTGGCACTTTTAAAAGTAGAACGTTGTAAATTTTGAAGCTACATTTAATTTTACAAAGTTTTTGCAAAAAAAAAATTTAAAAAAAAATAAATTTAAAAAAAAATTGTTTTTTTTTTACATTTTTCAAAAAACATTCTTTTTCAAATCCCAATTAGAAGAACTTAATTCTTATCATTCTCAACATTTTTTCATTTGAAAAAAACCCTAGAAAGTCCATTTTCAACCCGAAAAACAGAATAAAGCCATATTGAATTCCTACGACTCCGTGTACTCCACGTGGAAAAGCTTAATAATTTTTTTTGTTGAAAATTTTGAAACTTTGATTTTTTGGCTGTTTTAAGCTTTCAAATTATGCACTTTTTAAAGAAGAACGTCGTGAATTTTGAAGCTAAATTTAATTTCAAAAATTTTTTGCAAAAAAAAAAATTTTTAATGGTTTTTTTTAAACATTTTTCAAAAAAAATTTTTTTTTCAAATCCCAATTAAAAGAACATAATTCTCATTATTTTCAACCAATTTTATTTTGAAAAAAAACCCTTGAAAATCCATTTTCAACCCAAAAAACAGAATAAAGCCATATTGAATTCTTACGACTCCGTGTACTCCACGTGGAAAAGCTAAATAACTTTTTTGGTTGAAAATTTTGAAACTTTGATTTTTTGGCTGAAATTTTGCATTTTTCAAAGCAGAACGTTGTGAATTTTGAAACTAAGTTTAATTTAAAAAAATTTTTGCAAAAAAAAAAGGTTTTTTTTACATTTTTCAAAAAAAATTTTTTTTCAAATCCCAATTAGAAGAACTTAATTCTTATCATTTCCAACAATTTTTCTGGTTTGAAAAAAACCCTAGAAAGTCCATTTTCAACCCAAAAAACAGAATAAATCCATATTGAATTCTTACGACTCCGTGTACTCCACGTGAAAAAGCTAAATAACTTTTTTGGTTGAAAATTTTGAAACTTTGATTTTTTGGCTGAAATTTTGCATTTTTCAAAGCAGAACGTTGTGAATTTTGAAACTAAGTTTAATTTAAAAAAATTTTTGCAAAAAAAAAAAGGTTTTTTTTTACATTTTTCAAAAAATTTTTTTTTTCAAATCCCAATTAGAAGAACTTAATTCTTATCATTTTCAACAATTTTTCTTTTGAAAAAACCCCTAGAAAGTCCATTTTCAACCCAAAAAGCAGAATAAAGCCATATTGAATTCCTACGACTCCATGTACTACACGTGGAGAAGATTACTAATTTTTTTGGTTGAAAATTTTGAAACTTTGATTTTTTGGCTGTTTCAAGCTTTAAAATTTTGCACTTTTTGAAATTGAACGTTGTGAATTTTGAAGCTAAATTTAATTTTAAAAAATTTTTGCAAAAAAAAAAGTTTTTTTAAACATTTCTCAAAATTTTTTTTTTTCAAATCCCAACTAGAAGAACTTAATTCTTATTATTCTCAACATTTTTTCATTTAGAATTTAGAATTTATTTATTATCCGTCACAAATGAATACATTACAAATTAAATCAAAGAAAATAAATATATTGGGATAATAAAAGTAAAATGACCAGTCAGACCAGCAATAGTCTATCGGTCAAGTGTGGGGGGAAAGGGTTTCGAGCGGGAATGAGGCTATGCGCGCAGCAAAAGCCTCCGAATTCAGTCTTTTCGGGAATAATTTGACGACGTGGTTCCACAAGGACAGATTGTCGATTAGAAAACCGTGTGCGGAATACACGTGGAGAAGATTACTAATTTTTTTTTTGAAAATTTGAAAAAGTTCCGTTTTTTTGGCTGTTTTAAACTTTAAAATTTTGCACTTTTTAAAGCAGAATTTCGTGAATTTTGAAGCAAAATTTAATTTCAAAAATTTTTTACAAAAAAAAAAAATTTTTTTTTAACATTTTTCAAAAAAATTTTTTTTCAAATCCCAATTAGAAGAACTTAATTCTTATCATTTTCAACAACTTTTTTTTTAGAAAAAAAACCCTAGAAAGTCCATTTTCAACCCAAAAAACAGAATAAATCCATATTGAATTCCTACGACTCCGTGTTCTACACGTGGAGAAGGTTACTAATTTTTTTTTTTTTGAAAATTTGGAAATCCTTATGTTTTAACCGTTTAAAGCTTATAATTTGTGCATAATTAGATGCAGAAAACTTTGAATTTCGGGGCTAAATTTGTTTTGAAAAATAAAAAATAAATGAAAATTTTTCCCAAAATTTTCAAAAATTTTCAGAAAAAAAAATTCTCGAAAATTCTAATTAGAAGATTTAAAATTAAAATTTTTGACAAATTTTCTTTAAAGGAAACCCACAATAATGTCAATCAAGCCCTTTCGTGTACTCCACGTTAAGAAGCCTAGAAAATTTTTTTGAAAACAAACCATTCTATTTTTAAAACTTTTGCAGTTGTTTATTTACTTTCAGAGCCTGGAAAAGTGATTTATAATCAATTAAAAAGGGCGCCTCTTATCAACGCTTATCAAACGACGTGCTCGGCTCGACCGAGGGCTCCAAGAGAATGGAAAACATTATATGTTTATTTTATACTCGCTATAAAGCGCTGCAGTATTCATTTGCAGTGAGTGAGATTCAGAGAAATCAGAGCGAACCACTTTGCGAAAGGAGCGGGTTTGCAGCGCTCCGTACTGAGAATATGTATGTATGTACAAAGCACAATTTACAATTTATTCACAATCAGCAAGTTCAAAAAAGAGTTAATGCTTCAATTCGCACAAAAGATGCCGAACAGCGTTCCCAAAATCCGTATGAACATTGCTGCAAACTTTCACAAAAGCCTGCTGAACATGCTCATAGCACGGCGCCAACGCCCCACTCAAATTCTGTACCAATCGGTCACGCTCCTCCTCGCCAAGCACCTTCTCCCAAAACTGTCTCGGCTGCTCGTAGTTGTGATCATCATCTGTCTCGTAACGATCCACGTCACCAGTCACATGAAACACGGACTCTTTCACATCGTCTCCCGCTGGTTTGTAGCCCTGGAAACTGTTTGGGAAATAGTTTGGAGCATCTTGCTGGTTTCTCATCGCCATGAGCCCGTCGCGTTGGGTGTTATGGACACGGGATCGGTAGGGGCAGTTGACGGGCAGTTGGGTGTAGTTGGGGCCAAGGCGATGGAAGTGGGTGTCCGTGTAGGAGAAGAGACGGCCTTGGAGCATTTTATCAGGGGAGAACTCGATTCCGGGGACGACGTGGGTTGGGGAGAACGCTGCTTGCTCGATCTGAAAAAATTTAGGTTTAAAAAACTGAAAATATTGTCCATCGCTGATTTAAACGGCTCTGGGACGTTTCGAAACTTTTGTGCATTTTTGCGGCGTACTAAGCACGCCTCCCCCGTCGTCCAATGCGCCACCAAGTTCGTTAGATAATGAAATTATTTTTTCACTCGAAAATTTACTTTTTTGAGAAATCCGAATCATTATCTGATTATGCAGGATGACACCATCATTTTAATCCAAAACGAGGCATTTTTGTTAGAAAACGACCGAGCCTTAGGGTTTTAAAAATGCGCCAGGTAGAAAAATGCGCCAGGTTAATTTTGGAAAGCTGGGGTGCCGTGCTAAGGTATTTAAATTTCCATAAAAAGAAAAATAATTGATAAAAGCAAAAAATGAAAACCAAATGAGCGTGCGTTTTGGTGTCAATTGGCAAAAAACGCTACTCAAAAATGCAAAAAAAGTTTCGAAACGTCCCAGTTTCGAAATGTCTTTTTTCGAAACGTCCCAGAGCCATTATCCCGAAGCTCCGCAAATTTTATACATATTTTTTCCAAGGATTTTCCGTCTCACAATACATCAGGCAGTTCCAAAACGGGGTATTACTTGGTCATGAAAAGATGTCAGTTGGCCTAATCCTCAGCCTCGGCCCTATGGTCTTGCAGCGACCGACAAGACGCAGAGCTACAGTTTTATCGAGTTATTTGGGACTGACAACACCGGATGAGTGCGTAATAGCGCGGCTGTTTTCAAAAATATTGTCAGCCCACAAAAATGATCAAACGCGCTCCGCTGAACTCAACGCTATGTTATTTTCATTTTACAGTACCGGACAAAAATATATCATATTTTGGTTTTTGGAGTATAACTTTTGAATGGAGATGGTTATGGTTCTGAAAATTTGCATGAATCTGTCCCGTAGTGTTTTTGACAAGCTCCCAAAATGGATTTGGTCATTTTTGAAAACTGCAGATTTTTCGAAAAATTTCAGATTCCAAATTTTCGACCCAAAAATATTTTTTTTTTTCAGATTTTTCAAGGCTCGAAATTTATTTTTAAAATGAAGTTTCAAAACTAAAAGTATGATTTTAGTTGACTATGGGTCGATCGGACAATTTTCAGCTGAGTTACAGCACTTTGAATATCAGGGTCCACATGGGTAAGTCAACTATAACTTTTATTGAGAATCACCAAAACCAAAGAAAACAAAAGCAAATTTAATAAAAACTGTTAAAAAACAAATTTTATTTGGTTTTATTCGGTTTTCGTGATCCTCAATAAAAGTTATAGTTGACTTACCCATGTTGACCTTGATATTCGAAGTGCTGTAAGTCAGCTGAAAATTGTCCGATCGACCCATTGTCAACTAAAATCATACTTTTAGTTTTGAAACTTCATTTTAAAAACAAATTTCGAGCCTTGAAAAATCTGAAAAAAAAAATTATTTTTGGGTCGAAAATTTGGAATCTGAAATTTTTCGAAAAATCTGCAGTTTTCAAAAATGACCAAATTCATTTTGGGAGCTTGTCAAAAACACTAGGGGACAGATTCATGCAAATTTTCAGAACCATAACCCTCTCCATTCAAAAGTTATACTCCAAAAACCAAAATATGATATCTTTTTGTCCGGTACTGTAATTCCAAAATTATTTCATTTCACGTATAAATTCAACGTGAAATGAAAAAAATTTGGAAAGCAAAATGAAAATCACATAGCGTTGAGTTCAGCGGAGCGCGTTTGATCATTTTGGCGGGCCAACAATATGGATTAAAAAAAAATTTCGCTCCTATTTAGTACAGGGCGCACCAAAATTATTGCAACACAACTTTGACTCATTGTCGGTGTATATATTTATTTTTTCACTATTTCCAAGCTGTTTTAATTTAATTTGATATACCGTAAAACTGTATTAAAAGGGCCCCCAAACAAACTCCCGAAAAATAGAAGTGCCCTCTTGAATTAAAGTGCCTCTTTAGCGAAAGTTGAAGGTCCCCCTATAATAGAAAGAATCCCTCCACACACACACACGATCCCACGAAAAAAAATGACGGCGGCCCTTCTAATACAGTTTTTACGGTAAGCATATTGTGTTTTCAAACGAGTTGCATCATGAAAACACGAGTCGGCTATCCCTTTTTTGTCTGCGTCTCTTCAAACAGCACTGTGTTTGCGTGGTCGCGCGCAAATAACAAGGCGGAGTTTCGTTTCGCGTTCCTATGTCGCAACTCGAAAGCACAATAATTATTTATTTAAGTTAGTTTTAGCTTAAATATGACCCAAATTTTTTTAAAAGGCGGTTTGAACCCGTTGCAATAATTTCGCCGCACCTTGTTATGTGCTTATTATGTGTTCACGAACCACGAGAAAGCGAAATTCAGCGACATTGTAACTGAATTTTTCTCGCTCGTGAACACGTAATATCCGTGATAACGCAAAAATCCCTCGAGAAAAAAGCGACATTTGGAATTTTTTTTACCGAGAGTGCCCGACGCAAAAAACCCCTTCGTTGGCGGAGCTGCACCAAGTGCTATACTCGGTAAAAAAAGCTGATAACTCGCTCCAATCGAACAAAAAATTTCGCATGCATTTGGAGTGAGGTTTAGAGAAATCAGAGCAAAACATCGGCCACGGCTATCTCAATTTTCTGCACTCTCTCGTCGCCAACGTGGCTGCGTCCACCACTGTGCGAAGGGAGCGCGTTTGCAGCGCCCCATACTGAGAATAACACATTTTAACGACAAAACTAACCTCTGCAAAATAATTGGTCGGATTCTGGTTCAACACCATCTTTCCCACCTCCATCAACGGATGTTCTTTGTGCGGCCAAACTTTGGTCACATCGAACGGATTCATCTCCCATTTTTCAGCCTCCTCGAACGTCATCACTTGAATTAGAAGGGTCCATTCGGGAAAGTCTTTTCTGTCGATTGCATTGAACAGGTCACGAATCGCATAGTCTGGATCCTCGGAGGCAAGGCGGCCAGCATCGGCGACCGACAGGTTTTTGATGCCTTGTTTGGGCTGAAAATAGTTTGGGTGTGGGGTGGTGTGGTGTGGTGTGGGATGGGCCGATGGGAATTTGAAAAATTGGTTATTTATACTCGGCGGTGGCGCCCCATTCAGGAAAATTATCGGGAGCAGGGGTAGGACCAAAAAAAAATTCTTTTTTTCTTTTTTTTTCGATTTTTTTGTTTTTTCGGGTTTTTTTTGGATGAGACAAAAATTTTTTTGTTTTTTTTTTGAGGATGTGGATAAGACAAAAAATTTTTTGATTTTTTTTTCGATGGTAAGAGTGAGACCAAAAAAAAAATTTTTTTTCGATGATGCGCCGCAGGCAAAAAAAGTTCTGGTTTTTGAGCAAAAACTTATTGGGTATATGCTCCAAATTGACAAAAACCTCTAATTTTCAACAAAAACTTGGGAATTTTCTTTTTAACTGGCAGAAATACGTACTGTTTTTTGGAATTTTTTTTTGTTTTTTTGTTAATTTTTTTAAGAGCCAAAAAAAATTTTTTTTTTGGTAGTTTTTTGAGGACAAAAAAATTTTTTTTTTGTCCCACCTCTGATTGGGAGATAAGTACCGGGCGCTACCTCGAAATAGAACCTTTTCGAAATAGAAATGTGCCGAAATAGAACGTGACGCGAAATAGAACCGCGTGAAATAGAACTGTTCGGAAATAGAACCGCGTGAAATAGAACTGTACTCCGTTTTAGAGCGTTTTAGCGCAATCGGGTGAAGACTATTGAATAAATGGCCAAACAGAAAAAGTTCCACTCAGTGGCGTGACCTGTAACAACCGTGGTACTGCGTTGGATTTCAATTGAGGAGCGTTTTCTATTTATTGACTGGGTTCTATTTCACGCGGTTATATTTCGGTACAGTTCTATTTCACGCAATTCTAATTCGGGACAGTTCTAATTCAGAACAGTTCTATTTCACGCGGTTCCATTTCGCGTCACGTTCTATTTCGGCACATTTCTATTTCGAAAAGGTTCTATTTCGAGGTAGCGCCAAGTACCGTATTCACTCTAATTTCTCAGCAGGTTCTAATTGTCCGGCATCTGGACGGAAGGACCAATAAAAAAAGACAGACCAATGTTGTGTGTTTCAATCGAGTTGCAGCATGAGAACACACCCACTATTTTCTTGGCGACCACACAAACAAAGTGATATTTGAAGAGACGCAGACAAAAAAGGGATAGCAGAGCCATGTTTTCATGATGCAACTCGTTTGAAAACACAACACAATGAGTCTTAAATTTCGTGTTTTTTACAATTGTATTAGTCAAAATCCAAAGCCCCACCTTAAAATGAAACTTGCAATACACTGGCTCCCCTTCCTTGTTCACCATTTTAAAAGCATGCGAACCGTATCCATTCATATGACGATAACCATCAGGAGTTCCACGATCCGAAAACAAAAACATCACTTGATGAATGGATTCCGGTCGTTTGCTCCAAAAATCAAACATATCATTAGGGTCTTTCAAATGAGTCTGTGGATTTCTCTTCTGCGTATGGATGAAATTAGGAAAGTGGATTGCATCTCTGATAAAAAATATCGGGGTATTATTGCCAACCAAGTCCCAATTGCCTTCCTCTGTATAGAATTTTACTGCGAATCCACGTGGATCACGAGCAGTGTCCGCCGATCCAGACTCCCCGCCGACCGTCGAGAAACGGATGAGCATCGGGGTTTGCTTGCCGATTTTGTTGAAAATATCAGCTTTGCAGTATTTGGAAATGTCGTGAGTCACTTCAAAGTATCCGTGAGCTCCGCCTCCTTTCGCATGGACCACTCTTTCTGGGATGCGTTCGCGGTCAAAGTGACCCATCTCATCCATATAAATCACATCTTGCATCAGCATCGGGCCACGTCTTCCGGCAGTGAGCACCGCGGTTTTACTGTAGATTGGGGCTCCATTGGAGGTGGTGAGCACGTGGGGTTCCTTAGTTTAAGATTTTAAAGGTTTTTGGTGGGGGTAACTTACCGGATGAGAGTCACGGTATGCTTTGAGCTGATTCTCAGC
Organism: Caenorhabditis japonica; assembly: GCA_963572235.1. Lineage (NCBI taxonomy): Eukaryota > Metazoa > Nematoda > Chromadorea > Rhabditida > Rhabditidae > Caenorhabditis > Caenorhabditis japonica. The sequence goes on along the minus strand of OY754343.1, from coordinate 19,854,664 downwards.
CATCACTCCTGGCAATGCGTTGGTGGCTAAAATGTGTATAGAATTAGACTTGAAAAATTCCAATTTTTTGGTTAAATTTAAGCCCCGCCCACTTTTGTGAAAACCAAAAGTTGCTATTGTGTTTTCAATCGAGTTGTAGCATGAGAACGAGAGAAAAAATACATGTTTTCTCTGCTTCTCTTCGAATCTTACTGTGTTTGCGTGGTCGCGCGGAAAAAAGTGGGCGGAGTCACGTCACGCGTTCTCATGTCGCAAGTCGATTGAAAAAACAATTGAAAAAATTATTAGAAACATGTTTTTTGGTCGTTTTTTAAAAGCTAATAAATGTGAATAATTTTAAGGTCTCAAGCCGTTAATTGGAAAAATTTTGCATTTTTGAAAAAATTGAAAAAAAAAATTAAAAAATTTTTTTTTTTTTTTTATATTAAAAAATTTTTTTTTGTAAAAATGGTCAAGATTGAAAAAAAAAGGTAAATACTGAATAGAAATGTTTAAAATATATCTATTTTATTTAGAGAATTGGAGCCAAAAAATTTAGGAAAAAATTGGGAAAAAATTTCAGAATTAAAAATAATTTTTTTTTTGAGATTTTCTAAAAATTCGCAATGAAATTTTTTTCAAATAGAAAATCAAATCTGCTTTCAGAAATTTTGAGCAAAATTAAATTTAAAACACATTTAAAAAAAATTAAAATTAAAATTTATTTTTCAAAAACAAAATGGGTTAAAATTCAAAATTTTTTTGAAATTAAATCAAAAAAATTTTTTTTTCAAATTTTTTTAAATCCTAAAAATTCCAAATTTTCCTAAAACCCTATTAATATACCCCTTATTCTAAAGCTCTTGAAATGAATAATTTATTAAAAACAATATCAAAAACAAGGGTCAAAGGTCTCAAAAGTACGGCACGTTAGAACATACTGAGTAGCGGCTCAAGGCCCCTTACCCCAAATTTCTCGTAATCTGATACTTTTCCTTGATAATAAACGAGCAACTCACTCAAATTGGTTTTCGGCGGTAGCATTGGCATTTTGGCGGGAAATTTTAAATTCAAATCGGGCAAAAACAACAAAAATGGAATTCTGAAAAAAAAAAGTTAAAAAAAAAGAGAGCGGAAGGCTAAAACACCACTTTTATATCGGAAAAATAACGACAAGGACAAGTATTTTGCGGGAAACATTGCACAACACAATTTATGAAAAAAAAAAACAACTAGTTTTGCCGGCCTTTCCCCCAAAAAACACTTTAAAAAGTGACAATTTTATTGACGATTGTGGCAATATATATGCTATAGCCGGCAGGATTTCTGATCCATTACATTTGCTCCAAAGGGGCGGAGCTTGTTGCAGCAATGATGAAAAACAGTTTTTTTGCAAGTTTTTGATAACATTGAAATCTTGGTAAATAATGATAGTATGGGCAGCACAAAAATACGTGTTTGTTTACTTCGATGTTCCGCAGGTCTCGGAGCGAATTGCGGAGTTGCGGAATGTGAAATTCGGAATTTCGGAGCGTCGTAACTGTATTTCGCTCTTGAACACAGGCAGCTAAGCCCGCTTTCATCACAGTCCCCTGCGCAGAACGAAATCATGGCTTGGTGGCCAAGTGGCTACCACTTTTGAACTGTAGGCGATTCACCCGGGTTCGACTTTTGTAGTGGTCAAACTTTTTTGCAAAATGCAAAAATGTCCAAAAACTGTGTAACAATTTTTGAACTTCCGGAATACCGTGTACAACACGTGGACATTAATTTAAATTGTTTAAAAATTCCATGAAAAATCTAGAAAACAGCTCGACGAAAAAAAGGAGAAATGAAGCAAAAAAAAAAGAAAAAGAAAAACAGCCAAGAACGCGACCAAACACCCCCCGACTCGCCAATCCTACTTGTTTATCGGGGCGAAATTCGCAAAAAAAAAAAAACAGCGAATGTTTTTTTCTGTGCGTTCGAATTGAACGTTCGTTGGTTTTTGAGAAGACGAGTGGGTAAACATGTGAATTTTGAGGTTGCATTTGGAGGAAAACAAGTTATTTTCAGGCATGGTTGCCAAAATAAAACGCAGGAACAAAGTATATGGCTATTAGCCATTACTGGGGCGAATGCATCAGATTTGACGACAAATTGCACAAAAATACGAAAATTGCCCACAAATTAGGTTTTCCTTCATCAGAAACTATAGAAACACCTAAAAAGTGCAGAAAACACAGAAAAACTGAAATCCGTGGTGTTTGCGGACAATGCACTAGATTTGACGACAAATTGCAAAAAAATATGAAAATTGGCTCCAAATTAAGTTTTTCTTCATCAGAAACTATAGAAACACCTAAAAACTGCAGAAAACACTGGAAAAACTAAATTCCGCGGTGTTTGCAGACAATGCATCAGATTTAACGACAAATTACACAAAAAACGAAAATTGCCCACAAATTAGGTTTTCCTTTATCAGAAGCTATAGAAAAGCCTAAAAACTGCAGAAAACACAGAAAAACTGAAATCCGTGGTGTTTGCGGACAATGCACTAGATTTGACGACAAATTGCAAAAAAATATGAAAATTGGCTAGGAATTTGGTTTTTCTTTATCAAACAGTATAAAAATATTTGAAAACTCCAGAATGCAGTGTAAAAATTAAAGTCCATGGTGTTTGCAGACATTGCATCAGATTTGACGACAAATTGCACAAAAAAGTGGAAATTGGCTAGGAATTTGGTTTTTCTTTATCAGACAGTATACAAATACTTGAAAACTCCAGAATACAGTGTAAAAATTAAAGTCCATGGTGTTTGCAGACATTGCATCAGATTTGACGACAAATTGCACAAAAATGTGAAAATTGGCTAGGAAATTGGTTTTTCTTTATCAGACAGTATAAAACTACTTGAAAACTCCAGAATACAGTGTAAAAATTACAGTCCATGGTGTTTGCGGACAATACACTAGATTTGACGACAAATTTCACAAAAATACGAAAATTGACCACAAATTAGGTTTTCCTTTATCAGAAACTATAGAAACGTCTAAAAACTGTAGAAAACGCGGAAAAACTGAAGTCCATGGTGTTTGCAGACCGTGCACCAGATTTGACGACAAATTGCACAAAACAGTGGAAATTGGCTAGGAATTTGGTTTTTCTCTATCAGACAGTATAAAAATATTTGAAAACTCCAGAATACAGTGTAAAAATTGAAGTCCATGGTGTTTGCAGACCGTGCACCAGATTTGACGACAAATTGCACAAAAACACGAAAATTGGCTCGAAATTAGGTTTTCCTTTATCAGAAACTATAAAAACAATTTAAAACTCCAGAATACAGTGTTAAAATTAAAGTCCATGGTGTTTGCAGACATTGCATCAGATTTGACGACAAATTGCACAAAAAATGCGGAAATTAGCTAGGAATTTGGTTTTTCTTTATCAGACAGTATAAAAATACTTGAAAACTCCAGAATACAGTGTAAAAATTAAAGTCCATGGTGTTTGCAGACCGTGCACCAGATTTGACGATAAATTGCACAAAAAAGTGGAAATTGGCTAGGAATTTGGTTTTTCTTTATCAGAAACTATACAAACGCCTAAAAACTGGAAAAAACACAGAAAAACTGAAATCCGTGGTTTTTTTCGGACAATGCAACAGATTTGACGACAATTTGCACAAAAATACGAAAATTGGCTAGGAATTTGGTTTTTCTTTATCAGACACTATAAAAATATTTGAAAACTCCAGAATACATTTAAAAAATTAAAGTCCATGGTGTTTGCAGACATTGCATCAGATTTGCCGACAAATTGCACAAAAATGCGCAAATTAGCTGAAAAGTTGGCTTTTTTACTCTAAATTCTGAAATCCATGCTGTTTGCCAACAAATTCCAAAAAAAAATAATTTGAATAAAATACAAAAAAGCTAAAAAATGGCCAAAAGGATTTGGAAGAAAATGTTCAAAAATGATTAAAAATTTTGAAAAATTCGTTGTAATTTAAAACAGCAAGCATCATATTTTACGACATTTTTCGCAAACCTCTGCAAATTCGCTCCAATCGAACAGTGAACTTGAATGCGAATGCGCATGCATTTGGAGTGAGTGAGATTCAGAAAAAGCAGAGCGAAACATCGGCCGCGTCCTCCACTGTGCGAAGAGAGCGAATTTGCAGCTACTGAGACGACACCTGAACTTTAAATGTTTAAACAAACCAAGTTTCCCTTTTACATTCACATTCACCGCACGACAGTCCAATTACAGAGCCCAATGAGCACTTCATCATTTTGGTCTCGACGCGTTGAAGAAAAACGCTAATTGACTTTTTGCCTCTTCTTCTTTCAATTCTTTGCCATTTGTCCCCCCACCCGCTTGCATTAATTCTCCACTCATTTAGTGGCAGCGTGCCATCTATTCTGGGAGCCGCCGTGCGCTCAAGTGCTCTGAAACTGTATCTTTTTTTTTTCAAATTCTTAGAAGATCTCTCGTTGTCTTTTTTTCTTTTCAAGAAAAAACGAGAGAGAGAGAGACAAAACTTTTGCGTGTGTGTGTGTGTGTCTGTGCGTCTGATTTCGAAAATTTGCTATTCATCGAATATTTTATGAATCCTTTTTTCATAGTGGCCATTTTATAGCTTTTTTTGTCTTTTATTCAAATTATTTTTCTTGGAAATTGTTGTCAAACACCACGTATTTCAGGTTTTGTTAGGGTAAAAAAGCCAATTCTTTAATTTCCACATTTTTGTGCAATTTGTCGTCAAATCTAGTGCATTGTCTGCAAACACCACGGATTTTTGTTTTACAGTGTATTTTGTAGTTTTTAAGTGTTTCTGGATATTCTACTATATAATAGCCTGTTTTATAGTCAATTTTCGTATTTTTGTGCAATTTGTCGTCAAATCTAGTGCATTGTCCGCAAACACCGCGGATTTTAGTTTTTCCAGTGTTTTCTGCAGTTTTCAGGCGTTTCTATAGTTTCTGATAAAGGAAAACCTAATTTGTGGTCATTTTTCGTATTTTTGTGAATTTGCTCGTCAAATTCAGTCATTGTCCGCAAACACCGCGGATTTTAGTTTTTTACAGTGTTTTCTGCAGTTTTTAGGTGTTTTTGGAGTTTCTCGTCCATAAAAGCCGCAATTCTGGCCCATCCCCGCCAACTTCCGAATTATTGTGCAATTTGTCGTCAAATCTAATGCATTGTCCGTAAACACTGCGTATTTTAGTTTTCGAGTGCTTGCTAAAGTTTTTAATTGTTTTTATAGTTTATGATGAAGAAAAACCTAATTTCAAGCCAATTTTCGTCATTTTGTTCAATTTGTCGTCAAATCTAGTGCATTGTCCGCAAGCACCACGGATTTCAGTTTTTCTGTGTTTTCTGCAGTTTTCAGGCGTTTCTATAGTTTCTGATAAAGGAAATCCTAATTTGTGGTCAATTATCGTATTTTTGTGGAATTTGTCGTCAAATCTGGTGCATTGTCCGCAAACACCGCAAATTTTTGTTTTACAGTGTATTTGTAGTTTTCAGTGTTTCTGGATATTCTACTAAATAATAGCCTGTTTTATAGTCAATCTTACGTAAATTTATGCATTTTGTCGTCAAATCCAGTGCATTGTCTGCAAACACCGCGGATTTTAATTTTTCGTGTTTTCTTCTGTTTTTAAGCGTTTTCATAATTTCTAGCATATAAAAACCTTAATTCTAGCCAATTTTCGTATTTTTGTGCATTTTGTCGTCAAATTTAGTGCATCGTCCGCAAACACCGCGGATTTTAGTTTTTGATATAGAATAGTCGAATTTTTTGATAATTTCTTGTCAAATCTAGTGCACGGTCTGCAGAGGTTTAGTTTATTGTGTAGAATAGCCCAACTTCAAGTCAAATTTCGAATTTTTGAGACCTTTGTCGTCAAATCTAGTGCATTGTCTGCAAACACCGCGGGTTTTAGTTTTTTACAGTGTTTTCTGCAATTTTAAATTGTTATTATAGTTTCTGACGAAGAAAAACCTGATTTCGAGCCGATTTTCGTACTTTTGTGCAATTTGTCGTCAAATCTCATGCATTATCCGTAATACCCACAGATTTCAGTTTTCAAGTGGTTTCTGCAGTTTTTTAGGTGTTTTTGAAATTTCTCGTCCATAAAAGCCCCATTTCTGGTCCAGCCCCGTCAATTTCCACTTTTATGTACAATTTGTCGTCAAATCTACTTCATTGCCTGTAAACACCGCTGAATTTAGTTTTTAGTGTGTATTTAGCATGTTTTAGATGTTTTTTTTATAAAGTTTGATAAAGAAAACCTAATTTGTGGTCAATTTCCACTTTTTTGTGCAATTTGTCGTCGAACCCAGTGCATTGTCCGCAAACACTGCGAATTTTAGTTTTACAGTGTTTTCTGTACTTTCAAAGCATTTTCACAGTTTATAGTACAGAATAGCCAACTTTCTAACCAGTTTCCATACTTTTGTGCATTTTGTCTTCAAATCTGGTGCATTGTCCGCAAACGCCATGGACTTTAATTTTTACACTGTATTCTGGAGTTTTCAAATATTTTTATAGTGTCTGATAAAGAAAAACCAAACTTCTAGCCAATTTCCAATTTTTGTGGAATTTGTCGTCAAATCTAGTGCATCGTCCGTAAACACCGCGGTCTCTATTTTTTTGCACGTTTTTCTAATTTTTTATTCGGAATTTTCTGTATTTTCCATAATTTCTAGGGAAAATACGCCTAATTTCTGCTCAATTTCCACATTTTCTGCAAACACCATGTGATACCGTAACCATAAGTGCTGTTTTGGGAAAAGTCACTTTTCCTAGCTTTGTCCTGCCATTAAAACTAGATGAAGCACGTTTTTCAACTAGTCTCCTGCTCGTGACACTCTCCCAAAAAAAAAAAAGAAGAGAGAAAATTGAAAAAGTTCAAAGTTCAACGAGCACTTTGAAATTTTTTTAGCGGTCTGTCTGTGTTTCTGTCTGTCTGTCAAAATGTCTTAAAAATTCGAAAAAATCGTTAAAACTCAAAATTACACTAGATTTGACGACGAAATGCACAAAAATGTGGAAATTGGCTAGAATTAAGGCTAGAAATTATAAAAACACCTAAAAAGTCAGAAAACAGGGAAAAAAAATGAAAATCCATGGTGTTTGCAGACAATGCACTAGATTTGACGACAAAGTTCGCAAAAATTCGAAATTTGAATTTTCGAAAATTGACTTTCTACACAATAAATTAAACCTCATTTTGATTGCAGACCGTGCACTAAATTTGACGAGAAATTATCAAAAAATTCGACTATTCTATATCAAAAACTAAAATCCGCGGTGATTGCAGACAATGCACTACACTTTACGACAAATTGCACAAAAATACGAAAATTGGCTCGAATTAAGGCTATTCTATACTAGAAACTATAAAAACACCTAAAAGGTCAGAAAACAGGGTAAAAACTTAAATTCGCGGTGTTTGCAGACAATGCACTAGAATTTTTTTTTTTTTTTATTTGTATACGCCCATTGCGGTACGTGAAAAGTAAATAATACAGAAGAGATGTACAAGAGGAAACAAAGAAAACGAAGTGGCAAAAAAGAAAAAGGAAATATGGTTAGAGTACACGTGAAAATAACACATTTTGGGAGAAAAGAGATGATAAATTTTGCGTAGACGTTCGGTCATCAGTGGTCATAGTTTGAATGAAGAGAGCGTGCGGTTAACAAAAAAGTTTCTACGTATTTTAGTTTTGCAGTGGTTCCATTTGAATTTGTTTTTTGCGCGCGTGCGAGTGTTTTTCTCATAAGTGAAAAAGGGGCTTGTGTCAATGTCTACTTGACCCCAAATCATTTTTAGTACAAGTTTTCTATCAAAAGTTTGCCTTCTCGATTCTAGCGATGATAGATTGAAAAAAGAGTTACGTTGGGGGGCTGTTAGGTAGTCGGGGTCATTTGGAGTTAGGTATCTCCCTTTTATACGGCTGTATAGTCTTCTCGTAAATGCATTTTGAACCGATTCAATGGCTTTACAGTCGAGTTTTCTTGTTGGGTTGCTGATTTCTGTGCCATACTCTAGTATGGGTCTTATAAAGATTTTGTATAGAAGTGTCATAAGGCGGGGGTTATTACTACAGTAGTGATTGAATATTTGAAATACGCTAAACTTAGCTTTGCAGATGGCTTTTTTCCAGTGACCAGTAAAATCAAGGTCTCAAAAATTCGAAATTTGACTTGAAGTTGGGCTATTCTACACAATAAACTAAACCTCTGCAGACCGTGCACTAGATTTGACAAGAAATTATCAAAAAAATTCAACTATTCTATACCAAAAACTAAAATCCGCGGTGTTTGCGGACAATGCACTACATTTGACGACAAATTGCACAAAACTATGGAAATTGGCTAGAATTAAGATTTTTCTACACTAGAAATTATGAAAACGCTTAAAAACAGAAGAAAACACAAAAAAACTAAAATCCGCGGTGTTTGCGGACAATGCACTAAAATTGACGACAATTTTCACAAAAATACGAAAATTGGCTAGAATTAAGTTTTTTCTACGCTAGAAATTATGAAAACGCTTAAAAACAGAAGAAACACACAAAAAAACTGAAATCCGCGGTGTTTGCAGACAATGCACTACCTTTGACGACAAATTGCACAAAAATTCAGAAATTGACCAAAATTTAGGCTTTTTTTGTACTAGAAACTGAAAAAAAAACTGTAAACTAGAAACTACGAACTCTCAAAATCAAAATTTGTGCGGATGTTGTAATTATTACTTTTTTAATTCAAAAAAATTAAATTTCCAGAAAATTGTATGCTTGGGTGTCTTGATGTCCATAAGTTCATGTTTTTAGCGGTTACTCTGTATATTTGTCTGTATGTTTGTCTGTCACAATGTCCTCAAAATTCATAAATATTCTTGAAAAATTCAAAAAATTTCCGAAAAACCTTGAAAATTTTCAAAAATTCACAAAATTTGAACTTTTGTTTTTCTGTCGGTGTCGATGTCCACGTTTTCAGCTATTAGTCTGTCTAGTTTTATATATGTTTGTCTATCACAGTGTCCTCACAGTTTCAAAAGTTCTCAAAAAAATTAAAAAAAAAAAAAGAAAAAAAAATCGAAAAAAAAATTTTTTTTTTTGCATTTTTTGGGAAAATTAAAGTTTGCTTATGTTATCTCCCTATGTTTTTCTGTTTATCTATCTGTCTGCCTGTCTATCTACTTTCCAAACTATCTAGATGCTCTGATCTAAGCGCTAAATTTGCGTCCACTGCGCCACCAAGTTCGTCGGATAATAAAATGATTTTTTCACTCGAAAATTTACTTTTTTGAGAAATTCGAATCATGATCTGATTATTTATGATGACACCATCATTTTAACCCAAAAACTAAGCCTTTTTGTCAGAAAATGACCGAGCCTTTGGGTTTTAAAAATGCGCCAGGTAGAAAAAATTTTGGAAGGCTGGGGTGCCGTGACTTCCTTCTATGCCAGATCCAACAAAAGTGAATATTTCCCAATTTGTATGCCTGTTTGTCTGTCCCCATTCCCATCCCATCCGCGGCGGTCCGTTCCAAAAGTCCTAGAAAAAAGGCCAAAGCGATAGAAAAGAAGACTAGCGTATTCATTCATTCATTCATCCATTTTGTCCCTCCCCCCGGCTTCGATTCTCAGCTTTTTTCCATTTTTTTTTTCGTCGTCGATGTCGTCGCCGTCGCCGTCTCGTCGAGCCGGAAAACACATTCAGAAATTCATTTCCTCCTAGTTTTTATTTTTATTTTTCGTTATTCACTTTTTTTTTTTGAAAAGTTCACAGTTTCAATGACACGGAAAGTTACGTTTTTGTCTGTCTGTTTGTCTTTAAATATGTCGTTAAAATTTTAGACTTTTTCTGCCTGTCTGTGTCATAATTCCTAGAAAATTTGTTGACTGAAAATTTGAAAAAATTTTTTTTTTTTGAAAAATTGAAAAATTAAAAATTTCAAAAATTCAAAAATTCAAAAAATAGGAAATTCATGTCTGTTTGTTTGTTTTGATGTATATATTTTTTTAAATCTTTAATTTTCTTCAAAACAATCCACAAAAACCGAAAAATCAGGAATTTTTCAAAAATTGAAAAATTTCCAAATTTTCAAAAAAAAAATTTTTTTTCAGTTTTTAGATGTTTCTTTGTTTGTTATTTCGTCATAATGTCCAAAAAACAAAAAAAAAGCTTTTCAGAAAACCTCTAAACAAATTTTTTTTTGAAAAAACAAAATTTTCTAAAAGTCTGGAAATTTCCAACAAAAAAATTCATTAATTTTTGTCTGTCTAAAAGGTCACGTGTTCTTGTAAGTTATTTGTTTGTTTTTCCGTTTTTTTGTTCTACCAGAACGTCCTAGAAAATTGCATGTTTTCCAAAAAATAAATTTTTTTTAAAATTAAAAAATTTTTTTTGACAAAAAATGCCAAAAATAAAATTTCTAGAAAATGTTATATTTATGGGTGTTGATTTCCAAATTTCTGTTTTTTTTTTAATTTTTTCCTGTTTTTAAAATGCTTCTGGAAAGCCAAAATTTTTCAAAAAATTAAAAAAACAAGTATTTTTTCAAAAATTCAAAAATTTGAAAATTTTATAGTTTTGCCTGTAAATATTTCCTTGTTGTTTTGATTACTTTTTTGCTTGTTCGCTTGTCACAAAGCTTGAAAAACTCTGTGTTTAACCAATAACGATCCTAAAACATCACCAAAAAAAATTACAAAAACTCAAAAAAAAAATTTTTTTTCCAAAAAATCCTAATTTTTTAAAAATTACTGTACACATCTTGGTATGTTTTTATGTCTATTTATTCATAATTCTAGCTGTCCTTCGGTTTGTTTGTTTATCTAACGGACAGGCACCGTCCTTAATTGTAAGGCTAACAAAAAAAAGAGAATGAAAAAAATTCATGAAAAAAATTATTTTAAAAAATAATAATAAAAGTGCATGTTTGCCAGTAAAAACCTTGCTCATAACTTAATTTTTTGCAAAGCCCAAGTCGTCGTTTCTCTGAAAAATTGTCGCTGCAGAAACGATGAAAAATGGGAATTGAAAAGAAAAAAAAATTACTCATTTTCCACTTTTTTTTCATTCTTTTTACTTTTATTTTTCTCAGTTTTTGTTGATTATTTTCCACACATTTTTAGATAAATTTTGACACAGAAATTGCAAAAAAAGATAACTTAAAATAGACTCAAACAAACAAAAAATTAAAAAAAAATTTTTTTTTTTGAAAACTTGAAAAAAGTTTTTTTGGTTTCTAAATTAAAAACAAACATAAATCAACTTCATAAACTCTTGGGATTACGTTACGTTACGCAAATGAAGCTATAAAATCTTAAAATAGATTTGAATTCGAGATTTTGTGCACATTCAATTTTTGGTTAAAAAAGCTTTTAAAAAGAATTTTCCCTAAATTTTCTTTAAAAAAATTTTTTTTTAATTTTTTTCCCCAATTTCCAGCTAATAAGTATTACAGTTTTTTTTTTCAGTTTTTTGCTCTCATTCCCCCGTTTTTTTCCATTAGAAAAATCCCATTTTTCTTCCATTTCTTATTTTGGTTTTCTTCGTCTTTTCCTATTTTTTGAAACGCAATGATCTCTTCATTTTCACAATATTTTCGGCCCATTATTCATGTGTTATTTGATATTTTTGCTCTCATTTTTATGGAAAATGTCAAAAACGTGTAAAAATACCTATTAATGCTCACTTTTCTCACATTTTTCCAGTGAAAAGTGCCAATATTTATTTATTTTCAGGGTAAAATCAAAAGGAAAGAAAGAGTGAAAAAAAAGGAAAATTTGGTTAGATTGGTGACCAAGCCACCACATGTTGAAGTTTGTGAGTTTTTGAAAAAAATTGTTTTTTTTTTTTTGGATTTTTAAAAATTAAAATTTTTTTCCTAATTTTCCAGCTTTTTCTTGATATAGCTATTGTATTTTCAATCGACTTGCGACATAAAAAAGTCTGCATTCACAGTTCTGTCTGCGTCTCTTCAAGTATCACTGTGTTCGAGTGGTCGCGCAAAAAAAGCGGGCGGCGTTTCGATTCGCGTTCTCATGTCGCAAGTCGATTGAAAACACAATACAAATCTTTTTAATTTTTCAAACAAAAACAATAATTTGAGAATAACAATTTCTAGATTTTTAAGATTTTTTTGATAATTAAAAAAAAAATTTTAAAAAATTTTTTTCCAATTTTTTTCCTTATTTTTTTACCCAATTTTTTGCATATATCAAAGGTTTTAATACAATTTTTGTACCTTCACAAACAAAATCAACAACATGAAAGCAAAGATTTCGCGGTTTTTGGGACTTTTTAACAATAAAAAAATTCCCAAAAAAAAAAAAAAAATTTTTTTTCGAATTTCAAAAATTCATGTGATTTCTAAGTGAAAGAAAGAGCAATTAAAAATCATCTCAAAAGTTTTCAAATATTCTCTGTACGGAGCTCTGCAAACGCGCTCCCTTCGCACAGTGGTGTACGCGGCCACGTTGGCGACGAGAGAGTACAGAAAATTGAGATACCGTGGCCGATGTTTCGCTCTGATTTCTCTAAACCTCTTTCCAAATGCATGCGAAATTTTTTATTCGATTGGAGCGAGTTTTCAGCGTTTTATACCGAGTATACACTTCAAAAACATTTTTCAAAAAAAAAAGCCTTTTCCCACCCAAAATCTTCCCTCAATTCAATTTTATTATTTTGTCCCGCAGCTCTAATTGGAGCGCATTTGCAATGCACGGCGCCCCAAGCTCATCATCATAACATCATAACTGCTCAATCAAATTTTGTGTACCCAAAACATCTTTTGTTCTTGCATATGTATGTATATTTTAGTCCCAAAAAAAAAGGAAAGGAGATGTGCGAAGTGCTAATTTTGATGCTCAACTCGTTCTATCGAGTCTATTATCAACTTTTTGATTTATGCGAGCACACGCTTATTTCTGTGCTCATTTTGCTAGTGGTTCTTATTTGTTTCATCCCGGCGCTTTTCAAGACGGTGAGTACTTTACAAGCCATAATTTTCAGTGGCTACTAGTCGTTTCAAGCGCTAAAAATTCCGTAGAAATCTGAAACTTGAAGCAATAATACATAGGAAGATCAGTGTGCATACAACATATTTGACGCGCAAAATAGGATTTCCAGTTAAAAAAACACCAAATGTCCCGTGAAAGGGGTTAGTTTAATAAAATACATCATAATTGACGTGAAATTTTCTTTATTTCACTTTTAAAAAGCAATGCACTGAACTTGACGCGCTAAGTTTGATTTCAGTGTGTATTGTGAAAACAAAAAAATTGCAACGCGGTGTTTGCGTACTTATGAAGTTCAAACGAATTATGCTATTATGGATTCGTGAATTAGCGATAAAACGCGGTGAATTGTGGGGCAAAAGTTGACTGGTCTCGCCACGATTTTGACAGACTACGGTTAGCGCGAAAAATATTTTTTCTTCTTTTGTTTTAAATAAAAACGCGATTTTTTGCGTTTTGACTAGCATTTTTTCACTATTAAAATTTTTTGTGTAACCTGGAATGAGTAATTTCATTTCAAAAACTTATTTTGTTGAGAAAAAACTATGAAAATGCGTTTTAATTTAAAAAAAGGATTTAAAAAAATATTTTCGCGCTAACCGTAGTCTGTCAAAATCGTGGCGAGACCAGCCAACTTTTGCCCCACAATTCACCGCGTTTTATCGCTAATTCACGAATCCATAATATTTCTTTCATTGCCATTTGAATTTCTTTAGTACGCAAACACCGCGTTGCTATTTTTTTGTTTTCACAATATTGTGTTTTCAATCGACTCACGGCGTGTTGCGGGCTTTTTTCTCGAAAAAAAATATCGCCTAAGCGTGGTCGCACTTAGCTGCGCAGCGTTTTTCTGCGTTAAACTGATACGAAGAGGAGACGCAGACAAGCAGAGTGCGAGGATACAGTTATTTTTTTAACAAACGCTCGCCGGAGAGACGCAGACACTCAGCGGAGCGCGTTACCAATAACGTTCCGGGCAGCACGCCGTGTCAAGTCTGCATTCACCGTTCTGTCTGCGTCTCTTCAAATATCACTGTGTTCGCGTGGTCGCGCACAAATAAGTGGGCGGCGTTTCGTTTCGATTCGCGTTCTCATGTCGTGTCGCAACTCGATTGAAAACACAATATCCAAATGTACTTGGTTTCCGAAGAAAAATGCAAAACAACAAATATTACGACAAACAACGTATTTTGTAGTTTTTCGGAGTGTTCCGAGAACATTTTTTTTTTCCATTTTTTTGCTCTCAATCTCTGTAAGAACTTACTAAAGTTAATGGAAATCTGAAAATTGTGGAAAACATTTTTCACCTGTTGTTGAAATTTCTGCACCTGTGGTGCGGCAATCAATTTTACCGCGTAGCGACTAAGAAAAAAAAAATAAGAATTCTGGATTTGCGTTCTGATAAACTGATTAGTTTGATAGAGCGCATTTTCATGGCTCCGAGACGTTTCAAAACCGAGTGTAGTTTCGAAAAAAAAAATCCTCCATAATTTTTGGACAGTTCTATTCCGGCTCGTTCATTTTTAGATACCTTGAAATAGATGCCAAATAGCAGCCAAAGATCAGCCAAAACTCTAAAATTTAGGCGGAATAGTGGAGTGTCGTTATGCAACAAAAAAAACCCAACGTTTTTTACCCGCTTGTTTCAAAATTAATAATTCAGCCCATAATCATCCTTCCTCCTAGAATAATTGAACAAGAGCATGAGCACCAAAGTTTCTTTTTTTCGTCAATTTTTAATGCCTCTCTCCATCTCTAAATCTCTCAATCTCCACGTCTCGTTAATGAAATATAATAAAATGAGAATGGGGGGAAAAAGTTTATGACTCAACTAACAAGTTTTTATGCGGCAAGTAATTTTTAATTCTGGCTCTTTTTATAGACTTTTTTTTCTTTTAATGCTTCTTCTTCTCTTCATTTTCCTATTTGTTTTTTGCCAATCCATGTTTTTTGGGTACTAATTTTTTGGCTCTGAGGGCTCAGAAATTTCCCAGCCTAATTTTTAACCTCTTTAACCTTTTTAACGCGCTCTATCGCTCTGGCCGAGGAGTTCTCAGCCACGGCCATAAATGCACCGAACTGTAGAAACGCAGACAGCGAGACAGTGAGGGCGAGAGTGCGAGGGGGCGGTTAGAGAAACGAGAGTAGTTTTTACACTTTTAAAATCAATTTTTAGAGCTAAGGGGCGGGGCTTGTTGTACTCATTGACAATCATATGAAGTTATGCATTTTAATAGCTTTTACTAATTGCTTTGCGAATTTTTGTGTGCTTGTAAATCGACACCACTGGCTCCGCCTATTTTTTAACGGCAAATCCATAAAATTTTTTAAAAATAAGTGCTTAAAAAGCCGTAAAATACAGAATATTGCATATTTTTTATTTTAGCTTTTTCCCGTGAAACAGAAAAGTTAAAAAAAAAATTTTTTTCGAAATTTTTGCAGCTGAATAATTGTAATTGCAGCTGAAAAAGTTTATTTAAAATTGCAGAAAATGCAAAAAAATTTGAAAATAGAAAAAAGAATTTTTAACGAATTTTTTGATTTTTTTTTTCAAAAATTTTCCAAAAATTACAATTTTCAAAAAACAAAAAAAAAATTTTCGAAATTTTTGCAGCTGAATAATTGTAATTGCAGCTGAAAAAGTGCATATTAAATCGCAGAAAATGCAAAAAAAATTTGAAAAAAAAGAATTTTCAACGAATTTTTTGATTTTTTTTTCTAATTTTTTCCAAAAATTACAATTTTCAAAAAACAAAAAACAATTTTTTTTCCAAAATTTTTGCAGCTTAATAATCGTAATTGCAGCTGAAAAAGTGCATATAAAATTGCAGAAAATGCAAAAAAAATTTGGAAATAAAAAAAACGAATTTTTAACGAATTTTTTGATTTTTTTTTTTCAAATTTTTTCCAAAAATTACAATTTTCACAAAACAAAAAAAAAATTTCGAAATTTTTGCAGCTGAATAATTATAATTGCAGCTGAAAAAGTGCATATAAAATTGCAAAAAATGCAAAAAAATTTGAAAATAAAAAAAAAGAATTTTTAACGAATTTTTTGATTTTTTTTCAAAATTTTTCCAAAAATTATAATTTTCAAAAAAAAATTTTTTTTTTCAAGTCGCTTTCCCCTCGCCTAACTTCACATTTTTTTTATCTTTATTTCATAACCTCGCGTACTTTCCACTCCTCTCACCCTTTCATTTCCACGTCAACCGCCCGTCAAAATGTAGGCGTAAAACAGAGTGTCAGATGCAGCGATCCTCCCACTTTTTTCTCCCTTTCCGCCCATTTTTTTTCTGTTTGCTGTTTTCTTCTATGGTACCTGAAGCTTTTGGTGCTCTTTGGAGCCAGCTGTCAAACCGAATTTGAATCAGTCGCCAAATTGGCAACCAATTAATTCCTGGTCTAATTCTAGTTTCTTTTTCCTATTTTCTGGTTATTTCTCATGAATCTGATGTCACTTGGGGCTTTTTGCAGTTTTGATCAAAAGCTGTGTGCTGTTTAGAACTTGTTCTGGGGAAAAATGTTTAAAAAATCCAAAAAATCGGTGAAAAATTTTTTTTTATTTTGTTTTTCGCTTGTTATTTAATTATTTGTTTTACTTTAACTTTCACTTTTTCTTTGACTCTGAAAAAAAAGGAAGAAAAAGAAGGAAAAAAAAAACAAAACTCTTGTCAAAAATTTTCAAATTTTTTTTTGTAAACAAAAAAAATTTTTCTTTTTAATTATTATAATTTTTTTTTTTAAATATTTACGACTTCTTTTTTTTTTATTTATGTGTATTATATTTGTACATTCCTTCTAATTTTAAACAATTTTCCACCCTTCCCCTTAAAAATCAGGCAAAAAAGGGGCGGAGCTAGTTGTGTAGATTTACGGGCGAGTAAATTTTGAGAAAAACTTTGTTTTAAAGACGGAAGTCATGCAAGTTAATTATTGAACAACAAAAATAAGCTTCACACAATGTTCGTTGCAAAAATAAGAAACATTTTGAAAAAAAAAATTTTTTTTTTGGACAAAAAAATATTGTTTTTTTTTTTTTGAAAAATTTTTTTTTTAATTTTTAGCATTCTGGCTAAGGAACTGTTTTTTTCAAATATTGAATTTAATAATAATAGAATAAAGTTTGACAATCACTTATAACTTCTAGAAAAAAATTTCGAAAATTTTCCGAAAAAAAAATATTTTTTTTCAAAATTCCGAAAAATTTTTATTTTCACAAAGAAAAAAACTATTTAAAGCAGTTTTTACTTACTTTTTCTATGACATTATTGTTTTTAAAACTATGAAAAACTGTAAAAAAAAAAGAACTGAAGAAGCTAAAACCCCGAAGAACTGCAAAAAAATTTTTTTTTTTTCGGATTTTTAAAAAAATTGAAAAATCGATAATAAAATTAGAAAAATCTAGTTTTTTTTTCGAATACATAATCAAATGTATTTAAATATGAAATTTGAAAACGTTAAAATTAAAAAAAAACATTTGAAAAAAAAAAATTAAACTTTAAAAAAATTTTCGAAAAAAATTGTTTTTTTTTTTTTGCTTTTTTACTACGATTTTTCATGTTTTTAAAGTTAATAAATTCTCAGAAATTTTTTTAAAAAACAATAAAACCAAAAAATCACAGAAAACAAACGAAAAAACCGGCTCTGGGACGTTTCAAAACAAGACGTTTCAAAACTGGGACGTTTCAAAACTGGGACACTTCAAAACTAGGACGGTTCAAAACTTTGAGTGCAATTGTGCGTCACGGTGTACGCACTAGTGACACCAGAACACACGCACATTAAATGTTTATTTTCGTTTTGTCATTGTTTTAAACTCTTTTCACGTACTATTCATTTTCTTTTTTCATTTTTTAACTCTCTTCGCGCGTTTTCCTCTCGTTTCGCATTTTTAAAAAATAATTTTTTGCCGAGCTCATGAGCTCGGCGAATTTGACCAAATTTAAATACCGGCAAAAAATTATTTTTAAAAAATGCGAAACGAGAGGAAAACGCGCGAAGAGAGTTAAAAAATGAAAAAAGAAAATGAATAGTACGTGAAAAGAGTTTAAAACAATGACAAAACGAAAATAAACATTTAATGTGCGTGTGTTCTGGTGTCACTAGTGCGTACACCGTGACGCACAATTGCACTCAAAGTTTTGAACCGTCCTAGTTTTGAAGTGGCAGGTTTTGAATCGTCCCAGTTTTGAAGTGTCCCAGTTTTGAAACGTCCCAGTTTTGAAACGTCTTGTTTTGAAACGTCCCAGAGCCAAAAAACCACCTCAAAACCCAGAGAAATCAAACTTTGCCAAAAAAAAAATTTTTAATCAGATTTTTTGGCTAATAGCCGTTTGCTATTGGTCATTTTTAAATACTAATAGTCACTTCCAATAGCTAGTAGCCACATCCACGCCAAACTAGTTCAGATTACCGGGAAAGATGCACCAATTAGGCGCCAAAATCGCTTATTTTCAATTTTCGATGGCTAATAGCCTTTTTCATTAGCCACATATCCACGCAAATTTTGCCGCAGTTGTCAACTAGATTCCTTTCCTACTATATACACGCCAAAAATGGCTAAATGTCTTATTCGATGACTAACAGCCATATAGCCACTATAACCGCTCTATCCCTTACTGTCTCGCTGTCTGCGTTTCTCAAGTTTTGTAAATTTATGACCGTGGCCTAGAAATTCTCTTCAACAGCCAGGGCCAGCTATTCAGAACATTCTGAGCACCTGGCATTCCTCAGAAAACTCATGTCGGGGCATTTAAAAATTAAAATTTGATTGTCGGTGTACAAAGCTTTAGAAATTCACTTCTTTGACACTCCCTTAATATTCTTCATTCTCTATCAAATCCAGCGGGATAAATAAAAGAGATTAGAGTGTGATAATAGTGCAAGAATGTCGTTATTTATATGGAGGATTAGGAAGGAGGAGGCTGTGCGCGTGAGCTCCTGCCGCTGCTGATGATGCGGATGCTTAAAATGGAACGGACACTATGCTTTTTAATAGTTTTGCGTCGAACTGATATGTGATAACATCCTGTGCTAGCTGCTCGACAATGATTCCGTTTAGATATAGTAGAGTGGGTTCTTTTTTTTTTTTGTTCTTGAATTTTTTGCCATAGTTTTGCCAGTTATCTGACCGAAAAATCGAGCAGAAAAGTTAACGAAAAACCACTGTTGTATTTGATTTGCCCAAACAAAAACAAAAAATAAGCTGGTGATGTGCCAAATTTTTTCTGTTTCAAAATTTTTAAAAATTTTCAAAAAAAAATTTTTTTTTTTCAAAATTTTTTTCGAGATCTGATTTTAATTTTTAATACCATAGTTTGCCGAGGTTTTGCCCCGGATATTACATGTTTCAAACTAACAATTTTCCTATAACTTTCCAGCCCTTGAACACCAAGAAAACAGAAAATAAACTTCCGGTATTTACTATGTTCAATGGTTAATCAGAAAATAATCAGAACATTAAGATTGACAAATTAGATCATTAAGAATTTTCGAAAAAGGCTTCATGTTGTTCTATAATGTAGATTTTTGAATAAAATATTTGAAAAAAGTTCTGAAAAAAACTTCTTTTTTTTTTGAATTTTAAGTTTTTTTTAAATTTTTTTGTTGAATTTTTTAAAATTTTCAAAAAATTTTCCGTCACTAAATTGACATTTCTAGATCCCTGATACATTTTTTTGCGACGCTGGACTAGGTTGAACCAAAAAATTAAACTCAAAAAAAGGAGAAAAATTGAAAAAATCGTGAAAATTCCAAAAAATGAAGCAGAAAATTTTTAAATTTTTTTTTCAAAAATTTGTGCTAAAATCTGGCCACGGAGTGGTTTAAATGAGTGAATAATAAGACAAAAATAATAAAATGTCAACAACAAATTGTATAGAAATCCAAAAAATCGATAAAAAAAATTTTCAAAAAAAATACATTTTCACCGATTTTTTGGTTTTTTTAAAATTTATTTTGTCATTTTTTAGCAAACAACTATGAGTTTCTTGTTTATTTTTAGAGAATTCAATTTTTTCTGTAATTTTTCCTTCAAGTACATAGCTGTTTTCTTATTTTTGGAAGTTTTTGAAAATTAAAAATAAAATTTCCAAAATTTTTTTCATTTTTTTTTGCAAATTTTTTTTCATTTTTCCGAAGAAACTGTTTTTTCTTTGAATTCTAGAAGTATTCAGTTTTTTCTGTAATTGTTCCTTCAAATACTGAGCTGTTTTCTTGATTTTAAAAAATTTAAAAAAAAATATAAAATCCATCGAAAATATCTCCCGACTTCTCGCCAGTGAACGTCATGAAGCACATCCTTGCTCTGAAACCGAAACTTGGTTACTCAAGTGATAAAATCAATTTCTTTCTGATCAAAGGTTGCTGTCACGCCCTCACCGTTCCGCTTTCTCTTATTTTTATTGAATCCTTTACGAGTAGTCATTTTCCGACGGAATGGAAAACTTCCACTATAATTCCTCTGCATAAAAAAGGAAGTCTGACTGATTCGGGCAATTATCGGCCAATTACATTGACTCACCCACTTGCCAGGCTGTTTGAGAAAATCGTCTTGGAAGCGATCCGGAAGCAAATTAACGGTAAAATCTCGAAAAATCAATTTGGATTTATGAATCGCCGCTCTTGTACACTGGCAATTTTAGAGTCGACGACCGAAATACGCAAAATCCTAGCGAAAAAAGGCGGTTTTGCTGACGCCGTCTATTTTGACCTCAAAAAGGCGTTCGATTCAGTTCCGCACAATCTTCTCTTGGCAAAAGTACAAAATTTCGGTGTCGACGCAAAAGCATGTCAATGGATTCGTTCTTTTCTTGAAAATCGCAAATCCGTCGTAAAAATCGATAATTATGTCTCAGCCAACTCGATTAGCGTTCTTTCTGGTGTTCCACAGGGAAGCGTGACAGGGCCTTTTCTCTTTTTAATGTATATAAACGACTTACTCGAAATTTTTCCGCCCGATGTCCACGTGACCGCATTCGCCGACGATTTGAAGCTACTTTCCTCCAATCCAGCGTCACTCCAGCACAGCATCAACCTCGTCGCAGATTGGTGTGACAAGTGGCGACTCCAATTGGCCGAACAAAAAACGGCGGTCGTGCACTTCGGCCGCAAGAATCCGCGCACCAAATACTTTGTAAATAACTTCGAAATAAATGTAAAAAATTCTATCAGAGACTTGGGAATTATAATTGACAACGAATTGAAATTTGACAAACATGTAAATAATATTTCTAACATATCATTACTAAAATGCAGACAACTGTTACGAGCATTCCATTCAAAATCCCCCGAATTTTATTTTAAATTGTATAATGTTTATGTAAAGCCAATTCTAGAATACGGTTCTGAACTACTAAATCTCCACTCAGTATCCCAAGCCAAAAAACTCGAATATCCACTACGATTTTACACCAGACGGGTACTGCAACGATGTAACGTGTCTTTTTCATCGTATACTGACAGATTAACTCAATTTCACATGATCTCCACTTTTCACCGAAGAATCTTATCCGTGCTCCGTATGTACTTTAAAATTGTCAACCTTGAATGTCACTTTCCGTCCCTACCACTATGTGTAAAAGCGTCCCGGTCATCCAGAAGTCCGTACATGTTAACTCCTTGTGGTAATTCCGCACACGGTTTTCTAATCGACAATCTGTCCTTGTGGAACCACGTCGTCAAATTATTCCCGAAAAGACTGAATTCGGAGGCTTTTGCTGCGCGCATAGCCTCATTCCCGCTCGAAACCCTTTCCCCCCACACTTGACCGATAGACTATTGCTGGTCTGACTGGTCATTTTACTTTTATTATCCCAATATATTTATTTTCTTTGATTTAATTTGTAATGTATTCATTTGTGACGGATAATAAATAAATTCTAAATTCTAAATTCTAAATATATTTTCTAAATTAAAAAATTTGGTTTTTTTTTCAAATTTTTTTCCATTTTTCTCAAGAAACAGCGTTTTTTTTTGATTTCAGGTTTTTTTTAAATTTAAAGTTTTTGAATGCATTTAACAAATAATACAAGCGAAAAAAAATTAAAAATTTTTTTTTTATTTTTTGAAATTAAATTTTTAAAATTTTCTAAAATTCCCAATCAAAAAATTTTCAATTTCCGCGCATTTTTCTAGACAATTTAAAACAGAAACACGCAATTTTTACTAATTTTCCCAGTCAAAAATGTAAATAATTTGCATGTCAATTGGCACGCGATGCACCAAGAAACTATAGACAAAAACTACAAATTATTTTTATTTCTTTGTTGCTTTTAGTGGTTTTTCAGCTTAATTAGGCTAATTAGGCATCTAATTTGTTGGAAAATGACGTACAAGGCTTTTCACGGAAGGAAATTTGTGGGTTTTTTTTACTTTGAAAAAAAAAATTTTTTTTTCAAAATTTTTTTTTGTTGTTCTTAAAATGTCAATGTCCGGGGGGCGGCACGGAAACTTAAGAATGCTAATTTCCGATTGTTTTGTCTGAATTCAGAAAAAGGACCACTTAAAGTCTCGGGTTTCTCTTTAAAAAAAAAATTTTCCCAGATTTTCACAATTTCAAACTGTCTATTTTCTATAAATTATTTATTCACCACATGTTTTTGTCGTGTTTCCGCAGATTATAGCAAATAATAATAAAAATTGGGCGGGAAAGAAATGAAATATTCATTTTTCCTCCGGGTTGTCTGCCAAAAACAATTATAATAAGGTGTGGGTGAGCAGGCGCCAATTTTGTGATTTTTGGCGTTTTTGGTGAAGAAATACCGAAACTTTTGGCCACTTGTACTAGAACATGAATACAATTTGGTTTAGAAAGGTAAAACTTTAAACAAATTTTTTGAAAAAAAAATTTAAAAAAAAATTTTTTCCAAAATTTCCAAAAAAAAATTTTTTCAAAAATTTCTAAAAAAAAATTTTTTTTTTTCAGAAAACTTTATAGTTTTACCTGTTCATGAATTTCTCTGTATTTCTTACAATTTACAGGAAGAGCAACGCCCACTGTTTACCATCTTTGTACTCGTGTGCGGCGTGGTCGGCGGCCTCGTCGTCGTCATCTCCGTCGTCTACCTCTACAGATATTGTCTGAAGCGCAGAAATCCGGTGACCACGTGAGTGCTTTGATAGAGCTGCTGGGCAGTGATTTTAATAGAAAAAGCGGACAAGAAAATGTAGATTAGAATTTTAGCGAAATTTCGATTTTTCTGAAAAATTTCCGTTTTTTTTTGTAGGGAACTGTTCGTTTTTGATGTTATATCTAATTATAAGTTTTAGAAATCTCAAAATCTGCTTTTCCAGACTATTTCCAGTGAAAAAAAGTTTTTCCGAAAAATATGGTATTTTTAAAAAAGTTGACCAAAAAAAAAATTTTTTTTTTGCTTTTTTTTAAACTGTTTTCATCTATTTTTAAGGACATTAAATAACTATATTCTGCATAAAATTTTTAACTATTGGATGGACCAAAAAAGAGAAAAAATTAAAAAAAAAAATTTTTAATTTTAATTTTGAAAATTTTTGAAAATTTATTTTTCCATTTTCTGGATTGTTTTATTCGGCGCATCCCTGATATTGATTTCATTTTAAGCGCATGAAAAACTGAAAAAAAAAACCCAAAAAAGTGCAGAGTAATATCGAGAAAATCAAAATAAAAATTGAATAAAAATTCTAACAAAAAACTTTTTTTTTTCTGAAAAAAAAATTTTTTTTTTGGAAAATTTAAAAAAAAGTTTATTCTTTTTTTGTACACTCTTCTATCTTTAATTTAAGCCTGAAAACACAAAAAAAGTGAACAAATTACCAAAAAAATACTATTTTTCTTAAATTTTTGGATCTAAACTAGAAAATGGCATAATTTTTTTAAATTTTGCTCAAAATTTTTAGAAAAATTGTTTTAAAATTATGAAAAAAAAATCTGAAAAAAAAAACTTATTATCTTAAAAAACTTTTAAAAACTTCAAAACTCTCCAAAATGCCTCCAGAAAAATGTTTATGAGCTCATTTTCTAGTCAAAGTTTTACAGGGTGGCTCTTATTTACTGCGATAAAAGTTTGGTCGCTATTTCATGGAAAGAGCAATATCGTGATTTTGTGCATTTAAATTGCATTTATTTGACCTGAAGTATTCAAAGTAAAAGTAGCACGGCATGCTAATCAGGCAAACGCGCCCTATCGCATTTCTCTGCGTCTCCACAGCGCAGAGCACGCATTTCTCTGGGTCTTCACAGCGCAGAGCACGCATTTCTCTGGGCCTCCACAGTGCAGAGCATGCATTTCTCTGCGTCTCCACAGTGCAGAGCACGCATTTATCTGGGCCTCCACAGTGCAGAGCATGCATTTCTCTGGGTCTTCACAGCGCAGAGCACGCATTTCTCTGGGCCTCCACAGTGCAGAGCATGCATTTCTCTGCGTCTCCACAGTGCAGAGCACGCATTTCTCTGGGTCTCCACAATGCAGAGCACGCATTTCTCTGGGTCTCCACAGTGCAGAGAACGCATTTCTCTGGGTCTCCACAGCGCAGAGCACGCATTTCTCTGGGTCTCCATAATGCAGAGCACGCATTTCTCTGGGTCTCCACAGTGCAGAGCACGCATTTATCTGGGTCTCCACAGTGCAGAGCATTAGTTTAGCTTTACGAAACAAAAGCAAAATAGAGACGCAGAGAGCGAGATAAATTCACCTTCCCGAACACGCTTACAAGATAATGCAATAATTAAAATCCACCTATTCTGCGTTTTCAATAAATTCTGCACCAACTTCCAACTTTTCAGCACAATAAACCCGGATTTCAAGAGGGAACACATTCGGAGTGTCGTCGTCGGACTGAGCCGACCACTGCCCCTGCCGCAAGAGTTTCTCACCGGCTCCAAACTGAAACCCACATCGACGAGCACACTGGGACACGAGGACACCCGTGGTGACGTGGAGAATGGTCCGAACGGAGGAATGTCGGTGGTGCCACTCATAATGACCAACGACTCGAATTATGCGCTACGCCTATCGCAGAACACTTATAATAGTGAGCGGTTTTTTCGGAAATTGTGGGGAAAATGGTTCATATTTTTTGAAAAAAAAACTGTTAATTTCCCATCAATTTTTTTTTATTTTAGGGATTTTTCGAAAAATTTAAAAAAATTCAAAACTTTTTTTTGAATAAGAAAACCCATTTTTTAAAAATCAAGAATTTTCTAAAAATTGTTTTAAAAAACTGGAAAATATCCAGATGCGGTACAAAGCGCCTTAGCGGTCGGTTCACGGTAAACTGAAGGTTGGGTGCCTTAGGCCATTAACCTTGTGGCTCGTAAGGTTTTGTCTGTATGTCGTCGAGCTTTAGCAGGTGTTTTCTCGTTTTTTGAACCTCTTGTTTACCGTAAACCGACTGCCCGACATTGAACAGCAAACGAGGCTTATGCATTCGGTCGCAGAGGTCTCTGGTATTTAAATACTATACAAATACCCATTCCAGCCCTCCTCTCCGTCTCCCCAGCACCAACCCGAGCTCATTCCACAGAGCTAGAGCCAACTGATATGGGCGAGGAATTGCGTCGCGCCTCGTTCGAAGTGCAACGTGGCACCGGTCGACAATTGCCGAGCACAGAGGGTTTAGAGGTACGCTTCTTCTTTATTTTTGGTTTGGCAACATAGAAAAATGGTAACAGAATGGGAATTGGCATGGTTGTTGAGTTGGGTTGGCAAACAAACAAACAAAATTGAAAAATGAAAGAAAAAAAATTGAAAACAAGGAAGAAATAAAAATAACCCGTCTAACACTCTCATGGTGTTTTGAATTGCTAAAACTCTGAGGGGCGATGGATGGAAAGAGACGAGAAAAGGAAATGCTCATGGAAATGGGTAGAGAATGATGGAGTTATTGTGTTTTCAATCGACTTGCGATATGAAAACGCAAGCGTCTCTTCAAATATAACATTGTTTGCGGGGTCGCCCACAATCAAGTGGGCAGAGTTTCGCGTTCTCATGTCGCAACTCGATTGAAAACACTATAAAATGAGAGAAGAAAAACATTCAAAAAAATCAATTTTTCGCCTGAGGAAAGCACTTTTCTAAAGCTGGCAACAGATAAATAGCGGCAGCGCTTGGCGCATAGTGCACTGACATTTTTGGCTCCGTGAGTTGATGAGATTCCTGTTGGTGCGCAAATTGCTCTTCCAGACTTTGCGAGATCGTTTTGCACGTTTTACATCTGAAATAAAAAATGTTAAAAATTTTTATTTTTGTATATAGTTTTTAAAGTTTTTTTTTTCCCCCGGCTCTTAGAATATCCCATGGAAAGAAACTTTGATAAAGGCTTGCTATATTTGAATTTTTACTATTCTGTGTACTACACGTGGACAATCAAAAATTTAAAAAAATTTTAAATTCAAAAAAAAAATCCCAAAAAAAAAATGTTTTTTTTTGAAATTTTTGAAAAATTTAAGAAAAAAATGTTTTTAAAAATGATAGGAATTTGAAGAAAAATCAAGCAAAATTTCCAAATAATCAAAATTGGAAATTCAAAAGTTAAAAAGAAATTTTTTTAAAAATTTTTAAAAAATTATTTTTATTTATTCTAGAAACTTCAAAAAATCAAAAAAGTAAAAATTTCTAGATAAAAAAAACCGGAAATTTTAGGAAAAGTGATAATAAATGAAAAAACATAGAAAAAAAAGAGGGATAATTCAAAAAAGCCCCCCCACCTCAACAGAGCCCCCCACGTTGTAATCTACCTTAGAAGATCCCCCCACTTAGTACTAAATGGGTGGGGGTTTCTACCTGACGCCGGGGGGCTATATTTGAACGCCTTTATTCAAAAATCAACCCCCACAAGTGTAAAGTGGGGGGTTGTTTTTTAAGAACCTGGTATTCTTAAAAAAGAGCTCCCCCCCCTCTAGAGCCCCCCATTCAAAATCAGTCCCCCACCATTCAAAATGCATCCCCCATCATTCAAAATCAGTCCCCCACCATTCAAAATCAGTCCCCCACCATTCAAAATCAGTCCCCCACCATTCAAAATCAGTCCCCCACCATTCAAAATCAGTCGCCCAATACTCGTCCCATGGTTATAAATTTTCTAAGACTTTTTAGCAGAATTATCCAATGAAATCAGTAGCATATTTGGACGCAACCAAACAAAGTTTTCAGACTATTTTTAAACAACAAAACATTTATAAAAAGAAACATAACGGAAACATAAGAATAAAATCAGAGACAGTAAAGAAAGAACAGAAAAAAAATAAAAAAGAAAGAAGAATCAAAGGATCACTTGCAACTTCTCCAATACTTTTGTGTAGAATTCGTCTTTTTCATTCTCCCTGACTACGAATTCTGAAATATAAGAATCCAGAAGTGCAGAGCTCGTTCCATTGGAGATCTTGAATGGCTTTTTCAGTCTCGACCAAAGAGATTCGATCCCGTTTGTACACACTGCTCTACTACCAATCAGACTGAAAATACCTTTTTCTTGAAACGTATGTATAAAAAATGCTCACTTTACAAATTGCGTTTTGTGTTGAACAGTGTAGTGACCAGCGAAATACTTCTTGAGCTGACTGTAACTTTTCCACTCATCCGAATAGACAATACTATTCTTTTCGATCTTCGTTTGAAGTAGTGGTACGAGCGTAGAGGCGGTTCTGTTTGGTACTCGTTGAGCAAAAACTCTTCCATTTTCCCGATCGATACCTATAGATAGAAAAATACGGTGTGAGAATAAGTATAGCACTCTACCTCCAAGAACCCAGTCTTCCTTCAATCCTTTTCCAACTCCATACTTTCTGCAATGTACGTTCGTTTCGTCGATTTCGCAAATGTGGTTTTGTCCTCCAATTTTCTCATAATCTTTTTCGATTTCGACACAGAGCTCTCTCAGGAAATTCCGCCAATCACAGACAGTTTGTTGGGAAATCCCGACTTCAGCACTGATCTGTCCCGAGCTGTACTTTTGAATCCACATAACCATCACTTTGAGAGCTTGAGTCAAAGTGAGCTTTGTATTTTGAAAAAAGCTTCCTGTTTTGATGGTTTTGCTGGAGCAATCTTTTGATTTGGATAAACGGCATCGCCACTGAAATGCAAAAAATCTGATTTTAATGGTTTAAAAAATGCATACCTCGTATGATGATCCGCGGCTTCGTAGTGCCATTTGTTTACCGCATTTTTCACATTTTGCTTCTTTTTTTAACAGATTGCAGTCCATAAACAAGTGCACAACGTCCTTTTCAGTCGGAAAATGGGTAGTTATATCATTCAGAGATTTGATATCACCGAGTTGCATTTTCCACCTAAAAAAACGCGAATAAATAATTATAAATAATTTTACATATAAAAAAGAAAAAAATAATTTAAAAAAAAACGCTGGAAAATAGTTTAAAACTTGAAAAAATAAATAAAAAATTTTAGGATTTCGCCCAGAGAACGGTAATCTTCATATACATTCAAAATGACGCAAAAGTGGGGGGCTCTTCTTTAATGCGAATGCATTTTATTTGACGACAAAATGGGGGCCTTTTCTTTAATCCACAGAAAAAACTATCTTGGTGGAAGAGGAATTTTGAATGGGGGGCTCTAGAGGGGGGGAGCTCTTATTATTTGGTTGCGTCCAAATATTTGCTACTGGTTAATTGGATACTTCTGCTAAAATATGGCTTAGAAAATTTAAAACCCTGGGACGAGTATTAGATGGTAGGGGACTGATTTTAAATGGTGGGGGACTGATTTTGAATGATGGGGGATGCATTTTGAATGGTGGGGGACTGATTTTGAATGATGGTGGACTGATTTTGAATGGTGGGGGATTGATTTTGAATGATGGGGGATGCATTTTGAATGGTGGGGGACTGATTTTGAATGATGGGGGACTGATTTTAAATGGTGGGGGACTGATTTTGAATGATGGGGGACTGATTTTAAATGGTGGGGGACTGATTTTGAATGATGGTGGACTGATTTTGAATGGTGGGGGACTGCTTTTGAATGATGGGGGATGCATTTTGAATGGTGGGGGACTGATTTTGAATGATGGGGGACTGATTTTAAATGGTGGGGGACTGATTTTGAATGATGGTGGACTGATTTTGAATGGTGGTGGACTGATTTTGAATGGTGGGGGACTGATTTTGAATGATGGGGGATGCATTTTGAATGATGGAGGACTGATTTTGAATGGTGGGGGACTGATTTTGAATGATGGGGGATGCATTTTGAATGATGGGGGACTGATTTTGAATGGTGGGGGACTGATTTTCAATAGTGGGGGACTGATTTTGAATGAGCCCCCAGCTGTGATTGGAGTATCTAGTGGGGATCTATTATTGAATAAGTGGGGCTTGGTGGGGGGGTTTTTCTAAGGTCTCTTTTGGGGGGCTCTACTTGAATTAGGGGGGGGACTCTTTTTGAATATACCCAAAAAAGAAAGAAATGAAACAAAATTTTTTTTTTGGAATTTAATTTTTTTTTTTTGAAAATTTTCAAAAATTTTGCATTTTCTGCATATTTTTCGGGTTCCGTGAATAGCTAATAATCCTATAAAAAATTCAATAGCTTGAAAAAACCAGAAACTTCTTGAAAAAATCCAGATAATGAAAAGAAAAATGAAAAAAAAATCTGAAAAATTGCAAAAAAAAATTTCCAGAAAATTCAAAACATTTAATTTTTTTTTAATTCTAGAAATTTCAAAAAATAAAAAAAATAAACATTTCTAGATAAAAAAATCCGGAAATTTCAGGAAAAGGGGAATGAAAAACATAGAAAAAAGAATGAAAAAAAAAATTTTTTTTTTGGAATTTAATTTTTTTTTCTGAAATTTTTCAATTTTTTTTTTTTTTTAGCTCCACTAATTCTCCATAAAAAATCCAAATAACTTGAAAGAACCAGAAACTTGTAGAAAAAATCCAGAAAATGAAAAGAAAAAAGAAAAAAATCTGAAAAAAAAATTTCCAGAAAATTCAAAAAAAATTTAAATTTATTTTTTTCAATTGTTTAAACAAAAAAATTTGCTATTTTCAACGGCTAATAGCCATGTAGCTGCCTAAATTGGTCATATTCCCTAAGTAGGGCGCCCCCCCCACACCTTAAGGCAAACGCGCTCTGTCGCACAGTGAAATTCTGCAAGTTTAGCCAAGTGTGTGCAAAATTAGAGACGCAGAGACTTGAGAGCAAACTCACTTGATAGTATGATTAGTCTGCACGTGTCTAATCATGGCCGCCTTGTCACGCCGTACCCGTCCCTTGCACACGTCACAAATCTGCTCGCCGGCCGCTCCGCTACCACACTTGATCACCGCCGACAAGTACGTGTCCGCGTTGCGATTCGACTCCCGTTTCGGCCGGCACGTCGTCTTTGGGAAGCACTGAGACAGTATCCGGCACATTTTTGGCATGTCACGCTTGTCGACAAACATGTCCACTTTGCGAGGATGGTCCTGACGCATGTGCGAGTAGATGCGGTACTTGTCGAGTGATTGCCAACCGCACAGGCGGCATTGGTAGCCGCCAGAGTCTGCGTGCTCTGCCACGTGGACGGCTATCGCGTTTTCCTGATTGTCGATTTTCTTTTTGCACTCGTGGCACGTTAGGGATTTTTCGCGGAAGCTGAAAGGAAACATGTGAAATGGGTCTTCTATCCCTTTTTTGTCTGCGTCTCTTCAATTAGAACTGTGTGTTGCGTGGTCGCGAACAAACAAGTGGGCGGAGTTTGATGTACAAGCTTCTCTTTCCCTTTCCCTCCCTCTCTCACTCCCTCCCTCCCTTCCTCCCAAAACTCACTGCTGCCTCATATACTTCATCCGTCGATAAAACTCCACGTGTGCCTTCCGCTTCTCTTTCCCATCAATTGCCACCTCGACAGACTCGATATCGACAAACTCGTCCTCCTCCTCCTCCTCTCCCTCCTCATCTTCCTCCTCCTTCTTTGAAGACGTGCTCGGCGACGAAGCGGGCAGTGAGCCGGTGCTTCCCGACGGCGTGCCACTCGTCAGCGGAACAAATTCCGACGGTAGCGACACGTTGGACACTTTTCTGTTGGTGTCTGGTGGTGTGGCACACGGCGCTTGTTGTGTCATCTGGAGGAGCAGAAGATTGGAGAGCACTTCGGGTGGTGTGGAGCTTTGTGGAGTTGGTGTGGTGACGGTGGTGGAGACGGGGGTGGCTGTCGGGAAGAAGGGGAATGGTGGTAGTGATGTTGGTGTGGTGATTGTTGGGGTGGCTGAAATATGGAGAGTTTTTATGATTTTGTTGAAACATGTTTTTGGAAAATTTTTGAAAGTTTGATGGACCTATTCACAAAACCGGAAAAAAAGGAAGAAAAATGAAAAAAATGCGGGAAAAAATGGAGAATGCTCCGATTGACCTGAAATTCTGGGAAGTATTGGAAAAAATTATCCTGTACACGCTTAAAAAATTTTGGACCAAAATATCGATCACGGCGTGTTGAAGAGTACATCGTGAAAATGCGCTCCACTGCTCACACAGATTTGAGGAAACGCGGTTGTTACAGACTTGAAACGGTTTGGATTTTTAAAAACGAGGCGCTGGCGGAATACGTTTTCTGCAGAAAATAAATAGGGAAATATTGTTTAAATATTAAGAATAATGCAAAAGATATGAACCCACAAGAAAAAAAAATATATAAATTCCTGTGGCGCCGCAGTAACGACGTTTTGAACACGCTATTTCGCGCGCTTTTTTCTCGAGTGACGTGGCAACTTTCCCGCGAAATTTAAATTTAAATTTTCATGTACCTCTCAACACCCCGTGATCGATTGTAAAAATTATCGATTTTTTTTCTGAAAAATTTTAAAACCGATATTTTGGTCCAAAATTTTTTGAGTGTGTATAGGAGAATTTTTTCCAATATTTCTTCAAATTTCAGGTCAATCGGAGCATTTTCCGATTTTTCCCGCAATTTTTTTCCTTTTTCTTCCTTTTTTTCCGGTTTTGTGAATAGGCCCATGAAAAGTCCGGCAAGACCCCGGCTAGAACCGGCAAATCTCTATATATCGAAATACTTTGGCAAGACCTTGGCTAGACCTCGGCAAGACCTCGGTTGGACTCCGGCGAAACCTCGGCAAGTCTCTAGCAAGACCTTGGCTAGACCTCTGCAAAGGTTCGGCAAGACTTCGGCAAGACCTAGACAAGACTCCGGCTAGAACCGGCAAATCTCAAAAGATCGAAATTATTTTGGCAAGACCTTGGCTAGACACCGGCAAGGCCCTGACAAGACCTCGGCAATACTTCGGCAAGACCTCGGCTAGACCTCTGCAAAAGTTCGGCAAGACTTCGGCAAGACCTAGACAAGACTCCGGCTAGAACCGGCAAATCTCAAAAGATCGAAATTATTTTGGCAAGACCTTGGCTAGATACCGGCAAGACTTCGGCAAGACCTCTGCAAGTCTCCGGCAAAACCTCGGCTAGACCCTTGCAAAGATCCGGCAGAGCTCCGGCAACATTTCGGCATAAGCCCAGCCAAATCGACCAATCAAATATTCACGTACAGAACCGGCAAATCTCAAAAGATCAAAAATACTTCGGCAAGACCTTGGCTAGATACCGGCAAGACCTCGGCTAGACCTCTGCAAAGGTGCGGCAAGACTCCGGCAAGATCCCGGCAAGTCTCCGGCAAGACCTCGGCAACTCTCCAGCAAGACCTCGGCTAGACCTCTTCAAATGTTCGGCAAGACTTCGGCAATTCTCCGGCAAGACTTCGGCTAGACCTCTGCAAAGGTTCGGCAAGACCTCGGCTAGATCCTTGCAAAGATCTGGCAAGACCACTGCAAAAAAGCGGAAAGGCTCTGACAAGACCTCGGCCTGACCCTCGCAAAGATCCGCCAGTACTCCGGCAACATTTCGGCATAAGCCCAGCCAAATTGGCCACATTGCGATTTCGGCAAAACTGTGGCATTGTGAAATTTCGGGAAAACGACAAATATTTTAAAGTCAATTTGCCCATTTTTGCCCATTTTTGAACCAAAATTTGAAAAAAAAAAATCAAAGATTCACGTACACATTCCGGCTAGACACCGGCAACCCACCTTGCTGATTATTTTGCGTCTGCGCTTGTTGCAAGTGCTGTTGCAAAAAGAGGAGCACGGCGAGATTGGCCTCCAACGAGTCGGGCTTCAACGAGGACGGCCACATGAGTGCGGGTGGCGTGGACGACGTTGTTGTTGTCGTCGTCGTCGTCGTTGGCGACGATGAGCAAGAAGAGGATGATGTCATCTGGTTGGCCGTAGTTGCCGTGGTGGTCATTATGGGTGGAAAGAGCATCTGAAAAGTTGAAATATCGTACTCTTGTTTTGCCGGTTCTTGGGTCAACATCAATATTGAACGTTACATTTATTTTCTTTTTTTTGCCGTCTGCTAGTGAGTCATTTTTTGTGAGAGGGTGTGGGAAAAAAAAAACAAAATTCTATACTATACATGTACACATAGTCTACAAGGCGGTACAAAGCGCTGCAAACTCGCTCCATTCGAAGTGGGCGAGGCGACCACGTTGGCAACGAGAGAGTGCAGAAAATTGAGAGAGCGTGGCCGATGTTTTGCTCTGACTTCTCTGAATCTCACTCCTCACTCACTCCAAATGCATGCGCATTCAAGTTAACTGTGCAATTGAAACAGGTTTTATACCGAGATTTGTTTTCAAGTCATTTCAAAAAAAAAGTTAATGAAAATATTACTTACTCTAATTGCCCGGCGCCCCATCATCCAGAAGTGCCGTTTTCCATTCTATCCGCGGTATTTTATACAGACAGATGAAACTTTTTTTTTCCATTTTTTTTTCTTGGGTGCACCGCAGATGTGTCAATAAAGTTGGCACGGTTTCAAACTGAACTTTTTTCGTTTTTCTTTTTTTGTTTGGGCAAAAAGTGTTTGCAAAATTTTGGAAATGATATTTGAGCATTCTTTGAGCTGGTTTTTAGGGGAAAAAATATTTTTTGGAATTTTTTAAAATTAAAAAAAAAACAAAAAAAAAAAATTTTTTTTTGATGTTTTAAATTTTAACTTTTTTTTTGGGTTTTTAAGCTTCAAAAGACGAGTACATATTTTAATAAATTATTAAATAATTATTAGAACTTTAGAAAAAAAAAACTTTTTTGAAATGTCTAAAATTTTTGAAAATTTGAAAAAAAATCGAAAATTTTTTTGAAATTTTTGAAAAAAGTACAACATTTTTTTAAATCTTCCCAATTTTAAAAATTTATTTAAATGTTATTTTGAATTGATTTACAACGTGCTTCTAATTACTAAACATCTTTTTTTCTAATTTCTAGAAAAATTTTTCGAACAAAAAAAAAATTTTTTTTCAGAAAGTTGAATATTTTACAAAAAAAAAAGCGCATTTTCGTGTGTGCTTCTCAAAATTAAATATTGAAAAAAACGTTATAACAATTCAAGTTAGGTAGCTAATTTTAAAACATTTGAGAAATATTCCAAAAAATTAAAAAAAAATTAATTGTTTCAAAATCCTGAAAAAATTTTATTTTTATTTTTAAAGTTTATTTTAAAAATCGTTATAATTTTTTTTAGACATTATACGTATTTTTTTATTTCTAAACATCTTTTTTTCCTATATTTTCAACGGTTAGAAAAAAAATTGAAAAAACATTGTTTTTTTTTCTTAATTTTTGAAAATTTCCAAATTATTTCAAAAAAATTAAATAAAAAAAAGATAAAAAAAATTATTTAAAAAAGGACAAAAAATCAGAAAAAAAAAACCTATTACCTTCGAAAAACAAACAATTAAAATTAAAAAAATTGTTTTTTTGAAAAAGTTTAAAATTTTTCTGAAAAAGTTAGCATTTTTGTAAATTAATTTTAGTTTAAAAATATACTTTCAAACAATTTTAAATAACTTTTTCACTTGGTAAAAATCCAGAAAACCTAATTTCTAAAAATTGAAAAAAAAAACACTGAAAAAAAACATTTTTCCGAATTTTTTTTTTATTTTTGAAAAAATTAAATGGTTTCAAGCATTGGTAAATGTTGAAAAAGGCAGTGAAAACTGTAATATTTGAAAACAAAAAAATTGTAAATCATCAAGAATGCTTAAATTTTATAATAAAAAAAAGATTTAAAAAAATCCAAAAAAAAATCAAAAAAAAAAAAATTTTTTTTTTTTTGAACATTAAAATGTTTTTGTTTTCCAATTTCAAAACTTCCCCAAAACTCCCCCACTAACCATATTATTCTGCGTGCTGGCCACCGCGGCAGCGTTGAGCATTTTTTGCAACTGTCCCTGATCCATGGTCCGCATTTTTCCGATAATTTTCAACGAATGGCTGCTAATGCATACTAGTAGTGGCACTTTATTGTATCCTAAAAAGAAAAACTTTTATTTTTGATGATGGAAAAGGCATTGAAAAAGAAAGGAAAAGCTCGTTGTGAGAAAAAAAACGGAGCAAAAAGAAAAGGAAGCTCGCCTAATTTGCATGCATCTATCCAAAAGACTACTAAAAAATGGAGCGTGTTTTTCTTTCTCTTGACAACCCCGAAAAAATGTTCAGTTCAACTCCACGTTTGATCGTCTCGCGGCGGCCTTTTTATAGTCTCGGGCGGCTAGAAAGTGGCGGCCAATCGGGAAGTTTATATAGCCGATGATGTCGACTAACGTTGGCCGAATTTGTGTGACTTTGGGGTTTCCCCCACACGATCACAAACATCACTGTCTGTGAGACAGTTTGCAAGATGCAAGATCCCAAAATATTAAATCACATTTCCTACCCTTCGCTAATAAACAAAAATAACAACACACAGGAAAAATCTAATTAGAATGATTTTTGATCGCCTATGTACACACATACATCTATTCTTAATCAGATACCACCGTCAGACACAAAAATAATTGATTTTACAATGAAAACAACAAGAAAAAAAAAGTGAATATTGAACCTTTAGGTGACTAACTTTAAAAGAACGTTGCTCCCACACAGCTAGGTAAATAAGAGTTTCGAGGAAACACTCATAGTCTCTTTGGCACACAAAAATAGAGGGCAACAGGACCGTTTCCGAGTCTTTTAGAAATTTTTTTTAGGTTACTGTAGCTTCGATAGTCCGCAAACACCATTTTCAAAATTTCTGAGTAACTTCTTCCAAATTTTTTTATTGTCAAGCTACTTGGAAATTAGGAAAACATTGAAAAAAATTAATAATTATAATTTAAAATACGTCCCATGGGTTACGGTACTTTCAAAAGTCCGCAAACAGCATGAGCATATTTTCTTGGCGCAAAAATGACGTTTTTTTGGGATTTCTCAATTTAAAACCATTAAAAGGTGCCTAAAAAGTTCTAAAAATTTGCGAAATCTAATTTTAATTGCATTCATGGGTTACGGTAGACCCAAAAGTCCGCAAACACCCTACTTTTCACTTTTAAGCGTGAAATTGAAGTTTTTAAAATTTTTCTGAGAAAAATAAATTGAAATTGCAAAAAGATGTGGAAAAATTAGCGTTTATATTTTGAACACGTTCTATGGGTTACGGTAGTCCCAAAAGTCCGCAAACACCAAATTAAAAATTTTTGAGCGCGAAAATGACGTTTTTTGAATTTTTCGTAATAAAATTCATTGCACAATGCAACAAAAAAAAATCTAAAAATCGGTGAAATCTAATTTTAATTGCATTCATGGGTTACGGTAGACCCAAAAGTCCGCAAACACCAAATTAAAAGTTTTTGAGCACGAAAACGACGTTTTTTTATCGTTCTAAGAAAATTAAATTGAAATAGCAAACAACCGCTGGGAAATCATCATTTTTTAAACTTTATGGATTACGGTAGGCCCAAAAGTCCGCAAACACCATACTTTTGATTTTTGGGCGCGAAAATGACGTTTTTTTCAATTTTTCGTAATAAAATTCATTGAACAATGCAAAAAAAAATCTAAAAATCGGTGAAATCTAATTTAAATTGTTTTTGTGGATTACGGTAGACGCAAAAGTCCGCGAAAACCATGTTTAACATTTTTGAGCTCTAAAACGACGTTTTTTTTATCGTTTTTCAAGAAATTAAATTGAAATAGGAAAAAACTCCGGGGAAATCATCATTTTTTAAACTTTATGGATTACGGTAGGCCCAAAAGTCCGCAAACACCATACTTTTGATTTTTGAGCGCGAAAATGACGTTTTTTTTAAATTTTCGTAATAAAATTCATTGAACAATGCAACAAAAAAAAATTTAATCGTGGAAATCTGATTTTAATTGTTTCCATAGATTACTGTACTTTCACAGGTCCGCAAACACAACTAATATAGTTTCTGGGCGCGAAAATTGCACTTTTCGAGTTTTTTTTAAAGTAAATTTCATAGAAAAAAGTCAAAAATGCAGATGATTCCCGATTTTTAAATTTTATGGGTTACGGTAGATTCAAAAGTCCGCAAACACCATTTTCAACATTTTTGAGCTCGAAACTGACGTTTTTTGATTTTTTCATAACCAAATTCATTGGAGACAGTGATAAAGAGCGGAAAATTGGAATTTTTTTGATTTATAGGGGTACGGTAGGCACAAAAGTCCGGAATCGTGGTTTTATCTGTAACTTTGGTATTAGCGCAGAAAGTTAGTTTATTGAGATCAAAGCGAGCGGGTGAAAAAGGTAAAAGTTGTAAAACGGCCCGACAAATGATGAAAAGCAAAGTGCATTGTGACCACACGTTTCTCTCGTGGCCTTTATATAGGCTCGGCCGTCCCATGCTCTTCTTCTTCTTCTTCAAAAGTTCGCCTCTTCCTCGTCCTCTCCTTCTCCTCACTATTTGCTCAACTCAAAGGGCGATGGCTCTAAAGATAGAGTGCGCAAAGTGAGAGGGAGTAGAGAAAAAAAGAAACGAAAAACGGACATTTTATTTTACATTTACCATTTTTTGTGTTTGTTTGAACTTTTTTTGCCATTTTTTTTTTCAAAAATTTACGAATCCCGGAAGTATGTATGTATGTATGTATGTACATAGGTCTGGCCCATTAGAGATTTTTTTGTACCAAAAAAAAAAAAGGATCCGGACAAAATGATCTGTTACGAGAGCTCTTATCAATGTCATCAGCTATTTGATGAACACTGGACATGGCTACAGACAGACGGACAGACAGACAGGTAAACAGACCGTCTGGCCCAGACCAGACCACTTGACTTTTTTGAACGGAAAATCGGGAGAATGTCGGGTAGAAAATTGATGTGGAAATTGATGCGATCGTGTCAGTGTTATCAGCTGATTAGGCGGTCAGAGATGACAGATAAATTTGAGGATTACTTGGCTCATTTTCACTGGCTAGACAGATAGGCAGACAAACCGACAAACCGACAGATAGACAGGCAAACCAACGTCAGAAAACCTATTTTTGCCCACAGTGGACATTTACACCAACAGACACTGTTTTTCCTACTTTTTAGAAAATTTACAAGGTTACTGTAGCTTCGAAAGTCCGCAAACACCATTTGAGGTGCGAAAATTCGGATTTTTGAATTTTTTCGAATTTTTCCTGGTGAAATTTATCAAAAATAGGGTAAAAGTGCTGAAAAATTGGCGTATTTAAAATTAAATTGGTTTTGTGGGTTACGGTAGTTCAAAAATTCCGCAAACACAAAAATCCAATTTTTCAGCGTATGCCAATTTTTCAGAGAATTTGGATTTTTGATTTTTTCTAGTGAAATTTATAGAAAATAGGGAAAATGTGCGGAAAATCAGAATTTATAAATTTTGAAACGTTTCACAGGTTACGGTAGATTCGAAAGTCCGCAAACACCATTTGAGGTGCGAAAATTCGGATTTTTGAATGTTTGGGTTTTTCCTAGTGAAATTCATCAAAAATAGGGAAAAAGTGCGGAAAAATCGGAATTTATAAATTTTGAAGCGTTTCACAGATTACGGTAGCTTCGAAAGTACGCAAACACCATTTGAAGTGCGAAAATTCGGATTTTTGAATTTTTTCGATTTTTTTCTAGTGAAATTTATAGAAAATAAGAAAAGAGTGCGGAAAAATCGGAATTTATAAATTTCAAAGCGTTTCACAGGTTACGGTAGCTTCGAAAGTCCGCAAACACCAATTAAGGCGCGAAAACTTGGATTTTTGAACTTTTTCGAATTTTTTCTAGTGAAATTGATCAAAAATAGGGAAAAAGTGCGGAAAAATCGGAATTTATAAATTTTGAAGCGTTTCACAGATTACGGTAGCTTCGAAAGTCCGCAAACACCAATTAAGGCGCGAAAACTTGGATTTTTGAACTTTTTGCATTTTTCCTAGTGAAATTGATCAAAAACAGGGTAAAAGTGCTGAAAATTGGCGTAATTAAATTTAAATTGGTTTCGTGGGTTACGGTAGTTCAAAAATTTCGCAAACACCATATTTCTATTTTGCGCGCATATGACGTTCTTTTGAAATGTTTTCAACTAAATAGACTTCCTGAGAAATAGAGAAATGGTGCGAAAAATCGGAATTTATTAATTTTAAAGCGTTTCACAGGTTACGGTAGCTTCGAAAGTCCGCAAACACCATTTGAGGTGCGAAAATTAGGATTATTGAATTTTTTAGAATTTTTTCTAGTGAAATTGATCAAAAATAGGGTAAAAGTGCTGAAAAATTGGCGTATTTAAAATTAAATTGGTTTTGTGGATTACGGTAGTTCAACAATTTCGCAAACACCAATTAAGTCCCGAAAAATTGGATTTTTGAACTTTTTCGAATTTTTTCTAGTGGAATTGATCAAAAATAGGGAGAAAAGAGCGGAAAAATCGGAATTTATAAATTTTGAAGCGTTTCAAAGATTACGGTAGCTTCGAAAGTCCGCAAACACCATTTGAGGTGCGAAAATTTGGATTTTTGAATTTTTTCGAATTTTTTTAGTGAAATTTATAGAAAATAGAAAAAGAGTGCAGAAGAGTCGGAATTTATTAATTTTGAAGCGTTTCACAGGTTACGGTAGCTTTGAAAGTCCGCAAACACCAATTAAGGCCCGAAAATTGGGATTTTTGAATTTTTTGAATTTTTCCTAGTGAAATTGATCGAAAAAACTGATTTTATGAAAACAAAAAAAACTTTTGAGAGGCTCGCCAACTTTTTAGCAAACGGGCAGACAGACAACCCGACAGACAGAGCCTCTAGAAACTGTAGTAGCACCGAGGCGACAATCAGAAGAGAAAAAAAAGAAGAAAACTATCAAAACGAGCAGACAGACCGACAAATCTTCTGTTGAACTATCCGCACCTCCTACTAACCCGGCCATCATCGTTAAAACAAGCGAGAGGGGGGAAAGAACCAGAAAGAGAAGAGACGCAGACACAAAAATCGGTGCTGATGTTTCAACGTACTTGCACCACTCATCGTGTGCGCACACTTTTCAAACTGTGTACAATGTTAGGGCTCTTTTCTTTTAAATAGGAGGATAGGGGGGGAGGTAAGAGAAAGGAATCCCATATATAAAGCATGAGAAATTTATTTATTGTGGAGCGGCCACGACGGTCAAACGCGCGTAAACCCACACTATGGGCGTAAATCCACACTAAGAGCGTAAATGGCGGCCGACAATATATAAAACATGAGAAGTTTAGATAAAAAAGAAAAAAATGCGTGGAATGTTCCAAAATCGATTCGTTAACCAAGAGTAGAGTGCAACATGTATGTATGTCTGTACATTAATCATGCGGGTCACACGTATTTATTCAAGGTCACTCGCTCACTCACTCACTACATAGTTATCTGGACGGGTAAGGTAGATCAGAGTTTTGTAACGCACCCATTACGATGCATTTTAGGCCCAAAAGACAGAGCTATTGTGTTCTCAATCGAGTTGAGTTTCATCATGAAAAAACGAAACCCCGCCCAAGTAATCAGTGCTATTTGAAGAGACGCAGACAAAAAAGGGATAGCCTAATGATTTTTTGATTTTCAAAAAACCAAGAACTATCAGAAAAAACAGTTCCAATGATTTTTTGACCTCCATCAACAAAACACAGGCCGTAAAAACCATTTGTTCCGTTTTAAAAGCTCACTCTCACTCCCTCAACCAGAAAAGTGTTTTGGGGACAAAAAAGAAGGAAAAAAAAAAGTTCTAGTGTGTGTAGGAGCGTGATGTTTTTCTTTTTTCTCCCAGACAGCTGTTGACCCTTTCGTCAACCCACTCAGCCATAATCTTGGCGGTAAACCGCGGAAAAAACCGCGTTTTTTTTTGAAATTCATTCGAAATTTATTTCGCAATATTTTGAATTTGGAAAAAAAAATACGGAACTGTCATTTTAGCTCCGCCCCTTTACAGGAGCCTGTTTCCCAGTTTTTCTCTCTCACTAACACAATTTTCCCGGTAGGTCGAAAAGTCCGCAAACACTTTCACAGTTTAAAAATGGGTCTAGTTAGAGAAATTGGACAGAGGAAAAACAATAAAATTCAAGGTTGGGTACTTTGTAGGGTAAATTTTAATGCGTTTGATGATCACGATCACAAATTTTTGATTCGCTACACTCCTCGCAGGTTTATTTGGATAATTAAGAGATTAGAGAACTCGGAGCAGGGCGAGGATTTACGGGCGTAAATCTACACAACGAGCGTAAATCGACACAGCGGGCGTAACTCTACACTAGAGACCTAAATCCACACTATGGGCGTAAATCCACACAAAGAAAGGTGAGGAGAGACACTACGATACAGTTACAATCTAATGTAGATTTACGGGCGTAAATCTACACTACGAGCGTAAATCGACACTAAGGGCGTAAATCGACACTAAGAGCGTAAATCCACACTAAGAGGGGCGGAGGGGGTCAGAGCACCAAAACAGCTCCCACGACACCACACGCCGCCCACTTTTTTGAAACTCACCAACCCGCCTGCCGGTCGCCCTTATATACCCCTGGACGAGGCCGATTGAAAACCGGTTGAAGGTCTTTCCTTCCCTCTCTCTCTCTCTCTATCCCTCTCTCTCGGATGACGTTCCGATCGCTCGCGCGCGCGCGCGACAGAGAAATTGAGAAACAGCAAGAGAGTGGACAGTTCAGAGGTCGAGACGACGACGACGAGAAAAACGGTGCACTTTTACGTGTGATCATGGTCAGACACACACACACATATATAGGCAATTATTTATCTCGGCCGCCGTCACTTTGTGGCTAATCGATGCGATGCGGTACGGTACGGTACGCAAAAGTTTGGGTAAAATTTAAAATTTTAGTAGTGAGTTTTTAGGACTGAGCAACGTGACTGACTCATCGCAAATTTCGTAATAACTCTAGAAGTTTCTGGGCCAACAAATCAGAGAAAAATTGAGTTCCACGCGAGAATGCAAAATAAAATACACTAAAATTTCATAATCTCTTGAAAAAAAAGGGTTTCGCAGGCTGTAAATAATTTGTTTTAATGCAAAAAGTTATTATATAGCGTCCAATGGATCATATGGATGATATGATTCAAATATGCACACTATATGCATCCCACACAGGATAGAAAAGTGTACAAACCGCTGTGAAAGAAGAAAAGAGGCGCGACAAAGTGATGAACCTTTGGCAGCCAGTTCAATGTGTCCTCGGTAGTATAGTGGTGAGTATCCGCGTCTGTCACATGCGAGACCCGGGTTCAATTCCCGGCCGGGGAGAAATTTTTTGTTTTTTTTTTTATTTTTGATAATTTTTGTTTCGCTTGTGGTATACTCGGTATAAAACGCTGATAACTCGCTCCAATCGAACAAAGAATTTCGCATGCATTTGGAGAGAGGTTCAGAGAAATCAGAGCAAAACATCGGCCACGGCTCTCTTGATTTTCTGCACTCTCTCGTCGCAAACGCGGCCGCGTCCATCACTGTGCGAAGGGAGCGCGTTTGCAGCGCTCCGTACTGAGAATATTGTCTCTCCGTGAAAAAAGCAATTGCGCTCCACGAAACTTAGTATTTCGTGATTTTTATTTCCGTTTCCAAATAATTTCATTTCACGTATAAATGCAACGCGAAATGAAATAAAGAAAATGAAAATCACAAAGTACTAAGTTTTGTGGAGCGCACTTGCTTTCTTCACGGATGGACGATAGCGGAATAGAACTGCCTGTATTTTATTATAACTTAAATTCTGGTTTATTGTGCCAAATTTAAAGTATTTTTTCTAAATATTTTCCTTTAAAAAAGCTCAACCGCTGCATGGCTATTATCTTTTTAACGCCTAATTGTTAGTCGGGACAAGTTCGGCGTAATGGCGTCAGTGTTCGAGCTTTAATAAGTCCATGAAAAGCCATGGAAGGATTCTAAGAAGACCGGCAGTTAGACAGAGACAGAAACAACCAAGTAGAGCTAAAGTATCAAAATTGAGAATTTTTCAAGGCTTCCAGCCAAAGAATGCTACAAAAGGAGAAGCGGATTGACCGACAGACAAATATCCATTTATACTCGGTATAAAGCGCTCCAATCGCGCAATTAACTCGAATGCGCATTAATTTGGAGTGAGTGAGATGAGATTCAGAGAAAAAAAGCTCTCAATTTTCTGCACTCTCTCGTCGCCAGCGTAGGTAGCCCAGTGCGAATGGAGCGAATTTGCAGCGCTCCCGTACTACGACTCAAAATTAGGTTAACGAAATCACATGCCAACGGATTAGACAAAACCCCCCAAAAGTAGGCGATCATCTGTGTTGTTTCTCATCTTATTTTTCTCTCTCTCTCTCTCGCTGGCTTGACGTCTAATCACTGGTGGAACTGATATTGGATGAGATGGGATAGAATGGGACGGGACGACCCCTAACACGAAATCTAACACGATTGTGTACTAGTACAGTCCCTGGTGGATTTACGGAGGGAGAGAGATGAAAGGGTTCAAATTTGGCGGTTTACGTGTATTGTATTGTAAATAGAATAGTAAACTAATACTAGTCTAGGGATTTGAATTCATTCGAACAAGTAGGCATCGGATTTTCAGAACTAGGGCATTTCGTTGATTATAGCTAGTCCACGTGTAGTACACAAAACAAAAACGCACAAAATGGACCCCTTCACAACCAAGATATGTACGTGCAAAAAAAAAAAACAAAGGAGAAAAGATTCTGCACCGAATGAACCGACTAGTATTTCAATTTTAGGTCATCAAAGATGAGTATCTACACCTAAATCTAATTCTAATTCACAATACATGTAGATTCAAAAAATGAGATAAAACTCGACTCGCGGCAGAGCAGTGTAGCGTGAAAAGTGAAAAACAAAGCGAAAAAACCACTTTTTCTAAACGTACATATTTTTCACCCCAAAAAATGAATGGGTACTCTGAATCTCACAGGTGTCACCAGATGGAATGTTTTGTGTATAGTCGAAGGGATAGTGAGAAGAGGGCGGAAATGATGAGCTCATGGGGCGGGTGTGGGTGTTGTAATAATGATGATGACGATGTTGTGATAGATTGGAAAATATTAGGTGTTTTTTTAGATTTGGAATGGTTTTTAACGCGAAAATTAATTGGATCCTCGTGTACTCCTTTTGGACTATTTCGAAACAAAATTTTTGGACATAATAAAATTCACCAAAAAGCAGAGAAATTTAAAGTTTTTGTGCGGTTTAAATGTGATATTT
Source organism: Caenorhabditis japonica (assembly GCA_963572235.1). Classification (NCBI taxonomy): domain Eukaryota; kingdom Metazoa; phylum Nematoda; class Chromadorea; order Rhabditida; family Rhabditidae; genus Caenorhabditis; species Caenorhabditis japonica. Next base: position 19,810,157 of record OY754343.1, on the reverse strand, counting down.
TTTAAACCGCACCAAAAACTTTAAATTTCTCTGCTTTTTGGTGAATTTTATGTCCAAAAAACAATTTTTTTTGAAGAAGTCCAAAAGCCGAAGGCCATGACTTTTAGAAAATTCAGTTTTTTTCCCAGAAATATTTTTTTTGTTGCAATTAACCCTCATGCATCATAAAAACGCAACATAAGAATTTGAACTCCCGCCATTTCGTGTACTCCTTTTGGATTATTTTTAATTTTTTTTTGACACGAGCCTTGCGGCTAATGCTGCTTTTCTAGGCTTGTTTTGGACACAAAACTCGGTAAAAATCAGAGAAATTTATAATTTGTGTCGCGATTTTAAGAACATTTTAAACCACTTTCTCCACGTTTTTGTCAATATGGTCTAGTGCTCAAGCTCAAATTAAAAAAAAATTGTTTTTTAAAAACAAAATTCACTTTCTGCGGAATATTAGATCTCAAAGGGAAATTCTAAAAAAAAACATGTTTTTAATTAATTAAATAAATTTTAATGATATTTATTTTTCAATCTCAGCGCCCCGTTCAAATTGTAATATTTTTCAACCGAAAATAAAATAAATTCCCACTAGACTAATTACTGAACACAGGGATCAACAAAAAATGGCAATTTTTTGATTTTTTGGCCGCATTTTTTGGTTTTTATAGCCAAAAAATGGAGCCGTGAGCCAGCTTGATCTTTTGAACTTTTATTCTTTTTCGTAAGAATTTTTTTTTGGCCGCCAATTTTGATGAAAGGAGCATGAACTTTTAATCTGTTTTTTTTGGAATTGAGCCCCATGCGCATTCCATTTTAATCGGTCAAAACTATTAAATTCTGAGCCAAGTTAGGTCTCGAAGCGAAAAAAAATAAGTGTGTTTTGAAAAATACCGTATTTACTCGATTATTATCGTTCTTGCCAGTCACACATTTACGGGGATAAATCCAAATCCACGCCCACTCTAATTTTCCTAAGAAAAATCTGGAAATTTTTGGCTAATAGCCATGGCTATTATGCACATTTAGCGCCTATATGACCGCCATATGCACGCCTAAAATTATCGCCCCCGAGAATGCCCAGAATTTGAAATGCGAGAGAAACGGCTAATAGCCATTGCATTTGTGAAGAAATTGTTTCGCATAGGTTTATTTTCATTTAAAAATTTGAGCCCCACTTCGAAAAATCAAATCCTAGAAAAAAAACCTTTACCAACCACTTTTTTGCCCCGAAAAGAAAATTGAGCAATCAGTCATGTGCGCAACGCCGAGAGCAAGCAGCTGGTGGTGAAAAATGGCCTTTTTCCCTTTTTCTTTATTCCCAATAGGACAAGGGGACCTAGCTTGGGCTATGTCTTTCTGTCTGTCTGTCTGTCCGCCTACCTACCCTACAAACCACACGTTTTTGACCTTCGTCGTCACTAGAAATAGCGCTAGAAAAATCAGCATCAACATTCTATTCTTATCACACTATCTGTCCCGATTCCCATCAAAAATACATACTTTCATCGTTTTTGTCGGTCTCGTAAAGGTATAAAAGTGGACAAAACGTTCCACTTTCCATCAAAGACCAACAACAACAATTTGCTGGCGAGCGCGCTCAACACCATTGCATCAGCTTTGCTCTTTATTTCTGCTGCTTTTGTCTGTGCGTGAGTGTGTGAGCAACAATAACAATAGTGACCAGCTGAGGGTTCAAGGTTTAAAGTTGGAAAAAGGAGAAGGGTGTGGGAAGGGAGCAATTTTTATAGAAGGAAAAGTGATGAGTGATTGGAAACGTCTAGACCGCGGTCGTGGCCTAGAAAAAGTTTTTTTCGGAATTTCCCGAATGTTATTATTATTTTTTGTTCTGGGTATATTCAGAGGACGAACAAAAAATAACCGTTTTTCCTGCTTCTTAACCCTTTGCAGAAAAAAATGTCAAACAACTACTATCGTAACCATGAATTTTTTTTAAACGTGAACAGCCCTTCTAGCGTTTAAAGATCCGCAACATTCCTATTAAAAAACTCAATTTTTTAAGAGCGCATTGCATTATTCTAACTCCGGGTCTTTCGTGTACTCCTTTTAGATGTCTTTTATTATTTTTTGAGCATACGATTCGGCAGACAGGTTGTTTTCCTAGTTAAAAAACACAAAAACGGTTTTCCTTTCCTGCCCTGTATGTCCATTAACGAGAGTGAAATTCCAAAAAGCGATTTTTTTCATGTCGAGTTAGTAGTTATTTATTTACAGTAGTCGATTGTACGCAAACACCGGCACACTATTTACAGAAAAGGATAGTACGGCACGCCGCTCTAATACAGGTTTTACGGTAATAAAAATGAAACTAGGCCTAATAAAAATCCCACTTTCAAGAAAAACGACACGACCTAGGTCACAACAAATCATGTCACGAGCTCACATAAATAAACTCAACTTGTTGTTCTAGTCTGATAATCAGCTTTTCGAAAAATTCTAGAACGGGTCAGAGTATAGTTTAGTCGTACATAGTTGCTCAAAATTGTCACCTCAAGACCCTGCCAAGACCACAGCACAAAACGTTTTCATTCCTTTCTAATAATGTCATCAACAAAAACAATGATTTTATTTTATACTCAACATTTCATCACTTTACCTCCCCGCCTGGCCGAGGGAAAAAGTACACGGCCTTGAGACGCTGACACAAAATTAAAATACATGAAAACAGCGTGGCGAGTGGGGAGAGAATAAAGAATTAGGAGCAGTATTATACTTTCCTTCCACTTTAAGTTTACACCAACTCTAAACTAAAAACAATCGAAAATAGGTTTGTTGGTGGTAGTGAGCCTAATACGGAATAGAGATAGAGATACGAGAGAGAGACGAGGGCGAGTTGGAACTTCTATTGATGATAAAACTTGGTGATAAGCAAGCAGGCTCGAGTAGAAATATTTGGAAAAGTTGGAAGAAGACAGAGAAGAGCACACGGTTCAACACACCCTTTTCCATACCGAGCCGTCGTCGCTCGCCGCCGCATTTATAGCCCAGTTTCATGCACTGATAAGCCACGTGTTATCAGTTATGTGCTGCTTAAAAGGGGCACGGTGAGAGAGAAAGAGGGAGAAACAGGAAAGGGTTGAAGAGCGAGCACAAAAGTACCTTTTAATGAGTGTTTCAGAGACGTCATCACAGTGCTTGGAAGAATGACAAATCGATATCGGGTTATAGGCTGAAAATTGAGAATTTAAATTAAAGGATACCCTATAGAACCATCGTGATGACGTCCTATCGAAATTTCAACATTTTTCAAAAACGTATGTAGTCCCCGAGCATTAAAAGTGCTGAAAATTGTTTAAACGTGGAAAATATAGAGCCAAAAAATAATTAAGCGTATTTATTGTGAAAAAAAAAACAATTGCAACGCGGTGTTTGCGTACTTTCAAAATTCAAACGAAAATGAAAACAAATCTCTTCAATTCCCATGCTATTTCTTTCATTGCCGTTTAAATTTCAAAAGTACGCAAACACCGCGTTGCAATTTTTTTGTTTTCACAATAAGTTTAAAATTCACACAAAAAAAAAAAGGAAAAATGAAAAAAATATAAAAAATTCGAAATAAAAATCGCTAAACATTTTTTTCCTGCATTTTAATGCGAAAACCCCCATTTTAATGCAATACATTGAGACACACTTTTTATGTCAAAAAAAATCCAAAAAAAAAGCCCAAAAATCGAAAAAAAATTTTTGCGCCTAGAAATCCCCAATGGGACTAAAATTAAATTTTCCAGAGGCCAAAACCATGCAACTGGAAATTCAGAAAATCCTGATTCTTGTATGAAAAAATGTTTACCTGTAGCTTTCAACTTTCTTGGAGGAAGAAAAAACATCGAATTTTCCCAGCAAAACTCTTATGATCAACAAAATTGCAGCCCAAAGTTCCAGGAAGTAATTCAGCCAAATACATAACCATGAGAAAATCTCAAAAATCCCACGCTGTTAAAATCATGCCATTTTTCAACTCCTTACATCCTTTTTCTCTTGAAAAACGCACAAACTTTGCCCTCTCTCTTCAAAATTAAACACACCGTCGCCTGACGCAACATGCTGTATTCCGCGTAATCGAGTTAACAGTGACTTTTCCGTGTCACTGATAAGCGAGAAAGCAAGAACTTGCGAGTGTAAAACACTATATAAACGGTTTTCAGCACCAGTCATTCGAGCACGATCGACAGCGAAGGGTGAGCCATTTTGCGCGGAGCAATGCGGTGCATTATGGCGCGCCGCCGCCTCGGAAACAGGTAGGAGGGGGAATGGAAGTTTAAAAGTGTTGTTTTTGGTATTTAGTTTACTAAAGTTCTGCTTTATTATTTGCCAGTGGCTCCGTTTTGAAAACATGTTTTCTCTGCGGCTCTCAAGTTTTCTTTAAAACCAAATTTGCAGTCAATTAAATTTTTGCACCGTAATTTATTTTATAGCTTTTTTGTTGGTAAAAAATGAAGTGCAAAATTGTGTTTCTTATCGGTAAGATTTCGATGCATTTATATAAAAACTTATCGATACAATTTTTTGTTGTTGAGAATTTTTCGATCTTTGAAGATTTTTACCGATTACGTTTAAAGGTTGTTCGATAATTTTTTGAATAAAACCCACCGGCTTTATACCGTAAATACTCTAGTAGAGTTGCATTTGTTGGAAGGTAAATTCTATTAAAGCTACAGCACTTAAAAAGTTTGAGCTATTTTTTTTTCGATTTCCTTTGAGTTTGATAATTTTTCAAAAAAAAAAGACGTACATATATGGGGATAATCACTACTCAGGTAATTTTCGGTTAATAGCCATCTAATTCGGGGCAAGTGCCAAATTTACTTATTTTTCAAACGCTACTAGCCTTTTTCAGTGGCTATTATGGACTTATTCATAGGAGAAAAAAAAACAAAAAAAAAACGTTTTTTTCCTATTCATAGAGGTAAAAAAACGACAAACAATGTCGAAAAACGAATGGTAAACAAGTGTTTTTTGACCATGATAGACCATTGATAGAGAGGAGGCGCAGAAAAGGGGCGGAGTTTGCATGAACTAGTAAACAAGTCCGTTCCCACGGGGTTGTAAGCATCTCTGTGCCTTCTCACTATCAATGGTCTATCATGGTCAATAAACACTTGTTTACCATTCGTTTTTCGACGTTGTTTGTCGTTTTTTTACATCTATGAATAGGAAAAAAACGTTTTTTTTTTGTCTTTTTTCTCCTATGAATAGGTCCATTAGAAAAACAGATGCCATTACCCGCCATATATGCGCCGAAAATTCCTTTAGAATACCCAGATATTGAAATTTGAAAGGAGTTGAAAAGAGTAGCTATCAAAAACGGCTAATAGCCAACAAGTTTTTCCTGTTTTGTAATTTTTACGTACCCTTCACGTACCCTGCAAACGCATATGTCACACGACCCGAGTTCGATGGCTATTAGCTAAAAAATTCTTGGGAAATGAAGGTGGCCCAAATATTATTATCCAACACATAATTCTACGGTGCACCATCCAAAACCCTTCAAAATCCAACTTAACAACTACAGATCTCCTCCCCACTCCCCGATCAATCGCGACGGATATACGAACGTGGTCACGCCCACTCCCGATCCTGGAATCCAGAGGGTCAACCATCGCCTCCGCCCCTTCTCAACCCAAACCCATATCGCTTCTTCGAGCCCCAACTAATCATGCCAAAGCGGAGCACTGCAGAGGTGCAAAACTTGCGACGAATAGACGTGCCCATCATTAACGAACCTCCAACCGCCACTCCACATTTGCACGAGCGGCGGCGAAGTCATGTGATGCCACGACAGGCGAAATCATTCGAAAATCGGCCGGTGGAACGTCGTATCGCATTGGACAACCGTTCGTACACCCTTCAGTCGGCGGCTGAGGTCGAAAAAGAAGAAGTCTCGGCAGCTTGTCAGTCTCTTTGGGCTGCGAAAGGACATTTGGAGCAATTGGATGCTCTTGGGATTAGCGAGCCTTCCTCGGTTTCCACGTCATTCGAGTCGAACACTGATAGTCAGGTGACAGCGGATACTGTGGAGAGGCAGAGTGGTCAGATGGCTAAAGCAAAGAGGACTGTGTTCAAGTGAGTTTCAGATATGGAATCCTAACTTTTTTGTTTTTGTAATCTAATGGATTTCAAAGAAACAGGTTTCTTTTAGGCTGTGATTATATTTATATATTGCGAGAAAAAAAAAATAGCAACGCGGTGTTTGCGTACTTTTAAAATTCAAACAAAAAATGGGAACAAATCACTTCATTTCGCATGATATTTCTTTCATCACCGTTTGAATTTCGAAAGTACGGAAACACCGCGTTGTATTTTTTTTTGTTTACACAATATTTTTCAGGGGAAAACTCATATTTTACTCTCAAATACTGTCTTTTTCGTTAAATCCACTTACGCCCAATGTTAAAAATTTATCTCAATTTAAATACAGTAATTTACTGTATCATTTGGTGTAAATAAAGCGTTCTGTTAGAAAACTATGGGCTTACCGTAAAAACTGTATTAGAAGGGCCCCCTTCATTTTTTTTCGTGGGATCGTGTGTGTGTGTGTGTGGAAGGATTCTTTCTATTGTAGGGGGATCTTCAACTTTCGCTAAAGAGGCCCTTTTATTGAAAGGGTCTTAAAATTAGAGGAACCCTTTAATTCAAAAGGGCACTTCTATTTTTCGTGAGGTTGTTTGGGGGCCCTTCTAATACAGTTTTCACGGTACATTAAAAAATAAGGAATTTTAGTTTTCTAGGTCACCAAATTTTTTTTTCAATGACCTCAGCAAGATAATTACAATTTACGCAAAAGAGGTTTTTAGGTTTTTTCTTCAAAATTTGATACATATTTGTAAAAATCCCCACATTTTACGCGCAAAATCCAAAAACATTGAGCTACGGTGCCCTATGTTGAGATTGATACAAATTCACATACTAGACCAAGAGCTAATGGGGTTATTCACAAAACCGGAAAAAAAGGAAGAAAACGGAAAAAAACTTCGGGAAAAATCGGAGAATGTTCCGATTGACCTGAAATTTTGGGAAAAATTGGAAAAAATTCTCCTGTACACGCTCACAAAATTTTGGACCGAAATATCGATTTTAAAAATTTTCAGAAAAAAAATCGATAATTTTTAAAATCGATCTTTCGGTCCAAAATTTTGTGAGCGTGTACAGGAGAATTTTTTCCAATTTTTCCCAAAATTTCAGGTCAATCGGAACATTCTCCGATTTTTCCCGAAGTTTTTTTCCGTTTTCTTCCTTTTTTTTCCGGTTTTGTGAATAACCCCATAAGAAATATCGTAATAACCAAATTTACAAACCACCCCCTAATGGGGTTATTCAGGGTCGGAAAAAAATATTTTTTTTCCTTTTTTTCCTTATTCAAACGACGGAAAAAAAGAAAAAAATCCGTGGCCGCGAGAGTTTTTTTCCGTTGCTTTTCTAGGCCATCGCAAAAGTTTTTTAGGCCCTCCGCTGTGAGACCTGCGCGCGAGACCAATTTTCAAAAATTATTCGCCCGTAAATCGATATTTCGCAGGTCTCACGACCGAGGGCCTAAAAAACTTTTGCGACGGCCTAGAAAAGCAACGGAAAAAAACTCTCGCGGCCACGGATTTTTTTCTTTTTTTTCCGTCATTTGAATAAGGAAAAAAAGGAAAAAAACTATTTTTTTCGGACCCTGAATAACCCCATAAAAATCCTGGGAATCCCCTTGTCAGATTTCTAGATCATAATCATTAACAAAAAAACAGCATATCCTTAAATTCTAACCTCACAGAGCCCACCGTATCCTTCCAGTTGCTCCGGACGAGTACCCGATGCTTCAGCAGGTTTTCGCATGGGAGTGCCGGCGCTCCCAGTTTAAAAATTTGTATGCTCCTTCTCCCTTCTCCTTCAGTCCATATTCACCTCCCAACATCCACAGTTACAGTAAACCAAGCCGCGTGGCAACTCCGGAAAATGGTAGTTTACCGCGCAGTAAGGCACCGTCGCTAACCGAGATGCGCAAAAACTCGGCCAGAGAGTGGTCAAAAGAGAGAAAACGCCATAATTTGTGGGTCCCTTACAATTAGATGTTCCTCCTGTTGACCGACCTACTCCAATTTTTTGTCATGAATCAATCCCCTATCCCATAGGTCGAACGAGAGTTTTCAATGTACAGTGATTTTCTACATATGTACATATTTAGAAACATTCTCCTTCAACGCCAATTCTTATCAACTGCGGCGGTGTCAAGCATGGAGTCAAACAACTCGACAGATGACAGCGATCCACGATTCTCCAACTCTTTTGATAGCACGCGCAGTGAACTTGGTAAGGGATAAATACTCAGGAAATTTTTGGCTAATAGCCATTGAAAACGGCTAATAGCCACCGATTCGGGGCGTGTGCCATATATATTTGGCACACTCTCCATATTCGATGGCTATTGGCCGTTTTCCATGGCTATTAGCCGTTTCCGTCGGCTATCATTTTCAAAAATTTTCCATATCGAATTTCGCCTATCTTGTGGCTGGAAAAAGTCGCAAAAGCACTGAGTAAGTGCGAAGACTGTTTCCTCTAATTGTTGCATGTAAACATTTTATAGTTGCGTTTCCAACAGACGAATTTTTCACAGTCGGTGGTGTGACCCCATAATGGCTAATAGCCGTTTTCGGCGGCTAATAGCCATATTCGACGGCTAATAGCCATAATGGCTAATAGCCAAATTCGTCGGCTAGTTGCCATTATCGCCCGCTATTAGCCTTTTCGGCGGCTATTAGCCATTTTCAGTGGCTATTAGCCACTTAGACGCCGAATCTCGCCATAACGCGCCAAAAATTTCCTGAGTAGGGACTTTCATTTAAATACGTACATATGTATTGTAGAAAGACGACGATTGTCGCTGATGAATCAGGGAGGAGACGCAAATTCGTCGGATGAAGCGTGCAGCAGCACGCAGAGGATGCATTTTAGAGATTACAGGTGAGAAATCAGGGACTTCTGAACAGTCAGGAGGTATCTCATAGTATGACTCCGGGACGTTTCAAATCAATGTTAACACGGATGGGGGTGGTTCCTCAAATGAGAACTAGAGGAATGAAAATTGTTACAAATGAAGAACTGCTAGAAATGAGAACTGTTGAAAACGTGAACTGATAAATATAAATGGGTACACGATAGATGAGAACTAGCGGAATGAGAACTTCTACAAATAAGAACACGTTGGCTTTTTGATGCGAAAAGTTTTCTCAAAAAGAAAATGTGTTCTCATTTGTAGAAGTTCTCATTCCGCTAGTTCTCATTTATCGTGTTCCCATTCATATCAGTTCACGTTTGCAACAGTTCTCATTTCTAGCAGTTCGTATCTGTAGCAGTTCTTCATTTGTAACAATTCTCATTCTTCTAGTTCTCATTTGAGGTACCGGATGGGGCCGAAATCAGGCCTATGTTCAAAATTACTTTCTAGTCAACCGCAAATCGTGGTTTTCAATACAACTCAACTGTACATATGTTTTCCTTCCTATGTTAAAACGGTTTTGAAACTTCCTCGGAGCCCATAGTATAGCATGACAAAGTCTACAGGCCAAAAAAACCGGCTCTGGGACGTTTCGAAACTTTTGCATTTTTGCGTATTGTCTTTCGCCAATTGACACCAAAACGCGCAAGCATTTGGTATTTATTTGTCGTTTTTATCAATTATTTTTATTTTTTTGGGAATTTGAATCCACTAGTATGCCGTTTCGAAACGTCCCAGTTTCGAAATGGCAGGTTTCGAAACGTCCCAGAGCCAAAAAACCAATCACTCATATTTTTTCACGTCAATTATAGATCTGTGATAAGCCGAACGCAGGCGTGTGTGATAGGTCTATTTCATTTCCATCCATCCCTTCAGTCCCCCCTACATTCTGACTCTAACCATTGCTGGCTCGCTGAAATTGACTAGGCGCAGAGCAGGCGGCGTGACTCCTGTATCTTTGCTTTCCCCAATTCCTTGTTTGTCTAACTTCTCTTTATCAATTTTTAAAATACCATTTTCCCCGCCAAAACCATAGAGCGCATAGGCAACTTCTGCATCTCGACAATACTAACTTATGAACCTAAATTACCGAAAACCCATTTCAGCGTCGACCAACGCAGCGACACCCTATTCCGCGAATGGAGTCGCGTAGACCCTGCGTACGGACCAGTGGATCGTCACCTACAACGCGGTCATACAGTCGATCACTCGGCCCTCCAGTAAGCTTATATTTACGCCCGTAAATCCACATGAAATAATTGTTTCTAATCTACAGTCAACCTCGTCACTTTCAACGCCAATTCTCACTCGCCACATCGCCAATCGCTCAAAACGCCGTCATCATTCCCTCTCATCATAATCACTCTCAGCCACTACGCCGGCAACCGACGATAGTCTCTTATCGAAATTGAAATCACTAATTATACCATAATTGAATAATTGAACTGAATTGAAACGAAATATGTCATCAAAATTATTCCGAAACCGGAAATTGATTATAATAATAAACGAATTGTACCCATGAAACACAAAAGTCGTCATTTTAAACTGACAAGATTTAATTAGTTAATTTATTTTTAGCCCATTAAAAGTAACTATTTATTTACTTCAAAAAGTTTCGAAATTCCTCATTCCAAAGCGCGAGATTCAGACAGCGAGACAGCAAAACTAAAAACCGCCAGTGTCTGTGTCTATTTCTCAGCGCCCACTCGCTTTGCCTCAATCTCTATTCGTCTAGCGTTTCGCTTCGTTATTTTGTTGTTTGGGTGGTGCCTCGCCGCTGTTTTCTGTTTTTTTTCTTTGTTTTTATCCCCTATCGAAAAATATTTTTGTGCAAGCTACGAGTTCTGACAAAGAGGAGGTTTAATGTAACACATTTTTTTATTCCTTGAAGCTCTGTGAGCCTGTGAGTCTAGTTTTTTCGTCTGATTTTTTGAGTTTAACTTTAAAAAAATTTTTTTAGCATTTGTCTCGATATGAGTAGATTATGCTAAACGACTTGCATCATGAAAAAAGAAACCCCGCCCACTTATTTGTGCGCGAATACGCAAACATAGTGCTATTTGAAGAGACGCAGACAGAACGGTGTTTGCGGACTCTTGTTTTCATGATGCAACTAGTCTTAAACCACAATATCTCATTTCATTCGAATGCAAATGTGCTCTACTGGACCGTTTGTGGTCTAGAAATAGAGTGAATCGTCTTCTTTTTTTCCGATTTAATTCACCCAGATTTTTCTTCCAAATTGGTCTGTTTGTCAACCGATATGCCTAGTTTTACACAGAAAAAAACACATCCAAAATTAAATACAGTAACCAACGTTTAGCCAATACATATTAAACCCAAATCTAAAAGTGCACCGTAACAAACAGTAAACTACATCCTGATTCCAAACAAGATGAAAACCGCCGAAGAACACTAAAAACAACACTACATGAGGCCATTTCCTCCATCTACCCTCTCCTCTCAAAACATTACGCATTCTGCCTATTTGTCGTCTTGTTTGTTTCATTTCATTTTCATTTGCGACTGCGAATACGACTTCGACATCCAATTTTCCATACATTTGCCGCTTAATTTCTCCTTTGAACTTTGGCGTTTATGGCGAAATTGAAAGTTTAACACTTTTGCGGCTCGAATTTCCTGATCACAACCCGGATTGTTTTTCATTCACTAAAGCTTGCTCGGTAGGGCGCACTTTCATGTGCTGCTTGCTTTGCCCATTCAACCAGTATACGTGTACACTTCCGACTCAGTACACCACGTTTTGTTGACTTGCAAGTGAACAAACATCCCCAATTTACTCCCTTCCTCCCAGAATGCCCTTTCTCTTCACTGGTGAACCGCGCGTGGGCCCGCGGCGGCTCCGCAGACGCTACGGGCCCGCCACGGGCCCGCAGCGGGCCCGCCAGCGCTTGGGTGCCCTCGCTGGCCGCTGGCGGGCCCGCGGCGGCTATGCTATCTGGCAGGTGACTGAAGGGTTGAAAATTTTTTATTTCCAATTGGTTTATAAATGAACTTTGGTTATTTTAAACCATGTAAAATTGAACATAAGACACAAGTTAGTTGAGTTTTTGTTCGAAAATGCTGGCATTCATTGGTGATGCGCTGGCGGGCCCGCTGCGGGCCCGCCGCGGGCCCGCTAGCGGCCAGCTGACGATGGTAAACTTTTTGTCTCAAGAAAGTTTATAAATGTTTTTTCCTAGTTTTATGTGAATGATATCGCGTATGATGAGATATTTAGTAGACTTTGTTTGAAGAATTGGACACGACCGACCGCGGATAAGTTGCGGAAAAGTTGCATAAACGTTTCGTTTGTTTTCACACTTGTTGAAGAAATTTTTCTCTAATTGGAGAAGTGTTTAATTTATACAAAAATTCAAATAAAACAGATGTAGCCAATAGTAGGCGATATTCGAAATCGTTCGAGTTTCTTTCTTTGTTCAACTCTGCAAATGCATTCTTACATGAATTAAATGTATGTCTTGTGAATGATTCGTATTTATAAACACAGTATTTGCTCTAATAGAAGTGCACTTTCAGTTGCAAAGTTTACAGTAACTACTAACAATATTTTAGCAGCCTTTATTAAAATGTACGCCTCATTTCAATTTTTGATTTTCACAAATTTCTGCGTTTTCTAATTATTACAGTTCTACTAAAAAAGTATCATAGTTCTTCTAAAAACCGTGTAGTATCGGATGCTAAAGAGACCTTTATCGCATTTTAGCGATACTTGTTTTTTCCAAGCCCTCTAAATGCACTATCAATAGCCAGTTCACGTCGGCGCAGCAGGCTTGACATCCCATAATACTGCTTTTACCGCTTTAATCACGATGACAATTGGTGACAGCGGATTGACGTCGAAAATGAGTTGAGCGCAGGCTAATATCGCTCAATATGCCAATTTTAAGGCGATCCCGTGTGATTTTTATTTATTTTTTCTGTTCGTTTCAGTTATTTTATACTCATTTTTGGTCTTTAATCAGAAATATTTCAAAAATAACCACGGAAGCGAAAAATAATTCCCAGTTATTCGTGATACAAGAGGCGCGCAGCATAGTTGCCAAATCTTGTGCCCAGGTTGCAAAGTGGGCGGAGCTCAACATTTTTGAATGATTTTTGTCAAAAAATCTTCAATTTTCTATGTTTTATTGCCGTTTTTCAGCATTTTTATTTCTTTTAATTTTTAATTAATTTTGCTCACATATGCCCGATAAATTTTTTAAATTTTTTTTGTTTCAGGTGCCAACAGGACAATGGAAAATCGACACCGCCGACGTCGGTAAGATTTTTTTAAAAATCCTTTTTTACTGTCAAAAATTAAGAAAAAAGTCCTGAAAAAAGAAAAGAAATGAAATTTACGAGCGAATCTAGATAGGTTATGCCCTAAAAATGATTTTGAATGGATGCGGCACGCCGCTTCTTTTTTTTTCCTATTTGAGTAGGTTAAAGGTTCACCTATCTTTTTGACTTAAAAATAAGTAACTCGCACAAATAAAATTGCTAAAATCAAGGGAACATAAACTAATTTTGAAATTCACCCTTTTTTATTGATAAAACTTTCAATATCTAAGTTATAAGCAGAAATGGAGGAGATATTTTTTTGCTCAACAATGCAAAAGTGCAGCATTTTTGGAAAAAATAAAAAAATAAACATCGTCAAAAAAGATATTAAGGCGTCTTTTGTTACGAAAAAACAACTATGTGATTTGTGCACCATGATTTCAATTGTGCTTGTTCAAAATTTATTTTTTGCAATAAAAGTGAAGCAAAAACAAATGTTTTTAATCGTTTCTGTTGTATCACGGCGTGTTAGAATCTGCGTAAAGGAAAACGCGCTCTGTCGCATTTATCTGCGTCTCGATAGTGAAATTCTGCCAATTTTTGATATGTGCGTGCAAAACACAGAGACTTCAGTGAGACGACCTCGGAAATTTCATTTTTACAACAACAACAAGATTACAAAAGTTCAAAAACGTAGACTCCAGCACGCCGTGGGTATCTGTGTCCGTGCGAGATTTCGTGTGTGGGAAGCGTTTTTTCAGCGCCTATTGGACCGATTTGCATCAGACTTGGCGAAACATTTTTAAATCCAAGTGACACAAAGCTGCCCATGTTTGGCACAAATCGGTTAAGTTTTAAGTGTAGCACAGTGAAGGCAATCGGGGTATTTTCACCGTTCCACCGGGGAAATCCACCGAAAATTTTCTAGTAACAAAAAAAAATAGTAATATTTCTGCATTAAATGTTGTCAAGCATCGAAAAAAAATATTATTCTCATGAATAAGCGAGTCTACTTATAATAAGTGAAAATACTCGAAAAAAGGAATTGATTGTAACGGTCATGGAGCACAAATTCATGAGTCGGCAGAGAGCAGACGCGCCGACGCATAGCTGAATATTCATACAAAGGAAGCCCAAAATTAAATGACATAAAAATTAACACTATTTTGGCTTTATTTGTAAGCATTTTCACGTTTGATGGCTCCTGGCTCATGCCCCTGTGATAGTGATTTTTCCTCGCGTTTCCTCGAGCCAAAACGTATATTTTTCAATGTCTGTTGCAAATAATTATATATTTTTAAATTTTGAACTTCAAATGATTAAGAAAACAATTGAATTGAACGGAAGTTGTCTCATACAAATTAGAGCGCGTTGCCTAGTGAAAATTTAACAAGAAATTATCATCCTCCGGGTTGCCGCACTTACCGCCGCATCTCTTACACAAAAAAATTTACTGAATTTTCAGATACGTGCAACAATGGTATGTGGATGTGGATGATCGGCGCTTAGATGAGTCGGACAACGAAAGCGAGGAATTTTGTGATAATAAAAATAATTTTTGTATTAATTTTTTTTTCAATAAAGATCGATAAAAGTAGAAACAGTGGTAGAAACAGAAACAGAAACAAAACAGGTAATTTTACAGAAGCGCCCCCCACACCACTACTCTCCCCCCACAACTGGAATAGGCCCCCCATCAGTTCATTTTTAGTCCCGACTCAGGGTGGGGGGGCACTTGTGTGAGGGGGGTTCTTGTGAAATGTCATCATTACAGAAGTATCCCCCCATAACTGAGAGGGGGGTCGATTCTGTAAGCATAGGTAATCTTTCAGAAGCGCCCCCACAACATTTCATTTCCGCCCCCCTCAGGAAAATTACAGAAGAAGCCCCCACCACGGATTTCATCCAAATTTGATAAACCTGCTGGGTTTTTTTATTTTAAAAGTAACTTACATGTTTCCCTGGCGTTCAGCTCACATTTAAAGATCAATTGGTATAGATATTATATAGATATAGATGGATCTTTATAGAACCGCACATAAACTTGAGAAGCATCGTTCTGCCACGTACGATGGTAAAATGAGAAATAAATTAGAAAAAAGGAATATGAAAATACGTGTATGTCTTGCCACGCATTTAAATGTCACGCTTATATGATATTTTTCTCTTTTAAAATATTTTTACGTGAAATTTTATTTTAATCGTGAGGGGGGCTCTTCTGGGGGTTTCCCGTGGGGTCCTGAACTGTAATGTTGGGGGTGCACTTCTGTAATTTTACCTTAGTTTTGATTAGAAAATATAAAATAAAGGAAAAAGCAAGAAGGGAGTCACCCCCGCGATGTAGCAGCTAGCGAGCCGCTGGCGGGCCCGCCACGGGCCCGCTGCGTGCACCACGCGTGTACTCTTTTAGCTGTCAGCGGTGCGCTGGCGGGCCCGCGGCGGGCCCGCTGCGGGCCCGTGGCGCTTCACCAGTGTTATCATTTTTTGCTATTTAATAATAATCGCGTAGAATTGCAGATGCCCGAAGCAAATTTCATAGAGGAAGTCACAAAATGGGCCGAGTCGTTGCCGAATTGGGGGAAAGCGGCTGTGGCCGGTGGGGTTGGGTTGGCCGTTTACATTCCATACAGATACTGGGTTGGTCGCGAGAGGAAATCGCCAGTTTTTGAAGATTGGAAACCAGGTACATACTTTCCGTTTTTTCGCTTTAATGCCATATTGCGACATGGTGTTTGCGTACTTTTGAAAATAAAAAAATATATTGTTTTCAATCCACAATCCAGTTTCATCATGAAAAATTGAAACCCCGCCCACTTGCTTGCGCGCAACCACGCCATGCAACACAGTATTATTATCATTTTCAAAAGTACGGAAACACCGTGCCGCAATTTTTTTTTTTGGTTTTTGCAATAAATTAATGTTTTCCTGGAAATTCGTATTAGAAAGATTGCCCCAAAAAAAGAAACTCTTTAAAATGGGGACTAGTTTTTGCAATGTGTAAAAGTTAGTCCATTTACACCCAATTTTTCAACCCCTTTTCACTTAATATCTCCCATTCTTCCAGATGTGGTCTACTTGTACCAATTCCCACGTACCCGCCACTTGCCAAATCTCTCTCCGTTCTGTATGAAAGTGGAGACGTGGCTGCGAATGTCAGACATTAAATACGAGGTTTGTCACTTTTCTCTCCAAAGTATTTGTGAACAAAGTAAAACATGAGTTTGTTACTTTACAACAAAGAGCAAACTGATTGTGAGCGCAGGAGCAAAAGGCAAAGAACACGACCAAGAAATATATATACTTTTTTTTTCTAGATCCCCAATTTCAACTTTACGGTTCGCTCAAAAGAGGGAACGCTGCCGTTTGTAGAGCTCAACGGAAAAGAGTATTTTGACTCGAATTTCATTCTTCGCGACGTGGACGCTTCCCTCAAGCACCCGTCACTCGATGATCACCTGTCAGCCGAGCAAAAATCCACGTCACGAGCATTTGAGGCGATGACTGAGAAATCATTGGCTATTTCGGTATGGCATCATAGGATGGAGAATGTGGGAAAGGTGGGTTTGGTGGCCTAGAAACCCCCAGGTGACCTAACCTATGCTACTAAATAAGATTTTTCAGCTTCTCGACTCTTTTGACCCAAAATCATTCGGCATATTCGGATCGCTCTTCAAGGTTATCGACTCCCGCTTTTACGCTTCTGCTGTCAGTTTTTTTTGTCGAAAAAATAATGCGACAACCCACAGTAACCCAACAACACGATTTACGGATTGATTTAGTAAAAACCCCTAGTTTTTCCTGTTTGTTCGATTTGCTTCACGAAAAAGGAAACCCCGCCCAATTTATTGCGCGCATCACAGTTCTATTTGAAGAGACGCAGACAGAACGGTGTTTGCGGACTCTTGTTTTCATGATGCAACTCGTTTGAAAACACAAAATTTGTCTTCTCTTATTTGGTTTACTGTAGGTCATTGCTTTAGTTTTTCGACAATACCTATATTACAAGCACGCTCTACTCAACATTTTTTTCTAGCTACTCCGCCGAATCTCTGGCTCCGACATTGGATTTCACAGCCGCGACGATATCATCGCTATCGGCAGTGAGGATTTGAAATCAATCAGCAAGTATTTGGGCAACAAACATTTTTTCCATGGTTTCAAACCAACTAAGGTGAGAAAAACGGACAGAAACCCATAAAACTGATTTCCCCCTTTCAGGTGGACGCATGCATCTTCTCAACATTGTGTCAAATCTACTATGCTCCGTACACTAGTGAGCATCGCGATTTGATTGACGGAGAGTGCAAAAATCTGGCCGAATACATTGAGCGAATTAAGAATCGGTAAGAGGGGGGGACGTCACCTGCAGGAAATTTTCGGCTAATAGCCATCAAATTTGGGACGTTTGCCGAGCGAATATGACACACGACCCGAGTATGATGGTTGTTAGCCGTTTCCGTTTCAATAACTCAAAAAAAAGCTCAAAAATTTCCGGAGTTACCCACTTTTATTTACAGATACTGGCCCGACTGGGATGACGTCACTACGAATTTCTCTACGGATACTAGTAATTGGAAGAAGAGACACGCGGTAAAGAATGGGAATGGTATCAAGCATTAATTTTTGTTTTTCTCTCCCCTATGTCGGTTTATTTTCTTGTTCTTTGATTTTGATTGATCCCAGTTTAGCATTTTTTTTGATCTACATGTGTACTTACAAATTTTCAAACTTTATTTTTCAAAAAAAAAAAATAATACATAAATTTGAGAAAAAACAAAAGCAACACGTAAAAAATGCAGAGATCAGGTAAATAGGGAGAAACTTGAAGGTAAATTAAAATAGTTATTTCTGAGCAGACTCAAATCGTAGTTCTGAAATGAACTTCCCGCCATCACCAACTTCCTTGCGATCGCAATACGGCACCGCTTTGAATTCACACACTTTATTGCCGTTCACATCGAAACAAAACTCTGTGTAGCACGCCGAGCACAAATATCCGGGAGAGTTGGGCAACAGATTCTCGTGGTCCACAATCATCCATCTGGAAAGTAATCTATTTTTTTTTAATATTAGTTAGCTTACTGCGCAGACGCGTCCTTGCAAGTGTCACAGGCAATTCGTCGAAAATTCCGCTCGATAAGCCGACGTGGAAATTCCACACCCTGGTGGGATTCATCTCTGGAATGAAATGCAACGATAATGATTCTTTTTTTTTGTTTGCAAATTCTTCACCTCATGAACAGATCATTGAAAACAATGAGATGCTCACAGCCAGCCTGATGAATGAAGACGTAGGGTTGGCCGAGTCGACAAAATAGGTCTCCGAGCTTTTTCTCAGCCATCAGTGCCACGTGCATCGGGCCAATGTAGTTTCGGGTTTCTGCCCATTTTCGTATGTGGCTGGAAAGAAGGTAAAAGGGTTGGAAAATTTTGTCGACCCACCATGACGGTCAAACGCGCTCGCTCTATGGAACATAGTACTTCGTAATTTTCGTTCTGGTTTGCAAATTATTTAATTTCACTTTGAATTTATGGGGTTATTCTCGAAACCAGCAAAAAAAAAAGCAAAAAATAGAAAAAAAAAACCAGCAAAAAATGCAGCGAAAATTCGGAGAATGCTCCGATCGGTCTGAAATTTTGACAGATTATTTAAAAAATACTCTCGGACATTCCCTGAAAATTTCAGACCGAAATATTGATTTTAAAAAATATCAATTTTTATTTCTGAAAATTTTCAAAATCGTTATTTTGGTCTGAAATGTTCAGGGAATTTCCGAGAGTATTTTTTAAATGATTTCAGACCGATCGGAGCATTCTCCGAATTTTTGCTGGTTTTTTCTATTTTTTGCCTTTTTGCTGGTTCAGAGAATAACCCCATTATACGTGAAATGCAGTACTAAATTCGATAGAGCGCGTTTGACCGTCGTGGCGGGTCGAGTCGACAATACTTTATTTTTTTAATTATCGGCGTTTTATTGAAATTTTTGCGTACTGGCATTGCGTCCGAATTTATTCACGAAGCTCCGCCCACTGCCTTGTTTTTTTTGCCCGATTTTCGCTTTAATTATTGCATTCCTGTCGATTTTTGATGATTTTTTCCCTTAAAAATAAATTAATGAGGACGAAAAACATCAGAAAAGAGCGATGATGTAAAAATCAATAGAAAATCTCCCATGTTGACCGAATTGAACAACCTAAAAAAATTATAATAAAAAAACATGGAAAACCTTTACGAAAAATCGGCAAAGATTATCGATTTTTGCATCATTCGTCATTTTCCCATTTTCTTCTAATTTTCACTCGAATAAATCTGAAATCAATAATTTATTTGAAAAAACCATCAAAAACGGAAGAAATGTACTAATTAAAGCGAAAAAAATCACAAAAAAAAACAGGGCAGTGGGTGGAGATTCGTAAATAAATCCGTACGCAATCACCAAGTGCCAATTTAAAATTTGCATCGAACTATACGGTATTACAGCTCGAATTTCGCTTTTTTTCGGATATGGCCGATAAATAAGAACACATTTCGGGAAATTCAACGGAATAAACAGAAAAATGGCAAAACAACAATAAATTATATAATTTCAAAAAGCGCGAGCCAAGCCTAACTTTGCAGTGTATTTTCATCAAAAATACACTTTTTAAAACTAACCTAGAAGGATCACTCTCCTCGCATCCAGGTTTCTCATTCGGCTCAATATAAAACGTGTCATGGATGAAAAACATTGCGGACGGGTACTTGTTCTTCGCAAAATCCGCGACAGTCGGTTGCTTCTCACTGAAATCCTCGCTAAACGCGTAATCAGCCGGGCACGAAAACGCGTTTTTCAGGTCCAAAAGCGTGTGTGAACCGGTCAATTCGAGACGATCGGTGACTTTCATAAGGCGTCCGAGCCGGATTTCATGGTATTCCAGCTCGCGGCAGTAGCCAAAGTAGATTGAGATGGAGATTATTAGGTCGTTCTAAGAGTCAAATGTGAAGATTTTAACAAAATAAACACATACTTACATATAAATTATTAATTACCATATCCTTTTCTAAATCCAAATCGAAAATCTCTTCACTTTTTTCTACTTCCGTCCCCTTCTGACAGGATTTCAGGTGCGGTGACTTTCTGGCCAGCGCCTTCTGATTAATGTGATCGTAGCGAAGAGCTCGTTGAGCAATAGACCTGCACTGCGCGTTTCTTCTTTTCGAATTCTCTCGAATCATAATTTTCTGCGACGTCAATTGATTCCGTTCCAGACCGCTATCAGTTTCACGGTTAAACATTTTGACTTGGAGATCCGAAACGCTGGAATTTAATTGTCACATAATTAATTATTTTCATTTTAAGGAAAATTCTCACTCACTCCAAAACGCGCATCAGATTTTCAGCGATTCCGGGCGATAAATTTTCATTTTTTCGAATATTTTCGACTGCTTCTAGCGTTCCCGCAACTTTATCGTCTTCTTCTTTGGACATTTTCGCAAAATATATGAAGTTTCTGGAAAAAAATAAGGAAAAATCGATGAAATATTTTTTTTTGCGATTTTCTCACCTAAAACTAACTACAGGCGAGACGAATGGCTGCTCATCTGCTTTCAGAAGAATATCCATTGACATTTTTCTGAAAAATTCCTTTTGGCGAACAAAATTATCGAGAAAAAAGAAGAAAAATTGATTGAAAAATTAATTTAAAAAAATGAAATTAAAAAGAATTACAGTAGTTAAGAAAATCGCTGCGAGACCCATGCAAAAATATCTTTTATGCTCCTTTAAAATGGATACGGTAGGTATTATTTAATTTTTTTTTTGTGTTTTCGCTTCATTTTTTGTTGCAAATTTTCAAATTTTCACAATTTAAAAAGCGATGCCCGGTGTTCAGGATTTGAAAAGTGGGCGGAGCCGAGCAAACGCGCCCCACTGGATTTTTTGGCGCGAAATTCAAATTTTGACGCATTTTTTATGTTTTTCGGGAAAAAAGCATAAATTCTTTTTTTTCTCACGTGTGCTCCAACTGAATTATGGCTGAGGTCTTTAGAAATTTTTTAAGCCTAAGAACGTCGAATTTGGTTCCGCCACCATTTCGAAATAATCGTTTTGAGTTTTTTGGTGTTTTTGCAGGATAAATCTTTACGAAAATCGAAGTTTGGGCAATTTTATGGTATTAAAAGATAGAATACATACATTCACAGGTTTTACTGAAAGAAAAATAATAAAATCAATAAAAAATGCGAGAGTCGAAAAATCCGCAAGCACCGAAAGTGCGCCATGCAAGTTTGCTGGTGCGCTAGGAAACTAGGCTCCGCCCACATTTCCAATCCTGGACACCGTGCGATGATTTTTATTTTCACGCATTCGTAAAGCGCAACAGGCTTGCTAAGTATCCACAGCTAACCCAATTTCGGTGATTAGGCCTTTTGGATTATTTTTACCAGAAAAAAGGGGATTTAAATTTTCCCGCTGTATTTTGAGAGTATTTATTTAGATAAATACTTCACCTTGTTTGTCTAAATAGTGTCCTTTCTTCGCCCGCCTGTGCCATTTTTTTTGAGTTTTTACTTTTTCAGTCATTTTGTCGTTTTTTTCCAAATATTTAAAACTGCTTTACTTTCAGACTATGCAAGATCCAGTATCGCCGGTTGATTAACTGGAATTTCCCACGGAAATTCCTATGAAATCGCTCCATACGATCAATTTTCCGCACTAGCTTACTGTGGCGAGCGCGCAACAGTGGGGAACACGCAACGAGGTATATGGAACACGCAACGCGCGCACCACTATTATTATTTTAAGCCAGCTTGTTCATTCTTGACACCTTTCTGGTCAGTGATACTACCTCGCTCAGTCGCAGTTGGTCATCCGTCAGTTTTATCGTTGGTCGTGCAGTGCATGCAGCTGGTTCGTCCCCCCGCTCTCGTCGAAGCCTGCTATTTTCCTACTGATACAATTATTCTGATCCACAGTAAAAACTTCCACATAGCTAGTTTTTCCACGATTTGCTCTGTTTGGCCTGCTCTGCGCAGTTGGGTCACAGAAAGACGACCGCGCTACCTTCAGTGCGCTCATAGAGGGTTTTTCTTCGCAATGCCGGTTTTTCTCTAATAAATCATATTATATGTCTCACATCGCTTAACATGGTATAATATTTAGTATTGTCCGGCGCTCCCTCCTAGAAGCCGTCTCTAGAAACGGGGGAGCGTTCAAAGCTTGTTACACCTCAAACTCCAACAAGTTTCGTGAATTTCACATGAACTCTGGCTAAAAATATGTTAATTCTGCCGTGTTGAGTTCTGTGCATATGTGCAATGTTCCAACTGTTTGCACCAAAGTGTGATCGAAAAGAGCAGAAAGCGTGATAAAAAGAGAACTGAACCGAGAAGATGAAAATTAAGAAACACACAAAAACCGGGTGTCTTTTCGCAACTTTTCAATTTTTTTTTCTTACTTCCTTTCGCTTGACAACCCAAGGTTTTTTCTACGGTCAAATTTCGCATCATTTCGACTTCCGACTATGAACGACTCGTGTCTTCTTAGATCGTCTTTCTCGCTCGAAAACCCGGTATTCTTCCGGAATGTCTGTTTTATACTGACCATATTTGAATTCCCTATCACCAGCTATTCAATGTACCTGATGGTGTTCCATTCGCCGGCTCAAATGAAGGACATGAATAAGTACTTGATGAATATGGCGTGTTGGTGAGTACGAAGCACTTAAGGCACAGGTTTTATAAGGCAAGCGCGGCGCTATTTCAATTTTTTGTAAATTTGAACAATTGTTTTCTTCCATCCAGGACCCGCTTAATGGACCTTATGTACTCGTTGTTCGTTATTCCTTACTTTTTCATTCCAACTCTCGTTGTGCTCCCGGTTGGAGTTTTCAGCCTGATTGGAATTCCAACGGAAGTGCAACTCGTGATGCTTGCTATAATTATTTCAGGTTAGATGAGCAGAGCGTCATCTTAAAAACACAAGTGACTAATTTTGCAGGCTTGGGTTCGGCTGTCGTTCTAATTTTCGAAAATCGCTTCAACGCTATTGCTCCAGCATACTTTCGTTTTAAACTGAAACATCGGAAATGTTATCACTCTATTATGTTTATAATCAGTTTTTGCATTTTTATATCTTCTTTTCTTCAACTAGAGGATCAAAAAATGGCGAAACAAGGATATTTGTCGGTAGGGAAATAAATCGATATTTTTGGCCCGCCATGACGGTTAAACGCGCTCCGGTTAACGCATCCTTTGTGGATTTTTTTCGCAAATAATTGTTTTTACAACAAAAAAAGGGGAGAACCCGACGAAATAATTTGGAAACCAAAATTAAAATCATCAAGCAAATAATAAGTTCAGGGCAGCGGAGCGCGTTTGACCGTAATGGGAAATTATTGAGAATCAAGAGGAGCAATTTAGTTTCTCAAGACTTCTCGATCCCACATACACATCTACTTCTAATTAGAACCCATTTTCCAGATGTTTTCATGTCCGCTTCCTGAATTCCTAACAAGTGCATTCTCCTTCAAACCGGTTTCCATTGAAATGCTTATCGTTACTGTATTTCTTTTTTCGGCGCTTGTTGGCGCCCAGGTCGCATTTTTCGGGTTTTCCAGCTTTTATTGTCTCTATTCTATGAAGACTAGCAAAATGTCAAAGTCGACGAGGAATCTTCAACGGAAGTTTTTTCTAACCGCTTGGTTGCAGGTAAAACTTCTTTTTTTGTTTCAATGGACTTTGAAAAATGGTTTCAGATTCTCTCCCACATAATGATAATTGTGATTCCAATGGGCTACACATTTGTCACATTTTTGCTAATGTACAGAAATCAAGGTTAGCTATTTTGAAGCTGAACACGCCTATTTTTGCAAACCTGACGTTTGTGCATCTTTTTTGTGTTGGTTTTTCAATGTTTTCTCGTCCTTTATTTTTTATCGTATTTATCAGTCGCATCAGGCTTTTATTCCAATTTTCAGTCTTGGTGAACCTCTCATCCATCATTATCACCTTTCACGGCACAGTCACATCCGTCTCAACAATCGCCATCAATCGACCGTTTCGAAACCGTGTCAAAGTGTGGCTTTTTCCGAAAAAGTTTCTTCATCGGAGGAGTAGCACACTGCTTAATTTGCTCACAGTATCTTCTAGTTGGATTTGAGCTTCCAGCAGTTAATTTATTAATTTATAAATAATGTCGGGCTCAGAACAGTACACCGGGATTCGCAGTACCTTGGGTACTTGAAGAACGAATCGACTTTGTCATCTTTGTAATTTATCTTTAATGCTTTTATTTTATTGTTACCAGTTTATGTATACATATGCAAAATAAAAATATGTAAATTTCCCTACATAACCTTTAAAGCAGTCACCTCATCTTCCAGCGCTGGACTTTCCGCTCGCTGAACCAGCCAATTCTCATCAGTGACCGGCGGGGTTGTCCGCGAGCTCAGTGTGCCCGTCTCAGAACTGGTGCCCAACACCCAGAACGTCTCCATGACACCTTTTCCTTTGATTATCACCTCTCCGCGAGAGCTTGTCTCGTATTTATGAGGATAATGGGTGGTGAGAAGGGAATGGGCATCGGCTGTCATATGAATTAGAGATGGTTTTCCGTTACTCTCCATTCGCGATGCAGTGTTGACGGTGTCCCCGAATAGACAGTATCGGGGCATTGATAAGCCTACTACGCCGGCTACGCAGGGTCCTGGAAAGGGTAAGGCTTGATAGGGAAAGAAGAAGAGGGCGATCAAACAAACCACTGTTAATTCCAATCCTCAGCTCGACGACCTCTTTCGGAAGATGTGGCACTTTGAATTTCCGGCAGTATTCCATGAAATGAAGTGACATATCCACAATTTGCCTGAGAAATTGTGAGCGGATTTTTGGTATTTTGATTATAACTAAGCTAACGCGTGTCCGTGTCCGTGTCCGTTCTTTGGATTCCAAACTCTTTGGGTACGTTTTCTTTATGGTTCCGACTGCTCTCTGATAATCTAATTTTCAAATTTGGACAAAAAGAGTAGTCATAATTAAAGAGCAATCCTGCCCAAATAGACCGTACACAAATTTAGTACCTGAAGATCAGCCGTAATCAAAAAGCGTACCCAAAGAGTCTGGGACTCATTGAGTATTGGCCCATCAATTGGATTCAAGTTTTCTCTCGGAGTAATCATAAGCTCAAAATCAAAACCCTATTGAAAAATGTGTTCATTTGGTCATTATTTGGAACCCCACTTCACGCCGACTTTCTTGTCAGTTACCCGAATCTGAACAGTGTTGTTCTCGTCTCACGAGGAGTATCGGCACGAATTTTGACACAGTTAAAGGAGTGTGGCCGTAACCCATTCAACGAGGGAGTGATGAATAAGAGTGAGCGCTCTTATTTCCTCTCACTCTCTTGTTGAATATGTTGGTTACGGTCGCAGTCATTCAACTGTGTCAATATTCTTAATGAGAAAGCGACCATTTTAAAAGATGATAGGTACTTGATGAGTGAGTATTATTGGAATTTCGAATAGTGTTTTTTTTTCGGATTTCTGAACCATACTTACTTGAAATTATATTTTAAATTTGCAAGAGCCTAATCGGCTTGGTTAAATAAGCGTTGAGATGTGATCAAAACAACTTTTTCCTACCTCCTTTAACACTAGACAAATTCAAAAAAACCGACTTACTTAATATGCACATGACCATTCCTAGTCGGCAATCCCGAAACACAAAGATAACCGTCACCAATCGATTCCACCTTATAAACGCCATGCTCTTCGATAATAGTGTCAAAATTGCTGTACAAATCGTTCAACAAATTGACCACTTGAAAAGGCGAACATTTCGCCGCCAAAATTGTAAACTTCACGACATCCGAAAAGAACACGGTGACTGAATCAAATCCTTCCGGTTCGACAGTCTGACCGGCTTTCAACCGCTCGGCCACCTGTTTTGGAAGCATTCGGCTTAACAGAATATCCGCCTTTTTCTTCTCCAACGTCAATTCTTTGGTTCTTTCCTCAATATCCACTTCCAGAGTGGTTGTGTACTCTTCCAGCATGTTGAATACGTGGTCCATTAGATTCGTGTTGGCTCTGTAAAGGTTATTATGTAGTTTTCTTGTATGTGAGTGAGTGGCTGAGACTTACTTTGGCGTCATTCCAAACAATGCTTTGCAAATTTCCTCAGACTTTGGCCGTTCTTCGGGATTTTCCGCCCAACAGTCCTGGACCAGTGTTAATAGGGAGTTGGACACTTCGGCGTCAAGCACCAGGTCAGGGCGGATTGCACGGCTCCCTCCTTTCTTTACCATGTAGATTATTTCTGGAATTTTTTATTCATGAGGATGCGGAGAGTGTGCTGGAGCTTGTTTGCATGGTTATTTCGATCAAATTTTGTGTCATTGGACCAAGCTTATAGGCCGTTTCCATGTTGATTACCGTAAAACCTGTATTAGAGCGGCATCCCCTTTGACGAGAATAACACTGGGGTATATTTTTTGAATTCGCGCCGCTCGCCAGGCGACAACTTTTGTAAAATAATGTTTTTGGTTTGGTTTTTTTCCGATAGTGTGAAATTATTCGCGCTTCTTTATTTTTAGGCCTTATTTGAAAGCGTTGCGTGTGGGCATTCGGGCGCATTTACTCACTCCCTCCTCATCCCCAGTGGAATACATTTTAAAAATTGATTTTTGTTTATATTTACTTTCTGCAGTGAAATATGCCGTACGAATACAGGTTTTACGGTATATTCAAAAATTCTCACCATCCACATGCTCCTTCCTATTCGCCAAATCCCATGCCTCCCTTTTGGTCAAAATCTCCGAAGCTATAATAGCAAAAGAATACACATCAGCACTAGGTTCGATCTGTGAGACGGTCAGCGATCCTTTGAGCACCTCTGGAGCCGTCCACAATAATCTCTTCTTACTCGGCGTCTCCTCTTCTTGCAAATTGTCCAATCCATAGTCTGCCACTTTGACCTGCCAACTGTCATTAACCAGGCAATTAGCCGATCGGAGATTCCCATGAACTCTCAGAAAACTCTTATGTATGTAATTCATTCCCTCCGCAATGTCCCGAATAATACAAAACATGAAAAAGTAGTCCATAGAGAAGTTTCCACGAGCAATAATATCCTGAAGTGAGCCCCTGGAACACATCTTCCACACGGCCACAAAACGGGGTCCATCCACTGATAAGCCGATAAATTTGTTTACATTATCGTGTTCCATTTTACGAAGTTTCACGAATCGATCACGATCCTCCTTTGTCAAATAGCTCGTGCGATGTTTCGTTGTCACCGCCAGATTCTTTTCGTACATCATCACCGTGTAAATCTCATGAAAAATGCTCGCGCCGGTTATTCGACTGTCACCAGTCCTAATAGAGTGGGCCGTCGATTGCAACGATCGCTTGCTGCTCTTGCTGGTTTTCTCCGGAACTGTCAGTTTTATCGCAGGGATTTGCCATTCTGAATCTAGCCGGGCTCGCTGCAAATGCCGGTTTCGCAAAGTGCAACCGAGGCAGATGAGCAAAGTGAGGAGTAGGCAAATTAGAACGATGGTAATCACAAATAGGAGAATTCCGTTTTGTTTCCAAAAGTTTCCACGGCAGCTTCTGCCGGAAAATCCACAAATTGGGATGTCTAATGGGCGAGAGCCACCCCAGAAGTACCAAATTTCGGTTTCGTTAGAGTAGACGAGGTCGAGTTTCTAGAATGTAAAGGTTATAATTAGATATGTAAATAAAAAAAATTGCCCGAAAATGCCTAGTTTGGAAGAGCCAACAGCCATCGTTCACAATATCCTATACTCGGTATAAAACGCTGAAAACTCGCTCCAATCGAACAAAAAATTTTGCATGCATTTGGAGTGAGGTTTAGAGAAATCAGAGAAAAAAATCGGCTACGGCTCTCTCAATTTTATGCACACTCTCGTCACCAACGTCGCCTCGTCCACTACTGTGCGAAGGCAGCGCGTTTGCAGCGCTCCGTACTGAGAATATTTATTTCAATTTCTAGCCAAATATTCTCAGTACGGAGCGCTTTAAATTCGCTCAATTTACAGGCGGCCAAGTTGGCGATGTGCAGAAAATTGTGAGAGCCTGGCCAATGTTTCTCAGGGAATTCTAGCCATGGAAAACGGCTAACAGCCACTGATTTGGGGCAAGTGCCATATGTATTTGGCACAAGCCTCATATTCGATGGCTATTAACCGTTTTCAATGGCTATTAGCCGTTTTCGTCGGCTATAATTTTCAAATTTTTTCCATTTCAATTTTGGAAATCCTATGTCTGGAAAAAGTCGCAAAATTATTGAGTAAGCGCGAAAATTGTCCCCTTAATTGTTGCATATAAACATTCTATAACTGCGTTGCCAACCGACGAATTGTTTATAGGCGGTGACATTACTCCATAATGGCTAATAGCCCTTTTCGGCGGCTAATAGCCATATTCGACGGCTAATAGCCATTATGGCTAATAACCAAATTTGTCGGCTAGTTGCTATATAGCCCGCTATTAGCCTTTTCGGCTGCAATTAGCTATTTTCAGCGGCTATTAGCCACGTAGATGCCGACTCTCGCCAAACATTTCCTGAGTTCCCTTATGTCTCTGAATCTCACTCACTCCAAATACATACATACCCATTCAAGTTTACTGTGCGATTAGAACGAATTTGCAGCGTTTTATATCGAGCTCTCAATTTTCCTGCTGGTCACAATAAGAGCTTAGCGAAAAACTCAAGGCCACGCCCCTCAGGTTTTTGAGGCTGAATGAGTGTGGCTTTACATGACCTCTGTATTTTCTCAAAAGGCTTGCGGGGTTTTCAGACCGGCAAGAAAATTGGGATTAAATACAAAATGAGCAAAAAAAAAACAAAAATTAAAACTTTGAAAGATGGCCGTGGAAGAAGTTTTTCGCAGGGACTAACTTCAAGCAAAACTCTTCCAACAATCGGCATTTTGCATTGGGTTTTCAAACAAGTTGCATCATGGAAACACGAGTGTTCTGTCTGCGTCTCTTCACATACCACTGTGATTGCGTGGCCGCGCATCGATAAGTGGGCGGGGTTTCGTTTTTTCATGATGCGACTCGATTGAAAACACAATACATACATATGCACCTCAGAATTGGCAAATGACATGTTGACAAGTGGTATCTGTTCATATTTAGAGTTGAGCCCGTACAGTTGAAAAAACGGCACCCTTGCCAGATTATTGTTAATGATCACGTTTCCAGTCATTCCTGAATTACAACTTGCTCATTTCTATTGTTTGACATACATACCATCAAACGTGGTGACCATCTGCGGAATCAACTTTCTCAAATCGTTGTAATCCGCCGAATTTGTGGAATTTAGGCGACTAACCGCTAATCCGTATAAATAGAAGACGTCGAACAGATGACGGGCGTAGGCGCCCATCTGTGAGCTTTGATGTACACAAACATACATGAATACATAGCTTAATCTTTTGGTCTTTATCAAAACTCACATAGGCATCGGAACTGAGACAGGCCGGTGTGTCACAGCTCATTGGCGGAGCTCGGATGGCGTTGAAAATGTTTTTGGTTAGATAGGTCAAAAAATCCGTGTCGTGGACGTCACCGTTTATGTCTATCTGGAAGGAAAGGCTTTGAAAATGGGGGAGGGAAATAGGAAGGGAGGGAGAGAAGGGTACATACCACAAGCATTCTAGACGCGGCTTTTTTGACGGTATCCTCCAAGCCATCAGGTTCCTCGGTGAACGATTCCCAGATAGGGGTCAGGCCATTGGAGACTGTAAAAAAAAAAATAGCACCTAGTCGCCGATAAGCGCAGAAAACCCGGTCAAACACGATTTTTTGTTGCGAGAGAAGTTAGACAGTTAGACAAAACACCAACGTTCGGTGATTGAAGATATGCAGACGACAAAAGGTGTTGCACACCACGATAGAGCGCGAAATCAATTGGTCTCACCAGTGTGCCTTATCGAAAAAAATTTGTCGACAAATGCCCTTTTTGACAAATTATCGACAAAAAATTTGTCGAATTTGTCAAAATTTTGTCGACAAATTTATCGACAAAAATTCGAATTTGTCGTTTTTGTCGATAAATTTGTCGACAAATAATTTCGACAAAAAATCGACAAAAAATTTTCGACAAAAAACGACAAAAAATTTCGACAAAATATATTTTCTTGCTAGTCGACATCGGTTGCCGCGCCGATCTCATGCAAATGATAGCGATCGCGGACCCGTGATTTGTCGGTACAAGAAACTATGTATAGCCGGTTGCGGTCTCCAAGAGGGCAGCTACCAGACAGCTACCAGACAGCTACCTGGCAGCTACCTGGCAGCTACCTGGCAGCTATTTGGCGGCTATTTGGCGGCTATTTGGCGGCTATTTGGCGGCTATTTGGCGGCTATTTGGCGGCTATTTGGCGGCTATTTGGCGGCTGTCTGGCGGCTATCTGGCGGCTATCTGGCGGCTATCTGGCGGCTATCTGGCGGCTATCTGGTGGCTATCTGGTTCGATTTCATACCAGTTCTATTTCGTACAAGTTCTATTTCGTACCAGTTCGATTTCATACCAGTTCTATTTCGTACGAGTTCTATTTTGTACGAGTTCTATTTCGTACCAGTTCTATTTCATACCAGTTCTATTTCGTACGAGTTCTATTTTGTACGAGTTATATTTCGTACCAGTTCTATTTTGTACGAGCTCTATTCCGTGCAGTTCTATTCCGCGCAGTTCTATTCCGTGCAGTTCTATTTCGTTCAGTTCTATAACGTAGCAGTTCTATTCCGTGCGAGTTCTATTCCATATCCAGTTCTATTCCATAGCGGTTCTACTCCGTGCGAGTTCTATACCATAGCACCTCCGAAGGAACTGCCCGGAATACAGCTATCCGAAATAGAATTGTAAAATTTGATGTCTTCTGCAGTTCTACAACAACACTTCGAAATTGCGCGCTGCATTATTTAGCCAATTTGTCGAAATTTTTTGTCGAATTTTTGTCGACAAAATTTCGACAAATTTGTCAAAATTTTTTATCGACAAATTTGTCGAATTTGTCGACTTTTTGTCGATAAAATTCGACGAAAAACTTTGACAAATTTATCGACAAATTTGTCGATCCTTTGTCGATAAGGCACACTGGGTCTCACCAATTATAAAGTATTCTTTTTTGAAAATTCTTACACGTATTCTTCCCCAAATTGGTCTGCACACCAAACCCAATACTTCTCATCGTCAAAAGCACATGCACATACTCGTCGCTTGTCATGTTCATCTCGGAAACTTGCAACAAATAGTCTCGTTTCACACCGCCAGAGGTTCCGCAAAACAGAATGACTGAAATTTACTGCAATTAAAAGCAAAATTTAACCGTTTCTCCCCTCACTTCTCGCTCTACTCTTCACAAACTCCAACGTGGATCTCGTGGCGTACGGAGTCGACACCTCCAACGCCTCCTTCACCAAAATCTGAACCGGATACCTGTCCGGCTCACTGAGCACCGTCTCCACGTCGTTTATCACCGATTGACAGTAGTTTTGATCGTCGGCGTAGTACAGAATGGCGATGCGACTCCAATCGTAGAGCTCGAGGATTTTGGAGGTGGCCATGCCCAGGCTGAATGGGAAAGGTTAAGGAGAATGCTATAAATTCAAAAAATGAAGTGACCAACGTTTGCGAAATCGGCAGCACTGTGGTCACATAGGGGAATCGAGACTTGTCGGACAGCTCCGATTCCGAGACGAATCCCCAGCCGAGCACGGGTTTTTGGTAAATCGCTGACAGTACGCCCATCACTTCCAGCGGTTGAGCACACGGCGGACCAATCACCACGTCCACGTTCAAGTCTCTCATGAAATGGAGTCCAGTTTTTACCGTGTTTGCCAGGTCGCATTCGGTGTACTCGACAATGTATCTGGACGGGGAAAATGTACATATGTATGTGGATCTTTGGCTATTGAATTTCGACGGCTAGCTCCCGATTGAACGCTAATTGCTGGCTATTAGCCGTCGAGTTTTGGGTGTGGTGAAACAAATTGTGCCCATTTTAAGAGCTTGCACACGGTGTCCAGGATTGAAAATGTGGGCGGAGCCTAATTTGCTGGCGCGCCAGCAAACTTGCATGGCGCACTTTCGGTGCTAGCGCATTTTTTTATTGATTTTTTTATTTTTCTTTCAGTAAAACCTGTTTTTCTTTATTTTTAATACCATAAAATTGCCCAAACTTCGATTTTCGTGAAGATTTATCCTGCAAAAATACCAAAAAACTCGAAACGAATATTTCGAAATGGTGGCTGAACCAAATGCGACGTTGTTAGGCTTAAAAAATTTCTAAAGACCTCAGCTATAATTACGTTGGAGCACACGTGGGAAAAAATTAAGAATTTATGCTTTTTTTCCCGAAAAACATAAAAAATGCGCCAAAAAATCCAGTGGGGCGCGTTTGCTCGGCTCCGCCCACTTTTCAAATCCTGGAAACCGTGTTGCGCGATTAAATTGGTTGAGAAATAAGAAAGTTATTAGCGGTTTGCTGAAATTTCCCGTCAACGTACTTTATAGATAGGTAACTTTGCAAATACGATTAAAACGAATATTTTAAGCGCCCAGAAAAGTTGAAAAGTGGCTGAGTAATAGGGATTGGAAATCGGCTAATAGCCATATAATGGCCTATAGTCGCTATATCCACGCCAATGTTGCGCCGAGTTAGCGCCAATCGCCGATTACGTGCCATCTATGCGCCAGTAAAGGCTATCTGCCGTTTTTAACGGCTAATAGCCTACACACCCATCCCAGAAGTTCGCGTATGCTATATCGAATATACCGCGTTATTTTGGAGGATTGTTGTGGTCGGTGTTGGCTAATTTCCAACATTTTTGGCGGAGGGACAAGAAAATAGGAAATTTCGTGAAATATGTGTACAAAAAATGGTAATCGCCATTCGGTGTACTCGACAATGTATCTGGACGGGGAAAATGTATGTATGTGGATCTTTGGCTATTGAATTTCGACGGCTAGCTCCCGATTGAACGCTAATTGCTGGCTATTAGCCGTCGAGTTTTGGGTGTGGTGAAACAAATTGTGCCCATTTTAAGAGCTTGTACACGGTGTCCAGGATTGAAAATGTGGGCGGAGCCTAATTTGCTGGCGCGCCAGCAAACTTGCATGGCGCACTTTCGGTGCTAGCGCATTTTTTTATTGATTTTTTTTATTTTTCTTTCAGTAAAACCTGTTTTTCTTTATTTTTAATACCATAAAATTGCCCAAACTTCGATTTTCGTGAAGATTTATCCTGCAAAAATACCAAAAAACTCGAAACGAATATTTCGAAATGGTGGCTGAACCAAATGCGACGTTCTGAGGCTTAAAAAATTTCTAAAAACCTCAGCTATAATTACGTTGGAGCACACGTGGGAAAAAATTAAGAATTTATGCTTTTTTTCCCGAAAAACATAAAAAATGCGCCAAAAAATCCAGTGGGGCGCGTTTGCTCGGCTCCGCCCACTTTTCAAATCCTGGAAACCGTGTTGCGCGATTAAATTGGTTAAGAAATAAGAAAGTTATTAGCGGTTTGCTGAAAAGAAGTTCGCGTATGCTATATCGGAAGTTCGCGTATGCTATATCGAATATACCGCGTTATTTTGGAGGGTTGTTGTGGTCGGTGTTGGCTAATTTCCAACATTTTTGGCGGAGGGACAAGAAAATAGGAAATTTCGTGAAATATGTGTACAAAAAATGGTAAACGTTGACTTTTCTAGGACCGCTATGTAGAATTTTAAGGTCTTAAAATCTGATTTTTCAAATCAGAATTTTCCAAAAGATACGCGCCCGAGAAGATAACAACGACCTTCCTTCCAAAACGGGGAAAAATAAAGTTTAAAAATCACGGCAACTGGATTACGGTAGGCAACACCAGTCCGCAAACACGTAAAGAGGCGGAGCTTCTTCCTAGGTTTTATCAGAAACATACTCAAACTCAAAATCCCTCAACAATCCCTGTGATTGAAGATATCGAACTGCTAGCGGAACCGCTCCACCTGATAGCGACCAGCCGATCGAAATGGTTTGCGTAGTTTGAGCGGCGGCGATCCCCACACGAATCTGAGTGTGAAAAATGGCTTGTGATGCGTAGCCAGGCTTACCGTACCTTGGTTTTTGTAGTATTGACCAGCTGACAATCGACCCAGTGGTCGAAATAGTGGAAAATAAAAAATATAAAGTGGAGAAACTTCATTTAAGACGAACCTAAACAATTGAAACTGAAAATGAAACGGAGAGAAAGAAAGCCTTGCAAAAATTTCACTTTAAGGTGCTTCTTTTTGGTCTCTATATTTCTGGGTGGGATTTCGAAATTTTGCTCCCCCTAGATTAAATGTCAAACAGAATATAGAATATAGAATACAGAATAACAACAACATTTGGTTTTTATTTATTTTTATTTACAATTATAGCAGAAAGAAAGGAAACACTTGAGCAACAACAACAAAAAAGAGAAAAGAGAAAAAGCAGAAAAGAGCAGGCTATATAACTTTCAAAGTATCCATCATTTTATACTGTCTATAAATCGGACCCTCTCCAGTCGCTGGTCTCGTTCCGTACGGGCTCACCGATCGAGGCTCAGCTGCTTGTGGTGTTGGCGGTTTATGTGGCGGCGTCGGCGTTCTTTTCCGAACATCAGGACCTGGCAAATTGGCCGCCAAACCTGGCGCCACTTCACCAACTCGTCCGAGCACCCAGAACGTCTGCATGACACCTTTTCCTTTGATTATCACCTCTCCGCGAGAGCTTGTCTCGTATTTATGAGGATAATGGGTGGTGAGGAGTGAATGAGCGGCGGATGTCATGTGGATTAGGGATGGTTTTCCGTTACTCTCCATTCGCGAGGCAGTGTTGACTGTGTCGCCGAATAGACAGTAGCGGGGCATTGATAAGCCTACCACGCCGGCTACGCAGGGCCCTGGAATGAGATAGGTTTGTTTGGGTTTTCTAATTATTTTGTGTTTTTTCCAAGATCTCATTTTGTCTAACTGTCTAACTTATTTAAAAAAAATTTAACTACCCTGACACTACCCAGGGTAATTTGGTTTCTTATCTTTGAATTCAATGGCTAATAGAAGTACACGGTGTGTTGGACGGAACGTTGGAAAATAAAATTTAAACTGCGCCGGTTTTTTTCTCGAAACAAAAAAATTATCGCCTAAGCGTGGTCGCATTTAGCTGCGCAGCGTTTTTCTGCGTTAAACTGATACGAAGAGGAGACGCAGACAAGTAGAGTGTGAGGATACTGTTGTTTTTGTAGCAAACTATTGTGTTTCCAATCGACTTGCGACATGAAAGCTCCGGACTCCGCCCACTTTTTTTGTGTCGTTCTGTCTGCGTCTCTTCAAATATCACTGTGTTCGCGTGGTCGCGCACAAATAAGTGGGCGGAGTCTCGCGTTCTCACGTCGCAAGTCGATTGAAAACACAATATCGCCGGAGAGACGCAGACACTCAGCGGGGCGCGTTGCGAATAACTTTCCGGGCAGCACGCCGTGAACGTATGTATCTGCAAAAATCGCAAAACATTCAAATTTCGAACCTGAAAAACAATTCCCGTGGTGACACGTAACGACGCTCCGATATCCCGTCGCGCTTACTTTAGCGGACCGCGCATACGGGCGTTTTGAAAATTTCAGTTCTTTTTTGGTATATTTGTCGCAGATTTTTTTTTAATTTTTGATTTTCTATATTATTAGCTATTCTAGCTTTA
Organism: Caenorhabditis japonica; assembly: GCA_963572235.1. Lineage (NCBI taxonomy): Eukaryota > Metazoa > Nematoda > Chromadorea > Rhabditida > Rhabditidae > Caenorhabditis > Caenorhabditis japonica. The sequence continues at coordinate 19,774,176 of OY754343.1, read as the reverse complement.
AATCTGTTCTATTTCTGCTCGATTAATTTGGACCCAAACCCCTTGTAAAACGGGCAACTAGGGGAAAAAGAAAACCAAATGGCAAGTGTACTTACCACTGTTAATTCCAATCCTCAACTCTAGCTGCTCTCGTGGCAAGTGTGGGATTTTGAACCGTCGGCAATACTCCATGAATTTTATGGACATGTCCACAATTTGTCTGTAATTTTATTCATGAGAAAATTCAACAATCCCGACAAACTTATGCCGCGTCCAAAGTTTTAAAAAAATTCTGAATTCGTGCACTTTTTGAAGTTCAAAACTCCGCAAAAATACAGGAAAACAGGTTGTGGTAAACATCTGTTTTTTTTTCTGAATTTATGGCTATTAGCCATCGATTTGGGGGGGGGAGGGGTATGCAAAATGCAAAATGTTTTCAATGGCTAAGTGTCGATTATCGCCAGGAGCAAGCTGTGCGTTTTAATGGCTAGCAATCATCCATTTTCGACGGCTAATCGCCATGTATTGTGTTTTCAATCGAGCTGCGACATCAAAACGTGAAACCCCGCCCACTTACAATGCTATTTGAAGAGACGCAGACAAAAAAGTAAATCGTTTTAAAACACAATAGCTGCTTTAAAACGGCTAAAAGGCTTTTAGAGACCCCATCAGTACTCACCTAATATGAGCATAACCATTCCTGGTCGGCAATCCAGAAACACAAAGATAACCATCACCAATCGATTCCACCTTATAAACGCCATGATCCTCGATAATAGTGTCAAAGTTACTGTACAAGTCGTTCAACAAATTGACGACTTGAAACGGCGAGCATTTCGCCGCCAAAATTGTAAACTTCACCACATCAGAAAAGAATACGGTGACTGAATCGAACCCTTCCGGTTCGACAGTCTGACCGGCTTTCAACCGCTCGGCCACCTGTTTTGGAAGCATTCGGCTCAACAGAATATCCGCCTTTTTCTTCTCCAAACTCAATTGTTTCGTTCTCTCCTGGATATCCATTTCCAGCGTGGTTGTGTACTCTTCCAGCATGTTGAATACGTGATCCATTAGATTGGTTTTTGTTCTACAAAGAGATCAGATTATAGTAGGCTATACTAGGATGTAGGCTATAATACTTTGGCATGAGCTCTGATAACTGAGCACATATGCTTTCAGATAGGGGTCTCTCCTCCGGCAACTCTGACCAACAATCTTTGACGAGGCTGACTAACGCCGGATTAACATCATCTGCGTTGATGGCAAGGTCGGGACGCATTGGGAATTGACCGCCTTTTTTCACTTTGTAGAGTATTTCTGAAAATCGAGGGTAGTGCAATGGGATTGATTATTCACCGGGTTGCAAAAAAAAAATTGAAAAAAAACATGTATGTAGTATTTACCATCATAACTCTCCTTCCGCTCCTCCAAATCATACGCCTCATTTTTTGTCAAAATCTCCGAAGCAATGATAGCAAAAGAGTACACATCAGCAGACGGTTCCATCTGCGAAACGGTCAGCGATCCTCTGAGCACTTCCGGAGCCGCCCACAGTAATCTCGTCTTGCTCGGCGACTCTTCTTCTTGCAAATTGTCCACACCGTAATCTGCCAGCTTGACTTGCCAACTGTCATTTACCAGGCATGTGGCGGAGCGGAGGTTACCGTGAACTCGCAGGAAACTGTGATGCAGGTAGTTCATGCCCTGGAAATTGGGTTTTAGGGCGGTCAGAGTCACACGGCGTGCGCCCCTATCCTATCGCATGTCTGCGTCTCCACAGTGTAGAGCGTTCGTTTGGCTAATTGTAAGCGCGTGCGGATGGAGACGAAGAGAAGCGAGAAATGGCTTACAAAAATTTGCGTTCAAAAAAGGATCAAAAATGTAGTCCCGACATCTTAAAAAAATGATTTTCATTTTTTAATTTTTTTATTATTCAGGTTACTGTAGATTGAAAAGTCCGCAATCACCGAAAAATGTGAAATTTATAGAACATTCACAATTTTTTTTCATTAGGATGATCGAAAGAAATAGGGGAAAAAAAGAATATTGGAAAAATTAGAAATTTCAATATTGACAAATTTCGGGTTACTGTAGATTTAAAAGTCCGCAATCACCGAAAAATGTCAAATTTCACGACAATTTGCAGATTTTAACATTTTAAATGAACAATAATCCTTTGTACTAAAGAAAAGTTATTTGATAAAAAAAATTTTCAATTTAAACAAATTTTGGGTTATTGTAGATTGAAAAGTCCGCAAACACCACACCAGAGCCAGAAAAACATCAAATTTAACAAAAATTCACTGATTTTTGTATTTTTATTGGAAAAATTGGTAGTATTAGAAAAAAAAGTTAGAAATTTCAAAACAAATTTTGGGTTACTGTAGATTGAAAAGTCCGCAATCACCGAAAAGTGTCAAATTTCACGACAATTTGCAGATTTTAACAATTTCATTGAACAATAATTCTTAGTACTAAAGAATAGTTATTTGATAAAAAAAAAATTCAATTTTCCCAAATTTTGAGTTACTGTAGATTGGAAAGTCCGAAAACACCACACGAGAACCAGAAAAACATCAAATTTAACAGAAATTCACTGATTGTTGTATTTTTATTGAAAAATTTTGTAGTATTAGAAAAAACAGTTTGAAGTTTCAATTTAAACCAATTTTGGGTTACTGTAGATTGGAAAGTCCGCAAACACCACACCAGAACCAGAAAAACATCAAATTTAACAAAAATTCACTGATTTTTGTATTTTTATTGAAAAATTTTGTAGTATTAGAAAAAAACAGTTAGAAATTTCAATTTAAACAAATTTTAGGTTACTGTAGATTGAAAAGTCCGCAATCACCGAAAAATGTCAAATTTAACGACAATTTGCAGATTTTAAGATTTTAATTGAACAATAATCTTTAGTACTGAAGAAAAGTTATTTGATAGAAGAAAATTTTCAATATTCCCAAATTTTTGGTTACTGTAGATTGAAAAGTCCGCAAACACCACACCAGAACCAGAAAAACATCAAATTTAACAAAAATTCACTGATTTTTGTATTTTTATTGGAAAATTTTGTAGTATTAGAAAAACAGTTAGAAATTTCAATTTAAACAAATTTTGGTTTACTGTACATTGAAAAGTCCGCAAACACCATATTTACGGAGACCCCACGAAATAGGGGGAAAGTGTTGAAACGCAGGAACGAAAAGGGGGGAAAATGGGCACAGTTTGTCTGCAAAAGTGCCGCACGGGTTTTCTACATTTTTGGAGAATGAGAAATAATGTTTTTTTTCCTGCTTTGTTTTGCTGGAATTTAGTTTTTAAAATGCGGAGACAAAATAGAAACGATTAAAAAATAAAAGCAGCGGAAAAGCTGCGAGAGGTCCACAAAATTATTGATTTTAGTGAAAAATAATATTTTTTGCGAAAATTCGGGTGATTTCGCATTAAAATAGGAAAATTGTGTGCTAAAAAGAAAGAATACATTGAAATACATCATCATAATATCATTTGAACTAAAAGCTTTCCAAATAAATGATTTAGGAATTTTTAAAGCAGCGGCAATTTCGAAAAATGGCGAATTTTAACTAAAATTGGGCATATTTAGGAAAATGTTTACAAAATATTACGAATTTGTTTGTTATTAGTCATTTTAACAAATAAAAATCAAGGAAAACAGAGAATTTTAGGAAGAAATCGAAGAAAAAGAGGAAAAATAATTTGGTGACGAAAATGAAAATCGCAAAGTACGAAGTTCAATGAAGCGCACCTGCATTTGTCGCGAATGGACAATAAATACCCAAAAAACTCCAAAAATGCAGAAAAAACCGTGCGGCACTTTTGCAGACAAACTGTGCCCATTTTCCCCCCTTTTCGTTCCTGCGTTGCAACACTTTCCCCCCTTTTTGTGGGGTCTCTATTTACGGAAAAATCGAAATTTTAATGGGTTCATGTTTTTTTTCTACCTTATTCCAATTTCAAACACTCTGAAAATTAAATAAAATATTTTATTTCCACCTCAAAAAGCATAAAAACACCACAATTGACGACAATTGATTCAAAATTAATGAATTTCGGTTACGGTGGTTTTAGAGGTCTGTAAACACCATAACAAGTAAAATTTTACAAAAGAGAATCATTGTTTGATTCAAAAAAAAGTAACTGATTTTGATTTTGTAACACTATAGCTCTAACCATGAAGAGACGCAGACAGGAAAGGAGGTCACTTTGATGCCTGCTTCTCTTCACTATCAATGATCTATCATCTTTCGCGTGCCATTTCTCGCTTCCCTGCGTCTCCATTCTTACAGGCGTTTAGCTAAACTAATGCTCTACACTGTGGAGACGCAGAGATGCAACAAAGCGCATTTGCCTTTACGCAGGGACTCACCTCAGCAACATCCTTTATAATGCAGAACATGAAGAAAAAGTCCATGGAAAAGTTGCCCTTGGCCAAAACATCCTGAAGAGAACCTCTCGAGCACAACTTCCACACAGCCAAAAACTGAGCACTGTCAATCGATAATCCAATAAACTTGTTGATATTCTCATGATCCAACTTTCTCAACTTTACAAATCGCTCCTTATCCGCCTGACTCAACATGGCATACTGATGCTTTCTGGTGAGCACCACCTCCTTCTCGTACATCATCACAGTGTAGCTCTCGCAGAACTCGCTGCTCATCGACGCGTGACTATCGTCCGTTTGCGCCGATCGTCCCGATTGAAGCGATCGTCTACTCAAACTGTTCGAACGTCGCTTCTCGGGTTCTCGCAACTTTACGTATGGAATTTGCCACTCGGAGTTTTGACGTGCCTGCTCGTCGCGACGACTTCGAATCATGCACCCACCACAGACGATGAACATGAGAAGAATGAGGATCACAATTGTGGTGGAGACGATTACAAGAATACGGTATTGGTCCCAGAATGGGATGGGGCAGGATTTGCCGAGTAAGCCGCAAATGGGAGTGTCCAATGGGCGTTGACCGTCCCAAAAGTGCCACACTGTACTTGACTCGTCAGTGTATCCAAGGGATACTGTCTGAAAAGATGGGGATAACGGTACCCAGAAAACTTGTTCAACTGGCTGCCTCACGGATCAAATGTGGTGGATGCATATAGTGTCCGTATTTGAATAATTTCCTTATGATCCATCAATTATGGACACTATATGCATCCACCACATTTCACATGTGATCAACGAGCGCTGTAAATTCGTTCCATTCACACTGAGCGACATGGGCGACGAGAGAGAGCGCAGCCGATATTTCGCGCTTTTTTTCTCTGAATCTCACGTGCGATTGGAGCGAATTTGCAGCACTTTATACCTTTAAAAAACCACCCACCGTATTCCCATTGATAAATGTCAAATTCAGAAGGGATACTTGATCGAATTTCGCATTTAGCCCGTACAACTGATACAGTGGCATTCTGGTGAGATTCTGTGTGATCACCACTTCTCCGGTCATTCCTGAAAAACAATTTTTTTAATGTCAAACCCATCGGTTAGCCTGCATGACACTATTTTAATGTATGCAAAAAAAAATTAACCACCACCAGGACCCGAACACGGGTGTCTAGATTATCAACCGCGCGTGTTACCATTTGCGGTGGATGCATATAGTGTCCTTTTAGACTCTGGAGATTTAATAAATCCGCGTCGTTCGATTAACGTTCACACGTTTTAAACAAGGGGTGACGAAGTAGCCATATGCCTCAGGCTTGTGTATATATACATACAGTTTCTTTGTTCTAATGCAAAATAAAAAACCAATAAAAAGTTATTACCGTAAAAACTGTAATAGAACACCACCTTTAATAGAACGCCACCTGTAATACAACGCCACTCCCAACGTCACTTCGAAAAATAGAACGCCACCCTCTAATAGAACGCCACCCTGTAATGCACCGCCACTCTGACAAACTGCAGCCTATAAACATGAGCCGGTGTTCCAGTAATTTTTTTTCAACGTGGATTACTGTAGTCTAAAGTACACAAACACCGAGGTGTGCAATGAACGATAAAGCTAGTTGATTACAGAGGGTACTACGATATAGAACTCGCACAAGATGGAACTGCAACGGAATATAATTGCGTGAAATAAAACTGTTTGAAATGGAGCTGTACTAAAAAAAAACCAGTGCACGTAATACAACTCAGGGACTCACAATCTACAAAAAATTCTTCTTCGCGTTGTTCGAGCGGTTCTGATTCGGTACTGCTCCAATTCAGGAATTCCGTGCGAGTTCTATACTGTAGTAGGATGACAGTGATATGTCTCTTGAATTCGAATAACAGTACAAATGCATATTATCGGCCCGCTATGACGGTCAAACGCGCTCCGTTGAATTTGGTGTTTTTTGATTTTCATTTTGGTATCCAAATCACTTCATTTCGCGTATAAATTCAACGTGAAATGAAATATTACCGTTTCGAAAAAGTTGTCATCTCCGAAGCCGCGTAAACTTTGAATTTAGGATCCGCCTCTTCACGCGAATTTTAACCTTTTTAAAAATTTCAGGAAAAAAAGTGAAGGAAAATATAATTTTCATGAAATTCGCGTGAAGAGGCGGAGCTTAATTTTAAAGTTAACGCGGCTTTGGTGATGAAAACTTTTTTAAAACAATAATAATTCGGAATCCAAAATGAAAATCACAAAGTACTAAAATCAGTGGAGCGCGTTTCACCGTCGTTGCGGGTCGACAATATTTACATTCTTTTTTTTCTATTTTTTCTGTTGATTTTTGTTATTTTTGGTTGTTGAAAAGTTAAATTTGATTTTTTTTCTAAAAATTCAGCTTCGGAAAATACACCGCCACCCTCTAATAGAACGCCACCTCTAATACAACGCCACCCCTAGACCCACTCCGAAAAATAGACCGCCATGGCGGTATATTACAGTTTTTACGGTATATAGCGTCCAATCGATCATATGAACGATATGATTCAAATACGGACACTATATGCATCCACCGCATTCACACTTTTGACAGAAAAGTATACAAACCCGTGAAAAGAAGGCAAGAAGCGCAACAAAGTGATGAACTTTTGGCAGCTAGTTAAATGTGTCCTCGGTAGTATAGTGGTGAGTATCCGCGTCTGTCACATGCGAGACCCGGGTTCAATTCCCGGCCGGGGAGAAATTTTTTTTTGATGTTAAAATGTTTTGATAATTAAATTCAACGTTTTTAATCAAAGCGCCCATGGCCGAGTGGAGATCGCTTAAGGTGCTCTGTTCGATTCCCCATAATCGGAAAAGTGTTTTCCCCACAGCTCAGACCTTTCCAAAGCAATTCGGCTTCTCACTAACCGTCAAAACTGGTAACAAACTGCGGCACTAGAACCGAGACGTTGTCGTAAACACTGGGATTTGTGGAATTTGTGTGCGACAAAGCGATTCCGTAAAGGTAGACGACGTCGAAGAGGTGGCGGGCGTACGCGCCAAAGCCCTACAAGAATTATTTATAAGAGTGCGGAACCGAGAAAAAAAAACAAAATTTACAGATAAGGCCGTATTATTCAAACAGGCGGCAGTGGAGCAGCTCAATGGCGGGTTTCTGACATAGGCGGCGATGTTCTTTTGCATGTATTGAAGATAATTCTTGTCGCGGACCTCGCTGTTCAAGTCGATCTGTATAAATAATTTATATTTTTCAACAATGTTTAAAAAAAATCATAAATCCTTCTCACCACCAAAATTTTACTAGCTCCCTGTTTGGCTGCACCCTCGAGACCATCTGACACGTTGCTGAACGACTCCCAGACTGGAGTCAAGCCGGATTGACTGACTAAAACTGGTCAATAATAATATGTTCTTTCCTAGAAAAAGATAACTCACAAGTCGTCTTTCCTACAAACGTCTGCACACCGTAACCGATGCTTCTCATGGATAGCATCACATGCACGTACTCGTCGTTTGTCATGTTTAGTTGGGCGATTTTGATCATGTAGTTGCGTTTTTCGTCTCCAGTTTGGGCGCACCACAAGATTACTGAGCAAAAAAACGTTTTTTTTTTCAGGGACTCGAACCTGGGTGTCTAGATTAACATTCGCGCACGTTACCACTTTCACAGGTGAAATGCGGTGGATGCATATATTATTGTTTTAAAAAATTTGTCACCTGGCGAGAGGCGCGAATTCAAAAAATAGGATCCGCCTCATCGCCGAAATATTTTTGCAACTCTGCGCGCGCCAATTTGCAATCGCGGTGCGCGCGATTTTCTGCGTCGAATTTTTGTCCAGTGCCTTTCAATTTCTCCTGGAAACCTTTATAAAAATTGTTATTTTGAAGCGACTTTGGCAACTTTTGATTTAAAGTGAGTTTTTGATTTTCTTAATTGGATATTTGTTAATAAAGTAACGGAGATTCAACGCATAAAATCGCGCGCACCGCGATTGCAAATTGGCGCGCGCAGAGTTGCAAAAATATTTTGGCTAGGAGGCGGAGCCTATTTTTTGAATTCTCGCCTCTCGCCAGGTGACAAATTTTTTAAAACAATAATAGTGTCCGTATTTGAATCATATCGTGCATTTATGTAAATTAAGCTCTAGATATTTAATAAATCGTCGTTTGATTAACGTTTACACATTTTACTAATTCAGACACAAAAATCAAGAAATTTGGAAGAGCTGAAGTACAAAAATCAGTGCCGTTACAAGAAAAAAAATTGTAAGAAAAGTGAAAAAAAGCAGGGACAAAGTCGCCAAATGTCGCAGGCTTGTGTATATACAATTAATTCATTTATTTTAATGCAAAAAATAAATAAAAAGTTATTATATACCGTCCAATGAACCAAAAGGACGACATGATTAAAATACGGACACTATATGCATCCACAGCATTTCACCTGTGTTGCCACAGAGGCGTGGGATAAGAGAAAAATGCATGGTACTCTCTCCAAAAGGGCGATAAAGTGATGAACCTTTGACTTCCATTTTAACATGTCCTCGGTAGTATACACAGGTAAAACGGCATGGCTGAATGGTGGTTCACTGGTGCGCCGCTCGATGCTCGAGTGACGGAACCACCAACGGTTGAATTTGCGGTTTTTCAATGGTCCACCTTTCGCGCATCAGCGGTTTTTCTATGCGCAAAGTGTCTTTTTTTCGCTCATAAAACATATTGATTTTAAAAAGGGATCGGACATTTTTATTAAATACAACTATTCAAAAAATGGAAAAAAAATGCACATTAATTATTCGTCGTCCGCCTTTTGTCATTGGTGGTTTTCCATAGACGAACAATTTTTGATTTGAAGATCCGATTTCGAAACATTCCGTTCCTGAAAATAAATAAACTTTGTATCGAATAGGAATTTACAGAAAATAGGTTTTTGTAGAAATAGTGGACCTATTCTTATTTTGTGTTCAATCGAGAGGCTACATTAAAACATTAACGCCCGTTCAATTTTTTGCATGTGTCTATTTAAAAAGCAGGCGGGTTTTTGTGCAACTCTATTGAACACACAATAGTCGAAGATCTTACCAGCGCGATCCCGAATAGAGCCAAACAACTCCAATAGAAAATAACACGGGCGTTTCGAAACGAAAACTTTTCAAAACTTTTAAGTTTCGAAACGTCCCAGAGCCGATTGCGCGGTCGCACGCGAATAAGTTGGCGGGGTTTCCCTTTTTAATTATGCGACTCATTAAAAAAAATCACGGTTCTGGGTCGTTTCGAAACTTTAGTGCATTTTTAACGTTAAGTTTTTCAGTAAATTTTGAAAAAATCGTCGAATTTACTGGTAAAGGTACGACAACTATTTTATCCTTGTCCAAATTTTGTCAATACTGCGAACACGGCGACGAAAAATTGCATTAAAGTTTCGAAACGTTCCAGTTTCGAAATGACAGAAAACAAATGTGTTTTTTCTTTGAAAATATCCAAAATCAAACCTCTTCCAAATAGTTTCCAACAACAATGAACGGCTCGTAGAAGCAGCAAACAGTCAGAGTTCCGGACGGCGATCCGAGGAGCTAGCAACCGAGAAGACTCTTGAAAGACTATCCGATATCTCTTTAAGACATGATGAATGGTTCCGTCGTCGGCAACAATGAGATTTTTGAGAAGCTCAGCGGCTTCCTCACGGTTCACTGTAAAATAAAAATTTTTTTCAAATAGCTCACTTGATTCAGTACGGTTTCTAGCCGCGGTAATATTTGAACAAAGTTCAAGTATTCATAGGTACAGTTTGGTTTTAACTGATGATGCAAATATATTAATTTTTTAATTTTATAGTGAAGGTAAACAAGTTTTTCACGTATTATTGTTTTAAAAAAGTTGTCACCTCCAAAGCCGCGTGACCGTTAAAATTAGGCTCCGCCTCTTCACGCGAATTTCATGAAATTTTTATTTTCCTTCACTTTTTGTTCACAAAAATTTAAAAAGGTGGAAATTCGCGTGAAGAGGCGGAGCCTAATTTTAAAGGTCACGCGGCTTTGGAGGTGACAACTTTTTTAAAACAATAATATTTCAATATTGTCCATTCGCGAAAAAAGCAAGTGCGCTCCAAGAAATCACCTACTTCGTGGATTTCATTTTCTTCGCCAAATTATTTCAATTCACGTGTAAATTCAACGTAAAATTAAAAAATTTGGAGATGAAAATGAAATCCACGAAGTACTAAGTTTTGTGGAGCGCACTTGCTTTCTTCGCGAATGGACAATATACAAATAAATAAATACAAATATTGTTTATTCAATCGACTAGCGACATCAAAACGTGAACTCCCGCCCACTTTTTTTCACGCGAACATTAAATTTTAGTGCATTTTGAATTTTTACGTGAAAAAAAGTGGGCGGAGTTTCACGTTTTGATGTCGCAAGTCGATTGAAAACACAATAGAAAAAGATGTAAAAAAAAACCATAGTAAACTTCACGAGAAAAACAAATTAAAATTACATAGGATCAAGCGCATGCGCTGAGGCCATATTGCGCGATCGATTATTCGCCCACCGGTGGTGCATCGTTCAGAAATTAGCGGACACTCACGCATTGTTGTTGCGGCTCCTCCACCAAGCAGGCACCATTCGCGCATTACCGCCTGTTGGGCCACCATTCAATCACTTCTCATCCATGCCGGTTTACCTGTGTAGTGGTGAGTATCCGCGTCTGTCACATGCGAGACCCGGGTTCAATTCCCGGCCGGGGAGAAACTGTTTTTTTTTTGCATTTATAATTTATAATGGGGTTATTCACGAAATGGCAAAAAATGGCGAAAAACGGCAAAAAACTGCGCGAAAACTCGGAAAATTCTCCGATTGATCTGAAATTTTGGGAAATAAGGGAAAAAACTCTCCCGGACATTCCCAGAAAATGTCTGACAAAAATATCGATTTTAAGCATTTTCAGAGAAAAAAGCAATATTTCTTAAAGTTCGATATCTTGGTCTGAAATTTTGTGGGAATGCCCGGGAGAGTTTTTTCCCTTGTTTCCCAAAATTTCAGATCAATCGGAGCATTTTCCGAGTTTTCGCGCAGTTTTTTGCCGTTTTTTGCCATATTTTGCCATTTCGTGAATAACCCCATAATATTTATCACCTCTCGCCCTCTCCTTAATCGTGTTCAGCACACCATCCACTGTCCCGTTAGCATCCGGTGTCACCTCCTCCTTAAGCACAATCTGTATGGGCCATCCGCTCGGATCGTTGAACGCCGTCTCCACGTCTTCAATGACACTCGCACAATAGTTCAACTCGTTTTTATAGTACACCAGAGCAACTTTGTGCCAGTTGAACAGCTCGAGCAGCTCGGCAGCCACGTAGCCAAGGCTGAAAAGAGAGACAGAGAGAGAGAATTAATCGTGCGAACGGGGGCAGTTAAACTCACGAAAGAGAAGTGGGAAGAACTGTAGCCAAGTACGGAAATCGTGAAGTATCGGACAAGTCCGACTGGCTCACAAAACCCCAGCCGAGCACTGGCGTTTCATAGATATTCGCAATCACCGTCATTTCGCGAAGCGCCTGAGCACACGGCGGACCAATTATCAAGTCAACTTTGAGCTCTTTTGTGAACTTTATAGCGGCGCGGACCGTGCTTGATAGGTCGCATTCTGTATATTCGACAAAGTACCTAAAATTGTATTTTTTGAAGAAGATTGTGATGTTCTGTGCTCTCACTCACTCAAAGTCAAAATTGGCGACAAATCCATTGTTTTTGAGGCGCTCAATCGCCAATGGCACCGCACCGCCGCACTGTGACCAACCGATGGACACGCTTTGGGTGGTCTGCGCGGCTGCTATTCCTACTTTTATCTAAAAACATGTTGACACGGTGGTAAAGAGGGCTGGATTACCGTTCGCCTGGTTGTATTTGTGGGCATAGTGACGTTTGGGAAGTTTGTTAGATTTTGTGAGAACGTGGGGAAGAATTGTAGGGCGAGTAGGAAGAGGAGCAAAAAAAGACATTCCATGAAGGTCGGGAAATTGAATTTATTGTTATTTCTTGTTTCTAAATGTATGAAATGTATTCAAAGGATAAGGCAGCTCGAAAAACAGAGAACAAAACCAAGAGAAAAAGAAAAGAAAAATGGGAAGTGAATTTTCAAATATGGAGTGGGCGCATTTCGAATTTCAAAAGAAGTCGCATATTAAAAAATAAATGATTGGCTTCTTTTCCTTTTTATTTTTCAAAAGATTGACGTGTTTTCCATCCCCCACCATCAAAACAGACAAAAATCAAACATTCATTTATGGTCGGCGCGTCGAAATTGCACACGCGCCCCACCGCGATCACATCTGCGCGTCTCTCTTTTCTCAATATCTCGTTTCTCTAACGTCTCTCATCTCATCTAATTTCTGGCGGTGTAGGCAATTCGATAATAACAAATTCAACTTTTCAAAGACCTTTATTGTAAAAAACAATTTCGGGCGCATCGGCTCTCGAGAAAATCTCCTTCTGCACCTCCGGCTCCAGCTTCGTTACCTCGATGGCAGTTTTCTGTGGGAACAGAGCACAGCACATTGGTGTCGTAAAGAGTAGGGCCATGCCGGCAAACATCGTCTGAATTGGGTACTCGGTGAAGCGCATCCATGGGTGTGTGCGGTAAAAGGTGGTCCTGGTGATGCGGTTCATGATTATTGGGGTGGTTACTGAAAAATAGCAATTTAGGAAGGGGACAAGGGGGATAAGGGGCGTCTCGGGAAGCCCCGTGTTTTGAGCACATGTTGAATGCGCCATCAAATTCGCAAAGGAGCGCGTCCAATGCCAATTCCATTTTTCAACCACTTTTTTTAAATGTTTTACTTTAGTTTTTGAACAGTACAAACCATATTCAAATTATTCACGTTAGAAGCTTCATTTTAAGCTAAAAACGAGTAATTTTTGTCAAAAAATGGTCAAGCCTTAGCGTTTTGAAAATAGCACCAAAAGTTTGGATTCAGAGAAAATGAAAGCAATTGTTTTTATGAACTTTTGAATTGGAAATTCGACAAAATTGAAATGTCACGTTTTGGAAATTGCGTGAAAATAGAAATCCACGAAATAGAAATGTAATAAATCAGAAATGTAACAAAATGAAAATGCGTGAAAACAGAAACGTAGCAGAGCAGAAATGTGTCAAATTTGAAGTAAAATGACAATGGAGCGCGTTTGCGAGATTTATTTTTTTTAACGACTTTTTCGATATTTTTCGTTTTTTTTTTTCGATGTCTTCCACGTATTTTTTAATTTCTTTCACGTTTTTTTCAATTCTTTTCGATTTCGATACGTGGAAATTTTTTTTAATCGACAAAAAAACGTGAAAAAAATCTAAAAATACGTGGAATATATCGAGAAAAACCTGAAAAATATCGAAAAAGTCGTTTTGAAAAATAAATCTCGCAAACGCGCTCCACTGCCATTTTACTTCAAATTCGACACATTTCTGATTTGCTACGTTTCTGTTTTCACGCGTTTCCATTTTGTTACGTTTCTGATTTATTGCATTTCTATTTCGTGGGTTTCTATTTTCACGCAATTTCCAAAACGTGACATTTCAATTTTGTGGAATTTCCAATCCAAAAGATCCCCATTTATGCTTGTAAACTTGGCAAAATCAAGAAAATGAAAAAAAAAAAAAACATTAAAAAACTGTTTCAAAATCGTCGACTTGTCCACGGGGAGTACACGAACATTTTTGAAAGCGTGGGATGCCGCGCCTCGCCCTCTCGTTGCCATTTTCGGACATTGCGACCCATTTTCAGATTATTCACGCAGTTTTCGTCAAAACAAACTGATGTCTCCCACTTACCCATATCCGGCATAGCCATCCCAATCCTACTCAATGTGACTTGAGCAATCGATAGGATGGCCATTTGTCGCGACCTTCCCACCAGCTCACCATTCTCGTCCCGCAGCTCCATACCTTCAGTGACTTCGCTGTAACGGGATCATGTGTACCAGGCTTGTGCGAAAACGAAAACGAAAATTTTCGAATTTTCGATTTTTTCAAAGTTTTTCGAAAAAAAAATTTTCGACGAAAATTTTTTCGACCTTCTTTTTCGAAAAAAAATTTCGACGAGAATTTTTTCGAGAAAATTCGAAAAAATCGAAAACAATACTGGAATGAATAAGGCTGTCTGAAAAACTGAAAAGGAGCTCGAAAAACACGAGAATAATGATTCTCTACTGTTTGGATCAATTTTTGATCCTAGATTTAAGGTGAGTATGATTTATTTGATCGCACCTCTAGAATTTGAAATTTATGGTACGTTTGTTTCGAAAGAGTCTAAATACAGATTTATAAAACTTACTGTAAAATCTCTATTATATAGCCATGGCACTCTATTGTTCGGAGCAAAGTTTTATATTAGAGGTGGCATTCTATTATTCGAAGCGTTTTTTTTTTCAAAATTTTTTGAAATGTTTGAACAATTTGGGAGCAGTTCACTTGCAAATTACGTATTTCATTTTCTACGGTACACTTAAAAATAGTTCTAATATTTTTACAAAAGTGGCATTCAAATAGGGATGGCCATTTAATAGAGTTTTTACGGTATTTAGGAAAAATGCGGGATTTCTAGCAAAGTTGAAGTTTTAGCTGACGTCAGTGCCAATGATGAATTTAAAGTCCGTTTTCTGCTCGCTTCAAAATCGTTTTCGATTTATTTTCGAATTTTCGAAAAAATAACTCGAAAAAGGAGGTCGAAAATTTTTTTTTCGAAAAATAAAACCGAAAAAAAATTCAAGATTTCGAATTTTCGAAAAAAAAATCGAAAATGAAATTCGTTTTCGACTTTTTCGAGCACCCCGTTTTTGCACAAGCCTGATTCGTACCACAAACCAGTAAGACCAACTCACTTGCTCCTAACCATCGGAATATTGATAGCGTTAGCAAGGGCGACGGCGGCGAACGGCACCAGCCTTGCCGCCACACTGTTCCGATTCTTAAACATCATGTTTAGCGCCAGGGCGGCGGACATTGCGCCACCCGTGGCACAACAATACGAGAGGAGGAGACGTTCGTCGCTCGCCTTCACACTTCCGCTCCGATTCGTGTAGTTGACGACGGCGTTGAATGATTGGTTGATGAAATGGGAGAAGACGACACCGGGGAAGGTGCGGTAGAGGCTGAGGAGCATTCCGTTGATCAGCATGTTGGCGGGCATCTGAAACGTTTGTTGCGTGCGCTCTATCGCTCTTTCTCTCATTTATCTCATTTCTCTAATCGTCTCCGTCGCGTGACAACGCTGTTTCTTAGTCTGCGTCTCGTCTCGTCTCGTTGATTACACTAATTGTTAGAACTGTGACGTGACGTGACGTGACGTGTCGCAGACGGCAAGACATTGCACCCTTTCTTTACCACCTCATGGCAGTTCTACATGCCTAGAGTGTGCCAATGACACGCGACACAAACGCAGAGCGAAATCACACCTGCGCACTCATCCTCCCCAAAAAGAACATCTTCTCGCCGGTGTCCGGATGATACGTGGAATCGTACAACACCTTCGCGTCCCACAACTCGTCCACCGTCAACAGCGGACTAACTTTTCCCTTCCGATAGTCGGTCACAATTTGCCGACACCTCTCCTGTCTCTCCTCGGACGACAACAGTGTTAGCGGGTTGGTCAGTGAGAAAAAGTGGCGCACACGGCCTAAAACTATGCAATGGCTCGGATGTGAAGCTTTCTCGCCACAACCCACCAAGATACGTCCTCTGGTCCCACTGTGGTCTCGATATATCCGGACGAATCTTCTGATTGATGACAAGATCGCTCATCTTTATGCTAGCAAAGTAAAAAATAAAAAAGGGAGACGTTTATTTGGATTTAAAGAGAGGGAAAAAGAAAATAAAAAGTTCACAGCCCCTTATTGTAGTACACGATTTTTGGCGGGTTTGACACACGTGACGATTCAATTTCTTTTTGCACTGATTCCTCAAGGCTCGATACCTGAATAAAAAGGTCTAAAAATAGCGAAAATCCACGAAATTCGGCAGGTCTGCCCTGGGCAGCTGATGGCCAGACGGTGGGCAGCTGATGGACAGTCGCTGGGCAGATAATGGGCAGCTAGTGAGCAGTTTATTGCCAGCTGATGGGTGGGCAGCTGATGGGCAGCTAATAGGCAGCTAATGGGCAGCTAATAGACAGCTAGTAGGAAGCTCATGGACAGGCAGCTAATGAGCAGCTAGGCAGCAGCTGATGAGCAGCGGACGGGCAGCTAATGGGCAGGCAGATAGTGGGCAGCTAGGCAGCAGCTGATGAGCAGCGGACGGGCAGTTGATGGGCAGCGGACGGGCAGCTAATGGGCAGGCAGATAGTGGGCAGCTAGTGGGCAGTTCATGGGCAAACAGGAGAGGGCAGCTGATGGTCAGTCGCTGGGCAGATAATGGGCAGCTAGTGAGCAGCTAGTGGGCAGCTAATAGGCAGACAGCTAATGGGCAGCTGAAGGGCAGCCATTGGTCAGTCGCTGGGCAGATAATGGGCAGCTAGTGGGCGGCAGCTAGGGGCCAAGCAGCTAGTGGGCAACTTATGGGCAAGTAATGATCAGCTGCTAGTCGAAAGCTAATGGACAGCTAATGGGCAGATGATGGACAGGCAGCTAATGAGCAGCTAGGCAGCAGCTGATGAGCAGCGGACGGGCAGATGATGGGCAGGCAGATAGTGGGCAGCTCATAGACAGGCAGATAATGAGCAACTAGTGGGCAGCTGATGGGCAGCGGATGGGCAGCTAGTGGGCAGCTAATGGGCAGACGGTGGGCAGCTAGTGGACAGGCAGCTAATAAGCAGACAGTGGGCAGCTAGTGAGCAGGCAGAAGATAGGCAGCTAAAGGGCAAATAATCGACAATAATGAACAGCTGATGGGCAGCTTTTGGGCAGCTGATGGGCAGCGGATGGGCAGTTAATGGGCAGGCAGCTAATAAGCAGACAGTGGGCAGCTAATGAACAGCTGATGGGCAGCTAATAACAGGCAACTAATGGGCAGCTGATAGGCAGCTGATGAGCAGGCAGCTAATGGCACCAAATGAGCCTGCAGCCAATGTGCAGCTAACGGGCAAACCACCAAAGATTCCCCGAAAAAGAATTAAAACATGCCTCCACACTAGATTTCTGCGGGAAAAGCGCACAGCACAACGGTGTGGTAAAGTAGAGTCCGAATCCTGCGAGAACCGTCTGAATCGGGATTTCCGAGTACTTTTGCATCCAGGGACGAGTTCGGTAGTAGGCGGTTCGTGTGATACGGTTCATGACTATCGGGGTCATGACTTAAATTTAAAAAAATTATGGTCAAGAAGAATCAAAACTACTAATTACCCATGTACGGCATAGCCATTGCGATGCGGCTCAGCGTGACCTGGGCGATTGATAGCACTGCCATTTTGCGGGACCGTCCGACCAGCTCGTCGTTCTCATCGCGAAGCTCCATTCCCTCGGTGACTTCGCTGTAAACATTGCAAATTAATCAATTATCGCGTCTCTGCGTCTCCTTGCACGTATCTAGCTAAAAACTGATGCTCTGCACTGTGGAGACGCAGAGAATACGATAGGGCGCGATTGCGCGCCAACTCACTTGCTGCGCATCATTGGAATATTGATCGCGTTGGCCAGGGCGATAGCGGCAAACGGCACCAGCCGGGCGGCAAGACCGTGGCTGTTCTTCACCATCCGATTGAGCCCTAGAGCGGCCGTCATGGCACCACCAGTTGCGCAACAATAGGACAAGAAGAGCCGCTCATTGGTGGCCTTACTATTTCCGCTCCGATTCGTGTAGTTGACGACGGCGTTGAATGATTGGTTGATCCAGTGTGAGAATACGACGCCCGGAAATGTGCGGTAGAGGCTGAGCAGCATTCCGGTGATTACCATGTTGCCGGGCATCTGTGAGGTAGGTTAACATCTCTGCGCCTCTAATTTTGAACGCTCTGCACTGTGGAGACGCAGAGAAATGCGAAAGAGCGCATTTTCATAGGGTCTAGCACGCCGTAATGTCGCAGCTCATTGAAATGTCATTTAATGTCGTAAAAAGCCTAAAAACGCGACGCAACCGTAGTCTCGCCTTCAGCGTGACGTGGCATGGCGTGGTGCGACGAGACGAGATGAGACGCAGACGACGAGAAAGTGCCTCCTTTCTCGAGCCCCTCCGCGTCGTTCAGCTGTGCACTCTCTAGCCCGCACTGTCTCGTCGTCTGCGTAGCATATCAGTTCTACATGCCTAGCAACTGCCCTCGTCGTGTATTCAAGCGACTAGACGCAGACGAGAGACAGCGTTGACCCGCGACGCGACGCAACCGCAGCGCGTTGAAACAACACCACGGCCTACCTGTGCACTCATCCTGCCCAAAAAGAACATCTTCTCGCCAGTGTCCGGATGATACGTGGAATCGTACAACACCTTTGCCTTCCACAACTCGTCCACTGTCAACGACGGACTAACTTTTCCCGTCCGATAGTCGGTCACAATTTGTCGACACGTTTCCTGGGCGGCCGCCGACGAGAATAGTGTCAGCGGATTGGTGGAAGAGAAAAAGTGTTTGGCGCGACCGGAAAACGATAATTTATTTGGATTTATCGCGTATCCACACGACAGAATGTTCTGCACTGTGGAGACGCAGAGAAATGCGCAACTCACCTGCATACGTGCTCTGATCCCATTTTGGTTTCGAAATGTCCGGTCGCACGGCCTGGTTGACAACGAGATTGCTCATTTTTTGTTGATTTCAGATTTCAGGTTTTTAGATTTCAAAATGACGTGTTAATCGGTTTGTAATGTTGGCTGCTTGTTATCTTCACGTGAGCCACGTGGAGTTGATTTTTTTTTAATTTTTTAATGAGGTTAAATAAATAACTTTTTAAAAATCAAGAAATATTGTGTTTTCAAGGATATCCCTTTTTGTCTGCGTCTCTTCAAATAGCACTGTGTTTGCGTGGTCGCGCACAAATAAGTGGGCGGAGTTTCGTATTTTCATGCTGCAAATCGATCGAAAACACAATAGCGATATATTTTTTTTCTTAAACGGCGCCCGCCGCCGACTTATCATTTCGATTTGCGCCGACCTACACTGTCGGCTTGGTGGCCGAGTGGCTAAAGCTTTTGGTCAGTGATCAAGAGACCAGAGTTCGATTTTTGTGGTGGTCAAACCATTTTTTTTTCTTCGCGTTTTAACCATTTGCATTTCTTTATTTAAATTACACATGTCGAACGTTAATTACTTTCACAATAATTCTCAGTATCACAGGCGGCCGTCTCGCACACAAAATGAAACTGTTTCAAGCAGCTTATCGTCGTCCAGTGGGCCTGAAACTAGTTTTTATGGTATTTATTTCATTAAAACTTCATACGGTTCCATCAGACCACTGTATGGTGACACCGCACGGGGAGCGATTAGTTGGCAGGTTGCCAGATGATGGGTCGAGCTGAAAATGATATTACGAATGAAAAAATACAGAAAGAAATAAATAAACCGGAAGCAATGGCTCATTTTTCGGGCGCTGCCAATACCACGTGCCATTGATGAGTTGGAGCCCGTTGAGGTAGACGAACGTTTTGGGGTACGCTTTTGTGAACAAGTCTGGAAATTTGTCTTTTCTGAGCTGCTCTATGCATTTATAATGAATGGTCTAGGACGTTTTGAAACTGATAAAATATATATGAAGGGCTAAAAATGCTCTAAAGTTTCGAAACGTCCCAGAGCTATTTCTAGACATACTCATTGTAAAATCACTTTTTTCCGGGCTAAACTCGGTTGTCAAGTAGCCGTTCTTAATACTTTCACATGCGGTCGCCGCGTAAACTCCCTTTTCCAGAGCACTCTCAATTTGCACACAAGTACCGTAAGTCTTGTTTCCAACCGTGTATTGATGAAAGTTGCTCCAGCAGTGACAATTTGCTGAAAATTAGAGTTTTGAGAGGCTCTCGACGGCTATTAGCCAAAAACCCTCCTGCGGACCTTTCATCAACGCCATCTGCACATCTTCCTGATTCATGGTCAAATTCATTCCAGGGCTCGCGATATCTCCAAAATACGTGTTCACTTGGGCATTGGTGCCGGTATTTACGGTGATTACGGTAATATTAGAGTCTTGAAGTTGGGCGGAGATGTTTGCGGGTTTGGAGGTTTGGTAGCTGTAAATTTATTTGCATTTGTTTTACCATCTTTGTTGTTTTACACTTACCCATACTCTGACGCAAAAACTACCAAAGCCTTGCGGTAATTATCACGAAATCCTTGCTCAGCGCGGAGCAAGTCTTGTGCTTTGAGGAGGGCTCTAATTGGGCAATTAATTAGCTATTTAGATGAGTAAAATTTGCACAAACTTATCCATAAATGCATTCTTGTTGTTCGAATCTGGGGAAACGGAGAGTTTGGTCAGCTTTTCAACAAGTTGGTCTCGCGATTTGAAGTCGTCAAATTTGGAGACCGAAAACAATTGTTTTTAAATTTTTATTGTACTTTCATTCTATTGTGTTTTCTCTCCGCCAACTTATTTGTGCGCGATCACGCAATCACAGTGCTATTCTTTGGAGAGACGCAGACAAAAAAGGGATATCCGCCTCATTTTTCCATGATGCAAGTCAATTGAAAATACAAAAAATGAAGCCCCGCCCATTTTTTTTTCGCGCAAAAGCTCAAAATGAACTAAAATTTATATTCGCGTAAAAAATAGTAGGCGGTGTTTCAATTTTTTGATGATGCAACTCTATAGAAATTATAAATGCTGTTAAAAAAAACTTACTACAGTGACATTTTCATTATAATTCAAAATAGCCACCCGTGAACTTCTCGGATCCTGATATCCAGTGCCAATTTGTGCATTTTTCGGGAAAATTGATGAAATTGCGTTGTAGACCGGAAAATTTTAAAATTTTTGAGAAAAAATACTGATAATTATGGGCTATTGTTGTGTTTTCAATCGAGTGGCGACGTCAAAACGTGAAACACTTTTTTTCACGTGAAAATTCAAAATTCACTAAAATTTAATGTTCGCGTGAAAAAAAGTGGGCGGAGTCGGGAATGAAAAAATGCAATTGCACAGAAAAAAAGGGCTAATAGCCATTTGTGGCACACAGTTGGCACTTAATTGGCAATTTGCGTCAGTTTTGGCGAAATTCGGCGTTAGTTTGGCGCATATACGGCGGATATTGGCAGATTTATGGCTATTAGCCATGGGAAAGGGAAAATATCCGTTTCTGGCACCTAATCGACGATTTTGGCGGTTCTTAGCGCTAGTTTGGCGCTAATACGGCTATCAGCCATGGAAAAGGGCTATTAGCCATTATTGGCGCAGTTTTAGCACCTAATCGGCGATTGGACCGAATTTAAGGGTATTCAGCGCTTAATTGGCGCGAGTATGGCTATTAGCCATGAGAAACGGCTATTAGCCATTCGTGGCGCTCATTTGGCACCAAACTTGCAATCAGCGCGAGTTTAGCGCTGATATGGCTTATAGCCTATAAAAAGGGCTATTAGCCGTTTTCGGAGAACATCAACATGGAAAAAGGCTAATAGCCATTGTTGAGGCACAGAAATCGGCTATCGGCGCGAGTTTGGCGTGGATATGGCTAATAGCCATGGAAATTGGTTATTAGCGAAGGAAAATTGCAAATATCTATTCTTGGCGCCCTGTTGGCACATTTTTGGCACTCAGAGCAACTTTGGCCGTAATCGGCCCAACATCGGCGTGGATATGGCTATTAGCCATTATTGACCCACATTGATCGCCTATCGGCACAGGTTTGGCGCGATTATGGCTTATAGCTATGGAAACGCCGTGAAAAATTGCAATTGCACAGAAAAAAAGGCTAATAGCCACTTTTCGCACACAGTTGGCACTTAATTGGCGATTTGCGTCAGTTTTGGTGGAATTCGGCGTTAGTTTTGCGCATATACGGCGGATATTGGCAGATGTATGGCTATTAGCCATGGGAAAGGGAGAATATCCATTTTTGGCACCTAATCGACGATTTTGGTGGTTCTTAGCGCTAGTTTGGCGCGAATACGTTTTTTAGCGTTGGAAAAGGGCTGTTAGCCATTATTGGCGCAGTTTTAGCACCTAATCGGCGATTAGACCGAATTTAAGGGTATTCAGCGCTTAATTGGCGCGAGTATGGCTATTAGCCATGAGAAACGGCTATTAGCCATTCGTGGCGCACAGTTGGCACTTAATCGGCGCGAGTTTGGCGCATTTACGGCGGATATTGGCAGCTATAGGGCTATTAGCCATGAAAAATGGCTATTAGCCACTATTAGCGCTCATTTGGCACCAAACTTGCAATCGGCACGAGTTTGGCGCGGATATCGCTTATAGCCTTTAAATAGGGCTATTGGCCATTTTTGGAGGATAGTAATTGGCGTGGATATGGCTATTAGCCATGGAAAAAGGCTAATAGCCATTGTTGAGGCACAAAAATCGGCTATCGGCGCGAGTTTGGCGTGGGAATGGCTAATAGCCATGGAAATTGAATATTAGACACGTTATTAGCGCCTAATTGGCCCCAAATTGGCAGATTTATCCTAAGCCGCTCTGAGCCATTAAAAAATAGCTAATATCCAAAATTGCCTGTATCGCATTAAAACCCACCTCTTTGCTAACCATATTAGCAGAATTGTCAACAATAAAAACCACATCCAACCAGAGATTTTCCAAGCTCTGACCACATTGTCTATCCTCTGGAATGGCCAGGCAGACGGAAAAAAGTAAGAAGATTGAGAATAATGACTTTATTTTCATGCCTGTATTAAAAGTTCAAAATGATCGGAATCGCGTAATTCGTTCTATTTATTCTTCTTTTTTGTCTCGTTATCAATTAAATATACATTCCGCTCTTTGGTGTCTTATAATTCCGGATTATTTCAGTTTGAGCCGTTTCATCTGGAAATTTTGAATTTTAAAAATAGTTTTTCACACATATTTTCAAAAAATGAAACGGTAGGATTTAGGCCACTCACTCCCCTAAAAACGTTGTAATCTTGTTTTTTCAAAAAGTGTTACCCACCTCCTCGTCATCCAAGAACCCTCTTATAGTGAGTAGATGTAATGCGTCGCTCATATTTTTATCGAAGCGATCTTTACTTCTGAAAACAAAACAAAAAATTGACTGCGTAGCGACTCAAACAAACCTCTGCGCCGCAATTAAATCATTGTTTCGCAATGCGTCTTCTCGCTCAATTATCAGCTCTTTCAGGCCTGATTCCCGGGATTTTAGGTCTTTGACACTTTCGTCGATTGCCGAAGCTTGAGCGTATCTGAAAATGAGGGTCATTTCGCAACTGTGAATTATTTTGGAAAGACGAGACGTTTCGCAGCTATGAGACGTTTCGCAATCGGAGTAGTTTGACGATTGTAGATAATTTTGTAACTTCAGGTTGTTTTGCATCTCTCTGTTATTTCGCAACTACGAGACGTTTCGCAACTACAAGACGTTTCGCAACTAAAGGTAATTTTTCGAATATTGTTAATTTTTCAACTATTGGTCATTTCGCAAATGTGATTTATTTCGCAACTACGGGTCATTTTGCAACTAATGGGCATTTTTCAATTTTAGGTCGTTTTGCTACTGTAGGACATTTCGCAACTCTAGAACTTTTTAAATAATGGTCAGTTCGCAACTATGATTCATTTTGCAAAATTCGGCTATTTAAATAGCAACTATGAATTATTTCGCCACTCCTGGTTATTTTGTACTCATTGATAATTTCGCAACTATAGGTCATTTCGCAACTACGAGTTGTTTCGCGACTATGGTAATTTTACCATATCGTATTTATATGGCATTTCGCAAAAATGTTTAGTTTGCTACTATGGGTTATTTCGCAACTATAAGACGTTTCGCAACTATAAGACATCTCGCAACTACTAGACATTTTGCAACCATAAGACGTTTCGCAACTGTAAGACATTTCGCAACTATAAGACATTTCGCTACCATAAGTCATTTTGCAACTCCAGGTCATTTCGCAACTCCAGTTCATTTCGCAACTTCAGGTCATTGCGCAACTTTCCCAAACCCCCCCCCCCATTACTTTTCCTCCCAAATCGACTCTTCTCGTTTCCTCTCCAACAATCTCGTCATGTTATTGAATTCTGCCATTCTGGAGCCAAAATAGACCTGAAAATTTGGATTTTTCGCAACTTTTTTTCAGCAACGCAGCCACTCCGCACCTCCTTCCGCGGTCTCTGCTTTTTCCCGGTCGCGTCGATACCCAAAATCTCGTCCAATATTTTTTGCCTTGATCTAAAAAAAATGCGTTGTGTTTTCAATCCAGTTGCGGCATGAACATACAAAAATCCGCCCACTTATAGGTGCGCAACCACGCAAACACAGTGTTATTTGAAGAGACGCAGACAAAAAAGGGATAGGCGACTCATGTTTTTATGTTGCAATTCGTTTGAAAACACAATGAGGGGTGTCAAAAAACAACAAAAAAAGTTTTTTTTTTTTTTTGAAAAAAAAAACAATTTAAGAACATGACGGCGACGATTGCATATGTATGTACAACAATAAAACTTGTGGGGGGAAAATAAAGCAAAAGGGGGGAAGGGAATGGAATAAAAATCAAATCAAATCACACATTTTGGGCGGGAAAAAATGGGTCAAATCAATCAATAAATGAAAATGTGCAGGTGAAAGGCTACCTATCGGAAAGTGGTGGTGAGACGGAAGGTTGCGGTTTTGACGATGAAGAGGAGCAGGAAGATGTGCCCTGAAATATGATTTTCAGTCATTTTGAAACTATAGGTCGTTTCGCAACTATAAGTTATTTTGCAACTATAGAGCATTTTGCAGATTTTTATTAAATTGGCCATTAAAGATTGTTTGGAAATTTCTCATCATTTCGCAACTGTGGGCTATTTCGCAACTATAGGTCATTCTGCAACTCTGGCGGTTGTTTTGGTTATAAAGCATTTTGATTCGACCCTAAATTTAATTTGACCTATTTTGTGTCGAGTCATATTTATTTTGCAAGTATAAGTCATTTCGCAACTATTGGTCACTTCGCAACTGTAGGTCATTTTGCAACTACATTTCCTTTCGCAACTATAGGTCATTTTGCAACTATATGGCGTTTTGCAAATTTTAGTAAACTGGAAATTAAAGGTTGTTTATAAATTTCTCATTATTTCGCAACTATTGTCCATTTCGCAACTATGTGTCATTTCGCAACTTTGTGACATTTCGTAACTACTAGCTACTATATAATTAAATGTCATTTGGCACCACTGAACATATTTGATGTAATAGGTAATTTCGCAACTATAGACCATTTCGCAACTATGTGTCATTTCGCAACTTTGTGGCATTTCGTAACTACTAGCTACTTTGTAATTAAATGTCATTTTGCATCACTGAACATATTTGATGTAATAGGTAATTTCGCAACTTTTGGGCATTTCGCAACTGTTTTCATTCAACTCACCTGCGCCGATTTCTCGCTGTTCGTCTCCACGTCGACTGCCCCAGCCGCAGCCGCTGTCAATGATGACGAAGCGTTTTGTTGGTTCTGAAACTTTTTTTTCACATTTTTTTTTTGAAGCATGCTGGTCCAGGCTTACCATAACTGTAGCCATCTCTTTTTTGCGCAACCTTTTCATCATTTCAATCGAGAATAGAATTTCCTCGTCTTCGGAATCGGTTTCGTAGAGGGCGGCGAGCGTTTTTGTTTGTCTCATGTGCTGAAAAAAATTTGACTGAAAAAGGGCTGAATAGGTGTCATGGTAACGTGAAACAGCAAACATTTTAATTTTAAATTTTTCACGAGCGGTAGGGGGAGGGGACACTAAAAAATGTTAAAAATTTGTTTTTCAAAAAAAAAAAAAGGAAAACTGCTCAATGGATATATGTACATAATAATAATATTTACTAAAGCTGTCATAGCAAGAACGCAAGAGATATGGAGACGCAGAGACGCAGAGACGCAAAATAGGTGTATAGAAGGCCAGGTGACTAACCAAATATGAATTATATAGCTGCTCACAAAGCAAGAGTATTATTAGCCTTGAAAATGTGGGGAAAAGCGGGAATTGAAATGAGAAAAGTGTTTGAAAATTGAGGAAATTAAAAAAAAAACTTGAAAATTCAAAAAAAAATTTCAAAAAAAAAATTTTTTTTTTCATTTTTTTTTGTACATTTTCTCTATGCAAATACGCTCTATCAGATTTAATTTAATTTTTTAAAACTTTTTTTCATCAAATTGATTTTTGTACTACACTCGGAAAAACTGAGCAAAAAATTAAAACAAAAAAAACAAAATTTTGAAAAAAAAAATTTTTTAATTCATTTTTTCCCCTGCGTATGCAAGGGCGCTCTACTAAAAGTTCAATTTTTGGTTTCAAAATATAACAAATAAATGACATGGAAATGAATGCAAAGTCGACTTCGCTGATCTGGTCTGGTGACGTCATTCATTTTTGTCATGTTTCGATTTAGGCTCAAATTATTGGAAAACTCGTAGTAAAATGCGCTCTACCTCACAAAAATTAAAATTCTCAGTCGCTACGCAGCTAAAAACTAACCCTGTTGTGCTAAAATTAGAAAAAAAAAATTTTTTTTTCAATTTTTTTCGCAAAAATTTTTGACCACCACCCGGACCCGAACCTGGCCATACTTTTTTCCAAATTTTCGGCTATTAGCCGTCAAACTCTGCGCATTTTCTCAATGGATTTGGCATGGCTAATAGCCTAGAAAATTAATGTGGACATTTTCAAAGGCTAATAGCCATTTTTTAAAGTGAACAACCATTATTAATGGCTAATAGCCATACAGGAGCCTGCGTAGGTTATTTTTAATGTTGTGAGAGGAAAATAAACTGAAAAAAATATGAAAGCAGACAAAAACTGACCGGTTTGGCCTTCAGCGGCAGTAAAATGCCCTTGTCGAGTTCGACGAAACTCATATTATTTTTGTCGCCTTGTGCGGTGGTGGTGTCCTTGAAATGGAGAGTGGGGGTGTCGAGGGGTAGAATTTCACCTGAAATGCATGAAGGGTGTAATTATGGGCAAAAAACAGGGCTTGGGAAGGCATGGCCTACTCGAAAATCGAATTTTTCGCTCAAAATTCGTTTATTAAAGTGGGCGGAGCCTAGCCACAATTGGCCGTGGCCTAGAAAACCGAATGAAAAAACAAAATAAACTAGGGTATAGTAGTTGAAGTCTATATAGTCAAAGCCTACCTGGATAATTGAACGAAAATTTGAATTTTTTTCAATTTTCAAAAAAACATTTTTTTTTTAATTTTTTGAAAAAAAAATTTTTTTTTTTTTGGAAATTTTAGGCCACCTGCAATGTATTTTAGCATTAATATATATTAACAAAAAATCTTAAAATATGCAAATCAGCCGGTTTTCTGTTAAATTTTAATCTTAAAATTTAAAAAAAAACTTTTGACAAAAATTCAAATTTTCAACCTTACATTTCTGCTCAACAGAATCTTTCAAATGCTCCAAAAGCTCAAAAACTCCAATGCTCTTTTGCTCTTTGTTCATGCTCGAATCTTTGCCAAACAGTGAGAGAAAACGGACAAAAATGGAGGGGGACATTGGGCAGAGAAAGATCCAATATTCAATCGAAATTTGTTTTTCTTTTTTTTTTTCTTTTTATGTTGAATTATTTGTCAGAAAGCACAGTTCCCTGGTTTTATGAGCCATTTCAAAAAAAAAACAAAACAGAAAACGCCAGAAAAAAAACCCCATAATGCAAACCTGCTCCACTGATAATCACTGATAATATGGCCACTTGGCGGTGATGGTTGGCGTCCGAGTCGACGAATCCGTGCACGGAGATTCTTAAATTGATATTAATTTGAAAAAAGAAAAAAAAAGACAAGATAAATGAGGCGGGAATTTGAAATTTTTGTTTTCAAAAAAAAAAAAACATTTTCAAAAAAAAAATTTCGAAAAAAAAAAACATTTTTCCCTATAAATAAAAAGCTCTAATTTCCAGATAAATAGCTGAAATTTTTTCATATTTTTTCAATATTGGCTCATATTACAGCGGGGCTCATACCGAAAAAATATTGCCAAAAAAAAATGTTTTTTCAACAATGCTTTAAAACTTGAAAAATGCGGAAGAAAAATGAAATGACAATTTGCACTGAATCAGAAGCTCCGCCCCCATTTCTCATTTTTTGGAATCCCACATCAGCTACAAACTTTTTTCTCTAATTCTCTCGTTCTCGCCCACTCTCTAAGATGCTGACCTGTGCCTAGGCTCCGCGCGTCGCCAAAATAAACAGTTTGGCACACTAACAAACACAAAATCGGTAGAAGTTAGTGTAAAAGAGACACGAAAAAAGAGCAGCACAACGTGGACAATTGGGGCACCGTTTTGAGTGTTATTTACTCTGTGCCACCTGGATTTGTGTTACATATGTTCAGTTGTTGTCGAATAAAAAATAAATAATGCGGAAGCCTACCGTTCTCAATGAATTTTTGGAAATTTGCCCACTAGCTGCCCACTAGCTGCCCATTAGCTGAGAAATAAAAAACAAAATCAATATTTCCGAAATAAATCCGCAAATCGTATTTTTTGAATTATGGTAGGTCACAGCTTTGTTATTTCTACAAAATTGATATAAAAACCATAGAAATCCACGGCTATTAGCCATCTACAATGACCTGCACGCTTCATGCAATTTTTAATGGCTAAAAGCCATATATTTGTCATACTTACGCCGAAAATTCACTTACAAATAGGTCAAATTGAAAATAAAGCAACAAAAAAAACAGAAAAAAAATTGCAAAAAAAAATTTTTTTCGAAAATTTTTTTTCCACTTTTTTCCTGTCTCACACCTGTCATTATAAACTTTTTTCTTTTTTTTTCTTTTTTTTTTTCTTTCTTTTTATCTTTTGAAACGGGATGTATGTAATGGCATTCAAATTGACTAAAATAGAGAAAAAGGGTGAAAAATGGGAAATTTGCAAAAAAAAAAATGTTTAAATTTCAAAAAAAAATTTTTGAAAAGAATGTTTTTTGTTGCGAAAATTTATAAATTAAACCGGTGTAAATTTGTGGTAAACAGCGTCTTTTTTTGTTTTGGAGTAAAATAGCAAAAAAACGTTCGGGTTTTTTGATAGAAAATATTTTAAAAAATTTAGAAAAAAAAACCAAAAAAAAAAAAATGTTTTTTTAATGAAATTCAATACAATTAGATTAGATTAGAGTAGACAAGATAACACTAAATTTAGCTCTTTTGCGGATGGTTTAGCTCTGAAACATAATTTAAATTGTGTTTTTTTTTTTTTTTTTTTGAAAAAAAAATTCAAAAAAATTTTTTTGAAATTAATGTTTTTTGTTGCGAAACATTATAAATTAAAGCGGTGTAAATCTGCGATGAATAGCGTCTTTTTGTGTTATTTTGAAATGTCGTAGCAATAAAAACGTTCGTGTTTTTTGATAGAAAATATTTTAAAAAAATTTAGAAAAAACACCAACAAAAAAAATTTTTTTCGAAAACATATTTTTTAAATTTTATTTAAGAGCACAGAATAGAGTTTTTTATTGCATAAAATACTTAATTTAACAAAATTAGCGTTCAAGAATAAGCCCAATTAGAAAAAAGGCTGCGAGCAACAAAAAAACAAATTTTTGAAAAATTTTATCAAAAAAAAAATTTTTTTTCAATTTTTCTAACAAAAAATATCATTTTCATACCAAAACAACACTATACTTTTCTAGTATTGTTTGTATGACGTCTCTCCGCACGGTGTCCAGGATTTGAAATGTGGGCGGAGCCTAATTTTCTGACGCGCCAGAAAACTTGCTTGGCGCACTTTCGGTGCTTGCGCATTTTTCGACTCTCGAATTTTTTTATTGCTTTTATTATTTTTCTTTCAGTAAAACCTGTTTTCCTTTGTAAAATGTATGTATAGTATCTTTTAATACAATAAAATTGCCCAAACTTCGATTTTCGTAAAGATTTATCCTGCAAAAACACCAAAAAACTCAAAACGATTATTTCGAAATGGTGGCTGAACCAAATTCGACGTTCTTAGGCTTAAAAAGTTTCTAAACACCTCAGCTATAATTCTATTGGAGCACATTTGGGAAAAAATTAAGAATGTATGCTTTTTTTCCCGAAAAACATAAAAAATGCGTCAAAATTTGAATTTCGCGTGAAAAAATCCAGTGGGGCGCATTTGCTCGGCTTCGCCCACTTTTCAAATCCTGGACACCGTGCCCCGCAACAAAAAATTACCACCACCAAAACTCGATCCCGCGTTATTTCCCGCCACTTTTGCAAAAGCAAAAATCCTCAAAACTGAGCCCAAAACCCATCAATTTTAGCTCTATTTTTTATTATAATGCCTCCCACCTCAAAAACTTTGCCGGTGAGTTGAAAAAAACGGTCGCTTTCGGATGCTTTAGACCGTATGCCACGTGGAAATCCTCACCAAATGTCAGCTCTTGTCTCACCGAGTAATCAGCGTTATAGGATTTGTTTCTTGAATTTCGAAAGTGGTTTGATGGAATTCCGAGGGAAATTGTTAGAGAGGAAGCTGGAAATATAAAATTTAAGCATAACCTTTTCAAAAAAATCACGTGGAAAATCCCTGTGGACCGTTAATTGAACACTGCTCACTAGCGACTCTTCATCGAGCTCCAGGACCATGGACTGGGGAAATGAGTGGTTCCTGAACAATTTTTTGCGGAAAAAAAGTACACACGCTATTAGCTATCGAACAGTGTGCCTTATCGACAAAGGTTCGACAAATTTGTCGATAAATTTGTCAAAGTTTTTCGTCGAAATTTATCGACAAAAAATCGACAAATTCGACAAATTTGTCGATAAAAAATTTTGACAAATTTGTCGAAATTTTGTCGACAAAAATTCGACAAAAAATTTCGACAAAAATTCGACAAATTTGTCGACAAAATTTCGACAAAAAATTTCGACAAATTGTCGACAAAAAATTTCGACAAATTGGCTGAATAATGCAGCGCGTAATTTCGGAGTGTTGTTGTAGAACTGCAGAAGACATCAAATTTTACAATTCTATTTCGGATAGCTGTATTCCGGGCAGTTCCTTCGGGGGTGCTACGGTATAGAACTCGCACGGAGTAGAACTGCCACGGAATAGAACTGCACGGAATAGAACTGCTACGTTATAGAACTGAACGAAATAGAACTGCTACGGAATAGAACTCGTACAAAATAGAACTCGTACGAAATAGAACTCGTACGAAATAGAACTCGTACGAAATAGAACTCGTACGGAATAGAACTCGTACGAAATAGAACTCGTACGGAATAGAACTCGTACGGAATAGAACTTGTACGAAATAGAACTCGTACGAAATAGAACTCGTACGAAATAGAACTCGTACGAAATAGAACTGGTATGAAATTGAACCAGATAGCCGCCAAATAGCCGCCAAATAGCTGCCAAATAGCCGCCAACTAGCCGCCAAATAGCCGCCAAATAGCCGCCAAATAGCTGCCAAATAGCTGCCAAATAGCCGCCAAATAGCCGCCAAATAGCCGCCAAATAGCCGCCAACTAGCCGCCAACTAGCCGCCAACTAGCCGCCAAATAGCCGCTAAATAGCTGCCAAATAGCTGCCAAATAGCTGCCAAATAGCTGCCAAATAGCTGCCAAATAGCTGCCAAATAGCCGCCAAATAGCCGCCAACTAGCCGCCAACTAGCCGCCAACTAGCCGCCAACTAGCCGCCAAATAGCCGCCAAATAGCCGCCAAATAGCCGCCAAATAGCCGCCAAATAGCCGCCAAATAGCCGCCAAATAGCCGCCAAATAGCCGCCAAATAGCCGCCAAATAGCTGCCAAATAGCCGCCAAATAGCTGCCAAATAGCCGCCAAATAGCCGCCAAATAGCCGCCAAATAGCTGCCAAATAGCTGCCAAATAGCTGCCAAATAGCTGCCAAATAGCTGCCAAATAGCTGCCAAATAGCTGCCAAATAGCTGCCAAATAGCTGCCAGGTAGCTGCCAGGTAGCTGTCTGGTAGCTGTCTGGTAGCTGTCTGGTAGCTCCCCTCTTGGAGAACGCAACCGGCTATACATAGTTTCTTGTACCGACAAATCACGGGTCCGCGATCGTTATCATTTGCATGAGATCGGCGCGGCAACCGATGTCGACTAGCAAGAAAATATATTTTGTCGAAATTTTTTGTCGTTTTTTGTCGACAATTTTTTGTCGATTTTTTGTCGACAAATTTGTCGAATTTTTGTCGAAATTTTTGTCGACAAATTTATCGACAAAAACGACAAATTCGAATTTTTGTCGATAAATTTGTCGACAACATTTTGACAAATTCGACAAATTTTTTTGTCGATAATTTGTCAAAAAGGGCATTTGTCGACAAATTTTTTTTCGATAAGGCACACTGCTATCGAAGACGAGTTTGGCGGCATTCAGCTCACAAGCGGGAGTTAGCTATACTCTGTATAAAGCTTTGCAAGTTAGCTTCAATCGAAAGATGAATTGCGCATGCATTTTGTGTGAGATTCAGAGAAATCAGAGCGAAACATCGGCCACACTCTCTCAGTTTTCTGCACTCTCTCGTCACCAATGTGGCCGCTTCCTCAACTGTGCGAATAGAGCGAATTTGCAGCACTTCGTACTGAGAATAGCGATTCATGCCCCAAAGCCGACGGGTATTAGACAAAAACTTGCACTAACTTTGCAGAAATCCAATTCACGTGATGAACTTCTTCAGGATCCTCATCATCCGATTCAAAACTGCCCTGGGAGGTTGTGGAGATTACTGTAAAGGGCAGTGGCATTGTGGAGCACAAATGAGAGAAGGAAAATTTGGGAATGAAAAGGAAAGGAAAAATGGTGTGAATAAATTATTCAGGTCCTCCTGGCAACCGGAACAATACACAGTGTTGCTTTTTTGGTTGCATGTCATGAAATGAATAAAAATGAACTGTAACACTGCGTCCAGAGTGGGGAATGCTCGGGATTTACGCTCGGATTTCCCATTTCTTATATTACGTCATTTTTCGACTATTCCGGTCGGTTTGGTTCCAGCACACCCGCCCACGCGAGGGAACGACAGAATAGAAATAGGCGAAATAGAAATGCTACAAAATAGAATCGCTACAAAAAAGGACCGGAAAAAAATTGAACGGCTAAAAAATAGAAATGAGCAAAATAGAACTCGGTGCGATGGAGCGCGTTTGCATTATTCTTCGAATTCTCCGATTATTATAGGTTTTTTCAATAATTCTCAGATATTTTACGCACTTAACAACATCGAAAATGAAGAAAAGTATAAAATCAATGCAGTTTCAAAAAAAAAAATTTCAAAATCGCCGGAAAACTGAGAAATTGAAAAAATAATGCAAACGCGCTCCATCGCCCAAGGGATTCTGTTTTGTAGCATTTATATTTCGCTCATTTCTATTTTTTCCAGATCACAAGATGTCCGAAATTTGAAATGGAAAAAATTTGAAAATTATAGCCGACGGAAACGGCTTAATAGCCATGGAAAACGGCTAATAGCCATCGAATATGAGGCATGTGCTAAATACATATGGCACACGCCCCAAATCGGTGGCTATTAGCCGTTTTCAGCCAAAAATTTCCTAAGAAGACAAATACGCCCACTTTTTCTACGGCTAATAGCCATATCCGCTGTCTGATAGCTAAAAGCCATTTTTCATGGCCACATTTGCGTTGAACGCCGATTAGCTGCCAGCTGTGTACCAACAATGTCTATCCGCATGTTTCATGGCTAATAGCCATATTCGCGCCAAGTTTGAGCCGAACACGCCAAATTCCACCTAAACACCAAATCGATCAGCGACCTGAAAACACGAAAAACACCTACGCGAAACCCCGCCCAGAAGTGAGCGGGGCTAATTTTTGATGTTTTTAAAGTGTATTTGAAGAAAAAGGGGCAGTATCGCATTCTCTGCGTCTCCACAGTGCGGAGCATTTTGTAAATTCTAACTATAGCTAAATGCTTGCAAAAATGGAGACGCAGAAAAGTTAGAAATGGCGCTCGAAAGTTCATCTTAAAATAAAAAATATAAAACGTGGTCTTATAATAATAAATACTGAAAATCAAAAAAAAAGTGTGATTTTCTGTCATAACTGATTGATAGATTGACTTGATTTGTGTTTTTCAAAGGAACTCAAAAAAAAATTAATTTCCGTCAAATTGTTTGGTTTTTGATTGTTGAATTCTATGCTTCCTTGTTTTCTTTTTTTTATTTTAATTGGGAAAAAAAACAAAAATTTCAGAAATTTAGCGACAAAAAAATTAGAAGACGTCCAAAAGGAGTTGTTTTTCCGGCTCTGTGACGTTTCGAAACTTTTTGGAATTTTTGCGGCATACTAGTGGATTCAAACTCCAAAAAAAAATGAAAATAATACATAAAAACGAAAGATAAATACCAAATGCAGGCGTGTTTCGGTGTCAATTGGCGAAAAACAACACGCAAAAATTCGAAAAGTTTCGAAACGTCCCAGAGCCGTTTTTTCAGTGCAGCTTCATTTCAGACAGTTCCATACTGTTTTACCTCCCCATCTTCTGATGCAAAGTTCACAAAGGTCATCTCCTTTGAGTCGCCACCCAGCCATTTATTTCCCACCCCTCTCCGTCACCTCCTTTTTCAGATTCCCACCACTCTTCCACCAGCAAAATGTGGTGAAAAAACAGAGGTGTTGTGTCGAAAAAAAATCAGGCCGTATCGAGACGACTATATTTGATTATATTGACAATTTTGAAATTTAATTTTGAAGAAAAAAAAAAGAAGAGAAGAAAGGTCACTCAGCGGGTGAGAATCAAAAGAGTGGTGTCAGTCAATTTTTGCCCCTGGCACCAACCGACACACTTCCTAATCCTTTTTATGGAGACTGTACATATATGAAAAGAAGAAGAGCCGTCTATTGTTTCCCCTCACGGCTCTTTTATGACTGGCTTGCCGCGCGCACACTGGTGCTAATCATCATCCGGATATGGGTGCATTTTCAAAGAAAGCGCATGGGGGCTCAAGTGAGCGTGTAGAGTCGATTACTGTTATTGTCGCGTTCGGGTGAATGAGGGGAAAAGCTCTATTTGAATAGTCATTGAAGAACCATTTGATGGACAGGGGTGGGCGGGGGCGCCTGTCTCTATCTCATTTTC
Organism: Caenorhabditis japonica; assembly: GCA_963572235.1. Taxonomy (NCBI): domain Eukaryota; kingdom Metazoa; phylum Nematoda; class Chromadorea; order Rhabditida; family Rhabditidae; genus Caenorhabditis; species Caenorhabditis japonica. The sequence goes on along the minus strand of OY754343.1, from coordinate 19,738,685 downwards.
TCATTTCCTCATTTCAAACGGTACATATGTAGATATGTACATACATATTTGTGGGTGGGTGGGAGTGTGTGTGTATATATTAAATTGCCTTAATGTGGCTATCAATTTTAGTAGCAATTTAAATTGGGTCAACGTCAAGTCAAATCGACTTTTTCTTTAGTAGTGCCTCCGTCCCAATTCCAAATCTGGCTAATTTGACTTAAAACTCGCAGATATTCCGCAGTAATCAATTTCGTTTGTGAACAGATATTGTGTTCTCAATCGAGTTGTCAAACCCCGCCCACTTATTAGCGCGCGACCACGCAAATAAAGTGCTATTTGAAGAGACGCAGACAAAAAAGGGATAGCAAACTCATTTCAACGTTTCAAAAATATGTTTTTGGCATTGCTTTTCTTTTTATTTTTGACAAAACGTTCCTTCCCCCCTTCTCAAGGTCTTCAACATTTTTTGGCTTTTCGTACGCATTTGAAAAAAAACGTGATTTTGTGAAAAAATATTATAAAAGTCCAATCGAATTTTCCATGGCGTGTTCTTGACTAAATACATTTTTGAAAACATTGCTGGTAGACCCTACGTGAAGAAAAATGTATGCGCAAAAATGGAGACGCAGAGAGGCGAGAAATACACGCCGTGCGCCAAAACTTGGCAGAACGCTCTGCACTGTGGAGACGCAGGGAATGCGATACTGCCCCTTTTTCTTCAAATACGCATTTTAAAAAAATCAAAAATTAGCAGTGGGCGGGGTTTCGCGTGGGTGGGTTTTTCGTTTTTTCAGGTCGCTGATCGATTTGGTGTTTAGGTGGCATTTGGCGTGTTCGGCTCAAACTTGGCGCGAATATGGCTATTAGACATGAAACATGGGGATAGACATTGTTGGTACACAGCTAGCAGCTAATCGGCGTTCAGCGCAAATGTGGCCATGAAAAATGGCTTTTAGCTATCAGACAATGATTTTTTTTCCATCACAGTCCCGATTTGGAATTCTATTGTAAGGAATATATCCGCCTTTCTCACTCCATCCCAATTCGAACAACTAGTTGTTTCATCTATTTCCCGGTTTTGAGCTTTTATGCCATCACTGCCATTTTTTTCATGTATAATAATATTTTCCCACTAGGTATATCTCTTGCGGGATTGTCCTAGTCTTTCTTCTTTATTCAAACTATCTAGTTTCCAATTTTATGTTTTATATGCGAATGACGAATAAATGATGATTATTACAGCGGATATGGCTATTAGCCGTGGAAAAATGATATTGGCTATCGAGAATGACAAACATTAAGTCATTTTTGGTGCGCAGCTAGTACCTACCTAATCGCCGACCAACGTGAACTTGGCTAGTAGGCATTGAAAATGGCAGATAGCCATTAATGGACCTATTCAATGTACTGTAGAAAAACGGAAAAAATGACAAAAAACTGGGAGAAAACTCGAAAAATGCTCCGATTGGTCTGAAATTTTGGGAGAAACTGTCCAATATGCTTCCGAACTTTCTCAAAAAATTTTGAACCGAAATATCGATTTAAAAAAAAAATTGATTTTTTTCTGAAAATTTTCAAAATCGATATTTCGGCCCAAAATTTTCTGAGCAAGCCCGGAAGCATTTTTGAAAGTTTCTCCCAAAATTTCAGACCAATCGGAGCATTTTCCGAGATTTCTCCGAGTTTTTTGTCATTTTTTCCGTTTTTTTCTACAGTACTTTGAATAGGTTCATAATGGCGCATATTTGGCACCTAATCGGCGCAAGTTGGGCGGTATTCGACTCGAATTTGGCACGGGTATGGCGATGAGCTATCGAAAATGGCTATTAGCTATTATTGACGCAAAAAATTGGCGGTAATCCCCGCGAATGTGGCATGGATGTGGCTGTTAGCCGTGAAAAATGGCAGATAGCTGTTTTCGAAGCACAACTGGCACCTAATCGGCTTTGGGGAGTGTTCCTCATCAAAACGGCTATTAGCCAAAATTTCATATTTTTAATTTTGAGTTGTTTTTTTTTTTCAGGGGAATTTATGGCTATTAGCCGTCGAAATTGGAAAAGGGTCATATTTGCGCTAGTAACGACTATTTTGATGGCTAATAGCCAAAATTTCCCAATAGACCCCTCCCACCCCTCTCCGCCTTGACCACATCTCGACTCCGCCCATTCTTTTCGTTCGCGCACTGCCCTTTCTTTCCCCTCTGCTCGCTCACTGGTCATTCTATCCCTCCTCGCTCGCGCAATTCTTTTTCTTCCTCGTCTTTTTCTCGTTCCTTTTTTTTCTTTTGGTGAAGAGGAGGTTCATTTCATTTACACATGTTTCAGAATCAGAATGACCGCCTCCACCTCCACACCATCATCCAGCAAATCGTCAATGACAAAAGCGACAAAACAGAAGCGAAATGAGCGAGAAAGGAAACGCGTCGATCAGGTCAATCAGGGCTTTGTTTTGCTGCAAGAACGAGTGCCAAAAGTGGCGGGAAACAAGTCGAAAATGTCAAAGGTGAGTGAGTCTTAACAAAAAAGTAAAAATATTTTTAAATCTCTTTTTTGTCAGGTAGAAACACTACGCGAAGCCACCCGCTACATCCAACAACTCCAAAAGCAGCTCGGCATGATGCCTGTCGATTTTCCGACGCCCGAACAATCGCCAGTGTACCCGCCGTCCACGTACACGTCGCCATACTATCCGGCTCCGCAGATGCTCGCCTCCAATAGTTACTGTAGCACGTCGTCGTCTTCTTCCAGCTCGTCAAGCTCTTCTTCCAGCTATTTTTCGTCAGGGGAGTCTTATTGAAAAGATTTTATTTAGTAAATAACAGTATTTTGAATAGTGACGGGTTTTATTTTCATTATTATAATCATTTTATTATCATTTTATTATCATTATTATTGTTTCATAATTTTTAAACCATCTTCAATTGTCTCAAAAACTCGGCCCGATCTCATGTTTATTGATATTTTAGAACCCCATTAAATAAAAAAAAATTGACTACTTCCAAAACTGAAATGCGGTGGATGCATGCATATAGTGCCCGTATTTGAATCATGTCGCCCATATGATCCATTAGAAGTAAGGTTCCGCATCGAAAGTGTTGGTGCATGAAAAAACGTGACATTTGACGAAAAATGATTGTCAAAATTATCAAAATTTGTTCTTTTTGATATTCTCAGTACGGAGCGCTGCAAACGCGCTCCCTTCGCACAGTGATGGACGAGGCCACGTTGGCGACGAGAGAGTGTAGAAAATTGAGAGAGCCGTGGCCGATGTTTTGCTCTGATTTCTCTAAACCTCACTCCAAACGCATGCGAAATTCTTTGTTCGATTGGAGCGAGTTATCAGCGTTTTATACCGAGTATATTTAGAAATGATGATCAGAATTTCAAAAACTGCCGTGAATTTGACAAATGGTACGTCAAAAAAATCAAAAGTGTCAATAGTGTCAAAAAGGTCGGAATGATTAATATATTCAAAATATACCGAAAACACGGCTAATAGCTACTGAAAATGGCTAATAGCCGTCGAAAATGTTTGGAAGCGTGGCCGCGTCCACGACTGTGCGAAGAGAGTGGATTTGCAGCGCTCCGTACTGAAAATAAATGTGTAAATCTAGAACTTTCTACACATAAATAAAAGCCCGACCTGATTCAAATTTCGACACTATATGCATCCACCGCAATTTACCTGTGTGAGACAGGCAGAAACGCAATCGACAGAAAACATAGAGAAAGTAGCTGAATATGGTTGACCATGGAAATGAGTGGGGGTGGCATAAAAATCGAGAAATAAAAAAAAAGTTGTGTGACTTACAATTTTTTTTTGCCCATTTTGGATGTACTTTTTTAAAAAAGAGAAATTTAGCCCATTACTTCTATATTGACTTTTTTCCCCCGGAATACATAAATGAGCCTTTCTTTGTCGGCACACTAGCCCATTGTTTGATACATAATCCTCCGGGATGTTGTAAACTGAGATCGAAAAAACTCTTGACCTTTTTGGTATTCGTCGCCCGCCTGCAATCGCTCGCAAAAGAAAAAAAAACGGCTACCCCATCAATTCGATGGCCAAATGTACATATGTAAATGTGTGTCTATGTTTTTTTGTGTCCTTTTTGGAAATTTTCATGTGAATTGCTAATTGACACCCGCCAGGCGCTTGGAGAGACGCAGGGCGACCCGTGAAGGGTCATCATGTTGGATCGCTGGGCCGTTCACAGGTGCCAATTTCAAGAGAAGTGTCATCAGGAATTGATACTGTTGCGTCAGGAGGATTACCATCCCAAAAAACGTCATGTTTTCTTTTCTTTTTTTTGCTGTGGTATTAGCGGTGGGAAGTGAGATACTAGCGTGCAAAGTTCATTAGAGCACACGTCGTGATTTCCGCTGTTTTTTAATGGATAACGGTAACACTCATTTCAGCTGTGTCCTATCGTGCTGATAGTGAGTTTATGATTGTTTTGAGATAAGAGAAATATTTTTTTGAAAAATTGTTTTTTTTTTTTTTTTTTTTTTTGAAAAAAAATCTATTGTCGAACCGCCACGTCGGTCAAACGCGCTCCGCTGAGCTCAATACTACGTGGATTTCATTTTGGTTTCCAAATTTTTTCATTTCACGTGTAAATTCAACGTGAAATAAAATAATTTGGAAACCAAAATGAAATCCACGTAGTATTGAGCTCAGCGGAGCGCGTTTGACCGACGTGGCGGGCCGATAATACAAAAAAAAATTTCAAATCCGATAAAATTTGTTTGAACATGCCTGGGAGTATTTTTGACATCCTTTTCAGAATTTCAGATTATTGTTCGTCATTTTTGTATATCGATATCGCCAAGGAAAATTGAAATGGCAAAAAAAAAAAACAATTTTTGTCTAATTGGGGGTGAAATTAAATTCTATTGCAGTGGGCAAAACACGAACCAGCGACATTAGGATTTGTATTCAAGCGGACTACCGACTGAGCCACAGAAGACAGAAATCTTCTCAAAACGGAGTGCGTACAAATGCATGAGGAAGAGTGGAACGTAAAAAAATGGAATGGGGCGACGAAGTCATGTCCAAAAAAAATGTAAACAATCTACAGTGTGCCAAGTACTGTAGATTGTTTACAAGTCTGCATACACCGATCGTGGCGAGACCCATTTTACGACATCTCACGTACTCGGGAAGGCGTAATACCAGCGCGAACGCCAAGTACTTTTTAATAATCAGCTAAACTTGGCACAGCGTTCTACACCATGAAGACGCAGACAATTGCAATAGGGCGCGATTGCTTTTACGCCGCACGTTTCCCCGTGCACCTCGATTTTCAGCTCACCGTTAATCAAACCAATTAACCTTGCACATCTGTGCACAGGAGGAGAAGGAGCGGTCCAAAAAGAAGAAACAAACAAGGCGTGCAAATGTAATTTCCGTTTTTCCCTCCTCCTCCCCCATCATGAATTAATCAAATGGGCCTGTGCAGGTGCAGGTGCATAGCGAGCAAACCGTATTGTACCTAGCATACATACACATGTGTGCACCGTATGATTTTCGGTGGGCTCTACGTGGGGGGGGGGGGGGGAGGCTGATTATTGCACAACACCAATTAGCGAACGCAAAGCTCTGCTTTAGCTAGGGGGTAATTTTAAGATAGATGGAGCATGATTAGGGAGTGAGCAAGGATTTATATTCAAAACAAGTCGGGGAATTTTGGGGCTCTATTGACAGTGGAGCAAGAGGACACGTTGGCGATAATGAATCTCAATTACCCCAAATGCATTCGCATTCGCATTCGTTCACTGTGCGATTGGAGCGAATTTGCAGAGCTTTATACCAAGTACATAGGGCGATTATAAGCCTTGCATGATGGACCTAGAATAAAATATATTTTTAGGCCCCCGGCCGAAGAACGGTAATTGTTTTTGATTATAAAGTTTTAACGAACTTGTAACGAGGTGAAACGTACCAAAAACTACAATAAATTTTTCAAAAAAAAAATATTTTAAAAATTTAAAATTAAAAAAAATTTTTTTTTTTTTTAGAAAATTTTGAATCAATCACAAAACATATGCTAAATTATGGATGTCAACAAAAATCTTCAGCAATTAAACGAAACAACTTTTTTTTTTTTTTTTTGAAAAGATACGGTATTTTTGATGTGTTTAAACATGTCTAGTTAAATAGCAATGTTCATGAAAATGTAAAAAAAAAAAAAAAAAAAATTGAGAATGGTCCGCCTGGTCTAAAATATTGCAAAATATAGTCAAAATTACGCCTGAAAATTCTCAAAAACTTTCAGGAAAAAATATTTAAAAAATTAAAAAATAAAAATTTTTCAAAAAAAAAATTAATTTTTCAAAAAAATCGATATTTTAGTCTTAAAATTTTTAGTCTAAAACTCTGCAAATTATTTTTTTTAAAAATGAGCCCAAACATGTTCAAAAATTTTTAAACTGAAATGTTAAACTTGAAAAAAATTTTTTTTTTTTTGGGAACAAAAAAAATGTTCAAAGTTGAAAAAAAAAATCTATAAAAATGTCTTTAAACATTTTTTTAAGCGTGTTCTGGCGTATTTTTGAGACCCCACGAAAAAGGGGGAAAGAGTTGCAACGCAGGAACGAAAAGGGGGGAAAATGGGCACAGTTGACTGCAAAAGTGCCGCACGGTTTTTTCTGCATTTTTGGAGAATGAGCAATAGTGTTTTTTTTTGCCTGAAATTAGTTTTTTTGGGTATTTATTGTCCATTCGCGACAAATACAGGTGTGCTCCATTGAACTTCTTACTTTGCGATTTTCATTTTCGTCGCCAATTTATTTTTCTCTTTTTCTTCGATTTTTTGCTAAAATTCTTCGTTTTCGTTGATATTTCTTTGTTAAAATGACTAGTAACAAACAAATTCGTAATATTTTGTGAAAAATTTCCTCATTATGCCCAATTTCAGTTAAAATTCGCCAATTTTCGAAATTGCCGCTGCTTTAAAAATTCCTAAATAATTTATTTGGAAAGCTTTTAGTTAAAATGATTTTATGACGATGTATTTCAATGTATTCTTTCTTTTTAGCACCTATTTTAATGCGAAATCACCCGAATTTTCGCGAAAAATATTAATTTTCACTAAAATCAATAATTTTGTGGACCTCTCGCAGCTTTTCCGCTCCTTTTCTTTTTTAATCGTTTCTATTTTGTCTCCGCATTCCAAATACCCAAAAAAACTAATTTCAGGCAAAAAAAAAACAGGAAAAAAACACTATTGCTCATTCTCCAAAAATGCAGAAAAAACCGTGCGGCACTTTTGCAGTCAACTGTGCCCATTTTCCCCCCTTTTCGTTCCTGCGTTGCAACACTTTCCCCCTTTTTCGTGGGGTCTCGTATTTTTGACATTTTCCAAAAACTGTATACCAATCGAAGAATTTTTGTACCACTGTTTTTTACATTTTTCTGGAAAAAAAAGTTTGTGCAATGATTCAGATATTGTGGTGATATTTGATGGTTAAAATGGTTGAATCAAAAATTTAAACAACAACATAAAAATGTGAATTTAACAAAAATCGAAACCAAACCGTTTTAATACCAAAAAAAAAAAATTTTTTTTTTTTTTTTTCATTTTTTTTACTTTTTGAAAAAAAAAATTTTTTTTTTTTTTGGAAATCAAAACCAAGATGCTAGTTTTTATTTAAAATTTAACAAAAAAAACCTTTTTTTTTTACAAAGGCAATCTCCCACTTGCATGCTGTCGCTTATAGCAATTTTTATTGGCTAATAGCCATACAGCTGCCTAATTCCCTGACACACTTGACCCCTCTGCTCGTTGTCTACAACTACAATTACAGTCAACTGGCTCTCAACAAGTTGTGGTCATTTTATTTTCATTTTCTATTCAATAAGAGCGAGCCAATACTTTACTCTCTCTCTCTCTCAAGTTGATCATTAGCCATTGTTCATTCACACCCTAATTGCTAGTTTGGTGTGGTGTTGTGCAGGTGTCTCTATGTATTTTATGAATAGAATGGAAACGAATAGAGAAGTTTTTACTATTTCTTTTTTTTTTCTTCCATCCCGTTCCTCCCTGATATCTATATAACATGACACTCATTACCCATTCGCCATGAGGGTCATAATCCGGCGGATCGGATCAAGGTCACGAGCTTCTTTGGTATGTAAAAGCGGGCAAGCGGGGGTCCATAAATCATGGTCTCGAATAATTAGGAGAAATGCATCTATCCGTGTGCTGCTCCACCAATAATTAGACATGTCACCGCGCTAATCAGCCGGCTTCGAAGGTAGATCAAAGGGCTTTACGTTTGCCAGGAGGAATTACCGGAAAATGAGCCAAACCAACTTTTGAATTCAAAACAGGACCACGGGGCCAAGTCAAGGATTAGTGACCTGTCCGCTAATTAATGATTGATGAGATTGGCTAACATTGCTTGACCACGTTGACCTGCGCTCGCTCGCTCGCTCACTACTTTTGAGCAAACAAACAGAAACCGCGAGTGCTAATGCGTGCGCGAATCGAGTTTGAATAGGTGGTTTTTGCCAAAGTTTTGGGGAGAGACGGGCACCAATTCTCGCGCCTCTGCGTCTTCATGTTAGAACGCGTCTAGCTAATCTAATGCTCTGCACTGCGGAGACGCAGAGAGGGCAATGGCGTTCGCCCTTACGAAGGATCTAGCACGGTCTCCCAGATGATAAGACTAAAAATGGGGCTATTTAAAAACGGAGTGTCGTTGTTGACTGTTAAATGAAAGAGAAACGACAACAAAAACGTAAAAATATGTGCATATTTTGGAAAACAACTTTTATCTTGAATGTTCAATACCTGTTCAGTAAAACTATCATTATCAGCCAAAACCTTATAAAAATAAACACTGAAATATTGAATTTAACACATTTTTTGAAAATTTTAAAATTCGTTGTTTCGGTGCTACCTCGGAATAGAACTGAAGTGTAATAGAACTGCAGCGATATAAAACTTGCTTCGCAATAGAACCGTTCGGAACAGAACTGTTCGGTAAAGAACTGTAGCAAAATAAAACTGTTTTGGAATAAAACTGTTCGGAATAAAACTGTAGCGTTTTGGAACTAAATTAGCAATGGAGCGCGATTGCATTGCTTGGCCGTCAAGGCGGGCCGAGAAAAAAATGATAAAAGTTTATTCAAAAAAACAACAAAAAAAAACAATTTTTAATGAATAGCTCAAATATAAAACTGTTGAAAAAAGCACGCGCATGAGAAATTCCAATATTTGAATGAGCAAGCAATGCAATCGCGCTCCATTGCTAATTTAGTTCCAAAACGCTACAGTTTTATTCCGAAACAGTTTTATTCCGAACAGTTTTGTTTTGTTACAGTTCGATTTCGCTACAGTTCTATTCCAAAGCGAGTTCAATTTCGCTACAGTTCTATTACGCGTCAGTTCTATTCCGAGGTAGCACCGTTGTTTCAGTTTCATTATAATTATGGCATCTTTATTAGTATTTTTGATTGATTCCCTGAGTTTCAAACCAATCAGAGCACTTTTATATAATTTTTCCTCAATGTTTTTCCCCTGTCTTTCTCTATTCTTGCCGTATTTTCGCGGAGATTAACGCGTTTTTGTCTTGATTTGGCTACAGTTTAAATGCCATTTTATAAAATCTTAAAAATGCAAAAAAAAAATTTTTTTAATGATTTTTAATGTATTTTTTGAAAAATAGAATTTTTAACGAAAACTCCTAAAATTACCTGAAAATGTAATGTCAAAAAGACTATCAATTGTTTTAAATGTTTTGAGCTGATTTATCAAATCTTAAAATTGTAAAAAAAAATAAAAGTATATTAAAAAAAAAACAAATTTTTTTTTAAATCTGAAAAAATGCACAAAAACAACCAAAAATTGTTTGAAGTGTGCTTGAAATATTGGGGAAAAATGTCAAAAACACTCACAAATATGCTCAAAAAAATTTAGACTGAAATATCAGCTGTAAATTTTATTTTGAAAAATTTTATTTTTTGAAATTTAAAAATGTTTTCAGTTTCAATATTTTTGACTGAAACTCTTTGGCCTTGTTTGTGAGTATTTTTGACAGTTGTTTTCAGAGTTTCAGAGCATTTTCGTCCAATTTTCGCACGTTTTCAATTTGTGTAAACTTCGTGTCTGACAAAAATAAGGAAATTTTTTTTTTAATTTTTTTAAATTTTTTTTGGTGAAGTTTGTTTGTTGCTAAAATGTAGACGATGCTTTTTGCTGAATTTTATACAGTTTTTTGTACATCTTTGGAAATTAAAATGCAGAAAACGGGAAAAAACAAGTTTCCGAAAAAAAAATTCCAAAAATTGGCCAATATTGGAGTCAGGCCTATAATAAACCTGGTAGGCCGAAAAAGAAAACATGCACAATTCAAGCAAAACTTTTATTTACAAATCAGAAAGATAACAATTAAAAAAAAACAACCAAAAAAAAGAAAGAGACTATTTTGCACAAACCCGTTCGTTTCATTAGGCGAATCCATTAAAACTCTTGACTACCATAACCCTGCAGCGCCCGCAACAATTTCCAGTACCGGTAGATGACAAACGTGGCAAAAAAGCGGGCTACAAACCACACCAACAGCAGCGAACCCATCACGATGACAAACACCCGCGCGTTCCACTCGTCGCCCTTGTATTGGAGGATGTCGTTCGTGTAGGCGTACGGTAGCACCGAAAGGCAAAAGAAGGCCACGGCGAGAACCACGTCCCACAGGAAGGTGAGTGTCTGGAAAAAAGACTGAAATTGAGGAAAGCGGGGGGTTGATGTACCAGAAAGATGAGATGGGTTTGGAGATATTTGTGATTTTCATTGATAACTCCATAGAAGAGAATGATGAGCTGGGCGGTGAGCATGACTAGGTTGACGCCGGTGAACACGACGCTCCCTGAAATTTTAGAAATTTGAAGAAAAATTTATTTTCTAAAAAAAAATTTTTTTTTTTTTTGGAAAATTTTAAAAATTAAAAAAAAATTGAAAAACTCCTCAAAAATCACAAAATAATCAGACTAAACTATGTATTATTATTGCGTTTTCAGACTTCAAAAAAACTAAAAACTAGAGTTTTGCCCAAAAATTCAAATATAATACACCAAAATAATTTTTTTTTTTTTTTGGAAATTTTTCAAAAAATTTGAAAAAAATTCTAAAAATGGCTGTAATTTCTTTAAAGGTTTTAACTTTATTTTTCTTAATTTCTGCTTGTTTTTTTCAATCCTGAAAACGTACAAAACAAGAATAAAATAATTTTTGAAAATTTTACATCTTTACTATTACTAATAAAATTTTTCTGTGTGTAAGTCTGTCTGTGCATCGGTATGTTCGCACTGCTCGCGCAGTCCCCAGAAGTCCGCAAGGGCCCAAATTTGGAAATCTGAGTCTCCTGAACCCCGCGATGATGCCCGTCTTTTTCAAATTTTGATATCACTATTTTGAAGGGTACTTTACTGTTAGGACCGTGTACTTTTTCTTCTGCTGTTTTTGCTTTTCTACATTCGAAAGGAAATCCGACAGGAAACTGTGGGTCGGCCGAAATGTCATTGCACACATAGAAAGAATAATTAAACTTGCGCGGTGTCCAAGTGGTTGCAGTCCAGACAGCCATGCGTGAGGTCGGTGGTTCGAGTTTTACTGTGGTTCTTTTTTTTTTTGTTAAGCAGTTTTTGTTTAGTATGTGTAAATTTAGCCTACAAAATTAGATTTAGGTACTTTTCATCACATTTTTGAGCAATTTTTTGAATTTTTTTTCTGAGTTTTTGTTTTCCTATCTGTTTTAGTTTCTGAGCGGTTATGGACCGAATCTCGCACATACCGTAAAAACTCTAATACAACGGCCCTTCTATTGCTTCATTTCATCGCAACTGCCAGATGATTAGAGGTTTGCACATCAAACTTCGGTCGTTCCATGCCTGCTTGATTACAAAGTGTTTTGCCGAGTTTGGTGTGAAAACCTCTAAATACCCGGCAATTGTGATGAAATGAAACCATAGAAGGGCATGCCGTTCTATTTGAGTTTTTACGGTATTGCCGGCCCGCCAAGACGGTCAAACGCGCTCCGCTAAACTCAATGCTATGCGATTTTCATTTTGGTCTCCAAATTATTCCATTTCACGCATAAATTCAACGTGAAATGAAATAATTTGGAGAGCAAAATGAAAATTGCATAGCATTGAGTTCAGCGGAGCGCGTTTGACCGTCTTTGCGGGTCGACAATATTTCTGTTATTTTAATTTAATGTACACGAGAAGTTTAATTAATTGTTCTGCATTAAACTGCCCAAAATGCACAGTTGCATTGGACTGAGATAATTGAAAAGTTCAGGAGAATAGGTTTACTAATGAGTTTTTAATGAGCTACTGTAGGCTCATGCAGCGATTTTTGTCAAATTCTGACTGAAGAATTATTGAGAAAGTGGTCATATTTTTTCGCAATTCTTTGTTCGATTGGAGCGAGTTTTCAGCGTTTTATACCGAGTACAGTGGAAGACGCATTAGAATATTAAAATGCCAGGAGTCGACCCGAAGAGCTGTTTGAAAACGTCTGAGTACGGTAGTTTTTTTTTAAATATTCTTGCGCAATATATCGGGTTGAATACACCCAAAAACTGTTTTGTTTTTGCTGCACTGAATAGGTTACTGACATATTTTTTCGCAATCGATATACGAAAAAAGATTGACAGACACACAGAAAAACATTCAGTTTTTATTGTGAAAACAAAAAATTGCAACGCGGTGTTTGCGTACTTTTAAAATTCAAATGGAAATGGGAACAAATCTCTTCATCTGCCATGCTATTTCTTTTATGGCCGTTTGAATTTCAAAAGTACGCAAACACCGCGGTTGCAACCTTTTTGTTTTCCCATTAATTTATTCAATTTTGGGGACTTAGTCATTGTTTCTTTTGACATACATTAAAACTTTGAGAAATCAGGGAGACTCGCGCGTTCCCAAGCTTACCCAGAAGGTTTTTGACGGCGATAGCCGTCAACAACCTTCTGGTTTTTTTCAAAAATTAAAAATTTTTTTTTGAAAAATTCCAAAAAATCCAAAAAATTAAAAAAAAAAACACACACACACACAAACAACATTTGTGCGTTTTCAGACAATAAAACTCTATTAAAAACTGAAGTTTCTTTAAAAAAAAAACTCAAAAAAAATTTGGAAAATCGCAAAAAAAAATTTTTTTTGGAAAATTTGAAAAAAATTCTAAAAATTCTAAAAACGGCTGTAATTTTATTCAAGGTTTTAAGTTTATTTTTCGTAATTTCTGCGTAATTTTTAACCCTAAAAACGTAAAATTCAAGAAAAAAAGAAAACAATTTTCGAAATTTTTTTTTTTTATTCCAAAAAAAAAAAATTTTTTATTCCGAAAAAATTCGGGGTTTTTTAAATAATATTTTTGTAATTTTCGCATTTTTTTCAACACTAAAAACCTAAAAAACAAACCCTGAAAATCGAGAAACATAAAAAAAAAATTTTAATTTTTAAAAAATTTTTTTCCAAAATATTTTGTAAAAATAAAAAAAAATAAAAATTTTTACGACAGTATTTGCTTACAAGGTTTTTCTACCTAACTTTTTTTCTTAATTTTCGCATCTTTTTGCAACCCTGAATACGTACAAAATAAGAAAAAACTATTAATTTTGAAAATTTTTTAAAATTCAAAAAAACTTCAAAAAAAATATTAAAAACCGGCTTACAAGCTTTCTGATGATGAATCACGGCAAACAACAGCAAAATTGCATAGTAAAGCCAGTAGAAAATTTCAAAAAATCCAATTAATAGGCAAGTGTTCTGAAAAGTCGACAAAATTATTTTTGAGTCGCTACGCAGTGTCAACTTTGTAGGAAAGTTTTCCGCAGCAAACTCGTTTCTCCTCTTCATAATAGACGTCTCGCATTGGTGTCATTTTATATGACATTGGTAGGTTCATTCTGAAAAGAAGACATGAAAACATTATTGAAAAAACAATTTTTTTTTGGATCGGTGCATAATAGATCTATCGCGTTTTTTGATAATTTAAAATGAAATTCAAGAACTTTTAACATCAAAAACACATACAGACACACAAGAATAACACATTTTTTCCCACTTACCTATTTTCAAAAAAAAATTATTTTTTTGAATTTATTTTTTTAATTTTATGAAAAAAAAATCTTCAGTCAGCTTCAAAAATATTGAAAACCAATCTAAACGAAATCAAAAACAATCAGAAAGAATTGATTATCAGCAGTTTACAAACCAAAAAAAATATTTTTTAAAATTTATTGAAAAAAAAAATAATGACACCCTCCAAAAGTGCAAAAATGTCAAAAAATTTTTTTAAAAAAAGATAAACAAAAAACGATTCACGAACAAATCGAGTGTGAGTTAGTTGGCTCCGCGACGAGCGAGCCAAGAGCAAATATGAGCAAAAAGACAAAATTTTTGAAAAAAAAAACTTTTTTTTTTTTCAATTTTTTTTGTTCTAAATTTTGTTTCTTTACGGTTCTTTGCAGTTTCAAAGCAAAACTAAATAGTACAGTTTTTCGTACAGTAAGAACAGTAAAAAAAGCCAGGAAAAAATTACAATGAAAAAAAAAGTGTGACAAATTCAAACAAAGAACTAGACAGAGAGCCCATAGAATTGGAAGACGCAAAGAAAAAAAAAGGTGATAACGGAGGCGTTTTATCGCTGATATTAAATACTATAATTCTTTTTCTCTGCGTATACTCTGTTTTAGCACTATTTGAGTTTTAATTTTTTTTTGATCTTTTCCAGCGAAATTTAGATTTTGACCATTTTTTGTTTTCAGGTACATATTTCATTCTGTTGTTTTTTTTTATTTTCAGCAACATATTGTGTTTGCAATCGAGTTGCTGCATGAGAACGAGAGATAAAAAGACATGTTTTCTCTGCTTCTCTTCGAATCGAACTGTGTTTGCGTGGTCGCGCGAAAAAAAAGTGGGCGGAGTCACGTCACGCGTTCTCATGTCGCAAGTCGTTTGAAAAAACAATAAATGTGGAAATAAAAAAAAATAGAACGCCTTGATTGACTTTTAATTTTTTTGGAAAGATCATCTTTATCACGAGAAAAAAATTTCGAAAAAAAAATTTTTTTTTTTGGAAAATTTAAATTTAACAATTTCCTAAAAATCTTCCAAAAATGTTTTTAAAAAAATTCAACATTTCGCATTTATGAACTCTTTTTATTTACTGATTTTCTAGGCTATAGTGAAAACAAAAAAGTTGCAACGCGGTGTTTGCGTACTTTTAAAATTCAAATGGAAAAGGGAACAAATCTCTTCATTTCCCTTGCTATTTCTCTCATTGCCATTTGAATTTCAAAAGTACGCAAACACCGCGTTGCAATTTTTTTGTTTTCACAATATCAAATAAATTGTAGTCTATAAAATCGGAAAAATTCGAAAAAAAATGTTTTTTTTTTTAATTTTTCCAGAAAATTTCCTAAAAATTAAAAATTCGATTAATTTTTTAGGCTTCTAGGCTATACAGCTGAGGGTACAACAGAATAGAAATAGGCAAAATAGAACTCTTTGGGCGATGGAGCGCGTTTGCATAATTTTTTCAATTGCTCAGTTTTTCGCCGATTATGCAATTTTTTTTTTCTGAAACTGCATTGATTTTATACCTTTCTTCATTTTCGCTGTTGTTAAATGCGTCAAATATCTGAAAATTACTGAAAAATCCTATAATAATCTGAAAATTCGAAGAATAATGCAAACGTGCTCCATCGCACCGAGTTCTATTTCGCTCAGTTCTATTTTGTAGCATTTCTATTTTGCCTATTTCTATTCTGTCGTACCCTCATACAGCTATGATAATATAAACTCCAAAATTCCCTAAAATTTCAAATTTTCCAACAAAAATTTTTTTTTTCTTATTTTTTAAATTAAAAATTTAAAAATAAAACTCACAACTAAAAGTCAAACCGCAGAATCCCTTTCTCAAAGCTGTAAAGAAAAAAACAAAAAACCGGAAACTCCCAATACTTTTATCATGAAAATTTGCCTCCAATTTATCAGTTCAAAAACTCCGTCATGATTCACTATCAGTTCTATAAGTCAGTGGTCAATAAAAGTGACTCATTATTGTTTTTTATTACTATTTTCAAAAAAAAACGGGGGTTTAACGGTATAGAATTCGCATGGAATAGAACCGGCGTGACTCAAAACGTACAACGAAAGGCGGTTCTATTCCGTGCGAGTTCTATACCGTAGCCCCCACCCCCACCAAAAAAAACATGTACACATTTTTAAAAATTAAATAAATTTATTTATTTACTAAATAAATATACATATTACTGTTTTTTACACAAAAACACAAATTTTGGCAATAGACTAAAAAATTCATGCACCAAGACAAGACGCAAATGGCTGTAAATAACAATAGAAATGTGAGCGGAGCGCTGCAAACTCGCTCCATTCGCACAGTGGAGGACGTTGGCGACGAGAGGCCGATGTTCCGTTCTGATTTCTCTGAATCTCACTCACTCCAAATGCATGTGCGATTGGAGCGAATTTGCAGAGCTTTATACCGAGTATAATACAGGAAAAAAAAGTGAAAAAATCAATAAATAAATAGACTGAAAAGTGAAAGATGAGCAAATCTATAAAAATGGATCAACATTTGTTTTTTTTTTCTCGTTGTTTCAAAATACATATTATTGTGAGTTTTTGTTGCGCATAAACTGTAAAATGTCCTTTTTGGTGATTATGCCGAGTACTTTTCCGTTTTTGGTGACCAGCACCTGACGGAGACCCAATTTTCGGAACATGTCGATTACCGTCTCCATCGGAGTTTGATCGGTTACTGTCATCGGCGCCTGGAAGGCAGCAATTGATAATATTGTGGAACTAGATTTTTCACCTAGATTTCTAGTTTTTCTTATTTGTCTTTTGAACATTTATTGAAACACGGTGTCCAGGATTGGAAATTTGGGCGGAGCTTTTAGCTCGAAATTCAAATTTTGAGACATTTTAATGTTTTTCGGGAAAAAAAAGCATAAATTCTTAATTTTTCCCACATGTGCTCCAACGGAATTATAGCTGAGGTCTTTAGAAATTTTTAAAACCTAAAAACGTTGAATTTGGTTCAGCCACCATTTCGAAATAATAGTTTTTAGTTTTTTGGTGTTTTTGCAGGATAAAGCTTTACGAAAATCAAAGTTTGGGCAATTTATGGGATTAAAAGATACAATACATACATTTTACAAATAAAAAACGGTTTTACTGACTAGGGAATGCCGTAGGGTCAGGCTTTGGGAATTTTCTTAAAATTTTTACCTGGGGGTTATTTTGCCTCCTGAATCGATTTTTCATAGTCTCCACCTGCACAAATCGCAAAAAGCTCGAAAACGAGCTCATCAAAATGCTCACGGCGACCACCGTTTTTATCACCGCCCTTGGCACGCACTGTTCGGCAAGCAGCGGTGGTCGAGTGGTGTGCAGTTGGGAGCTGAAATCTGATGGTGAGGGGATCGATCCCGCACTAGGCGAATTTTGTTTTTTTTTTCTTGCTAGAGTAAAGTTTATGGAACTTGCCCACAAAAAAACATGAAATAGAAATTTTGAATGTTTTATTGAATGAAAATTTTTGAAAATCATACTCATCTTCTTCAAAAACTTATACATTTTTTCTGCATATGATAAGGATATATGAACGAATTCGTTATCACTGATGTAGACAGCCGGCTTTGATTCGGAATAGAAATACTTGAACAAATTATGTTTCCTGTGAGGATGATATGATTTGCGGTTTTAATCTACAAAATTTCAACCATTGATAGCCAGAAAGTGACGAATGTATCGAAAAACCCCATTAAAAATATCAAGAACCATGTTAGCCATCAAACACATGACATTTTTCGGAAAAAAAAAACAAACGCAAAAAATGTTTGAAATGATGAAAAATAAAAAAAAACAATTTTTAAATATGTAAAAATTTTCTCATTCATGTATCATCTTCTTTTGTGGGCAAGTTCCATAAACTTTACTCAAGCAAGAAAAAAAAAACAAAATTCGCCTAGTGTGGAATCGATCCCCCCAACATCAGATTTCAGCTCCCAACTGCACACCACTCGACCACCGCTGCTTGCCGAACAGTGCGTGCCAAGGGCGGTGATAAAAACGGTGGTCGCCGTGAGCATTTTGATGAGCTCGTTTTTGAGCTTTTTTGCGATTTGTGCAGGTGGAGACTATGAAAAATCGATTCAGGAGGCAAAATAACCCCCAGGTACAAATTTTAAGAAAATTCCCAAAGCCTGACCCTACGGCATTCCCTAGTGAAAGAAAAATATTAAAATCAATTTAAAAAAAATGCGAGAGTCGAAAAATGCGCAAGCACCAAAAGTACGCCTTGCAAATTAGGCTCCGCCCACATTTCCAATATTGGACACCGTGTGAAGGGGGAAAAAAACGAGTTATTGTGTTTTCAATCGACTTGCGACATGAGAACGCGAGACTCCGCCCACTTATTTGTGCGCGACCTGTCTGCGAACACAGTGATATTTGAAGAGACGCAGACAGGTCGCGCACAAATAAGTGGGCGGAGTCTCGCGTTCTCATGTCGCAAGTTGATTACCACAATAATCAGCATAATTTTTGTTTTTTTTTTCAAATTTCTAGTTTAGAGGGCGCTAAAAAAAAACAATGAAAAAAAAAATTTCGAAAATGCTAAGTTTCATTTTTATAAACTACTGTATCTTCAAAAGTCTGCAATCACCATGCATTGCGGATTTGACATTGAATTTGACGACACTTTTTCAAAATTTCTTTTAAAAAAAACGGTTTTTCTATTGTCCATTCGCGAAAAAAGCAAGTGCGCTCCACAAAACTTAGTACTTCGTGGATTTCATTTTCGTCGCCAAATTATTTCATTTCACGTTGAATTTGCACGTGAATTGAAATAATTTGGCGACGAAAATGAAATCCACGAAGCACTAAATTTCGTGGAGCGCACTTGCTTTTTTCGCAAACGGACAATAATCAATGAAAGCTACATAGAAAATAGGTTTCTCTAATTCTAAATTCCAATTTTACGAGTTACTGTACCTTCAAAAGTCCGCAAACATCACATGAGACCTTGAAACCGGAGAAAAAAATGTTAAAAACCTAGAAACGAGCTCTGCCCTTTTTGCATGTCTGCGGCATTGTTTTCCAGAAATCGTGCCGCAGACTTGTTTTTTTTTTGGTTTTTAAAATGTTAAATTCATGACGGTGTCGCTGGTGGTCCGCAATCACTATGCGTTGCGGACTTGGCAGTAAATTTGTCGACATTTTTTTTGTGAATGCTACATAAAAAGACGAGAGCGTGACAAAACCGGGGAAAACGAGAAACCGGGGAACACAAAACCGGGGAACGCAAAACCGGGGAAAAAATGTCAAAAACCGGGGAATTCGACACTGTCACGTAATATTGCGGATGACTCTGATTTTCCGCGCAAATTGCGGAAAATGTTCAGACAAATTTTGAAATTCAGCGTTGTCCGCAATTTTGCGTGACAGTGTCGAATTCCCCGGTTTTTGACATTTTTTCCCCGATTTTGCGTTCCCCGGTTTTGTGTTCCCCGGTTTCTCGTTTTTCCCCGGTTTTGTCACGCTCTCAAAAAGACTAAAAAAATGGTTTCTAAAATTCTAAATTCCAATTCCACGAATTACTGTACTCTCAAAGTCCGCAAACACCACTTATTGCGGACTTGGCGTCAGATTTGACGACATTTGCCGTAACAATTCGAAAAAAAAAAAAAGATATTTCCCTGAATCTTCACCAAGTTTCGAGCATTCCACTACTCACCATATCCAATATTTTGCGTAATCGTAAAGGTGCCGGACCGCCTGGCATCGAGTCGGGAACACCGTCCGAGAAGTAGGCGATTGAGCTTGTCACCACGTATGGTTGGGTTTTACGGGCAGTGTGGAGCGCCAGGAAAATGTCTCGTCTGATGTAAATAAATGGGTTGAAAAATTGACAAAAATAAGATTAATAATAATGGTCAATCCTTCAGTTTTTCTATTATGCACCCGTACAAAACTGTGTGAGGGGCGGGGTTTCAAACTTTCCGAAATGGCAAAAAATGTTTTACCTGCTAACAAATCCCACCAAGTGCATACTATTCTGCGAGACGACGACCGGAAATCCGTTAAAGTTAGTCTGTCGGAGCAAGCTCTCCAAATCGCCAAGCGTCATTCCGTTCTCTGTGATCACGCTCAGCTCGTTTTTGAGCTCTCGCAAGTCGCTCATTGACGATTCGCTGTCCGGCTGACGGTTTATTGATGGGCGCATCACTTGGCTGGCTACTGTCGAATATGGGTATTCACCTTTCGAGTCGAGGAACGGATAGCCGTTGAGCTCAATGTGCGCTTCGTAGATACCCTGTAGGGTTTTTTGTTTTTATTGAGGCTCTAGGACGTTTCGAAACTTAATTTCCGGTAAATTTTGACAATGGCGACGAGAAATATCACTAGTTTCGAAAGACCCCAGAGCCGTTTTTGAAGTCAATTTCAGAATAGTATGAAAATTGTTGTAGAAACTATTCGTGTATCGTCCATTGGCGAAAAATGCAAGTGCGCTCCATTGAAGTACTTTGCGAATTTTATTTTCGTCGCCAAATTATTTTTCCTCTTTTTCTTCGATTTTTTGCTAAAATTCTTCGTTTTTCTTGATATTTCTTTGTTAAAATGACTAAAAACAAACAAAATCGTAATATTTTGTGAAAAACGTCCTAATTATGCCCAATTTTTGTCAAAATTCGCCATTTTTCGAAATTACCGCTTCTTAAAAAAATTTCTAAATCATTTATTTGGAAGGGAAACATTTTTGCTCAAATTTTTTTTATGATGGTGCATTTTAATGTATTCTTTCTTTTTAAACCGAAAAACACTATTTTTCATTATCATCAGTAATTTTCGGTTTAAAAAGAAAGAATACATTAAAATGCATCATCATAAAAAACATTTGAGCAAAAATGTTTCCCTTTCAAATAAATGATTTAGAAATTTTTTAAGAAGCGGTAATTTCGAAAAATGACGAATTTTGACAAAAATTGGGGATAATTAGGACGTTTTTCACAAAATATTACGAATTTGTTTGTTATTCGTCATTTTAACAAATAAATATCAAGAAAAACAAAGAATTTTTGCAAAAAATCGAAGAAAAAGAGGAAAAATAATTTGGCGACGAAAATGAAATTCTCAAAGTACCAAGTTCAATGGAGCGCACTTGCATTTTTCGCGAATGGACAATAATTGTGGAAATTTTAGCCCAAAACTTACGGATCTCGGACGTTTCGAAACTTTTTCTGAATTTTGATTTGCTTTTTTTGCACACATTCCTTTTTAAAACCGATTTTCGCGGTTTTTTTTTCAGGAAAAAAATGCAATGCGCCTTTAATGGGAATTCGGTTGAAATTTAAAGGCGCATCCGATTATTTCATCGGCCTGTCTCGGCACGACACTGCATAGGGAAAAAACCACGAAAAATGGTTTTTTTTTTCTCATCTGCTGAATAGGTCCATAAAAGCTTTTTAAAAAATGATTGTGTGCAAAAAAAAAAACGCCCGATAAAAATAAGATGCAGAAAATCTTTGGAAACGCGCGAGATCCCTAATAATCACCATTTTCGAAATCCCATCACCAATCCACTTGGAGAACATGGTGGCCACCATTGTCGGCACGATAAACTCCAAACTTCCCGTCAATTCGAACATGATAACCACCAACGACACCGTCATTCTCGTGACTCCACCGAGTACCGCCGCTGCTCCCACCATCGCGTACAATCCGGGCATCACGCAATCTTTACCAAGCTGACATGTAAAGTAGTCAGAGTGTCCTGGTGTGGCTTGAACAGCGCGGAAGATCTGATCCACCGTGATTCCCAGAATTCTGCCAGTGATCGCACCCATAGCGATAGACGGTACGAAGAGTCCGCAAGGGACTTTGATGCCAAAAGTGAAGATTGTGATGACAAATTTGAAAATTAGAGCCCATAGCAGTTGTCCGAAAGCAATGCTTAGCGCTTTATTCTGATCGCAAAGCGAGTCCTCGTCGATTTGGTCCTCGCAGCGATCGAAAAGCTGTTGAATCATGGACTGTGCAGACTTGCGAGTGAACGGGTTGAAATATGAGATCGCCGCTGTTATAAGGGTGATCAGCATGACTTCGTAAATCGGATTTCCGCCAAGCATTTTCGAGTTTTTCCGGAATTTCGACCATCTGATATTAGCAAAGATAAAAAGACTTCCAAGAATTCCACCGAAAAGACCGAGCAGGGCGAATGGCACTAGCTCAATGAACGTCCATTTCATCATGTAATCCACGTGGAATAAAGAGGTCTGGTTGCTTCCAAATGGGTTCACAAATCTCAAGATAATCCCAGCGACCAGGGCGCAGAAAAATGATCTCCACATTGTTTTCAGCGGGAAATAATATGACGCCTCTTCCAGACTGAACAAAACTCCACCGATGGGCGCTCCGAACGCAACACTGACACCAGCGGCTGCAGAGGCCGATAAAATTTCTCGTTTTTTCGCCTCATTCAGCCCATATTTCGGGAAAAGGTACGAGAAAATGTTTCCGATACAACACGCAAGATGCACCATTGGTCCTTCTTTTCCGAGCGACAATCCGGACGCAGAGGAGAGGATCAGGCCGACTGATTTGATAATGAACGTCCATTTTCCCAGATATCCACGAATCACAAATCCAGACAGAATGCACTTGATTTCAGGGATTCCAGAGCCACAAGCATAGGGAGCAAAGATTTTGACAAAGAGTACAGCTAGAGTGGACATTGCCAGCGCCCATCCGATATAGAAGATCCATTCGAGGAAAAGGAAGATGAAACTGAGATGGAAAATGTTTAGATTAGACAGTACAAAAAAGAAGAAGGCGTACCCCTGATTGTAGTGGTTTAGCATCCACGGCCATTTCGTCCACGCTTTGCAATCGTCGTCCTTGTAGAACGTGTCGTTGGACGACCAGCAACAGTGCTCACGGTCCAGCCAGAAGCGGTCCGCGCAGACACCGGTCTGGAACGGGTGAAATGTGAAAAAATTACTGTAGAAAAAGGGAAAAAAATGACAAACAACTGGGAGAAAACTCGAAAAATGCTCCGATTGGTCTGAAATTTTGGAAAACAATGGAAAAAATGCTCCCGGTCATGAAATGATCAGAAAATTTTGGACCGAAATATCGATAAAAAAAATATTGAATTTTTTTTCTGAAAATTTATAAAATCGATATTTCAGTCCAAAATTTTCTGAGCATTTCATGACCGGGAACATTTTTTCCATTGTTTTCCAAAATTTCAGACCAATCGGAGCATTTTCCGAGTTTTCGTTTGTCATTTTTTCCGTTTTTCTACAGTACTTTGAACAGGTCCATAAATAGAAATGCCCAAAAATGAGCTCACTCACGGACGTTACGAAAGTGCGACGTTCCGAAAATTTTTCTGCATTTTGTCATCGCAGTGCTTGCACGTAGTTTTTTTTTCCGAACTTTACAACCCTTTCAATACAAAACTCGTTGCAAAAGGGGGCGGAGCATCTTTCTCTTTTTTTTTTAACATTTTTCCCCGGTTTTGTCAGGGTATCAAAAATTCCGTGCAAACACCTCATGACAAAATGCAACAAAAAAAAATTTGGAAACGTCGCATTTTCGAAATGTCCGAGAGCAGTTTTTCTGTCTTTTTTTTTCTTGCACTTTCATTTTTTTTATTCATAAAAATGACAAGAAATGCAGAAAATTGACAAAAATTCAAAAAATGCTCCAAAATTTTTTGAACTGAATTCAGATTTCAATCTAATTTTTTTGGAGCATTTTAATAGGTTTTCATCCAATTTTCGCGCCAAACAAAATGTGTGTCAAGGTCAAAATTTTCCACAACCAATTTTAGAAATTTTCATCAATTTTTTACAAGATTTTCTTTAATTTCAACCCAATTATTGGCATTTTCACTCAATTTTGTGTTTTTATAGACCTATTCACAAAACCGAAAAAAAAAGAAAAAAACGGAAAAAAAATTGCGGGAAAAATCGGAGAATGCTCTGATTGCCCTGAAATTTTGGAAAAAAAGGGAAAAAATTGTACACACTCAAAAAATTTGGGACCAAAATATCGATTTTTTCTGAATATTTTTTAAATCGATATTTTGGTCCACAATTTTTTAAGCGTGTACAGGAGAATTTTTTCCAATATTTCCCAAAATTTCAGATAAATCGGAGCATTCTCGGGTTTTTCCCGCAATTAGTTTCCTTTTTCTTCCTTTTTTTTCCGGTTTTGTGAATAGGTCCATTAGAAATTTTTATCAATTTTCTAAAATTTCAACCCAATTAATGGCATTTTCACCCAATTTTGTGTTTTTTATTCATAGAAATGTCGAAAAATTCAGAAAAATGTCAAAAAATGCGTAAAAAATCGAAAAATGCTCGAAATTTAGGGATAAAATGTGAAAAATACTGTTGAACAATTTTGCGCTGAAATTTTGATTTTTTGGAGCATTTTAGGGTATTTTTGCACTATTTAAACAGGGGTAATTTTTGCATTTTTTTCACTTTTAGAAAAAAAAATTAAAAATTGAGAAAAAATAGTTTTAAAAAAAAGGAAAAATGTGAAAAAATTGAAAAAAAAAAAAATTTTTTTGCCAATTTCCCCCAAATTTTAACATTTTTGTCGACTTCACTAATTTTTTCAAAAATAAACTAAATTTATCTGCAATTTGACAACAAGTCACTTGTCTCACGGCATGCTGGACCCTACGAAAATGCAAACGCGCCCTGGCGCACTCTCTGCGCCTCCATATATTTCTCTTGGAGTATTGCCAAAAATCTTTGGCGCCATGCCAAATATGTTTTTTAAAGCTAAATATAACGTTGTTCGCATTTTCAGTCCCAATTTTCGAATTTTGTTTTTCAGAATTTAAATTAAATTAAACAAAAAAATTTATTAGATTAATCTCAAAAACAACCAATTAAAAAACATAATTTTTTTTAATGAGAAACAAAAAATAATAATACATGAGCAAAAAAAAACACAAAGAAAAATAAAATCTCGTAAATCGACACAGGTCTCTGCGGAGGAGACGCAGGGACACGAGAGTAGAGTAGCGCGCGAAAATTCGCTTTTGAAAAATAATTCAAAAACCCCCAAAATCTCACTTTCAAATCGCTCATCCACCTGGCACCAATATCGATAATTCCAGCGGTTGCTCCGGCGGCCAAACCGACAAAAAGCACACAGATCCAACCGGCTCCGGCGTCCCATCCGGATTGGAGCAGGCCAAGTGGGAAATCTACTCTGAAATTGTTTTTTTCATTAAATATTTATGTTTTAAATAATATTGGGGTCCAACTTCTTTTTGGCGATCATTTTGTGGCGTAACCGGTCGCGTGCCAAGTCTCTCTGCCAGTCGATTGTGTGAAAATCGCCGTATTTGCTGGAATTAAAGATTTATTGATTGATTTTTTTTTTGTTGCGTGTTTTGTTTTGCACCTGAAAAACGCGGGAGCCAACGCGTCGGGCAGCTCTTCGTCCTTGTTAAATCTGACGTCATCGATGGCGCCAAATGGGTTAAACTCGGCGGCGCCGCCTCCTGAGAATTTTTGGCCTTGTTATTTTTTTGTGATAACCTTTTTTTAAAAATCAACTCACCCACACTCATATCCAGATGAATTGTGGCTCCTGGCGACGGCTCGAGCTCCACTTCGTCCGTGGAGCCAACACGTTCCATTAGGGGCTCTGAAAAGTCGAGGGAAATCGATAGAGGGTGAGAGAAAGAGCGCCGCGAGGCGCGAGGCGCGCGGAGCACAGAAAACAAAAAAAAAACAAACTGCTCAGGAGGTACATATTTCGCAATACAATATTCAAATTCTCACAACAAAAAAAAAACAATTAAAAAAAATTGCAACACGGTGATTGCGTACTTTTAAAATACAAACGAAAATGGGAACAAATCTCTTCATTTCCCATGCTATTTCTTTTATCGTCATTTGAATTTTCAAAAGTACGCAAACACCGCGTTGCAATTTTTTTGTTTTTACAATTTTTTTAAAAATCAGCTTTATTGATTATTTTTCAATATTTTTTTATATTTCATCACCCAAATCTGAAGAAAAATTCAGAAAAACGATCTTTAAGCCTCTAAAAACAATAATTACCTATTTTTCGTAAAAAAATAATAAAAAAACATAAATAATCAGACTTTTCGCATATTTGTCACACAAAAATCGACATTTCCAGTGGGATTTTGAGATAAAACTTAGAAATTTAAAAACATTTTCAAGATTTCTCACCCAAGCAACAACAAAAAAAAGCAATTATTCATCAGAAAAAATGAAATTTTATATAAAAGCCGACAAATGCATTGCAAAATTTTCAGAAAAAAAAAGCACGAGAAAAACGCCAACGTTTTTTACTGACGCATTTCTCGTGAGCTGACGCACTTTTTTAAATTTGGTCAATTTTTTTTTCTTTTTTTGCACTTTTTTCTCGATTTCTTCCCAATTTTTGGTTTTTAATTTCCATTTTTTTCTCCAAAATTTTCTGCTATCATCACCCCTTTTTTCCAGTAAAATGTCAGCGCTTGAGCAAGCAGAAGACCTCTGCAAACAGGTCGACGAAATATGCCAGAATGGCATGGAATCGCCGGAGCAGTGCATTAAATTGCTTGATAAACTGGCGAAACTTCCAATGACGGTGGATATTATTCAGGTTTGACAAATGATTAATTGGCGAAAACAACCAAAAAAAACGACATAGAAATAATATTTACTAAATATCGATTTTTAGTCCACTAGCATCGGAATCAAGGTAAACATGATGCGGAAGAAGGTTCCGGATGATGCGATTGCGAAACGAGCTAAAAATATTATCAAGGTACGGTTTTTTCCAAAAAAAAAAAGTCAATATGTTTTTCAACAGGAGTGGAAAAACATTGTGGACGGAAAATCGAAGCCATCACGTCCAGACCACGACGATGCACCGCCGGCAAAAAAGCAACGAAAAGAAAGCGTTGAGGAGCCGGTGAAGAGCAAACCGGAGCCGCCGCAGTTCAAAAAACCAGAGTCGTCGACAAATCATCGGGATTCGCTTGTCGCCAACTTCAAATCCGCCGCTTTCCCGCCAAAACATTTGGAGAACGATGAAACTCGGCTCAAATGTGCTCAATTGGTGCTTTCAGCGCTTAGAACTGGAAATTTGCCGCAGGGAACGCTGGATCCGGAGGAGCTCGCCGTACAGATTGAGGAGAAACTTTATTCGGTGAGTTTTGTGACTTTTTTGCATTTTTTTTTGGTAAATTTTCCTTATTCGGCTCCGCGACAGTTCGCAACGTGACGATTCGATTGTCCCAGTTTTGATTTATACGACTGGTGAAACCTTGGACAGTTATGTCAAAAAAATCGCTATGTAAATTATTTAAGATATGCTCCGATTGGTCTGAAAGTTTAAAAAATAGTACCAAAAATGTTAACCGATTTTAAAAAAGGCGAAAATCACTTTTTTTCCCCATTTTTTAGTTAAGTTTACCTAGAAAAGGATAAAAATGCGAAAATAAATAAATAAAATAAACGGGTTTTGTAATATTATCTCGCAAAAATGGTCCCTGAGCAATTTTTGAGGTTTTCTTTGATATTTTTTTCAGAAAAAAAATCAAGTTAGAGAAAAAGTGCAAAAAATTGTCCTAAAACGTTGGAAAATTCTCAAAATTGTCCAAAAATATTTGATAAATTCAAATTTTGTATTGTCGGCCCGCCAAAATGGTCAAACGCGCTCCGCTCCGCTGAACTCAACGCTATGCGATTTTCATTTTATATATTTTTCAAATTATTTAATTTCACGTTGAATTTACACGTGAATTGAAATAATTTGAAGACCAAAAGGAAAATCGCATAGCGTTGAGTTCAGCGGGGCGCGTTTGACCATTTGTCAGAAAAAACAGGAAAAAAAACAATTTTTTGGCTAATTTATTTAATTCTGTTGACACTCGGTGTTTGCGAACTCGTGTTGTGTTGCCAACCGTAATCCCGCAAGCTCCTTTTGAAAATCTGCGGCTGTGTTTTCTGCATTATTTAGCACTTTTTATTTATGGATCTATTCACGGAAAACAGCAAAATATGCAAAAAATTCAGCGAACACTCGGAGAATGCTCCGATCAGTTTGGAATCTTGACAAAAAAATGTCAAAAATATTGTGTTTTCAATCGACTTGCGACATGAGAACGCGAGACTCCGCCCATTTATTTGTGCGCTACCTGTCTGCGTCTCTTCAAATATCACTGTGTTCGCGTGGTCGCGCACAAATAAATGGGCGGAGTCTCGCGTTCTCATGTCGCAAGTCGATTGAAAACACAATACTCCCGGACATTTGCAGAAAACTTCAGACCAAAATATCGGTTTTGAAAAATTTCAGAAAAAATCGATATTTCGGTCTAAAATTTTCTGCACATGTCCGTGAGTATTTTTGACATTTTTTGTCAAAATTTCAGACTGATCGGAGCATTCTCCGAATTTTTTGCATATTTTGCTGGTTTCCGTGAATAGACCCATAAATAATAAGTTCTAAATAATGCAGAAAACACTGCCGCAGATTTGCAAAAAGAGCGAGGCTTGTTCCCCAAGTTTGGAATTTTTCCCACGGTTTCGTGATGGTCTCAAGCTTGCGGGATTACGGTTGGCAACACAACACGAGTCCGCAAACACCGCAGACTTGAATTGAATTGCAAAAGGGGCGGGGTTTGTTCCCCGCTTTTCTCAGGGTCGCAATATTTCGAGACCTTGACAAAACCGAGCAAAAAATATTCAAAATCGAGGAACTTGCCATTGCAAGTCCGCAAACACCGTCTACCAACAGAATCCAATTCGACAATAATCCTCAATCGTTCCTTCAGGTGCACCGTGACACGAACAAAAACTACTCTGCGGCAGTGCGCAGCCGCGTCTTCAACCTACGCGACAAGAAGAACCCGGCTCTGCGCGAAAACGTGCTCACCGGTGTCGTCCGCGCCGACAAATTCGCCACAATGACGTCGGAAGAGATGGCGTCGCCGGCGATTCGTGAGATGCGCGAACAGTTCACGAAGGAGGCGATTCAGGAGCATCAGATGAGCGTACAGCAGGGCACGCCGTCCGACATGTTCAAGTGCGGAAAGTGTGGCAAGAAGAATTGCACGTACACGCAGCTACAAACGCGCTCCTCTGACGAGCCGATGACGACGTTCGTGTTTTGTCTAGAGTGCGGAAATCGCTGGAAGTTTTGCTAAATGGTTCCCAACCGGATAGCTGCCCAAGAATTCTACTATTATATATATTCTCCAGTCGGATGATACTCAATATTTTTGTTGTTTTTCTGTTTTTTTTTGTACCGTTCGTTATCCGTCCTCATTGGAGAACCCAAAAGCCACCCCAAAAAACCCAAAATCGAACAAATCCGACAACCAATTTGTCATGTAATGATGATTGTTGATAACTTATTCTAATTAAGTATTCTCATGCGTAATTTAAATTTAGGTGGTTTCTGTGACGGAAAGAAGATGGACCTCATTCACCACAAAAGAAAACTCCATTTCTTATCAGAACACCCTCTAGAAGGCCATCGTCCCTTTCTTCCGTAACCGTCATCGCTCACATACATTCCAACAAGACAATCCTGTCATTTACTCCACCAACTCCACAAAGAACTGGTTTGCGACTAAAGGTGCTCGATTGGCCGGCTTGCAACCCGAACCAGGGGTGGGACAAAAAAAAATTTTTTTTGCTCTTAAAAAATTAACAAAAAAATTTTTGTCAAAAAAATTCAAAAAAAAATGTATTTCTGCCAGTT
The DNA here is from genome assembly GCA_963572235.1 of Caenorhabditis japonica. Taxonomy (NCBI): domain Eukaryota; kingdom Metazoa; phylum Nematoda; class Chromadorea; order Rhabditida; family Rhabditidae; genus Caenorhabditis; species Caenorhabditis japonica. The sequence goes on along the minus strand of OY754343.1, from coordinate 19,708,901 downwards.
AAAAAGAAATTTTCCAAGTTTTTGTCAATTCGGAGCATATACCGAATACGTTTTTGCCCAAAAAACGGAACTTTTTTTCGCCTCCGTGGCTCTAATGGACCTATTCAAAGTACTGTAGAAAATCGGAAAAAATGACAAAAAACTGGGAGAAAACTCGGAAAATGGTCCGATTGGTCTGAAACTTTGGGAGAAACTGTAAAAAATGCTTCCGGACTTTCTCAGAAAATTTTGGACCGAAATATCGATTTCAAAAAATATTGATTTTTTTTCTGAAAATTTTCTAAAATCGATATTTTGGTCCAAAATTTTCTGAGAAAGTCCGGAAGCATTTTTGACAGTTTCTCCCAAAATTTCAGACCAATCGGACCATTTTCCGAGTTTTCTCCCAGTTTTTTGTCATTTTTTCCGATTTTCTACAGTACTTTGAATAGGTCCATAAAAAAATTTTTTGAAACAAAAAAATCAAAAAAAATTTTTTTTTTGATCCCATCCCTGGCCCGTACCTCAGAGAACTTGTGGCGAATTCTCGTTCGTCGTATTTATCGACATGTACAACAATATTTTAGACCTCAAAACTGCTGTGCAACGTGAATGGGATGCTATCAGCGTCAGTGATTATTGGACGCAATGTTATTAAATTTTGATAGATACAACGACAAAAAAGCAAAAAAAAATGAAGCCAAATATTTAAATATTAAAACTTATGCCAAATAGAGAATATCACTTCACGAAAGATCCTTGATGACCATAATGACGTGATCCTTGTCGGGCGCAATCATAATCTCGTTCTTTTTGGTGCGTAGCCTCAGAAAAGTGAGATCGTTGCTCGAGTCGAGCTCCCGAATCGACGTTTTTGTCTTTTCGCACAATTGTTGGAGGAACGCAGTGTGAGACTGCGTGGCGTCGCTGTCGATTGTCGAGTGGATTACGCGGCCTGAAAAAATGTTTTTTTCCCGAAAATTAGGAAAAAATGCCGTTGTTCAAAAATTGAGAAATCTAAAATTTTCAGATTACTGTGTATAAGGCCGTCTAAATTCTTTCACTATACCTAATCTCTCGTGTATAGGGCCGCCTGTGCGGTTCCCTTTCAGCGGCCAATATTTTCAAAATTTTGAGGGTTTTTTTTGGCGGATTTTAGCCATTTTGGCACTGAAAACGACAAGATATTGAAAAAAGTGATTTCAAAAATTCACAATTTTTTTTTCCGATTTTTGACTCAATTAGGAACGCTCTTGTGTATAAGACCGTTTTCCTATCTGCTCACTACTCTCACAGTGCAGTGGCCAAGAGAATATTTTGAGCGTTTTTTTGGGGGGGGGACGTTTCGAAACTTTAGTACTATTTTTCGGCGCCGTGTTCGCACTATTGACGAATTTCGGCCAAGGATAAAGTAGCTGTCGAAGCTTTTACAGGTATTCGAAGAATTTTTCAAAATTTACCGGATAATTTACCACTAAAAATGCACTTAACTTTCGAAGTGACAAGTTTCGAAATGTCCCAGTTTCGAAACGTCTCAGAGCCCTTTTTTTGGGTTCTGAAAACTCATATTTTTGGAACTTTTTGAAATTTAAAATAATTTTGTGCAAAAGGCCGCTGGGAGAAAAGTGCACAGACAAGAAACCGGCCTTGTAGACAAGAGATTAGGATGAATTTTTAATAGAAAAACTTTTTTTTTCCGAAAATTTAAATTTTTCAACATTTTTGAAAGAAAAAAAAATGAAAATTTCTTGAAATTTGTTTTTTTTTTTAATTTAAAGAAAAACAGCAATTTTTCTTTTTTTTTTCTACGCGGCCTGCAGAAAGTTACGGTGAGTTTTTATTCTATTTTGGAAGAAAAAATACAAGATACCAGAGCTAGGATCCATATAAATACGGTAATAGTACGTCCAAAGTAAAAAAAAAAAAAAGCTCACCAGCCGCATCCACCACAATAATACCAATGACACCTTTTTCGGCCTGTAAACGACGAATGGTCTCCTCGAAATCGGACATCTGAAAAAGCTCGGGTGGGAATAAAAATGTTTTCGAGTGTGGGGCACAAGTTGTGGTTATTTTTCCTCTTCTTCTTCCGCTCGAAAAGAGAGAGATGGGGAAAGAAATTCAATTTTCGACCCAAAATATGAGAAAAAGTTTTGAGCAACTTTTCGGCAAACCAAACAAAATAAAAAGAGAAAACTGGAATTTTATAAACGAGTGAATTGTGAAAAAATTAGAGATCTTTTTTTTTTACAGAAAATATTAAAATAGCGAGAAAAAAAAGTGATTCGGAATGGGCCAGAGGGCGGGGAGAAAGAATGGAGAAATGTAGAGAAAGTGAGAAAAATATTGTGACGACACGCATTTCTGATTCAATTACTTGGCTCCTCGCCTGGCTCTCTTGGAGGCGGAAGGTGTCGAGTACTTGGCCTCCAGGGCGTCTAGAAACGAGGCGCCACGTGCTTTTTGACGCGATTGGATCATAGCGACGAGGTCCGACGATTCCTGGAAGGAAAATTCAATTCTTTGTAACATTTTTGGCCAAATGAAATTTTAAAAATCAATATTTCGGGCTGAACATTTTTTTTTCTAACATTATTTTCCAAAATTTCACACAAATTGGAGCATTTTTTTCAAATTTTTTCAGAAAAATTAACAAAAGTGTAGCAAAAATTAGACAAAATAGTGAAAAATGGCTAAAAACTTTGAAAATTCTCAAAACTTTCATATACATTTTTAAAATTCAAAATTTCCGTTCAAAAATTTGTGAGCATGTCCGCCACCATTTTTTGTACAATTTGGGACAAATCGGAACATTTTTTCAGCAGTAAAAACACGTAAAAATGGCTAAAAACTTTGAAATTTTAAAATTTGTGAGCATGTCTCAATTTGTGAGCATGTTTCCCAACTTTTCAGAGTAACTTTCGGCTTTTTCAGCAAAAAAAGACAACAAAATAAGCCAGAAACGTGGGAAAATTCACAAAAATGTCAACATTTTCTTAGCATGTCAGAGAGTATTTTTGACGCTATTTGCCAAATTTTCAAATCAATTGGAGCATTTTTTTTTTTTACTTTTTTTCAGAAAAAAAACCACAAAAATTGGCAAGAAACGTTGAAAAATTGTCAAAAATGAGGCGAATCCGAGCATTTTTTGACTGTTTTCAGAAAAAAAAAATCATGGGAAATTTTTTTTCAACTTTTCAGATCAATCGGAGCATTATTTTTTCTATTTTACCATGTTTTTTTTCTTTAAATTCTACAAAACACGCAGCCAATTTTGACTATGTTTTAAGGTAAAAAAGAACCGTGAAATTTAAATTTTAAAAACATTTTTTTTTTTTGAAAATCCGCAAAAATGAACACGATTATTTTTACGACTCCAAAAAGAAAGTGCGCCCAATATTCCCATGGCAACAAAAAAAATGTAAAATTCAATTGAAAATTTAAGAATCCTACATACTTTTTAATTTGTTTATTTTTTTTTAAAACTTCCAAAATTTTAATTAATTTTTTTTCGAAGGGTTTCCATGGCAATATTTGCGTTGTATTTCGCAACACAATATGCAAAGAAGGTTTAAATACAGATGACGTGGCATTAAAAAAAATTGTGAAATTTTTGACTCACCTGCTGCACATTTTCCGCCTCTTTCGCCTCCTTTTCAGCCTTTCGTTTGTACGAGTTCATTTTTTTCTGGAATTTCAAATTTTTTCATTCATTTTTTACCAAATTTAAAAAAAAAACGATTTTACTCACCTCCGACGTGGTCATCTCATACTTCTTCGTCTTCTCCAGCGAGCCCTCGGCAATCAGCGTGTCCAGCGCGTCCTTCAACTCGTCCACGTCCTCGAACCCGATCACGCATTCTTGAATCTTCCCGAAATCCCCTTTATACTTCTCATAAACACCAATCATCTCCTCCTTCTGCTCCTCCGATCCACAATACTTTTTCAAATAATTGTCAATGTCCTCCTTGGTCACTTTTTTGAAAATCGTGCGCCACGCTTTGAGCACATCCTCGTTAAGCTCGGCGGCCTCATCGTCCACCGACCCGGTCTCGTCGTAGATGCTACGACGTTCCGCGTCCGAGAGCACTTGGTAGGCCTTGTTTAGGAGCTGGAATTTTGTGGTGAAGGTTTTTTTCGCGTCCTCGTCGTCGTTGAGCTCGGATTTGTCGGGGTGCCAGCGCATTGATTGGCGGTAGTAGCCTTTCTTTACTGTAACAAAGAAAGATAAAATTTAGGAAAAAATTAAAAAAAAAAACTCACGAGTTTTGTCATCGCAATCTTTGGAGACGCCGAGCAGGGTGTAAAGGCAATCGGTCTCGAAATACTTTTTACATTCTTCGAGAAACATTTTTTGAAGATTTTTCTGTGAAAAAAAATCGATAAATTCATTGAAAAAACGGGAAAAAAAATCATGATTTGAAAAGAAAATGTTCGATCAAACTCAAAAGTGACATGCAGCAAGTGCGCTCTATTGCACAAATAGTGTGCGCGCGAGATTCAAATTTTGGTTTTTTTGGAGTAATTATTGCGAAATTGGAATTATTGATTTAAAAAAAAGTGAAAATAAGACATTAAAAAAGAAAAAAAAGGGGAAATTTCGGAAAAGGCTCTGATCAACCTGAAACTTTGGGAAATAATGTCAAAAAAAAATTTTTTTTTTGTTGGACCAAAATAAATGCAATTTTAAAAAATCAAACAATTAAAAAGACAATATTTCAGCCTAAAATTTTCTGAGCAAGCATATCCGGGAGTTTTTTTTTGCCATTTTTCCCAAATTTTCCAGCCAATTGGAGCATTCTCCGGGGTTTTCCCCTTGCTATTTCAGCCTTTTTTTCTGAAAAATATTTTTTAAAACCTGTCAAAAGCCCTCGAAAAATAGAGAAAATGAAAAAAATTTTACAAAAAGCCAGGAAAAAAAAAGGTTTTTTTCGTGGATAAAAGTTGTTTTTTTAATTTTGATTTTTTGAGCAACAAAAGACATGTTTTTTGTTGCAAAACAACATTTTTTAGTTGTATTTTAATGTGAAAATTCTGTAATCTTCTATTTAAAATGTAGAAAAATGCCGGAAAATGCAAAAAAGAGGAGAAAAGTGCATTTCCCCTCGAGACCCTTCACAAATTTTCCGTCATGCGCCTTTAATACCGTATGTCAAAAAAAAAAAAAAATTTCCAACACATTTTTGCGTGCATTTTTTGTTTTTCCACGTCTTCATTTTCAATTTTTATGGATCTAAATATTTATGCAGATGAATTTTCCAGCCATATTTAATAAACAAAATGCCAGGAAAATTCATCTGCATATTTAGGCCCATTAAATTCATTTAAATTCCATTTTATTCAATTTTTTTATTCAAATCAACACTGGACAGCACAAATATATACAATACAAGCGCAAAAGTGAGTCATATTTGTTGCGCAAAGTGCGAGAACGTTTGTTTCGAAATGCGAGCTGGGATGGCCTCAGTGTAGCCTCTCTCCTCCACTACTTTTCCACGTTGTTTGCTAGGCAAGCGGAGGCAAATCGCGAGGAGAATTGAGGACGAGGCCGTCTATTTCTATTTCACCATGAATAACACACGAATTCTGTCGCAGTGCCTGCCGTCTCTGAATTCTCAGGCTCTTCGCTTCGCGCTCTGAGCCTTTCCTCGCTCTCCGTTGCCCTTTTTTCCGTTTTTTTTTTGTGTGGTTTTGTTGTATCTGTATCTATATTTATGTATTTAGTTGCACTTTCTAGACTCGTTGGTGTCGTGAATTGCTCTGTGAACTTGAATTGTATCGATCGAAACCAAGAATGCTTGTTGAAGCCGTCGCCGGTCTCGTTGCGGCTTTCGCTCTCACCTATCTCGGGTAAGCCGAATTGTATCGATTTTTTTGTCGTTTGAACCTTCCAACACAACAAATTTTTTACTTGCATGTAAATTATATTTAATTCAGATTAGCCATGGCTCTACCCGAAGTTAGCGACAAGGAAGCCAAGGAGTATATCGCTGATAAAAGTAGGATCGGAAGATATTTTTTAAAAATTAAAAAATGTATTTATGCAATTTTCCATTTCAGAAGCATCGAAAAAGGCTGGACACGAAGCAGCTCTGAAAGAAGTGGTACCTGGATCCAAAACCCTGGTAGTTTTGTTCGGATGGGCCGGTTGTCGCGACAGATATCTGTCCAAGTACGCACAGTACTATCAGGAGGCGGGGTATGTGTTTTTTCCTTATCACAACGATAATAAATCAAGCTGGACGGCTCTGCGACATTTAGAAACCACCACATCTTGAAACCGTGTTATCATGAGTTAACTAACATGTCATTTTGACTTTTTGCACAATTTCAGCGTCATCATCAGAAAATTTGACATTTATTTTTTTACGATGTCTATTTTTGGAAATTAATAAATTATCAATTTGTTTCTTTGTGGTTTGACTATGGTTTTCTAATGGGGATAATCATAAAAATGTCGAAAAATGACAAAAAAGGGCTCTAGGACGTTTCGAAACTTGAGAGCAATTTTTCGTCGCCGTCCCAGAGCCTAAAAAATTGAGCGAAAATTCTTCAATTGGACTGAAATTTCCGGAAATTATGTCAAAAATACTCCCAGACATGATCAGAAATGTTTGGACTTAAATATTGAATTTTTAATTTTTATCTGTTTTTTTTTTGAGATTTTCTTAGTTTCAGGAAAATTTATGGATTTTTTTTTCTGAAAAAAAATGTCAAAAAAATGCTCCAATTGGTCTGAAATTTGGGAAATATGTCAAAAATGCTCATGGACATGCTGTAATTTTTTGGACTGAAATTTTGAATTCAAAAAAGTGCTAAAATCAATATTTTAGGACAATTTTTTTTTTGAGTTTATCCGGGATTATTTTTGACATTGTTTACCAAAGTTTCAGAGCATTTTTTGACATTTTTTTCAGAAAAATAAAATAAAACATGCAAAAAATGCTCCTGGAACTTTTCTAAATTTTTAATTATCTGAGCTTGACTATTTTTGACATCATTTTCCAAATTTCCGGGTTAATCGGAGCTATTTCTGAGTTTTTGTCATTTTTCGACATTTTACTGTAATGAACCTATTCACAAAACCGGAAAAAAATGAAGAAAACTGAAAAAAATGCAGCAAAAAATTGGAGAATTCTTCGATTGACCTGAAATTTTGGGAAATATTGGACAAAATTCTCCTGTATACGCTCAAAAAATTTTGGACCACAATATCGATTTTAAAAATTTTTAGAAAAATCGATATTTTGGTCCAAAATTTTTTGAGTGTGTACAGGAGAATTTCGTCCAATATTTCCCAAAATTTCAGGTCAATCGGAGCATTCTTCGAATTTTCGCTGCATTTTTTTTCGTTTTCTTCCTTTTTTCCGGTTTTGTGAATAGGTCCATTATTGTTCATTCGCGAAAAAAGCAAGTGCGCTCCACGAAACGTAGTACTTCGTGGATTTCATTCTCGTCGCCAAATTATTTCATTTCACGTTGAATTTACACGTGAAATGAAATAATTTGGCGACGAAAATGAAATCCACGAAGTACTACGTTTTGTGGAGCGCGCTTGCTTTCTTCGCGAATGGACAATAGAAAAACATAGTCACACCATGGAATATAAAAAATACGTAAATTGATAACTTATTAATTTTTCCAAAATCGACATTTATCGGTAGCTTTTGTGCTCTAATTTCGATAAATTTTGATGTCAGCGAGTAATCGCCACGAATTGCACTGCTGAAACCTTCTGCAATGAAGTAATGATCATTGGAATTCCAAATAAAGTAATAATTCATGAACGCGGAACTATGAGAAATACAGAGATAATATCTGTGACTTTGATTTTAGGGGAGATAACGTTTTCTGATGAACACGGTTTTTTTTTTGTTTCCGCGAAATGTGTGTTCAAAGAAATGTCAAAAAACAATTTGTTCGAAATTGTGGAGAATTTCCTGTTGAAAAAAAAAACGTGTTATGGACCTATTTACAACCGGAAAAGAAAGAAAAAAAAACGGAAAAAATTGCGGGAAAAATCGCAGAATGCTCCGGTTGGCCTGAAATTTCGGGAAATATTAGAAAAATTATCCTGTACACGCTCAAAAATTTTTGGACCAAAATATCGATTTTAAAAATTTTCAGAAAAAAATGGATTATTTTTAAAATCTATATTTTGGTCCAAAATTTTTTGAGCGTGTACAGGAGAATTTTTTCCAATAGTTCCCAAAATTTCAGGTCAATCGGAGCATTTTCCGAATTTTCCCGCAATTTTTTTCCGATTTTGTGAATAGGTCCATTAAAAATGTTTCCGGATGCTCTGAAAGTTTTCATCAAAATATTGAATTTCAGCAATTCAGTCCAAAATTTTTCAAGCATAGGCATTTTTGACATTATTTCCCAAAGTTTCAGGCTAATCGGAGCATTTTCTGAGTTTTCTTCTTTTCTATGCCCAAAAAATCACAGATTTTTATCTTTAGCCACGGTTCAGAATTATCAGAAGTTGAGAAAACTCAAATCTTGTTCAACAACAAAAGAATATATATTTTCCCAGAATCTCCACAATCCGCTTCACAGTCCCAATCTCGCGCATCCGTGGCTTCAACTCTTATTATCCATTCGTCGTTTCCTTCCACACGATGCTCCTTGAGTTGCTCCGTGAGCATTCTGAAATCTCTACAATCTACTTCCACGTGTTCTCCATGAACGGATGCTCCCTCCTGGCCGCCTATTGGGATCAAATCAAGACTCTTGAAGAGTCGGATCAAGTCGAGTCGAAATCTAGAGGACTCATTTTCGACAGCTGCCCCGCATTCATTAGTCCGGCTCAAAGTGCTCACGCAATCTCGTTTGCCACGTTGCCACCAAGCCATTTCCACGGAGCGATACGTGGAACTTATCGAGCGGTGCTCTACACGTATTTCTCGATACAATCTGGCGTTTTGTGGCTGAGAGCGTTGCTCGAAGAGGGTATTTATGAGAAGTGCTACGCGTACTTTAAAATGATCTCGCTGGAGAATTTGCCCAAGAAACAATTGTTCATCTATGGACCCGCCGATTTGGTGAGTGTAATGAGAATCTAGCGGTTTTTTCGAAAATTCTTCATGGAGATTTCCTTTAAAAGCTAAAAAAAAACGGTTCAAAAAATTAGTCGTTTTCTAAACGGACAAATCCGTATTTTCCGGGACGTTTCAAACGTGTAGTTTCGAAACTAGGACCAGTGCTCTTTTTCGTCGCCGTGTTCTCACTATTACGTATTCCCGAGTACGTGAGATGTCGTAAAATGGGTCTTGGCACGATCGGTGTTTGCACACTTGTGGATTTGAATATTTGTTTTCGAATTTTTTCAATTAAAATTTTTCTTAATTTTTTCACGATATTTTTTTGTTTTTTAAAACTTAAATTTTATACTTATGGGGTCATTCATTTCAAAAATAACATGATTTTTCCAATTCACGCATGTCGAAAAATGTAATGGGGTTATTCACGAAATGGCAAAAAACTGCGCGAAAACTCGGAAAATGCTCCGATTGATTTGAAATTTTGGGAAATAAGGGAGAAAACTCTCCCGGACATTCCCACAAAATTTCAGACAAAAATATCGATTTTAAGCATTTTTAGAAAAAAAAGCAATACTTCTTAAAAATCGATATTTTTGTCTGAAATTTTTTGGGAATGTCCGGAAAAGTTTTCTCCCTAATTTCCCAAAATTTCAGGTAAATCGGAGTATTTTCCGAGTTTTCGCGCAGTTTTTTGCCATTTCGTGAATAACCCCATAAACAATCTACAGTATCCCAAGTACTGTAGATTGTTTACAAGTATGCATACACCGATCGTTTGAGACCCATTTTACGACATCTTACGTACTCGGGAATACGTAATATTGACAAAATTCGGCGAAGGATAAAATAGTTTTAGAATCTCTCACCGGTAAATTCCGAGAATTTGTCTAAATTTACCGGAAAATTTGGCTCTGGGACGTTTCGAAACCTGCCACTTCGAAACTGGAAAGTGTCGAAGCGAAACACCAAAAAACACGCGCATTGGTATTTTACTTTTTGTTTAAAATGATTCTTTTCTTTTCTTGTTGAGAATTTAAATCCACTGGTATGCCGCAAAAATACGCAAAAGTTTCGAAACGTCCCAGAGCCGTTTTTTTTTGCTTAGCTCGTGTATTTTAAGCCTATCTGTAAAAATAATTTATCAAAAAAACATTTTTTTGCCTATTTTCTAGGCCACACATCTCATGTTCTCCTTTTGGACGTCTTACAGTATTTTTAAATCAAATTTCGCTAAAATTCTAGGAAATTTTAAGGGTTTTTGCGATTTTAACGAACATTTTAAGCCATCAATAGGAAGATAAAAAAATGGGGCTCTTTCGGATTGGAAATTCGACAAAATTGAAATGTCGCGTTTTGGAAATTGCGTGAAAATAGAAATCCACGGAATAGAAATGTAATAAATGAGAAACGTAACAAAATGGAAACGCGTGAAAACAGAAACGTAGCAGAGCAGAAATGTGTCGAATTGGAAATGAAATGGCAATGGAGCGCGTTTGCGCGATTTATTTTTCAAAACGACATTTTCAATACAGGGTGCGTCAAAATTACGTGCACTACTTCAAACGCGCATCATGACAAAAGTGGAAGTCCAAAACACATGAAAATCAACAGAAAGTTTATTCAATAGTTTAGAAATATAATGCCAAAAGATTATTAAATTCGGCGGGATAATTACAGAATAGCCACCCATATATTTCAAAATAGGCACCCATTTGACTCGCTATAGTATAGCCACCCACAGTCGGCGCCGCGTGGGTGGCTATTCTGGAATTATGGGTGGCTATTCTGAAATGATGGGTGGCTATTTTATAGCCCGTTGATGTGGGTACCTATTTTGAAATATATGGGTGGCTATTCTGAAAGATTCCCTAGGAAACCAGTATAGGCACCCATTACCACTGAGTGGGTGGCTTAACTGTAATTATATATTCCAGTAAAAGCACCCATATATTTCAAAATAGCCACCCACAGAAATACGGAAAGATCCCATTTTTCAGTTATGTGGGTGGCTATACTATAGCGTGGGTACCTATATTGTAGTGGGTGGCTATACTGGAATTTTCCCAATTCGGCCTTTTTTGGCGGCAATGACAGAACGAAGAAGTCGTGGGTAAGATTCCACCGTGGCACGGAGGTACTCAATTTGTCCCATTCTTCGACAAAAGTGTTCTCTGAAAGCTTCCAGACTAGAATGGGGTCTTGCACATACTATATTTTGAAGTACTCTCCAGATGGAGAAGTTGAGCGGATTTAGATCCGGACACAATACAGGCCATCTATCCTTCTTTATGAACGCCGGCAAGTGGGCTTTGCACCAGTCCTGGGTGTACTTTTCCGTGTGAAGAGACGCTCCGTTTTCCTGGTATAGAAAAATGATGCAATAATGAAAATACTTACTTACTTGTGATACTTGTGAGGTTCGACCTCAGTTTCCATCCTGGATACTGCGAACCAAGCTGCTCCAAGTTACACGATCCCTTCCGACAGTGGACCATGCTCGTCTTGCCTCGAGTATGCCAATTCTTCGGCGGCCGTGCCCGAGGTTGCCCCTGAGGGCCTCATTGTGGATGAAGATTTTGATCGAATCCTTGATGTCGTCGGCCCATCTTTTCGGAGGACGACCGCGTGGTCGTGCTGATCCCCTAGGATCCCATTCTGATACTATCTTCGCCCATCTGTCGTATTTCATGCGTGATACGTGTCCTGCCCACTTCAGTTTTCTTCCTGCCTTCCTGGTATAGAAAAATGATGCAATAATGAAAATAAATATTGAATATTGTGCGCACGAAAAGTGCATCAGCACGCGTTGTCATAGCGTGAAAGTTTAGTGCACGTAATTTTTTGACGCACCCTGTATGTTTCGTTTTTTTCGATCTCTTCCACGTATTTTTGGATTTTTTGACGTTTTTTTTATTTCGATACGTGAAAAATTAAAAAAAAAATCGAAAAAACGTCAAAAAATCCAAAAATACGTGTAAAACATTGAAAAAAAAACGAAAAATATCGAAAAAGTCGTTTTGAAAAATGAATCTCGCAAACGCGCTCCTATGCCATTTTACTTCAAATTCGACACATTTCTGCTCTGCTACGTTTCTGTTTTCACGCATTTTCATTTTGTTACGTTTCTGATTTATTACATTTCTATTTTGTGGGTTTCTATTTTCACGCAATTTCCAAAACGTGACATTTCAATTTTGTCGAATTTCCAATCCGAAAGAGCCCCAAAAAAATCCATAAAATCCATAATGGGGTTATTCACGAAATGGCAAAAAATGGCAAAAAACGGCAAAAAACTGCGCGAAAACTCGGAAAATGCTCCGATTGACCTGAAATTTTGGGAAATAAAGGAAAAAAATCTACCGGGCATTAACCCATAATTTCTGACAAAAATATCGATTTTCAGCATTTTCAGAGAAAAAATCAATATTTCTTAAAAATCGATATTTTGATCTGAAATTTTGTGGGAATGTCCGGGAGAGTTTTTTCCCTTATTTCACAAAATTTCAGACTAATCGGAGCATTTTCCGAGTTTTCGCGCAGTTTTTTGCCATTTTTTGCCGTTTCGTGAATAACGCCATAAACCATAAACATGAAGACGACAGGAAAATCGTTTTCTAAAAATTATAATTTTCGTGAGATCTCGTAAAACTGTAATCAGAAGCTGTCGTTTTCCAGTTTTATGGATTCGACCCTCAAAAAAATCGCCACAATTCAAATAACCAATTTCTTAAAGGTGTGCTCCGAAGAATCGATCATCGAATTCGCCACATTGATGGAAAAACGTGGAGTGTCGATTTCGAAATGCCGCCTCCTCGATTCGCTCCACTGCCAACATTTACGCTCGCACCCGGTCACCTACACTCGAGAATGTCTTGATTTTGTGAAATCTGGCAATTTGCCAGCAAATCGCAGCCGCGTCCCGCTAGAAGAGACGTCTGAAGATGCGAAAAGTGCGGATGTGCCAGAAGAACTTGCCTACTAGAATTGAAAGAAAAACGGAACGATAGCATAATAATAATAACGTGCAGAGTGGCAGATGGATAGGGAGTTTTGATTTGAAAATTGGGGGAAAAATTTTTTTTTCTGCATTTTTGAATTAAAATGACATAAAAATTCATTTTTATGAAGAAAAGAAGAATAGCCCCCTAAAAATTTGCTCCCATCTGTTTGCCGCCCTGATTTTTTTCAAAAACGACTAATTGACATTCACCGGTTATTTCGTTCTCTCTCCCTCTCTTTCTCTTAATTCCCACCGCTTTAAAAAGTGCTCTAATCTCTAGTTTATAAGGCCTCGGCTATTAGCCGTCCATTTCAGGGCGCATGGCTTTTCGATGGCTAATAGCCGCGACTTTATACACAAGAGATTCGGATAATATTTGTTTAACGCCTGTACCTTATTTTTTTCCCTGTTTTTAGCAAATTTAGCTCCAAAAGTTTTTTTTTCTATTTTTGGAATTGTCCTTTCTTTTTTTTTTTGTTAATCATGACGTCACAGCTTCATTATGGAATATTTTTCGTAAGCTCCGCCCTCTTTTTTAGTACATTTTTTTGCAACTTTGCGGCGCGGTTTTTCTGCATCGTGTCATAAAAGGGGCGGAGCTTATTCCCAGCGTTTTCAGGATCTCCAAGAGTTATTGAAGCGTACATTTTTTCAAAAATAATAAAAGTACGCAAATTGCCGTCACATGCGCTTTCAAAGTATAACGTTACAGGTTTCTGTGCATGCACCGAAACTTACGACATTTCAAAAAACATTTTGAGACCCCACGAAAAGGGGGGAAAGTGTTGAAACGCAGGAACGAAAAGGGAGGAAAATGGGCACAGTTGTGTGCAAAAGTGCCGCACGGTTTTTTCTGCATTTTTGGAGAATGAGAAATAGTGTTTTTTTTCTGCTTTGTTTTGCTGGAATTTAGTATTTTTCGGTATTTGAAATGCGGAGACAAAATAGAAAAGATTAAAAAAGAAAAGCAGCGAGAGGTCCACAAAATTATTGATTTTAGTGAAAATTAATATTTTTCCCGAAAATTCGGGTGATTTCGCATCAAAATAAGAAATTTTTGTGCTAAAAAGAAAGAATACATTGAAATACATCGTCATAAAATCATTTGAACTAAAATCGTTCTAAATAAATGATTTAGGAATTTTTAAAGCAGCGAAAATTTCGAAAAATGGCGAATTTTAACTAAAATTGGGCATAATTACGAAATTTTTCACAAAATATTACGAATTTGTTTGTTATTAGTCATTTTAACAAAGAAATATCAAGGAAGACGAAGAATCTAAGCAAAAAATCGAAGAAAAAGAGGAAAAATAATTTGGCGACGAAAATGAAAATCGCAAAGTACTAAGTTCAATGGAGCACACTTTCATTTTTCGCGAATGGACAATAAATACCCAAAAATACTAAATTCAGGCAAAACAAAGCAGAAAAAAACACTATTTCTCATTCTCCAAAAAATGCAGAAAAAACCGTTCGGCACTTTTGCATACAACTGTGCCCATTTTCCCCCTTTTCGTTCCTGCGTTTCAACACTTTCCCCCTTTTTCATGGGGTCTCAACATTTTCATTGAAAACGCATGAAACAATTCTGTTAATTTAATGAAAAATGCTTCTAATCGACTCATTAATTTGTTCTTATGCGGAAGAGTACAAAAAAGGTTGAAAATCACGTCAATTTATTGATTAATGCGACATTTCAAAAACAGTGACCGTAACCATAAAACTTTCTTTCAATGAGTAATGCGAGGGGGCGCGTTTGCAGCGGTGCACCGTTCAACACACGCGACGCATTCTCCGTTTTGATGGCAGTGGGTCCCAGTCTCAGTCCCTCATCATAATTTTTGCTCAAATAGGGCTTCCCGAGCTCACTAATGAGTAGGGTTCCGAGAAAAAAAAAAGTCTGCGGAGCCGCCCGGCGATGCGAAAATGTCGGGGCTGGGCTGAGAAGTAAATAAGTCAAATACAGAAGCGTGTACACTACGAGGAGACGCAGGCGCGTGGCGGTTTTTGACGTCTGCGTCCGCCTCGAAACAGAAAGAGAAGGAGAGGTTGGACGCAGAGAAAGAGAGAGAGAGAGAGAGAGCGCGTGCGTGTGAGTGTGAGTCATTTCGCTGACGACTAACCGCCAGTATCTATCCAGCCATCTATTCATCATTGCCACGTCATCACTCACACCATCCGTGAAAAATGGGCGACGACGAGGAGGAGGTGTCATCGAGAAGGCGCAAGAAAATTAGTCGGGGTAACGAAAAAAACATATTTTTTCTATTTTTTTTTTCAAAAATTTGGATTTTTGCTTGATCTATTTAAAAATAAAACTGAATACAATTTTAAAAAAAACGAATTAAACGATCAATTTTCACTTCTAAATAGAAGGGAATTAGAATTAGAACTAGAGACGAGGCGCACAGAGCAGAGAAAACGAGAGATTTAGACGGTTAGAGCGACGAGGCGCAGTGCGACAGTGCGCGAAACCCCGCACGTGATCCCCATTTCCTTTTTTTTGCTGTCTTTTTTTCTCTGCGCCTTTTCTCTGCATTCTGGCTCCGACACGTTACCTATCTATTTACGAGCCACTGATTTCGTATTTCGTAACACTGCACTTTTTTTTTTCCTTTTTTCTCTTTTTTTGACTCATGCAGCAAAAGAGAATGAGTCAGCCTCAGTCAAGACAGGTTCAATTTTATTTTTTGAAAAATTCAATTTTTATGCGATTTTGATAATAAAAAAACCTATTTATTTATTTGCTTTTAATTGTAAAATTTGTTTTTCCTTTTTTTTTTTTTCGAACAATTCGCTAAAACTTTAAAACAAAAAAACCTAGAAGTGCTAGAAAATTACGGAAAATAAAATTTTAAATACAAAGTTTTTTATTTGAATTTTTGAAAAAAAAATCTGAAAATTCTAAATTTTTTTTGTTGAAAATTTCGCTGAAATTTCCACAAAAATCTGCAATTTATAGAAATAGTGCTGACATGTCGCTAAATTTTGAAAAATGAAAAAAATTTGGAAAAAAATTTTTTTTTGAAATTTTTTTTTACAAAAAAACTTGTACTGTATACATTTGTGATGGATAATAAATAAATTCTAAAATTCTAATGTCCAATTTCTGTTGAATTTCAGAAAATTTTGGTGAAAATTCAAGAAAAAAAATGCTAATATTTTGGAAAATTGCTGAAATTTCAGAAAAAAAAAATTATTTTTGAAAAATCCAAAAAAAAATAAAAACATTTTTTAATTCTAAAAATTTCAGAAATAATAGAAAGTATTCAAACTTCTTAAAAACTTGCTGAAATTTCAAAAAAAAAAATCCAACATTTCTGGGAAAAAACCAGGTGTTTTTCTAATTTTTTCAAAAATTCGGTGAAAATTCTGGTAAAAAAACCAAATACTCCCAAAGAATTCCAGAAAAAAAACAACCCTCCGACACACGGTGTCCATGATTGGAAATGTGGGCGGAGCCTAATTTGCTGGCGCGCCAGCAAACTTGCATGGCGCACTTTCGGTGCTTGCGCATTTTTCGACGCTCGAATTTTTTTTATTGATTTTATTATTTTTCTTTCAGTAAAACCTGTTTTTTTTTTGTAAAATGTATGTATTGTATCTTTTAATGCCATAAAATTTCCCAAAATTCGATTTTCGTAAAGATTTATCCTGCAAAAACACCAAAAACTGAAAACGATTATTTCGAAATGGTGGTTCACGCCTCCCCCGTTTTCCAATGCGCCACCAAGTTCGTCGGATAATACAATTATTTTTTCACTCGAAAATTTACTTTTTTGAGAAATTCGAATCATAGTCTGATTATTCAGGATGACACCATCATTTTAATCCAAAAACGAGGCCTGTTGATCCGAAAATGACCGAGCCTTAGGGTTTCAAAAATGCGCCAGGTAGAAACACCATTGGAAGGCTGGGGTGCCGTGTGGTTGATCTAAATTCGACGTTCTTAGGCTTAAGAAATTTCTAAAGACCTCAGCTATAATTCAGTTGGAGCACATTTGGGAAAAAATTAAGAATTTATGCTTTTTTTTCGGAAAATATATAAAATGCTTCAAAGTTTGAATTTCGCGCGAAAAAATCCAGTGGAGCGCGTTTGCCCCTTTTTTCAAATCCTGGACACCGTGCGACAGTTTGAAAATATAAAA
Organism: Caenorhabditis japonica; assembly: GCA_963572235.1. Taxonomy (NCBI): domain Eukaryota; kingdom Metazoa; phylum Nematoda; class Chromadorea; order Rhabditida; family Rhabditidae; genus Caenorhabditis; species Caenorhabditis japonica. The sequence continues at coordinate 19,691,730 of OY754343.1, read as the reverse complement.
TGAATTCCATAAAAATGAGACAAAAAGTAAAATTTTCCGGAAAAATTAAAAAAATAATTGCAAAAATTTTGAAAATACATAAAAAAAAATGCTGATTTTGTTCCTTGTCTTTCTAACCTTTTTACCTAGGTCTCTGTCTGTTTGCCTACCTGTTCACCAGCTCCTTTTCCCCATTTTTCCCCACTTTTGTTTCTTTATTATCAGTACAGAACGCTGTAAATTCGCTCGGTTCGCACTGGGCCACGTTGACAACGAGAGAGTGCGGAAAATTGAGAGAGCGTGGCCGATGTTTCGCTCTGATTTCTCTGAATCTCACTGCACACTTCACTGTGCGATTGGAGCGAGTTCGCCGAGTATAGATGACTACTTGTCTGTCTGTCTGTCTGTCTGGTTTTCCGCTCCTCCTCTTGCACCATTTCTTGATTGAAAGCGGTCTTCTTAGAATCCTCCCCCGGCTTTTCATGGACTTACTAGAACTCGAAAACGAACGTCATTCCCCAAAAAAACAAGGATATCATTTTTTTTTGCCGTTTCTCGCCCTTTTTTCCTCCCAAAAAAGAAAAAAAAAGTGCACATGTTGACATGAGGAAGCTAATTCCTTTCCCCTCATAATCTCCATGGGGCTGATGAATAGCAATGTGATTTGGTGTTTACACACGCAAAAATCCAACGTTTACACCCTTTTCCGGGCACAAAACATGATCTTCTTGTTCCGCTTTCTGCCCTTGGGTTTGACGTCGTCAAAAGAAATGGGCGGAGCTAATTGAATACATGTTTATTTTCGCTTGAACTCTTTTGCTTGTTGTCTTCCGTTTTTTCAAATAACGGGCATTTTTTTCGTTCCATTGTTTGAACCTCGGTAATAGTCCGGCACTACCCCACCGAGTAGTGAAAATCGACACTTACATTAGTTTGCTGTTTTTTTAAGTCCGGCAGCCCCGGCCACTCTTTGGGAATATATCGGCAATAGTCCGGCAATTCTTTTGTCAGACATGGACATGGCTGCCGTGAGATAAAGTACCTGGTTTGCTCTTAAAAAAATGAAAATATGTCATTTCAAGACTCCGGCAATACTTCGGCAACTCTTCGGCAATAGTCCGGTAATAAATTGGCAAAGAAACGGCAACTCGTTCGCAACATATCGATGCGTTGTTCTGAATAAAAATCCCAAATTTTCGATTTCAACACTCCGGCATTTGAAATGAATCTGGCAAACCTTTAAGCAAGAGTTGATCCAAATGAGAATTTTTGCAGTTCTAACATAAGATCCTCGGCAAGGGTGGATGCAGCAACCCTTCGGTAATATATCGGCAATCAAAATACATGAATCGCCCGAAAAAAGGGGGTTTTTTTGGCGCGGAAAACATCATTTTTCACACTGACCCAACTTCGGTCATACACCGGCAACCCTTCGGCAACCCTTCGACAATAGATCGGCATGACTTCGGCAACTTTTTCACAAGTTGTGGTGAGAATAAGAACATTTACTATCATCAGTACCTTAGCAAGGATCCGGCTGGACATCGGCAAGATTTCGGCATAACTCCGGCAATTTTGCTAAAACCGCTGTGAGCAACGCTCTGGCAAGATGTGATCAAATGATCATTTTTACGGTTATCAGTACATCGGCAAAGGTCGGGCTGGATATCGGCAAGAGACCGGCAATCATGCGGCTAGATTTCGGCATAACTCCGGCAATTTTGCTAAAACCGCTGTGAGCAACGTTCTGGCAAGATGTGATCAAATGATCATTTTTACGGTTATCAGTACATCGGCAAAGGTCGGGCTGGATATCGGCAAGAGACCGGCAATCATGCGGCTAGATTTCGGCATAACTCCGGCAATTTTGCTAAAACCGCTGTGAGCAACGTTCTGGCAAGATGTGATCAAATGATCATTTTTACGGTTATCAGTACATCGGCAAAGGTCGGGCTGGATATCGGCAAGAGACCGGCAATCATGCGGCTAGATTTCGGCATAACTCCGGCAATGTTGCTATAACCGCTGTGAGCAACGTTCTGGCAAGATGTGATCAAATGATCATTTTTACGGTTATCAGTACATCGGCAAAGGTCGGGCTGGATATCGGCAAGAGACCGGCAATCATGCGGCTAGATTTCGGCATAACTCCGGCAATTTTGCTAAAACCGCTGTGAGCAACGTTCTGGCAAGATGTGATCAAATGATCATTTTTACGGTTATCAGTACATCGGCAAAGGTCGGGCTGGATATCGGCAAGAGACCGGCAATCATGCGGCTAGATTTCGGCATAACTCCGGCAATTTTGCTAAAACCGCTGTGAGCAACGTTCTGGCAAGATGTGATCAAATGATCATTTTTACGGTTATCAGTACATCGGCAAAGGTCGGGCTGGATATCGGCAAGAGACCGGCAATCATGCGGCTAGATTTCGGCATAACTCCGGCAATTTTGCTAAAACCGCTGTGAGCAACGTTCTGGCAAGATGTGATCAAATGATCATTTTTACGGTTATCAGTACATCGGCAAAGGTCGGGCTGGATATCGGCAAGAGACCGGCAATCATGCGGCTAGATTTCGGCATAACTCCGGCAATGTTGCTATAACCGCTGTGAGCAACGTTCTGGCAAGATGTGATCAAATGATCATTTTTACGGTTATCAGTACATCGGCAAAGGTCGGGCTGGATATCGGCAAGAGACCGGCAATCATGCGGCTAGATTTCGGCATAACTCCGGCAATTTTGCTAAAACCGCTGTGAGCAACGTTCTGGCAAGATGTGATCAAATGATCATTTTTACGGTTATCAGTACATCGGCAAAGGTCGGGCTGGATATCGGCAAGAGACCGGCAATCATGCGGCTAGATTTCGGCATAACTCCGGCAATGTTGCTATAACCGCTGTGAGCAACGTTCTGGCAAGATGTGATCAAATGATCATTTTTACGGTTATCAGTACATCGGCAAAGGTCGGGCTGGATATCGGCAAGAGACCGGCAATCATGCGGCTAGATTTCGGCATAACTCCGGCAATTTTGCTAAAACCGCTGTGAGCAACGTTCTGGCAAGATGTGATCAAATGATCATTTTTACGGTTATCAGTACATCGGCAAAGGTCGGGCTGGATATCGGCAAGAGACCGGCAATCATGCGGCTAGATTTCGGCATAACTCCGGCAATGTTGCTATAACCGCTGTGAGCAACGTTCTGGCAAGATGTGATCAAATGATCATTTTTACGGTTATCACTACATCGGCAAAGGTCGGGCTGGATATCGGCAAGAGACCGGAAATCATGCGGCTAGATTTCGGCATAACTCCGGCAATGTTGCTATAACCGCTGTGAGCAACGTTCTGGCAAGATGTGATCAAATGATCATTTTTACGGTTATCAGTACATCGGCAAAGGTCGGGCTGGATATCGGCAAGAGACCGGCAATCATGCGGCTAGATTTCGGCATAACTCCGGCAATTTTGCTAAAACCGCTGTGAGCAACGTTCTGGCAAGATGTGATCAAATGATCATTTTTACGGTTATCAGTACATCGGCAAAAGTCCGGCTGGACATCGGCAAGACACCGGCAATCATTCGGCTAGATTTCGGCATAACTCCGGCAATGTTGCTAAAACCGCTGTGAGCAACGTTCTAGCAAGATGTTATCAAATGATAATTTTTACGGTTATCAGTACATCGGCAAAGGTCCGGCTGGACATCGGCAAGACACCGACAATCATCCGGCTAGATTTCGGCATAACTCCGGCAATGTTGGTAAAACCGCTGTGAGCAACGTTCTGGCAAGATGTGATCAAATGATCATTTTTACGGTTATCAGTACATCGGCAAAGGTCCGGCTGGACATCGGCAAGAGACCGACAATCATTTGGCTAGAGTTCGGCATAACTCCGGCAATTTTGCTAAAACCGCTGTGAGCAACGTTCTGGCAAGATGTGATCAAATGATCATTTTTAAGGTTATCAGTACATCGGCAAAGGTCCGGCTGGACATCGGCAAGACACGGCCAATCATTCGGCTAGATTTCGGCATAACTCCGGCAATTTTGCTAAAACTACTGTGAGCAACGTTCTGACAGGATGTGACCAAATGATAACTTTTACGGTGATCAGTACATCGGCAAGGATCCGGCTAGACATCGGCAAGACACCGGCAATCATTCGGCTAGATTTCGGCATAGTTCCGGCAATTTTGCTAAAACCGCTCTGGGCAACGTTCTGGCATGATGTGATCTAATGATAATTTTTTTTTGGTATCAGTAAATCGGCAAGGGTCCGGCTGGACATCGGCAATACAACGGCAAGACTCAATTTTCAGCTGGTGGCCCGCCCCATCTGAAACTGAAATACAAAAAAGTTCACAGTTGGTTTGAAAAGCGACGATGAGTCATAGTTTGTGATGGTGGCGAGTGCCTATCACTCACTACTCGGGACTGCCGCTTATCACTATCAACCAACCCGTAGTCTCAAAAATGGGGGGTTCTTCTCTCTCTCTCTCTCTCTCTCTCTCTCTCTCTCTCTCTCCCTCTCTCGTTCTCGTTTTTCACTTCACTACAATTCTCTCTTGCCATCATCCTTGCATCAACAAGACTGTCCAACCCATCCTCTAAATTTTGTCTATTTATTTTGGTGAATCAAATTATTCTGAACGACGATGATGAATAATACGGTTGATATTGGCGTGACACCACCGTCCCCGCCACGAGCGCTACCCGCGTTTGTCAATTTTCCGTGTAAGCCCGAAAGAGTAGATAGACTGTTTCGAAATGTAGACCGCTTGTTTTAGCTTCCAAAAAACCGCGGACAGTCTGTGAAAAGTCCGCAGACTGTTGTTGAACTTTCACCAAAACACTGTTTTTCTTCCAGACCAGCGAGACACGTCACGAATGGAGGTTGACGACGGCGAGAAGGAGAGCCAGTCGCAGTACTGTAAAGGCTTTTTTGGTGAGCATTTTAAATTCAATTAACAGTTTTGTTATCAATGTGTCAGTGCCAGGACACGACAAAAAAAGGGAAAATCAAATGTCTCCTCTTTTTTTTGCTGTTAAATCGGAATTTTGATGAACTATCTATGTCAAAAGAATGCTTATCAATATAAAAAAAATTTGCAAGTCACAAGGGCGGTGGCCTAGGTTTTTTTTTCATTTTGGGTTTCTAGGCCACCATCTGTTGAAAAAAAAATTACAATTGGCAAATCTGTGGCCTAGATCTTTCAATTACACGTTAAAACATGTAGTTTTGTTTTTTTTTTCTATACAAACTTTCCCATGGCCTAGGTTTTTCCAAATTTAAGTTTTTAGGCCACCTACTGCATTGAATAACTGCGAATGAATATAATCAGTGATCTAGAAAGTGCTAATTAATATTTCTAGTTCAAAAAATGTCGATTTTTGCATTTAACCCGACAAACTAGTCATTGACGGTTTTGTGGCCTAGATTTTTTAGTTTTGGTTTTCTAGGCCACCTACTGCTTAAAAAATGACAAATTAACCGCTTATGTAGCGTTTTTTTTTTGAATTTAAGGATTAAAGTGCATAAAATATGCAATTCTCCGCTCTAATCTATAAACTAGTCATTGACGGTTTCATGGCCTAGGTTTTGCAGTTTTGGGATTCTAGGCCACCTACTGCATTGAACAACTTCAAATTAGCAGCTATTGTGGCCTAAATGAGCAAATTTGAGCTTTCTCTACAAAAAAAATCAATTTTTGCACCTAATTCCATAAATTAATCATTTACTGCTCCCTGGCCTAGATTTCGCAATTTAGGGATTCTAGGTCTCCTGAAATCTTTAAACTAGCTGTTAATGTAGCCTAGAATTGTGAATTTTTGAGTTTCTATGTTAAAAAACATAGTTTTTTGTTCTGAACTCTGCAAACTAGTCAATAACGGTTCCATGACCTAGTTTTCGCAAATTTGGGTTTCTAGGCCACATACCTAAAAAAAAAAAATCAAATTTGATAAAATCTGTGACCTTGATCTTTCAAATCAAGGTTTCTAGACCATATCATATGGTCTCATTCACACGATTCGAAAAACTAGGGACTAACTGTTCCGTGGCCTAGGTTTTACAAAATTTGGAATTCTCGGTCACCTACTTAAAAAAGGTAAATTCGATAAAATCTGTGGCCTAGACGTTTCAAATCAAGATTTTAAGCCCAAAAATGTTGGTTTTTGCACCGAACTCGATAAACTAGTCATTGACTATTTCATGGCCTAGTTTTTGCAAATTTGGGTTTCTAGGCCACCCATTATATTGAAAAATTACAATATGAAATTTTGGTGATTCAGAATTAGAATTTTAATGTTTTTAGGTCATAAAGTGGGTAAATCTGCTCTCTATTCTTAAATTCTGAAGTTTCTGTTACGTGGCCTAGGTTTTGCAGTTTTGTGTCTAGGCCATCTGCTGTATCTAAAAATTTTAAATTTACATTTTCATGGGCCTGGCTGTTTAAATTAAAAATTTTCAGACCATAAAATATGGATTTTTCCCCTCAACTCTATAATTGAGCCATTTCCATACTCATGGCCTAGTTTTCACAATTTTGGGTTTCTAGGCCACCCATTGTATTGAAAAACTGCAAAATAACAGGATATGTGGCCTAGGATTTGAAATTAAAAGCTTCTAGACAACACGAAACTCTAAAAATGGGGAAAAAAATAAGACTAGAAAAATCAAAAATGTGTTTTTTAGTTTTTCGATCCATGTGACCTGCGCGGCGCACTTTTGCACTCTTTATTTACACTCACTTCCCGACACGTGTTTTCCACGAAAACATGTATGAAAATATGTACATGCCGCGGAAATGAAATGAGCATAAACATGGACATGTTGTTTTTTTTTCGCGCCGCGCCGCCCCGCCTGGACTTGCTTCTCGTTCAAAATTCCATTAGGCTGATGCAAATTGGAGCAAGTTTAATGCACTTTTTGAGCAGTTTCTCGGCTCTTTGTGAGCCCCTGTAATTATGGTGAAGAGGCACGGAAGCGTACGGATACATGTGTATGTGCCCATGTGTGATGTGACATTTCAGTGTTAGCGTCAGCTGACAAAATTCTCAGAATTGTAACAACTTGTGTGTGTGTGTGTGTGTGTGTGTGTAGGCGCTCAATGAAAAATAAAAAAACACAGTGTGCTCATTATTATTATTATTATTATTATTATCAGCTCTTCGCCACTGATAAAATTTGGGGTTGGCTCACTCACTGGGGAGGAGAAGAAAAACTAAACTAAACTAAAAAAAATCCTCGAGCCACACACACACACACACACACACACAACCATCATAACAAAAAGGGCGTTCTAGTAATTAGACGAGCCGCGCGTCAAAGGTGCAAAGCAAAGGGGCGGAGCTTCGCGCGCAAAACGAGCCGGAAGAAGCGGAAAACAAGGACCGCCCATTCGTTGCGTTGGCTCCACCCGAGAGAGCGAGAGCACAGAGCGCAGCACAACAACAGATGCTGTAATTGTGAGAGCTGATAAAATCTAATCTGAAAATTTTTTATTCTTCTTCCTCTGCCCCACACGAAAATATGCTGTTGACCCCACAGCACAGTCAATTGCTTTTTAGTAAGCTTTTTTTAAAACATATTTAGAGGGTTTTAAAGGCGCAGCAGGCTTGAAATTGCAGTGTTTAAACGTAGTGGCGGTATGGCCAAGTGGCGACCGCGCAGAACCATGACGCGTAGGTCGCAGGTTCGAGTCCGGGTGGTGGTCAAATTTTTTTGCAATTTTTTTTTTTGATTTTTTCACATTTTGCCACTTTTTCTTTGTAGGTGCAGGCCAGAAAACTTGACTTTGCAATGTTTAAGCGTTTAGGCCAATTAGCCGAGTGAATGCCGCCTAGGTCCCAGGTTCGAGTCCGGGATGTGGTTTTTTTTTTGCGAAACTTGTTTTATTGCATTTTTTGACATGTTTATACATTTTCTTTGTAGTTTACGGCGAAACAGGCTGAAAAATTACCGATTTTTACGTTTCGCCCAATTAGCCAAATTGGTGCCGCCCAGGTCCCAGGTTCGAGTCCGGGCTGTGGTTAAATTTTTTGCAAAATTTTTTTTTTGCATTTTTTGGCATTTTTGACCGTTTTCTTTGTAATTTATGCCGAAACAGGCTTGAAAATGCAATTTTTAATCGAAGTGACAAGATGGCCAAGTGGCGACCGCGCAGAACCATAACACCCAGGCCCCAGGTTCGAGTCCGGGCTGTGGTTAAATTTTTTGCAAAGTTTTTTGTGAATTTTTTTGACATTTTTAAACATTTTCTTTGTAATTTATATCGCAGCAGGCTTGAAAATGCAGTTTTCAACCGAAGTGGCAAGATGGCCAAGTGGCGACCGCGCAGAATCAAAACGAGTAGGTCGCAGGTTCGAGTCCGGGCTGTGGTATTTTTTTTTTGCGAAACTTGTTTTGTTGCATTTTTTGACATTTTAATACGTTTTCTTTGTAGTCCACGGCGCAACAGGCTCAAAAAGTACTGCTTTATACGTTTCGCCCAATTAGCCAAATTGGTGCCACCGAGGTCCCAGGTTCGAGTCCGGGCTGTAGCCAATTTTTTTGCAAAATTTTTTTCTTCAATTATTTGACATTTTTAAACATTTTCTTTGTAATTTATACAGCAGCAGGCTGGAAAATGCAATTTTTAAGCGTTGTGGCGGTCTGGCCAAGTGGAGATCGGGCTGGGCTTCTCCGCGAAGGTCCCAGGTTCGAGTCCGGGCTGAGGTCAAATTTTTTTGCAAAAAAAATTTCACTCTTTTTTTTTCCTTTTTTTTTGTTGATGTTTAACCAACGGCTTATCTGATGATGCAATTCACCAATCCGATTATCATTAAATTATCACCTTAAAGGATCAGGTCAGATCGATAGATCTTTTTTTGCATAATTTTTTTTTCTGACCACGCCGAGAAGCCCGTATTAGGTTGGTGCGATGATTTGTGTTTTGTTCGTGTCAACTCGACAAAAAATGAGGAAAATAAATGGCAGTGGTGGCTCGAGGGAACACTCATAATAATAATAATAATAATAACGAATAATAAGAGTGTATCTCGCGGGGGATTGAGAGAGATTCGTGGTGAAGAACAACAAACATTTTTTTCGTTTTTGAAAATAGGCAACAAAAAAAGGAATCGAAAAGGGGGTTTGATGACGTATGTGGAAATCAGTGAGCTGAGCAATTTTTTTTCCGCTTGAACTATTCGCATTTGGCAGAGATCTAATGTTTAGGGGGCACGAAAAACGTAATTAATTAAAAAACATCATTTCCTGGTACATTTTGTTCTCAAATATAGATTTTTTCTTCGTAAAAATGTTCATGGCCTAGAAAATCCCTTGGGGACTAGTTTTTCATGTTTTGGTTTTCTAGGCCATGGAGGTTCCAGGACCCATCAGCTGCTTTGTAGAAAGTGCAAGCATTTTTAACGCGCACTGGACTCGAAAACCACATTTCCAGCCAAAAAAATGCCCGTGGCCTAGAAAATCCACTCGGGGACTAGCTGTTCTTTTTTTGATTTTCTAGGCCATGGAGGATTCAGGAGCAATTAACCATCTTCTAGACCATTGATCACACTTTTTGGGCTTGCAAACATCATTTTCACTCGAAAAATTTGCTTATGGCCTAGAAAATCCACACGGGGACTAGTTTTTCAATTTTTATTTTCTAGGCAATGGAGGTTCCAGGAGCCAATAACCATCTTCTAGACCATTAATCACACTTTTTGGGCTTGCAAACATCATTTTCACTCGAAAAATTTGCTTATGGCCTAGAAAATCTGGGGGACTAGTTTTCCATGTTTAGGTTTTCTAGGCCAAGTTTTCAAAATTAAGCCCTTAATTATCTAGTTTTTGCCCTGAATCAACTTTCCTGGTCACCAAGATGCCGGTGGCCTAGAAATCCATATGGGGGACTAGTTTTTTTGGTTTTCTAGGCCACCTTGCAAAATTAGGCCATAAAATTTGAAGTTCAATGCGCCCTCCATCCAAAACCAAGTACCTCGACCGCAAATTTACTTTTGGCTAAGAAAACCAACAGGGGGACTAGTTTTTCACCTTTGGGTTTTCTAGGCCAAGATGCAAAAACTAGGCCACTACATCTCTCGTTTCTGCCCGAAACCAACTTTTTAGACCATCAAGACGCCCGTGGCCTAGAAAATGCACTGGTGGACTAGTTTTCCACGTTTGGGTTTCTAGGCCACCTGCTATTTCAGCTGTTATGAAAGAAAACTGTTATTGTTTTGAACGCCACACGGACGTATCCCGTTCCCATCAAAATATTTTGACGGCGGACGCGACGCGGTGAACAAAATCAGATTTCTCCTGTTCCCAAAAAGTGCACTGCTCTGCGCGATAGATCTATTATGCGTTTGTATTTTCAGATGCCCTTCGCGTCGTTCAAACGTCGAACAAGTTCGAGTTCAACGGCGTCGCCTCTCCGATCCTACCACCGCTGCCGTCCACCACCGCGTTCAGCCCAATCACACCCGCTTCTGCAAGGTAAATCTAAATTTAGGACAAGGTACGATAAAACATACTAATAGTCTAGTTTATCCCATTTACTAAGCCCCAGAGATTAGAAGGAAGAAGAAGAAGAAGAAAAGGAAAGCAAAGGGCATCCAAGATTTTTCCCAATTTAGAATCACATACATACATATTTATCTAATATTGCACCACACAAGCTAACCGGGGGGACTAATTATCTGTTTGTTTGCAGCGACATGCACACGATCGTAATGTCAATTCTGGGCAACACGCCGATGGGAACGGGCGGACCGTCAATCGCGCCACTCTCGTCGCCCACGCTCCTTCCGCTGGTCACTGGCGACATTCACATGGAGTGAGTTTGTTGTTGAGCAATTGAGCAATGCGAAAAGTGAATATAGAGAGAGTGTGTGTTGTTTTCTTTTTTCGGTGTTTTCGTCTTAATCTATGTGCGTTCTGGGAAAAAGTGTGAGAAAACTAGCGATGACGCTGCTGTTGTTTTGCTCTTCGCCTAGCGTAACGTGCAGTGAGTTTAGTTTAGTTTGATGAGGGGTTTTCCAGGGGCACAGGTGAAATGCGGTGGGTGCATATAGTGTCGCCCATATGATACATTGGCCGTTAATCGATTTGTGATAGGCCCATCGCCTAGGTATGGCAAAAATCCAAATGCCTGCTGCTGGAATCGAACCAGCGTCACCTCGGCCACAACGTGCACAGGTGAAATGCGGTGGATGCATATAGTGTCCGTATTTGAATCATATCGTGCATTTATGTAAATTAGGCTCTAGATCAGGCTTGGTCAGAGTCGGAAAACGGAAAAATTCCGACTTAATTATCCCGAAAAATTCCCCGTCGGAAGATTTTCCGAAAATGATCGGGAAATTGCAGTTCTTTTAGGTGCCGCTTCTAATTGTAAGTACCAAGAACTTCTCAAAACTGAATTTTTTATTGAATTTTCGGTTAATTTGTTGATTTTCGTATTTTTTCAAAGAAATAAGATGAGCCAACTGTTAAGAATCTTTTTCGGAAAATACAAAATTTTAAAAAATGCAGGGAAAAATTTCCGGGTATCCGATTTTCCGAAAAGCATTTTCCGAACAAGCCTGCTCTAGATATTTAATAAATTCACGTAGTTTGATTAATGTTTACACATTTTACTAATTCAGCCACAAAAATCACGAAATTTGGAAGAGCTGAAGTACAAAAAAAAATCCGTTACAAGAAAAAAAAACTTGGGGGGCGAAGTCGCCAAATGCCGCAGGCTTGTGTATATACATTCAATTTATTTATTTTAATGCAAAAAATAAACAAAACGTTATTATATACCGTCCAATGGACCAAAAGGACGATATGATTCAAATACGGACACTATATGCATCCACCGCATTTCATTTCACCTGTGAACCACTAGGCACACCGATGCTGCCTTGTCGCTGTCTATAATAGACTTATACAATTTAGAAAAAGCTGAATTTCATTGTTATCGTTAATAGTGACTGTTGCGAGGAATATGAAAGTTTTGAGATTTTAACATAAAAAAGGGGGGAGGGGTAGGTATTGGGTAAACATGTTCGTTATTTTCTTTCCTATACACACAAGGAAAACACAACACAAAATCGATTCTTGTCGGCGCTCACCAGACTACAGAAATAATAGAAAAAAAGGAAGTGAAAACGACGCGAAAAATCGTTCCCAAAACATTCAAACCGAATGTTTTCACAACAATTCTCTACCTTCCCAACAACACTCTTTCCCACTTGCAGCGACTTGTCCATGAAACTGCTGGCGTCGTCGGCTCTTCCGGGCCCTCCGATCATGTCGTCGTCCAACTCGCCCGACTCTTCTTCCACCGTCACCATACCCGTCGCCAACACCATCACCACCACCACCAATAGCAACAACAGCAACGGCCTATCGACGACACTTCCACCACTGCTCAACAACTTTGTCTCGTCGACGACCGCGTCCACTTCACGTCCCGATAAACTTAATTTAACGGTGAGTGGTGGTAAAAAAATACATTTTGGAAGGATGCATATAGTGTCCGCATTTTAATCATGTCGTCCTTTTGGTCCGTTGGACGGTATATAATAACTTTTTAATTTATTTTTTTTGCATTAAAATAACTAATTTTAATGTATATACACAAGCCTGCGACATTTGGCGACTTTGCCCCTGTTTTTTTTCACTTTTCTTACAAGTTTTTTTCTTGTAACGGCACTCATTTTCCAAATTTCGTGATTTTTGTGCCTGAATTAGTGAAATGTGCAAACGTTAATCAAACGACGCGGATTTATTAAATAGCTAGAGCCTAATTAACATAAATGCACGATATGATTCAAATACGGACACTATATACATCCACCGCATTTCACCTGTGTAAGCGTCGCCTTGGTTTTGCAAAAAAACACATGCCTGCTGCTGGAATCGAATCGACGACAGGTTTTAGGGAGTTGAAATCAGGCTTCCAGAGTTTTCTGAACATTGAGTGCACATAATCAGCGTTTTGCTGGGACTCAATTGAAAGCGGTGTGGTTTTGGTTAGTGTGCGTTATCGGTAAAGATTTGACAATTTTACCGGTAAATTTTCGAATCATGTCTTAGCGGTTAAATTTTTTTCGGTAACGCACACTAGGAATGGGGGTTTTCAAAGAACGAGAAAAACCAGCAAAAATAAAAAAAACTAGCAAAAAATTCAGCGGAAATTCGGAGAATGCTTCGATCGATGTAAAACAGGGAAATCATTAAAAAATACTTTCGGTCACTCCCCAAATTATTCTGAGCACAATATCAAGTTTTGAACATTTTCCGAAATAAAAAACTCTTCCGCCATTACAAATTAAAAAAAAAATTCTGGAACCGGTTAGTGTGCGTTACCGAAAAACATTTTTTCTCGAGTGACGCGGCAACTTTCCCGCGAAATTTAAATTTCCACGTACCTCTCAACACCCCGTTTAGCGGGAAGCGGTGGGAGAACTCGGAAATCTGGAAAAGGGTGCACTTTTTCGATTACGCGGAGAAAATTCTGGAAGCCTGAAATTATGCAACTTTCTTGTTAGAAAAATTTTTTTAAGAGTTTGAAAAGCTTCATTCAAAATGTAATATTTTTTTTTACAGCTTGCCGACAAAGATGGTGGTTTTCACAGGTACACCGGTACCGACGCCGGTTCCGTGTACATTTCGCTGAATTCTAAATTGAGAGACTCGATAGATGGTAGGATTAAAAAATATATGGTTGAATTTTCTGTTCGTTTATAGAATTCGCCATCGATGGTTTCGGGCAGGAACGATCGGACGATGTAAAATCCTACGTGAGGCACGTCTCCAACAGAATTGTAACCAATCTCTGGTAAGACTCCGCAAAAAAAAATTAATAAATCAACGGATTCAGCACGAGAAAAAGGACCAGCCTCAAAAAGTCGGACGTGGCTGCGAGCCCCGAAGATGATGCTGCGAAGCTGCGAGAGGATTGCCAAAATGGATTAGAAAAGTGAGTATTCTATTTCACTTATACTATAATGGATTCGTGGCGGAGTGACAATTTTTTTCACGTTTTAATTCGAAAAAATGAAAAAATAACTGAATAAATGAAGAGATTTTTCGTCTCCCAGTTTCACGTGAAATGTCACTCCGTCACGAATACATTATATTATCCATCTCTGAGAGTTCCACCGCTCGCACACAGACCGTGCACTGCGGACTTAACCGCATTTCGTCTCGCGTCTCTCAATTTCTCACGTAGAAAATACGAATTTCGCCGTCAGCCTTTTTCTGCATGGCGTAGGTTGCGATTGGCACCCGGTGGAACTTTTTTAGATTGATAATACTACACAGAAATACGGACAACGTTGGTAAATGACCAGTTTTCAGTACGTTAAAACAATATTTAAATAAATGTTTTGCGTAATTTTCCAAGAAAGCCTGGACCCAACGTCCAGCTATATTTAAATATGTTCTAGCGCTTTCGCCATAGTGCCTATGTCTACATTTTTTAAAATTATATTCGTTTCAGTTCGTGGCTCTTCTCTCCGAGCAGCAGCGGTGCTCGTGTTGGGGTCGTATATTCCGACGATAGCGAGGATGGCGGCGGTGGTGGATTCGGAAGTGACGATGAATGACGACACCGTCAATTAAAGTGTTTTTTTTTTTCTATTTGTTGTTATTTTAAGTGTTTTTTTTTGTTTTGTCACATTTTTATTAGAAAAAAAATATTGGAATAGCAGAATTTACCAATAAATGTTATGTTTCTTTAGTGTGTAGCTTTTACAGATATGCCGGCTTAAATGTATGTACATTTGAGCCTAAAGAGCCCGTATATTGGCCTGGGATAACCTATAATAAGCCTATCCCTGAATTAGGAATAACCGCGATAAGCCAATTATAGGCTTACAATAGGCTTACTCGTAACCGCGATAAGCTTGTTATAGGCGAGAGTCAACCGCGATAAGCCTATTATAGGCCTATTATAGGCGACGAGCCGCGATAAGCCTATAATAGGCTTACTATAGGGTCCTTCGCGGGTACTTGATAGGCCTATCGCGCAACCTATTATAGGCCTATCGCGCAAAACCTGTGTAAGCAGGCCGAGAGAGCGGTCTACACAGGGCGCTTAAGAAGGCGGCTGTCGTGGCCGTCGCTGAGAAGTTGAAAGCTTTAAAAGTCGACTAGAGAGTGTGAAAAATGAGGATACGCAGAGCAAATTTTCACTTTTTGGGTTACGGTATAGTATTTGACCCGAAAAGTTCAATTTTTCTGTCTAATTGACTAATTTCCAGCCACCTCGCCATCAATTCAGCAGCTCCTACAACAATAGCGACGATTCAGATGGCGGATTTGACACACCGAGAGGCGGCTCACGAGCCGATGGGTTAGTTTATTTTGGGGGTTTTTTACCTGGCTCCTTTTCATGAATGGCTTCACGTTTTGTTGCAAAATAACATTTGGTTTGCGCAGAAATTTGCATAATCCGGTGAAGAAAAAAACCGGTTGTTCACGTTTTTCGCGTTGTGTTGGATTGGGTTGCAAAACACATTGTAATCCGTCGAATTCGGTAGTTTTTCGCCATGTCTGGACTACATATATCGTTCACAAATCACCTGTCCTTTCCTTTCCTTTTTTTCTTTTTTCTTTCTGGTTATCTTTCATGATTCTGACTAATCTGGACCGTCCTTGACACCAAGAATTGGTCATTCTGACGAATTGGAACCAATTGACTGCGTAGCGACTCGACTAGAGAACATTAACAATAATTGGTGTCAGTCTGGGCATGGGTTTTCTGATAATCACGCACTATCACTCAATGGGTTGCCACGGCCGCATTCATAAGCGCCCTTTGCCAGGAGCGCTCTCGGCCTGCTTAGTATAGTGGTTAGTACTCCACGTTGTGGCCGTGGCGACCACAGGTTTTGCGCGATAGGCCTATAATAGGTTGCGCGATAGGCCTATCAAGTACCCGCGAAGGACCCTATAGTAAGCCTATTATAGGCTTATCGCGGCTCGTCACCTATAATAGGCCTATAATAGGCTTATCGCGGTTGATTTTCGCCTATAATAAGCTTATCGCGGTCACCAATAAGCCTATTGTAAGCCATTAATAGGCTTTTCGCGGTCATTCAAAACTCGTCGGTAAGCTCATTATAGGTGCTCCCAGGCCGATATACCGGCTCTTTAGGCTCAAATTGATTTGTATTCAAGGCAGTTTCTTTGCAAAATTGATACAATGTTGACAAAAATGACACATTTATTGCGAATTAAACAGAAACAAAACGCTTTAAGAAATATTCACGAAACAGCATAAAAGGCAAAAAAAACTTCTCCAAAACTCGGGAAATGCTCTGAGGCCATATGCAAGAAAGTGGAAAACGGAAGGTAAACCGTTTTCCGGAAAACGAAATTCGGAAAACGCGGATTTTTGTATAATAGGGCGAGAGATACAGAGAAACAGACCGACTCATTTTCCGGAAAACAGTGTTTACCAATTTCTTGCATATGGCCTCTGAATATGCTCAAATAATTGTGTACCGAAATATTGAAAATTTTGTCTGAAATTTTTAAAATCGAAATTTCATTTCAATTTTTTTGAGCATATTCAAGAGTATTTTGCGCTTATTCCCCAATATTTCAGATTAAGCAGCGAATTTTCTGAGTTTTCGCACAGTTTGTGTCCCTTTTGCTCCATGTTTGCTGTTCCGTGAATATTCCTCATGATTTACGCTATCAATCTTCATTGCCGCTTCCAATGCTCCCAATGGCAGTCGTCTTCGTATCCGACCCCATCGCCACCATCGCTGGATGTCGTGCAGAAGGCCACATACTGAAACGATTATCATTTTAAAAAGGTGGTCTATATTTTGTTGAATTATTTTGCATTTTTCTCGTTTTCACTTCTTATTTTAACTTTTCGTACTTTTCATAATTCTGGCTCCGCGATTTCTTAAAAATTAAATGAAAAAAAAAACCAAAAAGTGCACAAATGCCAATTCGTCAATATAGGGATAAGTACAATAAAACCACCCATGAAATACCAATAAAACACCCCCAAGGAAAGAGCGGTAAAGCCCGCCAAACGGTATGAGGCATACTTGGCACAGGCCGGGCCGATTTGGAAATTTACCCCGCCCGGCCCGGTCCGTGGGCCGGTGCGACAGTAGTGTAACATTGAAAATTTTTCAAATTAACTGAGATTTTTGCATTAATTTTGAGAGAAAGGAATAAAGAAAAGACAGTTAAATATATTTTACCAACAAAGTTTGCATTTTTACCAACAAGTATGCAAAAATGCAAGGTATTATGTGTTCACGAACGAGGTTTGCAAACGATGCTCCGATGTTCCGCAATTTTTCCACTGTTCCGCAGTATTCGCTGCGAGACCGCAGTGATAAACTGCGGAACATCGGAGCTTCGTTTGCAAACCTTGTTCGTGAACGCATAATAATTTGAAGAAAATATGTTTGTTTTCACGGTAAATAAGAGTTTTCAGTTCAAAAGTTCAAAAAAGTTTTTATTTTTTCAAGGGGCCGCGGCGATGAAAATTTTGCCGGCCGGCCGGCAAAATTTTCATCGGCCCGGCCCTAGGGCCGAAGCGGGCCGGGACGAAATTTGCCAAGTTTTTACTTATGGGGTTATTCTCGAAACCAGCAAGAAAAGCAAAAAATAGAAAAAACCAACAAAAAATTCAGCGAAAATTCGGAGAATGCTTCGATTGATCTGAAACTTTGGGAAATCATTAAGAAAATACTTCCGGTCATTCACAAAGTTTCAGACCGATCGGAGCATTCTCCGAATTTTCGCTGAATTTTTTGCTGGTTTTTTCTATTTTTTGCTTTTTTTTGCTGGTTTCGAGAATATCCCCATTAATGTTTTTATTGAAATAAGGATATTTTGGCTTTGCTCGTCTTTTTCTTCTTCTAAAAAAATTAATTTTTCCTAGAAAAAAGCTATTGCAGAGATCAAAGTTTTGGTTGAACTGGCGTTTGTGTTCTTTTTCATTATTTTTTTCATTCAATTCTGAAGAAATCATGCAAGGCAGCACACTTCCGAAATGTCTCCAATTTTTACAACACAAAGTAAAAACTCACTTTAGAATTGTTGGCTGGTCTGACGGCGTTTGAAGGTGTCGGATGGCGTCGGGCAACCTGAAATTATAAAATATTGAAGGAATAACGAGAACGGCGCAAATTTTGTTTATCGAGAAAAATCGATAAATGTTTATTTGACAAGATATTTTATTTTCAATCGACTTTTCAATTGTTTTCAATTGAAGAGTCGATTGAAAACATTAAATTTTTAAATTTTCTGACCAAATTCGTAAATTTCCTCGCGAGACATCAGAAGAATTTAAAAATCAGAAAAAATTCAGCGATCTCACGACGAAATTTACAAATAATTTCAGAAAATATATCGAAAAATTAATTTTTTCGCAATATTCTTAAATTTCCTGTAAATTCTCTGGAATTTCACGAGGAAATTTACGGATCTCCTAATATTTGAAATCTCACAGTAAAAATAAGCATTTTTGATAAACAAAATTATGTTTTTTATAAAACAAAAAAATAAGAAAATAATTCTTGTCCCACAATTTATCTCGAAATGCCAATCTTTACGAATGCGCAACAACAGCAAAAAACAAGCACAATTTATATTTATTAAAATAAAAATAAAATATTCTTTAAAAAAACGAAAAAGAGTTAAATGCGACGGCAAAAAATTAATTTAGGCCAAAAAAATGTGGTTTTTTGAAAGTCGCTGACGAGATAGTCTAGCCATAGAGCGCGTTTGCATTGACCTACAAATAGGCCTACCGCGGTCGCCGCACACCGCGTCCGCGATAAGCTTATTACAAGAGGGTAGGCGCTGCCGCCCGCGATAGGCCTATTATAAGCTTATAATAGGTCTATATTTGGCCTCAACCTATTATAGGCCTATCGCGCAAAACCTGTGACGCTGGTTCGATTCCAGCAGCAGGCATTTGGATTTTTGCAAATTCTGAATAACGGTGACACAGGTAAAATGCTTTGGATGCGTATAGTGTCCATATTTGAACAATAAGATCCATTTCACCTTGCACCGCACTACCAATGTGTTAATGCCAACCAGATCCCATAACCAATATCAAACACTATCAGTCCCTCACACTCTCCACATTTACGACCTTTTCGCTTGCCGGCGACCGCCTCGTAAAAAATCGAGACGCACTTTTTTTTTTCGTTATTCCCACATGTTTCTGTTCTATTCTTCTTCTCATGCTTGTACAAACATACGGTGGGAGTGGCTGACTCTTTGGAAAGTTGGGCGCGACAAAAAAGGGAAAAGCCTTTTCTTTTTTTCGTGCAATTTTTGTTTCGCCTTATCAGTATCTCTCTCTCTCTCTTCCGCTTCAATTTTTTTTTCTGTTTCATTCTTTTGATCTTTATAGAAATTTTTGTGTGTGTATGTATGTGTGTCTGCGATCATTGCGTGCAGGGAATTTTAATTTTAATGGTAATTCAATTTTCCCTCAATAGCGAATAGCACAATTTTTATTTTTGGACACAAAAGCGCTCGCTTGACCCGTTGGCAGGTGTTTGGCACATGTTGTCACCACGTCTGCGTCTCTTCGACACTGTCAATCTCTTGTCGCGCCTTGGACAGAAAGGACAGGCAACAACAAAAAAGTAACGCTTCTCTTTTTTTTCTCAGCTCTTTTATTTCCTTCCACATTTTCGATTTTTCTATCACGAGGTCGCGGTTGTGTGGCGCAGCAAGCGTTTTTGGGCGAGCAAAAAAATGTTCGACAGTCCCAAACCCCGAACTCGGGCCTTCTGCGCATAGTGCAAAACTGTTAACCACTCGGCCACCTTGACAAATTTGGTAGGAGCGCGCAAGGGCAGTGATAAACTGGCGGTCGACACCAATTCGTTGCCCGTTTTTTCGAGATTGGTGCATCCAAAGCTATGATCCATGAAACCGAAAAACGGAATTTTCCGGAAAATGGGTTTTCCTGTTTCTCTGCGTCTCTCACCAACATGATACAAAATTCGTCAATTTCCAAATTTCGTGGTTTTTTTCCCTATGAAAACGGTTTTCCTGTCGTTTTCCAGTTTCATGGATCCGGTCCTAGGTTTGCCGTGCAAAACAAAAACATTTGGGCACTCTAGGCCACGAACCGGCGACCTTTATTTCCCAATTCACGCGCGCGCTAGCCACTCGGCCAAGGGAGCCAAAAGAGCCAGAGTGTGCACTGTCTCGATGTCTGCGTCTCCGTTTGCGTTTGCGTTTGCGTCTGCGTCTCCGTCACCGCCTGCGCCTGCGCCTGCCAAACAGTTCCATTTCGTAACAGTTCTATCAGCACTTTAAATGCGATTTTCTCAAGAACCGCGCCACCGTTTGGCAAACGAAAAACAGTTTTGAAATTTTCACAACAATCTCTTGCGAAATGAGGAACCCGCTGATCTCTTTTCGCATCACATCATTTTTCCCTCTCCTATGGTGTCCAACACACACACAATGAGTCATCACGTACGGTCTGCACAAGAGTGCGAACGTACAAACATTGTCGTACAGACGATGGAAAACTAGGCGACGCTGATGACTCATTTACAGCTTCTTTCACAACCCTTTATTCCATTCCTTCGCCCCTAACCATCTGCGCCTCCTCTCTCTACTCGATCTCTCGCCCTTTTGATCTAAATGTTAACCGTGGCGGGGCGCGCGCAACTCCGCCCACCGACCGCCCTTTTCACGCCCTTTTTCTCTTTCCTTTGGACTACGGTCCGTCCGTTTCTGCACAGCGTTCGTTCGTACATCTAATTGTAAGCAACGTAGATCAGTAGAAGATGCACAATTGGAACCCGCATCACTACGAAGAGCAACCGTCCTCGTCGGGCTCCTCCTCGTCGTCCGGCTCGTTGGCCGCCAATTTAAGCGCCAGCTATAACTCTCGTGATGGTGTGCATCATATGGGTGGCGGTGGAGGGCACTATGGCGATGGGATGGTTGGCGCGGGAGGTGGCGGATACCTGGACTACTCGTCGTCGTCGTCGCACATGGATCCGATCAATAGGTAAGTGTATTCCTTAATTATGCCTTTTATGTGTCTCATGGCTCATGTATGCCTCGAATATGCATCCTATATGCTTCATACAAGCCTCGTGAATCTTATATGCCCATCCCTATTCACCATTATCTCGGGGGCTAAACGTCATCTCTCTCACATGCCCTTTCTTATCATTTCATTTCACTCGGATCGGATCAGCTGGATCGACCAACAAAAATAAGAAAAGAAAAGAAGAACCTGTTCGTTTCGCAACAATTTCGAAACGAACAGCGTGATGCAAAATAGAAAATGCAAAAAGCAAAACACTTTACCCCGCACCTACCTCGAACCCGGACCTCTTGCGCGCTGGGCAAAACTACTACCCACTCGGCCACCGACTCACAGCTAGAAGGTGCGCGCGATGGTAATGATAAGCTGGCGCATATCGCTGGCATTAAAATTGGCGGCAATTCAAATTTTTTCTTTTTTTTTTTCAATTTCTCGGCTTTTCCGACCCCTAAATTTTCGCACCACGATTCTCTGAATCAGCACGAGAGAGCACAAGCCAGACACTGAGTGACCCCGCCTCGGCTTCGACGTTTACTTTTTTCCTTTTCTGTCCACCCAAATCATTTTAAATTCCTCTTTCCCATTTCTTCTGCAAGCCTGCTGCGCAAACCAAATTTCCGAAATGATGACCAGCAGTCCGTGGATGAACTGGAACGCGTGGATGACCGCTGGCTCACCGTATTTTCAGACGAGCCCAGTGGAACAACCGGCGCAAGAGCCTGTAAAATTTGATAGCTCTGTTGCCGATTATATTTCGTAGGTTTTGGGAACTTTTGAAAATTTTGGAAAAAAAATAAAAAATTTTTTCACGTTTTCCCGCCAAAATTGTAGTTTTTGAGAATCAAAAACTTACCTTGAATGCATTTTTGGTGCGAATATGGCTAATATCCGTTGAAAATGGCTATTAGCCACCTAAACGTGAACGGCGCAAGTTCGGCGATGATCGGCGCGAGTTTGGTTTTTGGTTCGTAAGTGGCGCGGATGTGGGTCAAGATTACTGTAGATTTGTAAAAGAATTGAAAATAAGCAAAAAATGCCCAAAAATAGGTGTTAATCGCAAAAAAAAATTTTGTGAAAGTTTAGAAAAAAAATTAAAGGCACATCCAAAAAACATTTTTTTTTTTTGAAAATTTGAAAAAAAAAATTTCCAATTTTTTTTCACCTTTTTTTATTTCAAAACTAATTAGATTTCAAACAATTAACAAATTGCTCGACCAAAACTTAAAAAACTTGTAGATCACACAGAAATACTAATAAAAAGACATTCCCTATTTCCACGAAACTAGGTGCTAATCCATTCTAATCCCTTTTTTGTCTAGCCGGCCCTCTTACTCACTATGCACATATCTGCACTTATTGCGACCGATTCGCCGAATTGAAACACCCCAAAAAGCTCTGATTATGTATTTGCCGGGCAATTGCCTGACTCATCGACACTTTTCTCTCCTCTTCTTCTTTTTTTCCATGGTAACGATCTTTCGAGCTGATGCGTGTGCAAGTGGGCGGAGCCTCCGCCCGTCTCTCTTCTCTTGTTTTTGAGCCGCGTTCAGCTCTGCTCGCCTCTTTTATCGTGTTTTCGGCCAATTTGCTTCCATTTTTTTGTTGCCACATTATTTACATTCATTTCATCATCGTTCTCTGCAATGGTGTGGTCGCCGGAGAGTATGGGTATGACGCCCGAAGAGCATCTTGAATGGTAATTTTTTTTGGGCACATAATAGGTCTATCGCGCTTTTCGTTCATCGGGGAAATGTCGTTAATCGGCCGACGATAGGAGCGCATTCATAAGCACCCTGTGGTCGTCTCTATTCCGGCCTGCTTAGTATCACAGGTGATGTGCGGTAGGCCTGCCGCAGGTGGTCGCCTGCTTTGTGGATGCTTTTCATTTACCGCGAAGGCGAGAGTTCGCGGCAGGCCTTCCGCGACACCTGCAGCATGCCTACCGCGATATCTGCGGCATGCATACCGCGACACATGCGGCATGCCTACCGCGAAAGCTAGCAAGTGCGCTCCACTGAACTTCCTTGTTTTTATTTTCTTTTTCGAAATATTTTTTTTCCGTTTTTTCTTCAATTTTAGAATAAATTCGTTGTTTTTTCTTGTAAAAAATATTTTGCCGAGAACAAATTCGTAAGTTTTTGTGAAAACCTGCCTGAAAATGTCTCATTTTATTCAAAAATCGATATTTTTCGAACGTTCCGCAGTTTTAATTATACCCCCCTTTTTGATTGAAACTTTTCTATCGAAATGCGATTTCGACAATCCGCTTATTCTCTAACATTTTAGCACGAAAATTATTGGTTTAAATGTGAATTCTGCCTGTTTTCGGCTAAAATGCTGCTTTTTATTTGAAATTAGGTATTTTGTGAGTCTGTCGCCTTTTTATCGTCCGTTTTGCTTGTTCTATCGTTTCTATTCGTAATATCCGCCAATATTGTGTTTTGAATGGAGTTGCTATTGTGTTTTCAATCGAGTTGCCGCATCAAAACGTGAAACATCGCCCACTTTTTACACGCAAAAGTTCAAGATGCACTAAAATGTCATGTTCGCGTGGAAACAAGTGGACAAAGTTTTACGTTTTTATGTCGCAGCTCTATTGAAAACACAATACATGAAAACATGAAACTCGACCCACTTTTTTGCCCGCCAATTTTCAAATAGCACTAAAATTGTATATTCGCGCGCAAAAATCTGGGCGCTGTGACACTTTTTCATGCAGGTAGAGCATGTAATAGCAACTTGATCGAAAATACAAAAATTAGTAATAAAAGTCAATTTTTCAGAAGGCAGCGGTACGCGCAGCGTCAAACGAGAGCAAGAACGACTACTGAAAGGTGAGTCGTTTATGAAGTTTATCAATCTTTGCAAAAAATCGCCAAAACCGTAGAGCGTGACAAAACCGGAGAAATACACGAAATCGCGAAAAATGTAAAAGGGGGGAAAAAGGAAAAACGGGGTTTTACATTTTTCCCCGATTTCGCGTATTTATCCGGATTTGTCACGTTCTCCGGTTTCGGCTGCAACTTTTCTGGGGATAATTACAGAGTAGCCACCCATATATTTCAAAATAGGTACCCATTTGACTCGCTATAGTATAGCCACCCACAGTCGGCGCCGCGTGGGTGGCTATTCTGGAATTATGAATGGCTGTTCTAAAATTATGGGTGGCTATTCTGAAAGATTCCCTAGGAAACCAGTTTAGGCACCCATTGCCACTGAGTGGGTGGCTTAACTGTAATAATATATTCCAGTTAAAGCACCATTTCAAAATAGCCACCCACAGAAAATCGGAAAAATCCGATTTTTCAGTTATGTGGGTGGCTATACTATAGCGTGGGTACCTATATTGTAGTGGGTGGCTATACTGGAATTTTCCCCTTTTCTGCGCTGGGCACCAATTTGCCAGAGAAATTCGCTTCAAAAAGTGGCAACCTATCGGCAAGTTGTCGCCAAAATCGGCCAATTGCCGTCTACTCAGAAAATGTTTAGCTAAAAGCCATTGAAAACGGCAAATAGCCATCGAATTGGGTAGTGTGCCAGTGTTGCACGGAATGGGTATATTTATGCGGAATAGGGAATACGGAATAGAGACTGAAATATTTAGGCTTAATGTAGAATCTTGAATTCAGAATAAAAATTTTCTTCGGAATTTGGAATGCGGAATGTAAATACAAACAAAACACATTAATTCCGAGATCCGGACTCCAGGTTCCGTCAAAAAAAAAATGTAAACCCTTTCTCACATTACCTATTCCGTATTCCGGATATCCTCATTCCGTGTAACACTGTCGTGTGCCATATGCGTTTGGAGAACGTCTTGAATTCGATGACGAAAAGCCGTTTTCGATGGCTTTTCTCTTGAGCTATTATTGTTTTAAAAAAGTTGTCACCTTCAAAGCCGCGCGACCTTTAAAATTAGGCTCCGCCTCTTCACGCGAATTTCCACATTTGTAAATTTTCATGAACAAAAACTGAAGGAAAATAAAAATTTCATGAAATTCGCGTGAAGAGGCGGAGCCTAATTTTAAAGGTCACGCGGCTTTGGAGGTGACAACTTTTTTAAAACAATAATACATTCGAATTTTCAATTCTGACATTCTCACAATCAGATAATTTTGGTTCGTACATGGCGACCATTGGCATCTATGTGGCTAATTCCCACGGAAAACGGCTAATAGCCATTGAAAAAGGCTAGTAGCCATCGCATTCGGGACGTGCGCCAAATACATGTGGCACACGTCCCGCTTTGATGGCTATAATTATGGATTCTTGACGTAGCGAGACAGCGTGTCAAGTTATGCGTCAGCAAATGCTGCGTCTTGCCACGATTCAGCTGTTGGCGGTGAGAGAGGAAAAAATTTTTTGCAAATTGTTTTCATTTTGCTGGCGCACAACTTGCAGCAACGTGTCGCTACGTCACGAATCCATAATAGCTAAAAAATTTCCTGAGTATATCGCCATGTTGGCTACATTTCGACGGCAATTTGCCTTCAAAATGTTAGCTGAGGGGGCTGGCTATTTGCCGTTTTCTATGAATATTATCCCCAACATTATCCATTATTCACCTCCAGTGGAATCGGATGATAGCTCTCGGAAACGGTTACTAGCCAAAAATTTCTTGAGGCGATCATGAAAACTTCATATCCTCATTTCAGTGTTCTGTCCGGAGACTACAACGAAACATCGGAGAAGTGGAGGACCGCGTCGAGAACCACGATTTTTTAGATTTTTTTTGTTGCTGTTCTAATGTGTTTCGTTTTCAATAAATTGTTTTCAGAGCCATGTTTACTAATATTAATAAAGTGAAAGCCCCCCCCCCCCCCCCCCCAAAAGTGTTTTCTCACCTGCGACAGGCCTACCACGAACGACCAGGGTGGCCGCGGCAGGCCAAATGCATCCTTCGCGGCAGGCCTGCTGCATCCGTTAGTATCGCGGCAGGTCGAAAGCGGGTTCGGGGTATGCATGCCGCAGGCGATTTTTCGCGGTCGGCCTGAAGCAGGCCTGTCGCAGGCATCTAGCGAGGTACTCTTTTCACCTGCCCGCGAGCTGCTTTCGACCTGCGGCAGGCCTACCGCAAATCACCTGTGATAGTGGTTAGTACTCCACGTTGTGGCCGTGGCGACGCTGGTTCGATTCCAGCAGCAGGCATGTGTATTTTTGCAAACCTCGTAATGGCAATTGAATAAATATTATCCAAAGAACGTTAAAAAAATGCAATGGATGCATATATCGTCTATATAAATAATTGGAAATTCCAGAAATTTAGCGGCCGAATGAACGCTAATCTATCCAAGATAATCCTAAAGGAAGGAAGTCTAGCAGTTTTTGGACTAGTTTTTGAGCTCGAGCGCTCAGAATGATAGATATGTAAAAATAGACCTAAATATAAATATTGTGAGCACAAAAAAGGAGCCGGGAATATAGGGATAGAGAAAAAAGATAAAGCAGACCCTAAAACTCCAATTTCCAGGATGTCCATGGACGACCAAGAAAAGAAAAAATTGGAACGGAAGCGTGCTCGAAACAGGCAAGCCGCCTCAAAATGCCGTCAGAAAAAGATGGATCGGATTAAAGAGCTCGAGGATCAGGTGAGACCAATTTTTCTTTTTTTTTTTACATTTTTTTATTTTTGTTTTCTTCCAGGTAAACTACGAAAAGCACCGTAGCCAGCGACTGGACGCGGAGCTCGTCGAGCTCAACAGAGCCCTGAACAGTTTTCGACAAATGGTCGAGCGACACTCGGTTAATGGATGTCCGAACAACTCGATTCGAGCCTAATTAGCAGTGTGCATTTAGTGCATTTTTCATTTAAAAGACATTCCCCTTTATGTAGATTTAATAGTTTTTCAAATATATATTTAAATACTTGTGATGATTTATTTTTCCCAATGTCCTGATTTTCAAAAAAAAAGAAAAAAAAAGAATTTCCCATTTTCTTCATTCATTTCTCTCGCAATAAATGAACTACTTTCAAAAATTCTTTCAGTCCTCCACCACCAAACTTTCAGCTGTAAGTAACTTGTTTATCCAGGCGCCTTGGCTTGCAGCGTCAAATTTTTTTGTTGCAAAAACATGTTTTTTTCCCATTTGCAGGAGCTTGGTGACGTGGCGACGGCCCACGTGGCAAGCCCATTCGACACGGCCGTCACCGCCGTTTGCGCGACACCAAACGAGGCGAGACGCGTCATTAAGACGATTGATGGGTGAGCAGTTGGTGCGATGGGGGCGCACTTTTTTTTTTAACTCCCGATCAATTTTTCCCACTTGAAAGGTCGGAAATGAGCTTGTCTAAATATATGGAGTTTTTTTAAGCGATTTTTCAAAAAAAAAAAATAATAATTTGTTTCTCCACGTGTAGTACACAGGGCTGAAAACTTTCAGAAAAAATTTTGAGCATTTTTATAGAATTTTTCCCCCGTCGTCCAATGCGCCACCAAGTTCGTCGGATAATGAAATTATTTTTTCCCTCGAAAATTTACTTTTTTGAGAAATTCGAATCGTTATCTGATTATTTATGATGACACAATCATTTTAATTCAAAAACGAGACCTTTTTGTCAGAGAATGACCGAGCCTTAGGGTTTTAAAAATGAAAATGAGCATTTTTATGGAATTTTCAGCGTTTTTATCGATTTTTGAGCATTTCTATATAATTTTGAGCGTTCTTATGAGCTTTTAAGCATTTTTTTGGAATTTTAAGCGTTTTTATGAAACTTTAAGAGTTTTTATAGAATTTTGAGCATCTTTAATAATATTTTGAGCGTTTCTAAAAATTTTATTAGCGTTTTTATCAACTTTTAACGGATTTATATGGAGTTTTAAACCTTTTTATGACATTTTTAGCGTTTTTTTTTTGAAAATTTGAGCATTTTAATGGAATTTTAGG
The DNA here is from genome assembly GCA_963572235.1 of Caenorhabditis japonica. NCBI lineage: Eukaryota > Metazoa > Nematoda > Chromadorea > Rhabditida > Rhabditidae > Caenorhabditis > Caenorhabditis japonica. The sequence continues at coordinate 19,663,806 of OY754343.1, read as the reverse complement.
AGGCTTTAGGGTAATTTGAGGTTTTTTAAAATTGATTTTGCACGGTGTCCAGGATTTGAAATGTGGGCGGAGCCTAATTTGCTGGCGCGTCAGCAAACTTCCATGGCGCACTTTCGGTGCTTGCGCATCTTTCGACTCTGGCATTTTATTTTATTGATTTTATTATTTTTCTTTCACTAACAAGGGAATGGTCCAAACTTAACTTGGCGTTTCGAAATGAAACCTATATAGGGTGAAAGAGCACTTCATGGGGAGCTCAAATCACTTTTCAATTTTTGCAATAAACCATTCGGAGCCGAGCAAATGAGCTCCAAAGTTTTAATTTTCACGTGCGAATTTATCACCGCAGTTGAGAGTCATTTTCAACAGTGGCCGAGTGGCCGAGTGGTTGGTGCAAGAGAATAGTAAATGGAGAATGCGGGTTCAATCCCTGGGGGTAAAAATTTTTGTATTTTGATTTTTGCGTTTACTTTTCCAGGTCCTAGAACTTTTTTTGACCATTTTTTTTTCAATTTTTTGTGTTTAATACGTAGTAACAGTTCACAAATAAGGACAATAATGCTAATCAACAATTTTGAAATGGGAAAAACAAATAGTGTTGGTGCATCTCGCACACTTGATGAACGCATTTTCGGTACATTTCGTCTGGAAGCAATCATCTGCGCCAACTTGTCCGAAATGGAACTCCGAAGGTGTCAAGAACGGTAAGCTCGTGTCCATTTAGCACGCTTTTTTTTCAAGAGATTGGTTTTTTGTCGGGAAATAGGTGGAGGAAATCCGAGTTCGAAATCAAAAACTTCTTGGATAATAACGATAGAAAACTTTTCACACGAAGTGTCATCTCCAGTTAAAACGAAATAAAAACAAAACACAAACATACAATCGTCACCATACGTTGAAAAGAGGTTGGCAATGCGAAAAAATATGGTTTTAAAAAAAGTTCTAGGACCTGGAAAAGTGAACGCAAAACTCAAAATACAAAAATTTTTTAGCGCGAGGGATTGAACCCGCATCCTCCATTTACTATTCTCTTGCACCAACCACTCGGCCACTCGGCCACTGTTGAAAATGACTCTCAACTGCGGTGATAAATTCGCACGTGAAAATTAAAACTTTGGAGCTCATTTGCTCGGCTCCGAATGGTTTATTGCAAAAATTGAAAAGTGATTTGAGCTCCCCATGAAGTGCTCTTTCACCCTATATAGGTTTCATTTCAAAACGCCAAGTTAAGTTTCGACCATTCCCTTGTAAAACCTGTTTTTCTTTGTAAAATGTATGTATTTTATCTTTTAATACCATATAATTGCCCAAACTTCGCTTTTCGTAAAGATTTATCCTGCAAAAACACCAAAAAACTCAAAGCGATTATTTCGAAATAGTGGCTGAACCAAATTCGACGTTCTAAAAAATTTCTAAAGACTTCAGCTATAATTCCGTTGAAGCACATGTGGGAAAAAAATTAACAATTTATGCTTTTTTCCCGAAAAACATAAAAAATGCCTCAAAATTTGAATTACGCGCAAAAAAATCCAGTGGGGCGCGTTTGCTCGGCTCCGCCCACATTTCAAATCCTGGACACCGTGATTTTGGAAAATTTGTTTATCGATTTTTCTGCATTTTTATGAAAATTTGTTGTCGCGACCAGGCTTGTTCGGAAAATGCTTTTCGGAAAATCGGAAAAGGACATTTTTTTCCGAAATAATTTTTCGGAAAATCGGATACCCGAAATTTTTTCCGACTTCAATTTTCGGAAAATCGGATATCCGACATTTTTTCCGATTTTATTTTTCGGAAAATCGGATTATCCGATTTTTTCCGATTTTCGAAACCACTGGGGTCTGAGGAGGGAGTGAGTAAACGCGCCCGGACGCACACACGCAACGCATCAAATGAGGCCCAAAAAATAAAAAAGGCGCGCGAAAAATTTCGCATTATCGGAGAGAAAAACCAACGCAAAATCGTGAAAATTACGAAATCCTATCCAAAATTATTTCGCGCGCGTTGATTTTTCTCTCCGATAATGCGAAATTTTTCGCGCGATTTTTTATTTTTTGGGCCTCAATTGGATGCGTTGCGTATGTGCGTCCGGGCGCGTTTACTCACTCCCTCCTGATACCCCAGTGGCGAAACTAAAACTGGATTTTTTTTTATTTTGTATTTTCCAAAAAAGATTCTTAACAATTGGCTCATCTTATTTCTTTGAGAAAAAACGAAAATCAACAAATTAACCAAAAATTCAACAAAAAATAAACAAATTTAAAAAAAAATTCAGATTTGAGAAGTTCTTGGTACTTTGAAGCGGCACCTAAAAGAACTGCACTTTCCCGATCATTTTCGGAAATTTTTCCGACGGGAAAATTTTCCGGATAATTAATTCGGAAAATTTTCCGACGGGTAATTTTTCCGAAAAATAAATTCGGAAAATTTTCCGTCGGAAAAACTTTCCGAAAAAAGTCGGAAAATTCGGAAAATCGGAATTTCCGTTTTCCGACTCCGACCAAGCCTGGTCGCGACGCTTTTTAAACGGGTTTTTAGGGAAAACTGCGCTTTAAAAATTAAAAAATTGAAGTTAGAGAATTAGAAAAAATGAGACATTGGAAAAAACAAAGATGCACAGGCAACAAAAAATGAATCTTCAAGCTGCTCGATAATTAACCTAGACACGCCTCCCCCGTTGTTCAATGCGCCACCAAGTTCGTCGGATAATGAAATTATTTTTTCACTCGAAAATTTACTTTTTTTGAGAAATTCGAATCATTATCTGATTATTCAGGATGACACCATCATTTTAATCCAAAAACGAGGCCTTTTTGTCAGAAAATGACCGAGCTTTAGGGTTTTAAAAATGCGCCAGGTAGAAACAATTTTGGAAGGCTTGGGTGCCGTGCTAGAGGCTCATTTTCCCTAAACTATCATTGTTGCAGCCAAAAACTAGTGCTATGCGCGGATGACGTCAAATATCTGGAGGTAATCGATAACATGTTCGCCAATTTGAAAGCTCTGAATAATGACGTCACTAGTAGCGGAGGAGAGGTACTGCTCTTCATTTTTTGATGGCTATTTTTCACTGTTTCATTTGTAGCCATTCATAATAATTCCAATCTCCATCGACTCATCGACAATGCTCAAAATCATCGAGTGGAGTCGCGCCGCCAAAAAGTTTCAAGAATCAAAGCTGGACTTTCAAAAGTTTTTTCCAGAGCTTTCAGTGAAAGAGTGCTTGCAGATTTTAGAGGTACTGTATTCTCAGTATGGAGCGCTGCAAACGCGCTTTTTCGCACAGTGGAGGACGCGGCCGCGCTGTGCGATTGGAGCGAATTTGCAGCACTTTATACCGAGTATATAAAAAAAGGGGCGTAGCCTAATTAATTTCTTCTCCAGGCAAGCCTATTCCTGGAGACTGCAGGATTGGCGAAATGCGCCGGCAAGTGGTTGGCGGCCAAGTTGGAGGGCAAAAGCACTGGAGAGATGGCTCGAGTTTTGGGCGTGGCTAATGTGGGGCTCACTGCGCCAAACCAGGAGATGGTAGGGGACAAGGAAACCTAGGAAAAGTGAGAAAAACGTTTTTTTTTAGCGCGTCCAATTCTCGCTCGTCACCTCGGAAGTTGGTCCGCCGTATATTGATTGATCAAGAAATAAATAAAATTGAAATTGAAAAATAATTCATTTTATTTGTTTTGTAACCCGCACGCAAACAAGTAACCAAAATGCTCACACAGAAAAATACAAAGCAAATAACAGCAGCAGAATATTGTTTTGGCAAAATATTGAAAAATACACATTAACCACCGGGTAACCAAGAAGAGGGTCCACAAGAACGTAAGCCTCAATTAGCCGTCATTTTGTGCCACATACAAACGGGCAGTCCGTGCTGACGAACCATTTGAATCCAATGCGCGTTGCCGGTGCCGTCGACGAGCCGCCCGATCACGCAATGGCCGATTTTTTGTAACTCGCCCGACTCGTCGTGATCGTACATCTGAAAATGAGCGTTGTCTATCTTTCTTTTCTTTTTAAACCGAATGGAACATGAAAATATGAGCCAGCAAACACTTTTCTGCCTGCGTCTCTTCAAATAGCACTGTGATTTCGTGTTCGCGCGCAAATAAGTGGGCGGGGTTTCATTTTTTAATAGCCACACTCACCTCGATCACAATGTGCGATTTGTCGAGTTTGGTGGGCGGGACGTGGAACAGAAAGGATTCGGAGAAACACGCGTCCGATGGATTGTCGTTGGACGAGTTGGACGCCGACGAGGAGGACGGTTTGGAGCCGCTGAAAAGGAGCAATCTCAAATACAGCCTCGGTGTCTCGTAGCGAAAAGGGCGGGGCTTAATGTGTTTATTGGTTGGCTCCGCCCCGTTTGCCGCGCGGCCTTGACCTAGCCGTCGACCCTGAGAAACAAAGTGGCTATATCTAGCCACCAAATTATACCAAAAAAGTGAAAAACACAGGCGTCCGTCTCACAGCAAAAGGGGCTGGGCTTTGTGCGCTCATTGGTTGACTCCGCCCCTTTGGCTGCGAGACACCACGGCCGCCTGCGTTTTTGATCTACCAGAAGCAATTTGATAGCTATAGCTTTTTACATTATCTTCTTCTAGGCTACGGCCGCTTCTATGCTCTCACAGAGGAAGGGGATGCGCCAACCAATCAGCACACTGAACTCCGCCCCTTCCGCTGCAAAATCTTTATGAACGTGGCCTAGAAGTCGATCAGCTAAAAACACCTGGTTAAATCCAGCTACCAAGTTATATCTAGTAGATAAAACGGCTCTGAAACGTTTCAAAACCTGCCATTTCGAAACTGGGACGTTTCGAAACTTTTTTGCATTTTTGCGGCGTACTAGTGTATTTAAATTTCTATAAAAATAAAAATAATTGATAAAAGCAAAAAATAAAAACCAAATGAGCGAGCGTTTTGGTGTCGATCGGCAAAAAATGCTACGCAAAAATGCAAAAAAGTTTCGAAACGTCCCAGAGTTGATAAAACGCCTTATTTGCGCGTTGTTCCACGGCCCCACGGCGAAACGGGTGGGCCACCAACCAGCACGCTAAGCCCCGCCCTTTTCGTTGCGAGACCCTTACGACCGTTGAATCGCGTGCAAGTAATTATACTATTGTTTTCAAAAATTTGTAACTGTGCACGCCGTATGAACTTTGAAATAAGGTCCAGGCCCCGCCAACATCACGCCTAGGGTCTCACAACGAAAGGGGCGGAGTTAACCAATCAACCTAACAAGCCCCGCCCCATTTTTCTGCGTGACCCCACGGCCACCTATAGCTTTGTTTTAAAAAATATATTTCTGGTGTCTAAAGTTTTCTAGCCTTTTTTTTTTCATAGATCATCTTTAGGCCACGCCCACGCATATGGTTTCGCAGCAAAAGGGGCGGAGCCAACCAATCAGCACACTAAGCTCCGCCCCTTTCGCTGCAGGACCCTTACGGCCGTTGAATAGAGTGTTTTTAAAAAATTTGTTAGCGCGCACGCCGCGTGAATTTTGAAATTAGGTCCCGGCACCATCGCGCATAGGGTCTCACAGCGAAAGGGGCGGAGTCAACCAATCAACCGAAGAAGCCACGCCCCTTTCGTTGCGAGACCCCACGGTCGCCTGTAGCTAGAACTTTAAAGTCTTTTTACAGAGTCGAAATTTTGAAAATGTCTAGAGTCTAGCAGCGCCAAGCCCCGCCCCTTAAAACTCACTCCAAAGAGCCCTTCTGCACCAACGACGGATTCACCGTCGTCTGCTTCTGCTCCACCAATCGTCGTCCCTCGAACAGCATAATCCGGGCGAACGGCGCGTTGTTAAACGGCAACGCCTTCGCCTTCTTGACGGTCGCCGTCACGAATTGCACAGTAGGCGCGTAGGTCAAAATTGTGAGAAGTTCGCACGCGTCGCCACCGCAAGCCTTGTTGGCGGCGGCGTACAACGCGTTCAGGTCCATCGATTCGGGAGATGCACGGCACAGTTTTTCCTGGAGCGTTTCTTCTTCCGTCTGAAATACATAGGATTTTGCGGTTTCCCGGCCCGGCCACGCACGGGTCTCGCAGCGAAAGCAGTGGGGGATGGCCTTTTGGCGAACCGCCCACTGCTTTCGCTTCAAAACCTATTGCCGTGGTTTTGTCACTGTAAAAATAAAACTTTGAGGGACTTACCGCCAACACACGATCCTCAAAATCACATTCGAACGCGGTGCGCGCTCCCTGGTCGTCGTTCGCCAAAAACTTTGTCCACGCATCCTTGTGCACGGCCACCTTCTCGTCACGCAGCTCTCCGTGCCGGTCACCCCATTCGCGATGCTCGTGTCGTCCGGCTCGTCCGTATTTCGTGCCGTTTGGTCTGGGATCTCGATGGATTCGATTTGCTCTGGCGGCCGGAGCCGGTTGGTGTTTTCCCGCTTTAAGCATGTTTTTGGGAGCCCAGCCCATTGATGGGTCCGTGCCGGCTTGCGATGCGGGCTGGAAATTGGGTCAGTGAAAAACTGCGGAACCTCGGAGCGTCGTCAGTGTTTCGTGCACTGCGCATGCATTTGGAGCGATATTCAGATAAAAAAGCGTCACTCAATTTTCTCTCTCGCCACGAACGTGGCCGCCTCGTCCACGTGCAAATTTTACAAAACGACATGATAAAACATAAAAGTATGCTAAAAATTTTGTCTGGCAAAACGCTCTGCACTGTGGAGACGCAGAAAATTCGATTGGGCGCGTTTGCGTTTACGCGGGCCATAAATAATAAATAAGACGCCCAAAATTTCGGAGCGTCGTAACTGTATTTCTGTCGTGGCAAAGAGAGTGCGCGTGCCTCGCCCTCAACTGACCGCACTCTTATCTTTTCACAGCGGGCTGCGCCGCCACACCGGTTCCATGGTGTAGCGGTTAGCACTCACACGCTGCCCTGCACGCGAAAAACGTCAACAAAGCTGTCAACGTGGCCGCGAGGCGGTGGCCGAACTTTTTCCGCGACCACGGTCACTGAAAATTTGCGAAACCAAAATTTTGCACTGAAGTTTCGCTTCCATGGCCAATAACTCGATTTGAAAAGCAGTTTTTTATAAACAATACTAATACGATTGTGGAGAAATGTCAGAGCTTTGTAATAAGCACAAAAACGTTGAATTTGGTGCTCTGTAGGAATCTGAATTTCGATTAGAAAATTTTTTTTTTCCACACTTCCAATAAAAATTGAGTTTAAAAAAATCAAGAAAATATATTCATGTATTTCTATTTATTTAGGTTATAAGGAACATGAATACTATTTTATTCAAGCATTTTTTCCCCTTTTTTCTAACACTGCCAAACAGCAAATTGGACATTTTTCATTCATTTTTCATTCCATTGAAAGCTCTGATTTTCGATTTAAGATCTTGTTAGGAAATACAAACCTTACAGAGAAATTTTCAAACCATAAATGGATCTTGACAGGTTCAAAACATTTTTGGAATCTGGATCGAAAGTATTGGAATCCGGACAGAATTTCAGTAAAGTGTGCAGGCGATGCGCGTCTGTGTAGAAAGTTGTTGGATTTGGATGGAAGTTTTTGGGACATGATGATATCGCCAAATATCCATATTGGGAAAACAAAAAAATTGCAGCGCGGTGTTTGCGTACTTTTAAAATTCAAAATGCAATCAAAGAAATAGCGTGGCAAATGAAGAGAGACGTCTCCCTTTTCGTTTGAATTTTAAAAGTACGCAAACACCGCGTTGCAACTTTTTTGTTTTCACAATAAATCACCAGATCAAAGGCCTGAGGGTTGGGTCAAAATCGAAACGCGGGTAACTCTTTATATTCATAAGGTTGGTAAACAAAAATTAGAATTGAAAAAAAGCGATTTGTTGTTGTTGTATAACTTTCCGATGATTTTCTGGAATTTCATTACAAAACAAGCGATAATAAATACTTGAAGACCTGAAAAAAGCAGATCGGAGAAGTGTATTCTGTTCTTCTCTCACTAACCGCCAACATTTAGACAACGACCAAATGGATACTGAAAAAATTAATAGAAATTATAGATAAACAATGAAATGAAACAGAATATAGAAAAAAAAATAACGTTGAAAAATCGGCAGAGAGACGCAGAGAGTCGCAGAAAAACGCACGGGAAATGCGTCAGTAACGAGCAAGACGTTTTTCGCGCGCAGGGCAGCGTGACTCAGGACTCTGAATCCTGCGACCCGAGTTCAAATCTCGGTGGGACATATCGTTTTTTGCGTGCGCAGCACTTACCACTTTATGCAAATGCACTGCTTTGTGTGGAATGTTCATAAACGATTGGTACTCGAAAAAGTGTTTGGCGATGAAGTTCATTCCCTGAAAGTTTGAATAAAATTTATAGGAAATTTTCATAGACATTTATGCCCCACTAAACTCTAGTTTTTTGAAGAAAAAAAAATGAATAGAATAGAAAAGAGTCTGCAAAGTTTTTTTTGTTCTCTCAAAAAGAAAGAACGCCCATCTCATTTCGCCACATTCTTCGCAGAGCACTTTACTTTCCCAAAAAAGTAATTTAGTCTTTCTTTTTCTATTTTTTCCCATTTTCTTCCAGTGAGCACCAAACATAATTACCTCATTTCCACGTCTATAATCCGAGTCGGAACTTCGGCTGCGCGGATACGAGCTCCGCGGGTACTGTACCTTTGGCGAACGCTTTTCGCGCCACCAAAAAGCTGAGGTGGCCGGGGTTGTTGTAGATGTGCCACATACACTTTTTGTTTCGTCCGGCATTTTTGGCACACTTTTTAGAAGTTTTAAAGGTCTACAAAAGTAGGGGTTTTGGTGGTTTTTGACAATTGAGAAAAACATAGAATAAAATTCATAATTTAACATCACGAGCGAAATTCAGTTACGATGCTCACTCCAAAACCTGCCGTTCATGTGATTTTTTTTGTTTGAAAGCGTATTTTTGCCCCAATTTTTCCATTTGACACGTTTGTCTTAGGAAAACGACCTGCGGAACATCGGAGCCTCGTAACTGTATTTCTTTTGTGAACACATACTTAATAGAAACTTTCATGCGCATGGCGCGCGCCCTCCAATCGCCGCACTCGTATCTACAACCTGCGCCGCGCCGCTCACACCGGTTCCATGGTGTAGCGGTTAGCACTCAGGACTCTGAATCCTGCGACCCGAGTTCAAATCTCGGTGGGACCTATCGTTTTTTTTTGCGTGGGTATTTTTTGTTAGAAGGGAAAAGAAGATGAGCACGAAGTGCATGCATCAGACGACGCCGCTTCAATTAGAATAGAAGACGTCAAAAGGTCGGCGTGCATTGCATCACATCGCACTGCGCTTTAGACGAAGAAGAAGAAAAAGAAGAAGAAAAGGAAGAGGGAAAGTATAAAACACGAAAAAGAAAAAAAAAGGAAAAGAAAAGAAGGACGGCTCGCTCAACCGTCGGTTAACACGAAAATATGACACTTTCAGTGGGTGCGAAGCGATAGGGTGTCGAGCCGAAACTGCTCCTAATTGGTTTTGAGATTCTTTTCGGGTTAGTTTTGCGTTATGTTGTGTTGTGCTCGCTTGCTCAGCTCCCCCACAATGACACACTGATTGAATAGGGGGGCCGCAGCCGCGGCTGTAAAGTGGGGCGGAGCTTGTCCGCGCCTCTCCTTTCCAATTTCTTGACACAATTGGCACAATAATTTGGTTAATTTGATGATGGTCAGAGAGCTAAAACGCGCCGAATTTTTTGTTTCGTCGTGAGTGCTTGCAAAAGACGGCAAAGTTTCTAATCTCTTCTTGAAGAGTGTGTGCGCGCGCGGGTGCGCAAAATTGATGAATTTCAGTGTCGAAAATTTCAAAAATTCAAAAAAAAAAAGGATTTTCAAAAAAGTAAAATTTACATCGAAAACTAAAAAAAATCGACTAAAAATTAATGTGGAAGCCGATTGTTTCCCCTTAATTTGGGAGTTTCGCCGATTGGAAGGTCTAGTGTAGATTTACGGAGCTAGTGTGGATTTACGAAGGTAGTGTCGATTTACAGGGGAGGGGTATCGATTCCCGGAAACTTTTGATGAAAAAATAGTGAAAAATTGGCGAAAAAATAAAGGTTTTTGCCAATTTAAGAGAGTAGTGTAGATTTACGGAGTCTAGTGTAGATTTACAGAGGTCAGTGTACATTTACGGAGACCAGTGTAGATTTACGGAGGCTAATGTAAATTTACACGATTTTTTGATGAAAAATTGTAAAAATTCATCCAGAAAATGCAACAAAAACCCATTTTTTCATAATATTAGATTTTTAGGGGCGCTAGTGTAGATTCACGGGGTAAGTGTAGATTTACTGGGGTCGGTGTCGATTTACGAGCAGTTACATTCAATTTTCACAAAAAATTGACTTTTGAACATTGCAAAATCTATTTTCTCCAAAAATGATATGTTTTTATGAATATACGGATCTCGTGTAGATTTACGTAGGCTAGTGTAGATTTACGAAGGCTAGTGTCGATTTACACAAATTTTTGATGGGAAATTGTGAAAAGTCATCCAAAAAACGCGATAAAAACCTATTTTTTTCATAAATGTAATGTTTTTGCCAATTTAAGAGCCTAGTGTAGATTTACGGGGTGAGTGTAGATTTACTGGGGGAAGTGTAGATTTACAAGTAGTTGCAGTCGATTTACGAGCAGATTTAATAGAAATCTGGAAAAAATCATCTAAAAGTCATTATGATAGCCTCTTTTTCCTAAATTTACGGATCTTGTGTAGATTTACGAAGTTCAGTGTAGATTTACGGAGGCTAATAACGATTAACACAATTTTTTGGTGGAAAATTGAAAAAATTCTTCTAAAATATGCTACATAAGCCCTTTTTTGATATACAACAGTAAGGTTTTTGCCAATTTAGGAGTCTAGTGTAGATTTACGTAGGCTAGTGTAGATTTACGAAGGCTAGTGTCGATTTACACAAATTTTTGATGGGAAATTGTAAAAAGTCATCCAAAAAACGCGACAAAAACCTATTTTTTTCATAAATGTAATGTTTTTGTCAATTTAAGAGTCTAGTGTAGATTTACGGGGTGAGTGTAGATTTACTGGGGGGAAGTGTAGATTTACGAGCAGTTGCAGACGATTTACGAGCAGGTTTAATATAAATCTGGAAAAAATCAACTAAAAGTCATTATGGTAGCCTCTTTTTTCTAAATTTACGGATCTTGTGTAGATTTACGAAGTTCAGTGTAGATTTACGGAGCTAGTGTAGATTTACGGGGTTGAGTGTTGATTTACAAACAGCTACAGACAATTTACAAGCAGTTTTAATAGAAAACTGGAAAATTTCAACGAAATGTCATTATGACAGCCTATTATTTATAAGTTGAGAGCTTTTAACAAATTTACAGGGTTACTGTAGATTTACGAGAGCTACTGTAGATTTACGAGAGGATACCGTCGAATGACCCAATTTTAAACAAAAAATGCGAAAAACCCACGAAAAATCGTTAAGAAAGCCTATTTTTCACAAAAATTTAGGGTTTTTGCAAATTGAAGAATCTAGTGTAGATTTACGGAGACTACGGGCAGTTTCCAATCATTTCAACTCTAAGTTTGTGCGAAAAAGAAAAGAAAACAGGAAAATTCTGAAAATCCCCGGGGACATTTCGATTTGACGGCACCCTCATCATGAGATTTCGATGATAAAAGAAAGACGAAAAAATGGGCGGAAAGTGAAGAAAATAAGGCGAAAGAGGTCTTGCTTCTCCTCCTCCGCAAAAAAAAACAGAAAAAAAAGGAAAAAGAGAGGGGTCAAATCCAATTTGTGTGCGCCCCCTCTACTCTCCTTAACAAGGACCCTGCTCCTCTTCATTTCGACACCTTTTTTGTCGTATTTTTTGTTGTTAGTAAGAAAATAGAGAAGAAGAATAGAATCTAGAAGGAGAAAAAGCAAATCCAGGGTTTATGTAAGCCTTGAGAACGGAACACTGCCACGAAAAAACATTCCGTTCTGAGCTAGCGTGGGGGGGGGGGGGGGGGGGGGACCAATCAAAAATAAGGAAAATGACAAAAAATATGAGTTTGGGGTTCTTTGTTTTTATTTTCGCATTTTTTTATTCTGGTGTGCTTTGTTTTGAGCTCAATTTTCAAAATGCTAATGTCTCGGTTTTCAAGGGGAAATTTGAATTTTTTTGCAATTAAAAAAAAAATTGGACGAAAAAAATGTTTGTCCCATTTTTTGTGCTCTGTTTTAAGCGCGATTTTCATGTCTTGTGTGGTCAGAAAGTGCCTACAGTTTTTCAATTAAAAAATTCGGAAAAAAAACACTTTTTTTTTTTGGAAATTTTTGGACAAAAATTTTGAAAAATTAAAAAATTAAAAAAATTAAAACATTAAAAAATTAAAATTTTCCTTCGGTGAACAGCTATGGACCTTAAATAGCAAAAAAAAAAATAATAGAAATGCATCCAATTTGATTATTAAAAAGAAAATGTTTTTAAAATATTGGAAAAAAAAATTTATTTCAAAAATTTTCCCGATTTTTTTGGAAATTCTGTAAAACTTGGTGTTCTGGGGATGAAAAATATAACAAAAAAATAAAAGAAAATTTGGTTTTTTTTCACTAAAAACAAATTTTGAACGATTGGTAGAAAATTGGGATTTTTCAAAAAATTAAAAAAATTTTTTTTTTAATTTCGAAAAAATTTTTTATCATTTTTTATTTTCAATTTTTTCTGAAGTTGTGTTAACTTGAACGCAAATAATACATAAATTTTTCTGTTTCAATTTCATTTTTTCAATAAGTAAAGGATTAAAAAACATTTTTTTTTTCAAAAATTTATTTTTTTTTACCTTAAAAATCAAGGAATTTGTTTTTAAAAAATTTGTGTTTTAATCAGAAACATGTAGGAAAAAAAGAGTTATATTTGTTTTTTGTTGCTAAAGTGCTCAATGGTAAGGTGCTCCATTTTTTAAATTAAAAAAAAAACGTTGGAAAAAAATTTTTTTTGAAATTTTTTTTTGTAAATTAAAAAAAAAAACGGCGAATTGGAACAGAAAAATAATACTGTTTGTTTGTCTAAATGTTTCTGAAATTTGTTAATTTTAAACTCGAAAAAAAAAACAGCTTAATTTCATTAAAAAAAAATTTTCAAAAAAAAAATTTTTTTTTCCCGAAATATCTCAAAATAAAACTGTTCTCATCTTAACAGTGAATACCACAAAACCAGTAATAAAGCGGCCCACGCCGTTCTAGACCCCATTTAAAAACGAACCCGCTCTATCGCATTCTCTGCGTCTCCACAGTGCAGAGCATTTTTTTTGGCTTGGAGACGCAGAGATGACCTGTCGCACTATTCCACGTTTTATGGTGAATGACCCGCCTCAAATTTGGCTCTAAACTCACTTCCTCAGTAATATTGACACTGGCGTCACGACAATGCTCCAAATAGTCTGCAATTTCTTGTTCCACGTTCAGCAACGTTAGGTCCGTTTGCACAGAAGTGGCGGTGGCGGTGCTGGTCGTGGTGGTGGATGAGCTAAAATGAGCTTAATTTAATGGAATGCACCAAAACCGATGGAAGGAGAGCCAAAATGTTTTTTGCAGGCAGCACAGACACACAATGGCTTTCTTTGTGAGTTTCTTGGCAAGAGTTTCATGTTTTGCGACAAGGATTACACATGTTCTTTTTTTCTGGTTGCTGCGCGCGCGCAAAAAGTACATATTCTCAGTACGGAGCGCTGCAAATTCGCTCCGTTCGCATAGTGGAGGACGCGGCCACGTGGGCGACGAGAGAGAGCAGAAAATTGAGAGAGCGTGGCTGAATGCATACTGTCCGGTTGGAGCGAATTTGAAGAGCTTTATACCGATTATATATGATAAATAGAAAGATGCCTTTGGTTTTTAATTGATTTACAAAGCTTTTTGATCCGAAAAAAAAAACAATGTTTTCTAGTTTTTGTGCTTCCTGTCACGCATTGCATTGCATTGCATTGCGTGCATATCTGTGTGTCTATCTGTGCTTGCCTGTTTACTTGTTTCCATTAATCAAATTTTAGTATCCTAGATTTAAAACCATTAAAGAGCAAAAAACACAAAAAAAAAATTTTTTTTCGAAAAATTACAGATTCATTGTTTCTAACAGGCAGTAAATGTCCTTTCTGACTGTTTGCCGTTTTGTTTCTTTTTTCTAGTGTTTTTTGTGCGTTTTTCTGTTTTTCAGTCGTTTTTAGAACCCCCTAATTGATTCAAAAATCACCCCAAAAATACAAAAAAAAATTTTTTTTTTTTGAAAAAATACTGTTTCAGCGTTTCTATTGTAGAATTTCAGCCGGTTTGTTGGACGGTTTGTCTATTATTTGTAGCTGTTTTATGCTTATAGATTAACGTTCCGAATCAGTGCAAAAAAATGACGAAATCAGTTTAGACTGATTATCATTTCTACTGGTCACGCATCTATATCAAAAATATCGATTATCAAATTAATTGTTTTGAAAAAAGAAATGACGAATCCGATTATCAAATTAATTGTTTTGAAAAAAGAAATGACGAATCCGATTATCATTTACGTCGAAAAAATATCGGGTAGGAAAACAACGAATATCAAATTCGTCAATTACGTCGTTTACGTCAAAATTCGTCAAAATACTAATGACGTAAACTATCAAAAGATATACACGTAAGGTTACGTGGATACGAGTTGCCCGATAATTGGGCTCTCGGACGTTTAAAAGTTGACGTTTCGAAAATGTGACGTTTCGAAAGTGGACTTTTCGATGGTTTTTCTGGATTTTGTCGACGCGGTTTTCGAAACGTCACACTTTCGAAACGTCTATTTTCAAAACATCCGAGAGCCGATAATTGAGTTTCTTCCAACAGTATTGTTTTCTGTCCTAAAATAGTATGCCCGGTTTGGGAACTATTTACCTGAAAATATGTCCCTGGAAAAGAACTTGCAGCAGCCAGTGCTACAAGTGGATTTCGTACGTTTTTATTTTATTTTTTTGCCATAATTTTAGCAGTAATCAGATTCGAATCAGAACATGTCTGTATTGAATTTGAAAACTGAATCATAGACGTAGATGAGGAGAAAAAGTTTCAGTCTTCAGTGTATTTTCCTCAAAACATTTAATAGATTTTATGGCATAGGAATTTCCACGTGGCCAATAGAAAGGATTTTTTTTGTTGATTTTTTTTCTCCAGCTATATCGTTTTCGTCAGTTTAATTTCGATATGAATAAATTTGATTATCGTTTTCGTCATTTTCATATTTTTCAAATAATTTTTGATAATCATTTCCATTTCATTTTTGACGAATTCAACAAATTCGATTATCATTTTTCGTCAATATCGCGTGATTTTAGGAAATGACGAAAATGACTAGGAACGTTATTATAGATCAATTGAACAATGGAAACAAAACAAAAAAGAAAAACAAAAAAAACCAAAAATTTGATGTTTTGACCAGGAAAATGAAAAATAGAATGGAAAATTCAGATACAAGCAAACAGTGCGAGAAAACTGGTCTGATTGACATCAAAACTTGAAAAATCATGTCAAAAAACGTTCAAAAACCTCTAAAAATCTGGGACTGAAACAATGCATTTTAAAAATTTTGTAAAAAAAAATTTTTTCCAAAAATTTTAAAAATCGATATTTAGGTCTAACATTTTTTGAGCATGTCTGAAAGCATTTTAGGCATTATTTCACAAAATTGTAGAACAATTTTTCGAGTTTTTTCCCAGATTTTTGTATTTTTGTTGCATTTTTAGAAATTGCTATGAATAGATCCATAATTTCCTTGTTGCCTGCTTGTCTGTCTGTTTGCCTTTTTATTTGTCGGTTTGTTTGTTTTTTTGTTTTCTTAAATCAACCAAGAGACTCCAAAATTAATTCAAAAATCACCAAAATAAAAAAAAATTTTTTATTTTTTCAATTTTTTTTAAAGATTCAGCATTTCAACGTAGCTGTAAAATGTCTAGCTTTCTGTTTTTATAATTGTTTTTTGGTTTGTTTATTTATTTGTCGGTCTTGTTAACCGTCTTTAAAACCGCCAGATTCATCCAAAAATCAATCAAAAAAGTTTAAAAAATTAGAATTTTTCAAAAATATTTTTTTTTCAACTAACCGTAAAATGTCTATTTGATCGCCCTAATGTCTGTCTGTTTGTTGGTGTTTAGTCATTTTTAAAACCTCGTAATTGACTCAAAATGCACAACAAAAAATTAAAAAAAATTGGAAAAACCAAATTTGGAAAAAATTTAAAATTACAGTTTCAGCGTTCTAATTAACAGTAACATATTTAATTGTTTGTTTTTCTGTCAGTCTGTCAGTTTTTGTGCATTAATATTTTCTAAAACCGCCTAGATTAGGCCAAAAATCATCAAAAATAAAATAAAAGAAAAAATAATTTTTTATTAAAAAATTACAGTTTCAGCGTTTCTAATTTACCGTAAAATTTTTTGTCATGTCTGTTTGTCTATCTGTTCACACTCCTGTAATACCGATTTACTCTAAAAGTTCTTGATCCTAAAATACTTCATATTTGAAAAAATGGAATGCCCATGTCTGAGAGCTTCTAAATTACCGAAAGCCTATCTCGTTTCTTTGGTTCGCAACCAAAAAAAAATCAGGAGCGCTGCAAACCCGCTTCTTGCCACGTTGGCGATGAAAGCAAAGCGTGGCCGATATTTCGCTCTGATTTCTCTGAATCTCACTCACTCCGAATTCATGCGCATTCGCATTCGTTCACTGTCGGATTGGAGCGAGTTTGCACCGAGTATAATTTTCACAAAATTAAAAAAAAAAACTGCTAACCTAGCACACGGCTCACGATAATCGTCGTCCTCGTCGTCCTCAGCCAAAGTACCGTTCAATGAGAAATCCGCCGAGTCGGAATCGTCAAAATTGAGCTCTGAAAATGATCATTGAAATTTGACACCAAACGAGCTCATTTCTATTTTTTTTTTGGGTTGAGAGCTCCATTCATTTGCTTTTGCGGGCGCGCGTGGAGCTCTGATCTATTTGCTCACCCGAAAACGAGAAAAAGCTCAATTTTTAGCTTCTGAGCGAATTAGAAGATTGAGAGGAAGAACACTTGTTTATGAGCCCCTCGAGATCCTCCTTTTCGTTTTTATGGTTTTCCTACGACGATCAAAAGAATGAAAGAGCAGGAGCCAGCCTACACTTTTACGACGAACAAATACAAAAAGCAAGAAATAAAAAAAGAAAAAAAAACACATTTTCCTGGACGAATAAAAAATTAAGATGGAGAAGAAGGAGGAGAAGAAGAAGAATTGAGAGGTGTGTCACCAGGGGCGACGTTTGAATTTTTTCAAGCATTTTACAACAAAAACAAAATTTTGTCTTGGAATTTAGAGGAAAATGCATAGAAATTATTTTAAAAAAATTAAAAAATTTTTTTTTTAAATTTTATAAAATTTACTGTAATTTTTTTAATTTTTGAAATAAAGTCTATCAAAACAAACTATTTAAGCCTGTTGCGCATGCCATTTTGGATCAAAAATCGCTAGAAAAAAACTGGAAAAAAAAAATTCAAATTTTTTCAAAATTTCGTAAGAACTCTTTTTTCAAATTTTCGGTTTTCAAATTTTCGTAAAAACTATAATTTTTCCAGGTTAATTAAATAATTGTTAATTTACAATGTACAAGCAGGTGTGTTCTAATTGTAAACTTTAAAATTCTTGTGCCTGTAATTTCAAAGCAGAAAAATGCTAGAAATTTGAGAAAAAAAAATTAAAATTCAAAATTTAGGAAAATTTTTTTTTTCATGAAAATTCGAACTTTTTAAAGGCATTCAAACAAATTTTGATAACAAAATTAATAGAAATTGTAATCTGAGCCTTCTGCGTCTGTTACTTTCAAGAAAAATAATTTGTTTTTTTTTCGAAAATTTTTTAATCCAAAAAATCTGTTTTTTTTTTAATTTTTTTGTCATTTTTTTTGTAAAACACAACTTTTTCGTTGTTAATTAAACAATTTCTAGTGCGAAATTCACAAAAAAAAGGAGCTCTAACAAGGGACTTTCGAAATGGTAAGGGTTCAGAATTTTCTATAAATTGGCATACTAGTACTTTCGAACTTTTTTGGTCTGAAAATTCTACGTTTTCCCACCACATTTTGCGCCTCCCATTTTCTTCACTGCCACCTTTGAAGTAGAATCGGCAAGCAGGGATGGATAACACAGGTGATTCGTCACTTATGCATTATACACGCAGGCAAACAATTTACCAATTGTACGTAAATCGCGAAGAAGAAATTTGCGATTTGAGCACAATTTGTAAATATTGCATTCCCGACAACTGGTCGGCATTTCCCAATTATGGGTAAATTATTGACAAATCGCGAAAATATAATTGGCAAATCCCGAACGAACTCTCGCAACGAAACATTGCTCATCATTGATTAGGGCCCAAATAAATTCATTTCTGCCTTAAAATTTTTATTTTTGTGCTATTTTTTTCGGTTTTTTCGTAAAAATGCTTCAATATTTTTGTAGTATTTATTCCTCCCGCTTTTTAAAATTGATTTTTCTTCCGTTAGTTTTATATTTCCAGGCGACTCACTCCCAAAAACCGCGCTCGGCAACCAAGGAAACCGTGAGTTTTAAAATTTCAATATAACTTGATTTTAAAAATATTTTTAAAATATCATGAAAAATTTAGAAAAAAAAGCTCAATTTTCAGTTTTTTTGTTAAACTCACCGTGCTTAAAATACAGAAAGCCACTGTCCTAGTGTTTAAAATCGTTTTTAAAATTTTGCGAGGCAGCAGTTTAGCCGTAACAATATGCTTTTAATGACTTTCAAAGTTTGCGACATGTTGTCGGCGTTTAAAAATTTTAATAATAGACGGGTGCATGCGCGAAAAAGTTCTTGAAAAAAAACATTCCTTTTCCAGGCTTGTACCACAATCGAACACGTGGAAGTGTCCGACCCGGCATCAGTTTTCTACACCTCTGGTACCACTGGTCTTCCAAAAGGAGCAATTCTCACCCACGGATCATTCACCAACAACGCCAAGGATATAGTTCGAGACTGGGGATTCACTGACGCCGATGTCAACCTCCACGCTCTTCCATTCTATCATGTGCACGGTCTCTACTACTCACTCCACTGCTCACTTTTTTCTCACTCGACCATCATACTCCCCCCCCCCCCCCCCTCCCCACCCCAAACCTATAGACATATTTTTAATTTTTACCTAACGATTTTTTAAAAATATCTAATGATTTTTTAAATTTGTTTTGGATGTTACTATGCATTTTTTTTTAGTTTGATATATAATAAAATAAGATATTATTGTTACAAAATACATATACAATTAATAAGCTTAATAAGCCAACTAATTAATCGATCCAAGAATTTTCAATCGGCTAATTAAACGAAATTTTTCGGGATTTGTCATTTGTGTGCGAACAAAATTATTGTCGGCGAAAATTTCATTTCGTGAATCGCTAATTGCTGGTCATTTTTTTCGGGATGCGCATACAATTTGCAATTTACATGTAAATGTTCGCGAATTGCGAATTGTGCGCGCACAAAAGTAATGTTCACGCGTACCCATTTCGCAAACGCGCGAACAATTTTTGACAAATTATTTGCGTCACGCGAATCACCTGTGAAGTGGGTAGCGCAGTTGAATGGTAATCATGAGTTCACGAGTTCGAACCCACCTTTCTTTTCTTATTTTTTATTTTTCGTTTTAAACTTATGTTTTGGACAGATGTTGGGAAAAATTATTTAATTTTTTCAACATTTTTATTGCGTTTTTAATTGATTTTTTTAAGTTTGGAAATATTGAGGAAGTTCTTAAAAATTCTATACTGTTCAAGAAAATTCCAGAAAGTTTCAGAAATTCCCACATAATTCTCTGGAAGCTTCTTGCAAATTCTTCGAATCTTCTAGAATATTTTTCGATCAGTATAAATCGATCAGGTCAGCTATTGCTGATTATATCATTATGGTTTATGAGTCAGTCAGGAATGGAACTTATCGAATTTCCACGAAATAATATTTCACAAGTTTTGAAGATGATATCAAAGATTCAAGTAGGTTTCGTATTCAAATTAAAGAGAAACCATACTTTTTTTGCAGTCTGGTCTCCTGATGACGAATATTCTCTCAAAATGGTAGTCTATAAAGACGCAGTGCAGCTCTCTGGCAAGCCCAATCTGATCCGATTCTGCCATGGCAAGCTTGTTGAACTGGACAAAGTTCCAAATATGTAGTTTCATATATGATTATATTCAAGAACTTCCTCAATATTTCCAAACTTAAAAAAATCAATTAAAACGCAATAAAAATGTTGAAAAAATTAAATAATTTTTCCCAACATCTGTCCAAAAAATAAGTTTAAAAGGAAAAATATAAAATAAGAAAAGAAAGGTAGGTTCGAACTCGTGAACTCATGATTACCATTCAACTGCGCTACCCACTCATCCATCCCTGCTTGCCGATTCTACTTCAAAGGTGGCAGTGAAGAAAATGGGAGGCGCAAAATGTGGTGGGAAAACGTAGAATTTTCAGACCAAAAAATTTCAGACTTGGAGGAATCTCTGCAGATAACCACTATGATATTCGTGTACAGGATGTTCGAAAGTACTAGTATGCCAATTTATAGAAAATTCTGAACCCTTACCATTTCGAAAGTCCCTTGTAAGCCTGCTGCACCTTCGATTTAGAGCAAATAAAGTTTTCAAAAAAAATTTTTTTGGATTTTTTTTCAAACTTTTTTCCATCAAAAATTGTAAAGTTAAAAAATAAATTAACAATTTTAATCAAAAAATGTATTAACATTTGAAATGTAAGCCTGCTGGGCCTGCCATTTTAACGCAGAAAAATTGTAGAAAATAGTTGAAATTTTTTCAAAAATTAAAAAAAAAAAAATGTTTTTTCTTCAAAATTTGAATTTCTAGTTTTTCATTGTTAACTATTTATGATTAACACAATTCAATAAATTGTGTGCTCTAACGCTAAGCCTGCTGCGCATGCCACTTTAGGAAGAAAAACTTTTTTTTTCGAAAAATTGAAAAAAAATAATAAATTCCGATATTTTTAAAAATTTTCTTCCATGAAAAATTGTTAAAATAGCAATTTAAATCAAAAAATGTATTGAAATATAAATATAAACAAGCCTACTGTGCCTGGCATTTTAACGCAGAAAAATTTCAGGAAAAAAATTTAAAAATTTTTAATTTTTTTCAAAAATTCAAAAAAAAAAATTTTTTTTCGCCAAATTGTTTGTCAAAGTTAACATGTTTTAAAATTAACAAAATGCTTTAAATTGTGTTCAAACTAATTATTCTAAGCCTGCTGCGCATGCCCCTTAAGGAAAAAAACTTTTTTTTCAAAAATTTGAAAAAAAAAAACATATTTTTCCCAAATTTTTTTTTCATTTTTTTTTCCAAAAATTTCAAAAATCCTGCTGCCACCAAAACTTACGCGTTGACGACAAAAAGTGATCAAGAACAATCGAGGATAAATTGTCATCGAAATCCGCCAAATCTTCGGTTTGTGCGGTTCTAAAACAAAATTTTGAAAATAAAACCTTAATAAAATTCAGTTACGAAGCTCCGATGATCGCTGCGAGACCAGCGGACTTGTGGAAAATCGGAGCGTCGTAACTACAACAAAAAAAAGTCCCCACCTTCTGGAAATCGTCGACACCCTACTAACCACATCGTCGCTGACCTCATCGATATGCGACCTGGAAGGGAATTTTGTTGGAAAATAGTGTGGAAAAGTGAGTGAGATAGTGAGAAAAAAGAAACAAAGAGATAGGGCAACACCGGGCAACAACATTCCGCAAGACATTCAGAAATTATGAATAGTTTTTTACTGTTTCTCATGCACTTCTTGTATTTTTTTCTTAAATTTTTTAAAAATCATTTTATTTTTATCTCTTTCTTCATTATCATTATCATTATCATTATCAGTTCACAAATTCTGTTTCGTCTGAAAATCTGAAAATTCGCAACAATTTTTGTACACTTTATTAGAAAAGCAAATCAAACGGAGAAGCAATCGTTTGGCGGGTAGATCAAAATCACTAACAAATTCTTTTTTTTTCTCAGCCAAAGCCAAACCAGTTTTCTGTTCTCTATTACAAGATGTGGGGTATAAAAAAAGAAAAGCAAAATAAAACAAATGGTGGCAAAAAAATACTGGTATCAAAGTCAAATGGATGGTGTTGCCCGGGGGGTACAAAAAAAATCGAGAGAGAAAGAATATATTACATGGCCACTTGTTGACGACGTTGCTCGACGAATTTGCGGTTCAGACGACGTTCCACAAGACAATCGGCGGCTGCAAAAAGTGAGGTTAATCAATGTTTGATCGATGCTTAATGGTCAATGCCCTTGCAATGCCTCCCCTATGCCAACGACAAAAAGTGCAGTTTCTTGGACCAGAGTGTGGCATTGGTAAGGCGACGCTAAATCAATGCCTTATCGGAGTTTTCATACTGTTTTATTTTCAGTACGGAGCGCTGCAAACGCGCTCCCTTCGCACAGTGGTGGACGCGGCCACGTTGGCGACGAGAGAGTACAGAAAATTGAGAGAGCCGCGGCCGATGTTTTGCTCTGATTTCTCTAAACCTCACTCCAAATGCCTGTGAAATTTTTTGTTCGTTTGGAGCGAGGTTTCAGCGTTTTATACCAAGTATATTAATGTCAGTTAAATGTTCTTTCTATGCCCTATCTATGCCCTATCAATGCCACACCAATGCCCACCAAATAAAGTGTGATTTTTTAGGCCTGAATGTGGCATAGGTGAAACATCGATAAGACAACGATAAGGCAATGTCTTAACAGTTTTTTATTAATGTTTTCGTAATGCCCATTGAATGCCCTATCTATGCCCTATCAATGCTCTATCAATACCCTATCTATGCCTCATCAATGCCCACCAAATAAAGTGTGATTTTTTAGGCCTGAATGTGGCATAGGTGAAACATCGATAAGACAACGATAAGGCAATGTCTTAACAGTTTTTTATTAATGTTTTCGTAATGCCCATTGAATGCCCTATCTATGCCCTATCAATGCCCTATCAATGCCTTACCAATGCCTTACCAATGCCCACCAAATAAAGTGTGATTTTTTAGGCCTGAATATGGCATAGGTGAAACATCGATAAGACAACGATAAAGCAATGTGTTAACAGTTTTATCAATGTCTTATTAATGCCCATTAAATGCCCTATCTATGCCCTATCGATGCCCTATCTATGCCTCATCAATGCCTCACCAATGCCCACCAAATAAAGTGTGATTTCTTAAGCCTGAATGTGGCGTTGGTAAGTTATCTATAAGGCAACGATAAGGCAATGCGTTATCAATGTTTTATTGAAACCACGCTAATGCCAGTCGAATGCTCTATCTATGCCCCATCTATGCCCCCAACACGACAAACAACTGTCATCGATAAGGCATAACCATGGCATCGCCTTGGCTCGAACGCTACCTGAAATCGGAGAGCACGCTCTTTTGACCCGCTCAAACTGCTCCTCCTCCGTATCAGTATCCACAGCGAGTGGACACTTTTTCACGTGCCACGTGGACGGTCCATGAAGCGTCGAAATGTCCGGACACGAACTTGTCCGATGATGGTGTTTCTGACTCGAACGCTTATTCGACAAAATCGGCGCGTCCATCTCCTCCTCCTCTTCCTCCTCTTCCTCATCACACTCGTCACAGTGCTCCGTGTGCTCCTCGATGACCATCGCCTCGAGCTTCTCCTCCAAATGTCCCTGCGAACCGCGGCCGCTGTCATTTGTAGTCGATGGGGATTTGCGAGAGCGACCTGCAAGCAAACAGAATAAAAAAATTTGCATACATAAACAACAATGTGTGCCTTGTTGAGTGATGTGATTTTGAGTTTTTAGGTTTTCGTTTTGTTTGTTTGAAAAAGTTTTCCACTTTTTTCCGTGTAACCAAAGAGAAAAAAAATGTTTTAAAGCTCTCCCGGGACCACCCGCCGAAATGGAATTTGAGCCCTTTTTGTTTGTGATTTATGAGGCACTCGTTTTTTTTTTTTTTTTTGAAAAAAAAAAGGTTGATGTTGATGTATGGTGCTCAGTGTGGATTTACGGTAGCTTGTGCAGATATTTTACCCAGTCAAGTGTAGATTTACGGTGTTTAGTGTGGGTTTACGGGGCCAGGTGTGGATTTACGGTGCCTGTGTCGATTTACGATGTTTATTGTATTTTTCTAGATTTTAGTGTACATTCCGATTCACTGTACTGGTGTGTATTTACAGGATTTTGTGTGGATTTACGGGCTCTTGTGTCGATTCACGGTGTTTGTGTGGATTTACGGGGTCAATTGTGGATTTACGATGTCAATTGTGGATTTACGATAATTAGAGTAGTACTACGGAAACTGATGTCGATTTCCAAAAGTTATGGTGAACTTTGAAAAATTTCCGAGATTTACCCAGCGAAATGTAGATTTACGGTGTTTAGTGTAGATTTACGGTGTTTTGTGTGGACTTACGTGGTTCTTGTTTCGATTTACGGCGCCCAGTGTGGATTTACAAAGTTTAGTGTAGATTTACGGTGTTTTGGGTATATTTACGGTGTCTAGTGTGGATTTACCAATTTTAGTGAAGATTCACAATGCTTGTCTCAATTTACGGTGTTTTGTGTGGATTTACGGCGCTCAATGTGGATTTACGAAATTTAGTGTAGATTTAAGGTAATTTGGGTATATTTACGGTGTCTAGTGCTGGTTTACGGTATTTAGTGTAGATTTATGTTGTTTTGTGTCGATTTACGTGGTTCTTGTGCCGATTTACGGTGTTTTGTGTCGATTTACGTGGTTCTTGTGTCGATTTACGGTGTCTAGTGCTGGTTTACGGTGTTTGTGTCGATTTACGGTAAATTGCGTAGATTCACGGGGTTTAGTGTAAATTGGTAGGTTCTAATGTAGATTTACGGTTCTTGTGTGTATTTACGGTGTTTTGTGTGAATTTACGGTTCTCAGTGGTAATTTACGGTTTCTTGTGTAAGTTTACAAGACCTAGTGTAGATTTACGGTGCCTAGTGTGGATTTACGAGTTCTTGTGTGAATTTACTGGCTATTGTGTAAGTTTGTAGTGTCTAGTGCAGATTTACGGTGGATTGTGTAGATTTACGGGGCTTGTGTGGATTTACGGAGTTGGCTAACGGCAATTATCCCCTATTACAGTTGCTCGTTGTAACTTGTCAACACACTTTGTATATTGGTATATTCACAATGTTTATTGTACGTTCATTCACGCGAATTGCACTCTCTACAAGTCTAATAGGATTTCACAAAATGCGAGAAACGTTGCTCAGTTTCCGTCTGCTTACCATTGATCAAATCACAGCTCTGCGAGTATTCACCGTTGTTGTAAACCTTGCCTGCGGCGTCCTTCTTCTTGCCGAATATTCTGCAACACAACAAAAATATTATTCATCGCTCGTTCATTTATGTCTTTTTCATTTCCGGGAGGACCTCCCTTTGGGCTCATGGCACCAAAAATCGCTGTTTGTTTCTGTTTCCTCTTAAAACATTTTCTTCCTCTCCTTCTCCCATTGAGGCGCTTTTTCAATTTATTCCGTGTGTCTGCCTATTTGGGTCGAGCCCCCACCCGGACACCCTCTGGGGAGCTCTTCGTCATCTCTCTTTTTTCGGCTCCTGGCTCTTCGCTTCACGTGAAAAAATCGAGAGGCGCCTGGGGAGAGGTGCGGGCACCGTATATCTTTGGGTTATTTTCAGACTAGACCGAAAAAAAGAATGAAAATAGAAAACAGTATCCAGTTTCAGATAATGAGCTCAGCCGGCACGCGTATCAAATGTCTCACAGCTTACTTACTTGTTTTTGATTTGCGCCGCCATTGTTGTCGCTTTTTTCGACGGTGTTACGGGCGGTGATGACGACGTCTTTTGGGTGGGTGAGCAAGTGTCTGGAATGAGGAACATTTCACATTCTCATACTCTTATTTCGCTTTGTTTTTTATGGGACTGAGAACGAAGTCATTCCGCGCGCTCTTGGGCTAATAGCCAGACCAATCTTTCCTTGCGCGATGCTCGCCGATTAGCTGTCAGTTATGCGCCAATAATGGCTAATAGCCATAAATCCGACCTGGCCGCGCGAAACTCTCGCCAATTTCTAAGAAGGTGCCAATTTTGGATCAGAAAGGGCTAACAGCCATATCCGCGTCAATAGTTTGCTGATTATTGCCAAACTCGCGCCAAACGCCAGTCAAGTTCATATTATGGGCAATAAATGGCTAAATTTGTGTCAATCGCCGCTTAAGAGTCATCTATGTGCCATTAATGGCTAATAGCCGCCCTGGCAGCGCTAAAATCGCGCCAATCGCCAATAAGATGCCAATTACGCGCCATAATCGGCTAATAGCTATATCGGCGCCAAAACTGTGCCGCTTAGCGCCAAACTCGCACCGATTGCTGCTTAGGGGTCACCTATGCGCCAGTAATGGCTAATAGCCATTCATCCGCCCTGGCCGCGCGAAACTCGCGCCAAATGCCGCATGAATGCCAAATATCGGTCAGTAACAGCTATTCGCCACATCCGCGCCAAACTCAAGCCAAACGCCAATTTGATGCCCTATAATGGCCAGGAATAGCTAAAAGCCATATCAACGCCGAAATTTTGTCGATTTTGCGGATGAAACGCTATTGATAGCTAGTAGCCCTATATTCGCCATATCCGCGCCAAAATTGTGCCTACTAAGCGCCAGTAATGGATAATAGCCATTTTAACGGCTAATAGCCATACCCGCGCTAAATTCGCGTCGATTGAAAATTTGATGTCAACTATGCGCCAGTCGCCAATAAGATGCCAATTACGCGACATACTCGGCTAATAGCCATATCAGCGCCCAAAGTGTGCCGTTTAGCGCCAAACTCGTGTCGATTGCCAATTTGAAGCCAACTATGCGCCAGTAATGGCTAATAGCCATTCATCCGCCCTGGCCGCGCGAAACTCGCGTCAAATGAATGCCAAATATCGATCAGTAACAGGTATTCGCCATATCCGCAGTGATGGCTAATAGCCATTTTCTACGGTTAATAGCCATATCTGCACCAATTTTGCCAAAATCGCGCCAAATAAGTGCCATTTATAGCTAAAAGCCATACACCTGCCAAACTCTCACCAAAGCCATTTTCAACGGCTGATAGCCATATCCGCGCTGAAATTGCGCCGTCTAAGCGCCATCAATAGCTAACAGCCATTTCCAACGGCTAATAGCCACCTACCTCGATTAGTGCTCTCACTATCGGCTCTCTGTCGATGAATGTCGAGCCCGGAATCGGCGAGCGCGCGATTCTGCTGCCGAAGCGTCTGCAGTAGGCTCATACGTCGACGACGTGGCGCGTAGCACGTGTACGCACTTGCGTCGTCGGACATGTCGGCTGGAAAGAAAAAAAAAAGTTGACTTTTGCTTTTTTTTTGCTTTCTCTCTCTGCCTTCCTGACTGACTGCCTGCAATTAGCAACTGCCCCCTCCCCCCTGCCCGGTCAAAAGGAAAGGCAAAGGGGGGAAGGAGGGCAAAAAAGAGCAAAAGAGCCGCCAAAAAAGTAGCATAAGCCATGGTCGGCTTAGAGACTTACCGCTGGTTCCACGCCGTGCGAGCCGTTCACGAATTGGCACATGTGGCACCATGGGTGAGCAGAAGGGCTCTGAAAATTGGGAAAATAAAAATACAGTTACGACGCTCCGGTGTTCCGCACTGCGCGGTGTTTAGCGTAGCTGTGCTGACACTATTATGAGTCCACTCCGCGCGCGCGCGCGCTGCTTTCGCATTCACCCTACCATTCTCAACGGTAATCGATTTGCGCGGCACCATAAAACTGCCACGTGGTCCTCCGGCAGCCTGCTGCGCCACCGCCGGCGCAACTGCGGCCGCAGCGGCCACTGCCGCCGGCTGAAGTGAGTTGCGCTTCTTGTGGCGGCCAGTGTCGTCGACGAGCAGTCGGAACATGATGTAGTCGTTCATCATCGTCGTGTTGCCCGACAACATGCTCTTTGTTTGGTAGGGGGGGGAAAACGACTGGAAAGTGGGAAAAATCGAAAAAGGAAGAGTCGAAAAGCGGGAGCAAAAGGACAGAAAGAGTGGGCGGGGCCTGATGGGCGGTTCCATATGGAAATGGCCCGAGTGGGTGTCAAGTGTCAACTTAATGGGGTTCTGGCTTTCAACTTCAACTTGAACCAACTTTTTTCGAGCACTCAAACTTTGCTCTAAGCTGATGGGCAGGAGGGGAAAGGGAAGTGATGTAGGCTCCAAGGTTGAAGCATATATTTAGCGCCTTATGACGGATATAGAAGATATGACTCAAATACGGACACTATATGCATCCACCGTATTTTATCTAGGCAAATGCGCTCTATGGAAAGCCAGAGCGAACTTGCACTTCAACCAGGAAGAAAATGAAGAATATCAAGAAGATGAAGCGCATATGTACATATTGGCGCCTAGAACGTTTTTTTCGTTTCATTTTTTTTTTCGGCTGGGTGTTGGCCAGTAAAACGAATGGAACAAATAGAGTTACTGGCGAGCGTCCGCCCGGCCAAAAAAAAAAAAAACGAAAATGCTACTGACCCGAGACAACAAAAAGGCGTCCTAGCTGGCGGGGCCGGGCGGGACAAAAACTAGTGTGTATGTCGTGAATTTTTAACCAAAGAGCCCCAAAACGTGATAATTGTGGCCCCAGTGGGGGACAATCTTTGACGCTAACAGAAAAGTGCACTGCTTTTTCCTCTCTCTGGCCCTGGAAATTTCTGCAACGCAAACAGAAAACAAGTTATTTTTCGCTCCCTACTTTTTCTTTTCACAATATTCTATGGTCCTTGACGAGCTCTGGTTTTTCCCATTTCAAAAGCTCAAGGCATAAAGGAAAGGAAGGAAGAAAGGAAAAAGAATAATTAGACAAGGTTTTTGATCATTTTGGCGCGCGCGCGGGCTCTTTTTGCACCCCACTCCACCACACCCCACCCCACCACACCAATTTAAAAAGTTTCTCGAATCAAATAATGGCGCCGCTAAAATTGGCGGAAAAAGATGACGGACGGAGAGCTTTTTGTGGCTCGCGTCGGTCGGTCGGGCCGAGGGGTGGAGCCTGAGTGAAATGGGCGGGGCTTACTTGCGTCGAGAGGCTCATTTTGAAAATGTATTGCGAGAGAGATCTATTGTTTTCCAGACGTCTGTTTTGTTCTGTTTCAAACGAGCAAGCGTATGAGCGAACGAGCAAATGAGCAGTAAAACGATCCGGTTTCGGGGGGTGCACTTTTTGTTGATTGTTATCACAGGGTATACATACATTCGGGTGGGCAGAAGCAAGCAGAGAACGAAAAAAAATATGTGTATCGCAAGTTTTAGAGCAAACAGGTGAAATGTGGGGGCTTGGCTTTAAAAATAAACGTATTATATGTCCACAGTTATGACGCTCCGGAGCGCGGAACATCGGAGCGTCGTAACTCTCAACTCTTCCATCAGCCATTTCGATTTCACCTAGCTTTTCTATGCCCTACGCGCCCAGCTGTTTTGCGCACTCGTGGCGCAGTCGGTAACATTGCTGCCCCCCATGCGAGAGGTCGCGGGTTCGAGTTTTGGTGCCGCCGAACTCTTGCAATTTTCGCGCCAAACTCTTGCAAACTGCTCGTATATAGACCCTCACCGCGAAATGCGATGGATGCATATAGTGCACGTATTTAAACCATCCAATTTTGATCAGTGAAAGATTCGGGCAGATGAAATATAGTTCTTAGAACAGGTGCACTTCCTTATTATTTTTAGCGACGATGAAGTAACAGATTTCTAAGAATTTGTGATTCACATTGTGATTACATTTTTACTTTTATCAAAAAAGAAAAAAAAAACGAGGGCAAAGTAAAAAAAACGGTGAGTTTTGATCATTAAGCTTTCCGAAGCTTTTCAATTGCCTACTTGCACACATACACACACACTTTTTCTCGCGACACGGAAATAAATGAGAAAATGGCAAAAATAATAATACGTGATGCACAAAGTGGCGTGGAGCAGGCAGGCAATCAAAAAAAAAGAAGAAGCAATCAAAACGGCGGGACGGGAAGGGTCCACAGATTAATTTAGAACGTTCTAGGGGGGCACTCATTTGCATGCAATTTCGCTTGCATAATGAAGGCGGGCTAAATTAGACTTTGGTGAAGAATGGGGGCTTAAATGGGGCCAGTCTGCTGCATAGCGACTTGGAAGAAAAAAAATTGTTTTCAAGTTTGGAGTTTGGAGTTTTTGGTCAAGTGCATTTTCAATGGCTAATAAATGAAAAATTGGTTAAAAAGGCGACATGGCTGAACGTTTTTTGAATTCCCCCGATTCCGTGTACTCCACGTGGACAAACGGTTTTTTTTTGTAAAAATTGTTTAAATTAAATTTTTTCAGTTTTTTTAAACACAAAAACAGTAAAAATAAATAGAAAATTAACGAAAAACAACAAAATTGCTAAAACAATTTTGAACTCCCGCAGTTCCGTGTACTCCACGTGGACAACCCGTTATTTTTTCTAATGGGGTTATTCACGAAATGGCAAAAAATGGCAAAAAACGGCAAAAAACTGCGCGAAAACTCGGAAAATGCTCCGATTGATCTGAAATTTTGGGAAGTGAGGGAAAAAACTCTCCCGGACATTCCCCCAAAATTTCAGACCCAAATATCGATTTTTAAGAATTATTGCTTTTTTGTCTGAAAAGGCTTAAAATCGATATTTTGGTCTGAAATTTTGTGGGAATGTCCGGGAGAGTTTTCTCTCTCATTTCCCAAAATTTCAGATCAATCGGAGCATTTTCCGAGTTTTAGCGCAGTTTTTTGCCGTTTTTTGCCATTTTTTGCCATTTCGTGAATAACCCCATAAATACCGTCGAAGTTTTGAATTTTTTGGTTTTTTTATATTCAAAAAAGAAAAAATTATAAAAAATTGACAAAAAAAAACGAAAAACAAAAAATTGCAAACAAAATATTGAAGTCCCGCGATTTCGAGTACTCCACGTGGACAAACGGCTGTTTTGAATCAAAACTGTTAAAATTGCAAATTTTTTTTTTTCACAACAAAAAAACAGGAAAACTAATTAAAATTTTCCAATTTCATCAAGTTTTTCAAAAAAATTTGAAAAATTTTTTGAGATCGGCAAATTTAACAAAAAATGTTTACCTCTAAAACAGGAAAAATCAATGAAAAATTGTCATTTTTACCAAATTTTTCAAAAATTACGAACAAAATTTTGAATCCCCGCCGAGTCGTGTACTCCACGTGGACAAAATTTTCAAACTTTTAATTACATAGAAAATTGGAAATTTTTGCTTTTTTAATTAAAAACAAGAAAAAATCAAAGGAAAAAAACATTTTGAGTTTCCTCGATTTCGTGTACTCCACGTGGACAAATTTGATTTTTTCCAAAATTGCCTAAAAATCAATTTTTTTTAAAAAGATTTTTTCGCAATAAGAAAAGGAACTCCGTGTACTACACGTGGGTAACGCAAAAATACAAAGGAGGAGTCGATTTTTGAGCTATCTGAGAGGTCACCTGGCATGCTGTCACATCACTCACTTCCCACGTACAAGTGCTCGGCGCGGATAACAACTTGAGCAAGATCAGGAGGAGCATCCTCATGAGTTCCACACACACACACGATTCCCCAGGAAAGAAGCCGGGGACGGAGACAAATATTTGATCGACTAGATGGATGGATTGTGTGTGTGTGTGTGTGCGGAAACAGAGAAGAATGATGTGATAAATGGGATATTGAGAAAAGGGGGGAGCAGACACAAAACACATTTTGAGCAGTGGCGGTGACAACCTGGCTGGTTATTTTTAGGCCGCCTCCGCGACGGGACCCATGAATTGACAGGTTCAAACTGTGCTCTTTTTCTGTGACCTGATCTGTGATGATGCTTTTTTCTTCTACTAATTGTGAAAAGGGTGTGTGATTTGACCGTAATCAACAAAGTTGATCTAGCCAAGCGAAATGGTGACATAGAAAAGTTTAATTGCTCAGTGGACCTGAAAAATTTGGTCTCAAACGTGTTTTTTTCTGCAAACTACGATGAATTTTGATAATTTTTGACGGTTTTCTCCAAAAATAGTCGTTTGTCCACGTGGAGTACACGGAGTGGGGGGAATATAAACATTTGAGAACGACTTTGTATTTTTTATCAGTTATTTATTGATCTTCCGTGTTTTGTTGTGTGAAAATTACATTTTCAACACGAAAATTCAAATTCTAAACAATTTTGAAACAAAATCTCAGTTTGTCCACGTGGAGTACACGGAGTGGCGGCAATTCAAACTTTTTCAGCCATTTTGTCTTTTTAGTCAATTTTTATTGATCTTCAGTGTTTAATTGTGTAAAAACTACAATTTCAACACAAAAAGTTCATTTTCAACAATTTTGAAACAAAATCTCAGTTTGTCCACGTGGAGTACACGGAGTGGTGGGGATTTAAAAATTTACAGCCATTTTATCTTTTTTTGACAATTTATTATAGATTTTTAGTGTTTTGTTGTTAAAAAATTGAGAAATTCCACTTTTTAACAATTCTGAAACAAAAAACATGTTGTCCACGTGGAATACACGGAGTGGCGGCAACTCAGACTTTTTCAGCCATTTTGTCTTTTTAGTCAATTTTTATTGATCTTCAGTGTTTAATTGTGTAAAAACTACAATTACAACACAAAAAGTTCATTTTCAACAATTTTGAAAAAAAAACTCAGTTTGTCCACGTGGAGTACACGGAGTGGTGGGGATTTCAAAATTTACAGGCATTTTATCTTTTTTTGACATCTTATTATAGATTTTTAGTGTTTTGTTGTTAAAAAATTTAGAATTTCAACTTTTTAACGATTCCGAAACAAAAAACATGTTGTCCACGTGGAGTACACGGATTGGCGGCAATTCAAACTTTTTCAGCCATTTTCTCTTTTTAGTCAATTTTTATTGATCTTCAGTGTTATATTGTGTAAAAGCTACATTTTCAACACGAAAATTCAACTTCTCAACTTTGAAAAAAAATCTCAGTTTGTCCACGTGGAGTACACGGAGTGGTGGGGATTTAAAAATTTACAGCGATTTTTTTTCTTTTTCCACTATTTCTTGTTGTTTTTTTGTGTATGTTAATGTGAAAACAACAAAAAATCTTAATTTTTTACTTAAATTTTCGAAAAAAAAATCAGTTTGTCCACGTGGAGTACACGGAGTGGCGGGAATTCAAACTTTTTCAGCCACTTTGTCATTTTAGTCAATTTTTATGGATCTTCAGTGTTTAATTATGTAAAAATTACATGTTCAATACGAAAAATTACAGTTTCAACCATTTTGAATCCAAATTTCAGTTTGTCCACGTGGAGTACACGGAGTGGCGGGAATTCAAAAATTTTTCATAGTTATTCTTGGTTTTTGCCCATTTTCAATTGATTTTTCTTGTTTTAGTATTAAAAAAAACGAAAAATTCAAAATTTCGACAGTTTTTCCAAAAATAAACAAATTTTCCACCAATGTGCTCCACCGGTGGCAAAAACCGATAAAAACCGGTGTTTTTTAATACCGGTGAAAACCGGTAGAAACCGGTTTCCACCGGTTACAAAAAAACCGGTTTCCACCGGTGTGAAAAAAACCGGTTTCCGCCGGTTTCTACCGGTTTCCACCGGTGAAAACCGGTGTTTTGTGTGCAAACACAGCGACGCGCAATTGCGGACCAAAGTTGTTTTGTTTTTTTTTTAATCTTAAATGTTCAAATCTTGCTTGCTTTTCTAGTTTTTGCTTCTTTTTTCCTCTATTTTTTTATAAATCTTTCCCGAATTTCGAATTTTTCAGCCAAATGACGTCTCCAGTATGCAAAGTATTCGATAAGCCGATTGATTCGAATCAAAAAATTGTGGCATGTTCAAATAAATTATCGCACTTAAAAAAACTCACCCAGATGAATACGCAAGAAAAACAAAAAGGTAAGCTAGGAAATTAATTTTTTGAAAAAAAAAATATTTTTTTTATCGTCAATGGCGGAGCCGACAAGATTTTCTTGAAAATCAAGTTCACCAACAACAACGAGTACCGCATCACCCAGTCGGCTCCAAGGACGTCGCCATCACCCGTGCCGTCGAAGTGCCAAAGAAGGATAAGCCTTTCGTTTAATGCGCCCCAGCTCCACCTGACGCCCTGGCTGTTTTCGCCTTCGTCACCCCGGCCGGAACCCTGACCATCACCAGGTCGGTTTTTTTCGGAACTCCTCTCAAAAAGTAATATTTTTCCCCATGATGAAAGTTTGGATTATTTCATGCTATTTTTATTGCAGGTTTGATTTATGAGACGAAAACGAAGACCACGAAGACGACCTCGAGTACGATTACATTGATACGGATGATGTGGAAGATCCAGGAAAAGTCAGAGCGGAATCTTAAAATTCTGAAAACGAGGACGATTACTTTTGTTCGACTAGATTTAGCTGATCAAATTACTAATGGACCTATTCATAGGAGAAAAAAGACAAAAAAAAACGTTTTTTTTCCTATTCATAGATGTAAAAAAACGACAAACAATGTCGAAAAACGAATGGTAAACAAGTGTTTATTGACCATGATAGACCATTGAGAGTGAGGAGGCACAGAGATGTTTACAACCCCGTGGGAACGGACTTGTTTACTAGTTCATTCAAACTCCGCCCCTTTTCTGCGCCTCCTCTCTATCAATGGTCTATCATGGTCAATAAACACTTGTTTACCATTCGTTTTTCGACATTGTTTGTCGTTTTTTTACATCTATGAATAGGAAAAAAAACGTTTTTTTTTTGTTTTTTTTCTCCTATGAATAGGTCCATAAAATACATTTGTTTTTTTTTTCATTCATTCGTTCTTTTTTTTTTGTTTTTTTTTTACTTTTTGTTGAAATAAAACGAAATTTCTTAATTACCAAGAGAAATATAATTTTCAAAGATGAAAAAAACGTAAATTTTAAGATGAATGAAGAATTAATTATTCAGACCTTGTGGAGCCGCAAAAAAACAACTTTGCGCGTACTATTCAATGTATCTGCAATTGCGCGTCGCAGTGTTTGCACACAAAACACCGGTTTTTATCAGAATAGAAACCGGTTGTTTCGAATAACCGGTTATTCGAACAACCGGTTTTTTTCCACCGGTTTTTTGAATAAAAACCGGTGAAAACCGGTTGTTGGAAATCGGTTGAGCACATTGTTTTCCACGTGTAGTACACGAAATGGCGGAAGTTCAAAAAATTAAAAAAAAAAAAAGCGGAAGATAATTAATTTTTCTCGCCATTCGCGTGAATAATGTACTTTCTTTCTATTTCGTTTTTTTGTTGACTTAACCTAGCTCATTACGTTATTCAAATTCGCGAAACGACTGATGGCTGGGAAAAAACGGAAAAAAATGAGAGGATACAAAAGAATAATGTGTGTGCGTGGCGCGTGGCACAAAAAAAAAAGAATAGTGTGGGGACGAGAAGGGTAGAAAAACAAAGAGGGCATTCGATGAAAATCAATCCGCTTTTTCCTCTTTTTCGCGGTTAATTAAACCCATTTTTGTCTCCACCTCTTTTTCTTTTTTCCCCAGTGTTTTCCACCTCTGTTTTTTTCATTTTCAGCCTTTTTTCAGCCTCCTGCTGTGAGAGTTGTTTTTATGAAAAATATAGGGGACTAGGGGAATGTAACAAGCTCTAGGATAAAGGGTTTTGCAAAAAAAAAAGGGCGCGCATTTTTTGAAAGAAAGCGGAAGCTAGATGTATAATTGTAATGCTGCTCGTCTGCTCGGCCGTGCACCACAAAAAGGTCACACGAAATTTGAGACTTGTTGCCTATCTATCTTCCATTTTATTCGATTACCCTTTTAGAGGAACAAGTAAGCTTTTTAGGACGAGCGGAACTTTGGCGAGTAGATCAAAAATCTGAAAAGCGCAGCAAAAGGCCAAAAGGACAAAAGTTAAGCCTAAACTTTTATATTTTTTTTCGGTCCTACTACAGTAAGAACCAAAACGAAAAGAGACAGAGAACAACTCAGCCTTTTCGTGAATTGGCTCAATTTGTCAGTCATCAACTAATGAAGGCCCCTTCCGCCTAGTCAACATGCAAATTGTTATGAGTTTGACGGCGCTACGGAGAGCAGCAAAATATCAAAAAAAAAAAAAGCTCTGGAGGGACCAACGGCAGATTCAATTTTCATCGAAACACCATGGTGACGTGAAATCTAGGGAAACAACCCGTTGTCATTGAAAATCAACACTATCATTCATAAGGTTGATCATGAAATTGAAAAATGGGTGAAAAACATTAAGTACAAGAACATGTTGTGAATAATTCGCAAGACGTGCTCATGAGGGTGTTTCTGTGCGAAAAGTGACGCGGGCGGTACTGAGAACGTGAAAAAAAAAGTAACAGGCGATGAAAAACAAATACATTTAGAAAATTCGAAGAACTTCTAAATTGCCCGAAAAATAAAAGACACATTTATAGTTCGCATGGGCGAAAAACTGGGGGAAATAAAAAAAAATTTGGGTACAAAAATAAGGAACATCCGTGAAAAAATTTCAAAAATCCATAAAATCGCTGAAATTTTTTGAATTCCCGCCAATCCATGTACTCCACGTGAACAACATTTTCATAGAAATTCATCAAAAATTGGAATCAACTTGACCAACAAAATCGAAAAAATCGATACAATTTTTTCAATCCCCTCCAGTCCGTGTACTCCACGTGGACAACATGTTCTTTTAAATTAAGTTGCCAACAATTGATTGAAATTCAATTGTTCTCCGATTAGAACTAGAATAACTCGAAACATTTGTCAAAAATCGAAAAAATCGTTAACAACCTGAAAAATCCGAAAAATTTGTGAAAAATCGATAAAATCGCTGAAATTTTTTGAATTCCCGCCAATCTATGTACTCCACGTGGACAACATGTTTTTTCACAGTAATTCATTTTAAAAATGAAAACAATTTGATTTTTTTTTGTTTCAAAACCAGGAAAACCAATAAAAATTGTGAAAAATCGAAAAATAGCTAAATTTTTTTTTATAATTCCGCCAATCAGTGTACTCCACGTGGACAACTTGTTATTTCAACAAAAGTTGTCAACAATTAATCAAAATTTAATTATTATCCTATTAAAACCAAAAAAATCGAAAAAATTTGTAAAAAATCAATTAAATCGCTGAAATTTTTTGAATTCCCGCTAATCCATGTACTCCACGTGGACAACTTGTAATTTTGAATTAATTTGTCAAAAATTGATTAAAATTTAATTGTTCTCCTATTAAAACCAGAAAAATCCAAAAAAATTGTGAAAAATCAAAACAACCGCTTAAAATTATTGAATTCCCGCCATTACGTGTACTACACGTGGACAACGTGTTCTTTTAAAGCAAGTTGTCAAAAATTGATCAAAATTCAATTATTTTCCATTTAAAACCAGAAAAATTCAAAAAATTTGTCAAAAATCTATAAAATCGCTTAAAATTTTCAAATTTCCGCCAATCTGTGTACTACATGTGGACAACATGTTTTTTTCACAGTAATTCATTTTAAAAATGGAAACAATTTGATTTTTTTTGTTTCAAAACCAGGAAAACCAATAAAAATTGTAAAAAATCGAAAAATAGCTAAAAATTGTTTTTATAATTCCGCCAATCAGTGTACTCCACGTGGACAACATTGTTGTTTTTGTTGAAGTTGTCAAAAATTCATTAAACTCCAACTAAACCCAGAAAAATCCACAATTTTTGTCAAAAGGTGATAAAACCGCCTAAATTTTTGTTAAATTCCCGCCACTCCGTGTACTACACGTGGAAACGTGTTTTTTTTTTACAGTAATCCATCATAAATTGGAACCAATTTAATTTTTCTTGTCTCAAAACCAGGAAAATCAATAAAAAATCACTGAAAAAATTTTAAATTCCCGCAATTTCGTGTACTCCACGTGGACAACACAATTTTTTGTATTTTTTTTTTGAAAAAATTAAATAAAATTGGAAAAAAATAGCAGAATCTTACTCAATTGTCGCGCTTGAGCATCAAAAAAAGTTATGAAAATGTGCGAAAAGCTAAAATAAAGACACTAGAGTGCAGGAATGAAAAGTAGATAAGCGGCTCGGGAAATCACGAGCTTGGGATGCAAAGTGATTAGCTTGAAAATTGGGGTGCAGAAGCAGAAAAATGCTCATTTTGAGAAACTGGATCTACTAGAACTGCTCATTGACGTAGATCGTTTACAAATCTGGTATTTTTGAGAGTTTTGAGCTGCGGATTATCCTAAAAGACATTTTCTTCGTGAAAAATGACCCTGTATAGCGATTTTTCAATAGCAAAGAGACGCAGACGCGTAATTTGTATGTACATATGCCTGCGTCTCACCAAACAGTGCACACTCAACCGCTCCGGTCGACGACAGCAAACTTATCACTGCCATTTGCGCGCACTCCCCAACGATGGCTCGATAGCCGAGTGGCTAAACCTTTTGCCTACTGATCTACCGACCAGGGTTCGAGTTTCGCCCCCGTCAAACCATTTTTGCAACCCCGAAACTAACCGAATCGCTTCTTCCTGCTCGTCTCCCCTTTCCACATGACAATCGGCTGCGCCGACCTCGTCGTCCTCGACGATCCGTCGCCCGTAGATCCATTGATATGTCCCATGGACGACGTGCCGGCGGTCATGGCATTATGATGATGATGTGTGCCAACAGCATGGTGTGACAGCATCGTCGTCGTCGTCGTTGTCGTGGTGGTGGCAGTGGTGGAGGACGAGGAGGCGGCGCCTGAGAACCGATCCATGTAGAATGGTTTGCCAAAGTGTGCGTGGTGTGGATGGTGTGGATGATGATGATGATGGTGGTGGTGGCGGCCGTCGCCGATATGCGTGCCGAGGAGTAGCGGATCCGGTTTTTCAGTGTCGCCCCACATGATTTTTTATCGCGACGAGAGCATGTTGAATACTGTAGCCTACAGCCTGTAGGTGGGAAACATGTAGATACAATATGGATTAAGAACGGAAAAGAAAAGGTACGGTAGGTAAAACATATATTATGGATAGGGACCGCAACGAGTTATCCAAAAGTCAAAATTTCCGAATAAATTTGGTTGGAATGTGTTCTTTGGCTCAATATGAGTACGCTGTCCAATTTTTTTCAAAAAATGTTAGGTAATTCTCGAGTTATACCATCCCAAAGTAGCACTGTTTTCTCCCAAGATTTGCATGAGGCGGGCCGTCGAGACGCGAGAAAAGAGACGCCGACAGAGCGAGAGTGAGCGAGAGACAACACAAAATGGAGAGAGGCGAGGGAGACTATATCCTCCACCGCTACTTGCGCGATCAGCATTTTCAACGGAAAACGGTATTTTTCGCACAGAAATCGGCTCGAGAAAAAAATCGGAAACTAGCCACAATATTAATTTTTACATGGTTCTGTAGCAAATTTTACGCTGAATCTGTATATGAAAAATTAGCCGCGTGCTCCATATTTGCGACCTTCAAATCCTCAAAAAACTGAAGTTTTGGGTGAACATGCTTCATTCAAATGTACATAAAATTGCTCCAAGTGAGTC
The DNA here is from genome assembly GCA_963572235.1 of Caenorhabditis japonica. Taxonomy (NCBI): domain Eukaryota; kingdom Metazoa; phylum Nematoda; class Chromadorea; order Rhabditida; family Rhabditidae; genus Caenorhabditis; species Caenorhabditis japonica. Next base: position 19,624,287 of record OY754343.1, on the reverse strand, counting down.
AAGTGCTCTAAATTTTTGTATTTAAGCTCTAAGAGGGTTTATCTTTGTATTCCACAAATAAAAAACTAGGGTCGTCGCTGAAATTTTTCTAGAATTTTTCCTTGAAGTTTGACAAGCTTTAAAAAAAATCGGAAACTAGCAGGACAGAAACTGATTTCAGAAATGAATTCCCCACATCTTAAACTATCTGTATACTGAAAATTAGCCGCGTGCCCCGGTAAAATCGACCACACGGGTCATAAAAGTGAGCTCCATTTTTGTTTTCTCCTTTTTCTGAGAAAACTATGCATTTTAATGTAAAACCAACTTGTTCATTAGATTCAGCATGGCCGATTACATCTAAAGAGATAGTTTTGAGTATCATACTTCAATCCGGGGGCTCCTTACAGGCCTGTAAACATGCGCGCGCGAACTGGGGAGAAAAATCGTCTGACTCCGCCCACCCCTTTGCGCTCCCTAATTATGGATTCGTGACGTAGCGACTTGTGCGCAAAACTGTTTCCTATTCTCGCCACCATTTGCTGACGCATAACTTGACATGCTGTCCCGTCTCGCTACGTCACGAATTCATAAACATGAAAAGTTTTGTGCGGAAACAAGGATACGGTAGGTCAAAACTGCCAAGGAGGCAAAAATGCACCAAAAAAAAGTAGGTATGATAGGTGGAAAACTAGACTATTAGGTGAAGGTATTTCGGTAGAACCAAAAATTGTGACCTTTTTTTTTAGGTAGATAAACAAGTCATCAGGTTTCAAAAGTGTTGAATAGAAGGTACGGTAGATCATCAAAAATTTGTATTCCCCAAAAGTACGAAAAAGAAGATATGGTAGTCTAAAAATTAGTAAAGCGACCAAAAGACAGTATAGAGTAGATCGAAAAATTGAAATAATTTTTTTAGGTAGGTCAAAACAAGTCAGTATGCTCCTCAAGTGCGGAAAGGAGGATAAGGTTGCCTAAAAACTAGAAAAGTCAATATTATGGCGTCAGAAGTTTGGAAAATGAGGTACGGTAGGTTTAAAAAAATCTATATTCACCGAAAGTGAGGAAAGTAGGTCAAAAATGACAAAATTCGTAAAATGAGCATAGAAAGAGGATACCGTAGATCAAAACTATTCTCCTGGTTTTTTGGTAGTCCAAAAATGTTATTTTTCCCAAAAAACGACGAAAAAAAGGTACGGTAAACAAGTCCAAAAGCCCCAAATAAGAAACACGCGCGAAAAAGAGGTACGGTAGGTCAAAAAATGTCAATATGCTTAGAAAGTGAAGAAAATAGGTACGGTAGGTCAAAAAATGTCAATATTTTCCAAAAGTGCGCCGAAAAAGGATACGGTAGGATAAAAACTTGAATACATATAGTTAGTATTATGGCGCCAAAAGTTAGGAAAATGAGGTACGGTAGATCAAAAATAGTCAATTACCCTAAAAGTGAAGAAAATGAATTTTGTGGGTCAAAAATGGCAAAATTAGAAAGACGGGCCCAGAAAAGGGGCACGAATGATCAAAAAATCCCAAGTTTTTTTTTCTGGTCGATCAAAACTGTTAATATCCCGCGAAAGCAGGGTAAATGAGGTACGGTAGGTCAAAAAAGGCAAGTCGACATGAAAAAAGCAAATCGAAGGAAGCCGCCAAATTAAAGAATAGGGTAGTTCAAAAAAGCTAATATTCCCCGAAAGTGCCTAAAAGGAGGTACGGCAGATCAAAAACTTGAAGCTTACAATAGGAGAGAGGCGGACTGAAGATTCTGTTAATAGCAAAAAAACCACGCTGGCCCCCCCCCCCCCAGAATAAGAAGCCGCAGCCTCCCAATCTTCCACATTTGTGTTTTACACAGAGCCCTGTGTTGCCCGGACCGATAGAGCGCGATTGCCGCATCACAAAAGGCCTCGGGCGGCACTCCGGAAAATGGAAAAAGAAGCACAAATGGAGATGGAGAAAGTGCAAGCCGACGGGGGGGGGGGGGGGGTTGATACAAGTAGATTACATATATGTATTGGCAGATGGATGTTGAAGAAAACATGTCACAAGGGGTTATGTGACGACGACGACGAAAAAGAAGGAGAAGAAGAAGAAAGTCGTTTGGACTTGAAATGTCCGCTCACTCGCTCGTCCGTCGGGCCGAATTAATTGAAATTCGACATAAAAATGGATGGAAAGAAAAGAAGGAGAAATGATGATTATGATGAGTTTTTACGACCCATATTCTTTGTTTCCCTTGTCAAAAAAAAAACTCGTCTGTCAGATCCGATTGGGTCAATCAGCGGGGGGACAAAACGAGGAGACGCGGAGCAATTACTCACGTTTCGACACTCACTTTTCGAAGAAGAAAAACGAGAAGCGGGCGTGCTCGGTTTCCGATTGAGCCGATCCAAGAGTTTAGAAGACGTCACGCGTGAGCGGAGCGAGAATTGAAACGGATATGACAAATACGGTAATTTAGAAGGGAAAAGGTGTGAAATGGAGCGGAATTTGCCAAAAAGCCAAAAAAAAAACATTAAAAATGGCACCAGTAGAGCGAAAAAATGCAAGTGTGCTCAAATAGTCATTAGAGCGCAATTGCAATACCGCAAACTGATGAAAATGTGGTTTACTTTCTTTTAGATGTCCTGTAGTCCAGTAGATCGCATTTCCAGGAGAACAGGTTATATAGGAATGGAATTGCGCCCTACTAGACTTCTAGGTGCCCTGTAGTCCAGTAGAGCGCATTTGCGGCAGTTAGGAGAAATATGAAAAGAAAATGCGCTCTACTAGACTAAATTTACTATAAAACCAGCAGAATTAACCAATAGATTGCATTTTAAAAAGGAAACATGTCTGGTACCGATAAAAATACGCTCTACTAGATTTTATGGTTCTCGTAGTCCAGTAGAGCGCATTTGCAGCAGTTAGGAGAATATGGGGAACAAACGCTCTTTACTAGACTAAACGCACCCTAAAACAAACAGAAATTACCATTAGAGCGTATTTTAAATAGAAAAAATGCGTGGTATTGATGAAAATGCGCTCTACTAGACTTTTTGGCCACTGTAGTCCAGTAGAGCGCATTTGCAGCAATTCAAAGTAATAAAAAAAGAAAATGGGCTCTACTAGACGAAATTTACCCTAAAAACGACCAGTATAACGCATTTGAACTGAAAATTGTCTTTTACCGATGAAAATGCGCTCTACTGAACAAAAAGTTCAATAGAGCGCATTTGCAAAGCCAAAAATTGCTAGGGAGCAAATTCAGAGCGAAAATCAAAGGAAAAAAGAAAAATAGAAACCAGAAAATGAGCAGAAAAGTGAAAAGTGCACCTGTGCGAAAAACGACAACGTCTCCAGAAACTCAAGAAGCAAGCTTCGAATTTCTTCCGCCTCCTCCTCGTGTGACGTTGAAAAACTTTTTTTTTTTGAAACAATGACCTACGATTATTGAAGGTTAATGGGGCGGAGTCGAGCCAAAAAAACCAAAAAAACCAACAAAAAAAAAACTTTTTTTCCGAAATTTGAAAATCGGTGCGTGTCGATGAAAGATTCATGTGCGTTGCATTGCACCTGGCATTTTCTCGCAGAAAAAAAAACAATTTTTTTCTTATTTTCGCGTTAAAAAGTCAAATCGGACGACATCTGGATGAAATAGAAAGGTCGGAGGCGGACAAAATAAAAATTGGGTGATAAAATGGAAAGGGGAAAAAAAAGAGGTCGAAAAACAACACCTGGGTAGGAATCGGAGGAAAGGGAGCAACAGTTGGAACCGTTAAAAAAAAAAGTAGCCGTGGCGCGGTTGCGTAGCGGTTCTCTGGACTTCTGCCAAGACAGCAACCGTGCCGCAACCGCAACGCTTCCACTTACTAAAAGCGGCGCGGTCGCGTAGCGGTTCTAGGACAGTGTCAAGTAAAAATCCGGCCGTGGCGCATCAACTTTTAAGATTGTGGCTCGGAAATTAGGGACGGCGCGGTCGTTTTCGAATGAAAAGGGATCAAGATTTTGAGTTTAAATGATAAAAATAGATGCGGCGCGGTCGCGTAGCGGTTCGAGAACAGTGTCAAGTAAAAATCCGCAACGCAACCGCAACGCTGCTACTTTTTGATATAAGCAACTGCTTTTAACTGCTTTTAGGGTGCTGCAGCTGCGTCGCGGATTTAAAATGAAAAAATATCAAGATTTTGAGTTTCAGTAATCAAAATAGGTGCGGTGCGGTTGCGCCGCGGTTCAAGAACAATTCCATGAAAAAATCTGCTACGCAGCCGCGGCGCATTAACTTTTAGAGTCAGGGCACTGTTTTGAACCTGCGCCAAGCTAAAAACCGCGACGCAACCGCAACGCGCCAACTTTTAAGGTTGTGGCGCGGAAATTAGGGCCGGTGCGGCTGCGTTGCGGTTTTAGAATAGGAAATGCTCCAAATTGAAAGTTTGAATAATAAATATAGGTGCGGCGCGGTCGCGTAGCGGTTCTGGACCTCTGCCAAGTCAAGAGCCACTACGCAGCCGCGGCGCACAAACATCCAGTTTCAAGCGCTGGAATTAGGAACGGTGCGGTTGCGTAGCGGGTTTGGACCTCGAACAGTTGGTGAAAATGGGGCGACGTGGTTTTGAAACTGCGCCAAGATAAAAACCGCAACGCAACCGCAAAACATCATTTTCGAGGTTGTGGCACTGAAATTAGGGGCAGCCCGGTTGCTTTGCGGTTTTAGGGAGGGAAAGGCTCATTATTATAATTTTAAGTGGTAATACTATGTAGGTGCCGCGCGGTTGCGTAGCGGTTCCGGAATAGTGTCCAATAGTAAAACCGCGACGCAACCGCAACGCTTCAAGTGTTTGGGTTAAGATGCTGAAATTAGAGGGATCAAGATTTTGAGTTTAAGTAATAAAAATAGGTGCGGTGCGGTTGCGTAGCGGTAAAAGAAATAGACCGGTCAGATCGCGTATCGGTTCGGGCCTGTGCCAGGAAAAAGAGCGGCGCGGCCTCGGACCTCTGCGAGAATAAAAATTAATGAAAGTGGTGCCACTGAAAAAAAAAGAGCCCGACCCCCCGCGATGAGACTGATCAATTACAATGATATGTTATCAAAAACAAGATTCCGGAAGTAAAAACTCGAAAAAGAAGAACAAGAACAAGAATGTCTAGAGAGAGACAGAGAACAGCTGGAGCAAAAAGTCTAGAAATCTGGAAGTTGGCAAGCAACCCCAGGTGATGTTTGTCTTGGTTTTGGGGTGCCCACAAAGCTCTCTCGTGTTCTTTGCCTCGATTGCCCTGTCCTTTGTCCCTCTGACTAATGACCAGAAAAAGACATGGCTACAACTCAAAATGGTAAAACAAGAAAAACACTGGCGCTCTTTCACTTGATTGGAAATTAACTGCTCAAAAAATACAATTCAGCATCGGATTGTTTTTTTTTTTTTGAATTCATGTGTGCATGAAAAGACAGCAAAAATACACGAAAATGAATGCGAATACGAATAGACGTGGAATGAGATAAGACGGGTAGATGTGTGTGTGTGTAAGAAAAAAAAATAGAGAGCCTTCTTCCTCCTCTTCCTCAGATTCTTCATGCATAATTCGATGCGTTGTTTTTAGGCAAATGGCCAGAGCCCCCGCCGAAAAAATAAAAAGAGTAGGACAAGAAGAATAAGAAGGCGATGAGAATTGTGTGTTTGAGTGGTCAAATTATTATAGGAAATGGAAAAATAATGGGTTTAGATTTAGATCGAGCGAGGCACGCTTCTTAAAGGTGGGAAAACGATTTGCGTCGACGTGGTTTTGAGATTGGCTTTGAAAACTGAAAATTTGGAGCTTTCTCTAAATTTTAGGCTTCGGCGCAGGCTTAAGTTTCTTGGCTAGTAGTCTAAAGTTTAAAATTTGGAATCCTAGTCCACCAAAATTTTAGGTATAAGCTTAGGCTTGAGATTAATCTTAGACTTAGGCTTAGGCTTAAAATTTAGGCTTAGGCCTAAACTTAATTTTAGGCCTAGAACTTCAAAATTTTTTCTATGCCACGCCCTTACTGATCTTCAAATTCACCCTCTTCTTCCTTTTTTCCAACAAAAGCAATTCAAACAAAAAAAAAAAGGAAAAGTGGGCTGGAAATGAAATGAAAATTGCCATAAGCGAGACAAGTAGAAAAAACAGACAAAACACATACAAAAAACGACGAGAAATGTGTGGAAGAAAAGAGAGCAAAGAAAACAAAGACGGCAAGGTTTGAACACTTCACTAATCCATGCGCTGGAAGAGGACCACCAGAGAATAATGATTTTTTTCATTTTACAATTTTTGTGAAAATTTATTGTTTTTGACGGAAAAGCTCTTGAAAATTTGCAATAAAAAGTGAAAAATGAATAAGGTTGCGTGTTTTTGTGACGTAAAAATGTTTAGAAAAACATTTTTTTTTTCAATTTTTATTTGAAATGTATTTGAAATTTTTTTTTTTTGAAAATATTGTTTTCCAGTTTCAAAAAAACGTTTAAATGCCTAATTTTTGCAATAAATTTGACCTCCTAACACCCTCTAGAAGCGTTAAAACACAAAAAATCATAGTTGTCCATTCCAACAAACCAAAAAGTTTCAAAGTGTCGAGTTGTGGTCCGCCCTCGCAGAAGGAGATAGAGTAAGTGAGAATAAATGAAAAAGAGCATTTTTTTTGTCTCTAGGGAATCAGAAAAGGGGCGCAGATTTTGACCCATTCAGATGCGGAAACGAATCAATTCAGATGACGTTGTCGGAAATTAAATTTCAAGAAAAATGACAAAAATTTAGAAAATGGGGAATTTTTTACGGCTATTAGCCGTTTAATTGCCGTTTAGGTGCCGCTTAAACGCCTAAGTTGCGCAAATAGCCAATTAGGAGCCAGGTATGCGCCAGTTATGACTATCGGCCAATTTCAATTTGCGGCTAATAGCCATTTTAAACAGCTAATAGCCATTTATCTTCCCAAATTTGCCTGTCCGTGAAAAACTTACGTCAATCCCCGTTTAGTGGCCAACTATGAGCCAATAGTGGCTATTTTCCATTTTCGACGGCTAATAGCCATATATCAGCCATAATCTTCCCAAAGAATTAAGTTGCAGTTTTTATGAGCCGAGCTTATGTTTCTACGACGTTCCGCAGAAAGATAAATTTTTCAAAAAATTAAAAAAATATATTTTTCAAAAATACATTTTTTTTTTCGAAAATTTGGCAAAATGAGGGCGATTGTTATGTCTGATTAGATTAAAAAACATCGTTTTCTATTAAAAAAAATGAAAAGAAAAACCTAGTCTCCCTTGACTGTAATTGTGTGTTAAAATTGTGAAAATATCGACTTTTATTTAAAAAAAATTTTTTTCCTAAAAATTTCAAAAAATTGCTTACATATGTTCAAAAAAAGCCTAGAATTGACATTTTGGCGGGAATTCGAAAACTTTTCCACGTTGGCGCGCAGAAACTAGGACGGTCGATCTAAAAAGTTGGCAAGATGCCATATTTGTCATTTCTCAAAAAAAATGATTTCGGGGGATTTTTGGCGTGGATATGGCTATTAGGAATTAAAAAAAGATGAATTGTTTTGAAATTATGGCGGAAATTAAAAAAAAAAAAGATCAATTTTTCCACGTTGGCGCGCAAAAAATGAAGGTAGATCAAAAAAGTTGGCACAATGCCAATGTTTCGAAATTTTCAACAAAACAAGAAAACTTGAGATTTTTGGCGTGGAAATGGCATCTATATGGTTACTAGCCATCAAAATTTACAAAAAAACCAATTTTGGCGCCTAATTGGGACCTTTTCGGCGATTTTCACAATGCTTGAAAACTTGAGAAGGTGGAAATAAGATAAAGTTTTAGAACCAAAGGAAGGGAAACAATGGGCGGAAAAAGGGGAGGAAATGGAATGGAATGGAAAAAGGAAAAAGGATGGAGACAATTTCGGGTGCCCAGAGATACAGAGAGAGACAGAGAGAGCCAGGACCGGGTAAAATTACAGGGTACCAAGTGCATGATTTATCGCGCCGGAAAAGAGCCGGCGGAAAGAAAGATAATTGAGATGGATACGCAACGCAACGCAAAGTGCATTGCGGGCCAACGCGCAAATTTAAAATTTGTAAGAGACGGAGACACATATTCGCGCTATTGCTCACTGTACAAGGCAAGAAGAGCTAAACGATTTTCTTTAAAAAAACACGCGGGCCGGAAGCGGGCCTGCCGGCTAGCTAGCCAGCCGGCCAAAAAAAAGGAGAGGAGAAAAGAAGCGTCGTCGGAACCGAAAGTGGGGTTGAAATGGGTCTCCGGGGGACCACGAGATAGTGCGGTGGGACGAGGAGGCGCAGAGATATCGGGCGGAAATAAGGGGGACCAAGATGGATTAGGTGGAACGAACGAGATTGCTGAAAATCGTCACGAGGAGCTGGTGGGAAAGGTGGAGTCGTTTTTGTTATCTGAATAATTAAATAACTCCCAAAATAAGTTTTAAAAATTCCAACGAGGCTCCGAAATTCCGCAAAAAATGGTAGATCAAATTTTGGCGGGAAATCAAAAAATCCGAAAAAATTTAAAATTTTTGCATTTTTTTGTGTTTTTTTCTCTAAAAGATGCAAAATTTCAAAATTACTGCCAAAATACTTTTAAAAATACCAATGTTGCGCCGAAATTCCGCAAAAAATTCAGGTAGATCAAATTTTGGCGGGAACTCAAGTTTTTGTTTTTAAAATTCCAATTTTTTGATTTTTTTTTTCATGTTTTTTCATTCCAAAAGCATGTAAAAATTAAAAAGAACTGCTAAAAAATAATGAAATAATTTCCAACGATGCTCCAAAATTCCGCAAAAAAATTCCAAATTTTTTCATTTTTTCGTGTTTTTTATTCCAAAAGCATGCAGACATTCAAAATAACTTCTAAAAACAATCTAAAAATTCCAACAATGCTCCAAAAATCCGCAAAAAAATGATAGATCAAATTTTGGCGGGAAATTAAAAAATTGGAAAAAATTCAAAATTTTAGCATTTTTTTGTGTTTTTAATTCCAAAAGCATGCAAAATTTTTAAATAACTGCCACATAAATTGTCAAAAACATCAACGATGTTCCACTATTCCGCAAAAAATTCAGGTAGATCAAATTTTGGCGGGATTTCAAAAAAAGCCAATTTCGAAGCTCCAAATCAAAATTTAGTAGGTCAAACGACAAATTCACTGCGTCATACACAAAAAATTGTGTCAAAAATCGCTATTGTTTATAGAAAAAGCAGCACAAAACAGCCAAAAGCACATGTGTTGTCTTTTTTGATGAATGACCGTAGGTGAAGTGGTTCGAAAGGCGGTCCCCCGGGGGGTGTGGAAGAAGGACCATGGACAAGAAGAAAAAAAATCAAAAGTGCGTTAATAGTGTCGAAAATTGGGAGCAATACATATGTACATACACGCAAAAAAATGTTTGAATAGAAGGAGGAGGGGGACCATGAAAGAATAGAGAGTACAAAGAGCATTAAGATTGAGTTGAGCAGCAAGTTTTGAGTTTGGTTTTCGGATGATTGGACGCGAATAATGAGGAAATTAGAGCAAATAAAAATAAAAATATGAAATCATTGGGAGCAGTTTGTTGAATAGTAGTAGCAAGGAATATTGACAAGTTATTGGAAAACAAGGATGGAAATAAAAACAATTTTTTACCTGAAAAATAAGAGAATTATCATTTGAAACCATTAACATTAGCGAATAGACGAGTATTAGGAGCAGCATGAAATTAAAAGAAACGAAACGAAACAGTAAATATAAGTTTAAAAAATGGAGCTTTTAAAAAATTCAGATAGGTCAAACAACCCAAATCGTCCGAAAATAACCGTAGAAAGACCAGAAACTCCGAAAATTCAATAAGAAAAGCTAAAAACCATGGCTGAAACAGAAAAATTAACTTGATACAGCTAGTTAGCCACCTGGCAATATTCAGCACGTAGTACAGCATAGCCCAGCAAACTAAAATCTAATTACCCTGCCTAATTATCTAGTCAATTATCTCTAATGCAATTATCACCGTTTCCCTTCACTTTCGCACGTTTGGACCCAAAAAAGGAGAAATTTAATTCGAAACGTTTTTTTGTTTGATGAAGGAATGAATGAATGAAGGAAGAAGAAACAGGGAAAACAAGCAAAAGAATTAGAAGAAGTTGACGCCAAAAAACTGCATGAAAACAGAAAAGAACGCAGAGAAAAATAGGGAAAAACAAGCAGAAGCTGAAGGCAAGGACCACGAATGAATTGGATGAATTGGATGAGTTTGGAGCACACTTAACTGACGTATTATTGTATCCGGGTCGATTTGTTTGGGCTATTCCACTTTCTGTTTTTTGTAGCTCAAAATATTCCAAAAAATCTTTTAAAAAAATGCTTAAAACTGTATAAAATTGCCTAAAATTCTCTAAAATTGCTCAAAAATCGATAATATACTCAAAGTTTCTTGAAAATGCTCAATATTCTATAAAAGTTCTCAAAAAACCATAAAAATGCCAAAAAATCGACAAAAAGGTTAAACAATCGATAAAAATTCTCCAAAATCATTCGAAATGCTCGGAATCCCTTATAAATATTCAAACTTTCGAAAAAATGCTCAAAAATCGTTAAAATTGCCAAAAATCGATATTAATTCACAAAAATCGATAGAAGTCTCAAAAATCGGTAAAAATGTTTCAAAAGCGATAAAGTTGGTCAAAAATCGATAAAAATTCTTAAAATTCCATTAAAATTCACAAAATTCCCAAAAAATGCTCAAAATAAGATAAAAATGCTCAAAAATCGATCACATGGTCCCAAAAATCGATAAAATTTCTAAAAAGTTGATAAAAATTCTATAAAAATGCACATAATTCTTAAAAATGCCTAAAATCGATAAAAATTCTGAAAATGCCATAAAGATTTTAAAAATGTAATAAAATTGCTTCAAAATCGATAAAAATTCACAAAAATCAATAAATTTTTTCAAAATTTGGCAAAAATACTTAAAAATCGATACAATTGGTCAAAATTCCCTAGAAATGCTCACAATCAGAACTTTTTAAAAATGGTCGAAAAATCATAAAAATGTCTATTATCAATTCAATATTCTTGCCGGCTACAGTAAGCAGTGGCGCGAAACATCGAGGCTCCGCCCCATCAGGTCTTTTCAACTGAATTCAACTGAATTCAACTGAACGTAGATCAAAAAATGTGAGCGGGTGTGTCGCCGCAGACATGTGTCGCTATGTCTGCGTCTATTATAAAACTTTCGCGGGCGCATATGGTAGCCGGCAAGAATATTGAATTGATAATAGATGACTATAAAATCGTTTAAAATTCCAAAAAATGCTTGATAGTCCATAAAAACGCTCAAAAATGGAGAAAAATGCTCAAATATCCGAAGAAATGCTGAAAAAAAAAGACAAAACTCGTTAAAATTGTCAAGAATCGATAAAGTTTCTCAAAAATCGACAAGATGGTTTAAAATTGATCCAATTGTCAAAAGTAGGAAAAACTCTCCAAAATTGACAAAATTGCTCAAAACTCCACAAAAATGTTTTAAAAAATCGATATATTTGAAATAAATGCTCTGTTTATGTTAAAAATAAATTTTGGCGGCCTATTTCTCTACTTCTCTGCGTCTCCATTGTTGTACGCGTTTAGCTACCGACTATAGAGACGCAGAGAAATGCGATTGAGCGATTGATAAAATTCTTGAAAGTTGATAAAATGTTTAAAAATCGAGAAAAACGCTCAAAATTCCACAAAAATTCTCAAAATTCCATAAAAATGCCCAAAATCAAGATAGAATGCTCGAAAAGAAAATCCTAGATCACTGTTATTATTACTTTCCTCCGTTCTAAACGAATTCTGATTGGATTTTCTGGCTTGCCACCAACTCAGCTTTTCCACGAATTGGTATGTAAATAAATAAAATTAAGGTACCTATAGGTAGCGTTTTTTTTTTAATTTTCAGAAAAAAACAATGTTTTGGCCCTGACACTGACCGAAGGGGAAAGCGGAAACAAAAAAGAAAGGAAAAATTGAATTGAATTCAAAAATAAATTGTGCCAAGCAGAAATAGTGCGGAAGACGGAGAGACGTAGATGAAGATACGCAAGGGGAGGGCGGGCGAAAATTTGAACTTTTGCCGGCAAAAGTTCACAATTTTTGAGCGCCCCAAAGAAAAAACAGAAGCTGCGTAGCGACTCAACCCATTAGGAAATGCTCAATGGCCCTCTAGAATGGGCAATTTTCGTGGTCTTAAAGCCTGGGGAACCGCCCTCAAAAGTTCGCTAACTATTTTAATTTCGTTAAAAAGAAGAGCAAAAAGAGCAGCTGGTTGGCAAAAAGCGAATAAAACGAGGAAGAAGGGTGATAAAACATGATTGTAATTGGTGATCGTTCAGCGAATTATTGCTCAGGAAAAGCGAAGAGACAAGTGGATTTGAGAGGGGGACCTTTTTCCAGTGCTTTCACAATATTTTAGGTGCAGCCCCAAATCCGAAGCGCCCGAATCCGAAGTGGTACGAATCCGCACTGCGCCCGAATCCGAAACCGCCCGAATTCGAAGTGGTACGAATGCGAGGCGCCCAAATTAGAAACGCCCGAGTTAGAAGTGGTACGAATCCGAAGTGGTACGGATCTGAAGCGCCCAAATTAGAAACGCCCGAGTTAGAAGTGATACGAATCCGAAGTGGTACGAATCAGAAGCGCTTAACACAAAAATTTCCAGCGATGTCACCGGTGAAATGTTTTCTAATATATTTACACAGGGTGAATTTTCAAAGCAGATTCAGCAAAATTTTCGATCAATTTGTCGATAAAGTTATTGAGAAATGTTAGATAGATTTTTAGATGACGCTTCGTCATTATAGACGCTTGCGATAACTTTGGGTGAATAGGGCGCAAACTGATTTCATAGCGGTGTCGGGATTATTTATCGTCCTTAATCGAGATATAACATGTATTTTTTGAAAACCTGACTAATCTTACATATAAAATATTAAATTAGTCTTTGTGTTTGTTTGTTTGTCCTAAGAATTAAAACATAAAAACAAAAAGGCGTGCCTACTGGAATCCTGTAAAGTTTTTTGTGAACAAAATCAAACTTTAAAGATTAAAATATGAATGAAAATCCAAGAGAATATGCATAAAACTACAAAAAAATTAACAAATGTTTTGTGAAAACAAAAAAAATTGCAACCCGGTGCTTGCGTATTTTTGAACTTCAAACGGCAATGAAAGCAATATTACTCTCGTCTCAGCAAGTGCTCATCGTTTTTCAAAAAATGGGAAAAACTCACAAATATTCTCGGCGTCTCGCCACGAATTTGCCAAATTTGAATAAATGCCGCAGTATGAGAGAGTGTGAGAAAGAGGGAGGGATGAATAAGGGTGAGCAATGTGGTCTCTTGTTTTCGCTCACTCTCTCTTTTTGAATGTGTTACGGTCGCACTTGATTCAACTGTGTTATTTTTTCCGTTTTTTGAAAAAGGATGTGCATCAGCTGAGACGAGAGTAATAGCACGGGAAATGAAGAGATTTGTTCCCATTTTCGTTTGAATTTTGAAAAGTACGCAAACACCGCGTTGCAATTTTTTGTTTTCACAATATATGAAAAATATGCATTTTGAGTGCGATGCCATTCATTGCTAAGCTTAAAACTTGCTCAGCTTAAAAAAATAGGTCACCCGCAACCGTAACTTTGCCCAGTTTACTTTGTATCACTTGGGTTTCATACCACGATATAAGTTCACTTCACTTTGTATCGCTTCGAATTCGCACCACTTCTGAATCGGGCGTTTCTGATTCATACCATTTCGGATTCGTACCATTGCTGATTCGGGCGTTGTTGATTCGGGCGGTTACGATTAGTACCAGTTCAGATTCGTAACACTTCCGATTCGTGCACTTCGCATTCGGGCGGTTTCGGATTCGGGCGCAGTGCGGATTCGTACCACTTCGGATTCGGGCGCTTCGGATTTGGGGCTGCACTATATTTTAAAATGTTTGGTTTTAACGTTATGATTTGCGATTCCGTGTACTACACGTGGAAAATTCGATTGCTAAAAAAATGTTTTTTTAATTTTGTTGTTTTAACGAAGAAGGCAAAATGTGGAAAAAAATCGTGGAAAAAAATCGAAAAAAAAATGTGGAAAAAAATCGAAAAATGTAAAAAAAAAATTGAAGAATAATTTTTTTTTTCGTTTTTTAACAATTTTATGCTGTGAGCTGCTACGTAGTTGAATTTCGAAAAAAATTGGAATGCGGAGTGTGGAAGACGGAAGGCGAAAAGATGAAAAATGCAAAAATTGAAACAAATGCTCAAAAATCGATAAAAGTCGATAAATTCGATAAAAGTGTTCAAAATTGATAGTTTTTTCATAGAAACGATCAAATTTTCTTCAAAACTTGAGAAAAATTATAGAAATTCTAAAAATTTTGATTAAAATGCTCAAAATACCATAAAAAGTTCAAAAATCGATAAAATCGGTAAAAAAATTCAATAAAAGTGTTCAAAAATCCCTGAAAAAGTTCTAAATTCCAGAAAAATGCACAAAATTCTTTGAAAATTGGGAAACAATTGGCAACTGAAAAGAAATCCCGGCGTGTAAGCAAATTTCCTCTGCCTACTTTTGTGTTTCTCTGCGTCTCCATTTCTGTCCATGTTTAGCTAAATTAATGCTCTGCACTGTGAAGACGCAGACATGCGATAGGGCACGTTTGCATGGCTAGCACACCGTGAAAAGGCTTTTGGATAAAAAAGGAAGCACGAAACATAGAGAACGTGTGGCGGTATTAAATGGACACTGATATACGCTGCAAAAACTAGAAGGAGGCGGGTAAAAGTCGTGTATCTTCACTGCCAGTCATGTCGTCAGTTATGAATAATTCAGCTCGGCGAACGAGACTCTTTTCTTCTTCTTCTTTTTCTTTTTTCTTCTACTCTTACTCCTATTCCCCAGTTTTTCCAACTCCTGTCTTGTTTAGAACAGGCTCAAAGTTCTAAAAAAAACGGTCAAAATTCCAAAAAAATGGTCAAAATTTCAAACAGGTACTCAAAAATAGCAATTCTTGGCGGGGGCGGCTGAATTTAACCCACCTACCTACCAGACTAATATCATCGAATAAAACGTATCAAATGGTGCTCTCAAGGAGCTCTACACGAGCCATCGGATACCTTTCTAGCATCGAACCTTTTGGCTCAGTTTGGGGTAAACAATAGAGAGAGAGAGCTCTCTCTCTCTCGGCATTTCTTTCTCCGCCTCTTTTTTTTGCGCACACGCCTTGTTTTTTGAAAAATGTTGTGTTGTTTTACATATTGTTCTGCGCACGTGTGCGGAGAAAAAATCAGGATTGAGTTGAAAAATGGAAATAATTAGAAAAAAAAGTTTTCAAAATTTTTTGTTTCACAATTTTTTGTACTTAGCGGTTGATCAGCAACTTGAGTTAGTATGAATTTAATTTTGTACAATTTCTAGTATCAAAAAAATTGTACGCCGACCATTCCGTGTACTCCCCGTGAAAAGAGGAACTTGTTCAATAAAAAAAATAAAAAAATTGTTTTTTTCTTTATTTTTTTTTGGTTTTTTTTAGAAGTGGTGTAACGGTAATTTAGAATTTGAAAAAATAACAATTTGGTTTTGAGTTGCTACGCAGTTAATTCGCGAAATGAACCGCGAAAATCGAAAAGTTCGTCAAAATTTAAAAAAAAATCCTAAAATTTTTCTTTTTTTGCAGAAGTTTTCACAAAATGATCTAAAAATTGGAAATATGTAAATTTTGTTTCTAAGTCAATAAACTGTAATAATAGTTTCAAAATTTTGTGCATTTTAATCTGGAAAAAAAATCTTGGAAAATTTAAGATTTTTTTTTTCAAAAAAATTTTTCGAAAAAAAAATTTGTCAACATTTTTTTTTGTTTAAAAAATCATTTTGAGTCGCTACGCAGTTAATTTTAAATATACTTCAAAAAAAATTGTCTTCCTATTGTCGTGTACTACACGTGGAAAACATCGATTTTCATCGAAAAGTTGGATTTTTCAATTTTTCAGATTTTCAGTTTTTCTTAAACATTTTTCATAGAAATCCAGATCCCCAAAGATAAAATCTAGAAATGGTAGCTTAAAAATTACCTTAGGAATAAAGAAAACCAAAGTAGACTACAGAACAGTGTTCATATTTCAAAAATATCGTCAAGTTCGGTGTTTGCAGACTTTTTGAGTTTTCCATGGTTTTTTCTTGTTTTTGATTAATAATTGCTAACGTAAGAATCAAGGCAAAAACCAAAGAAAAACTGTGGAAAAATTGTAAAAATCGCTTAAAATTAGAAATTTTGACGATTTTTTCGATATTTCTGATTTTCAGGTTCTTATAAATTTAAAATCAACAAGCCTGGCCGCATCAAAAGCTACTTTTGATTTCTTTTAATTTCTAAAAATGTTTTTTCTTCACTTTCTTTTAATTTTATTTTTCATTCATTTCTTGCGTGTGCCCTGTGGCGCAGGCGGATATGCGCTTGCCCTGCAAGCGAACGGCGCGAGTTCGAGTTTTTGTGTTGGTCTCGGGCGCTCAGTTCGCTCTCGCCATGCAGTTTGGAAACAGACACACCAAGAAACTCAGTTACAGATCCAAACGGAATTTTATATATAAGGATGATAATTGCGTAAAAACTTGCTTGAAATCTTTCAGAAAAAGTGAAATCAACAGGACAATAGAGAACAGGCGAAAACAGAGCTCCACGATCACCAAATAGGCGGCAATGGCCTAGAATCCCAAATTTGATAATTGAAAATTCTAGGTCATTGGGGCTTCAAAATAGAGTTTTTAGTGTGAAAACGGTGTGGACAGGGTGAAACTGCTTAGGTTCTGAAGACAAAACGAGCGAAAACGAGCGAAATTCAAATCAAATACAGTCGGCGAATACATCATCAACCTCGCTCTACTGCTAAAATCCCTGTAAAACAGTGTTGCACTTGCAAGATTAACTCAAATTCTAGTTTTTACACTTCTTTTCAACGTAAAATCACGTATCCACGACAAGTTGCAGTTAAAATGTGATTTTTCGCTTCAAAATAGGTGCACTACACTGTTGAAAATTGAAAAGTGCGGTAGAGCGAGGCTGATGATGCATTCGCCGACTATACAGTTACGACGCTCCAATGTTCCGCAGGCCCGACATGACTTGACCTGATCTGATCCGCGGAACTTCGGCGCGTCGTTACTGAATTTTGCTCGAAAGTCCAACCTATGGCGATCAAAAAAACAAAGAACACAAGTTTGTTGCGCGTGCGCACGCAATAACCGTCTGCCTCTCTCTGCGCTCTCTCCCGCGCAAACCGCCCAAAAAATGCTCAAAAGAGCAACACGTGGGTGCTGAGAAGTGAAGAGAGGAGCAATGAGAACAAGAGCTTGTCGAAAAATGGTTTTAAAAAGACAGGCATCTCGAGGAAAAGAGCCCGGAGCTATAACAACAGGACCAAAAAAACATTTAGATTGAAAACACTTGAAATTCAATTCGATCGGAGAAGGAGGATGAGGAGTAGAGGGCAGTAGGAGAAGAAGGAAGAAAATTGGAAAAAAAAAAGTTATCAAAAAAAATGTGAGTGAAGGGTGCTCGAACGCCTTCTATTGTCGTGTGGGGGACCACGCAAACATTTTTATTATTTTTCTTTCCCCATCCCTCCCCCCCCCCCCCCCGTTTTTTCCTGCCTTTTTTGCCAGGAAAACAAAAAGGGGGCATTTTTTGCGGCCTAGAATGTGATTTTCTAGGTCACGAAGATTGAAAATTGCAAAAAAAAATTACCTTGACATCAAAATAAAACAAACTTTTTTTTAAAATCCCATTTCCACGAAAATGACCTAGAAAATGCAAAAACTAGTCCCTAATAGCAATTCTGAGCACTAAACTGAAAAAAACCGGCCAAAAACAATGATCGGTGGCATGGCCTAGAAACCCAAAGTGGAAAAACTAGTAACATGGACTAACTTCCCCACGGCTGCCCTGGCCAAAACTTTCCGTGGACTAGAATTCCAAATTTCAAAAACTAGTCCCCGCTGATTTTTTAGCGAAAAATGAAGTTTCCTTTGAAAAACGACGTAGAACAGAAAGAATATTACTAGAATTACTTTTTCAAAGCAGGAAATCTAGGCCACTGCTAGCCTGGCCTGAAAATTCCATGGCCTAGAAACCCAAATTGCGAAAACTAGTCTCTCTGATTTTTTGACGAAAAAAATTGGATTTTTCTTTGAAAAACGAAGTAGAGCAGGGAAACAATTACATGGACTAACTTCCCCATATCAGAAACCTAGGCCACTGTTTGCCTGGCCTGAAATTTCCATGGCCTAGAAACCCAAACTGAAAAACTAGTACCTGGCGGTTTTCAGCTTAAACACGGTTTGTACAAAAAAAAATGTAAACTATAAAAAAAACATAAACTAACTTGCCCACTACTAGCCTGGCCTAAAATTTCCATGACATAGAAACCCAAGTTGCGAAAACTAGTCCCTGATTTTTTACGCTAGAAAAAGCACATTCTTCGAAAAAAAAAAAACTGTAGATTGAGGAAAACGTTACAGGGACAAACTTTTTCCCTTGGTATTCTAGGCCACAGTCTAAAAAAAAATGGCCTAGAAACCCCAACTGCAAAACTAGTCCCTCATCATTTTTGAGCTTAAAACACGATTTGTGTGAGAAAAAATGTAGAAAACTTTTGAAAAATGACATGGACTAACTTTTGACAGCTGGTATTCTAGGCCACGGCCTAAAAAAGCATGGCATAGAAGCCCAAACTGAAAAAACTAGTCCCCGCTGATTTTTTGACAAAAAATGGAACTTCCTTTGAAAAACGATGTAGAACATGTAGAAGAATACTAGAACTAACTTTTCCAGGTTAGAATTCTAGGCCAAACTCGGACTAAAATCTCCGTGGCCTAGAAATCCAAATTGCAAAAACTAGTCCCTCGTGGTTTTTAAGGCAAAAAACGGAGCTTTTCAAAAATGAACATGAAAATGATTAACAATAAAAATTGACAATTTTGTATGACCTAGAAATACCATGTTTGCAAAAACTCGGCCATGAAGAGTTTCCTAGGCTATAAAATGAAAAAGTCTACCAGAAACTAGGAACGGGGATTTGAGTTAATAACACAATTTTTTACAAAAAACAATGTGAAGCTCACAAAAAAGTGTCACATGGACTAACTTTTCGAATTTGGATTTCTTGGCCACGCTGCAAAAACTAGTCCCTGATTGGTTTTTGGGCTAAAAAAACGAATCTTTTCAAAAATAAACATGACGATGACCAAAGAGAAATCAGAAAGATTTTTCATGGAAAAGCAAATTTCCAAAAATTAGGTCATGAAGAATTTTCTAGGCCACCACGCTCCAAAATGACCGAATTTTGGCACGCAAACTCTTATATTGGTGACATTTGTGTTGTAAACTCAATTATCCTTCGTTTTTTTTGTTCAAAAATAGCAAACATTTCGGTTTTCTCCGAAAATGAAAGAATTGGATGGACGAAGAAAAAACTTCCGGTTTTGGAGCACTTTTTGGAGCAAAAAGAGCAAAAAGAGCACGGATGAGAGAAGAAATGAAAAATTCTCATTATGGAAAGAAAAAGTTATGAAAAGATGGGGAAAAGGTTGGAAGGAAAGTTCAGATGGGTAATTATTTTGAAAAAGTTTTTTTTTTTTTAGGCTAACTTTTCCTAGAGCTTTTCTAGGTCATTCAGTTAACTTTTAAAACATTTATTTCAAAAAAAAAAAAAAGTAAGAAAAGAAAGGTTTTGCTTGTTTTTTTTTTCAAAAAAAAATTGTTTTTCCTATTTTTCCAAAAGTGCACCACAATTTATCACATCCTCACTTTTCCTTGTTTTTCATGTTTTTCTTTGGTTCGAAAATGTTAGAAAATGTTAGAAATGCGCGGGAAAACATGACATTTGAATGGGGAAAAGTTTGGGAAAAATTTTTTGAGAACAATTTTTTTTTAATTTTTTTTGTTGCCAGTTTTTTGATTTATTAAATTTCAAATGTGTCAATTTTTGCTTTGGTTTTATTAAAGTAAAGTCAAATTATTTAGTTTTTGAGTAAAAATTGGATCGGAAAATGCATTTTAAAAATGTTCAAAAAAATTGAAAAAATAAATTTTTTTTTGAAAATTTGTTTTTCTTTTTCAAGAATATCTCGCGGCTTGCAATTAATTGAAAGATGGAGATGGATAATGGGAGTTTGCAGTCCACAAAAATTGCGATCTAATTAGAGGGCCAAAGAGCAGAATTTCAAAATTTCAAAAAAAAAAAATTTTTTAATTTTCTGTTTCAAAAAAAATTTTTTTTTTTGAATTTTTGAATTTCCCGCCACGGTGTGTTTATGAAAAAGCACATTCGCACCCTTTTATGAAACCTAGTTCCAGTCCTAAAACCAGCTCCAAACGTGCCAAAAAATAAGAAAAAAGAAGCGAAGAAAAAAAAAGTGCAATTTTCATTAAGAATTTGGGTGGGGACGGATAGAAAATCGAAGAGAGGAGAAGAGGTGTTGGCGTGGTTGGTGGTGGGTGTAGGAGCAAGAAATAAACACGTCGCGCGTTGATTTATGGCTCGGCGAGCCAGCTCCCCGCGCATATTGACCCCCAAGGCGAACAGCTGGTGGACGACAATTGAAAGGGGTGGATACTTTACAAGATGTGGATACTTTAATCGCAAATCAAATGACGTCATTGTTTTGGTTTTGTTTTAGTTGTAGGCATTTAGTAAGTCGCTACGCAGTTTTGTTTTCAGAATTTTTTCAAAAATTCGAAATTTTCAAAATTTTCGAAAAAATTTGCTTTTTTTTTGCTTTTTAGGGATGATTTTTTCCTTTAGATTTGGAGTGTTTGGGACAAATTATGAGTTGCTACGCAGTGCAGCAATAAGGCGAAAATGTGGTTCTTTATTTTTAGAATCTGAGGAGTTTACAAAATTTCAATATACCAAAAAAAAAATTTTTTTTTTTGAAGTTTTAAAATCGCTGTCCTTTTTTTTAAAGCATATTTTTTGCTAGTGTTCTATCATTACTATCTTTCTTAAATAGAACATTTTAGATTAGTCTGTGTGTTTGTTTGTGTGTCTCACACACAAGTTGGCAGTCGACAAAACTCGAACCAGCGACCTATCGATTGACGTTCAAACGAGCTAACCACTATCACAGGTAAACCGCGTAGAGTTTCAACAGATTCTAAAAGGAGTGCGGGCGTAGACTCTAAAAAGTGCACAGAAAGTGTCTCACAGAATCTGTTGAAACTCTTTCCACACTTTTTGCGTATTCTTTTCAAACTCTTTTGAGATAATTTGCTAATTCCGCTGGGCTACTATTATCGTTCATTTGCAAAAAATTCCAAGTATTTTTTATTCGATTGAGAGTTTCAATTAAATAAATAAGAATAAACATTAATGGACAAAATAGAAACGCGATTGAAAAATCTTCTGGATTCCGCAACAGATATCAAGAGGATTGTGGATCCGATTTCCCACCGGTGAGCAGATAACATCCTTAACATCTCCGGCTTTGACCAGCGGCCATGTCCGTCGTTTTTGACACTCACGCCATCGCAGGATCACCTTTCTGAAAACCGCTTTGGAATTATTTTCCTAAAAATCTATGCGAACCTTAATAAATGACATGTGGTCGTTGTTGCGTGTTGGCCGGCTTGCTTCACGAGTTTGCCTTACGGTCCATGTTATTGCCATTGTCCGAAGTTTGCGCCGATGGTCTCTAAAAATTTATATAAAATGGAGAATAAGCAAAAAAGGTTGAGGCGGAAGAAAAGAAAAAAGCTGATGCAAACCTAATTTATTTATTACTCTCGTCTCAGCAAGTGCTCATCTTTTTTCACAAAAAAATTGAAAAACTCACGATTAATCTTGGCGTCTCGGCACTACTTTGGTCAACGTTGAATAAATACGACCGGTCGATATTAAATGAGAAAGTGAGAGAAAGAGGGAGTGATGAATAAGAGTGAGCAATGGTATTTTACTTTCACCCTCTCTCTCAAGATGTGTTAAATACGGTCGCACTTTATTCAAATGTATCGAAAAATTTTAATTTTTTTAAAGAATTAGCACTTGTTAAGACGATAGTAATACTGCCCGACGCACTAACGACCGGACATCTCGGTAAACGCCTGCAACTGTTACGCAGACTTTGGCAACTTTTACGCAGCTCTTACGCAACTGTTAATTTACGCGCTATGGGTTTCTGCTAAAGATCTGCTCAAAAGCTGCGCAACTGAGGGGCTACTACTGCTTTCACTTTGCTTTTCGTTCCTTTTCTCTTTTCTATTAGAAAATAAAACATACTTTTATAATTATTATTTTTATTTAAAAAAAGAAATAGCATTTAATACACATTATTTTCATCTCAACAACAAAAGAGCCGTGAAGGGCATGAGTGTCGGCGGTGGCTGGAAGGCGTCCTGTGAGAATGTCACGGCGAAGTTGGAGGAAGACGTAGTATCGTGCGTGATCGTCGACAATAGTGGTGGGTGTGGTCGGGTAGAATTTGACCTCAAAAGAGAACTCCCAAGGAAGGTCTGTAAAGTTTGTTTTGGGCTTTTAAGTCAACTGGGAATCATCAGAACACCAAAAAAAAAACCAACTTTTCAATTGCTTATCATTATACAACCAGTGTCTGATGCCTTCCTTTGTCGTAGAAGCAGTGAGAAAAGTACTAGCGTTCTTCGATCGACAAGTCGCTCGTCACCTGACTGAACAATGCTTCACCCTCGGAGCCGCGCTGAACGATATATTTTTTTATTTTTGTTATTTTAAGTTTTACGCCCGTTCAAACAACTTACGTTAACCTCAAACTCCTTGTAAACTCCATCCGGCAGACGAACTCGTGGCGCCTGCATTTTGGGATCTCTCGGGTGTTGGCTGGGCGCCGGTGACGTGGTGGATGGTGGATGGTGTTGTTGGTCGACGGGTTCTCTGTCTTTACCCATTTGCTCTGGAAATTAGGAATTTATTTGGCGCTCTCGGGAAAGAGAGAGAGAGAGAGAGAGAAAGAAGTTAGACGGTTATAGAAAACGAGGCGCGTCATCGGTGCCGCGCGGGTGCATTTGAATCGCAAAAATGCTGTGACACTTTTCAAAAGGGCGACCGAACTGGGCGGAAGCATGCTTTGCGGGGGGGGGGGGGGGGGGGAGTTTTTGTGATTAAAAGTTTAAAGGTGAGCCTAAAAAGATAAAAAAAAAAGGTTACTGGGAGCCGATTAAACACTGTAAAAGCCTTTAGACTTTAAATCACAAAACATTCCGTCACAAAGCAATCTCCCTCCGGTCGCATATTTGAAAATCATCACACATGCTTCCGGCGCGTTGCCGCTGAACTTTCCGGACAAAAAATCAATGCAGAATTAGATTAATATATGAAACAAATCAAAAGCGATGCGAAACCGCACAAAAAAACGAGCAAAAAAAAAGTTTTTTTGGGTTGGGCAAAACACGAACCCGCGACATTTAGATTTGTAATCACGGGCACTACCAACTGAGCCACAGAGGACAGAAATCTCTGCAGAACTGAGTGCTTATAAATGAATGATTAAGAGTGTAACGTGAGAAATAGTGGCGACCAGGCTTGTGCGAAAACGAAAACGAAAGTTTTCGATTTTTTCAAGATTTTTCGAAAAAAAATTTCGACGAAAATTTTTTCGACATTTTTTTTTCAAAAAAAAAAATCGAAAATGAAATTCGTTCTCGACTTTTTCGATCACCCCGTTTTCGCACAAGCCTGGTGGCGACGAAGTAAATATTCGCGCAAAAATGATTTTCTTATTATTTATTAATCACATTTTCTTTTTTTTTTCCTCGAAAATATTTTTTGAAAATAAATGAACCTTCCACGTTTCCGAAAAACATAAAAATTTGAAAACAAAAAGACACAAAACGCGTTTTTATTTGAAAAAATGGAAGAAAAAAATAATTATTTTGCGCTATATAATGTGGAATTCGTGACGAGAATGTCTTTTTTCATCTTTTAATTTACCACGGAGTAAAATAATGATAAAAAAATTGCAAAAAAAAGCAAAATACCGACGAAAAAACGGAAAAAAACAAGCAGAGAACAGACGGGCGGTGCCACGATATTTTGTCGCCAAGTGCGGCGCGTGTCGTCGCCAGGTGCGGCGCGTGTCGCGTTTAAGATCTGCGTAACATCTGCAGCCACTTGGGTGCTGCTGCGGCCGCTTTTAAGATCTGCGTAACATGTGTTGCGATCTTCAATGTCTGCGTAACATCTGCTACTGCGTTTAAAGTCTGTTTAAAGTCTGAAAGGAGCTCCAAGTCATGCGCAAAAGCTGCTATAGCCTCTTAGATCTGCGTAACAGTTGAAGGCGTTTACCGAGATGTTTCGACGAGCGGACTTACAAAATCGATCAAATCGGCAACTCTATGTCTCGACAAAAATAGCGCCTAAATCTCGGAAATTTCTCTACACACCGCTTATAAATCTCAAAAATAATATATACCGGCAAAAATGTAATAAAAAAAAGGCTGAAAATAGGAAAAAATGACCAAAAATTTTTAAAAATGAGAAGAAATGGCAAAAAAAAAATTCGATAAATAGGCTCCGCCCTTTTTGCAAGTAGCGCATGCTTTTTTGCAATTCTTTTGATAATCTTCTCAAATTCTCTGAAGCAGAAAGAATTTCAAAAGAATTTCAACAGATTCTGAAAAGAATTCGGTTGAATTATCAGAATGCCGCTCTTTCGATACACTTTTGCGGTTCACAATTCACCCTAGATTCTTTTGGGACTCTTTCCGCACCAAAACTCTTTTGAGACTCTTTTTAAACTATTTGCGGTTTACCTGTGATACCACAAGGGTCACGAGAACTTGAAAGAAATAGGGAAAAGAAATGATTGCCAGTTCTATTTAAAAAAAAACAGAAATCAGTAAAAATAAATAATTGAAGAAGGCGACTTAGTCGCCACAAGCTGCAAGCTTGTTACTAATAAAATTTTTCTGTGTGTCTGTCTGTCTGTGTATGGGTATGTTCGCGGTGCTGGCGCGGTCCCCAGAAGTCCGTGGAAGGCCAAAATTGGAAATCTGAGTCTCCTGAATGCCGCGATGATGCCCGTCTTTTTCAAATTTTGATATCATTATTTTGAGGGGTACTTTACTGTTAGGCCCTTCAACATTATTTTTTTTTCTTCTGCACGTTTTGCATTTCTACAGTCGTAATGAAATCCGCCAGGAAACTCCGGGTCGTTTCAAATGTGACATCACACACTGGAGAAGTTTTCAGCCGGCGGGATGTTCAAGTGTTTGTGGTCTAGGCTGGCGTGCGTGAGTTCGGGAGTTCGAGTTTTACTTTGGTTTTTTCTTTTTTGTTAGATAGTTTTTGTTTAGTTTGTGTCAATTTAGCGGAAAAAGTTAGATTCAAATACGTTTCTTCTTATTTTCGAGCTATGTTGTAATATTTTTTTTTATATTCGGTTAAAGTTCATCTTTGATGTCCATCCACACTATCTGTTTTAGTTTATGAGCGGCTATGGACCAAATATCGCCAATATGTATGTTATTTTAATTTGAAGTAAACCAGGAATTTAATTAATTGTTCCGCATTAAACAGTCCATAATGCATGTTTGCCTTGAACTGAGGTAATTGAAAAGCTCACGAGAATAGGTTTACCAATCAGTTGTTACTGAGTTACTGTAGGCGCTTGAGGCGATTTTCCTCAGATTCTGTCAGAGGAGTTACTGAGAAAGTGGGCAACTCTATTAAAATAATATTCTTAATAGGAACTCATTTCGAAACTCTCCATTCTACCCAAAACATGTGGTTAACACTAGAACAAGTGTTATGGAAAATTTAACTTTTATATTGAGATCGGATGGAGAGAAAAATAAATAACGGGAGAAATAAGGATTACTGATAACTTAAAGAGTAAATGCGACCTTGATTTAGGAGTTTGGAGACGCATTAAAATATTAAAATAATGCATTGGGTTGAAAAAATCAAAAACTATTTTTCTTGCTGCACTGAATAGGTTCGTGACATATTTTTTCGCAATCAACAAGCATGGCCCTATCAAAAACTATCTTTGATCTTTTATTTATTAGAATGATATAAAAAAGCGGATTGACAGGAACACAGAAACACATTAAGTTAATAATTGAATTAATTTTGGCTGTTTACTCAATTTTTCTTTGACATACAGTAAAATTCTTTGAAAAATCAGGGAGACTCGCGCGTCCCCAAGCTTACCCAGAAGGTTTTTGACGGCGATAGCTGTCAACAACCTTCTGGTTGAGACTAATTGTAAGAAATTTTTTGTTAATTTTATCGATGAAATTTCGTCAAAATACGTTGTAAAAAACGCGCAAAATTCAGTTACATTTATGCCTCAAAACTTCTTCCACGGCCGCTATTTTTCAAATGTTTTAAAAATTCAAAAAAAAAAATTTTCAATTTAAAAAAAGTTTTGCAAAATGTTTTTGTTTCAGCGTTAGATTTATGTGTGAAATGACTGAAAAATAATTTTAAAAAATTTAAAAGTAGAGAGAAATAGAGAAAAATGACTTTTAAAAATAAAAAAAAAATGCAAAAAAAAATTATGAAAAAAAGTTTTTTATAAATAATTTTGATGACCGGGAAGAGGTATTGCATGGACTAGCTTATTCAAAAGCCGTATTTTTTCAATTCTAACAATATTTTATGCACAAAATTTACGGGAAAAGTTGAATTTTTACTTGGATTTCATTTTTCAACAAAAAAAACATTTCTTTAATTTTTGAAATTTTTAAAAAATTTAAGTGGGCTTATTTGTAGAAATGACAAAACAAGCAACAAAAAAACGACAGAAGTGATTTAAAACACACTATAATAATGCCAAAAGTACACCCAAACATGCTCGAAAATTTTTTAATCGATTTTCGGGTCCAATAATTTCTGACTAACGGACTATGTCAGAGACTATTCTTGACACTATTCCCCTCAGAGAATTTTCTCCCATTTATCGCCCTGCCTATGAAATTTACCTCCTACAAACTCAAACTAACTATTCTTGTTTTCAAAACGAAATGTGATAGTTATACGCACACACTTGCCCTTTTTTCTTTATTTCTTGTCATTTTTCAATGACTTCTAGGAACGAGAGGACAAAATAAGTGAGTGACTTGGAAAAAACAAGCTGCTTTCATTCTTTTCTTTTTCTTTTTTTTTACTAGTCGAACTAGTACTAATAGGGGTCGAATCGATTCTAGTAAATATCTATTTATCGTGTTTTTAAACTAGTTGCATCATAAAAACATGAGTCCGCAATCACCGTTCTGTCTGCGTCTCGTCGGCACCAATAAGCAGGGTTTTTTCATGATGAAACTCGAGTGACGCGGCGTGTTAGGGACTACGTTTCAGAAAACATTTTTGAGATCAAATTTTCGAGCGCCAATTCTCGCGTCTCTTTGTCTCCATTTTTGCACGCTTTTTGCTAGACTTGGCAGAATGCCATTGTCAAGACGCAGATACGCGAAAAGGCGCGAATTCCTTTACGTAGGGTCTAGCAAGCCGTGAGTGAAAACACAATAGTAAAAACTTTTTGGTCTAGAAAAGGCGCAGTTTTATGATCAGAGCAGAGTTGACTGGTAACCAACCAACCAAAGCGAACATTTGAAAAATTCAGGTCGCTATGCAGCAGAATAGGCATGTTGTTTTGTTACACTAGACACTGACACTTAAGTTTAACATGAAATGACATGACAGCAGCAGCAAATCATTGAAAATGTGACAAATTTCACGGGTGACCAACATCCTAGGCCAATGAGCTCAAAATTGCGCGTGGAACGGAATTCGGAAGTGCTTGGAAGTTTTACAACGGTCTGGGGGTATTTCCATGAATATTATAGAGCAAAAGTCCAACAAAAAAGTAAAAAGTGGAAAGGCGGAGTTTCAAAAAAAATTATTTAAAAAAAATCATAGCAGAGGAGAAAATTCTGATTTTAAAAAGGTAAAACAAATCAGGTTTTTGAAAATTGGAATTCCATTAATCCAAAACTCAAAAACGTGGGAACAAGAAGCAAGAGAAAAGCAAGGAATAGATTGGAAATTTTACTTTTTTTCTGGAAACTTCCTCTCTCCAAAAACAATAGTTTTGATCATTCCAGTGGCCAGAAATCAAAAAAACATGGAACATAGAATAAACAACAACAGTAAACTACAAAAAATAGTCCAAAAAACAGCAAAAAGTGCATAAAAAGTACTAAACAGTCTACAAATATACAGAAACCCCACGAAAATTGCTTAGAGATCATGAATGTCCGAAAACTGCAAATAGTCTGAAAATTAATAGTAAAAAACGCATGAAAAGTCCAAAAAAAGGCTTAAAAATTGTATTGTCGGCCCGCCAAAATGGTCAAACGCGCTCCACTGAACTCAACGCTATGCGATTTTCATTTTGGTTTTCAATTTATTCAATTTCACGTTGAATTTATACGTGAAATTAAATAATTTCGAGACCAAAATGAAATTAGCATAGCGTTGAGTTCAGCGCAGCGCGTTTGACCATTTTGGCGGGCCGACAATATAAAGTTCAATAAAAAGTTCAAAAAAGTCCAAAAATTCATTAAAAACATCCGAAAAATGTCGATAAAATTTTAAAAATTAAAAAAAAAACCTTTAAAAAATACAAAAATGGCCAGAAAAAATATACAAACGATTCCAAAAGAGTCCAAAAAAAAAACACTGATGGCTTCTGAAAAAGATAAAAAAAAAAGAAAACAGAAAAGTCGAAAAAGCCCAAACAATTTCCTAAAAACTCAAATAAGTTAAAAAATGTCCATAGAAAGTTCTGAAAATCCTCTAAAATATCAACAAAAAGCTCCTAAACCCTCTTAAAAACGTTCTTAAAAAACCCAAAAACCCTTTAAATTAGTACAAAAACTCCTAAAAATCGAAAAAATTCCCCTAAAATTCCTAAAAATGTTTAAAAACGCTAAAAAATGTCCAAAAACATAGCTTAACAAATAGTATTTGAAAAACAGAAGAAAACAGCGAAATAAAGAAAAAAAGGAGCAAAAAAACAACCAAAAAATGTCTGAAATCAAGGCTGAAAATGGTGAATAATTCAGGAAACTAGCACAAAAAAGCGCCTAGTCATTCGAGATTTAGAGCCCTTCAAAAATGGATGGGAACATTTTTTCGTCCATTTTTTTTAAACTGGTAAGAAAATTGCCACGTGACAATGAGACAGCATAGCAAAAACTCGGGCAATTTTTAAGGCACCTATATGGCTATTAGCCGTTGGAAATGACTGCTAGACATTGAAAATGACAGACTCATAGATAGCTTCCGATTGGCGATCGGGATGGGGGTTTGGCAGGAGCTTGGCAGGGACTTGGCGCTGCCTTGTCACCTATTGGAAGCGGCTAATAGCCATATACAACCCGAAAACCGAGCAGAGCAGAGCACAATTTCTTCAAAAAGGCCAAAATGGAACAATCAAGGAAAAATTGGAAGAAAAAAAGTTTAGAGCGGCCTAACTAATTCCCCATTAATCTCGACCCGCCCAAATTTTCTAAACAAATGGGGAAAGTAAAAAAAATGAGAAAATGTTGATGAAAATTCCAAAAAAAAAAAAAATTTTTTTGAGAAAAAAAAAGATATCGAAACGAGAATAGTTCGGTTCGCAGAGAAGAATTGGATATCAAATTGCCTCACAATTCCTTCAAATGACGTGTGAGAATTAACTAGTTGAACACTGGTCCGAATAATGTCACAAAACGCCAAAAAATTAAAAAAAAATTCAAATTTTCAAAAAAAAAAAAAAAAATTGTTTTCGCGCGCTAAAACAAACTTTTACATTTGTTTTTAAATAAAAGAAAAATAAACAAATAAACTAACGAGTAGATGTTCCATGCCACGAGTGTTTCGGGTAGACGTCCATGGAGATTGTGCTGATTTTCGGATTCACCATCGACATGCTGCTCGTTTTGCGACCGTTCGTCAAGAGAGTTTCTCGGCTTTGGTACTGCAAAAAATTGTGTTTTGTTTGGTTTTTGTGGTGAAACCAATTCACAACCCGGCGACCTCATCAAACTTCTATTCAGAAAAAAAAGCAAAAAAAAATTTCCGAAAAAATGTTTTTTTTTTCATTTTTTTGGCGCTGTGCCAATTCCAACTAAATCAGCGTTTTGCTTTGCAAAAAAAAGCTTTGCATCCCCAAAAAACAACAATTTCGAAGCTCTTCGGTGTTTGCACACTTTGCACCATATTCTACGACAATTTCCCAAAACTTGCCATGTTAAACGTGTCTTTTCTGCTTGGCGGTTGGGTGAATACTGACGCTTTTCTGCTACCACCAGACACATGTGCGTGCGATTTTTCCTGGAGAAAACCGTCTAATAGACCGCCAAATGCCATAAGTTCTGAAATAGAAAAAACAATTTTTTGAAAAAAAAAAGTGTTTTTCGAATATGTTTTTTGATTTTTTCTACTTTTAATTGCTCGCAAACGAAGTAAAAGCAGAAAAACAACAATACACAAAAAACAAATCATAAGAAAAGGCCCAGAAAAGGCTTCAAAAACTTTAAAAAAAAAAACAAAAATAACTTATCCACGTGTACTACACGGAATGGCGGGAATTCAAAAAAACTTTTACAAAATTGAGTTTTTGCTAATTTTAAAATTTTACAAGGTTTAATTTGGTAAAATAGCACAACTAACAAAAAATTTTATCAATTTAACCAAAAAAAAACGGAACATTTTCGATAATTTTCAATTTTTTGAAAACTGCAAATTACTGGAATTTTCAGCCATCATTACTACTTTTTATGCATATTAGATTCCTAAATAAACGTGCAAAAGCTCTAGAAGACGTCTAGAATGCCAATGAGAAAAATCGGAGTCATTGAGAGGAGCAAAAACAAAAATTGGCTCAAAAGAGGAGGAAACAAAGGGAAAATACTATAATTCCGTATTCAAAATTCCAGGTTCCGTTATCCGTGAAAGCCTACAAAACAGAAAAAAGAGCAAGAAAAAATGAGTAAAAGAAATGAAAAAAAAACACTAGTAAAGATTTATTTCGTTTTTAGTGTTTTTTTTTTGGTTTTTTCCTCCTTTTTTTGAAAAAAAAAACCATTAAAAACTCTGCAAAACTATTGGTTTTGCGATGAAAAAATCAGATAAAGCCTTTTATCATGTATTGTCGGCCCACCAAAATGGCCAAACTCAACGCTATGCGATTTTCATTTTGGTCTCCAAATTATTTCGTTTCACGTTTAAATCCAACGTGAATAGGAATAATTTGGAAACCAAAATGAACATCTCATAGCGTTGAGTTCAGCGGAGCGCATTTGACCATTTTGGCGGGCCGACAATAGAGGAAATAAGTAAATCCAAAAAAATCGAAAAACCCGCGAAAAACACAAATTGTCGTCAAATCTGGTGCAAAGTCCGCAATGCACCGCATTTGACGAAGTTTTGCAGAAAACTTCAATTTCCTATCAAAAAAAGTGTTTTATGCGATTTATCATCAAAAAACTGAAAAAAAAAAGTTTAAAAATTGTTCATTGTCGTCAAATCGGGTGGAAAGTCCGCAAAACACCAAACTTGACGAATTTTCGCAGAAAACAGTAAATTTAAGTTCAAAAACTCATAGTTTTAACTTTATCAATATGAAAATTTAGAAAAATTCGAAAAATGTGAATTGTCGTCAAATCTGATGCAAAGTCCGCAATGCACCATATTTGACGACATTTTGCAGAAAACTTCAATTTCTTATTGAAAAATGATTTTTTATCCAGTTTATCCGCAAAAAAAATAAAAACAATGTTGGGAAGGCACGTGGCCGCCCTCGTTGGTATTAACGTGGTCACCTACACGTGGAAGTAGAGTAACCAATTGAACTTTATTATAATATTGAATTGAGATTCATTCCTAATAAACGGTTCCCCTCTCTGTCGTCTTTGTCCCTTCACAACAGTGGCGATCAGGATAGAAGACTTACGTGGTGAGCCAAATTTGTATAATGACTAAAGCGCACAATCAAGAAGCGCTAACCGAAGCGCTTGCCGCGTTAATGACGCAATTAGCGTCTTCTAATGAGTTGCACAGGCAGCTCATGGAGGAAAATAGGGCGTTAAGGGATGCCGCTAGCGCTGCAGAGCCACCGCGCGCGACAGCAGGTGGGACCCGAGCGTCAAATCATGTCAGACTTATGGCTGACTTGTCAAGAAGAATACAAAAGTATTCATATACAATCGGCGAACCAGACTCATTTATGAGATGGTTAACGCGACACGAGCCTATCTTTGAAGAAGATGGTTCCGAGTTGTCTGAGCGAGAAAAAACCAGACTTCTCCTTGGGTCGCTGGAAGAAACCACGTTCCACCGATTCGTGGATTCGCAGCGTGACGTGGAAGACATATATGATGTCCCATTTAAAGAGACTGTAGCCGCTCTTACTAAAATCTTTGGAGCGCAGCGTAGCCTAATGGTTCAAAGACAAGCATGTTTCCATATTAGTCGCAGTTCCGGAAATTGGGAGGACCCGCTTGAATACACGAACCATATTGGTCAGGTTGTCGCAGGCGCCAAGCTGGCAACCATGACTGCAGATGAGTGGTCCGTTTTTCTATTTTTTCGCGGACTAGATGCGCCAGGAGATGCTGCTGCTAAAATTTATTTAATGCAGTTTACGGAAATGGCCGAAAGGAAAGGAGAGACCATCACACTCTCTCAGATCCACGATGAGTGGATGCGCTTTGTGCAAATTAAACAGCAAACAAAGATAGTTGCCACGTCAAAACAAAACCCACAAACACCAGTCGAAGTGTGGAAACTCGAAGCAAGTAAAACGAAACGAAGAGAGAACGCAAAATTTACGCCGAAATGGGGTAGTAAGGACCGGAGACCGCCTTTCTGCGATTATTGCAAAAGAGCTGGACATCATATCTCCAAATGCTTTCTGAAAAGAAAAGATGAAGGAACAGAGACGCAAAGCATCAAAGTAGATGTAGTGAACGCAGAGTTGAGCGCAAAGCGTAGTGTGCGCGTGAATGTGAACGGGAAGCCGCTACAGTTTGACCTGGATACAGGTAGTATGATCACTATAATCAATTCCGAAAGTTGGAATATGATTGGTCGTCCGCCACTAGAAAGAGTAGAGCACCGTATATCGTGTGCAAATGGCTCGGAAATGAGGGTCTTGGGACGTGCCAGAGTGACTTTCGCGCTAAAAGGTTCAGAGTACAAGGGGTACGTCTACGTTCGTGAAAAGAATACGAACTTAATTGGTATGAGTTGGTTAAGCCAATCACCGCTGATGCGAAAGGCCATGGATGTCATGGTAAATCAAATTGAAATACCGAGTGCTGGAATGGCCCGGTTAAAGGATAACCCAACGGTTAGAAGAGGCAACTGTCAGCAGAATACGAAAAGAACACGTATCACGCCATCAAAACCATGTCCGGATACGAAAAAGCCTTGGGCACATATTTATGTTGATTTCGCAGGTCCAATTGATGGCTTTTGGTTTTTAGTTGTGGAAGATTCCAAAACTAAATATGCGGAGGTCAAGTTGACCAGGAAAGCATCTGCAGCCGCTACAGTGGATCTCATCGAAGAGATTTTTGCAACACATGGGTATCCAGATTGGATCGTCAGTGACAATGGAACACAGTTATCCAGTCACTTATTTAAAAAGATGTGTGAGTCACACGAGATTACTCACAAGACGACAGCCACTTACTGTCCGAGATCAAATGGCGCAGCCGAAAGATTTGTCGATATATTAAAACGAGGTATTGCAAAGATCAAAGGATCAGCATCTATAAATCAGCGAGTTTTGAACAACTTCCTGATCAATTATCGGAATACACCTCATGCCGCTCTAAATGGAGCTACACCAGCTGAGTGCCATTTCAGTCGAAAAATAAGAACGACGAGGTCGTCACCCATGCTAGCCGAAAGGGCTTCTGAAAACACTGAATGGACTCGTTACCAAAATAAGATGAAATGGGCGTATGATAAACGAAATGGCGCGCGGGCAAATACGTTTGAAGTTGATCAAAAAGTGTATGCGAGAGTGCAACACGGGAACAAATGGTCTTGGGGTTACGGTAAAGTAAAAAAGCGTGTCGGTAGCGTACTGTATGAAGTACAAGTAGGCGAAAAAAAGCAGCGCTGTCACGCTAATCAGTTAAGACAGCGTCATGGCGACAAAGGTCCAGAAGAGCTATTCAGCGATTCAAATTTTCCATTGTTTTCTGATTCAATGCCCGCTCAAAAAACTAATTCGCCTAAGCTGATAAAAAATCCGCGAGTTTCGGAGGGGCTCCGGGGGGAAACTAATCTTTTGAGATTTCCAGACTTTTCTTCTTTTTCTTGTAATCATCCAGAGTTCGATGTGGTTAATAGTGGTCGTAGTCCACGGGGTGTCCGACAGGGTGTATTTGGTTCGTCTCCAGCTGCCCATGACACGTCGAGAAGTGATGGTTTTGATCGTGTAAATCGTGGAAATCAGAAGAGGGAATGCAGAAGTGAACTCAACGAACATCAGCCAAATAGTCGAACATTTTTGGAGAGGAAGGAAGAAGTGTCGTCTCCGTGTAAACAACAATTGGAATCGGAAGTTCAACAGGATGTGTCTTGTGTTCAACCCGCACCCAACCTAAGTCAATCTTTGCGAAGAAGTCAACGAAACCGACGTGCACCCGTCCGTTATGATCCATGTTTGGAGCTCCAGTCACACTCCGAGGATCGTGCACCAAAGCGAGGATCAGCTCCATATTCTGATCATGCCGCCGCTCGCTCTAGAGGTCTACATATCGCCTCGAATTGTCGGTTGGCTCCTAGCCAGGGCCGGACAAAGGACAACTTCGTAAAGGGGGAAGGTGTTGGGAAGGCACGTGGCCGCCCTCGTTGGTATTAACGTGGTCACCTACACGTGGAAGTAGAGTAACCAATTGAACTTTATTATAATATTGAATTGAGATTCATTCCTAATAAACGGTTCCCCTCTCTGTCGTCTTTGTCCCTTCACAACAAACAAATTCTGAAAATCGCGATTTGTCGTCAAGTTCGGTGCAATGTCCGCAATGCATTATATTTGACAACAGTTTGCAGAAAATTAAAGTTAAAAAAAAATTTTTTTCAATGGAATACAACACAAATACATTTAAAAAATCAGCAATAACGTCAGATTATCGATAAGTTGGATACCAAGTTTTTTATGCAATGGCACCAAGAATTACGGTATAATTATATTTTTTTTAAAAACCTAATTTTCAATAGAACAATGGGAAAAAAGCTAAACCAAGAAAGTGAGTGAAAATGGAATGAAATTAGAAAGGTTTAAAGACTAATCACCATTTTTCAAAAATAGTTTTTACACTTTTGGGTATCACTGCTTTATTGAGCTCTCAGTGAGCTCTAATTCACTTAAGGCTCGAATTCCCAGAGTAATAGACATCAAAAATAAACACCTACTGACAAAAAAACAGCAACAGAGTGTTTGCGTACTCTAAGAAAAAAATAGACCTCTCTGAATTTCTTATGCTATGTATTTGTTTCATC
Source organism: Caenorhabditis japonica (assembly GCA_963572235.1). Classification (NCBI taxonomy): domain Eukaryota; kingdom Metazoa; phylum Nematoda; class Chromadorea; order Rhabditida; family Rhabditidae; genus Caenorhabditis; species Caenorhabditis japonica. The sequence goes on along the minus strand of OY754343.1, from coordinate 19,588,803 downwards.
GCTGTTTGAATTTTCAAAAGTACGCAAACACCGCGTTCTAATTTTTTTGTTGTTGTTTTCCCAATACCGGCTTCAAAAAATCAAAAAATAAAGAATAAATGAAAATAGCGACAGAAAACAGAATAAATTGGAAGAAAAAAACCATTTTAATTCATGTATTTATTATTTTTGGATTTTATTTTTCAGCTGCAAAAAAGTTGGCTGATAAATATTTATTATGGGGTTTTTTTGTTTTTTGATCATTAATACAAATTTAATTTACGAAATAGACGGGAAAATTGTAGTTTTTGCAATTTTTCGTCAATTTCGGTGCACTACGGACTTTGCACCCGATTTGACGAAAATTTCGATTTTTTTTGATAGAAAAACTCAAAAGTGCGACTTGTTTGAACATAAAATCGAATTTTCTGCAAATTGTCGTCAAATCTGTTGCATTGCGGACTTTGCACCTTATTTGACGACAACTTGCAGGAAAACGCCAGGACATCAAAAATGAGGTTGGGACAGTACAAAAAGAAGAGTCAAGACACCATAAAGTGCCAGGAGCGCAAGAAATAAGAAAAGTGACATGAAGGAAAAATTTTGGGTACACGAAAACTTGGGGTACATCGAAGGGTATCAATTTCAATTTCACTTTTTTTTCGCGCCATGTTTTTTGCGCATAATGACGTAAAAATAGTGCAAACTCAAAAAAAAAGTTCATTTTTAGGACTTGAAATAGAAAAACAAAGTATGCAAAATTCAGAGTAGCAGCTGTCTGATTTTAAAATAGGCTAGGCTCTCTGCTTGTCCACTTTTAAAGTTTGTCGCTATGAAGACGCAGAGGATTGGGACAAGCGTCTAGCATCACTGCGTCTCTATTTTTGCACGCTTTCCGCTGTGGAGACGCAGAGAATTAGAGGAAGCGTCTAGCTTCTCTGCTTCTTGATTTTTGAGCGCTATAAGGTATGTAGACGCAGAGAAATGCGACAGGGTGCGTTCAGCGTCTAGCGCCTGTGGAGACGCAGGCATGCGATAGGCCGCCTATGCATTTTTAGGCTCTAGCGCGCTGTCCAGGTGGGAAGAAAGGAAAATCTACAGGATATATCCTTGAAGAAAGTTCTAGAAAAGTTCCAGACACTTTATCGCATAAAACAAGGCCAAAAGTCAGCGAGCCGTACAAATTGACATGACAGAAAATGGGTGGGAATGGAAAACAAGGAAAAAAGGAAATTTGATAGTGTCATTGAGAAATGAAATAAACCGCCGGTGTTTTGTACCAGTGTGAAACTAAAAACACGATTATTGTTTTTGTTGTGCTCTGTGTGCTCATTGGAGCCAGGACCCTAGAGCCAGGAGCCAGGAGCCAAGAGCAAAGGAGCAAGGAGCCAAGGGGCATCTGCATCTGAGAACAGCTGATGGTCAAAGCTTGCGGAACAAGAGTGACATGACAGATGGACAGAGTATCAGGGACAATAGTACTAGTAGCTAGAAATCACATATTCAGTCAGTCATCTATTCCGCCCCATATTTTATGCCTAATGGAGCACGAGCGGCATCTAAAAAAAGTGATCACTGTTTTCTTCCCCCTCCTTCTTCCACCCCTTTTTTTGAGCCCAAACAATCACAAAATTTGCCTTTCTTCCAATTTTCAAACTCGTTAGCTCAGATTTTCAGACTCTCCTTTTGTCAAAACATGCTTTCAGAGTTTGTGAAAATATGACATTGGATACTGAACAACGGATACGCGAACCCGGAAGTCTGGCAGGCGATGAGTAACGCGAACAAATTTTTTGAAATTTTTTTTTTTCAAGTTCAAAAAAAGCATTATTATCGGCCCGCAAAAATGGTCAAACGCGCTCCGCTGAACTCAACGCTATGCGAATTTCATTTTGGTTTCCAAATTATTTCATTTCACGTATAAATTCAACGTGAAATGAAATAATTTGGAGACCAAAATGAAAATCTACATATCGTTGAGTTCAGCGGAGCGCGTTTCACCATTTCGGCGGGGCGACAATATTTTTTTTTATTGCTTATCGACTAAAAGTAGGCGGAGCTTTTTACGGTATAAATTTTAAACTTTTTGCAGCTATTCGAAGCTTCAAAAAAGCTTTGTACCGTTTCAAAGTTTTAAATTTTATGATTATTATTGTCCATTTGTGAAAAAAGCAAATGCGCTCCACGAAACTTAGTACTTCGTGGATTTCATTTTCGTCGCCAAATTATTTCATTTCACGTGTAAATTCAACGCGAAATAAAATAATTTGGCGACGAAAATGAAATCCACGAAGTACTAAGTTTCGTGGAGCGCACTTGCTTTTTTCACGAATGGACAATATGAAAAATTAAATGAAATAAAGCAATTCTTACATGTTTTAATTCTTTTTCTTCTTAATTTTTGATTTAAAAATTTCAAAAATTTATCGAAAAAATGGAAAAAATTGATTGATTTTAATTAAAAGTGGGCGGAGCTTATTACGATACTTTTTTTTCAGAAAAAATGTATAAAAAATAGACCTGATAACGTTTTCTGGATAATTTTTGCAATGAAATGAAAACAATTTTTTAACATTTTTCGAAAAAATTGATTGTTTGTGGAATTTTTAAAATTAAAAGTGGGCGGAGCCTAACATGATATTTTTTGCAAAAAAAAATTATAAAAGATAGACACGATGACGTCTTTTGGATAATTTTCGCAATGAAATGAAAGCAATTTTTTTTTTATTTTTCGAAAAAAATTGATTTTTTTAAAACTATTTTATAAAAAGTGTGAGCAGCTATTTTTTGCAGAAAAAAACTTAGAGTAATCAAAAACAATTTTTGAGTTGTAATAATTTTTTTTGCGATGAAAGCAATTTTTTTTTTAATTTTTTGAAAAAATTAAAAAAATTGCATTTTTTTTTTTTGGAATTTTTTTTATGAAAGTGGGCGGAGCCTATTACGGTGAGGGAGCAAAGCTGGAACTAACGTCTTGAAAACTATACAAAATTGTGATAGTTGAGCACTTTTTTGCATTGATTTTTTTTTGAATTTTTAATTTTTCGAAAAAAAAATTTTTCGTTTTTTTGAATTTTCAAACTTTTTTTTTTGATAAAAGGGGCGGAGCCTATTTTTTGAAAAAATAACAAAATCAACATCAACACAAAGTGAAAAAAAATTACAGATTTTTGGTTGAAACAGTTTTAAAAATAGACAATTTTGGAAATTTTGATTTTTTTTTTTCAATTTTCCTTTTTTAAGTTAAGTTTACTGGGGTACTGCTTTTTTTTTGTATTTTTGAGATCTAACTTTGATATAAATCAACGATTTTAAGTTCTGGAAAAATAACAGAAATAGGAAGAAAAGAAAAATTTTTTTTTTTGAAAATTGAAAATTGAAAGTCAAAATTTTTTCCTTTTTCCCAAAATGGGCGGGGTCTTGAAAAATCATTGTCAGGGATTGATTGGATCTCAAATTTCATCAACCTTTATCTCAAAAACACAAGAAAAAAGGTAGAACAATTAGAAATAAGGAACGGATGACTAGAATTTTCTAGAACAGCCATCACAAAAAGTGGGATGGCTGTGGCGCTTTCATTTTCATTTTCAAGCGATTTCATGCAGTTAAATTAACGGAACTTCGTCAAATTTCACTTTTCTATTACACTATTTATGAGCCACATTGAAATGTGGTTAAAAAAGCTCCTCCCCCTTTTTAATAGGACGATCCTAGAGAGGTGTCGCAAAAAAGAAAAGATGCAAAAAAGAAAGAATGAGTTTAAGCGAGCACAAAAACAGAGGAAGCAGGTGGAAACTGAACGTCATTTTCAAGAACGCCGTGTGTGTCAACTCTGGCTGGCTGGCTCAGACTCGATTAATTTGCCAATTTTCCAATTAACTCTCCTTTTTTCTCTCTCTCCTTTTCCATGCCTTCTACTTTTTTTTCTTTCAGTTTTAACACAGTGACACTCTAAAAAATTCAAGAAAAAAAGCGGCGTGACGCCATAGAAAAAATGGCATTAAGATGGTGTTATTTGGGGCGTTTCGTTTGCACCAAAATGGATTTTTTTTTTCATTTCGCGCCACCGAAAGAAATCCGAACAGAACACATTATTCCTGAAAAATGACAATAGGGGAAAGGGGGAAAAAAATTAATTTAAAATCGTGTCACGACCCCGAAAAGGACAGGGTGCAAAAGTCATTTTGTGATGGGAGTGGGATGACCATGGATGGGTGTCGTTCGCTGAAATTCCATAAATTTTAAATTCCGTCTCACAGACACAGAGCATCGGTTTCGGCATTTTCCTATTAGTTTTTTTCTGGAGGGAGGGAGGGGGAGGGTATGGTAATAGCCTAATATACAAAAATGCACGATAGAATTCAAACACGGACACTATATGCATCCACCATTTAACCTGTGTTAAATGCTAATCAGTTCACAAATAGAACTCCCCGCTCCCCTCCCCCCTCCTTCCTTAAGGCAAAAGTACCTCTACATAATAGAAAGGCTCAGGGTGCGAAAAAAAACGAACAAAACGGTAAGCGATGCAAGAAAGAAAAGAAGAAAACATGCAAAAATAGTGTCAAAACAAAATAAAAAAAGGGAAACACCTTCTATGCTGAAAACACGTGTCCCATGAGACGACGAAATAGGGGTCAAAATAAATAAATTCGCACGCGCGCATCGAAACATGTTCAGGCATTAGAACCGCAAAAAAATGTTTATATTTTTAGTCGACAAGCACCCCAAGGGTCCACAGTTTAGAGCAAGAAAAATTGCCGCCGGTTCTAGAACAAAAAGGCAACAAATGGGCGGATAAGGAGCACTTATTCATCAATTCTCTCTTCAGCTTTTCGACACTTGTTTCCTCTAGAGGTTTCGGGTCGATTATCCTCTTTTTTTTCGCCTTTCACCATGTGGTTTTTACGAGCGGGAGCCACACAGAAAAGGGCATTTGGCGGCCACCAATAAATTTCCGAATTAGAGGAAATTGGGTGGATTTTATTTACAAAAAGTTGGTCTATCATAGTGTGGATTTGATTTACAAAATTTTCATCAACCCTAGTGTGGATTTACGAGCAGAAAACCCCGAAATTGGATAAAAATACGAAAATTAAGCAACTTGACATTCTTCCTTATCTAGTTTACTCTTTTCCACCCTCTTCCTCCTCCTCCTCTCAAAGCCATTATTATTTTATTTTTTTGGCTGTTTGTTGCATTTTCCTTCCTCCTTTTTTCCTCCCGCTAAATTGGCTCAATTGCTCAAACTTTTGAGGGTGACGACGCCAATTTATGTGTGTATTTATTTACAAATTGGCAAAACAGTGATGAGTAAGGAAGGAAAGAAAACGAAACAAAAATAAAAATAGAAACACTCAGCTAAAAGCCATAGAAGACGGCTAATAGCCATCGAACTCGTGGCATGCGCCAAATGACTTTTAGCCAAATACTGCTTGGAAACATTTGTAGGTTGCAATGATTTCAGAATTGGTGAAAAAGAAGATGATGATGAAGAAGAAGAGGCGGGAAACATGAATATTCAAATGTTTTCTTTTTTTGGGAGTGAGGAAATTCAGGTAAGGATTGCTCTTTGAAGTCATTTGAGGAAGTAGATCAAAAGCGTGACTTTTCAAATGGTGGCGTGGCGTGGCGCAGTGGGGTGCATGCAACCCACCGCAAGCACTTTTGAAAAAAAGAAAAAGATTGGCTCAAAGATTTTGCAACAATAAAAAAGTTCGGACGTTCATAAAAGGGTAATCAAGATTTTCTCAACAAGTTGGAACATTTTTTGCTTTTTTGAGATGGTGGACAGCTGTTGGGCAGCTCATGGGCATTTAATGGGCAACTAACGAGGGATGGGCACCTGATGGACATCTAATAGGCTTCTAGTGAGCAGCTAGTGGACAACTATTGGGCAGCTATTGAGCAGCTAATGAGCAGATAATGAGCAGCTAATAGGCAGCTGGTGGGCAGCTAGTGGGTAGCTAGTGGGCAACTAGTGAGCAGCTACTAAGCAGCTAATGGGCGGATAGCAGGCAGCAGATGGGCAGCTGATGAGCAGCTAGTGGGCAGCTAATAGGCAGCTGGTGGGCAGCTACTAAGCAGCTAATGGGCGGATAGCAGGCAGCAGATGGGCAGCTGATGAGCCGCTAGTGGGCAGCTAATGGGCAGCTGGTGGGCAACTAATGAGCAGCTGATAGGTGACTAACACACAGCATGACATTTCATAATTCTACATTTAAAAATCCCAACTTTGAACATGTGTGTCACTATAGAAACCACCCTAAATGCGCAGCAGGCTTACACAGCAAGTTAGAAAAAAAAGGCAAGTGGTGACAGGTTGGCGGTGAAAACGGACGACCATTGAATAATTACATTGCATTCCGTGTTTTTCCCTACCCATTGCCATTGTTTTTTCGCCATGTGCCGCCTTGTGTTCTATTCTATGGTGCTGGATAGGTCTGAAGCACTTTTTCTCGCAAAATTGTCGCGAAAAATGTTTACAACAAACAATAAAGAAGGCTGTTTTTGGGCGAGAAAAAATAAAGAAACAATGACGTTCTGGAGTGTTTTGGTGTTAGAAATAAGGAAGGAAATTTTGGATTGCTGTTCTGTTTGTATGCAAATGGGAAATTTAGGGAATGTTTGGTAATTTTCCCAGTAGTTTCTTATCTTCTGCTCATCTTCTGCTTACCCACTGCCCACTAGCTGCCCATAAGCTGCATATTATCTGTCCATTAGCTGCTCATAAACTGTCCATGAGCAGACAAAAAAAAGGAAAGGCGCTCTATCGCTGTCTGTGGTTCCTCTAACCCCATCCGCCACGCTGTTTCCCTCACTGTTTCGCTGTCTACGTTTCTCCCTTGTGCTGCAGGTGAAAGAAGAGAGATGGAGCGGGCCCGCGCAGGAATCAGTTTTATTGTTTAATTTATTACAGTTACAATCAAACCCACGCCATTTTAAACTGATTAAAGTACATTTCGGTCTCTTCCACGGGCTGTAAACTTTTCTTGCTTTCCGATGATTGTTTATCTGTGCGAAAGACGTGGGAAATCAGTGGAATCGATTGAATGAACTCTTTTTTCCACGCTGGTTCCGAGAAAATGCTGACTGTGCAGATGAGAAGAGGGTTTCTGGAAAAAAGGTATATGAATGTTTCGGGGAAATAGGTACCTACAAAAATATGCAATTTTCCACACAATGTGCCAATGGATTTTTAAGCCACGCGGGCACCATATCAAGCACTAAAATCATGAGCAATGAGCAGGATATTGCCACGTAGATTGTGGCCGAGCAAATGATGTTTTTGGTGAGCTAAAAATTGGTCTGGATTATTGTTGTTGTAACTATTTTTAGTTGCACAGTGCGCACGCTGCGGCTGCGTCGCGTGCTATCGCTGTGTCTCGTCTGCGTCTCTTTTCGTCTCTGCCTTTGAAATTCGTCCAAAAATGGAAATTGGCACACTGTCAAGGGGAAATTCGCCAGAACCTCGTGGTTGCCCATGCTCCCATACCATAATATGCCGAATATTCTCCTTGACCTGAAACTGTTGAGCAAGCCGAAATGCACCGGGTTTTGAGAAGTTTCGACGCATTCGTTCATTAATATACCATAATATTGTGTACATCTGAAAAAAAACCTTTTTTTTGTTTTTTGCAACAAAAAAAAACAAAAACCAACCATGCAAACCAGCATTACACATGCAATGCACAACAAGTCGGCTACGACAAAACAAATGCGGTTCATAATCATCAGATAGGCAAATGGAAAACTTATGCAATGTACCAAAATAATTAGCCCAACTCCGATATGCTTGCGTCGTCGGTTTTCGTAGTCTCTGCAAGTTTTCTATTTTAGAATACCTCCACAATGGACCACATCTTAATCTATAATAGGTCCAGTTATGACGAGTTACAATAGAGCTATTGCGCTTTGCTTCACAAAGTCAGGCAGCACTTTTTTGTGCCCACTGACTAACTGCATCTCGCTGCTTCCGTAGCGCAGTAGGCAGCGCGTCAGTCTCATAATCTGAAGGTTGTGAGTTCGAGCCTCACCGGGAGCAATCTTTTTTCCCTTTCTTTTTAATTTTTACATACTTATTATAATACGTTGCACACGTCCTCTCAATGCAAATACCAACCAGGGCCACGAACATTGAATAAATATAGTGCCAAATAAGAATTCCGGGCAGGGAAAGTGAAATTGTTGAGAGAAGATCTGGCACTAAAATCATCTCGTCGGGGTCTGAAGTCCACCAGCAAATGTACACTTTTGGGGAGGCTAAAATAGACAAACTTGGTAAAATCAATTTTAACGTTTTCCTGTACCGTTTAAACTCCAAAATCCCACTTGATACGGCATGATGGCAATTTTAGAGAACAGCGCCTCGAACCACTGAGCCATGAAACAGACCACCAATAAATTCATATTCCCGTGAAATTGCCGTGATTTTGCGATGATTCGGCACGTTTTCAGCACCACTAGAGCGGTTATCAGGTAGCTGATAATCTCAAGAGCTCCGAGTATCAAATAGAGCGTTTCGTGGTCCCCATTGAGCGTGTAAACAGGCAGCCAGATAGTTTCAGACGTTCCATTTACACGTAAAATCATAACGGGTGAATAACTGAAAAAAAATGTGGGCGTGAATGGTCGAGTTGCGTCAGGCGACTGGTGAGACGAAAAATTAACAAGGCAAAAAAAAAATAATAAGGTGTTATTATCTAAATATCCTATCTTTTTTTTAAGAAAGAAAAAAAAAGAATTACGGGCGAGTAAGGTAGCTGCTCAATGACCAGGGCCGCCTATTTATTTGTCGTTCCTTTTTTCAGATTCAATTGAAAAGTTCGATTGCAAAATTGCTTTAAAAGTTCGTTCATTTAAATATGAATTGTAAATACATAAAAAGTGAGTACGTCATTTAAATCTAGAGAGAAGGGAGTTAGCAACAGGTGCAATTATGTATGCAAACTCTAGATCAGGAACATATTCCACCTCGAACTCATAGTTCAGCTCAATGTTAACTTCGACCCCATGGTTGAACTACTAGGCACGATCACAGTCAAACTTATTTTGAACTTTAACCTCGTAGTTAAACCCGTAGTTTACCTCCTAGTTAACATTGAGCTCATATTAATAGTCATGGTCAAATCTGACCTCATAACTAAACTAATCGTTAAATTTAACATCACAGTTAAACTCAAAACCAAAGTTAAAGTCATAATCAAACTCATGGTTAACTCTGATCTCACAGGTAAGCTCATAGTTGACCTTGACCTTATAGTTAAACTCATAATAAAGTTTGAGGTTATATCCAAATTCATGGTTTACTCTGGCCTTATATAAAAGCTAATAATTTAACCTCACAGCTAAACTCAAAATCCAGGTCAAGGTCATAGCCCAAGGTTAACCTCGAACTTATAGTCAAACTCATAGTTAATTTTCAACTCATAGTTAAGTTCATGGTTCCCAAGCAAAGTCATGGTTAAGTTAATAGTTAAGCTCATTGGTAACGTTTAACTCGTTTTTAAACCCTAGTCCAGGTCATAGTCAAGCTCATGGTTCGTAATTAAGGTAAAGGTTAAGTTCATAGTCAAGCTTATTGATAACGCTTACTTCTCAGTTAGTCCTAGTGAAGGTCATAGTCAAACGCTTGGATAACTTTAACCTCGAGGGAAACTCATAGTTGGCTTTAACATCATAGTCAGGCTTATGATAAAGTTCATAGTTACGCTCATTGGTAACGCCAACCTCGCAGTTGAACCCCTAGTCAAGGTCATAGTTAAACGCATGGTAAACTGTTCCATCCGTTTATTGTTTTACATTGTTTTATTTTCTATTTACACTTGCTGATGAATAAATAAATAAATAAAACTTCGCCCTCGTAGTCAAACTCATGGTTAAAATTTATCTCACATTCAAGCTCAAGATCAAAAACAATTCGACATCATAGTACAACTCTTACAATTAGATAAGTTCATTGTCAAACTCCATGTTATATTCAACTTCATTTTAAAACTCATTTTCAACTTTTGCCTCGTAGTTAAATACGTAGTTTACTGTTTGGGTCGACTTAAACGGACTCATAGTTATCAACGACATCATGATCGAGCTAATTGTCAATTCATCCTCACAACCAAACTCAAAAAATTAGGGACAGGGTCGTTGTCAAACTCATGGTTGACCTCGAGCTCATAGTCAGACTCATGATTAACCTTGAACTCGCAAACAAGCTAATGGTTCCTGATCAAAGCCATGGTTAAGTTTATAGCTCATCTTATAGGTAACGCCTCCATCTCGCAGTGAAACCCGGAGTTATGGTCATAGTTAAACGCTTGACTAACTTCAACTTCATAGTCAAAAACATGGTACTTAACCAAGGTCAGGTTTGAGTTCATAATTAAGTTCATGGGCAAGGCTCCCTTTGCAGTTATATACCTAGTCAAGGATTTAGTCAAACACGTAGTCAACCTCGATTTCATAGTCAAGTTCTTGGTTAACTTTCACCTTGTAATCAAGCTCATGGTTTCTAATCAAGGTCATAGTTAAGTTCATAGTTAAACTCATGGGTAACACTCACCTCGCAGTTGAAATTATAGCCGAGTTTATAGTGAAATCAACATTTAACCTCGTTCTCATATTCCATCTCATGATTCTTAATCAAAGTCATGGTTAAGCTCATAGCCAGATTCGTCGTAGTTAACCTCGAGCTCATAGTTTAACTCGTTTGTTTTAATGAAAAATTAATCGTTTCCGTCCGTTGATTGGTGAGCAATATGTGAACTTTATCAATTTTATCACTTTTTTTGCTACAATTTTCGTTTTTTATCAACTATCAAACAAACAGAATCCCACTATAAAACGTGACAATTTGCTTGGAAGTCATTAATAAATGAATTTTATACGCCTTTTCCCATTTTTTGCTATTTTCTCCACCCAAAATCTCGCTCTTGGCTGTAACCCAACGGTAAATACGTGGCTGGTCACTGAAAACATCGACTATACGGCCACGTTTCCAGAGCACGATTTTCAGAATGATACGTTTTGTGTTTCGGTGAGAATTTCAACAAAAAATAACTTGAAGTATTGAGATTTTTAACTATTTTTTACTATTAGACCCAAGACCTGTCAAATGGCAAAGTTTTCTACACGACTTCAAATGTGGTCAACTCAATGACTAATTATGAGCAATTGAACGCTGACAGTTTCAGTGAGTATTGCATTGAGTCGCTACACAGTTTCAAACAAATTAAAATCATTTTTTTTTGCAGAACAACATGTACAAAAATGTGGAAAAAATGACAGCCAAGTTCAAGGATGTTATTCGCATTGTTTGGACAAGACTATCGAGGCAACCGTAATCCAGGCTACTGTAGCGAGCAATGATTTGAAAGTTGTTGTGAAACAGGTAGACAGAGAGCTATAATAGATCTCTCGCGCGAGTATTTTGATGAACAAATTTCTTATCACCCGCGCTTGTCTGATTGCCCTCCGATCAAACTGCTAGCACAGCTTCCGTAGCGCAGTAGGCAGCGCGTCAGTCTCATAATCTGAAGGTCGTGAGTTCGAGCCTCACCGGGAGCAATACTTTTCTTCTTTTTTTCTTCAATTTCAGTAAAGATAATCCAGATACCACAACTCCTCAACTCTAACTCCCCTATCGTCGTTATCAGCGCTCAGGTGGATCTCTCAAACGTCAATGGACGAGTCGGCTACACCTACTTTGATGATCTCAATTTCTGCTCGGTTTTCATCAAAATCAAGAAACCAGCCAAGTTTCCATATGCAATTTTTATCACTGTTCAACAAGTTTTATAGTTTAAAAATAAATAGAAAACGTGTTTTATTCATTCACAATCATATCCACGCATGTTTAAGTTGTAGAAAATAAACTTCTGAATCGCAATTTTTGTTAATTTCCCTAGCGTTAACATTTTCAGTTTTCTGATAGTTTTTGAGAATTGGTAGGCCACGGACAAACTTGGTTCTCCAACGCGGTGAGCAAAATAACAAAGTTATGCTGAGCACCAGGGCGGCTCTGAAATTTTGCGTTGAATTTCGAAATTTTCTTATATACATAAATAAGGCAACTTACGAAAAAATGATGTTATCCAAAATGTAGGCGAATAACGTGTGAAAGCCCTGCCAGGATCCAAACACAAAGTAAAAAAGCATTCCTAGCGAGACAGATAAATAGATGACAGCGGCAATAACAAGTCTTTTGGCGACCTGAAGAAATTTTTTTTGCAAAAAAAATGTTTTTTTCACGATTTTTAACCCACCACCAAACTCCGAATGTTCTCTTCAATCTGGAACTTCTTTGCCAGTGAATATTTATCTTTTTTATACCCCAATCGCTTGCTAACCAGGCGATTTCTCATCTCCACATTTACCCGCCAAAGTAGCAGATAGCCGAAAAAGACCATCGCAGAGTTCACAAAGCATTGACCGGACGCAAAGGTGAATGAAATGTGATTATTGATAAGGAGATAGGCGTATGGGATTGTGATTGAGTTAGTTAGAAGGATAAGAATCAGCGGGATATGACGTCGGGGCACACTTTCGTAGTCTCTGAAACAGCAAATATCCAATAACTTTCTCATTTCTTAACCGATTTTATCGCCAAAGCTCTTAAAATGATCGCAATGTGTTGCTTAACATCCCTCTTTTTGAAAATGCTGTATTTATTCAACTTTCTGTTAAAAACTGGCCAAGCCAGCCAGCCAATGCACGCACCCCTCAACGTACTACCAGTTTCGCTGGCAGTGAGAGAGTCGACCGCGCGCTCTTGTACGCCCTCCCACTCGCGCCGTCTCGTTGCTTCCGTACACAGGTAAACCGGCATGGATGGATTGTGGCTGAATGGTGGCTCAATAGGCGGTAATGCGCGAATGGTGCCTGTACGGTGAAGGAGCAGGAACCATTCAGACGCTGATGTTCGAACAATGTGTGAGACACGGCTGAATGAGAAACAATGCGCGAGGCGGGCAAATCGAGATTCTTGGTGAGCCACCGATGTGCGAACAATCGATTGCGGCCTCAGCGCTAGCGCGTGATCTGAAACAATTTTCTTTTCTTTTTTTGCTCGTGAAACTCAATTATTTGGTTTGCTTGTTGGATACCTCCTCGCGGTGCAAACTGGGCAATGCTGTGCTCCTACGACAGGGGAAATTGGACACCACTGTTAGGCACAGTAGCCAAAATCCACTCTTTGCCACGGTAGTGTCCGATACTCGTGAAGAAGGGGCTTCACGCCGGCCTAGTAAGCCTGCTGAAGTACAAACCTAAACTTACTAAAAAGCTGAATCAAAAGAATGTAAAGGACCCGTCCAGGAATTCACCAGCTCGGCCACGGTGCTCGCCGAGTTGTCTTGGTCGGAAGAAAATGTTTGGAAGGAGCACCAAGGATACGGAAATTACTGAAGCGTCATACGGCCCCAAGAACAGAAGGAAAGGCAACGACTTCCACATCGGCTCTCTCAACGTCAGATCGATATCCGATCAATCCAAGGCCGAGGCATTCGACTTGCTAGCTGTCAATAGCGGCTGCAAGGTGATTGCCCTACAAGAGACGAAGAGAAAAGAAGGGGAATGGGTCTTGTCCAGTGGAGCCGAACTGATCTGCACAAGACGCGAAGCTCGCGAAGGAGGACTGGCTTTTTGGATTCACAAAGACTGGCTCGATAGTCTGGTGGAAACGAAGAGAGAGTCGGACCGTATTAGTACGGCGTCGTTCGATTTTCATGGATCTCATCTCCACGTCATCAACGTCTATGCACCCACCTCGGCCGCTAATGAGACCCAGTCGGATAAGTTCTACAAGGATCTGAAGAAAGTATACACACGGCTATCGAAGTGGGACTCGTCGATCATCATCTGCGGAGACTTCAACGCCGTCGTCGGATGCTCTTCAGACGATCTTCCATTTGTGGGTGGACACGGAACTGGTCAAAGAAGTGATAATGGTGATCGGCTGGTGAACTTCGCGTTCTCCAGCAGAGTTTCAATACTTAACACGATCTACCCCAAACGACCCAACCGGAAGTGGACATGGATCAGTCCGAACGGCAAAACGAAGAACGAAATCGACTTCATTCTCACGAACAGGCGAGAAATTGCAGTAGACTGCGAAGTATACTGTGATTATCTCAACTGCAGTGACCACCGTCTTTTGCGCGCGAGATTCCGCTCAACCGCGAAGAAGGAAAAGTCGAGGAAGTTCGCAAAGGCCAAGCGGGCTGGAGGCGAAAGATCATGGGACCCCGTCAGATTCAAGAACACCATCACCGAAATGCTCACGGAAAATCCACCAACATGCTATGAAGAACTCACGGAGTCGATAAGGAGCGCTGCCAGCACAGCTACGCATGCAACTCATCAACTCAGCAGGATTTCCGAAGCAACGAAGAAAATGATGATGTCCCGCTTCCAGATGATACACGCCGGACAGACGAAGAACGCGGATCTAGCGAAAATCAACAACGAAGTTCGAAGATCTTTGGAAAATGATTTGGACAAATGGCGAGAAGTTAAAAGTCTTGAAGCCGCGGTGAAAGGAAGAAGCTTGAAGAAAACGAAGCGAGCACTGACACTCAAATCCTCCCCGTTCACGAATTTAGAACGGCCGGATGGATCAACGACATACAATCGTCCCGAGATCAGGAAGCTAGTTCTCACTCACTTTTCCAATCTGTACGCAGCGACGACGCGAGAGCCACAATCCAGATACAACCATCCAGATGAGCCGGAAATTCTCCAACATGAGGTCGAACACGCAATAGTCACCTCAAAGACGAACATTTCGCCAGGACCTGATCAGATTACAATGCTACAATTAAAGCTGGGAATTGAGAGCATAGCTCCTCATCTCACAGCCGCACTGAATCAAGTCCTCACGAACGGGAGAACACCGGAAGACTGGAAGACGGTGAAGATTTCTCTCCTTCCCAAGACCACGAAACCGAAGAAAGTGAAAGATTATCGTCCGGTTGCGTTGTCCTCAATCGTCTCAAAACTCTTCACAAAAATCCTTACGAGAAGGATCACCGCCAAAAGCGAGGATTACCTGGAAGAGTCACAAGCAGGATTCAGACGTGGAAGAGGATGCGCAGACAACATTCAAGTCGTCGCGCAGATGTGGGAAAAGTGCACCGAATTCAAGATTCCGCTCGTAGCGGTCTTCCTGGATTTCACTTGTGCCTTCGACAACGTTAATTGGACGAAGATATCCCAAGTCCTGAACAATCTTCAAATCGGAAGAAACGTGATTCGGGCCTTAAACAACTCAAACTCTTCGGCGATTGGAGAGCTGAACGTTCTGAACAAGAAGATGAGGTTCAAGATCAAAAGAGGAGTACGTCAAGGTGATTCGTCGTCTCCACTACTCTTCGCGCTGGCTCTTCAGGCGATCTTGGATGAGCTAGACCCAGCACCTTGTGAGGATGATAAGACCGGAATTGACATCAATGGAGAATCAATTCACCGTTTGGAATTCGCAGACGACGTTGTTTTATTCGCGAGCTCTGTGAAAGAGGCAGAAGATAGAGCAAATCGGATTGCAATGGGATGTCCCAAGTACGGCCTCAATATAAACCCGTCCAAGACGCAAATATTGATGAATAAGTACGTCACAAGATCAGATATCGATATTCTGAACACGAGGATTGAAATCTCCCAAAAGGTCAAATACCTCGGAAGAACGTTTGCGGACGACGGATCTCTCACTGAAGAAGTCGCTAGAAGGATTCGCGCGGGATGGGCTGCTTTCAACGCCATTCGGCGGGAGCTCTTGCAGTCTCCTCAGAAGACAAGAATAAGACTTCTCACAACAACTGTCATCCCAGCGATGACTTATGGATGCGAGACATGGACTTCCAAGGAGGCAGACACGAAGAGACTACAGAGAGCGGTTAGCAACATGTTCGAAATTGCCGGATGTGACCCACCAGACATGGAAAAGCAAGTCTTACGAAGAAAACTGAAGTGGGCAGGACACGTATCACGCATGAAATACGACAGATGGGCGAAGATAGTATCAGAATGGGATCCTAGGGGATCAGCACGACCACGCGGTCGTCCTCCGAAAAGATGGGCCGACGACATCAAGGATTCGATCAAAATCTTCATCCACAATGAGGCCCTCAGGGGCAACCTCGGGCACGGCCGCCGAAGAATTGGCATACTCGAGGCAAGACGAGCATGGTCCACTGTCGGAAGGGATCGTGTAACTTGGCGCAGCTTGGTTCGCAGTATCCAGGATGGAAACTGAGGTCGAACCTCACAAGTATCACAAGTAAGTAAGTTTCGTGTGAAGCTACGTTGCCGACGATTCAAAACGATTCACGGCCAATGTAAACGCCGAAAATGGTCTCTTTCGGATGAGATCACTCAGTAGGTGCAATAAATTTATTATGCTATTAAATAGAAAACATTTCAGACGTCATCTCTTCAGTTTCCCATGACACCGTCCGCGATGAAATTTCCGAAAGGCCGCTTTTAACAAGTGAACAGCGCTATTTTGTCGCAGTTTCTGATTTCAGAAAGCGTCTTAAATCTTCCAACGGACACAAAGAAAACTATCGAAAAGGTATATATTCGCATCGAAATCATAAATTCAATTCCACGTTCAAAGTAAAAAAAATCCTGGAATTTCATATTTATCAGAAATTTCCAGAAGTTTCTAGAAAGAAACAAGTGAGCATTTTTGGAAACTATTATAATTTTTCCGCGCGTAAAAAATTGAACATATTGGGGAAAAGGATTGTTTTTATAAGTAATTCCGGGAAAATTTCTTTACCTTGAACGGGACACGAAAAAAAACTAGTTTATCGAATTTTTTTTTTTAGAAATTTTCCGTTCGGCTCCAAAAACCGTTGGCGTTTGGCAACTTCTACTGGCCAATATACTGGTTTTTCAAATGGGAAACATTGAAAAATGTGAGTTTTTTTGAAATGAGGTTATTCTTGAAAATAAAAATGTAATTTTTGACTGCATTTTAGTTTGAAAGTATTAAAATTGAATTCATAAAAAATATGGTCATTTTTATTATCATGAGAAACCTCAATAAATTAGTAAAAATTGAATGAACTGGTTTTTTTTTTGCAGCGACGGCATGTATCGGTTTACAGTGTGCCGAAATTTTGCCGAATGCAGAAGAACAAATCGAAACGAATGCGAGGAGGCCGATTCAACTGTCACCAAGATAAAATTCTAAATCACTTTTTTTCCGTTAGGCAAACCTTCATTTTTTCACAAAGATTTTGCTTTTTATGGACCTATTCAAAGTACTGTAGAAAAACGGAAAAAATGACAAAAAACTGGGAGAAAACTCGGAAAATGGTCCGATTGGTCTGAAACTTTGGGAGAAACTGTAAAAAATGCTTCCGGACTTTCTCAGAAAATTTTGGACCGAAATATCGATTAAAAAAAATATTGATTTTTTTTTCTGAAAATTTTCTAAAATCGATATTTCGGTCCAAAATTTTCTGAGAAAGTCCGGGAGCATTTTTGACAGTTTCTCCCAAAATTTCAGTCCAATCGGAGCATTTTCCGAGTTTTCTCCCAGTTTTTTGTCATTTTTTCCGATTTTCTACAGTACTTTGAATAGGTCCATTAAATGGTAAACTTTTAATAAACATACTCAATTCCATCTCGAGATCAGTAAATTTCAGGAGCAGTGAGAGAAACTCGCGCAGTGAAAAGCCGCGGATGCGTGAATGGTGAACCATTGAAAAGCCGCTAATTCAACCTTTCGTGGTTCCGTCACTCAATCACCAGCGGTGCACCAGTGGACCACCATTCAACCATGCCGGTTTACCTGTGTAGCGCAGTAGGCAGCGCGTCAGTCTCATAATCTGAAGGTCGTGAGTTCGAGCCTCACCGGGAGCAAGTTTTTTTGTTGTGAGCAAAAGTGATACATATACTAGAAAGTCTATCGAAAGTTGTGCTACAGTTTACAAGAAAACTCACCCAATATAAATCGTTGCACAAATCCTCTCAAAGCCCACCACCACAATAGCAAATATCATCGAATAAATATAATGCCAAAGAAAACAGCACGCCACGTACAACGGCCACATCTCATCCTTATCCTCCACATTCACAATACTCTCCGCATCCTCACTCCACCACGAGTAGAACGTCTTCTGTCGCTCCACACCTATCACAATCAGACCCATTTGATAGGGAAGAATGACAAGTTTTGCGACAATCGCCTCAAACCATTGGAACAAAAACCAGGCCATGAGAATGTTCATGTTCTCGTGGAAGATTTTTATGCGCAGAAAAATGGCGCATGTTCGGCAGATGATGTAGGCGGTGAGACAGTAGGTGATGAGTTGGAGAGTTGCGAGAAGTATGTATAAAGGGGAGAGGAAGCATTTGTCGTTTAACGTGTAAATTGGCAGCCAGAAGGTTTCATTGGTGGTGAGAATGGATATTATCATGGAAGAAAGGAGGGAGGGCGGGCGGGTGGACGGACGATCAGGAGGATGACTGGAAATAAATGAATAGGAGAGTTTTGTGATTTTTAATGAGTTGCGTTGGGGATCTTGTGATGCAAAAAAAATGTTTTTTTTTGTGTTTTATTATTACTCAAGCGTTAACAAAAAAGAACCAAACAAAAATTAAGAAAATCCCCATTCAGCTCCACGACCTCTGCAACTGCTCAAAGTAGATCAAACCCTCGTCACTGGCGGTCGTCGTCGACGTTCGCTTAGCCATGGGTCTCACCACGAAAACGCGAGCATTTTCGAACTTTTTGAGACCTGGAAGCCAGCGAAAAAAACGGGCTCGCCACGCGGGAGCACTGAACATGAATACTGAGCAGATGATGAGTGGGTTTCTGAAAAAAAGTTTTTTTTTTTGAAATAATTTATTTTTAATCTTCAAGTTCCCTGAAAAAGATTAATCATTGTCTGTGCTTAATTGCCGCTTTTTTGTGATCATTGAGCTCAAATTATCTTTTAAAAAATGAGCATAATTTTTTTTTGATCCAACCATTTTTGTCGTCACATTTTGGGCTTATTGAACTCTGACGTTTTCGGAAATTAAAAACACTTTCTAACATGCAATTAGAGGTGTTAAACTTCATTTCGTTGCCTACCAAAAAAAAAAACAAAAAAAAATTAAGCAAAAATACGTTTTTTTGGGACTAATAGCCTAATTTTTCGAGTTTGGGTTTATAGGCCATTAAGGCGCAGTTTTAGAGTTTATACCACTGGAAAAATTCTGATACTTCGTGTACTACACGTGTAGCCCGCGTACAGCCAAAAAAAAAATTGATTTAAAAAATTGAAATTTTTTAATTGTTCCAAAAAAACTTTTTTCGATTTTTATGGCCTAATTATCCGCTTTTGGATTTCTAGGCAACAAAGGCCTAATTTTAAAATCAATATTTACTGCTAGGATTTTGTGTACCACACGTGGAAAATTAAAAAGTACGATTTTGAAAATTGATTTTTTAAATTAATTTTTTTGAAAATTTATTTTTTTCGAGTTTTATGGTCTAACTGTTATAATTTGAATTTTAACGCTACTAATCATTTTGTTTCAACTAGAAAATGGTTAGAAATCCTTGTCCTACACGTAAAAAAAAATTGATTAAAAAAAATTGAAATTGTTTAATTTTTCCAAAAAAATTTTTTTCGATTTTTATGGCCTAACTTTCCTTATTCTCTAGGCTACCAAATCGCAGTTTCAGATATTGTAGTACCAAAAAATGCTACAAATCCGTGTACTACACGTGGAAAATCAAAAAGTTCGATTTAAAAAATTGAAGCTTTTCATTTTTTCCAAAAAAAACTTTCCTCTTTTGGTATCTATTATTGTTTTAAAAAAGTTGTCACCTCCAAAGCCGCGTGACCTTCAAAATTAGGCTCCGCCTCTTCACGCGAATTTCATGAAATTTTTATTTTCCTTCACTTTTTGTTCATGAAAATTTACAAAGGTGGAAATTCGCGTGAAGAGGCGGAGCCTAATTTTAAAGGTCACGCGGCTTTGGAGGTGACAACTTTTTTAAAACAATAATAAATCAACAAGCTTCAATTTCTAAATTTAAAATGCAGTTACAATGCTAAAATTCTATTTTAAAAATTGAATTTCTAAAAGTTAAAAAAAAAAATTCGGTTTTTAATGGCCTAACTTTCCGACTTTGGATTTCTAGACCACAAAAGCTCAATTTCAAAATGAATATAACTTAAAAATTATTAAAATTCCGTGTACTACACGTGGAAAATCAAAAAACTCGATTTTAAAAATTTTGAAAAATTGAAATTTTTTAATTAAAAAAAATTGCTTTGCTTTTATTTATTTATTTATTTATTGTCGAACCGCAAAAATGGTCAAACGCGCGCCGCTGAACTCAACGCTATGCGATTTTCATTTTGGTTTCTAAATTATTTCATTTCATGTTGAATTTGTACGTGAAATGAAATAACAACTAATCACACTAATCAAAAACTACAGTTACCCTAACATCTTGTATAAGACCGTTTGTGTATAAGGCCAGTTTAAGCTGAGCACGTAACCACTGACATGTCATGTAATAGAGAAGTTTTCAGACATGAAAGCGGCCACACACACAAGAAATTTGAAATGATTTTGCAAGTTTTTTAAAGAAATAAGACACCGATCTTATACACAAGTAATTAGAATTTCATAAATTTCGAAAATTTTCCGAAAAAAATTTTTTTTCACTTAAACATTTCATTCCCAAATTTTTTGAGCCCACCCACATACATGAAAGTAGAATTCTCCATAACATGAATAAATAGCGTCTCAAACGGAGCCAACCATCCAATCACCAGCACAATGAGCAGCCCGCATTGCAAAGTCATTGCACACAGCAACACGATGAGCAGGTTTTTTGCAAGCTGCAAAGAAAAACAATTACAACTCCAGGTGAAAAAAAATCATGGTCACCAACCATCAGAGCCCGACAATTTTCTTTAACTTGAAATTGCTGAGCCAGCGAGTAATCACAGCCTCGTTCCATTTGACTCTGTCGACGCTTGTTGACCTGGGAAACGACGGTGAAGATCTGGAACGGTTTTGGGTATTAGTTGGCGTCAATAATGGCTATATGATGGCTAATAGCCGCTAACCAACCACAAAAGTCAGTAGGGCATTGATAAGACAAGGTAGGACCCCAATGTAAAAGCCTGTCGAGTTGGTGAGCACCAATATTGAGAATGGAATTGTGATAATGTGGGTGCAGATAATTAGGATGACAGGGATGTAGACGCGGTCTTTTTTCTCGTAATCTCTGAAAATTTTTGGATACCTGAACATGCTATTAAATAGAACCCACCTCAAAAAAACGGTCGCCGCCACTCTTTCAAGTCCCAAATTTAAAATGCCGAAAATCATCGAATACACGTAATGCCACACCAAAAAACTAGCGAATAGGAGTGGATAACACAACGTTTTTTTCTCTTCCACGACAAGAATCATATCCGCCACATCATCGGACCACCAATTGACGTGGGAGTGGGAATAGTCTGAAGAAGGGAAACGTTTTTGTCTCTATTCTAAATTTGAAACCACGAAGACCTCATTGCCTTCAATTAGAGGGTTTCGCTTCTATTTTTCAAACATTTATTTCTGAAAAAAATGCAGTTTATCATTGATTTTTTCAATATTGGTAATCCGTCTCTGCACACATTTCGGTCCGCATAAAATTTCTTGGCGGCACAGCAAACGCTGTTTTTTTTTTCAGTAAACGAAACGACCGCATTTTTACTCAACTATCGGAACTGTTCAGAGAACGATAGGTAACTGTTGGGAGGATCATCTAGAACTAGAACTAGAACGAAAACTAAAAGATTTAAGAACAACTGCAAAAAAATAGAAAAAAAAGAAGTCCGCAAAACTAAAAAGGAAAAATGTACAGCCAGTGATTGCGCCTCAATTAGAGGGTGCGCCTCTATTTTTCGAAGCACCTCTCAGCGCCTTTATTAGAGATGCGCTTCAATTAGAGGTGCGCTTATATTAGAGGAAATACGGTTAATGCGCCTCTTCACAGAAAAACAAAAATCCGAGTGGGCATGACTGCGTCTCTTACAAATTTTTGCGCCGTACCATGTGGTAACCGGCCTTCAAGAAATTTGAAACGTTATAAAACCCACCAACTATTTTAACAAGGCCAATCTGATACGGAATCATTATCAGCTTGCCGAGAATCGCCTCGAACCACTGAAACAAAAGCACTGCCATCATCAAGTTCATATTTTTATGGAAAAGTTTGATGGTCAAAAATGTTCGAATCGTCTCACAAATTGCTATGGCAGTGACCAAATACATGAATAGCTCTAAAAAGAGCAAAATCATTGGGCTTCCAGACAAAAACGCCGAATCGTTCATTATGTAGGCGGGAATCCAAACGGTTTGACGATTGGAATTCCAAAGCAATATCATGGCTGAAACTGTGAAAAATATTAGAACACCGAAAAAAAAGCGTTCTGACCCGATTTTGGTTGCTTGCCCAGTAGCTGTCCATTAGCTGCCCATTAGCTGCCCATGAGCTGCCGATGAGCTACCCATGATGTGCCCAGTAGATGCCCATTAGCTGCCCATTAGCTGCCCATTAGCTGCTCATCAGTTGCCCATTAGCTGCTCACTAGCTGCCCATTAGATGCGCATTAGCTGTCCATTAGCTGCCCACTAGCTGCTTATGAGCTGACTTTAAGCTGCCCATTAGCTGCCCATCCGCTGCACTGAACCCCCTGACCATTTACTTAATTAGTAACTTACTTGGCTCTCGGAGAAGTAAGCACTGTTCAAGGAATTGTTCAGCTCTCACAATCAGTTGGGCTTCTTTGAGCTGTAAGTAAGTAATTAAAGGAAGCAAACCAAAAAATAGCCTTTAAAAATGACTGTGAGCTTTGAAAATTAAAGAAAACTTAAATTCCCAGAGCTCCATCCTACATACGAATGGCCTAGCTCCATTTATAAATTTTCAGAATAAAAAATTCCAAAAAAAAAATTATACATGTGCGTGTGGTGTCCTCACTTGACCATAGTCACACATTTCTTAGAATCAAATTTTTTCTTTTTTTCTAACATTTTTTTTTGATCAGACAATTAATTGTACACATACACATTCATGTACGCCTTAAAATAAACACCTGGTCTTCGAAAAAGGCGTAAAACTAGACAGAATGTGTATGTGCAAAAACCAACTTTTCAAGGTGGTTTTGACTAATTTAACAACAACAGAAAAACTCTAGTTTAGGCTTATTTGAATACATGCCAGTGACAATGTTTGCAGACGTTTAGATTACAACAACAAAGATTACAAAGTCGATCCGTTCTTCAAGTACCGAAGGTACTGCGGATTACGGTTTTCTGCGTACGCGGACGAATGGCGGTGTACCGTTCAGAGCCAGACATTGTTTTAAGTCAATTCCTGGCTAGGGAAATGACCGAGCAATCTTCGTAGATTTCTCTACTACCCAATTTGAGGCTGGGTGAACCCGGGGGGTGAGGGCGGACTCGAACCTGTGACCTCTCGGACGGCGGCGGCCACCACTGCCTGCTGAATTTTATCGGCTCAAATTTCTGGCCGGTTACAAAAAGAAATGGCGCAAAATGATGAAGCCCCGTCCACTCGGTTTTTCCACTGAACATAACTCAAAAATCTAAGAGAATTTTATGAGGGAGCATATGGAACAATTCATGAACTTGCTGAATAAAATTACCCGGATTAGTAAGGCAATTTGTTTACATATTCATGTACACATTTTTAGGGAATAATTGTACTCTGAGACTTTATAGTGCAAATTACGAGTATTCAGATCGAAATGGATTAAAATCAAGAAAAGAAAAATATTGAATTGTAAGTCGCAGGGTCTCATAAAACTTTACCTAATGCTTTTGTACATTGCAGTAACTTTGCTGCACCCTGTACAAACAGCGGATCCGTAAAATCGGTCCAAAGTTTAAGAGTCTCTAGCTAGCCTAGTTTTAAATGACAGCAAAACATAGGTTATGAATCGCGCATTCTAAATAATGGGTCCATAATAAACAATAAGCCCATCAGAAGAGAAAACGTACATATGTACATACCAAGAGATTTTTGGAATTGCCTATTTATTTTTCAGAGCTTACCGTATACGCTTTTTTTTTCAGAACATTTCAAAGCAAAGTTAAACTCTGCACAAGAGGAAAGATGAAAAAAAGTGTGGCATAAACTATCCAATATTATCAGTCTCTGAAAGTTCCACCGGGGACCAATCGAACCCTAGGCCATGCAGAACAAGCCCAACGGCCAAATACGTATTTTCTACGTGGGAAATTGAGAGACGCGAGACGAAATGCGGGAAAGTCCGCAGTGCACGGTACGTGTGCGAGCGGTGGAACTCTCAGAAATGGATAATATCATTTCAAGAAACCACCTAGTCTCTTGTTTTGTGTTTCAGGTGATGAAAAGATGAGCACCTCGTCAGAAGATCAAAAAGTGAAAAAGAAGAACATGAGTTAACAAGCTTGCAGCTTGTGGCGACTAAGTCGCCTTCGTCAAATATTGATTTTTACTGATTTTTGTTTTTTTTTTGAATAGAAATGGCAATCATTTCTTTTCCCTATTTCTTTCAAGTTCTCGTGACCCTTGTGGTATAGCGGTTAGCACGTTTGAACGTCAATCGACAGGTCGCGGGATAGATTTTGTCCGCCAAAAAGGTAAACCGCGCTCCGCTGAACTCAACGTTTTGCGATTTTCATTTTGGTTTCCAAATTATTTCATTTCATGTTGAATTTGTACGTGAAATGAAATAACAACTAATCACACTAATCAAAAACTACAGTTACCCTAACACTCCCAAAACTACAGTTACCCTAACATCACGTGTAAATTCCAATGAAATAATTTGGAAACCAAAATGAAAATCGCATAGCGTTGAGTTCAGCGGAGCGCGTTTGATTATTTTGGCGGGCCGACAATATATATATTACGCTATTAAAGTAGGGGTGCGCTGTTTTCTACCGTAGTCATCTTAAGTTTAGTTTTGTAGATTCACCAATTAGAACTTACCCCGATCATTTTTGTGAAATACTATGCTTTGATCATATTGAATCTAGCACCCGTTTTATTTTGGCCTACCGTCCCCCTGATACATCTTTAAATCAAACAAAACGATTAATACGTTCTTTAGAATCCCTAGTTAATGTCTCTTCAAGCAACCATGTCTTGCTGGGCGATTTTAACTTTCCCGCTCTGAAGTGGGATTCACCCCCCAAGTCAGACTGCACAGGGTTCTTAAATTTTGTTCAATCACATGGGCTATTACAACTAGTTAACTTCCCCTCTAGAATATCTCCATCGGGTACAGTAAACTTTCTTGATCTATTATTTTGTGACAACCTGAGCTTATGCAGAAACATTAAAGCAGGCGATCCCCTGTTACTCTCTGACCATCTTTCTATTCATTTTACGATAAACTTGCCCCTATGCACAGCAGCTAATCCTCCAGCTAAAAAAATTTTTTTATTTCGCAAGTGTGACTTTAAAAAGTTGAATTCACACCTTCTGAGCTATAACTGGCCGAAACAGTTCTCATTTTTCTCATCATGCGAGTCAAAACTAGCACATTTTCTGAAAATTTTCAACGAACTTATTGTACTCTACACACCACAAACAGTTCCTCGCGTAAAAAAAGTTACTGCAGAGAACCTCTATAAAAATTTTAAACGCCGCAATAAATCGTTGTCAGCTGTAAAGCTAAAAGCCAAAGTGAAAAAGCGGTTAAAGCTAATCCGAAAAAATCTTATCAAAAAAGAGAACTCAATGATTATCTCATCCAATCACCACAGCTTGCACAAATTTATTAGATCAAAAATATCAGCGCAAACCAATGTAACCCAAATTATCGTCGAAGGCAAAGAATTAAATCTGCCCGAAGAAATTGCTGATGAGTTTATCAAAACATTCTCAAAAAGTTTCACTGCTCCTTCTCCTCCCTTTCCAGCCCTTCCGCATCCTAAACCAATAAAAACAAACTTTGATCTGTCTCCATTTGGTGTTTCGCAGACCCTTAACAAAATAAAACCAAAATTAGGATTCTCAACCGATAATATAAATTTTTTTATCATCAAAAAATGCGCCGACTCCATTTCAATCCCCCTATCCCTTATTTTCACTGAGTCGTTAACTTCACGACTCTTTCCTACATGTTGGAAAACCGCAATAGTTATTCCCCTTCACAAAAAGGGAAGTGTCTCTGACACAGCAAATTTTAGACCAATTTCACTGACTCATCCTCTTGCTCGCTGTTTTGAAAGATTAATTCTCAGATCCATAAAACAAGCTTTTGCGCATCGACTCTCCCCAAAACAATATGGGTTTCTAAGTCGTAGGTCTTGCCCATTGGCTCTCATCGATGCTATTTCGCAGTACCATCTAACACTATCAAAGCCAAGGGGATATCTAGACGTCATTTTAATTGATTTTCGTAAAGCATTTGATTCGGTTCCTCATGATCTATTATTGCTTAAAATGCAAAACTTCGGTTTCGATCCGGAGTTATGCCAATGGTTTAAATCTTTCCTCTCGGATAGGATTTCTAAGGTAAAAATCGGAGAGTATATTTCGGTAAATAAATTTAAAAACATTTCGGGTGTTCTCCAAGGTACAGTAACGGGTCCATTCCTTTTTTTGTTGTATATAGACGACCTTTTAGCATCTTTTCCCGAAGATGTTCATACGATCGCCTTTGCGGACGATCTTAAAATATTCGGTTCCAATACTTCTAGTCTTCAAAAATCCATCGATATTATCTCCGAATGGTGTCAAAAATGGAAACTAGGGCTTGCTCAACACAAAACCGTTGTCCTTCACTTAGGTAAGAATAACCCAAAAACAAGTTATTTGATCAATGATCATAAAATATCCCAAACATCTTGCGCACGGGACCTAGGCCTTTATGTTGATGACACTCTAAGTTTTGAACCCCACATCAACCGCATTGTTAACTCAGCCCTCTTCAATTGTCGCAGAATTCTGAAATCCTTTAGGTCCACTAATGCCCAGTTTTATTTTAAACTGTTCAATGTTTATATTCGACCTACACTTGAGTACTGCTGCGAATTATTTCACCCGAACTCTTCCCAACTGAATAAAAAACTAGAGTCACCCCTCAGATTCTTCTCACGACAGGTATTTCTCCGGTGTAACTTAGCTTTCGGAAAAAATCCAATCAGTAATCAACTTTCCCCTTATGAAAACCGACTATTACGCGCGTCCCAGCAATCCTTATACCACAGGCGTTTGTTTTTGATAATCAAAACGTATTTTAAAATTGTTACGCACCGTTACCACTTTCCCAATCTGCATCTATACATCAAGCCTGCGACATCGCCCCGGTTTCCCTATCGCGTTATCATTTACGGCGCTAAAAACGACAGCTTTCTACATCGCCACTTTTCCATCTGGGATAAAATAGTGCCTTACTTCCCTAAGCATATTTCGGAGCTTACCTTTGCGAGACGCCTCGATCATCTACCTTTTGACAAAATCTTTCCCCTCACTTGATCTCCGGACTCTTTGCGGGTCCAATTGATCATTTTATGTTTTACTAGTATTATCCCACCACATTCCATTTTCATGTTCCCCAATGTTTTTATGTATAGTTTTTTTGCGTGTTGTGTCGATATTCTAGTAAATAAATAAATAAATAAATAAAGTATGCCCGTCTGTTTGCTTTGAAGGGTCAGGGTCAAGTTTAATCGGTTTTCACGTGTATTATTGTTTTAAAAAAGTTGTCACCTGGCGAGAGGCGCGAATTCAAAAAATAGGCTCCGCTTTCTCGCCGAAATATTTCTGCAATTCTGCGCGCGATTTTATGCGTTGAATTTTCGTTACTTTATTGACAAATATAGACTAAAGACAAGTAAAAACACACTTTAAATCAACAATTGCCAAATTCGCTTCAAAATAACTATTTTATTGTCACTGTCAAGACTGATTGGTGCAGATAGGCGACAGATCAGGTTGTCAAAAATATTTAAAATAAACCTGACAACAATAAAATAGCGGAACAATCATGAGTTGCCATGCTATTGTTAAAAAAGTCAATATTTTCGATAATTAGTGACCATTTGATGACAATCAACCTATAAGTGGGCGGAGTTTTGGGTTTCCATGATTTTAGTCGATTGAAAACACGCTAGAGATGCTAGGAAAAAATACAGTAATACGCTAAAAACAACAATAAAAAAAACAATAACAACTGAACTCTGGTTACAGCTTAACAACAACAAACAACGTGCCATTCATGTTTTTGGGCAAAAATTGATTTTTAGCACGCGCAAGAGTCTATTTGAACTTGAACAGGTATGAATTAAGTCGAGACGACTGAAACCGAACAAAGAGCAAAAAACAAGATATTCTATGTAAAACGCTTTTGATGACGAAAAGCATGCAATCCGGTGCCGAAAATTAGTCAGCTTTAGATGAGAAATCCCCCGCGGGGGACTAATTTTTGGGGCGAGAATGATGATTACAGACCAAATAAATCACTTCCTGGAATAAAAATGTGTACTTGCATCACTTTTAAATGAAAGTTAATATTAGAAAATACATTGTTAAAAAAACGCAGAGTATCTATGGTATTTTTCCATAGTTAGTAGCCATTTAGCTGCCATATTGGCGCCAAAAATTCCCAATGAACTTTTAAGTACAGTAACCACCAAAACATTTTAAATTGTGTTAAATCTAGATAATCAATCGTTGTCGCAATTTATTGAAAATTGATAAAAACGGCGACGATTACAAAAAAACTTGTGTTTGCAGACATTTGAAACTACAGTAACCCCAAAAATTTTTAAATTTTTGAATATGCTTAAAAATTGCATCCGTGGAAGCAAACTTATTGTGACAACTTAGAAAATCATTATAACCTTACAAATTAGCGTCAAGTACCAAAAATTGGGTGTTTTCCGACATTTCAAAGTACAGTAACCCTGGTATTTAAAATTTTTGTTAAATTCTAAAATTGGCATTTGAGAAGAAAATCTTGCGTTATAACTGTTGAAAATCATATAAAAAGCAGACATTTGCAGACATTTGAAACTACAGTACCCTAATTTTTTGTTAATTTTTGATCATTTTACCATTTAAACCGTGTTTGAGGCAAATTTAAAGTTAAAAATAGGAAAACCTATTAGAAGAAACCAACAGGTCATAAATTCAAGAAAAATTATTTTTGCAGACATTTGTAACTATACTCGGTATAAAACGCTGATAACTCGCTCCAATCGAACAAAGAATTTCGCATGCATTTGGAGTGAGGTTTAGAGAAATCAGAGCAAAACATCGGCCACGGCTCTCTCAATTTTCTGCACTCTCTCGTCGCCAACGTGGCCGCGTCAACCACTGTTCGAAGAGAGCGCGTTTGCAGCGCTCCGTACTGAGAATACAATAACCTTAAAAATCTAAAAATTTTGTTTTATTCTGATAGTTTTATTGTATCAACCGTAACTACAGTAACCACACAATTTTCAAATATTTATTATACTTATACTAAAATAGGCATTATTAGAGGCACATTTAACGTTATAAATAAAAAGAATACAAAAATAAGCGGAGCTTAAAGATTACGGTAGAGCTGGTGCAAAAAAATACCCAATTTTTCCACTTCGCTCATTTCTTGGTCCACGACGTTTGCAGTTGATTGAAATACATATCGGTAGCACTTCGTGATTCGACACGTTTTTCAGACACGGATAAGCGGTTAGAATGCTTTGATTTGAATTTCGGAAGGTCCTGGAGTAGAGCACGATGCCACGGCTCTATGGAGAAGATGACGACCGGGCAGATTATCAGCGGATTTCTGGAATGAAAAATAGTGTTGGTGGTAGTCGTTTAAAGGTCATAGCAAGGAAAAAAAGAAAAATTCTGCTATTTGTCGTAAGATACGGTGGATAACGGACTAAGGCTTTTTATGCACCATATGCGACGAAAAAATGCGGATTTTTTGTTGTGATTGGACGTCATAAGCATTCACCATAAAAAAACACTACTGTCGGCCCGCCAAAATGGTCAAAAGCGCTCCGCTGAACTCAGTACTACGTGGCTTTCATTTTGGTTTCTAAATTATTTCATTACACGTGTAAATTCAAAGTGAATTGAAATAATTTGGAGACCAAAATGAAATTCGCATAGCGCTGAGTTCAGCGGAACGCGTTTGACAATTTTGGCGGGCCGACAATAAAAAAAAGTTGCTAAAAACGCAGGAAAATGTTTCGCGTCACTGAACAATCCAAAATGAAACCAAAAAATTGCAAAAATATTTTATTTGTTTACAAGCCTGCTGCGCAGTCCTGCGCGGCTGCTGACGCAGCCTATTGGCGACTTCGTCGCCACATTCTTTTTTTTTTACGTTTCACTCTTCCTCATTCATTTATACGCACTCTGTTTGGGAAGATTTCTGTCCTCTGTGGCTCAGTCGGTAGTGCGCTTGAATACAAATCCCAATGTCAAGGGTTCGTGTTTTGTCCACACTGCATTTTCTTGCAAAAAGGCAAGTGCGGACGCGCACAGACATCCCGATCTGGGTTTTTATATATAAGAAAGATTTTTGTTGCCCATTTCTCATTTCTTCCACATCAATAAACTTCGGCACGTGTCCAGCTAAACTCGAAAAATTGCTTTACACTGTGGAGACGCAGAAAATTTGATTGGTGTCTTAGAAAACTTACAAGTAAATAAAATTTTCCAGAAAAAACGTCAAAACTTCGCTCCAGCTTGGCATCAACTCGAAAAACACTACAAATAAAATGATCATGTTTACAAAAATATAGAAGCCAATGCAAATGATAACTTTGAAGGCTAGCTGCAAAAATGTTAAGTTTTTTTCAAAATTATACTCGGTATAAAGCGCTGCGAATTCGCTCCAATCGCACAGTAAATTGCGCATGGCCACGTTCTCTCTATTTTCTGCACTCTCTCGGCGCCAACGTGGCCGCCTCGTCCACGGTGAATGGAGTGATTTTCCAGCGCTCCGTACAGAGAATAACAAAAACATTTGTTGACCCACACACCTTCAACGCCTTAATATTCTCCTTGACCTGAAACCGAAAAGCGAGCGTGTAAAAATCGTTGCTCCGATCGCTCGCCTGCACCTTGTTAATCTTCAGATTGATCAACAAAATGACGAAAAAAATGACGACGGAGACAGTGACGGCGATCATGCAAAAGATTACGCTAGGCAGGAAGTCGACGTGCTCGTAAAATGTGAGATAGCTTTGGTGGATGGTAAGCGTGTGCGACGTGGCAAGGATGAGCAGTGAGATGTACGTCCGGCTGTGTTTTTCGTAGTTCCTGGAAGAAATGAACAGGTCAGTATGATGTGTGGGGCCTTTTGTAGGCCTATTAAAGAAAGGACTTCTTTACTTACTTAGGTACTTACAGTAAGTTAGTAACTTACCTAATAAGTAAATAAGTTTTCCTTCCCAAGAGCAACAAAAAAGTAACAATACAATTTTCAGAACCAAATTAGTTACCTACCCCGACAAAATAGTGGCCATTGCTCTTTCCGCGCAGAACGAGAAAATAAAAAATATAACCGAGTACAAGTAGTGCCATATCAAAAAACTGCCGATAAAAAGTGGCCAGGCGTCCAGAACGGAGCCAACTGCCGGAATATCCTCCCCATCGACACTCCACCATTGCTTGAATTTTCGTTCCGGGTCGATGCCTGAAAATAAAGGAATTGGAGATGGTAAATCTTGGAAGGGTGCCAAATCAGGGAATTCTAGACAATGTGCCAAATCAGGGAAATCTTGGCAGTATGCCAATTCAGGAAGCTCTTGGCATTGTGTAAATATAGGCTTATGAGATTCTATACTTATACCAGCGACGAGACGCAGACGAAAAACAGCGTTGTCACGCGACGCAACCGCAGCGCGTCGGACTTTGTCGGCAAATAAGCGTTTTCCCTGGTGGGTGAAAGCTTCGTAAGCTTCATTTAGTGTCGAAGGAAGACGTCCAAAAGGAGTACACGAGGTGTTGCCGCATATTATCAATTCAATATTCTTGCCGGCTACAGTAAGCAGTGGCGCGAAAAATCGAGGCTCCGCCCCATCAGGTCTTTTCAACTGAATTCAACTGAATTCAACTGAACGTAAATCAAAAAATATGAGCGGGTGTGTCGTCTCGTTATGTCTGCGTCTATAATAAAACTTTCGCGTTCGCATGTGGTAGCCGGCAAGAATATTGAATTGATAATACCTAAACATGTTTTCTGAATTTATTGGCTGAATATCAATGTTTCATCATTGCATTTCTGGCTACCGATTTTCTCGGTCAGCATCTCGTGTACTCCATTTGGACAAAAATTTCATTTATTTATTTTGTTTGAAAAACAAAATCATATTTTGTGATTTTAATGTGTCATTTGTGAATTATCCGCTGTGTTGACTTTTGCAAAAGAAAATGAATAATTTTAGGCGGAAATATTGTGCGATTGCAAAATTAATAAATAAGCTGTGCGCTTTGTCTATAATACAGTGCGCGTCATAATTATAAGACACCCCCCTATTTTCGGGGTTTGGGGGAAACTAGAAGTTTTTATGAAACGGCATGTGGTGGATCTTATTCAGCGTCCAAAATAACCCGGAAACCCATAATTTCATGTACCTGCCACAAGAATTACGACTACAGTATTAAAAAGTCGAAAAATCAGTCGCGTCATAATTATAAGACACCCCACGGTGTCCAGGATTTGAAAAGTGAGCGGAGCCGAGCAAACGTACCCCACTGGATTTTTTCGCTCGAAATTCAAATTTTGACGCATTTTTTATGTTTTTTCGGGAAAAAAGTATAAATTCTTAATTTTTTCTCACATGTGCGCCAACGGTATAGCTGAGGTCTTTAGAACTTTTTTAAGCCTAAGAACGTCGAATTTGGTTCAGCCACCATTTCGAAATATTCCTTTTGAGTTTTTTGGTGTTTTTGCAGGATCAATCTTTACGAAAATTGAAGTTTGGGCAATTTAATGGTATTAAAAGATACAATACATACATTTTACAAAGAAAAACAGGTTTTATTGAAAGGAAAATAATAAAATCGCACCAGCAAATTAGGCTCCGCCCACATTTCAAATCCTGGACACCGTGCACCCCCAAAAAAATGATGAATTTTTCAACTTTTTTTAACCTTTTCTAACTTTTATCAATTTTTTTGCCGGTTTTACGGTTTCTTATTCCTTTTGAAGGTATTTTCTTAATTTTTACCAATAATTGTGGCATATTTGACCACTTTCTTTCAAGTTTCTAACTTTTTCACCGTCACATCTCCTTCAAGGATTTTGGTTGACTACAGTGATTCTAAGATGTGCAGAACATATGACAAAACGTTTAGGCCATTTGAAATTATGATAATTATGATTTAGGCCATGAATTACATTCATTCACCTCATTTCAATCATCATGGGACTCGCCTCTACTCTCTCTTCAGAAGAGCTAGCTCAACTGGACATCATGATTCAACTTGGATTCAGTACTTTGCAGATGAGAAGAAGAATCACCCTTTCACGATGCTTTGTAAAAAACTACGTTTGAGATACAATGGCTCACGACACAGCAAAACCCACTGGACGTCCAAGAATACTCAATGATCGAGATGAGCGATCTGTGGTGAGATGAGTTTCCAACAATCTCGTTTTCTTGGAATTTGTGACTTGTAAGATGAACTCCATGGACTACCAGGACACTCTCCAGAAAGGAATTGTCTTCTTTTTCAACCTTGGAAACCGCAAGAAGACTTCAAAAAGATAATGCGGTAATCTACAAAAGCTCATCGACAATGAACTGGTTTTTCACGAAAAAGATCAAAGTCTTTGCTTGACCAACCAACTCGCCAGACCTCAACCCCATAGAGAATGTCTGGGGACTTTTTGCACGAGCAGTTTATGATCCCGGAAAGCAGTTTCAAACTGTAACAGAGCTCAAAGATGCCGTGTGGGACAAGAACCAACCATCATACCTCGAGAGTCTTACTAAAAACAGGAACAACAGACTATTCCAAGTGATGCGAAAGTTTGGAAAACCTAGTTCTTATTAAATTTCTGTTGTTTTCTTTGGTTTTCTTTGACGTTTTGGTTAATTTTCCTTTTAATAAACAGTTTTCCAATCATCCTACATGAAATATTCTGAAGTCAAACTCAAAAACGTGTGAAACTTGAAAAGAATGGTCAAATAGGACACAAGTATTGGTAAAAAAGTAAGAAAATGTCTTTAAAAAATAATAAAAATCAGTAAAACCGGCAAAAAATAGATAAAAGTTCAAAAAGGTTGAAAAAAGTTGAAAAATGCATCATTTTTTGGGGGTGTCTTATACAGGGTGGGGAATAAATATGGAGCCGCATTCAAAACGGTGTAAAATCGTTTAAACATGAGATTGTTTTGAAAAATGTTCATTAAACAACAAAAAACAAATGGCATAAACAGTTTTCAAATCGTCCACCTCTAGCCGCGATGACAGCTCAGAGTCTCTTCGGGTACGAGTCAATGACGGCACGCAGGTGTTGACCTCAAGATCGTCCCACGCCTTCTTAAATGAGATTTTCAAGGCTTCTAAATTTGCGTTATTCTTTGTGGCGACTTGTTGGGTGGAATATCCCCACACTGCGAAATCCATCGGTTTCAAATCTGGACTCGAAACAGTCCATTGAGGAAACCAGGGAAATCGGCTTCGCACCACTGCTGAGAGGCTTTTGCACATGGAGCAGGTGCACCGTCTTGCTGGAAGATTCAATCACGATTTTCAAAGTGGGAATGGGACCAAGGAAGCACTTCGGACTCCAAAATGTTCTCAATTTAGTATTCCGTGTTGATTTCGACTACCTCATTCACGAAAACCAGTTGAGTCTTGCCGGCTGCGCAGATTTCTTCGAAGACCATCATTGATGAAGAATGAGACGTTTTATTAAGGCATTTGCCTTTCTTATAGGCAGACTGGAAGTCTACAGCAATGATCCTGTCGTTCTGACCATTTTTATTGGCTTCCACGGTGAATATTTTCTCATCTGTGAAGAGAGCCCTCATGTGCGTGCCAAGTCGCGCTCTCAACGATAGCAGACCGAGGTGGAGAAGCGGACATCATTACCCTCAAGTTTTATATTACAACAACAAACAACAAAGATTACAAAGTCGATCCGTTCTTCAAGTACCGAAGGTACTGCGGATCACGGTTTTCTGCGTACGCGGACGACTGGTGGTGTACCGTTCAGAGCCAGACATTATTTAAGTCAATTCATGGCTAGGGAAATGACCGAGCAATCTTCGTAGATTTCTCTACTACCCAATTAGAGGCTGGGTGAACCCGGGGGGTGAGGGCAGGAATCGAACCTGTGACCTCTGGAACGGCGGCGGTCACCACTACCGGCTGCGCTATCCACCCCGCGCTAAAATGTTGGAAAATAGTTAAAAACAATACAATTCGTTAAAAAATAATATGGTAGACTCGATGAGTGCTTCTGCAAGCTCAAAAACTTACGCAAAGCCACGGCTCCATATTTATTTCCCACCCTGTAATTATGAGGCGGCTGATTTTTTGACTTTTTGGTACTGTAGTCGTAATATTTGTGGTAGGTACATGCAAATTTGGGTTTCCGGGTTATTTTGGACGCTGAAAAAGATCCACCACATGCCGTTTCGTGAATACTTCTAGTTTCCCCAAAACCCTCAAAATAGGGGGTGTCTTATAATTATGACGCGCACTGTAGGCTGCGCGCCAGGACTAAATAGGCTGCGCGCCAGGACTAAATAGGCTGCGCTAGGCCAATTATAGGTCTTACTCCGTTGTCGTACGTGTAGTGAGCAAAAAGCATGGGCTGGGCCTATAATAGGTCACTAATATGCCTATATATGGCCTTATCCTATTTAAGGCCTATCGTGCACAACCCTGTGGGTGCGCGCGATTGGAAGTAAAATGTCGACATGTGCATTATTTTTTTGCACACTAATCAGACATTTGTAAAGACTCACCTGCCACCGGAACATATCCATTCTGATAAAGAGTAATCATTGTTTTTGCAATAAAACACTCGACGTACTGCCAAAGATACGCGACAGCCAAAATGTTCATATTCACGTGAAAAACGCGGACTCGCAAAATGTAAATTGTCAATTTTATCGTGATAATCACACAGAAAACCGATATGAAAAACTCGAAAACCATGAGAAACGCGAAAATCGGGTTACGGTATTCGCGAGCGTTGAAAATGTAGAATGGAAGCCAAATGCGATAAGTTGAGTTGATAAGAAATATCATCCTTATATTTATAAAATTCCGTTTGGGTCTGTAACTGAATTTCTTTGTGTGTCTGTTTCCAAATTTAACGGAAAAACGTTTAACCGCCAGCACCACAGGGCACATGCGGAAGTTAAATTGGAAAGACGCTCGCTCCAATCGAACAATGAATTTCGTTCGCATTTGGAGTGAGATTCAGAGAAATCAGAGCGAAACATCAGCCACGCTCTCTCGATTTTCTGCACTCTCTCGTCTCCAACGTGGCCGCGTCCACCATTGTGCGAAGGGAGCGAGTTTGCAGTGTTTTATACGGAGAATATAAAAAATGATCAAGATAATAACAAATTACAGTTAGAAACAAAAAAAAAATCAAAAGTATTCAGCTCTTGATAAAGCCAAGCTTGTCATTTCTGAGAAAAAAATCTGGAATTGTTTTGTTTATATATCAATGAATGAAAAGGAAATCGTGATGTCAGTTTTTCTATGAAAATCATTAGAAAACAAAAAAAAAGAAACATATGATATATTTAAATTAAACGGCCCGTCATAGTCAGAAAATCATTAGATTTTTGACGTGCTCTTGACTTTTTTTTTGTTGGTAATTTTTCGCCCTCGCTAATGGAATCATTCGACTGAAAAATTGGAAAAATATTGTTGATTATTGGCGTGAGGGCTTAGTTTGACCTTCGCCAGTTCAAACAGTGGTGTTAGAGGACAAAAATTGAGGAACAAATGCGCACAAAAGATCTATGGTGCAGCTAGGATAGATCTATAACGCTTTGCCTGGAAAGAAAATTGCTCGAAAAACCTAGCGCGCAGCTTACTTTAGGCCTAGCTCGCAGTCAGTTTTAGGCCAAGCACT
Source organism: Caenorhabditis japonica (assembly GCA_963572235.1). NCBI lineage: Eukaryota > Metazoa > Nematoda > Chromadorea > Rhabditida > Rhabditidae > Caenorhabditis > Caenorhabditis japonica. Next base: position 19,551,739 of record OY754343.1, on the reverse strand, counting down.
TATCCTGTTACAGGATTATGGGCCTAGCGCACAGCTTTTTTAGGCCTAGCGCGTAGGCACTTCAAAGTCTAGCGCGCGGCCTATTTTAGGCCTTGCGCGCAGTCTCTTTAAGGCTTAGTGCTTAGCCTAGCAGCACCCAGTATATTATAGCCCTATTGCGCAGCCTAGTCTAGGCCTAGCATGCAGTCAATTATAGTCATAGCGCGCAGTCTCTATAGGTCTAGCGCTCAGCCTATTATAAGCCTAGCGCAGCCTATATTAGGCCCATTGCGCAGTCTATTATAGGCTAGCGCGCAACCTAATATAGGTCTAGCGCAAAACCTATTTGAGGCCGAGCGCTCAGCCTGTTTCAGGCGGGGCGCTAGGCCTCTTATAGGCCCGGGGATCGGTGTTATGCGGTGGGCAATTTTTTTTTTGCAAAACGGAAATTGTGGCAGCACACGTGTTCCCATCGATTTCTCGTTTAATGGCCTAAACAAAAAAGCACCTGTTAAATTTAGCAGATGATTTTTATTTAAAAAAATGAACATTAAAATCCAACATTGCAAATATACATTTCATTATTAATATATTATTTATATGCAGACCGAAAAACGATAATCGTACAGACTAAAAAAAAAGAAAAAAAAAGAAGAATCAATAATTTACAACTTGCTCTGCGCCGCCTCCGGGAATCCCAATCTATACAATCCAACGACTCCGGCTCCTCCAATTCCCACATTGTGCTGCATGGCAAGCTTGCAGTTCGCCACCTGTCTCTTTCCACACCGTCCGCGCAACTGGTTCGACAACTCGACGGCCTGAGCGACACCAGTCGCCCCAATTGGATGTCCCTTTGAGATGAGCCCTCCGGACGGGTTCACCACCCATTTTCCTCCATAAGTATTGTCGTTGCGGTCCACAATATGGTGTCCCTGACCGACTGGGCACAAACCGATCGCCTCATAGGTGATGAGCTCGTTGGGTGCGAAACAGTCGTGAAGCTCGATGACTTGCACGTCGTTCGGGCACAGCTTGGTCTCCTCCCACAGTTGTCTCGAAATGTTTTGAATCATGTCGAAACCGACCATTTTGATGTTGGACTTCTCGGCGAAAACCGATGGCTGGTCAGTTCCCAACTTGAGGCCGACAATCTCGACGGCCTGAGACTTGAGTCTCGGGTTCTTTGCCAAGAATTTCTCAGAAACGACGATGACGGCGGCGGCTCCGTCAGAGGTCGGCGAGCACTCGAGCAGTCCCATGTAGTCGTAGATTTTACGCGAGTTTTTCACCTGATCCAGGGTGTATTCCTTGGTGAACTGGGATTTCGGGTTGTGCACCGAGTGCAAGTGATTCTTGTACGCGATTTTGGCAAAGTGCTCGGGCTTGGAGCCTGAAAAAGGTTCACAATTATAAAAAGAAACGGAGTTGTATGATGAAGAACGTACCATATTTCTCCATGTGTTCTTTTCCGGCCATTCCGAACATCATGGCGGTCATTGGGGCTGGCTCGAGTCCGTACGTGTCCGACATGACTTCGATATGATGATCTACTGTGAGGGCTCGGTCATCGAACGGGGCGGACATCTTGTCGAGGGATCCGGAAGCCATCTTCTCGAATCCGGCGCACAAGACGACGTCGGCGTTGCCTGAAATCGTTTTCTGGTTTGCTGCCGGCCGAAAAAGTTATCGAAAAATTATTTATATTGTGTGTTCAAACGAGTTTCATCATTAAAACATGAGTCGGCTATCCCTTTATTGTCTGCGTCTCTCCAAATAGCACTGTTTTTGCGTGGTCGCGAACAAATAAGTGGGCGGGGTTTCGTGTTCTCATGATGCAACTCGATGGAAAACACAGTAGTCACATAATTTTTAGCTATCTGTTTTGCTTTGAGGAAACGCGGAGGGAACCGTGCTCGGATTTTTTTAAAGTGATGCGGAATAGGAAAATGTGACAAAACAGAAGCAACAGTGTGCGGAATTGTTTAAAAACACACTGCGGAATAGTGGAGCGTCGTATTAACCTAGCGATTTGTTCTGAGGAAACCGCGGCAAAACGGTGAGGGAACGCCGATTCAACAGTGCACGTTTGCCACATAGTTTTGCAGTGTTAAATAATGAAACTATGTCGTGAGAGTTGAGTAAAAAGAAGGCGTCTTTTCCGGTTCACTAACTGAGTGGTTTGTTTTGAGGAAACGCCGATGAAACAGCGTTAAAAAAACTGGGTTTGCTCAAGATTTGGATAAACTCTCTGCTTTTCATCAAAGCTTTCCTTTCTGGCGTCTCTGCGTCTCCATATTTGCACGCTTTTACCTAAACGTGGCAGAATGCTTTGCAATGTGGAGACGCAGACAAATGCGATAGGGCGCGCTTGCCTTTATCTCACTCACCACTCTCAATAATCTGCTTTCCGAGGTACAGACCAGACGATCCGGAAGCGCACGCGTTGTTCACATTGAAAATTGGAATTCCAGTCAACCCAACCTCATAAAGAGAACGTTGTCCACAACACGTGCCACCATAAAGGTAACCAACAGTCGCCTGCTGCACATCACTGTACTTGAGTTTACAGTCGTCCAAAGCCGTGTTCACCGCCTCCTTCACCATGTCCGGATAGTCCCACGCCACCGATCCGGGCTTGCAGAACTTTGTCATTCCAACGCCGACAATGTAGGCCTTTGGCTTCGTTGGTGTCATTTTGTGTTGCTTTGGTTTCTGAAACTTTCATGTTTTGGATGTGGAGGAAAAGAGTAAAAATTAAAAGAAAAACAAATTGAATCCATATACAAATTAAACAGGAACTGTGAAAAGGCACAATTTATAGGCAGAATGAATGTTTGTGGAACCCCAAATATAAATGAAGACAGAGAGAAAGAGAAGACGCCAAAATGTGGTGTGATAAGGATACAGTGTGGCCATGGACCGTCCGTTTCGTGTAGCCGATAAAAAAAGTGTTGTGGTGGTGAGGAGAAGAAGACTACACTAGTCGACTTTGATTAGATAATCGAATAGCACGTGGGTATGGACATGTTTTTAGATGTTTGTAGACATAAATATGTACTTCATTCATTTATTTTTCATCGGTTTCGTGCAGTTTTGAAATCTAACTACATAGATTTGAGAAATTTATTTAATGGAGTACATTAAAACTGTTCGTCTAAATAGGTGAAACCGACTTTTTACTAAAATTTACAGTTTTCTTGATAGAAAACTGATTTTCTATTATCTGTTCACGAACGACGCTCCCATGTTGCGCAGTGAAAAACTGCGAAACATCGGAGCGTCGTAAATCGCGTTCGTTCGTGAACAGATCATAGCAAGGTCCATTTAGATTCCATACAGTGTCTTCGAAATTTGTGTGGTTTATTTTTTAATTTTTTTTAAATTCAAGTTTCTATTTAGAAAGATTGATTCAAGACTAAGCTTTCCATCTCGGGCGGGCCGCCCGAAAACACGCTACACCCGTCCGGACGTCGGGCACCCTACGCCCGCCCGCTTCGCCCTGTCCGGGAATTTACGTGACGGTGTTTCGATAGGCCGCCACGTTGCATGGCACGTAATTCAATTTTCGAATTTATTTATTTATTTTCAATGATATTCAACATGATTTGTATCGTTTTTTTGTGAGTTCAGCTGTCAAAAGTGTGTTTAAGATGTCGAATTTGATCAAATTGGAAGGAAGCAGTTCGTCAAGTAACGAGGATAATACTACCGAGCCAGTGGGAAAAAGAGAAAAGTCAATGTCGCCTTATTCCAGCGGTTCGCGGAATTAAAAATTTGCAAACATTCGAGAAAAGTTAGAAGACCAAGAATATAAAGAGGTTTGCTGAAAATAAAAATATTATAATTCAGGATTCTTTTCAAAATCGAGTCAATCTCAAGTTTCAACTGCAATAACGTGGACATGGTTTATTGAAGGAATTGTCTCAAGTTTATCAGTTCTGGTTCAGAAAGACATAGAACTGTTCGATAATCTCGTGTTTATTCTTAAAGAATGCTCCTAGTTTTTTTTTGGCCGTGCTCTTTTATGTCGATTAATAAAAAAAAACGTTTTTTTGAAACAAATCAATTTTCTTCTTTCTTTTTTTTTATTCGAAAAAATAAAGAACATTTAACGCGGGTTTTTTCTTCGCCCGGGCTTCGGGCGGCCCTTCGCTAGGGCGGGTCGGACGGGCGAAAAACGCCCGACGTGGAAAGCCTATTCAAGACTATTAATCAACAAACCGCTTTGGAAAAAGACACATTGATAACAAAATGCACGTGTTTCGAATTTTTCTTTGTATTCATTTCAAAGAAAACAAATTTATCGCTTTGGAATCTTTTGTGTCGATATTCTTCCGCACAATTCTAAAAACGTATACAGATGGATAATATATGTATGCATCGTGTGCTAAAAATATGGGTAAATGATTCAAAAGCACTTTCGAGCATTAAAAAAAAGAGAATCAATATTGATAAGAAAATAAACAATTTGACGACGATTTCATTGAAGATGCCAAGCGAGCGGTTCGCATTGTAAGTATCTTGGGAGGTCCCACGGGAAACTACTCGCTGTTTGGAATCAGGATCTTGCTATTTGTACTGGGTCAGGGTAGATAGACGAGTATCTGAAAGTATCAGGGTCAGAAACTGTTCGGTGACAGATGATATCAGGGCGTAGACGATTCGGAAAAGTAGAGTGGAGTCTTTTATGTGTAGAGCAAAACGGACGCTTGCAGTTCTTCAAGTTCTAGCTGCACGGATGAAAAACCGGAACCGTATCACACCGAATATAATGCTTCAACTTAAAAAAAAGTTTTTGATGATTCAGGAGTGAAGCTTCGCTTTTTGGCGTGAAGATCGCGAGAAATGATTGAAGAATGAATTTTTTAACCCACGTTCTTCAAAATTTAACAAAACCCGGACAAAATCGACAATAAATCATTTTTTCTGACTGAAATTTGAAAATATTCGAATATTATGGATTCGTGACGTATAGACTTGTTGCTGCAAGTTGTGCGCCAACAAAATGAAAAAAAATGCAGGAAATTGTATCCTTTCTCGCCGCCAAGAGCTGTATCGTGGCGAGAACCGGCGATTACTGACGCATAACTTGAAAAGCTGTCCCGCTACGTCACGAATCCATAATAACAATAGAAACTTGCCGCAAATCATGGCTAGACCCATTTTTTTAATTTTCGATGGCATAGATCTCATTTTTAAACTCATTTTTTTTGTTGCTATTCACTTTTTTACCCCATAAGTAGGCACCGCAACGAGAGGGGGGCGGGGCCTTTCATTTTTTCTCTTGGGTTTCGGTTTTTGGAGTTTGAGCTATCACTGCCCGGATACTATCTAGAAATCTATTTATTTTATAATCGAACTTTATGTAATCGACCCCAAGGAATCGACTGGTGCAATCAGAATTTTCTGAAAATGCCTAGTTTTATCTGAAAATTACAGAAAAGTGAAATGGTCACCAAAAAACTGCCTCGTTGGGGGTAAAGTAGGTCGAACACGCTACACCTTATGATTGATCCTTATAGTTTTTAAAACGGAGAATTCAAATTTTTAAACAGAATTTAATTTCAACTGCGCGCATTTTTGTTATACCTCGCTAAACTTCAACAAAAAATCACAGAAAATTTTCAGCGATGACCCCAAGTTTTTATTTTTTGATTATTTTGAAAAACTCTTCTAGTTCCCACAAAAAAATTTTTAGAGCTCTCCGACAAAAATGAAGCACTTTATACCTTCCCAAAGTGAAATGGTTTTTTCGAAAAGCAGGTTTTTCAGAGTTTTCGGGTGCATGCCGGTCGAACACGCGGGGTCTGAATATGTCATCGGAATAAGCATAAAATTCTCTATCGAAATCGACTTTCAATTTTAAAAAATAACTGCGCGCATTTTTTTTATTTTCATTCTTAAATTAATTCTAATGCGATTTTCAGGGCCCGCCACACAATTTGTCATCATAAACGTGCGTCGAACACGGCAAATTCATATAAGCCCTTAGGTCGCAGCTAAATTTGTTCTGTTTGGCACAGGTGATTCGCGACTTATGCATTATACGGACAGACAAACAATTTATAAATTGCACACAAATCGCGAAGAAGAAAATTGCGATTTCAGCACAATTTGTAAATATTGCATGGTCGAAATATGGCCGGAATTTCCCAATTATGGGTAAATTATTTACAATCGCGTAAATACAATTGGCGAATCGCGAACGAACTCTCGCAGCGAAAACTTTCTCATCCTTGATTGAGGTCTCAAATTAATTTATTTTTGCCACAAAAACGTTATTTTCATGCTATTTTTCTTGGTTTTTTCTTAAAAATTCTTTAATATTTTTGTAGTTTTTATTCCTTCTCGCTTTTTTATAGATTTTTCTTCCGTTAATTCTATATTTCCAGGCGTCCGGACAATCATTCCCAAAAAACGCGCGCGGCAACCTTTCAGAAATGAATAATTTAAGTTTGAAAATTAAAAAAAAAATTATCATTAAAATTTAGAAAAAAAAAATGCTCAGTTTTCCACGGCGTGCTTGAGACTACGTTTTCGAAAAAAAAAATATTTGAAGGTGAACTTTTGTGCACCATTTCTCGCGTCTTCATTCTCGTTTTTGAATTAAATTCAGAAAGTCACTGTTGTGATGTTAAAAATCTTTACCAAAAAATTGCGAGGCAGAAGTTTTAGCCGAACTAATAGGATATTTTTGACTTTAAAAGTTGGCGACATATTGTCGCGCTTAAAATTTGAAATAATAGACGAGTGCATGGGTGAACATTTTTTTAAAGAACACCGATTAATCGCGACAACCGATCGCGATTACCGATTCGCAAATGCTTAATTTTTTATTTTTTTTTTCAGGACAAGGACGATCAACAAGCAGCTGCAAAACAACGCTCGTCAGCGCAAGGAGACCGAGGACTAATTGTAATGTCCGGGCTCGCCCAGGCTTACATCCTTCCCGGGACACACGTCACCAGTCCACCTTGCCTCTCCTAGCTGTCGATAACCCTCGATCACCCTGCGTCTCTCTGGTCTCCTCGCACATCTCGCCGCCGGTCTCGCACCTCCTGCGTCTCGCTGATCAACGCAACGTCTCGCCTCTGGTCGCACACCACCTGGACTCTCTCGCTCTCGCTCTTGGATTTAAATCTTTCCCGCCTTTTCGTTGCGCGCGAAAGCGCTCACGAAAAGGGTATAAAAGGGCCCGAAATCCTCATTCGAGAGGTTACTCGTCATTTTCTCATTTTGCTCCCGCTTGCTCCCGTTTGCCTGTACTTTCCCCCGACCCTATCTGTCTCCCCGCTTTACAAGGGAACCTTTTAAGTGGTACTTAGAACCGTGCAAAACCAACCATACCGTTTGAAAGAGGAGGTTTTGAAACCTATAATTCCGTTTTCAAAACCTGCTTACGAGACCTCTGAGGTGCTGAAATTTCAGTCCAAAGTTCGGCAATTTTTAACCATAGAATCCACATTTTTACTGTACCATCTTCCCCTGGCCCCGAGTTTTCCCTTTCTCGTCACACGCGTGTTATGGTTGCTTCCGCTTGCCGTTTGAAGACATGGAAGTGTGGCGCAGCGGGGAAGAGATATGGTTGTAGACGAGATGTTGCTAGTTCGACCCCCACTATCATGTTTTCGTTTTTTTTTGTTCAATTTTCAAATTTTTTTTTGAAAGTTTTACTAGATGTTGCATGTTCATATTATGGGCAATAAAAGTGCAGAAAACTTTTTCGAGAATTGAAAAATAAGAAAATAAATAAAACATGATAGTGGGTGTCGAACTTGCAATACCTCGTCTACAACCATCTCTCTTACCCGCTGCGCCACGCTTCCATGTCTTTAAAGGGCAAGCGGAAGCGGCTATAACACGCGTGTGTCGAGGAAGGGAAAACTCGGGGCCAAGGGAAGATGGTACAGTAAAAATGAGGATTCTATGGTTAAAAATGGCCGAACTTTAGACTGAAATTTCAGCACCTCAGAGGTCTCGTAAGCAGGTTTTGAAAACGGATTTATAGGTTTCAAAACCTCCTCTTTCAAACTGTATGGTTGGTTTTGCACGGTTCTAAGTACCACTTAAAAGGTTCCCTTGTTAGTTGTTCCCCATTTAAGTGTAGTAAGGGCATTTGCCCCAATAAATCATGTGTGTGAGAGTCGGTTTTGGTGTGTTAGACTGCGGCGCTTAATGTGGGCCCACGGCCCACATTACTGGTAAGCAGCGAGTGTAGGTTGGCGCGTGGCATTAGGCCAAACGCCACGCGCCCTCCCAAAAGATCCCCCGCGCGCCGGCAGCTTACACCCCACCCTCCCACCCACGGTTCCCCCAATTTTTTATTTATTTTTTCTTTTTCTTTTCTCGCGGGTTTTTCTTTATTTTATTTTTTAAGTAGTCAGTAGGTTAGGGATTTTAGGCAGTTTTATGAGGCCGCCGCAGCGTCCGTCCCGTGGTGAGCGCACACCCGGGCGGAATTTAGCAGCCGGCTGGCTAGCAAGTTAGGCAATAGGAGAAGATGCACGAGTAAACTCGTGGCATATAAGTTCCCCCCCCCCCATATTTTTTAGCAGCAGTCTGTGAAGCGGCCTATAGGGTCAGGATAAGTAAGCGGCCTAGAAGGGTCAGATTAGTTAACGGCCAGGATGGTCAGGAAAAGTCAGCGACCAATTGGGTCAGTATTATAGGTTTGCTCAGTCATATTTAGCCACGAGTGTGATAGCGCTCCCACTATCCCTCCACTTCTCCGGAAGTGTATTTTTCTTTTTTTGTTGATTCGGTACCGAGTATCTGTCGCCGCAGATACAGCACGTACCCATTTTCAGATAATAAGAATCCGATCAACCCATCTGAGCTCATTATGGAGCACCCCGCTCAATTGTCGTGTGACACCGTCACCGACAAGGCATCGATCACCACCCTCCGCAACCCAGTATGCAAAGATTTGCACGCCGCACACGAGCGGATCACCGACGTCTTCGAGCGGATCCAGGTACGTGTAGAGAAACTGGAGAAGGAAGGGGCTACTTCGGTCTTTGTGGACGCGGTGGACCAGCGGGAGGTAACAACTCTCACCGGTCTTCGCCCCTCAAAGCACCAGGTCACTTCCAACTCCGCCAAGTTTCACCTCTCGATCCACAACAAAGAGCCTCAAGGCACCTCAGCCTCTCTTCAGGGAGAGCAACCAATTAATCCGGAAGTTTCAGACAAAAGTTTAGCAGCAGCATCGTTTCCAGGCGAAACAAGTATCATCAGAGTAGCCAGTTCAGCGGCAAGAAGTAATGCAACAGTCACGGAGCAGTCCGACCCAGTTACCGAGCGCGACGCTCTACAGCCGGCAGTCTGCGTCATCACTCAGCCAGACGCCAAAGAAGCAGTAGCACCCGAAAGGACAAGAGGAACCAGGCGTTCCACCAGCCAGACAAGCAGAGTCACCCGTTCCACCAGTCAGACACGCAGAATCACCCGAGATATGTCAGTCAGGCCTCAAATCAATGTTTTCGCTATGAAGTCTGCCGCCACCGTGCCAATTTTTTCCGGGACCAACATGAGCATTTGTACGCATTTGTGCGCAGTTTCAAGGAACACGTCAGACTCATCAACGAACCAGACGACAAAGAGGTGAGAAACCATTTACTTACCGTTCTCACAGATTTTGCCCGCGACACCGCCGAAGAAGTCCTGGACCGCAACCCCGACGCGACGTCGGAAGACATCATTGACGCTTTACGAGCTCAATACGAAGACGAGTACAGCACCCGACACCGGCTGGACGCCATCAAGGCGTGTTTTCAATACGCTCAAGAACCCGTGCAGGATTACTACAAACGAATCCGGAAACTGATGCGCGAAGCACAAACCGGAGCAAACAGAGCATAAGTCACCCAAGTGGCTAAGGAAGTTTTCCGCAACGGCCTTCAGCCAGACATCCGCTTCTATGTGACCACCGCCAGATCAACAGAATTCGACCAGATACACAAAGATGCAATTTTCTTCGAGAAGGCTCTCCAGGACAAAGAAAGAAAAGAACATGCCGACGCCGCTGTCATAGCCAACCGCCCACACGTAGTCAAAATTTTTGCTCAAGCTGCTCCGCAACATCAGGATCAATGCCATGACTACGACAATTCGTTCGACCAAGGATACGGCCCAACTCAACCTGTCAATGACAGCTCGAATCCAAACCAGATCAGTCATCAGGCACGTTCTCGAGACAAACAATGTTGGTATTGCAAAGGTTTAGCACACTACCGATACGAGTGCAGAAGAATGAAAGCCGATCGAAAAGCAGGAGTGTTCCGAAGCCGCATCGAAGAACCATCCAGCGTACATTTTCGTTCAACCCAGAGCAGAACTCTCATAGCACCTTCCAATACAGCTGAGAACCAAAACCCTTTCCGAACTTCCTAAACCCTTTCCAAACTTCCTCCCCGTTGCGGATTCTCCCCCAACAATTTGAATTATCTGATCCTAAAAAGATGTTCCACCTCACTTGCACTCCCACTCTCAATCTTATTCTGTGAATCCTTCAAATCTTCCTCCTTACCCGAATCGTGGAAACGTGCCACTGTAATCCCCGTTCCTAAAAAAGGAAACCTTTCCGATCCTAAAAATTTCCGCCCCATCTCACTTACAGATCCCATTGTAAGAGTCATGGAGCGTATCATCTGCTTCAGACTCAAAAGCATGTTATCTCACAAATTTAGTAATTTTCAACATGGTTTTCTTAGCAATCGTTCCTGCCTAACTTCTCTCATCCATTCCGAAACCAACTATCAATACTATCTAAGGAACCACCAAACTCTTGATGTTATCTATTTTGATTTTCAAAAAGCCTTTGATCGTGTTCCGCACAACCTACTTCTACAAAAAATTCTTGACTTTGGTGTCCCTCCGGAGTATTGTAAATGGTTCAAAACCTTCCTTTCTAACCGATTTTTCTCAGTCAAAGTCAATAGTTTTATATCTTCTAAAAAAGTTCCTGTCCCCTCTGGTGTCCCCCAAGGTTCCGTTTCGGGACCTTTTCTTTTCCTCATATTTATAAATGACATATTTTCTCGCATTTCCCCATATGTATCCTGCTCTGGTTTCGCCGATGATTTAAAAATCTATAGTAATAATTCTCAAAGTCTTCAAAACGCCATTGATTTAATTGTCGACTGGTCCCACACCAACAAACTCCCTCTAGCCCCAGCTAAAACAGCTCTCCTTCATCTCGGGTCTAAAAATCCTCGTCATACCTACTTCATTTCGGATCATCCTATTACCGCCTCTGATACTATTCGAGATTTAGGTCTCCTCACCGATAAAAAGCTCTCATATTGTCAACACATCAAAAGCATTGTATCCCTGTCCTTCCTCAGATGCCGCCAACTTTTCAAATCATTCAAATCTGCTTCTCCTACATTTTATTGTAATCTTTTCAAAACTTATGTCCTTCCGCTATTAGAATACTGTTCCGCTGTATATTCCCCTGGCCCCAACTCCCACCTTTCCCATCTACTTGAAAAACCTCTTCGCTGGTACTCCCGAAAAGTCCTCCAACGATGTAATATCTCCTTCGGTTCTTATTCTGATCGCCTTAAAAAACTTGACTTATGCTCCATGCGCCACCGCCGCCTAAAATCTCAGCTCCTAACTCTTTATAGAATTATTTGTGGCTCTTCTTTTATTCCCGAGAGAGAGAAATTCTTTAAAATCTCCTCATCTTCCCGTAGACCCATGCGTCTTAAATGTCTCCTGCCACCCTCTAATGATTTCTTTTCTAGCACCATTCCCTTCTGGAATGCCATCACAAACAATTGTTCAACTTTTTTATCCCCTCTACAGTTTGAAAACTTAATTGATATATCTGTTAATAGATTTTGATCCTCTTTTTTTGTCATTTAACCTGGTTTTTTTCTTTTATCCCACATTCTTTTGTCTTTAAGTCTACTCTTATCGGTTGTACTTAAATATTTTTTATTGGCTTGAAAGTTTAGTGTCAATAAATTCAATTCAATTCAATTTCCAACAATCAGAACTCTTCAGACGGCGTCGTTAGCACAGTTCACGACGGAGATTCAATCAGCCCGAGCACGAATCGAACAACTGGAACACATGCTCAAGATGCAAGAAAACGCATTCAAAGATATCAAACGGCGGCTCGAAGAATATCAGATGGGAAGATCTCCAGGGAATTCATCACATCCGAGCGCAAACCTGTCGTCGCCAACACAGCTTCCACCGAGAGCACCAACAACATCGCCCCGAAGTTTTCAACGTCAAATAGCTGCAGCACAAGTCCGAAATCAATCGATATTGCACCGTCCGCACCACGAAATCAGTCGCCACCGACCTGCCAAGCCGCCAAGTCCACGGAGACAAACCACGACGAATTGCCATACAGTGTGCGAAAAATACGAAGGAAACCCGTGAGATTTCGAGATAAAAAGCCTGAAAAGTCCAAGCCAAACAAATTTTACCAAAATTTTGATTTTTGCTTCGTTCACTTGCAAAACACCACCAAAAGGCATTTTTCTTCGTGAAAAACTCATCCAAAAGACGTTAATTCGCAAAAAGTTTAAAGGAACATATGCTCTCACCGGCAGCGGGTCCCGCCACGAACGCAAGAAGGGATTACGGTGGCAGTCGTTTCCTTCTCGAAACTTCTCTCACCGGTTGCATCATTTTCCCTACTTTCGCGTATTCTCTGGCACTAAGGCCAAATTTTTTACTTTTTGTCAGGTATGCGGTTAGCGTCTAAAATTTTAACGCCATTTTGCCACTCACTAGGTCAGTGAACATTCACCAACGACCCCGGCAACGCGTAAAAATTTTTAGGCCACCGGTTTTTTGAGTTTATTTACCCAAGAATAATCAAAACAATGGTTTATAGACTACACACCGACCCGCCACCCGTGGTTTCGGCTGCGGAATCCGCCATTTCGTCCACGCCAAACACACTTTCGGTTTCAACACCGATCTGTCAAACCGGGCTCCCGCCCAAGCGTTCTTCCAGCACATCAACAGCAGCAGACGACAAAATGGAAGTCGTATCGAGGACAAGCTGGAATTCCGACGACGACATCGAGGTAGACGTCTCTGAGCAAGAAGAAGAAAAAGGCATGACACCCGAATCCGAAGACGAAAGACCCAATCCCGCGCACGAAGCCGAGCCAGACTTTCCGCTGCCAGTCACCAACGACGAAGTGCAAGTCCCAGCAATACAACAGCATCACCCGTTTCACGTCCTATACGCCCCGAGCGAACACGAAGAACCACCGAAAGACGTAGCCAAGCGATTGGTCGCCACGGTCCTCCTCTCCCAGGTCCAAGCCTTCCGAATGAAGACGCTGAGTTGGTTTGGCCCAATCGAGAAGCCCGCCCCGCCAGTCCTCACGCCAAAAGACGAAGCTGTCGAGCAGGTAGTCAGCCTCCAAGCCACACCGTTCGCATTATACGTCATACACGTCCACCGAGGATCGAGCGCCGTCTTGGCATCCGTTCACCGAGAACTCGCAGCAGATGATCGCCCAGACCTGATCTACGTCAATTTCCAGCCACGCTACGCAAGAGAAAGCACAACCGGAGGCGCCCACAGCGCAGAAAAGTTTTTCCCAGGTGATCTACTAGCCGTAACACGTCTCGGCAGACTCCCAAACACCACCAGCGATCACTTTATCAGGTCACAAGACGGAGCCCTCCTAACCGAAAACCACAACTTCTGGACGGTGGTCGATTACACGCTTATCAAGCGCGCGGTCAGAGCGCATACGGTCTCTTTCCATCCACGCAAACATCAAGATATAAATCGACATCATATTTTCGCTTTAGAAATTCCGGGACCCATCAACGTTCCCCCAAACTTAAACAGTTCAGGACAACAACTACTTCCCGGTAGATTCTACAGAACAACGATGTTTGTCCCGCAAGTACACCCTTCGTCGATCTTGCACAACGTCCTTTCGGAAGCAGCAAGACGTCAAGTGCTACGAAACACAAGCCCATTCGCCCTCAGGCACACCTACCTACCGACGTTGATAAGCGCAAACATATTGACGGTCAGAAGCAGTCAATTTCCGAATATCACAAACAATCTGCAGGATTTGGCACACGTCTCAAGCACAGACGCTATGGATTCACTGTTTTTGGTCGGACGCCTGGCTATATCCGCAGCGTTTGCGCTGACACACAATACAACGAAGAACAACCACAACTTCAGCAGCAGACCGAATGCGAATTGCAATTACAGCAAAAGCCGTTCTTACAACGCCGAATGCTGGTATTGCGGATTATCAGGTCACTACCGTCAGAACTGCAGAAAGAGAGCGGCAGACATCGCAAGAGGGATCTACAGAAGCAACATGTGTACACCACACGACGTTCCCACCGCACCCGTCCCGCAGCGGAAACCTCGAACCACGACGACCCTCAATGAATCTCGTGGAGAACCACCAGCAACCCGCAAATCAGCACGAAGAGCTGTGAGAGCATCAAATACCGACGCCATGGAAACAATGACGAACCCCGAGACATCGTGTCCGACTTCGAGAGCACGCATGGTAAAATACTTGCGACGATCCAAACCATCTTGCGGTCTCAGCCCGAAACAACACCGGATCCAATGTGCAAGATCTCTGAGGTGAGGAAGTATTCACTAATCCACGTTCAGACAATGCGAACCACGACCTAAGAAACTGAGCCTGTTTGAGCGTCCAGAAGATCCCGGTCGTCGTCATGAATAGCCCAGCCGCCAACCAACGAAAGCCGTGATGACAACCCATAAGCACACCTTCGCGGAGCAGTCGACCCGCAGGATCCTCAACATCGCGGAACCTCCTCAGGCTTCAGAACAACGCCGCGCAGCAGCTCCAAGCCGAAGCAGAGCCGACAAGGAGACCTGAGTTTGCCTTTTGTTGTTGTTTTAAACCCAACTAATTTTGTTCCAACTAAGAAAAAAAAATAAAAAAAGTTTTAAGAAAGAAAAAGAAAAATACACACACATTTCGTTAAGGTTTATTGTAGGTTTTATCCCCCATTTTCCCCCACCCCATTTCTGTTCCGACCAACGTGTTTTATTTTCCAGACCCATCCCCATCCATAGCAAGCAAGCAACATCTGAGCCAAGACAAATCCGAGCAGCGACACATCCATCCGAAGCCTTCACGAATGGCCGAGAGAGACCCACCAGAAGCCGTCAGACCAACACCGGAGCCAGTGAGATTGCCACGCCATCTTTGAAGGACCACACGTCAGGCCTAGGCCGCCCGGACCTTCAGCAACATCATCATCATCAAGGATCAGGGTCGATCCGGAGAAAAAGGGGGGAGGTGTAATGTCCGGGCTCGCCTAGGCTTACATCCTTCCCGGGACACACGTCACCAGTCCACCTTGCCTCTCCTAGCTGTCGATAACCCTCGATCACCCTGCGTCTCTCTGGTCTCCTCGCACATCTCGCCGCCGGTCTCGCACCTCCTGCGTCTCGCTGATCAACGCAACGTCTCGCCTCTGGTCGCACACCACCTGGACTCTCTCGCTCTCGCTCTTGGATTTAAATCTTTCCCGCCTTTTCGTTGCGCGCGAAAGCGCTCACAAAAAGGGTATAAAAGGGCCCGAAATCCTCATTCGAGAGGTTACTCGTCATTTTCTCATTTTGCTCCCGCTTGCTCCCGTTTGCCTGTACTTTCCCCCGACCCTATCTGTCTCCCCGCTTTAGTTGTTCCCCATTTAAGTGTAGTAAGGGCATTTGCCCCAATAAATCATGTGTGTGAGAGTCGGTTTTGGTGTGTTAGACTGCGGCGCTTAATGTGGGCCCACGGCCCACATTACTTAATTAACATAATTTGAAACCAGATTAGGAGAAAATTCGAAGGGCTCTCCGATCGGTTCGAAACTTTCATATCCGGGAGTATGTTGCCAATTTTTCCCAAAGTTTCAAACTGATCGGAGGATTCTTGCATTTTTCCCTCCCAACCGTTTATTCTTTGTTATTGATATTTCTTCGTAATACCCCCCCCCCCCCCCCAAACCTAGAGATAATCGCATGATTTTAATTTTTTAATATTTAATTTTTTTTACTTGTCTCTGGTACCATGTAACTTTGTATTGTTTTATCTATTATAAAATAACATAGTTAGTCTTGTTACAAAACACATATAGAATTAGTAGGCTTACAAGCCAGCTAATTATATGACACGATAATTTTTCAACGGCTAATTAAACGAAATTTTTCGGGATTTTCCATTTGTGTGCGAACATAATTATTGTCGGCGAAAATTTCATTTCGTGAATTGCCCATTGTTGGTCATTTTTTTCGGGATTCGCATACAATTTGCAAATTACATGTAAATTTTCGCGAATTGCGAATTGTACGCGCACAAAACTAATGTTCACGCGTACCCATTTCGCAAACGCGCAAACAATTTTTGACAAACTATTTGCGTCACGCGAATCACCTGTGGGTGTAGTGGTCCAAGGCGCTGGTTGCTGCGCTCGCTGTTGAGGGTTCAATTCCTTTTGGTCTTTTGCTTAATTTTCGATGTTATTGGGTTTTTTTTTGCCAATGGATACTTTTACGCATTATTTCGGGATATTTCAAAAAAGAAGATTCAGATTTTTTGTAAATATACCGTTTTCAAAAATTTTCCATTCTTTGCTTTGTTTCATCGTGAAATTCAATATAAATATGGTGATTTTTGTTAATTTAAGAACTAGACAATATTTTTTTCAAAAGTATTTGATTTTTTTATGAAAGAAAACATTATTTGCCCGGAAATCACCATCGATATTGTGATACTCCATCAAAGGCAACGAGGAAAAAGCGAGCCAGACAGTTGCTAAATTTCACGCCGCACCTTGCAGACTCCGCCCCTTTTCAAAAAGTCAAGAGAAATTCAGTACTAAAAAATCGCGACTTTGAACGGCTGAAACTCGAGAACTAGTGAGAATTTTGAGGAGAAAATTTGGGAATGTACTAATATTGAGACGTAGAATACAATGAAATCAGTAGTTTTCCGGGATTCGCATGTTTTTCAAACATGTTGCGGTACCTACCCATAAGTTTTCAATTATTGAAATAAATACATTTGGTTTTCTTTCTAATTTTTTTTGCATTCTATATTTATGTGACCCCAACCTGGTACATATTTTCATCATTTTTACCAAGTTCAGAACTCACACTCGGTCTTCGACCACTTACTATTAGATCAAGAGCTAAATATGAACATAATTGACGTATTCTTGCTCAATGTTCACCTGCTCCGTCAGCACGAACACTGCCACACGTAAGAAGTTTTATTATTTAAAAAGTTTACAACCCGAACATCAATCTAGGTTCAAAAAATGTAGATATGTTTTCATAATTATCAAAACTGTTCATGCGTGTCGACGGCATTGGACAGCGGAATCCGAGTGCATTCAGCTAGGCTATGTCGAGGAAGTGGTGCCACAGTGTTCCTGCCCTGTAATTCCTGCAATTCTAGTATGTTGTAGGTTCCATTCTTGCTGATACATGCATTCATTCTTAGGGCCAAAGCAAAAAAGGAACAGAAGAACAGAAGATAACAAATACACGGGGTGCTGGCGCGAAAATATTCTCCGTTGAACACAATCTGGGCGGTGTGCCAATTTCTGCGAATTTACGTTTTTTAAACGACGAGACGCTGTCACGCGACGCAACCGCTGCGCGTGAGTCACCAGCACCCTGTGATATATAACAGAACAGAAAAAAAAGGAGGAAAAGGAAAGAAGTGCGTTTCCGCACTCAAGGCGATAAATAATGAGCACTTTGTTAGTTCAAAAGAAAGAAAGCACACGCTGTTAGTATGTATAAACACAACAATAGAGATAGACTGGTTTAAACCATGGCTACTCGTGACGACGTGCCAACTACAGAAGTCCGAATTCTGGTGGGCACGGTGCTCACCGTTGACGACAGCGTTCGGTTCTTCGAGCCGATTTGTTTCCGGTTCACGATGACGAAGACGAGGCCGTCGGCGAAGCCTGAAGAGTTGTTTTCTTGAATTTTTATTAATAAGCGCTCGTTCGAGCATGTCGTCCGACCTGTCAGCATATTAGCTCACATTTATCAGTGCGGTCAATCTGAATATCACAAGAAATATCACTCACCGTTTACTAAGATTGCACAAATGTAGAACGGTCCCAGCTCAGTGAACAATGAAATACCCGTCACTTCTTCGTATCCGGTCACCAGAAGCGAAGGGATTGTAACGAAGAACAGGGAGCAAAAAAGTATCCCGACTGTGATACGATTTGCCTGTCGAAACACATTTGTCTGTTTGACCACTGGCTGAAATTGGAGCAATTTTGTTTTCGGTTTTGCTAGTTTTTGATTCACATACCGCCGTGCTTGTTTTCCGTTTTGAAATTTGGCGGAGCCCAAAGAAAACAAAAACGCTGAAAACGACAATAAGAAGGCCAACGATCTAAACAAAATGTGATTTATTATAGTGTAGTTTAGTGCAATAGACATGTTGAATGGTGTACTTACAGTATTCGAATAACTGACATACATCAGAAATTTCTTGTTGACAAAACACGCCATCGTCGCACAATTTGGCATTCGCATATAGGGCGCCGTAGTCATCTGGAAGAGGTAATCAAAGAGGAACCAGGCATAGCCAATTAACGCGGCTACATTAGCAAATTGAGTTTTGCTGAGTTGACGGTACACGACCGGGAAGAAAATTGCCTAAATGAAAGACAGTTGTGCAAATCCCAAGCGAATCTCACCAAACACCTATCCAACGCCATCGAGCAACTAATCACCACCACCACTTTCAAGTGTGCCGGCAAAAACGAATTGCTGAATATGATCACGTACGGGTTGTAGTCCAGATAGACATTTGACCAATTTACAGCCAAATAGCCAATGTGAATTAGTGCGGCTGTCGCGTAGCCAAAATCCCCAATCGCCAGGTAAAGAGCGAGTCGTAAGTTCTCCGGCGACGGGATTTTTTTTCTGGAAAAGGGTGACGTTGTTTATTTATATGTATTCAGAGATTAAAATATGGGCACATTCCTAGATAATTGGGTGCTAGAGCTCAGCGATTAAGTGGTCTAACTAACGCACCATTAGCTAGAAATACATATGTACATAGTGGCAGCTGGTGGGTGAAATAATTGAATTACAAGTTTATTGAACAGGAGAGCAAGTAGAACCGAACGGACTAGGCTTATAAATATACAGTAACATTAGAATGCGAATGTATAAACCTCGTTTGCCGGACAGTCAGGGATTGAAAAATAAAATGTTAGAACCCCGAAAAGCACAACAAACACTTTTAGACCCCTGCCAAAGCCCTATGAGCCCCAGGAAAAGGCCTGCAAACCACAGCGTGTTCGGGACTACAAGGCATCTCTCGTGTCTTCGCGTCTTCTTTTTTTTTGCCGCGCATTCGGCAGAACGCTCTGCACAGTAGAGACGCAGAGAATGCGATAACGCGTCTTTCCTTGCAAACCGCTCTGCACTGTGGAGACGCCGACAAATGTGCTGAGGCGCCGTTCCTTGCAGAACGTTCTGCACTGTGGGAACGCAGATAATCCGACAGGACGCTTTTCCTTTCAGAAAGCTCTGGACTGTGGAGACGCCGAAAAATGCGATAAGGCACTTTTCCTTCACGTAGGGACTAGCACGCCGTGCATATTAGGTTCATGCATTTGACCTCAATAGTCCAGTGTATAATACAATCACAGAAAACTTCAACTCACCTCACAAAGCACGTGATAATATACAAGTTGAAGACAAAACTAAACGAGGCGGCCGTCAGGGCGCACAACTCGGTGACCAAATAAACAACGGCCATCTGACTGGAATCCATTGGATTAAATAGCATCACAAGAGAATGAAAAGTAGAAAAAAATGCGAAAACTTCAGACGGTGAAACTGGCAATTAGGCTCCACCTTTTGTTTGGTTTTTTGGGCTCCGCCCATTTCAGCGGATAGATTTTCCAACTATTGGGAAGTAAATAAAAGAAAGTAAGAGGGATAAAAAGAATAGTTAAAAGAGCAAGACAAAGGCTGGAATCAAAAAATCGTTTTGGTAGTGGGGAAAAAAAACTAATCGAATTCAAATCACTGCGTGCGGTGGGTTATGTGAGCAATAGGACTTTGGAGTTGAAGAATAGCAAGGATGCAGGGAATTTTTGTTAGCTAATGGGCAGCGGATGGGCAGCTAAGGGACAGAAAATGGGCAAATGCACTGGGGTCTGAGGAGGGAGTGAGTAAACGCGCCCGGACGCACACACGCAACGCATCCAAATGAGGCCCAAAAAATAAAAAAGGCGCGCGAAAAATTTCGCATTATCGGAGAGAAAAATCAACGCGCGCGAAATAATTTTGGATAGGATTTCGTAATTTTCACGATTTTGCGTTGGTTTTTCTCTCCGAAAATGCTAAATTTTTCGCGCGTCTTTTTTATTTTTTGGGCCTCATTTGGATGCGTTGCGTATGTGCGTCCGGGCGCGTTTACTCACTCCCTCCTGATACCCCAGTGCAAATGATGGGCAGCTAGTCGACATGACAGCAGCTAATGCTCAGAAAATAGGCAGCTAAATGGCAGATAGTGGGCAAACTGCCAAAAATGTCAAAATGAGCAAAAAAATACACAAGACAGCAACCTGAGCAACATGTTATCGTATTGAAACAAAGCCCAAAGTTTCTCCCACTCGTCAAAGCTCATCTATATATGTACGTGCGTCCGCTACTGTGTGGTCATCAGTCTGCTTCACGCCAATTTGAATATTTTCAACTAGCGTATACGAATCATTGGGTCACCACTATTTTGAGCATCACTATATTTCATTTTACACGTAATGGCATTGAAAAAAATTGAATGGATTTTGGAAAATGTTGCAATGAAATATATGGACTTGTTAGATTATGCTCCAGACATAATTTTTCTCTTCCAAGATTCAATTTTCCCAAAGTGTTTTAGCCTAGATTAAATGAAAATTGGAAGTTTTTTAAATGCCTTGTTTCCCGCCTCTGCATAGTGTGCCAAACTATGTACGCGCAAATTGATTTGGTAACTTTTAATTGTAATGGGGTTATTCACGAAATGGCAAAAAAAGGCAAAAACGGCAAAAAACTGCGCGAAAACTCCAAAAAAGCTCCGATTGGTCTGAAATTTTGGGAAATGAGGGAAAAAACTCTCCCGGACATTCCCACAAAATTTCAGACCAAAATATCAATTTTTAAGAAATATTGATTTTTTTCTGAAAATGCTTAAAATCGATATTTTTGTTTGAAATTTTGGGGTAATGTCGGGGAGGATTTTTTCCTTTATTTCTCAATATTTCAAATTAATCGGAGCATTTTCCGAGTTTTCGCGCAGTTTTTGCCGTTTTTCGCCATTTTTTGCCATTTCGTGAATAACCCCATATTGTACATTCGCGAAAAAAGCAAGTGCGCTCCACAAAACTTAGTACTACGTGGATTTCATTTTCGTCTCCAAATTATTTCATTTCACGTGTAAATTCAACGTAAAATGAAATAATTTGGCGACGAAAATGAAATCCACGTAGTACTAAGTTTTGTGGAGCGCACTTGCTTTTTTCGCGAATGGACAATAAGTAAAAAAACGGTTTTATCTTCTCCTAAACGTTCAAAAAACTCATGATAAACACGTTTATGAAGAGACGCAGACAGGAAAGGAACCATCCTCCGCTCCATGACCTACTTACATGCCTGCGTCTCTTCACTAAGAATGATTAAAAAAGCGCTTGTTTTTCATGCGTTTTCAAAAAGTTTTTTGACATTTATGAATAGAAAAAGAAACAGGACTCGGTGCCTAGCTTTTGCAATTTCTAAATAAAAAATCCGGTAGGTACATACTTCGGAACAAACGAAAAATCCACCTGTTGCAAAAATTGAATTTTAAAAATGGCAAAACCGACTAGAATAAATGTGAGTCAGGGGGAGAAAAACTTGGAAACTCTTCCGGCAGAAAATTTCAATTAATTCAGTTCTTTGATGTGACATGGCTAGGAAAAAGAAAAACATGGCAAGAAAACAGGAGAGATCAACAGATGAGGAATAAGGAAGAGGGGAATAAAATGAATAATTATTCGGAAAGAAAAAATAATGATGACATGAAAGAAAACTTTTCAATGATCATTATGCTCATCATTAAATTTCAATCCAAGAAGCCGGGGAACAACGCGTGGAAAAATATGAAAGTACAGCTTCGAAAAACGTCAAAAATATGTACGTATACAGAATAATTTATGGGAAATTGTTAACAGGTTAAAAAAATAGAGAAACTAAAACGTTTCCCGGAAGTTTATTTTATTTCCATCATCCTAGCCTAGCTTTATTCTTTCGGCTGTCCACTGGAGTTAAGCAAATCGAGTTAGGGTTTTTGATATTATTTTTTTTTCAGGATTTCGGCACGTCGACCACTTTCTCATTATTCTGGCCAATTTAATCATGTAGCACGGCGTATTTCTTTCTCTGCTGCTAAATATTTTTGATAGATGTACAAACATTCATAGCTGAGGTCGAAGAATTTTATAAACAAAACTTTGATCGATTTATCGAATGCCCTTTTCTTTCATCTCAACTGCCGGGTAATTAGAGTAGAATAAATACTCTAGTTTTGCTTTTAAATTTAAAGAACTTTTGTATGTATCTGCGTCATCTTTTTTGCCACTCGTTTTCTTTGCTTCCTCTTGTACATCTCTTCTGTATTTATTACTTTTCACGTACCGCAATGGGCGTATACAAATAAATAAATAAATCTCTATGCTGTTCAATTTATTTTTTTTCAGTCTACAGCCTGTAATTTCAAGCACTGAATTATATTTCGTCAATGCACCGTGCCAAAAAGTTCCGCTTAAAATTTGCCCCGGCCAAAATAATTATAGCCCCGGGATAAATTATATAGGTCGTCAAACCTAAAACAACAAAAAGAAACGCCATAAATCGTCAATACGAAAAAAATAATTAAGGAATTAGTGCTCTACATTTCAAGGATCGTAAAGGAAAAAATGAAACTATGGACCGAAATATCGATTTTTTTTGATTGTTATAATAAAATCAATAATTCGGTACAAAATTTCCGTGGGAGTATTTTTAAATATTGATTCCCAAAGTTTCAGGCGAATTTCGAAGAAGTTCACCGAGGGGCAGCTAGTGGGCAGCTTATGGGCAGCTAATGGGCAGCCAATGGGCAGATATTGGGCAGCTAGTGGGCAGCTGATGGGTAACTAATGGGCAGCTAATTAAAAGCTAGCGGACAGCTAGTGGACAGCTAGTGGGCAGCCAATGAGCAGCTTATTGGGCAGCTAATGCGCAGCCAGTGGGCAGTCAATAAACAGCTAGTGGGAATCTGATGGGCAGCTAGTGCTCAGCTAGTGAGCATTCTGTGGGTAGCTAATGCTTAACTAATGAGCAGCAAATGAGCAGCTAATAGGCAGTTTACATGCAACTAATGGGCAGCTGATGGGCAGCTGATGGGCAGTTGATGGACATCCAAAGGGCAGATTATGGGCAGTTAATAGACAATTGGGCATTTTGCGGACAAATTGCCGGAAATTCATAGCCTAAAAAACCCAAAACCCAAAAATAATTTCCCCAATTTCCTTACCTGGCTTTCCTTTCTTTCTGTATCAATTTATCAACAGAAACGCACATATTTAGTCATCCTACTATGTTGCCTTTAGCCCATTATTACCCATTCATTCACTCAATATCCGTTCAAAATCTTAACAAATCCAAAAATATTCATAACAAAAACAAACAAGGAAATGCTTGTGAATTACTTGTTGTGCAAAAAAAATGAGATAAGTTGGGGAGGGGGGGGACGTACTTTCGAAATTCACAAGAAAACGAGAAGCAATAGACATGGACACATTAGATTAGAACCTCGAATTTCACGCACAAATGCACTAAAATGGGGACAAAATGTGACGCGAATCATTCAAAAAACAATGAATAACATTGCCAAGTCATATGCGTTTATTGCACTAATATTTTTACGCAGGGTTTTACGCACGAATGCACAATAAATGTATTAGACATCAGTAAAAAAACGAATTGTTCATTACTTTTTTGCTCCTTTTGAAATTTAGCAAGCATATTGATCATTAAAAGGTCAAAATATCACTTTTTTATTTATATTCAAGGCATTTTCTGAATTGTCGTCAAATAATTAAGTCCAATCCACGAAAATCGTCGGTTTTGACGGCTTCGAGTGCGCGATGGTGGTGATTGCGTCCGACACATTTCTGTCCACCCTACTCTTCACCGACCCGTTGAGAATCAAGAATATCAAACAGTTCATTAGACCTGGAAGCAAACAAAGAATTTCGAAAACAATGAAGAGAAATCACTGTACCACTAGAAAGGAGCGATGCAATATAAAAAGCTCCGACTTTCTCAAACACTGAAAATCCAGTCAGCGTCTCGATCAGCGACACCAAAAACGAGGGAATTGTCAGGCAAAATAGACAGCTTAATAGTGCGCCGCAAGTGGTGCGATTCGCCTGACGAAACTTTTGTGCGGCGCTTGCATTCGACAAAGATTTGCTCCGCCCACTTTGCCTGCTCAATTTTTGCACTTTGCAGAATACAAAAATGGTCATCACAATAATTATGACTCCACAGACCTGCAATTAAATTGTTGTATTGATTTTTTGTGTGTAGGAATGGCTCCTCACCAATGTGCTCAACCGATTTCAAACTACCGGTTTCCACCGGTTTTTTATTCAAAAAACCAACGGAAAAACCGGTTTCTATTCTGAAAAAAACCGGTGTTTTCTGTGCAAACACAGCGACGCGCAATTGCAGAAAATCCATTCAAAAAACAACAACAACACAAAATTCGAAGCAAAGAACAAAACAAAATGGGTCCGCAATTGCGCGTCAATGTGTTTTCACACAAAACACCGGTTTTCACCGGTGGATATCGGTGTTTTTCACGCCGGTGGAAACCGATTCATACCGGTTTTCAGAAAAACCAGTTTCTGCCGGTTTTTACCGGTAATAAAAAACCCGGTTTTTATCGGTTTTTGCCACCGGTTGAGCAAATTGCTCCTTACCATGTTAGAAGCTCCCCAATAAGTTCTGAAAATATTGTTGACAAAGCAGCCGATTGACGAGCAATTTATTCGCTGCTCAAATCGAAATGAGAGAATCGAAAGGATAGTGTCGATGGAGCCAAAGAGCACGCAGATTGTCATCAGGACTTTTGAGCATTTTACGTGGTCGATTTTACGGTAGATTAGTGGGAAGTAGAGGGCCTGAAAGTTACATGGCGTTTGCGGACTTGAATTATTTTCGGAACCACTAGGTGGAAACATCAAATCATCTCAAAATTTCAAAATAATGGACCTATGCACGAAATAAAAAAGGTCATTTAAATGAATAAATTTGACTTTTTTTTCCAATGCACGAAAGCAAGAAAATTCAATTAAGTTGAATATATTTGAAGGCAGAAAAACGTTCGTGTCGAGATTTCGTAAATCGACACAATTTATTAAAGGCGTACGCAACTTTTCAGTGGCCATATTTTATCACGAACGTTTTTCTGCGTTCAAGTTTATTCAATTTAATTTAATTTTCTTGCTTTCGTGCATTGGAAAAAAATGTCAAATTAATTCATTTAAATGGCCTTTTTTATTTCGTGCATAGGTCCATTAGGGTACAAAAAATCTATTTTTCCCCTCCTTCCTCATCGCTGAAGACGAGGAGGTGATAGACGGTTAGACAAAACAAGACATTGGAAAAACCAAGATACACAGACAACGAAACATTGGTGGAGCGCAAAAACCCACAAAAATTAGCTCCTTCACTCACCACTATTCTCTCGATCGCCGCTCCCACATTCAGCCCCAAAGAAATTTTCAAAAACATGGCTAATGGCCAACCACTCGCCGCCATAACCACAGCATCGTAGTCCAAATAACTTGGCTCCCAGTTTCCAACCATATAGAACACTTGGGGTAAAACTGAAAGAAATTGAATTGCGCCAAAATGTAAAAACCTCTAGATTTGACCTACTTGACACGGAGAACGCAATGTCAGACACGGCAATGTAAAGGATGATGCGTAAGTTTCGACGCGAGTCCAAACGGCCGCTGGAACTATTTATGTTCCAAAAAAGTCCTCCCCCACCACTAACCTATAAAATAGCCGTAAAATGATCGAATTGCCAGTGATATTCAAAGTCGCCAAAAATAGACAAATACAGTCTGTGATCAGGTAGATTTTCACCATGACTTCGGGCGAGAAAGGCTGCTGAAAATTTGGCATGAACGTCAAGGAATAAGGAAGAAAATAGAGGCGATGGAATGGTTTATTGTGGCCTGCTAATGAAATTGTAGAATAGTAAATTGGGTCAATTTTTACCTTTCCAAATATCTTTTTCTAGGAATTATGTATTTATTTACTGGGAAGAAAAAAAGAAAAAAAAATCAACAGGAGAAATAGACTTTTAAAGAACCAATTTTCTGTAATCTTACAATTACACATTTCTCGGGATTGGGTGGTTCCCTAATAGACCTATTCATAGGAGAAAAAAAAACAAAAAAAATGTTTTTGTTTGTTTGTTTTTGTTTTTTTTTCCTATTTATAGATGTCAAAAAATGTCAAAAAATGTTTAAAAAAAACGTTAAAAAATGTCAAAAAACGAATCCTATGAATAGGTCCATAATATAGCACGCCTAGTCCAACGCGCCACCAAAATCGTCGGATAATGAAATTATTTTTTCACTCGAAAATTCACTTTTTTGAGAATTTCGAACCATAATCTGATTATTCAGGATGACACTATCATTTTAGTCCAAAAACGAGGCCTTTTGGTCAAAAAATGAGCGAGCCTTAGGGTTTTGAAAATGCGCCAGGTAGAACCGATTTCGGAAGGCTGGGGTGCCGTGCGGCAGGCCTTTTTTATTATAGATATTATAGCTCGCACACTTCTTTATACATATGTACTATTTTAAAATGTTTTCTTCTTCATTTCAAAAGCTAGATGTACACAATACCAATTCCAATTCCAATACCATAAGCACAAGTATAGCAATCCGCGTAACGTCTATGTCTATGTCTGCGTCTACGTCTCTTTCACGTCCATACTCTCTCTCTTTCTCCCTCTTTCTCCTCCCCTCATACGCCGCTGAACCGTTTTAGAACGGTAGGTAGAACGTATGAGCAAACATTGCGCGAAAAATGTAGCGGAAGAATGAAAAAGTTGTAGCACTTGACCGGTCATTTCATGAGCTTCTAACCCCTATTACATTTTGAGTTAGTCTGGAATGAATGCGTTTCCGGGCCATTATGCTCACCAATTTTTTACCGTGTCCACCACATCTTCCACCCCGCTGCCCATCACATCGTTCAAACCATTTCCGTATTATAATTTGGTGAGTTTTGTACATTTATAAATTTGGTAATCTAACGGTACATGTGTAACATATTTATAGGCCTGCCTAGGCAAGCCTATTATAGGCCTACAACGGTGAGCCTATTATCTATAGGCCTACATCGGCAAGCCTTTAAAAAACCTACCACGAATAACTAGTGCGAGCGCAATCCCTCGCCTATCTGCGTCTCCATTTTTGCACGCATTTTTATTAAACTTGGCAAAACGAACGCTCTGCACTGTGGAGACGCAGACATGCGATAGAGCTAGAGGTCTAGCCTGTCATTCTCAATTCCAGGAAGCAGTACAATGGTCCCTTCTATTCGGCGTGTGCTTCCTGCTCGGCGTGGGAATGGGCGGAAACGATGTGGCGGACGCGTTCGGCACCTCAGTCGGCACAGGCACCGTCACAATCACCCAGGCCTTCCTTCTCGCCACAATCGTCGAAATGATGGGCTCAGTGGCCTCAGGTCTCACCGGCAACGTCGGCAAAACCCTTCAAGTCATCGACACCGACTCGTATGCGGACAATCCCGATGAGCTGGTCATCGGGCAAATCGCCATGCTCATCGGCTGTTCCACGTGGCTCATGATTGCCACGTTCTACAGTATGCCGGTCTCCTCGATTCACTCCCTGCTTGGCGCCACAATGGGCTTCTCGTTTGTGCTGCGTGGCGTGCATGGGATAGTGTGGGAGAGGGTGTGGGTGGTGGCGCTGGTTTGGGTGCTATCGCCAATTGCAAGTGCGCTTTTCACCCTGATCATATTTTTCCTGCTGGATGTGACCATTTTGAGAGCGGTGAGTTGAAGGGAATGTATGGTCGCCTTGATATTATTGCCGGTACACTTCCACATAGCTTCTTACTGTGACCGGCAAGAATATTATTGTGCACGGCACCCCAGCCTTCCGAAATCGGTTCTACCTGGCGAATTTTCAAAACCCTAAGGCTCGGTCATTTTTTGACCAAAAGGCCTCGTTTTTGGACTAAAATGATGGTGTCATCCTGAATAATCAGATTATGGTTCGAATTTCTCAAAAAAGTGAATTTTCGAGTAAAAAAAATTTCATTATCCGACGATCTTGGTGGCGCATTGGACTACGGGGGAGGCGTGTTGTGTTTTCAATCGAGTTGCATTTGTGCGCGCGAACACGCAAACACGGTTCTATTTGAAGAGACGCAGACAGAACGGTGATTGCGGACTCATGTTTTCATGCTGAAACTCGTTTGAAAATAGAGAAAAGTTCAAATTTCAGAGAAACCCGGTAAAAACCGGTCTGCTCTTCCTGCCGCTGGTGTACGCGATTGTGGTGTTCACCAATGTGTTGCTGTTTTTGCAGGATGGAAGTCGAAGTGAGCAAGTTATTTTTTTTTAATTAAATTGACCTAATTTGCAAATAGTAAAAATTCGAAAAAAAAAAAACATTAATTCGATATTTGCGGGCCCGTCTGTTTTTACTGAGGGATTACGGTGGGTCCGCAAACACCGTGAGTCAATATAATTTGAAAACATTACAATTTACAGTTTTTCACTTTGACGAAATTCCGTTTCTGTACACGGTGGCAATCGCATTGTTGGTGGCGGTGCTGTCCGGATTTTTGGCGCTTTTCGTGGTGGGACCAATAATGAAGAGGCGGTTGAAAAGTAAGCATTTTTTTTTGTTGAAAAATTGTAGTAAAATACAATCCTGCAGCTTGTGGCGACTAATTCGCTTTCGTCAAATATTTATTTTTACTGATTTTTGTTTTTTTTAACAGAAATAGCAATCATTTCTTTTCCCTATTTCTCTCAGGTTCTCGTGACCCTTGTGGTATAGTACTAGCACGTTTAAACGTCAATGGAAAGGTCGCGGGACAGAGTTTTGTCGACTGCAAACTCGTGTGTGAGACACACAAACAAACACATAGACTAATCTAAAATTTTCTATCGAAAATTAGAAAATTTTCGGATTATTTGCATATTTTTTGGAAAATTGTCGTCAAATATGATGTAAACTGTGCAAACACCATGACGACAAAATTCACGGAAAAGTGGCGGGAATTCAAATTTTTTAAAAAAGTTGTCCCATTTTCAGAACAAAACACGGAACTCCCACGAATCGCAAGCTCCCTATCCTATTCGTTCCCAATTCGACCACGTGGCTGGCTTCGAAAAGCGGTTTATTGGGCGTTCCCACCGATGAGAAATGATGATCAAAAGGCTGTTCGCCTGTTCTCGCTACTACAAGTTTTGACAGCCTGCTTCGCCGGTTTTGCGCATGGGGCCAATGATGTGACGTGAGTTTTTCGAGAGAGAATAAAAGTTGAGAAAAGGAAATGAAATAAAATGACTAGTGTGGCGACCGAGCTTAATTGAATATATCTGCACGCACGTGAGCCTGTGGAGCTAGACTAGAAAGCAATTTGCAAGAAACTAACCTGTTCCCAGTCCATTTTCGTTTTGTTGCTTCCAGTGTAAAACAGAGCAGGAACAAAGAAGTTTACCTGGTTTTCAATTTGAGCAAAATAACAAAAACTTTGACTTTTGCTCAAAGAGCCCACATTAAACAATAAATAACAAACAGCAAAGATTGCTTTTATTCTTTTTTTGTTCAGAAATTGCGTGGCGCCAATAAGGGATTTGATCAAAATGTACAACCAGGGATACCAGGAGGATAACACCAAATTGAATGTTCGTTGTTCTTTTTGACAGAAAAGTCATAACAATCGTTTGACTAACAATTCTTTGAAAGAACAGGGTCAAACTAACTCAATATATGTACATAATTCTCCCAGATCACAGTGTACGTCGGGCTGTTGTCCACGCTCGCAATTTTGCTCGGAATTTGGACGTTGGGCATTCGGGTGATCCGAACGGTCGGACAGGATTTTGCAAAGATGAATCCGGCCACGTAAGTCAGCCTGCTCCGCTTAGAGTAACCAAAATTCACTTAAAGCGGCTTCTGCGTGGAATTCGGTGCAGCAATCGTGGCGTTGGCCACCAACATCTACAGTATCCCTCAGAGCATGACTCACTGTATAGTTGGCTCTATTTTTGGTCTCGGACTGGTCCGATCCGGACCGATTCTCAAGTGGAACACTGTTAAATATGTGTTCTTATCTTGGATTTTAACCATACCGGTTTCAGGTGTCTTGATGATTTTTGAGAATTTTGTCAAGTAAATTTTCAGGTCTCATATCAGCTGGAGTCATGTACATTATGCAGACAATTCTCAGCCAAACGGATTTTTAATTTATTTCAATTTTTTCATTGAACCAATGCACTGCACGTCACGCTATCTTCGTGTACTCCCCGTGGACAATACGACGATTTTTGCCAAGTTTTCAAGCATCTGTTTTTTGTAAATAATTTAAATTTAACAAAAATCAATAAATTTATATTTATTTCCTCTGTATCCGAACTTTACGTTATGTTTTCAAAACACTAATAGGGTTATTCACGAAATGGCAAAAAACTGCGCGAAAACTCGAAAAATGCTCCGATTGACCTGAAACTTTGGAAAATGAGGGGGAACGTTCTCGGACATTTCCACAAAATTTCAGACCAAAATACAGATTTTTAACAAAAATTGATTTTTTTTTTCTGAAAATGCTTAAAATCGATATTTTTGTCTGAAAAATGAAGATAATGTCCGGGAAAATGTTTTCTTTTATTTCCCAAGATTTCAGATAAATTGGAGCATTTTCCGAGTTTTCGTGCAGTTTTTCGCAGTTTTTTGCCATTTCGTGAATAACCCCATAAGGATCGGTCATTTTTCCACGAAAATGCCTTGTTTTTGAATTAAAATGAAGTTTTTAACGTGGACACAATTAAAATGAGGGAACATTATCCACAGATGAAATGGAAATGCGGTGGATGCATATAGTGTCCGTATTTGAATCATATCGTGCATTTATGTAAATTAGGCTCTAGATATTTAATGAATCCGCGTAGTTTGATTAACGTTTACACATTTTACTAATTCAGCCACAAAAATCACAAAATTTGGAAGAGCTGAAGTACAAAAATCAGTGCCATTACAAGAAAAAAAACTTGTAAGAAAAGTGAAAAAAAGCAGGGGCAAAGTCGCCAAATGTCGCAGGCTTGTGTTTTAATGCAAAAAATGAATTAAAAGTTTTTATATACCGTCCAATGGGCCAAAAGGACGACATGATCAAAATACGAACACTATATGCATCCACCGCATTTCATTTCATTTCACCTGTGTCATAAAAACTTACTGAAATTGTATTGATCGCTGGGGAATAGTGAAAACGCGCGTTACACGGCGCGGGAGGCGTGATAAAACATTAAAAATACAAAACTTTTTATTCAAAAACAATTACGCCCATTGATCTTTAAAAATCTTCTCATAAGTATCAGTGGCCAGCTGCCTGGAACTTTCTCTGGAAATTGCTCGATTCAAGCTGCCAATTTTCACGGACTTCATTTTGCTCATCTGCATTCCTGAATAAATCGGAATCACTAAATCGGCAAGGGGTAACGGCTGAAAAAAATAAATAAAATGCATATAGTGTCAAAAGATATTTTTAACTCACATAAATCCAAGTTTTGACCGCACTGAACAGTGCCGGATGATCGTTAAAAACTTGAAACTGGCCAAGCCTCAGTGTGCACATGACAAGGGTGTAGAATACTGTAGTCGTTAGACCGGTGATAAGTACAGTGGAGAGGAGATTGGAGCAGGTCAGATTTTCGCTAATTTGGTAGCGAGTGGTTAGTTGCAAGTGTAGGCTGGAAGAAAGAAAGAAAGGTCATGGTTAAGATGTTGTTATGCTGGAAAAAAGGCAAATTGCCATAGGATTCGCACCGAATGGGCAGTTTATGAGCAGCTAGTGGACAGCTAACAACAAAAAATAAGGAAAACCTCAGGGAATTTTGGGTAGCCAATGGGCAGGACCAGGACTAGGCTTAAGACCAGGTCATGAACATAATTAAGCACCAGGTTAAGGAAAATTATTACTCGCGGATTTTCAGGTAGTTAAAAGCCAAAGACCAGCCCCAGCAGACAGGAACAATAATGCAGACATGGACTATGAAAAGGGCAAGTACATGAACAAGGACACCGTCAACCCACATGCGTTCAGCAAAAATTTAACAAAAAAACTTACTTTGGCAGCTTTTCGTTTATGCAAATTATGAACCTGAGCATGATAAGTGCAAAAAATGATAACAATAGTGACATCATAAACACTATATTTACCTGAAATTTTAACCATTTTGTTTTTCCCAAGGTACGGCGCGCTAGGGACACACTCTCGCTTCAGGGCAGCATGCTCTGCACTGTGGAGACGCAGAGAAACGCGATAAGGGGGGGGGGCGTTGACTCATAGTTTATTTTACAAACCCAGGACTCGGTATTGAGAGGCGCATTTAGAGCAAAACATGCCGGCGTTTCAAAATCAGCGTTCCGATAAGCCAATAAGATCACTGAAGCCGGAAAAATAATGATCTGAAACAAGGAAACTAAAAAAATTGAAACTTTTATCTAAAAACTCACGAATCCCGCGTAACTCCAACTCGTCTTGCAGGATTGTTGATTCTCATACCCCTGGACCAGACACGTAGCGATGGCGCGTTCAAAGACGAGCAGCACCTGAAAAAGAAGCTATTATCACTGTAATCAAAACGGGATATGCGGCGAGCACAGTTGGTCCCGGTTTGGGGGATATTGCCCATTATTGTTGTTTTAGCTGCCCATCGGCTGCTCAGCGGCTGCTTGTTAGCTGCCGATTGGCTGCCCATCAGTTGCCTACTAGCTGCCCAATGGCTGCCCAAATATATTCCAATGGACCTATTCAGTGCAGGAAAAAAACCGATTTTCGCGGTTTTTTTCCCTATGCAGGTTTTTTTCCAGGAAAAAAAACCAATCGCGTCGAGACCCAGCAGCGAAAAAATGCAATGCGCCTTTAATTTTCAATGGGAATTCGGTTGAAATTTAAAGGCGCATAGAGTTATTTCATCGACCGGTCTCGACACGATAAGTTGTTTACGTCAAAAAACCGACTACTGTAGTTTTTTGTCTTTTTTCTTCAATTTTGCAAAGGGAAAAAACCACGAAAATCGGTTTTTTTTTCCTGTATTGAATAGGTCCATAAGCTTTGTACAACCCGGAAAAGTTAAAATAAATGACTGAAAAATAAAAATTCACCTTTATAGTAATGTCTGCCACCAATATCATCGCGTACAAGCTGTGCAGGTATTTAAAAAAGCTGGCGTTCATAAAAACTTCCTCTGGCACTTCGTGATTGGCGCCAAAGGAACGGTAAATGAAGGAAAACTTTAAACAATTAAAAAAATTTTAACGATGATTTTTCGCCAACTCACAGACGCCACCAAAACCACAATAACGTGAAGATAGCTCCTGACAAAATGAGCAAAAAGCAAGAGCTTAAAATTCCGATGAATCGAGGATCGTTTTATGTGCTTCTCCAGGAAATAGAACGTTGTGCAAAGCGATGCCACAGCGATTATCGATTGGAGAATCAGGCCGAGTTGGGCAGGAACGTACATCAGAGTTGCAGAGCACTAAATTCGAAATGTTCGCTGAAATACACTTTCTATTGTAGCGTACTGTACCTGACTGAAGTTTCCGTGCATTGTTAATCGGGTACCTTAAAATGAAAACTATTAGAAAGACTAGACTTTTTCACCAAGCACGTCTGTTTTTCAGTTTCCACATATTTTCAGTCGTGTCCCGCCCCCAGCCCCCCTATAGTTTGATTATCTTTCAGGTGTGTTCAAGCAGATAACAAATAATAGAGACCAATTTTTAGCGTGTAGTTCATGAGGTTTTGCAGTGGTTAACCCAAAATAAGGCCAAAAATTTAAAAACTACAAGTACAAAGTAGGCGTCTGCTAAATCAGCTGTTCGAAATGACAATTACACATTTTCAGGTGAAAAATAAATTTAAAGTGTCACAAGTACAAGGTGCGGCATGATTATTGCATGTCAATGTAATTAGGTTTTGAATCTAATTTAAGCAATTTGAAGGAAAAAAACAGAAAATAAGTACACCAAAATGGGTCAAGAAAACACAGTTACGACGGTCCAATGTTGCGCAGGACTTGCAGCGAAAAACTGCACGCTGGGAGACCTGGGGAACATTGGAGAATCGTAATTGAATATCAATGAACAAGCCTGATCTGGTGCCTATCGGCGCAGTGACGGAAAAAAAATTGTTAAACGTGAAAACCGATTGAACTTGACCCTGACCCGTCAAAGCGAACAGACGGACATGTTTAATATATAAAAAAGATCGATTCATTTATGTAAATACTCTATACTGAACCAAAGAAGAATAAAAAAAAATCGAAAAATCACATCACAGCTCAATTTGGCTCCCCCCCCCCCTTTGTCTAAACTGCATTCATTCTATGAACCCGAATCCAAAAAACACGCTTTTCAAAGAATATTTTAATTGGCTTTTGTACATATATGTACAAAAAAACGTCCCAGGAGGAGCCTGGACACCCGAGAGAGTCGAATCAAAATTTCTAGGTAAAGCTCGAAAAAAAATTTATAATTTAACAAGAAATGGGCGGTCAAAACACACAAGCACGTAGTCACTTTTTCATCAACGAAATTCGATGGCAACAGTGTGGCTATTTGCTGTTGAAAATGGCAGTCAGCCAGCCTGTATTGGTGCACAGTTGGCACCTAATCAGCGGGAGTACTGCGGTATTATTGGCAATTAACCGTTCAAAATGATTATTATTGTTTTATCAAAGTTGTCGCGCGGTGTTTGCGTACTCACGTTGCAGACCGATTTGCGAGACTGCGCCCACTAATGGGGTTATTCATGAGAAAACAACGGTTTGTTTTTGTTTTTTTTCCAATTCACGAGATGTCGATAATTAAAAAAAAATACAAGTAGAGAAACGGGGATATAGCATTGATAGTGAAGAGACACAGAGACTGCCCCCTTTCTTTGAACTCCTCACCTTCTGCGTCTCTTCAATATCAATGCTATATTAAGGGGAGACCCCCGTTTCTCTACCTGTATTTTTTTACAATTCTCGACATCGCGTGAATTGGAAAAAAAAAAAAACAAAAAAAAAACAATTTTTTCTCGTGAATAATCCCAAAAAATGTGTTGTTCGAATGGGGATTCGATAAACAAGTGCGAGATTGTTCTAAAACCGGCGGGAATTTTCTCAATTTATGGCAATTTTGAATTGAATCGGTATTTGAACAACACATTTAGCGAACTGAAATCAAAAATTAATAAAAGAAAAAAAGAAAAAACATGCAATATTTGCCTTGAAAAGACGAAAAACATGTTTTTTTTTGATTGATTTTCGCATCATCCGCCATTTCCAATTTTTATCTTTTTCTCGAATTTTCTTATTCAATATGCATTCGCAAAAATGTATTGAAAAAAAACAGAAGGAAAGCTGGAAAAAATAAGAAAAAAAAAAGGAAAAATCACAGAAAAAAAGCAGGGACAGTGGGCGGAGTCACGTAAATCGGTTTGCAACGCGAGTACGCAAACACCGCGCGCGCGACAACTTAACTAAAACAATAATATTAACCATCGAAAATGGCCGATAGCTGCTATTACTGCGTCGTGGTTTTGTCGTGGATATGACAAATAGCCATCGAAAATGGCAGACAGACTCTATTAGATTTGTTCATGATCGAAATTCAGTTACGACGCTCCAAAGAAGTTCCGCCGGTCTCGCAGCGGAAGCGGCTTGCGGAGTATCGTAACTGTGTTTTGTTTGTGAAAACACAAACACACTGGGTTGTGTAACGGGTACCGTGGGACAATAGACATTGTATGTCTATTGGAACCGGTCTCCGCCCACTGACCCCAACCCATCGGGCGAGCCGCGCTCGAGACCTTCGTCAGTCTGGTGGACGGGGCTCGAAGAGATCGTTCTCTCCGAATAAATCCTCTATATTTGCTATTATTCATATTACTCTATCATCATATATTAACTAAAATAAAACCGTATAACATGGAGGTCCCACCTTGAGAGGATGTCTCTCCGAGACACTCCTCGACAGTGAAAGGCTGAAAGTTAAGGTGTAATGTCGGATCTTTTAGGGAACAGTATTGTTCGTGACTTCCACCTAAAAGTAATCAAAACAAAATTTGGTAGCATAAGTGCGGTCGCACAGACATTAATGTACAGGTAAAGACGAGCCGCTTCATAAACCTGTCTCTCCGTCATCGATTTGGACGGTTGGACCGTTGTGTTCGGAACGCCATCAGAGAACCTATACCCAGGACCGAGCCCAGGGATTAGGTTTGGTAAGTAAAGGGACTCTATCGGAGAAATGGAGTTGGGCAGAAAGGTAAAAAAAATGACACAGGAAGATAGGCCTATCGTCGCTTTAAAGTTATATTTTTATCCTCGTACTATTTTGCGTAGTAGTTTATCAAAATTTGGCCAAAACATTTCAGTTATCGACGGGAACAGTACAGGTAAAAGTTAATGGTAAGCAGAGAGTATGCTGGAAGTGCATTGCTCTGGTGTCGGGAAAAAATCTCTGATTGTTTATGTATCGAAATTGTAAGAATTTCGAGGGGAAAACCTGCGTAAGGGATTCAAGTGAATCCACATTTTTGGTCTTCTCCGTGCCTGCCGCCCGTTTTCACGTATGCACCACTTTTTGTTGACAATTTACACCTATCAATCAAACAAGAACAGACTAATTTGAATATTGACAGATAAGATTAAAGGAATTACGGCCCAGATTAAGTAACAGATGACACAACGACCATGACGTCACCGCTCTTCAAAGAAGATACGATACAACATTGTAACATACACCGTCTGGCATTCTGGCGACATGTCAACGGTTCGAGAGCAGATGGTCTTTGCGGCAATAAATCTGGAGGGTACAGTCGTTGGCAAGTTGCTCCACAGGAGGTCGGACCACCAAGTGACCCCCTGGGGGGCGGAGCCATCGATAAGCAAAGGAGGACAGGACCTACAGAACGATGGACGCATCATTCGGTGGTTTTTTTTTAACCCGGCTACGGTTCAGAGACGTAGTTGTGGTCCTGATGGTATTGCTACTGTCTACTGTTACGGACAGCCCAGCAACCATTTTTTTTTTCTTTTTTTTGCATGTACCTTAGTTATTGCAACCCAGTAGACCCCGTGGTGTAGATATTTCGTTTAACTTTACTTCATGACAAATTCCACTCAAGGCATTTTAATTTACTTCATTCCATCTTTCAAAAATTAAAAAATGCCTTATTTCCATTCATGTCAAAAGTAAGCTAACCGAATTATCACGCACTAACCATGCATGCACCTTTACCACCACCACTCACCCCCACGTTAGGCAACTTATTGACGTCAGTTACTAACACTATGATTTTGCAGAAAATTGATAAACGAGGAAGAAGATAAGTTCGCAGAATGGGACCGAAGTGGAGGAGCAACATCGACGAGACAAATTGCACGCTGGGAACTAGGAAACTACGTTCTGCCAGCAGAGGAAGGTCTGAATCGGAACGAAGAAGTGCATAGACAAGCGAGGATGGCCGACAAAGCACTACACTCAAAACAAGACCATCTCTGAAGGATGCACCTCGATACAACGGGATGGGCAGCGTTGCAGCTTAGACAAACGGAAGTTGGAGTGCAGAACATGACAATTAGACCCATCGAGCTAGAAGAAGGATACATTATCGGCGAAGGAATAATCGTGAAACTATCGGATCTTCCAAAACCAGCACCACCGGATGTTTCTGCCTAAGCAAAAAGTGAAGCAAGGAAGGATTGCGCGAGCAACAATACGGTCATTTCGAGAAGATCAGCGAGGATTCAAGCAAGGAGACGTGAGGAAGGACTGCACTTAATCATTTGTTTTTATTATTTGTTTGTTTTTTTTTTAACTTTTTAGTTTATTTTGTTTTTGTTTTTTTTTCTTTGTAATTTTATTTATTTTATTATTTTTGCTTATTATAGTTTGATTGTAACTCGGACAACAGCTGTCGAAGGTTGAACGAGGGCGTTCAACTGATAGGGAAGGGGGATGTAACGGGTACCGTGGGACAATAGACATTGTATGTCTATTGGAACCGGTCTCCGCCCACTGACCCCAACCCATCGGGCGAGCCGCGCTCGAGACCTTCGTCAGTCTGGTGGACGGGGCTCGAAGAGATCGTTCTCTCCGAATAAATCCTCTATATTTGCTATTATTCATATTACTCTATCATTATATATTCACTAAAATAAAACCGTATAACAGTTGCGTTGTTTTTTTTTTAATCCAAGAAATGACATGCTTGGTTATTTTTACATTTGATTTTTTAATCTAACAAGGTCGGGCTTCCAGAAATTCCTAAAAGTTTGGTGGCATATAGTTTGAGGTATGGAGTTTTGATTGTGAAATTTCTAATGCCGCGTCCAAAGTTCAAAAAATTCCTGAAATCAGGAGTTTTTTGCAATCCAAAGTTCCACAAAAAATCTCAGAAAAAACAGGCGGTGACAGTTGAAACCGACGTTACCGTAGTTCCTTCGCTGCAAGACATTCTGTGTTTGAACTTGAATTTTCCCGCAAAAAAAAGAAAAATTGAGAAACTGTGCACGTCACCCCCGTCGTCCAATGCGCCACCATGTTCTTTGGATAATTAAATTATTTTTTCACTCGAAAATTTACTTTTTTTACAAATTCGAATCATGATCTGATTATTCAGGATGACACCATCATTTTAACCCAAAAACGAGTCCTTTTTATCAAAAAATGACCGAGCCTTAGGGTTTTAAAAATGCACCAGGAGAAGCAATTTTGGAAGGTTGGGGTGCCGTGCTGTGGGAAAATTCAAGTTTAAAAATAGAAGGTCTTGCAGCGAAGCAACTACGGTAACGTCGGTTTGAACTGTCACCGTCTGTTTTTTTCTGGGATTTTTTGTGGAAATTTGGGCTGCAAAAAACTCTCGATTTCAGGAATTTTTGAACTTTGGACGCGTCATAAAGTGCAATTTTTCGATTTTGATGAAAAAATCGTCTCAAGCGTCTCAAGCGTTGTAAGCAGAGGAATAGTAGGCGCGTGTTTGACCCGTACATGGCTATGAGCCGTTTAGAATCGCTATTAGCCATAGAAAATGGCACATAGCCGCTATTGGCGCATTGTTGCAACAATATTCAAAAGTGTTTTCAAAAATTTTAGCAAGATTTTTTGAAACGTAATTAGAGTTCTAAAGGTTATTGTGATTAACTTTGAAATTATGTGTTCACGAACGACTGGTGCTGACGACGCTCCAACATTCCGCAGTTTCTCACTGCGAAACAACGAAGCGATGATTTCGTATTTATTCTTAAAAAAAATTCTTCTAGTTTTTTGTTGGACGTGCTCTTTTATGTCGATTAATAAAAAAAAATTTTTTTCGAAACAAATCAATTTTCTTCTTTCTTTTTTTTCGGGCGGCCCTTTTGCTAGGGCGGGTCGGGCGGGCAAAAAACCTCTGTCGTGGAAAGCCTAGTATAGTCGTTCGTGAACACAAAATAAATAACTAGAAGATTCTCGGCAGCATGCGCATGCCCTTTGGGTTCGAAAAAGTTTTGCCAAGTCCAATGCGCCACCAAGTTCGTCGGATAATGAAATTATTTTTTCACTCGAAAATTTACTTTTTTAAGA
This sequence comes from Caenorhabditis japonica, assembly GCA_963572235.1. Lineage (NCBI taxonomy): Eukaryota > Metazoa > Nematoda > Chromadorea > Rhabditida > Rhabditidae > Caenorhabditis > Caenorhabditis japonica. The sequence continues at coordinate 19,511,809 of OY754343.1, read as the reverse complement.
AATTCGAACCATTGTCTGATTATTCAGGATAACACCATCATTTTAATCCAAAAACGAGGCTTTTTTGTCAGAAAATGACCGAGCCTTAGGGTTTTAAAAATACGCCAGGTAGAAATAATTTCGGAAGGCTGGGGTGCCGTGAATCGGCCTAGTAGGAGCTGAAAAAACGCTGGCGACACGAAATCTCACACACACATACTGAAAAACTTTGGCACTTAATAATAGAGTAAAGAAACAAATCTCGACAAGATGTGTGACGATAGTAATATTTGCCCTTTAAAATCGTGGTTAGCCACCCAAAATGGCAGGTGCAGGCTATCAAAAACGTCTATTAACAGTCAAATTCAGTGCTTGCTTATACCAAACAACAAACATTCAGCATATGCTCCAAACTCAACCTCTAATGGCCAAAAAAAATTATCCTTGAGATCACAAACGACTGCGCGAGCTGCCATTGATTGAGTTTTACGCTGGGAAAATTAAATTTGCAATAATTTCAGTTTGTTCTGACCATATTCTACTGTTTTTGATGTTGTTTTGAAAAAAAAAAAACTTCTAAAACACTAAAACACACGAATGGGCGGAGCCTGAAGGAATAACAACAATTAAAAGGGTGACCTGAAATATGAGAATTAATGAAAAACAAAATATTTATAGTTGTTAATTTTAATTACACCTGAACTAGACTCATATATGTATTTACAAGTTTTTTTTTATTTTCCAAGGAAATGAGAACTTCACGTCCTTCTTAAAATAGGCTAAAATCTAGCCTCTATCCATGCGGAAATCGAAATTTCACATTTTCGTTGAATTGCTTACCGATTCAATTTATTTTTAATATTATTATTTTTAAAACAACCCAACTCCCATCGCTTCTTTTATTTACTAATTAATAATTTTTAAAGGCAAACTTTAAACTAAACTTTAAATTCCTAGAAACCTCAAAACTCCCTCTCTAATTAGGGCATATAGCAAAAGTTCCGAGAACTTTGTTATTCAATTTTTTGCATTTCCTGAAAAAAAAACCTGATTTGTGCGCAGACATTACGCAAACGACATGTTATTCAATTTTCGTGTTCGATTTCAGGTTATTTTATTTGATATATTATTCTTATTATTATTATTCATAGTTGCGAATCAGCAGCCGTTTTTCTCGTTTTTAACAAGCATACATTCATTATTACTGGTCACTTTTGTCGTTTGTCTTTAATTCGGAGTCTAAAAGCCGAACGCCAACTAGATGCGAACTATGTGTCAATACATGCTATCTGTAATTCCGAAAGTCTCATAAATAGTCATTTGAAACGGCTATTAGCCAAATCGGGGCCAAAACCCGCGCGAAATACGCCGTCTAGGATGACTGATAGCCAAACCCGCGCCAAATAGGCCAGCTAGATCGCCGATTAAGAGCCAACTCTGCTCCAATATTTGATTTTTGCCATTTTTGATGAAATCGCGCCAAAATAGAGCCGATTACCGCTAACTAACAATAAGCGCCAGTGATGGTTATCTGCCAATTTCGATTGCTTATAAATAGAAATTTTAAACGGCTAATAGCCAACTCCGCGCCAAACTAGTGCCGATTACCGCCAACTACGCGCCAACAGTAATTATCTGTCATTTTTGATGGCTTATAGCGATATTAAACTGCTAATAGCCAATTCCGCGCCAAATATTGCCGGATTCGCGCCGATCGCCGAGTAGGTGCCAACCAGGGGTGTCGTTTTTTTTTTTTTGGTTTTTTTTGTTTTTCGCATTTTTTGCACCTAGTGCGAAAAATTTTTTTTTTTTCACATAGATTTGTTGTTTCAAAAAATTTTCGAATTTTTTTGAAAAAATCAAAGTGCGACGGAATTTGACACCTCCAAATGCTCGTCTAGTGGAGCGCACTTGCATACCTCCTCGCGTCTAAAGGTTGTGGGTTCGGTCCCCCTCCGCCGTTTTTATTTGTTTTTATTCTTTCGTATCTGCTCAGACTAAATCTTATGGATTTTTGTTTCGAATACCACAAAAAAATTACATTTGCGTGTTGGAGGAGAACGTTAAAAAAACAAATTAAATTTCCTTTTTTTTTTTCGAACTACTTTAAATTCGTTAGTTTTATTTAAATCCTTCGGCAAGTAACTTTTATCCAGAAAGTTCAGCGGCAAAACGCCGGAAGCATGTGTGAAACCTTAAAAATGGGCGACCGGAGGGAGCTGGACGGAAGCTTGCTTTGAATCTGTGGTTCAAAACAGAAAACAAAAAAAAAGTTCACCAAAAGGTATTGAACCCAGGCCTCCAGATCGGCGATCGAAAATGTACACCACTAGACCATAACAGTACACATTCTTAGTGCCCGCGATGGGCGCTTATATGATCGGCGCCAAAGAAGGAGGTATGCAAGTGCGCTCCACTAGACGAGCATTTGGAGGTGTCGAATTCCGTCACTGTAAAAATCAATTATTTGAAAAAAAAAATTGGATTAAAGACTAGAGTGCGAGTGTTAGAGATGTCTCGCAAACGGTTTTCGCACATTTCTGTATGAATAAAATTGGTACATTTGATAGTATTTCGATTTAAAAAAAACAATAAAAATACGCGGTGAAAGTGAAAAAAAATTTGTTTTTTTTTTTCGCAAAAAATTTTTTTGTGGCACCCCTGGTGCCAACTATGCGCCGATAGTGACTATTTGGAATTTTTTTTTAATGGCAAATAGCGATAGTAAACATCTAATAGCCATATCCGGGCCAAACCCGCGCCAAATATCGCCAATCGCTGACTAGGTGCTTTCAAAGCCAATTTCAGCGGCTAATAGCCAGTAACCGGGGTCCTACGGTCCTATCGACAAAACTTAACAATTTTTGTCACAATAATGCTTTATTGTGCCAAAAAATACGGCAAACACAAACGAGAACGTATTACAAAAACAAGAGAAAAAATACGAACTAAAAAATTACAATTGCAAAAAACTTTCTACGTCTCGCCACGTGTAACTGGGGCATCACGTGCACACGTGGCAACGTGGCGTGACCTTTTAAATAAAATTACACGAGCTTTTTGGGGTTGAGCGCCTAGGCAACTAGCCATGTAGCTGCCATATCCGCACAGGGTACACGCAGGTTTGAGATTTTTTTAAGACCAAAATCATTATAAAATCATTGTCCCAGATAGACCCAAAGGAGCTCGCAGATAAGTCCTAATTGACGGGCGGCTATTAGCCGTTTCCGCTAGCTATCTCTTGATTGTGCGTCGACATTTTCAATGGCAAACACTTTTTCGGAAGACGGAAGAAAAAAACGAATAGCGAGTTTCAACGTTTAATAGCCCTATGCCCGCCATACCCGTGCCAAAAAATCCCAAAGGAGATGTGTATCACTGTACTGAACTTTTCACGCTCGCTAGACCCAATTCTCAAGAAAATTGAACAATATGTATGACAAATTGTGTACTCGAACATTCGAATGTTCATCTTTGATGAGATAGTAATAATGTGTGTGCTGTGACCTTTTGAGATGGGCGGAACGCTGACTTTGTTAATGAAATTGAGCTGTTCTTCAGTTTTCAATGAGCATGGGCTACCATGTGCTTTATTGTGATCATAAGCATTTATAATCGCAACATTTTTTCTTCTTCCGCCTTTTCTCGTCGCCAAAGATCGCTAAATAATTGCCAGTTACGCGCGAGCAGTGTGTATAATAAAATTTCAAACATTTTGTTTCGTGATCATTGAAAAATTTACTTCAGGGTGTACATATGGTTTAAACTTATGTACATAATTTAATTTGAGTACTCAGAGAATTTCTCTAGCCATTGAGAATGGCTATTAGCCGTTGGATATGGCTAATAGCCATTGAAAACGGCTAACAGCTCGCGATGATGGGTACAAGTCGTCAGAAATGGCTATTAGCCTTTAAGGCTCATAACTGTTGCCAATATTAACTATATGTCCTATTAAATGGCTATTAGCCATTTTCAATATATTTGTTATAGGCTAATAGCCCTGCATCCGCTCCAAAAATGTAGCCATTTTTTATATTTTTCTCTTTTTTATTTTTTTACGCTTTCACCTGTCCTGTTGGCCAATGTTCATTAATTAGTTTTTGTTGCTGCTCTTTTTCTCAAAAATAAAAAAAAAATAACTCCCCCATTTCAGAATGTACTTGGCTGAAAATGGCTCCACGCCAATTTTCCTTGCAATTTTCTACATCAAAACGTACAACTCAAGCTGCACCAACGAGTGGATCTACACAATTGCTCAGATTATCGAGCTAGGTTTTATCGTATTTGCCGCAGTTTTGAATGTGAGTGGGGCCCATCGGAACTTACGCCATAAATCCACCATTTTACAGTTCTACACCATCTACATGGCCCTCTCCACCAACCTTTTCCACTTTAACATCACTCTGATCTACTCGATTTTCACGCTCCATTGGGTTGAGCTGATCGTCGCCAAGCTCTTCGTTTTGCCCTACGAAGAGGGATTCTTGTCGTTGACGTCTTCTTTCGAATTCGCCCCGCAAGAAGAGCAAAGTTTGCTACAGTACACGTTTGACGATACAGTGTTAAACGTGGAAAGCTTGAAGGTTTTCTCCCATTTCTCACTGGTGTTTGGCGCCGGGTTGCGGTTACGGTACATGCTGTTGGTGTGTCTGGCATTGCCATGTGTGGCCATTGAGAGGTGTTTTGCCACGTGGTTGGTGAGGTGGGTTTGGGAAAAGCTTCCCTTCAAACTTTGTCAGTTTCCTATTACCGTAAAACCTGTATTAGAAGGGCCGGCCCTTCTATTTTTCGTGGGGTGTCTCGCAGGGCCCTTGTATTTGAGGGGCCCTTCTATTTTTCGTAAGGTTTTGTGGGGGATTTTTCTATTAGAATGGTCCTCTTGTTCTCTGTAAAATTTCAGATAATCCAAAAAAAACTTCACAAAATTCAACAAATTCTACGAAAAATCAATAGTTTCAATAGAAAAATTCACAGAATTCAACAAAATTAGAAAAAAAATAACAAAAAAAAATTGTTTCAAAATGATGGTCTATGCGTTATTGCTCATATCAATTGAAGTTTCACTGTCGTAATAATCCTCCTGATCCGAATCCTGAAAATTATCTTCGACTTCCACGTCTTCAAGCTGATCCACAGCCGCTTTCATATGTTTGGTTTTATTGGCGTATTCCAGCGCATTTTTAAACGTCCAATCTGTAATTCAGGCTTTCTTTTGAGCGTCTAAACTCATGATTTACCTTAAATTACAAAGTTTAAGAGAAGAACATGCAAGAAAAAATTCGAATTTGAACACAAAACGATTTAAAAAAAAATAATTGAAATTTGGTCGTAATTTCACGTCGCTTTGCCTTCGGCCACAGTACTTTCGCTAAAGGGGCCCTTCAATTAGAGGGGTCCTTCAATTAAAGGGGGCACTTCTATTTTTTGTGAGGCCGTTTGGAGGGCCCTTCTAATAGAGGGGCCCTTCAATTTTAGGGGCCCTTCTAATACAGTTTTTACGGATTGTACTTAAACATTTCAGCTAGCGGCTAATAGCCATTTTTGGGGCTCTGGGACGTTTCGAAACAGCATTTTTGCGGCGTACCAGTGTATTTAAATTACCATAAAAATACAAATAATTGATAAAAGCAAAAAATAAAAACCTAATGAGCGTGCGTTTTGGTGTCAATTGGCAAAAAACGCTACGAAAAAATGCAAAAAAGTTTTGAAACGTCCCAGTTTTGAAACGTCTTGTTTTGAAATGTCCCAGAGCCATTTTTGGCATCTACTTTTAGTTTTGCATCCTTAAAACCTATAAATTTCTTCTCTGATTTCTGGCTGAAAAATTGGGAAATCAAAGAGCTTTACGATAATTTCAAAAATTCATGAAAAAATTTGAATTTCGAGCTGATAAAAAGCCGTATCTGATAAATTAGATACGATAATAGCCATTGTTGTCGGCTATTAGCCACAAACGGTCCAAAAATTACAAAAATAAACAAAAAACAGTTTTCAGAGACTACGAGCACACCCGCCGAGCCTACATCTCCCTCATCTCTGTGATCAGCTCCGAGGTGCTTGCTACAGTGGCTGCGCTCTCAACCACCTATCAATATATCACTCCAATGGTCCTGGCAATCCTCGCGGCACTTTTACAAGCTTTTAGCTATATTGTGAGTGATTTAAAAATAGTATGAACTATGGATAGCAAAAGCGAGGCTGGGAAGAGTTTTCAATAAGCTAATCTCTTCAACTACAGAATCCCACCTTTTAAATTATGGGCATTATTAGCTTCATAATGGCTGATATCCGTATTCAGCTGCTAACGGCCATATCCGAAGGCTAGTATATGTTATCGTCCGTTGTTAACGGTTTTTGAAGGCTATTAGCCACATAGATGCCGACATCCGCCATATAAGCGCCAAAATTTTCCCTATAATTACATATCCGCAACCCTAACTTTTCAAAATCTTAATCTCCTATTCCAGGGATTCTTGGCAATCAGCGAAACCACGAAATGGCTGGAAACAAAGTGCGAGCAAAACGTCAACTTTTACAGTTTATCCGTCAAATTCCAGCTGACAGAGACTGTGAGAACTTTGAAAGTGAGCAACTTACAACATCAAAAATAAATTACCTATTTTCGCCGATTTCAGGTAATACACTTTTTGATTTTCGTGGTCGCCGTGATGATAATTATCGTGGCGGGAATAGTTGTGCTCGCCCACCTGGATTTGCTCTCATCACAATACACATTATACGTGTTTGTCATTTTTGAGAAACTGCTGCATGTGTAAGTTGTAGGAGTTTATGATTTACGGGCAGGTGGATTTGGAAATGTGGGGGATTCGGGAACACTATGTATGTAGCATTAGGAAAAAGTGATACTGCACGTAATTATGTAATTAAAGTAATTATGTAAAGTCATAGTGCATAGCTATGAGCTTGACTATGAGTGTACATGTGAACTTAACTATGATTTTGACTCTGTGTTTGACTATGAGTTGAACTAGGAGTTTCACTGTCAGCTTGACTATGAGCTTGGCTATGTACTTGATTAGGAGTTTGACTATGACCTTTACTATGAGCTTGACTAGTATTTTGACTATGAGCTGGACTATGAGCTTGACTGCGACCTTAACTATGGCCTTTCCTATGAGCTTGACTAGTAGTTTGACTACGAGCTTGACTAGTAGTTTGACTACGAGCTTGACTAGAAGTTTGACTGTGAGTTTGAAGATGAGCTTGACTATGAGCTTTACTATGACCTTTCCTATGAGCTTGACTAGTAGTTTGACTATGAGATTGACTATGACCTTTCCTATGAGCTTGACTATGAGCTTGACTAGGAGCTTGACTACGAACTTGACTAGAAGTGAGACGAGGAGTTTGAAGATGAGCTTTACTATGACCTTTATTATGAACTTGGCTATGAACTTTACTAGGAGCTTTACTATGAGCTTTATTATGAGCTTGGCTATGAACTTTACTAGGAGCTTAACTATGAGCTTTACTAAGGGCTTTACTATGAGTTTTACTATGACCTTGACTACAATCTTGAATATGAACTTGACTATGCTCTCGACTATGACCTTGACTATTAACTTGACTATAAACTTAACTATGACCTTTACTATGAGTTTGACTAGTAGTTTGACTATGAGCTTGTCTATGAATTTGTCTAGGAGTTTTACTGTCAGCTTGACTATGAGCTTGACTACAATCTTGACTATGAACTTGACTATGATCTTTACTATGACCTTTACTATGAGCTTGACTAGTAGTTTGACTATGAGCTTGACTATGAATTTGCCTAGGAGTTTTACTGTCAGCTTGACTATGAGCTTGACTACAATCTTGACTATGAACTTGACTATGATCTTTACTATGACCTTTACTATGAGCTTGACTAGTAGTTTGACTATGAACTTGACAATGACCTTGCCTATGACCTTGACTATAAGTTGAACTACGAGTTTGACTAGTAGTTTGACTATGAGCTCGACTATTAGCTTGACTACAAGCTTGACTAGGAGCTTGATTACGAACTTGACTAGAAGTTAGACTATGAGTTTGAAGATGAGCTTGACTAGGAGCTTTACTATGAGCTTTATTATGAACTTGGCTATGAAATTTACTAGGAGCTTTACTATGACCTTGACTACAATCTTGACTATGAGCTTGACTATGAGCTTGACTATGAGCTTTACTATGAGATTTTCAATGACCTTGACTACGACCTTGACTATGACTTTTCCTATGAGCTTGACTATGAGCTTTACTATGACCTTTCCTATGAGCTTGACTAGTAGTTTGACTGTGAGTTTGACGATGATGTTGACTACGAGCTTGACTATGATCTTGACTATGACTTTGACTACAAGTTTGACTATGAGTTTGACGATGATGTTGACTACGAGCTTGCCTATGAGCTTGACTACGAGTTGAACTACGAGTTTGACTAGTAGTTTGACTATGAGCTCGACTATGAGCTTGACTAGGAGCTTGCCAACAAGCTTTATTATGAGCTTGACAATGAGCTTTAATATGGGCTTGATTGGATTTTGACTATGAACTTGGCTATGACCTTGCATATGACCTTGACTATGAGTTGAACTACGAGTTTGCCTCTGAGCATGACTATTACCTTGACTATGAGCTATATAGCGTCCAATGGATCCTTTGGACGATATGATTCAAATACGTTCACTATATGCATCCATAAAAAGCCCCTCAAAATCATCCTTCCAATTCCAGCAACCCCATCCTCATTTGCACAGCGGTGTTCAACGTGGAGCCTCGCTGGTTTCGCAAGATTGCTCGCCATGTGCCAGGACGGTTTCATCGCACTCACGCCTTTCGAAAATACTCGGCCAATCATCCGGCTCACTTCAATTCGCAACTTTCACCGGCTGATGTACATTTCAAGCAGATCAGTAATTTGTGGTGAACCATAAAATTGGATTTTGATCTGTTTTTTGTTTTTTTTTTTTGTTTTGTGTAAATACCCCGGAAACCCCCGGGAAAATGAAAAATAAAGATTAGCGACGGCTTCTCTCTTTTTTTTTTTTTGGTCGAGTTTCACCTGCACATAAGCCATAATTTGAAGCTCAAAATCAAATTTTTCGCTCTAAATGCGACTAATATTACACAACGTCACGGTTATCTATTTGCCGTTATGGACGCTGCTCAACTTTGACAATTTCTCAGATACGCTCTATTGGACAATCAGGGTAATTGAGCTAATTAGTCTCGTCTTTTTATGCTATCTAACGTTTATCTCCTGCCAAATTGTCTATTCTATTCGAATTTTTCACGTTAACCTTACAATTATCATTTTTTCAATTCTCGTTCAATGGTTTGAATGCCTGGTGGCCAGGATCTTAATATTGCCTTATCAAGAAGGCTGGATTGCAATTACAAATGCTGTAGCTGAGGGTATTTTGTTCATTCGGCTTAATCTCGAGACGCAGCTACCGCATGTCTGCGTCTCCACAGTGCAGAGCATTAGTTTTCGTTTAACTGAACGGTGCAAAAATGGAGACGCAGAGACGCGAGAAATGGAAAGGGCGGAAAGGTCGGCCGAAAAATTGATTTCAATTTGAAAATTGAGCGTATTGAACTTAAATCTTAAGTTTTCTGCAAATTGTCGTCATATTTGATGTATTGCAGACTTTGCACGGCATTTGACGACAATTCACAAATTTTCAAATTTTAAAACATTTTTTTGATGATAAGGCTGAAAAACTGGTTTTGTAAGCTAAAAATTGTAGTTAGTTTGCAAATTGTCGTAAAATATAATGCATTACGGATTTTGCAACGGATTTGACGACAATTCACAATTTTTGGAAATTTTTTGATTTTTTTTATTAAAAAGTTGAGAAATACGAGTATTGAAAGCTTAAAATTTAAGTTTTGTGCAAAGTGCCGTAAAACATAATGCATTGCGGACTTTGCGCCGGATAGGACGACAATTCACAATTTTTCAAATTTTTAAACATTTTTTTGATGATAAGGCTAAAAATTGTAGTTTTTTGCAAATTATCGTAAAATATAATGCATTACGGACTTTGCAACGGATTTGACGACAATTCACAATTTTTTGAGATTTATCAATTTTTTTTATTATAAAGTTGAGAAATACGAGTATTAAAAGCTTAAAATTTAAGTTTTGTGCAAAGTGTCGTAAAACATAATGCATTGCGGACTTTGCGCCGGATATGACGACAATTCACAATTTTTGAACATTAAGCATCTTTTTTGGTGATAAAGCTGAAAATGCAGCTTGCAAGTCTAATTTTGTGCAAATTATATCAGTGTCTCTTTCAGACCAACGAACCGGCACTGTTCAAGTCACCATGTCGTTCTTACCGTTGCTAGTCGGAGGAGTTTTAAGAAGTCATTACATTTTATCCGCAAGCCTAGCTATTCCATGTATGGTTATCGAGAGAATTATAGCGAGTGTTTTCATCAGAACCTACGAAAAACACCCCCGCGTCTACATCTCAACCGTCATAATTCTTTCCGCCCACACTTTAGCCATATTTTTGACGTGGCAAACTATCCAATGGAAATATTCTTTTTTGGAAATAATTGTCACTTTTGTTATTGTCATAACACTCACTATTACGGTATGCTTTTGTCTGTTTTGATTGTCAGAAAAAGTCCATCATCTTTTAAAGTCGGCGAGGAATATCTTTCCCACAAAGGAATATCGGCACAACTTTTGACACAGCTGAAACGAGTGTTACCGTAACCCATTGAACAAGAGAGAGAGAGTGTGAAAGAAAAGAAGAGACTATTAGGCTCCGGTCATACTCATTCAACTGTAAAAAAATCGTGCCGAGACCTCTCGTGAGAAAATGGTTTTTTTTTCTGACAAGTATTGTGTTTTCAATTGAGTTGCAACATGAAAACACAAAACCCCGCCCACTTATTCGGTCGCCACTATGCAAACAGAGTTCTAATTGAAGAGACGCAGACAAAAAAGAGATAGCAGACTCATTTTTCATGCTGCAACTCGTTTGAAATCCTTTCAATTTCAGATTTTTGCAATTCTATACAGCTACAACTCTAATGTCACTGAACGGCTCGAAATGCAGCACAGAAAATATGGCTATCATTTGGGAAAGAGGTTTCAAGCGAGAGAGAATTTAAAGTGCTTGAAAGTAGGTATTTCAATTAAAAAATCTCGTTTCAGCAACTGTCCACAGGTTTTGGAAAATGGTTATTTTTTAACACAAAGTAAATATCTCGAACGGATATTAGACACAGTTGAAATAAGTGCGACCGTAACCCATCCCAACAACTTTGATAATTTATAGGGTTTTTTGTGACTCGATATGCCATATGCGTCTACTAGTCTGGAAAATCGCTAATCGTTTTTGAAAAAGGCTAACAGCCTTTGAATTCAAAACGTGCATCAAATGCATTTCTCACAAGCCCAAAAAAAATCGAAAAAAATCAAATAAAAACATATGAACTTGTTTACATGTTTTGAATAGGTACGGTAGCACTCATTTCAACTGTGTCGAAAATCGGTTCGAGATATTTTGTGAGAAAAATAACCATTTTGAAAGACGGTTTTGCCTGCTTAGACAAATGTATTTAATTAAAAAAAAAACATTTCCAGCTTGTGCGAAGCCTCACCATAACAATTGTGATTATATTTTTCATTGCTGCAATTTTAATTGCCCTCGTTGTATCTCAAGTTCTACCAAAACAATTCCATCGCATTTGCCTGCAATTATCGGAAATCGTCCTAGACTTGTCAGTTGTTTTGAAGATTTTTAAAACCACAAATTTTTCTTCCAGAAACTCCCTATTCGCCATCCCCTATTTTATCAACAAAATACCCGTCTGGAAGTCCAAACTGCTAGTTTTATGCCTACCCGATATAGTGCGACGAAAATTGTCGCGAGTTCAGAGTGTCAGACCCCTGGACTATCGGGTGCGGACTCGAAATGATACGAACATTTATTGGAGGCAATTTGCTAGGAGTTGGTGACGTGACCCCTGGTGATAACGAGAAAAAATAGGGAAAATGATGAATAATCAAGGGATTGGGGGATGTGATGAGTCAATGAAGGAGGAAAAAAAATAAAAAGTTGATAGGACTTTCGATTTCCGGCACTTTTCATAAAGTCAAACAAATCTGACAAATTCATTGGTAAGACTTTTCTGATACGGTTTAGAACTGCGCGGTATAAAACTGCCTGAAATGAAGCAAATCTGCTTCGATTTTTTCTTAATACAGCTTCATTTCAGACAGTTCTGTACTGTTGTACCCCCCCCCCCCCCACCCACATTTATTAACTTCCAGAAAATGTCCGATTACTTTTCGCGCTCAATCCGCCCTCGGCTCATCGCCAGCAATCAACTGCCAATCGCAGCTCTCAACCAACGCTATCCGCCAAACCCGGGCGAAGACGTTTTCCGTAAAATGGACACGTGGAGCTGGCCAGCCAAGGTCAAACTCCGTATCAACCATTTCACCAATCGTCAAATGGAAGAACTAATACTGAGCACCGCGCACAGCCCGATTCGACTCACGGTCTACAACAAGTTTCGCAATCGCATCGATATTAAGATGGACTTTAAGCAGTTGGCGAAGAATGACGAGTTTTTTGAGGGGCTTGAGAAGAGGCGATTGGAGGAGGAGCAAAAGTTGCTGGACGAGGTGGCGAGGATGATTGTGGAGGATATTATTGAGCAGGTTAAACGTTGTGTTTTGAAGGAGGCGAAGCTGTCAAGCGGAAGTTAATGTATTACGTACGCGCTCCATCGATGAGGCGCCGTTTTTTAAGGCACGCGCCGCGGTTGCGTTGCGTGGCAACGCTGTCTCTCGTCTGCGTCTCATCACTTACACACGGTGTCCCGGACGAGAAAAGCGCCGCTACTGGAATTTGTTTCTTTTTTGATTTTCAGCAAAACTAGATCACTTTTCGAAAATCTGAACCTAAAATATATTCTTCACATCAGATTAAATGCTTTGTTTTTATTACAAAAACAACACTGCATTTTAAAATAATTAGTGCAGAATTTTACTAAAAACTCAATTTTCTGCAACATAATAATGCATTTTTAATGTCTCCCTTGTGCAGAATTCGGGTTTTTTTCTCAATGTTTCCACATTTTAAAATGCATCTCCTCCGTCAATTCTGCACCAATCGTGAAGAATATATTTTAATGAGAGATTTTCAAAAAGTGGTCTAGTTTTGCTGAAAATCAAAAAAGAAACAAATTCCCGTTGAAAAAATAGCTGCGCTGCGGTGGTGAGGGAGAGAGGAGAGAGTGCAGACAGTTGAAAACATTTTTCCACTTTGGGACACCGTGTTACACGATTTCTGTCTCAAAATTAACTTCTCTGTTTTTAAGGAGGTCCTGACAAAACCGGGGGAAAAGGGCCTGAAGGAACAAGCTCCGCCTCATTTCAAAGGCAAATCTGATTGCGTCAAACGATTCCTTGGGGTCGATTATGTACCCCCGTTTTTTTAAATATAATCTGAGCAATAAAAAATGACTCAAACTCCAAACCCCAAAAACCAAAACCCATCATTGCGCTCCCCTTACAGAACGAAGAACGTGCCGCAAGCTTGCAAACACAAGTCGAGTCGCGCCGCGCCGCGTCACCGATGGCGCGCGTATGGCGCTCTATCGCTCTTCGAGTTACTCTCATTTCTCTAATAACCTCCGCGAAAAGTGCACTCATTCGTTCTATCGGAGACGCAGACAGTGAGAGCGAAAAGGTGCACCACTCACTGGTGGAGACGGTTAGAGAAACGAGAGAATCTCTGTCTCGCTGTCTGCGCTTCTGATGTGGTAGAACTATCGAGGATTTTTGGCTATTAGCTCGCGAATTTGGGATGAAAATTTTTGCCAAAAACTGCCTGATTTAGGGCGAAGCAAAAAAAGAGCGATAGAGCGCGGCAATTAGTACATTTTTCACCATTTTTTGACCCCCGCTCAATGTGTTTTATGTCAATCATGTCACCAAGGGGCGTGGCCTATTTTCAATAAAGTTTTATAATTTTTTTTTCACATTTTTCTAATAAAACCAAATATTATGTTTTCATCGAGTTGCGACACGAGAACGTGAAACTCCGCCCACTTATTTGTGCGCGACCACGCGCTATTTGAAGAGACGCAGACAAAAAAGGGATAGCCGACTCATATTTTCATGATGCAACTCGTTTGAAAACACAATAATTTTCTTTTTTTTTAGTTTCTTCCAGACAAAGCATCAAAATAACACCAACTGGCGCGGATAGATCAAAACAATTTAATGAATGACGGTGACCTCAAAAACTCAAAAAAATCAAACCACCTGTCCCCGCAACTGGTTTTTCCTGGTTTTGGAAGTTTTTACGCAAAAAAAGGAAAGTGAGAAGTGAATAATGGCTGGTACGGGGGAGGGTATCAAAATAAATCCGCATTGACATTTGCAATAAATGCAAAAAAAAAGTACACGCAATTTTTGCGACCTCGACTAGAGACGACGACGGCGGTGATAGAAAAAAAAGACGTTTTCCATCACTTATTTTCAATTTTTTACTTCTTATCGAGGAGTAAACTATGAAAATTTCAATTTTTGTACTAGTTTTCCTAGTACTGTACGTGGAATGCGATTATTTACGACTGCCTGGAGTTATCGATAGTCCGAATTTGAAGCTACAATCCGGATATTTGAAGGCCAATGAGAATGGGACGCAGAAAATGTTTTATCTGTGAGTTTTGATTTGCTCGTCAAATGTGGTGCATAGCAGGTGAAATGCGGTGGATGCATATAGTGTTCGTATTTGAATCGTTTATAGGCAAAACAAAACGGATACTATATGCATCCACCGCACTTCACCTGTTTATCGGATATTTCGCGTCATGTTTGATGCATTTCTTTGCTATTTTTTTCAATCGTTTCTTGCAAATACGGTTTCACGTGAAGCGCTAATCTGAATCCGAGTCCGCAATACACTTTTCTTTCCTCCTAAAATCAAATTCAGCTTCCTGGAATCTCGTGATATACCAGCATCCGACGCGCCCATCCTCATCTGGTTCAACGGAGGACCCGGCTGCTCATCTCTAAGCGGATTCTTTGAAGAATTTGGCCCCTTCTATGTAAATTACGATGGAAAAACCTTGTTTGAGAATCCCGATTCTTGGTATCATGTAAGCTAATGTCTCTAACCATAACAACATTGATTTATCACCACAGAAATCCAATATACTATTTTTGGAATCGCCAATCGGAGTCGGCTTTTCCTACGACACGGAGCACAAAAATTTCACAAAGGCCAACGACGATTTGATAGCGCAGCAGAATTTTCTGGCTGTCGTGGACTTTTTTAAGTGAGTTACTAGAAAAGAGCTGGATTTTTTTTTTAAAATTTGGCATGGAAGGGGCGCCAAAATTTTCTCACTTTCATATTTAAATAGGTGAGATCCTTGATGGCCTAAAAATTAATTAGATGATCATAAGCTGCCAGAAACCTTTCCTTTAGCTGCCCAATAGCTGCCCATCAGTTGAATATTAGCTGATTCACCTTTGTCCAATAGATGCTTATTGACTGCCCATTAGCTGCTCATCGACTGCCCATTAGTTGTCCATCTGCTGCCCATTTGATGCCCATCAGCTGCTTATGACCTGCCCATTAACTGTCCATCCTCTGTTCATTATAATTCCAATAGCTGCTCTTTAGCTGCCCATCAGGTGCGCATAAATTGCCCATCAGCTGCTTATTAAAAGCCCATAAGCTGCCCATTTGCTGCCCACTATCTGCCCACTAGCTGCCCATCAGCTTCCCTGGGCAAATCTGCCAAATCCTGTGTCAATTTTCCATTTTGTTTGGCTATTAGCTTTTCAAAAACAACCCAACAAAACACTTGCACAGAAAACACCCATACTACAACAAAAACGATTTCTATGTGGCCGCCGAGTCCTACGGCGGTGTCTACGGACCCATGCTTTCGGCGGCAATAGCGGAAGCGATTGGAAAACTGGAATTTCCCAATGAGCACTTTAAAGTTAGTTTAATCCGACGACATTTCCTATTTTTGTGTTTCAGGGCTTAATTATCGGGAATGGTTATATGAATGTGAAACTCACTACGAATACGATGATTCTGTGGAGTGCGTATCACGCGAGAACTTCGCCAGAGTGAGTTGTGGGCGGTTGGGATGAGACCGTGACGCGACCGCGTTGCGCTGCGTTGCGCCGCATTTAATTTAGAAACAAAAATAATTGTTTTTTTTTAAGCGACTGGGATGAAATCAAAGCAAAATGCAAAACACCTGGAGCGCGAGATGTGGACGAGTATGATTTTACGGTACTTATTTAAATATGATATACCGTAAAAACTGTATTAGAAGGGCCCTCCAAACGGTCTCACGAAAAATAGAAGTTCCCCCTTTAATTGAAGGGCCCCTCTAATTGAAGGGCCCCTTTAATAGAAGGACTCTTTTAGCGAAAGTACTGTGGCCGAAGTCATAGCAACGCGAAATTACGACCAAATTTCAATTTTTATTAGTTTTTTATCGTATTGTGTTCAAATTTTAATGTTTTCTTGCATTTTCCTGTCTTAAACGACAGAAGAATATGGAGCATTAGCTGAAAAGCGTGTCATCAGCATGAAAAAAAGAAAGAATTATATATTGGGGGTTTAAAAATTGCGCTGGAATACGTTAATAAAACTAAAAATAAAAAAGCAGCTGTGGATCAGCTTGAAGAAGTGGAATTCGAAGATAATTATCAGGAATCTGACCAGGAGTATTACAACATTGAAACTTCCAATGATGTGAGGAATGATGCATTGTTCATCATTTTTAGACCCATTTTTAGATTATCTTAATTTAAATTTCTAGATTATTTCTAACTTTGTTGAATTCTGTGAATTTTTCTTTTGATCTTATTCATTTTTGTAGAATTTTCTCGGAATTTGTTGATTTTTGTGAAGTTTTTTCTGGATTATCTCAAATTTTACAAAGAACAAGAGAGACCATTCTAATAGAACGATCCCCCACGCGACCTCAAGAAAAATAGAAGAACCCCCTCTAATTGAAGGGTCCCTTAAATAGAAGAGCCCTGCGAGACACCCCACAAAAAATAGAAGGGCCGGCCCTTCTAATACAGGTTTTACAGTATTTTTAATTTGCAAAATTTAAACAAAAACACACACACACACAATTCAGAAATTCATGAAAACCAAAAACAAAATGGACTACAGCGTGGATAACACTACAGAATGCGGTCGGCTAATAGCCCCACTGATCAGCCAAAACACTGAAGGATGGGAAGGGTAACAACGACAATCCAATGTTCCTCCCTGCCCCTAGTTTCACCCTTTTTTTTGCAGCTACGATTTCTTCAACTTTTACCAGGATTGCTATGTAAATTTCACCCTACCAAACTTGACAGATCCGGTGCAAGAAGCTCTGCGAAAAGCACCTAAAATCGAGGTGAAACAAACCCGGATTGATTTTGAGCGAAATTTTTGATTTTCAGGCACTTTTAAACAAGTATTCCACTGACAATCGTGCCAGCTATCGATGCTGGAACGATCGGGCACTTACCAGTTATTTGAACCTGAATTCGGTGAAAAGAGCGCTGAAAATTGATGCATCGTGGTTGGAGCGTGGCGAGAAATGGGCGGTGTGCAAGTTTGTGAATTTTGTTTGGCTTTTGTTGCCAAACATTGTTTTTTTTTTTTTTGCAGTTCCCCAATGTACGACGAGTACGTGATGACGCATCAAGACATGACACCATTTTTTGAAAGAATTTTTGACAATTATAGGGTAATTTTTTCAATCGAGTTGTATGAGCAAAAATTAAAACCCCGCCCACTTATTTGGGCGTGACCAGAACACCGTGGTTTTTGAGTAGACGGTGAATGCAGACTCATGTTTTTATGATGTATTGTGTTTTCAAAAGAGTTGCATCATGAAAACATGAAACCAGTCGGCTATCCCTTTTTTGTCTGCGTCGCTTCAAATGTGGGCGGAGTTTCGCGTTCTCATTTCTGAATTCTCTAGGGTCCCGCCTTCCGAATTTTGATCTACAGCGGGGACGTGGACACGGCGTGCAATTATCTGGCCGATGGGTACTTTGTAAGAAATTTGGCAAGAAGAAATAATTTTGCAAAGGTTGTTTTTCTTCGACACAAAGTTCGAAAAACTATCAAAAATAATTATTTTCAGACGGTCAAACACCAGCCATGGTTCTACTCGAGTAACCGAGTGATTGCCGGCTATTACATGCGATATGAAAGAACAAATCGGCTTGGGAGCAAGCTGGCGGTTGATGTGGTTACGGTAAAGGTATGTAATTGGAATTGGGCGCAGTATGACTCTGAAAAATGGCTACAATCCTGCATTTTCTTGCATGAAAATGTAGGTTTGCATAGGGACAAAATTATTAATGGCAAAAAATGAGATTTTGTTGCTCTTGGAAATTTTAGCGATTTTTTCGATTTTTGAGCTTGATTTTGATTAAATTAAAAATTAAATTTTTTGCGTGCAAAAGTTCAGTGTTAATTTAAAGCTAATTTATCTATATTAGGTTACATTTGGTTAACGGAAAAGGCCATTTATTTGATTTTCAGAATTTTAGCGATTTTTTGGATTTTTCAAGTAATTTCAAGCTGATTGATTAATTTGAAATCGAAGTTTGAAATTTTAATGTCAATCAAAAAAATTTTTGAATACATTTTGAGCACACACCTTCCAAATTACCAAAAAAAATTAAATTTTAACAATTTTTTGAATTTCAGCAATCGATTTTCAAAGACAATTTATATTTAAAGCAAACTGAGCCGGTTTGAGTGCAAATTAAAATTTTTAAGGTGAATTAAAATGTTTAAAAATGTATTTTCAGTGCTGATCGTGAAGAATAGACAAAAAAACAAAACGTTTATTTTTTTTTTTTGATTTTTAGCGAATTTTTCAATTTTTAAAGACAATTTAAAGCAAACTTAGCCGGTTGGAGTACAATTGTGCATTTTTAGGATGAATAAAATGTTAAAAAATTTATTTTTTTTTGGCTCTGATCGTAAAAATAGAAAAAAAACACAATTTTTTTCAGCCAATTTTTCGATTTTTCAAGTAATTTCAGGCTAATTGATTTATTTTAAATTGAAAATTGAAATTTCAGTTTTAATCGAAATGATTTTTAAATACATATTGAGCTCATATCGTCAAAAATAAGAAATTATGAAAATTTGACTACTTTTTTGAATTTCAGCGATTTTTTCGATTTTTCAAAAAAATTTTACGCAAAATAGGCCCATTTGAGTACAAATTTGATTTTTTTTTTTAATTGATTCAGTTTTTTAAAATACCATTTTTAGCGCAGATCGTGAAAAATAGGAAAATATGGAAAATTCTGCTACCTTTGGTTTTTCAGCGAGTTTTTCGATTTTTTGAGCAATTACAGGCTGATGGATTTATTTTTATTTGAAATTTGAAATTTTATTGTCAATCAAAATGATTTTTAAATAAATTTCGAACGCAAACCGTCAAAAGTAAGAAACTATGAAAATTTAACACATTTTTTGAATTTCAGCGATTTTTTCGATTTTTAAAGACAATTTAAAGCAAACTGAGCCGATTTGAGTAAAAATTTGATTTTCTGAAAATAAATTTCATTTTTTAAAATAGCATTTTAAGCGCCGATTGTGAAAAATAGGAATTTAGTGGAATTTCAATAAATTTTTTTCTTTTCAGCGAATTTTTCGATTTTTGAAAATTTTTAAGCCTTTTTTTCAGTTTTTTCACATAAACTCCGCAAACACCAAATAGGAAAACATGACACTTTTTCTATTGCAGGGAGCCGGTCACTTTGTCCCGTTTGACCGTCCGGGACCCGCCTATCAAATGGTCAACAATTTTTTGACGGCCCAACCACACCAACTCGCCAACTACTCGGCTCCAATTGTCTAGCAGTTTGGACTTATCTACTGCTCACAATCAGCTGAATAAATGTTTTTTTTTTCATTTTATTCACAAAAAGTGGAGGGGGGAGTTTCTTCCAAAACCACAGATGGCGTCGATCTAATTTTCTGTGAAGTGAAGTGGGTGAAGAGCTTTTCTCTGTTCTTTCTGAAGTGTATGTATGTATGTATCTGAGACGGCAATGAGAGAACATGGGGGAACGACAAACAGAATCGTAAAAGGAGAAGATGGGGGAGAAAGACAAAAAAGCGAGAGATTTTATTTTATTTGCCAAGATTAGAACCGACTCGTTGCGGTTTTTATGATTTTTGTCTATCCCTGTCTTTTCTTGTCCTTTTTAGTTCCTTTTTAACCGTCCAAAGTGTCGTAAAATGTGATATTTGACCCTTTGCGCGTCAACTCTCATGCATTATTTATAGTGCGTTACGTTACGCTTAGGTGTTTGTACTACACTTGTTTCTACCCATTTTGTTTGTTTTTGTTGCAATTTTGTGTCTACTTCTCATAGAAAAATAATCGGGAAGTTTGTTTGTCTGCGCGTGAAATATGGTGCATGCACAATTTTTGCATTTTTGCGCGTCAAATATGGTGCATTATCGAATGTTTTAAAGGTTTAGATGGAACACTTTTCTACATATCCAAAGAATTTATAACGTACACTGAATATGAGAAAATTGCGAGTTTGCGCGTCAAATACGATGAATGCACAATTTTTGCATTTTTGCGCGTCAAATATAGTCCATTATCGGAATTTTTGTCGGTTTTTGGTGGTATTCTGCTTTTCTTTTCAAAAAGTGTAAGTTTGCGCCACGAATAAGTTGCATGCACAATTTTCCACTTTTGCGCGTCAAATATGATGCATTACCGAAATTGACGCGAAAACTTGCACTTTTAAGGCAATTCAATTCCTTTTGTCTTCCCAAATTGGAACATATATAGACAAAATTTCTGCGTCTCTCCTCCATTTTTTGTTATTTTTGTTTTGATCTACTTTTCCCTCTCGGCAGGTTGTTTTTCTCCATTTTCTCCCCGTTTTTCCCAGTATCCTCCTCTGTTTTTTTCGCGTCGCAGAATAGAAAAACACCGTCCTTTTTTCTTTTTTCTTTTCTTTTTTTTCGGGTTTTTTTTTTGGAAAACCCAAAAAAAAAGACAAACGTAAATTAGTTTCTTTTTTTTGTGTCACCGAGCTAGGAAAGACCAACTAGGTTCATTATACTCGCTTTCTTTTTTTCTGCCGTTTTTTGCCTAAAAATTTTGAATACTTTGCGTAAAAAACAACGACACTCCACTATTCCGCCAAGAACTCAGTTTTTCAATGATTTTTTTCCTGAAAAACAACAAAAAACAACAAAAAAATCTTAAAAAATCAAAAAATTCGCTAAAATTGACCAAACACAACGACACTCCACTATACCGTTATTTTTGCGGGAATTTGAATTTTTTTTAATTTGACAAAAACTGGCAATTTTTAATTATTTTCATCAAAAAAATCTTGATAATATAGCAAAATTCGCTAAAATTTTATTAAAACAACGACACTTCACAATTACGGTGTTTTGGCGGGAATTTGACATTTTTTTTTAATATATTTGGAAAAAAAATTTTTAACTGAATGGCGCCCAAAACCATTAAAATTTTTTCAAAAATCGAAAAATTTCGCTAAAATTGCTCAAACACAACGACACTCCACTATTCCGTGGTGTTTAGCGGGAACTTGAACTGTTTTGGAAAATGTTGGAGAACTTTCCAAGAAAAAACATTTTTCAATTTGATTTCACCACAAAATGACAACAAAAAATATTGAAAAATTGAAAAATTCGCTAAATAGGTATTAAAAAACGACACTCCACTATTCTCTTGTAGTTTGGCGGGAATTTAAATTTTTTGAATGTTTTTGAAAAAAATTGGCTGTTTTTAATTTTAATTTTTTTTTTAATCCTTTAAATAACAGAAAAACGCTGAAAAAATCGAAAAATTCCCTAAAATTTCATTCGAACAACGACACTCCAAAGTTCCGCTAATATTTGGCGGGAATTTGAAATTGTATTATCAAGTTTGTAACAATTGAACAAAACTAGCGCTTTTTATTTTTTTTTTCGCCCCAGAAATAACAAAAAACCCAGGAAAAATCCAAAAATTCGCTGAAATTTTATTAAAACAACGACGCTCCAAAGTTTCGCTATTATTTGGCGGGAATTTAAAATTGTATTATCAAATTTGTAACAATTGAACAAAACTAGCACTTTTTAATTTTTTTTCTCCCCGGAAATAACAAAAAAAACCAGGAAAAATCCAAAAATTTGCTGTAATTGAGCCAAACAACGACAATCTACAATTCCGCTGTGTTTTGGCGGGAATTTAAATTAATTCAACTTTTTTTGAAAGTTTTTTGACATTTTTCAATGACTTTTCCCTGAGAATTAACAAAAAAATCGAAAATTTCGCTTAAATTGTGATAGAACAACGACACTCCACAATTCCGGTATGTTTTGGCGGGAATTTAAATTTTTTTTTTTGAAATAATTGGCAGTTGTCTAAACGGAAAATGTCTAAGCGACGTTCCCCTATTCCGCTGTATGATTAGTGCTCTCTTGTGTCCGCCAATCCGGAAGTCTGCGTCTCTTGTTTGTCAACTCCCTCCCTCTCTTTCCCTTTCGCCGCTCCTCCCTTCTCTCTGCGTCTCTCCGACCACGCCCAGTTGGCCGCGTGCCAACAAATAAATTTATTGCGCCTCTAGTCGTCGCCACACCAACTGACTACTAGCTATCTCAATTTCGAAAATACGCAGAGAGCGAGAGAGAGAGAGAGAGAGAGAGAGAGAGAGATAGAATCGGTGAGCATGTTGTTGTTGCAATTGCGGGAGGACCTCAGTCCCCTCTTTTCTCTCTAGAATTCTCACATATGTACGGGTGGCGGACCTCACTCACTGCCTCACTATATTCTGTTTTCTCCTTGTTTCCTCGTGTCGAGTCGCGTGGCGTGTAAAAGTACACTTTTATTTGTTGTTTTTTTTGTTCATGTTGTTGTTCTTTTTGACACGACTGTTTTGGCCAAATTTAGGGAATTTTTTTAACGATTCAACGTTTTGACAATAACGATATTTTGAACTGCCGCCACACCGTGTACTACACGTGGAAAATTTTTATTATTATTGGGATTTGATTTTAGGGAAATTATTGATTTTTCTTGTATTTTTAATCTAAAATGTAGATAGATTTTTGGCTGAAACGTGTATAACTTTTCTGTAGTTTTTTATTTTATTTTTTTTTTGGATTTTCAACGAAATTTTGGATTTTTAACGAATTTTTGGATTTTTCCGACTTTTTTTGTCAAAATTTCAAAGAAACTGCAATTTTCTGAAATTTCCTTCAACCGAAATTTTGTTTTTTTTTTCTAATTTTTTCATTAATTTTAAACATTTTTGGATTTTTAGCGAATATTATTTTTGTTGATAACATTTTTTTTCCAAAATTTTAAAAAATTCAATTTTTCAGAAATTCTGTGATTTTCTTGCGGATTTTAAATGAAAAAATAAATCTTCAATTTAACTAGAAATGCCTACATTTTTCTGTTCGGAAATTTTGAATTTTACATTATTTTTCATTTTTTTGAGTTTTTAACGAATTTTTCGATTTTTTCGATTTTTTCAAAAAATTTCCCTTAAATTTTGCAGATTTTTCTGGTTTTTAGTTTGAAAAAAAGTAGTCAAACATCAAAAAACATTAAAAAATGTGGTTTGAAAGTTTTGAAAATTTTTGGATTTTTGACAAATTTTCTGAAAAAAAATTTTTTTTTCCAAAAATTTCGAAAACTTTTTTTTTTGATAATTTTGATCGTTAGGCTTTGAAATGCTTAAAACTCAATTTTTTTTAAAACAGAACTTCTCACTTTCTAAAAATGTTTAACCAATTTCGGGCATTTTTACGACTTTGAATTTTCAGCGAAATTTTCGATTTTTGGAAGATTTTCTGACTTTTTATAAAAAAATCCACATCACTGTTTCTTTACTGCCAACAAAAAAACGATTTATTATTGTTTTTTTCATATTTTCTCTTGGCTCCCTGCCATTTTTGATCTATGATCGGATACTTTTCGAGACTAAATTAAATTTGTTTTCCTATTTTTCCACCTCATTTTCCCTCATTTGTGTATGAAAAAGAAGAGGGAAAAAAGAGAAAAAATTGTTGCCAAACCGATGCTGGGTGACCCTGGCCAAGTGAAATGAAGCGTGGTGAAAAAAAAGGGAAAAGAAGAAAAGTGAATAACTTTCCCTTTTCAGACCAATCCCCGTTTTTGTTACGCCGGTTTTTGGGTGCGTTTGCCTTGGCTAAATATGGCTATTAGCCATTATTGACCCTTAGACGGTCATTGGCGTGAGTTTGGCGGTAATCGGAGCGGCCTAGACGCGGCTATGGCTAATAGCCAAAGTTGCCCTATCATGAACTTCAACGACTATAGTACGCCCACTTTCTCTTTTTTTTCCTGCCAATTCGTCTCCACCCGCCTCACAAACACCTGTCATACACTTTTAACCCCATCATCTTTCTCCCTTTCTTCATTTTCTTCTCAATCTAGAGGTCACCGTCACTTGCTTGTTCTTGCCAACCGAAATTTGTCGCATGCCCCCCACGCCCCACGCCCACCGCCCCAAACACTCTCATTTTCTCTGCGGAAATTTTGATGAGGACCATCTGTTTCACATTTTGGCGCGCTTCACACACCCAGACACCCACAATTTCAAGGAGATTGGAAAATATACGAAAATAAAATGGTCGAGGAGCTTTTTCTGTGCAAAAAATTTGAATTTTTGAGGTCGTGGCCTAGAAATTTACATTGAAAATTGTAACATTCGCGCTCCTCAGGAGGTTTTCTGAATTCTGGCCGCATTTTTTATTTTTATGGCCTAGAATTCCCAATACATGGCCTAACTTCTATTCTCTGCCCGGTGGCCATTGAAAACCGTAAATTGACCAATTTTGGCTCTTCCCAGTTAGTTTTCCGATACCGAGCCAATTCTCCGCCTGGTGGCCTAACTTTTGCTTTAACGGCCCAGAATTGCTTTTCTATGACCTAGAATTTCACATTGATCAGTGAGAAACTGACCTGTTTTGAAGCTTTTCAGCTTGTTTTCAGAGTGGTGGCCTAACTTTCTATTTTATGGCCTAGAATTCCCCTTACATGGCCTAACTTTTGTATTCTTCTCGGGGTCGTTTGGACGTTTTCTAGCAGGTTTTTATAGTTCTGGCCTATTTTTCCGATGCAGATTAAAGTTTCAGCAGCAGTACTATCCATTTTTATGGCCTAGAATTTTCCTTACATGGCCTAACTTTTGTATTCTGCCCGCGTTTTAGAACTCAACTCTGAAAATCATAAAATTGACTCATTTTGGCGTTTCCCAGCAGGTTTTTAAAAGTGCTGGCCTAACTTTCGTTTTATGGCCTAGAATACCCTTTATATGGCCGAACTTTTATATTCTGTCTGATGCCAAGAATTTCAATGGTAGAATAAACCTTTTTGAAACTTGCTAGGTAGTTTTCAGAGTTCTGGAACACATTTTTTTTATGGCCTAGAATTTCACCTACATGGCCTAACTTTTTTGCCTTTATTCTGTTATTTAACTCTCTTTTTAGAACTTTTTTTTATAAACGTGGATTTTTGGGGTGTGGCCAATTCCTTGACCTATTCCTTTGTTTGCAAGAAATTTAAAAAAAAAAAAAAAGAAAAGAAAACTAAACTAGCCTAAATCAGCGCAAATCGAAGTAAAGTGCGCCAGCAATTAGGTTTAATTAGTGGCAATTTCGTGCGTCCTTGGCCTTGAATTTTCATCAAACCTAAAACCTTCCTTCTCAGGATGTTTACGGCAAATTTTTGGGTATGTGCTTTTTTAATGGCTATTAGCCATCATACCCGCCAAAAATCCCCTAAAAATGTTAGCTAATAGCCATCAGTTTACCTAAATTCAAATCCCTAACCCCAAAAATGTATATTCGATGAAACGAAATATTTAGAATGTTAGTTTTCATTGTATGTATGAACATAAATATGTATGTACACATTTTTGTTTGTTTGTCCGCCCAACCTCCGCCGCCGCGCCGTGCCGCGCTTTTTATTATTTGACACACTCTCTTCGAGCAATGCCATTGTGCCAAATATCGCGAAACAGGGACATCAATTTTCAATTTTCAATGTTTGACACGCACGCAAACACACCGCACACACACACTGTTCTTGTTCATGTTTTTTGAAGTTTTTGGCCTGGAAAATTTCATTGATGCCCTTGTACTGGGAGCCTAGGATTTTAAAATTGTGGTCAAACAAAGTTCGAATGATAGCCTCGAATTTTAAATTGCTAGTTTAAAAAATCTAATTTGTGGCCTAGAATTTTAATTCGTGGCCTAGAAAACCCAGCTGGCGGCCTAGAATTTTAAAAATCAGGTCTAGAAAATTAAAATCGTGACCTAGGTTTTTAAGTGTGTTGCCTAGATAAATAATGGCCTGGAATTTTAAAATTGTGGCCTAATTTTTTGAAACCAGGGACTAGTGGCAGGTGTTGGCCTAGGATGTTCCAGAAAATGCAATTGTGGCCTATGATCGAAAATACGTGGCCTAGAAACTTGGACCGGTGGCCTAGGATTTTAAGTTCGTGGCCTAGAAAGCCCAGCTGATGGCTTTGAGTCTAAAATTTCTAGCCTACTATTACGAAACCGTGGCCTAGAAAATCTTGCATATGTTGGCCTAAGTTTTTCAATTCATGGCCTAGAACCATGGAGTAGTAGCCAAGGATTTGAAGGCTGTGGTCCAGGAAATTCAATGGGTACCCGTGGTCTAGAAAACCCAGGATGTGGCCTAGAAAATCCAGCAGATGACTTCGTGGCCTAGAAATTTTTAAGCCTAAACTTTTTAAGTATCGTGGGTTTAATTTATTAGATTTATTTTAATTAGTGGCCTTACTGAACTGTTTTAGGATAGCCCAAATATTCGGCTCTGGGACGTTTCGAAACCTGTCATTTCGAAACTGGACGTTTCGAAACTTTTTTGCATTTTTGCGTGTTTTTTTCGCCAATTGACACCAAAACACGCCGGCATTTGGTATTTATTTTTCGTTTTTATCAGTTATTTTTATTTTTTTGGGAATTTGAATCCACTAGTAAATATGCCGCAAAAAATCGAAAAAGTTTCGAAACGTCCCGGGGCCAAATATTCTCAGTTGAGCCACGTTATTTTTTTATTTACCCCCTCTATATACCCGGTATAAAATGCTGAAAACTCGCTCTAATCAAACAAAAAATTTTGCTTCCATTTGGAGTGAGATTCAGAGAAATCAGAGCAAAACATCGGACACGGCTCTCTCAATTGTATGCACTCTCTCGTCGTCAACGTGGCCGCGTCCTCCAGTGTTCGAAGGAGCGAGTTTGCAGCGCTCCGTACTGATAATATTTATTTCCAGAAACTTTTACATGCGTATTGCTATTTTTAAATCCCCCCCCCCCCCACCCACGCCGCTATCATGCAAATTTGTGCCACCCTCGGTGAAAACGAAAACGTGGCGGGTGTTGTACGTGCATTGGCACATAAAATTTGTATCGCATTTGCATTTTAAACGGTCCGGCGGTCGTTTGCACTATGTACACAATACACATGTTTCATATATTTTTGATTTTACACTCCTTTGTCTGAAGATCTTGGCCCTGATTGGTTTCTAGGAATTTTTAATTTGTGGCCTAGAAAATTCGACTGGTGACCTAGGATTTTAAGTCCATGACCTACAAAACTGAACTGTTTTCCTAGGATTTCAAATTGTTAGCCTAGAAAATCCACGTTATGTTTCAACTGTACACAACGCAAAAATCAAAATTTGATGTCTGCGTCTCTCACAAATTTTTCGCGGTGAAGTCTAGTACTTTTGATTTTAAAAAATCCAGCTTTTTATAGTTCCTCTTCGCTATTTTGGCACTTACCGATTAGGACTTGGCTCCTTGACCCTATTGTCTACGTCACCTTGTTTTTTCTATCTCTCATTTTGTCTAACTGTCTAACTCCTCTTTTATTTTTATTTTTGAAAGGCTGTTTCGGGGGAGCGCAAAGGCAGTTTTTGCGTCTCTCTTAAATATTGTATTTTCAATTGAGTTGCATCATGAGAACGAGAGAAAAAAAGACATGTTTTCTCTGCTTCTCTTCGAATTGAACTGTGTTTGCGTGGTCGCGCGAGAAAGAGTGGGCGGAGTCACGCGTTCTCATGTCGCAAGTAGATTGAAAAAACAATAAGTAGGGGCCTATTTTGGATCTACCGGTTTCTATCAAAACAAGAGTGAAAAAAAATATCCACTTATTGTTAATTACACTTTAAATTGTGTTAGCGTCACTTTAAATTTGAATGTAACCCATTGAAAAGTCAGTCAACCAGTACCCTAATTGTGGCAATGTAGTGCTATTTATTGTTTGTTTTTTTTTTTTTTGCATTATTATTCTCCTTACCACAATTTGGACGACACAAAAACTGATAAACTATTAAGTTACGACCACCCTCTTGTACATACATACATACACACAAAACGATGAGAGAGAACCGGTTTTTCGGTATTTTTGTTACCCAATTTTCATTTTTCTACATTTTTGCTACACACACCCTCAGTACTAATAAGTTTTTTCTTTTATTCGTTTGTATTGGACTTCCAAAAAAAAAAATTAAAAACAGACGCCTTTGTCCACTTTCCGGTTCGTTCCTGATGCATCTTCTTTTTCTTTCATGTTTTGAAAAAGAAAGAGAGTGTTCAAAGTTCGCTAGTAATCGTTTTATGAGTTGGGTCTTTTGTGGAAAGTTTGGGAATTAAAAAAATTTTTTTCAAAATTTTTTCACTGTTTCAAATGTTTTGTGATTAAAAAAAATTTTTTTTTTAGGTTTGGATTGTTTTTGTTGTTAAAAATAAATATCTTTCATTTAGAATTTTTCAGAAAAATTTCCATTTTTGTTGAAATTTTATGCGAAAAAAATTTTATGAGAAAAAAATGGAATAATTTTTTTAACATTAAAAAATTTTTTTTTTTTTGTTTTTGCACTTTTTTTTTTATTTCTAGAAAATTCTAGAGGTTTTCAAATAGATTCATCAATTGTATAGTGTGCAAAAATTCGAATTTCCGGTGGTTTTCTCTAATTTTTGAAAAAAAAATTGTTCAAAAAATTTTCAAATTTTTGATTTTGGAAATTTTTTGAAAAAAATTTTTTTAATTTATTTTTTAGGTTTTTAACTTCCAGGTTTGCAATAAAAAGTTGCTTATAAATTCTAATTTAACTTTTTACTAAGATTTTAGAAAAGTAAAATTCCAACAAAAAAAATGATTAAAAAAAAAACCATTTTTTTAACTATTTTTGAAATTTTTTATAAAATTTTTTTTTAATTTCAAGAAGTTACTATAGGTTTTCAGTTTTTTTTTAATTTGAAAACTGATACAATTCCTCCGACTTTTGTGTATTTAAACACGTTTTTCCAGGAATTTTCCCAAAAAAAAATTTTTTTTTTCGATTTTTGGATTTTTTTTTTCAAATTTTGAAAGTTCAATAAATTTTAAAGTAATTAGATGGTTGTTTCTGTGTTTTTATATTGATTTAATTGTTCATTTAGAAAACTAGCAGAAAAAACATCTTAAATTCACTGTCAGAAACACAAAAAAAAAATTTCTTCAAAATTGCTAATTTCTCCTTGTGCAAAACTAATTTTCTCAAAAAAAGTACAAATTCTTTCCGCCCGCGGCGGCGGATTCTTGGCAACATATCGAATATCTTTTTCACTTTTTCTCTCATTTTTAATGTTTTTTTCCGCCGTTTTTTCCGCCACTAAACAACAGGAAAGAATGAGTGATCGGAGAGCATCGTGAGGTGAAAAATGAGAAAAAGTGTACAATTTTTTTTTTGTTTTCCCTCTCTCTTTTCCTCTTTCTCTCTCTCTTTTTTTCTTTTCCAATTACTCAGGATGCTCCGCCTGTTTTATCGTACATTTTGGACAGTTTTTAGTATAAAAATCGAAAAATTCGGTATTTTACATATTCCATCTTGAATTTCCATTCTTCAAACGTTTTCTTTCACTTCTATTGGTTTTTTGATTAAAAATTTGAATTTCTGTGCATTTGCGCGTAAGATCTGGAGTGATTGCACACTTGGCACCTTATTTTACGATATTTGAGGTTTTAGGTGGATTTTGCTATGTTTTCACCAATTGGGATAAATTTCGCAAATGTTAGGCGAAAAAAAAATCAGATTTTTTGATAAAAAAATTTCAAAATTGTGTGCAATTGCGCGTAAAATCTCGGGTTTTAGGGCAAAATTAGCGCTTTTTTTTCCAAATTTTGCAAATTTCCAGGAAATTTTGCTATTTCGGCTGCTTGAATATCTCTATTTCACCTTAATTTTTGTTTGTAGTCAACTTTTTGAATTTTTGTGCATTTGCGCGTAAAATCTTGGGTATTGAACATGAGGTATTTTAATTTACGGAAACTTCAATTTTTCAAAGTATATTTGTCTAATTTTGGGTAATTTGATCAGTTTTTTGTCAATTTTGGCATATTTTTCAAAATTGTGTGCAATTGCGCGTAAAGTATTTTGTTTTAGAGCAAATTTAGCGATTTTTTCGAAATTTCCTGTTAATTTCGCTAATTTTATTTAATTACTAACTTCATTTCACAGAAATCGACATCTTTTCTCATTTTTTCAAAAGTTGTGCATTTGCGCGTAAAATCTTGGGTAGTGGCATCCAAATGGCATCTAAATTCATATTTTTCTTGTCTATTTCACCACACTTGAAGGAATTGGGTTTAATACACGGAAAAATGCATTTCTTTTCTTTTTTTTTGTTGATAAATTCCTCGCATATTTCCAATTTTTCCCCGTGTCAAATCAATCACATCGTCCGATTGAATTGGATTTTCGACGACCGACGGCGAAACAAATTCACATCAATTAAATATTTCTCCGCATTCATTCTTTCCTTCCGTTTTTTCACATTAGTGTAAAAAAAACAGTACAGAAAAACAAACGGCGCACTTTTTTCACTCACATTTGAACGTCAGCACCATTTTTTTCTTTTTTTTTGCTGTGACAGGTAAACAAAGGGTGGTAGCCACCTGTTCTAACCTCTCGTTATCACAGTGATAACGACTGAGATTTTCTGACTTTTACTGAGTATTTTTTCATTGGAAAACGAGAAAAGAACTGGAAGAAATGTGGGTTTTTTTTTTGAATTTTTGGAAAATTGTTTAAAGGTGTTTATCTAGGTTTATTAGATGTTTTTGTATTAAAACAGCTTGTTTTGCTTGTAAAAATGCTGAAAATCAAAAAATAATGGAAAAAAAATTTGTAAAAAAAATTGTTTTTTTTTTCAAATTTTCCAAAAAAAAGAAATTTTTCAAAAAAAAAAAACAATTTTACAAGATTTTATTTTCAAAATTGTATTTTTCATTTTTTTTTTTCACGTTTTCTTAATTGTTTAATTGGTTTTTTATGCTATAAATATCAAAAACTTGTTTTTTAATCATTAAAAACCAGTTTTTTACAGTTAATTTTTTTTTTTAATTCAAAAAAAAAAATTTCCTACATTTTCTTTCTACTTTTCTGTTAGTTTTTGAGGTTTTTATTTTGAATTTAAATTTTTCGATTAAATTAGAAACTAAAAACAAATCAAAAACAACCTATAATTCTAAGAAAACCAAAAAAATAAAAATAATTTTTTTTTTTGAAATTTTGTAAAAAAAAATCTTTTTCAATTTTTTCCTAATTTTTCTTTTACCATTACCATTTATTCCCCATCATTTTTATTTGTATTATCATCACATTTTCCTCATTTTTCCTCCCAACTCGCTGACTCACACCCCTTTCCATTATTTTTTTTTTCTCAATTTTTCTTCAAAATTATTTTTTTTTTACAAAAAAAATTTTCCCCTTTTTTTCTTTCTTTTTTTGTTCACACAATACGTATTGAAACGCACTTTTTGGCAAAGTGAAAGACGGGGGAAAAAGAAAGAAAGTTATGATGTTCAAATAATGAACCATCCGACCATAACCATAACCATAACCTCTTCAAACTTCAAATTCAAACACTTTTGTACGAAAATTTCTATTATTTGCTCACCAATTCTCAATTTTTTAAATTGAGAATTGGAAAAGTATTATACCCGCCAAAACATGTTTCGGCGTAGGTCAAAAAGTGTGGCAGTGTCTGAGAATGGTGGTGGTACGGTGAGAAGTCGCAGAGGTTATGGGTAGGTTAATACGGTTTTTTTTGTTGATAAAACTGGTGTGTTCACGAGCGCCATGCAGTTACGACACTCCGATATTCCACAAGTATCACAGCGAAAACGAAAACGACCAACGGAATATCGGAGCGTCGTAACATCTAATGCAAAGTTTGAATTTCCTGCTCTTTGTACCACGACACTCCGAAATTCCACTTATTGGGGTTGTTTTCCCGCGCATTTTTTTGGCAATTTTTGATCTACCAGTGTGGAATTAATGGAGCACTGTACTAAATCCCTCCTTCTTCAATTTTCTTTGTTTTTTTTTTCAAGCAAAATTTCCCAAATTTCAGGCCGTCCACAGTCCGTCTTCCTGTCTATCTCCGCGACATCGTAATGGCCGAGACCAAAGCTTTTGTGAGTATTTGTTTTCTTTTTAATCACCCATTTGCATGGCATCTATCCGGTCTGTGTTTTTTTTTGTGTGTCGATTGTCCACATTTTCACTTCCTTCTTTCTTGGGGGAGGGAAAAAAAACAAGCAAAAATAGGAGAATAGGAAGAAAGAAAAGGGCCTTTACGAAAATTGGTGAGCCATGAAAATTCGCCCGTAGGCGAAGCTTTTCTATTCACCACGACCACTTTAGCCATAAAAACGGAGGAAAAATCGTCCAGAAACAATGGATTTTCAAATGTTTTTAGATGCTCGGCCGGAAAAGTGGTTGTGGGTGGTTGATCGTAGATCAAACTAACACAAAACACACCATTTAGAAGGCTGAGAAAACAGGGTTTCCAATGGTGAACAGTGCTGCAAATTCGCTCCAATTGAACAGTGAACTGCGCATGCATTAGGAGAGAGACTCAGAGAAATCAGAGCAAAACATTGGCCACGCTCTCTCAGTTTTCTGCACTCTCTCGTCGATATCGTGGCCGCCTCGAAAAAAAGTCAAATTATTTGACGGGAACCCAGAATCCCGATTCCCGTCAAAAATTTTGGCCCAACCTATCCTAAACTTCTATTTTTAGAAAACTTCGTTTTTTTTTTTTTCATTTTTCCCTTGGTCCTTCGGGTATTTGACTATTCTGAGAGGCTAGAGATCAAAAATCAGAACTTGGAAACAAAATTAATTCAAAATTTCCCTCTTCCCCACCAGCCCATAAGCCCTTGATGGGAAGTTCTTGCAAACCAAAAAAAAAAATGCTTTGCAAATATTGGAAAGGAAAAATGAAAAAGAACACAAAACGGATGTTAAACGGAAGAAGTACAAGGAAATTATATCCAATTTCCAAAAAAAAATTTTTTTTTTTTTGAAATTTTTAAATTTTCCGCCAATTTTTTCGTCAACAATTGAGGCATTTTTAAATTTTTTAAAATTACAGACTAGAATTCGAGACTTGAAAATTAAATTTCCCGCCAATTTCAAATGTTTTGTAGATCAAAATTTTTAATTTGGCGCCAAAAAATGTTTATTGTTCATTCGCGAAAAAAGCAAGTGCGCTCCACGAAACGTAGTACTTCGTGGAATTCATTTTCGTCGCCAAATTATTTCAATTTACGTGTAAATTCAACGTGAAATGAAATAATTTGGCGATGAAAATGAAATCCACGTAGTACTACGTTTTGTGGAGCGCACTTGCTTTTTTCGCGAATGGACAATAGTAGATCAAAATGTGTTTTTGGCGCCAAATTCAAGTTTTTTGTAGATCAAATCTTTTTTTGGCGCCAATCTCAACAATGTGATAGATCGAAACAATTTTTGGCGCCAAAAAATTTTAGTAGATCAAAATTTTTTTTTGGCGCCAAATTCAAAAGTTTTGTAAATCAAATTTAATTTAGCCACCAATTTAAACTTTTTGCGCTAAATTCCACTTGTTTTTTAGATCAAAGCTATTTTTGGCGCCAATCTCAACATTGTGATAGATCAAAACAATTTTTGGCGCCAAAATAATGTTTCGTAGATAAAATTAAAAATTTGGCGCCAAGTTCAAATTTTGTAGATCAAAACAGTTTTTGGCGCCAATTTCAACATTTCGGTAGATCAAAATAAAATTTCCAGCCAGTTTCAAAATATTGGTGGATCAAAATGTGTTTTTGGCGCCAATTTCAACTTTTTGGCGCCAAAATTCAAGTTTTTTGTAGACCAAAGCCTTTTTTGGCGCCAATCTCAAAATGGTGATAGATCAAAATTGAAATTCCCGCCAATTTCAAATTTTTTGTAGATCAAAATTTAAAATTGGCGCCAAAAAATGTTTAGTAGATCAAAGTTTGTTTTGGCGCAAAATTCAAAGTTTTTGTACATCAAATTTAATTTAGGCACTGATTTCAACTTTTTGGCGCTAAATTCAAACTTCTTATAGATCAACATTTAAATTTGGCGCCAAAAATGTTTAGTGGATCAAAATGTGTTTTTGGCGCCAATTTCAACATTTTATAGATCAAAACCATTTTGGCGCCAAAAAAAAATTTAGTAGATCAAATTTCAAAAGTTTGGCGGCAAAACAAAAAATTAGGAATTTTTCAAATTTTTCTCGCCAATTTCAAATTTTTGTATATCAAAATTCATTTTTAACCCCAAGTCGAAGATTTTGGCGCTAATTTAAGCTTTTGATAGATCAAAAGATAATTTTGCCACCAGATCAAATTCAAAAAATTATACTTTGAACTTCAGCTTTTCGATTTCGGACCAAAAAGGACACAAAAATACGTATAGCTTTCAAGTTGACCCGCGCTTGACACATTTCCGTCAAAACGTCATACACACACACACATTTTCACTTTTGCCAGGGCCCTTCTTCTTCTTCTTATCCTCTTATTTTTTCTTCCTCAACTTTATCTCCAAAGTGTCAAAACAATAGTAGCCCCTCCCTCTCGCGCCTCGCCTCTCGTGAGCCTTCAAGCCAAGCCACGCCCACCATTTCGACGGACACTGCTCTTCTTGCTCTTTCTCCTGCTCTTTTTGTGCTTCTTACCCACCAATCTACTACCCAAGAAATGCTCTCCATCAAAAACCTGTCCTCACTGGAACCATGCTCCCCAAAATCGTGGCTTCAACACCAATTCCACCCACACCGACACCACCAAAAAACGTCATTGCCAAGCTGCTCGTCGACGTGCTCGACGAGCTCGTCAGCCGCCACTGTCGAAACAATTGGAGGAGAGGACACGCCGTCCACTTGGCACTGTGCCAAATATATCGTAGGGCTGAGGAACGAGGCGCCAAAGTTCCGCTGATTTGGCGGGACTTTGGCGCGATTGTTTGACGTGCTTTGTGTGTGTGTGATGTGCTAAGCCCTGTTTTGTCTTTTAATAGGTGTTTTTTTTGGTTCGTCAGTTGGTCTGTCTGTAACCATGTACATACACCCTTTGTTCATTTCAGTCCCGCCACCCTCCCAACTCCCCCAATTTAACCTAAATCTCATTCCAGAACATTCCGTACCGTTCCAAGCTCACCGAGCGCATCGAGCCCGGACAAACGCTGATCATTCGCGGAACGACCATCGAGGAGTCAAAGAGGTAAAGCATTTGATCTACTTGGCGCCAAAATATGACTACTTCAGATTTAACATCAACCTTCACAAAGACTCGCCCGATTTCTCTGGAAACGACGTTCCGCTCCACCTGTCGATACGTTTTGACGAGGGAAAGGTAAGGCCTTACAAATAATAGGATAGGATAGACCGCTTATTTCGTCGTGCAGAGACACGGAAATTGGCAGTATGCTTTCTGCTTTTCTTTCCGCTCCGTTCCGATACGCTCGGTGCTCTTTTTCTTTCTTTTTTTTTTCTTCTTCAATTGTTCTCCTCTGTTTACGCGTGACTCTTCTTCTTCTTCTTCGCAAAGTTTATGGCCGAGAAAATGATTGATAGATTGATTCGGTGATAAGAGAGAGAGAGAGAGAGAGAGAGAGGGAGGGAGCTGAAAAGTGAGATGAAAGATGATTGTTTTGTCAGAAATTAGGCTTTTACGACGCTCCAGAACTCTGCCACAAAAATGGTTGTTTGGCGCGCTTTTTTGATCTACAATATAAGGCTTGAAATCTCAACTTACGCCTTGGCAACGATGCTCCATTATACCGCCAGGCAAAAACCTTTTTGACCAGTTTTTGGCGCGTTATTGGGCAGCTGGATGAGCCAAAAAAAACTCCAAAATTCCAATTTCGCCTTGGCAACGATGCTCCGTTATACCGCCATTTAAAATTTCGCTTTTGATCTACGTTGGCGGGCTTTTTTGATCTACCACATATTCCCAAGTTATCACGCTATTCGGATCAGCAAAAAGCCCCAAAATTCCTTTTTTTTTCCTGTACAACGACGCTCCATTATACCGCAGTTGAAAGTTTCAGTTTTAATCTTGTTTGGCGCGCTTTTTTGATCTACCTCGTTTTTGAAAGTTATCGGGCAGCTGGATGAGCCAAATGACTGCAAAGTTCCAATTTTTGCCTTGACAACGATGGTCCACTGTTCCACTTTTGATCTACCAAAATTTTCCTAGTTTTTCCTAGTTTTTACGATTTTTTACGAGGTGTTCATGCCAAAAAATCACATTTGATCTACTTTGTCGGGATTTTTTGATCTACCACATATTTCCAAGTTATTACGCTCTTCGGATGACCAAAAAGCTCCAAAATTCCATTCTTTTTTTCCTGTACAACGACGCACCATTATACCGCAGTTGAAAATTTCAGTTTTAATCTTGTTTGGCGCGCTTTTTTGATCTACCTCGTTTTTGAAAATTATCGGGCAGCTGGATGAGCCAAAAAAAAACTCCAAAATTCCAATTTCGCCTTGACAACGATGCTCCGTTATACCGCAATTTAAAATTTCGCTTTTGATCTACTTTGGCGCGTTTTTTTGATCTACCACATATTCCCAAGTTATCACGCTATTCGGATGAGCAAAAAGCTCCATAATTCCATTTTTTTTCTGTACAACGCCGCTCCATTATACCGCAATTCAAAGTTCCAATTTTAATCTTGTTTGGCGCGCTTTTTTGATCTGCCTCGTTTTTGAAAGTTATCGGGCAGCTGGATGAGCCAAAAGACAGCAAAATTCCTATTTCAGCCTTGACAACGATGCTCCGTTATACCGCAACTTAAAATTTCGCTTTTGATCTACTTTGGCGCGCTTTTTTGATCTACCACATAGTCCCAAGCTATTATCAATTCAATATTCTTGCCGGCTACCATATGCGCCCGCGAAAAATTTATAATAGACGCAGACATAGCGACAGATGTTTGCGGCGACACACCCGCTCACATTTTTTGATCTACGTTCAGTTGAATGCAATTGAATTCAGTTGAAAAGACCTGATGGGGCGGAGCCTCGATGTTTCGCGCCACTGCATATTGTAGCCGGCAAGAATATTGAATTGATAATATCACGCTATTCGGATGAGCAAAAAACTCCAAAAAAAAAATTTTCCTGTACAACGACGCTCCATTATACCGCAATTCCAAATTCCAGTTTTAATCTTGTTTGGCGCGCATTTTTGATCTACCTCGTTTTTGAAAGTTATCGGGCAGCTGGATGAGCCAAAAGACTGCTAAGTTCCAATTTTTGCCTTGACAACGATGGTCCACTGTTCCACTTTTGATCTACCAAAATTTTCCTAGTTTTTATGATTTTTTACGAGGTTTTCATGCCAAAAAATCCCATTTGATCTACTTTGGCGGGATTTTTTGATCGCCACTTTGGAAAAATATCGAATCCCTGAACGGAATAATGGAGTCTCGTTTGTATGTACCAAATTCCTTTCAAACGGTGTTTCACTGTTCCACCATCTCCATGATTCTTACAATTTTACGATGTTTCATTATACCGCATGTCAAAAAATGGGTTTTAATCTTTCCCCCCATTTTTAAAACGACATTTCCACCCTCTTCAACCTATTCCAGATCATATTGGAAAATTGGCAGCGAGAAAAAACGCTGAAATCCAGTGTAGGTTTGACCCGATATTAGAAAACAATGTACATGTTTTTCCTTTTTTGTACACATGTAGATTTATTTATTTTTCAATGTGCATGCGGTTTTCTTTTCACACACTACAATTTTACTCCCTATGTGTCAATCAACCAACAAAAATTAAACGACGCTCCAAGGGAGACTGAAAAAATCGGCACCTTTGGTAAATCTGCATACTTTCTTCCCTACAGATCGTCTACAACGCGTACACCAAAGGAACATGGGGCAAAGAAGAGCGCGCCAAGAACCCGATCAAGAAGGGCGAGGCGTTCGACATTCGGATTCGTGCGCACGACTCCAAGTTCCAGGTGTCCATCAATCATGTGAGTTTTTGAGTTGACACGTGCGCGCGCGCCAAAAATATGCGAGTAGATCAAAACGCTTGCGCACGCACTGCCTCCCGGGGGGACCTTTGAACTCATTGCTCAGCGGCTCAGAGCACGCTTTGACGCAATAAAAAAAAGTGTTTCTCGTTTCTCTTTTGCTCGCTTCTTTTTTACATCAAAAATCATAATTTGGAACCGTGAAATAATTTGAAAAAAAACGTAGGGCTAGGCTTATCGTAGGCCTTGCTTTCTCGGATTTTTCCAAGGTTCTAGGCCTGTTCCAGGCTTTTCTCAGGCCTATCTTAAGTCTTGCCTGACTAGGCCTATAGCAGACCTGGCCTATCTTAGGCCTTGCTTTCCTGAGCACATCCTAGGCCTCAGGCACTGATTTTCTAGGTCTAGGCCTGTTCCAGGAGTTGCTTACCAGGCCTACCCTGGGCTTATTCTAGGCCTCTTCTAGGCTTGTCCTAGGCGTATCCTAGGCTTACTTTAGGTCTTATTTCCCCAATCCTATTCTAGGCGCTGCAATCCTGAGTCTTGAGTCCCCGGATCTGTCCCAGGCCCACCATAGAACTTTCCTAGGCCAATCTAAAAGTTTCTTCCCAAAGATTATTTTATGCCGATCCTAAACAATCTCTATCTAGGTCTCTTCTAAGCTTACTACAGATCTATCCTAGACCTATTCTAGGCCTAACCTAGGCCTATTTTCAGCCTATTCTAGGCCTATCCCAGGACTTGATATCTGAGACCTATTCTAGGCCTATCCTAGGCGCTGCTTATCTAGGCCAATCCTAAGCTTATTCCAGACCTAATCTAGGCTTTTCTTAAGCCCATCCTAGGTCTATCCTAGGCGTGACTTCTCTAGGCTTATTCTAGTTGTATCCCCAGTTTTAACCCAGGCCTACCTTAGGCCCCCTTTCTATCCAAGGCGTTGCTGGCCAAATCAAGCCCTAATTAAAAACTTGAGATTTCTAGGCCATAAAGTTTCCAACTTTTCCATTAGCCGATTCTCGATCTTTAAGCCCTTTGTTCCTTCCGCCTGACCTACCCGGGGGTCAAAAAAGAGTCAACTTTTTTTTTCCACTTTTGAGACTCTTTTTAAAATATTCATAACCCTTCTTTTTTCGCTGGTCAGTTTTGGTCCCTGCGGACCGGCAAATTCTTTTTTTTTTTTTTGGTTTTCCATGGCAAATGAATTCCATAAATTTCAAGATTAAAACCACAAAAAATGGCCACCAGAAAAAGAAAATGTTTGCCGGCGCATAATCGGTTTCA
Source organism: Caenorhabditis japonica (assembly GCA_963572235.1). Lineage (NCBI taxonomy): Eukaryota > Metazoa > Nematoda > Chromadorea > Rhabditida > Rhabditidae > Caenorhabditis > Caenorhabditis japonica. The sequence continues at coordinate 19,472,122 of OY754343.1, read as the reverse complement.
AAATCTGGCTCTACAGCACCCCGGGGAGCACATATGGAACACGCCCCGGAAAAGAAAAGAGCACACAAAAAATAGAGTTGGCTCAATGTGTTTTTTGGTTTTTATTTTGTGTTTCCTCTTCTTCCTCAACGGACACTTTTCTCTTCACATCGAGTGAGAAAACGAAATAAAAAAAATGAAAATAAAAAAACAAAAACAAAAAGTTTAAAAAGCGGAAAGCGGGGAAAACAATGGATGGCAGGCAGGCAGCAAGTTGAAGTTGATTGATAAAGTTCTGTTTTCGGAAAGGGTAAAAAGTCCAAAAAGAGCTGAATTTGTTTATGGTTTTTGATCTATCATCGTAATTGCCGCCCGCCAACAAATCCCCATATTTTTTTTTTGCTATTGTTACGAGAAAGGGACAAAAAACACTTTTCACCACTAATCTGTGGGTCACTGAAAAATAAACATAACCATAGTATTTTGAGGGATTTTCCGCCTTGCTATTGTGTTTTCAATCGAGTGGAGACACAATAGACGCCACGTAAAGGCAAACGCGCCCTGTCGCAGTTCTCTGCGTCTCCACAGTGCAAAGCGTTTTGCCAAGGATAGAGACGCTTTGCGTGCTTACAAAAACATTGCAAAAAACTCATTTTTTGCAGAAAGAGGTGAAGAATTTCGAGCACCGTATCCCGCTGAACTCGGTGTCACACTTGTCCATCGATGGTGACGTCATCCTCAACCACGTTCAATGGGGAGGAAAGTACTATGTGAGTTGGCAATTGTGTAGATGAATTCGGACGATTTTTGATGGCGTTTTCTGGACAATTTTGGCGCCATTTCTGATAGTGTAGATCAAAATACCAAAATTTGGCGACATTTTCAATACCGTTTATCAAATTTGTGGCATTTCTGATGACGTAGATTGGAATGAAACGATTCTGAAGTTTTGGCGGTATTTCTGAGGGTGTAGATCAAATTTTTCACAGTTCTGCGATTAAGGCGCAATTTTTGATGCCATACACGGTGTCCAGGATTTGAAAACGTGGGCGGAGCCGAGCAAACGCGCCCCACTGGATTTTTTCGCGCGAAATTCAAATTTTGACGCATTTTTTATGTTTTTCGGGAAAAAAACATAAATTCTTAATTTTTTCCCAAATGTGCTCCAACGGAATTATAGCTGAGGTCTTTAGAACTTTTTTAAGTTTAAGAACGTCGAATTTGGTTCAGCCACAATTTCGAAATAATCGTTTTGAGTTTTTTGGTGTTTTTGCAGGATAAATTTTTACGAAAATCGAAGTTTGGGCAATTTGATGGTATTAAAAGATACAATACATACATTTTACAAAGAAAAACAGGTTTTACTAAAAGAAAAATCAATAAAATCAATAAAAAAATGCGAGAGTCGAAAAATGCGCAAGCACCGAAAGTGCGCCATGCAAGTTCGCTGGCGCGCCAGAAAATTAGGCCCCGCCCACATTTCAAATCCTGGACACCGTGGCAAATATCAAATTGTCGCAATTTTAAAAATCTTAGATCAAATCGGCTGAGTTTTAAAATTTTGGCGCCATTTTCAATTGCGTAGATCAAATTGGCGCAATTTCTGATAGTCTAAACCAAATTGACACGATTTTGGAAAAAAATTTGACACCAATTTTAAGGGCGTAAATCAAAAATTATAATCCCCTCAATTTTCAGCCAGTCCCATACGAAAGCGGAATCGCCGCCGACGGTCTCGTCCCAGGAAAGACGCTCGTCGTGTACGGAACCCCGGAAAAGAAAGCCAAAAAGTTTGTAAACAGCTTAACAAAACGCTCATCAAACCTCTATTTTTTCCAGATTCAACATCAACTTGTTGAAGAAGAACGGCGATATTGCGCTTCACTTTAATCCACGTTTTGACGAAAAGGTTTGTTTTTGCTTTTTTCTATTCTCAGTACAGAGCGCTGCAAACTCGCTCCTTTTGCACAGTGGAAGAAGGGGCCACGTTGGCGACGAGAGAGTGTGTGGCCGATGTTTATCTCTGATTTCTCTGAATCTCACTCACTTAAAATGCATTGGAGCGAATTTGCAGCGTATACAATTTTGATAATTTGAAGTTTTTTCATAGAACAAGCATTTAGAAAAATGTAAAAATAATATATCGGCGAAAGCAAATATTTCAGGGAAACGGATTTATGTGCGCTAAGCCGACACCTGGAGTAGGTTTTATCAGTGTTTGATTGTAGTTGTTTTCCTTTTTTTTTTCGTTTCATCGTATACATAGTTTTTGTTCAAATAATGGGCTGTGGGGTTACTGGCTTGGTGCGTTGGCCCGGATTCAGTGCATAGGCGTTTCTGGAGGGTCGTGGTGCATTTTAAGAGTCACTGACAATATTTTTGATGCATTTACTAGTTTTAAGGTTTCTGCAGCTTTTTTACATGCCATGGCTCATTTTCAGTGTATTTACGCAAAATTTTGGGCTCATTTGAGGGTTGCTGACGCATTATTTAGACATTTGCGTAATTTCTTTGATCCTGACAAAATTTTAAAAGCGTTGCCTCTATTTTAGAGCATAGTCGTTTCAAGAAAGTCCCTGTCGCGTAATATCGGGTGCCTTAACGTGTTTTGGAAGGTACTGAACCTATTTCAGTACAATAATCGTTTCTTTAGGGATTTTGGCGTTTTTTGGTGCCTTGGCGCATTTTAAGCGTCCCTGGCAAAACTTGCAAAGACACTGGCACACTTTTAAGGCATTTGCGCATTTCAAGAGTTAATGGAACACTTTTAGGGTTAATTGACGCTGTTTTGATGCCCAGCTAATTTTCAGTAATTTCTCGCATCATATTGAGTGCCTCACGGTACCACAGCCTTCCAAAATGGTTTCTACCCGGTGCATTTTTAAAACCCTAAGGCTCGGTCATTTTTTGACCAAAAGGCCTCGTTTTAGGATTAAAATGATGGTGTCATTCTGAATAATCAGACAATGATTCGAATTTCTCAAAAAAAAAGTAAATTTTCGAGTGAAAAAATAATTTTCTTATCCGACGAAATTGGTGGCGCATTTGAAGAGATAGTGGCGAAAACTAGGGCGCTTTAAAGTATTTTCAAGGCATTTCCGCTATTTCTAGTTTCTCTAAACGTTTTGGGGGTAATTTGGAGCAATATCTCGGGTTTTTATAATTTGGAGCAATATCTCGGGTTTTACCCATTTTTAAGGATTATTGGCGCGTTGTTAGGCTATTCGCTAATTTTTAAAGATTTTCACGGCGTGCTGACCGGAACGTTATTGGCAACGCGAGGCTGCTTGTCTGCGTCTCCTCTCCGTATCATTTTAATGCAGATGAGTGGCTGCGCAGCTAAATGGAGCTATTTCTGATTTATTGAAGCAGTATCTTGTGCCTAAACACATTTTGACGGCTACTTTTCGGTGAATCAGAGAGTTCCTGTTCCCCGTACAAAACTTAAAGCCCTTTGCGCTTTTACCGAGTCTAGTTAGGAGTCTTGTTCCTCTAACAACCCTCTTCTCTCCCTATGTTCAGTAATAATCCATGTCCTTTTGCAACTTTCAGAAGGATTTCGATCCTTTTATTGAATCCAATGAGGTTTGTTTGGATTTTCGAAAATGTTGATTTAAAAAAAAAGAATTTGACATGTTTTTTGTTGTGTTATTATTTGTGGAAGATCTTTTTGTGTTCAATTAGTTAACTACTCTAAAACTACGAGTTTCCATAACTTACACACGCATGCAATCAATAATCGAGTTCAGAGCGTCGTTCGCAACTCGCTGGTCAGTGGTGAGTGGGGAAATGAGGAACGCGAGGGAAAGAATCCGTTCGAGCGTCTTATCGGATTCGATTTGGAGATTCGCAATGAGGAGTTTGCTTTCCAGGTGAGCATTTTCATTTATATTCAGATGCCGCACACCCCTGAGATGTGAGCATTTTTGTGTAGTATAGTCTAGTGTTAAAGTCTTATGATAAGAAGTGATAGTGTCTATCACGTGTAATATGTGATTAATCAATTTCAGATCTTTGTAAACGGCGAGCGCTTCGCCTCATACGCCCATCGCGTCGACCCGCATGATATTGCCGGTCTTCAAATCCAGGGCGACATTGAGCTGACGGGCATCCAAGTCGTCTCCAATCAGCCACAGGAATGAAGAACGAAGAGCCTTTCCCCTGATAATAGTCGCCACCAAATCGATTAGAACAAAACCCTTTTCCCTTTCCGAAATATCTGTCACTTCCAAGTCCGACTACTCTCCTTTTCACCCCCTTCCCCACCCCGCTTTTCCAATTCACTGCCCCTCCTATTATCAAAAAAATACATTTGTTTTTTAAACAATCCCACCCCCCCCCTCTCCATTTAAGCATAAAATCAATCGATAATCAATCTTTAATTTTTTTTCCCCCGAAAAAAAAAGACCAAAAATATCTATTGTCTCCTCCCCTCGCCTCCCCGCACCCAATATATATCGTCGCATCACCATCACTTTTCTTTTGCGTTTTGTGAATGAATCAATAAAGTTAATCAAACTCCAGAATGGAAAAAATAGAGTTTATTACATGGTTAGATTAGCAATCGGAAAATTTATGGGAGCTTAGAGCTTGGCTTTGAGCAGCTTGGGGTCCAAGATGGTGCGCAGCTTCATCGCCTTGGCAATGTTTCCCTTCAGCTTCATTTTTCCTTGCATGAAGGCCTGGAATCTCAAAATTAGGCTTAGGCTTAATTAAAATTAGGCTTAGGCTAAAATTAGGCTTAGGCTGAAAATTAGGCTTAAAATTAGGCTTAGGCTTAGGCTTAATTTTAGGCTTAGGCTTAGGATTAAGCTAAACTTAGGCTTAGGCTTAGGCTGAAAATTTGGCTTAGGCTTAATTTTAGGCTTTTTTAAGCTCAATTTTCAATAAAAATCAAGGATTTTTAACCTATTCTGAGCTCCCCTCTTCCACCCCTCCTACCTGATCCGGCTTCAGCTTTCCTTGAGCAATCGAGATAAAGTCGGCATCCTTAATATTAATCTCAATCTCCACCGGTCTCGTCGCATCGTCTCCTACGTACGGCTCGGCAGACTTGGCGTCAATCGTCCACACCTTACTAGTCCCGTCGGTTCCCACAATGGTCATGCGGAACGAGGTGCCCACCTTCTTCACAAGATCCTTGTCCTGTAAGTGAAAGGGCTGCGTTGCGGTTTTTTTCGTGGCGGTCAGTGGCTTACCGTTTGAATTCTCTCCTTAATCTCCTCGAAGATGACGTCCGACTTGAAGACCATTGTTGGTTGCTGGAACTAAACAGGGTGAGTGTCGGAGTGTGAGGTGATGCAAGGGAACAGAAAAGGAAGAAAACAATCAATAATCAGAACCAAAACTAGTGACAGAACAAATTAAACACGGATTCTGCCTTATCAGAGACGGCGGGCCGCGGCGGGCGACGAGCGCATGAAAGTGTGGAAAGTGAAGAAAACAAGACGGGCAGTAAATTGACGAGAACTGGCAAAGATTTATACAAGACGCTTACAATGACTACACTGGGGCAGAAACCCTTTTTTGCTTATCATTACTATTATCAGTACATCACAAACACTCAGACGCCACCACACTTTTCCCTTGTTTTGCTGTTGGGGGCCTGACTCGAAGGAAGCATAGACTGGAATAGACTAGAGCCTTTTATTGTCTTTTCATTTTCAGAGCTCAAAAACCAAACAAGTTTACTGGAGAGGTACAACTTCGCTCATCAGATTCGACGAATTTGTGACAGTCACATCCGCACGATCGTTAATTTTTGCTCTCACAGTTTTCTCGCGTATCACTTTCGCCTTGAATCCGTTTGCCGACTTGCTCTCCGACACTTCAATTGAGCTCGCGCTGTTTGAGCTGGTGGCAGTGTAAGTTGCGCTGGAAAAAAAAACAGGTTTGAACAAAAAAATTGAAAAAAAAAAAGCTTGCTCCCGGTGAGGCTCGAACTCACGACCTTCAGATTATGAGACTGACGCGCTGCCTACTGCGCTACGGAAGCGGCGAAAAAAGGGATGCAAAGGGGGTAGAAGAGAGTGAGGGGAGCGCAGTTTTGAATCGAGTTGAGTCGCGGCGCGACGCGCCGCTCTGAGAACTTGTTAGGTGTTCACGAGAGAAATCGAGTTACGATGCTCCAATGTTCCGCAATGCACAGAGTTTATCGTAGCTGCAATAAAAACAACGGAAAGGAGCGTCGTAGTTGAATTCCGCTATCTCGTGAACACAGCTTCGTGCCAGAACATTGCAAAAACTAAAAATTTCAAATTTCAAAAAATTTCAAAATACCTGCGAAGTCTTCGTGTCATTTTTATCGCCTCAATCGCCTTATGCTCCCCACAATCATCAAATCTCATTTTGACAATAACCAAGGGAGTAAAATGCCAAATGGCGCAAGACGCCAACGCCAAGTTTACCAGCGACGTGCTGGCAATCACAAAGTCGTAAATCAAGCAAAGCACGTCGTATTCGGAATATCGGAGCATCGTACGAAACTTGTGACGCACACTAGTGTCCGGATAAGCGGTCGCCATTTGGAGCAGTTTGAAGGCCGCTTGTGCGAAGTAGAAGAGCACAAGGAAGACAAGAGTGGCTGTAATTTTTGGGGAAATTTGTTTTATTTTGATGGGGAACTGGTTAGAAAGGCAATTTTAGTTTCGTAAAATTGTAGAAAACATCCGATTTTTTGCAAATTAAAAAAAAAAATTTTTTTTAATTAAGACGTCCAAAAGGAGTACACGAGGTGTGGCCGCTGGCCTAGAAAACGAGTGGCCGGCAATCTAGTTTTTCTCGGATTTTAAAATAATTTTTCGATAATTTTTATTATTTCAGATGCAAAAAAAAAAATTGAAAAATTGTGCGAAAACCATATTTTCATGTATGGGAAATTTGCCCATTATCTGCCCACAGGCTGCCCATCAGCTGCTCACTGCTTAAAACAGTACGAAAACCGTATTTTCACATATGGGCAATCACTATCTGCTCACCATTTGCCCATTAGCTCCCCACTGACTGCCCACTTTCTGCTCAATGGCTGCCCATTTTCTGCCCACTGTCTGCCCAATACCTGCCCATCAGCTGCTCACTGGCTAAAACTGCAAAAAAATCGTAGTTTTACGTACGGGAAGTCTGCCCACTATCTGCCCATTATCTGCTCACTAACTGCCCACTATTTGCTCACAAGCTGACCATTAGTTGCCCACTTTCTGTCCATTGTCTGCTCACTATTTGCCCATCAGCTGCCCACAATAATTTTTTTTGAATTGCCGGCCGCTGGACTCTTTTTGAACGATTTCTATACATTTCTTTTTTGAAAATTCCGATAAAAATCTTCTCAGAAAATATTATTTTTTTCTATTTTTTCAGCAGAGTCAAAACTCACCACACTTTCTCACTTGAATCGCGTGAAGAAGCACAACCATTGTGAGCACTTGCAGAAAACCAAAAAGAATGTGAACCAAGTATTCAGAATCGATTGCCAGGTGCACGTACGCCTCTACCACATAGTCGTACCATCCGACCGTTGCGCAGAGTTGGAACGTCTGGAATGTGGCTATTAGCCGTTGAAAATGGCTATTTGCCGCGCAAGCAAGATTCAGCTCGATTATGGATGCTCTTACCGCAATAATTGTTATGGCGTAGACGACGCTCAAATAGTGACGACGATACTCGACGAGTTGACGGATCTGTGCCGCTTCTTCCGGATATTGCTTTATATTGCTGCAATTATCGTTTTTTTTTTCGAAAGTTGTTTCTTTTCCGCGGGGTGCTAGTGTGTAAGGGACGAGACGCAGACTGCGAGACAGCGTTGCCACGCGACGCGACCGCAGCGCCTAGCAGTCAGAGCTCACCTCATTCCGTTTCGAAAACCAAAAAATCGTCTTAACGTGTGATGAAAAGTGAAATGAAGCAAAGAAAATAGAAAGCAAAAAAACAAATAGGGACGGGGAACTTTTGTTAACGTGTATTCCAATAATTGGGCCAAGGGTGTTACACGTATTTAACTAAATGCCATGTCACTCATTCCCATTTATTTCCCGGTGGTGCACACAAAAAACGATGAAAATCAATGCCTATCAGCGTGTCGAGAATCGTCGTCACTATTTAAGCCTGATCTACGCGACGACCATAATTGCGGTACAGTTCTACTTTCCAATATTCTCAGTACGGAGCGCTGCAAACGCGCTCCCTTCTCACAGGACGCGGCCACGTTGGCGACGAGTGAGTGCAGATACTTGAGAGAGCGCGAATCTCACTTCAAATGCATACGAAATTCATTGTTCGATTGGAGCGAATTTGCAGAGCTTTGTACCGACCCAGCCGGTGCTTCAAAATCTTTAATTTAAAACATTTTTCCAGACAGCTCAATTGTGCGCGTCGGCCGGATGGTACACGTATTTGTGTGAAGCATATTTCCATTTGGCCTACAGTTTCGAGCACTTTGTGCACTGTTCCCTGCTGTTAGTCCACTTTGCCTCCATTTGTCTGTTGTACTCGTCGTTGTTTGTGAAACAGTATGGTGAGTTTGCCGGAGTGTTGCCGGAGTGTTGCACGGTTATAGACAAAGATTTTGGTTTGGCAATATGCCGGGGCCTAGCCAAAGTCAAGCCGGATTCTCACCGAAATCTTACCGGAGGATAGCCCGAATCTAGCCGAAGCTCCGCCATAAACTTAACATTGATAAAAAACCATTTTCAAGTCAAAAATCAAGGTTTAGAAATATGCCGAAGCATAGCCGAAATTTTGCCGGAATCTTGCCAGGGTATAACTGGAATTTGGCTGGGGTATAGCCGGAATCTTGCCAAAGTTATGCTGAAGCCTTGCCAAAAACGTTTCATTGATAGAAATCGTTTTTTCAAGCCTAGTTTCAAAATTTAACGTTTTACCAGAGTATTGCCGGAGTAGTGCCGGGATAGAGCCGGAATCTGGCCAAAACTTTGCCAGACTATAGCCGAAATTTAGCCGGGTAGTGCCGGAGTTTTGCCGGAGCTTAGCTAAAGTGTTGTCCGTAGCGTTATCAAGATATTTCCACTGGCAAAACCTGTCAAAAAGAAACTTTAGCACTAGGTCGGAAAATTGCTGGAGTCTTGCCGAAATCTAGCCGTGTAATAGGCAGTACCTAGTCAAACTCTTGCTAGACCTTTTCCATTGATAAAACACCGTTTTTTCGAGACAACATGACATATTTGAAAGAGGCTGGAGCTTTGCCGGAGTCATGCCGGGGCTCGGCTGAAATCTTTGCCGAATCTTACTCACAAGGGAAGTCTTTTCACAAACCATATTGGAATTCTCTGAAACTTGGTGGGCTAATAGAACCTATCTCTGGCTAGAGCGTCAAAAAAATTTAGCTGCCCAATTTCACAAATAAGCTCAAAAAGTTGTTCCAAAGTTCCGGCTCCCCCCTCCGTCACTTCTCTCGTTTTTATCACGACCCTCGAGAGGTGAAAAAACCAACGAAAGGAGGCGCAGTGGTAGAGTGGGGGTCAGCAGGAAAACACAGGTGGTGGGAGATAATGCCAAAACGGATCCGAAACGGATGGGACGTGGATTGGATCCATATATGATCCGATATAGATCCACGCGCCCCCGTGGAGGGAGCGTGGATTGTTTTGGCGTGGGTCACCGTGGATCCACGCCGGCGTGGGGGAGGATGGAATATATATGGAGGGCGCGTGGATCCGTGGGAGAATGGAAACATATCGGATCTTATATGGATCCACGTGTCCCTCGTGGAGGGCGCGTGGAATTTTTTGACGTTATGGAGAATGGATCCGCGTTCATCTGAAGCAGGGCGCGTGGATGTCAGGCTCTATTAGAAGAGCAGGCAACTTGGTAATTGACCATTGTAGCCCCCCTAGCTGATATCGACCACCAAGGATCGGCTTAGCACAGGTTGATTTTGGTCCAATTTACTCAGTGGTTTGTAAAAAAAACCTGGCAGTTATCCTGGTATATGAGTGAACTAGTATAATAACTAGTATAGAATTGTGTCGAAATAGAACTTGACGCAAAACAGAACCGCGTGGAATAGAACTGTTCGGAAATGAAACTGTTCCGAAATAGAACCGCGTGAAATAGAACTGTTCGGAAATAGAACTGTTCCGAAATAGAACCGCGTGAAATATAACCCAGTCAATAAATCGAAAACAGGTCGCGCCACTGATTGTGAGTGGAACTTTTTCTGTTTGGCTATTTATTCAATAGTCTTCACCCAATTGTGCTAAAACGCGCTAAAACTATGTACAGTTCTATTTCACGCGGTTCTATTTCCGAACAGTTCTATTTCACGCGGTTCCATTTCGGAACATTTCTATTTCGGATCAGTTCTATTTCACGCGGTTCCATTTCGGAACATTTCTATTTGGGAACAGTTCTATTTCACGCGGTTCTATTTTGAAAAGGTTCTATTTCGAGGTAGCGCCTATTTATCAGATAAGTCCTCCACTTTTTCCTTTTTTAATTTTCCATTTCAATATCGCCTTCCGCTATACCAGAATAGCCCCCCCCTGATAAGAATAGCCCCCACCGTATCAGAATAGCAAAACAACAAGCGAAAATCGACCAACATCGAAGAGCAATCCCAATTAATTGAAGCCTTTAATAGAAGTGCACCTTTCATAGCTCTTTCTATCATTTTTGTCGCTTTCCGAATAAGGAAAAGCTTCGAATCAGAACTTTATCAAGACAGAATTGTCCCGAATCAGAACCGTTTTCTTTCCAAATGGACACGTGTCAAAAGTGTTGTATAATAATAAGCTAAATCAAATTCTCCAGTACAGAACAAGTATTTGTAATACCGTATTTACTCTATTTGTCCGGCATGCCGGCTTATTGTTTGAACCTCCTGCTTGGATGCCGGCCAGTTAGAGTGAATACCACATAATTCATTTTCCACATTTGTGGCTCATAAAATCTTTGTTTTCTTTTCCAATTACGTTACTGATTTCACCTTTACCATAGTTCTAATTTGGAAACGTTTTGATTCGAGATAGTCGGGAGGACGACGATGGGGAGGGACTATACTTATATATGCTGGGGTGGGGGCTTATATCCCACGGCAGGCATATGAAGTAAGTTTTCGTGAAATTACGTCTTAAAATAATAAAATCCACGAAAAACTGGTGTCACCACGCTACGCCCCGCCCCTTTCCCGTGCAAAACATAAGGGCCGTCGAAACCCGTGAGGTGTCGGTCCACATGGGAAGGTATACCCGCCGCCTGCGCAAGTGTTGCAAGGTATTGGGTTAGAGAATTCTGAAGGGTGGGTGGGGAGCTCTGGATGAAGGCTCCGTGGCACGGTGCCACAGAGCTCACCGGCTATTTTTGGTTGTCTGGATACATGTGCTCATTGAGCATCTTGAGTGAAATCAAAAAATGGAAAATTCAAGAAGTCTAGAAAATATCCACGTCCCACCCACGTCCCATCCGTTTTTGATCCGTTTTCAGTCCACGCTCCCACGTCCGCATCCTATCCGTGGGAGCGTGGATCCTAATAGGATCAAAATCGGATACATATAAAATTCCTATAAATTCCACGTCCCATCCGTTTCGGATCCGATATGGATTTGAAGCCCTTCACCTGTGAAAGGTCACGGGTTCGAACCCTCTTGTGGTAAAAATTTTTTTGTTATTTTTTATAAGTATGGGAACAGGGATGGGACCAAGAAAAAATATGTTTTTTTTTTGGGTGAGACAATTTTTTTTTGATGATGAAGGTGAGAAAAATTGTTTTATTCATTTTTTTGACAATGCGTCGTAGGCAATTGAAGGAATAACGAGAACGGTGCGAATTTGTTTTATCGAGAAAAATCGATAAATGTTTATTTGACAAGATATTTTATTTTCAATCGACTTTTCAATTGGGTAAAATTACAGAAGTGCACCCCCAACATTACAGTTCAGGACCCCACGGGAAACCCCCAGAAGAGCCCCCCTCACGATTAAAATAAAATTTCACGTAAAAATATTTTAAAAGAGAAAAATATCATATAAGCGTGACATTTAAATGCGTGGCAAGACATACACGTATTTTCATATTCCTTTTTTCTAATTTATTTCTCATTTTACCATCGTACGTGGCAGAACGATGCTTCTCAAGTTTATGTGCGGTTCTATAAAGATCCATCTATATCTATATAATATCTATACCAATTGATCTTTAAATGTGAGCTGAACGCCAGGGAAACATGTAAGTTACTTTTAAAATAAAAAAACCCAGCAGGTTTATCAAATTTGGATGAAATCCGTGGTGGGGGCTTCTTCTGTAATTTTCCTGAGGGGGGCGGAAATGAAATGTTGTGGGGGCGCTTCTGAAAGATTACCTATGCTTACAGAATCGACCCCCCTCTCAGTTATGGGGGGATACTTCTGTAATGATGACATTTCACAAGAACCCCCCTCACACAAGTGCCCCCCCACCCTGAGTCGGGACTAAAAATGAACTGATGGGGGGCCTATTCCAGTTGTGGGGGGAGAGTAGTGGTGTGGGGGGCGCTTCTGTAAAATTACCTTCAATTGTTTTCAATTGAAGAGTCGATTGAAAACATTAAATTTTTAAAATTTCTGACCATATTCGTAAATTTCCTTGCGAGACATCAGAAGAATTTAAAAATCAGAAAAAATTCAGCAGTCTCACGACGAAATTTACAAATAATTTCAGAAAATATATCGAAAAATGTATTTTTTGGCAATATTCGTAAATTTCCTGTAAATTCTATCGAATTTCAAGAGGAAATTTACGGATCTCCAGATATTTGAAATCTCACGGTAAAAATCAGCATTTTTGATAAAAAATTATGTTTTTTATAAAACAAAAAAATAAGAAAATAATTCTTTTCCCACAATTTATCTCGAAATGCCAATTTTTACGAATGCGCAACAACAGGAAAAAACAAGCACAATTTATATTTATTAAAATAAAAATAAAATATTATTAAAAAAACGGAAAAGAGTTAAATGCGACGGCAAAAAATTAATTTAGGCCAAAAAAATGTGGTTTTTTGAAAGTCGCTGACGAGATAGTCTAGCCATAGAGCGCGTTTGCATTGACCTACAAATAGGCCTACCGCGGTCGCCGCACACCGCGTCCGCGATAAGCTTATTACAGGAGGGTAGGCGCTGCCGCCCGCGATAGGCCTATTATAAGCTTATAATAGGCCTATATTTGGCCTCAACCTATTATAGGCCTATCGCGCAAAACCTGTGGAGTGGGGGTCAGCAGGAAAAAGGTCACGGGTTCGAACCCTCTTGTGGTAAAATTTTTTTTGTTATTTTTTATAAGTATGGGAACAGGGATGGGACCAAGAAAAAATATGTTTTTTTTTTGGGTGAGACAATTTTTTTTTGATGGTGAAGGTGAGACAAAATTGTTTTTGATTTCTTTTTTTGACAATTTTTTTCTAGAGTCGCGGAGGCGAAGAAGATTTTTGGACGGGGCTACCCGAGGCAGAACGTTCCCGTATCAGAGCTGTCGCGAAGCAGAACCGTAAAACAAAAAATATTTTCTTTTCAAAAAATTTAACAAAAACAAGAAATCCGGAAAAGATTTTCGCCTCCGCGGCTCTCCAAAAAAACAAAAAAAAAAGTTTTGCCTACGACGCATTGTCAAAAAAATGAATAAAACAATTTTTCTCACCTTCATCATCAAAAAAAAATTGTCTCACCCAAAAAAAAACATATTTTTTCTTGGTCCCATCCCTGTTCCCATACTTATAAAAAATAACAAAAAAATTTTTACCACAAGAGGGTTCGAACCCGTGACCTTCTTCCTGCTGACCCCCACTCTACCACTGCGCCTCCTTTCGTTGGTTTTTTCCCCTCTGGAGGATCGTGATAAAAACGAGAGAAGTGACGGAGGGGGGAGCCGGACCTTTGGAGCAACTTTTTGAGCTTATTTGTGAAATTGGGCAGCTAAATTTTTTTGACGCTGTAGCCAGAGATAGGTTCTATTAGCCCACCAAGTTTCAGAGAATTCCAATATGGTTTGTGAAAAGACTTCCCTTGTCAGGAAATTTTTGGCTAATAGCCACCAATTCGGAACGTGTGCCATATGTATTTGGCACACTCCCCATATTCGATGGCTATTAGCCGTTTCCGTCCACTATCATTTTCAAAAATTTTCCATTTCAAATTTCGGTCATCTTGTGGCTTGAAAAAGTCGCAAAATCACTGAGTAAGTGCGAAGATTGTTTTCCCTAATTGTTGCATGTAAACATTTTTTAGCTGTGTTTCCAACAGACGATTTTTCATAGGCGGTGGTATTACCCCATAATGGCTAATAGCCCTTTTCTGCGGCTAATACCCATATTCGACGGCTAATAGCCACAATGGCTAATAGCCAAATTCGTCGGCTAGTTGCCATTATCGCCCGCTATTAGCCTTTTCGGCGGCTATTAGCCATTTTCAGTGGCTATTAGCCACCTAGACGCCGAATCTCGTCATAACGCGCCAAAAATTTCCTGAATTTTTTTTTAATCGCGTAGAAGAAAAAAGTGGGCGGAGTCCTGCCACTGACAGTTTTCTGTAGCAACACAATTTTTTTTTCAGCCTTTCCCACCATCCTGGTCCTCATCTACTTTCTCCAATCATCCCTAAAACTGCTCCAAATCTCAACCATGTACCCGGACTCGTCAAGCCGCCAAAAGTTCCACTCGGTGCTCCGCCACTCTGAGTACGACACGCTCTCGGTCATTTACGACTTTAACATTTTTGTCACCTCTCTTGTCAACCTTGCGCTTTCCATTTGCTTGGTGTTTCATTTTACACCAGTGGTGGCAGTGACGTCTATCGCGGAGCTGAAACGAGATGAAGCTGAGAGGAAGGGAGAAGTGGCGGTTCAGAAGAAGGGTCGTGATTTGATTTCATCGATTCGCAATGCCTCTGAATCGTCTAGCAGTGAGAATACGGATTCGAAATCGGCGAGAGACGAGCAGAGTTTGAAGAAAAGTTTTGAGGTGAGTGTGGGTGGGTTGCGGGGCGGGGCAGGGCGGGGCGCAATTTCATTATTATTCCTTTATTTTTAGACAGTCTCCAAGCAGACCATTAAGAAGATAAAGTTGGGCGAGACTGAGGCGGGAATTTCTGTAAATTCGTCTGGAAGATCTGCAAGGTCCGGAAAGACTGGCAGCACGAGTGAAAACTCTATGAAAAGCGATTGATGCTTGAACAAATAAATGTCTTTGATAAAAAATTAAATGTCAATATTCTTTATTACAATATGTCAAAAATAAACGACCTCGGAACTGGAAACGGTCTTGGAGCTAGAGCCAACAGCACAGCCTGATCTTGCTCCACACTCGTAACCACACGGATCTCTATTATGAACGCCACCAAGAATGCATTGCAAACAGAGTGGAGCACCCATATTTTTACAGGGATGTGGCAGATTTGTACCTGAAAAAGATCAACATTGGCAACTTTTATCAAGTCTTACATTACACATACCTCTGTAGTCAAAAATCGCTCCAAAAAAAGTGTCACCAATCCGTACGCCAAAACCATTGAAACGATGAAATTTGTACTGCTACGATACGAGAATTTGCTCAAATTTTGTCTTCCGGAAAGGGCTGCGCCGGGGAGCAGAAAACACCAATGGGCGGCGATTTGCAAGAAATAGAAGGTCTGAAAGAATGAATATGAAGGGGGATTTTTGGCTAATAGCCGTCTTTGCACCGGGAGGTCCAACTATGCCCCCAGGAGTGGCTATTAGCCATATCACATAGCTAACTGCCGTTCTCAGCGGTTAATACAGGGTGGCCGATAAGTATAGGACGCTCGCTTTCAGCGTTCCCTGGCACGGTGCCAAGGGATATTTTCGAAAAATTTCGAAACTTTTCGAAAGTCCAGAGACTATATAAGTAAGCTTCTCAGTCATTTGTTCTCACTTCTCCATATCGCCGAGCTATGAAAAGTTCTCCTCATCGTCCTTCCATTGAACTCTTGTTCAAGAGAGGCCTCGGAAGTGCTGAGATCGCTCGACGCCTTCAAATTTCGTCTTCGACGGTTCGAATTCTTCGACGGCACTTTGCT
Organism: Caenorhabditis japonica; assembly: GCA_963572235.1. Taxonomy (NCBI): domain Eukaryota; kingdom Metazoa; phylum Nematoda; class Chromadorea; order Rhabditida; family Rhabditidae; genus Caenorhabditis; species Caenorhabditis japonica. The sequence goes on along the minus strand of OY754343.1, from coordinate 19,456,126 downwards.
GGTGGTCCATTTATCCTTCAACAAGACTGGGCACCGTCCCATGGCTCGAGATCGACATTGGCCGTCTTGGAGGCGCATTTCCCTGGATTCCTGGACAAGAACTTGTGGCCTGCTTCCAGCCCGGATCTCAATCCGATGGATTTCAGCGTTTGGGGCATGTTGGAAGGGATGATCGCGGGAAAAGTTTTTGCTACTGTCGATGACTTGAAGGCCGCTCTCGAGGTAGCATGGGCTTCGATCGACGACGGATACCTGCGGCGCACTGTCAATTCGGTGAAGAAACGTTTGAGAGCCTGTGTCAAAGCTCGTGGATCCAACTTCGAAATTCTCTTGTAAAATCAAATTTTCTGCTTATTTTTTGTTGTTTAATAAAGGTTGTTCTCGAAAAATCCTCAAATTGAAAAAATGGGAGCACTTTCAAAACGTCCTATACTTATCGGCCACCCTGTAGTTATAGTTATATCCGTGCCAAACTAGAGTATTTGGTCTTGCTTGGAAGTCATAATTCTACCGTTCTCGGGAAAATTCCAGTATAGCCACCCACTACAATATAGGTACCCACGCTATAGTATAGCCACCCACATAACTGAAAAATGGGATTTTTCCGAATTTCTGTGGGTGGCTATTTTGAAATATATGGGTGCTTTTACTGGAATATATTATTACAGTTAAGCCACCCACACAGTGGTAATGGGTGGCTATACTGGTTTCCTAGGGAATCTTTCAGAATAGCCACCCATATATTTCAAAATAGGTACCCGTTTGACTCGCTATAGTATAGCCACCCATCATTTCAGAATAGCCACCCATAATTCCAGAATAGCCACCCACGCGGCGCCGACTGTGGGTGGCTATACTATAGCGAGTCAAATGGGTACCTATTTTGAAATATATGGGTGGCTATTCTGTAATTATCCCCCGTTCTCTAGAGTGGACGTATAACCTGAAACGGTTGCAGAAGACATATTTTCTATTTTTCTGGGTATATCCACGGTCTGTTGGACGGAACGTTGAAAAATAAAATTTAAACAGTGTGGTTTTTTTCCGATGAAAAATTCAGGGCTCTTTTGGATTGGAAATTCGACAAAATAGAAATGTCACGTTTTGGAAATTGCGTGAAAATTAGAAATCCACGGAATAGAAATGTAATAAATCAGAAACGTAACAAAATGAAAACGCGTGAAAACAGAAACGTGGCAGAGCAGAATTGTGTCGAATTGGAAGTAAAATGGCAATGGAGCGCGTTTACGATATTTGTTTTTTAAAACGACTTTTTCGATATTTTTCACGTGTTTTTAGATTTTTTCGGGTTTTTTTCACGTTTTTTGTCGATTAAAAAAAAATTTCCACGTATCGAAATCGAAAAGAATAGAAAAAATCGTTAAAAAAATAAATCTCGCAAACGCGCTCCATTGCCATTTTATTTCAAATTCGACACAATTCTGCTCTGCTACGCTCAGAGAATTATCGGCAATTTGCCGCCCCTCGGCGGCAATTTGCCGTCGAAATCGGCGGCCTGGCCGCCTCCTGTGGGCAGACGCGCCGATCGCGGCGGCAAATTGCCGCATAGTGGCAGCAATTTGCCGATTTTCGCGGCAATTTGCCGCTTTTTTTTTTAGCTTTGTAGCTTTTTTAGACTACCTGAAATTTCCATTTTTTACTGACTTCACTCAAGATGCTCAATGAGCACCATGTATACAGAAAACCAAAAATAGCCGGTGAGCTCTGTGGCACCGTGCCACGGAGCCTTCCTCCAGAGTTCCCCACCCACCCTTCAGAATTCTTTAACCCAGTCCCTTGCAACACCAGCAAGGACGGCGGGTATACCTTCTCTTGTGGACCGACACTTCACGGGTTCCGACGACCCTTATGTTTTGCACGGGAAAGGGGCGGGGCGTACCGTGGTGACACAAGTTTTTCGTGGATTTTATAATATTAAGACGTTTCCCGAAAACTTACTTCATATGCCTGCCGTGGGATATAAGCCCCCACCCCAGCATAAAAAATTATAGTCCCTCACCATAGTAGTCCCCGACTATCTCGAATCAAAACGTTTCCAAATCAGAACTATGGTAAAGGTGAAATCAGTAACGTAATTGGAAAAGAAAAAAAGATTTTATGAGCCACAAATGTCGGAAATGAATTATGTGGTATTTACTCTAACTGGCCGGTATCCAAGCAGGTGGTTCAAACAATAAGCCAGCATGCCGGCAAATAGAATAAATACGGTATTAGAAATACTTGACACGTATCCATTTGGAAAGAAAACGGTTCTGATTCGGGACATTTCTGTCTTGATAAAGTTCTGATTCGAAGCTTTTCCTTATTCGGAAAGCGACAAAAATGGTAGAAAGAGCTATGAATGGTGCACTTCTATTAGAGGCTTCAATTAATTGGGATTGCTCTTCGATGTCGGTCGATTTTCGCTTGTTGTTTTGCTATTCTGATACGGCGGGGGCTACTCTTATCAGGTGGGGGCTATTCTGATATAGCGGAAGGCGATATTGATATGGAAAAAAAAAGGAAGAAGTGGGGGACTTATCTGATAAATAGGCGCTCCTCGAAATAGAACCTTATCAAAATAGAACCGTGCCGAAATAGAACTTGACGCGAAATAGATCCGTGTGAAATAGAACTGTACATCGTTTTAGCACAATTGGGTGAAGACTATTGAATAAATAGCCAAACAGAAAAAGTTCCACTCAGTGGCGTGACCTGTTTTCGATTTATTGACTGGGTTCTATTTCACGCGGTTCTATTTCGGAACAAATCTATTTCGGAACAGTTCTAATATCGACGTTGAAAAATATAGAATTACATTAAACGCGGTGTAAAAATCGTGAAATAGGTACAAAGAAAAGGCAACAAGAATTGTGCGCCAGCGCACTGCTATGCGTCAGTAATACCCCATATGTCGGCAATTTGACGCCTGAATCGGCAACTTGCCGAGTTCGTGCCGACATCACGCCGGGTTATGCATTTTTAGCTGCCGACTTCCTGCCCGGCGGCAATTTGCCGATTTCGGCGGCAAATTGCTCATTTCAGGCCGACTTCACGCCGATAATTCTCTGAGCGTTTCTGTTTACACGCGTTTTCATTTTGTTACGTTTCTGATTTATTACATTTCTATTTTGTGGATTTCCACGGTGTCCAGGATTTGAAATGTGGGCGGAGCCTAATTTGCTGGCGCGTCAGCAAACTTCCATGGCGCACTTTCGGTGCTTGCGCATTTTTCGACTCTCGCATTTTATTTTATTGATTTTATTGTTTTTCTTTCAGTAAAACCTGTTTTTCTTTGTAAAATGTATGTATTTTATCTTTTAATACCATATAATTGCCCAAACTTCGCTTTTCGTAAAAATGTATCCTGCAAAAACACCAAAAAACTCAAAACGAATATTTCGAAATGGTGGCTGAACCAAATTCGACGTTCTTAGGCTTTAAAAATTTCTAAAGACCTCAGCTATAATTCCGTTGGAGCACATGTGGGAAAAAAATTAAGAATTTATGCTTTTTTCCCGAAAAACATAAAAAATACCTCAAAATTTGAATTTCGCGCGAAAAAATCCAGTGGGGCGGCTCCGCCCACATTTCAAATCCTGGACACTGTGATTTCTATTTTTACGCAATTTCCAAAACGTGACATTTCTATTTTGTCGAATTTCCAGCGTGGTTGCATTTTTCTACCGTATGCTGCATTTAGCTGCGCAGCCACTCTTCTGCGTTAAACTGATACAAAGAGGAGACGCAGACAAGCAGAGTGCGAGGATACTCTCGCCGGAGAGACACAGACACTCAGCGGAGCGCGTTGCCCAGGTTCCGGGCAGCACGCCGTGTATATCGAGTAGTTTTTCAGGTATCACCTTAAAAATCACTGAACATTTGTAATTTCTTGTCCTGAATCCAATTTTTGACTAAACTAAATTGAAATAATGACCAGTTCTCAAGTTATTCTCAAAAACAAGGTACACAAAAAATACAACTCTCAAACACAAAATATTATTTTAAATCAAAATAAACATACCAATTTTGACCAACTGAGCGCGAAAATCGCAGTGTGCATCAGGAGCATACTAGCGATAAACCCAAGGAGCATCACGAAAAGGTGCCGTTCGCGTTCCTTTGATTCATTATTAAGAAAATCTGATCCTTGCAGTTTTGTCAATTCGGCCATCCAATACATGATCACAAATATCGTAGACAACATTCCGGTCATTGTACCGAAGCCCTCTAGAAACGACAGGTCGTCTTTGTTTTCAGGATATTTATAAATATCTTTAGAGGTTATTGTCAGGGCGACAATCATGCAAATCCATAATAAAGAAAAGTGAAGACAGTAGGGACGGCTAGTTGTCATTGAATGAATGAGCGAAAAAGTAATACGGGGAAGGGGGGTGTGGTGACGTGGCGGGTGGTGTGAGCACCTGTCTAAAAATCGTGGCGAATCATCTGTTGGCAAGGGGTCATCGCTTGTTTGCCGAGACGTGGTTGTCGTGGGAACGTTACAGTTGGTCGAAGGAGGAATCTTTACAGGTTTTTCGCGCGCGCAGTATGTCTATAATAGGTGCAAAGACACTTGATTCGAAGTAGCATATGAAATAACCCTATGTTGCTCCTTTTTATAGGCCTCGCTGTCTGAGCTTTCATTTGGGTTAATTTTCAACCGAGAATGGCGGCTGAGAAACCGTCAGGAGGTACGATAGAGCGCCTTCCGCTTTTAGTGTCTGCGTCTCTCTTACTTGCGCAATCTCTCACTTATTTCAAATTTCTCCCATTTTTCAGGGTTTTTCACTGCTTTTTACAAAAATTTGTCAACAGCTATTTTGTTCAGCGTAAAATTTTCTATTGAAGGGTGTATCAATTTTTAAAATTTGAGCAAAAAAAATATTTTTATTGTTTTTTTTTCAAAACATTAAACATCCAAGGAACGGGTGTTCAAAAGGTTTTAACAATAAAAAACACTATCAAAATGCTCTAAAAATGCTTCAAAAACCACATTTTTCCTGTAATTTCCAAATTACTCGTTTGGGTGCACTGGTGAACCGCGCGCGGGCCCGCGGCGGCTCCGCAGACGCTACGGGCCCGCCACGGGCCCGCAGCGGGCCCGCCAGCGCTTGGGTGCCCTCGCTGGCCGCTAGCGGGCCCGCGGCGGCTATGATATTTGGTAGGTGACTGACAGGTGAAAAAATTTTTTTTCCAATGGGTTTATAAATGAATTATAGTTATTTTAAACGAAGTAAAATTGCGCATAGGACACTAATTAGTTGAGTTTTTGATCTAAAATGCTGATATTCAGTAGTGATGCGCTGGCGGGCCCGCTACGGGCCCGCGGCGGGCCCGCCAGCGTTCAGCTGACGAACGGGTGGGCGGAGGATGGTAAACTGTCTCAAGAAGGTATATAAATTTTTTCTTTCCTAGTTTTATGTGAATAATAACGAGTACAAATATTTTTTTAGTAGACTTTGTTCTAATTGTAAGAATTGGACATGACCGACCGCGGATAAGTTGCAGAAAAGTTTCATTAACGTTTCGTTTGTTTTGATATTTGTTGAAAACGTTTTGTTCTAATTTGAGAAGTTTTTATTAGGCTTTCAAACAATTTGCATCATGAAAACCAATCCGCAAACACCGTAAAAATAAGTGGGCGGAGTTTCATGTTCTCATGTCGCAAGTTCATTGAAAACAAAATTATTTATACAAAATTCAAACAAACAGATGAAGGAATTCAAAAAACTACGAGTTTCGTTCGCTACCCAACTCTGCAAACGTATTCTTACATGTCGTGAATGTAATTCATTTCTTGTGAATAATTCACATCTATAAACACTGTATTTTCTCTAAAAAAGTGCAGCTTCAGTAACGAAGCTTACAGTACCTGCTAAAAATAATTTAGCAGCCTTTATTAAAAATTCAGCATTTACGTTTTTATTCGAAAAAATGAAGAAGTAACTGAAGAAATTAAGAGATTTTTCGTCTCCCGGTTTCACGTGAAATGTCACTCCGCCACGAATCCATTATATGTGTTTTCCATCGATTATAGTTTTTATAGAAACAATATTTCTACGCTGCTAAAAGAGTCAAGCCGGTAAAGGAGCCTTTATCGCCTTATCCTTATCGCGTGCCTTTTTTAACAAGTCTCTTAAATGCTGTGTCAATATCCAGTACACGTCAGCGTAGCAGGCTTGAAATTCTATAATACTGAAATTACCGTTTTAATAACGTTGACAATCGGGTACTGCGGATTGACGTTGACAATGAGTTCAGCACAGGCTAACATCGCTCAATCTGCCTATTTTAAAGCGATTACGTGTAAATTAATTTTTTTTAATGTTAAATTTTGTGATTTTATACTCATTTTCTGATTATTCATCAAAAACATTAACGTAAAAAGTCAGTATTACCCAGTTTTCTTGAAACAAATGGCGCGCAGCATTATTGCAAAATCGTGTGCCGCAGTCTGCAAAGTGGGCGGGGCTTAACTTTTTAAATATTTTTTTTTTTTAAACTTCAATTTTACGTGTTTTTCTGCCGTTTTTTATCATTAATTTTCATTTTTAATTAATTTTTTGTGTTTTCAGGGGAAAAACGGATCAAAATGGCGACATTTTGCGGTCGGCTGAGGTTAAAATCCGCCTGAAAAACGAGTAAGTTTGTAAAGTACGTTTTATGGGCTTTTTTGTTGAGATATTTATTATTTTCAGGTGGTAAAGACGCGAGGCTGCTATGGAAAAAATCGAATTCATCTGGCCAATCGGTATGTTTTGAAAAGTTTTAGTCTTGTTGAAATTTGCGAAAAAAGAGCAAAATAAATTGTATTACATATGTTGAAAACAAAAAATTGCAACTCGGTGTTTGCGTAATATCGGGTCAACTCACTGGGGTCTGAGGAGGGAGTGAGTAAACGCGCCCGTACGCACACACGCAACGCATCAATATGAGGCCCAAAAAATAAAAAAGGCGCGCGAAAAATTTCGCATTATCAGAGAAAAAAACCAACGCAAAATTGTGAAAATTACGAAATCCTATCCAAAATTATTTCGCGCGCGTTGATTTTTCTCTCCGATAATGCGAAATTTTTCGCGCGATTTTTTATTTTTTGGGCCTCATTTGGATGCGTTGCGTGTGTGCGTCCGGGCGCGCTTACTCACTCCCTCCTCATACCCCAGTGTCAACTTAGAAAATTAAATGAAAAAAAATAATTAGCGAGCCGATTTTTTATTTAGACCTTTATTTCCCAGAAAAGTACAGAAAACTGAAAATGGAAGCGGAAATCCGTTATTTTTTGCTCGACTGCAATACCTTTAACAAATTTCCTAAAGCCGGTAGCGCACCGATTTGAACCAACTTTAAAAAATGTAGTAAATTAAACGAAGAACAATATTTATTGAGCCGATTTTTTGGCTCTGGGACGTTTCAAAACAAGACGTATCAAAACTTTTTTGCATTTTTGCGGCGTACTAGTGTATTTAAATTTCCATAAAAATACAAATAATTGATAAAAGAAAAAAAAAACCGAGCGTGCATTTTGGTGTCAATTGGCAACAAACGCTACGAAAAAATGCAAAAAAGTTTTGAAATGTCCCAGTTTTGAAAAGTCCCAGAGCCGATTTTTCATTTGGCTTTCATTTTCAAAATAGATCCAGGATTTCTTTCATGGAAGAGAAGGTTTCTCAAAATCGCCTAGGATCTGCATCGGTACGTAGTGGAAAAAAAAGCCGATTGTCACAAAACTTGCCCAAAAATTTTCAAAGCCACGGGGCTTGGAGTGACCAAGTTCTGGTGCGATATTGTTAGGTGCTTTTTGCGCAGATCAAATTTGGAAATATGCTTTTGAAGAAAGGAACTGAATGAAATAGGGATGACACAAAATAACGCTCTATTTCGTTTTAACAACGATATTCCCTAAAAATATAAAAAACGTTAGAAGCCCAGTTAAACCGCGTACCATTTCAAGTGATTCTAAGAAGTCCGTGTCAATTATATGCAATTATCGGTCTTCCTTGACTTATTTGAAATTCTACGGCTTAAAAAGAGTTGAAAAAATTTAAAACTCTGTTTCAACTGTTTCATTAAATTGAAAACGTTTCAACAACGTTTTCAACTGTTTTTGAAAACTTTTTTATGTACTTTTTAAAATAACATGAAACTCTACGCAATTTACTTGTGGAAATAAAGTTTTTAAAAACTCCGGGATGCCGTATTTAGCGCCAGCTCTCACATAATAAACTTATTCAATTTTCAGACACGTGCGACATCTCGATTCGGACGATCGACGATGAGATGATTCGGGCAACGTCATCGAAGAACTTTGTGATAATCTAATAATTTTCTAAATTTTTCTTTTCTGTTTTTTAATAAACTGTCTTATTAATAACATCAGTGTTAGTTTCTAATAGAAAATATCAAATAAAGAAAAAAAGCAAGAAAGGGGTCACCCACGCGATGTAGCAGGTAGCGAACCGCTGGCGGGCCCGCCACGGGCCCGCTGCGTGCACCACGCGTGTACTCTTTTAGCTGTCAGCGGTGCGCTGGCGGGCCCGCGGCGGGCCCGCTGCGGGCCCGTGGCGCTTCACCAGTGTGTCTGCGTCTCTCCCCCTTGTGCGCTCTCTCACTTTCTTTGCGTTTTTACAGATTTTCAGGGTTTTTTACTCATTTTTACAAAAAGTGTTTAAGATAAATTTTGTTCAGCGTAAAAATCTCTATCGCATTTTGTGAAAATTTTCAAAATTGGAGCAAAAAACGTTTTTTTTTTTCAAATTTTTAAAAGTCCACGGTAGAAAAAAGTTCAATGGAACTGGTAAAAACTCCATGGAACTGGTAAAAAAATGCATGGAACTGGTAAAAAAAATGCATGAAACTGGTAGAAAAAAATTCCATGAAACTGGAAGAAAAAAAATTCCATGGAACTGGTAAAAAAAATCCATGGAACTGGTAGAAAAAAATTTATGGAACTGGTGGGAAAAAATCCATGGAACTGGTAGAAAAAATCCATGGAACTGGTAGAAAAAAATTCCATGGAACTGGTAGAAAAAAATTCATAGAACTGGAAGAAAAAAATCTATGGGACTGGTAAAAAATCCAAGGAAATGGTAGAAACAAATTCATGGAACTGGTAGAAAAAAATCCATGGAACTGGTAAAAAAAATGCATGGAACTGGTAGAAAAAAAAATCCATGGAACTGGTAGAAAAAAAATCCATGGAACTGGTCGAAAAAAATCCATGGAACTGGAAGAAAAAATCCATGGAACTGGTTAAAAAATCCATGAAACTGGTAGAAAAAAAACCATAGAACTGGTGGAAAAAAATCCATAGAACTGGTTGAAAAAAAAATCCCTGGAACTGGTAAAAAAAATTCATGGAACTGGTTAAAAAAAATGCATGGAACTGGTAAAAAAATCCATGAAACTGGTAAAAAAATCTATGGAACTGGTAGAAAAAAGTCCATGAAACTGGTAGAAAATAAAGTCCATAGAACTGGTAGAAAAAAAAATCTATAGAACTGGTTTAAAAAAATCCATGGAACTGGTAAAAAAATTCATGGAACTGGTAAAAAAATCCATGGAACTGGTAGAAAAAAATTCCATGGAACTGGTAAAAAAAATCCATGGAACTGGTAGAAAAAAATTCATGGAACTGGTTAAAAAAAATTCATGGAACTGGTAGAAAAAAGTCTATAGAATTGGTAGAAAAAAATCCATGAAGCAGAGTTTTATCTCAGCTCCTACTCGGCCGATTTGCACCAAACTTTGCGAAACATTTTCCAATACAAGTCTACCTTCTCTCTCAATTTACGAATTCCCTACTTCTATAAGGTGCCGTGAAACACAAGACGGCGAGACGCTGCATCTGAAGCCAAAGTTGTATTGCAATATTTTCGCCAAATCCTGTAGAACCCACTGAGACGTGAGATAAAGTTGTTTGGGTGGGAACATTTGACATTAAAATTTTTCGAAAACATCAAAAGCTATTCAAAAACCCTACATCATTTCTTTTCAATATTTTGAGGTTTCTGTTTATTTATTAGCACTGAAATATTAACAAAAATGTACAAAATATCACAAAACGTAATGGAAAATGCCGCATTCAACCGACATGAACTCCCCATCCACGTGAAATTCCGAAGCCACCAATTGGCGTGGAAATTCCCAAGCCACTGCCACCGCCAATGTTGACAAGACTGCCGAGAAGACCACCTGGATTTTAAATTTCATATTTTACTTTTTGAGATTCAGATTCAGACCTCCGAAACCTCTTCCGTATCCTCCGTAGCCGCCATATCCCCCATAGCCACCGCCATAACCACCGTATCCGCCATAGCCACCACTGTATCCACCATAAGACGGATAGTACGAGTATTGTGGGGAGTAGCCACCATATCCACCGTTACGAGGCGCTTCATGATAATGATAATGGTAATCGTTGCCACTGTCCCGATCCTCTTCCTCATTTTGCTCATATCTTTCGCGCATTCTGGAGGAAAAGTAGATAGGTTTAGCCATATAGTGTTTTCAATCGAGTTGCAGCATGAGAACACGAAATCCCGCCCACTTATTGGTTTGCGACCACGTAAAACACAGTTATAATTGAAGAGACGCAGACAAAAAAGGGATAGCAGACTCATTTTTCATGCTGCAACTCGTTTGAAAATACAATATCTGTACATTGCTTACGTTTGTTGCTTTCTTCTCAGCCACTGACGCCTTCTTTTTCTCCACATGTAATATTCCATGTCCTTTTGTTCCATCTCGTCGTCCACCCAATCTGCACGGCGGCTCGCCTGAAAGGAGGATATTGGTATTCGGCAATATAAAACTTATCCGCTAATTTGAAAACGTTACGAAAAGTCAGGAAAGCCCCGTCCCTTTGCCTTTGCTCATAGCAGTTTGGCGCCGCAAGCTTGCAAAGGTCTTCGGTTTTGACTCGGTTTTGACTTCCCTGTTTATCCAAGGGTCTTGAAGAAACACACTTTTAACAGTTCCATGCCGTACGTAGCAGCTCTACAACCCTTTTATCGTGTTTTCAATCGAGTTGCGACATGAGAACGCAAGACTCCGCCCACTTTTTTGTGGGCTGCCAGAACGGTGAATGCAGACTTGAATTGCGTTTCGTTTTCATGTCGCAAGTCGATTGAAAACACAATAGCACGAAAAAAAACTGAAAAACATTGTTAAACCATTTTTCTAACCCCGCGAAGCTAAAATTTTCGACCGTACTTCTCGAAAATGTACAACTTATTAAGGGATTTACGAATATCACAATAAAATGGCATAATCATTTCTTTTTCAACAACAAAATACAAATTGGAAGACGTGCAAAAGAAGTAAACGAAGTGTGTTTCAGAAAAATTTTTTGAGATCAAATTTTCGAGCGCCCATGCGGTTCCATTTTTGCACACTTTTTGCTAGACTGACTTGGCAGGATGCTATTGTCAAGGCACAGACACATGCAAAAAGGCGCGAATTTTATTACGTAGGGTCTAGCATGCCGTGTCGTCGAATCGATTTTTTCGAATTTCAAACAACTATTGTGAAAACAATAAATTTGCAACGCGGTGTTTACGTACTTTTGAAAATTCTAACGAAATAGGGAACAAATCTCTTCATTTCCCATTATATTTCTTTCATTTCCGTTTGAATTTCAAAAGTACGTAAACACCGCGTTGCAATTTTCACGGTGTGTTGAACGGTTCACCGCTGCAAACGCGCCCCCTCGCACTACTCATTGAAATAAATTTTTATGGTTACGGTCACTGTTTCGGAAATATCTAATTAATCATTAAATTGACGTGATTTTCTATCTTTTTTTGTAATCTTCCGCATAAGAAAAAATTAATGAGTCGATTAGAAACACTTTTCGTTGAATTAACAGAATTTTTTCATGCGTTTTCAATGAAAATGTTTTTTGAATTGTCGTAAGTTTCGGCGCATGCACAGAAACCTGTAACGTTATAATTTGAAAGCGCGTGTGACGGCAATTTGCGTACTTTTTATTATTTTTGAAAAAATGTACGCTTCAACACACCGTGATTTTTTTTTTCACAATAGCGAAATAAAACTGTTCGGAATAAAACTGATCGGAATAAAACTGTTTTGAAACATAAATGTTTAGGTTCTATTGCGAAGCAAGTTCTATTTCGCTGCAGTTCTATTCCGAGGTAGCACTGAGAGAAAAACCAACGCGCGCGAAATAAATATTTAGAGGTTCGTAATTTTCACGATGTTGCTTTGATTTTTCTTTCCGATAATGTGAAATTATTCGCGCGCCTTTTTTATTTTTTGGGCCTCATTTGGATGCGGCGTTGCGTGTGTGCTTCCGGGCGCGTTTACTCACTCCCTCCTCATACCCCAGTGCCCCCGTTAATTTCGCAAACGCTCTGCACTGTCGAGACGCATAGACACGTATTAGCAGTGCAAAATCAACTCACCTGGAAATTTTGAACTTCCGAAGGCCCATCCTCTCTTCTCTGCCTCTCCAACTCTTGTCGGTAATCGCCAATTTCGTATGGGCGATTGCACGAACTCATTTCGGGGCGTTCACGACAAATTTCATCTGTGAGAGACAAAAAAATTGTTGATAATTTGGTTTTTCTAGCCTCGCACTCACCATGAAAAGCCTTCCGCATCCGGAAATCGGAAATCTCAGAGGATTTCGCAAATTCGGTTAACGAGAAGATCAATGTTGATGTTAACAAAAAATGTATCATTTTTTTTCAATGTGACCTTCTGAAACAAAACAATTTTAAAGATACCTAGTGAGAAAACTGGATCTAAATATTTTTCCAATGGCATAAAAACAATCGAAATCATTAGGAATTTGTTGAGCGTAAAAAAATAAGAAAACAAAAAGAAAAGAGCGGTTTAAAGTAATTTGGTCAGCCAGCCAGCCGGTCAAATGATCGGTTCGACGAATTTTTTCTAAATGAAGAGTGTCCTTGAACTATCGGTAGTCACAGATAGAAAAATAGGGTGAAGTACAAAATTGTTTATATTTTTACATTTCTTCCTTTCTCAGGCCTTATAAAAATTGTCAGTGGTTTCCTACTTTAGAATACAGAATCCTAGATAAAAATGCACATAAATAGAAAGGAAGAACGTTTTTTCTTATGGACCTATTCATAGGATTCGTTTTTTGACATTTTTTAACATTTTTAACGTTTTTTAACATTGTTTGACTTTTTTTACATCTATGAATAGGAATAAAAAACAAAAAAAAATGGTATTTTTTATCCTATGAATATGCCCATTACAATTAGCATAGCTTATCAAAAAAACCAAGACAAACTAACAAAGCAAAAAAAAAAAGCGCAAAACGATAGGTTCCACCGAGATTTGAACTCGGGTCGCAGGATTCAAAGTCCTGAGTGCTAACCGCTACACCATGGAACCGACGAGAGGCCTACATGCTGAGGGCGTATATGTGAGTGGGGTAGACACGGGCCGAGAGACAAGAGAGGGAAAAGGGGACACACATAGAAATATACGAGGAGGTATTATGTGTTCACAGACTTACGACGCTCCGATGTTCCGCAGTTTTTTTTTGGTTTCGCAGCAATCTGCGGAAGATCGGAGCGTCGTATGTCACATTTGTTCGTGAACACATAGTATTGTGCTTTCAATCGACTTGCGACATGAGAACGCGAGACTCCGCCCACTTTTTTGTGCGCGACCACGCGAACACAGTGATATTTGAAGAGACGCAGACAGGTAGCGCACAAATAAGTGGGCGGAGTCTCGCGTTTTCATGTCGCAAGTCGATTGAAAAAACAATACATCAACCAATAGTTTAAAAAATTCACTAAATCAGGAATTGTTCGCAATCCAGTCGTAAATTTCCCAGGGAAAAAATTTTCGAAATAGAACTGCCTGAAGTGGAGCTGTAGTGACCCAGGAAAGCTAGATCAGCTCGAATAAGTATTCAGTTGTATATAAATACACGGTGGTTTTTGGGCTCCGGGACATTTCGCAGCCGGACGTTTCGCAGCCGAGACATTTCGCAGCCGGACATTTCGCAGCTGAGACGTTTCGCAGCCGGACATTTCGCAGCCGAGACGTTTCGCAGCCGGTAAACACTTCTCACTTCTCTCTCAGCGGTCGACTACACAATTGGTAAACATGTTATTGATAAACAAGCATGGTCAGAGAAATGAGAGAGTGTGTATATAAGGAGGTTGGCTGCGAAACGTCTCGGCTGCGAAATGTCCGGCTGCGAAATGTCCCGGAGCCGGTTTTTGAGTTCAATTTCGCGCAGCGGTTCTTCTTTTACAGCTCCATTTCAGGCAGTTCTAATTCGCTACAGTTCTATTTCGCTAGTTATTTTCCGAACAGTTATATTACAAAGCAAGTTCTTTATTGCTACAGTTTTATTTCGAGCGAGTTCTATTCCGAGGTATAATGGATTCGTGACGGAGTGACATTTCACGTGAAACTGTGAGACGAAAAATCTATTCATTTCTTCTTTTTTTCGAATAAAAACGTGAAAAAAATTGTCACTCTGCCACGAATTCATTATAGCACCGTGCGCTCCAGCACAAGTGAGCGATTCGGCTTGTATTAATAATGGGAAAACCGGCGCACACAGCTCAAAAATTTGGATTTTTCGAAAGAATTTATGAGATTACAGTTTTTTTCAAGTCAGCACAGAAACGGAAACCTTTATTAATATTACTTAAATTGAAAAAATAATGCAAAAAAACATTTCCTTGCTAATTTCATTGTTTGCCAGCCTCGTCCGCCGTGACAGTGAGAAACGGAACCACCACGTCCGGAGAGATCATTAACGATTCACGGGCTTGTTTCTGTAAAAAAAGTTGCTGAAAATCAGCCACCGCGTAACCAAGTGCGTTCCACTGAACCCAGTATATTCACGGGGTGCTGGCGACAGCCTTGTTTCAAATTATTTTTTTTCACGTCAAAATCTAACGCGCCGAGGTCGTGACACGTGGCAAAGCTGGCTCTTTGCGTCTCATCGATTAAACGCTTTCTGCTTAAAAATTCATTTCAAAAAACGAGAATTCGCATATTGTCGGCCCGCCAAAATGGTCGAACGCGCTCCGCTGAACTCAACGCTATGCGATTTTCATTTTGGTTTCCAAATTATTTCATTTCACGTTGAATTTATACGTGAAATGAAATAATTTGGAGACCAAAATGAAAATCGCATAGCGTTGAGTTCAGTGGAGCGCGTTTGACCATTTTGGCAGGCCGACAATAAATGGACACACGCATCCAAATGAGGCCAAAAAATAAAAAAGGCGCGCGAAAAATTTCGCATTTTGAGACCAAAATGAAAATCGCATAACATTGAGTTCAGCGGAGCGCGTTTTACCATTTTGTCGGGCCGACAATATTCAAAATTATTTCGCGCGCGTTTCTCTCCGGTAATGTGAAATTTTTCGCGCGCTTTATTTATTTTTTGGGCCTCATTTGGATGCGTTGCGTGTGTGCGTCCGGGCGCGTTTACTCACTCCCTCCTCATACCCCAGTGAGGAAAACTCGTGAAAGAAGCCCTGCACGGCCTCCCAGACTCCCAACGCGCCAACCAATCACTGACGCATTTCTGGTGTTGGCGCACAACTCGACGGCGCGTTTTTGAGCGCTCTGATGATCTCGTGTGTGATTTTCTCGTGAAATAATAAGTTTTTAACAAGAATTATATGCGGAGATAATGTAGAGAAACGTTTGAAAGAGGAAAAAGTGAGGAAAAGCGTCGAAAAACTCACAAAATCACCGATTTAATTTGAAATTAGACATTTCGGCGAGAAACAATTACAATTTTCATTGAAATCAGCTATTTTCGAGCAAAAAAATAACACAACTTCAAAACAAATCACCGTGATTTGGTTTGAACCAGAAAAAACCCAGAAAAATGAAGGTGAACATTTTTTTTAACTTCGAAAAATGGAAACATATTTTTTTGGCGAAAATTATGCAATATGTGACTGATTAGGACAAAAATTAATGAATTTGGTCTGGACAAATCATTTTTACATAGAAAAAAAGTAGAGTTTCATACAAAAAAAGAAAGAAAAAATTTGGCAATCGAAATGAAAATAACGGAGTTCAATTGAATTTAATTAAACGCGTTTGACCGTCGCGTCGCTCCGGGCCGAACATACAAAGACGAAAAACGGACAAAATATAGGCAAATTCATAAGAAGACAGTCTTTTTAATTTAATTAATAACTTCAAACTGTATCTTCTTCTCCTGCAGGAGTTCAAATTCTTAATTTTAACACTTATTCGAAAGGTTTCACACTCCTTTTTATTTCGCCGAGAATTTTATCGATAAAAAATTATGGGAAAGGCAAAATATTTGACGATAAGTACATTTTCAGTACTAAATTAAAAACAAATTTGAAAAAACTAAAGTTCGCGCCAAAAGGAGCGAAGCGGCCTCAGTGGAGCGCGATTGCACTGCCTGGCGTGCTGGGAGGCCGTGCCCTGCCCCGTTGCCTTTGCATGCGATAGGACGCGTTTGCCTGTGCGTAGGTACTGCATTCAGTGGAGCACACTTGGCTGATTGTAAGCGGCAGCTCGACAATTTACCTTCATCTTCCGAATTTCGTCACTCCAATCAACTTTTCCGATCTCACCAACAGCTTCCACAAACAACTTTTTCGCCTTTTCAACGTTAGCCGCAAAAACTTGCATCACTGACGACGCGGTCACCTGTTCCTCCTCTTTCCAGCAATCGTAGTCAGTAACAAGAGCAGTGGTGGCGTATGGAATTCCGAGCTCTTTGGCCAGAATGCACTCTGGCATCATTGTCATGTTTACCAGGCTTGCTCCCCACGATCGGAAGACGTTGCTTTCTGCTCGTGTTGAGAAGCGAGGTCCCTCGATGCAGACGCCAAAACCAGTGCGGTGATGGACAAGTTGGCAGCGCTCGGCTGTCGAGATGAGGACCTGGTAAATGAGTATTTTTGTGCGGTAGATTTGCTATTCGCTGGTTTTGAAGGCTCTCGGACGTTTCGATAATTTTTCTGCATTTCGTCGTCGCGGTGTTTGCACACAATCATTTTTTGAGAGCGTGACAAAACCGGGGAAGTTTAACACTGTCACGTAAAATTGCGGACAACGATGAATTTCAAAATTCAGCATTATTTTTTCAGAGTTTAGAAGATTTTTTGTTGAATTTTTTATCCATATTTCAATAATATAATTGATATGATATTAATAAATCTAGGAATTTTCGCGGGAAATCCGAGTCATCCGCAATTTTACGTGACAGTGTTGAACTTCCCCGGTTTTGTCAAGATCTCCATTTTTTTAAAGCTTTGAAAAAATGATTGTGTGCAAACACCGCGACGACAAAATGCAGAAAAATTTTCGAAGACCTTGACAAAACGGGGAACAAGCTCCGCCCTTTCTGCAAGTCTGCGGCACTGTTTTTCAGTACTTTATAACACCTTTTCTACAGAAGTGGGACAGCAGACCTGAAGTATCTCAAAAATGGCTCTGGGACGTTTAAAAACTTGCCATTCCGGAAAAAAAACAGCGAGAAAATGACGGAAAAATTTATGTTTTTAAGGATCTTTCATTTTTGAGCAAAAACCGTGAAAACGGGTAGAATTTTGAGGCGGGCGTTCTGTATTAAAATGACGAGAAAAATATCGTCGGAACAGTTTTTTCAGTTCTATTTTTTGAAAAATTTGTTTTTTTTTTTAATTTTTTAGTGCGATTATTTTAAAATAATCGAATTTTTTGGTACAAAAAATGAAGAATCTCAGCGATTGTGATTTTTGTGAGATAAAAGTGAAAAAAAAACAATTATTATGTGAAAACCAACAAAAAATAAGTAAAACTTGGCGACAGAGCGACGGAGCGCACTTTCTTGGATTGTTTTTCACTTGATTTGAAAAATAAACAAATTTTTTTCCATTTTTCGACATTTTTTATGAAAAAAAAATCATTTTAATTTCATAATTGAGCGCATCGGATTTATATACAAAACGCAGATATTTTTTCAAATATGCCGTGAGAGTTTCCTAGAGCATTAGACGACTAGAGCAAGCACTTTTTTCTCGTAAATCGACTTTAATAACGACAAAATGTTGATTCAAGCAAGCCATTTTTTTACAAACCTGTCTCAACTTTTCATTGTACGTCGGATGTCCTTGAATATGACAAACTCCTGGAGCGCCTGGATTGCTGCCATCAAAGAAAGAGCTGGCCCGACCGTTCGTTCTGTCGAATACCGAATCCGGGAAGAGCAAATGGCCCGGCTCGACGTGCTCTTGAAGCGAGCCGCACGCCGTGGAGGCTATGATGACGTCGACGCCTCTCGAATAAAGGGCCCAGAGATTGGCGCGATAATTCACATTACCGGGCATAATGTCGTGCTTCCGGCCGTGGCGAGCCAGAAGGACACACTCGACGCCGTTGATTGTGCCTTCCAGCAAATCATCACTGGGTGCTCCGTAAGGTGTGATGACTGAAACGAGTTTCGGCTCATGCAAAATGTTCGGATCCTCCAATCCGCTTCCGCCAATTATTCCAACTTTGACCATTGTCGAGAATATTCGCTGAAAAATTGAGAAATGTTTTATTTTTAGGCGAATCGAATCGGTGGTGATGAAAAAAAGAGAAATAAAGAGATAATTCGGGGGAAGGGAGCGTTTTTACTACTTTATCTATCTTATCACACTGATAACAACTCACGACACAAAGTGCAAATGTATTCCAATTCCATACCAAAAATCGATAAAATTGAAGCACGGTGAGAGAGAGAGAGAGACGTTGTTGACGTAAATAGAGCTCGAGCTCGTGCTCAGAAGACGTGCCGGCCACGGAAAATTCTGGAACAGCTTCAAAACAAAATTCTGAAGCTTAACAAAACTCAGCAACTTCTACCGGCGAAACAGCGGCCGAAGAGAGCTTTTCGACAAGGGAAGGCAGAACGCTGGTCGGAGAAAGACATTCGTTGCAAGACCCGCGGAAGAGGATTTACGAGAAAATAAAAAAAAATTTTGTTTTTTTTTTAATATTTTAAAATTAAATTAATATATAATTTATACATTATTTCTATAGTAATTGTATGTTATCATGTATCACGGTATCACAGTTTTATTGAATATGACTGATTGTGACCGAATAATTATCCGTTTAAAAATTCGCGAACATTATTAATTTTCGGTGTTTTTGACATGAAATGTGTGCTAGATTACTGAACAGGAATTTTCGCAATTCATGAACTTCCCATTAAATAACTAAAAACCGAATCATTAATCGATTTTTCAGTGTCGGAAACAATGCGGCGGGACGCGTCGACAGATCTTATAACGGTATTGAGTAGGTTTGGAAGAAAGTGTTTCTTCATAAAAATATTGATGAAAAATATTATTAGCTTTATTTCTGTTTTTAGATGATCTTCTTCACATCTTGCGAGTGACCGAGAAATTGCCGTTAAAACGATCACAATAGCTTCCGAGGAATTTCGGACGCTAATGTTTAATATTTAGCGGAAAAGATGAGAGGCGATCTTGAAGAAGAAGCAGCAGAGGTCCACACCATAGTTGCATGGATGTTAAATTTCTAAAACAGTAGTCGGAAGTGAAAAAAATCAGCGGAAGATGGAATTCCATGTAACTCTGGTTCACACCTTGACGCCCAACATACACAGTAAGTTATGTAAAAACTAAAAACTTGTGTGATGTTAAATACCTTCATTTCTCAGCGAATTTTGGTTAGTCGCCGTAAAATTCGTCGAGACGGCCTAAGTGCACCGAAGTGCATCGACGAGTCTTTCAAGCCGGTCCGACTTTTTTGTGAGTTTACTCGTTCAATACGTTTTCCTGCAAACTCATATTTATAGCTAAATCTGTCAAATCGAAAGCTTCCTCAAGTAAAAGTTCGCAAAGCCAAAGCGCGCAATTTTTTCAGTCCTTCCCACGCTTTCGGGTTGCGCCCGTTCAAGGTAAACTAAAAAAAATCGGGTCAATATGAGTTGAGGGAGGCCACCGAAAAAAAAACAATTTTTTTTTAAATTTTTGGTCGTAAAAATGTTGAATATGCGTTTCTAAGCATTTATTGATGCCCGGAAAGTTCAGCGCAGCGGCAACGCGCCGGAAGCATGTGTGGCAAAAAAAATGGGCGACCGTAGGAAGCTGGGTGGAAGCATCCTTTGCAAGGGGATTTTTTGTGATTAAATGCGTAAAAAATAAGAAAAGGTAACCGGCAGTAGAATAAACACTAAAACAATCAAAGCAAGCTTCCGCCCAGCTCCTTTCGGTTCCGGCCCGTTGCCGCTGAGCTTTCCGGGCAAAAATCAATTCTGAATCAGATATAGTCGGCGAATACATCATCAACCTCGCTCTACTGCTAAATTCCTGTAAAACAGTGTTGCACTTGCAAGATTAACTCGAAGTCTAGTGTTTATACTTATTTTCAACGGAAAATGACGTATCCACGACGAGTTGCAGTTAAAATCTGATTTTTCGCTTCAAAACAGGCGCACTACAGTGTTGAAAATTGAAAAGTGCCGTAGAGCGAGTCTGATGATGCATTCGCCGACTATAAATATATCAAACAAATCAAAATCGATTCAAAATCACCAATAAAAACGAGACAAATTTTTTTTTGAGTGCCCCCCCCCCCCTTAACTCATATTGCCCCCGAAAATCTACGTTTATTCATGGTCTTCGAATATTTCAGATCTAGCAGAAAATCAATTTGGCCCACCTTGATAAAGTCCCTGATGATACCCAACGGGCGATTTGTTTCATCTTAAGGAGTGTCCTGGACAGGTAAGATTCTAGTGTCACTTTAGGGATATCAATAATGTTTAGATACTTTCTTATCCAACTTTGGGAGGAGATATGATGCCCCTTTTATTGGCTACTGTCTAAACATGCTTTATTTGTCTTAATTTAAGATAAAGAAGACGGCGTGGGAATGTGAAAACACACTGGGAGGAGAGATCACGCCTGGTAGCTCGCAACAGGATGGCGGATGGCATTGATTTCCACCGAACAATTAATCTCGAGATGAGAAAAATTATTTAAGAGGTTTGTTTCTCTCTAAAATTACCAGAAATATAACTATTACGTTTCAGCCACTAGTCCCCGACTCAAATAATTCAACAGTTCCTGGTACCAGAGTTGCATGGAATTCAGACTTCAGACTTCCGGCTTCAGACTTCCGTATAAAAATATCCAATTCCGACTTCCGACTTCCAACTTCCGTTTAAAACATTTCACTTCCGACTTACGTTTTAAAGATTTTCACTTCCATGCAACTCTGCCTCGTACCTCCTTTACACAATTCCGCAAGTCTGTTGTTATTTTCTAATTTTCTATTCTCATTCACAAATTGTTTCTGTCTTTCTTTTGTTGTAGTTATTTATTTTATTCCGATAATAAATTTTCTCGTCTTTTCAAACCGTTTTATGGAGGCACCCAGCAAAATTCAACAGAGGCTAAATAACGAGCGGTTACAACATTTCGCCTAGATTTTTTGAAAACAGCGGCGGAGGGAAGGCAAATCAGAGGTGCAAGTCTGCTACGCGCTCTATTTGCCGCCGATTTGCAATCGATCGGCCGCTGTTTCGCCGGTAGAAGTTGCTGAGAAGCTTAAGCTCCAAAAGTGGGCGTGGTCAATGTTGCAATATGCGTGCACGGTTTTTCACTAATCGAACGAAAATACGCGAATTGGGCTTTCCAAAGCGAATTCTGCAATTGCAAACGAACAATTAAAAAAGCAAAAACAAAGAAAAAAAAGATTAAAAAGCCAATTAAAATTAAAATTGCACAAGAATTATTGAAATTGAAAAAAAAAAATTTTGAAAAGAAAACCGTGCACGCGTGTTGCAGACTTGACCCCGCCCACTTCTTTTTTAAATTGAAATTTTATTGAATTTTTATTGGGTTACCGTCCGTCGTTTTATTCAGATTTTTTTTTCTAAAATTTTTGGAAAAATTAATAAAACACCTTTTTTTATTGCCTATCGTGTTTTCAATCGAGTTGCGACATCAAAACGTGAAACTCCGCCCGCTTTTTTTCACGCGAATGTTATGCCGCGTCCAAAGTTAAAAAATCTCCCGGAATCACGTGTTTTCTGCGGTCCAAAGTTGCACAAAAATCCCAGAAATAACAGGCGGTCACAGTTGAAACCGACGTTACCGTAGTTGCTTCGCTGCGAGACCTTCTATGTTTAAACTTGAATTTTCCCACAGTTGTTCAATTTTTTTCTTTTTTTTTGCGGGAAAATTCAACTTTAAACATAGAAGGTCTCCCAGCGAATCAATTACGGTAACGTCGGTTTCAACTGTGATCGCCGGTTCTTTCTGGGGTTTTTTTTTTCGAAACTTTGGACTGCAAAAAACTCCTGATTTCAGGAATTTTTTAAACTTTGGACCCGGCATGATATAATGGATTCGTAGCGGAGTGACAATTTTTTCACGTTTTTATTCGAAAAAATTAATGTGGCGCACAAAGTAAAAAAAAAGCACGCGTGAATTTGCGAAACACGCGCACAAAGTGACGCGGGATTTGCGCGATTTTGAAGCGTCATTTTTACAAAAAGATGCTATGTCCCTTTAAAATTCATACGGTACATGTTATTTTTTCAGTCGTTTTTTAACACATTTTGCGGCAAATTGACGTTTTCTGCGGTTTTAAAGATATTTTTCGATAAAGTAAATTAATTTAGCCCTAATTGAAAGGGTTTGCGTCACATAATCAGTGTTTTTTTTCTTGATCAAAATATCGGTTTAAAAAATTTTTAGACATTTTTTTTTAACTGATATTTCGGTTCAAAATTTTTTGAAAATTTCATGGCCGGGAGTATTTTTTTTACTTACTTATTTACCAAAATTTCACGCCAATCGGAGCATTTTCCGAGTTTTCGCGCAGTTTTTTTCCATTTCGAGAGAAATCCCATTATGGATTCGTGACGGAATCAGTTTCGAAAAAAACGTGAACTTTTGTGAATTATTCATAACAAAATTTTATTTGGGTTTGAAAATTCGGTAATATCGGAGAATCACCCCCCCCCCCCCCCCCCCCCCCCCCCCCCCCCCTACACGTTGCACTATAACCCCCCGCGGATAAACTACTCAGGCATTTCATTTCTTTAATTATTAGAATAATTAGAAAATATCAGAAAAAATGGGAATAATATTAGGAGACCCGAGTAAAATTAGAAAAATTAGAAAATATCAGGAAATTTAGGAATCTTAAACAGATCTTGTAAGATTCGTATCGATTTCGCAATAAGCGCATATTATCAGGAAATTTACGGATCTGATCAGATCTTATTTTACTCCGATCGCAGCGCGTTGGGCTGCGTCGCGTGTCGCCAAACGAGAGTATGGCATTTTTCAGTATTCTGGCCTAAATTATTTTTTCGTTTGTTTTAATTTAAATTTTTTATCAACTAAATATTTGATATTCCTTTATTATTGATTTAAAAAATGTGCCACTTCAAAATCCGCGATACCTTTAAATTAAGGCTTCGCCTCTTTGCTCAATTTTCAGGTGATTTTACTTTTCTCGGTAAACGCCTGCAACTGTTACGCAGACTTTGGCAACTTTTACGCAGCTCTTACGCAACTGTTAATTTACGCGCTATGGGTTTCTGCTAAAGATCTGCTCAAAAGCTGCGCAACTAAGGGGCTGCTACTGCTTTCACTTTGCTTTTCGTTCCTTTTCTCTTTTCTACTAGTAAATAAAACATACTTTTATAATTATTATTTTTATTTAAAAAAAGAAATAGCATTTAATACACATTATTTTCATCTCAACAACAAAAGAGCCGTGAAGGGCATGAGTGTCGGCGGTGGCTGGAAGGCGTCCTGTGAGAATGTCACGGCGAAGTTGGAGGAAGACGTAGTATCGTGCGTGATCGTCGACAATAGTGGTGGGTGTGGTCGGGTAGAATTTGACCTCAAAAGAGAACTCCCAAGGAAGGTCTGTAAAGTTTGTTTTGGGCTTTTAAGTCAACTGGGAATCATCAGAACACCAAAAAAAAAAACCAACTTTTCAATTGCTTATCATTATACAACCAGTGTCTGATGCCTTCCTTTGTCGTAGAAGCAGTGAGAAAAGTACTAGCGTTCTTCGATCGACAAGTCGCTCGTCACCTGACGGAACAATGCTTCACCCTCGGAGCCGCGCTGAACGATATATTTTTTTATTTTTGTTATTTTAAGTTTTACGCCCGTCCAAACAACTTACGTTAACCTCAAACTCCTTGTAAACTCCATCCGGCAGGCGAACTCGTGGCGCCTGCATTTTGGGATCTCTCGGGTGTTGGCTGGGCGCCGGTGACGTGGCGGATGGTGGATGGTGTTGTTGGTCGACGGGTTCTCTGTCTCTACCCATTTGCTCTGGAAATTAGGAATTTATTTGGCGCTCTCGGGAAAGAGAGAGAGAGAGAGAGAAAGAAGTTAGACGGTTATAGAAAACGAGGCGCGTCATCGGTGCCGCGCGGGTGCATTTGAATCGCAAAAATGCTGTGACACTTTTCAAAAGGGCGACCGAACTGGGCGGAAGCATGCTTTGCGGGGGGAGTTTTTGTGATTAAAAGTTTAAAGGTGAGCCTAAAAAGATAAAAAAAAAAGGTTACTGGGAGCCGATTAAACACTGTAAAAGCCTTTAGACTTTAAATCACAAAACATTCCGTCACAAAGCAAGCTTCCGCCCATCTCCCTCCGGTCGCATATTTGAAAAGCATCACACATGCTTCCGGCGCGTTGCCGCTGAACTTTCCGGACAAAAAATCAATGCAGAATTAGATTAATATATGAAACAAATCAAAAGCGATGCGAAACCGCACAAAAAAACGAGCAAAAAAAAGTTTTTTTGGGTTGGGCAAAACACGAACCCGCGACATTTGGATTTGTAATCACGGGCACTACCAACTGAGCCACAGAGGACAGAAATCTCTGCAGAACTGAGTGCTTATAAATGAATGATTAAGAGTGTAACGTGAGAAATAGTGGCGACCAGGCTTGTGCGAAAACGAAAACGAAAGTTTTCGATTTTTTCAAGATTTTTCGAAATAAAATTTCGACGAAAATTTTTTCGACATTTTTTTTCAAAAAAAAAAAAAATCGAAAATGAAATTCGTTCTCGACTTTTTCGATCACCCCGTTTTCGCACAAGCCTGGTGGCGACGAAGTAAATATTCGCGCAAAAATGATTTTCTTATTATTTATTAATCACATTTTCTTTTTTTTTTCCTCGAAAATATTTTTTGAAAATAAATGAACCTTCCACGTTTCCGAAAAACATAAAAATTTGAAAACAAAAAGACACAAAACGCGTTTTTATTTGAAAAAATGGAAGAAAAAAATAATTATTTTGCGCTATATAATGTGGAATTCGTGACGAGAATGTCTTTTTTCATCTTTTAATTTACCACGG
Source organism: Caenorhabditis japonica (assembly GCA_963572235.1). Classification (NCBI taxonomy): domain Eukaryota; kingdom Metazoa; phylum Nematoda; class Chromadorea; order Rhabditida; family Rhabditidae; genus Caenorhabditis; species Caenorhabditis japonica. The sequence goes on along the minus strand of OY754343.1, from coordinate 19,430,761 downwards.
AGTAAAATAATGATAAAAAAATTGCAAAAAAAAGCAAAATACCGACGAAAAAACGGAAAAAAACAAGCAGAGAACAGACGGGCGGTGCCACGATATTTTGTCGCCAGGTGCGGCGCGTGTCGTCGCCAGGTGCGGCGCGTGTCGCGTTTAAGATCTGCGTAACATCTGCAGCCACTTGGGTGCTGCTGCGGCCGCTTTTAAGATCTGCGTAACATGTGTTGCGATCTTCAATGTCTGCGTAACATCTGCTACTGCGTTTAAAGTCTGTTTAAAGTCTGAAAGGAGCTCCAAGTCATGCGCAAAAGCTGCTATAGCCTCTTAGATCTGCGTAACAGTTGAAGGCGTTTACCGAGTTACTTTATTTTGCCCGTAGAAATTTTGCAAAAAGGTTGAAAAGTTGAGGAAAGAAGCGGGGCCGAATTTTATGGGCTTGTCAAAAAAGTATCCAAAAAAGGGAAAAATGACAAACAATTGGAATAAAACTCTGTTCAAAATTTTTAACATTTTTCCCGTTCCAGGCTTATCGAAGCATTCTCCGGGTTTTCTCCCAATTGTTTGTAATTGTTTTCTTATTGTTGACATCGCTGAATAGGCTCACGAAAGTTCACGCCGCTTGTGAGGTGACGAAGTTTTAAAAACAATAACATTTTTTCAGAAGTCATGTGCATCGTATTTGTGTCTTGAACCAATGGCCTATCGATAACTGTCGCAGGTTAGCGCTTCTTCATTTAATTGTGAAAATATTTGCATTTTTAGGCCTAAATGGTTATTTCGTGCCACGAGCGACATTCCGTTTCACTCGAAGATTTTTTGGCGAACTCGGTCCAAACTGTTGTTTGATTTGACGTGTGGATCTCTCGTCGAGGTCTCCTTGGAAGATTTGATGTAATGAATTGTTTTTTAATTCTGAATCATAAGCATTATTTTCAGCGCGACCGCGAGATGGAGACAAGCTGCCAAAGCGACAACATAATGGAATGGAATGGCATACAAAATGGAATACGCGGAAAGATCGAAAACGACGCGTTCAATTTCTGCATAGAGTTCTCAATAATTTGTATTTTTGTATTCTATTTATATTTTATGATACTTTTCGTTAAATAAAACGTATTTGTATGGCAATTTATCTGCATTTTTACGTTGTTTCGAAAAATCAATAATTGTTGATACGACAAAATCTTGCCAGGAAAATTACGAATAAATTTAGAAAATTTACGGATCTTATCAGAAAATTCACGAATTATTTTAGGAAATTTACGGATATTATCAGAAATTTTAAGGGTAATATTAGGCGATGCGAATCTGACCAGATATTTTACGGATATTATCAGGTATTTTATGATTCTTATCAAGCCACAATATAATCTTGAATCGTTCGTTTAAAATCCGTAAATTTTCTAATAATTCAAGAAATGAAATGCCTGAGTATGGAATAGCCCCCCTCATATTAAAAAATAAAAAGCGAAAACATAAATTTATTTTTCATTTCATTTCATATCAAGCATCAAGATCGAAAAAAGCTGATCAACGTGACCTTTTGACTGTACACTTGAATTTCATTCCCTTTTGTTTAACCATTTATCGGATTAACAAAGCGAAGGGATAGCACATGCAGTGAGTTAAGGGGATGTTTCTGTAGTTTAGCGCTCTAGAAGCTTGTGTGTTGCCTATCAATTTTGCGCCGCCAGGCGCTAGGGGTGGGTGAAAGCCGTTTAGACCCTCTCTTTCAGTGATCGCCACAGGCAAATTTTGAATCTCAGGGGGACGGGAGTAAATTTTCTCCAGATAATGGGAAAGTGGGGGGTGATTTTAAGATTATACCGTGGGGGGTGATTCTAAGGCCTGGAGGGGACGATTCTTGGAGATTACCTTAGAACTTACAATCGCCCCCCATTTCTACTAGTGGGGGGCCATAGTACGATGTTGGCACTATAGAATCACCCCCTAATCACAATCACCCCCCACCCCGTTTCGGGGTTAAAAATGTACCCAGTGGGGGGCGATTCCCTGGGTTGGGGGGGCAATAGTGATGTGGGGGGCGATTCTGCGAAATTACCGAAAATTCGAATGTCTTTTTAAAAGTAAAACATTCTCCAGGCAGCCAAACACGGCGTGTTCGTTATTTTTTCAGTCGCTTTCTAACACATGTTGCGGCAAATTGGCGCTTTATGCGGATTGAAAGATATTTTTCGATAAATTAAATTAATTTAACCCTTATAGCTTAAAATTTCAGATCAATCGGATCATTTTCCGAGTTTTGGGCAGTTTTAGCCATTTTTTTGTATTTCGTGGCAAACCCCATAACACAATGCTACAAAATTATTCAGAAAAATATAAAACAAAATGGACAAAAGTTTGAATTGCAGACATGACGGCAAAAAAATTTAGGTAAGTTTCTAGACAATGGAAATTTACTTTAAATAAGAAAAAATAGTGATTACATGACGCAAACCCTTTCAAATAGTGCTAAATTAATTTACTTTATCGAAAAATATCTTTAAAACCGCAGAAAACGTCAATTTGCCGCAAAATGCTGAGAAAATCGACTGAAAATATAACAAGTACCGTAAGAATTTTAAAGGAACATATTATGGATTCATGAATGAGCGAGAAAACGCGGTGAATTGTGGGCCAAAAGTTGACTGGTCTCGACACGATTTTGACAGAGTACGGTTAGCGCGAAAAAATATTTTTTTTTCAATTAAAACTCATTTTCATAGTTTTTCTCAACAAAATGTGTTTTTGAAAAGAAATTAACCATTCCAGGTTGCACAAAAAATTTTAATTGTGAAAAAATGCTAGTTAAAAGCCAAAAAATCGCGTTTTTATTAAAAACAAAAGAAGAAAAAATATTTTTCGCGCTAACCGTAGTCTGTCAAAATCGTGGCGAGACCAACTAATTTTTGCCCCACAATTCACCGCGTTTTCTCGCTCATTCATGAATCCATAATAACATCTTTTTGTAAAAATGACGCTTCAAAATCGTGCAAATCTCGCGTCACTTTGTGCGCGTGTTTCGCAAATTCACGCGTGCTTTTTTTTACTTTGTGCGCAGCATAAGAAATATTGTGAAAACAAAAAAATTGCTACGCGGTGTTTGCGTACTTTTGAAATCCAAATGGCAATGAAAGAAATAGCATGGGAAATGAAGAGATTTGTTCCCTTTTCCATTTGAATTTTAAAAGTACGCAAACACCGCGTTGCAACGTTTTTGTTTTCACAATAACTAGAGAAATTAAGAGATTTTTCGTCTCCCAGTTTCACGTGAAATATCACTCCGCCACGAATCCATTATAATGCAAATCGATTGAAAAACAATAAAAAAAAACGAAATAAAAATTAAAACAGGTCACGTCACGTCAAAAATAATTTCCACGTGAACTCGAAATGTCACGCGTGGCGCCACGTCCCACCACGGGCGGTCAAAAGAACCCAAGAGTCAAGAATTGGCTCATTGTCTTGATTGTAAACTGAATCTTCTTCGGAACGAACGATGCCTCGCACCAAGGTCTACTTCGACATCACCATCGGCGGCAAAAAGGCTGGCAGAATTACTATGGAGGTATTTAAATTAGAGATTATTATGACAAAAAAAAACACAATTTTTTATTCTTCCAGCTGTTCAACGACATTGTGCCAAAAACCGCAGAAAACTTCCGTGCTCTGTGCACCGGTGAGAAGGGAAAAGGAAAATCAGGCAAAAAGTTGCACTACAAAGGATGCAAATTCCACAGAGTCATTCCCGAGTTCATGATCCAGGGAGGTGATTTCACCGAAGGAAACGGTACGGGCGGAGAATCGATTTACGGCGAGCAGTTTGACGACGAGAACTTCAAGGAGAAGCACACCGGACCGGGCATTCTGTCAATGGTAAGCCGTTATTTGAGCGTGTCGAAATGCATAATTTTGTCCCAATTCAGGCTAACTGCGGCAAAAACACCAACGGATCGCAATTCTTTTTGTGCACAATCAAGACCACTTGGCTCGACGGAAAGCACGTCGTGTTCGGAAAAGTCATCGACGGAATGGACGTTGTGAAGGCGGTCGAGTCGAAAGGATCGGAGGACGGATCGCCGTCCGCTCCGTGCGTCATTGCGGATTGTGGAGAGCTCAAGTGATAACTTTTTCGATTAGTAAATATTTAATTGTGAACATCATAAATAGGCTAAAAATGGCTGGCAGGGTCGCAAACTCAATTGCACTTAAAGCGTAATTTTTCGACATTTATTTCTCTGCATCTCTTCAGTTTTGCCCGCGTTTAAATAGCTATGCTTGGCAGAATACTCTGCACTGTGGAGACGCAGAGAAAGTGACAGGGCGCGTTTGCATTTTCGTACGACATGGCAGGCGCCGAACACATTTTCGGATTTTTTTTCTCTGCGATGAAAAGTCGCTAAAAATGCAGAATTTTGAAGTTTTTTTTTCCGATTTCTCAATTTTTTTAAAACTTATTTCGTAAATATCGTCATTATTATATCCTCAGTACGGAGCGCTGCAAACTCGCTTCCTCCGCACAGTGGAGGACGCGGCGACGAGGGAGTGCAGAAAACTGAGAGACCGTGGCCGATGTTTTGCTCTGATTTCTCTAAACCTCACTCCAAATCAGTGATCCACGGAAATGAAAATTTAAAAATACGGAAAAAATTTCGGTTTTCCGCGGAAGACGGAAACAGAAGTTTAAATATAAAGATTTTAGATTTTATTTTGGAATTTTTTAAAAGTAATTTTAAAAAGCTTTTTAAGGAATTTCCCGAAAAACCTTCGAAAAGTTCATTTTCGAAACGTCACACTTTCGAAACGTCTATTGTCAAACCGCCAAAATGGCCAAACGCGCTTCGCTGAACTCAGTACTACGTGGATTTCATTTTGGTTTCCAAATTATTTCATTTCACGTTGAATTTATACGTGAAATGAAATAATTTGGAGACCAAAATGAAAATCGCATGGCGTTAAGTTCAGCGGAGCGCGTTTGACCATTTCGGCGGGCCGACAATACTTTCCAAAGGTCCGAAAGCCGCTAAATGCGACCACGCTTAGGCGAGAATTTTTTTTGGAGAAAAAAGTCCGCGTAGTTTAAATTTTATTTTCTAACGTTCCGTCCAACACGCCGTGCACAACAAAAAAAATAGAAAACCACATGGAGTGCACGAAGCCGCTGGCCTGGAAAGTTGACGGCCAAGACTTCTAGAAAATTCCATTTTTCTTGCAATCATCCCCCAATGCATTATGTTTAAAAATCAAACCCAAAAATTGGAAAAAAAATGCATAAAAATGGTGAAAAAGAATCAAAGCGTTATGGACCTATTCACTTCAATTAAAATGAATTTTTATGACACATTTATTCAATGCATTACAACATATTAATTAATTAATCTGAATTTTTCTGAACCATTGAGTTTGAGTCTTTCTGCAAATTGCGCCCAGCCATCCTGGTCAAATAAGTGAACTTTTTAACAAACAAATGCATGCGCCTTTAAACATTTACTCCGAGTACACAAAAATGATGACAAAAGATGTATTTTTTGACCAGGATGGATAGGCGTGATTTTCAGAAAAACTCAAACTCAATGGTTCAGGAAAATTCAGATTAATTAATTAATATGATGTAATGCATTGAATAAATGTGACATAAAAATTCATTTTAATTCAAATGAATAGGTCCATTAGTATCCACCGCCATCATGTGTACTCCTTTTGGAAGCCTTATAATTTTTTATTTTTATAAAATTCGCCAAAAATCAGAATAGCGATTTTAATGTGATATTCGTAAAAGCCCCACTCAATACTACATTTTCAAGCGGTTTCCCCAAAAAGTTGGCACCTCTTCTGTTGTGCGACCGGGCGCGTTATGCTGACATTATTTCCTATTAGTTTGAAAAACTTTATATTTGTTAAAATAATTGAATGAAAATGTTAAAAAATAAGTGAGCAAAACCAAGAAAAGTCACAGTTTATTGTGATTGTGAGCAGTTGTTGCTAAAATATCAGTTGCTGCTCGAAGACGTGCCACGTTCTTCACAACTCTCATCCACGTCTTCCTTGCACGTGTTTGTTTTGTTGATTCTGCGTATTCATTGAGCACTTGTTCGCGATTCGTGAACTGAACATTTCACTTTATTATTTCAATATTATTATTTATGTGCTTACACTTTGCTGACACCTCCAATAATACTGTATAAACAGACGGTTGATCAATTTGTTGCCATTCGCCTTGAGAAGTTGTTTCTGTTTTGGTGTGAATTGTTTGTAGGGAAGAGCAGCTTCGACAAGGGAAATTACTCGGTGAAAGATGGGAACAGTCTTCCAGCAACTAAAGTGACGGGTCACTCGATAGACCTGCAATACTCTCTGGTTTAATACATACCTCCGTCTGTTTCAGTCAAACTCACCCTAATAATATCGACTCTTTGAATCTTCCCATTCCGATGCTTGCCAACTTTATAGGCTCCTCGAAGAACACCCCGACACATTAGCGGTGTGACTCTGTAGAAATCATCCTTCCAGTTGTCAGTGGCGTAGTAATGAGTGGTTGACATTGTCTGCTTCCAGTGAATGTGATCCGCATCCTCTTCTATCATTTGCATTGTTACGAGATTTGAATCGCAGACGAAGCAAGACGTGTCGGCTACTTGGGTGGGTGCAACCTAAATGGTGGGATAATAGGATTGAAAAACGAATTTGTTGTCGTCTCACCGTTGATATGAACTTTTTTGGGCATTGTACAGCGTGGAGAATGGTGTGAGGACCGTCTAGCGGGTGCTCATCGTCGTTACTGTAGACTGGGACGTCCTGGCCGCCTGAAAATGGGTTTTTGTCAAATCGTCAAACTGTCATTGTTACGAGTCTTCGAATATTGGTTTATTCAGCAGACTTGTAAATAATATAGAAGTATATGGGGGACGGGGGGAGACACGTGAATGAGAGGAAACTCGCCTTTTATAGGGCGAGTTGGCGGGTAAAACATTACATATAAAATGTGCGCGTAAGAGATCAACAAAGGTAGGTCAAAACATAATAAATGTTATTTATACGATGTCGATCGTAACATCTCCCTCGACTGCACTTGAGCTTCTACTTGTACGACTTTCCACTGGGAGCCATGTTCAAGTGAGACGGAATCTTCGGTGCACGTTCGGAGCGACGAAGAGGTTGATGTCCAGCCAATCCTTGCGACGACGATGACGCCACAGGAGCACACGGTCCAGCACGATCCATTGTTGAACCATCCGAAGAAGAACCATCCATTGCTGCATCATCCAACGATAGATCATCCGACGACGACAAATCCATTTGTTGTGACGGCAAATCAACTGAAGACAACGAGTCCATTGGTTTCGATTGACGATCCACATTTGGCGATAGACTACGGGCAGGTGATGATTTCGGAAGTGATTGGCGATGTGGTGAATGTTGCGGAAGATGTTGAAGAGGCGTTGATCGGTATGACATCACGAACTTTTGCAGAGCTTCTTGTGTCGTTCCTTCCTTTCTAATCTTTTGAGGTGTCCGCTTGTGGGTGTCTGGTGGCGCTTCTGGAACTACTTTTGAAATTTTGTTTACCGAAGCTTTGATGAGGTGCTGGTAAAGAGTCGTGTCCTGAGCTATCCAATCCAGACCAAGAAGTGATTCGGCTTCGGTGACGTGGCAGAGTCCCGAACCATGATGACCATTGAATGTGAAGTTGCACTTGAACTGACCTTTCACTTTGATTGGTTCATTATTGGCTGAGCGAAGATTGATTGTTGACTGCGACAACTTTGGCTTTTTCAGACGCATCCAATCCTTCGAGTTCATTATGCCGCGTCCAAAGTCAAAAAAATTCCTGAAATCACGTTTTTTCTGCAGTCCAAAGTTGCAAAAAAAATCACAGAAATAACAGGTGTTTACCATTGAATTTTCGCGTGTTTTTTATTTGCAACATTCACGCCGAAAAATTCAGTGGTAAACACCTGTTATTTCTGTGATTTTTTTTGCAACTTTGGACTGCCGAAAAAACGTGATTTCAGGAATTTTTTTGACTTTGGACGCGGCATTAGAGTCACTTCTGCACCGGTATCCAACTGCATTCTGATTTTCTTCCCTTCGATTTCAACATCATAGTATATTCGATTTCTGTTTCGTGCAGATAATTGGGAAATGAAAATGGCGTTGTTGACTGATCTTTTCGATTTGCAGACTTTTGCCAAATGACCAGTTTTGTTACAGTTTCTGCACACTGTATTGCTTGATAGTTTGCAATCTCGTGCCCAATGCATCTGACCGCATTTGTAGCATGGTGTGTTGGGTGATTGGAACGAGTTGTTGCTCTTTGGATGAGCTTGTAACGGCTTCCTTGACGAGTGATGTTGCTGCTTGGCTCTGTTGATGTTGACGGCATTGATTGTTGATGAGGGTCCTCCCATGAAGTCGGCGTCATTGCGCAGTGCAATGACTTGATCCAGACGATCCGTGAGCTCCGTGAGTGTGATCCTGGAGTCATGTTCCAGCTCCCGAAGTGCTCTTGCTCGAAGATCAGCGTGCTCGTGTGACTGGAGTCCCATGATCCATAGAAGACATTGTGCCTGGTCCTCGGTCATTGTGCTCCATTGGGCTACGCTGAAACGACTTTTCACTAGACCAGTGTATATCTTTCTATCGTAGCCATCAAACTTAACTGATAGCAGCTCATATCTGAGACGAGTGACAGATTTCGTCTCATTGAAGAGCTTCCTGAGCATCGCCACCGTCTCGTCGAAGTTGACTTCTGCCGGCCTCTTTGGAAGTATGTGGTTCCTGAACTGCTCGGCCTCGTGCTTGTCCAACTTCGTGACCAGAAAACGAGCTTTCGATGCATCGTCCAACTGTGCGCCATCCACTTTGATGACGTCCTCATACCGTCCATACCATCTGTCGAACGTCTCGCCATCTTCCGAGTTGTAGATGAACGTCGAAATCCGGCCATTCAGAGAGTTGATGGTGTTGGTGTGATCGGATTGAGTTCCGATCTTCTTGAGAATGGTCTCCAGAAGCTTCTCCTGTTGTTGCTGCAGGAAAAGCAGCTGCTCCTTGTGGGCCTCCTGTTGCTGAGCGAGAAACATCTTGAGCGTTGCTGAGTCCATTTCGTGATCCTGATCGCCAGTGTTACGTGTCTTCGAATATTGGTTTATTCAGCAGACTTGTAAATAATATAGAAGTATATGGGGGACGGGGGGAGACACGTGAATGAGAGGAAACTCGCCTTTTATAGGGCGAGTTGGCGGGTAAAACATTACATATAAAATGTGCGCGTAAGAGATCAACAAAGGTAGGTCAAAACATAATAAATGTTATTTATACGATGTCGATCGTAACAGTCATATTGTCAGATTGTCAAATTGTCAAACTGACAAATTTTCAATCTGTCAAATTGTCAAATTGTCAGATTGCCAGCCTGTCAAATTGTCAAATTGTCAGATTGTCAAATTGTCAAACTGACAAATTGTCAAAATTTCAAATTGTCAAGTTTTCAGTCTGTCATTTTGTCAGATTGTCAAATTGTCAAATTGTCAAATTGTCAAATTGTCAGATTGTCAAATTGTCAAACTGTCACTTGTCAACCTGTCAAATTGTCAAACTGTCAAATTGGAAATTTGTCAGATTGTCAAACAGTCAAATTGTCAAGTTGTCAGATTGTCAAGTTTTCAGTCTGTCATATTGTCAGATTGTCAGATTGTCAAGTTTTCAGTCTGTCAAATTGTCAGATTGTCAAATTGTCAAATTGTCAAGCTGACAAATTTTCAAATTGTCAAACTGACAAATTGTCAAAATTTCAATTTGTCAGCTTGTCGAATCGTCAAATTGTCAGTCTGTCACATTTTCAGATTGTCAAATTGTCAGATTTTCAAATTGCCAGCCTTTCAAATTGTCAAACTGCCACTTGTCAACCTGTCAAATTGTCAAATTGTCAATTGCCATTTTCAATTTTTTTACAAATTTTTTAAAGAATTTTAGCGTTTTTTTTTCGATTTTCAATGTATTGTTGTTAAAAAAAATTAATGCATTCCTCTTTTCAGGTTCACTTTTTAAGGTGCGGAAATCTACGAGGTAAAAAACCTTTTTAAAAATTGAGAAAAGAAAAGTTAGACAGTTAGACAAAACGAGAAATTGGCACTAATGAAGATACGCACGATGATTCTTTTATGGGGTTATTCATGACAAGAAAAAAAGGAATTTTTCCGTTTTTTTCCTTATTCAAGAGAGGAAAAAAATGGAAAAAAACCGTGGCCTTCAGGAGTTTTTTTCCGCTCGTTTCTTAGGCCACCTCGGCCCTCCGCAGCGGGACCCATCGCTTGAAGAAAATGCACGCGCCTTTAAACTCGACGAATTTCTTCGGGATTTTTTGTTTTAAATTTAAATTTTAATCTATTTCTCTGTATTTTTACTCATTATTTTCCAATTTTTTTTGTTAAAATAATTTGTTTACTACATTTTTTTATCAATTTCTCATATTATGTGTGTAGTCTCCCAATTTTTCTCGTCAAAAACGCATTTTCCTGAATTTTCTGATTTTATAAAAATAATTCTAACAACGGTTCATTCTTCTTTTTTTTCAATACTCTCAAATTGTAGGTTCTGTTGAACATATTCTCTTTTTGACATGAAATTTGTTTAACGAATTATAGTTCAGAATGTCCAATTCTGGCGCACAGCACTTACGAAGACGACACAATCAAAGCGGAGCCTGCCGTCGTCAACATCAAATTTTACTTTTTCTCCCGATTCGCTTTATCTCCTGACAATTCTGCACCTTCATCTACCACAATTAGGATTTTTATTAATATGTATTTTCTTTTCTTTTTTTAGAATTTTCCTCTTTTTTTGGTTTTTTTTTTCTCAGAGTTTTCTTGTTTTTTTTTCAATCAGATGTTTTTAAATGTATATTATTTTTACTTTAAAACTTTATCTCTGAAAATATATATTTTTTTAACGAATGAATGTAATTTGCGAAATGGATTCGTCCAACAGCCGCATGTGCCAACGAAAAATAAGCGAAATCGTGTGAAAAAAATGCTATCGGTCCCTTTGAATTTTTATTCAGATGATTTGTCAATGGCATCTAAAAATTTAGCTCTTCAGTTAAGCTATAAATTATGTTCCAGTCCTGAAGACGACGATCTCGTTGTCCTTAAGCGCGACAGTTTCAACTTCTTCAAGTCGAAGGATACCAGTCTGTGGGAAAATGGTAACATTGAAGTAGGAATTTACAAAAAAAATTGGAAAATAATGAGGAAAAATGGAGAGAAATAGATTAAAATTAAAATTTAATGCAAAAAATCCCGAAGAAATTCATCGAGTTTAAAGGCGCGTGCATTTTCTTCAAGCGATGGGTCCCGCTGCGGAGGGCCGCGGTGGCCTAAGAAACGAGCGGAAAAAAACTCCTGGAGGCCACAGTTTTTTTCCATTTTTTTCCTCTCGTGAATAAGGAAAAAAACGGAAAAATTCCTTTTTTTCTTGTCATGAATAACCCCATTACTACCGAGCACACTGTTCTCGTCCACCGATTTGTTTTTTCTGTCGCGATTTTCTAAATGACTTCGGATCGAGAAGTTTTTTGTCACATTACTTCCTCTCATTATGGCGCATATTTAAAACCGGAATTGGTCTGATTTTTTACGTACAATTTCAAATGCACGGCGATTCTTTTACTGGCGGCCACGCATTTCTAGTCCCCGATTAGGTTTTTCCTGTCGCGATTTTGTAAATGACGTCTGATCAAAAAGTTGTCTGTCACGTTACTAGCTCTCATTGGGGCGCATATTTTAAACCAGAATTCGTTCGTTTTTATACGTACAATCTTTCTTATACACAGGTGAAATGCGACACGTGCATTACAGCTCGCTGGTGACTCGCGCGCAAATGGCATGGGGGCACTGCAAGGGTGTCATCATAGACGCGTAATGAATCGATCGCATTTATTGGCGCATCATTGACGCATCGTTGGCGCATTTCTGGCGTATTATGCATTCATAATAGGTTAAGCTTTCGACTTCGATCGCTCTATTGTTAACGAGTAATTCTTCACTTGCGAGCTATTTGGAGTTTATTGATTAAATTTTATTTATTATCAATCAAATATATTATACACTAAAAGCTATAGTCGGCGAATGCATCATCAGCCTCGCTCTACCGCACTTTTCAATTTTCAACAGTGTAGTGCGCCTGTTTTGAAGGGAAAAATCAAATTTTATCTGCAATTCTTCGTGAATACGTCATTTTCCGTTAAAAAGAAGTATAAAAACTAGAATTCGAGTTAATCTTGCAAGTGCAGCACTATTTTACAGGAGTTTTGCAGTAGAGCGAGGTTGATGATGTATTCGCCGACTATAAAGCGGAAACGAATATGCACCGGGATAATTAATGTAAAATGACCAGCAATATCAAAAATAATCTATCGGTCAATATTATCTGACATATATAAGAAAAATAATATGATATTTAGCAATTTGTTCTTCTGCAAATCTTCATCACTCCAATTGTTAAATCTTCGGGGATTGCGTAGGACCTTCCAGATTTCGAAATCGTTTGAACAGAACCTCTGAAATAAATAGATACGAAACCATCTTTCTTGTAAATATTGCTAATTTTTTTTTCCGCGGTTTTTTAAATCTTTCCTGTGCATCGCCCCTTCCCTCACAGCCCAGGTACTAAAAAAAAAAGGATGGCCGTGTCAATTCACATGAACGCGTACGGATCAGAGGCCGTATTCATGGACGTTTACCGTACGGTTAAAAAAAAACATTATTTGACGTACTAAATTGCTTCATACCGAATTTTGAAGTTTTTGAGCCCTCCATTTAACTATTCTACATTTCTAGCAAGTCTCTACAGATGTTGAAATCATAAAATTGGAGCAAAAATCACGAAAATAGTTGCATGACGTCCAAACTGTATAGTTTCGTAAATCAAATTAACATTTTCACTAGTGGAACCAAAGCCGAAACCAAGTTCTTGAAAATTCTCCTCCATTTTATGGCACAGATTCACCGAAATACAGGCAGCAGCTAAATTCCTGCGATTTTTTAAACGATTGCACACAAATTTCTACATCTTTGTGCGAAAATTTTTTCCGATGGCCGGGCGCGTTTGAAATCCATTCAATTTTTTAAAAACTTTTTGCACGTTTGTTTTATTAATGAAACAACTCACTAAATTTTTGCCATCTTCTTTGATTCGTCTGCGACGAGCAGTGTTTCTGTAAACAATCAATGTGCTTTTTAAATTTCATTATGGATTCGTAACGAAGCGACACTTGAATTCACGTTTTGTTCGAGAAAGTCAACAGTTTTCTGTCACCCAGAGTCACTCCGTCACGAATCCGCTATATTTGGCTTACCTTCTTCGATTTTCACGGTCGCAATGCTTCGCAATAGGTCTCCTGATCTGAAAAACAAAAACATTTTTAAAGAATTGATAAAATATGAACAAAAATAACAAAAAATAGGAGAAAAAATTAAAAAAAAAATAGCTACCTATAGAAATAATGCAAACGTGCTCCAGTGACATGAGTGGGCCATAGATACACTATCGAGCTATTGCAAGGCAGAGAAAAGATAGATCTATCAGCGAGTCACTAGCTGATTTTTAGCTGCGGTTGATGTATCGTGCATTCACCATAGACTTTCATTTGTAATAGATACACCGCATTTCTGCTGTGTATATTGTCGAGACAAAACAATCGCCTACGTGCTCTACCGCGCGCGAAGCGTGTCCGCGTCGCGGCTCGGCGGGAGGGGGAAAATTTCAAATGTGTCCGTCTTTTTTTCGTTGCTTTATTTTCCATTTATTACATTTATTTCATATTTTTCGCGAAAATTTTGTTTTTTTAATGACGAATATGTTGAAAATATTGTTTGGGCACTTACATTTTAGTAGAAAGCTGTGAAATATTGCTTCAATTCTGCCAAAACTAACATTTCTCATCTTATCATTAAAAAAAATTATTCGGGTCGTTTTTCGGCTCGCATATCGTTTTTTTAGTGCCATTAGAAATTATTTCTCTGTTTTTCGCAAATATCTCCAAAATATTTAAATTTACAATGAAATACCCAATTTTTTCTTGTTTGTGCCGTTTCCTTTGCATTTTTGCCGTAATTTCATGATTTCCAGGTAGCAAAAATCGATCAAAGGCCAAGCAGAAAAAAAAGAACGAGTTTAAAGATCATGCAGGACAGCTGGATGCAATATTGTAAGTCGGTTGATTTTTCTGAATAGAAACATGAAAAACTGTTTATTATGGTATTGTCCATTCGCGAAATAAGTAACTGCGCGCCTGTTAACTGGCGAACTCGAGAATTTACCTTCAAAAGTGTCGCCGTAAAAAAAATAATACGAAAACTTCATTAATAATAAACTTTTTTTTCAGGTGTCGTCCATCTCATCGAATGTATGATGATATTCGGAGTGTCCACTACTCTAGAAGACCCAGCCAACCAACAACCGCACAATGGATGACAGATCTGCGTACATGTCCGCCGGTGGCTACTCGTCCGGCTACATGGGATCGAACGCCTTCTCGTCTGGCTACAATCTTGAGGACTACGCGTCTGGAGGATCTGGCGGCGGATCGAGCGACGGAAGCTCTGGAAGCGGTGGTGGAGGCGGAGGATCCGGTGGACATGTTTTCAAAGTTCGCAATCTTGCTTTTTGGGACCATCGTAATGCGTGCATGTCAAGCAAGCAGCCCACTTCCTCAGCCGATCGTCGTGTCTTCTCTAAAAAATATGTGTCTAGGTTTATAAATAGTTTTTTTTTTTGAAAATATAAAATAAATGTGTTTGTCGCGAATAAAATTGCTTTTAACAGATAAAATTCGGAAAATCTTTCTTCCTCCTCCAACATTCATTTGTTTATCTCTTTCTGCTTTTCCTTCGGACGGTTTTCGCGCTTCTACCTGAAAATCATGAAATTAAACGTATTATGGCGAAAATGCAAAGGAAACGGCACAAACAAGAAAAAATTGGGTATTTCATTGTAAATTTAAATATTTTGGAGATATTTGCGAAAAACAGAGAAATAATTTCTAATGGCACTAAAAAAAACGATATCCGAGCCGAAAAACGACCCGAATAATTTTTTTTTAATGATAAGATGAGAAATGTTAGTTTTGGCAGAATTGAAGCAATATTTCACAGCTTTCTACTAAAATGTAAGTGCCTAAACAATATTTTCAACATATTCGTCATTAAAAAAAACAAAATTTTCGCGAAAAATATTAAATAAATGTAATAAATGGAAAATAAAGCAACGAAAAAAAGACGGACACATTTGAAATTTTCCCCCTCCCGCCAAGCCGCGACGCGGACACGCTTCGCGCGCGGTAGAGCACGTAGGCGATTGTTTTGTCTCGACAATAGAAAATTTTAGATTAGTCTGTGTGTTTGTTTGTGTGTCTCACACACTAGTTTGCAGTCGACAAAAGTCGATCTCGCGACCTCTACACAGGTGATTCGCGTGACGCAAATAATTTGTCAAAAATTGTTCGCGCGTTTTCGAAATGGGTACGCGTGAACATTACTTTTGTTCGCGCACAATTCGCAATTAGCGAAAATTTACATTTAATTTGGAAATTGTATGCATATCGCGAAAAAATGGCTAACAACGGACGATTCGCGAAACCGCATATTCGCCGACAAGAATGTTGTTCACACACAAATGGCAAATCCCGAAAAATTCAGTATGATTCGCCGTAAAAAATTCTCTGATCAAACAATTAATTTGCTTATTAATAAATTTTATGTTTTTTTTAAACAATAGTATGTTATTTTATTATATTAAAAACTTGAAAAAATTACATGATAAAACCAAAAACAAGTCAAAAAAGAAATAAGAAAAATACTACACAATTAACCATAGAGAGGGGGGGGGGGTATTTCATAGAAGCATCAATAAAATAAGAAAATAATTAGGAAAAAATATCTGACAATGCTCTGATCAGTCTGAAACTTTGGTAAATGTGGACAAAAAACTGCCAGGCATGCAAAGTTTCGAACAGATCGGAGCGTTCTTCAAATTTTATCCTAATCGTGGGTCAAATTATCTTCAATAAACATCGGTCTTTTTGTGTTGACGTTCGCAGTTGCTTGTTGATCGTTGCATTGATCCTTGAGCTGTCGTTCGCAGTTGCTTGCTTGCTCTGAAAAATAGTAAATTAAGTTTTTCGCTCTTGCAATCGCTACTTTTTAAGAACTGGTTCTGCCATGCACCCGTCTGTTATCAACATTTTTAAAACACCGAAAATTCAATAAGCTAGAACAGCGTCTTTCTCAGATTTCAATTTAAAACGACGAATTTAGCAACAAAAACAAACAACTAAAATTGAGCATTTTTTCTAAATTTTGAATAATATTTCAAAAAAAATTTTAACCTAGGTTCTTCATTACTTAAAATTGAAAACTCACATTTACCTTTGTTGTCGCGCGCCTTTTTTGTGAATGAGTGCCGGGGTGTCTGTAAATATAAGATTAACGAAGGAAAAAGTTAACAAAAAGCAAGAAGAAATAAACATTATAAAAATATTAAAGCATTTTCACAAAAAAAAAACCAGGAAAAACATCATAAAAATAACATTTTGGGGCAGAAATGAATTAATTTGGGATCTCAATCAAGGATGAGAAAATTTTCGCTGCGAGAGTTCCTTCGGGATTTGCCAATTGTATTTTCGCGATTTTTCAATAATTTACCCATAATTGGGAAATTCCGACCATATTTCGACCATGCATTACTTACAAATTATGCTCAAATCGCGATTTTCTTCTTCGCGATTTGCGTGCAATTTGTAAATTGTTTGTCTGCGCGTATAATGCATAAGTGGCGAATCACCTGTGTAGATTGACGTTCAAACATGCTAACCACTATACCACATGGGTCACGAGAACTTGAGAGAAAAAGGGAAAAGAAATGATTACCATTTCTATTTAAAAAAACAAAATTAATAAAAACAAGTATTTGACGAAGGCGACTTAGTCGCCACAAGCTGCAAGCTTGTTTCAAATAAAACTGGTTTTCCGTGGTGGCCGAACTGATTTCCGCAAATTGTTTTGCCGCATTTTGCAAAATGGGGAGGGAACTCCGCCCACTTCATGTGATGAGAGAGTGAGAGCGTGCGATGGGGAGAGGGGAAATACTTGCGACCGGGGGACTAGAAATGCGTGGCCGGTAGTAAAATAACCACCGTGATACGTGATACGCTGACAACAAAATGTCGCGCCATCGGTGGACCGCGTCGAGTTGCATCATGAAAAAAGGAAACCCCGCCCATTTAGTTGTGCACCACCACGTAATCACAGTGTTTTATGTTATCACAAGCTTGCAGCTTGTGGCGACTAAGTCGCCTTCGTCAAATATTGATTTTTACTGATTTTTGTTTTTTTTAAATAGAAATGGCAATCATTTCTTTTCCCTATTTCTTTTAAGTTCTCGTGAACGTTGTGGTATAGTGGTTAGCACGTTTGAACGTCAATCGACAGGTCGCGGGATCGAGTTTTGTCGACTGCAAACTTGTGTGTGAGACACACAAACACAGGTGAAATGCGGTGTATGCATATAGTGTCCGTATTTGAATCATATCGTGCATTTATGTAAATTAGGCTCTAGATATTTAATAAATCCGCGTCGATTGATTAACGTTTACAAATTTTACTAATTCAGCCACAAAAATCACGAAATTTGGAAGAGCTGAAGTACAAAAATCAGTGCCGTTACAAGAAAAAAAAACTAGTAGAAAAATGAAAAACAAGCAGGGGAAAAGTCGCCAAATGTCGCAGGCTTGTGTATATTTATTCAATTTATTTATTTTAATGCAAAAATCAAATAAAAAGTTATTATATACCGTCCAATAGACCAAAAGGACGACATGATTAAAATACGGACACTATATGCATTCACCGCATTTCACCTGTGAACAAACACACAGACTAATCTAAAATTTTCTATATAAGAAAGATAATGCAAAAACACAATATTATTATCAATTCAATATTCGAGGCTCCGCCCTATCAAATCTTTTCAACTGAATTCAATTGAACGTAGATCAAAAAATGTGAGCAGGTATGTCTGCGTCTATTATAAAAGTTTCGCGGGCGCCTGTGGTAGCCGGCAAAAATATTGAATTGATAATATGGATTCGTGACGTAGCGAGTCGTTGCTGCAAGTTGTGCGCCAGCAAAATGAAAAAAAAATTGTTTCCTCTCTCGCCGCCAAGTGCTGAATCGTGGGGAGACCCAACAATTGCTGACGCATAACTTGACACGCTGTCTCGCTACGTCACGAATCCATAATATTTGTGATTTTCTTACCTTTTCCCGGATGAGTCGTCACCTCCATCTTCATCTTTCTCAACAAATTCTGCGGATCGTGATTATTCTGATTCTCCTCACTGTCCGACAACTCTTCCTCCGACTCGCTCTCATTCCCATTCTCATCAATGATGACGGCGAACAAGTCGTC
Source organism: Caenorhabditis japonica (assembly GCA_963572235.1). NCBI lineage: Eukaryota > Metazoa > Nematoda > Chromadorea > Rhabditida > Rhabditidae > Caenorhabditis > Caenorhabditis japonica. Next base: position 19,412,299 of record OY754343.1, on the reverse strand, counting down.
TTCCACGAATCTGCTCAAAGAATACGGTAACCGATTCTAAATAGAGAGAAAAAAGTGAGAAGGTAGAAGCACACTTCAATCAATCAATCAATAACCACTCATTTAAAAGTTTTTGAACAAACTTTTATGTATTTCAGGGGCGGAAAAAGGGGGGGGGGGAAATTCGTTGACTAGAAGGAAAGAAAGAAGAAGAAGAACTAAATGGAATGGACAGACATTGAGAACATGTTTGATAAATAAGCGAAAGAAGGACGGTTCGGAGAGAATGCATAGTGGAAAGACGCGGAGATAGATGGGGATGATCATCGAAGTACATATTTATTTATTTACGTCGCACAGAGAGAGCGGTTTTAAGTTTGGAAGAAAGCATTCCGTAGCACCCATGCCAATGTAATGTTTTAACACAACGCTTCCCTGATTTCTTCCAAACCGAAAACCCCCAAAAATGATTGTCTAAGAAGCACACACAAACATTTGAGAAGTAAGCGACAGTGGAGCGACGTTGTTCGAAACCCGCACAAAAGAAAAGAGAATACAGATAAAAGAAGGGCAAGAGAAGGAGAGAGAAAGAGAGAAGAAGAAGAAAAGTACATAAACAAGAGGCACATTCGGGAACGGATGATGGATGATAAGACGGACAACAATAGAAGATACAAAAAAACACACACACACACACGCAGCTACATCTTCTGGAACCTTTTCCGCGCCGCCGGATCCGTGACAAATCGCAGAAGACGTTGCCGCCGCGGATCAAACTCTTTCTGAACTCGTGCCTTCTCCACAGCTTTTGCATTTCTCCACAAGTATTGCACAAAGAGCCGTTTTTTGAATGTGGTGCCGCCCGATGACGTCGACGGCTCATCTACCACTTTATCGATCATTGTGACTATTCGATGGAAGGATGTGCACGTTTTCCAGAAAGAGTAGAAGCGGATGACTTTGTAGACGTTGTTCAGAGGCACCTTATTCGCATCGTGGTGTACTGTCCTGGTGGGAGTTGTGTGGGTGGTCTGGTGTGTTCCACCGGATATAGAGGATCTGGAAATTGAAGGTTTTTGTGTTTTGCACGGCATGCTAGACTCTACGTGAAGAAATTCGCATTTTTTCGCAAGTGTCTGTGTATCGACAGTGGCGTTCTGCAAAGTCTAGCAAAAAGCGTGCAAAAAAAGGAGACACAGAGACGCGAGAATTGGATTGGCGCTCGAAAATTTGATCGCAAAAAAGGGCGCTACCTCGAAATAGAACCTTTTCGAAATAGAAATGTGCCGAAATAGAACGTGACGCGAAATAGAACCGCGTGAAATAGAACTGTTCTGAATTAGAACTGTCCCGAATTAGAATTGCGTGAAATAGAACTGTAGCGAAATATAACCGCGTGAAATAGAATCCAGTCAATAAATAGAAAACACTCGTCAACTGAAATCCAACGCAGTGCCACGGTTGTTACAGGTCACGTCACTGAGTGGAACTCTTTCTGTTTGGCCATTGATTCAATAGTCTTCACCCAATTGCGCTAAAACGCTCTAAAACGGAGTACAGTTCTATTTCACGCGGTTCTATTTCCGAACAGTTCTATTTCGCGCGGTTCCATTTCGGAAAATTTCTATTTCGGAACAGTTCTAATTCAGAACAGTTCTATTTCACGCGGTTCTATTTCGCGTCACGTTCTATTTCGGCACATTTCTATTTCGAAAAGGTTCTAATTCGAGGTAGCGCCCAAAAAAGTTTTCTGAAACGTAGTCCCCAACACGCCGTGTTTTGGGAAGCACTAGACGATCTGGGAGCAGTTGAAGGAGGTACCAAGTTTTCCGAGTTTAATTCCAGATTTTTTTTGCACATTGGACACATCATTACGAATATCACAAACTCGCGCTAATCGCCGATTACACAAGTGAAATGCTATAGATGCTTTTTTATTTTTCGACTCTCGCATTTTTTATTATTATTTTTCTTTCAGTGAAACCTGATTTCCTTTTTAAAATGTATGTATTGCACGCCTCTCCTTTCGTCCAATGCGCCACCAAGTTCGTCGGATAATGAAATTATTTTTTCACTCGAAGATTTACTTTTTTGAGAAATTCGAATCATGGTCTGATTATTCAGGATGGCATCATCATTTTAGTCCAAAAACGACGCTTTTTGGTCAGAAAATGACCGAGCCTTAGGGTTTTAAAAATGCGCCAGGTAGAAACAATTATGGAAGGCTGGGGTGCCCTGTATTGTATCTTTTAATATTCTCAGTACGGAGCGCTGCAAACGCGCTCCCTTCGCACAGTGGTAGACGCGGCCACGTTGGCGACGAGAGAGTGCAGAAAATTGAGAGAGCGTGGCCGATGTTTTGCTCTGATTTCTCTAAACCTCACTCCAAATGCATGCGAAATTTTCTGTTCGATTGGAGCGAGTTTTCAGCGTTTTGTACCGAGTATACCATAAAATTGGCAAAACTTCGATTTTCGTAAAGATTTACAAGCCTGGCTGCATCAAAAGCTACTTTTGATATCTTTTCATTTTCAAAATGTTTTTATTCTTTATTTTTTATATAACTTTTTCATGCAATTTCCGCGTGTCCCTTGTGGCGCAGTCGGGTAAACGCTTGCCCGGTAAGCTACAGACCAAAGTTCGAGTTTTTGTGTTGGTCTCGGGCGCTCAGTTCGCTTCCGTCATGCAGTTTGGAAACAGACACACCAAGAAACTCAGTTACAGACCCAAGTCGCCCAGGCTGGCGTAGTGCTCTTACTAGGAAAGTACTTTTTGGTACATTTTGGAAAATTCTGAAAAAAATCAGGATAATACTAGATTTTTTGGTGAATTTTTTAAGATATTAAAAATCCGCAAAATGTTTTCAGAAAAGTTTTTATGAGCCGTCAAACTTTTTCTATTTTTCGAGCACATTTTTACCTGTAAAATCCTATATTCCACACGGTCGCCTTCGCTACACCAGCTGAAAAGTCTACCAACACGCAGGTCGCTGAAAATGTCGATGGGTGGCGCAACTGGGTGCGCTCCGAGCGCTGATACAAGGAGGCTGTGGGTTCGCTCCCCAAAGCTAGTAAATTTTTTTTGCAAAATTTTGATCTGTATTTTTCGGAGCCGTAATACAGTCCAGAATTTTTTTAAAAATATTTTGAGTGTATTTTATAGTCCTCCTCATCCTAATTAAAGGCCTGCACTCAAAAAAAAAAAAACATTTTTTTTCAAACTTTTTTCGAATTTTTGTCCACCGATTGCATGGCATTTTTTTTCCAAAAAAACGAAAAAAAAATTTTTTTTTTTGGATTTTAGGCACTTCCTTGGGTCGAAGCGTACTAGAAAATACACTCGAAATATTTTTTAAAAATTTCTGGACTGTATTACGGCTCCGAAAAATACACATCAAAAAATTGCAAAAAAAAATTTACTACGTCTGGGGATCGAACCCACAGCCTCCCTGTATCACTGCTCCCAGCGCACCCAGTTGCGCCACCCATCGACAGTTTTTAGCTACCTGCGTGTTGGTAGACTTTTCGGCTGGTGTAATGAAGGCGATCGTGTGGAATGTAGGATGTTACAGGTAAAAAAATGTGCTCGAACAATAGAAAAAAGTTTGACGGCTCATAAAAACTTCTCTGAAAACATTTTGCGGATTTTTAATATCTCAAAAAATTCACCAAAAAATCTAGTATTACCCTGATTTTTTTCAGAATTTTCCAAAATGTACCAAAAAGTACTTTCCTAGTTAAACCCAAATAACCCTCTGCATCTCTGCGTCTCTCGCCACGTGTACAACGACACTCCAGACACGCGCGGTTTAGCAGCCACGTTTTGACTATGGGTGGGCCGCGCATATTTAGGTTTTGTTGTTGGATTTTCCGCGTGTCGGTTTTTGTTTTGTTTTCAGTTTTAGCGTGGCTCCTTTTCTTTAACTTCTAGTTTTTGGTTTTTCTCGAGTAGGTTTCCGTTTAGGCTTGTGTTGTTTGTGGAGTTATTGATTTTTTCAATAAATCCGTTTTAAATTTCTCATATTTTTCTCGTGTGCTCTTTTTTTTATTGCGTTTCATACGCATCTTTATTGGAACCCGGGCATCTTTCGGAAAGAAAGATCCAACTTGGGGGCCGAACCGTGTCTTTTTTTACCTCTCTTAAATTTTTTCGCGTTTTTGCCGATTGCTTTTTGTACTTCTCTGTTAAAAACGAAATTTGGAATAAATTTCGAAATAAGAGTGGGGCAAATTGAATTTGGCACACATCGCGAGAAAATTTTGTCATTTTTCGTTACTTTTGGAATAAAAGTTACGAATTTCAGCACGTGCAACAAATATGGAGAAGATGCAAGCAAAAGAAAGCAAAACGGAAGCCGAAGAAGAACCAATGCTGGAAGAGATGGGCGGCAACGTGCCGATCGTCGATGAAGAGCTGCTGCTGGGACTTGATGGAGAAGTCGTCTTGGAAGAAGACGGCTGGAGCGGCAGAAGTGAGAAGACAGCGCCGTCGTTTGTGGAGGTGCTGGACAAGATCAAAAAAGAAGAAAAGAAGAACAGCGCAAGAAAAACTCGAAGCGAGGAGGACGTGCTTCGAGGAGACTCGTCGTGGGCAGCGCAAATGGAGATGGAGGTGAGCATTAAAGATAGAAGAAAATTATTGAAAGGATGGCAAAAGTTTATTGTTGCAAGCGAGAAATTGGAGACAGAAATGAAAGAAAAAATCGGATTGTTCACGACGTGTTCGTCGAGAGCAAAAAATTCGATCATCGCACCTGTGAAAAAGTTTGGAGAAGAGTTGAGAGGCCGCTGGGAAGAAATGGGCGGCGAGACGTGGATAAAATCGGTCATGGCGGTGATGAGTGTGATGCAGATTGAGAACCCCATAGAGCTGGAAAAAGCGCTAGTGGAAGGGGGAAAACAGGAAAAAGAAGAAAACGAGAAATTGAAAAAAGACATTTTCAATTTTCAGGTGCTGCACAAGGCAGAGAAGAGAGAGCTGGAGTTGAAGGTGGAGAAGCTCGAGGAAGAATTGGATAGAGCAAGAAGAAGACTCGAGGTGGCGGAAAAGGCAGCGAAAAGCGAGAAGAAACGGGCGCTCGAAATGAAGAGTAATTTGGAGCGAGCTGCAAGTGAGTCAGATGAAAGCGATGATTATGATAAAATAAGAAAACAAATTCAGGCGCGCTCGACGAGAGCAGAAGGGCCAGGAAGGAGATGGTCGAGGAGTTCAGCGCAACCGCAGGCAAAGGATTGCAAACGGACACCGGAGACGTACAGCACAGGTACGCCAAAATGGGATTTGGAAAGTGTAGAAGGGAAGCGCAAGGTTTCGAGTTGGCTCGAAGAGAACAGCGAACGTCGGGGAATTGAAGAGAATGTGAAGCTGAGACGAACTCAGAAGCGCGAAGAAGAGAGAAGCGAGGCGGAAAGCTGGCGCTCAAGGGAAAGTGAGAAAATGATAAAATCTACGATGATTAGTATGAGCAAAATGATGAGGTCGTCTGCGATGCCAGAACCGAAAGCGTTTGATGGAATGGGGAATCTCGGAGAGTTCAGAAGAACTTTCATGATGAAGTATAAAGACGTGGTAGAGGAGGATGCGGACTTGGTCGCGATAGTAGAGGAGAAGTATTTGCAAGGCGCAGCATAGATGTTGTTCCGGTCGATTGAAAATCGGTTTGGAAGGCCGATAAAAGAAGTTTTTGAGGAATTTGAGCAAAGATTAAGAAGGAGACAGGGCGATAGTAGGACCCATGCGTTGGCGGAGTTTGATGGATTGAGACGCGGCGTGAATCAGAGGATGTGGGAATACATCCCAGAGATTGAAAAATGGTCGCAGAAAGCGTACCCAAACCTGGACAAAGAGTCTTTGTCGCAGATGAGGGTAACGAAGTTGATGATGGCGGTGAAAGCGGACCACAATCTACAAAATTTGCTGGTTATGAAGAGAAGAGAAACGGCACCGGAAGAACAGTACGAGACGTTAAAAGACATCGTGCTTCAACAGGAAAACGAAAGAAGACACAACTACAACCAGAGGTTCAGGGAAACTCAAACAAGGAATAGAGAATCGTTGTGGAGAGAGAATGAAGTTGGCAAAGGTCAAGAAGCTTGGAAAATTGACCAGAAAAGAAATGGAGAGGTTGGTGAGAGTAGAGAAGACAACGGGAATGGAACAAAGTGTTTTAACTGTGGAGGAATAGGACACGTGGCAAGGCAGTGCACGTCGAAGATAGTCTATCGAATAGAGAAAAAAGAAAATACAGTTGAAAGTGGAATTGTTGAAAAAGAGATGGTGGAGCAGTGTGAGATACTGGGACAAAAACGGAAAATTGTTATAGATAGCGGATCAGTGGTCTCGGCAATTTCTGCGGGATCGTGGGAAAAGCTGAAGAGAGGCTGTAAGGATTGGAAGAAGACATGTGAAGTTTTGAAGAAACCAAATTTTACGCTGATGGACGCGTCAAATTCGATGATGGGTGTGAAAGAACAAGTCCGGTTGGAAATCACAATCAAGGACAGAAAAGCAGTTGTAATTTTCCAAATCATCGAGAATGACAAGGAAATGTTTCTGTTGGGGACAAATGCGTTTAAAGATGTAGGAATTGAGTTGAAGTGGAAGCCGAGGAAGTCGGTTTCAGAAGAGCAGATTGGTAGATATCGAGAGAACTCGGGCGAGTACAAATATCGTCATCCGCGAGAGATGAAAATGGTTCATGGACAGGCGAGAGCAAATGTGGAAAAGAAGCAAGAAAAAGCCAAGAAGTGGTTCGATGAGAAAAATGAAGTGGAGAAGATACATTTGCCAGTAGTGGGAGATCGGGTACTTGTGAGAATTCCACCGGAAAAGTTGGGTGCAAGAAACCCGAAACTGGTGAACGAATGGCAAGGGCCATATAGAGTAGTGTCTGTGACGAGGAATTCGGCAGAGGTGGTGCTGATTGGAGGAGATAAAAGAATCTGGGTGCCTTGGGAACAGATTAGAATAGTGCCAAAAGAAGTACCAGAATTGGTAATTGAAACTAAAGCTAAATGCGGAAAGCGGGCAGTGAGAAATGTGAATGATGTGAGACATGTACAGAGCGTAACGGAAAGGAAAGACCATGTGAAAAACAATGAGTCTTGCAGATCGATTATTCGGGACGGTTGCCGATGTACAGCGAAATGTACAGAAATTTTGGACGGATGCGAGTACCAGTCAGCGGACGAGTTGTCAATGGCGTTGGCAATCCGTGGGAAAGGAATATCCCCGGAAAACCAGATGCTAGCGGTGAAATCGAGCGAAGCGATAAGGGAGCGCTCTGAAGGCCACAAAGAGGAGGCACTAAGACGATTCTCGAGAAGGTGTAAGAGTATGGCAGAAGCGGTGATGATTGGTGAAGTGGATGATGATTGGATCGCAGTGGCAGGAAAGCTAAGAGAAGAGATAGAGTGGCTCTTGCGACCAAAGAAGACGGTGATTCGAAACCAGCACATTATTCTGGCGGCGCCCAGAACCGTTGGTCGGGATGAGCTGGTGTTCGAGGTACGCAGCCATGCTTTGGAGAAGTGGCCAGAAGGCTACGACCTCACAAAAGTACAAGAAGTCGTCATCCTTGTTCGGTTGACGATGGACGAAGGGCACAATGCGCGAGTCAGAGACTGCGCAAAACGACTGCAACAGGTGGGAAAGAAAGTCTCCGTGGTCCCGTGCGGATATGATTGTGTGTACGGAGACATCGCAAAAATCCAGGAGATGTGGAGCGAATGGAAGGATATTGGTGTGGTGTTGCCACTGAAGCCGACGGGTACCAAAATGACGCCGTTGATATCGTTAGCGCCACCGGAAGGAGCGAATCGCACACAACTAGCGAAATTTTTGGAGATGGCGATCGGAGAGACAGTGCTGGTGAAAAAGTTGTGCGAGAGCAAAATGGGAGGACTGCTGGAGCCAGGAAGGAAGCCAATGTCAGAGCTGAAGCCGGAGATAAAATACGCAAAGCGAGGACGATTCGAGCCGAATGTCTGAGAATGCGGCGAAGATAAGTATATGTATAATTATTACTGATTATTGGTTATTTATCTATTTATTGAGTTATAGGAATTAGAGTAGGAGAACTGTTTTGTTGATTTGTAGGGTAACGTTCTGGGTAAAAGTGTCCATATTGTGAGCGAGAACGCCATATCCGGTCGGGGTCCGGACTGTTTGTCGGGGGGAGAGTCGCCCAGGCTGGCGTAAAGCTCTTAAACCCAAATAACCCTCTGCATCTCTGCGTCTCTCGCCACGTGTACAACGACACTCCAGACACGCGCGGTTTAGCAGCCACGTTTTGACTATGGGTGGGCCGCGCATATTTAGGTTTTGTTGTTGGATTTTCCGCGTGTCGGTTTTTGTTTTGTTTTCAGTTTTAGCGTGGCTCCTTTTCTTTAACTTCTAGTTTTTGGTTTTTCTCGAGTAGGTTTCCGTTTAGGCTTGTGTTGTTTGTGGAGTTATTGATTTTTTCAATAAATCCGTTTTAAATTTCTCATATTTTTCTCGTGTGCTCTTTTTTTTATTGCGTTTCATACGCATCTTTATTGGAACCCGGGCATCTTTCGGAAAGAAAGATCCAACTCCCAAACGGAATTTTATATATAAGGATGATCCTGCAAAAACACCAAAAAACTCAAAACGAATATTTCGAAATGGTGGCTGAACGAAATTCGACGTTTTTAAACTTTAAAAATTTTTAAAGACCTCAGCTATAATTCCGTTGGAGCACATGAGGGAAAAAATTAAGAATTTGTGCTTTTTTTTCCCCGAAAAACATAAAAAAAATGCGTTAAAATTTGAATTTCGCGCGAAAAAATCGCCGTTGTTTCCCCGAAAGTTTCCCCCGAAAAATTGGAACCTCCCGAGTTCATACCTTGGCGTATTTGTCATGCTATGATGCTGAGGATGCACCTGAGCATACGTGGAAGTTGACAGCGACTGTTGGTGAGAAACTGATGCGGACATGGATGTGGAAGCTTGATGGGGCATCTGAATTCCCCTTTTGTTGACCATGTCTTTCGCACTTTGCTCACCTGCGTCGCCAGCTTCGCCGTGATCACCTTTCCCTTCGCCGTAATACAATTGACCCGATGAAACTGTCGGAGATCGTCCGAATAAAAGTATTTCGTCGGCCGAGACGTGTGTCGCCACCATTGATCATCGCCCAGGATGTCGCCCATCCGCACCCGTTCTCCGTCCACCACAAAACAATAGTTGTCTTCCACCATAATCGGCGGGATCGCGTTGGTGAGCATGCTCGACGGGGCGGCCATCAGGTTGGCAAGAGCCGCCTCGGTTTGTACAGTGTCGTGGTGAACCGAGTGGACCGGCATGCTTTGGTGAAAGATGACAGGATCGTCTTTGGAGAGAAGGGCTTCGGGGGTCAGGCCTGGAAGAAAGATACAGTTTATAGGAAATAGGAGGTTCCATGCGTCAGGCTCAGACCCGCATAGAATTCTAGAAAGTTCAGCTTGCAAAAATAGAGACGCAGAGATGTCGTGAACTTCCGCTTTCAGAGTCAAGTCCCACGTTATTTTGCCCTTTAAATCAATTGGTTGCCTGCACTATTCGTTGCGGCAACTATTTCCTCTTTAATTTAGTAGTATTGCACGGCGCACACCACCCCCCCCCCCCGTCGTCCAATGCGCCACCAAGTTCGTCGGATGATAAAATTATTTTTTCACTCGAAAATTTACTTTTTTAAGAAATTCGAATCATTGTCTGATTATTCAGGATGACACCATCATTTTAATCCAATGACCGAGCCTTATGTTAGGGTTTTAAAAATGCGCCAGGTAGAAACCATTTTGGAAGGCTGGGGTGCCGTGCGGCGTGCAGGAGTCTACGTTTATATATACTCGGTATAAAAAGCTGAAAACTCGCTCCAATCGAACAAAGAATTTCGCAGAAAAATCAGAGCAAAACATCGGCCACGGTCTCTCTCTCAATTTTCCGCACTCTCTCGTCGCCAACGTGGCCGCGTTCACCACGGTGCGAAGGGAGCGCGTTTGCAGCGCTACGTACTGAGAATAATCTCTCTCAAGTCACTGCGTCTCTAGTTTTGCACGCACTCAGCTAAACTTGGCAGAATGTCACTATCGAGACGCAGATTAATGCGACAGAGCACGTTTTCCTTTACGTAGGTTCTAACACATCGTGTCACCGCACCCCAGCCAATGGTGTTTCTACCTGGCGCATTTTTAAAACTCTAAGGCTCGGTCAATTTTTGACCAAAAGGCCTCGTTTTTAGATTAAAATGATGGTGTCATCCTGAATAATCAGACAATGATTCGAATTTCTCAAGAAAGTAAATTTTCGAGTGAAAAAATAATTTTATTATCCGACGAACTTGGTGGCGTATTGGAAGACGGGGGAGGCGTGTATTGAATGGGTCATTGATTTATTAGCCTTGTTGTTCCGCACCGCTCAGCTCATAAAGGGACACCGTTGTCCCTATTTCAAAAAGTCGGGAGCAGGGATGGGACAAAAAATTTTTTTTTGTCCTCAAAAAAATTGTCAAAAAGCAAAAAAAAAAATCAAAAAAAAAGTATTCCTGCCAGTTAAAAAGACATTTTCCAATTTTTTGTTGAAAAAAATTTAAAAAAATTGTTTTGCCTACTGTCTCACTCTTACCATCGAAAAAATAGAAATGGCCCGCAAAAATTTTAATGAAATGCGAATGCTTTTTTTTTTTGTAAATTAGCCATGTACAATGAATCTATGGCTCCGGGACATTTCGCAGCCGGACGTTTCGCAGCCGAGACATTTCGCAGCCGGACATTTCGCAGCCGGACATTTCGCAGCCGAGACATTTCGCAGCTGAGACATTTCGCAGCCGGACATTTCGCAGCCGAGACGTTTCGCAGCCAACCTCCTTATATACACACTCTCTCGTTTCTCTGACCATGCTTGTTTATCAATAACATGTTTACCAATTGTGTAGTCGACCGCTGAAAGAGAAGTGAGAAGTATTTACCGGCTGCGAAACGTCTCAGCTGCGAAACGTCCGGCTGCGAAATGTCCCGGCTGCGAAACGTCCGGCTGCGAAATGTCCCGGCTGCGAAACGTCCGGCTGCGAAATGTCCCGGAGCCGAATCTATCACTCACCTGAATCCACCAGCTCAAACGCTCCCAGATCGATTTCATTTTGCGGCGGGGCAATCTTTTCTTCTTCCACTAAGACTGCCATGGGTTCTTCTTCCGATTCTGACGATTGTGGTTCGAATGAGACGGGGCTGAATATTATTTTTTTTTTTCGCGGCTTTTACGGATTTGTAAAACCAGCCGTGAAGCTTGGCTTGTTTCTTTTTTTTTTTCCAAAAAAAAAAAAAGAGTTCAAAAATTCAAAAAATAACAAAACTGGGGGTAAAATAAAATACAATGCATTCCAAAAAATACCTGGCCAGCTTGTTCTCGTGCACCTCTTCCGGTATAATTTCGGGTGGTTGATAGTTGTGATTGCTCAGTGAGCACTGTGTGCGAAGAGTCGGCCGGGGTTGATAGAAGACACGTGGCGCCGAGTGGAGTTGTCGGCGGGGTGACGAGAAGACAGAAGAGGTGAACGTTTCCGGGAATTGATAGTCCGACAACAAAAGATGGGGGATGCATTGTCTGAACAAAGTGGTGCAAAAAATGGGATGCAGATACATGTGGTTAAAAAATTAAAATGGTAAATTTTCTTGCATTCTAATCAATAAAAAAAAGCATTCCAAAATTCTACCATAACAATAAATGAAGACCTACCTTTCATTCTCCACCTCTTCTTCTTCGTCTTCTGCCTCTTCCTCCTCCTCCTCTTCATGTTCCTCTTCCTCGTCAATATCTTCTGGAGGGTACTGGAAGGCTCGTGACGCCTCTTCGAGCATCTGAATGTACGAGTCCCAGTCCTGCATACAAGCTAGACCGATCGGCTGGAAGTGGGCAAGTTTACAATTGAAAAATTACAGTAAGACAGTGAGTAGAAGATATAGGAAGGAAGCATCACAAAAATAGCTGTTTACAGTATGCAGAAATACCCTAATCTCCTTCTCGCGTCTCTTCTGCTCTGTGGAGACGCAGAGAAAGCGATAGGGCGCGTTTGCCTTTTAGTAGGCTTTGGCATGCCGTGAGTTATGGAAGACAAAAATGCGTTTCGAGACAAGAGATTAGGGTAATACAAATTCAAAGCCCGGGTAAACTTTTAAAATTAGTTTTTTTGGTTGTATATTCTTCTTGGTAATGACATTGAGAACCAATAAAAGGCTGCCATTTACCCTTTGAAAACAAGCGCGAAAATGCCAATGATTTTTTTTCACAAGTTTTCGTTTAGTTTCAGGCCCTGCAAAACTTCTTCCACGGCCACCTTTCGAAATGAATTTTTTTTGTCAATTTTTAGAGCGATTTTTTCACCGATATATTGTGTTTTCAATCGAGTTGCGACGTCAAGAGGTCAAACTCCGCCCACTTTTTTCACTCGAACATTAAATTTTAGTGCATTTTTAATTTTTGCGTGAAAAAAAGTGGGCGGAGTTTACCTCTTGACGTCGCAACTCGATTGAAAACACAATATTATCGATTCAATTTCCTTGACGGTGTAAACACCACCGTTATTTTGAGAAATAAAAATGCCACGTGTCGCCACTCACTCAACTTTTTTTCATTGCATTCCGTTGAAATTTTTTTGTGTGGCCTTAGATTTTCCGTGTGAACTCTTATGGTGGCCGGCAAGAATATTGAATGGATAATATGTACAGATTGAGTAAAAATTGCTTTAAAATTGAAAGAATTTTGTAAAAAAAAATGGTTTAAAAAATAGGGAAATTTTGAAAAATTAAATTTTTTTCGAAAATTTTTTCACTTTTTCTTGTCTTTTTAAAAGTATTTTTAAGCGAGTTTTCAGCGCTTTTTAACCTAATTTTCACAATATTTGCTCGAAATTTAAGAAAACAAAATATTGTGTTTTCAATCGACTTGCGACATGAAAACGCCAAACTCCGCCCACTTATTTGTGCGCGACCACGCGAACACAGTGATATTTGAAGAGACGCAGACAGAACGGTGAATGCAGACTTGAATTGCGTTTCGTTTTCATGTCGCAAGTCGATTGAAAACATAATAGAACATGATTTGGAAAATTAATAATTTTTTTTTTGAAAAATAATGAAAAAATTCAAATTTTTTTTTTCAAATTTTGTTGTTTTTAATTTTTTTTTTCAATTTTTTTAATGGTTTAGTTTATTATTTTGAAAAAAACCATTTTAAAAGTGCTAAAATTAAATAAAATTTGCGGGAAAAAAATGATTAAAAAAATTTTTTTTTTCAATTTTTTCAAATATAAAAAAAAAATTAAAATAAATTTTCCCGAGCCTGTAATTCATTTCCTCTTTTTTTAATCATGTTTAAAATAATTGGAAATACAGGAATAAAATAAATAACAAGCTCAGTAAAATTGAGTTCTAAACCGCACAGTTCTAAAACCGAGCAACACAATCTATTTAAATTTACTCGGGCTTTAACTGAAAGCTTGAAGCAACAAAACAGAATCAAAACAAAGCATAGAAGAAGAAAAAACATTAAGCATTAAGCAAACTTACAGAGCGAGGGCTGATTAACACAACAGATTCTGGGTTAGATTCGCAGGACAGATCAGGCAACGGAGTGTCAGTGGTCTCCGAAGTCGGTGAACTCTCCAATGATCGTTTTTTGTGCCTGACAAACTTGAAAAGCTTCGGAAGGTCCTCCTTAATACAGAGCTCTGGTCGAAATCGCCTCGGGCTCACATTGAGCCAATCAAACGAGTGCAACGGATTCTGCTGCCTGGCCACTCTCTCCTTGTGCTTCCTCTTCAAAAGTGGCTCCGGTGAAGGTGAAATGCTGATCTTATTCTCATCGATAACCGACAAACGTTTAGGGGACAGCAAAAGCTTTGGAACATAGGGAGGCGGGGTGTGTACAACTGGTTGAGAACGGACAGGGGCCTTGCCCGGCTCACCGGCATCCTCGTGCTCGTCTGGCGCCAGATTGGACTCGTAAAAAGCACCGAACACAAGATTGTTACATGCATTATCATCGGCCTCATCGAAAGCATCACAGACAGCGGCCAAATTGGAAAGCATGAAAGGTTCTGGCAAGCGGAAAGATAGCGGAGCCGGAGAATAGAAGGGCTCCGGGGCGAAAGCATGCTTTGCAGTTGGGACTGCTGTTCGAGCTGAAGAGGGACGAGCTCGTGGTGTACTTACAGAATTGCTTTGGCGAGGTGATGGAATTTCGACGGGCGGGCACGACATTCGCCGTCTGGATGATTTGGCGTCTTTTGCTGAAAATTGATTGATGATTTTTGGGATCAAGGGTATCTCAACTTTTGGAGAAACTGCTCGAGGAAAATTAATTGTCATATCTTATGACTCATATGCGCCGAATTCGACGGCCTTCTCTCCCTTGCTCGCCAAGTTATTCTCGAACTCTCGCTGCTTGCCTATTAGGTGCCAACTATGCGCCAGTAATTGCTAATTGCCATTTGGCTGTCCAAATCCGTCATGTCCGCTTCAAACTCGCGCCGCTAGCCGATTAGCAGCAAAACCCGCCGCCACAATAGCAATTTTCAGCGGCTAATTGCCATAAAAAAAGAAACTCACGCCGTTTGCTCACTACGTGCCATAAATCTGCCATAGCCGGGCCAACAAAATTATTCGAATCATTCCAAAAAGAGTACACGAGTTCATTTTTGCACGCATTTTGCCAAACTTGACAGAATGAATGCTCTGCACTGTGGAGACACAGAGAAAGCGACATGGCGCGTTTGCATTTCGGAACGCTGGGCGCCGGGAACTTCAATTCTCCTCAGAAATTTGTGTTTTTATATTTACAGAAATCAATTTAATTCAAAATTGAGCAAAAAAAAAAATGCACAGAAAACCCTAACAATTAGCGATTTTAGTCCAAAAATATTTTGACAATAATTTTGACAATAAGGCAAAAAATTGCAAAAAAAAAGCAAAAGGATTTTCAGAGCTTTTAATTGAACTATAAAAAACGAACCAGCCTCTATTAAAAATCAGTACGCTACATACATTTTTTCACTAAAAAAAATAGAACTTTTTTTTTCAAAAATTTAATTTTTTTCGCGATTTTATGTTTTTTTTTTCGTATTTTTCTCGGCAATAAAATTTTTGTTTAGCTAAATAATGTATTATGCTTTGAAAAGAAAAATAGCTAAAAATTAATGCTCAATCCGTTTGAAGTTCCCGCCACCTTGTGTACTCCTTTTGGACTATGTACAATTTGAGGCATTTCCCCCAAAAAATAGCCATGTTTTTTAAACTTTTGAACTTTTTTTCGGCTCTACGATACCCGATACTTGCGGGTCACTTTCACACCTTTTCACACTTCTCCGACTCTTTATTTATGCCTAAATGATGTTTGACGTCATGATGATACATTTTAATAGTGTTTCACGTCGTGCTAGACAGGCAAACGCGCCCTATCGCATTTTTCTGCGTCTCCACAGTGCAGAGCATTAGTTTAGCTGAACGCGTGCTAAAATGGAGACGCGGAGAAGCGCGAATTGGCGCCCGAAACCGGGTAGAACGCGTGCCTCGATGAACACCATCTTGGCGGTGTGCCAATGCGTCTCAGCGAAAAGGCGCAGACTGGAAAACATCGTTCTCCGCGACGTTGCTGTACTGTGGAGACGCAGAGAAATGCAATAGAGCGTGTTTGTAAAGTCCTGCACGCATACTCACCCAAACTTTCGTAATCAAATGATATGGATGAAGCTACAGAAGGTGAGTAAAGATGACGATGCAAAAATGATATCACGGAGGGTGTCGGCGACTGATAATTATCCCAGTAGGCTTGTCTGATATGTACTGATGGCTCAGTGGATAGTGAGCAATGCTCGGAAAGTGAGGGACCCGACTCGTCCCAACTCGCACCACGGGTTCGTTGGAAGCGCGTGTAGCTCCTGGAAAAAAACAATTAGAGAGTTACTTATTCCCTTACTTTGGCTAATAGCCATTAATGACTATTAGGCTTTTATTCATAGCGTCATTTACGCCCCAAACATTTCTTTCAGGATTTATTTCAAATACGGACACTATATGCATCCATCGCTATTCATATGTGTCTTTCCCCCTGTTTTTTAACGTACAAAGATCGTGCGGAAGAGTTGCTCCAAACACTTGGCTGAAAACTTCGAACCGAGTGGATTGTGGGGGAGAAAAGGTCTTCCTCGTCGTACGTGTCGTAAAACCGAAGTTGAAAGGCGGACAACGAGTCGTCAATTCTGAAATCATAAAAAAAAATGTATTGCTAGTTATTTAATTGCTCTACCTCATCAAACTGTTGTCGAAAACTTTCGACTCGATGCTCGGCGGATCGTCTTCCAATTTCAGTTGAAGTTGCTCTTGCTCTCGCTCGAATTTCTCCACCCGTTCCACATACTTTCTCAGAATCTCTTCTCCTTGGCCCATTGCCAACCTCCTTTCCAACATGCGCTTCTTTTTCAAGTATTGGAGAAGATCAGTGCCTTGGAACTGGAAAAATGAGGAATAGTTGGGAGAAAAGGGGCGCTCGGCGAGACGCAGACAAGAGAGAGCGTTGCCACGCGACGCGACCGCAGAGCGTGGGAGTGGGCGTCGGCGGCAAAAAGGCACCGCGAATGGGTAAAAAAAGGTACCTTTCTTCCAAAGTAGTGGATTTTTTGAATGTACTGAATACCGGCTAGATCGATGCACATTGTGGTGACGGAAAGGCCAACGCCAAGGTAGATCAACATAATGACGATGTAGCTGCAAGGAAATGGAACTGGTAAGGTATAATCGAGTTTCGTCCTCAAAAAATAAAACCCCGCCCATTTATTGCTAGACTAAACAATAGAACTGCTTGGCTATAGAACTACCAGGCTATAGAACTGCTAAACCTGACATAGAACTGCTAGGCATTGCTTAGAACTGCTAAAACTGACATAGAACTGCTAGACTAAACAATAGAACTGTTAAACCTGGGCCATAAATAAAACTGCTAGTCTTCAAATAGAACTGCTACGCTAAAAATTGCTGTTTAGAACTGCTACGCTATATACCTGCAACGGTATGGAACTGCTAGGTTATAGAACTGCTAGAGTTTAGAACTGCTAGGCTTAGAACTGCTACACACACAGTTAAACAGTGAGGGCAAAAGTGGTACTACCTCGCTGTCTGCGTAACAGTTCTATACCGTAGCAGTTCTATTCCGTATTGGCGCAGATTTTCTTCAACGACTAGTTGACGAAACTTACTCATGATTTTCCTATAGAACTGCTAGGCCGGACTATAGAACTGCTAGGATATCCAAGAAAAATCCTAGGCTCTTCATAGAACTGTTAGACTATTAAACTTCTACGCTGAGAACTGCCAGGCTAGATTACAGAAAAAACTATAGAACTGCTATTTTACGAATAGAACTGCTAGGTCGGGCTATAGAACTGCTAAACCTGACATGGAACTGCTAGTCTTTGCTCGGAACTGCTAAACCTTGCATAGAACTGCTAGGCAATAGAACTGCCAAGCTATAGAACTGCTGAGCCTGACATAGAACTGCTAGGCTGTGCTCAGAACTGCTAAACCTGACATAGAACTGCCAGGCTATAGAACTGCTACGCAAGGCTATAGAACTGCCAGGATATACATAGAACTGCTTGGCTATAGAACTGCCAGGCTATAGAACTGCTAGGCTGTGCTCAGAACTGCTAAACCTGACATAGAACTGCCAGGCTATAGAACTGCTCGGCTGTGCTCAGAACTGCTAAACCTGACATAGAACTGCCAGGCTATAGAACTGCTACGCAAGGCTATAGAACTGCCAGGGTATACATAGAACTGCCAAACTATAGAACTGCTAGGCTGTGCTCAGAACTGCTAAACCTGACATAGAACTGCTAGGCTGTGCTCAGAACTGCTAAACCTGACATAGAACTGCTAGGCTGTGCTCAGAACTGCTAAACCTGACATAGAACTGCCAAGCTATAGAACTGCTCGGCTGTGCTCAGAACTGCTAAACCTGACATAGAACTGCCAGGCTATAGAACTGCTACGCAAGGCTATAGAACTGCCAGGGTATACATAGAACTGCCAAACTATAGAACTGCTAGGCTGTGCTCAGAACTGCTAAACCTGACATAGAACTGCTAGGCTGTGCTCAGAACTGCTTAACCTGACATAGAACTGCCAAGCTATAGAACTGCTCGGCTGTGCTCAGAACTGCTAAACCTGACATAGAACTGCCAGGCTATAGAACTGCTACGCAAGGCTATAGAACTGCCAGGGTATACATAGAACTGCCAAACTATAGAACTGCTAGGCTGTGCTCAGAACTGCTAAACCTGACATAGAACTGCCAAACTATAGAACTGCTAGGCAATAGAACTGCTAAACCTGACATAGAACTGCTAGGCTTTGCTTAGAACTGCTAAACCTGACATAGAACTGCTAGGCAAGGTTATAGAACTGCTAGGCTATACATAGAACTGCCAGACTATAGAACTGCTAGGCAAGGCTATAGAACTGCTAGGCTATACATAGAACTGCCAGGCTATAAAACTGCTAGGCAATAGAACTGCTAAACCTGACATAGAACTGCTAGGCTGTGCTTAGAACTGCTAAACCTGACATGGAACTGCTAGGCTTTGCTCAGAACTGCTAAACCTTGCATAGAACTGTTAGGCAATAGAACTGCTAAACCTGACATATAACTGCCAGACTATAGAACTGCTAGGCAAGGCTATAAAACTGCTAGGCAAGGCTATAGAACTGCTAGGCAAGGCTATAGAACTGCCAGGCTATAGAACTGCTAAACCTGACATAGAACTGTTAGGATGTGCTTAGAACTGCTAAACCTGACAGAACGGCTAGTCTAGGCTATGGCTATAGAACTGCAAATCTAGACTATGGAACTGCTAGGCTAGACTAAAGAACTGCCATTCCATAGAACTGCTACCGCATAGAGTGGCGGAGGCGCAATGTCACGCCGTCTACGTCAATGCGTAACAGTTCTACAACATAGCAGTTCTACATCATAGCAGTCCTATATAAAAAAAAAAGTTATTACTCATGATTTTCCGGCACAATATCTCCGAAACCGATTGTTGTCAGCGAGATGAAGGCTGAAAGTCAAATTTAATTAAAATGTATCTTTAAAAAACCCACAATAGTAAAATGCGTCCATGTACGACCAATCCTCGAGGATGGAAAATAAAATTCCGCCGAATGCAATGTACAACTGAAAAAATAAGGCTTTTAATATTGGAGGACACTAAAAATCGATGACGCTCCACCGATGCCACACAAGAGAGGTTAGGCTGTTAGACAAAACTACACACAGAGCAACATGAAGATACGCAGACAAAAAGGCATCGGTAGCGCGCGAAACCGATTTCTATAGAATTCTAGCAGCAAAACATACCAAAATAATAGTGAAAACCATCAGAACAGGAACCTCTGACTTTTCCATATCATCATTATCAAGGTCCAACGGATCACCACTTGCAGTCTCATTCTTGCTCGAACTTTCCACATCTTCATGCATACTTTCTTGTAGTCCTGAACCAAAACGATTGTCTTTAAAGCCCGTACTTACCAAAACTCACCGCGAAACTGTTTCCAAGCCGCTTCAAACCTGACGCTGCCCCGTCGCATGTGCTTGTACAACCAGATCGTGCACTCTGACAGAAACTTTCCCAGATCTCCAATCGTGATAATGGCTATTGGGGCTCCGAAAAGGGCAAAGAGCACACAGGCGAGACGTCCCAATGGTGTGACGGGGACAATGTTACCGTATCCTATTGTGGCCATGGTGGTTGCGGCGAAGAAGAGAGCACTGCTCGCTGTCCACATCTTTTCAGAACCTTTTTCGCCTCGGTTTTTTCCGTGCCTGCGGGAAAACAAATGGTTTAATCTCTTGTGGATAAGGCCGCAAGCTGTTTGCAAGCGAATTTTCGCGGCCTATTTCTCGCGCTCTGCACTGTAGAGACGCAGACATGCGATAGGGCGCGTTTTCTTTCACGTACGGTCTAGCACGCCTTACAATTAGAAAAATGACAGAAATGAAAATTGTCGTCAAATATGGCGTATTGAGGGGCCGAAAAACACGATTAACATGGTGTTTTTTTGTGAAAAAGACCTAGTTAGTTTCTGCGAAACTTCTTCCACGGCCATATTTGAAAAAAAAAACTTTTTTCAAAAAAATATAAAAAAAAACAATTTTTTTATTGATTTTTTTTCATTAAAAATATTTTTTTTTTTTTTAATTTAAAAATAAAAAAAAATTATTTTTACGGCATTTTTAAAGCTATTTTTTTAAATTCAATTTGTAATTAATGACGAAAAAATTTTTTCAAAAATTTTTCAAAAACATTTTTTTTAATCATTTTTTGTCAGTATTTCTTGATTTTTAGTCCGCTTTTTACTGGAACTATGATAAAATGCATTAAAAATAACTGGAAACAACAACAAAAAAATTGAGTTTAAAAAATGAAAAAAAAAATTTTTTCAAAAATTTTTTAAAAATCTTTTTTTTTCTCTAATTTCTTTGTATTTTCTTATCTGTTCTGTTTTGGTTATAAATGAATGTAATTCAAAAGTTTTAGAAAAAAAGAAGGTGGCAAAAAAATTATTTCAAAAACTAATTTTTTAATTTGAAAAAAAAACATTTTTAATTTTTAAAAATCCAAAAAAAAAATTATTTTTAGCGCAAAATGCTAATTGTCTTGATAGTCAAACTGTATGTTAATATTCTCAGTACGAAGCGCTCCAAACGCGCTCTTTTCGCACAGTGGTGGACGCGGCCACGTTGGCGACGAGAGAGTGCAAAAAATTGAGAGAGCCGTGGCCGATGTTTTGCTCTGATTTCTCTAAACCTCACTCCAAATGCATGTGAAATTTCAGCGTTTTATACCGAGTATAAATAAATGTAATTCGAAAATTTTAGAAAAAAAAGGTGGCAAAAAAATTATTTCAAAAACTAATTTTTTAATTTGAAAAAAAAATTTTTTTTTTTAATTTTTAAAAATCCAAAAAAAAAAACATTTTTTAGCGCAAAATGTTAATTGTCTTGATAGTCAAACTGTATGTTGATAATAAACTTTAAAAAAATGAGCAAAAATGAGCAATTTGTTGAAAGCTCCAATCGCACAGTTTGGAGTGAATGAGATCCGCGCTCTCTCAATTTTCTGCACTCTCTCGCCGCTTCGAATGGAGCGACGTTGCAGCGCGTTGAACCGCACGAAAATAATACGGTTTCATTATCCACTATTTATTATCTATAAAACACTCACCTATGTCTCCTTTTCCTCTCACTCTCCCCGCCAACTTCATCGTGCTCTTCACTGCTCACCCGAGGCTCATAACTTATGGTCCGAACATCCGAGTACCTGGAATAGAGATTGTACGTGATGTGGTAGGTAAATAAACTCCTCTGTAATAAGCCTACCTAACATATTGCTCTTTAAACGCCTTGTACAATTTTTCACTATACTGCATCAGTTCTTGCTCAATGTCCTGCTTCCAGTCGTTTTCTTCTGAAAAAAAGTTCAATTATCGCTCCCAGGAAAAGTTAGGGTTTAAAGGCGCACGTCTTTTTTCCGCCCTGGCATAGATTGATCATTGCCTTACCATGATTGTTAATTTTGAAGATGAGGTTACTGCGCATCTCGGCTATCGTCTTCCTGCCCGTCTCCTTGAGCCGATCTTCGTTTGGCGACTCCAAAGTGTAGAAGATCCACGCGCCGACTGTGGCATAAATGCATACGCAGACGACGAGGACGATGTGCGGTAGAGCGAGTTTTGCATACTTTCGGATGTTGGCTAGTGTCGTCAAGTTGTCATTTTCGCTGTCGGGCCGGGCACTTTCCAGTAAGCCCTGCAAGTATTTTTGCGGTGGAGCGTGTTTGCATTAGAGCTTGCTTTTTTTTGTTTTTAAGCGTTATCTCTCGCATCTCTGCGTCTCGATTTTTGCACGAGTTGAATTAGCTAAATTTGGCAAAACGAACGCTCTGCACTGTAGAGACGCAGACATCCGATAGAGCGCATTTGCATTTACGTAGGGTCTTGCACGTCGTGCCACCAAAATAAGGGAGAAGTGCGCGGATATTTTAAGCGCAGTTTCTCGCATCTCTGCGTCTTCATTTACGCACGCGTTTATGTAGCTAAATTTGGAAAAACGAACGCACTGCACTGTAGAGACGCAGAGAAATGCGATGGGACGCGCTTGCCTTCAATACATATTTGCGCAAATTCTCACACAGTCTGCAAACACCGTGGTATTTATTTCAGGAGTATGGAATAGATACATATTGTGAAAACAAAAAAGTTGCGACGCGGTGTTTGCGTACTTTTAAAATTCAAAGGAAAAGGGGGACGGCTCTCTTCATTTGCCATGCTATTTCTTTGATTGCCGTTTGAATTTCAAAAGTACGCAAACACTGCGCTGCAATTTTTTTGTTTTCCCAACAAAAGGCGATTTAAAAAATTGCACGGTGTTTGCGCACCTCTACACCATATTTGACGACAATTAAAAGTTTTGAAATTTTTGCAATTTTTTCCACCTTTTTTAAAACAATTGCGCGTAAAATTTTGGGTATTATCTATTTAGCTCTATTTGATTCAACGATTTTTGTGCGATTTTTGATCCAATTTCTAAAATTCGTCTTGTCCGCTCGCAAACACTGTGCGCCTTGCCTTGCCTTGCCTTGAAATGTAAAATGTGTTGTCTTTTTCGTTTTTTTCCAACCGATTCACGGTGTCCAGGATTTGAAATGTGGGCGGAGCCTAATTTGCTGGCGCGTCAGCAAACTTCCATGGCGCACTTTCGGTGCTTGCGCATTTTTCGACTCTCGCATTTTTTTAATTGATTTAATTGTTTTTCTTTCAGTAAAACCTATTTTTCTTTGTAAAATGTATGTATTGTATCGTTTAATACCATATAATTGCCCAAACTTTGATTTTCGTAAAAATTTATCCTGCAAAAACACCAAAAAACTCAAAACGAATATTTCGAAATTGTGGCTGAACCAAATTCGACGTTCTTACGCTTTAAAAATTTCTAAAGACCTCAGCTATAATTCCGTTGGAGCACATGTGGGAAAAAATTAAGAATTTATGATTTTTTCCCGAAAAACATAAAAAATGCCTCAAAATTTGAATTTCGCGCGAAAAAATCCAGTGGGGCGCGTTTGCTCGGCTCCGCCCACATTTCAAATCCTGGACACCGTGCGCTTGTTTATGTATAAGGAGGAAAGTGTGCTGAGAGAGGGACTAAATACGTTTATCAAGTTTTTCGCACATCTCTGCGTCTCCATTTTTCACGATTTTAGCTAAAATCACGCTCTGCACAGTGGAGACGCAGACATGCGATAGAGCGTGTTTGCCTTTAGATATATATATCGGGCCACGCCACCGAAATATGGGAAAAGTGCGCGGGCATTCGCCTCCACACGCGTTTAGATAAACGAATGCTATGCACTGTGGAGACGCAGACATGCGGTAGAGCGCGTTTGCCCTTGCGTAGGATCTAGCACGTAGGCAAACGCGCCCTTCTGTACAAGAGTTCAAGTGCCCTCAAGGGCAAAACTATGAGTCACCTCAATTTCCTTGAAATCCTCCATTCAAGTCATTTGATAAACGTCTGATGATACAGTTATAGACGAATAATTTAGGTCTCGAGCAGCCCTCTGAAAAGCTAGTTTTTTTTTTGGTCTGTAATTAAAAAGCCAAATTCAAAATTCTGACGCGACGCGACGCACAGACAATGAAAAAAGAGTGGAGCCCATTCCTTCTTCTCCTCCTCCTCCTTCGTCAGAAATTCATTGGGCCGACGGACGAAAAGAAACGAAAAAGAGCGGGCAAAGTGTGGAGACGGGCGGCCGGTCGGGGCACAAATAAAATGAGTTGGTTAGTTTCGATATTGAACGAAATAGGAAAAAAAAAAGGAAAGAAGAAGAAGAAGAAGATAAGGACCATCTTTAGGGGCAATGATCAAACATCGGGATTAATCGGAGCAAGAAAAGGATGATGATGTGGGGGGGGGGGGGGGGGGGGGGTGATAGTGTAGTGCAGAAAAAAAAGATCTTTACAATCCTTACAGCGTGATTAAGAAAGGTGCACCACGTGGAAATGATGCTCAATTGAATTTGCGGCCAAATTGAGTAAGTTGGAAAATGTATTGCACGTCATTCGAGGGCAGGAAATACGTTTTTTTACTACATTAATGCATCATATTTGACGAAAATTCTGATTTCTTACATTTGCAGCGTAAAGGCTTTTTTGCGAACGAACCGTTCTAGCCCCCCCCCCCCCTAAGACAAACGCGCCCTATCGCATGTCTGCGTCTCCACAGTGCAGAGCATTATTCCAAGTTAAGATAAAAGAGAGACGCAGAGAGGCGCGAGAAATGGAACGGCCCGCGAAATTACGCATAGTCCTGAACACACCGTGCGTATATACAGAATCCTTGCTTGCCATCGTGTTTTTCGGGTTACTGTAGGTTGCCGCTATATATTTTTTTGGCAGTTCAAGCTAAATTTTAAAGCCATAAAAATGGTATTTCAAATTTTCTACAAAAAATGTGTAAATTCATCGATTTTGACTGGTGGAAAAAGTGAGTACGCAAACACCACCGCTTTACATCATATTTGACGACAATTTAAAATTGTTGTAATTTTTTTTTTCTAATTTTTCGTTATTTTTTTATACATTTGCTAGGGAATTTTTGAGTACGGATATTCTTGTAATTGAATTCAAAAAACATCACATTGTTTGCGTACCTATACATCTTATTTGACGACAATTTAAAATTTTTGTTTTTTTTTGTCTTTATTTTTTCGAATGTTCCGGTTTTTTGTACATTTGCTTGTATGTTTTAAGGTACTAACATTTTTATGATCGAATTCAAAAAGGGCACGGTGTTTGCGTACCTATACACTCCATTTGACGACAATTTTTAAATTTTCTCTATTTTTCCATTTTTTCCGGTTTTTTGGCTTGTGCGTATATTTTTGGATATTGATATTTTTAAAATCGGATTCATTCAATTTATAAAAATGAAACGGTGTTTGCGTACCTATACACCATATTTGACGACGATTTGATTTTTTAGACATTTTTGTCATTTTTTCCAATTTTTTTACATTTGCGCATGAAGTGTTGGTTATTTAAAAAATGCCACGGTGGTTACGCATCTATGCACCATATTTGACGACAATTTTAGTTTTTTGTCATTTTTGCGATTTTTTTCTCAAATTTTCGGGATTTTTTGACATTTGCGCGTGAATTTTTGGATGCTGATATTTATGTAGTCAGATTGCAAAAGTAACACGGTTTTTGCGTACCTATACATCATATTTGACGACATATTGAGTGTCAAGACAATAATGGGCTGTCTATGGTAAACCCCATTAGTCTTAACCTTTTATCTCTCAAATCACTTGGACCTTCTATATTTACCAACTGGATGGAAAATTCGCTTTAATTTACATCAAATTTGCTTTCAAACAACTGATTTCCGTCAACCAATATCCGCGAGAAGTACACGCACTTACCGTACATTCGTCGCGCCGAGACCACCTGCGCATCTACGTGACCTCGCGTTGCCACGTCACGCGCGGCACCGCGAGGTAGACGAGTGCGGCGCCTCTGCCTACACTTGCTCTCACGTTTCTGTACCACTCTCTCGACTACTAACTCTCTCTACCCACTGCTCTCCCTCTCGGGAGCGGCCGCTGCCGTCTCTCGCGTTGCTGCCTTCGTTGCTCAATGTTTGGATTGTAAGCTGCTCTCCGGATCAACCAATGGATTCTACCCACTGTCTTTACCAACTGTATGCTGAAGTCGTCAATTGCTTGAAGTCGTCTCGCCGTTCTCTTGGATCGTCAGTCGTGCTGCCAACGTTAATTGTCTCTTCTTCACTCGCTTGCAACCAATTTCCCCGTACCGTAAGTCGTTTGAACCCTTTCCGGTGTTGGCGTCCCTCCCCTTCTCTTTTGGCGTAGGATTCTCTACGGAGTCTCTAACGCGGTAGCCGCCGCATGTCCCGTCGGTTTATCTGGTTTCTGAGGCTTGCCGACACCTCGCCCCCTCTCATTTTCTGAGAGGTTTTTCCTCGAGTTTACTCGTGGACCACGCCAACTCCTGGTTTGGGGAATCTCGCCTTATTTTTTGT
This sequence comes from Caenorhabditis japonica, assembly GCA_963572235.1. Taxonomy (NCBI): domain Eukaryota; kingdom Metazoa; phylum Nematoda; class Chromadorea; order Rhabditida; family Rhabditidae; genus Caenorhabditis; species Caenorhabditis japonica. The sequence continues at coordinate 19,386,160 of OY754343.1, read as the reverse complement.
CCCCTTTTCTTTATCGTTTATAAGATAAACAAATGCGTGATAAATTCTGTGTTTCTTTTGCACAACTACTCGAAAGCCACGTTGTAATTAATCAAGTGCAGTGGCCCTCACCGAGCCTTTTACTGTAACCTTGACATGGTGCATCGACTGTTTGATTTTTTGCTTTATTTTGCAAAAACGAACCTTCGGTGAACAATAATGGCAATCGAAAGTTGTTCGAAAGACACACTGCATACGGGATCGCCGGCGCTTTGAACCTAAAAAATTCACTGTTGCCCCGCCTATTCATCATATATCCGAAACGAATCACCAAATGCGGTAGACGAAAAACGGCACCAAATGGAGGCTAATATCGGCACACAATTGCATCACTATTCGCGTTCTTCAAATCAACCGCCGAATCGTCAGCGAACAACAACTAAACCGTCTCGCAGCCTGTCGTGTCTCCTCATTTGTCATACTCTCTCGTCTCGTCATCATTGCCGAAATCGATAATGTCATCATCTTCTGCTCGAAACTACCCGAAATTGGCTGGATTTCGATGGACCGAATGGCTCTCCACGTTATTGGCTCGATTTCGATGGACCGAATGGCTCTCCACGTCCTGGGCGGATTTTAATGGACCAAATGGCTGGATTTCGAGGAACCAAATGTCTGGATTTCGTGGGACCAAATGGCTCTCCACGTTCTTGGCTGGATTTCGATGGACCAAATGGCTCTCCACGGTCACTGCCGCAAGTTTATCATTTTGAAAAAATAATTTAAACAATTTTTTACGCAAAAATCTACCAAAAAAAAAAAAATTTTCTGCCCAAAAATTTAAATTAAATTTCAAAACTTGTAACAACTGGGTTTTTATAGCTCCAATTGCAGTTCGCCTGACCAGCGAACGATGTGGCATGCAATTCGCGAGTATTTCGGTCACACAACTTCTTGTATCTCCAAAAAAAAAAAACAAAAAAAAAAAAAAACAAAAAATTTTTGTTTAATTATTAATCCTATTCCGGTTCCGTTTGCTCACCCGAGCGCCGATAGGTTATTAATATGATAAGTTTAGACGATACAGAAGCAACAACTCTGAACCACCACCAAATGTCAACAAATTCCGGAAAAAATTCGGCTTAAAAATTTGCAACCAAACTCCGGAACATATGAAGGCAAATCACTGCCGCCGCCAGAATTTGATGCCGTCGGACGAGCGAACCACTGCCGCCGCCAGAGGAAAGGAAACTACTGCAGCCGTCGGAAATAAATCAAAGTCTTTGCGAGCAAGACGGAGCTCTCGCCGCCGGGACCATGTACAAGGTTAGCAAACACAAACTACACCCTGGATTTGGGCACACTGCTCGTTCGATGTTCATCAACTAAGAAACAAATATTATCATTCTTCCCACCTACTGATAGATTCCAAATCGCTTGCGGAACAATTAATGAGGACATTAGATAGTTTATTTTTATAGTAGTTAGCAATAATTTCTTTTAACCACTGTCATTTTTTTTAATTCTAGAAAAAAAACAGGCTATTGTTAGAATAATACTTAAGTGTTTAATTAACTAATCTATTTGTTCTAAAAAATAGTTCGTTGGTATTCCCAAGATATTCGCGCGGTTCCGTGTAACTAGACGGGACACCCGCAAACACTTTAGCCTCTTGCCAAGTATAAGTGTATGACTGACTCTTAGCCTAAGACACAATCATAACTCCTAGTCAAATTTTTCAATCCCCCTTGTTCGGTTGTTATCATTATTTTATTACGGTTTTCTTTCAAAAAAAAAAAATAATAAAAAATAAAAAAAAAAAATAAATAAATAAAAAATAAATAAATAAAATAAATAAATAATCAAAAAAAAAAAAAAAAAAAATACGAAGAAGAATAATAAAAGAAATGATAAATTTGCCTGCCGTCACAACTGGACCGACCATTTATGAAACAAACCGGACAATAAAAGGAGACATCACACATCAGCTGCAACATCGTCTTCTGGAGCAGTCAACAACAAATGCTATGCAGCTCATCGACAAAGCTGCAAGTAGCGCGCGGATACACCAACGTCGGATGCAAGACAAGAAACATGGAACAGAATGGGTTGCGAGCGCGCAAAAAGTAACCCTGATGCGAAATGGATCGCGTCGAAACATGCTGCGGATCTCGAACGACGATCCAATCCTCGATCAACCTCATCGACGGCAAGATGTACGGTTTGGTCGCCGCCGACACCGTCTCCAACCTGGACAGGAGCAACGCACGCTCTGGGGACGTAAACCCTCACAGTCCATCGGAACAACTATCAACACACCACCAACCAAACCGACAAACCAACTACTGTTCGGTCACCCTCACCACGTCACTGGCTCGCGCCATACAATACGGAACCAACTGCCTCACGACGTCTACCCGGTGCAACCGTCCCTCGAGTCGTTTGCCTGGCGTAGCCGTCCCCACGACGTCTACTCTACGTAGCCGTCCCCACGACATCTACTTCATGTAGCCGTCCTCACGACGTCTACTCCATGTAGCCGTCATCATTGGCACAATTGCCTTTCCTTTTCTTCCTTTTTTGTTCTGAACTACAACGGGAACAAATGTTATTTTTTTTTGCAAATCTTCGTGGATTCTTCTCGCGTTCAATCTCTGCAAAACAACTTCAATGCGTTTCATGAACGAAGTTTGTTTTTGCAGCTCAACTTGGCAACTCTGATCGTCTAACCAACGCACACCCACTCTCGCACGAAATGTCGTCCAACGAAGAATCGTCGCCATTTGTAACCAATGAATTTAAAGGAGAACCAAATGCTGAGATGACGCAGGAAAAACTTCGTGGAATTGAGCCAAATCCTATTAAAAAAGTGTACCGGTCGATTCCTGGATTGAAGCGACGCTTTACTGCAAAGTTAAAACTATCGGAACGACTGATAAAAAAGGCAAAAGACATTCTCAATTACAATTCGTACACGGAACCGTACTTTGCTTTGGTCAAAGCAGTTCGTCAATCCCTCATCAAGTATACTTCAAGTTTGAAAGATTCCAAGGATGAAGTCAAAGAAATGTTGCACATTTCTCCAATGCTTAGTGCAACAAACGCACTTTACAACAAGAACTACAAAGAAATGATTGAATGGTTGGAAACAAAAAATTTGGAGAAAATCTACTTGGAAATGGAGTCCCTCGTCCACCAATCAAATGAAGTTATCAAAGTGTTCGAAACAAACATAGAAGACGGACACTCGCCAACCTCTACGGATGGAAAGGATTCGCCGGCGGCGACGGAAGTGCAAAAAATCGACATGCTCATCGACAACCCGGAAGAAAGCAAAAATAGTTTTTCTGACTACGAGGAAGATGAGGACGACTACATTCCCAATGTATCCAAAAATTATATTGCCTTATCGGTGAATCCTACGGCTTCACCGACGGCAGCGAACGCCTTAGCGGTGAATCCAATGGCTTCACCGCCGGCATCGAATGATGTCATATCCAATCACTGTCCACCACACTTATCGGTAACAAATGACCAATATCGCGGATTGGAGATGATTACCTCATCGCAGCAACCAATGGTCGAACTGCCTGGATCAAACGAAACATCGGCACCTCGGCAACACCATCTTATGGAAACACCAATTTTGCGACCAAATGCCGAAACCAAATTCAGCAATCAGTACTCTCTCGCTCAACTGGTCCAACATCAGGCCGAACAAATTCGTCGCATGGAACACGAACAACACGAAAACATGCGAGTACAAAATCAACTACTTCTGGATTTATCGAGTCAACTGGCAAAGCTGAACTCCGGATCGTCTGATCAAAACCGCGAAAAGGCCACAAAGGAGTTGACTCTTAATGCGTCACCTCCTCAACAAGCCTCACCCCAGCAACCAGCAACAAGAAGATCAGAACAAATAACAGGAATTTCCTTCCAGTCCTATGACTATAATACTGGACGCCCGACCTACATGAATTCTTCACCAAATGGATCGGATCTGTTCGGCTATCAAACGACTCATTTTCCAACCGGCCAGTCGAAGTCAACACATATGCCCAACCAATCAGTTTATCGCAACGCGGCTCGCCCGCCCGTTTCTGCTGCACAAGTTCATGGGCTTATTGCCAGTCTACCCAAGTTTGATGGAAACAAGGACGAGTATAAACTGTTCAAAACAATGTTCATGAATGTAGTGCACAACACAGATTTGGACCCTACTGTAAAGCAATCGATCCTGTTACAATCGCTCACTGGGAGCGCACGAATCTGCATCACGTCAACGGAAATTTCAGCCGAAGACTATTTCAACCTTCTGGAGGAGCTGGATACTCTGTACAATAACAGCGCAGATCGATTGGATAGGAACGAATTCTTGTACAAGAGCTTGCCGTTTCACCAAACAAATTATAGCGAAATGGAAAAGGACCTACTGCGACACGTTGCCGCCGTAAATGCTCTCAAACGTGAAGGTGTGGCAATAAACTGCAAGACATTCATTCAAATCATGGTCGACAAACTACCGTACGAGTTGATGCGCTCCGCGAATAAACTCATAAAAAGAATTCGTCAATACGCGGAACAAGGAGGACCACAATTGACTTTTATGGCTGTATACAAGTCGATCCAAGACAACATCCAAGAACTCGCCTCAGAGCAACAACTGGAACTATGCAAAAGGAACCGCACGACTGCCAACGAAATCATGACGGTATCGAATTCTTGTTGTCATCAAAAGAAAAATGTCCATCAAAGCGTGAAAGAGGTTTTATCTTGCTCTAAAGATAACACCACATCTCTGGCGTACAAAACGAATTTCCCAACTACTTCCACTGAGGTTGCCGGAGCACCCTCAAAACAAATGGGCAGCCAATCTCCAACACCAGCGCCAATTAGAATATGTGCACAAATGACTGTAGCAACAGCAGATCTTCAACAAATGGCTCTTAGCGACACATTCAAATCGTCACCAGTTATGGAGATTCCGTCGCCCCCCCGAGTGTCAAGACAATAATGGGCTGTCTATGGTAAACCCCATTAGTCTTAACCTTTTATCTCTCAAATCACTTGGACCTTCTATATTTACCAACTGGATGGAAAATTCGCTTTAATTTACATCAAATTTGCTTTCAAACAACTGATTTCCGTCAACCAATATCCGCGAGAAGTACACGCACTTACCGTACATTCGTCGCGCCGAGACCACCTGCGCATCTACGTGACCTCGCGTTGCCACGTCACGCGCGGCACCGCGAGGTAGACGAGTGCGGCGCCTCTGCCTACACTTGCTCTCACGTTTCTGTACCACTCTCTCGACTACTAACTCTCTCTACCCACTGCTCTCCCTCTCGGGAGCGGCCGCTGCCGTCTCTCGCGTTGCTGCCTTCGTTGCTCAATGTTTGGATTGTAAGCTGCTCTCCGGATCAACCAATGGATTCTACCCACTGTCTTTACCAACTGTATGCTGAAGTCGTCAATTGCTTGAAGTCGTCTCGCCGTTCTCTTGGATCGTCAGTCGTGCTGCCAACGTTAATTGTCTCTTCTTCACTCGCTTGCAACCAATTTCCCCGTACCGTAAGTCGTTTGAACCCTTTCCGGTGTTGGCGTCCCTCCCCTTCTCTTTTGGCGTAGGATTCTCTACGGAGTCTCTAACGCGGTAGCCGCCGCATGTCCCGTCGGTTTATCTGGTTTCTGAGGCTTGCCGACACCTCGCCCCCTCTCATTTTCTGAGAGGTTTTTCCTCGAGTTTACTCGTGGACCACGCCAACTCCTGGTTTGGGGAATCTCGCCTTATTTTTTGTCCCCTTTTCTTTATCGTTTATAAGATAAACAAATGCGTGATAAATTCTGTGTTTCTTTTGCACAACTACTCGAAAGCCACGTTGTAATTAATCAAGTGCAGTGGCCCTCACCGAGCCTTTTACTGTAACCTTGACATTGAGTATTTTGTAATTTTCAAAAAATTTCGAATTTTTTTTTTCATTTGAGTGTAAATTCTTGGATAACATCATTATAGTGTCCACCTCCATTGTAATTCAGTGTAATTTAAAAATATCACAGTGTTTGCGTACCTATGCATCATATTTGACGACAATTTAAGATTTTTGTAATTTTTGTAATTTTCTTTCTAGTTTTCCGTTTTTTTATACATTTGCCCGTAAATTTTTGGGTAGTATTATTATCATTGTCAAATTAAAAAAATCATCTGGTGTTTGCGTACCTATACACCATATTTGACAACAATTACAACTTTTTGCAATTTCTCAGTATTTTTCCGATTTTTTGGAATTTTTTACATTTGCCCGTAAATTTTTAGGTATTGGTATTCCTGAAATCGCATTGAAAAAAGTGACACGGTGTTCGCGTAACTATACACCATATTTGACGACAATTTTTAAATTTTGTAATTTTCAAAATATTTCGGATTTTTTTTTCATTTGCGTGTAAGTTCTTGGGTTACATCATTAGAGGGTCAACCTACAGTGTAATTCAGTAAAAGTAAAAAATGGTACAGTGTTTGCGTACATTATGCATCATATTTGACGAAAATTTAAGATTTTTGTAGTTTTTGTAATTTTTTTTTAGTTTTCCGTTTTTTTTATACATTTGCCCGTAAATTTTCGGGTAGTATTATTATCATTGTCAAATTAAAAAAATCACATGGCGTTTGTGTACCTATACACCATATTTGACAACAATTACTTTTTTTTGCGACTTTTTGGAAATTTTTACATTTGCCCGTAAATTTTTGGGTATTGGTATTCCTGAAATCGCATTGAAAAAAGTGGCACGGTGTTTGCGTACCTATACACCATATTTGACGACAATTTTTATTGTTTTCTTTTTTCGATTCCTATTGATTTTTAACAGTTTTTCGTAAATTTTTGAGCATTGGTATTCTTGAAGTCGCATTGAAAAAAGTGATATGGTGTTTGCGTACCTATACACCATAATTGACGAAAATTTTTAAATTTTGTAATTTTCAAAAAATTTCGAATTTTTTTTTCATTTGCGTGTAAATTCTTGGATTACATCATTATAGTGTCAACCTCCATCGTAATTCAGTGTAATTAAAAACGGCACAGTGTTTGCGTACCTATGCATCATATTTGACGACAATTTAAGATTTTTGTAATTTTTGTAATTTTTTTCTAGTTTTCCGTTTTTTAATACATTTGCCCGTAAATTTTCGGGTAGTATTATTATCGTTGTCAAATTAAAAAAATCACATGGCGTTTGTGTACCTATACACCATATTTGACAACAATTACTTTTTTTTGCGATTTTTTGGAAATTTTTACATTTGCCCGTAAATTTTTGGGAATTATCATTTTCCACGGCGCGGCCAAATCGACGTGGCCGAGAAAAATTCGGAAACTCGGCCACCTCCTTTTTAATGCATTGCGCCGAGAGGCAACTATGAAACTTCGTTTTTTTTGCTGTTTTTTTCGTGTTTTTCATTATATTTTTGTAAATAAATGTTTAAAATAAACTTTACTTTCAGGATAACTCACAACCGAGCTCGGATTTGTTCCGCACACTTCCCTTCGCGAGTCTTCAAAGTAGTGAGTTTTTATAAATGTTTTTCTCGAAAACCAATCCTTTTAATTTTCTGATTTTTTGCCAAAACTTTCTCCAGGCAATCATCTTTCGTTTTATGCCAAAAATTTGAAGCTGTATGTGTGAATTTCGAAAAAAAAATCACGAAAAGTCGAAAAATGTGAAAATTTTCAGACAAAAAAATTTTTTTCTCGAAAACCAATCCTTTTAATTCTCTGATTTTTTGCCAAAACTTTCTCCAGGCAATTATCTTTCGTTTGATGCCAAAAATTTGAAGCTGTATGTGTGAATTTCGAAAAAAAACCACGAAAAGTCGAAAAATGTGAAAATTTCAGACAAAAAATGTTTTTTCTCGAAAACCAATCCTTTTAATTCTCTGATTGTTTGCCAAAACTTTCCCCAGGCAATTATCTTTCGTTTGATGCAAAAAATTTGAAGCTGTATGTATGAATTTCGAAAAAAAAAACCACGAAAAGTCGAAAAATGTGAAAATTTCAGACAAAAAATGTTTTTCTCGAAAACAAGTTATTTTAATTTTCTGATTTTTTGCCACAATGTTCTTCAAGCATTTTTCTTTCTTTTGATATTAAATATTTAAATCTTCATGTACAGATTTTCGAGAAAAACCACGAAGACTCGAAAAATGTGAAAATTATCAGACAAAAACCATTTTTTCTCGAAAAACTGTCCTTTTAACTCTCTGTTTTTTTGCCACAATGTTCTCGAGGCAATTCTCTTTCTTTTGATAACAACTACCTGAAGCTGTATGTAAGCATTTTCAAGAAAAACCACGAAGAATAGAAAAAATGTGAAAATTTTCAGAAAAAAAAACTATTTTTCTCGAAAATAAGTAGGTATAGTATTCTGAAACATTCCCCCAACGTACTTCAAATAATTATTTTGTTTTTTTGTCAAAAATATTAGGTTTTCACGACTTTGTTATATATTTTTTGTTTTTTTGTGGCTATTTTGATACTTTTCCTCGTCTTCTTGTTGTCCGAATCTTATTTTTTGATTGTATTTTATTTTTCTGTTGTTTTTTAAGCATTTTTAATGGAATAAAGCAATTAACTTCGCTGTTAAGAACTTTAAAAAGCAAAATTAAACCCAAAACAAATTGGTGTTGACGCGCAATCTGCAGTGTTGCGCCGCGGTGTTTGCACACCAGTTTCGCTGCCAATACTGCTGTACCATTACAAGTTTTTCCTCGGCCACGTCGCTTTGGCCGGGCCGTGTTTCATTGTCAGATTTGAAAAGTGGCACGGTGTTTGCGTAACTATACACCATAATTGACGACAATTTTTAAATTTTGTAACTTTCAAAAAATTACGGATTTTTTTAAACATTTGCGTGTAAATTCTTGGGTCAACCTACAGTGTCATTCAGTGTAATTAAAAAACGGCACAGTGTTTGCGTACCTATGCATCATATTTGACGGCAATTTAAGATTTTTGTCTTTTTTTCTTAACTCTCAGCGCAAACCGCCCTAACGGTCTTATACATTAAAAAAAATTTCAAGAATGAAAATATTGAAGAAAAAAATGCTCAACTTGTTTTTGTTAGTAATAATTTCGAGAAAAAAAATGCGAAAAAAATTGGTTTTTATTAATTTTTCACTAGAGCGCGCTTGCATTGCGATCTTTGAAATAAAGCTGGCTTTGAAGTTATTATGAATGCGATAGTGATGCGGCATCAACTTTAATATTCCGTGGTTTGCACAACAAAAACAAAGCATTTTGGTTACCGTAAAACCTGTAATTGAAGTACACCTGTATTAGAAGTACACCTCTAATAGAAGTACACCCCCAAGAGGCCTTTGAAAAATAGAAGTACACCCTCTAATTGAAGTACACCCTCTAATAGAGGTACATCATCTGGTGAATTATCTTTAAAAATTAATTATTCCATTTTTGAAGCTTTTTTTCTGTTTTTCATTGGTTTAAAGAATTTTTTGATTGAAAAATCATTTGAATGCCCACGACACAAATGTGCAAACACGTTCATGTAGGCACACAATTGCAACACTTTAATCGACGAATGCAGATTTCGAATTTTTGAGACTCTGACAAAACCGGGGAAAAAGTTACCAAAACCGGGGAAAATTTGCATGTCTGCAGCGAAGTTTTTCTAGAATTTTATAATTCTTTCAGTTGAAAACTCGTGCCGCACGTTTGCAATGGGCGGGATTTCTTCCTCGGTTTGGGAAATGTTTTTCCCAGTTTTGTCTTTCCCGGTTTCCCGGTTTCGCGTTTTTCCCGATTTTGTCTGGGTCTCGCCTTGTCTTTCTTTTTGTTATTTTTCTTCTGAAAATAGTTCGAAAACGATTCTCTCGACCCATTGTTGGAAACTGAAAGGCTTGAAGCCGATTCTGAAGCGGGTGATATTTTGGGAGGGTACGACAGAATAGAACTAAACGAAATAGAAATTCTACAAAATAGAACTGCAAAAAATAGAAGTGAGCGGAATAAAACTGCTACAAAATAGAACTCGTGGTGCGAATTTGCATAAAGAATAATTGAAAAAAAAATATATTCAAATGCGCTCCATCGCACCACGAGTTCTTTTTTGTAAAGCAGCAAAAGAGTATGGTGTCAGCCGACAATGTATTATTTGCTGGAAAAATCAGGAACTTAAAATGAAAGCGAGCCGAAACGATTTACAATTTGAAAAAAAAACGGCCTGATAGAGCCGGATTTTTTTGGTTTTGTTGTTTTGTTAAAATGAATTCTGTATTTCTTGATGACAGGCCAAGCGTGAGTCTAAAAATATGTCCGGGGGTGGGATGAAAAATAGAAGTACACCCTCTAATTGAAGTACACCTGTATTAGAAGTACACCCATTTGGGGGGTTTGAAAAATAGAAGTACATGTACTTCAATTACAGGTTTTACGGTATAACTTTCCACTTGAGTTAAGTATTTGAATTTTAAAGGCTCAGATAGACTAGACAAAGGAAGAAAGAAAAAAATGAGGGGGAAGGTGAGGCGAAAGGGTGATGGTGATGCACTGGAAGCGAGCTTTCCGGGTGGCTGAGCTCGGTGTGTGTGTGTGTGAGAGATAAATGAAGAGCAATCTGGTAGGTCGTAGGGGATTGGAAATGGAAATAGATGAAACTGAGGAAAAGGGAGAAGGATTTGTCTAGAAGCAGATAGCTATTGGTCCAGGTGTGAAAAAGGAAAAAAAGGGGGAAAGGGAAAGAAAAGGCTACAACGTGGTAGACGATAAAATATCAGATGACGTGGCTCGTTTACGTATTGAACTTTAAAATCCGAAATGAGCCTAACCCGCCCCTCGCGGCAAAGGCAATGTGTCAGCGTGCGTTGCGGTGAAGTGAAGCAATGAGTGATGCGGGAGACGGACGGAGCGGAGCGCAAAATACATATAAACGCGGGAGCAGACAGAGAGGGATAGAGAGAGTAGAAACATGTCTCCTTTTTTCTTTGTATGTAGTCGTTGTGTGGTTGAGGAAGGAAGCGGTGGTGGTGGTGGTGGAAGCCGGAGAGAAGCGAGATTCAGACTGCCATTTCTTTTCTTTTCCTTCTCCTCCTCCTTCTATGGTACCGCCAACAACTAGCTCGCTCACACAGCGTTTTATTGCCAATGCATAGAAGGACCACGCGCCACGTCTCGTCTCGCCTCGCCTCGCCTCGCGTATGGCCCCGTCCTAGAGAGAGAGCACAGCTCTCGTCCGGTCGCCCGTTTTATATTGGACCCGGAGCCTGCTACGTTGAGCGGCACACACTCACGCGCAATTACAGCACCCTGTCTCACAATCTCAACTTGATGACAGGCCACGCCCCTTCCCCTCTCCCCCTCTCTGTCCCAGGCCATGGCCACTCACCGGACACAACTGGACACCAATTTAGGGCTGTGTGTGTAATTTTTATTTTAAAGAGGATGTGCGCCCCGTTTTACGAGCAGTGTGCACACCAAGTTCAATCGTAGCGATTTTTAATTATTCAAACATCTCGATTCTACGAGAAAATATTCAAGAAATGCGCGCAGTGAACTTGAAAGCTGTTTAAAATAGGAGCTTTGGGGTCTGCGTACTCCTTTGATACGCTTTAATGAAACAAAAATTCGAAAAATTGAAATTGTCGTCAAATATGGTGTATTGGATTGAACGGTGGTGTTTGCATACTCACAATTTTTGCCCGCTAAAATTGAATAAACTGTGAAAAAATTGCACATTTTTTTGGAAAATTAGAAGCCTTTTTGAAAATTGAAAATTGTACGCAAACAGCATGGGGCCGTAACCCTAAAACACGATTTACAGGGGCTTTTATTAATGAAAAATTCCTATTTTATGTGCTTAAAAGAGGTCCTTCGGCTAATTAAAAAAAAGTTTGAAAAAAAAATTTTTTTTTATGTTTAATTGATTTTTTTTCAATAATTTCCTCTATTTCTTTAAGCGGTTTACTTACAATAAAAACTTAAAAATATGGTAAACACGGTGTCCAGGATTTGAAAAGTGGGCGGAGACGAGCAAACGCGCTCCACTGGATTTTTCGCGCAAAATTCAAATTTTAAGGCATTTTTCATGTTTTTTGGGAAAAAAAGCAAAAACTCTAAATTTTTTTCTCAAATGTGCTCCAACTGAGTTATAGCTGAGGTCTTTAGAAATTTTTTAAGCCTAAGGACGTCGAATTTGGTTCAGCCACCATTCCGGAATAATCGTTTTGAGTTTTTTGGTGTTTTTGCAGGATAAATCTTCACGAAAATCAAAGTTTGGGAAATTTTATGGTATTAAAAAATAATATATATTCATTTTACAAAGAAAAACGGCTCTGGGACATTTCGAAACAAGACGTTTCGAAACTTTTTTGAATTTTTGCGGCATTCTAGTGGCTTCAAATTCCCAAAAAAAAAAATTAAAATAACTAATAAAAACGAAAAATAATTACCAAATGCCCACGTGTTTTGGTGTCAATCGGCGAAAAACCATACGCAAAAATGCAAAAAAAAATTTCGAAACGTCCCAGTTTCGAAATGGCAGGTTTCGAAACGTCCCAGAGCCAGAAAAACAGGTTTTACTGAAAGAAAAATAATAAAATCAATAAAAAATGCCAGAGTCGAAAAATGCGCAAGCACCGAAAGTGCGCCATGCTAATTTGCTGGCGCGCCTTGGCCACGTTGGCGACGAGAGAGTGCAGAAAATTGAGAGGACCGTGGCCGATGTTTTGCTCTGATTTCTCTAAACCTCACTCCAAATGCATGCGAAATTCTTTGTTCGATTGGAGCGAGTTATCAGCGTGTTATACCGAGTATATAAATACTGACAACCAATGATAAAATAGGAATTATTAAAATTTTCTCCAATTTTTTTTAATTATTCAAATGCAATCACTATCAGATTAAAATGTTCAATAATTGGGAAAAACTAGCAAAAACTGAGTTCAAGAAAAATAAAAAATTTATGCAATGTAATTATATGTTCAACAAACAATAAATCCCAGTCGGCTGGACCCCACATAAAGGCAAACGCGCCCTATTGCGTTCTCTGCGTCTCCACAGTGCAAAGCGTTCGTTCTGGCAAGTTTAGTTATAGAAGCGCGTGCAAAAATGGAGACGCAGAGAAGCGAGGAATGGCGCGTCGTGTAAATCATAAATTCAAATTTTTGTGATCATGGGAAATCTAAAAATAAAATTATATAGCTCAAAACCTAATAAAAGTTCAAAATTTAGTCAACAGTTAACAGCCATAAATTAAATTGCAAACGACAAACTCAAAAAAAAAAAAGAACTGACAAGAAAAAGGAGAAGAAAACGAAGAAAAAGAACGAAAGCACGTGTCGAGACGATCATTTTGACACAAGTGAGAAAAGAGGAGACAAGTCTCCGGAGAATAACAGCCTGCCACGTCGTCATCTATCTGTCCGTCAAGCTCGTGGCGCCCAGAAATTTGATCTTCGGCAAAAAACGATAGGCGTTGTGCCATAATAATAATACACAAAGGTCAACCTTGTTCCCATCGTCCATTATTCATGCTTTCTGAATTGGTAATTTCGGGTTGGCTTTTCTTTTTAGTTTACTCATGTCATTTTTGTGACTTTTAAAAGCTATTCTGTTTGCTGTACATTTGAAAACTGCTCTTGTTAGCCATCGAAAATTTCTGTAAACCTTAAAAAAAAATTATTAGCCACCAAAAATGGCTATTAGCCATCGATGATTGCTCTTTATCTTGAAAAATGGCTATTAATCATTAAAAATGGCTATTAGCCGTCCGAAATGGCTATTATCCGTAAAAATGGCTATTGGCCATTAAAAATGGTCAAAAACCATTAAAAATTACTATTGTCGGCCCGCCAAAATGGCTAATAGCCTTAAAAATGGCTATTAGTCATTGAAAACGGCTATTAGCCATCACAAATAGATATTCGTCGCCAAAAATGGCTATTAACCATTGAAAACGCCTTGTAGTCTTCAAAATTGGCTATTAGCCATCGAAAATGGCTAAAAACCATTAAAAATTACTATTAGGAATCAAAAAATGGCTATTAGCCGTTAAAAATCCCTTTTCAAAGATGGGGTTTAAAGTTTCTGTTTTTTTTGTTGTTTTTTCTTTTGTTTTGTTTCAATATCAGCTATAAAAATTATCGATACTAGCCAATTGTACGGTTTTTATGACCATGTTTTGTTTGGTTTTATTTTTTAAATTAATTTCCGGTTTAAAGATTGTTTTACATAGTAAATTTTTAGCATTTCTGATAACTAATAAGTAATACTTTCAGCTAAATTAAAAAAAATTGTCATCAGCTTTTCATCTTTATTCATAAAATTTTTGATTTTTTTTTTTGAAACATGCACCGTAAAACTCACAATATGAACACATATTAAAAAATGAATACTTATCAAAAAAAAGGAAGCGAAATTCGAAAAATGAGATCAAAAAGGTGTGAGAAAATGGAAAAAGACACTCTGAAATTCAAGAAAAACCTTTCAGATAAAGTTACTATTCAGATTGCCCTCTAGAACAGGACAAAGTTGGGGTGAATATGTACAAGATTTGGATACTTTTCGATCTACAATTTCTCTGGAACATCCTCCAGATTGGCGGATACTGTAGAGATGGTGTTGGCGGCGTTGCGGACGTTGTTGGATTCAAAATCGGCGACAGAGGAGGCTCGGTGGAAGTTGTCGGAGGTCCATTCGCAAGGCTCGCCTTTCACGAAAATGCAAAAAATGATGTTGGTGACGACCTGGAAAGCAGAATTATTATTTAGATTCTTGTTATATTTCTCATCCATTTTTCAAGTTTTCGAAGGCTTTGAAATAATTGGTTTGGTCGTGACCAAAACCCATGCTTTCAATAAGTTTTCGGCGCAGTTCTCGTGTACTCCCCGTGGAACAAACGGTGTGTTTTGATTTTTTTTTCCAATTCGCGATGTCGAATTGTAAAAAAATACATGGGGATATAGCATTGATATTGAAGAGACACAGAGACTGCCCCCTTTCTTTGAACTCCTCACCTTCTGCGTCTCTTCAATATCAATGCTATATCATGGGGAACCCCCGTTTCTCGAAAATTGGCGTTCCTTATTTGGGAATAATGCAAAAGCGCTCCATATTTAAAAACCCTAAGGATCGGTCATTTTGGGACGAAAAATTTCCGGATTTGAACTAAAATGAAGTTTACAACGTATATAATTTAAATATGGTTTTGAATATTCAGTGAAATATTGATTTTTCGGTTGAAAATGGCATTCACCGCAATGCAAGCGCGCTCCAAATTTTCAAAACTTTAAGTATCGCACGGCACTCCAGCCTTCCAAAATTGCTTCTACCTGACGCATTTTTAAAACACTAAGGCTCGGTCATTTTCTGACCAAAAGGCCTCGTTTTTGGATTAAAATGATGGTGTCATCCTAAATAATCAGATAATGATTCGAATTTCTCAAAAATGCAAATTTTCGAGTGAAAAAATAATTTTATTATCCAAAGAACTTGGTGGTGCATTGGAAGACGGGGGAGGCGTGGTTCGGTCATTTTTTGACGCAAATTTCCCGTTTTTAGACTAAAATGCAGTTTTAACGTGAATTATCAACTTGATCGCGTGAACTCTCAAACTGCTAAAAATCCCACTAATCCAACAAAATCGTTACTACAGTAAGAAGTCGTACCAGTGCCCGTGGCAATGCTCGGCTGAGAAGAACGCGTATCTGCTTATCTGCGTCTCTTCTGTGAGAGGCGCTACCCGCCTGCTTCTCTGCGTCTCGCTATACACGGTATAAAACGCTGCGAATTCGCTCCAACCGAACATGCATTTGGAGTGAGATTCAGAGAAGAGAGAGCGAAACATCTCGCTGCTCTCTTTGATTGTTCGAATGGGGCGAATTTGCAGCGCTTTATACCGAGTATAACACAATTTTTTTTCGGGAAAAAAGCCAACGTTCCAGCCATGTGCTATCACTCACCATAACAGCTCCAGTGATCAAAAACACCCATTTCCACTCCTCCTGTGTATTATTCTTGGTCAAAGCGTTCACGAAAAACGGCACAATCAACATGGTAATCGTAATTCCCAGCGAGATGTTTCCAGTCACAAAATGACTGTACTGCTTCGACAACACTGGCCCAGCCTTGAAAAAGCCTCCAGTCGTCGCTCCGAGCATTGCAGCCGCACATCCGAGCACAATCATGTTATAATCCTTGTGCGACACGTCCATAAACGCGAGAATCGCCAGAAAAATGGCCGAGCCGATGAACGCGATCGAGTTGAAAATGCGGAACTTGATGCCTTCCGGAATACATTTGAGACGATCCGAGATGGCGCCGCAGATGAGTTTGGACAGGAATTGGAGAAATGGTGGAACGGCGGCCGTGATTCCGGTGGAGTGGACTGGGAAGCCGAGCACTTTGGAGAGGTAGATTGGGGAGAAGAGAAACATCATGTTGACACAGGTGAAGTTTCCGATTGCGGCGATCCAGACAGCCCAGATGGCGGGGGTTTTGAGGATGGCAGAGTATGGGACTTTTTTGAGAGCACGTTTGCTGAAAACCGGGCATTTTGAGTATATGTGTATGTGCTGCGTCTCTATTTTTACACGCGTTCAGCTAAACTAATGCTCTGCCCTGTGGAGACGCAGACATGCGACAGGGCGCGTTTTAGGGTCAAGCACGCCGTGAGGCTACTTCGTAAAAGCAATAAACAGTGTAATAAAAGTCCCTAGAGGGTTACAGTAAATAAAAAAATTTTGGGAAAAAATTCAGATTTGTTTTTAAATTTTCGACCAAAAATTTTTTTTTTTTCAAATTTTGAATTCAGTATAACATTTGAACGGAGAGAGTTAGGACGCTAAAAATTGTGTCCGGTTATGTTCTCAAAAAGCTGTCATAACATTTATTGTCAATTTTGAAATTTTCGATTTTTCGAAATTTCAAAAAAAAATCACGATTTTCTTTTATTTTTTTTAACACAATTTTAAAGCGGTATATCTTTTGAACGGAGATGGTTAGGACGCTGAAAATTTGCATGGACATAGAACGTAATGTTCTTGACAAGCTTCTGGGATAGTTATCGTCAATTAAAAAAAAAAATTTGATTTTTTTTTATTTAAAAAAAAAATCACAATTTTCGATTTTTGAATCACAATTTTAAAACGGTATAACTTTTGAACGGATAAAGTTAGAAGCCTGAAAATTTGCATGCAACTGTCCGATAATGTTCTCAAGAAGCTGTCAAATAGATTTTTGTCTATTTTGAAATTTTCAGATATTCAAAAATTTAAAAACTTTCGACCCCAAAAAAAAGTTTTTTTTTTCAAATTTTTTTGCCGATTTTCTTTGAGAACTACAGACTTTTTTGTTAAAAAAATCACAAAAAAAAAGCTAGGCTTGAAAACCGTAAAAAACAATATTAATATCAATATAACGCTGTCACAAGTCCGCAGACATCAGATCTCACGATAAAGTGCACACGTTTTCAAAAGTGGTGTAACTCGGCTAAAAATGGTCCGATCAGCCCAAAAACTGCGGAAATTGTATTTTAAAATGTAAAACTGTATTTTAAGAGTAATTTTTGACATTTTGAGGAAAAAAAAATTCTGGAAAAAAAAACTTTTTTGAATCAAGAAAAAAACAATTGGTCGAGAAATTTTTTTTTTGACGTTAAAAATCTGAAAATTTATTCATATTTAGAGCGTATTTTTGTACATGTGCATGCAAATTTTCAAGCTTCTAACCCACTCCGCTCAAAAGTTATACCCCTAATTAAAAATTCACTTTTTTTACTTACTAACCTTATCTAAATTTTTTTTATTTAAGTAACTGTCCCTATACTAGTTTAGAGTTCTGATAGACAGTTCAATTTTGTTTTTAATGCTTGTAGGTTGTCTAACGTGTTTAACGAGTACTGTCAGAAAAAAAAAAAATTAAAAAACATTTTTTTTCCCAAAAAAAAAAAAAATTTCAAAATTTTTTTTCCAAACAAAAAAAATTCAAACTCACTCAACAGTAGCAATTTTTCCAATCGATATTTTCTTCAACTCCACGTTTCCAACGAACGGATGCTTTTGTGGCGAATTTCTGTAGAATAGGGCATACGTGACGAACAGCACAAGGGACACGGCTCCATGGGCATAGAAGATTGATGGCCATCTGTTATTTGATTTGCATAATTCAGATTATTTCTTTGTTTATTTTTGTTCAGCATTGCATACGAACGCTTGACCGGACCGAACAATGAAATTCAACCCGATTATGAATTTTTTTTTTCGGGGGGAAACGAGAATATAATATTATTTATGATACGCGCGTTGAGAGATGAATTCAAACAACTGTTTGACTAAAATAACTTGAAATTTAAATCAAAATGCATGTTTCACGCCTCCCCCGTCTTCCAATGCGCCACCAAGTTCGTCGGATAATAAAATTATTTTTTCACTCGAAAATTTCCTTTTTTGAGAAATTCGAATCACTGTCTGATTATTCAGAATGACACCATCATTTTAATTCAAAAACAAGGCCGTTTGGTCAAAAAATGACCGAGCCTTAGGGTTTTAAAAATGCGCCAGGTAGAAACACCATTTTCCTCAACTCACTTAAACGCCGAGCACAGAGCCCCGGAAGCTGGCATTGTGATAGCTGGCGACAGTTGGACGTAGGCGACCAGCGATGAAACGAACAGTCCGTTTTGCTTAAAATACGACCATTTGGCGCAGAATGAGCCAATGACTGGGAAGTTTGCGGCAAAGGCGAATCCCTGGAGAAAGCGGACGGCCAGGAAGTAGTAGAAGCCCATCTGAAAGAGAGAGAGATTGGATGTTCGCTCAAGGGTAACTATCTTGTTAGCATTTCTTGACTCTCGTCTTTAAACTGGATCCAGCTTGAATAATAACCAGCCTAAGCCCGAGCCCAAACACTAGCTTCCCTGCAGGCTAATTAATTACAGTTGCGCACTGAGAGAATCACCTCGGCTAAATTTAGTCGTATTGGGCTCAAAATTTTTGTGAAAACGTCTGAAATTGACACAAATGTGACACCCAAACAGATACTTATTAGCTGAATTTTCAGAATTTTTAAAATTTTTTGATGTGATGTGTTGTGATGTGACTTCAGTATATCTTATCTGTGGCTGTGAATTGTTTTAACTACTCAAATAAACATATAAGTAAAAAGTCCGAAAATCTACAGTAACCCACATTTTCCAAACACTACCTAGAGAGAAGTGATGGCGCCTCTCATGTCCCCTTTGTAACTTGGCTGAAACTAGTAAGATCGTCTTTAAAAATTTTGTGAAAGCGCCTAAATATGTTACAAATCTAATCCCCCAACAGCTATTGATCAGCTAAGTTTCTGGAATTTAAATTTTTTTTTTAATTTTTATTGTTGGTCTGCAGATTTTACAGCTCCAGCGTGTCCCTTATAACTCGACTGAAACTGGTCGAATCGGGCCTAAAATTTTTGTGGAGACACATACGTAAGTCAAAATTTTAACCCCAAAACAACTACCGATCAGCTACATTTTTCGAATTTTTAAAATTTTTTGAATTTTCAATTGCCATCATCACAGATTCTGTAGTTCTAGTTATTCCCTTATAACTCGGCTGAAAGTGGTTGAATCGGGCTAAAATTGTTTTTTGAAATAATAGTTGCAAATGTCACAACTTTACCCCAAAGTAACTATAAATTGGCTACATTTTTCGAATTAAAAAAATTTTTTTTTCGAATTAAAAAAAAAAATTTTTAACCATCCGAAAATTTTGCTGATCATAAGCTGTTATACGGTTACGTTTAAAGCATTTTTATTAGTCTGTTTCCACAAACAATTTTAGCCTGATCCGGCTAGTTTCAGCCAAATTATAACGGGAAAACTAGAGCTGCAGAATCTGTCATTCGAAAATTCAAAATATTTTTAAAATTCTGAAAATTTAGTAATTCTTTAGGGGTTGTATTGGCAGCGTTTTTATGTGTTTTTACACAAACTTTAAGCCCGATCCGACTAGTTTCAGCCGAGTTATAACGGAAAAACTAGAGCTGCAGAATCTGTGATTTTTGACATTCGAAAATTCAAAAAATTTTAAAAATTCTGAAAATTTATCAAAAAAGTAATTATTTAGGGGTTGTATTGGCAGCGTTTTTATGTGTTACTACACAAATTTTAAGCCCGATCCGACTAGTTTCAGCCGAGTTATAACGGATAAACTAGAGCTGCAGAATCTGTGATTTTTGACATTCGAAAATTCAAAAAAATTTTAAAAATTCTGGAAATTTATCTAAACAGTAATTCTTCAGGGGTTGTATTGGCAGCGTTTTTATGTGTTTCTACACAAATTTTGAGCCCGATCTGACTAGTTTCCGCCGAGTTATAAGGGAAAAATTGGAGTCACCTCACCTTAACCTGTGCTCTTTTGGATTACGGTAGCATTTTAAGGCTCATTTTTTTTGCTTATTTTTGAAGATCATGTAGATTTTTTGCCGTTGAAACCGCTGAATTTTTTATTATTTTTCTTCATTCTTTTCACAAAAACATTGTAAAAATTGAAAGAAAAAAAATATTTTTTTGAAAAATTTTTTTTTTTTTTTGAAATTTTGAAATTTTTTAAAATTTGCGTGTATAAAGTGTACACAAACACCGTTTTTATTATTTTCAATCGCTCTATACTTCCTGTACATTATCATATTTAACGAAAATTTTTAACCATTTTTCAATTTTTTAATTTTTTTTAAAATTTTGTAAATTAGCGCACAAGTTCTTGTGTAGTATGAAAGTTTTTGATTTTTCCAGAATACCTAAATATTTTTTCCTTTCTCTAGAACACCTACCCGAATAGAAAGCGGAATGAGCAACGTGGCGACGGCGCTCAAAATGCCCATGCCGGCGAACACTGTGCGAATTCCGACCATTCCGACAAGTTGTACGATCGGAAAGTTGCCCAGCAGCGCGGCGATCGCCACAATCGACATGGCCAGCGAATTTTGCGCTGAAAAGGACGGAAATGATTGATGAATGTTTATCAGGCAAAGAACAGGCTGATAGGAACAAAGAGAGACACAGGGTCATGTTGATATGTACATACATACATGCGTAAAATTTGACTGACTGTATGTATGTATGTATGTACTTTGCTTTTTTTTTTTTAAAGAAACTTACTGCTTGTAAAGTGAGTTTTCGGCGTCGTACTGTTCAGCCCGACTTCTGAAGTGTCATCGTCCATGCAGACGACCGCAAAGTTGAACGCGAGGATGTTGGACCTTAAGCACTTTTTTAAAACTTTTTAGAATTTATTGCTCACCAAATACTGGTCAGGCAAAGCAAAATTAGCACCATAATCACGAATCGGGTACGGGTGCCAAATAGGGAGATGTACCGCGTTTGAGCGGTTGCCTGGGTGGGGAACACGGCGTCGGCCATGCTTCCTTCTGCTTCTGGAAAACTGAAAAATTAAACATATTTTTATGAATTTAAAAAAAAAGAAGAGATTTCCAGAGAACACATCGCGTCATCTTTTATATAGACAGACAGAGGTGGGTTGGACCTCTCTGGGCGGAGCTTGAGGTGGCTAGAGAGAGTGAGAGAGAGAGAAAGAGACGAGGCGAGACGCAATCAGTGTTGGGTATGGTATTAGTATTAACTTATGGAAGGTGTGGGGAGAGAGAGAGAGAGATGAGATAGTGCCCAGGAAAATAGCAAAAAATTAGAAATTTAAAAATCAATCGTTTTATTGTTAGGTGGAACGTGTTTTGATCTATGGCTATCTATCTTACTTTACCGCCCATTTAGAACGATAATTGCAGGAAATTTCAAACCAAAAAAAAAAAAACTTTAAATGCAGTCATAAATGATCCAAAAAAGAAAAATGGCCCATTTAATGGTTTCGTGTACTCCTCTCGGACAACCCGACTATTTTTTTTTCCAATTTTTGCCAAGTTTTCAGGCCAAGTTTGTACTGTAACAACAAACAAAAAACAAAGAAACTAATAAAAATAACGGTTTCTACATATTTCCTCTAAATCCCAACTTTTTTTGACACCTTCGAAATCCTAAGGATCGGTCATTTTTTGACCGAAGGTGCTTGTTTTTAGATTAAAATAAAGGTTTTAACGTGGATAATCTAAAAATGATTTAAATTGCTTAAAAACGATTGTGAAATTCCTATTTTTCAGCAACAAAAAAACGACATTCGCCGCCGGCGAATAATGCAAACGCGCTCTACTTTTCAAAACCCTAAGGATCGGCCATTTTTTGATGAAAAATGTTCGTTTTTAAATAAAAATAAACGTTTTTACAAGAACAATCTGAATATGATTCTAATTGCCCAAAAATTTTGAGAAATCCCGATTTTTCGGCAAAAAAAGGCAGCCGACTAATGCTAACGCGCCCTACTGCGAAATTGCTGAACTATGTGGGAGGCGTGGCAAGTGCTAGACCATTTTAAGAAAAAAAATATTCAAATTTACATTACAAAGGAAGGAAGGAAGAAAGGAAGGAGGGAACAAGGCCAAAAAAAGTACAAAAGAAAAATCACTTTTCTTTTTAAAGACACCACTATCAAAGAAACATATTTTTTACACTTTTTCTCAACAGAGCGCACTTTCATACGATGTAATTAGTCTCGCAGAGATCAGTCGGAAATACGAGGACACAAAACCCGGTCTTCGTCTTTCGGTATCTTTAATAATACGAATGAATGATAATATAAAAGGATGACGGTGATATTGCCTGGATTATCGCAGATGGGCGGTTCAATTTTGTCATGAAAAGTTCATAAAAATTGATTACCGTAAAACCTGTAATTGAAGTACATGTACTTCTATTTTTCAAACCCCCCAAGTGGGTGTACTTCTAATACAGGTGTACTTCAATTAGAGGGTGTACTTCTATTTTTCATCCCACCCCCGGACATATTTTTAGACTCACGCTTGGTCTGCCATCAAGAAATACAGAATTTATTTTAACAAAGCAACAAAACCAAACAAATCCCGCTCTATCAGTTCGTTTTTTTTTCAATTTGTAAATCGTTTTGGCTCGCTTTCATTTTAAGTTCCTGATTTTTCCAACAAATAATACATTGTCGGCTGACACCATACTCTTTTGCTGCTTTACAAAAAAGAACTCGTGGTGCGATGGAGCGCGTTTGAATTTTTTTTTTTTCAATTTCTCTTTATACAAATTCGCACCACGAGTTCTATTTTGTAGCAGTTTTATTCCGCTCACTTCTATTTTGTTACAGTTCTATTTTGTATAATTTCTATTTCGTCTAGTTCTATTCTGTCGTACCCTCCCAAAATATCACCCGCTTCAGAATCGGCTTCAAGCCTTTCAGTTTCCAACGATGGGTCGAGAGAATCGTTTTCGAACTATTTTCAGAAGAAAAATAACAAAAAGAAAGACAAGGCGAGACCCAGACAAAATCGGGAAAAAAGCGAAACCGGGAAAGACAAAACTGGGAAAAACATTTTCAAAACCGAGGAAGAAATCCCGTCCATTGCAAACGTGCGGCACGAGTTTTCTGCTGAAATAATTATAAAATTCTAGAAAAACTGCGCTGCAGACATGCAAATTTTCCCCGGTTTTGTCAGAGTCTCAAAAATTCGAAATCTGCGTTCGTCGATTAAAGTGTTGCATTTGTGTGCCTCCATGAACGTGTTTCCACACTTGTGTCGCGGGCATTCAAATGATTTTTCAATCCAAAAGTTCTTAAACCAATGAAAAACAGAAAATAAGCTTCAAAAATAAAATAAAAAATGTTTAAAGATAATTCACCAGATGATGTACCTCTATTAGAGGGTGTACTTCAATTAGAGGGTGTACTTCTATTTTTCAAAATCCTCTTGGGGGTGTACTTCTATTAGAGGTGTACTTCTAATACAGGTGTACTTCAATTACAGGTTTTACGGTAATTGACTATAAAGCAGTGGCATCATTTATGAAACGCCTCCCTCCGTGGAGCACGTTTGCATTATTGGGCGGCGGCGGCGCCTATTTTCAAGGGAAAAACTGGATTTTCTCAGTATTTTCGAGCGATTCGAATCACTATCAAATTATTCACGTAGAAAACTACATTTTAATTTAAAAACGAAAATTTTTCGTCAAAAAATAACGGATCCTTAGGGTTTTGAAAAAATCACGAAAAGTTCTGATTCGGAGGAAACAATTATAGAAAATTATTTATTGTCGGCCCGCAAAAATGATCAAACGCGCTCTCCTGGTCTCAACGATATTGTCCATCCGTGAAGAATGCAAGTGCGCTCCACAAAACTTAGTACTACGTGGATATCATTTTCGTCGCCAAATTAATTCATATCACGTGTAATTTCAACGTGAATTGAAATAATTTGGCGACGAAAATGAAATCCACGAAGTACTAAGTTTTGTGGAGCGCACTTGCATTCTTCACGGATGGACAATATGCGATTTTCATTTTGGTCTCCAAAATATTTCATTTCACGTGTAAATTCAACGTGAAATAATATATAAACTTTAAAAACCAAAATTAAAATCGCGAAGCGTTGAGTTCAGCGGAGCGTGTTTGACCAATTTGGCGAGCCGACAATAAGTATCTTTATCATGTCTTGTTGATTTATTTATGTACAGAATATTTATTAGAAATATCTCGGTCTGAAAAAATGTTGCAAAATTGTCCACGTGGAGTACACGAAAAAATGTGCACGACGATAAATGCGCCAAGGGCTAAACTTCTGGGGGTGGTTTGCAGAGCTCTCTGCGTCTCCATTTTGCACGCCGTTAACTAACATTAACTAATGATCTGCGCTGTGGAGACGCAGACATACCATGCGATAGAGCGCGTCTGGCTTTGCGCCATAGCGTCGCGTGGCGTGGGCGCCGTGTCAGTTTTTTGGTTGGAATAATCCCTTTGCACCTTTAAAGACGACTACACCCGCATAGGCCGCTAAAATTTGAAATTTAAATTTCAAATTGTGTGTTTAATCTGTCAGTTTTGTGTGACCATAAGGCCAAAAAAAAAAGTGTGTCCATCATCTCCAGTGATCCGGAACTTTTTGCCAGAAAACCAGTCTTTTCCTGTCAGGATCACGTCATTTATCTGCTCTGAAAATAATAACAATAACAAAATGCAAATGCAAATGCGCTCTATTGAACACTCTTTATTTACACTGTTTTTTATGCACAAATTATCGATTTTTGGTGAATTTTCAATTATTTTCCGTTGAAAAAATTAATCTTCCGTAGAAACCGCTTCCACGTGCCATGATAGTGGGAGTGCAAGTGCGCTCCATTGGACTTTTCCTGAAAATTCGAATTTTAATAGGTTTTTGGCATCGCATCGCATGAGGTGTCATGATTATCACGTGCAAAAAAAGAAAAAGAAGAGAAAAAAGGAGTGGGTGATCATTAAAGGTTAGGGGACTAAAATGAAAGAAAGAAGAAAAAAAAATGAAAATGACGAATTTATTAAAAAAGTCATTTTTTGGAAGAAGAATACATGAAGGAATTGTATTCAGAATTGTAGATCAAAAATCATAGAATTTAACATAAAAAGCGTGTGAAATTCCCTTTACAAGC
The DNA here is from genome assembly GCA_963572235.1 of Caenorhabditis japonica. Lineage (NCBI taxonomy): Eukaryota > Metazoa > Nematoda > Chromadorea > Rhabditida > Rhabditidae > Caenorhabditis > Caenorhabditis japonica. The sequence continues at coordinate 19,360,636 of OY754343.1, read as the reverse complement.
CTGCTGCGCACGCACTTTTAACACCTAGCGCACATTGGAGGTGTTTTTGCGTATTTTTTGAGCTAAATTTGAAGAAAATCGCAATTTTAATTGTTCAAAAACCATATTTAATTGTTATTTGAGGAAAAAAAACCGCGAAAAAAATCTGAAAAATACTAAAAAATCGTTAAAAATGTTTTTGTGCATTGGAGCGCGTTTGCTGACTCGTGTCTCGGGGTTTTAAAAATGATTTTTTTTGACAAAAAAAAAACGACAGAAAGACACACAGACCGACAAATAAATCTGGATTTTTCCTAATAATTTTGAAAACAATTTTTGACAAAAATTGCGATTTTCATGTCAATTATTTTTTCAACATATTTTTACATTTTTTTCACAAGTTTGACACTGTTTTATTTGTGTTTTGAACAGTTTTCAGCATTGTTTCATAAAAAAGTGACAAAAAAAATGCAAAAAAAACATCGTTTTCAAAAAAAAAAGGGCTTTTTTGCAAATATTTGGTTCCTTTTTTACATAAAAACCACGTGATGTCTGTTCTATGTATTTTTTAATGTGTCCACAAATTTTATATCCTTCCCTCGCTGAATAGTAACGAAACGGAAGGCACATCAAGGTCGGGGCTATAAATCTTGGAAGGATATTTTTTTTTTTGGCTTTTTTTTCACTGTTTGCAGCTCACAATCAGAAAATAAGCTTCCAAGATGTCTGTGGAAGTGAAAAATAGGAGAAACAAAATAATTCCAGAGCAAATATTGAAACGGGGAAAAACAATGTTTTACACTTACACTTAAAATTTCTCCAGAGGTCAAAAATTGCACCCCCCCCCCCTTTTTTTTTTTGTCTCTCTGGTTACTGTATCGCATCAAACTTCACATTCTGTTTGACACTGACTGATGAGGAAAAAAACGGATATTTGAACAAGCTAAAACTTTTCGACTTTGACTTTGCGCTTCTATCAATCATGGAGAGAAGGAAGCGAAGAGATCAGAGATTTTGGTAGTTTCTGGTCATAAACTTTATGATAAGATAACAAAAACCGCGAGTTTTGCAATGCGGAATGTGAACTTGAAGGAGACGTAGTGGACCTGGTCACAGGGAAATAAAGTACTGTAGAAATTAGAAATTAGTTTTGTTTATGGTTACAAGCCTGAAATGACACACTTAACCGATCTGAATGAAAATAAATTAATTCTATATTACAAAACATCACAACAACAAAAAACAGGCATGCAAATGATGCTATTTTTCAAAAAACCGAACCAATCCAAATACTTTATTACATATTTCAAATTTTTTGTTGCCTTTATCCTCTTTTCCTTGTTATTGGTGCTGACGACTTCTATTCTTTCCCATTCTCCAGAAGATCGCAGTTCCATCACCTGAAAACACACGAACAAGTCGCTAGCAGGGCACCCATGGCAAAAAAATTGGTAATCTATGAGTCATGATAACTCGGCTGAAACTAGTCGGATCGGGCTCAAAAATTTTTGTGAACACTCATGACTATGTCACAAATACGTTCCCCAAACCACTATTTATCAACTAAACTTTCAGATTTTTAAAAACATTTTTTGAATTTTCGAGAGCCAAAATTTTTTGAATTTTCGAGAGTTAAGTTTTTCCGTTATAACTCGGCTGAAACTAGTCAGATTGGGCTCAAAATTTTTGAGAAGACTTATGAATATGTTACAGATACGTTCATCAAACAACTATTTATCAACTAAACTTTCAGATTTTAAAAAAAAATTTGGAATTTTCGAGAGTCAAAAACCCAGATTCTGCAGCTCAGTTTTTCCCTCATAACTCGGCTGAAACTAGTCGGATTGGGCTCAAAATTTTTGTGGACACTCATGAATATGTCACAAACACGTTTCCCGAACAACTATTCATCAACTGAACTTTCAGATTTTAAAAAATTTTTTGAATTTTCGAGAGCCAAATGCACAAATTTGCAACTTAAGTTTTTCCGTTATATCTCGGCTGAAACTAGTCAGATTGGGCTTAAATTTTGTATGAAGACTTGTGAAAAAGTAAAAAACACGATTCCTAAAGAACTGTTGATCAGATAAATTTTTCGAATGTTCAAAATTTTTTTAATTTTCAAGAGTCTAAAATCCAGATTCTGCAGCTCAGTTTTTCCCTCATAACTCGGCTGAAACTAGTCAGATTGGGCTTAAATTTTGTATGAAGACTTGTGAAAAAGTAACAAACACGATTCCTAAAGAACTGTTAATCAGATAAATTGTTCGCATTTTCAAATTTTTTTGAATTTTCAAGAGTCAAAACCCCAGATTCTGCAGCTCAGCTTTTCCCTCATAACTCGGCTGAAACTAGTCGGATTGGGCTCAAAATTTTTGTGAACACTTATGAGTAGGTCACAAATATGACCCCCAACCAAATACTGATGAGATAAATTTTTCGGATTTTCAAAAATTTTTTTGATTTTTCCAGAGCCAAAATCACAAATTACGCAGCTCTGGGTTTTCGTTGATAACTTGGCTATTACCAGTTGGATCGGGTTTAAAATTTTTGTGAACACTTAGGAATATGTGACAGATACGTTTATCAATCAACTATTTATCAACTAAACCTTCAGATTTAAAAAAAAAATTTTAAATTTTCAAGAGTCAAAACCCCAGATTCTGGAGCTCAGTTTTTCCCTCATAACTCGGCTGAAACTAGTCGGATTGGGCTCAAAATTTTTGTGGACACTCATGAATATGTCACAAACACGTTTCCCGAACAACTATTCATCAACTGAACTTTCAGATTTTAAAAAATTTTTTGAATTTTCGAGAGCCAAATGCACAAATTTGCAACTTAAGTTTTTCCGTTATATCTCGGCTGAAACTAGTCAGATTGGGCTTAAATTTTGTATGAAGACTTGTGAAAAAGTAAAAAACACGATTCCTAAAGAACTGTTGATCAGATAAATTTTTCGAATGTTCAAAATTTTTTTAATTTTCAAGAGTCTAAAATCCAGATTCTGCAGCTCAGTTTTTCCCTCATAACTCGGCTGAAACTAGTCAGATTGGGCTTAAATTTTGTATGAAGACTTGTGAAAAAGTAACAAACACGATTCCTAAAGAACTGTTAATCAGATAAATTGTTCGCATTTTCAAATTTTTTTGAATTTTCAAGAGTCAAAACCCCAGATTCTGCAGCTCAGCTTTTCCCTCATAACTCGGCTGAAACTAGTCGGATTGGGCTCAAAATTTTTGTGAACACTTATGAGTAGGTCACAAATATGACCCCCAACCAAATACTGATGAGATAAATTTTTCGGATTTTCAAAAATTTTTTTGATTTTTCCAGAGCCAAAATCACAAATTACGCAGCTCTGGGTTTTCGTTGATAACTTGGCTATTACCAGTTGGATCGGGTTTAAAATTTTTGTGAACACTTAGGAATATGTGACAGATACGTTTATCAATCAACTATTTATCAACTAAACCTTCAGATTTAAAAAAAAAATTTTAAATTTTCAAGAGTCAAAACCCCAGATTCTGCAGCTCAGTTTTTCCCTCATAACTCGGCTGAAACTAGTCGGATCGGGCTCAAAATTTTTTGTAAAAACTTATAAACATGTCACAAATATAACAGTCAATCAAATATTGACCAGCTAAATCACAGCTAAATTCGAATTAAAAAAAAAATTTTGCAGATTTGAAAACTTTTCGATGTGATGTGCTGGGCTTTCAGATAAGCTTAAGAAATGTTATTTTTCAATAAAATAAGTTAAAACTCCAATAATCATAGGTAAATAAGACATCTCAGGTTCTACACGCTACAAAAAAAAATTTTTTTTTTTTTTGCAAACATTTTTTTCCAATTTTTTTGTGGCCATTAACAAATTACAAACAAGCAATGATTTTTCAAATAAAATTTATATTAGAAAAAAAATTCACACTTATCAAAAAGTTTCTGAATTCCCCAAAAAGTTCTCAAAATAAAAATTTAAAAAAACAAATTTTTTTTTTGGTGTTTTGAATATTTTTTCTGTTTTTCTGGAAATGCATTAATTGTAAGATCAGCATCATTTTTTCCAAATCCTGATTCACTGATTGTGAAAATCCGATCTGACGCCCTTTCTTCCCAAAAATCAAAATCACTAAAAAAAAATTTTTTTTGAATTAAAAAATTTTTTTTAATTCTGAAAATTTCGCTGATCATAAGCTGTTTGAATGTCAAATTTGAAGCAGTTTTATGAGTCTGTTTCCACCAAACTTTGAGCTCGATCCGACTAGTTTCAGTCGAGTTATGTACATATATACAGTACCGTTCAAAAGGTTGAAAACTTTTGGTTTTTCGGGCATAACTTTTGAATCGAGAGGGTTATGGTTCTGAAAATTTGCATGAATCTGCCCGTAATGTTTTTGACAATCTCCAAAAATGAATTTGGTCATTTTTGAAAACTGCAGATTTTTCAAAAAATTTCAGATGCCAAAATTTTCGACCCAAAAATTTTTTTTTTTCACATTTTTCAAGACTCGAAATTTATTTTTAAAATGACGTTTAAAAACTAAAAGTATGATTTTAGTTGACTATGGGTCGATCGGACAATTTTCAGCTGACTTACAGCACTTTATCAAGGTCAAGGTCAAGGTATCAAGATATATTCAAAGTGATATTCAAAGTGCTGTAAGTCAGCTGAAGATTGTCCGATCGACCCATAGTTAATTAAAATCATACTTTTAATTTTGAAACTTCGTTTTAAAAATAAATTTTGAGTCTTGAAAAATCTGAAAAAAAAAATATTTTTGGGTCGAAAATTTTGGCATCTGAAATTTTTTGAAAAATCAGAAGTTTTCAAAAATAACCAAATCTTTTTTTGAAGCTTGTTAAAAACATTACGGGGCAGATTCATGCAAATTTTCAGAATCATAACCCTCTCCATTCAAAAGTTATACTCCAAAAACCAAAAGTTTCCAACCTTTTAGCGGTACTGTATCAAGAAAGTCGTTTTCATCTTCTTTTTTTCCTACTCGTTTTCAAATATTGTCCCAGTTTGTTGAAACTGATAAGTACACACAAATTCATAAATAATCAGTGACCCAAGTCTAAAAATAACCACCTCAAAAATAGCATCACCTCTCTCGAATTCTCACACTTTGATACCCCGTTTCCCCTATTGATAAGAAGAATGGTGGCTCCATGAACCGGTCAAAAATAGACATTTCAGTTATTTTATCACCTCCTCTCTGTTATTCTCGGTCACAAACCACCTCAGCGTATTGAAGAAAAGTGATAAGGCCGTTGCGGCCAAAAATAACCTTTCCTTTTGTCTAGTGTCAGACCGAAAAGAATCGGGACGGAAGAGAAGGGATCGTCACAATTGAAGACGGTAAAACGACGGCGGTAAAGAAGAAAAAGAAGAAAAAAAAAGAAAAGGAAAAGAAAAAGAAGACGTCAAACTGGTGGAATATGAACTTTCTTCGTCATCAGATCGGAGATTATCGATACGAGATTGACGGGGAAAAAATGTTTTATTTCGTTAATCGGGGTTGGTAGATTGGCTTGGGAATACTGTAGTGTAGTTAAAAAATCTTTCTGACATCTGACAGGCAAACTAGAAGAAAAAAAGCAAAATCCAAAAAAACATTTTTTTTTTTTGGAAAATTTGGAAATTTCTTTTTTTTTTTTTAACAGGATATTGCCTCGACTATGCCAATGCAAATTTTCATTAAATGTAATCGTAGCACAATGCTACAAAAATGCGGGAAATTTTTTGGAAAATTGAATAATTATTTTTTTTTTAACAGCAAAAAACTGGGAAAAATCGAAATAATCGCTGAAAATTTTCAAATTTTTTTTTCAATTTTTTTTTTGCAGAGGATTACTACGGTTGTGTCAGTAAAATTTATTGATTTTTTTTTTTTTTTTAATTAAAAGTGTGGTGTGATAGTGGCGAGACCCTGTAAAAATTGGGAAAATTTTCCAAAAAAAAAATTTTTTTCAAAATTTTAATTTTTCATAGAGTCTTAACACGGTTACAACTGTTTTAAAAAAACAATTTTTTTGTTTTTTTTTTAAGGGAAAATTGTAGAAAAAAACTGATAAAAACGGTGAAATTTCAAAAAATTTCAAAAAAAAAATTTTTTTTTGGAAAATTTGGAAATTTCTTTTTTTTAACAGGATATTGTCTCGACTATATCGGTGAAATAAAATGCAATTTTTCATTGAATACGATCGTAGCACAATGCTACAAAAATGTGGGAAAATTTTGGAAAATTGGATTATTTTTAAACAGCAGAAAAATCGAAATAATCGCTGAAAATTTCTAATTTTTTTTTTTCAATAATTTTGCAGGGTCTTACTACGGTTGTGTCAGTAAAATTTGTTGCATTTTTTTTTTGTTTTTTTTTTTTTGCTTTAAAAATGTGGTGTGATCGGCGCGAGACCCTGTAAAAATTGGGAAAATTTTCCAAAAAAAATTTTTTTTTTTCAAATGTTTAATTTTTCCCAGAGTCTTAACACGGTTACAACTGTTAAAAAAAAAAAAATGTTTTGTTTTTTTTTCAGGGGAAATTGTAGAAAAAACTGATAAAAACGGTGAAATTTCAAAAAATTTCAAAAAAAAAATTTTTTTTTGGAAAATTTGCAAATTTCTTTTTTTTTTACAGGATATTGCCTCGACTATGCCGATGAAATAAAATGCAATTTTTATCAAATGTGATTGTAGCACAATGCTACAAAAATGTGGGAAATTTTTGGAAAATTGAATTATTTTTAAACAGCAGAAAAATCGAAATAATCGCTAAAAATTTCGAAATATTTTTTTCAAATTTTTTTTTTGCAGGGTTTTTATTACGGTTGTGGCAGTAAAATGTGTTGCATTGTTTTTGTTTTGTTTTTCTTTAAAAGTGTGGTGTGATCGTGGCGAGACCCTGTAAAAATTGGGAAAATTATCCAAAAAAAAAATTTTTTTCAAAATTTTTAATTTTTCCCAGTGTCTTCACACGGTTATAACTGTTAAAAAAACAATTTTTTTGGTTTTTTTTTTCAGGGAAAATTGTAGAAAAAAACTGATAAAAACGGTGAAATTTCAAAAAATTTCAAAAAAAATATATTTCCACAATTGTTAATTAAAAAAAACAATTCTTTTTATTTTAGAACAACTTTTTTATGTTTTAATCGATTCAATTTTCAAAATAACAAAGCCAATTTTTAATGTTCAAGTTTTAAAAACATTTGGATAAAAAATTGAAATTTTCAAAAATTTCTAAAACCCAAAAGTCATGAAATTCTCTACATTACAGTACACTGGTCAATCACCAAACACTTGTTATTATTATTATTTTTCCCTCAAAAACAAACAGTTTTGCATAAGTCTAGTGGTCTACCGTAATCCTGAATTGTTGTGACAAACCAAACCGTCAAGTCATTTTCAATTAAACAAACAATCTATCATAGCATTCGATCCACAAAACTTACCACCAAATCTTTCGTTTCTTCTTCTTCTTTCAGGGATTTTTGATAACTTGATAGCCTTGATTCTTCAGAGGGCATTGTCTGAAATTTTTAAAATTTAAGGGATTAATGTCAAATATCACGTATTTGCTAGGGGTGTATTTCGTTGTAAAAAACGTGATTTCATGTACATATTTATTTATGAAGAAATGCCTCTTCTGACGAATACGTGATAGAAATCTGAGGAATGAGGAATTAAAGTTGAATGGACTGGCCTATTGTAACCAACCCAAAAGTAGATGGGCGGAAGGGCGGCCCGGAATCAATGTGTAAGGGTGTATTCAATTCACAAAACCTGAATCCGGTGTTTCTCTCTGGTCGCAAGGTTCGTCGATGACTTTGTGACGTCACGAGAATCGTTGAGAGATCAAAGTTGAGGCGGAGAAACTGAAGAGAGGCAGGAATGTGGTGGGCGGATGGGATACGGTAGGCCGGTTGGAATGCAATAAATGCGGAGGCAACAGAGCTCACAATGACTGCCCTTTTCTCTGAAAATCACAAGGATCCTGAATATGTTATTTTTAAAAAGAAAGGGCATGATTTTTGATGTAAAACAAAAAAAACAGCAGTGGTGAGTATTTGCCGACGAATTCGGAATTTTTGAGTAGAAATATGTACAATGTACAATGCATTGAGCCTACGAGCCGCTTGTGTGCCAATTAGATGGCTAATAGCTGATTTTTTCAATCAAAAATTAAATAAATAAAAAGAGAACAAAATGTTATCTACCACCTCCTGCTAAACACAGACGACCTTAAAATACCTATGCACCAAAATGTTTTATTTCCGAATCGCTGGGTAATAAAATTTGATTATGCTCATCACGCCTTTAGATCTAAATATAGCTAGACTATTTTTGGAAGTTGTCAGTTTAGAGTGGCAACTAAATATGATAAAATTATGTATGTAGGAACTATTTTTTTTTTTTTTTGAAAATCAATTCGAAACAAACAGAAATTTTTAGTACCAAAGGCCATGACTCGGGACTTTTAATGCAGCTTGAAGGGGGTGCCAACTTTCTGTGGAAAGTTGCTTAAAATATACTCTTGGGTGGGGGATTTTCGAATATCACATTGAAATCGCACAAAAAAAATTCTCTGATTTTTTTATGATTTTTACAAAAAAAAATAGAAGACCACGAGGAGTACACGAAAAATCGTGGCCGTGGCGTAGGAAACCCGCGGCCGCGGCTTCTAGAAAATTCCATTTTCACGAGAAATATTTATTTTTCTTGTAATTTTCCTCGTTTTTATCATCGATTTTCAATAAAACATGCTCTAATCGCATATTGAAATTTTTAGATAATTGCGAAAACACATTTTAGTCATGAATATCGAAAAGTCGATATTTTCCTGTCGTTCGATTCAACGTTTTAAATAGTTTCTTTTGAACATTTTTTGTTCAAATATAAACGTTACCGATAAAAAAGTGATTTTAATGCGGAATTGAGCAGGAAAACGAGAAAAAATTAAAGGTATGAGAATTTTGTTCCGAATTTGTTTTATCATTACTATTTTGATCAACACGCATTAATTTGCTATCTGAAATCACGAAATGATGTTTGTAATATATTTCCCAAAGATTAATGCAAAAATATTGGAAAAACACGGGAGAAAAATGATGAAAAAGAAAAATGGCGTTTGAATTTCGCGCCAAATCGTGTACTCCCCGTGGTCTTCTATTTTTTTTTGTAAAATTTGCCAAAAATCAGAAAAATTTTTTTACTCAAGAGTATATTTTAAGCAACTTTCCCCAGAAAGTTGGTACCATCTTTAATGATGTGGCCTAGAAAATGATAATACAGGCTCATGGTTAAAATAAAGCTCAGCACGCACGGACACAGCTGAAATTGTTCGAAGGCATTACGGTTTCAGCGTTTTTAATTTACTCGTGGAATTGTTTTCATTTTCTAGGCCACTACCAATTTGTTTTGTACTCACGCTAATTTCGAACTTTGACTAGCGCTGTCAACTGCTATTTTTCATTTTTAATATTTACCGTATACCGGAAATTTTCTAATAGAACGGTCCCCTAAAATAGAGAATATAAGAATGAACTTAACACTTTTTTCAATAATTTGGTTAGATTTTTCTAATTGTTACTTATTGACCGGTTTCTAATGTTGTTTTGTCATACATTTGCGTCGTTTTTATGAAAAATCCTCAAGATTTAGTATAAATTCAAACACATTGAAAAATTAAAACTAACTCTATAATATAACGGCCCCCTAAAATAGACCTGCCCTCCTAGGAGGGTAGTGAAAAATAGAACGGCCGGCCTTTCTATTAGAGTTATTTCCCAATATTTCTCGTTTCCCGATAGCCTTTTATAGGCCGGTATACCAACAAGGACTTTATGAAATGGTCTTCAGTGAAATGCACCTTTTTAAAAACGTCAAACTTTGAGGTCATGTGCATTGTTTTTCTGGTAAGGCAAATATTTTAGGAAAACGAGTATTTTTAGAAATCGTAAATTATTGAGGAAGTTTTTGAGTTTAAAAAAATCTGACAAACCCCGCACTGGTTTTGAAACCCACGAACTTGATCAGAAAATTGGATTAATTAAAATACTGTATTTTTGTGTTCTTTTCTTCCATCGCTGCGAGACCACATGGCCGCGGCCGAGAGACAGCGCGGGGCCGGCTGACAGCTTTTCATTAAAAAGTAATAAAATTGTGGGCAGCGTGTTTCAGCGTCCCCAAACACCAAATGGATGAAATAAAATCTTTTTTAGGCATTTTTAGCATTATGGTGTTTGGAGCCAAGTTTAAAGTTTATTTTGCTCTTCTTTGTCAATTATCCCTGACAGTATGCAAAAATTGTCTGCCCTCTGCCTCCAAATCACCCCAAACCTGTCCGACCTGATCTCTCATCTTCAGAAGATCATCTTGCAACCGGAAGCACTTTCTCATCAGTTTATTTTACACCAACAAATCTCCACCCTCTAGAAACGGCGTCTTATCAATTTCTAGGTAAATTTTATTTTTTCTAAAAATAGTCACTCTCCAAAACTGATAAAAGCCCTGCTCTATCTATTCACACTGACCACTTTCTTGCATCTGTCCTCACTTTGCGGCACAAATAGAAACAGAACAGATAATACAGCGCTCTGTGTCTCTGTATTCCAAGTATTGTCTCGTCAGACGTCGTTGAACTGTTGACGTCACCGAGTCGTCTGAACTTTGGATCTTGTATTCTCTTGACTTTGCGGCGTGTCGCGGCACGTCTCGTTGCGCACTGTATCGAATCGAGATTTATTTATTCTTCATTTGGACGATTTCGTATAGCGAAACTAATACTGTTATTGTGTTGCACTGACTGCAACGCGTCCCAGCCCATCCATTGAATGGTTTGTTTTAGCCTGAGCTATGGAAAATTATAGCCGCATAGCTTCTTGCTAAAACAAACCAGTCGATTCTAATTGTAAGGGTTTTGATGATTTATTAAGTTACGGTAAGACTTGCTAAATATTGGGTACCGTAGAGTTGTATGGCCCATTGTCGTGTTTTTGTGTAGATAGCCAAAAAATCTATAAGTTCAAATTTCAGATGACCTTTTGGATACGCGCGGTCCACCTCCTCCTCCTCCTGTTCCTCCACATCCACATCCACTCGCAGCTCAATTGCCTTTACAGTTACATTTTTGCAGCAGGTGCCACCACTCTTCTCATTTTTATTTTATTTACTAACCTAAACTTTCTATAATTCAGAACCATGCACCTCCACAACACCAAGTCCAAAAAATCGTCCATCAGCCTTCAGAAACTAATCTCTGAGAATCGCTTGCTCAAAAAACGCAATCAAAAAGCTCTACGAAAAATCGAGGCCATCCACACAAATTCTCTGGAAGAGCTCCAAAAGTTAATGGATGTGAACGATGAGAAACTAATCAAAACCACCATGGATTTGTCGCTGGAAAAGAAGAAATCGAGAGAGCTACAAATGGAATTCCAGAATTTGAAGATGTCGGAGGAAACGCTGAGAGATATCGTGAAGAAAAACAGCGAGATAGTTCAAAAACCGAGCGAAGCGCCGAGATGTGAAATTTGTGATGAAGAATATGCGCATGAGGGTGAAAAACTTCCGATTGTTTTGAGTGAGTTACACATTTCGTTGGACACTCGGTGTTCGCGTATTCACGGGGCGCTGGCAACTGCCTTTTTTCAAACAGATTTATCAAAAAATAAGCGAAGCTTAAAAATAATATAAAAAAATTAAAGAAAAAATTAGTGCGCGTAAAATGTGTTGTATCGGGTGCAAACACCGCGGCGCACAAATGCCCAAATGAACACAAAACTTTTTAATTGTTTTCCGCTTCTTCCAGATTGCGGCCACACTCTCTGCCTGGAATGCGTCTACAGAATCGCCGGACACTCTTATTATTTCTGCTGTCCGTTCGACCGGCGAGCCTTTCAATTGTGCGAGCACGGAGCCAGGTGTCTTATCAAAAATTACGCCCTTATCCAAATGGTCAACAGAAGATGTGATGCGGAGAATCAGAATCCGAATCAGATGGTGAGCACTTGTTGCGAAAAACTGCAGAACATTGGAGCGTCGTAACTCAATTTCGATACCTGGATGTATTTCTAAGTTGTTTGTATTTGTTTTTGTTTCTTGTTCTTAATCAAAAGCTTCATATACATGTGTAAATATGTACTTGTTTTGTTTTGTTTTAAAATATTAAATATAAAATTTGTAATTTTACCTTTTTTTTTGTTTTTTTTTTTAATATACATACACAAGCCTGATCTGGCGCCTATCGGCGCAGGGACAGAAAAAAAGTTAGTCGTGAAAACCGATTGAACTTGGCCCTGACCCTCTGGCATTAATTTGGCGACATGGTTCCATAGGGACAAGTTGGCACGTAGGAAAGCTTTTGAGGCATTCCCGCAAGCCGTTAACAAACACTTAAAATCTGGACGACCGGAACAGTTTGATGAACACAGAAAGAGACGGAAAGTGATATTCATTGGTTAGGAAACTTTTGATTTTATGATATACTTTCATTGGTGCCGAAAATTAGGGCTCTGCACGGTGTCCCAAAGTGGAAAAATGTCTTCAACTGTTTGCACTCTCTTCTCTCTCCCTCACCACCGCAGTGCAGCTATTTTTTCAACGGGAATTTGTTTCTTTTTTGATTTTCAGCAAGACTAGACCACTTTTTGAAAATCTGTCATTAAAATATATTCTTAAGGTCAAATGCTTCATTTTTATTACAAAAACACCACGATTGGTGCAGAATTGACAGAGGAGATGCATTTTAAAATGTTGAAACATCGAGAAAAAAACCGAATTCGCACGTTTTGAGCTGGTCGTGGTATTAAAATGTTCGCGAGAAAATTCTGCACAAGGGAGACATTTAAAATGCATTATTATGTTGCAGAAAATTGAGTTTTTAGTAAAATTCTGTACTAATTTTTTTTAATGCATCTCCTCCGTCAATTCTGCACCAATCGTGTGGTTTTTGTAATAAAAATGAAGCAATTGACCTGAAGAATATATTCTAATGACAGATTTTCAAAAAGTGGTCTAGTTTTGCTGAAAACCAAAAAAAAAACAAATTCCCGTTGAAAAAATAGCTGCGCTGCGGTGATGAGGGAGAGAGAACGAGAGATGCGCCAGCAGTTATTCCTAGCGGCGCTTTTCCCGTCCGGGACACCGTGCTCTGGAACGTTTCAAAACCTGCCATTTCGAAACTGGGACATTTCGAAACTTTTGTGCATTTTCGCGCCGTATTGTGAAAACAAAAAAGTTACAACGCGGTGTTTGCGTACTTTTAAAACTGAAACGAAAAAGGGAACATTTCTCTTCATTTTTCATGCTATTTCTCTCATTCTCGTTTGAAATTTCAAATGTACGCAAACACCGCGTTGCAACTTTTTTGTTTTCACAATACTAGTGTATTTAAATTTCCATAAAAATAAAAATTATTGATAAAATCAAAAAATTTAAACCAAATGAGCGTGCGTTTTGGTGTCAATTGGCGAAAAACGCTACGCAAAAATGCAAAAAAAGTTTCGAAACGTCCCAGAGCCAAAAATGGTACTAAAGTATCGAAACGTCACAGTTTCGAAGTGGCAGGATTCGAAACGTCCCAGAGCCCTTTCATTTGTACGGCGTACTGACCGGAACGTTATTGGCAATGCGCTCAGCTGAGTGTGCATCTATCCGACGAGAGTTTGCTTCAAAACAACAATATCCCCGCACTCTGCTTCTCTGCATCTCCTCTTCGTATCAGTTTAACGCAGATAAGTGGCTGCGCAGCTGAATGCAGCCTACGGTAAAATAAAAAAGCCCGCCCAGTTGAAATGTTATTTTCCAATGTTCCGTCCAACATGCCGTGATATGTCTCGGCAGAAACCCCAGACAGTCTGCGAGCAGCATGCGCTCATAGAACTGTCTGCACGCAATGAATACGAGTCGAAGCTGTCTAAAAGCATTCCAACAGCAGTCAGCACACAATATCTCGCAAAGAGGGGGAAAACGAGAGAACTGTCCGTAGACTGTTGTTTGCGTCGAGAGAAATCATCTGCTCGCGTCACTTATTGATTATTCGTAGTGGCGTTTCCGTCTCATTTTCATTATTAATTTCTCTTTTGTTGCGGTTAAATTTCTATATATTGTTATCATCTATTTGAAATTACGTTGTTGTCAATAAAATCGATTGCGCGACCTGTCGTACTCGAAAAAAAAAATCATTTTAGGGTAAACTTCGAAAATTGTTCAATTTTCCAGTTTTTTTGCAGATTTTTGAGACAAATATCATAATTGTATTTTTCTCATGATTAGTTGATTTTTTTGAATAGAAAAAAAAGTTTTTTGCTATTTGGAAAATGCAATAAAAATCCTCATCGAAATTATCGATTTTTCATTTTTTTTTTGCCAATATGTACAATTGTCTTTGCTCTTCTTTATTTCGGTTACGATGGCTCGCTATTATTATTTTTTCGTTTATAATGTGGTTATTCCTTTTATGCAATTTGCATTGGAATAGCCCCATAACCTTTCTCGCTATATTTGCCACGGAGTGACATTTCATGGTGAATTTTAAGATAAAAAACTTTTCAATTTATTCATCTACCGTAAAAACTGTAATAGAAGCGCCCCTGTAATAGAGACGCACCAAAAATAGCAGGTTGAAAATAGATGTGCCTCTATTACAGTTTTTACGGTATTCCTTCATTTATTTTGTATGAAAACGCGTTTATATATTATGGATTCGTGACGTAGCGACAGGTTTCTGCAAGTCGTGCGCCAGTCAAATGAAAAAAAATTTGCTAAAAATAGTTTTCTCTCACGCTGCCAAGACCAGAATCGTGGTGAGACTCGGCGATTGCTGACGCATAACTTGACACGCTGTCTCGCTACGTCACGAATCCATAATATACCACAAGGTATCACTTCGTCGCGAAATCGTTATGCCATTGCTTTGTGTTTTTAATTGAGTTGCGACATCAACACGTGAAACGTCGCTCACTTTTTTCACATAAAAATTCAAAATACACGAAAATGTAATGTTCGCATAGAAAAAAGTGGGCGGAGTTTCACGCTTTTATCGGAACTCGATTGAAAACAATAATTATGAAGTTTATTTTTAATCTAGAAATGCGAATACATTGGAAACTGCTCGAGATGGTGCAGCCCCAAATCCGAAGCGCCCGAATCCGAAGTGGTACGAATCCGCACTGCGCCCGAATCCGAAACCGCCCGAATACGAAGTGCCCGAATCGGAAGTGTTACGAATCTGAACTGGTACTAATCGTAACCGCCCGAATCAACAACGCCCGAATCAGTAATGGTACGAATCCGAAATGGTATGAATCAGGAACGCCCGATTCAGAAGTGGTACGAATCCGAAGTGATACAAAGTGAAGTGTACTTATACCGTGGTATGAAACCCAAGTGATACAAAGTAAACTGCGCAAAGTTACGGTTGCGGGTGACCTATTTTTTTAAGTTGTGCAAGTTTTAAGCTTAGCAATGAGTGGCATTGCACTCAAAATGCATATTTTTCATATACGTTTGTTAATTTTTTTTTGTATTTTTATGCATATTTTCTTGGATTTTCATTCATATTTTAATCTTAAAAGTTAGATTTTATTCACAAAAAAACTTTACAGGATTCCAGTAGGCACGCCTTTTTGTTTTTATGTTTTAATTCTTAGGACAAACAAACAAACACAAATACAAATTTAATATTTTATATGTAAGATTAGTCAGGTTTTCAAAAAAAACATGTTATATCTCGATTCAAGACGAGAAATAAACCCGACACCGCTATGAAATTAGTTTGCGCCCTATTCACCCAAAGTTATCGCAAGCGTCTATAATGTCGAAGCGTCATCGAAAAATCTATCTAACATTTCTCAATAACTTTATCGACAAATTGATCGAAAAATTTGCTGAATCTGCTTCGAAAATTCACCCTGTGTAAATAAATTAGAAAACATTTTACCGGTGACATCGCTGGAAATTTTTGTGTTAAGCGCTTCTGATCTGTACCACTTCTGATTCAGGCGTTTCTAATTTGGGCGCTTCAGATCCGTACCACTTCGGATTCGTACCACTTATAACTCGGGCGTTTCTAATTTGGGCGCCTCGCATTCGTACTACTTCGAATTCGGGCGGTTTCGGATTCGGGCGCAGTGCGGATTCGTACCACTTCGGATTCGGGCGCTTCGGATTTGGGGCTGCACCCTCGAGATGACTACAAGCCCATCACCTTTACGATCAATCTCCTCGGAGCTGTGGACGACTAAGTTATAGGTAATATTATTTATGCTTTTTGCTTTGTCTGTGTGCCTTACCGATATTACTGCGTCGCGAAAAAATTTATCCACAAATACCGTAAAAACTGTAATATAGCGCCATGGCGGTCTATTTTTCGGAGTGGGTCTAGGGGTGGCGCTGTATTAGAGGTGGCGTTCTATTAGAGAGTGGCGGTGTATTTTTCGGAGCTGAATTTTTAGAAAAACAAATCAAATTTTTTTTTTCATTAACCAAAAATAACAAAAATCAACAGAAAAAATAGAAAAAAAACGAATGTAAATATTGTCGACCCGCAACGACGGTGAAACGCGCTCCACTGATTTTAGTACTTTGTGATTTTCAATTTGGATTCCGAATTATTATTGTTTTAAAAAAGTTGTCATCAGCAAAGCCGCGTTAACTTAAAAATTAAGCTCCGCCTCTTCACGCGAATTTCATGAAAATTTTATTTTCCTTCACTTTTTTTTTCGTGAAATTTTTAAAAAGGTTAAAATTCGCGTTAAGAAGCGGGTCCTAAATTCAAAGTTTACGCGGCTTCGGAGATGACAACTTTTTCGAAACGATAATATTTCATTTCACGTTGAATTTATACGCGAAATGAAATAATTTGGATAGCAAAATGAAAATCAAAAAATACTAAATTCAATGGAGCGCGTTTGACCGTCATGGCGGGCCGATAATATGCATTTGTACTGTTATTCGAATTCAAGAGACATATCACTGTCATCCTACTACAGTATAGCACTCGCACGGAATTCCTGAATTGGAGCGGTACCGAATCAGAACCGCTCGAACAACGCAAAGAAGAATTTTTTTGTAGATTGTGATTCCCTGAGGTGTATTACGTGCACTGGTTTTTTTAGTACAGCTCCATTTGAAGCAGTTTTATTTCATGCAATTATATTCCGTTGCAGTTCTATCATGCTCGAGTTCTATACCGTAGTACCCTCTGTAATCAGCTAGCTTTATCGTTCATTGCACACCTCGGTGTTTGTGTACTTTTGATTACAGTAATCCACGTTGAAAAAAAATTACTGGAACACCGGCTCATGTTTATAGGCCGCAGTTTGTCAGAGTGGCGGTGTATTACAGGGTGGCGTTCTATTAGAGGGTGGCGTTCTATTTTTCGAAGTGACATTGGGTGTGGCGTTGTATTACAGGTGGCGTTCTATTAAAGGTGGTGTTCTATTACAGTTTTTACGGTATGTGCAAACATTTGGTAATGTGCCAGAAATCGGAAAAAAAAGTTATCTGATTTTTTATGATCTTTACAATAAAATAGAAGACCACGGGGAGTACACGAAGTCGCCTACGAAACCAACTCTTTTTTTGAAATGGACGAAACCTATGCTTCCGGTGCTACTTTGAAATAAGACTGTAGCGAAATAGAACTGTATCGAAATTGAACTCGCTTCGGAACAGAACTGTAGCAAAATAGAACTGTAATGCCGCGCCCAAAGTTTAAAAAATTCCTGAAATCAGGAGTTTTTTTTCAGTCCAAAGTTCCACAAAAAATCCCAGAAAAAACAGGCGGTTACAGTTGAAACCGGTGTTACCGTAGTTCCTTCGCTGCGAGACCTTCTCTGTTTGAACTTGAATTTTCCCCCAAAAAAAAAAGAAAAAATTGAGCAACTGTGGGAAAATTCAAGTTTAAGCATAGAAGGTCTCGCAGCGAAGCAACTACGGTAACACCGGTTTCAACTATGACCGCCTGTTTTTTCTGGGATTTTTTTGTGGAACTTTGGACTGCAAAAAACTCCTGATTTCAGTGATTTTTTGAACTTTGGACGCGGCATAACGAAATAAAACTGTTCGGGAGGGAACTGATCGGAATAGAACTGTAGCGATATAGAAATAAATTAGCAATAGAGTGCGATTGCATTGCAGAATGGGCGATCGCCCATTCGGTTTGGCAACTCGCCGACCGCTCGTTCATTCAGTTTCCTTCGCGGTCCTACACTGCCACTGGATGTTGCCAAAAAAGCCTAAACAGTGCCTGATGACATGAAAATACTACTAATAGTAAAACAAACATTAAAATTTGAATGGCGGGTGAATTTGAAGGATCCGGAAGAGTTATCCGTCAAAGTTGTGTTATTCATGGAATTGCCGTTAGGGCGAACCGTCCGCTGTTTGGGCGAGTCGCCTGGCATTTGGACGAGCCGCTCGCCATTTGGCGTTATATTCCGAACAGTTCTATTCCGAACGGTTCTATTCCAAAGCGAGTTATATTTCGCTACAGTTCTATTTCGTGCGAGTTCTATTCCAAAGTAGCACCATATTTCCAATTACCTGGCGTGATTTTGGTCGATTTGAGAGTAATTTACCAAAAAATTGTGAGAAAATGAAAAAAAAAATTATTGCTGAAGACAATAAAACTTTCGAAAAGGCAGGTTGGTCTTCGTGTACTCCCCGTGGTCTTCTATTTTTTGTAAAGATCATAAAAATCTGAGAAATTGTTATGTGCGATTTCGATGTGATATTCGTAAATCCCCCAAGCAATACTGTTATGGATTCGTGACGTAGCGAGACAGCGTATAAAGTTATGCGTCAGCAAAACTTGGGTATCGCCACGATTTAGCTCTTGGTGCCGAGAGAGGAATCAATTGTTTAAAATTTTTTTTTTTCATTTTTCTGGCACACAACTTGCAGCAACGTGTCGCTTCGTCAAAAATCCATACACTGGTGAACCGCGCGCGGGCCCGCGGCGGCTCCGCAGACGCTACGGGCCCGCCACGGGCCCGCAGCGGGCCCGCCAGCGCTTGGGTGCCCTCCCTGGCCGCTGGCGGGCCCGCGGCGGCTATGATATTTGGTAGGTGACTGACAGGTGAAAAAAATTTTGTTTCCAATGGGTTTATAAATGAATTATAGTTATTTTAAACGAAGTAAAATTGCGCATAGGACACTAATCAGTTGAGTTTTTGATCGAAAATGCTGATATTCAGTGGTGATGCGCTGGCGGGCCCGCTACGGGCCCGCGGCGGGCCCGCCAGCGTCCAGCTGACGAACGGGTGGGCGGATGGTAAACTGTCTCAAGAAGGTATATAAATTTTTTCTTTTCTAGTTTTATGTGAATAATAACGAGTACAAATATTTTTTTAGTAGACTTTGTTCTAATTGTAAGAATTGGACATGACCGACCGCGGATAAGTTGCAGAAAAGTTTCATTAACGTTTCGTTTGTTTTGATATTTGTTGAAAACGTTTTGTTCTAATTTGAGAAGTGTTTATTAGGTTTTCAAACAATTTGCATCATGAAAACAAAAATCCGCAAACACCGTAAAAATAAGTGGGCGGAGTTTCATGTTCTCATG
Source organism: Caenorhabditis japonica (assembly GCA_963572235.1). Lineage (NCBI taxonomy): Eukaryota > Metazoa > Nematoda > Chromadorea > Rhabditida > Rhabditidae > Caenorhabditis > Caenorhabditis japonica. Next base: position 19,341,086 of record OY754343.1, on the reverse strand, counting down.
TCGCAAGTTCATTGAAAACAAAATTATTTATACAAAATTCAAACAAACAGATGAAGGAATTCAAAAAAACTACGAGTTTCGTTCGCTACCCAACTCTGCAAACGTATTCTTACATGTCGTGAATGTAATTCATTTCTTGTGAATAATTCACATCTATAAACACTGTATTTTCTCTAAAAAAGTGCAGCTTCAGTAACGAAGCTTACAGTACCTGCTAAAAATAATTTAGCAGCCTTTATTAAAAATTCAGCATTTACGTTTTTCTTCGAAAAAATGAAGAAGTAACTGAAGAAATTAAGAGAATTTTCGTCTCCCGGTTTCACGTGAGATGTCACTCCGCCACGAATCCATTATATGTGTTTTCCATCGATTATAGTTTTTATAGAAACAATATTTCTACGCTGCTAAAAGAGTCAAGCCGGTAAAGGAACCTTTATCGCCTTATCCCTATCGCGTGCCTTTTTTAACAAGTCTCTTAAATGCTGTGTCAATATCCAGTACACGTCAGCGTAGTAGGCTTGAAATGCTATTGTCGAGCGGGCACTCGATTTTCCTGATATTTTTCCTTTAAAGTCACAGTGCGCATTGCGCGCCGCCAGATGCAAAAGATAAACTATTTTCACGTGACCTCTGGCGTGCGCGGAAACGTGGGCGGCGAGCTTGCTGGATTCAGACAGGCGGTTAGATTCTTCATTCCTTATTCCGAATTCCCAATTCTTATTCTTGGATTCTATTTGTGCTGTATTGTGGTTTCAATAAACCGTTATTGATTCACCACCGTCTTCCTGTCGTTGAGTCGTGAGCTGCTGGCAGCCACGCACCGTTCGTCACTTCCACAACTTCATCACACGTGCAGCTAGCTTGGGAGGGAGCCCCCCACCAAGATAGTTCGCGCACTTGGGGGCCGAACCAAATCGACGAAAATTGAGATTTCCACGGAGACCCCGGGAAATTCTCAATTCTTCAATTCGACTACATCCGCACCACTCAATTGGGAGGGAGACCCCCATCAATAGAGTCACGCGACGTCATCCACTGGAATTGGGCGACCAACGAATTCTCTCGACTGAACTTCAACGTTCACAGTTGTCTAGCGCAGAGATCCTGCCAGGCATTTGAGAAGCATCGATTGTTGGAGTTTCTGAAACCTGCCGGTGAGAAACTGCATCGTTGGATTCTACTTTGAGAAAGTGGAACATTCGAGTTGTAGAGATAAAGGAGCAAGATCTGCACTTTTCTCACACTCTTTCATTGACATTGGTTTAAAAACTTGAGAAAACAAGTTTCACCGATGGATTCAACATTAAACTTTGTGATGGAGCATGAAGTGACAAACTGCAACGGACAGGAGGACGAACACAAAGTCAGTATATTCGACAAGAAGACTCTCGATGAGGAGGTAGACTGCGACAACCGTGAAAGGGAGCACGAAGCGAGAAAAAGAGAAGACGAAGCTCGGCTAAAGGTAATCGAGCAAGAGTTTCGAACATATGGAAAAGTTTCCCCGAATGCGGTGAAAAAAATTATCGAGCCGATCAGAGAAAGATTCTCGCAGAGGGAACAACTGATTGTCAAAAAAGAAAACAAAATTGTCGAACTTCACCAAAAAGTTCAGGAATTGACGAGTGATCTTCAGGAAAAGGCATTCTTCGACAGCAGTTCCGATAACGAAGACGTCAAGGCCATTCAAGAGTTCATGATGATGAACGGAATTGGAACCGTGAAGGATATTGAAGACATTTTGGATGAATGCAGTAAAAACCGACGAAATCTCATTGAAACAAAGGAATTGTTGCAGATGAGTATGAGTGAGGAGAATAAGCTCAGTGGCCGACTCCTTCAGCTACGAGCCCAAAACAGGGATCTGCGGCGCAAAATCGATACCATGGATAAGGAGATGGAGTCAATGAGAAGGAATCTCGAGCAGGTCGACAAGAAGCTCAAAGCAGAAAGGCTGAAGAAAGAAAGTGAAGACAGAAAAGTCGTGGCGTACGAGGAAAATTGTCACCAGGACACGGACGATTGCCCACCACACAGACTCTCGCAGAATGGCTCGCGAGGAATTCGCAGTCTTCGAGATCTACGAATTGATCGAATTGAAAATCCAAGGGGAGAAAATCAAGACACGGATCAAGTCCTTGAAGAAGTGTTTGACAGAGAGGGTACGCAAGATAGTGGGCGTTACAGAGAGAGGAGTTCTCCATTCCAGTCTGAACTGTCACTGCTCAGCCAACTGTATCTTGAACAGAACCTGCCGGAGCCACCCAAGTATACAGCAGAAAAGGATTCTGTGAGTATAGGAGCTTTCGAAAGAACGTTTGCAATGAAATTCGGGAGACTTTCGACAGAACAACAGGTCACTCTCCTCGAAACAAAATACTTAGCTGGTAAAGCGCTAAAGGCATTCCGAGGTCTTGTAGAGACGGAAAAGCACAGTGTCGGGAGCATTCTGAGAGCCCTCGCCAACAGATTACGAATCTCGGCAGAGGATGAGACCAGAAGAGCAAAAACACGTTGGGAGTTGCTGAGAATTGCTGAAAGTCAGTCAGTCGAAGATTTCTGTCTACTTCTTGATGAAGTGGCAAGAGTCGCATATCGCCGCCTGCCGCCGGAAGAACTCTCTTCGTTGAAGACTGCTAAGCTTCTTGAAGCCATTGCTGGAAGTGAGGCATTGCGATGCATGATTGACGCCAAGCTGCTTGAATCTCCGGAGAAGGAGCACTATGACATCTCTCGGTTGTTAGCAATCAGACATGAGATGAGTTTGAAAGAGTTTAGAGAGAAAAAAGAAGTAAGGAGCCAGCGAGATGGAAACATGGTGACAGTCAATAGAGAAGTCCGAAACTTCTCGAACGTGTTGCCTAATCGTCAAGGCTTCCCGAAGATCGCAGTGCAGTGTTTTAAATGTGGTGTATACGGTCACACCGCCAGAATTTGCCCGATATTGGCTGAGGCACCAGTTCAGAGAAACGCATTGAAGGAACCCAACCTAAAAGTGGAAAGCATCGACATAAAAGGTTTAGATGTGCAACAGGGAAAACGAGTGAAGAAAGACGTAGTTCGAGGAACTAAAATGATCGAGAAAGGAAAAATTGGATCTGCTGATGTCGACTTTGTTATTGATAGCGGGTCATGCATATCGCTGATGTCTATGAAAACGTGGAGCCGGATTTTGAAAATCAACGGCGTGGAATGGAAAAAGAAAGTGAGAAAGGAGAAAACTGATCTTAGGACAGTTTTCACAGCCGCAAACGAGCCCATCAAGCTGATTGAAAAAGTCTCAGTGGAGACTGCCATGCGGACCAGGACTCGAAGATTGACTTTCTACGTTGCCGCAGTGGACCGAGAAACGATCATTCTGGGAACTGGAGCATTCAAAGCCATGGGAGTTCAACTAAAGATCGATGAACCGTCCAGAGATGTTCGAATAGTCGATGAAGTTAAACTGGACAGACATGGACGGAAGATTGTTGAAATTGTCGTCGAAGGTATCACCCACAAAGAAAGAAGACTCTGTCTCATTACTCCAACGTCAAGATTTTTGACTGCAGGAGTTTGCCAAGTGAACAGTAAGGGAAGATCACGGATCAAAATTGCCAACCATATGAGCGAAAGTATTTTTCTTCGAAAGGGGCAAAAGATTGCAACTGGAAAGCTAAATGGATTTGAAGTTTTGAATAAAAGACCGGAACTTCTAGGAAAATTGAACAAGTGGCTTCGGGATACAGAAGATACCAAACCGCACAAGCCGACCGTGTGCGAGGTTAGACGGGAAGTCCAATTCGGTGGAAGACACCCGAAGGGCCCACTCGAAAAGGACGGGGAGGATGCCGTTGGCAATGTTCATTCAGATGCGGATTCCAGATTCGGACTTGCTCATGGACGAAAGAATGGTCAAAAATTTGTGAAGAAAAATGTCAGCACAGGACAGAAAGAGCACAAGAGACGCTCAAAGGAAGAGCTGAATGGAACTAGACGTGAACAGCATGTCCAGCCTGCGAACCGAACGTTCATGCGCCCGCGTAGTTGTTTGGTGAGGAACACCTTTGGCGAGAAGTACACCAACCAACCCGTCGACACGCTGCTTGTCATGGCACCAGGTGTTTCGGAGAATGCAGTCCCTCTAGTTTTCACGGAAAAGCTGATTTTGAAGAGATCGCAGTCCGCTGAAGAGATGCTGCTGAAGCAACTCAAGAAGAAGCGCTACTCACGGATGATTATGATCATCCCATTTGCGACTGATGATGGTTACGTGGACCAATGGTCAAGGCTGATCAACGTGGTGCCGGGATCAACAAATATCTTGCTGATTCCCGCGCCTACCTCGGTCGACGATTTTTCACTGGCTGAAGCATTCATCTCCCTTGTGGCGAGCGTGAAGAGGTCGAGAGGTAAACTCGACGTGATTTCTCCGGGAGGTCGGGTGATGACACACAAGAATCAGAGGCTCGTGGATTTGGGCGATCAGATGAACCCGTTCGACTACTGGCATGTCATCAACAACGTGATCCGCGGACGGAATCTGGTATGGCAACCGCTGAAAGTGAGTGTGGTGGATATGGGCCAGACACGGAGGAGATCGGAATTACGCCAGAGACGGCAGTACCCGCATCGCGAGAAGTGATAATTAATGTTTACATTTTATCGTTCCTTCCTTATTGTTGTGTGTCAATTATTTTATTTGTTGTTATTGTTGTAAGGCTTGTTCTGATCGTTTTGTCGGGTTGGTCCACAGCTCATGCCGATTTCGTTTCATTGTTTGCCGTTGTCATGCACTGTAGGATCACACGTTTGCTTTTGTGGGCGGACTCGAAAAGGACCGGGATGTCGAGCGGGCACTCGATTTTCCTGATATTTTTCCTTTAAAGTCACAGTGCGCATTGCGCGCCGCCAGATGCAAAAGATAAACTATTTTCACGTGACCTCTGGCGTGCGCGGAAACGTGGGCGGCGAGCTTGCTGGATTCAGACAGGCGGTTAGATTCTTCATTCCTTATTCCGAATTCCCAATTCTTATTCTTGGATTCTATTTGTGCTGTATTGTGGTTTCAATAAACCGTTATTGATTCACCACCGTCTTCCTGTCGTTGAGTCGTGAGCTGCTGGCAGCCACGCACCGTTCGTCACTTCCACAACTTCATCACACGTGCAGCTAGCTTGGGAGGGAGCCCCCCACCAAGATAGTTCGCGCACTCTATAATACTGAAATTACCGTTTTAATAACGTTGACAATCGGGTACTGCGGATTGACGTTGACAATGAGTTCAGCACAGGCTAACATCGCTCAATCTGCCTATTTTAAAGCGATTACGTGTAAATTAATTTTTTTTAATGTTAAATTTTGTGATTTTATACTCATTTTTTGATTATTCATCAAAAATATTAACGTAAAAAGTCAGTATTACCCAGTTTTCTTGAAACAAATGGCACGCAGCATTATTGCAAAATCGGGTGCCGCAGTCTGCAAAGTGGGCGGGGCTTAACTTTTTTAATATTTTTTTTGTCAAAAAACTTCAATTTTACGTGTTTTTCTGCCGTTTTTTATCATTAATTTTCATTTTTAATTAATTTTTTGTGTTCTCAGGGGAAGAACGGATCAAAATGGCGACATTTTGCGGTCGGCTGAGGCTAAAATCCGCCTGAAAAACGAGTAAGTTTGTAAAGTACGTTTTATGGGCTTTTTTTGTTGAGATATTTATTATTTTCAGGTGGTAAAGACGCGAGGCTGCTATGGAAAAAATCAAATTCATCTGGCCAATCGGTATGTTTTGAAAAGTTTTAGTCTTGTTGAAATTTGCGAAAAAAGAGCAAAATAAATTGTATTACATATGTTGAAAACAAAAAATTGCAACTCGGTGTTTGCGTAATATCGGGTCAACTTAGAAAATTAAATGAAGAAAAATTATTAGCGAGCCGATTTTTTATTTAGACCTTTATTTCCCAGAAAAGTACAGAAAACTGAAAATGGAAGCGGAAATCCGTAATTTTTTCCTCGACTGCAATACCTTTAACAAATTTCCTAAAGCCGGTAGCGCACCGATTTGAACCAACTTTAAAAAATGTAGTAAATTAAACGAAGAACAATATTTATTGAGCCGATTTTTTGGCTCTGGGACGTTTCAAAACAAGGCGTTTCAAAACTTTTTTGCATTTTTGCGGCGTACTAGTGTATTTAAATTTCCATACAAAATACAAATAATTGATAAAAGAAAAAAATAAAAACCTTATGAGCGTGCATTTTGGTGTCAATTGGCAACAAACGCTACGAAAAAATGCAAAAAAGTTTTGAAATGTCCCAGTTTTGAAATGTCCCAGAGCCGATTTTTCATTTGGCTTTCATTTTCAAAATAGATCCAGGATTTCTTTCATGGAAGAGAAGATTTCTCAAAATGGCCTAGGATCTGCATCGGTACGTAGTGGAAAAAAAGCCGATTGGCACAAAACTTGCCCAAAAATTTTCAAAGCCACGGGGCTTGGAGCGACCAAGTTCTGGTGCGAAATATTTAGGTGCTTTTTGCGCAGATCAAATTTGGAAATATGCTTTTGAAGAAAGGAACTGAATGAAATAGGGATGACACAAAATAACGCTCTATTTCGTTTTAACAACGATATTCCCTAAAAATATTGAAAACGTTAGAAGCCCAGTTAAACCACGTACCAAGTGATTCTAAGAAGTCCGTGTCAATTATATGCAATTATCGGTCTTCCTTGACTTATTTGAAATTCTACGGCTTAAAAAGAGTTGAAAAAATTTAAAAAAGAGTTATTTTCAACTGTTTTTGAAAACTTTTTTATGTACTTTTTAAAATAACATGAAACTCTACGCAATTTACTTGTGGAAATAAAGTTTTTAAAAACTCCGGGATGCCGTATTTAGCGCCAGCTCTCACATAATAAACTTATTCAATTTTCAGACACGTGCGACATCTCGATTCGGACGATCGACGATGAGATGATTCGGGCAACGTCATCGAAGAAATTTGTGATAATCTAATAATTTTCTAAATTTTTCTTTTCTGTTTTTTAATAAACTGTCTTATTAATAACATCAGTGTTAGTTTCTAATAGAAAATATCAAATAAAGAAAAAAAGCAAGAAAGGGGTCACCCACGCGATGTAGCAGGTAGCGAACCGCTGGCGGGCCCGCCACGGGCCCGCTGCGTGCACCACGCGTGTACTCTTTTAGCTGTCAGCGGTGCGCTGGCGGGCCCGCGGCGGGCCCGCTGCGGGCCCGTGGCGCTTCACCAGTGTAATATATATATTTTAAAACAGTTTCCCTAAAAAGTTAGCACCTCCTTTAAAACGTAAATTTTTTTTCGATAAGGCACGTTTGGTACTTACATACCGTAAAAACTATAGTAGGACGGCATGCCCTTCTATTGTTTCATTTCATCGCAACTGCCTGGTATTTAGATGTTTGCACACCATACTCGACAAAACACTTTCTAACCAAGCAAGCATGAGACGAGCGAAGTTTGGTGTGCAAACCTCTAAATACCCGGCAGCTGTGATGAAATGAAAAAATAGAAGGGCATGCCGTTCTATTAGAGTTTTTACGGTATTAATTTCTTAAAATTTACTACTATTAAATGTTATTTCAGATCGAAACCAGTAGCCCGTTCGCCCAACGCCGCCTTCACCCGATTTCGAAATTAATTTTTTATTCGGAATTTCTGTTTTTTTGTTTAACTTGAACTTGTTTTTGCTGGTGCGCATGTTCTTTATTTAATAAATTGATTGTTTTCAGTCCAATATACCGACAGTATAAACTATCCGTAAAGCGAACGGCCTGCCAGAAATTGATAAGCTGCGCGCAGACTGTTTGGAACTGCCGGCAGAGAACTGTCTGCGCGCAATCAAACAGCTGTCTAGTAATTCTCATCAGACTGTTGTTAGGTTGCGCGCAGACAGTTTGGCAACTGACCGCAAACTGTATAGGGTTTCTGCCGAGTGTGGTAGCTCTTTTACGTACCAGTTTTCTATCCGACGATTTTGCTTCGGGTGCAGTTCTCCATTGGCACGGGGTGTTGAGAGGAGGCTACCCCGAATCAGAACTGTCCCAAATCAGAACTGTCCTGAATCAGAACCGTGTCCTGAATCAGAACTGTTCGTATCAGAACTGTCATAAATCAGAACTGCCCTGAATCAGAACTGTCCTGTATAAGAACTGTCCTTTATCAGAACTGCCCCAAAGCAGAACTGTCCCGAATCAGAACTGTCCTGAATCAGAACTGTCCCGAAGCAGAACTGTTCGTATCAGAACTGTCCCGAATCAGAACTGTTCGTATCAGAACTGCCCCAAATCAGAACTATTCAATAAGCATGCTTACGGCCTAATATGTTGTTTTTTCATAATAAAACAAATTTTATTTAAAACTCATACAGGATAGTTCTGATTTGGGGCAGTTCTGATACGAACAGTTCTGATTCGGGACAGTTCTGATACGAACAGTTCTGCTTCGGGACAGTTCTGATTCGGGACAGTTCTGATACAGGACAGTTCTGATTCAGGGCAGTTCTGAAACGAACAGTTCTGCTTAGGGACAGTTCTGATTCCGGACAGTTCTGATTTATGACAGTTCTGATACAAACAGTTCTGATTCAGGACACGGTTCTGATTCGGGACAGTTCTGATTCGGGAACGTTCTGATTCGGGGTAGCCTCGTTGAGAGGTACATGAAAATTTAAATTTAAATTTCGCGGGAAAGTTGCCACTTCACTCGAGAAAAAATTGCGCGAAATGGCGTATTCAAAACGTCGTTTTGGCGCCGCAGCAATTTTTTATATATTTTTTTCTTGTGGGTTCATATCTTTTGCATGATTCTAAATGTTTAAACAATATTTACCAACTTATTTTATGCAGAAAACGTATTCCGCCAGCGCCTCGTTTTTGAAAATCCAAACTGTTACAAATCTGTAACAACCGCGTTTCCTCAAATCTATGTGAGCAATGGAGCGCATTTTCACGATGTACTCTTCAACACGCCGTGCTTCGGGGAGTTCTGCTTCGGGGCAGCGCCAGTTAAATCCCCTAATATGTAGTAATTTTCGTGTGCCGAATTCAAGAGTTCGGAAATGTTTATGCAAATATATTTTGTTTGGTCTAGTGAAGAATTTGGGGGCCGATAAACAAGAATACACCGAGAATTTGAGGGCCTATGGTCAATTGTTAGTATTTCGCAAAAACGAAGATGGTAAAACTGCTCTAGAACTGAGTCGGCGAGTATTACTTGTAATTTTCGATTTTAAAACACTCCTACCCCACCGCATCTTGATTTCGGGTGCAATGGCTGCCTATCTGCGCGGAAACATGAAATTTTAGATGAGGACGACAGTGAGGACGGTACTTGGAGTGATAAAAAAGTCTCGGTTTCAAAATAAAAGTCAATATTATTGTTTTTTTAATCGACTTGCGACATGAGAACGCGTGACTCCTCCCACTTTTTTTCGCGCGACCACGCAAACACAGTTCGATTCGAAGAGAAACAGAGAAAACATGTATTTTTTTTCTCATGCTGCAATTCGATTGAAAACACAATATTTACAAGCATAATTCATTTACAAAATTTAGACGTTTGGCGGTTGCCACCGAGCGAGAGTTGGCGAGTTGGCGATTCAAATATTTTTTAGCAGATAAGCCAGTGAAATGGACGGAGAGTTAAATAAGATGCTGCGCCGCCGACTGACGCGTGCGAGTTAGCGAATTCGAACCTGTCTTATTTGTGGTGAACACATTTTGAGAACAATAAATTAGGTGATGGCTTCGAGATGGTCCGGTAGCATACTTCCTAGGTTCCAGAAACAATATTACAATTGGCTCAGGAAGTGCTCATCCTCTGATTGTGAGGGCTGTATAATTTGTAAATAACGAATATAAAAACGCATCTCGTCGGCCTTACAATTGGTTTCATATGCAGTTTTTCTTAAATTGGGTAAAACTGTCAGCGGCGACATTTGAGAAAGCGAGGGCAATCACGGTGGGAGGGGAACGAACGAATACATTTAGAAAAACTTTTTATTGTGTTTTCAATCGACTTGCGACATGAAAACGAAACGCAATTCAAGTCTGCATTCACCGTTCTGTTTGCGTCTCTTCAAATATCACTGTGTTCGCGTGGTCGCGCACAAATAAGTGGGCGGCGTTTCGATTCGCGTTCTCACGTCGCAAGTTGATTGAAAACACAATATAAATGTGTCCCTATCAGATTGCGTTTTGAAGCGAACTTTCGTTGAACGAGCGAAAACATCCGGGAGTCAGAGCGTTTATGAATAATTTATCTTTTGGCGACTGTTCAACTGTTCATCCGTTTTGTCATCCGGTAATTTTTCGATCACGGCCCGGAAACTGTTCTTCTCGAATTTTCTAATGTTTGATGCAAGTTGTAATTGGACGGTTAAAGGATACCGTAAAGTTGTAAGGCCGATTGTCGTGTTTTTGTGTAGATAGCCAAAAAATCTATAAGTTCAAATTTCAGATGACCCTTCGTATACGCGCAGATACACATTATACAGTGGTCAGACTCCTCCTCCTCCACCACATCCACCTCCACTCGCAGCTCATTTGCCTTTACATTTACATTTTTGCACCAGGTGCAACTATTCTTCTCCTTTTTCTTTTATCAACTAGCCTAAACTTTCCATAATTCAGAACCATGCACCTCCACAACACCAAGTCCAAAAAATCGTCCATCAGCCTTCAGAAACTAATCTCTGAGAATCGCTTGCTCAAAAAACGCAATGAGAAAGCTCTACGAAAAATCGAGGCCATCCACACAAATTCTCTGGAAGAGCTCCAAAAGTTAATGGATGTGAACGATGAGAAACTAATCAAGACCACCATGGATTTGTCGCTGGAAAAGAAGAAATCAAGAGAGCTACAAGTGGAATTCCAGAATTTGAAGATGTCGGAGGAAACGCTGAGAGATATCGTGAAGAAAAATAGTGAAAGAATTCAAAAACCGAGTGAAGCGCCGAGATGTGAAATTTGTGATGGAGAGTACGCGGATGATGGTGAAAAACTTCCGATTGTTTTGAGTAAGTTGCACATTTCGTTGGACACTCGGTGTTTGCGTATTCACGGGGCGCCGGTGACTGCCTTTTTTAAAGGCTTTTTGCATAAATTTTCTTTTTTAAAACAGACAAAACTGTATTTTCCCCCGACTGGTACATTTTATGGCGATTTGTAAATGAAAAATAAGCGAAGAAAATTGCAGGAAAAACTTTAAAAAATCGGTGTCACACCCGCTCACATGTTTGCTCTATTTTCAGTTGAATTCAGTTGAAAAGACCTGATGGGGCGGAGCTTCGATTTTTCGCGCCACTGCTTACTGTAGCCGGCAAGAATATTGAATTGATAAATAATACACATTTCGTTTGCCACTCTGTGTTTGCGTATTCACGTGGCGCTGACAACTGCCTTTTTTCAGAGCGGCAAAAAAAAAAACCCATGAATTCGCATAAATTGATGTTCCATGGAGCATATTTTCGAAAAGGCAGTGGCTAGAACCCCGTGCGTACTGATTTACGAAGCTCCGCCAACATGCGTCGATTCGTGCTGGTACATTTAGCAATCTAAAATCAATAATAAATTGAAAAAACTTTTCTGGCATAAGCAAACTTCCAAAAAAACAGAAAAATTAAAGGGAAAATCGGTGCGCGTAAAATGTGTTGTATCGGGTGCAAACACCGCGGCGCACAAATGCCCAAATGCACACAAAACTTAATTTAAATTTTAATTGTTTTCCGTTTCTTCCAGATTGCGGCCACACTCTCTGCCTGGAATGCGTCTACCGAATCGCCGGACACTCTTATTATTTCTGCTGCCCGTTCGACCGACGAGTCTTCAAATTGTGCAAGCACGGAGCCAAGTGTCTTATCAAAAATTACGCCCTTATCCAAATGGTCAACAGAAGATGTGATGACGAGAATCAGAATCCAAATCAGATGGTGACCTCTTGTTGCGAAAAGTGAAAACTGTTTATATTTTTTTGTTTCTTGTATTTTGTTTTTAATCAAAAAAGTCTTAATAAATGTATGTATTTGTTTTGTTTAAAAATAAATATTTTAATATTGGAAAATTTCACTTTTTGTTTTTTTTTTCTTGCATGTTGCTTAAAATTTCTATTTAGTTCCATTGCCTTAGAGATGGCCTGCGGAGCATTATCGAAGTAAATGACGCGGTTGCGCAGCAGGCTAGCACAAAAAATTCTGAGAAAATTCCAATAACTTGGAGAAAAATGAAGAAAAATAAAAAGCGAGTTAATAAATTTGAAAAAACCGCCATTTTTCCGCAGCCGTGGCCTAATAATTCCACTGCAAGAAACTCGGCCACCGGGGTGCCGAAAAAAAATTTTTTTTTTTTCATTTTTCTCAACCCTTTTTTTCCGCGAAATGCGCAACATTTCATTGATTTTTTTGATTTTGCCTGGTAAATTCAATTTTTGCGAATTTATTTCAACAAATATCCTTCCAGTTTGCCTCGCGGGACGTCTGCAAATCGTGCTGCCAGACGATCACACGTTCGACAAAGATTTGACCACTTTCAACTCGGAATCGCTTTTTAAATTCAATCGGAGAGCTTTTGGAATCGCAGCGGAAGGGACTGGTGAGTCTGAAAAGTAGTTTTTCCATGTTTTTCAGAAAAAAAAGGTTATATTTTTAAAAATACGCTAAATATGACGAAAATAGACATTTTTTGCTCATTTTAGAACACAAAAATACAGGCAAGGAAGCAAAAAATATTGGAATTTGGGGTCTGCAAGAAATAGGAAAAATCACGATTTTTGGTTCGAGAAAAGCAAAAAATTGAATGAAAACTGAAAAATTAAGTTTTTTGGGCACAGAAACATTTATTTCGCGTTCCGAGGCGGGGAATTTTGGCGCGAGTTGAACGCTAATCAGCTGAAAATTTGGAAAATTTTGAAAACTGTATTTATAACTTCGTTTTGCTACATTTGATTTCTTTTTATTTTTAGCATTTTTTCTCCTTCACCTTTCTTTTTATTTACTTTTTCATTCATTTCTTGCGTGAACAGACGCGTTCAGTTCGCTTCCGCCATGCAGTTTCAAAACAGACACACCAAGAAACTCAGTTACAGACCCAAACGGAATTTTATATATAATGATGATGTTCAGATTCTTTTTTTTTCAGACGGTCCAGCAATCTCCGGCTCACAACTGTTTTCAAAACCAAAAGCACTTATTATCATTTCAATCAACGGTCTCGATGATTTTGTCTACGACGGTCACTCTTTCAACTTCACAGACGTGTTCCACACCCGAAACATCCGTGAAAACCTTCAACACCATTTTGGCGACGACATGATTCACGTAAACGTGAATTCTTCGGGCATCTTTGGCTCAAAACATTTCACGAAAAGCAACGCGGATGTCGGCGAAATGAGCATGCAACTCCAAGATCTTAAAAATATGTTAGAGTTGGCAAAATCGATCAAAGAAAAGGATAGACGGTCGGCGAATGTTGTGGATTTTTATAGAATCCATCTGGACGTCTCGAATGCTAGAGAGAAAATGGAGAAGAAGCAGTTGGAGGAGAATATTAAGGTGAAAAAATTAGTAAATATTGTCGGGCCGCCATCAAATTTCCAATTTCGTCGGGTTTTCCTTTATTTTTTCTATAAAATCTGTGTTTTTATTGTTTTTTGTGCAATTTTTCGTCGAAAATTTATAAAAAAATTCGAAACTTTAAATACTTCGTAATAGAACTCGCACGAAATGGAACTGTAACGAAATACAACTAAATTATCAATGAAACGTTAAAAAACGTATTGTTGGCCCGCCAAAATGATCAAACGCGCTCCGCTGAACTCAGCGCTATGCGGTTTTCATTTTGGTTTCCAAATTATTTCATTTCACGTTGAATTTATACGTGACATTAAATAATTTGGAAACCAAAATGAAAATCGCATATCGTTGAGTTCAGCGAAGCGCGTTTGACCAGCAAAAACCAGCAAAAAATTCAGCGAAAATTCGGAGAATGCTCCGATCGGTCTGAAACTTTGAGAGATCATTTAAAATATACTCTCGCATATTCCCTGAAAATTTCAGACCGAAATATTGATTTTAAAAAATATCGATTTTTATTTCTGAAAAATTTCAAAATTGATATTTTGGTCTGAAATTTTCAGGGGATCACCGGAAGTATTTTTTTTAACGATTTCCCAAAGTTTCAGATCAATCGAAGCATTCTCCGAATTTTCGCTGAATTTTTTGCTGGTTTTTCTATTTTTTGCTGATTCCGAGAATAACCCCATTGGAAAAAACACGCAATGAGCATGCAATGCAATTGCGCTCCATTGCTAATTTAGTTATATTTCGTTACAGTTCTATTCCGATGTAGCACCTTTCTGGGAGGATTTTTGTTCAAACCTTGTCTTTTTAACCGGAAAATTACTGATTTTTATAAAAATTTTACCCGTTTCTCACAAAAAATTTCATTAAAATCAATAATTTTTAGATTAAAATAGAAGAAACATGAAAATAGGCATTTGAACAAAAATCCTTCCAAGAAAAAATGAGTTTAGAATTTTTAATTGTGGCAAATAACGAATTTTCACTAAAAATTTCACAAAACTACGAAAAACGAAGATTTTGTACAAAAAAATGAAGGAAAACCCGATATAAACAAGCCTGCGGCATTTGGCGTCTTCGTTGCTGCTTTTTTCGCCTTTCTAACTAATTTTTTCTTGGAAGGGTACTGATCTCGTGACCTTTGTGGCTGAATTAGTAACATGTGTGAACATGCAAGATATGATTTAAATACCGACACTATATGCATCCACCGCATTTCACTTGTGAATGGCGAGCCAACAATAAGCCATTTCCCATTCCTTCTTTTTTTTTTTTCAGATCGCTATCGACAAGCTCAGCGAAGCGTTCGATCAAAGTTATGAGAAAAATAATAGGGTTTTGGAAATGTACTCGCATACCGAGATAACCGAGAAAGAAGAGTTTAAAAAGCTGAAAGATGTCAGAAAATACTACCAAGTGGCTCGTCCTAGAAACCAAGAATATCCAGCTATGGCCGCCATTTTCATTTTTATTGTCCTCGGATTGCTTTTTGTGAGTTTTTATTTTGCAAAGCGGGGAAATTTTTGGAGAGTGTCACTTTGTGGTGAATGCGCAATAATGCAAAGTGTTTTTTTTTTCAAGAATTTTAAATTTTTTAAAAATGTCTGCACTGCGTGTCACTCCGTGGCAAATACGCAATAATGACAATTTTTATGGGGTTATTCACGAATTGAAACTTTGAGAAATGAAGCATACATTTTCTTATGAATAAATGTATATATATGAAGCAAAAATGCTCCCGGCCATGACATTCCCAGAAATTTTCAGAAAAAATCAATATGTTGGTCTGAAATTTTTTGGGAATGTCATGGCCGGGAGTATTTTTTCGATTATTTCTCAAAGTTTCAGGTCAATCGGAGCATTCGCTATTTCGTGAATAACCTCATAAAAAGTGTCATTATTGCGTATTTGCCTGTGACACGCAGTGCAAAGACTTTTTAAAAATATTTTGAAAAATTAAAAAAAGAAATAGCCTTTTCAGGCCCTAATCTCCGCCCTCTTTTTGATGTTTGACGACGGCGAAATGAGCAAGAATTCGCTAGTGTACCGTCTATCGACTGGCCGACAAAAGAAGGACTAAAATGATGGATTTTTCTATTATTTACTCGAAAATGCTATTAATTTATTCTAATGGGGTTATTCACAAAATCGGAAAAAAAGGAAGAAAGCGGAAAAAAAACTTCGGGAAAAATCGGAGAATGCTCCGATTTTTCCCGAAAATTTGGGAAATATTGGAAAAAATTCTCCTTTACATGCTCACAAAATTTTGGACCAATATATCGATTTTAAAAATTATCGATTTTTTTCGGAAAATTTTTAAAATCGATATTTTGGTTGGTTCAAAATTTTTTGAGCATGTACAGGAGAATTTTTCCCAATATTTCCCAAATTTTCAGGTCAATCGGAGCATTCTCCGATTTTTCCCGAAGTTTTTTTTTCCGTTTTCTTCCTTTTTTTTTCAGGTTTTGTGAATAACCCCATAAAAAAGTTCAGAAAATGTTTTTAAAAAATTATGCCAAAATTTGATTTTTGGTCTGAAACTGTGGGAAATAATGTCAAAAATGGGCCCAAATATCGATTTAAAAGCTTTCCGGTCAAAAATTGTTGAGTATTTTTAACATTATTCCCCGAAATTTCCGAGCAATTTTCTGCATTTTTATGCATGAGCTTTTACCCGTTGCTTTAAAAATTATCGGTTGTTTTTTTCATAATTAATTAATTAATTAATCCCGGGTTGATTGTCATAAAAAATACATTATTTATTTTTTCTTTTTTCAATTTTATTAAATACCATATTTTGAATGTAAGGATTTTCTGAAATCAGAAATTCCCATTAAAATATTTCTCATTTTTTATCCGCCCCTCTAAAATCTAGGCTTCAGAATGATAAAATCAGCGTTATCACTGGGCAGAACTCTTCTGATCCGTCCATCTTCCTTCCGGCTTTGCAGCTCGACACCATCGGAAATCCCACCTGCAAGCTCTGAAGATGAGCCAGTGATTCTGGAGAAAAATCCATACACAAAAGAGCCGAGAAAGTGTCTTTTGTGCACGACTGGCGTCGAGTTGGACTATAAAAATGCCAGGCTTTTGCAGGTAGTTTAAAAAAAAGTGAAAGAAGAAAAAAACAGATTTTCAGCAATTTGTTTCCACTTTTTCGGGACGTGTCTACGATCGTCACATCACCGGACTCTGCGATGATCAACAGAAGAAGCTGGTCGAAGCGATTGCGGTGGGTTTTTTTTTTAATTTATTGTTTTTTGAAATAAATCGATGAAAAATACTGCAAAAAGTCTAAAAATGTGTTTTTTTTTTATTTCTAGAAATTAAATATTTTAAAATTACCCCAAGACCCATTTTACGACACCTCACGTACTTGGAATACGTAATATAAGGACAGTTTCTCTGTCTCGCCTAACCCCTTGTGTATAGGACCGTTCAGCACTATCCGGTCTTATAGACAAGAGATTAGACAAGAGACATAAAAATCGCTTTAAAATGTAGATTTAGCTGAGAAAATTACAAAAATCGCATTAATATCGATTTCGCACAGAAAAAATCCTGAATTTTGGCGAATTTTACGTCAAAAAATGTTTGTAATTGTTGGCATTAATGTTTCAAACAAATTCAGAGTCACAATTTCTGGGAAAAATTAAATTTTCTAAAATTCGCGGCCGCCGGTTTTCTAGGCCAGCGACCACACCTCGTGTACTCTTTTTGGACGTCTCCTAGTTTTTTTTTTTTTTTTTTTTTTTTTTTTTTTGGAAAAAATCATAAAAAATCAGAGAAATGTTGAATTTTTTTGTGCAATTTTAATGTAATATTGGTAAGTATCCCACCCAAAAGTACAATTTAAATCATTTTCCCCAAAAAGTTGGTGACTCTTTTACTGCCCCGTCCAAAGTTCAAATTTTTTTTTGAAATTAGGAGTTTTTTGCAGTCCAAATTTCCTTTAAAAAATTCCCAGAAATAACACTGCGCACAGTGGAAACCGACGTTACCGTAGTTCCTTCGCTGCGAGACCTGCTCAGTTGTTTCTTTTATACGGGAAATTTCAAGTTTAAACATATAATGTCTCGCAGCGAAGGAACTACGGTAACGCCGGTTTCAACTGTGCGCGCCTGTTATTTCTGGGAATTTTTTCGGAACTTTGGACGCGGCATTAAAAGAGGCACCAACTTTTTTGGGGAAAATTATTTAAATTGTACTTTTGGGTTGGATACTTGCGAATATTACATTAAAATTGCACAAAAAAATCAACATTTCTCTGATTTCTTATAATTTTTTCAAAAAAAAAAACTACGAAACGTCCAAAAGGAGTACACGAGGTGTGTGGTCGCTGGCCTAGAAAACCGGCGAACGAGAATTTTAGAAAATTCAATTTTTCTCAGAAATTGTGACTCTGCATTTGTTTGAAACATTAATACCAACAAATCAATTACAAACATTTTTTTGACGCAAAATTCGCCAAAATTCGGGATTTTTCTGTGCGAAATCGATTTTCATGAAAAGTTGGGAGTAGGAATGGGAAAACAATTTCCAAAAATGTTATTATTAGAGAAAAAACTAGAGTTTTTTTTGTCAATTCGGCCGCACAAAAAGGGGGAAAATGTCGAAATGTGGGAACAAAAAGGTGGGAAATGGGCGGAGCCTCATTTTTTTTTTGATTT
Source organism: Caenorhabditis japonica (assembly GCA_963572235.1). Lineage (NCBI taxonomy): Eukaryota > Metazoa > Nematoda > Chromadorea > Rhabditida > Rhabditidae > Caenorhabditis > Caenorhabditis japonica. The sequence goes on along the minus strand of OY754343.1, from coordinate 19,322,827 downwards.
TTGTCGGATTTAAACATTTTGGTTTTTTAAAATTAAATTTTATGGCGTCGCGAAACCCATTCAAAGCGCTCGTGCCTTGCGACTGTGGTCTCGCCGTGATCAGCGCGTATACGGTAGTTTGTTTACAAAAAAAAACGAAAACAATTCAAAAATAGAAAAATTATTCAAAAAATAATGTAAACAAACTACCGTATACGCGCTGATCGCGGCGAGACCACAGTCGCAAGGCACGAGCGCTCTGACTGGTTTTCGCGACTCAGTAATAATGTAAATTTGAACATAAAACAAAAAATCTTTTTTTTTAACTCAAAAATGAAATTTTTATTTTTATTATCATTATATTCCAGAAATCGCGCCGCGCCGGATACATGCCAATCTTTGTGAAGGATCCGAAATACGTACGTGACCCGAAACTTTTCGACCCACTCAAACCCATCCGACCACATTCTTTTGCCTAAAATTTTCGTTTTGTTGTTGTTTAATTTTATAGAATATTTAGTGCCAAAAATAAATGTTTTTTAAAATCATATTTAAAAGTTTTTGAAGTTTTTGGTATTTTTCACCGAGTTTTTATTGTTTTATTACAGTTCTGAAAAAAAAAATTTAGACAGATATTTTATTTATTTTTTTTCAGCCCAAAAATGACTGAAATTGAGGCAGAAATGTCTGATACTCTGACCAGATTGTACTGGAATCAAAAGGCGGAAATTGTGCAAAGTGATGAAGATGTGGCGGATTTTTTAGCGTGAGTTATCGAAAATAATATATTCTGATTGGAGTCGATAATAATTTTTTTTTAATTTTCAGATTGCTCCGTGTCGTGGACAAAAATTCATTTCAAATCGCCCTTCCAACCCTATGTATCGTTGCCGCAAAAGTGACCACGGAGCCGAGAAAACAGGAGTTTGAAGTGATATGTGCCAATGTTTTGTTAGGTAAATAGACAGAAACTAGAAATTTTGACTCTGGGACGTTTCGAAACATTGAATATAAATACAGATCCGGAAACGACTCGCCCTTCTCTCCGAGCCGTTCTAGCATGTCTGAAAGAGTTTAGAAGGTCCGACACGTGGACAGATTTTTATACGCTAGTGGAGGCACTTGAAGAGCCACAGGTACACTACAAATAATGAAGACGAAGGCTCCGAATAAAAAAACATTTTCCAGTTCCATATAATTCGCCCAATCCTTCCCCGTTTCGACACTCTTCTTCAATCAGTTGCCGAGCACAAATTGCAGTTTATCTGGGCCAAAATTGCACTTTTTCGAGCCATGATTCACACCAACGGGTGGATTCGAGTGTGGGCGATAGAGAAAAGTGTGGCTATTGATTCAAGGATTTTGGAGAGGCATTTTGAGGTATGGGGCGGCTCGTGTCTTGCGGCTGTGGTCTCGCCGCGACCAGCGCGTATACGGTAGTTTGTTTCCATTCTTTTTTGAATTGTTTTTCTGTTTTTGCATTGTTTTCGTTTTTTTCGTAAAAAAAATACCGTATATGCGCTGGAGCGCTCTGACTGGTTTTCGCGACGCAGTAATGGAAAAAAACGTCCATGGAACTGGAAAGTTTTTCCACCTACAGTACTGGCCATAAAGAATGTCGCATTTGGTTTTTTGAGCATAACTTTTTTTAGAGTGGATCGATTGACTCAAAATTTTTATAGCATACGGTACACATTTTTTCAGTTTTTCGCCTTTGTGGAACATGGAGGTGGATCGTGTATGGTGTAGGGCTGCTTTTCAGACACTTCTATGGGACCGCTTCGTCGTGTTGTTGGGATTATGGATCGCTTCGTGTATGAAGACATCTTAAAAAATACAATGAGACCATGGGCACGTGCAAAAGTCGGTCGGGCATTCGTTTTCCAGCAAGACAATGACCCCAAGCACAATTCTGGACATATCAAGAATTGGTTTCAACGTCGCCGTGTAGATCTTCCAGTCAATCTCCTGATTTGAATCCCATCGAGCATCTCTGGGAGGAGCTTGAGCGCCGTGTCCAAGGTGTCAGAGCATCGAATGTCAATCAGAAGTTCGATCTTCTTTAGTGTGCGTTACCGGTAAAGATTTGACGATTTTACCGGTAAATTTTCGAATCCCGTTTTACCGATAAATATTCGGCGGAAGAGAAACCATTTCTAAAATTTTTTACCGATAAAAGTTTCGGCAAAACTTTTTATCGGTAATTTTCCGGTAAATTTATCGGTAAATTAACATTATTTATACATGAAGAAGTGGGGCAGGCCACGTTACAATTATAGTCTTGGTATCATAGTCGGTCACGCTTTAATACAGATGAAATTTTTAAAAAATGTGAAAAAGACGTGATTGTGCAAGGCCGAGGTCGCGCCACGTATCGTCTGCTTTTCTTTGTTTTTCCCGATGTCCTGTTTTTCTAATACGTGAACTTGACGCCACGTTAAGTTTTGCCGAAAACCATTTTACTGATAAAATTTTCGCGAAATTACCGGTTAATTTACCGATAAATTTGTCGAATTTACCGTAAAATTCGTTAAATTACCGATAAATTTACCGGTAAATTTTCTGCAAATTTACCGGTAACTTTGCCGAAAGATGCGTTTACCGGTAAAAAATGTTTCGATGACGCACACTAATCTTCTTGAGGCTGCATGGAAAGACATCCCGATCAGGCTTTCTCGGAAATAAAAATTTCACTTCCGAGTTCCGTCGGAAATTTCCGATTTTTTAATTTTCTCTTCCGATGTTCGGACGGAATTCCGAATTTTTCATTTTTATTTCCGAATTTCCGTCGGAATTCCGAAATTTCAAATTCTCGTTCCGATTTCCGCCGGAATTCCGACTTCCGATCGGAAAAATCGGAAATGAACCTGAAGAGGCCCATAAAATCTCATATTATCCACAAAAAAGTTTAACAAATTGAGGAAAGATACGTAGAATTGTGTTTTGAATAGGAAATTTGTGTCGCGGACATGGTCGAATTTTTTCCAAAAAAAAAAAAAGAAAGATTTTTCGTACCAAATATCGACAGAAAAACATGTTTTTTTCCGACATCGGAAAACAATTATTTCCGACGGAAACGGAATTTTTTTCGGAAGTAAAACTGCCTCGGAACCGGAATCGGAAATTTCCGACATCGGAATTCCGAGTTTTCGGAAATTTCCGAGAAAGCCTCCTCCCGATGTCTGTCATTCACAGGCTTCTGGACTCGATGCCGCGCCGATGCTAGGCCGTTATCGACGCAAAAGGATATGCAACTAGATATTGATACATTATTTTTTTATTTCTCCAATCACACTTATCCTTAAAATGTTTTTTAGATCTCCCAACGTTGATTTCCTGGTAACTGATTTTTGACGTTTTTAATTAAATTTTGTGTTTTTGATCAAATTTTTTGAAACTAACGATGTTGACTTGTTAAAAACTTGGGTTTAACTGCCAAAAGTACTATCCCAAATTTTCAGAGTGATCGGCCCACTCTAAAAAAGTTATGCTCAAAAAAGCAAATGCGACATTCTTTATGGCCAGTACTGCATTTCTGTCATAAAATATTGAATTTGTACGAAAAAAATTATTGGAAAAAACGCGCCAGAAATTGCAAAAAGGGGCGGGTTGGTTTGACCACAATTTTTATTTTTGTTTCATGCGGCGAATCAACTTTTATAATTTTTGATGTTATTGTACACACAAAATGTGCGACACGGTGATTGCGTACTTTTGAAAATTCAAACGAAAAAGAAAGAAATAGCATAGAGAGTAGGCAAACACCGCGTCGCTATTTTTTGTTTGCACCATAAACAATTTTGTGATTTTTTTATTGTATTTTCAAGTACATATTTTCATGTTTTTCCGCACCTCTATCCAATTTTTTTCTTCAGTTCATCCCCTATCTCCTCATCCCTCATCTGAACAACAATGACGTCTTCTGGAGACTTTTGGAAAAGGGGAAAATGGAATCGTTCCTGTCCACCATCTCCTCGCTCTTTGAAGCCATCAAATCGACACCTACATTCTTCACACACCTTCTGAATTCATTGGAAACGATTTCCTGTCCGACTTCCATGTATTTTGTGGTCTCTGCGCTTCGTGACGTCACGTGTGCTGAAATTCTAGAGCCTGAAGATGTTCCATTGATGAGAAGAGTCGTGCTGAAAACGCGATATATTCCACACAAATCGATGCGAATTGTGACAATTATAAATTTAGTGGTTTTCTATGCTAAAGTTACTAAATTGGTATGTTAAATAGTTAGTTAGGAAAACTAGAAATTTTGAAGAAATCGGTCTTCAGAATTCCGCCGTCCTCGAAGAACTAGCAAACCTAATCGCCTACATCTCTCCTGATGCCACACAATCTATGCTTTCCGACGTCTTCTCGGAAATCCAGAAAGTCATCGTCTCTACAGAATACACACCTTCTGGAGAGCACAACGATGAGACGTTCGCCCCCACGAAAAACATCGCAGAGCATGCGAAAATGTGGTGGCTTGCCATGACAAATGATAAAGAAAAACAGGAAAAGATTTTGTCACGCCTTCAACTCGACGTGGCAGAGATACTGACAGAGAGACCTGAAGATCGAGAATTGACGAAGAAATTGTTTTTGTTGAAGGAGAGACCGGATGACGTGGAGTGCACAAGTGGTAGATTGCTTTTTTTTATTATTAAGGGCCAATATTAGAATATCCACAGTATATTAGTTCCAGACGCCTTCTCTCTTCTCAAAAACGAAATTGGCGAATATATTCTGACGCAAATAATCTCAAACCAAGGTTCCAAATTTGAACTCCAACTTCTTCACTCGCTATACATTCCACTTTTCTTTGAATACTGTAGCCACATGTTTCTCCCGTTTGCGATGGCCATTGCAAAAATACTACCGGACTCTTCGAGAAACTGTGAATCCACGGCTCTTTTGCTTACCTTTTTCGACGCGATTTTGGAGAAAATCCCAGAGAGTTTGGATGTGTTGGCCGGGGATTTCTTTCAGTATTTGGGAGGAAAAGATGTGATTGGAATGGGGAGGCAGAAAAAGTGAGTTGGTGTAAGTAGAAAACGATTAAATTCATTTTTAAGGTCTATTGACGAATACGAAACAAAAGAGTTTAACCATATTGTTGCATCTCTTCATTCGCTCCGAATCAAACTTTTAAATAAGTAAGCCGGGAAAAAAAAATTTTTATTACGTGCTCCTGGAAGGGTGATACCGCGTGAGAACGCGAAACTCCGCCCACTTATTTGTGCGCGACCACGCGAACATAGTGATATTTGAAGAGACGCAGACAGAACGGTGAATGCAGACTTGAATTGCGTATCGTTTTCATGTCACAAGTCGATTGAAAACACAATACATTGCGGTCTCGTCACGGATAGTGTTTGCGGTCTTGTGGATTTACGCGTTGATATTTACAAATTTGAATTTTTCAATTCTGAAAATTTATAAATTAAATACTTTTTGTTATTATTTGTGCCGTTTAAATTTTTTATCGCATGGTGAAATAAAAATGTTAAACACTAGAAAACATTTCACATTATTGTGTTTTCAATCGACTTGCGACATGAAAACGCAAGTCTGCATTCACCGTGCTGTCTGCATCTCTTCAAATATCACTGTGTTCGCGTGGTCGCGCATAAATAAGTGGGCGGTGTTTCGTTTCGCGTTCTCATGTCGCAAGTCGATTGAAAACGCAATACATAGAGTTAAAAAAAAATTAAAGACGGCACAAACAATAACAAAAAAATAAATCTTTAAAATTTCGAAACGAAAAAATTCAAATTTGTATCAACGAGTAAATCATCCACAAGTCCGCAAACACCGTCCGTGGCGAGACCATAATGTACGCCATTTGACTGTTCCAGCACGGTGATTATTTTATTACTTATTCCCGTACGTGAGATGTCTTAAAATGGGTCTTGACACGATCGGTGTTTGCACACTTGTGGATTTAAATATTTGTTTTCGAATTTTTTAAATTAAAATTTGTCTTAATTTTTTCTTGTTATTTTTTTGTTTTTTTTTACTTGTTTTATACTTAGGGGCTTATTCATGTAAAAAATAACATGATTTTTTCAATTCACGTATGTCGAAAAATGTCCCAAATACTGTAGATTGCTTACAAGTATGCATACACCGATCGTGGCGAGACCAATTTTACGACATCTCACGTACTCGGGAATACGTAATACTACCGACCACGCAATTCTAGTCCACCGATTACGTTTTTCTGTCGCGATTTGCTAAATTACTTCGGATAAAAAAGTTGTCTGTCACGTTACTAGCTCTCATTAGGGCGCATATTCAAAACCGGAATTCGCTCGTTTTTATACGTACAGTTTAAAATGAAACTGGTTTTCCGTGGTGGCCGAACTAGTTTTCGCGAACACGATTGCCGCATTTTTCAAAAAGGGGAGGGCAACTTCGCCCACTCCATGTGATGAGAGAGTGAGAGAGTGCAAGACTAGAAATGCATGGCCGGTAGTACAAGAATCACCGTGTCCAGGAATACGTAATATGTATATAGAATTTCCAATGTTTATTCCAGATTCACGGCTACTGTCGATGATTCAAATGAATTCCTCTTAGAATGCGTTGAACAACTCGACGTCGCTTCCGCATTCCCAGTCAAACAACAAATCTGCCGCCTCATCGCCAGATTCATTCCATCTCCGGATTGCGAATGCCACGTGGCACTTCAATGTATTCGGGCTTGTGGAAACATTGTAAACGAAGAGAAGAAATCGTTGAATAGTCTTCCATCCCTTGAAGCGTTTGTAGACGTGGCACTCTGTGCCCCACAACACACTTTTCCGGAGCTGACAAGAGAGACTATTCTGATGTTGGAGTCGCAGATGCTGATCGCTTCTCAGAGCCATCCGGTTGCTCTGATTTTGATCGACGCTCTCGCAAAATATAACGAAAATTTGAACGTCACCTGGGCTCCATTAATCGTAAAACTTGCTCTTTTTGGGCCTGTACCTAAGAAGGAATCTAGAGTGCTTTCATTTGCCTATCAGAAGGTTTTCGAGGAAGAGGATCAACTTTTAAAGCATGACCAAATCGAGAGGTTGGATGAAATCGTTCAAAAAACACGATTCAAGGCTGTACAGCTGGCAATAAAGTTGGCGTCAGAAGATGTGCAGTGGCAGAATGCGTTAATCGACGAGATATTTGAAACATCCGCAGTGATGGATCAAAGTTCAAGTCGATCTTTTGGATTGTCAATGGCTCACCGACAAAAAACAAGAGCTGTGGAGCTGTTGCATTTGCTGGCTGATCGGGTGCAAGACGAGACTTTTGCTCTGAGAATCTTTGATTTCTGCATTGCCTGTGTCGTAGATCCTTGTCAGCAATTTTCTATCAAACTTATCGTCGAATGGACGTTGGCTAAACTTTGCATCAAGTTTGAACGGCTTTTCCAAAAAATTGTGGACAAGGATTTTGAGGTTTACACTTTTTAAAACAGTTGCATTATTTTCCCTAGAAAATTCTTGCGGGTGCAACGATACAAAAAACACCCCGTGGATTTGAAAATGTTTCGCTAAGTTTGGTGCAAATCGGTCCATTAGATGAGAAAAAATAAAGTGTTCGCCTTCCCGGTGCTACATCGGAATAGAACTGAAGCGAAATAGAACTGTAGCGTTTTGGAAGTAAATTAGCAATGGAGCGCGATTGCATTGCTTGGCCGTCAAGGCGGGCCGACAAAAAAATGATAAAAGTTTATTTAAAAAAGAAGACAACAAAATAAACAATTTTTGATGAATAGCTCAAATATAAAACTGTTGAAAAATACACGCGCATGAGAAATTCCAATATTTAAATGAGCAAGCAATGCAATCGCGCTCCATTGCTAATTTAGTTCCAAGACGCTACAGTTTTATTCCGAAACAATTCTATTCCAAAACAAGTTTATTCCGATCAATTCTATTTCGCTTCAGTTCTGTTCCGAGGTAACACCCGCCTTCCCACGAGAAATATCGGCAAGAGTTTCGACACAGCTGAAATCAGTGTGACCGTAATCCATTCAACGGGAGAGTGTGAGCAAAAAGAGAGAGAGAAGGGCAATGGTATCTTATTTTCTCTCAGTCTCTCGTTGAATGGATTACGGTCACACTGATTTCAGCTGTGTCAAAATTCATGCCGATATTTATTTCTCGTGGCAAAGCAACCATTTTAAATGTTGATGGAACCAGATTACTCTAATTTTAGCTGGTGAATTATGTGGCCTAGGAAACGAAATGCGAACTCTTCCACGACTAAATTCAGCACCATCGGTCACAGCTGAAATAAGTATTACCGTAATCCATTCGAAAATTTTAACGAGGTGAGCAAAAAATAAGAGCCTATTGTGTTTTTGTTGCTCACTCGTGTGGAAATTTTGAGACCCCACGAAAAGGGGGGAAAGTGTTGAAATGTGGGAACGAAAAGGAGGGAAAATGGGCGGAGCCAACCGCAAAAGTGCCGCAAACTCTTGCGACATTTTTTCTAATAATAGTTTTATGTTCAAATTGGGCTTCTTTAATTTTTTTGAAACTAAAATGATCGATTCCTTCGAAAAAAAATCCAAAAAAAATTAGGCCCCGCCCATTTTCCCCCCTTTTCGTTCCCACATTTCAACACTTTCCCCCCTTTTCGTGGGGTCTCGAAATTTTATGAATGGATTACGGTAACACTCATTTCAGATGTGGCCAGTCGTGCTGAATTTACTCGTGGCGTTATTCAGGGGTAACAAAACAAGAAAAAAAAATGAAGGCTGTTTGGTTTTCTCGTTCCGGCATCAAGATTTCGTGCTGATACGCGTGTAATATCTGAACTTTTCCAGACAAAAATGGCGGCTCAACGCATCGGATCAATGTGCTCTTGGCTCAACGTGCTCATGCTCATTTCTCGAGCGGCCGCTCATCACACTGACACGTGTCTCGACAAAATTGTGGTCTGGTGTACCGCCCAGAATTTCCCGGTCAGGTGTACAGCTCTCGCCGCGGCTCGATTGATGCTCGGCTCTTTGGACAAGGAGAAGAGGAAGAAATGGAGGCTTGTTAAGGTAAATGGCGAAAAAAACCGAGAAACAAGCTCCGCCCCTTTGCTTTAAATAACTCGTGCTGCAGACTTGAATTGCAAAAGGGGCGGAGCTTGTTCCTTGGTTTCTGAAATGTTTTTCCACGGTTTTTGCCAGCCTCTCGAAAATTGAGATGATAAAGTGGGCGGAGCTTGCGTGATTCTGTTTGTAACGCAAGTCCGCAAACACCGAACTTGCAGAAAAGTTATGTGCGGAGGTCCGTATTTTGCTGTGTTGTTTTATATGCCGGATTCCTAATTGGAAATTTCTGATAATAATTATTTAGATTCAGTATTTACATGCCGCGGTGTCCAGAATTTGAAAAGTGGGTGGAGCCGAGCGAACGCGCTCCACTGGAATTTTCGCGCGAAATTCAAAAAAATTTTTATTGATTTTATTATTTTTTCTCAGTAAAACTTGTTTTTCTTTGAAGAATTTATGTATTTTATCTTTTAATAACTCAAAAATTTCACTTTGAAGCATAAAAAACCGTTAAACTTCTTGCAGGCCGGAAAATTGGAGCGATTTTCGAGAAACGCACAATATTGGCTAAAAATCGATGAAAATCAAATAAATTTAATTTATTTTCCATGATATTTGTTTTATTTACATGAGGAAATATTGTCCATTTGCGAAAAAAGCAAGTGCGCTCCACGAAACTTATTACTTCTTCGTGTATTTCATTTTTGTCGCCAAATTATTTCAGTTCACGTGTAAATTCAACGTGAAATTAAATAATTTGGCGACGAAAATGAAATTCACGAAGTACTAAGTTCCGTGGAGCTCACTTGCTTTCTTCACGAATGGACAATAAAGTCTGAGAGATTTCACTGCATTAAACGTATTTTCAGCGTAACCGACAGAAGACTTGAATTTTGATGTCAAAACAATGCATACGATTTTGGAATTAACAAAAAAAACCTCGAATAAGACTAAAAATACGGAAAAGTGCGCATCGAAGAGCGGTCATAGAAAATTTTGTCGTCAGACGGCGAATCGCGTTTTTCCAAGGAATTATTGATTTTTTCTATAAACAAAGTGAATTATAATCAATAAAATTGTCCAAACTTCGAAAAAACACCAAAAAAATCAAAACGATTATTTCGAAATGGTGGCTGAACCAAATTTGACGTTATTAGGCTTAAAAAACTTCTAAAGACCTCAGCTATAATTCAGCTGGAGCAAATTTGGGAAAAATCACGGTGTGTTGAGCGCTACATCGAAAAATTAAATTTGAACTGCGCGCCAAAATTCCTAAAAATAAAAAATTCAGAATAAGCGTGGTCGCATTTTCGCTTCGCAGCAACCTATTACGGTATATACTGCACAAAGCCACGTTTCGCTACGTATCAGGATATGCTGACGCACTTTTTATTTCCCACTGACGCACTTTTTGATTTTACTGGCGCATTTCTCGACGCAGCACTTTTCTATCATCTTTTTTTATTTTTTTTTTGTGAGATTTTTCGTATTTTCTGCTTGTTTTTTCTTATTTTTTTTTCCTCATTAGCACTATAATAATATTTTTAATTTCAGTGCAATGTTCATGGTTCATGCTGCTCACCTTTTGAAGGCGACTCGATGATATTTTGGTATGTTTTTGTGTACTTTTTAATCCAGCTTCTAAACTTAAAATAATTACTGGAATCAGGAATTTTGGCAGGCATAATTTCCCCAAAAGTTAACAAAAAAACCCCGCGCGCCGCTGAAAACCTCACTCTAACGTAAATCGCCGACACGAATTGGGAGCCGCTGCAAGTGCGCCCTATTGCACACCTCAAATGCGCGCGAGATTCAAATTTTGAATATTATCGGCTTTGCAGATGAGAAATCATTGCACAGAAAAAATGTGTACCGCACGAAAAAGAACGATTTTCGACAAAATTTGCGATAAATGTATCCAGAAATCTGTCAACAAACCTTTTTTTAGCCAAATATCTTTGTATATGGGTCTTTTACATAAAATATGACAACCGGGACATTACAAATTAAGCTCCATGTCTTGTTTTGTCGTTTTATTTTGAAATTTTATCGCTCAATTTGTCGCAAAAAATATATAATAACTTGCCGATATATTTTAGCTGGGTGAAAGCATGCATTGCGGATCGGAGGCCACTGATGTTTCGATTTTCCGAGACCGGATAACAGACAACAGACCCAAAGCATGCTTCCACCCAGCTCCCTCCGGTCGCCCATTTGATGGTGTCACATATGCTTCCGGCGCCGAGGAGAAAAAAGGGCAAAAAAAACGAAAAGAAAAAAAAATTCAGCGATTCTCAACCCGCATAACGCCAAAAAAATTTAATTAATTCATAAAATTCACATAAATAAAGAAATAATAAAGTTTCCTGCGGTTGTTCTCTTTTTTTTCGACTCTGGTTCTCATTTTCATAGCCGAAATTTTTTAAAATTTGAATCTCGCGCGCATTTGAGGTGTGCAATAGGGCGCACTTGCAGCGGCTCCCAATTCGTGTCGGCGATTTACGTTAGAGTGAAAACCTCTTTCTGGAATTTTCTTGAACAGCAAATATATCTGATTCCAGTTTTTTCATTTCGGGTCAAGCGTGTTCAGAAAATCGAAAAAGGAACGCGGCGACGTGTTTGATTTCAATGATACTTTTCATGTGAATTGAAAAAACCTTCAAAAATAGTAATGGGGTTATTCACAGAACCAGCAAAAAATAGAGAAACCAGAAAAAATATCAGCGAAAATTCGGAGAATGCTCCGATCGATCTGCAACTTTGCGAACTCATTTAAAAAATACTTTGATCTTGAATTTTCTGGGAATGTCCTAGAGTATTTTTTTAATATTAATTTTTCAAAGTTTCAGACCAATCGGATCATTCTCCGAATTTTCGCAGGTTCCGTGAATAACCCCATAACAAAATACTTTGAAAATGTTTTTTTTTTCTGGTAGTTTTGCAAGATTTTTGTAGAAATTGTTAAAAACAACAATATGTTTCCAGGACAACTTCCGCGACATGGAACATTTGGCAGAGCTCGAGAAGCCGGACTTTTATTCCGGAAAGCGCCTCGTTTTGGCGTTCAATTTCGTAATGGATTTGGAAATGGAAGGATGAGGATGACGCGAAGTAGATCGAGGAGCCCGCAATGGGCGGAGGGCTCAGAAATGGATTCGATTCGAATGAATGCCGAATTTGGGAGGAGCCGATGGCTGTGAAGAGTTTGAGGTGCTCGATGACGAAGATAATATGCTCGATCTTGAGGACAACGATGAGCGAGGGAGAAGAAAAAGGATGAAGTGAAGGTCCTCGTATACCATTCACCCAATTATATTGTCCCCCTTTTCAATATCGAAATATTATTTATTATTTATAATTCAAAGTAAAGTGATATACCATTTAACAGCTAAAAAAATTGTTTGACCAGATGGCAACACTTCTTAATGGAATGCTAGAAATTTTTCTTCTGGATGTTTTTTATCTGAATAAAGCTCAATGAGTTATTTTATAAATGCGAAAAGTTCTATTCCGTAACAACTGGAAAATAGTTATTAAAAACTTACCGTTTTTCGGTAGACATTGGGCGGCGAGACGGCTCATACGATAATCTAATCAATTTTATAAAAAATTTACTTTATTCTTCAATCTAAAATAATAAGTAAAAATCAGCATTAAAAAAGAAAAAATAAATAAAAATTGATTGTTGGCGCCGTGCCAAGAGCTCTCTCGTCGAAGAGACCGAGAGAAAAACGCGTGTGCAGTGGAGCACGTTACCGATCGCGTTCTGGCCAGCAGGCCGTGAAAATAAAGAATTTATGCTTTTTTCACGAAGAACATGAAAAAAACGCCTCGAAATTTGAATTTCGCGCTAAAAATCCAGTGGAGCGCGTTTGCTCGGCTCCGCCCACTTTTCAAATCCTGGACACCGTGCACGTCTTGACAATATTCAATTTCCAGGCCATCGTGAACTTTGATGCGGAACCATCCGGAAACTCTCGTCGCGTCATTGATAATCTTTGTGCCGATTTCTACTTTGCAAAACTTCACGTGGCAAAACACTTTGACTTTCAAACAATTCTCACAGAAATTGCAAAACGAACAGGAATGCCGCCCGAGGAGACAATCCCGGTGAAAATTATCCAGGAACTGAACTACAGTGAGTTGAAGGCGTGCAATGAAGACGCTGAGTTCTTGGAAGCACCTTCTGATGTCTACTCGGCACTCTCAAAGAATGCGAGTTGTGCGCCGACGATGGAGAATTCTGAAGATGACTCTGTACCAGAATCAGGAGAGCCTCAAGATTGTTCAGAAGACGTCATACCTTCTGTTTCTTCTGCTTCATCTTTCCAACGAAAAATTGTCAAGGAAGAATCGTCAATAGCCGATGATACTTCTCTGATTGTCGTAGCGTCTCTAGTCGACAAGCCGAATAATCTAGGAGGAATCTGTCGGACTTCTGAAATCTTTGGAGTCGACGTGCTTGTAGTCGCTGACATTCTGGTGGCCCAAGACTCGAATTTCAAGGCGCTGAGTATGAGTTCGGAGAGTTGGCAGAAGATTGAAGCGGTCAAACCGGCAAATCTATTGCCTTACCTTCAGAATTTGAGAAAGGAAGGATATACCGTAATTGCGGCGGAGCAGACAACAGACAGTGTCATGATGCATGATTTTGTGTTTCCGAAAAAGGTAAAATATATGGACCCGTCACGGTGTCCAGGATTTGAAAAGTAGGCGGGGCCGAGCAAACGCGCTCCACTGTATTTTTTCGCGCGAAATTCAAATTTTGGCGCATTTTTTAATGTTTTTCGGGAAAAAAAGCATAAATTCTTAATCTTTTCCCAAACGTACTCCAACTGAATTATAGCTGAGGTCTTTAGAAATTTTTTAAGTCTAAGAACGTCGCCACCATTTCGAAATGATCGTTTCGAGTTTTTTGGTGTTTTCGAAGTTTGGGCAATTTTATGGTATTAAAAAATACAATACATACATTTTACAAAGAAAAACAGGTTTTATTGAAAGAAAAATGATAAAATTAATTTTTAAAAAACGCGAGAGTCGAAAAATGCGCCTTGCAAGTTTGCTGGCGCACCAGCAAATTAGGCTCCGCCCACATTTCAAATCCTGGACACCGTGTTATGGACATACCGTAAAACCTGTATTAGACTTGCATGCAAGTCTATTGTTCAAAGGCCTCGCCAGGGTGCAAGTTTATTAGAGGGGCAAGTCTAATAAAGGGTGCAAGTCTATTGTTCCAACCTCGAAAAGGCTAGGTAGTCTTTTTTTTAAATAAAAAATTATATGTTTCAACAACAACAAAAAATCAAAATCGAGACAGTACGAATTACAGAAAAATGGGGGTACTACGGTATAGAACCCGCACGGAATATAACTGCTACGGAATAGAACTGCACGGAATAGAACCGGCTGAAATAGAACTGTGCTGAAAAAAACCACAGCACGAAATAGAACTCAGGGACTCACAATGCACAACGAAATACTTCTTCGAGTTGTTCGAGCGGTTCAGTGTCGGTTCAGCTCCATTTCCGGCGGATCTATTCCGTGCAAGTTCTATTCCGTAGCAGTTCTATTCCGTGCGAGTTCTATACGATAGTACGACCCAAAAAAACGCTCAGAGAATTTTAGGCTAAATCGGCCAGTTTTCTCTGTTTTTCAATTTTCATCACTAATAAAAAAAATTCGAAAAATTGAAGTGAAACTACGCAATTTTTGCCGCATTTATTGCGTATGCAGAGGGGCAAGTTTATTAAAGGGGCAATTCTATTAGAGGGTGCAAGTCTACTATTGATCAAAGGCCTCGCCAGGGTGCAAGTCTATTAGAGGGGCAAGTCTAATACAGGTTTTACGGTATTCATTGGAATTAAAATGAATTTCTTCATGTCATTAAATTCATGGGCCTTTAAGGCGTGTACTCCGAGTGGACAAGATGACAAATAAGTTCAGTTCGAAAACAGTACAATTGATAACTCTTGTCCACTCGGAGTACAAAAAAAAACAGGTTTCGAAACGTCCCAGAGCCCGAAAACTAGTCCCCAGCCATGACAAATAACCTAACTTCTCGGAGAATTTTCGGCTATTAGCCATTAATTTTGGGTCGAATGCCAAATGGCACAGTCTCCGAATTCGACGGCTATTAGCCGTTTTTGATTTCTAATAGCCTCCCCAGCGCATTTACTTTACCACTAAAATCTCCATTTTAAGACTGTAATCGTGATGGGCGATGAGAAAGAAGGCGTGCCGGTAAATCTGCTCCGTGCAGTCGATCAGACAGTCGAAATAAAGCAAGTTGGCCATACGCGAAGCCTGAACGTCCACGTCACAGCGGCGCTGATGATTGCGAAATTTGCAGAGCAGGTCAGATTTTCTAAAAATTAATAATTCTTGTTGTATTTTTTGGTTTTGGTGAACTTTGTTTTTTGTTTTTGTTTTTTTCCTATTGTTGTTACTCACTTTTATGGTTTATAAAGCATTCTTCCACACAAACATTGGAGCGTTGTAACTGAATTTTAAAAATGTGAAATTCCAAAGGCGCGACAGAGCTGGAAAAACTCATTTATTTGTTCATTTATTTTTGAAGTTTTCTTCATTTTTTTTTAAATAATTATTTCGATTTTAATTATTTGTAGTCGTAACATCACAATTTACAATCAAAAAGCCACGTCTTCTAATTTTAATTTCAATTTTCATTTTCATCCGAATCGCGACGCAAATCGTCATGGAGTCGCGTCGCCAATAGAGACACCGTGGATTCGGCTCTCCGGGCGCCTTTTTTTCCACTTTATTTCTTTTCGTTTTTTCGATTTTTGGCATTAATTTTCCAAATTTTCAGCGTCGAATGGCAAAGTTGACCTTCCTGCTCTTAATAGCACTCTCTGTGGTTAGTTTAATTATAATTACTGCAAGTTTAAACATTTTCTTTTAGATTTTCATCGATGCTTTGGAATACACGCTTCGCAATGGATTTGCCACGTTTCGGTTGAAGGATGATGGTAATAATATTTTAGAATTTTCTTTTTAGTTTTCAAAGGAGTCGGAAAATTTGAATTTGTTGGCTAATAGGCTATCTTTCCGTCTTTTTATGGATGATAACCAATTTCAACAGCTAATAGCCATACACCCGCCATATTCACATCAAAATCCCCTGAGGAGGTGCCAACCTTTTAAGAAACATTTATTTACAAATATATTCGGCGAATACATCATCAACCTCGCTCTACTGCAAAACTCCTGTAAAACAGTGTTGCACATGCAAGATTAACTCGAATTCTAGTTGTATACTTCTTTTCAACGGAAAATGACGTATTCACGACGAGTTGCAGTTAAAATTTGATGTTTCGCTTAAAAAATGGCGCACTACACTTTTGTAAATTGAAAAGTGCCGTAGAGCGAGGCTGATGATGCATTCGCTGAGTATAATTTTAATCGTACTTATGGTTTTAGTATATATAAATAAAATATAAAAATTAGAAGACGTCCAAAAGGAGTACACGAACTCTAGTCCGCGAGCTATCGACAGGAAATTCCAATTTACATAAGCTTCTAAAAAATTCAAAATGTCAAAAAAAAATCAATCAAGTTTAGATCGCATTTTTGTGTGACATTTTCGAAGAAATACAAGATGGTCATGAAATTTGAAAAATCGATAATTTCCATTCGTTCTATTCAGAAAAATTGGATAAACACGCATTTATTTCCCATCTCACGGCGTGCTAGTAAAGGAAAACGCGCCCTATCGCATTCTATGCGTCTCCACAGTGCAGAGCATTAGTTGTGCCAAGTTTGGCTAAACGCGTGGAAACGTGGAGACGCAGAGACGCAAAAAATAGAGCCCAAAAAAAATAATAATAAAGTTTTCAAAAACGTAGTAACAAAAACGAACACACCACGCATCTACGCATAATTCTCAAAAAAAAAATTATGCAGAAAACATGTTTCAAATTACAAGAAAATGGCAGAGAATGATGGGGAAAAAATCAAGCCTTGTGTTTTCCTTTTGGGCGACTTTCTTCTATTTTGTTTGAAAATATCATTAAAAAACCAGAAAAATTTTTTGTACGATTTTAATGTGATCTTCGTAAAAAAAATATTCAAAAAAGTTGCCTCAGTTGGACTTCAAAATTATTCGAGAAAACTTAATTGGACTGTTCGAGTGGAGTGACATATTACGTATTCCCGAGTACGTGAGATGTCGTAAAATGGGTCTCGCCACGATCGGTGTATGCATACTTGTAAACAACCTACAGTACTTGGGATATTGTAGATTGTTTACATTTTTCGACATGCGTGAATTGGAAAAAAATTGTTGTATTTTAAATGAATTACCTCCTAAATATAAAAAATACGTTTTAAAAAACAAAACAAAAAATAGCATGAAAAATTTTAATTGAAAAAAATTCGAAAAGAAATACAGTGCGTAACATAAGTATAAGCGCACCCCCAAAAATGCATGGTACTGCGTTTGCCTGCAATCTGAAGACTCAGGACCTTGAAAATCGTAATCAGCATGCAAAATTACCCCAGGACTACATAGTCCAAGTTAATATTCATAACACTCTTGAAATGGGCCTGAAATTTCTGAGAAAAGTACTCCTGCAACCGTAACATAAGTATAAGCGCACCCACCAAAACAGATGAAAAAACTCAAATTTTTTTTGAAAACAGTCAATGAATGTTGTCACGTACCTTCAGAATTTAACAAAAAACCTACTCACAGTAAAAACCAAACCGAAAAAGATCATTCAATCATGTCACGTGGCACAAATCAGTCAAACACCGAGAAAACGCAAATCCAAGCTTTTAACACGGCCAGATTATCGAACTGAGTAATTGTGAAGCTGCAGAATCATTCCACGACGTGCAATAACTATTATATGAGTAATCAGAACATTTACGAAAAGTTTGGGGTGCCGCCAAAGCCGTCTGTCAGAAAAAAACCAACATTAGTCGACAAGTTTCATGCTTTCTAAAGACGTGCTACGACAACAAACGAGAACTCAACGCCATAGTTTACAAGCAAACGTATGGGAAAACAGAAAAAAAAATGAACCCAATATCAAATGAGCCGTATTGAGACCTGCGCCGCAACTCACCGACGATCAAACAATTTGTGGTTTTGACTTAAATTCGAATTCAGTAATTGTTTGGTACCAAAACTCTCAAACCAAATCTTATTTGTTCCAAGTTGGTTTTTCTGATTGGAAAAGTTCAATTCAATTAACGCGGGTAGTTACGAATACGATTGGCACGATCTCTTCTTGGATCCATTCGATTTCTCAAAACGTGAATTTGGAGGAAGAGGCATAATGGTGTCCGGTGTTTTTAGTCTTCTGGTTTACTAATACTACATTTTGTATAAAAACTACTTAACATGAATTCATGTTAGAACATCCCATAACAGCGACTCCTCTTGTTCTTCCGTCGATATGGCCTCATCTTACAACAAGATAACGCATCCACGCATGCCAGTGGACTGGCTCAAGATTAAAAACCGCGATGTTTTCACTTGTCCAGGATGCTTTCTGGACTAGAACCTATTGGATAACATCTAGGGACTGTTCCTCGTCGATTTCACAACCAAGAAAAACCATTCTAGCCGATTGCTGCACTCGAGGTCGCCATTCTTTATGAGTAGAGTATCCTGGAGCAGGAATTCAAAAACAACACTGACTAAGACATCCCAGGCGTATCTAATTCTATGCCCAACCGTGATTATGGAGTTATAAACATTAATGGTACAGCTACTAATTATCAACTTGTGTTTTTCTTGAGTTTTTCCGATGTTATGTGGGGTGCGCTTATACTTATGTTACGGTTGCAGGACTACTTTTCTCAGACATTTCAGGCCCATTTCAAGAGTGTTATGAATATTAACTTGGACTATGCAGTCCTGGGGTAATTTTGCATGCTGATTACGATTTTCAAGGTCCCGAGTCTTCAGATTGCATGCAAACGCAGTACCATGCATTTTTGGGGGTGCGCTTATACTTATGTTACGCACTGTATTCAAATCCACAAGTGTGCAAACACTGATCGTGCCAAGACCCATTTTACGACATCTCATGTACTCGAGAATACGTAATAGCTATTTTATGGAACAATTCAGTGAATGACAAAAAAGCGGTATTTTGTGGGTTTTTATCCTAATTTATTAGAATTGAATTGGGGAAAAATGTGGCTCCGGGACATTTCGCAGCCGGACATTTCGCAGCCGAGACGTTTCGCAGCCGGACATTTCGCAGCCGAGACGTTTCGCAGCCGGACATTTCGCAGCCGAGACGTTTCGCAGCCGGACATTTCGCAGCTGAGACATTTCGCAGCCGGACATTTCGCAGCCGAGACGTTTCGCAGCCGGGCGTTTCGCAGCCGAGACGTTTCGCAGCCGGTAAACACTAATTTCGCGCGGATAGGTCAGCCTCCTTATGGAAGCACTCTTTCGTAGAACTCTTACGAAATAGAACTGGTACGAAATAGAACTGGTACGAAATAGAACTCGTACAAAATAGAACTCGTACGAAATAGAACTGGTACAAAATAGAACTGGTACAAAATAGAACTGGTACGAAATAGAACTGGTACGAAATAGAACTGGTACGAAATAGAACTGGTACAAAATAGAACTCGTATGAAATAGAACTGGTACGAAATAGAACTGGTACAAAATAGAACTCGTACGAAATAGAACTGGTACAAAATAGAACTGGTACGAAATAGAACTGGTACAAAATAGAACTCGTACAAAATAGAACTGGTACGAAATAGAACTGGTACGAAATAGAACTGGTACGAAATAGAACTGGTACAAAATAGAACTCGTACGAAATAGAACTCGTACGAAATAGAACTCGTACGAAATAGAACTGGTACGGAATAGAACCGCCTGAAATGGAGCTGGACCAACACAGAACCGCTCGAACAATTCGAAGAATTATTTTATTGTACATTGTGAGTTCCTGAGTTCTATTTCGTGCAGAGGGTTTTTCAATAAGGCTCCATTCCAGCTGGTTTTTTCGTTCGAGTTCTATTTCGTACCAGTTCTATTTCGTACCAGTTCTATTTTGTACCAGTTCTATTTCGTACCAGTTCTATTTCGTACCAGTTCTATTTTGTACCAGTTCTATTTCGTACGAGTTCTATTTTGTACCAGTTCTATTTCGTACGAGTTCTATTTTGTACCAGTTCTATTTCGTACCAGTTCTATTTTGTACCAGTTCTATTTTGTACCAGTTCTATTTCGTACGAGTTCTATTTTGTACCAGTTCTATTTCGTACGAGTTCTATTTTGTACCAGTTCTATTTCGTACGAGTTCTATTTTGTACCAGTTCTATTTCGTACCAGTTCTATTTCATACGAGTTCTATTTTGTACCAGTTCTATTTCGTACCAGTTCTATTTCGTACCAGTTCTATTTCGTACCAGTTCTATTTTGTACCAGTTCTATTTTGTACCAGTTCTATTTCGTACGAGTTCTATTTTGTACGAGTTCTATTTCGTACCAGTTCTATTTCGTACCAGTTCTATTTCGTAAGAGTTCTACGAAAGAGTGCTTCCATAAGGAGGCTGACCTATCCGCGCGAAATTAGTGTTTACCGGCTGCGAAACGTCTCGGCTGCGAAACGTCCGGCTGCGAAACGTCTCGGCTGCGAAATGTCCGGCTGCGAAATGTCTCAGCTGCGAAATGTCCGGCTGCGAAACGTCTCGGCTGCGAAATGTCCGGCTGCGAAACGTCTCGGCTGCGAAATGTCCGGCTGCGAAACGTCTCGGCTGCGAAATGTCCGGCTGCGAAATGTCCCGGAGCCAAAAATGTACCGTATCTAGGGGTTGTTAAACTGGCCTGAAAATAATGGAATAAATGTGTTTTTAATCGAGTTGCATCATGAAAACATGAGTCTGCATTCCCTTTTTTGTCTGCGTCTCTTCAAAAAGCACTGTGATTGTGTGGTCGCGCGCAAATAAGTGGGCGGGGTTTCATGTTTTAAGGATGCAACTCGATTGAAAACACAAAATTGTTCCTTTAATATTGTGTTTTCAATCGACTTGCGACATGAGAACGCGAGACTCCGCCCACTTATTTGTGCACTACCTGTCTGCGTCTCTTCAAATATCACTGTGTTCGCGTGGTCGCGCACAAAAAAGTGGGCGGAGTCTCGCGTTCTCGTGTCGCAAGTCGATTGAAAACACAATAAAAAAACGAATAAAGATTTTCCATTTCCAAGGGAATTCAATAATTTATGCCAATTTTAAAGGCTCATTATATTGCTCCAACCAGATCAAAAAAGCTCTTAATTTCCTCCTTGAACAGACATCACAATCAGCGGAGTGCCACGCAACTCTCGAGGAGTTGTTCAGATCAAATTAGGATGTGGATTGAATAAACTTCCGGTGGAAAACAAGAAAACAAAGGTGTCGACGCAGGAATTGGTTAGAAAAAAAAGTGCGAGGTTACTTTCCAATTCCTCAGATTCAGATTCACAATTGTGCACAATCGGAGACTCGTCTAGTTGGTCTTTACCTAAACTCCACGTGGATTCCATTGGAAGATGTGACTGATGAGGATGAGGTTACCATTTCTGTGGAAATACGATATCAAGCCTGTTACGGTGAGCAACGAATTAATTAATTATTTTTTTTTTAAATCCATATAATCAGAGGATGGGATGGATTTTTGCGACAGCCATTTGTGGTGGTTACAAGTTGGTGGAAATGAGGTTGCGCAACTGCAAAACAGGCTTGATCAGTGTGAAAGTGGAGAGAAGGAAGAGGATTACGGTAGCTTTATGTGCAAGAGAAAACGTGAGTGTTAAATTAATAGAGGACGGCCAGAGCGACGTGGCCTAGGATTTTCCTAGGCCACTTCTAACATAATAAAACGGTTTAGAAAGCAATGAAAACAATTTCTACATTGCCAACGAGTTTGACGATTTTTATGATGGACAAGTTATGCAGGCAAGCAAGCATCTGAAATATTGTGAAGCTGAATAATTATTTCCAGGGCTCCAAAGCCAAACAGTACAGCCTGGGAGCAAAAAGTGCGCTAGCCCCGCAGCGAAGAAAGAAACGAGACACTTCCAACATTTGCGACTACACACTAGAATCCACATCGACGTCCACGACGACTCCGAGCACGACTACAGTAACCACCACCAAGGTGGGCACCACAACTCCATCGACATCTAGTTCGAGTGAGTTTTGGCACCAGATAACCAACGATTTTCAGCACTGACACTTTTGTTCAATATTCTAATTGGGGCTGGCAATATGATGAAAAAGAATTTTTGAGAAAAAATCTGAATATTTACGATTTTTTTTTCAAATTTTCTAACTTTTGCTGTTCCGTGTACTACACGTGGACAATCAGATTAAAATACAATTTTCAAAAAATTGGAAAAAAAATTAAAACATTCAATTTTTCTGATGAAATTTTTTTTAATTGTCCACGTGTAGTACACGGAACATGGAATATTTGAATATATGGAAAAATCTTAAATATTCCGATTTACTCTATCAGAAATGACGCACCTCTAATTGAAGGGCAGTAGAGTACAGTTAGATCTTTCTTTCCGAAAGATGCCCGGGTTCCAATAAATTTGCTCAGGAAACGCAATAAAAAAAACACGAGCGACGAAAAAATAAGAGAATCAAAACGTGGCTGCTAAACCGCGCGTGTCTGGAGTGTCGTTGTACACGTGGCGAGAGACGCAGAGATGCAGAGGGTTATTTGGGTTTAAGAGCTTTACGCCCGCCAGCCTGGGCGACTGTACGATTGGGGGAAAAAATTAGAGAAACAATAGAAGGGCATGTCATGTTAATAGAATAAATACATTAAATTTTTTGCAGATAGCCTGTCGACAAATCTCTGCACTTTTTCACATAGCCTTTAAACATTTCAGCGACATTGTTGACTTCCACAATGTCAACAAGTTTACCAACAACTTCAACTCTGCCAGTCACCAGCACCACCAGCGCCACCATCTCCACAAAACCACCCACGGTCACCACATCAGCAAATCCTAGCACACTCACTTTAACATCAACTGTCACACCTAGTGAATTCACTTTTCTTTGACGATACGCCAATTTCAAATATCATATCCAATTTTCAGCCACCGTAACACCGCTGCCCGAATCTGCCATTTGTTCGTATCTGGACGAGTCGAGCACTTCTACAACTTATTCGACTACTTTTTCGTCGACGAGTATTTTTTCATCAAGTACCACTGGAATGTCGTCATCAACTTCTTCTTCAATGTCTTCCACGTCGACAAGCCCGGCAGCTTCCACTCCAACTTCTACAGCCTCAGAGACAACTGCCGTCACAACTACTACAGACCCCGCCACAACGTCTTCCAAGCCTGCTTCGACATCTAGCACTTTTAAAGTGTCTACAACTCACCCACCAACCACAACCGATCTACCAACTACCACGGATTCAAAAACGTCAACTTTATCAATTCCGGCCAACACTGTGACTGCCGATTTCTCATTCACCATCCCAGACTACACGATCTATCAAACAGACACTTTAAATATAGAAGTCAACGCATCGATTTCGATTTATGAGGTAGGAGGCGTTGGATGTATACATATATTGTGCCCGTATTTGAAGCATGTCTCACGGCACCCCAGCCTTCCAAAATTGTTTTTACCTGGCGTATTTTTAAAACCCTAACAATAAGGCTTGGTCATTTTCTGACAAAAAAAGCCTTGTTTTGGATTAAAATAATGGTGTCATTCTGAATAATCAGATAATGATTCCAATTTCTCAAAAAAGTAAATTTTCGAGTGAAAAAATAATTTCATTATCCGACGAACTTGGTGGCGAATTGGACGACGACGGAGGCGTGTATCGTGCTTTTATTTATTCATATTAGACTAGTGGAAACGAGTGTGCCCGTTATCCAATAAATATTGTAAAAAAGTTAAAAAAAAAATCACGAAAAACAAGAGAAAATAAATAAAAACAATAAATTTGTTTAAATGGGTTACGGTAGCACACATTTCAACTGTGTCAAAAATGCTCTTCGCTTCGAGACACTTCGTGGGAAATTTGGCTATTTTCAAATATATGAGCAGCTCCTGAGACGAGAGTAATAGCGTCCATGCTTTGAATACGGACACTATATGCATCCATCGTATTTTATTTCACCTGTGTTATTGGGACAAAAAATACCTACGGTACATGCCTTTTTGCAAGGCACGCAAACAAAATTTCTTTATTTTGTGGCTGTGAGCCGTCAATTTTGGGGCATTGCAGCCAAATGGCACCCAAACAGCAGCCAAATGGCACCCAAACAGCAGCCAAATGGCACCCAAATAGCCGCCAATTAGCAGCCAAACAGCCGCCAAATAGCAGCCATATAGCAGCCAAACAGCCGCCAAATAGCAGCCATATAGCAGCCAAATAGCAGCCAATTAGCAGCCAAACAGCCGCCAAACAGCAGCCAAATAGCCGCCAAACAGCAGCCAAATAGCCGCAAAACAGCCGCCAAATAGCAGCCAAACAGCCGCCAAATGGCACCCAAACAGCAGCCAAATAGCCGCCAAATTGCAGCCAAACAGCCGCCAAATAGCAGCCGAACAGCCGCCAAACAGCAGCCAAACAGCCGCCAAATAGCAGCCAGGCAGCAGCCAAATAGCAGCCAAAGTGCAGCCAAACAGCCGCAAAACAGCAGCCAAATAGCCGCCAAACAGCAGCCAAATAGTCGCCAAACAGCAGCCGAATAGCCGCCAAACAGCAGCCAAATAGCAGCCAAATAGCCGCCAAATAGCAGCCAGGCAGCAGCCAAATAGCAGCCAAACAGCCGCCAAACAGCAGCCAAATAGTCGCCAAACAGCAGCCAAATAGCCGCCAAATAGCAGCCAAACAGCCGCCAAATAGCAGTCGAACAGCCGCCAAATAGCAGCCAAACAGCCGCCAAATAGCAGCCAGGCAGCAGCCAAATAGCAGCCAGGCAGCAGCCAAATAGCAGCCAAATAGCAGCCAAACAGCCGCCAAAAAGCAGCCAAATAGCCGCCAAATAGCAGCCAAATAGCAGCCGAACAGCCGCCAAATAGCAGCCAAACAGCCGCCAAATAGCAGCCAGCCAGCAGCCGAATAGCCGCCAAACAGCAGCCAAATAGCCGCCAAATAGCAGCCAGGCAGCAGCCAAACAGCCGCCAAACAGCAGCCAAATAGCCGCCAAACAGCAGCCAAATAGCAGCCAAACAGCCGCCAAATAGCAGCCAAACAGCCGCCACATAGCAGCCAGGCAGCTGGTTTTGAAACGTCGCGGAGCCGTTGAATGAGTGCTACCGTAACCCATTCAACGAGAGAGTGGGGGAAAATAAGATAAAGTGGTTTTTATTTTTTTTTTGTTTCTCTTTCTCTCTCTCTCTCTCTCTCTCTCTCTCTCTCTCTCTCTCTTACTAGTTTCTCACGCTATCGCTCACTCTCTCGATGGGTTACGGTAGAACTCATTTTAACTGTGTCAAAATTCGCGTCGAGACTCCTCGGGAGAAAGTGACAACGAAAAAAACCTTTATATATATATTTTCAGATACAAGTCACATACCTGTGCAAAAACAGCTCCAGCTCATTCGAGAATGTCACCGTGCCAGGAGTTTGCTTCAAAAGTGAGCTGACAAACTGCAAAAAAGCCCCCTCCCCCTTTTTTTCAGCCCGAACCAGAGATATGGCTAGCGTGAGCAACAGTATGATGGGCAGCGAGTTTGTCGGTCCCGGCGTCTACACATTCCAAGCAACAATGAGAAAATTGTCCGATGGCTCGTCGAGGACCCTAGAGTTCACAGTGACTGTGCTTTTGCCGACAACGCCTTCAGAGGGCACAACTTCTACTACTGTAGCAATAACGTCGACTTCTTCTGAAGCTTCAACTTCGACTAAAGCTGAAACGGAGCCAGAAACAACCACAATGACGACAACCGCTTTTAGCTCATCATCCACCGTAAAAACCACAGAAAACTCGGATAGCTCTACTACATCAAGCAGCGAATCAACAACTACGGAATATTTCTCAACTTTGACCCCTACCACTTTCTCGACCTCATCTGAAGTGGCTTCTGAATCCAGCACAACTTCTACCGCTGAATCAACCTCCTCATCAACATCTTCCTTAATACCAGATTCTCAATTCGATTTCTATCTGCAAAACATGACGTGGAACGAGACGGTGTACTACAATCAAAACCTGGACATTTACCCGACGCCCAACATTTCGACACTCTCGGAGATATATGTATGTGCTAAACCCTACGTAGAGGCGAACAGTCTCTATCGCATTCTCTGCGTCTCCACAGTGCAGAGCATTAGTTTAGCTGAACGTGTGCAAAAATGGAGACGCAGAGACGTGAGACACACGGTGTGCTAGGCCCTACAAAAATGCTCTGCGTCTCCACAGTGCAGAGCATTAGTTTAGCTAAACGTGTAGAAAAATGGAGACGCAGAGACGTGAGACACACGGTGTGCTAGGCCCTACAAAAATGCTCTGCGTCTCCACAGTGCAGAGCATTAGTTTAGCTAAACGTGTGCAAAAATGGAGGCGCAGAGACGTGAGACACACCGTGTGCTAGGCCCTACAAAAATGCTCTGCGTCTCCACAGTGCAGAGCATTAGTTTAGCTAAACGTGTGCAAAAATGGAGACGCAGAGACGTGAGACACGCCGTGTGTTAGGCCCTACAAAAATACTCTGTGTCTCCACAGTGCAGAGCATTAGTTTAGCTAAACGTGTGGAAAAATGGAGACGCAGAGATGCGAGAAAAATTTAAAATTTTGCAGCAAAAAACAGTGTTCGAATGCAGAAACGATACTGGCCAAGAGTTTCTTCCACTGAAACAATCGCTCTGCTTGAACTACGGTATGTATATAATTTTGCTGCCCCAATTTTGGTACTCGGTGTTTGCGGACGCACATTGAAAATGAGGGTATAGCATTTTAAAAGTGAAACCCCGCCCACTTTTTGTCCACGAATTTTCAAAAAACACTGAAGTGGGCGGGGTTTCATGTTTTGATGTACATAGAAACTCGAAAAAATACTGTTTTTTTCTCTGCGTCTCCTCGGCTGCATTTAGCTGCGTAGCCACGTCAAACTGATACGAACCGCAGATGCAGAGAAGCAGAGTGCAAGCGACTCTCGCCGAAGAGACGCAGACAAGCAGCTTCCCCGCTCAGCGGACCACATTGCCAATAACATTCCGAGCATGTCGTGTCGCTCAAGAAAGCAACAAGCTCCGCCCCTTTTGCAATTCTGCGGCGCTAGTTTTGTGCAGGAAGTAGCGTGTAAAATCGAAAATCTAAACAAATTTGACGATGGGGCACGCACAGCTGAAACGAGTGTGACCGTAATCGCCCATGAAAGAGAGAGAGAGAGAGAGAGAGAGAGACCGAGGAAGAGAGGGGGAAGAGAAAGACAGAGAGATATACAGACAGAGAGAGAGATAGAGAGATAGAGAGATAGAGAGATAGAGAGAGACAGAGAGATAGAGAGACTGAGAGACAGAGAGACAGAGAGAGAAAGATCGAGGAAGAGAGGGGGAAGAGAAAGACAGAGATATACAGAGAGAAGGAGAGAGACAGAGAGACAGCGCGCGCGAAAGAGAGATAGAGACAGACAGACAGAGAGGCACAGCCCGAGAAAGCGAATTAGAAAGAGACAGATGGGGGAGAGACAGCAGAAAACTCGTTAAAATGTTTGAAATGGATTACGGTCACACTCACTTTAACTGTGTCCGATCGTACTGAATTTACGGACTCGTGATAGGTATAAACCACAAAATTTCCAGATCTCCCTCTAGTGAAAACCCTATCATTCACCCGAAATATCATGTTCGAGCCGGCGTCCAACGGAATCATCAGCCCAGGCTACTATGAGATTCGCATCAATATGACGAATCTGTTGACAGACGAGCAGGCAACGCACATTTTGATTCTATATGTGATTGAGGATACTACCACGGCTATTTTGTCATCAACAGTGGTAACGACAATGGTGATGGTAACGTCAACGTCAACGTCAACATCAGCGACAACAACAACTCGATCAGAGGCACAAAGTACAGATGGAATAGACTCAACGGCCACATCTTCTGAAAAGGAGACAACTTCTGAACCATTTGAAACTTCTACAACAGAGAGTTCTAGCACCATATCAACACCAACAAGATCATCAGCAGCACTAACAACAAAAACAACAATAACAACAATAACTACAGTATCCGAGACAAAATACGACTTTTATCTGAACGGTTCCACGTGGAACAAGACGATCGACTATTCGGCGGACACGCTCTTCATCGGACCAGTTCCAAACAAGGATCCTACTTTGGTAAGGGCGATTTTTCGATAAAGCGTAATTTTGGAGCATCGTTGTGCACCTAGTTTATGCACAACGACGCTCTCTGTTTGTCGATCCTCAGGAATTGTCATTAGCTATGCGACAAGCGCTGCAAATTCGCTCCAATCGCAGAAAAAGCCCCGCTCTCTCAATTTTCTGCACTCTCTCGTCGCAAACGTGGCCGCCGCGCCGCGCCGCGTCCACTGCGAATGGAGCAAATTTACAGCGCACCATACTGAGAATATGTGTTTACGAGCAGCGCAGTCACCCGCGGATCATCGGACCGTCGAAACCGAACTGAATTTCGCCCTGAACACATATGTAAGACTTATTCACTGACTAGGAAAGTACATTTTGGAAAATTCTGAAAAAAATCAGGGTAATACTAGATTTTTTGGTGAATTTTTTGAGATATTAAAAATCCGCAAAATGTTTTCAGAAAAGTTTTTATGAGTCGTCAAACTTTTCTCTATTGTTCGAGCACATTTTACCTGTAAAATCCTACATTCCACACGATCGCCTTCATTACACTAGCCGAAAAGGTACCAACACGCAGGTAGCTTAAAAATGTCGATGGGTGGCGCAACTGGGTGCGCTGGGAGCAGTGATACAAGGAGGCTGTGGGTTCGCTCCCCAGACACAGTAAATTTTTTTGCAAAGTTTTGATGTGTATTTTTCGGAGCCGTAATACAGTCCAGAAATTTTTAAAAAATATTTCGAGTGTATTTTCTAGTACGATTCGACCCAAGGAAGTGCCTAGAATCCAAAAAAAAAATTTTTTTTTTTCGTTTTAGGATTTTACAGATAAAAATGTACTCGAAAAATATTTAAAAAGTTTGACGGCTCATAAAAACTTTTCTGAAAACATTTTGCGGATTTTTAATATCTTAAAAAATTCACCAAAAAATGTAGTATTATCCTGATTTTTTTCAGAATTTTCCAAAATGTACCAAAAAGTACTTTCCTAGTGAGTGTTGAGATATACATGAAAATTTAAATTTAAATTTCGCGGGAAAGGTGCCACGTCACTCGAGAAAAAGCGCGCGCAATGACGTGTTCAAAACGTCGTTACTGCGGCGCCACAGCTATCTTTCTTATATATTTTTACCTTGTGGATTCATATCTTTTGCATGATTCTAAATATTTAAACAATATTTCCCGTTTTATGCAGAAAACGTATTCCACCAGCGCCTCGTTTTTGAAAATCCAAACCGTTTCAAATCTGTGTGAGCAGTGGAGCGCATTTTCACGATGTACTATTCAACACGCCATGCTTATTTTATGAAATTACAGAGAAAAATCAGCTACACGTGTCGAAATGACTCGACCAGCGAATTTGTGTCACTTGGCACCAGCAATTGTATCACTGAAAGTATGTACATAAGATTTGAACCTCTATTGACTAATTCATTTGTTTTTTAGAATCCAAAACATCTCTGGCCTCATATAGCACTGAAATTACATGGTCACCGGTCCGCGACTACATCCCCGGCCCAGGAACCTACGAGTACAACATTACAGTCACCAACGCTTTGACCGGGGAAACAGCAACACATCTTTTCACGCTGAATGTTGTGTCGGAGGCGACTGGCACGACTGAAATTACGACTAGACTGACAATTACAGATACGCCAACAACTACAAATAGACTGACAACTAGACAGACGACCACAACTACAACTACAGGTACCAATGGGCAAACAATTTTTTATTGGGGCTGCACACGCCCATAGACAGTTTTGGATTAAAAATTTTTTTTCAAATTTTTCAAAAAAAATAATTTTTTTTCCGAATTTTTTTTTCAAAACTCCATATTTTTGTTGAAAAAAAAAGAAAAGAAATACATGATCTAAATGCACAATTTCCGTTAAGTTTGGCTTGATCGGACCATCTTCAGCCGAGTTACGCCACTTTTGAAAAAGTGTGCACTTTGTCGTGAGATCTGATGTCTGCGTACCATTGCCGCCGAGTGCTTTGAACGAAATCTTTTTTTTCCATGGGTTTTTTTAAAAAAGATTTTGCTTAGTTTTTAGCAGTTTAAATGATTGGGGTTTGCAGCCAAATTAAAAAAAAAATGATTTTTTGAAGAAAAAAATTCAGAACTTTTTTTTGCTCAAAACTCTATGCTTTTATTTTTAAACAAAGCATTAAACAAGAAAATCAAGAAAAATCCGTAGAATACCCCTAAAAAACAATTTTGGGCCTACTGTAATGGGGTTATTCACGAAATGGAAAAAAATGGCAAAAAACGGCAAAAAACTGGGCGAAAACTCGGAAAATGCTCCGATTGATCTGAAATTTTGGGAAATAAAGGAAAAAACTCTCCCGGACATTCCCATAAAATTTCTGACAAAAATATCGATTTTAAGCATTTTCAGAGAAAAAAACAATATTTCTTAAAATTCGATATCTTGGTCTGAAATTTTGTGGGAATGTCCGGGAGAGTTGTTTCCCTTATTTTCCAAAATTTCAGATCAATCGGAGCATTTTCCGAGTTTTCGCGCAGTTTTTTGCCGTTTTTTGCCATATTTTGCCATTTCGTGAATAACCCCATAACGTCGTGGAAAGTACGCAGACACCACACGACAAAGTGCACACTTTTTAAAAATCTATGTTTTTAACTCGGCTAAAAATTGTCCGATTAACCAAAATAGTCTTATATTTAGTTTCAAAAAAAAATTGGGAAATTTGAAAGTTTTAAAATGTTGAAAACAGATTTTTGAAAAAAAAATTTTTTTTTTTAGTGAAAAATTTTGAAAATTTTTTTTATTTTTTTATTTTGATGATTTTTTTTATTTATTTTGATCAGCAGCTTGTTATGGGATAACAAGCAAAATATTTTTTTTTTCGATTTTTGAAAATTTAAAATTTTTCCACAGATTTGGTCTTAACGTCGTCAAAATCGGGAACTGATGGATCTGGGGAAAGTCAGACCTCAACCACATTAGTTTCATCATCTGATAGTGGGTCTGAAAGCGGATCAAATAGAGAAGAGAACACTACAACAACAACAACAACAACAACAATTTCAACAACGTCATCTGAAAAATTCGAAGCTACAACAGAAAAAAATGTTGTCACTACTTCAAAATCTGACAATTCTCTATCCTCCGAGGCTCCAGGAGGTTCGGGCAACGCCGATTCAGGCTTTACTGTAAGCACTAGTGCATCTACAACCAAAACAAGAGCAACTAGAGCCAAAGGTGTCCTGGGCACCTCCACACCTATCACTGCAGCCGAACAAGCAGCAATTGACGCTCAGAAAAAAGATGTCATGGATCAACTGACCGGTATTATTGACGGAACGACAGCCCAAAGCTCCCTAAACACGAGCAGCACTCTCCTCAACCAAATCTCCACCATGCCAACATCAGATTTAGTTGAAGTTGCTCAAAGCCTTCTCTCGAACACTCTGAAAGTGCCCGACGTGGGAAACATGTCCAGTATAGATGTGCTGACCGCTCTGAAAGACAATGTGGCTGCCACAAACTCAGAGTTGGCAGACGAGATGAACAAAGTGATTAGCCAGCTGGCAGCTGTTAATATGACATCGGCAGAGTCCATGAACTCGGTATTGTCGTCTCTGGATTTGGCGCTGAAAGGAAGTACAGTGTATACATTAGGCTTTTCAAGCACGACTTCAACTGATGGCTCGTACTCGGTCATTTTTGGCCGCGTTGTCACGTCGAGTTACACCCTGGTTTCACCGAGATGTACGGTAAGTTCAAAATAATCGGCATATTAAAGGGGGTGCCAACTTTTTAAAATATACTCTTGGGTGGGAGATTTACGAATATCACATTGAAATCGCACGAAAAATTTTTTTCTGATTTTTGGCGAATTTTACAAAAAAAATAGAAGACCACGGGGAGTACACGATTTGGCGCGAAATTCAAACGCATTTTTCTTTTTCTCATTTTTTTGGCATTAATCTCCGGGAAATATATTCCCGGGATTCTCCGGGAAATACAAACATAATTTCGTGATTTCAGATAGCAAATTAATGCGTCTTAATCACAAAAGTAATGATAAAAAAATTCGGAAAAAAATTTTTCATACCTTTCATTTTCGTCCCTTTTCCTTCTCAATTCCGCATTAAACTCACTCTTTTATCTGTAACTTTTATATTCAAACAAAAATGTTCACAAACAATTATTTAAAACGTTGAATCGAAAACGTTGAAGCCGACTATCGATTTTTCGATATTCATGACTAAAATGTGTTTTCGCGAGTATCTGTAATTTTAATAAGCGATTAGGGCATGTTTTATCGAAAATCGACGATAAAAACGAGGGAAATTACAAGAAAAACAATTATTCCTCGTGAAAATGGAATTTTCTAAAAGCCGCGGCCGCGGATTTCCTAGGCCACATCCGCGAATTTCGTGTACTCCTCGTGGTCTTCTATTTTTTTTGTGAAATTCGCCAAAAATCAGAGAAAATTTTTTGTGCGATTTCAATGTGATATTCATAAATCCCCCACCCAAGAGTATATTTTAAACAACTTCCCCTAGAAAGTTGGCACCCCCTTTAAGGACGGAGAGAATGACGAGTTTTTTGTTTAGTTGAGCGTCTACGGTTCGACTGTCTACTTGACCGGAGACACGAGAGGATCCTACTTTCAACAAACCGAGGATTCTGTCACTGTGAGTTGACTTCTTAAATTGATAGATTTTTGATTTTTGATAAGAACTCGACTCAAACTTATCCGATTGGCATCAAGAATAACCTCAAAAGTAGAATAAATTTGAAATCCTTACTTAATGAGTCACGGTCGCCCTCCTTTCAACTGTGTCATAAAATGTGCCCCGAGATATTTCGTGAAAAATTAGGGGGTGCTACGGTATAGAACTGCGCGGAATAGAACCCGCTAAAATGAAACTGTACTAAAACAGCAACTGTACGAAATAGACCTCAGGGCCTCACAATGTACAACGAAATAATTCTTCGAGTTGTTCGAGCGGTTCTGGGTCGGTACAGCTCAATTTCAGGCGGTTCTATTCCGCTCAGTTCTATACCGTAGCACCCAGTGTGCCTTATCGAAAAAAAAATTGTCGACAAATGCCCTTTTTGACAAATTATCGACAAAAAAATTTGTCGAATTTGTCAAAATTTTGTCGACAAATTTATCGACAAAAATTCGAATTTGTCGTTTTTGTCGATAAATTTGTCGACAAAAAATTTCGACAAAAATTCGACAAAAAATCGACAAAAAAATTTCGACAAAATATATTTTCTTGCTAGTCGACATCGGTTGTCGCGCCGATCTCATGCAAATGATAGCGATCGCGGACCCGTGATTTGTCGGTACAAGAAACTATGTATAGCCGGTTGCGTTCTCCAAAAGGGCAGCTACCAGCTACCTGGCAGCTATTTGGCGGCTACCTGGCAGCTACTTGGCGGCTATTTGGCAGCTATTTGGCGGCTATTTGGCGGCTATTTGGCAGCTATTTGGCAGCTATTTGGCAGCTATTTGGCGGCTATTTGGCGGCTATTTGGCGGCTATTTGGCGGCTATTTGGCGGCTGTCTGGCAGCTATCTGGCGGCTGTCTGGCAGCTATCTGGCGGCTGTCTGGCAGCTATCTGGCAGCTATCTGGCAGCTATCTGGTAGCTATCTGGTTCGATTTCATACCAGTTCTATTTCGTACGAGTTCTATTTCTTACGAGTTCTATTTCGTACCAGTTCTATTTCGTACGAGTTCTATTTCGTACGAGTTCTATTTCGTACGAGTTCTATTTCGTACGAGTTCTATTCCGTACGAGTTCTATTCCGTGCAGTTATATTCCGCGCAGTTCTATTTCGTGCAGTTCTATTTCGTTCAGTTCTATAACGTAGCAGTTCTATTCCGTGGCAGTTCTATTCCGTGGCAGTTCTATTCCGTGCGAGTTCTATTCCATATCCAGTTCTATTCCATAGCGGTTCTACTCCGTGCGAGTTCTATACCGTAGCACCCCCGAAGGAACTGCCCGGAATACAGCTATCCGAAATAGAATTGTAAAATTTGATGTCTTCTGCAGTTCTACAACAACACTTCGAAATTGCGCGCTGCATTATTTAGCCAATTTGTCGAAATTTTTTGTCGACAATTTGTCGAAATTTTTTGTCGAATTTTTTTGTCGAATTTTTGTCGATTTTTTATCGACAAATTTGTCGAATTTGTCGATTTTTTGTCGATAAATTTCGACGAAAAACTTTGACAAATTTATCGACAAATTTGTCGAACCTTTGTCGATAAGGCACACTGGTAGCACCCCCGAAAAATTGGCGATTCGAAACAGGTGCTGAAACAAGAGTAATAGCGAAAATTCTGTAATTTTAAAATTTCCATTAAAAAAAGATCAATCTAATTTTAAAAAAAGATCAATCAATAAAATTGAACTCGCATGGGTTTTGTTTTGAACAGAGGGGAGATAAATTTGAATAGAAATGGAGGGAGGGGACTGGGGGCTTTGGGTTAAATTGAAGAATACCTTTCTTCAAGATTAACCCCCCCCCCCCCCCCATCCACTTTGTACTGGTTGTGGGCCATAATTAACAAGGTTGTACAGCTATTCATCATTTTTTTAAATGGCCAATTTTCGGCACGAAATATCGGCTCTGGGACGTTTCGAAACTGGGACATTTCGAAACTTGTCACTTCGAAAATGGGACGTTTCGAAACTGGGACGTTTCGATACTTTTTTGAATTTTTGCGGCATACTAGTGAATTGAAATTCCCAAAAAAATAATAAAAACTGATAAAAACGAAAAATAATTACCAAATGCCCGCGTGTTTTGCTGTAAATTCACGAAAAACCATACGAACAACTGCAAAAAAGTTTCGAAACGTCCCAGAGCCCATTTTTAGCGCTAAATTTTCCAGTAAATTTCAAAAAACGTTGCAAATTTACCGGTAAAAGATTCGAAAATTATTTTACCTCGGTCGAATGTTGTCAATAGTGCGAACACGGCGACGAAAAATAGTACAAAGTTTCGAAACGTCCCAGAGCCCGATTGACATGGGCCGAGCGCCCCATAAGCAAGTGAACAAATTAAAAATTTTACATAAAGTGTCACTCCGATGTCAGACAAAGGGTTCAACTGTAAAACCATTCTATCATACTCTGCCAACCATTTTTGTCGTAAAAAGGGATCCTATATTTTAGCAAATAAGTAATTCGGTTTTTTTTTAAGCCACCATTTTCAAAATAGAGAATATCATTGACTAAACAATTTTCCCAACTTCTCAGATTGACACATTCTTAACTTCTACTCTTGGAGTACTGGGAAGCTATTCAACAAACGGAAGGACTATCAGTGTGGAACAGGATGAAATCGAACAGACTGTTTCATTGGTGTCTGGAAAAACAATGAACACACTGTCCGGTGTGGGAAATGTTCAGTCTGGAGATTACAGTTACAGTGACATGTACGTTACTGCGTGGAACGTCAGTTATAATAACGCAACTGTCGGATCTAGTTCGCAAAAGAATACTTCGATGAGCTTCTGGTTACCGGCGACCAGTGTACAGTACTCGTTATTGGTTAGTATGACACTATAAATTTTTCTTGAAGTTTACCCATTTAGATATCCTCTGGAACAATGGCAAAACTTCAATCCACGCAGACCGTAGTCTCCCAACAACTAACAGTCACAACCTCTTATGCTGGTGTCACTTACACGGTCACGTGTAAGAATGGAACTGGAAAATTTATCGAGATCGACACGAACGCTGGAATTTTCTCCTACGACGCGTCAAACTTCACTGTGACGTCACAGGATGGATCGGATGTTAGCACGATGAAGAAAATGATTCAGTTGCCGATTGTTATTGAGAGTAAGAATGAGGAGAATATGTAGTACAACATCCTTATTTTTGTGATAAAAATTACAGATATTGATTTAACTGTACTCAAAAGTGCCTCTCCAACTTCCCCGCTAATTTTTTCGGCCTATGGTGACAATTCGATGAGAATGGTGTTCTCACCGCAGGATATTGGAATGCCAGCTGTTTCAGCCATCGCTCAGGCTCTTTCCATTTCCACTTTATCGCCAACTACCACTTACAGCAAAGAGGATTTACAAGCGCTGATAGCTAAGAATACAGTGATCACTGTTACGGGAACGGTAGCTTGTTTATGAGTAGGGACCGCAACGTGTTTGACAAAAGTCCAAATTTTGACGAACTGGCGATTGGAATATGTTCCAACACTTGATAAAAATACGTTGCCAAATTTTTTCCGAAAAAAATTCAGTAGGAGCCGAGTTACAGTCATTTTTGTGCGCTCCTCATTACTACTGATTTTCTCACAGCGAGTTGCCGCGGCGCGAAAAGGTGGGCGGGGTTTTCGCTGCATTCTTTCGGCGCACTTTGATTCGCACTCTATTTGCTCGGCTTCAAAGGGTGAATAATGTTGCGAAAAAGATCTAAAATGAGAAGAATGGGAAAACATATCGTTCTTATATTTAATTATCACTTAATTATCATAAATTTGTCGATTTAAAGTGTAAGAAATCGATTTCTAGAGGCTTTGAAAAAAAATGAGATTTTCACGATGGAAGTTTATTATTTTGCAAAATTGGGCTTATCTTTTTTGTAAATATCACTTTTTAATTGTTCTCAATACTTTTTGTCACTTTATTCTCAACTTTCAGACAAAATTTATTTAAATACAGGAAATTTCACCTTTTTCTTTCAATTTGAAGAAAAAATGAAAGAAATAAACGTAAATTTGTTCTAAAAATACGCAAAATAACATCCAATGAACAAAAAAACCATTTTACAATGAGAATTCATCATTAAACTTCGAAAAATTCCTGCGCAAAAAATTTTCAAACTGCACAAAAATCGAACCCGGGCCAAAATGTTTGCAAAGCATCCGCTCTAACCACTACACCACGCAGAGCCTTTCCACAGGTAAACCGCAAATAGTTTAAAAAGAGTCTGAAAAGAGTTTTGGTGCGGAAAGAGTCCCAAAAGAGTCTAGGGTGAATTGTGAACCGCAAAAGTGTATCGAAAGAGTGGCATTCTGATAATTCAAACGAATTCTTTTCAGAATCTGTTGAAATTCTTTTGAAATTCTTTCTGCTTCAGAGAATTTGAGAAGATTATCAAAAGAATTGCGAAAAAGCATGCGCTACTTGCAAAAAGGGCGGAGCCTAAATTATCGAAATTTTTTTTGCCATTTCTTCTCATTTTTAAAATTTTTTTTGTCATTTTTCTCCTATTTTCAGCCTTTTTTTGATTAAATTTTTGCCGGTAGATGTTATTTCTGAGATTTATAATGGACCTATTCATAGGAGAAAAAAAACAAAAAAAAACGTTTTTTTTCCTATTCATAGATGTAAAAAAACGACAAACAATGTCGAAAAACGAATGGTAAACAAGTGTTTATTGACCATGATAGACCATTGATAGAGAGGAGGCGCAGAAAAGGGGCGGAGTTTGAATGAACTAGTAAACAAGTCCGTTCCCACGGGGTTGTAAACATCTCTGTGCCTCCTCACTCTCAATGGTCTATCATGGTCAATAAACACTTGTTTACCATTCGTTTTTCGACATTGTTTGTCGTTTTTTTACATCTATGAATAGGAAAAAAAACGTTTTTTTTTGTCTTTTTTCTCCTATGAATAGGTCCATAAGCGGTGTGTAGAGAAATTTTCGAGGTTTAGGCGCTATTTTGTCGAGACATAAAGTTGCCGATTTGATCGATTTTGTAAGTCCGCTCGTCGAGACATGTCCGGTCGTTAGTGCGTCGGGCAGTATTACTATCGTCTTAACAAGTGCTAATTCTTTTTAAAAAATTAAAATTTTTCGATACATTTGAATAAAGTGCGACCGTATTTAACACATCTTGAGAGAGAGGGTGAAAGTAAAATACCATTGCTCACTCTTATTCATCACTCCCTTTTTCTCTCACTCTCTCATTTAATATAGACCGGTCGTATTTATTCAACGTTGAACAAAGTAGTGCCGAGACGCCAAGATTAATCGTGAGTTTTTCAATTTTTTTTGTGAAAAAAGATGAGCACTTGCTGAGACAAGAGTAATAAATAAATTAGATTTGTATCAGCTTTTTTCTTTTCTTCCGCCTCAATCTTTTTTGCTTATTCTCCATTTTATATAAATTTTTAGAGACCATCGGCGCAAACTTCGGACAATATTAATTACATGGACCGTATGGCGAACTCGTGAAGCAAGCCGGCCAACACGCAACAACGACCACATTTATTAAGGTTCGCATAGATTTTTAGGAAAATAATTCCAAAGCGGTTTTCAGAAAGGTGATCCTGCGATGGCGTGAGTGTCAAAAACGACGGACAATGACGTTCTCTGCTCACCGTTGGGAAATTGGATCCACGATCCTCTTGATATCTGTTGCGGAATCCAGACCCTTTTCAATCACGTTTCTATTTTGTCCATTAATTTTTATTCTTATTTATTTAATTGAGAGTTTCAATCGAATAAAAAATACATGGAGTTTTTTGCAAATGAACGATAACAGTAGCCCAGCGGAATTAGCAAATTATCTCAAAAGAGTTTGAAAAGAATGCGCAAAAAGTGTGGAAAGAGTTTCAACAGATTCTGTGAGACGCTTTCTGTGCACTTTTTAGAGTCTACGCCCGCACTCCTTTTAGAATCTGTTGAAACTCTACGCGGTTTACCTGTGTCCAACTGAACCCCTTTAGTCGTACACTACGCAGCAGTCTATCAAATTGTTTTGTCATGTTTTTAACAAGATTTTTTCACAAATTTCCATAAAAACTCCTTTTGAAATGATACAAAACCGAATAAAAAAATATGTTTGCACGTAGCGATTTTCGATTTTTTTTGAGTATCGATGCCAAATTTTGCGTAGAATTCGATGGTAATGAGAACTCCTGCGCTACGGCCTTGCGTAATACCGAAAAAGCGGAAAAACTACCAAATTCGTTGAGACTTGGGCTTTTGGATGAGAAAAAACTAACTTAGAATCGCAGAAAGTGTCTGAAATTTTTATTACAAACATAAAATGAAGTGTATTATGCAATTAAATAATAAAAAACATAGGTCATCGCTGAAAAATTTTCACAAAATTTTGTGCTACTTTGACTGAAAATTTCAGGATGTTTGCAAGAACGAATTTTTGATTTTTTTTTAAAACGATTCAGCGTGTCAAGATCTATCGATATCATTCATAAAAACGTGCGCTACGGACCTGCGTAACACCATATTTTCCGTTTTTCTCGAATCGCTTCGAAAATTCCGACCGTTTCCCGTATTTTTCTCAAAAACTGAATTATTTGAAGAAAAATGAATATTACCATTGTGTTCTACGCAGTTGATTACATAAGAACATATAAAATTTTTATCGATCCAATAGCCAGGAGCCGCAGTACAGGACGGTAAAGGTGGCGAAGCGAATCTAGTGAGAAAAATTTCACTCGCCCCGCCCACCCGCGTTGCGGTCTCTATTTATGAGGCTATTTTTAGTGAAAAGATGAACTTTCAGTTAATATTCACCAAAGCTTCCTCAATCGACGTCTCTGGCTATTCGTTCGTCGCAGATTCCAGTGCAATCTACCTATCCAATTCTGATACAGCAACGACACTGGTTATCCTCTCTCCAACTTATACGGTTGTCTCTTTATCCCTAGGAGGTTACGGTATTCAGATCACTGCCGGAAGTTATACAGCGGGATCTCGGGCGCACACTACGTAAGTTCGCGGTGGATGCATATAGTGTCCGTATTTGAATCATGTTCATTTATGTATGCATATTAAACACTAGGTCAGGGGGGCCAAAAAAAAAATTTTGGCGAGGTGCGAAAAATGCGAAAAACAAAAATAACAAAAAAAAACAGCACCCCTGCACTAGATGTAACTACATACATACATAATAGGTTTGCTGTGCAATTGGAGAGAGTATATATTATCCAATGAATCATATGAAGGACAATATCATTCAAATACGGACGTTATATGCATCCACGCATTTACTCAGGAAATTTTTGGCTCACAGCCACCGATTCGGGGCTTGGGCCATATGTATTTGGCACACGCCCCATATTCGATGGCTATTAGCCGTTTCCGTCGGCTATATTTTTCAAAAATTTTCCATTTCAAGTTTCGGACATCTTGTGTCTGGAAAAAAGCCGCAAAATCGCTGAGTAAGCGCAAAGACTGTTTCTTATAATTGTTGCATGTAAACCTTCTATAGCTGCGTTGCCAACAGAATAATTTTTTATAAGTGGAGGTATTACCCCATAATGGCTAATAGCCCTTTTCGGCGGCAAATAGCCTTTTCGGCGGCTATTAGCCATTTTCAGCGGCTATTAGCCACCTAGACGCCGAATCTCGCCATATACGCGCCAAAAATTTCCTGTGTAATCTGCGCTCCGCCGCACTCAGAATTTCACATTTAACATTTTTTTCTCACAAAAATCGCTAAAAATTATCAAATCTATTGTGTTTTCAATCGACTTGCGACATGAGAACGCGAGACTCCGCCCACTTATTTGGGCGCGACCACGCGAACAAAGTGATATTTGAAGAGAGGCAGACAGGTAGCGCAAAAATAAGTGGGCGGAGTCTCGCGTTCTCATGTCGCAA
This sequence comes from Caenorhabditis japonica, assembly GCA_963572235.1. Classification (NCBI taxonomy): domain Eukaryota; kingdom Metazoa; phylum Nematoda; class Chromadorea; order Rhabditida; family Rhabditidae; genus Caenorhabditis; species Caenorhabditis japonica. The sequence continues at coordinate 19,281,915 of OY754343.1, read as the reverse complement.
GTCGATTGAAAACACAATAGCTGAAATTGCTTGAAAACTGCGGGGATATTCTTTCTCATCCATTTTTCCAACTTTTCCGGGCGGTCCGGTCCTGTTCTAGAATAATTTTCGTATTTTTTATTGTTTAAAAAGTGTTAAAAACAAAAAAAAATTCATTTGTGCACTTTCTTTCCCGCAAGTCACCTCATTTCACTCAATTTCTTTCCAGAACCCTAATGGAGTTCTCAGACACCCAAAAAATGAAAATTGACGGAGGCCTAATTGTTAGAAACGGAACAAACGGCTGGGTAATTCAAAATGGAAAAGTTTCCACGGAAGGCGATGTGACTGGAACGAAAATTGGTACGAACTCACACGGTTTGCTGGCCGGAACTTTATCGGCTGCTTGTCTGTGTCTCTTCGCGCGAGCGTCGCTAGGAAGTTTCCACACTCTGCTTCTCTGTATCTCCTCGCGCTTTACTTTATTTTCCAACGTTCTTACCGGCCAACATTCCGTGACTCACAATTAGACAATTTTTTTTTCCAACTCATAACATTCTAGATATACTCCCCCAGAGTCTAATGAATCAAAACTCTCAACAGCAAATTGTCACGATTTTAAACAACACTAACAGCTATCTACAAGCCAATGGAATGACGATGACTGAAGCGCAAATTAACGATGTAAGCCTATCCATATGCATATAAATGAATTCAGATTTTGACGCGTTTAGACCTCCAACTCGCTACTTTCCATCGCCAGCTCTCTCACCTCGGCTCTCCAAGTGGCTCTCAACAATCCGCTCTCATCAGATCTAGCCGCCAATTTGAACTACGCCACCACCAACTACAATGATCTGTACAACGTGCTTCCATCGGATCCAGACAATATTGTGTACGTCGAGGAGATGTCGTCGGATGAGTGGGCCGCCTATGTGACGAACATGATGCAGAAGAGTATTGCGAAAACTTTGGCAAATCAGTTGGCAACCACTTTGGACACTCTGGAGAGCACGTTGGCGGCGAGAGCCATTGCGACTGGAAATTTGCCGTATTATTATTCGGTTGGTGTTTTTTTTAAATGTCGAGTTGCATCATCGAGCTGCCACGCAATCATAGTGCTATTTGAAGAGATGCAGACTCATGTTTTCATGATACAATTCGATTTAATCGATAATAGGAAAAGGCACAGTTTGGGGCGGCAGCGTAGACCCTAAGGCAAACGTGCCCTATCGCATTCTCTGCGTCTCCATTCTGCGATGCAGAGCGTTCTGCCAAGTTTAGCTAAACGAGTGCAAAAACGAGGAGACGCAGAGACGCGAGAAATGACGCGGAAAAATTCGCATGCAAAAAAACCAAAAATTACTTGAAAACGTCCAAAAGGAGTACACGAGGTGTGGCCTAGCTTTCTCAAATTTGGATTTTTACAGCAATTTTCTTAGTTTTTTCGCATAAATTTTCTATAAATTAAAGTTAAACAGTGGCGATAATTATAAATCAATATTAAACACATTTGCGCAAAAATTTTGCGAAATCGGGGGGAAAATCGATTTTGCCTGCCAAAAAAAAAAAAAATTCATGAAAATGTCGGTTGCTAGGCCACACCTCGTGTACTCTTTTTGGACGTTTTCTAACCTATTTTTATTCGCTTAAAATTTACAAAAAACTGGAATAAAAACGGTTTCTGTGCATATTTATGTATTGTGATATTTGTAAATGCCCGCCCAATAGGGTCATTTGAGTAAACTAAAACCTTTTTTTTTTTTTTGAATTTTTTGTTTACGGTTTCACGGGGGTACGACAGAATAGAAATAGGCGAAATAGAAATGCTACAAAATAGAAATGCTACAAAAAAGAACTGGAAAAAATAGAACTGAGCGAAATAGAAATGCTACGAAATAGAACGGCTACAAAATAGAAATGAGCGAAATAGAAATGCTACAAAATAGAACAAATTTTGGCGATGGAGCGCGTTTGCATTATTTTTTCAATTGCTCAGTTTTTCGCCAATTTTCCATTTTTTTTTTCTGAAACTGCATTGATTTTATACCTTTCTTCATTTTCGATGTTGTTAAGTGCGTAAAATATCTGAAAATTACTGAAAAATCCTATAATAATCGGAAAATTCGAAGAATAATGCAAACGCGCTCCATCGCACCGATTTCTATTTCGCCCATTTCTATTTTGTCACATTTCTATTTCGCGCTGTTCTATTCCGCTCATTTCTATTTTGTAGCCGTTCTATTTTTTCCAGTTCTTTTTTGTAGCAATTCTATTTTGTAGCATTTCTATTTCGCCTATTTCCATTCTGTCGTACCCCCGGTTTCACGGTGTCCAGGATTTGAAAAGTGGGCGGAGCCGAACAAACGCGCCCACTGAATTTTTTCGCGCGAAATTCAAATTTTGACGCATTTTTTATGTTTTTCGGGAAAAAAAGCATAAATTCTTAATTTTTTTCCCACATGTGCTCCAACGGAATTATAGCTGAGGTCTTTAGAAATTTTTTAAGCCTAAGAACGTCGAATTTGGTTCAGCCACCATTTCGAAATAATCGTTTTGAGTTTTTTGGTGTTTTTGCAGGAGAAATCTTTACGAAAATCGAGTTTCGGGCCATTTTATGGTTTTAAAAGATACAATACATACATTTTACAAAGAAAACAGGTTTTACTGAAAGAAAAATAATAAGATCAATAAAACAAATGCCAGAGTCGAAAAATGCGCAAGAACCAAAAGTGCGCCATGCAAGTTTGCTGGCGCGTCAGCAAATTAGGCTCCGCCCACATTTCCAATCCTTGACACCGTGGGTTTGATATTATCAATCTCTGAAAGTTAATCTCAAAGAAATCTCAAAGCCTTGAGTTCAGCGGAGCGCGTTTAACCATTTTTGGTGGACTGACAATAAAATCCCACCATTTTTCCATTAAAAAAAATAAAAAAATTTCTATTCAGAACTACGCCGACGGTACTGGAATGGTGATTGCTATTGACGACGCCTCCTACCTTGTAGGAACCCCACAAATGTGTGACGAATGGAATTTCACTTTACCATCTCCTGTCACGCATCTCAACACTAATCTTATCACGGAAACAACTCTGATTCAAATTGGACTGATTTGCTATCGAACCAATCCAAGAACATACGCGGACAATTTTGACATGCTCATCACTTCTGGAGCACTCGAGGCGCATATCAAGGATGAAAATCAGAATTTGATTGAGTTAGTAATGGATCTATCCAAAGTACTGTAGAACAACGGAAAAAATGACAAACAACTGGGAGAAAACTCGGAAAATGCTCCGATTGGTCTGAAATTTTGGGAGAAACTGTCAAAAATGCTTCCGGGCTTTCTCCAAAAATTTTGGACCGAAATATCGATTTTAAACATTTTCAGAAAAAAATCAATATTTTTTTAATCGATATTTCGGTCCAAAATTTTCTGAGCAAGCCCGAAAGAATTTTTGACAGTTTCTCCCAAAATTTCAGACCAATCGGAGCATTTTCCGAGTTTTCTCCCAGTTGTTTGTTATTTTTTTCCGTTTTTCTACAGTACTTTGAATAGGTCTATAAATAAGAAATAATTACAGCCTAAAAAATTATCAAAAAAAACGTGTTTTATTTTCCAGAATCGCTGACACAACGGCTCCAATTTTCATAAGAGGTCGTGGAAATGACGATGACGCAGTTCTGACTCTTATGCAACAAAGCGACTTCTCAAGTTATCAAATCCTGGATCTTCACGCTTTCCGAACCACCAATTGGAACAATTCTCTCCAATTCCAGATTATTGCCTCGGAAGATTACAATATTCCAGCCAACGATGACACATACATGTTCTCAGCGTTTCAAAGCCTCCCAGGACCACGTTCATTAGACCATGAATGGGAGTACGAATTAGATTCACTGCACGCCTCAACTACCTATTTCGTGGATGCCAGTTCATTGGTGAACAACACTGGACTGTTCTACGTGGGACTTGGGAAACGAAATGATGCTACTGGAAGTGCAAACAATACATATTTGGTGGACTATGGAAAATACGACAACAAGCAATGGTCGTTCAATAAAGCGGTACCGATGGATTATCAAGTGGCCGCGATCTCAAAAGGATGTTATTTCTTTGCGAACGCATCGGATGTGTTCAGTTCGGAAGGAATGGCACCCGCTAGCGAAGCTGGAATGCAATTCGTCAACTGCTCTTCAAATCACCTCACTCTTTTCTCCGTCGGATCCTTTAACCCAACAATCGACGCAGACTTCCAGTACCAGTACAATGTGAACGAGGTGGAGAAGAATATCAAAGCGATGATCACCGCTATCTTCCTTTTCATCCTCTATGGAACTTTAACCGTGCTAGCCATCATTTCCGAGCGAAGTGACTTGTCGAGAGGGAGATTGAGATTCCTTTCAGACAATGAGCCGAATGATGGGTACATGTATGTGTTGGCTGTGGAGACTGGGTACAGAATGTTTGCGACGACGGACAGTTCGATATCGTTTAACTTGTCCGGGACCGAAGGGGATCAAATATTTCGATCGTTCAATTCGGAAGAGGATGGTGATTGGGAATTTCCGTTTAGTTGGGGCACCACTTCCAGATTTGTCATGACTACTGCTTTGTGAGTTATCTACCCACAGGTGAAATGCGGTGGATACATATAGTGTCCGTATTTTAATCATGTCGTCCTTTTGTTCCATTGGACGGTATATTGAAACTTTTTATTTATTTTTTGCATTAAAATAAATAAATTGAATGTTTATACACAAGCCTGCGACATTTGGCACACGATTTTGCCCCTGCTTTTTTTTAAACTTTTTTTTACAAGTTTTTTTCTTGTAACGGCACTGATTTTTGTGGCTGAATTTGTAAAATGTGTGAACGTTAATCAAACGACGCGGATTTATTAAATATCTAGAGCCTAATTTACATAAATGCACGATATGATTCAAATACGGACACTATATGCATCCACCGCATTTCACCTGTGACCACTAGGCAAATAAATCATTCCTATCGATAATTTCCTGCTTTTGAGAATTTCTTGGGAAAATGATTGTAGAACTGCTCAAAAGCAAAAAAATTCTCGCCGCTGGAAATCAATCCCCGAACCGAATCTTCGCGCTCAATTTACGCGCGCCAGTTCTGTTGTCTGCGTATCTTGGCATTCCTAATGTCTCGTTTTGTCTAACTGTCTGAATTCTTTTTCAATGTCATCAGCGGAGCGCAAAACCGATTCCAAAGCTGCGACAATAGGGAATTTTCGCGGGAAAGCCGATATTTGGGCTCCCCGATGTTTCGAAAGTTGACGTTTCGAAAACTTTTCGAAGGTTTTTCTGGATTTTGTCGACGCGGTGTTTCACACAATCATTTTTAAAAGCTTTTAAGAAATATTCCTCAAACACCGCGACGACAAAATGCAGAAAAACTCTCGAAGACGTCCGAGAGCCGCTATTTGCCGAGCAGAAATGCCAGCTTTCTGTCTAGATTCAGGAGCCCTGACGTATTGATTGACAAATTGTCAATACCAAAAGAGGGGGCCACTAGCCATATCCCTGCCGAGTTGTCGCTGTTTAACTGACCTTTTCAAATTTGGCGAATCCCTTGGGAACTTGCTATATGACTTGGAAAATTGCCAAAGACACCAGACCATACCTCTCGGCAAATAGCGGCCTCACTGTCAACTTCCCGCCAAAAATTGCTTCAGCATGGGCGAAAACGAGCTGTCTCTTTTGACAAAGGCGCCCCAGACCTTGTTGGACACACTCGCGGAATTTTTTGGCAAGAAATGGGCATGCATTGTCGGGCAAAATCGGAAAAGGGATTTGGCAGCTTTGCCAAGCGCAGCTAAATGGCAGAAAGTCGGCAAGGATATGGCCAGTGGCCCCCCTCATCACAGATGAAATGCGGTGGATGCATATAGTGTCCGTATTTGAATCATGTCGTTCATTTATGTAAATTAGGCTCTAGATATTTAATAAATCCGCGTCGTTTGATTAACGTTCACACATTTTACTAATTCAGCCACAAAAATCAGTGCCGTTACAAGAAAAAAAAGCTTGTAAGAAAAGTGAAATAAAAAGCAGGGGCAAAGTCGGCAAATATCGCAGGCTTTTGTATATACAACAACAACATTTTAATTCAAAAAAATAAATAAATAATTATTATATACCGTCCAATGGACCAAAAGGACGACATGATTAAAATACGGACACTATATGCATCCACCGCATTTCACCTGTGATTAGGCAAATAGCGGCCTTCCTTTCAAACATTCCCTCACCTTTTTACTGTTTTTTTCAGTCCTCTTGGTGAGCTCGAATACCTACGAATGTGGATCGATGACGCTGGCCTGGAACACCGAGAATCCTGGTACTGCAATCGAGTAATTGTGAAGGATCTGCAGACTCAACAGATTTACTATTTCCCATTCTACAACTGGCTAGGAACCAAAAACGGAGACGGTGAAACGGAAAGACTGTCCAGAGTAAATTACAAGCGTAGAATTCTGGACGAATCGATGAGTATGCACATGCTTGGCCAGACTATGACGTGGTTTGGGATGTTCACTGGTGGCGGAAATCGATTAAGGGATAGAGTGACCCGAATGGATTATATCGCAAGTCTCATATTTGCCCTAGTATTTGTCAACATCATCAATGTTATTGTGCTCAAAAACGACGACTCCATTATCAAGTCATCGGTCAGCTTCTCCGAGTTCACGTTCACGGTGAAGGACGTTATTTTGGGAGCAGTTTACGCATTAGTACTCACCATCATCGCTTCCCTACACATTCTTATTTGCTGCAAATGTAGATCGTTCAGCGAGCAGTACTACTACAAAAAGAGAAAACAAGAAGAGCCAGAATTTAAAGATCCTAGTGCGTCATGGTCCCATACGATCGCAGGGTTAACCCGAGCATTCCTTCCATTCCCAACTATGATGGGAATGATCTACATTGCTGCGGATGGCATGAGTTTGATGGACGATTCTGCCAACTCGTTTTATATTCGATTCTTGATTAGCACAATTCTATGGGCTGCAGTTTTGGAGCCTTTGAAGGGAATGATTTGGGCGTTTGTTTTGTTAAAGACGAGTAAGAGCCACAAAATTAGCAACAAGTTGGAGGAGGCATTCCTGAAAGTTAAGCCAGTGGAGACGTTTAAAAGTAAGTAGAGTACTGAAGCCGCATGAATGATGAAGGTTGTATGTAAAAACCCAAAAATCACGACGAGGGTTTTTGTACCCACTTTCAAAGACCACCGGCCTAAAGACAAAGTTCAACGAGTTCCTGACAAACGCCGGCAAACCACTTTTCTCTCATTGACTTGCCCACGGGATTATGGTACTCAAAGTGCTGTATTTTTACTCGGCTGAAATTGTTCCGACCAACCCAAACACAACGGAAATTATAGTTTCAGAATGATTACTTTATTTTAGGAATAAGTACCGAATTTATTTATTTGTTTATTTATTGATCTCGTAAACAAGATCAATAGAACGAAATCCGATCCCAACCCGTAAGAGTGGGGCTCGGAAGATAGAATACAATTATATATCACAGGAAAAATACAGGGGAGAATGTGTACGAATACACGGTATATGTATATAAAACAACTTTGTACTAGTAAACATAAAAAAGAAAAAAAAATGAGGTGCCAATAAATAGTAAAATAAAATAAGGGAGATAGTTAAAGCCGAGCCAATGATTTATCGAGAAGGGCGAGAAATTTGGAAGGAGGGAGAAAAACCGGGGTGTTTGCTGTCACTGCATTCCAGATAGGAACTAGAAGATTCATAGGGCAATTTATTGTGTTTTTAATCGACTTGCGACATTAGAACGCGAGACTCCGCCCACTTTTTTGTGCGCGACCGCGCTAACACAGTGTTATTTGAAGAGACGCAGACAGAAAGATGAATGCACACTTTCGTTTTCATGTCGCAAGTCGATTGAAAACATAGTAGCAAAAAAAAATTTTTTTGAAACAAATTTTTTTTCAAAAATTTCGATATTCAAAAAAGCAGGGTTTCAAATAAATAATAGACAAAGAATGACGATACAACCAAATTCATCGTTAAAAATAAACAGAAAACAATAAAAACAATATCTCAATAAATCAATCGATCTGTACGTAGCGCTAAACAAAGAGCGAGACCGGAACAACGGAGTCTTGTTGCGCTGAGACGCGTGGACCGTTGAAGAAAGGAGTGGTTTGGCGAATGACTTGGGGCAACTAAGTTTTATTGGAAAATCTGGAATTTTCAAAATTGACTGAAACAATTTTTGGATTCATTGTGTTTTCAATCGAGTCGCAACATGAGAACACGAAACCCCGCCCACTGACTTGGGCGCGACCACACAAATGCAGTGCTATTTGAAGAAACGCAGACAAAAAAGGGATAGCCGACTCATGTTTTCATGCTGCAACTCGTTTAAAAACGTTCAAAAATTATACTAGAAAACGTTACAGCCAAGAACAAAAAAAAGTATTTATTTTTGTTCGGTACAGTGTGAAACAAAGAACCGAACAATCTTTCCAGGAAACCCCTATGGAAAAATCGAGAAAGATCTGGGCACCGAAATAGCCGATATCTCAAAACTTCGCGACACTGACAGCCGGAAAATGAGAGATGAACAGCTTTTTGTCACGCTACGTGACATGTTGTGCTTCTTCGCCTCTCTCTACATTATGCTTATGCTCACCTACTATTGTAAAGACCGTAATGCATTCTTCTATCAGCAAGAGGTGTGTTCATAAGAGGGGGCTGGCGACTGCCTTTTTTCAAATGCTTGTTAGCTCGTGCGCCGCGGTTGCGTCGCGTAGCAACGCTGTCGGTCGTCTGCGTGTCAGAAAGAATGTAAGCGACAAGACGAGACAAGACGCAGTCGCAACCGCAGCGCTTGACCTTTGACGGTGGCCGCAAAAATGTTTTTTTTTTAAATAGCCTACCCATTTCCTTTCAGATGAGCACAATCCTCAACATCCCGCAAGGTACCTATGGAGACAACACGTTCATGTCAATCCGAAGCTCCGAAGAATTTTGGAACTGGTCTAGAAATTACCTAGCAACCGCACTTCTCGCTTCCTGGTACGATGGAAATCCGGCGTATGGAATGAGAGCATACCTCAATGATAAAGTATCGAGAAGTATGGGAATTGGAACGATTCGTCAATTAAGGACCAAAAAGAGCGCGAAGTGTAATATGGTGGAGCAATTTGATCAGTTCATAGAAGGATGTCAAGAGGAATTGACGAGCGAGTGGGTTTTAAGAATGATTTGGAGTTCTTAAAAGTGTTGGGGGAACTATTTACGTCTTTGGCGGATTTTACAACAAAAAAAAAAGGTTGGAAGTCCACGGAGAGTACACGAGGCGTGGCCGTGAAAACCGGCGGGCACGACTTCTAGAAAAACAGTTTTACCCATAAATGTTCGCTTTTCTTATAACGTTTCGGATATTCGTAAAAATTGAGTTCGGTGGAGAAAAGCGAAAAATTGATAATGAAAAATGCGTTTGATATGGCCGCCACCTCGTGTACTCCTTTTGGACGTCTTCTAATTTTTTTTTTGTAAATATCGCCAATATCATATTAATTTTTTGTTCAATTTAAATGTAAATCCCCACCCAACACTACATTTTATACTATTTTCCCACGGCGTTCTGCCCGGAACATTCATTATTGCCAACAGGGCTGGGCGTAAAATTAATTTTTTGCGGATTCCGTAAAACGTAAAATTACGGTTTAAAAATCCGTAAAAATTCGTAAAACCCGTAAAATCAATAAAATTGCAAATTTCACTTTTTAGGTCAGAAAATGAGTTGCTAAAACCAGAAATTATAACCAAAATTGAAATAAAATTTACCAACAAGAAAGAAAAGCAGCGGATTGAAAGTAAGCCTCCCAAATTCGAAGAATACATTATTCTGGTTTAGGTTCAGTTTGCAACACCAACAATTATGTTGAGCTTTTTCTGAAATAATTCTCAGATAAATCGTGCTGAATTAAAAGCACATACTACTTCCGCAGGATATTTTTTTGGGAAAAATTCCAGGAAAACACAAAAATGTGGGTTTTTCTCACCGAATTAAACAAAATACATAGCTTAAGAAATTTTACGGGTTTTACGGAATCCGTAAAATTTTTACGCTGCCCCAAAAACCCGTAAAATCCAACCCCTGATTGCCAACGCGCTTCGCTGAGTGTCTGCGTCTCTCCGGCGAAAGTGTGCAACAAAAACAACAATATCCGCGCACTCTACTTGTCTGTGTCTCCTTTTCGTATCAGAAGAGTGACTGCGCAGCTAAATGCAGCCTACGGTAGAAAAACGAGACCATGATTATGGGGTTATTCATGAGAAAAAAAGGTTTGTTTTTGTTTTTTTTTTTCCAATTCACGCAATGTCGAGATATGTAAAAAAAAATACAGGTAGAGAAACGGGAGTTTCGCCCTGATATGGCATTCATAGTAAAGAGACACAGCGACTGCCCCCTTTCTTTGAACTCGTCACATTCTGCGTCTCTTCATTATCAATGCTGTATCAGTGGGAAACACCCGTTTCTCTACCTGTATTTTTTTTACAATTCTCGACATCGCGTGAATTGGAAAAAAACAAAAACAAACCGTTGTTTTTTTTCATGAATAACCCTATTATTGTTTTTTCAATCGACTTGCGAAATGAGAACGCGTGACTCCGCCCACTTTTTTTTCGCGCAACCACGCAAACACAGTTCGATTAGAAGAGAAGCAGAGAAAACATGTATTTTTATCTCTCGTTCTCATGCTGCAACTCGATTGAAAACATAATAGGCCAGAATATTTTTTTCGGGAAAAAAGCCTGCGCAGTTTAAATTTTATTTTCCAGCGTTCCGTCCAACACACCGTGCTTTCCCCGAAAAGTTGACACCTCCTTTAATTATTGTCGGCCCTCCAATGGTCAACCGCGCTCTACGGAACTCAACGCTATGTCATTTTCATTTTGGTTTCTAAATTATTTCATTTCACCTATGAATTCAACATGAAATTAAATAATTTGAAGACCAAAATGAAAATCGCATAGCGTTGAGTTCAGCAGAGCGCGTTTGACCATTTTTTTTTCCAAAAATATATTTCCTTTTTAGGAACGAAGAAAAAACGCTCTATATGGAAGCCGGTTGGACCGCCCTTGAATCTGAAAACACCACTGACGCTGTTGACGAGTACACCTACAAAACAGAAGACCAATTGCAAACTGGCTCGGTTTCCGGATACCTGGGAAGCTACGGAGGTGGTGGTTATGCTGTTAGTTTATCAGGCACTGCTGCAGAAATGGTCACATTGTTTAACCAACTCGAAAATGACAGATGGATTGATGAGTACACTCGTGCTGTGATCATCGAATTCTCCACCTATAACGCCCAGGTCAACTACTTTTCGGTGGTCCAACTGCTCGTTGAGATTCCAAAATCGGGAGTTTACCTGACGAACTCTTGGGTGGAGTCTGTTAGACTTATAAAGTCAGAGGGAACTGATGGAAGTATTGTCAAGTACTACGAATATCTTTACATTTTGTTTTCCATTCTGATTTTCTTCAAAGAGCTGTCCTACTATGTTTATGGAAGGTACAAGGTGATAAAGAGCATGAAGAAGACGCAGAATCCAATTAGGATTGCTTATCGATTGATATTTGGGTACGTAAGTGAAATAGAACTGGTATACTCGGTATAAAACACTGGAGTGAGATTCAGAGAAATCAGAGCTAAACATCGGTCACGGTCTCTCAATTTTCTGCACTCTCTCGTCGCCAACGTGGCCGCCGCGCCGCGTCCACTGCGAATGGAGCGAATTTACAGCGCTCCGTACTGAGAATATATTAATAGGGAGTATTACAACGGAATAGAACCGTAGCAATTCCACAGTTCCACATATTTGACGGTTAAAATGCTTTTCAATCGTGAAATTCTTATTTTGACTCCATTTGCCTGAACTTCGTTTGCCGGACAAAGGGGTTTTCGACTGTGTTTTAGATTTAGACAAGATACTGTGTAAACAAAACAAGCGGTGTTTGCGTACTTTGAAAATTCCAATGATGAATGAAAGAAATATCATGGAAAATGAAGAGATTTATTCCCATTTTTGTTTGAATTTCAAAAGTACGCAAACACCGCGTTGCAACTTTTTTGTTTTCACAATATTTCTCGTTTTTCTAGCTTTGGTTTACCGTATACCCACAGTCCGATAAACACCAGAGGCCGTATGCATGATCACCGTTTCCCGGTTTATGTTCAAAAAATCGAAAATCACAAAAAACACATTTGAACCCCATTTCAAAGCTCGACGACCTACAGACAAAGCCTTGTGAGCACGTGACAAAAGCTGGCTAACCCTTCTGCCCGGCAAACGAGAATCATGCATACGGCCTCGGATATTTTCCGAAACGCGCCGCACAGGGTGGCCCAAAAATTTTGAGTGCTTGTTTTGGATAGGTGGCAGCATGCCAAGTAATATTTTTTGAAATTTTTCAAATTTTTAAAAACTCGCGCTCTATCTTTCTTATATATAAAAACCCAGATCGGGATGTCTGTGCGCGTCCGCACCTGCCTTTTTGCAAGAAAATGCAGTGGGCAAAACACGAACTCGTGACATTAGGATTTGTATTCAAGAGCACTACCGACTGAGCCACAGAGGACAGAAATCTTTCAAAAACAGAGTGCGTATAAATGAATGAGGAAGAGTGGAACGCAAAAAAATAGAATGTGGCGACGAAGTCGCCAATAGGCTGCGTCAGCAGCCGCGCAGGACTGCGCAGCAGGCTTGTAATATAAGAGCAGTTTTATGACGGAAGACGGAAGGTGGAAAGCGGAAATTAACAGTTTTTATCGAAAGCACACGACCCAAATTCGATAGATTTCAGCCGTTTTCAATGGCTATTAGCCAAAAAATTTCCAGAGTTTCGTATTAGGTATTCCGCCAAAATTTTTTAATTTCTGCTTTCCGCTAATAGCCATATTGTTTTTTCAATCGACTTGCGACATGAGAACGCGTGACTCCGCCCACTTTTTTTCGCGCGACCACGCAAACACAGCTCGATTCGAAGAGAAGCAGAGAAAACGTGTATTTTTATCTCTCTTTCTCATGCTGCAACTCGATTGAAAACACAATAATCGACGGCTGTTAGCCAAATCTTTCGTTTTAGGGCTTTCAGCCACATAGTAGCCTATTCCCGCAGAGAATTTCCTGACAATGTGGAAGCCTCAATTCCACTAATCTCGGTTTTAGAGCTAGTGAGCCATCCCTAACAAAACATCCTGTGCATTTGAGCTTCCATATCTCGCGTAGCAGTTCTACCGTCTATTCTTAGTACGGAGCGCTGCAAATTCGCACTTTTCGCAAAGTGGGGGACGAGAGAGTGCAGAAAATTGAAAAAGCGTGCGAATTTACAAGCGAATTCACAGAGCTTTATACCGAGTACCTATTTTTTTTTCCTTTTCCAGCCACTTCACCCCCTGGAATTTCATGGATCTGGTTGTGGGTGCCCTTGCATTTAGCTCAGTCATCGCCTACTTCCTCCGTCAAAAATACACGAACCAAGCAATGGACAATTTCAATGCAAACAACGGAAACTCTTACATCAACCTAACAACCCAGCTGAATATGGAACTGGCATTCAACTATTGTCTAGCTGGCGCCGTTTTCTTCACATCTTGCAAGATGATACGCATTCTAAAGTTCAATCGACGAATCGGAGTGTTGGCGGCCACGCTGGACAGTGCTCTCGGATCAATTGTCGCGTTTGGAGTTGCCCTTGTGTTCTTCTGCATGGCCTTCAACTCGGTGCTCTATGCAACTCTGGGCAACAAAATGGGCGGCTACCGTAGTCTGATCGCAACATTCGAGACATCGTTGGCTGGAATGTTGGGAAAACTTGACGTGATGTCGATTAAGCCAATATCCAGTTTTGCATTCGTCTGGACCATGGTTTACATGATTTTGGGTTCCAAATTGATGTTGCAATTGTACGTGACAATTATCATGTTCGAGTTTGAGGAGATTAGGAATGACAGCGAGAAGCAGACGAATGACTATGAGATTATCGATCATATCAAGTACAAGGTATGCATTTAAATATATGCCTTCAAATTCTCGCTTCTCTGCGTCTCCATTTTTGTCCTTCCGCGTTTACTCGGTAAACGCCTGCAACTGTTACGCAGATCTAAGAAGCAATATCAGCTTTTGCGCATGACTTAGAGCTCCTTTCAGATTTTAAACAGCCTTTAAACCCAGTAGCAGATGTTATGCAGACATTGAAGGTTGCAACACCTGTTAAGCAGATCTTAAAAAGGCTGCAGATGTTACGCAGATCTTAAACGCGACACGCGCCGCACCTGGCGACACAAAATCATTGGCACCGCCCGTCTGTTCTCTGCTTGTTTTTTTCCGTTTTTTCGTCGGTATTTTTCTTTTTTTTTGCGATTTTTTTATCATTATTTTACTCCGTGGTAAATTAAAAGATGAAAAAAGACATTCACGTCACGAATTCCACATTATATAGCGCAAAATAATTTTTTTTTTCTTCCATTTTTTCAAATAAAAACACGTTTTGTGTCTTTTTGTTTTCACATTTTTATGTTTTTCGGAAACGTGGAAGGTTAATTTATTTTCAAAAAATATTTTCGAGGAAAAAAAAAAGAAAATGTGATTAATAAATAATAAGAAAATCATTTTTGCGCGAATATTTACTTCGTCGCCACTATTTCTCACGTTACACTCTTAATCATTCATTTATAAGCACTCAGTTCTGCAGAGATTTCTGTCCTCTGTGCACAGGTTTTGCGCGATAGGCCTATAATAGGTTGAGGCCAAATATAGGCCTATTATAAGCTTATAATAGGCCTATCGCGGGCGGCAGCGCCTACCCTCCTGTAATAAGCTTATCGCGGACGCGGTGTGCGGCGACCGCGGTAGGCCTATTTGTAGGTCAATGCAAACGCGCTCTATGGCTAGACTATCTCGTCAGCGACTTTCAAAAAACCACATTTTTTTGGCCTAAATTAATTTTTTTTTAACTCTTTTCCGTTTTTTATTTAACTCTTTTCCGTTTTTTAAAATAATATTTTATTTTTATTTTAATAAATATAAATTGTGCTTGTTTTTCCTGTTGTTGCGCATTCGTAAAAATTGGCATTTCGAGATAAATTGTGGGAAAAGAATTATTTTCTTATTTTTTTGTTTTATAAAAAACATAATTTTTTTTATCAAAAATGCTGATTTTTACCGTGAGATTTCAAATATCTGGAGATCCGTAAATTTCCTCTTGAAATTCGATAGAATTTACAGGAAATTTACGAATATTGCCAAAAAATAAATTTTTCGATATATTTTCTGAAATTATTTGTAAATTTCGTCGTGAGACTGCTGAATTTTTTCTGATTTTTAAATTCTTCTGATGTCTCGCAAGGAAATTTACGAATATGGTCAGAAAATTTAAAAATTTAATGTTTTCAATCGACTCTTCAATTGAAAACAATTGAAAAGTCGATTGAAAATAAAATATCTTGTCAAATAAAACTCGATAAAACAAATTCGCACCGTTCTCGTTATTCCTTCAATATTTTATAATTTCAGATTGCCCGACGCCACCCATTCGCCATCCACCCGACACCGTTAAACGCCGTGCCAACGATTTTAAAGTGAGTTTTTACTTCGTGTTGTAAAAATTGGATAAATTTCGAAATGTCCTGCCTTGATTTCTTCAGAATTAAATGAAAGAAATTATTAAAAAGTACACAAACGCCAGTTTAGAAAAATCAGAGCAAAACACTCATTAAAAAAATAATTTTAATTATGGGGTTATTAACGGAACCAGCAAAAAAAGCATGAAATAGAAAAAAAAAACTCAGCGAAAATTCGGAGAATCGATTTGAAACTTTGAGAAATCATTTTGAAAATACTCTCAGACACCCCCAAAAAATTTTAGACCGAAACATTGATTTAAAAAATAGCGATTTTTATTTCAGAAAATGTTCAAAAATCGATATTGAAATTTTCTAGGAATGTCCGAGAGTATTTTTTAAATGATTTCCCAAATTTTCAGAGCGATATGAGCATTCTCCGAGTTTTCGTTGAATTTTTTGCTAGTTTTTTGCTGGCTCCGTGAATAACCCCATTAACTTTTGTTCTTTTGAAAAAAATAATTTTTTTTTGTTTAATTTATTTCTAGGAAAAAAAAACTGCTGGCATTTGTGCACTTTTTGGGTTTTTCATTTAATTCTGAAGAATTCACAGAGCGAGAATCATGAAAAGTGCGAAACATTAAAATAAGAAGAGAATACGAGAAAAATAAAAAAAATTAAACAAAATATGACGAAAACTGAGGTGGAACCTCACAAGTAAGTATATGACAAATTTTTTAAAATTATATTTGTTTCAGTTTGTGGCCTTCTACCCGATATGCAGCGATGGTGGCGACGCGGTCGGATATGGAGACGACTGCGATTGGAGGAATGGGAAACGAATCATCAATCATGGAGGACATTCACGGAACAGCGAAAATGGAGCAAAAGCAAAAAAAAAACTGCGCAAAAACTCAGAAAATTCTCTGAGTAATTTGAAATATATTGTTCATTCGCGAAAAAAGCAAGTGCGCTCCACGAAACGTAGTACTACGTGGATTTCATTTTCTTCGCCAAATAATTTCATTTCACGTTGAATTTACATGTGAATTGAAATAATTTGGCGACGAAAATGAATTCCACGTAGTACTACGTTTCGTGGAGCGCACTTGCTTTTTTCGCGAATGAACAATATGGGAATAAAAGCGAAAAAACTCTTGAATATGCTCAAAAAAATTAAAATAAAATTTCGATTTCAAAAATTTCAGACTAAAATTTCAATATTTCGGTACAAAACTGGTTGAGCATATTCAGGAGTATTTTTGTCTCCATTTCCCGATGTTTCAGGTCAATCAGAGAATTTCCCGAGTTTTGGAGAAGTTCTTTTTTGCCTTTTTTGCTGTTTCGTGAATAACTCCTCAAGCATTTTTTTATTATTTAATTCGCAATAAATTTGTCATTTTTATCAACATTGTATCAATTTTGCAAATAAACTGCTTTTAATACAAATAAATTTGAGCCTAAAGAGCCGGTATATCGGCCTGGGAGCACCTATAATGAGCTTACCGACGAGTTTTGAATGTCCGCGAAAGGCCTATTCATGGCTTACAATAGGCTTATTGGTGACCGCGATAAGCTTATTATAGGCGAAAGTCAACCGCGATAAGCCTATTATAGGCCTATTATAGGTGACGGGCCGCGATAAGCCTATAATAGGCTTACTATAGGGTCCTTCGCGGGTACTCGATAGGCCTACCGCGCAACCTATTATAGGCCTATCGCGCAAAACCTGTGTGGCTCAGTTGGTAGTGCCTGTGATTACAAATCCAAATGTCGCGGGTTCGTGTTTTGCCCAACCCAAAAAAACTTTTTTTTTGCTCGTTTTTTTGTGCATCGCTTTTGATTTGTTTCATATATTAATATAATTCTGCATTGATTTTTTGTCCGGAAAGTTCAGCGGCAACGCGCCGGAAGCATGTGTGATACTTTTTAAATATGTGACCGGAGGGAGCTGGGTGGAAGCTTGCTTTGTGACGGAATGTTTTGTGATTTAAAGTCTGAAGGCTTTTACAGTGTTTAATCGGCTCCCAGTAACCTTTTTCTTATCTTTTTAGGCTCACCTTTAAACTTTTAATCACAAAAACTCCACCCCCCCCCCCCCCCCCCCCGCAAAGCATGCTTCCGCCCAGTTCGGTCGCCCTTTTGAAAAGTGTCACAGAATTTTTGCGATTCAAATGCACCCGCGCGGCACCGATGACGCGCCTCGTTTTCTATAACCGTCTAACTTCTTTCTCTCTCTCTCTTTCCCGCAGAGCGCCAAATAAATTCCTAATTTCCAGAGCAAATGGGTAAAGACAGAGAACCCGTCGACCAACAATACCATCCACCATCCGCCACGTCACCGGCACCCAGCCAAACACCCGAGAGATCCCAAAATGCAGGCGCCACGAGTTCACCTGCCGGATGGAGTTTGAGGTTAACGTAAGTTGTTTGGACGGGCGTAAAACTTAAAATAACAAAAATAAAAAAATATATCGTTCAGCGCGGCTCCGAGGGTGAAGCATTGTTCCGTCAGGTGACGAGCGACTTGTCGATCGAAGAACGCGATTACTTTTCTCTCTGCTTCTACGACAAAGAGGAAGGCATCAGACACTGGTTGTATAATGATAAGAAGATATTAAAGCAATTGAAAAGTTGGTTGCTTTTTTTGGTTTTCTGATGATTCCCAGTTGATTTAAAAGCCCAAAACAAACTTTACAGACCTTCCCTGGGAGTTCTCTTTTGAGGTCAAATTCTACCCGACCACACCCACCACTATTGTCGACGATCACGCACGATACTACGTCTTCCTCCAACTCACGGCTCTTTTGTTGTTGAGATGAAAATAATGTGTATTAAATGCTATTTCTTTTTTTAAAATAAAAATAATAATTATAAAAGTATGTTTTATTTTCTAATAGAAAAGAGAAAAGGAACGAAAAGCAAAGTGAAAGCAGTAGTAGCCCCTCAGTTGCGCAGCTTTTGAGCAGATCTTTAGCAGAAACCCATAGCGCGTAAATTAACAGTTGCGTAAGAGCTGCGTAAAAGTTGCCAAAGTCTGCGTAACAGTTGCAGGCGTTTACCGAGTAGCTTAACTAAACTAATGCTCTGCACTGTGGAGACGCAGAGAATGCCTTTAAGTAGGGTCTAGCACGCCAGACTGCATGCAACAACGTTTCAGACAAAACGTCGTCTCGGACTGCTCGAGCCAAAAGACTTTAACCCAATCTCCATTGCCGACACCCAGAAAGACTTTTATCTGTTCTGCAGAGCAGTTGCAAAGGTCAATCTTCTTCACCATAGATCCACTAGATTGCTCCAAGCTCGCGGCCAGTACCAGAACGACACTGTTATCAACTACACACTAGCCTACGATCCGGTGGCTGCGATTGAAAAGAAGGGACCGAAAAAGTTTCAAAAGTGGCGGTTGAATGGTGTGGAGGGGGCTTGATTATTGATTACCCTAGTTTCTTGTGTATAAAGCTGTTTTTTTTTTTGTGGCCGCCGCGCTACGGCTGCGTCGCGTGTCAACGCTGTCTCTCTTCTGCGTCTCTTCGTCAGCGCAAACCTGCCTTATACACAAGAGATTAGGGTTTGTTTGAATCTTTAAGAATTGGATAAACTATTGTTAATATTCACATGTAAATATTATATTGCTTTTTAATCGACTTGCGACATGAAAACGCAATTCAAGTCTGCATTCACCGTTCTGTCTGTGTCTCTTCAAATATCACTGTGTTCGCGCGCAAATAAGTGGGCGGAGTTTCGCGTTCTCATTTCTCAAAAAAAAATAGTGAAATAATCGATTTTTGTTAACGGTTTCTCTATGAAGCGCACTTGCGTTTGGTGAAAATTCAACGAAACAACGCAGAATTCCATGCTGCGTACGTGGGCACGTGAAATGACGCGCAAATACGAAGCATTTTCAGTGAATTACTCGATTTTTGTTAATACCAGTGCGCGGCGCACTTGATTTTTCCGAAAAATAATGAAAAAAATAGATTTTTTTCACAAAAATAATGAAAAAATCGCTAAAATACTGTATTTTTCTCTGCGCTCTCCTATTTCAATGGAGCACAATTGCTTTTTATCGAAAATTCAACGAAAAAATCGCTAAAAACTTTATTTATCATCGTTTCAATATTCTTGCCGGCTACCATATGCACCCTCTATAATAGACACAGACATTATGAAACGACACACCCGCTCACATTTTTGCTGAGGGGGCGGAGCTTCGATTTTTCGGGCCCGCCAGTGCTTACTGTAGCCCGCAAGAATATTGAATTGATAATATATTGGACTTGGACAGAAATAGTCAAGCACTTTATTTTCAGTTAACGAGAAGTGACATTTCAAAAAAAAAATTAAGCTTCTTCTTCTTCTTCTAGCAATGATCACACCCACACGCTTCTCTATTTTCATCATTTTCCTTGTTCTCTTCTTCTCCTCGCTTCTTCTTCTTATCCACTGGAAGCGTGTGCCCTCTACAATGAGCAGTCTCGTGCTCATCCGGCTCCCAAGTCGACGGGTCGTCCCAGCGACGTGGAGCAGTGTAGATGCAGCAACAGTTGGATTTCAGGCGGCCCATGTGCTCATTGTCTGGAATTTTTGTTGGTGTTTACTCTTAAAAGTGTGTCCTCAGGGCGCATGCACGGTTGGGAGGGAACGTTGGGAAATACATTTTTTAGCGCGGGGTTTTCCGGGAAAAAAAAATTCTGGCCACTCGGCTGCGTGTTTCCTCTCTCGCCACCAAGAGCTGAATCGTGGTGAGACCCGGCGATTGCTGACGCATAACTTGACACGCTGTTTCGCTACACGGCCTCCTACGTTTTTGAATTATTTTTCAAAAGCGAATTTCCGCGCGCTATTCTACTCTCGCGTCCCTGCGTCTCCTCTGCAGAGACTTGTGTCGATTTACGAGATTTTATTGTTTCTTTCTTACTTTTCTTTGTTATTTTTTTTTTGCTCATTTATTATTTTTTGTTTGTTTGTCATTTTAAAAAATTATGTTTTTAAAATGGTTGTTTTTCAGATTAATATTCCAATTTTTTGTTGGAATATTGATTGTAAGTCGGTTTTTTTCGTAAATAAAACAGTTACTTTTAATTTAATTTAAATTCTGAAAAACAAAATACGAAAATTGGGACTAAAAATGCGAACAACGTTATATTTTGCCAAAAAAAAACATATTTGGCAAGGCGCCAAAGATTTTTGGCAATACTCCAAGAGAAATATATGGAGGCGCAGAGAAAAACGCAAAAGGGCGCCAGGGCGCGTTTGCACTTTCGTAGGGTCCAGCATGCCGTGCGCTACGTCACGATGCCATGATAAAAGCTTTTAAAAATGATTGAATGCAAACACCGCGACGACAAAATGCAGAAAAATGTTCGAAACGTCCAAGAGCCTAATTTTGGGCTTCATTTTTAGTAGGCTTTTGTAGTTAGTTGTACGACCGGGCGGGCCCGTTTGCTGACTTTTGGCTTGTGCCCCTGGCACGAAAATTATCGATAGGCATGCAGTTCTATCAAGAATTATGAACTTGTGGCGACACGGCTCGGCCCGATCCGATCCGATCGGCGAAAAGTATGAAAAAACAACAAAAAAAAACAATGATTACCGACAACGCCTTCGCCCCAAGTGACATGTGGACGAGGATTTGGAGCTCTGAGACGGAGTACCAGCGGCTTTTGCTCTTCCTGTCTTCTCTCATTCTCCTCCTCTTGAACAAGAGTGACAGTAGGTGCCACGTGGCTCGTCACAGTCGGTTGCATTTATATTTTATAACTGGTCCGGTGCGCCAATTTTCTGTTTGAATGTGGTGTGGCGCGTTTTGACCTCCAGGTGACCCGCTGACCTCGCGTGTCGTTCCGTTTCGTTTCGTCTCCTCCTACTCGCCTTGTTTTTTGTTCCGCCAAATTCATTCCTACAATCAAGCGGAAACGAAACGAAGAACGCTGCTCATTTCGACTGATTAGCCATGGCTACTTTCTCGCTCGACACCTATCCGGAGCCACTCGAATGCTCCGTCTACTCGGCGCAGCCCTCGGAGACGAATTGCTCGATTCGCGAGCTGACCGGCGGCAGTGATGTGAACGGTGAGTATGTTAAGTTATTATCCATCTCTGAGAGGTCCGCCGTTCGCACACAGTCTCAATTTCTCACGTAGAAAATAGGTATTTTGCTGTTGGCCTTGTTCTGCATGGCCTAGGTTCCTGATATGACCCCGGTGGAACTTTCTGGGATTGATAATATTGTGAAAACAAAAAAGTTGCAACGCGGTGTTTGCGTACTTTTAAAATTCAAACGAAAATTGGAACAAATCTCTTCATTTGCCATGCTATTTCTCTCAATGCCGTTTGAATTTTAAAAGTACGCAAACACCGCGTTGCAATTTTTTTATTTTCACAATAGTCATAATATCCTAATTTTTTGTTCTGTTGCAGCCGATGTGTCAGTGTACTCGGTCCCGAAATCGGAGACCAATGTGACCTTCAGTGAGATGGTCTATCCGTGTCCTTCCAGTAAGTTGCGGATTGGATTTGAATAAATAATCGATAATATTCTCAGAAGAGCAATTTGATCTCTCCGTCTACTCTGTCCCAAAATCGGAAACCAATGTGACGATGGGCGATGCTCAATATTGTAGGATTTTTTCTTTTTTTTATGGGGTTATTCGCGAGAAAAAAACGATTTGTTTTTTTTTCAAGCGATGTTGAATTATGCTTAAAAACACAGACAGAGAAACTGAGGGTCTCTTCACTATCAATGCTATATCGTGCAAAAAATCTCGTTTCTCCACCAAGAAAAAAAACCAAAACAAGCAGTTTTTCTCGTGAATAATCCCAATATGGAACAATGAAGAGTACTGTCGAGAAAACGGAAAAAATGACATTGTGTTTTCCATCGGCTTGAGACATGAAAACGCGAGACTCCGCCCACTCCGCCCCGCCGTTCTGTCTGCGTCTCTTTAAATATCACTGTGTTCGTGTGGTCGCGCACAAATAAGTGGGCGGAGTCTCGAGTTCTCATGTCGCAAGTCGATTGAAAGCACAATACAACTGAGAGAATCGTTCTGAAATTTTAGAAAACAATGCCAAAAATACTCCCGGTTATGCTCAAAAAATTCGGACCGAGATATCGATTTTTAAAAAAATTTTTTTCTTAAAGTTTTAAAAATCGATATTTCCGTTAAAAATTTTCTAAACAAGTCCGGGAGTATTTTTGGCATTATTACCTAAAATTTCAGACCGATCGGAGCATTCTCCGAGTTTTCTCCCAGTTGTGTCATTTTTTTCCGTTTTTTCGAAAGTTCTCGGCATGAATGAATCCATTAGTTTCTCTTGTTTCACATCAAAATTTTCAGCTGAAAACGAAGACGCCTACTCTGTTTACACTGTGCCACCATCCGAGACCAACGTGACAATGCATGATGCTCCTGGCTCCGAGTTCACGTCTCTTCCATCCGAGACCAATGTCACCATGGCTGATGGATTTCAGGCGTGTCACGCTATGGAAAACTTGATTGCTGAGCAACTGGGCTCAGAGGTCACTGCGGTGGATGGATGTGAGTGAAAAGGGATTTTAATTGGAATCCTCCTAATTAGACTCAATCCCAATGGAGACGATGTTTTCGGGACTTTGATTATTGAAAATTTCTTTGAAAGCGAATTGCACGCGTTTAGCTAAAATTGGCAGAAGGCTCTTCACTGTAGAGACGCAGACATGCGAGTTTCAGACCTCTTTCGCGTCGATATTTCTCGCATCTGCGTCTCTCCGTCTCCATTTTTGCACGCGTTTAGCGAAAGTTGGCAGAACGCTCTGCACTGTGGAGGCGCTGAAAAAGGCGGTAGGGCGCGTTTGCCTTCCATTTTGACGAATCTAATGCACAAGTTTTGCGAAATACAAAACAAAGAATAAAATGAACCAATTAGTGAAAAAAATGAGGAACCAAAAACAAAAAAAAACTTCAGTGTTTGCCGGTATTTCATACGTGGAGCATCTCCAACTCGTGCACGGTATTTCGGACGACAAAATTATCGGACTAGAAGGATCGGACCGTTCGATTGTCAAGATTATCGACTCTAACGAGTGCCTCTTGCATTTGGACGAATTTGAGCCGGTCCCGGTGCATTTTGGAGGAGGAAACGGCTATTTTCTGTGAACTCTTCTTCCCCAATTTTTGTGACACCATGAACATCTCGAAATCTGACTGATAAACTAAATATTGTATCTCATTGTTCGTTATTGCGGTGATGTGTATTACTGCGTCGCGAAGAGCAGGCAGAAACGCGTGGAAAACGTGTCAGCGTCGCGTGAGTCTCACAGCGGCAGTGGGCCGATTTATAAAATGCTCGAATTAAAAAATTTCAGTAAGTCGACACGCTGTTCCGGCGAGACCTACACGACGCTGCCACTTTTCTGCATTCTTCTCGCGACGCAGTAATATTGTGAAAACAAAAAAGTTGCAACGTGGTGTTTGCGTACCTTTAAAATTCAAACGAAAATGGGAAAATAATTTTAATTTTTAATGTCTCATAAATTTGAAACCTCAGCTAAAATTGTCTTGGTGCATATCTTGGCAGCCGTCTCCTACAATGGTCACAAATATGAGAAAAAGGGAGGGAGAGATGGTTGGTTAGGATTTCTCTGTAGAAACGATTCTGATGACGTTTTTATCGCGAGAATAATAACTAAACAGACATCGACTTTTGCCGGCAACTACTAAGTGACGATAACATAAAAACGGTTTCAGTTCCAGAGCGATGATAACAGCTTTTTTCAATTCATTAAAAAAACCATTTGTATGGGAGTGGGCGGAGTGATACAGAAATGGCGAGAGAGGAATTTAATAAAACTTTAATTCATTGTTAATGTAAAAAATTCGGCTCTGGGACGTTTCGAAACCTGCCATTTCGAAACTAGGACGTTTCGAAACTTTTTTGCATTTTTGCGTATGAATTTTCGCCAATTGACACCAAAACACGCCGGCATTTGGTAATTATTTTTTGTTTTTATCAGTTATTTTTATTTTTTTGGGAATTTGAATCCACTAGTATGCCGCAAAAATTCAAAAGTTTCGAAACGTCCCAGAGCCAAAAATTCTAGCTTCCGCTTCCACGTGGCTTCTTGACACAAAATAAACTATTATGTTGCAAAAATATATTTAAAAAGAAGATCCGCTTTTGGTTCGAATACTGAAATGAAAAAACTTTGAAAATAGAAGGATAAATCATTTTATTATGCTGCGTTCAAAGTGATAAAGATGGAGAAAAATCTGTGTCCAAAGTGAAAAGGAAATTTCTACTTTTTACGCATAAAAATAGTGTAAGCGTACCTAAATCGTGGCGTGACCTCATTTTGTGCCCATTTACGAAACTTTTCGACGAAATTGGGAGGTCTAGCCACGATTTAGGTACGCTTACACTATTTTTATGCGTAAAAAGTAGAAATTTTTCTCTTCACTTTGGACACCAATATTTCTCCATCTTTATCACTTTGAACGCAGCATTATGGAAAAAATTAAAAAAAAAATTTACAAAGTTTTTAAAAATATAATTAATTATTTAACAAGACAAAAATTCATTTTTTTTAAACACTACTGCCATTGTTGCGCCTTTTTACACACAAATAGAATATAGTTGGACCACAATAAAGAACAAAAAGAAATATAATTAGAAAGAAGATAACAAGCAAAGTTATTCCAACTTTACTAAATAACCAAAACATATTATAAAAGTCAAACTACCATGGTACAGAATCGTGAAGTTCTTTAATCCTTTCACCCGAAAGTAAGTAGTTTACTCGTTTTTGATCTGCGATGAATCTCTCGATTTCATTGTGATTCATGTGCGGGTTGCTTTCGTCCACATCCATCATAAAATTGCAAAAATTCACCTTTAAGTTAGTTGCGATGAAAGTGAATTCATCTATTTCGGCGATGAAAGTCCCGTTCGTTTCAACTGTCTTCTGGCGGCACCCGGTTGGAGTTGCATGAGAACAATTTGACTTGTTCTCCTCACACCCGTACAATGACCCAAATTTTTTACAATTGACCGCCGACACAAACCCTTCTTAGGTCATGACTCCGTAGTTGGGAGTCAACAAATAGCGATAGGCCCGTCTATGAATGAACTTTCCTTTGGGCGCTAATTTGTAAATTTTCCCTACTTTTCGAGATGCACTGGAACGGTAGCATGCATTTAATTCGACCGAGTCGAAATTTGCGCTGCATTGTGCTTCTTACGTAAACGTACGAAACACGTCCGTTCCCAGTAACTCTGGAATCCCAAAATCTTTCAAGAGTTTGACGGCGTCAATTTTCAAAAATTTGAACAGCGTCTCAAGGTTGGACTTTTCAAAGAGTTTGTCTTCTAACTCTTGCCAAACATGATCAGCCTGTTGGCGGGTCAAGAGGGCTTGCGCTCTAACAAGTAAAAATTTGAAAAGAAAAAGAAAGAAAACAACTTACGTTCTCAGAATCTGCATCTGTTCGGCTGTCAATTTGTCGACTTCTCTCAAATCTTTAATTTCTTCCGTTAGCACTCCAACTTTGTGTTGAAAAAAAAAGGTAGAGAAGAAAAGACGGCACGATACTGCCAATAGCTCCGCCACCAACGCCGTACGCTAATGCGTATACAACCGGAACCAACATTACGGCTCTTGAAGTGCGGCGAGATTCTGAAATTTGAACGGCAATACAATTTACATATAAAGTTTAAAAACTCACTTAAGCAGAGATCTGTTATATTTAATAGAATGATAGAATATTACAGAAATAGAGATTAAATACGGAGAGAACGATCTCTTCGAGCCCCGTCCACCAGACTGACTAAGGTCTCGAGCGCGGCTCGCCTGACGGGTTGGGGTCAGTGGGCGGAGATCGGTTCCAATAGACATAGAATGTCTATTGTCCCACGGGACCCGTTACAGATTTTTAAAAAAACCTAGATTACGCAAAAGCTTTTGACAGGGTTCCACATGAAATTCTACTAGAGAAACTGGTAGAAATCAACCTCAATCCGAATCTTATCAAATGGATAAGATCATATCTCTCCAATAGAAAATTTTCGGTAAAGGTCAACAATGAATTATCTACCCAAAAGCACTCGCAGTGCGGCGTCCCTCAAGGAGCCGTACTCTCGCCAATACTTTTCGGAATCTTTGTAAATGAAATTCCTAGCATTCTACCATCTGGCATTCGATGCAAACAATTTGCAGACGACATTAAAATCTACACGGCGATTCCAAAAAGTGATACGATAGAAGATCATGAAACTTTAATGCAAAGCGCGATAGACTCTGTCTGTAAATGGTCTGAAAATTCTAAGCTAGCTCTCAACGACAGTAAAACTCTAGTTATCTCATTAGGAAAAAATCCCCGAACCACAAAGTATCAGATAAATAATAACCCTATCAGAAGAGAAATAAGCATACGCGACTTAGGTTTTATAATAACTCCAATGCTTGATTTTACTGGTCACTGGAAAAAAGCCATCTGCAAAGCTAAGTTTAGCGTATTTCAAATATTCAATCACTACTGTAGTAATAACCCCCGCCTTATGACACTTCTATACAAAATCTTTATAAGACCCATACTAGAGTATGGCACAGAAATCAGCAACCCAACAAGAAAACTCGACTGTAAAGCCATTGAATCGGTTCAAAATGCATTTACGAGAAGACTATACAGCCGTATAAAAGGGAGATACCTAACTCCAAATGACCCCGACTACCTAACAGCCCCCCAACGTAACTCTTTTTTCAATCTATCATCGCTAGAATCGAGAAGGCAAACTTTTGATAGAAAACTTGTACTAAAAATGATTTGGGGTCAAGTAGACATTGACACAAGCCCCTTTTTCACTTATGAGAAAAACACTCGCACGCGCGCAAAAAACAAATTCAAATGGAACCACTGCAAAACTAAAATACGTAGAAACTTTTTTGTTAACCGCACGCTCTCTTCATTCAAACTATGACCACTGATGACCGAACGTTTACGCAAAATTTATCCTCTCTTTTCTCCCAAAATGTGTTATTTTCACGTGTACTCTAACCATATTTCCTTTCCTTTTTTGCCACTTCGTTTTCTTTGTTTCCTCTTGTACATCTCTTCTGTATTATTTACTTTTTACGTACCGCAATGGGCGTATACAAATAAATAAATAAATAAATACATTTTATTGTCAGGTATCGAGAAATTCGTTCATTGGGTTGTCTGTTCCTCCGTTCTATCCAAGAACCAATATTAAAATTTTAATAGTCGAAAAATGTAAACAAATTACCGCATCCCTGAAAGTTTTACCGGAGGCACAGGAAACTAGGCCATGAATCTACGGTATAAATCGCGTCTGGCCACACCCAAGGTAAATCTCACGGCGAGACGCGGCCATGTGGATTGAACCACGGCCTATGTTCCCGTGTGCGGCCGGTAAAAATCGGTCATTATATTGTACATTTATCGACATGTATACATTGGATTACTTACTTGTGATTACTTGTGAGTTTCGACCTCAGTTTCCATCCTGGATACTGCGAACCAAGCTGCGCCAAGTTACACGATCCCTTCCGACAGTGGACCACGCTCGTTTTGCCTCGAGTATGCCAATTCTTCGGCGGCCGTGCCCGAGGTTGCCCCTGAGGGCCTCATTGTGGATGAAGATTTTGATCGAATCCGTGATGTCGTCGGCCCATCTTTTCGGAGGACGACCGCGTGGCCGTGCTGATCCTCTAGGATCCCATTCTGATACTATCTTCGCCCATCTGTCGTATTTCATGCGTGATACGTGTCCTACCCACTTCAATTTTCTTCGTAAGACTTGCTTTTCCATGTCTGGTGGGTTGCATCCCGCAATTTCGAACATGTTGCTAACCGCTCTCTGTAGTCTCTTCGTGTCTGACACCTTGGAGGTCCATGTCTCGCGCCCATAAGTCATCGCTGGGATGACAGTGGTTGTGAGCAGTCTTATTTTCATCTTCTGAGGAGACTGCAAGAGCTCCCGCCGAATGGTGTTGAAGGCAGTCCAACCTGCGCGAATCCTTCTAGCGACTTCTTCAGTGAGAGATCCGTCGTCCGCAAACGTTCTTCCGAGATATTTGACCTTTTGAGAGCTATCGATCCTCGTGTTCAGAATAGAGATGTCTGATCTTGTCACGTGTTTATTCATCAATATTTCCGTCTTGGACGGATTTATATTGAGGCCGTACTTGGGACATCCCATTGCAATCTGATTTGCTCTATCTTCTGCTTCTTTTACTGAGCTTGCGAATAAAACAACGTCGCCTGCGAATTCCAAACGGTGAATTGATTCTCCATTGATGTCGATTCCGGTCTTATCATCCTCACAAGGTGCTGGGTCTAGCTCAATCAAGATCGCCTGAAGAGCCAGCGCGAAGAGTAGTGGAGACGACGAATCTCCTTGGCGTACTCCTCTTTTGATCTTGAACTTCATCTTCTCGTTCAGAACGTTCAGAGGCCGTATTCATGAACGTTTACCGTACGGTAAATGAGAACAGTAAATGGTTTACCGTAGGGGTAATGCATTTTTCGGTATTCATGAAAAACTTTTACGGACCGTATATCAGTTTACGGAGAGGAAATGATTTACTCACCTTGAAGGTAAGTAAATGACATTTACCGTCTATTTTTTTTTATTATTTTTCAAATTATTGGCTCGTTTTTCATGTTTTTTAGTAACTTTTAGTACTCGAATTGTCGGAATTGATGGTATTGATAGATAAAGCTAAACTTGTGATATTTGAACAATTCCGTTTGAATTTAGGCGCAATTTAAGCCCCGTATATTTTTATTGCTACTAAGTTTGTTATGTAATTAAATTTTGAACAAATTATCATGTTTCGTGTCATGAAAATTGTTTTTTTTTAATTAATCGCAAAATCTACAAAAATCTGCGTTTCCCCAGCAAGAAATTGACTTAAATATTGTCAGACTTAGAACGGTACACCAACAGTCGTCCGAGTATGAAGAGACACTGGGGTATCAGGAGGGAGTGAGTAAACGCGCCCGGACGCACATACGCAACGCATCCAATTGAGGCCCAAAAAATAAAAAATCGCGCGAAAAATTTCGCAGTATCGGAGAGAAAAATCAACGCGCGCGAAATAATTTTGGATAGGATTTCGTAATTTTCACGATTTTGCGTTGGTTTTTCTCTCCGATAATGCGAAATTTTTCGCGCGCCTTTTTTATTTTTTGGGCCTCATTTGGATGCGTTGCGTGTGTGCGTCCGGGCGCGTTTACTCACTCCCTCCTCAGACCCCAGTGAAGAGAGCAGTGATCCGCAGCAGGGGTGGGACAAAAACATTTTCCACAAACAAAAAAAAGGCAAAGAAAATTACCAAAAAACAAAACAATTTTTTGTCCACGAAAAATTTACCAAAAAAAATCTTTAAAAAAAGGCGTATTTCTGCCAGTTAAAAGGAAATTTTCCACGTTTTTTTATTTTTTTTTTTTTGGTCGTACCCCCGACCCGCAGTACCTATGTATGGTACATGAAGAACGGATCGACGTTGTCTTCTTTGTTTGCTGTAGCTCATATTGGAAACTCATATTGGACAGATATTATTCATAAAAACCACTATTTCGAAAAAAAGTACAAAAAATCAATAAGTCAACCCACGGTAAACCACACATAAACCGGCGGTAAATTTTTACGGACCGTAAATGATTTACGCAGTAAACGATTTACTGTGCCATTTACGGAGTAAATATTCCCCTAGGTAAATCGATTTACGCAGTAAACGTTCATGAATACGGCCTCAGCTCTCCAATCGCCGAGGAGTTTGAGTTGTATACATTTATCGACATGTATACATTGGAAAAAGCAACAAAATCGTGTTTTTGGGTGCATAATCTAAATATGAGTTATTTTCCACTCCATCAGCCCAAGCATACTGTAACCGGAAACAATAACAATATTTAGTTTCCAATAAAACAAGAGGCCGTATTCATGAACGTTTACTGCGTAAATCGATTTACCTAGGTGAATATTTACTCCGTAAATGGCAGAGTAAATCGTTTACTGCGTAAATCATTTACGGTATTCACAACGACATTTACGGTTCGTAAAAATTTACCGCCTGTTTATGTGTGGTTTACCGTGTGTTGACTTATTGATTTTTTGTACTTTTTTCGCATTAGTGGTTTTTATGAATAATGTCTGTTTTTTAAAGTTTCTTTCCCAATATGAGCTACAGCAAACACAGAATACAAAGTCGATCCGTTCTTCATGTACCATACATAGGTACTGCGGGTCGGGGGTAAGACCAAAAAAAAAATGTTTTTTTCGGGTTTTATTTGGATGAGACAATAAATTTTTTATTTTTTTTTCGATGGTGAGGGTGAGAAAATTTTTTTTTGATAATGAGCCGAAGGCAACAATTTTTTTGTAGAGCCGCGGCGAAAAAAATTCCAGTTTTTGAACAAAAACTTAGTCGTTATATGCTCTGAATTGACAAAAAGCTCTAATTTTCAACGAAAACTTGGAAAATTTCCTTTTAACAGGCAGAAATGCCCTTTTTTGAAATTTTTTTGTTTTATTTTTTGGTAATTTTCTTTGCCCTTTTTTTGTTTGTGGAAAATGTTTTTGTCCCACCCCTGCTGCTTACTGCTCTCTTCGTACTCGGACGACTGTTGGTGTACCGTTCTGAGTCTGGTAATATTTAAGTCAATTTCTTGCTGGGGAAACGTAGATTTTTGTAGATTTTGCGATTAATTAAAAAAAAAACAATTTTCATGACACGAAACATGATAATTTGTTCAAAATTTAATTACATAACTAACTTACTAGGGAAACATTTATCTAATGCATGGACTCTGCCTTAACCGTTGACACAGTTCGAAAGAGGAACTTTTAAAATGTATATTTCAGTTTTCAAAACCTGCTTACGAGACTTCTGAATATATGAAATTTCAGTCCAAAGTTTGACCATTTTTAGCATTGGTTTTAGCAAAAATAGCTTTTCACGAGCTATTTTTCTCGCCACGACCACCCGATTTCATAGGTGCCCTCATTGTTCACTTCAAAACATGCGAGGGTGGCGCAGGTGGGAGTACTTGCGTTTCGGAATATTGAGATGCTGGTTCGATCCCCAACGAAGTTATTGTTTTTTTTTCCTTTCAAATTATTTTTCATAAAGTTTTTTGGAAACAATTTTTTTTGCGTTAAATATTTCCTTTTACACTTTGGATATGATAAGATTCATATTCAATTTTGAAACTTTTCTCTACATATCATATCATGGATTATTTCAAGTTTTCTGAAATTTCTGTAATCAAGGTTATGGCCAGTTTGGCAGATGCTTTCGCACTCATTCTCCCATCTAAAAATTCCAATCAGTTCATACTTGGAAAAAAAACGTTTCGATTTGTTCATGTATCTGTGCTGAATAGGTCCATAGCCAAGTTCCAAAGAAAAAGAAAAAAAAACAATAACTTCGTGGGGGGTTCGAACCAGCATCTCGATATTCAGAAACGCAACTACTCCCACCTGCACCACCCTCGCATGTTTTGAAGTGAATAATGAGGGAACCTATGAAATGGGGTGGTCGTGGCGAGAAAAATAGCTTGTGAAAGGCTATTTTTGCTAAAACCAATGCTAAAAATGTGAAACTTTGGACTGAAATTTCATATATTCAGAAGTCTCGTAAGCAGGTTTTGAAAACTGGAATATACATTTTAAAAGTCCCTCTTTCGAACTGTGTCAACAGTTAAGGCAGAGTCCATGCATTAGATAAATGGTTCCCTAGTTAGTATTACTGCGTCGCGAAAACCAGTCAGAGCGGAGCGCCCAACTCGGCTGTGGTCTCGCCGCGAAAAGTGGGAGTCACAGCCGAGTCACAGCAGCGTCGCGCGCTTTGCCACAGCAGCGTCGCGCGCTCTGCTCTGACAGGTTTTCGCGACGCAGTAATAGCAGTAAAAATAGACGGGGCTTAAATTGCGCCTAAATTCAAACGGACTTGTTCAAATATCACAAGTTTAGCTTTATCGATCAATACAATCAATACAATCAATTCCGACAATTCGAGTACTAAAAATTACTAAAAAACATTAAAAACGAGCCAATTATTTGAAAAAATATAAAAAAAAATAGACGGTAAATGCCATTTACTGACCTTCATGGTGAGTAAATCATTTCCTCTCCGTAAACTGATTTACGGTCCGTAAAAGTTTTTCATGAATACCGAAAAATGCATTTCCCCTACGGTAAACCATTTCCTGTTCTCATTTACCGTACGGTAAACGTTCATGAATACGGCCTAAGATTAGACAATTAAATACATCGTTTTTGAGCAAAAAGAGCATTAGCGTACTCGATTGGTCAACATTGTCCCAGAAGAGGTTAAATCGAGACCCGTGCGGTCTGTTACCCCTCTACGGCCTCGTTGCGCGTACCCTCCGCGTGTCGGGTCGGTTCCACATTACATACGCGTACGCACTCATTTGCATCCCATCGATTTTTGGTCTCATTTCCTCTATATTGTATGGGCAATTTCAATTAGATCGCAAAAATATGGCAAATTTGATTGAAATACCAACTTGCGATATTTGTACTCTTGAATTTGACGATAACGTGATTCCTCGATTTTTAACTGGTAAGTATTTTTTTAGCTATTGATTAGTCGTCGGATATGGCTATAGCCGTTTCCGATGACCGCCTATTCTCTTCAACTACTTGCACATTTCAAATTCTGGACAACGGGTGCCTCGAAAACGCACAAGGAGCGGGAGTGAGGAAATGCGCCCCGACGCACAACCGCGACACGTCCAAATGAGGCCCAAAAAATAAAAAAGTCCCGCGAATAATTTTCCATTCCTATTCAAAATTATTCGCGGGCCTCATTTGGACGCGCCTTATGCCGCTGTGAAAACGCCCTGATCGCTTCCCATAATTGTTGGATCCGAAAATGCGATTAATCGTAAATGCCTATATCTGCCAAATAACAGCCAAAAATTTCCTGAGAAGTTCCACATACTATTCGTTCCAGCATGCGGCCACAGTTTCTGTCAGCGATGCATCAAACAAATGAAGGCTGGAGATGAGGTGAAATGCCCCTATGACACGAAAATCACCATAGTTCCTTCCGGAAAACCGGAGAGACTTCCTAAAAACTTTGCTATTGCACAGCTTTCCGAACAAATTCGTCGAGGTCTACTACCGGAGCAGAAATCGCCTTCAGAAGTGAAATTTCTTGATTTATGCCACGAGAATCCGCAGCACAAAGCGACAGTTTATTGCGAAGACTGTCGGGCGGATCTGTGCAATCAGTGTTTTCAAGATTTGCACAAATTTAATGTGATGAGACATCACATGAAAAATCAATTGTACAGTAGGAACCGACAGGACACAAATTGCCCCATTCACAGGCATTTGGAGTTGAGATATGCTTGCCAGGTAAGCCGAAATTTCACAAAAAGGAGAATAATCTTAAACCGATATACATACTTTCAGAGCAACATCTGCATCGCCAAGTACCCCGTGGGTTGCCGCTGGTGTTTTGCAAGCGGGGAGCACAAAGAGCATTGTTTCGTAAAAGTCAACGAGCTTCCATCCGAGCAAGAAAAGGAGCCAATTTACTACATGGCACCAACTGCTCCTCAACCCCGGAAAAACACCAATAACGGAAAAACGCGATGCACATCTATGGTTCCTCTTGCTTCTAAAGAATTTACTCCAAAAATTCCAACATCAAGAGTTCCTCCACGATCCCGCTGGTCAACAGATGCTCCGATGGAAAGAGCACCCACTCCACCAATTCGTCAGTTATCGGAGCAAAGAGCTTCGGTTGATCGAGTTGTTCTACCGCAGCATGCTCCGAGAAGACGTCGGTTTCCGCGAAGTTTTACAGATTTGTTGAGGACTGCTTTTTAAATTTTGAATTGATTTGGTTTTTTTCTTTCGTACTTCTGACGTCAAACGTGTTCCTTTTCCTTGTTTTCTCATGTTTCACTTTGGTAAATATTCACCGAATAATAAATAATGCATGTTCTGGCTCTGGGACGTATCACAAATTTAATAATTCGGAACTGGGACGTCTGGAAACCTTATGAACCTAACCCATCGTGTCGACACCTGCCGATGGAAAAATGCAATGTTCCTTCAACTTTCGGTCAGAAAAAAAACATTGAAAATTAAAGGCAAATCACATTTTTCACGCCGTGTCGCTTTACGACCACCTGCATAGGGTTAAATACACGAAAAAAATTCCTGCGCTGAATAGGTACATACCGATAAATTCAAAGAATTTGTCAAAATTTACCGCTAAAATTTCCTAAAAATATTCACCGGTGAATTACAGTAAAACTTATTCAACAACTGTTTTATCCATGGCCTAATTTTGTCGGTAGTGCAAGCACCGCGACGAAAAATTGCCACAGCAGTTTCGAATCGTCCTAGTTTAAAGCCGTGCTAGTTTCGAAATGTTCCAGAGCCCATGTTCTTCTTCTTTGATGGGTTTATTCATAGAAATGCAGAAATATGAAATAATACGCTCCGATTGGTCTGAAAATTTGGGATAATTTCCCAAATTTAAAAATTTTTTCCCAGAGTTTCAGTCCAATCGGAGTCTTGTTTTTTTTCACTGCATTTCTAAGAAAACAGAACCGCAGTAAATGTCTTGACCGCCCTGATTTCAAACGTGTTTTCCCTTCTCTTGTATCGAAAAAACTCTAAATGCCTGCCATTTCCAACTATCGATTCGCATAACGTTACATTCCGAAAACGACGACAAAATGGAGTTTTCTCAGCATGATGTCGTCGAAGATGAAAACCACGATTTCTCCATGGTTAGAAAACACAATTCGGAGCTTGATGTTTGTTTGGATGACGCCAAACGTTGTGAGGGGAACAACGAACAGGATATTCTCAGCAGTTGTGAGTTGGGAAACCATATTAAATAGATTCTCATCTCTTTTTTGACAGTGATGACCGCAATCGACACGTCCATGAGTCATGCATCAGTTCGCACAGCGATGACGTTCGAGACGACGTCAGGTGCCATAAATTTGAATGCGGACGCCGATCCGCCGTTAGCCACGCAGCTATCAATGAGCACGGCTTCTGAGCTTAACGACAAAAATGATATTGACGGTATTTAAAACCACTGAAGATTTGGCTAATCAATTCTAAATCTCTCAGATTACTACTTTGATCTAGAAAACCCACCGGGCAATCTAGAGGTATTCGAGAACGATACCGGAGAAGTAATCGGGTTTGAGATGCTGATGGATGGAGAAAAAGTGCACGTGGTTGATTCGATGGAATGCATTGCTCACATGGAGTCGGCTCAACTTGAACCCGTATTTTTCGATCCACGCATTTATCTGGGCGTTCCTGCTCGCGAAGAAGAAGAAGTGGAAGCATCCGCCGGTCAATTCGCAGAAACAGTTCTCTCGGAATGCGTCGGATCCGATGACATTCTCACCGGCGAACTGGGTCCGTCGTTCAACGAATTTTCCCAATATTTGGGCGGTTTAGGATGAAAATACAATAAAATTGTTTGGGAATTTATTATAATTTGTTCATTTACGACGCTCCGATTATCCGTTGTTTTCACTGTGGAATCTCGGAGCGTGAACATAAAACAACAAAAACGAATGGTTTTTAAATACAACGAAAAAAATGAACAAAAATGTATTTTGGCGCTACGAATTCAACAGAATTGCAAAAAAACAGCAAAAATGGAACAAAATACGTTTTCCGCGCGAGCACGGAAAATTTTTGAGACCTTGACACAACCGTGGAATAAGCTCCGCCTCTTTGCAATATGTGCGCACGGCTTTTCAATACTGAAACAAAAAAAAACAAAAAAAATCGCCGAAATTTGGCACTTTTTCAGACGAAAACCTCGTCCCCAGCATTTTAGCTTTTTTCTACAACTTTCAAAACCCGGTTGTTTTGCTGAAAGCTCTTTTAATTTTCTGCTATTTACAATTAAAAATAAAAATCAAAATTTTATGGGGTTATTCTCGAAACCAGCAAAAAAAAGCAAAAAATAGAAAAAACCAGCAAAAAATTCAGCGAAAATTCGGAGAATGCTCCGATCGGTCTGAAACTTTGAGAAATCATTCAAAAAACACTCTCGGACATTCCCTGAAAATTTCAGACCGAAATATTGATTTTAAAAATTATCGATTTATATTTCTGAAAATTTTCAAAATCGATATTTTGGTCTGAAATTTTCAGGGAATGACCGTAAGTATCTTCATAATGATTTCCCAAAGTTTCAGATCAATCGGAGCATTCTCCGAATTTTCGCTGAATTTTTTGCTGGTTTTTTCTATTTTCTGCTTTTTTTGCTGGTTTCGAGAATAACCCCATTAGGAAAAATTTTTGAAAATTTTCAGAAAAACCTCATTTGGCCTAAAATACGATTCGGCCACACACTGTGATTGGTGGAAAATGGCAGAGAAAATCCTAGTCCACCCTTATTTTTGTCCTTTCGTAAGAAGTGCTTTGGCTTTTTTGCGACTCGTTTTTGTTCTGCTTGTAGGTTTTGAAGTTTTCCATTGAATAAAAATCAAAAATCGTTAAAATTTAAGTGGTATTTGAGAAAATCTGGTTGGAAAAATCAGTTTTGGCTTTAAAAAAGTTGTTTTTGACGGCCACGGCCATGCGCGTAGATTATGGTGTTTTAAAAGAGAAAGTGTTTGCGGACATTGGATTTTGCGAAAAATTTTCTCGAATTTATTTTTTTTCAGCTCTTTTTTGTTGTTTTTAAAAGCATTTTCACCAATTTTTGGCTCAATTTTTATATTTTATTTGTTGAAATTAATTGTAGCCGGTTTAGGGCAATACGCTGACGATAACAGTTGTGACCAATTTCTATTAATTTTCAATTTAAATTCAGATTTATGATGCCACTAACCGACCGCGACGTATCGCCGGATAGCAATCGATATCCGTACTGTGTTGTCTGGACGCCAATTCCATGTCTAACGTATGTTTGTTCGTTGTAAAATTTGAAATTCCGAAACCTCAGAAAAATCGATTTCAGGTGGTTTTTCCCATTCGTCGGGCATATGGGCATTGCGAACAGTCGTGGAGTCATTCGAGATTTTGCGGGGAGTTATTATGTGGCGGTGAGTTTTTCAGTATTTTTTCGAAATAAATTGAAATTCACAAATTCACAGGAGGACGACATGGGCTTCGGATGGCCCACAAGATACTGGCAATTGGCTCCAGAACACGTGGAAGGGGGCTCTGAAGTGTTCGACAGAGCAGTTCAGGACGCTTCTGATGTGTATAAATCGCGAATTGTGAGTCCTTTTTTTTTTAGAAAAGTTGGACGCATGACCCTCGCTTTCAGCACAATATATTCTGTGACAACTGTCATTCCCACGTGGCAATGGCTTTGAACAGTATGCGTTATCAAGACCGGGATGATTGGAATATGGTGAAACTTGCGTGGTATTCGCTGACCAAGGGCTCCTTTGTTCGAAATACAGATATTTTATCGCAGTTCCTTCCATTTGCCATAATCGTGTTTATTTTTATTATTGTAATCGGATTTTCTGTAACTCACTGACTTTTTCGAGGGGGGCACTGTAAATTATGTACTAGATCTCATTTTATTAATGTGATATAATGTAAATTAATAAATTCTAGCTTAATTTTATTTTAAATGTTTTTTTGTCTTAAATTATCTGGTTTTTAATGTTTAATTAATTCCAGTTCAATATCTATATCTATCAGCCTAAAAACCTTATTCCCAAATTTATTTCACCCTTGCAGAATGGTGCGCCTGACAACCGATTTGTTCGCCGAGCGTCCACAATTCGTCGACGCCATCAACCAGCGCGAAATTAATCTTCGCGGTCAGAAAATTCCAGTAATTGAGAATATGGGCATCACACGGGACCAATTTGACGTCATCGATCTCACCGACAATGATATCCGAAAATTGGACAACTTTCCGACGTTTACACGTCTCACCACTCTGTATCTGCACAATAATCGTATCAAGTGAGTTTTTTTTGACGTTACGGGGACTTTTTGCTCCAGGAATAATTTCTGGCTTAACGATATTCGTAAACATTTTTTTTTTGGTTACGGAAACTCTGTAAAAGTGTCAAAAACGTATTGTTTTGTTATTTAAGTTGCCGCGCGGTGTTTGCGTACTGGCGTTGCGGGACGGGACGATTTACGAAACTCCGCTTACTTTTTTTTCACTTGATTTTAGCATTGATTATTACATATTACATATTTGCCGATTTTTCTATCTATTTAGTAATATTGTTAATTTTAGATTGATTAAAAAAAAACAACGAGAAAGGAGGAAAAACGTCGGATGATGCAAAAATCGTATATCGATACAATTGTCCATTTTCGCCAATTCATGTTAAATTCTTCTGTTTTTTCTTCAATTAAATATTGTCGGCCCGTTAAAGTGGTCAAACGCGCTCCGCAAAACTCAACGCTATGCAATTTTCATTTTGGTCTCCAAATTATTTTATTTCACGTATAAATTCAACGTGAAATTAAATAATTTGGAGACCAAAATGAAAGTCGCATAGCGCTGAGTTCAGCGGAACGCGTTTGACCATTTTGGCGGTTCGACAATATTTAAGTTTAAGACGTTTTTTTAAAATATGTATTTCTATGTGATAGTCGCGTAATGAAGAATTCGACGAAATTCACCTAAAAAACCGGAATTTCGTCTTCAGAACAGAAATAATTTCGGCATTTTGCATGCACTTTAGTGAAATGAAAATAAGAAAAAAAAATCCAAAATTAGGAAAAAAAACTTGGAAAATTCTCAGATTGGCCTGAAATGTTGCGAAATAATGCTTGGAAAATAGTTCAGACGATGAAAAAAATCAGAAAATTTTGCACCGAAATATCGAAAAATCAGAAATTTTTTACACGAAGTAGCAAAAAATAGCTAAAGCCAAAAAAAACGCGAAAATTCTCTGAAACTCGGGGAAATATTGCTTTAAAACTAGGCCCGGCCATGATATGCTCTGAAAACTTTGGACCAAAATATCGATTTTTCAATTTTTAGAAAAATCGATATTTTGGTCTGAAATTTTCTGAAAATGTCATGGCCGGGACTATTTCTAAAACATTATTTCCCAGAGTTTCAGAGCATTCTCTAAATTCTTGCTGTTTTTCGCTATTTTTTGTTGTTGCTGTTTCATAAATAATCCCATAAAAATCGTATTCACGCTTCGAAAAAGGTACGGCTTGATTTCAAAATCTAACAAGAATTATTTAACAATAGAGCGCGCGTTGAGGAACAATATATACCGTAAAACCTGTATTAGAAGGACCGGCCATTCTACATTTCTTGGGGTGTCTCGCAGGGCCCATAATCCAAAAAAAAAATCATAAAATCTACAAAAATCTTGTCTTAGTGTCTTAGTCTTAAGAGACGACCCCGATTACAAATCATCCTTAGAACGCCGTTCCGAGTACGGACTAGAATCATTAGAAGAAAGGCGCGCTCAAATTGACACCAAATGGGTAAAACACATGATACTAGGGCTAATTGATATAGACATGAACGACTTTTTCTTTCAAACTACCTCTACTAGAACGAGAAGCCACCGCACTTTTAGATGGAAAGCACCAAAAACCAAGAAAAAAGCCAAATTCTTTACTCATCGAGCGTTAACCAGAATAATTAACTCAGCTCAATTTAAGACGAACGATCCCAATATCAAAAATTGAGCTTCAGACCAAATTTTTGCTTATCTATAATCTCTCTATTTTACATCTCCTGAATTTCCACAAATATCTTTGCTTCTTTCTCTTCCTACTTCCCCCCCTCTTACCTCATATAACCCATCTGAATGTAATCCGCGATTTGCTGTCTGTTTTCTCTTTTATACCCTTATTTCGAATCATTACTTTTATTTTTCTATTATTTCTTATTACTTCACGTTTATTTTTGAAACGTAATAAATACAATACAATACAATACAAAAATCAATAAGTTGAAAAGAAAAATTCACAGAATTCAACAAAATTAGAAATAATCCAGAAAATGAATAGCTGCAAGACGCTTTTCAGCAATCTCTTCATATTCTTCTGTCGTTTAAGACAGGAAAATGCAATAAAAAAATTGAATTTGAACACAGGACGATAAAAAATTAATAGAAATTTAAATTTGGTTGTAAATAGTTTCGCTTAGCTGTAACTTGGGAAACAGTACTTTCGCTAAAGGGGCCCTTCTAATACAGTTTTTACATGTTTTTTATCTTCAGCTATATCGCTGCCGATGTTGGAGCAAAACTGCCAAATCTAAGAACGTTGGCTCTTACCAACAACAATATCTGCGAGTTGGGAGACATTGAGCCGCTCGCCGAGTGCAAAAAACTCGAATACGTAACGTTTATCGGCAATCCTATCACTCACAAGGACAATTATCGATTGTACATCATCTACAAACTGCCATCTGTTCGCGTGATAGACTTTAATCGAGTGCGGTTAACCGAACGTGACGCTGCCAAGAAAATGTTCAAAGGAAAGAGCGGAAAGAAGGCGAGAGATGCGATTCAGAAAAGTGTGCACACGGAAGAGCCGTCGGAAGTGGAAACGAACGGAAACGGTGGGGGAATTCCAGGACAGAAGCTGACAGACGAGGATCGGGATAAGATCAAGGAGGCGATCAGAAATGCGAAATCGCTCAGTGAAGTCAACTATTTGCAGTCGATTCTGGCGTCTGGAAAGGTGCCGGAGAAGGGATGGAATCGGCAGCTGGATCAGAACAATTTTGAAGAGCACATGCAAGTTTGAACACAATTTTGGTACAAAAATATTGTTTAATTTATTGTTTTGATACTCAATTTTTAATATATCTTGTTGTGTTCTCTCATCAATTTTTACCCTATGAAAAAAAAATGTTTTTATTTTTTTGTTCTTCCTCTATTTTCAACCCCATCGGTTCTTATTTGCCGTTGAATACCTCTCTTTATTTGGCTCTCGGACGTTTCGAAAAATTGTCTGCATTTTGTCGTCGCGGTGTTTGCACACAATTATTTAAAAAGCTTTTGAAATTATTGTGAACACTGCACTGCAAACACCGCGACGACAAAAAGCAGAAGAACTTTCGAAAAGTCCGAGAGCCTTAAAAAAAATATTTTCGAAAAAATGTAAGGCTTCCATTCGGACGAATTTCGTCCGCGGTTCGTCCGGTTCGTCCGTTTTTTTTTTTTTTTTTTGTTTCTGCTATATTTTGTTTTCAAAAGCTGTTTTTGTTCTTTTTTCTTTAAAATATTGACAGAAATGTCTTGTTTCTGCTATCAAAAACTCAAAAAAAAAATTTAAAAATGTGTTTTTGCAAAGCTAATTCTACATAAATTTGCAACCACTAATGGACCTATTCACAAAACCGGAAAAAAACAGCAAAAAATTCAGAGAAAAACCGGAGAATGCTCCGATTGACCTGAAAATTTTTTTTTTTTTTAATTTTGGACCATAATATCGATTTTTCTGAAAACTTAAAATCGATATTATGGTCCGAAATTTTTTGAGCGTGTACAGGAGATTTTTTTTCACTATTTTCCAAAAGTTCAGGTCAATCGGAGCATTCTCCGAGTTTTCCCGAAGTTTTTTTTCCGGTTTTGTGAATGGGGGTACGACAGAATAGAAATAGGCGAAATAGAAATGCTACAAAATAGAAATGCACGGCGTGTTGAAGAGTACATCGTTAAAATGCGCTCCACTGCTCACATAGATTTGAGGAAACGCGGTTGTTACAGATTTGAAACGGTTTGGATTTTCAAAAATGAGGCGCTGGCGGAATATGTTTTCTGCATAAAATAAATAGAAAAATGTTGTTTAAAGATTTAGAATCATGCAAAAGATATGAACCCATAAGAAAAAAATATATGAAAAATTGCTGCGGCGCCGCAGTAACGACGTTTTGAATACGCCATTTCGCGCAATTTTTTCTCGAGTGACGTGGCAACTTTCCCGCGAAATTTAAATTTTAATTCTCATGTACCTCTCAACACCCCGTGGAAATGCTACAAAAAAGAACTGGAAAAAATAGAACTGAGCGAAATAGAAATGCTACGAAATAGAACGGCTACAAAATAGAAATGAGCGAAATAGAAATGCTACAAAATAGAACAAATTTTGGCGATGGAGCGCGTTTGCATTATTTTTTCAACTGCTCAGTTTTTCGCCGATTTTCCATTTTTTTTTATCTGAAACTGCATTGATTTTATACCTTTCTTTATTTTCGATGTTGTTAAGTGCGTAAAATATCTGAAAATTACTGAAAAATCCTATAATAATCGGAAAATTCGAAGAATAATGCAAACGCGCTCCATCGCACCGATTTCTATTTCGCCCATTTCTATTTTGTCACATTTCTATTTCGCGCTGTTCTATTCCGCTCATTTCTATTTTGTAGCCGTTCTATTTTTTCCAGTTCTTTTTTGTAGCAATTCTATTTTGTAGCATTTCTATTTCGCCTATTTCTATTCTGTCGTACCCCCTTGTGAATAGGTCCATAACATTTTTCAATGTCGGAATTGAAAAAAAAGTGCCATAAATTAAAATGCACAGCCAATATTTCGTGCCGAACGAAACGGACGGACGAACGGACGAAAATTTGTCCGAATGGAAGCCTTGAAAAAAAGTACGCTTCAACACATCGTTCCCTCTAATCCCATTGCAGATGGCACAAACGGCACCAGCTGACGAAGAGCAACGCAAAATCGTGGAAAAGTTCAAGCAACTTCG
Source organism: Caenorhabditis japonica (assembly GCA_963572235.1). Lineage (NCBI taxonomy): Eukaryota > Metazoa > Nematoda > Chromadorea > Rhabditida > Rhabditidae > Caenorhabditis > Caenorhabditis japonica. The sequence goes on along the minus strand of OY754343.1, from coordinate 19,238,598 downwards.
CGACCAGCAGCAAGATATTGCCAGCGAGGTCACCCGCATCGAGGAGGAGCGACGCGAGTTTGCACGTGTGCTTGAGGTCATCAAAGAGCTGGAACCGGAGCAGAAATGCTTCCGTCTGATTAGTGACTCGCTCGTCGAGTATACGGTCAAGGATGTGATTCCGGACTTGGAGAGCAACATTGCTAATGTGGGTTGTTTTTTTTTTTTTTTTGGAAAAAGCAATTTTCCCAATTGCTGGGAAAACTAGTCCATGGCCGCAAAATTCTTGCCAAAAAGTTGTTTTTTCAGAAAAATTTTTGAAAAGATATCGGAAAATTAAAAAAAAAAACGTAAATTTAAAAAAACGGAAATTTAAAAGCAAAAATCGAAATTTCCCATAAAGCCTGATTTTTTCGGCTCGCGCATGTAAATTTTCAAAACTACGAAAACTTGTAAAAAAAATTTATTTTTGGTAAATCACCTTTTTTGCTCCTAATTGAAAAAATTTTCATGAAAAACTCGGAAAATGCTCCGATTGACCTGAAATTTTGGGAAATGAGAGCAAAAATACTCGTGGATATGCTCAAAAATTTTTGTACCGAACCACGGTGTCCAGGATTTGAAATGTGGGCGGGGCCTAATTTGCTGGCGCGTCAGCAAACTTACATGGCGCACTTTCAGTGCTTGCGCAGTTTGCGACTCTCGAATTTTTTTTATTGATTTTATCATTTTTCTTTCAGTAAAACCTGTTTTTCTTTGTAAAATGTATGTATTGTATCTTTTAATACCATAAAATTGCCCAAACTTCGATTTTCGAAAAAATGTATCCTGCAAAAACACCAAAAAACTCAAAACGATATTTCGAAATGGTGGCTGAACCAAATTCGACGTTCTTAGGCTTAAAAAAGTTCTAAAGACCTCAGCTATAATTCCGTTGGAGCACATGTGGGAAAAAATTAAGAATTTATGCTTTTTTCCCGAAAAAACATAAAAAATGCGTCAAAATTTGAATTTCGTGCGAAAAAATTCAGTGGGGCGCGTTTGCTCAACTCCGCCCACTTTTCAAATCCTGGACACCGTGCGAACTATTGATTTTACAAATTTTCAGAAAAACTTGATTTTTTAAAATCGATATTTTAGTTAAATAGTCCAAACTTTTCTGAGCATATCCAGGAGAATTTTTCCAATATTTCCCAAAATTTTAGGTCAATCGAAGCATTCTCCGAATTTTCCCTGAATTATTTGCTGTTTTCTTCCTTTTTTTCCGGTTTTGTGAATAGGTCCATTAAAATTTTACCAAAAAAAATCCACACTTGTCCACACCCAAAAAAAAAAAACCAGAACTTACTTGTGATACTTGTGAGGTTCGACCTCAGTTTCCATCCTGGATACTGCGAACCAAGCTGCGCCAAGTTACACGATCCCTTCCGACAGTGGACCATGCTCGTCTTGCCTCGAGTATGCCAATTCTTCGGCGGCCGTGCCCGAGGTTGCCCCTGAGGGCCTCATTGTGGATGAAGATTTTGATCGAATCCTTGATGTCGTCGGCCCATCTTTTCGGAGGACGACCGCGTGGTCGTGCTGATCCCCTAGGATCCCATTCTGATACTATCTTCGCCCATCTGTCGTATTTCATGCGTGATACGTGTCCTGCCCACTTCAGTTTTCTTCGTAAGACTTGCTTTTCCATGTCTGGTGGGTCACATCCGGCAATTTCGAACATGTTGCTAACCGCTCTCTGTAGTCTCTTCGTGTCTGCCTCCTTGGAAGTCCATGTCTCGCATCCATAAGTCATCGCTGGGATGACAGTTGTTGTGAGAAGTCTTATTCTTGTCTTCTGAGGAGACTGCAAGAGCTCCCGCCGAATGGCGTTGAAAGCAGCCCATCCCGCGCGAATCCTTCTAGCGACTTCTTCAGTGAGAGATCCGTCGTCCGCAAACGTTCTTCCGAGGTATTTGACCTTTTGGGAGATTTCAATCCTCGTGTTCAGAATATCGATATCTGATCTTGTGACGTACTTATTCATCAATATTTGCGTCTTGGACGGGTTTATATTGAGGCCGTACTTGGGACATCCCATTGCAATCCGATTTGCTCTATCTTCTGCCTCTTTCACAGAGCTCGCGAATAAAACAACGTCGTCTGCGAATTCCAAACGGTGAATTGATTCTCCATTGATGTCAATTCCGGTCTTATCATCCTCACAAGGTGCTGGGTCTAGCTCATCCAAGATCGCCTGAAGAGCCAGCGCGAAGAGTAGTGGAGACGACGAATCACCTTGACGTACTCCTCTTTTGATCTTGAACCTCATCTTCTTGTTCAGAACGTTCAGCTCTCCAATCGCCGAAGAGTTTGAGTTGTTTAAGGCCCGAATCACGTTTCTTCCGATTTGAAGATTGTTCAGGACTTGGGATATCTTCGTCCAATTAACGTTGTCGAAGGCACAAGTGAAATCCAGGAAGACCGCTACGAGCGGAATCTTGAATTCGGTGCACTTTTCCCACATCTGCGCGACGACTTGAATGTTGTCTGCGCATCCTCTTCCACGTCTGAATCCTGCTTGTGACTCTTCCAGGTAATCCTCGCTTTTGGCGGTGATCCTTCTCGTAAGGATTTTTGTGAAGAGTTTTGAGACGATTGAGGACAACGCAACCGGACGATAATCTTTCACTTTCTTCGGTTTCGTGGTCTTGGGAAGGAGAGAAATCTTCACCGTCTTCCAGTCTTCCGGTGTTCTCCCGTTCGTGAGGACTTGATTCAGTGCGGCTGTGAGATGAGGAGCTATGCTCTCAATTCCCAGCTTTAATTGTAGCATTGTAATCTGATCAGGTCCTGGCGAAATGTTCGTCTTTGAGGTGACTATTGCGTGTTCGACCTCATGTTGGAGAATTTCCGGCTCATCTGGATGGTTGTATCTGGATTGTGGCTCTCGCGTCGTCGCTGCGTACAGATTGGAAAAGTGAGTGAGAACTAGCTTCCTGATCTCGGGACGATTGTATGTCGTTGATCCATCCAGCCATTCTAAATTCGTGAACGGGGAGGATTTGAGTGTCAGTGCTCGCTTCGTTTTCTTCAAGCTTCTTCCTTTCACCGCGGCTTCGAGACTTTTAACTTCTCGCCATTTGTCCAAATCATTTTCCAAAGATCTTCGAACTTCGTTGTTGATTTTCGCTAGATCCGCGTTCTTCGTCTGTCCGGCGTGTATCATCTGGAAGCGGGACATCATCATTTCCTTCGTTGCTTCGGAAATCCTGCTGAGTTGATGAGTTGCATGCGTAGCTGTGCTGGCAGCGCTCCTTATCGACTCCGTGAGTTCTTCATAGCATGTTGGTGGATTTTCCGTGAGCATTTCGGTGATGGTGTTCTTGAATCTGACGGGGTCCCATGATCTTTCGCCTCCAGCCCGCTTGGCCTTTGCGAACTTCCTCGACTTTTCCTTCTTCGCGGTTGAGCGGAATCTCGCGCGCAAAAGACGGTGGTCACTGCAGTTGAGATAATCACAGTATACTTCGCAGTCTACTGCAATTTCTCGCCTGTTCGTGAGAATGAAGTCGATTTCGTTCTTCGTTTTGCCGTTCGGACTGATCCATGTCCACTTCCGGTTGGGTCGTTTGGGGTAGATCGTGTTAAGTATTGAAACTCTGCTGGAGAACGCGAAGTTCACCAGCCGATCACCATTATCACTTCTTTGACCAGTTCCGTGTCCACCCACAAATGGAAGATCGTCTGAAGAGCATCCGACGACGGCGTTGAAGTCTCCGCAGATGATGATCGACGAGTCCCACTTCGATAGCCGTGTGTATACTTTCTTCAGATCCTTGTAGAACTTATCCGACTGGGTCTCATTAGCGGCCGAGGTGGGTGCATAGACGTTGATGACGTGGAGATGAGATCCATGAAAATCGAACGACGCCGTACTAATACGGTCCGACTCTCTCTTCGTTTCCACCAGACTATCGAGCCAGTCTTTGTGAATCCAAAAAGCCAGTCCTCCTTCGCGAGCTTCGCGTCTTGTGCAGATCAGTTCGGCTCCACTGGACAAGACCCATTCCCCTTCTTTTCTCTTCGTCTCTTGTAGGGCAATCACCTTGCAGCCGCTATTGACAGCTAGCAAGTCGAATGCCTCGGCCTTGGATTGATCGGATATCGATCTGACGTTGAGAGAGCCGATGTGGAAGTCGTTGCCTTTCCTTCTGTTCTTGGGGCCGTATGACGCTTCAGTAATTTCCGTATCCTTGGTGCTCCTTCCAAACATTTTCTTCCGACCAAGACAACTCGGCGAGCACCGTGGCCGAGCTGGTGAATTCCTGGACGGGTCCTTTACATTCTTTTGATTCAGCTTTTTAGTAAGTTTAGGTTTGTACTTCAGCAGGCTTACTAGGCCGGCGTGAAGCCCCTTCTTCACGAGTATCGGACACTACCGTGGCAAAGAGTGGATTTTGGCTACTGTGCCTAACAGTGGTGTCCAATTTCCCCTGTCGTAGGAGCACAGCATTGCCCAGTTTGCACCGCGAGGAGGTATCCAACAAGCAAACCGGTTTTGTGAATAGGTCCATTAAAATTTTACCAAAAAAAATCCACACTTGTCCACACCCAAAAAAAAAAAACCAGAAAAAAACAAAAAATCGAAAAAAAAACTTTTTTTTTTGCTCTTATCCCACATTCGGAGCAAATTTGGAAAAATTAAGAATTTAGAATTTTTTCCCCAAAAAACGTGTAAAAATTTGAATTTCGCGCAAAATCCAGTAGAGCGCGTTTCCTTCGGCTCAACGGGGGGAATTTTAGAAACAAAAAAACGTGCCTGCACAAAATCACCATTTTCAGCTCGCTGTAGTGTCGAAACAACTCAACGAGCAGCTCGTCGAGAAGGGAAAAGAGCTGAACAGCCACAAATCGACGCATAACATTCGCCTGCTCACGGAGAAGGAATCGGCCGAGATGCGAAGAGCCGAGGCGCTTAAACTTCAGGCCTAAATGCTTTAAATTGCTTTTTTGTTGCAAGAATTTGTCAATCTATGCCCGTTTTTTTGGGATCTGGGACGTTTCGAAACTGGATTTAAATTGATAAAATACCACAAAGTTTCGAAACATCCCAGAGCCGTTTTTGATTTTTCCTACTTTGCTATTGTATGCTAAATGTTCCCAGTTATTATTTGTCTATCACACAAAAAAATCATCTTTTTTTCATTATAATTTTGGTTTTTTTTCAATGGTTGCTTACCCACCGAAAATTATTTTTTTTCAATGGAATTATTCATAGGAGGAAAAAAAAACGGAAAAAAATGTTTTTTTTTTCCTTTTCATAGATGTCAAAAAATGTTAAAAAACGTTTAAAAATGTTATGGGGTTATTCTCGAAACCAGCAAAAAATTCGGAGAATGCTCCTATTGGTCTGAAACTTTGAGAGATCATTTAAAAAATACTCTCGATCATTCCCAGAAAATTTCAGACCGAAATATTGATTTTCAAAATCGATATTTTGGTCTGAAATTTTCAGCGAATGACCGGAAGTATTTTTTAAAATGATTTCCCAAAGTTTCAGATCGATCGGAGCATTCTCCGAATCAGGGTGGGACAAAAAAAAATTTTCCACAAAAAAAAAAAAAACTTTTTTTTTGTCCTCAAAAAAATTACCAAAAAAAGTACGTATTTCTGCCAGTTAAAAAGAAATTTTCCTAGTTTTTGTTGAAAATTAGAGGTTTTTGTCAATTCAGAGCATATACCGAATAAGGTTTTCCCCAAAAACCGGAACTTTTCTTCGCCTCCGTGGCTCAAAAAAAATGTTGGTCTCACTCTTACCATCGAAAAAAAAAATCAAAAAATTTTTTGTCTCATCCAAAAAAAAACCCGAAAAAACAAAAAAAATCGAAAAAAAAATTTTTTTTTTTTTTGGTTTTACCCCTGCTCCGAATTTTCGCTGAATTTTTTGCTGGTTTCTTCTATTTTTTGATTTTTTTTTGCTGGCTCCGAGAATAACTCCATTACAATTGTTTTTTTTTTGCTTGTTTGGCGGTACGCCTCTTTTCGTCTTTTTTGCGCTATTTTTACTTTGGACGTACCATTAATTTTAAGATGTCAAAAGTTTGTGACGCAATTTTGTCGGACGATGAAGAAGATTCAGTGCTTGATGAAGAGGATCAGGAAGACGCCTCCAGCTCGGTAGTTGTCAAGAAAGAAGACTCTGAAGATGAATCGGACGAAAATGAGGATGAAGAGGAAGAAGAATCCGATAAAGACGAAGGCGAAGAAGGCTCCGAGTTCAAATCGGAAGATCCCAAACCGGTCCAGCTATCCGAGCAGAATATGACCACCAAAAAGTTCAGCGAACTCGGAGTTTGCTCCTGGATCAGCCAACAGCTAAACTCGATGCACATCAAGACGGCCACACCAGTCCAAATGGCATGTATCCCGCGTATTTTGGACGGAAGTGATATTCTAGGGTGTGCACGAACTGGAACTGGTAAAACACTTGCTTTTGCCATACCAATCCTTCAAAAACTCGCCATCGACCCCTACGGCATCTTTGCACTTATCCTGACACCTACACGAGAACTGGCGTTTCAAATTGCCGATCAGTTTATTGCGGTTGGCAAGCCGATCACCTTAAAGTGCTCTGTGATCGTTGGAGGTCGAAGCTTGATTCAGCAGGCGAGAGAGCTCACTGAAAGGCCGCATGTGGTTGTGGCGACCCCTGGAAGATTGGCGGATCTAATCGAGAGTGATCCGGAGGTTATTTCAAAGGTTTTCAGGAAAACTCAGTTTTTCGTGCTCGATGAAGCGGATCGGATGCTCGAAGGACCGTACAATGATCAATTGAAGCCAATTTTCCAAGCGCTGCCACAGAAACGACAGACTCTTCTTCTCTCCGCAACAATTACCAATAATATCAATCAATTGCACAAGGTGTCGGTTCGTAAGCCGTATTTCTTTGAGGATAAAGGAAAAGACGATGAAACTACGGTTGATAGATTGGAGCAAAAGTTTGTGGTTTGTCCAGTGGCTGTGAAAGATGCGTATCTGGTGTACGTGGTCAAAAATTATAGTGAAAAGAATCCCAAATCATCAGTAATGATATTCGCGCAAACGTGCCGCGAGTGTCAAGCTCTTGCCTATATGTTCGAAGGACTTGGCTTCCGCGTCGGATCTCTTCACTCTCAAATTCCACAGAAACAACGACTGGCCTCGCTTTCCGCGTTTCGCTCCAAGACCCTTCAGGTGATCGTTTGCACGGACGTGGCGTCTCGTGGGCTCGACATTCCGCACGTTGACCTGGTGGTGAATCACAATGTGCCGCAGTGCCCGAAGACGTACATTCATCGAGTGGGTAGATCGGCGAGAGCGGGCAGGTTCGGATCGGCGTTGAGTTTTGTGACGCAGTATGATGTGGAGTTGTTGCAAGCGGTGGAACAGGCGATTGGCAAGAAGTTGGATGAGTTGAAAGTGGGTTTTTTGTTTGGGCGGGGGGAAGGGTCAAAATGAAATTATTTTGGGGTTATTCTCGGAACCAGGGGTGGGACAAAAAAAATATTTTCCACAAAAAAAAAAAACTTTTTTTGTCCTCAAAAAAATTGCCAAAAAAAAAAAATTTTTTTTGCTCTCAAAAAAATAACAAAAAAAATCTTTTTTTGTCCTCAAAAAAATTGCCAAAAAAAAAAATTTTTTTTGTCCTCCAAAAAAATTAACAAAAAAAAATTTTTTGTCCTCAAAAAATTTACCGAAAACACAAAAAAAAAATCCAAAAAAAGTACGTATTTCTGCCAAAGAAATTTTCAAGTTTTTGTTGAAAATTAGAGGCTTTTGTCAATTCGGAGCATATACTGAATGAGTTTTTGCCCAAAAACCGGAACTTTCTTTCGCCTCCTTGTCTCTAAAAAAAAATTTTTTTGCCTGCGGCGCATCATGAAAAAAATAAATTTTTTGTCTCATCCAAAAAAAAAAACCCGAAAAAACATAAAAAATCGAAAAAAAATTTTTTGTTTCGGTCCCACCCCTGCTCGGAACCAGCAAAAAAAGCAAAAAATAGAAAAAACCAGCAAAAAATTCAGCGAAATAAAAAATACTCTCGGACATTCCCTGTTTTCAGACCGAAATATTGATTTTAAAAAATATCGATTTTTATTTCTGAAATTTTTAAAAATCGATATTTTGGTCTGAAATTTTCAGGGAATGTCCGAGAGTATTTTTTAAATGATCTGTCAAAGTTTCAGACCGATCGGAGCATTCTCCGAATTTTCGCTGAATTTTTTGCTGGTATTTTTTTCTATTTTTTTGCTTTTTTTGCTGGTTCCGCGAATAACCCCATTTGAAAATTGCTAGATTTTTTGGCATTTTTAGCGTTTTAATGATGCAGAAAAATTCGGCTCTCGAACGTTTTCAAAGTGCGACGTTTTGAAAATTTATCTGCATTTTGTCGTCACGGTGTACGCACACATTTATGGAATTTTCATTATGGGGTTACTCAGGGTCGGAAAAAAATAGTTTTTTTTTCCTTTTTTTTCCTTATTCAAATGACGGAAAAAAAAGAAAAAAAAATCCGTGACCGCGAGAGTTTTTTCCGTTGCTTTTCTAGGCCATCGCAAAAGTTTTTTAGGCCCTCCGCTGTGAGATCTGCGAAATATCGATTTACGGGCGAATAATTTTTGAAAAAATACAGAAATTCTCCAAAAAACAATTTCAACATTTATTCGCCCGTAAATCGATATTTCGCAGGTCTCACAGCGGAGGCCTTAGAAAAGCAACGGAAAAAAACTCGCGACCACGGATTTTTTTTTCTTTTTTTTTCCGTCATTTGAATAAGGAAAAAAAACTATTTTTTTTCCGACCCTGAATAACCCCATAATGAAAATTCCATAAATGTGTGCAAACACCGCGATGACGAAATGCAGAAAAATTTTCGAATCATCAGAGCCGAAATTTTTTGTGCAGAAAAATGCTGATTTGCATTAAAATAGCAGCAAAATTCACCAAAAAATACAATGGGAAAACAAAAAAAATTGCAACACGGTGTTTGCGGACTTTTGGTTTCTGAGTTTGTCTCATTTGTATTGATTTTTCATGCTAGAAATCGAGAAAATGCACATTTTTCCATTTAAAACTGAACAGAAAATGGATATTTTTGTTTTTCTATTACGTATTTGCCACGGAGTGACACTTTGCGGTAAATAAAAATGGTTTTTGTTTGAAAAAATGATGATAAAACTGAAGAAATGAATAATTTTTGTCTCACAATTTACCGCAAAGTGTCACTCTGTGGCGAATAAATAATGCTCGAAAATTCTAATTTTCATAAGTAAAGCATTGAAAAAAAAACCCGTAATTCGAGTTTTTTCCCTAAAATTTTATTGATTTTTCATGCTAGAAATGGAGAAAATTCACGTTTTTATTTATGGACCTATTTAAAGTACTGGGAGGAACTGTCAAAAATGTTTCCGGGATTTGCTCAGAAAATTTTGGACCGAAATATCGATTTAAAAAAAAATCGATATTAAAAATTTTCTGAGAGAGTCCGGAAGCATTTTTGACAGTTTCTCCCAAAATTTCAGACCAATCGGAGCATTTTCCGAGTTTTCTCCCAGTTTTTTGTCATTATTGCCGTTTTTCTACAGTACTTTGAATAGGTCCATTACATTTTAAAATTCCAAAAAATCGATATTTATCGTGGCTCTATTTGATTTTTTGAAATTATTTATTACGTATTCATCACGGAGTGATGCTTCAATGATGAAAAAAAATAAACATTTTACGATAAATTATTGATTTTTTGAGTTTAAAACTTTAATGGACCTATTCACAAAACCGGAAAAAAATGCAAAAAAAATTTGCGGGAAAAATCGGAGAATGCTCGGATTGACCTGAAATTTTTGGAAATATTGGAAAAAACTCTCCTGTACACGCTAAAAAATATTTTGGGCCAAAATATCGATTTTAAAAATTTTCAGAAATTCTCCGATTTTTCCCGCATTTTTTTTTCGTTTTTTTCTTTTTTTTTTCCGGTTTTGTGAAAATAGGTCCATAAAAAAAATTTTTAGAGTAGAGGCGTGGCCTAATCGGCCCCGTAAATCGCTATTTTAACATTCTTTTTTTTTGTCAAAAATAGCGTCTACTCTCCTCTGCGTGTCTGTTTTTCTTTTTTCTATTTTTCTATTTGTCGCTCTTGTCGACCAAATGGCTGTGGAATTTCAATTCTTTCTCTTTTCGCCCTCTGTGGCGTTTAGTGACGATCGATTTTTTTTTGTTCATTTCCCATTTATTTTAACTCTGGCATGCCAGGAAAATAGAGTGAATACGGTATTTTAACCCAATAATTCTTCAGGTAAACGCAAAGCACGTGACGAAATATGTGACGCAGGTGCTCGTCGCCAAAAAGGAGGCCGAGTTGAAGTTGGATAATCAAAATTTCGGTGAACGCAATGAGATTAATCGACGAAAGGATTTAATGATGAGCGGAATGAGCGAGAAAGAAGCGGATAGACATATCGAGAGCTTGAAGACGCGAAGAGTGAGCACGACGAAGAGGAAGCTGGAGAAAATTGCTGGACAGTTGGACCGAAGGACCAGCAAAAAAGTGAAGGCGGAGGAGTGAAGGTGTCGATGTAGTAGATTTTTCTGTTGTTGTTGTTTTTTGTTATGAAAAATAAATGTTCTACATGTTTTTTTTTATCGATTCCACTAATTCTGGGTCACATCCCAGTTTCCTATCTTATTAGTATTATTATGTATATTGTCGAACCGCGAAAATGGTAAAACGCGCTCCACTGGACTCAACGCTATGCGATTTTCATTTTGGTTTCCAAATTATTTTTTCGGTTTTTCTTTGATTTTTTGCATAAAATCTTCTTTTTTTCGTGCTTTTTCCTTGTAAAAATATTTTTTCGAGACCAAATTCATGAAGTTTTATCAAAATCTTCAGCATATTTCCGAATTTTTGTGAAAAATCAATATTTTTCGATTTCTGTGCGCTTTAAAAAATTCATAACTCATTTGTTTGGAAAGTTTTTCGTTCAAACTCCATCATGGTGATGTTTTTCAATATTTTCTTACCTTTTAGCCCGAAAAGTACTGATTTTATTATAAATTCCACCTTTTTTCCGCCAAAACGGCAAATATTTACTAAAAGCAGTAATTTTCGGACTAAAAGGTAAGAAATAATTGAAAAACACCACCATGATGGAGTTTGAACAAAAAACTTTCCAAACAAATGTGTTATGAATTTTTTAAAGTGCACAGAAATCGAAAAATATTGATTTTTCACTAAAATTCGGAAATATGCTGAAGATTTTGACAAAACTTCATGAATTTGGTCTCGAAAAAATATTTTCACGAAAAAATATTTTATGCAAAAAATCAAAGAAAAACCGACAAAATAATTTGGAAACGAAAATGAAAATCGCATAGCGTTGAGATCTCAAACTTTGGGAAATCCTTTAAAAAACACTCGGACATTCCCAAAAAATTTCAGGCCGAAATATTGATTTTTAAAATATTTTCTGAAAATGTTAAAAAATTGATTTTTTGGTTTTTTTTTTCTGGGAATGTCCGAGAGTATTTTTCAAATGATTTCCCAAAGTTTCAGATCGATCGGGGTATTTTCCGAGTTTTAGCTTCTTTTTTTTTTACCGGTTCCGTGGAGCGCGTTTGCTTTCGCCACGGACGAACAATACTTCTCATTACTTCCTAAATACTATTCCCCCTGTGGAATGTTTTCAGACATGATTGCCAATCAGCCTGGAGCATATTCAAATATGCGAACGATGTAAGTGAACTTCTATATTTTGTCCTCGAAAAATTGGCTCTGATTGTGAGACATTTCGAAACTTTTTTTGCATTTTTCGCGGCATATTAGTGGATTTAAATTCCCAAATAATAATTACCAAATGTGCGATTGACGAAAAAATGCAAAAAAAGTTTCGAAATGTCTCACAACCAAAAACTCTAACACAACACGTTTTTTTCCAGAAACTACAACCCAACACGCTTTGGCGAAGAAATGATCGAGCCGACGTTCAATCTGCGGCTCATCGAAGCGGTCCGCCACAGCCGATGCCTCTTCGACTCTACAGATCGACAGTATCGAAACACAGAGTACAAAAATCGCGTGTGGATACGTCTCGTCACCCTTCTCGGCTTTGACGGTGACCCGCGAATGCTGTCCGCCAGATGGAAGCAGCTGAGAGACAAGTACGGCAAGGAGAAGCGGAAACAAAAATACCTGAACGAGAAGTCGTCGTGGCAATACTTTAAACACTTGCACTTTCTCGATCCGCACATGATTGACAGAGCGGACGTGTCACCGTCGCGAAAGGAGCCCGCCGGGGTGCACGTGTGTGTTTCTGATCCGGCGTTTGCGAAAAATCTGATTCTTCAAGTGAAACTGCATCCGTGTCTCTATGATGTCCGCGACGCAAAGTACAGGCATGCGGACTGTCGGAATCAAGCGTGGAGCATGATTATCGATAAATTGAGGTTTCCCGGATCGGTGGCGTCGATTTATAAGCAATGGAAGAAGCATCGAGATCGATATGTGCGCGAGAAAAGACGACTGAGGACTATGGTTAGTGTCAATTACGGCATGCGGTTCTATTTTTTGGATGGTGATATCAATCATGGAATTGGTAGAAAAAAAAAACTTCGGGAAAAATCGGAGAATGCTCTGTTTGACCTGAAATTTTGGGAAATATTGGAAAAATTATCCTGTACACGCTCAAAAAATTTTGGACCAAAATATCGATTTTAAAAATAATCAGAAAAAATCGATATTTTGGTCCAAAATTTTTTGAGCATGTACAGGAAAATTTTTTCCAATATTTCCCAAAATTTCAGGTCAATCATAGCATTTTCCGATTTTTCCCGAAGTTTTTTTTTCCGGTTTTGTGAATAAACCCATTAATTTCAAGCAAACTTTTTGGCGAAAATTACTTTAAACTTTTAAAATACAGACCGAAATTGCAATTTTCATTTAAAAAAAACCCCTTAATTTTGTATCCCCGCCCCATTTTTACCACTAGCCCGCAGTTTTTCGCAATTCTGCCGCGCGCACTTTCTTTTAGAAGTTTTTCTTAACAGTTCCATGGGCTTTTTTTTCATCAGTTCCATGGCATTTTTTTAAAAGTTAAAAATCGATTTTTCATTTAAAAAAAATTGCCGTTTTCAGCCCGGAACCTCTAATTTTCCGGCATGCAAGCAGGGTGTTAAAATTTTAGGGAATTTCGAAATATTAAGGAAAATTTCATTCCAAAATCGACAGAAAACGCGTTTCCGTATCCGGCCTACAATATTATGGACCTATTCAAAGTACTGTAGAAAAACGGAAAAAATGACAAACAACTAGGAGAAAACTCGGAAAATGCTCCGATTGGTCTGAAATTCTGGGAGAAACTGCCAAAAATGCTTCCGAACTTGCTCAGAAAATTTTGGACAGAAATATCGATTTTAGAAAATTTTCAGAAAAAAAATCAATATTTTTTAAAATCGATATTTCGGTCCAAAATTTGCTGACCAAGTCCGGAAGCATTTTTGACAGTTTCTCCCAAAATTTCAGACCAATCGGAGCATTTTCCGAGTTTTCTCCCAGTTTTTTGTCATTATTGCCGTTTTTCTACAGCACTTCGAATAGGTCCATTAAAAATTTCCGGTCAAATCCATTAATTTTGGAAAAAAAACTGCAAAATAATGGCTAATCTTGTTATAAAACTAGTTTTCAGGGAGAGGGTGGAACGGATTTATCGTCGTGGGACCTCTACGAGGAGATGCTCTGGATGGATCAGTATTTGGATGAACGTGAGATTTTTTTTATTATGGGGTTATGCACGAAATGGCAAAAAACTCGGGGAAAATAGGGACAAAAATATTCCTGGATAAGAGAATTCTCAGAAAATTATGGGCCGAAGTAAATATAATATCGATTTTAAAAATGTTCAGAAAAAATCGAATTTTGGTCCAAAATTCAGTATTTTTTCCAATATCTCCCAAAATTTTAAGTCAACCGGAGCATTATCCGATTTTTCCCGAAGTTTTTTTTCCTTCTTAACCCCATAAGGATGATATTTGTTTTATGATTTCGTTACGATTTTGTTAGCGCGAAATTTTTTTTTTCGAAATTATATTTTTAAAAAAGGCTTTTTATTTTTCCAGAAAATTGGGTAAAAACTATAAAAATTGGTTTTCCGAGACCAGCGAACTTTAGCTCCGTCGAATTCATAATAGAAGACATTTTCCAGAACAACTCTCACGATGCGCCCGTAGTCTGAAACGTGGCGCCACCAACGGCACGGATACAAATGGCCAGGACGACATGTCGGATTACGGTGAATATGACGATGAGTGAGTTTTCAATGAAATCATTTTTAAACTTCTCTATTCCTCAAAATTGTAGCCTAAACTACATGATGATGACCGAAAAACGACCAGCCAACACTGATGTTCTTTTGGACGGCGACTCGGCGTTCTCCGCCTCAATTGTGTCGGATTTGCGAACGCTTGCGGAAGACGCGCGGATAATTGCCAAGCAGCAGATTATGTTGCTCCTCGAGACTGGAAAAATGCCATCCACTCCTGGATCGAACTACTTGTAATTATCATGATCTCTTTTACTATGTACCTTACTGACCAATTTAATAATTATGCATTTTTGAAACAGAAATTTTCTTTCTTTTCTTTAAATAATTGTTACGTGGTGTTTACGACCCGTTCTAATATTTCAATCTTCTTTTTATTTATTTTTAGGAGTTTCTAGAATTTGTTATTAGTTTTCAGAGCTTTAACAGCCACTGCAACAGCAACAGCACATGCCGTTGCTCAACAAGCGGCTCTTCGAGCCGAATCCAGTGCCCGAAGGAATCGGACCGAACACGAGAATCTACTTTTGCAAGCACACGAAAGAGGTTTTTTTGAGCCATGAGTGAGTTTTTTTTTTGTTATTTAAATTGGATTATTTACGAAGCTCCGGCCAGGGGTGGGACCAAAAAAAATTTTTTTTTCGATTTTTTTTGTTTTTTCGGGTTTTTTTTTTTGGATGAGACAAAAAATTTTTTGTTTTTTTTGAGGATGTGGATGAGACAAAAAATTTTTTGATTTTTTTTCGATGGTGAAAGTGAGACAAACAATTTTTTGATTTTTTTTTTCGATGCTAAGATTGAGACCAAAAAAATTTTTTTTTTTGATGATGCGCCGCACGCAAAAAAATTTTTTTTAGAGCCACAGAGGCAAAAAAAATCCGGTTTTTGGGCAAAAAGTTATTCAGTATATGCTCCGAATTGACAAAAACCTCTAATTTTAGACAAAAACTTGGAAAATTTCTTTTTAAATGGCAGAAATACGTTTTTTTTTTTTGGAATTTTTTTTTGTTTTTTTTTTTTGGTAAATTTTTTGAGGACAACAATTTTTTTTGTTTTTTTGTTAATTTTTTCGAGTGCAAAAAAAATTTTTTTTTTGGTAATTTTTTTGGGGGACAAAAAAAGTTTTTTTTTTTTTTTTGTAACTTTTTTTGAAGACAAAAAAAGTTTTTTTTTTTTGGTAATTTTTTTGAGGACAAAGAATTTTTTTTTTTTTTTTGTGGAAAATTTTTTTTTGTCCCACCCCTGGCTCCGGCCATTTTCGCTTTAATTATTGCATTTTTTCTGGTTTTTAAATGGACAAGAACGTTCGAGAAAATAGGAAAAAAAATGTTTTAAAATTTAAAAAAAAACAACGCGGAAAAAATTAACCACGTCTCGGCGATGATTTTTATTACTTTTGAAATTTCCGGTGTTTTTTTTTTACTTTTTTCTAATTCTTCTGGAAATTTTCGACTAATGGCTCGAATTCGATGGCTATTAGCCGTTTTCCGTGGCTATTATCCACAGAGCTGCCTATAACAGCCATATGCGCGCCTAAATTTTTATGAGAATGTCTAGAAGTTGAAGAGAATAGTCATCGAAAACGGCTCACAGCCATCAAATTTGGTAAAAATTTCCTGAGAAATTGTTTTTCCAGAAAAAAAGTCATCAAAAATTGACAAAAGTTAAAGCAAAAATCATACTAGAAACCAAAGCAGTGGGCGGAGCTTTGTAAATAAGTCCGTACGCAAACACCGATTACCAATTAAAATAAAACGACGATAACAATATTCCAAAATTCAGAGAATACTTTAACCGTATGGTACTCCTCAACTCTACCACGTGGTCATGTGCTCTCACCCGAAAAACCAATCTCACCTACTTTGAAGCCATAGAATCGGAGCAAAACGCCGAACGCGAACTGGGCGATTTCCCGGTTCATCTCGAAACGCCCATCCTTTTTATCGTTCACAAATTAACGAATCGTGGACGATTCGAGGAGCTTGTTAATGATATTTATCAGATTATGAGGGATCGATTCTTTAACACGGAAGAAGTGGCGTACTCGGAAAAGAGTCGAAAATATGTGGCCCGAATCGTGGCATCTTTTCACAGTGTTAAAAAGGAGGAGGAGGCAGAAGAGGGAGAAGGGGAGCAGAAGCCGAGTTGCAGTGACGTCAAGGATCCTATTATGCCAGCGGCTGATCAATATTTGTATACTGTGGAGATTCTGGACAGTTATGTGGCCCCGGAAGAACGGATTAGGAACAATATCACGTTTGATAGACTTTTGTAAGTGAAATGGTTTACGAATATCACATAAAAAATTACAAGACTTCCAAAAGGAGTACACGAGGTGTAGCTGCTGGCCTAGGAAATCTGCGGCCGCGGCTTTTAGAAAATTCCGAAAAAATGCAAGAAAGACTGTAGAAAAAAATTTTGTAGCCACCCGTCGGGCTGCTGCCCGGCGACTAGCGGACAATGGTGAAAACAACAAGCAGGGGCGATTTAAAATATTTATTAATGGGGTTATTCATTTCATGCATTTTGCATTTTTTGTCAAATTTTCGGCTCTCGGACGTTTCGAAAGTGTGACGTTTCGAAAGTGCGGCGTTTCGAGTCGCGGCGTTGGCACAAAATCTGTTTTTTCAAAGCTGTTTATGGAATTTTCCTTTAAAAGCTTTTAAGAATGATTTTGAGCAAGCTCCGCGACGAAAAAATGCAGAAAAACTTTCGAAACATCGCACTTTCGAAACGTCCGAGAGCCAAATTTTCCTTATTCATTTCATGCAGAAAATGACAAAAAGTGCATTTTGCAGTTCGGCGAAATGCAGTTTTCTGCAATTCGCAGTTCGACGAAATTCAGTTTTCTGCTGCAGAAAATGTCGTTTTCTGCAGGAAATAAATATTTGACAAAAAATGCAAAATGCATGAAGTGAATAACCCCATAGGGAAAACCCGTTGCTACGGGAGGAAAAACCTTAATATTGAGAAGTGACGGGAGTTGCCTTCCCCGTCGTGGAAAATCATTTCCTGACATTGCACTCGCCGTCTTATGCAACCCTGAAATGCCCGTTATTCATCTGGACCAAATCCAACGCCTGAGCTCGACTCATATACTGAGTCGCGTTTAGTGTTCAGTTCAGTCGATACATTGACTGAGTCGGCGGAGCTGCCGACCTGAGCTCGTCGATCTCCAGAGAGATCAACGAAAAGGCGACGAGTGCGAGAGAATTCTGCTCTCTCACAAAATAAGAAAACGAGAAACAAGAATTAAGAATAAAAATAATTAAAATTTGCTCCAAAATCACAGCATAGACGACGCAAGCGCGGAGGAAAAATGGAAACTATTTTAGGATTAAAGGGAGGCGCGGCGCTACGGTAGGCAAGCGGGTCTCACCGCGACCGCGCCGTGCTTGCACACAGCGCAATGCGCGCGCTGTTTGAATTATATTTTGAGGATTTTCTTTTCATCAATTGTTTTCAATGGAGAAAACACTCGGGTCTGAGGAGGGAGTGAGTAAACGCGCCCGGACGCACACACGCAACGCATCCAAATGAGGCCCAAAAAATAAAAAATGCGCTCGAAAAATTTCGAATTATCGGAGAGGAAAACCAACGCAAAATCGTGAAAATTACGAAATCCTACCCAAAATTATTTCGCGCGCGTTGATTTTTCTCTCCGATAATGCGAAATTTTTCGCGCGCATTTTTTATTTTTTCGGCCTCATTTGGATGCGTTGCGTGTGTGCGTCCGGGCGCGTTTACTCACTCTGTCCTCATACCCCAGTGAGAAAAATGGTTTTTTGGGGAAAGCAAGTCAATAATTGATGCTCTTGGGCATCATTTATCGACAAAAAATGTTTGAAAATAATAAATGAGGAATGCATTTGAATTTCCCGCCATCTTGTGTACTCCTTTTGGATGGACATCTTTTAACTTTTTTGTTTTTGTTTTAAAATTTTTGTACAATTTAAATAAAATATTCGTAAATCCCCCACCCAAAACTACGGCAGTGCATTTTTACTGGAAAATTCACTAAAGTTTCGAAACGTCCCAGACCCAAAACTACATTTTAAACCACTTTTCAGCCGATCAAAAAACATTGGTTCCCGTCAAAAAATTCGGCTCTTTCTCAAAAATTCCTGCCACCTGCCAACAACTGGCGACCGGTACACTGTAAAAGACAAATATATGGAGCATCTGGAACACTTGACGTGGTCCGATGTGATGTCAGGACCTGAACCGATCTGCCCGCAAACTCCCGTACTTCAAAGAGGACGAATTCCGAATACGTTGAAGCCGGGATACACTGAGCCGGAGAAAAAGGAGAAACGGCGGAAAAGAGAGGAGAAGGATCCGAATGCTCGTGAGTTCATAGAAATGTCAAAAAATGGGAAAAAAATAACTTTGATTGCCCTTAAATTTCGGCTCTGGGACGTTTCGAAACCAGACATGTTGAAATTGAGACGTTTCGAAATGGCAGGTTTCGAAACGTCCCAGAGCCTAAATTTCGGGAAATAATGTCGAAAATACCCCTGGACATGCTCAGGAAATTTTAAGACAAAAATATTGAATTTGAAAAAAAAAATTCAGAACTTTTTTAAATTTTCTCCATTTTCCACGGGGTTTCATTGATTTTTCCTTCATCAGAGATTTATTGAATTTACAAATTTTCGTAACTATTTAATACAAAATCAAGTGAAAACTCTACCAAAAATTGAATATTTCGCTCAAAAACAAGAGCCTGGTGATTTTGCGGTAAATTTTGTCTTAAAAACTGGTCTCACCACGATTTTGACAGGCTACATTGGCTCGAAAAAAATTTTTTTAGTACGCTTCGAGAAAATCATAGCCTGTCAAAACCGTGGCAAGACCAGCCCATCATCTTCAAAAATTTTTTTTAATTGTTTTGAAATTTTCAATAAAAAATCCGGTAAATTTTTACAATCGCCCCCCACACACATACCACCCCCCACAAACACTCCTTGCCCCCCACCGAAGTACAGTTTGGGACCCGGAGGTCTGGTGGGGGGTGATTGTTGTGGGGGGTTGATTGTAATATGAGTCCATGTTATATGTGCCCCCCACCAGTGTAAATGGGGGGCGAAAGTTAAAGCATAGGTATTCTTTTACCTTCACCCCCCACGCGGGTATACCCTGACCCCCCGTCGTCCACTAGGACTATGACCCCCCACCTGGTATTACAATCGGCCCCCACCGATTGAACAATCCACCCCCACTACAGAATAAAAAGAAAAAACTCACATTAATCCATTTGAGAAATGAGAAATAAAAGTGAAAAAAGGAAATAGGGGAACCGTTTAGTTTTCCACGTTTTTAAATGTCACGCTTATATCATATGTTTCTCTAATCAATAATTTTTACGTGAAACTTATTAATAGGGCTCATGTAACTATCCTCCCCCA
This sequence comes from Caenorhabditis japonica, assembly GCA_963572235.1. Taxonomy (NCBI): domain Eukaryota; kingdom Metazoa; phylum Nematoda; class Chromadorea; order Rhabditida; family Rhabditidae; genus Caenorhabditis; species Caenorhabditis japonica. Next base: position 19,218,878 of record OY754343.1, on the reverse strand, counting down.
CTTCGCATTTCTGTTTTCACGGGCCGGGGGGCGATAGTAGTGGATTTAGGCGGGGGGCTAAACATCTAGTGGATGGGGGGCGATTGTAAAATTATACCAAAAATCCATATTGAAGAATTCTAAATGTGCGTCCGAGCGCGTTTGCTGACTCGCGGCAGGCGATTAATTATTTATTTATTGTGTTTTCAATCGACTTGCGACATGAGAACCCGAGACTCCGCCCACTTTTTTGTGCATAGTATTTTGCAAAATCATGCACGATTTTTCTTCGTACCTTTATTGCTTCCAATATCCGCGAAATATTAACAATATTTGCTATTTTTCTTTGATATTTAATTATTTTTGTTAGAAACGTTTATTTTTTTGCTATTTAACCACTGAAATTCGCGGATTCTGGAAGAAAATGAACGAACAAAGAAAAGTAGTGCACGATTCAGCAAAAAAACTACGCACAAAAAAGTGGGCGGAGTCTTGCGTTCCCATGTCGCAACACGATTAAAAACACAATATTATCCATCACAAATGAATACAGTACAAGATAAATCGACGAAAGAAACGAACCAGTCAGACCAGAATGCATAATACGTCCGCAGACACCGAGTGCCTATAAAAAAACCCTTAAAATTATAATTATCCTTTCCATTTTTCAGTCCCTAAACCCCGAGGCCGGCCACCGAAAACACCAGAGCAACGAGCGCTGACTCAGGAACAGAAAAAGATTCGAAAGCGACGAGAAGCTGGAAGAGAGGCTGACGAGTGCGACTTGACATCCAGTGGAGCTCTAACACTTTCAATGCCTTCCACCTCGTGTCCAGTCAAAAAGCGACCGCGAAAAAATTCGGAGAAGAAAAAAGCCAAGATTATTGAGCAGCAGGAAGATCTCGACTTTTACTTTAGCGAAGCACGGCGTCTCGGTATTGATGTAACTGGTTTGGAAGGGTCAGGCAAGTTGCTCAGCGGAAAGGTTGTTACTGAATTCAAACATAAAGTGAAGGAGGAGAAGGAGAATGAACGAGAGAATATAAAAGAGGAAAGGAAGCGAAAGATTCGAGAAAAGGCGGCGTACAACAAGAAGAGGGATGATTTGCTTTGCAATGATTTGAAACCGATGCCCAAGTTTCCAAAACTGGAAATTCCGACGTGGATGGCCGATGAGGAATTCAGTGATTACATCTTTGTAATGCAGTTTTTCTGCGCCTACAAGGAAATTCTGCCGCTGAAAGAAATCCGTGGTCATGACGAGATTCATTTCTCAGAAATTGTGCTCGCAATGAAGTGCAACGATCCACAAAACAGTCCGTTCGCTGACCTCATGAAAGTTCTTCTCACCATCCGAACGGATATAACCGACGAGGAAGATGGAGATGAAGCGGATATCAATAATCGAGATGAACTCTACTTGATAAATGCTCAAAATTGTGATCCTGTCAATCCGACGCATGGCGATTCCATACGAGACAGCTCTGATTTGCATTTAAAAATTCGCAAAATTCACGGAAAATCGGTTCGTCACTTGCCTGTCGATTGGATGACACTCACTGAAGTGATCCGGTTAATATTCGAAACTTCTGGATACTACACTGGACTCGCCACGCATCGACATCGACTCTACGCGAGAGGAAACTTTCACGGATACGAGGATCCCGCTTTCGAATTTCGAACAATGCGGCCCGATATCATGGACAAACTTCGATCTCAAACTGTGTTCGATTTGGAGCCAAGCGAGCGCTTGGAAATCACAAAGACGATAATTTACCAGCTACTCACATACTCGAAATTTCGATCTCACATTGAAAAACAGCAGAATGATATGTTTGAGTTGAAAAAAGAGCAAAAAAAGTTGAAGTCGTGGGATGTCGGCCAGGAAGCAGAGGCCAACGCGGCACGTCTTCTTTTCGAAATGACGCCGTCACTCTCGAATGGAGCGACGATGAACGGCGAAAATGCACTTGTCAAACGATTCAAATCGCACATTAAGGCGCACAACGAGGGCAGGAGATTTGACAAGGAGGAGTTGGATACTGTGAGTTGAAATTTTTGTGGAAAAAAAAGTAATTCTTTTATTGTTGTTTTATTAAAGTTGTCGCGCGGTGTTTGCGTACTCGCGTTGCAAACCGATTTACGAGACTCCGCCCACTGCCCTGCTATTTTTTGCTGGGATTTTTCCTTTTTTTTCACATTTTTTCCTCATTTTTCAATTTTTTTTAAAGTTTTTTAAAAATACACAAGCCTGGCTGCATCAAAAGCTACTTTTGATTTCTTTTCATTTTCAAAAGCCATGCAGTTTGGAAACAGACACACCAAGAAACTCAGTTACAGACCCAAACGGAATTTTATATATAAGGATGATGTTTGTTTTAGATCAATAAATGGCGTATGCGAAGGAATATTGAGCAAGAAAATTCGAGAAAAAGAGAAAAATGGCGGATGGTGCAAAAATCGAATTTTTTGATCTGAAACAAAAATTTATCAAAAAAACGTCAAGAAAACTGCAAAATGAGGAAAAATGTGAAGAAAAAAAAAAAGGAAAAATCACAGCAAAATAGCAGTGGGCGGAGCCTCGTAAATCGGTTTGCAACGCGAGTACGCAAACACCGCGCGACAACTTAAATAAAACAATAATAAATTTGGAAAAATGTCAATAGAAGTTTTCGATTGGCCTGAAACTTTGGGAAATCATTAAAAGAAATACTCACGGCCATGACGTGCTCAGAAAATTTCAGACCAAAATATCGATTTGAAAAAATTTCAGAAAAAGTGGATATTTCGTTAATACCGATTTTTTGTTAAATATTTCAGAAAAATCGATATTTTGGTCTGAAATTTTCTGGGAATGTCATGGCCGGGACTATATTTCCCAAAGTTTCAGGCCAATCGAATCATTCTCCGAATTTTCGCTGAAGTTTCTAGCCCCGCCTATTTTACCGTGAGCTCCGCCCACTTTTTACCCGATTATTTGACGAAATTTGCATTTATTTATTAAACCAAATTATTGTGTTTTCAGTCGAGTAGCAGCAACAAAACATGTGATCCCGCCCTTTTAGTAAATTTTGAACATTTTAAATTTCCTGAAATTCAGTTGCGACGCTCCGATGTTCCTGGACCGTCGTAACTGAACTTTATGAAATTTTAAATCTAAATATTTAGGAATATTTCAAAAAAAATCTGCAGAAATTGAAATTTTCACCCAAAAAATGTTTTTCTTTTAAATGGGCGGGGCTTGCTGAAAAATTCGCGCCGAATGGTCAAAACTTTGGGTAATTACGTTCCGGACAGTCTAAACATTTTGGATTGAAATTTCTATTTTAAATTTTCAGAAAAATTGATATTTTGGTTTTAAAAAATTTTTGAGCATGCCCGGGAGTATTTTTGACATTTTTCCCCAAAATTTCAGATCAATCGGAGAATTTTAACCATAGAAGGGGCTACCTACCGTAATCCAAATAATGATGAGCAATGACCATCCCCTTCCTTTTGCACAATCAAGTAAATAAACGAGGAAAAAACAGGGTAAAATTTTTTAGGGGCGTGGCCTAGATCACTCCAAAAATCGTATTTTACTGTAGGTCGGCGCTCTTTATGTTTCTCAACAATTAGAAAAAAGAAACTTCTAGTGGTCTGAAATTTTCGTAAAAAATGGCAAAAAGCTCCAGGTTTTTTTTCTAGATTTTAACAAACAAAGTGTTAAAAATGTTCACCAAAGTTTCAAATGTAACTATCTTCCCAGATACTCCTCGACGCTGTACCCTACTCAAGTTTGGATCTCGATGAAATAATAACTGCTCGCGAGTTGCAAAAGGCTGAATACAAGCAAATAATGGAGTCTCTAATTTCGAAAATCTTTGAAATACACTGCAACATTGGTGACATACGACTGGGAACCGACCGTGTCTACAGAAGATATATAGTTCTTCGAAATCTTTCCGCCATCATCGTCGAGTCTCCCACTCTTGCCGAACCAGTTATAGATTGCGAAGAAGCCTCCACGATTGATGAACCAAATGTCTACGAGGAAAATGATTTTCACGAATCGTTTATTTGCTCTGGAAATGGCTCAAATTGTCCTGTTCATGGACCAGATGCTCGTGTTCGGAGAGCTCGCTGGTGCTACGTAGAAAATGAGAATCAACTTGAGCAACTTGTCAAATCTTTGAATTCACGTGGTATCCGAGAGAATGACTTGCTCGAAGAGATTAATGAATTTCATAGCGAGCTGGTATCGATACTGAAGGAGACTGAACAAATGAAAGAAGACGATGAATGGAAAGAGCAGCTTCTGACGGATATCGCCGATCCAGCGGACACTTACAATATCGATTGGGACACTGAAATTCGTGATTTGCTATTGGATTTTGAAGAGAAAATCGAGCAAGGGCAAATGGGATCGATAGAGAAAATATTCAGTATCAGTCGATGGGCGTGGAGAGAAAATCTGAAGGAATCTGGAGATGTTTGTATTCTCCTGAAAGAAAGCATCAAAATCTACAACGAGGAGCTCGTCGACACAAATGACATGACAGAGTATTCGGATGTGAAAAAGTTGGCTGTCGCATTTCTCATGATCATTCGATGCATCAGCTTCAAATTCATAAAAACGCCGTTTTTGAGTCCGAATAGAGATGAACGTGAGTTTGACACAGTTGAAATGAGTGCTACCGTAATACATTTTTAACTGGGTTGGTTACGGTCGCACTCATTTTAACTGTGACGAAAAATGCGCTTTGCTTCGCTTCGAGAGTTCGAGTTTTTTTTTAAATTTATTTTTATTTTAAAAAACAATTTTTCCGCAAAATTTAATGGGGGTTATTCACGAAATGGCAAAAAACGGCAAAAACTGCGCGAAAACTCGGAAAATGCTCCGATCGACCTGAAATTTTGGGAAATGAGGGAAAAAACTCTCCCGGACATTTCCACAAAATTTCAGACCAAAATATCGATTTTTAAGAAATATTGCTTATTTTTCTGAAAATTTTTAAAATCGATATTTTTGTCTGAAATTTTGGGGTAATGTCCGGGAGAATTTTTTCCTTCAATTCCCAAAATTTCAGATCAATCGGAGCATTTTCCGAGTTTTCGCGCAGTTTTTTGCCGTTTTTTGCCATTTTTTGCCATTTCATGAATAACCCCATAAATAATTTTGCGGCGAAAAAAATTATTCACAAAAAGTGAAATTTGAGAGAAATTGGGCAAACAATCTTAATTTTTAGCGGTTTTTCTATATTACCAAAAAAATAGAGACCCTGGCAAAACCACGGAACCGGGCACTGGAAGTTTTGTACTGGAAGTGTTGAAAATCCAGGAAAAGTGAGCCGCAGACTTGCAACCTTTCCCCAATTTTGTCAGGGTCTCGAAAAAATACGAAAAATACCGTATTTTGGGCTCTCGGATGTTTTGAAAGTTTCTGCATTTTGTCGTCGCGGTGTTTGCACACAATCTTTTTTTTTTCAAAGTTTCTTATGAAATTTTCCTTATTGATTGTGTGCAAACATCGCGACGACAAAATGCAGAACATTTTTCGAAACGTCCGAGAGCCTATTTTTCCACATTTTTTGACATGAATTGGAAAAAAAACAAAATATTATTCTCAGTACGGAGTGCTGCAAACGCGCTCCCTTCGCACAGTGGTGGACGCGGCCATGTTGGCGGCGAGAGAGTGCAGAAAATTGAGAAACCGTGGCCGATGTTTTGCTCTGATTTCTCTAAACCTCACTCCAAATGCATGTGAAATTTTTTGTTCGTTTGGGGCGAGTTTTCAGCGCTTTATACCGAGTATATTGTTTTAAAAAAGTTGTCACCTGGCGAGAGGCGCGAATTCAAAAAATAGGCTCCGCCTCCTCGCAGAAATATTTTTGCAACTCTGCGCGCGACAATTTGCAATCGCAATGCGCGCGATTTTTTGCGTTGAATTTCCGTTACTTATTAACAAATATCCAATCAAGAAAATCAAAAACTCACTTTAAATCAACAGCTGCCAAATTCGCTTCAAAATAACAATTTTTATAAAGGTTTCCAGGGGAAATTGAAAGGTACTGGACAAAAATTCGACGCAGAAAATCGCGCGCACCGCGATTGCAAATTGGCGCGCGCAGAATTGCAAAAATATTTCGGCGAGTAGGCGGAGCCTATTTTTTGAATTCGCGCCTCTCGCCAGGTGACAAATTTTTTAAAACAATAATAAGATATTGTGGTGCTACCTCGGAATAGAACTGCAGCGATATAGAACTTGCTTCGCAATAGAACCGTTCGGAATAGAACTGTTCGGTAAAGAACTGTAGCAAAATAAAACTGTTTTGGAATAAAACTGTTCGGAATAAAACTGTAGCGTTTTGGAACTAAATTAGCAATGGAGCGCGATTGCATTGCTTGGTCGTCAAGGCGGGCCGAGAAAAAAATGATAAAAGTTTATTCAAAAAAACAACAAAACAAACTATTTTTGATGAATAGCTCAAATATGAAACTGTTGAAAAAAGCACGCGCACGAGAAATTCCAATATTTGAATGAGCAAGCAATGCAATCGCGCTCCATTGCTAATTTAGTTCCAAAACGCTACAGGTTTATTCCGAACAATTTTATTCCAAAACAGTTTTATTCCGATCAATTCTATTCCGAACAGTTTTATTTCGCTACAGTTCAATTTCACTACAGTTCTATTCCATAGCGAGTTCAACTTCGCTACAGTTCTATTACGCGTCAGTTCTATTCCGAGGTAGCACCGATATTGTAAATTCGCGAAAAAAGCAAGTGCGCTCCACGAGACTTACTAGGGAATGCTCCGTACTTAATTTGAGATTTCGCGATGAACCTTACATGATTCGAAAGATAATTTTATGAAGATTCCAAACTGTTTTTCATTTTTGCTAAACGCCGGTGGTTTTAGAGAAAATCGCATCTGAAAATGCAGTCAAAAACATTTAGCAAAGGAGTTTGAAACTTGTTTTATTAGCATAAATGTGGAAAAAAAAATTAATAAAAAAAAACAAAACCCCACACCCAATCCATCCAAACAACCACAAGCAATCCCCATCGTGAAGAAACCGAACCAGCAACCTCTAGAATCTAACCCTAACGGTCTACCCACTTGACTCCCCAATCACTGTTCAGCTGTTGCAAGAAAGCGAATGGCAAGAAAGTTACTGCCTGGATGATTTTGAAAGGAACAGCTCACGCATTTTATATTTGAAAACGCACACCAAATTGAAATTTTAAGTTTCAAAAATTACAGACGGCAACGCGAAACCGTCCGAGCTGTTCGTCCGCTGGCAACGAGCTCTTCTCCAATGCGAGTCTCTCTCCGCCCTCTCCCTATTCATCTCCATCATCGAGTCGTCCATCAAATGGGACAAGAGTCGTTTGCAAGGAAAATGCCGAGCGTGCCGCCGAAAAGCTGCCGCTCACGAGCTCGTTCTGTGCTCCGAATGTGACACTTGCTATCATTTAAAGTGTGCAAAACTGAAAACCGACGCGGACGCGCCTCTAGATTGGCTCTGTTCGACGTGTAGAGCATACCACAGAAAAGAGGAAAATGAAGCGAAACGGCGGAATCGGGTGGACACGACGTTGGGAGAAACGGACGACGAGATTGGCATTAATAATATGAGTATTGCCGATGAATCTGGGTGAGATATTAAAGGAGGTGCCAACTTTTCGGGGATTTACGAATATCACGTTAAAATCACATTCTCGGAACCAGGAAAAAAAGCAAAAAATAGAAAAAACCAGCAAAAAATTCAGCGAAAACTCGGAAAATGCTCCGATCGATCTAAAACTTTGAGAGATCATTTAAAAAATACTCTCGGACATTCCCTGAAAATTTCAGACCGAAATATCGATTTTGAAAAATTTCAGAAATAAAAATCGATATTTCGGTCTGAAATTTTCAGGGAATGCCCGAGAGTACTTTTTAAATGATCTATCAAAGTTTCAGACCGATTGGAGCATTCTCCGAAATTTCGCTGAATTTTTTGCTGGTTCCGAGAATATCCCCATAATTTTTTGGCGAATTTTAAATACAAAAAAAAATCAGACGACCACGTGGAGTGCACGAAGCCGCTGGCCTAGAAAAAGAGACCCCACGAAAAGGGAGGAAAGCGTCGAAATGTGGGAACGAAAAGGGGGGAAAATGGGCGGAGCCAACCGCAAAAGTGCCGCAAACTCTTGCGACATTTTTTCTAATAATATTTTTATGTTCAAATTGACCTTATTTAATTTTTTTGAAACTAAAATGCTCGAACCCTTCGACAAAAATAAAAAAAAAATTAGGCTCCGCCCATTTTCCCCCCTTTTCGTTCCCACATTTCGACGCTTTCCCCCCTTTTCGTGGGGTCTCTAGAAAAACCCCATGGCCACTCTCATTTTTAAATAATTGAATCTTGATTTTTTCTCAGATTCCAAGCAGACAATGGCGAGTGCTCGAGCAATGGTGGTGCCACACAAAATGTTGCTCCAGAAACGATGAAGACTCTGAGTGGACGATCAGTCAAAAAGGTCCGCTACTCGAGTGTCCATGAAGGTGTCAGTCCGAAAAGTCGGAAATCTAATGGTGCAACATCATCTGTGGTGACACCTACAATACCGTCCGAAAGACCTATCAGATCGGCATCTCTTCGAGTGTGAGTATTCTATTTTTTTTTAAATTATTTTCCTTTTTCATTCTATGTATTCAGATTCGAAATCAATCAGGAAAACGAGTTCAGCGACGACGACGACGGTGAACTGACAGACGAAGAGAATGGAAATGAAATAGCATCGAGTAAAAAACGAAAATCAACAACAACTACACCAAAAGCCACCTCGATCGCCAGTGAAGCTGTCAGAATAGCCCTACAGAATACGAAGGAGAAAATGTCGGCCATCGAGACCCTCCTAAAAGAGACGATGCGTCAGGAGTGCTCGTGGCCATTTCTCCAGCCGGTCGACTCGAAAGAAGTTCCCGATTATTACGATGTGATCAAGAGGCCGATGGATTTGAGAACGATGATGAACAAGATCAAGCAGCGAGTTTATAATTCGCCGGATGAGGTTTGTTTCCTTTTAAAGGAGGTGCCAACTTTCTGGGGAAAGTTGCCTAAAATGTACTCTTGTGTGGGGAATATACGGCTCTGGGACGTTTCGAAACTTTTTTGCATTTTTGCGTTTGGTTTTTCGCCAATTGACACCAAAACGCACGCTCATTTGGTTTTTATTTTTTGCTTTTATTCTCAGTACGGAGCGCTGCAAACGCGCTCCCTTCGCACAGTGGAGGACGCGGCCACGTTGGCGACGAGAGAGTGCAGAAAATTGAGAGAGCCGTGGCCGATGTTTTGCTCTGATTTCTTTAAACCTCACTCTAACTGCATGCGAAATTCTTTGTTCGATTGGAGCGAGTTTTCAGCGTTTTATACCGAGTATATCAATTATTTTCATTTTTATGGAAATTTAAATATACTCGGCGAATGCAGCATCAGCCTTGCTCTACGACACTTTTCAATTTTCAACAGTGTAGTGCGCCTGTTTTGAAACGAAAAATCAAATTTTAACTGAAACTCATCGTGGATACGTCATTTTACGTTAAAAAGAAGTATTGTGTTTTCAATCGACTTGCGACATGAGAACGCGAGACTCCGCCCACTTTTTTGTGGGCGACCACGCCAACACAGTGATATTTGAAGAGACGCAGACAGGTAGCGCACAAATAAGTGGGCGGAGTCTCGCGTTCTCATGTCGCAAGTCGATTGAAAACACAATATAAACACTAGAATTCGAGTTAATCTTGCAAGTGCAACACTATTTTACTGGAATTTTGCAGTAGAGCGAGGTTGATGATGTATTCGCAGACTATACACTAGTACGCCGCAAAAATGCAAAAGTTTCGAAACGTCCTAGTTTCGAAATGGCAGGTTTCGAAACGTCCCAGAGCCAGTTTATCGCCTTTTTGATCAAGTTTGGCCAGATTTGACTGAAAATTGATATTTTCGGTGTATTTTCAAAAAACTCTTATCAAAAAAATCTTTGAAAAACTAAAATTTCTTCAAAATTGAACAAAATCGCGCCAAATCTCACAAACAATCGATTAAAAACAAATCTTTCTGGCTGAAATTTGACTGAAAACTAACAAATTGCGGTACCTACAGATCGTGGCAAAACCCCCGCTGCAAAAAAAATTCTAGGGTGGTCTATCGTGTTTTAATGGGGTTATTCACGAAATGGCAAAATATGGCAAGAAACGGCAAAAAACTGCGCGAAAACTCGGAAAATGCTCCGATTGATCTGATATTTTGGGAAATAAGGGAAAAAATTCTCCCGGACATTCCCACAAAATTTCAGACCAAAATATCGAATTTTAAGAACTATTGCTTTTTTCTCTGAAAATGCTTAAAATTGATATTAATGTCTGAGATTTTGGGATAATGTCCGGGAGAGTTTTTTTCCCTTATTTCCCAAAATTTCAGATCAATCGGAGCATTTCCCGAGTTTTCGCGCAGTTTTTTGCCGTTTTTTTCCATTTCGTGAATAACCCCATAATGGACTTGCGGCATGAGGACGCGAGACTCCGCCCACTTTTTTGTGCGCGACCACGCGAACACAGTGATATTTGAAGAGACGCAGACAGAACGGTGAATGCAGACTTGCGTTTTCATTTTACAAGTCAATTGTAAACACAATAGGAGTTTTTAAACCGATTTTTGAGAACAAAAACTGCTCAATTTCAGGTCCGAAACGATTTTCAACTCATCCTAACCAATTGCGAGACTTACAACGAAACGGACAGCGAAATATACCAATTATCGCAGGAATTGAGTGAGTTTGCAGCGTCTCGTCTAGACGCAATTATCCACAGTCAGTAATTAAATATCTAATTGCCACACTTAGTTTATTTCATATTAAAATGTTTTTTGTTATTATTTTCTTTTCCTTTTTTTTTTACTTAAATCTAAATATTTATGTTAGACAAATCACTCGTCTCCAAAACAACTCATAATCCATATCTTATTATTTTGAACAATTTCACCGCATTTACCCATTTTCTGTTGTTTTTTTTTCTATCTTTTTCCCCATTTTGAAAACCCATTGATCTTACTGTAATTCCGCCGCACCGAAATCTCATTGACTACCGTATCATTCATTACTTTAAAAAATTTTCCTTTTTTTTTTTTTTAATTTTGGACATGAATTTCTATAAAAACAGTGTCCCTCGTCCACTGTAGAATACTGTAGAACCACAATTTGGACGAACCACCACCATTTGGACGCCAGATGACGTCACGGCTGGCGAAACTGTTCACCAACTCGTTCAAACTGGCGACGAGTGACCTGGCGAATCAGTACGCGTTGCCCGTCAAATCAATGACTGGACACGTTGTGAGCAAGTACGGAGCGGCGAGTTCGAGACGGCTCAACGAGAAAGTGGTGGAGCAGATGCGAATCGACGAGAACGACTTCATTTTTGAGATTGGATTCGGCAGAGGAGACGCGTTGAAGATGTGCTTTGAGAGAGTGAGCAGCGGTAGAGGCATGGTTAGTTTTTTTATTTTGAGCTTTTTCTGAGATGATTTTTAATGGACCTATTCACAAAACTGGAAAAAAATTGCGGGAAAAATCGGAGAATGCTCCGATTGACCTGAAATTTTGGGAAATATTGGAAAAAATTCTCCTGTACAAGCTCAAAAAATTTTGGACCAATATATCGGTTTTAGAAATTATCGATTTTTTTCTGATAATTTTAAAAATCGATATTTTGGTCCAAAGTTTTTTTTTAGCGTGTAAAGGAGAATTTTTTCCAACATTTTCCAAAATTTCAGGTCAATCGGAGCATTCTCCGATTTTTCCCGCAATTTTTTTCCAGTTTTGTGAATAGGTCCATAATAATTCCATCCTAGGTCTTCGGCGTGGAACGATCCGGCTACATGGACGAGGTGGCTCGAAAACGATTCATCCTCGAAATCGCGGAAACCGACAAGATCCGCATCGACTCTGCCATCGACCTCCGAAACCTACCGTACCCCACCGATCTCTTCAACCACATTTTCCACGTCGACGTCTTCTACTTTTTGCGACAAGACCATCTAGTTGATATCACGCGGGAGCTGTTCAGAGTGCTAAAACCGGGCGGTTCGGTGACGTGTGGAATGCAGTTTAGTCGATTGGAAAAGTTGACGGAACATCGGATTTTGGAGCAGAGCCAATGGGATCCGATGCGATGTTTACAGGCGTTGGAAGCGGCTCATTTCAGTGATGTACAGGTAAAATTGAAATTTCGGCAATTTTTCGGAAGTTCAGCAGTCCGTTGGTGATCGGCAATTGAGAAAACAAAAATTCTGTAAATAGGCAATTGTGAAAAAGAAATTTTGGTAATCCGGTAATTTTCAAATTAAAGCTTTTTGGCAATTTAATCAAATTACAAATGAAATTTCGACAATCCGACATTTTGCAAAATGAAATTTCGGCAACTTTTATCAATTTTCGGAAATTTGCCAATCCGGCAATTTTCAAAATGAAATTTCAGCAATCCGGTAATTGTCGCACATCCTTACTTCAGATGATAATCCAATTCTCAGATAAACTACCACAAAGATGCCGAAATGGGCGAATATCAAATAATCTCAGCACGAAAATCGTTGAGCCCAATCCAAGACTTGGATCCTGAAGAGCTCATGAGACAATTGGCAATGGATATGAAAAAAGAACGACTCGCGGTAGCAATGATGAATAATAAAAAGGAAGCGGGTGACTGTTAGGGTCCTTTTTCTAGGTCTAACATTTTTTCGTTTTTTTTAATAAAAAATTTAGTCAGATCATCATTATTTATTCTGTTCAATCTGGTGGTTCAGACCTTTCTAATGGCGCGAAATTTGAAAACATCTCATTTATGTAAATATCTGTATCTTTCCTTTTCATTATTCGAGAATTTTGGATTGGAGAGCGATCGTTTTCGTTTAAAACGGTAAAAAAGAAAATAATCTGAAAAAAAAATCCACAAAATAACCTGACTTCGCCAATCAAATTTTCATCCCGTGGGCTTTCCTAATAAGGTTAGAATCAAATTTCCAAACAAAAAGCTTGCTCAGAGAGAAGATTAGACGCTCGTCCATTCCGCCGATCGACACGACTTCCGAACGAAGGAAGTCGGTCTTTTAATTCAGCGATAAACGACATTTTCGTGATTCTAGCTCATCATTGCAAGAGGGAAATTGATCCATTGACCTCTAGATTAGTAGAAATCTATCGTTTTACCGAGTAGTCCACGGGGACTGTTAGTTGGAGAGGATAGAGAAGGTTGAAAATTGGGCACGTTGTTTCACCACATTTTCGAAACAAGACAAAAGAAAACTTTGGATATTTGGTATTCTTTTACAATCGCCCCCCCCCCCCCCCCACAAACACTCGTTGAAAGTTAAACCACAGGTATTCTTTAACAAAAAATCACATTCTTCTTCTAGTAAAATGAGAAATAAAAAAGAAAAAGATACAGGGAAAAAATTTAGAGTTTTCCACGTGTTTAATAATATAATACACTTCTCTATTAGGCAAACAGAAACGTGGCAGCGTCGTGGGGGTCTCGCCGGGACAGCGTGTCGATTCACGTTATATTTTTGGTATGCGAGGTATGCAAGTGCGCTCCACTAGACGATCATTTGGAGGTGTCAAATTCCGTCGCTATGTACTGCGGATCACGGTTTTCTGCGTACGCGGACGACTTGTGGTGTACCGTTCAAAGCCAGAAAGTATTTAAGTCAATTCCGGTTTTCAGTGTTTCCGACGAATTCTTAAATTCTGAACATTCCTGCAGGAAAGTAATAATCTGCTCCGGGTGAAAGAGCTGCTTGTAGGCTCCAGTGCGGATCTCATCTGAAGAGATTGATAGCTTTTTTTGTAAGTATTTATGCACGTAAATAAGAGAAATGTGAATGAAGTACTCACCAACAACAGTCGGCTCCAAATCAACAAAAATCGAGCGCGGCACATATCTTCCGTTGCCAGTGTCGGAGAAGAAGGTGGTGAAGGACTCTCTGTCCGCTTGCTGAGATGGCATGGTTCCATCGAGCTGAATTCCGTGCTCGAGGCATTCCGGCTTGTCCGACGTGGATGGAGATGACCTCACGCATTTTGTTTCAAGACTGGAAGAAATGAAATTTGTGAAGAAAAAGTGGAATTTTATAGGGAAATTTTGGCGCAGATTCTGAGGGGTCCAGTGGAGCGCACAGAGAGTGTGCGACAAAGGGATGGAACCGGATGCCGGAATTGTTCACGAATGAGGCTCAAAATCAATCGATAAATAAATATCAATCAATAATTATTGATTTACGCCTAAAAAACATGAAAAATTCAAAGACAAAAAAAATGCAATACGTAAAAAAAATCCAATTTTTTCCAACTCATGCATTTTAATAAAAATGCAAATAAGCATTTTTATGCATATTTATTTGCATTTTTTTCCCATGAATAACCTCAATTAAAGCCAAAAACAAATAAAAAATGTCTCTTTAGGATTCAGTAAAAAATGAAAATTTTTCAAGTTAACAAGCAGATACGGTTTTCCACGCGGGAACAAGACAACAATTTCGCCTATGCTCCTTTAAAGTACTGTAATAACTGTTTTTAATTATAAACGGAAATAATGGGGAAATCGGCGCATCAGGCTTGTAAATAACTAATTAAATGAAAATAAAATTTAATTGATTCAACTTCCATTCAAAACTGTGGAAAGATTGCAAAAAATTCTCAAATTATTTAAGAAAAATAAAAAAATAATAAAACTTGGAAAATCTGTGCGGCACACTTGCAAGGGGCGGGGCATCTCCGCTGTGCAAAAAATTTTATTTTTTTATTCGTTTTTCTTTATTTTTTCTTTTATTATTACGTTTTTTTAAAATTAACCTTCAAATCCTAGATAAAATATGTTTAGAATGCTTCGAACAACTCGACACGTCGTCAGACGTCTTGCCACTTCATCCCGTTCTCCAGACATTGTCAAGAAGAAAACTGTGGAGGATATGACGCAAGAAATGCTACAAGTAAGTATTTATGCGATTGTTTGTGTTAAGAAATGGAAAAATGGCAAGTTCAAACTTTTTTGACCTGGATAGATTTTATAAGAAAATATATAATTGCTTTTTATATGCCACCTTCTCGAATCCCGCATGCAATGCAACGAATCGCGGGAGCTCTCAAAATGCGATTCAAATCGGACGGGCTCGACGAATCAGTCAAATCGATTTTGGACCGCGCATCTGCTCAATTGTACTTTAACTGTGCGGACAATTATGATTTCCAAAAACTTTGCGAGGCTTTTGGGCTTGGCGATTACATGTCTTCGTGGTGAGTGTTTGAGAATTTGTGGAAAGTGAAGACATTTTCATTTTCTGTTTAAATTTAAATTTTTTCCAAAATTTATTTTTAATTATTTTTTGACATTTCACAGAAAAAAGTGAGAGAAAACGTTTTTTTAAATGGGGTTTTCTTTTATTTTCCTGCAACAGCTGCTTCCAAAAATAGAATGGCAGCCTTGAAAAATATGGTAATTTTGGATTTTTAAAATTAAATTGCTTTCAAAAAAACTAGAAAATCGAAAATGTGCACCCGATGCTCCTGTTGGGACAAAAAAATAATTTTAAAAAACATAAATTTTTTTCTTTAAAATTACTAATGATTGGCATTTCCATGAAGCGGGTTTTGAAACGTCGTGGAGCCAGCAAAAAATTAAAAAAAAAAACCAGCCAAACGTCGTAGAGTGCTCCAATCGGTCTGGAACTTTGAGAGATCATTTAAAAAACACTCTCGGACATTCCCAGAAAATTTCAGACTGAAATATTGATGTTTCAGGGAATAAACGGGAGTCTTTTTAAATTATTTCCCAAACTTTTAGGTTGATCGGACCATTCTCCGAATTTTCGCTGAATTTTTTGCTGGTTCTGTGAATATCTTCGATTTGAAAAATACTGTATTTTCTCTAATATAAGTGCACCCTCTAATTGAAGCGCACTCAGTGGATGTTTATTTTCTTGTCTCTGTTTTTGCGGACTTTCTTCTTTTTTTTTTCGATTTTTTGCAGTTTTTCTTGAATATTTTACTTTTCTTGTTTTTTTTTCAATACTCAGTGACGATTGAAGAGAAAAATAAACGAAGACAAGGAGCTGAACGTCGTCGATGTTTCAGATGCTGAAGAACCGTCAAAAAAGGGAAGAAGCTATTGCACAAATTTTTTGCTTTATTCATCCCATCGCCAAAGACATGATTCGAATATATAATTATTTTTGTTCCATCCGTTTATTGTTTTACTTTGTTTTTTTTTCTTTTTACACTTGCTTTTTTACAATAAAATGCATTTAGAAAATAGGTCACTTTGTCTGCTAAAAAAAAACGGCTCTGGGACGTTTCAAAACAAGACGTTTCAAAACTGGGACGTTTCAAAACTTTTTTGCATTTTTGCGGCGTACTAGTGTATTTAAATTTCCATAAAAATACAAATAATTGATAAAAGCAAAAAATAAAAACCTAATGAGCGTGCGTTTTGGTGTCAATTGGCAAAAAAACGCTACGAAAAAATGCAAAAAAGGTTTTGAAACGTCCCAGAGCCAAAAATACGATTCTGGCACCGCCAAGAAAATTAATGTTGACCGAAAATGTATGCACAGATAAATTTTCATATTGCGGGCCCGCCAAAATGATCAAACGCGCTCTGCCGAACTCAACGCTATGCGATTTTCATTTTGGTTTCCAAATTATTTAATTTCACGTTGAATTTACACGTGAAAGGAAATAATTTGGAGACCAAAATTGAGTTCAGCGGAGCGCGTTTGACCATTTTGGCGGGCCGACAGTAACTAAAAAAAAAATCAATGATACACTGAATTCTGCTTTTGATGCGTCGACGAGTGGAACGAGCTATGGATGATGCCAATGATTTTCTAGAAATGATGGATTTTGGAGAAAATGACAAGAGAGACAACGAAAATATTTCGCTGTATTTTTTAAAATCAATTTTTTTTATTATTTTGCTGTCTGATATATGGTTGATTTTGATTATTGTGTTCAGAAATATATGTTTGAAAAATAGAATCGAACCCTCTAATTGAAGCGCACCTCTAATGGTCCTATTCACAAAACCGGAAAAAAAAGGAAGAAAAAGGAAAACAATTGCGGGAAAAATCGGAGAATGCTCCGATTGACCTGAAATTTTGGGAAATATTGGAAAAAATTCTCCTGTACACGCCAAAAAACTTTGTACCTAATTATCGATTTTTTAATGAAAATTTTTAAAATCGATATTTTCCTTCAAAATTTTTTGAGCGTGCACAGGATAACTTTTTCCAATACTTCCCAAAATTTCAGGTCAATCGGAGCATTCTCCGATTTTTCCTATTCACAAAACCGGAAAAAAAGGAAGAAAACGGAAAAAAATTCAGCGAAATTTCAAAGAATGATTGACCTGAAATTTTGGGACATATTGGAAAAAATTCTCCTGTACATGCTCAAAAAATTTTGGACCAAAATATCGATTTTAAAAATTTTCAGAAAAATAATCGATAATTTTTAAAGTCGATATTTTGGTCCAAAATTTTTTGAGCGTGTAGAGGAGAATTTTTTCCAATATTTTCCAAAATTTCAGGCCAATCGGAGCATTCTTCGAATTTTCGCTGAATTTTTTTCCTTTTTCCTTTTTTCCCGGTTTTGTGAATAAGTCCAAAATTTTTTCCTTTTTTTCCGGTTTTGTGAATAGGTCCATAATAGAAGCCCATTTGGAGAAGAGGTTGAAAAATAGAGGCGCATGCGCTTAAATTAAAGGAAATACGGTAATTGCCCGGCATGCTGGGTAAATAGAGTAAATACTGTACCTAAATTACCACAGTTTTCATTATTTTACAGGTACAAATTGACCCTAATGCACATTTGGATGGTTCTTATGCGATTGCATTCTGAATTTGACGGAAAAGCATACATGCGACTACAAAGAGGCCTTCTCTCAACCATGTGGCTTGACATTGACCAGAGACTTGCAATTGTGAGCGATGAACTCGGCCAAGTGATGACAGGACAGAACGATATGAAGCACATGCACGGATTGCACCTGCAGACGTTCTTCGAGTACGACGAGGGCTTTCTAAGTGACGACCGGGTGTTGGCGGGCGCTGTTTGGCGATGCCTGTACATGAATCGAACTGTTGATCCGATTCATTTGCTGAAAGTGGTCACGTATATACGATCAACGGTTGCGTGGCTGGAAACGCAGGATACGAATCAGATTCTTGTGGAGGGAGTTGCTGAGTGGAAGCAGTTGAGACCCGCTTCGTAATTTTCCATCCAGAACAATTTAGATCTTCATCATTTTAATTTTTTGTTTTATTGTTTTTTTTTCTTCCTTTATATACGTTTATATTGTGAAAACAAAAAAATTGCAATGCGGTGTTTGCGTATTTTTGAAATTCAAACGGCAATGAAAGAAACAGCATGGAAAATGAAGAAATTTGTTCCCATTTTCGTTTGAATTTCAAAAGTACGCAAACACCGCGTTGCTATTTTTTTGTTTTCACAATACAATAGCTCTATTTATTTTCACCATTTTTTCTCTTCACAAAAGGACCAGCGTAACACTGATTATTTACAGTCGCTTCCATATTTTGTAATTAATTTTATTAAATGCTCACTAAAGTGTTTTTCAGACTCAAAAATGGCCACAAAACGGCCAACAACCACCACTCTGAAATGGTGTCAACAAGAAATCGGTCCGATTTGTGAGGGAATGAGTATGGTGGTTAAAAGTCAAATCGGATATGGTGGACGGGCGGCTGATAGGAAGATACGAAGAGCAGTGCTGAAAAATATTGTGATGGCAGGCGAAGAAGTGGATCCATTGAAGGTAAGCGTGTTAAAAACGGGGACAATGGAAAATAATGTTAAAAATTCTCCCGGGCTTGGTCAAAAAAAATGTTTTATGGGGATATTCACAAAACCGGAAAAAAAAAGAAAAAAATTGCGGGAAAAATCGGAGAATGCTCCGATAGAGCTGAAATTTCGGGAAATATTGGGGAAAATTCTCCTGTACACGCTCAAAAAATATCGATTTTTCTGAAAATTTTTAAAATCGATATTTACACGGCATGTTAGAACCTACGTAATGACAAACTCACTCTGTCGCATTTTTCTGCGTCTCGATCAGGGGTTCCACAAAAAAAATTTTCCGAAAAAAACAAAAAAATTGCGAAAAAAAGTTTTTTTCGCAAAAAAAATTGCGACAAAAAAAACCAAAAAAATGTTTTTCATTTTCACTGCGTATTTTTATAGTTTTTTTTTTAAATCAAAATACTATCAAATTTACCCATTTTATTCATGCAGAAAGGTGGAAAATTGCGAAAAATGTGCGAAAACTGTTTGCGATTTGTCTTCAACTCAAGTTTTTCTTTCCAATCTTTGATTTTTTCAAAAAAAAAAGTGCAAAAAATGTTTTGAAACAAAAAACCTATGTGTAGGTACCGCAACATGTTTGAAAAACATGCAAATCCCGGAAAACCACTGATTTCATTGTATTCTACGCCTCAATATTAGTACATTCCCAAATTTTCTCCTCGAAATTCCCGCTAGTTCTCGAGTTTCAGCCGTTCAAAGTCGCGATTTTTTAGTACTGAATTTCTCTTGACTTTTTGAAAAGGGGCGGAGTCTGCAAGGTGCGGCGGGCGATTTTGCAATGGTATCTTTTCGACTAAATCGCTTTCTCTAACCAGAAAACAAAGAATTTCTGTCAATTATCGTTAAGATAATGGAATATTCTAATGGAAAAAAATAATTAATAATTAAATTTTTGTTATGCGAAGCCTACATTTGCATAAAAACGACTAAAGCATAAAAAAAACGGTAGGAAATTTTGGTCAAGTTTTAAGTTATTTTTTAATGTATTCAATCCATTGAAATATAAATATTCTAATTAACGAATAAATAAGCAAAAGGCAAATGCTGTATCAATTGTAATAACGAGAAAAAAACAAAAGGAATCGTACTTAGAGCTTGCGCACACCGCACCCGCCTCGGACCACTACACCACACAGGACAGGGCGGTGGCGAAGGAACACTCTGTATAAGAGAGCGCCCCTTAAGCGCACCTTCCCTGCCCTCAAAAGAGGTTAAAATCACGTTGAAAATTATCAAGGAATTTTAAAACCTGTCATAAAAAAAATGCGCGCAGTTATTTTTTAAAAGTTCAAGTTGCATTCGATAGGAAATTTTTTTCTCTTTTAGATCTATTAATAAAACCATGCGCAATCGACCTAGAAAAACCCTAATTCTTCCAAAAATGTGATTTTCGAAAAATTCGTGGTACTTTATGAAGAAAAAAACTATTTTATACTTGCCCAAATGCACTAAAAATTTTTGTGTGGCAACTAACGGTGTTAATCAAAAGAAAGAATAAATAAAAAATTGGGGTCATCGCTGAAAAAATTTAACAATTTTTATTGAAGTTTGGCGCTATATAACAAAAATGCGCGCAGTTGGATTTTAATTCTATTTAAAAAATCGAATTCTACGTGTCAAAAACTATCAGAAACAATCATAAAACCTAGCGCAATCGACATGCATCACACCCAACGAAGCCATTTTTCTCATCCCATTTCACTTTTTCGACGATTTCAGTCGAAAATAGTCATTTTCCGTTAAATTTGATTTTACCAATCGATTCCCCGTAGCCAATTACGTATAAGTTGATATAAACATTACTAGAATTGAGCACAGTATCCGAGAAATATGAGCGCAAACTCCAAAAACCAAAACCCAAGAGAAAAAATGGGAGGCCACGCCCCCCTCTCATTGCGGTGCCTACCTATGTGAAAAAAAAACTTTTTTTTTTAATTTTCTAAAATGCAGTCACTAATTTTCCAATTTTTGCAAAGAAACCTTTTCCAGAAAACGAAAATTATACATTTTTACGAAAAAAAATACCGGGATCGAAAAACGGAATAATTTTGGGGGTACTTGCTTTGAGAACTCCTCGAAAATAACTCTTATGTGGCGGGACAAGTTTGCTTTTTTTTCCACTTTTTTATTATTTATCATATTTAATGGACCGAACCTATTCACAAAACCGGAAAAAAAAAAGAAAAAAATTGCGGCAAAAATCGGAGAATGCTCCAATTGACCTGAAATTTTGGGAAAAAATTTTCCTGTACACGCTCAAAAAATTTTGGACCAAAATATCGATTTTAAAAATTTTCAGAAAAAATATCGATAATTTTTAAAATCGATATTTTGGTCCAAAATTTTTTGAGCGTGTACAGGAAAATTTTTTCCAATATTTCCCAAAATTTCAGGTCAATTGGAGCATTCTCCGATTTTTCCTGCAATTTTTTTCCGGTTTTGTGAATAGGTCCATAAAACTATCGAAAAACAAAAACAGGCTCTAGAAAATTGAGTTCTATATCATCCAGTTCTAAAAGCGAATACCCCTAATTTTTCCCCAAAAAACCATTTCCATGTTTTCTAGGAGCCAGGAAAAACAAATAAACCGCTTCTGTCCAACTTCCCATCGACAGATGAAACTCTACAAAGAACGCGAACGATTGCAGCTGGAATCGAGACGTTTGCAAAGCTAATTTCTCGCGGCACATATCCCGGATCCGCCGGCCACACAATCTCCGCATCTGGTGAGAAAATTCTCACCAAATCCACGCCTCGCGCCAATTTGGCGCAAAATTTGATGAAAACTGCGGAGAAAATTGGAACTGGCACCATCGCCTTACCACCATTTCCACTGCCAACTTTAACAAAGGTAGGAACATGGGCGGTCGCCAATTCAAAGTCAGTGTTACCAATTCCACCGATTGTGAGTTCGGCGGTTTTTGCGATGGCTGAATCGCTGGTACAGTCTGTAGCTGCAGGACCACGGGCGGGAAATCTGCCAAAAAGAGTTGTGGATCAGATTGCCGAAGTCGAAATTGTGAGAGGTATTTTTTTTTACAGAGATTGCTACTCTTGTTCAGGGATGGGACAAAAAAATGTTCAACAAAAATTTTTTTTTAATTTACCAGTATAGGCCCCCCAAGGACCAGTATAGCCCCCCACCCCTGTCAGTTGCTTTGTTTTTTCCGATTTACTCGATCTATTCTGATATATTAGTGGAAAAGTATAGCCCCCCCCCCCCCTCATTAGTACAAAAGGGGGGGGGGTCGTTCTGGTATAATAGGCAATGGATCAGATAAGCCCCCCCCGGTTCATACCAGTATAGCCCTCTTCCTCTGAAAAATTAGGAACAGCCTTCATTCCTTTATTTTTATTGCTGTGTTCCATATCAATATGATCCCCAATTATATCAGAATAGCCCCCCGCTGTATCAGAATAGCCCCCCTCCCCCCCCACAAGGCATATTTCTGACAGTTAACTGGAAATGTTCAAAGTGTTTTCTGAAAGTGGGAGTTTTTGTTAATTCGGAGCAAGGGTGGGACAAAAAAATTTTCCACAAAAAAAAAAATCCTTTTTTGCCCCCAAAAATAGTTACCAAAAAAAAAAATGTTTTTGTCCTCAAAAAATTTATGGACCTATTCAAAGTACGGTAATTTATCAGTATAGCCCCCTCCCCGCCTGATATGACCCCCCAAGGACCAGCATAGTCCCAGTTGATTTTGCCCGGATTTACTCGGTGGGGGGTTATACTGTCTGGGGGGCCACACTGGTATACTGATATACCAGAATAATCGCCCACCAGTAGAAATGGGGGGGTCATTCTGATACCTTAGGTAATTTATCAGATAAGCCCCCCCATCTCATACCACTATCGCCCCCCCCCCCCGCGGAAAAGGTAAGAACAGCCCCCCCCCTCACTTCTGTTTTTTTTCTTGCGAATTTGCTTAGTTTTCCATATCAATATCGCCCCCGTCATATCAGAACAACCCCCATCATATCAGAATAACCCCCCGTCATATCAGAATAGCCCCCCGTCATATCAGAATAGCCCCCGTTGTATCAGAATATCCTACATATAACAGAATTGCAACAAAATAAGCAAAAATCGAGCGAAGTCGAATTAAACCAAATCACTTGCTTCAAAAAACCAATAAAAAAAAAAGAAAAAATCCTCGAAAACGACAGAAAATATGAAAAATGATGACAATTCGGTGGAGCGCGTTTGCATCTGTGTGGGGCTATATCCTCCTTTTCCGAGGGGGGTTACACTGGTATTTCTTGGGGGGTTATACTATAATTGTACCCAAAGTACTTTAGAAAAACGGAAAAAATGACAAAAAACTGGGAGAAAACTCGGAAAATGCTCCGATTGGTCTGAAATTTTTGGACAGTAATATCGACACTGGTGAACCGCGCGCGGGCCCGCGGCGGCTCCGCAGACGCTACGGGCCCGCCACGGGCCCGCAGCGGGCCCGCCAGCGCTTGGGTGCCCTCGCTGGCCGCTGGCGGGCCCGCGGCGGCTATGCTATCTGGCAGGTGACTGAAAGGTTGAAAATTTTTTATTTCCAATTGGTTTATAAATGAACTTTGGTTATTTTAAACCATGTAAAATTGCACATAAGACACAAGTTAGTTGAGTTTTTGTTCGAAAATCCTGGCATTCATTAGTGATGCGCTGGCGGGCCCGCTGCGGGCCCGCCGCGGGCCCGCTAGCGGCCAGCTGACGATGGTAAACTTTTTGTCTCAAGAAAGTTTATAAATGTTTTTTTCCTGGTTTTATGTGAATGATATCGCGTATGATGAGATATTTAGTAGACTTTGTTTGAAGAATTGGACTTGACCGACCGCGGATAAGTTGCATTAACGTTTAGTTTGTTTTGATATTTGTTTAAGAACTTTTTTCTAATTAAAGAAATCTTTAGTTTATACGAACATTCAAATAAAACAGATGTAGGCAATAGTAGGCGGTGTTCGAAAAAAGGAAAGTCTGCAGTTCACGTTGCGTGATCGAGCGGGGTGGAACTCTCAGATATGAATAATAAATGACGTGAATGAAGTTTATGTCTTGTGAATGATTCGTATTTGTAAACAATAAACTTACTCTAACAGAAGTGCACTTTCAGTGACAAAGTTTACAGTATCTGCTAACAATAGTTTAGCAGCTTTTATTAAAATTTACATTATCAATTACGAAGATTGTCACGATGTTAAGCGTTTTTTAATCATTATAGTTCTTATAGAAAAAAAATTTCTACGGCGTGTATTTAGCATCGGCTGCTAAAGAGACCTTTATCGCCTTTTAGCGTGCCTTGTTTTTTTTCAACCCCCCCCCCCCCCCTAAATGCAGTATCAATAGCGAGTGCACGTCGGCGCAGCAGGCTTGACAGCCTATAATACTGCAATTACCGATTTAATAACGATGACAATCGGTGTCTGCGGATTGACGTCTAAAATGAGTTGAGCGCAGGCTAACATCGCTCAATATCCCAATTTTAAGGCGATTATCATGTAATTTTTCTTTTTTGTTCAGTTGGTTTCAGTTATTTTATATTCATTTTTGATCTTTCAGCAAAAATATTCCAAAAATAACAACGGAAGCAAAAAATACTGCCCAGTTATTCGTGTTACAAGAGGCGCGCAGCATGGTTGCCAAATCATGCGCCCAGATTGCAAAGTGGGCGGGGCTTAACATTTTTGGACTATTTTTGTCAAAAAACTCTAATTTTTTATGTTTTTCTGGCGTTTTTTAAATCATTTATCTTTCTTTTAAATCTTTATTAATTTTGTTTGAAAATGCCCGATAACTTTTTTCTATTTTTTTTGTTTCAGGTACCAACAGGACAACCGAGATTCGACACCGCCGACGTCGGTAAGATTTTCTTTCTTTTTTTTTTTTAATTTTTCTTACAGTCAAAAATTTAAAAAAAAAAACGTCTTAAAGAAGAAAAAGAAATGAAATTTATGAGCGGATTTAAATAGGGTATGCCCTAAAAATGATTTTTAATGGATGCGGCACGCCGCTACGAAAAATATCGATTTCTTCCTATTGAATAGGTTAAAGGCTGAGGCAAACAATTATTTCTCACTGTTCTTTTTCTACGTTTTATCACTTGCTACCTTTTTCCAAAATATGATACTCGTATACTGGCCGAAAATGATCAATTTCAAATTTTTTTAAACATATTCTGCTGAGAAACGATATTCGAACACAGAAAACATTAATTTATTTCGATGGTTTGATTTATACTGACATAATATATTTTGAAAAAGGTAGGAAATGATAAAACGTAGGAAAAGAACAGTGGGAAATGATTGTTTGTCAAAGGCGTACCTATCTTTTTAACATGAAAAATCAGTAACTCGCACCAGGCTTGGTCGGAAAATCGAATACCTGAGTTTTTTTTTTTTTGCATCCTGAGGATGCTTTTCGAAAATATCGGATATCCAATTTTTTTCATTACGAAAATTGCATATCTTGCTATTTCTCAGTTGCTTTTAAAATTTTTGTGAGTCCTACGTTCGGCCATTTTCGGAAAATATGTCTTTTTGGACTGAACGTGGGTCTTGAGTGGTTTTTGGTTTTTTCAAATTAGTTTTATGTTGTTATTTAAAGAAAGTTTTCTGCTTAAAACACTATTTTACTTCAAAAAGGCATAGAAAAGCCCGATATGCGATTTTTCGAAATTTTTTTCCGACCAAGCCTGACTCGCGAAAATATAATAGCTAAAATCAAGATAACATAATGTAATTTTGAAATAAAGTTTAAAAAAAAAACATCGCTGAATACAATAAAAATGCAAAAGTGCAGCATTTTCGGAAAAAATATTTTTAAAAAAGCATCGTTAAATAAAATTTGGCGTCTTTTGTTACGAACAAAAACACCTATGTGACTTGTAAACCGTTAATTCAGTAGTACCTGTTCAACATTTTTGTTTTTTCAATAAAAATTCAAGTGTTTATTCATGTCTGTTGTATCTGTGTCCGTGTGAGATTTCGTGTGTAAAGCATTTTCTCAGCGCCTATTGGACAGATTTGCATCAAACTTGGCGAAACATGTTTAAAACCAAGTGACACAAGGCTGCCGAAGTTTGGTACAAATCGGTTAAGTTTTAAGTGTAGCATACTGAAGGCACTTGTGGTATTTTCACCGTTACACCGGGGAAAGCCGCCGAAATTTTTCTAGTAAAAATAAAACAAAAATATGAGTTTTGAGTAATATTTTTTCATTAAATTTTGTCAAGCATTGAAAAATTGATATTTCTTCTTGAATAAACGAGTCCATCCATCTATAGACCGTGAAAATACTCGAAAAATAGGAATTGATTGTAACGGTTATGGGCCACAGACTCATGCACCGGCAGAGAGCAAACGCGCTCGAAGCATAACTGAAAATTAATACAAAGGAGGCGCAAAGTTAAATGATATAAAAACTGACACTATTTGGGCGTTTTTTGTAAAAATTTTCACGTTTGCTGTCTCATGCCCATGTGATAGCGGTTTTCGTTCGCGTTTCCTCAAGCCAAAACGAATATGTTTCAATGTCCGTTGCAAGCAATTGTACATTTTTAAGTTTGGACTTCAAATGATTAAGGAAAGAAATTGAATTGAACGGAAGTTGCCTCATACAAATTAGAGCGCTTTGCCTAATAAAAATTTAAAAAGAAATTATCATCCTCCGGGATGCCGCATCTCTTACACAGCAAAATTTACTGAATTTTCAGACACGTGCCACATCTTGTGAGGACGAACGATGCTGAGATGAGTGGGACAACGACAGCGACGAATTTTGGAATAATATAAATAATTTCTGTATTGAATTTTTGTTTTATTTTTTTTTCAATAAATATTGATAAAAACACAAACTGTGTTAGTTTTCATGAGAAAATATCAAATAAAGAAAAAAGCAAGAAGGGAGTCACCCCCGCGATGTAGCAGCTAGCGAGCCGCTGGGGGGCCCGCCACGGGCCCGCTGCGTGCACCACGCGTGTACTCTTTTAGCTGCCAGCGGTGCGCTGGCGGGCCCGCGGCGGGCCCGCTGCGGGCCCGTGGCGCTTCACCAGTGGATTTTAAAAAATATTGATTTTTTTTTCTGAAAATTTTTAAAATCGATAATTGGGTCCATAATTTTCTGAGAAAGACAGGAAGCATTTTTGACAGTTTCTCCCAAAATTTCAGACAAATCGGAGCATTTTCCGAGTTTTCTCCCAGTTGTTTGTCATATTTTCCGTTTTTCTACAATACTTTCAATAGGTCCATTACCAAAAAAACTCCAAAAAAGTCGTATTTCTGCCAGTTAAAAAGAAATATTCCAAGTTTTTTTTTTTTGAAAATTAGAGGTTTTGTCAATTCGGAACATATACCGATTAGGGTTTTGTCAAAAACCGCAACTTTTTTTTGCCTACGGCGCGTCATGAAAAAAAAAAACAAAATTTTCGTCTCACCCAAAAAAAAAACACCTAAAAAAAAAAAAAAATTCAGAGCATATACCGACTAAGCTTCTGTCCAAAAACCAGCTTGAAAATAGCCCATTTTCCCAAAATGGGCTATTTTCAAGATGAGACGAGAGTAATACCAACATTTTTTAAATTGTCAGAAGGCACCACCACCGAGCCTCTAGACAAAACGTTGACAAAAGAAGAAGCCGAATTTCTGATAAAAGCTGCGAGATCAGTGGAAGACGAAAATGCAGAACAAGCAATCTACGGAGACAAAAACCCCCAAGTCTACCGTCCAGAACTTCCCAAGAACTTTGAGCTAAACTTGGAGCTAGGAAACATGCACACTCTATCCAGAAGCAATGAGAGCAAGGTTCCAGCGACTAGAATTGGCAGGCTTGCCACTTTTGGACAACTCGCGATCGGTTTGGTTGGAGGTGCCACCGCTGAAATTACGAAAAGGACTTTTGGATTTGGAAAACAACTTCAGGGCGAAGACGGCGGCTCGAAAAACCCGTTTCTTTCGGATGCGAACGCCGACAGGATAGTGGCCACGCTTTGTAGAGTACGTGGTGCTGCCCTGAAACTCGGCCAGATGCTCTCGATTCAAGACAGCTCCACAGTCCCACCAGCTCTTCTCCAGATATTTGAACGCGTTCGTCAATCCGCTGACTTTATGCCTTTGAAACAACTGCATCGTCAAATGAGAGACGCGTTTGGGGATGATTGGAGAGATAAATTTGCGGAATTCGACGATAAACCGTTCGCATGTGCCTCGATTGGACAAGTGCACAAAGCAGTTTTGAAAGATGGACGAAAAGTGGCAGTCAAAATACAGTATCCGGGAGTAGCTGAGGGAATCGATTCGGATATTGATAATTTAGTATCAGTGCTCTCTGTTGGAGGAATCTTCCCGAAAGGAATGTTCTTGGACGCCTTCATCGGAGTTGCCAGAAAAGAACTGAAGCAAGAATGTGACTATGAGCGGGAAGCGAGAGCTATGAGAAAATTCCGTGAATTGATTGGCGACTGGCAGGACGTGTATGTACCGGAAGTCATTGATGAGTTGTCGTCTGCTCGTGTGCTCACTACGGAGCTGGTATACGGGAAGCCGGTGGATGCATGTGTTGAAGAACCACAGGTTGTCAAAGATTACATTGCCGGAAAGTTCATTGAGCTTTGTCTGAAAGAAGTAAGTGGTTTTTTGGGGCCCTTTCGGATTGGAAATTCGACAAAATTGAAATGTCACGTTTTGGAAATTGCGTGAAAATAGAAACCCACGAAATAGAAATGTAATAAATCAGAAACGTAACAAAACGTAACAAAAGTCGAATTTGAAGTAAAATGTCAATGGAGCGCGTTTGCGAGATTCATTTTTCAAAACGACGTTCGATATTTTACACGTATTTTTATTTTTTTTTTCACATTTTTTTCGATTTCGATTCGTGGAAAATTTTTTTATTATTATCGGCCCGCCAAAATGGTCAAACGCGCTCCGCTGAACTCAACGCTATTCGATTTTCATTTTGGTTTTCAAATTATTTAATTTCACGTTGAATTTATACGTGAAATTAAATAATTTGGAGACCAAAATGAAAATCGCCGAGCGTTGAGTTCAGCGGAGCGCGTTTGACCATTTTGGCGGGCCAACAATAAATCGACAAAAAAAAACGTGAAAAAATATAAATGAATCTCGCAAACGCGCTCAATGGCCATTTTACTTCAAATTCGACACTTTTCTGCTCTGCTACGTTTCTGTTTTCACGCGTTTTCATTTTGTTACGTTTCTGATTGACTAACATCACATTGAAATCGCACAAAACTTTGAATTTATCTGATTTTTTTTTTACAAAACAAATAGAAGACCACGGGGAGTACACGAAGTCGAGTCGTGGCCTAGGAAACCGGCGGCCAGAATTGTTTTCCCTCTGGACAAAACCTATATTATTGTTTTATTTAAGTTGTGGCGCGGTGTTGACGTACTCGCGTTGCGGACCGATTTACGAGGATCCTCCCACTGCCTTGTTTTATTTTGTGTGATTTTCGAATTTTTAATTAATATTTTTTCGCTTTTCGATGCTTTTTTTTCTGTTTTTTTTTAATCAGTTTTTTATTTTAGGTCGATATCGCCTTTTATGCCGCGTCCAAAGTCAAAAAAATTCCTGAAATCACGTTTTTTCTGCAGTCCAAAGTTGCAAAAAAAATCACAGAAATAACAGGTGTTTACCACTGAATTTTCGCGTGTTTTTTTATTTACAACTTTCACGCCGAAAAATTCAGTGCTAAACACCTGTTATTTCTGTGATTTTTTTCACAACTTTGGACTGCAGAAAAAACGTGATTTCAGGAATTTTTTTGACTTTGGACGCGGCATTATGGTAAATTTTCTGTTGGTTTAAAAATAATCAATTATATATTTTAGATGTTTGGATGGAATGTTTCGACGACAACTCACACAAATCTCGCCGTCTTCTTCCGTATAAAACACCGGAAAATTTCCCCAATATTTTATACCGAAATTATCCGTCCTCTTTATAAATCGTTTTTGATTGACAATGGCGACTTAAACGTGCAAACATATTTTGTTTTCAATCGACTTGCGGCATGAGAACGCGAGACTCCGCCCACTTATTTGTGCGCGACCACGCGAACACAGTGATATTTGAAGAGACGCAGACAGAACGGCACAAATAAGTGGGCGGAGTCTCGAGTTCTCATGTCGCAAGGAAATTTACCATAAAAAGCCGAAAAAAAAATTTATCGATGTTTGCACCAGCCACTACTTTTTTCTATTTTTCTCGTCCAGTATTCGTTCAAATACAACATTTATCGACCTAAAATAAAAAAAAAAATTAAACAAAAAAAAAGCGGGAAAAACGTAATGGACCTATTCAAAGTACTGTAGAAAAACGAAAAAAAATGACAAAAAACTGGTAGAATACTCGGAAATTGCTCCGATTGGTCTGAAATTTTGGAAAACACTGTCAAAAATGCTTCCGGACTTTCTCAGAAAATTATGGACCGAAATATCGATTTTAAAAAATATTGATTTTTTTTTCTGAAAATTTTTTAAAATCGATATTTTGGTCTAAAATTTTCTGAGAAAGTCCGGAAGCATTTTTGACAGTGTTTCCCAAAATTTCAGACCAATCGGAGCATTTTCTGAGTTTTTTGCCATTTTTTCCGTTTTTTCTACAGTACTTTGAATAGGTCCAAAATGAAAAATGCGAAAATCAACAACAAACAACAACAAAAAATAAAGGAAGGCAGTGGGAGGAGCCTCGTGAATCGGTCCGCAACGCGCATACGCAAACACCGCGCGACAACATAAATAAAACGCCCACTAAATACTATATTTTAAAACAGTTTCCCCAAAAATTTGGCACCTCCTTCAAATAATATATTGTCTACTTGAAGATCTTCGTTTGGCGCTTCATGCAAACCGATCCCAACTGGTCCAACTTTTTCCTGGGTAAACATCCAAAAACGGGCGAGCCATGCCTCGTACTTCTCGATTTCGGAGCATCTCGAGCGTACGGAAAGAAGTTTGTGGATATCTACATGAATATCATCAAAGCTGCGTACGATGGGGATAAACAAAAGATTATTGAGTATGTTTTTTTTTTGAAAATTTTAGTTGCCTAAATATTGTGGAAGGATTTTGGAATTCAGACCACGCCCTTAAATATGTTTTTCTTTCACAAAAGGGGTGTGGTATTGTGTTTTCAATCGAGTTGCGTTATCAAATCGTGCAACTCTGTCTACTTTTTTTTGACGCGAACATTAAATTTTAGTGCATTTTTAATTTTTGAGTGAAAAAAAGTGGGCGGAGTTTCACGTTCTGATGTCGCAACTTGATTGAAAGCAGAATAGTATTTTTTTGGTAAAAAATATTACTAAAAAAAGGTTTTTTTTTCGTTAAAAAATGCATGTATTTGAGCAAAACCAAATAAAAAGTGAGCCTCCAAATATATATATACCATTTTTCTTTTGTACAGACACTCTCGCGAAATTGGATTCCTCACCGGATACGAAACCACAGTAATGGAAAATGCGCACGTGGAATCTGTCCTGATCATGGGCGAGACGTTGGCCAGCAACCACCCATATTCATTTGCCCATCAAGACGTGACGACGCGAATTCAAAAACTCATCCCGGTAATGTTGGAGCATCGTCTAACGTCACCACCGGAAGAGATTTACTCTCTTCACCGGAAACTTTCCGGTTGCTACCTTCTTGCCGCTAAACTGAAGGCTACCGTATCCTGTGGAGGCCTTTTTCATGAAATTCATGGCAATTATGTCTACGGAGAGGATGGCAACGATGTGAACATTGATTAAGTGATTGCGCATTATTTACATAATTATCTATTTATGGGGTTATTCTGGGAACCAGCAAAAAAGCAAAAAATAGAAAAAAAAACCAACAAAAAATTCAGCGAAAATTCGAAGAATGCTCCGATCGATCTGAAACTTTGGAAAATCATTTAAAAAATACTTCCGGTCATTCCCTGAAAATTTCAGACCAAAATATCGATTTTGAAAATTTTCAGAAATAAAAATCGATAATTTTCAAAATCAATATTTCGGTCTGAAATTTTCAGGGAATGTCCGAGAGTATTTTTTAAATGAGCTCTCAAAGTTTCAGACCGCTCGGAGCATTATCCGAATTTTCGCTGAATTTTTTTGCTGATTTTTTCTATTTTTTTGCTTTTTTTGATTGTTCCGAGAATAACCCCATTAGGAATTGAACGTATTAGTTTATTGTTTATAGTTATGAACATTTTATTTACGGCTTAAAAAACTCTTTTTGTACATGTTTATTTATACAACGACTAGAAAGTGAATAGTCTTGAAAATCAAATATCTTTTTTCTGAATTTTTTTTCAAAATTTTTAATCCAATTTTCAGAATGCTGCCCGATCTTTCACCGCATTTGCACACCAAGGAATGCAACATGCTCATCGAGTTTCTACAAAGGTGTCTCGACGAGAAGCCAATTGGTATGTAATTCTCAAATTATTTGAAAATTTAAATTCTGGGGCGTCATGGTTTCCAACCTGTCAAAGTTCTACCGTAACCGGTAATAATTGCCGAAAAAATTAAAAAATATGCCGAAAATCGCGATTTACGGGTTGATTTTGACCGGAACACTGGGGTCTGAGCAGGGAGTGAGTAAGCGCGCCCGGACGCACACACAACGCATCCAAATGAGGCCCAAAAAATAAAAAAGGCGCGAGAATAATTTCACATTATCGGAGAGAAAAACCAAAGCAAAATCGCGAAAATTACGAAATCCTATTCAAAATTATTTCGCGCGCGTTGATTTTTCTCTCCGAAAATGCGAAATTTTTCGCGCGATTTATTATTTTTTGGGCCTCAATTGGATGCGTTGCGTGTGTGCGTCCGGGCGCGCTTACTCACTCCCTCCTCATACCCCAGTGCCGGAAAAGTGGTTTTTTTTTTGAAGAAAATTTCAATTACCCAAATCTCTTGCGCACGGTGTCCAGGATTTCGCCCCCATGGATTTTTTCGCGCTAAATTCAAATTTTGAGGCATTTTTTATGTTTTTCGGGAAAAAAAGCATAAATTCTCCAAACGGAATTATAGCTGAGGTGTTTAGAAATTTTAAAGCCTAAGAACGTCGAATTTGGTTCAGCCACCATTTCGGAATAATCGTTTTGAGTTTTTTGGTGTTTTTGCAGGATAAATCTTTACAAAAATCGAAGTTTGGGCAATTTTATGGTATTAAAAGATACATTTTACAAAGAAAAACAGATTTTACTGAAAGAATAATAATAAAATCATTAAAAAAAATGCGATTCGAAAACTGCGCAGGCACCGAAAGTGCGCCGTGCAAGTTTGCTGGCGCGCCAGCCAATTAGGCTCCGCCCACATTTCCAATCCTGGACACCGTGTTACCCAAATCTCTTGCGTATAAGTCTGTTGAGATGAAAATGGCTTTATACACAAGAGGTTAGGTGAGCCAGGCACAACTAGAGAGTACATCTCTCTTGAACGTACGAAACCGGTCTTATACACAAGGGATTATGGAATTTTAGCATTTTTCAACCCAAAGAAAAACAGAAAGAAAATCGTCAAAAAGCGACAAAAGTGATACAATAGATTCGAAAATCACAGCAACCGGTCCGCAAACACCGCGCGACAACTTGAATAAAACAATAATAACCAGCGTAACCCACGTAGCAGTTTGCATATTTTTGAATTTTTTACATCAAGCCCAAATAATTTGGCTGAAACTATTCCAGGCAAAATGTTCGGCAAATGCTCGTACTGGGACGAGGCGGTATGGCAGTGCACGAAAAAAGAACGAATCTGGAGGCGTGACAACAATCCACCGTACCAGCGAAGAATCGTCGAGCTGCGAAACCTGCCGGAAAGCTATTGGACGCCGGCACTGCACAAGCTGAAAGAGGACGGATTTTTGAACGTGGGTGGTGCTGACGGCGGCGCGAATGGATGCCGTATTTGATTTCTTTGTTATCTAGAAAGTGATATCAAATTAGACGCAGAAAAAATCAATAAAATGTATTTTTTATATAAATTTTGGCTTTAAAAGGTACAAAAATCGGCTTACGACACTCTGAAAATCTGCGGAGCATCGAAAGTCCAGTGGGATGGGGGGAGGAGTCTAAAAGAATTAAAAAAATGCAAATCACAAATTTAGAGCAGAAGGGGGACGTGTGAGATTTGGGATAATGGGAATAATGACTTGAAAAAAAAGAAGAAAAATCACCACTGTTGAAAATTAGTTTTTGAGATCGATAGAACTTTTCAGGAAAATAATTTGGCTAGAAAATAAAGTTTTGCGAAACTTTATGCGCTATAAATGTTTTTAGTTAGTACTAGATACTATGCTATCAAAAATTAAATGGGAAGGAAACATTATGTCACAGTTTTTCGTGGGATGCGGAATCGGCAAGAGGAATCGTTGGAGATCGTTTTCACAAAAGTTTGAATTCGTTGTTAATTTACTCATCATTCGCCGGCACAATGTATTCCTGTGCGGTCGTGGAGAGCGGCCAATCCTTTTCCTGGCGGATTACGGTAATTAGTTGTTGCTTTCCGGCCTGAAAAGTGGGGAATTATGAGGAAAATGTGACTAGAAAAACGTTTTTTTTTTAAGTTTTTCTGAATTTTCAAAGCTTTTGCGTGCAAACACCACGACGACGAAATGCAGAAAAACTTTTAAAACTTCTGAGCGGCACGGCGTTCTATCGCATTTCTCTGCGTCTCCACATTGCAGAGCGGCGAAATTTGCTTTCAAAAATGGGTCTCACTACGATTTTCCGGCAAAATTTTCAGTCGATTTTCAACCAGAAAAGGTGGTTTATCATCGATTTTGTCAAGTTTTTGCCGAGTTTTGGTTAATTCTAAAGAGTTTCTTGGCAGTTTAAATGGCTCTGAGACGTTTCGAAACTTTTTTTGCATTTTTTCGTATGGTTTTTCGCCTATTGACACCAAAACACGCGGGCATTTGGTAATTTTTTTTCGTTTTTATCAGTTATTTTTAATTTTTTTGGGAATTTAAATTCACTAGTATGCCGCATTCAAAAAAGTTTCTAAAAGTCTTGTTTCGAAACTTCCCAGAGCCGTTTAAATGGGGGTTTTTTGGAAAAATCACTTCTAAACCGCCAAAAAACTAGATTTTTTATCAAAATTAAACAAAAAACTTGACAAAATCCATGATAAACTACCATTATTTTTACCAGATTTTTACCAGAAAAAATCGATAACTCCAATTCTAAAGTTGAAAAATTCAAAAAAAAAATCAAGAAATTCCCGAAAATTCCCAGGAAAAACTGGCGCGCACAGCTGTTTTTCGCTGCTAGACCTTCGGGATTTTTTATTATGTATATACATGCACCTTTAAATTTCGTTTTCTTATTTTTCGATATTTTTTTTTGTCTTTGAAGATTACTAATTTTTTCTATTTTTCAGATATTCTGTTTTCAATCGAGTTGCGATATGAGAATGAGAATGCGAAACGAAACGAAACAAAACACCGCCCACTAATTTGTGCGCGACCACGCAATCCAAACACAGTGCAATTTAAAGAGACGCAGACAAAAAAGAGATAGCCGACTTATTTTCATGATGCAAGTCGATTGAAAACAATAATGGGGTTATTCTCGAAACCAGCAAAAAATTCAGCGAAAATTCGGAGAATGCTCCGATCGGTCTGAAACTTTGAGAGATCATTTAAAAAATTCTCTCGGACATTCCCTGAAAATTTCAGACCGAAATATTGATTTTAAAAAATATCGATTTTTATTTCTGAAAATTTTCAAAATCGATATTTTGGTCTAAAATTTTCAGGGAATGACTGGAAGTATCTTTTAAATGTTTCCCAAAGTTTCAGACCGATCGCAGCATTCTCCGAATTTTCTCTGAATTTTTTGTTGGTTTTTTTTCCCATAAAATCTTACCTTAGCAATCTTCGATTCAATCAAATAGTACATATAATCATCAGCCAACAATCGAATCAGTGTGAACGAGCCAAACGACATTGCCGATCTCAAAGTGAGATCTCTAATGATCATCGACGTATAGAAACTCCAGTTCAGCAAAAACTGCTTGCCCACATTTGCCACCACACTCGCCGGTTTGTCGTGATACTTTGCCAACACTTGATCGACAATACTCTCCAACCACTCGGCCCACACCTCCATCGAGCTCATTCGTTGAAGATTGTCCTTGAAGGCGTTGTTGACGTGATGAACCATCACACTGTCGCACCCGCAGATCCAGCCAGCTTGTTGGTGAACCGCGTTAATGTCCACCTTTTGATAGTCTTGATGCATCTGTCCGACCTGCTCGCCTTTCATGAGAACTCCACGCGCGGCGTGAGCCAGATGGTTGAGCGATGTGTATCTCTTCATTCCTTGTTGCATGTATTTGATGGCTTGAATCTTCTTTTTGATGAATGCGTCGGAGATTTTTCCGTTCTGCAGCGCTTTTCGGAGATAGACGTCAATGTTTTTGGCAAATGTGCGACAGGCTTGAGTCATTCCGGGTGTCAGCTGGGAGAGCAAAACGTTGGGAATCAGAATGTCGACGCATGTTTGGTACAAAGCCAGGTCGACTTCGATAATGTGCTCCTGAACACGTTCAAGACTGCACAGTGCCAGAAGCGTGTTGTGGTTGACACCGTAGGCGCCGGACCAGAATTTGAACCAAATTTCCTCGATATCGGTGAATTTGCAGTCTCTGACGAGTCGGATGACGTCACGGCACATGTAATCGTAGTTGTCGACCAGGTTGTTTAGTTCGAGAGATCCGTAGCCCAGTTTTCGGAATCTGTAATTTTCAGCTATAGAATTCGGGACGTGCTGCGTTTGGCGCTCTTCATTTTTTTTTCTAGGAATTCTCACAATCATAGAATTTTGGCACGTATAGGGCAGCTATGTGGCTAATAGCCATCGAACTCGGGCCGTGCGCCTAAGTCCAAAAAAAGGATAACTTTTGTCAAACGTACCCAATAGAAGCCTCAAACGCATCCTGATTCTGAAACGGAATGCTCGGCATCGCGTTCTTGCCCATATTCGCCTTGTCCTCCTCAGTGATAACGTAGTTAGCTGGAGCGGGTGGATTTACGGGGACCAGTGTCGGCTGGGGCATGACTCGAACCTGGGGCGTTTGATGGACAGGCGCATGTTGTACAGAGATGTCGAATGATGGTGAGGGGCTGCTGGAAATTTTAGGGCTCCTATTTGAAAATTCAATATCGAATATTCCCCAAAAGTTCATTTTTGGAGGACGCGGCCACGTTGGCGACGAAAGAGTGCAGAAAACTGAGAGAGACCGTGGCCGATGTTTCGCTCTATTTTCTCTGATTTTCACTCCAAATGCATGCGAAATTCTTTGTTCGATTGGAGCGAGTTTGCAGCGTTTTTTTCCGAGTATACGTGAAAACCGGGGAACAAGCTCCGCCCCTTCTTTCAATTTAACTCTCTTTTAGAACTGTGCTGTTTAGAACTCTGCGTCACGAATTCTATGAAATTCAAAGAAAAAGAGTGCAAGGGGCGGAGCCCGGTTTTGCTTTTTACTTTTTTTCACCCAAAAATTCGAAATGCACTAAAATTTAGGATTTGCGTGAAAAAAAGTTGGCGGGGTGTCATTTTTGTCATTTTTTGGAATTTTTTTTTCAACATTTAGAATGTATATGGTCCAATTTTTTTTTGGATTTTTTTTCCAAACGGTGTTTGCGGACTTTTGACCCCGCCCATTCCGTGAAGGCCAAGACCTACGCCCCGCCCCTTTTCCGACGGTTTTTGCGTACTTTTGAAAATGAATTTTTTTTTTTGAAAATTGAAGACCGAACCCGGTTTTGCTAGGATCTCTATTTAAAGTTTTCGGGCACTCGGTGTTTGTGGACTTTCCTTGCAAACCAAATGGTGTTACTCAAGCTCCGCCCACTTTTCTGTGGTGATTTTTTCTGGGACGTTTCCGAACTAGGACAAATCGAAACTGGGACATTTCGAAACCACTTCAGTGCTATTTTTGGCTCTGGGACGTTTGGAAACCTGCCATTTCGAAACTGGGACGTTTCGAAACTTTTTTGAATTTTTGCGGCATACTAGTGGATCCAAATTCCCAAAAAAAATAAAAATAACTGATGAAAACGAAAAATAAATACCAAAAGCCCGCGTGTTTTGATGTCAATTGGCGAAAAACAATACGCAAAAATGCAAAAAAGTGTAAATAAAATTCGGTCAAAGATAAAATAGTTGTCGAATCTTCGGCGAACGCCCCAGTTTCAAAGTGACAGGTTCCGAAACGTCTCAGAGCCCAAAAACCCAGAAAAGTGGGCGGAGCTTATCTCTCTCTCTCTCTCTCTTGTGAGGACACCACGTGTTTAGGCATGCACCTTAAGATTCTCGGGGTGCGACGCCACTGGACAACCGGTACAATATTTTATGGGGATATTCAGGGTCGGAAAAAAAATAGTTTTTTCCTTTTTTTTTCCTTATTCAAACGACGGAAAAAAATGAAAAAAATCCGTGGCCGCGAGAGTTTTTTTCCGTTGCTTTTCTAGGCCATCGCAAAAGTTTTTTAGGCCCTCCGCTGTGAGACCTGCGAAATATCGATTTACGGGCGAATAAATTTTGAAATTGTTTTTTGGAGAATTTCTATATTTTTTCAAAAATTATTCGCCCGTAAATCGATATTTCGCAGGTCTCACAGCGGAGGGCCTAAAAAACTTTTGGGATGGACTAGAAAAGCAACGGAAAAAAAAAACTCTCGCGGTCACGAATAAGGAAACAACTTTTTTTTTCGACCCTGAATAAACCCATTATGGATAGTACCTCGAAAGCTACTGTAGCAAACCATCCCCCCCCCCCCCAAAAAAAAAAATACTTCCCCACTCACTCTCTACACGACGAAGACGACGACGAGTTGTCCCGCTTCATTCTCTTCGCCGGCATCATCGGCTCGTCTAAATACTTGACCGCAGCCACCTGATTCACCGTATCCGCATACACATCCCTGTGCGTTTGCATCGGCGGCGAGCACATGAACTGTTGCTGCATTTCCTGATCGTGCGGTATCGTGTTCAGCACTGACGTCTCTTTGATTTTAATCCCGTAGTAGTGATATTTAGAGTTGCCACGTGTGCCGAGTCGTCGGGTTTTTAGGTTGAGAAATACAGAGCGAATGAGCTTGCCAAAAGAGGCGGCGTTCACGGCGTCCATACGATGCTCGGAGCAGTGTCTGGAAGCGGGGGAAATCTTGGATAGGAAAGAGAAGGTAGGGGGGTACTCACTTTCGGTAATGATCGTAGAGTTGGCAGCGCGGGAGGGACGAACCGTCCGCCGTTTCGTAGTTATCGAGCAACCATTTTACCTGGAATATGGTAGCAATTAATATCGATATTGATTGATGGAAAGGAATATTTAGTTGCTATGACACTTGTTGCTCACATGAAATTTCGATTCTGAAATCAGTCCGTCGAGCGAAGACTCGCTGAGCAATGTCATGAGGGCTCTGTGTGTGCTCTCAATTTTCTAATATGCTCCTTCCGTCTCGAAAAATTATCCTCTCATCCTCCTTTTTTCTGGATGAGGATGATAGTGATAGTGTAACCAGGATAAAAAAGAGGTGGTTGCTATAGGAGACGGATGAATGGAAAAAGAAGAGGAGTCACGAAGGTGTCGTCTTCTTCTTCTTCTTCTTCTTGCATGGATAATGATTCTTTCGAGTTTTTTTTTTGGGGGGGGGGGGCAATAGAAGTAAAGGAATAAGAAAGAGGTCGAGAGTAAACAGAAGCTCAGGTAGAGTGGCCCGTCGTCTTTAGTAGCTAGCTCAAAATTGCTCAGCACACCACACTGCTTCCGGTCGTTACGAGAAAGAGTTTAGGAGCCAGTTGAATGCACCGCACCAACCAACCACAACCCCAACTTTTTACTCCTCAGCGTCTAGATAAAAGACGTACGAATTTCCCTGGATAAAACCTTTGTGTCATCACTATGGTGACAAGTACATTTTTACGACTTTTGAGCGGATTATTATCTCGTGATCTACTCATTCATCTGATTAGATTCTCATCGCCTTACCGTGGCCGGAGAAGCTCGCTGGTTGGACGGTAAGCCGCCCGCATCCGGATCATCGTTGGACATTGGTGATGGGGGAGCGGCTTGTTGTTGTGACGACACGACCAGGTACGCTCCGGCTTCTTGTGGGCTTGATTGAATGTTGCCATACTGCAAAAAGTAGGGGTTTTAGAGCATGTTCTCAGTTAAGCTTTCCACGGCGGGCGTTTTTTGCCCGTCCGACCCGTTCGGGTTTTCGGAAGGCCCGCCCATGGTGGAAAGCTTAGTCTCAGCACATAGCGCTGTAAATTCGCTCTATTCGCACTAGGTGACGTTGGCGACAAGAGCGTGTGGTCTATACTTTCTCTGAATCTCACTGTTTCATTTTGAAGGGTTCTATTTTGGGATTAGTCCTATTTTTGGCAGTTCCACGCCGCACAGTTCTGTAATCGAGGAACAAGCTCCGCCCCTTTGCGGGACTGTTTTACTGTACAAAACTCTTGCCACAGGCTTGCAAAAGGGGACGTGGCTAGTTCCTCATTAAGGTACGTGAAAAAGTACAGAAACAATTATGAAATAAAAAGCACAATTTCCGCTTTGCCAGGTTTCATTTTTAGGTACTGCCTTAAAAATAGAACGGCTACATACACAGGTGAAATGCGCTGGATGCATATAGTGTCCGTTTTTGAATCATATCGCGTTGTTCGATTAACGTTTACACATTTTACTAATTCAGCCACAAAGGTCACGAAATTTGGAAGAGCTGAAGTAAAAAAATCAGTGCCGTTACAAGAAAAAAAAACTTGTAAGAAAAGTGAAAAAAAACAGGGACAAAGTCGCCAAATGTTGCAGGCTCGTGTATTTACAGTCAATTCATTTATTTTAATGCAAAACATAAATAAAAAGTTATTATATACCGTCCAATGGACCAAAAGGACGACATGATTCAAATACGGACACTATATGCATCCACCGCATTTCACTTGTGTAAGAAAATTGTTATGGACTCATTCAGGGCAGAAAAATACAGTCTTAATAGCGGAAAAACGTACCGCACCTAAAGGTTTTTTATCTATAAAAGTTGCCCTTCACGTCAAGACCTGGGAATGGAAAGATCAATAATCTATGCACCTTTAAAAAGTGAAAAATATCGAATTTTTTTTGAAAATCTTATTTTTTCACTTTTGAAAGCTTTTTTTCAATATGGCTCTCGCCTGAGCAGTAAAGTCAACTCAGCACGATTGGACTCAGCACATCTGAAACGAGTGTTACCGTAATCCATTTTTATCGTTTTGACTGGATTACGGTAACACTCCTTTCATCTGCCTCATGGAAGTGTTTAGAATTATCATTTTCTAGACCGCAGTACGGTATTACCTGATAATAAGGAGCATATGTTGTTGAGTCGGCGGCGTAGAGGGTGTAGGAGCCGTTGGGCGTGACCGCACTGAAAATTTGGGCTGATTTATGGATCATTATTTTGTGAATCAGATCATCTAGGGTGCGACATAGTTACGTGGACAACTTTGTGTTCAGGAGCAAAAGGATATTCAGTTACGACGCTCCGATATTCCGCAGGTCGCTGCGAGACCTCGGAGCGTCTAACTGAATTTGGCTCTTGGACGAATTTGACTCATGGAGTTAAGTTGTTTTGACACACTCTTCCCCGTCCCTTCCCCCACTCCCTTAAAGACGAATTCTAGTAAAACAGACAGTCCAGGTGGGTTGTGGTGGGGTACGAGGACGAGGCGAGGCAATTATTAAATTAGCACAACCAATCTCGCCACCTGCCCTGCCCACTTCCTTGGAATCACCTTAAGAAGAAAAAAAAGGACGCCTACTGTTCTTAATAAAGCGATGAGCATTAAGACGTCCGTCACACACTGTCATGACAAATTCATCATCACCGTTTCCATAGTAGGGGTAAAAGGGCGGACGGACAATAGGATGGGGGGTGACTCTGGGCAACAGTAACCAATGGTAGCGTCGCCGCTTCGCTTCCCAATTTTCGTGACCATGTATGTACATACATACCTGTACAGTTGATTGCACTGTGGCAAGTACATTCTAGAGGTGACGAGGTGACGAGCGAGACAGGGGTCGAATTGAATCAAACGAAACGAGAAGCGACAAGTGGACTTGTGGGCTAAACGCCAAAAAGGACGATTAACGATGCGCCCCCGGATGCTCCTCGTTTTTCACTCTCTCTCTCTCCCTCTCTTTTCTTTTCGGAGGGTCCTGTTTTGTGGAAGAAGCAAAGAGAAAGGGCACTTGTCCGCCCGCCCACCCTATTGTTCAAATTTTTACCATGGTTACAGGCGGGAGTGGCGCTCACGAGACGTCCGACGGATGAGCTCGACTCCGTTTAATTTATGAGTGTACACACATAAATATACGAAATGGGACGGGGAGAAGCTTTTCTTTTTCGAGGAAAGAGAAGAAAAAAAAAAAGAGAAAAAAGTTTCAAGGTGAAGCTTTGATGTTTGGACGCTGTGCATTTGCGCGTGCCGTGTTTGCGGTCAAAGAGCAAAAACACGGCGTGTTGGACGGAACGTTGGAAAATAAAATTTAAACTGCGCGGGCTTTTTTCTCGAAAAAAAAAATTCTCGCCTAAGCGTGGTCGCATTTAGCTGCGCAGCGTTTTTCTGCGTTAAACTGATACGAAGAGGAGAAGCAGACAAGCAGAGTGCGAGGATACTGTTGTTTTTGTAGCAAACTCTCGCCGGAGAGACGCAGACACTCAGCGGAGCGCGTTGTCAATAACGTTCCGGGCAGCACGCCGTGGAAAAAATTGGAGCTTTTTCTCATTAAAAAAGGTGTGCGGCGCTCTTGCAGCTGGCTCCGCCCGTTTCCCCGGTTGCGAGGGGTCTCGAAATTTGACACAGAGCTTATTTGATGGTGAGAGCGTGACAATTCCAGGAAATCGGGGATCCAAAATTTTAGACTTTTTTCACTTTTTCAAATGATTTGACAAATCTCAGAAACATGCTCCGCCCCTTTTGCACTAATTATGTACAGGAAGTGATATAAAATGCAGAACAACAGTGCCGCAGACTTCAATTAGCAAAAAGGGGCGGGCTTGTTCCTCATTTTTGACAATTTCAGGCCTCAAATGTTTTGCAAAATTCTGAAACCTTTTGTGGTCCGCAATTGTGCGTGAGCGTGTCTAGGCCGGATTTTTGCAATTTTTTAACGCTCTCAAAGTTAAATTTTGTCAGTTTCGCCCGCTGTGCATTTGCACGTACCGTGTTTGCGGACAAGGTGCTAAATTTGAGAGAGCGGGACAAAAACACTGTCACGCAAAATTGCGGACAACGCTGAATTTCAAAATTCAGCGTGTCATTGTCTGAACATTTTCCGCAATTTGTGCGGAAAATCAGAGTCATCCGCAATTTTACGTGACAGTGTTGAACTTCCCCGGTTTTGTCACGCTCTCAAATTTGACGCAAATGTAATTTTAAAAAATAATTTTTTTTCTCAAAATTGCGAGAAATTCGTTTAGTCTGCAAACACCATACGCGCAAATGCACAATAGGCGAAATTTTTCGGTCGGACGCACAACAAAATGAATTGATTTTTAAATGATTTTTTTTTTGCAATTTTCATAAATTTTCTCTGAAAATCGCGATTTTGTATTGTTTTTTTTTTCTCAATTGTTCTGTAAATGCGTTTAGTACGCAAACGCGGTACGCGCAAATTCACAGTGGGTGCCGCTACAACATTCTGAAACCTGCACTGGGGTATGAGGAGGGAGTGAGTAAACGCGCCCGGACGCACACACGCAACGCATCCAAATGAGGCTCAAAAAATAAAAAATAGCGCGAAAAATTTCGCATTATCGGAGAGAAAAACCAACGCGCGCGAAATAATTTTGAATAGAATTTCGTAATTTTCGCGATTTTGCTTTGGTTTTTCTCTCCGATAATGTGCAATTATTCGCGCGCCTTTTTTATTTTTTGGGCCTCATTTGGATGCGTTGCGTGTGTGCGTCCGGGCGCGTTTACTCACTCCCTCATCATACCCCAGTGAACCTGCGGAACATCGGAGCGTCGTAACTGAATTTCGCTCGTGAACACATAATAACACGCGGATCGGAATGGCGCGCAAAAAAGTGGGCGGGTTCTCATTATATTATCCATCTCTGAGAGTTCCACCGCTCGCCGTCTTGCGTCTCTCAATTTTCCACGTTGAAAATACGTATTTCGGCGGTGAAACT
Organism: Caenorhabditis japonica; assembly: GCA_963572235.1. NCBI lineage: Eukaryota > Metazoa > Nematoda > Chromadorea > Rhabditida > Rhabditidae > Caenorhabditis > Caenorhabditis japonica. The sequence continues at coordinate 19,174,811 of OY754343.1, read as the reverse complement.
TTCCGAGATTAATAACAATCGATTGAAACCCAATACCCCTGAAATAAGAAATGAAATGCGTTTTTCCCGCAAACACCTCACGCGCAAATGCACAGCGGGCGCTAACAGTACCCGTGCCACCATCAGCATCCTTATCACTGGCGAGTTTTGATTTGGTTGCCTTTGCCTTATTTTTTTTTTATTTGTTCCCCCCGGTTACCAAGACGATCGGACGGTTACCAAGACAATTAAGCGTATATATGTACATATATATGCGGTCGGGTTGAGCCTCTCAAAGACATGGTTACCCTGAGAGATAAGCGTCTCGACGCGCATTTTCCGTCATTTCGTTGTGTGCCAGTGTCGGCAGGAGCTCGGAGCTTTTTTTTGGCGTCATTGGCTGCCCAGTAGCTGTCCATCACCTGCCTATTAGCTGCCCATCAACTGCCCCACACCTGCCCAATATCTGCCAATCAGTTGCGCACTAGCTGTCCACTAGTGACCAACTAGCTGGCCTTGTCGACTAGATGTCCACTATCTGCCCATCAGCTGCCCACTAGCTGTCCATTAGCTGCTATACAACTAATGGGCTTCTAGTAAAAACGATTATAATTCATAAAGTTTAACACAAGCGTGGCATGCTGATAACGGAAAACTAGGAAGAAGAAGAAGATGTGCAGGTATCCAAGGACCCGATTTCTTCGTGTCTCCCTAGGAACCGTGGTTGTCTAACTAACCCCCCGCTCTCGGCCGCTAGACCCCTGTGCGTGTGTCACCTTGGAGATGGTCGTCTCCGGCACTTTGACTCTCACTCGACGTATTTTTTTTTCGCCTCCATTTTAAAACTACTACTTGCCTCCACACATTCAGCCATCCACAAAAGTGTCACTTTTACGTCACGGGTGGATGTGGTGTGCTGTCCGACAGGTTTGGTTTACGGTAAGTACGTCGCTTTTGCTGTGGGTGGGGTGTGGGTGGGTGCGCTGTGCGATTTTCGCAAATTTGAAGGTAATTTGCCGCTAAAAATCACGGCGTTTTTTTCACTACCAGTAACGGAGTTTTCCAGGCCACGGTCATGTCGTATTGGCGACCAAACGCTGTTTTTTCCGGTTTTCTCAAAATTTTTCTGTTCGACCTCAAATGTTTTCTGATACGATTGTTCAAAATTAAATTTCCTACATTTTGTGCACCTTTTTATAGCGAAAAAAACTTTCATTAAGGCTGAAAAACTTTTTAAAACTGAGGGGGCTGGGGGCCGAGGATTCTCTTCGGCCAACAAAAATAATTTTAACGTTGAGATTAATTTCGAAATTAATTTATCCATCAATTTTTTCGTTATTTTTTCTCTTTCTTTACATTTATTTTTTTTTATTTGGCTAAATAAAATAAAATAAAATAAATATTTTTTAATTTCAGAATACAATTGCAAATAAGGGAAATTTTTCAAGAATGCGGAGCGCGAGGACGGCTGAACAATCGACATGGACAAAATCAACGGTTTACATGAAAATTAAGTTTTTTTGTTTAATTAAATTGGAAACTTGGTTAAAATGTGAAAAAAAAACCACCGATTGGTCTGTAATAGGTCAGACGACCGACTCGGATAATCATCGTGGATGGATAAGATTCGTGAACTGCCTCAAAAAATTCGTAAATATCTAATGAGATTTATGAATTTTCACGAGGAAATTTACGAATCTCATGAGATAGTTTACGAATCTTTTGAGCCAGTTTGCGAATCTCATTCAACCACGATAATTATTCGAATTAGTCTTTTGAAATCCGTAAATTTTCTAAAAAAATAGAACAATAAAATGCCAACTGCTTTTCAATAAAGTAAAAACTGTAAAATAGTGTCCAAAATCTTCATGAATCTGCTTTAAAAATTATAAAACGGAAAAACTGAACATAGAAAATTGTCAAATAATTTTTTCAGTCAATTTCCTCCTTTCCGGCTTGTCCGTTTGTTTTGAAAATTTTGCTCCAAGATATCAGATCGATCGGGGTTTTTATCGCATTTTCTCATCATTTGTTTGTAATTTTTAATTTATTTTCATTACTTCTTATGTATGGCCCCTTAATTTGTATTTTTGTATTTATCTATCAGTCATATCAGCCACGGTATGCTTGTTTTTGTATTGATTCTGATTTTTTTTTATTGTGTTTATGAATAATTATGCAATTTTATTGTTCAATTAATTATTTTATTATTTTAGCAATAAAGTTTAATTGTTTATTCACAGCAGGGACTTGAAAATGTTCACTACAGACTCTCAAAAATGTTCACAACAGTCTCAAAAATGTTGATAACAGAGACTCAAAAATGTAAAATGAAAAACTGCGCGGAGTTTTTGCAAACCACGCCCCTTTCTCCGCCCACTTTTCACGCTGATTGGTGGCTGTTTCGCGAGCAAATTTTCTACAGCAGGTAGTGAGAAAAACGCCGTGAAAAATCGGACAATTTGCTCCCAAATCAACAATTTTCCGCCAAAAATCGACAAATTTCCCCCAAAATCAGCCAATTGCCGCTAAAAATCTTCCAATTTGCTCCCAAAATCGGCCAATTTCCGCCAAAAGCAGCGTGTCTGCTCACTGGCATCAGCCAGCACGCCGCAAATTCGCCGAGAACTTGCGGGACAATGCAATCGTGCTCTATTGCACGCGAAACGTGTCGCGTTGCGGTGCGGCGCGGCGCGGCACGTTTCTGCGGCTATTCGAAAATTTTCAATCGTGTTAGTCATTTTTTCTATCATTTTTACGATAATTTCGCTTTTATATTGATAAATTGGTGAAAAAAATTGTTCTGAGACCAAAAACATAATTTTTTTATTGATTTTATTATTTTTCTTTCAGTAAAGCCTGTTTTTCTTTGTAAAATGTATGTATTGCATCTTTTAATACCATAAAATTGCGCAAACGTCGATTTTCGTAAAGATTTATCCTGCAAAAACACCAAAAAACTCAAAAAGATTATTTCGAAATGGTGGCTGAACGAAATTCGTCGTTCTTAGGCTTAAAAAATTTCTAAAGACCTCAGCTATAATTCCGTTGGAGCAAATGTGGGAAAAAATTAAGAATTTATGCTTTTTTTCCCGAAAAACATTAAAAAAAATGCCTCAAAATTTGAATTTCGCGCGAAAAAATCCAATGGGGCGCGTTTGCTCGGCTCCGCCCACATTTCAAATCCTGGTCACCGTGCGATGGAATAAAAAACGGCCAGCCGGCTCAAACAAGAAAAATAATGGGAATTTTATGGAAAATGAGAGCTAGGATCCATGAAACAGGAAATCGGAATTTTCCGGAAAATGGGTTTGTCTTTTTCTCTGCGTCTCTCACAACCAGCATGCAAAATTCATAATTTTCCGAATTTAGGTTTCCCGAAAATGATTTTCCTCTCGTTTTATATTTTCATGGATCCGATCCGGCCTCTGATTGAAATATTTAAATATTTGGAAAACAAAAAAAATTGCAGCGCGGTGTTTGCGTACTTTTGAAATTCAAACGGCAATCAAAGAAATATTTAGCATGGAAAATGAAGAGAAACGTCCCCCTTTTCGTTTGAATTTTAAAAGTACGCAAACACCGCGGTGCAACTTTTTTGTTTTCACAATAAATAACATTTTAAAAATTACCCGAGTCGAAAAACAATACGAATTTACGCTTTACATACATATTTCACACCTTTCTACTGAAATTTTGGTGTCAAAACGATATTTTTCATCAATTATCGTGAAACAGACTAGCACGTTTGAAAATTTGGAACCGCCCGTCGAGCCAATACGCGACGCCGACACGTTCACGGTGTGTTGAAGCGTACATTTTTTCAAAAATAATAAAAAGTACGCAAATTGCCGTCACATGCGCTTTCAAATTATAACGCTACAGGTTTGTGTGCATGCGCCGAAACTTACGACAATTGAAAAAACGTTTTTCATTGAAAACGCATGAAACAATTCTGTTTATTCAACGAAAAGTGATTCTAATCGACTCATTTTTGTTTTTTTTTATGCGGAAGAGTACAAAAAAGGTAGAACATTGCGTCCATTTATTGATTAATGCGATATTTCAAAAAAAAAAAGACCGTAACCATAAAACTTTCTTTCAATGAATAGTGCGAGGGGGCGCGTTTGCAGCGGTGCATCGTTCAACACACCGTGACGCTTGGCTTGTGAGCGTGTCAAAACTAAACGAAACTATCCTAATTAATTACCTAATTGTAAATAATTGTTTACCTCGGATATTCCATTTGTGCAAACTCGTATCCATCTCTGTGATCGTTCCCATCGTCCGACACCACCACTGAATTTTGCATCACCTCCATTTCTGAAATGCCTATCTATCTATGTATGTAGGTACATGTATACATATTTTACATAATTTATCCCTGTCAGTTTCTTTTGTCCCTTTAAAGTGGCTTCTTTCTTTTTCCTCATCTCATGAAACGTTAATGCGCTTTTTCTTTTTGGTGCATCGCATTGTTTTCAATGTGCCTCTTTACCCCGTTTTCCGTTACCGGGCTCAGGTGGCCCCCCGTACCTACCCCTAATTATCGCCGGTAATTAGTGGAAGGGGGGGGGGGGGGGTGGGGGGAAAGGATAGAAAGCGAGCTTTTATGTCTTTGAGCGCTTTTATGAGAGTGAGCCTTATAAGCGACAGCCGGTGGCGGCAGTGAAAATGAGGTAAAGCGTTTGACTCTATTGTCATCTTAATTAGGCCCGCGGTGTTTGCGGACTCGCGAGAGCCAGCGGATTTTCGGGGGGTACGACAGAATAGAAATAGGCGAAATAGAAATGCTACAAAATAGAATTGCTACAAAAAAGAACTGGAAAAAATAGAACGGCTACAAAATAGAAATGAGCGGAATAGAACAGCGCGAAATAGAACTGTGACAAAATAGAAATGGGCGAAATAGAAATCGGTGCGATGGAGCGCGTTTGCATTATTCTTCGAATTTTCCGATTATTATAGGATTTTTCAGTAATTTTCAGATATTTTACGCACTTAACAACATCGAAAATGAAGAAAGGTATAAAATCAATGCAGTTTCAGAAAAAAAAAATGGAAAATCGGCGAAAAACTGAGCAATTGAAAAAACAATGCAAACGCGCTCCATCGCCAAAATTTGTTCTATTTTGTAGCATTTCTATTTCGCTCATTTCTATTTTGTAGCCGTTCTATTTCGTAGCATTTCTATTTCGCTCAGTTCTATTTTTTCCAGTTATTTTTTGTAGCATTTCTATTTCGCCTATTTCTATTCTGTCGTACCCCCGATTTTCGAGAAAAAACTATTAAAAACTTTAAAAATGGGTTAAATAGATTACGGTAACACTCAATTCAGCTGCGTGATTTTTTTGTGATTTTTTGGCTATTTTCCGGATTTTTTTGGTTTTTAACAGCTAATTTTCGCTTATTTTTCGAGGATTTGAATTTTTATGGTTTTTTTTGGAGCAAAAGTGTATAAAAACGGTAAAATATTGAGCGGAGCTTTGGAAAATTCTGACAATTGACAAAAAATAGGCAAAATTTGTAAAAATGGGCGGTACGAGTCCGCAAACACCATTATTACCGGGTTTGGCAAATTTAAATCGGCAATCGAATAATCTGGGAATTTTTGGCGCGGATATGGCTATTAGCCGCTGAAAATGGCAGATATCCGTTGCTGGCGCGGCGCATAGTTGACATCTTATCGGCTATCGGCGCGGGTTTGGCGCGGATATGGAGGTTATAGGCATCTATATGGCTATTAGCCGTTGAACTTGGCAAAACCACTCAAATTCAACGGCTATTAGCCAAAAATTCCCCGATAATTTTGAAAAAGGAAACGTGTAGTCAGGTGGTAGCAAAAAGAGCGTAGAGGTGCGCGGAGATGTCAGACGCTGATAAAGCTGAGCTCAGAATCGATAAGCGGGTGGTTGAGAGAGAGAGAGAGAGAAAGCGCGCGCGTGAGGGGAAAAAGAACGGCGACTACCGGATTAGTATAGTACACTGATATGTATTGGCAATCGGATTTGACTAGGTCTTGGCTCGTTTCATTTCATTTATTTCCCTTCCCTTCCCTTCCCTTCCCTTCCCTTCCCTTCCCTTCCCTTCCCAACCTATCATTTTGGCAAAACCAACAAAAAAGGAGCACTCACCATCTTGCGACTCTTCGCCATAGCTGGCCGTGTTGTGCAGCGAAATCTTGTTCGGATCGATCATTCCTAAAGTGAAGATGGTCATCTTTTGAGGAGGAGGAAGCCGTAGATTATGATTTGTGAGAAGACGTAGTGGGGGGGGGGGGGGGGGCTAGGTGGCGGGTCAGCGCACGCACACCAATTAGACAGGAGCTTAGCTTGTGTGTGGCTGATTTAAGGTGGTGGGTGAAGCTCCGCCCGCGCGTACCTAAATCGTCTCCGCTCTCCTGTTCGGTGAGGCACGAGGGGGGCGGAAATGGTGGCTCTGGAGCCAAATGAGCAAGGGGAGACACCTGGAGCCATTATGGCGGCCAATCATCCGCTCTAACCTACTTTGTGAATTTATTCGAAATGGCAAGGCACAGGACAGGTGCACTCGGTCTTTTCTTCGACCTTATTAATCTAGTTGGATAATCGTCAGGTTTCTTGGCCCGTCCGTCTTCTTCTTATTTCTTCTCACTAGACCTGCCTAATTTTTCCCGCCAACGCTGTCTCTCGTCTGCGTATCGTCACGTCACATAACTTGACATTTTGCCAAGCATTGTTCCATGGAGCGTACTTTGTTTGTCTGCTTTTGATTTACCCAGGAACATGTGAAAAATTCAAATTTTCATCTAGCTCCCTTGTTTTTGTTTATTGCTTTGCTTTTCTGGTCTTTTCTTTTTTGGCTCTATTGTGTTTTCAATCGAGTTGCAGCATGAGAACGAGAGAAAAAAAGACATGTTTTCTCTGCTTCTCTCCGAATCGAACTGTGTTTGCGTGGTCGCGCGAAAAAAAGTGGGCGGAGTCACGCAAAAACCATATTTTTCTGGACTTTCTTGGCGTTCCCTGAGCGGCCTAGCAGCGTCGCAACTGCTCGCAAAAATGCGCTCCATTGAACTCTTGGCAGCGAGCCAATTTATGTGAATTGAAAAGTTTTCGACGAGACGCAGAGTGAGAGACAACGAGCGTTGGCACGCGACGCAGCCGCAGCGCGTGGGCTTTGACGATTAAAAAGGCGCGCGCGGTTTTTTTTTTCGCTAAAAATGGCCCACAGGGGCATGAAACTGGAGTCAGCAAATGCGCTTCAACTGGAAATGGCCGCTTAAAGTTGTGCGCTCGGGCGCATTCACTGTCTCTCAGTTTGCGTCTCGTCGATGACGACAGGCCTGTGGTCACGCGACGCAACCGCACCGCAGCGCCTTGCCTAATTTTCTCGAGAAAGTGGTCAAAAATTCAAAAATTTAACAACGAATCCATAGAAATTTCGAAATGTAGTGTTTGCGGATTTTCGGGGGTAAAAAAAACCAAAAAATGTATATTTTGCCATTGCGAAAATGTGCTCCATGCCAATTTATGCGAATTGAATTCGCGTTTTTGAAAAAAAAACGCGACGCGACGAGACGAGACGCAGCCGAAACGCAGCCAGTGGCGGCAAAAAAAAAGCAGTTTTCCCGACGCGCTGCGGTTGCGTCGCGTGCCAACGCTGTCTCTCATCTGCGTCTCATTATTTACACGTTTTCTGCTTTAAAAATGCATTGAATTGGCACTCTGGCAACATTTTTTTTTTGCGCGTAGTCCAATGGAGCGCACATTAGAGCGCGGTGTTTTCGCGATTCACAGATTTTGCCTTTGCGAAAACATGCTTGGCGGTGTGCCAATTTATGCGTGCGTTGTCACGCGCCGCAGCGCGTGGCGGAAAATTCAAAAAAAAAAAACTGACCTTCATAATCATCAGCGCTGTCATACTCGACAAACTGATCGCCGGCAAACATATTTTTTGGACCGGAAACCGAATAAGTTAGGTGAAAATACGTAGTATAAGCTTCTCACAGATGGTTCGCGCACTCTTTCTTTCTTTCTTTCTTTCTTTCTTCCACACGGCTAACAGCGCGCGCAGCCACCACTGCCCATTATCACCTTCACTCGTATCCCCCCCCCCCCCCATTCCCGTCGGCTCACTGATTATTATTATTTTCATGCTCTTTTCTCTCCATTCTCTTCTCTTCTTTGGTTTTGTCAAGTCTAACTAACTAGTGGCTAGAGGTAGTCTAGTTTAGGGGTCTTGAGGCGAAAGCAAAAAGGGTGGGGGGGGGGGGGGGAATTAGCCCATGTCGCCAGGTGCATGAATGACATGACATACCATCTCCCACCAAACCATCGTCAATGTTGGAGCATTCGAACGCGGGGATCGCCTGGAAATTTAAATTGATACATATTGTTTTTTCAAAGGCTATCCCTTTTTTGTCTGCGTCTCTTCAAATATCACTGTGTTCGCGTGGTCGCGCACAAATAAGTGGGCGGAGTCTCGCGTTCTCATGTCGCAAGTCGATTGAAAACACAATATGAGAAAAACGCGAAACTCCGCCCACTTATTCATACGCGATCACGCACACCAATCACAGTATTTAAAGAGACGCAGACAAAAAAGGGATAGCCTCGTTTGAAAACACAATTGAAAAAATCCCCCAAAAACCCACCTTTTTGAGCAACTTAATGTTCGGCTTTATGTCACTCGGCTCTTCCATCTTTATATCCTTATTTTTTTCTTTTTCGCGATTATTATTATTACTGCTCCCGTTTGCGTCCGGTCGCTTTCTCAGTGACCTTGTAGTTTTTGAAGCTTTTCTGGAACAAAAACAAGTAAAAAAATAATTCTTCTAGTGAAAAAAAAGAGTTGTTGTGGTCTGATAACGTGCGCCTGCCCCCGGTTTTTCCATTATTCTAGCGTCCCGTTTCGTTTCCGTGACAACCGGCTAAGGCTTCGCTATTCTATTCTATATAGACGTATCAGTATCCAATCCTCCCGGTCCATCCCTTTTATGTGATAGGCAACTTTTAAGAAGCTACATAAATATTGTCATTAACGGCGAATTTCAATTTCAATTTCACCTGTCTTGTACATATATACATACGTGAAAATTCAGGCATCTGGCTTTGGAGCTAACAAAGGTTTTCATGTTTTCAATTTTCTTGACAAGTACAGTATGCTCAGCCAACAAAACGGGTAGGAACCATCGTAGGAATTTTTTGCCAATTTCAAACTATTCCGGCTCACGGCACCCCAGCCTTCCAAAATTGTTTCTACCTGGCGCATTTTTAAAACTCTAAGGCTTGGTCATTTTCTGACAAAAATACTTTGTTTTAGGATCAAAATGATGGTGTCATCTTGAATAATCAGATGATGATTCGAATTTCTCAAAAAAGTAAATTTTCGAGTGAAAAATCAATTTCATTATTCGACGAACTTGGTGGCGCATTGGACGACGTCTCCCTTAAAATACTTACCGTAAAACCTGTATTAGAAGTGCACCCATTTAGGGGGTTTGAAAAATAAAAGTACATGTACTTCAATTACAGGTTTTACGGTATTTCCATTCTTAAAAATGTTTTTTTACAATACAATTGAAAATTAAGACCCTTTCGGCCGAAATCTCTAAAAAAAAAATTCTAGGTGTCCTTCTTTCTCTACCGATGGTTTTGTTTCTGGGTCGGTATAATTTTGCCGCTACATTTAATATTCAGTCAAAATGATCCAAGTGGTTAAATAATTAAACTCCGCCCTGAATTTTGTCTTATTCTCAACATAGGATGCTTAGAACTTGTTTTATCTAGGCAACGTGTTTGCACCTAATTAGCAGCATATCTATTTAGGCAAATAACGATTCCAAAATTACCATAAAACCATCAAAATTCTGTAAAACCCCAATAATATTCCAAATTTTCGATTTATAATGTTTTTGGACGACTTCTGAAGGTATCCAAACCCAAAAATTTAGATTTTTAAATCGAAACTGTTTCGATGGCTCATTAGGTGCCAACTATACGCCAGTATTGGCGATTTCCCATTTTTGATGGCTAATAGCCATATCAGCGTCAAACATTCCCAGAGTATTGTTCATTCGCGAAAAACGCAAGTGCGCTCCACAAAACTTAGTACTTCGTGGATTTCATTTTCGTTTCCAAATAATTTAACTTCACGTGTAAATTCAACGTGAAATAAAATAAATTGGCGACAAAAATGAAATCCACGAAGTACTAAGTTTTGTGGAGCGCACTTGCATTTTTCGCGAATGGACAATACTCAAATTTTGATTTCAATTCACTTCGCTTCGAAATAATGGTGTTTGGGACTCGGGCACGCGTCGCGAGCCATAATTCCGTAGCTCCGCCCACTTTACCAATTTTAGTGATTTTTTGCATTTCTCTAATTTTTCGTGCTACGAAAATATAGAATATTTCCTAAAAACCGACAAAAATTGACTATTTTTGTACTCTCTTCTCATAGTCTGCGGTGGCCTACAAAAGTCTAATTTAGCACAAATTCTCCCACGAGTACATTAATTCGGCACGATCGGACACAGCTAAAATGAGTGTGATCGTAATCACCCATTCAAAAAATGTTCGGGTTTTCGTTAAAATTTTTGAGTGAATCAGACTCGAAATATTCCTAATTAGATTCAAAATTCTTCTAATTAGACTTGAACTTTTTCTGATTCGGCTCAAAATCCTTTAGATTAGACTTGAAATTACTTCAAATTAGACTCAAAAATCTTCTCATTAAACTCAAAGTCTTCCTAATTCGACTTAAAAAATTTTCTGATGATTCTCAAAATCCTCATAATTAGACTCAAAAACTTCTCTAATTAGACTCGAATTTCTTCTAATTAGAATCGATATTTTTCTAATTAGACTCGAATTTCTTTAATTTAGGTTCAAAGTTCTTCTAATTAGACTCAATTTTTTGTTTGGTTCGAAATTCTTTTAATCAAGCTCGAAATTCTTATAGTTAGACTTAAAATTTTTTGAGAATTCTCAAAATCCCCTAAATCTGTAAAAATTCTTTCAGTTCGTAAGAAAAAAAACAAATTTTGGTATTTTTCTTGAATTTTTTCAAAAATTCCATGGGATTATTCACAAGAAAAAAACTGTTTCCAAATATTTGATTTTTTTTTCTCCAATTCGCGCTTTTTCTTTTTTCAAATTGTTTTCCAATAAACAGGTATAATGGATTCGTGGCGAAGTGACAATTTTTTCACGTTTTTATTCGAAAAATTGAACAAATAATTGAAGAAATTAAGATTTTTCGTCTCCCAGTTTCACGTGAAATGTCACTCTGCCACGAATTCATTATAGAGAAACAAGATTTTCCCACGATATATTGTGTTTTCAATCGACTTGCGACATGAGAACGCGAGACTCCGCCCACTTTTTTGTGCGCTACCTGTCTGCGTCTCTTCAAATATCACTGTGTTCGCGTGGTGGCGCACAAAAAAGTGGGCGGAGTCTCGCGTTCTCATGTCGCAAGTCGATTGAAAACACAATAGCATTTATAGTGAAGAGACACTCCTCACCTTCTGCGTATCTTCACTATCAACGCTAAATCGTGGGAAAATATAGTTTCTCTACCTGTTGTTTTTTTTTTAATATTTCAACATCGCGTAAATTGGAAAAAAAAACAAAAACAGACAATGGTTTTTCTTGTGAATAACCCTATAATTTTGAACATTGAAAGCTTCTTTATTATCCTGTTTTTTAATTTATTTTTTTTTGTCGTCTACAGTATTCTCGCAGTCTCAAACCAGCACACTGATTGTCTAGTTCTTTCCTGGCGGCACTGTCGTTCATATTACATAATTTTCTGATTCCCATCCTCATTGGTAATAAGCCTTTTCCTAGCCTTCCATGACCATATACTACTGTATGTTTTTACCTTCCCATGTTATTTGTTAAATACATCATTTATATTTTTTCTTTGTTCCTTCCCTTTCTTTTTTATTTATTTACAATACGTTTTTGTTCAGATTTTTCAAGATTCTCAAACCTCTCAGCCTCGTTCTATATACTAAATATTCATAACCATTATAATTTTTAGGATACTTCTTGGAATCAAGGCAAGCCCACACTCACCAGTTCATCCCAGGTATCGCGTTTAATCAGAATATTGTTTTAAAACATGCCAGAGCAGGGTAAATGAAAGTTAGGCCCCGCCTCTTTTCCCAAATTTCAAGCACTGTCATTTCAAATTTCTTTTACAGTATGCTATGCTCACAAGCTTTAAAAGAAAAGAAAAAATTTCAAAACACATTTCGGCTAGCTAATTTCAAAATTATTGATTTCTACTAAATAATTTTAAAAATTAAAATTTCGAAAAAAAAATTTTTGAAAAAAATTTTTTTTCCGCATTTTTATTTTCAAAACAAAAACCCATAGTTATTTTTAAAACAAGGTATTAAAACACAAACTAATAGTAAGGTCTAAATTAAATTAAAGCGCTTTTAAAAAAGTGTGCACTTTGTCGTAAGATCTGATGTCTGCGTACCTGTCTTTGTTTTTCACGGTTTTTAGTTTGATTTTTTCGTTTTTTTCATTTCTATTTTCACGCAATTTTCAAAACGTGACATTTCAATTTTGTCGAATTTCCAATCCGAAAGAGCCCAATGAAAAACGAGAAAAAAGAAATTTTTGAATTTTTTTTTTGAAAAAATTCAAAATTTTTTTTGGCCCAAATTAAAATGTATATGTTGTCTACAGTAGTCCCCAACCTTACTCATCAATGCCAAAGTCCCTTAATTTCAATTTCCCGCTGCGCGACGCGACGCGACGCTTTCACCCGTCCAAGACGTGTTCCTCTTCACTTGGCACCTCACTCACTCACTCACTCTCCGCGCAGCGTCGTGTCCATAATTTGAATGGCTCTGTGAAGATGGCTCTTTTCTTTTATTCTCTCTCTCTCTCTCAGTTTCTGTCATTCACGGGTAGGCGCCGTTTCTCTGGCTGCGCTGAGCAAGCTCACCAATTTGTCCCCAGGGAAATAAGAGTGTGCAAAGAGTACCCGAGAAGCACCCTGTACATTTCCAGACACACAAAAAACCTACAATTTAACCTCCATTTCAGCTCCGTCGCATTGAAGAACTTTTTGTAGCAGCTGCGAGGCGATTGGCGACAATTCCGAGTCTTCCGACGGTTTTTCAGGCGATTCCTCATTTTTCACGTCGTTGAACTTTTTTCGCCACAACGCATCAATGTCGAGGCCTTTTCGTTTTTTCGAGCCGTTTACTCTGGAATAATGGGGGATTTTTAAATCTAGTTGAATGATCAAATCATGAAACCCCGCACACTCAGAATTGTCCAAATTTTAATTGGAATTCTTCTGATAAAATTCGGGAGTTTTCTAATTAGACACGAAATTCTCATGAGTAAACGCAAAATATTTTAAGAGTAGACTCAAAATTCACCAAACTGGATTTGAAATTTGTTATAATTAGACTCAAAAAATGTTCTGCAAATTCCCAACATCCTAATATTTACAATTAGACTCAAAATCTTTCTAATCAGACTCGAAATATTCCTAATTAGATTCAAAGTTCTTCTAATTATATATTTTTTTTAAATAAAATTTTCAAAGTCCTTCTAATAAAAATAATAATATTCCTAATTAGATTCAAAGTTTCTTCTAAAAAATTTGAGAATTCTCAAAATCCCCATTATTAGACTCGAAATTACTTGAAATTAGACGCAAAATTCTGGTTACTAGAATTCAAATTTTCGACTTAAAATTCTCCAAACAAACTGGACTTGAAATTTTTTATAATTACACTCAAAAAATGTTCTGCAAATTCCCAAAATCCTTATATTTACACTCAAAATCTTTCTAATCAGACTCGAAATATTCCTAATTAGATTCAAAAGTTTTCTAATTAGACTTGAACTTTTTCTGATTCGGCTCAAAATCCTTTAGATTAGACTTGAAATTACTTCAAATTAGATTCGAAAATCTTCCTAATTAGACTCCAAAATCTTCTAATTAAACTCAAAGTCTTCCTAATTCGACTTTTAAAATATTCTGATGATTCTCAAAATCCTCATAATTAGACTCGAAAACTTCTCTAACTAGACTCAAATTTCTTCTAATTAGAATCGATATTTTTCTAATTAGACTCAATTTTTTTGTTTGGTTCGAGATTCTTCCAATTAAGCTCGAAATTCTTCTAGTTAGCCTTAAAAAATTTTGAGAATTCTCAAAATCCCCATCATTAGACTCGAAATTACTCCACTTAGATTCAAAATCTTCCTAATTAGACTCGAAATATTCCTAATTAGACTCGAAATATTCCTAATTAGACTCGAAATTACTTCAAATTAGACTCAAAATTCTGGTTACTAGAATTCAAATTTTCGACTTAAAATTCTCCAAATTTTATTTTATTTAAAATCCTGGTAATTAGACCCGATATTTCTCTAATTAGACTCAAAAAAACATATTTTTCTATTCTGGACGTAGCGAGACAGGACAGCGTGGCAAGTTATTTGTCAGCAATTGTAGGGTCTCGCCACGATTCAGCTTCTGGCGCACAACTTTCAGCAACGTGTCGCTACGTCACGAATCCATACTTTTAGAGCTTTTTTTGAGTCTAATTAGACTCGGGTTCGGTTCGATTAGACGGGAAATTTGTTTTTTAAAAAGGGCTAGAAAAAAACATTCGAAAGACCAAATTTTTGTTGCAGATTTCAGATTTCTAATTCCATATTTCATGTTTTTTCTTTTATATTGGTAGATTTTAAATCGCTGTTGCAAATAAATGTTGTGTATGTATGTAATAAAGATTTCTTTTTTTTTTTTCGCCCCAAATCTATTCTATCAAAATATGAGGCCAGTCTTGTATTTCACTTTTTCTTCTTTTTTTTTTTTTGCCTTTCCCGTATCTTTTGTCGCCATGTGAACAAAGTCAAATCGTCTGAAGGTCATTTGTCAATGACGATCGGGGCGCAAAAAAAGGCAAAAAACCCTTATCAACTCATCACAGAGGAAGTATCTTCACTCACATCTTCACACTCTTTTCAGCGGTCACGCTGAGCACACTGCTCGTCGTCGCCACCGGCTCCTCGTTGGTCATTTCGGTGAGGTGACACGCAGAGACTACCACCTACAAAGAGACATATTGGGATTATAGAAACAGACAGCAAAAAAAGAAAGTTTCCATGGATACCGATGGAGCACTGGGCTCCAAGAGGAAATAAGCGGGGTAGGAGCTCTAGAGAGAGAGAGAGAGAGAGGGAGGGAGAGAGAGAGAAGGTGGTTGTGAGGGAAGGAAGGAAGAAAGAAGGAAGAAGTAGGAGAATAGGAGGCAAAAGGAGAGAGAAAAAGAAGAGTGACCGAGACGAGAGGAACGAAACAAAGTTGTTGCTGCGTCGATAAAATATGTGTGGGACGGGCGTGTGTCTCACTCGGTTGCCTAGGGGTGGCTGCGGGGGGCACGACGTGTACGTTTGTGCGTCTCCTTCTCGCTTCTCCTCTTCTCTGCTTCTGTTGTTGTTGTTGGGGTTGGTGAGGGACCTCTGAAGACCTCTGAGGAATACTAAACATTCTAGCCAACCAGCGGTTGTCGCAAAGTACCTGGATTAGATCAAAATCATCGACTGCGCAGCAGGCTTGTTCATTTATCAGCAACTGCAGGATTCGGACACTGTGAAAAGGGCCCGCGGTGTTTGCAGACATCACTCCAACCTTTTTAAAAAATATCACGTCTGCGTCTCCGCGCGTTCACAGGAACTTTATGGAATCATGACACAAATTTTGAAAAGATACGAACGATTTTAGTTCATAAATTACCAATTTTGCATTAAAGGCGTTAGCAGGACAGCCTGTGCATGGAAATGGAATTGCGAAAAATACGGTAAAAATCTAAACAGAGACTGAAAAAATTTTGTTTTTTTTTTTTCAAATTTTTCAAAAATTAAAAAAAAAAAATGCAAAAAAAAAGATTAAAAATGGCAAAATTTGGACTTTAAATTTTTTTTTTCGTACTCAATGAGTTTAAAATCGCCTGAAAATCATGAAAATCGTCGAAAAAATGACTAGAATTTTGAAATATAACCGAAGTTTCGCAGGGACTAATTTTTGCGAAACCTCTTCCACAAAATTTATTTCGCACAAGTTTGCGCATATTTGGAGGAATCATGGGAGATGAGCTTAATGTTTTAAATATTTTCAAGGTGATTATTGACTAATGGAACTATTTTTTTACAAAATTGATAAAAAATTGTTTTTTTAATTCAATTTTTTACTCCCGATTTTTTTAAACGGGCATATAATATTCACATGAATAATTAAAAAATTTTCCATATTTCTATTAAATTTGTTACTTAAATTATTATTTTAGCTCTATCTTTCATCGCCAATCCAATCCAAAAGCAATTTCTTTTAAAAAATTCAATTTTTCCCTGCCGCACCATTGCAAATTTTCACGCCGCTTTTGCATTTAGGCGACCTGGGGACTAGAAATACGTGGCCGTGTGATGCAAATGTGGACCATTGAGAAAGTGACGCGTCGCGGTCAGAAAACGCGCCGCATCGGAACGCATTAAATTTTATTTTTTAGATATTTTTTTTTGCTGAAAAATTGATAATTTCTAGGTTATTTTGTGTTTAAATTCATATTTTTGAGGTTATTCATGAAATTAGACCATTTTTATGGAAAATACTGCGATTTTCTGCACAATATCAACATTTTTTTTCTAAAAACTAAAAAAACAAAGTTTAAATAAAAATGCGTTAATTATTCAAATTAATCCAATGAAAATCTGAATTTTTCTGAATATTGCAGAAACAAGTAAATATTAAAATTAAAATTCAGGAAATTATATGTCTCTTTTAAGCTCAATTGGCCCCTAATTTCCACGGAAAGTTTATATTTCCTTTCCAGGGATGCCTTCCATCAGCAAGACAAAAAGCGGCGAGCGCTTTCGAGCGCCTACAGATCAGGTATTTTAGCCAATTCTTCAAATTCTGAACAAATCTATCATTTTAGGCCAGAAAAATGGATCGAAAAAAGGAAAATAAGCGAAACAAGAAGGACCGGCAGCAGATTCGACAGGCTATGGCAAAGTACTGCAATCTGGATGAGACGACAAGCAAGTTGCTGGTTTTGGAACGGCAGAGTGAGTTTTTTTTTCTTCATCTGGAAATTAAAAAAAAAAACTGCCATTTCCAGTCCTCGGACTCGATCCCCAACCTTTTCACATTGACGTGCTGAAAAAGAAGCAGAAAGTGCTCCAGGATTCTATAAATAAGAGACGATTGACTTTACAACAATCCAAAGATGAAGCGGAGCTGAAAAAGTTTAATGAGAAAATGTCAGCCTATCAGCAGGATTGTAATAGGTTGTATTCTCTGGCTCGTGAGTTTATTTTTTTTTGGGCTCACTGTACATAAATACATATTTTCTTCTCTCCCAGAATCCGCTCGTCTCGCCCGTGAAGTCGATCCGGATGCGATTCCACTGCCAATGGGTGAAGCGTCCGCTTCAGGACCCGAGCGACACAGTCAACTTCTTGCTCCTTCTATGATCAAGTAACTTTTTTTTATACCTACTGGATAAGGCACCAGACTTTGAACGTGATGGGCAATGAAATTTGGTTATAAACAGGCGAAAAGTCGAATTCCAACTGCCGCCAAGACCGCCACGCGCCGGAATGAAACCGCCCGGTCCACCATGTGGAACTGCACCGACGTTTAGTGATAGTGAAGAAGAAGATCATAATGATCACGATCACTATGATGATGGCGATTTGGCACCTGTGCCGAGTATGTTAAAAGTATCTGGAAAATAATTATTTTTTCGTTTTTCAGTTCCCGACTTTGACAATTCGTATGCGCAGATGCACAGAAGTTGTAAGTAGTTAATAATTTTTTGGATGAAAAGTTGAAGAAAAAATCGGAGAAAAAATGTTTTTTTTTTTTAAATGAGGCTATTCACGAAATAGCAGCTCCGATTGGCCTGAAAATTAGAAATAATGTCAAAAATTTTGGAAAATTAATTTTTCTGAGCATGTTCGGGAGTTTTTTTTGACGTTTTTTTGAAATTTTCAGACAAATGGTGAATTTTCCGATTTTTTTACCATCGATTTTTAAAGAAAAGGCTGAAAATGTTATATTTTGAAGCAGGAATCTTTATTTTCAATCATTTTTTCGGTTTCAAAAATTAGGAAAAACCCCTACAAAGTATATTTTTTTTGTCAAAAAACGTTTATTTTCTCTGTTTATTGAAGGTAAGATCCTTCGCGAATGGAAAATTGATAAAATTTTCATTTTACGTTGCATTTTAAGCATTAAAATGGCCCTCGGACGTTTCGAGAGTTTTTCTGGATTTTATCGACGCGGTGTTTGAGGAATTTTTCTTAAAAAGCTTTTTAAAATGATTGTGTGAAACACCGCGTCGATAAAATCCAGAAAAACTCTCGAAAAGTCCACTTTCGAAACGTCCGAGGGCCATTTTTAATGCTTAAAATGCAACGAAAAATGAAAATTTTATCAATTTTCCCTTCGCGGAGAAGCTTACTTTCAATGAAGAGAGAAAATGAACTTTTTTGACAAAAAATATACTTTTTAGGGGTTTTTCCTAATTTTTGAAACCAAAAAATATGATTGAAAATAAAGATTACTGATTCAAAATATAAAATTTTCAGCCTTTTCTTTAAAAATTGATGGGAAAAAATCGGAAACTTCACCAATTTGTCTGAAAATTTCAGAAAAACATAAAAAAAACTGCCGAACATGCTCAGAAAAATTAATTTTCCAAAATTTTTGACATTATTTCTAATTTTCAGGCCAATCGGAGCATTTTTTTTTTTGGCTCTGCTGTTTGGTGAATAGCCTCATTAAAAAAAAGACGAAAAAATCCATAAAAACCTTCGAAACGTCCAAGAGCCTTAAAAATATCCAACAAAAAGTGCGCAGACATGAAAACGGCTCTATACACAAGAGGTTAGGCGAGCCAGAGTAGTAAGTAAGTAAGGAGAACTGAGACCGGTCTTATACACAAAATATAAATAATTTTAGGGATTTTATGGATATTTCTGCATTAAAATTCAGTAATGGAAAACCCCATTATTCACGTTGAATTAAATTTCCATTTTTTGGACGACAAAAGTGACTTTCATATCACGCCCGTAAATTAACTGATTTTCCTGTAAATCCACACATAATCGTGGCGACACAAAACCAGGGAACAGGCTTTTTTCTTTCTGCAAAGAAGACGTCAGATTTTTCATGAAATTCAGCGAGAATACACTGATTTCTAGCTGAAAGGTCGAAAAAAATCGGATAAATTTGGGAAAAAAAGTAAAATAATTGAAAAAAAAATTTTAAATTGTTTTCTAAAAAAAAACTAGTCTGCATGATCCCAAAGCCACCAAATCACCAATATTCCACTTCCAGTTGCTCCCCAACCCTTCCACCAAATGCCTCATCGGGTGCCCAACTATCATCAACAACACGCACAATCGTTCAACCCAATGGGCTTCCATCACGAAGACGCCGTCATCTCGTCTGCTCCACAAATCAATCGCAGCGAAGAGTCGAACGTGCCAGCCACACTTTCCGCCGCTCCAGAGCTCCGAAATTTGCGTCGCGAGACGGTTAAATTGGTGCCAGCTCAACTTTTGCGAAGGCCAGCGGACAACCGATCGGCTGCCCCGCGACCGGTTCCCGTGCAAAAACGTCCGGAACAGCAGAAACAGGCGAAAAATACTGACGAGGCGTACAATGATTTTATGAAGGAGTTGGATGGTCTTATTTGAAAGGGATTGCTTTTTTTTTCTTTTTTGTTGTTTATAATATTTACGAGTAAAATGTTTTGTTTTAATTGTCGACCAGCCATGACGGTCAAACGCGCTCCTTTGAACTTGTTATTTGGTCGGTTTTTATTTGTGAAAATAATTATTTCAAAAGTAGCAAATTCACCTGTTCTTTTTTTTTTACCTTAATTTTAACCCGAAAATTACTGAATTTAATACAATTTCTACAGTTTGAAATAAGTGCGACCGTAACCCATAAAAAATGTATTTTTTATTATGTTGTCGCGCGGTGTTTGCGTACTCGCGTTACGGACAGATTTACGAGGCTCCGCCCACTGTCCTGCTATTTTTTGCAGTTTTCCTTCTGTTTTTTTCAATATGATTTTATTTCAGAGCAATATAGTCGGCGAATACATCATCAACCTCGCTCTATTGCAAAATGCTTGTAAAACCGTGTTGCACTTGCAAGATTAACTCGAATTCTAGTTGTATTCCTTTTTTTCAACGGAAAATGACGTATCCGCAACGAGTTGCAGTTAAAATTTGATTTTTCGCTTCAAGACAGGCGCACTACACTGTTGAAAATTGAAAAGTGCCGTAGAGCGAGGCTGATGATGCATTCGCCGACTATAAATGGCGTATGCGAATGAATATTGAACAAGAAAATTCGGGAAAAGAGAAAAAAATGGCGGATGATGCAAAAATCGATAAAAAAAAAATGTTTTTCGCCTTTTCATGGTAATTTTTGCTTTTGTTTTTGGAAATAATTGATTTCAAGTCGCTAAATGTGTTGTTCAAATGGGGATTCAATTAAAAAAAGTGAGGGATTTTGCTCAATTCAATGCATTTTTTAATTGAATCCGTATTCGAACAACACTTTAGCCACGGAGTAATGGCGACTGCCTTTTTTTCAAACGACTTTTTTTGGCGCGGGAACACGCGCGACGCTCTCGTCTTCTCCGTCTCGTCTCTTTTTTCGCTCGTCTTCTCCGTCTCGTGTCTTTTCTCAATGTTTGCATTTTTGCAAACATTGAGAAAAGACATTTTTCGCTCGTCTTCTCCGTCTCGTGTCTTTTCTCAATGTTTGCATTTTTGCCGTCGAATGCGGCGCGTGCGCGTACGCGTGTTATCAATGGAGCACGTTTGCACCAGGTCACTCGCCATTACTCCGTGTTTAGCGACCTGAAGTTAATAATCAAAAAAAAAATTTCTCGCATTTCCTGTTCAATATTCATTCGCATACGCCGTTTATTGATCTGAAACAAAATCATATTGAAAAAAAACTGAAGGAAAACTGCAAAATGAGGAAAAAACGGAAAAATCATAGCAAAAATTAGCAGGGCTGTGGGCGGAGCCTCGTAAATCGGTTTGCAACGCGAGTACGCAAACACCGCGCGACAACTTGAACAATAATAGGTCTTGGTCACATTTTTAAATTGATTACGGTCGCACACATTTCAACTGTGTCGAAAAATGCGCTCGTAGATAGTTCGTGGGAAAATCGGCAATAACTGCGTCGCGAAAACCAGTCAGACCCGTTTGCGACGCGGCTGTGGTCTCACAAATCGACACACTGGTCGCGGCAAGACCGCGGACGGGTCGGACTGGTTTTCGTTTTCACGATGCAGTAATATTTTCAAAGTTTATGAGCAGCTGCTGAGACGAGAGTAATAATTTTCATTAAAACCAAAAAAATAGATTTTTCGCTTTAATAAATATGGTCTCAAATATTTATTTTTGCAAAAAACAACAAAAATGAAGGAAAAAGTTCAGCGGAGCGCGTTTGATGGTCTCGACGGGCCTATTTACAAGAATTCCATTTACTAGCGGTTATGAATTGAAAATAATAAACAATAATAAATTGCATTGGATTAAACACTTGTCTGTGTCTCTCGGTCGCCGATTTATCCAGTACACAAGTATTTTGATTCCCCCCCCCCCCACACGCCGACGCAGACGAGTAGAGAACGAGAGAGAGCACACGAGCGAAGAGACACAGAGCGGCAGGGTCTCATGACGCTCAGTGTCTCGCCACGATCGATCGGGTCTCGCAGCGCTTTTCTTTCTACAGTTTTTCATGGTTTTTGCTCAATTCCCAATGTTTTCAGACGCATCCCATCAGTAATTTCGCACGAAAATGTCGGGAAGAGGCCAGCCGGGCAGAGGTTTGTGGGGATTTGGGGAAAAAGTGGTTTTTTGGGGAATTTCGCAATATTTTTTTCATTTTCAAACGCGAAACATTCGCGCTAATTTTAAGCATTTATGCAGCCAAATTGAACTTGGCGCGATTTTTAAAACAAAAATTCCAGGCGGTCGCACACACATCCCAGACTTTGTGCTGGATACACATCGACGTGGAAGAGGCCGTCCGCGCCGGTTTCCACTCTCCACACCGCTTCAAATGCCGAGGGAAGACGTGGAGCAGGAGCTTCGAGAAGAAGAGGTATTCGCCGATGAAGCGGAGGAATTTTACCCAGAGGAAGAGCGGATGGATATGGAGAAGATTAAGTGGGTTATTTGGTTTTTTTGGGACGTTTCGAAAATTCGTCTGCATTTTGTCGTCGCGCTGTTCGCACACATTCCTTTTTTCAAAGCTTTTTAATGGGGTTATTCACAAAACCGGAAAAAAGGAAGAAAACGGAAAAAAAAACTTCTGAAAAACTCGGAAAATGCTCCGATTGACCTGAAATTTTGGGAAATATTGGAAAAAATTCTCCTGTACACGCTCAAAAATTTTTGGACCAAAATATCGATTTTAAAATTTTCAGAAAAAATCGATATTTTGTTCTAAAAATTTTTGAGCGTGCACAGGATAATTTTTTTTTTAATATTTCCCAAAATTTCAGGTCAATCGGAGCATTTTCCGATTTTCCCGAAGTTTTTTTTTCCAGAATGTGTGCAAACACCGCGACGGCAAAATGCAGACAAATTTTCGAAACGTCCGAGAAAAAAAACCATAAAAATTTCGACCTAAATAATTTCAGTAAAATCCAACAACAAAAAATGATGATAGTCACTCCGATGGGTCACAAACGTCTGCGCGGAAGGCCGCCTCGTCAAACGGCACCCGTCATTCATAGTCAGCAAATTGACGCAGAAGCCGATGAGAAAGCGGCAGAAGAGTACCTTTTTCAAGGTGGACCGGCTCGTGAAGAGACTATCAGCTCGCTAGAAGAGCAAGAGAAAACATCAGCTCCCCCGCCACAACCGCCCGCTAAAGTTGTTCGTTTGAGACAAACTCCGAAGAGAAGAAATGAATTCTCTTCTGCTCAGGAAAAAGCAAAGCATTTGAAACTTGATTCGAGCGCAAATGAAGAATCCATAGAGCCACTGATTCCAAATGAGGCGCATATCGAGGAAGAGGCTTCAGCTTCAGCTCCAGGAGAAGCAGAAACAGAAGCAGAACCACAACCACAACCAGATAGAGCGAAAAAATCCATCGAAGCGGTGGTTCGCCGTGAAGCACAGGCAGTCCGGGACCCGAAATACGCGGTTTATGAGCGGCCCGAGGAGGAAAACTCACGCTGCCCTCCGCCAGCGCCACGCCATTTGTTGAACAGGGCTAATAGCCGAGGACGCCCCGCAAATATGGTCCCACCTCATCGTAGGCCTCTTCCGAAGGATATAGTGCCGCCAGGGCCTAGCAAGCGGGCTCCAGTCGGGATTCCGAAGAGGAAAGATCATGTTGAACCTTCTGCTGATAACGATTCTGCACCGTCGTCGTCGAGTTTGAATTTGAATTTGAATGCAAATTCAAATTCAAATTCAAATTCAAATTCCCATGACACCATAAAAGCAGAGCCACCACCAGAAGCTGTGAGAGAAGTTGTCATTGAGGAGAATGAGAGCGATAGCGTCAACGCCAACGCCAACAACGGCGGGGACGACGACGACACCCTTCCACCACCAATCCCGCCAAGCGTACAGCAGCAAATTCAACAGCAGCACCAACAACAACACCAACACACACCCACACCATCCGCACCCCCTTCCAATCCAATCCCCATAAAACGAGAGCGTGAAGCGGGCAAGGATCTTCCATCCGAGCACTTTCCCAAAGAACGAGCACGACCCGTCTCCACCCGTGGCCTCTATCCAAAATCGCCACTAATGCAGTTCGAAGTCGCCAATCAAATGCTGATGCACCACGACGAGGACGGCGGCGGCGGTGCTCAGCAGAGAGTGCTCACTCTTCAAGGCGGATCCTTCATCGAGGATCGAATCGGACGAGTTGAGCTGATGGAGGATGAAGAGATGAAAATGATGAAATCGATTCAGCAGCAGCAGTACATTCAGGTGGAGGAGGATGGTGTGAATGTGATGTACGAAGTGGATCCGAATGATGTCATCGAGACGGAAGAGCAAGAGGTTCAGGAGGACGCTTATGTGATGGAAAGGCCGATGCAATTGCAGACGAAGATGGAGATGGTGGACGAGGAGGAAGAGGTGGTGGATGATGATGATGATGACGAACTTCCACCGCAACTTGTGGCTGAAGGAATTCCCGAAGAAATCCCTGAGGATCGTCAGCAGACAATGCATAATAAGGAAATGATGGAAGAGGAGAATCCGTTTGACCTGAATATGATGGAAGACGGTGAAATGATCCGGCTAAACTCGCCAAACGGACGAGCTCATGAAGTTCGCCTGGCGCGAGATATTCACGGAAATCCAGTGTTTATCGATGAGAATGGACA
Organism: Caenorhabditis japonica; assembly: GCA_963572235.1. Classification (NCBI taxonomy): domain Eukaryota; kingdom Metazoa; phylum Nematoda; class Chromadorea; order Rhabditida; family Rhabditidae; genus Caenorhabditis; species Caenorhabditis japonica. Next base: position 19,150,405 of record OY754343.1, on the reverse strand, counting down.
GATTGTGGAATTGGTGACCGATACTGGAGCGCTGGTCGAACCGTCTAATATGATGGAGCAGCAGCAGGAGGAGATGGTCGAGCAGGAGCATGGCGACAAGAAAAAGATGGGCCAGCAACAGCAAGGAAACGGAGAGGGACCGTCTGGACAGATGCGTGAGTTTTTTTTGTGGAAAGGAAGTAAAATGCAACAAAAAATTGAGTGTAAAAATCGAAGAATACCATTTCGTTATGGACCTATTCACTTGAATTAAAATGAATTTTTATGTCACATTTATTCACTGCAATACGACATATTAATGAATTAATCTGAATTTTCCTGAACCATTGAGTTTGAGTCTTTCTGCAAATTTCGCCCAGCCATGCATGCGCCTTTAAAAATGATCTCCGAGTGGACATGATTACACAAAAATGATGAAAATTCATGAATTTTTTGACCAGGATGAATGAAAAATCTCAAACTCAATGGTTCAGGAAAATTCAGATTAATTCATTAATATGTCGTATTGCAGTGAATAAATGTGACATAAAAATTCATTTTAATTCAAATGAATAGGTCCATAATCTTTCTTATATAGACAATTTTAGATTAGTCTGGTGTGTCTCACACACGAGTTTGCAGTCAACAAAACTGGATCCCGTGACCTCTAGACCAGGGGTGGGACAAAAAAAAAACTTGTTTTGATCTCAAAAAATTGCCAAAAAAAACTTTTTTTTGTCTCCAAAAAAAGTTACCAAAAAAAAAACTTTTTTTTGTCCCCCAAAAAAATTACCAAAAAAAAATTTTTTTTGGCTTTAAAAAAAATTAACAAAAAAAAACAAAAAAAAATTTTTTGTCCTCAAAAAATTTTCCAAAAAAAATTCCAAAAAAAGTACGTATTTCTGCCATTTAAAAAGAAATTTTCCAAGTTTTTGTTGAAAATTAGAGGTTTTTGTCAATTCGGAGCATATGCTGAATGAGTTTTTGCCCAAAAACCGGAACTTTCTTTCGCCTCCTTGTCTCTAAAAAAAAATTTTTTGGCGCATCATCAAAAAAAAAAAAATTTTTTTTGGTCTCACTCTTACCATCGAAAAAAATCAAAACATTTTTTGTCTCACTTTCACCATCGAAAAAAAAAAAAATTTTTTGTCTCATCCAAAAAAAAACCCGAAAAAACAAAAAAAAAAATTTTTTTTTGGTCCCACCCCTGCTCTAGATTGACGTTCAAACATGTTAACCACTATACCACAAAGGTCACGAGAACTTGAGTGAAATAGGGAAAGGAACCATTTCTATTTAAAAAAAATCAATAAAAATAAATATTTGACATAGGCGACGTAGTCGCCACAAGCCGCAGGCTTGTATATGATTAAAGTAATTTTAAAGAAAATTTGCTGAAAAGATTTGAAAAAAAATCCAAAATTACTAAAAACCGTACACAACAACAACAACAATTTGAATATTTCTAGACTTATTCATAGAAATGTCAAAATGGGAAGATGGCAATGTCCGGGAGCATTTTCGACATTATTACCAAAAATTTCAGAGCATTCTCCGAATGTTCTCCAATTTTTGGTAATTTTTTGCATTTTTATATTCAAATTTGGACTGTTTCTGGCGTTCTTTTTCATTTTCACAATTTTTAGTTTAAAAAATCAATAAATAAACAGAAATTAAGTAAGAAAAAGGTTTTTTTAAACGTTTTTTATAGATTTTTAGCGTAGATTACAAAGCTCTCACCTTTTTAATCTTGTTTATGGACCTATTCACAAAACCGGAAAAAAAATTGCGGGAAAAATCGGAGAATGCTCCGATTGACCTGAAATTTTGCGAAAATATTGGAAAAAATTCTCCTGTACACGCTCAAAAAATTTTGGACCAAAATATCGATTTTAAAAATTTTCAGAAAAATCGATATTTTGATCCAAAATTTTTGGAGCGTGTACAGGAGAATTTTTTCCAATATTTCCCAAAATTTCAGGTCAATCGGAGCATTCTCCGATTTTTCCCGCAATTTTTTTCCATTTTTTCTTTTTTTTTCCGGTTTTGTGAATAGGTCTATTACTTTATACGCAAAATTCCCATGAAAAAAAAGCATAATCAACTGAAAAAAAAATAAATATGAAAAATCGGAGAATGCTCTGACTGGTCTGAAACTTTGATAAATCATTTAAAAATTACTCTCGGACATTCCAGAAAATTTCAGACCTAAATATCGATTTTTTCAAAATCTTCAAAAAAAAAAAGATAATTTTTAAAACCGATATTTTGGTCTGAAATTTTCTGGGAAAGAGTATTTTTTAAATGATTTATCAAAAGTTTCAGACCGATCGGAGCATTCATTCTATGACGTTTTGCTCATTTTTTTTGCATACATACGGTAAAACCTGTAATTGAAGTACATGTACTTCTATTTTTCAAAACCCCTAAATGGGTGTACTTCTAATACAGGTGTACTTCAATTAGAGGGTGTACTTCTATTTTTCAAAGGTCTTTAAAAAGAAAAATAAGAAAAACGATTCGAGACCAGGCTTTCTCGGAAATTTCCGAAAAGTCGGAATTCCGTCGGAAATTTCCGATTCCGTTCCGAGACAAAATTATTTCCGAAAATAATTCCGTTTCCGTCGGAAATAATATTTTTCCGACGTCGGAAAAAAACATGTTTTTCTGTCGAAATTTGGTACAAAAAATGGTTTTTTTTTTGGAAAAAGTTCGACCATGTCCGTGACACAAATTTCCTATTTAAAACACAAGTTTACGTATCTTTCCTCAATTTTTTAAACTTTTTTGTGGATACTTTAAGAATACCGACGGAAGTCGGAATTCCGACGGAAATCGGAACGAGAATTTTCAATGATTTGTTCCTCCATGAACGTGTTTGGACACTTGTGTCACGGGCATTCAAATGATTTTCGATTCAAAAATTCTTTAAACCAATGAAAAACGGAAAAAAGCTTCAAAAATGGAATAAAATTTTTTTTCAAAATAATTCACCCGATGATATACCTCTATTAGAGGGTGTACTTCAATTAGAGGGTGTACTTCTATTTTTCAAAGGCCTCTTGGGGGTGTACTTCTATTAGAGGTGTACTTCTAATACAGGTGTACTTTAATTACAGGTTTTACGGTATTTAGCTGGTTTCGTGAAAAGCAAATTCAACTTCTCAAATATTTTCAGAAACACTCCACTCGGAGCGCCCCAACCTCGAATTCAGCTTCCTTGACAGCAACAACATTTGCTGTGGACTGTGCGGTGAGATTGTAGTCTACGAAAAACTCGTCAGTGAGCATCTGCCCAATGCTCATCCAGAATTTCTCTCACCCGGTGTCGAACTGGAAGAAATTCCGTACGATAATTGGCTGAAAACACGACTGAAACAAGAGATGAAATCGATGCAAAATGGATTCCGTCACTACGATGATCATGAAGGCGCCGGTTTCGGTGGAACAGTTCGACTCTACTCGAAAGGTCTGCGACAACTTCGAAAAGTCAGTCAAATCCGAGTGAATGTGAATGAGATGACGCTGGCACAGTTGGAAAATGCTCTGAGGAGGAAGCTGTTGGAGAAAATGAACAGGCGGTTGCCAGTCTCGTTGGTCGATCGTCTTCACGCTCGTTGCGACATCTGTCAGGCTGTCGTTTCTCTAAATAAGAAATTCGAAGTGGTCCACCTTGTTCGCCACTTCAACGCGTGGCATCCAGCCGAGCATCGTTGCTCACAAGAGTGGAAAGAGGGGCAGGAAGTGGCACCGTCTCAGTCTACACGACGCCCACTATCACTCCATGATTTTGCCGTCGTTCGAACCGACATGGATCAGAACAATCTTCAGTGTATTTGGTGTGGAATGTTCATGGATCGAGCCGCCCTCGGAATGCATTTCACGGAAGTTCACACGTCACAAGTCGTCGTTCCAAACTGTTCACTGTGCTTGCAAGAAATGGTTATGACTGCCAGGCTCATGGAGAAGTATGGAGAGGACTTTGGAATCAGTCTTCCCGACGAATTCCACCTGCACAGCTCGAAATTGGACGCCAGATTCAACTCGGAAAAGGCGTTGGACAAGGCGATTGACAAACATTTGAAGCGAGCCAAGACTGGCAATGATAACGATGAGGATGATGGACATGAGGATTCAGAAGCGGTTAGTGCTCATTTCAACTGTGTCGAAAAAGCGCTTCGGGACCTTTTTGTGGGAAAGCTAAGGAGACGAGAGTAATAATACTAGAACCTGATATTACGTATTACTGGAATGGCGATATGATACCGCGTCAAATGGTGTACATTGTGGTCTCGCCACGGACGGTGTTTGCAGACTTGTGGATTTGCGCGCCAATTTGAATTCAAATTTTAATTTTTCCGTTTCAAAATTTTTTACGAATAAATTTTGTTTTTAATTTTATGGAATTTGAAAATTTGAAAAAAGCAAGTGCGCTCCACAAAACTTAGTACTTCGTGGAATTCATTTTCGTCTCCAAATTATTTCAATTCACGTGTAAATTCAACGTGAAATGAAATGATTTGCTGACGAAAATGAAATTCACGAAGTACTAAGTTTTGTGGAGCGCATTTGCGTTTTAGTCCGAAAAAATTTTCAAATTCCATAAAATTAAAAACAAAATTTATTCGTAAAAAAATTTCGAAACGGAAAAATTGAAATTTGTATCAACACGTTAATCCACAAGTCTGCAAACACCGAGATTGCAATGTACACCATTTGACGCGCTACCACCATTTCAGAAATACGTAATTTTGGTACTCGCTCCGCCCACTTTGACACTTTTAAAAGAATTTTATCTATTCTGGGAAAAAACACCTTCGAAATTCAGTTACGATGCTCTGATGTTCCGCAGGCCAGGTCTGGTCAGGTCAGGTCTCGCAGCGAAAAACTTCGCAGGGTTTAAATATCGTAAATAAATTTTCATTTTCTCTCTTTTTTTCAACGATTTTTCCTCGAAAACCACCATTGTTCAAAAACTGTTTTTTTTTTCGAGAAAAAGGGATGAAAAATTAGAATTCATTTACGCTATTCAAACACCGAGCAGTTGCGGAACATCGGAGCGTCGTAACTGAATTTTAATTTCCCTCAAATGCTATTCAACTTTAAAATCTTAAATTTTGCTTAATTACGTTTTTTCCATCAAGTTGCGACATGAAAACGCATTCTCCACGGAGTTAAATTTTGCAGCGGTGTTTGCACACATTCATTTTTTAAACGCTTTGAAAAAAAATGAGACCCTGACAAAACCGGGGAAAACCACGAAACCGGGGAAGACAAAACCAGGGAAGACAAAACCGGGGAAAAAATCGGACAAAACCTGGGAAGAAGCTCCGCCCCCTTTTGCAGCTGCTGCACGATGTTTTGTACTGGAAGTGTTGAAAAAGTGCGCCGCAGACTTGCAACTTTTCCCCAGTTTTGTCCAGTTGCAAGTCCGCCGCGCACTTTTTCAATACTTCCAGTACAAAACATCGTGCAGCAGCTGCAAAAGGGGGCGGAGCTTCTTCCCAGGTTTTGTCCGATTTTTTCCCCGGTTTTGTCTTCCCTGGTTTTGTCTTCCCCGGTTTTGTGGTTTTCCCCGGTTTTGTCAGGGCCTCAAAAAAATGATTGCATGCAAACACCGTGACGACAAAATGCAGAACATTTTTCAAAAAGTCGCACTAAAAAAATAAACATTATTTTTTGGGGTAATTGAAGCCTGTCAAAATCAAAATAGTGGCGAGACGGCTCTGGGACGTTTCGAAACTTTTGTGCATTTTGCGGCGTACTAGTGTATTTAAATTTCCACAAAAATAAAAATAAATGATAAAAGCCTAAAATAAAAACCAAATGAGCGTGCGTTTTGGTGTCAATTGGCAAAAAAACGCTACGCAAAAACGCAAAAAAGTTTCGAAACGTCCCAGAGCCGGCGAGACCAGGCACGTTCTGTTATTTTGCGCGCACAAAAAAAGTGGGCGGAGTTTCGAGTATTCAATTAAAAATCAAGTGATTTCTCTTATTGTGCAAACAAAAAATTGCGACACGGTGCTTGCGTACTTTTGAAATTTCAAAATTGTTCGTCAATATCTTTCTATTACGATGAGCAAACCTCTTTTTCTTCTAGATTTGCACCACAAACAGCCAGCAATCGTTTGGAAGACGTAACCGTCTGAAACGAAAGTTCGTGAAACCCTGCTTCCGCCAAATTTGCCCAACCAACTCGCAGTTTTTCGAAGCGAAATCCGCGTGTGAATGGATCTGCCGACTATGCAACCGAGCCGTCTACGGAGCTGTCATCTCGGCAGGAGCCATCAAGCATTACAAAGAATTCCACCCGGCTGAAATTGACAATATGCAGTACGAACTCGTCAAAGCTCGCCTGGAACGCATCGGTGACGGATCGATGGAATTTGTGCATCCACAACTTGTCGAATGTCTCATCTGCAATCTCACATATGCTCTTCACAAGCCGTTCAATATTTGCCGTGCTATTCGACATCTAAGGCTGAAACATCCCGAAGTTATGCCAGAAACGGCTGGAAAACCCATCAGTGGAGCTGAAATAGCGGAAACCACAAATCTACAGAAACAAGTGTTGAAATCGGAGATTCGATTCGGAGAGCTGATAACTGATCCAATTGCACTGGAAAGGTTCCGAAAAGACAACTATGATCAGCAGTTTGACAAGGTGCAAGTGGTGTATGGAATAAAGAAGAACAACGAGCCCGCCTACATTTTATTGATGGAAAACGAGAAAATGGATTTGAAAACTGCGCAAGAAATGGCTGACAAATCAATAGCACAGGAAGAAGATGTGACGGCGGAGAGTAGCGGACGATTCGTTGTGGAAGGTGTGGAAGAGGTGGAACAGCAGTTTGAGCCCGCCGAGCCCTATCAACAAGACACGAAGCCGATGGTGATGAACTTCTCCGAGCAGATTGTGGAGGGTGAAGTGGCGGAAGAGTTGGAGGGAATTCCAGCTGGCACTGAATTCATTCCACAGTACGATGCCAGCAATCCGGATCATGTGTTGATTGAGGAGAATGAGATTATGGTGAGTTTGAGGAATTTAAATTTGTATTTAAATGTTTACTAAATTTTTTTTTTAGAATGATGCAAATTATGAAATGATTCAAGAGGGCGAGTACGCGGATGTCGATGAAAATCGGGTGAGTTAAATATTCCTGGAATGGTGATATATATATTATCGGCCCGCCACGTCGGTCAAACGCGCTCCGCTGAATCCAATACTACGTGGATTTCATTTTGGTTTCCAAATTATTTTATTTCACGTTGAATTTACACGTGAAATGAAATATTTTGGAAACCAAAATAAAATCCACGTAGTATTGAGTTCAGCGGAGCGCGTTTGACCATTTTGGCGGGCCGACAATATATACCGCGTCAATTTAAAATTAAAAAAAAAACAATTCTCTGCGTCTCCATTTTTGCACTTGTTTGAAAACTAATGCTCTACGCTGTGGAGACGCAGACAAATGCGACAGAGCGCGTTCGCCCTTATGGGGGTTATTCAGGGTCGGAAAAAAAATTTTTTTTTTTAATCCGTGGCCGCGAGAGTTTTTTCCGTTGCTTTTCTAGGCCATCGCAAAAGTTTGCGAAATATCGATTTACGGGCGAATTTTGAATTTTTTTTTTGAGAATTTATCGTATTTTATTGCTTACTTCCAATGAATTTCTGTATTTTTTCAAAAAAAAAATTTTCAAAAATTATTCGCCCGTAAATCGATATTTCGCAGGTCTCACAGCGGAGGGCCTAAAAAACTTTTGCGATGGCCTAGAAAAGCAACGGAAAAAACCCTCGCGGCCACGGATTTTTTTCTTTTTTTTCCGTCATTTGAATAAGGAAAAAAGGAAAAAAAATATTTTTTCCGACTCTGAATTACACCTCTAATAGAAGTGCATGCCCTTCTAATAGAGTAAATACGAGCGGCCTTATACACAAGATACTAGGGTTTTTTTTTTCATTTTTTCATGTTGATTTTATCAATTTTTGAGCTGGGAACCTAGAAATTACCAATTTTACCATTTAAAAAATGAAAAATCGATAAAATTGGGCAGACAACAAATTATTGATTTTTAGGTTAAAAAATATGCACTTCAATTAGCAAAAAAAAACTAAAAACGGTACAAATAATAACTAAAAAGACGATTATAAATTTTCGAAACGGGAAAATTCAAATTTGTATCAAAGCGTAAATCCACAAGTCTGCAAACACCGTCCGTGGCGAGACCGCAATGTATACCATTTGTCGCGATGTCACTATTACTATTTCAGGAATACTCGACCTACCGTAACCTGAAAAACCCGATCTGTTTAAAGTAATTTACGGGATGATTAAGGCTAATTGAAGTGCATGAATATTTTAAAACTAAAAATCAATAATTTTTTGTTTGAAAAAGTTTATCGATTTTTCTGTTTTTTTATGGTTTATAAAATAAGGCCAATTTGAGCTGAGCCGTGTAAAATAGAAGAGCGCCGAAATGAGAACGGTCTTATACACAAGGGTATTTTAAACAGGCCTCGCGCCATCGTAAAATGAAAAAATGGCAATATTTCGGAAAAACTGACGCCAAATTCGACACGTAAAAACTAATAAACAAACACAAAAATAATTAGAAGGGCATGCACTTCTATTGGAGGCTGCCGTTCTATTTTCCACAGCTTTCTAGACGAAAACCCAAACGTGTACTGTCGCATTTGTCTGCGTCTCCACAGCGCAGAGCATTAGTTTAACGAAACGCGTGCAAACATGGAGACGCAGAAATGGGCCGCGAAATTTTGCAATTTTGACGTCAACGTTACTGCCCTTGCGAAGTGCGCTCTGTTGAACTTTGCAGAAAAATGTTGGCATTGTGCCAATTTTTGAGACAAAAAGCGTGTTAGCGACGAGACGAGACGCAGACGAGAGACGGCGTTGGCACGCGACGCAACGGCCAGCACCCCAAGCAACATTTAAATTTCAAAACGAAAATTCGTTTCCAGGTCCGCTACATGACTGAAGAAGAAATTCAAGAGGCGCAGGCACGCGGAGAATACCTTGAATTTGCCGAGGAATACGTGGAAGAAGTGTATCAGGAACAACAGTAGTCGGTTTTCCCCCTTGTCCCCTCTACTTTTAGCCCATTTTTTTGTCTATTTATAATGGATTTTATGGTTACAAACCATCTCCAAATTTACTGCTTTCATGATAACCGAATTTTGAATTTTTTTTTTGGTTTGGAATTTTGCTTCTTTTTTTTCTTCTTTTCTTTGCAATACCCGTTACAATAAACTTCTATTTTGTTTGTAAATGGGGCTCTCGGACGTTTCGAAAGTAGACATTTCGAAAGTGTGACGTTTCGAAAGTGCGACGTTTCGAAAGTGTGACGTTTCGAAAGTGTGACGTTTCGAAAGTGGACTTTTTGAAGGTTTTTCTGGACTTTGTCGACGCGGTGTTTCACAAAATCCTTTTAAAATGCTTTTTAAGGAAAATTCCTCAAACACCGCGTCGGCAAAATCCAGAAAAACCTTCGAAAAGTCCACTTTCGAAACGTCACACTTTCGAAACGTCGCACTTTCGAAACGTCACACTTTCGAAATGTCGCACTTTCGAAACGTCTACTTTCGAAACGTCCGAGAGCCGTAAATGGAGCGGTCCACTTCATCGCATTACTGGGATCATGGACCGGTTTGTGTACGAACAAATATTGGAACAAGTGATGTTACCTTTCATCTCCTCGAGTTCGCTTCTTATTCCAGCAGGACAATGACCCGAAACACATCTAACCATGTTAAGGTGAGTTCAAAGTCTAATATCAGCTAATACCTTAAAATCCACTGGAGTATGAGGAGGGAGTGAGTAAACGCACCCGGACGCACACACGCAACACATCCAAATGAGGCCCAAAAAATAAAAAAGGCGCGCTAATAATTTCACATTATCGGAGAGAAAAACAAAAGCAAACCGTTTTATACCGAGTATAATAAAACAACTTTCCCCAACAAAAATATTAAAACAATTATCGTCGATCCTCCAAAATGTTCAAACGCGCGCCGCTGAACTCAAGGCTCTCGGACGTTTCGAAAGTAGACGTTTCGAAGGTTTTTCTGCATTTTGTCGTCGCGGTGTTTGAGGAATTTACCTTAAAAAGCTTTTTAAAATGATTGTGTGAAATACCGCGTCGACAAAATCCAGAAAAACCTTCGAAAAGTCCACTTTCGAAACGGCACACTTTCGAAACGTCCGGGAGGCGAAATCAAAGCTATGATATTTTCATTTTGGTCTGAAAATTATTTCATTTCACGTTGAGTGTATACGCACGGTGTCCAGCAAGGCTGTCACACGGCCGGGCCCGGCCGTGTGACAATTCTTTCACAAGGGGAATTTTCATACTTTTGTGAGTATTTTTTGTGTTGTCAACTTTGTTCTAACTTTTTATGATTAGCAATAAAAATGATTTACATTTTTCAAAAACTTCTGGTTTAAATCTTGATTTTTTAAATGAAACAATGTTTTAAAAATGAAGATTGTATTGTATTGTATTTATTTCGTTTCAAAAATAAACGTGTGTAGTGGTTATCTTTTAAATTTATTGCCTAAACTTTTTCTGGCATGAAGAATTATGAAAAATCCGATTGTACCTGAAAAATCGCTATTTTTATATTTTTTTGTGTGTCGTAAAGGAGAGATTGAAAAATGGATAAAGGAAACAACTAAATACACAAAAATTTACAAAAACTGATTTCAAAAAAGTTTTTATTTGTATCTCAAAAACTAAAAATTCAAATTTTTTTCATTTTTTGAATATATTTTTTATTTTTCACATTTTTACACATATTTCTGTAATTTAGAACCAATTTCCTTCACTTTTGTTCAGTTCAAATAGTATAGAACCTTTCTGTAGATGTTTAATGCTAGGGCCGAGGCCGCGGCCGGCCGCGAGATTTGACAGCCTTGGTGTCCAGGAATTGAAATGTGGGCGGAGCCTAATTTGCTGGCCCGCCAGCAAACTTGTATGGCGCACTTTTGGTGCTTGCGCATTTTTCGACTCTCGCATTTTTTTTATTGATTTTATTATTTTTCTTTGTAAAAAGTATGTATCACGGTCAGGCTTGTTCGGAAAATGCTTTTCGGAAAATCGGAAAAGGAAATTTTTTTCCGAAATAATTTTTCGGAAAATCGGATACCCGAAATTTTTTCCGACTTCAATTTTCGGAAAATCGGATATCCGACATTTTTTCCGATTTTATTTTTCGGAAAATCGGCTATCCGATTTTTTTCCGATTTTCGAAACTAAAACTGGATTTTTTCTTAAATTTTGTATTTTCCAAAAAAGATTCTTAACACAATTGTTCATCTTATTTCTTTGAAAAAATACGAAAATCAACAAATTACCCAAAAATTGAACAAGAATCAACAAATTAACAAAAAAATCAACAAAATTTTCAGTTTTGAGAAGTTCTTGGTACTTATAAGCGGCACCTAACAGAACTGCACTTTCCCGATCATTTTCGGAAATTTTTCCGACGGGAAAATTTTCCGGATAATTAATTCGGCGAATTTTCCGACGGGTAATTTTTCCGAAAAATGAATTCGGAAAATTTTCCGAAAAAAGTCGGAAAATTCGGAAAATCGGAATTTCCGTTTTCCGACTCCGACCAAGCCTGATCACGGTGCCCCGGACGGGAAAAGCGCCGCTAGGAATACACTCGGCGAATGCATCATCAGCCTCGCTCTACGGCACTTTTCAATTTTCAACAGTGTAGTGCGCCTTTTTTGAAGTGAAAAATTTTAACTGCAACTCATTGCGGATACGTCATTTTCCGTGGAAAAAAGGAATACAACTAGAATTCGAGTTAATCTTGCAAGTGCAACACGGTTTTACAGGAGTTTTACATTAGAGCGAGGTTGATGATGTATTCGCCGACTATAACTGCTGGCGCATCTCTCGTTCTCTCTCCCTCACCACCGCAGCGCAGCTATTTTTTCCACGGGAATTTGTTTCTTTTTTGATTTTCAGTAAAACTAGACCACTTTTTGAAAATCTGTCATTAAAATATATTCTTCATTTTTATTACAAAAAGCACACGATTGGTGCAGAATTGACGGAAGAGATGCATTTCAAAAAAATTAGTACAGAATTTTACTAAAAACTCAATTTTCTGCAACATAATAATGCATTTTAAATGTCTCCCTTGTGCAGAATTTTCTCGCGAACATTTTAATACTACGACCAGCTCGAAACGTGCGAATTCGGTTTTTTTCTTGATGTTTCAACATTTTAAAATGCATCTCCTCCGTCAATTCTGCACCAATCGTGGTGTTTTTGTAATAAAAATGAAGCATTTGACCTGAAGATTATATTTTAATGACAGATTTTCAAAAAGTGGTCTAGTTTTGCTGAAAATCAAAAAATAAACAAATTCCCGTTGAAAAAATAGCTGCGCTGCGGTTATTTGATTTCACGTGTAAATTCAACGTTAAATGAAATATTTTGGCGACCAAAATGAATATCGCACAGCATTGAGTGCAGCGGAGCGCGTTTGACTGTTTTGGCGGGCCGTATGAGCAAAATTAGCAAGAGCAAGTTAGCACTAATAAGACTTGGTATAGTACATTTTTATACATTTTCCAAAATCACTCAAAAAGTAAACGCGTTCGTGGAGTTTGTGCTCGTGATAGTCGAACAATTTCTTTGGGAACCGTCTCCGTCTCAACCTCCATTTGTTCTTCCAACGGCTCTTCCAGCAGGTGTGTGGTGCTAAAGACGTGCAGGCGGTTCTTTTTCGCTTTCCGTCCATCCACACTGCTTTTGGATCGGTGTTGAGTGTACTGTCGGAGTGTGTGCTTGTAGGGTTTCGAATGCATCGAAATGTAGTGGCAGGGCTCGCAAAGGTCCTGAAATTCGGGGAATTTTCGGGAAATAGTTGTTACTGACGGCTAATAGCCATTTTAACCGCTAGTCAAGTCCAAACCCCACCCTTCTCTCTGCATCTGACCAAAAGTTGACGTATCCTCGATCCAATAGATAAATCTCTGGAAAATCCAACGCTTTGTGATTGTTCCGATGCGTGTCAATTTTGCGAAGACGTCGAGCCCTGCAATCATCAATCAATAAATCGATAAATCCTCTTGTGGTCCTGCTCACATTGCGGGTCCGCGAACTTGACTGTACTCGCAATAGAAAATGGGCACCAGACCGACCAGCGTGCTCTTCACACCATACTCGTCAAACAGGTACTTTTCCAGCTCGTCTAGTGAGTATATGTTTACTGCTCCCTGTAAGAAAATAGAATTAGGGCGTGCATCTCTCTGCGTCTCCACAGTGCAGAGCGTTATTTTAGCTGAACGCGCGCAAAAATGGAAACGCAGAGAGACGAGACGATTTCAAAAATACGATGTGAAAATAATAATAAAAAGATAGTAAGAAAACGCGCTCTATCGCTTAAAATAAGTTTGGAATTTTTTTTATCTTTACGGGATTTTGGAAGAAAATTTCAAAAATTTAGTATTTTTTGTGAATATCTGCAAGGATTTTCCAATAGTTTCAATCTTTTTTTTTCAATTTTAAAATTTTCGATTAAAAAAAAACAAATTTCATTTCGCTTTTTTTCCAGAAACCTAATAGTGCATATAATACATCCAGAAACTATAGAAAAGCAAGCAAAACCGCATAAATACCGTGAAAAAGCAATATTTGGCTTAATGAACGCTCTGGAAAGTACACAAACAGCAGATCTCACGACAAAGTGCACACTTTTTCAATAGATCTGTAACTTGGCTGAAAATGGTCCGATCTAGCCAAATTTTCCGTAAATTATACTTTTAACTGTAATAATTCATTATAAAAAAATATTGTCGACCCGCCAAAATGGTCAAACGCGCTCCGCTGAACTCAATGCTATGCGATTTTCATTTTGGTTTCCAAATTATATCATTTCACGTATAAATTCAACGTGAAATGAAATAATTTGGTGACCAAAATGAAAATCGGATAGCGTTGAGTTCAGCGGAGCGCGTTTGACCATTTTGGCGGGCCAACAATAGTAAAATTTTAAAAAAATTTTTGAAAAACAAAAAAATTTTTTTTTTTGGTGGAAAACTTTAACATTTTTTTTTATCTTTTGAAAAATCAGAAATTTTTTATTTTTTAAAGTGATCGACTTTCCCATTTTGAGAGCATATTATGGGACACGTGCGTGCAAAAAAAATTAATTAATTTTTTTGTCCGTTATCCCAGAAAAATTCGCTAAAGAAGCTGTAATTCGGTTGCTATTTTTTCTGAAACAAAAGGAATAACTAAATAGTAACATTTTTTGCATAAAAAATGCCATAAAACAAGCGAAAAAGGCAGCATATTTAATATGAAATATAGTGGATTCGTGGCGGAGTGACAATTTTTTTCACGTTTTTATTCGAAAAAATGAAGAAATAACTGAAGAAATTAAGAGATTTTTCGTCTCCCAGTTTCACGTGAATTGTCACTTCGCCACGAATCCATTATAGTCAAAAAATAATCGTTCGTTTATACCGTAATCTCTAAGCCGCTAAGAGAGAAGTTTGCTGACATGAAACCGGACTTATACACGAGTAATTAACAGCCTAAATTGAAAGAGGGAACGATAGAGAAAAACAAACCTTAATATGCCCTCCAAAGTACTCGAATGGATAGCGGCAGTCGAAGATGATAAGTTGAAGAAAACGAGAACGATCGCGGAGCAACGAGGAGAGAACGGCGGAGGAGATGCTCCGAAACGATGAGGACTCTTTTTGCGGACTGTCCACAGTAGGCAATGTGTATCTCTGAACATTAAAAAGTGTATTTAGAAGAACCCCCTCGTTACCCCAACAGGCGTCTGTACTACTGTGGTCGTTTCATCTCTCGATTCCAATGGAAAACGGATGCGGGAATAACTGGAAGAAAAATAGAGATCGGAGCCAAATTCGCTCCATTCGCAGTGGACGAGGCGGCGGCGAGAGAGCGCGCTTTTTCTCTCTGCATCTCCCTTCATTACTGTGCGATCGGGGCGAATTTGCAGCGCTTTATTGTGTTTTCAATCGACTTGCGACATGAGAACGCGAGACTCCGCCCACTTTTTTGTGCGCGACCACGCCAACACAGTGATATTTGAAGAGACGCAGGCAGGTAGCGCACAAATAAGTGGGCGGAGTCTCGCGTTCTCATGTCGCAAGTCGATTGAAAACACAATATAACGAGTATAGAGAAAAACGTACCCGCTCCCGTGCAAATTGTCCCTTTTCAACAAGCTATCGTTCACCTCTATTGTCATTTTTTCTGTTTGAATGTAAGAAATGAAAAGGCGGGGAAATCGGGGCGTAGGAAGTTTCAATTTTTTTTTCAATTTTTGGAAAAAAAAAGAAAATCTGCGTGAGGCCTACTTTCGAAACTATTTAATCGGTAAATAATTATTGCTGTTTTTTTTTTCAATAATGGTTGTTTTTCCGCGACATGAGAGAGTGAGAAAGCGAGAGAGAGAGGAGAGAAATGAGAGTGTCAAGGGAGGCAGCTGCGAGCAGGTCTCGCAACGAAAGTGTAGGAGGTGACGCTCGCGATCGATTGGGATCGAGCGTCATTCTACGTTGTACTGCATTACCCACCCTCCCACCCAGTGGTGAAAATTTACGCGAACGCAATATACAGTTTCAGAAAGTGAGCGGTTCCTGGCTATCGAGTCGATAAAGAAGAAAGCGGCGGACAAAGCACATTTGGGACAACTGATTGATGTTATCGTGAGTGCAAATTGGAGATGTCGAGCACCCTCAACAGCACAGTCGTACCAACGAGCTAACCAACGACGAATGGAGTGGATGAAAGGCATGGGAATGGATTCGGGACCAGAAGCCCTGATTCTGTACTTGGCAAATCAAACAGAGTTCGTAGGAGCGAGCTCGCTGGCGACTACGTCAGCCGCTTACAAATTGGTAAACGGATCGCTCGGCGAAGCCTTCAATCAGATCATTGCGGACATCGTCAACGCGAGACGGAGAGAAGAGGCGCTCGTCAGAAAGCCACCAAAAATATTATCCGAGAAGGAAATCGATCAGATTGTCAATGTGAACATGTCGATTGGTGACCGAAAAAGTGAGCGTGATTGTTTTTTGACTCTTCTTTCTTTTAAAGTGATGCTCCGCGCGTCTGAAGCAGCCGAATTGAGATGGTCTGACTTGTCGCTCGAGAACGGATTGCTTGAAGTTCGCATACGCCGGGCCAAAAATGATCAAGAGGGACTCGGAAGATCGTCATTTATCGACTGCGCCGAATCGAGCACACTGGGGTTACTGATACAGAGACTACGCCTTCAAGCACGGAGCGAATTCGTGTTCACAAATCTCAACAACTCGATGAAGCTCACGTCGTCAGCCGTATCGAAGATCACAAGGGAAGCGATGGAGAAAGCAGGAATCCAAGACGCACGCCACCACGACCTGAGGAGAAGTTCTGCCAACGCTCTTCAAGGACAAGGGATGGATATCGATCAAATCAGACGTCGAGGTCGGTGGAAGTCTCAAAAAGGATTGGCACGATACCTGGTGGACCGCCCTGAAGCACAAGGTCTCAAGTCGGTGGAAAGAGCGGAGCCGGAGTCGGAGGCAGGAGAAGCGGAAGAGTTTTGTTCGGCGCTTATCGACCACGATTATCTCTAAAATGGCCTGTTATTAATTTTTGTGTTTCGTTTTTTTGTACTAATATTTGAGAAATCACTCTCTGTTGTTGATATCCTGTTTTTAACCTTGATCTCCCATACTTTCCCCCATTTGCACATTATTGAATTTCTCTCTCGTTTTCGCTCTTAATTTTAAATAGTTGTTATTGTTGATTAATTACGTGTACCATCTGTAATATGACCGAAAATCCACGTTACAAAAGCCTAATTGCCGAGAAAATAAACATGTAATATGCAAAGATGATAGAATAGCAGTTTATCGATCAGTGGAGGCGGAAAAACGCATTACTCCGACACAGGAGGGGTAATTACCCTATTCAGTACAGGAAAAAAACCGATTTTCGTGGTTTTTTTTCCCTATGCAAAATTGAGGAAAAAAGACAAAAAACTACAGTAGTCGGAGGTTTTTTGACGTAAACAACTTATCGTGTCGAGATCGTCCGATGAAATAACTCGATGCGCCTTTAAATTTCAATCGAATTCCCATTGGAAATTAAAGGCGCATTGCATTTTTCACTGCCGGGTCTCGACGCGATGGGTTTTTTTCCTGGAAAACAACCTGCATAGGGAAAAAAAACCGCGAAAATCGGTTTTTTTTCCTGCGCTGAATAGGTCCATAAAACCGGTTTTTCTGCCTGAAATTGCTCCGCCTATTTTTTTTTGTTATTTTGTTTGGATGATTTTTTATGAGTGCAATACATTATTTTAAATCTGTTTTTGATGGTTTTTTTTTTAAAACATGTTTATGCATGTTTTTAGATAATTCAATCTAATTTTCAGATAGACAGCTAAATTGAAAAAAAAAAATAATTTTTCCAATTTTTCAAAATGTTCAATTTTTAAATACCTAAAAATCAATACAAAAGCGAAATTGGCTTCACAACGGAGCTCAAGTCCGCAAACACACAATGACCAAAAAAAATTTCTTAATTTCAAAAAAAATTTTTTTTTCAAAATTGAGGTTTTAGAAGCCATGTATTCACAAAAAAAATAATTCCTTTACGCCTTTTTGTTCTCAGATTACGGTGTCTTATATAAATTCTAAGATTTTTCAAATGCGCTCCACCGCACCTACAGTACACGGCACCCCAACCTTCCAAAATGGTTTCTACCCGGTGCATTTTTAAAACCCTAAGGCTCGGCCATTTTCTGATAAAAAGGCCTCGGTTTTGGATTAAAATGATAGTGTCATCCTGAATAATCAGACAATGATTCGAATTTCTTAAAAAAGTAAATTTTCGAGTGAAAAAATAATTTTATCATCCGACGAACTTGGTGGCGCATTGGACGACGGGGGTGGTGTGCAGTATTAGACAAACATTGAATATTTTATTTTGGTGTATAACTTTTGAACGGAGAGGGTTAAAGGTTTGAAAATTTGCCTGCACATTTCATTTAAAAATGAGAAATTCAGTCAATTTTAAAAATTAAATAATTTTCCGATTTTTCAAAAATTTCGAAATTTTCGACCCAAAAAAAATAAAAAAAATTTTTTTCTAATATTTTAATATTTGCATTTAACATCAAGAATTAGATCTAAAGTTACAATTTCAGTTAAATTAGGCTTGATCGGCTCATTTTTAGCCGATTTAGAGAGCTTTTTAAAAAGTGTGCACTTTGTCGTAAGATCTGATGTCTGCGTACTTGTCGCAGCGGACATTAAGCCAAATATTGCTTTTTTCGCAGTTTTTAATGCGATTTTGCTCGGTTTTGTTGATTAAAATATAATAAAAATTCGAAAAAAAAAGTTTTTGGATCGAAAATTTTTTTTGCATTTTCTGAAAAATCTGAAATTATTTTTTTTTGTTCAAAATTTAATTGCTTAAAAATTAATAAAATTCATTTAGATATTGTGTTTTCAATCGACTTGCGACATGAGAACGCGAGACTCCGCCCACTTATTTGTGCGCTACCTGTCTGCGTCTCTTCAAATATCACTGTGTTCGCGTGGTCGCGCACAAAAAAGTGGGCGGAGTCTCGCGTTCTCATGTCGCAAGTCGATTGAAAACACAATAGAAGCATTTCAACGTTATTAAGTTTTGAAAATTTTTGAAAAAAAAATTAATTGTTTTTTTTTGGTTGGAAGCTGGCCTCGCTTTCGATTAGACGGGGTATTCTTAGCAGTACACGTATCTAGATACAAAAGCCCTCCCCCCTGGTTTGAAGAGTTTTCCTGTACTCCCCCTCCCCTTTCCATTGAAAAGAAAAGACCACAGTTATTCTCACATTACTCGTACTTATTGCGCATATTTATTGAGCATTTGCTCATTTGTTTACCCTCGCCTTCTATTCACTTTCTGGCCGCCCATTCACTGGAACACGTTCAATTTCTCGTATCCATTCTTTTCAACACCACACAATAAATAAGCTTCAAGTTGTTTTACCCCCAGTTCCTTCCTGCTTTTTTTTCCGCCACGTGGTGTGTGTCCACGGTTCTACGCCTTTGCAAACGCCAGATAGGCCCTGGCCCTTTCGCATCTGTCTGCGTCTCCACAGCGCAGAGCATTAGTTTTTTGTGTGCGAAATTGGAGTCAGTAAGCAAGAGAGGCACACGATAAGAAGCGGATGAAAACCATTTTTTTGCTAACAGAAACTAAGCGAATGTCTGCACAGGTAAACCGGGAAAGCCGAAAAGAAGTCTTCCGGCAGCTGACGGGAAGCTGAAAGGAGAACATCGGGCAGTCGAAATCCCGAGCTTCCGGAAGACTTCTTTTCAGCTTCCGACCGACTGCCCTTCAGCTTCCTCCTAACTTCCCAATATTTTCCCCTCCCGGTCCCCTAATATCGATCGTTTTTTTGGAAAACGGTTTTATTTCCTTACAAATGATGGGAAAAATAACAATTAACAAGTTCCGTATACAATAAAAAACATTAATAATATGTATCTTCGTGAGCCACAACGTCCACGGTTTTTTCGATCGACATGTCGTTCTCTGGGATCACCACTGGCTCCTCTGGCTCCACTGATTGCTCAGTGCTTGAAGATGGTTGATAGTAGTTTGGTTGGCTCTCGTGTACGAAGAATTCCGTTGAACGAAGAACGGGATCTCTGAAAGTTAAAGTATTGTATTTTTATTTAGTTTTGTTATTTGAAAGTACCTTTTCAGCAGAATTTTGAATTCTTCTAACATCTCCTGGATATAGCCTTGTTTTGATCGTCTCTTGTAACTGAAAATAAATAGCAATTCGAAAGTAATTGAAATTTACTATCTTACATATAATTTCTAAGCGACGATTTGATATGGGAGACGATTTTCGAGAGGCTCCACGATGTTTCATCAATTGAAAATCCAGCTTGAAGAACTTTGGCTAGGGTGTCGAAAAAATGTGTGTCCATCTTTGGGAATTGGGTTGCACGAGTGGATTCGGGTACTGTGTAGATTAGAAACCAAGGGTGCCGGCTGTGTATCTGAAATTTGCTGTTCGAGTAAGTAATACAAGTGTTGAAATACCTCATCAAATACAGTAATAACAGCCTCCGAACAACAATCGATTAACATAGTTCCAATGAGAATTAAGAAATAGAACATGTTTACCATAGAAATAAAAAAACAAAACAATATTTTCGAAAAATGTCGGCGAAGAAGCGGAAGGGAAGCTGAAGAGAAGCGGAAGGGAAGCGGAAGGGAAGCTGAAGGGAAGCTGAAGAGAAGCTGAAGGGAATCGGCTGCCCCTGAGCTTCCCTTCAACTTTTTGCGGTTTTACAGCTGCCTTTCAGCTTCCCTTCAGCTTTTCCTGGTCCTTCAGCTGCCCTTCAGCTTTTTTCCAGCTTTCCCGGTTTACCTGTGTGGGGGTATAGCTCAGTGGTAGAGCGCTCCCCTAGCATGGGAGAGGGCTGGGGTTCAATTCCCCATACCTCCATAATCTTTTTTTTTCGGTGTGCCTTCTCTGTCTGCGTCTTCACTGTGCAGAGCATTCGTTTAGCTAGAGACGCAGGGATTCTTCCTCCCTGTAACTTCTTTGCAGTTCTTTTGTTGATGGAAACACCTGCCCATATCAATTTCTTCCCGTCGTCACTTTGCCAGAGGGGGGGGGGGGGGGGTATTGTTTGGGTAGCGGCGCGTCGGAAGCTTCCTGGAGAAAAAAGAAGAAAAACGATCGGCTCAAGTGTGAGATTATTATCTGCTCGGAAGCAAAAGAACGACTGGGTGGTCATTAGATGATGGCATATTCCCATAGGTGTCCTTTTTTTTCATTTTCAGCAAAACTATTAGACCATTTTTCAAAAATCTGTAATTAAAATACATTCTCCATCACCAAATTTGGATGAATGAACAGGTTTTTTTTTCTCAAAAATTGCAAGAAAACGCTAGAAAATTAAGGAAAAAGCACCAAATTCATTTTTGATTTTGCCATCATCTCGTGTACTCCTTTTGGATTTTTTTTTAATTGACAGTTTTTTCCGCCTTTTGGCACTTTTGGCACCCCCATCATCAGATGGTGCGAAAGGCAGGCGCGGTTTGTTATTTTTTTAATTAATAAAGATTACGCGATGCGGTGTTTAACAAGAAGAAGTTTTATGGAAAAATTGATATTTTCGATAATTATCGAACTTTTTCGTTATTTTTTAAATTGGGCGAACGAAAATCTCAATATTTCCACGATTTTCACGATCATTTTTTTCAAAATCGTTCAAATTTTCAAAATATTTGCAAAATAGTTCTCTATCGGAATATGGTTCATAATCAACACTATTTTGTTTTGTTTTGTTTTTTTTTTTGAAATAATCAACACTATTTTCTGCCTCTGAAATCAAGTTTTCCGATTTTTCAGTGTTATTTTCAAAACCCCAAGGCTTTGTCATTTTCCGTGGAAAATTGCTCGTTTTTGGCTTAAAATGAAGCTCACTTGCTGAATAATTAAATTATAGTTCGAATCGCTCAACATTTTGTCGAAAAAGTTTTGTTTTTATAGCTAAACTCGGCAGAAGCAGAACGAATGCTCTGCACTGTGGAGACGCAGAGAGTTCGACAGAGCGCGATTCCTTATTTTGTCAGTGTTCTAAACCCTTTTTTGTGTTGTTTTTCTCATCTTCTGCCTTCTCAGTCTTTTTCTATCATGCTCCTTCCAAACATGTTTGCCCAAGTGATCGCGCACGCACCTGGCCCGGTGGTCACTTCCTACATCAATGCCTATCAAAATCGGATCATCTGATTCTAATACGCGCAATTTTCTTTTCTTTTTCTTCCGGTCTTTCTCTTTTTTTCTGATGGGATCCCAACACGTGGCACGTTGGGGGAAAGAGCCTTTCTGGGCATAAAGTTGGCATGTCGCCGGCCTGGGAGCAGATTAAATAAATAGAGCCTGGATGAATAATATTCTCTTCGCTCTTCGTTTTGTTTCCGCCTCTTCTATTTATCCTCGGCAAAACAATAAAGAAACAATTGGCTCGTTCCTTCTTTCTCGATTAGCGCAAATAAACAGGCGGCCGTTTCTTAGGTTTTTTTCGCTTTTTCTTCCGAATAAAGAGACTTTCCGGAAGTGTAGAATTTGGGAAAGTTAGGGGCACTTTTAAGAATTAGTCTGCAAACACCGAATCGGACGACAAAAAAAAGTTTTTTTTTTTGTTGAAAAAAATGCCTGATTTTTTTTTAATTCTTTGTGGCTTTTTGTAGTGATTATGCAACCGCATTTTCTTTTTTCTATCTTTAAAAAATAATCAAAGATTTCCTTAAATTTTCCAGCATGCTCCGCCCCTTCTTCACCGCTCTTTTGACAATCGAGCTCGTCATTTCCATGGCACCCACTCCACACATTGATTGGTGTCTTTATTGGCGATATTTGAACAAGGATCAGTTTAGACCAGAGTGCAATGGTGTCTATAGGCTGCGGTTTGCTAAGCATAAAGGTATGAATTAAAAAAAAATTGTTTTCATTGTTTTTTTTTTGATTTTTTAAAATTCAACATTTAAAAAACACCTTTCAGCCCACGATCACCGGCGAGTGAACACTCCGACAAACATCTGGACACCTGCTTTTCCACTGCACTTTAAAAAATTCAGCTCGTACATTCCAACGTCAAATTCTATAATAATTGGAGCGGATAATGATAACTTTGGTTAGTTTTGCCTTTTCAGGCTTCTTTTTTTGCAGGGATAATTATTGATTAAAGCAATTTACTCAAAAGTTAATAAATCCCCTAAAATTAAATGTTAAAATTAATTTTGAAAATTTGAGATTTTTCAAAAAAATTTCCAATTTTTGACCCAAAAACATTTTTTTATATTTTTCAATTTTTCAGTATTTCACATATTAATCAATAAATCCACCGTGAATCGCAAAAAATCTAGTTAAAAACCGTTAAAAACAATATTTGGCTTCGACAATTATGTATGCAAACACCAGATCTCACGACAAAGTGCACACATTTTCAAAAATGCCATAACTCGTATGAAAATGGTCCGATCCGGCTAAACGCCACAAAATTCAAAGTTTAAGTTTGGATACTTTATTATGAAATGAATATTGTCGGAAAAAAATTAAAAATAAAAAAAATGTTTTCAAAATATTTGACCAAATAAAATTTGTTTCTCATTTTTATAATATTTATGGTTTAAATCAAGAAAAAGCACAGTTTCCGTTAAATTTAGCTTGATGGGACCACTTTCAGCCGAGTTACAGCAATTTTAAAATAGTGTGCAATTTGTCGTAAGATCTGGTGTCTGCGTACTTGCCGCAGCGTACATTAAGGAAAATGTTGCTTTTTAACAGTTTTTAATTTGATTTTTCGTTATTTTCGTTACTTAAAATCAAGAGTTCTGCAAAAAAAAAGAAAAAATTTTTTGGGTCGAAAATAAAATGTTTTTTTTTTTTTGAAATTTTAGAAAAATATGAACTTTTCAAAATAACTGAAATTATTTTGCAAGCAGTGGAGGCTTGTCAAAATGGGGCATTAGCATGAAAATTTTCAGGCCCCTAGCCCACTCCGTTCAAAAGTTACGGTATTTTCAAAAGTACGCAAACACCGTGTCGCAATTTTTGTTTTCCCAATAAGAAAAAATGTTTATGCTGTGCTCTTCTGTATGCATAAAGCTAGGTCTAGAAGAAAACATTGATTAAAAAAATATGTAGAGAAATGCTATGTTGTAAACGCACTCCAGCGCACAAATTTACTTAAATTTTTTAAATTTAATAATCGGTATAAAGCTCTCTTGTCGTTAAAACTCTCCCAGCCATTTCTAGCCTTTATATTTAGGAGAATGCCAAGCCTCGAACACGAATTGCCAACGATCGAATCAATGCGCTTCTGGACAGCTTTGCATTGACAATAATGGCTACTGTTGTGGAGTGGAGAGGTGGGAATTTATAAATAATGAAACCCCGCCCACTTTATCGCGCGTGATGCAATTTGAAGAGACTTCTAACGAGTTGCGTCATGAAAAATGGCTATCCCTTTTTTGTCTGCGTCTCTTCAAATCAAACCAATAAGTGGGCGGGGTTTCGTGTTTTCATGATGCGACTCGAGGGAAAATGCATTAAAATAAAACAAAAACGACTATTTACAGTATACCCGCAAAATGTCCATCACCTGAAACTCTGGCGCCACATTGCTCATTCCACCGGAGAGGTGTGAACTGGTGCGACACCGATTCCGAATGTGCACCTCATCTGGCTCCACGTCACAACCTTTACTTCTATCGGGACGACGTAATGTTGGACAGCTCTCCAACTTTGTGTTGTCCAACCAAATGCGGATATAATGTTTGTGCGCGTTGAGATGTACATATTCAGGAAATTTTTGGCTAATAGCCATTGAATTTGGGGCTAGTAGCTTTTTTCAATGGCTATTAGCCACATAGTCAAACAATTCCTGAGAATTTCTATGGCACACGGCCCGAGTTCGATGGATATTAGCAAAAAATTTCCTATGTAATTATGATTATTTGAATGTACTATATTTGAACCCCTCCCCTACGTGTGTTTGGGTGCTATTGCGGAATAGAACTGCCGGAAATGAAGCCTTACGAACTCAATTACCCATCATGTATTTACAACGAAATACATTTTCGAGCTGCTCTAGGATTTCCGGTTCAGCACAGCTTCATTTTAGGCAGTTCTATTCCGCAATCGCACCGTTTTTTGGTTGCTGTTTCGAACAATTGTATATGTATTTAGCATAGAAAATACGAGTTACTGCCCCCCGCCTTTCGAGAGAATTCAGTTCTCACATATTTTGTTTTCAATCGAGTTGCAGCATGAGAAAGAGAGAAAAAAACATGTTTTCTCTGCTTCTCTTCGAATCGAACTGTGTTTGCGCGGTCGCGCGAAAAAAAGTGGGCGGAGTCACGCGTTCTCATGTCGCAAGTCGATTGAAAAAACAATACATACATATTTTTTTTTGTGTACTGTACATATTGTTTTCATTGATTTATAGTCGGCGAATACGTCACCAACCTCGCTCTACTGCCAAATTCCTGTAAAACCGTGACCAGGGGTGCCACAAAAAAAAAACAAAAAAAATGTTTTTCATTTTTACCGCGTATTTTTATCGTTTTTTATCAAAATACTATCAAATTTAACGATTTTATTTATGCAGAAAGGTGGAAAATTGCGAAAAATGTGCGAAAACTGTTTGCGGGACATCTCGAAAACACGTACTCTAGTATTTGCTCCAAGTTTTTCTTTTCAATCTTTGATTTAAAATAAAATCGGAAATTTTTTGAAACAAAAAACCTATGCGAAAAAAAATAATACGTTTTTCGCAATTGGTGCGAAAAATGCGAAAAACAAAAAAAAACCAACAAAAAAAAACGGCACCCCTGACCGTGACGCACTTGCAGTGCAAGATTGGCTCGAATTCTAGTTTTATTATTTTTTCCAACGGAAAATGACGAGTCGCCTTTCAAATTTGATTTTTTGCTTCAAAAAAGGCTCACGACACTGTTGAAAATTAAAAAGTACCGTAGAGCGCGGTTGACGATGCATTCGCCGAGTATATTTCGAAAAAAGGAGTATTTAAATAAATAATAAAGTTGATATATTTTTTTAAAGGTATGTTGGACGGAATTTCGGAAAATAACAAGGCGTATTCCCAAAAAAAAAAAAAAATTTTTCGCCAAAAATCCAACATTGCGCTTCAGTTTTGTCATCATTCCAAGCCAACAAATATTCATACTTCATTATTTAGTGGAAAAAAATTTAAAAAAAAAAAAAGGAAAAACTAGAAAAACGGGAGAAAAAGCCGATCAGACCAATACAATTTTCGAAAACAAAAAATGTCCGCAAACACCGAGCACAAAGTTGCAGTCATTTGGCTACAGTAGCCAAAGAGTAAATTAATCGAGAGCGTGACAAAACCGGGGAAAAACGAGAAACCGGGGAACATAAAACCGGGGAACGCAAAATCGGGGAAAAATGTCAAAAACCGGGGAATTCGACACTGTCACGTAATATTGCGGATGACTCTGATTTTCCGCGCAAATTGCGGAAAATGTTCAGACAAATTTTGAAATTCAGCTTTGTCCGCAATATTATGTGGCAGTGTCGAATTCCCCGGTTTTTGACATTTTTCCCCGGTTTTGCGTTCCCCGGTTTTGTGTTCCCCGGTTTCTCGTTTTTCCCCGGTTTTGTCACGCTCTCAATTAATCGACTTTTGATAAATTTGCAGTTTTAAGATAAAACTGTTTAAAAGCGCAACTCTTGAGCATTGTGTAATAAAAAAAATATTTTCAGAAATTTCGGATTTTCAAATTTTAGAATTAAAAAAAATTTTTTTAAGTCTTTAAAAATCGTGTTTTTTTCCTGTCAAGTGCAGGCGAAACACGCCAGTGTATTGACGCATTTCTTGGTTCGGATGGCGTTTAGTGCTCAATTTTTCTGCTAAATATAAGGAAAACAAAAAAAAAAATTAAAACATTGAAAATTGTGGTTTAGAGCATCACCTGGTGTTTGGGCTGTGAAAGTTGCATGAGCATGCACATGGTCAATAATTTGCTTCTAAAATCGTTTAAGGCAATTTTTAAATTTAAATAGAGAACTTGAAAATCAGATTTACAACAAAAAAAATTATATAAAAAATTATTTTCGACCAACAAAAAAAATTTTTTTATAAAAAAAATTTTTTTTTTTCAAAACCTGCGTTTTTTTTTGGAAGAGGAAGTTTTGAATCTAAAAGTGTAATTTCCGTTGAGTTTGTGGCTTGATAGGACCATTTTCAGCCGAGTAATAGCGCTTTTGAAATGGTGTGCACTTTGTCGTGAGATTTAATGTTCGCGTACTTGCGGCCGCGAGACAAAAGTCCTTTTCCCTGTGTTTTGATTTTTTTTTTCTGAATTTTTCAACAAGTTCTTTGATTTTCACCTCGAGTATTATGGCCACTATGTTCTAGAACGAAATCTCAAAATTCGGCTACAAAACCAACAAAATAGACCATTCTCCAGGGACAACGAATCTTCCAAATATATCAACATTTTCTTGCTAATTGAGCACTTTCTCGGTGCTTTCTTAAAGAAAACCGACCATAGTCCAAACTGCCCACTACTCCACACATCACTCTCCTCCTCTGATTTTCATAATTTCGTGCTTTTCATCATCACGGCAAGATTGAGCAGTAATCTAAACAAAACCATTCAAGTGTGAAGCGTCACAACAGGAAATGTAGTCTCTATTCATTTAGAATACGTGCTAAATTTGAGAAAAAAAAGTTTTTGTTGATTTTGGTCATTCTTGGCTCATTCATTTCATTTTTAGACATGGACGATCCGTGTGAGACGGTGAGTTGGTTTTTCTGTTTTTAGGAAATAAATTGCATTAATTGTAAGGATGGTGACTTTTTAGGCCTATTCTCTTACCCACCATCCTATTTACCGGACCGCTCAATTTCACACGTTGGCCATGCTACTTTTATCGATTGCGCCATTGTGCTATTTCATTTTTCGAAAGTTGATCTATTCGACGTTTCATGGGAATTTGAAGGTATTATAGGATTTATCCCTGAAAGTTAACCGGGGGTCATAGTCTAATCCACGTGGCCTCGTCTTGCCACGAGAGTTTCCCAGTTTCCCAGACACGGGGTACTGATCACTGCCATTGCGAAAATGTGCGCGGTGTGCCAATTTAGGCGAATTCGTGTTTTTCTAAATGCATTTTTCCGACAAAGAGCGCGTAAGCGAAAAGACGCAGCATCGGCACGCGACGCAACCGCAGCGCGTGGGCGTCGGCGGCAAAACAAGCATTTCAAAAAATGGCAGTCTCAGCGCGATGCAACACAGCTCGGTGTTTAGTGCGACGGGCGGATTGATTGGTTCTTTGAGCGGTTTTATTGCTTTTTGGGAGTTTTCTACCATTTTTTGTATATTTTTGGCGATAACTTCGGGTGTATATATCGTGTCTATAATTTACGTGGAACACGACTTATATCGAACATGTCGTGGCGAAACGAACAAGAGACCACGTGGATTAGGCTATTCTCTCGCATCTCTGCGTCTCCATTGTGCACGCTTTCAGCTAAACTAATGATCTGCCCTGTGGAGACGCAGACAGGGCGCGCTTGCCTTCACGTAGGGCTGAGAAAGCCGTGAAAAAACTCCCATTCACTCCACCCCCACTAATCACATAATTTCATTCTTCTTTAGTGGGTCCTTATCGGATATTTTGGATCAACTCTAACCTTCTCAATTTACTTCATTTTTTTAACTGTGAGTTTCTCCCTTTCAAAACGTGGCAATTACCACCCAACTTATATTCAGCTCTACCACATTAGCGCCCCCTTCCTGGCCAAAGACAAATGCTCGTTGATAATCCAAAAGGACCTCTTCAAATTTGGTCATCTTGGGGCGATAGTTGAAATGACGATCCCCATGTTTCTCCCGTTTTCGATCACAATTGAACGCATTTTTGCGACACAATCTGCGGAGCATTATGAGCACACTCCTGTCGTTTTGGGACCAGTGCTTACTGTGGCGTCGGTAAGAATATAGGGACAAAAATATAACTTTTGAATGGAGAGGGTTAAAAGTTTGCATGCATGTGTACAGCTGTCAAATACGTTCAGAAATAATTTTACTGAATTTCAAAAGTTTTCAAATTGTCAAATTTTGCCCCAAAATAATTTTTTTTTTCAAATTTTTGGACGAAAAAAATTTTTTTTTTTCAAAATTTTTTTTCAAAGTTTTATTATTTTTTCTCTTGTCGAGCGGGCACTCGATTTTCCTGATGTTTTTCCTTTAAAGTCACAGTGCGCATTGCGCGCCGCCAGATGCAAAAGATAAACTATTTTCACGTGACCTCTGGCGTGCGCGGAAACGTGGGCGGCGAGCTTGCTGGATTCAGACAGGCGGTTAGATGATTCATTCCTTATTCCTAATTCTTGATTCTTTGATTCTATTGGTGCTGTATCGTGGTTTCAATAAACCGTTATTGATTCACCACCGTCTTCCTGTCGTTGAGTCGTGAGCTGCTGGCAGCCACGCACCGTTCGCCACTTCAACAACTTCATCGCAACGTGCAACTAGATTGGGAGGGAGCCCCCCACCAAGATAGTTCGCGCACTTGGGGGCCGAGCCAAACCGCCGAAAAGTGAGCTTTCCACGGAGACCCCGGGAAACTCAACTTTTCACTCCGACTTCATTCGCACCACTCAATTGGGAGGGAGACCCCCACCAAAAGAGTCCCGCGACATCGACTAGGATTGCGACCATCCAATTTTCGCGAGAGAAGCCAAACGTTTTCAGTGTTCTGGGACAGAGACCCTGCCAGACACTTGAAAATCTCGATTGTTGGTGTTTCTGGAAAACATCCAATCAATCAGCTAATTTCGGATATAAACCGATAACGTTGGACTTTTCTCGGGTAAATTGAAGATTTCGAGTACTGTGATAAATTAGCAAGACCTGCATTTCTCACATACTCTTTTACAGCGTCATCCAAAACCTTGGCAAAAATCAAGAACAGATGACGTCAACAACAAAATTTGTGATCGAACACGAACTGGAGGACGAAAACGGACAAGACGGTAGACACAAAAACGGATTCATCGACGATAAGACTCTCGATGTGGAGATGGACTGTGACAGCCTTGAGAGGGAGCACGAGGCGAGAACAAGAGAAGATGAAGCACGGTTAAAGGTAATCGAGCAAGAGTTTCGAACATATGGAAAAGTTTCCACGAATGCGGTGAAAAAAATTATCGAGCCAATCAAAAAAAGATTCTCGCAGAGGGAAAAACTGATTGTGAAAAAAGAACACAAAATTGTCGAACTTCACCAAAAAGTTCAGGAATTGACGAGTGATCTTCAGGAAAAGGCATTCTTCGACAGCAGTTCCGATAACGAAGACGTCAGGGCCATCCAAGAGTTCATGATGATGAACGGAATTGGAACCGTGAAGGATATTGAAGACATTTTGGATGAATGCAGTAAAAACCGACAAAATCTCATTGAAACAAAGGAATTGTTGCAGATGACAATGAGTGAGGAGAATAAGCTCAGTGGCCGACTTCTTGAGCTACGAGCCCAAAACACTGAGCTGCGGCGCAAAATCGATATCAAGGATAAGGAGATGGAGTCAATGAAAAGGAGTTTAGAGCAAGTTGACATGAAGCTCAACGCAGAAAGGCTGAAGAAAGAAAGTGAAAAAGTGGCGTACGAGGAACATTGCTGTCAGCACACGGGCGATTTCTCACCACACAGACTCTTGCAGAACTGCTCGCGAGAAATTCGCAGT
Source organism: Caenorhabditis japonica (assembly GCA_963572235.1). Taxonomy (NCBI): domain Eukaryota; kingdom Metazoa; phylum Nematoda; class Chromadorea; order Rhabditida; family Rhabditidae; genus Caenorhabditis; species Caenorhabditis japonica. The sequence goes on along the minus strand of OY754343.1, from coordinate 19,120,101 downwards.
CTTCAGGAGGTACAAGTTGATCGAATTGAAAATCCAAGAGGACGAAACCAAGGCACGGCTCAAATCTTTGAAGAAGGGTTGGACAGTGTGGGCACACAAGAGAGTGGCTTCTACGGAAAGAAGGGTTTGCCGGTCCAGACTGAACTTTCACTGCTCAGCCAACTGTACCTGGAACAGAATTTGCCAGAGCCGCCGAAGTACACAGCAGAGGAGGACTCTGTGAGTATGGGAGCTTTCGAAAGAACGTTTGCAATGAAATTCGGGAGACTTTCGATAGAGCAACAGGTCACTCTCCTCGAAACAAAATATCTAGCTGGAAAAGCGCTAAAGGCATTCCGAGGGCTTGTAGAGACGGAAAAGGACAGTGTCAGGAGCATTTTGAGAGCCCTCGCCAACAGATTACGAATCTCGGCAGAGGATGAGACCAGAAGAGCCAAAACACGTTGGGAGTCGCTGAGAATTTCTGAATGTCAATCAGTCGAAGATTTCTGTCTGCTTCTTGATGAAGTGGCAAGAGTCGCCTATCGCCGCCTGCCGTCGGAAGAACTCTCCTCGTTGAAAACCGCAAAACTTCTTGGAGCCATTGCTGGAAATGAGGCTTTGCGATGTACGATCGATGCCAAACTGTTGGAATCTCCGGAGAAACAGCACTATGACATCTGCCGGTTGTTAGCAATCAGACATGAGATGAGTTTGAAAGAGTTTAGAAAGAAAAAAGAAGTAAGGAGCCAGCGAGATGAAAAAATGGTGACAGCTGATAGAGAAGTCCGAAACTTCTCGAACGAGCTGCCAAATCGTCAAAGCTTCCCGAAAGTCGCAGTGCAGTGTTTTAAATGTGGTGTATACGGTCACACCTCCAGAGTGTGCCCGACAATGGCTGAGGCACCAGTTCAGAGAAACGCTCTGAAGGAACCCAACCTAAAAGTGGAAAGCATCGACATAAAAGGTTTAGATGTGCAACCGGGAAAACGAGTGAAGAAAGACGTCGTTCGAGGCAGGAAAATGATCGAGAAAGGAAAAATTGGAGCTGCTGATGTTGACTTAGTTATTGATAGCGGGGCGTGCATATCGCTGATGTCTACAAAAACGTGGAGATGGATTTGCAAAATCAATGGCGTGGAATGGGAAAAGAAAATCAAAAAGGAGAAAACTGATCTTAGGACAGTATTCACAGCCACTAATGAACCCATTAAGCTGATTGAGAAAGTCTCGGTCGAAACTTCCATGCGGACAAGGACCCGAAGATTGACTTTCTACGTTGCCGCAGTGGACCGAGAAACGATCATTCTGGGAACTGGAGGATTCAAAGCCATGGGAATTCAACTAAAGATCGATGAACCGTCCAGAGATGTCCGAATAGTCGATGAAGTTAAACTGGACAAGCATGGACAGAAGATTGTTGAAATTGTTGTCGAAGGTATCATCCACAAAGAAAGAAGACTATGTCTCATTACTCCAACGTCAAGATGTTTGACTGCAGGAGTTTGCCAAGTGAACAGTGAAGGAAAAGCACGGATCAAAATTGCCAACCATATGAGCGAAAGTATTTTTATTCGCAAGGGGCAAAAGATTGCAACTGGAGAGCTAAATGGATTTGAAGTTTTGAATAAAAGACCGGAACTTCTAGGAAAATTGAACAAGTGGCTTCGGGATACAGAAGATACCAAACCGCACAAGCCGACCGTGTGCGAGGTTAGACGGGAAGTCCAATTCGGTGGAAGACACCCGAAGGGCCCACTCGAAAAGGACGGGGAGGATGCCGTTGGCAATGTTCATTCAGATGCGGATTCTAGATTCGGACTTGCTCATGGACGAAAGAAAGGTCGACAAACTGCGAAGAAGAATGTCAACAAAGAGCATGAGATGCGCACGAGACGCGTCGATGAGAGAAACAATGAAGCCAGACGCGAACATCATGTGCGACCTGCGAACCGAACGTTCACGCGCCCGCGTAGTTGTTTAGCGAGAAACACATTTGGCGAGAAGAACACCAACGCACCCGTCGACACGCTGCTTGTCATGACACCAGGTGTCTCTGAGAATGTCACTCTAGCTTTCACGGAAAAGCTGATTTTGAAGGGAGCACAGTCCGCTGAAGAGATGCTGCTAAAGCAATTCACCAAGAAGCGCTACTCACGGATGATTATGGTCATCCCATTTGCGACTGATAATAGTTACGTGGACCAATGGTCAAGGCTGATCAACGTGGTGCCGGGAACAATAAATATCTTGCTGATTCCCGCGCCCACCTCGATTAACGATTTTTCACTGGCTGGAGCATTCATCTCCCTTGTGGCGAGCGTGAAGAGGTCGAGAGGTAAACTCGACGTGATTTCTCCGGGAGGTCGGGTGATGACACACAAGAATCAGAGGCTCGTGGATTTGGGCGATCAGATGAACCCGTTCGACTACTGGCATGTCATCAACAACGTGATCCGCGGACGGAATCTGGTATGGCAACCGCTGAAAGTGAGAGTGGTGGATATGGGCCAGACACGGAGGAGATCGGAATTACACCAGAGACGGCAGTACCCGCATCGTGAGAAGTGATAATTAATGTTTACATTTTATCGTTCCTTCCTTATTGTTGTGTGTCAATTATTTTATTTGTTGTTATTGTTGTAAGGCTTGTTCTGATCGTTTTGTCCGGTTGGTCCACAGCTCATGCCGATTTCGTTCCATTGTTTGCCGTTGTCATGCACTGTAGGATCACACGTTTGCTTTTGTGGGCGGACTCGAAAAGGACCGGGATGTCGAGCGGGCACTCGATTTTCCTGATGTTTTTCCTTTAAAGTCACAGTGCGCATTGCGCGCCGCCAGATGCAAAAGATAAACTATTTTCACGTGACCTCTGGCGTGCGCGGAAACGTGGGCGGCGAGCTTGCTGGATTCAGACAGGCGGTTAGATTATTCATTCCTAATTCCTATTATTATTCTTATTCTTTGCTTTGGTGTTCTGATTGGCATTCGTCAGTGTCAATAAATTGGTTATTGACCACCTTCGTTTGGCCGTGAAGTCGTGAGCTACTGGTAGCCACGCACCGTCTTCTCAGTCGCTTCGTCACTCGTGCAGCTAGCTTGGGAGGGAGCCCCCCACCAAGATAGTTCGCGCACTCTCTTAAAATTATTGTATTTTCAATCGACTTGCGACATCAAACCAAAAAACTCCGCCCACTTTTTTTCACGCGAACATTAAATTTTAGTGCATTTTGAATTTTCGCGTGAAAAAAAGTGGGTGGAGTTTTTCGGTTTGATGTCGCAAGTCGATTGAAAACACAATAAGTATTGAACCTAGAAATTTAATTATCTTTGAGTTTGGCTAAACCGGACCATTTTCAGGCGAGTTATAGCGGTTCAAAAATTTTGAAAAAGTTTGTGTGCACTTTGTCGTAAGATCTGATGTTTGCGTACTTTGGCAAGTGCACATTTTAAAAATTGGTTTAAAACGTTTTTTTTTTTGCGATTTTTTTCCGATTTCTGTTAAGTGTGTTGTTTAAAATATAGAGTCCTAAAAAATGTGAAAAAAATTTCAGGTAAAATTTTTTTTAATTTGGAAAAAATTCGAAATATTGCTAGTTTGTCTAGAATTATTTTGATAGCATCTGAAGCTTTTAATTTGCGTTAACTTGAACCAATGGAAACTATAGTAACAATTAGTGTCAGCCAATTTCAAACATTTTAGTTTTTTCAAATTTTTCGACTCAAAACAATTTTTTTTTCAAATTTTTTCTGAATTTTTTTTTCAAAACTTCATTTATTCTTCTTAAAATGAAGTACAAAACGCAACAATTTGATTACTGTAAAGCTTGGCTTAATCGGACCATTTTCAGCCGAGTTATAGCGGTTCGAAATTTTTGAAAAAGTGTGTGTGCGTTTTGTCGTAAGATCTGATGTTTGCGTACTTGCCGCATTGTGCATATTGTTTCTGTTGTGATTTTTAAATATATTTTTTGTCATGTTGGTTGAGTTTAAATCATTAAAATATGCAAATAGCTCTGAAAATGTTGAAAAAAAAAAATTTTTTTTTTTTTTTGAAAAATAAATTCGAATTTTAAAAAAATCTGAAAATTTAAAATTTAAGAAAACCATTTTGTGAGCAAGTGGTGAAAACTTCATCCCCTAACCCCAAACCCTCTCACAATCAGTTCAAAAATCGAGTTGCATCATGAAAAATGAAACCCCACCCACTGCGCCATAACGATAACGTGCTTTTTGAAGAGACGCAGATGATGCAGCTCGATTGAAAACAATATAAATGGGAATTTCCAGGTAATAATAGATATTTCCGCCGTTGCCTTTGTCTACAAAGATGAGCCATTTGACGCCGGGTCAGTTTCATTTGCCTTTATCCCTATTACAACTGCATCAAGGATGTTTACCTTTTACTGGACCCTATTTTTCTTCAACATCATCAACTTTGGCTTAAACTTGGCCCTGTTGCGACAGAATCGAAAAATGAAGAAAATGTAATTATATTGTGTTTTCTATTGAGTTGCATCATTCATGACTCCGCCCACTGCGTGGCGCGTGCAAATAAGTGGGCGGGGTTTCATTTTTTCATGAGGAAACGCAACTCGATTGAAAACACAATGGCGGATGGACTGTATTCAATTAACACATGTCCGCGTAGTTACAGGAACATTTCATCGCTAACTGTACGATATCAACTCGAAGAGATCTTTCTGTCCACTCGATTCGCAGTTCTGGTGGTTTTTGTGCATATTTGCTTCCTGGGATTCTATTTAACTTTTGTGATTGGTGTGAGAAATTATGGATATTTAATGATCTCCGATCCAATCACTGTTACCGCTTTTAGAGCTGCCGCTATTTCTGTAAGAGTTTTTATTTTATTTTCTTGCAAAAAAGCGAGTGCGGACATTAGGATACACACACAGACATCCCGATCTGGGTTTTTATATATAAGAAAGATTTTATTCTCACTCCATTACCCTTTGAAATGGTCGGTTTAACATTGGCACGAATTTAGACACAGTTGAATGAAAGATAAAGTGAGTCACTCTCTCGCTGAATGGGTTGGTTACGGTCGCACTCGTTCAACTGTGTCAAAATTCGTGCCGATATGATGGGTCCTTGCGATACGCAGAGAAACAGACAATTTTTTTTTCTCACAATTCAATATTCAGCTGATTGCCACGTACAACTTGATAATCGGATTTGTCGCCGTCTACCTGTTCAAGCGAATTCAGAAGAAAAAGAAGGGAGAAATCAAGGGAGAGGTGCAAATGAAAGCGACTGGAAGAGATGGCGCTCGCAATTACGACAATGCCATTTTCAGTGTCTGGAATTCGCTTTCCAGTTCTGCGGAAAGATCTAGAAGATAACTGTTAACCGAAAAAAAAAAGAAACTGATGAATAAATATCTATTTTGTGGACTTTTTTTCTTTTTAAGCCTCTAAAATAACCGATCCGTCGCCTCAGAACATTAAAATCCGTGAAACACGACGCTCCGATATTCCGCAGATTCTAACATTTTCCCACAGGGTCGCAGCGAGAACTGAGGAACATCGGAGCGTCGTAACTAAATTTCGCCCATCAATACGCTACCGTAATCAGTTAGTGTAGAAGTCAGTGTCGATTTACGGATAGTTAGTGTAGATGTACGGAGTAGGTGTAGATTTACGGCGGGTTAGTGTAGATTTACGAGGTTTATTATAGATTTACGGAGAGTTTCAGTGCCGATTTACGGAGGTTTTGTAGATTTACGGGTTTTATTGTAGATTTACGGAGGTTTATTGTAGATTTACGGCGTGTTAGTGTAGATTTACGGCGTGTTAGTGTATATTTACGAAGAGTTAGTGTAGTTTAACGGAGAGTTTCAGTGCCGATTTACGGAGGTTTTTGTAGATTTACGGGTTTTATTGTAGATTTACGGAGGTTTATTGTAGATTTACCGGAGTTAGTGTAGATTTACGGCGTGTTAGTGTATATTTACGAAGAGTTAGTGTAGTTTAACGGAGAGTTTCAGTGCCGATTTACGGAGGTTTTTGTAGATTTACGGGTTTTATTGTAGATTTACGGAGCTTTGTTGTAGATTTACGGCGTGTTAGTGTAGATTTACGAGGTTTATTGTAGATTTACGGAGGGTTAGTGTAGATTTACGGCGTGTTAGTGTCGATTTACGAGGTTTATTGTAGATTTACGGATGTGTATTGTAGATTTACGAAGAGTTATTGTAGTTTATCGGAGAGTTTTAGTACCGATTTACGGAGGGTGTGTAGATTTACGGGATCTAGTGTAGATTTACGACGGGTTAGTGTAGATTTACGGAGAGCTAGTGTAGATTTTCGAGATCTAGTGTAGATTTACGACGAGTTGGTGTAGATTTACGACGAGCTAGTGTAGATTTACGAAGGGGTAGTGTAGATTTACGACGCGTTAGTGTAGATTTACGACGTGTTAGTGTATATTTACGGGAGTTAGTGTTGATTTACTGGATCTAGTGTAGATTTACGACGGGTTAGTGTAGATTTACGGGAGTTAGTGTGGATTTACGGAAATTTCGTGTTTTTTTTTTCGATTAAAAATATCAAAAATAAGTCGGTTGAATTTCCAATTTTGATGATTTTCTTGTTAATTATCGATAGTACTTCGATGAAACTATTTACGCTTAAACAACGTGCAGTGCGTAATTTTGGAGCGTCGTTTTTTATTCAAAGCGACACTCCAAATTAACACTGCGCATTGTTTATACTCGAAAACTCGTTAGAAATTTCAAAATTATTAACAAACAAAACATTTTCGATCATTTTCGGTTAGTTTTTTCAGGAATTTGTTTCAAAAAATTCTTCAAAATTACATAGTGTAAATATTAATATGTATTAAAGGCTCTCGGACGTTTCGAAAGTTTTTCTGCATTTTGTCGTCGCGGTGTTTGAGGAATTTTCCTTAAAAAGCTTTTTAAAATTATGCGTCGACGAAATCCAGATATACCTTCGAAAAGTCCACTTTCGAAACGTCCGAGAGCCGTATTAAAGTTTATAAAATTTTTATTTCAATCTTATAAAATAGTAATCAATAAACCCGAATTGTATTTTCAATCGAATTGCGACATGAGAACGTGAAACTCCGCCCACTTGTTTGTGCGCGACCACGCACTCAACTCACAGTGCAATTTGAAAAGACGCAGACAAAAAAGGGATAGCTAGCCGAATCATGTTTTCATGAATCATGATGCAACTCGTTTGAAAACACAACAGAAAACACGGTGACCTAATAATCGGAATTTTCAGCTATTGACCGTTCTCGATGCCCTACGGTGCGCCAGCAATGGCTATCTGCCATATAGCTGCCTAGATCCGTCATATCTTTGCAAGCTAGCTCCACAGCATTTTAAGCTCATCCATCCGGCTCTGCTGACTTTCTCGATGACTGGTGATGTGATGGATTGTGCGTTGGCGATGTCTTCTCACATATTTGATACAGAAAACAATAATGAGTGGAAGGGTTACTGTAGCGTAGGAGATTGCCTGAAAAATGTAGGATTATCGGCACGATTTTTTGACACAGATGAAATGAAAAAGAAAATCCACCATTTTAAAAAACCTAGCCAAACTCACATAAACCCATATTACAAGATTACTGTAAAGATGCACCGGAATCTGATCTTTGGCCTGTCGAAACAGCCAACTGCCTCCCGAATAGACGCCCAACGAGCTGATTTGTGCAATCACCAAAATCGATATCGCCTTTGACGTCATTATAGCCTCGGTTCGCTGATATTGCAGCTGGACGTCGAATCGAGCTCTGTACGATGGTGCGTTGAATGCGGACAGGTACTGGTCAACGAAAACGGAGGAGGATGAGGAGGAGGAGAAGTCAGCGGTATAGTCCAACCTAAGCCGGTCTCTTTGCGCACGGGGTGCTAGCAACTGACCGCGCTTATTGATGGCAGTGTGTCTGTCAAATTATCCGACGTGGCGTCGGCGGCAAAAGAGCCGATTGAAAACTAGGCAGTCACGAGCACCCCGCGTGGTAGCGTTGTAGCTCGGAACGTTATTGGCAACGCGCCCCGCTGACACGGACAATGAGTGGGGAGGCTGATTGTCTGCGTCTCCTCTTCGCATCAGTTTAGCGCAGATGAGTGGCTGCGCGCCACGACGTTCTATCGCATTTGTCTGCGTCTCCACATTGCAGAACGTTCTCTGCTAAACGCCGCCTATGGTTGGAAAAACCCGCGAAGTTTAATTTTTATTTAATTTGGTTTTCCAGCCTCACCTCTGAAAATGCAGTTTGTTTAAGTAAAGCAGCCCAATATTCATCACGAAATTTATAACTGTGACTAGAAGGCTGCTGAGCAAGAATATATTGGCCCGGTCGCCTGCTTGTTTTGTAATGAATTGACAATTGGGTAGGTAGTCTTTGCCGGGTTCGTTGAATGGCAGCACCATCATTTGGATCCAGAATAGGAAGATTATCTGGAAATATTGGTGATTTTGATGAGTTTTATTGTGTTTTCAATCGAGTTGCATCATGAAAAATGAGTGGGCTATCCCTTTTTTGTCTGCGTCTCTTCAAATGGCATTGTGCAACACGATTGAAAACACAATATACTCGGTATAAAACGCTGATAACTCGCTCCAATCGAACAAAGAATTTTGTATGCATTTGGAGTGAGGTTTAGAGAAATCAGAGCAAAACATCGGCCACAGCTCTCTCAATTTTTGCACTCTCTCGTCGCCAACGTGGCCGCGTCCACCACTGTGCGAAGGGAGCGCGTTTGCAGCGCTCCGTACTGAGAATAACCGGCGCAGAAGTTATTTCGCGCCCTAACGATGTTTCGCTGTCTGCGCATCTTCGTTTTCCCCATGTCTCGTTCTTTCCAACTGTCTAGCTTCTCTTTTTCAATTTTCCAAAGCTGTCTTGCTGTCTTGCGTCTGCGTCTCGTCGCTCACACGCTTCGCCCACTTTCGCTTTCCAGTGGAGATGTTTTCAAAGCAGTAGACCACAATTTTGTCTTAAATCAGTCAGTGATTCAACTTTCCAGACAGCAAGCAGAGTTTCTGCCCATTTTAAAATCAATTTTTCCTTTGAACTCGATGACAAATCTTTCCAACAAAACCCACCATAATAACGGCGCAAATTACACCTGGCAAATGTTGCCTCTTGTAATAGATTTGAGGAATGAATGCGGCCAGAAATCTGAAAATTGAATTAAATATTAAATTTTGAAGTGGCAAGAGAGCACAGACTGTTCAGCGGGACAATGTGATGTTATAAAATTAAATTTGAGCACAATTGACTTTTTTGGGAAAAAAGAGCGCGTTTCCCTTCAAGGCAAACGTGTCCTATCGCATTTGTCTGCGTCTCCACAGTGCAGAGCGGTCGCTTGCGAAAATGGAGACGCAGAGACGCATTCGTGTTCAACCCAGCATGCCCGCGGACAAGCGTAATTATTTACCCATCCAAAGTCAATGCAGAGTGAATATAAATCATGCCTCCGATTCCCGTAAGTAAAATCTTATGAGTGACAAAACAATCGTCAGAATCGAAAAATATGTTGCACGGATCATTGGCGTAGTAGAAACTTCGATACATGGCAGACCACTGGAATTTGAGACAAAAATTTGGTATATTTATACTCGTTATAAAGCGTTGCAAATTCGCTCCAATCGCACAGTAATATCGAATGCTCTTGCATTTGGAGTGAGTGAGATCCTCTTTAAATTTTCTGCACTCTCTCGTTGCCAACGTGGCCCAGTGCGATTGGAGCGAATTTACAGCGCTCCGCACTCAGAATAAATTTAAAAAAATTAAACGACTTTGTCCAAAAGAAGTACAAGAATTCTCAAAGCCACAAAATGCTCCAAATTGCTTATCGATTAATTTTTTTTTCTTTGGATACTGTAGTCAAATGACTGCAACATTGCGCTTGGTGCTTGCGGACAATTAGCGACAATCTTTGCCGCCACCTCGTGTACTTTTTTTTGGACGTCTTCTAATGTTTTTTCATTAAAATTGCTCCAATTTACTGTCACTTTTTTTTCCATACCTGAAGACAAACATGTGTCACTTCGTGAAGCACTGCGAAGAACAGCGACAGGTACAGTAGTACTGATGTGGATTCGTGAAAAATCGGGTGTTTTCTCATGAAAAGGATACAATACGTGACGCCAATGAAACAGCCGATGGATAGGAGTGTACTGTAGATGACATTGATTCGAAATATCCAGGACGTCTGCAGAATCATTTGATCGGCAGAGGCGCGGAATGGACACGTTGGATCATCTGATAGGCTCATTCTGAAGGTAAATTGGATTGACGGGGCGTTGAAATCTATAGAAAAAAATATTTTAAAATTAATGGAGAGAGTTGGACAGTTAGAGAAAATGAGGAATCGGGGAAAACGATAATACGCAGACAACAAAAAGTGGTCGGTGGAGCGCGGTATAAATTTTTGTGCCCCGAGGGCTGGTTTTTGAGGTGATTAAAAAAAAAACAGAGAATTAAATGATTCATTTACATAAGTTTAAACAGTGGAATTTCAAAAATATGTTTCAACAAATGTTAACAAAAGTTTTTATATACTCAGGAAAATTTTGGCGCGATATGGCGAGAGTCGGCATCTAGATGGCTAATAGCCACTGAAAATGGCTAATAGCCGCCGAAAAGGCTAATAGCGGGCGATAATGGCAACTAGCCGACGAATTTGGCAAATAGCCATTATGGCTATTAGCCGTCGAATATGGCTATTAGCCATTATGGGGTAATACCACCGCCTATAAAAAATTCGTGTGTGAGCAACGCAGCTATAGAATATTGACATGCAACAATTAAGGGAAACAATCTTGGCGCTTACTCAGCGATTTTGCGTCTTTTTCCAGTCACAATATGTCCGAAATTTAAAATAGAAAAACATTTTTAAATGATAGTCGACAGAAACGGCTAATAGCCATCGAATATGGGGTGTGTGCCAAATACATATGGCACACGCCCCGAATCGGTGGCTATTAGCCGTTTTCAATGGCTATTAGCCAAACATTTCCTGAGTATTGTCTGCCCGCCAAAATGGTCGAACGCGCTCCGCTGAACTCAACGCTATCCGATTTTCATTTTGGTTTCCAATTTATCAAATTTCACGTTGAATTTACACGAGAAATGAAATATTTTGGAGACCAAAATGAAAATCGCATAGCGTTGAGTCCAGCGGAGCGCGTTTGACCATTTTGGCGGGCTGACAATAAAAAAATAAGCAATGAACAGTTGATAGAATAATTTAGGAGGGGTGTTTCCAGATATTGGCTAATGCAACTATAACTGGAACACAGGTGAAATGTGGTAGAACTAGTAAGAAAAAAGATGAACATGGGGAACGGCATTAAACATCAACACCTCCGTTTTTCTTGACTGTGATTCATAACAATAAATAGAGGGATCAAAAAATCAAACTATGACACAACATTTTCCTTATATCACTCGGACGAATGCGCTGCAAATACGCTCCATTTGCAAAAGTGAAAGAAGCGCGTATTTTGTCTAGCACTCTCTCAGCCGCCACCGCTCCTTAAGCTCTGCGAATGGAGCGGACTCGCATCGCAGCGCCCCGTACAACAATTTACAAACAAACGCATATTATTTACCTTATCTCGCAAACAACGTTAAGATCTACATACCCCTCATGTATCTATGTTTTTTACTAAATATTTATCACTCGCATGACTGCCCCTTTGCGTCACTTCATATTTTTACGTACAGAAAGCTGCAAAATAAGAAGAAGAATGTGCCTACCAAGTAATAAGTAAAGTTGCCCGTGACTCGTCACACCGGCGTTATATATGTGTTTTCTCTTTTTCAGCTAATTGCTTCCATTTACGGGTGTTTAGTCATAATTTATTTTCAGCCCTCTTATAAAAAGTGCAATAGACCTATTAGATCTAGCGCCATTGAAACATGCCGCATGCGGCATGTAAGATAGCTTCGTCATCAGTCCTTCCTTGCAATAATTTCTATGATTACGTTGTCTGTGATAAGAAATGGGTGAAAATAATTTTACATCTAACAGAAACAAATCAAGTGTCTGGGGGTATAGCTCAGTGGTAGAGCGCTCCCTTAGCATGGGAGAGGGCTGGGGTTCAATTCCCCATACCTCCATAAAAAATTTTTTCTATTTATTTGTTATTTCGATGATAAGGGAATTTACAAATTAATTTACGGAAAAGTTAGACGTCCAAAGGGTTCATTTTACGAAAAAAAAATAGAAGACGTCCAACGAGGTGCGATCTAGCTTTGGTTTATGGTACGTCCAAAGTAAAAAAAAGCGCAAAAAAGACGAAAAAAGGCGTCCAAAGTAACTTTGTTTTTGCGTCTTTTTTCTCTACAGTATCCCGCCAAACCTGCACATCAAACAAAAAAAAACAAGTAAAAACATGTTTTCAAACAAAAAAAACATTTGAAATTCAAATAATTTGTTTCGCGCGTCGCCAAGATGTGCAGGTTTGGCGGGATACTGTAGAGAAAAACGACGCAAAAACAAAGTTACTTTGGACGCCTTTTTTTGGTCTTTTTTTTACTTTGGACGTACCATTAGCAACCGTTTTTTCGAATTGATCGTTTTTCTTGCAATTTCCTTCATCTTTAAACCATATGTTCCATTTAACTGAAAATAAGGGTTTGGCTCGATTTCAAGAAACAATTGGGATTTCACAGGTATTATTGTTTTAAAAAATTTGTCACCTGGCGAGAGGCGCGAATTCAAAAAATAGGGTCCGCTTCCTCATCGAAATATTTTTGCAACTCTGCGCGCGATTTTATGCGTTGAATTTCCGTTACTTTATTAACAAATATCCAATTAAGAAAATTAAAAACTCACTTTAAATCAGCAGTTGCCAAATTCGCTTCAAAATAACAATTTTTATAAAGGTTTCCAGGAGAAATTGAAAGGCACTGGACAAAAATTCGACGCAGAAAATCGCGCGCACCGCGATTGCAAATTGGCGCGCGCAGAATTGCAAAAATATTTCTGCGAGGAGGCGGAGCCTATTTTTTGAATTCGCGCCTCTCGCCAGGTGACAAATTTTTTAAAACAATAATATTAACTTAAATTTAAATTTAGCCAAATTGACCATTTTTTTTTCAAATTGGTTTAATATTATTGTTTTAAAAAAGTTGTCATCTGGCGAGAGGCGCGAGTTCAACAAATAGGCTCCGCCTCCTTGACGAAATATTTCTGCAATTCTGCGCGCGCCCATTTGCAATAGCGGTGCGGATTTTTACATTTTTGCACTGCTTTCAGTTGAAAAAACCTGAGGGGGTGGAGTTTCGATTTTTCGCGCCACTGCTTACTTTAACTGGAAAGAATATTGAATTGATAATAGAAAAATGCGAAAAATGAATAAAATAGCAAAAAAAAATCAGAAATTTGGTATAAAATCGGATCGGGGCAAAAGGGGATTGAATTGCCATATGCCGGCTGGTAAGCCAACGGCCACACCTCGTGTACTCCTCTTGGACGAAGTCGTCTATTATCAATTTAATATTCTTTCCGGCTACAGTAAGCAGTGGCGCGAAAAACCGAGGCTCCGCCCCATCAGGTCTTTTCAACTGAATTCAACTGAACGTAGATCAAAAAATGTGAGCGGGTGTGTCACTCGTTATGTCTGCGTCTATTATATAACTTTCGCGGGCGCATGTGGTAGCCGGCAAGAATATTGAATTGATAATAATTTATTTTTGCGTTTTTAATGTGATATCTGTAAATTCACCCATCAATTTTAAAGCGGGGTTTGCATGTGATTGAATTAAAATGACAGAAAAATGAATTATTAAACTTTATTTGATTGAATAGACGAACAAAATGTGCCACTGTTTCGAGAAAAGGCGGGCGGTAGCAGTCAAAACCATATAAAATAACCACTACCCTCACATCAGATCTAAAAAAATTAGAAAAAAATATTATGGAGGTATGGGGAATTGAACCCCAGCCCTCTCCCATGCTAAGGGAGCGCTCTACCACAGGTTTTGCGCGATAGGCCTATAATAGGTTGAGGCCAAATATAGGCCTATTATAAGCTTATAATAGGCCTATCGCGGGCGGCAGCGCCTACCCTCCTGTAATAAGCTTATCGCGGACGCGGTGTGCGGCGACCGCGGTAGGCCTATTTGTAGGTCAATGCAAACGCGCTCTATGGCTAGACTATCTCGTCAGCGACTTTCAAAAAACCACATTTTTTTGGCCTAAATTAATTTTTTTTTAACTCTTTTCCGTTTTTTATTTAACTCTTTTCCGTTTTTTAAAATAATATTTTATTTTTATTTTAATAAATATAAATTGTGCTTGTTTTTCCTGTTGTTGCGCATTCGTAAAAATTGGCATTTCGAGATAAATTGTGGGAAAAGAATTATTTTCTTATTTTTTTGTTTTATAAAAAACATAATTTTTTTTATCAAAAATGCTGATTTTTACCGTGAGATTTCAAATATCTGGAGATCCGTAAATTTCCTCTTGAAATTCGATAGAATTTACAGGAAATTTACGAATATTGCCAAAAAATAAATTTTTCGATATATTTTCTGAAATTATTTGTAAATTTCGTCGTGAGACTGCTGAATTTTTTCTGATTTTTAAATTCTTCTGATGTCTCGCAAGGAAATTTACGAATATGGTCAGAAAATTTAAAAATTTAATGTTTTCAATCGACTCTTCAATTGAAAACAATTGAAAAGTCGATTGAAAATAAAATATCTTGTCAAATAAAACTCGATAAAACAAATTCGCACCGTTCTCGTTATTCCTTCAATATTTTATAATTTCAGATTGCCCGACGCCACCCATTCGCCATCCACCCGACACCGTTAAACGCCGTGCCAACGATTTTAAAGTGAGTTTTTACTTCGTGTTGTAAAAATTGGATAAATTTCGAAATGTCCTGCCTTGATTTCTTCAGAATTAAATGAAAGAAATTATTAAAAAGTACACAAACGCCAGTTTAGAAAAATCAGAGCAAAACACTCATTAAAAAAATAATTTTAATTATGGGGTTATTAACGGAACCAGCAAAAAAAGCATGAAATAGAAAAAAAAAACTCAGCGAAAATTCGGAGAATCGATTTGAAACTTTGAGAAATCATTTTGAAAATACTCTCAGACACCCCCAAAAAATTTTAGACCGAAACATTGATTTAAAAAATAGCGATTTTTATTTCAGAAAATGTTCAAAAATCGATATTGAAATTTTCTAGGAATGTCCGAGAGTATTTTTTAAATGATTTCCCAAATTTTCAGAGCGATATGAGCATTCTCCGAGTTTTCGTTGAATTTTTTGCTAGTTTTTTGCTGGCTCCGTGAATAACCCCATTAACTTTTGTTCTTTTGAAAAAAATAATTTTTTTTTGTTTAATTTATTTCTAGGAAAAAAAAACTGCTGGCATTTGTGCACTTTTTGGGTTTTTCATTTAATTCTGAAGAATTCACAGAGCGAGAATCATGAAAAGTGCGAAACATTAAAATAAGAAGAGAATACGAGAAAAATAAAAAAAATTAAACAAAATATGACGAAAACTGAGGTGGAACCTCACAAGTAAGTATATGACAAATTTTTTAAAATTATATTTGTTTCAGTTTGTGGCCTTCTACCCGATATGCAGCGATGGTGGCGACGCGGTCGGATATGGAGACGACTGCGATTGGAGGAATGGGAAACGAATCATCAATCATGGAGGACATTCACGGAACAGCGAAAATGGAGCAAAAGCAAAAAAAAAACTGCGCAAAAACTCAGAAAATTCTCTGAGTAATTTGAAATATATTGTTCATTCGCGAAAAAAGCAAGTGCGCTCCACGAAACGTAGTACTACGTGGATTTCATTTTCTTCGCCAAATAATTTCATTTCACGTTGAATTTACATGTGAATTGAAATAATTTGGCGACGAAAATGAATTCCACGTAGTACTACGTTTCGTGGAGCGCACTTGCTTTTTTCGCGAATGAACAATATGGGAATAAAAGCGAAAAAACTCTTGAATATGCTCAAAAAAATTAAAATAAAATTTCGATTTCAAAAATTTCAGACTAAAATTTCAATATTTCGGTACAAAACTGGTTGAGCATATTCAGGAGTATTTTTGTCTCCATTTCCCGATGTTTCAGGTCAATCAGAGAATTTCCCGAGTTTTGGAGAAGTTCTTTTTTGCCTTTTTTGCTGTTTCGTGAATAACTCCTCAAGCATTTTTTTATTATTTAATTCGCAATAAATTTGTCATTTTTATCAACATTGTATCAATTTTGCAAATAAACTGCTTTTAATACAAATAAATTTGAGCCTAAAGAGCCGGTATATCGGCCTGGGAGCACCTATAATGAGCTTACCGACGAGTTTTGAATGTCCGCGAAAGGCCTATTCATGGCTTACAATAGGCTTATTGGTGACCGCGATAAGCTTATTATAGGCGAAAGTCAACCGCGATAAGCCTATTATAGGCCTATTATAGGTGACGGGCCGCGATAAGCCTATAATAGGCTTACTATAGGGTCCTTCGCGGGTACTCGATAGGCCTACCGCGCAACCTATTATAGGCCTATCGCGCAAAACCTGTGACCACTGAGCTATACCCCCAGACACTTTGCTTGTTTCTGTTAGATGTAAAATATTTTTCACCCGCTTCTTATCGCAGAAAACGTAATCAAGTTTTTTTTTGTTCCTCGTTGTGGAAAACTTTTTGAAAGCGGAATTTCGGTCGCCATTTCGCGCGTCTCCATTTTTGCACGCGTTTAGATAAACTAATGCTCTCCACTGTGGAGACGCAGACAAATGCGATACGGCGAGTTTGCTTTTTCACCGTCGGACTACCGCGAAAATGCAAAAGAGTGCAACTACAAAAAAAAACGGTTAATTTCAAAAACTGAAGTTTTCAGTATAGAACACGTGGGATATGTTGTTGTTATTGTTGAAATGGGGGAGGAACAAATAGGAGAGAGAATAAAGAAAAAGCAAATATTCCTGACTAATAAAGAAGCCCATAAAAGTGGTGCAAACTGAGAAAGATCAACACGGAATTGTCGGGTGAAATCATTGCAGCTGCCGCGCCAGGTTCAATGAGAATAGAAGTTACATTTATGTAAATTTTTGCCAAATGGAGCAAAATCAAGCTTTGTGTCTGGAAAGTAAGGTGCTCAAACTCAAAATACACGGACTGTCCGTAGGAACGTTATACAGAAAAGAAACGCGCTGTGGCCATCGTAAAAAGTAAAGATTTTCTAACAAATATTTAATTTTCGTAATTTGAAGAAATTGCTAGTTCAGTCTCCATTATACATCAGTAGCCAAAATTCTAAATTACCATAGTTTGCTTTCGTTTTAATCTTTGGAATTTTAAATTTCTGTTAATTTGGACTTTTGAAGGAAGAGGAAGGAAAATGTATTCTAAATCGTTAGAAAAAACTTTTATCTTGGCCGACTTTCAGCTAAAAAGAATTCTGGTAATGAAAGTGGGCACAGAGAGAAAGAGCAACTAATCTACAATTAGCCTAATTAGACGCGAAAAGTGCAGCTACGTATGCATTAAATTGGTCATTTGGCTTTAGGGATGTGGGTTTAAAGTTAAATTTGAGTCATTGTCCATAACTAAAAATGCCGCCCATACATTGAAAATGACAATGTTAAGGGCACTGGAGCGCGCTTGCAAACTCGCAGTGTTAATCGCTGGAAAAATGGAATTTGCGAAGAGAGAACAGATGACGATTTTCGCGAAAGTCGCCAACTTGCTATAAAAATACCTTTCCGAGAAAATTACAGGTATTAGAACAAAGTAAATGCTCTCTCTCACTCTCCTCCATTGTTCCTTTTTTCTCCTCGAATACCTATTTTCGAGAAGCTTCTTTTGTCTTCACTGGGATGACGCTTTCTCTGGGCTTTGTTCCTTGTCTACATCCATTTCCAAGTATATCCTGCATTCTTCCATTTATTTATTTGTTATTATTTAGTTCAGTGTCAGAGCATCCGCCTACGCGTTTTTGCGTTCGCTCAAAATATAATACCAAAATTCACTTGCTGCACTATGATAGAAATCGATAATTAATGCCGCGTCCAAAGTTCAAAAAATTCCTGAAATCAGGAGTTTTTTGCAGTCCAAAGTTCCACAAAAAATCCCAGAAAAAACAGGCGGTGACAGTTGAAACCGGTGTTACCGTAGTTGCTTCGCTGCGAGACCTTCTATGTTTAAACTTGAATTTTCCCACAGTTGCTCAATTTTTTCTTTTTTTGCGGGAAAGTTCAAGTTCAAACACAGAAGGTCTCGCAGCGAAGAAACTACGGTAACACCGGTTTCAACTGTCACCGCCTGTTTTTTCTGGGATTTTTTGTGGTACTTTGGACTGCAAAAAACTCCTGATTTCAAGAATTTTTTGAACTTTGGACGCGGCATAATAAATACGGGATGAAACCAAATGACTGCATAACTGAAAATTAATGTATTTAAATAGAAATTCCCGCCAAAAAGGTGCAAAGCTGGAAACTGTCATGAGTTTCCGAGCTTCCGGTCTCTAAGAAACCTTTGAAGAACGATTTCTCGGCTCAAGAAAGTAGGCGCGTGTCCACTAAATATATGATGGTATCGTAAAGAAAACAGCGATCATTAGTCAAGACACCGACTAGAGTTTCAGGACGGCAAACCGGATTAACAGTTGGTAAAGGATAAGTAATTTATTAATACTCTCACGGAATTTTTCTCGGTCACGTACGTAGTGCTGGCAGGCCTTAACTTGCTTCCCATTTGGGCCAACAGGCCTTCGACTTAAATCCGGCCATGCATCCAATTCAGAAATGGTCAACAAAAATCTTTACTTGTCAAACGGAACACCGTACTTCTTTAGCCAGTTAGAGCACTATGCGATTGGAGCGAATTTGCAGCGCTTTATACCGAGTATAAGAAATTTAATGGCACTTATAGTCGGCGAATACATCATCAACCTCGCTCTACTGCAAAACTCCTGTAAAAACAGTGTTGAACTTGCAAGATTACCTCGAATTCTAGTTTGTATTCTTCTTTTTAACGGAAAATGACGTATCCAAGACGAATTGCAGGTAAAATTTGATTTTTCGCTTCAAAACAGGCGCACTACACTGTTGAAAATTGAAAAGTGCCGTAGAGCGAGGCTGATGATGCATTCGCCGAGTATACATATTACTCATTCGCGCGGAGCTCTGCTCGCTGCGAAAGTATCGAAAGAAATTCACTCTACGGCCTCTCATCACTAGAAAACAGGAGAAAGTATTTTGACAGGAAATTTCTGACTAAGATGATAGCAGGGAACGTTGATATCGACACAAGACCATTCTTTACTTTCTTTCAAAACACGCGAACGCGCGCAAAAACCAAATTTATCTGGGCCCGCAGCAAAACAAAGATCCGCCAAGAATTTTTCACAAACCGCACGCTAACCGCAATCACTCAATAACTACTGCTGAACGGACGTCACCAAGATTCTTTATCACTTCTACCCCACCCTTTTTTTTCTGCTCTCATTCTTGATCTGTTTCTACCCAACTCCTTATTGCTCTCATTATTTCCCTGCACATACCTTTAATGTATCTGTGTACACAATATCAACACGTCACATTGGCGTAAATAAATAAATAAATAAATATTGTCGGCCCGCCAAAATGGTCAAACGCGCTCCGCTGAACTCAAAACTACGTGGATTTCATTTTGGTTTCCAAATTATTTCATTTCACGTTGAATTTACACGTGAAATGAAATAATTTGGAGACGAAAATGAAATCCACGTAGTTTTGAGTTCAGCGGAGCGCGTTTGACCATTTTGGCGGGTCGACAATAAATAAATTTACGATTTCCTGTTTTCGAATTTGTTTATCTTTACTGAGCCAACCCTGCCAGACCAGCAAAAATGAATAACATGCACGTTTTAGTAGTTTTCCCCTCCTGAAAATGTGATATGGAGCATTGTCAATGCGTTCTTCCGAATTTGGTGTCGTACGCATCCGAGTGCGCCTGACGTCATGTGGCCTTCAAATTTGTGCTGTACGCAGACTTTTGGTGTTGCCTGTAATGATTTGAATTATAATTCAAACAACTGAAAAAAATTTCCGAAAAACAAGTTTTTTTTTTCAAAAAAATTGGCATATTCAACATTTTGAAGGGAATTATCTTTATTTACATATTTACACATGTTCACTTTTGTTGTTAAATTATTTTAATTTAAAAAAAAAAGAGAAATCGCTAAATAATATAACTAAAAACCTAAAATTCGCAAAATTCGAAGAAAAAAGCTACCGCTGCAGGTAAATTTCACATTTTTTTTGACCATATAAAATATATTTTCGGTTTTTTAACCAGAATGCAAAACAAAAAAAATTAAAAATTTTGAAATGAATTGCAAAAAAAAGTCCAAAAACAAAAAAAAAATACAAAAAATAGGCCCCGCCCCTCAGTCGAAAAATCGTGCGGCAGTTGCAAAGTGGGCGGAGCCGAATTTTTATTTTTATTTTCTTTTTTATTTTTATTTTTTCTTCTTTTTTTCCGAATAATCGTCACTTTTCTTTAAATAAATTTGAATAGCTTATATTGCAGAATGATACCGAGCACAACAAAAAACAAAAATGGAATCTTTACAAGAACGACATTTGATATGAAAAAAGATTTGAAGTAAGTAAATAAGCAAATATTTAATTTTTTTTTAAAACTGTTATTTCAGATTCCTCAAACTCACGTCAGCTACTAATTTAGCAGTTCAAAATGGCGAAATGCTCGTAGCGGCCAACGAAAAATTGCTGATCCATTACAGTGATGAAAGAAAAGAGCGACCACAAGGTATTTAATGTAAGCAAATTGAAAATTACGAGCATTTTCTCCAGAAATGACGCTTCCTCTGCAACCACCCGACCACGTAGCTCACATTCATCTTTCCCCCACCGGATTTCATGCAATTGTGTCGTCAAAACTCGGTCATAACTTTTACGTCAACTTGACGACAAATACAGTGCATCATATCAAGAAAATCCGCGCAGTCATCACGGCGGTCGGTTGGAATCCCGAGTATGCGAAAGAAACCGAGACAGGGCCAATTCTTCTCGGCACCGCACAAGGCTCAATTATCGAGATGCACATGATGAGCGCTGGATATCACACGACTTGCAAAGAGCTCATTCAGCAGGTTGCTCAGTTTGCCGACCAACGACTGACCAGTTCGCCGACGATCGCCGCCGCTGTTTCGGATATCAAACTTTTCACGCTGCTCGACGAGGATTCAAAGGCGAAAAAGTGGATGCTGATTGTGGCTCAAATGTCACGATTGATTGTGCTTGTCAGTGAAATCGAAGGCGAGAAACCGGTTTTTAAAACTGGCGGTTTCACGAGTTCAGCTTCTCTTCAAGCAGGCCTCATGAATCTTGGCGCAGAGCAGGCGCCGCCCACTTTCTTCCACACATTCTTCACTTCGACGAGCACGGCGGTGCACACGATTAGTGCAAAACTTTCGGAAAAGTTTAAAAATCATGGTTTCCTTACCATGCATCCATCGAGGGAAGATCCAAAACGATACGCATGGCTATCGCCAGATGGAATATCGATTGGTAAAGTTGATATTTATGCGGAACGAGTTCAAGATGTTCTTCTCGAAGAGGTTAATATAGAGTGAGTTTTAAATGGCATATGTGGAAATTTCATCGGGATATTCACGATTATTTATTTATTTTTTTTGTTTGTTTGTTGATTTTTTCGCCTTTTTCTCATTTTTGGTGTTGCAAATTTTGCGTTAAAACGGGATGCGAATGTGTTAAAATCGATCGGAACAAATGAGGTTATTCACGAAATAAAAAATATAGCGAAAATTCGGAGATTGTCTGAAACTTTGGAAAATAATGGCAAAAATACTTCTGGCCCAGGCTTGGTCGGAATCGGAAAACGGAAATTCCGATTTTCCGACGGAAAATTTTCCGAATTTATTTTTCGGAAAAATTACCCGTCGGAAAATTGCCGAAAATGATCGGAAAATTGCAGTTCTTTTAGGTGCCGCTTCTAAGTACCATGAACTTCTCAAAACTGAATTTTTTGTTGAATTTTTTGTTAATTTGTTGATTTTCGTATTTTTTCAAAGAAATAAGATGAACAATTGTGTTAAGAATCTTTTTCGGAAAATACAACATTTTAAAAAAATCCAGTTTAGTTTCGAAAATCGGAAAAAAATCGGATAGCCGATTTTCCGAAAAATAAAATCGGAAAAAATGTCGGATATCCGATTTTCCGAAAATTGGAATCGGAAAAAATTTCGGGTATCCGATTTTCCGAAAAATTATTTCGGAAAAAAATTTCCTTTTCCGATTTTCCGAAAAGCATTTTCCGAACAAGCCTGTTCTGGCCATAACATTCTCAGAAAATTTCATGGCCGGGAGTATTTTTGCAATTGTTCCCCAAAGTTTCATGCCAATCGGAGTATTCGCCGAATTTTCGCCAATTTTTTTTGCTGTTTGCTGTTTCCTAAACCCCAAAATAACAAAAAGTTGGTCATGAAATTTTGGAAAAATAGTACCGGACATGCAAAAAAATGTTGAGCTGAAATATTTATTTAAAAAAATATTTGAGCATGTCCGCGAGCATTTTTGACAAAATTTACAAAGGAAAAATGGGCGAAAAATTCACAAAAATTGTGTTATTTTGATCTTATTTTAAGAAATTCTGATGAAAAATGATTTATGGGGTTATTCACAAAACCGGAAAAAAAGGAAGAAAACGGAAAAAAAAAACTTCGGGAAAAATCGGAGAATGATCTGATTGACCTGAAATTTCGGGAAAAATTGGAAAAAATTCTCCTGTACGCGCTCACAAAATTTTGGACCGAAATATCGATTTTTTTCTGAAATTTTTTAAAATCGATATTTCGGTCCAAAATTTTGTGAGCGTGTACAGCAGAATTTTTTTCCCGAAATTTCAGGTCAATCGAATCATTCTCCGATTTTTCCCGAAGTTTTTTTTTCCGTTTTCTTCCTTTTTTTCCGGTTTTGTGAATAACCCCATTAGAAATTCGAAATTTTTGAGCGGTTTTATTGGGCCGGTCCGAACCTGTTTTCGACATTTTTGAATTTATTTATTGTCATTATTATTTTTCTTTAGCTATTCGTTTTAAAATTACATGTCCTTAATATTTATCTCTCGATTTTACTTGCCGAAAGGCGAAAAATCCAATAAAATCAAGAAAATTTCAATTTCAAGCCGATAAAAAGCCCTATACCCTTCTATTGGAGGTATCCTTTAATTAGAGGTGCCCTTGTTATTCACGAAATAGCAAAAAAATCGAAGAATTGTCCTGAAACTTGGGGAAATAATGGCAAAAAATACCCACGGAGATTTTCAGGAAATATCAAACCAAAATATCGAAAAAAATCGATATTTTGGTTTGAAATTTTCTGTGAATCTTCAGGAGTATTTTAGCCTGTATTTTCCAAAGCTTTAGAAGCATTCTCCGATTTTTTTCTATTTCTTACGGTATTAATTTTTCCCCATTTCAGACACAGATTAATCGAAGGACGTCTCGAACCGCCAACTGGAATCGCCCTCACCGATTATCACATTCTACTCGTCTACTCCTCAAGACTACTCGCTCTTTCTCTCCTCCCACCGCATGACGTCGTTTTTGAAGATCCATGGAATCCCGAACTCGGAAGTGCAATTGGTTTCGTCAGTGACGTGAACACCAATTTTTTGTGGCTCTACACTCCGACAATCGCAATGAAATACGGAACCAACGACGAGGCTAGATACATTTGGAAAGTGTATTTGGATCGAGGAGATTATCAACGAGCTCTGCAAATTGCCAGAAGCAGAGTTAAAATTGAGCCGGATGCTCTGGAAATTGTGCTCAGAAAACAAGCGGATTTTTACATTCATGAGAAAAACTATACAGCGGCTGCGGAGATTCTTGCTCAGTCCAGCGAGCCGTTTGAGTCTGTTGTTCTCAAGTTTCTCACAAATTCGAGCGAAAGAAAGATGGGGTTGAAGACGTTGTTGGACAAAAAATTGGAGAGATTAACGAGGCACGAGGACAAAATCAGAAGAGATGCTCTGGTCATGTGGCTGCTCAATGTTCAGCTGGAAGAGCTCGCGGAAATGCGAAGATTGAAATCAAGTTCAAGCGAAGCTTCTTTTGCGACCGCACTTAAGGACACAACGGACCATGTTCAAAGGTATTTTATGCGAAAAAACGTTTTTGAATCGATTCAAACTAATCGAGAAGCAGTGTACAGAATGTGTGTTGCTCACGCCGATTTTGAGATGCAACTCTTTTTTGCCAACGCTGTGAAAGACATCCGAAGTGTCATCGACATTCTGATGCTCCGCGAGCAGTACATTGAAGTGCTTGATGTGCTCAAATATCAAAGAGTTTCTGAGCTCACATATGAAATGGCTCCGCTTCTCATTGAGCAAATTCCAAAGCAGGTTATCGGGTATTTCATCCAGAATCAGGACCAGATTTTGCCTCAAAAATTGACGCCGTGTCTTTCACTTTGCGTTAAAAACATAGAAATGGCGATTCCTGCAATAAAATATCTAGAAGTTATCTTCAAAACTCACAAAAACATCAACAATCTTCACAACATTTATATTCATCTTATGGCGAAATTCCGCCCGGAAAAGCTTCTTTTCTATTTGGAAGATCATGGAACTATTCGAGCCGATATTCCCTACGACCTGGATTTCGCAATGCGAACATGTGAGCAGTTTAAAATTGAAAGATGTGTCGTTTTTCTGTACTGTGTCGCTGGAATGTTTAGTGATGCTGTCGAAAAAGCGTTGGTCTTCGACGTGGAATTGGCAAAAAGGTACGCCCTAATGATCGACGAAGCGGAGGCGAATTTTGTGTGGTTGGAAGGGCTCGAAGAAGCCAGTTACATCCGCCAAAAGTTGGACGAAAAGGCCAAAAAAGCAATATGGCTGAAAATTGCTTCTTACTATGTGTCCCAGGAAGAGAAAAATGTTGCAAAGTGTATAGAAGTGATCAACGAGTCGAATAATCTGATAACAATTCAAGATTTACTTCCAATCATCCCAAAGTTCACAAAAGTCGGCGAGCTCAAACAGGTGATTGTGGACTTTTTGCAGCGAAACAAAGATCGGTTGGAGAAACTGGAAAAGTCAATGAAAGAAGCCACTGATATTGCTTTGGAGATTCGAGAAAAACAAGAAAAACTTAAAAATCGAACAACCGTTGTGAAACCATCGGACGTTTGTGCACATTGTCAACGTCCAATCTCCGGGCGAGCATTCAATGTACACTCGTGCCGTCATTTCTTCCATCGCGAATGTCTGGAATCTGCAATGATTCCGTTTTTATCACCGGAAAACGTGGCCAGAATGCGAATGCTGATTGTTGATGAGGAGAGAGTTTTGGTGCAAATGAGGGCGGAGCAATTGGCTGGAAATCGAGCGGCGTACCTGGAAAAGCAGGAAAAGTATCTGCGCATTGCATCGTTCATCTCGCATATCGTTGGAGCAGAGTGCCCGTTGTGCGGAAATATTGCCATATCGTGGGTTAAAAGAAATGCAAATAAATTCTCTGGGACGTTTCGAAACCAGTCATTTCGAAAGTGGACGTTTCGAAAGTTTTCTGCATTTTGTCGTCGCGGTGTTTGCACATAACCATTTTTAAACGCTTTGTAAGGAAAGTTCCATATAGAGATTTGGAAAAAAAGATTGTGCAAACCCCTCGACGAAAAAATGCAGACAAATTTTCGAAACGTCCGAGAGCCAATTTCGAAGACCTTGTCAAAATTGTCCTAAAAATGTATTTACGCCAAAATTTCGAAGCGTCCCAATTTCGAAGTAGCAGGTTTTGAAACGTCCCAGAACCCATAAATACGCCAAAAATGCTCCAGAAATTGATCTGAAACTGATAAATAGAGACCGTGACAAAACTGGGGAAGAAGCTCCGCCCCTTTTGCAATTCAAGTCTGCGGCACGGTTTTTCTGCATTCTATAGTTAGGGAGCGCAAAGGGGTGGGCGGAGTCAGACGATTTTTCTCCCCAGTTCGCGCGGGCATGTTTACAGGCCTGTAAGGAGCCCCCGGATTGAAGTATGATACTCAAAACTATCTCTTTAGATGTAATTGGCCATGCTGAATCTAATGAACAAGTTGGTTTTACATGAAAATGCATAGTTTTCTCAGAAAAAAGGGAAAACAAAAATGGAGCTCACTTTTTTGACCCGTGTGGTCGATTTTACCGGGGCACGCGGCTAATTTTCAGTATACAGATAGTTTAAGATGTGGGGAATTCATTTCTGAAATCAGTTTCTGTCCTGCTAGTTTCCGATTTTTTTAAAGCTTGTCAAACTTTAAGGAAAAATTCTAGAAAAATTTCAGCGACGACCCTAGTTTTTTATTTGTGGAATACAAAGATAAACCCTCTTAGAGCTTAAATACAAACATTTAGAGCACTTGACTCACTTGGAGCAATTTTATGTACATTTGAATGAAGCATGTTCACCCAAAACTTCAGTTTTTTGAGGATTTGAAGGTCGCAAATATGGAGCACGCGGCTAATTTTTCATATACAGATTCAGCGTAAAATTTGCTACAAAACCATGTAAAAATTAATATTATGGCTAGTTTCCGATTTTTTTTTCGAGCCGATTTCTGTGCGAACAATACCGTTTTCCGTTGAAAATGCTGATCGCGCAAGCAGCGCACGGCCTCCCAGCACGCCAGGCAGTGCAATCGCGCTCCACTGAGCTCTCTCCGCTCATTTTGGCGCGAACTTTAGTTTTTTCAAATTAGTTTTTAATTTAGTACTGAAAATTTACTTATCGTCAAATATTTTGTCTTTCCCATAATTTTTTATCGATAAAATTCTCGGCGAAATAAAAATGAGTGTGAAACCTTTCGAATAAGCGTTAAAATTAAGAATTTGAACTCCTGTAGGAGAAGGAGATGCAGTTTGAAGTTATTAATTAAATTAAAAAGACTGTCTTCTTATGAATTTGCCTATATTTTGTCCGTTTTTCGTCTTTGTATTTTCGGCCCGGAGCGACGCGACGGTCAAACGCGTTTAATTGAATTAAATTGAACTCCGTACTTCGTTATTTTCATTTCGTTTGCAAAATTTTTTCTTTCTTTTTTTGTATGAAACTCTACTTTTTTTCTATGTAAAAATGATTTTTCCAGACCAAATTCATTAATTTTTGTCATAATCAGTCACATATGGCATAATTTTCGCCAAAAAAATATGTTTCCACTTTTGGAAATTAAAAAAAAAGTTCAATTTCATTTTTCTGGGTTTTTTTCTGGTTCAAATCAAATCACGGTGATTTGTTTTGAAATTTTGTTATTTTTTGCTCGAAAATAGCTGATTTCAATGAAAATTTTAATTGTTTCTCGCCGAAATGGCTAATTAAATCGGTGATTTTGTAAGTTTTTCGACGCTTTTCCTCACTTTTTGCTCTTTCAAACGTTTCTCTACATTATCTCCGCATATAATTCTTGTTAAAAACTTATTATTTCACGAGAAAATCGCACACAAGAACATCAGAGCGCTCAAAGACGCGCCGTCGAGTTGTGCGCCAACACCAGAAATGCGTCAGTGATTGGTTGGCGCGTTGGGAGTTTGGGAGGCCGTGGCAGCGGTGGAGAATACAGTCCCCCTCACCTCTCTCCATTTCGCGTTGTTTCTCGCTCACTCTCGCTCTGTCGGCGTCTCTTTTCTCGCGTCTCGACGGCCCGCCTAATGCAAATCTTGGGAGAAAACCGTGCTACTTTGGGATGGTATAACTCGAGAATTACCGAACATTTTTTGAAAAAAATTTGACAGCGTACTCATATTGAGCCAAAGAACACCTTCCAACCAAAAATATTCGGAAATTTTGACTTTTGGATAACTCGTTGCGGTCCCTATCTATAGTATTTGCTTGCTGTACAAAACTCGTGCCGGAGACTTGCAAAAGGGGCAGAGCTTGTTTTTCTCCGTTTTTGCAAGGCTCTCGAGTAGTAGCGTCAAAAAAGGAGCATTTTTTTAAATTTAATTTCTCGAACTTTCTATCATTACAAGCTTGCAGCTTGTGGCGACTAAGTCGCCTTCGTCAAGTATTTATTTTACTGATTTTTGTTTTTTTTTTAAATACAAATAGTAATAATTTCTTTTCCCTATTCCTCTCAAGTTATCGTGACCATTGTGGTATAGTGGTTAGCACGTTTGAACGTCAATCAATAGGTCGCTGGATCGACTTTTGTCGACTGCAAACTCGTGTGTGAGACACACAAACAAACACACAGACTAATCTAAAATTTTCTATATAAGAAAGATTTTGAAAAACAATGTCCGCTTGGAATCTAAAATATTTGGCTGAATATTCGATTTAATTGTCGGGATTTTTTGCTGATAATTTTCAAAATCTTGCCTCTTATCACTGAAATTGAAGTTTTGGTTGTAAAATCAGCGAAATTCTACAAGTTA
Source organism: Caenorhabditis japonica (assembly GCA_963572235.1). Lineage (NCBI taxonomy): Eukaryota > Metazoa > Nematoda > Chromadorea > Rhabditida > Rhabditidae > Caenorhabditis > Caenorhabditis japonica. The sequence goes on along the minus strand of OY754343.1, from coordinate 19,091,690 downwards.
CGAGCAAAAAATTTCGGAAATGAAATAGAATATTTAGCGCGATTATTTGATGAAAATATTGACGAATGCACAAAAAGGGGGCGGAGTTTTAGGTTTTTATGTCGAAACTTGATTGAAAATCTGGAGCTGGAGCATTTTTGACATTATTTTCCATTTTTTTGCGTTTCTATGAATAACCACTTACTTTGGGCAAAAGTTTCTTGATTTTCAGACAAATCGACAAACAATTCCTGAGCGATGAAGAGTATGCTGTCGATTTGAATTCGTGGCTTCTCTGAATGCCGAATTTCAACAAAAAAAAACATGTAAATATTTATTTAATTTTTCTTTTTTGCCTCCTAAATTTTCACCTCAAAACTGGTCTTTTTTTTGTTTTAATTCTGTGATTTTTAAATATCAATTTGCCAATTTTTCTGATCTACAGAATGTTTTGGCGCCAAAAAATAAATTTTTTCTCTCTCTATCTCTCAAAAATTAAATCGTCTCTACCTACTCGCGATTGCCTGGGTGACTAGACACCATGTCTCGTCCCGATCTTCTGCCAAAAGACTTTTACATAATCAGGTGAGTGAGCACAACTTTTTCCTCTAATTTCCCACTTTTTTGCAGAGAAAAACGGATCTATGTGGGTGTTCACATCGGAGCAGTCATCGCAAGAGCGGCGATCGTCGATTCGCAACACGGCGACAAAATGATCCATCGGAATATCGATGATAGAGAGTTCAAAGGAGATGCTCCCAATTACGCGAAATTGATCAAAGAATTTGTGGATGACACGATGGTGAATAGTCAGGACAAGAATATTGAGGCGTTGGTGGGTTTTTATTTTTGAAAAACTGAAAAAAAAATTGTCGGCCCGCGAAAATGGTCAAACGCGCTCCGCTGAACTCAACACTGCGGTTTTCATTTTGGTCTCCAAATTATTTTTTCGGATTTTCTTTGATTTGTTGCATAAAATCTTTTTTCGTGATTTTTCCTTGTAAAAATATTTTTTTTGGAAATATGCGGAAGGTTTTGACAAAACTTCATGAATTTGGTCTCGAAAAAATATTTCTACAAGGAAAAAGCACGAAAAGAGAATATTTTATGCAAAAAATCAAAGGAAAACCGAAAAAATAATTTGGAAACCAAAATGAAAATCGCATAGAGTTGAGTTCAGCGGAGCGCGTTTGACCATTTTGGTGGGCCGACAATAATTTCATATTCGCTGCAGACTCTCAGGATTAAACGGCCAAAAAGTTCGGAAAAAATTATTTTTAAAAATCGCAACCAAAGCCGCGTGAACTTTAAAATTAGGCTCCGCCTCTTTATGCAATGTTTGTCTGAAAATTTAAAGTTTTGAAATTTGCTTGAATAGGCTTTGGAGGTGGCAAGTGTGTTTAAAAAAATCGCCAAAATGGCCAAAAACATTTATTTAAAAAGTTAAAAGTACCGAATAATACAAAAAAAACCTTGGAAATTGTCGAAAAAGCTGAAAAAATATTAAAAATCGCAAAAAACGCCAAAATGTATTAAAATGGAAAATAAAACGGCAAAAAAGGTAAAAAATTGTCCAAAAAGATGAATAAAAATTTCAAAAATCGTTTAAAAAGGATACAAAATCTTTGTAAACTTCCAAAATTTATCAAAAATCATTTCAAAAAAGCCAAAGTAGTCAAAACATGTTTAAAAATGGCCAAAATATTTTTTAAAAAAAGTGGAGATTATCAAAAAAACCCCCGAAAATAGTCTAAAAAGCCAAAAAATTATCGAAAAATGACAAAAAAAAAAGATTTGCCACAAAAATGTAGCTGAAAAAAACGAAAATAAATACATTTCTGCGTCTCAAAATCGTGATGAGACCACCCGATTTTATCAAAAAAATAAAAATATTTAGACTGTCGTCTTCAACAAGGAATTGGGCCAAAGTGACATGTTCGCCTTTTTTGAAAGTGTCAAGTCTGCAATTTTGGCCTTGAAAGTTTCGAAAAATGTTTTCGTGCTCCACGAATGTCAAATGTGGAGGCAACTCTATTTTCCGACTGTTAATGCATGGCAAAGTGAGTGAAAAAAAACGATTTATGGGTTACTTTAGGCCACGCCCCTAAACGGGGTCTTTTTGCTTTCAAAAAGTTTCAGAGCTAGGATCCAACAAAATACCAATTTCACATTATTTAGACGTTGGCGTTCTGTACGGCGGCACCGGCTCATTCTTCCATCTTCACGACGCGAAAAACTTTATGCTGTGTGGCGGCCGCGGCCTGTTTGGCGATTTGGGCAGCGCTTTTACCGTCAGCTACATGGCAATCAAAAGCGTCATGGACCATGCGGACAATGGTCTAGCGCCTGGAAAAAACGTCACCGTGCTCAAACAATTGATTAAGAAGCATTTTGAAGTTGAAAACGCCATGGAAGTGGCTAATTGTCTCCAAAATCAAAATGGATTTGATACGCACGAGTTTGCGGGGTTGGCGCAACAAATGGCAGAACGTGAGTGTGTTTGCGTACGTTTGAAAGTTTAAACGAGTCTGTAACAATTTATCTTCATTTGATAGGCTATTAGCCAAGTAGCCGCCAAATAACTGGCTGATAGCCTCCAAATAGCTGCCAAATAGCCGCCAAATTGCCTCCAAATAACCACCAAATAAACGCCAGTTTGGTGCCAAATAGCTGCCAAATAACCGACAAATAACTTGCTGATTGCCGCCATATAGCCGCCAAATAGCCTCCAAATAACCACCAAATACCTGCCAAATAAACGCTAGTTTGGTGCCAAATACCTTCCAAAAACCTGCCAAAAACCTGACAAATAGCCGTCCAATAGCTGCCAAATAACCGCCAAATAACTGCCAAATAGCCGTAAAAAGCTGCCAGATAGCCTCCAAATTGCCGCCAAAAGCCTGCCAGATAGTCGCCAAATAGCTCCCAGATAGCCGTAAAAATAGATGCCAAATAGCTGCCAAATAACTGCCAGATAGCCTTCAAATCACCCCTAAAATGCCGCAAAAATAGATGCCAGATATCCGCCAAATAGCTGCCAAATTGCCGCCAAATTTCCGCCAGATAACCGCCAGATAACTGCCAAATCACCGCCAGAATGCCTCCAAATGGCTGCCAAATTGCCCCATATAGCCCCTAAATTGCCGCTAATGAACCGCCAATAAGCCTTCAAATACCAACCAAATAGCCCCCAAACAAACGCCAGTTTGGTGCCAAATAAACGCCAGATAGCCGCTATCTGGCAGCCAATTGACGGTTATTTGGCTGCTATCTGGCTGCCATTTGGCGATTATCTGGCAGCTATTTGGCGACAATTTGTCAGGTATTTGGCAGATATTTGGCGGGTTATTGGCAGCTATCTGCTGGCTATTTGGCAGCTATCTAGCATATCCACAAAAACGACAAATTAGCGACAATTTTTTTCCGATATGGTTCATGAATCCACAATATTTCAGATAAGACTGACGGCATGATCAAAGAAACGTTCGCCGCCGCCGGAAAGTTCATCCTTAGCAACATTTCCAGATTCACAGCGCTGCAGGCGGAAACTAGACGATTCAAATTTCCGCATAAAGATGTGATGATTCTATTGGTCGGAAAATTGTATCGTTCGATGGAAGAGCTCTCTGACGGATTCGAGGAAGCTAATGAGCATTTCTCATCGATCACGTGGTTTCGCGAAGAGAACAAGAAGATTCAGGACGCGGACGTGACCGCAGCGATTTATGGTGGCCACAAATCGGGAGCCGTTGGTCTTTTCAGGCCAGAGCTGAAAGTTTTCAAGTCGAAATTTGTCAGTGCCAGGAGAATGTCGGTGTAACTTTTTTTTTTTGGTTGTTGATGACTATTTTTAATTTCTATTTATTTAAGATATGTATAAAGTTGCCAGAGTTGCAGAGAAAAAAATAACGATCGTGTTTAATTTTATAAATTTAGGAAGATTTAATTTTCTCTCCTTTGATATCTTTTTATGCAGGCAAAATTTTAAAATTCGTGTTTAAAATGGCAGGAAAATTCATCGGCATTAACAAGTTGCGACACGGTGTTTGCGTACTTTTGAAAATCAAAAAAACTTAATTTTCTAATTTTTAAAAGCTCGCAATCACCGTGTCGAAACTGTTGTTTGCACAATACATACTAGTTCTATTCCGTCCCAGTTCAAATTTTTAAGAAATTTCACGAAAAACGCATGAACGGCTCAACCCAAGATCACTGGAAACACACGTGGCCGTGCGCGCAAGTTTTTGGTAAATAATTTTAAAATTTTCGCACACGGTGTTTGCGGAAATTAGGCGCCGTCCATTTTGTGACGTACACAATCGTTCCAGGCGATTTTCTGTGTTCGAACCGGGAAAAGCTCAAAGACAAGGTTGTGCTCGAAATTGGAGCCGGTGCGACAGGAGTGTGCGGGTTGGCAGCGGCAAAGTTGGGAGCGCGACGCGTGTGGCTCACAGATCATCCCGATTTGGAAATTGTACGATTCCAATTTTGTCGTTTTATTTAAATTGGCTCGCGGTGTTTGTGTTGCGTACGGGCGATTTACGAAGATCCGCCCACTGGCGTTTTTTTTTAGTGATTTTCGTTTTAATTTTTACATTTTTGCCTATTTTTTTCTGTTTTTTTTTAATAAATTTTTTTTTTTAATTTCGGCTCGCCCGTCACTCGCTTTTCCATTTACTTATTATTATTATTATGTGTTTATGAACAAGTGGTACAAACGACGCTCCGATATTTCGCAGTTGTCTACTGTTCCGCAGTATTCGCCGCAGTGAAAAATTGCGGAACATCGGAGCGTCGTTTGTACCACTCGTACGTGAACGGATAATACCTTTATTTTTTACTCTTTTTCACATATCAAATAATTTGTATGTATTTTATATTATTGTTTTAAAAAAGTTGTCCCCTGGCGAGAGGCGCGAATTCAAAAAATAGGCTCCGCCTCCTCGCCGAAATATTTCTGCAATTTTGCGCGCGCCAATTTGCAATCGCGGTACGCGCGATTTTATGCGTTGAATTTCCGTTATGGACCTATTCAAGAGAGAAAAAAAAAGAAAAAAAAGAAGTTTTTTCCGATGCAGGAACGGCAAAAAAAGAAAAAAAAGGAGGAGAAAAATCAATTTCCTTCCTTTTTTCTCTTCCTTTTTTTTCTTTTTTTGCCGTTCCTGAATCGGAAAAAACCTCTTTTTTTCCTTTTTTCTCTCTCTTGAATAGGTTCATTAAAGGCGCATCGGTATATTTGAATGGGTCTCGCCACGTATGACTACTTTATCATCGGCAGAAAATGAATTTTTCTCTTCCTTTTTTTTCTTTTTTTGCCGTTCCTGCATCAGAAAAAACTTCTTTTTTTTCTTTTTTTTTCTCTCTTGAATAGGTCCATTACTCAGGCAACTCATTTCTTACTATAATAGGAAATCCAAATCTGAATAGGAAATTTTGGAACTTGTCCAGGAAACTCAGATCTTGTTAGGAAATACAAATCTTATATAGAAATTTACAAACTATAAAGGGGTCTTGACAGATTCGAAAATTTTTTGAAATCTCGAATCTGTACAGAAAATTTTCCGGTCTTGCAAGATCTGCTAAGATTTGTAAAATTGATTGCACGAGATGCGTCAATAAAATTTCTTGGCGCCATTCGCGTCACGAATTTCGAAATGTTTCGTGTGGATTTTTATTGCGTTGTTATTTTATTTTTATTCATTTATTTTTGGCTTTTTTAATGAGTTGCATTCAATTTGAAGTGTTTGCAGCCTAATGGATCGCGCCACCAATCAGCCTGTGATTTCTTGGGAACTCGAAAAACAGTGGAGCGCAGAGAAAAATTGAAAATCAGGACAAAGTAGGTAATGGACCTATTCAAAGTACTGTAGAAAATCAGAAAAAATGACAAAAAACTGGGAGAAAACTCGGAAAATGCTCCGATTGGTCTGAAATTTTGGGAGAAACTGTCAAAAATGCTTCCGGACTTTCTCAGAAAATTTTGGACCGAAATATCGATTTTAAAAAATATTGATTTTTTTTCTGAAAATTTTCTAAAATCGATATTTCGGTCCAAGATTTTCTGAAAAAGTCCGTAAGCATTTTTGACAGTTTCTCCCAAAATTTCAGACCAATCGGAGCATTTTCCGAGTTTTCTCCCAGTTTTTTGTCATTTTTTCCGATTTTCTACAGTACTTTGAATAGGTCCATAAGTAAATGGAATTGCAATTCGCTGTTTGCGTGCTTTTAAAATTCAAATGGCAATGAAAGAAATAGCATGGGAAATAAAGAGATGTGTTCCCATTTTCGTTTGAATTTCAAAAGTACGCAAACCCCGCGTTGCAATTTTTTTGTTTGCACAATATCTAGAAATCCACTTACCGTATTTCCTCTAATATAAGCGCACCTCTAATTAAAGCACACCATCTAATAGAAGCACATTTAGAGAAGAGGTGGAAAAATAGAGGCGCATGCGCTTAAATTAGAGGAAATACGGTATGTTAAAATTGAGCTTTATTGTGAAAACAAAAAAATTGCAACGCGGTGTTTGCGTACTTTTTAAAGTTCAAACGGCAATGAGAGAAATAGCATGACAAATGAAGAGATTTGTTCCAATTTTCGTTTGAATTTTAAAAGTACGCAAACACCTTAATTTCTTCAGTTATTTCTTCATTTTTTCCAATAAAAACCTGAAAAAAATTGTCACTCCGCCACGAATCCATAACACCACAGAAAAAAAATTTTAAAGCTCTCCGAAAAAAATTAAGCACTTTATATAGTGGATTCATGGCGGAGTGACAATTTTTTCACGTTTTTATTCGAAAAAAATGAAGAAATAACTGAAGAAATGAAGAGATTTTTCGGTGCTACCTCGGAATAGAACTGACGCGTAATAGAACTGTAGCGAAATTGAACTCGCTTTGGAATAGAACTGTAGTGAAATCGAACTGTAACGAAATAAAACTGTTCGGAATAAAACTGATCGGAATAAAACTGTTTTGGAATAAAACTGTTCGGAATAAAACTGTAGCGTTTTGGAACTAAATTAGCAATGGAGCGCGATTGCATTGTTTGCTCATTCAAATATTGGAATTTCTCATGCGCGTGCTTTTTTCAACAGTTTTATATTTGAGCTATTCATCAAAAATTGTTTGTTTTGTTGTTTTTTTGAATAAACTTTTATCATTTTTTTTTCTCGGCCCGCCTTGACGGCCAATCAATGCAATCGCGCTCCATTGCTAATTTAGTTCCAAAACGCTACAGTTTTATTCCGAACAGTTTTATTTTGCTACAGTTCTTTAGCGAACAGTTCTATTCCGAACGGTTCTATTGTGAAGCAATTTCTATATCGCTGCAGATCTATTACACTTCAGTTCTATTCCGAGGTAGCACCGATTTTTCGCCTCCCAGTTTCACGTAAATTTTCACTCCGCCACGAATCCATTATACCTTCCCAACGTGAAGTGATTTTTTGGAAAAGCAGGTTTTCCTCTTTCTTTCATTGCCATTTGAATTTTCAAAAGTGCAATTTTTTGTTTTACCAATATCATAATTTATTTTCAGCGCGGCGGCCAGATCGAAGCTCGTCAAAAGGTGCAGAACGGACGACGCGGAACAGCCATCGACATCGGCTTAATTTTTTTATATTTTAAAATGTTTCCTTTTTTTTATTATAACCAATAAAATAAATTTTCTTTTATTCAATCGATAAAGTTTAGATTCCGGGGAATCTGGACAGAAAATTGTGGGATTTGGACAGAAAATTTTGGAATCTGGGCAGAAAATTTTGGAATCTGTGCAGAAAAGTTTGGAATCTGGGCAGAAAATTTTGGAATCTGTGCAGAAAAGTTTGGAATCTGGGCAGAAAATTTTGGAATCTGTGCAGAAAAGTTTGGAATCTGGGCAGAAAATTTTGGAATCTGTGCAGAAAAGTTTGGAATCTGTGCAGGAGATGCGCGCCTGTACAGAAATTTTTGGAATCTGTACAGAACATTTTGGAATTATAAGAGGTCGCCAAATATCTATAAATCACTAGTTTATAATTCCAAAATTTCCTATTATAGTAAGAAATGAGTTGCCTGAGTACTTTATTAACAAATATCCAATTAAGAAAATCAAAAACTCTTTTTAAATCAAAAGTTGCCAAATTCGCTTCAAAATAACAATTTTTATAAAGGTTTCCAGGGGAAATTGAAAGGTACTGGACAAAAATTCGACGCAGAAAATCGCGCGCACCGCGATTGCAAATTGGCTCGCACAGAATTGCAAAAATATTTTGGCTAGGAGGCGGAGCCTATTTTTTGAATTCGCGCCTCTCGCCAGGTGACAAATTTTTTAAAACAATAATAGTAAAACAATAAAGTACATATTCATGTTATGAGCAAGCATTTAAGACTCAATTTGCCTTAACTCGCGGCGTTCTGGAGACTACGTTTTTAAATTTATTTTTGGAAATTAAATTTCGGAGGTCATCACTCTCAAGTCTCTGCGTCTCTAGCTTTGCAGACACTTGTCTAAACATGGCAGAATGATACTATCGAGACGCAGATAAATGCGACAGAGCGCATTTGCCTTTACGTAGGTTCTAACACGCTAACTTGATCATTGTATACCCGGCGAATGCATCACCAGCCTCGCTCTACGGCACTTTTTAATTTTCAACAGTGTAGTGCGCCTTTTTTGAAGCGAAAAATCAAATTTGAAAGGCGACTCGTCATTTTTCGTTGAAAAAAAAAAATAAAACTAGAATTCGAGTTAATCTTGCAAGTTTTCCATAAAATCAATAATTTACTTAAAAAACTGAAAGTACTAGCAGAAATCTCAAAATCGAAAATCATAAATACGAAGAAAAAGGCAGTGGGCGGAGCTTCGTAAATAAATCCGTACGCAAACACCAATTTAAATAAAACGATGATTTCCGATTTCTCAGGCACTGAAAACCCTCCAGCGAAACGTGGAAGCGAACAATGTCTCTGAAGCTTGTACTGTAACGGTATGCGTAGAAAACACGATTTTTTTTTCACCGCTTTCGAAATTTTTGAGGGCCTCGACTGGGACGACCGTCAATCGGTATCTCGCGCCATCGATCTCATCGGCGATCGTCTCGACGTGATTCTCGCTTCTGACGTGTTCTTCGATCCGTCCACGTTTTGCGGTCTCGTCGACACGTTTGCTCAATTTTTGATTAAATACGAGAACGCGAGAGTCTGGTTTGCCTATCAGCAGAGAGAGTGAGTGATTTTTGACCGGCGAGACGCAGGTCGTAAACGAATAAATAAACGCACCGATTTTGCACTATCCATTGTGATTGTAGTGCAAAAGTCGATAATTTCAGCGACAGTTGGACGTGTGGTCCGCAACTTGAAAAGTATCCGTTTTTGAAAGTTGTGTTGGAAAAACAAATTGAGACTGGAAAGGAGACTATCGATATTTTTACGATGACCAATTCGAAAGCGTAAGTTTATTTATTTATTCACACTTTTAATGGACCTATTCATAGGATTTTAAATAAAACAAAAAAAAAACTTTTTTTTGTTTTTTTTTTCCTATTGAGATGTCAAAAAAGTCAAACAATGTTTAAAAAAAATCTGAAAAAAAATTTTTTTTTAATTAAATCAACAAAGATCAGCAAATGCACTTCACCGAACCACCGCGAGTAGTTCGGTGGAGCGCACTAACTGATTCCCCGGTTATATAGTTTTCGATTGTTGTATTTTAATTATTTTTACTCCAGAGAATCGAAAGGACTATACGCGGGCATAGAAGGCGGAGCCACCGGCTCAAAATTGGTCATCATTGACTCTGAAACCAATTGGCGCACCGAGTCATCCAACCTGGGCACGAATTTCTATTTGACCGACTATAAGATTGTGTGCAAACGAATCGCCGATTGGATTCTGGACGTTTTTGAAAAGGAAAAACTGAAAATCGAGGATTTAAGAGCACTGGTATGTCATGTAATTCAAAAAACGAAATAAAGTTTCTAAAAATTTTTTGAAATTTTGGACGAAAATTAACAAAAAAAGCTGGCCTGTGTGACTTGCAAAAATTTTTGCGGAAAACGTGTGCCGCCAAACTGGGGGTACTACGGTATAGAACTGCACGGAATAGAACTGCTACGGAATAGAACTCATACGGAATAGAACTCGTACGAAATAGAACTCGTACGAAATAGAACTCGTACGAAATATAACTCGCACGAAATAGAACTGGTATGAAATAGAACTGGAATGAAATAGAACCAAATAGCTGCCAAATAGCCGCCAAATAGCCGCCAAATAGCCGCCAAATAGCCGCTAAGTAGCCGCCAAGTAGCCGCCAAGTAGCCGCCAAATAGCTGCCAAATAGCTGCCAAATAGCTGCCAAATAGCTGCCGAATAGCCGCCAAATAGCCGCCAATTAGCCGCCAATTAGCTGCCAGGTAGCCGCCAATTAGCTGCCAGGTAGCTGCCAGGTAGCCGCCAATTAGCTGCTAGGTAGCCGCCAAATAGCCGCCAAATAGCTGCCAAATAGCTGCCAGGTAGCCGCCAAATAGCTGCCAAATAGCTGCCAAATAGCTGCCAAATAGCCGCCAAATAGCCGCCAAATAGCTGCCAGGTAGCCGTCAAAGAGCTGCCAAAGAGCTGCCAAAGAGCTGCCAAAAAGCCGCCAAATAGCTGCCAAAGAGCCGCCAAATAGCCGCCAAATAGCTGCCAGGTAGCTGTCTGGTAGCTGCCCTCTTAGAGAACGCGACCGACTATACATAGTTTCTTGTACCGACAAATCACGGGTCCGCGATCGCTATCATTTGAATTCTTTAATTTGAAAAAACCATAACGACGCTCCAAAATTACGAACCGCGTGTTGTTTAGCGATATTTTTCGTCGATTAATTTAATCGTGCGAGTTCTATTTCGTACGAGTTCTATTTCGTACCAGTTCTATTTCGTACCAGTTCTATTTCGTACCAGTTCTATTTCTTACGAGTTCTATTTCGTACGAGTTCTATTTCGTACGAGTTCTATTCTGTAGCAGTTCTATTTCGTAGCAGTTCTATTCCGTGCAGTTCTATTCCGTAGCAGTTCTATTCCGCACAGTTCTATTCCGCGCAGTTCTATACCGTAGTACCCCCGCCAAACTCGAAAAAAATTGTGAATGGAACGAAAACTGGGAAAATGGGCTGAGCCAACTGCAAGTGTGTCGCACACTTTTCCTGTCATTTTTCTCGAACGTCTCAGTTTCGAATCCGAAAAACTGGAAAATTAGGGCATTTTTGCGTCGTGGTGTTCACACTATTGAACCCGAAGCACACGCGCATTTGGGTTTTATTTATTTTTTGAAACCTCGACAAAAGCGGGGAAAACCACGAAACCGGGGAAGACAAATCCAGGGAAGAGAAAACCGGGGAAAAAAATTGGCAAAACCGGGGAAAAGTTGCAAGTCTGCGGCGCACTTTTTCCTGTTTTTCGACACTTCCAGTACAAAACATCGTGCAGCAGTTGCAAAAGGGGGCGGAGCCTCTTCCTCTGTTTTTTCCATTTTTCCCCGGTTTCGTGGTTTTCCCCGGTTTTGTCAGGGTCTCTATTGTCCATTCGCGAAAAAAGCAAGTGCGCTCCACAAAACCTAGTACTTCGTGGAATTCATTTTCGTCGCCAAATTATATCATTTCACGTTGAATTTACACGTGAAATGAAATATTTGGCGACAAAAATGAAATCCACGAAGTACTAAGTTTCGTGGAGCACACTTGCTTTTTTCGCGAATGGACAATATTTTTTTTGAATAATTTTTTATCTTTTTTGAGAGTTTAAACCCACTATGGCGCAAAAATGCAATGCACTAAAGTTTCGAAACGTCTTGTGTTAAAACGTCCCAGAGCCGTTTTTTCATTAACATGTTATAATGGATTCGTGGCGGAGTGACAATTTTTTTCACGTTTTTATTCGAAAAAATGAAGAAATAACTGAAGAAATGAAGAAATTTTTTGCCTCCCAGTTTTACGTTAATTGTCACTCTGTCACGAATCCATTATATTAATTATCACGCTTTCTTGGAAGTAAGGATTCAAAGTTCTGCAGCAAAAAAGCCATACACAAAAACAACAGAAAAAGTGCGCGGCACTCTTCCCAGTTTTCGCCTGTTTAGACCGGTCTCAAATTCTCAAATTCATGTCGCAGACGAATGATTGCAGGGACTAGGTCTGTCAGGCGCGGAAGACGAAGAATTCAACAATAAATTTGTCGAATATTTCCGAAAAAATCATGGAAACGTTACTGACAACTTTTACCTAACCTCTGACTCGATTATGACGCTACTAGCCAATTTTCCGCGAGAAGAGAACGGAATCGTTCTGATCGCTGGCACCGGATCGTCGTGTCGTATGAAAAAGAAGGATGGAAGCGTACAAGGAGCCGGCGGATGGGGACATATGATTGGCGACGGAGGAAGCGCTTTTTGGATCGCGCGAGCCGCTATCCAGATGTTGTTTGACGCGGAGGACGGATTCGATAACACCTACAATACGGACGTCATCAAGGAATTGCTTTTCAAACACTACAATATCAATGAGAAGACGAGAATTTTGAATTACATGTATTCGAACTTTGAAAAACATGTTGTCGCTGATTTTACGGTTTCATTGGCGCCAAAAGTGAATGATGATCCGGCGATTGGTGAAGTTTTTAGATCTGCTGGTCATATACTAGGAAGGCACGTTGCCACTGTCGCAAAACATCTACCAGAGGTTAATTTTAACAGGAATTCGAAAAAAAATACTATTTTATTTGTTTTAGGAAGAGCGAAACACCTTGGACATTGTTCTGATTGGCGGTGTCTTTCGTTCGTGGTCAGCTCTTCAAGCTGGGTTCGTCGCAGCCATGCAAGGAACGGGCGTCCAAAAACTGCGAATGTTCGAACCGTGCGATTCTCCGGCTGTTGGCGCGGCGGTTCTTGCCGCAAAAGAGCAATATGGTATCTTCCTGGCGCAAGAGGATAAGAAGATTCTACGGCTAGAAATTGATGTTTGAGGAATTTATTTATTTATTTATTGCCCTGGTTTGTGTATATAAAAACTTTTAGTTGACGATATCTCTCACTCTAACACACCCATGGAGCAGACGATGATCGCTTCCGGTTGTGATCGATGGGGACGGCCGAAACATATGGTCAATTTCAGCCCCCTCAGCTAACGGCATTTTTTCCATAGACAATCTTCTCGCGAGGGGGTTCTCACGATCCCAGCTTGGTCAGTTTTCAAATTTTCCCAATTCTGTCTTTTTTAAACAGTTTCTAACTGTTAAGATAAGCTTAATAATCGACTGTCAGCTATTCTAAAACGATTTTTTGGTCGATAGACCATCCGCAGAAAGTCTTGGACCATCCGCTGGGAGACACCATTTCCATTGCGCTGAGGGGGCTGGTCAATTTCATGTTTTTGCAGTTGGTCTGGGCTAATATGACTATGTGACGGCTTTCTGAATTGTGAGTTCATGTGCCATAGACTCACCACACTTTCGTTTCGCGGTTCCATTGAGTGTGGTCCAATGTACCGCGTTGAAGTCACACACAACTAAAGAAACGATAGCGAGACGTGTTAGGACTTAATCAAAGTTTGTTGCTTGCATCAAATACTCGAGTGCGGCATGACAAAGGATCAGGCAAAGAAGCAGAATATGGACAGAGTTAGGTGCACGAGAGCCTCGATTATGACGAATGGCGTCCATTTATAGCGACCGCGGTGGATGGGCGGAGTCGTTCCAAAACGTACGATGACGAGAGCGCGAAAAGAAGATTGTGGCGCGTGTGTCGGACCTTGGTCCGTTGGTCAAAACTGGATGGATGAGTAGTAGTCGCGTGTGGTATGTGGAGGCTCGTGAAGAGACGCAGAGGCAAACAGTGATGTGGTCCTTATTGGTTATAGACACTGACGACTCTGAAAAAGAAAAACATTAGTGACATGCGAGTTGTGAGGGGAGTTTCAAACTAGCTTGTATCTGCGACAAGCAGTATAGGCTTCTTCTCCCTCCCCTTTCGGGTCGTGAGAAAAGGTTTTCTTTGATCCTGTAATCCTTTGAAAGGATTATTCTTGGCCGCGCAATGTCTGATGGTACAGTTTTTATTCGTTTAGCGAGTAAAACAGGGTTGTGAGTGTGAACATAGGTAGTTGTGAGTGTGAACATAGGTGGTGGTATAGGCAAGGGCAGGCTTGAATTAATATAAACATAATAAAAAACCGTAAGTGAACAATGTAACCGGGGATTTTGGATTTTGTGAACCGTAAAACAGATAATATGTAATCAAAGGGTAAGTCAAAAAAGACAACTCTTGAAGTTAATAACAAGAACAGAACATCTCAACTAGTCAAAACTAAATATACGACAAAAAGGAACGGGTGTAGATCAAGATTTAACTAAACTTGTCGATGTGGTCGCATGAAGTCCTTGAGCACTTGGTGCATCAGTTAGATACCTGGCCACCGACGCATCTGATCTCCATCTCCCTTTTGCTTTAACTTCCTCGAAAGACAAACCGCTTGCTCTTAGCGCGTTTGCTGCACCTCTTCGAAGTGCGTGGTGTGTTGCGCCTTCAACTCCGGCATTCTTCAGCGTCTCCTTTGTCACCTTTGAAATGGCAGAAGGCGACAGCTTTTCTCGATTGTTGAGATTGAAAAAAATATAGTCGCTTTTGAATGCTGGCTCAGAGCATCTGACTCTCCATCTTGACAAAAGGATGTCCAGATCCGTTCCATCTTTGTATTCGACAAATGTTGAACGTCCTTGTGCCAGTTGGTCATTTTTTGCGTGCCTAACGCGGATCTCCAGTACGTCGCCTTCTCTCTTCAGGTCGGTCCACTTTATTTCGGCGGCTTCTGAAGCTCGCAGAAGTGTTGTCCAAGAAATGAGCGTAATCAGGACATTTCTTTCCGACTTGGGGTCTTGTACATCTACCCTTTTTACAATCTTTTCTACCTCCGTCCATGATATTTGACTCGGCTGCGTGCGACTTTCGATCTCTCTCTTTTTCATTGATTTTATCAAATCTCCAGCCAATTGTCCCCCGAAAATCGACAAATTGTTGTTTACCATTCGAAAGGCCGCAATGGCTTTGGCAATCGAACCACTGCCAACCACTTGTGATCGATGTGCTAGGTACAGCAGCAGCGATTGTTCTTCTTCCGGAAGATCCTTCTTTGCCATCCACGCTTTGCGCAGT
Organism: Caenorhabditis japonica; assembly: GCA_963572235.1. Lineage (NCBI taxonomy): Eukaryota > Metazoa > Nematoda > Chromadorea > Rhabditida > Rhabditidae > Caenorhabditis > Caenorhabditis japonica. The sequence continues at coordinate 19,076,544 of OY754343.1, read as the reverse complement.
CGATTTTCCGCTTGGTAAGCTTTCAATGTGTTCGGTGCTTTGGCGAGAAGAGCAGACTGGGCGAGAAGAGCAGCGAGGTTGCATAGTTCCGGCGACATGGCGACTTGTGTGATCCTATCGAAGAAAGCTTTCTTGGGACCTTCTGCAATTCAATTTAACATGGTTTTTATCTGTTAACGACCGCTTCCTTCCATTCTTCCCCGGGTGGGAGGGTGGGAAACCTAAACACTCGTAGAATGATGATAAATGTGCGGTGCGGTCTCTTTATTCTATATTCGCTGCGGGACCTACGGCTCTCGAAACTGCGTGTCCCTTTAATTTTCTCTGCCGGGAGTCGAGCGCGTAATTGAAAACATTTTTGCTTATGCCTAATTTTGAATCAAACTTTCTTTATTTTTATCATTTCAGTCTCAAGAAAACAAAATAATTCTCCCTCCCCTTTCGGGTCGTGAGAAAAGGTTTTCTTTGATCCTGTAATCCTTTGAAAGGATTATTCTTGGCCGCGCAATGTCTGATGGTACAGTTTTTATTCGTTTAGCGAGTAAAACAGGGTTGTGAGTGTGAACATAGGTAGAATTCGCAAAGCCCGGGGCCTAAATTGAAGCGTCTATAAACGCCAGTAGGAACGGAGATCTACAGAATTCTGATGACATTTTTTCGCTTCTTTGGGAACCAGGGCCTGGATCGATTATTTTAGTGTTTGGGTTGAAAATTTTATAGTCCCTAATCTGGTTTAGAAATCTTCCCCTCGAATCGATAAGTGCTTGATAAGAAGCATGCGAATTCCATAATGGCGTTGCTAATATTCCCGTCAGTTTATTTGTTTTAATTTCTTTCATAAGTTTTGGGACTAAATTTGGAGGTGGCACCCACCAAGAAAATCCGAGTCCTTTTGCTTTTTCGATGTTGTCGAAGACGTCGGACCCTTGCGAGCCAGGCTCAGCGAATCTGGAAAAGAAGAATTCAGCTTTCTTATTTCTTCCGTCAGCAAACCAATCACATTCTACTCTACCCCAACGTTTCTGCGCCCATTCAAAAGCCCAATTTTTTAATGACCAGTCATCATAATCAAAGTCCCTACTGGCCGCATCTGCCTCTTTGTTATGTTCTCTGGGAATCCACAAAAATTTAGCTGGTCCAATTGTTTCTAGGCATTTCCAGATGTTATTAGCTATACTTTGTAAATTTCTTTTCATGGAGCCTTTTCTCAAAATTATCACTGCTGTTTGACTGTCGGAGTGAATCAAAATTGCACCTTTTTGGGATTTTGAAATTCTAAATACTGCTAGTTCGACTGCTTTTAACTCTCTCCACGTACTAGACTCTTGGGAAAAATTATTTTCTCCTATCTCGGCTATTTTCATCAACACTTTGTTGTTTCTGTTTTTGAGGACTGCGCCCAGTCCTTCGCTTGAAGCGTTCGTGAAAAGGTAAAAATCCGGATCAAAATATTCATCCATTTTTCTGACTAACTCTCGATTTTCTAGTTTTTGTATCCAATATTCAATTTCTTCTTTCTCACCTTCCGATAGTTCCACCTCTGCCTTTTCGCTCGCTCCTGCTCTTTGAGCTTGTGCCACCATGGATGACGTGTTTCTTTGCCGTGCAATAGCCGTTTCGCCTGCAACAATCATCATGGATGATAAATAACCGCAAAGTTTCTGACGATCCAGGATCGACGGAGCCAGGCTCTTTCTCATTCTTTCTAGCTGCATTCTCAGAGAATGTTCTCTTTTTTCCGTTAATCTGACATTTCTTGCGACCAGGTCGCCTTCAACTCCTAACCAAGTGAACCGTTCACTTGGAGTCCAACAAGACTTATCTTCCGCTACACACACGCCTGCCTCTCTTAGATCGTTTCTCACTATTTTAACCGCTCTTAATGCGTCTTCTAAATTTTCTGCAAGAATAAGGCCATCATCGAGGTACAAGAAAATTATTATCCCCATTTTTCGCCATTTTCCTACAAGTGGTCGGATTAATTTAGTGAAAACCCACGGGGCTTCAGCTAATCCAAACGGTAACGCATTAAATTTGTAGAACGGAGGGGCCGGCGGGTCAGAGAGCGAAAATGCCAGAAAGTTTGTTGACTCTTCCGCGACTCTCACGTGATGATATCCGCTGCGGAAATCGAAAGTGGTCGCGAAGCGCGCTCTTTGCAAAAAAGGCCAAACCGTTCGCCAGTCTTCTTGTTTAAAATAGGGCGGCGGTACTAATTTTTTATTTAACTCCGAAAGATCCAGGATCAGTCTTTTCTTACCTGCCGTGCCTATGGCTACATGCAATGGAGAAATGGTTGCTGGCTCGTTGGTCCTCACGACCGTCCCCACCTCCACGAGTTTATTGAGCTCTGCAATTACAAATTCAAAATTATTCTTAGCCGAGTTTCTCATTCCTTGTGGTTCCGGAAGCACCGTGTTTTCCGGAACGTTAATTACCAAACCTTTTTTAATTATACTCAGTATCCATTCGTTTTGTGTCAGCTGTGACCAAAACTGGAATTTTTCCGACAGTCTGTTCGGAAAAACAATACCTTTGTTTGCAGTGTGCTGCAAAGTGACCCGTTCTGTGACAGTTGAAGCATCTTTGAGGAGATTTTCCATAAGACTGCTCCACGCTTTGTGATCTTGGACCGCCGGTTCTCTTCTGGGTGTTGAAACCGTAGTTATCGCGGACTCTTTCCGGTCCTTGGAAAGAGCCCGCTGCACGAAACCACTGGTGACCATTAGGCTGACGGTAACGTGGCTTTTGATTGTCCTCTGCCGCCAGTTGGGTCATCATCGCCAGCATCCGCGCTGAATCCGTCGCCGTCGTCCCACCAGCCAAGGCCGAAATGGCTTCCAGTTTCTCGACGGTTCGGAGAGCTCCTGGATTTTTGTCAAGCAGGACGAGTTCCGAATTTCGCCTTCTGATCATCTCGATCGTCTCTTTTACCGCGGCTATCATCTTAGCCTGGTCCTGATCTTCGAGCGCCTCTTTTAACTTGTTCAATATTTTTATATTGAGCTCCGCTTGTACTTGGAGTCCCTTTTGGGAGAGTTCTGGTGCTTTTTCTTCAGTTCTTCTTGCCATTGCTTGAAGATCTGGCCGACATAACTCTATCAGCTGGGATTTGAACAAGGCCACTTGTTCGGCCGTGAAGATTGGTGGTGCGCTGCTCGCCGATTCGTTCGCCTCCTCTTGATTGCTCATGACTGTAAATTATATAATACAACCTGTTCTAGCGATAATTACCTGTTTTTAACGTCGATATAGCGATGAAAAACAAAAATTTCACGTCAGAATTACAGAAATACAGCGTTTTACCACCTAAACACTCGTAGAATGATGATAAATGTGCGGTGCGGTCTCTTTATTCTATATTCGCTGCGGGACCTACGGCTCTCGAAACTGCGTGTCCCTTTAATTTTCTCTGCCGGGAGTCGAGCGCGTAATTGAAAACATTTTTGCTTATGCCTAATTTTGAATCAAACTTTCTTTATTTTTATCATTTCAGTCTCAAGAAAACAAAATAATTCTAATCTCTTTAACTCCTCCGGATCAGAATCGGCCACTGGATCGTAAATTTGAAAGACAGTGCAGCTCATTTTCCGATCTACTTGGAAATTTGAGTAGGCGATCCGAACCTGTGGTCGAGAAATTTGACTTCAGGTTGATTTTGACGATAAATCCGACCCACCGTTTTTTTCCAGACAGTGAAGTATTATCAATTCAATAGTCTTGCCGGCTACAGTAAGCAGTGGCGCGAAACATCGAGGCTCCGCCCCATCAGGTCTTTTCAACTGAATTCAACTGAATTCAACTGAATTCAACTGAACGTAGATCAAAAAATGTGAGCGGGTGTGTCGCCGCAGACATGTGTCGCTATGTCTGCGTCTATTATAAAACTTTCGCGGGGTCATATGGTAGCTGGCAAGAATATTGAATTGATAATAGTGTTCCGTTTTTCTAGAAAAAAAATTGAAAAAAGACGGGATACCTCTAGCTGTTCGAATTTTGTTATCTATTCTTTGTGTTCTCCGATCGGTTTCCCAACTGATTGTCTTCATCAGCTTTATTCCTCTTTCAGCACAGCTCCTCGACAGACATTCAATCTCGGCGTGTTATCTACTCTCACGGGGTCGCCGAGGGAACATCGAGAAAGCGCGCTCTATTAGACTACCGTAGTAAGCTTTCCACGGCGGGCGTTTTTTGCCCGTCCGACCCGTTCGGGGAAAGGGCCGTCCGATCCCCGGGGAAAAAGAAAAATGCCCGCGTTAAAATTAAAAAGAAAAAAATGTTTTAATCGAGATCAACGTGCCCAACGTTGAGAAAAATTTTGATCTACCGATTTCCAACTCGTCTAATATTGGGTGGAGTGTGCAAACACCGGCACGTCAAAATGCAGACCGGGCAACGCGGACGGGCAGCGGGCACCCGTTCTCCGGACGGGTAACGGACGTTTTCGGACGGCCCGTCCATGGTGGAAAGCTTATACCGTAGTCTCCTAGATTAAGATTTGGCATCATGCCAAAAATCGTACATTTTCCATTTTTGTCTTATTTTTTGAAGCAAAGTGGCATCATTTTTTCTAACGATTTTATTTTTTCCCCAAACCTCATCGTGCCATAATTTGTGGGAATCGCTAAATGAAGAACAAAGAGACATCTCATCAGAGAATGATAAAGGTACAAACATAAAATTAAAAAAACTTTTATTATCTTTCTTATATATAAAAACCCAGATCGGGATGTCTGTGCGCGTCCGCACTTGCCTTTTTGCAAGAAAATGCAGTGGACAAAACACGAACCCGTGACACTAGGATTTGTATCCACACAGGTGAAATGCGATGTATCTATTACAAATGAAAGTCTATGGTTAATGCACGATACACCAACCGCAGCTAAAAATCAGCTAGTGACTCGCTGATAGATATATCTTTTCTCTGCCTTGCGATAGCTCGATAGTGAATCTATGCCCCACTCATGTCACTGGAGCACGTTTGCATTAATTCTGTAGGTAGCCAATTTTTTTAAACTTTTTCTCCTATTTTTTGTTATTTTTCTTCACATTTTATCAATTCTTTAATAATTTTTTTGTTTTTCAGACCAAGAGACCGATTGCGAAGCAATGCGACCGTGAAAATCAAATAAGGTAAGCCAAATATAGCGGATTCGTGACTGAGTGACACTTCACGTAAAATTGGGTGACAGAAAATCTGTTGAATTTTTCGAACAAAACGTGAATTCAAGTGTCGCTTCGTTACGAGTCCATGATAAAATTTAAAATGCACATTGACTTTTTGCAGGAACACTGCTCGTCACAGACGCATCGAAGATGTCAAAAAGTTAGTGAGTTGTTTTATATAAAACAAACGCGCAAAAAGTAAAAAATTGGAATCGTTTTCGAACGCGCCCGGTCATCGGAAAAAAATTTCGCACAAAGATGTAGAAATTTGTGTGCAATCGTTTAAAAAACCGCAGGAATTTAGCTGCTGTCTGTATTTCGGTGAAGATCTGCCATAAATTGGAGCAGAATTTTCTCAAAATTCGGTATTACTGCGTCGCGAAAACCAGTCAGAGCGGTCGTGTGTTGCGGCTGTGGTCTCGCAGCGACCAGCGCGTATACTGTAGTTTAATTATCAAAAAATCGAATACACATATTCATTTAAAAAAAACAGAAAAACACTGCAAAAAATAATGTAAAGAAGCTACCATATACGCGCTGGTCGCGGCGAGACCTCAGCCACAACACACGAGCGCTCTGACTGGTTTTCGCGACGCAGTAATATGACACAATTTAGTACATAAAATTAATTAATTTTCATAATTTTACAAGCGCGTGCTCAAATGTTTCCACTGGTTTCCGGGAGAAAATTCCGAAAAAAAAGCAACTTTTGCCCGGAAATTCCGTCGGAAACTTTAAAAATTTGCGATTTCCAACCAATTTTCGATTCCAACAAATGTGTTTAAAAAATGAAATCGTAGAAAACTTTCCTCCTAAAAAACAAACAATAATTGTTAATAAACAAAAAAAAATTGTTCGAACTTCGAATTGGATTTTTTCGGAACCGGCGAATCTTCGGAATCGGAGTCTTCCGGTCAGAAGATTTCCAATTCAGGCGGATTGATTTGGCTTTACAAGAATGATGGTTTCGTATCTATTTATTTCAGAGTTTCTGTTCAAGCGATTTTGAAGTCTGGAAGGTCCCACGCAAACCCCGAAGATGGAACAAGTGGAGTAATGAGGATTTGCAGAAGAAATAATTGTTAAATATTATTTTTTTTTCTTTTATGTGTCAGTAATTTTGTTTAATATTGACCGATAGACTATTTTTAATCTTGCTGTTCATTTTACTTTGATTATCTCGCCCCATATTTTTTCCTCTTTAGCTTTTTGTGTATTTAATCTTTGATTGATAATAAATAAATCCTAATCAATAAATTCGAAACAGCTCGCAAGTAAAGAATGACTCATTAATAATAGAGCGATATGGAAGCCGAACGCCTCACCTACTGTGAATCCATAACACGCCGAAAATGCGCCAACGATGCGTCAATAATGCGCCAATAAATGCGATAGATTCATTACGCGTACACGATGACACCCTTGCAGTGCCCCCATGCCATTTGCGCGCGAGTCACCAGCGAGCTGTAATGCACGTGTCGCATTTCACCTGTGCAAGCGCACTACCGATTGAGCCACAGAGGACAGAAATCATTCGAAAACAGTGTGCGTATAAATGAATCAGGAAGAGTGGAACGTAAAAAAAAAGAATGTGGCGACGAAGTCGCCATTAGGCTGCGTCAGCAGCCGCGCAGGACTGCGCAGCAGGCTTGTTTAAAAATAAAAAATTCCGCGACCGGACGAATTATAAGATTTGACTTGAGATTCCAGAGGGAAACTTGCTGAAGAGAAGCTGTCGATCGGAAGTCTGTCAGCACTGGATCACTATTCGTGTTATTCTTTGTTGAGTTTTCTATGAAAAACACTGAACACATCCATTGCCACTTTTCTCTCATGAGCCCTGACATAATGTGGCTAGTAGAGTGGTTTCGGCCGGACAAATTCTTTGACAACAATTGAAGTATACCGTACAACGAATCCTTGACATCGACAGCTTTCGAGTTCTGAACCAACATCCTGGAAATTATTTTTTTTTTTTGATTTTGTGGTTTTTGGAAATTTTACATCATACGAAGTTTCACAGTAGAATTTGTAAGAAAAGTGGTTCTTCCAGCCAGCTGAATAATTCATCCCTCATCGACCGAGTCATCAGGATCGAACACGTTTAGTTTGGCCAACTCGTAGCCCAAACAGTAACTGACATCTCCCATCAATTCTTGGTCTATGTTAACTTTGTACGGCTGGAAAAATAGAGAGTTGGAAAGCTTCCGTGAAGTTCGAGCAGATTGAATAATTTCTAATGGGACTATTCACGAAACCAGCAATATGCAAAAAATTAAGCCGAAATTCGGAATATTCCGATCGGTCTGAAACTTTGAGAAACCATTTGAAAAATACTCGCAGGCATTCCGAGAAAACCTTACATTAAAATATCGCCTTGAAAATTAAAAAAAAAACAATATTTTGGACTGAAGTTTTCTGGGAATGCACGAGAGTATTTTTCAAATGATTTCTCAAAGTTTCAAACCGATCGGAGCATTCTCCAAAGTTTGGCTTAATTTTTTGCATATTTTGCTAATTTCGTGAATAAGCCCATAATAATCAGAATAGACTTACCTTTGTGAAATACTCCGTGGGCTGGTAATGGTACAGCGTGTGCGGAACAAGATCATGTAGCTTATGACCTGAAATAATGTTATTAATATCAAATTTATGTCGGAAAAACAACAAAAAAAAACTCACCTTCTTGTAGAGCTTCCACCTTATCCTTCGACCACTTCTTTTTTGGCCTTTCCTCCTCCATATCCCTCCTTCTTTTTGGATGGTGGAGCCTTGCCTCCCTTCGGGTCTTTCTTTCGGGATGTTTTACCTAAAAAATCAATAATTTGCAAAATAAAAAAGTGCACAAAAAAGCGGATTATTCAATTTGAAAACAAAAACGTCACAAACTAGTGAAAAATCGATTCATGCAATGTTGAAAAACAGTGTTCCCATGATATAGCATTGATAGTGAAGAGGCACAGAGACTCTCCTCTTCCTCTCACCGTTCGCCTCTCTTCATTATCAATGCTATATCATGAGGAAAAAATTTCTCTGCATGTGTTTTTTTTTCACATATTTCAGCATCACATGAATTATAAAAACAAAAAATAACCCTAACAAAATAAATCGAAAATTGAGTAAAAAAATTAAAAACAAAAAAACAAATGAAAATAAACAGAATTGAACAGCGCCGATTTCGCCACGTATCGCGCACGTGGATGAGTCGCTACGCAGTTAATTGGCCGCATTCGCGGGGCGATCAAAATTTTTTCAGCGATGTTCCTTCGGCGACCCCGTGTACTCTTCCTGTTCTTCGAAATCATCTGCACATAAACGCCTAAAACAAAAAAAATTGCATCGATATTTTGCAAAAATCTCACCTTTCTGACTTGAAATATTCAGCGAAAATCCGTGTTTGCTTATCTCGCTCAATTTTTAACACATTCGCATCTCGATTTCACATCATAATTGCTGAAAATATGGAAAAATATAAGAACAATCAGAAAAACCCGAGAAAAACGCGAGAAATAGGCGAAAAATGAACCAGGAATTTTAAAAACAGTGAATATCGATTTACAGTAAACAACGCGCTTCTGTGGTATTTCGGAGTGTCGTTGGAGGGGAAAAAATCGATTGCTCTTAATAAAATTAACAAAATTAGGAGGTTTTTGGTCACGAAAAACATGAAAAAAATGTGAAAAATCATCAGAATTTTTTGAAAATTTTTGAAATTTAAAAATTCTAATGTTTTAAATATCTGAGCCCATTTTGAGTATGTGCATGCAATTTTTGTCCTGTGACGTCACTATATCTTGGCCTCTTCTTCATTTTTGGTTTAAATTTCCATTTTCAAAACCAAGGGCAAAGGGGATCTGCTTTCACTACTCACATGCCGTACGTCGTTTCCTGAAAATCTCGACACCACTTGCTGGCTGCCTCGATTCCATTATTCTTCCAATTGTTTGCATTCATTTCATAGCGTCCGACTCGTCAATTATGTAATTTATACACCCCCAACCCGCTTTTCTTCTTTCACCTTTCTCGATCCGCAAGTGAATAAGGCGGACCCTAATTATTAGCATTGTGGAAGCGGAACGTGTGAAAGAAATATAATTATTCACTTCTTTTTTTCAGCGCATTAACTCGTAAAAAGGATTCCGCTTATGTGGATGCACCAAAATTGACGCGCAAAATCAAAACCAAAAATTGTTTTTTTTTAATTTTTTTGCATTAGTTTTGTTTTGTTCACGGCGTGTTGGAACCTACGTAAAATCAAACGCGCTCGGTCGCCTTTATCTGCATCTCGATAGTGATATTCTGCCAAGTTTTGCCAAGTGCGTGCGAAACGAGAGACGCAGCGACTTGAGAGAGATGACCTCCGAAATTTCATTTCCAAAAATAATTTTAAAAACGTAGTTTCCAGCACGCCGTGTTGTTCTCCGCGTCAATTTTGACGTATGTACACTTTAAAAAACGCATGTGTTCACGAGCAAAATTGAGTTACGACGGTCCAATTTTCCGCATGTCTTGGCTGCTATTTAAATACGTGGGCGGTAATTTTTCTTGTACGCACCGTTGCGTTGGTCAATTGTACGTACTGTTTGCGTTGGATTATACTTGCTGTTGGCACGTTTTGAAAGGAAAATAAAAGAAAAGCAAAGCAAGAAGGCAAGAAGGCAGGAGCAAGAGCAAGAGCATTTTCCTTTTGATAAAAGCATTTACTTGGAACTATTTATTTACACAAAGTGTGTAGCTTTTTAATAGTTCTGCGTGAACCGGATTTTCGTTGTTTTTATCGTCATTTTTGGTATTTTTTTTTTAATTTTAAATTTCAAAAAAAATTTGTTGAACATTTTTTCACCTTTTCCACAGCAAAACCATTTCGTTTTCACTTTTTTCAATGTTCCTTTGAAAATGGAGGTGAAAAACCAATAAAAAACTACGAAAACGATGCAATTTAAGCTGGCCACGCCCCTTTTGCAATGAGCGCGCAATTTTTCGCAAGTTGGGCGCGCGCAGTTTGTTTTTACCTAAAATTTTGTCAATAACTGCATAATTAAGCTATTTTTAAATTTTTCGGATGTTTTTACTCGTTTTACTTGGAAATCGTGTTAAAATATAGTCTATGTATACAAATGTTCCACATAAATATCATAAAACACAGAAAATTTCAAAAAAAAAAAAAAAATTTTTTTTTGAACATTTTTTGTTGTTTTTTCAACTTTTCCACCGCGAAACCATTTCATTTTCGCTTTTTTCAATGTTTCATTGAAAATTAAGGTAAAAAAACAAACAAAAACCACGAAAGCGATGCAATTTAAGCTGGCCACACCCCTTTTTGCAATGAGCGCATAGTTTTTCGCAAGTCGGGCGCGAATTAATTTTTCGGAATTAATAAAACAAGAACACAGGAAAAACTGAAACAAATTATTTTTTTGAAAATGTTTTTCAAAAATCAAGGTACAAACCACAATAACGATGCAATTTAAACTGGCCACGCCCCTTTTGCAATGAGCGTGCACTTTTTTATTCATGTTTATAGCTCGTTTTAATTGGAAAACTTGTTGAAATATGGATGATCAAGCAAAAAGGAAATGGGCCAGAAATGCGATATGGGTCACCTTTTTTTTCTTCCTACCCTCCAACGTTATTAAATCTTTATGGTAATGATTTTTTTGTTGTTGTTTTAGAAAAGATGCAATTAACCTAACAGCAATGTATAGGTCAGAAGAATCATTCGGCTATCTATTTTCTATTTTCTGACTGACGGTGTTTGCAGAAATCCGTCTTTGCTATAAATAATTACAGGCTTTTCCATTTAAGTTTTATACCTAAAAAGACCTTAAGGGAAAGTATTTAAAACACAAAAAAATTAGATTAAAAGTTGTCCAAAAGGAGTACACGATATCAAATTTAGTTGTTTCTTCCGGGTTGAGTTTTGTTTTCTTGCTCCTTTGCGCAAGTTTAGACGGATGTGATCGGCTCCTGACACATTTCGTGGTCGCGGTAGATAAACAATGCTCCGGGTGGTCTGCTGTCAAATTTATTCGGCTCTTCATCCTCGGGTACGTTTTCGTCTAATTAGTACGAAGACACCTGGCGTGGCGCTCAGTCAACTATAATTACTTACTCTTGACCGTTTTCTCGTTCATCCATCTCGACCTTGTTTTCCTTTCTTTTCGGACGATGCACTTTCTTCTTTTCGTGTACCCTTGCTTGTTAATTCCTTGCTCTTTTCCTCCCCCCGCTTCTCGTCTTAGTTTCGTTTACATCAATGAACACGGGGCGGCGGGAAAACAATACGATGCGACGCTTCGATTTCTTTCGATTCATCGCCGAATTCGTCGCATCACTCACATCGAAAGCCTGTCTGCGTCTCACCGCCCGGCACGCTCTGTGGCGAGCATGAATCGAAACAAACAGATAATTTCGGATTACCTATTACACGGGGGGAATTCTCATCACGACGGGATGTTTTTGGGTTTACTGTCGAATCACACTTGTTTTTACTTCCTTCACTTTTATTCATTTTTTCGTCGCCTTTCACACATTCGCATCTCGTTTTCTTGCTGAAAATGTGAAAAAAAAAATAAAGAAAAACGAAGAACTAGGCGAGAAATTTCAAATAAGTAAACGCTAAACAACGCACTGCCGTGTTATTTCGGAGTGTCGTTGTTTGTGCGCAAAGTTAACGAAATTATGTGGGCCGTTCCGATTTTCGGCAATTAGAAGTAAGTAAAAAATCAGAACAGTGGTAAAAGCTTCAACATTTTTTGAAAATAAATAAAAAAAAAATTTTTTTTGAAAAAGTGTGCGGCACACTTGCAACTGGTTCCGCTCATTTTCGCTCGTTTCTAAAAGCATAAAATCATACTTTTAATTTGAATTAATTATAGTAAAAATAATTAAAAAGTTCTGAAAAGTAGAAAAAAATGGGGGGTGGGGGAAATTTCAAAAATGCGAACCCAAAAAACTCGCTGTCGTGTTATTTCGGAGTGTCATTGTTTGTGCGCAAAATTAACAAAATTATGAGGGCCGGTCCGATTTTTGACAAGTAGAAATGAATAAGAATCTAGAGAAAAAATTTTCTAAATTTTTTTTTTGAAAATTTGAAAAAAAAAAAAAGAAAATTTTTTGAGTCGGAAAAATAAAATGTTTCCCCCAGAAAATTCTACCCCAATTTTTTTCATAAATAATTAACTCTATTCAATTTTTCCTTACTTACTTCCTTACTAAGCTTACTTGTTGTGTATTCCCGGGCGAAATACAGTCGCGACGCTCCGATGTTTCGCAGCGAAAAACTTCGGAACATCGGAGTTTCGTAACTAAATTTCGCTTGTGAATACATAATAGGTACTTAGTAACTAACGATTTTTTGTTAGAACTCTGATCCTATTCCCCCTTCAACAATATTTCTAGTAGTCTAAGTCGGTATACGGTTCAATAATTCTTCAGAATACTTTATTTTCCTTTGAAATTCTCCTCATAACCAATCGGTTTGTTTACTTTTCTCCCCCCACCTCATGTATTTCGTTTCCGTGTCGAGAACGCAATGTTCCATGACGAAAAAACCAGAAGTCGTCGGGAAATCGAAGACTATTATCTTCTTACAATTTTTCTTGCCAAAAACCTTTTTTTTTTGAACTGTTGAATTTTTACCTACCTATAACTGAATGACTCATTTCTCTATTGTTTAGAGCCGACTTTCGCTGAACTTTCTAGTTGAGCAAAGTAAATAAAGCGGATCTCATATAAATACCAGACTTTTCCCACTCATAAATAAAATTGCAGAAAAATAATGCTCAAAAACTGGGTCAAGCTATCTTGCCTACTAGCTATTTTGCCTGCCACCACCTCACTGACGTGTACCGTATGCGAATTCGCGCTGCTTCCACCGCACAGTACAAACTGTAATGAGACGTGCGAAGGAGACGTGTGTTTTATTGGTGAGAGCCCTTTTAGGTGGTTGAAAATACCATTTTTCCAGTGGTAAACAAGTATTTCAATGGAACCATCAATGCTGGTTGTATGCGCCTTCACGATGGAGACTCGTTCAAGGACAAGGCTATTTGTCAGAGGTACGGTAGTGGGAAAACAGAAACGTTTAATATTTTAAATACATATTATGTAGTCGCCAGGAGTGACACTTCGTAGTAAAGCGTGAGCGTGAGAAAAGTATCGTCATTCCTTAAATTTCTGTGCTTCGTGATTTAAATTACCAAGAAGTGTCGCTCCGAGACCTTGACCCTTGAAAAATGTTAAAAACCGAAGAAGAAGAAGAAGAAGCGCCACACAAATTGCTAGAAAACTTGCTTTCAAAGAATTTTTAAAATTTTGCCCGAACATACCGTGAGCCACCCCTTTCCAGTTCTACAGCCTCGTTTTTCAGCATTTTTTTGCACTTTCTCTACAAAACTCATGCCGCAGACTTGCAAAAGGTGAAGAGCTAGTTCTACGGTCTTTGAAATTTTTTCCTCGATTTTCCTGGTTTTGTCACCACGGTGTCCAGGATTTGAAAAGTGGGCGGAGCCGAGCAAACGCGCCCCACTGGATTTTTTCGCGCGAAATTCAAATTTTGACGCATTTTTAATGTTTTTCGGGAAAAAAAAGCATAAATTCTTATTTTTCCCACATGTGCTCCAACGGAATTATAGCTGAGGTCTTTAGAAATTTTTTAAGCCTAAGAACGTCGAATTTGGTTCAGCCACCATTTCGAAATATTCGTTTTGAGTATTTTGGTGTTTTTGCAGGATAAATCATTACGAAAATTGAAGTTTGGGCAATTTTATGGTATTAAAAGATACAATACATACATTTTACAAAGAAAAAAAGGTTTTACTGAAAGAAAAATAAAAAAAAATCGAGAGTCGCAAATTGAGCAAGCACCGAAAGTGCGCCATAAGAGTTTGCTGACGCGCCAGCAAATTAGGCTCCGCCCACATTTAAAATCCTGGACACCGTGTCACGGTCTTGTCATTCCTTGAAAAACGTGATATTTTGGGATTTTTTCCCACAAAACAAAATTAGAAAATTATTGTTGCCCCGCTAAAATGGTCAAACGCGCTCCGCTGAACTCAACGCTATGCGATATTTATTTTTGTTTCCAAATTATTTCATTTCACGTTGAATTTATACGTGAAATGAAAAAAATTTGGTTCGACAATATCGATTTTTCGTCAAAATTCTGCCGAAAAATTAAATTACCGCATTTCACTATCATTCCAAGCCAAAAAACATTATTCATACTGCATTGTTCAGTGAAAAAAAGGTTAAAAAAAATGAAAATATCCCAAAAAATTGAAAATTACCGATTTTCCATCAAAAATCCGACATCGCGTTACAGTTTTGTCATCATTCCATGCCAACAAATATTCATACTCCATTATTCAGTGGAAAAAAGTGAAAAAAAGGAAAAAACACCGGAAAAAGCAAATGAAAAAATTCGAAAATAAAAAAGTCCGCAAACACCAAGCGCAATGTTGCACTATACTGGCTACAGTAGGCAAGTAGTAAAGTAATTAAATTTTTATAAATTTGTAGCGTTTTACGACCAAAAATGTTTTAAAAACACAAAATTCTTGAGAATAAAATTGAAAAAAAAATGATTTCACAAAAAATTTTTATTAAAAAAATGTTCACGGACGAATAATTTTTAACAAAAGCTTGTCAACAAAGAAATTTTTTTTGTAAAATTTCAGGAATCTAAGCCTTTCAGTTCAAAATTTAACAAAAAAAAATTCCAGAGGCGAATACGACAACCGCTGCGCGTGCTCCACTACCGATCATTGTAATGATCCAAAAGTCAAGATTAATTCGTACGTGTTCACACAAAATCCGGTGCTCGAGGGCTATCAATGGTTGCCGCAGATTCAGCCACCAATGCCTCCTCGTAAGTTAACAATGTTTAGCCTATTAGAACTGCTACGGCGAGGCTTGCAGTTCTATTTTCTCAAAAACTTTGAATTTTTTTTTCCAGTTCAACCAGTCCTCCCGCCTGTAGAACTGCCAGTTCCACTGGAGAATGATCATGATATGAACGAGACAGTTGCTGAGCTCGAGAGCGGCGTGGAAACGGATCTTTTGAATGATCTGGACAACGAGACATGGATTCCGTGAGTTACTGCCCAAAGAGACGCAGACATCTCAAAAAGGGGGCGGGGTTATTATGTGTTCACGAGCGTTTCTATTGATTTTTTTGTAGGAGAAAGGATGAAAAACATGAAGAGAATCTGTTGACAGTGACGACTACTGTAGGATTAAATGTTCGCGATCACACCAGTCGAGTTAACAACAGCATCGGGCAACACCTAGAATCTACCACTGGCAAAAGGCGAGTTTCCATTTTTGACGCTCTGCACTGTGGAGACGCAGACAAATGTCACAGAGCGAAGCGCGTTTGCCAACTCGCCGTTATACATATATTCCAGCTTCACAGCCGGCCAGGGAAGCGTCGAGGTCACCAAGGTCACCCAGGAAGCCACGCCCATGCAATCACCGCCTAAAAATCGCACGTCTGACGGGACCGATCCAAACTCCACGGGCACCTCCCAGTTTTTCTTTGCCCTGGCTCTACCAGTGCTTCTTCGACGTATTCTTCTGTAATATAAAATGTATAGAAGGCTGAAATTTTCGACATTCCATGTACATATACTAGCCATCCTCCATCCATCCATTCGTTCGTCGCCCATTAAAAAATTCCGGTGTCTTTTTATGATATATAAACAAAAATAAACATTTTCAATTTATTGAATTACTGATTATCGTGATGGGGTTTTTTCTGTACAATTTGCCACAATTAATCACTTTTTTTCCTGTTTCTCGTCGTCCTTCTTCTCGACGACTGGCTCGGGAATGTGTTGGCGAGCGGCGAGTTTTGAGAGCAGTGGAGCCGATGGGTGACGAGCAGTATCCGCCTACAAGAATGAAAGGTTCAGTGGAGCAGATTTGCATCATTTTGGATGACGTCTCTGCGTCTCCATGCACGCGTTCAGCTTAACTAATGCTCTGCGCTGTGGAAACGCAGACATGTGAGTTTAAGACCTCTTTCACGTCGCTATTTCTTGCATCTCTGCGCCTCCATCTGTCGCACGGTGTGTTGAACGGTACACCGCTGCAAACGCGCCCCCTCGCACTACTCATTGAAAGAAAGTTTGAGACCCCACGAAAAGGGGGGAAAGTGCTAAAATGTGGGAACGAAAAGGGGGGGGGGGGAAATGGGCGGAGCCAACCGCAAAAGTGCCGCAAACTCTTGCGACATAGTTGTATGTTCAAATTGACCTTATTTAATTTTTTTGAAACTAAAAAGCTCGAATAACTGGGGTATGAGGAGGGAGTGAGTAAACGCGCCCGGACGCACACACGCAACGCATCCAAATGAGGCCGAAAAAATAAAAAAGGCGCGCGAAAAATTTCACATTATCGGAGAGAAAAACCAAAAAAAAATCGTGAAAATCACGAAACTCTATTCAAAATTATTTCGCGCGCGTTGGTTTTTCTCTCCGATAATGCAAAATTTTTCGCGCGCTTTTTAATTTTTTGGGCCTCATTGGGATGCATTGCGTGTGTGCGTCCGGGCGCGTTTACTCACTCCCTTCTCATACCCCAGTGCAAATCCTGGACACCGTGCACGGTGATTCTTTTACTACCGAGCACACTATTCTCGTCCACCGATTTGTTTTTTCTGTCGCGATTTTCTAAATGACTTCGGATCGAGAAGTTTTTTGTCACATTACTTCCTCTCATTATGGCGCATATTTAAAACCGGAATTGGTCTGATTTTTCACGTACAATTTCAAATGCTACGTGATTCTTTTACTGCCGGCCACGCATTTCTAGTCCCCCGATTAGGTTTTTCCTGTCGCGATTTTGTAAAAGACGTCTGATCAAAAAGTTGTCTGTCACGTTACTAGCTCTCATTAGGGCGCATATTTTAAACCGGAATTCGTTCGTTTTTATACGTACAATTTCAAATGAAACTGGTTTTCCGTGGTGGCCGAACTGTTTTCCGCAAATTTTTTTGCCGCATTTTGCAAAAAGGGGAGGGAACTCCGCCCACTTCATGTGATGAGAGAGTGAGAGAGTTCGAGGTGGAGAGGGGGAATACTTGAGATCGGGGGACTAGAAATGCGTGGCCGGTAGTAAAAGAATCACCGTGCCGTGTTACGGTCACTGTTTTTGAAATATCGCATTAATCAATAAGTTTACGTGATTTTCTACTTTTGTTTGTACTCTTCCGCATAAAAAAAAATTAATGAGTCGATTAGAACCACTTTTCGTTGAATTAACAGAATTGTTTCATGCGTTTTCAATGAAAATCTTTTCTGAATTGTCGTAAGTTTCGGCGCATGCACAGAAACCTGTAACGTTATAGTTTGAAAGCGCATGTGATGGCAATTTGCGTACTTTTTATTATTTTTGAAAACATGTACGCTTCAACACACCGTGTCTTTGCGCCTCCGTTTTTGCATGCTTTCAGCTAAACTGATGCTCTGCACTGTGGAGACGCAGGCATGCGATAGAGCGCGTTTTTAACATTAAATTTTAGTGAATTTTTCATTTTTGTGGGAAAAAAATGGGCTTGCTTGCCGAAAAAGTTGGGCGTTTTGTCCGCAAACACTGCGCGGTTTTTTTAATACCCGTTTTTGTTATTTTCTCCATTTTTTCTTGGCAAAAAATGGAGAAATTATTGATATGCCCCTAAATCAAAATGTTAACTAGAGCTGTGAATCTAACAGGGCAAGTTTAAAAATTGCAGCAAGTGAACTGAAAGGTTTTAATGAGCAAGAGGAGCCTAGAAATAAAGAAATTTGGCATCAAAGTTTTTTTTTTTTTCGAAAAAAAAAAAATCGAAATCAATTTCTAATTATGAGTTTTCAATATTTAGACCGAGTTCCCGCATTTTTAGCTTTCAAAATATCTATAGATCCTTTGAAAAATCGATAAACAACAACCCCCAAAATATTAAGCGCGACCGTTATTCAGCAATTGTGCTCTATCGCACCTTTTCTCTCTGTTTCTCTAACCCCTCCGTACCTGCGAAAAACGCCTCATATTCGACGGCAACAAATGCAACGGATTGGTCTCGATGGTCAGCGAGTGACGATGTCTGAAATTGACTAGAATATTCACGTGAATCAGACTATAAATACCCCATATTGTATCCAGTTGGCGGAGCATCGTCTTGCTGAGAAGTCATTTCGCAAATTAGCTCGGGGGGACAATGGAGGGGAATCTGAAATGTGTGGGTGATGGGTGGGCACGTGTAAAAATTAGAATTCATAACGAGTGTCGTGATTCTCCGAGTTTTTGGCTGAGCGGAGCGGGGTGGAGTGGAATGGAATGGAATGGAATGGAACGGAGCGAGTACGAGAACGAAAAAGAAAACCAGAAAATAAGAATTAATTCATGAGCAATAAATATTCTCCGATTATAGAGAATTATGTGCAGAAGAAGAGGAGCCCAAAGTCTGGAAGATAGAAGAAGAAAAGTTGGCCGGTTCATAATCAATTATTTTTAATTGGGATGGAAGAGAGGAGGAAGACAGCAATGTTTCACAAAGTATAGAAAAGCGTATTGCTCAGTGAGTTCATCTCGTTATCCCGTTTTTGAAAATGTTTGTTAAAAAATAAAAAAAAAACTAATGCTCTGCGCTGTGGAGACGCAGACATGAGATAGAGCGTGTTAGCCGTGGCATGTTTTACTCGGTATAAATCGCGGCAAACTCGCTCCAGTGATTGGAGCGAATTTACAGCGCTCCGTACTGAGAACAGACAGTGAAATTTGCATTTTTTGGAGCCGCACGGGGTCCTGGCGCCTGCCTTTTTCTCAAACGCCAACGCGCTGCGGTTGCGTCGCGCTGCGTGGCAACGCTGTCTGTTTATCCGTCTCCGTCTCCTCGCCTAGACGCTTTTTGCCGCAAAACTGTTGTCCAAAAATGCGAATTCGCATAAATTGGTACAGATTTTTTTCGCCCAGTTCAACGGAGCGCACTTTTTGAAATTCCCGCCGATCACTCGCATCGCTCATTCATATTTTGCTTGTTTTTTTTTTCAATTTTTCGCATTTCATTTTTGGGGGATAAATTTGCGAATCAAAGCAGATAACAAGGAAGAAGATAAAATCGTAAAAAGATGAATGTTGCTGGAAAAGGAAAAAAAAATTAATGCACAATTTTCAGATCAGATTTTAACTAATTAGTTTAATTATTGTTTTTTCAATCGACTTGCGACATGAGAACGCATGACTCCGCCCACTTTTTTTCGCGCGACCACGCAAACACAGTTCGATTCGAAGAGAAGCAGAGAAAACATGTCTTTTTTCCTCTCGTTCTCATGCTGCAACTCGATTGAAAACACAATATTTACCACCTTCATTTTTGGTGGTAAAAAACTAGTTTTGGAAGCCCACAAAAACGATAAAAACGAGAAAAAATGGGCGGAGCAAATTGCAAGTGTGCCGCACAGAAATTTGTCAAAAAAAAGTCAAAAATGCTCCCCGAACATGACATGCTCAAAAAATGTTGGACTAAAATTTTGAATTTCAAAAAAAAAAGTTTTTAATTGTAATTTTTACATTCTTCGATCACTTTTGTACCTATTTTTCCACTTGAAATTGCAAAAAGTAGTCTGAGAATTTGAGAAAAATCCTTAAAAACGCTCAAAAAAGTCAAAACAAAAAAAAATTTTCAAAAATTTTTTTAAAAATCAATATTTCCGCAGAAAGACTTCTGAGCATGTTTATGAATAGAAAATGCCGAAAAATGACAAAAAATTAATCTGAAATTTTGGAAATCTCTGGCAAAAATACTCTTCGTGACATTCTCCAGAAAATTTTTGATGGAAATGTGAAAATTTGAAAAAAAAAAATTTTTTAGATTTTTTTTTTTAATTTTAAAAATCAATATTCAGTTCAGACATTTCGGAGCATTCCTAACTTTTTTTTTTTAAATTTTAAATGAATTTCTACCCTCAAAACCACCGATTTTATCCGCAAATCATTCAAAAAAAAATTAGTGGCCTAGGTTTCCGCCAGTGGCCGAATTTTTTTCCCTTCGTTTCAAAAGTTCTCAAAAGTTGGAAAAAAAAACGGAAAGAAAACAAAATTGTGCGTTCCAGGAAGGAAAGCAAATGTTTTGCCTAGCATTGCGTTCCAATTTAAAAGTTTTTTAATTTTATTTTTACAGACAAATTAAAAAAAGAGGCGGCTTTTTTTGAATTTATTCATTTCCCATTTCGCTGAATGCGTGGAAAGCAAAGAAAACTTGGCTCGGCGAGCCGCAGAAAAGGAGAAAAGAAGAAAAAGAAACCGTCAAAACACGTCGTCGGAGCAAACACATTTGGGAGAGCGGCGCGGCGCGCCGAGACGACACGCTTTCAGCTTTCAGACTGAAAATGATTCGAGACTGGGCACGAAACTTGTCGTCCAATGTATGTAGATGATCGGCGTTGAAAGAAATGTGAAATAGAAAGAGTGAGAGAGAGAGAGAGAGAGAGAGAGTGGGGTGCTCAAAAAAACAAGGGGACAGAGTTTGCCGGGTAAAATTAATCAAATCTAAAGAGTCAGCGACATGATTTTTGACGCTGAATATGCGTAAGTTTAAATTGGTTTTGTTGGCGTTTGGTGTTTGCGGACACACCCCAAAAGACGGACCCCGATTTTTGATTTTTTTTAATTTTATTTTTGCTGGTTTTCACGGCTTGCCGAACACTAAACAGCACAAAAAATTGTTTTTTTTTTGGTCCCAGCAGTGCACGTTCCGAATAAGAAATGAATAAGATGAAAAAGTAAAAAGACTTTGGAGGTATGGGGAATTGAACCCCAGCCCTCTCCCATGCTAAGGGAGCGCTCTACCACTGAGCTATACCCCCAGACACTTTGCTTGTTTCTGTTAGATGCAAAATCTTTTTCACCCGCTTCTTATCGCAGAAAACGTAATCAGTTTTTTCGTATTTTCGATGTTCAATACTCGCATCTCTGCGTCTCCATTCTTGCCCGCGTTTAGCTAAACTAATGCTCTGCACTGCGGAGACGCAGACATGCCATAAAGCGTGTTTGCCTTCATGTAGGGCCTAGCATGCCGTGGTCGTTGTTAATTTTTATTGTCGACCCGCCAAAAGGATCAAACGCGCTCCGCTGAACTCAGTACTACGTGGATTTCATTTTGGTTTCCAAATTATTTCATTTCACGTGTAAATTCAACGTAAAATGAAATAATTTGGAGACCAAAATGAAATCCACGTAGTACAGAGTTCAGCGAAGCGCGTTTGACCATTTTGGCGGGTCCACAATAGCTGGAAAACGACAAGAACATTTTTTCTGGAAAATTAAATGTGGAAAGTGCTGAACGCAGAGAAACGGGCAAACACATTTTACGAAAAGTTCTTCACTATTTTTTTAATTCGGGGGTCTCAGTATCAGAAAAATACCAGGAATTTCACAAACTCAAAAAATAAAAACTACAAGTTCATGAAATTGTCAAAAATTCTCCGATTCGTCTGACAATGCGTTATGGAAATCACGGGATGCGACATTTTGCCATGTAAGCGACGAGACGCAGACTGAGAGACAGTGTGAGTTGTCACGCGACGCAACCGCAGCGCGTGGGCGTCGGCGGCAAAAAAAGCATCTCAAAAAAGGCAGTCGCCAGTGCCCGTGGACACATTTCGCTGCCAAAAAATAGGTTCGAATGTGAAAAAGTTGGAAAAAGACGGAGGAAGCGAAAAGTAATAAAAGATGGATGGGAACCGGAAGAGAAGCCATTTCAGACTCGCTTTTTTTCAGCAAATTCAACTGCGTCCCATCGAATACTGGAAAGAAAGCATCAAAGATTCCACGAGATTCTTCTTCTTCTTTCCGCCTCTTTTACTTTTTCTCTCTTTTAATCCAATCTCCCGCCAACACGCCATTCTATTCTTGGTGGATCGGACGAAAAAGAGATGAAGAGCAATTTTAATCCGCTAGTTTCTATTCATCAGACAAGTAGGGTACGTGGTTTTGAGAATTAAGCAAGTGCTAGGACGGCTAATAGCCATGGATCTGTCTAATTTTCAATTGAATTTCGCGTTGCTGAAACAGAGGATACAAAATTTAAGAGAACAAAAAAACCCGAAAAACGATTTAAATATTTCTGTGCATTTGGCGTGACAGTGTTTGCAGACCGGCTCTAAAATCGCTGGAATTGACTTTTTACCGACAAATTTCGGCAGAAAAAGTATAAATAAACGAATTTCCATGTGTTATTCCAGTGGCAGCTGAAAAAACAAAAAAAAAAAATTCACCTGATCACGTGGAAAAATTATTCTCCCAATTTTGATGCATTAGTTCAAGGAAATTGGCTTTGTTAGTTCACTTATATATTGAAATGGAAAGAAAAACAAATAAGACAGAAATAGAATATTGAAAATGAAGAAAAAAAAACAGAAAGTGCATACATATTTCTAAGAGAGAAAATTATCGAAATTCTTGAAAAAAAAGCAGAAACAACTTACTTAGTATTTGAGTACATAAGTAAGAATTGGCAACTGTTTTTCTTCAAATTCATACTTCTTAGAAATTGAAACTGAAAAAAAAAGTTTTAAAAAAGTAAAAAAAAATGTTGTTTTTATTTTTATTTTTTGAAGTTTTGAAAATTGTTCAATTGCGCAGCAGGCTTGGTATTTTCTCTTTTTATTATAGTATATGTGAGGCGCGGCGCGGCACTATGTAAGTCAAAAAATATGTATTAGACAGTAATCCAAAACGAGAAAATTGGAAACACGAAGATACGCAGACAACAAAATGGGACATTATCGGTGGAGCGCGTTCTAGATTTCTGCGGTTCGAAAATTATTTCTTGGCATTTATTTTTGTTGAAATTGTTGAAATTGCCGTTTATAAAGCGTTACAAAACCGGGAATATTATTTTCAAAAAATCGAAAAAATAATTTTTTTAAATATCGATTTTTTCCATTTTTCATATTTTAAATAAATAAAAATCCAAACAAAATGGTGAAAAATAAATATGTGATGATTGCAATTCGAAAAAAAAAATGGAAAAAAATGAAAAAAAATATATATATATAAAACATGAAAATCCTAAACTCGTATGTCTGCGTCTCCACAGTGCAGAGCTTTAGTTTATCCCAACGCGTGCAAAATAGAGACGCAGAGAAGCGAGAAATAGCGATGCGAAAGGGGGTTTTAAACTCGCATGTCTGCGTCTCCACAGTGCAGAGCATTTCGTTTGGTTCAGCTGGGGGCAATAATGGAGACGCAGAGAAGCGAGAAATAGCGATGCGAAAGGGGGTTTTAAACTCGCATGTCTGCGTCTCCACAGTGCAGAGAATTTCGTTTGGTTCAGCTGGGGGCAATAATGGAGACGCAGAGAAGAGAAAAATAGCGATGCGAAAGGGGGTTTTAAACTCGCATGTCTGCGTCTCCACAGTGCAGAGCATTAGTTTATCCGAACGCGTGCAAAATAGAGACGCAGAGAAGCGAGAAATAGCGATGCGAAAGGGGTTTTTAAACTCGCATGTCTGCGTCTCCACTGTGCAGAGCATTGGTTTAGCCTAACGCGTGCGAAATAGAGGTGCAGAGAAGCGAAAAATAGCGATGCGAAAGTGGGTCCTAAACTCGCATGTCTGCGTCTCCACTGTGCAGAGCATTGGTTTAGCCTAACGCGTGCAAAATGAAGATGCAGAGAAGCGAAAAATAGCGATGCGAAAGTGGGTCCTAAACTCGCATGTCTGCGTCTCCACTGTGCAAAGCATTAGTTTAGCCTAACGCGTGCAAAATAGAGGCGCAGAGAACCGAGAAATAGCGACGCATGACTAACTCCATTAAAACCGTCAAAAATTGGACAAAAAGGAAAATATAGGTGTTTTTTCATTTTAGCGCATTTACTTTACTAGCCTGAAAAAAATATTGTTTTCCCAATGCTCCCAAAACTTTTCGATTATGCTCAGGGCTTTCAGAAAGGAAAAAGGAAAGGTGTCTAATGGCATCCGTGCGGAACATATCCAAAAAAATAAGAACCAAAAACACACATAAACATGAGAGCTGTCGTGCGCAGTTCGTTTGCCAGGCGTAGAAAAAAAACTGCCCAAAAAAGGAAAAAAACAAGTTAGGAAAGAAAAATAAGATAAGGCATCAAGAGATCGCTAATGTAATGCACAAGACAGGCCGGGGGCGAAATGTGATTATTCATGTATCAATAGGGGTCTGTCACAAATTTAGTTTCACGCCCGCGTGCCCCTTCAGCTGAATCTAAATTTAAAAATAATTTCATTATTTTTCTGCATCGAGGCAGGCAATTTGCAGAAAGAAAAATGAGGAACACAACAACACTAAAAGAGGGAACATTTCTTCCCGTTTTCTATTTTTAGCCCAATGGGGAACTTTGTATCCGCCAGAGTAGACAGACACTAATGGGAATTGACGTTGTCTATTTTCAGCGCTTTTCGACTCGACGGGAACTGTGTACATATTATGGGGATCGGATATTGCCACCAAAAACGAGTAATGTGCCAACGCGCTATAAACGTTCTAGGTTGCATAGCCACTCGGCTGCGTTAAAACGGATACGAAGAGGAGGTGCAGAGAAGCAGAAAAACCTACCAGCGACTCTCGCCGAAGAGAAGCAGAGAAGCAGAGAAGCAGAGTGCCGGTGCCTACCGCCGAAGAGACGCAGACAAACATTTTCAATCGAGTTGCATCACCAAAATTGGAACCCCGCCCACTTTTTTTGCGCGCGAACACGAAATCACAGTGCTATTTGAAGAGACACAGACAAAAAACAACACAATATTCAAAAAAGGAAGAAAAACGTGAACACCGGAAAATAAAGGAGAATGAGGGCTGAGCAGAGCCCTCGGTGAAAAACATCAACAAATTGGTGTCGGTTTACTTTTTTTTTGTAAACTCGCTCCTTTCATAGTGAACGAGGAGGCCACGTTGGCGACGAGAGAGCGCAGAAAATGGAGAGATAGTGTAATTTTTTCTCTGAATCTCACTCACTCCAAATACACGCGCATTCGAGTTCACTGTGCGATTGGAGCGAATTTGCAGAGCTTTATATCGAGTATAAACAAACAAAAATCATGAGAAAAATGGAGGAAATTTGAATGAAAACACAACACAATTGTTACAAAAATTTTTGTCCCATTGCAAAATGAGGCATGCGCCTTTAAAATTGTTGTACCGTATACTCAAATGTTTTTTTTTCCTTTTGGTTTTTTGTCTAAATTGTATTGTTCGGTGAATTTTATTTCAATTTTTTGTGTTTTGACCTACTTTATAGCTTTAAAAAATGTGGTGTTTAGCCAAGAATCGTCTAAATTCTGTTTTTTATTCGTCTGCATTTTATTTTTTTTTAATCAATACATTTATTGTCCATTCGCGAAAAAAGCAAGTGCGCTCCACGAAACGTAGTACTACGTGGATTTCATTTTCGTCGCCAAATTATTTCAATTCACGTGTAAATTCAACGTGAAATTAAATAATTTGGCGACGAAAATGAAATCTACGTAGTACTACGTTTCGTGGAGCGCACTTGCTTTTTTCGCGAATGAACAATAGCTGTGACCAATGTGCTCCACCGGTGGCAAAAACCGATAAAAACCGGTGTTTTTTAATACCGGTGAAAACCGGTAGAAACCGGTTTCCACCGGTTACAAAAAAACCGGTTTCCACCGGTGTGAAAAAAACCGGTTTCCGCCGGTTTCTACCGGTTTCCACCGGTGAAAACCGGTGTTTTGTGTGCAAACACAGCGACGCGCAATTGCGGATCAAAGTTGTTTTGTTTTTTTTTTAATCTTAAATGTTCAAATCTTGCTTGCTTTTCTAGTTTTTGCTTCTTTTTTCCTCTATTTTTTTATAAATCTTTCCCGAATTTCGAATTTTTCAGCCAAATGACGTCTCCAGTATGCAAAGTATTCGATAAGCCGATTGATTCGAATCAAAAAATTGTGGCATGTTCAAATAAATTATCGCACTTAAAAAAACTCACCCAGATGAATACGCAAGAAAAACAAAAAGGTAAGCTAGGAAATTAATTTTTTGAAAAAAAAAAAAAATATTTTTTTTATCGTCAATGGCGGAGCCGACAAGATTTTCTTGAAAATCAAGTTCACCAACAACAACGAGTACCGCATCACCCAGTCGGCTCCAAGGACGTCGCCATCACCCGTGCCGTCGAAGTGCCAAAGAAGGATAAGCCTTTCGTTTAATGCGCCCCAGCTCCACCTGACGCCCTGGCTGTTTTCGCCTTCGTCACCCCGGCCGGAACCCTGACCATCACCAGGTCGGTTTTTTTCGGAACTCCTCTCAAAAAGTAATATTTTTCCCCATGATGAAAGTTTGGATTATTTCATGCTATTTTTATTGCAGGTTTGATTTATGAGACGAAAACGAAGACCACGAAGACGACCTCGAGTACGATTACATTGATACGGAAGCTGTGGAAGATCCAGGAAAAGTCAGAGCGGAATCTTAAAATTCTGAAAACGAGGACGATTACTTTTGTTCGACTAGATTTAGCTGATCAAATTACTAAAATACATTTGTTTTTTTTTTCATTCATTCGTTCTTTTTTTTTGTTGTTTTTTTTTACTTTTTGTTGAAATAAAACGAAATTTCTTAATTACCAAGAGAAATATAATTTTCAAAGATGAAAAAAACGTAAATTTTAAGATGAATGAAGAATTAATTATTCAGACCTTGTGGAGCCGCAAAAAAACAACTTTGCGCGTACTATTCAATGTATCTGCAATTGCGCGTCGCTGTGTTTGCACACAAAACACCGGTTTTTATCAGAATAGAAACCGGTTGTTTCGAATAACCGGTTATTCGAACAACCGGTTTTTTTCCACCGGTTTTTTGAATAAAAACCGGTGAAAACCGGTTGTTGGAAATCGGTTGAGCACATTGGCTGTGACCAACCGAATCGTTCGATTTGCGATGATCCACAGCGATGGAGAACCCAAAGTTCACTAAATTCGAGAAATCCATTGAAAATGAGCTGAAAATGGCGCCATCTGAGCAGAAGGTGAGTATTACGTATTCCCGAGTACGTAAGATGTCGTAAAATAGGTCTTGACACGATGAGACCCCACGAAAAGGGGGGAACGTGTTGCAACGCAGGAACGAAAAGGGGGGAAAATGGGCACAGTTTTTCTGCAAAAGTGCCGCACGGTTTTTCTACATTTTTGGAGAATGAGAAATAGTGTTTTTTTCCTGCTTTGTTTTGCTGGAATTTAGTATTTAAAATGCGGAGACAAAATAGAAACGATTAAAAAATAAAAGGAGCGGAAAAGCTGCGAGAGGTCCACAAAATTATTGATTTTAGTGAAAAATAATATTTTTTGCGAAAATTCGGGTGATTTCGCATTAAAATAGGAAAATTGTGTGCTAAAAAGAAAGAATACATTGAAATACATCGTCATAAAATCATTTGAACTAAAAGCTTTCCAAATAAATGATTTAGGAATTTTTAAAGCAGCGAAAATTTCGAAAAATGGCGAATTTTAACTAAAATTGGGCATTAAGCTTTCCACCATGGACGGGCCGTCCGAAAACGTCCGTTACCCGTCCGGAGAACGGGTGCCCGCTGCCCGTCCGCGTTGCCCGGTCTGCAATGTTACGTGGCGGTTTCCTAGGATAGAAATAATGGCATATCGCGTTGGCAAATGTGGAATCATAAAAAATAATATTTTGTCACGGGAAATTGAAAATATGTGTATAAATGCGTGAACTTTCTTCTCCAATTTTTTTAATAGTTGGAAAAAATAATAAACATTTCAAGCGGGCATTTTTCTTTTTCCCTGGCGATCGGACGGCCCGTTCCCCGAACGGGTCGGACGGGCAAAAAACGCCCGCCGTGGAAAGCTTATTGGGCATAATTGGGAAATTTTTCACAAAATATTACTGTTTGTTTGTTATCAGTCATTTTAACAAATAAATATCAAGGAAAACGGAGAATTTTAGCAAGAAATCGAAGAAAAAGAGGAAAAATAATTTGGTGACGAAAATGAAAATCGCAAAGTACGAAGTTCAATGAAGCGCACCTGCATTTGTCGCGAATGGACAATAAATACCGAAAAAACTAATTTCAGGCAAAAAAAGCAGAAAAAAACACAATTGCTCATTCTCCAAAAATGCAGAAAAAACCGTGCAGAACTTTTGCAGAAAAACTGTGCCCATTTTCCCCCCTTTTCGTTCCTGCGTTGCAACACGTTCCCCCCTTTTCGTGGGGTCTCGACACGATTGGTGTTTGCACACTTGTGGATTTGAATATTTGTTTTTTAATTTTTTCAATTTAATTTTTTTGTTTTTTAAAACTTGTAATTTATACTTAGGGGCCACTGCCTCCAAAAGCGGGAAAGCGCAAAACAACATCGGCTGGCGCACTTTGCGTTTGCAGACGCAGAGACATAGAATTGAGCACAACGCCTCTGCGTCTCTAATCTCTAATGCGTGCAGGTAGAGCGCAAATGCATCGTACCTCGCCGAGAATTATTGCACCTTTCGAATATAATGAAAAAACGTGAAGAAAATTGGTTTTTTGAAGAAAAAATGTATAACATCGACATAAAATAATTAAAGCTATTTTTTTGAAACGTTAAACACATATTAAATGTTCTCTACACTCAGTTAGATGGCAATTAAAAAAACGCCGGATTTAACCGCTTTCTGAGGCGCTGCAGCTATATTTCTGTGAAATTTTTAAATTTTTAATTGAATATACCTTCACAAAGTACAAAAGAAACAAAAAAACCACATATTATATCAGAAATTCAGAAATTCTATGCCAGAAGGGGAATTTTCTGATATTTCAAATTGATATTTCGCCGCCAATTTTGAACTTTTCCGACCGGTTCGCCGCTTAAAATGTTTGTCTCGGTCATGTCTACAAAACTTGAATCGAAAAATAAGGAAATATCCAGTCATTCGGCAGAAATTTTGAAAAAATATGATTTTCCTTCAGATATTACAACTTTTTGTATTTCGTCCTCATTTCTCCACCGATTTTATTGAGCGAGCTCGTAAAATATCGAAAATACCTATTTAAACAAAAGTTGAATCTAAAAACAACTAAAAATTTTATAATTGAAGAAAAAATTTAAGAAAACCACATTTTCAGTGGAAAATGAGCGCTCATTGGCGCACGCAAAGTGCGCCAACCCTCTGCACTTTCCCACTTTTGGAGGCAGTGAGGGGGTCATTCATGTAAAAAATAACATGATTTTTCCAATTCACGCATGTCGAAAAATGTAAACAATCTACACTATCCCCAGAATTTTAGGAGCGGAAAAAAGGGAAGTGCTACGGTATAGAACTCGCACGGAATAGAACTGCTACGGAATTGAACTGCGCGGAATAGAACCGGCTGAAATGAAACTGTACTAAAAAAGCAACTGCACGAATTAGAATTCGGGGCCTCACAACTTACAACGAAATAATTCATCAAGTTGTTCGAGCGGTTCTGGGTCGGTACAGCTCAATTTTAGGCAGTTCTATTCCGCGCTGTTCTATACTGTAGCACCCCCGAAAAAAGCAAACATTTGACGAAAATTCGAGAAAAAATATCAAAAACAGCCTCACCTCGGACATGCACAAAAATCAAAAAAAAAAAATTGCTTGATTTTCATTTTTTCAATTCCACATTTTTTTTTTGCCATTTTCTGTAAAGCGCTGCAAATGCGCTCCAATCGCACAGCGAACTCGAATGCGCATGCATTTGGAGTGAGTGAGATTCAGAGAAATCAGAGCGCTCCCTCGTCGCGCATTTGCAGCGCTTCATACCGAGCATAATAATTTGTTTCTCCAGGGAAAACTCTTAAATTTATGGTCCAATTGCATTGCCAAGCCATCTGCATTTCTCGGATCGTCTATCGCTCGCTCCTGGAGCCAAATCAGTGTTAAAGAGAAAATGGCAAGCCTGGCTGTAAAACGGGTGAATTTAGTGTCAAGGTGACACCTATTTTTCTATTTTTATAGCTTAATCCCCCTTATTTCAGATGCCTGAAACGATTTCCAGAGTTGTCGTTGAGTTGTCAAATTAACGCAAGTTTCTCTTTGAATACACCGAAAAGTGTTGAGACGGCTGGCACTGAGCAACATTTGGGTAAAATTTTTCTGGGCGGCGCAGAAATCTATAACGCGCTCCACTGGTGAGGCGAGTGGTTTGTTGTCTGCGTATCTTCGAGCTCGTGGTTTGGAGTGCCTCGTTTTGTCTAACTGTCTAGCGTCTCTCAATTTTACACGCGTTTTGCCAAACTAATGCTCTGCACTGTGGAGACGCAGACATGCGATAGGGCGCGTTCGCCTTTATGTAGGGTTTCTGCGCCTCAACAATATTTAAAAATGTAATTATTTTTTCTCAGAAAAACAAGAGCGATGTCGAAAAATTGTCAGCATAGAGCACGAAATCGAAATTCTGAAACGTCATCTGGAAAACAGACGGAAATATTAGCAATATAAGTTTGAACGTTTTATTTAATGCAGGTTATAACACTTATGCATGTAGAAAATAAATAATGATAAAAATCTGTTGGGCAATTTTTTAAAAAGTGAAAAATGTTGATTATGAGTCGGGCAAATCGGCGTTAAAGCAATTCGAGATTCCTCTCAACCAATTCACTTGTCACTTGGAGATGTCCTTCGCTCATGACTTCCTCGTTGGCTGAAAAAAAAAGTTGAAAGGAATATTCTCAGTACGCTGTAAATTCGCTCCATTCGCACTGGGCCACTTTGGCGACGAGAGAGTGCATACGCAGTTCACAGTTCGATTGGAGCGAATTTGCAGGGCTTTATACCGAGAATATAAAAATAATAAATAAAACTTACGAATGTTGGCCACTATCCTGCAGAGATTGTCCAAAGAGTTTCGCCGACGCGCCTCGAACGCTGAAAATTAAAGAATTTATGTTAAATCAATGAATTAAAGAGAAAAAAGAAGAAAATTGACCAACTTGTTAGTCTTTAGAAGCTCACCATTCCCGAGCTTGCCGTTCACGTGATCTCGCTCGCTGTCCGTGTCCGACAAATCGTCTTCATCGTACATTCCGTCGGGGTGGTACGAGGAAGAGGCAAAGTGAGAGGAGGTCTGAAAAAGCCATCTTTAAACGACGCTCCGTTATTACGCCTGCGCACGTTGTTTAGCTAGTTTATTTTTGAATTTATACTTTTTATTTGGTAATTTTTTCGTCCATTTTTCTTGTTTTTCGTATTCAAGTAAATATTGTCGGCCTGCCACGACGGTTAAACGCGCTCCGCTAAACTTTGTGGTCGGCGATTTTAATTTTGGTTTCGAAATGTCCAATTTTGTCGGTTTTCTTCTTTTTTTTGTAAATTCTACGTTTTTCTTGTTTTTTCGTTGTAAAAACAAAATTGTAGTTTTGATAAAATTGTTCGTCTATTGCATCATTATAGTCAAAAATCGATATTTTTTCAATTTATCACATTAAAACAATTTCAAACGTTTTTGTTTTGGAAGGTTTTTGTTCAATTAACATTATTTATCACGAAAATTACTGATTTCAATATAAATTCTGCCGCTTTCTTGGCAAACCGGCTAATTTTCATTAAAATCATTAATTTTCGAGCTAAAAAGTAATACACATCGCTATGATGGCATTTGAACAAAAAATCGCTCAAAAATGAGTTTGGATTCTTTTATACTCGGTATAAAGCGCTGCAAATTCGCTCCAATCGCAAAGTGAATTGCGCATGCATTTGGCGTGAGACTCAGAGAAAAAAAAAGCGAAACATCGGCGACGCTCTCTCAATTTTCTGCACTCTCTCGTCACAAACGTGGCCACTGCGAATAGAGCGAATTCGCAGCGTTCCGTTCTGAGAATAAATGTGACAAATATCGATTTTTGACTATAATGACAGAACATTTATTGTCGGCCCGCCAAAATGATCAAACGCGTTCAATTAAACTCAACGCTATGCAATTTTCATTTTGGTTTCCAAATTATTTTATTTCACGTATAAAATCAACGCGAAATGAAATAATTTGGAGACCAAAATGAAAATCGCATAGCATTCAGTTCAACGGAGCGCGTTTGACCATTTTGGCGGGCCGACAATAAGCAAAACTTGACGAATTTGGTTTTGAATAACTATTTTTACATATTTTTTCGTAAAACGGTTTTCCAGTTCAAGAATTTGGTGGCCTCACAGCGTACTAGACTACGTAAAAGCCAACGCGCCCTATCGTATTCTGCGTCTCCACAGTGCAGAGCGTCCAAAACGGAGACGCAGAGACGCGAACACAGTGAATCCGCCTGCTCTCAAACTCACCACAAAATCATGCGGCACGCCTCCATTCAAACTAAGATTCTGATGAAGTTGAAGGTGTTGATTCTGCTCCATAATCTTGGTCATTTTACCAGTCTGCTGCAACATTCGCTCCAAACTGTTAATGTAGTCGATTGCCGACCGAAGAATCTCCACTTTCGGCAGCCGCTGATTCGGATTCGGGCACGTTCTCTGTTTGACGACGTCAAACGCCTCGTTCACTTTGCGAAGACGCCGTCTCTCTCGCATCGTCGCCGCCTTTCTACGGTCCACTGTAAGAACAACTGAAAATTTCAGGGTTCGCTAAAACTCGATAATATTCTCACATTTTGTTCTTCTCGGAACACCGGCCGTCTGATCCGATCCAACACCATTCTCGGCTTGAACCAGGTCTCGGATTAGTTCGGTGGTGGCGTTGTTGTTGTTGTTGTTGTTATTGTTGTGGTTGTTGGTGGGCGTGTCTTTTTCCTGTTTGGTAGGGATTTGTTTGGAGTCTGCACCACTGACTACGGTGGCCACTGGGACAAAGTCTTGAGGCCGAGATGCGACGTTGAACGTGGCAAGGTCCGGATAGAAGGATGAGGATGTTGTTTGACCGTACGGTTGGAAGTAGTAGGTTGGCTGGTTTCTGAAAATATCATCTTGCTCGTCTTATCTATGTGCGTTGTGAAAAACTAGGGAAATAGCTGAGGAGATAAAGAGACTGAGAGTTGGCAGCTGCTCCTAGGCTTTGTAAAAGAATCCGTCTATCACTCTCTCCAGTTCACACGCTCTCTAACACCTTCACCGTCCAATCCAATCCATCAAATTGTGCGCCGTTTGAGAGGAAAGGAAGAGCCCCCCCCCCCCCCTTGTAGGTATTACGGTAGAACCTATTAGTGTAAGAAAATAGAAAATAGTAATTAAAAAAAAAGGTTCAAATTGGGAAGCATTGCAAGTTGTGAGAAAAATGTAAGTGCCTGGCTGGCAGGAAGGCAGCAAATCGCCAATTGTTTCAGTCGGGGGCACAGTTGGTGCTGCTCTCGGAGCAGCTGAGACAAGTCAGTTGCGGCGCGTTTGGCGCGCAATTGCTGCAACTATATCAGGTGCCGTCATTTCATTTCCATTCATTTCGTCCGTTTTCACTTCTGGAGGTCGGCTGGTCGTCTTTTTTCTTTTTTTTTTTGTTTCTCCTTTTCTGTTTACTGCCGTCCATTCATTCAGTCACTCCCAGTTCCATTTTGCCCATAAACTCTCGAACTTTTCGGAGGGGATTAGAAATTATGTAAACGCCATATAAACACTTGTCTTTATACTGGACGCCCTAGAAATTAGCAGTATGGAATATAAGTTATGTTCGCTGGCATGTCGTCGATAAATTAGAGGTGCAAACTCAAAAGAGAGGCACCGCGCACAGGAGACAAAGAAGCTCATCTGGTGAGCTAGTGGTTGTCAGATCATTCGTTGCCAATTTGTCAGCTATGGACATCTTGGTGACAGACGACTGGGAAGGTAGAGGCTGGGGGGAGGAGAAGGACCATCTATAGGGGAATTTTCGGCTATTATTGTGAAAACAAAAAAATTGCAACGCGGTGTTTGCGTACTTTTAAAATTCAAATGGAAAAGGAACAAATCTCTTCATTTGCCATGCTATTTCTTTCATTGCCGTTTGAATTTCAAAAGTACGCAAACACCGCGTTGCAATTTTTTTGTTTTCACAATGGCTATTGAGTGTTTGGCTATTTTTGGGCTCGAAATCAAGGGCTAAACCCAATTAGCTATTAGGCGCTCACTGGACGTGGCTATCTTCCAGCTATCCTCCATTCCTTCCATTGGCTATTAGCCCTCGGTTGGGGCTTATTTTTAGGTCCAAACCCCACTTATAATGTGGCCGACATAGGTCCCGAACTAGCCATTAGGCGCTAGAGCTACTCGATGACGACCAGTCATTTTCCACGGCTAGGCGCTAGCTATTCAATGACTGATAGCCATTTCCAGCGGCTATTAGCCATATTCGATGGCTAATAGCCCTTGATGAGCATTAAAGTTACCTGTAGATATCGTACTGCGAATTCGAATAGTCAATAACGGGCTGCGCCGAGTTGGTGAACGTCGTCAGGGTGGTGATGTCATTTGTAGCCGTGAGCACACGTGGCGAAGGCGTATAGTAGATGTTGGTGTCGTACGTATCCGCCGTCGCGCTTTGAGTCGGCTCTTCGGTGTTCATAGCTGAAAAAAAGGAATTTATAGTAATTTAGGACATCCTACATGCGTTCGTTTCATTTCAACGTGGTTAATTTGAATTTGGGAGTTTCAAAAACTAAAAACCCTTCCAGCCCGGCACAAATTCTAAATATAGAAGCAAAAATTAAGAAGGTAGGAGAGGAGTCAGTTGTGTAGGTGAGCAGGCGCGTCGTCGCAACTGACACTAACAATTGCTCGTCGGCAAGCGGTCCTTTCTCTCGTCCCTCCCCACTACTGTGCACTGTTTCCGGCAGGCCACGCCCCCACCAGAGGGGACTACGGTAGACGAGACGACGGGACGGGCGAAAGTGATAGTTGTTTAGGATCGGACGGCCCGCTAATTGCTTCTTCTCAAGATTTTTATCTTTTCTTTTTGTCAATGAAGACTAGGAAAAATAAGGATAGTGCTCATGTTTGTCAGTTTCCTAGTGGACCGATTTGCACCAAACCCGAGGGATACGAGGCGGTAAAAGTTTGGTACTAATAGGTAGCAACTTGCCGCCGATATTCTTCTAGTTCGGCCTTATTTAAGTGGCGAAAAATAGTGTGCACGTGCAAATGAACGGCTCCTTCCTTCCGCACTGTACCTCATACCGCTGGAGTTTATTGGGCTCGGCTCGGCTCGGCTCGATTCGGTTTTGGTTACGTTGCATTGAGTTGCGTTGCGCAAGCCGCCGCCCGCCCGCCCGCCCGCCCGCCCGCCCGCCCGCCCGTCCTTCTCATCTTCCATTCCGCGAGCCGCTGAGCAGCAGCAGCACCAGAACACCTTCCGAACCGCGACAATCTCTTTGAAGTTGCGCGCGGCTCGGTTACCTGGAGTTGTATTGGAGTGCCCGACTTTTAGGTTTATGGGGGAGGCTCAATAGGTGTAAAACTTGGTTAATCGGCAGGAGACTTTTTCTGACTTTTTCGGCGTCGGAAAATCCTCTGGAAAAGATCGGAAAATCTCCATCTTTGCACGCGTCCATATTAGCGAAACTTGGCAGAACGAACGCTCTGCACTGTGGAGACGCAGAGAATGCGATAGGGCGCGTTTGCCTTTATGTAGAGCGTGGGGCTCATGACTCTCTAGACCTGGAAATCGTATTTTTCGAATAATCAAATAATTCCTATTCTCTAAAAGTCTTTTTTCAGATTCAAAAATCAGGAAATCGATAACCGTGAAGCTCTGCTCATACAACAAATCATCAATCTTTTAGGTGTCGGTCCTCAATTTTTGAATAATTTGTTAATAATTGTGTAATTTAAATGAAAAAATTGAATTTTTTCCATGAAACGAATATGAAAAAAAATGTTCTTTAATGCCCGAATCTCTTCTCAGGAAATTTTTGGCTAATAGCCATTGAAAACGGCTAATAGCCACCAATTCGGGGCGTGTGCCATATGTATTTGGCCCACGCCCCATATTTGATATTTTTTCCATTTCAAATTTCGGACATCTTGCGTCCGGAACAAGTCGCAAAATCGCATTATCACCCGCTATTAGCCTTTTCGGCGGCTATTAGCCGCCTAGATGCCGACTCTCGCCATATACGCGCCAAAAATTTTCTGAGTTGTGTATCCGGATCGCGCTTTATTTACAACATTTTAACGGCGTGCTAAACTTCAAAAAAATTGTCAAAAACGTAGTTCCAGTGGTTTTTGACGTGGACGTGACGGATATAGGAAACTACATGGCTATTAGCTCTATGGCAGCTAATCATTACTTAATCGGCAATTGGCGCGAGTTTGGTGCGGATATGACGGATATAGACATGTACATGGCTAATAGCCGTTGAAAATGGCAAATAAGCTTTTGACATACGCGCCTAAATGGACGGCTGCAAGTGGTTTAAGAATGAATACATGCACCAATAATTCGCCACAAAGCTCCATTTGGAGCCAAATTCAGGTGTTGCAATAATTGTGCCGCACCCAGTTTTCTTTCTCGTTTCTCTGCGTCTCTTTTTGTGCACGCATTTAGCAAAACTAATGCTCTGCACTGTGGAGACGCAGAGATGCGATAGAGTTGACACATTTCCTCCATCTCACACCAATTTCTCATCTGCCCGCCAGTTGTGCTCTGTCAGAAAGTCATGCACTGTCATAAAAGAACTACAGGTTTACCACCCTCCTCTTTCCTGGGCTCATTTGTCACTCACCCAGCAGCCTACAGTAAATCAATGTCATTCGAGGCTCGCCCGCTTCGTACAACTTCCCTACCGACATCACATCTTCAGGTGCATCGTAGTGCCTAACACGTTGTAAAGCAGCAGAGCTGCTACGCAGAAGACAAGGATAATAAATTGAAGAGGATCACTGGATTTATGCATTTTTTGTTTTGTTTTTGGGGTGAACAAATGTACATTATATATAATATTAGAAATTAAAATTAAAAAAAATTCAAAAGACGTCGTTTCTGTTAAGATCACATCCACGTCGTGACACTTGGCACACGTAGTCGGCCGGCGAGACTGTCAGACCAAGAATGCGCTGAAATTTGGGAATTTTTGGAAAAAAATGGTTCTTTTTCGGTGCGGCGTGCTGGATCCTACGTAAATGCACACAAGCCTTGTATCATTTCTCTGCGTCTTTACTGTGCACAGCGTTCTCAGCTAAAGGCGTTATTCTCGGAACCAGCAAAAACGGCTCTGGGACGTTTCAAAACAAGACGTTTCAAAACTGGGACGTTTCAAAACTGGGACACTTCAAAACTGGGACGATTCAAAACCTGCCACTTCAAAACTAGGACGGTTCAAAACTTTGAGTGCAATTGTGCGTCACGGTGTACGCACTAGTGACACCAGAACACACGCACATTAAATGTTTATTTTCGTTTTGTCATTGTTTTAAACTCTTTTCACGTACTATTCATTTTCTTTTTTCGTTTTGTCATTTTTCAACTCTCTTCACGCGTTTTCCTCTTGTTTCGCATTTTTTTTTCGTTAAATTTATCGGAAAATTTACTAAAGCGTTTTACCGGTAAAGCACTCGACAAAAGACAAAACATGAGCTCGGCGAATTTGACCAAATTTAAATACCGGCAAAAAATTATTTTTAAAAAATGCGAAACGAGAGCAAAACGCGTGAAGAGAGTTAAAAAATGACAAAACGAAAAAGAAAATGAATATTACGTGAAAAGAGTTTAAAACAATGACAAAACGAAAATAAACATTTAATGTGCGTGTGTTCTGGTGTCACTAGTGCGTACACCGTGACGCACAATTGCACTCAAAGTTTTGAACCGTCCTAGTTTTGAAGTGGCATGTTTTGAATCGTCCCAGTTTTGAAGTGTCCCAGTTTTGAAACGTCCCAGTTTTGAAACGTCTTGTTTTGAAACGTCCCAGAGCCGCAAAAACCAGCAAAAAATTCAGCGAAAATTTGGAGAATACTCCGATCGGTCTGAAACTTTGAGAAATTATTTGAAAAATACTTCCGGACATTCCCTGAAAATTTCAGACCGAAATATTGATTTTTAAAAAAATATCGATTTTTATTTCTGAAAATTTTCAAAATCGATATTTTGGTCTGAACAGGGAATGTCCGAGCGTATTTTTTAAATGATCTCTCAAATTTTCAGACCGATTGGAGCATTCTCCGAATTTTCGCTAAAGTTTTTGCTTTTTTTGCTGGTTCCGAAAATAACCCCATAAATAATGTTTTCGTCATTTTTTTCTCAATTTTCTAGCGATTAATTTACATAATAAGTGAAACAAAGCAATTCAGAAATGGAGAAAAATTGTTTTAAAATGATAGCAAAATTGGAGAAAAAAATTAAAATTTTGACAAAAATTCAAAAAAAAAAAATTTTTTTTCAAACTTTCTCAATTTTCAACCGATTTTTATTCAGTTTTTTTTTACATTGCTAAAAATGAAAATTTCGGTTAAAAATCTACTATAAATATAAAAATAACAAAATTCGAAAAAAAATTTTGACGAATTTTGAAAAATAAAAATTGTTTCGTTAATCTTTTTCAAATTTTACGGTGCACGGCGTGCTGGAGACAACGTTTTTAAAATTAATTTGGAAATTAAATTTCGAGGTCATCTCTCTTATCTAAACTTGGCCGAATGATACTATCGAGACGCAGATAAATTTCTAACACGCCGTGCGGTAGCCACGTTCGCAGAAAACGCCCCAGATTTCAACTCAAACTCTCCTTCACGGCGCGCTAGATCATTCGTCACGACAAACGCGTCCTATCGCATTTTCCATTCTCTGCGTCTCCACAGTGCAGAGCATTAGTTTAGCTAAACGCGTGCAAAAATGGAGAGGCGAGAGATACACTAAAGATAACAATACTTACCTCTGTGGAAACCTCTTGAGATACATCAAAATTAAAGTTCTTCATAAGATTAGCGAACACCAAATAGAGCTCTGCCCGCGCCAACGATTCACCCAAACACTGTCGTCGTCCAATGGAAAACGGAAGAAACTCGTCTATCCGCTTCACATTTCCCTCCGTATCCAGAAACCTGGACGGATTGAACACGTGCGGATCCTCAAATATTTCCGTGTCGTTCATCAGAATTGAGATTTGCGGAACAATAAGATCTCCTTTCCGGAAACTGTAACCGTCGATATCAATGTCCTCGGCCACTGTTCGGAGCAAATTGATTGGTAGGATGTTGGCGACACGTTGAATCTCATTGATGGTGGCCAGGGTGTACGGTAGTTTGGTGCGATGCTGGATTTCTATCATGGGCTGTTCAATTGTGTCTAGTTCCGCTTGAATTTTCTCTTGGATTTTCTGGTTTTTAGCCATTAGTAGAAACGCCCATTTTAGCGTTGTCACTGTGGTTTCCATGCCGGCAAAGAACAGGTCTAGGAGCAGCATTTTTAGTTGCAGATCGCTGTAAATAAATGGTTTTGAACGTAATATTTTAGTTTCTAAGGATAAGGAGACTACAGTGCAAGCGCGCTCTAGTGGGCACTAGGTGTGTTTATTGGGAAAACAAAAAAAAGTTGCAAAAAAAAAAATTTTCTACCAAAAAATCGATTTTTTGGTCGGAAACTTTCTGGAATGTCCGAGACTATTTTTTAAATGGCTTCTCAAAGTTTCAGACCGATCGGAGCATTCTCCAAAGTTTCGCTGAAATTTTAGTTTTTTCCCCGTGGGCGGGGTTTCATTTTTTCATTTTTTGATCTTCTTTGATCATACAACTCAATTGAACAATAACTTTTGAACGGAGAGAGGGGTAGGATTTTGAAATTAAGCAGGAACGTGTTGTTGCTGAAAAACTTTCGCACGGCGTGCTAGAGCCTACGTAACGGAAAACGCGCCCTGTCGCATTTATCTGCGTCTCGGTAGTCACATTCTGCCAAGTTTTGATAAGTGCGTGTAAAGCTAGAGACGCAGAGCTTTGAGAGAGATGACCTCATAAATTTTATTTCCAAAAATAATTTTAAAAACGTAGTCTCCAGCACGCCGTGTTTCGTTTAAAATTCTATATTTTGAAAAATTAAAAACTTGCAAGAAATATTTTTATTCAAAAATGTTCCACTCAAAAAACATTTTTTTTTGTAACTTTCAGCTAAACTTCGCTTGATCGAACCATTTTCAGCCGTGTTTTAAGATTTTTAAAAAAGTGTGTGTGTGTGCACTTTGTCGTAAGATCTGATGTCTGCGTACTTGCCACAGCGAGCATCAAGCAAAAATGGTTTTTTCGCTGTTTTTACACAATTTTTTTTTAAATTTTTCTTGGATTTTCTTGGTTTTTAATTAAAATTTAAAGTTCTAAAAAAAAACCAAAAAAAAAAATTTTTTTTTTTAACTTTTGAAAAAAAATTTTTTTTTTGCAATTTTCAAACATACACTATTATCAATTCAATACTCTTTCCGGCTACCACATGCGCCCGCAAAAATTTTCTAATAGACGCAGAAATAACGAGCGAAAAACCCGCTCACATTTTTTGATCTACACAGGTGAAATGCGGTGGATGCATATAGTGTCCGTATTTGAATCATGTCGTCCTTTTGGTTCATTGGACGGTATATAATAACTTTTTATTTAGTTTTTGCATTAAAATAAAAAATTGAATGTATATACAGAAGCCTGCAACATTTGGCGATTTTCCCCTGCTTTTTTTTCACTTTTCTTACAAGTTTTTTTTTCTTGTAACGGAACTGATTTTAGTACTTCAGTTTTTCCAAATTTTGTGACCCTTGTGGCTGAATTAGTAAAATGTGTAAACGTTAATCGAACGACGCGGATTTATTAAATATCTAGAGCCTAATTAACATAAATGCACGATATGATTCAAAAACGGACACTATATGCATCCACCGCATTTCACCTGTGTACGTTCAGTTGAATTCTGTTGAAAAGACCTGATGCACGGTGATTCTTTTACTACCGGCCACGCATTTCTAGTCCCCCGGTCGCAAGTATTTCCCCTCTCCCTCTCGCACTCTCTCACTCTCTCATCACATAAAGTGGGCGGAGTTCCCTCCCCTTTTTGCAAAATGAGGCAAAAAAATTTGCGGAAATCAGTTCGGCCACCACGGAAAAACAGTTTCATTTGAAATTGTACGTATAAAAACGAACGAATTCCGGTTTAAAATATGCGCCCTAATGAGATCTAGTAACGTGACAGACAACTTTTTGATCAGACGTCATTTACAAAATCGCGACAGGAAAAACCTAATCGGGGGACTAGAAATGCGTGGCCGGCAGTAAAAGAATCACGTAGAATTTGAAATTGTACGTGAAAAATCGGACCAATTCTGGTTTTAAATATCCGCCATAATGAGAGGAAGTAATGTGACAAAAATCTTCTCGATCCGAAGTCATTTAGAAAATTGGGACAGAAAAAACAAATCGGTGGACGAGAATAGTGTGCTCGGTAGTAAAAGAATCACCGTGTGATGGGGCAAAGCCTCGATGTTTCGCGCCACTGCTTACCGTAGCCGGTAAGAATATTGAGTTGATAATAGAAACCCTTATTTTGAATGGAAGTGCAAAAAGTAAGCAACTAAAAAATTACTTCAAATATTGACAGTACCGATCAAAAATATATGATATTTTTAAATTTAAAAATTGAAATACAAAAACCCACTCAAAAAACCCGACATCTTCTCCATTCCTCTTCCTCTTCTCCACCTCAATCATGTATGCGTACGTCAGATCCTCGGGCTCTTGCTCCATCATTTCCTCCCTCCAATTCTCCCGGTGCGCTTCTATTTGGGTCTCTAAAAATTGCAACAACTCCTTCTTAATCGCCATCAATCGATTCCACTCTCCATTGATTATCGGCATCTTTGAAGTGATGGGAAATGCAATATAGGCACCCATGATGGGCTGCATGACAGTATGCGATTGTTCGTCGAGCAGACTGTGCAGTCGGTGCATATAAGAGTTGTCCTGTGTGAAGCGGATGCCGAAGAGCATGTTGTTGATGATGTTGCCCACGCAGACGGCGATCGACGGACACAGACGAACTTTTTGAGCGTCTGGGGTGGAGCACAATTGGTCGAGGTGGTAGATGAGGGTGGTTACCTGGGAAATTTTGGGGTTTAGTGCTGTAGATCACGGCTTGCTGGACCCTACGAAAGTGCAAACGCGCCCTGGCGCACTTTTGCGTTTTTCTCTGCGCCTCCATATAATTCTCTTGGAGTATTGCCAAAAACCTTTGGCGCCTTGCCAAATATGTTTTTTTTTTGGCAAAATATAACGTTGTTCGAATTTTCAGTCCCAATTTTCGTATTTTGTTTTTCAGAATTTAAATTAAATTAAAATTAACTGTTTTATTTACAAAAAACACCGACTTAAAATCAATATTCCAACAAAAAAATGTATCACATTAATCTCAAAAACAACCATTTTAAAAACATAATTTTTTAAATGAGAAACAAACAAAAAAAAATAATGAATGAGCAAAAAAAACAAAGAAAAGTAAGAAAGAAACAATAAAATCTCGTAAATCGACACAAGTCTCTGCGGAGGAGACGCAGGGACGCGAGAGTAGAATAGCGCGCGAAAATTCGCTTTTGAAAAATAATTCAAAAGCGTATTATAGATATAATTTATAGTTTTAAAAAATTTGTCACCTGGCGAGAGGCGCGAATTCAAAAAATAGGCTCCGCCTCCTCGCCGAAATATTTTTGCAATTCTGCGCGCGCCAATTTGCAATCGCGGTGCGCGCGATTTTCTGCGTCGAATTTTTGTCCAGTGCCTTTCAATTTCTCCTGGAAACCTTTATCAAAATTGTTTTTTTGAAGCGAATTTGGCAACTGTTGATTTAAAGTGAGTTTTTGATTTTCTTAATTGGATATTTGTTAATAAAGTAACGGAAATTCAACGCATAAAATCGCGCGCACCGCGATTGCAAATTGGCGCGCGCAGAGTTGCAGAAATATTTCGGCGAGGAGGCGGAGCCTATTTTTTGAATTCGCGCCTCTCGCCAGGTGACAAATTTTTTAAAACAATAATAGCCTCCAACACGCCGTGTAGATTTTAAGAGCTCGCGAAGTGGAAGTTATGCGAATGGCAGAAAGCGTGTAAGGTAAGCGACGAAACGAAACGAAACGAAACGCAGACGATAAACAGAGGCACAACGGGACGCGACTCGACGCAACCGCAGCGCGTGGGATTTGGCGCGAAAAAATCTTTAAAAAAAGGCAGGTATAGAACCGCCTGAAGGTGAGCTGTACCGAGACAGACCCTCGAACAACTCGAAGAAATATTTCGTTGAGGTAATAGGAATATTGACATTTCTCGCTTCTCTGCGCCTCCATTTTTGCACGCGTTGCAATAGCCAAACTTGACAGAACGAACGCTCTATACTCGGCGAACGCATCATCAGTCTCGCTCTACGGCACTTTTCAATTTTCAACAGTGTAGTGCACCTTTTTTGAAGCGAAAAATCAAATTTTAACTGCAACTTATTGCGGATACGTCATTTTCCGTTGAAAAAAAGGAATGCAACTAGAATTCGAGTTAATCTGGCAAGTGCAACACTGTTTTACAGGAATTTTGCAGTAGAGCGAGGTTGATGATGTATTCACTGACTATACACTGTGGAGACGCAGACATGCAATAGTGCGCGTTTGCCCACCACAATACCTCCATGGTAATCATATGCTCCATCAACGGCCGTCCCACACCAAAATCCCTCAACGTGTGCAACGCGAATCTGCGTTGCTCCCTCCACTTGTCGCCATCGATCTGCACGATCCCGTTGGACCCTTCTGGAAGAAAAAAAACATGAAAGCGTGAAGAAGTTCGCTGAAGCGTTATTTTCTCCTTCTCCCTCTCCTCCAAACGGAACTCAATTGCACTCAATTATCGTGTTCCTCACACGCGCACGCGGTCATTATAATCGAATTGGTGGGTGACAATAAAAAAAAAAGAAAAAAGCGTACCCATAATTGAGTCGGTCACAAAGTTGCGCCAGCGATTTGAGAACGAGTCGGCGTGTTGGACAAAGTATTTTTTGATGGTTGGAAGGTCCGATACCTGGGAAAATTAAATAAAAAAGAGTAAAAAAGGTTTGCCTACCATAACAAGTGGAATTGGACCAATCCAGACAGTGAATATCCCTCCGTATGCCATTTTCCACGACTGGAATAATGAGTCGATGCTTTTGGCTGAAATTTTAATTTTAAGCGTCTCTGCGTCTCCATTTTTGCTTGCTCTGCACTGTGGAGACGCAGAGAATTCGATAGGGAATTCTCTGCGTCTCCATTTTTGCACGCTCTGCACTGTGCAGGTAAACAACCAACCTGTCGCAAAACTCGGCATGTTGCCAGCAACCAGCCATGGCGTAGGACCATTCGGAAGTCGTTTTCTTTTGTAATTCAACTCGTAAAAAATGTAGAAAACTGTTAAAACTGCTAGGTAAAGGGAAATGGCCTAAAAGCGCTTAATTAGAGGGGGACAATTTTTGAAAAAAAAAAAAGTTTACCGTAAAACTGTCAGTTTTCATCACCCGGAAATACAAAAAGGAGGTGGCCAGGGCGAGAAAGACGC
Organism: Caenorhabditis japonica; assembly: GCA_963572235.1. Lineage (NCBI taxonomy): Eukaryota > Metazoa > Nematoda > Chromadorea > Rhabditida > Rhabditidae > Caenorhabditis > Caenorhabditis japonica. Next base: position 19,031,943 of record OY754343.1, on the reverse strand, counting down.
CATTTTTCAGCAACGAAGACGGCATTTATGCATAGAGAATGGAACTGGAAGAAAAAAGGAAAAAATGGTGAAAAAGTAAGAAAACAGATCAAGGAAAAAATGTGAAACAGAGAAATTTCAGCAAGCCTTACAAGTTTATACGTTTCAAGAAAAAAAAATTTAGCAAAACTTCGAAAAAAAATTTTTTTTTTTTTGAAATTTTGCAAAAAAAATTTTTTTTGTCTGAAAAAACTCTGGAATATTGTGTTTTCAATTGACTTGTGACATGAATGCAGATTTTTGAGCCAAAAAATCCATTTTTTCGGCAAAATTCAGGCTAAAAACAAGACTGTGCGGCAGAGTTGCCAAAAACTGTGCCTTCGATGCAAAAGGGGGCGGGGAGAGCTTTGTGAGTCAAATTTTTGGAATTTTTAGAATAAATCAATAAAAAATAGGAAGAAACGATGATTTTAAAAGAAATTTTTACAAAAATTGTCAATTTATCGATTTTTAATATATTTTTCATTGAATTTTCAAATTTTTTTGCTTTGCGCGTCATGTTCGCTGCATTTTAGATTTAATGGATTACGGTCACACTGATTTCAGCTGTGTCCAATCGTGCGGAATTCGACAATATTTGCTCGTGGAAGAGTTTGCAAAGAAAACCTTTTTTTTTTACTTTTTAAAGGCGCAAAGGGCTGTTTTCTTAGTTTTCAGGCACAGCCACGCGTGGGCGTCGGCGTCAGCGTAGGTGGCAAAAAAAACGTTTTCATGTTTTTTTCAGCACTGAATGGGTAAGAAAAACGCAGAATAAATCAATGAGCGATTAAAAAGGGATCAGACGTCGGGCAAAACAAAACATCAAAAATCGGTGAAAATGGAACAATCCATTGAAGAAAAAGTGAAATGGACAAAATGAATGGATGGATGGCAAAGGTTACTTTTACCCACCTCCTCCGTGACGAAAAGAAAAGAAAAGCACGTCGCGGATTGGATTGCGATCGGTTCTCGCCGCCTCCCCCGTCTAGCCTCCATCCGCAAGAAAATGACCAATGCGGACTGACGGAAGGCCCTGGAATTGTGTCATCGGAGTGAGGTGAGGTGACTTCTCCCCCTCCCTCCCTCCGATCCGACACGCCACACTAATGTATGTAAGATAAGCCCAGATGTGGAACGAACGAGAGGAAGAAAGAAAGTGAGTGACAAAAAGTTCGATGGGTGAGGGAGATGAGGATCTAGAATAGAATTACAGAGACTTTTATAATCTTTAGAGGGGGTGTGTGACCGAGAAAAGATAAGCCAAAAGTGAGACTGCTGTTTTCAGTTTTCAGTTTTCAGTTTTAAGACAGTTTCAAATTTCTTTTTTTTTTGGCGAAAAAACATTTTTTTTTTTTTAATTTTCAAATTCGACGGAGACACGGTTTGTTTTTGTTTTTTTTTTCCAATTCACGCGATGTCGAGAATTGTAAAAAAAAAATACAGCTAGAGAAACGGGGATACATCATTGATAGTGAAGAGACACAGAGACTGCCCCTTTCTTTGAACCTCTCACCTTCTGTGTCTCTTCACTATCAATGCTATATCAGGGGGGAAATCCCCGTTTCTCTACCTGTATTTTTTTACAATTCTCGACATCGCATGAATTGGAAAAAAACCAAAACAACCCGTTTTTTTTTCTCGTGAATAATGTTTAAATTGAATTGGCACTCGCGTTGACCACAGATTTATTTAAGAAGCTCCGCCCACTTCCTTGACAGTTACGGACAAAATTGCGAAGGAAAGAAAAGAGCCTGAAAACTTGCATGAAAAACACAAGCTTTCTTCCAATATTGTCTGGGTGATTTTAGAAAAATTCAGATTTTTTTTTTCATCCCAAAAAAAAAATTTTTTTTTTGCAAAACTAGAGATTTTGGCGACTAAATACGTGTTTTAAAACTAATTTATTTTGCAACCAAATTATTATGTTTTCAATCAAGTTGCAAACACGAAACCCCGCCCAATTATTTGTGCGTAACGGTGTTTGCGGACTCGTATTTTCAGAATTCGTGACGTATTATGGATTCATGAATGTGCGACAAAACGAGGTGAATTGTTGGCTGGTCTCTTGCGGGGCAAAAGTTGGCTGGTCTTTCTTTTCAAAAACACATTTTGTTGAGAAAAAACTATGAAAATGAGTTTTAATTGAAAAAAAAACGAAAAAAAGTATTTTTCGCGCTAACCGTAGTCTGTCAAAATCGTGGCGAAACCAGCCAACTTTTGCCCCAAAATTCACCGCGCTATGTCGCGAATTCATGAATCCATAATAGCGACACGTTGCTGCAAGTTGTGCGCCAGCAAAATGAAAAAAAATTGTTTCCTCTCTCGCCGCCAACAGCTAAATCGTGGCGAGACCCGGCGATTGCTGACGCTTAACTTGACACGCTGTCTCGCTACGTCGTGTGCAAGCGTCGAAATTGACGATATTGTCGAGACGCAGATATTTCCTATTCGCTCGGGGGAAAAAGCCTTTTAAAAAGTTAAATAAGAGAAATTAGACTTTAGGAGAAACAAAGAGACACAGACTACACGATATTTGCGCCCCAACAATACGAAAAAGTTTTTAAAAAAATGCTGTAAATCCGCTCCATTCGCAGTGGCCGAGAATCTCATGCGCAGTTCACTGTGCGATTGGAGCTAATTTGAAACCAACGCTTTCTAGACACGAAGTGCGCTGGAGCGCATTTGGAGGGCAGCGTCGTGGCGTTCAACACCGCCAGACTGATGGCAAAATGGAAACATTTTATTCAAATCCTTGCCTACCGATGCATGAAATCCGCAATTTGTAACTGATTTTCTATCCGCCTCGCAACAAGATTCAGATTGATTGTCATTGCTAATACTTGCTGTGTGTCCCTCCTTCCCGATCTTTTCCTCATCTGTTTGTCATCCGATTTGCATACATATGGGTGTCTCGGCGCCCGCGACACAAGACAAAATCCCTGCCCATCCGATTTTCTTCTTCGTTTTTTTTTCCACCCACTCTATGTGGATTAAATATGTATTTAATTCCGACGTATTTCTTTCTTTCCCCATTCTTTCAGAGTGTTAATCCCAAAAACATACATCCATCTTTTCCAGTTATTAGCATTCAGACAGTTGGCTTCTTTCTTTTCTTCCTCTTATTTTCATCCAACCAAAAACTTTCCTGAAAAAAGAAAGAAAGAAAATGAACAATGGACGTGCCGCTACTAGTGCCAAAATATTCATGTCCGTCGCTGCTGGCGGCACATGTTTTTGACGGACGGACGCAACGAACGACTTCTTTTTCTTCTTTTTTTTCTTTCCCTTAGCATGTTTTCTCCTTTTTCAGCCAGCTCCCAATTATGGGTAAAGCTGAAATTAGAGTTTTTGGAGTAAGTAGTGAGCAAAGCTCACACGGTAGCTAATTAGATTAGGTTGGCGCGTGCCTAAAATCATATTTTGTTGCTTTTTTTGTTTTGCCCAATGCATGGCGTGCTAGAGTCTGTATTATCAATCTCTGAAAGTTCCACCGGGACCCTGACGGATCCAAGGCCATGCAGCGCTCGGCCGATGGCGAAATACGCATTTTAAACGTGGGAACAGTGCACGATCCGTGTGCGAGCGGTGGAACTCTCAGAGATGGATAATATAACAGCAAACGCGCTCTATCGCATGTCTGCGTCTCCACAGTGCAGGAAATTACTCAGAAAATTTTTGGCTAATAGCCACCGATTCGGGGCGTGTGCCATATGTAGTTGGCCCACGCCCCATATTCGATGGCTATTAGCCGTTTTCCATGGCTATTAGCCGTTTCCGTCGGCTATCATTTTCAATTTTTTTCCATTTCAAGTTTCGGAAATTTTTTTTCTGGAAAAATTCGCAAAATCGCAGACAAGGGAAGTGTTTGATTCCTCCTAATCTAGAATTTCCCAAAATTTCAGCATAGGTGCTTTCGACTATGCTGATTCCATTTCTGCAATAAAAACCGGCTAAATGCTCACGTGAGCCAAGTTATGAGCTCCTGAAAATTTCCTATGGTTAAGCATTTTTTGCGTGAACCGAATAGTGTACGTGTTCAATTCCTGCTCATGCCAATCTTTTTTTTTGCAATTTTTTTGCGATTTTTTCAGCCAGCAAAAGTCAGAAAAAATCGGTTAAATTTACTTTTTTTTTTCAGATTTTGAGTGAATATTCCGTCTGCAAACAGCTTCGAGAGTGCATTTATGACAAAAAAATAAAAACTTTTTTTTTTGATTTGACGACATTTTGAGCCATTGAGCACATGCAAATTTTTTTTTCAAATCTTTTGAATTATCGTTGTTGATCTGGATGACGACTGGGAGCCGACGGAGAAGTTGGGCCAGCAAAAGGCAAACAAATTTGCGAAAAATTGTATCCTCTCTTGCCGCCAAAAGCTTAATCGTGGCGAGACCCGGCGATTGCTGGCGCATAACTTGACGCGTTGTCTCGCTACGTCAAGAATCCATAATATCGATTATTTCACTGGCGATTATCTCGTTTTTACACAAAACCGGTTAATTTTTGAGATAAAATTACTTTAGAGACTATCGAAATCTTCAAAAAAAAAAAGGTAAATACATTTTAAAAATAGTAGTTCGCGCCAATTCGCTGGAGCGCAAATACAGATCCCCCGGTTAGTGCTGTCAATTTCTTTTTTGAGTTGCTCTTCATTGCTAATTTTAATAATACATAGTACGCTGGAGCGCGTTTGTAGCGGCGCCCAGCCGTACGCGTACACAAAATCGCAAACATGGTTGGTTTCGATTTTATCAGTTATCTCTACGTCTCTCGATTCAAAGCGCTCTCTCCCCGTCTCATCGTCGTCCAGGTTGCTGCCGCCGCACCAACAGATATTTTGATTGTTCTCCAGGGAATTTGTGCTTTTGAAAAAAAGTTTCTCATCTTTTTGCAAAGACTAAGGAGAGAAAAAACGAGGTTTTTTGCCTTTGTTTCGCCTATTTCCATTTTCACCCATTTTTTTTCTTTTTTCTTCTCACTTTTGACGTAAAATTCAGTAGTCTCGCATTCATTGTTGATTAGTTTTTGCGTGCGTTTGCAAGAGGTTGTTTGTCAGAAAAAAAAGAGCGAGCCGGGTGAAAATGGAAAATTGAAAAATGTCTCTTTGTGCCTCACAGCTTCTTCTTTTTCTTCTCGATCTTCAACTCTTCTCGACGCCACGCTTGGTGCCAATTCGATACACATATATATAGGCGATTGGCAGCAATGCTCGCCTGAGCTCTTGCTCTTTCTCTCGCTCTCCCTCTCTATGCCTGCGTCTGTGCTCCGCGGAGCTCTCTCGTTGCTCGTGGCTTCGCTATTATACGCGAGAGCCAGCCCAGACCCCCGGCTGGGCCCTTTCTTCGTCGTTTCCTTCGCTTCGCTCTCTCTCTCTTCAGAGTCCTTTTTTCATCATTGAATCAAGCACACGGAGCACACACACACACACACACACATACACTTTTGGCTTCTTCCTTGTCACGCCAATTTTTGATGTTTTATTGGCTTGTTTTTAAAATATTTAATCTCCTATTTTTAATTACGTAAATATGTATTCCTCGGTTTGAGATACGTCGTCAAATGGTGCGCATGCGGGTCTCGGCGTGACGGTGTATGCAAATCGGGGAATATTTACGTAGTAACTTCGTTTTTTTAGGCGTATTCCTCAGAAAAATAGCGCTGCAAGACCTCCTTTAAGAATTTTTTTGACGTTCCTCAGACTTCAATGTTTGTTTTCTTGTTTTGAATCCTCTCAAAAAAATTTTTAAAAAAAAAATTAAAGGCGCTTGCATTCCATGCTAAACACAAAAAAAAGCAGGTCTCGCAGCGAAAATAAAAAAAAATCACTACGGTGCCGTCGTAGTATTTTTTGTTGCGTTGCGAGACTTCTCTTTTTTTTAATGAAAAAATGCAAAAAAAATGGAAGAATTTCCCAATTGAGCTGAAACATTGCGAAATAATGTCAGAAATGCTCCCGCCTGTGACATGCTCAGAAAATTTGGACCAAAATAAATCGATTTTTTTATTTCAGAAAAATCGATGAGCATGTCATGGCCGTTATGGTACTTCCAAAGTAAAAAAAAGCGCAATAAAGACGAAAATAGGCGTCCAAAGTAACTTTCTTTTTCAGTCTTTTTTTCTCTACTGTATCCCGCCAAACGTGCACATCTTGGTGACGCGCGAAGTGAATAATTTGAATTTCAAATGTTTTTTTTTTGCTTGAAAACATGTTTTCAGTTCTTTTTTTTTTGTTTGATCTGCAGGTTAGGCGGTTTACTGTAGAAAAAAAACGCAAAAAAAGTTACTTATACAAATAAGTGGGCAGAGTTTTGCGTTCTCATGTCGCAAATCGATTGAAAACACAATACCATTAGTATTTTTGAGTTTATTTTCCAAAGTTTCAGGCCAATTGGAAAATTGACGCGTAATAGAACTGTTACGAAATTGAACTCGCTTTGGAATAGAACTGTAGCGAAATAAAACTGTTCGGAATAAAACTGATCGGAATAAAACTGTTTTGGAATAAAACTGTTCGGAATAAAACTGTAGCGTTTTGGAACTAAATTAGCAATGGAGCGCTATTGCATTGTTTGCTCATTCAAATATTGGAATTTCTCATGCGCGTGCTTTTTTAAACAGTTCTATTGTGTTTTCAATCGAGTTGCGACGTCAAGAGGTCAAACTCCGCCCACTTTTTTTCACGCAAAAATTAAAAATGCTGTAAAATTTAATGATCGCGTGAAAAAAAGTGGGCGGAGTTTGACCTCCTGACGACGCAACTCGATTGAAAACACAATATATTTGAGCTATTCATCAAAAATTGTTTGTTTTGTTGTTTTTTTTTAATAAACTTTTATCATTTTTTTCTCGGCCCGTCTTGACGGCCAAGCAATGCAATCGCGCTCCATTGCTAATTTAGTTCCAAAACGCTACAGTTCTATTCCGAACGGTTCTATTGCGAAGCAAGTTCTATATCGCTGCAGTTCTATTACACTTCAGTTCTATTCCGAGGTAGCACCGTTCAATGAAAATGTTTTTTGAATTGTCGTAAGTTTCGGCGCATAATTTGATAGCGCATGTGACGGCAATTCGCGTACTTTTTATTATTTTTGAAAAAATGTACGCTTCAACACACCGTGAGTCGTCAGTCTGCAAGCACAAACACCAATTTTTTAAATCTCAATTTCTAATTCCTCACACTTTAGTATATATATACCTATTTAGAAATCATATTTAAAATATTACTTTCGAAGCCATAAATCCTTATTTCTCTTTGCATAATCCTCTTTTCTCCTAATCTTTCGCTAAACTAAACTCATGTTTTCCATCATTTTTTTCGCATAAGAAATTTCTATGTATTTAAATACATTTCCCCTAAATTTTCGCTCTCTTCGATCCCAACGTTTCGAAAATGATGATGATGATGATGGAAAATAAGTAATGAATAATTCAGGCCGTCCTCTGCCCCATTCGTTTCCCGACGACGACATCATCACTTGACAGCATCGAGACCAGTCGTTCCGGCTGCGTCCCAATGCAACAACCATCGCCGCCGGACTCTAATTTTGCTCCTAGTATTCAGGTGGGTGATAATTTGACAAGTTGCTTTATAAATAATAATTGTAGCTTCACTACGAAGGCGAAGGTGTGCAATTGCGTGCCGATGCTCCGCATCCACAGCAAATCGAGTGGTTTCCGCGCTACAAAAATGAGTGGAATAACACGCAGGTAAATAAACTGATAAATAAAAAGAAAAAAATTATTGACTCTCGTCTCAGAAGCTGCTCATAAACTTTGAAAATAGCCAATTTTGCCACGAAATATTTACTTGGAGCGCATTTTTGACACAGTTGAAATGAGTGCAAAAAAAAATCAGGAAAAACAAGAGAAAAGAAATGAAACCAATAAATATTTAGGACTTGTTTACATTTTTTAAATGGGTTACGGTCGCACTCATTTCAACTGTGTCAAAAATGCGCTCCGAGACCTTTTCTGGGAAAATTGGCTATTCTCTGTTCTTTCTTATTACTTCACGTTTCTTTTTGAAACGTAATACATAAATACAATACAATAAAATTTTCAATTTGCGCACATCGCTGCTAAATAGTTTTTTGAGAAAAAAAAATAGTATTTCGCTGCGAGACCTGCGGAACATCTGAATTTCGGTTATTTATGAATGATTTGTCGACAATTAATTTAAAAATAATAACTGAAATTTTGAGAAATAGAGTAAAAAATACTACCGGAGATGTTATGCTCAAAAATTTTTGAACTGAAACCTGAAAAAACGTTTTTTTTTCCAGAAAATCCTTCAAGTAATCCTCGCCGCCAATGTCGATCCGAAATCGGCGTGTATCTCGCAAAGTTTAAATCTTCCGAGACCGTGCCATGGGTTAGTTTTTTTTCTCAATTATTTTGTTCTTTGAAAAAAAAACTACAAAAATTCCAGCGCTCATCTCATCTACCCTCGGCTCGACGGCGCGTGGTTCAAAGCCGACGGGTACATTTGGAGAAAACGCAAAAATAATCGAAATACGCGAGAGGATCACATGCGGTTGAAAGTCAACGGACAGGAGCTGATCAATTGTAAATATGTTCACTCGGCAATTGTCCCCACTTTTCATCGCAGAATTTATTTTTTGCCGGATGTGAGTTTTTTTTAAAGAACTTTTGGTCTCGCCACGGACGGTGTTTGCAGACTTGTGGATGAGATATACGTGCAAATTTGAATTTTTCCGTTTCGAAAATTTTTTAATTAATTTTTTTGTTATTATTTGTGTCGCTTTTAAATTTAACTCTATACGGAAAAAGTTTCAAAATCTATAGAGTTAAAAAAAAATTAAAAACTGCACAAACAAACAAAAAAAGGTTTTATTTTTAAAATGTTTCGAATAAAATTTGAAACGGAAAAATTCGAGTTTGCACGTAAATCATCCACAAGTCTGAAAACACCGTCCGTGGCGAGACCGAGAGGTCCAGGAATATTTACGTAATATTTTTCATGTTTCAGAGCACCCACGTGTTGGTACACTATTTAAATGAGACGCCGTCAATCACGGATGACACAGCTGAAGAAATTGCGAGGACCATTAAAGCGAACAATGTTTTGATTTCATTGGAGCAACTTTCCGAGCAGCTTGACCCGATTTGTAAGCATTTTTTTATTTGTTCTAATAGTCAACACATTGTCGTTTTATCGGCTTAAAATTAAAATTTTCTCCACAATTTTTGCATTTTTCATGATTCTCCAGCTTTCAGCAATGGGATTATTCACGATATATCATAAAAATTGCCAAAAAATTCAGCGGAAATTCGGAGAACATTCCGATTTGACCGAAACTTTGGGACAGAATTTTTAGGATTTAAATACCGATTTTCAAAATTTCACGAAAAATCGATATTTTGGTCTGAAGTTTTCTAGGAATGTCATGTCCGTAAATATGTATTTCCCAAAGTTTCGAGCGAATCGAAGCATTCTACAAATTTCCGCTGATTTTTCATTGGTTTTTTTTTGCTATTTCGTGAATAATCCCATTGCTGAAAGCTGGAAAATCATGAACAACACAGGTTAAATGCGGTGGATGCATATAGTGTCCGTATTTGAATCATATCGTGCATTTATGTAAATTAGGCTCTAGATATTTAATAAATCCGCGTCGTTTGATTAACGTTCACACATTTTACTAATTCAGCCACAAAAATCACGAAATTTGGAAAAGCTGAAGTACAAAAATCAGTGCCGTTACAAGAAAAAAACTTGTAAGAAAAGTGAAAAAAAGCAGGGGCAAAGTCGCAAAATGTCGCAGGCTTGTGTATATACATTCAATTTATTTATTTTAATGCAAAAAATAAATAAAAAGTTATCCAAAAATACGGACACTATATGCATCCACCGCATTTCACCTGTGAATGCAAAAGTTGTGGAGATAATTTTAATTTCAAGCCGATAAAAACCCCAATGAGTCATCCTTCTAATAGAGTAAATACGACAATAATTTCATCATTCTCCAGACGTCTTCAATAACGATCGAGAATCACTTGGCCAATTTGTGAAAGCCATCAATAAACATCTGATAAACAAAGGAATTATCCTGCCCGAATCACAAGTTTCACACGACACTGCCACTACTACTACCCCCGCCACTCGTGAAATGCACCTGGAGCGCCGAAATTCGTGCAGTTCGGCGTTTCGAAAAAGCCTATCGTCCACAGCTCTACGAAGACAACCGTCAGCAAACAGCGAAATTGATGCGAATCACATTGGTACGATGCTCAAAAGATTTGGTTGCAACGGCTCTTCCAACGATAAACTGACAATAGTGCCTTCGATTCTCTCCAATTACTCGCCGAACCGAAATCATTCAGCCATGGAGAGCAGATCACCGTCCGGAGACGCCGGCAACAATTTTGAGGAAGACTCGATTTATCAGCAATTATCCGTGAAATCCTCGACAAATGGCTCCACTCCCGCGTCGGCGTTCGCCGAGAAAATGAAAATTCGAAGCGGCTCTCAGGAATTTCCGATGGGTCCTCCAGCGACGCCGTCTTCCTCCACCGCCTCTGCTTCGATTTCTCCGATTTTGGAAATGTCGCCGAACACGTCATCAATGAAGGGCGGACAAAAATTGTTGGTGGTTGGCGGATACTACAGAAAAGGTCACGACTACAAGATTTCGTTCGGAAGAGGCAGAATGATGGCGGCGACTCTGATTCACGCCGGCGTTCTTTCGTGTACAATTCCACCGTCTGGAAAGCCGGAAGTTGTTCAAGTTCGAGTGTTTTGCAATGGATTGGTTAGTTTTTTTTCCAAAATTATGTGCTTGCGAGCCTCCATTTTAAACAAGTTAATGCAGAAAAAAATATCGAAAAAAGGACAAAAAATAAATCGAATAATGCTCTGAAATTTTGTGGGAATGTTCGGAAGCATTTTTTCCCGAAATTTCAGGTCAATCGGAATTTTCCGAGTTTTCGCGCAGTTTTTTGTTCATTTTTTGCCATAACCCCATCACAAAAAAACCTTGAAAGAAAACTAAAACTACATAAAGTGGGCGGAGCTTGCGGCTTGAAAAAAAAAGAAGTTTGTTCCTCAAAAAATTTACCAAAAATGCGTATTTCTGTCAGTTAAATGGAAATTTTCCAAGTTTTTGTTAAAAATTAGAGTTTTACGAATTTCACATTAAAATCGCACAAAACTTCAAATTTATCTGATTTTTTTAAAATGATTATTCTAAAAAAAAATAAAGGGCACAGGGAGTACACGAAATCCGAGGCCGTTGCTTCTAGAAAATTCCATTTTCCCCAGAAATATTTAATTTTCTTTTTCCCCCGTTTTTATCATCGATGTTCGATAAAACATGCTCTAATCGCGAAAATCGAATCGATATTTTTGGTGAAAATGGTTTTTTCTAGAATTCGGGTTTGCTAAGCAACGGTCTCGGATTTCGTGTACTCCCTGTGGCCTTTATTTATTTTTGTTAGAATAATCATTTAAAAAAATCGGGGGTACGACAGAATAGAAATAGGCGAAATAGAAATGCTACAAAAAAGAACTGGAAAAAATAGAACTGAGCGAAATAGAAATGCTACGAAATAGAACGGCTACAAAATAGAAATGAGCGAAATAGAAATGCTACAAAATAGAACAAATTTTGGCGATGGAGCGCGTTTGCATTTTTTTTTTCAATTGCTCAGTTTTTCGCCGATTTTCCATTTTTTTTTCTGAAACTGCATTGATTTTATACCTTTCTTCATTTTCGATGTTGTTAAGTGCGTAAAATATCTGAAAATTACTGAAAAATCCTATAATAATCGGAAAATTCGAAGAATAATGGAAACGCGCTCCATCGCACCGATTTCTATTTCGCCCATTTCTATTTTGTCACATTTCTATTTCGCGCTGTTCTATTCCGCTCATTTCTATTTTGTAGCCGTTCTATTTTTTCCAGTTCTTTTTTGTATTGTCGGCCCGCCAAAATGGTCAAACGCGCTCCGCTGAACTCAATACTACGTGGATTTTATTTTGGTTTCCAAATTTTTTCATTTCACGTGTAAATTCAACGTGAAATAAAATAATTTGGAAACCAAAATGAAATCCACGTAGTATTGAGTTCAGCGGAGCGCGTTTGACCGACGTGGCGGGCCGATAATAGCAATTCTATTTTGTAGCATTTCTATTATGCCTATTTCTATTCTGTCGTACCCCCAAAAAATCAGATAAATTTGAAGTTTTTTGCGATTTTAATGTGATATTCGTAAAACTCTAATTTTTAACGAAAACTTGGAAAATTTCCATTTAACTGACAGAAGTACTAATTTTTTGTTGTTTTTTGGTAAATTATTTATTTGAGGAACAAAAATGTTTTTTGCAAGCCGCAAGCTCCGCCCACTTTATGTAGTTTTAGTTTTCTTTCAAGGTTTTTATGTGATGGGGTTATTCACGAAATGGCAAAAAATGAACAATAAATTGCGCGAAAACTCGGAAAATGCTCCGATTGACCTGAAATTTCGGGAAATATGGGAAAAAAATGCTTCCGAACATTATAACATGATTTTTCCAATTCACGCATGACAAAAAATATAAACAATCTACAGTATCCCAGGTACTGTAGATTGTTTCCAAGTATGCATTCAACGATCGTGGCAAGATCCATTTTACGACATCTCACGTACTCGGGAATACGTAATATTAAGTTAAATTTACCAATTTCAGCCAGTCTCCACTGCTGCCGACTTCTCCTACGAACCAGCCGCCGAACACGAACAAAAAGAGGACGACGACAAGTTGGTGCAGATTTTCGAAAAGATTCGCCTAGTCGCCTGCGCTTTCAACGCGTTCTCCGCCGTCGAAAACATCCAATCGTCGTCTTGCATGGAGAGTCTTCTCACAAATCTCGTCCAACAAATCGACACGCAAGTCACTTCGCACGGCTCTTCTTTGGAATTCCGCGCTGAACTTTTGAATTTGCTCAACGGATCCAGCCAATTTCCATCCAAAACAGTCCTTCATCTAGTCGCCTCGTTTGATTATGATCGTCTTTTCGAAGCGCTTATCGATTTGAGCAGGAAGGTTCCGTTGTGCCGAGAGCTTGATATATTTGCCAGAGACAATGATGGATCCACACCTCTTCATTTTGCTTTTAAGCACAATGCTTCGCGTACCGCACGAATCATTATGAATATCGATGCGTCGGCAATTGATGTTATGAATGATAAGGGGAAAACTCCGTCAGAAGTTGCACCGGAAGACGCGATGGACATATTGTCGGAAAAAAGTGGGTTTTTTTGTTTTTCAGACCATATACTTTTTTTTTTAAATATTGCCTTTGACACTCGGTGTTTGCGGACTATAATAATTCCAAAATCCACGGCATGCTGGCACCTACCTCAGTGCAAACGCGCCCCAATCACACTAAACGCTTGATGGAACGCTGTGACCCGTGTGTTAAAGGGGGTGCCAACTTTCTGGGGAAAGTGGCTTAAAATATACTCTTGGGTGGGGGATTTACGAATATCACATCGAAATCGCACGAAAAAATTTTTCTGATTTTTTATGAATTTTACAAAAAAAAATAGAAGACCACGGGGAGTACACGATTTGGCGCGAAATTCAAACGCCATTTTTCTTTTTCATCATTTTTCTCCCGTCTTTTTCCAATATTTTTGCATTAATCTTTGGGAAATAATGTACAAACATCATTTCGTGATTTCAGATAGCAAATTAATGCGTGTTGATCACAAAATTAATGATAAAACAAATTCGAAACAAAATTCTCATACCTTTCATTTTTTCCCGTTTTCCTGCTCACTTCCGCATTAAAATCACTCTTTTATCTGTAACTTTTATATTCGAGCAAAAATTTTCACCGGAATATATTCAGAACATTGAATCGAACAACAGACAAATATCGATTTTTCGATAATTATGACTAAAATGTGTTTTCGCGATTATCTAAAATTTTAATAAGCGATTAGAGCATGATTTATCGAAAATCGATGATAAAAACGAGGAAAATTACAAGAAAAAAAATATTTCTCGTGAAAATGGAAGTTTCTAGAAGCAGCGGCCGCGGGTTTCCTAGGCCACGGCCACCATTTTTTCGTGTACTCCTCGTGGTCTTCTATTTTTTTTTGTAAAAATCATAAAAAATCAGAGAAATTTTTTTGTGCGATTTCAATGTGATATTCTTAAATCCCCCACCCAAGAGTATATTTTAAGCAACTTTCCCCAAAAAGTTGGCACCCCCTTTAAGAGAGCATTCCTTCGCGGCGTTGCCAACGCTGCTGCTGTATCAAATGTTTTTAAAATATAAGGGTGAACTGCGGGAAAAAAACATGTTTTTGTTTTTGTTTTCGCGGAACGTACGCAGCGAATTGAACGCGCGAAAAAATCGAATTTCATAAAATGCGACTGAAACGTAGATGCCAGCATGCCGTGAAATCCTCCAAAAAGGTGAAAATTTCACGCGAAAACAAAGTGGGCGGAGCTTCGTGATTGGCTCCGCGACATCTCGAAACCGGACATCTCGAAACCGCGACATCTCGAAACCGCGTTAACAGGGGGAGGGTGGTTGAAAAGAGAGGTAGGAAGTAAAAATTTTTTTTTTCATAAATCAATGACTATTCAACAAAAAATCAAAAAGTGCAAGATTTGAGCATCATTTCTTTGGCGGCCGCCAAAAAAAGCTTACAGTACGCAAACTGTACCTTGCGTCAGAGGCAGGGGTGGGACCAAAAAAAAAGTTTTTTCGGTCGTTTCTTTTGCTTTTTTTGGGTGAAACAAAAACAATTTGTTTTGTTCATGCATGTAAGAAAAAAAAATTTTCTTATTAAAGTTGCGGAGGCGCAAAACAATGCCTGTATAATCAAAAACTTAGCCGGGATATGCTCTGAATTGACAAAAAATCTCTAATTTTCAACGAAAACGTTGGAAAATTTCCATTCAACTCGCAGAAATACAATTTTTTATTTTTTTTTTTCTTGAACAAAATTTTTTTTCTGTTTTTTTTTGAGGAAAAAAAATTGTTTTGATACTTTTTTTTTTCAATTTTTTGAGGACAAACAAATTTTTTTTTGTCCTGATCGGGAGATTGGTTTTAAAAAGCAGAGAAAATCGACAATAGAGCGCGCTTGCACCGATGCCTGCGTCTCGTGTTTCGTCACCCTCTCTCGAAACACGTTTACAGGAGAAAAAATTGTATTTCTGCGAGTTGAATGGAAATTTTCCAAAGTTTTGGTTAAAAATTAGAGATTTTTTGTCAATTCAGAGCATATCCCGGCTAAGTTTTTGATTATACAGGCATTGTTTTGCGCCTCCGCGACTTAAAAAAAAAAAAAATTTTTCTTACATGCATGAACAAAACAAATTTTTTTGTTTCACCCAAAAAAAGCAAAAGAAACGACCGAAAAAACTTTTTTTTGGTCCCACCCCTGCCTCTGACGCAAGGTACAATTTGCGTACTGTAAGCTTTTTTTGGCGGCCGCCAAAGAAATGATGCTCAAATCTTGCACTTTTTGATTTTTTGTTGAATAGTCATTGATTTATGAAAAAAAAATTTTTTACTTCCTACCTCTCTTTTCAACCACCCTCCCCCTGTTAACGCGGTTTCGAGATGTCGCGGTTTCGAGATGTCGCGGAGCCTCGTGATTATGGTTTGCTAATTGCGAAGCGAGTCCAACTCCGCGAACACCTAGTTCTAGCAGGACTTGACAAACAATACACCACTTTATTTCAGACAACGAAGAAGAGCGAGTGAATGCCACCGAATTGTGGGTGATGACAAACGGTAAGACGTTCACCAGCGAAAACCTGCTCAGCGAAAAAATCTCACGAACTCCAATCGCCGAGAAGGACGATTTGATGAGAGAAGCCACGTCAAGTTACTCTGTAATGTCGGGAATGTACGAAGGACCGTCCAGACCATCAAGAGATTGCGACGAGGACTGCGATTCGTGTTATGAGCACACGGGTCAAGGACAATTGCACGTGGAAATTGCAATGGACACAGATGTTCATGTTCCGGACTCGCCGAAAATGGCAAGACTATTCCACGCGGTGACCAGTCCGGGAATGGTAGTGACGCCGAATGCTCGAGCCAGAATGGCTGAACTTGCCAGACAAATTATCGACGCGTTGCCGGATCGGATAAAACGGAATTCCGAAGCGAGCACGTTCCCTGACGAGGAAATGTCGACTCAAATGCGCGGAATGGACTCGATGTTTTACCAGACAAGCTGCTCAATGTCTGTGGATTCGCCGTTTGTGGACGACTACATTGATATGATGACGGCGTCTAGAAGTGATACGTAAGTGGTTAATGTCAGGCTCAAAACGGTGCACCACCAGTGGTTCGAGGACGCAGAAAACCGTGATGCGCAGTGCGTTTTTGTAGCGTTAATCTCGTTAATCTCGATGTTAAAACCCGTTGCGACGGGAGTTGCTTTACCCGCCATGGAAAATCATTTCCTGAAATTGCACTCGCCGTCTTATGCAACCCTGAAATGTCCATTGCTTATCTGGACCAAATCCAACGCCTGAGCTTCATCTGAACCTCGACTCATATACTGAGTCGCGTTTAGTGCTCAGTTCAGTCGATACTTTGACTGGGTCAGCGGAGCTGCCAACCTGAGATCGTCGATCACCAGAGAGATCGACGAAAAGGCGACGATTGCGAGAGCGTTCTGCTCTTTCACAAAGTAATGAACCTATTCATAGGAAGAAAAAAAAACAAAAAAATGTGTTTTTTTCCTATTCATATGTAGATGCCAAAAAATGTCAGACAATGTTATTCTCAGTACGGAGCGCTGCAAACGCGCTCCCTTCGCACAGTGATGGACGCGGCCGCGTTTGCGACGAGAGAGTGCAGAAAATCAAGAGAGCCGTGGCCGATGTTTTGCTCTGATTTCTCTGAACCTCTCTCCAAATGCATGCGAAATTCTTTGTTCGATTGGAGCGAGTTATCAGCGTTTTATACCGAGTATAAAAATATTATAAAATCAATGTCAAAAAAAAATGTTAAAAAAACAAATCCTATGAATAGGTCCATAATGGCGCGGCCATAAATCAAAAAAAGGTGGCCATAAATGCCGAAATGTCCCCTTTTTTTTTCTAAATTCAACTGCGATTTGGAAAAAAGGGGGAAATTTCTGAATTTATGGCCACCTTTTTTTCATTTCTGGCCGCGCCATAAGAAAATGAGGAACAAGAATTAAGAATTATAAAAATAATGAAAATTTGCTCCAAAATCACAGCATAGACGAGCATAAGTTCAACGAAGTGAGCGAGACGACGCGAGCGCTGAGGAAAACTCTGGAAACTATTTTAGGATTAAAGGGAGGCGCGGCGCTACGGTAGACAAGCGGGTCTCACCGCGACCGCGCAGTGCTTGCACACAGCGCAATGCGCGCGCTGTTTGAATTGTATTTTTGAGGATTTTCTTTTCCTCAGTTGTTTTCAATGGAGACAACTATAGTTTTGCGTTCCAAAATATGGTTTTTGGAAAAAGCAAATCGATTATTGATGCTCTTGGGCATCATTTATTGGCATATTGCGCCGCGTCGATTCTCACGACAGCTCAATCGCATTTTACTTCAGCTTCACTGAACCCCGCTCCACCGCCGAGAACACGGATACCAACACTACCCGATCGGCACAATTGTTCGCCACAAATTGCAATGTTAGTCTTTTCGAAACTTTTGTCAAGTACATATTTTACTGTTTCAGTTCTTTGAGGACCGCTCATTCGCCTCCTCGTCAACAAGAGCAAACACGTTCGAAAGTGATACTTTGGAATTTGACAAGTACGTGAATAGGGCGGGCGGGCGGATTTTTGGATTTTGATCCCGCCGGACTTTTGCCCAGAACAAAATTTCGAAAAATTAACTCGAAGATTGGCCTGAAACTTTGAGAAATAAAACCTCGATTTCAGAGACCTCGGCGAATTCTTCACAATCCACGTGGACAATTGCGTTGACCCTATCCAGCAAAGATTGGCGAATCTTAAATTTAATGGTATGGATTTAAAAATACATTTTCAAAAAAGAGATAGAAAAATGTTCTTGCTCTTGCTCTGGCCACATGAATCTCACGGGAGCACACACACACAAAAAGGTGTGACGTCACAAAAAGTTTTGAGTGGTTCTTTTTTCGGCTCTCCTGCTCCTGCTGCAGCTGACTCTGACTCGACCGGGTCTTCTTCTTCCTTTTCATGTGAAACTGAAAAAGAGCTGAGCCTCGAAAAGTCTGTTTTGCTCCCTCCTTTGATTGGGTAAAGTATTTAGCGTGGCTCTTGAGAGTCCCGCCGAATCGGGGAGCACGATTGACGTCAATCGGAGGGCGAACACTTGAAGCGCTTTTCTTCTGTCTTCCATTTGATCAATCACTCTACATACATACTTCTTCTTCTTCTTCCCATTCGGTTTTCCTCCTTCCTCTCCAATTTCCGTCTACTCGTGAAGCGCTCGCTCGCTCCAGTGCAGCTCAGATTACTGAAATTCCTCCTTTTCTCTCACTCGTTGTTTTTTTTTCCTGCTTTCTCGAAGACTGAAGACGCGACCCGTTATTGTTGATGTGATCCAGGTGTGAAACTGACGCACCTACGTGGCTGTAACATCAAAGTTATGAACTTTAGGTTTTTTTGTTTGTTTTTCGTTTTCACTTCACTTTGATTGTTCGCGGTTTGGTCTAGTCGATTTTCGCCGACTCTGTAATCTGTAATATCTTGTATATAAGGCCGGTTTTTTTTCTGCGAGGAAGAAGCCCTTTTATTAGTATTTCGGCACACGTCTTTTTTTTGACGTGATATGACGGATATATATTAGCCGTTTTAAAAGGTTAATAGCCACCGAATATGGCAGATAGCCATTACTGACGCACACCTTGCATCTAATCGGTGTAAATTTTGAGCGGATTGGACACGATTTTGTCGGCAATCGGGAGTTATTCATGGAAAAATACTGATAGCTGTCAAATTTAGTGCCACTGTCACATACATTTGGCATACACCCCAAAATGAACGGCTAATAGCCGAAACAAATTCCCTGAGATTGTAAATTTCACGATGGAAGAAAGTGCGTCTATTCATTTTAATTCAATTCAAAACAACATACATAAATTAATTAACCTGAATTTTTCTGCGCCATTGAGTTTGAGTCTTTCTGAAAATTGTGTCAAGACCTCCTGGCCAAATAAATGCATTCGCCTTTAAGACGTGTCCTCCGAGTGGACAATGTGACAAATGAGTTCAGTTCGTCCATTCGGAGTACACTCCTTAAAGGCGCATGCATTTATTTGACCAGGAGGTCTTGGCACGATTTGCAGAAAGACTCAAACTCAATGACGCAGAAAAATTCATTTTAATTCAAACTTTCTTCCATCGGAAAATTTACAATCTCAGGAAATTTTTCGGCTATTAGCCGTTCATTTTGGGGTGTATGCCAAATGTATATGACACTAGCACTAAATCTGACAGCTATCAGTATTTTTCCATGAATAACTCCCGATTGCCGTCAAAATCGTGTCCAATCCGTTCAAAATTTACGCCGATTAGGTGCGAGGTGTGCGTCAGTAATGGCTATCCGCCATATTCGGTGGCTATTAGCCTTTTAGAACGGCTAATAGCCATATATCCGTCATATCGACGCGCATGGAGCGTTCTGTTCTTTAACCGAACGTCAAATTCACTGTAACTTAATTAGAGTCGATAATTTTAAAACGTTCTCTTTAAAAAAAAAAACAAAAAATTGTTGATTTCCTTCGTCTTGAGGCTTTGACGGTAATTGGCAGCTATATGGCTGTTCGCCGTTGAAAATGGGTGTTTACTGATGCGCAGCTCGCGACCAATCGGCGCGAGATTAGCGGAAATAAGCCCGAAACCGGGAGTTTTCCAGTGCCACGACGGCTAACAGCTGAAAATTCCCGGGAAAACGTCCCTGCTCCACTAACCAGATGTCTGCCCAGAAATGTATTTTTTTCGTAAAACATGTCGTGTCGAACTGATAATTCCGATAAGAGAGTCAGTTTGGTCATGTGTCTCGGCTGACACCCCTGTCTCTCAGATTTATAGCCACTTGCCCTGCAAAAAGCCCTGCACCACTCCACCAGCCATTTTTTCTTGTTTATTTTGGGCAGAGAAAAGAGTACAAGACAAACTTAACGCCCCCGCCGCCAGCTCGAGCCCGGCCGAGCCGAGCCGCGCTACCCTACCACCCAACTCTTGTAAGATCCGATCCTCGATCTCACATCAAGATCATCTGTTCGCACTGAACCGGTCATCTTCTCTTTTTGCTGCTCTTCCCGGAAAGCTGCTCTCTGGCGTTGATCGGCCTTTGACGTCAATGGTCCCGGGCACACACAATTGTTGTGAGCAGCAGCAAAACGAGACACGGGCTCAGTTTCGTTCTTCTCAGGAATTCCGAACTTGCGGTCATGTTTTTTTTCAAAGTTTCACTAACCAGTCTGGAATAAATACGGAAGTGTTTTTCTTTTCTGTTATTACATATTTGCCACGGAGTGCCATTTTGTACTGAACTTTTTGCTACCGTCCGTATTTACGGCTTCTGCATTTTGTCGTCGCGGTGTTTGATCACAAGCTTTTAAAAAATGATTGTGCGCAGACGCGGCCACGTTGGCGACGAGAGAGTGCGTGGCCGATTTTTTGCTCTGATTTTTCTAAACCTCGCTCCAAATGCATGTGAAATTCATTGTTCGATTGGAGCGAGTTTTCAGCGTTTAATACCGAGTATAGGATTTCGTAATTTTCAAAATTTTGCTTTGATTTTTCCCTCTGATAATGTGAAATTATTCGCGCGCCTTTTTTATTTTTTGGGCCTCATTTACTTTACTTTTTTTACTTTTTTTTACTCTACTCACTTTTACTCACTCCCTCCTCATACCTCGGTGTGTGCGCAAACACCGCGACGACAAAATTCAGAAAATGTTTCGAAACGTCCGAGAGCCGAAAAATAAGACGGTAGTTTTTCTCGTTTGAACATGTTCAGTTCCGAAATGTTTGATCTTGACACCTGAACTTTGTTAAGATAAGAATAAGAAAGTTATCAATTTTAACTGCCTCAGTTTTTTTCTTTTCTTTCCTTGTTCTCCTGTCTCGAAAAATGACGTAACTGTTATCACTAACCGGGTCAACATACATGTTTGGAATAACTGATTCGTGGTCACTTGAAACGTTTCCAAGATTTTTTTTGCTCGATTTCTGCAACTGCTATCGGTCCGAAACTCCGCCCACCGAGCAGGGCAAACTCTTCTTCTTCTCCTTATTTTTTTTGACAAGATCTTTGCATTCTCATCATTTTCTCACACATCTTCCAGCCCGCTCATTGCGTAGGACCGTGCTCTGAATCGAGCTCTCTTGGTCGCCTAGAAATGGTGTTTTCACAATTGAACCCAAAACGGTCCGTTCTCGACTCTGACGATCACTTGTTGTACCGCGGAATTTGTGGTAAGGAAGGGAGCGAGAGCCAAGAGATGGAGGGGGAAAAATAATTTTTTTGTGCCTTACAAGAGTGTTACATATGGTCAGGTTTCCAGAATTTTCCAAAAAAAAAAAATTGAGTGACGGCAAGTGCGCTCCACGAAACTTAGTACTTCGTGGATTTCATTTTCGTCGCCAAATTATTTCAATTCACGTGGAAATTCAACGTGATATACTCGGTATAAAACGCTGATAACTCGCTCCAATCGAACAAAGAATTTCGCATGCATTTGGAGTACGGTTTAGAGAAATCAGAGCAAAACATCGGCCACGGCTCTCTCAATTTTCTGCACTCTTTCGTCGCCAACGTGGCAGCGTCCACCACTGTGCGAAGGGAGCGCGTTTGCAGCGCTCCGTACTGAGAATATGAAATAATTTGGCGAAGAAAATGAAATCCACGAACTTCTAATTTTTGTGGAGCGCACTTTCTTTCTTCACGAATGGACAATATAGTTTGAAATATCGGGTCTCGATAGTGAGTGTCCTAGGGTGCACTTTTTCGATTTGGCTGAAAAACGCGTCTCTAAACTTTGAATTGGAAGCATCTTTCATCATTAATATTTTCAAGCGTTGAAAGCATTGGAGGGGTGCTAAATATAGTGGATAAGAGGTTCGACTGTCGTGTAGTAGGTTGTCGGAACGTTCACGCCAATTGTTGCAAAATTAATTTTTGAATTAGGAAAACACTATTATTGTTTTTTTCAATCGACTTGCGACATGAGAACGCGTGACTCCGCCCACTTTTTTTCGCGCGACCACGAAAAGACAGTTCGATTCGAAGAGAAGCAGAGAAAACATGTATTTTTCTCTCTCGTTCTCATGCTGCAACTCGATTGAAAACACAATATGTGTCAATTCTTCTTCAAAAAAGCATTTGCAAAAAATTGCAACAATTGACGGGATTGTTCCCACAACTTTCCCTTCTGCACGCCAGCTGAACCACTTGACCAATCTAACGCTCGAATATATCAATGATAAAATTTTCTTCCAATTCTAAAAGTTTTCATACGCTTTTTTCAGCCAAATCGAAAAAATACCCCCTAAGACTCTCACAATCGAAACTCCATACTTCAGATGTGTCCCCCAATTTTTAAAAAAAAAAATCTGGAAGCGTGACCATATGTTAACCACAAACTTATTTCTCAGATGACGAGCAACGTGACGTGTACGAAGCAGCCATGGTAATTCAGAGGGCCTACAGAGAATACCGAGCCCGTAGCACCACTCGCCGCCAAGAAGACATTGAACGACGCGCTGCGCTCAAGATTCAAGGATGCTATCGCCGCTACAAACAGTTTTGCTACTTTAAAAAACTCCACAACGCCGCCATCGTCGTCCAAAAACATTTCCGGATGAGAAAACGCGACGACAAGGAGGAAGGTTCGGTGGAGGCGGTGATCGCCAGTGTTCCAGAGCATCCCACGCTAGACGGACAGTCGATTTGCATCCAAGTGCCCAAGACCAACTCGACTCTTCTCCGAGAACGCGCGGCGACCACGATCCAAGTCGCCTATCGTTATAGACACCGAAAGAGACAGGCGGCTGCGCGCAAGATTCAGAATTTTATGCGACAGAATAGAAATAAGTGAGTTTTCATTTGTTTTTTTGTTGGTAACAATTTTATGGATTTGTGTATGTCTAAACAAAACCAAAACACCCTTCAGTACCATACTAGACGACGGTCTTTCGCACCATGTCGTAAGTTATCATCAGTATATTTATGTTTTGTTCGTTTCGTTCGTTCGTTCGTTTATTTCGTCGAATAATCGTGATAGTGATTATTTAAATATCTATATTTCCTTTTCCATTACAACGCATCCAAAAAATAGCAACAGCTTCTTTTTAACATTTCTACTGGGGTTGTTCATAAAAGTGCAGAAATTGAACATTTTCTGAATTTCTATGAACTTCCCTACAAACTTTAATAGAATGTGTTATTTCTAGATTGCGGAAAATGCATGCGCAAAACGAAGACGGTACGTCGCCTGCCCGAAAGCCGCTGGAGAGCAACGAAACAAACGAGATGCCGATGGCGAACGGAAAAGAGGTTATTTTTGCATTTTGCTGAAAATTTAATGCAATCTTGCTTTTTTCGGCTATTAGCCGTCACGAATTTGACGGCTACAAACTGGGTTTAATAGCCGTTCGCGCCAAAACCGCTCCAAACGTGCACAGATTGCCGATTAGGATATTCGATAGATAAAATCCATTTTCAAGGGCTAGTAGCCATTTAGCTGCCTTTATCCGTCATACTTGCACCAAAAATAGTCTGGGCGCTGAGTAAATGGACCCGTCAGGCCTTGTACACAAGAGATTAGGGTACTAGAAACGAGAATAGTGTTTCTAAGGGAAATGCAATAGCGTCGGGTTTTCAACACACGCCGTCTATCAGACAACGTGAGTATCAAACTCCGTTAAAACTCTTTGCAGAGTTATCTCAAGGAATCCTTTCGGATTTTCTCCACTTGAACTCTTTTCAGAGTTTTTTCCTGGACTCTTGCGAGCCTTCTCCTCCGTTGCGCTGACTCTTTCGAGTCTTCTCCTTGACGGTGTAGTGCTGACTAGCACACAGCAGCAGAATACGCAGAGGGAAGGGGTCTATCAACTTTATTTAACAAAACAAAGTGACAACCAAGAGAATAAGTGGAATCCCATCCAAAACAAAACCAAGACCCAAAAATCATCCTTTCGAAAAAGGATTACAAATGAAAATGCCAAATTTGGGGGCAGAAAGAAATGCGAGCCGACAGTTTTGACCAACATGTCTTTGCGCTAAAAATAAATAAATAAAACGAGATAAATAATATGAAAATGGGTGAGAACCGGGTAAAACCCGACAATAGAATTATTATAGATTCCAGCACACAATAGATCAATCGCGCAGTTTTCATGTGATAGAGCGTATACCTTGCAGAATTACGGAAAAAGTTACCATAATCGCAGTGTCTTATTTTTCGGAATTTTCGATATCCTTGATCTTACCGAAATTCTCATTTACAGATGCTCTCCTCGATGAATTCATTCCGTGTGCCACCTCAACACCATATCATCGACCAACAGTCTCAGTCTCTCCAGCAGCAGCACGGCATCATCAATGGGACCAACTGAAAAAGCCAATGTACGGTTGCGGAACAATAGCATAATAATTCAGAATGTGTTTTTTTTTCTCTCTTCCTTCTTACTTTCTCTTTTTTTATTTTCCTATCATGTTATATCAGCTGTATGTTCCGCCCATGTTTCCCCCAATACGAGTTTGTAAAAGCCCATCTAAGTCTGAATGTAATTTGATATGAACTTTTTTTTTCTTCAAAACTTCACGACCAATCGGAAGCATAGCATATTTACATACATAAAAGTTTGAAATGATTCGCATATCTTCTCGAATCAATTTCAAACTGGCGGCTAACAATAGCCAACGCCGGTTCTCTCACTGCCGATCATAAATTGATAAGAAAACAGGCTCCGCCCCTTTTTTATCGCCCGACGGGAGGATTTTTGTGGATGAAGCGAGGCAAATGTTGCGGACGGACTGGCTTCTAGCAGACATATTTGGATTCTCTTTTTTGCTTTGTTTTGGTGGTTCTTTTTAATATTTCGTTTTTATTGATCGTTGGAGTGAAAAAAATTAGGCTAAAACGAAACAAGAGAAACAAGTAGATTAGTGGAGATTGTCGTTTCAAAATAAGGTCACTCAACCAGAGAATGGGAGATTTTTATCGTCATCCTACATTTATTTTTTTTGTCCGTCATGTTTTTGATAAACTCTTCTCGAAATTGATCCCACTTTCCAGAATGTTCCGAAGACTTGGCGAAACGACGCTGTACCGCGCGGAAAGTCCATCCCAAAATTCGCTAGCTTCACACCATCACTCGGAAGTCTCATTGCCATCCGTGGATTATTCACAGGTATTTAAGTATTTACAAAACAATATCTATGGTAGTTTTATTTAAATTGACACTCGGTGTTTGCGTACGTATTTTTTGCATGATTTTCGATTTATTTATTTCATTTCTACCGATTTATGAAGATGTTTCATTGCTTTTCACGCCAGGACGCAAACACCGAGTGCCAATGAAAAAAAAATTGCAAAGTTGTTTCCTCTCTCGCCGCCAAGAGCTGAATCGTGGCGAGACGCATAACTTGACACGCTGTCTCGCTACGACACGAATCCATAATATGTTAGAAAAAAACCAAGTGTTTTAAAAATATTTAATGTACAGCAACAAACAAATTAAAAAACAATTTCTTAGAAATTCAAGAAAAAATGATCTGTTTTAAATCTTTAAACGCGCGGCGCACTGTATTTGAACAAAAACGCGATCAGGAGCCATATTAGGGCATGTTCTTCTATTTTTCAAGGAAATTCGAATTCGAATAGTGCCCTTCTATTGGAGGTGCCCTAATAATGGAGTAAATAAGTTGTTTACTCGGTAAACGCCTGCAACTGTTACGCAGACTTTGGCAACTTTTACGCAGCTCTTACGCAACTGTTAATTTACGCGCTATGGGTTTCTGCTAAAGATCTGCTCAAAAGCTGCGCAACTGAGGGGCTACTACTGCTTTCACTTTGCTTTTCGTTCCTTTTCTCTTTTCTATTAGAAAATAAAACATACTTTTATAATTATTATTTTTATTTTAAAAAAAGAAATAGCATTTAATACACATTATTTTCATCTCAACAACAAAAGAGCCGTGAGTTGGAGGAAGAAGTAGTATCGTGCGTGATCGTCGACAATAGTGGTGGGTGTGGTCGGGTAGAATTTGACCTCAAAAGAGAACTCCCAGGGAAGGTCTGTAAAGTTTGTTTTGGGCTTTTAAATCAACTGGGAATCATCAGAAAACCAAAAAAAGCAACCAACTTTTCAATTGCTTTAATATCTTCTTATCATTATACAACCAGTGTCTGATGCCTTCCTCTTTGTCGTAGAAGCAGAGAGAAAAGTAATCGCGTTCTTCGATCGACAAGTCGCTCGTCACCTGACGGAACAATGCTTCACCCTCGGAGCCGCGCTGAACGATATATTTTTTTATTTTTGTTATTTTAAGTTTTACGCCCGTCCAAACAACTTACGTTAACCTCAAACTCCATCCGGCAGGTGAACTCGTGGCGCCTGCATTTTGGGATCTCTCGGGTGTTTGGCTGGGTGCCGGTGACGTGGCGGATGGTGGATGGTATTGTTGGTCGACGGGTTCTCTGTCTTTACCCATTTGCTCTGGAAATTAGGAATTTATTTGGCGCTCTGCGGGAAAGAGAGAGAGAGAAAGAAGTTAGACGGTTATAGAAAACGAGGCGCGTCATCGGTGCCGCGCGGGTGCATTTGAATCGCAAAAATTCTGTGACACTTTTCAAAAGGGCGACCGAACTGGGCGGAAGCATGCTTTGCGGGGGGGGGGGGGGGGGAGTTTTTGTGATTAAAAGTTTAAAGGTGAGCCTAAAAAGATAAGAAAAAGGTTACTGGGAGCCGATTAAACACTGTAAAAGCCTTCAGACTTTAAATCACAAAACATTCCGTCACAAAGCAAGCTTCCACCCAGCTCCCTCCGGTCACATATTTAAAAAGTATCACACATGCTTCCGGCGCGTTGCCGCTGAACTTTCCGGACAAAAAATCAATGCAGAATTATATTAATATATGAAACAAATCAAAAGCGATGCACAAAAAAACGAGCAAAAAAAAAGTTTTTTTGGGTTGGGCAAAACACGAACCCGCGACATTTGGATTTGTAATCACAGGCACTACCAACTGAGCCACAGAGGACAGAAATCTCTGCAGAACTGAGTGCTTATAAATGAATGATTAAGAGTGTAACGTGAGAAATAGTGGCGACGAAGTAAATATTCGCGCAAAAATGATTTTCTTATTATTTATTAATCACATTTTCTTTTTTTTTTCCTCGAAAATATTTTTTGAAAATAAATTAACCTTCCACGTTTCCGAAAAACATAAAAATGTGAAAACAAAAAGACACAAAACGTGTTTTTATTTGAAAAAATGGAAGAAAAAAAATAATTATTTTGCGCTATATAATGTGGAATTCGTGACGTGAATGTCTTTTTTCATCTTTTAATTTACCACGGAGTAAAATAATGATAAAAAAATCGCAAAAAAAAAGAAAAATACCGACGAAAAAACGGAAAAAAACAAGCAGAGAACAGACGGGCGGTGCCAATGATTTTGTGTCGCCAGGTGCGGCGCGTGTCGCGTTTAAGATCTGCGTAACATCTGCAGCCTTTTTAAGATCTGCTTAACAGGTGTTGCAACCTTCAATGTCTGCATAACATCTGCTACTGGGTTTAAAGGCTGTTTAAAATCTGAAAGGAGCTCTAAGTCATGCGCAAAAGCTGATATTGCTTCTTAGATCTGCGTAACAGTTGCAGGCGTTTACCGAGTATAGGAATTCATAAAGTGTTAAAAAGTTGGAAGGTAAATAAATTGAAAAAGCTCTGTATTATCAATTCAATATTCTTACCGGCTATGGTAAGAAGTGGCAAAACTCCGCCCACTCAGCTCTTTAAACTGAATGCAGTGCAAAAATATGAGCGGGCGTGTCGTCTCGTTATGTCGGCGCCTATTGTACAACTTGCGCGGGCGCATATGGTAGCCGGCAAGAATGTCGAAATAACATTTTCCCGAGTAAAAATGATTTCCAGGAAGATCGTCACTCTTGCAACACCCTGGTAGCCGATCAATGGTCCCAGCACAGCGACGACACCATTCAACCACTTCGCAATCCTTCTGAATCCACAAAACCCGCACCTTCAACACCCTCACCACACGAACGCATAATTTCGCGGCAAGAAATCGCCGGCACCGAATCCGATTTATGCAAAAAGGTCAGCGATTCGGAAACAACCGTTTAATGGATTCACTAAACAAATGAAAACATTTTACAGCTTTCTCTAATCGTCGATCTCGTATTGGACTTTGCAAACGATGCAAATCGACTTTATGAAAGTGCAGACGAGTTGTTGAAAGAGTTGAGAACCAAAATAAGAGTCTACATTTACTACTTGGATGTGGAAATGGCGGATGTTGAGAAACTTTTGCGATTCAATGTCGACAGATCAACTATTTGTGACGAACGGATTGATTGGCTACTTCACTACACCAAGTGCCACGTAAATCTTGTTTTTTGTGAACCTCTTCAATCGCATTTTCAGAAAGAAATGCGAAGAGTACTCAATGAGCTTTCCGAAGAGGTCTGCGAAGATTTGGAGGCAGGATTGGAGATGAGAGCGAAAGGAATAATTGGCAAAAGGCCGAGTGCTATCACTCTTTCCACGCTTGCTGGAATGCGTGATGGAATGCAGAAAGCATCGAGGCTGTTGGGATGTATGCCGCGTCAAAGGGCTTAAACTTTGAACGAATTTACTCAATCCTTGAGTAATTTCGAATTGCATTGATTTTTATTATAACTGGTTGTCAGTATATTACAGTAATAAACAAAGTGTCATTCGTATTCTCATGTAAATAAAACAAAAATAATAAACTTTAAAAACGTGCAAAATTAATGAAAAAATATTTGAATTGATGCGTAAAACTCTACAACGACACTCTGTCTTTACACTTGCGCCTTATTTATTATTAGCCTCCTGGGAGACCGTGCAGATTCATTTTCGGAGGTCATCTCTCTCTCAAGTCTCTATAGATACGTCTCTACTTTTACACGCACTTTGTTAAAATTGCCAGATGTCACTTTGGAGACGCAGATAAATTCGACAGGGCGCGTAAAAATGTTTATAATGGTTCCCAGGAGAATTGGAAAGGCACTGGACGAAAATTCGGCACAGAAAATCGCATGAACTGCAATCGCAAATTGGCGTGCGCAGAATTGCAGAAAAGGAGGCGGAGCCTATTTTTCAAATTCGTGACTCTCGCCAAGTGACAACTTTTTTAAAACGAATTGCGACATAAAAACGCAAGTCTGCATTCACCGTTCTGTCTGCGTCTCTTCAAATATCACTGTGTTCGCGTGGTCGCGCACAAATAAGTGGGCGGAGTTTCGTGTTCTCATGTCGCAAGTCGATTGAAAACAATACCTGAAATAAGCAAAAAGCGTAAAACATAAAAATTTAAAAACAGAAGAAGCAATACAGTTTTTAAAAAGGAGAAAACATCGAGAAATTAAAGGAATAGAGGTATTACAACAAAATTAGGCATTTTTGTTGAGTTAAGCGGAGCGCGTTTGGCCATTTTGGTGAGCCGACAATATATATATTTTTTTCTTCCCTTGTTCTATAGATATCTCCCGTTTTATACGAATTACCGACTAAATAATTTGGAAACCAACATGAAAATCACGAAGTACTGAGTTCAGCAGAGCGCGTTCGGCCGTCGTGGCGGGCCGACAATATGTATACCCATTTTATGATGAGAGTAGAATTTTTTAATGTTCAGAATAAAAATTTGTTTATTGATTGAAGGGCAGCTACCATTAATGCCAAAAAAAAAAAAACGGAAAAATTTTGGCGTGGCAAAAAAGCTTGGCGATATCGTTGATTCGGCATACTTTTACCAAAATCGTTCGAATCTTGATAAACAAAGAATTAAACAAGTAAGGGAAAGACGGAAAACGAGAAAAAAAATAATCCAAGAAAATAGCGTTATTTATAGTCCGGTGATGGGTGCATGGATAAATATTTCAAATACAAAATTTTAAAAATTAAATAATAAATTAAAATATCACGAATATTGATTGAAATAAAATAACTGGAGCAAAAAGTAGGAGAAAATTGGTATTTGAATAAAAACAAAAAAATAATTTTAAAGGCGCAGCACATTGTTACTGACCGAGGGTCTCGTCACGAATACCGTAACTTGCGGTTCTATATTTTTTTTTTTTCATTTTGTAAACAACTTTTTATTTGCATTTTTTACAGTTTTAAAAACGTTTTTCGCTATTTTTCACGTAAAAAATGACCAAGTTAAATTTGAAAATGCATTTTTTCAACATTTCAGTTGCCCAGGAGCAGTATCCCCCGTAATTTCGCCCTATTTTTGGCTATTTTTCCTAATTTTTTTTTCACATTTGAAATATCATTCCCCAAAAATTGCAGATTATTCACTCAAATATTGGGAAAAGCGATGTCTCAATCACAAGACGGATCTGAGTCATCAGGCTACTGCACGTCAGCGTCGGCCTCCAGTGAGGTAAGTTTTTATCGGAATTTGGGCCGAATAGAAAAAATTCCTTTAAAAAATGGTTTTTTTTAAATTTCAGTACGGAAGTCTCGATGAGCACTTTAAATTTCCGATGGTCATCCCCAGAGGTGCTAGCAAAAGGAAAGCATGTGAAAATGTGGGTTTTTATATATTTTGCTGGTTATTCATGAAACAAGTAGCAAAAAAATTGTGGAAAAACTCGAAAAGTGGTTCAATTGACCTGAAATTTTGGGAAATAATTTCAGAAAATTCTGGACCGAAATATTGATTTTTTCATGAACATTTTCAAAATCGATATTTTGGTCCGAATTGGTATTTTTCCCAAAGAATTTTCCCACATTTTTTTTGTTTTAATTAAATTAAAAAAAAGAAAAAATTATTGTTTTTGAGGTTGAGGAATTGGATGAGATGCTAAAAAAGACTTTGATGCTGTCCCCGGAGAAACGAGTTCGACTAATCAGCCAGAGTAACAATTCACAGAATAACAAAGAATTTGCTTGCCACGAAGGCCGGCCACCGACTAGACGGTCCTCTTCCAGTGACATGGAAATGTCGCCTCGTGTTCGTTCTCTGCGAGCTGTGGTAATTATTTATTCACAAAAGTTGAGGGAAAAATCAGAGAATGCTCCGATCTGCCTGAAATTTTTGGACTAAAATATTGGTTTTTGTTTTAAAGTCAATATTTCCCAAAATTTCAGGTCAATCTGAGAATTCTCCGAGTTCCAGGATTTGAAATGTGGGCGGAGTCTAAATTTTACTGGCGCACTTTCGATGCCTTGATGCATTTTTGTCTATTGTATTTTATTATTTTTTTTCTTTTTAATAATTATGTATTTTTTCTTTTGTTTTGTATCTGAAATATTTCCATATGAAGCATAAAAAACCTATAATCTTCTTACAGGCTGGAAAGAAAATTCGGGCGGTTTTCGTTAAACGCACAATATTGGCTCACAATCGTTGAAAATCGAATAAATTTCATGCATTTTCCATTATATTTGTTTTATTTACAAGGTGAAATAAAATCGGAGAGATTTAACTGTATTCAATGTATTTTCAACGCCATTCGAGGCTTTGGTTTTCTTAATGCCGCGTCCAAAGTTGAAACAATTACGGGAATCACGTTTTCCATGCAGTCCAAAGTTGCACAAAAAATCCCAGAAATATCAGGTGCTTAGCACGGTATTTTTTCGGCGTGAAAGTTGTATTGTGTTTTCCATCAACTTGCGACATGAAAACGCGAGACTCCGCCCACTTATTTGTGCCTTTCTGTCTGCGTCTTCAAATATCACTGTGTTCGCGTGGTCGCGCACAAATAAGTGGGCGGAGTCGCGCATTCTCATGTCGCAAGGCGATCGAAAACACAATAAACAAAAAACAGGAAAATATAGTGGTAAACGACTGTTATTTCTAGTTTTTTGTGCTACTTTGGACTGCAGAAAAAACGTGATTCCAGTAATTTTTTCAACTTTGGATGCGGCATAACAGACAGAAGTGTTGAATTTTGTGGTCAAAAAATGCAAACGAACCAGGGTTGGGCGTAAAATGAATTGCACCGTTCTGCAAAGAAAATTAATTAGGGAAACCAGAGGCGATATGCAAGGCCCTGGAAAACGACAGGAAAACCGTTTCCACAACCTCATCAATTAAAAATCAGCGTTTTCCGAATTTCGTTTTCCGGAAAACGGGTTTCCTGCCATTTTCCAGTTTCTTGCACATTGGAATTAGTTGATAAACTTTCAGAAAAATACGCAAATGTGCTTTCTTGCTCACCAAACCAAAGAAAATAGCTTTAAAATTTTTACGCACATCCAGGAAAAAATTAATTTTTTCCGAAAAAGCGAAATTCGAATTTTGAGGCTTTTTTTTCATGTTTTTCGGGAAAAAAAAATCAATTTTTAAAATGTTGCGGTCTTTTGAATTTTTTTATCTTACGGGCCTCACATACAGTTTAATGACCATTCCGATAGTATCAATTTTTTGATAACTCCCATTAAAAATGCGGTAAAAAGTAAGTTTCAGACATCTGGCAGCACAATCGACATTGTCCGCACAGTTAACGCCGTCTCGTCCGACTCGATATCTCCGAAATTTCTAAAGCAGTATTCGTCACCAAAGAAGCGTATCAATCTCAACGAGAACGTCTACTCGAAGCATCGCCTCGGCAACGCATTCTCTCCGTTGGTGGTCGGTGCGAGAAGGAAGGTGTGCACTCCGTCGTCACATGGATTCAAGACTCCTGGAGATAGGCGTCAGTTTTTTTGGCTCTCGGACGTTTCGAAAGTGTTTCTGCATTTTGCCGTCGCGGTGTTTCACACAATCATTTATGGGGTTATTCTCGGAATCAGCAAAAAAAGCAAAAAATAGAATTCTCCTATCGATCTGAAACTTCGGGAAATCATTTAAAAAATACTTCCGGTCATTCCCTGAAAATTTCAGACCAAAATATCGATTTTGAAAATTTTCAGAAATAAATATCGATATTCTTTAAAATCAATATTTAGGTCTGAAATTTTCAGGGAATGCCCGAGAGTATTTTTTAAATAGTTTCCCCAAGTTTCAGATCGATCGGAGCATTCTCCGAATTTTCGCTGAATTTTTTGCTGGTTTTTTCTATTTTTGCTTTTTTTGCTGGTTCCGAGAATAACCCCATTAAAAAAATCATTTCAAGGAAAATTCCTCAAACACCGCGACGACAAAATGCGGAAAAAAATTTCGAAACGTCCGAGAGCCGTTTTTTTTTTTTTGGATTTTTCTGTGCGTATTTAAATATTATGATTGCAGAATCTTCATTGGACTCGCCCAAGAGAAGCGGTCTCCGCCGTACCGGCGCGTTCCGAGTGAAACGTCCGCTGGGTGATCGTCTTCGTTTCGACGCTCTCGATTGACTCGAAGCTTTACAGTTTTTCACGAATTCTAGAACTAAATATACTCGCTAACAAGTTTCTCATGATTTCTCATTATTATTATTGTTTTAGATAGATAAAAGAGATAATTAAGTAAGAACGTGTTCTAATTTTCCAATTACGAGTTCAAACAAAGGCCAAAATAGATAAAATAGATGCCGATTTTGTATTTCATAAAATTAATTTCAGTTTTTAAAACGATTCTTTCGAGAGAGCAAAGATGTCCGGAGAAGAAGAAGAAGAGGATGTCAACTTTAGACAGGCATGCATGTTACTTTAAAATAATAAGCTATCCACCAATTTTCAGGGGAATGAGATCACTAGCTCAAAAGCAGCGTACACCGTGAGCCGTTTGCTCGGCGAGGGAGGTTTCGGAGCCGTTTATCTGGTGAAAAACGAAAAGACAAACAAGTCGTACGCGATGAAGGTGGAGAAAAAGGTGGCGTCGCGAAAGCATTCGAAACTCAAAATGGAGATTGCAATCTTGAAAGCGGTCAGCGGAAAGCACTTTACCAAAATTGTGGATCGCGGGAAAAAGGATAAAGAGCAATACTTTTTCCTGGTCATGGAGTTGGTTGGTAAAAGTTTGGCGGATTTGAAAAGCGATATGGAGCAGAAATGTTTCTCATTTCAAACTGGAATGGGCGCCGGATTACAGTGCCTGGAGGCTGTCGAAGATTTGCACAAGGCTGGATTCATTCATCGGGATCTGAAGCCGCAAAACTATGCGTGTGGTTTGGAGGATAAAAAACACATGGTCTACATTCTGGATTTCGGAATTGCTCGGAAATTCACGAATGCGAAGAACGAGTTGAAGACGCCAAGAGAAACTGTTGGATTCAAGGTATTTTTTTGAAAATGAGAGAGTTGACAAGAAAAATAATTAAGAAATATCGCCCTATCGTATTAACAAAAAAAAATCCGCCCAAATTTACTAAATCGATGACAAACTATCTTTTCCAGCTGAAATTTGACCGGCAACCCCAGAAAAATGACAGAGCTGGCATGAAATTAATGAAAATACAGTACTCCAAATAAACATAGGTTCACCCACTGTTTTGAAGAAATCCTGGTTATTTCTCACAGTGATGTAAAGCCATTTGTGTCACAAAAAGGATACATTTAGACACGATTTTGGGTCTTGAAGCGGAATACATTTGATTATGAGCAAACGAGATATTTGGATTTGTTTAATTTTTTGCTCAATTTTTTTCAAAAAAAGATAGGTTCACCCTATTTTTTCTTGTTTTTTTCGGTTTTCATTTTTATTTTTGGTAATAAACAGCTATTTTTAATTTTTTTATTGTTTTACAGCCATGGGCAGAGGAAAACCGTTGACAGATTACGAGCAAGGACTCATCGATGACAATTCTGCTCTGGGAATGTCCAACCAGCTAACTGCTGTTTTTATCGGCAGATCTCTCAATGTTGTCAACAATTACATAAAGAATCCGCGTCATTATGGCACAAAAAAGCCTCCTGGACCGCCATCTCTCTTGTCAGACAGAGATAAGCGAAATATCGTCCGCAAAGCGTCGAACGCCCTCGCTTTTTGCGTCGAAACCTACACCATAACTTCACTTTCATGCCGGACAGAGCTCCTTTTCACCGAGCTCGTCACACAAAGAGATGGTTGGAGGACAGTAGGATCCACATCCTGGACTGACCGGGCTTATCTCCGGATATGAACATTCTCAAAAATGTTTGGGGCATGGTGCACAAAATTTATGAAGGTAACAAAAGTTACGACAAGTTGCAGAGCTGATGAAGGCTATTGTCGCGGCCTGGCTGACTGTGGACCAGAAACTTATTGACAACCTCTACCTACCCCACGATTCTCGTATTTTTGAACTGACTACCAATCAGTGAGATCGTACAAGTTATTATATAACATTTTACTCCTTGTTTCTTTTTGTTATGGGGTTATTCACGAAATGGCAAAAAACTGCGCGAAAAATCGGAAAATGCTCCGATTAGTCTGAAATTTAGTGAAATAAGGGAAAAAACTCTCCCGGACATTCCCACAAAATTTCAGACCAAAATATCGATTTTTAAGAAATATTTATTTTTTCTCTGAAAATGCTGAAAATCGATATTTTTGTCAGAAATTTTGGGGTAATGTCCGGTAGAATTTTTTCCTTTATTTCCCAAAATTTCAGGTCAATCGGAGCATTTTCCGTGTTTTCGCGCAGTTTTTTGCCATTTTTTGCCATTTCGTGAATAACCCCATTAAAGTTGTTTTTTGTTAATTTTTATCGGGTGAACCTATCTTTTTGTTGGATTTTTTCAACGTGTTTTTTGAATAAATACGGGTATTTTTTTTCAAATGTTTTTCTTTTTAATATCACCTATTGTCAGCCCGCCAAAATGGTCAAACGCGCTCCGCTGAACTCAATACTACGTGGATTTTATTTTGGTTTCCAAATGTTTTCATTTTCAAAAAATGAGAGTGAACCTATGTTTATTTGGAGTACTGTAGTGTGCAAAACAGAGTGAGAGAGGCCGGCAAAAACGAATTGCAGGGCACGGTTCGTTTCGCGTCGATCAACTGTCACAAGGGCACGGAGAACGGTCCGAAAGACGACTGCGAGAGCTGGTTCTACCTACTCGTTGACCTGATGTGCTCTGCCGGTCTGCCGTGGCGTAAACTTGGCGACAAGAACGACGTGCTTCGATGCAAGGAAGAGTGCCGAAAAGAGAAGAGGGCGGTGTTGTTCACTGGAATCAAACATACGGCCGAACTGAGCGATGTGCTCGATTATATTGATTCGAGACAATATCAGGACCGCATGGACTATATTTACATTTACAAGAGTTTGCAGAAGGCGTGCACGACTGCCGGCGTGGATATCGATGCTCCGTATGATTGGGAAAAGGATGTGTCGACCATGTCACAGAAGAAGGAGTAGATTTGGAATTGTACTGTGGTGGTAATAAAGGCGTAATGGTAATTATTTAGTTTTTTTATGGGGAGATGGAGGGAGCGGGGAGGAATGGAGGCCTATTTGGGAAAATTCCAGTATAGCCACCCACTACAATATAGGTACCCACGCTATAGTATAGCCACCCACATAACTGAAAAATGGGATTTTTGCAATTTTCTGTGGGTGGCTATTTTGAAATATATGGGTGCTTTTACTGGAATATATTATTACAGTTAAGCCACCCACTCAGTGATAATGGGTGGCTATACTGGTTTTCTAGGGAATCTTTCAGAATAGCCACCCATATATTTCAAAATAGGTACCCACATCAACGGGCTATAGAATAGCCAACCATTATTCCATTATAGCCACCCATTATTTCAGAATAGCCACCCAGTATTCCAGAATAGCCACCCACGCGGCGCCAACTGTGGGTGGCTATACTATAGCGAGTCAAGTGGGTACCTATTTTGAAATATATGGGTGGCTATTCTGTAATTATCCCGCCTATTTTATTGAATCCCGCCCCCTTGCAAAGATGACGTGGGTGACTTTATTAGAATGAAAAATCCTGACAGTGTGTTAATTCACATTGTAAGCGGTGAGACGCAGACGAGAGATAGAGGCGCCACGCGGCGCAGCCGCAGCGCGTTTGTAAAAAAAAAGGCAATAGCCAATACTTCGTGCCCCTCGGTTGGCTGAGTACCAAATGCACAAGAAGGCAAATAAAGCCGCGTTCAAATTATGATTTTTTTTTATTGCTTTTTTATTGGATTTTCATTTTTTGTCGTTTTCCAGTTATTTTTGGGTTTTCCCTTTAGTTTTTCTTAAATATGATGTGCTGTTTATTTATTCATTGCAGGGAGTTTGCCTCTAAAACCGGTAAAATAATTACAGAAAAGCTGGGAATCTTTAAAAGTGTATTTTCAGGCCCACGGTGTGTTGAACGGTGCACCGCTGCAAACGCGCCCCCTCGCTCTACTCATTGAAAGAAAGTTTTATGGTCACGGTCACTGTTTCTGAAATATCGCATTAATCAATAAATTGACGTGATTTTATACCTTTTTTTGTACTCTTCCGCATAAGAAAAAATTAATGAGTCGGTTAGAAGCACTTTTCGTTGAATTAACATAATTGTTTCATGCGCTTTCAATGGAAATTTTTACCGTCGTATTTTTTGGCTTTGAAAAAGGTTTGGACTGACTGGCGATGAAATTCTGCAAACACCGACAGACCCAAACAGATATTATGGATTCGTGAATGAGCGATAAAACGCGGTGAATTGTGGGGCAAAAGTTGGCTGGTCTCGCCACGATTTTGACCGACTACGGTTAGCGCGAAAAATATTTTTTCTTCTTTTGTTTTTAATAAAAACACGATTTTTTGCCTTTTGACTAGCATTTTTTCACTATTAAAATTTTTTGTGTAACCTGGAATGGGTAATTTCGTTTCAAAAACACATTTTGTTGAGAAAAAAACTATGAAAATGAGTTTTAATTAAAAAAAAAAATAAAAAAAATATTTTCGCGCTAACCGTAGTCTGTCAAAATCGTGGTGAGACCAGCCATCTTTTGCCCCACAATTCACCCGGTTTTATCGCCCATTCACGAATCCATAATATTATCAATTCAATACTCTTGCCGGCTTCAGTAAGCAGTGGCGCGAAAAATCGAGGCTCCGCCCCATCAGGTCTTTTCAACTGAATTCAACTGAATTCAACTGAACGTAGATCAAAAAATGTGAGCGGGTGTGTCAAAATGTGAGCGGGCGTTATGTCTGCGTCTATTATAAAACTTTCGCGGGCGCATGTGGTAGCCGGCAAGAATATTGAATTGATAATAACACTATTCTTTCTAATTGTTCTGATTACCTTTGCCATCAAATCAACCATTTTTTCGTATCAAATTTTATTACAATTTGCGGCTGAGTGCATCGGGAAAACGGAATAGCTGTTTGGGGGAATCTTTGGAGATCTCGAGGCACTCTACTAACGCCTTTTCAATCAATAATTTACAAGTTCAAAGTGTGATAAAGTGAACAACACAGTTGGAAGAATGAAGCGGCATGAATTTAGCGTTTGAAGCTAGATGGGTCGTCGACTTGGAAAAGGTGCGAGTCATCGGAATCGATTGGTGTGTC
This sequence comes from Caenorhabditis japonica, assembly GCA_963572235.1. Lineage (NCBI taxonomy): Eukaryota > Metazoa > Nematoda > Chromadorea > Rhabditida > Rhabditidae > Caenorhabditis > Caenorhabditis japonica. The sequence goes on along the minus strand of OY754343.1, from coordinate 18,993,330 downwards.
ATCCGATCGAATAGGCAAGAACTTTCCGTCATTGATGGTCTCCAAAGTTGGATCCGGCGAGATTACATTCTCCTGTTCTTCGGCTGGCTGAACCCACGCTTTCACTCGCTCTTGTTGATTAGAAGTGTTTGCCGTGTCGTCCGAGATGACGTCCATGTGCGCGTTAAAGTCGTTGTTCTGTTTCACGGCTTGCTCATTCCATTGAGAAGCGGCTGGGTTTGGCTGAAATGGCCAGTCGTTATTTTGATGGGTCTGCACATTCTGCACATTCTGGTTGTTGTTATTGTTGTTGTTGTCATTGTACGGCTGATACCACGGCTGTTGGGCTGGCTGTTGCATTTGCATTTGCATCGGCATCTGTGGTTGCTGTTGTTGTTGTTGTTGTTGCTGCTGCTGGAACTGAACCACCGGAACCGGTGGCAAGCCGTTGAAGAACGGACGATTTTGACCGTTCTGATCATTCCACACATTGGTTTGTACTTCGAACGGTTGTTGTTGTTGCTGTTGTTGTGGCTGGCGTGGACCCCACCAGGTTGATGGTTGCTGTTGGAATGGTGGGGGAGCATTCCATTGGTTGAATGGTTGTTGGTTGAACGGGGTGTCATCGTACGGGAGGTCATCATAGAATGAGACTTCGTTTCTGCAAAATCAATAAATGTTGGATTAGGATTTGAGAATTTGAAAACAGAAAGGATGGGGTTGGATAAATGTTTTCAGTTCTATTTTTGGCTCTTTAATTTTTTTTCTGTCTATCTTGGAATTTTGGATTTCTAGACCTAGTGATTAATGTGTTTAGGCTTTCATTTGTCGTACGGAATGCCTAGGTACAAGACAAGACACCCAGGAACACTACCGTATCTTTGGCATGCCGGTCTATTGTTCACTTATCTGTTCAAATTTGGGGTAATTAGAGGCTGGCATACCAAAATTTGGGAATATCGTGTTTTTTGTTGATAGACCTATTCAGGGGGGAAATGTTGTTTACGAAAAAAATCTTCTGGGTACGGTTGTTTTCTTGGCGTTTTTCCGCATTCTCCGTGGACTGTGGTCTTGCCCGAATTTCGTCTCGCGTCTCAATTTTCCCCGTATTTTGCCGTTGACCTAGTTCTCTATGGCCTACGTTCCAATGGACCCCGGGTGGAACTTAAGGGAGTAAATACGGTAGATTAGATTTCGGTTGCCCCACAAGTCTGCGAATCAAACACGGATTTACAGTAGAACTGAACTGACAATCAAAGAAAACAAAATATTAGGTCTGCTTTGGTGGTTTTTTTTAATTAAGAGTGAATAAGAAACAAAGAAATGTTAAAAAGCACCTGTTGAAAGGTCCAAATGGACGTCTCATTCCGTGACGATCGAACGTGATACGGCTGGAAAGATTGAGAAGTGTTTTCTCCCGAAAGTAATATTGCAAAATTAGGAGTTGATAAAACTTACTCATTGTTCTCATAGGCGTCGTTAACCGGTTCGAAAGTTTGACGTGGCATGGCATACTCTCCAAATCCATCGGCCAGCGATTTTTCCATCTAAAAGGGGAATAAGTATGAGAAAGCTTTAGGGTAATTTTTCATCGAGGTGAAAAATTTCGAAACGTTCTAGCTCAAAATCGTCGCAGAGCCGAAATATGTAGTTACTCACCGACGCATTCTCTTCATTGCTCGAGTCTGCCTTATTGCCAGTGAACAACGGATTCACCTCCACAACGTGAACTTGCATATCTCCATTAAGACCCATGCTCTGTGCGTGCTTTCGGATCTTGTCGATGAGGGCTTGGAGGAATCCAAACTTTTCGTTTTGCTCACTCGCGTACTGACTGAACACTGGCTTCACTCCCGACTCTTCGGATGATGAAGAGACGGAAGAGGATACCTTGTTGTTGTTAACAGCGTCATCTTGCGGTTGAATGATGTCAACGATTTTCGGTTTTATCGGATCGTCACTTCGGCGAAGAGGCAGCGCTTCAATTCTGAACGAAACGAGAGAATAAATAGAATGAGAATAGTGTCTTACTGTTTCTGTTTCTCTAACGCCAAACGATCGAGTTCTTGTTGTTGAGAAAGAAGTTCATAGCCGAGCATTCGTTGACGAAGCTCCGCCCACTTTAGACGGAGGAACGCTTGGTCACGTTGGCGGTGATAGGCGACTTCGGAGATGGCCAGGCAAAGAAGCACCAGGCAACAGGCGCCAATGAACCAGGAGAGGACTTAAAGATTGGGATCTTTACTATTATTAAGCATTCAACAGTGTTTCCTCGGCCAATATTCATTGGGTGTCAGACTCTTTGGATTGGTTACGGCTACTCTTTGGATACCGAATTCGGAAACAATTTTTTTACGCAAAGGGTAGCAATATATCCAAAGAGCATTCGCATCTAACGAGACCGTACATAGATTTGATACCAAAGAGTTGCCGTCTGGGACGGGGGTGCTACGGAATAGAACTGCGCGGAAAAGAACCGCCTGAAATTGAGATGTACCGACCGAGAACCGCTCGAACAACTCGAAGAATTATTTCGTTGTACATTGTGAAGCCCTGAGTTCTATTTCATGCAGTTGCTTTTGTAGTACAGTTTCATTTCGGCCGGTTCTATTCCGCGCAGTTCTATTCCGTGCGAGTCCTATACCGTAGCACCCCCGTCTGGGACCCAAAGATCGGCATCTATTTGGTATTGGCCCGTTTTCTCAGCTCCCAGTGGGCCAAACTTGGCGAAACATTTTCAAACTCAAGGGGCATGAGGTGGGAATCAGTTGAGGCACTTTATGTGCTTAGAATCCGCTAAATTTAAAGCATATTCACTTACTTCCACACGTGAATCCATGAAAAGGTCTCTTTGGCGGTTTGGCAAGAAATATAGCCGGTGACTGGTGCGGAACACTTGCGGCGACTGATTCTATCGGAATCTTTGACTCTTTCACGTCTTCAGCGGCCCGATCAGCCTTTTGATTCTCGTCGAGACCCAGTGCAAACACCTTCATTCGCGGTGATTGGTGAACCTGGATAATGGATAATAATTTTTGGGTTCGTCATGCATGACCAACATGGGAGGGAAAAAGAAAAAGAAAAAGCGTCAAAACAAACAATCTTCTGCTTGTTGTTTGTAGGGAGGAACTCTTGTGAAAAGAAGAGGAATAAATGCTTGAAAGTCGTCGGTTTGTCAATAATGAGAGAGGACTGTATAGTGACGTGGACGTGAAAAAGTGGGATAGATGTCAAAGTGTTTGTGGATGTAGATAGGCTTGGCATTGCATTACCCACACCCGATATCAAAAACGAAAAGCAAATAGAGGTGAAGAGAGTGAGGGAGTTGTACTTTTTCTGGGCTTTTTGAAGTGCTGGAGGCACAATGAAGAGCTATTTTCGAACTGAGGATAGTATGCATCTGACGTGGTTGATTGATTAATTGGCTCGGCTATTGGAAACATGGGTGCTATTTCGAAATAGACCTGTCTGAAATGGAGCTGTACTGACGCAGAAAAGCTGGAACAGCTCGGAAAAGTATTCCGTTGAACATGGTGGTTCGATTTCGCGCCGTTCTATTCCAAAATAGAACCAAATAAAGAATTTAGCTTAAGAGCTGTAATGATATGGGTTATGGGCTAATCGACTGCCGAAAGAAGTGTGTGAATAAAGGAAGGGAGAAAAGGAGGAAGGAACAAATGACACGAGTCAAGTGAAAATTGAGACACCCGCTGCAAAGCAGACCAAAATAGTGCTCACCCGGAGTTGCTCGCGGTTGAAACGGTTGATATGTGTATGTGTATGTGCCACCGCTTGGCGCCCACTCTTTCACCTCCTCTTTTTGTCCCGCTCCCGCCTCCACCACACTCTCCCGTCAGTCGTTTCCGCGCGCACAAACATGCATACATATTCCGGACCGGACGAGCACAACACAGTCCAGTCCAGTCCAGCTCCTGCCAACACTCGACCGGATCGTCTGCGTCTCCGGGTGCGCTGCTCTCCGCGCGACATGTGGGAAACGGAAAAGACAATCGGAACGCTGCATGAACATGGCGCTGATCGGAAAAGAGTGGCGGCACAGATTGTTTATTTGTTTTGTACTTGATGGCATCGCTATCTTGCGCTTCTTTTTCTACTTCGTATCATCGGGTTTTCTATGGACTAGGAATGGGTTATCGAAGCGGCTTAGTCGGCTATTAGCCGGAAATTCGGCGGGCTCTGGGACGTTGGGTGTGCCATAGTTGGTCACATGTGCCTGCCAGTGGGTTCAACGACGCTCCGAACTATGAAGTAGTAATCATTGTGGTAGACTCGGGGAAATGGCTATTGGCACATAGTTGACGGCTATTAGCCGGGAAATTCGGCGCGCCCTGGGATGTTGGAGGCCATAAAGCGTGTTGGACGATGAATGGACCAAGGCAGTGTGACTTTTTCGAAAACTTTTGGTCGATAATCGGATATTTTGGGGAATTCCTCGATAAGGAACAGTGCGTAATATTGGAGCGTCGATTAACTTTGTCTTCGTCTCTCCGGGTTTTCGGGGTAGACTCAGGGAAAAGGCTATTAGCCGTTAATAATGGTTGTTGGCCGTTGAATATGGCAAATAGCCAATACTGGCACGTGCTTGGCAACTAACCGTCAAAAATGGATTTTAGCCGTTTAAAATGGCTATTTGCAGATAGCCATGGGAGTTAGTCATTGAAAACAGCTATTAGCCGCCAAATTCGGCGCTGCCCTGGGAGTTTGGAGGCAAAAGGTTTGTCAAGATGGATTTTTTTTTCGGAAATAAGTTGGTCAATAATCGGTTATTTCAACAAAATTTTGGGAGAAAAGGTTCGATGGAACTGCTTATACGTAAAGTGGCGTAATTCTGGAGCGACGAAAATTTGTATTTAAGTTTAGAAATACAACGATGCTCCAAATTAACACCCGGCGCGTTGTTCACAAGTTATCAATAATGGCGAAACACAATTTTTCTTTGTAGAGCAATTTTTGGAAACAGGGTTTTTCGAGAGAGTCACAGAACCGGGGAAAACGCTCTTTTTGAGCGTGAAGGCAAACGCGCCCTATCGTTCTCTCTGCGTCTCCACAATGTAGAGCATTAAATAGTTAGATAACCACAGAGACAAGAGCTATGGTGCTCGAAAAGTTTGAAAATCAACTTTGTCCGTAATTTTGCGTCAGAGTGCCTATCTTCCCCGGTCACAACAATGAAAAAAGAGTCTAGTCTGATTCATGATTTAATTTAATTAATAGAAGATGAAGACACACTTGGTACGATCGAAAGTCAACGTCATCTGTCTTCGATTTTTACTTCACTTCACTATTTTATTTCTTCACAACAATGAAAATCAAACACCGACTTCTTGTTGTTGGTGTTATTCTCCTAAACCTGACGCCCTGCGCGTCTTCTATCTCAACAAAAGAAGCCACGTGTCCAAAAGGGTTCAAACTATACGAAAGGACGGCGACGGCGCGCAACAAGTTCACCAAGCACTGGTGCTTGAAGGTATGTACTTTATTATTTATTTGGTCAATAGAACACGATTCTTTTCGAAACAGGTGGTCGAAAACGAAGACGTGTACGATCGCCCGACCGCCCGATCCGTTTGCATGGACTATGACGCGGTGATCACGAATGTGGAAACGCAGAAGGAACTTGACGATGTTAATGGTACGGTGTGTGTGTACTTTGTAGAAGTATATTCACATGAGGGCGATAAGATATGATAAGTAAACTTTGCCAATTGATGTATCACCAAAATTTCAAAGATCAACGTCAAGAATTGACTAGGAATAGAGGAATTTATGGCGCTGCTAGCCGTTAAAGGCGCATTGTTAGCACCAAATCGGCGTTCTAGAATCGATAAACTAGGCTACTAGCCGTCAAATACAGAGCTTGGCGCGGATATGGCAGATACTGGCAGCTATATGGCTAATAGCCGTTGAAAAGGACTATTAGCCTTTGTAAATGGCGAGTAGCAATTGAAAATGGCAGACAGTACATTACTGGCGCATAGTTGGCACGTTAACATCATGTAGTCATTGAAAATCGGCTATTAGCCGTCTATCCGTCTAATTCGGCGCGTTTGAACTGTTAGGTAGAATTAGGGAATTCTTGGCGCGGAAAAAGCGGATTATGGCAGCTATATTGCTCAGGAAATTTTTGGCGCGATATGGCGAGAATAGGCATCTAGGGGGCTAATAGCCACTGAAAATGGCAAATAGCCGCCGAAAAGGCTAATAGCGGGCGATAATGGCAACTAGCTAATTAAGGCAAACAATCTTCGCGCTTACGCGATTTTGCGAATTTTTCCAGTCACAATATGTTCGATATTTAAAATAGAAAATTTTTTTAAATGATAGCCGACGGAAACGGCTAATAGCCATTGAACGTGTGCAAAATACATATGGCACACACCTCGAATCGGTGGCTATTAGCCAAAAATTTTCTGAGTGCTGTTGGCTGTTAAAAATGGCTAATAGCCATCACTAATGTCTAAATAGAACCTGACCGACGTGCGAGTCATTCAAAAATAGTGTGATCACCAAATTATGCAGCTCGACGAGCTGTGTCAACACCACCCTGCAGACTCCCTTATTTTAAAATAATCGCACTCTATTTTTATGGCACAGTATTTAAAAACAAGGGCATCTTCTTTACTTCCACTCCAAAAAATACCGTAACATTCCAGCACTCATCCGAAAAAACAACAAACGAGTTGCGGTGGATGGGGTGTTTAATCCAAAGTGTCGATCTTTCAGCGACTGGCGAATGAGAAAGTTTGGTGGGCTGTGTGCAAAGGAAAAAGAGGTTTCGTCTAACTTGTGGGCGTATTCAGGGGAGGAAAAAACCGTTTTTCGGGTTTTTAAGCTTGTTTACAAGTATTCTCAGTACGGAGCGCTGCAAACGCGCTCCCTTCGCACAGTGGTAGACGCAGCCACGTTGGCGACGAGAGAGTGCAGAAAATTGAGAGAGCCGTGGCCGATGTTTTGCTCTGATTTCTCTAAACCTCTCTCCAAATGCATGCGAAATTCTTTGTTCGATTGGAGCGAGTTTGCAGCGTTTTATACCGAGTATAAAAAAAACCCATCGCAATGGGTATCAGACCCAAATTTAAAGGCGCATCGAATCGAAACACGAAAATCGGTTTTTTCCTGTTCTGATTAGGTCGGCTCATTAACTTTGAGAAACGTTTGTTTTTAGCTCTTCATATTGGAGGACGATCACACCGATCCGTCGTTCATTTTCAAAAAATGGACAGGCGAACCGCCAACTGCGTCTGACAAGTACAAAGAGCCGGGCGATTCGACGTAAGGGGCCAACTTTTTGAGGGAAGCTGAGGGGTACTTTAGAATGTAGGATTTACCGGTTGCTCGCCCACAATTGCCAAATTCACATACTTCTCAGGAAATTTTTGGCGCGATATGGCGAGAGTAGGCAGCTAATAGCCACTGAAAATGGCTAATAGCGGGCGATAATGGCTCGCCCCAAACTCGCCGGCTGATAGCCAAAAATTCTAGGCGGTCCGGTAAAACCGGTAAAACGTTCAGGGGTCGATAATATTAGGTAGAGTGAGGAATTAAAAAACGAAAAAATAAATTAGAAGTCGTCCAAAAGGAGTACACGAGCTTTCTCTGCTGAAAATGCCTATTCCAGCGAAATCTACACAATCGCCGAATGTCTGTCGCTGAACAATCTAGTGGCCATCGGCAACCAGGGCAATTTGAAGGACTTTTTGTAAGTTCCCTTTTTTTTTTGTTTCTCAAGTGGTCAAGTTTTCATTCGCCGGGTTTCAGATGCGGCGAAGAACCGGACAAACAAGTCGGCGAGGTCGCCTTTTTTGGAGTTCTTTGCGGTTGTTCGCCTCTTTGATACTGATCATTTGAATGAATGATTTGAAAAAAAATAAAGATCATGGATAGATACGACGTGGGAATGGGGCTGCGGTTGCGGTTGCGGTTGCGACGCGTGGCAGCGCTGTCTGTCGTCTGCGTCTCGTCGTTCAAGGAACATCGGAGCGTCGTAACTGAATGAAAAAAAAAATGAAATAAGCGATTTGAAAATGAAAGTAACTATAACTCGACTCAAATACTGTATTTTTTATAACCTTTATGTTCAACCCACTCGAGAATTTGGCGCGCGCGCGCAACAAAAAAAACATGTCGTCGTCGATGACATAAACAGTAATACCCACCAATAGGTACAGATAATAGGCGATTTAGGCGGCCGGTAGGTATACTGGATTTTTTCTTTCCAATCACATCATCACGCACAGAGAGAAACAGAGAGAGAGAGAGAAAGGGGCGATTAACTTTTTATGGTTGGCAGATCACAAAGTATATAGAAATGGAAGCGGGGTGTAGTGGAATTGATCAACAAAAATGACTGGGTGGATAGATAGTCGGTCCGTCACACAAAAAACTGTAAAAGCAGCCAGGGGTGGCCGAGAAATGAAGGGAAAGTAGCCCATGACGACGGTGTGAACAACTGGTTTGAGTGGATAAAGAAGAATGGAAACACTTGTGAGACGCGACGCGACGAGACGCGTTCAATGCAAAATTATGGCTGCGCGGGAGGACGGAACCAATGAGTTGGCCCGTTTTATTCAAAACGGCCGGGTTCCTAATAAAAATAAGACAAAGACGGAATGCAACAAAGAGTTTATATACAAAAATAACACCGCAAAAAGAGAAAACCACCGCAGCTAAACAGAAACGAGAACTAAAAATGGCCAATGGGGCCGCTCAAAATAAATATAATCCACGTGGCACTAAATCGCGTGAACTCACGTGAAATTAAACTACTTTTGTTCTTATTTTATTTGTGGCGCTTAACAGCGTATATGGCGGTCTAGACAGAGTGCCGTGGCGCTGGTACGTGTAGGCCCATAATAAAGGGGACTGGGTGAAGGACTTGCCACCGGCAACTTCCCCCCCGTCAGACAAACCGGACCCCTGGCCGGTGCTGGCACAATACACGTCCACTCGACTTACATTCTTCTCCTAACATGACCAGCCTTTTTGCTCTTCCTAGCTTACTCTACTGCCACGTTAGAACAACAACAAAACCCTACAAATTCTCCATCCCTAACCTTAAAACCTACTTCCTAGTCTTAAGAGGGCCTAATACACTCACAAAATCCTAAGCTTAAGAAAAAATCTAAACATTTCCTAAACTCAAAATGGATAGGACCAAACCTATTGGCTTCCTAATATACAACACAAAACAACGGATAAGTGTAACATACGTCATAAACATTGATGAAAAATATCACTTATCAGAACTGACGTGGCGATGACGTTCCAGTCGTCTTGCACGGGCCCGTAACAAAGTGTCCACGCCTCTCCGCGACTCTTTTCTGCTCCGAGACCGGCCCCGCTGTCGATTCGTCACTGATTCATGCTCCTGAACTGCCATGTCCCTGCTGTCGACCAAACACTCCATCGAATCAACTGGCTCCGACGCCGATAATGAAATTAACGACAACCGAACCCTGTCCGGTTTCACCGTACAGACACCGCCGTGTCTGTCTTCCAACGTCCTTCTGAGATACAACTCCGTGTTTTCAACACTGAATTCACTCTTTTCGCTTTTCCCGGCACAGTTGACTGCTTGTCTTCGCGCCTCTCGTCTTCCGTTCTTGGCTCCCTTCTGCACATCCGACACTAATCTCTTCTGTTCCCGTGGAACCCAGCGTTTTTCTTGACTTATCATGTCCACAGTATCCACTGTCCGTTGTGCAGCCTTCGGCAAACACCTTGTCGCGCTTCGCGATCCTACACCAATCCCTTGATTCCTTTTAATGTACAGCGGGTTCGACACCACCGCTCTCACCTTCCTTTCTTCACTCTTCAAGCACAAGCTCGTCGGCACACATTGTTTCTCCGTTTCCATCCGGATGAACTGTCCGAGACCTGCTTTCGCTTTCGCTCTACCTTGGACACCACTTTGTGGAGGCCCTCTGAAGTTTGGCTTCGCCAACACTTCCACCTCTTTCTCCCACTTCATACTTCTTCTCTTCGATCGCCCCCAACCACCTGTGGAGGTCACTGATACGACCGATCCACTATCAATCTCGAATCGCCTTCTCTGTCCAACGATTTTCACCGACTCAACCATCTTTGCTTTCCTTGCTTTCTTGGCTGTGTCCACTTTCTGTACTGGCCTCGACGTACACTGTCTTACCACATGGCCCACACCTCCACAACGGAAACATTGGTTCGTTCTTCCATACCTTCTTAATCTTTCCAACTCCCTTGACACTTTTTGCAAGCTTCCACTCAACTCCTCCGTAGTTTTCCTCTCCTTCTCGACTGTCCTTTGCGCCCTGCGCATTAACTTCTCGGCTCTGAGCTTCTCTGCCTCGCACTCCTGAATGCGTGCCTCGAGTCGCTCCTTCTCCTCCTTGAACCAAATCAGCTCATCCTGATGGTTTTCTTCACCTTCTTTCGTTGAGCTTCTGTCCACTAGACTGCCTCGCTCACACTGTTCTCTCAGTCCCTCAACTGTTTGCAGCTTCTGCTCCCTCATCAGCCTCAGCACTGATCGTGGCCACTTGTCGCGACCGATTTCTTCGAATCGCTTCCACAGTTCTTTCCTGAACTCTTCGATCGGCCCAACGATCATCTCCCGCTGCCTCTCTGTGCAACTTTGCACCGAGAGCAGATTTTCCATGACTTTCTTTTCAACTTCGTCGGCCGTATCCACGAACCGCGCAAAGTTTTTGAAAAGCTTCCTCCTTTGCTTGACATCCACGTGTCGCTTCTCGACGCTCAACTCCGAGCCTTTCGTCCCGCTCGTCCGAGTTCCGTCCAACACATCCAGCGCTATCTCGACTTTCATCACTTCACTCTCGTTGTGCTCCATCTTCGTCTGTCGACTTCCCAACCACCGCAGATTGTTTATCCAAACAATCAGATCAGCGTTTCACAATGATTATCCAATCAAAGTGTGCCCAGTTTCTATAGGTTCCTCCACACTACGGGCGTTTATCCAAACAACCGGTAGTATTCGTGGATTCCCCCACAAAAACGTGACAGAGAAGGGAAGAAAAAAAAAACGACGGTTCGGCCCCCAAGTTGGCCCGTTTTATTCAAAACGGCCGGGTTCCTAATAAAAATAAGACAAAGACGGAATGCAACAAAGAGTTTATATACAAAAATAACACCGCAAAAAGAGAAAACCACCGCAGCTAAACAGAAACGAGAACTAAAAATGGCCAATGGGGCCGCTCAAAATAAATATAATCCACGTGGCACTAAATCGCGTGAACTCACGTGAAATTAAACTACTTTTGTTCTTATTTTATTTGTGGCGCTTAACAGCGTATATGGCGGTCTAGACAGAGTGCCGTGGCGCTGGTACGTGTAGGCCCATAATAAAGGGGACTGGGTGAAGGACTTGCCACCGGCAACTAATGAATGACGGTTTATTATTGACACGAAGAGGCGTTTAGGGAGAGTTGGTGTGGATTTACTGAGGGCTGGTGTGGATTTACGGAGGGGTGATTTAGATTTACGGAGGTTTGTTGTGAATTAACGGAGGTTTGGTGTGGATTTACGAGGTCCTTTAAAAACCAAGGGAAACTGGCGAAAAAAAAGGCCAGAAACGTAGGGACAAGCTCCGCCTTTTTTGCTATTCAAGTCGGCGGTCCCAAATCTATAGACGAAGTGCTTTAAGCCGAAAAACAACGCCGCAAACATGCAAAAGGGGCGGAGCTTGTTCTCCGGTTTTTGACATGTTTTCTTGGTTTTGTCAATGTCTCAAATTTAGGGAAATTTGGTGTAGATTTACTGAAGTTTAGTGTAGATTTACGAAGAGCTAGTGTCGATTTACAAAAGGGCCGTGTATATTTACGGAGGGCTGGTGTGGATTTACGGAGGGTTGATGTAGATTTACGGAGAGTTATTGTAGATTTACGGTGGGAAAGTGTAAATTTACGGAGGTTCAGTGTAGATTTACGGAGATTTTGTATAGTTTTACGGAGAGTTATTGTAGATTTACAAGTGGTTAGTGTAGATTTACGGAGGGCTGATGTAAACCTATGGAGGGCTGGTGTGGATTTACGGACAGTCGGTGTAGATTTACAAAGCGCTAGTGTCGATTTACGGAGGTTACGTGTTGATTTACGGGTGGTTAGTGTGGATTTACGGAATTTTAGTATAAATTTACGGAGCTTTACTGTCGATTTACTGAGCTTTATTGTAGATTTACGGAGCATTATTGTAGATTTACGGAGGGTTAGTGTAGATTTACGTGACCTTGACAAAAACGGAGAAAAACACGAAATTGAGGAAGTCAAAACAAGGGGAAAACTCCAAAAACGTTGATATTTTTTCACGGTTTGCCAGGGTCTTAAATTAGCGGAGAGCTAGTGTAGATATACGGAGGGATGGTGTAGATTTACGGAGGGCTGGTGTAAATTTACGGAGGGTTAGTGTAGATTTACGGAGGGTTAGTGTAGGTTTACACAGGGTTAGTGTAGATTTACGGAGAGCTAGTGTCGATTTACGGGTAGTCAGTGTGGATTTGCGGGTATTTAGTGTAGATTTACGAAGGCTTGGTGTGGATTTACGAGGGATAGTGTAGATTTACGGAAATTTTGTGTGAGTTTACGGAGAGTCAGTGTAGATTTACGGTTTAGTGTAGATTTACGGAGAATTTGCGTAGCTTTACGGGGTTCACAGAACGACAGACGTATCAAGACGCTCCGAAAGGATGCTGCTCCTCCAAGGCCTATTTTTCTAGATGTTTTCAGTGCAACATTCAGTTTTGTTTGCATGCACTTTTTGGAGCAAAATGGGATTTTGAAAGTGAAGAGTTAACGCCAAAACTGTAAGCCGCAAAACAAAAAAAAATCCATGTTTACCATGGGCGGAGCCACATGCAAGGGTGCTGCACAGTTTTTTGAAAGGAACATTGCATATTTTGAAGTGGTGTTTTAAGAGTGAAAAGTGAGGATTGGCTCCGCCCACGCTTACGGTAGAAAATTCGAGTCTGCAAACACCGAGTGGCCAAATAATTAAATGGACAATACAAATGAAATTTTGTGATGCTGGGTCGCAAATAGGCTCCGCCCAATGTGAGGTCAAATGGAGAATTAAAATAAAAATTGGAACTCTTCAATTTTTCTCTCTTGCACTATGACGGCAGCTGGAACAGAACACAGTAAAATTTAAAAAAAAAATTGTTTTTTTCTTGCATCAAAGTTCCATTTGGATACAAATAAAATTTGAGTTGTGCTGCGTGTCGCGTCACGCTGTGAGAGTGAGATTGCGATTGCGCGAGGGAGGCGAACGAACGAAAATTGGTCAGGATGCGTAGAGGACAGGCAGGATTATTCGTCATTGGGGAAAATTGGGGGAAAACATCGGCCCCCAATTAGGCGGCGTCAAGTGGAGAGCGATGATGATGATGTTTCGGGTTGGATGAAGAAGTCTCGCCTCTCTGCGTCTCCATTTTTGCACGCGTTAGGTAAACTAATGCTCTGCACTGTGGAGACGCAGACATGGCCTATTTTATTGACGAGAAAAACGCGGAGATGTCATTTAGAATCGAATAAAATTACATAAACCTCGAAAAAAAAATTTTAATTTCCTTTTATTGGAGACTGCCTTTGTATTCTTCTATCATTTTTTTTTAGTTGCCGGGTCCATAAAACTGGGAAACGACAGGAAAATGAATTTTGTAAATATGATTGTGGTGAGAGACGCAGAGAAACAGACAAACCCAGTATCTGGAAATTGCCGTTTTCCTGTTTCATGGTTTCTAGCCCAGGATTTCTTCATTTTTTAGGCGTTTAAGCTAGTAATGTACCCCTCAAATACCAAAATATTGCTCTGCGACGAGACGCAGACAAGCAGCCTTCCCGCTCAGCGGAGCGCATTGGCAATAACGTTGCGGCCAGCACGTCGTGTACATGACGGAATTTTTTGTAAAAATGCAATTTTTGTCATTTTCAAATTTTTTGAAATTTTTTTTTTATTTGCTTTTTTTGCTGATTTTTCGTCTGTTGTTTTTTACTGTTTTTTAATTGTGGTTCTATTGTATTTTCAATCGAATTGCGACATGAGAACGCAAGACTCCGCCCACTTATTTGTGCCGTTCTGTCTGCGTCTCTTCAAATATCACTGTGTTCGCGTGGTCGCGCACAAATAAGTGGGCGGTGTTTCGTTTCGCGTTCTCATGTCGCAAGTCGATTGAAAACACAATACTAAAGTTTGATATCCTCAAAAATTGAAAACAAAAAATGACGAAATTCGACGAAAAAATTCAAAAAAAAAAACAATTTTTTTTTTTGGAATTTTTAATTTCAAAAAACGGCCGTGGAAGAAGTTTTGCAGGGATTAAATTTCTTCCAAAATGAACATTTTTAGTGTTTTGTGTTCAAAAAATCCGGCGTTTCATTGAGATTATCAACAACAACAAAAAAAACAGTTTTAAAAAATTTCCAAAAAAAATTTTCCGAAAAAAAAAATTGAATTTTTTTGGCATATTAAATACGACGCTCTGATGTTCCGCAGGTGCTGCGGAGCGTCGCAACTGAATTTTGCTCGTGAACACATGACAAGCAAGCCTCTTCAAAAATTAGCACTAAAACCTTTAAAAAAATGAGTCAATTGCACAAATGGCTCAAATTTATACACTTAAAAGCATCTGGAACAGGTTTTTCGAGAAGGAGGTGCTCAAACAAATACGCGCAAACACATGGAAATTGTGAACTCACCGGCTCGTAGTGATGTTGAAACGTGTTCTTCACTTTCATAATTTCGCATTCAATTGAATTGAATTATCAGGGGAATATACAGGAAGTTGGGATGGCTTTGAGGCAAAAATTGGTAGGGTATGAAATCTATCGCCAAAAGTGGGCCGGCTATCGAGTCGTCGACTGTATTATAATCCCCTTAGCCGCTTTGCTTTGCTTTGCTTTGTATTCAAAAATCAGTCAAAATCCGATGGGTTTGAAAAGAAGAGAAAAGACTTACCAGCATTTTTGTGGCACGTAGGTATTTTAGGAGAAAGGGTGTCAAAAATGATGCCCCAAGAAACAGAGAGAGGTTAGTGAGATTGTATGGGGCAAACAATTTGGCGAAAAGTTTAGCCCTGACAGTGAGCAAGCTGAGCATGATAGATCGAGTAAAAAAAAAGACCTCAGAAATTCAACATTTTTGCAAAAGAAATTTTGTTCAACTAGTAAAAAGTCTAATAAAAAGCCAAGGATCAGCAAGTGTTTATTATTGGCTCGTTGCCAACATTGTAAACGCGCTCCATCGAACTGGGGCTATCTGTTAACAGTGTTAATTGTTTCGTTCGTTTTTTTTGGGCACTCTGGCTACTATCTAAAACCTGTTTTTATTCGTAATAGCAATGCAGAGAGCGTGACAGACCACAGACTTTGGATTCTGACGCCACCAAAAAATTGTGAATTTTTTTTATTTTCCCAGTCTTTCCTTGTTTTCTTGAGAATTTGGATATTTTTTCATTTCCTTTGTAGGATTCGAGGCATTTATTGACCAAAAAGCAGCAATTTATTGTCAAAAATGTAGAACTTTTGAAAATTCGCTCGACTAAACGACACTTCACGGTGTCCCGCACGCGATGTGCGCCAGCATTTTTCTGTTTCGTCTGGCACTCTCTCGCTCTCTCGCACGGTGCTTGATCAGACTCTACAGTAGATTTCCATAATTGTTAAAAGCAAGAAAACCATTATTTTTTTACACGTTTTTTTTGGAATTAAATTCGAAAACTATTTTACGAAGACATTTGGACGTACGAGCATGAAAAATGCGCCAGAATAATAAAAATGCACTTTCCATAGATTTATGTAGATTGGACCTATATTTTCAATAATATCGCTTCCATATCATTATACTTTGTTTAGAAGTATTATTTAAGGCAATATTCATCATTCACAAAGTTACAAAAGAAATGGGCGACGTCAGGAAGGTTTCTGTGCGCATACAGTACTCCCCTTAGTGCTACTGGAACTTATTCAAACATTAATAACTCAATTAGTTGGAGGCCTAATAACTCGTGTGACATCTTAAAATGACCGCATACAAATTTAGAAACTTCGTAAGGCAACGGATCTTTGAAACAGGCTTTTGTTTTACAGAAATTTTCAAAAAATGACCCATTTTTTCGAGTTTTAGTGAAAAACTTGATTTATTAATAACTTCGGTAGTTTTCAACCAATTTACTTGATCAAAAGCGGAAAATAACCGCATTCAAAATGCAAAATTCTGTAAGGCAGCCGATTTTTGAAAAAATAATTTGTTTGGCGAATATGGGCTACAGTATCCTAAAATTCATATTCCGAGCCCTTAAATTCAGGCCTTCTGATATCGAATGTCGGTATTTTGTTCATTTTATATTTTGTAGAAGTGAATTGAACAAACAAGTCAAGAAATTCACAAAGAATACAGGTTTACCTTAGCTACAGAGCCTCATAACACAGTAAACTTCGGTGTGTCATTTAAACGAGTATGGAAATTTTTTTTGTACAGTTTTCTAACTCAAAAATTAATTTGAACCTTTTAGTGTCTGTTTTATTTGTTTTTTCTTCACAAAATCCATTCATTTTCTTTTTTTCCACGTGTTTTTATGGCACACATTTTCCAGGCGAGTTCCGATGCAATCGCGCTCCACCTGCACGCATTAGAGAGATCACCGGCGTCGCTTTTCTTGTGCGGGACACCGTGCACTTCATTATAACGCAAACGCGCGGTGTTTAGCGAAACGCGTCATTCGAATTTTTTAATTTTTTTTTGTTTTATTCTGATATTTTCTGGCTTTTTTTCATAATGTTTTAAAAGTTATTTTCTCGAAAAATTGAAATTTACCGAATATTTTTTTTTCAATTGCCGCTATAACTCCTGCTAAGAGGGTCGTCCAATTTTGTAAGGCCAACCTTTTTGGCCTCATTTAAATATATTTGTTTTGTTTTTTATTTACCAGATTTTTTTAAATAAAATTTCGTATCAGAATGGGATCAGCACGGCCACCCGAAGACATCATTGGATGTATCAAAATGTTGACCCACAACAACGTTTTAACAGGCAACCTTAAAGGGGGTGCCAAATTTTTGGGGAAAGTGGCTTAAAATATACTCTTGGGTGGGGGATTTACGAATATCACATCGAAATCGCACGAAAAATTTTTTCTGATTTTTGGCGAATTTTACAAAAAAAATAGAAGACCACGGGGAGTACACGATTTGGCGCGAAATTCAAACGCTATTTTTCTTTTTCATCATTTTTCTCCCGTCTTTTTCCGATATTTTTGCATTCATCTTTGGGAAATATATTAAAAACATCATTTCGTGATTTCAGATAGCAAATTAATGCTTGTTGATCAGAAAAGTAATGATAAAACAAATTCGGAACAAAATTCTCATACCTTTAATTTTTTTCCCGTTGTCCTGCTCATTTACGCATTAAATTCCCTCTTTTATCTGTAATTTTTATATTCGAGCAAAAATTTTCACCACAATATATTCAAAACGTTGAATCGAACAACAGGCAAATATCGATTTTTCGATATTTACGACTAAACTGTATTTTCGCGATTATCTAAAATTTCAATAGGCGATTAGAGCACGTTTTATCGAAAATCGATGATGAAAACGAGGAAAATTACAAGAAAAATAAATATTTCTCGTGAAAATGGAATTTTCTAGATGCCGCGGGTTTCCTAGGCCACGGCCACGATTTTTTCGTGTACTGCTCGTGGTCTTCTATTTTTTTTTGTAAAAATCATAAAAAATCAGAGAAATTTTTTTGTACGATTTCAATTTGATATTCGTAAACCCCCCACCCAAGAGTATTTTAAGCCACTTTCCCCAAAAAGTTGGCACCCCCTTTAAGCACGGTCGCAAAAGTCCCCGAAATTGACGGCTAATAGCCAAAAATTCATCGTTTCCAAGAGCTTCAGAAAAAATCATAATTTTCATTTATTGTCATTCATTGTTAACAAACAAAAAACAAAAATTAAATATTGTGTTTTCAATCGACTTGCGACATGAAAACGCAATTCAAGTCTGCATTCACCGTTCTGTCTGCGTCTCTTCAAATATCACTGTGTTTGCGTGGTCACGCAAAAATAAGTGGGCGGTGTTTCGTTTCGCGTTCTCATTTCGCAAGTCGATTGAAAACAATAAAAAACCCAAAAAGAATCAAGACTAGAAATGAATAAAAACCGTAAAAATTTGACTAGCTAAATATTTACAAAAGTGTATGGAACCTCCTCTACAGCCACGGGGTGCTGGCGACTACCCTCGCGAAAATGCGCTCCATTGAAAAAATCTTGGCAATGTGCCAACTTATGCGAATTCACATTTTTTGAATTGAATTTTTTAGGCAGACAACGTGTAAACGAAGCGCGTGGCGTCGGCGCGAATAAAAACGTTGTAACTAAGTAAGTAAGAAAAAAGGCAGTCGTAAGCACCCAATGCCCGGCCAATCACGGTCTATCAAGCACTTTGACCTCTTCAATACTTGCGTGATCTTCTGCAAGTTTTTCGAGGTTTTCCGCCATCACGCAGTTAATCGCCTCTTCCGCTTGACCAGTGGCCTCGTACGGTCCTTCCAGCTGGGTTAGGTCGACGGCGCTTTCATCAGAGTGTGGTCCCACTTTCACACCGACCGCGTGGAGAACTTCGGTGAGACGTTTTGAGTAGTCCAGGTGGCCTTTTACCTGGAAATTAGACGTGGAAATGGTGCTTCGCGAGAGAGAGAGAAAACTTATGTACAATGTGGCTTAAATTGTAGTTGTAGATCTTTTTGTTGTTGCGATTGTCAACGGAGCCTGTGCCAGCGATTCTGATTTGTGCGCTCATAGTTCGGTAGAGAAATCTGAGCAATTATTATTTTTGTTTTCTACTTCCCATGTTCTACCATAAATAATATCGTCGTTTTATTGTGCTTTCAATCGAGTTGCGAAATCGAAACGTGAAACTCCGCCCACTTTTTTTCACTCGAAAATTCAAATGCACTAAAATTAAATGTTCACGTGAGAAAAGTGGGCGGAGTTTCACGTTTTGATGTCGTATCTCGATTGAAAATACAATATTTAAATTATTTGCACTCGGTGTTTGCGTACTGGCGTTGCGTACGGATTTCTTTACAAAGCTCCGCCAACTGGCCTGTGTTTTTGTATAACTTTCGCTTTATTTAATTATTACTGTGTTTTCAATCGAGTTGCATCATCATAAAATGAAACCCCGCCCACTTTTTTTCTCGCGTGCAGGCAGTCATTGTGCTTTTTGAAGAGACGCAGACAGAAAAGTGTTTGCGGACTACGTTTTCATGACGCAACTCGATTGAAACCACACTACATTTCTAACGATTTTTTATTCATTTTTTGTTTTTAACAAATTATTGATTTTAGATTGATAAATATCGCGTTCAAATGCAAATAAATGGGACAAAAAAATCGAGAAAAGTGGGAAATGCCGGATGATGCAAAAATCGATAAAAATAATCGCCGATTCATGGTAAATTTTTTTGATTATTGAATTTATTTATGGACCTATTCACTTGAATTAAAATGAATTTTTATGTCATTTTAATTCAATGCATTACAACATATTAATTAATTAACCTGAATTTTCCTGAACCATTGAGTTTGAGCCTTTCTGCAAATCGTGTCGAGAGATCCTGGCCAAATAAATGCATGCGCCTTTAATTTGTACTCCGAGTGGACAAGATGACGAAAAAATATAGCATAAAGTGCAGATCGGACCCTAGTTATTAAAGGCGCATGCATTTATTTGGCCAGTAGGTCTCGACACGATTTGCAGAAAGGCTCAAACTCAATGGTTCAGGAAAATTCAGGTTAATTAATTAATATGTTTTAATGCATTGAATTAAAATGACATAAAAATTCATTTTAATTCAAATGAATAGGTCCATTAGATTGCTAAATTTACCACGAATCATACGAGAAAAAAACACAGGGTGATGGGCGGAGCCTCATAAATCCGCACGCAAACACCGAGCGCCAATTTAAATAAAACGATGATATTATGTGTTCACGTTCCGATGTTCCGCATTTTTTCACTCGTCCAGAGTATTCGCTGCGAGACCGCAGTGCAAATCAGCGTCGTTAGCACCAGGCGGTTGTGAACACATAATATGTATGCACTTACCTCAACAACCAATCCGTCTCACAGTAGCCATTGATAACTCTTCCACTGACCACACTGCACACCTTCTGCCACTCTTTCGGCGACGCCGTCACAGGTGCTCCGAGCAGAATCACGTCTTCTATAATGCCCACGCTCTCCGATCGTTTGCTCATTGTCAGCAAACAATGGAAGATGACTCGGGCGCCCAGGCTGAATCCGATCAGAGAAATCGGTCGTTTTCCGTGCGATCTGCTCAACAGCACTTCCGCGAGATGCTCCCCGACTTCTGCGGCTCGTGAGATGCACACATTCCACGGGTTGTCGAGGACCGACGAGACGGACATTAGGGCCACAGGCCACGCGACAGCGGAAACAAGGCCTGACAATAAGAGTTCGGAGAGCATGTCATGTCAAGGGGCTCACCCGCAAGTGCTGTTTCCAGAAGCGTTTGCTGAATGGCGACGGAAACGGCAAAGCTCATGAGATACTCGATGGCATTTCCGAGTTCCATCAGGTAATTGCTTTCGTACCTGAAAAGAGAGTGGGTTTCCGGTACTCAAACTGAAATTTCCGGTATAAGGGTTCAGTGTTCCTTGCTTTACAACACTTTAACCTATTGTGTAAATTCCTGTTTTATTGTCAGCGGCCTTATACACAAAGAGTGTGACTCCGCCCAATCCATAAGGTACTACTCTCGTCGTAGCTGGTGCTTGCTGTGGCTTAGAAAAGGACAGTAAAAACTTCCACGAGTACACAAGTTCAGCACGACCGGACACAGCTGAAATGAGTGTGACCGTAATCCTATCAAAACATTTGAGATGCCACGAAAAGAGAGGAAATCGTTGAAATGTATTACGTAATCCCGAGTACGTGAGATGTCGTAAAATGGGTCTTGGCACGATCGGTGTTTGCACACTTGTGGATTTGAATATTTGTTTTCGAATTTTTTCAATTAAAAATTTTCTTAATTTTTTCATGTTATTTTTTTGTTTTTTAAAACTTATATTTTATACTTTTAAATAACATGATTTTTCCAATCCACGCATGTCGAAAAATGTAAAAAAAAATCTACAGTATCCCAAGTACTGTAGATCGTTTACAAGTATGCATACACCGATCGTGGCGACATGCGTGAATTGGAAAAATCATGTTATTTTTTACATGAATGACCCCCTAAGTATAAAATATAAGTTTGAAAAAAACAAAAAAAAAACAGGAAAAAATTAAGAAAAATTTTAATTGAAAAAATTCGAAAACAAATATTGAAATCCACAAGTGTGCAAACACCGATCGTGCCAAGACCCATTTTACGACATCTCACGTACTCGGGAATACGTAATAGAACCAAAAAGGAGGTAAATTTCAAGAGTGTCGCACAGTTTTTCCTAAAAATTCCTACATTTCAACGATGTCCTCTATTTTCGTGGGGTCTCAAATTGTTTTGATAGGATTACGGTCATACTCATTTCAGCAGTGGAAGAGTTTGTATTAAATTATAATTTTCTAGGCCACAGCTCTCATCAGCTAAGAGTCGAATTTCGCAAACACTGCTGACACAATTTTTTACCGCCCTACAAAACAGGTCACTGGGCTCACCTCAAAGTGTACTGCTCTTTTGTATGTCTCAAATGTCTCCATTGTTGCACAAAAGCCTGCTCCGGACTCGTGTCACTTTCAATCCACCCGCTGACCACCAGGGTGCAACTCAAGCTCACCCCGTCGTAAAGTGTCTCCACTGTGAACTCCTCAATCGCACCCACCCGCTTCTTCATTTTATACCCCGTAAATCCGGCGCCAGCCACACCCATCGTGGTGCCAAGTACGGCCGCTCCGGCCGTCGTGGCTAGTCCGGCGACAGCGGTGCCACCGCCAATGAGCATTCCGGCTGAGGCGGCGACTAGCGGAGCCGCAAGACCGCCAGTGAGTCCGATTAGGACGCCGCCCACTCCGCCGGCCGCGCCAATCATCAGATATCGCTTGATCTTTTTGTTGCGTGCGGTTTTTTCGCGGATTTGTCGGCTTTTCCTGCAAAATGAGAGGTGTTGAGCGTGAAGGAAGAGCGGGGAAACATCAAAGAGCATCATCACAAAAAGTGCACGTGCAACACTAGATCACTACGGTAAACACCTACCCGTCTGGCATTTTTCTGGATACTCTGAAATTTTATTTTCAGCCTATCTGTAAATGTATTCTCAATTTTCACTGAATTTCGAAGTATAGAAAAGTCTTTTTTGGCTATTAGCCGTCGATTTCGGGGCTCTCGGACGTTTCCAAAAATGTTCTGCATTTCGTCGTTTGCACACAATCATTTTTTGAAAAAAAAAAAGATTGTGTGCAAACACCGCGACGACAAAACGCAGAACAATTTTAGAAACGTCCGAGAGCCGATTTCGGGGCGTATGCCAAATGAATGTGGCACAGGTCCCGCTATTAGCCATTTTTGATGCCATTTTCAACACGCCGTGGCAAAATCTCAAACAGACTCACTCAGACTCGACAAATTGCTCGTCGAGCATCGTATTCGCCAGCGAGTCCTCAACATCTTCGAAATCTCGCCAAACCACGTTTAATAAAGTTGTCAAATGTCGTAAAAGTACTCGATATCGGCTGTCGTAGTTTCCTGAAAATTGCTGGGTATTTTTAAAAAATTATATTCCTGGTGAATTATTTCGAGTCTAATTAGTAACAGTGCGGGACGCGCGCTCCAGCGATATCGTTCAACCGGTCTAATGTCTCTTTTATTTTTTTTTAATCTCGCGCCATTGGTGGAGCGCGAATTCGAATTCATTTCCAATATTGTGTTTTTAATCGAGTTGCATCATCATCGAAAAATGAAACCCCTCCCACTTATTTGCGCGCGACCACGCAATCCCAGTGCTATTTAAAATATATTTGAAGAGACGCAGATAGAACGGTGTTTCACGGCCTCCCAGGATGCCAGGCAGTGCAATTGCGCTCCACTGAGCTCGCTCCGCTCCTTTTGGCGCGAACTTTTTTAATTTTAATTTTTTTATTTATTGTCGACCCGCCACGACAGTCAAACGAGCTCAGCTGAACTCAACGCTATACGATGTTCATTTTGGTTTCCAAATTATTTCATTTTACGTTGAATTTATACGTGAACTGAAATAATTTGGAAAACAAAATGAAAATCAAATAGCGTTGAGTTCAGCGGAGCGCGTTTGACCATTTTGGCGGGCCGATAATATTTATTTATTTATTTATTTTTTTTTTTGATATTTCAAAAACCTGATTTTCAATATTATCAATTCAATATTCTTGCCGGCTACCACATGCACCCGCGAAAGTTTTTATAATAGACGCAGACATAACGAGCTACACACCCGCTCACATATTTTGATCTACGTTCAGTTAAATTCACTTGAAAAGACCTGGTGGGGCGGAGC
Source organism: Caenorhabditis japonica (assembly GCA_963572235.1). Taxonomy (NCBI): domain Eukaryota; kingdom Metazoa; phylum Nematoda; class Chromadorea; order Rhabditida; family Rhabditidae; genus Caenorhabditis; species Caenorhabditis japonica. Next base: position 18,969,836 of record OY754343.1, on the reverse strand, counting down.
CTCGATTTTTTCGCGCCACTTCTTACTGTAGCCGGCAAGAATATTGAATTGATATACTCGGTATAAAACGCTGAAAACTCGCTCCAAACGAACAAAAAATTTCACATGCATTTGGAGTGAGGTTTAGAGAAATCAGAGCAAAACATCGGCCACGGCTCTCTCAATTTTCTGAACTCTCTCGTCGCCAACGCGGCCGCGTCCACTACTGTGCGAAGGGAGCGCGTTTGCAGCGCTCCGTACTGAGAATAATAATCCCAGTGCTATTTGAATAGACGCAGATAGAACGGTGTTTGATGATGCAATTCGATTGAAAACACAATAACGATCCTAATTAGACACGAAACAATTCGCCCACGATTTCACCTACCAGAACCCACAAAAGCAGTCAGAAAAATTGTGAGAAAAGGAATGGATCCTTCAGTTTTATAAATCGGATCTTCCCTCACAGACATGATCATCGGAGCAATATCGGTGAGCTCTTCGACGCCTTCCAAGTGCGTTTTCATCGTTTTCACCACCTTTTCCGGCAGATTAAGGCATTGCGTGACAATGTTGAATGTAGATTTGCAGAAAAAGCTGGAAGAAAGAAAGAAAGAAAATTATAATTCAAAAACAAGTTGTTTCGCTTCTTCTTACATTGAATTCGGGTCATTGTCATCCCAAAAATCTAGGCGTAGTACTGTAGTTGTGATATTTGCGAGTGCGAAACGGGTGGCCGGTTGGAGAATTATCGGAGTGTCTAGAGAACGGTGGGGTGAAACTGAATGAATTTATTAAAACAATTTTTTTAACCGCAAAACTCACGGCTCGAAGAGCTTGAAGTCGTTGACAAGTTTCTTTGTGGAAAAGCTTTGACAAGCGATTGCGGACTTCGTTTTGCCTGTAAGGCATTAGTTATTCATGGAATGGTGGTACCGCGTCAAATGGTGTGCATTGTGGTCTCGCCACGGACTGTGTTTGTAGACTTTGGATGATTTACGCACAAATTTGAATTTTCCCGTTTTTCGTTTTTTTTACTCTATGGAATGTTTATGGGGTTATTCACGGAACCAGCTAATATTTTCTTTAATGATTTCCCAAGGTTTCAGATCGATCGGAGCATTCTCCGAACTTTCGCTGATTTTTTTTGCTGGTTGTGTGAAACCCCATTAAACACTAGTCCGAGAGAATTGTCAATTTCCAATGGGTTAAAAAAAAAATTAAACACGGCACCACGGAGTAATGGCGAGTGACCTGGTGCAAACGTGCTCCATTGATAACACGCGCACGCCGCCGCGCCGCATTCGACGGCAAAAATTTTGGGCACTGTGCCAATGCAAACATTTAGAAAAGAGACGAGACGGAGAAGACGAGCGAAAAAAGAGACGAGACGGAGAAGACGAGAGCGTTGCGCGTGTTCCCGCGCCAAAAAAAATCGTTTGAAAAAAAGGCAGTCGCCATTACTCCGTGCGGCACAAATAATTTTAAAAAAACGGAATTCGTTTGTTGAAAAATTTCGAAATGGAAAAATTCAATTTTGTACATATCAACGCGTAAATCCACAAGTCTGCAATCACCGTTAGTGGCGAGACAACAATGTACACCATTTGACGCGGTTTCACCATTCCAAGAATACGTAATACGAATATCACATTAAAAGTGCACAAAAATAGATTTTTGGTGAATTTTGCAACAAAAAAATTTTAAACGTCCGAAAGGAGTACACGAGGTGCGCACGCTGGCCTAGATAACCGGCGGCCGGATTTTTCAAAATTTGTGCATTATTCGTGCAATTTCCCTCATTTTTTCGATAAATCATTTTTTTATATTCTCAGTACGGAGTGCTGCAAACGCTCTCCCTTCGCACAGTGGAGGACGCAGCCACGTTGGCGACGAGAGAGTGCAGATAATTGAGAGAGCCGTGGCCGATGTTTTGCTCTGATTTCTCTAAACCTCACTCCAAAAGCATGCGAATTTTTTTGTTCGTTTGGAACGAGTTTTCAGCGTTTTATACCGAGTATAGATCGCCATAAAATGTACCGGGCGACACGGTGTCCCGGACGGGTAAAGCGCCGCTAGGACTAACTGCTGGCGCATCTCTCGTCTCTCCCCCTCACCACCGCAGCGCAGCTATTTTTTCAATGGGAATTTGTTTCTTTTTTGATTTTCAGCAAAACTAGACCACTTTGAAAATCTGTCATTAAAATATATTCTTCAAGTCAAATGCTTCATTTTTATTACAAAAACCACATGATTGGTGCAGAATTGACGGAGGAGATGCATTTTTAAAAAATTAGTACAGAATTTTACTAAACACTCAATTTTCTGCAACATAATAATGCATTTTAAATGTCTCCCTTGTGCAGAATTTTCTCGCGAACATTTTAATACCACGACCAACTCGAAACGTGCGAATTCGGTTTTTTGCTCGATGTTTCAACATTTTAAAATGCATTTCCTCCGTCAATTCTGCACCAATCGTGGTGTTTTTGTAATAAAAATGAAGAATTTGACCTGAAGAATATATTTTAATGACAGATTTTCAAAAAGTGATCTAGTTTTCCTGAAAATCAAAAAAGAAACAAATTCCCGTTGAAAAAATAGCTGCGCTGCGGTGGCGAGGGAGAGAGAAGAGAGTGCAAACAGTTGAAGACATTTTTCCACTTTGGTACACCGTGGGCGAGGGAAAATGTGATTTTTGTCCGTTATTCACTATTTTCTACACAAAATTTGATTATCTCAACTTGCCAAATAATTGAAAATTTATGAGAAAATAGAAAGGAAAAACAAAAATGCCGGTTCTCTAGGCCATCGGCCACACCTCGTGTACTCCTTTTGGACATCTTCTAATATTTTTGTTGTAAAATTCGCCAAAAAATCAGAAAATTTTGAAAATTTTGTGCGAATTTAAAGGGCTACGGTTGCACTCGTTTTAATCATTAGTTTATGAGCGACTTATAGGGAGCAGGTGTATAATAGACCTATCGCGAGCGAGCAAACAGATCTCACCTCGTCAATAGAAGATGTGGAAGACGTGGAAGGCGTCGGTGTAGTGCACTTGCTCATTGAGGCTTGCTCAATGGATGAATGACGTATTCTGAAAATGAAGAAAACAAAAATTTAGTTGTTTTTTTTTCTGGAAAATGAAATGAGATTTTTTTTTAGATATGTTGGTTTTTTTTCTTTTTCTATTTGCACACATGGTGAAAATCGAGTGAAAAAGGACGAAAAGAAGAAACGAAAAAACCTTTGTCACGATCAAATCAATCAAGCCTTTTGTTGCACATGTCTTGTCGAGTCGAGGAGCAAAAGAAAGAAGAAAAAAACAGTTTTCCCCTCTGCTCGACAAATTAGTGACACAGCAAGAAGTGAATCGCTGCGCTGCTTCAATTAATTAGTTTTTTTTTCCTCCTCTTATTTTTGTTGTTGCTATTATTCTGGCAGAATTCGATGAAGGAAAATAGGGATAGAAGGATGGGATGGGTTGGAGGGAAACAAAATGAAGTAAAAGTGAGAGAAATATTCGGGTGCGTCCTCATGAGGAATATGAGAAAATTGGTAAACAAGGAGGGAAATTGGTGTTTGAAGTGAAAGGCAACAAAATTCATATTTTGGTCTAGAACTTTTTTATTTGTTTATTTGGCCGCAGGATTGTTTGTTTTAGACTAAAACACAGGAAAAAGCTAGCGAAATTCAGTTACGACGCTCCGATGTTCCGCAGTTTTTCGCTGGCAGCGGCAGCGAAAATCCTCTGGCAGCGAAAATCGGTCTGTGAACACATTATATAGGTTTTTAAATGTTTTAAACAATGAAAACACAGGGAAAACCCCAAAATTGAGGAAAAAAATGGAAAAATCGAAAAAATATACGCAAATTTTTTTAAAAAATAAATGCTATGAAATTTGTGGCCGTGGAAGAGAAATCCACACATTTAGGGGGAAAAATGGAAAATTATCAATAAATCGCTATTTTTCGAGCAGAAAAATGCGAAAACGGTAAGTTTTTTTTTTTTCGAAAATTTCAAATTTTGGTTTTTTGATGTTTAGAAAGTTGAAAAAACTTCGAAATTGCGAAAAAAAACAGCGAAAAAAATTGAAAAAAACGCAAAAAAAAAAGTGAAATTGGTGGCCGTGGAAGAGAAACACAAACCTTTAGGGCGAAAAAGTGGAAAATTATGATAAAAATGCTATTTTTCGGGCCGAAAAATGCGAAAAGCAGCTTTTTATGGAATTTTTCTCTGAAAACAATCAAAAATTGCGAATAAATCGAAAAACCCGCTAAAAATGATTTATGAAATTTGTGGCCGTGGAAGAGAAATTCATTTTTTTTAAACAAAAAAAAATGGAAAATTATCAATAAATTGCCACTTTTGGGGCAGAAAAATGCAAAAAAAAAAAACAGGACTTTCTTTTGGAAAATTAAAAATTTTGGTTTGGAATTTTTTTTTTTTTGGAAAATTTGCTCATTATCGATTTTTTGATGTTTGAAACCATTAAAACACAGAAAAAATCGAAAAATAAAACGGTAAATAAATTAGATTACATAAGGGAGAAAAAAAAATGTGAAAATTGCGAAATATTCGAAAAAACCGCTATAAAATAAATCCCGTGAAATTGGTGACCGTGGACGAGAAAATTACATTTTTAGAGCGAAAATATGGACAATTTTGATAAAAATTGCTATTTTTGTGCCGAAAAATGCAAAAAAAGGCGAAATTGTGAAAAAATAAACATTTTTTCTCTTTAACAGTGTGATTTTCTCTTCCACGGCCACAAATTCCGGGGATCACTGATTAGCTCTTTTTTTTTTCATTTTTCGTGTTTTGAAGCAATTTTCGATGTTTTTCCAGTGTTTGTATAGTCTCTAACATAAAAAAAACAATAGTTCGACTAAAAATCCAAAAAATCGCTAAAAAAAGAAAATTCCGTGAAATTTATGGCCGTGGAAGAGAAACCCTGCGGTTGCTCACTCCAAAATTACAATCGGAAATCGAAAATTGCTGCCAACCGACACACAATTTTTGTGTGTCGTGAACATGTTTTCCATCAGAAAACAGTGCTCGAGGCGCAGACGGTTAGACAAAGAGTGCACAGGTGGAAAAGTTTTTGGCTCGCGTTTCGTACGCGTAATGGACACGCCTACTTTTCCTACGATGTTTGGTGCCACTTCTCAGAAGGGGTGGCGTGTGAAATACGCAAATGAAGAAAGAAAAAAAATAAAAGAAAACAATTGCAAAAAACGGACGGCGCAGGAAAAAAAACAGAGAAGAGGCGGAGGGGTGAAGGAAAAAACTAACCTAATTTACGAAAGAAAACGTATTTTTCCGAGAAGTATTTATATATTTATGACTAATAGAGTTATTCATAGCAATTCCAAAAAAGCCACAAAAAAGTTGCAGGAGGCGCAGAGAGAAAACAAGAAATGTTGCAAACGCGCTCTATTGAAAATGTATGCTAATTTAATGCAAATTGTACAGTTTTAAGCCGAAAATATTTGATTTTCATTTAAAGACATTGCCCAAATTGATTAAAAAACAAGTTAAATAGATTTTGGGTCTCGCCGGCAAAAAAAGAAGAAAACTCTCAAAAAGATGCGTCGACTCACTCTATTTTCGGTTTGTTTTATCGTTCTTTGCCGCGAATTTGGCGTGCTTATCGGAAAAGTGCTGACTATCGTCATAATCTTTCGAGAAATACAAAAAAAAGACCAAAAAATTTCTAATTTTTCCCTCAAAATTGTGCGCGGGGTGTTTGCAAAAATGCGTGCCAGGATTGCAAATTTATTACTCCGCCCACTTTTCGACAGAATTTTTTAAAAATATTGATTTTTTTGCAATTTGTGTTGTTTTTTTTCTTTGTTTTTAGGCCAACAATTTTTGAAAAATCCACTTTTTTCACGCGCGCGAACACTAAATTTTAGTTTATTTTGCATTTTGGCGTGCAAGTGGGCGGGGTTTCAGCTAGATTCAGTAACGCCGCTCCGATGTTCCACTAATTTTTCTCTCAATATTGTGCGGGGTGTTTGCGAAAACGGATTGCAAATTTATGACTCCGCCCACTTTTATTCATTTTTGGCAATTTCTGCTGATTTTCTAAAGTTTTTCAAGCCGAAAAGATGCACGAAAATTTAATGTTCCCGTGAAAAAAGTGGACGGAGTTTCACGTTTTGATGTCGCAACTCGATTGAAAACACAATATTTTGCATCTTCGCGTGCAAAAAAGTGGGCGGGGTTTCAATCTAGTTACGACGGTCCGATGTTCCGCAGGTCGCGATCGCTGCTAGATAAAAAACAATGGTTTTCGAGGAAAAATCGTTGAAAAAAAGAGAAAACTTGCTTTAAAATATTATAATTTATTTACGATATATTTACACCGTGCAGTTTTTCACTGCGGAAAATCGGAGCGTCGTAACTGAATTTCGCTCGTCGATAAATACATAAGATGGGGTGCTGACTGCCCTTGCGAAAGTCCGCTCCATTGAAACAAATATTGGCAGCGGGATCCTATGGGATTTTCATTTTGGCCACCAAATTATTTAATTTCACGTTGAATTTTACACGTGAAATGAAATAATTTGGAAACCAAAATGAAAATCGCACAGCGTTGAGTTCAACAGAGCGCGTTTGACCATTTTGGCGGGCCGACAATAAAGGAATTTTCCAGGCAGAGAGCGTGTAAGCGATGAGACACAGCGTTTTCACGCGACGCAACCGCAGCGCGTGGCGTCGGCGGCAAAAAAAAGCGTTTGAAAAAAAGGAAGTCGCCAGCACTTGGAAATATGACAAAATCTTCATTTCTGCCACCCATGGATGAGTAATATTGAATTATCATCTTTGTGTTTCGCGTACTGACACTACTGATAAGAGCCGAAGAAGAATTGACATTTAATCATTTTTGCCGTATAAAAACGAAAAACGTGGAAAAATTCCAAAACAAAAAAATCTAAACTGAAGTGTTTTCCATGACAACCACAAAAATTAAGCCATCAACATGTCCATATAGGCTCCAACGAGCAAATCACTCTCCGCCACACCCAGTTGCTCTCTAATACTCTGTGCAATTTGCTCGCCTTGCTCGACAGTCTCCTCGGGCGCCAGACACACTTCGAGCTCCATAAAATCGCCGAGCCCGTCCACCCGATCAATGTGAATTCGTGTCTGTCCGTGGAGCACAAGTGTTCTCGTCTTTTTCACCTCTCCTTTCACACCCATCGACGAGAGGAGCGAGAGTTTCAGCGCGTCAAGAATCTCCGCTGGCACGTCAAATTTATTGAACTCGCTGAGCTTTGGTCCGGCGACATCTGGTCGGTCGTACCAGATGAGCTCGGTTCGCGTCTAAAATAATTGAATTGGATTTGAAGTTTTCCAGCTTTTGCAAGCATGATGAAAAAAATTGCACAAACCACTCCATTCTCCTCAACGCTTCGCATCTTGAGGCGGCCATTCGGCGACTCGTAAAAAATGTCATGCTGCCTGTAATAAAACCCGATGAGGTTGAAAATGTTATGTGTGTTCTTCTCGTTTCGCATTTTCTTGTCGAAATTTGTTTCTTTAGTGTTTGGTTCACTCGTAATTCATTTAAATGGAGCGAACTCCCAATAAGTTTTTTAATTTTCGGACCAAAATTTTCTGAGCATATCCGGGAGTATTTTTAACACTATTGTGAAAACAAAAAAATTGCAACGCGGTGTTTGGGTGCTACCTCGGAATAGAACTGAAGTGTAATAGAACTGCAGCGATATAAAACTTGCTTCGCAATAGAACCGTTCGGAACAGAACTGTTCGGTAAAGAACTGTAGCAAAATAAAACTGTAGCGTTTTGGAACTAAATTAGCAATGGAGCGCGATTGCATTGCTTGCTCATTCAAATATTGGAATTTCTCATTCGCGTGCTTTTTTCAACAGTGTTATATTTGAGCTATTCATCAAAAATTGTTTGTTTTGTTGTTTTTTTGAATAAAGCGATTGCATTGCTTGGCCGTCAAGGCGGCCCGATAAAAAAAAATGATAAAAGTTTATTCAAAAAAACAACAAAACAAACAATTTTTGATGAATAGCTCAAATATAAAACTGTTGAAAAAAGCACGCGCATGAGAAATTCCAATATTTTAATGAGCAAGCAATGCAATCGCGCTCCATTGCTAATTTAGTTCCAAAACGCTACAGTTTTATTCCGAACAGTTTTATTCCAAAACAGTTTTATTCCGATCAGTTTTATTCCGAACAGTTTTATTTCGCTACAGTTCAATTTCACTACAGTTCTATTCCAAAGCGAGTTCAATTTCGCTACAGTTCTATTACGCGTCAGTTCTATTCCGAGGTAGCACCGGTGTTTGCGTACTTTTGAAATTCAAACGGCAATTTCATTTGAATTTTAAAAGTACGCAAACACCGCGTTGCAATTTTTTTGTTTTCACAATATTTCCCAAAGGATCGTTCTTCGAGATTAACATCAATGTTTTGCTATTTTTCCGTATTTCTTTTCGTCTGTCTTCCAAAAATATTGGTTTCGCGCTCTATCGAGGTTTTTCCCTTTTAAAAATCACAAAGGAGAGGTGAGACAAACGAAGATACGCAAACAAAAAAAATAGGGTCTCGCTACGATTTGGCGCTTCTCTTAAATTTTATCGTTTCTCAGTTGTATTCCACCCAGAAAAAGTATATAGTTTATCATGGATTTTGTCAAGTTTGACAGGATTTTGGTTAATTTTCAAGAATTTTTTTTCGGACTTGTTCGTAGAAATGTCAAAAAATGGAAAAAAAAACTCGGAAAATCCTCCGAAAGTTAACTTTGGAAAATAATGTCAAAAACACTCCGGGATGTGTTCAAAAAATTTTGGACTGAAATTTTTGAGCATGTCCGGAAATGTTTTTGACGTTATTTTCGGAAATTTCGGCCCATCTCCGAATCGTAACCTCTTATAATTCTTATTCGCCCAGTTGTGATCCCGGCGCAGTTCTCATTCGGGGCGGTTCTTATTCGGCTGGTTATGATTCGGGGCCTCACCCATAAAGTTATGATTTGGCGCGAACTGTTTTGCGTTTGAAAACAAAAAAACTACAGTAGTCCGAGGTTTTTTGACGTAAACAACTATTACGTAGTCCCGAGTACGTGAAATGTCGTAAAATGGGTCTCGCCACGATCGGTGTATGCATACTTGTAAACAATCTACAGTACTTCGGATACTGTATATTGATTACATTTTTCGACATGCGTGAATTGGAAAAATCATGTTATTTTTTACATTAATGACCCCCTATTTATAAAATATAAGTTTTATGGGGTTATTCACGAAATGGCAAAAAACTGCGCGAAAACTCGGAAAATGCTCCGATTGATCTGAAATTCCGGGAAATAAGGGAAAAAATCCTGCCGGACATTACCCCAAAATTTCAGACAAAAATATCGATTTTAAGCATTTTCAGAAAAAAAATCAATATTTCTTATGGACCTATTCATTTGAATTAAAATGAATTTTTATGTCACATTTATTCAATGCATTACAACATATTAATTAATTAATCTGAATTTTCCTGAACCATTGAGTTTGAGTTTTTCTGAAAATCGCGCCTTTTCATCCTGGTCAAAAAATGCATCTTTTGTCATCATTTTTGTGTACTCGGAGTAAATGTTTAAAGGCACATGCATGTATTTGTTAATAAGTTCACTTATTTGACCAGGATGGCTAGGCGCGATTTTCAGAAAAACTCAAACTCAATGGTTCAGGTAAATTCAGATTAATTATGGACCTATGCATTTGAATTAAAATGAATTTTTATGTCATTTTAATTCAATGCATTACAACATATTAATTAATTAATCTGAATTTACCTGAACCATTGAGTTTGAGTTTTTCTGAAAATCGCGCCTAGCCATCCTGGTCAAATAAGTGAACTTATTAACAAATACATGCATGTGCCTTTAAACATTTACTCCGAGTACACAAAAATGATGACAAAAGATGCATTTTTTGACCAGGATGAAAAGGCGCGATTTTCAGAAAAACTCAAACTCAATGGTTCAGGAAAATTCAGATTAATTAATTAATATGTTGTAATGCATTGAATAAATGTGACATAAAAATTCATTTTAATTCAAATGAATAGGTCCATTAATTAATATGTTGTAATGCATTGAATTAAAATGACATAAAAATTCATTTTAATTCAAATGCATAGGTCCATTAAAAATTGATATTTTGGTCTGCAATTTTGTCTGAGAGAGTCCGGGAGAGTTTTTTCCATCATTTCCCAAAATTTCAGACCAATCGGAGCATTATTAGAGTTTTCGCGCAGTTTTTTGCCATTTCGTGAATAACCCCACACGGTGTCCAGGATTTGAAAAGTGGGAGGAGCCGAGCAAACGCGCCCCACTGGATTTTCGCGCGCGAAATTCAAATTTTGACGCATTTTTTATGTTTTTCGGGAAAAAAAGCATAAATTCTTAATTTTTTCCCACATGTGCTCCAATGGGATTATAGCTGAGGTCTTTAGAAATTTTTTAAGCCTAAGAACGTCGAATTTGGTTCAGCCACCATTTCGAAATATTCGTTTTGAGTTTTTTGGTGTTTTTGCAACATAAATCTAAACGAAAATCGAAGTTTGGGCAATTATATAATATTAAAAGATACAATACATACATTTTACAAAGAAAAACAGGTTTTATTGAAAGAAAAATAATAAAATCAATAAAACAAATTCGAGAGTCGAAAAATGCGCAAGCACCGAAAGTGCGCAAAGCAAGTTTGCTGGCGCGCCAGCAAATTAGGCTCCGCCCACATTTCAAATCCTGGACACCGTGCCCCATTAAAAAACGAAAAAATAACATCAAAAAAGAATGAAAATTTTTAATTAAAAAAATTAGAAAACAAATATTCAAATCCACAAGTGTGCAAACACCGATCGTGTCGAGACCCATTTTACGACATCTCACGTACTCGGGAATACGAGGCCCTGACAAAACCGGGGAAAAAATGGACAAAACCGTGGAGGGGCTCCGCCCCCTTTTGCAACTGCTGCACGATGTTTTGTACTGGAAGTGTTGAAAAACAGGAAAAAGTGCGCCGCAGACTTGCAACATTTCCCCGGGTTTGTCCTTTTTTTCCCCCGGTTTTGTCTTCTCTGGTTTTTTCTTCCCCGGTTTTGTCAGGGCCCCGGGAATACGTAATAATAGGTCCATAACTCACCTTAAAATCGACGGTTGCTTTCCGGAAATCTCCACCGCTCTTCGCACTGTTTCGTCGTGGTCTTGAACTTTGGCTTTAATTTCGACGTTTCGCGACATTTTTGCTCAAATTTGTTAAATATTTATTCAGCTTAAATGGAGATATACCAACAAAAAAAAAGCATAGTACAATGTGAGAAAATGTCGCTTTTTTCGCATTATGGGATGGTTCTTCATGAATGCATTTTAATGCGTATTTTTGCATTATTGTGCTTGAAATTGAGTAGCGAAATCAAAATGTGAAATCGAAATCTCGCCCATTTTTTTATGTGAAAATTCAAAATGCACTAAAAAGCATGTTTCTGTCATTTAAATGAATCGCAAACCTTCTGCATTTATTTCAATTAATTATTCTACATTAAATGACAAAAGAAAACAGTTTAATTTGCATGAATAGGCCCATGCTTCATGAAAAAGTCAAGTTTAAATTCAAATAACTTTTAAACTTTCGCGGCGGTCGCACAAATCCGCGGCCAGCGAGACGTGTACTACACTCGGAGTGTAATGTGCCACCATCATCACACTTTCATCCCTTGTTTTCCTCGTTTCTCTCTTATTTTTTTTTTTACTTTGGACGTACCATTATTCCAATATATATTTAAATACAAAGTCTGAAAAGGACCACTCCTTTAAATATTTACTCGGATTTCACTTGGTTTCACGCGCACCCGACCTCTGCAAACAAGACGAACGACATTTACCAATTAGGCCGGCCACACCGCACCTTTTTACCGCCCCGAAAAGCAGCAGCATCATCATCCACACCACTCGCACGCAAAGCTTATTGATTTTTTTTTTCGGCTGCCTTCGTTTCGTCTCATCGATGATCTCACTTGGGGAAAAGTTGTTTTTTTTTTTGAACTTTGTATAGAAGTAGAAAAGAAGAAGGGGCAACAACTTTCGCTTTTTAGCGTTTCGATTCGATTCGATCCGATCTTTTACGCCTATATCGAATGCCATCGGCTTCATCTTCGCCTTCGCCCCCGAAAAGGTTTACTTCGCTGCTTTAGAGAAGAAAAAAAAATCGATTTTTCCCCTATTTAAACACCTTGTGATGACGCGTGAGCACACACAAAAACAATTATGATTGTTATTTATGTCTCAATATCGAAACCATCCAGACAGAATGCTCATGCTCCGAACACATGCTATTCGACGCTTGGTGAGCACGAGCGGACGCGTGGCGGCCAGCGGCGAGAAATTGCCGACGAGCAACAAGTTTTCGCAAGTTGAAGTGAGTTTTTGTTTTTCCTCGTTTTTTTTTGCTGTCTCTGAAAAAAAGAATTTCATAATCAAAAATCAGGAAAAAATGACATATTTGCCTTGATTCACAGCGTGGGATTTCCCCGTTTTGTTCCCCTTTTTTCCAATAAAAAAAATTGTTTTGCCTGTTGGAGAAATGTTTAAAAAAATGCAAAAATTACCAAAAAAAAATTTAAGGAAAATGCTCCAAATTGATATGAAACTTTGCGAAATATTACCAAAAATTCTCCTGGAAATATTGATTTTTTAAATTATCGATTTTTTTTTCTGAAATATTTTAAAATCGATATTTTGGTCGGAATTTTTCAGAGAATATCCGCGTGCATTTTCGGCATTATTTTCCAAAATGTTGGAGTATTTTCACCCATTCATTGACCATTTTTTGCATGATTATTATAAAAGTGTCGAAAAGTGCAAAAAAAGTCCAAAATTGGCTCTGAAAATTTGAGAAATTATGCCAAAATGCTCGCGGACCTGCTCAAAAAGTTTGAGGCTGGAATAAAAAAATTTGGAAAATTTTCAAAAAATCGATATTTTGGTCTGAACTTTTCGGGGAATGTCCGAGAGAAATTTTGACATTATTTCTTCTTTTGCATTTTTCGACATTTCTATGAATTACCCCATCATTAATTCGAAAATTTCAACCAAAAATTATGGGTTTTATCGCGGAAAAGTACACTGGAAATGCCGTGTTCGAAAATTTAATTTTCGGATTTTGGATTAAATTTTTTTCATTTGGAATTGTTTAATGGACCTATTAATTTGAATTAAAATGAATTTTTATGTCATTTTAATTTAATGCATTACAACATATTAATTAATTAACCTGAATTTTCCTGAACCATTGAGTTTGAGCCTTTCTGCAAATCGTGTCGAGACATCCTGGCAAAATAAATGCATGCGCCTTTAATTTGTACTCCGAGTGGACAAGATGACGAAAAAATATGACATAAAGTGCAGGTCGGACCCTAGTTATTAAAGGCGCATGCATTTATTTGGCCAGGAGGTCACGAAACGATTTGCAGAAAGGCTCAAACTCAATGGTTCAGGAAAATTCAGGTTAATTAATTAATATGTTGTAATGCATTGAATTAAAATGACATAAAAATTCATTTTAATTCAAATGAATAGGTCCATAATGGGTTACGGTCGCACTCATTTCAACTGTGTCGAAAAATTCGCTTCGAGATATTTCGATTTTATGAGCAGCTGCTGACTATGAGACGATACTAGTAATTAATGGGGGTTATTCTCGAAACCAGCAAAAAATTCAGCGAAAATTCGGAGAATGCTCCGATCGATCTGAACCTTTGGGAAATCATTTAAAAAATACTTCCGGTCATTCCCTGAAAATTTCGGACCAAAATATCGACTTTGAAAATTTTCATAAATAAAAATCGATATTTCGGTCTGAAATTTTCTGGGAATGTCCGAAAGTATTTTTTAAATGATCAGACCGATCGGAGAATTCTCCGAATTTTCGCTGAGTTTTTTGCTGGTTTTTTTTTTTTTTTTTTTTGCTGGTTCCGAGAATAAGGATCTACAATAGATCTATTGAATTTTTGAAAAAAAAAAAAGGAAACCGGTTTGCAGAAGAAAAAGGATGACGATATGCTGGAAACGATCGATATTGAGGATTTGCCGCGCCCGCAGAAACGATTCGCAAAACAGTTTGAAAAGGTGAGAAAGCCACGCCCCCTTCTCTCATTTTTTCGCTATAGGTGAACGAGGAGCGTGTCAAAGAGATTTTCGCGAAAAACTACAAGAACCACATCTCATTTGCGGTCCTCTTGTCTGTGGTCGTCGGCATCTATTGGTACACAATGTATTCGGTGAAGCAGGAGACGTTCCTCGAAGAGATTGACGAGGAAATGGCAGCGTCCAGCCCGAAAACTCATGGGCATCTTGCCAAAAAGTAGAGGGTGTCGAGTCGAGACGCGGATTTTCCTTTTCTTTTTTTTTGTTGCTTTTTAAAAAATCTTTTTCTCCCATTAGATTAGACCTAGGTTTTTTTTCCCTTGTTATCATTTTCTTCTCTCTTGTTATTTATTTTCTTTCTCTCCGTTTGTTCTTTCTTTCTTTCTTTTCTGAAAATTTTTAATAAATCCAATTTTTTTCAGCGATGAGCGGAAGCAGTGAAGAGGAGCATCTCGTCTCGCTGACGTTCCGCAAAAACGAGGAGGAGGATGACGATGGAGGAACGAAAAAGGGCAAAGGAAAGATGGAGTTTGACAATCAGGTATGATGCAGCCTATCAAAGAAGACAAAAAACTGTGAATGTTCAGAACTTTGTCGACAGCACGGAGGACGAGTGTGATCTGTCGACGCCGACAGCAGTTGGACCGCCACTCGGCGCGATACTTGACGGAGACGGCACGCCGACAGTGAGTTTTTATTTCTATCTCTCTCTCTCTCTCTGATTTATCCTTTTGATCAGCGAAAAATGGGGAATTTTTAGTCGAAAGGTCGTCAAAACTTTTAAAATGCGATTTTTTTTGTTGCAAAAAGTGAAAATTTTAATCTCTCCACTAAAAAATAATGGATTAATTTTATTTAAGAGAATATTAATTTTTTTCCGAATAAAAACATGAAAAAAGGTTCTTGCCACGATTTGCCTGTAACCGTGTTGCTACTGCTATTTTGAAAATGTAGGCCAAAATGAAAAATCGGATCAATAAATATTGCTTTTCGTTAAATTTACTACCTCACGGTGTCCAAGATTGGAAATGTGGGCGGAGCCTAATTTGCTGCATTTTGCGTAGAAATTTTGCGTAGAGACCAATCTCAAATTGAGCGGTAGAGCGCGGTTGCTTTGCTTCCGAGAATAGAGTATCCTCAAACATTTTTATTTGAAAAGTGTATTTTTAAAAAACAGTAAAATTTATTGTAAATTCTCTGAAATGTTGCTCGAAGATAGCGATTTACGTGGCACTGACGGCTCTGAGACGTTTCGAAACTGGGACATTTCGAAACTGAGACGTTTCGAAACCGACCACTGCGAAACTAGGACGTTTCGAAACTTTAGTGCATTTTTAGTGGTAAATTTTCCGGTAAATTTAGAAAAATTCTCCGAACACATGTAAAAGCTTCGACAGCTACTTTATCCTTGGCCGAAATTCGTCACAGCGCCGAAAAATAGTACTAAAGTTTCGAAACGTCCTAGTTTCGAAGTGACATGTTTCGAAATGTCCCAGTTTCGAAACGTCCCAGAGCCGGCACTGACTATGAGACGCAGAGAAACGTGTGTGAAAAATTGCGCAAAATTTCCAGTTGCTGAAACTTGCAAAAAGTTCACTGGTGGTTGACTAATGGACCTATTCACAAAACCGGAAAAAAATTGCGGGAAAAATCAGAGAATGATCCGATTGACCTGAAATTTTGGAAAATATTGGAAAAATTCTCCTGTACACGCTCAAAAAATGTTGGACCAAAATATCGATTTTTTCTGAAAATTTTGAAAATCGATATTTTGGTCTAAAATTTTTTGAGCATTTACAAGAGAATTTTTTCCAATATTTCCCAAAATTTCAGGTCAATCGGAGCATTCTCCAATTTTTCTTTTTTGTTTCCAGTTTTGTGAATAGGTCCATAATCAGACTAGTACATAGTATTTACACCACAGTTCAAATAGCGAACAATTGAAAAAAAAAAACAAACATTGGATTTCATTTTTCAGTCCCCAAATTCTTTAATGGACCCAAACATCCTATTCAAAAATGAATTTTCCTGCATTTAAATGAAATAACAATAAAAGAAAACACAAGATTAGGCCCATAAGAATTTCGTGTCCGTCGCACTTTATCAGCTCCTACTGGACCGATTTGTACCAAACTTGGCGGGCTCAAACGTTTTCAAACCGGGACAACTGATAACACTTATCGTTCTTCCCGTGTTGCACGGGTGACCCGGTTCAGCGAGAACCTTCTAACAAAAAAAGTAAAACTGCTGATACTTGAATCCA
Source organism: Caenorhabditis japonica (assembly GCA_963572235.1). Lineage (NCBI taxonomy): Eukaryota > Metazoa > Nematoda > Chromadorea > Rhabditida > Rhabditidae > Caenorhabditis > Caenorhabditis japonica. The sequence goes on along the minus strand of OY754343.1, from coordinate 18,953,411 downwards.
AATTTCCCTTTTCGACCTTTCCAACTGTTCAGCAACACTGTGAAAACGAAAAAAAAAAGTAGAGATGAAACGCAGGCGATGAGGCGAAAAAGCAGAAAAAAGTGATATAGAAAGTAGGTGTCGATTGGGTATACACACACACACTACAGAACTCTTTTTCACTCTTATCAGACGGCACGAAACAGCGCTGGTTGGCCGATAAACCGTTTTTCTTTTCCCGTTTCCTTTCACTGTGCTTTGCACACGCTGCTAACCCTGATTCCCTCACAGCTATTAGCCCCTTTCCCGCACGAGCCAGAAACTATGGTCCTAGGCAGACGGAAAATTTCGAAAAGCTCAAAGTCTGATGATACGGTACGTAGTTTGTCGTATTATTTATGTATGTATGTATGTATGTATGCTAATCCATTTGAACGTGGGCGAACTGTGAAAAGTGATGTCAGAGTGTGCAGTTTTGTGGAAATGGAGAATAGAGCGCTGCAGAAAATTGTGAACTTCTTCTTCAAGGCACTGTCACAGGTCCCTTTCTTTTCCTCGTCTACATTGACGATTTGCTATCAGCTTTTCCTGATGACGTTAAAGTAACTGCTTTTGCTGACGACCTGAAGCTGTTCAGTACCAACCGCGACAGCCTACAAAAGTCACTGGGCATACTTTCAGAGTGGTGTGTCAAATGGAAACTGGCTTTAGCGGAAAACAAAACCCTAGTTCTTCATCTTGGCAAATCTAACCCAAAACATAGTTACTTTACCGGTACCACAAAAGTTCAATCCACGACATGCGCCCGCGATCTCGGCATCCTTGTTGATGACGCTTTAACATTCGAAAATCACATCGATAAAATAGTTAACAACGCTTTACATAAATCACGTATGGTCCTCCGCTCCTTCAGATCATCTAATCCTAACTTCTACTTTAAATTATTCAACGTATTCATTAGACCAACTTTGGAGTACGGATGTGAGCTCTTCCATCCGTCTTCCTCTCGTTTAACAGCTAGGCTAGATTACCCTCTCAGATTTTTTTCTAGGAAAGTATTCATTAGATGCAACATGTCTTTTCGTCCTCAAACATTGTCCGACACATCATCCCCCTACGAACGTAGACTTAGAATAACTTCTCAACATTCCCTTCTTTTTAGACGTTTGTTTTTAATACTGAAAACCTACTTCAAAATAGTTACGCACCGGTGCCACTTTCCAAATTTATCAAAATTTATTCAACCGGCCAACTCTACCCGATTCCCATACAGGCTCAAACTCTGCTGCGCTAAAAATGATAGTTTCTTACATAAATATTTTTCCCTTTGGGATAAAATTGTCCCACACTTTCCTAAACTAGTCTCGGAAGAAGTATTTGCAAGTCGTGTCGGTCAGCTTCCTTTAGAGTCATTTGTTTCATAGTTTCCCCATTATTTTTTTGTGTGGTTTTGGACTCTTGCGGGTCTATTTTATCAGTTTTGTGGAAATGGAGAATAGAGCGCTGCAGAAAATTGTGAACTTCTTCTTCAAGGCACTGTCACAGGTCCCTTTCTTTTCCTCGTCTACATTGACGATTTGCTATCAGCTTTTCCTGATGACGTTAAAGTAACTGCTTTTGCTGACGACCTGAAGCTGTTCAGTACCAACCGCGACAGCCTACAAAAGTCACTGGGCATACTTTCAGAGTGGTGTGTCAAATGGAAACTGGCTTTAGCGGAAAACAAAACCCTAGTTCTTCATCTTGGCAAATCTAACCCAAAACATAGTTACTTTACCGGTACCACAAAAGTTCAATCCACGACATGCGCCCGCGATCTCGGCATCCTTGTTGATGACGCTTTAACATTCGAAAATCACATCGATAAAATAGTTAACAAGTCTCGGAAGAAGTATTTGCAAGTCGTGTCGGTCAGCTTCCTTTAGAGTCATTTGTTTCATAGTTTCCCCATTATTTTTTTGTGTGGTTTTGGACTCTTGCGGGTCTATTTTATCACTTCATTTTTCTTTATTCATCCCATCGCCAAAGACATGATTCGAATATATAATTATTTTTGTTCCATCCGTTTATTGTTTTACTTTGTTTTTTTTTCTTTTTACACTTGCTGATGAATAAATAAATAAAATAAAAAAACTTTTTATTTTTGGAATGGTGATATGATAGCGCGTAAAATGGTGTACATTGTGATCTCGCCACGGACGGTGTTTGCAGACTTGTGGATTTACGCGTTGCTACACATTTGAATTTCTCCCTTTCGAAAATTTTCGACAAATAAAGGAAACAATTTTCAAAAAAAAGGCACAAATAATAACAAAAACAACGTTTTTTTGTTGTTTTTGTTATTATTTGTGCCTTTTTTTCTCTATGGAATTGAAAATTGTTTCCTTTATTCGTCGAAAAATTTCGAAACGGAGAAATTCAAATTTGTATCAAGGCGTAAATCCACAAGTCTGCAAACACCGTCCGTGGCGAAACTACAATGTACACCATTTTACACGCTATCATATCACCATTCCAGGAATACGTAATATGTATTCACGAGCGAAATCCAGTTACGACGCTCCGGTGTCCGCATGTCAGGTCAGTCCAGGTCAGGTCTCGCAGCGAAAAACTGCACGGTGTTTGACGTAAATAAATTCTATTTTTTTTTTCGTTGAATTTTCTCTCTTTTACGGAAAAAAAAGATGAAAAATTGTGTTTTTTAACGAAAAATCAGAGAAAACTTGACAAAAAAAAAAGAATTTATTTAAGCTAAACACCGCGCATTTTTTCGCTGCGAGACCTGACCTGACCTGACATGCGGAACATCGGAGCGTCGTAACTGAATTTTGCTCGTGGACATTTTTTTTTGGGTTTTTTGACCTTATGCAAGTTGTTTACCAGGAAAAACCCATCGCGTCGAGACCAATGCCATGCACCTTTGATTTTCAATGGCAAGTTCCCCAAATTTTAAATTCCATCGGCATGTTTCGGCACGACGGGTTTCTACTGTAGTTTTTTGTCGTTTTTCCGCAATTCTGCTGCATAAGGTAAAACGTTTCCAGCTTCCGTTTCAATTATCACAAAACTGTACGTTTTCAAAATATACAAACACATAAATGAGACTGATAAGATGAGCACCTAAATGTGAACTTGTTCTTCCACTGATAGGCTTAAATTGATTAAATCTTTGCATCTTTCGATGAAAATTACTTTAAAAAAATGGCTAAAACCAGCAAAAATCAGGAGAATGCTCATGAAACTTTGAGAAATAATGGAAAAAATACTCCCGGCCATGACATGACATGCCCAGAAAATTTCAGACCGAAATATCTTTTAAAAATCGATATTTTGGTCTGAAATTTTCAGGGAATGTCATGGCCGGGAGTATTTTTTTTCCATTATTTACCAAAGATTCATGAGAATTCTCCCAATTTTTGCTGAATTTTTTGCGTTTTAGCTATTTCGTGAATAATCCTCTTAAATTTTTTTAATTCCAGAATCCAGACCCTTCCGCAAAGTACAGTATGGCACAGACCAAGGATGGCGAATTGCCAAGACCATCTGCGCTACCGGTATTTTTGGCTTTTGAGACTCGAGAACAATTTATATTGATTACAGAACAATGGAGCTCCGAGCTCTTCAAACGCAGTGCCACCAGCCGCCAAATCAGTTCCCGCCTCCAGTAAATCTTCCGGAACGCCCGTGCCACCGCAACGAAATCGTCGGCGAAAGGTGAGTCATTGTTAGAAAAAAAAGATGGAAGAGAACCAAAAGTTGAAGCACAAATACTGAATGATTGCGGAAAAAAAACTATCAAAGTTACGGTCCAACTCCATGATAACATTTGGCGTTAGTGACGAATTTTCTTTAAAAAATGTTTACACATTCAATATTTTGGCTCTCGGACATTTCGACACCGAGTTAACAGGGGAGGCAAACAAAAATTTCCAGAATTTTATGGAAAAATAATTTTTAAAAAGTGCACAAATGCATGAAAAAAAATCGATGGCCAGTTTTGAGATGCCCGGTTTTGAAATTTTCGGTTCCGAAATGTCCGGTTTCGAGATGTTGCGGAGCCGAAAAAGTTTTAAAAATTGAGAGAAAATTTGGAGAATGAAAAAATGCAGGGACTTGTACAAAAATTCAAAAAATGAGAAAAAAATTGCGAGAAAATTCTCAAATTGGTCTGAAAATTTGGAAAATAATGTCAAAAATGATCCTGAACATGCTGAAATATTGATTTTTAATACAAATCTTTTCAAATTTTCAGATGAAATGGATAAATGTTTCTACAATTTTGCATTTTTATTCATAAAATGCCGAAATTTTTTTTTTAATTGTGAAAAAAATGCTTCAATTGGTGTTTTCTCTTTTTTTTCGCCTTTTTTCATGAAATTTCTTTTAATTAAAGAATTTTATGCAAAAATTAAAATAATTTATGGACCTATTCACAAAACCGGAAAAAAAGAAAAAAATTGCGGGAAAAATCGGAGAATGCTCCGATTGACCTGAAATTTTGGAAAATTTTGGAAAAAATTATCCTGTACACGCTCAAAAAATTTTGGTCCAAAATATCGATTTTAAAAATTATCGATTTTTTTTCTGAAAATTTTTAAAATCCATATTTTGGTCCAAAATTTTGTGAACGTGTACAGGAGAATTTTTCCCAATATTTCCCAAAATTTCAGCTCAATCGGAGAAATCTTCGATTTTTCCCGCAATTTTTTCTTTTTTTCCGGTTTTGTGAATAGGTCCATAATTTATTTTAATTTTTGCATAAAATTTTTTAATTTATAAGAAATTTCATGAAAAAAGCGAAAAAAATAGACAAAACACCAATTGAAGAATTTTTTTTCACAATTAAAAAATACTTTTCGGCATTTTATGAATATAAATGCATAATTGTAAAAAAATTTCATAAAATGCCAAAAGTTAAAAAAAATTGTGAAAAAAGTGCTTCAATTGGTGTTTTTTCTTTTTTTTTTCGCTTTTTCATGAAATTTCTTATAAATGAAAGAATTTTATGCAAAAAATAAAATAATTTAAAATGCGCGCTGAAAATAATATGTTTTATTTTTTGCTGAGAAAATTATAGTAAAAACTAGATAAAAACGAAAAAATTACCATTCGAGGCAAAATATTTTTTTTTATTATTTTTATAAAAAAAAGAAAGAACGCCAAAAGAAAAAAGTTTTGATTTGGCAAAATTGGGACTGCTTCCTGTCCAATGCGTCATTTTGTTGAATTCTCTTCCCTCTGCCTTTTTTATTTTATTTTATTTTGTTTTCTTTTTCTCCTCCTTTCCCATCTTTGTACATTTGTCACCAACATTTCTTCCTCCCGTCACTTTCCTCTGGATACTGTAACGAAATGTCGCGTAGTCGACAAATCCGCTCGAAAAGTGTGCCGCACGTTCGACAAATTCTTGCCGATCGCGTTCAAACTGCTGAACGGAACTTGGAGGCTCCGTTGCAGAGTATTCTCTGGCAGAAATATGTCCTAGAACGGCCAAAGGTTCATTAAAAAAAATTATTAAACTCTTTATTTTGCTCTCACCGATTTTCAACTGATCTTGTTTTCATTTCAGGTCACAGAACTGAAATGCTCGGAGATCCGATGGTTCTACCAGGAGCCAAAAGCCACCCTCTGGACACCATTCAATGGTCGAGACTCTTTGATGTTGGAAATCAAGCACAGAAAAGAGAAGAGGATTGAATTGGACGAAGCGATGCAGGAAATTTACAACGAATCACTCGCCCACTACAAAATGGAGATGCCAGATTCGGATGAGGAGAGTTTGAAGAACGGAGGAGGGGAGGAGAAACTGATGGTTGTGGTGCTCAATGGACAGTATAGAGTGAACAAGGAGAACTCGAAGATTGACCCGATCTATTGGAAGGACGACACGAAGGAGATTCGCAGAGGATCGTGGTTCTCGCCAGACTATCAGCCACTGGAAATGCCACTTGCCGATCAGATTGAGAAAAACCATTTGCAGTGTTTTAGAAATCAAATGATTCCAGAGGGCACGACGGTCTTCTCCAAGTCGGAAACTAGTAATAAACCGAGTGAGCAATATTTTCTGCATCATTTTTTAAACCATTCAAAAAAAAATTCCATAAAAATCTTTAAAAAATTTCCAAGTGTTCCTTAAAAATTTGAGCTTATTTGTCAAGTTGTGTCCCAAAAAACGTACTTCCGCGGCTCTACATACAAAAAAAAAAACGTTTTTTTTTGTCCCACCCCTGCTCACGAGAAATCTCGACACGATTTTCGACACAGTTGAATGAGTGCGACCGTAACCCATTGAGCGAGATAGTGAGCGAAGACGTGAGAAACGAGATGAATAAGATAGAGCAACAAAAATAGAAACAATAGAAACGAGTTGCAGCATGAAGAAAGGAATCCCCGCCCACTTATTTGTGCGCGACCACGCTATCACAGTGCTATTTGAAGAGACGCAGACAGAACGGTGTTTGCGGACTCATGAAAACAAAATATCTCTCACTCTCTAGTTGGATGGGTTACGGTCACACTCACTCTCAACTGTGCCAAAAATCTTGTCGAAATTCTTCTTGAGAAAATGGCAATTTTTAAAAAATGGTGGACCCTCTCAGAACAGGGTAATAGTATCCGTTTCCTCTTTTTTTTTTTCAAAAAATTAGTCAATAAAAACACGCTCAAAAACCCCAAATTTATCGGTAATTTTTCGAGAAATCAATCGAAAATCATCAATATATTTTTCGGTAGTTTCGATAAATATGTCAAAATTTTATAGAAAAGAGATATTTTTTGGCTCTTTCAACGTTTCAAAAGTTGCTCTGTATTTTGTCGTCGCGGTGTTTGCACACAATCATTTTTCCATGAAATTTTTTTTTTAAAAAGCCACTTTTTTTTTCAAAAATCGTTCAGCTAGAGAAAATGCATAATGGAGTTATTCAGGGTCGGAAAAAAATAGTTTTTTTTTCCATTTTTTCCTTATTCAAATGACTGGAAAAAAGAAAAAAATCCGTGGCCGCGAGAGTTTTTTCCGTTGCTTTTCTAGGCCATCACAAAAGTTTTTTAGGCCCTCCGCTGTGAGACTTGCGAAATATCGATTTACGGGCGAATAATTTAAAAAATTTTTTTTTTTTGAAAAATACAGAAATTCATTGGAAGTAAGCAATAAAATACGATCAATTCTCCAAAAAAAATTTCAAAATTTATTCGCCCGTAAATCGATATTTCGCAGGTCTCACAGCGGAGAGCCTAAAAAATTTTGCGATGGCCTAGAAAAGCAACGGAAAAAAACTCTCGCGGCCACGGATTTTTTTTTCCGTCGTTTGAATAAGGAAAAAATGGAAAAAAAACTACTTTTTCCGACCCTGAATAACCCCATAAAATTTAACGAAAATCGTTGAAGATTTGATTTTTTTCACATGAATAGAGTGCAAAAAAAAATTTAAAAATTCTAAACGAGAGAACAAAAACATATAAATCAAAAAATAATTGCAGTCCTTGCCGAATTGCACGTGGAACAGTACGACATTCGATGGAACTCTGTAATCGACATTTCCCTGCACCAGAAAGGAAACGCCATTCTTCGATATCTGTGGGCGAAGTCGACACCACTGCGAAGAGGCTATGACAAGGAGGCGGAGTGGAATGATGCTTCCGCTGAAATTTCGCATTTGATTTTGGTAGTGCACGGAATTGGACAGAAGGGATATGAGAATTTGATTGCGCAGAATGCGAATCAGTCAGTTTTATTCTTTTTCTGTCAAGAAAGTTTCCAAAATTTGCAGAGTTCGTGACGGCGTCGTAAACGCGATGGAAAAATCGTACCCGGACGAAAAGTCTCGGCCGATTTTCCTGCCGGTCGAGTGGCGATCCTCGCTTGTTTTGGACAACGGATTGACTGATAACATTACGATACCCAAGATGAGCAGTATGAGAGCTTCACTGAACAGCACTGCCATGGACGTCATGTACTACCAAAGTCCGCTGTTCCGGACCGAGGTGAGCATTTTTGAGTGACAAAATGTAACGTGAAAAAATCGAATTTATGCCGGATATCTGAAATTTCTGGAGCACTTTTCCTGAGCACTCAGAAAAACTGAGCAGGGCTTCAGGTTATAATGTCGCAATCAAATTAAAAAAAATTTGTATTCATATTTTCACCAATCCACGGTGTCCAGGATTTGAAGTGGGCGGAACCGAGCAAACGCGCTACACTGGATTTTTCGCGCGAAATTCAAATTTTTATAGTTTTTTAAATTGATTTTATTTTTTTTTCTCAGTAAAACCTGTTTTTTTTTTGTAAATTTTATGTATTTTATCTTTTAATAACGCAAATATTTTACTTTCAAGCATAAAAAACCGTTAAACTTTTTGCAGGCCGGAAAATTGGAGCGATTTTCGTGAAACGGACAATATTGGCTAACAATAGATCTAAATCAAATAAATTTGTTTTATTTACATGCCGAAATATAATCTGAGAGATTTCACTGCATTAAACTTATTTTCAGCGCTATTCGAGCCCTGAGTTTTTTAATAGCGCGGCCATAAATGAAAAAAAGGTGGCCATAAATGCAGAAATTTCCCATTTTTTTTTAAATCGCACGGTTGAATTTATAAAAATGGGGAAATTTATGCATTTATGGCCACCTTTTTTCATTTCTGGCCGTGCCATAACAGACAGAGGACTTGAATTTTGAGGTCAAAACAATGCATACGATCTTGAAATTAACAAAAAACCCCCGAATAAGACTAAAAATTTCCCAAAAAATGTTCATCGAAGTGCGGTTATAGAAATTTTCGTCATCAGACGGCGAATCGGGTATTTTCAGTCAATTATTGATTTTTTCCGTAACCATAGTGAATTATTCCCCATAAAATTGCCCAAACTTCGATTTTCGTAAAGATTTATCCTGCAAAAACACCAAAAAACTCAAAACGATTATTCCGGAATGGTGGCTGAATCAAATTCGACGTTCTGAGGCTTAAAAAATTTCTAAAGACCTCAGCTATAATTCCGTTGGAGCACATTTGGGAACAAATTAAGAATTTATGCTTTTTTTCCCGAAAAACATAAAATTTTGAATTTCGCGCGAAAAATCCAGTGGAGCGCGTTTGCTCGGCTCCGCCCACTTTTCAAATCCTGGACACCGTGCAATCCTAAAATTTCTAATTTACAAGCCTGGCTCAATCAAAAACCATTGCGGTTATGCGTTTGCCCGGCAATCTTTTATTTGGCCGCGGGTGCTGAGTTCGCCCCCGCCATGCGCCTTTGACACAGACACACACAGATCCTCAGTTAAACCCAAACGGAATTTTATATATAAGGATGATATTCCAGATCGTCCGCGGAGTCGTTGCTCAACTCAACCGCACCTACAAACTGTTTAAGGCCAACAATCCCAAGTTCTCTGGCCACGTGCACATATTTGGACACTCGTTAGGCTCTGTCATTTGCTACGACGTTCTGACACAATACTCGCCTCTTATGCTCTACGACAAATATGTGACAAAGTCGATTGACGAGTATTTGAAGCGAGAAGACGTGAACAATCCGGCTGAAGCGATGAAGGCGATGGAGGCGATGAAGTTGGCCAGAGAGCAAGTCAGGGACAATATGGAAGGTGGTATTCAGAAGATTTTGGTGACCAAGGAGGAGCAATTGGATTTTAAAGTCAAGTATCTTTTCGCTGTTGGCTCTCCGCTTGGCGTGTTTTTGACGATGCGTGGAGGTGATTCTAGCGATCTTCTTTCATCTGCTACCAATTGTGAGCGAGTCTTTAACATTTTCCATCCATACGACCCGGTTGCCTATCGTCTCGAACCGTTCTTTGCTCCCGAATACAAGCACATACGGCCGATCAAACTGTTTTCGAGCTCTGATCTTCGTGGACGTGCGTCTTACGATTCTCTGCCTCTCGACGTCTACAAACATTATTTGAAAAAGTTGAAGAATCAAAATAAGAACAAGAAAAACAAGGACGACAAGACTGCAGACGCTCGAAGCGGAGGAGACGACGAGATTGACGAGGAGGACGAGTGCGATTCGGATGAAGATGCTCGAAGCGGATGCTCATCGCCTCGCTCGATGACACCACCGCCATATGAGAACCCTGCGGCGGCTGCGGCCACAAAAGAGACGAAAGCTTTGAAGAAGGGATGGTTCTCGTTTGGTTCTTCTAACAATAATCCGAAAAAGGTGCAAAGCTCGGCGAGCTTGAACAGCGGAGTGGCTGCCACATCAACAGAGAGCGTTGAAGTTGGGAAGGAGGCGGAGGCAGAGTTGCCGCTGGCGGAAAGGATTCTTGGGGCCGCGGTACGCGTTCCGCATCGTATTGACTTTCAGTTACAGGTAATTCATTACTTTTACTAGGAAAGTACTTTTTGGTACATTTTGGAAAGTTCTGAAAAAAATCAGGGTAGATTGTTTGGTGAATTTTTTGAGATACTAAAAATCCGCAAAATGTTTTCAGAAAAGTTTTTATGAGCCGTCAAACTTTTTATATTTTTCCAGCACATTTTTACCTGTAAAATCCTACATTCCACACGGTCGCCTTCGCTACAGCAGCCGAAAAGTCTACCAACCCGCAGGTAGCTGAAAATATCGATGGGTGGCGCAACTGGGTGCGGCAGTAGCACTGATATAAAGAGGCTGTGGGTTCGCTGCCCAGACGTAGTAAACTTTTTTTTTGCAAAGTTTTGACATGTATTTTTCGGAGCCGTAACACAGTCCAGAAATTTTTCAAAAATATTTTGAGTGTATTTTCTAGTCCTCCTCGTCCTAATTAAGGGCCTAGTCTCAACAAAAAAAAATGTTTTTTTCAACATTTTTTCGATTTTTTGTCCACATGGCATTTTTTCCAAAAAGGCGAAAAAAAAATGTTTTATTGTGTTTTCAATCGACTTGCGACATGAGAACGCGAGACTCCACCCACTTATTTTGTGCGCTACCTGTCTGCGTCTCTTCAAATATCACTGTGTTCGCGTGGTCGCCCTCAAAAAAGTGGGCGGAGTCTCGCGTTCTCATGTCGCAAGTCGATTGAAAACACAATAAACAAAGTTTTTTTTTTGGGGCTCTAGGCACTTCCTTGGGATGAAGAGTACTAGAAAATACATACACTCAAAATATTAAAAAAAAAAAAACTTCTTATATCAGTGCTCCCGCCGCACCCAGTTGCGCCACCCATCGATATTTTCAGCGACCTGCGTGTTGCTAGAATTTTCGGCTGGTGTAGCGAAGGTGACCGTGTGGAATGTAGGATTTTACAGGTAAAAATGTGCTCGAAAAATAGAAAAAGTTTGACGGCTCATAAAAACTTTTCTGAAAACATTTTGCAGATTTTTAATATCTCAAAAAAAAATCATCAAAAAATCTAGTATTACCCTGATTTTTTTCAGAATTTTCCAAAATGTACCAAAAAGTACTTTCGTAGTTAGATTGTCATGAAATGGTTGTTTTCAGCCGGCTCTGACCGAGAAAAGTTACTGGTCTGTGCTCAAATCTCACTTTGCCTACTGGACAAACAATGATCTTGCACTCTTCATGGCAAACGTGCTTTACAGCGAACCGGCGAAGCCGAAAGAGGCGCAGCCCACGTGGGCGTAAAATGGATGGGAAAATAAATCACCTCACATTCTAATTCCAAATCATTGATTAGTACTTTCATTCCTTGTTTTTTTTTTCTTTAACAAAAAAAAACATTATTTATTACCATTTTTCTCCTTTTGTGAATGGGTATTTGCCTATTTTTTTTTCTCGCTTTTACTCTAGATCCTGCCCTTTTCCTCCTCTCTTTTGTATAATATGTATAGCATTACTCTGATGGGGGCCTCCAATTTTTTATCGTACTGTGATATTCGGTTCTTCCAGCCAATTTTAATTCGTCCCTACCCCCCACCCCCATTATATCCGGTGTTTTTTTTTCGTCTTCTCCTCCCTCGCCAACTAACTTTTCAGACATTTCCCCGTTTTTATCTGACTTTTTTTTTTTCGATTTCATTCTTTTGTGTTTCTAAGTCACATGTAATTATATTTATCTTTTTCAATCGAGTTTCAATTCCTTTGTATTAGAACCAATATTGTCGGCCCGCCAAAATGGCCAAACTCGCTCCGCTGAACTCAACGCTATGCGATTTTCATTTTGGTTTCCAAATTTTTTCATTTCACGTGTAAATTCAACGTGAAATAAAATAATTTGGAAACCAAAATGAAATCCACGTAGTATTGAGTTTAGCGGAGCGCGTTTGACCGACGTGGCGGGCCGATAATACATATTTGGAAAATATTTTTTCAAATTATTTTCATTTTTTCCGGATTTTCTACGAGCACTGAAAAACTGTAATTTCATAAATTCTTTCAAAAAATCCAAAATCCAGGAGGTCTCTGGAATATTCGGGTAACTGGACTTCCAATTTTTATTTCAGGATTTTCATCATTTTCAAGCTCATAATCCGAATCGAATGTCATGTTTCCAGCCTTGGAAAACTGTAATTTCATAAATTCTTTCAAAAAATCGAAAATTTAAAGGCGCATGTATACAGGACGTCTCGCAGCTATTTTTATTCCAATTTTCAGATTTTTTACAATATTTCATGAATTCTTTCAAAAAATCCAAAATCCAGGAGGTCTCGCCGCGAAAAACCAGTTTTTCTTGTAATTTGGACGAACACGCCCATTTTTATTTGCCAACACAAGTCACAGAAGTCTACAGTAGGATGGACGGGGCGAGACGCATTTTTTTAGAATTTTAATTATGGTAAAAGAAATAGTCACGATTTGGGGGTACGACACACGGTGTCCAGGATTTGAAATGTGGGCGGAGCCTAATTTCCTGGCGCGTCAGCAAACTTTCATGGCGCACTTTCGGTGCTTGCGCAGTTTGCGACTCTCGAATTTTTTTAATTGATTTTTTCATTTTTCTTTCAGTAAAACCTGTTTTTCTTTGTAAAATGTATGTATTATGTATATCTTTTAATACCATAAAATTGCCCAAACTTCAATTTTCGTAAAGATTTATCCTGAAAAAACACCAAAAAACTCAAAACAAATATTTCGAAATGGTGGCCGGACCAAATTCGACGTTCTTAGGCTTAACAAATTTCTAAAGACCTCAGCTATAATTCCGTTGGAGCACATGTGGGAAAAAATAAGAATTTATGTTTTTTTTCCCGAAAAACATAAAAAATGCGTCAAAATTTGAATTTCGCGCGAAAAAATCCAGTGGGGCGCGTTTGCTCGGCTCCGCCCACTTTTCAAATCCTGGGCACCGTGCGACAGAATAGAAATAGGCGAAATAGAAATGCTACAAAAAAAGAACTGGAAAAAATAGAACGGCTACAAAATAGAAATGAGCGAAATAGAAATGCTACAAAATAGAACAAATTTTGGCGATGGAGCGCGTTTGCATTATTTTTTCAATTGCTCAGTTTTTCGCCGATTTCCCATTTTTTTTTTCTGAAACTGCATTGATTTTATACCTTTCTTCATTTTCGATGTTGTTAAGTGCGTAAAATATCTGAAAATTACTGAAAAATCCTATAATAATCGGAAAATTCGAAGAATAATGCAAACGCGCTCCATCGCACCGATTTCTATTTCGCCCATTTCTATTTTGTCACATTTCTATTTCGCGCTGTTCTATTCCGCTCATTTCTATTTTGTAGCCGTTCTATTTTTTCCAGTTCTTTTTTGTAGCATTTCTATTTCGCCTATTTCTATTCTGTCGTACCCCCCACGATTTACGGAGTGATTTACTAGGGAACCATTTATCTAATGCATGGACTCTGCCTTAACTGTTGACACAGTTCGAAAGAGGGACTTTTAAAATGTATATTCCAGTTTTCAAAACCTGCTTACGAGACTTCTGAATATATGAAATTTCAGTTCAAAATTTCACATTTTTAGCATTGGTTTTTAGCAAAAATAGCCTCTCACGAGCTATTTTTCTCGCCACGACCACCCGATTTCATAGGTTCCCTCATTGTTCACTTAAAAACATGCGAGGGTGGCGCAGGTGGGAGTAGTTGCGTTTCTGAATATCGAGATGCTGGTTCGACCCCCCACGAAGTAATTGATTTTTTTTTCCTTCTCTTTGGAACTTGGCTATGGACCTATTCAGCACAGGTACATGAACAAATCGAAACGTTTTTTTCCAAATATGAACTGATTGGAATTTTCAGATGGGAGGAGCGCGAAAGCATCTGCCAAACTGCCATAACCTTGATTACAGAAATTTCAGAAAACATGACATAATCCATGATATGATATGGCGAAAAGTTTCAAAATTGAATATGAATATTACCATATCCAAATTGTAAAGGGAAATATTTAACGCAAAAAAAATTGTTTCCAAAAAACTTTATGAAAAATAATTTGAAAAGAAAAAAAAACCGTAACTTCGTGGGGGAGCGAACCAGCATCTCAATATTTAGAAACGCAAGTACTCCCACCTGCGCCACCCTCGCATGTTTTGAAGTGAACAATGAGGGCACCTATGAAATGGGGTGGTCGTGGCGAGAAAAATAGCTCGTGAAAAGCTTAAGGCTTCCATTCGTAAGGCTTCCATTCGGACCAATTTTCGTCCGTCCGGTCCGTCCGTTCGTCCGTCCGTCCGCCGTCCGTCCGCTTCGTCCGCGGTTCGTCCGGTTCGTCCGGTTCGTCCGCGGACGGTCCGGTTCGTCCGTTTCGTCCGGTTCGTCCGGCACGCTCTATTTGGCTGGGAATATTAATTTATGGCACTCTCTTTAAAAATTCTGACATTGAAAATGTAAGCGGTTGCAAATTTATGTAGAATTAGCTTTGCAAAAACAAATTTTTTAATGCTTGCTCATATTTTCTCACCTGCGAGACATTTCTGTTGATATTTTTAAGAAAAAAGAACAAAAACAGCTTTTGAAAACAAAATATAACAGAAAGAAAAAGAAAAACTGACAAGAAAAAAAACGGACGGAGCGGACCGACCTCGGACGAACCGGACGAACCGGACGAACAGCGGACGAAATTCGTATTCGTCCGCTGTTCGTCCGGTTCGTCCGGTTCGTCCGAGGTCGGTCCGCTCCGTCCGTTTTTTTTCTTGTCAGTTTTTCTTTTTCTTTCTGTTATATTTTGTTTTCAAAAGCTGTTTTTGTTCTTTTTTCTTAAAAATATCAACAGAAATGTCTTGGTTCGGCTATCAAAAATTCGGAAAAAAATTAAAAAATTTGTTTTTGCAAAGCTAATTCTACATAAATTTGCAACCGCTTACATTTTCAATGTCAGAATTTTTAAAGAGAGTGCCATAAATTAATATTCCCAGCCAAATAGAGCGTGCCGGACGAACCGGACGAAACGGACGAACCGGACCGTCCGCGGACGAACCGGACGAACCGGACGAACCGCGGACGAAGCGGACGGACGGCGGACGGACGGACGAACGGACGGACCGGACGGACGAAAATTGGTCCGAATGGAAGCCTTAGAAAAGCTATTTTTGCTGAAACCAATGCTAAAATGGTCAAACTTTGGACTGAAATTTCATATATTCAGAAGTCTCGTAAGCAGGTTTTGAAAACTGGAATATACATTTTAAAAGTCCCTCTTTCGAACTGTGTCAACGGTTAAGGCAGAGTCCATGCATTAGATAAATGGTTCCCTAGTTAGGCCACGGCCCTAAAATGTTTATTATCGGTTCAACTTTCTGCTACTTGTAATCGCCGCTTGCTCATATTTTCTCACCTGCGAGGGCGGAGCTTCGATTTTTCGCGCCACTGCTTACTGGAGCGTGGCCATTGCTCATCCTTATTTGGGTTACGGTGGGTCGCCGCTTCATCTTTTCGAAAATATTACTCTCGTCTCAGCAGCTGCTCATAAACTTTGAACATAGCCAATTTTTCCACGAAATATGTCCAAGTGCGACCGTAACCCGTTAAACAATTCTAAATGTAGAAAAAACGCGAACAATTTATTTCAAAGTCCCGAACGGTGAGCAGTAGACAAAAAGAATGAAAAAGATGAACAATTTTGCAGAGGAGGGAGGCGTGGATCGTTTGGTATCACAGAAAACAGAGAGAGGGGGGGGGGGGACAACAATTAAAAATGGGACCAAAGAAGAATACCAGTACAGGAAGAAAGAAAGAAAGTTTGAAACTTTTCAACAAAAAAAAGTCGCATGTCAATGAAGTTGAACGAGAATAGAATAAAATACTAGAGAGGATCATCATCGGGGGGAAAAATGCAGAGGAGAGAGAAAAAGTGAATTAAGTTGAAGTCAAGAAAAATCATCGAATCGGGTACCCATAATGAAAAAGACGGAAAGAAACAAATGCACATCGGATTTACACATACAAACAAAATGGAGGCCTACACAAAAAAGCCCTCCTCACGGGGTCGTGTCCTCGTGCCACGTGTCGTCGCGTGGATCGTTCCTCCTCCCGAAGAGGGCGTCGACGTGGCAGATATCCGGCCGTTGAGCCCGTCGCGAATCGTTGAGCACTCTTGAGAGATCAATCCGCACGCGAGAAGATCCAGGTGAGACGTGTTGGCAAGATCCGCAACCGAGTGAACATTGTTGGACACTAGTTGACCGTACACGTGGTTCAGGCCAATCTGACGAAGAAAATCGTCTAGCGACGGCATCGGAGGAGCCGTGGATGGTGGTGTCGGCACGCCGATCGCTCCATACGTGTTCAACGCGCCCTGACTAACGACTCTTCGCGGCAACTCTCCCGGATCGTGCTCAATCAGATTCGGCTGCACAATCAGTTTATGGAACATGGCGAGCAATTGCGTGAACGTGGGTCGCTCGTGTCGCTCCATCTTCCAACACCATTGCGCGATACGGTACACTCCCATCGGGCAATCCATCGGCGGTGGCAGTCGATAGCCGATCATCACCTCGCTAATCACCTTCTGATTCGTCCAGTCCCAGTAGGGGCGCTCTCCGAACGAGCACACTTCCCAGATGACGACTCCGAATGACCAGACGTCAGAAGAGGGGGTGAATTTGCGATGAGTGATGGCTTCTGGAGCTGTCCATCTGACCGGAATTTTTCCGCCGTTTGTCGTGTACTCTGGCTCCACAGATCCTTCGCTTCGGACTCCTCGTGACAGGCCAAAGTCGGCGATTTTGCAACGAAGTTCAGTGTCGATGAGGACGTTTCGAGCGGCAAGGTCCTGAAAATTGAAAATGGTGTTTCGATAAAAATGAAAGTTCGCTACTATTGTGTTCGAGTTGCGACCAGGGGTGCCGTTTTTTTTGGTTTTTTTGTTTTTCGCATTTTTCGCACCTATTGCGAAACATTTTTTATTTTTTTTTCGCAAAGGTTTTTTGTTTCAAAAAATGTTTGCATTTTTTTTTGAAAAAATCAAAGATTGGAAAGAAAAACTTGGATTAAAGACTAGAATACGAGTTTTAGCGATGTCTCGAAAACGGTTTTCGCATATTTTTCGCTATTTTCCACCTTTCTGCAGGAATAAAATTGGTAAATTTGATAGTATTTTGATAAAAAACGACAAAAATACGCAGTGAAAATGAAAAAAATTTTTTTGTTTTTTTTTCGCAATTTGTTTTGCGAAAAAAAACTTTTTTTGTTTTTTTCGCAAAACATTTTTTTGTGGCACCCCTGGTTGCGACATGAAAAGGTGAAACCTCGCCCACTTTTTTCAGGCAAAAAATTCAAAAAAAAAAGTGGGCGGAGTTTCACGTTTTGATGTCGTAACAAAATTTGGGGGGGGGGGGGGGGGCGGGGTTTTTTTTTGGATTTTTTTTCCTTTTTTGCTTGTTTTTTTCCCGTTTTTTCGGTGTTTTTTCGTTTTTTGCTTGTTTTTTTCCCGTTTTTTCGGGGGTGCTACGGTATAGAACTGCGCAGAATAGAACCGCCTGAAATTGAGCTGTACCGACTCAGAACCGCTCGAACAACTCGAAGAATTATTTCGTTGTACATTGTGAGGCCCTGAGTTCTATTCCGCGCAGTTCTATACCGTAGCACCCCGTTTTTTCGGTTTTTGTTTTTTGGCAACTCTTTTAGCTCAAAAAAATGTTTTTCGCGAATGTGTACAAAAGTTTCGAAACGTCCCAAAGGCATTTTTTAAGGACGAAAAATTGTTTTTTGTTGAAATTTGTTTGTCCCACCCCTAATTTTCGAAACGTCCGAGTTTCGAAACGTCTCAGGGCCTTTTTTTCACGCAAAAATTCAAAAAAAGTGGGCCGAGTTTCACGTTTTGATGTCGTAACTCGATTTCGGGTTTTTTGGGTTTTTTTTTTCGTTTTTTGGTGTTTCTTTGGAAACTTTTTAGGTCAAAAAAAAATGTTTTTCGCGCAAATATGTAAAAAAGTTTCGAAACGTCCTAGAGACATTTTTCTAAGGGCGAAAAATTGTTTTTTTTTGAAACGTCCGAGTTTCGAAATGACAGGTTTCGAAACGTCTCAGGGCCTTTTTTTTAAGTTAAAAAAAAAACGCATTTTTTGCTGAAAATTTTTGAATTTCAAGAGCAAAAAAAAAAAGTAGCAAACCCACCCTATGAACATATCCCATATCAGTGAGATATTTCATCCCCGAAGCAATTCCATAGAGCATCTCGCTAATCTTCTCCCAGTGAACTTTCTCTCCTCGCTGATCCGCATTTCGCAGAAATTGATCCAGCGATCCGTTCGCCATGTACTCGGCCACAATCATCACTGGCTCCGACGAGGTGACAACTCCAATGAGTCGAATCACGTTCGGATGCGAGAATTGTCCCATAATCGTTGCTTCCGTCAAAAATTCCGCCTTCGCCTTGCCACTGCTTCCCGCCTTTAGGGTTTTGATGGCCACCGTTTCAAACTGCTCGGTGCGACCCATCGTGCTAGAGTTGGCCGCCCACTTGGCGGCAGCTGGCGAGTTTCTCGACAGCCCTCCAAGACACACGTCTCCAAATTCTCCGCCGCCAATTACTTGTGTTATGAACACGTCGTTCGGCGAGATGTCGTAGGTGAATTCGATCAGCGCTTGGTATGGATCTTCGTACGTCGTCGGGTCCACATACGTCTTGTACTTTCCGCTGTTCGTGTGAATTCCTCCATAGTAGGGTGGCGGTTGGGAGATTGGGCTTCCGAATGATGGAATGAGTGGGGCGTTCACTGAAATTGAGATGTAAGAAAAAAAAAAGAAGAATAAAAGTTCGTTCACGAAAGCTTTCAGGCGAGTCGCGAATCATCACTACCAAAAAAAAATGCAACCAGCCAGCTAGCAAAAAAAAAAAACCAAAAAAAAAAACCCAAAACAAGAGGAAAGAGAAGAAAAATCCCTTACACTTCGTCGTCGATCTAAGCTGTTCGTGCAATGCGGCCGGAAGATTTGCTTGGTGTCGCGAAGTGGTGTGATAGTCGGGCGTCATCGAATCTGCAAACGCGTCAAACTGTCCGAGGGAAGAGGGAAGAGGGGGACCACAAAAAAAAACCAACTTACAGGAAGCCAAGTAATTTCAAACGTTAAAAATGTCAACAAAAACTAATTACCACCACCACCACCACTACCACAAATTTCGGCTCTGGGACTTTTTTTCAGGTAAATTTCGAAAAATTCTCCAAATTTACCAGTAAAGTTTCGAAATGTCCCAGTTTCGAAACGCCCCAGAGCCGTCTGATGGGTCTATTCATAGAAAAGTCGAAAAAAAAAATTAGGGGAAAACTCGGAAAATGCTCCAAATGATGCAAAAAATGCTAAAAAAAAAGTTGGACCAAAATATCGATTTTTCAGAAAAAAAAAATCAATATTCAATTAAAAAAATTGTTTTTTCCCGAAAAATCGATTTTTCAGTCCAAAATTTCTTGAGCATGTCATGGCCGGTAGTACTTTTGCCATTGTTTTCCAAAGTTTCAGGTCAATTGAAGCATTTTTAGGACTCTGGGACGTTTCGAAATCTGCCATTTCAAAACTGGGACGTTTCGAAACTTTTTTTTTCCATTTTTGCGTAGCGGTTTTTATATGTATTTCGTTTTTATCAAATATTTTTATTTTTGGGAATTTGTATGCCGAAAAAATAGACAAAAGTTTCGAAATAGCAAGGTTTCGAAACGTCTCAAAGCCAAAACTTCAAGTTTCGAATCGTCCCAGTTTCGAAACGTCCTAGATCTAAAATTGATCAAAGTTTCGAAACGTCTCAGAGCCAAAACTTCAAGTTTCGAAACGTCCCAGTTTCGTAATGACAGGTTTCGAAACGTCCTAGAGCTTAAAAATTCACAAAAGTTTCGAAACGTCCCAGAGCCAAAAATTCACAAAAGTTTCGAAACGTCCTAGAGCCAAAAAATGTAATGTTTCGAAACGTCCCAGTTTCGAAATGGCAAGGTTTCGAAACGTCCTAGAGCTAAAAATTGACCAAAATTTCAAAACGTCCTAGATCCGAAAATCTAGTTTCGAAACGTCTCAGATCCAAAACTTCAAGTTTCGAAACGTCTCAGAGCCAAAACTTCAAGTTTCGAAACGTCTCAGCACCGAGACTTCAAGTTTCGAAAAGTCCTAGAGCTAAAAATTGACCAAAGTTTCGAAACGTCCCAGTTTCAAAATGGCAAGGTTTCGAAACGTCTCAGACCCATTTTTTTGCTATTTTTTCGGCTTTTCTATGAAAAAGCCCATTTGATAAGAAATGAAAGCAAAAAAAAAAGAAAAGAAAAAAGATTAACCTTGTTTATAAGTGTCCAACACGTCCAAATCGCTCATCTGCTTCCTATTCTTCGACCTCTTCTGCACCACAATCATGCACAGAGCCACTGCGATGACGACCAGAATCAGAGCAATAATGATGAGAAGAGCGGATCCGGTTTGATTCATAAATTGCGACTCGCCCGCGTCGACACCACCATCCATAGAACTCTGCGAGCTGACGAGTCCACGTCCAAGTTGATAGCTGATCGGTTCGCTCCAGCGCAGATCGTCTCGTACTCGCACTCGAAACTGATATACCGTATCGTGACGAAGCCCGATAAAAGTGGTGTAGGTCATGTTGACGTGACGCGTTTCAAACGCGCGCTTTTTGATGACCGCCGGCCGAACTTCCACTTCGAAATCAATGACGTCCGAGTCGGCGACACTCCACGCAATCGTTATTCCATCCGATTGCGACGCATCGACACGAAGGTGTGAAACTGGTGCAACGTCTTCCTCCTCCGATCTCGTACGAATGTCGAGAATCGCGTTCTTCTCCGGATACGCCGTGTATTGTGCGGAGACTTTATTGCGAGCAACCACGTGGAAAGTATAGTCCGAAGAGGGTCGGAGCCCGTTGACGTGGACAGATCTGGTGGAGAGTCGCTTGTCGGACGGCGTGAAGACGACGTTTCCACACTCTTCTTTTCCAGAGCATTTCACTTCGTACCAAATCTCGGCTCGGCCTCCCAGACTGCTCGGCTCGTTCCACGAGAGTCGTGCTGATGTGGCAGAGACGGCGTTGGCCACCAATTTGACTGGTCGTGATGGTGGTTCTGAAGAGAATCAATAACATTTAGTTGTTGCTCCTTATTTGGGTTACGGTAGTGAAACGCGGTGTTTGCGTACTTTTGAAATTGAAAAAAATGGCTGTAGGACGTTTCACGGCGTGTTGGAAGCTACGTTTTTGAATTATTTTTCAAACGCGAATTTTCGCGCGCGCTACTCTACTCTCGCGTCCCTGCGTCTCCTCCGCAGAGAATCGTGTCGATTTACGATATTTTATTTTTTATTTCTTATGGACCTATTCAGTACAGGAAAAAAACCGATTTTCGTGGTTTTTTTCCCTATGCAAAATTGAGGAAAAAAGACAAAAAACTACATTAGTCGGAGGTTTTTTGACGTAAACAACTTATCGTGCCGAGACCGGCCGATGAAATAACTCTATGCGCCTATAAATTTCAACCGAATTCCCATTGAAAATTAAAGGCGCATTGCATTTTTCACTGCCGGGTCTCGACGCGATGGGTTTTTTTTCCTGGAAAACAACCTGCATAGGGAAAAAACCCGCGAAAATCGGTTTTTTTTCCTGCGCTGAATAGGTCCATTACTTTTCTTTTTAATTTTTTTTTGCTCATTTATTATTATTTTTTTGTTTCTCATTAAAAAAAATTATGTTTTTGAAATGGTTGTTTTTGAGATTAATTTTTTTTTGTTGGAAAATTGATTTTAAGTCGCTTTTTTTCGTAAATAAAACAGTTAATTTTAATTTAATTTAAATTCTGAAAAACAAATTACAAAACAAAAAAAAAACATAATTGGCAAGGCGCCAAAGATTTTTGGCAATGCTCCAAGATAAATATATGGAGGCGCAGAGAAAAACGCAAGTGTGTCAGGGCGCGTTTGCACTTTCGTAGGGTCCAGCATGCAGTGCGTTTTGAGGTAAATTTTCTGGTACATTTCAAAAAAAAAATTCTCCAATTTTACTAGAGTTTCGAAACGTCCCAGGACTTCAAAAACCGGAAAAAGCAAGTCTGCGACACGGTTTTTTTCAATCTTTTCAGCCGTTTTGGCGGTTTTTTCGGGTTACGATATCAAAAAAAAACAAACTCACGAGTACATGGCATCGAGACGAGTTCGTCTTCAGCGCGAAAGTATCCGTTGACACATCGGCACGAGCTCGCCGCTTCTGACGACACGGAATTTTGCGGACACGGTTTGCACATCGTCTGTCCCTTTGGTTTATACGTGTTTGATGGGCAGCCTGGAAAAAAAAAGAGAGGATCATTTCCAAATAATTCTAATCCCCCTTTCATGTTGGGCAATAAAGATTCCGACACTTTTCCTTTCAATCGACCAGGTGTGTTTACAGACAATCATTGTCACACACATACAGACAACACACACAACAATGAATGTGACCGACCGACCGACCGACCCGCTTGAATTTTACGACCCCCTGCCCATCATCCTTTCCATGAATCCGCCGATTTTCAAATTGTGCACCTGTCGTCGTCACCCGTCTGCCCGATCCACACATAAACAACGAACCACTCGACTGGCCAAATGGGATTATCACCGCAGCGCAGCGTTTGGTACACATGGTAGAAAAAAGCCAAAAGAAGAGGAAAAGCGGCGGCATTCCTTTTTTGTGCGCATGTGCCGTGTGTGTGAGACGAGACGCCGCAAAGCGGTCAAACAATAACAGCCGAGGAGGAGCCACTTTAATGTGGGAAATGAATACGTTCGTGATGATGATGGTGATGATGAAGGAGCAGGCCGAAAAAGAAACAAAAAGCCAATTTTCGTGCAATTGTCTTTTTATTCGGGTTGAAAGTGGGCTCAGGGAGGATTCGAAACTGGGACGATTCGCAACTAGGACGTTTTGAAACTGGGACGATTCGAAACTGGGACGATTCGAAACTAGGACGTTTCGAAACTAGGACGATTCGAAACTAGGACGATTGGAAACTAGGACGATTCGAAACTGGGAAGATTCGAAACTAGGACATTTCGAAACCAATCACTCGGAAACTCTAGTGCAAATTTTCGTCGCGGTGTTCGCATTAGTGGAAAAATTGGAACAAGAAAAAAAATGTTGCCGAATAAGTTTGCCGGTAAACTCTGAGAATTTTTCAAAATTTACCAGTGAAAAATCGATCGACAACTGTTTTTTTCCTTGACCGAATTTTGTCACTAGTGCAAACACTGCGAATAAAAATTGCACTAGTTTTGAAATGATCTAGTTTCAAAGCGTCCCAGTTTCAAAGCGTCCCAGTTTCAAAGCGTCCCAGTTTCAAAACATTCTAGTTTCGAATTCTGCTAGTTTCGAATCGTCCCAATTTCAAAGCGTCCCAGTTTCAAAACGTCCTAGTTTCAAATCATCCTAGTTTCAAAACGTCCTAATTTCGAATCCTCCTAGTTTCGAACCGTCCCAGTTTCAAATCGTCATAGTTTCAAAGCGTCCCAGTTTCGAATCCTCATAGTTTCGAATCGTCCCAATTTCAAAACTCCCCAGTTTCAAACGTCCCAGTTTCGAATCGTCCTAGTTTCAAATCGTCCCAGTTTCAAAACGTCCTAGTTTCGAATCATCCTAGTTTCAAAACGTCCTAGTTTCGAATTGTCCCAATTTCAAATCCTCCTAGTTTCAAAGCGTCCCAGTTTCAAAACGTCCTAGTTTCAAATCGTCCCAGTTTCAAATCGACCTAGTTTCAAATCCTCCTAGTTTCAAAGCGTCCCAGTTTCAAATCGACCTAGTTTCAAAACGTCCCAGTTTCAAAGCGTCCAAATTTCAAAACGTCCTAGTTTCAAAACGTCCCAGTTTCAAAGCGTCCTAGTTTCAAAACGTCCCAGAGCCCCGAATTTCCGTCAGAAAAATGCCATTCCCAGTTAGTTTCCCAGATTGTATATCTATTGGACCTTCCGGCCGCCGAGTGATGAATAATCATCCTCTCCTCATTCTTCTCTCCTCATCATCATAAACAACGCGAGAGGGATTGCGCGACTCTTTTTGATGTTTCCGCCGCCGGCACCTTATCAATGTCATATCAATGAGGATAGAGAGAGAGCTGCTGGTGGTTTTGCGCAATCTCATTTGTTCCGGAACCCCGTAAAAAGAGGGGAAGAGGGGGAAAAGGTCACTCGTCTGCCAGTTTCCTGGTGTTGGAGCGACAAAGTGAATTGGATTAGCACTCATTTCTATTTCTCCAATTGCACCCACCCAAATTGAAAATTAGCCAAAAGCCCATATCCCTGTGCGTTTCTCCCTTGGGTAACTGGATGAAACATGCATACACACAATGGATGATTATTAGTGCATTAGTGAAACGCAACTCCCGCCAATTTGGTGACGCTCGATACGGTTCGGATGCGCATCGCATCTCTGGGTGCAGCATGGTGCAGGTGAGCCAACAGGAGCACCACCTCAAGTGCCGCCGCCAATTGACAACAACCCATCTGTCATGGACTCCAAGTGTCAATCTCCAGCGAACAAGCAATGCAGAAAAAAAAAACTGTATCGTAGGAGGAAAATCTTTCAGATACAAATCTAGTATGGATGGGAAACGACCGACCGACTTTAGATGCCTATCAAAACTTTTGTGCTGCTGTTCACCCCGATTTAACCAAAGCTCCTCCGGCTAGGACACTATCTGATTTTGTGCTTGCGCGCACGCACGCAATTATGATTGACACACAAACTACTTCTCCAAGTAATTAGGATTTGCAAAAAGTGATGTATCGAGGATGAATTAAAATATGGAAACAGCCATATTGCGGGGCATACAAAACGATGCGCCACCTGTCCAGGCTTTTCACCATAATGGAAGAAGCACAAATAATTCAAAAGGGGCGAGCCCCTGGATCCCATAAAAACCGTTAGGGCCAAGATAGAGAAGATTGCCATATGTCGCAATTTTAACGACTTCTTGGGTCCAATTATACATCAGAATGCTCCTCGTACCGTATGCTCGTGTGCTCTTCAAGGCAAGCCGCCGCCCGATTACGCAGTCAAAATCCAATTAGGAAGAGGCGGAAAAAAAAATGGACGGATAATTACAGAGCTGGAATTTCCAGGAAATTTTTGGCTAATAGCCATTGAAAACGGCTAAAAGCCACCGATTCGGGCGTGTGCTATATGTATTTGGCACGCGCCCCATATTCGATGGCTATTAGCCATATTCGACGGCTGATAGCCATAATGGCTAATAGCCAAATTCGTCGGCTAGTGGCCATCATCGCCCGCTATTAGCCTTTTCGCCGGCTATTAGCCATTTTCAGTGGCTATTAGCCACCTAGATGCCCATTCTCGCCATATCGCGCCAAAAATTTTCTGAGTTATTTCAAAATCCCATTTCTTCGCCTTTTCAGAAAATTTCTAGCTAATAGCCATTGAAAACGGCTAAAAGCCACCGATTCGGGCGTGTGCTATATGTATTTGGCACGCGCCCCATATTCGATGGCTATTAGCCATATTCGACGGCTGATAGCCATCCGTCGGCTAGTGGCCATTATCGCCCGCTATTAGCCACATAGACGCCTGTTCTCGCCATTTACGCGCCAAAAATTTCCCGAGTTTTTAAACTTTTCCGGGCGGTCTGGCGCTAAAAATGTGCGTTTTTATCGTGTTCAATTGGAAATTTAGAAATTCGGCTCTCGGACGTTTCGAAAATTTGTCTGCATTGTGTCGTTGCGGTGTTTGCAGTGTTCACAATAATTTTTTAAATATTTAAAAATGATTGTGCAAACACCGCGCCGACACAATGCAGAAAAATTTTCAAATGTTTTTCTTCGATTCAGAAGATTTATCGAGTCTAAATAGGAGATTTTTGAGTCTAATTAGGAGATTTTCGATTCTAATTAGGTTGGTTTTGGATCTAAATAAGAGTTTTTTGAGTCAAATTATAAAATTTTTCAACTCTTCGTCCAAGAGCCAAAATTTCAGTCATTTTCAGAAAATCACTGAAAACTTTCGTCGATTCTTGACAATTTCTGCGTCAACGCCCTGAGCACTCTAATATTTGCTACCAACCATTCCGGTGATCCAGAATAAATAAGCGATTGTCCTGACTCTCTTTTATTGTTCCCATTCCCCCTCCCTCTCTCCTTCCAAATCCATACAACAACTAATTACAATAACTTTGGATCATTCGTCCGTCGTTCTCCAGACTGCTGGTGGGGGGCAAACAACATTGTCTTCTATCACGGTCCGCTGGCTTCGACCCCTCGGAAAAACAGGCAATTAGTAGCGACGAGGAGGACCCCTTTCTTCCAGGAAGAAGAAGAACAAAAAAAAGGTGTATACACACAAGAACCAAAAAGGTAAAAAGTCGTCGTCAGTTATTCGAGCAGAAACAAAACGAAACTCACTTTCACAACGTGCTCCATTCGAGTCGGCAATTTGTGAGAAGCCGCTGTCGCAGGCGCACTCTCCAGAAGTTTTGATGGCGTTTCCAGTCGACATGCATAGTCCGACGAGGTCTACTCCTTGAATCTTCTTCGACGCATTTTGGATGCATGTTCCGTTCATTCTCACAATATCCGTGGCTTTTGGGCCAGTGACCTGGGGGGCAAAGTAGACGAGCTGGTCGGTGAATTCGTCGCATACTCGGTAGTAGATCTGGAAGAAAAAAAAATAGTTTTCGGCACTTTGCCAATGGAGCGCAATTTCCTCACTTTCATGATGCCCAAACGCGCCCGGTCGCACATGTTCGACGTAGAAAAAAACGAAGAAAGGTTCAGGGTAACATTGTCTTTGCGTTGTTTTGTTCTACAGTATACGTGCTATCCTACACATCTTATTGTTAGTGGTACGCGAAATGAACAAATTCAAATTATTCATTTCGCGCGCCACTAACAATAAGATGTGCAGATTAGGCGAAGTCACTCTGAACACCTCTTTTCGTCTTTTTTCGCGTTGTCGTTGGTTTGCTCCCCTTTATCAAAAGCACCCAATTTGTTTTTTTTTCTTCCGGAACGTACGCACCAAGATTGATGACTTCCGGCGGTACGCCTTTGATGCTTTTTTGCCAATTTTTTTTTGCATATCCAATTCTAATCCACCTATAAGGACGATAGTTTTCGCAACAACAACAAGGTCGGACGTCTTCTGGGTGGAATTTAATCAGAATTGCATTACATTACATTGTATGGAATTGGACTGAATTGAATTGAATTGCAAATCCACCCCATCATATAACAGTTTCGATGATCAACACAAGGATGAACGAGGTCGCTAGAGAGACAGAGAGAGGAAACAACTTTCTTCAAACGTTTTTTCTCCTTTCACGCCATCATTTCATGCTGAAGGCGAATCGGAATTAACCCGAACCTTGTTTTCCTCCCCCCCCCCCCCCCCCCCCCCACTTTCGCTTTTCCACATCATTTCTTTGAAAAGCCGCGGGTGGCTATCGTCGGCGACAGAATAAAGGACGAGGACCCAAAACATATGCGACCGCAAAAAGTCCTCATACCAGGTGTTAGATGAAGATGATGACAACTGCTTCCTTCAAAATGACGAACAAATTCGTCTCTGAGAGAAGGTGATGCCGGTCAAAAGTGTGACGGCTCTGGGACGATTTGAAACTAGGGTTATTTGAAACTAGTGGACCTATTCACAAAACCAGAAAAAAGGAAGAAAAAGGAAAAAAAATTGCGGGGAAAATCGGAGAATGCTCCGATTGACCTGAAATTTTGGGAAATATTGGAAAAAATTCTCCTGTACACGCTCAAAAAATTTTGGACCAAAATATCATCCTTATATATAAAATTCCGTTTGGGTCTGTAACTGAGTTTCTTGGTGTGTCTGTTTCCAAATTGCATGGCGGAAGCGAACTGAGCGCCCCATACCAACACAAAAACTCGAACTTTGGTCTGTAGCTTACCGGGCAAGAGTTTACCCGACTGCGCCACAGGGCACACGCGAAAATTGCATGAAAAAGTTACATTTCAAATGAAGAATAAAAAAATTAAAAAAAAAATGAAAGGAAATCAAAAGTAGCTTTTGATGCAGCCAGGCTTGTAAATTTTAAAAATTATCGTTTTTTTTCTGAAAATTTTTAAAATCGATATTTTGGTCCAACATTTTTTGAGTCTGTACAGGAGAATTTTTTTCCAATATTTCCCAAAATTTCAGGTCAATCGGAGCATTCTCCGATTTTTCCTGCAATTTTTTTCCGGTTTTGTGAATAGGTCCACTAGTTTCAAATCGCCCCAGTTTCAAAACGTCCCATGGCCAGCCCGACCTCCTGCAGACACCAGAGAAAAGGATCCATTCCGTAACCCAACTAATTATTCCATTATCCCTCCGGAAAACACGGTAAACATTGTAAACCCACCCGTCTGCTCTTTTGAATGCCACCGCTCGCAAAAGGTCATGTCATGTCATGCACCATGCGTACG
Source organism: Caenorhabditis japonica (assembly GCA_963572235.1). Classification (NCBI taxonomy): domain Eukaryota; kingdom Metazoa; phylum Nematoda; class Chromadorea; order Rhabditida; family Rhabditidae; genus Caenorhabditis; species Caenorhabditis japonica. The sequence continues at coordinate 18,924,677 of OY754343.1, read as the reverse complement.
CATACATTCCATTATATGCACGCACGTGAAATCCAAGAAGGCCCGTGTCTCTCAGGAACCGTAAGACAACACAAAGGGTATTATCGAATTAGAGACATTAGAGACTCCCGACGCGTGTTGTGAATGGATTCGCAAACACCTTTATCATGCAATTACCTCGGCCGAACAGACGGTTGTTTTCGCCGTCACTATTTATCAAATGCGCACATTTATGCGATGAATGGATGAAGAGAGGAAACAGTTTTACGATGCCGAATCGAACCGAACCGAAAAGATCTCAACGCGCGTTCGGATAGTTAGTTAGTTTCCAAACTGAAATAGCCAATAAAGTTGCGTGTAGATCTTCGCGATATGGTATTCCTACGACTACATGTTTTCCCGATGAAGAATAAAACAACATTACACAACCAGGTTGACAGGTTGGCAGACAACTCGTCACACACAATCTGTGCCAACTGCTCTCACCTGTTGCTGCCTGCTCTTCTCTTCGTTGCGCAACACCATTCCTGTCACACTAATGTGGCAGAAGGTCCAAACATTCCGCAACAACAGGAGGAAGAGGCGAGGAGGATATTGACACTAACTGACGGTCCAAAACTTATTTGACACCTATTTGTGAGGACACACAAATACACACACAAAACACGTGGTGCTACCTCTATTTGTCTATTTGTCGACTTTTCGAGTGCAGAGGTGGAGGTGGCAAAACAATCAACGTTCGGGGGAGAGACAGACATCGAGCTCTTCAAAATTCACACCTTTTCTGCGATGAGAGGATGACGAGATGATTGTTGCGAACAATCGCACTTCAATTCATAAAAAAACCCCCTTCGCCGAATATGGATCGTACTAGGGGGCTCTTTCGAAATAGAAATTCGACAAAATTGAAATACGTGAGAACAGAAACGTAGCAGGGCAGAATTGTGTCGAATTTGAAGTAAAATGGCAATGGAGGGCGTTTGCGAGATTTATTTTTTAAAACGACTTTTTCGTTTTTTTTTTTTCGATGTCTTCCACGTATTTTTGGATTCTATTAACGTTTTTACGATTTTTTTAACGTTTTTTTCGATTTCGATAAACGTGACAAAAAATCGAAAAAAAAGTGAAAAAAATCCAAAAATACGTGGAAGACATCGAGAAAAACGTGAAAAATATCGAAAAAGTCGTTAAAAAAATAAATCTCGCAAACGCGCTCCATTGCCATTTTACTTCAAATTCGACACATTTCTGCTCTGCTACATTTCTGTTTTCACGCGTTTCCATTTTGTTACGTTTCTGATTCATTATGCCGCGTCCAAAGTCAAAACAATTCCTGAAATCACGTTTTTTCTGCAGTCCAAAGTTGCAAAAAAACCCAGAAATAACAGATGTTTACCACTGAATTTTTGGGCGTGAAAGTTGTAAATAAAAAACACGCGAAAATTCAGTGGTAAACGCCTGTTATTTCTGGGATTTTTTTTTGCAACTTTGGACTGCAGAAAAAACGTGATTTCAGGATTTTTTTTGACTTTGGACGCGGCATTACATTTCTATTTCGTGGATTCTATTTTCACGCAATTTCCAAAACGTGACATTTCAATTTTGTCGAATTCTATTTCAAAAGAGCCCCGTACTAGGATGCACTTTTTTAAAATTTCACAGTATCCAATATGCAAGAAACTGGAAAATGGCGTTTTCCGGAAAACAGAATGCTCAAATTTTATTTCGTCATGTAATAAATTTAAAAAAACTTTCACAAACAGAAAATAAATGAGATCAATTCGATTTTCAACGATTGTTAGCCGATATTGTGCGCTTATCACCCAAATTTTCCAGTCTGTAAAAAGTATTAAAATATAAAACACACAATTATTACAAAGAAAAACAATAAAATCAATGAAAAATGCGCCAGTACAATCTAGGCTCCGCCCATATTAGAGAAAAAAAAACATAAAATACATATTTCTGTATGCAAATTTGTCGAGAATCGGCCCCTCGCGAGGGACTCATTTTGTTTCACTTTTGAGTGATGTCTTCTGCTGCTGGCTGGCAGGCAACGATACTTCCTTTGACAAGGTTACAACAACAATGCACGGACGCTAATCATATGGGCGAAACATAGCTATTTAGCGTATGCGTATCCTATCCTCCCCAGAACACCCCGAAATTAGTGGAAGAACATCATCATCATCTTATGTATTTCGTCAACTGCCTCCCCCCCCCCCCCCCCCTCCTCTCCTCCTCCCGAATCATAATGATGACTATGCATAGTTGATTGCATAAGAGTGTGTTCACGGGTCTCAAGGAGAAGAGCATAAATGCATTAAAATTCGAGACGAGATAGATGTCAGACAAACCTTGACATTTAGCAGCGACAGACAGATTCCCTGCTCCTCGAACGCGATCCGAACGAGCTTCGTGTCCGCCGCAATCTCCATGCTTACAGTCTCCGTCGTCATGTTTGAATTGCTGCGCGCCAGTCGGCCAATGTTTTTCCAATTGTCCACGTCTTCCGCAAACTTTTCCTTTTCGATTCGAGTGGAACCGGGGATGGACGATTTGAATTGCTTCAGATAGACTGAAAACGTCTCTTTGCAAGACTTGGGATTCGTGTACGCGTCGCAATCACGAGTGTTGAATAAGAGTTCAATGTAGACTCTGCAAAAATAGGGTAATGGGGTGTGCAAAGTGTAAAAACTGACCTTCGAGCATTTTTGGTTGGAATGTGATGACTGAAAAGCCAATTGCTCGGATTTATCATATCATAGTTGCACGTGACGTAGGCTCTCTGATTGGCGTGCTTCTCATCGGTGGCCGCTGGATTTCGCCATGTTTCCTCCATCCACTGTAAAATTCATATTTTTTATTGAACGTCCGAGATTCTCTGATTTTTGGCGAAGCCGCCGGTTTCCTAGTCCGCTGACCTCAAAAGCTGACAAAAATTCCATTTTTTCCCCAGAAATGCTTTTCAAAAAATTATGGGGCTATTCACGAAATGGTTTAAAAAAAATGGCGAAAAACGAAAAAAAAAAACTGCGTGAAAACTCGGAAAATGCTCCGATTGACCTGAAATTTTGGGAAATAAGGAAAAAAAAAATTCTCCCGGTCATTAAACCAAAATTTCAGACAAAAATATCGATTTTAAGCATTTCCAAAAAAAAAAGCAATATTTCTTAAAAATCGATGTTTTCGTCTGAAATTTTGTGTGAATGTTCGGGAGAATTTTTCCCTTATTTCCCAAAATTTCAGGTCAATCGGAGCATTTTCCGAGTTTTCGCGCAGTTTTTTGCCATTCCGTGAATAACCCCATTAGAAAAAAAAAAGAATCAATGCGTTTGAATTTCCCGCCATTTCGTATACTCCTTTTGGATTTTTTCTATTTTTTTTTGAGCGATTTCAACGTGATATTCGTAAATCCGTGACGAAAGCAAGCGCACTCCCCGGAACTTGGAACTTTGTGATTTTCATTTTCTTCGATTTTTCGCATGAATTATTCGTTTTTCTTGTTTTTTTCTTGTAAAAAAGATTTATTGCAAATTTTGTTGAAATCAATCATTTTTACAAGGAAAAAACAAGAAAGAAAAACAAATGCAAAAAATCGGAGAGAATGAAGATCACAAAGTACAAAGTTCCGTGGAGCGCACTTGCTTTCGCCACGGAATTACGAATATCACATTGAAATCGGACAACAATTTTTTTTAGAAGAAATCCAAACGAAATGGCGGGAAATTCAAACGCATTGATTCTTCTTTTTTTTTTCTTTCTATTTTTTGAAAAGCATTTTTGAGAAAAACGGCCGTCGGATTTCTAGGCCAGGGAACTAGGAAACTGATTGCCGTTTTTCACCAATTTCAACTACTCCGTTTCGCCAGCATCTCTAATATCATGTACCAACCAAAATCCTTGATCCCCCTTCCTGTCACTTTGGATTAAGACAGTATTTACAAGTGCAAACAAGACGCGCGTGGGTTATCTCTCTCGCATGATCTACACCATTTAATCCCCGGCCACCACCAGCACTTTGCCTTCTTGATTAGTAGTGAGTAGTGCCACCCAAACAGATGATGCAAAACCACTTTGTCACTTCTTTTACCGCTCCTCCTTTCCCCTAGAAAATGAATAAAACAATCAATTCCTTCGAGTCGTTCATGCAGCAACAATGCAGCAGTACACGTAAAACATTTGCGTTTCGCTTGGTGGTGAATGCATAATGTCATTTTTACTAGTAGTGATGTGATGAGTCAAAGTACGAGTTGTAGCTAACAACTGACAGTGTCAAATGTCAACCTCTTCACAGTTCTTCTTCCACTCGGAAAGTCATCATAATATAAACATAGTATGACAAGTGCGTGGAGCAGCAACAGACGGACTGTCTGTGGGCAACGGAAATAGAGAATGAAGACGTGCGCAACCGGGGGGCAACCGGACATGCGTATCAAGTTACGTCATTCACCGTATTTACACCCAGTAAGACTGCAATCATATTTAGCAATGGAAAGTCCCTCTCCAGGTCCCTGGCTCCGTTATGGCCCAATAACACGCCACGAAAAGCTGGCTCCACTTGGAACAATGCCAGGGCCCCTCGCTCCTCTTCCTCTTTTCGCCCAACTTTTTTCATTATATCCACTCTGGACCCTCATCTAGTGTCTAGTAGATGTAAGCATGCCAGACACGCAACGACGCCTTCTTGATAAACATCTTGTGTACAACAACTTTTCCCTCGATTGACTTGAAGAGGCCCCCATTCCTCCGCTCATCGTCCAAAATAATCCCCGTGGTTCCCATTTTCAGGAAACCGATGGAAACACTTTATGGGCGAGAAGACTTTGCATTTCGAGATGACCCCGTCCGGCGCTCATAAAGTCCTTGAAATGTACAAGAAAACGGCTGTCCACTCTTAATAGGCCGCGTCTACAAGTTGTGTTGCGTCCGAACCGAACCAATCGATCCCCTGATGATGTGATGCACATCTTCAGTGTCCGGTCAGCGTTTTCTCCCCGTTTCATTCATTCAGTCCTCTCGAACAAGAACGTACACAACACACAATACCAGGGTGTGACCAGGTCGTCTTCCCTCCTTCATTCCTTCTCTCTTACTCTCAAAAAACCATTCAATTCCCATTCGCCTCTAGTAAACGATTAGACGAAGAACAAGTATGTAGAAAACGGAGAAGAAGAAGAAGAAGATTAGGACACCTCTTCTCTTTCACTCAAGTGGTGTCACGTCTTCTTCTTCAAAATGAGCATCTCCTCATTTTCCGGCCGTGTGGGAAACCTCGCCGAGACTCGCAAAAAGAGAGACGAGTTTGCCGCGCGGATTAGCATAAGACAAAGTGTGCATTCTTCGCGCATCCCATCACATTCCATTCACAGCAATTTTCCATGATGTTTGCGCATCCACAGGTCCCTGAGAAAAACGCTCCCAAACACTTGTCAGCTCATCATCATCATCATCATCACCAGCAGTTCATCCGCTCCGTAGAGGAGGAAGGGGAGAAGGAGGAAGCGACTCATAAAAGAGTTCTTTGATTTATGCCTTCTAATTTGTCAACCGCAGTGCAGTTCAGCGGCTTCTTCATGACATTCAATTTTATGAGTGAAAAACATCAGAAATCCCCAAGTCGCTTGCAAAGTACACCGTGCCAAACCAGTTGTTCAGTGTGTTTCAATACGACGCCACATAATCATAATAATAATAATAGTTAGGGGCGCAACGACGGCGACAATCATCCAGAAAACGGATACTAACGGAACAAGTTCTTCGTCGGCAGGTGTCTTTTGGCGCGTGAAGCCAATATATGTACACCTGCTTGTTATAGTCCTTCAGATGGCATGAACATAGAAATCGAAAGAAGAAAACGACTTTAAAGTGTTGCACCTGGTCGCTTATCCATTAATACAATTTTATTTCCAGTAACTTGACATGTACCATCCATTATTCAGCGGACACCACCCGCCAGCCAGCGCGCACCCATTTGTCACCCAGCGTGGGTCAAGTCAAAACTGCTGAGAAGGAGATGGAGCAACAACAACAATAAAGAAAGAGTGTAGCAGAAGCAATGTATATCTTCTTCCTTCTTCTTCCATATCTTGTCGCCGAGTGAAAAATTTGCATTTCAAATGGTGTTGGTGTGGTCCGTGCCGTCCGGCTGGCTGCCTTCTTTCCACGATTATTATTATTAGCCGTCTCACACCTGTTGCATCCTCTTATATGAGATAACTTGCGCGTGAATTGATTCTATATTGTTAATTAGAGCAGAGCACCACCACCACCACCACCACCTTCAATACACTTTCTTTCGGTCGAGTGGATAGTGAAGCCTCGGCACCGGTGCGAACTAAATTAAAGGTTAGGTCTAGGAGAATGTCTCTAATGGATGCGTCCAATGACAGGGTCATTATCACTTTGCGACTCGGAGCCGACTAGGATTCGACAAGGTCACATCGAATCGAATCGTGGTGTTCAAATACAGGCAGCAAAGTGTCAAGTTTCACATGCCATGTCTGTAGCAATTTTTCGCTTGGGTGATCTTACGGTTCCCCCACCCATTCGGACGTTGTCGCTCTTCAAACAAAACACTTCAGAAACGAGTATTAGACACTTCTCTACTTGTTCTCCCTTCATTTCAGAGAGAATGGTATCATATCTGCTGGTGAGAGGACCTGAGCTAGAGCCAGGAGCCAAGAGAACCGAGAAAGACGCATTACCTATTTCAATGTGCTTGTTACACTGTCGGTCGCCGTCAAAGAAACACAAAACGAAACGGACCTTCGTTTTTATGTAAATGGTGAAACATATGGAGAGAGCTCTCCCTGCTTCTTCCCATTTTAGCATATCTACTAGACCAATATCAACACCGAGACTAATTGAATATGTGTCCGTGCCTTCTTCTTCTTCTCCTTATTCTAATTCTAGTAAAGTGGCTGCAGAATTCATCCAACTGAGAAAGAAGTGGGAGTGAGAGAGAACAGATCGGCAAAAATGAATTGAAACGGACATCACTTCAATTCAGGCCAAAGTTAATGGGATTATTTTGTTCGCTTGATAACACCAATATTCCCTTTTCAAAAATATACATCGAACAGGCAGACGAATAGTGGACGGATGCAAATGTTAATGTCAACTAATAACTGTATGCATTTATTTACAAATGTATGTACCAACAATTAAGAAAACGACAGCGACATCGACAGCGACGACAACGATTGTGACCTTTTATTCACGCTCTCTCCCTATGTTTTATTTTCGGGCTCATATTTCCATCCATCTATCCGCCAAAAACTTGGCCCCTAAACCAATATGCCACTCGTTTCACCCTCATCACATCTATGTGTGTATGCACAAAAAAGCTGGCACCACACAAATTTCACAAATTCCCATGGGGAAACGCACAAAACAACTTGTTTCTTTTTGGAAGAAGAAGAAGAAGAAGGCGTCGTTGCCGCCGCCGTCGACGACCCCATCCCATCCAGCAGCATCTTTTCAATTTCAAACCAATTCAAGTGTACTTTAGAAGATTGGCAGACGAAGAAGAAAAGCTTTTTAGTAACAGAAAATACTCACCACATCGTCGCGATCGTGTCGAAGCGAAACTTGATCCCATTTCAGGTCCGATCCAACTTTTGACAAATCAAAGAGAACTTCTGGAATGAAAAAATAGATTATTATTTTTTTTTCTTCTTCTTTTTCCCACTCTTCTCGCGTTTCTCTCGCCCCCAATGCACAAATACTTTGTCTCCGGATATGCTGATGTCTAATACAAACACGACTAGACACCCCTATGGCTGTGCGCGAAGGCCACCAGCCAGTCGAAAAACTTCTCCGATTCTCAAGATGTTCGGAAATGAATAGTGACCACTTGACACTGTATTCATCATGAATAACTGTCCGAGTTTTTTTTCCTTCAAATTCTTCCCCCTCGGAATTGGGCGAATATCATTGGAGACAATAGGAGGGTGATAAGAGCCAATTATTTACTATTTGTTTGCTCTTTTCTTTTTGTTCCATCCCGCGGCGCCCGCTGCCGATGCACCGTACCGCACCGGCTGATGGCGAAAAAACGACGAAAATCCGCTTAATTTAATTCGTTCGCGCCTCGCCTCGCCTCGCCGAGGTTCGTGACAATTTATCACAGTAGAACCACCCCGATTCCGGTCCGGAGAAGAGAAAACCCTCACTCACTCACTTTCAAAAAGTGGTTTGGTTGGACGCGATTCATCGAAAATTGAGGGGACCAAACCAAGCTAATTCAATAGAATAGGACACCATCAAAGTTCCTTTCACCTAATCGCCGGAAAAGGTCCTCAAAAGGAGGGCGCGCATGTTTCTCGTGATTTATCGAGTTGGAAGTGGCGCGGCCGCCAAAAAAAAGGTAAAGGTGACTAACGGCCGGTGAGAGCTCGATAAGGATCGAGAAAAAAAAGGAAGGGTCGCTTGGGGGGCGCTGTGCGCCCAAAACTTTTGTAAAAGATGCTAATCTTTTATTTATCTATTTTTCTTTCTAGTTTCCCTACCGCCGACCAGAAAGTATCGTAATCAAAAATCGTCGATTAAGCGCGAGCTGTGTGTCAGTAATGGCTAATAGCCGTATCCTGGCTAAGAACGCCCTAGATTTGAGATAAATCGTCAAATAATGCACAATCGGGTCTCGCCACGACTGAGTTTTTTCGTTTTGATTTTAGTAAATCCACAAGTATGCATGGACGTACGAAAATTCAAAACGAAAAAACTCAGTCGTGGCGAGACCCGATTGCGCATTATTTGACGAGGTATCTCAAATCTAGGGCGTTCTTAGCCAGGATACGGCTATTAGCCACTATTGACACATAGCTCGTGCTTCGACTTTTGGCATGCGCGGTTAGGGTACAAATACCATCACCGCCGCTTCCAAACCAAGCCAAACCTGTCACTGATGATACGTCTGTCAATCAGAAAACAGTGGTAATCCGAGTCGTCGGATGCGATGGGATGGGATGGCGTGCGTGCCACTCAAAAACCTCTCCGCCACACACCTTTCCTCATAAACAAATTGAGCCTGTTCTCGCCGACTCATCGCGACGGACCAGTTGGGGTGTTCTCAGATGACAAGAAGGACCAAAGAAAAGAATGGACTAGAGAGACAGAGATAGAGAGAGGGAGAGACGAAGGGGTTTTTAATAATTCATCAAGGACCTCATCTTCACTTTGAATTGCAAAGAATTTGGAAGATTTCGCATTTCGCGTCGTTTGAAATTTTCCCGACTTCTCATTTCGCCGTCTATCGAACACTCATTTATCTTGAGGAGTAAAGGTGCGAAATTCGCCGCTTTCTTCTCGTCGATCACTTTTGCTCAACAGTTGCTCATTGAGCATATCCAATGTCCTGACTTCTTATCACACCTAGCGGAAATGATCTATTATTCTATTCTCGCGCCTGCAGGGGAAAGAACAGCAGTCTCACACTAACAATTAGGCTTCCTCCATAATGTACTCAAAAGCTAAACTAATTGGTGGCCGTGGTATGGCACCAAAATGGCGCCAACAACAGGTCATCATTTTTTGGCGCCAGAATGTCACTCAATCGAATCGAATCGAATCGAAACGAAACGCAATTTTAATTTAATTCTGGTGGCTGGCCGAATGAAGGAACGTATAGAACTACCTAATACAGTCTAATTTAGCCCATGGCTCGTTACTACACAAACCGGTTCGAGTGGTTCACAAAAACCGTGTCATTGAGAGAGCAACCGTTTCGTTCGTTCTCATGACCCATTTGAATCGAAACTAGGCAAAACAAAGCAGAGAAAAAACCAATGTGTCTATTATAATCCATTCACGAAAAACCGAAAGAGAGCGAGAGAGAAACGAAGAAGAGATGGGACTGTGCAAACACAACGCGTGTGAGCTCCGTCCCTTTTTTTGCTTACTTACCTTGATGTGTTGTGACAGTGTTGGCGGTAAAAAATAATAGAATGCAAAGTTGGAGGAACGGATTCAGCATCCGGGATGAATTTAATCGCATTGTGTGTGTGTGTGTGTGACAAAAATGCGGGACAATGCACAAAAATTTTGAGGGGGCGGGGTTAGTGTTTAGTGTTCTTTTCAATGGCGCATTTGCTGTGTCGTTTCGATCTGAAACGAAGTTTCTCAACTTGTCAACTTTTTAACAATAAAAAAAATAGTTACGAAGCTCCGACGGTGACTTTAATTTCACGTTTTTAAAATCCAAATTCAACATGAAATGAAATAAAAAAAGAAATGAAAATCACAGTACTAAAATTCGGTGGAGCGCGTTTGACAGTCCTGGCGGGTCGCCAATAGACAGAAAATTATGAAAAATGACAATGAGAAAATAAGAAAACCGTTCAAAAACTTTAAAAAAGAGCACAAATTAGACATAGAGAAACATAGAAACGTTAAAGAAAAAGGGACATGCCCGCACCACCGAAACCAGCAAGAAAGATAGGCCAAAGGGGGCGGGGCAGGTGGTTGGTGTGGGGGGAGGAAGGCCCGCCCCCTCCCAGCCAGCCCATCGGCGAGGGCAAAACATATGCGAGAGCGAGCGGGCGAAAAGTGCGCGAAGAAACAAAAAGAAGAAAACGGGGAGGGACTGTACCAGCAGCAGAATCCACTTAGTCTTCGCATTCGAATTCTCGCCGGCTTCATGATTTGATTATTAGTGGTGGAGAATGAATGGAGACAAAAGACAAACTGTGTTCGAGACTTTCTTTTCTTTTTCGTCCATTTAGAATGGCCAATCCAATCCAATCTTGTTTAATTTGAACGATTCGGAATATTGTAGCCGCCCGGGCGCGTATAGTCCCCTAGGTGGCTAATAGCCATATTTTGAGCGCTCGGACGTTTCGAAACGTTTTATGTTTTTTGTCGTCGCGGTGGGTGTTTGTACACAATCATTTTTCAAAGCTTTGACAAAGTGCAGAACAACTTTCGAAACGTCCGAGATCCCAAAATATGGCTATTAGCCGTTATAAGCGGCTCCCTTACGTCATAATGGCTAATAGCCCTATTCGGCGGCTAAGAATCATATCAAACGGCAAGTAGCCAATATCGTTTGCGTCGGTTTCGATACACAAAATGTTCGGAAACGGCAATCAGCCAAAAATTTTCTTTACAAATTTTCAAAATCAGAAATTTCTCGCAGTCCAACGGCACCTTTATATTTTGTTTTCGCAACGAGACCCCTTTTTTGTCGTATTTTTAGAATTGGCATGTTTTCAGCAATAATTTCATAATGGACCTATTTTAAAAAAATGACGAAAAACTCGAAAATGCTCCAATTGGTCTGAAACTTTTGAAAATAATATCAAAAATACTCCCGGACATGCTCTAAAATTTGTGATTGAAATATTGATTTTCGAAATCAATATTTCAGTCCAAAATTTTCTGTCTGCGAGTACTTTTGGCAATATTTCCCAAAGTTTCAGACCAATCGGAACATTTTCCGAGTTTTCCCCCATGTTTCGACATTTCTATGAATACGTCCGTACGTACGAAATTACTGTTTTTAAGTGCTGGAAACATGTCAAATCCAAAAATACGCATAACCACAGAAGAACTCGTAGCAACAAAATAACTAAACACGGTGCGCCGGTTATTCCTGGTCATGTTCGGACCACTATGAAAAATCCCTGGTCATCTTGAAAACACGAAACCCCGCCCACTTTTTTTCACTCAAAAAATGCAAAATGCACTATTGTCGACCCGCCACGACGGCCAAACGCGCTCCACCGAATTTAGTTCTTTATGATTTTCATTTCAGTTTCCAAAATATTTATTTTCACGTATAAATTTAAATTCAACGTGAAATAAAATAATTTAAAAACCAAAATGAAAATCACAAAGTACTGAATTTGGTGGAGCGCGTTTGACCGTCGTGGCGGGTCGACAATAGTGCATTTTGCATTTTTGAGTGAAAAAAAGTGGGCGGGGTTTCATGTTTTGATCGAAGAACAAGTCGACTGAAAACACAATTGAGCCAACTATCTCTTTGTTTCTAATTGAGTGGTGTGACCTCCGTTCGTAAATCCACACCGAAATCTCGAGATAAACAAGATTTATAATGATAACCATACCCCACTATAAGTGCGAACGAAATCTAACCCCAGGATATCATCCCGACTGACAGAAAACAACAGATTTATTGCGGGGTCGTAACTTTGTAACGCCCCGTGTGGAAAACACTCAAATTCTCTCTTCTTAAGAGGCATACATATAGGGGTACGATAATCGGAATCAGCGAGAGGCACGCGGATCCACGTGGTTACGTAACCTCCGTGATGAATATGCACTGGTTTGGGTGATTTGTGAGTGACTTTTTTCTCAGTAGGTGACACGTAGAAAACGGAACACACAACCGTACAGCCAACCAAACAACCAGTTGAGGCAATAACCGATTGCAAAAATAGATACTTCTCGTCGATGACGATCGAGCGTGCGAAAAAACAGACACCTCTCTCTCTCTCTCTCTCTCTCTCTCTCTCTCTATCCTCAATTCTTGCCTCGTCGTTTCTTCTTCTTCTTCTATTTTTTTTTGACAGTTTGACCACTTGTCTGGTCAGGAATGCATGACTATATAGAGGGGAATCATCATCATCAAAAAATGTTGTATACAGTGTGATAAGTTTGTGTGCTTTGTCGTCGTTTCGTTTTGTCGGTGCCCCGGGCTTTGATGTTTTACGCAATCGCCCTGAAGAGCGCTCGAGAATTGACGAACCTAATTTATAGCCGTGATTACATTCCCATCGTCGATCAAACAAAGAATGATGATGGTCGTGGAACCGATTGGAAATGGTGTACTGCGTCGTTCAGAAGGTGGGGTGAATAACTTGGAAAAGTTTACGAGTATAAATCACGATTGTTCGACTTTTGAACTACTTTCAAAATGAATAATTGTTTTATGGGTTTTTGAGAGAAGGAGTGAACAAGCAAACAGGGGAATTCTCAGAGATAGGATCCATGAAACTGGAAAACGACAGAAAATCATTTTCCAGAAAAATTTTCTCTGCGTCTCTGTCCCTGATCACACAAAAATTGATTTTTCTTTTGTTTTCCAGTTTAATAAATCCGGCTTTTGATTGGCCTGAAACTTTGGGAGTTCGGTCCATAATTTTCTGAGCATTTCATGTCAGGGAGTATTTTTCACATTATTTCCTAAAGTTTCAGGCCAATCGGGTGATTCTCCCTTTTCTCTGAATAACCCCTACGCAAAAGTCGAAAAAAAGCTACAATTCGCCTGAAAGTTTGGAAAATATTGTCGAAAATCGTCAAAAGATTTTGAACTGAAAAATTGAATTTTAAAGTGTCCAATAGAGCAAAAATTTTTCAATTGGTCTAAAATTTTAGAAAATAATTTCAATAACATCGTTTCGTCTCAGCTGGTGAGAGATGTGGCCTAGAAAATGATATTACAATCTTTATTACGAGTACATTAATTCAGCCCTGAAGGAAATTTAGGCTAATAGCCATCGATTTCGATGATAAGATCAAATTCTTCTGGCACAAACCCCGAATTAGACGGCTAAAAGCTGTTTTCAAATAGCTATCTCCCATATTGGATGGCTAACAGCCATTTCAAACGGCTAAATGTAGCTGCTACGAATAATAACTAATTTTATTGTTTTTATTAGTTTTTTGGGGTTTTTGTTAAATTTTTTGCGCTCTCTTCCGTTAAATTTTTTGTCGTTTATAGTGACACTCGCCAGGAAATTTTTGACCCGGATATTGCAGATATAGACAGTTATGGACCTATTCAAAGTACTGTAGAAAAACGGAAAAAATGACAAAAACTCGGAAAATGCTCCGATTGGTCTGAAATTTTGGGAGAAACTGTCAAAAATGCTTCCGGACTTGCGCAGAAAATTTTGGACCGAAATATCGATTTTAAAAAATATTGATTTTTTTTTCTGAAAGTTTTCTAAAATCGATATTTCGGTCCAAAATTTTCTGCGCAAGTCCGGAAGCATTTTTGACAGTTTCTCCCAAAATTTCAGACCAATCGGAGCATTTTCCGAGTTTTCTCCCAGTTTTTTGTCATTTTTTCCGCTTTTCTACAGTATTTTGAATAGGTCCATTACATGGCTATGAGCAGTTCGAAATGGCTGTTAGCCATCCAATATGGCAGATAGCCACTAGAAAACAGCGTTTAGCCGTCTAATCCTGGGTGAATTTTGCCTTATCATCGAAATCGATGGCTATTAGCCGAAAATTAAGTCATTTAAGCTGTGTCCAGTCAGGCTGAATTTGAGCATTTATGGAAGAGTTTGTATTATCATTTTCTGGGCCACATAATTCACCAGCTGGGACGAGTGATATTATTGACATTTATTCACATTTTGCAAAATTTTAGTCAAATTGAAAATTTTTCGACTTTTTTTTTTGGAATTTTAAACATTTCTCAGTGGAAATTCTCGCTTTGTTTGTTGTTGTTTGTTGCAGTTAAATTTTGCTCTGGGACGTTTCGAAACTTTAGTGATATTTGTAGTCGCCGTGTTCGCACTATTGACAAACTTTTGCCGAGGAAAAAATTGTTGTCGAATCTTTTGCCGGTAAATTCGGAGAATTTGTAAAAATTTACCGCTAAAAATGCAGTACAGTTTCGAAGTGGCCGGTTTCGAAACGTCCCAGATCCTCTTTTTTTGTGCATTTTTGACACTATTTCCCAAAATTTCGGGCCAAATGTATTTAGCATCTCTCAGATTTTCCATGAATTACACATTTAGGAACTCAAAAATACTCGTTTCAACAAGAACCTTTTATTCGAATTTTACATTTCAACACATTTTTCGCAAAGAAAGAAGAACGAACGCTAGACAAGCGTTCGATTCCGATAAAACGAGTGGAATAGGTAAACACTGCCTAATAAAAAACAATAGAAGTATATAACTACGAACAAATAGGCCGATGACGTGGCAACCAGTCTTTCGGGAAGGTATCATCCTTTCTCTCGCCTCCTCTCCTCCTCGTGCTAATAATCGTGGAAACCGAGTGGGTGAGAAAGAGTATCATTGTGCTCCACCGTGTTCTCACCCATCCACTATTGGCTGCTAATTGCCCTACTCAACCATCGTTTTTGTCTCCATCACATTTATTTAGCGGGCGATTCGTCTCTTTTCCTTTCGGAGTATTGTTTGGATAACGGAAAGGAAGAAAGAAAGAAGAAAGAGAGCAGCCGTCTTTGTGGGAAAAAAGAAAACAAGTATTATAATAATAAATTCATGATATCCGCTCGTATCCGGGCAGATAGACTCCCTGCCAATTTCGCTGCGTATTTGGGGATACATTTTCACGTCTGAAAACAAAAAAAAAACAACAACATACGCTTCAACACACCGTGGTTTCAGCAAAGAATATAAAACGAATAACACGTAATACGTAATAGTAATAATAATACACACATACTGTCAAAGAAATCCATAGAAACAGAAGGAATGAACGGTAAGCGCCCAGCGATGATGACTAGCTGTTCGTTTTCAAGAAAACCATTCGTTTATTACAGCGCTGACGTTTAATAGCGCGCGTATGGTGAACAAAAGTTCAATTTCGCGAAAAATGTGTCTCCGGGGAGGGGAAAAAATAACTTGTAACCAACTAACCAACCACCCAACGAAACACAACATTTTTAATGGGGTAATGACGATCTCAAGAGCGCGCAATTTCGACACTTTTTGAGTAAATTGGGCGAAAAAACTGGACGAAAAATTCTAAAATAATGGTGAACTTTGGAGCAAAGTATGAGAAATGTCGAAAAATGCAAAAAATGACTAACAATTCGAAAAACTCCTCGTTTTTTCTGAAACCGTCAAAAATCCTCACGGACATGCTCAAAAAATCTTGCACTGAAAGATTGATTTTAAACACGTTTTTTTTGTTGAAAAATCGATATTTTTTCAAAATTTTAAATGGTCGGGAGATTTTAATAAGTTTTTTGACAGTTTCAGAGCATTTTGATATTTTTTCGCAAATAATCGTCATTTTATGCATTTTTATGAATAATTAGACAAGATATTGCAAGATAAATTGAAAAATAAAGGAAAAAAGAAAGAAAAAAGTGAACTGAACAGAAGAAAACAAAAAATTTTAATGCGGAAACTTTCGCTGTGAGACCTGTGGGAACAAACTTGGGTATGCGCCTTTAAGGTACGGTAGCATTTAAATTTTTATGGACCTATTCAGCGCAGGAAGAAAACCGATTTTCGCGGTTTTTTTTTCCCTATGCAGGTTGTTTTCCAAGAAAAAAACCCATCGCGTCGAGACCCGGCATTGGAAAATGCAATGCGCCTTTAATTTTAAATGGGAATCTGGTTGAAATCGGCCGGTCTCGACACGACAAGTTGTTTACGTTAAAAAACCTCCGACTACTGTAGTTTTTTGTCTTTTTTTTCTCAATTCTGCATGGGGAAAAAACCACGAAAAACGGTTTTTTCCTCCGGGAACAAAAAAGTTTTTTTTTAAATGTATTTTGCTATACTCGGTATAAAACGCTGATAACTCGCTCCAATCGAACAAAGAATTTCGCATGCATTTGGAGTGAGGTTTAGAGAAATCAGAGCAAAACATCGGCCACGGCTCTCTCAATTTTCTGTACTCTCTCATCGCCAGCGTGGCCGCGTCCTCCAATGTGCGAAGCGAGCGCGTTTGCAGCGCTCCGTACTGAGAATATTATACGCGTTGGTTGTAACTTGCAAACCGATATTTAAAACTTTTGCGACAAGTTTTAACCGCAAAAGACAATATGACGAGGGGCCGCCGACCGATTACTGCGTTTCCGTTCTGCCCCCCCCCCCCATCCAAACACTCACAAAAGTTATGTCGACCCTTCCGGAGAGAGGAATAAGAAGCAGCAGAAGCCATATGTCTTTCTTCCGATAACAGCGCCCCGACGGATTGCTTAACGACCGTCTTCCCACAACAACACGGCTCCACACGAAATTTACACCTTTCGTCGTAAAACAACACCTTCCGGCTGCGGTCGCGTTCTGTTCGCTTTCGGTTTTCGGATCTGGCAGCGCAATCGTGCGCTCTAATGAGATTTTTGGATACGGTGCGGCGTTTTTTGGGTCCGGGGTCATCGTCAACGGCGTGCGGTAATGGCAAACGCACCCTATGGCACTTGTCTGCGTCTCCACAGTGTAGAGCATTAGTTTTGCTAAACGCGTGCAAAAATGGAGACGCAGAGACGCGTGAAATGGCACGCCAAAATTAGCTTTAAAAATTAAAAATGTTTAGCGTATTCTGGCGCATTTTTAAAACAAAAATTCGCGGCCGCCTTCTCGATTTTTTGTGTCATTTTTTATCGTTTTGTTATTCTTTTTTGTCGTTTTTTAAAAATATTTTTTGTAGTGTTTTGTTTAATAGATCGGAAAAATTATTGCCGTCATACTTTTAAAAGGTTTTCAGAACCTAAATAGTGGGATTTTTTATCGGAATTTCCATAGGAGTCGTGACAAAATTGATTGAATAGGTCAGGAGTCAATGAACTCGTTCGGACGCGCAAAAGTCATTTTTTGTTTTGGATTTTGAAATTTTTTTTGCTGAAAATGTCAAAATAAATTCTTTCCTGACGACGCGCACGCGCTGTGGTCGCGTAGCGAGACAGTCTGCGTTTCGCCGTTTACACGCTTTCTGCCTCAAAAATGCAATTTCGCGCTCTCCCAACTTTTTTCGGCGTTTTCAACGGAGCGCACTTTCGCAATGCCAGTCGCCAGCGCTCCGTGGAAGAAACCTGTGATACGGGGTCATATCCCATCCGTCTGGTGCACCGGATTGCCTAATTATGTGGTGGCGAAGAGAAAACAATGATTGGTGTCCGCCACCTAATCGCATAATAGCCGTGGTTGATGATTTGGCGCACGCGCGAGGCGATTAGGGTTAGGAAGGGTGAAACCACTGTATTCGCATGGTTTACGTGGGATTAGTCCTGGTTAGCCAACCGGCTGTGTCCTCACTTGCAGATATTTATTTCCGTCTTGATTTTTAAGGCGGGATGCGCTGCGCGCCTCTGTGCTCTGCACTGTGGAGACGCAGAAAAATGCGACAGGGCGTGTTTTCCTTTACGTGGGGCGGGTCCAGCACGCGCATTTTGCGGGTAAACGCTAGGTGTTAAAGTTCAAACACTCAGCTGTGCACACAAACATTCAGCCCCCTGATTGTAAATTAACGATATTGTCATTGCCACGTCATCAGGTCTATGTGTTTGGGTGTGCATCGTCCAGCGGAAGCAGATGGACGCGCAAAAGTAGGAGGGCCGAGCGAATGGAAGAAATGAGCAGCACAACTTGTAACATATGCGAGCAGAACTGCGTCATAAAAACGAGAAATGGGCAGTGTGACCGGACTTGCGTGCGTTTAATTTCAAATATTCAGATGGGTCCAATAAAGATATTTACGGGAGGAGAGGAGAGGAGTGAAGCGAAAATGAATTTGAATTCGTGGGAAGAAACAAAAAAAAAGTGCAAAGGGTTGGTTCGTGTTGAGTGATTAAGCGTGCTCTCTAGTTTGGGGAATTTTAAATTAAAGTTTGAGATCATGGGGATCACAAAAACAGTGCCGTTGAAGGGCGGAACGGATTTCTTTAAAAAAACAATTAAAAAAAATCGTATGACTGCCTTTTCTAAAATGATTTTTGCTGCCGACGCCTACGCGCTGCGTGCGGTGCGGCTGCGTTGCGTTGCGTGACAACGCACGCTGTCTCTCAGTCTGCGTCTCGTCACGTCTCGTCGCTTGCACCTTTACTTTTATCTCCTGTGTCTTTTTTATCTTTTTTTCTTTAATTCACGTTTGTTTTTTGAACATAATAAATAAAAAACACGTGTTCCAGCCAACTTTTCTTCGCCTCCGAATTCATCGCCAAGTGTCACGCCATGACGATCACATAATAACCTTGTGAGCTCTACGCCCTTCCGAGAGAAACAAAAGTCAGCCGATAGGCCGTTTCGAAAGATCAAACACGAGGCACCGCAAACCCAACTTTGTGCTTCTCGAGTGTGCGATTACCTGTGTATGGCGGTACGTACGCATGTGAAGCCGTATTGTACTGCGGGGCGGCAAACACTCGACTCAACAGCTTTCGCCCAATCGTCAAAACAAAACAATACGAAAAGAAGGGGAAGGAGAAGGCCGTGGGGGGACGAGAAGAAGAAGTTTAAATTGTATGTATAATGGATTCGTAGCGGAGTGACAATTTTTTTCACGTTTTTATTCGAAAAAATAAAGAAATAACTGAAGAAATTAAGAGATTTTTCGTCTCCCAGTTTCACGTGAAATGTCTCTCCGCCACGAATCCATTATATATATTTTTTAATTCAAAAATTTCTATGAAATTGTTGTTCACACATGCGCTCTATCGCATTCTCTGCGTCTCCACAGCGCAGAGCGTTTTGGAAAGTTTAATCTAGCCAGACGCGAGAAAAAAGAAGATAATCTTTATCATCTTATAAAGACGCTTGACCCCGTTTTTTACTACTTTTCTGCTGATAACCTTCTTATTAGATACACATTTATTTAATACACGTTTCGAAATAATAATAATAATGATAAACATTCAACTTATTATTTAGTTACCAATTCTGAAAAAGAAAAACTACACGCTCTACTGCTTCTTGAATGGTGGGTTCTTGTCCAAATGAGCATGGAAGCAGTCGCGGATCTCGTTAAAGTTCTCAGTGCAGAACACGTAGTCCAAGTAGTTGGTTGGCACTCCGTCCTGAGCGGTACAGTACTCGAGGCACTTTCCTTTGACTCCGGCCTTGATACAGCACTCGCTGTGATCGTGACGAAGCGAGGCACAATCCCACATCTGGCCGACAGTTGGTCCGCGCTCTTGGCACGTGGAGAGGTAGTTGAGAATCTGAAAAAGGATGTGATTCTGTGTCTTCTAGAAGCTTCTACTTACGTTAGCCTGCGAGATGGCGTTAAAGTCGCAGAATCGGTCGACGCACTCCTTGTCGGCGTTCTTAAGTGTCGCACAGCACTGCTTCAGCTTGTCATTTGGAGAGATAGCAGAAGCCAAAAGTGGCAGAAGCAGGACGACGACAAAGCGGTACATTTCCAATGCAAACCAAGAGAAAATGTATAGTGTTCTTGTTGGTGGCCTATTTAAAGGCTTGCGGACGACTCCACCTACAGCCAGGATCGGGGTCAACGATGGTGATAAGACGCGTTATCGATATCATAACATTTCATATCCAAACACTAGGGCATTCGTGTCCACTGATCAGCACTTTTATCGAGTTTTTCGTGTAGGCTCAACAGTGTGTCTGGATCGGGTGGTGATAAGATTAGAATGAAATATGGTCTCGATATGAAGAAACACTGGTTTTCCAGCGGTTTTCTTAAGATCAAGAAAACCCTAGAAATTGGGGGCGGCCCGGTCCGCAATTTGGCGTCGCGGGGTCTAATCATGTTTCTATAAACGATGAATGCGCGTCTGTTTGGGTGTCATCAGTGCAAACACCGCGACGCAAAATTGCACTATATTGGGTTTTGCAATCTACTTGTGACATCAAAACGTGAAACTCCGCCCACTATTTTTCACGCAAAAATGCAAAATGAACTAAAATTTAATGTTCGAGCCCTTGAAGGAGGTGCCAAATTTTCGGCAAAACTGCTTTAATATGTAGGTTTGGGGGGGGGGGGGGAATTTACGATTATCGCGCGAATTTTACATTAAAAAATTTAAAAAAGTCCAAAAGGAGTACACGAGGTGTGGCGGTAATTTGTAACTCATTTGGCGCCGATCTGATTTTCTTACAATTTCTTTTATTTCTTCTCTAGTTTTTGCGATAAATCATTAAAATGTTTGTCTGCTTGAGAAAAAAGTGGTTGCTATCATATTCACACATTTTTTCCTTGACGCATTTCTCGTTAATTTTTTTGCGTACTCCCGGTGGATAATCCGACGATTTCGCAGTTTTTTTTTTCTATTTTCCTAAGAGATACGGTGTCCAGGATTATAAATGTCGGCGGAGCCTAATTTGGTGGCGCGCCAGCAAACTTGCATGGCGCACTTTCGGTGCTTGCGCATTTTTCGACTCTCGCATTTTTTTTATTGAATTTATTATTTTTCTTTCATTAAATCTGTTTTTCTTTGTAATTTTTATGTATTGTATCTTTTAATATCATAAAATTGCCCAAACTTCGATTTTCGTAAAAATTTTCGTAAAACACCAAAAACTCACTTTTTTAGGTCCGCAATGCTAACGACGATTATTCCGAAATGATGGCTGAACCAAATTCGACGTTGTTAGGCTTAAAAAATTTCTAAAGACCTCAGCTATAATTCCGTTGGAGCACATTTGGGAAAAAATTAAGAATTAATGCTTTTTTTCCACGAAAAACATATAAAAAATGCCCCAAAATTTGAATTTCGCGCCAAAAAATCCAGTGGGCGCGTTTTCTCGGCTCCGCCCACTTTTCAAATCCTGGACACCGTGAGAGATCATTTTCTGTACATTTCAAACTCCCCCCCCCCCCCCCCCCCCCCCAATCCTGTGTCCATATGTATGTGCAACTACTGTCTGTACATGCATATTTGAATAAGTGGCACAGCCACTGTAATTTCAGCCACTTAAAGTCGTGTTAGATATATGTAATTAAAATCTAATGCCCTGGTGAAAACGTGCTTCACATTGAGAACACGCGCCGCATTTAACGGCACAAAATATTGGAACTGTGCTAATGCAAACATTGAGAAAGAGACGTTTTTAAAAACATTTTGCGTGTGTCTGCGCCTCCATTTTGTAAGCGTCGAGCCCTTTCCCGGCCCGACGCTTCTCTCCTGCGCACACTGATCTGTCTCTCACCCTGCGTCTCCCTTCGTTCACCACCGACGTCCACGCACACTCGCACCGCCTGTCGTCTCGCGTCTCCACTCCGATCGTTGCACTCTCGTCATGTCGACTGCCGGACCATTGTGATCTATTTTATTATAGTTGATCTACGTCGTTCCGCTAATTATTGTATTTCTTTTCTCCGCCCCTTTTTCACTCTATAAAAGGCGAGAAACCGTTCATTTCAACGGGTTTATTTCCATTCGTTTGAGCCGACTGTCGTCGCCTCCGCCTTCCTGTTTGCTTGCCGCCTATTTTATGTTTCCCCGCGCCTCTTCCACGTATTTCCATTGTCCCCTTTAACAGTAAAGTTAGTTTTCTCTAATAAAGCCGTTTAGTATAATACGTTTTAGCGTTTAAGTTTAACACGAGTTGGCCACTCGTAACTGGTAGCAGCGTCGTGGGTCAAATTTTTTTGGCCCTAAAGATCCGCCGCCTCTATTAGTAGTTTAATGACACGCGCGTAAATATATTTTTTTTAGGCGTTTAATTTTTTTTTCCCTCTCTCTCTCTCCCTCTCCTTCTCTGCTTTAATCGTCTCGTTTTTTTTTCGTTTCTTTTCCCTCCGTTTCCGTTTCGTTCGTATATTTTTTTTGTTTTTAGGGGTAAGAATAGGCAATTTAGGCAATGGGTTAAGGAATCCACCGGAGACGTCGCCGGTGGGTTTGTGGCGGTAGTTAGGTTTACGCGATGGAGGTAAAGTCCTCGGTTCGCGGTCCCCCCCTAGGTAGGTGCTTGTCCTCCCCCCTACGCAGGTCGCGCCTGCTAGGTTAAGTTAAAGGTTAAGATTTTTTAGGCATAGTCCTGGTATTTGTAGGCATAGTCCTGGTATTTTAGGCAAAGTCCTGGTTAGGTTAAGAATTTTTTTAGGCGTAGCCCTAGTGTTTTTCGGCATAGTCCGGTTTAGGTTAAGAATTTTTTAGGCGTAGCCCTAGTGTTTTGCGGCATAGTCCGGTTTAGGTTAAGTATAATTTTTTAGGCGTAGCCCTAGTGTTTTGCGGCTTAGTCCGGTTTAGTTAAGCATCTTTTTAGGCATAGCCCTAGTGTTTTGCGGCGTAGCCGGGTTTTTTTCGCATAAGTTCAGCATAGTCTGGTTTAAAGAGCCAGGAGTGCCCCGCCGTTTTGGGAACTCCCCCTCCTGGCCACCTACCGCCGACGACCGATAGCGTCCCCACTATCCCCCCGCTCCACTGGGTAGCGACACATCTCCAGAATCAGGTTTAAGTTTTTTTCGGTTATTTACGTGTTTGATTTTTTTCTCTCTTCTCGTCGTTTTTTTTAATGGTAAGTTAGGTAAGTTTAAATATTTAACGTTTTCCTCTCTTCGCTCTCTCTCTCTCTCGGTTATCGGGCGTGTCTGCGCAAGCAGGTACGCCTCGCTTCATTTTCAGGTCATCGACGTGTGCGAGCGTGCAGTCCTGGATCGAGGAGCTGCGGACTCAGAAGAAGCCGGGTTTAACCCCCACCGCCGGAGCGAGTGTGGTGCATGCACTACACGAGCGAGGGCAGGGGGCCACCCCGGCCGATTCTCCGCACTCTCCGAGATCCGAGCACACTCAATCCCCTCCAACTTAAAGCATATCCCCGCAAAGGGACTCCCCTTATAGCAAAATATTTGCAGCAAGGGAAGGTAGGCCCGTATAAAATCAACTTGTCACCAGCGATCCAGGAAAAAGGAAGATCCACCATCAGAGCCATGCAAACAGAGAAGGAAAATTTGTCACCACCCACTGCAGTATGAAGAAGTAAACGTCAGAATGCCTACCGATTAAGCAAGCAGTACCACAGTAGCCAGTCAGTGAAAACCAAAATCGGTCAAGACACCATCGACGGCAATGTCATCGCCCAAACCATCACGTACAATGACGACACCACACCGATCTTCCTTAGAAGACCACAAGAATCAATGCAACATCTGATTCACCACGAAAATCGAGTTCACCTCGCGGCAAGGAATTCGATCAGTAACCCAATTTATGTATGCTTCCAGAGTTTTCGACAAAGATCGATCGATAATTTTTATCACGAATCGTTCGCCGACGACAAAACTCTGACAAAAGCTTACGCCGCACCAATCATCAAAGAAGGACGGTCACCAGTGTTAAAACAACAGCATCCTTTTCATTGGAAGTCAATTTTTTTCACGCCCGGAAGATCATTTTTCGAACAACGCCATTACGTCACCAACACAAAAAAGGATGATCAACGAAAACGCTGTTCCAATTATTGGTAAATTTTTTTTTATCACGCCGAAATTCAGAAGACATCATTTTGCTCGACATCTCGACGGGCTTCGCCGTCCAAATCCTGATCAGAGCGAACGGATATCCATGCCACGTCACCATCAACACCCGATCAGCATCACTGTCGTCACGAATTTTCGCGCGACGTGATTTGCCCACTACCAGTGCGAAGACGAGTTTAGCTCCCGGCCCCGGATGGCAGTTCACTGGATTAAGTCCACAATTGCTCGGTTAACGGAGAAACGAATTAAGAACGACACCGACACCAACAATCGCCGAGGACGTGAAAAAGATCGTTGATTTGCAGTAAAATGAACGGTTTCGGAGAGGTTACAAGCGCCTGAAAATATTTAATTGTTTGTCTTCAGCGCTTCCCATTCAAGCTCGCTCTTTCCAAAACGTCATTTTATGCCAATATTCCACGTCGTTTTGCCAAAATCCATGCACAAATCGAGTGTCAAAAGAAAACAACCGGAAAATCAATAAAATCACGCGGAAATCTAAAGGAACATGTCCTCGCTCAACACCATGGGTCCCGCCACGATTTCGACAATACGGTAGCAGTCAGTCACGCCACGGATTCCCGCGAAGTTTCATTCTGTTTTTGCGACGGAATTCATTGCCCAACCATTGTCTTCAAAATTGGCTTGACTTTATTTCGCGCAACACGATTATATTACGCGGTTTCGAAACATTTTTGACCATCCGCAAACATTTCGAAAAGCTTAATTTTCGTCACTCCAGGAAAATCCAGCTACCTCACTCAGCCACGCCGACGCATCCGCTAATCGAATCAACGCCCATCGTCTGCCGACAAATCCAGTCTCAACAGCACCAGAGCACGGATTCGAAAACGTCCAGGTAAGGTCGGGGTCAGCTGCCGACAGGAGCCGTTGGGAGTGTGCCGAGAGACGTGGAAACACTTCACGAGGCGCCGCCCAATCACGGCTACCTGTCGATTCGGCCCTCCGACGCCCCTTAAGCCTTCCCCTCCATCATCAAATATGCCAAAGTCCACGGTGCTTACCCCACCATTTGCAATCTGCTGCCGCGCGCAAAATTGGAAGCTCAGGTACAGACAACGACTTTTGGCTGGACTTTTAGCTGGACGACTTTTGGCGAATTCGTTATCGAGGCACGAGCCTGCCGCTGAATGTGCGAAGATTGATGGAATGGATTTGAGTCCGGCGGAAAGACAAACCGTACGTTATATAGTAAAGTCCACTCCTGGAGACCACCAAAGAGACAACGAAACCTTGGTCGACGAAGACTCCGGAGCCGATCTCGCCAAGAAGGAAGAATACGTCAGCCTCAGTCAAAAAGATCATAAATATTGTGATGCCAAGCCCGAATCCGATCAGAAAAAATAGTTAGCCGATTCCAGTCATCGATAAGCCGAAGTATCCGAACATTGAGCTGTATCCACACCTGGAAGAAAATCGACGTCGTTCCCTGACCAGGTAAACGGTTTTATAATTTCTTCCATCAGGAATTTCACCATTCTGCAAATCGCTGCGAGTCAAAAGACAAGAGACGGTCAAAACATTGCGTTAGCTGTTTGAACGTTGAAATCATGACGGAGCACGAACGCCGCTTCATAATGTAAGGATGACGGCTGAAGAAAAGAACACCACCTTACCATCAAGGGAATAATTTGCGATGCAAGCAGAGCCAAGTCAGAGGCACGCAGCCAGTATGAAGCCGTCTGCACTGTCACTCTCGACGTCGAACGTTAGTAGACTAAGCTACGCTCAGAAGATAAAGAAGCACTTGACACATCCATCAACCACGAGAGCAAACACTATGGCAAAGATCAATTCTCCGAATCAACGATTGTCGTGGACAGGCGCTCACGTCACATCCTTTGGACACCTGAGCATCCGTTCTCTTTGCTTCAAGAAACGACGCATTCTGATCTCGATCTTCAGAGGATATGATCAAGTTTGCCTCTTTGTGCACACAATCCGGATCGGAGGACACATTGCTAGCAGCTCGACACCCATGGATTAGTCGAGGCGTGTATCTCTTCTCAAAATGATTTCCATCACCAGTACGGAGCAGTTTCACCGCGTTCAACGGACATTAGGCAATTCTGCCACGCCTATAAGCAGAATCCTAGCACGATCAATCCAAGGACTAGTCGCTTAACGTCACGCAAAACAAAAGGATCAGCATGATTTTTGTCCACCTTCTTTACTTTGTTTCTTTTGTTCTTGTTATTTTTATTCCCCCTACATTATTGTTTTGTTTGGCCTTCTCCACATTTTTTCATTTTCCCAGAAACTATCCCCACTCTTTATTGTTCGTCCCCCGGTACTCGTTACCATCCCCAAAGTTACTTTCTTTACGGAGAATTTTAATTAAAAGGAAAAAAAAATAAATAATCTTTAAAAAAAAAAAAAAAAAAATAATTTAAATTAAATTAAAAAAAAAAAAAACACTGCACACTTTATCCCCATTATTTCACCATTTTTTTTACACGGCAACAATTTATACTTCCAGACCCCACTCATCATCCATTCTTTATCGGCAATCCCAACGGAGTTCAGTAGACCAGAGCCGGCACAAGTCAATCACGACAATCAGAGATTCCATCAACACCACCAACGGCACCAACCTCAGTCACAGCAGTGAGGAACGCGACGTTTCCATCGGTCAACAAGGATGCTACATTTCATTTTGAGAGGATCAGGGTCGATCCGGAAGAAAAAGGGGGAGGTGTAAGCGTCGAGCCCTTTCCCGGCCCGACGCTTCTCTCCTGCGCACACTGATCTGTCTCTCACCCTGCGTCTCCCTTCGTTCACCACCGACGTCCACGCACATTCGCACCGCCTGTCGTCTCGCGTCTCCACTCCGATCGTTGCACTCTCGTTATGTCGACTGCCGGACCATTGTGATCTATTTTATTATAGTTGATCTACGTCGTTCCGCTAATTATTGTATTTCTTTTCTCCGCCCCTTTTTCACTCTATAAAAGGCGAGAAACCGTTCATTTCAACGGGTTTATTTCCATTCGTTTGAGCCGACTGTCGTCGCCTCCGCCTTCCTGTTTGCTTGCCGCCTATTTTATGTTTCCCCGCGCCTCTTCCACGTATTTCCATTGTCCCCTTTAACAGTAAAGTTAGTTTTCTCTAATAAAGCCGTTTAGTATAATACGTTTTAGCGTTTAAGTTTAACACGAGTTGGCCACTCGTAACTATTTTTGCAGCTGAACGCTCTGCACTGCATAGACGCAGAAAAATGTGATAGGGCGCGTTTGCCACGGCGTGTTGGAAGCTACGTTTTTGAATTATTTTTCAAAAGCGAATTTTCGCGCGCTATTCTACTCTCGCGTCCCTGCGCCTCCTCCGCAGAGACTTGTGTCGATTTACGAGATTTTATTGTTTCTTTTTTAATACTTTTCTTTGTTATTTTTTTTTCCTCATTTATTATTATTTTTTGTTTCTCATTAAAAAAAATTATGTTTTTGAAATGGTTGTTTTTGAGATTAATGTGATAAATTTTTTTGTTGGAAAATTGATTTTAAGTCGGTTTTTTTCTGAATAAAAACAATTAATTTTAATTTAATTTAAATTCTGAAAAACAAAATACGAAAATTGGGACTAAAAATGCGAAAAACGTTATATTTATCCAAAGAAAAAACATATCTGGCAAGGCGCCAAAGATTTTTGGCAATACTCCAAGAGAGATATATGGAGGCGCAGAGAAAAATGCAAAAGTGCGCCAGGGCGCGTTTGCACTTTCGTAGGGTCCAGCATTCCGTGGTTTGCCCTTACGGTGGGTCTAGCACGTCGTGTCAGATTAATTAAAAATGTAAAATTTCACAATAAATAAGTAGATATTAATGAGTTAATGAATAAGAAGAAAGAGCCCGTAATATTCAACATTGATTTGATTCGATATTATTATAATTATTATCGTTATTGTCCCTGCATACCGATGCATCCAAAAATTACGTATTCTTGTATCCATTGACGACGAGCAACGACAGCGCGACAGCGATGCAGAAGAACACACCAATCGCCCAGAAAATCACAGGGGCTTTGAGGATGTGGGGCTAAAAATAGAGATTATGGTCCAATTTGTAGATAAATATTGGGTTTTCAAAAGAGCTTGCATCATGAAAACGTCTCTTCAAATAGCCATGTGATTGCGTGGTCTGGTGGCGCGCAAATCAGCTCCACCGTGTTCATGATACAACTCGATTTCTAACAAGGCGCATTTTTGGACAAACATGAAGATATACTCGGTATAAAACGCTGAAAACTCGCTCCAATCGAACAAGAAATTTCCACATGCATTTGAAGAGAGGTTTAGAGAAATCAGAGCAAAAAATCGGCCACAGTCTCTCAATTTTCTGCACTCTCTCGTCGCCAACGTGGACGCGTCCACCACTGTGCGAAGGGAGCGCATTTGCAGCTCTCCGTGCTGGGAATAATTTGTAATGTCCGGGCTAGCCCAGGCTTACATTCTCCCCAGGACACACGTCATCAGTCCACCTTGCCTCTCCTACCTGTCGATAACCCTCGATCATCCTGCGTCTCTCTGGCCTCCTCGTACATCTCGCCGCCGGTCTCGCACCTCCTGCGTCTCGCTGATCAACGCACACGTCTCGCCTCTGGTCGCACACCACCTGGACTCTCTCGCTCTCGTTCTCGGATTTAAATCTTTCCCGCCTTTTCGTTGCGCGCGAAAGCGCTCACAAAAAGGCTATAAAAGGGCCCAAAACCCTCATTCGGGAGGTGGCTCTTGTTTATGCCAGTTGGCCCTTTGCTCGTCCCTTTGCCCCTGTTGTTAGTCCCGTAGGTTTTCCCCGCTCTATTGTAATGTACCCTTTATTGTAGCTTGGGCTTGTGCCCCTTAATAAACGTTTTGTGAGTGTAACCGAGCGGTGTTGAGTAGAGTCGCGCGGCGCATAGCGTGGGCCAAGCGGCCCACGTTACTGGTAGCAGCGAGTGTGAGTCGGCGCGCGGCATTAGGCCAATCCCGCCCGCCTTCTCAAAAAGATCCACCGCCAGCGCTTTACCCACCCTCCCACCCAGGTTTTTTTTTTCCGTTTTGGTATTACTCTTTTCTTTTTTTTCTTTTTTCTGGGGCATTTTTTTTCGTATTTTTCTCTTCTTTTAGGGCAGCTATAAGGTTTTAATAGGATGTAGGAGGCCGCCTTCGAGCCCGTCCCGTGGTGTGCGCACACCCGGGCGGGTATAATTTTTGCAGCCGGTTTGGCAAATAGGCTAGGCGTTAGGAATAGAGGCACGAATTAGCACGTGACCATATGGGTAAGTCCCCGCGAAGGTCGCGCCTTCAGCGGGTTTTAGGTTAAGTTCTTTTTTCTCTGCCTTTGGGCCATTTTTTTTCTCGTTTTCCGACCTCTGGGTCATTTTCTCGGCCTCTGGGTCATTTCTTTTATTTACTTGCGCCTTGGGGCATATATTTCAATTTTTCGGCCTCTGGGTCAATATTCAGGCTCCTGGGCCACCTTTTCAAAATTTTCCCGGCCTTGGGGCCATTTTTTTCAAATTTTTCGGCCTTCGAGGTGGTGTCGCCACAGGCGGAGTTCGCAGCTCCCTCTGGGACTCACCCCGCGAAGCGCCAGGCCTTTGGGTCAAATTTTTTCCAAACCGGCCTTAGGGCCTATCTTCCAAAGTTTCTCGACCTCGGGGTCTATCTTCCAAATTTTAGCAGCCTCGGGGCCAATTCTTACAAAACTTTCCGACCTCGGGTTCACATTTTCAAAAATTTCTCGGCTTTGGGGCCTATTTTTCAAAATTTTTTGGGACCTTGGGGTCAATTCACCAAAACTTTATCGACCTTGGGGTCAATTTTAAAAATTTTTAGGCCTAGGGGTCATATTTTCAAATTTTTCAGCCTCGGGGCCTATTCTCAACACTTTTCGACTTTGGGGTCAAACCTTTTCCAAAAATTTCGACCTCGGGGTCAATATTTTAAATCATCTCGGCCTTTGGGCATTCTTTCCAATTTTTTAGACCTTGGGGTCAAATTATAAAATTTTTCGGTTCAGGGAACTATGGCCTTTGTGGACGTGTTGCCCCAGGCAGAGGTAAAAAACTCCCAGGGACACATCCCACAAAGGGTCAAGACGTTTCCAAACCCACCCAGTTCTGCAAAAATACCATCAGCAACCAGCCGCGAGGCAATCTGCGCTCCTTCGGGAGAGCAATTAATCGATTCATTCCAGATAAATGTATAGCAACAGCTCCGTTTCCCGACGAAACAACAGATAGCAGTGAGGTCAGCACAGACAGAAAAAAGAAGGACAGTTTGGAATCCAATCCGATGAAACTCCAGCCAGTTTGATCGTAGCAAGACGTCAGTCCAGCAGACAGGCACCAGCCAATCCCCCAGGAAGATACAATTGCCACGAGCCAGTTCAAAGCAACACCCGATCGCGACGCTCAACATACATTAGGATGTGCCATCGTTCAGCCAGCAGCAAGCAGCAGCCGCTGCAAGGAAGAGAGACAATTCCTGTTCCCGCAGCTCGACGCCTGGAATCAGCCGAGTCACATCAGTCAGTCAGCAGAACAAATCAACGTCATCACAATGAAGTCTGCCGCCACGATTCAAATTTTTCCGGAACCAACAAGGAAATTTTCCACGTTTTTGTGCGCAACTTCGAGGACCACGTCACTTCAAGCCACCGCATCAGGCTCACCAATGAGACATAAAAGTGAGGAATTATTTACTAATTGTTCTCGCAGATTTCACCCGCGACACCACCAAAGACGTATGCGAACGCAACTCCGAAGCATCCTCGGAAGACACCAATGATGCGCTACGCTTGCAGTACGAAGACCAGTCGTAGCACCGACTCAACATCATCGAAGCGTGCTGCCAGTACACCGAAAAATGCAGTTTACATCAGGAGCGTTCCCAACGGCATTTCCCGGATGCGCCCAGCGACGAACGCGAGAAGATCATGTTCGAAAACATCCGTCACTATTCCATCGACGACGATCAGGTACCGTTTTCTTCTGGCCGCCACACCGACGTCGCACACGAGGATGAGCTGGTGCTCGCTGCGGACGGGCCTAAACAACCTCTCTGCGACACGCCAGTCTCATTGCTCGCGGCACCGGATGTGGCAACCGCCAGATTTGCATCAATCGATACCGAATCTATCCCGACCTCTCAACCCCGGTTAAAGCAAGCGGACATCCGCCCGCAAGTTCTTTCAGCTCTGTGACGTCTACATCCGACTCCATAGTAATTGATCGATGTCCAAACAGTGATTGGGAAGACAATTACCAAATCGAGATCAGCGTATTCGACCAAGAAAAACACGTTCCATCGCTGCCGCCGCCACAACAAGAAGCAACAGAGACGTCCCACACATCGGAGCTCCAATTTGCCGTGTCATCTGTCATCCGTGAAGCAGTTCCCAATCAAGCGTAAACGCCACCACTTCGATAATGCTCGTTGCGAAGAAGAAAATCCACCAAAGGACGTCACTAAACCACTGGTAACATCTATCGTTCTTGCTCACATTCAAAGTTTCAGAGCGAGATCCTCGGAAAGGGACACACCAATTGAAGATCCAAAGAAACCACAGTTCGCTCCAGCAGAAGCCGACCCAGAACAAATGGTACCAATACCAGTCACACAGTTCGAAATCTTCGTCCACCACGCGCACCGTGGATTCGCTGCCGTTTTGCCACCTGTTCACCAAGCAACCACAGTCAACAACCGACCGGTCCTACGATTCATCTACTTTTTTCGCGATTTACACCGGAAAGCACAGCAGGTAGCTCACACCACATCGTAAAATTAGTTGCAGAAAATCTCCTGGTCGTCTCGTACATCGGAAGACTTCCAAACACCATCGACAAACGTTTCGTCAGATCCCAAGAATGAGCTCTATTGGCCGGAAAACACAACTTTGGGACATCCCACGGGGACATCTGCCACTTGTTCACATCCGATTGCCCGGACATCATCGACGTCCCGCAGAACTTCGCCAACACAGGAGACACACCATCATCCAGGAAAGTTCCACAGAGCGACAATTCTCATCCGCAAGTCAACCAGCTTCACTGCCACACAACACCAATCCAGATGCAGCTAAGCTTGATGCTCCTCGTCGAAAAAGTCCTCTCACAAATGCCGTCCGACGTTGGTCAGTCTATGCAACCCGGGCGATGACGACACCCTTTCCCGAATCTTGCCAACAATTCCTATGTGAAGTCCGACGTCTCGAGCAACGACAAAATTAATCGCTGACAGCCGAATGCCTTGCCATCTTCACCGCCACAGCTCCGCCAGACAGCCAGACATCATCATGCAGGAAAAAAGCGAGAGAAAGATCATTCGCATGCGAACTTGACCGCTCCAACGTCACCTCTTTGAGTTCCAAGAAGGTCCTGGTTGTCATTATGAGTCACGCAGCCGCCGTCCAACCTCCAGGGAAAGTTCATCTCGATCAGATCAAAAAGTTTCTGGAAACTTCCACGTCGACCAGACCATCTCATCAACAAGTCGATCTGTCACCAGCACAGCTTCCACCGATCGCGCCGACAGCAACACCAATGCGCACATCGAGTAACATCGTCGCCAGCCCAAGCCAAAATGGACCGAAATCACAGGCAGCCCCATCCAGCTCGTCTCGACAGCCTCTTCCGCCTCCACTCGTCACTGGGACATCAGTGAACCACGAAGACATTCCATACGGGCTCCGCAAAACACGAAGGAAGCCAACGAGAGACCGGTATTGACTTCTACACAGACTTCTCCGGCACGCCGCGTGAAAGTCCCGGGCACAGAAAGCAACAGTCCAGACTAAGTTTTATTTTGGTAATTTAAAAAAAAAGTTTATTTAAAAAGAAAAAAAATACACACACATTTTGTTTAGGTTTTATTGTAGTTTGTTCCCCATTTTCCCCACCCCACATTTTCCGACTAACGTTTATTATTTTCCAGACCCTTCCCCATCAACGGTACAAGCAAGCAGAACCAATCTGAGCAACGCATCAATCATCCATCCGAGACCGTCAGTCGCAGTTGAGAGAGCCACCAATTTTGCTATCCGAGACACCATCGAGACCACCACATCCACGCAGAAGGACCACACGTTAGGCCTAGGCCGCCCGGACTTTCGACATCATCATCATCTAGGATCAGGGTCGATCCGGAATAAAAGGGGGGAGGTGTAATGTCCGGGCTAGCCCAGGCTTACATTCTCCCCAGGACACACGTCATCAGTCCACCTTGCCTCTCCTACCTGTCGATAACCCTCGATCATCCTGCGTCTCTCTGGCCTCCTCGTACATCTCGCCGCCGGTCTCGCACCTCCTGCGTCTCGCTGATCAACGCACACGTCTCGCCTCTGGTCGCACACCACCTGGACTCTCTCGCTCTCGTTCTCGGATTTAAATCTTTCCCGCCTTTTCGTTGCGCGCGAAAGCGCTCACAAAAAGGCTATAAAAGGGCCCAAAACCCTCATTCGGGAGGTGGCTCTTGTTTATGCCAGTTGGCCCTTTGCTCGTCCCTTTGCCCCTGTTGTTAGTCCCGTAGGTTTTCCCCGCTCTATTGTAATGTACCCTTTATTGTAGCTTGGGCTTGTGCCCCTTAATAAACGTTTTGTGAGTGTAACCGAGCGGTGTTGAGTAGAGTCGCGCGGCGCATAGCGTGGGCCAAGCGGCCCACGTTACTAATTAAACAAATAGTTAACGATGCTCCAATATTATTCCATTTCTCATATTGAAGCTCCGTAGTTTTCTAAACTAGTACCGTTTTCTCGGTGCGTCTTGGCTTTGAATTCTCATCAAATTCGCCATCCGAGGAATCGTCCGTAATCAGTGGATTCGTGTCATTTGACTCCTCCTCCTCCTCCTTTTCCTCCTACAGTAATTCACTGTTTTCAGAGAGTTTTTGGGGCGGATAGCCATTACTAAAGCATAACTAGCGCTGCGCCTAACACGGCTTTCTAGGCCCTACATGAAGGCAATCGCGCTCTATCGCATCTGTCTGCGTCTCTACAGAGCAGAGCGGCGTTATGCCAAGGTTAGCGCCTGCGAAAAAGAGACGCAGAGACGCGAAAAATGTTAGTATGTGCACGTGTACGTAAAAGTAAATGTTAGAAAGCGTCTGGTTATCGCTGACATTAGTTAGAAGAAAGTTACCCAATCATGTTTTGTCGCATTCTCGCGCCGAATTTTCACAAGCCTGTTGCGAACTTTCATTTCCTTAAGAAAAAGGTACCAAGTTTTGGGGTTTTTTGAATATTTACCACATTAAAATTGCACAATAAATTCAAAAAGCTGGCCTAGAAATACCGCGGCCATCGATTTGGCACCAAATTTGTTGGACCTTGGCGCATTTTTCCTGTATTTTCTCGTGTAGTCCCCGTGGAAAATCCAAAATTGTTTTTCAAAACCCTGAGGCTCGGCCATTATTCGACGAAATTTTTTTGTTTTTAGGTTATTGTGTTTTTAATCGATCTGCGACGTCAAAAGGTCAAACTCCGCCCACTTTTTTTCACGCAAAAATTCAAAATGCACTAAAATGTAATGTTCGCGTGAAAAAAGTGGGCGGAGTTTGACCTCTCACTCGATTGAGAACACAATAAAATGAAGTTTTCAACGCGAATAATCTAAAAATGATCGGAAATACTGAACAAGTAGAGTAAAATGTAGCAAAAAATCACGTTTTCTGTTGAAAAATTGACATTCACCGCTGGCCAAGTGCTATTTTCAAAACCCTAAGGCTTGGTCATTTTTTGACGAAAAATTTTCGTTTTTAAGTTAAAATAAAGTTTTAAACGTGATTAATCTGTATATGGTACAAAATCTTCAAAAATATGACAAAAATCCAATTTTTCTCTCGAAAAATGTCCAAGTTTGCTAACTTTCAGTGCTATTTTCAAAATCCTAAGGTTCGGGCCTTTTTCAAATGAAAATTTCTCGTTTTTGGATTAAAAGGAAGTTTTTAAAGTGATTAATCTGTACACGGTACAAAATCTTCAAAAATATTGCAAAAATCTGATTTTTCTGTAGAACAATGTCCTAACTTTCTCATGTTCAGTGCTATTTTCAAAACTCTAAGGCTTGGTCATTTTTTGACGGAAAATTTTCGTTTTTAGGTAAAAATAAAGTTTTAAACGTGATTAATCTGTATATGGTACAAAATCTTCAAATATATGACAAAAATCCAATTTTTCTCTCGAAAAATGTCCAAACTTGCTAATTTTCAGTGCTTTTTTCAAAACGCTAAGGCTCCGCCATTTTTCGACGAAAAATTTTCGTTTTTAGGTTAAAATGAAGTTTTTAACGTGATTAATCTGTATATGGTACAGAATCTCTGAAAATATGACAAAAATTTGATTTTTCTGTAGAACAATGTCCTAACTTTCTCATGTTCAGTGCTATTTTCAAAACCATAAGGCTCCGCCATTTTTCGACGAAAAATATTCGTTTTTAGGTTAAAATGAAGTTTTTAACGTGATTAATCTGTATATGGTACAAAATCTTCAAAAATATTGCAAAAATCTGATTTTTCTGTAGAACAATGTCCAAACTTGTAAATGTTCAGTGCTATTTTCAAATCGCTAATTGTAAGGCTCGACCATTTTTTGACGAATATGTAGTTTTCAAAATGAATAATTTGAAAATGACCTTGTCGAGTCAAATATTGAAAGAAAAACCAATTTTTCTGTGAAAAAACGACCTGGCCACGGAATAATGAAAACGCGCTCCACTGCGTATTTGGTCACACCGATTGGAAGTTTTTGTGCGTGCAATTTTAATGTAATAAATATTTTATTTACATTTTTTACCAGTTTCCCTTCAGTAAAACTTCCACTAACCCCGAACGACGCCTTTCCTTTGAACCGATCACTTTCCAGGACCGAGAAAACAATCGTGGCGGTCAGACAAATGACGATTGGCAGACAGACAAGAACCAATTCAAGCAGTGGCTCATTCCAGATGCGTTTAAATTGAACTGCCGCAATGATAATGGCGGTGAGAGCCAGCGAGAAGGCAATGATGCCGACGCAACGGTGAGCCCAGTTGAAAATGACACGTTTCGAGTGAGTTGGGCCACATCTGAAAGTGGTGAATTTAATGTAAGTTCGCAGTGCGGGACCATTTGGCTCATTTCCCACCTCAACAAACTATTGATCGGCTGCGCCACCGCCAACACGGATGAAATCACACCCAAATCCGTGTGCACCTCTGTCCAGTACTTTGATCCCGACCAGCTTCCCTTCCAAGTCCATTGTTGAGAGATGAAAATGCATAGCATTGAAGTACAAATGCACACGACACCCATAAAGTTGGCGGCTCTATGAATTTGAAACCAGACAGCCATTCCGAAGAGAGTTTGCTCTTTGAAAAGATCTTTGCCGAGACGGGCGAATAGGAAGCCGGTGGGAACGAAGAAGAGCCATCCGAGGATCATCAGAATAGCGTGTGCTTTTGAGAATTGTCTTCTCTGCTGTTTGGTGAGTCCTTCTTGTGGTGGAGGTGTCAGGGCAGCGAGGTTGAAGGAGACGGGTTGGGTGGATTCGGGAAGTGTCACATTGATTGGTAGATTCTGAATTTCAGGTTTAGGTAACATAGGTTTTTGTTTTGTGTTTTTTCCCAACCAAAAAAGAACCCCAATTCACCTTATCAAACCGATCCACGGCTATTTGAGCCTGGCACGTGTTGTCATTTCCATTGGCTTGACAATTCACCAAGTTTTCCACACCCTGGAAAATACTCGTTATAAAACGCTGCAAACTCGCTCCAATCAAACAAGATACTTGACATTCTCTTGGAGTGAGGCCACGCTTTCTCGTCACCAACGTGGCCGCGCCCTCCACTGTGCGAAGGGAGCGAGTTTGCAGCGCTCCGTACTGATAATAAAATAATCAATGTCATCGTAAAGTGCGCTCTACCGTACACGCGCGGAAACGCAATATAATTATTGGCAGGTAGCGTCCCAAAATATGCGAACCCACACTAATTAAAAAGCGTGTAAAGTTGGCACGCGACTGGTTGGGCTGCTGCAAGGCGATGCACATGCGATCCATTAAGAAATATAGAAGCGTCAAGGAAAACTTTTCTGGCGCATTTCATTTCTCGTGGATAAAATGGAGCGCCTTTGCATCGTCGATAAAATTATGTAGGTTTGAATAATATCAGACCCTGAGATAAAATTTTTTTTTCCAGTGCTATTTTCAAAACTTTAAGGCTCCGCCATTTTTCGACGAATATTTGTAGTTTTTAAACCAAAATAAAGTTTTTAACGTGATTAATCTGTATATGGTACAAAATTTTCAAAAATATTGTGAAAAACCGGATTTTCGGTTCAAAAATTTCTAATTTCCAGTTCTATTTTCAAAACCCTAAGGATCGGCTATTTTTTGACGAAAATTTGTAGTTTTTAAATTAAATTAAAGTTTTTAACGAGATTAATCTGTATATGGTACAAAATTTTCAAAAATATTGAAAAAAAAACCTATTTTTCTGTTGAAAAATGCTCAAACTTGCTCATTTTCAGTGCTAATTTCCAAACCCTAAGGATCGGCCATTTTTTGACAAAAATTGTTGATTTTTTAATTAAAATAAAATTTTAAACTTGATTAATTTGTATATGGTACAAAATTTTCAAAAAAATTGTAAAAAACCGGATTTTCAGTTCAAATTTTTCAAAAATTGCTAATTTCCAGTGTTATTTTCAAAACCCTAAGGCTTGGTCATTTTTTGACATAAATTTTTCGTTTTTAGCCAAAAATGAAGTCTTTAGCGTGATTAATCTGTATATGGTACAAAATCCTTGAAAATAATGAAAAAAACTAATTTTTGTGTACGGTTTTGCCAGGGTCTCAAAAATCTTTAAAAAAAATAAAAACCCACATTCTGGCTAAACGTGACATTCTTCGACAAACTCGTTCCTTTCTCATCCACCAATTTCAAGCTCAGCACATCTCCGGCTCTTGTCACCGTCACCCTCGTCCCCTCCGGAGCCTGGTAACAAAATGCACCTGGCTCACAAGCGGCCGGCGCAGCCAGGCTTGGCACGAGCAAACACGTGGAGAGGAAGGATAAGAGGAATAGCATTTGACCTAAAAACAAGAAAGTGAAAATGACCAAGGGGAAATGCGATGGATGCATATAGTGTCCATATTTGGATCATATGGAAGATATGAGTCAAATACGGACACTATATGCATCCATCGCATTTCACTTGATTGAAAATGACGAGGGGTAGGGTGGAGGCTCATTTATATAGAGACGGAATGAAGAAATGAAGAATGTGAAATGATAAACACGAAAGAAAACAAAACTGTTTGGTGTTTTGTTTTGTTTTGTTTAGTATACAATACTTCACTTCACTTCCGTACTTCTCATAGCTAAAAAAATAAAAATAATAGAATGACTCAAAATATAATGTGTCGGGTATCTTATCAGCTAACAAAAAAGTACTTGTGCAAACTCAAAAGTGTCAAGTTTGCGAAAACAGTAAAGAAACGGAAGGAAGAAAGAAAGGAAGGAAGTGAGTGGAAAAATGAAAATACAACATCATCATCATCTTTTCGTGATCGCGATGAACTGTTTGGCGAAACAGTGCAAGAAGAGGGGAGACGCAGAATAGACCAGAAAACAGAAAATGTGAAGATAGAAAATGAGGGGAGTGTACTGGAAAAAACGATTAAAAAAACAGAGAGAAACACCGAGAAAAAGGAATCCAATTAAATAAAATGGAGCCGTTTGACTCTTCAGAGCTCAGAGCAAAATAGGGTTCAAAAATGGAGAAAAAAAATTTTAAAGACGTCATTTGAAACTACAATATGGGCTAAATAGAAAATCCTTAGAAATGAACCTGTTATGTTCAACAGAGCGCATTTGCACCATACTCGAAAAAAAACTCGATTTTTGCATTTCCGCGTGGTCTCGAAAACTTTCAATTTGTCTTTCAATTGTCCAAAAGAAGTACACGAGGTGTGGCCAAACTCTTTTAATGCCTATCCACGCCTCCCATCCGCCAGCGAATTCGCAATGAAGCTCGTACCATTTTTCAATAGAAAAACCGTTTTTTCACAATATTTTTTAAATATTTTGTACCATGTACAAATTAATCACGTCGAAAACCTCAATTTGATTCAAAAACGAGGAATTTTCGTCTAAAAATGACCGAGCCTTATGTTAGCGTTTTGAAAAAAAGCACCGAACATGAGAAAGAAAATTTGGGATTCGATCGGTATAGAAACAAGTCATTTATACCGTATTTTTTTGCGCATTTTCAGATTAAAAACAGGTTAAAATTGAATTAATGAAAGGCGCTCTATTGGACTGGCAGTTACGAATTCCTAAAAAAAATATTAATGCAGATCCAAAAAGAAGCAATCGCGCTTGATGGCCAGAACACTATTTTCCTGGGTTTTGACGTATTTTTAAAAATGTTTTTTTTGTATTTCTTTTACAGATCACAGTGTGTTCGGGACTATTCACGCTTTTCAAAATTTTGCGGGCTATTTCTCGCTTCTCTGCGTCTCCATTTTCGCACGCAAAACTCAAGAAAACGTTCTGCACTGTGGAGACGCAGGCGCATTTGTCTGCGTCTCCGCAGTGCATAGCGCTTCGTCCGACACGCTGTGCGAAGGATCGGAATACATTTACATCATACGTTTCCTACCTAAAATGCGTCATTCTCTCGAATTGTATATACATCTTCCTGCCCAATTCGTCACGACTACATTGATGACATCATCACAAGAATTTTCTTGCTTGTTCCGCTGATCGGGCGCGAGCTGTGCATTAGCAATGGCTATTAACTATTTTTAATGGCTAATAGCCATTCTGTAAACTATTTCCAACGGCTAATAGCCCTATGGCCTGTCATATCGGCGCCAAAAATTCCCCTGATGGTTTTAGCGGAAATTTTGGGGTAAACCTTAACATTTTGTGAGTGAATGTATTGTTAACAAGTTCTAAAATATGTATTTCTCAGCTAGTTTTTGAATTTTTGGATTTAAAAAAAATTAAAAAAAATGACAAAAAAAATTTTTTATTTTGGAAAATTTGAAATTTTTTTTTGAATTTTCTGTAGTTTTAAATTGAATATACCATGTTGGCTGTTAGCTGTTACATTTTCAATAGCTAATAGCCATTCTATAAGCCAATTTCTTCTGTTTCTGTAAAATTTGAAAAAAAAAATTTTTTTTGCAAAATTTGAAATTTTTTTTTTTAATTTTTAAATTTGATTTTTTAATTTTTAATTTTATGCTGTTTTAACTTTGAAATTTGTAAATTTTAGCTCCCATTTGCCACTTTACATCCCGTTTGGACCATTTTGGAATGTGGAATTATTTAAAATCATTCCCCACTACCGTAATAAATCGCAAAATGAAACATAACTTTTTTCGGGTTTCTTTGCTTTTAATTACTGCCAACGGGCTGTAAATGAATGAATTACGGTTTAAAGATTCTTAAGAAAGTTTGAAATTACAAAAATTTTTCGAAAAAATTTTTTTTTTAAGTTAAAATTATTTTGTCGTCATCATGCCAAATAACAATATATTATTCCTTTTTTCATAAACATTTGACCTTGATAAGGGTAAAAATAAACGTATCACTCCATTTCAAACCTCTTGACTACA
This sequence comes from Caenorhabditis japonica, assembly GCA_963572235.1. Lineage (NCBI taxonomy): Eukaryota > Metazoa > Nematoda > Chromadorea > Rhabditida > Rhabditidae > Caenorhabditis > Caenorhabditis japonica. Next base: position 18,884,028 of record OY754343.1, on the reverse strand, counting down.
TATTTCAAAGATCTGGTGAAAAAAAAATTTTTTTTTTTAAATATTTGATAAAGTACAGTCTAGCCGCTCCCATGTTCGCCGATTTCGTACGACAAGAATTGTTTCTTAAATTTGGATAACAGAGAGAAGGAAAGAGAGGGAGAGCGGGGGGGGGGGGGTATTAGCGGTAGAGCGCATTTACATCGGGCAGCTTGTTCTTGGTCTTAGAAATGGGGAAAGTGCTCAAAACAAATTTAAAAATAAGGAAATATACAAAAAAAATGATTCCGGTCATGCTTTGGACTCGATAAAAATCGATTAAAATTTTGAAAAAAAAAATGAAATTTTTGGATTTTTTTAATTTTTAAAAATTTCTATTTTTTCCCTAATTTTTTGTATATTTTCTAGTGTAAATCTCAAAAAAAAAAACGGATTCGATAAGTTCTAGCAGAAAAATGCGAAAAATTCAATTTAAACACGTTGGTGGTGTTTGCAGACTTTTCAATCTACAGTAATCCAAAAAGTTTGAAAATTTGGATTTTTGAGCTCAAACAATTTTTTTAATTTACCGGGAAAAAGAGAAAAGACATACACAGACAAACTAAAGCAAAAACCTGCTAAAATAAAAAAAAAAAAAACGGAGTCGCTACGCAATGAGAGAAATTTCTAGCCCATCCCTTTTATTCCAGAATCCTTATCAGTGTGCATCCGTGCAATTTCCAACTTTTCGAGTAAAACTCTTTGTCATTACGTCTGCGCCTCCACTGCCTCGTGTACTATTTCCCGTGTCCGTCTATCAATGAGTTCATCGATGAAACGCCAAAAGTTTCCATCGGCAAAAATTGAGTTGAAAGATGAGAGAACAGTTTATTTAAAAGTTGTAGAAATTGTGGGTAAAAGTTAAGAAAAAACGTGGAAGACGGCTATATATACAACAAAACATTGTGTGTGGTACAGTTTACCGGGCAGACGAACCAAAAAAAAAAAAAAAACAAAAGGTCCGATTCTTTTTTTTTTGTACATACTGGATGAAGAAAATTTCAGTCAGTAGCAGCAGCACAGCATCAGCGTTTACTCGTCCTCCTCCTTGTAGAAACGACGCATTTTCACGAAATTCTGAAAAATGTATTTTTAAAACTGTGGAAGTTGGCTATTAGCCACTGATAGCAACTATTGGGGATCGGCTCGCGGGTAAGATTGGTTTGGCGCGAGCTTGGCTTAAGCTGGACAGAGGCCTACCGTAGTCTTGACTTAGGCCTAACACGGACCTATGAACAAGTGTGTTGACGGTAAACAGCGCGAAAGCCGAATAGGCAGCGATATAGCCATTAGCCATCGAAAATAGAAGCCACTGGCGCATAATTGGCACCTAATTGGCTATAGGCGCGTAGTTTGGCTTGGGTATGGCTTTTAGCCGTTGAAGAGGATTATTAGGCATCGACAATTACAAACAGCTCCCTTTGGCGCATAGTTGACATATACTCGGCGATCGGCGCGAGTTTGGCGCGTATATGGCAAGCCTAGGTAACTATGTGGCTATTAGCCGTGGAAAAACAAGATATATTAAATAATTTAGCATTTTTGGGGTCAACTGGCGATTGGCACAAGTTTGGCGCGTGTATGGCTAGTAGCCGTTGAAAATGAAATGGCTATTAGCCATTGGTAAATAATCAGCACTTGATCGGCAATCGGCGAGAGTTTGGCGCGCATATGGCTATTAGCCGTTGAAAAGGTTTTTTTTTGATAGCTAATAGACATTTTCCTCGGCTAATAGCCATAAAGCCGCCATTATCTATATCCGCTATATCCGCGCCGAAAGTTCCCAGAATATGTATCAGAAAATTTGAAAACAGAAGGCAGCTAGTAAAACACCTGATTTCAAGAAGCAAAACTTGCGAGATTTTCGGCGCGGATCTAGGCAGCTATATGGCTATTAGCCATTGAAAATGAGAGACAATCGACTTGCGACATGAAAACGGTCTGCGTCTCTTCAAATATCACTGTGTTCGCGTGGTCGCGCACAAATAAGTGGGCGGAGTTTCGTTTCGATTCGCGTTCTCATGTCGCAATTCGATTGAAAACACAATACTTGGCACCTAATTGGCGATAGGCGCGGGCCTAAATCCATTTTTGGCGCGTAAATGGCGATTAGCGCTCAAAATCGGCGATCGGTGCGAGTTAGGTGCGGGCATGAACATACCTTTGGTGTAGTCGTGAATCTGAAGCAAGTGTTCGCCGGAATCAGAATCAAATCGCCATACTCGCACAAAATGCGCACCCATTGTCCATTCTTGTCCTCCACATCATAATACGCACACCCCTCGATAATCATGCGAGCCTGCTGAAACGGAACAGTCGACTCCTCGAACAGCTCCTCAATCTTGTCGTCGAAATTGGCGGTGGTCTCGGCGTCGAGAGTGAAAATGTCCTCCTTCTTAAAGTTGTGCTCCAACTTTAACGTCGTCAATCTCTTGGCGAGAGCCACTTGGTCAAGAGTGTCCAGCTTCCAGTAGAGCGTACCGGTTCTCTTGCTCAACTCGTCTGGCGTGATCTTCTTTGGCGGGAAGAGATGGTGTGGGAGTCTTGGGTCACCGAATGGGTACGGCTCCATTTGCCAGATTTGCACCATTTCTGAACGTTAGGAAACTGTGCGGAGAGAAAAACAACAAGCGTTCAACATGAAACGAAACGAAAAGGAACTTCAAAACAAAAAAGAGAAAGACACGAAAGAAAAGCAGGAACAAGAGGCTAAGCCAAGGCTTAAAAAAGGGTCAGTGTGTGTCCGAAGTAAATAAATAGTAACCACTATGTACATACATACATACATATTACTACAAAAGAAGAAGAAGTAGAAGAAGACGTTAACACCCCAGGCTCCGCCCACTTTTACCTAACGTCTCGACTCGTCTCGTCTCGTCTCTTCTTTTCTTTTCTTTTTTTTTTCTTCCTTCTCGAATGGCAAACAAACCTGTTAGGTACTTTTTTTTTATCATACCGCAAACAGTAGAAACAAAAAAAAAACACAGAGTGAAACAAAGAGACGACGTACTTGATGATTGAGTTCTAAACGACCGCCAAAAGGAGACGATGGCTAACCGTCGTATTCGCCAGATTTCGGCCACGGCAGTGCCTACGTCACCTCTCGACGAATTCGAAAAAAAAAGGAATAGTTGGTTTGTTTTGAGATGGGAACTTATTTTTAGGAAAATGCCTTTGCGTTTTGGCTAATAGCCGTTGCATTTACTTGCAGTGCAGGCCTGGCCTAGACCAGTGCCGAAAGCTAAATAGGTGCCAACTATCTCTTAATGATTGCTAATAGTCTATATCTATCTATCAAAAATTAGCCGATTTTTCAGGAGCAGGGCTATTAGCCATTAAAAATGACACAGGAAAATTATTGACGCATAATTGGCATTTGATCAGTTATAGCTGCGGGCCTAGAGCTGACAAGGTGAAATGCGTTGGATGCATATAGTGTCCGTATTTTAATCATGTCGTCCTTTTGGTTCATTGGACGGTATATTATAACTTTTTATATATTTTTTGCATTAAAATAAATAAATTGAATGCATATACACAAGCCTGCGACATTTGGCGACTTTGCCTCTGCTTTTTTTTTCACTGATTTTTGTACTTCAGCTCTTTCAAATTTCGTGCTTTTTGTGGCTGGATTAGTAATGGGGTTATTCACAAAACCGGAAAAAAAGGAAGAAAACGGAAAAAAAAAACTTCGGGAAAAATCGGAGAATGCTTCGATTGACCTGAAATTTTGGGAAAAATTGGAAAAAATTCTCCTGTACACGCTCACAAAATTTTGGACCGAAATATCGATTTTTTTTTCTGAAAATTTTTAAAATCGATATTTCGGTCCAAAATTTTGTGAACGTGTACGGGATAATTTTTTTTCCAATTTTTCCCAAAAATTTCAGGTCAATCGGAGCATTCTCCGATTTTTCCCGAAGTTTTTTTCCGTTTTCTTCCTTTTTTTCCGGTTTTGTGAATAACCCCATAAAATTTGTAAAGTGTAAACGTTAATCAAACGACGCGGATTCATTAAATATCTCGAGCCTAATTTACATAAATGCACGATATGATTCTAATATGGACACTATATGCATCCACCGCATTTCACCTGTCGACTTAACGCAAGCCTGATGCGAGCCTTACGTAGCCTTACGTAGCCTTACGTAGCCTTACGTAGCCTTACGTAACATAATCATGACGCCGGCCTAAATTAGGCCTCACAAGAACCTATAGAGCGGAAATTTAAAATGGCTAATAGCCAGACTATAAAAAACAAAACCTAAAAAACTCAGTTCCATATTTGGACAGAAAATGTCTTGGAACATGAAAAAATTAAAAAGTTTGTTGTCAACTAACCGTTCGTTTTTCGTTTTATACTCGTACCACACGCCGCCCGCCTACCTTCACACACACACACATATCAAAATTCGGGTTTGGACGAACAAGCGTCACCACTTCCTCTCGTGGAACAATAGATAATTACACAACAAGTAGGATCGGTGATAACGCCATTGTCCTCTGCCCTGAAACTTGTGCGCGTGTGTGAAGGTGTGCGGGTCACTTTTGATCATCATCTAGTCTTGTAGACTAGACTACAAAAGGCCCCTCGTAGGATGTGAGGATGGATTATTGAAGGTCGTCTCGTAAAAATTAGCCCTGTAAATTCGCTCCATTCGAACTGGGGCTCGCTGGCGACGAGAGAGTGCTTACAATGGGGAGAACGCGCTTTTTTTCTCTGAGTCTCACTCTTTCACTGTGCGATTAGAGCGAGCACGAACAAAACGGTACCTTCTCGAAGCGACCAGCGGAACATCGGAGCGTCGTATTGGTGCAAGAAAATCAAAAAACATCAAGTGGCCTGCTAATCTAATCAAACTACACTCTCCACTAGGGTCAAGTAGAAATTACAAAAGGAATGAATGCACTTTGTTCTTGTTTTGGGGCGGAAAAGTCCATGACGTCAAGTTTAAAGATAAATGTTCATTATCTGGAGTGCTAACGGCTGCATTACGCTTCTTGGCCCGCGCGCTGCAGTCGCGTCGCGTGGCTACGCTGTCTCTCGTCTGCGTCTCTCAAAATAGAAGCTGACGGCGTTTTTTCTCGAAAATTGCTAACGACAGTAAACGCGAATTTCGCGCGTCTCTGCGTCTCTATTTTCCACGCGTTTGTACAGCTAAGTATGGCAGAACGAATGCTCTGCGCTGTGGAGACGCAGACATGCGATAGGCGCGTGCGCTTGACTTCATGATGGCCTAGAAGCCGGTATAATTGATACTGTTTCTTATTGTTAAAAGCAAACATGTTTCTTTCGACCCCCCCCCCCCCCCCCAGCCAAAGTTTAACAAAAACTAACCAATTTCATCTTTCCCTCAACTGTTTCCAACATTGACAGTCGCCAATAAGTGTGTAACATTAATTTTTACTACTCGTGAACAAAATAGACGGCTAATTCAAATGCTTTCCATGACGGAGAGACAAATTGGAAAAAAAGAACAAAAAAGCGCTGCCCTCGCACAGTGATCCGCGCAGTGAGACACAGAGAAAAACAACGCGCTCTCTCAATTTTCTGCACTCTCTCGTCGCCAACTCGTCCACTGCGAATAGAGCGAATTTACAGCGCTCCTTACTACAAAGAAAAAAAGTAAAAGAATATGGAAATTGGAAATTGAAAATGCAACACAAAAACAGGATGTATGTACAGTTTGTTAAATAGGCGACTAGTGGATTCTCGCAGTTTCAAGTGGAAATTTAATAGAAAAGGGAAAAAGGAAAAGAAGAAAACAATGAAAGATTCATATTCAACTCCATCTGTTTATTTCTTGAACTTTCTGCTTTGAAAGCACTGGAAATTGAAAATTCAATTTTCTGGCCGAGAATTTTCAAATAGGGTTTTCTAGGCCATAGAATTTAAATTTTTCTAAAACAATTTCTATAAATGTGGCTGCAGGCAGTTAAAAATTGGTTAGAAATGCGAGAAATTAATTTAAAAAAAATGAATTAAAACCCAAATGGCCTAGAATTTCCATTTTGGGTTTTCTAGGCCATCATGTTAGAATTTAAATTTTTCAAGAAATTTTGCCACAAATGTGGCTGCAAGCAGTTAAAAATTTGTTACAAAAGCGAAAAATGAAATTAATAAAAATTAATTTTAACCCAAATGACCTAGAATTTTCATTTTGGGTTTTCTAGGCCATGTATGCAAAAGTTAAGTAACCTGGCCGAAAACTGCCAAAAAAAAAATGTGTTTTTAGATTTTTTGCCACTATTTTGGCTGCTGGCTATTAAAAAGTGCCAAAAAAAAACGCGGAAAAACAACTGAAAATTGAAAATTAAATTTTCTGGCCGAGAATTTTCAAATAGGGTTTTCTAGGCCATAGAATTTAAATTTTTCAACAAAACTTTTTAAAAATGTGGCTGCAATCAGTTAATAATTGGTAAGAAATGCAAGAAATACATTGAAAAAATGAAATATAACCCAAATGGCCTAAAATTTTCATTTTGGGTTTTCTAGGCCATAATGTTAGAATTTAAAATTTAAAACAAAATTTGCCATGAATGTGGCTGCAGGCAATTCAAAATTGGTTAGAAATGCAAAAAATGAAATTAAAAAATTAATTTAACCCAAATGACCTAGAATTTTCATTTTGGGTTTTCTAGGCCATGCATGCAAAAGATAAGTAACCTGGTCGTTAACTGCCAAAAAAAAAGGATTTTTAGATTGTTTTGCCACTATTTTGGCTGCTAGCTAATAAAAATTTCCGAAAAAAGAGCGCGGAAAAAAAACTGAAAATTGAAACTTCAATTTTCTGGCCGAGAATTTTCAAATAGGGTTTTCTAGGTCATAGAATTTAAATTTTTCAACAAAATTTTCTAAAAATGTGGCTGCAGGCAGTTAAAAACTGGTTAGAAATGCGAGAAATTAATTTTAAAAAATGAATTAAAGCCCAAATGGCCTAGAACTTTCATTTTGGGATTTCTAGGCCATCATGTTAGAATTTAAATTTTTATGGAATTTTGCCAAAAATGTGGCTCGTGACGGTTGAAAATGAGTTGGAAATGCGAAAAATTAATTTTAACCCAAATGGTCTAGTATTTTCATTTTCGGTTTTCTAGGCCATGTATGAAAGGAGCTGAAAACTGAAATTTCAATTTTCTGGCCGAGAATTTTCCAAACGGGTTTTCTAGGCCATCATGTTAGGATTTAGATTAAAAAAAACAAGTTTGATGTAGTTTTGTATTTGCAAGGAAAACGCTTAATTATACTCGGTATAAAACGCTGAAAACTCGCTCCAATCGAACAATAACTTTCACATGCGTGAGGTTTCGAGAAATCAGAGCAAAACATCGGCCACGGTCTCTCAGTTTTCTGCACTCTCTCGTCGTCAACGTGGCCGCGTACATCACTGTGCGAAGGGAGCGCGTTTGCAGCGCTCCGTACTGAGAATACCCCATAGCGTTTTTTTTCGATAAGACGAGACGCAGACGAGAGAAAGCGTTGCCACGCGACGCGACCGCAGCGCGTGGACTAACAAGCGTTTGCAACAACAACAAAAAAAAAAGAAAAGCGTACCCCGTCCACAAAATTCAGAAAGTCTTTGACTTTTTAATCTTTCCAACCCCCGTTCAAGGTCGAAACATTGGCAATCTATTTTTTGCCAACTTTTAACGGTTTAACTGCCACTAGAATTTCACCTTGAATCAGTTTTGTTATCACTTATCAGAATAGAGAATTTGAGAAACATATCACAGAAAAGCAGGCATAATGCAATTCAAAGTCGGTAGGGAAGTTAGTTAAAACTAGAGTCAATTGCGAATCAAAGATCGCGGCACGGTTAGTAAGCGAGTGGGCTAAATCATCGTGAATCGAGGAGAACGACAATTAAGAGAAAATTGAAATTAAGGGGTTCAAAATCTAATAGTAAGAACGAAAATCTGTTGTTTTTGGCTTGTCTACTGAGAAGATTTCGTAGTAAGTAAATACTGAAGGTTGTCATGTGAAAAAATAAGAAAAATTGACGTTAGATTGATATTGGCGTTAAAATTCAGTTGTGAAAGGCAGAAAAACGGAAGACGGAAGGCGGAATTCGGTTAACGGAAAGCGGAACGTGGAAGCTGGAAGACGGAAGAATGACGGAAGGTGAAAGGCGGAAGCGTCAGCCACGAAAATACACACTGGACTATCCCCAGACGATGTCTCTAGAACTCCAAACAATCATCAGTTCAAACATACTTTAAATTACAGACAATACTCAAAGATCAGCCCCGCCATGTTGAGCTCAATTGTTGCTAATGACGGTTTGATTTCAATTCCCCCGCCGCGACGCGACAAAACCACAAGCAATTACGAGACAAGCTCAACAACTTTTGGCTCTTTTTCTTTCTATGCCCTCTTTTCCCATTTCGGCTACCCTTTTAAGCACCACCCACTTTTATTCTCAGCAGCCATTTTACTTGTTTTCCTCCAAAATAATGAATCATTTGGCTTCAACTCCTCTCCCAGGATTCGCAGCACAATGTGCTTCGGAGACACAAATGATCACAAGAACTGCGTTTTTATTCCGCTCAAACGTCTGTGTTAATGACTGTATTGCAGTGGCTACACTGGTTTTGACATATCTGGTAATTTTGGGGAAATTCTTATGGGGTGGATTTTAATTACTCTGGAGCCAGGGAATGCGCACCGCACCGCACCGCACTGGCGTACTTGTTTTCAGTACGAAACGAGAGAGTGCAGAAAATTGAGAGAGCGCGCTTTTTTCTCTGAATCTCTCTCTTTCACTGTGCGATTAGAGCGAGCACATTTAGTCGAAACAAATAGAAAGCAGCCCATCATGTACGTACAAAAAAAAACCACAAATTCCTTCAAGGTTCTGAGAAGATTGAAACAAAAAACCGTGTTTCCCAACTCGACACATGTGCTGATATGGATCAGTCTGATTCTGGTCAATGCTCATGAGCTCATCTATGGATTTATTCAGGTGCGTTTTATCTAACTGTCTGACCTCTCTCCTATCAAAAAACGCGGCATCGATAGAGCGCGTTATAGATTTCCACGATTTATCGCGCTCCACCGCCGCTAACGCGGCGTCGCGTCAGCGGTAGAGCGCGTTACGTTATAGATTTCTGCAAAAGTGGGAAAACAAGATTAAACGTTTAATTTGATTTAATTGTCTGCCACTTTTTGGACAAGATTCATGCACTTGCGATCAAAAAAGTAACAAAAAAAACTAATTATTACCAACATGTCTGGCAAGCTTGAAAATCAAAGAAGGTGCACTATTAAATTTGCAACAAAAAAAAAACAATTAAAGGCGTCCAAGAAGAGTATACGAATAATCATCTGCTGGCCTTTTAGAAAATTCTGTTTTTCGCTATTATTTTCTATTGTCGGCCCGCCAAAATGATCAAACGCGCTCCGCTGAACTCAGTACTACGTGGATTTCATTTTGGTTTCCAAATTATATCATTTCACGTGTAAATTCAACGTGAACTGAAATAATTTGGAAACCAAAATGAAAATCTCATAGCGTTGAGTTCAGCGGAGCGCGTTTGACCATTTTGGCGGGCCAACAATACACATTTTAGCTTTCTGGTTTTACCTCCCGCCTCCCGATTTCCGCCTTCCGTCTTCCTTCTCCCATATTTTAGTTTTCGCGTTTCCAGCTTCCGTTTTTCCTTTTTCGTTTCCGCTTTGCTCTTTCCAGATTCCGTCCTCAATCTTCCGTCTTCTGGTTTTCAGCTTCCGTCTTCTGTCTCCCGTCTTTTATCTTTCACTTTCCGCTTTCCGTTTTACAGTTTCCGGCTTCCGCCTTCCGACTTCCGTCTCTCGTCTTCCGTCGTCTGTCTTCCGCTTTCCGCCTATCATTTTCTAGCTTCCGATTTCCTTTTCCCAGCTTTCGCTTTCCGTTTTCACGCTTTTCATCTTCCGCCTTCCATCTTCCGCTTCCCGCTTCTAACCTTCCGTCTTCTGCTTTCCAGCTTTCCGTTTTCAAGCATCCGCCTTCTGTCTTCCGCTTCTCGCTTTCCATTATTTGCCCTGTGCTTTTCGGTTACCTGCTTCTGCCTTCTGTCTTCCGTTTTACCAGGTTCCGCCTTCTGCTATCCAGATTCCGGCTTCCGCCTTTCGTGTCCTGACTTTCCGCTTTCAGCCTCGCGCTTTTTGTTTTCCGCTTTCCGTCTTCCGTTTTGCGCCTCTCGCTTTTCTTCTTGTGTCTTTCGCTTTTTAGCTTTTAGTTTCCGTCTTCGGTTTCCCAGCTTCTGTTATTCTGTCTTTCATTTTCCGCTCTCAAGTTTCCATCGTCAGTTTTCCTGCTTCCGTCTCCAACTTTCCATCTTTCGCTTTTCAGCTTCCGTCTTCCTCTTCCCGCCACCCCTCTACCGTCTTTCGCTTTTCAGCTTTTAGTTTTCCGCCTATCGTTTTCTAGCTTCCGTTTTCCGCTGTTGGTGTTCCGCTTTTCACCTTCCGTCTTCCAGCTTCCGTCTTCCGCTTCCAAGCTTCCCCTTCCACTGTCGAGCTTCCGTCTCCTGCGTTCCAGCTTCGGAAGACAGAAGATCGACGGAAGAACTACTGCCAAATGACATCTTACGCCACATAGTCTACTCCTTTTGGACTTCAATTTCCTTCACCAAAAATCCAACAAAAAAAAACAACTCATTTTTAAGCTAATCGTTAATCCGAAAAATTCAGAACTGGTCCCTGTACCGTTCCTTGGTGTATTACGACCAGCCGTGCAAAATTATGTTCAACGAATATGAATGCTTCAATTACTACATCGCCAACATCCTCGTACGCCTTCTAATTCTCTTCACCAATTGCGCATTGACAATTGACAGGTAAAAAAATATCAGGGCTCGGTGATTTTAAATCGTTGATTTCGGGTGTATGATGGCTACGGCTAATAGCCAAGTGTTTTTTCTTTCAGACTAATAACCTTCCTCTTCCCCTTAAACCCATGCTCTTTTCTTCGCGGTATTCTCCTTTTCATGTTATCGGTGAGCATCTTGGTTCCTGGCTCTTCAAAGCTTACAGACTATTGGTTTCAGCTAGCCGCTTCAATAGTATTTAGCTTTTTTCTGGTCGATGAACCAAGTGCAAATGTTCAGCCAAATTGTTTTGTGCGAATAAACCGAGATATTGACGAGCTAACCGATCAACTTCTCTTCTACTTCTGGGTCTGTCTGACATGCCTTCTTCTCAACATTTTTGCATGGTGCTCGAGTTGTTACTCGCTTCGAAAGTAAGGGAAATTCTCTCCGATGTTCCGATGTTCGATCCTACGTGTCTGCGTCTCCACAGTGCAGAGCGTTCGTTCTGCCACGTTTAGGGAAGTGCGGCCAAAAATGGAGACGCAGAGAGGCGAGAAATGAAATGCCACGCGAAAATTCGCTATCAAAAACGTAGTCCCGTATACGCCGTGCTCCGATGTCCCGCAGGTCGTGCAGGGACATCGGAGCGTATTAAACATCGGAACTGAATTTCGCTCTTGAACACATAATACATCTCACCGTTTCCGTCCGTTCAGCAAAAAGTTCATTCTCCGTGACCAATATTCAAAAAGAGAGTCTCTAAACTGTGCAATCGTCTTGTCAATCATTCTCCTTTTTCAAATGATTGCAATTGGTTTCTACTCGATTTCCATCGTCTTCATATTGAAGTTCTACGAGTTTTTCGATCATATTGTCATGGCAAATTTGATTCTTTGGTTTTACGTGAGTTTTAAAAAGATGCACATTGAATGAGCTTTTGATCTATGCAATACACTTTGTACGCGGCGATAGGGATGCTTCTAATTTGCAAACAAAAAAAAACGTAACCTCAGTGGGCAACTTTGAACGCTCCCCCGTTCCCAGAGACGGATGGAACGCCGGGCAATACAAAATATTACTTCTGCTCTCTCTCGTCGCCAACGTGGCTGCGTCCTCCACTGTGCGAAGGGAGCGGGTTTGCAGCGCTCCGTACTAATAATATATTGTTCATTCGCGAAAAAAGCAAGTGCGCTCCACGAATCGTAGTACTACGTGGATTTCATTTTCGTCGCCAAATTATTTCATTTCATGTGTAAATTCAACGTAAAATGAAATAATTTGGCGACCAAAATGAAATCCACGTAGTACTAAGTTTCGTGGAGCGCACTTGCTTTTTTCGCGAATTGACAATACCATGATATGCGATGTGAGACAGTGAATATTGAAAGAATATGATCTTTCTTATATAGAAAATTTTAGATTAGTCTGTGTGTTTGTTTGTGTGTCTCACACACACGAGTTTGCAGTCGACAAAACTCGATCTCGCGACCTTACGATTGACGTTCAAACGTGCTAACCACTATACCACAAGGGTCACGAGAACTTGAAAGAAATAGAGAAAAGAAATGATTGCCATTACCATCAATAAAAACAAAAATAAATATTTGACGAAGGCGACTTAGTCGCCACAAGCTGCAGGCTTGTTTATTAGAGGAAAACCCGGCCCTGCGGTTAGAAAAACCTCTGTAAGCGAACTTCAAGGTAGTGCGCGTGCGGCCTAGCTGGAAGTTTCCCGGCAAGGGAATCAGAATATCAGTTGCTGAATAGCAGGCTTCGACGATAGTGGGGTACCAAAAACAGCTGCACAACACTCTCCGAGGGTGAAGCACTGCGTGACCGACGATAAACTGACGAAAGAACAACTGCGACTAAACGAGATAGGGGAACGGACGAGAAACTGTCAAGAATGAGCAATCTGGCTTAAAATAATATTATCGGTGCGCGCTTTGCGTGTTTCATACACTTCGCATACACTTGTGCGTCGAGGCGATGCATTTCTGGTGCGTGCTCGCCACGGTGAGCGATTGCGGGAAATCGATCGGGCGGAGTGATTTCATAGGAATTTCCTTGGGAAATTCCGGTTCATAAACAGACAATACTGCGGTTTATCAACATCGAACGGGTCACGGGTGCTGGTCCTTTGCAATTTGTTTTCGTTGAACACAATCTTGGCAATGTACCACTTTATGCGAATTCATGTTTTTCGAAATGAATTTTTCAAGCAGAGAGCGTGAAAGCGAAAAATATCGGCCAAGCTCTCACAATTTTCTGCCCTCTCTCGTCGCCAACGTGGCCGCGTCCTCCACTGTGCCAAGTGAGCGAATTTTTAGCGCTTTATATCAAACTGTGTTTGCGTGGTGGCGCGAAAAAAAAGTGGGCGGAGTCACGCGATAAGAAAGATACGACAATGATGGAGAGAAAATAGGAGAATACAAAATAGAGAAACGTCAAAGAAAAAATAAGAAAGCACACATTAAAACAAGGCGGCGTGAGCACAAGTCCCGCGACTGAAGTGAAATGACATGCGACCCCGCCTTTTATACGGCCAGAAAAGGGCAGAGTCAAAGAGATTATTGATTGGTGGAATGTCCGATCGAAATGGTCCAGTCGCAAAGGCCAGAGTGCACGATTGGTGCAGAGACGCGAGACGGCAGGCGGTGAGTGTGCGTGTATCCCAGTGATGAACGCTTGGAGACGCAGGGTGAGACGCAGGGTGAGAGGCAGAAAGGCGCGCGCGGGAGCAGCGTCGGGCCCGGAATAATCCTTTTCCTGAGTAAGTAAGTGGCCAGCTAGAAAAAAAAAATACGTCAGCCCGTTAATTTAGGCCTCGTCCGGCACTATCACTTAGCCTCTTGAGGCCGTCACATAGAGCGCGTTTGCATCACCACGTACAGAACCTGACAAACAACATTTCAGACGTACCCATGGGCAGCACTGTCTCTTCCAAGCGGAATAATGTTGGCCACAAGCTTAATCTCGTTGCGAAGACGTCGAATAATCAACGTGATGACATTGGAGAACAAGAAAGAAGATCAAAAATCGTATTTTATAAAATTGAATCAGACTTGGGGATAGGATGGCAGGACTGGCATTGTTTCTCAAAACATTTCGTTTTTGTTAAATTACAATGTTCTGTACTGACAATTTTACTGAATCACATAAATAAAAAATTTGAAAAAGCTCAACTAATTGTCAAATTTCAAAATTGTCAAATTGTCGAAATGTCAAATTGTCATATTGTCAAATTGTGACATTGTCAAATTGTCACATTGTCACATTGTCACATTGTCAAATTGTCAGATTGTCGAATTGTCAAATTGTCAAATTGTCAAATTGTCGAAATGTCAAATTGTCAAATTTTCTGATTGTCAAATTGTCAGATTGTCGAATTGTCAAATTGTCGAATTGCCAAATTGTCAAACTGTCAAATTGTCAAATTGTCAAATTGTCATATTGTCAAGTTGTCAAATTGTCAAATTATCAAATTGTCGAAATGTCAAATTGTCAAATTCTCAGATTGTCAAATTGTCAAATTGTCAATATGTCACATTGGCAATGTGTCAAATTGTCAAATTGTCAGATTGTCAAGTTGTCGAATTGTCAAATTGTCAAATGGCCAGATTGTCAAATTGTCCAATTGTCAAATTGTCAAATTGTCAAATTGTCAAATTGTAAAATTGTCAAATTGTCAAATTGTCATACTGTCTAATTGTCAGATTGTCAAATTGTCAAATTGTCATATTGTCAAGTTGTCAAATTGTCAAATTTTCAAGTTGTCAAAGTGTCCGATTGTCATATTGTCAAATTGTCATATTGTCAAATTGTCCAATTGTCAAAGTGTTAAATTGTCCAATTGTCAAATTGTCAAGTTTTCAAATTGTCAAACTCTCAAATTGTCAAATTGTCAATATGTCAAATTGTCCAATTGTCAAATTGTCAAGTTGTCAAGTTGTCAAATTGTCAAATTGGCGAATAGCAAACGTCCATTTACATAGACACGTTGCGACATTTTTCGTTTTAATTCATGGCGTACATAGTATGACACGCGTGATGATAAATATTTATGAAGTACACCATTTGTACCGAGAAAAAAAAACAATTAAAGAACTTCAAGTCAATCCCCGGAGAAGCGTTGATTGTGAGACATGAATCATTATCAGATGGTGTTCAAGGCGCAATTTAAAAGAGGGGGGGGGGGGGAATTAAAGTTCAGCTCACAACAAGTCTGATGGATTATCACTTCCTCGACGACAGAAATCAGTCAGTTGTAAAAAGCAGTGTCAAATCTTATTTTAAATGATTCCATTTTTTAAAATTTTTAAATACCTTCTCTTTCAAATTTCCGGAAAAATCGGAGCGTTGTTACTGAATTTCATTTGTAAACACATGATGAACATATTTTATGTGCTTAGTTTTAGAATGATTTCATAAAAATAGAAACCACGCACTTTGCCGCGCTTATCTTATTTTTATGAAAAATCTAATAGTATCTAAAATCCCAATGGACCATATTTTTTTTTGAAACACGTTTGTTTTTGTGGCGTAGCTAAATTGATTTCATCAATGTCACGTTTTTTAAAAAGTAAAATTCATAGAAAGGAAGCTAAAAATAGTGGATTAAACAAAATTGGTCTAAATGTTCAATAATTAAAAACCATTAGCTATTGTTTTTTTGTTCTAATTGTAAATAAGTGTGAGTAACAGTTTATTATTATTTCTATCAAAAAAATTGTTTTTTCTTTATTTAAAACTCTTCTCCACAGTGAAATCTGCTCACTTTTGTCAAAAACAACATTTGAATTACCGCTCGCGTCGCTGCGTGTGTACCCGCGCTTACGGTAGCGTGCGTGTGTGCCCGCGCGCATCATCTTTTTGTAATTTTCCGTCGCGAGGCCCGCTGACCTATCCCCTTTTTTGCTACGAGCAATCCCTGTGTTATAGCCATGATTTGGCGAGTTACCTTTGTAACTTTAATGATTTTTTCTTTTCTCGCTCACGACCCCCCCCCCTTTTGCTCGTAGCTCCGGTCCGTCGGCCGGAATTTCACGTGGCGAGCAATTGTCGGGTCGAATTCAGTAGTTTTCACCCGTGGTTCTCCGCGAATCGCCCGTGGGCATTCCGGAAACGCGGGGTTTTTCCCAAATGAATTTCTAATAATTTTCTTTATAATTGTGTTAATAAATCGTCTCTTTTCTAAAATTTGTTCTTAACATCGCTTATCCTTCTCCTTTTTGTGTCCTTTTCTTCCTCATACCTGAAATTGCGGGGAATCGGCGAGGTCGTCAACTCACCTCCGAGCTGATCCCTCGACAGCGGTGGACGAGACGAAGCAGCCACGTTGGCGACGAACGAGTGCAGAAAATTGCGAGAGCGCGCTGTGCGATTAGAGCGAATTTGCATTACTTTGTAAATACCTCCTAACATTCTACAGACAGTCTACCAGGAAAGAGTAGACTGTTTATTGTTTTCTCCTATATCCTCTCCTTCTTTCTGTCTCATTCCGATCTCCCAAAGGACCATCTCGCCGACCGAGTTTGACACGCTTGTTTTCAGCCAGTCTTTGCCAGAATTCACTGCTGTACACATCGAAATGAGTGATGATAACCTGAGAATATCGTTTGCAAACTCGTGTGCTTCTCAATTTGAAGTTTCTTCTCGAACTTCTACCGGTTTTCGAGTCAATGTTTATTATAACAATGTGATTATGGCGTTAACCGTGTTTTTTACGCATTTGGTATGTAACTTGATTTTTAAGTTATTTTTAATTTTGGGACCTTTATAACTTTTTCAGGGAGGCACGGCGTGCTTGGAACTTTGTTTTGTGTTTCAAAATTAGTTTGAAAGGTGCTACCTCGGAATAAAACTCGCTCGGAATACATAGAACTGTAGCGATATTGAACTTGCTTCGGAATAGAACTGTTCGGA
Organism: Caenorhabditis japonica; assembly: GCA_963572235.1. Lineage (NCBI taxonomy): Eukaryota > Metazoa > Nematoda > Chromadorea > Rhabditida > Rhabditidae > Caenorhabditis > Caenorhabditis japonica. The sequence goes on along the minus strand of OY754343.1, from coordinate 18,867,294 downwards.
ATCGAACCGTTCGGTATAGAACTGTAGCGAAAAAGAACTGTAACGAAGTAGAACTGTTTGGAATAGAACTGTAGCGAAATAGAACTGTTTCGGAATAGAACCGTTTCGGAATAAAACTGTAGCGAAATGGAACTGTTTCGGTGTAGAACTGTAGCGGATTAAAACTGTTGCGAAAAAAAACTGTTTTGGAACAGAACTGTCCCGAAACAGAACTGTAGCGGAATAGAACTGTTTTGGAATATAACTGTAGCGAAACAGAACTGACTGAAATGGAGCTGTAAAAGAAGAACCGCTGCGCGAAATTGAACTCAATAACCTACCATGTACAACTGAATACTTATTCGAGCTGCTGTAGCTTTCCTGGGTCACTACAGCTCCACTTCAGGCGGTTCTGTTTCGCTACAGTTCTATTCCAAAACAGTTCTATTCCGCTACAGTTCTGTTTCGGGACAGTTCTATTTCGCTTTAGTTCTATTCCACTACAGTTCTATTCCAAAACTGTTGTATTTCGCTACAGTTCTAATTCGCTACAGTTCTATACCGAAACAGTTCTATTCCGAAACAGTTCTATTCCAAAACAGTTCTATTTCACTACAGTTCTATTCCGATCAGTTCTATTCCGAACAGTTTTATTTCGCTACAGTTCTATTTTACTACAGTTCTATACCGAAACAGTTATATTCCGAAACAGTTCTATTCCAAAACAGTTCTATTCCGAGGTAGCACCGTTTGAAAGCGCATTTTCTAGTTCCTCCTTTCGTTGCGTCTCCAATTCGAACGCTCTGCACTGTGGAGACGCAGAGAATTTGTTCGGTGCTACCTCGGAATAAAACTCGCTCGGAATAGAACTGTAGCGATATTGAACTTGCTTCGGAATAGAACTGTTCGGAATCGAACCGTTCGGTATAGAACTGTAGCGAAAAAGAACTGTAACGAAGTAGAACTGTTTGGAATAGAACTGTAGCGAAATAGAACTGTTTCGGAATAGAACCGTTTCGGAATAAAACTGTAGCGAAATGGAACTGTTTCGGTGTAGAACTGTAGCGGATTAAAACTGTTGCGAAAAAAAACTGTTTTGGAACAGAACTGTCCCGAAACAGAACTGTAGCGGAATAGAACTGTTTTGGAATATAACTGTAGCGAAACAGAACTGACTGAAATGGAGCTGTAAAAGAAGAACCGCTGCGCGAAATTGAACTCAATAACCTACCATGTACAACTGAATACTTATTCGAGCTGCTGTAGCTTTCCTGGGTCACTACAGCTCCACTTCAGGCGGTTCTGTTTCGCTACAGTTCTATTCCAAAACAGTTCTATTCCGCTACAGTTCTGTTTCGGGACAGTTCTATTTCGCTTTAGTTCTATTCCACTACAGTTCTATTCCAAAACTGTTGTATTTCGCTACAGTTCTAATTCGCTACAGTTCTATACCGAAACAGTTCTATTCCGAAACAGTTCTATTCCAAAACAGTTCTATTTCACTACAGTTCTATTCCGATCAGTTCTATTCCGAACAGTTTTATTTCGCTACAGTTCTATTTTACTACAGTTCTATACCGAAACAGTTATATTCCGAAACAGTTCTATTCCAAAACAGTTCTATTCCGAGGTAGCACCATTTGTTCAGGCGCGTTTGCCTTTGAGCACGCCTTTCAATACGCTCTTCAAGTAATTTCTAGTTCGTTTTCAAAACTAAACAAACATTTCAAAAAAAAAAACAAATTTTTTAGTTGCCTTGGGCAAGTCACCCACCCAAAACTCCTTATTATCGGCCTACACGTATCAGCGCCACGGCACTCTGTCTAGACCGCCATATACGCTATTAAGCGCCACAAATAATATAAAAATAAAAGTATTTTAAGTTCACGTGAGTTCACGCGATTTAGTGCCACGTGGATTATATTTATTTTGAGCGGCCCCATTGGCCATTTAGTTCTCGTTTCTGTTTCGCTTTTGTTGTTTTTTCCTCTTGGCGGTGTTATTTTTGTAGATAAACGCTTCGTTATATTCCGTCTTTGTCTTCTTTTATTAGGAACCCGGCCGTTTTGAATAAAACGGGCCAACTTGGGGGCCGAATCGTCGTTTTTTTTTTCTTCCCTTCTCTGTCACGTTTTTGTGGGGGAATCCACGAATACTACCGGTTGTTTGGATAAACGCCCGTAGTGTGGAGGAACCTATAGAAACTGGGCACACTTTGATTGGATAATCATTGTGAAACGCTGATCTGATTGTTTGGATAAACAATCTGCGGTGGTTGGGAAGTCGACAGACGAAGATGGAGGACAACGAGAGTGAAGTGATGAAAGTCGAGATGGCGCTGGATGTGTTGGACGGAACTCGGACGAGCGGGACGAAAGGCTCGGAGTTGAGCGTCGAGAAGCGACACGTGGATGTCAAGCAAAGGAGGAAGCTTTTCAAAAACTTTGCGCGGTTCGTGGATACGGCCGACGAAGTTGAAAAGAAAGTCATGGAAAATCTGCTCTCGGTGCAAAGTTGCACAGAGAGGCAGCGGGAGATGATCGTTGGGCCGATCGAAGAGTTCAGGAAAGAACTGTGGGAGCGATTCGAAGAAATCGGTCGCGACAAGTGGCCACGATCAGTGCTGAGGCTGATGAGGGAGCAGAAGCTGCAAACAGTTGAGGGACTGAGAAAACAGTGTGAGCGAGGCAGTCTAGTGGACAGAAGCTCAACGAAAGAAGGTGAAGAAAACCATCAGGATGAGCTGATTTGGTTCAAGGAGGAGAAGGAGCGACTCGAGGCACGCATTCGGGAGTGCGAGGCAGAGAAGCTCAGATCCGAGAAGTTAATGCGCAGGGCGCAAAGGACAGTCGAGAAGGAGAGGAAAACTACGGAGGAGTTGAGTAGAAGCTTGCAACAAGCGACAAGGGTGTTGGAAAGGTTAAGAAGGTATGGCGGAATGAACCAATGTTTCCGTTGTGGAGGTGTGGGCCATGTGGTAAGACAGTGTACGTCGAGGCCAGTGCAGAAAGTGGACACAGCCAAGAAAGTAAGGAAAGCAAAGATGGTTGAGCCGATGGAAAGCCTGGGACAGAGAAGGCGATTTGAGGTCGAAAGTGGGTCGGTCGTATCGGCGATGTCCACAGATGGTTGGGAACGATCGAAGAGAAGAAGTTCGAAGTGGGAGAAAGAGGTGGAAACGTTGGCGAAGCCAAACTTCAGAGGGCCTCCACAAAGTAGGGCTCAGGTTACAGCGAAAGCGAAAGCAGGTCTCGGGCAGTTTATCCGGAAGGAAACGGTGAAACAGTGTGTGCCGACGAGCCTGTGCTTGAAGCGTGAAGGAAGAAAGGTTACAGGGGTGATGGCGAACCCGCTGTTCATAAAGAGAAATGAAGGGATCGGTGTAGAATCGCGAAGCACGACAAGGTGTCCGCTGAAGGCTGCACGATGGACAGTGGATACTGTGGACAGGATAAGGCAAGACAAAATACGCTGGGTTCCACGGGAACAGAAGAGATTAGTGTCGGATGTGCAGAAGGGAGCGAAGAACGGAAGACGAGAGGCGCGAAGACAAGCAGTCAACTGTGCCGAGACAAGCGAAAAGAGCGAATTCAGTGTTGAAAACACGGATTTGTGTCTCAGAAGGACGTTGGAAGACAGACACGGCGGTGTCTGTACGGTGAAACCGGACAGGGTTCGGTTGTCGTCAATTTCATTATCGACGTCGGAGACGATTGATTTGATAGAGTGTCTGGTCGGCTGCAGAGACAAGGCAGTGCCGGAGCAGGAATCAGTGACGAATCGACGGCGGAGCCGATCTCGGAGCGGAGAAGAGTTGCGGAGACACGTGGACACATTTCTACGATCCAGTGCAAGACGACTGGAACGTCATCGCCACGTCAGTGCTGATAAGTGATATTTTTCATTAATGGTTATGACGTATGTTACACTTATCCGTTATTTTGTGTTGTATATTAGGAAGCCAATAGGTTTGGTCCTATCCGTTTTGAGTTTAGGAAATGTTTAGATTTTTTTCTTAAGGTTAGGATTTTGTGAGTGTATCAGGTCCTGTTAAGACTAGGAAGTAGGCTTTAAGGTTAGGGATTGAGAATTTGTAGGATTGTTGTTGTTCTAACGTGGCAGTAGAGTAAGCTAGTAAGAGCGAAAAGGCTGGTCATGTTATGAGAAGAATGTAAGTCGCGTGGACGTGTATTGTGCCAGCACCGGCCAGGGGTCCGGTTTGTCGGACGGGGGGGAAGTTGCCTTGGGCAAGTCACCCACCCAAAACTCCTTATTATCGGCCTACACGTATCAGCGCCACGGCACTCTGTCTAGACCGCCATATACGCTATTAAGCGCCACAAATAATATAAAAATAAAAGTATTTTAAGTTCACGTGAGTTCACGCGATTTAGTGCCACGTGGATTATATTTATTTTGAGCGGCCCCATTGGCCATTTAGTTCTCGTTTCTGTTTCGCTTTTGTTGTTTTTTCCTCTTGGCGGTGTTATTTTTGTAGATAAACGCTTCGTTATATTCCGTCTTTGTCTTATTTTATTAGGAACCCGGCCGTTTTGAATAAAACGGGCCAACTTGGGGGCCGAATCGTCGTTTTTTTTTTCTTCCCTTCTCTGTCACGTTTTTGTGGGGGAATCCACGAATACTACCGGTTGTTTGGATAAACGCCCGTAGTGTGGAGGAACCTATAGAAACTGGGCACACTTTGATTGGATAATCATTGTGAAACGCTGATCTGATTGTTTGGATAAACAATCTGCGGTGGTTGGGAAGTCGACAGACGAAGATGGAGGACAACGAGAGTGAAGTGATGAAAGTCGAGATGGCGCTGGATGTGTTGGACGGAACTCGGACGAGCGGGACGAAAGGCTCGGAGTTGAGCGTCGAGAAGCGACACGTGGATGTCAAGCAAAGGAGGAAGCTTTTCAAAAACTTTGCGCGGTTCGTGGATACGGCCGACGAAGTTGAAAAGAAAGTCATGGAAAATCTGCTCTCGGTGCAAAGTTGCACAGAGAGGCAGCGGGAGATGATCGTTGGGCCGATCGAAGAGTTCAGGAAAGAACTGTGGGAGCGATTCGAAGAAATCGGTCGCGACAAGTGGCCACGATCAGTGCTGAGGCTGATGAGGGAGCAGAAGCTGCAAACAGTTGAGGGACTGAGAAAACAGTGTGAGCGAGGCAGTCTAGTGGACAGAAGCTCAACGAAAGAAGGTGAAGAAAACCATCAGGATGAGCTGATTTGGTTCAAGGAGGAGAAGGAGCGACTCGAGGCACGCATTCGGGAGTGCGAGGCAGAGAAGCTCAGATCCGAGAAGTTAATGCGCAGGGCGCAAAGGACAGTCGAGAAGGAGAGGAAAACTACGGAGGAGTTGAGTAGAAGCTTGCAACAAGCGACAAGGGTGTTGGAAAGGTTAAGAAGGTATGGCGGAATGAACCAATGTTTCCGTTGTGGAGGTGTGGGCCATGTGGTAAGACAGTGTACGTCGAGGCCAGTGCAGAAAGTGGACACAGCCAAGAAAGTAAGGAAAGCAAAGATGGTTGAGCCGATGGAAAGCCTGGGACAGAGAAGGCGATTTGAGGTCGAAAGTGGGTCGGTCGTATCGGCGATGTCCACAGATGGTTGGGAACGATCGAAGAGAAGAAGTTCGAAGTGGGAGAAAGAGGTGGAAACGTTGGCGAAGCCAAACTTCAGAGGGCCTCCACAAAGTAGGGCTCAGGTTACAGCGAAAGCGAAAGCAGGTCTCGGGCAGTTTATCCGGAAGGAAACGGTGAAACAGTGTGTGCCGACGAGCCTGTGCTTGAAGCGTGAAGGAAGAAAGGTTACAGGGGTGATGGCGAACCCGCTGTTCATAAAGAGAAATGAAGGGATCGGTGTAGAATCGCGAAGCACGACAAGGTGTCCGCTGAAGGCTGCACGATGGACAGTGGATACTGTGGACAGGATAAGGCAAGACAAAATACGCTGGGTTCCACGGGAACAGAAGAGATTAGTGTCGGATGTGCAGAAGGGAGCGAAGAACGGAAGACGAGAGGCGCGAAGACAAGCAGTCAACTGTGCCGAGACAAGCGAAAAGAGCGAATTCAGTGTTGAAAACACGGATTTGTGTCTCAGAAGGACGTTGGAAGACAGACACGGCGGTGTCTGTACGGTGAAACCGGACAGGGTTCGGTTGTCGTCAATTTCATTATCGACGTCGGAGACGATTGATTTGATAGAGTGTCTGGTCGGCTGCAGAGACAAGGCAGTGCCGGAGCAGGAATCAGTGACGAATCGACGGCGGAGCCGATCTCGGAGCGGAGAAGAGTTGCGGAGACACGTGGACACATTTCTACGATCCAGTGCAAGACGACTGGAACGTCATCGCCACGTCAGTGCTGATAAGTGATATTTTTCATTAATGGTTATGACGTATGTTACACTTATCCGTTATTTTGTGTTGTATATTAGGAAGCCAATAGGTTTGGTCCTATCCGTTTTGAGTTTAGGAAATGTTTAGATTTTTTTCTTAAGGTTAGGATTTTGTGAGTGTATCAGGTCCTGTTAAGACTAGGAAGTAGGCTTTAAGGTTAGGGATTGAGAATTTGTAGGATTGTTGTTGTTCTAACGTGGCAGTAGAGTAAGCTAGTAAGAGCGAAAAGGCTGGTCATGTTATGAGAAGAATGTAAGTCGCGTGGACGTGTATTGTGCCAGCACCGGCCAGGGGTCCGGTTTGTCGGACGGGGGGGAAGTTGCCTTGGGCAAGTCACCCACCCAAAACTCCTTATTATCGGCCTACACGTATCAGCGCCACGGCACTCTGTCTAGACCGCCATATACGCTATTAAGCGCCACAAATAATATAAAAATAAAAGTATTTTAAGTTCACGTGAGTTCACGCGATTTAGTGCCACGTGGATTATATTTATTTTGAGCGGCCCCATTGGCCATTTAGTTCTCGTTTCTGTTTCGCTTTTGTTGTTTTTTCCTCTTGGCGGTGTTATTTTTGTAGATAAACGCTTCGTTATATTCCGTCTTTGTCTTATTTTATTAGGAACCCGGCCGTTTTGAATAAAACGGGCCAACTTTTTTTCAATTCAAAAAAAAAAAATTTTTTTCCGAATTTGTAAAAGTCCATGTTTATTATTAAATTAAGGTATTGGCGCTAAAAACGTGGAATTTCAGTTAAATTTCAGTTTATCGGACCATTTTGAATAGGACTGTAATTATTAAAACATCACTATGAGCATTTCAAAAAGTGTGCATTTCGTCGTAAGATCTGATGTCTGCATACTAGCCGCAGCATTACAGTAAAAGAAAAAATGATTTTTCAACGGATTTTTAACAATTTTGATTGATTTCTTTCATCGATTTCGTTGATTTTCAATAAGAAACACCGTCAATAAGGACCCTGCTCAAAATTCTGTAAGTCGGCTTAAAATTGGCCGATCATGTCTAATTGAACTGAAATCATATTTTTAGGTCTGAGTATGTATTTTTTTAATACATATAGAGTTCTGAAAGCTTTGAAAAAAAAAATTTGAATCGAAAAAAGAACATTTTTTTTTTGGTCGCAAAATTTCTGAAAAAAAAATTTTTTTTTTGAAAAATTCGATTTTCGTTTTGTTGCAAAATTGACTGAAATCATTCTGACGATAAAGCTTGTGAATAATCACATATGTATGAAATTTTTCAGGCTCCTAACTCTCTCCGTTCAAAAGTTACACCTCTAACAAAAAATATGAAAACTAAATGTTTTTTATCTGGATAAAATAAAAATAAAAAACCAAATTTTTCTGTCCGAACCAAGGTTTTTGCAGGTTTTTTCTCTGCGTCTCTGCGTGTTTTTTGTACGTCTTTAGCTAAACTTGGCGAAACCCCAAACAAAGAAAATGGAGACGCAGAGAAATTCGACAGGGCGCGTTTACACGGTCTAGCACTCCGTGAGCCTAACCTTGCATTTGAACAACACAATAATAAAAAGTATAGAACATTTAGCGAAAATAGCGTAAATCTATCTCCCGGATTAACACGTTTTTTGTTGTTTTTTAGGCAGTACGAAAAATGCTGCAAAGGAAGATGTTTGGAAGATGCACAAGGAATCTTCTCTTTTCCTGCATGTTTTATTATCTAATCCATGGCTTCTATTTCGCGTGGATACTGGTATTAATTATATCATTCATTCACGGCGTGCTGGCCGGAACGTTATTGGTAGTGCGCTCCGATGAGAGCTAGCCTGCGTCTCTTCTGCGGGAGTTGCGCACTTTACTTCTCTGCGTCTCGCAGCTGAGTAGCCTTCCGGCCAACACTCCGTGTCATTCAACATCTTCAAAAACCACTGAAATTTCAGAATTGGGCATTATTCCGATCAACAAAATATCCGAATACTCCTTGTCGAATAATGTTCCAGGGAAAAGAATGTTTTTCTCTTTTTGTTTTTGGAATTTTTCTACGTGTTCTTTTGCTCTTTTCACAGTTTGCGGTTACTTTAGAGCGGTAAGTCTATTTTCTCATTGTCAGTACAAAGCGCTGCAAATTCACTCCATTCACACTGGGCCGCGTTGGCGGTGAGAAAGCACGCTTTTTTCTCTGAGTCTCACTCTTTCACTGTGCGATTAAAGCAAATTTAGAGCGTTCCGTACTGAGAATAGCTCTGTAACAAAAATAACAACAAAACAAAATAATTTTATCCAGATTAATAGTGACGCTGCTTCCCAATTCTAACCTGATAAATTCTCTAACTTTGAACATTCTGACGGTTCTGATGTCAGTGATAACGTCGAGTGCTTTGCGACCAGTGGGACCATCAATTTATAATAGTCCAAATTGTTTTCAACAGCCTTATCCTGGAGTTAAAGCTATAAAGTTGGTAAAGCCGTTTTTTTTTTGGGGAAGGGGGGGGGGGAGAGGCGGCTGGTTGCTCGTTCATTTTTAGCAATTGGTGTGCTGGCCGGAACGTTATTGGCGATGCGCTCCGTTGAGGGGGGAGGTCGCTTGTCTGCGTCTCTTATGGGGTTATTCACGAAATGGCAGATTATGGCAAAAAGCGGCAAAAAACTGCGCGAAAACTCGGAAAATGCTCCGATTGATCTGAAATTTTGGGAAATATTGGAAAAAACTCTCCCGGACATTCCCACAAAATTTCAGACCAAAATATCGAATTTTAAGAAATATTGCTTTTTTCTCTGAAAATGCTTAAAATCGATATTTTTGACAGAAATTTTGTGGGAATGCCCGGTAGAGTTTTTTCCCTTATTTCCCAAAATTTCAGACCAATCGGAGCATTTTCCGAGTTTTCGCGCAGTTTTTTGCCGTTTTTTGCCATTTTTTCCATTTCGTGAATAACCCCATTAGACTGCAGTTGCTACAAAACAACCATATTCGTGCACTATGCTTCTCTGCGTCTCCTCTTTGTATTCGTTTTAACGGCTATGCAATTAAAAGCCCGCACAGTTCAATTTTTATTTTCCTACCTTCCGGCCAACACTACCTGGACGTCGAAAATCCAAAAAAAACATTAGAAGTTGTCCAAAAGGAGTACACGGGGTGTGGCCACTGGCCGATCTCATTTTTCTTTGTTTTTGTATTCCCCGGCATCTGGTTCCCGAATTTTCTGGTTTTTCTAGGCTTTGACATGCTCTCTCGGGCATTTTTTCGCAGTTAATCGATTTTTCAACTTCTATGCGAGCAATCAGCCATATGTAAACCAAAATTCAATAAACCCCCCTCTCAAATTCGCTTTCAGGAACCTTTTAATGGTGATGATCGTATTCGAGCTTCTTTGTTTTCCTACCAATTTTCTCATAATGCTGTACAATCGTCGAAAGCTACAAAATCTACAGAATCTGTGAGTATTCACCTATATGATTTAAACGCTCCAATTATTTTTTCCAGACAAGAATACGATCTGAAATCGCGTTATCTGCTCAAAAACAACATGCACTCTGCCACAATGGTTTCGATAATTTCCATTGTGCAAACCCTATTCTACGCGGTTTATATTTTCGGACGTGTGTTAGCGCCTACTTTGGAATCGACTGAGAAAGGCGTGTTTTACGCTAATCCGTATTCTCTTTGGTTTTATGTGAGTCATTTCATTTAACGTGGAGGGAGCGTGCTGGAGACGCGCTGCGCTGCGATTGCGTCGCGGGAAAATTCTGTTTCTTGTTTGCGTCTCGCCTTGTCTCTTCTCGTCTCGCCTTATCTCGTCTCGTCTCGTCTCGTCTCGTCTCGTCTCGTCTCGTCTCGTCTCGTCTCGTCTCGTCTCGTCTCGTCTCGTCTCGTCTCGTGTCGCGCACATTCGCGATAGCAGTCGCCAGCCCCCGTGCCATCTTTCTCGTGTTTTACGAGTTCATATGTAAATTTCATTCAGAGCATTCCCCAAGCCGGTCTAGCCTTACCAATCTCCATCCTCCTTTCTTTCACCGGCTTGACGTACAAGAAGAAAAATAAAATAGCAGTGCTGAAATCGACAACTCACAACCAAGACGTGTATTTTAAAAGGCTTCAGGAATCGTGGAATATGGCCAAGGCGAGGAGATAATTAATGGACCTATTCATAGGAGAAAAAAGACAAAAAAAAAACGTTTTTTTTCCTATTCATAGATGTAAAAAAACGACAAACAATGTCGAAAAACGAATGGTAAACAAGTGTTTATTGACCATGATAGACCATTGAGAGTGAGGAGGCACAGAGATGTTTACAACCCCGTGGGAACGGAATTGTTTACTAGTTCATTCAAACTCCGCCCCTTTTCTGCGCCTCCTCTCTATCAATGGTCTATCATGGTCAATAAACACTTGTTTACCATTCGTTTTTCGACATTGTTTGTCGTTTTTTTACATCTATGAATAGGAAAAAAAACGTTTTTTTTTGTTTTTTTTCTCCTATGAATAGGTCCATAAATTAATGGTATTGTTTTTTGTCTTTCCTTTTTCTGTGACAAACGTGTTTTATTTCAATGTGTTTGAAAGCGATTTTCCGCGGGCCCTGCATATTCCTCCGCGTCTCTGCGTCTCCATTTGTTAAGCGTTGAGCTAGACTTGAAAAAACGCTCTGCACTGTGGAGACGCAGAGAATGGCGACAGGGCGCGTTTGGCTTTGTCCAGCAAAAAACAAAGTTTGGCATTTCCGAGAAAATCTGTTCCTGAAACAAGCTTTTTAGACTAATTCGTAAAATGTTGTTGTTGTTGTAAATAGTTTGTGACGCCAAAATCAAACAACACAAACAATCCTTCCGCGTGCAGGCTATAATCAAGTTAAAATTTGGATTCTGAGATGCAAACGTAGTTTGTACTCTTGAGTTAAATTCACACTGTCTTTCAAAAGCTAAATGTCATTGAAACCCTTTTTTTGTATTGATTTTCTTGTAAACTTGGCGTTTTGATTCCTGGCAATAAATTATCACAAATTCTGAGTTTAAACATTGGAAAACTGACGTTTTGAACGCCTCTGTTCAATTTTTTTTCCTTTTAAACCCATGAATCAGTCTCCTGAATAATTTTTTGTCACTCACCTGCTTGCTCAGTTTGAATTGCTATTGTCGAACCGCCAAAACGGTCAAACGCGCTCCACTGGACTCAACGCTATGCGATTTTCATTTTCGTTTCCAAATTATTTTTTCAGTTTTTCTTTGATTTTTTGCATAAAATCTTCTTTTTTCGTGCTTTTTCCTTGTAAAAATATTTTTTTCGAGACCAAATTCATGAAGTTTTATCAAAATCGTCAGAATTATTCCGAATTTAAGTGAAAAATCAATATTTTTTCGATTTCCCTGTACTTAAAAAAATTCATAACTCATTTGTTCGGAGAGATTTTTGTTCAAACTCCATCATCATGATGTTTTTCAATGTTTTCTTACCTTTTAGCCCGAAAATTACTGATTTTAATATAAATTCCACCTTTTTTTCCGCCGAAACGGCAAATTTTCACTGAAATCAGTAATTTTGTGGGGTTTTCTCCGCTTTTCCACTCTTTTTCTCTCGGGAAAATTCCAGTATAGCCACCCACTACAATATAGGTACCCACGCTATAGTATAGCCACCCACGTAACTGAAAAATGGGATTTTTCCGATTTTCTGTGGGTGGCTATTTTGAAATATATGGGTGTTTTTACTGGAATATATTATTACAGTTAAGCCACACACTCAGTGGTAATGGGTGCCTATACTGGTTTCCTAGGGAATCTTTCAGAATAGCCACCCATGTATTTCAAAATAGGTACCCACATAAACGGGCTACAGAATAGCCACCCATAATTCCAGAATAGCCACCCACACGGCGCCGACTGTGGGTGGCTATACTATAGCGAGTCAAATGGGTACCTATTTTGAAATATATGGGTGGCTATTCTGTAATTATCCCTTTCTCTCTTTCAATCGTGTATATTGTTTTTATTTTTAATATTAAAAACTTATTTTTGCAGGAGGAGACCGCACAGCGACATGAGGCCGACAACTTCTGCTGAATAGTTGGGTGAGTTGATTGTCAAATTTATTGTCCAAAAATCCAGAATTCTTATAGATTTAGTTAAAATTATTAAAATTAATCCTTAAACCACTTTAATAAAATGATGCAAACCTGCATTTTTGTGCAAATTACACAAAATTTCATAAATATGCAGATTTTCATTGGGCTAAAATGGCAGAAAAATGATTTTTTCGACAATTTTGCAACAAAAAACGTATTTTCCGAGTTATCTTTATCTCTCACGAAAAAATTCATGCTCTAAATTTTTTATTCCAGAAGAACGGCCGACGGGACCCAGGAAAACCAATTGATTGATCAATTTTTTCTTCGTTTCAGTAACTTTTTCGGTTAATTTTTTTTAATGTTGGTTTTTTTCTATTGTGTCAATAAAATTTCTATTAAGCGTTAATTGTACATCGACTATTTCACTCAATGTTAACTGAGAAGAACACCTGAAACAATCTCTGGGAAAATCAAATTCCATTGCTCCAATTGGGTATTTGCTCCATTTTGTGTTTCTGTAAAATAAATTTGCAAATTTCCTGTGGAATAGAGTTCAATTTTATTTAAGAAAAATACAGAAATATCAAAGAGATCAATTAAAAACATAATAATTCCAGAAGAAACGAAGAAAAAAATGATCAATCAATTGGTTTTCCGGGGTCCCGTCGGCCGTTCTTCTGAAATAAAAAAATTTAGAGCATAAATTTTTTCGTGAGAGATAAACATAAATCGGAAAATACGTTTTTTGTTGCAAAATAGTCGAAAAATGCATTTTTCTGCCATTTTAGCCCAATGAAAATCTGCATATTTATGAAATTTTGTGTAATTTGCACAAATGCAGGTTTGCATCATTTTATTAAAGTGGCTTAAGGATTAATTTTAATAATTTTAACTAAATCTATAAGAATTCTGGATTTTTTGGACAATAAATTTGACAATCAACTCACCCAACTATTCAGCAGAAGTTGTCGGCCTCATGTCGCTGTGCGGTCTCCTCCTGCAAAAATAAGTTTTTAATATTAAAAATAAAAACAATATACACGATTGAAAGAGAGAAAAAGAGTGGAAAAGCGGAGAAAACCCCACAAAATTACTGATTTCAGTGAAAATTTGCCGTTTCGGCGGAAAAAAAGGTGGAATTTATATTAAAATCAGTAATTTTCGGGCTAAAAGGTAAGAAAACATTGAAAAACATCATGATGATGGAGTTTGAACAAAAATATCTCCAAACAAATGAGTTATGAATTTTTTTAAGTACAGGGAAATCGAAAAATATTGATTTTTCACTTAAATTCGGAATAATTCGGAAGATTTTGATAAAACTTCATGAATTTGGTCTCGAAAAAATATTTTTACAAGGAAAAAGCACGAAAAAAGAAGATTTTATGCAAAAAATCAAAGAAAAACTGAAAAAATAATTTGGAAACGAAAATGAAAATCGCATAGCGTTGAGTCCAGTGGAGCGCGTTTGACCGTTTTGGCGGTTCGACAATAACCATTATTGTTTTCGGCGAAAATTATGTATGCAGACGTTATAATTGCCACCACCACTGGTTTAAGAATTGGCTCATTCGGTGCATTTTGAAGAAAAAGTTAACCTGTTATTCCATTTACATAATTGTCTTGTTCGTTGGTTATTCGGATGATGTACATGCATATAGATTTTATGAGAATATATACACTATGTTTTTTCTACCCAAAGAATTTTTGTTTAATCTATCCGATAAACCGCCTGAACGGGCTGCTGGCCACTTTTTTTTTCTCCAATGCTTTTTTTCCGCCAAGCGCTGCGGTTGCGTCGCGTGGCAACACTGCCTCTCGTCTGCGTCTCGTCACTTACGCCACGCTCTCTCAATTTTCTACACCCTCTCGTCGCCAACGTGACCGCCTCGTCCACCTTCCGAATAGAGTGAATTTACAGCGCTCCGTACTGAGAACATACAAAAATCTAGTCAATGGCCGCGGCTAAACTACAGTACCGGACAAAAAGATATCATATTTTGGTTTTTGGAGTATAACTTTTGAATAAAGAGAGATTCATGTTTGGAACTTGTCAAAACATTACGGGACAGATTCATGCAATTTTTCAGAATTGTAACCCACTCCATTCAAATATGATATCTTTTTGTCCGGTACTGTACCTTCTCGGCCATAAATTTCCTTCAAGTAATTTTTCCAAAAAGCATTTCCAAAAACACGGAAAATGCGTCAGAAATCACATGAAAAACGCCATAATGTCAAAACCCTAACATTATCAATTTTGCGTTAATAATATGATTTGCTTTTCTTCCTTTTTTTACTCCCCAGGAAACCGCTGAGCAAAAAAGAAAGTGTTCCTCTTTTTCTTTGCATTTTTTGGTTGGGAACTATAGTTTTTCTTTTTTTTTATTAATTTGTTCTTGTTGTGAAATTAAAAATCGTCCTCGTCTTCATGAACATCATGAAAATCGTCAAAAATATACTGTGCCGGACAAAAAGATATCATATTTTGGTTTTTGGAATATAACTTTTGAATGGAGAGGGTTATGGTTCTGAAATTTGTATGAATTTGTTTCGAAATGTTTTTGACAAGCTTCAAAAATGGATTTGGTCATTTTTGAAAACTGCGGATTAAAAAAAAAATTTTCAATGCCAAAATTTTCGACTCAAAAATATTTTATTTTTCAAAATTTTTCAGACTCGAAATTTATTTTTAAATTGAAGTATAGACCCTGATATTCAACGTGCTGCAAGTCAGCTAAAAATTGTCCGATAGACCCATAGTCAACTAGAATCATACTTTTAGTTTTGAAACTTCACTTTAAAAATAAATTTCGAGTCTGAAAAATTCTGAAAAAAAAATTTTTTTTGGGTCGAAAATTTTGGCATCTGAAATTTTTTCGAAAAATCTGCAGTTTTCAAAAATGACCAAATCCATTTTTCGAGCTTGTCAAAAACATTACGGGACAGATTCATGCAAATTTTCAGAACCATAACCCTCGCCATTGAAAAGTTATACTCCAAAAACCAAAATATGATCTTTTTGTCCGGTACTGTATGATGCGCTCCAGTGAAAACAGCTTTTTAGAAACTAAAAAAGAGAAATTAGATTGTTAGACAAAACGTGACATTGGGATACACGAGGATACGCAAACAACAAATATTCGGTAGATCGTGTATACTTATAGACTTCTGCTCCCCGCCAATAACTCCACATAACTTTTGCGCACAGAATTTTTATTAGCAATTTCATTTTCAAAACTTTTGGGCAATCTTTGCTCTATTGAAAAGTTAGTCCAATCAAAATTGACTCATTCCTTGAAAATTTCTCACGAGTTGAGGCGTGTAATTGAGCAATAAAAGGGTGACGTATTTAGCATAAAGTTTCCGCTTTTTCTAGATTTTTAAAAGTCATTCTAGTCTAACGATTTATTATCGTTGATGTATGTATGTACATAAATATGTCTGTATCCAAGTGAGATTTTCAGCATTTTTTGAGCTCCTAGCGAACCGATTTGCACTAAATTTGGCTAAATATGTATTTTCAAAACCACGAGGCGGAAAAGTTTGGTGGGCTATTTGCCCCATTTCACCGGCTTTTCAGGGAATTGCACAATTTTCTACTTCAAATTCTGTGCCACCTTTAGAAAATGATTAGTCTTATAAATAAACCTGAAATGTTGATATTATTGTGTTTTCAATCGAGTTGCAGCATGAGAACACGAAACCCCGCCCACTTATTTGTGCGCGACCACACAACTCAGGAAATTTTTGGCTAATAGCCATTGAAAACGGCTAATAGCCTCCGATTCGGGGTGTGTGCCATATGTATTTGGCACACTCCCCATATTCGACGGCTATTAGCCGTTTCCGTCGGCCATCATTTTCAAAAAATTTCCATATCGAATTTCGGTCATCTTGTGGCTGGAAAAAGTCGCAAAAGCATTGAGTAAGTGCGAAGACTGTTTCCCCTAATTGTTGCATGTAAACATTTTATAGCTGCGTTTCCAACAGACGAATTTTTCATAGGCGGTGGTGTGACCCCATAATGGCTAATAGCCCTTTTCGGCGGCTAATAGCCATATCCGACGGCCAATAGCCATAATGGCTAATAGCCAAATTTGTCGGCTAGTTGCCATTATTGCCGGCTATTAGCCTTTTCGGCGGCTATTAGCCATTTTCAGTGGCTAATAGCCACCTAGATGCCTATTCTCGCCATATCGCGCCAAAAATTTCCTGAGAATCCAATCACAGTGTTATTTGAAGAGAAGAGACGCAGACAAAAAAGGGATAGAAGTCTCATTTTCATGGTGCAACTCGTTTGAAAACGCAATACTTTTTCATGAAAAGCTGACAGTCTGCCGCGCACTCTTTCTCAATAGAAGAAAATGAGCACAACAGTCGATGAGATGCAGTGAAAAATACAGTTTTATCGAGGCTCCTTCTTTCTGTATTCTGGATTTACGAACCCTCAATAAATGTTGAAGCAATCGTGATTTTTCCAAGGCATTAAATTTGGAGCGTATGAAAAATTCGAAGGTTATCTTGCTCTATTACGACGCTACGATGTTATTGTGGTCTCGACTTCCGAGACCTAAAAATCTTAGCTTCGTCACTGAATTTTGCTCGCGCTGATCGCCGATTACACAGGTGGAATGCGGTGGATACATATAGTATCCGTATTTGAATCATGTCACGATATTATTTGAATACGGACACTAAATGCATTCACAGCTTTTCATATGTGTAAGAACCATTTATGGACCCGTAATAACGATCTACTATTATCAATAGCTTATAGCCATCCATAGCCGCGTCTAAACTAGCATGAGAATAACGAAAAAAGTTAATCTCTTGGTACGTGTATCAGATAGACCTAAAGGTGTTAATTTCAGTTTTATGGACATAATTGAAGGTGTCTAGAACAGAAAAAAAAGAATTTAATCTTTGACTTGTTTTTTTTTTGGAGTCTGCTTGACTTTGTTCACTTTTTCATTATTTTTATGCTTTTCGAAAAGCTTTATCACCCCATTCTTTTCCCTCTTTTTGCACCTGATTTTTGCACCAGTTTGATGAATTTCCAAGTCAATTCATAGGTACATAATCATGTAAAATTAGGTGGATAAAGTGTGCATGCACTTGCTTTTCTGATCATCATGTGAGAAGGAAGACAATTTCGAGTCGCTTTCATGTTTCTTTGAAATATTTTTCTTTCAAAAAAATAAATTGAGTTGCCTTATTCTCACTAGTCAAACAGGTGGTTTTAGGTGGACAATAAATTTTTTGCTTCTAGTTTGCTTTTGAAAACTTTTGAAAATATTTTTTTTCATTGATTTTGCAGGCATTATTTGGCTATTAGCCGTTTTGATGGCTTTCACGGTGTGTTGAAGCATACCTTTTTTCAAAAATAATATAAAGTACGCAAATTGCCGTCACATGCACTTTCAAATTATAACGTTACAGGTTTCTGTGCATGCGTCGAAACTTACGACAATTCAAAAAAAAAGTCATTGAAAACGCATGAAACAATTATGTTAATTTAACGAAAAGTGCTTCTAATCGACTCATTAATTTTTCTTTAAGCGAATAATAACAAAAAAATTCAGAAAATCACGTCCATTAATTGATTAATGCGATATTTAAAAACAGTGACCGTAACCATAAAACTTTCTTTCAATGAATAGTGCGAGGGGGCGCGTTTGCAGCGGTGCACCGTTAAACACACCGTGACTTTGTTTTGAGCGCCGTTTCTCGCATCTCTGCGTCTCTAACAGAACGAACGCTCTGCGCTGTGGAGACGCAGACATGCGATAGAGCGCGTTTGCCTTCACCTAGAATCTAGCACTCGTGTTTGATTGCTAATAGCCACGCGACAAACCAAACTTTTGTTCCCTGTCTTCTAAAAATAAGAACTCTGGTAAAAATATCAAAACTTTGTTGGCTTTCCTATTTTGTTTCTGCACAAATTATCCATTCAAGTGGAAATTTTTGTGCTTTTTCTGGTTGTTACAATGAAAGAGCACGTTTTCAAATCACAATTTTTCAATGGCCGCCTAGAAGAGAATTGGAAAAAACTTCTTTTTTTTTATTTATTAGATTCTAAAATGCACGTAGACTTGGTAAATATCGTTGCAAAATTGCCCAAAATCGGATTTTTTGTAATTATTGCAACAAAAATGTCTGCGTCTCCACAGTGCAGAGCGTTCTGCCAAGTTTACCTGAACTTGAGCAAAAATGGAGACGCAGAGACGCAAAACATGGTGCACGCTGTAAGCGGGCACACCTCGTGTACTCCTTTTGGACTTTTTCAAATCGTAAAACTTCAAATTTCCGAAAAATTGGTTCCGTTTCGCGTTCTTCTCTAATTGCAACCTTGATCTGTGCTGCTGTTTTTGGCATTTAATGTAAACAATGCCATTTAAAATTTGTAAACAGCTCCTTTCCCTCTTCGTTCAAACGATAAGTTTGATATGGAGTGGTTTCAAAAGCTCATCTCTATTTTGATACATTGCTCTTCTCATGAACTAGACTCTCTCTTCTAGCCTCCACGATGAAAAAAAATACGTGAATCTTGAAAAAAAAAATCCCATATTTTGCTCCCATCGAACGTTCCTTCCCTAGAGATGATTACGTGTACATATAGACAAAAAGCATACTTCTTAATTTTCTAAATTTTTATTTTTAGATTGATTCCAAAAAACAACATGGAAGAGATATTTGGGTACGGCGAGTCGGAGCCAATCCAAGTGTCCGTCGAGTACATTATTAATCTCAGGACTTCTACAGTATTCCGTGCATATGTCATTTATATTGATATCATTTCAGTACTCGCGTTGCTGATTTCAGTTTATGTGGGTTTTTGTAACAAAAAAGTTTTGAAAATTATCAGTTTTAAACTTGGTTTCCGCGGGACATGCGGTGTGGATGCATATAGTGTCCGTATTTGAATCATATTGTGCATTTCTGCATACTAGGCTCTAGTGTGCGTTACCGGTAAAGATTTGACGATTTTACCGGTAAATTTTCGTATCACGTTTTACCGATAAATATTCGGCAAAAGAGAAACCATTTCTAAAATTTTTTACCTGTAAATTTGGCAAATTTTGTCGATTCTTTACCGGTAAATTTTACCGATAAAAGTTTCGGCAAAACTTTTTATCGGTAATTTGCCGGTAAATTTACCGATAAATTTGTCCAATTTACCGTGAAATTCGGTAAATTACCGATAAATTTGCCGAAAGATGCGTTTACCGGTAAAAAATTTTTCGGTAACGCACACTACTAGGCTCTCTCTCTCGCTTTTTCTCTCTTTCTAGACATATACTTTTTTGTTTTCATGCGAAAAAAAACTATTAAATAGCGTCCAATGAATCATACGGACTCCATATGCATCCGCCGCATTTCACCTGTGCACCTGAATGCGCAGCAGGCTTGTGTATAATAAACAAATTTTAGACCGCCCATCAGTTGATCAAAAAACAAGTATTCAGCAGGTCAATCACTCATCTTTTAGTGGCAAGTTTGATCTACGGGTTATTGCACAATATTTCCTATACTAGTATCGAGGTTAGTTCAAAGGCACAAAAGAAGGCTGATGCTAAAATAGGCGCCATGGTTCATGGGAAAATGGGGTGTCGTAGAGGATTATTTATCCTAAACAGTCTTTTACCACTAGCATTTCAAGAAATTTTCATTGTGATCTTTAATTTATCTGTAATTTCTGAAAATTATGAGCCCAGCGATCTACCAAAGATAACAGGATAGTATTATTCTCATTACCATTACGGAGCGTTGTAAACTCGCTCCATTCGCATAGTGTTGGCGACGAGAGAGCGTGGCCGATGAACGCACGTGAGTGACGAGACGCAGGCGAGTGACAGCGTTGCCACGCGACGCAACCGCAACGCGTGGGCTAACAAGCGCTGCAAAAGAAGGCAATCCTCGGTGTTTTCTGCGTCTTTTACAAGTTTTGGGCGGCAGCTTTTGGTAACCGGCGATAAAATTGAATAATAGGAAAATAGTGAAAAAATACCTGCGCTGCCACAAGCCAAAAAAGGACAACATAAACCACAATTTTCCAGACATGGTCGCTCTACCGTTCGTTTGCCTACCCAAACAACGCATCCGCCATGATGTTCACCAGTCAAGAGTGTTTTGTGCAGCACGTCTTCAATTCGTGTGTCCGGTTTTTGTTCCTTGCTGCGGAATTGGCGCTGAATGTGGACAGGTTTGGTTTTAGTGCTGTGCTCTATTCAGCTAAAAATCTATGGGATTGTTTCGTTTTCAGAATCATTGTCATCATGTTTCGCCGATTCTCCCAATGCTACCCATCTCTACGTGGCGAAGTTCTCAATTTTCTGGCTGTCAGTTCCCTATTCCCTATTTTCCCCATTTTAAATATTTTCAGGTAGTTATCTCATTTGCGCTCGGCTGCATATTGCACCTTGACGGTCCCCGTTCCGGAGTCATGACGACAAGTTGCTTTCGAGAAACTGATATCACTATCAATTTGGAAACGTACGTCTCTATTTTCCTTAAAGGGGGATGTCAACTTTGTGGGGAACGTTGCTTAAAATATACTCTTGGGTGGGGGATTTACGAATATCACATTGAAATCGCACAAAAAAATTTCTCTGGTTTTTAATGATTTAAAAAAAAGAAGACCACGAGAAGTACACGAAAAATCGTGGCCGTGGCCTAGGAAACCCGCGGCCGCGGCTTCTAGAAAATTCCATTTTCACGACAAATATTTATTTTTCTTGTAATTTCCCTGGTTTTTATCATCTATTGTGAAAACAAAAAAGTTGCAACGCGGCGTTTGCGTACTTTTGAAAATTCAAATGGCAATGAGAGAAATAGCATTACAAACAAAGAGATTTGTTCCCATTTTCATTTGAATTTTAAAAGTACGCAAACACCGCGTTGCAACTTTTTTGTTTTCACAATATTTTCGATAAAACATGCTCTAATGGCTTATTGAAATTTTCGATAAGCGCGAAAACACATTTTATTGTGAAAACAAAAAAGTTGCAACGCGGTGTTTGCGTACTTTTAAAATTCAAACGAAAATGGGAACAAATCTCTTCATTTCCCATGCTATTTCTTTCATTGCCGTTTGAATTTTCAACAGTACGCAAACACCGCGTTGCAACTTTTTTGTTTTCACAATAGTCATAATTATTGAAAAATCGATATTCGGCTGTTGTTCGTTTCAACGTTTTAAATAATTTCTTGTGAACATTTTTTGTTTAAATATAAAAGTTACAGATGAAAGAGTGAATTTAATGCGGAAGTGACCAGGAAAACGAGCAAAAATGAAAGGTATGAGAATTTTTGTTCCGTATTTGTTTTATCATTACTTTTGTGATCAACACGCATTAATTTGCTATCTAAAAACACGAAATAATGTTTGTAAATTATTTCCCAAAGATTAATGCAAAAATATTGGAAAAAGAAGGGGGAAAAATGTTGAAAAAGAAAATGGCGTTTGAATTTCGCGTCAAATCGTGTACTCCCCGTGGTCTTCTATTTTTTTTGTAAAATTTGCCAAAAATCAGAAAAAAATTTTCGTGCGATTTCGATGTGATATTCGTAAATCCCCCACCCAAGAGTATATTTTAAGCAACTTTCCCCAGAAAGTTGGAACCCCCTTTAGGGAGCGCTGCGAATGGGCTCCATTGGACGAGGCGGCCAAAGTGCTATATATTTAGTAAGGTGAACCGGCAGACTCACCTTTAGCGCCACGCGCCTTCACACTAACACGCTCGGTTACACTCACTAAGGCTTTATTGCTAACATACTACACGAAATGGGGACTTACAATAGAGCGGGTGGCAAGGAAGAGGGACGAGTACAACAGTACGGGGAAAGAGCAAGTGGGGCAGCAAAACAACGAGAAACCTCCCGAATGAGGGAAAAGAAGCCTTTTATGGACGGTTTCCCGCGTCATGATTTGGCTGGAACAAGTCATTATCATGCGCGCGAAATCCTGACAAAGCGGGAGACGAGACGATGAGACTCAGAACGTGAGAGTGCGGCGACGAGACGTGTGTGTAGACCAGCGAGACGCAGGTGTCGAGGGTTGGCGTGTTTGAAGGCCTGGGCATTCCCGGCCTTTACAATTTGAAGAGCCGCAGATACTCGTTGGAAAACACAATAAATCGATAGACATCAACAATCTTCTTTCTAGAACCAATCTGACATCCTACACAGTTTTGGCCTTCGGCTGTGCTCTCCTCGATCTTTCAATGATGTGGCACACGTGGAATGATCGGAAGAAAAGCGAATACGACTTGAAATCAAAGTATCTGAAAATAGAACAACATTTTTCGTTGTTGGCAGTTTCGCTGAACTCCCTGGTTCAGCTATTCGTCACAACCACGTACACAATCAGTATGTACGTGCTCGCTAAAGTGTCGGCTCAAGATCCCGAACGGGGGAATGCAAACTTGCTTAGATGGTTTTATGTAAGTTATTTTTAGAAAATTAATATTTTTAGGGTTTTGGAGGTTTTTTTTTGTCATGTTTTGAGATCTCAGCGATTTTTTCTGAGAACCCACGCTTGTCCCAAAGAGGCCTCAGAAAAACTTCGACGTCTCCGCGGCTCCGGAAAAAAAACGCAGACCCCTCAAAGTTATTTAAAAAAAAGGGTTCGACCTTACCCGTGCTTTGCATAAAAATTCTGAACAGGTACCCAAAGTTTTTGAGGAGATATTCTGAATTCATGTTTTATTTTTCCGAGGCAACGGTGAGGTCGATTTTTTCGAGGGGTTGGTGTGTTCTCATATTAGCGAGAGATTGTGAAAATGGAGAGGTTTTTCCTGAGGAATTCATGGGACAAGCGTGAGTCCTCGGAAAAAATCGCTGAGATGTAAGTCCACTTGAAAACAATGCGTTTAGATTCTTGAATTCTGTAAATTTGACACCGGCCAGATTACCATCAATGTGGCCTAAATGCCACAACTATTGTGTTTTCAATCGAATTGCAGCATGAGAACGAGAGATAAAAATACATGTTTTCTCTTCGAATCGAACTGTTTTTACGTGGTCGCACGAAAAAAAGTGGGCGGAGTCACGAGCTCTCATGTCGCAAGTCGATTGAAAAAACAATCTAAAGCTTTTTTGGGATGCTACATATGATGTGTTCACGAGCGTAATTCAGTTACGAAGGTCCTATTTTCCGCAGGTCTTGCACCAAATTCAGCCGAGTTAAAGCACAGCAAATTAAGTATCAGGTCCCCATTGGGAATGTCGTGTCTGCTAACTTGCCGCAGTCTTACAATTATATAAAAACCCGGAAACAATCAATGTTGATCTTACTGTACCGCGGCGGGAAGTATGTGGGCATGCATCAAATCTCACGACAAAGTGCACACGTTTTCAAAATTGCGTATTTTAACTCGGCTGAAAATGGTCCGATAAAGCCACATTTAACTGATAATATTTTTTTGTCTGTAATAGTAAATTTAAAAAGTCAATACAGAATTCTAAAAGTTGTGGGGAAAAAATATTTTGAAAAAAAAATTTATTTTTTTGGACGAACATTTTGAAATTTTTTTTTTGCATGTTTTTGTGTTGAAAAATTTACAAATTTAAAAAGAAGTTAAAACAATTTTGGGTAAAAGCTTGTCAGCAACATCACAAAACATGTGTTTGCAAATTTTCAGGCTCCTAATCCATGGTGTACCCCAGTCAAAAGTTGTAGCCAAAAATAAATAAATAAAAATCTAGCAATTTTTGATGGTGCGGGCGTATTTAGGGGGTAAAAAAATTTATTGTCAATTTCAAAAAGTTCCACCGGGTGCCAATCGAAACCTAGGCCATACAGAACAAGGCCAACAACGAAATACGTAGAAAGTACTTTCAGAGATGGATGATAGCCTATTCTCCAATAATCCAGCATTTCTTCAGACCACGCCCTACTCCACCCTACTGGCTCCCATCATTTTATCCCTCTTTATCAACTGGATTGGTCGTCGTCGAACGCGTCAAATCAGCCGTGTCACCCGCGAATCAATCACCCAGGATAGCTACTTTAACCAACTGTACACTGTGTGGAAGATTCCGAGCCAGCCCTAGTTTATTGGGAACTGCGCTTTCCCGACTAAATACGTTTTTAAATGTTTTCCGAAAGCCATTTTTTGCGTCTTCGTTTTTAAGCGAATTGTTTTTCCCAAGCTAGGACACCATTTTTCGCAGCTTAACGTGGCAGAATGCTCTGCACTGTGGAGACGCAGAGAAATGCGACAAGGCGAAGGCGCGTTTGCATTTTCGTAGGATCTAGCAAGATGCTTAGCGATTCTATCAGTTATGGGAAATACCGTATTTCCTCTAATATAGGCGCATGCGCTTCTATTTTTTCATTTCTTCACAACTGCCGGGTATTTAGAGGTTTGCACACTAAACTCGCCAAAATACTTCCTGACCAAGCAAGCATGAGACGACCAAAGTTTGGTGTGCAAACCTCTAAATACCCGGCAGTTTTGAAGAAATGAAAAAACAGAAGCGCATGCGCCTATATTAGAGGAAATACGGTGGTTATCATGTGCCTTTTTTTGCAAGTTATTCTATTTTTTACAGTATTTGAATAATTATTCCTTTTCCTGCCAAATAAAACATTTAAGTATTTAATTTTTGTGTTCCTATTTTACCTATAATTCGCCAATAAATTAGGCTAGTGCTCTTCTAAAGACGTGGGATATTCCTCACAATTGTATGATCTAAGCTCGCCTAGCCCTGAAACCTTCTAGAACACTCCATTTGTTCACCATTTATCGATTAGAGCACTAAGCCCGGAACATTCAATCAATATTTTAAAGATCGAATATTTTCTGGTTTTTGGTTTTTCCTCTTTTCCTTTTCTTTGTATTGTTGTGTTGTACATATTCTTCATAACAATGCAAATATTGTGAGCCTTTTCATTTCTATATATATTTTTGAGTTCACCTAAATACCTGCCCAAAATATGAAAAATTTGATATTTACATCTATTTTTTCAATATTCTTGACCTTGTCATGGATTGGAGACGTTGTGAACGCAGCGGTGAGGATTTTTGGCTTGCTTTAATTGAAAACCAAATTACAGACCCACAGTAAACCTAAAAACTACATAGTGGACCGTGCCGTTGACATAATGCTCTTGGCTTTTGAACAGACTGTGAGAAAAGGAAAATCCGAGGAATTCGGATCTTATTTCTCCGATTCCTTTGACTCGGACGGTGCGTGAAATATTATGTGTTCACTAGGGAAATTTAGTAACGATATTACGCTTCGATGTTCCTACAAGACCTGCGGAACATTGGAGCACGGCTTGTACGGACTAAGTTTTTGAACATTTTTCGATTTGCGGGCTTTCTGGCGTCTCTGCGTCTTCATGTTCGCCCTGAACTTGGCAGAACGAACGCTCTGCACTGTGGAGACGCAGACAAATGCCACAGAGCGGAGGGCGTTTGCCTTCATGTAGGGTCAAGCGCATGTGGAGCGTCGTAACTGAATTTCGCTCGTACAATTTTCAGCCTGGTATGACCGCTACTACTCGGAGTTGTCGCCGGAAAAGCTTCAAACTTTTGTGGTAAATAACCTATGCCCCAAAGAAAAAATAGATTAACTTTCCAGCTTCGCCGATTCGGTCACGTGGAATCCCGTGGAGCCAACTACCAATTCAAGTTCTCGGAATCTCATAACACTACCAATGGACTTTTGCTTCGTTCTTTTATAACATGGACAAAAAGTACACCAACAAATGCATTTGCGATTGATGGCATTCATTATTACGGGGAATATTGATTGATTAAAAAAACGGTTTTTGATGAGGTACCTGACAATAAAGCTTTCATGGGGCAAATTTGAGAAACAGTAAATATATATGTTTGGCAGAAAACAATTTTGGTGGGGTGCCAATTCATGCGAATTTACATTTTTCGAAGCAAATTTTTAAAGCGGAAAAAGTTTAAGCTAAGAGACGAGACGCAGACGAGAGGCAGCGTTGGCACGCGACGCAACTGCAGCGCGTTTTAATTTGTTTTGCACGCAGCTATGACATCTTCCCATCAAATCACTGTTCCAATGTGCCCATCAGTGCCAACGAGGGACTTTGATATGAACGGTACTTGCTTTCCGCATGCTTGTCGAGGGATCAGCTTGGAAGTGAGTCGACGACCTCGCCGATTCACCGCAACTCCCAGGTCGGAGGAAGAAAAGAACACAACATGGCAAAGCATAAGCGGTGTTAAGAACAAATTTCAGAATAGAATAGAACGATAAATATTAGAAATTCATTTGGGGAAAAAAGGAAAAAAACCCGCGTTTCCGGAATGCGATTCGCGGAAAACGACGGGTAAAAAACCCATGCCGCACCTCTCAAAGGCGGGTGAGAATTCGACCCGACAATTGCTCGCCACGTGACATTCCGGCCGACGAGTCGGAGTTACAAGCAAAAGGGGTCGGACTCGATAGAGCGAGCGAGAAGGGAAAATCAATAAAGTTACCAGCGGTAACTCGCCAAATCATGGCTATAACAAAGGGATGAAAAACAAAGAGAGGGTGCGCGCGACGGCAACCTTCTCGAGCGAAACGGCCGAAAAAATACCATAATTTTGGGCACTCTGCGCGCGGGCACACACGCACGCCACCGTAAACGCGGGTCTCGCAGCGACGCGAGCATTGCGCGGTAATTCAAATGTTGTTTTGGACAAAGGTGAGCAAATTTCACTGCTGAAAAGAGTTTTTAAACAAAAATAAGGTATTTATTTATGGAAAAGGCGGTTACCGAAGGGTTTTGCGTGGCTGAGAGAAGAAATTGTCTCGAATGGGGCAATTTCGTCGAGGCCAATGCAAAGAAGGTTTGTGGGTTTTGCTTTTTCGCTGCAGAATTCACAACAATGCTCTTATATGTCCAGACTATAAAAAATTGAACCAGAAGGCAACAAGTACAAATTTTAAAAACATTCTTCACGCCTGCCCCCATAGCATTCCCCAAATTTCGACCTAAAAAAACCAGAAAATCCCTGCAGACTCTGGTGCACTCTTCGGACATTTAAGGGCATCACAAACCTTTTTTTGCGGTCAAAAATTGCCTTTTCTTAAATTTATTTATTCACGTTTTAACCACCTGCGACCTTCGGCCATACGTGCATTTCTAATCTCTGTATGCACTTTGTCTTTGATCTGTGTATGTACTGAAAAAAACACGATTTCAAGCGCTCTAATGCATTTTTTGTAAACATTTTGAAGTGGAACTGCGGTGGATGCATATAGTGTCCGTAATTAAATCATATCATCCATGTGATCCTTTGGACGCTATGAAATGATTTCTTTGTTTTTAAAGAAAGACATATGTATAAATATAAAAGCCGGGCCGACAGCGTTTGGCTTTGAGTTTGTCGCCATAGAAAAAAAATATTTAATTATGCCATAAATCGTTAATAAACCGGGGTAAAAAATAAAAAATAAAAAACAACAAAAACAAGATTAACGAGGAACCGTAGAAACGTTGTCGGTGAGAAATGGCACGCCCAGAAAATAACGAAGCCAGGCTTGCTCAGAGGCGTTGTTGGACGTCCATCCGGCCACGTAAATGTTGTTGGAGGCCGCGTCGGATATTAAGAACCTTTAATAACGTTTTTGATGCATAGACACTGCCAGGTAAACGGGGCATGCGGGACTGAGTTTGGTTTTTTTAATTTATTTATGTACATACCTATTGATATCACTAACATGATAAAACACCACATCAGAGCCCAAGAATTTTGGCATAATTAAACTTCTAGCCAATCCATACACCAGCACGTCCAAAACACTGGCAATCGCCTGCAAAGCGCCAGTAAATTGTTGTACTGTCGCCTCCTCATCACTAGTGCTCAACTCCCACATTCGCCACGTGAAACCCGTCAGAATCTTTGGATCCGCCTTCTTTACCATGTACACGTCGGTCGGATAGAATCCAGACACGAGAACTTTCGAGTACAAGTTGTGGGTTCGGATTTGCGTGACAAATTCAGTGATCAGAGCTTCATCGACGTTTTTAACGTCCCAAATCATCATGATATCGTTGGCGACACAGTGAGCAACTGCTTCTGCGAATGTCGGTAGGGATATGTTAGTGTTGAGGTAGCGGAGTTGTCGGAACTCGTTTACTGTCATCGTGGAGATTTCTTTGTCTACGCCAGTGATGCGACCTGAAAAATGTAGTAGTTGGGCTGGCGACTCCACTGGAATGTTCGCTGCATTGAAAACATCTTGGCATAGAATGAATTTTTTAGGCAGAGACGCAGCATTGTCACGCGACGCAACCGCAGCGCGTGGCGTCGGTGGCAAAATAAAATTCGCTTCCTCTAAATCGGCGGAAAAACAGTGCCGATTTGCATTTATCGAAAGAAATGTTTGCGACCTAGAGCGTGGATTTAAAACAGAGAACGTGTAAGCAACGAGACGAGAAACAGCGTGGCGTCGGCGGCAAAGCAAACTGGATTTTTTGTAAGCGAGTTTTCGCGGGTTATTTCTTGCGTCTCTGCGTCTCCATTTGCCCGCGTTTAAAAAATTAATGTTCTGCACTGTGGAGACGCAGAGAAACGCGATAGGGCGCGTTTGCCTTTACGTGGGGTCTAGGACGCCGTGCGAGGTGGCAGAAAATAATTCTCATTTTTTGGCTTGTTCGTGGGCTAGATTTCGTGTAATTCGTTTGCAGTTTCATCTTTTAAATCACCCTTCAAATATTTTCTGATATTTATTCATCACATATTTTTCATGAATTTATGGTAGTTAACCACATTTGAATTTTCCGCCACCTCGTGTACTCGTATACTCCTTTTGGAATATCCTTTTATATGGTTTTTTTTAATGCAAAATTCAGAAAAATCATTGTGGTTTTTTCGTGAATTCCCCAGAATGCGTTCAAAACTTTTGAAAGCGAATTTTCGCGGATCATTTTTCGCTTTTCTATGTCTCCACGCGTTTAGCTAAACTAATTGTCTGCGCTGTGGAGACGCAGACATGCCATAGAGCGCGTTTGCATTTACCTAGGGTCTAGCACGCAATTTTGCAGAACTAGAAAGTGGGAAAATATAGAGTAAAATAAACTTTGGTTCTAAACATTGCTCCAGCCTAGGAGTCTAGGCCAAAAGGTCAACAAATTGTGGGAAAACCTACCAACATTGCTATCATGACAAATCACCGGCACATTATCCTTTGTTATCTGAATATCCATCTCTGCTAATTGTCCACCTTCCTTTTTCACAGCACTGAACGCCTCCAAGCTGTTCTCCGGAATGTCACCATGTGCAGATCCGCGATGTCCGCCAACTTTCCAGGCAGTGAAAAAGGCGGTTTTATGAGCTTCATTGCCTAATTGTGGAATGCGGAACATAAAGAAAGCAGCCATGAAAACGATTGGAATAAAGGCAAGAATTAGGAGAATGATGCGAATTGTGGTGAACTTGAGGGCGAGAAGGGTGAGAAGAAATATGAAGCTGATGATTAGCACCCATGCGGTGAATGTTAGAGGGTCCATGGTGGTCTGAAAGGAAAATTTTTAAATATATACGTGGAAAGGTCTAAAAGGCAAAACAATTTTAATGTTAAAAATTGACTGGAACCACTTTGACTGAAAGCTTGTTCACAACGAAATTATCATGCAAATTTTCCAGCTTTAAGCCACCTCCGTTCAAAAGTTATACACCTAAATCAAAATACGAATTATTTTTTTTCTGGCATAACTTTGTTTGAATGTTGCAAGTCTATATGTTTTTAACCTATTTATAAAACTACTTTCCCGGAAGGAAAATAGTCTTACTGAAGTTTGTGCCTTCTTTCCATCCACCAAAAAAATTAAAAAAAAAAAACAATTTTTTTGACGAACACGTCAAATTAATCTCAAAACTTTATTTCCAAGCGTCAGAAACATGAAGGCTTTTCTCACAAGATCCGAAAATCATCTGGGAAAAATCAAAAGAAATGACGGATTAAAAGCCAACTAAGTGAGCCCAATAGTTACAAAATAGATCCTGGACAATTCCAGCAGGCTCGGGAATCCAATTTCTACATATATATTATATTTCTTTATAGAGAAATAAGCCACTCCTCTTACTCATTCAACTTTAAAACATGATAGAAAATAGGTTAAAAGTTAAGAGTTGGTGCAATTGAATTTGCGTTACGCAAATTAGTTTTTTTTTTGCACGGTGGTAACTTTTTGGCCGGAAGAAGGAAAGATCATTTTGACACGGGTTTTAGAGGAGTTGTATGAAAATAGCAACAAAAATAAAACAGGAAACTCTAAAATGATATTGGTTCATTTTTCAAGCGCGACGCTTCTAAAAGGTGATCAACTAAGATCCATCCTCCTTTAAAATAGACGCTTTCCACCGAGGACTATCGGAACTAATTTGGGCACAGTTGATTGAGTGTGACCGTAACCCATTTAACGAGAAAATGAGAGAAAATAAGAGACCATGGTTTTAATTTTGTTTTTTTGCTGCTCACGGGCCCTTGGTGAACCGCGAAAAATATTTATGATTTATGACAAGATAAACTGCCCGTAAAATTTTTGTAGACCAGTACCACAAAACTTTGGTTATTTTGATTTTACAAAGTAAGTAGCATGATAAAAATCACTGAAGACGGAAAAATCACACCAAAAAGCAACAATGCAGAAAATTGAATAAAAATAATTTCATTCCACAAACTTTTTTGTGCAGGAAATTTTTATCCGCTCAATAAAACAAACTTCTAGGTCAATTTTTGCTGCATATGAGAAAGGGTTCCAGCATTATCAAGAGCAATAAACCAACCTAAAGTGCAACGTTCCTTCGATTAGAGTATCAGCGAGATTAAGTTGCAGAATGTCAACTTCTTGAAGCTCACAAATGAATGGGCGGAGTTAAAGTTTTAAAAATATAGGTAAATTTTCCTGGCGATCTGAAAAACCCGAATGGGCGTGAACATTGGGTTTCTAAAGTTATAAAATTTTCGTTAAATCGGCGAAAACTACAGGGTGGCCGATAAGTATAGGACGCTCGCTTTCAGCGTTCCCTGGCACGGTGCCAAGGGATATTTTCGAAAAATTTCGAAACTTTTCGAAAGTCCAGAGACTATATAAGTAAGCTTCTCAGTCATTTGTTCTCACTTCTCCATATGTTTAATAAAGGTTGTTCTCGAAAAATCCTCAAATTGAAAAAATGGGAGCACTTTCAAAACGTCCTATACTTATCGGCCACCCTGTATTTAAACCTATGAGCCAACTACCAATTCAAGTTCTCGGAGTCTCATAACACTACCGATGGACTTTTGCTTTGATCCTTCTTAGCATCGACAAGAGAACACCAATAAATGCCTTTGCGATCGATGAAATTATTTTTTGACAAGATATCCATCCTGAAGTAATATAGTATGCATTTAGAAGGCAAATTGGAAAAAATGTTAACGTCTCGATAGAACTGGGTAGCTGTCTGACTACACTTGAGCAACTGCCATGCGGAGCTAAGGTTGCCCAAGTGTTGCCAGCCAGTAATACATTTGCATTGGCTTAGCGCTACAGTTGGACAGCGTTTCATTTTGTATATTGCTAATCAACCTCTGTCCAGAGGTTCGGAACACACAAGGATCGGAACACCTTGACCCTACACCACTGTAGATGTTCACAACACTCAGTTCTGTGCTTGTAAAGGAACTTAACGAAAATCACTCACTGGTCATCCAGATCGGCATCGGGATGAATAAGATGAAGAGGGAGATAATTATTCAAAACGTCCATTCCGAAAGTTGTAATGGGGTTCTTCAGGATGTAGCAAAAACTCGGAGAATACTCCAATTGGTCTGAAAGTTTGGTGAACAATGTGAAAAACACTTCCGGACCTTCTCAGAAAATTGCAGACCAAATATATGTACTTACTTTGTTTTGCTCGATCGGCTGGATTTGATGTCAGCTGAAGAAGTGTCCGGTCTTGGCAGGCAGCTTTTGTTTTTATATTCATCTGATCCCTGGTTGGAGATGTTACAAGTTTATAGGCAAAGGAAAACGTCTAGGAAAGAAGTGACGTGGCAATCCCCTCTTTGACTGAACGAGTTTCTCATCATAGCTTTGTTTTTCATCCGTTGTAGTTCTGATAGACGGTCATAGCTGGAAAAACACCGATTATTAAAATAGTGATCTTGTTATTGAAGAAATTCGAGATGTCACAGGGACACACGAGAGAGATAATACCTTGACTAACAGGGGAAACTGGAGACGTTAAGATTTGCATGGCCAAGAGCTGGTCAAAGCGGATTAGGTTCTAGCAAAATTTAATAGGCACGGTTTTTTCTCCACAGCGATTGTTCCTGAACATGATGCTGGTTGTCTTGGCATTCTGTCTGAAGAAAAAAAAATAAGACACGGCTCTTGCACTAAACTTGGAACTTAGGCCATAGAGAAGGGCCAACGTCAAAACAGGTGGAAAATTGAAAGAATCCCGACACGGCATGCTGGACCCTACGAAAGTGCAAACGCGCCCTGGCGCACTTTTGCGTTTTTCTCTGCGCCTCCATATATTTCTCTTGGAGTATTGATAAAAATCTTTGGCGCCTTGCCAAATATGTTTTTTTTTTTGGCAAAACAAGCCTGGCTGAATCAAAAACTATTTTTGATCTTTTCTCATCTCTAAACTGTTTTTTATTTGACCTTTTCTTCTACCCAGAGGCGAACAAATCTACTCCTCGAGAGCGTTCATTCCACGTGTCCCGTGTGGGGCAGGCGGTTACACGCTTGCCCGTCCAGTTTTCATTTGGCCGCGGGTGCTGAGTTCGACCCCGCCATGCGCCTTTGACACAGACACACAAAGATCCTCAGTTACAAACCCAAACGGAATTTTATATATAAGGATGATATAACGTTGTTCGCATTTTTAGTCCCAATTTTCGTATTTTGTTTTTCAGAACTTAAATTAAAAATTACAATTAATTGTTTTATTTACGAAAAAAACGACTTAAAATCAATATTCCAACAAAAAAATTTATCACATTACTCTCAAAAACAACCATTTGAAAAACATAATTTTTTTAAATGAGAAACAAACAAAAATAATAATAAATGAGCAAAAAAAAACAAAGAAAAGTAAGAAAGAAACAATAAAATCTCGTAAATCGACACAAGTCTCTGCGGAGGAGACGCAGGGACGCGAGAGTAGAATAGCGCGCGAAAATTCGCTTTTGAAAAATAATTCAAA
Source organism: Caenorhabditis japonica (assembly GCA_963572235.1). Classification (NCBI taxonomy): domain Eukaryota; kingdom Metazoa; phylum Nematoda; class Chromadorea; order Rhabditida; family Rhabditidae; genus Caenorhabditis; species Caenorhabditis japonica. Next base: position 18,833,694 of record OY754343.1, on the reverse strand, counting down.
AACGTAGCTTCCAACACGCCGTGCCCGACAAGATACGCAGTCCGCAGTGCACGGTCCGTGTGCACCAAGATATTTAATCAAAATAAGCAGCAACAAACAAAGAAAAAGTAGAAAAAAGAAGGAAAAAGGAGCGACGCGACGTAGCGGGACGCGGGCGCATGGCCTGAAATGGTGCACTCAATTTCAAGGGAGGCAGCGGGCGCTGCGAGACCCACTTTAAAAGGAGGCGCGTCGGCGCGCGGCAATTCAAATTGTGAATGAGCTTATAGGTAAGAAAACCAGGGAGATTGTGTGGAAAAGGACGTTTTTTTGTGGACGTTCCATGGTGATCAAGGAAATCTCGCTAAGACATCGATATCAACCTCGCAATTTCGATTTTTAAATGCAGGAAAATGAATCAAGCCTGTTCTTGCAGCTGACACTCATCTTTCTCCTCAAAAATAAACGATTTTTGCTCTAATTGTAAGAGACGTTAAATCCTGTGCACAAAGTGTATGGAACAGCCTTAATGTTCATGTTTTATCTTTTGCGGGATTGTCCTAGTCTCCTTCATTTATTCAACCTCTTGTTTCCAATCCTAAGTTTTATATGGGACTGACGAATAAATGATTATTATTATATCACGGCGTGTTGAAGAGTACATCGTGAAAATGCGCTCCACTTCTCACATAGATTTGAGGAAACGCGGTTGTTACAGATTTGAAACAGTTTGGATTTTCAAAAACGAGGCGCTGTCGGAATACGTTTTCTGCATAAAATAAATGGGTAAATATTCTTTAAATATTTAGAATCATGCAAAAGATATGAACCCATAAGAAAAAAATATATAAAAAATTGCTGCGGCGCCGCAGTAACGACGTTTTGAATACGCCATTTCGCGCAATTTTTTCTCGAGTGACGTGGCAACTTTCCCGCGAAATTTAAATGTTAATTTTCATGTACCTCTCAACACCCCGTGTTATATGTTAGCGGCAACCCAAATCTGATGTTCTCACCTATTCACACTCATGGTCTCTTCTACACCTATTTTTGTACATACAATTTCGGCACTATTTTACATTGGTGACACCACAAAAGTTGGCACATGGTGCGAATGGTGCTAACTCCACCCATTTTTAGCAGATCGCTTGATTGTGCACCACCTATAAAAGGATGTTACGGGGGATACCCGCTGTATACTTTATTAGTCCTCTTCTTCTCTCAATTTCTTCTTCACATTAACTTTATTAACTTTTTCTTATTACAGATGTCCAAACTCTTCGCCTGTGTGTTCCCGTACAAAAAATCGTCCGCTGCACTTGAAGAAAACGAGGACGATCTTTTAAATCAAGCGTTTTTGACACCACCCACTAAAAAAGCCTCAAAATGCGATCTCTCGTACCATCACGTGGACTCGGTGGCCAATAAGACGTTGACGATGAAAATTTCAAAATTAGAAAAAGAGAATGCGAAAATGATGAAGAAAATGAGCTATCCGCATGAGGTTTATCAGGAAAAATTGGATAAAGAGGATCAGAAATCTAGAATTTCGAATTACTACAAAATCAATAAAATTGTGGATTGGTTCAACGAGTTGCCGGATGCGTCGAACATTTATGATTATATTGATTGATTTTTCATATTTCAAACATTTTTTTCGGTTTTTAGTAGTGTATGTACATATTTAATAATTAGTTTCACAATAAACTATTAAATTTGCCCCCAAAACTTCTTATCTTTTACTTTTTCGCGACACACCGAGGCGCGACACTACACGAACGAAAGTCTTGTTTGCCGCACGCACAAAGATCGTATTTGGAACTTTTGAACGCATCAAATAGAACTATAAAAAACAGGTAAAAAACGATAAAAACAAAAAAATCATTGAAAACCCGAAACCACTGAGGTATGAGGAGGGAGTGAGTAAACGCGCTCGGACGCACACACGCAACGCATCCAAATGAGGCCCAAAAAATAAAAAAGCGCGCGAAAAATTTCGCATTATCGGAGAGAAAAACCAACGCGCGCGAAATAATTTTGGATATTCTCAGTACGGAGCGCACAGTGGTGGACGCGGCCTCGTTTGCAGCGAGAGAGTGCAGAAAATTGAGAGAGCCGTGGCCGATGTCTTGCTCTGATTTCTCTAAACCTCACTCCAAATGCATGTGAAATTTTTTTGTGCGTGTGTGCGTCCGGGCGCGTTTAGTCACTCCCTACTCATACCCCAGTGCGAAAACATGTTGTGGTCTGCGCCTTTAAAACTACCGTAACTTCGGAAATTTTCAAAATCCTTGAAAATACGGTGAAAATGGATTGAAAACCACAAAAATTTTCCAATCCAATCCAATCCAATCCAATCATAACTTTTATTTTTCTGTTCTTTCTTATTACTTCACGTTTGTTTTTGAAACGTAATAAATACAATACAATACAATACAAAAAAACAGCAAAAAAAATATTTTAAAAGGAAAATCTTTTATTTGCTATACTCGGTATAAAACGCTGAAAACTCGCTCCAAACGAACAAAAAATTTCGCATGCATTTGGAGAGAGGTTTAGAGAAATCAGAGCAAAACATCGGCCACGGCTCTCTCAATTTTCTGCACTCTCTCGTTGCAAACGCGGCCGCGTCCGTCACTGTGCGAAGGGAGCGCGTTTGCAGCGCTCCGTACTGAGAATACAAGACCCAAAAATATAAAACTTTCGAGAATTTTCCAAAACAATCCCGGAAAAAAACAACAGTTTTATTATTTTTTGCGCCGCGAATTTGTTTTCGGTTTATCCAGCCGTCTATTGAAAAAGTAAAAATGCAAAAAAAATAACGATGTTAAAATGATAAAAATAACGAGACCCCACGAAAAGGGGGGAAAGCGTCGAAATGTGGGAACGAAAAGGGGGGAAAATGGGCGGAGCCTAATTTTTTTTTGATTTTTCTTGAAGGATTCGAGCATTTTAGTTTCAAAAAAATGAAATAAGGTCAATTTGAACATAAAACTATTATTAGAAAAAATGTCGCAAGAGTTTGCGGCACTTTTGCGGTTGGCTCCGCCCATTTTCCCCCCCTTTTCGTTCCCACATTTTTACACTTTCCCCCCTTTTCGTGGGGTCTCAAAATAACAACAAAAAAATATAAAAATCGCTGCAAGACCCGAGAACATTTCGTGGTCTGCGCCTTTTAAACTACAGTACCTTTAAAGAATTTTTAAAATGTTCAAAATTAACTTTTTTATTTAATTTTTTTTGTTTTTGATTTGTTTTTTGGCCCACCAAGTAGTCTATCAAATATTATCAATTCAATAGTCTTGCCGGCTACAGTAAGCAGTGGCGCGAAACATCGAGGCTCCGCCCCATCAGGTCTTTTCAACTGTATTCAACTGAATTCCATTGAACGTAGATCAAAAAATGTGAGCGGGTGTGTCGCTATGTCTGCGTCTATTATAAAACTTTCGCGGGCGCATGTGGTAGCCGGCAAGAATATTGAATTGACAAGCCTGATCTGGCGCCTATCGTCGCCGATCAGTCTTGAGTAGCCGCCTGCGGCGGCTGTTAGGTTGGGCGTATCATTAAGCTTGATTTAGTTCAAAGCACCCTTTTTAGTTTCAAAACAACAAAAAAAATTTGGAGAAAGGGAAGATGTCCAAACAGAGTTGAGGAATTCTGTGGTCATGTATTTGTTGTAACCAATAGATTGTATGAAAATTTCGAGGAAATCTCGGTCCTGTCCATTTTGGAATGCGATTTTTCATTCAGAAGATCCCCGTCGATATTCTTCGGAGAGGCATCTCCATTGATGATCCGCGTGTTGTCTAGAAGCGAGAACTTCTGGAACTGATTCCAGGGATAACTGTTCTTGATACAGTTGTTGTCTTGGTTCCGTGTCGGATGACAGGAAGGATCTGGCGGAAATCTCCGCCCAGAAGATTACGTTTTCCTCCGAAAACGGAGGGAGAGTCGGTCAACTCTCGAAGCACGAAATCAGCAGTTTCCAATGCAGTTTTGGAGATCATGGAGCACTCGTCCCAGATGATCACATCCACTTCTTTCAGCTTCTTTGCCTCGTCACTTCCTTTGCTGTGATTGCTCGTCTTGGAATCGTTTCCGATGTTCAGTTTGAACAGTGACGCAGAAGTCCGGCCATTTTGGAGCAATGTGCTGGCAGTTACTGTCCAGGCGGTGCACTGTACGTTCTTGTTCATTGCGGTAAGCATGTGAAGGATCACGTTGTATGTGTACGTCTTTCCAGCTCCTCCGGGACCATCGAGAACAAACATCTGAGGAAGAGTGAAGTCGGTTGAAGCGGCAATCACAAAATTTTTGTAGTAGGCTCGTGCTTCTGATTCCTCCTGACCGTATCCCCGATTCAGAAAATCTTCTGACATGTCCTTCTTGAAGAGATTCCACAAAGTTTGGGTGTCGCCAATCTCGGAGAAGGCCAGAACAGCAGAGAAGGCTGCTCTCAGCATGTAATAAGCGGCCGTTTCCTCGAGTGACTTGATGACAACGGCATCGTCGCTCAGAAAACCTTGGGCTTTTGCTGCTTCGACAAAAGTATCATGCACAGTTGGAATACCATTGTCGTCTTTAGTCGTTTTCAGATCCGAGAAGCTGGTGGCACCTTTGGTGTACAGAATCATAAGACGTAGAGCGTATTTTTCAGGATCTCCTGGACACGGAAATCGGTAGATGTGGTGGAGAGCTTCTGGAGCACAAATACATATAGCAGCAGTCCAGGTAGTTGGCAAAGTTGTCCTCGACTTCAATGCCTCCAGAAGCACAGTAGATGTTGATCATGCCGACATCTTTCCTAATTTCGTCTTTAAAAACTGATAATGATTCCTGCTTCAATATAAGTATTTCTTGCCTTTGAAGAACCTTGCTATACAGTTAGTACATGTAGTATTCATCTGGCCTAACAATAAGTGATGTCGAGTTACTGTAGCACCTCCAAATGCGTTTTTGGCCGTTGTTGCATTCTTCTCGTTCTTTTTATTCCGATATATGGTTGAGTGGTATGTGAATCTCTCAGTGCGTTGCTCCTTGGTTTCAGATGCTCTTTTAGCCTTGGCATTGCTTCGAAGACTTGCTCTTCAGTCCTCAGCCATTTCCTGCATTTCAGACAGTCTTGTCTCCAATTTTGATTGCGAGTTGCTGATCCTTTCCATCAATTTCTCCTTCTCGGTAGAAGCAGCTCTCCGAAGACGTCTGGACTCTCGATCCTTCTTTTTCCGGATTGCACTTTATTCTGGAGTATAGCTTTGTCGCTTCCGTCTCATGAACTCTTCAGCAGATCGCGTGAAAAGCAATTGAACTTGACCCCCCCCCCCCCCCCCTGACCCTTCAAAGCGAAGTTTTGCAAACTAAAAAAGAAACATAAAAAAGCCTAGAAATTGTTCACGTCAGAAACTCCCGATTGACGCGAACATTTAATTATCAATTCATATCGTTTGGAATCGGTATCACTTGGTGTAGTAGCTAGTGAGTTGCAAACTGCAATTTGCACTCCCTGGTTCAATTCCTCCTGAGGTCTGTTGAGTTTTGTCGATCCAAAGGCGTGGTTAAAAATAGTTCCCATCAACCACGATCCCTCATCCCTAATGCTCTTTCTCTTTGAGGAATACGGGCTGGCTATCTTCCAAGCGAACAGACGGACATACTTGAATAGCGTAATATATATAAGAAAGATATACTCGGTATAAAACGCTGATAACTCGCTCCAATCGAACAAAGAATTTCGCATGCATTTGGAGTGAGGTTTAGAGAAATCAGAGCAAAAAATCGGCCACGGCTCTCTCAATTTTCTGCACTCTCTCGTCGGAAACGCGGCCGCGGCCATCACTGTGTGAAGGGAGCGCGTTTGCAGCGCTCCGTACTGAGAATAATAAAAACGCAGAAAAAAGAAGCAAAAATAGCAAAAATAAATATCAAAAACAAATTCGCTGCAAAACCCGAAAACATTTTGTGGTCTGCGCCTTTAAAACTACCGTATTTTGGCAAGTGTTCGAACAGCGAAAATTTCCTTTTTTTGTTGCCTTTTCTCACTTTTTTTCGCCTTTTTTCCTCCCGTACAAATCAAAGTACATTCTTTGGTTATGAAAAGACGGTAAAGTGCGGAGTACCCGTTATCTCATGGCGCCATTTTCGGTTATAACGAACCGCCCACCGAACAATCATTGTTCTTATCTTTTGTCTATCTGGGGTTCCTCTTCGATTAAATATATAGCCACTCAAAATTCACGTGTTTTAACCGAATTCGCCCTCTAATTCGTTTGCATGATAACACACACAGTGTCGGTCAATTGCGCTCCGCCCGCTTTTATCGACCAAGACAATCTGGCGATGGAACAGATTGTGATTTTTCATTTTCCCGATTTGCCGGCGGCATTTTCTTGTTTCGTTTATTTCAATTTTATTTAATGTGTTTTATTTATTTATTTTCAACTCACCCATGTCAAAATATGCAAATAGAATTTATTTCCATAATTGGGTAAATTGAAAAAAAAACGACAAATTGAATATTAAATTCAAACTTCCGCCAAAAAATAGCAACACCTGGCCGACCTGTCGATCGGTTGCTAGACCATGACGCGTGTACTACACGTGGAATATGCAAATTTGGCTGAAATTCTTCTGATTTTTAAAGTTTTTTCTATTTAAATAATAATTTAATTCCATTGCAGAAAATGACTCGGAGTAGTCTTTTCGAGGAGCTGGCAGAGATTGCCAAAGAGAGAATCATGATCATCGACGGAGCGATGGGTACGATGATTCAACGAGAGTTTATGGAAGAGGAGGATTTCAGAGGAGAGGTGAGTATTTATTGATCTTTGGAAAGTGATATCACTGCAAGGCAAGGAAGGAAACAGATAGTTCACAATTTGATGTTGTGTCGTGTCGTGTCGTGTCGCAAAAAATGGTCAAAGTGAACAGAAATTGAACATGAAGACAAAAAAAGAAGGAAAAGAAAACTTGTTTTTCTCTCAAAACCAAAGAAACAAACATTTTTGTACACAGATCCTAAAAGACCACGACAAGCCACTAAAAGGAAACAACGATTTGCTCTCGGTGACCCGACCAGATATCATCTACAAAATCCACAAACTCTACCTGGAAGCCGGCGCGGATTTCGTCGAGACCAACACCTTCTCCGGCACCACAATCGCACAAGCAGACTATCATTGTGAGCACCTGGTGCACGAGATCAACTATCAGTCGGCACTGGTTGCCAGGAAGGCGTGCGATGACGTCGGAGCGGCTACAGGTATTGTGCTGGGGATCATGGTGTTTGCGAACATTTGACGCCGCATGATTTTTTGTGCGGGATTTATTGGAAAACATTTTGTTTTCTGTAAATAACCCCACAAAAGTGAACGCAGGCTTTGCCCAGGGAAATGAGCCAGATGCCGGATCCATGATACTGGAAAACGAGAGGACAACCGAGAAGCAGAGAAACAGACAAGCCCATTTTCCTGTTTCATGGATCCTAGCTCAGAAGTCAGCAAACGCGCCCCGAGGCACAAGGATAAGGCTCGTAAAAAATCGCAAAATCCTGAACAAATAGATTTTTTTGTTTGCGTCCGGGCGCGTTTGCTCACTCACTCTCGGTACATGTCTCTGTGGGTTTATTTGGATAAAAATCTTATTTTTTAAAACCTTTGTAAATAAATTTTTAAAAAAGCATATTTTAAATTAATAAAAATGCCTATTTTCATTTATTTTTGTGAATTTGATCGAAAAAATGAGAGGGAAAGCAGTCATTTTCCCGTTAAAATATGAAAAAATCCAGTTTATGGCCTATGTTTCGCAAAGTTAGGGCCTGCAAAACTTCTTCCACGGCCATCATTTTTAATTGTTTAATTTTTCATTTTTTTTAAGCGACTTTTTTTTTGCTTGTTTTGTGTTCATTTATATCGCTAACAAATGAAGAAAAAATGCCGAAAATTGCCAAAAAAAATCTAATATTCTAGTCCATAAGTATTTTTGACATGTTTAACCAATTTTTTACATTTTTCGACATTTCTATGAACAACTCTGAAAATTTTTTACCGATATTTTTACAAAATGAGCCAAAAAAGTCACTTGAATTGAGAAATTAACGAAAAATCATGATAAATTCCTAAAATTGAAAAAAAATTATATGGCCGTGGAAGAAGTTTTGCAGGGACTAACTTTGCGAAACCTAGGCCATAAAACTGATTTTTGCGTATTTAAAGCGAAAAATGACGGTTTTTCTAACATTTTTTCGATAAAATTTACAAAAAAAAAATAAAAATGGCATTTTTTTGCATGAAAAATCAGGTATTTTTTCAAGAAAACCCCCTATAAGCGGCCATTGCAAAACTAAAAGTTCTCAAGAATCAGAGTTGAATTGTTTCTTAAAACCAGGTAGACGTCGTTACGTGTGCGGAGCGATCGGACCGACGAACAGAACGCTGTCGATCTCGCCATCAGTGGAGAAGCCAGATTTCAGAAACGTTAGTAAGTGCAGTTTTCCTTATTTTTTTTTCAGTCGAAAATATCATCCTCTTCTCATTTCCCCCCATTTGCCAGCCTTCCAAGAGCTCGTAAAAGCCTACGGAGACCAAGCCCGCTCTCTTCTTCAAGGCGGCGTCGACATCCTGCTCGTCGAAACAGTTTTCGATTCGGCCAACGCCAAAGCTGCTCTTTTCGCGATTCGCACCCTTTTCGAAGATGACGGCCTACCAGAAGTGCCGGTTTTCCTGTCGGGAACCATTGTCGACATGTCCGGTAGAACTCTTTCCGGACAGACCGGAGAGGCGTTTCTCGTGTCCACACGCCAGGGAAATCCAATGTGTGTCGGGTTGAATTGTGCTCTGGGAGCCAAGGATATGCGACAGTTTGTTGAGAATATGTCGAAGTGGTCGGATGCGTTGATTCTGTGCTACCCGAATGCAGGTTGGTGGAAACGAAACTAGGACGAACAAGAAATTTCATAACTGGGACATTTTAAAACCTGCCACTTCGAAACTCTATTGACACTGAAAAGTGACCGGTTTCGAAACGTCCCAGAGCCTTTTTTGGATGTTTTTTTCTTGAACGCAAAATGTTTTTGTTTTACGGACAAAAAAAATTTTTTTGGGTTCTGTGACGTTTCGAAATTAGGACGTTTAGAAACTCTAGCACGTTTTAGCGGTACATTTTCCGGTAAATTTCGAAAAATTCGGGGGTACGACAGAATAGAAATAGGCGAAATAGAAATGCTACAAAATAGAATTGCTACAAAAAAGAACTGGAAAAAATAGAACGGCTACAAAATAGAAATGAGCGGAATAGAACAGCGCGAAATAGAAATGTGACAAAATAGAAATGGGCGAAATAGAAATCGGTGCGATGGAGCGCGTTTGCATTATTCTTCGAATTTTCCGATTATTAGAGGATTTTTCAGTAATTTCCAGATATTTTACGCACTTAACAACATCGAAAATGAAGAAAGGTATAAAATCAATGCAGTTTCAGAAAAAAAAATGGAAAATCGGCGAAAAACTGAGCAATTGAAAAAATAATGCAAACGCGCTCCATCGCCAAAATTTGTTCTATTTTGTAGCATTTCTATTTCGCTCATTTCTATTTTGTAGCCGTTCTATTTCGTAGCATTTCTATTTCGCTCAGTTCTATTTTTTCCAGTTCTTTTTTGTAGCATTTCTATTTTGTAGCATTTCTATTTCGCCTATTTCTATTATTGTTTTAAAAAATTTGTCACCTGGCGAGAGGCGCGAATTCAAAAAATAGGCTCCGCCTCCTCGCCGAAATATTTTTGCAACTCTGCGCCCGCCAATTTGCAATCGCGGTGCGCGCGATTTTATGCGTTGAATTTCCGTTACTTTATTAACAAATATCCAATTAAGAAAATCAAAAACTCACTTTAAATCAACAGTGGCCAAATTCGCTTCAAAATAACAATTTATATAAAGGTTTCCAGGGGAAATTGAAAGGCACTGGGCAAAAATTCGACGCAGAAAATCGCGCGCACTGCGATTGCAAATTGGCGCGCGCAGAATTGCAAAAATATTTCGGCGAGGAGGCGGAGCCTATTTTTTGAATTCGCGCCTCTCGCCAGGTGACAAATTTTTTAAAACAATAATATTCTGTCGTACCCCCAAAAATTCTCCGAATTTGCCGGTAAAAGATTTCGAAGCACGGCGGGTTGGACGGAACGTTGGAAAATAAAATTCAAACTATTAAAAAACAATTTTTTAAATTAAAAACGCATTTTTCTACCGTAGGATCAGGCTTGGTCGGAGTCGGAAAACGGAAATTCCGATTTTCCGAATTTTCCGACCTTTTTCGGAAAATTTTCCGAATTTATTTTTCGGAAAAACTACCCGTCGGAAAATTTGCCGAATTAATTATCCGGAAAATTTTCCCCTCGGAAAAATTTCCGAAAATGATCAGGAAAGTTCAGTTCTTTTAGGTGCCGCTTATAAGTACCAAGAACTTCTCAAAACTGAAATTTTTGTTGAATTTTTTGTTAATTTGTTGATTCTTGTTCAATTTTCGGGTAATTTGTTGATTTTCGTATTTTTTCAAAGAAATAAGATGAGCCAATTGTTAAGAATCTTTTTCGGAAAATACAAAATTTAAGAAAAAAATCCAGTTTTAGTTTCGAAAATCGGATAGACGATTTTCGCGTCTCTTCGGCGAGAGTCGCTGTCATATGGACCTATTCAAAGTACTGTGGAAAAACGGAAAAAATGGCAAACAACTGGGAGAAAACTCGGAAAATTCTCCGATTGGTCTGAAATTTTTGGGAGAAACTGTCAAAAATGCTTCCGGACTTTCTCAGAAAAGTTTTTACCGAAATAACGATTTTAAAAATTTTCAGAAAAAAAAGCAATATTTTTAAAAATCGATGTTTCGTTCCAAAATTTTCTGAGAAAGTCCGGAATCATTTTTGACAGTTTCTCCCAAAATTTCAGACCAATCGGAGCATTTTCCAAGTTTTCTCCCAGTTGTTTGTCATTTTTTCCGTTTTTCTACAGTACTTTGAATAGGTCCATATGACAGCGACTCTTGCCGAAGAGACGCAGACAAGCAGCCTCCCCACTCAGCGGAGCGCATTGTCAATAAAGTTCCGGTCAGCACGCCGTAGACGAAAATAAGTGAAAAGAAAATAACTACCACGAAATTATAATTATCGAAACTCAAAAAATCAGACCTTTAGGACTTCCGAACGCCCTCGGAGGATACGATGAAACGCCAGAAGAAATGGCAGATGTGCTCCGCGAGTTTGCTCGTGACGGACTTGTCAACATCATTGGAGGATGTTGTGGAACCACCCCCGATCACATCAGAGCCCTGTACAATGCGGTAAAAGGCGTGACGCCACGTGTCCCACCATCCGATCCTCATGTCGGCAAAATGCTTCTTTCTGGGCTCGAACCATCGCTCGTTGGACCAGAAACCAACTATGTGAACATTGGAGAGAGATGCAACGTGGCAGGATCCAGAAGATTCTGTAATCTGATCAAAAACGAGAACTACGACGCAGCGATCGATGTGGCACGTGTGCAAGTCGACAACGGAGCCCAAATTCTTGACGTCAACATGGACGAAGGTCTTCTCGATGGTCCGTACGCGATGGCAAAGTTTCTCCGTCTGATATCCTCTGAACCGGACGTCGCCAAAATCCCCGTCTGCATTGACTCTTCCGACTTTAACGTCATCATTGCGGGTCTTGAATCGACGCAGGGAAAGTGTGTGGTGAACTCGATTTCGCTGAAAGAAGGCGAGGAGAAGTTCAAGGATCGAGCGCGAATCATCAAGCGATACGGAGCAGCGGTCGTCGTGATGGCTTTCGACGAAGAGGGACAGGCGGCAGAAACGGAAAGAAAGTTTGAAATTTGCGAACGTTCTTATCGAATCCTGACGGAAGAGGTTGGATTCAACCCGAACGATATCATCTTTGACGCCAATATTCTGACGATTGCGACTGGAATGGAGGAGCACGCGAATTATGGTGAGATTTGGCGGTTTTTTATGTTGGGAAATGACTAAATTGGGCGAAAACTGTGTAAAAAGTTTTTGACATTTTTTTCCTAAATTTTGGACTAATTTTCAGCATTTTTCGAATTTTTATTGTCCAAAAAAATTGCGGCACGGTGTTTGCGTACAAAAATCCAATATCATCCTTATATATAAAATTCCGTTTGGGTCTGTAACTGAGTTTCTTGGTGTGTTTGTTTCCAAACTGCATGGCGGAAGCGAACTGAGCGCCCGAGACCAACACAAAAACTCGAACTCGCGTCGTTCGCTTGCAGGGCAAGCGCATAACCGCCTGCGCCACAGGGCACACGCAAGAAATGAAGGAAAAATAATTTTAAAAGAAAGTGAAGAAAAAACATTTTTAGAAATTTTAAAGAAATCAAAAGTAGCTTTTGATGCGGCCAGGCTTGTTTCCATCTAAAAATTCAGCATTTTTTTTAAAGTTTCAGACCAATTTTCGGATGCATTCTATGATTTTTAAATAGTTTGGACCTATTCAAAGTATTGTGGAAAAACGGAAAAAAATTTTTAAAAAAAACTGGGAGAAAATTCGGAAAATGCTCCTCTGAAATTTTGGGAGAAACTGTCAAAAATGCTTCCCGACTTTCTCAGAAAATTTTTTACCGAAATATCAATTTTAAAAAAATATTGATTTTTTTTTGAAAATTTTTAAAATCAATATTTCGAGCATTTTTGACAGTTTCTCCCAAAATTTCAGACTAATCGGAGCATTTTCCGAGTTTCCTCCCAGTTGTTTGTCATTTTTTCCGTTTTTTTACAGTACTTTGAATAGGTCCATTAAAAAAATTTCACCCAAAAACTGTTTTTTTTTTACCCTTTTCGGCCAAAATATTGTGAAAATTCTCATTTCAGTGTGAATTTTTTAGAAGGGAATGAAGGATTTTTACAGAAAAATATATTTTTATGTAAAAAATTGAGAAAAAAACTGAAACTTTGGGAAATAATATTAAAAATGTTCCCGGACATGCTCAAAAAATTAAATATTGGACTGGAAAATCCAGAAAATTTTCTGCATTTTTAGGTTTTTTTTTTCTTGTTTTCCCCAATTTTTCATTAACCATTATATTGGCAAAAAAATCGCAAAAACTCTCATTTTCAGTCAAATTTTTTTTTTATATTTCTTCAAATATAGCTAGGGACCGCAACGAGTTATCCAAAACTCAAAATTTCCGAATATTTTTGGTTGGAATGTGTTCTTTGGCTCAAAATGAGTACGCTGTCAAATTTTTTTCAAAAAATGTTCGGTTATTCTCGAGTTATACCATCCCAAAGTAGCACTGTTTTCTCCCCAGATTTGCATGAGGCGGGCCGTCGAGACGCAAGAAAAGAGACGCCGACAGAGCGAGAGTGAGCGAGAGACAACACAAAATGGAGAGAGGCGAGGGGGACTGTATTCTCCACCGCTGGTTGCGCGATCAGCATTTTCAACGGAAAACGGTATTTTTCGCACAGAAATCGGCTCGAAAAAAAAATCGGAAACTAGCCACAATATTAATTTTTACATGATTTTGTAGCAAATTTTACGCTGAATCTGTATATGAAAAATTAGCCGCGTGCTCCATATTTGCGACCTTCAAATCCTCAAAAAACTGACGTTTTGGGTAAACATGCTTCATTCAAATGTACATAAAATTGCTCCAAGTGAGTCAAGTGCTCTAAATTTTTGTATTTAAGCTCTAAGAGGGTTTATCTTTGTATTCCACAAATAAAAAACTAGGGTCGTTGCTGAAATTTTTCTAGAATTTTTCGTTGAAGTTTGACAAGCTTTAAAAAAATTCGGAAACTAGCAGGACAGAAACTGATTTCAGAAATGAATTCCCCACATCTTAAACTATCTGTATACTGAAAATTAGCCGCGTGCCCCGGTAAAATCGACCACACGGCTCAAAAAAGTGAGCTCCATTTTTGTTTTCTCCTTTTTCTGAGAAAACTATGCATTTTCATGTAAAACCAACTTGTTCATTAGATTCAGCATGGCCGATTACATCTAAAAAGATAGTTTTGAGTATCATACTTCAATCCGGGGCCTCCTTACAGGCCTGTAAACATGCCCGCGCGAACTGGGGAGAAAAATCGTCTGACTCCGCCCACCCCTTTGCGCTCCCTAAATATAGCTTTTAAAAAATTGATATGCAAAAAAAATGGTATTTTAATGATTTTTTCAAAAAAAAAATGTTATGGACCTATTCATTTGAATTAAAATGAATTTTTATGTCATTTTAATTCAATGCATTACAACATATTAATTAATTAACCTGAATTTTCCTGAACCATTGAGTTTGAGCCTTTCTGCAAATCGTGCCGAGACCTCCTGGCCAAATAAATGCATGCGCCTTTAATAACTAGGGTCCGATCTGCACTTTATGCTATATTTTTTCGTCATCTTGTCCACTCGGAGTACAAATTAAAGGCGCATGCATTTGTTTGGCCAGGATGTCTCGACACGATTTGCAGAAAGGCTCAAACTCAATGGTTCAGGAAAATTCAGGTTAATTAATTAATATGTTGTAATGCATTGAATTAAAATGACATAAAAATTCATTTTAATTCAAATGAATAGGTCCATTAAAAATATTTATGTACATTTATTCATAGAAATGTCCACAAATGGAAAAAGAAATAGCAAAAATAGAGTAAAAACTCTAAAAATTCTCTGAAACTGGTAAATAATGCCAATGGATATGATTTTTTGGGCTGAAAACTCCAACTTTTTTTCGGTTTAAAATTTTTATTTTTTACAAAAATGGAAAAAAATAGCAAAAAATATGGTTAAAACTCGGAAATATTTGGCAAAAATATTCGCGGACAAAAATTTGGTCTGAAAAATCCAAAATTTCAGTCTGAAGACCTTTATTGCGAAATTATATTGTTCAGGAATCTACTTTATCGAAGCGACACGTATGATCCGCGAGAATCTGCCAGGAGCGCACGTCTCCGGCGGAGTGTCCAACATCTCCTTCTCATTTCGTGGAATGGAGGCGATTCGTGAGGCGATGCACTCTGTATTCCTCTTCTACGCCATCAAAGCGGGCATGGACATGGGAATTGTGAACGCGGGAGCGCTGCCGCTCTACGAAGACATTGATAAACCACTTCTTCAACTGCTCGAGGATTTGCTCTTCAATCGAGACCCGGAGGCGACGGAAAAGTTGTTGGTGGCTGCGCAGGAGATGAAGAAGGGTGGCAAGAAGAGCGATCAGAAGCCTGATGAGTGGAGAGGCACTTCTGTGGAAGAGAGATTGAAGTTCGCGTTGGTCAAGGGAATTGATCAATTTGTGGTGTCAGATACTGAAGAGGCTAGGCAGAATACTCAAAAGTATCCGAGGTGACAATTTAAGATATCGGAAAGTTTGGGAAAAAAATAGTTTTTTTCCTTATTCAAACGACAGAAAAAAAAAGCAAAAAAAAACTCTCGCGGCCACGGATTTTTTCCGTTGCTTTTCTAGGCCATCGCAAAAGTTTTTTAAGCCCTCCGCTGTGAGACCTGCGAAATATCGATTTACGGGCGAATAATTTTTGAAAATGTTTTTTGAAGAAATACAGAAATTCATTGGAAGTAAGCAATAAAATACGATCAATTCTCCAAAAAAAAATTTCAAAAATTATTCGCCCGTAAATCGATATTTCGCAGGTCTCACAGCGGAGGGCCTAAAAAACTTTTGCGATGGCCTAGAAAAGCAACGGAAAAAAAAGGAAAAAAAAAAAACCATTTTTTTCCGACCCTGAATAACCCCATTGATTGTAAAAAAAAAACCGCCCCTTTTTCGGCTCTGGGACGTTTCGAAACCTGTCACTTTGATTTTAGCGCTCAATTTTTTTTGGCAAATATTTTGAATTTACCCGTAAAAGATTCGAAATGTCTTGTTTCGAAACGTCCAATAGCCCCTTTTTTAACTAGAAAAAAAAACCGGTTTTATCAATTTTGAAACGAAAAAAGACAATTTTAAAGGCGCATTATTTATTTTTTTTCTACCTCCACGGGGTAATGGCGATTGCCCTGATGAAAGTGCGCTCCGTTGAAAATATAGGGAAAAAAAGAATTTGAAAAAAGGCAATCACCAGCACCCCGTGTACCTCTGGGTCTCGGCACGACAGCGTTGTCTTAGTTGGCCACGCCCCCTTTTGTAAAAACAAGGTTAAGACTTTTTAAGCGCGTGGCCTAAATGACTTTTTGTTGCGTTTTTCGGGTTACTGTAGGTCGCCGCTTTATTATTTTTTTTTCTAAAATACACAAAAAATACGTTTTTTTCATCCTCTGAATGAAAATTAAATTAAAATTCAAAAAATTGCTAAAGATGATCTGAAAATAATGCCAAAAAACATGAAAACGGCCCTATAAACAAGAGATTAGGGTAACAAAATAAATTTTTCGAATTAAAAAATTTCTAGTTTTGAAAAAACCGTCTCAGCAAGAGCCTATCATCCTTTAAATTGGCCACTTTTTCACTGGGAATATCAACACGAATTTTGACACAGCTGAAATGAGGGTGACCGTAATCCATTCAACACTCGGCTCTCGGAAGTTTCGAAAATGTTTCTGCATTTTTTCGTCGCAGTGTTGGCACATAATCATTTTTAAGGTTTTCCAGGAGAAAAAATGATTGTGTGCGAACACCGCGACGACAGAATTCGGAATAGGTTACTGTCGCACTCATTTCAGCTGTGTCAAAATTCGTGCCGAAGTTCCTCGCGATGATAAAATGATGATATCTAATTTCAGACCCCTCAACGTCATCGAACGTCCATTAATGGACGGAATGGCAGTCGTCGGAGAGCTCTTCGGAGCCGGAAAAATGTTCCTCCCACAAGTCATTAAATCTGCTCGTGTCATGAAAAAAGCCGTCGCCCATCTCCTCCCATTCATGGAAATTGAACGTCAAGCGAACATTGAGAAAATGGGATTGTCAGAAGACGAAAGTCCATATCAGGGCACCGTAGTCATCGCCACAGTCAAAGGAGACGTGCACGACATTGGCAAGAACATTGTAGCCGTGGTGCTGGGGTGTAACAACTTCAAGGTTGTCGATTTGGGAGTGATGACGCCGTGCGAGAACATTATCAAGGCGGCGATTGAGGAGAAGGCGGACTTCATCGGATTGTCCGGTCTCATCACGCCGTCTCTCGATGAGATGGTGCACGTGGCTAAAGAAATGAACAGAGTGGGCTTGAATATTCCACTTCTCATCGGCGGAGCAACCACGTCCAAAACTCACACGGCTGTCAAAATTTCTCCGAGATATCCACATCCAGTTGTTCATTGTCTCGATGCTTCGAAATCTGTCGTCGTGTGCTCTTCGCTTTCAGATGAAACTGTCCGAGACGCGTTTTTGCAGGATTTGAATGAGGATTATGAAGATGTGAGTTGGCGTGACGAGGCGAGAGGGGAAAGTGGCTTGAAATGTAGTAGGGGATCTTTCTCATATATATATACAAGCCTGCAGCTTGTGGCAACTAAGTCGCCTTCGTCAAATATTTATTTATACATATTATCGGCCCGCCACGTCGGTCAGCTCCGCTGAACTCAATACTACGTGGATTTCATTTTGGTTTCCAAATTATTTTATTTCACGTTGAAATTACACGTGAAATGAAAAAATTTGGAAACCAAAATGAAATCCACGTAGTATTGAGTTCAGCTGAGCGCGTTTGACCATTTTGGCGGGCAGACAATAAATATATATACCGTAAAAGCTGTAATAGAACACCACCTTTAATAGAACGCCACCTGTAATACAACGCCACCCCCAACATCACTTCGAAAAATAGAACGCCACCCTCTAATAGAACGCCACCCTGTAATACACCGCCACTCTGGAAAACTGCGGCCTATAAACATGAACTGGTGTACCAGTCATTTTTTTTTCAACGTGGATTACTGTAGTCAAAAGTACATAAACACCGAGGTGTGCAATAAGCGATGAAGCTAGCTGATTACGGAGGGTACTACGTTATAGAACTCGCACATAATAGAACTGCTACGGAATAGAATTGCGCGGACTAGAACTGTCTGAAATGGAGCTGTACCAAAAAAAACCAGTGCACAAAATACATTTCAGGGACTCACAATGCTCAATGAAATTATTTTATTTTCTTTTTTTTTTCGAGTCGCTTTTCGAGTTGTTCGAGCGGTTCTGTATCGGCACCGCTCTATTTCAGTCATTCCGTGCGAGTTCTATACCGTAGTAGGATGACAGTGATATGTCTCTTGAATTCGAATAACAGTACAAATACATATAATCGGCTTGCCATGACGGACAAACGCGCTCCATTGAATGTAGTATTTTTTGATTTTTATTTTGGTATTGTCCATTCGCGAAAAAAGCAAGTGCGCTCCACGAAACTTAGTACTTCGTGGATTTCATTTTTGTCGCCAAATTAATTCAATCCACGTGTAAATTCAAAATGAAATGAAATAATTTGGGGATGAAATTGAAATCCACGAAGTACTAAGTTTCGTGGAGCGCACTTGCTTTTTTCGCGAATGGACAATATCCAAATTACTTCATTTCAAGT
The DNA here is from genome assembly GCA_963572235.1 of Caenorhabditis japonica. Taxonomy (NCBI): domain Eukaryota; kingdom Metazoa; phylum Nematoda; class Chromadorea; order Rhabditida; family Rhabditidae; genus Caenorhabditis; species Caenorhabditis japonica. The sequence continues at coordinate 18,815,181 of OY754343.1, read as the reverse complement.
ATAAATTCAACGTGAAATGAAATAATTTGGAATTGAAAATGAAAATCACGAAGTATTAAAATTAGTGAAGCGCGTTTCACTGTCGTTGCGGATCGACAATATTCACATTCGTTTTTTTTTTTCTATTTTTGCTGTTGATTTTTATTATTTTTGGTTGTTGAAAGATGAAATTTAATTTTTTTTTTCTGAAAATTCAGCTCCGAAAAATATACCGCCACCCTCTAATAGAACGCCACCTCTAATACAACGCCACCCCTAGACCCACTCCGAAAAATACACCGCCATGGCGCTATATTACAGTTTTTACGGTATATTACGCCACGGTGTCCAGGATTGGAAATGTGGGCGGAGCCTAATTTGCTGGCGCGCCAGCAAACTTGCATGGCGCACTTTCGGTGCTTGCGCATTTTTCGACTCGCATTTTTTTTATGATTTTATTATTTTTCTTTCAGTAAAACCTGTTTTTCTTTGTAAAATGTATGTATTTTATCTTTTAACAAGCCTGCAGCTTGTGGCGACTATGTCGCCTTTGTCAAATTTATTTTCACTGTTTTTTTGTTTTTTTTTTAATAGAAATGGCAGTCATTTGTTCTCCCTATTTCTCTCAAGTTTTCGTGACCCTTGTGGTATAGTGGTTAGCACGTTTGAACGTCAATCTATAGGTCGCTGGATCGAGTTTTGTCACAGGTGAAGGGCTTGAAATCCATATCAGATCCGAAACGGATGGGACGTGGAATTTATAGGAATTTTATATGTATCCGATATTGGTCCTATTAGGATCCACGCTCCCACGGATAGGATGCGGACGTGGGAGCGTGGACTTAAAACGGATCAAAAACGGATGGGATGTGGGTGGGACGCGGATATTTTCTAGTCTTCTTGAATTTTCCATTTTTTGATTTCACTCACGATGCTCAATGAGCACATGTATCCAGACAACCAAAAATAGCCGGTGAGCTCTGTGGCACCGTGCCACGGAGCCTTCATCCAGAGCTCCCCACCCACCCTTCAGAATTCTCTAACCCATTACCTTGCAACTCCTGCGCAGGCGGCGGGTATACCTTCCCATGTGGACCGACACCTCACGGGTTTCGACGGCCCTTATGTTTTGCACGGGAAAGGGGCGGGGCGTAGCGTGGTGACACCAGTTTTTCGTGGATTTTATTATTTTAAGACGTAATTTCACGAAAACTTACTTCATATGCCTGCCGTGGGATATAAGCCCCCACCCCAGCATGCGTGAAATAGAACTGTTCCGAAATATAAATGTTCCGAAATGGAACCGCGTGAAATAGAACTGTACATAGTTTTAGCGCGTTTTAGCACAATTGGGTGAAGACTATTGAATAAATAGCCAAACAGAAAAAGTTCCACTCACAATCAGTGGCGTGACCTGTTTTCGATTTATTGATTGGGTTATATTTCACGCGGTTCTATTTCGGAACAGTTCTATTCCACGCGGTTCTGTTTCGCGTCAATTTCTATTTCGACACAATTCTATACTAGTTATTATACTAGTTCACTCATATACCAGGATAACTGCCAGGTTTTTTTACAAACCACTGAGTAAATTGGACCAAAATCAACCTGTGCTAAGCCGATCCTTGGTGGTCGATATCAGCTAGGTGGGCTACAATGGTCAATTACCAAGTTGCCTGCCCTTCTAATAGAGCCTGACATCCACACGCCCTGCTTCAGATAAACGCGGATTCATTCTCCATAACGTCAAAAAAATTCCACGCGCCCTCCACGAGGGACACGTGGATCCATATAAGATCCGATATGTTTCCATTCTCCCACGGATCCACGCGCCGTCCATATATATTCCATCCTCCCCCACGCCGGCGTGGATCCACGGCGACCCACGCCAAAACAATCCACGCTCCCTCCACGGGGGCGCGTGGATCTATATCGGATCATATATGGATCCAATCCACGTCCCATCCGTTTCGGATCCGTTTTGGCATTATCTCCCACCACCTGTGGTCGACTGCAAACTCGTGTGTGAGACACACAAACAAACACACAGACTAATCTAAAATTTTCTATATAAGAAAGATACCATAAAATTGCCCAAACTTCGATTTTCGTAAAGATTTATCCTGCAAAAACACCAAAAAACTCAAAACGATTATTTCGAAATGGTGGCTGAACCAAATTCGACGTTCTTAGGTTTAAAAAATTTCTAAAGACCTCAGCTATAATTTCGTTGAAGCACATGTGGGAAAGTTAAGAATTTATGGTTTTTTTCCCACAAAACATAAAAAATGCGTCAATAATTGAATTTCGCGCGAAAAAATACAGTGGGCGCGTTTGCTCGGCTCCGCCCACTTCAAATCCTAGACACCGTGTATTTTTAAAACAATAAATAAATAAAAGAAACACCGCAGGGAGTACCCGAAGTCGAATCGCGGTCTAGGAAACCGACGGCCAGCATTTTTTCCCCGAAAATTTTCCTTTTTAAAGTGGAAAAAATCTATATTTCCGCCTCTCCTGGCGCAATTTTGGCCGATTTGTGAATAATTTATCAAAAAAAAATTGGGGAAAAATGAAGGAAATACACAATATTGCTGAAGACAATACAATTTTCGTGTGTGTCTTTAGCAAAAATCGGTTTTTTTCTCTTCTATTTCCTTCATTTTTCCCTATTTTTTTGATAAATTATTTAGAAATCGGCCGAAATTGCGCCAGGTAAGCGAAAATATAGGTTTTGTCCATTTCAAAAAAAAAAATTTCGGACGGAAAAAAATTCTGGCCGCCGGTTTCCTAGGCCACGACTCGACTTCGTGTACTCCCCGTGGTCTTCTATTTTTGGCAAAAATCAGGCATTTGAAGTTTTTTTTGCAATTTCTAAATATGTCGTTTAATTTAAAAAAAAAAAGATAAAATTCTATATTTAGGTCCGTCAAGAGCACTACGAGTCATTGAAAGATCGCCGATTCACCGCCATCGAGACTACCCGCAAAAAGAAGTTCAATATTGACTGGGCCAAATTTACAGCCCACAAACCAACATTCCTCGGCCGCCGTGAATTCCCGAATTACGATTTGAACGACCTCATCCCCTACATTGACTGGAAACCCTTCTTCGATGTGTGGCAACTGCGTGGAAAGTACCCGAATCGCAGTTATCCAAAGATTTTCGACGACCCAGACGTTGGTCCAGAAGCCAAAAAGGTGTTTGATGATGCACAAACGTGGCTGAAAAAGCTGATTGATGAGAAGGTTCTGAGCGCCAACGCGGTACTCTCATTCCTTCCCGCCGCTTCCGACGGTGATGACATTCACGTGTACGACCCGGAGACTGGCGTCCAGTTGGAGACATTCTTCGGACTTCGACAACAGTCTGGACGGGAACATGATCAGCCGCATTTCTGCCTTTCCGATTTTATCAAACCGCTTAATAATGGTAATCAATTTTTTTGTGCTCAAAAAAGTACCAAAAATAATTTTTTTTTTCTCAAAAAATAGCTCTGGCATGTTTCGAAACCTGTCAAGGATAAAAAATTTGTCCAATCTTTTACCGGTAAATTCAAAGAATTTGTCAAAAATAGAATGCACAACAGTTTCGACACCTCCCAGTTTCGAAACGTCCCAGAGCCAAAAAATATCACAAGTTTCGAAACGTTTCAGTTTAGACATGACCCGGTTTCGAAATACCACAGTTTCGAAATGCCCTAGTTTCGAAATGACAGGTTCCGAAACGTCTGGGAGTCAAAACAATTCACAACAGTTTTGAAATGCCCCAGTTTCGAAATGTGCCGGTTTCGAAACGTCCCAGAGCAAAAAAATGCAAAAAATTTTCGAAATGTCCAAGTTTCGAAACGTCCCAGAGCTAAAGATATTCACAAAAGTTTCGAAATGTCCCAGTTTCGAAACGTCCCAGAGCCAAAAATGCAAAAAAGTTTCGAAATGTCCCAGTTTCGAAACGTCCCAGAGCCAAAAAATATCACAAGTTTCGAAACGTTTCAGTTTAGACATGACCCGGTTTCGAAATACCACAGTTTCGAAATGCCCTAGTTTCGAAATGACAGGTTCCGAAACGTCTGGGAGTCAAAACAATTCACAACAGTTTTGAAATGCCCCAGTTTCGAAATGTGCCGGTTTCGAAACGTCCCAGAGCAAAAAAATGCACAAAAGTTTCGAAATGCCCTAGTTTCGAAATGGCCCGATTTCGAAACGTCCCAGAGCCAAAAAAATTCACAAGTTTCGAAACGTCTCAATTTTGAAATGCCCCAGTTTCGAAATGTGCCGGTTTCGAAACGTCCCAGAGCAAAAAAATGCACAAAAGTTTCGAAATGTCCCAGTTTCGAAACGTCCCAGAGCCAAAAATGCAAAAAAGTTTCGAAATGTCCAAGTTTCGAAACTTCCCAGAGCCAAAAAAATTCACAAAAGTTTCGAAATGTCCCAGTTTCGAAACGTCCCAGAGCCAAAAATGCAAAAAAGTTTCGAAATGTCCCAGTTTCGAAACGTCCCAGAGCCAAAAAAATTCACAAAAGTTTCGAAATGTCCCAGTTTCGAAACGTCCCAGAGCCAAAAATGCAAAAAAGTTTCGAAATGTCCAAGTTTCGAAACGTCCCAGAGCCAAAAAAATTCACAAAAGTTTCGAAATGTCCCAGTTTCGAAACGTCCCAGAGCCAAAAATGCAAAAAAGTTTCGAAATGTCCCAGTTTCGAAACGTCCCAGAGCAAAAAATGCAAAAAAGTTTCGAAATGTCCAAGTTTCGAAACGTCCCAGAGCCAAAAAAATTCACAAAAGTTTCGAAATGTCCCAGCTTCGAAACGTCCCAGAGCCAAAAATGCAAAAAATTTTCGAAATGTCCAAGTTTCGAAACGTCCCAGAGCTAAAGATATTCACAAAAGTTTCGAAATGTCCCAGTTTCGAAACGTCCCAGAGCCAAAAATGCAAAAAAGTTTCGAAATGTCCCAGTTTCGAAACGTCCCAGAGCAAAAAAATGCACAAAAGTTTCGAAATGTCCCAGTTTCGAAACGTCCCAGAGCCAAAAATGCAAAAAAGTTGTGAAACGTCTAAGTTTTGAAATTTTCCAGTTCCGAAATGACAGGTTTCGAAATGTCTGGGAGGCAAAAATGTAAAAAAGTTTCGAAATGCCCCAGTTCCGAAATGTGCCGGTTTCGAAACGTCGTCCAGAGCGAAAAAATGCACAAAAGTTTCGAAACGTCCCAGTTCCGAAAGGACAGGTTTCGAAACGTCCCAGAGCCAAAAAATTCGCAAGTTTCGAAACGTCTCAGTTTTGACATGACCCCGGTTTCGAAATACCACAGTTTCGAAACGTCTGGGACCCAAAAAATTTACAAGTTTCGAAACGTCGCAGAGCCAAAAATTCACAAGTTGCGAAACGTCCCAGTTTCGAAATGTCCCGGTTTCGAAACGTCCACCAGCAGTCTCATGCACATTATCAACAAAGAAACACCAAAAATAAAAAAAAACCAACAAAAAAAAATTGCAATCGAGTTGCGACGTCAAGAGGTCAAACTCCGCCCACTTTTTTTCACGCGAACATTAAATTTTAGTGCATTTTGAATTTTTGCGTGGAAAAAAAGTGGGCGGAGTTTGACCTCTTGACGTCGCAACTCGATTGAAAACACAATAAAAATACGAGACCCCGCCCACAAAAAATGGGCGGTGTTTCGTGTTTTCATGAGTCATGACGCAACTCGATGGAAAGTTACTAATTAATTGCTAAATTTTCATTCTTCCCATTTCAGGAGTACCAGACGACTATCTCGGACTTTTCGCCTGCACCGGTGGCCTAGGAGCCGAGGAATACTGTAAAGGGCTCGAAGAAAACCACGACGACTACGCGTCAATCATGGTGAAAGCTCTTGCCGATCGTCTCGCAGAAGCTTGCGCCGAATACCTGCACAGAGAAATCCGAACGAACCTGTGGGGATACTCGAAGAACGAGCAGCTCACCGAGTCCGACCTCTTGTCCATCAAATACGAGGGAATCCGGCCGGCGTGCGGATATCCGTCTCAGCCGGATCACACTGAAAAACGAACGCTGTGGAGGTTGTTGGAGGCGGAGAAGAGTGGAATTGTGCTCACCGAGCATTTGGCTATGCTTCCAGCTGCTTCGGTTTCGGGACTCGTTTTCGCCAATCCGCAGAGTCAGTACTTTGCGGTCGGCAAAATTGATGCGGATCAGGTAAACGGGTTTTCAAAAATACTCGGTACTCAGGTAATTTTCGGCAAGCTGCCCCTCGAAACGGCACGCTGCCGTGAAAAACGGCAAGCTGCTGCGCGAATCGGCAGGGGTGCCACCTGCCAGCGGCAGCTTGCCGTTTCGCGGGGCAGCTTGCCGTTTCGCGCGGCAGCTTGCCGTTTTTCACGGCAGCGTGCCGTTTCGATGGGCAGCTTGCCGAAAAGAAGTACGGCAAGCTGCTGAAACCCTGCTTATTTTTGCTTCTCTGTTTAGTATCATTCGTATAATGTGTATCATAGTGCCATTCGTTCAAATGTATAAAATTTTATTCAACAAAAACAACAACAGTTAATTAACAATGATGTCAATTTGGAACATTATCAAATAGTGCACGGTTTGAGCGTCATTTGATAAAAAAAAAACCATCATTCCTCTGATGGTTTTTCCAAAAAAGGGTTTTTAAACTAAATTTCCCAAATTGTCATTAAAAAATAAAAATGAAAAATCAATTTTAACAATTCTTAACTAGAACGTGTTCACAATCGAGTAGGGTCTACAACGAATATTCGCTGCGTGACGGCAGTGAAAATCTGTTTGCAACTGTTGCAATTGATTTTTATTCACGAAATGGCAAAAAATGGCAAAAAACGGCAAAAAACTGCGCGAAAACTCGGAAAATGCTCCGTTTGACCTGAAATTTTGGGAAATAAAGGAAAAAATTCTCCCGGACATTACCCCAAAATTTCTCTGACAAAAATATCGATTTTAAGCATTTTCAGAAAAAAAGCATAATTTCTTGAAAATCGATATTTTGGTCTGAAATTTCGTGGGAATGTCCGGGAGAGTTTTTCCCCTCACTTCCCAACATTTCAGGTCAATCGGAGCATTTTCCGAGTTTTCGCGCAGTTTTTTGCCTTTTTTTGCCATTTCGTGAATAACCCCATTAGTTAAAAAATTTTTTTTTTGTTTTCGGAAAATACAGCAGAGAATCATGGTTTTTTTTAATCAAATGACGCTCAAACCGTGCACTATTTGATAATGTTCCAAATTGACATTAAAAAATTGATATACAACCTCAATATTCATCCTCCTGTTCCTCCCGTCCTGTCTTGTGGCACGCGCTCGCTGGCCCATCAAAACCATTCCATGTTCGTTTTTTAAGCCCCGGTTCATCCGCCAGTTGAGTGATCGCCTCTCCAACTGCGAGCTCCTTTCCGCACGACGCTTCCACGCTCTCTAGAGCTATTCGGCAATGTTTTGCAGCCGATCCTCTCTGAAAAAAACTCGTTTGAGATTATTTAGCGAACTACAGAACTCTCACCTTTCGGTAGACGAATTTACCGTGATCCAGTGCATTGGCAGGTGGGACGAATGTCGAGTGACGCAGCTCATTGCTGAAATTCCTCGTATGTTACAAAAAACTGAAGATAAACTAACAGAGCTTCTTTCAACTGGGCGCGGAAAGTGCCATTCTGGTAGCTCTTTCGAGCTTGCGACAACTGTTTAAACACTAATGGGGTTATACATTTCATGCATTTTCTATTGTTTGTAAAATGTTCCTTATTGCTTTCATGCAGAATACGAAATTTTCTGCAGCAGAAAAGAAGCCAATTAATACAAAAGATCACGCCTATCTTTGAGAAATACACGCCCATCATTGAGAAAAAGCAAGACATAGAAAAAACAATCAAATAATTTTGCGAAAATTCGGAGAATGCTCAGATTGGTCTGAAACTTCGAAAAATAATTAAAAAAATACTCACGGCCATTGCCAGAATACCGAAATATTGACTTTTAAAAATATCGATTTTTATTTCTGCAAATGTGCAAAAATCGATATTTTGGTCTGGAATTTTCAAGAAATGTCCGCCGGTATTTTTATAAATGATTTCCCAAAGTCTCAGATCGGTCGGAGCATTCTCCGAATGTTCGCTGATTTCTTTGCTGGTTTTCTTTCCATTTTTTGCTAGTTCCGTGAATAGCCCAAGGAAAATTTCTCCAAAAATTCAAAATGCATGAAATGAATAACCCCATAATATTGTGAAAACAAAAATATTGCAACGCGGTGTTTGCGTACTTTTGAAAATTCAAATAGCAATGAGAGAAATATCATGAAAAATGAAGAGATTCGTTCCCATTTTCGTTTGAATTTTAAAACTACGCAAACACCGCTTTGCAACTTTTTTGTTTTCACAAAAGATTTCACAAAAATTACCGGAATCGTAATCGAACAAACTTCGAATTTCCGAATTTAAGCTGTTGTCGCTTTCTCTATCATCCATCCACTCATTGAACCGTCCTTCTTCAGCTCCTCCATCCGAGCAAAACAATCTTGAGGACAACGCTGGAAAATCCTTTTTTTCTACAAAATTAACGGAATCGTCGTCCCTGAGCAAACCTCAGATTTCGGTTTCCTCGCTGTTATCGTTTTCGCTATCATCCCACTGATTGAATCTTCCATCTTCAGCTCCTCCATCCACGCACAATAAGCTTGAGAAAGCTGGAAAATCCTTTTTTTTTTCTACAAAATTAATGAGGTTATTCTCGAAACCAGCAAAAAAAATTCAGCGAAAATGCGGAGAATTCTCCGATTGATATGAAACTTTGGCAAATCATTTAAAAATACTTCCGATCATTCCCTGAAATTCTCAGACTAAAATATCGATTTTGAACATTTTCAGAAAAAATCGATATTTTTTAAAATCTATATTTCGGTCCGAAATGTTCAGGGAATGTCTGGACGTATTTTTTAAATGATTTCCCAAAGTTTCAGATCGATCGAAGCATTCTCCGAATTTTTTGCTGGTTTTTTCTATATTTTTCTTTTTTTGCTGGTTTCGAGAATAACCCCATAAAGGAATCGTCGTCCCTGAGCAAACCTCGAATTTCGGTTTCTTCGCTGCTATCGCTTTCGCTAATGAGTCGTCCATCTTCAGATCCTTCAGCCGCGCACAAAAAGCTGGAGGAAAATGCTGGAAGAATAATTTTATTTCATTTTCTACAAGATTATAATGGATTCGTGGCGGAGTGACAATTTTTTTTCACGTTTTTATTAGAAAAAATAAAGAAATGATGAGATTTTTCGTCTCACAGTTTCACGTGAAATCTCACTCCGTCACGACTCCATTTTACCGGAATCGTCATCCCGAAAACATTTCTACCACTGTCTGCACTCTCTCATCTCATAATAAACTTTTTCATCAGCGGAAATTTCAATTTTATCGGGCTTGGATATAAAAAAAATATTTTTTTTGGTTTTTAAAGTTATTATGAAGAGACGTAGCACCTATGTGCGGAAAAATTTCGCCAAAGCTTTCGAATTTATTGCGATTAAGGATTTTATTAAGAAAACAAATATTTCCTACAAAAAAATGAAAGAACGCCGACGAAATAGTTTTTCTACCGAAATGAAATTCCTTAAGTACAGAGTTCGGTGAAAAGTTGTTGACAGTCGCCACCGGCTGACAATATAATGGATTCGTGACAAAGTGACATTTCACGTGAAACTGGGAGACGAAAAATCTCTTCCTTTCTTTAGTTATTTCTTCATTTTTTCGAATAAAAACATGAAAAAAATTGTCGCTCCGCCACGAATCCATTATAGATGAAACCATTTGGAGAACTTACATTCAATAATTCTTCGTCTCTGCAGTACCTTCATTTCTGATGAATAGCTGAAGTCGAAGGGCGAAAAAAGGAAGAAAAAGGACGAAAATAGGACTAAAAACAGGCTGAGATGTCAAAAAAAAGTAAATAAAAAAGTTGCGTCAGCACGCAATCTGCGCCAGTGAAAAAGTTGGCGTCTTTGTAGACGGCCGGCTATTGGCACGCTGCCGTTTTTTACGGCAACGTGCCGGTAATTATTTGAGTGGAAAAAATAGTCATACAAACACGGCAGCCTGCCGTTTTTCTCGGCAGCTTGCTGCTCGTGTGCCGTTCCCTTGCTTAACGTTACCCGTATCCAGCAGCCTGCCCTTTTGCTCGGCAGCCTGCCGTTTTGCTCGGCAGCTTGCTGCTCGTGTGCCGTGCACATGCCGAAAATTACCTGAGTACATATATTATTTTCATATTCCAGGTGACCGACTATGCGGCCAGAAAAAAGGAGCCGAAGGAAGAGGTGGAAAGATGGCTCTCTCCAATTATTGGATACGAAATTGATTAGACTTGTTTTGCTGGAAGTCTTTAAACTTTTTTATTTTTAATTTTTTTCTCTGATGAACCCTACTATTGTGTTTTCAACGAAACTCCGCCCACTTTGAAGCGACGCAGACAGAACGGTGTTTGCGGACTCTTTTCTTCATCATTGCCGAAAAATAAAATTAAGCGACGACCTGCCCCCTTTGAGGTTACTGTAGGTTGCCGATTTATTTTATTTTTCGACAATACCCCACCCCCCCCCCCCATTCCCTCATTCACGGTCACTATACGTATTGATTTTGAACTGTATCTATTTTTTTTCTGCCTTTTTCGCCTGACGTGCTTGTGCTTACAATTACAATTAAATAGTTCCTAAAATTAGTAATCTTGATTAAATAATTGGAGTAATATATTGAGTTCGAAAGAACAAAAAAAAAAGGACAATAAAGTGCATTTTTACATAAATTTTTTGTTAGTGTGGATTTACGCAGGGCTGATGTGGATTTACGCAGGGGTGGTGTGGATTTACGGTGGTCTATTGTTGAATTACGGAGAGTAGTGTGGATTTACGGGAGTCAGTGTAGATTTACGGAGGGCTTAGTGTGGATTTACGAAGGTTAGTGTGGATTTACTGAGAATAGTGTAGATTTACGGAGAATAAGTGTAGATTTACGGATGCTTTGTGTGGATTTACGGGGGCTAGTGTAGATTTACGCAGAGATGGTGTGGATTTACGGATGCTTTGTGTGGATTTACGGGGGTCTAGTGTAGAATTACGGAGCGTAATGTGGATTTACGAAGCAGTAGTGTAGATTTAAGGGTTGCTAATGAGGATTTACGGGGAGTGGTGTGGGTTTACAAACGTTTGATGAGAATTCACGAAGAGTTGGTGTGGATTTACGGGGGTTAGTGAAGATTTACGCAGGGATGGTGTGAATTTACGGATATTTTTTCTTGGTGTGGATTTACTGCGAGTAGTGTAGATTTACGGGGCCAGTGTAAATTTACGCGTGCAGTGTAGATTTACGGAGAGCTAGTGAGAATTTTAAATTCTTCTGCAGCGAGTAATGCGGAATATCCGAGCGTCGGACCTGAATTTTGCTGGTCAAACTATTATTGGTATTGTCGGCCCGCATTTAAATTTTTCCAAAATTTCACCGATCACCAAACAGAGCCATGAAAGCCATCAGAAAGTTAAAAAAAAAGTTTCTAAATATATGAAAATGGACAGAAAACTAGAAAAACGGTCCCGAGGCGAAAAAAATAAAAAAAAATTCTGAGGTGGAAATCAGCAAAAAAGAAACGAACGGGTAAAATGATGAGTCAGCGGCTCGTTGAAGTGAGGTCATCAGAAGTGTCCCGTTCTACTGTACTATTACAAAAAAAAAGAGTGTGGATTGGATATATAAATATTCCATTTTATTTATTTTTTGGTTTCTTGCTGCTCTGAAACAGAATCAAATTACCTTGTCATTTTCAAAACATTTTCATTTTTCGGATTCACCAATAAAATAAGACATTAGAAAAGAGAAAAGGGAAAAGAGCTGCCCATTCATTCCCATTTTAATTTTGCTCCTCTCAGCTCATGTTTTTATATTTCTTTTATTCGAAACATTTATTGCATGCACGTTTTTATTCAGAAAAGCTTAGTCAAAAGTTTCCATGGAATTCGAGCCAGAGCTCTTGGAAGTCGAGTACGATGCGCAAAAGTTTGAACGATTGGCGAAGGATTTGAAGGATCGCAGAAATGTGAGAAGCTGATTTTTTTTAATTTTAGAAAACGGTGTGGATTTACGGAGAGTTAGTGTAGATTTACGTAGACCGATGTAGATTCACGGATATTAGCTGTGGATTCACGGTAGGTTAGTGTAGATTTACAGTGGGTTAATGTAGATTTATGGAAGTTACTGTAGATTCACGGACATAGTGTGGATTTATCGAAAATCTCAACCTTTTTTTTACTACGAAAATACCATGTCTAATTGTAAACGATTTTAAACAATTCCGATAAAAATTTATATTTTTCGGGTTTATTGGTTTCGCGCGCTACCGAGCCTTTTTGAAAATTAGAAAAGAGAGGTTAGACAGTTAGACAAAACAAGTCATTTCAAAAAAGAATATGCGCAGACAACAAAAAGTGAATCGCGGCATTGATAACGTAACGCGCGAAATCGATCTTTTGGCCCGAAAGTTTTAGACATTTTTTTTCCAAAGTTTCAGACCAATCCGAGCATTTTCCAAATTGTACCGCGTTTACAACAACTTTCCAGGTCTCCCGCTCTTTGCAAGCCCTTTTCAAAATGAAACTTCCACATTCCCTTACCGAAAAGTGTCGAATTGTGAGCATTATTGAGCTGTACCTGTACAATAACCAATACTGGGAAAACACTATGCATCTCATCAGAAAATTGGAAGCGAAACAATTGGCTCATGACTCGAGAGAATATGCTCAGAAACTGAAAGAATCAAGAACGTATCAGGTAAAATGGAAAGAGGCGAGACTTCAGAAGATTGAGGACTTGAAGTGGTTGGATCGGATGGAGGAGAGGAAGAATGCGGTTCTTTTTTCATTTTATTGTATTTATTGTGTTTTTAATCGACTTGCGACATCAAAACGTGAAACCTCGTCCACTTTTTTTCACGCGAAAATTCACAATGCACTAAAATTTAATGTTCGCGTGAAAAAAAGTGGGCGGAGTTTCACCTGTTGATGTCGATTGAAAACACGATAAATAAATTAATTTTTTCTCAGAAGACTCGCTGGAAAAATGTGAAAAAAAGAAGTACGAGATGTCAAAATTATGGCGACACGAGGAGAAGAGTGAGAAGTGGAAAGAGGTGGAAATGGAGGAAATGAGATGATTTTTTTTTTAATATTTCATTTGCTGTTATATAAATATGTATTTTAATATTGTTAATAATTGCAATGCTCTTAAGACTGTAGCTAGGGCTCACAATCAGTAAGGCCAAAAAAAGTTCATTATTCTGTATGATTTCTTTCAAATTTCTGCGTGAACTTTACGCAATCAACGCCTAAAAAGTTGCAAACTACTAAAGTGTTGGCATTTTGAAAAAGCCAAACAAAATTGAATACCGTCTGCTTTACAAAAATGTCACTGACTTTCAAGTGAGTCTTCTCTACATTTTTAGACGCGTACTAAACCATCTGCAGCACCTCGTTTATCAAATGGACAGCTCCCGAAGGCCAGGCCACTGTGAAGATTGTCAACAGCTCAAACGCGCGATTCGCGATCAAAGTGAAGACCACAAATGTAGACACTTATACGTAAGTTCTCCAGGCCTTCAATACAACCTTGTCAACCTGACAGTACAGCACCACTCCAAACGTCGACTTTATCGAGCCGGGATTCACGGTAAATCTCGTGGTGTGCCGCAAAAAGTCATTGATGAAGGAGGATAGATTGGGGATCAGTTATTTGGAAGTTTGATTGTCTGTTTAGCGTTCTCCATTTCTCTAAATTCATGTTCAGGTGTCTCCTGATGCAAAGGACGCGGCGGAGGTGTTCAAACAGCCGAATGTTCGTCCAAGCATCTTCATTGTGACGATGAAGTGTGAAGAGACGAATACCGTGACCTACGAGACTAGCAGCCAGCCAACCGCATCGACATCAAGATGATGAACTTCAAGAACTGTTGAGCTTAAAGCCTTTAAGATACCTCTTTTGAGTTTAGTGTGAGAGAAGTATGCACATGAACTTTTTGACTTTTTTTTTTGATTTCTGATAATGCTGGGGCGCACACGTAATCCTCAAATAGAGAGCATTAGGGTTGATGAGAACCATTTCTAACTACGCCACTAGATCGACAAAATCCTATGCCCTCAAGAGCAGGGGTGGGACAAAAAAAAAATATTCCACAAAAAAAAAATTTTTTTGTCCTCAAAAAAATTGCCAAAAAAAAAATTTTTTTTTGCTCTTAAAAAAATTAACAAAAAACTTACTTACTTAGTTACTTAGTCGATCCGTTCTTCGATCACCTGATGTGGTCGCGGATCACAGCTTTCCAAGCCATTCGGTCCTTGGCGATTGTTGACCAGTGTGTTTTGAGATGATTGCCATCAAATAATGATATTTGTTCCTTTAGGGAGTCGCTCCATCTCATCCGTGGTCTTCCAACGGGTCGCTTCTCTCCTATGGGATACCATTCTTGCACAAGCCTCGTCCATCTGCCATCGTTTCTTCGCATTATGTGTCCGGCCCATCCAAGCTTCTTTTTCTTGATGACTAGTAGGGGATCTCGGACCTCCGATTGTGCTCGGATATCTTCCCTGTGCAGATTCCTCTGACGTTGTTCCGATAGTGAAATTCCGACTAGTCGTCTTTCTAATGCTGCGTGGGTCACTCTGACTCTTTCGGAAAGTGCCTGCGTAAAGGTCCAGACTTCAGAGCCATACGTGAGAGCCGGTAAAACGATGGAATCGAAGAGTTGAGCTCGGATTCGCGGGCAAGACAGGGCATCTGTGGTGTTCTTGATGTTGTTGAACGCAGCCCATGCTTCTCGGCGTCTTCGGTGAAGTTCCGGCTCCAGTTCGTTGTTATGGTTGAGTAGCCTACCGAGGTAGACGTACTCATTGACCTCTTCGATGCAGGTAGTAACGTTGTTAAGCGTTACGTTGACCGGGCTTTGGCTGGCAAATTTGTTTCTCATAACTTTGGTCTTGTTAGTATTCATTCGGAGTCCTACTTTTCCACACATCTCAACCAATTCTTGAATCATTAGGCTTGCCGCCTTGGGGTTGCTGGCGACCAGAACGATGTCGTCGGCGAATCTCAAGTGCGTGAGATTTTGGCCATTGATTCGTATTCCGGGCAAGAGATTGGCTTTGTCGTTCTCGTCGTCTTCGTCTCCTCTCAGGTGCTGCCATGACATCTTGTTGAAGACGCTCTCCAGACATGCTGAGAAGAGGTTCGGCGAGATGGGATCTCCCTGGCGAACTCCTCTTGTGATCGGAATTTCGATTTTCTTGTGGAATGGTGTGATGGTGGTTGTGCAGTTGGTGTAGCACTGTTGTAGTAGGGCAATATAGGCAGGCTGGACGCCTTGACTTTTCAGGCTTTCCCAGATTGCCTGTGGTTCAACACTGTCGAAGGCTTTGTGAAAGTCTATGAAGACAAGTGTGAGTGGTTGCTGGTACTCGCGTCCAACTTCGAGTATGCGCTGTATTGAGTGGATGTGGTCGATCGTAGAGAATGATCGGCGGAATCCTGCTTGCTCGACTGGTTGGGCCTCCTCGAGTGTGGTCCGTATTCTATTCAGCACGCATTTTGTGAATGCCTTGTAGAGCACGGGGAGGAGGCAGATAGGCCTATAGTTCTCCAAATCTTCTTTGTCCCCTTTCTTGAAGATCAGGGTGGTGTTAGAAGTTTTCCATTTTTCCGGAACTTTCCCGCTCTGCAGGTACTTAGTGAATCTGTCCGTTAGGAGGAAGATGACGTTGTCGTGACAGCTTTTGAGGAAGTCGGCAGTGATTTTGTCATCTCCAGCTGCTTTTCCGTTCGGGAATGAGCGAAAGGCAGCGCGAACTTCTTCTGGAAGGAACGGTGGTGGAATTTCCATTCCGATGGGTGATGCAATCACGGGAGGTCCTCGGTTACTTCTGAAGAGTTTCGAGTAGAACTGTTGGATCTCCTTCTCCATCTCGGTCCGAGAAGTGATTCTTGTGCCGCTTGTTGAGGATTTGAGGCAAGGGATGAAGGTCTTGTATTCTTGTATGTCCCTTGCGACTTTCTTCATACTTTTCTTGTTCTGTGCGGCTTGCAGTAGGCGGTCTTTGGCGAATTCTTCATGGTCTTTCTTGACGGCTTCTCGACATTCGTTTGACAGTGACTTGAAGTTGGGGTCCGTTCTGTCCATAAAACGTCGTTTGGTGAGAAGCTGCCGAGTAGTTCCCGAAAGTCTGTTGGTGGAGTGATTGGATGGCTGAGTGACTGCTTGATCTTGGAGTTCCTTGAGCATTGCGATGAGGTTGATGTAGTCCAGATCGATGTCAGCGCTTGGGGTGATTGTTGCAGTGGCGGTGATTGCGTGAGCAACAGCCGGGTCCAATACTCGTTTCGGGGGCTTTCTCCGTTTGACCTGCTCGAATCTTGCGATCTTGGTGTTGAAGTGCAGGTTTCCACGGAGCAGACGATGATCGCTTCCGGTTGTGATCGATGGGACGACCGAGACATCAGTGACAAACTTTCCATTGGCCAGGATGTGATCAATTTCATGTTTGTGTAACTTGTTGGGACTGATGTGGGTCCAGCGTCTATGTGATGGCTTTCCGAATTGTGAGTTCATGTGCCATAGGCGGTTCGATTCACAAAGGGTGGCGAGTAGTTCGCCGCTTTCGTTGCGCGGTTCCATTGAGTGTGGTCCAATGAACCGTTCCGTGTGTTGCCTAGGACCTATTCGAGTGTTGAAGTCACCCACAACTAGCTTGTATCTACTGCGACAAGCAGTGTAGGCTTCTTCTAAGCTCTCATAGAAATCAGCTAACTCTTCCGGATCAGAGTCGGCAACTGGAGCATACACTTGGAAGACGGTGCAGCTCAGTCGCCGGTCTACTTGGAAAGTCAAGTAGGCGATCCTGTGGTTGAGAAATTTGATTTCTTGGATCTTCGGCAGGAGGGTGCTATTGACGATAAAGCCGACCCCTCCTGACACGGAAGTGGTGTTCCGTTTTCCTAAGAAAACTCCGGTCCCGTCTCGATGCATCATGTGTGTTTCAGCTGCTCTCTTCGTTTCCGACAGTCCGATAATGTCGTACTTGATCGTTTTTGTCTCCTCTAGCAGCTCTGCAAGTCGGTCATCGGTGGCAACCGATCTGCAGTTGAACGTACACACTCTGTAGTCGATTCTTCTTGTTTTTGGCCGGGTGTTCTTGTTCCGTCCAGTGTGGCAGACGTTCGATACTCCGTGATTAGATCGCCTCTTCCGACATACTCTTGAATCTGCCGTAACAAGAGTAGAGGCCGGATGCGGAGGACTGAGGCAGTTGTTGGTGCTGTTCGTAGCGGGTATGCCTACTCTTCAACGGCCTGCTAAACCGAGGAATGTGCGCAGGGAGGAAGTATTCGACACTACATCCGACCTGAGCGAGGCAGTGTGTAATGATTAGCCACTTGAATCTTTGCCGGGGTGACGAAATCCGCCGGAGTTGAAGAAAAGATCCAGGTGTTGATCTTCTACGCCACGGAGAGGCTCATTACGTGTAGAAGATGATGAACTTCAAGAACTGTTGAGCTTAAAGCCTTTAAGATACCTCTTTTGAGTTTAGTGTGAGAGAAGTATGCACATGAACTTTTTGACTTTTTTTTTTGATTTCTGATAATGCTGGGGCGCACACGTAATCCTCAAATAGAGAGCATTAGGGTTGATGAGAACCATTTCTAACTACGCCACTAGATCGACAAAATCCTATGCCCTCAAGAGCAGGGGTGGGACAAAAAAAAAATATTCCACAAAAAAAAAATTTTTTTGTCCTCAAAAAAATTGCCAAAAAAAAAATTTTTTTTTGCTCTTAAAAAAATTAACAAAAAAACAAAAAACAATTGTTTGTCCTTAAAAAATTTACCAAAAAAACCAAAAAAATTTCCAACAAAAGTACGTATTTCTGCCAGTTAAAAAGAAGTTTTCCAAGTTTTTGTTGAAAATTAGAGGTTTTTGTCAATTCGGAGCACATACCGAATAAGTTTTTGCCCAAAAACCGGAACTTTTTGTCGCCTCCGTGGGTCTAAAAAAAAATTTTTCCCTGCGGCGCATCATCAAAAAAAAAATCAAAAATTTTTTTGTCTCATCCAAAAAAAAATCCGAAAAAACAAAAAAAAATCGAAAAAATTGTTTTTTTGGTCCCACCCCTGCTCAAGAGGAATTGAACTAGGAAGTGCAGATTGCAATTTGCCTCTCACTATTATGGATTCGTGACGTAGCGAAATAACGTGTCACGTTTTGCGTCAGTAAATGTTGCGTCTCGCCACGATTCAGATCTTGGCGGCAAGAGAAGAAACAATTTTTTGCAATTTTTTTTCATTTTGCTGGCGCACAACTTGCAGCAACGTGTCGCTACGTCACTAATCCATAATAGCCACTACACAAAAGCTGCGTCATCCGGAAAATTGGTTTTCCAATGTGTTTCCAGTGGATTCGTAAGATAGGGTAGCACGGGGTTCTGCTGGCGAATGTCTTTGTTTTTTTTTTCAAACGCATTTTTGCCGCCTAGCTCACGCGCTACGGTTGCGTCGCGTGTGATCGCTGTATCTGGTCTGCGTCTCGTCTCGTCGACTACACGCTTTCTGACTCCTTCGAAAAATGGGAATTAGCATGAATCGGCAAGATTTTTTCGCCTAGTTCCACGGAGCGCACGTTTGCTAGAAGGTGACCGACTTTGAACGGCTGGAACTTGACAACGGTTGCTTCTATCACATCCCTGAGAGCTTGATTTTGGTTTGATGACTGCAGCGATAAATCGAAGAAAATAGTCCCTGCCAATACTCAATACAAAATTAACGTGAAATCTGAACTTTTCCACGTGAACTTTACACCATAAACCCTCGAATAGTGCCAAACTGCTGACGGGCTGTCGCTCTGGCATTTCGAAAAAACGCGAAGCAAAATCGAAAACCGAGTGCTTTACAACAATGTCTCTGACTTTCAAGTGAGTCCGTTCTACACTTTCAGCCGTCTACTAAACCATCTGCAGCACCACATTCATCAAATGGACGGCTCCAGAGGGTCAGGACACTCTAAAGATTGTCAACGACTCCAAGTCACGATTTGCGATCAAAGTGAAGACGACTAATGTGGACACCTATACGTGAGTTCTCCAGGATTTTCAATGCACAATTCTGAGCTTGACAGTTCAGTACCACTCCGAATATCGACTTTATCGAGCCAGGTTTCACACTGATTCTGGTGGTGTGCCGTAAGAAGTCATTGATGAAGGAGGACAAGTTGGGAGTCAGCTATTTGGAGGTTTGAATTAAATTTTGTCTGTATGTTTGTCTATGAAACTAATCTAGGTGTCTGCTGATGTGAAGGACGCTGCGGAGGCTTTCAAACAGCCGAATGCTCGCCCAAACATTTTTATGATTACGATGAAGTGCGATGGACCCGGCGAAGCGGCACCACAATAGAGCATTTCTAGTACTTGGATATACTTTTTAATAAATAAAAAAGTTATGATTGTTTTCTTACTTGTGATACCTGTGAGGGTTCAATTTCAGTTTCCATCATGACCTCTCACTTGTCATCTTTCTGCAGCACAAGATATGCAGAGCCGGCCAAACAGCATCTCGGGGAAAAACTGTTTCAGGAAAGTTTCCCCCTAGTTGATTAGTATTATCGATTCAATTTTCTTGTCGGTTTCACGTGAAAATTCTGCAAACTCCACAGTTATTTTTAAAAATGAAAAAGCCACGTGTGAGCACATTCATTCAGCAGCTTTTTCATTGCGTTAGAGATTGGATTTTCAGAGTGAAACCGGCAAGAAGATTTTATCGATAAACTTCAACTTTTTCTTTCATAAAAATTTGTGCCAACCCTTGAATAATGTTTTTTCTATCCATCTCCATTTGCTATGCCCACGACGACTCTTCTTGCTTTTCTTCTTTTCCTCTTTATTGATCTTGTCCAGCACCACCACAAACGATGGAGCTTACAGGTAAATTTACCGGCGAGGGCGGGAAATCGATCGATTTTATTGGAACTTCGTGGAAAATTCTGGTTGATAAATAATATCTATTGTGTTTTCAATCGACTTGCGACATGAGAACGCGAGACTCCGCCCACTTATTTGTGCGCGACCACGCGAACACAGTGATATTTGAAGAGACGCAGACAGAACGGCACAAAAAAAGTGGGCGGAGTCACGCGCTTTCATGTCGCAAGTCGATTGAAAACACAATATCTCTGAGAGTTCCACCACTCGATCACAGACAGTGCACAGCGGACTTGTCCTCATTTGGTCTCGCGTCTCTCAATTTCCTACGTAAAAAAACTTATTTCGCCGTTGGCCTTGTTATGCATGGCCTAGGTTCCGATGGGCCCCCGGTGGAACTTTAAGAGATTGATAATATACATACTGGCGATACCGCACGATAAATGTTCTAACCTGCCCCCAGATCCGAGATGAACTCTTCCACGCACGGCTCGAAGTTTTTGCTTTTCCCAAAGACGCTCTATGAAAATCGCAATTTCCGCATATTCTCAAAAAGAAAAAATTATGGGGTTATTTACGAAAAAAAAACGTGTAAATTTTTGTTTTTTTTTTATGCTCGCTGACGCGGACGGATAAAGAAGGCATTGGGACGGAAATTTTGGTTTTTAAACTTGCCTGACTATGACTTGATTTGATTACAATACTATTCCATTATACACTACTTCAAAATTGATACCAACATGATAATGACCCTGGATGGCTGCCAGCCCATTGCGCAGCCATTTTTTGAAAACATCCACTACTATTACATGTTTGTCTATCTGTTCGCCTCAATCTGTCTCAACTATCGTATTCTCTACGTTATTTGGGTCTCACAACGCCATTTCTACAGCAACCAGTCTTTTTACAATTTGTACAGTGTCGATTGTGCTTTCAGTGTGGCTTCGATGAGTTTTGATCTAATTTTCACCCGAGCTTTTATATTTTTCCCACAATTTTGTGAACGATTGTCAGCGATTGTGGGCAAAAGTTTTATCTTCATGCGGGTTATGTATAGCATGCAGAATTATATGAAATCTATAAAACCTGTAATTCACATTTTTATTGCGCTGAATCGAATGAGTTGTGTCATTTTTCCGGTTACTTATAGTCAGGTATGGGGGTTTTTGAAGTTTTGATATGTTTATCTTGCAGAATTGGTCCCACAAAATGCGTCTAATATTGGTAATAATCTTTTTGGTACCGTTTTTGATAATTTGGAATGTGATTATCAGCAATAATTATTTATATTTTGCAAATGGTGGCTTTACAGTAACCTACGAAAGAAGAGTTTCTTGGGTGGGTTTTCTCTCACGGCGTTTTCGGAACTACGTTTCAAAAAAATACGTTTTGAATTCGAATTCTCGATCTCACACTTTTGTTTCTCGCTTCTCTGCGTCTCCATTTTTGCCCCAGCTAAACTTGGCAGAACGAACGCTCTGCACTGCGGAGACGCAGAGAATGCGATAGGGAGCGTTTGCCTTTACGTAAGTCTTCTCTTTCCAGGCCTCCCTTTCAATGATGCAATTCACACTTATCATTTGCACAGTGATAATAACCATGGGCACCACATTAGTCACATTTTGCAAGATGAAATCCATGAAAAAACGAATAAAAACATCGGAGAGGTCGCTTTGTGTGGCAGCTGGTCTTATATCGGTGGGATTTTTGATGGAGGCAGTTACACAGGTGATTAGTCTGAACTCTCGTCTTAAAAACAGCAAGGGCCCATCTTTCACGAGGAATATCGGCAGGAAATTTGACACAGTTGAAATGAATGTGACCGTAATCCATTCAACGAGACTCTCTTTCTCACACTCTCTCGTTCCATGGATTACGGTAACACTCATTTAAAATGTGTCAAAATTCGTGCCGATATTCTTCGTGAGAAAGTTGTCGAGGGATCAGTTTGGAGGTGAGTCGACGACCTCGCCGATTCCCCGTAACTCCCAGGTCCGAGGGAGAAAATAACGCAACAAAGCAAAGGATAAGCGGTGTTAGGAACCAAATTTAGAAAAGAGGCGATTATATTAACTCGTCGCGAAAACTTGGCAGAGCGGACGGAGCGTGCAACTTGGCTGTGGTCTCGCCGCGAAAAGTGAGAGTCACAGCAGAGTCGCGCGCTCTGCTCTGACAGGTTTTCGCGACGCAGTAATAAAGAAAATTATTAGAAATTTATTTGGGAAAAAACCCCGCGTTTCCGGAATGCCGACGGGCGATTCGCGGAGAACGACGGGTAAAAAACCACTGGCACACCTCTCAAAGGCGGGTGAGAATTCGACCCGACAATTGCTCGCCACGTGAAATTCCGGCCGACGGACCGGAGTTACGAGCAAAAGGGAGGTCGGATTCGAACGAGTGAGCGAGAAAAGGAAAAATCAATAAAGTTACTAACGGTAACTTGCCAAATCATGGCTATAACACCGGGAATGCTCGTAGCAAAAAAGGGGATAGGTCAGCGGACCTTGAATCCGCGCGACGGCAACACTTGTCAAGCGAAAAATCAACTGCGCGAAAAGGGCCCTTTTTCTTTGGGCACTCTGCGCGCGGGCACACACGCACGCTACCGTAAGCGCGGGCACACACGCAGCGACGCGAGCATTGCGCGGTAATTCAAATGTTGTTTTTGACAAAGGTAAGCAGATTTCACAATGGAGACAAGTTTTAAAGTTTTAAATAAAGAAAAAAAACATTTATTGATGAAAAGGGGGGTTACCGAAGGGTTTTGCGCGGCTGGGAGAAGAAAGTGTCCCAAATGGGGCAATTTCGTCGAGGTCAATACAAACAAGGTTTGTGGGTTCTGCTTTTTCGCTGCAGAATTCACATCAAAAGTCCTGAACAGAATAGTCCCATTTTTCAGAGCCTATTCGCATTTTTTGCTGGAGAAAAGTGGATGATGAGCATTATCATTTACTGCCAGTTTACCTCTTGGGATGTTTTGACGATTGGGTCAGTATTTGAAATGTACTGTGCCATCAGAGTGACAATTTCAATTTCAGGTCTCCACTAGTACTCCTTCTAGTTAGTAATCAATTTCGTGGCCATGTTCTTGGCTTTCGGAGTCAGAGATCCAAAAGGGTGTCTTCGGTCAATAATACACTGACACCACACCATAATTCTATTCATCACACTATTCTCAGGTAAACTTTTTAAACTAATTTTCTGCACTGTGGAGACGCAGAGAATGCCACAGAGCGGAGCGCGTTTTCTTTTGCGTAGAGTCTAGCACGCCGTGATAGGCAAAAACCTTATATATTTGTTAATTCAGACATTTTCAGCCTACAAATTATCGCATAACAAGATATTTAAAAAATACTAACGGATTAAAGTTTGATTCATTGATTCTTATTATAACATTGTTGCTTATTTATTTAAAGATTTGTTTGATAATATGTAAATAAATCCGTATTTTTACCCTAAAAACAACTAATTATCAGTTTGTGTGCGCACGGTGATTCTTTTACTACCGAGCACACTATTCTCGTCCACCGATTTGTTTTTTCTGTCGCGATTTTCTAAATGACTTCGGATCGAGAAGTTTTTTGTCACATTACTTCCTCTCATTATTGTAAGGGAGATTAGGCTCCCTTAGGTTACCATAGGCTTATCACTTTCCGGAGGGAGCTCTTCACGTGCTCTGCACATGAAGGGCAAGACAATGCACACGCCTCGTCTCCCCGAGGAATGCGTACGGTCGGGCACCGGAAAGTGGCGTCGTTAATTGGATTTTCCCCGATTACGAAACACAGAGCAAGTCTCTGTGTTTCTCCCCTCTCCGCGGTATTTCCTCATACAGTAGAATCTTCCAGATCCGTCAGCACAACAACCCACGCAGTGCACGCCCCCAAGCACATTCCAAGGAATGATATAAAACCGCTCGGCTGGAAACAACTCGAGGCTTGAGATCCAAGGAGTGGCCCCGGGACTATGATCTCCCAGGCGGACACTTCCCATTCCTCCTCCTTTTTGCCCAATCCACCTTTTACCGATCCACCTTTTACCCATTCCAACTTTTACCAACTTACTAACATTATTTTATGGCGCATATTTAAAACCGGAATTGGTCTGATTTTTTACGTACAATTTCAAATGCATGGCGATTCTTTTACTGCCGGCCACGCATTTCTAGTCCCCCGATTAGGTTTTTTCTGTCGCGATTTTGTAAATGACGTCTGATCAAAAAGTTGTCTGTCACGTTACTAGCTCTCATTAGGGCGCATATTTAAAACCTGAATTCACTCGTTTTTGTACGTACAATTTCAAATGAAACTGGTTTTCCGTGGTGGCCGAACTGATTTCCGCAAATTTTTTTGCCGCATTTTGCAAAAAGGGGTGGGAACTCCGCCCACTTCATGTGATGAGAGAGTGAGAGAGTGCGAGAGGGAGAGGGGAAATACTTGCGATCGGGGGACTAGAAATGCGTGGCCGGTAGTAAAAGAATCACCGTGGTGCGACTCATTTTTGGCTTCACGACGACGTGAGACGCGCTCTATCGCATCCTCTGCGCCTCCACAGTGCAGAGCATAAGTTTAGCTAAACGCGTGTAAAAATGGAGACGCAGAGACGCAAGAAATGGTTGATTTCAAAACTATGCAATGCGCTTCGGTTGCGTCGCGTTCTTGAATAACCTCATTAAAAATCGATATTTTTAACGTGAACATCGGGCGAAAAGGTAAATCGATTTTTCATTACGAAAAGCAAAAATGATAAAGAAATCAAGTTCTCGGTTACTTATTCTGCTTACACTTTTTATCGGAGGTAAGTTGGTTCTAAAAAGTCAAAAATTCCAAAAAATAGAATATTTCAATGGAATCCGATTTTTCAGTTAAAAGTATTAATTCCGATGTTCTGTCTAGTCAAAGTTGCAATCGTTTGCTGACAGCAGCCACCATAAATAATGAAAGAAGAGAATGGGCGAAAAAGAACAATATTTCCAATATGCCCAGCTTGGTGAGAGATCGCACGGCGTGTTCCCTACCGCATGTCTGCGTCTCCACAGTGCAGAGCGTACGTTCTGCCAACTTTGGCTATATAAATAAACGCGTGCAAAAATGGAGACGCAGGGACGCAAGAAAAATGGCGTTCAAACAAAAGTTGCACTTCTCTCGTTCATATTTATTTCATTTAGACAAACGACATAATTCTCGAAGAACAATTGGCACTTCTGAAAACAGTTGGCTGCGAAGAGCTTGAAATTGAATCGGGGCGTCGTTTTTTTCTGGTAGCCCAGAATCAGGAAACTGAGATCTTTGAGCGACAATTTATGCAACAAGGGGAACATGAAAAAGGGTGGAAAAGCCTTGGCTACGCCGAGTATTTAAACCCGGAGCAGAATTCCATAGCGTGTGTTCCATATAATTGTGTTCGAAGAGGTTTTGCAAATAACAGGAATGTAACGCATAGCTATTCAACTCTTTGCATTCTTGGACCTCTGTGAGTTGTTTTTTTTTTCACAATTTTTCTATTGCAACTTTTCAGGCGCCCATTTGGTGCTGATCTCTTCCGACAGATATCTGGAGCAGACAAATGGAGCCGCTCTATTCTACTCGCACTGCCTTTTATTCTGTCTTTAAATGTGTTCTTGTTTGAATGACAATAAATAAATGATTGCAAATATTCATGATCTCTATCGCATTTTAACGCAAGCAATAAATGAAAAGTTCCCAATCGGTATTATGGATTCATGAATGAGCGACAAAACGCGGTGAATTTTTGGGGCAAAAGTTGGCTGGTCTCGCCACGATTTTGACAGACTATGGTTCGCGCAAAACATATTTTTTCTCCTTCTTTTTAAATAAAAACGCGATTGTTTGCCTTTTGATTAGCATTTTTCACTATTAACATTTTTTTGTGTAATCCGGAATGGGTAATTTCTTTTCAAATACACTTTTGTTGAGAAAAAACTATGAAAATGCGTTTTAATTTAAAGAAAAATAAATAATATATTTATTTTCGCGCTAACCGTAGTCTCTCAAAATCATGGCGAGACCAGCCAACTTTTGCCCCAAAAATTCACCGCGTTTTGTCGCTCATTCATGAATCCATAATATTGTCGGCCGCTAAAATGGTCAAACGCGCTCTGCTGAACTCAATGCTATGCGATTTTCATTTTGGTCTCCAATTTTTTTCATTTCACGTATAAATTCAACGTGAAATAAAATAATTCGGAAACGAAAATGAAATCCACGTAGTACTGCGTTCAGCGGAGCGCGTTTGACCGACGTGGCGGGCCGATAATACATCGATATCGATAGTACAAGCAATAGCTAAAACTGATTTCCATACAACATAGGTTTATTCTAGACTTTTGGACGTCTTCTGAAACATCTGCAGCATCAAATTTATCTGATCATGCCAGAAACAAGGTTCACCCTATTTCGCCAAAGGTGCAAATGGCGAATGACGATTCGATTTTTTACCTTCTCATTCATTTTCCACGTGCACTCACTATTTATTAAATAGGGAATCTTGTCTTGTCATTTTACGTGAAATTAAAACGTGAACTCCACAACATAACAGCGCCCAAGGATCGACATTTCACCATTTAAAAAACTCGAAGCAAAACCAAAAACCGAGTGCTTTACAACAATGTCTCTGACTTTCAAGTAAGTCTCTTCTAAACCGTCTTACATCTTCAAATCCATCTACAGCACCACATTCCTTAAATGGACGGCTCCCGAAGGTCAAGCCACTTTGAAGGTTATCAACGAGTCCAAGTCACGATTCGCGATAAAGGTGAAGACGACGAATGTGGACACTTATACGTAAGTTTCCCAGGGTTTTCAACGCATTATTCTGATCCTGACAGTACAGTACCACTCCAAACCTTGACTTCGTCGAGCCGGGCTTCACGCTGGCCCTGGTGGTGTGCCGCAAGAAGTCATTGATGAAGGAGGACAAGTTGGCGATCAGTTATATGGAGGTTTAAGTGTTGATTTGCACGTTTTTTGTCTATGTATCCAAATTCAGGTGGCTGCTGATGTGAAAGATCCGGCGGAGCCGTTCAAACAGCCGAATGCCCGCCCAAACATCTTCATGGTGACGATGAAGTGCGATTGACCCCGCTGCACCATCAGAGCCGTTTTTATTTGAGTTGGCTATACTTTTTTATGTGAAGAAAATCGATAATGAAGAGATCTGTATTAATATTTTATGTTTTATCAAATTAATGTCATCTAATCAATCCTATCTTGCTGTTCTGGAGTCGTTGACCACGAGTCCATTCATTAATTTGGATTCCGGCCAAGTGGTCGTAGTTGTCCTTGTGTCCAGTTTGATGAATATGTTCTCCGGACAAGATGAAAAATGATTATGGTGGTGGTCAGAGTTGGATGGAATTCCGTCTTCCGCTCTTTTTTTTAACTTCGGTCTTCCGTTTTACAGATTTCACTTCCATGCAACTCTGGTGGTGTTGCACTGTTGTCTGGATGTCTTGACTTGTGACTAAGCTTTCCACCATGAACGGGCCGTCCGAAAACGTCCGTTACCCGTCCGGAGAACGGGTGCCGGCTGCCCGTCCGCTTTGCCCGGTCTGCATTTTGACGTGCCGGTGTTGCACACTCCACCCATTATTAGACGAGTTGGAAATCGGTTGATCAAAATTTTTCTCAATGTTGAGCACATTGATCTCGTTTAAAACTTCTTTTTCTTTTTAATTTTCACGCGGCATTTTTCTTTTTCGCCGGGGATCGGACGGCCCTTTCCCCAAACGGGTCGGACGGGGAAAAAACGCCCGCCGTGGAAAGCTTACTTGTGACTCGATACTGGCTCTGTGAAAGTCTATGAAGACGAGTGTGAGCGGTATCTGGAATTCGCGCCCAGCCCAAGTAAGCGTTAGATTGGGTGGATGCGGTCGATCGTAGAGAATTATCGACGGAATCGGGCTTGTTCGACTGGTTGTGATTCTTCCAGTGTCGTCCGTTATTCGATTTTGTCAATGTCTTGTATTATGTGTTCACGAACAACTCGTGCTGATGACGCTCCGACGTTCCGCAGTTTTTCAATGCGGCCTCGAATTGAATACCGCGGAACAGTGAAAAACTGCGAAACATCGGAGCGTATCAGAAAATCGAAGCCAACGAAATGACTTGCCACGTTTTTATTATGAAGTTATTCATTTCACGCAGAACACGACATTTTGTGCCTTCAGCCGAAAATTTCGTTTTCTGCATAAAATAAATAAGACAAAAATGCAAGATGCACAAAATTAAAAAGCCATTAGTTTCTATCCACTTCCGGCCCTGGAAAAGTTTTTTTTTCTTGAATTCAGCGGTTTTCGATACGTAAATAAGCTATGATAGATTCGTGACAGAGTGACATTTCACGTGAAACTGGGAGTCAAAAAATCTCTTCATTTCTTCAGTTATTTCTACATTTTACCGAATAAAAACCTGAAAAAATTGTCACTCCGCCACGAATCCACTATATTTACATGAAATTTTTATAATAAAAAAATGCAAATGATTAAAGTTAACAACACATATTATCCATCTGTGAGAGTTCCACCGCTCGCAAACGGACCGTGCACTGCGGACTTCCCCGCAAAATACGTATTTTGCCGTTGGGCTTGTTCTGCATGGCCTAGGTTCCGATGGGCTCCCGGTGGAACTTTCAGAGATTGATAATATTAGAATTAAAAAAAAAGTTATCTTGGCGTCAAATGAATCATCATAGAAGCAGATTGCACTGTCTTCGTTGCTATATTATCGTTAACGACCATAATATTATTTTTGCAAAACCCCAATCGAGAGAGTGCATGTTTTCGCAGCGAATCGGAGAGTATCCAAAGTAGATATGGATTGGTACTTGCAAATAGGTCACTGAATAAATAAACATATATTGTCAAACCACCAAATTGGTCAAACGCGCTCCACTGAACTCAACGCAATGCGATTTTCATTTTGGTCTCCAAATTATTTCATTTCACGTACAGTACCGTTCAAAAGGTTGGAAACTTTTGGTTTTTTGGGCATAACTTTTGAATGGAGAGGGTTATGATTCTGAAAATTTGCTTCAATTTGCCCCGTAATGTTTTTGACAAGCTCCAAAAATGGATTTAGTCATTTTTGAAAACTGCAGATTTTTCAAAAAATTTCAGCTGCCAAAATTTTCGACCCAAAAATAATTTTTTTTCAGATTTTTCAAGACTCGAAGTTTATTTTTAAAATAAAGTTTCAAAACTAAAAGTATAATTTTAGTGGACTATGGGTCGATCGGACAATTTTCAGCTGACTTACAGCACTTTATCATGGTCAAGTTATAAAGGTCCACATGGGTAAGTCAACTATAACTTTTATTGAGAATCACCAAAACCAAAGAAAATTAGGGCAAATTGAATAAAAATTGTTAAAAAACAAACTTTATTTGATTTTATTCGGTTTTGGTGATTCTCAATAAAAGTTATAGTTGACTTACCCATGTGGACCCTGATACTCAAAGTCCTGTAAGTCAGCTGAAAATTGTCCGATCAACTCATAGTCAACTAAAATCATACTTTTAATTTTGAAACTTCATTTTAAAAATGAATTTCGAGTCTTGAAAAATCTGAAAAAAAAAATTATTTTTGGGTCGAAATTTTGGCATCTGAAATTTTTTGAAAAATCCGCAGTTTTCAAAAATGACCAGCTCCATTTTTGGAGCTTGTCAAAAACATTACGGAGCAAATTCATGCAAATTTTCAGAACCATAACCCTCTCCATTCAAAAGTTATACTAAAAAAACCAAAAGTTTCCAACCTTTTGAACGGTACTGTATAAATTCAACGTGAAATAAAATAATTTGAAAACCAAAATGAAAATCGCATAGCGTTGAGTTCAGCGGAGCGCGTTTGACCATTTTGGCGGGCCGATAATATAAATAAAAACTATTAAACAGTAGAAATCGGATATTTCAATGAAAAAAACTTTGATGAATGCAGTGCCTCGCAAATACACATACCTGAGCGCATTAAATAATAAATAAAACTCATCAACTGTCAACTCAACCAGTGCAAGACTGGTCATGGTGGAGAATAGCAAAATCAAAAGTTGAAAGGCGACAGTAACCGAGAAAATTAGGAAAAGCCGTAGCTCCCGTTGGCGTGTTTTTTCTTTAGCTGTACTCCAATAAGCTTTCCCATAAAATTTGCTGTTAGCGATCTTGTTCTTCTTGTGCAGACTGTAGAACAGGTAACAGTAGGCAATGATAAGGTAAAGACAGTTGACAAAGAGGAAAATACCACCGGAGACAAAAAATAAGTTTGTAATAGATTTGCTGAAGATTAATTGGCAAGTATATACATACTTAAACTTCACTTATTTGTTTACTTTGAAAATTTAGGCGCAATTCCATTATACTTATTTATCACCAGTTCAGTTGGGTTGAAAAACGTCATACACCCGCTTAACATGCCTGGCAAGAATTGTACTGCAATGGCAACCCATAGCCTGCGCGACGACCACATCTGAAAAATTGATATTTAAGAAAAGTTCCAGGTTATCATTTTCACTGAGAAGCACTTTATGATAGGATTCTGCAAAAATCATTGCAGACAGACGATTGGTGGCCAGAACAGAGACTGACGTAGCTTGGCAGATTCCTGGAAACGAAAGTATTTGAGTGAAGTGTTTTATTATTATGTTTGGAAGAAACCTGTACTCCATGCTATATATAAATAGACGTGGGCATAAACTCTATCAAACTTTAGGTAAAAGTTGGAAAATAGTCCATATTTCGGGAACATTGCACCGAAATAGTTGGCAGAAAGTGTGCCTGGGAAATCAGTTTTAGACATTTCATTGAAAAAAAAATTATAACTTACTCAAATCAATAACACCCGACGAGATGCACAGTTTGAAAAATGGTGTATTTAGCTCGTTTATCCGTTTGACCTGTCCGTCAACTATCATAAATAAAACAAAAATATAAAATGGCACGGTAACAGTAACCACGCATAACTGTGATATTTCGATTATAGGGGCGAGTAAAGCAATTATCATTTTGAAGAAATTCCTGGCTGAAACATCAAAACCAACATTGTAGATTTACGAATAGCCGACTTGAAACAATTACCACATCAACTTATAAATTCTACGTTTGTGTGCACACGTCAAAACTGACGCACATAACAAAAAACCTTCACAATATAAATCTCGTCTCAGCTGTATAAATTCAACGTGAAATAAAATAATTTGGAAACCAATATGAAAATCACAAAGAATTAAATTTAGCGGAGCGCGTTTGAACGTCGTGGCGGTTCGACAATATTGTGTTTTCAATCGAGTTGCGACATCAAAATGTGAAACCTCGCCCACTTTTTTCACGCAAAAATTTAAAATTTAATGTTCACGTGAAAAAGGTGGGCGGGGTTTCACGTATTGATGTCGCAACTCGATTGAAAACACAATAGGTGACGTAGTTGCCATAAGCCGTGGCCTAAGTTCCGATGGGCCCCCGGTGGAACTTTCAGAGATTGATAATAACATGTTTTAACGTTAAACGAAAGGTCGCTGTTCCAATTTTGTTGAATGCAAACTAAAAAAGGCATGACGACTTATTTAGACAACATAATACGAATGCACGGTGTCCAGGATTTGAAATGTGGGCGGAGCCTAATTTGCTGGCGCGTCAGCAAACTCCCATGGCGCACTTTCGGTGCTTGCGCATTTTTCGACTCTCGCATTTTATGTTATTGATTTTATTGTTTTTCTTTCAGTAAGACCTGTTTTTCTTTCTAAAATGTATGTATTTTATCTTTTAATACCATATAATTGCCCAAACTTCGCTTTTCGTAAAGATTTATCCTGCAAAAACACCAAAAAACTCAAAACGAATATTTCGAAATGGTGGCTGAACCAAATTCGACGTTCTTAGGCTTAAAAAATTTCTAAAAACCTCTGCTATAATTCCGTTGGAGCACATGTGGGAAAAAAATTAAGAATTTATGCTTTTTTCCCGAAAAACACAAAAAATGCGTCAAAATTTGAATTTCGCGCGAAAAAATCCAGTGGGGCGCGTTTGCTCGGCTCCGCCCACATTTCAAATCCTGGACACCGTGGAATGCAATGGAACAAAGTGAAAAAAGCAGTGTTCTCTGTTCTATTTTCCTTAATTACTGTATTTACTCTAATATACCGGTAGTATCTAATTATAGCTTGGAGCACGTAATTCGCACACCTAGCGTAGCATGTCGCCGTTATTTTTATACATTCAGTACAATTACATTAACGTGATATTTGTCTAGTAGTCTATATTAGGTTGAGCAAAAAGTCTTCGCCACTTTTCGAATTTCGTTCGCAACAATATTTATTCAAAGAAAACTATAGAATAAATGGGCAATATATACACCATTATTTAGTGCCTGTGACTTTTTGCCAACACGAAGAAAGTTGAGCGATTCCATTCGCATAGAACTCCTAAGACTGGGGGCGAAAAAATCGTCCAACCACTTTTCGACGGCCCTCCGATCATGAAAGTTCTGCCCGGCGAGATGATTCTGCAGAGAGCGAAACAGATGGCAGTCAGTGGGAGCCAAGTCTGGCAAATACGGTAGGTAAGGCAAGACTTGGATTCCGAGTCTCTGAAGTTTCTGGCGGGTCTTAAAAGATGTGTGCGGTTTCGCGTTGTCATGGAGCAACAACAATTTGAAGCATCTAGGGCGATGTAATCGCAAAACCTTGACCACCTTCTCCAGTTGAGTTCATTGTGGATCAGCGTTGATAGGGGCGCCGTCTGGAAGAAGCTCTCGAAAAATTACACTCATTGTTGATCTCCGGTAGTGATATCCTTAATCCAGTCCGTCGTTCGTTTCTTATGGGGTTATTCAGGGTCGGAAAAAAATAGTTGTTTTCCTTTTTTTCCTTATTCAAACGACGGAAAAAAAAAGAAAAAAATCCGTGGCCGCGAGAGTTTTTTCCGTTGCTTTTCTAGGCCATCGCAAAAGTTTTTTGGGCCCTCCGCTGTGAGACCTGCGCGCGAGACCAATTTTCAAAAATTATTCGCCCGTAAATCGATATTTCGCAGGTCTCACAGCGGAGGGCCTAAAAAACTTTTGCGATGGCCTAGAAAAGCAACGGAAAAAACTGTCGCGGCCACGGATTTTTTTTCTTTTTTTTCCGTCATTTGAATAAGGAAAAAAAGGAAAAAACTATTTTTCCGACCCTGAATAACCCCATTAGTGGGCAGCGAATCAGACAGGCCACAACGCAATTGTTTCTGGGAATCGGTCAAAAGACGAGGAACGAGTTGACCGAGCTTTGGCACTCTTCCATTCCATGAAGATGATTGATGGCGGTTATTTGAGGATGCTTGACAGTCACCGGAAGTTCGCGTGACGTTTCTCTTGGATCTTCTTCCAGTGCTCTCGAAATATCCGCATCGATATCCAGACGAGGGCGACCGAATCTCGGTTTATCTTCGAGATCGTAGTTCTCTCCCGCGAACTTTTCGAACCAAAAATTGATAGAATTGCTGAAGGCAGAGTTCTTGTCTAACACTGCACACATGTTACGACGAGCTTCGTTGAACGTGCGGCCCTAGAGCAACTCATACAGAGGGGAGCATGGTGATCTGCGAGCAAATTTTCGGTCGTTTTGAACACTACCTGAACGTTTGTCAGATGTGTTAAACATGCATAGTACGTACTATAAAAATAAAACAGAATCTGAAAAAAGGAAATATAGCTGAGCAATGACGAAACAAACAAAAGTGGAAAAGACTTTTTGCTCAACCTAATGCATAGATTCTAAGCCTCTGGGAAGCACTACCGACTGGATCGATGATTTTGAAAAATTTTGAAGAATTTTTTCTGATGTTCTGCCCAAGCCGATCAGCTGCTTCTCGAAACTGATATTTCCGCGAAAAAAAATGGATCTTCTACTGATAATTTGTATAATTATATGGATCAAATTGTGTTTTTGCCCTGTTGTTTTTGTTCAAAAAAGATCAGTTTACACCAAAAATTCAACTTACTATTCTTGGCCCGCCAAAATGGTCAAACGCGCTCTGCTGAACTCAACGCTAAGAGATTTTCATTTTGGTTTCCAAATTATTTAATTTCACATTGAATTTAAACGTGAAATTAAATAATTTGGAAACCAAAATGAAAATCGCATAACGTTGAGTTCAGCGGAGCGCGTTTGATCATTTTGGTGGGCCGGCAATACATAGAAAAAGAGCAATTAATGTTAATCTCTTGGAAATCAAAAAGTGTGCTAGTTGTTCTGACAATCATGAGATCAAATCACAATGAACCCGCTATCATTGTGCTTGGAAAACTGCATTATTGTCTGGCAAAGAATTTTACTTACTTATTGTTAGTTACTTAGTCGATCCGTTCTTCGATCACCTAATGCGAACCTTTCGGTTCTTGGTAATTGTCGACCAATGTGGATTGAGTTTCTTGCCGTGGTATAATGATATTACTTTCCGATGTGTGGAAAAGTGGGACTCCATTTTGTTGTCTGACAAAGAATGTGGAAATGAGAACATGCTCTCTAACTTTAGTGATATTTCTTTTTGTTGTTGCGCAAATAGTTTTGCACTATTCTTTTCGCACTGAAAATTGTTATTGCAAAAATATTCGAACGCTGGGAGGAGCCTTACCGACTCTCCATTGCCGCTGTCTCTGATCTTTCTTATACAGTGCGCGTCATAATTATAAGACACCCCCCTATTTTGGGGGTTTTGGGGAAACTAGAAGTTTTTATGAAACGGCATGTGGTGGATCTTTTTCAGCGTCTAAAATAACCCGGAAACCCAAATGTTCATATACCTACCACAAAAATTACGACTACAGTACCAAAAAGTCGAAAAATCAGCTGCGTCATAATTATAAGACACCCCCAAAAAAATGATGAATTTTTCAACTTTTTTCAACCTTTTTAAACTTTTATCTTTTTTTTGCCGGTTTTACTGTTTTTTTTTACTTTTTAAAGGCATTTTCTTCTTTTTTTACCAATACTTGTGTCCTATTTGACCATTCTTTTCAAGTTTCACACATTTTTGAGTTTGACTTCAGAATATTTCATGTAGGATGATCAGAAAACTGTTTATTAAAAGGAAAATTAACCAAAACGTCAAAGAAAACCAGAGAAAACAACAGAAATTTAATAAGAAATAGGTTCTTTAAACTTCTGCATCACTTGGAATAGTATGTTGTTCCTGCTATTAGTAAGACTCTCGAGGTATGATGGCTGGATCTTGTCCCACACGGCATCTTTGAGCTCTGCTACAGTTTGAAACTGCTTTCCGTGACGATAAACTGCCCGGGCAAAAAGTCCCCAGACATTCTCTATGGGGTTGAGGTCTCGTGAGTTGGCTGGTCAAGCAAGGACTTTGATCTTCTTCGTGGAAAACCAGTTCATTGTCGATGAGCTTTTGTGGATTGCCGCATTATCTTTTTAAAACATATGGGTCTTCTTGCGGTTTCCACGGTTGAAGAAGAAGACTATTCTTTTCTGGAGAGTGTCCTGGTAGTCCATGGAGTTCATCTTACAAGTCAGAAATTCTAAGAAAACGAGTGTTGGAAACTCATCTCACGACAGATCGCTCATCTCTATCAGTGAGGATTCTTGGACGTCCAGTGGGTTTTGCTGAGCCGTGAGACATTGTATCTCGAACTTAGTTTCTTACACAGCATCGTAAACGGGTGATTCTTCTTCTCATCTGCAAAGTAGTGAATCCAAGTTTAATCATAATGTCCAGTTGAGCTTGCTTTTCTGAAAAGAGAGCAGAGGCGAGTCCCATGATGATTGAAATGAGGTGAATGAATGTAACTCATGGCCTAAATCATAATCATCATAATTTTAGCTGGCCTAAACGTTTTGTCATATGTTCTGCACATCTTAGAATCACTGTAGTCAACCAAAATCCTTGAAGGAGATGTGACGGTGAAAAAGTTGGTAAACTTGAAAGAAAGTGGCCAAATATGCCACAATTATTGGTAAAAATTATGAAAATAACTTCAAAAGGAATAAAAAACCGTAAAACCGGCAAAAAAATTGATAAAAGTTTGAAAAGGCTGAAAAAAGTAGAAAAATTCACCATTTTTTTGGGGGTGTCTTATAATTATGACGCGGCTGATTTTTCGACTTTTTGATACTGTAGTCGTAATTTTTGTGGTAGGTACATGAAAATTTGGGTTTACGGGTTATTTTGGACGCTGAAAAAGATCCACCACATGCCGTATCATAAAAACTTCTAGTTTCCCCCAAACCCCGAAAATAGGGGGGTGTCTTATAATTATGACGCGCACTGTATATATTACGCTATTCAAGTATGTCCATACAGTACCGTTCAAAAGGTTGGAAACTTTTGGTTTTCCGGGCATAACTTTTGAATGGAGAGGGTTATGGCTGTGAAAATTTGCATGAATTTGCCCCGTAATGTTTTTGACAAGCTCCAAAAATGGATTTGGTCATTTTTGAAAACTGCTGATTTTTCAAAAAATTTCAGATGCCAAAATTTTCGACCCAAAAATAATTTTTTTTTTCAGATTTTTCAAGACTCAAAATTTATGTTCAAAATTAAGTTTTAATGCTAAAAGTATGATTTTAGTTGACTATGGGTCGATCGGACAATTTTCAGCTGACTTACAGCACTTTATCAAGGTCAAGGTATCAAGGTCCACATGGGTAAGTACTTACGTAAGTCAACTAAAACTTTTATTGAGAATCACCAAAATCAAAGAAAATAAGGGCAAATTGGATAAAAACTGTTAAAAAGCAAAGTTTATTTGATTTTATTCGGTTTTGGTGATTCCCCATAAAAGTTAAAGTTATTTACCCATGTGGACCCTGATACTCAAAGTGCTGTAAGTCAGCTGAAAATTGCCCGATCAACCCATAGTCAACTAAAATGATACTTTTAGTTTTGAAACTTCATTTTAAAAATAAATTTTGAGTCTTGAAAAATCTGAAAAAAAAACATTATTTTTGGGTCGAAAATTTTGTCATCTGAAATTTTTGAAAAAATCAGCAGTTTTCCAAAATGACTAAATCCATTTTTGGAGCTTGTCAAAAACATTACGGGGCAGATTCATGCAATTTTTCAGAACCACAACCATCTCCATTCAAAAGTTATACTACAAAAACCAAAAGTTTCCAACCTTTTGAACGGTACTGTATGTTCGATTTGAAGGGTCAGGGTCAATTTCACTCGGTTTTCACGTTTAACTATTTTTTCTGTCACTGCGCCGATTGGCGCCAGATCAGGCTTGTAAATAATACTTACAATTAGTCAGATTCTAATTGGTTCGTTTCATTCCCCGATACTGGAATTGAATTATTCACACATCGGAGACTTTCTTCTCCACTTCTGACACGTTTCTACTGCAAAACAAAATACCGTAAAACCTGTATTAGAAGTACACCCCAAGAGGCCTTTGAAAAATAGAAGTACACCCTCTAATAGAGTT
This sequence comes from Caenorhabditis japonica, assembly GCA_963572235.1. NCBI lineage: Eukaryota > Metazoa > Nematoda > Chromadorea > Rhabditida > Rhabditidae > Caenorhabditis > Caenorhabditis japonica. Next base: position 18,777,790 of record OY754343.1, on the reverse strand, counting down.
ACACCATCGGGTGAATTATCTTTTAAAATTTATATTCCATTTTCGAAGCATTTTTTTTGCGGTTTTTCATTGGTTTAAAAAAATTCTTGAATTGAAAAATCAATAGAATGCCCGCGACTCAAGTGTGCAACCACGTTCATAGAGGCACACACTTGCAATATTTTGGGAGGGTACGACATAATAGAACTGGGCGAAATAGAAATTATACAAAATAGAACTAAAACAAATAGAACTGCCATAAAATAGAACTCGCGATGCGAATTCGCATAATCGGCGAAAAACTGAGAAATTGATCAAATAATGCAAACGCGCTCCATCGCATCACGAGTTCTTTTTCTAACAGTTCTATTTCGCTCAGTTCTGGTTTTTCAAGTTCTATTTTGTAGCAGTTCTGTTCTGTCGTACCCCCTATTTTGGACGATGAAATTCGGGCTGCAAGAAAGAGTTATTGCCTCCACTTCAAAATCCGAACAGTTTGTCGAGCCAAACAATCCAACGTTCAAGAAGCAGCCAAAGAGTACATATGGTGTCAGCCGACAATGCATTATTCCAAAATGATGCATTTTTAAAATGAATTCTGTATTTCTTAATTGCGGGCCAAGAGTCTAAAAATTTGTCCGGGAGTGGGATGAAAAATAGAAGTACGCCCATTTGGTGGGTTTGAAAAATAGAAGTGCATGTACTTCAATTACAGGTTTTATTCTTTAAAAAATTGGAAAGTTGCTTGAAGGATACGAATTTTGCATTAAAATCGCACAAAACACTTAGAAATCTGGTCAATTTTCATCATAAAATTTACTTTTTCTCAGTATCCCTCCTGTTTTTCACATTAATTTTCAAAAAACAAACTTTCCGTGGCTCATTTCAACATTCTTTTGACAGTCATCTGAAATTAGGGTCTGATTTGTTCAATAAAACGTCGATTGATGAGAAATTGTCGAGTCACCTCTAAAATTCTGTGGGTGGAGTGATTGGATGGCTGAGTGACTGCTTGGTCTTGAAGATCGTTGAGAATTGTGATAAGGTTATTTCAAAGTCAGCGCTCGAGATGATTATGGGTTTCGGGAACTTTGAGGCTCTGTTTGACCTGCTCGAATCTTCCAATGTAAATATATATGTATGTGTTGAAGTTCATGTTTCCACGGAGCAGACGATGATCTCTTTTGATTGTGAACGATGTGTTGGTGGTGGCCTGCTTCTTTATATAAACCAAAATTAGACTTTCTTCAGGTACTTTTAAAATTTAAGTAAATGAAACAAAAATCAGAAAAATTCACAATGTTTTCCACCTCGTACGCGGTTTGATTTAGGTATGTTAGCCGGGCTTAGAAATAACGAAATGCACAATTAGTTGTTAATAAAGCAAACAAAAACCCAATATTTATAAGCGTCACCACAAAAGCAAACGATGAAAAGAATACGGGAACACAAAAAAGCTAACGTTATTACAGAAAAATGACTATTTTATGAAAAATAATTAAGAAAAGCAAAAAAAAAGAGATAAATGGAAAATAAGATGAAGTAAAAAAAGAAGAGTAAACGAGGGAGGGAGCAAAAAAATAAAATGATACATGAGTGAAACTGGCCAGTAAAACGTAAATTGAATAGAGAAAAGAAAAATGATAAAATATTCTGGACCTGGTCTATCTTTTCAACATCTTTCGGCACTTGGCCATCAGGGGAGCCGTCTTTTTGACGACAACTGCGTTTGAAGAAGACTGGCGGGAACGGGACGGTCCAAGGCCACCACGTGGAGTGATTGACGCCAAATTCGCTTTTCCTTCTGAATTTTTACTTATTGTTCATCCGTGAAGATAGCAAGTGCGCTCCACGAAACTTTGTACTTCGTGATTTTCATTTTTGTCACCAAATTATGTCATTTCACGTTGAATTAATAGAACTGTAATGAAATAATTTGGAAATCAAAATGAAAATCGCATAGCGTTGAGTTCAGCGAAGTGCGTTTGACCATTTTGGCGAGCCGAAAACATGAAAAAAATATTTTTATGGTGTTTTCAATCGAGATGCGACATCAAAGCGTGAAACCCCGCCCACTTTTTCTCACGCGAACATTAAATTTTAGTGCATTTTGAAATTTCTCGTGAAAAAAGTGGACGAGGTTTCACGTTTTGATGTCGCAACTCGATTGAAAAATTAATAAATAGCTTAATCAGTTAATTGTCTAATTATAGTTTTGATAAGATTTTAAGTCAAATATCGGATTTTTTACGTAATTTTTGGAAGATATAAAAATTGCATTTTTTTTTTAATTTTTCCATTAGCACAGGGACATAAGCCGAAGGTCAGCTAACATGCCCGAACGTACACTCATCAAAAATTTTGTGAAATTTCAAGAAAATTGGTTCTGAAACTTTAAAAAATGTTTAATAACAATATTTTCGGCGAAATAGAACTGCTATAAAATAAAGCTCGTGGTGCGATGGGGCGCGTTTGCTTTTTTTTTTTCGAATTTTCCTATTTTTATTGGGTTTCCAGTTATTGCCATCGGAAAACTCACAGTGAATCGTTTACACGTGTCGGTTCGGAAGAAAATTATAAAATCAATGGAATTTCCAACAAAAAAAATGCATAATCGGCGAAAAACTTTGAAAAAATAATAAAAACGCGCTCCATCGCACCACGAGTTCTATTCTGTAGTTCTCCATATTTTCACGTCTTTTGAATAAGATTCAGGAAATTAAGAAAAAAATCCTAATTATGTGTTCGGGCGCGTTTGCGGACTCCATGTGCATTTTTTTGTTTAATATTCAGAAAACAAAATTATGTCTAAAATTACATAAAAACTCACCAGTTTTCACATGCTTCCTAGCCTGTGACAGCTGAATAGCCGAAGGTGTGCTGAGCATCTTCACCTGCGAATCTCTGACAGTGTTGAAGAACGATTTGCTCTTCACGCGCGTGTGCGCCATCTCGATGGATATCTGAACACGATGAGGGTTACGGTATTCTCGTCTACAGTAACCCTTACCGTCTTACGTCCATTATCGTTGCTCTTTTGTGAGTTTCCGATGCGAGCGGTCAGCATTTCCAGCTTTGCCGACTCTTTTTTGTGCTTCTTCTCCACCAATTTGTCGTACATCTCTCGCCACGTCCACCCGTCCTTTTCGCGATCCGCGTATTTTGGGAATTCACGTTGGACTAGTTGATAGAAATGCGTGTCAATGTCGTCATCCAGGATCGGATTGCAATCGGCAATGTGGCGCAGCTGCTCGACAGTGGCGTTTAGCAAAGCAGGCTTGAGCAATTCGTAAGGGACTATTCCCACGTGTTCTATCACTGAAAAAATATAAATTTAGGGAAATATTGTCGAATTGTTTGTTGAATTTTTCTGGCTGAAACTAACTTTTTTGCTGGGTTTAAATTTTTTCGTAGAGCTGCGGAGGTGGTGCCAAAAAATGCCCGTTTTTGGAGAAAAATTGACAGATGGTGTACATTGCGGTCTCGCCACGGACGGTGTTTGCAGGCTTGTTAATGATTTACGCGCAAATTTGAATTTTTCCGTTTCAAAAAAAATTTACGAATTTGGTTATTATTTTTACCTATTTTTTTTATTCAATTTTCTTTAACTCTATGGAATTTGAAATTTTTTTCTCTTTTTCCATCCACAAGTCCGCAAACACCGTCCGTGGCGAGACCGCAATATACACCATTTGACGCGGTGTCATCATTACAGGAATACGTAATATAAATATGTTCCGATTTGACAAAAAATCAGTTTTTTTGGCTCTCGGGCGTTTCGAAACTGTGATGTTTCGAAAAAATATCTGAATTTTGTCGTCGCGGTGTTTGCACACAATAATTTTCAAAAGCTTTCTAATGGACCTATTCAGCGCCGGAAAAAACCGATTTTCGCTGTTTTTTTTTTCGCTATGCAGGTTGTTTTCCAGGAAAAAAACCCATCGCGTCGAGACCCGGCAGTGAAAAATGCAATGCGTCTTTAATTTTCAATGGGAATTCGGTTGAAATTTAAAGGCGCATTGAATTATTTCATCGGCCGGTCTCGACACGACAATTTGTTTACGTCAAAAAACCTCCGACTACTGTAGTTTTTTGTCTTTTTTTCTCAATTCTTCATAGGGAAAAAAACCAAGAAAAACGGTTTTTTTCCTCTGCTGAATAGGTCTATAAGACAAATTCCATTAAAATGTTTGTGCAAACACCGCGACGACAAAATGCAAAAAAATTTTCGAAACGTCTGATAGCCGTTTTTTTTTGTCGTGATTTTTTGAGCACAAAAATTTATTTTTTGTTGTGTTTTCCGATTTTGCTTGTCATTTTTCCTTCAATTTTCGACATTTTCAACATGAAACTAAAAAAAACATACTGCCAACGTTGCTGGCGAGTACATCCTGGCACATTGAAATCAGCGACGGAACTTCCTCGCCAATCTTCTTCCGTCTTCCCGCGAACACCTTCTGCCGATCTTTTCGTGGTTTAAACTGGCTTTCATCGAATCTCAAACTTGCGCTTTGTGGTACTGGATGGTGGTTGCGTGGCGGTGGTTTCACCATCGTTGTCGGAATCGACGGTGCGTATTCTCTTGGTTTTCGTGCTGATAGTTCTTGTGATGACACGGCAGACGATGAGGAACACTCTCCGCCCACAAATCCTTCATCGATCAGCTCCTTTTTCGGCTCCACTTTAACTTCCGCAACTCGTTTCGTCACTTTGTATTTGCTGTAATCGACGGCGGCTCGTGGAGCACTTGGTGGCTTCGACGAGGCGCCCATTGCTTTTGCAAATAGCTCATCTGTATTCGGTTCTTCTCGCTTCGGCTTCTTCAATCCGTGTTGCGCATCTTCTGTCTCATCGGGCCGCTCTCGTTTGATGCCGATTCCGAGCCCACGGAGCTTCTCGCGAACTCGGATCGCGTATTTGCTGTGCTCTTGTGACGTCTCGTACCGCTTCACAAATCGATACGAGTCGGATTTTTTGAAGACGTCCGCCGAGACGTCCAGGTCGAAGAGTCGTTTTAGGGCTCTTTTGATCTGAAAAAAAGGTACACGAGTTTATTTTTCTCATCATTAAAACCCACATCCAGCCCATTCATGAGGCACTCTGTGTATCTCTGAACTTTCTGCTCGTCAGTCTCTGGCATGTTTTGTTTTGTTTCTCCTCTTTCTGTACCTGTTGTCTTCGAGACGGGCACCGATTCCGGCTGAAAAACGGAAATTAATGAATTGAAATAAATATGGCGAATTAAAAAAATGGAAGACAGAGGAAGATAGAGAGAGAAAAAAGTGGGATCTTGCTCATTTGATGAGCCAAAAAATAAGTGGAAACTCGAATAATGCTCCGATTGACCTTAAACTCTGGAAAATAATGTAAAAAATGCTGATTTTTTCAGAAAAATCGATATTTTCCGAGTTTCCATCAAGTTGCTATATTTTGTAAATAATCCCATTATGCCGCGTCCAACGTTCAAAAATTGAGTTTTTTGCAGTCCAAAGTTCCGATAAATTTCCCAGAAATAACAGGCGCGCACAGTTGAAATCGGCGTTACCGTAGTTGCTTCGCTGCGAGACCTTCTATACTTAAAGTTGAATTTTCCCGCATAAAAGAAAAATTGAGCAACTGTTGGAAAATTCAAGTTTAAACGGTAACGCCGATTTCAACTGTGCGCGCCTGTTTTTTCTGGGAATTTTTTCGAAACTTTGGACTGCAAAAAACTCTTGATTTCAGGAATTAAAAAACTCAAAAAATTTCGCCGAAGAATTCGGTAAAGCAGTGTTTGTGGGAATTCGACTCCGCCCAATATGCATTCGCTCGAATTGAGCGGAGTCTGATTTCCGCAAACATCTTGCTTTCAAATGGTGAAAATTTCGGTCTCGCCACGTACGGGCGGTGTTTGCAGACTTGTGGATTACGCGCAAAATTGAATTTTTCCGTTTAAAATTTTTTCGATGAATAAATTCCGTTTTTTTTTTACGGAATTTATTCGTCAAAAAACTTCGAAGTGGAAAAATTCAAAGTTGCGCGTAAATCCACAAGTCTGCAAACACCATTCGTGGCGAGACCGCAATTTACACAATTTGACGCGGTATCATATCGCCATTCCAGGAATACGTAATAGAAACCTTCAGGGCACTTTTTAAAATATAAGGAATACAACTATTATTATATTTTCATTCGTGAAGAAATTTTTTAAAAGATCCAGAAACATTCCACTGTCTTGGTGTCCGTTCTAACTATTTTTAAACAATTTTGAGAATAAATTTTCAACTTCACTCAAACTTTTCCGGATATTCCTCGAGAATCTTCCAGATCTACTGAACGCAGAAAGAAAAAGTAATGCCCAGTTGGAAAAAACCAAAAAAATTCCTACAATATTTTGCCACGCTAAAAATCGAACGTGCCCTAAAATATAATGAGATCGTGGTGGAGCGACACAGGAATTCACGTTTTTATTCGATAAATAAAGAAATAACCGAAGAAACGAAGAGATGTTTCGTCTCACTGTTTCACGTGAAATGTCACTCCTTCACGAATCCATATAAATAGAGAAAAACGACTATCTCGGTCGTGTTGCCATGTGTCCATCAATAAGCGGATTATGATTATGCAAATGGGGGAAAAGGAAGAAAAAGGAAGAAAAACTAGACATTTCAGTTGGAAGTGGGTCGAAACAAGATTCGGTACCAAAACTTGAAAAAAAAACAGAAACAAAATTTAGTTTCCAGTGTAATTCGAGTATTTATAGTCTCGTCTAATTAGGAAAGCACCCGAGTTCGTTCAAAACAGAACAGCAGGGCTCGATTTCGACGAAAATTTCTTTAATGGACCTACTGTCGGCCCGCCAAAATGATCAAACGCGCGCCGCTGAACTCAACGCTGTGCAATTTTCATTTTGGTTTCCAAATTATTTCATTTCACGTTGAATTTACACGTGAAATGAAATAATTTGGAGTCCAAAATGAAAATCGCATAGCGTTGAGTTCAGCGGAGCGCGTTTGACCATTTCGGCGGGCCGACAATATTCATTTGAATTAAAATGAATTTTATGTCATTTTAATTCAATGCAAAGCAACATATTGATTAATTAACCTGAATTTTCCTGAACCATTGAGTTTGAGCCTTTCTGCAAATCGTGCCGAGACCTCCTGGCCAAATAAATTCATGCGCCTTTAATAACTAGGGTCCGATTTGCACTTTATGCCATATTTTTTTCGTCATCTTGTCCACTCGGAGTACACATTAAAGGCGCATGCATTTATTTGGCCAGGATGTCTCGACAAGATTTGGAGAAAAGCTCAAACTCAATGGTTCAGGAAAATGCAGGTTAATTAATTAATATGTTGTTTTGCATTGTATTAAAATGACATAAAAATTCATTTTAATTCAAATGAATAGGTCCATAAAGAATGCACAAATCTATTTATTAAACCAATAAAAATTAGGAATGAACAAGTGGAATTAGAACTAACGAGAGTGAAATGAAAAGAAGAAATCAATCGGAGTGGCCGACTGACACGAGGAAGCAAGGGAAAGAGAGAGGAAAAGAAAAAGAGAGGCTGGGTTTGTGTGTCAAGAAAGGAAAAGGAATTGTTATTGTTAGGCCGCGGACGACGGACGACGGACAGGGTGGGATAAAACAAAAGTTGTCAAGTAAACCGTAAACGTGAAACTTTAATCCAATAAAAATTTCAAAAAATTTCATTTCTAAATCTCATAAAACCGAAAAGTTCGGTTCCGCTGTTGCTTCTACTCTATTTTGTAGCTTTCTCACAATGATGAGCGGATACGGTATCAAGGAAACTGGCGAGTTCTATCCGGTCACTTTACAGCTTGAGGGTACACCAATTTTTCAACATTACTCAGGTGTTTCATTTTGGGTTTATTTAGAAAAAAACCGGGTTAAAAAGGAGAAATTTTTAGATTGTAAAGTGACCTCTATAAATGACCAAATTTTCTAATCCAATCCCCTTTTTTCCCAAATCAACCCGAGTTTTGTAAACTAACCCCCTTTTTTCCTAAATCAACCCGCAAATTGTCTAATCTAACCCCCTTTTTTTCTAAATCAACCAGGAAATGTTCTAATCTAACCCCCTTTTTTCTAAATCAACCCGGAACTTTTCCAATCTAACCCCCTTTTTTTCTATATAAATCCGAAATCGTTTGAATCAATACGGAATTTTTCTTATAAATTGAAATGGTTTTTTCAAATTCGGAGGAAAAATGAATTAAAATATTTTTATTCTTCGACAAAATTGGGAACATGTACATTTTGAGATAATAATTCTTACAATTAATGAGGTTAATAACAAAAAAAAAAGATAATGACGTATTTAGAAAACATGTGAAAAAATTAAAATATATGAAAACTACATTTAAAATGTATACTCAAAACAGCGGCGATCACAAGTCCCATATTGATGTCTGCGTGATTGCTCCTTTGAACCAAATTCTACGCCTGACTGTTCGTTCCACATGCACATCTGAAAATATAAAAGTATAGGGGAATTGTCAATATAAAAGCAGCGACATTGGCGCGTTCCTACTAACTTTTGATAAGTAAAATCTTAGAATTTTTCTAGCTATAATGGCTTCGTGGCGGAGTGACAATTTTTCACGTTTTAATTCGAAAAAATGAAGAAATAACTGAAGAAATGAAGAGTTTTTTCGTTTCCCAGTTTCCCGTGAAATGTCACTCCGTCACGAATTTATTATATTGCTGTAATGGACCTATGCAGATGAATTTTCCAGCCATTTTATTCCTATGAAAACCTACATTATAATGCAGGTTAATGCAGGAAAATTAATTAAAATGAAGGTTTACATTGGAATACAATGGCAGAAAAATTCATCTGCATATAGTCGGCGAATACATCAACAACCTCGCTCTACTGCAAAATTCCTGTAAAAACGTGTTGCACTTGCAAGATGAACTCGAATTCTAGTTTAATACTTCTTTTCGACGGAAAATGACGTATCCGCAATGAGTTGCAGTTAAAATTTGATGTTTCGCTTTAAAAAAGGTGCACTACGTTGTTGAAAATTGAAAAGTGTCGTAGAGCGAGGCTGATGATGCATTCGCCGAGTATAGGTTCATAACATTCTTTGATTAGGTACACCTTATTTACTGAAATAATCTACAAATTCTTAGCTTTTCATTCGATTCGTATCGGTAAAATAGCGGTAAAGAACGGTACAGCGGTATAGAACTCATACGAAATAGAACCGCAACGGAATAGAACTTCACGTAACAGAGCCCCCCTGAAATGAAGCTGTTCCAACAAAAAACAACTGCGCGAAATAGAACTCAATGATTAACAATTTTCAACGGAATACTTATTTTCTAGCTTTTTTGTATCAGTACAGCTTCAGTTCAGACAGTTCTATCCCGTTTGAGTTATATACCATTGTACCCCCGAACGGAATTCCCGTGCATCACTGGATAGGCAAACGTCAATTTCACTATTTTAATTGCTCAATGTATAGGGGTTTTATATGTAGAAGATCTCACCGAAAAAGATTCCGCGCTCACAAACTGCCCGCCTTTCCACGATATGATCGAATGTTCCTTTGTCGTTCCGTTTTCGGCAACTTCCGTTTCGAATATCCATTCAAATCTGAAAATGATAGAAATTGAACTATGGGCTGAAGAATAATTTCATCGCAATAACTATCACGGTAAACTTTAGGAAAAAATCTACGGGATTCCATTTATCAAAAAATGTAACTTATTGGGAATGCGTTTTCACTTACGAGGAGCTGGCAGATTTTCCGACGAGTATTCGTGAAATATTCCGAAAATTTCGTATTAGGCGAACATTTTGTGCTAGATTTCATCTGAAAATTCATCGAATTCAGATGATTGTTAACGAAAAATCGCTAAATGTACCCACCTAATTGCAAAATTAGTATTTAAAAACATAACAATCAACATAATGTTACATGAAAAGAAAAAAAAACACATAAAAATAAGAAAATAGAATGAGGAATCATCAAATTATGCGCAAAAATGTAAGTATTTGCTGACGAGTTTTGCGATACAGGTAAAAAAGGGGTCTATATAAACCCGGAAATTTTCTAAATTAACCCGTAAATTCAAAAATCGTTACGGGTTTATATAGACCCCTTTTTAACACCAAAATTTCCCAACCAGATTTGAATTTTCCAATTTAACCAAAATTTTCCAAATTAACCCCGAAATTTTCCAGATAGATTTGAGTTTTCTAAATTAACCCAAAATGAAACACCTGAGTAGCCGCACAGGTCTCGACACGAAATTACGTGGCGAGGCACATTATTTTTTCCAAAATTTCAAAACCTAGGTCATCGTCTCTGCGGAAGTGGCCGGTTTTCCAATGTCTATCACGGCCGATTAATCTCGCCAATACAAAAAGTGGTGGCTGTGAAGAATGTGTGGTCAGAAAAGGATACTCAACACGTGGCGAGCACTGATTACGTGGAAATACAGATTCTCGCAAAACTCTTTCATCCGGCCATCTCTAATCTTCGATTCTTCTACTCGAAACAGTCTAGCGAGAAAGTAAATTAAACTATTGCGAATTCGCGGGGACTTGTCCCTGCGAATTCATAGCTCATAAGAAAACGACAAATCACAATTTCAGACTGTTTACTGCCTAGTGCTCGACTTTTTGCCGCACGAAATGGCAAAACTTCGAGATCAAGGTGTGAAGTTCAACGTGTTGGACGCAAAAATCTACACTTTTCAACTATTTTGCGCCATTGGACACTTGGCGGCTAAGAAAATTGTGCACATGGATGTGAAGCCGCAGAATATCATTTTGGATAAAAATGTAGGGAAACTTTCCGTGTTGGAAGACGTCCACGAGGTGTGGCCACTGGCCTAGAATACCGGCTGCCGGCAATTCAAACTTCTTCGAGCCCAATATGATTTTTTGATGACAAAACCGGGAAAGTCAAAACCGTTATAACAATTCTTGTACAAAACACGCGCGGCACACTTGCAATAGGATGGGCTTTTTCCACGGTTAAAAAAAATTCGCCGGTTTTGTCGGGGTCTCAATAACTTGGATCGGCCCCCAACGAGTTTGAATTGCGAGCCGCAAGTTTCCTAGGCCAGCGATCACACCTCGTGTACTCCTTTTGGATGTCTTCAAAATTTTTTTTTGGCAACATTCGTAAAAAATCACTGAAATTTTTCCCGAATACTATCATTTTTTTTTTAGCTAGGCCTGCTGAAATTGGCGGACTTTGGAAATGCGAGACGGCTGGAGACAAGTGAGAAAACGGGCGATTCATATCAGGTGATAGATAACTGTCGAAATTTGATAATTTATAAAAATCCAAAATTTAATTAATTATCCTTCTCCTTTAAGGTGACACGATTCTACAGACCTCCAGAATTGCTGTTTGGATGCGAAAAATTCACTTCGGCTATTGGTAATTTGAGATTTATCACTGAAAAGAAAAAAATTGTGAAATTTCAGACACTTGGTCGGCAACATGTGTCGCCTTCGAATTTTTCGCAAATCGAACACTCTTCCGAGGCAGAGACACTAAAGATCAGGTATTTCTGCAATTTGTGTTAGGACATGAAAAACTCACAAACAATTTTAGATTTTGCTGATCACTGGAGTCCTGGGATATCCGACTGATGAGGATATCAAGAGTATAGGTGTTCGACGGCCAAGAGTCGCCAGAAAGGAAGCGAGAGGGATTGAGACGGTAAAAAAACGGAAAAAATTGGGGTTTTTGTGGGAGAAATATAGCAAAAGTAGTGAAAAACTGTAACTAAAAAACATTTGAAACAATAAAAAACGAACAGAGGCGCGAATTTTTCTTCACGAAACTCCGCCCATTTATTTGTGCGCGACCACGCGAACACAGTGATATTTCAAGAGACGCAGAAAGAACGGTGAATGAAGACTTGCGTTTTCCTCTCGCAAGTCGATTGAAAATGCAATATACTCGGTATAAAGCACTGCTAATTCGCTCTAATCGCAGTGAACTGCGTATGTATTTGGAGTGAGATTCAGGGAAAAAAGCGCGGTTATGAGTGAAACATCGGTCACGCTCTCTCAATTTTCTGCACCCTCTCGTCGCCAACGTGGCCGCCTCGTCCACTGCGAATGGAGCGAATTTACAGCGCTCCGTACTGAGAATATTAGCTGTTAAAAATGGCTGTTAGACATTGAATACGTCCATTACCTAAATACGTACAGCTCGCGCATTCAACAAGAAAAATTACCTTTATTTCAGTTTACCAGCAGGATGCTTGACGCGGAAATATACGATTTTATGAAATGCACACTGAAAATTGATCCGAAAAAGCGAATATCGGCGGAAGAAGTGCTGAAAATGCCAGTTTTTGATGTGTTACGAGCACTTCCACGCAAGCAACGGTCAAATGGAGTAGAAGTGCCCGATCTGACAAAATATGTGGATATGAATCCGAAAAGAGGCATGGAAAATGAAGACGGTGTTGCGAAAGAGACGCGAGATGAGCAAAAGGCGAAAGAAAAAGAGAAATATTCGGAATCGTCGGATGACGATGATGACTGATCAGTGATAAATTTTGATTTTTTTTTCCATTAGTTTTAACAATAAAATGTGTAATTTCTCGATTTTTCTGCAATAAAATTCGCGAAAAACGTTAAAAACGTGACAAACTTTGAATTTTGCGAGCAGTGCAACGGAGCGCGTTTGCATCGGCCCTGCCCATTGCGGGACCGTTCTATTTTCGACTACCCTCCTAGGAGGGCCGGTCTATTTAGGTTTACTTTTCAATGTCTTTAAATTTGTATTAAATCTTGAGAATTTTCCATAAAAACGACACAAATGCATGATAAAACAAATTTAGAAACCGGTCAATGAGTAAAAAATGGAAAAATCTAACCAAATTATTGAAAAAGTGTTAAATTCATTTCTATATGAGAGGGGCCGTTCTATTATGAGGGCCGTTCTATTAGAGAATTTACGGTAACTGAAGAAATGAAGAAATTTTTTGTCTCCCAGTTCCACCAAAAATGTCACTCCGCACGGCGTGCTAGGAACTACGTTTCAGAAAACTTTTTTGAGATCAAAATTTCGAGCGCCAATTCTCGCGTCTCTGTGTCTCCATTTTTGCACTTTTTGCTAGACTTGGCAGAATGCCACTGTCGAGACACAGGCACATGCGAATAGGCGCGAATTCCTTTACGTAGGGTCTAGCACGCCGTGCTCCGTCACGAATCCATTATATTCGAAAAAGAAAAATCACGAATAAATAGAGAAAATTTGGCGGAAAATGCGCCACGGCGCCTTATTTTTATTTATGTACAGTATCCTTTTTAAAGGCGCATGACAACTTTTTCGGAAACTTTAATTCCCTTATGCACGGTGTCCAGGATTTGAAATGTGGGCGGAGCCTAATTTGCTGGCGCGTCAGCAAACTCCCATGGCGCACTTTCGGTGCTTGCGCATTTTTCGACTCTCGCATTTTATGTTATTGATTTTATTGTTTTTCTTTCAGTAAGACCTGTTTTTCTTTCTAAAATGTATGTATTTTATCTTTTAATACCATATAATTGCCCAAACTTCGCTTTTCGTAAAGATTTATCCTGCAAAAACACCAAAAAACTCAAAACGAATATTTCGAAATGGTGGCTGAACCAAATTCGACGTTCTTAGGCTTAAAAAATTTCTAAAAACCTCTGCTATAATTCCGTTGGAGCACATGTGGGAAAAAAATTAAGAATTTATGCTTTTTTCCCGAAAAACACAAAAAATGCGTCAAAATTTGAATTTCGCGCGAAAAAATCCAGTGGGGCGCGTTTGCTCGGCTCCGCCCACATTTCAAATCCTGGACACCGTGCTTATGGTCCATAAGTTATGGACCTATTCAGCAGAGGAAAAAAACAGTTTTTCGTGGTTTTTTTTTCCCTATGCAGAATTGAGAAAGAAAGACAAAAAACTCGGAGGTTTTTTGACGTAAACAAATTGTCGTGTCGAGACCGGCCGATGAAATAATTCAATGCGCCTTTAAATTTCAACCGAATTCCCATTGAAAATTAAAGGCGCATTGCATTTTTCACTGCCGGGTCTCGACGCGATGGGTTTTTTTCCTGGAAAACAACTTGGGAAAATTCCAGTATAGCCACCCACTACAATATAGGTACCCACGCTATAGTATAGCCACCCACATAACTGAAAAATGGGATTTTTCCGATTTTCTGTGGGTGGCTATTTTGAAATATATGGGTGCTTTTACTGGAATATATTATTACAGTTAAGCCACCCACTCAGTGGTAATGGGTGGCTATACTGGTTTCCTAGGGAATCTTTCAGAATAGCCACCCATATATTTCAAAATAGGTACCCATTTGACTCGCTATAGTATAGCCACCCATCATTTCAGAATAGCCACCCATAATTCCAGAATAGCCACCCACGCGGCGCCGAATGTGGGTGGCTATACTATAGCGAGTCAAATGGGTCCCTATTTTGAAATATATGGGTGGCTATTCTGTAATTATCCCAACAACTTGCATAGGGAAAAACCGCGAACATCGGTTTTTTTCCTGGGCTCAATAGGTCGATTATTAAATTTTTTTTGAAAAACAAATAAAACACGAAAAATAAACAGAATTTATATACCTGACCGTCAAAAAAAAAAAAAATTCAAAACGGCGCAATTCAAACTTACTTGCGTAAATGAAGCCACAAGTGTGCAAACACCGTCGTGGTGGGACCCGCAATGCGCACCATTTGACGTGATGCAGAGATGCAGCCGTATTTTCAAACATTTTAACCTTTTATTTATCTTTTAAAACGTGACAGCCCCCCTATAAACTATTTTTTTAATGAAAAGGTTAAAACTTTGCGACGCTTTCTCGGCATTTCGTAAAGAAGAATAGAAAATACAGAAAGGATCATCGTGAAAAGAAACGAGAAATGCTGGCAATTCCAAAAAGAGATCACAAGAAGAACAAAACACCCGAATCGAAGACTTTGTCAGGGTGAGAAGAAACGCGCTCTAATGCACATTTTTGGCTATGCGTTAGACGCCCGAAGCTCGGTGTGCTGGCCCATGAATTTTTCTGGTAGAGAGCGTGTATGCGATGAGACGCAGACCCACAGCGTGAGTTTTCACGCGCCACTCCGCAGCGCGTGGACGTTGGCGGCAAAAAAGCGGCAGTTCAAATTTGATTTCAAAGATACTTTAGGAAAGAGTCCACATAAAAGCTGATTTTTATCTTTCTAGAATTCCAAAAAAGAATGTGTCATCACAAACCTTCGTAGAGGTGCCGGCAAAAAAGGAGGCACACGGAAAAGAGCAGAAAAAGGTGGAAAAGAGCAGAAAAAGGTGAAAACATCACGACGGCGAGACCGACACGATCATCACAAAAAGTCTGCACAACATCGTCGCAGAAGGAGCGCCTCACTCTCGTCCGACCATGCCGATCGCAACGACAGGACTCCGCAGAGCCCGTCGATCAATTCGGATGAAAAATCGGCGGATCGTCATCACAAATGGGAGGGCTCAAGAGAGGTGAAGGCGCCGTCGAAGGAGAAGGATAAGGATAAGGAGAAAGAAAAAGAGAAGGAAAAGGAGAAAGAAAAAGAGAAAGAGAAAGATAAGGAAAAATTTGATTCCGAGAATGAGAAGAAGGCGTCCGTTTCGAGAACCAGAAAAGTGTCAAAGAAGAGTCAGCGAACTATCAATTTGGCGTTGGCGCAGAAGTTTTTGAAACACGTCGAATCTCAGCAAATGTGTAGATCTGTGATGCGGGAGGAGAACACGGTAAGGCAGAGGACCTGGCGTTTAGGTGGCGATCGCCGATCGCCGATTAGGCACGAGCTCATGGACCTTACGTTGGCGAACGCGCTCCGCTCTGTGGCATTTGTCTGCGTCTCCACAGTGCAGAGCATTAGTTTAGCTGAACGCGTGTGAAAATGGAGGCGCGAAAAACGGTCCGCGCAAGCTGAAAATTCGCTCCATTTGCAAAATGTACTGGGCGTGCGTTTTTAGCGAGATTCAGAGAAAAATGCGTGCTTATGAGCGAAACATCGGCCATGCTCTCTCAATTTTCCGCACTCTCTCGTCGCCAACATGATCGCCTCGTCCGCTGAATTTTCGGCATTCTTGAAAACATTTACGGGAAACATTCTATTAAAACCCCCGCATCATTCTGATATAGGCCCCCCCCCCCCCAGGATAAACATTGGAATAGCCCCCTCCATAGCATGTGGGAGGTCTTATTAAAATCTTGAAACTTAATGACATCACGCTAGAAGCATGTGTGACACCTTAGAAATGGGCGACCGGAGGGAGCTGGAAGGAAGCATGCTTCGATTCCAAAAAGTCAGCTCTGATTTTTCAAAGGGGGGGGGTATGTCAGAATAGCTGTTGGGGGTGGTCTACCAGAGGGGGGGGGGGACTATAATAGAAGATTCCTAGGGATTTGGATAAACACCCCCCCCCCACTCCATTGTAGGGGGCTTTATAGAAATTGTTAAAACCCCCTATGGCGAATAGCTACTTTCCATGGCCTGGCTCTGTAACAAAACCAATTTCCAGCTAGTTGAAACCATGCCCGACTCGACACAAATGAGCACATCCACTCGCTCCATGTCCACACGCTCGATAAAGTCGTATCGAAAATCGAGAAAGTCCACAGCAGAGTCGCTAGACTTGAACATTTTCCGAGAAGACGGCCAGCCCGTTTGGGTGGTTCCGGACCGAAAACCGGGCGAAATGCTCATGAATGCGAGTGGTGAAGTGTCAAAGCATCCCGAACTGGAAGCTGCATTGGAGGAAGATGGCCTAGAAATGGAGGATGGAAAAGGCTGGATTCGCAAGATTAGTGACTATTTGACGGGCGGATTGGACACGGGAAAGTGTGATGAAAAGTGAGCACAAATAGAAGCAGATTTGTTAAAATTTAATCAATTTCAGACCGGCAGAAATTGACCCATTTGCTCCCATGGAACAGCTCGTGGAGCACACGGACGAATACTTTCGTAAAGAGTGCGTTCTCTACAACACGGCGGATACTGTATTCAGTTTGTGCGACAGTAAGGCTATTTTTTCCTCCCCTTACAAAAAGCTGTGTTCCAGAAGCGATGGATCGATTTCAAGAGCAAGATCCATCCGCTGATCGTCAGAGGCCAAATGCAATAGTTGCTTCGTCGAGAGAGGAGGAAAAGACGTGTGTGATAACGACGATTAAGTTTTCAATAGACGGAATATCGCTTTATCATTATGATGTGAGTGATGCCTTGTTTCGACAAAAAATTCTCTTTTTTTAGCGCCGACATCCAATCGAATCGGTTCGAAAATTGCTCAGAAAGATTAAGGGAATGGAGCAGGAAACTCAACCGGCGGAACCGTGACGAGGATGTACATAATTTATAAATAAAAACTTTTTTGACTATTTACTGTTGCTCACTTCTTTTTCATCCCCTCTGATTTCCCTGACCGCCTTCGACACGGCCAGGGAATCTGATTTGACAGCATCAAAGGAGAAACGTGTTCATAGGCAAGCAGTGTATCACGGAAAAGGACAAATAAATGTTTAAACTGGGAGATCGTTTGTTAATACGCGGGGGTGTTACAGCATGATACTTTTTCAAAAATTAAGAATTTCTTCTCAAAACTCGCAGATTTACGTTGTCAATGAAGTTCCAGCAACTATATAACTGTATACAAGTTGGAGCATCGGGAATCATCAGTTCGGTTGGTTTGGTTGGAGAGGAAGGAATGACGAATAGAGCACGAGGTGGAGCACCTTGATGATTTTGTCTGATATTTCTCATGAGTGTCTTGATTGGAGCTGATGGTGTCTTCATTTGGGACGTTTTGGTGGTTGGGGTGGCGAAGATTGGAGACATTGGGGTTGAGCTGAAGGTAAAACAGTTTTTGTACGAATATGATATGCAAGTAGGAAAAAATGGGCTGAAAATAATCAAAAACTGAATGAAGGTTGAGTATACTGTAGGTAGGAAGAAAAGGGGGAAAAGAAAAAATACCCTAAAACCTGTATTAGACTTGCCCCTTTTATAGACTTGCCTCTTTAATAAACTGGCCCTCTGCATACGCAATAACTGCGGCATAAATTACGTACTTTCACTTCAATTTTTCGAATTGTTTTTAATTAGTGATGTTTTTTGTGTTATAACTGTTTTTAACCTAATTGAATTTTTCAAATATCGGATATTGATGAGGTAAATACTGAAGCTCCTGCCGGAAAAAAGACTAAATTTCACATTAGATTTCAAGAAAGTGGTGGTCGACTATGCTTGCACAACGAATAACTGTAAAGCGGCTGAAAAATATGGAGTTTCGAGGAAAAAAATTCAGAAGTGGAAAGATCAAAAATCGAAAATGAAATATCAAATGTTGGTAAATGGTTCAGCAAAAAAACGACATTTGGGAACACGTAGTGGATAAGGAGATTGTTAACGATCTGGCGGAATGGATTCGGGAACTCCGTCAGGGAAAACTCCGTGTTACCAGATCGATGATACAATCTTAACCGAAAATTTTCTGACATAAAATTTTTAATAAAAAAACTACCAAGCCTTTTCAAAAAAAACTAAGTAAGTAACCTTTATTAGACTTGCCCCTTTAATAGACTTGCACCCGGGCGAGGCCTTTGAACAATAGACTTGCATGCAAGTGTAATACAGGTTTTACGGTATATGGAAAATGAATAAAGCAACATTGAATGGATTGAGTAAATATTTATACTGAATCCTATAGATTTTCGAGAGATTCAAGCTCTAGCGTATGCATAGATAACGAAATGAGTATCAAACGAGGAAAATTTATAATCAGTGTGGAACCTTATCTTTAAGAAAATGAGGTATCGTTTAGATAAGATAGCAAGATATTGTAACTCATATTAGGAAAAATCCCTCCAATAAATGTTGGCGATAGCCTTCTGGAATGAAAGTAATAATAAAATGCTTGAGCATCTCCACGTGCGGCACCAATGTTCTTCACATTATGATTCTGGAAATTTGTGTTCGATGGGCGGAGATGCGCTTATAAGTAATTTGTGATCACATTTTGAAATTTCGAAAAACCAAAAATGTTCCAAATTCTTCTAATGAAAATCAGAAGAAAGCCAGCTCTTTATTCAAAAATGGAACTCTTGAAATTTTTCTCAATTTCCTGTGAGATTTCATATAAGTTGGTGGTATAAGTATTAGGCAAAGAAAACGTTGCACCCGATAGAAAATTCAAAGTCCAATCAAAAATTTAACGTCAGAGTCGAATCAGAGTCCAAATATTTGTTGTAGCGTTTGCAAACCAGAGTTGTATGGAAGTATATTCTCAGTAGGGAGCGCTGCAAACGCGCTCCCTTCGCACAGTGGTGGACGCGGCCACGTTGGCGACGAGAGAGTGCAGAAAATTGAGAGAGCCGTGGCCGATGTTTTGCTCTGATTTCTCTAAACCTCACTCCAAATGCACGCGAAATTTTTTGTTCGTTTGGAGCGAGTTTTCAGCGTTTTATACCGAGTATATAAAAGTTTTAAGTGAAGAAGTCGCAATTCTATGCAACTCTGGTCGATTTGACAAACCTTGAGCGCTTTTCGCTTTAACTTGGCCTTTCTCAAAGTCAGTCCTTTGGGCTTTTCGATGATGGATGCGCTCCGTGGAAGATGGATTCCGTCACAAGATTTGTGCCATCTCACAGTCAGACTGAGCTCTTACAGATGACACACAACAGGCAGGCTCCAAGTATAAACATACAAATGAGAAATGGAGAGCAAGAGTCAAAGTTATGGAACGCGGTACAGCCAACATGCAAACTGAAAACATTGCATCCCACCCAGGGCCAAAAGTCAAAATGAAACGTTTAGACTGTTTTCACAAGCAAATTATCAATGTGATACGCATATTTTGAACTGATAACTCACTTGGTATAAAAAGGAGCTTGATACGAATTTAACCTCACCAAGTTATTAATCATGCAATATTCTCTCATCCTACTCGCTCTCTTTGTTGCTGGCTCATTCGCCCAATTCAGCTCAACAGCTCAACAGGCCATTGTGGATGCTCACAATAATCTGAGATCACAGATTGCAAAAGGAACTTATGTGGCGAAGGGAACAAAGAAACAATCTGGGGCTGACATTCTCAAGCTGAAATGGGATTCTTCAATTGGAACTTCCGCTCAGAATTACGCGAACACTTGCCCAACTGGACACTCTGGTGCAGCTGGTCTCGGAGAGAACATCTATTGGTCGTGGACTTCTGGAACATTCGGAGCGCTTGATTCTTACGGAGTGCCAGCTCACACACACACACACACACACACACACACACACACACACACACACACACACACACACACACACACACACACACACACACACACACACACACACACACACACACACACACACACACACACACACACACACACACACACACACACACACACACACACACACACACACACACACACACACACACACACACACACACACACACACACACACACACACACACACACACACACACACACACACACACACACACACACACACACACACACACACACACACACACACACACACACACACACACACACACACACACTAGAATACTCATTAACAAACCTTATTAGGAATAATTTGAAGAACAATTCTTAATTTTCAGATGAAATGTGCTGAACAACCCAATTTACCAGACTGGAGCCACTTGCTCTGCCTGCCCATCAGGAACCAGTTGCGAGAGTGCCAGCGGACTTTGTATCTAACTTCCCTGATTTCATTATTTTTTTTTGTATAAATTGACCTTAAACTGTGAATAAACAAGTTTAAACAAAAATAAATTAAATAACTTAAAGAACAACCTGATTTTTTTAAAAACGATATAGAACTTCAAACATTTAAACCATTTTGTAAGGGACAAAGATATAGCGGTAAAGCATTTTTTCTTTCCTAATTGTAAATGCTTCTTTACATTCAAAAAATCTTTTTAAAAAATCATGTAACAACTTCCCCATTTCACGCAAACCAACGAGCCACGTGTCTCTTCGTGTAATACGTGGATGGGCAGAGCTTAGATCTTTATCTTCTCAGTATAAAAAGGGAAACTCGAAAGTGTCTTCACAGAGTCCTAAACACTCTTTCACCAACGCCATGGCCCAGTCAGTCCCACCAGGAGATATCGCCACCCAGCCAAACGCCAAGATCGTGTTCAACGCGCCGTACGACGACAAGCACACGTACCACATCAAGGTGATCAACTCGTCGGCTCGCCGTATCGGATACGGAATCAAGACCACCAACATGAAGCGTCTTGGAGTTGACCCACCATGTGGAGTGCTCGACCCCAAGGAGGCCGTCCTTCTCGCCGTCTCGTGCGATGCTTTCGCCTACGGACAGGAGGACACCAACAACGACCGTATCACCGTCGAGTGGACCAACACCCCAGATGGTGCCGCCAAGCAGTTCCGTCGCGAATGGTTCCAGGGAGACGGTATGGTCCGCAGAAAGAACCTTCCAATCGAGTACAACCCATAGCCTTTTTTGCATGCCCAATAAATAGATTTAATGAATAACATTGTTATTTTGGGAGCTATCTGACTTCAAACGTTTTGTGAGAGCGTTCTTTTTCAGGAAGTTTGCGTATCGATACTGGTACATAAAAATAAGCAAAACTGAATTTTTCAGTGCCATTTTCAAAAAAGGCATTATATTTTTTCTTGTTATTTTTTCCACGTTCATGCAAGTAAAAATTCTGAACAAATAAAAAAAATTGAATAAATCTGACTTCCCTGTAAAAGGATCTGATACCGAACAGTTCTAATTCGGGAACCTTGAATTCGTTTTTGGAAAATAGTTGCCCTAGAAAATTGTTTTCCAGAAAGTATTTACTTGTGTTTCTCATCCAGATCGAATGAAAATTGGCGTTCTTCTATATTGATTACCGAGAAACTTTTTCCACCCGTTTTCTAGTTTCATGGATACAGACTCTGTTATGTTTTTTATAAAACTAAATTATAACAGCAAAATCGGTGAAATTAGAAACTTCGTTTTTCAAGCATTCAAAAGAAAGTTATATCATCATTATTTATTAGGAAAGCAGTGTATCACGGGAAAATGACATATTAACACATGTACAAGGAAAAAGCTTTGAGAAAAAAAAGATAAAAGTTTTTGAAACTGGGAGATCATTTGTTAATACATTGGAAGATGAAATACAACTGGAA
Organism: Caenorhabditis japonica; assembly: GCA_963572235.1. Lineage (NCBI taxonomy): Eukaryota > Metazoa > Nematoda > Chromadorea > Rhabditida > Rhabditidae > Caenorhabditis > Caenorhabditis japonica. Next base: position 18,755,630 of record OY754343.1, on the reverse strand, counting down.
TAACTTTTTTTTATGTGATAGGTTGGTTACAACGCAATAATTTAAAATTAAGAATTGTTTTTAACTCCCCAATTTACTGGGACCTTCTGTTCTTCTTGACAGTTACAGAAGCTGGTGTTGCTCCAGAAGCCATTCTCTTTTGCCCACCCATGCTTTGGCGGCGTGAAACAGACGTTGACAATCTGCGTGGAGTCTGAGTGGCCACCGAAGTTCCGGAAGTTGACTTCATACGAGTTGGAGCATCCGGAATCATCAGTTCGGTTGACTTGGTTGGAGTGGAAGGAATGAAGAAGAGAGCACGAGGTGGAGTCCCTTGATGATTGTGTCTTATATTGCGCCTGACTGTCTTGATTGGAGCTGATGGTGTCTTCATTTGGGATGCCTTGGTGTTTGGGGTGGCGAAGCTTGCAAACATTGTGGTTGAGCTGAAAGTAGAAAAGGTTGAGGGGTTTTGGAATTCAGCAGATAGTAAGAATGTGATGCCAAAAACAAGAAGGAACTGGAAAAAGAACGAAGTACTGAATGCATTAATGAATGGACGAATGAATTGGGAATCCCGTATTTATACAGAGGTAGTCAAGGTAGTTAGTTTCACACGAGCGTAAAGATAAAAAGACTGCAATCTTAACCTTTAGAAAGCGATGATCCGAGAGGAAAATTAGATAAGATACAAAATATATGCAACATGAGTGTCCAATGTTTCTTAAATACCATAATTATCCTAGAAAAGCGTGTCCGATGGGCGGGGCAACACCACATGTTGAGGTGATGAAAAACAAAACATGTTCCAAGTTATACAACATTTTAAGACACCTGCGGGAATTCTTTTAAAGGAGTAAGGAGGGGGGGGGGGCAGTCAAACATGTTACAAGTTCATGGTTTTGTGATCTTTTGATTTTCTGAGCAAAGTTAAGTAAGTATTGTCGAGAGATTTGCTAATCCGTTAATTGGATGTCGGATAGTGGAAGTTGGAAGTTAAATTTCTAAAACGGAAGTCGGGAGTCGCAATGCCATGCAACTCTGGTCGTTTCGTCAATCCTTGGGCGCTTTTCGCTTTAACTTCACCGTTCTCAGAGACCGTATTTGGGATTTTCTAGGGCGGATGGGCTTTGTGACGTCTTCTTTTCTGATGCTTCTGTTGCAATTTGCTGGGAAATATGAGCATGGCTCCCAAGATTCGAGTCTGACAAACGGAGTTAGCTTACAAAGCGTGGGTTGGATTCCGCTGTTGATCATAAAATTTTTGCTGTCTCAGAGTTCGGCTGAGCTTTTACAGATGACTGACAGTATCTTTAAAAAAAAGTCAAATGAGAAATGGAGAACAAGAGTCGTCAAAGTTATGGAACGCGGTACTGCAGTTTTGCAAACGGAAAACATTGATTTCCAACGCGTGGGTTGGATCCCGAATTACAAAGTTGTGCTATCTCACGGCCAGGCTGAATTCTGACAGATTACAGATGATAGACAGACAAATGTAAGATGGAGAGCAAGAGTCAAAAAGATGGAGCACGATAGAGACAATATGCAAACTGAAAACATTGCCTCCCAGGGCCAAAAGTCGAAATGAAACGTTTAGACTGTTTTCACAAGCAAATTATCAATGTGATACGCATATTTTGAACTGATAACTCACTTGGTATAAAAAGGAGCTTGATACGAATTTAACCTCACCAAGTTATTAATCATGCAATATTCTCTCATCCTACTCGCTCTCTTTGTTGCTGGCTCATTCGCCCAATTCAGCTCAACAGCTCAACAGGCCATTGTGGATGCTCACAATAATCTGAGATCACAGATTGCAAAAGGAACTTATGTGGCGAAGGGAACAAAGAAACAATCTGGGGCTGACATTCTCAAGCTGAAATGGGATTCTTCAATTGGAACTTCCGCTCAGAATTACGCGAACACTTGCCCAACTGGACACTCTGGTGCAGCTGGTCTCGGAGAGAACATCTATTGGTCGTGGACTTCTGGAACATTCGGAGCGCTTGATTCTTACGGAGTGCCAGCTTCCAACTCGTGGCAACAAGAGTTCCAGGACTACGGATGGACTTCCAATACTCTTGATGTGGCCACCTTCAACACAGGAATCGGACATGCTACTCAGATGGCGTGGTCAAAGACAGGAAGCCTCGGATGTGGAATTAAGAATTGTGGACCAGATGCATCAATGAACAACTGGAATAGACTTGTCGTCGTTTGTCAGTACAAAGCTCAGTAAGTTGTTTTCGAATTCAACAATTCTGACTCTACATCCAACCGTATGTAAATTTGAAGAACAATTCTTAAATTTCAGAGGAAATGTGCTGAACAACCCAATTTACCAGACTGGATCCACTTGCTCTGCATGCCCATCAGGAACCAGTTGCGAGAGTTCCAGTGGACTCTGCATCTAACTATTCTGATTCAATATTTTTTTTGTATAAATCGATTTTAAACTGTCAATAAACAAGTTTAAACAAAAAGAAACTTAAATTACTTTCGAGCAATCTGATTTTTCATAAGGGCCTCGAATTTCAGACACTTACAATTTTTAACGGAGAAAGGGACAGCGATATTTGGTTGTAAAAAGCCTTTTCCCTACTCTAAATGCTTCTTTAAATTCAAAAATCTTTTTAAAAAATCATGTAACAACTTCCCCATTTCACGCAAACCAACGAGCCACGTGTCTCTTCGTGTAATACGTGGATGGGCAGAGCTTAGATCTTTATCTTCTCAGTATAAAAAGGGGAACTCGGAAGCGTCTTCACAGAGTCCTAAACACTCTTTCACCAACGCCATGGCCCAGTCAGTCCCACCAGGAGATATCGCCACCCAGCCAAACGCCAAGATCGTGTTCAACGCGCCGTACGACGACAAGCACACGTACCACATCAAGGTGATCAACTCGTCGGCTCGTCGCATCGGATACGGAATCAAGACCACCAACATGAAGCGTCTTGGAGTTGACCCACCATGCGGAGTGCTCGACCCCAAGGAGGCCGTTCTTCTGGCCGTCTCGTGCGATGCTTTCGCCTACGGACAGGAGGACACCAACAACGATCGTATCACCGTCGAGTGGACCAACACCCCGGATGGTGCCGCCAAGCAGTTCCGTCGCGAGTGGTTCCAGGGAGACGGTATGGTTCGCAGAAAGAACCTTCCAATTGAGTACAACCCATAGGCTTTTTTTGCATGCACAATAAATAGATATTATCAACAACTTTGTCCTTTTTTTCCCATCAGAATTTTCTTTGCACATTTTATATTATGATCATTTTTATCTGGACAGAAGCGCTGCCACCGTTGAAGACACCTGGATTGTGCTATTTTCCAATACTGGCAATCTGTTATTAAAAACCACCTTTTCTTTTTCACGAAGTTTACGTATCGATACTGGTACATAAAAATAAGCAACTGAATTTTTCAGTGCAATTTTCAAAAAAGGCATTATTTTTTTTCTTGTTATTTTTTCCACGTTCATTCAAGTAAAAATTCTGAAAAAAAAATTGAATAAATGTTCACAAACTCAAAAGTTTGCGAGCTGCTGACTTTCCCTTTAAAAGGATCTGATCCCGAACAGTTCTAATTCGGGAACCTTGAATTTGTTTTTGGAAAATAGAGTTGCCCAAGAAAATTGTTTTCCAGAAAGTATTTACTTGTGTTTCTCATCCAGACCAATGAAAATTGGCCTTCTTCTATAAAGACAAGCCTGCAGCTTGTGGCGACTAAGTCGCCTTCGTCAAATATTTCGTTTTACTGATTTTTGTTTTTTTTTAAAGAAATGGCAGTCATTTGTTTTCCCTATTTCTTTCAACTTCTCGTGACCCTTGTGCACAGGTGAAATGCGATACATGCGTTACAGCTCGCTGGTGACTCGCGCGCAAATGGCATGGGGGCACTGCAAGGGTGTCATTGTGTACGCGTAATGAATCTATCGCATTTATTGGCGCATCATTGACGCATCGTTGACGCATTTTCGGCGTGTTATGGATTCACAGTAGGTGAGGCGTTCGACTTCCATCGCTCTATTATTAACGAGTCATTCTTTGCTTGCGAGCTGCTACGAATTTATTGATTAGGATTTATTTATTATCAGTCAAAGATTAAATACACGTAAAGCTAAAGCGGAAAAAATATGGGGCGAGATATTCAAAGAAAAATGAAAAGCAAGATCAACAATAGTTTATAGGTCAATAATAAACAAAATTACTGACATATAAAAGAAAAAAAAATATATTTTACAATTATTTCTTCTACAAATCCTCATTACTCCACTTGTTCCATCTTCGGGGAATGCGCGGGACCTTCCAGATTTCAAAATCGTTCGAACGGAACTTCTGAAATAAATAGATACGAAACCATATTTCTTGTAAAGCCAAATCAATCCGGAAGACTCCGATTCCGAAAAAATCTAGTTCGAAGTTCGAACAATTGTTTTTGTTTATGAACAATTATTGTTCGTTTTAGGAGGAAAGTTTTCTACGATTTTATTTTTTGAACACATTCGTTGGTATCAAAAATTGGTTGGAAATCGCAAATGTTTGAAGTTTTCGACAGAATTTCCGGGCAAAAGTTGTTTTTTTTTCGGAATTTTCTCCCGGAAATCAGTGAAAAAATTTGAGCAGGCGCTTATAAAATTATGAAAATTAATTAATTGTATGTACTAAATTGTTTCATACCGAATTTTGAAGTTTATGAGCCCGCCATTTAACTGTTGTACATTTCTATCATGACTCTACAGATGTTCAAATCATAAAATTGGAGCAAAAATCACGAAAATAGTTGAATGACGTTCAAATTGTATATTGTCGGCCCGCCAAAATAGTCAAACGCGCTCCGCTGAACTCAACACAATTCGATTTTCATTTTCGTCACCAAATTGTTTCATTTCACGTGTAAATTCAACGTGAAATGAAATAATTTGAAGACCAAAATGAAAATCGCATAGCATTGAGTTCAGCGGAGCGCGTTTGACCATTTTGGCGGGCCGACAATAGTTTCGTAAATCAAATTTACATTTTCAAAGCTGGAACCAAAATAAAATACTGCTTGAAAACTCTGCTCTAATTTATGGCACAGCTTCACCGAAATACAGACAGCAGCCGATTTCCTGATCTTTTAAAGCAATTGCACAAAAATTTCTAAATCTTTGCGCGAAAATTTTTTCTGATTACCGAGCGAGTTCGAAATCAATTCCTATTTTTTATTTTTTGCGCCTTTTCAAATTATTGAAACAACTTACCAACTTTTTTTTCATCTTCTTCGACGCGTCTGTGACGAGCAGCGAGTCTGCAAAAATCAATGTGTATTTTAAATTTTATCATGGATTCGTAACGGAGCGACACTTGAATTCACGTTTTGTTTTTTGAAAAAGTTAACAAAAATTTCAAGTGAAGTTTCATTCCGTCACGAATCCGTTATATTTAGCTTACCTTCTTCAGTTTTCACTGTCGCACTGATTCGCAATCGGTCTCCTCATCTGAAAAACAAAAAAAATTAGTAAAATATTGATAAAATTTGAAGAAAAATAAGAAAAATAGGACACAAAATTCAAAAAAAAATGCGCTACCTATAGAATTAATGCAAACGTGCTCCAGTGACATGAGCGGGCCATAGATTCATTATCGAGCTATCGCAAGGCTGCGCAGATAGATCTATCAGCGAGTCACTAGCTGATTTTTAGCTGCGGTTGGTGTATCGTGCATTCACCATAGACTTTCATTTGTAATAGATAGATCGCATTTATGCTGTGCATTTCTGCTGTGTGGTTTAGTGGTTAGCACGTTTGAACATCAATCTATAGGTCGCTGGATCGAGTTTTGTCGACTGCAAACTCGTGTGTGAGACACACAAACAAACACACAGACTAATCTAAAATTTTCTATATAAGAAAGATTACCGAGAAACTTTTTCCACCCGTTTCCTAGTTTCATGGATACGGACTCTGTTATGTTTTTTATAAAACTAAATTATAACTGCAAAATCGGTGAAATCAGAAACTTCGTTTTCCAGGCAAATTATCATTACCTACCTTTTCTTTACCTACTTTTGTTCAGTTACCTACCTTGATCATTACCTATCATGATCTTTACCTACTAAAATCGAAAACGCTCTTTACCTACTTTATCACTACCTACCACAATCTTTACCTACCTTCATCACTACCTACCTTCATCATTACCTACCGTGCTCTTTACCTACCAAATGCAAAAATGTTCATTACCTACCTTTAACAATATCGCATTGTTTAAAAAATCAGACACATTTATGGAAAGTTATTACATGTTTCTCCGATGTTTTTTTAAGAATTCGCAAATTTTCAGAAGTGAAACATATTTAGAAAAACATCCTTCTGAAGCACGAATTTTGCTGTGGAAATTTGGAAGTTTCTTGTGATTTTTAACGTTTTACATGTACAGTACCGGACAAAAAAGATATTTTGGTTTTTGTAGTATAACTTTTGAATGGTGAGGGTTACGGTTTTGAAATTACGCATGAATCTGTCCCGTAATGTTTTTTACAAGCTCCAAAAATGGATTTGGTCATTTTTGAATACTGCAAATTTTTTTAAAAATTTCAGATGCCAAATTTTCGACCCAAAAAATTTTTTTTTTCAAATTTTCAATACTCGAAATTTATTTTTAAAATGAAGTTTCAAAACTAAAAATATGATTTTAGTTGACTATGGGTCGATCGGACAATTTTCAGCTGACTTACAGCAGTCCAAATGAGTAAGTCAACTTTAACATTTATGGAGGGTCACTAAAACCGAAGAAAATTAGGGAAAATTAGATGAAAACTGTTAAAAAACCAAGTTTATTTGGTTTTATTTGGTTTTGGTGATTCTCAATAAAAGTTATAGTTGGCTTACCCATGTGGACCCTGATACTCAAAGTGCTGTAAGTCAACTGAAAATTGTCCGATCGACCCATAGTCAACTAAAATCATACTTTTAGTTCTGAAACTTCATTTTGAACATAAATATCGAGTCCTGAAAAATCTGAAAAAAAAATTATTTTTGGGTCGAAAATTTGGCATCTGAAATTGTTTGAAAAATCTGCAGTTTTCAAAAATGACCAAATCCATTTTTGAAGCTTGTCAAAAACATTACGGGGCAAATTCATGCAAATTTTCAGAACCATAACCCTCTCCATTTAAAAGTTATACTCAAAAACCAAAATATGATATCTTTTTTGTCCGGTACTGTACATGTAAAACGTTAAAAATCACAAGAAACTTCCAAATTTCCACAGCAAAATTCGTGCTTCAGAAGGATGTTTTTCTAAATATGTTTCACTTCTGAAAATTTGCGAATTCTTAAAAAAACATCGGAGAAACATGTAATAACTTTCCATAAATGTGTCTGATTTTTTAAACAATGCGATATTGTTAAAGGTAGGTAATGAACATTTTTGCATTTGGTAGGTAAAGAGCACGGTAGGTAATGATGAAGGTAGGTAGTGATGAAGGTAGGTAAAGATTGTGGTAGGTAGTGATAAAGTAGGTAAAGAGCGTTTTCGATTTTAGTAGGTAAAGATCATGATAGGTAATGATCAAGGTAGGTAACTGAACAAAAGTAGGTAAAGAAAAGGTAGGTAATGATAATTTGCCCGTTTTCCAAGCATTCAAAAGAAAGTTATATCATCATTATTTATTTGGCAAGCAGTGTATCACGGGAAAATGACATATTAACACATGTTCAAGGAAAAAGCTTTGAGAAAAAAAGATAAAAGTTATTGAAATTGGAAGATCATTTGTTAATACACTGGAAGATGGAATACAACTGGAATAATTTGTTAATGTGCGAGTTTGGTTACAACGCGATAATTTAAAATTAAGAATTGTTTTTAACTCCCCAATTTACTGGGACCTTCTGTGCTTCTTGACAGTTACAGAAGCCCTTGTTGCTCCAGAAGCCATTCTCTTTTGCCCGCCCAAGCTTTGACGGCGTGAGACGTCCAGAGACAATCTACGTGGAGTCTGAGTGGCAACGGAAGTTGCGGAAGCTAATTGCATACGAGTTGGAGCATCTGGAATCATCAGTTCGGTTGACTTGGTTGGAGTGGAAGGAATGACGAAGAGAGCACGAGGTGGAGCACCTTGATGATTGCGACTGATATTTCTCATGATTCTCTTGATTGGAGCTGATGGAGTCTTCATTTGGGATGCCTTGGTGTTTGGGGTGGCGAAGCTTGCAAACATTGTGGTTGAGCTGAAAGTAGAAAAGATTGTGGGGTTTTGGAAATTTGTAGATAATAAGAATGGGATGCCAAAAACAAGAAGGTACTGGAAAAAGAACAAAATACTCAATGTATTAATGAATGAACGAATGAATTGGGAATTCCGTATTTATACAGAGGTAGTCAAGGTAGTTAGTTTCACACGAGCGTATATTATCGGCCCGCCTCGTCAGTCAAACGCGCTCCGCTGAACTCAATACTACGTGGATTTCATTTTGGTTTCCAAATTATTTTATTTCACGTTGAATTTACACGTGAAATGAAAAAATTTGGAAACCAAAATAAAATCCACGTAGTATTGAGTTCAGCGGAGCGCGTTTGACCATTTTGGCGGGACGACAATAGATAAAAAAAAGTGGAATCTTATCTTTTAGAAAATGAGGCACCGAGGGAAAACTAGATAAGATAAATACAAAAGTATATGCAACATGCGTGTCCAATGTTTCTTAAATACCATAATTATTCTAGAAAAGTGTGTCCGATGGGCGGGGCAACACCACATTTTGAGGGTGCTACCTCCGAATAGAACTGACGCGTAATACAACTGTAGCGAAATTGAACTCGCTTTGGAATAGAACTGTAGTGAAATTGAACTGTAGCGAAATAAAACTGTTCGGAATAAAACTGATCGGAATAAAACTGTAGCGTTTTGGAACTAAATTAGCAATGGAGCGCGATTGCATTGCTTGCTCATTCAAATATTGGAATTTCTCATGCGCGTGCTTTTTTCAACAGTTTTATATTTGAGCTATTCATCAAAAATTGTTTGTTTTGTTGTTTTTTTGAATAAACTTTTATCATTTTTTTCTCGGCCCGCCTTGACGGCCAAGCAATGCAATCGCGCTCCATTGCTAATTTAGTTCCAAAACGCTACAGTTTTATTCCGAACAGTTTTATTCCAAAACAGTTTTATTTTGCTACAGTTCTTTACCGAACAGTTCTATTCCGAATTGTTCTATTGCGAAGCAAGTTTTATATTGCTGCAGTTCTATTACACTTCAGTTCTATTCCGAGGTAGCACCATTTTGAGGTGATGAAAACAAAACATGTTCCAAGTTATACACCTTTTTAAGACACCTGTCGGGAATTCTTTTGATGGAGTAAGGAGGGGGGGGGAGCAGTCGAATATGTTACAAGTTTATGGTTTTGTGATCTTTTGATTTTCTGAGCAAAGTTAAGTAAGTATTGTCGAGAGATTAGCTTGTCCGGAAATTAGATGTCGGATAGTGGAAGTTGGAAGTTAAATTTCTAAAACGGAAGTCGGGAGTCGCAATTCCATGCAACTCTGGTCGTTTCGTCAATCCTTGGGCGCTTTTCGCTTTAACTTCACCGTTCTCAGAGCCTGTCTTTTGGGATTTCCTAGGGCGGATGGGCTTTGTGACGTCTTCTTTTCTGATGCTTCTGTTTCAATTTGCTGGGAAATATGAGCATGGCTCCCAAAATTCGAGTCTGAGAAACGGAGTTAACTTACAAAGCGTGGGTTGGATTCCGCCGTTTATCAGAAAATTTGTGCTGTCTCAGAGTTCGGCTGAGCTTTGACAGATGACTGACAGTCTCTTTAAAAAAGAGTCAAGTGAGAAATGGAGAGCAAGAGTCGTCAAAGTTATCGAACGCGGTACTGCAGTCTTGCAAACGGAAAACATTGATTTCCAACGCGTGGGTTGGATCCCGAATTACAAAGTTGTGCTATCTCACGGCCAGGCTGAATTTTGACAGATTACAGATGATAGACAGACAAATGTAAGATGGAGAGCAAGAGTCAAAAAGATGGAACACGATACAGACAATATGCAAACTGAAAACATTGCCTCCCAGGGCCAAAAGTCGAAATGAAACGTTTAGACTGTTTTCACAAGCAAATTATCAATGTGATACGCATATTTTGAACTGATAACTCACTTGGTATAAAAAGGAGCTTGATACGAATTTAACCTCACCAAGTTATTAATCATGCAATATTCTCTCATCCTACTCGCTCTCTTTGTTGCTGGCTCATTTGCCCAATTCAGCTCAACAGCTCAACAGGCCATTGTGGATGCTCACAATAATCTGAGATCACAGATTGCAAAAGGAACTTATGTGGCGAAGGGAACAAAGAAACAATCTGGGGCTGACATTCTCAAGCTGAAATGGGATTCTTCAATTGGAACTTCCGCTCAGAATTACGCGAACACTTGCCCAACTGGACACTCTGGTGCAGCTGGTCTCGGAGAGAACATCTATTGGTCGTGGACTTCTGGAACATTCGGAGCGCTTGATTCTTACGGAGTGCCAGCTTCCAACTCGTGGCAACAAGAGTTCCAGGACTACGGATGGACTTCCAATACTCTTGATGTGGCCACCTTCAACACAGGAATCGGACATGCTACTCAGATGGCGTGGTCAAAGACAGGAAGCCTCGGATGTGGAATTAAGAATTGTGGACCAGATGCATCAATGAACAACTGGAATAGACTTGTCGTCGTTTGTCAGTACAAAGCTCAGTAAGTTTTTTTTTTTTTCGAATTCAACAATTCTGACTCAGTACATCCAACCGCATGTCAATTTGAAGAACAATTCTTAAATTTCAGAGGAAATGTGCTGAACAACCCAATTTACCAGACTGGAGCCACTTGCTCTGCATGCCCATCAGGAACCAGCTGCGAGAGTGCCAGTGGACTCTGCATCTAACTATTCTGATTCCATATTTTTTTGTATAAATTGGCTTAAAACTGTGAATAAACGAGTTGAAAAAAATCTCTATAACTTTTATAACGAACTCGAATTTCAGTCATTTACAATTTTTAGCGGTGAAAGGGGAAATGTTATTTTATTGGAACTGGCTTTTTCTGATACGCTAGGAGCTTTTTAACACTCTAAATTTCTCAAAAATAGAAAAATAAAGTAACAACTTCCCCCTCCCCTGTTTCACGCAAAGCAGCGAGCCACGTGTCTCTTCGTGTAATACGTGGGTGGGCAGAGCTTAGATCGTTATCTTCTCAGTATAAAAAGGGAAGCTTTTAAGTATCCTCACAGAGTCTCAACACTCTTTCAACACCAACAACAAACGCCATGGCCCAGTCCGTCCCACCAGGAGATATCGCCACCCAGCCAAACGCCAAGATCGTGTTCAACGCGCCGTACGACGACAAGCACACCTACCACATCAAGGTGATCAACTCGTCGGCTCGCCGCATCGGATACGGAATCAAGACCACCAACATGAAGCGTCTCGGAGTTGACCCACCATGCGGAGTGCTCGACCCCAAGGAGGCCGTTCTTCTCGCCGTCTCCTGCGATGCTTTCGCCTACGGACAGGAGGACACCAACAACGACCGTATCACCGTCGAGTGGACCAACACCCCAGATGGTGCCGCCAAGCAGTTCCGTCGCGAGTGGTTCCAGGGAGACGGTATGGTCCGCAGAAAGAACCTTCCAATCGAGTACAACCCATAGGCTTTTCTCTTGGCTCAATAAATTGATTTTATGAATAACCTTGTTTCCTGGCGAGTTATCATAATTAAACATTCGGTTGCAAACAAATTGTTGGTCATTTGTTTTGCTTTTCTTTTCGCAAAATTTAGAGCAATGCATTCTCATTTTGACAATATCGCTACACTGTTTAAGGCGAAATTGCGTCTTTTTTTTATAAATTGTTTTACTGGTGACCTGTTTTTGAAAACCAGCTACTCCAGGAAATCAAAATGACAAAATTATTGTAGAGAAAAAAGTGTTGCGGATTCAAATTTTTTACGTTGTACCTCTAACCAGAGAAAGAAAAGGGGAGTGGTATGATCATTATTTATTAGACAAGAAGTGCATCAAGAACAAATTAAATATTAACACCTGTAAAAGTAAAAAGTTTTGGGGGAACACAAGGTTTTGAAACTGGGAAATCATTTGTTAATAAGAATTTGGTTACAATTTGATATATTTAAAAGAATCTACTGGGATCTCCGTTGCTTTTTAACAGGTACAAAAGATGACGATGCTCCAGAAGCCATTCTCTTTTGTCCACCCATGCTTTGGCGGCGTGAAACAGACGTTGACAATCTGCGTGGAGTCTGAGTGGCAACGGAAGTTCCAGAAGCTGACTGTATACGAGTTGGAGTATCGGGAATCATCAGTTCGGTTGATTTGGTTGGAGTGGAAGGAATGACGAAGAGAGCACGATGTGAAACACCTTGATGATTGCGTCTGATATTTTTCATGAGTTTCTTGATTGGAGCAGATGGAGTCTTCATTTGGGACTTTTTGGTGTTTGGGGTGGCGACGCTTGGAGACATTGTGGTTGAGCTGAAAAGAAAAAGTTGAGTAAACGTTAGAGGTTTTTAAATTGTATTGAGAAAGGAATATTGAGAAAGGAAATACTTAATGGGTGGAGGTTGAATATACTTTAGGTAGGTAGAAGAAAAAGAGGCTCCGTTAAGATAAGATAGCCAAGTAATGAAGCGATTAATTGGAGAACACCAACAGAAAATTAAAAGTAGGCAAATTCTTAAGTACCTAATACTACAACCATTGAGCATCTCCACGTGCGGCACCAATGTTTCTCCCCTAGAAAAGTGTGTCCAATGGGCGGGGCAACACCACATTTTGAGGTGATGAAAAACAAAACATGTTCCAAGTTCTACAACTTTTTATATTGAGTAAGGAGGAGAGGGGAGGTCAGTTAAAAATGTTACAAGTTTATGGTTTTGTGATCTTTTGATTTTGAGCACATCTTACTGACTTACTGAACTAGGGAGTGCTTCAGGTATCAGGCTTTGGGAAATTTCTTAAAACTTCACCCGATTTTGAAGGGACGAAAAACCAAACATGTTCCAGGAAATCGCTCTAAAAGTGACCGACCACGGCCACAAACATTGAATACAATTGTTGGAAAATACTTAATGTGGGGACGAGAACTAGTCAGGAAACAAAGCAAAAAATTGAAACCAAGAACAAAGCTACCGTTCGTTTTATTGAATGCTCTCAGAATCATGCACCCTTCAGTTCTAGTAGCTGATCAGTTCAGGCCAATCTGTGACAATCGAGGACAATTTTTTACTTTTGGAAAATTACAAGTAGTGGTTTTTCAAAGCGCGTATTTAAGATCACTTGCAATCAATGTTATCTGACGTTGTCTGACAATGTCTGACGGAAATTCGAGAATAGTTTAATGAGAAAATTTTCCGATTTTCCGTGGAGATGCTCAAGCATTTTATTATTACTTTAGAATTTGTCGAATTTCAGTGAAGACAATTTTTTCCCCATTATGCTTTATAATGTCTTGCTATCTTATCTAAACGGTACCTCATTTTTTTAAAAGATAAGATTTCCCTCATTTGAACGTGCTTACGCTAGAGCTGAAACCTCTAGAAAATCTATACGATTCAGTGTAATATTTTCTCAACCCATGCTGATCATGAATTCACCGACTATAACATTTTATCAAAAAATCAAATGATCACAAAACCTTAAACTTGTAACATCCTAACTAACCTTCCCCCCCCCCCTTACTCCATTAAAAGAATTTCCGCAGGTGTCTTAAAAAGGTGTATAACTTGGAACATGTTTGTTTTCATCACCCCAACATGTGGTATTGCCCCGCCCATCGGACACACTTTTCTAGAATAATTATGGTATTTAAGAAACATTGGAGCCGCAGGTTGCATATATTTTGTATCTTATCTAATTTTCCTCTCGGATCCTCGCTTTCTAAAGGATAAGATTGCAATCTTTTTTATCTATACGCTAGTGTGGAACTAACTACCTTGACTACCTCTGTATAAATACGGAATTCCCAATTCATTCGTCCATTCATTAATAAATTCAGTACTTCGTTCCTTTTCCAGTACCTTCTTGTTTTTGGCATCCCATTCTTATTATCTGCTTTTCTCATAGACCCCTCAACCTTTTCTACTTTCAGCTCAACCACAATGTTTCCAAGCTTCGCCACCCCAAGCACCAAGGCATCCCAAATGAAGACACCACCAGCTCCAATCAAGACACTCATGAGAAATATCAGACAAAATCATCAAGGGACTCCACCTCGTGCTCTCTTCGTCATTCCTTCCACTCCAACCAAATCAACCGAACTGATGATTCCCGATGCTCCAACTCATATGCAATTATCTTCCGGAACTTCCGTTGCCACTCAGACTCCACGAAGATTGTCTCTGGACGTCTCACGCCGACAAAGCATGGGTGGGCAAAAGAGAATTGCTTCTGGAGCATCGTCTTCTGTAGCTGTCAAGAAGCAACGGAGATCCCAGTAGATGGGATGATTGAAAAAAATGTATATTTTTTTATTTTAAATGTGCCACGTTGTAACCAAATTCTTATTAACAAATGATCTGCCAGTTAAAACATTTTTTTTTCTTTAAAATTCTTACTTGTACGTATGTTATTATGCCCTTGTCCCATGATACATATCTTGTCTAATAAAAAATAATAATAATATCCCTCCTATTCACTTTTGAAAGCTTGGGAAATTTAATATCATCCTTATATATAAAATTCCGTTTGGGTTTGTAACTGAGGATCTTTGTGTGTCTGTGTCAAAGGCGCATGGCGGGGTCGAACTCAGCACCCGCGGCCAAATAAAAACTCGACGGGCAAGCGTGCAATTGCCTGCGCCACACGGGACACGTGGAACCACGGAGTGTTGAAGAGTACATCGTGAAAATGCGCTCCACTGCTCACATAGATTTGAGGAAACGCGGTTGTTACAGATTTGAAACGGTTTGGATTTTCAAAAACGAGGCGCTGGCGGAATACGTTTTCTGCATAAAATAAATAGGGAAATGTTGTTTAAATATTTAGAATCATGCAAAAGATATTAACCCATAAGAAAAAAATTAATGAAAAATTGCTGCGGCGCCACAGTAACGACGTTTTGAATACGCCATTTCGCGCAATTTTTTCTCGAGTGACGTGGCAACTTTCCCGAGAAATTTAAATTATAATTTTCATGTACCTCTCAACACCCCGTGTGGAACGAACGCCCTCGAGGAGTAGATTTGTTAGCGGCAGGCCGTTGCGTTCGCATCTGGGTATACTCGGTATAAAACGCTGAAAACTCGCTCCAAACGAACAAAAAATTTCACATGCATTTGGAGTGAGGTTTAGAGAAATCAGAGCAAAACATCGGCCACGGCTCTCTCAATTTTCTGCACTTTCTCGTCGCCAACGTGGCCGCGTCCACCACTGTGCGAAGGGAGCGCGTTTGCAGCGCTCCGTACTGAGAATAGAGGAAAATGTCAAATAAAAAAAAACAGTTTAGAAATGAGAAAAGAGCAAAAATAGTTTTTGATTCAACCAGTCTTGTCTTAATTTCAAATTTATTCAACTTCAAATTTGAGTATTTAGCAACGTAAAAATCGGAACCCACATCATTTTTTTCAAACCTTTTTATTGCCTGTAAAAGGTGGTTTTTAATAACAGATATTTGAAAATAGCACAATCCAGGTGTCTTTAACGGTGGCAGCGCTTTTGTTCAGATAAAAATTCTCATAATATAAACTGTGCAAAGAAAATTCTGATGGGAAAAAAAAGGACAAAGTTGTTGATAATATCTATTTATTGTGCATGCAAAAAAAGCCTATGGGTTGTACTCAATTGGAAGGTTCTTTCTGCGGACCATACCGTCTCCCTGGAACCACTCGCGACGGAACTGCTTGGCGGCACCATCTGGGGTGTTGGTCCACTCGACGGTGATACGGTCGTTGTTGGTGTCCTCCTGTCCGTAGGCGAAAGCATCGCACGAGACAGCAAGAAGAACGGCCTCTTTGGGGTCGAGAACTCCGCATGGTGGGTCAACTCCAAGACGCTTCATGTTGGTGGTCTTGATTCCGTATCCGATACGGCGAGCCGACGAGTTGATCACCTTGATGTGGTAAGTGTGCTTGTCATCGTACGGCGCGTTGAACACGATCTTGGCGTTCGGCTGGGTGGCGATATCTCCTGGTGGAACGGACTGGGCCATGGTGTTTGTTGTTGTTGTTGAAAGAGTGTTGAGACTCTGTGAGGATATTTAAAAGCTTCTCTTTTTATACTGAGAAGATAAAGATCTAAGCTCTGCCCATCCACGTATTACACGAAGAGACACGTGGCTCGTTGGTTTGCGTGAAATGGGGAAGTTGTTATGGGGTTATTCACGAACTGGCAAAAAATGGCGAAAAACGGCAAAAAACTGCGCGAAAACTCGGAAAATGCTCCGATTGATCTGAAATTTTGGGAAATGAAGGAAAAAACTCTCCCGGACATTCCCACAAAATTTCAGACCAAAATATTGATTTTTAAGAATTATTGCTTTTTTGTCTGAAAATGCTTAAATTCGACATTTTGGTCTGAAATTTTGTGGGAATGTCCGGGAGAGTTTTCTCCCTCATTTCCCAAAATTTCAGATCAATCGGAGCATTTTGCGAGTTTTCGCGCAGTTTTTTGCCGTTTTTTGCCATTTTTTGCCATTTCGTGAATAACCCCATTACATGATTTTTTTTTATTTTTAAGAAATTTAAGCGTATTAAAAAAAGCCAGTTCCAATAAAATATAATTTCCCCTTTCACCGCTAAAAATTGTAAATGACTGAAATTCGAGTTCGTTATAAAAGTTATTTAGATTCTTTTTTGTTTCATCTCGTTTATTCACAGTTTAAGGTCAATTTATACAAAAAAATAATGAAATCAGGGAAGTTAGATACAAAGTCCGCTGGCACTCTCGCAACTGGTTCCCGATGGGCAGGCAGAACAAGTGGCTCCAGTCTGGTAAATTGGGTTGTTCAGCACATTTCCTCTGAAATGTATATATTTTTATCCAAATTATTCTTAACAAACTTGATCTGGCGCCTTTCGGCGCAGTATGTATTGTGTAAAAAACTTACTGGGCTTTGTACTGACAAACGACGACAAGTCTATTCCAGTTGTTCATCGATGCATCTGGTCCACAATTTTTAATTCCACATCCGAGACTTCCCGTCTTCGACCACGCCATCTGAGTAGCATGTCCGATTCCAGTGTTGAAGGTGGCAACATCAAGAGTATTGGAAGTCCATCCATAGTCCTGGAACTCTTGTTGCCACGAATTGGAAGCTGGCACTCCGTAAGAATCAAGCGCTCCGAATGTTCCAGAAGTCCACGACCAATAGATGTTCTCTCCGAGACCGGCTGCACCAGAGTGTCCAGTTGGGCAAGTGTTCGCGTAATTCTGAGCAGAAGTTCCAATTGAAGAATCCCATTTCAGCTTGAGAATGTCAGCTCCAGATTGTTTCTTTGTTCCCTTTGCCACATAAGTTCCTTTTGCAATCTGAGATCTCAGACTGTTGTGAGCATCCACAATTGCCTGTTGAGCTGTTGAGCTGAATTGGGCGAATGAGCCAGCCACAAAGAGGGAAAGTAGGACGAGAGAATATTGCATGCTTAACAGCTTGGTGAGGTTAAACTCGTGTCATGCTCTTTTTATACCAAGTGATAGATAAGTTATCAGTTCAAAAAACGCATATCACATTGATAATATTTGCCTGTGAAAACAGTCTATAAGTTTTGTTTCGACTTTTGGCCCTGGGAAATAATGTTTTCAGTTTGCATGTTGGCTGTACCGTTTTCCATCCCTTTGACTCTTGCTCTCCATTTTATATTTTTCTGTTTATTCTCAAAGCCTGAGCCAGAGTTTCATGGAATTGCAACCTAACGAGTTACAGCCTACATGCAAAAAATCAAAACATCGCAAAACCATAAACTTGTAACATTTTCGACTGACCTCCCCCCTCCTTACTGCATTAAAAGAATTCCCGCAGGTGTCCTAAAAAGGTGTATAACTTGGAACATGTTTTGTTTTTCATCACCTCAAAATGTGGTGTTGCCCCGCCCATCGGACACACTTTTCTAGCATAAATATGGGAAGAAACATTGGTCCCACATGTATTTTATAATTATCTTATCCAATCTTCCCTCGGAGCCTCATTTTCTAAAAGATAAGATTCCACTCTTTTTATCTATACGGTACGCTCGTGTGAAACTAACTACCTTGACTACCTCTGTATAAATACGGGATTCCTAATTTATTCGTTCATTCATTAATACATTCAGTACTTCGTTCTTTTTCCAGTACCCTCTTGTTTTTGGCATACCATTCTTACTATCTGCTCATTTCTAAAACCCCTCTTTTCTACTTTCAGCTCAACCACAATGTCTCTAAGCTTCGCCACCCCAAACACCAAAGCATCCCAAATGAAGACTCCATCAGCTCCAATCAAAACAGTCATGCGCAATATAAGACACAATCATCAAGGGGCCCCACCTCGTGCTCTCTTCGTCATTCCTTCCACTCCAACCAAGTCAACTGAACTGATGATTCCGGGTGCTCCAACTCGTATGAAGTCAACTTCCGGAACTTCGGTGGCCACTCAGACTCTACGCAGATTGTCAACATCTGTTTCACGCCGCCAAAGCATGGGTGGACAGAAGAGAATGGCTTCTGGAGCAACACCAGCTTCTGTAATTTTCAAGAAGCAAAGGAGGTCCCAGTAAATATTCAAAAAAAGTCATTAATTTTTTTTTTAATGTGTCACTTTGTAACCAATCTGATCTTAACAAATGATCTCCCAGTTTCAAAAACTTTTTACTTGTACATGTGTTAATATGTTCTTTTTCCGTGATGCACTGCTTGCCTAATAAATAATGACAATATTACTCTCGTTTTGTCTCATTTGAAGGCAAATTATCATCTTTACCTACCTTCATCACTACCTACCTCCATCATTACCTACCGTGATCTTTACCTACCAAATGCGAAAACATTCATTACCTACATTTAACAATATCGCATTGTTTAAAAAATCAGACACATTTCTGCAAAGTTATTACATGTTTCTCCGATGTTTTTTTTTTAAGAATTCGCAATTTGTCAGAAGTGAAACATATCTAGAAAAACATCGTTCCGAAGAGAAAGTTTCTTGTGATTTTTAACGTTTTTACATGTACAGTACCGGACAAAAAATATCATAATATCATGTATTTTGGTTTTTGGAGTATAACTTTTGAATGGAGAGGGTTATCGTTCTGAAAATTTGCATGAATCTGTCCCGTAATGTTTTTGAGAAGCTCCAAAAATGAATTTGGTCATTTTTGAAAACTGCAGACTTTTCAACAAAAAAAAGTATCAGGGTCCCAATGGGTAAGTCAACTTTAACTTTTATTGAGAATTGCCAAAATCGAATAAAATCAAATAAACTTTGCTTTTTAACAGTTTTAATCTAATTTTCCCAAATTTTCTTCGGTTTTGTTAATTCTCAATAAAAGTTATAGTTGACATGGCCACTTGGACGCTGATATTCAAAGTGCTGTAAGTCAGAAAAAAATTGTTCGAGCATCCCATAGTCAACTAAAATCACACTTTTAGTTTTGAAACTTCATTTTAAAAATAAATTTCGAGTCTTGAAAAATCTTTTAAAAAAATTATTTTTGGGTCGAAAATTTTGGCATCTGCATTTTTGGAGCTTCTCAAAAACATTACGGGACAGATTCATGCAAATTTTAGGTAAAGAAAAGGTAGGTTTTTAGGTAAAGAAAAGGTAGGTAATGATAATTTGTCTCATTTGAAAGCTTGGAAAATATTACAGTATTTTGTTTCCCAAATTTTCTTTTTACAGCTTTGATAGCCTAATTTTTTATGGCTATTAGCCACATAGATGCATATAACAGCTATATACGCGCCAAAAATTCTCGGCGAATGTTCAGAATTTACGGTATTTACTCTACAGTGCGCGTCATAATTATAAGACACCCCCCTATTTTGGGGGTTTTGGGGAAACTAGAACTTTTTATGAAACGGCATGTGGTGGATCTTTTTCAGCGTCTAAAATAACCCGGAAACCCAAATTTTCATATACCTACCACAAAAATTACGACTACAGTACCAAAAAGTCGAAAAATCAGCCGCGTCAAAATTATAAGACACCCCCAAAAAAATGATGAATTTTTCAACTTTTTTCGACCTTTTTAAACTTTTATCCGTTTTTTTTTCCGGTTTTACTGTTTTTTATTACTTTTTAAAGACATTTTCTTCTTTTTTTACCAATACTTGTGTCCTATTTGACCATTCTTTTCAAGTTTCACACGTTTTGAGTTTGACTTCAGAATATTTCATGTAGGATGATCAGAAAACTGTTTATTAAAAGGAAAATTAACCAAAACGTCGAAGAAAACCAGAGAAAACAACAGAAATTTAATAAGAAATAGGTTCTTTAAACTTCTGCATCACTTGGAATAGTCTGTTGTTCCCGCTATTAGTAAGACTCTCGAGGTATGATGGCTAGATCTTGTCCCACACGGCATCTTTGAGCTCTGCTACAGTTTGAAACTGCTTTCCGTGACAATTAACTCCTCGGGCAAAAGGTCCCTAGACATTCTCTATGTGGTTGAGGTCTGGCGAGTTGGCTGGCCAAGCAAGGACTTTGATCTTCTACGTGGAAAACCAGTTCATTGTCGATGAGCTTTTGTGGATTGCCGCATTATCTTTTTGAAAGATATTGGTCTTCTTGCGGTTTCCACGGTTGAAGAAGAAGACAATTCCTTTCTGGAGAGTGTCCTGGTAGTCCATGGAGTTCATCTTACAAGTCACAAATTCCAAGAAAACGAGAGTGTTGGAAACTCATCTCACGACAGATCGCTCATCTCGATCATTGAGGATTCTTGGACGTCCAGTGGGTTTTGCTGAGCCGTGAGCCATTGTATCTCGGAGGTGGTTTCTTACACAGCATCGCAAACGGGTGATTCTTCTGCTCAGCTGCAAAGTACTGAATCCAAGTTGAATCATAATGTCCAGTTGAGCTTGATCTTCTGAAAAATGAGTAGAGGCGAGTCTCATGATGATTGAAATGAGGTGAATGAATGTAACTCATGGCCTAAATCATAATCATCATAATTTTAGCTGGCCTAAACGTTTTGTCATATTTTCTGCACATTTTAGAATCACTTTAGTCTACCAAAATCCTTGAAGGAGATGTGACGGTGAAAAAGTTGGAAACTTGAAAGAAAGTGGTCAAATATGCCACAATTATTGATAAAAATTTAAAAAATAACTTCAAAAGGAATAAAAAACCGTAAAACCGGCAAAAAAATTTGATAAAAGTTGGAAAAGGCTGAAAAAAGTTGAAAAATTCACCATTTTTTTGGGGGTGTCTTATAATTATGACGCGGCTGATTTTTCTACTTTTTGATACTGTAGTCGTAATTTCTGTGGTAGGTACATAAAAATTTGGATTTCCGAGTTATTTTAGACGCTGAAAAAGATCCACCACATGCCGTTTCATAAAAACTTCTAATTTCCCCAAAACCCCCAAAATAGGGGGGTGTCTTATAATTATGACGCGCACTGTATACGTCAACTCTAATTGAAAAGCTTTTTGACGCCTTGAAATTTAAACTTTCTTCAATTGATTTTCCACTATTCAACAAAAAACAGAGCAGACATACTTTTTTATGAATTCTGATAAAAAATAAGTTGCTAGATGGATCCAGACTCGCTCAAAAATTTATGAAAAATCGACCAATGAGGATCCAAATGAAAAAGAGAAGATCTGATTGATAAGAACTTGTATTTACGAGTAAATGGTTGGAATGTTATGGTTAATATTGTTCAATTAGTTGAATAAATTGTACTGTATGATTATGAAGAAGTTATATTCTCAGTAGGGAGCGCTGCAAACGCGCTCCCTTCGCACAGTGGTGGACGCGGCCACGTTGGCGACGAGAGAGTGCAGAAAATTGAGAGAGCCGTGGCCGATGTTTTGTTCTGATTTCTCTAAACCTCACGCATGCGAAATTCTCTGTTCAATTGGAGCGAGTTTTCAGGGTTTTATACCGATTATAGGCTATAATTTATAGCAACACACGGCTGGATTACGGCGATTAATTTTTTTTTTGAATTTACCAACGTCTATGAATGTCTTTATTATCCATCACTGAGAGTTCCACCGCTAGCAACGTATTTATAAACTGCGGGCTTTCCCGCATTTCGTCTCGCGTCTTTCTATTTCCCACGTAGGTTCCGATGGACCCCCGGTGGAATTTCAGAGATTGATAATATTTTTTTTAATGTCCTTTACTTTGAATTTCAAACTTAAAGTTTGTTGTTATGAAAAACGTTGTTACAAATATTCTGAGTTTTTATCAACCTGTTATAGCCTATAGAACAGTAATTACGAAAAGTTGAAGTTCAGTTTGGACTGGGGTGCTTTTCTCTTCTTCTTCGTGTAAGCGTTATATGTTTTGAAAAGTGAGACAGTAATATTATCATTATTTATTAGGCAAGCAGTGTTTCACGGAAAAGGGACATATTAACACATGTACAAGTAAGAATCTAAACTGGGAGATCATTTGATAATAAGCGGTAGGTTACAACGTGACAAATTGTTTAACATGGAGAATTTCCTTGACTTATTGAGACCTTCTTTGCTTCTTGACAACTACAGAAGAGGATACTGCTCCAGAAGCAATTCTCTTTTGCCCACCCATGCTTTGTCGGCGTGAGACGTCCAGAGACAATCTTCGCGGAGTCTGAGTGGCCACCGAAGTTTCGAAAGCTAATTGCATACGAGTTGGAGCATCCGGAATCATCAGTTCGGTTGACTTGGTTGGAGTGGAAGGAATGACGAAGAGAGCACGAGGTGGGGTCCCTTGATAATTGCGTTTGATGTTGCTCATGATTCTTTTGATTGGGGCAGATGGAGTCTTCATTTGAGACGTTTTGGTGGTTGGGGTGGCGAAGCTTGGAAACATTGTCGTTGAGCTGGAAGTAAGGAAAGTTGAGGGGTTTTGGAAATGAGAAGATAATAAGAATGGAATGTTAAAAAAAAGGAACTGGAAAAGAAGCAAAGTGCTCGAGGCAAATGAGGCACCGAGAGAAAATTGGATAAGATAAGTATGAAACACATACTGCACCTAGAAGGGTGTGTTCGCTGGGCGGGGCGGGGCAGGCAACACCACATGTGTTGAGATGATGAAAAACAAAACATGTTCCAAGTTATACAACTTTTTATGACACCTGTCGGGAATTCATTTAATGGACTAGGTGGGGAGGACAGTCAAATGTTACAAGTTTATGGTTTTGTGATCTTTTGATATTTGACCAAATGTTACTGACTTACTTAACTGGGGTGCTGTAGGGTCGCAGATTTTCTTAAAATTTGTACTTGGGAGACTATGAAAAAGTGGAAATTCGCAAAGCCTGACACTACAGCATTCCCTAGCAAGTTACTTAAGTCACTTATTGTGTTTTCAATCGACTTGCGACATGAGAACGCGAAACGAAGCACCGCCCACTTATTTGTGCGCGACCCAGCAAACAAAATGATATATGAAGAGACGCAGACATAACGGTGAATGCAGACTTGAATTGCATTTTCATGTCGCAAGTCGATTGAAAACACAATAAGTTTGTATTTAAGCAATGAAAAAACCAAAATGCTTATTTTCCAGTAAACAAAAAAATAATCGTGAACTGTTCCTCTATTTTGCTTGCCCCATCTGTGACCCCCCGCAACGTGTTGAAAATTCCAAATCAGCAAAAACACACAACCAACCATTCTTGTTTTTTATGCGAGCAATTTCAGCTGGAGACGCTTTCACAAGGATCTTTCATTGGTTAGTTGGTCATCCCATCCCATCCAAATCAAATCACCCAAAACCCGACACCCAACACCCAACACCATTTCCAGAGAAACATGGCTGACGACAACGTGTCATTCACGGATGCCGGAACCGGTGAAAATCCGCAGCAGAAAGCGAACGGCAACTCGTCGGCAATGCTCGACTTGTTGGGCTCGATGAGCAAAGAAGACAAGAAGAAGGGAAAGAAGGGGAAGAAGGAGAAGAAGACGAAGAAGAAGAAGGGAAAGACCAAGCTGGTACGGAAACCGGACAAATACGAGTCGCAAAACTTTTTGTTTCGTGTTGAAGGAACCCTCTTTTGTGCAGCTATCGTCATCGGAATGATAGTTCTCGCTGTCTATGTCGGTCTCGCTATCTACTTTGCTGTCGCCACGAACGGAAATCTCGTCAGTTACATGCAACCGTGGTGGGGAACTGCTGATGAGGACGCGAGCTAGTAGAAGAAGTCCATCGAGAAAGATGGGATCAATGTCAAGTCGGCTTATTTATGAATTCTCATTCGAAGAGAACTTTTCTTTTTTTTTGGTTGTTTGAATGATGAATGAAAACAGCGCAATTTTAAAAACTCGTGGAAGGGGGGTGGGTCGCCGGTCTATTTTAGGGGACCGTAATATTACAAGGGTAGCTTTACTTTTTCATAAAAACAATAAAAACAATTAGAAACCGGTCAATAAATAAGAAGTGGACAAATGTTAAATTAGTTCCCATATGAGAGGCCGTAAATAATGTTATTGTCGACCCGTAAAAAAGTTCAAACGCGCTCCGCTAAACTCAACTCTATGCGGTTTTAATTTTGGTTTTCGAATTATTTAATTTCACGTATAAATTCAACGTGAAACTAAATAATTTGGAAACCAAAATGAAAATTGCATACCGTTGAGTTCAGCGGGGCGCGTTCGACCATTTTGGCGGGTCAATAATACAACAAGAAGATGTTGTTTAAAATAAAATATTAATTAAAGAAAACCCGGTGCTATGGGAGGAAAAAAAAGCTTGACTCGTATACTGAGTCGCGTTGAGTGCTCAGTTCAGTCGATGGGATAATTATAGAATAGCCACCCATATATTTCAAAATAGGTACCCATTTGACTCGCTATACAGTCCGTTCCATAAGTATAGCGCCCCCCTCGAAGTAGTCTGTCTTGGCACTCCCGGGCAAAACTGCAACATGGGTCATAAAAAAATGGATTCAGCATGCAAAACTACCCCAAAAATATCCGTTTTGTGATATTGTGCCTGAAGACATCCATGAAGCAGATAGATGTATGAAAAAATGGCTCCTGCAACCGTAACATAAGTATAGCGCCCCCTTGGATATTTCTTAAAAATCCCTATTAATGAGGAAATCTGTGCCTGGATCTTTCAATTTTATGCTTTATGCGCTTTTAAATAACATGTGGTTATAGTTCTCATATTTTTGTCTATATTGTGCATAATTCAACCATGTTTCGTGGAAAACACTTTTCTGGCGCCGATCAACTCCAATCTGACGCCTGCAAAATAGCCGGGAGGTTAATTTGAGTAATTAAACAACACTCGAAGTGTTCAAAGAAGTGAATCAACAATTTTATTGAGAATCCGAGCCGTTATAAGCCGTCTACGAAGTCTGGAGCACCACCAGAGAGACAAGGTGAAACATCATACGGCATGCTTCGAACTCAATAAAGACTTGCGTTGCTATGAAACGAGAGCCGAACCACGATGCTTTCAAACAGAGCATCTGGAGAGCCAATGACATGGATCCAAACCCTGTCCAGTAAGTTATGAAGCCCGCTCCACGTCTCACCGATCCTTTCAAGGTCCGTGATTTTGAGTTCACGCATAAAAGTTTTTATAAAAACTTGAACGAGGTAAATGTTGCTAGCTAGTTGCTACAAAACTCGAATCAGGAACTTAGATAATCTTTTCTAGGGTTAAAAGCTTAAAGGAGACGGTTCGGATTGTTACAGTACATATTTTCATTATGCCTGATAAAAAGAGTATTTTCACTCGCTTGATAGTTGGACCTAACGTTTGTCTCCACTCGGATGATCTTTTCCGAGTATGAGGAAGTCATCGAGAACCACCTATTACTATTCCGACGTCTTTTCAACCGGTCTTGTTTTGTTTTTCAGCGAAAAATGCTGCAATCTATGCGAGTATCTAGACTTTGGACTGGTTTAAATCTAAAAATGTCGATTTGTTTCTATGTTCTGGGGGTGCACACGTCTTGAATCTTATGGAGAACATTTGAGAAAAGCTTGTGCAAAGATTTTCTGCCCAGAGTAGGCAATAAAACTTTGTCAATTTTATGAAAACAGGACCTTTGTACGAGTGGAAGCAAAAAGAGCATGAATTCGTGAACAAGATCATCAAGTATATCCCAAAGCCTATTAATTGTATGCCAAATTGTGTTTACAATCTGGTTACGTCTAATGAACGTCAATAAAGTATTAATTTTATTATAAATCTTGATTTTTAAGAAATTTCCGAGGGGGCGCTATACTTATGTTACGGTTGCAGGAGCCATTTTTTCATACATCTATCTGCTTCATGGATGTCTTCAGGCACAAAAGTTATTTCCGGGGTACTTTTGCATGCTGAATCCGTTTTTTTAGGTTTCATGTTGCAATTCTGCCCGGGCGTGCCAAGGCAGAATACTTCGAGGGGGCGCTATACTTATGGAACGGACTGTAGTATAGCCACCCACAGTCGGCGCCGCGTGGGTGGCTATTCTGGAATTATGGGTGGCTATTCTGGAATTATGGGTGGCTATTCTGAAATGATGGGTGGCTATACTATAGCTAGTCAAATGGGTACCTATTTTGAAATATATGGGTGGCTATTCTGAAAGATTCCCTTGGAAACCAGTATAGACACCCATTACCACTGAGTGGGTGGCTTAACTGTAATAATATATTCCAGTAAAAGCACCCATATATTTCAAAATAGCCACGCATAGAAAATCGGAAAAATCCCATTTTTCAGTTATGTGGGTGGCTATACTATAGCGTGGGTACCTATATTGTAGTGGGTGGCTATACTGGAATTTTCCCCAGTCGATACTTTGACTGAGTCAGCGAAGCTTCAGAACTAAGCTTGTCCATCTCCAGAAAGATCGACGAAAAGACGACGAGTGCGAGAGCGATCTGCTCTCTCACAAAATAATAAAACGAGAAATAAGAATTATAAAAATAATGAAAAGGTGCTCCAAAATCACAGCATAGATAAGCAACAAACTGAGCGAGACGGCGCAAGCGCAGAGGAAAACACTGGAAACTATTTTAGGATTAAAGGGAGGCGCGTCGCTACGGTAGACAAGCGGGTCTCGCCGCGACCGCGCAGTGCGCTCGCTGTTTCAATTATATTTTTGAGGATTTTCTTTTTCTTATTGTCGGCGAATACATCATCAACCTCGCTCTAATGCAAAATTCTTGTAAAACAGTGTTGCACTTGCAAGATTAACTTCTTCTTAAAGGAAAATGACGTATCCACGACGAATTGCAGGTAAAATTTGAATTTTCGCTTCAAAACAGGCGCACTACACTGTTGAAAATTGAAAAGTGCGGTAGAGCGAGGCTGATGATGCATTCGCCGAGTATAATTGCTTTCAATTGAGAAAACTATACAAAAAATAAGGGTTTTTGGGGTAAACAAGTCGATAATTAAAGCTCTTGGGCATCATTTATCTCTTACAAAAATAGCTCCACTTTTGCTAGACGCTGCCTGAGACCGTATGTATGAATTTCGTTTTCCATTTAAAATCATGCCTAGCATTTCCAGTAAGTTTTTCGAACTTTATCAGGGTGACTAAACATACTAATAGTACAGTTAGCCGCACAATGTTTGTTACGGAACAGAAGAATAAAAAAAATGAACTGAAAATCAAAAATTGATGGTAAAGTTGGTAGCGCCCGGAAAAGCGAAGGTGCTCCCTGACAGGTTCTTCAGGACATTGACAGAATTTTCCAAACCCTAACTAGGTAAGAGGAGTCTCCATACGTGCAAGATACATTAAAATGAAAAATATTACATTTTTTACGTGACAAATATGTCTATACAGAGATCTAGAGCAAAGATCCTTATCGTCCCTACATAAAAGGGGAAGCATATCCTCAGTATCTCCACAGAGTCCTCAACACTCTTTCACCAACCACCAGCATGGCCCAGTCCGTTCCACCAGGAGATATTGCTACCCAGCCCAACACCAAGATCGTGTTCAACGCGCCGTACGACGACAAGCACACCTATCACATCAAGGTGATCAACTCGTCGGCTCGCCGTATCGGATACGGAATCAAGACCACCAACATGAAGCGTCTCGGAGTTGACCCACCATGTGGAGTGCTCGACCCCAAGGAGGCCGTTCTTCTCGCCGTTTCCTGCGATGCTTTCGCCTACGGACAGGAGGACACCAACAACGATCGTATCACCATCGAGTGGACCAACACCCCAGATGGTGCCGCCAAGCAGTTCCGTCGCGAGTGGTTCCAGGGAGACGGTATGGTCCGCAGAAAGAACCTTCCAATCGAGTACAATCCATGATTGGACAACGGAGAAGTTACCATCAAGCAACCAAAATCACCTTTTCAATTAAATAAATTATTTATTGAAATTTTCTGTTTTTTTTTTTTCGCTTTCAGCAGTGTTTCATGGCATTCTAATATGAATTTCTGCACTTTTATAACGCACGATTACCGCCAAGTTGTGGAAGCTGAACATTTGTTTTGTAGGCTTCTGGCTGTCGTCTTGTTGCAGTTGGAAGCGCTCTCCAACTACCTATTTATTCTATTAGATGAACAATCACATCCTTCAATTTGAGAGGCTGCCAAAATATGATTTCTTGCTGAAAAGAAAATTGGATCTTTCTTTCAATATCATCAATAAATCCAACAAAAAAAAATGCCTACACGAAAAACCTACTTGAGAAAACCAAAAACTAGCATCTAATTGTAAGAGCCGCTACCAAAACTAAAACTAAAAAACAACTCGCGGCAAATGCCAACGCGCGGCTCACCTTTAGTCAAAACGTGGCTACTAAACCGCGCGTGTCTGGAGTGTCGTTGTACACATGGCGAGAGACGCAGAGATGCAGAGGGTTATTAGCCAGCCTGGGCAATTTGAGAACTGAGAAAAGCCCTCTATTTCTGTTGGTTACGGCCTACAAATTTGAAAAATCCCGAGACAATGAAAAGGAGTGGTAGTCTATCGGAGCACGATTTCATCGACGTAGCCTAGAAAGAAGTTGCCCCCATCTCCCAGGGAATTGAACTGCTTGGTCCATTCCTCATCGTGTTTATTTGCTCAATACCGAGTAAACACCCTAGTACTCCTATTGCAACACGAAAAAACTTGTCCAAACATCAAAATTGCCTTCTTGGCTACTGTTATAACATCCATGCCCCCTTCCCGCTACCTGTCTCCATTTCAATTGTTCCGTCAGGCGAGCGCGAAAGCGGAAAAGAACAAACAAAAGTATCCCCCCACACTCTGGTAGTTTCTTCGGTTTCTTCCGCTCGACAAGCGAATGGATTGAAACAAAAAATGATCAAAGCGAAACACAGAAACAAATAGAAGAGCAGCGATGGCCAATACAATATGCGTATTGTTTCCCGAAGAGGTGTATCAATGGCGTATTGGCTCCGAGACTGGATTTCAGTGGAGGGGGAAGAAACGGAACGGATGACCCTTCGTTTGGTGGTGGGGTGGGCAAAACACGATACTCTAGACTATGACGACCGTTCCACTTGATTCTGTTTTTGTGACTTGCCATTAATTTTTCTGCCGTTTTTTTATGTTTTTGGGATGGATTTGTGAACTAGAGGGTTGGTTTCCTATGACTATTAGCGTCCGAGAGGTCACAGGTTCGATTCCTGCCCTCACACCCCAGGTTCACCCAGCCTCTAATTGGGTAATAGAGAAATCTACGAAGATTGCTCCGTCATTTCCCTAGCCAGGAATTGACTTTAATAATGTCTGGCTCTGAACGGTACACCACCAGTCGTCCGCGTACAAAGAAAACCGTGATCCGCAGTACCTTCGGTACTTAAAGAACGGATCGACTTTGTAATCTTTGTTTGTAATCCCGTCTTCCGGGAACTTGAAATTTCACAGCTGCCCGCCAATCAGAAATGGATTAGTACGCTTTTCAGAAAATAAAAAATAAAAATCCCAATCAGTTTTTAGGAAAAACGTTATGGACGCACGGGGTGTTGAGATGTACATGAAAATTAAAATTTAAATTTCGCGGGAAAGTTGCCACGTCACTCGAGAAAAAATCACGCGGAATGGAGTGTTCAAAACGTCGTTACTGCGTCGCCACAGCAATTTTTATATATTTTTTTCTTGTGGGTTCATATCTTTTGCATGATTCTAAATATTTAAACAATATTTCCCTATTTATTTTATGCATAAAACGTATTCCGCCAGCGCCTCGTTTTTGAAAATCCAAACCGTTTCAAATCTGTAACAACCGCGTTTCCTCAAATCTATGTGAGCAGTGGAGCGCATTATCACGATGTACTCTTCAACACGCCGTGTGGACGCAAAGTTTCAGATACTGACGCTTTTTTACTGCCTAAGACCCCATTCATGAAAGTTTACCAAACAGTAAATTGTTTTCCAGACGGAAAATAAAAATTCATAGTTCCGGAAACGATCACGAATTGTTTGTAGTGCCAAGAACCGATAGTGAAGAGTAAGCTTTCCACCATGGACGGGCCGTCCGAAAACGTCCGTTACCCGTCCGGAGAACGGGTGCCCGCTGCCCGTCCGCGTTGCCCGGTCTGCAATGTTTCGTGACGGTTTCCTAGGATAGAAATAAGGGCACATCGCGTTGGCAAATGTGGAATCATAAAAAATAATATTTTGTCACGTGAAATGGAAAATATGTGTATAAATGCGTGAACTTTATTCTCCAATTTTTTTTAATAGTTGGAAAAAATAATAAACATTTCAAGCGGGCATTTTTCTTTTTCCCCGGGGATCGGACGGCCCTTTCCCCGCACGGGTCGGACGGTCAAAAAACGCCCCCCGTGGAAAGCTTAGTGAAGAGACACCGAGACTACCTGCGTCTCTTCAAGGCTATATCGCGGGAAAATCTCGTTTCTCTACCTGTGTTTTTTTTAAACATCGGGTAAAATTGGTGGAAAACCCAAAAACAAACTCAGTATTTTTCTCATGAATAACCAACCCCATAACGTACTTTCTTTCCGTTTCCCCGTTTCATTTTTAAACGGTATCTACGCTGGCACAAAAGAGTAGAGATTGAGAAAACTAGCGCGTATCCAGATGCGAATGTAGTACACAGAAAGAAGGATTTTCACTTTAATAATTTATTCAAGCAAAAAAACGTTAAGGGTACGTGTTGATTGTTGGTAACTGCTCCGTGTTTCACGTCTTCTCGCGTACTTATGGATTGTACTCGATTGGAAGGTTCTTTCTGCGGACCATACCGTCTCCCTGGAACCACTCGCGACGGAACTGCTTGGCGGCACCATCTGGGGTGTTGGTCCACTCGACGGTGATACGGTCGTTGTTGGTGTCCTCCTGTCCGTAGGCGAAAGCATCGCACGAGACGGCAAGAAGGACGGCCTCCTTGGGGTCGAGCACTCCGCATGGTGGGTCAACTCCAAGACGCTTCATGTTGGTGGTCTTGATTCCGTATCCGATACGGCGAGCCGACGAGTTGATCACCTTGATGTGGTACGTGTGCTTGTCGTCGTACGGCGCGTTGAAGACGATCTTCGCGTTCGGTTGAGTGGCGATATCTCCTGGTGGGACGGACTGGGCCATGGCGTTTGTTTTGTTGAAAGAGTGTTGAGGACTCTGTGAAGATAGTGGGGATAATCGTTTCTTTTTATGCGGAAAGGATAAGGATCTTTGCTCTAGATCCTTGTCTAGTCACGTGTGTCACGTGAGATATGTAAGATTTTATCCAATTTTTTTGAAAACCTGGCTCTGCTCTGGCTCTGAAGAGGTTTTTAATTGCTCTCTCTTGTCCAGACCATACAAATCACGCAGCACTAAAATCAGAGAAGCGCGTTTGGCCGTCGTGTCGGGTCGACAATAACATAAGTTATACTCGGTATAAAACGCTGAAAACTCGCTCCAATCGAACAATGAATTTCGCATGCATTTAGAGAGAGGTTTAGAGAAATCTCTCAGTTTTCTGCACTCTCTAGTCGCCAACGTGGCCTCGTCCTCCATAGTGCGAAGGGAGCGCGTTTGCAGCCCCCCTCGTGCTGCTCGCATAGTAAAACACGCTCATTTTCTCGCTTCCTTCCATTTGCACAAACCAATCCGGCTTAACAAATGTAACATTAACTCGACTGTTTCGACGCTCTCCATCACCCGTAATGCGATTGTTCGGCCAGCGTGGGAGGAACTGGAAACGCACTAAAAGTGAAAAAATAAACAAGGCAAATGAGACGAGAGGTCAAAACAGAAAGAGTGGATATTTACGGTCATTTATCTCGCATCCTTTTTTTTGATATAGGCAATTGAAAAGGTGCAAAGAAATCGGTAAGTGTTGATTGACTCCGCCCAATCTCGATCCACTTGAAAATCTCCGACGAGTCTCCCCTCTCCTACTTTCTTTACCCCAGTCAGACATTTTAGTCAGACATTTTTCCACTTCCATTTCCATTTCACCTCAACTTCATTATTTTCGTATAGTTGTGTCTTGTTCTCTTGTTGTGCGTTCTTAATGGCGTGACGTGGTAAGTTTGGTACAAACGATGTTCCGATGTTTCGCAGTTCGCGGAACATCGAAGCATCGTAAGTCCCACTCGTTTGTGAAATATAAGTGTTACAGTATGACGATTCGAAAAAAACGAGAGAACACGATGACGACAGCGAGTTGGAGTTATAAAAACTCATTTTTCGCCTTCAATCCCTCGTACGGATTTCAGTTGACGGATAAGAAGAAGTGAGTTTTTTAGAAGAAGCCTCTATGACGACCTAGAATATTTGAACCTAGTGATCTAGGATTTGTAGATTTTGAGCTTGATGGCCTTGAATTCAAAATGAATGGCTTAAAATTTCAACTGGATATCTTAGAATTCATAAATGGTGGACTGAATTTTGTAGTATGAATGTCTAGAAATTGAATTCAGTGGCTTAGAGTTTGAAGTAGACATTCTGGAATTCAAATTACATACACCCTAGAATCTCAAAAATTCCGGAAATGTTTCCCTAAATTCCAATTAGGTGATTTCCGGTCATTATCGGTCATTTCTGAACCCAGTATCGAGAGAATTGTTTGCGCCCCGCCCGCTCGGCAAGCAGGCCAATTGCTTTTTTGTTTGCCAAAGATTATAATGTTTGATAGTTGGAGGAAGTGTTCCTGTGAAGATTATGATTAGCATTGTATTTAGTAGAGCAAACACATTACTTACTGTATTTCATTTCTGATACGGTAGTTATAAAAAAATGGTCAAACGCTCCACGCTATGCGATTTTCATTTTGGCCTCCAAATTATTTCATTTCAAGCGCGTTTGACCATTTTGGCGGGCCGTCTGTCCAGGAGCAGATAAGTTCATAAACAGATCAAGAACCAAAAAGCCAGGTGCACTTTTCCCAACAAAAAAACTGTAAAACCCTCAAATTGTAAGCATCTTTTTGCTTTGACCACCCCTGGCTACTCGAAAATGCGTGTTAACAACAATCAGCAATTTCACTGCGTCTCCACCTACCGCATAATCTCTCGCCGGTCGCTGCCACTTCAAAAATGTCGGACAAGAACAAGAGGACGGTTGGAGAAGGTGGGAGAGGAGAAGAGCACTCTCTCTCAGCTTGCTCACCATCTACCCCATCATTCCACCATTCTTGGTCCTCTTTGCGCCGCCTATTTCGGTCCGCCTTGCGTTCTTTGCGCTTTAATTATTACTTGCAAAATTGTCAAACTGGGCGCCGTCGACGCGTCGGACGATATCAAAATTGTGTCGGTCGAGGAGAAGATTATTCAAAAGTGAGTGTGTTTGGAATGAGCCGGCGGTTTGCCACGCTTTTAGCTGTCTAGTATCTGCTTATTAGCTGCCCAGTAGCTGCCCATGAGCTGCTCACTAGCTTCCCCTGCTCATTCGCTGCCTATTAGATGCCTATTAGCTGATCATCAGCTGTCCATTAGCTGCCTATTGGTTGCCTATTAGCTGCTGTCCATTAGCTGCCCAGTAGCTGCCCAGTAGCTGCCCATCAGTTGCCCACTAGCTGCCCACCAGCTGCCCAGTAGCTGCCCAGTAGCTGCCCAATTTTTTTTTGAATTTTTTTCAAAATTACCTGAATGCGTTTTTAAAAATAACACGCCAGCAAGTATTTTAAGCCTATTTTATTTAAAAATTTTAGGGTTTTTCATCGATTTTTTAACATCGGTTTTTCAACAAAAAAAATTCAAAAAACATTTTTTTTTTTTGGAAAAAATTTTTTAAATGCATTTTTTAATTACCTGATTTAATACGTTAATAAAAACAGCATGTCCACAAATTAATTATAGTTAGTGTCAGCTGAAAATTCTAGTTTTTTTTAAATGTTTGACCTAGTGCAAAAAAAAATTTCAGAAAAACTTGAAAAAAAAATTATTTTTTTTTTGGAATTTTTAAAAAACTATTTCGATGATTTCGAATGTTCTAAAAAGTTTAGATTATTAATAAAAAATGTAATTTGCCAAGTTTGTACCCTATAAGGTCATTTTTCAACTGGGTTACACCAGCCAGCCTGGCGGCAACGCTATTAGCCGTTTTAGATGGCCATCTCCCATTTAACTGCCTATTATCGCCAATTTTGCGCCGCATAGACGCCAAACCCGCGCTAATCGTCAATTAGGAGCCTACAATGCGCCAGATCTGCCATATTTGATTGCAAAGAGCTAAATAGCTGCCCAGATCCGCTATATCCAGATGTATAGTTGCTAAATGTTAATTTAAAACCCATAATTTCAGTCGCCGCCAAAATACCTCTTCCACTACAATAACGACGAGCTCCGGTGGTGGACGGTACGTTTTTTACCCCTTTTTTCCTTAATTTCCCCCAATTTTCAGCTCAAACTCTTCCTCCGGAGCCACCGTAATCAGCGACTGCTCGTCAAGCGATGTCACCCATCTGGAGCACTTTCCGGATCGGTAAGAGCATTTTGGAATTTGATAAGATATTCTGAGAGGGCAGGAGGGTAAATATTTGGGATAGATAGTCCTGGCCGGCTACTTGAAAGAAGTGCGCTTTGTGTGAAAACATTCGAAATTGACCGAAAGGGTGCGCGTTCATTATTATGAAAGCGACTCAAGTGGATACCATCACGTTCGTTTAGTGTTTTGGCGGAAAGAAAGATAATCGAGATTCGATTTGATGAGCATTGAAACAATGGGGTTCTAAAATTAATTTTCCGTGAAAAAGCTTTCTAGAACAGTTCTGGACACCTAGCAAAAAAATAAATACAGTGGAATAGAGCGCACTTACTTTAATTTTGCGGTTGGCGACCGCAAAAACCCACGCGTTACGGTTGCGTCGCGTGACGACGCTGTCTCTTAGTCTGCGTCTCGTCTGGTCGCTTACACTCTTTCTGCCTCAAAATTCCTTTCAGGCATTTTTAGGAAGTTTTGAACAATTTTAGATAAATTTAGGCCTTTGTGAATGATTTTTGCCTACTTTTTGTTTGGGACTTTTGGATAATTTTAAGACAATTTAAAGCATTTTTTTTAACCTTTTATGAATTTTTGAGGCATTTATGAGGCATTTTTTGACAATTTCAAGCCTTTTTTTAGATGATTTTAGGCGTTTTCACGGCAGGCTAGACGCTACGTAAAGGTAAACGCGCACTATTGCATTCTCTGCGTCTCCACAGTGCAGAGCGTTCGTTCTGGCAAGTTTAGATAGCAAACGCGTGGAGACGCAGAGACACGAGAAATAGCGGTCGAAAATGTGTTGTTTTCAAATTATTTTGAAAAGCGTAGTCATGAACATGAATTTTTAGGCAATTTGTGGCATTTTTTTGTCAAATTTTGGCAGCTGAACAAATTTGAGGCTAGTTTATAGCATTTTGGGCTGTTTTCTGGGATTATAGGCATTTTTATGCATTTTTCGGATCGTTTTTAACATTTTTGGGCAAGTTTCTGGCATTCTTTGGGCGGTTCAAAGCAGTTTTGAACCAATTTTTTAGCTTTTTTCGGTATTTTCGAACAGTTATCAGACAATTTTAAGCCTTTTTCTAGACATTTCTGGCAAGTTTCGGACAAATTTTGGCATCTTCGAAAAATTTTCAAGGCTTTCAGACAAAATTCTGCATTTTCAGACAATTTTAAGCATTCTTATACAATTTTAGGCGATCTTGAGCATTTTTAGAGGTAAGGCAGCAATTTTTGCTCAATTTGAGGGATTTGAACATTTTTAGGTATTTGTGGATAATTTTTTAAAAGGTATTTTCGGATATTTTTTTTTTGGTTTTTCAGACAATTATAAGCATTTTTAACAATTTTAGGCATTTTTAGAACAATTTCAAGCCTTATTTTCATGGTTATAGGCGTTTTCACGGCGTGCTAGACGCTACGTGAAGGCAATTGCGCTCCATCGCATTCTCTGCGTCTCCACAGTGTAGAGCGTTTTGTAAAGTCTAGCTATACGCGTGCAAAGATAGACGCAGAGATGCGAGAAATGGCTCGCGAAAAAGCGCTTTCAAAACGTTTTTAAAAGCGAAGCCCTGAACAAGCGAATTTTTAAGGCAATTTTCTGGCGATTTTTGCCATATTTTGACAATTTTTGACAATTTTCTGGCATTTTAGGCATTTTGATGAATTTTTCGGATCGTTTTTAGCATTTTTAGGCGGTTTTACGCGGTTTTGAACCAATTTTATCTTTTTTTGAATAATTTTTAGGTGTTTTTTTAAGAATTTCTGGATGATTTAAGCAGTTTTTAACAATTTTAGGCTAGTTTTTCGCATTTTCAGACAGTTTGAAACAAATTTTGGCATTTTTGAACAACATTAAGCATTAAACCTAGTTTATCCAGCTTTATTTATTAGCTGTTGTTCCACATGATCCGTGTTTTGTTCTTCACGTCGTTCGGAAAAAAGAAAAAAAATTTGCGGATGTATCATATATATTTTTGCAGGTGTGTCACCTGACCTTGTCTCAAGTTACTTTGTTATCTTTTTCGCTAAAAAACTGGATATTGGGAACGTGATAATGATGAGATGAGCTCAAAGACTTACAGCGAGGGAGAGAGAGAGAGAGAGAGAGAGGTGGAAAAATAATAAAATGATTCAAAATTTTTTTTTTTAATTTATCAACCCCTCTGATGATACTGAAAATGAAAAAAGGCATAATTAAAAACTAAATTTATTCTCTGCGTCTCCACCTCTCCAGTACCCTCTCCTCGAGGCCGCCCCGGAAGAAACCGGCTTTCCGTGCAGCTCATTTTTTCCCGTGTGAGTGAGCCCCCCTACCCTCCCTCCCTTCCTCCCACCAAACCAATACTTTGTGAGACTCTTTTGCGCCCTCCTCTTGCCAATCCGATTGTCTAGTGGGCGCATCGTAAACGTGAGAACCTGCTTGTTATGTGATAACGTAAATACTACTGTATTCTGATTCTTCGCCGACGAAATATTGTTCTGCTTCTCGAACAAGACATGAAAGACTACTCGATCTCGAAAATTTTGCAACGTGATCGCAAGTATGTTAACAGGAATTTTCCTCTTCTCTCTCTCTCTCTCTCTCTCTCTCTCTCTCTCTCTCTCTCTCTCTCTCTCTCTCTCTCTCTCTCTCGCTCTCCCAATCTTAAAGAAATGGATATAATATAATGCGCGGTCACTTTCAAGAGCCCGCCACGCCACATTGTTGCATTGAGCAGGGCGCCCGCGCGCGCGGGGCAAGTACTTTTCCACGACAATCCACACAATTGTTCATCTGTTTTTTTTTGTCGTCGTTCGTTTCCTAAAACGTTTCCTAGAACCCGGAATCCGATTCCTGTTCGTTTCGCCCCAATAATGGCCGAGGTGAAGGTGGTGACTGGAAAGCGGTAGGTTAAAGCAGTTGAATAAAGGAGCGCTGTAAATTTGCTCCATTCGCACTGGCGATGAGAAATCGTGCTTTTGTTTCTCTGCGTCTCACTCACTTAATTGCATGCGTATTCGAGTTCACGGTGCGATTGGAGCGCGCTTTCTACCGAGTATAATATCTGAGGACGAATCCATAACGGGCCACAGGGGTTTTAATATATTTCAACAAAAAAAAACAACCGGGAAAGTCGAAAAAAATTCAAAAAATTTTTTTAGCATAATTTTTTTCAAAAGTTCGTGCTAATTTTAGGATTATCTAAATTGAACTTTCTTTCTAGTTTTGTCATTTTTGACACTATTATTAGCAATAAGAAGCCAATATCTTAATTGTTACGGTTAAAAAACCTTTTTTTTAATTCAAAATTCGTTATAAAAAATGGAAAATTCGAAAATTTCGGTAAAAACATTTTTTCGGCGTAATTTTTCAAATTTCGGACAATATTTTGAAAAAACCAATGTTTTTTTCTGTTTTTGACACTTTCTAACACTTTTCTGAGCAATTTTACACTGATTT
This sequence comes from Caenorhabditis japonica, assembly GCA_963572235.1. Classification (NCBI taxonomy): domain Eukaryota; kingdom Metazoa; phylum Nematoda; class Chromadorea; order Rhabditida; family Rhabditidae; genus Caenorhabditis; species Caenorhabditis japonica. The sequence continues at coordinate 18,717,237 of OY754343.1, read as the reverse complement.
TTGGAAATTTTGGATTTTTTGAATTTTCGGAAATTTTGCGTTTTTTCAAGTGTTTTTTTGACCTTTTTAAGCAGTTTTAGGCAATTAAAGAAATATTTAAAAACAAATTTGGGTATTCAAACCATTTTAAACTGTTTTTAACAATTTTTTGAACACTTTTCCAACAAAAAAAATCCTATAAATTCGAAAATTTCGGTAAATTTTTTTATAATTATAAAAACTTTAGAAATTTTAAGGCATTTTTAAATAGTTTCAGGCATTTTTAAACAGTTTTTAAACATTTTGAACAATTTTAAGAACACTTTTCCAAAAAAAAAAAACCTGAAAATTCGAAAATTTCGATAAAAAATTTTTTTTATGATTATAAAAAATTTTAGAAATTTTTAGGCATTTTCAGATAGTTTTAAACATTTTTAAACAGTTTTAAAACATTTTGAACAATTTTAAAAACACTTTTCCAAAAAAAAACCCTGAAAATTCGAAAATTTCGGTGAAAAATTTTTTTGTCATAATTTTTAACGTTTTTCGCTAATTAGAGCATTATTTGAATAACACTGTAATTTTTTTTATTTTTGGCATTTTTTTTGACGATTGGGGACATTTTCAGCAGGTTTTGCCGAATTCAGACAATTTTAACCATTTTTAGAGGATTTGAAGCCTTTAAGAGAATTCGAAGCCTTTTTGAAACATTTAAGCCATTATTTGAAGGTTTTAAGCCAATTTGAAAGATTTAAGACAGTTATGGATGATTGTGTTATCACTCGAAACTCGTATCACTCAAAAAATTCGGTCAAAAAATATGAAAATTCGAAAAATTCGGTCAAAATCAATTTAACCTTTTTTTGGCATTTTTCGATGATTTTGAGCTTTTTTTGGACAATGTGAGGGATGTTATTATCAATTTAATATTCTTGTCGGCTACCACACGAGCCCGCGAAAGTTTTATAATAGACGCAGACATAACGAGCGACACATCCGCTCACTTTTTTTGATCTACGGTCAGTTGAATTCAGTTGAATTCAGTTGAAAAGACCTGATGGGGCGGAGCCTCGATTTCTTGCGCCACTGCTTACTGTAGCCGGCAAGAATATTGAATTGATAATAAACTATTTTTTAAACACTTTAAAAAAAAAACAACCTGAAAATTCGAAAATTTTGGTCAAAAATTTTTTTGGAACTTTTGGATTATTTTAGGCATTTCTGGCTAATTTTAAGCATTTTTCGACAATTTTAAGCCTTTTCCAGCCATATACTCACGTGTGACGTGGCAACAACCACTTCACTTGACACCAGGCAAACAGATAATGCTCATCGCTTGATGAGCCCTTTTGCACTGTTCTGTCCAGTTTTTATTTCTCAAATGTTTTCCACCGGCCCTATTGTGTGCCCAGTCTTCAAGTGTTTGGTTTTTTGAGCATTTGCGTGCTCGTCTGCGTCTCTGTCTCTAGGGTGGGAGAATGGAAAGTTTGAAAGTTTGAGAGCACAATAAATGGTTTGATTATTTGTCGGATTGAAATCAAGTCGAATCAAATCAAATCAAATTTGTTGACACGCAACGGAACGGGGCGCGAATGACGCAAATGACGTGAGCAGACGCGCGGAAATTGCGGCGGCGGCAGCGGCGGTGGCACGAGAGAGAGTGAGGGGAGAGAGAGAGAGAGAGACGGCGTGCTAGACGCTATGTCTGCGTCTCCACAGTGCAGAGCGACGCAGATAAGGTGTGTTTATCAATACGTAGGGTCTAGCACACGAAAAATGGCGCGCGAAAAGGTTTTACGGCCAACAAAAAAAAACGCCGAATTTTTCAAAATCAAATTTTCTTGCAGAAACGCCCGACTGGCAGCCGTATTCGCCGCCCTCTTCATCCTCACCCTCCTCATTTCCATATCGTTCATCACAATAGTGGCAATCCTGTCGGATGGCTTCTCCACTCTTATCTCAGGTATTCCACTTCTTAATGACCACGTGGCAAGCTTTTTCGTATCTGCCGAATAATAGAAGCCATGTGGCTTTACATTTAATACCATTTCCCACTCTAGGCGGCGCGGAACTGTGTGCTGGCAACACGGAAGAAGCTGGAGGCAGCAAGCATGCTCCAAGTCACCCATATTTTGGAAGAAATTTTGGCGGGGAGAACGCCACGTGTCTAACACCGGATTGCATTCGCCTTGCTGCCAACTACCTGAACAATATGAATCGAGACGCGAATCCGTGTGAAGACTTTTATGAGTTTGCATGTGGAAAGTACGCTTCGAGAAGGGTGATTGCGGAGCACGAGAAGAAGGTTACGGTGTTGAGTGAGATGAAAAAAGAGTTGGATCGACATTTGAGAGGTGAGTGGGCTTTAATTTCTTTAAAATTGTTTTTTTTTTTAATTTCACTGTTTCATGACTTGTTTTTATAAAAAATATATGTTTTTTTCCTTAATATCTTTTGAGCTTTTGGAATCGAATTGGAATCGAATTTTTCGAAAAAAATTGACTTTTTTATATACAGTACCGTGCAGTAAGATATACAATTTCACTTTTTTGACTATAACTTTTGAACGGAGAGGATTAGGATTCTGGAAATTTGCATGAATATGTTCCGTATTGTTATTGTCAAGCCCCCAAAATGAATTTGATCAACCTTTAAAATTTCCGGTTTTTCATTTTTTTTAAGATGTCAAAATTTTTGACCCAAAAATGTGTATTTTTTTCAGATCTTCTAGAACTCTACATTTGTTATTTAAATGAAGTACTTCAACTAAAAATATGATTTTAGTTAAGTTCGTGTTTATCGAACCATTTTCAGCTGAGTTAGAGCACTTTGAGTATCAAGCTCCAATGAGCAAGTCGGATGCCACTTTTATTGAAAATTAATAAAATGCGAGGAAAATCTTTCAAATGTTGTTTTTTTGACGGTTTAATACAAATTTACTTAATTTTCTTTGGTTCTGTTGACTTTCCATAAAAATGTCATCAGTGTCAAAGTTGACTTGCCCATTGGACCTTGATACTCAAAGTGTTCTAACTCAGCTGAAAATGGTCCGATGAACGCAAACATAACTAAAATCATACGCTTAGTTTGAGTACTTTATTAAAATAACAAATGTAGAGTTCTGAAAGATCAGAAAAAATACACATTTTTTGGGCCGAAAATTTTGACATCTTAAAAAAAATGAAAAACCGGAAGTTTTAAAAATTGATCAAATCCCTTTACAGAACATATTCATGCAAATTTCTAATCCTCTCCGTTCAAAAGTTATAGTGAAAAAAGTGAAATTGTATATCTTACTGCACGGTACTGTATATTGTGCTGGACTCAACACTATGTGATTTTCATTTTGGTTTCCAAATTATTTTAGTTTACGTTTAAATTCAACGCAAAAAGAAATAATTTGGAAAACAAAATGAGCATCGAATAGCGTTGAGTTCAGCGGAGCGCGTTTGACCATTTTGGCGGGCCGACAATAGCTTCCCATAAAAAAATTTTCATAAAATTCTCAGCTCATATTACTGGACAGACAAAAACGTTTCACTCTATTGTGTTTTCAATCGAGTTGAAACATTAAAACACGAAACTCCGCCCACTTATTTGTGTGCGACCACGGTGCTATTTGAAGAGACGCAGACAAAAAAGGGATAGCTTACCGACTCATGTTTTCCTGATGCAACTCGTTTGAAAACACCAAAAACCCTATAAACCAATTTCCAGACATTCTCGAAAAAAGCTCTCGTGACAATGCGACTCGCTCGATGAAACTGGCTCAAATCTACTTTGACTCTTGCATGGACGAGTTTGCTCAAGACGATCTAGGAGTTCAGCCCCTAATGTCCCTCATTTCAAATCTTGGCGGCTGGCCCCTCCTCACAAATGCTCGATTTGACTCCATTGATTTTCAATGGGAAGTTCTTGCCGGTCATTTAGCGCTATACGGTGTCGATGGAATATTTCGAGTATTCGTCCACTCTTCTTTTGATGACAGTCACAAACACGCGCTCATGTTTTCCCCGCCAAAACTTTTCCTGGAAAAGAAAAAGTTCTATAGAGAGGTCCCCTCATCAAACGTCTATCTACAGTACTATCGACAATATATTCTGTCAATTTTGTCACTTTTGGGAGTGGATATGGAGGATGAATCAGGAGTGATCGAGTATCAAGTCGACGATATTATCGATTTCGAACGACGCATTGCGAATTTGACAAGAATAGAGCTTTCTAGAAATCACAGCTCTATAAATAACATGATGACGTTTGGAGAATTCAAGAAGAAGTACGAGAAGATCAATTGGGAAGCCTATTTCAATGAAGAAATGCGTTCAAATCTGGGCAGAATGCCCGATTCTCTTCTAATCAATGTGGTCGATGTCAACTATTTTGACAATCTGTATTCACTGATAAAGTCGAAGCCGTTGAGTTCGATTAACAACTTTTTGATGTGGTGTTTGGTGTCAAACTATGATTTCTATTTGCCGGCCAAGTATCGAAAACCGAAAATGGAGTTTAAGAGGAAAATGTATGGAATTGGATCGGATGTAAGTTGGTTTGGGGCGGCGAGGGGCATGGCGGGATTTTCCTTGTTTGTCAGGACAGAAATTCAAAATTTTGAATAAGTTTTGGCCTCGCCTGGATAAATTTGTCGATAAAGCGATGGAAAAATCGTCAAAAAAACTATCAAAATTGTTCCCGACGGTTGTATTGATGTTCTCTAGACCATAAATGAGCAGAATGCAAAACGTTCAAAATTGTTTGACTCCCCGTAAATCTACACTAGCCAACCGTAAATCGACACTAACTACGTAAATCTACATTAACCCTCCGTAAATCTACCCTAACCCGCCATAAATCCACACTAACCAATCTTAAATCCACACCAACTCTCCGTAAATTTACACTGAACCTCTGTAAATCTAAACAGGATCTCCGTACACCCACACAATCACTTTGCAAATCTTAGTTTTCCGCAGTAAATTTACAATAACGCTCCGTAAATCTACACAAACGTCTCCGTAAATCAACACTGGCTCTCTGTAAATCTAGACCAACCAACCGTAAATCTACAATATCCCACCGTAAACCAACACATGCCAACCGTAAATCGACACTAACTCTCCATAAATCCACATTAACTAATCGCAAATTCACACTTGCCCTCTTAAATCTACACTAATTGCCCGTAATTCTACACTCGCTATCCGTAAATCTACACTGACTCTCCATAAATCTACAAAATTCTTTTCTATTTTTCAACACCAAAACTGGTAATTTCGAAGCATTTTTGTCAACAAATTGCGCGGAATTTCAAACAAAAAATTCCGCTGATAGACAAAATTAATCTGTAGAAAAGGGGAAATCGGAATTCCGCTCATCTCACAATCAGCTCTCGATAATTTCTGTGTGTAAACAAAGCGCAGCGTGTTGTTTTGAAGCGTCGTTGTACAATTTAAATATCAAATTAAAATAGGCAGACAAAGTTTTAAATAAAACATGTCTGGTGAAAGGCGGAAAGCGGAATTCGAATTCCGGCGTGTTTAAATAAAGTTATTTTGGAGCGTCGTTTTGAAAAAAAACGACACTCCAAGATTACGAGCTGCGCCTTGTTTATTAATGAGCAGTTTTATCAATTTTTTCGTGGAAAATTATAAGCAAACGGGAATGGAAAATCTAAAAATCTAAAAAAAAAAATACGCTCAAAAATTCAGGACCCACTCTGGGAAATTTGCGTTGGCGAAGTCCGGGACAACTTGGCAATGCCCCTATCGACAGAGTATGCTCACAAATTTTTCACCAAACGCGAGAAGGGAATTGTGAGTTTCAGCTCGGTATAAAGCGTTGCAAATTCGCTCCAATCGCACAGTGAACTGCGCAGTGAGACTCAGAGAAAAAGAGACTCAGAGGAAAAGAGAATGGAGTGAATTTACAGCGCTCCACACTGAAAAAAAGACCTGTTTGATTTATTTCAGGCCGAGGACATGATCCGAGACCTGAAAAAAGCGATGGAGCAAACTCTACTGAACGCCGATTGGATAGACGAGTCGACGCGAGAGGCAGCGCTGATGAAGTTGGATGCGATGGGACATAAAATTGGGTTAGTCTATCTTTTATGAGCATTTAAACATTCGAATAATTGCTCAGGTTCCCCGATTCTTTGCTGAACGAGACTGCCGTACTGCTACCGTACGCCGGAGTTCGTCTTACCGCCAATCAGTTTTTCGATAATGCGATTTCATTGAAAAAGGCGGCTTATAGGTTTGTTTAAGGCTGTTTAGGACTGCAAAAAAAAAATAGAAAAAGCTATAATTTTTCAGAGATGCGCTTTCCAAATTGCACCGTGCACCATCTGTGATCGATTGGGCTTCACCCATTATCGCGGTCGACGCGTTTCATTATTTTACGGGCAATGAGATTAGTGAGTATTTTAAGAGACGTTACACGGTTAGACAAAACGAGACACCGGTTCGACGGCGCGCGAGTTCTGCGCCCGCCCCATGTACAAGTGACGGGTTGCGGAACATCGGAGCGTCGTAAACAAATGCTATTTTTTTAATTGACCCCTTTTTTGCAGTATTTCCCGCTGGCATCTTGCAATTCCCAATGTTCGTCCCAGACGCACCATCCTTTGCCAACTACGGAGCAATCGGAATGGGAATCGGACATGAGATAACTCATGGCTATGATGATTTGGGTAAGTTTCTTTCATCTGCCCTTTAGCTGTCTATGAGCTGCCCACTCAGGAAATTTTTGGCTAATAGCCATTGAAAACGGCTAATAGCCACCGATTCGGGGCGTGTGCCATATGTATTTGGCACACTCCCCATATTCGATGGCTATTAGCCGTTTTCCATGGCTATTAGCCGTTTCAGTCGGCTATCATTTTCAAAAATTTTCCATTTTCAAATTTCGGTCATCTTGTGGCTGGAAAAAGTCGCAAAAGCACTGAGTAAGCGCGAATACTGTTTCCCCTAATCGTTGCAAATAAACATCTTATAGCTGCGTTTCCAACAGACGAATTTTTGATAGGTGGCGACATTACCCAATAATGGCTAATAGCCCTTTTTGGCCGCTAATAGCCATATTCGACGGCTAATAGCCATAATGGCTAATAGCCAAATTCGCCGGCTAGTTGCCATTATCGCCCGCTATTAGCCTTTTCAGGCGGCTATTAGCCATCTTCAGTGGCTATTAGCCACCTAGACGCCGAATCTTGCCATAACGCGCCAAAAATTTCCTGAGGCATATGCTGCCTAATAGCTGCCCACCCGCTGCCCACCAGCTGTCCATTATCAGCCTATTAGATGACAATGAGCTGCCCATTAGATGCTCATTAGCTTCCCATCAGCTAATGGGGTTATTCTCGGAACCAGCAAAAAATTCAGCGAAAATTCGGAGAATGCTCCGATCGGTTTGAAACTTTCAGAGATCATTTAAGAAATAGTCTCGAACACTCTTTGAAAATTCCAGACCGAAATATTGATTTTTAATAATATCGATTTTTATTTCTGAAATTTTTCAAAATCGATATTTTGGTCTGGAATTTTCAAAGAATGTTTGAGACTATTTCTTAAATGATCTCTGAAAGTTTCAGACCGATCGGTGCATTCTCCGAATTTTCGCTGAATTTTTCGCTGAATTTTTTGCTGGTTTTTTCTATTTTTTGCTTTTTTTGCTGGTTCAGAGAATAAGCCCATAACCATTGACTGCCCAAGAGCTGTCCATTAGCTGCCCTTCGGCTGGCCGCTAGCTGCCCACCATCTGCCCAAATCCGCTGCCCATTAGATGCCCATTATGTGTAACCATAATCTTCAAACCCTCTCATTTTCAGGAGCCCAATACGACGATAAAGGCAACCTTCGAGGCTGGTGGCACACGGAAACAATGACAACGTTTCAAAAGAAAAAACAGTGTTTTGTGGCGCAATACGGTAGTCGAGTTGAACCGCACACCGGGCGAAAGGTGGACGGCAAAATGACGATTGGCGAGAATATTGCGGACAATGGAGGGCTTCGAGTCGCGTTTCGCGCCTATCAGTTAAAGTTGGAGAGGGAAAAAGAGGCGAGAAGATTGCCGGGACTGACGGATTTCAGTCCCAATCAATTGTTCTTCTTGGCTTATGCTAATGTGGGTTTTTTTGGTTTGGGCACAATAAATTTTATGCTCTAAAGTTTTATTTCTGATGAGTGTTAAATGTTTTAAGATTTTGTCCAAAAGGAGTACACCTGCTGGCCTGAACGTTTTTTTTCGTCAGGTCTCAAATTAAAAAAACCAAAACAACTTTTTTCTTGGTGTCAAAAAATTCCCTACTTTCAGACATGGTGCGAAGCTCTAAAGCCGTCTGCAATCGACCACATAATGGACACGGACGTGCATTCGCTGGGAATGTTCCGCGTAAACGTGCCACTCCAAAACCTGCCCGCCTTCTCGAAAGAGTTTGACTGTCCGATTGGCTCGCCGATGAATCCGTTTGAAAAGTGTCGTATTTGGTAGTAATTTGTTTATTTTCTATTATTTATTAGTCCTTTTTGTCACTACGCAATCCCTCTTTCCTTCCTTTCTCCCCTCCTCCCAAGTCATACTTGATCTCACGAGTTTTTCGAAAATGTTTAAATTTGAAACGATTTTGATTGTTTCGGGTGTTTAGAACTGTTATTTTTCAGTTAAACGACAATAAAAATTATAATTTTTCCAGTTTTCAAGACTGTAGTGTACGCATACTGTAGTGGGTGAAAAACTGGATTCCTGGGTTGTTTTTCCATGGATCTGGATCTGGATATCTTATCACTGTCAGAAGATTTGCTTATGGTTTATCAGTGTCATTGACAGTCAGAAATTACTCAATCATGCTGTTTTTGCTAGTCGCAACATTATTGATTGGGTAACTAACTAATTAATGATTTATTTATTCCAATTTGTATTTAATTTCCAGCTCAATCACCGGCCAGAATGCCAATGATAAACTGATTGCTTGTTGTGCACATGATCCACAAATCGATAGAGGATGTGCCAGTAAATATTGCAATTTTGCGAATATTAATCAATTTATGGTGCTGCCGTTTATTGCTGAATGTGGGCCGAGGGGAAATACAGTGTCCAGAATTTGGGATTGTATTAGCTCGAAACATGATCATTCGGCGTGTTGTGCTAATCAGGTAATCGCTTCTTCTGTTTTAAAGTTGTCTCAGCCTTAGCAGCTAATGAGCAGCTGATGGGCAGCTAATGAGCAGCTGATGGGCATCCAATGGGCAAGTACGTTTGGGGGACAATTCTGATATCGTCGGTAATTTACCAGATACCATTAAAATCTCCACTGGGGAAAAAAGAACAGTCCTCCTTTTGTTTGTTTCTCGTCCAGTTATCACCTTTCACATGCCACAACAGTCCCCAATCATATCAGAATAGTCCCCCCCCCCCCCCTTAAATCAAAACAGCTCCCCTCACACCAAAATAGTCCCCCATAATATCAATATGCCCCAGCATACCAATATTTTGCATTGTCGTTCGGGGGACTTACTCTTGCCTTGGCGGTGTTTTATTGGTATTTTATGGGGGCCTGTGAAAAAATCAAGAATCTATTCCAAAAAAAAAGAAAATTGTTTCATGATTCAGTATAAAAAAATCTTTCTGTGAAATGCGGAAAAATGACAATAAATGACGGAAGCAGAAAGGGAAACGGAAGCGGGTAAAAAGGCGGAACGGAAGCGGAAACGGAATTTCCGTGCATCATTGATAGGCAGCTAGTGGGCGGCAGGTGGGCAGCTTATGGGCAGCTGGTGGGCAGCTGATGAGCAGCTAGTGAGCAGCGAATAGGCAGCTAGTGGGCAGCAAATTGACAGATGATGGGCAGCGGATGGGCAGCTAATGGGCATTGAATGGGCAGAAAATCGACAGGTAGTAGGCGGCCGATGGGCATCTACTGGGCAGCTAATGGACAGCAAATAGACACCTAGTGGACAGCTAGTGGGCAGCTAATGAGCGGATAATGAGCAGCTAGTGGGCAGCTACTGGGCAGCTGATGGGTAGCGGGTGGGCAGCGGATGGGCAGCGGGTGGACAGCTAATGGGCAGCGAATGAGCAGCTAATAGACAGCTAGTATGCGGCTGATGGGCATCTAGTGGGCAGCTGATGGACATCAAATTGGCAACTAGTGGGCAGCTAGTGGGCAGCTAATGGGCAGATGATGGGCAGATGATGGGCAGCTATTGGGCAGCGAATGGGCAGCAAATCGACAACTAGTGGGGAGCTGATGGGCAGCTAATAGGCAGATGATGGACAGCAAATAGACACCTAGTGGGCAGCTAGTGGGTAGCTAATGAGCGGATAATGAGCAGCTAGTGGGCAGCTACTGGGCAGCTGATGGGTAGCGGGTGGGCAGATGATGGGCAGCTAGTGGGCAGATGATGGGCAGATGATGGGCAGCCAATGTGCAGCTAATGAGAGGATAATGAGCAGCTAGTGAGCAACTATTGGGCAGCTAATGAGCAGATTATGGGCAGCTGATGGGCAGCTGATGGGCAGCTGATGGGCAGCTGATGGGCAGCTGATGGGCAGCAAATCGGCAGCTATTGGACAGCTAGTGAGCAGCTGATGGGTAGCTAGTGGGTAGCTTTTGGGCAGCTATTGCGCATGATTCATTCTGCTTTTTTTTGATGATTCAAAATCCCCATTTCAGAACGTGCTCCCATTGTGCCGCGCATTCTGCGACGCCTCCAAATCGGTACCCACGGACATGCTCAAATACGGACTGTGCACCGGCGAATTCGACAAGTACCGTCTCTGCTTCCGCACCCATTTGAAGCACCACAATGCGATTCGGGCGTGATTTTTCATTTCGTGTATTTATTCTCGTACCTTTCTGTAATAGAAAAATACAGTGCAATATAATAAAAAGGTTGTAAAGTCTTATAATTGTTGTAGCGTACATGAGATGAGAAAAGTGAATGTGTCAGGACCGGTTCGGACGGCTTTTGAAGACGGTCATTGATTGCGATGAAAAGAAAGCTAGCTAGTTAGCCGAGGAGAATAATCGGCAGATTTATCTTCTTATCTTCTTATCGCCACCAGATTTTCTAAATACGTTATCTCACACAATGCAACATGAACCGATTTATTGATTTTTTGGGTGTTTTTGTTCGAAAATAAGAACTAGTAAGAGCCTAGGACTATCTCATTTAGCTTTTGCAAATTTATGACATCACTATTTTTTTCAGTTTCAGTTTTTCTTTCTTTTCTGATGACTAACAGTCAGTACAGTAACCACTTGGTTTACACTATAGTGTTTGTTGTTATAAATACTGTTTAAATTTGTCTTCTTGTTTAGTTTATGGCTTTTCATTTACCCCTAGATTTACTGAAACATGCAATGTTTTTTTTTTAACCACGGCAATTTATCTCCCCTTTTTGAGAACAGATTTGTGAGATAATCTGTAAGATTTAGCTAGCTTTAGATTGTGTTTTGAAAGTAATTTTGTGGGTTTTGTATAAAATCTTGGCTTTTTTGAGATTGTTTTCATTTTTAATGTTTTTCTGTGAGGACACGCTGAAGCTGAAACTAGTCAAATCGGGCACTTTTTGTGCAGACTCATAAAAATACTAAAATGTGTTTTTTATTCAAATTTACAAAAAGACATGGTAGTTTTCTCTAATTTTTTTTCTCTGACCCTCACTCTCTCTCTTTCTCTCTCTCTCTCTCTCTCTCTCTCTCCTCTTCCTTTCCATAAACGGTGTGAACATTTCCTTCCATTTCAGCATGGTCCTCCTCCACTCACCATTCCTCCTTGCCACCCTTCTCATCGCCTCCGTAGCCGGTCAAGGCTGGCAATGGAATCCATTCCAACAATGGCAACAACCGCAAACGTTTGCATGGCCTCAACAGCCTGCGTGGGGTGCACAGGCCCAATCATTCGTGGCTCCGGCTCAACAGGGTGTCAAGAACGCAGTGCAGGACAGGATTCAACAAATTTACGGAGTGCCCGGTCGCAGAAATGCAAATCAAAAGTTGCGAGTGTGTTGTCGATCGTTGAAGGACGCGGATGTGGATTGTAGGAGAAAGTATTGTGATTTCGAGGCATTCCGACCGGATCAGGTAATTATAACCAGGTGTGCTAGAGCCTGTGCAAAGGGGAGCGATCGCATTGCCTGCGTCTCCACAGTGCAGAGCGTTTGTTGCATTGTCTGTGTCTCCACAGTGCAGAGCATTTGTTGCATTTTCTGCTTCTCCAGAATTGCAGAGCGTTTATTGAAATATTTGCGTCTAAACAGTGCAGAGCGTTTATTACATTGCCTGCGTCTCCACAGTTCAGAGCGTTGGTTGCATTGTCTGCGTCTCCACAGTGCAGAGCATTTATCGCATTGTCTGTGTCTCCACAGTTCAGAGCGTTGGTTGCATTGCCTGCGTCTACACAGTGCAGAGCGTTTGTCCCATTTTCTGCGTCTCCACAGTGCATAGCGTTTGTGGCAGTGTCTGCGTCTCCACAGTGCAGAGCGTTTATTGGATTTCCTGCGTCTCCCCAGTGCATAGCATTTGTTGCATTGCCTGGGTCTCCACAGTGCAGAGCGTTTATTGGATTGCCTGCGTCTCCACAGTACAGAGCGTTTCTTGTAATGCCTACGTCTCCACAATACTGAGCGTTTGTTGCATTATCTGCGTCTCCACAGTGCAGAGCGTTTCTTGCATTGTCTGCGTCTCCACAGTGCAAAGCTATTGTTGCATTTTCTGCGTCTTCACAGTGCAGAGCGTTTATTGCATTGTCTGTGTCTTCACAGTGCACAGCGTTTTTTGCATTTTCTGCGTCTCAACAGTGAAGAGCATTTGTTTCATTTTCTGGGTCTCCACAGTGCAGAGCGTTTGTTGCATTTTCTGCTTCTCCACAGTGAAGAGCGTTTCAGTGCAGAGCGTTTATTGCATTATCTGCGTCTAAACAGTGCAGAGCGTTTATTGCATTGTCTGTGTCTCCACAGTGCAGAGCGTTTATCGCAAAATGCAACAAATGATCTGCACTGTGGAGAGCGTTTATCGCAAAACGCAGAGCGTTTATCGCAAAATGCAACAAATGATCTGCACTGTGGAGACGCAGACAATGCAACGAACGCTCTGCTTTTGTCTGCGTCTCCACAGTTCAGAGCGTTGGTTGCATTGTCTGCGTCTCCACAGTGCAGAGCGTTGATTGCATTGCCTGCGTCTCCACAGTGCAGAGCATTTTGTCAAGGTTAGCGACATGAAAGCGGGCGAAAATGGAGACGCAGAGACGCAGAAGAGCTTTTTTTTGAAAATAATAAACATACATATAACCTCACTTCTTCCAGGTGCTCGGCTACCTCACCGAATGCTCTCCAAAAGGTCCAACAGTCGGTCAAATGTGGGATTGCGCATCTTCGCGTGCGGACCACACGGCTTGCTGTCAACGTCAAGGAGTCCTTCCAGCGTGCATGACATACTGTGAAACGACTAAAGGAGTGCCCACGGATTACCTGAAATACGCGTTGTGCATTGGACAGTTTGACCGGATTCGTTACTGCTTCCGCGAGTATTTGGAGGCGCATCCGAATATTAAGGGGGATTCGTAAACTCCTTTATTTTGCATATTCTTATTTTTTAATGTATTAACTCAAATCTTCACTATAACGAGTTGCAGCATGAAAACATGAGTCGCCTAGCAAACTATCCCTTTTTTGTCTGTGTCTCTTCAAATAGCACTGTGCTGGCGTGATCGCGCACAAATAAGAGGGCGGGGTTTTGTGTGTTCATGTTGCAACTCGATTTAAACACACAATAATTTGTTTGTAAATAATTATGTATCTTTCTCGAAAGGCAAGCGGCGAGATACTTAAAACCGTCAATAATAAAATAAACGTCTGTGACCATCATGTGCCTTCATTGAAATAGACCCTCTTATCATTATCACTTGGCGTTGTTATCAGTACGCTTTAAACTCGTCTGACCTTACCAGAATATTCATTTTTTTTCCTTGCCGCTTTGGAATTTTGTTTTGCCTTTTTATTGTGTTTTCAAAAGAGTTGCATCATGAAACATGAGTCTGCTATCCCTTATTTATCTGCGTCTCTTCAAATATCACTGTGTTCGTGTGGTCGCGAACAAATAAGTGGGCGGAGTTTCGCGTTCTCATGTCGCAACTCGATTGAAAACACTATATGGGTTTTTTTTTTCGTTAATCTATGTATTTACCCCCTCCACCCGGCCAATCCATCGTGCTTTCGTGAGCAAAAAACGCTAAATTTGGATTGGGTAAATAAACCAATATGTACACAAAATGCTCCATTGAATGGGAAGGCCTAACGTCCCATTTGTTCTTATTTCCAAAAATTCCGATCTTCTAGGCCGCCGTCCAATCACGTCAGAGTTTTTTGGTCTGTTCTGTTTTGCTCTGTTTAGTTTTGTCACAAAATTCGACACATTTTTAGGGCACAAAAACTGCCTCGTGAAGCTTTTGTTTGTTTCAAACTATCAATGCATTGTCAGCTGATTCTGAAAACACCCGTCTTCGATGTCATAATGATAAATGAAGAGAAAAAAAGAATAATTCTTGCAATGGGCAAATTCCGCGGGCAAGGAAGAGAACAGCACACACTAGTGTAAAAATTTATTCGAAATACGGGCCATCAATTTGGTTTCTTAGTCATTATACTGGTTTTCTAGGCCATTAGGATTTTTTATAGACAGTCAGTTCAGTTTTTCGGCCATAATTTTGTTTTCAAGGTCATTAAAATTTTTTTCTATGACGTCAAGTTGGTTTCTAGACCACCAGGGTGGATACTAGGTCATCAGTTCCTTTTTCGGACCATTAGGACTGTTTCTAAATCATCAAAGCTGTTACAGGGTCATTAGGATTGTTTCTAGGTTCTCGATTATATTAGAGATGCTATTTCTCGCGTCTCTGCGTATCCATCATTACACGCGTTTAGGTAGAATAAACTTGGCAAAACGAACGCTCTGCACTTTGGAGACGCAGACATTCAATATGACGAGGCTCTAAACTGTGGAGACGCAGACATTCAATAGGAGCGGGCTTTAAACTGTGGAGACGCAGACATTCAATAGGACGAGACTCTGCGCTGCGGATACGCAGATAATTAAATAGGACGAAGCTCTAAACTGTGGAGACGCAGACATTCAATAGGACGAGGCTCTAACCTGTGGAGACGCAGACATTCAATAGGACGAGGCTCTAACCTGTGGAGACGCAGACATTCAATAGGACGAAGCTCTAAACTGTGGAGACGCAGACATTCAATAGGACGAGGCTCTAACCTGTGGAGACGCAGACATTCAATAGGACGAGGCTCTAAACTGTGGAGACGCAGACATTCAATAGGACGAGGCTATAAACTGTGGAGACGCAGACATTCAATAGGACGAGGCTTTGCGCTGTGGAGACGCAAATATTCAATATGACGAAGCTATAAACTGTGGAGACGCAGACATTCAATAGGACGAGACTCTGCGCTGTGGAGACGCAAATATTCAATATGACGAAGCTATAAACTGTGGAGACGCAGACATTCAATAGGACGAGGCTCTAAACTGTGGAGACGCAGACATTTAACAGGACGAGGCTCTAAACTGTGGTGACGCAGACATTCAATAGGACGAGACTCTGCGCTGTGGAGACGCAAATATTCAATATGACGAAGCTATAAACTGTGGAGACGCAGACATTCAATAGGACGAGACTCTGCGCTGTGGAGACGCAGACATTCAATAGGACGAAGCTCTAAACTGTGGAGACGCAGACATTCCATAGGACGAGGCTCTGAACTGTGGAGACGCAAACATTCAATATGACGAAGCTATAAACTGTGGAGACGCAGACATTCAATAGGACGAGACTCTGCGCTGTGGAGACGCAGACATTCAATAGGACGATGCTCTAAACTGTGGAGACGCAGACATTTAACAGGACGAGGCTCTAAACTGTGGAGACGCAGACATTCAATATGACGAGACTCTGCGCTGTGGAGACGCAGACATTCAACAGGACGAGGCACTAAACTGTGGTGACGCAGACATTCCATAGGACGAGGCTCTAACATGTGGAGACGCATACATGCGATAGAGCGAGGTTCTGCGCTGTTGAGACGCAGACATTCAATAGGACGAGGCTCTGCATTGTGGAGACGCAGGCTTGCGATAGGGCGCGTTTGTCTTCCCGAGTGGTTTAGCACGCCGTGCGTCGCTTCTCACTAAATTTCACAATAGAACGTCATGTTATTTTATTGTCAGGCCAGTGTAATTATTCTGTCCATCGTAACCTAGAAAAGTCACTGTTTTTCTTTCTTTTTCTATTCTTTTCAACGTCATCTTCTTCCTCCTTCCTCCTAATTCCTTCTTCCTCCTAATTCCATCCACTTTGAAACTTTCTCTCTCTCATTTTCCAATCTAATCCACTTTTCTACTCCATCCTCAAACCGTCCATAACCCATTTTCTTTACTCTTCATCTTGGCCTTTCAACCCGAACAGCAAACACGCACATACACTTTCTTTTGTTTGTTCATTTCTCACAATCTATGATAAACAACCGGTTCTAGACTTTTTCTAAACAAATTTTCTTCCTGTCTGCTTTATTTTTTTGAATACGGTTTCACTCATTTAGTAGTCGTCATCATAAATACGTGTTCATGTCCCAAAAATTCGAACTTTCTTCCTGTCAAAGTGTAGCTGTATTTGTATTTAACCTTCAAGGGTCTCTCTCTCTCTTTTTCTCTCTCTGTCTCATTCGCTTACATGATTCATCAACCGCGTTCCAATTGCATTGAGACGTAAATATTTATTTTGTGTGTGTGTGTCTGATTAGTTGGAAATTATTTACGTATTTAAATAGCAATTTTTATAGCTTTTCGTCCATATTTTAAGACCCATAAACAGTACGCTAATTCAAATGCGCTCCAGCGCACTTTCTCAATAATTTTGGAAATTTTGAATTTTTCACTTTTTTTTGGAGTCATTTTCGATGTATACACCGAAATTTGCCCATTTTTCAATTAGGAATTTTTTATTGTTATAGTTTTATTTGAAATATGTGCATTAATAATTTTTTTTTGAAATTTTTTTTTTTGAAATTTTTAAAAATTAAAAAAAAATTTATTTGCATTAGAGCGCGTTTTCATCACTGAGCGACAAATGTTTCGTCATTTTTTCCCTATGATAAATCTAATCTAATCAGCTTGTTATCCACTATCAGAAAAGTCCATTGTGACCAATCGCCGTGACTTTCATCCCCTCTTCTCTCTCTCTCCCTCTTTCTGTTTTTTCCTCTGATTTATGCGAATGTTTTCTATTTTTCCACTCTATTTTCTCTATTTCTGACTGAAAAACTAGTTGTTCCTTTGTTTTTAATTACCCGCAGAAAATTGGAAAATTTTAGCGAAAAAAAAATCGCTCCGAACAATTTTGTCGTTTTTCTTGATGAAAAAAAAATACCAGAAAAACGCTAAAAATTCGAAAAAATCGCTAAAAAACAACTGTGTAGATATACGCTAAACAAGGCGAGCGTGTGTTATAACGGAGTGTCGTTGAATTCCTATATTTAATTTTGCAAAAACCCACAAAATTCTGTGATCTCTCAATCGTTTGATTTCATTGATTTATACCAATGTTTTTCTGGCTGGAAAACTAGTTGTACCCACTATTTTACTTCTTTTTTTCTCCCATGCTTCCCCATTCCACATTCCCCATTTTCCAAAGTTTCTCTCTTTTTGTGTTTGTTTTTGTTCTTTCTTATTGCAAAATTCCATCTTTGAATTTTTGTCTTCCGCCTTGCCCTAAGAGATTCAGTTATGACGCTCCAATGTTCCGCAATTTGAATTTGACCTGCGGAACATCGGAGCGTCGTAACGTAAACACAAAATACTTTTTCTAGCTACAAAAAAGTTGCCAATTTCGGTACTTTTCCAAACTGATTTGAATATGTATTTGCCTTATAATCCTATCGAGTGCACGTCCACTATCTCTCTAACTACATATAACTTTCCCTTCAACTTTGTTCATTTTTGTGACTTTTACAGGCAGAATGATGGAAAAAATTCGATTCACGGTGTCGCTGGAACGACCCTTTTATCAGCCCGGGCAGACTATTCTGGTGAGTTTTTTTTTTGGACCATTGAAAAAAAATTATTTGCAAATCGCTAATTGTCACCGTAGCCCTGCTGGGCGTGGGCACCGCTCATTCCTTTAAGTCACATATTGAAAACGCGAAACTCCGCCCACTTATTTTTTCGCATTCACGCGAACAAAGTTCTATTTGAAGAGACGCAGACAAAAAAGGGATCGCATAGCAGACTCATGTTTTCATGCATCCTGCAACTCGATTGATTCAAAACTTTGCCTAAACTTTCCTAATTACTCAGGGCCACGTTATCTGCGACTTCCACCAACCCATCCAAATCGACAGCGTCGAAGGCAGAATCCACAGCGAGGTACACTTCTTCCACCAGCCCTCATTTGTCCACAAGACTCGAACTATAATAGACGAGAGATCAGAGCTATGGAGATATCAGACTGTCAGTGAAATGCTCGGAATGCACGACGAAGTGTTTTACGATGAGAATCAGAATCCACAACACTTTTCAAGCGAATCACCATCCGGCAGCTCAACGTTCACCTCGACGGCCACTTTTCCAATTCGCTGTCAACTTCCGCACTTTGCACCCCCCAGTTTTCACTGTCCAGGCTCCCCGGTCACTGTGCGATTTGCATTAGAGGTTTGTTGTTTAAAAAATCAACGCTTAATAATAAGTTTCATTGTCAGATCCAACTCTTCAACCAAGGCGTCAAAGTTGCCTGCCACGAGGAGAACCTGATAGTTTTAAACTATGAATCTGCGGAGCAAAATGTCACACCAAAGCCAATCAATTTCGACAAGACGTTTCACTTTTCAAAGTATGAAAATTAAATCCCTCACGCACCCAACTTGGCCATTATTCCAGAGAACGTTCAATCTCTCTCGACATGCTCTTGCCCTCCACTGTCTTCTCGACCACCGCCAAAATTGAAAACTGTATTACTGTAACTAACAGGTATGGTCTAAGTGATGGGTACTAAATACTTCAGAATAGAACCGTAACAAAATAGAACGGCCTGAAATGGAGCCGCTCGAAAAATATTCCGCTGTACATTATGGGTGATAGAGTTTCAATTGTTTTTTTCGCTCAACACTTTTACTTGTACAGTCCCATTTTAGGCAGTTCTATTCCGAATTATGTAGCACCAAACGATCTAATTGTGATTTAACCATAATTTTTCTGATCAGATGGAAACAATCTTTGAAATACGTGCATTTGAACGTGGTGAGACGGATTTCGGCGTTGAATCAGAATGACGAGGTGGTGGATACTGTGAAAATTGACACTACAGGTTGGTATATAGGGTTGTCCCTACCATTTTTTTTTTTGAGAAAATTATTAGAAACTTCTCGCTACTTTTCAAGTGACAAAAGCGGGGTATAAACCCTGCTCTTTTTCCCGTTTTTCTGCGTACTTTTCCGGTTTTTTCACAGCCATCGAAATGCCGATTAGGTGCCAACCAGGTTTGTGCAAAAACGAAAACAAAAATTTTCGAATTTTCGATTTTTTCCAAGTTTTTCGAAAAAAAATTTCGACGAGAATTTTTTCGAGGAAGATCGAAACTAAAAAGCAGCTCGAAAAACACGAGAATAATGATTTTCTAATACTTGGATCAATTTTAGATCCTAGATTTAAGATTAGTATGATTTTTTGATCGCACCTCTAGAATTTTAAATTTAGGATACGTTTGTTTCGAAAGAGTCTCAAGACAGATTTATGAAACTTACTGTAAAAACTCTATTATATAGCCATAGCAGTATATTGTTCGAAACAAAGTTTAGCGGGCATTATATTAGGGATGGAATTCAATTAGGGGGTGGCATTCTATTATTCGACGCGATTTTTTTCAAATTTTTTTCAAATGTTCGAACAATTTGAAAGCAGTTCACTTGGAAATTGCGTATCTCATTTTCTACGGTACAATTAAAAATATTTTTACAAAAGTGGCAATATATTAGGGGTGGCACTCGAATAGGGGGTGGAGGGATGGTCATTTAATAGAGTTTTTACGGTATTTATGAAAAATGCGGGATTTCTAGCAAAGTTTAAGTTTTAGCTGACGTCAGTGCCAGTAATGAATTGAAAACCGTTTTCGATTTATTTTCGAATTTTCGAAAAAATAACTCGAAAATGGATGTCGAAAATTGTTTTTTCGAAAAAAAAAGTCGAAAATGAAATTAGTTTTCGACTTCTTCGAGCACCCCGTTTTCGCACAAGCCTGGTGCCCAACAATGCGCCAGTAATGTATTTCTGGGTGGTGTCGAAAAGGGGCGTGGCTTTTTCCACGGTTTTGATCACTCTGGCTGTTCAGCCGAAAGGTCATTTTGACAGACACTAGACATTTTGATGGCTACTAGCCCTTTTCAATAGATATCAGCCGTTTTCTATGACTATTAACCACATAGCTACCTATGCCCGCGATATACGCGCCGAAGATGCCCTGAGAATGGCCAGAAATCGAAATGAAGTGCGAAAGAAGTTGAAGAGAAAAACCATCGAAAACGGCTAATAGCCATCGATATCGAGACGTGCGCCAAACGCATATGGCACACGTCACGAATTCAATGGCTATTAGCTTAAAATTTCCAGTGTTTCCTCACTTTTCACCATTTCTCAAACTTCCAGGTGTCGGTCTGCCGTCCGGAAAACAGAAGATCGCGGTGGGCGAAACCTACTCGTTCCGCCCACGGTTCAACATTCCAGCCCTTCCGCCCAATATTCACGTCAAAGGCCTTTTCAAAACCGAATACTCGCTCAAAGTCAGCATCGGACGAGCTAATAATTTTGTGCTCGCTTCCTACGAAGTGCCAATTACCATCATCACTACGGAGCAAGACGCCAAAATGAGCTATCGGCGGGGAGAAGGTTGGTTTTTGGGTGTTTGCTAAATGCGCCGCCTCTGCGTCTCAGCAGTGCAGAGCGTTCTGCCAAGCTTGTTGTTAGCTATTTGAACACGTGCAAAAATGAAGACGCAGTGAAACGAGAGTTATGGACCTATTCAAAGTACTGTAGAAAATCGGAAAAAAATGACAAAAAACTGGGACAAAACTCGGAAAATGCTCCGATTGGTCTGAAACTTTGGGAGAAACTGTCAAAAATGCTTCCGGACTTTCTCAGAAAATTTTGGACCGAAATATCGATTTATAAAAATTTTGATTTTTTTTCTGAAAATTTTCTAAAATCGACAAGCCTGGCTGCATCAAAAGCTACTTTTGATTTCTTTTCATTTCTAAAAATGTTTTTTCTTCACTTTCTTTCAAATTTATTTTTCATTCATTTCCTGCGTGTGCCTTGTAGCGCAGATGGTTAAGCGCTTGCATTTCAAACGAACGACACAGGTTCGAGTTTTTGTGTTGGTCTCGGGCGCTCATTTCGCTTCCGCCATGCAGTTTGCAAACAGACACACCAAGAAACTCAGTTACAGACCCAAACGGAATTTTATATATAAGGATGATATTTCGGTCCAAATTTTTCTGATCAAACCCGGAAGCATTTTTGACAGTTTCTCCCAAAATTTCAGACCAATCGGAGCATTTTCCGAGTTTTCTCCCAGTTTTTTGTCATTTTTTCCGATTTTCTACAGTACTTTGAATAGGTCCATTAGCCTATTTTCAGAAGTTCTAGTCGACATTTCATCATCTCACCACAACAATAACAACAACAACAACAACATTTTAAGCCAACTACCGGTAGATTTGCTAGCCTAATTGATTAAGCAATTTATTTAAACTTTTTATGTCTTTATCTTGTTAAACATGTAATACATATAATAAAAAAAAAGGAGAGAACATTCATAAAGCATTTAAAGAGTAATGAGGTCATCTTGTCGTTTTTTGTTGCATTTTCGACTGAATTGAATTGCACTACTGTATTTATCGTTAATCTTTCCAATTCTCTACTTTGGCGGACTGCCCGAACCGACCACTGTCATTGGCGTGATTTCCACTGGCTTTGGGATGTCGGATTCTGAAATTTGTGGCATAAACGTAAACGTAATGACCTTCTCAAAAAGATTGTCAGCACCTTGTCCAATAACATTACTGGCTCCGGTGGCCGACAGAGTTTGAAGTGAGGCGACCACCGCGATCGTCTCTCCCAGTTTTTTCGAGTTACGACGCACTTTTTTGCGCTCTGGAGTAATAAGCTCCGTTTAGAGGTTGGTCAGATTCGATTTACCTTGTTTCTTGGCTTTCTCATTGGTTGGCGAGACGTTGATGGTGCGAATGCGGCCGCGGAGGAGAGCAGAGCCCCACATGGATGGTGCATCGGATTCGGCGACCAGCTTTCCGTTTATCATTTTGCGACCGTCTGAAGGTAAAAATTGTGTGAAGGTAGGCATTCGGTGTCCGCTCGAAGCTATCTGCCCGTCGAAATCGGGGCGTCAAAATCATGAAAAATAGGTCCCAAGCCAACACCAAACTTGTGCCGATAAAGTGCCAACTATGTGCCAATAATAGCTAACAGCCATTGTCAACGGATACTAGCCAGATAGCCGCCTAATCGGCATCGAACATTCCCTGACTCGTGGCTCTGCGTCTCAATTTTTTGCACGCCTTGAAATAGCAAAAAACTTGGCTGGTTAAACGCTCTGCACTGTGGCGACGCAGAGATTGCAATGCGACACGACGAATTGCCAAACCACAACCACACTTTTAAAACAGTCTAGCACGCCAATTCGCCAACTCTCACCTTCCGTATAAGTGATCACATCTTTCTGCTTAACCTCGGAGAACTTTTGCAAATCGCCATCCACGCCAATTTCATCGGAAAGCTTTCGGTTTGTGGCGTAAAACTCCACAGAGTCGGTCGGCGAGTTCATCATTCCGAGCATCTTGTCAAATCAAACTGTTTTTCTAGAAAAATTCAATTCGTCCAGATTTGGGATGATTCATAAGAAAAACGTGATCGGTCAGAGCGGAAGGAGTGAGTGATAATGACAGAAATGAATAGATAGAACAGATACTACATATTCTCACAATCAGGGAATTTTTGACTATTCGGTTAGTCGTCAATTCCCCCCATCGAAATGAGCTACATATAAAAAAAACGTCTCTTGAAAAAAAAAACCCCAAAGCAGAATCAGAATCCGAATAGGACCTCGAAAAGACGTCCAATATATATATGGAAGTCAAGTGAAAGTGGGCGGAGCCTGTTGTTTTCTCGACCCGGTCACTTATGTGTCGTCTTTGACGAACAAGATAAAGGAAAAGATGGAGACACGGTTTGCAGGAAAAAATTAGAGAAGAATGCGACTTGTAGATAGATAGGCACGAATGAATCACCTAATTCGATTCCAGCTCAACGCGTTACGATCTAAACTTGATTTGCCCAAAAAGGTGTGTAGGCAAGAGGAAGAAGACGAAGAAAAATAGGGAGAGAAAGGCGTCGAAACAAAAAATACTGTAGTTTTAATTTGATTTGATGACGTTACCAAATGCATGGCATTTCAAGTCTCGATTTCGATCTAATCGCATTTTCAGCCGGACATACAACTGGATTTCAGACAAAGCTTGATTTTTCGGTCTCACCACGCTCCACAGATATGATATGTATGATATCTATGTAGACGGCGATGACGTCAATGACGTCACTTTCATTTGATCTTCCATCTTGATCATCACAATCTTTTGTAGGCCAGAATCGTGTTAGCCAAATAAATATGCTATCTGTATCCTCTGTTGCAGAACGATTGCTTGTGGAAACCTAAGATGATCTTATTGTTCCCAATTAATGAATTCCAATTTTAGGTGCCCGATGGGCCTATGGCGGATGCTCAAGAGTCTAGAGAGACCTATTAAAAAGAGGAGCCTAAGAAGATAGTATTTGTCCAACTCAGCCGTCGATTAATCAGGCCACTGATGACCATTAAGCCTATTTCGAGCCACAATTTTCACGTCGATATGCCCGCCTCTGCCAATGACCTTATGACTACAATGGACCCATCGTGAATGCTCATCAGTCTAGGTAGACCCATTCAGAAGTAGTAGAAGCTCTTCCAGCACAGATTTATCAGAATTCGGAAACGGGCTTTCAATAAATTTTTAAGCCTCCAAACCCCAGCTATGGATTGGTTAAATTACAGCCATACAGCTCAGCCTAAAGTTCTGGAAATGGCAACGTGTCGACGCGGGAAATTTTCGAATTCGGTTTGGAGGAAAAAGTGGTCTTGGTTTTGATCTTGGTCTCAATTTCTAGTCCACGAAGTTGTCAACGGTAATTTATTTCGTGGGACAGAAAATGAAGGGAAACGTTTATCTCCCATATGGAATTTCGTATCTTTCAGCATTTCCACTGGATAGGAAATCGAACGTTCTCCTTTCATTTTTCAGCCTCGTAATTCGATTCCCTACCGTTCACAACCTCGTGGACTAGAAACTGAGACCAAGATCAAAACCAAGACCATTTTTTCCCTCAAAACCGCACCCGAAAATTTCACGTCACCTGTGTCTCGGCACGTTCACGAATTGTCATATCCCTGAACTTTTTTGCCGTGCGGTAGGGCTGAAACTTGATGAATCCACAGCAGAATTTCGGTCGGGCTTATCGACGTGAAAGATGGGAGAGAGACAAGGACCAAGACCGAGACTACGTTTTCCTTCAAACCGCACCCAAATCACTAGATCACCTTCTTTTACCCTCGAATCGTCGTAACCCCTAGAGCTTAACGGATCCACAGCTGTTGAAATCCTACTTCAGAATTCTGACCTTGTACTCTACTCCCGGAATTGAATTTCCAACCGCTCACAACCACGTGGCCTAAAAACCGTTTTCCTTCCGTGTCAACACATTACACTAGACACTTTTTTAAATCTATATTTTTCTCGTTCAAAACGTCCAAACTATATTTCAATCCAGCCGAATTTCACATTTTGTTTCTTTTCGGGGAGAGAGACCAATACCACTTTTTTCAACCAAACCGCACCCAAATCACTAGATCACCTTCTTTTACCGTCGAATTGTCGTAACCCTAAAACTTTAACCAAAGCGGTAAAGCTCCAAATTTACATATCCACAGCTGTTACAATCCTGCTTCAGATTACTGGCCTTGTACTCTACTCCCGGAATGGAATTTCCAACCGCTCACAACCACGTGGCCTAGAAAACGAGACCAAGACCAAATGACTATTTTCCTCGAAACCGCACCCAAAAATGTTCCGTGTCAACACGTTCACGCAATTACACTGGACCAATTTCTTATTCTTAAACTAGTGTAGTTTTCCTCGTTCAAAACGTCCAAACTATAATACGCTGCGACCAGCATCTCAATCCTGCCGAATTTCATATGTTCTTTCTTCTATTCCCCCCCCCCCCCTCTCCTTCCTTCCTTTCTTCCGGGTTCATTGTTCGTCTACAAGCAAATTAGTCGGGCATTAGTTACAACTGTCAACCTATTCGAACCTGTTCTTCATTTTTTTGCTTCGTCTTCATTTCAGCCCTGAACCATGTCCCATCTTTTCCAGACGTCTCCACATAGAACAACAGGATGTGACAACACGGCATCAGCTGTTTAATACGACGACGTCGCACTGTTGTGTCGTGTCATTTCCCCAAAAGTACACACTCGAGAAGACGTCAGCACTGTTTATTATTCCGAATTAGTGGGTAGACGTAACATGTTGACGTCAAAATATCAAAATACCAGTTAAAGGTACCCGATTACTGTAGATCAATCAGATGACTTGGTTGCTCAATTACGTGGCGTCTAATTTGATA
Organism: Caenorhabditis japonica; assembly: GCA_963572235.1. Taxonomy (NCBI): domain Eukaryota; kingdom Metazoa; phylum Nematoda; class Chromadorea; order Rhabditida; family Rhabditidae; genus Caenorhabditis; species Caenorhabditis japonica. The sequence goes on along the minus strand of OY754343.1, from coordinate 18,691,469 downwards.
AGAATCAGAATCAGAGTCAAATCGAGTGTCAGAAGCGACATGTACCTGATCATTGCGAGATTGATAGTGATCAATGTGCCAACGGCGTAGACATACGTCAATAACCACCGTATCCACTTAATTAGCATTAACCACTTGTCTCGCCTCAAAATCTCTTTAGAACTGGTTAATAATTAGATTTTGACTGTTTGAAAATGTCAAAAACAACTCAATGTCAGCAATAAGATAAAGGGTATAACATGTTGCTATTTAACAAACAAACGAAAAAACGCTTGCAAATCAAAAGCATGTGACTCACGTCATCAATCACAACTAATCATATGTATGATGATTGATCATTTTTCTTACAATTAGAATACAAGATTTGGTAAATAAACATTTGAGGTCGACTGTGTAATACATTAAATAGCTACATTCAACTTGCAAAAGGTGGTTCTTTGTCTCTGCCCTGTCTTCCCGCTTCTTCAATTTGTGACTAGGAAACTTGTCAAAACCGCGTGAACCCCTGCGGATTCCACGCGAACTTAATTCACGTGGAAAATGTCAAAAAGAAACGCAGCCAGTTTTTGAAATTGATCAGTCGTCATTTCCTGATCACTTTTGCGAAGCACAAAACTCGCATAGTGAAAAAAGAATATGCAGAACAAGTCGACGACTGATCCAAAAACTGGAAATGACGATGTGAAGGAGCATTTGAAAAAGGTAAACTTTCACTTCCAACTACAACTACACACCAAGTTGCTCCCATTCAGAAAACTGCGGACGAACTGGCACAAATGGCCATGGTGAACCGCGCCTTCTCAGCCGAATCATCCGACGAGCCGCCACCACCGTTGCTTCAGAAGCGATCCGAATCATCGTTGGAGCCGTTGAACACGCAACTCAAGTCGGTTCCACTCGTCAAAGCGTTCAATTCGGCGGAGAATCAGTTGGCAAAGGATCCCAAATAAGTAAACTTGTGAATGGTTCTCACTGATATAAATTCGAAATTGCTTTGGACCGACTAACTTTCCGTCCTAGATTGTCTCGTATTATCGACACTCAGAAAAAGACTGCATATCTTTGTTTTTCCAATGTCTCGTTTATCTAACTTCTCAAGAAATTTTTAGCTAATAGCCATTGAAAACGGCTGACAGCCATCAAACTCGGGTCGCGTGTCATATGTGTTTGGCGCACGTCCCGAATCCGAAGGCTATTCTCGCTAATAGCCATGGAAAACGGCTAATATCCATTGAAAAAGACTAGCAGGCACCGAATTAGGTTCGTGTGCCAAATGCATTTTGCACGTGTTAGGGAGGGACTACGTTTTTAAAAACTCATGATAATTCAGGAATGCGTATTTTCGGGCGCCCCATCTCGCGTCTCTGCGTCTTTATTTTTACACGAGTTTATTTATCTATTTCAACTTGGCAGAATGCTCTGCACTGTGGAGACGCAGAGAATGCGATAGGACACGTTTTCTTTTTAGTAGAGTCTGGCACGCCGTGTCCCTCATGTGCAGTATGCAAAGCGATTACCAATTTGGCAAAGAAGTCCACGGCGTGCTAGACCCTACGGAAAGGAATTTGCGCCTTTTTGAATGTCTGCGTCTCCACAGTGCAGAGCGTCAAAAATGGAGACGAAGAGACGCGAGAGTTGGCGGCCAGAAACTTGAACTCAAAAAAGATTTCTGAAACGTAAATAGTCACGAAGAGTTAAGAAATAATAGTGTTCATTTTATTCTTATTAGGGTGGCCAGAAATTTGTTATTTTTTCCAGTTTTCGACCGATATTGATTGATGATTGCTGCTGTTCATCCAATTATTTCGGAATATTCGAGTTGTGACGATAATTTCCGTCATTACAAATGCAATTGTAGAAAAAAAATAATGCGGCGACCGGCAGTAACCTGAAAAACAGGGTGCACCTCAAAATTTTCATCTCGTTGTTGAAGAGGTTTGCTCATTGCTCATCTTTGATTGGGTTACGGTAGGTCGCTGCTTTAGTCTTTTGATATTAATATTTAAATGCCTGCAATATTTTTAAGTAAATGTGATTATAATAGATTCTTGACGGAGTGGCATTTCACGTGAAACTGGGAGACGAGAAATCTCTTCATTTCTTCAGTTATTTCTTTATTTTTTCGAATAAAAACGTGAAAAAGTGTCACTTCGCCATGAATACATCATATCGTGGATAGAATGCTAATAAATACGTATATTATTGGCCCGCCAAAATGATCAAACGCGCTCCGCTGAACTCAACGGTAGGCGATTTTCATTTTGGTTTCCAAATTATTTAATTTCACGTTTTTTTGAGAGACCAAAATGAAAATCGCATACCATTGAGTTCAGCGGAGCGCGTTTGATCATTTTGGCGGGCCGACAATTTAAAAATATTAAAAAAAATAACGGTTTGAAAAAATAAACATCAACATTTAATGCGTCGGATTGCGCCGTATTAGCTGCGATACCCGCGAACATCGGAGCGTCGTAACTGAGCCTCGCTCTTGAACAAACACACTATACTTTTTTGTTGCTTTTTTTGTGTATACTATTTACCATTTCCATGCATTTTCTATGTAAACAATGACCAGTGGTCACTCTTTTTCTCCACTATAAAGATAAGTACTCTCCGAATTCCTACCATCGGTTTGCCGATGCCGATTTAACTAAAGATGTTAGAATTATTAGTGCAATTGGTAAAGATAAGCAAAACGTACTCTCTGCAAAAAAAAAAGAAAATGAATCACTGTGAAAACAACAAAAAAAAAGCGTTGACCGAGCCGGAAACTCACTCAATCAGAAGGGCAAGGAGAGACAAATTTGGAAGGGCTGAAACTGATGTAATGATGATTTTAGGCTGGCTGTTGTTTGTGACGCATGCTCCATGTGTTCTTTTGTTTTGTTTTTTTTGTGGAGTTAGAATGAGCAACCATGAGGATAAAATTAAACAACGTAACTGCGATAGATCTATTGTGATTCTGAGTAGATGCGGTGTCGTGCAACCCTGTGGGATCTAGGAAACATGACCTGAACCCGGAAACCCAAAATCTAAGATTTAAAACTTAAAATCTAACTTTAAGCGCAAAACAACCCGGCTATCCTCTCCTCTTCTACTGCAGATAAATAAAATTCAGAATAATTTCAAATAAATAAACCGTACAGTACAACCCCAATTCTCCCGTCTCTATCCTAAGCTCCACCCCCTTTTGCTCCAAGTGATAAGCAGAAGAGCAAGAACTTTAGTAACTGCCCCCACGCAAGTAGTATTAAAGGCGCCGTTCAGAACTACCATCACCACAATTAGTAGTGTGACTCACTCAGTGTCTTGAAACAAATATGACTATTGTCAGCCTGCTTCTGCTGCTCACTGTACTACTACCCATCCTAGAAGCCGCTTCAAAGCTTCCCAGTTTTAAAGTGCATGGCAGTTTAACATGCCGTGGCGAGCCTATCAAAGGAAACATTCTTATGGTCGATGATAATTGTGAGTCTTCGTTTTGAGCTAGCTAGTAGTCATTGAAAAACTGTTAATTTTTTAGCAGGTATTGAACGAAAACATCATTTTTAAAAGCTATTTTCTATGGGAAAAACAATGAAATTGAAAAAAAAAACGTTAACATCCTATTAAAATTGTGATGGCCTAGAACTCCAATATTGGCAAAAGTAGTTCCCGCTCTTTTTTTAGCAAATTTTAAGTCAATAACAATGCTAAATTCAACACTATTTTTTTGCATTTTTTCAGTTAAATATTTACTCAAATTTCGAGTTTGTATATGTACTGTTTCTTGACCTCAAAATTAAAGCCTTCCGACGGCAAAAAAGCCCAGACCTATCGAGTGAAATTTATAACATAAGATTTTATTTCGCCATGTATTAAATTAAAAATATCATAAATAGAATATAAAACAAATTTATTCAATTTTCAACAATTGTGAACCAATATTGTGTTTTTTAAACAAAAGACGGCGTGCTGGGCGGAACGTTATTGGCAACGCGCTCCGCTGAGTGTCTGCGTCTCTTCTGCGAGAGTCGCTACAAAACAACCATATCCTCGCACTCTGCTTCTTTGCGTCTCCTCTTCGTATCAGTTTAACGCAGATGAGTGGCTGTGCAGCTAAATGAAGCCTACGGTAGAAAAATGCGGCCACGCACAGGGCAGAATTATTTCGGGCAAAACGCGCAGTTTAAATTATATTTTTCAACATTCCGTCCAACACGCCGTGCAAAAATCGCCCGAATTTTCCAGCCTGCAAGAAGTTTTGAGGTTTTTCATGCTTCAAATTTAAATATTCGAGTTATTAAAATTAAAAGATAAAAGACAAAACTATTACAAAGAAAAACGGATTTTAAATACGTAGAGAAAAATAAATAAAAAATCGATAAAATATGCGGACACCGAAAGCGCGCCAAAAAATTTAGGCACCGCAAAAGAACAGAAAAAATCATCAAAAATCGACAGAAATAAATATAATAATTAAAGCGAAAATCATACGAAAAAAAAAACCGAGCAGTGGGCGGAGTCTCGTAAATATTTACGTACGCAACGCCAGTACGCAAACACCGAGTGCCAATTTGAATAAAACGACGATAAAAGAGTTTTGAGCTTGCTTTTTTTTAAATAAATAAATAAATATAAATATTTCCAATCCACACTTTTCCAGTCGCCTTCACCGACCACCTCCTTAACGAGCGTAGAGTGGCCGATGACGGGAAATTCAATCTGTTCGGCGAGCCCGACGACGACTGTCTCGACATTCTTCTAATCGTCGAGCACAAGTGTCACAACTGGAAATTCGGCCGCCACGATCGTCAAAAGCTGAGGGTGTACTCCGAGTTTCGAGTGAACCTTCAAGATTTGAACGAAAGCAATTTGGACTTGGAGATGAACATTGAGCTGCTCAATAGTCAAGTGAAAATGTCATCGCCAATGATTCCAGCCTGGAAGTGCTTCTTGTATGGAAAGCGGTACGTGTACTATAGTGTAGTGTCCAAAGGAAAATTTTTAATGTTTTTTTTCCACTTTCAGAATGTTCTCCGACAATCTCAGCCGCATCAAAAACTTGCCAATCTGGAAATTCTTTTGAGACAAACAAATAGATAATGGACAAACATGTAGATAGGCGGGTAAATTTAACAAATTGTACATATTTAACAATTTAAATAAAGATGTTTTCTAGTCATGATGATGTTTTATTATATTCAACGGCAGTGGTATGATGATGATTACTCACAGTTTGGGTGAATTTTGGGAGGGATGAAAGGAAAGGGAATAGCGAGAGGTGATAATATGATAGAAACAAAGCTATAGAGGAAATGGGAAAAAATGGGTAAAAAAGACACGGATACTGTAGATAGATAGAACGGGGACATGTAGATGATGAATATATAGATAGGAAAACATAATTAGTGTTTGAAAAAAAGTGTTAGCCGGGTGGCTCAATGCACACTTCCAAGTGCACAGCACAATTGTTGGCCATGTCGGTGAACGAGATAAGATGACGTTCGAAACATGAAGTCGTGCCAGGCATATAATTCACAAATTTCCTGCGGGTGGAATCGCAGGAGAGGGTGGGATGAATGGGACGCGAGTTGGTGTAGAATACCTTCTGAAAGTGAGAAGCGAATGATGGAAAAAAAACCTTTAAATTGTGAAAACTGGAATCAAAATTTTGGAAAATGTGCCATTTAACTACAGTAATTCAATAGGCACAAAAATAAAAAAATTCAAAGATTATTCGCGTCAAAACTTCTAGTTTTCTAGAAGGTGCCGTTCTAACACAGGTTTTACGGTAAATCCTATTTTTGTTTTGGACTGTAACTTGAATGACACTTCGCGGTAAATTCTGGGTAAGGCTTCCATTCGGACCAATTTTCGTCCGTCCGGTCCGTCCGTTCGTCCGTCCGTCCGCCGTCCGTCCGCTTCGTCCGCGGTTCGTCCGGTTCGTCCGGTTCGTCCGCGGACGGTCCGGTTCGTCCGTTTCGTCCGGTTCGTCCGGCACGCTCTATTTGGCTGGGAATTTTAATTTATGGCACTCTCTTTAAAAATTCTGACATTGAAAATGTAAGCGGTTGCAAATTTATGTAGAATTAGCGTTGCGAAAACAAATTTTTTAATTTTTTTCCGAATTTTTGATAGCAGAAACAAGACATTTCTGTTGATATTTTTAAGAAAAAAGAACAAAAACAGCTTTTGAAAACAAAATATAACAGAAAGAAAAAGAAAAACTAACAAGAAAAAAAACGGACGAAGCGGACCGACCTCGGACGAACCGGACGAACCGGACGAACAGCGGACGAAATTCGTCCGCTTTTTTTTCGTCCGAATGGAAGCCTTAATTCTGGGCCAAAAAACTAGCTGCTCTCGCCACGATTTTGACAGACTACGATTAGGGTCCAAAGGGAGTACACGAGGTATGCCCGCTGGCCTAGAAAACGGGTGGCCGTCGATTTAAACTAATTTGGCGCCAACCCAAAATTTAAAATTTTCTTGCTTGAAATGTGGGCGGAGCCTAATTTGCTGGCGCGCCAGCAAACTTGCATGGCACACTTTCCGTGCTTGCGCAGTTTTCGACTCTCGAATTTTTTTAATTTTATTATTTTTCTTTCAGTAAAACCTGTTTTTCTTTGCAAAATATATGTATTGTATCTTTTAATACCATAAAATTGCCCAAACTCAAAACGAATATTTCGAAATGGTGGCTGAACCAAATTCGGCATTCTTAGGCTTAAAAAATTTCTAAAGACCTCAGCTACAATTCCGTTGCAGCACATGTGGGAAAAAAGTAAGAATTTATGTTTTTTTCCCGAAAAACAAAACGCCTTAAAATTTGAATTTCGCGCGAAAAAATCCAGTGGGGCGCGTTTGCTCGGCTCCGCCCACTTTTCAAATCCTGGACACCGTGTTTAGCCACAAAACATGCTAGGTAAGTGGAAATACGTAAGAAGAATGAAAAAAAAACATGCAAGAATAACCAAAAAATATTTAAAAATTCGTTAAGCGGCAAATGAGTTTGAATTGCCGCCGCTGCCGGATTTCTAGGCCATGCCTTGTGTACTCCCTTTGGGAGTCTTTTAAATTCTCTTGTAAAATTCGCCCAAAATAAGATGAATTCTTATTTTTTTCAGATTTTTTTATTATTATTTTACAACAAAAAAATAGAAGACCATGTGGAGTACACAAAGTCGCGGCCTAGAAAACTCGCGGCCAGCATTTGTTTCCCGAAAATTTACCGTTTTGAAATAAACAAAACCTATATTTTCGCTTAGCCGGCGCAATTTTTGCCGATTTGTAAATAATTTATCAACATAAATATTGTCGGTCCGCCAAAATGATCAAACGCGCTCCGCTGAACGTTGAATTTATACGTGAAATAAAATAATTTGGAGACCAAAATGAAAATCGCATAGGCTATGCGGCATAGCATTCAGTTCAGCAGAGCGCTTTTGACCATTTTGGCGGACCGACAATATAACAAACAACCGATTATTGCTGAACACGGTGTCCAGGATTTGAAAAGTGGGCGGAGCCGGATTTTTTCGCGCGAAATTCAAATTTTGACGCATTTTTATGTTTTCGAGAAAAAAAGCATTAATTCTAAATTTTTTTCCCACATTTGTTCCAACGGAATTATAGCGGAGGTCTTTAGAAATTTTTATAGCGTAAGAACGTCGAATTTGGTTCAGCCACCATTTCGAAATATTCGTTTCGAGTTTTTTGGTGTTTTTGCAGGATAAATCTTTACGAAAACCGAAGTTTGGGCAATTTTATGGTATTCTCCCTCCCCTTTCGGGTCGTGAGAAAAGGTTTTCTTTGATCCTGTAATCCTTTGTAAGGATTATTCTTGGCCGCGCAATGTCTGATGGTACAGTTTTTATTCGTTTAGCGAGTAAAACAGGGTTGTGAGTGTGAACATAGGTGTTGTGAGTGTGAACATAGGTGGTGGTATAGGCAAGGGCAGGCTTGAATTAATATAACCATAATAAAAAACCGTAAGTGAACAATGTAACCGGGGATTTTGGATTTTGTGAACCGTAAAACAGATAATATGTAATCAAAGGGTAAGTCAAAAAAGACAACTCTTGAAGTTAATAACAAGAACAGAACATCTCAACTAGTCAAAACTAAATATACGACAAAAAGGAACGGGTGTAGATCAAGATTTAACTAAACTTGTCGATGTGGTCGCATGAAGTCCTTGAGCACTTGGTGCATCAGTTAGATACCTGGCCACCGACGCATCTGATCTCCATCTCCCTTTTGCTTTAACTTCCTCGAAAGACAAACCGCTTGCTCTTAGCGCGTTCGCTGCACCTCTTCGAAGTGCGTGGTGTGTTGCGCCTTCAACTCCGGCATTCTTCAGCGTCTCCTTTGTCACCTTTGAAATGGCAGAAGGCGACAGCTTTTCTCGATTGTTGAGATTGAAAAAAATATAGTCGCTTTTGAACGCTGGCTCAGAGCATCTGACTCTCCATCTTGACAAAAGGATGTCCAGATCCGTTCCATCTTTGTATTCGACAAATGTTGAACGTCCTTGTGCCAGTTGGTCGTTTTTTGCGTGCCTAACGCGGATCTCCAGTACGTCGCCTTCTCTCTTCAGGTCGGTCCACTTTATTTCGGCGGCTTCTGAAGCTCGCAGAAGTGCTGTCCAAGAAATGAGCGTAATCAGGGCATTTCTTTCCGACTTGGGGTCTTGTACATCTACCCTTTTTACAATCTTTTCTACCTCCGTCCATGATATTTGACTCGGCTGCGTGCGACTTTCGATCTCTCTCTTTTTCATTGATTTTATCAAATCTCCAGCCAATTGTCCCCCGAAAATCGACAAATTGTTGTTTACCATTCGAAAGGCCGCAATGGCTTTGGCAATCGAACCACTGCCAACCACTTGTGATCGATGTGCTAGGTACAGCAGCAGCGATTGTTCTTCTTCCGGAAGATCCTTCTTTGCCATCCACGCTTTGCGCAGTCGATTTTCCGCTTGGTAAGCTTTCAATGTGTTCGGTGCTTTGGCGAGAAGAGCAGACTGGGCGAGAAGAGCAGCGAGGTTGCATAGTTCCGGCGACATGGCGACTTGTGTGATCCTATCGAAGAAAGCTTTCTTGGGACCTTCTGCAATTCAATTTAACATGGTTTTTATCTGTTAACGACCGCTTCCTTCCATTCTTCCCCGGGTGGGAGGGTGGGAAACCTAAACACTCGTAGAATGATGATAAATGTGCGGTGCGGTCTCTTTATTCTATATTCGCTGCGGGACCTACGGCTCTCGAAACTGCGTGTCCCTTTAATTTTCTCTGCCGGGAGTCGAGCGCGTAATTGAAAACATTTTTGCTTATGCCTAATTTTGAATCAAACTTTCTTTATTTTTATCATTTCAGTCTCAAGAAAACAAAATAATTAAAAGATACAATACATACATTTTACAAAAAAAAATAATAAAATAAATAAAACAAATGCGAGAGTCGAAAAATGCGCAAGCACCGAAAGTGCGCCATGCAAGTTTCTGGCGCGCCAGCAAATTAGGCTCCGCGTTCTAAAGACAATACAATTTTCGAAAAAACGTTGTCGGTCGCCGGCCTAGGAAACCAGGCGCGCTGGCCTAGGAAACCTCGACTTCGTGTACTCCCCGTGGTAATCAGAGAAATTTCGTTGAGTGATTCCGGTGATATTCGTTTTTCCAAAAATTTGGCCCCAACTTTAAAAAAAACCAGCGTAATTACCTCCACTTGGTCCTTGACGTCATCTTCTGTGATTCCAAATGTAAACAAACGAAAGTAGAGACGCGAGTGCCTTGCCGTCCGCTCATCTTTCCACGCAAACTCCAGAAGCGCTTTACAGAAGGCGTAAAGATCTGCGGCGGCGACACCTGCCAACTCGATGGGAAGCACAAGGAACATGTCTTGATTCGGAAACACCCGTTTAATATTGGCGCACACATTCTGAAACGCTGTCGCTGAAAGTCCGCCTCGTTCGAACAAGCCCATTGATTCGGCGAAACACGTTGCAATCTCGTCGCCCGATTGCATATCCACTTCCACCCTTTTAAATCCTGGATTATTTTGGTCCATGGAGTGAGACCGTGTTGCGACAAACTTCTCGTCGAATCGCATCGGAGTGAAAATTCGTTTACACGCCCACACTTCACAGTTGATCGACGAGTATCCGGTGATAAAGCGAATGTTGACAGTTTTGATGCGCCATCTGTAGAGTATCCAGTCGATAACCTCGCGGGGATGGGCGGGCGTTTGTTTTGACCACATGACGCGGTCCGAGAAGACGAGATCGAGCTGATCGCAGGTGATGTTTGCTGTTACCAGTGATTTGAGACGGTCAAACGCTTCCTCTCGTTTGCTGATCTCTGACACACAGTAGAAGGCGATTTCTGCGAGAAGTCTGGAGAAAAAATGAATTTTGTTTTTTTGTTTTGCGTCTCTACCACTAACATTTCTGTCAAAATCAGCTGCTTATAGTGCCTCCGACCTGGAATTGCTTCAGTTAGCGTTCGAAATTGAAGAGGTCCATAATAACGAGCTCGGGAAGCTATCAAATTACACATTGTGCATCCAGGGCACACTTCCTCGGCGCCTTTGTACGATATCATAAAGAACCAGTTGTCTGCCAGCAGATAATGTAATATGCACTTGTGAAGGTCCTCATCAAAGCGAGAAAAACCGGCGAAGAGAAGATCTTGAACTCGAATGCGGGCGACGGTGTTTAGAAAACTAAAGTAAATATTTCGCCATTTTAATTCGTATGAAATATTTCTTACGTGAAAAATTGCTCCGCATTGCTCATCCAAACTATCCGATCGTTAAGAAAAAATGACCTGTCCTGATCTGCACTGTGCTCGTCTTCATCCGCTTCTAATTCCTCCTCATCTGTTCGATTCGGGCTCACTTGCACTTTGGCAAACTCTGTTCGGACTTTACTTAACACTTCGTTGTTGAATGATTTGTTCACTAACTGAAAATTTTAATAAATTGGCGGAACTCGATTTGAAAAAAGTGTTAGGGCGAATTTTTGGTGCCTCCAAGAAGCTGAAATTACGAGAAATTTACGTAAAATTACTTATTTACGTAGAATTATACGTTAAATTCGTGAAAATTACGTAAAATCATAAATTAAAATTTAAAAATTGCGCAATCTGCAAACAAAACATCAAACTTGACGACAGAATGCAGACAAACTAACTGGCGGGAATTTCAAAAGAAAATTTAACGAACCCTTAATTGCAAATAGTCCAAAACTGATTTATTTTTACCGGAGACAATGTGTTTGATGAGATGGCGAACGATAAAGTCGTTGTTGAAGATTTTCTGCGGCAGATCGCATCGGGTATCCAATTTTTTCTGAAAATTGGAAATTTTCTTTTAAAACTATAAAATCCTCACAATTTTACGCCTGGGACTGTCGTCTTCATCGTCGTCGACAATGTCTTCGTGCAACTTTTTTCGAAGCTGCATGTCTGGAAATTAAAATTTTAGAATTTTTAAAAGAGGAAAATGGAAATTAAGGATGGAGAAAGGAGAACCGTACGAGAAAAAGGTGAAGAACGAGAAAACTGGCAGAGATGGAATAGATCAAAAGATGCGAGGAAAAAATATTTTCGCGGGCCTAAAAACTGTGGTTTCTTTTTTTTTTTTTTTTTAACTTTTAACCTTTATTTTGGAAAGAGTTATTTATTTAATTTATTTACAAAACGAAAATACTTACTTTTTTATAAACAGAAAACTTTGAAAAAGACGTTCGAGATTGACATCGAAAATGATATTTCTTCAATATTTTTTAACATTTGTATTCTCAGTACGGAGCGCTGCAAACGCGCTCCTTTCGCACAGTGCTGGACGCGGCCACGTTGGCGACGAGAGAGTGCAGAAAATTGAGAGAGCCGTGGCCGATGTTTTGCTCTGATTTCTCTAAACCTCACTCCAAATGCATGCGAAATTCTTTGTTCGATTGGAGCGAGTTTTCAGCGTTTTATACCGAGTATAGTTATTTTGTAAACTTTAATTTGCTCTATTGACCTATATTTGGCCTGTTTGTAGTTTGAACTTTCATTCCTTGATGTTTAAAATTTAGTAGGAGTTCGGTAAATTGAATACAATATCCTGAACAAAAAGCATTTAGCATGTTTATTTTAGGGTTTAACTTTTGAACGGAGACAATTAGGACAATAAACATTCCATTATAGACTTTCTTGCCCAATCTGCCTCTCTTTGGCCGTCGAAAAAAATTGAGAAACAGCAATTCCTCAAAAACCCAAATTCAAACGGCGCGCGCTTTGCGTGGTCTACAAACACCGTGCGGCCGCAGCGAGACCCGCTAATCTACCGTAGCAGACGCGCCTCCCTTTAATCCTAAAACAACTTCAGTATTTTCATCAACACATTCGTTTTTCTTCTTTTTCACCCTCTTTCTTCATTTTTTTTTTGTTGTTTTTGTTTTTGTTTGGGAGCAGATGCGATCGCCACTTTTTTTAAATTTTAGTTGTATACAGTTAATGTATTTTTTTAAAAGCGCGTTTCTCAATTTCGCTCGCATGTCCTTTATCGTTCTCCATTGAGATCGACAGCACCTCAGCACCTCGGCTTGCTCAGCACCCGAGCTCCAATCGAACAACGAATTTCGCATTCATTTTTAGTGAGATTTAGAGAAATCAGAGCGAAACATCGGCCACACTCTCTCAATTTTGTACTTTTCAAGTTTTACCAATTCAGATTGAACATTTAGCTCATTGTAAGATGTGATCTTTACACTCCTTTCTATTGTTTTTGATTGTTTCGGAATCTCCGGAAGATAACACTCATTGACAATTTGTTTCAGCTCATCGAAACCGGAATGTGGAGCAAGGTTCTACAGCATATAGAGGAACTTTAACAAAAAATTCCGATCGCTTGAAAATATAGATCTCACATACCGCTTCTTGCTAGCCAGTTTGTATGACTCCCGTGTTCAACCATGACCTCTCACCTATTGATCCGCCGCCCATCTTCCAAATGGGAGGCACCACATGCAACTGCAACTTGCGGATGGCCCCATATGACCCATCGTGAGATACATGAACTTCGTCTCTCGGACGTTTCGAAAGTGTGACGTTTCAAAAGTGCGACGTTTCAAAAGTGGACTTTTCGAAAGTTTTTCTGGATTTTTTCGACGCAACTATTTTACGAATTCACGTTGCCAATGGATAGACAAAGTTTCACTTTGTTGCGTCTCTTGTTCCCTCAATAATAACAATTCGCTTATTCCAGACTAAACGATACTGTACCGAGAATCGCCAACCAAATCGTACCTGCACCCGCGCACCTTGTGAACCTCAACTTCTTACTATCGTGTTAACGCTATCCGTGAGAAATTCTTCAACATTGTTAAGAGAAATCGAAAGAAAGAAACATTTAAATATGCGTTTTGATCTATTATTTGGGCAAAATTTTTGTATTCGAATAGTTTTAACTTTTATAACTTTTGAAAAATTAATAGATTTCTGTAAAACTGTATGAGACACTGCCTTGACTTACCGTAAAACCTGTAATATTGTGTTTTAAATCGACTTGCGAAATGAGAACGCGAGATTCCGCCCACTTATTTGTGCGCTACCTGTCTGCGTCTCTTCAAATATCACTGTGTTCGCGTGGCCGCGCACAAATAACTGGGCGGAGTCTCGCGTTCTCATGTCGCAAGTCGATTGAAAACACAATAGAGGCGCATGCGCCTCTATTTTCAACCCTTTCTTTTCGGTGCGCCTCAATTACAGGGGCTCTTCAATTAGAGGGTGCGCCTCTATTTTTCAACCTTATATTTTTCCGTTTTGAAAATTTTAAAACAGAACTTTATACAAAAAATACCAAAAAATACGGACTATTGAGCGCCACATCCTGAAATTAATCTTGCATCGCGCAAAGAGCGCAATTTGCGATTACGTTGATGTGAGAAGTAAGAAATATGAAAAATTAGAAGGAAAAAACGCGCTATTAGCCTTTTCGACGGCTATTTGCCATTTTCAGTGACTATTAGCCACCTAGGTCCCGACTCTCGCCATATACGCGCCAAATATTTCCTGAGTTATTCTGTTGTATTGTGTTTTCAATCGACTTGCGAAATGAGAACGCGAAACTCCGCCCACTTATTTGTGCGCGACAACGCAAGTTTTTCTTTTATTTTCGTTAATTTTTTATCTCCTGCTACCCAACGAGCAGAAGCCTACAAAATAGTGCATCGATTATCAGTAAGTTAATTTTTCGTTGATCACATCCTTTTCAGCAGAGTTACAGTACTTTTCATATCATGATCACAATAGGTAAGTCAACTTTTATACAGAGACTTATTAAAAATCAACGAAACCAAGGAGAATTCAAAAAAATCGTATGAGAATTGTTGATTGTAAACCCCGAAAATCCCAAAGAACCATCTTTAGGCCCTCTGACAAAACTTGACGAACTACAGACAAAGCCCCATAAGCGCCTAACATAAGCCGGCAAATCCCTTTGCCAGGCAAACGAGGCTCATGCATACGTTAGATCTCTTGACAAAGTTAACACTAACACAAAACCAAGCGGTCGCTGATTTACTACGTGAACTCAAAGAGAAACATTGAAGCCGTGAATGAATTATTCCGCGATTATATGACTCATTTAGAGCAGAGATCTTTATCCACCTCCGCATAAAAGGAAAATCGTATCCTCAGTATCTTCACAGAGTCCTCAATACTCTTTCACCACCGCCATGGCCCAATCAGTTCCACCAGGAGATATCGCCACCCAGCCGAACGCGAAGATCGTGTTCAACGCCCCGTACGACGACAAGCACACTTACCACATCAAGGTTATCAACTCGTCGGCTCGCCGTATCGGATACGGAATCAAGACCACCAACATGAAGCGTCTCGGAGTTGACCCACCATGTGGAGTGCTCGACCCCAAGGAGGCCGTCCTTCTCGCCGTCTCCTGCGACGCTTTCGCCTATGGACAGGAAGACACCAACAACGATCGTATCACTATCGAGTGGACGAACACCCCAGATGGTGCCGCCAAGCAGTTCCGTCGCGAGTGGTTCCAGGGAGACGGTATGGTCCGCAGAAAGAACCTTCCAATTGAGTACAATCCATGAGAGCCCGATTCCGTCTTCGGTTCGACACAATGATCGATTTTCCAATAAATTTTGTACATGTGCTGTCTTGTTGTTTGGGTTTTCACGATTATCACGCAACTTGTTGTTGATAGATCTCGATCTCGATGTGCGCTGTGTAGGCGTGATAAATTGATCGCACTGATGTTTATCACTTCCTCTCGGTAAACGCCTGCAACTGTTACGCAGACTTTGGCAACTTTTACGCAGCTCTTACGCAACTGTTAATTTACGCGCTATGGGTTTCTGCTAAAGATCTGCTCAAAAGCTGCGCAACTAAGGGGCTGCTACTGCTTTCACTTTGCTTTTCGTTCCTTTTCTCTTTTCTACTAGTAAATAAAACATACTTTTATAATTATTATTTTTATTTAAAAAAAGAAATAGCATTTAATACACATTATTTTCATCTCAACAACAAAAGAGCCGTGAAGGGCATGAGTGTCGGCGGTGGCTGGAAGGCGTCCTGTGAGAATGTCACGGCGAAGTTGGAGGAAGACGTAGTATCGTGCGTGATCGTCGACAATAGTGGTGGGTGTGGTCGGGTAGAATTTGACCTCAAAAGAGAACTCCCAAGGAAGGTCTGTAAAGTTTGTTTTGGGCTTTTAAGTCAACTGGGAATCATCAGAACACCAAAAAAAAAAACCAACTTTTCAATTGCTTATCATTATACAACCAGTGTCTGATGCCTTCCTTTGTCGTAGAAGCAGTGAGAAAAGTACTAGCGTTCTTCGATCGACAAGTCGCTCGTCACCTGACGGAACAATGCTTCACCCTCGGAGCCGCGCTGAACGATATATTTTTTTATTTTTGTTATTTTAAGTTTTACGCCCGTCCAAACAACTTACGTTAACCTCAAACTCCTTGTAAACTCCATCCGGCAGGCGAACTCGTGGCGCCTGCATTTTGGGATCTCTCGGGTGTTGGCTGGGCGCCGGTGACGTGGCGGATGGTGGATGGTGTTGTTGGTCGACGGGTTCTCTGTCTCTACCCATTTGCTCTGGAAATTAGGAATTTATTTGGCGCTCTCGGGAAAGAGAGAGAGAGAGAGAGAAAGAAGTTAGACGGTTATAGAAAACGAGGCGCGTCATCGGTGCCGCGCGGGTGCATTTGAATCGCAAAAATGCTGTGACACTTTTCAAAAGGGCGACCGAACTGGGCGGAAGCATGCTTTGCGGGGGGAGTTTTTGTGATTAAAAGTTTAAAGGTGAGCCTAAAAAGATAAAAAAAAAAGGTTACTGGGAGCCGATTAAACACTGTAAAAGCCTTTAGACTTTAAATCACAAAACATTCCGTCACAAAGCAAGCTTCCGCCCATCTCCCTCCGGTCGCATATTTGAAAAGCATCACACATGCTTCCGGCGCGTTGCCGCTGAACTTTCCGGACAAAAAATCAATGCAGAATTAGATTAATATATGAAACAAATCAAAAGCGATGCGAAACCGCACAAAAAAACGAGCAAAAAAAAGTTTTTTTGGGTTGGGCAAAACACGAACCCGCGACATTTGGATTTGTAATCACGGGCACTACCAACTGAGCCACAGAGGACAGAAATCTCTGCAGAACTGAGTGCTTATAAATGAATGATTAAGAGTGTAACGTGAGAAATAGTGGCGACCAGGCTTGTGCGAAAACGAAAACGAAAGTTTTCGATTTTTTCAAGATTTTTCGAAAAAAAATTTCGACGAAAATTTTTTCGACATTTTTTTTCAAAAAAAAAAAAAATCGAAAATGAAATTCGTTCTCGACTTTTTCGATCACCCCGTTTTCGCACAAGCCTGGTGGCGACGAAGTAAATATTCGCGCAAAAATGATTTTCTTATTATTTATTAATCACATTTTCTTTTTTTTTTCCTCGAAAATATTTTTTGAAAATAAATGAACCTTCCACGTTTCCGAAAAACATAAAAATTTGAAAACAAAAAGACACAAAACGCGTTTTTATTTGAAAAAATGGAAGAAAAAAATAATTATTTTGCGCTATATAATGTGGAATTCGTGACGAGAATGTCTTTTTTCATCTTTTAATTTACCACGGAGTAAAATAATGATAAAAAAATTGCAAAAAAAAGCAAAATACCGACGAAAAAACGGAAAAAAAACAAGCAGAGAACAGACGGGCGGTGCCACGATATTTTGTCGCCAGGTGCGGCGCGTGTCGTCGCCAGGTGCGGCGCGTGTCGCGTTTAAGATCTGCGTAACATCTGCAGCCACTTGGGTGCTGCTGCGGCCGCTTTTAAGATCTGCGTAACATGTGTTGCGATCTTCAATGTCTGCGTAACATCTGCTACTGCGTTTAAAGTCTGTTTAAAGTCTGAAAGGAGCTCCAAGTCATGCGCAAAAGCTGCTATAGCCTCTTAGATCTGCGTAACAGTTGAAGGCGTTTACCGAGCTAACGAACTTTGCTGCCTTTTTTTCGCTATTACACTTTTGTGGGTTCTGGTTTATACACGTGAACAGTAACAGTCAGTCGTAAGACTGTGAATAACACGTTTCGATGGTCAAGGTTTTTGTATCTTTAGCGGAAAAATTTTGGTCTAAAAAGTAATAAAAACTGGGCGTAGAACCCAAAGCGTGCAGTCCCTGCTCATTTTAGCATAGATCGAGCATTAAAAATCAGTTTTGCAAAAAACTAGTTCCCCAACAGCTAATTGCACCAATTGGTCAAACGTTATAAATTCAACTCTTTATTGACTCCAACAAAAAAATACAGAAAATATGACATGAGATGGGTAAATTATTGATTGTTTCAATTGAGAAAGCAGTGATTTTATTCTTTTTTTTTCAAAAAAAAAAAAAGAAGAAAGCGCGTACCCGTATTATCAAAGAGAACAAAATAGGTGTCTAGTCTAGGGAAGGAAACAATGGAAAAAGGAATTTAAAACTTTTCCACAATTTTTTGCCCCTTTTGTTCCTCCATATCATTCTCGGACCGATCATCGATTTCTGCTGTTCCGACGGTCCATGGGGCGGCTTCAGCGCGCGCGAATATGATGAATATGAGGTTGGAGACGAACACGATACAGAAGATGATTCTGAAAATTGGGGAAATAAGCAAAAAAAACTTCTCTGTGGAGCGCATTGCCAATAACGTGGCTAATAGCCATTGAGTTCGGGTCGTGCGCCAAATTGAAAAAAACCGAGTAGTAAACATAGACTTACAAGAAAAGCGTGGTCCACTCTCGATGCGTGTCATTTGGCGCCACAAAGCTAACCAAGATCGGCAACAACAATCCGACTGTGAAATTATAAAAGCTTCTCGCCGTATAAACAAACGAGAGATGCTGTTTGCACACCAATTGAGCACTTCTGGTAATTCCAACCCCATTCAATCCATTGGCCACAATTACCAAACTGTAGCAGAGTTGTCCCACCGAGGACCAATCCTGCGGGATGAGCATTAACACCAGGAAGCAAATCGCCATGGTTCCCTGCGAAATTGTAGTGGAGACGATTGCAGCAAGACGTTCTCCGAGGAATGAGCAATTTGCGGACAGCGGTTGAGCAGCGATCCGAGCCACACAGGAGAAAATGTATGGGATGGCAGCGGTCCAGCCTGTAGTCGAAAGGTTGTAATGGAGGACCTTGTTCAAATAAGTTGGTCCGTATTGCAAGAATATGGAGAACCCGATGGTACCACCCACGGAAGTCAGCCAAATCGCCCACACCGAGGTGTCCTTGTGAATAGCCACCCACGGAGTTTTCGACTTCTCCACATGCTTCTCCTCAAGCGATTTTCCACTCTCAATTGCCTTAAGCTCTGCTCTACCCACAAATTTGTTATCAGACGGTTTATCAGTGTAAAAGATTGCGAATAGTACAATGAAAATCGCCGTGATAGCTCCCTGTGTGTAATACACAGAACTCCATCCACCAACACTGCACATCAGCGCCGACAGTGGCATGGTGAGAAGTGGTGCGATCTGATAATGCGCCGCTAGAATCGACACGTAGACACCGTTCTCGGGAAGTGTCGACCAGTGACTTGTCACAATTGACACGACGATTGAGAGAATCGCGGCGGGAAGTCCCTGGAAGAAGCGAGCCGTCCAGAGGAACCAGAAGCCGTAGTGTGTGGCAGCGGGTGTCAGGAACGTGGAGAGGAAGGAGATGACTGCACAGATCATCAACGTCGTCTTCACTCCCGAGCGATTGGTGAGAAAGTACAGTATGACTGTGGAGGGGAGCGGGGCAATGTAGGCGGCCGAGAAGAGAAGATCCTGCTCGAGTTTGTCGTAGTTGAAGAAGTTCTCCGCAAGGTTTGTGGAGTTGGTGTTGGAGTTTGCCGATCCATTTTCCTGCGCTTTCGTCAATAGGGCTTGCTCCTCCTGCATACAAAGCACCGTAAAATTGTAGACGTGCACGTTGGCCTGTAGAAGGGTTAAGAGGCCGGTGACAATTGCACAAATGTACCATCGTGTTCGACCTGGGGCCTTTTTTGGGGTTTTCTGGTGACAGTGCTCGTCGGAGAACTCTGAGATGCTATGGAGGTCTTCCACGGAGATTGATTTTGATGATTTTAGCATTTTCGTCTGGAAAAATGAACATTAATACGGATGAAATGAAAATGAGATTCAAAGTTGTGCGGAAAGAAAAGTAGGCGTTCAAAAATGAACGGTTCGTTTTTATACGGACATAAAAAATTGATATGAGTTCAGCGAAAAGCCAGAGAGGGAGGGAGGTAGAGAAAGAAAAAAATCAAAAATTAACATGATGCGATGTGGTTTTTTTATTAATCGGGAGAAAAGAAAACCATTTTTTCCTTTTTTTTCCTGATCAATGTACATACAATTGTTTCAATTTTCTTGCAAGCTATACTCGATATAAAACGCTGAAAACTCGCTTCAATCGAACAAAAGAATTTTGAATGCATTTGGAGTGAGGTTCAGAGAAGTCAGAGCAAAACATCGGCCACGGTTTCTCAGTTTTCCGCACTCTCTCGTCGCCAACGTGGCCGCGAGAAAAACTTGTGAGAGACGCAGACATCACAAGGAAGGGGCGGGGTTTCAAACTTCGCGCCACCAGTCACTACAGTAAGAAGACGCGGCATTGAAACTAGCGAATTTGTAATAGATACGTAAGAAAAATACCTAAGAATTTACGCGCAAATTCAAAAAAATTTGAAAAAAATTACATTGTCGTCAAATAAAATACATCGGTGTTTGCGTACTTGTAATCACAGCCATTTGTGGCACATTTCTAGGGAAAATCGATAGTTTTTCGTCAAAAAAATGCTCAAAAACGTTCAAAAATGCATTAAAAGTTTGAATTTTTCGTCAAAAATTGACCAAAAAATTCAAAAACGCGTTGAAAAATCAAAGTTTGCCCAAAAATGCATTAAAAGTTGGAGTTTTTCGTCGAAAATTGCTTTAAAAATTTAAAAATGCACTAAAAATTTGAACTGTTTGACAAAAATGCGTTACAAGTTCGAAATTTTATCCGAAAAATGCCCAAAAACGTTCAAAAAGGCCTCCATTCGCACTGGGCCACGCTGCCGACGAGAGAGTGCAGAAAATTGAGAGAGCGTGGCCGATGTTTTGCTCTCGTTTCTCTGAATCTCATTGCGCAGATCACCGTGCGTTTGGAGCGAGTTTGCAGCGCATAAGACAAGGCTAATTTTGTGACAAATGAAGGATCTAAAAAACGCCAAAAACAAAATTACCGTACATAATCTTAACTCACTTCTTTTCTCACCCGTCGCTACCTTATTTATACGCTTTTTTCACCTGACTCACAATCGTCGATACTTTTCATCTATCCACGTGATTCATACTCTCCGCCTTCTGATGAATAGGGTATAGTAATTCAATGACGCCATTCATTTTTTTTTGTGTTTTTTGGACAAACAAAAAGTAGTAAGAGGGGGGGAGGGGGTTGGAGACGGATATGATATGATATGATTAAAAATTGATATTCACACACACACAGTCAGCTACTCGGCGAAGAACTTTGAACAAACTGGTTGCGTGACGAATTCAGATTCAGAGATCGTGTAAACGTGTTGATGATGGCGTTTCTGTCAAGGCTTCACGTGGCTGGCTTCAGAAGGCAAAACACGTGTGTGGCGGGACCACTTTGTCCATATTCTTCTTCTTCGTCTCCACTTCTTCAAGCCACGTGGCACACTCTCTCTCACACGCCACCTGATTTGTAGGCCGACCTGACTGCCACCCGCACGCGCGCCCGTAAGGGATTTAACGGGGTGGTGGGCGGAGCCACCACAGGGCACGTGAATAGAAAAGGGGCGTGGCCAGTGGCGAGACGGATCAATGATCTGATCTGCCATGAAGAATGTCACGTGAAGAATGTGCCAGAAAAGTGTAGCGCACTTGCCTTATTGGCCGCCGGCGTTTCATTTGGTTTTTTCGAGAAATTCGAATCATTTTCGAATGGTTCACGTTGAAATCTTCATTTTAAGCCAAAAACGAGAATTTTTCGTCGAAAAATGACGAAGCCTTAGGGTTTTGAAAATGTCACTGGAAATTTAGCAAGTTTGCACAATTTTAACAAAAAAATTGGGGTTCCTTTCAATATTTGACTTGATAGAATCATGGTGAAATTATTCACGTTGAAACCTTCATTTTAAGCTTAAAACGCAAAGTTTTGGTCAGAAAATGACGGAGCCTTAGGGTTTTGAATATAGCTCTCGAGCTTATGCCTGAAAACTTGCCAAAAATCCCGAAAAAATTCAAAGAAAATGTTGCGAATTGTCCACGGGGTGTACACGAAAAAATGGCCAGGAAATGCGGTTTATCGAAAAACAAAGTTGATCGAAAATGTTACAAGGAAGAAAAAAAGGTTACACCGTTCGACTGTACAGTACGACCAGTAGTGGTGGTCGTGCCGAAAAAGATGGGCGGTTGGTTGGAAATCGTGGCGAATTTATAGAAGTTTCAGGTTTCTCTCGTCTCTCCTTGTTTGCAGCGGTGTCTCGGCGAGAATGGCTGAAATTTCTGCACGCGAGGAATTTTCCGATTTTTCGAGCTTCAATGAACACTAAAATGCTTTCCATTTGGATAATGCAATTAAACATTAAATCATTAAAACAATTATTTCGGCAGCGTTTAAGAGAGGGTGGCCTAAAAGTGAACGCGGGAAAAGCTAGGCCACCATGAGCCAAAAATTCGCTAAAATTATTGAATTTCCGATGAAAAATCGCATTTTTTTCAAACAAAAAAAAATCAAAATTTGTCACGATCGCGGACTAGAATTTTCCTCTACCATTATGCAAATTCGCTCTACTGGACAGTTCCCTTTTTTTGTATTTCTTCTGGTTTTTCTCTTATTTTTCTGTTTTTTCAATCGAATGTTCAATTAATTTTCGCGAAAGTGCTCCGCAATTATCGATTTTTCCATAAAAATCGCACTTTTTCATATTTTTTCAAACAATTTTCACAACCGCGGACTAGAATTTTCCTCTACCATGATGCAAAGTCGCTCTACTGAACCATTGCCTTTTTTCGAATTTTTTTTGCTTTTTTCTCCTATTTTTGTGTTTTTCTCGCCTATTTGTTTGTTTTTTCAATCGAATTTTCAATTTAAATAGTTTTTTTTTTATTTTTCAAATGCTAATTTTCGCGAAAATGCGCCGCAATTATCGATTTTTCGATAAAAATCGCACTTTTTCATGTTTTTTTAAATAATTTTCACAACCGCGGACTAGAATTTTCCTCTACCATGATGAAAAGTCGCTCTACTGAACCATTGCCTTTTTTCGAATTTTTTTGCTCTTTTCTCCTATTTTTGTGTTTTTCTCCCACTTTTTCGTCGATTTTTTATGTTTAATTATGACATATTGTCGGCCCGCCAAAATGGTCAACGCGCTCCGCTGGAAACGCTATGATATTTTCATTCTGGTCTCCAAATTATTTCATTTCACGTATAAACTCAACGTGAAATGAAATAATTTGGTGACCAAAATGAAAATCGCATAGCGTTGAAATCAGCAGATCGCGTTTGACCATTTTGGCGGGCCGACAATATTTATATTGGAAATTTTATTCACCGCCAAGATGCTGCGGAAGTCCCGGTCCAATCGGAAAAGAACTGCTACGGTATAGAACTACCTGAAATTGAGATGTATGCTCACATAAAAGCTCGAAAAAGTATTTTGTTGTACATTGTGATTCCCCGAGTTCTATTTCGTGCAGCCAACATTTTTCGAAGTTCGGGTCCCACAGCGATCAAAAAACGTTGTTTTTTTCATCTTTCAAAATACTGATTTCTCACTTTTTCACAATTTTTTCTCTCTCAAAATGCCTCATAAATCTTCCACTTTTCGGTCAGTGGTTGATAAGGAAAGAAATAAAAAATAAGTGATTTTGATTTTGATCACTTTCTTTCACCATCTGATGACGTGGCATGTGTTTTCTAGGCGACGACGTGTGTTTCACGTGTACCGTATGTACCCAAAACGGGTACATCATCTTCACTTTCTTGCGTGTCCGCATCGGCCGGTGATTGTGATATTATGGAGATTTTTACGATAAAACTGATATGATCAAGGGCAGAATATTGACGTCTTCTTCTTCTTATTCTTCTTCCGGATATGTCATATTTAGAGAACTGGTTCTGTTTAAGACTTTTTATCTAAAGAAAGTACAAAAATATAAATTCAGGGTGATAGAATTTCTATTTACAAGACTAAAAGTTAGGCGAACAGTTTCTTGTAGGTGTCACGAAGCACGTTCTTCTGAACTTTGGTGATATGATTGCGGGGTAACGATTCAAGCAAGATGACGCGTTTTGGAACCTGAAAATGATGAAAATTAACACGGAAATCTTCTGTATTCTTTGGCCCTCGAGTCTATTTTTTCAGCAAGACAATGAGTTTTTTGTGACAGAATTGAAACAAAAAAAGGGGGTTTTACTTTTTGTTTGTTTGTTGCCGAGTGTAAATTTTGCTTAGAGGTCAGTGGGGTTTTCTGTGGTCAGTATGGTACAGCTTAGAAAACAAAAACTT
Organism: Caenorhabditis japonica; assembly: GCA_963572235.1. NCBI lineage: Eukaryota > Metazoa > Nematoda > Chromadorea > Rhabditida > Rhabditidae > Caenorhabditis > Caenorhabditis japonica. The sequence continues at coordinate 18,667,404 of OY754343.1, read as the reverse complement.
AAAGGGAAATTATTGTAAAAAAATAAAAGTGTAGCGTTTCTTGAACGTTTTTTACAGCAAAATTCAGAGAAAAGTTGTATTGTTACAATGTTTTTTGTGATGACAGCTGTGTGTAAAAATTCAGGAATTTTTTACAGTCCCAGGAAAAACTGGTACGAATAGCTGCAGCGGTGTAATGGTGTTTTTTTGCTACGGGACTTCCTGAGAGCGTGACAAAACCGGGGAAAATTTGAAAGACTGCGGTACGGTTTTCGGGTACAAAAACCGTACCGCAGTCTTACAAATTTTCCCCGGTTTTGTCACGCTCTCGACTTCCTGCCTGAGAATTTATGGAATTAGTTTTTTTGTGCTGGAAAAATTCCAACCGACTCGGATTAAAATTGTCCAAAAATGCCTAAAAATTTGTCTGAAATTGCCCAAAAATACCTAAAATTGTCCAAAAATGACTAAAAATTTGTCTAAAATTGCCTAAAATTGCCCAAAAATGCCTAAAAGTTTGTCTAAAATTGCCCAAAAGTGCCTAAAATTGCCCAAAAATGCCTAAAATAGTCTAAATACGCCTAAAAATTTGTCTGAAATTGGCCAAAATACCTAAAATTGTCCGAAAATGCCTAAAAATTTGTCTAAAATTGTCCAAAAATACCTAAAATAGTCTAAATACGCCTAAAAATTCCCAAAAGTTGCCTAAAAATGACCAAAATTGTCCAAAATACCTAAAATAGTCTAAATACGCCTATAAATTTGTCTAAAATTGCCTAAAAATGACTAAAATGGTCCAAAAATGCCTAAAATTATCTAAATATGCCTAAAAATTTGTCTAAAATTGTAGAAAAATGCCTAAAATTGTCTAAAATTGTCCAAAAATGCTTAAAATGGTCTAAATACGCCTAAAAGTTTGTCTAAAATTGTCCCAAAATGCCTAAAATTGTTTAAAAATGCCAAAAAATTTATCTAAAGTTGTCCAAAAAAATATCAAAAATTGTCCAAAAATGCCTAAAAATTTGTCTAAAATTATCAAAAAAGCCTGAAAATTGTCTAAATACGCCTAAAAATTTTTCTAAAATTGCCCAAAAATGCCCAAAAGTTGCCTAAAAATGCCTAAAAATTTGTCTAAAATTATCAAAAAATGCGTTAAATTGCACAAAAATGCCCAAAAATGCCTAAAAATGACCAAAATTGTCCAAAAATGCCCAAAAGTTGCCAAAAATTGTTCAAAAACTCTTAAAATTCTATAAAAATGTCTAATGCCGCGTCCAAAATTCATGAAATGAGCTGCTTTTTGTAGTCCAAAGTTCCAAAAATCTCAATACGTCTAAAAATTTGTCCAAAAATGCCTAAAAATGCCCAAAAGTTGCCTAAAATTGCCCAAAAATGCCTAAAATTGTCTAAAATTGCCTAAAAATTCCTAAAATTGTTCAAAAATGCCAAAAATTGTCTAAATACGCCTAAAAATTTATCTAAAATTGCCCAAAAATGACTAAAATGGTCCAAAAATGCCTAAAATTGTCTAAAATTGTCCAAAAATGACTAAAATTGTCCAAAAACGCCTCAAATTGTCTAAATACGCCTAAAAATTTGTCTGAAATTGGCCAAAATGCCTAAAATTGTCTAAATATGCCTAAAAATTTGTCTAAAATTGTCCAAAAATGGTCTAAAAATGCCTAAAATTGTCCAAAAATTACTAAAAAGTTGTCTAAAGTTGCCCAAAAATGCCTAAAATTGTCCACAAATGCCAAAAAATTGTCTAAATACGCCTAAAAATTGTCTAAATATGACTAAAAAGTTGCCTAAAATTGTCCAAAAATTCTTATAATTCTCTAAAAAAGTCTAATGCCGCTCCAAAATTCATGAAATCAGCTGCTTTTTGTAGTCCAAAATTCGCAGAAATAACCGACGTTACCGTATTTGCTTCGCTGCGAGATCTGTTATGTTTGAAGCTCTCTAGAAAGGACTGCATTTCTTGTCTGTTTTTGATCAATTTTATACCAGTTTTTTGGCAAAAAAAATGGAGCAAAGTCTCACCTTATAATTCGCCACCTTCTTCTTCATCACCTCAATCAACTTCTTCTCAAACGCCTTCTCATCCACCACCTTCTCCGCTGGCACCACAATCGCCACAACAGCTTCTCCAAAATCTGGATGCGGCGAGGCGATTACAGCGGATTCTGTGACAAATGGAAGCGTGTCAATAAAATCCTCCAACTCTTTCGGATACACATTGAGCCCTCCAGTGATAATCATATCTTTGGATCGACCTCCAATTGTCAAGTATCCATCTTCATCCAAGTGTCCAACGTCTCCAGTTTTGAACCATCCATCTTCAGTGAACTCTTCGGCCGTCTTCTTCGGATTCTTCCAGTATCCAGCGAAAATCGAGTTTGTCTTCACCTCGATGCCTCCGTTTTTCGCAATTCTACACCCAACTCCAGCCACCGCTGGTCCTACAGTACCCGCTTTTCTTTCACCGTTCAACGGGTTCGTGGTCATCACTCCAGCCTCTGTCATACCGTACCTCTCCAGAATCACCTGCCCAGTTTTCTGCTTGAAATCCTCGATCGTCGCCACCGAAAGAGGTGCAGATCCTGAGATAAAGACACGAACGTTTCCAAAAGCGTCCTTGTTGAAATTCGGGCTGGAGAGGAGGCGAGAGAAGAACGTTGGCACTCCCATCATGACAGTGGCCTTTTTCATGTGCTTGATGCAGTCCTCCACTTCAAACTTTGATCTCCAAATGATGGTTGAGTGAGAAAAGAGTGAGCAGTGGAGTGAGTAGTAGAGACCGTGCACGTGATAGAATGGGAGAGCGTGGAGGTTGACATCGGCGTCAGTGAATCCCCAGTCTCGAACTATATCCTTGGCGTTGTTGGTGAGTGATCCGTGCGTGAGAATTGCTCCTTTTGGAAGACCAGTGGTGCCAGAGGTGTAACAAACTGATGCCGGGTCGGACACTTCCACGTGTTCGATTGTGGTGCAAGCCTGGAAATAGGAATGGTGACTGTTTTTGGCTCTCGGACGTTTCGAAAATTTTTCTGCATTTTGTCGTCGCGGTGTTTGCACACTATCATTTTTTCAAATCTTTTTATGGAATTTTCCTTAAAAAGCATAGAGAAAATGATTGTGTGGAAACACCGCGACGACAAAATACAGAAAGCCTAATATAATATTTTTTTCATCGTTTAATGAAACTCCGCCCACTTTTAAGTCACAGATACCTATTTTTTGGTATTTGTGACTTAAATACAGTACCGGACAAAAATATATCATATTTTGGTTTTTGGAGTATAACTTTTGAATGGAGAGGGTTATGGTTCTGAAAATTTGCATGAATCTGTCCCGTAATGTTCTTGACCAGCTCGAAAAATGAATTTAGTCATTTTTGAAAACTGCGGATTTTTCAAAAAATTTCAGATGCCAAAATTTTCGACCCAAAAAAATTTTTTTTTCAGAATCTTTCAGACTCGAAATTTGTTTTTAAATTGTAGTTTCAAAACTAAAAGTATGATTTTAGTTGACTATGGGTCGATCGGACAATTTTCAGCTGACTTACAGCACTTTGAATATCAGGGTCTACATGGGTAAGTCAACTCTAACTTTTATTGAGGATCACCAAAACCGAAAAAAATCAATTAAATGTTGTTTTTAACAGTTTTTAACTAATTTGTTCTAATTTTCTTTGGTTTTGGTGATTCTCAATAAAAGTTATAGTTGACTTACCCATGTGGACCCTGATATTCAAAGTGCTGTAAGTCAGCTGAAAATTGTCCGATGGACCCATAGTCAACTAAAATTATACTTTTAGTTTTGAAACTTCAATTTAAAAATAAATTTCGAGTCTGGAAAATTCTGAAAAAAAAATTTTTTTTTGGGTCGAAAATTTTGGCATCTGAAATTTTTTGAAAAATCCGCAGTTTTCAAAAATGACCAAATCCATTTTTGGAGCTTGTCAAAAACATTACGGGACAAATTCATACAAATTTTCAGAACCATAACCCTCACCATTCAAAAGTTATACTCCAAAAACCAAAATATAATATCTTTTTGTCCGGTACTGTAGCCTCGAACTCCGGATCTTCACCACCAGAAAAAGACCGGCCGCATTCTCGCAGTATAAAAAAAATTTTGAAAAAAAATTTGCAACCAAAATTTGCAACAAAAGAAAATCATTTTTCAAAATTTCGTCTCGGCAAAACCGTGTAACAAACTCCGCCCCTTTTGCAAGTCTGCGGCACTGTTTTTCGCCTTTTTATAGAACTTTCTTTAGAAAACTCGTAAAAGGGGCGGGGCCTGTTCTCCGGGATGCAAGGGTCTCAAAATTTCGGAAAAAGGAAAAAAAATTTGAGGAAAATTCTCCAATTGGCCTGAAAAAAGCCATTTTCAACGGCTAATAGCCTATATTGTGCCAGCCATTCCAAGAAACACTAAAAACACGCTGCAGGCTTGCAATCAGCGTGAATTTGGTACCAAGAAATACAAATCGAGCGAAAAAGTTGGTCTCGCAACGAACTGGATTTCAAGTATTTTATGGACCTATGTTGAGAAATGTCGAAAAATGACCATTCCAATAAACACTAAAAACACGCGACAGGCTTGCAATCAGCGTGATTTTTGTGCCAAAAAATAAAAATCGAGCGAAAAAGTTGGTCTCGCAACGAACTGGATTTCAAGTATTTTATGGACCTATGTTGAGAAATGTCGAAAAATGACGAACAATTGGTAGAAAATGCTCCGATTGGTCTGAAACTAATAATGTAAAAAATCCTCTCGGACATGCTCAAAAAAAGTTTAGACTGAAATTTTGAGCACGTTCGAGAGTATTTTTTTTACATTATTTCTCAAAGTTTCAGACCAATCGGAGCATTTTCTACCAACTGTTCGTCATTTTTCGACATTTCTCAACATAGGTCCATAAAATACTTGAAATCCAGTTCGTTGCGAGACCAACTTTTTCGCTCGATTTTTATTTTTTGGTACCAAATTTATGCTGATTGCAAGCCTGTTTTTAGTGTTTCTTGGAATGGTTGGCACAATATAGGCTATTAGCCGTTGAAAATGGCTAATAGCCGTCAAATTCGGTGGTTTGTGAAGGTTTTGTGAGCGAAAAACGTCGGTAATTTTTGTATTTTCTTCGTATTTTCAGATGAAAATGTACTAAAAATTGCTCGAAATATTTAATTAGGCGTCCTCAAAACCAAAACAATCCCATTTAAAAAAACGCTCACATTCAACGATCCAGCCTCCGATGCGAGTCGATTCTCGTTGAGCACACTGATTCGATCGCGAAACACTTGATCAAGATCCTCATTGCAGGTGACCAAGAGTGATGGGGTGGCGTCCTAGACAAGGTTTCAGTGTGGTTTTTTTTTTCATTGTATACTATTCTCAGTACGGACCGCTGCAAATTCGCTCTATTCGCACCATGACAAGTTGCGGCCGACATTTCACTCCAAATGCATGCGCAATTCACTGTGCGATTGGAGCGAATTTGCAGCGCCTCTATTTATACCATATTTACTCTATTATGGGTGATCTGATCAGTCTGAAACTTTGACAAAAAATGTCAAAAATACTCACGGACATGTCCAGAAAATTTCAGACCGAAACATCGATTTTAGCAATTATCGATTTTTTTTCTGAAATTTTTCAAAATCGATATTTTGATCTGAAATTTTTTGCACATTTTTGAAATTTTTGGTCAAAATTTCAGACTGCTCGGAGCATTCTCCGAATATTTTGCTGGTTTCCGTGAATAAACCCATTAGAAGATGTTTTGCTTTATTCATTAAATTTATCTGATTTTACCACTTTTCCTCAACAAATCAGGAAAGAAACACGTTTTATTTAATCGATTTTTCGGGATTTTCTTTTTTTTTAATATAACACAAGCCTGGCCGCATCAAAAGCTACTTTTGATTTCTTTTCATTTCTAAAAATGTTTTTTCTTCACTTTCTTTTAAATTTATTTTTTATTCATTTCTTGCGTGTGCCCTGTGGCGCAGGCGGTTATGCGCTTGCCCTGCAAGCGAACGACGCGAGTTCGAGTTTTTGTGTTGGTCTTGGGCGCTCAGTTCGCTCTCGCCATGCAGTTTGGAAACAGACACACCAAGAAACTCAGTTACAGACCCAAACGGAATTTTATATATAAGGATGATATTTAACGCCCTTCTAATAGAGTAAATTCTTCGAATGTTCACCCAAACCTTGATATAATGAGCCGCTTCCGATTCCGTGTACCCCGGATTGACGGGAATGTAGAGGGCTCCGATTTGAAGGCACGCAATGTACAGCGCGGCGGTGTCCGTGCTTTTTGACACTCGCGCCATCACACGATCGCCTTTCTGAAAAAGGGGGAATTCGCAAAATAGAAATTCTTAAAACTTTAATTGACACTCACTTTAATATTGTATTTCTCGGTGAGAGCCGTCGCATATTGACCGGCTCGCTTCACAAACTCGCCATACGTCGTTTTGCGATCGCCGTCGATGAAGAGGAGCTGTATAATTGGGTTATTCACAAAAGCGGAAAAAAGGTAGAAAACGGAAAAAATCGGAGAATGCTCCGATTGACCAGAAATTTTGGAAAAAATCTCCTGTACATGCTCAAAAAATTTTGGACCAAAATATCGATTATAAAAATTTTTAGAAAAATCGATATTTTGGTCCAAAAATTTCAGGTCAATCGGAGCATTATCCGACATTTCCCGAAGTTTTTTTCCGGTTTCGTGAATAACCCATAAAAAATCAATAAATAGTTACGACGCTCCGAATAAAATATTTACCAAAGCGCATTTTTCGACACAAAAAACACTCACTTTCGACGGCTCCGACTGAATTTGCGCCTGGCTGACAATGTTGTTGGCGGCTGTGGAGGCGGCACGGATGCCACGTGGCTGCACCAAGCTGACTAGACGACTGAGCATGTTTTCTGGGGGGAAAATTAATCAAATAAACAAATAATAGCTGAACCGATCAATTTGACCGTCTCTTTATCGGGCAAAATTGCCCGAGCGAGAGAAAGAAAGATTGGAAAAGATAAGAAGTGAATCTTCGTCGGAATCGGCATGTTCTTTGATGACGGAACCAAACAACAAAAATGGTTTTGTGAACTGTATGATTTCGTAAATCGCAGCAGAAATGAATGACGTCGGCTATTTATCACAAGAATCAGCCGGAAATAAGAAGAAAATATTCACAGAAGAGACGGGGAGAGAAAATTAAATAAATAATTTAAAAAACAAAAAAAAATTTAAACCTAGATTATACATGTACACAAAAAGTCAATAAGTTAAAGGGGTGGGGGCTGTTTTTTCAAAGATTTCACACAAGAAATCGAGAGTTGAACCGAATTTGATATGAGAGACACACACAGAAGAGAGGAAAATTTTGGAGAAAATTTTCTATAAACAACTACTAATAAAGTGGATTCGAATGGTTAGACGGGGTACTTGGATTCTGGCGCCAGACGATCGAGAATCTAAATCTTTTTGAATGGGGCTATTCGTAGAAGTATGTGTGTATGAGGCCAGAAAAATTCAGCAAACCTCGGAGAATGCTTTGAAACTCCATAAAAATCCCAGAAAATTTCAGACCAAAATATCGATTTTTCTGAAAATTTTTAAAATCGATATTTTGGTCTGAAATTTTCTGGAATGTCACCGAGAGTAATGGACCTATTCACGAAACCGGAAAAAATGGAGAAAAAGAACTGAAATTTTGGGAAATATTGGAAAAAACTCCTCTACACGCTCAAAAAAATTTGGAACCAAAATATTGATTTTAAAAATTATCGATTTTTTTTTTAATTTTTTAAAATCGATATTTTGGTCCAAATTTTTTTGAGCGTGTACAGGAGTTTTTTCCAACATTTCCCAAAATTTCCGGTCAATCGGAGCATTCTCCGATTTTTCCCGCAATTTTTTTTTCCATTTTCTTCCATTTTTTCCGGTTTCGTGAATAGGTCCATAATTTTGCCATTATTTCTCAAAGCTTCATGAGCATTGTCAAAATTTTCGCTGAATTTTGTGCTATTTCGTGGATAACCCCACCCCATAGGCAATTTTGGGGCGATTATGGGCAGCTATATGGCTATTAGCCATTGAAAACGGCATTTTAAAAGGATTTCGGCAGCTCGATGGCAATTAGCCGTCGAAAAAGGCTATTCGCCATCGAATATGGCAGATGCATTACTGACGGCTCGCCTCTAATGGACAATGGGCGCACAAACGGGACTTAGCCATCGAAAAACGGCTAATAGCTGCCGAATTTGGCCTTTTATCACACACATTAGCCAAAAATTCCCTGAAAATGTGACGTTTCGGTTGCATTTTACGGTGGAAGAGTAGTGTAGTGTACAGACATGAAACCTGAATCTAGTATTTTGTGTATAAGACCAGTTTCATTTCTGTACACTACGTAAAACACAACCGAAACGTCACTTTCTCAGGGAATTTTTGGCTATTAGCCGTTAATTTCGGGGCATCAAATAATAGCCATTTAGCTACCTATTAAAGTCATATTCGCGCCATAAATTCTGGTGTCCGGCCTTATACAAGAAATTGTCGAAAAAATGCAAAAACATTGACATGATTTCACAACGTTTCGAAACCCCAAAATTCCGGGGAACAAGCTCCGCCCCTTTTGCAAATCTGCGGCACTGTTTTTCCTGCATTCTTGCACAAATGCAAGATCCATGAAACTGAAAAATGCAGTTTTCCGGAAAGCGAAATTCGGAAATTGATCAATTTTGTATGATGGCGGTGGGAGACGCAGAGAAACGGGAAAGCCCATTTTCCTGTTTCATGGATCCTAGCTCAGAACTCGTGCCGCAGACTTGCGAAAAGGGGAGGATCTTGCTCCCGGTTTTGTCGTTTCCACGGTTTTGCCAGTTTTTGACATTTCTATGTAATATTTAATAACTACCTGTCGAATTCCTGGAAGATAGGTGATCGTCGAGATTCCTGGAATGCTCCGCAGCAAATTTACGATTCCGGGCAAGAATCCACTGAAATTTTGAAATTGAAACCTTTTATTTAAAATAGTATTTATCTCTACTTACCCGAACAACAGGATGAATCCCCAGCACTCGGCGATCATTCCGAACAGCGGGTAGCCGAAGAGCACCACCAGGATTCCTGAATTTTTGGCGTTTATATTTATTGATTTTTGCGTAAATACGTGCCTCCAAAAAATAAAACACTTCCTTTCAGCTTTCGCAGCTCGAAAAAGAAGACGAGCGTTCGCTGCACACCGATAATGAACGTGATTCCGACGATGAACAGGAGCTGGAAAATGTTTCATAATTTAATTATCATCATTTTCCCAACGACTCACATTTCCAATGGCTAAAAGCGCCGAGTCGAGAAACATGAGCACTCCGAGAAAAATGAAAAAGAAGCCGAACGATGTCAGGCCAACGCCGATTTCTGCAAAAAAAAATATTTCCATTATTTATATACGTTGTTGGGCGCTATGCGGGTTGGGGGGGGGGGCCACCTAAAAAAAATTTTTTTTTCACTATTTTTTTTGCACTTTTTTTGTTGTTCACGCTTTGAATATGCGTTTCTGAGCATTTATCGATGCCCGGAAAGTTCAGCGGCAACGCGCCGGAAGCATGTGTGACACTTTTCTAATTGGCGACCGGAGGGAGCTGGGCGGAAGCATGCTTTGCGGGATGATATTTTGTGATTAAAAGTCTAAAGATGAGCCTAAAAAGATAAGAAAAGGTTACTGGGAGCCGATTAAACACTCAAAAGAATCAAAGCAAGCTTCCGCCCAGCTCCCTCCGGTCGCATATTTGAAAAGTATCACACATGCTTCCGGCGCGTTGCCGCTGAACTTTCCTGGCTAAAAAATAATGCAGAATGAGATTAATATTTGAAAGAAAGCAAAAGCGATGCGAAACCGCACAAAAAAAACGAAAAAAAAAAATTTTTGGGTGGCCCCCCCCCAACCCGCATAGCGCCCGTTGTTTTTTTTATTTCAACTTACGTTTTGTCGTGCTCACTTCAAAGTTCATCATTTTGTCCCTGCTATGAAGAGTTTCTGAAAACTATTTTTATTTTTAATAAACAGAAAAGGTCAAGGTATATTAATAATAAATACGCCTTGAAATGTAAAATTTTACAGGAATTTTTATTCTCATAATTATAAACCTTAAAAGTCAAGAAAAAACAAAATAAAATAAATTTTTTTTGGAAAAAAACCGGAAAAAATTTGAGATGTGACGTGTTACGCGCAATTGCGGACCGGCGGCCGCGGTGCATTTGTGCGTGGCCGAGGATTTTAGAGGTGGTGAGATTGGCGCGAAGTAGGGAAAATTCAAATTTTATTTTGGGATTTTAGCAAAATACTCAAATCTCTTGCGTATAAGGCCGTCCGCCCTCATTTGAACCAAAATTCTTTCAAAAAATGAGCTGAAAATTGGAAAAATATCGATTTTCGACCATTTTAAGGAAATTTTTCACGAAGTTTGGTCTCGCAAAGAAAAAAACAGAAATAACTTAATATCTTGAGTATAAGCCCGCAAATAGAACTTGACGCGAAATAGAACCGCGTGAAATAGAACTGTTCTGAATTAGAACTGTTCCGAAATGAAACCGCGTGAAATAGAACTGTACTCAGTTTCAGCGCATTTTAGCGCAATTGGGTGAAGACTATGGAATAAAAAGCCACACAGAAAAAGTTTCACACAGTGGCGTGACCTGTAACAACCGTGGCACTGCGCTGGCTTTAAGTTGAAGAGTTTTCGATGTATTGACTGGGTTTAATTACATGCGGTTCTATTTCGGAACAGTTCTATTTCCAAACAGTTCTATTTCGGTACAGTTCTAGTTCACGCAATTTTATTTTGGAACAGTTCTATTTCACGCGGTTCTCGCGTCAAGTTCTATTTCGATACAGTTCTAATTCGAAAAGGTTCTTATTCGAGGTAGCGCCGCCGATCGCAGGAACGAGCTGTGCATCTTATTCGATGGCTAACAGCCATTTTCAACGGCTAATAGCCATGTAGCTGCCTACATCCGTCATATCGGCGCCAAAATACCCATAATCTGGCCTTGAGATTAGGGTAATTTGGACACCAAAATGAAAATCGCATAGCGTTGAGTTCAGCGGAGCGCGTTTGACCATTTTGGCGGGTCGACAGTAGTCATAGTAGAAAGTCATATTTTTTTATAATAAAAAACAATTTCAAGTTTCATTCACGGGCGGTGCACAAAATGTTGATTGTAGCGTGTGGTGAGAAATTCATAAGTGACCGAGGCGAGTTGATGAGGTGCCGGTTGCCAGTAAGTGGATTTCTGGAACAACAACAACAAACAAAATTTAAAAAATTGATTTAACGTCACCCCACCTTTTTAAGATAAACCATTGCACAATATGGCACCGGTACCGCAATATTGTCAAGCTCCGCATCACTTGTAAATCTCGGTTTCTCTCTCAACAATCCCACGGCCATGTCGACGGTAGAAGCGTGTGCCACCACGAGCACTTTCAGCTCCTTTTCCTCTTTGAGCACCTCTTCTTGCTGTGCAATCGTTCGGAGCACCGTCTGGATGCGCTTGTTATACTCGTCGTTTGATTCGTGGCGTCCAACTACTGCATCAAGCGACATAAATGGGCGGAAAGCCTTGTCGACCGGAAATTGTAGACGTTGGAGTGGTGTCAAAAAGCGAGGAACTCCGTGCGGGTATTGGAAATTTTCAAAGAGCCCCGGCTCGACACGGAGCAACGCTTGGCTGCCAGACATATCGCGGACCCATGTGGCCGTTTGAATGCAACGGAGTGATGGGGAACAGTAGATCAGGTCTTTAAAACAATCATTTTTAATATCGGATAGGGCGCATTTCACTTCACTTCACTTCACAATCAGACCTACCCGGCGTATTATCAGTCATTAGCAGTCCTCTGCCCACCATTTGCGACAAAACGACTCCGCTTCTCGTGAGACACGTGTCTCGACTAAAGTCCCTTAGCGCTCTTTGGACGGGGAGTTTCGAGGGCATATTTAGGTCAAACGGTTCATATTGTCCCTCTTTATTGCACCTTTCAATCCATCCCTGACAGCAGTCGTCGAGTCGTTCCGAGTGGCGCATAACCATGAGCGCCGATGGAGCCACGTACACTTCATTTGGCGGCCTGGAATGTGTCGATTTACGGGGGAGAGGGCCTGACAAAATCGAAGAACAAGCTTGCAGTATTTTACAGAACGAAAACATTCCTATAATCAAGAGTATTTTAAAGTCCAAAGTTCCACAATAAATCCCAGAAAAAAGGAACTTCTGACTACAAAAACTTTGATTGATTTTAGGAAATTTTTGATCATTGGACGCGGCATCAGCCCCAACACCGCCCGCTCCACACATTTTCGCGGCGAGACCCACTCACGGCGGGCGATTTAACGTTGCGCAGCGTTCACGATTCGACGAACAATTGTAGGACCCGAGATCGGTTTTGTCAGAGGTTGCCACTGAAATTTTGACAACGATTTGGCATAACTCTACTTCTGCTCACTTTTCAGCTCACAACGATCCTTTATTTGTACTTGTTTGATTTTAGGAATGAATCGAAAACATTTTTCTTTGGCTTATTAAACTGTTAATTAGCGTGGTGTAATTGGGGTAAATAAATAAATATATTTCAATTTAAATATCGACAAAAAAAAATGTATTTATTATTATTTTTGTCAAACAAGAAAATAAATAAGAAATTCATTAAAAAACTATGCTTTTTTTGAAATATGTGATTTGCCTGTTTGTACTGTTTGAAAGTGAGGTCAGTGGCGGACGGAATGTGAATATCACCGAATTGGACAGTCGATATGATTCTATTCAAAGTTAGTTCGAATTTTCAAAGTCACATTTTATTAATTCCTTCATTCCATCCAGGAGACTTAATTTGCTACTCGAGTGCTGACAAATATCGAGTGGTTCGATGTCGTGCGGGATGTGTTCAGAAATCGATCATTTCGAGTTATAAAGTCGATGGTATATTTCAAACGGATTTCTATCATAGATTGGGGTGTGAGAGTAGGACTTTTGAGTGAGTCAGTTTTATAAATAAAACCAAAACCAACATTTCCTTCTTTTGCAGTGACACTCTGCTCCAATTCAAATGCAATCCAGCGATAAAAAATGGCAGTCCCTACACTCTTGACTACATGTTAGAAGGACACGTGACACGTGATAAACCTCGCATCTGGATCCGAAAGACGTGCTGCTTCAACTCGAAATGCAATGTTCCAATCGTCAATGCTCTCAGATTCTGGTTCAAGCAGGACGAGAGCCTGATAAGTGTGCTGCGTTCTCGATTTCACAACTCGCAATCGGCGTTGGTGTTGGCAGTGTACTCGATGGCAGCTGGCCTCGCGGTGTACGGAATTATCACGTACGTGTTGAAGTGGTACAAGTCGAAGTCGTTGGCCGAAAATGGACCGAAAAGAACTCCAGAGTTGGAGTGGGATATCATTTTGGAATCGGATTTTGATAGGAACACTATAATTGATGTGGGTGTAAAGTAGCTCTCGTCCAGAGACCGTATGCATGAAAATTGTTCGCCGGTTTTAGTCGGACACACGGCGTGCTAGACCCTACGTAAAGAAATTCGCGCCTTTTCGCACGTTTCTGTGTCTCGACAGTGGCGTTCTGCCAAGTATAGCAAAAAGTGTGCAAAATCGGAGATACAGATACGAGAATTGGAGCTCGAAAATTTGATCTCAAAAAAGGTTTCTGAAACGTAGTCCCGAACACGCCGTGGGATAGGCGGTTGTAAAACCCGAAAACCACAAAATACACATTTAGACCCGCTTATAAAGCTCTACCTTTCTACCGGTTATCGGGTTTTGGCAGGAGTCTGAAGGTATTTGTGGTAATTTTTCGGGTTTCCAACCCGAAAACAGACTGGCCGGTGTGCATAATTTCTAGATTTAAATACTCTCCGAGGAATACAGTAACCTCGATTTTCTCTAAAAACTCAGTTGAAACTAGTCGTATATTTCTCAAAAATGTTGTGGAGACTCATGAATACGTCAGCGGAATTTTTATGCGCTCTAGGGCTTCAGAATACAGTGCGCGTCATAATTATAAGACACCCCCCTTTTTTGAGGGTTTTGGGAAAACTAGAAGTTTTTATGAAACGGCATGTGGTGGATCTTTTTCAGCGGCTAAAATAACCCGGAAACCCAAATTTTCATGTACCTACCACAGAAATTACGACTACAGTATCAAAAAGTCGAAAAATCAGCCGCGTCATAATTATAAGACACCCCAAAAAAATTAAGAATTTTTCAACTTTTTTCAGCTTTTTCAAACTTTTATAGGTTTTTTTTGCCGGTTTTACGGTTTTTATTCCTTTTGAAGTTATTTTCTCAATTTTTACCAATGATTGTGGCATATTTGACCACTTTCTTTCAAGTTTCCAACTTTTTCACCGTCACATCTCCTTCAAGGATTTTGGTTGACTACAGTGATTCTAAGATGTGCAGAACAAATGACAAAACGTTTAGGCCAGCTGAAATTACGATGATTATGATTTAGGCCATGAGTTACATTCATTCACCTCATTTCAATCATCATGGGTCTCGTCCCTACTCTCTATTCCGAAGAGCAAGCTCAACTGGACATTATGATTCAACTTGGATTCAGTACTTTGCAGATGAGCAGAAGAATCACCCGTTTGCGATGCTGTGTAAGAAACTACGTTCGAGATACAATGGCTCACGGCTCAGAAAAACCCACTGGACGTCCCAGAATCCTCAATGATCGAGATGAGCGATTTATCGTGAGGTGAGTTTCCAACACTCTCGTTTTCTTGGAATTTGTGACTTGTAAGATGAACTACCAGGACACCCCAGAATGGAATTGTCTTCTTTTTCAACCGCGGAAACCGCAAGAAGACTTCAAAAAGATAATGCGGCAATTCACAAAAGCTCATCGATAATGAACGGGATTTCCACGAAGAAGATCAAAGGTCTTGCTTGACCAGCCGACTCGTCAGACCTCAACCTCATAGAGAATGTCTGGGGACTTTTTGCACGAGCTGTTTATGGTCACGGAAAAAAGTTTCAAACTGTAGCAGAGCTCAAAAATGCCGCCTGGGACGAGATCCAGCCATCATACCTCGAGAGTCTTACTACTAGCAGGAACAAAAGACTATTCCAAGTGATGCGGAAGTTTGGAGGACCTAGTTCTTATTAAATTTCTGTTGTTTTCACTGGTTTTCTTTGAAGTTTTGATTAATTTTCCTTTCATTAACAGTTTTCTGATCATTCTACATGAAATATTCTGAAGTCAAACTCAAAAACGTGTGAAACTTGAAAAGAATGGTCAAATAGGACACAAGTATTAATAAAAAGTAAGAAAATGACTGTAAAAAATAATAAAAAACGGTAAAACCGGCAAAAAAATAGATAAAAGTTTAAAAAGGTCGAAAAAAGTTGAAAAATGCATCATTTTTTTGGGGGTGTCTTATAATTATGACGCGGCTGAATTTTTGACTTTTTGGTACTGTAGTCGTAATTTCTGTAGTAGGTAAATGAAAATTTGGGTTTCCGGGATATTTTAGCCGCTGAAAAAGATCCACCACATGTCGGGTCATAAAAACTTCTAGTTTTCCCAAAACCCTCAAAAAAGGGGGGTGTCTTATAATTATGACGCGCACTGTATCATAGATGCTTGTCAGAAATTTTGACTACCTACCATCCAAGCCAACCAAAAAACACCAATGCTTCTCGGTAGAACATCGCAAGTACCGCGGTTCGCAGACTTTTCGAAACTTTGGCATTTTTTCTTATTGTTTTTCGCCAATCGGCACCAAAACACGAGCATATGGCATTTATTTTTCGTTTTTATAAATTATTTTTAGTTTTTAAGAATTGAAATCCACAAGTATGCCGGAAAATGCAATAAAGTTTCGAAATGACAGGTTTCGAAACGTCCCATAGCTCTAGATGTACTATTTAAGTTCCACTAAAATGGTTTATGAAAAAAAAAACCAAAAATTGGTGTTTCGGATCGTAGGGATAATTACAGAATAGCCACCCATATATTTCAAAATAGGCACCCATTTGACTCGCTATAGTATAGCCACCCACAGTCGGCGCCGCGTGGGTGGCTATTCTGGAATTATGGGTGGCTATTCTGAAATGATGGGTGGCTATTTTATAGCCCGTTGATGTGGGTACCTATTTTGAAATATATGGGTGGCTATTCTGAAAGATTCCCTAGGAAACCAGTATAGGCACCCATTACCACTGAGTGGGTGGCTTAACTGTAATTATATATTCCAGTAAAAGCACCCATATATTTCAAAATAGCCACCCACAGAAATACGGAAAGATCCCATTTTTCAGTTATGTGGGTGGCTATACTATAGCGTGGGTACCTATATTGTAGTGGGTGGCTATACTGGAATTTTCCCGGATCGTATTTGTTTGACGTATTCATGTATCTCCAAAACAATTTTGAAACCGATCCGACTAGTTGCAGCCGGGTTATTAAACATAAAACAAAAAATTTTTTAAGACAAAACTCGAAGTCACCGGTCGTCTGACTATCAAAGAGACTGCGAAACTTCTCTCCCGTCTTCCTGATATGGACATGGTCAGATATAAACACACGAAGACCAAGTCTTTTACTGAAGAGTCCACCAGAGACACAAAAACGAGTAAAAATCAATTGCCGACAGTAGTGGAGAGTGATGTTGGAGTGGATGGGAAGAAAATGCGAAGAGTAAAACAAAAAGTGCATATTTTTCAACCAGCATTCTTTCTCTATAGGTATCAATCGGTGCACCATTGAAAACAAAAGCAGCAGGCTGGGGTCACACATTATGGAACACCATCCGAACGATCAATTCTCCATATGATTTGCTCTACCGTATGATTGAACATGGTCCTTATCAGTATCCATTTACAGCCATGGAGTTGTTAACGGTAAGAGGGAGAATCTGTGTATTTATTTTTGCATTATAATATAATGTGTCCCAGCTTTTCGAAGAAACCGCATTCAAAATGGCGGAAGAGTCGTCGCTTCTTCAGATTGATGCTGAAATTATTGTGATTGCCGATTTGAGGGGGCGGTAGGAATTTTGAGCAAAGTCCGGCTTGAAGATCGTTTTTTTTTTAGATATGTGGACCTTCACAGATGGCTTCAACTGACCGGGTGGCCACCGAGTAATCGAATTTTGTTCCTGGGCGGTATACTGGATAACAATGAGCCGGGATCAGTGGAGTGTCTGGCGTTGATTTGTTCGTTGAAGGTGGGTTTTGGCTGAAAACTTTGACGATTTTATATTTAGAAAAAAGTACATGTATTAGAAGTACATTCATTTGGGGGGTTTGAAAAATAGAAGTACATGTACTTCAATTACAGGTTTTACGGTATTTAGAAAAACGTATTTAAAAGCAAAAAAAAAAAACGTGTAACAAAAAAACAAAACGAAATATTAAAAAAAAAAAAAAACCAATTCGCGCTCTACCTGAAATTCAGTTACGACGCTCCGATGTATTCAAAAATAGTCGCGGAAAATTAAGCACCGAAATATCGCTTTTTCTAAGCATTTCTCGGAGTATTTTTGGCATCATTTCCCAAATTTTCAGGTCAATCAAAAAATTCTCCAAGTTTTTCCTGCACAGACTAACTGGAAATTTGCCCGTTTTCAGTGTCGCTTCCCAAAACACGTCTACCTTCTGCGTGGCGAACCGGAGACGTCTCCATTCCGAATGTCGCAACGTCTTCACCCCGTCATCACTCGCGCTGTTCAATCGTGCATCAAACGAATGTGCTCACAAATGCCATTTGCCGCAATTATCGGCAAATCGGTGCTCTGCGTGTACAGTGGATTTTCGCCGATGGTTCGCGAAAAGGCTCATATCCGAAATTTGCTGCGACCGGCCACTTCCGAAAATTTAAACGCTGTCGAACGTCACATTATTTTCAATCAGCCGTCGAACCGAGTACGAATGTACCGCCCGATTCCGAGTAATGTTATCTTTGCATTTTTTTTTTCTACTTTAAAATGACTTACTCGTAGTTATCGTTATTACGCTCGTCTGAGCAGCTTTTCCCCCAAAATATCTAGGAGCGAATTATTGACAGTTGAAATGAGTGCGACCGTAGTCAATTCGTCATCGTCAAATAATTTCAGAAAGCGAGAGCGATTGGTTCGGCAAACAGGCGGTGAAAAGAGCGTGTAAAGCGATGCGTTGCAATGTTATGGTCCGAGGTAAATAAATATTGAATGCTGCAAAAAAGTATAATGCAAAAAAAAACATTTTTAGGCCACTCTTGTGCTCCAAATGGATACTTGCCTTGCTGGAACAACCGGCTTATCAATTTGTGGTCCGCTCCCGGACTTGGTAAATAAACATTTTTTTCTACATTTTTTTAAATAATTCAAATACCTTTAACATTTTTCTTCAGGCACCGACACGGCCGCAGTTTTGTCAATTTCCAAGGACTTGGTGATTACGCCGATTTTGATGGAACAGCAGAAATTGATTTAAATTTGAAAAAAAATTGATTTTTAAAATAAAATTGCCATAATTTTCTTACTGTAGTTTTAAAGGCGCATGCTCAAAAAGTTTGTTTCCGTGCGAGACCTTTACCGATACAGTAACCCAAAACAAAATTTGGTGAATTTTTGAGACCCCACGAAAAAGGGGGAAAGTGTTGCAACGCAGGAACGAAAAGGGGGGAAAATGGGCACAGTTGACTGCAAAAGTGCCGCACGGTTTTTTCTGCATTTTTGGAGAATGAGCAATAGTGTTTTTTTCCTGCTTTTTTTTGCCTGAAATTAGTTTTTTTGGTATTTATTGTCCATTGGCGACAAATGCAGGTGCGCTTCATTGAACTTCGTACTTTGCGATTTTCATTTTCGTCACCAAATTATTTTTTCTCTTTTTCTTCGATTTCTTGCTAAAATTCTCCGTTTTCCTTGATATTTATTTGTTAAAATGACTAGTAACAAACAAATTCGTTATATTTTGTGAAAAATTTCCTAATTATTACTCTCGTCTCAACAGCTGCGTATAAACTTTTCAAACACCAATTTGCGCGCGAAAATATCTCGAAGCGCATTACATTAATTAACACAACTCAAATGAGTGCGACCGTAACCTATTTGAAAAATGTAAACAAGTCCAGCTGTTATTTTTATTTATTTTCGCTTAATTCTCGTGATTTTTAATTAAAATTTTCACTTTTTTTAATGCGTTTATTCACTTTTTCTCGTACGATACGAAAAATACAAAAAAAATTTATAACGAAAAGCTGGACTTGTTTACATTTTTCAAATAGGTTACGGTCGCACTCATTTGAGTTGTGTTAATTAATGTAATGCGCTTCGAGATATTTTCGCGCGCAAATTGGCGTTTGAAAAGTTTATACGCAGATGTTGAGACGAGAGTAATATGCCCAATTTCAGTTAAAATTCGCCAATTTTCGAAATCGCCGCTGCTTTAAAAATTCTTAAATAATTTATTTGGAAAGCTTTTAGTTCAAATGATTTTATGACGATGTATTTCAATGTATTCTTTCTTTTTAGCACCTATTTTAATGCGAAATCACCCGAATTTTCGCGAAAAATATTAATTTTCACTATCATCAATAATTTTGTGGACCTCTCGCTGCTTTTCCGCTCCTTTTCTTTTTTAATTGTTTCTATTTTGTCTCCGCATTTCAAATACCCAAAAATACTAATTTCAGGCAAAAAAAGCAGAAAAAAAAAACACTATTGCTCATTCTCCAAAAATGCAGAAAAAACCGTGCGGCACTTTTGCAGTCAACTGTGCCCATTTTCCCCCCTTTTCGTTCCTGCGTTGCAACACTTTCCCCCTTTTTCGTGGGGTCTCGAATTTTTTATTGTTTTTTTTTTCATTTTTTGCGTCGCGCTTCTTAAAATTTCTTCGATTTTATGCGAAATTTTTAAAAATATTTATTTATTGCCGAAAAAATAAATCGGTGACCAAGAATACTCCCTCTAACCAGAAAACCACGATTGCGGGGTGATTTAGGCCACGAGTTGAAGAATGGTTTATCTTGTTTTTCCCTTGTTTTCTTGAATGACTCGTTAGTTTTTAGTTTTTGTACCAATAATTGAAATATTTTGAACACAAAAAGCAATAATTTTTTGCCATAAAGTGAACGTCTTCATCGAATTGTCCCAATCCTTACTGTAGTTTTAAGGGCGCATGCGCAAAACGTTGATTTCCGTGCGAGACATCTACCAGTACAGTAATCCGAATCAATTTTCTTTGTTTTGCCGTCGCGTTGCTCGTTAAAATTGCTCCAATTGATGTTAAATAAGCCTAATAGATTGTGTATAAGGCCGGTTTCTCTCATTTCTCTGGCTTGCCTAACATCTTGTGTATAGAGCGATCCGTTTTGATGTCAGCTCAAGCCGGTCCTATACACAAGCGATTAAGTTTTTTGGGGCTTTTCTCAATTTTTCAAAAAAATTTGTAATTTTTTGGATAATGTGTTTTTGAAGATTTTACTGAAAAGCGAACTTGGTTTTTAGTTATTTCCATAATCTGAAATTTATTGGTCATACAATTAAATATTTATTAATTACAGAAGGAGCGCAACGATGAGCGGCCGCTCATTTCGCGAAGTGGGTTTTAACAAATTATTTTTTTCCCCTCAAAAATAAATATATATGACGAAATTCATACTCACGTTTGATTTCAGAAACAGACGGAAAAGGAAACGGCAAAAAAGAGCGAGCTGGTCGCTGAAAAGGTGAGAAAATCATTTTAAAAAAACGACGAAAATAAGTGGTTTCAGATCGCGAAATTGAGCACGACACTTTGCTCGGAAATTACACAAGTCAGTTTTGGTTATTTTTGTTTTCAAAATATTTATTTAAAATCAGCAAATTATCTTTCAGAACCCTTCAAATTTCACTGATTTTCATCCGGGAACTTTGCAAGATGACCCGCGAAGCTCTATAAACTCATCTCCTACCGAAAATTATGGCCACACTTTCAATCCGGATGTCAAGGTGGCTTAATATCTGATGAAACTGTATTTTTCATAAATGCTGTTTTCAGACTGCCACAACACAACTATCTTCTCGTTTTGATCCGTCACACCGTTCTGGATTCCGCCTCCCGCCACAGTTCCAAGAAAATTTTGAAAATCCCCACGAGAATGAGCAAATGCTGCGAATTCTAGAAGCTGGACTTGCAAAATTTGATTTCTATCGATTGTGTGCTCCTCGTTCTGGAATTCCACACAATTTAATGTATAAATATGATTTAGCGGCGTCGGTTGGCTCGAGTGCTCCCTCCTTTCGTCAGCCGGCTCGTCGCAACTATTCGCACCGGGAATTTAAGAAACCGGTGAGTCTTTTAAAAATAAGATCATCCTTATATAAATTTCGTTTGGGTCTGTAAGGCTTCCATTCGGACGAAAAAAGCGGACGAATTTCGTCCGCCGTTCGTCCGGTTCGTCCTTTTTTTTCAAGAGTCGTTTTTGTTCTTTTTCTTTAAAACATCAACAGAAATGTCTTGTTTCTGCTATACGCGGTATAAAACGCTGAAAACTCGCTCCAATCGAACAAGAAATTTCACATGCATTTGAAGAGAGGTTAAGAGAAATCAGAGCAAAACATCGGCCACGGCTCTCTCAATTTTCTGCACTCTCTCGTCGCCAACGTGGCCGCGTCCACCACTGTGCGAAGGGAGCGCGTTTGCAGCGCTCCGTACTGAGAATATCAAAAACTCGGAAAAAATATTATAAAATGTTGTTTGTATAGCGAACTCTACATAAATTTTCAACCGCTAACAGTTTTCAATGTTGGAATTAAAAAAAAATAGTGCCATAAATGAAAATGCAGAGCCAATATTTCGTCCCGGACGGACGAGTTTCTTGGTGTGTCTATTTCCAAACTGCATGGCGGAAGCGAAACGAGCGCCCGAGACCAACACAAAAACTCGAACTCCCGTCTTTTGCTTACCGGGCAAGAGAATTAAACATAAATTTAAAAGAAAAATAGAGAAAGAAGGCAAATTTTTAAAAATGAAAAGAAATCAAAAGTATTTAGCTTTTGATACGGTCAGGCTTGTTACTTTGTATAAATACTTCCTTTTTTCCTCAGAAACGCCGAAATTGTTGTTCATTTTGCTACGGACTTGCGGCTAAGAAAGCCGAAGAAGCCGGTGAGCCAATTGCAGACAGAGATGATGATGGACCGTGGTCGAATCATCAATTAAAAAGTGACGGAGCTGTCTCGTAAGTTTCTGCTACTTTATCTGAAAGTTATTGAAATTTCTCAGATGTCCAGTTTTGCGCGCCGTCGTTTGCAATATTTGCGGAGCCACTGGCGAAACAGCTCACACCACAGTGTATCATAGTACAAATCCGGAAAAATGTACATAAAATTTATTTACAATGTTTTATCCCACTATGTGCATTTTCTCGCATCCAAATAATCATTGACTTACCATGTTGTACATTGAATTTTCAAAAATTCTTTCCTTGTTCTCATTTTGCCTCACCTTTGTTAAATACATGTTACGGTGTTACTAATAAATTTTTGGAAAGAAAGAAATACATTATTTATTTCGGTGTGAGACCGCAGTGAAAAACTGCGGAACGTCGGAGCGTCGTAAGTCTCACTTGTTCGTGAAGACAATAATATTTATTGCGGAATAGAACTGTAGAGAAATAGAGTTCCCGCGCTGTGTCGACTCTCGATTATAGTCGGCGAATACATCATCAACCTCGCTCTACTGCTAAAATTCCTGTAAAACAGTGTTGCACTTGCAAGATTAACTCGAATTATAGTTTTACACTTCTTTTCAACGAAAAATAACGTGTCCACGACGAGTTGCAGTTAAAATTTGATTTTTCGCTTCAAAATAGGTGCACTACACTGTTGAAAATTGAAAAGTGCGGTAGAGCGAGGCTGATGATGCATTCGCCGACTATAATTCACTAAATAACAACAAAAAAACTCGGAGAAAGCTCCGATTGGCCTGAAACTTTGGCAAATAATGTCAAAAATAGTCCCGGAAATGCACCGAAATTTTTAGATTGTAATCGCTTTTAAAAGTTCAAAAAATTTGACATCACTTTCAAAATTTTCTGACAATTTTTTGAGATTTCCCCTACTTTTTGCTATTTTTTCGTCATGACTGCATTTTAATACAAAAATATAAATTTTTATGCATTAAAATGCAAGTCCTGAATAACAAAAAAGTGGAGAAATTTCGAAATTCTCGAGAAAATGAAATAAAAATTTAGGGAAACTGGAATAAATATTCGAAAAAAAATAGTTTAAAGGCGCATACACCGAAATGTTTTGTTCCGTGCGAGACCTCTACAGTAACCCAATTTTGAATTTGAATTCTTCCTCACTCTTATTTTTTATTTTCTGTTTTTTTTCTTTTTGAAAAATTGTTTGTTTTTTTTTTTGTTTTAATTCGAATTCCTAGTTTATTTGCTAAATATTGCGGAATAAATCTGTCTGAAATATAGCTCAATAAACCACAAGAAGTTCTATTTCGCTACAGTTCTATTCCACAATATATAGCACTTAAATATTTAATATTTACCGCCAATTATCGTTTTTAAGCTTTCAAAAAGAGCTGAGGCTAGAGGATGAACGAACTGTGGGTTCGCGAGGTACCAGAAAATCATGAACGATTTTCAATATAATTTTCTTCAAATTCCAGAACGGTCGGAAGTTAGTTGGAAAAGGCGGAATGCAGGCGCCTATCTACCGTCTTCAGAATCGTGTGACTGGAAAGGTTAGAATTGTATTGAATAGAGTGGTACGAATCCTTGGAGGAAGATTTCAGAACTTCCCTATTAAAGACACTGAATCGGAAATTTTGCTCTTCAAAGAATCTTCGCAGTCGACCGACTCTTACAGTCCCGACAGTTCGTCATCCGATGGCTTCACATATTCCCAATCTGAAGACCTCGAGCATATCGATCCGATCGCCGAGTTGGTCATGCTTGGAAACGCCAATGCTGTCATGGTTAATGAGGAGAACAGATCGGAACGGTCTTCTGGAAACAGTGAGGAATCTGCAAATTACGAAACTATAGGAGAGGTTAGTAGAACTTGTCCGAAATATATATATATCTATAATGCTTAAAATATTTCAGCCTGTCAATCTCCACAATTTCGACCCATCTGAAACTTCTGGATTCCGCTCGTTTTCAGATGTGGATATATTATTCAGCGAAGCCAGTTACGATGATGTGGCGCGAGTAAATTTAGAGCTTTTTCACGCCATGCATAAATTCAAAGAACGGACCGCTGATCATCAGTGGGAGATGAGTACGCGCGAAAAGCTACGAGCGTTGAACATCCAGGAATTTATTAATTCTCAGAATCCTGTAAAACAGTGCGAAGCCAGGCAGCCAGTTGAAAATTGTTATTTCAGGCGATACTCGCTGACCAGAATCCGATAGGCAACAATCGGAGTAAAAATTCGCAGCCGTGTGGTAACTATTCAACGAGTTTTAATCGTTCTGTAAGTTTTTGGTTTTTTCGTGTTTTTATATCTTACCCTGTTCAGTGTTTCCGCATGTGCTGCTCATTCTGCTACGGAACTTATGTGACCTTCGCCAGGCTCTCTGGTAATCCAATTCTCAGCAAAGATGACAGTGGACCGTGGTCTGATCACCAATGCAAGACTAATGGAATCGTTTCGTGAGTTTTTATTATTTAGGGAATTTTTTGGGTGCTATTATGTGTACAAGAGTAAAACTCAGTTATGGAGCTATGCAGAGTGTCGAAAAACTAAAAAAAAAAAGACCAACAACTTGGAGAAGACTCGGAAAATGCTCCGATTGGTCTGAAATTTTGGGCGAAACTGTCAAAAAAAATACCATAGATGCAAAAATCCGGGCACGCCCACGGGCCGGACGGGCGCTAATTTTTAGTGCCCGGGCCGGGCTGGCCCGTCTTGAATTTTTGCGAACGGATACTGCAGTTTTTAAAGTGTAATCAAGGAAAACGCGAATGCAATTGCGCAGCGCCGTTATATTTAAAATTGTTTGTTGTTTTTCACTACTTTTTCGATATTTCCTTGTCTCCGATGACTTTTTTTTGAGCGTTCCAGATGCGAAAATTCTCGAAATTTCAGTTCCAAATGGTGATTAGTCAGTAAAAGTTGTAATTTTTGAATAATTTAATGCGCTTTGCAGTACTCATTCTACAGGAAGACAAGTTCTGTAATGAAGACGTGAAAATTGCTCTTTGGAAACGATATGGTGAGGAAAAGTACACATAAAACAGAAGTTCCATGTGATTTTTTGTAAAAAACTTGTCAAGTGGTTACTTTTTTACTTTGTTAGATTAAACATGATTTATTTTCAATAAAGTTGTTGTTTTTTTTTAATTTATTGCAAAAATTACTCAAAAAATGTTCTAACTTGAACAAAGACGGACCGGGCACGTGCACTAATTTTCTAGGTTTTGTGCCCGGCCCGGCCCTTTACATCTTTGAAAAATACTCCCGGACTTGCTCTGAAAATTGTGGACCGAAATATCGATTTAAAAAAATTTGATATTTCGGTCGAAACGTTTCTCCCAAAATTTCATACCAATCAGAGAATTTTCCGAGTTTTATCCCAGTTGTTTGTCATTTTTTCCGTTTTTCGACAGTACTCTGCATAGGTCTATGATCCGCATTTCCCTGCGGAAAATCGACGCGTCGTACCTGAAAAATACATAATATTTTTCGGATTCGGGGCGTGAAAGACGCGGATCGAATTTTTCTACATTTTGAAATGTTTCTGCACAAAAATCTATGCCAAAGCCATTTTGCATTTGGCATACGGATGAATGGCTAGCTCTCGCTTGCACTCTGAATAGCGCCAAAACCGCGCCGCATACGCTCCAAACTGCCGTCCTTTCTTCTTTTTTTTCCTGTTAAAAACGTGATTTCATTTATCGAGATGTGTCACTCTTCGCGAATACGTCACGGATTTTTTGTTGTTTATTCCAGATGCCCAGTGCTTCGCCGTAACAAATGCACCGTTTGCGGAGCCACCGGCGACTATGCTCACACTTCCAAATATCATCACGAGCACCCAGAGTTTTGTACATAGGATGTACGTACCCGTTAAATCGAATTTTCTTACCAAGTTTTAGCCCACTCAACAAATTATGTACATATTTTTTTGCATCTGAATATCAGAAATACCCATTGATCTCTGAAAATTGTGTAATTTTACAATACAATTGTGCATTATTCGTGTTTCCATTTTTGTTGTTTTTTTGTTTTTGTTGATAAAATAAATAAAGTTAAAAAGAAAAGGGGTGTAATATTTCATTGTTGAGTATTCGGTCGCTGGATCCATCGAACTTACTTTGTCATGAAAAATTGCGGAAAATCGACAAAAAACTACGGTGGCCCGTGGTTTTTTGACGTAATAAAAATCCGTAGTATAGAACGCGCACGGAATAGAACCGGCTGAAATAGAGCTTTACTGAAAAACAAATTCACGATTCTGTGTCGGTACAGCTCAATTTCTGGCGGTTCTATACCGTAGTAACCCCCGATTTCCCATTGAAAATTAAAGGTACATTGCATTTTTAACGCCGAGTCTCGAAGCATTGAGTTTTTTTTTTCTGGTAATCAACCTGAGGCCATATGCAAGAAGCTGGAAAACGTCCGAATTTCAAAAAATTCCTGGAATTAAGAGTTTTTTGCAGTCCAAAGTTCCGAAAAATTTTCCAAGAAATAACAAGCGGTGACAATTGAAACCGGCGTTACCGTAGTTGCTTCGCTGCGAGACCTTCTATATTTGAACTTGAATTTTCCCGCAAAAAAGAAAATATTGAGCAACTGGGAACATTCAAGTTTAAACATAGAAGCTCTCGCAGCGAAGCCACTACGGTAACGCCGGTTTCAATTGTCACCGCTTGTTATTTCTTGGAAAATTTTTCGGAACTTTGGACTGCAAAAAACTCTTAATTCCAGGAATTTTTTTTAGCTTTGGACGCGACAGAAAACGTTGATTTTTGCATGATGGGTGTGCGATGCATTTAAGCGGGGGTGGTACGGTATAGAACTCGCACTGAATAGAACTGCGCGGAATAAAACAGGCTGAAATGGAAATGCACTGAAGAAACAACTGCAAGAAAGAGATCTCGGGCCTCACAATGTACAACGAAATACTCCTTCGATTTGTTCAAGCGGGTCTGTGTCGGTAAAGCTCAATTTCAGGCGGTTCTATTCCGCGCAGTTCTATTCCGTAGTAGTTCTATACCGTAGCACCCCCAGATAAGCATGTTTTGGAAAACGTATAGCTGCTTGCATATGGTCTTTGTACAGCCAAATTTCCCACATTTTTCAGTAAATGGAAAAAAGCCGTCTTCCAGACCAACACCTCCTAAAGTTTTGCTCCATGAATATAGTCCTTTTCATTCTCTCCCTGCAAGAAGATGGTCTGAATACCAACGAACAAAAAAAAACAGAAAATTATATTCCAAAACATTTATCTTAAACATCTAAGTAGAAGAGAGGGTGAGGAGAGAGAATGGAGCTTTTGTGGCTTCCAGAAGGCATTCTGAACTCGATTAGGATGGTCCCAAGTAGCAAGATTGGTCGGTGCGAGCCTTGAAGACCTGTCCTCCGGAACCTCCACCACCACCACCTCCAGAGCTTCCTCCGCTGGATCCGCCACCCGATCCTCCTCCAGTAGCGTAGTCCTCACGATTGTAGCCAGACGAGGAGGCGTTGGATCCCATGTATCCGGAAGAGTATCCGCCAGCGGACATGTAAGCCGACTTGTCACCCATCGTTCTTCGTGAGTTCTGCTGTCGTGAAACTTCAGAATATGGTTTGAGGGGCGGAAGTACCGGGCTTATATACGGAAAAATCTGGGGCACGTTTATTTGAATTGTGCGATTAATAAACACGTGATCACGTGAACGTGGTCTTCACTTTTTTTATTTTATTTTATTTTTGTTTTTAACTTTTTTGTTCTTTGTGATTCCTCCCAAAATGGTTGTGACCTTTTCTAGAAGCTCTTCAAAGCTTTGAGACCGAATGCGAGTAACTGGAAAACGACAGGAAAACCGTTTTCCCAGACATGTTTCTCTGTTTTTCCAGTCTCTTGCATATGGTCTCAGGTCTACAGGCAGTTCTTCTCCACCTCAGTCGTAAAACTTCGTCATCACATTTTTGTTTACAGACACGTGGACAACTTATTATAGATCAAAAGAGCCCATACACCTGTCCGGTGAAGATTTATTAGCACTCGTGTCTTCTTCCGGATCTATAACAGGAGGAGAGGCAAAAAAGATGACACGGGCCCACTTGGCCACGCCTCCCTCTGGCCTCCTAGAGCAAGCACGGACACGCCCATCGAAAACGACGTAAAAGGAGCGGATTACAGGTTTCCAGACATCCATTATTCATAATCTAAAATATGCATCAAATTCAAGCAACTCTGCTCAACGCCGCGCTATGGGCCGAAATGTACCCAAACATGGAAATGACTGCTCGACGTGGCTCGTTGCTCTTTCCGGAGCTCAAATTCCAAATGTCTGGGATGAAAAACGACGAAATCTACCAGATCAGCATTCACTTTGAGATGATTGATAACGTGAGGTAAGTGGCTAATTTTTAATTTTAACTACTGATTTATAAATAATTTATTTCATCTTCAGAATGACTCTTGACACAGATGGCGTCAATTTCGTGAAATCAGAGAAGCGAAATGCTCTTCCCCATCACAATTCCAGAGTTTTCACTCATCCGGCTGGATGTCAGACTGGTGCGGAATGGATGAAATCGGCGATCGGTTTCAATCAGGTCAAGCTGGTGAACAAGGAAGAATACGTCAAGGGAGAGAATTTTGTAAGTTTTTGGTGTTGAAAATTTGAAAATGAGCATAACGCAGCTTTGCCGTATTTAATGGGTCTATTCACGGAAACCAGTAAAATATGCGAAATATGCAAAAAATTTGGCGAAAATTCGGAGAATGCTCCGATTAGTCTGAAATTTTGACAAAAAATGTCAAAAATACTCACGGTCATGTGCAGAAAATTTCAGACCGAAATATCGAGAAAAAAAATTTCAGACTAATCGGAGCATTCTCCGAATTTTCGCCAAATGTTTTGCATTTTTCGATTATTTTGCTGGTTTCAGTGAACAGCCCCATAATCTAATTGCCCGGCTCCTCTAATAGGCCATCCTGAAAAAAATGACTTCTGATTGCTGGCCGGATTTCGCGGTCATTTTAAGAGCTTTCACGATCAAATCGGTTGAGAAATAAGAAAGTTATTAGCGATTTGCTGAAAACAACTGAAATTTCGAGGCAGAGGGTCTTAATTCGTATTTAAACACGAATAAACGAATATTTTAAGCGAAAAAAATGGCTGAGAAATAGAAATTCCAAAAATGTTGGTAAATAGGAGTGAATTCAAAAAAAGCTACAAAAATTAATAACGCGCCATAAATAAGTACTTTTTTGTTGATTTGGTCATTATTTTCGCACTTTTTGTTTTTTATTTCACCTTGACCGCAACTTTTTCCGGCTCTGGGACGTTTCAAAACTTTTTTGAATTTCTGCGGCATACTAGTGAATTCAAATTCCCAGAAAAATAAAAATAACTGATAAAAACGAAAAGTAATTACCAAATGTCCCCGTGTTTTGGTGTCAATTGGCGAAAAACCATACGCAAAAATGCAAAAAAGTTTCGAAATGGCAAGTTTCGAAACGTCCCAGAGCCCCTTTTCCACGTGAATTCGTTTTTCTCTCGCCGTAACCGTCACCGGAATTCAAGATTTGTTTTTGCTCTTTTCCTTGCGAAGATGCGACAGACAAATACAATTTTGAGTTTACTATTGTCGACCCGCCGTGACTGTCAAAAATGTTCCACCGAAGAGCGCGTTTGACCGTCCTGTCGGGCTCAAAATATACTTTTTTATTTCCAGATTTTCGTCCACCCAATGTACCGCTACGTCCCTATTCTGCAAATCTGGCAAAAAGGATCCAATTCCCCTCTCACTATTTTCTACTCGAAGGCGCAATTCATCCCAGTCACAACTTATATCTCAGATTCTATAAGAACCTGGAAATCCGCCAACAACAAGTTTACCACGAAGAAAAACGGGGGAAAAGGTGGAAAACGAAAGTTGGCGGAAGCTTGTGAGGAGCCAGTTGCGAAAAGAAGTGCTCTTGATCTTGATTTTAATCTTGACCTTCACCCGAATGTTGTTCAAGAACAGTGGCCAATGCCTGGAGACTATGGAATCAACCAATACGATCCGTACTTTAACTATCAAATGTATCCTTCAATGGAGCAGCCTTCCTTTGATGGGGGTTTCATGTTTCCCACGCCGTCTGGAACTCCGCCAGGAATGAATTCAGTGCCTCAAACTCCTCCAATGTCGACGTCCATGTCAATGCCGTTTGACACGTTTCCATCGATTCCGGATTTCTCTGCAACTCCACAAATGTTCGCGAATCAATCGATGGAGTATTTGTACCCGTCTGATTACTCTTTCCCAATCGCCGATACCTACTTGCCAAACGTTTTCTAACTTTTGCAATGCATATTTGTATATTATTTACCCAGGGTTTTGTATCCTAACATTTCCACAATTTTCACCTGTTTTGTTGTTTCCTGTGATATTTTCAATTGTAACCATTCCCACGGTGTCCCGGACGGGAAAAGCGCCGCTAGAGATAACTGCTGACGCATCTCTCGTTCTCTCTCCCTCCCCACCTCAGCGCAGCTATTTTTTCAACTGGAATTTGTTTCTTTTTTGATTTTCAGCAAAACTAGACCACTTTTTGAAAATCTGTAATTAAAATATATTTTTCAGATGAAATGCTTCATTTTTATTACAAAAACAACACGATTGGTGCAGAATTGTCGGAGGAGATGCATTTTAAAATAAGTGGTACAGAATTTTACTAAAAACTAAATTTTCTGCAACATAATAATGCATTTTAAATGTCTCCCTTGTGCAGAATGTTCTCCTGAACATTTTAATACCATGACCAGCTCGAAACGTGCGAACTCGGTTTTTCTCGGTGTTTCAAAATTTTAAAATGCATCTTCTCCGTCAATTCTGCACCAGTCGTGATGTTTTTGTAATCAAAATGAAGCATTTCATCTGAAAAATATATTTTAATTACAGGATTTCAAAAAGTGGCCTAGTTTTGCTGAAAATCAAAAAAGAAACAAATTTCAGTGGAAAAAATAACTGCGCTGAGGTGGGGAGGGAGAGAGAAGAGAGTGCAGACAGTTGAAGACATTTTTCCACTTTGGGACACCGTGATTCCCCACATTTTTCTTTGTTTCAATTGTTTTCAAGTTTTTTCTATATAAAAATAATAAATATTCTCAAAATTCAAAAAAATTGTTCGATTCTCGACCGCATTCACAAAACTTTACACAGGAAAAGACGAAAAAATCCGTCCAAAAATTTGTTTTTCGGCTCCGGAACATTTAAAAACCAAGACGTTTCAAAACTAGACATTTCAAAACTAAAACACTTCTAAACCGAGATGTTTCAAAACCATGCTGGGGCCGAAATCGGGCCTGTATTTGAAACTGCTTGCTAGTCAATCGTAAAACGCGTAAATTTAACGTTTTCGTGGTTTTCAATACAACTCTATTTTACTTTTCCTTCCAACGTTAAAAAAGTTATGAAACGTCTCGATGCTGCTAGCTGCTGAAAATGCATTATATTTTGTTATGGACCTATTCAGCAGAGGAAAACAACCGTTTTTCGTGGTTTCTTTCCCTATGCAGAATTGAGAAAAAAAGACAAAAAACTACAGTACTCGGAGGTTTTTTGACATAAACAACTAGTCGTTTCGAGACCGGCCGATGAAATAATCGGATGCGCCTTTAAATTTCAACCAAATTGCCATTGAAAATTAAAGGCGCATTGCATTTTTTACTGCTGGGTCTCGACGCGATGGGTTTTTTCCTGGAAAACAACCTGCATAGGGGAAAAAACCAGGAAACTCGGTTTTTCATGTGCTGAATAGATCCATTACAGCAAAATTTGTGAATTTTGCCTTATTGAGGAGTGACACTCGGTAAATGAATAAGCCTTGATATACAGATGAAAAAAAAAGAAAAGACGGGATATTATTCTCAGTACGGAGCGCTGCAAACGCGCTCCCTTCCCACAGTGATGGACGCGGCCGCGTTTGCGACGAGAGAGTGCAGAAAATCAAGAGAGCCGTGGCCGATGTTTTGCTCTGATTTCTCTAAACCTCACTCCAAATTCATGTGAAATTTTTTGTTCGATTGGAGCGAGTTATCAGCGTTTTATACCGAGTATATCAATTCAATATTCTTGCCGGCTACAGTAAGCAGTGGCGCGAAACATCGAGGCTTCGCCCCATCAGGTGTTTTCAACTGAATTCAACTGAACGTAGATCAAAGAATGTGAGCGGGTGTGTCGCTCGTTATGTCTGTGTCTATTATAAAAATTTCGCGGGCGCATGTGGTTGCCGGCAAGAATATTGAATTGATAATAACTGTAAAGAATTAAAAATTTATAGCTTTTCACAATCAAAATAGAACTTTTCAAGTCGGTTCAAGATCCAAGATCGTTCTAAAAGTGCTACGCTACAAGACAAAGACAGAAAAACAACCATTTAATTTTTAAATTATAGCATAAACTCCAAATAAGTTCACTTAACCACTGCATAAGAACTGATTCCCTCGAAATTGTTCTCGTCAATAACACCCCGAATTCTATCCACAATTCCCAAAATTTTTGCGTGTGTATGAGTGAGAACTGGAACTCTTGTTGAGAGACATGCGCTCATAAAGATTAAACGAAATAGTCGTAGGTCCCATTGGATGAGTCTGTAAAATTGAAAATTATGAAGAGGACCGAGTGAATTGAAGTTTTTTTTGTGAATTCTGTTCAAATACCCATAAAACATAGGTTTAAACATGCGCAAAAATGAAAAAGATTATGACAGTTTGCGAAACCTCTTCCATGATCCGCAAAATAGGAATTTTCTGGCATCTTTCACGGAAAAGAAATCCCGAAAAATATAACAATTTTTCTACAAAATTCACTTACGATGCCACAAAAGACTCAAATGTGACAAACACAGCGTAGACTGTCCAATAGCGAACAAAAAAATCTTGATGGTCCCTGAGAAATGTTGGATTCTCGTACGAAATCGTTGATGAGATTGCCGAGAGGGTAATAAATGTGGGAAGGAGCAGAGTCTAGAAAATGAGAATTATGGTCTCTGATTTAAAAAAAAAATTGTATACCATAAAAGCCGTGATAGAACCAATGGCATCGTGTAAAAGTAAGATGGTGATAAAAATGGAGATTCCCCCGTAGAAGCAGTGTTCTCTCTTCTTTCCGACTACCCGCTCAATTTCGGCTATTCTGAAAGTGCAACTGTGCCTTTGGTACTAAATAAAGGAGAAAAAAAGCTCACAATGGCTCATAAGAGCTGGCGTTGTAGAGCACATTGCAGGCGAGCATGTTCAACCGCACGAGATCCACGTCGTCCCACGATTTTATCAATTTTTTTCGTTGAACCACTGAGCATGTTTTTTCGGTTATAAGGGGTTTAATTTTTTAAATTCTCACCCTGTTTTGGCTCGCTTTTCTGCGTGGAGGTCAGGTAACTGGCGAGTGTCGACAAAAATCCGCCATTTTTATTTCTTCGGCCCTCGGAGATTACAGCGAGTGAATTTGGAGCAGTGTTCTGCGAATTTAAGAAAAATTTCACGATTTGCTAGAAATACGTAATGGCAAATGTTACATTTGTCTGCGTCTCTACAGTGCAGAGCGTTTGTTCTGAAAGTTTAGCTATTTAATCGCGTGCAAAAACGGAGGCGCACAGACGCGAGAAATGACCCGCGAAAAATCGCTTTCAAAAAATTGATCCTGAAAACGCCGTGATTTTTAATACGCATGGCGTTATCAGTAGAGCGCGAATGAAACATTTGTTCCGCAAAAGTCAGATTATTATTTTTTTTTTTAACTTATAGTTTTTATTTTTCGATATATATTTTTTTGTTCATTTTCGGAATTTTTAAGTCGAGAAAATTGAATTGTTTACTTTTCAATTAGGCAAAATATCGTATACTTGAACAGCATGCAGAAATAATAATCAGAATCTCTCAGAGGTTGAAACGGCTCTTGGAAGATTCGAAATTGGACGTTTCGAAACTACACAATTCGAAACTGGAACGTTTCAAAACTACACAATTCGAAGCTGGGACGTTTCGAAACCTGCCACTTTGAAACTGTAGTGTTAATCCTCCGTCAAGAAACATTTTTGGCTCTGGGCCGATTTGAAACTTTAGTGCTATTTTTCGTCGCCGTGTCCGCAAAATTGACAAAATTTGGCCAATCATACCAGAATTGTTGAATCCCTTACCGATAAATTCGAAAAACTTGCCAAAAATTTAACGCTAAAAATGCACTGAAGTTTAGAAACGTTCCAGGACCGTTGAAGTAAATAACTCGAGAAATTTAATTGCGTAAGTCAAACATACATTTTCATACAATGAACGATCTGGGGCGACGACGGCTGCTAAAGACATTCTAACCGATCAAGTTGAATTGAAGCTATGAAGGAATGACGAAAAGCACGTTGTTCCGGATTTTATAATGTAAAAAGTTCACGTTCAAGTACACGTACAACAAAATTCCCATGGAATAAATACAAACTTTATTCAATTCAATTCAAGCACCGTAAAATTATCAATGAAGACCACTGAGCACTTTTTGCGACAATGATGACGGAGCAACAAAATCATAAGATGGAACTTTGTTATAATGAGGATATGTTGGATTGTTGATGACGGGCATCAAGTGTTCGTACATTATGATGAGCATAATCACACAAATCGTGTAAACCGCAATGAAAAGTAAAATTTCCCTTTTGGTGAACGGGTTGTCTTCGGTGTAATCGGACGGTAGGGAGTATATGGAAGAAGCAGTCATCTCGAATCGATAATTGGAGCAATAAGAAGTGAAAGAAGCAGTGAATAAGGTCGGCAAGGATAAGCTATCAGGCAAACAACAGTTTGTGTGGAGACGGGTGGAAGAAAAGAGAAGACAGAAAAGTAAAACTGTTCGTTCCGTTTTTTGAATTTGGAGCGAGAGAAGCAGATATCACAAATAGAAAAGTGGAGCAAAAATAAAAGAAACTATCCACGTCATAGGTGAAAGTGATATGAAAAAAGGTACAAAAACGAGATGAGTGGTTTGTTAAACGATACGAAACAAAACGGAGGACAGGAGCACAAACATACGGAAGTGCAGACGAGACGGAATCCCTGTGTTCTTTTTTAATTTTTTGTGCGATATTACTTGCCATACTTATTGTCTTTTCAGTTGAGTTGCGACATCAGAACGTGAAACTCCGCCCACTGCATTTTGAATTTTTACTTGAAAAATGTGAGCGAGGTTTCACGTTTTGATGTCGCAAGTCGATTGAAAACACAATACCACTTACTGTTTTTTTTTATAATAAAAAAACATTTGAAACGTCAAAATAAAATATTCGGCTCTGGGACGTTTCGAAACTTTTGCGCATTTTTTGCGGCGTACTAGTGTATTTAAATTTCCATAAAAATAAAAATAATTGATAAAAGCAAAAAGTAAATACCAAATGAGCGTGCGTTTTTGTGTCAATTGGCAAAAAACGATACGCAAAAATGTAAAAAAAAAGTTTCGAAACGTCCCAGAGCCAAATACTCACACATATGGACCTATTCAGGGCAGAAAAAAACCGTGTTTTGTGTTTTCAATCGAGCTGCTACATCAAAAATAAAACCACGCCCAATTTTTTTGCCGCGAATTTGCAAAAACATTAAAATCTCATGTTCGCGCGCAAAAAAATGGGCGGGGTTTCAAGTTTTATGTAGCATTTTGATTGAAACAATATGCAGAATAGCCGACAAAACTTACCGTATTCATGAGCCTCGTTTGCCGGGCAAAGTGGTTTGTCGGGTTTTGTTGGTCGGTCGGGTTTGGAAAACTGAAGGTTTTGAAACCCGAAATACACCTCCAAAGCCGGCGTGTTAGAACGTGTTAGAACCTACGTAAAGAAAAACGCGCCCTGTCGCATTTAGCTACGTCTCCATAGTGACATTCTGCCAAGTTCGTGCAAAACTAGAGACGCAGAGACTTGAGAGAGATGAACTCCGAAATTTAGTTTCCATTGGAAACTTTCCAAAAATAATTTCAAAAACGTAGTCTCCAGCACGCCGTGCCCGACGACCTTCAGACAAACCCCTTTTTCCGGCAAACTAGGTCTCGAAGGGTTATTTTCCTAGGTAGAAAGGAGTTAAAATCAGGTTACGGTACCTTTATTCAACGTATTTTCGCGATTCTAAATTGAGTTAAAAACACAAAACACGGTTTTTTTCTGCCTTGAATAGTTTCATAAGAAGGCAAAGTTAGTCCTGCGAAACTTCTTCCACGGCCATAATTTTTAAATAAATTTTGTTCATTTTCATGCAGAAAACGACATTTTCTGCAAAAAAAAAATTCAATTTTCTGTAATAGGCGAAACTTCGAGATTTATTGGTAAAACAAAAAAATTGCAACGCGGTGTTTGCGTACTTTTGAAATTCAAACGGCAATTAAAGAGAAATGTTCCTATTTTCGTTTGAATTTTAAAAGTACGCAAACACCGCGTTGCAATTTTTTGTTTTCACAATTTACGAAAATCTTCAAACAATTTATGGCCGTTGAATGTTTCGCAGGGACTAACTTTCTGCAGAACCTCTTTCAAAAATTAAAAATTAGAATATTTACACGAATGTTATGAACGAAATTTATTCCTCTAGTTTTGCAACCTTACAATGAAGAAGTCACGTTCTGAAATCAAATGTTAGGTTTCTTAATCCATTATTCTCCTTTTCACATATTCGAACAACAAAAAATCCCCGCTGGATTAATTTTTATCCAGATGACCGCATAGTTCGTCCAGTTGGCCCTTTCGAAAAAAATTTTGGTCAAAGAAAAGAAAAATGAGAATGCATGCGACTTCTTTTTTAATATTTGCTCTCTTGCGATTTTCTTCATCGAATTACTCCTCCTCCAGGCAGGAATTGAACTTGTTTCGATTCTCTGCGTCTCTTTTTGTTTGCCATCTTTTCTAGTCGGGCTTTTTTTTTCATCTTTTTTGAGAGCTCACACAGGGTCCGACGGCATGAAAATGAGCTCCGTTTTTCACGTCTTTTAGCGGTGGATTATATATGGGAAAGTATATATATTTAGAGGGGAGAAAAAGAGAAGAAGAAATTGAGAGTGTCTCTTTTTCTCTGTTTTTCTCTTCTTTTTTATCTTATCGCCCTCCAAATTCTCTTTACTTGACCTTCCTTGCTCAATATCTATGTCTTTCTCCTCTCTGTTTCTCCTTTTTTGTGGTGGGGTTTTTTTTTCTTGTTTTGCGATCGCTGCGAGACCCAAAACATGTGTTTGTGACCTTTTTATTGTTGAATCGTTGTTCTGTGTTCAAATTTCATCTAATAAATAATTGAAAATTTTCTCTTACGGGTTATTCATAGAAATTCAAAAATGTGAAACAATTGGGAGAATGGTCAAAAATTTTTGGGCCGAAATATTGAAAAGTTTTTTAAAAAAATAAATATTTTAGTCTAAACATGTTCGAGCATGTCAGGAGTATTTTCGGCTCTGGGTCGTTTCGAAGCTAGGACGATTTGAAACTGAGACGTTTCGGAACTTTTGTGCATTTTAGCGGTAAATTTCGAAAAATTCTTCAAATTCACCGGTAAAAGATTTTGTCAATAGTTTTTGAATACTGCGACGAAAAATATCACTAAAGTTTCGAAACGTCTCAGATCCGTATTTTCGACATTATTTCCCAAGGTTTGAGACCAATTGGAGCATTTTTTATTACATTTTTTGCTGGACCGGTCCGGACCGTTAATAGTCTGATAAGTAGTGTACTAAGCACATTGTTATATAACCTTTTGCACTATCTTTGTGCATGCAAATCGTATTTTTTGTGTAATCTATATTTTGCCACATCACGCCACATGTCTCTCATTGTGATTCAGTGATGATGACGATGATGATTCAACTCTCGTTTTTTTGTGACCTGTAGCCGTGGAATTGTACGTTTTTCTGGTTGTAAATAAATGAGAAACTGACTGACTCATTTCGTCAATAAACAAAAGTTCGTTTCGCTTTCTCTCACTCCATACCATTTTTTGTGTCTCTTTTTCTCTCGCCGTTCGTTCGTTCCACTTTGCGATTCTCTATTCTCTATTCTCCCCTCCCCGTAAAAAGAGAAAGTCTAAACTGTTTCGATAGTCTTCTCATAACTGATTTTTGGTGTTACTAAATACATTAACATTGAATTTGACTATGCGGCGGCCGACTGGACTTTCACTAATTCTTTTTTTTAACTGGCCGAGGAAATCGAAAACTTTGCCGACGGCGTCACACACGCTTCTTTTCCTGCTTTTATGTCTATTTCCTTATCTTTTCGCCATCACAATTTGTTTCAAACTTGAATACGCGATGGAAAACCACCAACCTGGTGGTTTTTTTTCGTCTCTTATCGACGCTTAAAATTTTTTTTGCAGTCAACCCCGCGAGTTTTGCAAAAATCAGAAAAAAAAACACATTTCCGCAATGGGAATTTATCGGCTATTAGCCGTCGAATTGGCACATGCCCCAATTTGACGGCTATCAGCTGTTTTCGATGGCTAAATTGCCTCAAATTAGCTCCCTACTAAGGCTAACAGCCATTTTTAACTGCTAATAGCTACACAGCTGGCCATAAGCGTCATATCCGCATCAAAAATTCGCAGACCAGGCAACAAAACACGGAAAGGAAATTAATATGGTTGTTTAACTTCCGCATCTAGAACTTTTTTTTTGTTTTTAGGCATATTTTTACCGAATATCATGCAGAAAATATCGGAAACTGAATTATTTTTCAGCTGCAAAAATTGCGATTACTGCATGAAATGAACAAGAAAAATAAGACGAAAATTGCAAAAAAATCTTGGCACATTTACAGTGTTTTTGACTCATTTTTTAGTGGTTTCTTGGCAAATTTGCGCTATTTTAAGTAGGTGTGGATTTTCTAGAAATTAATGTCCCCAAAATGTACAAAGCTGGGGCTGTTGCGGCCTGGAAAATGATAATTAAATACAAACTCTTCCACGAGCATATAAATTGAGCACGATCGGGCACAGCTGAAATTAATGTGACCGTAATCCATTAAAAATGTTTCAACGAGAGTGTCTCGTTAAAATTTTTTAGTGGATTACGGTATCGTTCATTTCAGCTGTGTCCGATCGTGCTGAATTTATGGGCTCGTGCAAAAGTTTGTATTGAATTATCTTTTTCTAGGCCACAGCAAGCGCCAGCTTGGTGCATTTTGAGGTCATTAACTTCTAGAAAATCCACACCACTTGAAATAGTGCAAATACGCCAAGAAACTACTGAAAAAGTTTTTAATTTCCCTAAAATTGCGTCAAAACACCACTAATGGTTATTTATTTTGCATTTTTGTGATATTGTTATTATTCGTTTCATGCAAAAATCGAAATTTTTGCAGCTTGAAAATAATTCAGTTTTCGTTTTTTCTACATGAAATTCGGAATAAATATGCCGAAAAACAAAAAAAAATTAATTTCCTTGTTAAAATTATCATTTTCTAGGCCACAACGAGCGCTAGTTTAGACGAGAATTATTTACTATTCTTGGTGCCTTTTCAGGGCCACATTCCTTTTGTTTTTCTTTTTTGCTCAACTCAAATAGAAAAAAATTGGAAACCCACTAACATTCAGTCGTACTTTTGCGGTTCTCTGTCACCTGACTCCCACCAATAACAACATTGCGCTCCAGTTTATTTTTCACTAACACTTCTCTTCCACTGCTGCCAGAACGGGAAGGAATTTAGGCTCTCGGACGTTTCGAAAGTAGACATTTCGAAAGTGTGACGTTTCGAAAGTGCGACGTTTCGAAAGTGTGACGTTTCGAAAGTGTGACGTTTCGAAAGTGGACTTTTCGAAGGTTTTTCTGGATTTTTTCGTCGCGGTGTTTGAGGAATTTTCCTTAAAAAGCTTTTTAAAATGATTGTGTGAAACACCGCGTCGACAAAATCCAGAAAAACCTTCGAAAAGTCCACTTTCAAAACGTCACACTTTCGAAACGTCTACTTTCGAAACGTCCGAGAGCCGGAATTTAGGCCAGCCATTTTTTTTCAAACTTTCGGGTGGTACGGTCCGGTCCGTCGCTTAAAATGATAGTTTTAAATAATCGTGTTTACAGCCTTGAAACTTTGCCTTGAAATTTCAGTTATTTTCAGCAAAATTGTTTAGTTCTCAATCGATTTGATCGCGTAAGCTCTCAAAATGTCCAAATTTCGTTTTTTAACAATTTCTTCTACCCAATAAAGTTATCAAGTATTCCTCGATACTTTGTCAAATGGTGCGCATTCGGGTCTCGCCACGACGGTGTATACTATACGCACTTGTCGATTTACGCGCAAAATTAATTTTTTTCGTTTTGAATTTTTGTAAATCCACAAGTGTGCATGGATGTAGGAAAATTCAAAACGAAACAAACTCATGTTTGCGCGTAAATCGACAAGTGTTCGTGTATACACCGTCGTGGCGAGACCCGAATGTGCACCATTTAACAAAGTATCTCAAATCGAGAAATAGGTAATATTTTCAGTTGGAAACTGTGCAAACGCAAGCACTGACGCGTTTCATTTCCCGTTTTGGTGCTTCGCGACCAAAGTTTCATTTTTCATTCCATTTTTTTTACAAAGTCAATATTGGCTCAAAAGTCAAATTCGCGACATATTTTGGTGACTCATCCATCGAGAGAAGGAACGTTACACACCAAACCAAACATGCCGAATTTTTGTTCCTTTTTTGTCGGAAAAATGTCCATTTATCAGTTCGTATCAACATAATATTAATAGAAACCGGAGCATTTCCCTGAAAGGCTTATCATAAATGACCCGCCTATCAATTATTAATTACCCCGGTCATTGATGCTGAACATTTATGGCTGCTTGTGCTACTTTAATCATAATCATACCATTTATCAAATACTTGCAAGCTCGAAAATTATCACCGCATAGTTAACCATTCAAACACATTCGCTAGAATTGCAGATGCTGCACCTCGTGGAGCCAGAGGAAGTCGGAGCAATGCGGGCGGCGCTAAATCTCATTGGCTCAATGGTGCTTCCGATGGACACGTCGAATTGTTCGGATCGACACGACACGCCATCGGCGCCAGAGTTTTTGAGAAGTGAGCCGGATTATTTTTTCGAATTTAAAATAAAATAAATTAAAAACTACGATTTTCAGACCTCGAGCCGTTCCAGACGGTGCTCCTCTCAATCTCGTCAGTTACAACCATAATCGTCCTCACCCTTTCACTAATCCACTGGTTCTACGTGTACAATTACGTGTCGATTGAAAAACGAAGAAATAAACTTTACTGGCTGATTGCTGTGTTTCCGGTAAGAATTTGATTTTAAAAAACCGGAAATTGAGCTGAAAATGTTAAAATTTTAAAAGAAAATGCTCTTTCTGGCAGATAATCGGAAATTTCGGAAAATTCTATACTCGGTATAAAACGCTGATAACTCGCTCCAATCGAACAAAGAATTTCGCATGCATTTGGAGAGAGGTTCAGAGAAATCAGAGCAAAACATCGGCCACGGCTCTCTTGATTTTCTTCACTCTCTCGTCGCAAAAGCGGCCGTCCATCACTGTGTGAAGGGAGCGCGTTTGCAGCGCTCCGTACTGAGAATAAGAATATCGCGCTTTTTTTCCAATGTTTAAATTTTTTCGGATAAAATTTTGATTTCCGAGCAAGTGTGGCCGTTTTGCATTGCATTTCCTTTATTAGAAATGTGCCCAAAAATGATCCGCTTGCCAGCAACACAATAACACAAATTCGGTGCTATTATGGATTCGTGAATTAGCGATAAAACGCGGTGAATTGTGGGGCAAAAGTTGGCTGGTCTCGCCACGATTTTGACAGACTACGGTTAGCGCGAAAAATATTTTTTCTTCCTTTGTTTTAAATAAAAACGCGATTTTTTGCCTTTTGACTAGCATTTTTTCACTATTAAAATTTTTTGTGTAACTGGGAATAAGTAATTTCAATTCAAAAACTTATTTTGTTGAGAAAAAACTATGAAAATGCGTTTTAATTTAAAAAAAAAGGATTTAAAAAAATATTTTCGCGCTAACCGTAGTCTGTCAAAATCGTGGCGAGACCAGCCAACTTTTGCCCCACAATTCACCGCGTTTTATCGCTAATTCACGAATCCATAATACGCATCGTTTTTTGGTCTATTTTGCAATGCTAAAATGATGAAGTCAACCTTTAGTTAAGCCAACTTGAGTCTTAAATGCTCGCTTAAAACATAACTATATTGTCCATTCGCGGAAAAAGCAAGTGCGCTCCACAAAACTTAGTACTTCGTGGATTTCATTTTTGTCGCCAAATTATTTCATTTCACGTTGAATTTACACGTGAATTGAAATAATTTGGCGACGAAAATGAAATCCACGAAGTACTACATAAGCTTCGTGGAGCGCACTTGTTTTTTTCGCGAATGGACAATACAATAATAATAATAATAAAATAGGGTAAAAAAAAAGAGATAATACAAAAGTTTGTGGACAGAGAAGAGTGAGAAGCGAGCCGAAATTATTTTAGGATTTGTGCGTCGACAGGAGCGTGTGTT
The DNA here is from genome assembly GCA_963572235.1 of Caenorhabditis japonica. NCBI lineage: Eukaryota > Metazoa > Nematoda > Chromadorea > Rhabditida > Rhabditidae > Caenorhabditis > Caenorhabditis japonica. The sequence goes on along the minus strand of OY754343.1, from coordinate 18,624,717 downwards.
GTGCGTCCAAGTGTACGCCAGCGATTTGGCGCCAAATTTAAATTGTCCAGGCGAAAATCCTCGTAATAAACCCCTCTCCAGGTCGCCTGCACGTGCTCATTCGTCGCAATGTGTGTACCGCGAACAGCTGTCATTCTCACGTCAATCGGGATCCTCTACTACCTAATGTGCCTATTTGTGATCGTCTCTCTGGCACGGCATCTGTTTGGCGGCCGAGAATCGTTCTCCACGTGTCTCCAGTACGATGACCGCCCGATTGACTTTAGATCGCCACCGTTCTGCTGTATCCTGCCGAAACTTCCGACCGCCAGATCGACAGAGTTGGTTTTTTTTTTTGAAAAGTGTCTCCAATTAATAAAAAAATATTTGTATTTTTAGGAGAAACATCCGCCGCCTGGAATGGTGTGTGCTCCAAGCGCCCATCGTTCGCTCCATCATAATCCTTTTCGACGTCGTCGCGGTCGCCGAGTTGAGAGAAGACGCGACGCCGTTCATTCGCTACTCGGACATGGCCACGTTGTGCTCATTGCTGCTCGCCATATTTGGAGTTCATACACTGGCCAGAGTTACATCGGTAAATTTTTTATAGTTAAAAAGAGGTTTTATTTCGCTGCGAGACTATAAAAATGACGAAAAAGGACAAAATGCTCAAAAAAATACACAAAATCGTCAAGCCCGAAATATGAAAAACAAAAATTCCATAAATTCACAAAAAAAAGCGAAAAATGAAAATGCCCACGCATTTTTTGGGGCGGATTCGACGGATATAGACAGCTACATGGCTATTAGCCATCGAAAACGGCGAATAGCCGTAAAACTCGAGACCTGTACCACACACATTTAAAATGCGAAAAAAAAATCAAAAGGCAATTTTCAAAGTTTCTTCAAAATTACCAACCTACTTTAATCACAAAATAGTCCAATTAAGGCTTCCATTCGGACGAAAAAAAAGCGGACGAATTTCGTCCGCTGTTCGTCCGGTTCGTCCGGTTCGTCCGAGGTCGGTCCGCTTCGTCCGTTTTTTTTCTTGTTAGTTTTTCTTTTTCTTTCTGTTATATTTTGTTTTCAAAAGCTGTTTTTGTTCTTTTTTCTTAAAAATATCAACAGAAATGTCTTGTTTCTGCTATCAAAAATTCGGAAAAAAATTAAAAAATTTGTTTTCGCAACGCTAATTCTACATAAATTTGCAACCGCTTACATTTTCAATGTCAGAATTTTTAAAGAGAGTGCCATAAATTAAAATTCCCAGCCAAATAGAGCGTGCCGGACGAACCGGACGAAACGGACGAACCGGACCGTCCGCGGACGAACCGGACGAACCGGACGAACCGCGGACGAAGCGGACGGACGGCGGACGGACGGACGAACGGACGGACCGGACGGACGAAAATTGGTCCGAATGGAAGCCTTAAGTCCAATTTCAGAACAAGCTCTCCGCTTACTGCTTCATGTCAATGTTCCGACTCGTCGACATTTCGTTGTTCTTCTTCTCTGCTCAACAGCCAATAATCTTCCAAAATGTGCTCCTTCGATTCAATTTGATCTCGTGCGGACCGCTGCTCAATTCTCAGGAGAATGCGTATTGTGAGTTTCTTTTTCTCTTTTTTTTTTTGGGAAAAAAAATGTTAACTTCAACATTTTTTCTCTTTCAGTTGTCTGCAACTTTATCATCACCTGCGAAATGCTATTGCTCAGTGCGCTCGCCACGTGGCTTTTAGCGCCACGCCACAATGCAATGTTCGACGCGTACCGTCAATCGATGACTCTTTCCGAGACGACTGCGTCGTTGAACGAGACGGAGCAATCCATGATCGAGCAGGATATTTAACTCGCTTGTAATTTATTCAAACTGACCGATCTCCGTGTAGAAATGGGTCCCGCCACGATCTAGTCAATCACTTTTCCCCGTTGAGCATATTATGTGTTTTTTTTTGTGAATTTGCTTCTTGTTTTAAAAAAATATTGTGATTTTCTAGAATTTTGTCAGTGCATATTCGACTAACTTGTATCTATACTTATCAAAAATTAATAAATTGTGTATTGTCGGTCCGCTAAATTGGTCAAACGCGCTCCGCTGAACTCAACGCTATGCGATTTTCATTTTGGTTTCCAAATGAATTACATTTCACGTTGAATTTACACGTTTTTGTATTTCTCTGGTATTCGGAAATATCACGAAGCGCAAAAAAATGCAAAAAAGTTAAAAATCACGAAAAAAGGGAAAAGAAATAAAAGAAAAAAAATATTTAGGACTTGTTCACATTTTAATGGGTTACGGTCGCACTCATTTCAACTGTGTCGAAAAATGCGTTTCGATAAATCTCGGTAGAAAATTGACTATTATGAGCAGCTTCTGAAACAAGCGCAATATTTCTTCCTTTTCAACCGAAAATTACTGATTTTAATAAAAATTCTACCGGTTTTCCACCAAATCGGCTTATGTTCATCAAAATCAGTAATTTGCAAGCTAAAAAGCAGCGAAACGGGTTTAGCAGTTAAAGAAATTTAAAAAATACCCTCATTTGAACAAAAATCATTCCAAAAAATGAGTTTGGAATTTTTAAAGTGTGGCAAATTGGAAAAATATCGATTTTTGACTAAAATTATGAATTTTGCGGAATTTTTCACAATGCTTTACGAATTTAATTTTGAAAAAGTATTTTTACAAAGAGAAAACCGGAAAAAATAAGAATGTAGACAAAAAATTAATGTAAGAAAAAATTGACGAACATGAAGATTCGGAAACCAAAATGAAAATCACCACTAAATAGCGGAGCTGAGGGCGTTTGACCGTTGTACCAGGCCGATAATATTTTAGGAAACATTTTCCGTAAGTTTTCACCCGAAAAATGCGACAAAAACATGCGAAAATAAGAGAAAAACAGATTGAAGAGAAAAAAAATGCGCCACCACCCTCCAATATTTGGAGACCCCACGAAAAGGGGGGAAAGTGTTGAAACGCAGGAACGAAAAGGGGGGAAAATGGGCACAGTTTGTCTGCAAAAGTGCCGCACGGTTTTTTCTGCATTTTTGGAGAATGAGCAATAGTGTTTTTTTTCTGCTTTTTTTGCCTGAAATTAGTTTTTTTGGGTATTTATTGTCCATTCGCGACAAATGCAGGTGCGCTTCATTGAACTTCGTACTTTGCGATTTTCATTTTCGTCACCAAATTATTTTTCCTCTTTTTCTTCGATTTCTTGCTAAAATTCTCCGGTTTCTTTGATATTTATTTGTTAAAATGACTGATAACAAACAAACAGTAATATTTTGTGAAAAATTTCCCAATTATGCCCAATTTTAGTTAAAATTCGCCATTTTTCGAAATTTTCGCTGCTTTAAAAATTCCTAAATCATTTATTTGGAAAGCTTTTAGTTCAAATGATTTTATGACGATGTATTTCAATGTATTCTTTCTTTTTAGCACACAATTTGGCGCTATGCGGGTTGGGGGGGGCCACTCAAAAAAAATTTTTTTTTTCGTTTTTATGCGCGGTTTTGCATCGATTTCGATTTGTTTGATATACTAATCTCATTCTGCATTGATTTTTTGTCCGGAAAGTTCAGCGGCAACGCGCCGGAAGCATGTGTGATACTTTTCAAATATGCGACCGGAGGGAGCTGGGCGCAAGCTTGCTTTGGTCCTTTTGAGTGTGTAATCGGCTCCCGGTAACGTTTTCTAATCTTTTTAGGCTCACCTTTAAGCTTATAATCACAAAAAATCCATCCACAAAGCAAGCTTCCACCCAGCTCCCTCCGGTCGCCAAATTGAAAAGTGTCACACATGCTTCCGGCGCGTTGCCGCTGAACTTTGCGTGCATCGATAAATGCTCAGAAACGCATATTCAAAGCGTGAACAACAAAAAAAGCGGAAAAAAAAATTATGAAAAAAATTTTTTTTTGGGTGGCCCCCCCCAACCCGCATAGCGCCCACAATTTTCCTATTTTAATGCGAAATCACCCGAATTTTTGCAAAAAATATTATTTTTCACTAAAATCAATAATTTTGTGGACCTCTCGCAGCTTTTCCGCACCTTTTATTTTTTAATCGTTTCTATTTTGTTTCCGCATTTTAAATACTAAATTCCAGAAAAACAAAGCAGGAAAAAAACACTATTTCTCATTCTCCAAAAATGTAGAAAAAACCGTGCGGCACTTTTGCAGACAAACTGTGCCCATTTTCCCCCCTTTTCGTTCCTGCGTTTCAACACTTTCCCCCCTTTTCGTGGGGTCTCAATATTTGAACAGCCGCGCTTTGTGTTTAAAGGCGCACACACTTACGCGCACCGCGGGGTCTCGCCGCGACCACTCGTTTCTGCAGCCATTTCCACAGAGTCCTAAAATTTTTTACTTTTTCTTTTCGCGTTTTTAATTGTTTTTGCTGGAATTTTCGATTTTTTTTTATAAAAAATTTGTTTAAAAAAATTATTAGGCCGCAATGCGGTAATTTTGCCGTTGAAATTTTGATTCCCGACTTGAAATTGCCTAGAAATTAGATTATGGTAAATTTATTTTTTTAGTTGTTGTTCCTAATGCTCCTATTCACTTGAATTTTCTGACAAATGCAAATCAGCAGTTTAATTGATTTTTCTTTAAAAATACAGGATTTTTCGATTATTTTTCTCTTCTACTTTTGCGTCTATTCTTAAAAACTGAAAATCACCATTATCTTTCTTTCCTTCAGATGACTAAGGGTACTCAAGCTTTCGGAAAGAAGCACGTCAAGTCCCACACGCTTTGCAAGCGTTGCGGACGCTCGTCGTTCCACATCCAGAAGAAGCGCTGCGCTTCGTGCGGATACCCAGATGCCAAGAAGAGAACCTACAACTGGGGAGCCAAGTCCATCCGCAGACGTACCACCGGAACTGGCCGCACTCGCCATTTGAGAGACGTCAACAGACGCTTCAGGTAAATTTTTAATTGAAAAAATTATGGCGAAGTTTTTTTTCGAAAAATTGCCATGTGCAGTTCTGCGCCGGCTGCTAACTGCTGTGATCTCTGTGGCTCAGACATGATATTAGTTTTCCTATCAGAAATGCACTTTCTCTATAACTGATTTATCTCTGCCTTCAATTTAGTCTAAAAATTCCATTTACCGGATCGAACAAAAGAAAGCTATTTTCTTGGGGATTCAACTAAATTTGACAGAAATTAATAATTTTACGGCAACCGAGAAGTTAATTTATCGATTTTTGTTCGCATAATTTTGTAAACGCCGCGTTTAAGTAAGTGAATTCGATTAGATGAAAAATTTGAAAACAAATTAAGAATGTTTAAATATATTCATATTTTTCAGAAACGGATTCCGCGAGGGAACTACCCCGAAGCCACGCGCTCAACCAACCAACTAATTTGTTGCTGTTAATTGTTGACAATAAAAATGTCTACGTTTTACCTGAAAATTTCTTCACAACATACTTGTCGCGACACGGGCCGGAGGATGGTTTTAGCGATCCGTTTGTCAGCATGTTCAGAATAATAACAACAGGCTTGTATTTTTAAAGGAAAAATCTTTAAATAAAAAAGAACAGACGAGACGGTTGAGTTTAAATCTAAGTTGATTCGTGACGGAGCGGCATTTCACGTGCAACTGATTTCATTTACTCGAATTATAACGTGAATTTGAATGTTACTCCGCCAGTGATCCGGTTCTATACCTCGGAATAGAACTGTATCGAAATTGAACTCGCTTCGGAATAGAATTGATCGGAATAAAACTGTATTGTTTTGGAACTAAATTAGCAATGGAGCGCGATTGCATTGATTGTTCATTTAAATATTGGAATTTCTCATGCGCGTGATGTTTTGCGCTGATTTCTCAATTTTTTGTTCGTTTGGAGTTTTCACCGTTTTATACCGAGTATAGCACCAATCCATCATATTGTCGGCCCGCCAAAACGGTCAAACGCGCTCCTCTCAACGATTTGCGATCTCCATTTTGGTCCCCAAAATGGGGGTAATCCGGTATAGAACTCGCACGGAATAAAAACCGCTACGGAGTAGAACTCGGACGGGGGATAAGTACAATAAGACCCCCTATGAAATATCAATAAAACACCCCCAAGGAAAAAAGTCCCCCTGATACGACGGGGGTCTATTTTGGTATGAGTGGAACTATTCATATTACTGCGTCGCGAAAACCAGTCAGAGCGCTCGTGTCTTGCGGCTGTGGTCCCGCCGCGATCAGCGGTCGTGCCGTTAAGTTTCAGTACACAGAAGGTTGTTGACGGCTATCGCCGTCAAAAACCTTCTGGGTAAGCTTGGGAACGCGCGAGTCTCCCTGATTTTTCAAAGAGTTTACTGTATGTCAATGGAAACATTGAGTAAGTACCCAAAATTGAATCAATTAAAATTTCAAAGTTTTTCTGTGTGCTTGTCAATCCATTTTTGTATATTGATTGCGAAAAGAAATATGACACAAACCTATTCAGTGCAGCAAAAAAAAAAAAAATTTTTAATGTTTTCAACCCGATGTATTGCGCAAGAACCTTAAAAAACTACCGTACTCAGATGTTTTCAAGATGAACAGATCTCATCGGGTCGAATCCAGGAATTTGAATGTTTAATGCGTCTTCCAATACTATGGATTCGAGGAGGAGTGCCATTCGAATTCACGTTTTTATTAAAAAGAAAGAAGTAACCAAAGAGATTTTTTGTCTCCCAATTTCACGGGAAATGTCACTCCGTCACGAATCTATTATAAAAATTCATATTGTTCATTCGCGAAAAAAGCAAGTGCGCTCCATGAAACGTAGTACTTCGTGGATTTAATTTTCGTCGCCAAATTATTTCAATTCACGCGTAAATTCAACGTGAAATGAAATAATTTGGCGACGAAAATGAAATCCACGAAGTACTACGTTTCGTGGAGCGCACTTGATTTTTTCGCGAATGGACAATAAAGCAAAGTCGTCTTCACTCTTTAAGTTATCTGGAATCGTTATTTCTTCCATTATTGTCCATTCGCGAAGAAAGCAAGTGCGCTCCACAAAACCTAATTCTTCGTGGAATTCATTTTCGTCGCCAAATTATTTCAACGTTGAATTTTCACGTGAATTGAAACAATTTGGCGACGAAAATGAAATCCACGAAGTACTAAGTTTCGTGGAGCGCACTTGCTTTTTTCGCGAATGGATAATATTTATTTTCCTCTCAATCCGAAGTTAAAAGTTCAATTGTCAATCAACAACATTTTTGGGTTGAATGGAGTGTTTCGAAATGATTACCAACTGTTTGGATTTTTATTAAAACAACAGAAATATTGGCGTAATTTTGTTCATAACCGCTCAGAAACTGAAACAGATATTGTGTTTTCAATCGACTTGCGACATAAGAACGCGAGACTCCGCCCACTTTTTTGAGGGCGACCACGCGAACACAGTGATATTTGAAGAGACGCAGACAGGTAGCGCAGAAATAAGTGGGCGGAGTCTCGCGTTCTCATGTCGCAAGTCGATTGAAAACACAATAGTATGCATGAACATAAATGATAAACTTCAAACGACAAATCAAAAAAATAGCTCAAAAATATGATGAAACGTATTTGTTGAACGTAACTTTGTCGGCTAAATCGGCACTAACTAAACAAAAACTTCCTAACAAAAAAGAAAAAAACCTCAGTAAAACTCGAACTCGCGACCACCCGTACGCCAGCCAAGACTATAAACCACTTGAACATCGCGCCGCCCGAAAACCTCTGCAGTGTGTGATGTCAAATTTAAAACGACTCCGGAGTTTTCCGCCGGATTTCATTTCGACTCTAAAAATGCAAAACGCGCAGAAAAAGTTGACGGGCCTAACAGTAAAGTACCCTTCAAAATAACGATATCAAAATTTGAAAAAGACGGGCATCATCGCGGGACTCAGGAGACTCAGATTTCCAAGTTTGGGCCCCTACGGACTTCTGGGGACTGCGCGAGCCGTGCGAACATACCGATGCACAGACAGACTTACACACAGAAAAATTTTATTAGTAATAGTAAAGATTTGAGCTATTCATCAAAAATTGTTTGTTTTGTTATTTTTTTGAATAAACTTTTATCATTTTTTCTCGGCCCGCCTTGACGGCCGAGCAATGCAATCGCGCTCCATTGCTAATTTAGTTCCAAAACGCTACAGTTTTATTCCGAACAGTTTTATTTTGCTACAGTTCTTTACCGAACAGTTCTGTTCCGAACGGTTCTATTGCGAAGCAAGTTTTATATCGCTGCTGTTCTATTACACTTCAGTTCTATTCCGAGGTAGCACCCGATCAGCGCGTATACGGTAGTTTTTTACGTTCTTTTTTGAATTTTTTTTCTGTTTTTGCATTGTTTTCGTTTTTTTCGTTAAAAAACTACCGTATACGCACTGGTCGCTGCGAGACCACATCCGCAAGACACGAGCTCTCTGACTGGTTCTCGCGACGCAGTAATATGATGGGGGGGAGGGGCTTTTCTCTAATTTCTTATGGTATTGTGAAAACAAAAAAGTTGCAACGCGGTGTTTGCGTACTTTTAAAATTCAAATGGAAAAGGGAACAAATCTCTTCATTTCTCACGCTATTTCTTTTATTGCAGTTTGAATTTCACAAGTACGCAAACACCGCGTTGCAATTTGTTCGTTTTCACAATACGTCCAAAGTAAAAAAAAGGCGTCCAAAGTAACTTTGTTTTTGCGTCTTTTTTCTCTACAGTATCCCGCCAAACCTGCACATCTTAGCGACGCGCGAAGCAAAAAATTTGAATTTCACATGTTTGTTTACATTTTTGATTGTTTGATACATGTTTTTAGTTTTTTTTTTGTTTGATCTGCAGGTTCTGCGGTATACTGTAGAGAAAAAAGACGCAAAAACAAAGTTACTTTGGACGCCTTTTTTCGTCTTTTTTTTTACTTTACCCTTAATTTTACCATTAAGGGGGTTTACAATGGGATGGGGGACTATATTGGTTAATTACCTACGTTACCAGAATGATCCCCAAAAGTACTGGCGGGGGCTATAAGGGTTTTTTAAACTACCAATATAGCCCCCCCCCCCCCCCCCCAGACAATATAATCCCCACTTTCAGCCGGACCCGCGACAAGTATGCTTGACAAGAACAACAACACTTGGTAAAGCTTAATAATTTATTACAAGTAATAGTGAAATCAGTGCTTAAAATCTTCGTCTATATCTGTGATGCCGAAGTTCGGTAGACCAGTCTCCGAGATCAATAACATGCAAGACATCGGACATTTGAATATTTGTAGTCGATAAGTGTACCAATTCCTGAAAATTGAGTTTTGAAGCTGAACTTTTCCAACTGTTCCTACCATAATAGATGCTACGAGAAGCACCATTTGCGAGACCCTGATTCCAGTTTGTTCTTCTGGAAGATTGCTGCAATAGGCAAGAAGTTCCATGTAAGAATCTCTAGCTTCTGCGAGTATCTTTTCTGTCTTTGGTGACACATTCGGAACAGCTGAAATTTGGTTAGTTTCGAGATTGGTCTCATCTGCTTTCTTGAACTCACGATCTGCCAAAATAACCACGACCGCTCCGACCATTCTTTCATCATCAGTTAATTCCAATCGTCTCAAAGGTTCAACGAGATTCTCCAAGCTTTTCTGCGAAACACCAGTGTAACTGAAAATCAGAATATAATTAATAGAAAAGATGAGATGCGAATTTCCCCGTACTCTACATACTCGATTCGAATACCGTGTTTGCCTTCCGTACGTGGCATCTCATCAATTGTAGCCGGATGATAGGCGCCATTCGAATAGCAAACTCCATTGCATCCAGTCTGGGCGGACCATGTCGAACATAGCCACCAGTAGAAAGAACCAAAGCGAGATTTCGCAATCTTCATTTTATCATCTTCACAAATGTCGTGAAACTGCTCAATCGAATTCAAGATATCCACGTAAAGCACAAATCCTCGTCTAAAATCAGAGATGACGTCGCCCAAAGTAGCAATCCTTTCGGCAGTCGGTGTCAGTGGTGTTCGTGGTGAGACCACTTTAGTGTTATGAAAGGCGTATCGGAAATCGTAGGATCCGGAAACTGTGGTATTCCATGTCTCCACTGGATCGGTTCGCGCGTAAATCGCCCGTAAATTGCCGATAATTGCCTCTTTCTTGATATCCGCTTTGTTCCTAATCACCACTTTGCACGTTTGCGTGCCAACGCTCGACACCTCAGCCGGCATTTCCTCATCCCATTCGTGTTGATCGTCTACAGCATCTCCCTGAACTGCACGTGGATTCATTCCGACGTGAAGGCATCGGGTGAGTCGACAGGAGCGGCACGCGTTTCGTTGTTCTGGAAAATGTTGCTCGTGAAGTTGTGGATTAAAAATAGTTTTCACCAACCTTTCGCCACCAAGCATTTGCCTCCATGCCGGCACGCATAGGTTCTATTCTTCCAGATGCTTCGCCTGAAAAAGCCCTTGCAGCCATTGCACGCATTCACACCATAGTGTTTTCCGAGGGCCTGAAAGTAGTAAATAACTGTCTATACTGTTGTTAGAATCAGAAACTGCTCATAAACTTTGAAAATTGCCAATTTTCGTCCCACGAAACGTCTCAAAGCGCTTTTTCGACACAGTTGAAATGAGTGCGACCGTAACCCATTTAAAATGTTAATAAAAAATTCCTAAATATTGTTTTTCGTTATTTTTTTCGAACTCATTTCATTGGCGTTTATGAGCAGCTGTTGAGACGAAATTAATATTCACGAAATAGCAAAAAATGCAGCTAAAATTCGGAGAATGCTCGGATTGGCGTGAAACTTTGGGAAATATTGGCAAAAATACTCGCGGTCATGACATTTTAAAATTATCGATTTTTTATGAAAATTTTCAAAAAATCGATATTTTGGTCTGAAATTTTCTGGGAATGTCATGACCGGGAGCAGGCTTGTGCGAAAACGAAAACGAAAATTCTCGAATTTTCGATTTTTTCAAAGTTTTTCGAAAAAAATTTTCGACGAAAATTTTTTCGACTTTTTTTTTCGAAAAAAAAATGTTTCGAAAATTTTTTCGACCATTTTTTTCGAAAAAAAATTTCGACGAGAATTTTTTCGAGAAAATTCGAAAAAAATACTGGAATGAATAAGGCTGTCTGAAAAACTGAAAAGGAGCTCGAAAAACACGAGAATAATGATTCTCTAGTGTTTGGATCAATTTTAGATCCTAGTTTTAAGATGAATATGATTTATTTGATCGCACCCAGGCTTGTGCGAAAACGAAAACGAAAATTCTCGAATTTTCGAATTTTTCAAAGTTTTTCGAAAAAAATTTTCGACGAAAATTTTTTCGACTTTTTTTTTCGAAAAAAAAAAGGTTTCGAAAATTTTTTCGACCATTTTTTTCGAAAAAAAATTTCGACGAGAATTTTTTCGAGAAAATTCGAAAAAAATACTGGAATGAATAAGGCTGTCTGAAAAACTGAAAAGGAGCTCGAAAAACACGAGAATAATGATTCTCTAGTGTTTGGATCAATTTTAGATCCTAGTTTTAAGATGAATATGATTTATTTGATCGCACCTCTAGAAATTGAAATGTATGGTACGTTTGTTTCAAAAGAGTCTAAAGACTGATTTATAAAACTTACTGTAAAATCTCTATTATATAGCCATGGCACTCTATTGTTTGAAGCAAAGTTTTATATTAGAGGTGGCATTCAATTAGGGGGTGGCATTATATTATTCGAAGCGATTTTTTTTTCAAAATGTTTTGAAATGTTTGAACAATTTGGGAGCAGTTTACATGGAAATTACGTATTTCATTTTCTACGGTACACTTAAAAATAGTTTTAATATTTATACAAAAGTGGCATTATATTAGGGGTGGCACTCAAATAGGGATGGCCATTTAATAGAGTTTTTACGGTATTTATGAAAAATGCGGGATTTCTAGCGAAGTTGAAATTTTAGCTGACTTCAGTGCCAGTAATGAATTTAAAACCCGTTTTCTGCTCGCTTGTAAATCGTTTTCGATTTATTTTCGAATTTTCGAAAAAATAACTCGAAAATGGAGGTCGAAAATTTTTTTTTCGAATAATAAAACCGAAAAAAAATTCGAGATTTCGAATTTTCGAAAAAAAAAATCGAAAATGAAATTTGTTTTCGACTTTTTCGAGCACCCCGTTTTCGCACAAGCCTGACCGGGAGCATTTTTTTTTTGCTGGTTTTCGCCATTTCGGGAATAACCCGTAGCCAGGCTTGCAAATAAATACTCACCACGTCACCACACACGGCGCACGTCAAAGATTTGCGCTGCGACGAGGACGAGGACGACGTGGAGACAAGTTGCGGTGTCGACGACGTTGAAGACGTGGATGCGGCCGACGAGCTTATCGAGTCGACTATCATGAAGGATCTGTAAGAATTTTGCTTATTGTAAATATATAAATAAGACAATCACGTTTTCAGAGAAAGAGGAAGAAGAAGAATACGAGGAAGAAAAAACCAAAAAAAAAGAGAAGAACAACAACAACGTTTTTTCTTGTTATTTATGCCGTTGCTTTCTCAATGAGCCAAGCCTAATTGAAGATCATAGAGACCGGCGAGTGCAACGAGTTCAAGAACATTCAAAAAAAAAACGGCAGACAATTAATTGCAATTGCCAGAAAAAAAGTGTGACTGCTGGCGAGCAGCGTGTGTGTGTGTGTGTGTGTGTGGTTCGGCAGAGTTCACAAACAAAATTCCTCTGTTTGCCGAGTCTTCTCGAGCCCGGAAAAGGAACGAAAGAGTGGGATACAGAGATTGAGCAGACTAGATATATACGGAGTCCGTACCGATCAAGTTGCTCGCAAAAAAGAAAGCAGAAAAGGGCAAAAGAGCAATAAGGTGAGCCAGAAATTGATTATTTACACAAATTTTATAACAATGTGACTAAGAATTATGACCAGAGCAGAGCAGAGCATAAAAAAACAAGATTAGTGACGACGACAACTCATCTCTCCTACACTCTACTTGCCGTACATTTTGCGTTTTGAGTCTTGAGTTGACGCCAGAATTCACAAAAGCGGAAGAAATCGGGACGAAACTCTTTGTGTCCGCCCTTCAGATACTAATCTATAGACGGTCTCAACGAACCCGTCATGACTGCCCTCGTTTGATCAGTTGGACAGATAAATTTTGGGCAAAAAAGTGCAATTTTTTGAAACTTTTTAATGGGAAATTTTTTATGGGAATGTGCAAAAATCGCATTAAAAAAGCAAAAATGCGTTAAGAATTAAAACAAAAACCTTTAAAATTCGAAAAATTCGTTAAAAAATTCCCTGAAATTCGAAAATTTCGTTAAGATTGCCAAAATGCCACAAAATTTTTCTTAAAATTACCGAAATTTCGTCAAAAATCCCGGAATTTCGTGTCAAAAGCTTCAAAAAATGCGTTAAAAATACTCAAAATTGGCCCAAAAACTTCGAAAAATGCGTTAAAATCTCCAAAATTACTCAGAATTGGCCCGAAATTTCCAAAAATTTCGTAAAAAATTCCAAAAATTCGTTAAAAATCCGTCAAAAATTGTCGCGGAAAATTTGTTTTTTTTTTATAGAAAAAATCGCATTTTTATGGGCTTTTTGCCCAATTTTTCACATTTTTTCGACTAATTTGCTTCTGTAAATACATGAAATTTGCCGTTTTCTACAAAGATTGTTATTTATCGATTTTTGATTATCGCGACTATTTAGCAAAGTCAAAAAATCGGCCCAAAATTATCGAAAAATGATGCAAAAAACTGAGAAATTTGAGCAAAACTCAGTTTTCTAGGCCACACTTCGTGTACTCCTTTTGGACGATGATTAATTAATTTTTTAAATTTTTTTTGCAATTTTCATAAATGCAGACACCAATTATTAAAACAAAATACACAGAACAATGGGAAAAAGAAACTGATTCGCCACACTGTGTGCCATTAATCGGACTGTTTGATCGCGTCCTCTTACGGAAAATGTAAACGAAATAGTGTGACGAAGCGAGGAGACACAGAGTGGCATGTAGATTTTGCAGGAATCAAAAGATCAACACAATGTGCCGGCCCGATTATATGTATTCATGATAGTTGAGAAGAAGGGAAATGAATGAAACAAAATTAGCCGGCCAGACAGAGAAAATCCCCGTAAACGTGTGATAAGATATCAAAGTTGCATCATCATCATATTCTATCCTTATTTGTTCTATGAACTAGAGCAAAACACGAAAAAGACAGAAAAAAAGGAGAGAAAAACGGGTATTATTTACGCCGAGTGGCGTGGCGACCAGGCTTGTTCGGAAAATGCTTTTCGGAAAATCGGAAAAAGACATTTTTTTCCGAAATAATTTTTCGGAAAATCGGATACCCGAAATTTTTTCCGACTACAATTTTCGGAAAATCGGATATCCGACATTTTTTCCGATTTTATTTTTCGGAAAATCGGATTATCCGATTTTTCCGATTTTCGAAACTAAAACTGTATCTTTTTTAATTTTGTGTTTTCCGAAAAAGATTCTTAATGGGGTTATTCACGAAATGGAAAAAAATGGCAAAAAACGGCAAAAAACTGCGCGAAAACTCGGAAAATGCTCCGATTGATCTGAAATTTTGGGAAATAAGGGAAGAAACTCTCCCGGACATTCCCACAAAACTTCTGACAAAAATATTGATTTTAAGCATTTTCAGAGAAAAAAGCAATAGTTCTTAAAATTCGATATTTTGGTCTGAAATTTTTTGGGAATGTCTGGGAGAGTTTTTTCCTTTATTTCCCAAAATTTCAGATCAATCGGAGCATTTTCCGAGTTTTCGCGCAGTTTTTTGCCGTTTTTTGCCATATTTTGCCATTTCGTGAATAACCCCATAACAATTGGCTCATCTTATTTCTTTGAAAAAATAAGAAAATCAACAAATTAACCAAAAATCAACAAAATATCAGTTTTGAGAAGTTTTTGGTACTTAGAAGCGGCACCTAAAAGAACTGCAATTTCCCGATCATTTTCGGAAAAATTTCCGACGGGAAAATTTTCCGGATAATTAATTCGGAAAATTTTCCGACGGGTAATTTTTCCGAAAAATAAATTCGGAAAATTTTCCGTCGGAAAAATGTTCCTAAAAATGTCGGAAAATTCGGAAAATCGGAATTTCCGTTTTCCGACTCCGACCAAGCCTGGTGGCGACAGATAATTAGACATCAATTAAGTGGTGAGAAAAAAGAAAAGAAACGAAAAGTGCAAGGGAAATGAAACCAAATATCAGGGTACATAGAGTTTGCTTCTTTTTTTTTGCAAAAAAGAAAACGAAACGAAATTTTTGCAAAAAAAAAATGAAGAAAATTGCAAATAAAATCAAATTAGTGGATTTCTAGGCCATCAGGCAGAAGCTAGGCCACGCCTTGTGTACTCCTTTTGGACGACTATTAATTTTCTGTTTTTGATGTGTTTTTTGGACTTTTCACGTGATTTTGTAATTTTTAGGGCAGTTTTCGTTATTTTTAACGAAAATTTTGACTTGGATTTTTTGACAAAATTTCAGAACTTTTGGGGGAAGTTTTCAGGAATTTTTGAAGTGTTTCTGATATTTTGCAAATTTTAGAAAAAAAATTCCAAAAATTTGCAAATTTTAGCAAATTTTCGGAATTTTTAGCGAAATTTTGGAATTTTTAGAGAATTGTTTGAATTTTCGATGTAATTTTGAGGAATTTGTGGAATTTTCAACGAAAGTTTGGAATTTTTGACTCAATTTTGGCAGTTTTAACGCAATTTTGAAACACGTTTAGTAGTTTTTGTGAATAGAAAACCAAACTAAACCCACAAAAATCGAAATTTGGTGACGTGTAAATCTAGACACTGATCTCAATGACCAAGGGAAGAAAACAAGAAATGACGAGGCACGCATCCTCCATTTCCACGCTTTATACCAACAATCTTACCGAGCCTCCTTCCGTGGACAGTATCTCGCCGCCCCAGACTCCGCCCACGTTCCGATTTTTCGAACTTTTCGAAAGTGTTGGGGGCTTCTAATAAACTGTTGGGCTTATAAAATTGGATTAAGGAATACAAAGTTGGAGACAAAACCAATAAGAGAAGACGGTCACAATTCGATCCGATTGATCGGTGTGTGATCATTTGAGGGTTCGATCTCTGTCGTTATCATCTATCTTTTAAACAGCGATTTCTTCTTTTTTTCTGTCTTTTTTCGTATTTTAGTCTTTGTAGTCAGGAATGAACTATTGATATTTTACGAAGGAGGAGGAGGGGTTTTTAGGGATTTTAAAAGGAATTTTTGGGATTTTTAGGACAGTTTTAATATTTTTGAGGCAATTTAACAATTTTGGGGCATTTTTGTACATTTTGACGCTATTTTGGAATTTTTGAAGTTTTGAACGAATTTGAAGGGAAATTTCGTTAATTTTGACAGCAATTTTTGAAGCTTTTGGGCGATTTTCGGGGATTTTGACAAAATTTTGGGGTTTCAATTAGATTTTGGAGTTTTAGACTAAATTAGGCAATTTTTGAAGCATTTTTTGAATTTTTTAGGAAATTTCGGAATATTCGGGGAAATTTTGAAATTTTGAAGCCATTTTTGCAATTTTTGGAACATTTGAGGCATTTCCGGTAATGTTGACGAAATTTTGGAAAAATATTAATCTTGCATTAAATTAGAGCGCATTTTGTATCAATAATGCTAAGTTATTGATACAAAATGCGCTCTAATTTAATGCAAATTTCATATTTTCCCAAAATTTCGTCAACATTACCGAAAATGCAACAAAAGTTTCAAAAATTGCAAAAATGGCTTCAAAATTTCAAAATCGCGTTTAAAACTTGAAAAATTCCAAAATTTCCTCTTCAATTCCAAAAATGAAAGAATAAAGATGAGGGTGAAATAAATCTACGAGGTGCTGGCGACTGCGCTCGCGAAAGTGCGCTCCTTTAATCAAGCGGAAAAAACCTTGGCAGAGTGCCAATTTACATTTTTGGAAATGAATTTTTGAAAAAAAAAGGCGTGTAAACAATGAGACGAGACGAGACGCAGACGAGAAACAGTGTTGGCGCGCTACGCAACCGCAAGGCAGTCGCCAACACCCTGTGTTATTCATCAAAGATTTAATTCCATGGCGGGAGCACTTTCAATGCATTATTATAGTTAGTCCGGTCTAAAAAACCGATTTTTTGACCGCCTGGCTTCCCCGATCGATCAATGATCTTTGTCAATATTTGTTCAGTACAAATCCATTTTGTCACTTCACTTTTTCTTCCCGAAAAAAGGAAAAAAAAACCGTTTTGAGTACTATTACCATCACAATAAACACACGCTGTCCCAAAAATAGTAGCGCGGCGAAAATAGCCAGAGCCGACGTCTCAGTAAGTGCGCAAACTTGACCCCGATCAGAAAGAAAGTAGGAAAAAGACGGTGGGTGGACAAAAATAGGTTTCGAAAATAGTAAGTAGGTAAAGAGAAAAGTGAGGACAAGGAAGGAAAATGGTAGACTAAAAAACAAGTGGGTCTAAGAATAGTAACTGGGGCAACTAACTCAACTTCCGGTTCAAAGTTGGTCAATATGTGACTGTAGGTAACAGTTTGGGGTGCCAAAGGGATCGGCTAATAGCCATTGTCTTTTCCTATCCTAATTCACCTCCGCGCAAAGTGTTAGTTTGAAGTCGTTGCATTTAAATATTCACAGATTTGGCATCAAAATTCAACTAATCGAAAAATAAAAATTAACATAAAAAGAAGGAAAACGTCCTTTAACGAGCCAGAAATTATGATCGAGAAATTGTGAACTTTTGGCGAGATTATGTTGACTGAAATATAATACATGTTCCCGGAAAATCTTCAGGTAAATAAAAGGACAAAACAAAGCACAAGAGATGTGTGCTAAGGAATGCAATCGCGCTCCACCGAACTTGTCGTTGGAATGGTGCCAAGTTTTAAAATTGGAAGAGCACACGGCTCAAGGAATTTCGGCTAGCCGTTTCCGATGGCTAAATCCCGATTAGCACCAAATTAGCGCCGCTATTTTCCACGTCTAATATCCATTTAGCTGCCTATATCACAGAGAAGAGTCCATTGATGATTTTATTGACAATGCATTTTTTTGCGCACTCTCACCGGAACAAGTTTAAAAATGCGCCAAATTTTTTAAAAATTGCGAAATATTAGCAAAAATGCCGTCAAAAATATCAAAATGCGTCAAAAAAAGGAAAAAAGTTCAAAAATGCATCAATATTTTTAAATTACATCGAAAGCACCATGCGCTCCGCTGAGTGTCTACATCTCTCCGGCGAGAATTTGCAGGAAAAAACAACAGTATCCTAGCACTCTGCTTGTCTGCGTCTCCTCTTCGTATCAGTTTAACGCAGAAAAACGCTGCGCAGCTGAATGCGACCACGCTCAGGCGAGAGTTTTTTTCCGAGAAAAAAGCCCGTGCAGTTTAAATTTTATTTTCCAACGTTCCGTCCAACACGCCGTGTATTAAAAGATACAATACAGTGTTTTTTCAATCGACTTGCGACATGAGAACGCATGACTCCGCCCACTTTTTTCGCGCGACCACGCAAACACAGTTCGATGCGAAGAGAAGCAGAGAAAACATGTCTTTTTTTCTCTCGTTCTCATGCTGCAACATTGAAAACACAATAAATGCGGCAAAAATATTTCAAAAATTCCAAAAATAAAGTCAAAATTCCAGAAATTGCAGCAAAAACCAGAAAAGCTTCGAAAGTTCAAAAATGCTAAAATTTCGTCAAAATAAAAAAAAACATAAAAATTCATCAAAATTCATCAAAATTTTAAAAATTACATCGAAAGTGCTGAAAGTTTTAAAAATGGGCCAAGCCGATATTCCGTAAAAAGTCCCAAATGACCTAAAAGTAGCAAAAATGCTTCGAAATTTCCTTTTATGTCCAATAATTACAAAAGCGCATTAAAAAACTTCCAAAATAACGTCGGAAGTCCAGAAAAACGTTAAGATTGCCGAAAACATGTCAATAATATAAAAAAAAAACATCCGTATAAGTCCCGAAATTGCTCCAAAAATTGCAAAATTTCGTCAAAAATTCAAACTTGTGACCAAAAATTTTTTTTAAAAATTACGGTGTGTTAGACGGAACGTTGAAAAATAAAATTTAAACTGCGCGGGTTTTTTTCCCGATAAATTGTGGCCTAATTGTAAGTGTGGCCGCATTTTTCACAGTAGGCTGCATTTATTGTGTTTTCAATCGAGTTGCGACATCAAAACGTGAAACTCCGCCCCCTTTTTTCACGCAAAAAATTAAAAATGTATTGTCGGCCCGCCAAAATGGTCAAACGCGCTCCGCTGAACTCAACTCTATGACATTTTCATTTTGGTTTCCACATTATTTCATTTCATGTTGAATTTATACGTGAAATGAAATAATTTGGAGAAAAAAAAAATGAAAATCGGATAGCGTTGAGTTCAGCGGATCGCGTTTGACCATTTTCGTGGGCCGATAATAGAGCGCTGGAGTTTGCAGCAACGTAAAGCTTACAGTTAAAGTCTAATTTTCAGTATTTTTGTCGATTTTTGCAGATATTATAAACCGATTTAGCACGCAAAATAGCAGTCCTGATACCAATTTTAAGAAGGTTAGACCACAGAGCAGTGAGATTTAAATATAAGCAGAAAAATTGGAGTTTAGATCTGATACTTTGGAATGTTTTGGACTAGTTTAATCAGAATCAAAGTTCTTTCGATTAAACTCGAAATGTGGCTGCAAACGCGCTCCAGCGCACAGGGAATATCAAAAAGTTTTTTTGCAGCTATCGAATAAGTTCATAATAGAAAGCAGAGAGCAAATTTTCAATATCAGTGTGGGTGGTTCTTAAGGACTACTTCTTATTAAATTAGACAGCTGAATAAAATAATCGCATAAAAGAACACAAATCTGCGTCACTGAAGGGCTTCAAAAAGAGCAAAAAATTCGAAAAAAAAAAGTTATGAGACTTTGGCCTCTGTGAACTTTTGAACAGTGCAATGTGCAAACTGTATGTACGTATGTATGCACTCGGTTCGAACGGGGAGGGAGGGAGGAATGTCTATGCAAACCTTAAGAAGAATAGATTGAAAAAAAAACCAAGAAAAAACGATGAGAAAATAAATTTTTGAACCCCTTGACCTTCACAAAACTCTATGCCTGTCTGGATAGCGTCATCAGCGATCAAAAAAAGAAAATGGTTTCAATGATCGGAAAATTTAAAATTTAACACTTTTGTATCACCTACAACCTGAATTCGTGGCACGACAAGATAGTGGAAATCTTGGCGACTGAGATTAACATTTATCAGCACTGGGCCAAGCGAATAGTGAAAGAGAAAACAAGAGTGCAGCCAGATATAAAAGGAGAATCATAGTTCAATGTATTTCGCTCAAAAATGGGAGAGTTTTGTCAATCAAAGGTCAAAGTCCAAAGTGCTGTGGGCTGATTACAAGTTGAACGCGAAAAGGGGTACTTATTGTTAGGTATAAAGTAAGTTTCCAGTATAAACAAGTGATAAAAATAGAAAAAAAGCAATCACGGTGTGTTGAACGGTGCTACCTCGGAATAGAACTGAAGCGAAATAAAACTGCAGCGAAATAGAACTCGCTTCGCAATAAAACCGTTCGGAATAGAAATGTTCGGTAAAGAACTGTAGCAAAATAAAACTGTTTTGGAATAAAACTGTTCGGAATAAAACTGTAGCGTTTTGGAACTAAATTAGCAATGGAGCGCGATTGCATTGCTCGGCCGTCAAAGCGGGCCGAGAAAAAAAATTATAAAAGTTTATTCAAAAAAAACAACAAAATAAACAATTTTTGATGAACAGCTCAAATATAAAACTGTCGAAAAAAGCATGCGCATGAGAAATTCCAATTTTGGAATGAGCAAGCAATGCAATCGCGCTCCATTGCTAATTTAGTTCCAAAACGCTACAGTTCCATTTCGCTACAGTTCTATTGCGCTTCAGTTCTATTCCGAGGTAGCACCGTGTTGAACGGAGCGTTGGAAAATAACATTTAAACTGCGCGGGCTTTTTTCCCCTGGTCGCATTTTTCTACAATAGGCTGCATTCAGCGGTACAGCCACTCGGCTGCGTTGAAACGGATACGAAGAGGAGACGCAGATGAGCAGAGTGCGCGAAAATTTTTTATTCTATTTTGGCATTTTAACGTAATTTTGGAATTTTCAACGCATTTTTTGCTGTTTTCAACGAATTTTCGAAAAAATTCTGGTTTTTTTTTCACGAATTTTGCTGATATTGAGCCAATTTTGAGTATTTTTACGTGTTTTTGACGAATTTTTGGATTTTTAACCAAATTTTTTGCAATTACTCTCGTCTCAACAGCTGCTCATAAACTTTGAAAACGCCAATTTCTCGTGTGTTTACATTCCTTTTAAAATGGTTTTTCTGTTTTTGCATTGTTTTCGTAAACAAACTACCGTATACGCGCTGGTCGCGGCGAGACCACAGCTGCAAGGCACGAGCGCTCTGACTGGTTTTCGACGCAGAAATAGCAAACTTCCAGTCACTCTCGCCGAGGAGACGCAGACAAGCAGTGGAGCGCATTTGCATCAGCAATCTGGGCAGCATCCTTTTTGAAGAATTTTTAGAGACTGTGACGTAATTTTAGATTTTTCGGCCAAATTTTGACGATTATTAAAAGCTTTTTCGAGTTTTCGAAGCATTTTTGACTCAATAATGAAACTTTTGAAATTTTAAAGACAGGAATAATTATACTTTTGGCATAATTTTGGGGTTTAGATGAATTTTTAGAATTTTAAAAGCATTTTGACGCAATTTCGCTGCACTTAGACTTTTGACGTAATTTAGGCGGTTTCGACACATTTTTGGAGTTGTTACGTCATTTTTTAGTAACTTTGACAAAATGTTGTACTTTGTGACGAAATTCTGGAATTTTTGACGCATTTTTGGAGTTTTTGACGGAAATTTGGAACTTTTAGGGTATTTTCAAAATTTTCTACACATTTTTTGAAAATCTGGGCGCATTTTTGCAGTTTTTGACAACATTTTGATGGTTTTGACGTAACTTTGGAATTTCAGGGGTATTTTTCAATATTTCGCCGCAATCTAAACATTTTTGATGGAATTTTGGAATTTTCATGCGTGTTTTCGGTAATTTTGACGCATTTTAAAATTTTTAGGCAATTTTTGGACTCATGAATAATTAGACTTTTTGGACCATAAATCCCTGAAAAAGGTACAGTGTGAATCAAAAATCTGTCGTTCTAACATGAAATGGCGCCGAGAAAAATACAGTGCCTCTAAAATCGTCATATGGACTTTTTGAGCTACTCGGGGGATTTTTGGTGCGGATATTATGGATAAAGGCAGCTAGATGGCTATTAGCCATTACTGGCGCAAAATTAGTTTTAAAAATAGGAATTATTCATAGAAAACGACTTTTGGCCGTTGAAAATGGCTGTGCCAACATTCCTGGCAAGTACATGAGGATAAAATAATAAATCATATAATTTGTCTTGCTCAAAATCTGTCTGGCTTTTTAACAAACATTACCCCCGCTTCGACCAGCCTCTTGCAAAAAAGGGTCACACTTGCAGCGATGTGATTAAGACACGTAACAGATAAAGGATAAAGTGTAGCTTTAATAGAGTCAAAGAGTATGGCTTGAATTAAACGAGCCAGGGAAAGTAGAATGGAGTATTTGCGAGAAAACGAGACACAGATATGACGACCAAAAACCGGGAGGAGGAGAAGTAGGCGTCTAGTCACTCTGGTCGTTTATCCCCCACAGTGTGCCTGAATCGGATTCTGAATAAACGACACAAATAGCTGGGCTTCTGAGAAAGGGCAGTCAAAAACTTGAATCAAAAGATAAAAATATGTGCATAGAAATGAATATGTAGAAGCGGAAGCGGAAGAAAATATTGTTGTTGTTGTGAGAATTTATATTTACGCAGAATAGAAAATACGAGATTAATTAGTATTTGGATTCAAGATCAAAAGATCATCTTTTGGCTGGCTTTGTTGGGAATTGAGCTTCTAGAGATTCCAAAATTGATGCCTAGACTTTTGAGCGAATGAGAATTAAAAAACATTCTGTAAAAGCCAGAGTGCCGCATATAATTCGAAGGGTACAATGAATCGTAATAAAAAGGTAATAAATTCAATGATACCATACTTTTTGGGTACAATAACGTGGTGGCACAATATTTCAATAACTCAAGAGTACAAACCACATGATTTAAAGGTATAAAACCGTGAATTTATTACCCAAACTTATGCATTTTGTACGCGCCGAATCATTGTACCCTCCGAATAATATGCCCCAGAACGCTCCAGATTTGACTCTTAGTTCAACTAAAAAATGATGTTGGGTTAGTCGTTTAGGAATTTTCTTAAAATGGAGCTCACATAGTAAGAAAGTCACTGGTTTTTCTCACAACGACGCTCGTTTCCATTTTGCCGACACATAAAAGTTCAATCACCAATAAACCATAAACATGCAAAAGTTCACCGAGTTCAGTTTTTAGTTCACACATGCACTCCCCGCTATAAAGAGAAAAGATAAAAAGACGGCGAGAATTTTCAGAATGGGGGAGCAAAGCTCACAGCTCACCGCTCAAAACACAAAGCAACAGGAGCGTGTTTTGGTTAATGCGATTGTCATGCTCGAACTGCGATGACATGAGCTGAGATGAGATGAGATGCAAAAGGTGGAAGAAAAAGAGTTGACGTGATGTTTAGAATAAATAACAACAGAGAGAATGTGACTTGTGACAACTTTTAGGCATTGGGGCACGAGGAAAAAACATAGTTATAATTTATACTTACACCACTAAACTCTATATATATATATTTTATATTTTTGAGACCAGTTTTTGACGTCAGAGAAGGGCAAGTTAGGTACCCTTTTAATGTGCACGTTCCTATCAAAAAAGGGCAAAAAAATTATAAATTATACTGGCCAAATTGAACATTTTTAGTGGTCAGTTATTCTCAATACGAAGCGCTGTAAATTCGCTCCGATCGCACAGTGAGATTCAGAGAAAAAAAATCGCGCCGATGAGCGAAAAATCGGACACGTCGCCAACGTGGCCGCCTCGTCCACTGAGAATAGAACGAATTTGCAGCGTTTTATACCGAGAATATTAAAAATTATGAGTGTGCCTTAGAGCGCGATTTCTATACCGTCAACTCGGGCAGCTTATCCCGCAGCGCATCTTTGATATTTTTGACGAAAGTTTAGAGAAAATCCGAAAATTTCAAGGTAGAGTCAAAATTTCAAAAATCATGCCTTAAGCTGCGAAAATGTTTCGAGGGATCAGCATGGAGGTGAGTCGACGACACTGGGGTATGAGGAGGGGGGAGTGAGTAAACGCGCCCGGACGCACACACACAACGCATCCAAATGAGGCCCAAAAAATAAAAAAGCGCGCGAATAATCTCACATTATCGGAGGGAAAAATCAAAGCAAAATTGTAAAAATTACGAAACTCTATTCTCAGTACGGAGCGCTGCAAACGCGCTCCCTTCGCACAGTGGTGGACACGGCCACATTTGCGACAAGAGAGTGCGGAAAATTGAGAGACCGTGGGTGGCCGATGTTTTGCTCTGATTTCTCTAAACCTCACTCCAAATGCATGCGAAATTCTTTGTTCGATTGGAGCGAGTTTACAGAGTTTTATACCGAGTATATTCAAAATTATTTCGCGCGCGTTAGTTTTTCTCTCCGATAATGTGAAATTATTCGCGCGCTTTTTTATTTTTTGGGCCTCATTTGGATGCGTTGCGTGTGTGCGTTCGGGCGCGTTTACTCACTCCCTCCTCATACCCCAGTGCGACGACCTCGCCTATTCCCCGCAACTCCCAGGGGAGAAAAGAACGCAACAAGGCGAAGAATAAGCGGTGTTAAGAAAACATTTTAGAAAAGAGACGATTTATTAACCAAATCACAAAGAAAATTATTAGAAATTCATTTGGAAAAAAACCCTGCGTTTCCGGAATGACGACGGGCGATTCGCGGAGAACCACGGGTAAAAAACCACTGCCACATCTCTTAAAAGCGGGTTCAGAATTCGATTCGAAAATTGCTCGCCACGTGAAATTCCGGCCAACGGACCGGGGTTACGAGCAAAAGGTGGTCGGATTCGAACAAGTGAGCGAGAAAAGGAAAAATCAATAAAGTTACCAACGGTAACTCGCCAAAGCATGGCTATAACAAAGGGATTGCTAATAGCAAAAAAAGGGATAGCTCAGCGGACCTTGAACCCGCGCGACGGAAAGAACAAAAGGAGGATGTGCGCGACGGCAACATTTGTCG
Organism: Caenorhabditis japonica; assembly: GCA_963572235.1. Taxonomy (NCBI): domain Eukaryota; kingdom Metazoa; phylum Nematoda; class Chromadorea; order Rhabditida; family Rhabditidae; genus Caenorhabditis; species Caenorhabditis japonica. The sequence goes on along the minus strand of OY754343.1, from coordinate 18,599,478 downwards.
AGCGAAAAAAGAACTGCGCGAAAAGGGCCGTTTTTCTCTGGGCACACACGCACGCTACCGTAAGCGCGGGCACACACGCAGCGACGCGAGTATTGCGCGGTAATTCAAATGTTGTTCTTGATAAATGTGAGCAGATTTCACTGTTTTCAACAAAGAGAAAGAATTTAATGATGGAAAGGGGGGTTACCGAAGGGTTTTGCGTAGCTGAGAGAAGAAATTGTTCTAAATGGGGCAATTTCGTCGAGGCTAATGTAAAGAAGGTTTGTGGGTTCTGCTTTTTCGGGACAGAATCCACAACAAAATGCGCCAAAACTTTGAAAATGGGTCAAAAAATACAAAAATTCGTCAAAAACTATCGGAAATACAAAAAAAATGCGGTGGATGCATACAAAATACAAAAATTCGTCAAAAACTATCGGAAATACAAAAAAATGCGGTGGATGCATATAGTTTCCGTATTTGAATCATATTGTCTATTGGCCAATCTTTGCGCGTCATTTCTCATGTCTCTGCGCCTCCATTTTTGCACGCGCTTACAATTAGCTAAAATTGAATGCTCTGCACTGTGGAGACGCAGAGTCACACACCGCTCTGCACTGTGGAGACGCAGAAATGGGATTGTGCGCGTTGGCCTTCTAGCTCACCGTGTGGAGCATTGTAACTGTATTTCGCTCATGCGCCGTAGTTTTCTAGAATTTTCAATGAGCTACTAAAAAGAAATTCAAAAAGAGAAAAAATTCATGCTAATCAAATCTAAAAATTGTATAGTAGTGTGGTGGTTTATGAGCCCCGACTAAAATATAAACTACATACAATGTATTTGCAGTCCAAGGGGGCGTGGCTAAAACTTTGGGGCGCCATTTCGTTTCATCTTGCAGAAATTTGCAGAGAATTCCAAATTAGTGACCAGAACCATTTGTGAGAACGTTTTGAAAACGTGAGAAAATTTTTATAGATGTACAAGCCTGGATGCATCAAAAGCTACTTTTGATTTCTTTTCATCCCTGTGCACTTTTGTCCCTAATATGGGTCACTGAGGGAATTTTCGGCGCAGCTAAAAGGCTATTAGCTAGCCATTACTAGCCATTACTAGTTCACTGTGCGATTGGAGCAAATTCGCAGCGCTTTATACCGAGCATAACAAAAATAATAAAAGCTACGATGTATCCATAAATGAATAACTAAATAAATTAACAAAAAAACACCCGTCTTTCTGATAAGATTAGATGATTTTTTTATTTATTTATTTATTTATTTATTTATTTGTATACGCCCATTGCGGTACGTGAAAAGTAATAAATACAGAAGAGATGTACAAGAGGAAGCAAAGAAAACGAAGTGGCAAAAAAGAAAAACAGCAAATATGGTCAGGGTACACGTGAAAATAACACATTTTGGGAGAAAAGAGAGGATAAATTTTGCGTAAACGTTCGGTCATCAGTGGTCATAGTTTGAATGAAGAGAGCGTGCGGTTAACAAAAAAGTTTCTACGTATTTTAGTTTTGCAGTGGTTCCATTTGAATTTGTTTTTTGCGCGCGTGCGAGTGTTTTTCTCATAAGTGAAAAAGGGGCTTGTGTCAATGTCTACTAGACCCGAAATCATTTTTAGTATAAGTTTTCTATCGGAAGTTTGTCTTCTCGATTCTAGCGATGAAAGATTGAATAATGAGTTACGTTGGGGGGCTGTTAGGTAATCGGGGTCATTTGGAGTTAGGTATCTCTCTTTTATACGGCTGTATAGTCTTCTCGTAAATGCATTTTGAACCGATTCAACGGCTTTACAGTCGAGTTTTCTTGTTGGGCTGCTGATTTCTGTGCCATACTCTAGTATGGGTCTTATAAAGGTTTTGTATAGAAGTGTCATAAGGCGGGGGTTATTACTACAGTAGTGATTGAATATTTGAAGTACGCTAAACTTAGCTTTGCAGATGGCTTTTTTCCAGTGACCAGTAAAATCAAGCATTGGAGTTATTATGAAACCTAAGTCGCGTATGCTTATTTCTCTTCTGATAGGGTTATTATTTATCTGATACTTTGTGGTTCGGGGATTTTTTCCTAATGAGATAACTAGAGTTTTACTGTCGTTGAGCGCTAGCTTAGAATTTTCAGACCATTTACAGACAGAGTCTATCGCGCTTTGCATTAAAGTTTCATGATCTTCTATCGTATCACTTTTTGGAATCGTCGTGTAGATTTTAATGTCGTCTGCAAATTGTTTGCATCTAATGCCAGCTGGTAGAATGCTAGGAATTTCATTTACAAAGATTCCGAAAAGTATTGGCGAGAGTACGGCTCCTTGAGGGACGCCGCACTGCGAGTGCTTTTTGTTGTCATGTTGTCACCTTCTGGACTTGTTGATCACTGAGCTGGTCAGCGGAAGTAAAATAAAGCGGAAAAACAAACCCTTTTCTCACTATAACTGCCGTTTTCGCGTGGCATTTCTCGCGTCTCTGCGTCTCGTTTTTTAAAGCTAAACTAATGCTCTACACTGTGGAGACGCAGACATATGCGATAGGGCACGCTTGCCTGAGGTCATTCAAGGCGAGAGATTGAAACAATAAATAAACGAGACGAGACCAAAAATCAAAATTATCAACTTTGACCGCCGTCTACGCGCAACCAGACAGACCGTCTCAGCGTGCCAGCGAACGTGATCGCAATGAACTTGAACGCGGGAGGAAAATGGGAGGAAAAGGGAGGAAAAGACTGTGAACGTGAACTGTGAGACGACCGATCACTTTATGCAGCATCGAATGAATAAAATGGATAGAATTGTTGTACGATGACTCAAGGAAAGGTGAATAAAGAATAGAACAGTGGTTTGATGCTCCCATAGACTAGAATGTAGGAGAGGGAACTTTTATAGTCAGGAATCAGGAACGACTAAAAATTGTTGTGGGAAAAGTACAAGATCAGTGGGGCCAACCAATATGCACTTTTTACCGATTGGTTGCAGTTGTGCTCAGCTTTTGTTTGTGTGAAGGGGGGAGTATCTGAGTCACAGCAAATGTTTTTGATGGCTAACTCTCGCACTGATCGCCGACCAGGTGCCAACTATGCGCCATTATTGTCATTTTTTGGGGGGCGGAGAGCACAGTCGGTAGAGAGGTCACAGGTTCAAGTCCGCCCTCACTCCGGGTTCCCCCAGCCTCTAATTGTGTAGTAGAAAGATCTACGGGCAAATTATCATTACCTACCTTTTCTGTACCTACCTTTGTTCAGTTACCTACCGTGATCATTACCTACCATGATCTTTACCTACCAAAATCAAAAACGTTCTTTACCTACCATGACCGTTTTTGCTTAATTTGCTCATATTCTTTCTCTATCTCTATGATATTCATGTGGGGGCCATTTAAAATCCTCCCAGATCACTATTTTCGGCCTTCGCCAGTTTCAAAATTAAGTAATAGAAAAAGTAGGTAAAGAACATATTCTATTTTGGTAGGTAATGAACATGGTAGGTAATGATCAAGGTAGGTAACTGAACAAAAGTAGGTACAGAAAAGGTAGGTAATGATAATTTGCCAGATCTACGAAGATTGCTCGGCTATTTCCCCGGCCAGGAATTGACGAAAATAATGTCTGGCTCAGAACAGTGCACCAAAAGTCGTCCGAGGACAGATGGAATTTGTAATTTTCACTGAAAAATTCCCGATTTCGTAGATTTTAAATAATTTTTTGTTTGTTCACATGATTTTTCAGCCGAATAAAATAGCGTCATTGTTTCGTCATTTTTCCATCATTTTCAAATTATCAGGAAGTCTTTTACGTTGTGGTCAGGAATATTACTGTGTCTAGACGTGGTTATACATGGCTTAAAATGTTTTTAAAATCTTAGGAACTTTTAGGCGCGGATATAGCCATTTTCTTGCAATAAACAGTTCAAAAATCATTTTTTTGACGAAGTGTTTTCAAGAATGGAAATAATAATCTCCTATTCTCTTTTTTGTTTTGCTGTTTTTCTTTCCCCAATATATAGTTCACATTTAAATTTCACAATTCATTCTGAGAAGCCTTGTGTCGTTTTTCACGTGCGCAAAACTCAAAACACACAAATGACTTGCTTAGGACGCTAAAGACGTGCAGGCTTTGAACGTGGCTAGGGCTATTAGCCTGGACTTCTTAAGGACCGGTAGGATGTGCAGGCTTTGAACGTGGCTAGATGTACGTACACTGTAGTTCAGAAACTAGTAAGACTCAAAACAAAACTAACGCTGAAGCAGCTGATAATACATATGTAGATTTTAAATTCCGGCTTCTTAATGTTATCAGTTTACTATAGAAATCAAACTACCAAAGAATGTTATTTTATTAATGTGCTGATCAGGCTTGTGCGAAAACGAAAACGAAAATTTTCGAATTTTCGATTTTTTCAAAGGTTTTCGAAAAAAATTTTCGACGAAAATTTTTTCGACTTTTTTTTTTCGAAAAAAAATGTTTCGAAATTTTTTTTCGACCATTTTTTTCGAAAAAAAATTTCGTCGAGAATTTTTCCGAGAAAATTCGAAAAAATCGAAAAAATACTGAAATGAATAAGGCTGTCTGAAAAACTGAAAAGGAGCTCGAAAAACACGAGAATAATGATTCGCTAGTGTTTGGATCAATTTTAGATCCTAGTTTTAAGATGAGTATGATTTATTTGATCGCACCTCTAGAATTTGAAATGTATGGTACGTTTGTTTCGAAAGAGTCTGAAGACAGATTTATAAAACTTACTGTAAAATCTCTATTATATAGCCATGGCACTCTATTGTTTGAAGCAAAGTTTTATATTAGAGGTGGCATTCAATTAGGGGGTGGCATTCTATTATTCGAAGCGATTTTTTTTTTCAAAATGTTTTGAAATGTTTGAACAATTTGGGAGCAGTTTACTTGGAAATTACGTATTTCATTTTCTACGGTACACTTAAAAATAGTTCTATGTATTGTGTTTTCAATCGACTTGGGACATGAGAACGCGAGACTCCGCCCACTTATTTGTGCGCTACCTGTCTGCGTCTCTTCAAATATCACTGTGTTCGCGTGGTCGCCCTCAAAAAAGTGGGCGGAGTCTCGCGTTCTCATGTCGCAAGTCGATTGAAAACACAATAATATTTTTACAAAAGTGGCATTATATTAGGGGTGGCACTCAAATAGGCGGTGACATTTTATTGTTCGAAGTAGGGTTTTAAAACCCGTTTTCTGCTCGCTTGAAAATTGTTTTCGATTTATTTTCGAATTTTCGAAAAAATAACTCGAAAATGGAGGTCGAAAAATTTTTTTTCGAAAAATAAAACCGAAAAGAAATTCGAGATTTCGAATTTTCGAAAAAAAAAATCGAAAATAAAATTCGTTTTCGACTTTTTCGAGCACCCCGTTTTCGCACAAGCCTGGTGCTGATCTTTTGGATGCAAATCTAATCGAATCGAATCAGCACATTGGAAGTGCTTGCGTAGTTATTCAGTTAATAAATACATACATACAAAAGATGAAAAGATGATTATGCGGTTCAGAATGAAGGGGTAGATAGACATTATTAACAAGCGCTGAAATCATTCACTGAAACAAAGTCTAAAGCTCAACGCTCTCCTCCACCAACAATTTTGCCTTGTTTTGAAGCGGTTTCGAGAAAAATAGCATTTAAAAACGAAAAAAGAGGGGTTAGACAGTTGGACAAAAGTAGAAATTGGGTGAACAGAGATGCGCGCGTTTTATTTGAATAGCAAAAAAAAAAAAAAATTTGCGTTTTTTATCAATGCCAAAAACATTTTTTGCTTTGCCTAGAAAATCAAAAAAATTGGGAAAATATTAAGGAAAAGCCTTGCTCGGCCAGTGACTTATTCACCTAGAATTAATGCGTCATTTTTTTCCCTTTAAATGCAAGAAAAATTGCACTTTAGTTAAACTCTAGTACGCTTTTTTGCACTCGAGCAACAAAACATTATTTTTCAAGATATTTGCAAGAAACTTCTCTAATTGATAGTGAGATTATAGTGTTCCGCTTATCCGGACTCCGGAGCACGTTTAATTTTTTCATCTTTGGATTTTTTTGATTAGGACAGAGAACGGATTTTTCTTGGCAAAACTAGTTACCAAGCTCGTAAAACGGCGCGCTAGACCCTACGTAAAGGAAAACGCGCCCTACCGCGTTCTCTGCGTCTCCACAGTGCAGAGCGTTGTGTTCTGCCAATAGCTAAACGCGTGCAAAGCACGAGACGCAGAGACGCGAGAAATGCCACGCGGAAATTTGCGTTGGGAAGATTGTAGATGTTTAAAAAAAGCGCAAGAGAAGAAACTATACAATTTTCCAGTTTCTATCGCAATATACATATCAAAAAGCCAAACAATTTGAAATGACGAGTGGAAATACGCATTTGCGTAAAACGCAGGTGGTCTTCACATTCTTTTCCCTCTCTACCCCTGCACCAACAAACCAGACTGGTCGCTGATCTTTGCATCTTTTAAAGCATGTTTTGTTGGTCAAGTGCACCTACGAGGGGAGCAAAATAGCCTAACTAATACGAATTGAATTTAATCAGGGGATAAGATTAGTCAGATAGGCTACACTCTATAGTACACAGAAGAAGGCAGACAAGAAATTGACGATAGGCAGGGCATTGTCTGAAGTGATTTAATTTTTGCTAATGGGTAACAAGGCTGCTTATTTCGGGATTCGGCAAGACAGCTGATGGGCAGCTTATAGGCAGGTGATGGGCAGCTACTAGATAGTTAACACCAGACATGTCGAAATTCGGGCTGGGCTGGGCCAGTAGAAAATTTCCCCGGTCGGCCCGATCAATTTTTATTTCGGTTTTTTTCGTAAGTTTTTTCGTTTTTTTTCAATTAAAAACAGAAGTGACAATTCATTTGAAACTGCGAGATGAACAATTTCTTCATTTCTTCAGTTATTTCTTCATTTTTTCGAACAAAAACGTGAAAAAAATTGTCACACCGCCACGAATCCATTATAATGGATTCGTGGCGAAGTGACAATTTTTATCACGTTTATAATCGAAACAATGAACAAATATCAGGAAAAAAATGAAGATACTTTTTGTCTCACAGTTTCACGTGAAATTTCACACAGTTTCACGTAAAATTCGTTTTTTGTGATATTGTCGGCCCGCCAAAATGGTCAAACCCGCTCCGCTGAACTCAACCCTATGCGATTTTCATTTTGGTCTTCAAATTATTTCAATTCACGCCCGGCCCGCGACATGTCTGGTTAACCCCACACGTGTCTATCTATCTACACTGTATATTTATCGCAATGATCATAGATCTACAAGTCTCCGATTCTCATCAAGGGTTTGATGACAAAATGACAAAATTGACGAGAAACACAGCAACAATTTGCATCATTTCGGGGTAGATAATACAGAGATAATGGCTTAATCATCCAAGTGACGTCACATAAACATTTACGATTGGATATTCTTTGAGATCACACCAAACATCCGTGTGACGAGAACAAAGTATAGAATGGGTAGCACGTGTCTTAAAGTTTGTATTTATTCCGTTCCTCTTCCCTAGGGACTTTGTTGTTTCATTGACACTTCCGGTTAACGTGAACCCTGTCGTCTTTTTGTACGTGTCACAGAGATCTAGAGCAAAGATTCTTATCCTCCCCGCATAAAAGAAAGAGTTTATCGACAGTATCTTCACAGAGTTCTCAACACTCTTTCACCAACCACCAGCATGGCCCAGTCTGTCCCACCAGGAGATATCGCCACCCAGCCGAACACCAAGATCGTGTTCAACGCGCCGTACGACGACAAGCACACCTATCACATCAAGGTGATCAACTCGTCGGCTCGCCGTATCGGATACGGAATCAAGACCACCAACATGAAGCGTCTCGGAGTTGACCCACCATGCGGAGTGCTCGACCCCAAGGAGGCCGTTCTTCTCGCCGTCTCCTGCGATGCTTTCGCCTACGGACAGGAGGACACCAACAACGACCGTATCACCATCGAGTGGACCAACACCCCAGATGGTGCCGCCAAGCAGTTCCGTCGCGAGTGGTTCCAGGGAGACGGTATGGTCCGCAGAAAGAACCTTCCAATCGAGTACAACCCATAGGCTGCTTTTTTTAAAATTCTTTTGCTCGATAAATCGCTTTTATGAACATACTGAATTATTTTCTGTTTAACATTGCGGCTGTTCGGGAGCGGAGCTTTTGAACAGGTTTGCCCAATTCTGTGCCTTGCCCAGTTTTACCGAAAATGCCTGCAATATCTGAATGAACCCAATACCTACAATCGGAAATTGGGTAGATTCAAATTTTGGCTTTATTCATGAAACCCGCCTGTATGATGTATGAAAACTTCTTGAATACGGTTCTGACAATACTGATTGTAATTTTAAAGCCGAATAGAGTGGCCAGAGTACAGAGATGCAGACGAGAGGCAGCGTTGCCAAGCGACGCAACCGCAGCGTGTTGCATTTGGCGGGCGCCCATAGCTTTTTATTGTTTTTTCAATCGACGTGCGACATGAGAACGCGTGACTCCGCCCACTTTTTTTTCGCGCGACCACGCGAACACAGTGATATTTGAAGAGACGCAGACAGAACGGTGAATGCAGACTTGCGTTCTCATGTCGCAAGTCGATTGAGAAATTATAAGAACTTTCAATTTTTAAGGACCCAAGAGAATTCTTCTCATTATTTTTTTCACTTTTTTCAGGTCTGCTTTTTTGTTGTTGTGTTAATGTGGGTAAAACCAGGTTTTTCAAAGATCAGTTCGATTTATTTTTCACTGTCGGAGTCTTTTTGGATGTTTATGGACTTTATGGACATCTTCACATATTTATATCACACGCAAAGATGACAAGAAGACACACCCACTCAGATTTTTTGCGTTGCGTTCAGTCAAAAAACCTGAAAAGGCGGGGTTTCAAATGTTCGTGCCACTGCTTACTGTAACCGACAAGAAATTTGAGAAAATAAATGCACATTTTTAAATCCGTTAACATTTTTAAAGCAAAACATTTATTTTTTTAAGGCTTATCACTGTTATCAATCACCTGTTTCTGTTTTCCTTTCGCAAAGTCATCGCAAACAAGAACTTTCCAGAACGTGTCATTCCACAGGTAAACCGCAAATAGTTTAAAAAGAGTCTGAAAAGAGTTTTGGTGCGGAAAGAGTCCCAAAAGAGTCTAGGGTGAATTGTGAACCGCAAAAGTGTATCGAAAGAGTGGCATTCTGATAATTCAAACGAATTCTTTTCAGAATCTGTTGAAATTCTTTTGAAATTCTTTCTGCTTCAGAGAATTTGAGAAGATTATCAAAAGAATTGCAAAAAGGCATGCGCTACTTGCAAAAAGGGCGGAGCCTAAATTATCGAATTTTTTTTTGCCATTTCTTCTCATTTTTAAAAATTTTTGGTCATTTTTCTCATATTTTCAGCTTTTTTTTAAATTAAATTTTTACCAGTAGATGTTATTTCTGAGATTTATAAGCGGTGTGTAGAGAAATTTTCGAGGTTTAGGCGCTATTTTGTCGAGACATAAAGTTGCCAATTTGATCGATTTTGTAAGTCCGCTCGTCGAAACATGTCCGGTCGTTAGTGCATGGGTCAGTATTACTATTGTCTCAGCAAGTGCTAATATTTTTTATTATTTGAAAAATTTCGACACATTTGAATGAGGTTCGACCGTAACACATTCAACGAGAGCGTGAGCGAAACAAAGAGACAATTGCTCACTCTTATTCATCACTCCCTTTTTCTCTCACTCTCTCATACGTTGCATTTATTCAACGTTGGCAAAATTCTTTCCGAGACACAACGGCGAGAGTTTTGGAATTTTTTTTAAATGATGAACACTTTGCATCAGCGTTTTTCTTTTCTTCCGCCTCAACCTAAATATGTATATTTTTTGCTTATTCTCCATTTTTTATTTAAATTTTTAGAGACCATCAGCGCACGCTTTGGACAATGGCAATTAAATGGACCTTATGACAAAGTCGTGAAGCGAGCCAGCCAATACACAAAAACGCCGAAGCAATAAGGTTCGTGTATTTTTCCGAAAATAGTTCCAAAACCGATTTCAGAAAGGTGATTTTGTGATGACGTGAGTGTCAAAACCGACATACACGCCGCTCGTAGAGTCTCGAAAAGTTGTTGGCATTTTATGGTCGGAGATCGGATGACGATCAATTTTCGGAAATTTTTCAAGTGAGCCAATATCTGTTTTGCTTTAAAATAAACCTTAGTTTTTAGCAGTATTTCACGCCGGATTTGAAATGGGGCCCAACAACTGGAAAAACGAAAAGTTCACGCTAAATTTTTAGTAAGTTTTTCTTTGAAGTTTTGTAAACTCGGTTCATGGTGCTGCAAGATCGCGTCATTAGAACTATAAAAAAGACAACGACGTTGGCGACGAGAGAGTGCAGAAAATTTAACGAGCATGGCCGATGTTTCGCTTTGAGTTCTCTGAATCTCAATCCAAATGCATGCGAAATCATTGTTCGAATGGAGCGCATTTGCAGAATTTAATATCGAGTATACCACAAGATAATCGTTAATATTTAGTGATCGATCGACAGAAAAAGGACAGTTCCCTGTGATTCGAAACTCCAAAAATGCAACTACCTTCACATCTACAGTGCACACGGCGTGCTGAAGAGTACATCGTGAAAATGCGCTCCACTGCTCACATAGATTTGAGGAAACGCGGTTGTTACAGAGTTGAAACGGTTTGGATTTTCAAAAACGAGGCGCTGGCGGAATAGGTTTTCTGCATAAAATAAATGTGTAAATATTTTTCAAATATTTTGAATAATGCAAAAGATATGAACCCATAAGAAAAAAAATATATAAACAATTGCCGCGGCGCCGCAGAAACGACGTTTTGAATACGCCATTTCGCGCGCTTTTTTCTCGAGTGACGTGGCAACTTTCCCGCGAAATTTAAATTTTAATTTTCATGTACCTCTCAACACCCCGTGAGTGCAGCTCCGGAATACGAGGAACCGTCTGTTGCGGAATCCGGGTGGATTATAAACTCGGCATCTATTTGTAAACTTTTTTATGTTTTATGCAACAATTGGTGAGTGGACAGTACGTTTTTCAAACGGAATGAAAAATACCGCGTTGTACGCAACCAAATTATAAAGTTCCGAGTAACGCTATAATTCATTTAATAGTGTTTTTTTTTCCGTTTGAAAATAGCGTACGGGCCAACGCACTGTGTTAAGTTAATATTGTGTCCATATTGTCCATTAATGTTTTTAATAATTGAAATATTCACAATCGAATAAAAAATATCGGCGAATTTGTTGCAAATGAACGATAAAAGTACCCCAAAGGAATAAGCAATTTGTCTCAAAAGAGTTTGAAAAGAATGCGCAAAAAATGTGAAAAGAGTTTCAACAGATTCTGTGAGACGCTTTCTGTGCACTTTTTAGAGTCTACGCCCGCACTCCTTTTAGAATCTGTTGAAACTCTACGCGGTTTACCTGTGTCTGGCCGAGTGGTCTAAGGCACTGCGTTCAGGTCGCAGTCCTCTCCGGAGGGCGCAGGTTCGAATCCTGCGGATGACAGAATTTTTTATTGAAAATTTTAAACGAAAAGTGAATATAGTGCCGAATAGGCTTTCCACGTCGGGCGTTTTTCGCCCGCCCGACCCGCTCTAGCGAAGGGCCGTCCGAAGCCCGGGCGAAGAAAAAAACCCGCGTGAAATGTTCTTTTTTTAATTAAAAAAAAAGAAAGAAAACAATTAATCTGTAAAAAAAAACATTTGTTTATAAATCGACATAAAAAAGCACTGCAAATAAAAACTAGGAGTATTCGTTTAAAAATAAATACGAGATCATCAACTTCTATACTAGAACCGGGTCAGAAATAATTAATATTTTTACAACAATATGGTGTAGGGTGTTTTCGGGCGGCCCGCCCGAGATGGAAAGCTTAGTGCCGAAAATGGATACATAAAATACTAAAAAATTGGCTCCGGGACATTTCGCAGCCAGACATATCGCAGCCGAGACATTTCGCAGCCGGACATTTCGCAGCCGGACATTTCGCAGCCGAGACGTTTCGCAGCCGAGACGTTTGGCAGCCAACCTCCTTATATACACACTCTCTCGTTTCTCTGACCATGCTTGTTTATCAATAACATATTTACCAATAGTGTAGTCGACCGCTGAGAGAGAAGTGATATTCGTGTTATTGTGTTTACCGGCTGCGAAACGTCTCCGCTGCGAAACGTCCGGCTGCGAAATGTCTCAGCTGCGAAATGTCCGGCTGCGAAATGTCCCGGAGCCAAAAAATTAGATCTTATGATTTTCGAGAAAAATTGAAGCATTTCCTATAAACCTGAGATTCTGGACACTTTTTTAAAATGTTTTGTTGTTTTTGTTGTTGTTGTTGTTGTTTTTAAAACTTTTGGACGATGATTTGACTTCAGACTTCAGTGAAGCGTTCTCTGCGAAGGACAGATCAGGATGTCCTGGGACTTGTACCCTGTTGTTCCGAACCCGTGATATTTTGATTCAATATCATGCTCTCTGAATACTGAGCCACAATCCGCGCTCACTTTGATTTCCACACTTGTTTTTCGCGCTACACGGTGTCCAGGATTTGAAAAGTGGGCAGAGCCGAGCAAACGCGCCCACTGGATTTTTTTCGAAATTTCAAATTTTAACGCATTTTTTATATTTTTCGGGAAAAAAGCATGAATTCTTACTTTTTCCTACATGTGCTCCAACGGAATTATAGCGGGCCTAAGAACGTTGAATTTGGTTCAGCCACCATTTCGAAATAATCGTTTTGAGTTTTTTGGTGTTTTTGCAGGGTAAATCTTTACGAAAATCGAAGTTTGGGCAAGTTTATGGTATTAACAAATACAATACATATATTTTACAAAGAAAAACAGGTTTTACTGAAAGAAAAATATAAAAATCAATAAAAAAATGCGAGAGTCGAAAAATGCGCAAGCACCGAAAGTGCGCCATGCAAGTTTGCTGGTGCGCCAGCAAATTAGGCTCCGCCCACATTTCAAATCCTGGACACCGTGCGCTACTATTGACTTTAACGGGCAATATATTTGAAAAGACAACAAGACTCACTGTATTACAAAAGGAAGTCTTTTAAAATTTCATCTGCCTAAAAATAGGCTAAAATTAAAAAAAAAAAAGGTATCTGTCATCCGCAGGATTCGAACCTGCGCCCTCCGGAGAGGACTGCGACCTGAACGCAGCGCCTTCACAGGTGAAATGCGACACGTGCATTACAGCTCGCTGGTGACTCGCGCGCAAATGGCATGGGGGCACTGCAAGGGTGTCATCATAGACGCGTAATGAATCAATCGCATTTATTGGTGCATCATTGACGCATCGGTGGCGCATCATTGACGCATCGTTGGCGCATTTTTGGCGTGTAATTTGTTCAGAGCATGCGAGGCGACATATAGTATTAATAAACCATTCTTGACTTGCGAGTTATTTAAAATTTATTGGTGACACAAAATCATTTAAAAAAAAAGAAAATAAAAATCACAGGTGAAATGCGACACGTGCATTACAGCTCGCTGGTGACTCGCGCGCAAATGGCATGGGGGCACTGCAAGGGTGTCATCATAGACGCGTAATGAATCAATCGCATTTATTGGTGCATCATTGACGCATCGGTGGCGCATCATTGACGCATCGTTGGCGCATTTTTGGCGTGTAATTTGTTCAGAGCATGCGAGGCGACATATAGTATTAATAAACCATTCTTGACTTGCGAGTTATTTAAAATTTATTGGTGACACAAAATCATTTAAAAAAAAAGAAAATAAAAATAGTTGACATAAAAATTATTATTTTTTGCGAATCCTTCCTTTTGCACTTGTATCCTCGGGTATGACAAAAAAATCCTCCAGATGTCGAAATCGCTTGAAGAGTAGACAACCCCTGAAATAAATAGATATTATATTTATTTTAAATATAGAAAACTTATTTTAAATTGACAAGGCCACACCCGCGATTTTTTACTAAATAACAATAAAATTTCATTTACTTGGGCCCCGCTCAGATAATTTCCACGTGTTTTTTCAGCAAACTAAACAAAAACTTACGCAGCGCCTATAATAAGCAAGTGTGGAAATAATTCTTCAAAAAAAGGTACAAAAGAACAATTTTTTAATCGTGAGTGGCTCCACATGAAAAAAATCCGTTCTCGTCGAAAGTAATATTTTTTCCGTGTCCGAAAAAAACATTTTTTGGTGCCGTATTTAATATGGTACGAAAAATCTTTTTTTTTTTGAAAAAGTTGGACTGTCCGTGACGCGAATGTCCTATTTAAAACACTAGTTTACGCACCATTTCAGTTGTTTAAAAAAAAAAAAATTTGTGGAGAATTTTATATTCAGGTTCTTTTCCGATTTTTCCGATCGGAAAATCGGTAGAAAATAATACAAAATCCGAAATTTCAGACGGAACTCGGAAGAGCAAGAGCTATATTTTTCTAATCAGTGAAAAAGTTGTATTATTAAATTTTCTTTTATAACAAATTTTGATAGTGATCTAATGACTCGAAAACGTATAGCGAGTTAGTTCTTCCTGAATTCGGCGCAAGAAGTTTTTTTTTGAATTTCAATAGCAAAAAAATACAGGGTGGCCGATAAGTATAGGACGTTTTGAAAGTGCTCCCATTTTTTCAATTTGAGGATTTTTCGAGAACAACCTTTATTAAACAACAAAAAATAAGCAGAAAATTTGATTTTACAAGAGAATTTCGAAGTTGGATCCACGAGCTTTGACACAGGCTCTCAAACGTTTCTTCACCGAATTGACAGTGCGCCGCAGGTATCCGTCGTCGATCGAAGCCCATGCTACCTCGAGAGCGGCCTTCAAGTCATCGACAGTAGCAAAAACTTTTCCCGCGATCTTCCCTTCCAACATGCCCCAAACGCTGAAATCCATCGGATTGAGATCCGGGCTGGAAGCAGGCCACAAGTTCTTGTCCAGGAATCCAGGGAAATGCGCCTCCAAGACGGCCAATGTCGATCTCGAGCCATGGGACGGTGCCCAGTCTTGTTGAAGGATAAATGGACCACCAGCAAAGTGCCGTCGAAGAATTCGAACCGTCGAAGACGAAATTTGAAGGCGTCGAGCGATCTCAGCACTTCCGAGGCCTCTCTTGAACGAGAGTTCAATGGAAGGACGATGAGGAGAACTTTTCATAGCTCGGCGATATGGAGAAGTGAGAACAAATGACTGAGAAGCTTACTTATATAGTCTCTGGACTTTCGAAAAGTTTCGAAATTTTTCGAAAATATCCCTTGGCACCGTGCCAGGGAACGCTGAAAGCGAGCGTCCTATACTTATCGGCCACCCTGTAGTGAGGAAAATCATTTTAGCCACGAAAATTACCTTAACTGGTATAATGGATTCGTGGCGGAGTGACAATTTTTTTCACGTTTTTATTCGAAAAAATGAAGAAATAACTGAAGAAATGGAGAGATTTTTTGTCTCACAGTTTCACGTAAAATGTCACTCCGTCACGAATCCATTATAGCGAAAGATAGTTTGCCGGAAATATGATTTTTCGAAATATTCCGCCGAAATTTTACAGTTTTTCTTTTTTGTGAAATTTTTTCGACGATTTTGAGGGAAAACGGATATTTTTTTTACAAAATCAACCCGAACGGGACAACTTTGAATTTTCTTTTTAGCGATTTAAACCGTTTGCGAAATTTTTTTTAATCTTTGCGCAGAAGTTCCTACCGATCTCCAAAAGCATTCAAATTCCATTATCTTTTTGTTTTTAAGTTTTAAAAATTATTAGAAAGACTCACCAGCTTGCGGAAGTGTTTTCGGCCCGTTTGCAGCAAACATTGACTCTGCAAAAAATCAATACATGTTTTGAATGATGTTTCGCTTACCTTCATCAGTTTTCATTGTCGAAATGTGTTGCCATCAATCTCCTCATCTAAAAAACAAAAAAAATTATGAAAGATTTGGTAAAATTTGAAGAAAAATAAGAAAAATAGGACACAAAATTCAACCAAAATGCGCTAACTACAGAATTGATGCAAACGTGCTCCGGTGACATGAGCGGGCCATAGATTCATTATCGAGCTATCGCAAGACAGCGCAAAGATAGATCAATCAGCGAGTCACTAGCTGATTTTTAGCTGCGGTTGATGTATCGTGCATTCACCATAGACTTTCATTTGCAATAGATACACCGCATTTCTGCTGTGTTAGACCACTCGGCCAGAATGACACGCTCTGGAAAGTTCTTGTTTGCGATCACTTTGCAAAACGGAAACAGAGAAGTGAAAAATGATAAAGAGGTGATAAACGATTAAAAATAAATGTTTTGCTTTAAAAATGTTAACGGATTGATTTTAAAATGTAAATGTATTGTCGTAATTTTCTTGCCGGTTACATGCAGTGAGCAGTGACGCGAAAATTCGGGCTCCCGGACGTTTCAAAACCGAGACGTCAAAACCGAGACCCGGGATCCGCAATCCTTCGTCGCTGTAGTTCTGTAGTTTTGTTCGGCTCCGCGACATCTCGAAACCGCGACATCTCGAAACCGCGTTAACAGGGGGAGGGTGGTTGAAAAGAGAGGTAGGAAGTAAAAATTTTTTTTTTCATAATTTAATGACTATTCAACAAAAAATCAAAAAGTGCAAGATTTGAACATCATTTCTTTGGCGGCTACCAAAAAAAGTTTACAGTACCCAAAAGAGGAGCAGCGGTGGGACCAAAAAATATGTTTTTTCGGTCATTTATTTTGCTTTAATTGGGCGAAACAAAAACATTTGTTTTGTTCATGCATGTAAGAAAAAAAAGTTTTTCATTTAAGCCGCGGAGGCGCAAAACAATGCACGTATGAACGAAAACTTAGCCGGGATATGCTCTGAATAGACAAAAAATCTCTAATTTTTAACGAAAACTTTGGAAAATTTCCATTCAACTCGCAGAAATACAATTTTTTTATATTATTTTCTTGAACAAAATTTTTTTTTTCTGCTTTTTTTGAGGAAAAAAAATTGTTTTGATACTTTTTTTGGGGACAAACATTTTTTTTTTCAATTTTTAAGGACAAACAAAATTTTGTTTTTTTGTGAAATTGTTTTTCTCCCACTCCTGACCGAGAGATTGGTTTTCAAAAGCAGAGAAAATTGACAATAGAGCGCGCTTGCATCGATGTGTGCGTCTCGTCTTTCGGCACCCTCTCTCGAAACACGTTTACAGGGGAAAAAATAGTATTTCTGCGAGCTGAATGGAAATTTCCAAAGTTTTCGTTGAAAATTAGAGATTTTTTAAAATTCAGAGCATATCCCGGCTAAGTTTTTGTTCATACGTAACTTGGCGCAGCTTGGTTCGCAGTATCCAGGATGGAAACTGAGGTCGAACCTCACAAGTATCACAAGTAAGTAAGTAAGTTTTTGTTCATACAGGCATTGTTTTGCGCCTCCGCGGCTTAAATAAAAAACTTTTTTTTCTTACATGCATGAACAAAACAAATGTTTTTGTTTCACCCAAAAAATGCAAAAGCAATGACCGAAAAAACATTTTTTTTGGTCCCACCCCTGCCTCTGATGCAAGGTGCAGTTTGCGTACTGTAAACTTTTTTTGGCGGTCGCCAAAGAAATGATGCTCAAATCTTGCACTTTTCGATTTTTTGTTGAATAGTCTTTGAATTATGAAAAAAAAAAATTTTACTTCCTACCTCTCTTTTCAACCACCCTCCCCTGTTAATGCGGTTTCGAGATGTCGCGGTTTCGAGATGTCCGGTTTCGAGATGTCGCGGAGCCTTTTGTTCGTTCTCGGGCTTTTTCCCCACGAAAAATTTTAAATTTCCGCCTAATATAACGTTGCGTATAAGTACGGTATAACGTTAATTTCGGCAAATGTGTTTCTTATTTGAGGCTGACAAGATATCTCCAAAAAAAGCTTATCTCAAACTGATAATTAAAATAGAAAAATGTGCGTTGTATGATTTTAAGATGCCATTAAGAAAACATACAATTATGAAAACTTTTATTTCTTAAAAATCACAGCAGAAGGTGAGAAGAGAAGGACGCTCATGTCTTCTAGAAGGCATTCTGAACTCGATTAGGATGGTCCCAAGTAGCAAGATTGGTCGGTGCGAGCCTTGAAGACCTGTCCTCCGGAACCTCCACCACCACCACCTCCAGAGCTTCCTCCGCTGGATCCGCCACCCGATCCTCCTCCAGTAGCGTAGTCCTCACGATTGTAGCCAGACGAGGAGGCGTTGGATCCCATGTATCCGGAAGAGTATCCGCCAGCGGACATGTAAGCCGACTTGTCACCCATCGTTCTTCGTGAGTTCTGCTGTCGTGAAACTTCAGAATATGGTTTGAAATGGGCAAACCAGTTTCCTTTTATACGAAGAAATATGGGGCACGTTTGAGTTGATTTTGCAAAAGGAAACCGAGTAATTCATGTATTTCCATTGGTTTAGGTTATAAGGAACATAAAAATATTTTCATAAAGCGTTTTTTCCTATTTTTCTAATAGTTTCAAGTAAGCTTTCCGGCCGTTTTTTGCCCGTCCGACCCGTCCGGGTAAAAGGCCGTCCGATGCCCGGACAACAAAAAAAAAACAGTTCTTCGAATGAAAACGTGAATTCGAGTGTCACTCCGCCATGAATTCATTATAAAATAGAAATATTGAAACAATTAAAACGAACTGAAAATAAAAAACGACAAACACCTTCACTTAACATTATAGACCGGGAAATGCGGACGGGTAGCGGGCGCTTGTTGACCGGATGGGTACGGTCGTTTTCGAACGGCCCGCCCGTGATGGAAAGCTTAGTGTCAAGTACCAAATTTGACAGTTGTCAATGTCATCCATGTTTCATTTCATTGAAAGCTCTAATTTTCGCTTTTAATTTTCTTTTCTTATTTCGTTTGCTCGCGGCATGTCTGTGTCTCTCCGGCGAGAGTTTGCTACAAAAACAACAATAGCCTCTCACTCTGCTTGTCTGCGTCTCCTCTTCGTATCAGTTTAACACAGAAAAATGCTGCGCAGCTAAATGTGACCACGCTTAGGCAAGAATTTTTTTCGAGAAAAAAGCCCGCGCAGTTTAATTTTTATTTTCCATCGTTCCGCCCAACACGCCGTGTTGCTCTGAATTAAAAAAAAACTCAGATTTTCCGAGAAAATCAGTTGGGTCAAAATCGAAACGCGGGTAACTATTTATATTCATAAGGTTTTTAAACAAAATTAGAATAAAAATATCGATTTTCAGTTTTCTTGTGTGTGCTTATTCGGTTCCTTCCACTTCCTCTACGATCTCGGAGAATCCTGGTTCAAGAACATTTAATCTTATTCGTTGGCATCAATCCGCGTAGAATTGCAAGTCAATTTCAAATTGGTAAAAATAAATTGAAACTCTGTTGAAACCGAGCCTAGAAAGAGTTCATTTAAATTGATATATACAAAGTTGAAATTCTACGTGGTTTGCCTGTGCTCCCTATTCCGCGAAGGGCGTTGCGTTCATATGAACGACTCGCAATGCGAGCTGGTATGCAAGCGCGCTATACTAGACGAGCCATTTAAGGTGTCGAAATCGGTCAGGCTGAATTTCTACGTGAAATTATCGTGTTTTCAATCGACTTGCGACATGAGAACGCGAGACTTCGCCCACTTATTTGTGCGCTACCTGCCTGCGTCTCTTCAAATATCACTGTGTTCGCGTGTCGCGCACAAAAAAAGTGGGCGGAGTCTCGCGTTCTCATGTCGCAAGTCGATTGAAAACACAATACAATATTTGTAAACCAAAATAAAAATCACGAAACACTAAATTCAGCAAAGCACAGTTCGTGTCGGGTCAACAGTAAAGAAAAACATTTATTTTTTAAAGGCTTATCACTGTTATCAATCACCAGTTTCTGTTTTCCTTTCGCAAATTGATTGCAAACAAGAACTTTCCAGAACGTGTCATTCTGGCCGAGTGGTCTAAGGCGCTGCGTTCAGGTCGCAGTCCTCTCCGGAGGGCGCAGGTTCGAATCCTGCGGATGACAAAATTATTTTTGTTTAATCTTCATTAAATAAATGTTTAACCATGGCCCAAAACCGAAGACAAACTCATCACAAAGGTGTAATCGCTATTTAGTTGAGCCATTTTCACCGAACTCTAATCCATTCTATACGTCTCTAGAGTGCAGAGCATTCTGCCAAGTTAAGCTATTTGAACGCGTGCATAACTGGAGACATAGGGACCATGGCTGTGCGAAAAATAAGTTTCTAAAAATTTTCGAAAAACTTTTTTTTCGAAATTTTTAGACCGAAAAAAACGAAAAAAAAATTTTTCGAGTTTTTTAAGACAAAAAAAAAACCGAAAAAAATTTTTTTGTTTTTATTTTCCCGAAAAAACCGAAAAATTTCGAAAAATGTTGATTTTTTCGTGAAATTCAGTTAAAAACAGATTATTCATTTAATACATTCAAAAAAATCAGTAGTGACGTATTTACGAATATAATACCGAAATGGCACAAAAAATTTCTCTGGTTTTTGGCGGATTTTACAACAAAATTTAAAAAAAATAGAAAACCACGGGGAGAACACGAAGTCGAGATTTGCTAGGCCAGCGCGCCCGGTTTTCTAGGCCGGCGGCCGACCGCGTCTTTTCGAAAATTGTATTGCCTTCAGCAATAATCGGTTTTTTTTTTCTTCGATTTCTTTCATTTTTTTGCAATTTTTTAGATAAATTATTTTCAAATCGGCCAAAATTGCACCAGGTAAGAGGGAATATACATTTTGTCCATTTCAAGAAGGAATATTTTTTGGAAAAAATGCTGGTCGCCGGTTTCCTAGAGTTTTTGGCGCGTATTCGGCAAGAATTGGCAGCTGTGTGGCTAAGAGCCATGGAAAACGGATAATAGCCATAAAAAAGGCTAATAGCCATCGTATTCGGGACGTGCGCCGCTTGGAAATGGCGAATAACCATCGAATTCGAGACGTGTTTCATATGGCACACGGGTCGATTCGATGACTATTATCATAAAAAACCAGATCATTTTTTTTGTGCGATAGTCGCGCCCCTATCGAATTTTCGAGTTTTACCCAGACAATCCGATGGAACACGGAAAAAGCAAAAAGAGAAAAAAAAGAAGAAGACGAAAAAGAAACAAAGAAAATACAGTTTCGAGACAATAACAATTTTATTATCTCCAAACGGCAATCAAATATATAAAAGAGTGGCCTGTCTACAGGACCACTCAACTTAAATTAAAAAGACAAAAAAGAGCAAAACTCGCTCCAAGAATAGATAAAAACAATCTCAAAAACGAGACCCAAAAAACTCGCGATCCAGCAGCACGCTGTCCGACCGAAAAAAAACTTAAGAAAACAATCAACACATTTTTCATCAAACAAAAAGAGATCAAAATGTGATAAACCGCGGCATGCCGTGGGAGTCAAAATGAAAGAAATTCTCTGGAAATGGCGGCATCGCTGCATCAAGATTTGCATTTGCAACCTTGCAGGGTGTATTCGGGAGCATTTGCTCACTGACTTCTTTAATTGAAATAGGTGCAAAAATATAAAATACATTGGTGAAAAAAACATTTTATACAAATTTTGATTATTCTGCGCACATACTCCGCGTCTTGAACGCATCCCAATTTTTCGAAAATTTTTTCTGTCGAAAAATTTTTCGAAGTTTTCAGACCGAAAATTTTTCGGCCGAAAAATTTTTCGAAAAAAAAAAATTTTTCGCGCAGCCCTGATAGGGACGCGAGAAATGGCGTTTTCAAATGAGTTGCATCATGAAAAATGAGTGGGCTATCCCTTTTTTGTCTGCGTCTCTTCAAATAGCACTGTGCTTGGCTTGCGTGGTTGCCCACAAATATGTGGGAGGGGTTTTGTGTGTTCGTGTTGAAACTCGATTGAAAACATGTAAAATACTTTTTGCCTGTCACATCAATTTCCGAGGTGAAAAATTCGCATAAGTTATAAAAGACGTATTGTGTTTTCAATCGAGTGGCATTATGTAAACAAGAGTCCGCATTCACCGCTTCGATAATTTCCAATTTTTCTGCATTCGTAAGCAGGATCTATTAAAAAAAAACTCGAACTCGAACTGAGCTCGAATTACGAGGTTTGCATAATTGCACTGACCTCAGGAGCCCATTATATGATTGCGAGCTTTCCATTGTGCTGTTCAAATACAATCGGTAGCTGCTAATTGTAAGACGCGGTTAAGAGGAAACTTTTATTTCTTAAAAATCTCAGTAGAAGGTGAGGAAAGAGGCTGTGTGGCTTCCAGAAGGCTTGCTGAACTCGATTAGGATGGTCCCAAGTAGCAAGATTGGTCGGTGCGAGCCTTGAAGACCTGTCCTCCGGAACCTCCACCACCACCACCTCCAGAGCTTCCTCCGCTGGATCCGCCACCCGATCCTCCTCCAGTAGCGTAGTCCTCACGATTGTAGCCAGACGAGGAGGCGTTGGATCCCATGTATCCGGAAGAGTATCCGCCAGCGGACATGTAAGCCGACTTGTCACCCATCGCTCTTCGTGAGTTCTGCTGTCGTGAAACTTCAGAATATGGTTTTAGTTGGGGAAGCAGTGGGATTATATACGAATAAATCTGGATCACGTTTATTAAGGTTTAATTTGTTTTTTATATTGTTTTTAAATAAACACTGGGTGAAATGAAATTGGGAATTATTTAAAATACTCATTTTCAGTATAAAGCTTTGTAAATTCGCTCCAATCGCACAGTGAGCATGCATTTAAATTGAGTGAGATTCAGAGAAATCAGAGCGAAACATCCTCAGGAAATTTTTGGCTAATAGCCATTGAAAACGGCTAATAGCCACCGATTCGGGGCGTGTGCCATATGTATTTGGCACACTCCCCATATTCGATGGCTATTAACCGTTTTCCATGGCTATTAGCCGTTTCAGTTGGCTATCATTTTCAAAATTTTTCCATTTCAAATTTCGGTCATCTTGTGGCTGGAAAAAGTCGAAAAAGCACTGAGTAAGCGCGAATACTGTTTCCCCTAATTGTTGCAAGTAAACATTTTACAGCTGCGTTTCCAACAGACGAATTTTTTATAGATGGCGACATTACCCAATAATGGCTAATAGCCCTTTTCGGCGGCTAATAGCCATATTCGACGGCTAATAGCCATAATGGCTAATAGCCAAATTCGTCGGCTAGTTGCCATTATCGCCCGCTATTAGCCTTTTCACGCGGCTATTAGCCATTTTCAGTGGCTATTAGCCACCTAGGCGCCGAATCTTGCCATAACGCGCCAAAAATTTCCTGAGTCGACTCTCTAGTCGCCAACGTGACCGCGTCCTCCACTGTGTGAAGGGAGCGAGTTGGCAGCGCCCCGTACTGAGAATATTTATTTGTTTTCTCTAGATGATTGAACAATTTTAAATAGCGCACATATGCGGCACGGGTCTCACCCTACCTACCGCCTCGATGAGCAGACGGACGTTTTTGAGAGATTCCAGTAATGAAAAGACAAGAATTTTAATTACAGAAGAAGTCAAACGAGGCTTCTTGACTGTATTTCGAAAAATGTAGAATGAATGCAATCGGAAATGCTTATGGACTGAAAATAGAGAAATATGGGACAGAGAATCAGGAGAGAAGAGGGTTTTGTTGTTTCTGGCAGAAGAAGTTCCTTGGCCAAGTCAGTGGCGGCATTCCAGCAGTCAAACAGTGTGCTATCACCATTCGCGGTGCAGCTGAAATAATCCACTAAAGTGAGTTTACAAAGATGACATGAGAGCATGTTCGAAAGGGACACTTTGATAGTTGCGATATTGGGGGGTACGACAGAATAGAAATAGGCGAAATAGAAATGCTACAAAATAGAATTGCTACAAAAAAGAACTGGAAAAAATAGAACGGCTACAAAATAGAAATGAGCGGAATAGAACAGCGCGAAATATAAATGTGACAAAATAGAAATGGGCGAAATAAAAATCGGTACGATGGAGCGCGTTTGCATTATTCTTCGAATTTTCCGATTATTATAGGATTTTTCAGTAATTTTCAGACATTTTACGCTTAACAACATCGAAAATGAAGAAAGGTATAAAATCAATGCAGTTTCAGAAAAAAAATGGAAAATCGGCGAAAAACTGAGCAATTGAAAAAATAATGCAAACGCGCTCCATCGCCAAAATTTGTTCTATTTTGTAGCATTTCTATTTCGCTCATTTCTATTTTGTAGCCGTTCTATTTCGTAGCATTTCTATTTCGCTCAGTTCTATTTTTTCCTGTTTTTTTTTGTAGCATTTCTATTTTGTAGCATTTCTATTTTGCCTATTTCTATTCTGTCGTACCCCCCCCCCCCCCGATATTGTGGTACGCGCGGCTGTGAGCAGAAGAAGCAGCCAAATTAACCATCATCCAAGCTAAAAACGATGAACTGGTCCTTGGTGGATCGACATTCATGGAGTGCAACAATGGTTCGTCGTTGGATTGTCCAAACATGGGAAACAGTTCAAAAATTGTATTTTTAGCAGACAAACGAGGCTTCCTGGACAGGATTTGAAAAGTAGCAGAGGTTACAAGCAAAATAATTGATAAAGGAAAAACTGGGGTCAGTCGGAGAAGTGTATATTGTAATGTACAGGCTAGCCCAGGCTTACATTCTCCCCAGGACATACAGTGCGCGTCATAATTATAAGACACCCCCCTATTTTGGGGGTTTGGGGGAAACTAGAAGTTTTTGTAAAACGGCATGTGGTGGATCTTTTTCAGCGTCCAAAATAACCCGGAAACCCAAATTTTCATGTACCTACTACAAAAATTACGACTACAGTATCAAAAAGTCGAAAAATCAGCCGCGTCATAATTATAAGACACCCCCAGAAAAATAATGAATTTTTCAACCTTTTTGAACTTTTATCTATTTTTTTGCCAGTTTTAATGTTTTTATTTCTTTTTAAAGACATTTTCTTACTTTTTACCAATACTTGTGTCCTATTCGACCACTTTCTTTCAAGTTTCCAACTTTTTCACCGTCACATCTCCTTCAAGGATTTTGGTTGACTACAGTAATTCTAAGATGTGCAGAACATATGACAAAACGTTTAGGCCAGCTAAAATTATGATTTAGGATATGAGTTACATTCATTCACCTCAGTTCAATCATCACGGGACTCGCCTCTATCCTCTCTTCAGAAGAGCAAGCTCAACTGGACATTATGACTCAACTTGGATTCAGTACTTTGCAGATGAGCAGAAGAATCACCCGTTCGCGATGCTGTGTAAGAAACTATGCACGAGATACAATGGCTCACGGCTCAGCAAAACCCACTGGACGTCCAAGAATCCTCAATGATCTAGATAAGCCATGTGTCGTGAGATGAGTTTCCAACACTCATTTTCTTGGAATTTGTGACTTGTCAGATGAACTCCATGGACTACCAAGACACTCTCCAGAAAGGAATTGTCCCCTTCTTCAACCGTGAAAACCGCAAGAAGACTTCAAAAAGATAATGCGGCAATTCACAAAAGCTCATCGACAATGAACTGGTTTTCCACGAAAAAGATAAAAGTCCTTGCTTGACCAGCCAACTCGCCCGACCTCAACCCCATAGAGAATGTCTGGGGACTTCTTGCCCGAGCAGTTTATCGTCACGGAAAGCAGTTTCAAACTGTAGGAGAGCTCAAGGATGCCGTTACCGAAGAGTGGGACAAGCTCCAGTCATCATACCTCGAGGGCCTTACTCAGAGCATGAGCAACAGACTGTGCCAAGTGATGCAGAAGTTTGGAGGACCTACTTCTTATTAAATTTCTGTTTTTTTTTGTTTTCTTTGATGTTTCGGTTAATTTTTCTGTTAATAAACCTGAAATCTGAAGTCAAGCTCAAAAATGTGTGAAACTTGAAAAAGTGGTCCAATATGACACAATTATTGGTAAAAAATAAGAAAATAACTTAAAAATGAATAAAAAACAGTAAAACCGGTGAAAAAATAGATAAAAGTTCAAAAAGGTTGAAAAAAGTTGAAAAATTCATTATTTTTCTGGGGGTGTCTTATAATTATGACGCGGCTGATTTTTCGACTTTTTGATACTGTAGTCGTAATTTTTGTAGTAGGTACATGAAAATTTGGGTTTCCGGGTTATTTTGGACGCTGACAAAGATCCACCACATGCCGTTTCACAAAAACTTCTAGTTTCCCCCAAACCCCCAAAAATATGGGGTGTCTTATAATTATGACGCGCACTGTAGTCACCGTCCACCTTCGTCGTGCACTACAAACACGCCAACCCTCGACACCTGCGTCTCACATTGCTGCACAGACACCTCGCCGCCTGTCTCACACCACCTGTGTATCGCAGCCGTAATGCACGTTCTCGCCACTGGTCTTGTACATCCCGCTCTCTCGCACCCTTCTCAACAATTGCGCTCAGATATTAACATTTTCCCGACAAATCGTTGCGCGCGAAAGCATTCACAATCGGCCTATAAAAGGTCCTGAAATCCTCACTCGAAGTCTTTTTAGCCGCTTTTGTTCCGTAACCCTGTTGACTCTGTTGTCCCCCCTTTTGTGCCCCGCGCCCGCTTTAGTTTACCTGTTGTAAGGGTGTTTGCCCACTAATAAGTCCTTGTGTGTGACAGTTGTTAGGTATGCGCGTGGCGCCAAACGTAAAGCAGCCTCTCACGTTTACTCTATGCTTTATGCCATCTCAAATGCTTATAACAACTTCATAACTCGAATATTTGCCCTTTACATGTCTTCTGGAACTTTAAGTCAAGCGCATCAAAAACGATGTAACTACTCGGAAAATTATCAAACCTTTTATAAATTGAAACAGCCCAAAAACAAAGCTGCCTTCTAGATGTTTCATAAATTCTTCCAAACGCTTCAGATAAGCCTTAAAAGGTGATAGTTTGTCCCATTCTTCCAACAAGGGCTTTCAACGATTCCAGTCTTGGAAACAATATTGATTGATACTCATTTAGGAATGGAAAATTTACTCGCTTTTGGCGCGAGTACCTCATGAGTCATGACCACGGTTGCTAATTTATCAAAGTATCTGAAGGCGTACTATCGTCAGAATAGAGCGCAGTTTGAGAAACGCTTTGTAGAAGTGAATTTCTCTTTTTTCCACTGAACGAGTAAGCGGAAAGCTGTTGTCAAGACAGCTATACTAAATGTTTCCTGGTAACATTGAAATGCTTAAAGCGAAAAAACGAAAATTGCATTTACAAAAACATTTATATCTCAAAAATGCAAAAAAGAAAAGGTGAGAAGAGAAGGACGCTCATATCTTCTAGAAGGCAATCTGAACTCGATTAGGATGGTCCCAAGTAGCAAGATTGGTCGGTGCGAGCCTTGAAGACCTGTCCTCCGGAACCTCCACCACCACCACCTCCAGAGCTTCCTCCGCTGGATCCGCCACCCGATCCTCCTCCAGTAGCGTAGTCCTCACGATTGTAGCCAGACGAGGAGGCGTTGGATCCCATGTATCCGGAAGAGTATCCGCCAGCGGACATGTAAGCCGACTTGTCACCCATCGTTCTTCGTGAGTTCTGCTGTCGTGAAACTTCAGAATATGGTTTTTTGTCGGGGAAGCAGTGGGCTTATATACGAAAAATATGGGACACGTTTGAGTTGTTTGAGTTGATTTTTCAAAAGGAAATCGAGAAAGAAAAAGTGGAAACTGATTACAGTGATAAGCGAAAATAAACTCTGAGCAAAACACTTGTTTCTCTTGATTTATTATTATTATTTTTTTTTGTTTCGAAATCAGTTGGTCTACTTAACTGATTTCTATAATAAAAATTTGGCTCCGGGGCATTTTGCAGCCAGACGTTTCGCAGCCGAGACATTTCGCAGCTGGACGTTTCGCTGCTGAGACGTTTCGTAGCCGGTAAACACGATTATACGAATATCACTTCTCTCTCAACGGCCGACTACACAATTGGTAAACATGTTATTGATAAACACGCATGGTCAGAGAAACGAGAGAGTGTGTATATAAGGGGGTCGGCTGCGAAACGTCTCGGCTGCGAAATGTCTCGGCTGCGAAACGTCCGGCTGCGAAATGTCCCGGAGCCAAAAATTTAAGTCATCGCTGAAAATCGTCTAAAACATTTGTTTCGTATTTTGAAGGGCTTCTATTCTCAATACGTAGCGCTGCAAATTCGCTCTATTCCCACCAGGCCACGTTGACGACGAGAGAGTGCCGTGGCCGATGTTTCTCTCTGATTTCTCTGAATCTCACTTCCTCCAAATGCATGCTCATTCGAGTACACTATGCGATTGGAGCGAATTCGCGGAGCTTTTTTTAATCGTTTATCAGTGTTATCAATTTCCACTGTTTCCCTGTTTCCCTTTGCAAAGTCACCGCAAACAAGAACTTTCCAGAACGTGTCATTCTGGCCGAGTGGTCTAAGGCGCTGCGTTCAGGTCGCAGTCCTCTCCGGAGGGCGCAGGTTCGAATCCTGCGGATGACAGATACCTTTTTTTTAATTTTAGGCAGATAAAATTTTAAAAGACTTTCAGGTTAGTCTTATTGCCTTTAATGGACCTATTCAGCGCAGGAAAAATCGATGTTTGTGGGTTTTTTCCCTATTTTCCAGGAAAAAAACCCATCGCGTCAAGACCCGGCAGCAGGCTTGTGCGAAAACGGAAACAAACATTTTCGAATTTTCGATTTTTTCAAAGTTTTTCGAAAAAAATTTTCGACGAAATTTTTTTCGACTTTATTTTTCCAAAACAAATTTCGACGAGAATTTTTTCGAGAAAATTCGAAAAATCGAAAATTACGTATTTCATTTTCTACGGTACACTTAAAAATAGTTTTAATATTTTTACAAAAATGGCATTATCGTAAAAACTGTAATATAGCGCCATGGCGGTGTATTTTTCGGAGTGGGTCTAGGGGTGGCGTTGTATTAAAGGTGGCGTTCTATTAGAGGGTGGCGTTCTATTAGAGGGTGGCGGTATATTTTTCGGAGCTGAATTTTCAGGAAAAAAAAATCAGATTTCATCTTTCAACAACCAAAAATAATAAAAATCAGCAGAAAAAATAGAAAAAAAACGAATGTAAATATTGTCGATCCGCAACGACGGTGAAACGCGCTTCACTGATTTTAATACTTTGTGATTTTCATTTTCGATTCCAAATTATTTCCTTTCACGTTGAATTTATACGTGAAATGAAATAATTTGGATCAAGAGACATATCACTGTCATCCTACTACGGTATAGAACTCGCACGGAATGCCTGAAATAGAGCGGTGCCGATACAGAACCGCTCGAACACCTTGAAAAAAAAGAAAAGAATTTCGTTGTGCATTGTGAGTCCCTGAGTTGTATTTTGTGCACTGGTTTTTTTTTAGTACAGCTCCATTTCAGACAGTTCTAGTCCGCGCAATTCAATTCCGTAACAGTTCTATTATGTGCGAGTTCTATAACGTAGTACCCTCTGTAATCAGCTAGCTTCATCGATCATTGCACACCTCGGTGTTTATGTACTTTTGACTACAGTAATCCACGTTGAAAAAAAATGACTGGTACACCAGTTCATGTTTATAGGCCGCAGTTTTTCAGAGTGGCAGTGTATTAATGGTACGCCCAAAGTAAAAAAAGCGCAAAAAAAGACGAAAATAGGCGTCCAAATTAACTTTGTTTTTGAGTCTTTTTTCTCTACAGTATCCCACCAAACCTGCACATCTTAGCAACGCGCGAAGCAAATAATTTGAATTTCACATGTTTGTTTACATTTTTGATTGTTTCAAACATGTTTTAGTTGTTTTTTTTGTTTGATCTGCAGGTTCTGCGGTATACTGTAGAGAAAAAAGACGCAAAAACAAAGTTACTTTGGACGCCTTTTTTCGTCTTTTTTTTTGCGTTTTTTTTTTACTTTGGACGTACCATAAAGGGTGGCGTTCTATTTTTCGAAATGATGTTGGGGGTGGCGTTGTATTACAGGTGGCGTTCTATTAAAGGTGGTGTTCTATTACAGTTTTACGGTATATTAGGGGTGGCACTCCAATAGGGGTGGTCATTTAATAGAGTTTTTACGGTATTTATGAAAAATGCGGGGTTTCTCGCGGAGTTGAAGTTTTAGCTGACGTCAGTGCCAGTGATGAATTTAAAATCCGTTTTCTGCTCGCTTGAAAATCTTTTTCGATTTGTTTTCGAATTTTCAAAAAAATAACTCGAAAATGGAGGTCGAAAATTTTTTTTTCGAAAAATAAATCCGAAAAAAAAATCGAGATTTCCAATTTTCGAAAAAAAAATCGAAAATGAAATTCGTTTTCGACTTTTTCGAGCACCCTGTTTTCGCACAAGCCTGCCTGGCAGTGAAAAATGCTATGCGCCTTTAATTTTCAATGGGAATTCGGTTGAAATTTAAAGGCGAATAGAGTTACTTCATCGGCCGGTCTCGACACGATAAGTTGTTCACGTCAAAAAAACTCGTCAACTCACGTCACGTCAAAAAAAACCACGAAAATCGGTTTTTTTCCTGTACTGAATAGGTCCATAAAATTTTTTTGCCTGTCACAAAAGGTGAAAATTTCGCATAAGTTACAAGCCTGGCTGTATCAAAAGCTAAATACCGTCAGACCTGTAATTGAAGTACACCTGTATTAGAAGTACATCCATTAAGGGGGTTTGAAAAATAGAAGTACATGTACTTCAATTACAGGTTTTACGGCTTTTGCTTCCTATTTATTTTCAAGCGTGTTTTATTCTTATGGCACAGTCGGGTAAACGCTTGCCCGGTAAGCAAAGGTCCGCTTGTGTTGGTCTCGATTGTGTTGGTCTCGGTCGCTCGCAAGTGAACATGACATTCACGAGTAAGCGAGAAGCTGTTGTCAAGTCAGCCATCTTAAAAGCTTCTTGGTAACCTCTGAGTGATGATTAAATAATGATTAGAGCGAAACAACGAAAATTGCATTTTCAAAAACATTTATATCTCAAAAATACAAGAAAGAGAAGGTGAGAAGAGAAGGACGCTCATGTCTTCTAAAAGGCATTCTGAACTCGATTAGGATGGTCCCAAGTAGCAAGATTGGTCGGTGCGAGCCTTGAAGACCTGTCCTCCGGAACCTCCACCACCACCACCTCCAGAGCTTCCTCCGCTGGATCCGCCACCCGATCCTCCTCCAGTAGCGTAGTCCTCACGATTGTAGCCAGACGAGGAGGCGTTGGATCCCATGTATCCGGAAGAGTATCCGCCAGCGGACATGTAAGCCGACTTGTCACCCATCGTTCTTCGTGAGTTCTGCTGTCGTGAAACTTCAGAATATGGTTTTTGTCGGAGAAGCAGTGGGCTTATATACAAAAAAAATCTGGATCACGATTATTAAAATTGCTTAATTTTAATCGCGACGTGAACACGTTG
The DNA here is from genome assembly GCA_963572235.1 of Caenorhabditis japonica. Lineage (NCBI taxonomy): Eukaryota > Metazoa > Nematoda > Chromadorea > Rhabditida > Rhabditidae > Caenorhabditis > Caenorhabditis japonica. The sequence continues at coordinate 18,568,181 of OY754343.1, read as the reverse complement.
CCCGTACGTGGAGGTTTGACCTTTTTGTGCTTGGTGAACTAAAAGTAGATAAATATGAGAAAATCGGTGAAATACAATTTAGTGTGTACTTTTTGGTTGTCGTCAAGTCAGCGAATATCAACCAAATCCAAGCATGGCTGTCGAAATGATTGTCGAACCCAAATGGGTGGTCCAAAACTTTGGAGTAAGTTAAATAGAGAAAACAACTTTGAAAATAAAATAATGCAACTTACTCACAGAATGTCCGCATCTTGGACGCTTCCTGGATCTACAAGCCAAAAATGGACCCAGCCGAGTACAAGGCCAAGTACTTTAACAAGTTTGGCGTTGCGATGAACGAGTTGAAGAACGCTGAGTACTTTGCGGAGCACATCAACGGAGCCGCTCACTTTAACTTTGACATTGCGTACTATCCGACTGAAGAGGAACGCTTTGCTCTTTACGACGCGGAGACGTTCTCGGCATACATCAAGAGACTTGGTGTTTTCAATGGGGACCATGTTATTGTCTATGGAAGAGGAAAGGACGGTGGAATGCCGGCTGCTTCGAGAGCCTATTGGACTTTCAGAGTTAGTTAATTAATTTATTAATTTAGTTATTTAATTAAAAATTGTTTACAAATCCCTTTAAGTACTACGGCTACACTCAAGTCTCTGTGCTCAATGGAGGTCTCGACGCCTTCAAGCTTGCTCAGGGAGTTGTGCAATCTGGAGAGAGCATGATCTCTTCTGGAAACTTCGAGTCCAAAACCACGGATGCTAGCATTTTGGCCAAGCTTGCTGACATTCCATTTGACAACCTTGCCAGCATCAAGTACTTGGATGCTCGTAGCAAGGAAGAGTTCATTGGAAAGACTCCAATTGGATATCCCGACTCGAAGGCGACTGGAGTCCGTTGCAAGGATGCCATTCACTTCCCGCTCACTGAAGTGTGTGGAGCTAAGGGATTCAAGAAGAAGACGGACTGCGATCAGGCTTTTGCCGCCAAGGGAATTAAGACGGGAGACACTGTTGTTGTGGCGTGTGGAATCGGTATTTCGGCCTCTGCCATCTGGTTGGCAGCTGCTCGTTCTGGAATTGTTGCCAAAGTGTACAATGGAGGAATTCACGAGCTGGCCAACAAGGCTCCACAACACTTGAACACCAAGGGATGATCGGCATCACTGTTACAGTTTCAACAAGTCGCTTACGGTTTTTTCTTATAGATGCTCTTTATGGGTGAATGAGAAAAATATTAATAAAGTTGAGCTTTCTGCGCTATTTTTTGTTTTTTTTTTGGGCTCTTTCAGACTGTTAATCTGCTTTTTATTATTCATCTCTGCGAATTCTACCGCTGCGGACTAGGTGTTTCGAAATTGGCTGGAACTTTCTGATACAACCAATATCAGCGTGGCCGCATTTTTCTGGATGCATTTATTTAGCTGCATATCTGATACAAAGAGGAGCCGCAGAGTGCGAGGATATTGTTGTGTTTTAGCGACTCGTACCGATGAGACGCAGACAGGCAGCCTGTCCACTCAGCGGGGCGCCTTGCCGATAACGTTCCGGCCAGCACTTGGCACAGTGATTTTTTTTACTACCGAGCACACAATTCTAGTCCACCGATTAGGTTTTTCTGTCGCGAATGACTTCGGATCGAGAAGTTTTTTGTCACTTTACTTCCTCTCATTATCACAGTGAATCTTTTACTACGTCAAGCCAAAATTTCTTTGACCAAAAGTCCACCAATCAGCGAAAAAGTGGGCGGGATTTAGTTGCAAAAGGCTGGCACAGATTTTCTAATGGCTTCGTTTTCGAATTACCTGGTGAAGAAATTGCAATTTTACGAACAAATGGTATGCAATTCAAAGGAAAAACATCTAAAAGAACTTGCAAAAATAAATAACAGTTGAAAACAGTCATGCGACAAGTTTCAGGTCTCTATTAGCTAATGGCGAAACTTAGGCCGTACCTTAAACAAATCTTGTGGGGTCGGTGGCAGCCCGTTTCGGGTCAACTTTTTTTTTAAAACGTAGCTAATTAAATGAAGAAAAATAATTATTGAGCCGATTTTTAATTTAGGCCTTTATTTTCCCGAAAAGTACAAAAAACTGAAAATGGAAGAGAAAATTCGATACTTTTTTACTAGGCCGCGACACCTTTAACAAATTTGCTAGAGCCGGTAGTGCACCGATTTGAGCCAACTTTTTTTTAAAAAGGTAGTAAATTAAACAAAGAACAATATTTATTGGGCCGATTTTTCATTTTGGCCTTCATTTTCAAAATAGCTCCAGGATTTCTTTCATGGAAGAGAAAATTTTTCAAAATGGCCTAGGATCCGCATCGGCACGTAGTAAAAGATTCACTGTGATTATGGCGAATATTTAAAACCGGAATTGGTTTGATTTTTTACGTACAATTTCAAATGCACGGCGATTCTTTTACTGCCGGCCACGTTGTCTGTCACGTTACTAGCTCTCATTAGGGCGCATATTTTAAACCCGAACTCGTTCGTTTTTATAAGTACAATTTCAAACCGAACCGATTTCCGCAAATTTTTTTGCCGCAAAAAATAGTAGATAAAATTCGGCAAGAAAGTGTTTATTGTTTTTGCACATTTCAATAGTTGCAGATTTACACAAAAAGTCGTTTGATCAGTCGTTGACACATTCTAAGCGTTGTTCTTCTGGCTGTTAAGAAGGGCAGACGGTCTGGCGAAGGCTCGTGGAGCATCCTCCTTGTTCTTGTTAGATCCCCAAGCCCAGACGGACGGATAGGCGGCAGCGGCGACGTACGGAGAATAGACGGATGGGTAGGCGTACGCAGATGGCACGTAACCGGCTGAGTAGGCGGCCGAGTAGGCTGGAACCACCACTTGCTGATGGGATCCGATGATCATGGCGCAGAGGAGGACGGCGGCGAAGCTGAAAATGTATGAGTTGGAAAAAAAAAGCATTGATGAACACGAAATGATGACTTACCACTTAGCGAACATGTTGAGACGATGAGTGAAGGACTTGGAAGTGTCGATAGAGTTTTGCGCCCAAACTTGCTCTTTTATACCGAAACTTGAACAAAAAAAGTTTCGAGTAAAACCAGTTGTCGGCTCCTTTTTACTAGACACTTCAAACGTTTCTATTCATGAGCTTACTATATTTATTCAGTAGTTGGCACATGCGTACGTCTTTCATTTCTCGCGCGAGATTCGGGTTTGTGCTAAAAAGTAATCGGTAATAGCAAATATTGACGCTTCTTTTTCTGTCCTTTGTCGCTTTTGTTCAATGTTTCGGTGCATGCAAACACTTCTCTCGATGATCATCAATAATGGTAAATGTTTCTCGTGGCGGCAAAAACCGGGCTACAAACAGAGTAAAAAATGAGCAATTTGTGCTCAGAACTCCATCGACACTTCTAAGCCAAGTCCTTCATTCATCTTCTCAACATGTTCGTTAAGTGGTAAGTCACTTTCATCAATTATTTTTTCCATAACTCTACCATTTCAGCTTCGCCGCCGTCGTCCTCTGCGCCATGATCATCGGATCCCATCAGCAAGTGGTGGTTCCAGCCTACTCGGCCGCCTACTCAGCCGGTTACGTGCCATCTGCGTACGCCTACCCATCCGTCTATTCTCCGTACGTCGCCGCTGCCGCCTATCCATCCGTCTGGGCTTGGGGATCTAACAAGAATAAGGAGGATGCTCCACGTGCCTTCGCCAGACCGTCTGCCCTTCTTAACAGCCAGAAGACCAACGCTTAGAATGTGTCAACGAACCAACGACATTTTTGTGTACATCTGCAACTATTGAAATGTGCAAAAACAAAACAATAAACGTTTTCTTGCCAAATTTTTTTGGATTTTTTTGTTTCACAGGGCGTCGTTTAAGATAATTTTCAAGCGCACCTCTAACATCTAACGGTTATTCCCCGGTCGAACCGATAAGTGGTATTCTCGTCTAGAATAATTCATACCCCGGGATAGGACGTCTCGGGAACTCACAATGTGGGAAAATTATCATTTCCCACCAAGAAAGAATTGTTTCGCTCTATGATTGGACGTACTAAATAAAAAAAAGTTGAGAAATAGGAAATGGTCTAAAAAAACATTCCCTAACAATAAGACACACAGAGTTCAGAAAGCTTTGCGTCATACAGAAAATTATGCATCGAAAATTATGAAAAATCAGAAAATGCATATTATCCATCTCTGACACCACTCGTACACGGACAGTGCACTGCAGACTTGTCCGCATTTCGTCTCGCGTCTCTCAAGTTCCCACGTAGAAAATGCGTAATCCACCGTTGGCCTACTCAGGTAATTTTTGGCGCGTTATGGCAAGAGTCGGCATCTAGGTGGCTAATAGCCACCGAAAATGGCTAATAGCCGCCGAAAAGACTAATAGCGGGCGATAATGAAAACTAGCCGTCGAATATGGCTATTAGCCGCCGAAAAGGGCTATTAGCCATTATGGGGTAATACCACCGCCTATAAAAATTTCGTCTGTTGGCAACGCAACTATAGAAAGGTTACATACAACAATTATAGAAAACAATCTTCGTACTTACTCAGCGATTTTGCGACTTTTTCCAGTCACAAAATGTCCGAAACTTTTTTTTCAATGGCTATTAGCCAAAAATTTCCTGAGTACCGCTGCATGGCCTAGGTTCCGATAGGGTCCCGGTGGAACTTTCAGAGCGGATTTCTCGACCAATAATCAAAAACCGCATCAAATAAAACGTCGAACGAAATTTTTTTCAATTGCTGAGTCTTCGTTTATGGAATCAATGAAATTCACCGCGAAAAAGAATATTGTAAATATGCGTTCTAGAGTTTCAGGAACACAGAATAAATATAAACAAGAACTAATAAAACATTAGATTGATTGGACCGGTTCGTGTCCAGAACGCGTTATTCCTTGAACTGTGATCGAAGTCATAACTTTCTCAAAAGGAAAATTCAATTTCTCTCATTTTTTCCAAAAGTTCAAAAACCCTCAGGAAAGCAATTCCCTTATTCTAATACGTTCCCCCTCCCTCCCTCGTTTTTTCAGCTAAATATCAGGTTAAAGATGAAGAACAGGTATAAAAGAAAATAGGAAATCAGACATTTCACCACGCAATGTTCCGCTCCGTCTTCTTCTTGTCTGCCCTCCTCGTCATCGTTGCCTACTGTGGCTATCCGGTGGCAGAATACGTTGTTCCACCATCATCTTATGTGGTGCCAAAGAAGTATTCCGTGGTTCCGGCTCCACCACCTCCATCTAACGTCTACCAAGCGTCAGCAAGTGACAGCGAATCGGAAACATTTGATTCAGAGTCAGATTCATCGTGTAAGTTTCTCAGAAACATTAAGGTTGGTAAATTTAATATCTTTGGTTTTCAGTCAGAAAACGCGCCAAGGCTCGTACCGCCCACAACCGCCAATTCCAACGCCGTGCGCTTCAACCGATGCGTCGTTTCCAACAGAAGAAGGCAAAACAATAACATGATTTATTTTCCGGCTACCAATCCGTGTTTGCCTATCAAAATTGATTTTTTTTAGTTTAGAAATATTTCAATAAAGCATAATTACTATCCGTAAAAGTAAAATCTGCGTCGGGGTGCCGTTATATTACAATAACCCCGTGAATATCTCCATTATGTGGTTATTCAAGAAACCAGCAAAATCCGAGCTTTGAGCGACCTGAAACATCAAGAGATTATTTAAAAAATACTCTCGGACGTTCCCAGAAAATTTAAGACCGAAATATCAATTTTGAAAATTATCGAATTTTTTTTTTAAATTTTCAAATTCGATATTTTGGTTTGACATTTTTTGCACACGCCCGGGAGTATTTTTGACATTATTTGCCAAAATTTCAGACTGATCGGAGCATTCTCCGAATTTTCGCTGATTTTTTTTTGCAAATTTTGCTGGTTCCGTGAAATTGCAACGCTGTGTTTGCGTACTTTTAAAATTCAAATGAAAATGGGAACAAATCTCTTCATTTGCCATGCTATTTCTTTCATTGCCGTTTGAATTTCAAAAGTACGCAAACACCACGTTGCAATTTTTTTGTTTTCACAATATAAATAAAACATTGTTTGCGATACTTGGAGTTACCGGAAAATCAACTGCAGTAAATCAGTATGAATAAAAACGACTTTTTTACAGAGTGAGGAATAAATACAGCGCGCCTTTAATACGGTGTGCAAACTTTAGATATTGTCCATTCGCGAAAAAAGCAAGTGCGCTCCACGAAACTTAGTACTTCGTGGATTTCATTTTCGTCGCCAAATTATTTTAATTCACGTGTAATTTCAACGTGAAATGAAATAATTTGGAGATGAAAATGAAATCCACGAAGTGCTAAGTTTCGTGGAGCGCACTTGCTTTTTTCGCGAATGGACAATAGATAAACGTGCAAAATGATGAACCGAGAGCAAGAGTCAAAGGAATGAAACGAGGAACAACGAAATTGCAAGCTGAAAACATTGCTTCCCAGGGCCAAAAGTCGAAATGAAACTTATAGACTGTTTTCACCAGCAAATTATCAATGTGATACGCTTGTTTTGAACTGATAACTTATCTATCACATAGTATAAAAGGGAGCATGATACCTCATCAACCTCATCGAGCTGTCAATCATGCAATATTCTCTTATCCTACTTTCCCTCTTTGTGGCTGGCTCGTTTGCCCAGTTCAGCTCAACAGCTCAACAGGCAATTGTGGATGCTCACAACAGTCTGAGATCTCAGATTGCAAAAGGAACTTATGTGGCAAAGGGAACAAAGAAACAGTCTGGAGCTGACATTCTCAAGCTGAAATGGGATTCTTCAATCGGAACTTCCGCTCAGAATTACGCGAACACTTGCCCAACTGGACACTCTGGTGCAGCTGGTCTTGGAGAGAACATCTATTGGTCGTGGACGTCTGGAACATTCGGAGCGCTTGATTCTTACGGAGTGCCAGCTTCCAACTCGTGGCAACAAGAGTTCCAGGACTACGGATGGACTTCCAATACTCTTGATGTGGCCACCTTCAACACCGGAATCGGACATGCTACTCAGATGGCGTGGTCGAAGACGGGAAGTGTCGGATGTGGAATTAAAAATTGTGGACCAGATGCATCGATGAACAACTGGAATCGACTTGTCGTCGTTTGTCAGTACAAAGCTCAGTAGGTTTTTTGGTTTGAAAATAACAAGCTTGACTGACAAATGCTTAACTTTTTCAGAGGAAATGTGCTGAACAACCAAATTTACCAGACTGGAGCCACTTGCTCGGCCTGCCCATCGGGAACCAGTTGCGAGAGTGCCAGCGGACTCTGTATCTAACTTTCCTGATTCCAGTATTGATTTTTGTATAAATTGACTTAAAACTTTGAATAAACAAGGTAAAACAAAAAAAAATCCAGAAACAAAACTCGTTTTTTCACAAATACTTTAAACTTCAGTTTTTTTTTTAAATTTTTACGGTGAAAAGGGAAAGAGACAAAAATTGTACAAGTTCGAATCAAAAGGTTTTTAAAATATTATTAACACAAGGCTACGCTACTTCACGCGAAGAAACGAGCCACGTTTTTCTTCGTGTAATACGTGGATGGGCAGAGCTTAGATCTTTATCTTCACAGTATAAAAATGGAAGCTTTTAAGTATCCTCACAGAGTCTCAAACTCTTTCAACACCAACAACAAACGCCATGGCCCAGTCCGTCCCACCAGGAGATATCGCCACCCAGCCGAACGCGAAGATCGTGTTCAACGCTCCATATGACGACAAGCACACTTACCACATCAAGGTGATCAACTCGTCGGCTCGTCGCATCGGATACGGAATCAAGACCACCAACATGAAGCGTCTTGGAGTTGACCCACCATGCGGAGTGCTCGACCCCAAGGAGGCCGTTCTTCTCGCCGTTTCCTGCGATGCTTTTGCCTACGGACAGGAGGACACCAACAACGACCGTATCACCGTCGAGTGGACCAACACCCCAGATGGTGCCGCCAAGCAGTTCCGTCGCGAGTGGTTCCAGGGAGACGGTATGGTCCGCAGAAAGAACCTTCCTATTGAGTACAACCCATAGGCTTTTCTCCTGGTTCAATAAATTGATTTTCTGAATAACCTTGTTGTTGTGCGAGTTATCGTAATTTGCAATTTGCGAGCAGAAAAATTATTTGATATCTGCGTTTTCTAGCTAAGCGAACATTCGAACAACAAGCCTGCCACGCAGTTCCTGCCGTCTGTGAGTTCTCAAGGAAGTTCTCAAGGAAGTTCAAGGAAAGTGTGGATACAGGAATCGACTTGCGACATGAGAACGCATGACTCCGCCCAGAGAACGCATGACTCCGCCCAAGACTCCGCGAATGTGAACATAAGCCCCCCACCCACATATGACTCCCCACACGTGGAATAAAGCTCCCCAAAAAAGGAGTTTGACTCCCCACATTGTAGAAAAAAAATTTTTTTTTTTCGGGGAGCTCAGGTACACGATATTTTCCGGGGGGCTATTTTACCGATTTGGGGAGTGGAAGTTCATGAATAACAGCTCCCCACTGTTGATTTTGGGGGGAACATGTTCACAGGAGGGGCTTGTGAACATTGACCCCACACCACTAGAATATTGGCTCCCCACTTTGGAACTTTAACTCCCCACCCAAAAATTCACATTGGTTTTACTCCGAATTAAGTTATGGCGACGATCTCCTCGATTGCGCATTGACATTGCTTGAGTAGCGCAGGAAAACGACTGACACGTGGCGCGACACCGCTAAGTTTTCCACATTTTTGGTCATGCGTATACATACCCACCTTTTTTACGTGAACTTTCCCTGTTACATGTTTTTTTGGTGGGGAGTTGTTGTTTTTGATGTGGGGTTGTTCTTCCATCGGTGGGGAGTTGATCTTCACTCTTGCCCAGGAATCGACTTGCGACATGAGAACGCATGACTCCGCCCACTTTTTTTCGCGCGACCACGCAAACACAGTTCGATTCGAAGAGGAGCAGAGAAAATTTTTTTTTCTCGTTCTCATGCTGCAACTCGCTTGAAAACACAATGTTTTCAAACCAAGAGAGTTTAAAAATATTAAAAAAAAAATAGTGGCGTGGGTTTTCCTTGCCGTTTTTCCGGAATGGCGAATTGGCAAGGAAAACGGTGAAATCTCTTTTATTTTCCAAACTTTCGTGAGATAGAGATAGAGTAATAATAATAAAATTATTTATTGAGCAAGCAGTGTATCACGGAAATGGGACATATTAACACATGTTCAAGTAAAAAATTAAAAAAAAAAAGGAAAAAATTGTTTAAACTGGGATCATTTGTTAATAAGTTGGCTATAACGCGCATTTATAAACATCCACATTTACTGGGACCTCCTTTGCTTCTTGACAATTACAGAAGCTGGTGTTGCTCCAGAAGCCATTCTCTTCTGTCCACCCATGCTTTGGCGGCGTGAAACAGACGTTGACAATCTGCGTGGAGTCTGAGTGGCAACGGAAGTTCCGGAAGCTAATTGCATACGAGTTGGAGCATCGGGAATCATCAGTTCCATTGACTTGGTTGGAGTGGAAGGAATGTCGAAGAGAGCACGAGGTGGAGCACCTTGATGATTTTGTCTGATATTTCTCATGAGTGTCTTGATTGGAGCTGATGGTGTTTTGATTTGGGACGCTTTGGTGGTTGGGGTGGCTAAGCTTGGAAACATTGTGATTGAGCTGAAATTAGAAAAGGTTGAATAAAAGTCAAAGGCTTTGGAAATTAGCCGGTAATACGAATGAGGTATGAAAATATGTATGAAAAATTATTGAAAACAAATACCTAATGGATGGAGGTTGAATATACTGTAGTTAGGTAGAAAAAGAAAAACGCTATTGAAAATGAATAGTAAAACATTGAACGGATTGAGTATTTATACTTAATCGTATAGATTTTCAAGAGGTTCAAGCTCTAGCGTATGCATAGATAAGAAATAAGTTTCAAAGGAGGAAAATCTATAATCACTTGGAAACCTTATCTTGAAAAAAAGAAATTGAGGATCCGTCACGATAAGATAGCAAGATATTGTAACGCATATTAGTAAAAATCCCTCCAATAAATGTCCGCGATAGCCTTCTGGAATGAAAGTAATAATAAAATGCTCGAGCATCTCCACGTGCGGAACCAGTGTTTCTTCACATCATGACTCTGGAAAAGTGTGGTCGCTGGGCGGGGTGGCGTTTAGAAGCGATTTGTCACCACATTTTGAAGTGACGAGAAACCAAAAATGTTCCAAGTTACAAAAAACTTTTTGCGACACATGTCGGAAATTATTCTTAAGGTGTCCAGGGGGTTGCGCAATATTTCCTTTTTCCACTATTCGTACAAAAACCTTCTCCGAGCCTGAGCGGACATTTGACTGGAACTGAAGGCACAATTTTTCTGGCTCGAGTAGCTAAGATCAAGTAGAAAATGTTCCGCAAGAACAGTGCCCCGGTTGTTCCTTTAAATTTCAAGTGAGTATTGTTTGAGGTAACAATTATTTCACGTCCTGAACAGTCAACTTTCTACTCACTACTGTTTCTTCAAATAGTCTCGACACAGAGAAGCTAGAACGTTAAACAATTATTAGATTCACAAGTTCAGTTCACGATAGTTACCAAAGCAACAAGGTTATTTATAAGAGCAGTTTATTTTGAAAGGAAAATTAGAAAGAAAAGCAGCCTATGGGTTGTACTCAATAGGAAGGTTCTTTCTGCGGACCATACCGTCTCCCTGGAACCACTCGCGACGGAACTGCTTGGCGGCACCATCTGGGGTGTTGGTCCACTCGACGGTGATACGGTCGTTGTTGGTGTCCTCCTGTCCGTAGGCGAAAGCATCGCAGGAGACAGCAAGAAGAACGGCCTCCTTGGGGTCGAGCACTCCGCATGGTGGGTCAACTCCGAGACGCTTCATGTTGGTGGTCTTGATTCCGTATCCGATGCGACGAGCCGACGAGTTGATCACCTTGATGTGGTAAGTGTGCTTGTCGTCATATGGAGCGTTGAACACGATCTTCGCGTTTGGCTGGGTGGCAATATCTCCTGGTGGGACGGACTGGGCCATGACGGTTGTTGGTGGAAGAGTGTTGAGGACTCTGTGAAGATACTTTAAAAATTTCTCTTTTTATACGGAGAAGATAAAGATCTAAGCTCTGCCCATCCACGTATTACACGAAGACAAACGTGGTTCTTTGCTTTGCGTGAAGTAGCGTAGCCTTGTGTCAATAACATTTAAAAAACCTTTCGATTCGAACTTGTTCAATTTTTGCCTGTTTCCCCTTTCACCTTAAAAATTTTAAACGTCTGAAGATTGAAGTTTTTGTGAAAAAAACGAGTTTGCCCATTGTGTTCTGGATTTGTTTTTCTTTTATTTTTTTTACTTACAGTTTCAAATCAATTTATACAAAAAAAAAACAGTTATAAAACTAGAAAAGTTAGATACAGAGTCCGCTGGCACTCTCGCAACTGGTTCCTGATGGGCAGGCAGAGCAAGTGGCTCCAGTCTGGTAAATTGGGTTGTTCAGTACATTTCCTCTGAAAACAAGGAATTCATTTCCAAGTTTATGGATCTGCGAATGTGTCTCAATGGATCGAAAAAGAGAACTTACTGAGCTTTGTACTGACAAACGACGACAAGTCGATTCCAGTTGTTCATCGATGCATCTGGTCCACAATTCTTAATTCCACACCCGAGGCTTCCCGTCTTCGACCACGCCATCTGAGTAGCATGTCCGATTCCGGTGTTGAAGGTGGCCACATCAAGAGTATTGGAAGTCCATCCGTAGTCCTGGAACTCTTGTTGCCACGAGTTGGAAGCTGGCACTCCGTAAGAATCAAGCGCTCCGAATGTTCCAGAAGTCCACGACCAATAGATGTTCTCTCCGAGACCAGCTGCACCAGAGTGTCCAGTTGGGCAAGTGTTCGCGTAATTCTGAGCGGAAGTTCCGATTGAAGAATCCCATTTCAGCTTGAGAATGTCAGCTCCAGACTGTTTCTTTGTTCCCTTTGCCACATAAGTTCCTTTTGCAATCTGAGATCTCAGACTATTGTGAGCATCCACAATTGCCTGTTGAGCTGTTGAGCTGAACTGGGCAAATGAGCCAGCAACAGAGAGAGAAAGTAGGAGGAGAAAATATTGCATGGTTAACAGCTTGGTGAGGTTACACTTGTACCATGCTCCTTTTTATACCAAGTGATAAAAAAGTTATCAGTTCAAAACAAGCTTATCACAATGAAAACAGTCTGTACGTTTAATTTTGACTTTTGGCCAAACAATGTTTTCAGTTTGCATATTGTTTGTATGTACTGAATTCTATCACTTCGACTCTTGCTAGATAGGTTATCAGTACAAAACACGCATATCATATTGATATGTGTGTTTTGTGCCATAGAATGCCATAGAAGCCATAGAATCGGTCCAAAACGCGTTCACAAGACGCCTCTACTGTAGACAGAAGGGATGGTACCTCAGACCAGATGATAAAGATTATAAATCCGCGGCTCAGAGAAACGAACTGTACAACCTAACATCGTTAGAATGCAGGAGAAAATGGATAGAAAAAATTTGTTTCGAAAATGCTAGCAGGCAAAGTAGATATCAACACCTCAGACTGTTTCACTGTCACATACAAAAATAGAACGCGCGCAAAAACTAAATTCACGTGGAGCAAATGCAATACCAAACTACGGCGTAACTTTTTCACTAATCGCACGCTGACTAGACTTATGCAGAAATAACCTACCTTATGTTATTCCACAATTACCGACATCAACCCCATACGTATCTATTAATTTCATTGCCCAATAAATGATCTTATATTTCTAGCATTACATGTATAACTACTCCGACACAATCACATGGAAATTCGATCCTTTTTATTCATTTTATTATACCATGATTTTCTTTCTATTTCACGTACTTCAAAGTCGTAATAAAATAAATAAATAAATATTTGCCTATAAAAGGTTTCGCTTCGACTTTTGGCCCTAGGAAGCAATGGTTTCCGTTTGCATATTGGCTGTAACACGTTTCATCTTTTTGACTCTTGCTCTCCATTGATCATGTATCTGCATGTTTTTAGAGCTCTCTGAGCAAATCGAGTGCTCACTCGGCCAGATTGTTAGCTAGAACCAACTTTGAAACAAGTGGTATGAATTTAAAGTTCAAACGACTTTTGAGGGCCGATGAGGTGTTAATTGGTGGCTGCTATCAACTGTACGGCCATCCTGAAAATTTCAGTTGTTTCCAAAACAATTAAATTTTCATTGAAACCTTCTGAAGCAGATAAGGATCATGCTCATTTTCATGAATTTTTATTGAAAAAAAGACTACAGTAGGCCACATACTAAAACAGCTTCACTATCAGATCGCTGTTTTGTTTAACTTTTTTCTTAACTGTTTATTTGGTGATTTTAAAGTATATGCCGCGTGGAAATCCACTGAAAAACCGAAAAATCAAAAACCCAAGAAAAGCCTAATCAAAAGAAAGTAAGTTTAAGGATTGACAAACCGACACATCAGAAGAGATACGTAATCAAGAAGCCGCCCAAGTGCGTAGCAAGTGCGTAGCTAAAGCGCCATAAACTCATAATTCTGCCGAAGACGTCAAAATCGCATTTAAGGCGGCATATTCGACGACTACTTTTTGACTTGTTATGATGGATACTCTTTAACAATTATTTTTTTAAACATTTTTTTACATTTTTTTATTATTTTTTTAACATTTAACAATTATTTTTCACAAAGTTTCCTTTTTCGATGGATTTTGGGAAGGGGAAACACATTTTTGTTTAATTGTGTTTTATTTGAGGTGCGTTACGTTTTACCTGACCGAAAAATTATTTTGCTCACAAATTGTTAATAAGAAACATCATATATAATTTGCCTCTTTCTGATTGAAACGCTCTGCTAACAAAGCAACAATGTTGTTTATAAAAGCGATTTATTGTACAAAGAGAATTCAAAGAGCAACTTATGGGTTGTACTCAATTGGAAGGTTCTTTCTGCGGACCATACCGTCTCCCTGGAACCACTCGCGACGGAACTGCTTGGCGGCACCATCTGGGGTATTGGTCCACTCGACGGTGATACGGTCGTTGTTGGTGTCCTCCTGTCCGTAGGCGAAAGCATCGCAGGAAACGGCGAGAAGAACGGCCTCCTTGGGGTCGAGCACTCCGCATGGTGGGTCAACTCCGAGACGCTTCATGTTGGTGGTCTTGATTCCGTATCCGATACGGCGAGCCGACGAGTTGATAACCTTGATGTGATAGGTGTGCTTGTCGTCGTACGGCGCGTTGAACACGATCTTCGCGTTCGGCTGGGTGGCGATATCTCCTGGTGGGACTGATTGGGCCATAACGGTTGTTGGTGAAAGAGTGTTGAGGACTCTGTGAAGATAATTACAGAGTTTCCCATTTTATAGTGAGAAGATAAAGATCTAAACTCTGCCCATCCACGTTTTACACGAAGAAACACGTGGCTTGCTGATTTACGTGAAAGGGCGCAGAGGTTACATAAGATTACTTTTTTTAACGTAAAAAAGCTTTCAGCAAAGCAGAAAAAAATTTCCAATTTTTGAAAAATTTGAGATACCCAAAACTTTAGAACCTAAGGAAAAAACCAGGCTACTCAGCAAGAATTTACAACCTTTACGGAAAAATTTGATGCCTCATGCAACTTTTACACAAACTCTGAAGTTTTTGCAACTGTCACGCAAACCACGAAAGTTCCGAGAATCTTGAAAGGTTTACACAACAATTAAAAGAATATTCAATTTTGTTTCACCTTGTTTATTCAAAATTTCAAGTCAATTTATACAAAAATCAATAGTGGAATCAGGAAAGTCAGATACAGAGTCCGCTGGCACTCTCGCAACTGGTTCCTGATGGGCAGGCAGAGCAAGTGGCTCCAGTTTGGTAAATTGGGTTATTCAGCACATTTCCTCTGAAAAATAAACATTTGTCTTTAAATTAACATGTGCTTGGATGTACTGAGTTAGACCTCTTATTATTAAAAAAACAACTTACTGAGCTTTGTACTGACAAACGACGACAAGTCGATTCCAGTTATTCATCGATGCATCTGGACCACAATTCTTAATTCCACATCCGAGACTTCCAGTCTTTGACCACGCCATCTGAGTAGCATGTCCGATTCCTGTGTTGAAAGTGGCTACATCAAGAGTATTGGAAGTCCATCCGTAGTCCTGGAACTCTTGTTGCCACGAGTTGGAAGCTGGCACTCCGTAAGAATCAAGCGCTCCGAATGTTCCAGAAGTCCACGACCAATAGATGTTCTCTCCAAGGCCAGCTGCACCAGAGTGTCCAGTTGGGCAAGTGTTCGCGTAATTCTGAGCAGAAGTTCCAATTGAAGAGTCCCATTTCAGCTTGAGAATGTCAGCTCCAGATTGTTTCTTCGTTCCTTTTGCCACATAAGTTCCTTTTGCAATCTGAGATCTCAGACTGTTGTGAGCATCCACAATTGCCTGTTGAGCTGTTGAGCTGAACTGGGCAAACGAGCCAGCAACAAAGAGGGAAAGTAGAATGAGTGAATATTGCATGATTAGCAGCTTGGTAAGGTTACACTCGTATCATGCTCCTTTTATACCGAGTGATAAAAAAGTTATCAGTTCAAAACACGCATGGCACATTGATAATTTGCTAGTGAAAACAGTCTTTCATTTTGACTTTTGGCCCTGGGAAGCAATTATTTCAGTTTTCATGTTGTCTGTACCGCATTCCATCATTTCGACTCTTGCTCTCGGTTTTTTCTGTTTTTTTTTTCGGTAGTTTTTTTTTTATTTTAGCTGTGAGGACAAAATCTATTTTAAATAAGGCAAAATTGGTAGCATTCAATAAAAAAAATTCGATTAGTGCATTTATTATTGACCACGTAATAAAAAAAAGGTGGAAATGTTTAGATTAATGTCTGGCTTTTACGAAAACCACAGATCTCTTTGGACAAGCACAATAAGCGGCATCCCCACCAGGTCCTCCCGGTCTTCCAGAAGATCCCGGATGTCCATCGGAGCCTCTGTTCCCTGGTTGTCCATCATTCCCAGCTGGTCCGGCTCCACCGTCTTGTCCATCTTGCCCTCTGTTTCCAGGCTGTCCAGGAGCTCCTTGTTTTCCAGGATTTCCAGGTCTTCCACTAGGTCCTGGCACACCACGCCCATTTTTACCATCTTTTCCAGGATGTCCTGGTTGACCTGGAGAACCATCTCTTCCTGGCTGTCCATTATCCCCTTGAGGTCCCGGTTGTCCTGGTCTTCCATCGTTTCCTTTTCCTCCTGGCTGTCCTGGACGACCATCCGGCCCTGGTCTACCAGCTGGACCCAAGGATCCGACTGGTCCAGCAGGTCCAGGTGGGCATTTAACACAACCAGTTGGCTGACTGGGACACTGAATAGCAACATGGACTTGATGATTATCTTGTCCACGTGGCCCTGGAGTGCCTGGAGTTCCCCGTTGGCCTGGTGTTCCAGGCGGTCCTGGTGGACCACGTGGACAGCGCGGTTTAGCTGGCTCGCATTGACACCAAGAAGGCAGTCCGGAAAAAGTTTGTCGCTTTTGACGGAATACCGAATTGAATGGATTCTGACGTGGTTTGGAAGGTGGAGAGACTAAAACTTGCACATCCATCATTTCAACCCAGGCAACATCGGTTTCCACTCGAAAATGATTTACACCGGTCAAAACCTGGAATAAATATTATCAAAACTATAAATAAATGGTAATTCGCTTACCTCACTATGAATTTCATCGATAGTTTGATAAATCGATGGTATAACTATTAGGCAGGATAGAACTGCACAAGCAGAGCCAATAGTTGAAATGCCAACCAGGAGCTTCTCATCGAACATGGTTAGATGTGTTGTGTTGTTGTGTAGAAGATTCAGCCGGCGTTTTTATACAGACCAGGTAACAAAGCATAGGTGGGTGGACCCTGTGAGGGAAGCACAACCGGAAAGTTTTACTGCTGGATGTTTTCAAAAAACAAAAAACGTAAAATTTTGGTC
This sequence comes from Caenorhabditis japonica, assembly GCA_963572235.1. Taxonomy (NCBI): domain Eukaryota; kingdom Metazoa; phylum Nematoda; class Chromadorea; order Rhabditida; family Rhabditidae; genus Caenorhabditis; species Caenorhabditis japonica. Next base: position 18,551,191 of record OY754343.1, on the reverse strand, counting down.
GAAATTGGTGTAACGGGCAAATTTTTACTGTACTGGATAGTAGAAAAATAGGCATGGCATGGAACAGCATTGGCTTTCTTGTTTTACGTCTGTTGTGTTTGTGATAGTGTTTAATGACTACAGCAGAATGTTTGATACTAGTTTTCTTGACACGATTCCAAGAGCTTTTTTTGAGAAAACATTTTCCTTTAATTTCTTAAAAGCTCGATCTGAAATGTATTTAGTGATGCACGCACCAGGCAAAAAACCAGGCAACTTGGTTCGACAAGTTTAAAACTCTGCTAACAATTTTCGGCAGCATGGTAGTACAAATAATTAAATGTTGTTTTCATCAATTTCTGCGTTATATTCTAATTAGTTACCTGATGCGTGATCTTCGGCAGCTTTTACCAGACTGGAGCCACTTGCCTATCAGGTCCCAGTTGCGAGAGTGCCAGTGGACTCTGTATCTAACTTTTCTAGTTTTTTAAATGTTTTTTGTAAAAATCGACTTACAACAAAATGAACGTTACGTTTTTTTCTGTTACGCTAGGAGTTCCTTAACTTAAAAATTATTTAAAAAAAACATGTAAAAACTACCCCTTTCACGCAAACCAACGAACCACGAGTTTCTTCGTGTAATACGTGGATGGGCAGAGCTTAGATCTTTATCTTCACAGTATAAAAAGGGAAGCTTTTAAGTATCCTCACAGAGTCCTCAACACTCTTCCACCAACAACCGCCATGGCCCAGTCCGTCCCACCAGGAGATATCGCCACCCAGCCAAACGCGAAGATCGTGTTCAACGCGCCGTACGACGACAAGCACACGTACCACATCAAGGTTATCAACTCGTCGGCTCGCCGTATCGGATACGGAATCAAGACCACCAACATGAAGCGTCTCGGAGTTGACCCACCATGCGGAGTGCTCGACCCCAAGGAGGCCGTTCTTCTTGCTGTCTCGTGCGATGCTTTTGCTTACGGACAGGAGGACACCAACAACGACCGTATCACCGTCGAGTGGACCAACACCCCGGATGGTGCCGCCAAGCAGTTCCGTCGCGAGTGGTTCCAGGGAGACGGTATGGTCCGCAGAAAGAACCTTCCAATCGAGTACAACCCATAGGCTTTTCTCTTGGTTCAATAAATTGATATGACGAATTACCTTGTTTTTGTACAAGCTATCGTAATTTGCAATATGCGAGCAGAACAATTATTTGAAATCGGGTTTTTTAGCCATTCAGAATTTTTTCTTTTACGCGAAGTTCTTATTTGAACAACAAACCAGCTACGCAGTACCTGCCGTCTGTAAGTTTTTGCAAAAAGGAAAGTGTGATGACGACGAAATTTGGATCTGGGTCCTTTTTATATAAGAATGATAACGATGTAACAATTAAATCAAATTTCGTAAGACACCCAAATAAGGTAAAGACGCAATTAACAGTGACGCGAGTTCAAGCTCCGATGAATTCAGTGCTTCGTGATTTTTAGTTAGGCTCCGGAATTATTTCATTTCACATTTCATTTTTATTTAATTTCGAAATTATTTCATTTCACGTATAAATTCAACATTTGGGAACTAAAATCAAAATCAAAAAGTAATAAATTCAGCAGCGCGCGTTTGATCGTCGTGGCGAGCCGAAAATAGCAGAAGAAAATTATAAAAGAAACATTTGCACGTTTCTTTAGCTTGGGAAAGCAGATAGCAATAAAAGAAAAAAAAAAGTTTTTCAGAAATTCCAGAAAAATTCAAACCAGGAAATTTCCTATTTAAAAATTAGTTTCCTTTAGAAATTAGCACACAAACATGAATTTGAATATTATCAAATTGGAATTTACTACCATTTTTGGCAAATTGGCAAGGAAAAGCGGTGAAATCACTTTCATTTTCCCAGCTTTTGAGAGAGAAATAGAGACATTGATATTAAAATTATTTATTAGGCAAGCAGTGTATCACGGAAATGGGACATATTAACACATGTTCAAGTAAAAAATTTTGAAAAAAAGGAAAAAAAATTGTTTAAACTGGAGGATCATTTGTTAATAAGAAGTCGATTATAACGCGATACGTTTTTTTTTAAATTGAGCATTTATAAACATCCAGATTTACTGGGATCTCTTCTGCTTTTTGACAGTTATAGAAGGTGATCCTCCAGGAGCCATTCTCTTTTGCCCACCCATGCTTTGACGGCGTGAAACATCCAGAGACAATCTGCGTGAAGTTTGAGTGGCAACGGAAGTTGCGGAAGCTAATTGCATACGAGTTGGAGCATCCGGAATCATCAGTTCGGTTGACTTGGTTGGAGTGGAAGGAATGTCGAAGAGAGCACGAGGTGGAGCACCTTGATGGTTGCGTCTGATATTGCTCATGATTCTCTTAATTGGAGCTGATGGTGTTTTGATTTGGGACGCTTTGGTGGTTGGGGTGGCAAAGCTTGGAGACATTGTGGTTGAGCTGAAAGTATATAAGGTTGAGGAGTTTTAGAATTGAGCAGATAACAAGAATGAGGTATGAAAATATGTATGAAGAATTATTGAAAAAAAAATACTTAATGGATGGAGGTTGAATATACTGTAGGTTAGAAGAAGAAAATGAATAATGAAAGTGAATAATGAAAAATTGAACGGATTGAGTATTTATACTGAATCGTATAGATTTTCAAGAGGTTCAAGCTCTAGCGTATGCATAGATAAGAAATAAGTACCAAAGGAGGAAAATCTATAATCACTTGGAAACCTTATCTTGAAAAAAAGAAATTGAGGCTCCGTCACGATAAGATAGCAAGATATTGTAACGCATATTAGTAAAAATCCGTCCAATAAATGTCAGCGATAGCCTTCTGGAATGAAAGTAATAATAAAATGCTCGAGCATCTCCACGTGCGGCACCAGTGTTTCTTCACATCATGACTCTGGAAAAGTGTGGTCGCTGGGCGGGGTGGCGTTTAGAAGCGATTTGTCACCACATTTTAAAGTGACGAGAAACCAAAAAAATGTTCCAAGTTACAAAAAAGTTTTTGCGACACATGTCGGAAATTCTTCATAAGGTGTCCATGAGGGGGTTGCGGCAATATTTCCTTTTTCCACTATAATGGATTCTTGGCGGAGTGACAAATATTTTCACGTTTTTATTCGAAAAAATGACGAAATAATTGAAGAAATGAAGAGATTTTTCGTCTCCCAGGTTCACGTGAATTGTCACTCTGTCACGAATCCATTATATTAGTACCACTATTCGTACAAAAACCTTCTCCGAGCCTGAGCGGACATTTGACTGGAACTGAAGGCACACTTTTTCTGGCTCGAGTAGCTAAGATCAAGTAGAAAATGTTCCGCAAGAACAGTGCCCCGGTTATTCCTTTAAATTTCAAGTGAGCCTTGTTTGAGGTAATAATTATTTCACGTCCGGAACAGTCAACTTTCTACTCACTACTGTTTCTTCAAATAGTCTCGACACAGAGAAGCTAGAACGTTAAACAATTATTAGATCACAATTTCAGTTCACGATAGTTACCAAAGCAACAAGGTTATTTATAAGAGCAGTTTATTTTGAAAGGAAAATTAGAAAGAAAAGCAGCCTATGGGTTGTACTCAATAGGAAGGTTCTTTCTGCGGACCATACCGTCTCCCTGGAACCACTCGCGACGGAACTGCTTGGCGGCACCATCCGGGGTGTTGGTCCACTCGACGGTGATACGGTCGTTGTTGGTGTCCTCCTGTCCGTAAGCAAAAGCATCGCAGGAAACGGCGAGAAGAACGGCCTCCTTGGGGTCGAGAACTCCGCATGGTGGGTCAACTCCAAGACGCTTCATGTTGGTGGTCTTGATTCCGTATCCGATGCGACGAGCCGACGAGTTGATCACCTTGATGTGGTAAGTGTGCTTGTCGTCATATGGAGCGTTGAACACGATCTTCGCGTTCGGCTGGGTGGCGATATCTCCTGGTGGGACGGACTGGGCCATGGCGTTGGTGAAAGAGTGTTGAGAACTCTGTGAATATACTTAAAAAACTTCTATTTTTATACTGAGAAGATAAAGATCTAAGCTCTGCCAATCCACACATTACACGAAGAAACACGTGGCTCTTTGCTTTGCGTGAAACGGAGGAGGATTTCGAATGATTTTTTGAAATGGTTTTTGAATGTAAATAAAGAAGCTCTTACAATGAGAGTTAAACATTTTTTTTAACAACGGGTTTTACCCTTTTTGTTAAATCGTCGGAATGGTATTCCCTGTTAAAAGATGTAAATCCTCTCGGCTATTCCACCAATTGCTTCTCCAGTCAGAGGTCAAGCTTGTTTCAGAAAAAATTTGAAGTTTGACAAGAAGCTACTTTTGTCTCGAATACCTGCATGCCACCTTGGATTCATACAAAAAGAGTCAATGAGATAATCAAAAATAAAGGATCGGGAACCAAAAAGTTGTTTTGTTTTGATTAAACATCGGCAGAGTTCAGTGGCTTAGCACAAGCATGATTTTCAGAAAATAGGAATTACTATTTTTACGCATAAAAATAATGTAAGCGTACCGAAACCATGACGAGATTTCCCAATTTCGTCGGAAAGTTCCTTAAATTGACACAAATGAGGTCACACCACGATTTGGGTACTGTTACCAGGCTTGGTCGGAATCGGAAAACGGAAATTCCGATTTTCCGAATTTCCCGACTTTTTTCGGAAAATTTTTCCGACTGAAAATTTTCCGAATTAATTATCCGGAAAATTTTCCGAAAATGATCGGGAAATTGCAGTTCTTTTAGGTGCCGCTTATAAGTACCAAGAACTTCTTAAAACTGAATTTTTTGTTGAATTTGTTGATTTTCGTATTTTTTCAAAGAAATAAGATGAGCCAGTTGTTAAGAATCTTTATCTGAAAACACAACATTTTAAAAAAAATCCAGTTTAGTTTCGAAAATCGGAAAAAAATCGGATAGCCGATTTTCCGAAAAATAAAATCGGAAAAAATTTCCTTTTCCGATTTTCCGAAAAGCATTTTCCGAACAAGCCTGACTGTTACCATATTTTTACGTGAAAAAAGTAGAATTTTCCTTTTCACTTTGGACACCAATTTTTCTCCATCTTTATCACTTTGAACGCAGCATTATGAAGTTCTCAGAAAGTGGCCAACTTCCATCAAAATGTGTTTCAATTAACAGAATAAAATTAACAGAAGGTTTTTGACGGCGATAGCCATCAACAACCTTCTGGATTAACAGAAATGAGACAAAACCGGCGTACCGTTTTCATCCTCATCGCTGACCGTTCCATTTCCATACAATCCTTGCAATTCCGACTGGCCGCACATCTGGAACGCATTCCTCTTCTTTTTTGTGGAACTTCCTGATTGGGATCGGAATTCTTCAGCTGGAAATGTTACGAAACTGTTTCAGTTTTACAAACAAAAAAATTACCAAAATACACAGTCCGAATGTATCTGTCGCTCCTTTCGGCTTCTTCGTCGAACGGACTTCACATCAAATACTGTAGTGACACTGTAATTCAACAAAAATGCATTTAGAAATTTGGAAAACGTAAAATAGACTATAAAAAGTATAAAAGAGAAAGAACCGTAAAAATAATTTTTGTATATATATATTTTTTTATATTTCAAAGTTTGATTACCCAAAGTTGGCGCAATCATTGCGAGAAATTTGTGTAAACATTGTACCACATCTTCATCTGTTTCTTACTTTCGAAATTTCACTGAATTATTGTGTAAACCTTGCGAGATTCTCGAAATTCGCGTGTTCATTGTGGATCGTTTGCGTGAGAGTTGCAAAACCTTCATAGTTTGTGTAAAAGTTGCATGAGGCTTCAAAGCTTGCGTATACGTTGTGGGTTTTTGCTGAGTTAGACCACGCCGATGATAAAACTGGTGCTAGATACACATTCCAATTGAGAACTGACTGCTTTACCCAGGGAGCTCTAATATCGACTGCTTTGCGAACGACTGCTTTGCTCAGGAACCTCTAATAGTGAAAAATGCGATACAGCACACATGCAAACGGAAAACATTTCTTCCCAAGATTTGAAAATCTGTGGTTCCCGAAACTTGTGCTAAATGCTAAATGCAAGCTACATGAGCTATTATAAGTTTTCTCAAAGAATTTAGTATCAAAACAACTTAAAACTAAATGTGTCATGAAGAGCAGGAGTCAAAAAGATAGAACGCGGTACTGCCAAGATGCAAACTGAAAACATTGTTTCCCAGGGCCAAAAGTCAAAATGAAACGTTTAGACCGTCGTTTTCGCCAGCAAATTATCAATGTGATACGCATGTTTTGAACTGATAACTTATCTATAAAATAGTATAAAAAGGAGCTTGATACCTCATCAACATCATCGAGCTTGCAATCATGCAATATTCTCTCATTCTACTCGCTCTCTTTGTTACTGGCTCATTTGCCCAGTTCAGCTCAACAGCTCAACAGGCAATTGTGGATGCTCACAACAGTCTGAGATCTCAGATTGCAAAAGGAACTTATGTGGCAAAGGGAACAAAGAAACAATCTGGTGCCGACATTCTCAAGCTGAAATGGGATTCTTCAATTGGAACTTCTGCTCAGAATTACGCGAACACTTGCCCAACTGGACATTCTGGTGCAGCTGGTCTTGGAGAGAACATATATTGGTCGTGGACTTCTGGAACATTCGGAGCGCTTGATTCTTACGGAGTGCCTGCTTCCAATTCGTGGCAACAAGAGTTCCAGGACTACGGTTGGACTTCCAATACTCTTGATGTGGCCACCTTCAACACTGGAATCGGACATGCTACTCAGATGGCGTGGTCGAAGACGGGAAGTCTCGGATGTGGAATTAAGAATTGTGGACCAGATGCATCGATGAATAACTGAAATCGACTTGTCGTCGTTTGTCAGTACAAAGCTCAGTAGGTTGTTTTTTATAATAAGAGGTCTAACTCAGTACATCCAAGCACATGTTAATTTAAAGACAAATCTTTATTTTTCAGAGGAAATGTGCTGAATAACCCAATTTACCAAACTGGAGCCACTTGCTCGGCCTGCCCATCAGGAACCAGTTGCGAGAGTGCCAGCGGACTCTGTATCTAATTTTTCTAGTTTCTTATTTTTTTTGTTGTATAAATGGACTTTAATACGTGAATGGACGGAATGAAATAAAGTTTTTTTTTTATGTTTTGCTTTAACGAGAAAAGCGGAAATGACTTTATTGGCACTATGTGTTTCTGTTATGCTAGGAACTCTTTTACATTTCAAAATTATTAAAAAAAAAAAACATGTAAAAACTACCCCCTTCACGTCAACCAACCAGTCACGTGTTTCTTCGTGTAAAACGTGGATTGGCTGAGCTTTTCTTTTTTGAGTATTGCGGATTGCAAACTCGATTGTGTGAGACACACAAATAAACACACAGACTAATCCAAAATTTTCTATATAAGAAAGATTGCCGCAACCCCCCTCATGGACACCTTAAGAAGAATTTCCGACATGCGTCGCTAAAAGTTTTTTGTAACTTGGAACATTTTTTTGGTTTCTCGTCACTTCAAAATTTGGTGACAAATCGCTTCTAAACGCCACCCCGCCCAGCGACCACACTTTTCCAGAGTCATTATGTGCGGAAACACTGGTGCCGCACGTGGAGATGCTCGAGCATTTTTTTTATTACTTTCATTCCAGAAGGCTATCGCCGACATTTATTGGAGGGATTTTTACTAATATGCGTTACAATATCTTGCTATCTTATCGTGACGGAGCCTCAATTTCTTTTTTTCAAGATAAGGTTTCCAAGTGATTATAGATTTTCCTCCTTTGAAACTTATTTCTTATCTATGCATACGCTAGAGCTCGAACCTCGTGAAAATCTATACGATTCAGTATAAATACTCAATCCGTTCAATTTTTCTTTATTCATTTTCACTATTTTTTTCTTTTTCTACCCAACTAAAGTATATTCAACCTCCATCCATTAGATATTTGTTTTCAATAATTTTTCATACATATTTTCATACCTCATTCGTATTACCGGCTAATTTCCAAAGCCTTAAACGTTTATTCAACCTATTCTACTTTCAGCTCAATCACAATGTTTCCAAGCTTTGCCACCCCAACCACCAAAGCGTCCCAAATCAAAACACCATCAGCTCCAATCAAGACACTAATGAGAAATATCAGACAAAATCATCAAGGTGCTCCACCTCGTGCTCTCTTCGACATTCCTTCCACTCCAACCAAGTCAACAGAACTGATGATTCCCGATGCTCCAACTCGTATGCAATTAGATTCCGGAACTTCCGTTGCCACTCAAACTCCACGCAGATTGTCAACGTCTGTTTCACGCCGCCAAAGCATGGGTGGGCAAAAGAGAATGGCTTCTGGAGCAACACCAGCTTCTGTAATTGTCAAGAAGCAAAGGAGGTCCCAGTAAATCTGGATGTTTATAAATGCTCAAATTTAAAAAAAACGTATCGTGTTATAACCAACTTCTTATTAACAAATGATCCTCCAGTTTAAACAATTTTTTGGTTTTTTTTTCACAATTTTTTACTTGAACATGAGTTATATAATATGTCTCATTTCCGTGATAGACTGCTTGCCTAATAAATAATTATAAAATCAATGTCTCTATTTCTCTCTCAAAAGCACGGAAAATGAAAGATTTTCCTTCCCAGTTTGCCAATGATATTAACTTCAAATTCATGTTTGTGTGCTAATTTCTATAAGAAATCTTTAAAATATGAACTCTCCTGGTTTGAATTTTTCCCCACGCTAAAAAATCTATTTGCTATTGTCGGTTCGCCACGACGATCAAACGCGCTCCGCTTAGTGCAGTTTAGGGGAAAATTCCAGTATAGCCACCCACATAACTGAAAAATGGGATTTTTCCGATTTTCTGTGGGTGGCTATTTTGAAATATATGGGTGCTTTTACTGGAATATATTATTACAGTTAAGCCACCCACTCAGTGGTAATGGGTGGCTATACTGGTTTCCTAGGGAATCTTTCAAAATAGCCACCCATATATTTCAAAATAGGTACCCACATCAACGGGCTATAGAATAGCCACCCATCATGTCAGAATAGCCACCCATAATTCCAGAATAGCCACCCACGCGGCGCCGACTGTGGGTGGCTATACTATAGCGAGCCAAATGGGTACCTATTTTGAAATATATGGGTGGCTATTCTGTAATTATCCCCAGTTTAGTGCAGACGCCTCGCCCTCAACGCAGCTATCAAAGAATTATGTGATTATAGATTTTCCTCATTTGGCACCGTTCCTTCGCGTGAATTAGCGTAGCCTTTTGTCAATAATATTTTTCACAAATTGCAAATGACGATAGCTTGCACAAAAACAAGGTTATTAATAAAATCAATTTATTGAAACAAGAGAAAAGCCTATGGGTTGTACTCGATTGGAAGGTTCTTTCTGCGAACCATACCGTCTCCCTGGAACCACTCGCGACGGAACTGCTTGGCGGCACCATCTGGCGTGTTGGTCCACTCGACGGTGATGCGGTCGTTGTTGGTGTCCTCCTGTCCGTAGGCAAAAGCATCGCAGGAAACGGCGAGAAGAACGGCCTCCTTGGGGTCGAGCACTCCGCATGGTGGGTCAACTCCGAGACGCTTCATGTTGGTGGTCTTGATTCCGTATCCGATACGGCGAGCCGACGAGTTGATCACCTTGATGTGATAGGTGTGCTTGTCGTCGTACGGCGCGTTGAAGACGATCTTCGCGTTCGGTTGAGTGGCGATATCTCCTGGTGGGACTGATTGGGCCATGGCGTTTGTTGTTGTTGTTGAAAGAGTGTTGAGACTCTGTGAGGATACTTAAAAAACGTCTCTTTTTATACGAAGAAGATAAGGATCTAAGCTCTGCCCATCCACGTATTACACGGAGAAACACGTGGCTCGTTGCTTCGCGTGAATTAGCGTAGCCTTTTGTCAATAATATTTTTAAAAACTTCCTTTCACTGTAAAAATTTTTAAATGTCTGAAATTCTTGGTACTTATGAAAAAAATCAGGCTGTACCGTAAGTAATTAAAAATATTTTTGTGTTACCTCATTCATTATGGGTTATATCAGTTTATACAAAAACAATTTATGGAATCAGGATAGCTAGATACAGAGTCCGCTGGCACTCTCGCAACTGGTTCCCGATGGGCAGGCAGAACAAGTGGCTCCAGTTTGGTAAATTTGATTATTTAGCACATTTCCTCTGAAAAATTTAAACATTTGTAAGTCAGAATTGTTTTTATATATCAAAACTAAAAACTTACTGAGCTTTGTACTGACAAACGACAACAAGTCTATTCCAGTTGTTCATCGATGCATCTGGTCCACAATTCTTAATTCCACATCCGAGACTTCCCGTTTTCGACCACGCCATCTGAGTTGCATGTCCGATTCCTGTGTTGAAGGTGGCCACATCAAGAGTATTGGAAGTCCATCCGTAGTCCTGGAACTCTTGTTGCCACGAGTTGGAAGCAGGCACTCCGTAAGAATCAAGCGCTCCAAATGTTCCAGACGTCCACGACCAATATATGTTCTCTCCAAGACCAGCTGCACCAGAGTGTCCAGTTGGGCAAGTGTTTGCGTAATTCTGAGCAGAAGTTCCAATTGAAGAATCCCATTTCAGCTTGAGAATGTCAGCTCCAGACTGTTTTTTTGTTCCCTTTGCCACGTAAGTTCCTTTTGCAATCTGTGATCTCAGACTGTTGTGAGCATCCACAATTGCCTGTTGAGCTGTTGAGCTGAACTGGGCGAATGAGCCAGCCACAAAAAGGGAAAGTAGGATAAGAGAATATTGCATGATTAGCAGCTCGATGAGGTTGATGAGGTATCATGCTCCCTTTTATACTATTTGATAGATAAGTTATCAGTTCAAAACAAGCGTATCATATTGATAATTTGCTAGCGAAAACGACGGTCTAAACGTTTCTTTTCGACTTTTGGCCCTGGTAAGCAATGTTTTCAGTTTGCAAATTGGCTATACCGCGTTCCATTGCTTTGACTTTTGCTCTAGTTTTATTATGTATCTGCTTCTCAGGTATCCTCGGCTTCTTTTCAAGACTGAGTTTTCAAACAAATCTATCATAGCTCACTCAGAAGCCCTAGTTTTGAAAAGTAAATGATGCATCCCTCGTTTTTATTGTAAAATTTTATCGTGCGTTATTTTGGCGATGTTTCACTCTCGGGCCAAAAATGAAAGTTGCGCGAAATTGTGCGTGAGCGCCGTGCCACTTCTGTATTATTTTCACAGTATTTAGCTAGATTCTTATCTTTACAATATAAAAGGAGACATTTTACCTTTCAACATGAATTTGAACAAAGGATTAGCAGAGAACTTTTTACGAAAACAAGTATCGCTATGACCGAACCGAAAAACGATGATGCCGGGGACGAGGCCGCCAAAGATGCACCGGAAAAGGAGAAAACGACAACGACAGAAGGTGATCCACCGGAGAAGGACGATGTTGGCGAAGCTGATACGCCGGCTGATAACGCGTCGCCCGCAAAGGCACCGAAACCAAAGGTCAAGGCGAAGGGAAAGCCGCCCGCGAAAGGCAAACCGAGCCCGAAAAAACCTGATGCACCGGAAGGTGGCGAAGCTGAAGCGCCAGGAAAGGACGAAACTGGTGAAACTGGTGAAACTGCCGAAACTGCCGAAGCACCGGCAGATGACGCATCGGCGGCCAAGCCGAAACCGAAGGCTAAGCCAAAGGGAAAGCCGCCCCCGAAGGGCAAGGCGAACAAGAAGCCAAAAGTTGCGCCGACCGCTGACGAACCTGCTGATGCTGATGCGCCAGAAAATGACGGTGAAGCTGATGCAGCGGCAGAAGACGCATCGGCCGCCAAGCCAAAGGGAAAGGCGAAGCCAAAGGGAAAGGCGAAGCCAAAGGGAAAGGCTAAGCCAAAGGGAAAGCCGAGCCCAAAGGAAAAATCAGCAGAGTCGCCGAGCCAACAGGGCACACCAAGCCAGCAGGGCACTCCAAGCAAACAAGGTACTGTGAAAAAGAAGGGCCCGCCAAGAAAGAAGGGCGTGAAAAGAAAGATTGTTCGTGCTCAGGTAACTATAATAAATAAATTAAAAAATCAATTAATAATTTCAGCAACCAGATCCGAGGGGGCCAACATTATTTCAATTTCTGTGTCGAGTAATAAAGAGAAAGTTGAAAGGAAAGAAGGGAAAGAAAGGAAAGGCAGGAGGGCCGAAAGCAACTACAGGTACTACTAGAAGCAAGACTTCGAAGACGGGTCCTAAGTCTAAGGCTACGACTAAGTCGCCTTCTCAACAATCTTCTCAACAATAACCGCTGATGTCCTACTAACTGCACTAACATCCGATACTTGCTTCGGCAATTGTTTGCTATTTTTTACCCTTTTGGTGAATGAAACTTTGTAATTGTACATAATCTATCGCGAGAATGGCTTTGCAATAAAAACGTTGCATTATTTATTGATGCTATTCAGTGGATTCGAAATCTCTAGAAGAGTGGCCGATAGCGTTTTTAATGTTTAGGGCTAAAGCGTGGTGTCTTCTGTGACATTCCGACGGGGACTGCCATCTTTCCTTGGGAAGAACTATGGAATTTTAAGCTCAGAATCACCACAAGGCTAAGGTTGAAGCGTCCATCCATACTAACGTTCCTAGTCATTTTCGTCATTTCCTAAAATCACGCGATATTGACGAAAAATGATAATCGAATTTGTTGAATTCGTCAAAAATGAAATGGAAATGATTATCAAAAATTATTTGAAAAATATGAAAATGACGAAAACGATAATCAAATTTATTCATATCGAAATTAAACTGACGAAAACGATATAGCTGGAGAAAAAAATCAACAAAAAAAAAATCATTTCCATCGGTCACGTGGAAATTCCTATGCCATAAAATTTATTAAATGTTTTGAGAAAAATACACTGAAGACTGAAGCTTTTCCTCCTCATCTACGTCTATACTCAGAGAATGCATAATCAGCCTCGCTCTACGGCACTTTTCAATTTTCAATAGTGTAGTGCGCCTGTTTTTAAGCGAAAAATCAAATTTAAACTGCAACTCGTTGCAGATAGGTCATTTTCCGTTGAAAAGTTGAAGCCACGCCCCCTCTCATTGCGGTGCCTATCTATAATAAAATATAACTGTTTCATCGATGTATACGATATTTTGTGGACAGTCGTCATGTGGTATATCAAATTCGAAGTGTTGGACCTATACGAAATTCACTTGTAGCACTGGCTGCAGCAAGCTCTTTTTCCAGCGACATTTTTTCGGGTAAATAGTTCCCAAACGGGGCTTACCATTTTAGGACAGAAAAAAATACTGTCTGGAGAAACCCAGTTATCGAGCAGCTCGTAACCACGTAACCTTACGTGTACACTGCGGTCAATAAGTTTAGGACCCCCCTAAATTTTGGGGGTCTGGCCAAAACTAGAACAGATATGAAAAATCTGTGAATGTAGTTCGATTCCAAATGTGAAATAACCCTCTGGGCCAAATTTTGATGTCCCTACCACTATCTGTCCCCGCGCACCATCAAAAAGTCACTTTTTTGGGCGGTCAATAAGTTTAGGACCCCCTCGGAAATTTGGTGGATTTGTGAATTTTTTGATCGGATTTTTGCTTGAAAACTTGAAATTTGTTTTGTTTTTGTTGTTTTTCTTATTTTTTTGTTTAGAATTCGCGTTTTTTTCACGTTATTCACAACATTTTGTGAAATATTTTGCGATTTTTCAGGTCTAGTGGTAAAAAACAGTGGTTTCAGACAAAAATGGATGTTTTTAATGCTAAAAAATAAGAAATCAAGAAAAACAAAAAGTAAGAAAGCAAATCTAGTATCTGGTCTCTCCTCCATTGTTCTGGATAATCTTGAACATTCGGTTGGGCATACTCGCGACGAGTTTCTGCAACTCTGCCACACTGATCGAGTCCCATTCCTGAAGAAGATCGGCTTTTAAGTCCTGTACGGTGTTGTACTGTGCCCCGTTTTTGTAGATACGACGTGCCAAGATACCCTAGCGATTCTCAATTGGGTTCAAATCTGAGCTGTATGCCGGCCAGTCCAAGACATTGATTCCTTTTGATGTCAACCATCCCATGGCCTCTTTGCCTCTTTGCTCGTGTGGATACTGGCATCGCCTTGTTGAAAGGCGTGGGAATGACGTAGGTTTTGGAAAAACGGGACGATGGCCTTCTGGAGTGTCTGTATATACGAAGAAGAGGACTCTGTCGTGGTGATGAATTGAAGCTCCATCTTCTTCCCATCAAATAATTCCGTTCACGTCATTAGAGATCCGCTTCCGAAGTTCCTCTACGTAAATATTTGGGGTTCCTTTTACAGATATCTCCAATACTGTCTGTATTCATTCAAATAGTGTTGGATGGCGTTCCTGCTTCTCTCGATTCTAGATTCCATCTTGTGAAGCGACAATCCCAGCTGGGTCATCACATCAATTTTAGATTGCTCCGCACTGGAGCGTTGATTCTCGTTCCATGATGAGATAACGAGTTCTTTACCAATATATTTGGTTCTTTCAGGCCCAGCTTGTTATTAATTTCAATTGTGTCCCTGCACATCATACTCTTACCACAAAAACCGACTACTGTACTGCAATTGACTGCTCTCAACAGTGTTCAAAATATATTGTTTCAAAAGTTTAAAAAAAATGAAGAAAACGGAAAAAAAAACGAATTCTAAACAAAACTATAAGAAAAACAACAAAAACAAAACAAATTTCAAGTTTTTAAGCAAAAATCCGATCAAAAAATTCACAAATCCACCAAATTTCCGAGGGGGTCCTAAACTTATTGACCGCCCAAAAAAGTGACTTTTTGTTGTTGCGCGGGGACAGATAGTGGTAGGGACATCGAAATTTGGCCCCGAGGGTTATTTCACATTTGGAATCGAACTACATTCACAGATTCTTCATATCTGTTCTAGTTTTGGCCAGACCTCCAAAATTTAGGGGGGTCCTAAACTTATTGACCGCAGTGTATATCTTTAGATAGTTTACGTCATTATTATTTTGACGAATTTTGACGTAAACGACGTAATTGACGAATTTGATATTCGTTGTTTTCCTACCCGATATTTTTTCGACGTAAATGATAATCGGATTCGTCATTTCTCTTTTCAAAACAATTAATTTGATAATCGGATTCGTCATTTCTTTTTTCCAAACAATTAATTTGATAATCGATATTTTTGATATAGATGCGTGACCAGTATAAATGATAATCAGTCTAAACTGATTTCGTCATTTTTTTGCACTGATTCGGAACGTTAATCCATACGGCTCTGGGACGTTTCAAAACTTTTTTGCATTTTTTCGTTGCGTTTTTTGCCAATTGACGCCAAAACGCACGCTCATTAGGTTTTTATTTTTTGCTTTTATCAATTATTTGAATTTTTATGGAAATTTAAATACACTAGTACGCCGCAAAAATGCAAAAAAGTTTTGAAACGTCTTGTTTTGAAACGTCCCAGAGCCATCCATACTTCCCCAGTTTCTGCTTGATTGGTTAGGTGACGTCAGCTAGCAGGGAGGGATTATCCAATTGCCACCAACCAGGGCATGAAATATTTTGAATATGTGGTCCGAAAAGTGGCCATGAACGAGCAATTTCAAGAGCGAAATTCACTTCAACTGAGCTACAGAGGAAGTTGATAGTGCGCGTGATTACAAATCAAATAGCGGGTTCGTGTTTTGCCCACTGCGTTTTCTTGCGAAAGGACAAGTGCGGACATACGGACGGACATCCCGATCTGGGATTTTATAAATCATCCTTATCATCCAATTCCGTTTGGGTCTGTAACTGAGTTTCTTGGTGTGTCTGTTTCCAAATTGCATGGCGGAAGCGAACTGAGCGCCCGAGACCAACACAAAAACTTGAACCTGCGTCGTTCGCTTGAAATGCCACAGGTTAAATGCGGTGGATGCATATAGTGTCAGTATTTTAATCATGTCGTCCTTTTGGTCCATTGGACGGTATACAGTGCGCGTCATAATTATAAGACACCCCCCTATTTTGGGGGTTTGGGGGAAACTAGAAGTTTTTGTGAAACGGCATGTGGTGGATCTTTTTCAGCGTCCAAAATAACCCGGAAACCCAAATTTTCATGTAGCTACCACAAAAATTACGACTACAGTATCAAAAAGTCGAAAAATCA
The DNA here is from genome assembly GCA_963572235.1 of Caenorhabditis japonica. Taxonomy (NCBI): domain Eukaryota; kingdom Metazoa; phylum Nematoda; class Chromadorea; order Rhabditida; family Rhabditidae; genus Caenorhabditis; species Caenorhabditis japonica. The sequence continues at coordinate 18,535,061 of OY754343.1, read as the reverse complement.
GCCGCGTCATAATTATAAGACACCCCCAGAAAAATAATGAATTTTTCAACTTTTTTCAACCTTTTTGAACTTTTATCTACTTTTTCACCGGTTTTACTGTTTTTTATTCCTTTTTAAGTTATTTTCTTATTTTTTACCAATAATTGTGTCATATTTGACCACTTTCTTTCAAGTTTCACACATTTTTGAGCTTGACTTCAGATTTTAGGTTTATTAACAGAAAAATTAACCGAAACATCGAAGAAAACAAAAAAAAAACAGAAATTTAATAAGAAGTAGGTCCTCCAAACTTCTGCATCACTTGGCACAGTCTGTTGCTCATGCTCTGAGTAAGGCTCTCGAGGTATCATGACTGGAGCTTGTCCCACTCTTCGGTAACGGCATCCTTGAGCTCTCCTACAGTTTGAAACTGCTTTCCGTGACGATAAACTGCTCGGGCAAGAAATCCCCAGACATTCTCTATGGGGTTGAGGTCTGGCGAGTTGGCTGGTCAAGCAAGGACTTTGATCTTTTTCGTGAAAAACCAGTTCATTGTCGATGAGCTTTTGTGAATTTCCGCATTATCTTGTGGAAAGGTATGAGTCTTCTTGCGGTTTCCACGGTTGAAAAAGAAGACAATTCCTTTCTGGAGAGTGTCCTGGTAGTCCATGGAGTGCATCTTACAAGTCACGCATTCCAAGAAAACGAGTGTTGGAAACTCATCTCACGACACATGGCTTATCTAGATCATTGAGGATCCTTGGACGTCCAGTGGGTTTTGCTGAGCCGTGAGCCATTGTATCTCGAGCATAGTTTCTTACATATCATCGCGAACGGGTGATTCTTCTGCTCAAGTGCAAAGTACTGAATCCAAGTTGAATCATAATGTCCATTTGAGCTAGCTCTTCTGAAGAGAGAGTAGAAGCGAGTCCCATGATGATTGAAATGAGGTGAATAAATGTAACTCATGGCCTAAATCATAATTATCATAATTTCAGCTGGCCTAAAAGTTTTTTCATATGTTCTGCACATCTTAGAATCACTTTAGTCAACCAAAATCCTTGAAGGAGATGTGACGGTGAAAAAGTTGGAAACTTGAAAGAAAGTGGTCAAATATGACACAATTATTGGTAAAAAATAAGAAAATAACTTAAAAAGGAATAAAAAACAGTAAAACCAGTGAAAAAATAGATAAAAGTTCAAAAAGGTTGAAAAAAGTTAAAAAATTCATTATTTTTCTGGGGGTGTCTTATAATTATGACGCGGCTGATTTTTCGACTTTTTGATACTGTAGTCGTAATTTTTGTGGTAGCTACATGAAAATTTGGGTTTCCGGGTTATTTTGAACGCTGAAACAGATCCCCCACATGCCGTTTCACAAAAACTTCTAGTTTCGCCCAAACCCCCCAAAAAAGGGGGTGTCTTATAATTATGACGCGCACTGTATAATAACTTTTTATTTATTTTTTTGCATTAAAATAAATAAATTGAATGTATATACACAAGCCTGCGACATTTGGCGACTTTGCCCCTGCTTTTTTTTCACTTTTCTTACAAGTTATTTTTTCTTGTAACGGCACTGATTTTTGTACTTCAGCTCTTCCAAATTTCGTGATTTTTTTGGTTGAATTAGTAAAATGTAAAAACGTTAATCAAACGACGCGGATTTATTAAATATCTAGAGCCTAATTTACATAAATGCACGATATGATCCAAATACGAACACTATGTATATGCATCCACCGCATTTCATATGTGGCAGGGGCTTAACCGTCTGCGCCACAGGGCACACGTAGGAAATGAATGAAAAAGACATTTTTAGAAATGAAAAAAAATATCAAAAACAGCTTTTGATGCAGCCAGGCTTGTAATAAAGATAATAAATCGCCATTTGGATTCCATGATCCTTTTACATTCAACATGGCTCATAATTAGTTCACGTAGATTATTTAGCTAGATCATTATCTTTGCCATATAAAAGAAGACAGTTTCAATTTTTAACGTGTTTAGTTCTCAAAACTTTCTTACGCGAAACAAGTACTGTGATGTCACAACCGGAAAAACAAGATGGTGCCGCTGCGAAACCGGACGAAGGTGCCGAAGCTGACGCACCAGCAGCGGATGAACAAGGCGAAGCTGCCCCGGAAAAGGGCGAAGCTGATGCACCTCAGCGTAGCAAGCAGGATGCACCGGACGCTCCCCAACGTAGCAAGCAGGATGCTCCAAGTAAGCAGGATGCACCAAGCAAGCAGGATGCTCCGAGCAAGCAGGATGCGCCGAGCAAGCAAGATGCTCCAAGTAAGCAGGATGCACCGAGCAAGCAGGATGCTCCGAGCAAGCAAAGCACTCCAAGCAAAATGGGCACACCGAGCAAGCAGGGAACGCCAAGCAAGATGGGCACACCGAGCAAGATGGGCACACCGAGCAAGATGGGCACACCAAGCAAGATGGGAAAACCTGGCCAGAGGGGACAACGGAGCAAGATGGGCACTCCAAGCAAGATGGGCAAACCGGGCCAGAGAAGCCCAGGGAGCAAGATGGGCAAACCGAGAAAATCCAAATCTTGTGAGGTAACTAATCAGAATATAACGCAGAAATTAAAGGAAACATTTTTTAGAAAGCTACAATATATAGATTTCTGGTAGCTAAGGTGAAGAGGAAGTTGAATGAGAGGAAGAAGAAGAAGGCGATGAAGAATGCATCTACTAAATCGAATGCGTCTAAAAAGTCTGTTCGAAATCCTCCTCAAAATCCTCCTCAAAAATCTGCTCGAGGACCAGCACCGAAATGAAATGAACTAACTATTTGTACTAACTGCACTAACACTCAACATTTACACCTTTTGCTTTATTTCCACCCTTTTCATGTATTGCAATTCTGAAATGAAATTTTTTGGGTGTGTCACTGCGAGATCCAAGTATATTGTGTCGACGAAAATTCTTAACAGGGTGTCAAGGTGTTTCATCTTTTATTGAAAAAGTATCGTGTTGGGCGAGCAATTGAGATTAAAAGCAGCTAAATGCAAAGGAAAAGATCTTGGCATCGTGCCAAGAAAACTGTCCACTGTAGTGACAATGCTGACAAAGACAATGCTGTTCCATGCTGACAAAGACAATGCTGTTCCATGCTACTAATCATACTATTTCTCTACTAGTCCAAAAAATAGCGGCAACACCTGGAGGGGATGCCGCTTGTTGCGCTTGTCCGAAGAGATTTGTTGTTTTTTTCAAAGCCAGACACTAATCTAAACACGTTTTTGTTTATTTATTTTTTAATTACGTGTTCAAAAAATAAATGCATATTGAATGCTTTTATATTTCTTCTTTTTTCCTGATTTTAAATGGATACAATTAGCAGTTTTCTCATGAAACTGAAGCGGACCCACACTCAAAAAAATTGAAGCGGATCCACGGACAGGAGGACACCAACAACGACCGTATCACCGTCGAGTGGACCAACACCCCGGATGGTGCAGCCAAGCAGTTCCGTCGCGAGTGGTTCCAGGGAGACGGAATGGTCCGCAGAAAGAACCTTCCAATCGAGTACAACCCATAAGATGCTCGTTTAATTCTCTTTGTACAATAAATCGCTTTTATAAACAACATTGTTGTTTTGCTAGCATATTAATTGTGTGACATTATGACAAAGGCTCAGTTACATTGAACCTCAAAAATAGCACAATTATAGAAAATCTGTTCCGTCAAAATCGCTTGCACAGTTTAAAGAATGGAATAGCCATCTTTTAAAAAATGGCAAAACAAATTTGGAGCATTCATTCATTGCGAAATTTCAAATTTTACCGAACCTTAAAAATTTTTTGCGCAAAAAGAGAAAGTTTGGTTGAAAATTTGAACCTGAACACGTTTTTATTGATATTTCAGAAAATCATCTTTATTCCGTTTGTGTCCGTAACTGAATTTTTCTGTATGTCTTATTTTAAGCCGGATGGCGAAGACGAAGCACAGTTCGAATATAAAAAGTCTGACGCACATTCCAAGCCTATGTTAGATTTGAGTCAAACTCATAATTAGCAGAGGAAATGTGCTGAATAACGGAATTAACCAGACTGGAGCTTTAAACAAAACATTGACCGTACTCCGTGCCAAGGCATTGGCCAAGAAAACTATTCCCACATGCATAAAACAAGAAAAACCAAAAGCAAATGCTGTTCCATTACACTAATCATTCATATGTATTGCTTCCTATTTCTCTACAGTCTGTTCCATGTTATGCCTATTTCTCTACTATCCAGTACAGTAAAATTTGCCCTTTACACAAATTTCGACCAAAATTTTACGTTTTGTAAATAGTAATGTTGTAATTCCTTCTTCTTTTTTTTTGCTGAAACAATCCAAAAATAAAACTTTCCTGTTGTGCTACCCCCACAAGGCTCCACCCATCTGTAAGCTGATATGTATATAAAAGCCCACTGAATTTTCTACCCAGCAACACAACACATCTAACCATGTTCGATGAGAAGCTCCTGGTTGGCATTTCAACTATTGGCTCTGCTTGTGCAGTTCTATCCTGCCTAATAGTTATCCCATCGATTTATCAAACTATCGATGAAATTCATAGTGAGGTAAGCAAATTACCACTTATTTATAGTTATGATAATATTTATTCCAGGTTTTGACCGGTGTAAATCATTTTCGAGTGGAAACCGATGTTGCTTGGGTTGAAATGATGGATGTGCAAGTTTTAGTCTCTCCACCTTCCAAGCCACGTCAGAATCCATTCAATTCGGTGTTCCGTCAAAAGCGACAAACTTTTTCCGGACTGCCTTCTTGGTGTCAATGCGAGCCAGCTAAACCGCGCTGTCCACGTGGTCCACCAGGGCCGCCTGGAACACCAGGCCAACGGGGAACTCCAGGCAATCCAGGGCCACGTGGACAGGATAATCATCAAATCCATGCTGCTATTCACTGTCCAAGTCAGCCCACAGGTTGTGTTAAATGCCCACCTGGACCTGCTGGACCAGTTGGATCCTCGGGTCCAGCTGGTAGACCAGGGCCGGATGGTCGTCCAGGACAGCCAGGAGGCAAAGGAAACGATGGAAGACCAGGACAACCGGGACCTCAAGGAGATAATGGACAGCCAGGAAGAGATGGTTCTCCAGGTCAACCAGGACATCCTGGAAAAGATGGTAAAAATGGGCGTGGTGTGCCAGGACCTAGTGGAAGACCTGGAAATCCTGGAAAACAAGGAGCTCCTGGACAACCTGGAAACAGAGGGCAAGATGGACAAGACGGTGGAGCAGGACCAGCTGGAAATGATGGACAACCAGGAAACAGAGGCTCCGATGGACATCCGGGATCTTCTGGAAGACCGGGAGGCCCTGGAGGTGATGCCGCTTATTGTGCCTGCCCGAAGAGATCTACTGTTTTCGTCAAAGCCAGACATTAATCTAAACACTTCCACTTTTTTTTATTACGTGTTCAAAAAATAAATGCATGTACATGTTTATTTCTTATCTAAATTTGTTGTTGTGTATTGAAATGTATTGAATGGTACCTAAACGGTTGGTCAATAAGTTTATGGAAGTTTCGGAGATTTCTAGTCGCTGAGATTTTTTTCTCTAAAAAGTTTTTTCTCCAATTTTCTTAAGTAATCTAGAAGAGATTAATCGAGTAACTGGGTTTAAAAAATCTGTGATACTAATACTACACAGTAAGGCAAAGCTGAGTACTGATAGACTTGCTCAAAAATGAAAAAGCCAAAAAAGACACTGAGAGCAAGAGTCAAAGTAATTGAAAGCAATTTATACAGACAATATGCAAACCGAAAACATTTTTTTACCCAGGGCCAAAAGTCAGAATGAAACGTTTAGACTGTTTTCACCAGCAAATTATCAATGTGCCATGCGTGTTTTGAACTGATAACTTATCTATCAAATAGTATAAAAGGGAGCATGATACCTCATCAACCTCATCGAGCTTTCAATCATGCAATATTCTCTCATTCTACTCGCTCTCTTTGTTGCTGGCTCATTTGCCCAATTCAGCTCAACAGCTCAACAGGCAATTGTGGATGCTCACAACAATCTGAGATCTCAGATTGCAAAAGGAACTTACGTGGCAAAGGGAACAAAGAAACAATCTGGAGCTGACATTCTCAAGCTGAAATGGGATTCTTCAATTGGAACTTCTGCTCAGAATTACGCGAACACTTGCCCAACTGGACACTCTGGTGCAGCTGGTCTTGGAGAGAACATCTATTGGTCGTGGACGTCTGGAACATTTGGAGCGCTTGATTCATACGGAGTGCCAGCTTCCAATTCGTGGCAACAAGAATTCCAGGACTACGGATGGACTTCCAATACTCTTGATGTGGCCACCTTCAACACTGGAATCGGACATGCTACTCAGATGGCGTGGTCTAAGACGGGAAGCCTTGGATGTGGAATTAAAAATTGTGGACCAGATGCATCGATGAATAACTGGAATAGACTTGTTGTCGTTTGTCAGTACAAAGCTCAGTAAGTGCCTTTTGTTTTGATAATAACAATTCTGAATCAGCACATCCAAGCACATGTTAATTTGAAGACAAATGTTTATTTTTCAGAGGAAATGTGCTGAATAATCAAATTTACCAAACTGGAGCCACTTGCTCTGCCTGTCCATCGGGAACCAGTTGCGAGAGTGCCAGCGGACTCTGTATCTAACTGTTCTAATTCCATAATTTTTTTTGTATAAATTGACAAAAACTATGAATAAACAAGATGAAAAAATAATAAACGGAAGCACAGTGCTGGTCAAAAGCTTATTAATAATCGAGTTTTTGAAGCAAACTCTGTTCATACCTATCCTAACAATAAGCTTCTGTTTTTTAAAGTAGACGCAAAATGTCATGACGCAATTCTGTGTATACGAGATTTAGATCATGCAAGTTTTTTTTAACGAAGCTTTATGGTTTAATTTTCGTTTTTTTGTCTTAAAATTCAATTTAGCTGTCCAGTTTTAGTTTGTGTCGTTTAGAATAGCTTCGTTTTAATTTTAATTTTTATTTGATGAGTCAATTTGTTTGTAGAAAATTTTAAATTTGAAAAAGATTGTGAGAAAGTTACAGGAACCCTGGATAACCATAAACGAAGTAATACACTTTTGGCAATGAAAGATCTAGAATTTCAGAAATTAAAAATATTTTCAACGGGGAAAGGTGAAACGATTTTGAAACAACTTTTTTTCCTGCAATTTACGCCAGGAACTTTTTAAAAAATATACTTTCAAATAAACAATTATTGAAAAATGCTCCCTCTCACGTAAATCGGCGAGCCACGTGTTTCTTCGTGTAATACGTGGATGGGCAGAGCTTAGATCTTTATCTTCTCAGTATAAAAAGGAACGCTTTTGAGAATCCACACAGAGTCTCAACACTCTTTCAACACCAACAACAAACGCCATGGCCCAGTCCGTCCCACCAGGAGATATCGCCACTCAACCGAACGCGAAGATCGTGTTCAACGCGCCGTACGACGACAAGCACACCTATCACATCAAGGTGATCAACTCGTCGGCTCGCCGTATCGGATACGGAATCAAGACCACCAACATGAAGCGTCTTGGAGTTGACCCACCATGCGGAGTGCTCGACCCCAAGGAGGCCGTTCTTCTCGCCGTTTCCTGCGATGCTTTTGCCTACGGACAGGAGGACACCAACAACGACCGTATCACCGTCGAGTGGACCAACACCCCAGATGGTGCCGCCAAGCAGTTCCGTCGCGAGTGGTTCCAAGGAGACGGTATGGTCCGCAGAAAGAACCTTCCAATCGAGTACAACCCATAAGCTGCATTTTTGCACTTCTTTTGCACAATAAATCTATTTGATGAAATTCGTTGTGAAATCTAGCGTAGCAGAGTTGCATGGGTTTTTGAATTTTGGACCTCAGAAATTTCCGACATACATAAATTGTCCGTATTTGGCGTTATTCCTCGTTGTTTCTTTTCTTCCGGCTTCAAGTTCCAGTTCCATGAAACTGCAGAACCCATGCTATTTACGGGACCGTCTCCTTGGGCTGTTCTAATGGAGCGCTAATGGAGTATTATAGAACTGCTATACTATAGCCTATAGAAACGAGACAATGTATTCTTTCTCTACCCCACCACTAGTACAAACCATTGCTCTCACACCATCGTTCTGCACCCTAGCAGCTCTATTTTTAGCAGTTCTATTATTATCGATGCAATCTTCTTGCCGGCCAGCTGCTACCATAGAAGTTCGAAACAAATTCAAGGTGGGAAAATGAACGCAATGAAAAAATCTGATTGGTTGTAACAACTGGTGTTTGCAGAATTTTCTCCTGGAACCGGTTCCACCGAAAACCGAGTTTAAGCCTTCAAAAAAAAAAGAGCCACGTTTTTGCTCTCTTAATCCACTAGGCACAGTTCACGTTAGATCCTTATCTTCAGAGTATAAAAGGAAATACTAGCTTTTGATAAATATCTTTCTCAATACTCTTACCAAAAGCAAATATACCGTGATGTCTGAATCTGCGATGAGCTCACAAAGTAAAGATAGTAAGCAAGGCACCCCTAGCCAACAGGGTACCCCAGATACGCAAGGTACCCCAGACACGCAGGGTACCACAGGCACGCAGGGTACCCCGAGCGGGACAAGCGCATCAAACGAAGGTCCAAAGGTAATCAATATATATCATAGAGTAGACGAAATTTAAAAAAAAAAACAATAAAAAACAATTTACTTTCAGATGAGAACCGTGAGGTTAACATTAGGCCAATATATATGGTACAGAATGACTAAAGGAAGGAACGAGAAGAAAGCCGCAAAGAAGTCCGACAAGAAGGCCGAAAAGTCATCTTCTAAGTCATCTTCTCAAGCGTCTTCTGTATCTCAAAAACCTGCGTGACCAACGGCCTACCTTGGCCTAACCATTTTGCTATTTTTCTTACTTCAAGAAATAAACGGAACTTAAAATTTTTTATTGGAGTTGTTGGATGTTTTTATGTAATAATGCTCAAAAGCATGCAACGACGATTTGAATCGTTTGCTCAGCTACCGTAGCCGGCGCCTCCCTTTAAATATTAATTATTTTTCAAAGTTTTTGTCAGCAATTTATTTTTTTGCTGGCATTTTTCTATTAGTTTTGTTTAACTATAGTTTATTTAGAACTGTATCTGTCAACTGCATTAAAGAACTGCAACTATCCAAAATTTTCAGAAAGCATAGCGAGGGGGAATTGAAAACTAAACTAAAATCCCTGAACCCAAAAACTAGAAAAATATTTAGTCAAACAAATGTAAATTTCAGAAGATGATTAAATAAAAAAATAAAAAGTATGGGAAAATTCCAATATAACCCCCACAGGAGCCCCCGCATGTTGGAATAACCCTCCCCACCCATTAAAAAGTGGGGGTTATATCAGCAAATTTCTGGGAATCTTCTATAATAGCCCCAACAGCTATTCTGACATACCCCCCCCCCCATTTGAAAAATCAGAGGTGACTTTTTTAATTCGAAGCATTCTTCCACCCAGCTCTCCCACATGCTTCTAGCGCGATGTCACTTTAATAAGACCCCCCCCCCCCCCTACATGCTAGGAGTGGGGGCTCTTCCAACGTTTATTTTGAGGAGGGGGGGGGGGTATATCACAATGATGCGGGCTTTTTTTTAAGACGGCCTCCTTTGTCAGAATGCTATTTAACATCGTCGCTCTCACCAGAACAAACAACCAAACTGAGCAAATCCTCCTGCAAGAGGAACATCAAACGAAAGTGAAATGATGCCATTTTAAATATGTAGTTTTAATGAGGGATAAAACGCGAAATTGCTATTTACTTGGATGCGTCAGAGAACACGCAGAAAAACAAACTCCCAAGAGCACGGCGAATGGCTCATCATCTGCCATGCCAACAATGCCAACGTCGTGCCAACAAAATGAAGAAATGGTGGTGCTCAACCTGAAAGGATATCTGAACGGGGAAACGGCCCTTACAATTAGCGTCCTCGAACAGGTACACCGGAACGTACTGTTTTTCAATACAGAATCTCATCTTTCAGAGAATCTCAAAAATTGGGCCACTTTTGGGTGACAGCGCAGAAGTTAAGAATTCCGAATGTCAACAAGATGAGAGCGGTGCCGATGAAGAACATCCCATCTACTAAATTTACCAAAAACTTTTCGAATTCACAAGTTTATTTAAAAACGCGAATTTCAAATGGAATAACACAGCAGCCTATGGGTTGTACTCGATAGGAAGGTTCTTTCTGCGGACCATACCGTCTCCCTGGAACCACTCGCGACGGAACTGCTTGGCGGCACCATCTGGGGTATTGGTCCACTCGACGGTGATACGGTCGTTGTTGGTGTCCTCCTGTCCGTAGGCGAAAGCATCGCAGGAAACGGCGAGAAGAACGGCCTCCTTGGGGTCGAGCACTCCGCATGGTGGGTCAACTCCGAGACGCTTCATGTTGGTGGTCTTGATTCCGTATCCGATACGGCGAGCCGACGAGTTGATCACCTTGATGTGATAGGTGTGCTTGTCGTCGTACGGCGCGTTGAACACGATCTTGGCGTTCGGTTGGGTGGCGATATCTCCTGGTGGAACTGACTGGGCCATGGCGTTGGTGAAAGAGTGTTGAAGACTCTGTGAAGATAGTCACAGAGTTTCTCTATTTATATTGAGAAGATAAAGATCTAAGCTCTATTTTGAAGCCTATTTTTGGAAAGCCACGTATTACACGTTGACACACGTGGCTCACTGGATTACGTGAAAAGCTCTGCATTTTTTTTTGTTGCAAACTTATTAACTGTTTGGATGATGTATAAAATCGTAATGCCCCTGTATAATCTTTTATATTGTTTATCATTGACCAGAAGGTTGTTGCCGGCTGTCGCCGTCAAAAACCTTCTGGGTGTGCTTGGGGACGCGCGAGTCTCCCTGAATTTAAAAAAAGTTTTACAGGAAAATTAGCAAACCACCAAAATTGAATTTATTAAAATCAAAATGTTATTTTGTTCCTATCTACCCATTTTTTAAACAATTCATTGCATTAGAATTGTGTTACGAACCTATTCCATGCAGGAAAAAACAGTTTTTGGTAGTTGTTTCCTGATTCATTGCACAAAACCATCAAATAATCACCGTACTCTAAATTTTCAAAAAAAAAACCGCGCGGAGTACACCAAGTGGCGGGAAGTTCAGACTTCTTTCTCATTTCCACCATTTTTCCCTGACTCTCTCACAAATTTTCCTTAAATTATTTTTCCAAAACCGTAGAAAGACACTGACGAAAACGTAAACTGACGAAACTTTCTCGGTATTGAATTCCCCAATTTAGTGCTTTCCCTGGGTTTTCAGAAGAGTTTCTCCTAGTATTATTCAACAGTCTAATTTTTTAAAATCCGTTTCATTCCTCAATAGGCAGAGGAATCGCTCGTTCTACAAATTCCATTATGTTTTTTTTGTTGAGTAGCTTTATCCTCTGTTTTTGATAAAAAATTTTATTCCGCATCAATTCAACACACCCCTGTTATATGATAGAAAAGGATGGCTTTCATTTGAAAATTCAAGATTTCCATGTCTCCCAAAAAGTTGGAGCTCTGAAAGATAAGAAAAAAACACGAAATTCCTAACAGAAAACTATAAAGTGAAGTAAGGTATTGATCCCCGGCCTACAAAACAAATCAAGAATCACAACCAAAGTGTTTATCCACTTGACCACACAGGTAAACCGCGTAGAGTTTCAACAGATTCTAAAAAGAGTGCGGGCGTTGATTCTAAAAAGTGCATAGAAAGAGTCTCCCAGAATCTGTTGAAACTCTTTCCATACTTTTTGCGCATTCTTTTGAAACTCTTTTCAGAACGTTTGCTGATTCCTTTGGGTTACTTTTTAAACGCGTTTATCGTTCATGATTTTTCATCCATCTGAGAATGTTTATTTGAAAATTTATTAGTAAACAACACGAGCTCAACAACGTTATGAAAAAAATAGAAAATAAAAAAGAAAACAACGTTATAAATAGTCCGTATTGGGTTCCGTAATGGGGTCATTCACAAAACCCGATAAAAAACTGCGGGAAAAATCGGAGAATGCTCCGACTGGTCTGAAATTTCGGGAAACAATGGCAAAAATACTACCGGGCATTTCCAGAAAATTTCAGACCATCCAGAATATCGATTTTTAAAATTAACAGAAAAAATTCGATATTTTGGTCCAAAAATTTCTGAGCATGTACAGAAGCATTTTTGCCATTATATCCCGTAATTTCAGGCCAATCGGGGCGTTCTCCGATTTTTTCCGCAGTTATTTTTCCGGTTTTGTGAATAACCCCATAACAGACGGACCCTCTTCTTCCTGGACGCCACTGTCGGTGTTAATTTCTGCGTTTTGAATTCCAACTTCGTTTGCCCCGGATAGCTGGTTTCTGAAAGTAATCCACTTAAATCAGACATTTGCAAAAAAAAGAACAAACATTATAATGAATTCGTGGCGGAGTGACATTTCACGTGAAACTGGGAGACGACAACTATCTTCATTTCTTTAGTTATTTCTTCATTTTTTGAATACGTGAAAAAAAATTGTCACTCCGCCACGAATCCATTATATTGATTTTTGATTGTGAATGGACTTTTGGCAAAAAATGAATTTTTCTGGGATTCCACTTCACATAAGAATGACGATAAATATACTGAAAATGCTAAAATTGGTCTGAAATAATGCCAAAAATGCTCCCGGCCGTGAAAATGTAAAATTTTCGCAAAATTTGGCGGTTTTTTCACAATCTCCCGAAATTTTTGACATTTTTCCACATTTTTTGAATAACCCAATTATAAACAGCGCGTGGAACATAAAATACCGCAAACGTTTTTGATTCAATCTCAGGCAATTGAAAAAAAATATTATGAGAAATTTTAGTAATATTCTGAGAAATCGTCATATTGTAAGATTATACAATATATTTGGCTGGCGCATTTGTCTTGGCAGGAAAATGCGTCAGCAATGTTGCTAGCGCAATATTAGACAAGATATTTCAAGAAACACGAGATATTACAAGATATTGTAAGATTTCAAAAATCTTGTAAGATATTACAAGAAATTCCAAGATTCTGTGAGAAATTTGCAATATTACAAGATTTTTCAAGATAATTCAAGAAATTGTGCAATATTGATTTTTTCATTAATCTATTTTTCCAATCGCGTTCTGCGCATTTCTGCCGTTTTTCCCTATATTTTAAGATTTTTTTTTCCACGTATTCGTTGATATTGATTTTCACTTATTGCCCACTCGCGAAAAAAGCAAGTGCGCTCCACGAAACTTACAATTAGTACTTCGTGGATTTAATTTTCGTCGCCATATTTTTTCAATTCACGTTTAAATTCAACGTGAAATGAAATAATTTGGCGACGAAAATGAAATACACGAAGTATTAAGTTTCGTAGAGCGCACTTGCTTTTTTCGCGAGTGGACAATACTTTATGCCGCGTCCAAAGTCAAAAAAATTCCTGAAATCACGTTTTTTCTGCAGTCCAAAGTTGCAAAAAAAATCACAGAAATAACAGGTGTTTAACACTGAATTTTCGCGTGTTTTTTCATTTACAACTTTCACACCGAAAAATTCAGTGGTAAACACCTGTTATTTCTGTGATTTTTTTTGCAACTTTGGACTGCAGAAAAAACGTGATTTCAGGAATTTTTTTGACTTTGGACGCGGCATTACTGTTTTCCTTCAATTCATTATTTTTCTGTGTTATTATCGAGTCAATTTTTTGCCGGTTTCACGTGAAAATTCTGCAAACGCCAGTTATTTTTCAGAAACTAAAAATCCGCGTGTGGCCACACTCACTCAACTTTTTGGCTCTGGGACGTTTCGAAACCTGCCATTTCGAAACTAGGACGTTTCGAAACTTTTTTGCATTTTTGCTAATGGATTTTCGCCAATTGACACCAAAAAACGCGGGCATTTGGTAATTATTTTTCGTTTTTATCAGTTCCCACTAAATATTGTGTTTTCAATCGAGTTGCAGCATGAGAACGAGAGATAAAAAGACATGTTTTCTCTGATTCTCTTCGAATCAAACTGTGTTTACGTGGTCGCGCAAAAAAAAAGTGGGCGGAGTCACGCGTTCTAATGTCGCAAGTCGATTGAAAAAACAATATCAAAGGGTTATTCACAAAATAGCAAACGTTCTCGCAAAACTCGGAGAACGCTCTGAGGCCATATGCAAGAAACTGGAAAACGAGAGGAAAACCGTTTTTCAAAAAAAAAACATTCATGTCCCACTGTTCATTTGTCACAAATGATAATTTCTTACTGTGATCATATGCCAATTTTTCGATAGTATCATTTCCCACCTTTTTCAAATGTTATGTTTCAATATATTCTCAGTACGGAGCGCTGCAAACGCGCTCCCTTCGCACAGTGGTGGTCGCGGCCACGTTGGCGACGAGAGAGTTCAGAAAATTGAGAGAGCCGTGGCCGATGTTTTGCTCTGATTTCTCTAAACCTCACTCCAAATGCATGCGAAATTCTTTGTTCGATTGGAGCGAGTTATCAGCGTTTTATACCGAGTATACATATAGTGGATTCGTGGCGGAGTGACAACTTTTTCACATTTTTATTCGAAAAAATGAAGTGATTTTTTGTCTCCCAGCTTCACGTGAAAAGTCACTCCGTCACGAATCAATAATATTTTTTAAGTGGAATACAATAATTGCCCGCGCTAGATTAGGGGCTTGGGGGAAGTATGCTTTTTTTTCAGCGCCAACGCGCCGGAAGCATGTGTGAAGCCTTAAAAATTGGCGACCGTATGGAGCTGTGTGGAAGTATGCTTAAAAGAGTACGGAGCGTCGATGGCGCGATTGTGGTACCGGTGGGGACATAAAATTTGAAAAAGATAGGAAATGATAGTATCGAAAAAAGTGGTATATGGTCACAAGAGGAAATGATCAATTCTGACAAATGAACAAAAGTAGGAAATGAACAGTGGGAAATGAACGTTTGCCACTCTCACCCTCACCATGTTTACATCAGCGTTTTTCAAATTTCGTTTTCCAGAAAACGGTTTTCCTATCGTTTTCCAGTTTCTTGCATATGGCCTCTGATTCGCTTTAGAAAATAATGTTTAAAAAATTCCCAAGGTCATATGCAAGGAAGTGGAAAACGTTATGTTGCGTCCAAAGTTCAAAAAATTCCTGCAATCAGGTGTTTTTTGGGCTCCGGGACATTTCGCAGCCGGACGTTTCGCAGCCGAGACATTTCGCAGCCGGACATTTCGCAGCTGAGACGTTTCGCAGCCGGACATTTCGCAGCCGAGACGTTTCGCAGCCGGTAAACACTTCTCACTTCTCTCTCAGCGGTCGACTACACTATTGGTAAACATGTTATTGATAAACAAGCATGGTCAGAGAAATGAGAGAGTGTGTATATAAGGAGGTTGGCTGCGAAACGTCTCGGCTGCGAAATGTCCGGCTGCGAAATGTCTCAGCTGCGAAATGTCTCGGCTGCGAAATGTCCGGCTGCGAAATGTCCGGCTGCGAAATGTCTCGGCTGCGAAACGTCCGGCTGCGAAATGTCCCGGAGCCGTTTTTTGCAGTCTAAAGTTCCAAAAAATTTTCCAGAAATAACATGCGGTCACAGTTAAAACCGGCGTTGCCGTATTTGCTTCGCTACGAGACCTTCTATGTTTAAACTTGAATTTTCCCACAGTTTCTCAATTTTTTCTTTTATTGTGTTTTCAATCGACTTGGGACATGAGAACGCGGGACTCCGCCCACTTTTTTGTGCGCGACCACGCGAACACAGTGATATTTGAAGAGACGCAGACAGGTCGTGCACAAATAAGTGGGCGGAGTCTCGTTTTCTCATGTCGCAAGTCGATTGAAAACACAATACACGGGAAAATTCAAGTTTAAACATAAAAGGTCTCGCAGCGAAGGAACTACGATAACGCCGGTTTCAACTGTGGCCGCCTGTTATTTCTGGGAAATTTTTCGGAACTTGGAACTACAAAAAACTCCTGATTTCAGGAATTTTTTGAACTTTGGACGCGGCATTAGGAAAACCGTTTTCTGGGAAAAAAAATGAGAAAAATGCCCATGAAAAAACAAGAAACATTTTTTCCGAGAAAAATCGTTTCACGTTTCTTGCTTACGGCCTCCAGACAGGCTCAGAAAAGTTTGGACAGAAATATCGTTTTTCTCAAAATTTTAAAAATCGATATTTCGGTTCATAAATTTTCTGAGCATGTCCAGGATTATTTTTCACATTATTTTCTTAATGTGTCAGGTCGATAGAAAAATTCTCCGAGTTTTCCCACAATTTTTTGCTATTTTGTAAGTAGCCCTATTGTCCATTCGCGAAGAAAGCAAGTGCGCTCCACAAAACTTACAAGTGCTTCGTGGATTACATTCTCGTCGCCAAATTATTTTATTTCACGTTGAATTTACACGTGAATTGAAATAATTTGGCGACGACTTGCTTTCTTCGCGAATGGACAATATTAATTTTAAATTGCTTAAGGTACTCAATGAAATGACAAAAACCGAATTTGGTTGAGCGGAAAGACAATTGCTCAAAGGATCGTTAAGCAGACCAGAGGAAAACAATGAGTGGTTGAAGCATCGAATCAACAAATGCAAACAAAGTCAACGAATTCTGGAAGAGAAGAAATTTAATTTAATTATGGATTCTGCAAATCGGATGATGTTCTTGTTCCCGACATTTTTCGATGACCCACTTATTGAATTTTGATTTTTTACTTCAATAAATTTTTAAAAATCTCCAAGATATCCCAAGATAATTTGGTAGTATTATAATAAGAACACGAAACTTTACAAGATAACTTAGTAATAATGCAAGAAAACGCAGTAATATTACAAGAAAACTCAATAATATTACAAGAAAACTCAGTAATATTACAAGATGCCTCAGTAATATTGCAAGAAATTCAATATATTACAAGAAATTCTGGCAATATTATTGTGCCTCACAACATTCTTGTAAATCTTCGCCAATATTACTAAAATTTCTCATAATATTTTTTTTCAATTGCCTGAGAAAATGAAATTTTGTGGGTATTCTCATGAGAAATATCAAAAAAAGTTCAAAAATACCTAGAAAACGTACAAACTTGCCCGATAATTTGGAAAAAAATGTCATAAACACAGTTTCTGAAAAAAAAAACAATTTTTTGTTGAATTTCAACATTTCTGCCCAAATTGTAGAATTTTGTATTGTCGAACCGCCAAAACGGTCAAACGCGCTCCACTGGACTCAACGCTATGCGATTTTCATTTTCGTTTCCAAATTATTTTTTCAGTTTTTCTTTGATTTTTTGCATAAAATCTTCTTTTTTCGTGCTTTTTCCTTGTAAAAATATTTTTTCGAGACCAAATTCATGAAGTTTTATCAAATTCTTCCGAATTATTCCGAATTTAAGTGAAAAATCAATATTTTTCGATTTCCCTGTACTTAAAAAAATTCATAACTCATTTGTTTGGAGAGATTTTTGTTCAAACTCCATCATCATGATGTTTTTCAATGTTTTCTTACCTTTTAGCCCGAAAATTACTGATTTTAATATAAATTCCACCTTTTTTTCCGCCGAAACGGCAAATTTTCACTGAAATCAGTAATTTTGTGGGGTTTTCTCCGCTTTTCCACTCTTTTTCTCTCTTTCAATCGTGTATATTGTTTTTATTTTTAATATTAAAAACTTGGAGGAGACCGCACAGCGACATGAGGCCGACAACTTCTGCTGAATAGTTGGGTGAGTTGATTGTCAAATTTATTGTCCAAAAATCCAGAATTCTTATAGATTTAGTTAAAATTATTAAAATTAATCCTTAAGCCACTTTAATAAAATGATGCAAACCTGCATTTTTGTGCAAATTACACAAAATTTCATAAATATGCAGATTTTCATTGGGCTAAAATGGCAGAAAAATGATTTTTTCGACAATTTTGCAACAAAAAACGTATTTTCCGAGTTATGTTTATCTCTCACGAAAAAATTCATGCTCTAAATTTTTTTATTTCGGAAGAACGGCCGACGGGACCCCGGAAAACCAATTGATTGATCAATTTTTTCTTCGTTTCTTCTGGAATTATTATGTTTTTAATTGATCTCTTTGATATTTCTGTATTTTTCTTAAATAAAATTGAACTCTATTCCACAGGAAATTTGCAAATTTATTTTACAGAAACGCAAAATGGAGCAAATACCCAATTGGAGCAATGGAATTTGATTTTCCCAGAGATTGTTTCAGGTGTTCTTCTCAGTTAACATTGAGTGAAATAGTCGATGTACAATTAACGCTTAATAGAAATTTTATTGACACAATAGAAAAAAACCAACATTAAAAAAAATTAACCGAAAAAGTTACTGAAACGAAGAAAAAATTGATCAATCAATTGGTTTTCCTGGGTCCCGTCGGCCATTCTTCTGGAATAAAAAATTTAGAGCATGAATTTTTTCGTGAGAGATAAAGATAACTCGGAAAATACGTTTTTTGTTGCAAAATTGTCGAAAAAATCATTTTTCTGCCATTTTAGCCCAATGAAAATCTGCATATTTATGAAATTTTGTGTAATTTGCACAGAAATGCAGGTTTGCATCATTTTATTAAAGTGGCTTAAGGATTAATTTTAATAATTTTAACTAAATCTATAAGAATTCTGGATTTTTGGACAATAAATTTGACAATCAACTCACCCAACTATTCAGCAGAAGTTGTCGGCCTCATGTCGCTGTGCGGTCTCCTCCTGCAAAAATAAGTTTTTAATATTAAAAATAAAAACAATATACACGATTGAAAGAGAGAAAGGGATAATTACAGAATAGCCACCCATATATTTCAAAATAGGTACCCATTTGACTCGCTATAGTATAGCCACCCACAGCCGGCGCCGTGTGGGTGGCTATTCTGGAATTATGGGTGGCTATTCTGGAATTATGGGTGGCTATTCTATAGCCCGTTTATGTGGGTACCTATTTTGAAATATATGGGTGGCTATTCTGAAAGATTCCCTAGGAAACCAGTATAGGCACCCATTACCACTGAGTGTGTGGCTTAACTGTAATAATATATTCCAGTAAAAACACCCATATATTTCAAAATAGCCACCCACAGAAAATCGGAAAAATCCCATTTTTCAGTTACGTGGGTGGCTATACTATAGCGTGGGTACCTATATTGTAGTGGGTGGCTATACTGGAATTTTCCCGAGAGAAAAAGAGTGGAAAAGCGGAGAAAACCCCACAAAATTACTGATTTCAGTGAAAATTTGCCGTTTCGGAGGAAAAAAAGGTGGAATTTATATTAAAATCAGTAATTTTCGGGCTAAAAGGTAAGAAAACATTGAAAAACATCATGATGATGGAGTTTGAACAAAAATCTCTCCAAACAAATGAGTTATGAATTTTTTTAAGTACAGGGAAATCGAAAAATATTGATTTTTCACTTAAATTCGGAATAATTCGGACGATTTTGATAAAACTTCATGAATTTGGTCTCGAAAAAATATTTTTACAAGGAAAAAGCACGAAAAAAGAAGATTTAATGCAAAAAATCAAAGAAAAACTGAAAAAATAATTTAGAAACGAAAATGAAAATCGCATAGCGTTGAGTCCAGTGGAGCGCGTTTGACCGTTTTGGCGGTTCGACAATAGGTCCATGAATATTTTTGACACTATTTTTCGAAGTTTTAGGCAAATTTTCGTCATTTTTCAACATTCACATGAAAAATTCTATCAGAAACGGCGCATAAAACATAGAAAAAGCCAAAACTAATGAAACATTCAAAATAGACAGATTTTTTCGACATTTCCCTTAATTTTTGCCTTTTTCGACATTTTCTAACTTTTCTTCTTAATTCTACCAATAAACTCATTAAAAATAGCGTGTAAAAGGACCACAAAACAACTGAAAATGCCGAAAAAACGAATTATCACAGATTTTAATCCTGAATTGATTTTTCAATTTTCTCGACGCCTAAACCTCGAAAATTTCTCAACACACCGCTTATAAATCTCAAAAATAACAACTACCGATAAAAATTTAACCAAAAAAAGGCGGAAAATAGGAGAAAAACGAGCAAAAATGAGAAGAAAATGGCAAAAAAATGTCGATAATTTAGGCTCCGCCCTTTTTGCAAGTAGCGCATGCCTTTTTGCAATTCTTTTGATAATCTTCTCAAATTCTCTGAAGCAGAAAGAATTTCAAAAGAATTTCAACAGATTCTGAAAAGAATTCGTTTGAATTATCAGAATGCCACTCTTTCGATACACTTTTGCGGTTCACAATTCACCCTAGACTCTTTTGGGACTCTTTCCGCACCAAAACTCTTTTCAGACTCTTTTTAAACTATTTGCGGTTTACCTGTGCACAGGCGCTCTCCAATCAATGGCACTGGTGGAGTACATGCGGACGCGACTGGTAGACTTTAAAAAAAAAAGAAGATTGATACGACACACGTGTGACTCGCGAGAAATGGGAACCGAGAAAATTTTAAGTGCATACAGTATGCTACCATTCAAACTTGTTCGATTCTGAAAAAAACTTCGGCCGCCTCATGCCCCTTGTGTTTAAAAATGCTTAGCCAAGTTTGGTGCAAATCGGCCCGCTAGAAGTAGGAGAAAAAGTTGGTGACATGAAATCTCACACACATACTGACAAACTTCAGTGCTTAATAATAGTAAAGATGTCTGTCTGTATCTGGACCCATTTTCATCAAACTTTGCGAAACATTTTGATGCATGAGGCGGACGAAGTTTTGGCGTACTTATGATTTATGGCGTTTTCACAAATGTAACTGAACAAAAGTAGGTACAGAAAAGGTAGGTAATGACAATTTGCCAAAAAAAAGTGGAAAAGAGAAGAAAAATGGCAAGCCAAAAACATTCGGTCCGGTAACTCGGTCCTGGAAAGTTCTACGGAAAGTTTGCCTTTTGATAATCAAAAAAGAGAAAATAAAAACACCTAATTGAGACGCGAAACGTACGCAGAGCACGTTTTGTGTACGAGCGGTAGAATTTTCAGAAATGGATATTTGAAAATAATAAAAATGATGATGGATTTAAAAAATACCATTGCAGAAATCGCAATTACTGTATTTCCTCTAATTTAAGCGCATGCCCTTTAATTATTTATTTTCATCACAGCTGCCGGGTATTTAGAAGTTCGCACACCAAACTTCGGTCGTCTCACTTCTCGATCGTCTCCGTTCACCATAAACTTTCGGATGACGGATTTCAGGGGTAGTTGGCACCTACTCAGGTAATTTTCGGCATGTGCACGGCACACGAGCAGCAAGGTGCCGTGAAAAACGGCAGGCTGCCTGGTAGGGGTAGCGTTACGCAAGGAAACGGCACACGAGCAGCAAGCTGCCCTGCAAAACGGCAGGCTGCTCTACAAAACGGCAGCGTGCCGTAGGGATGCCGTGCCGTCGCCAAAGGCGCCAGCATTCTTCTCTGGCGCAGACTGCGAGATGACGCAATTTTTTTTACATGAGTTTTACTTTCGCGTTCATTTTTACGATTTTTTTCGTATTTTTTCTTCAATTTTGTGGAAAAAGTAAGTGTTTATAATTATTTCATGTAGACTAAAAATGTTTTTAGAATTTTCCACGAGGCATCTGCTCATTTCTGCTGGCGACGATGGTTTCGACAGTGATCGATTTTGGAAAGGAGTTTCCAGTGGGTTCTTTTTTTATTATGCAGCGCCTAAGATTGCAAAAAAATTCTTAGAATCACTTGTTTTCAGTTAGAAGTTCCAGAAACAATCCCAGAAATAACAAGTGTTTACCATGATATTTTTTTGATGTGCGCGAAATAAGGCAAAGCATATTGCAAACAATTACTGTAAAAACTTTAATTTAGCGCCATGGTAGTCTATTTTTCGGAGTGGGTCTAGGGGTGGTGTATTAGAGGCGATGTTCTATTAGAGGGTAGCGGTGAATTTTTCGGAGGTAATTTTTTTGACAATATAACAATCAAATTTCATCTTTCAACCACCAAAAATAAAATAAAAAGTTATGGTGCGGCCAGAAATGAAAAAAAAAAGGTGGCCATAAATGCAGAAATCCCCCTTTTTTATAAATCGCACAGTAACGTTGGGGTTGGCGTTGTATTACAGGTGGTGTTCTATTACAGTTTTTACGGTATTTTGCAAAAATGAATAACCCCATCAGTTATTTCTGGAATTTTTTGTGGAAATTTAAATTAGAAAAAACATGATTGGAGAAACTGTACTTATGAACAATTACTCTACGGAAATGTAAACAGTAAATGGTTTTTCACGGAAAATTTTTTTTTTATTCTAAAAGGGATTTCCGAGACCCTCACAAATGCGGGTAAAACCCCGAAACCGGGTAAGTCAAAGCCAAGGAAGACTAAACCGGGGAAAAACTTCAGAAACCGGATAAAAAATTTCAAGTGTGTGGCACGATTTTCCTGCATTTTATTACAGTTCCTGTACAAATCTTGTGTCTCACACATGTTACATTTTTGCCGGTTTCATCTTGACTTCCCCGTTCTGGTGTTTTTTTTCCGGTTTTGTCAGGATCTTGGATTTACGGACCGTTTATAGGACAAACTAACCAATATAATTTCAAAAATTAAATTAATCGTCCAGAAAACCATTTAGTGTTTTCATGTATCGTGCGGTAAACGTTCATGAATACAGACCCAGTAACTTTTTAAACTTTGAGAGGCAATACATCTTTAACTTTATTTTTAATGAATACTCAGGTAATTTTCGGCATGTGCACGGCACACGAGCAGCAAGCTGCCGAGCAAAACGGCAGGCTGCCGAGCAAAAGGGCAGGCTGCTGGATACGGGTAACGTTAAGCAAGGGAACGGCACACGAGCAGCAAGCTGCCGAGAAAAACGGCAGGCTGCCGTGTTTGTATGACTATTTTTTCCACTCAAATAATTACCGGCACGTTGCCGTAAAAAACGGCAGCGTGCCAATAGCCGGCCGTCTACAAAGACGCCAACTTTTTCACTGGCGCAGATTGCGTGCTGACGCAACTTTTTTATTTACTTTTTTTTGACATCTCAGCCTGTTTTTAGTCCTATTTTCGTCCTTTTTCTTCCTTTTTTCGCCCTTCGACTTCAGCTATTCATCAGAAATGAAGGTACTGCAGAGACGAAGAATTATTGAATGTAAGTTCTCCAAATGGTTTCATCTATAATGGATTCGTGGCGGAGCGACAATTTTTTTCATGTTTTTATTCGAAAAAATGAAGAAATAACTAAAGAAAGGAAGAGATTTTTCGTCTCCCAGTTTCACGTGAAATGTCACTTTGTCACGAATCCATTATATTGTCAGCCGGTGGCGACTGTCAACAACTTTTCACCGAACTCTGTACTTAAGGAATTTCATTTCGGTAGAAAAACTATTTCGTCGGCGTTCTTTCATTTTTTTTGTAGGAAATATTTGTTTTCTTAATAAAATCCTTAATCGCAATAAATTCGAAAGCTTTGGCGAAATTTTTCCGCACATAGGTGCTACGTCTCTTCATAATAACTTTAAAAACCAAAAAAAATATTTTTTTTATATCCAAGCCCGATAAAATTGAAATTTCCGCTGATGAAAAAGTTTATTATGAGATGAGAGAGTGCAGACAGTGGTAGAAATGTTTTCGGGATGACGATTCCGGTAAAATGGAGTCGTGACGGAGTGAGATTTCACGTGAAACTGTGAGACGAAAAATCTCATCATTTCTTTATTTTTTCTAATAAAAACGTGAAAAAAAATTGTCACTCCGCCACGAATCCATTATAATCTTGTAGAAAATGAAATAAAATTATTCTTCCAGCATTTTCCTCCAGCTTTTTGTGCGCGGCTGAAGGATCTGAAGATGGACGACTCATTAGCGAAAGCGATAGCAGCGAAGAAACCGAAATTCGAGGTTTGCTCAGGGACGACGATTCCTTTATGGGGTTATTCTCGAAACCAGCAAAAAAAGAAAAATATAGAAAAAACCAGCAAAAAATTCGGAGAATGCTTCGATCGATCTGAAACTTTGGGAAATCATTTAAAAAATACGTCCAGACATTCCCTGAACATTTCGGACCGAAATATAGATTTTAAAAAATATCGATTTTTTCTGAAAATGTTCAAAATCGATATTTTAGTCTGAGAATTTCAGGGAATGATCGGAAGTATTTTTAAATGATTTGCCAAAGTTTCATATCAATCGGAGAATTCTCCGCATTTTCGCTGAATTTTTTTTGCTGGTTTCGAGAATAACCTCATTAATTTTGTAGAAAAAAAAAAGGATTTTCCAGCTTTCTCAAGCTTATTGTGCGTGGATGGAGGAGCTGAAGATGGAAGATTCAATCAGTGGGATGATAGCGAAAACGATAACAGCGAGGAAACCGAAATCTGAGGTTTGCTCAGGGACGACGATTCCGTTAATTTTGTAGAAAAAAAGGATTTTCCAGCGTTGTCCTCAAGATTGTTTTGCTCGGATGGAGGAGCTGAAGAAGGACGGTTCAATGAGTGGATGGATGATAGAGAAAGCGACAACAGCTTAAATTCGGAAATTCGAAGTTTGTTCGATTACGATTCCGGTAATTTTTGTGAAATCTTTTGTGAAAACAAAAAAGTTGCAAAGCGGTGTTTGCGTAGTTTTAAAATTCAAACGAAAATGGGAACGAATCTCTTCATTTTTCATGATATTTCTCTCATTGCTATTTGAATTTTCAAAAGTACGCAAACACCGCGTTGCAATATTTTTGTTTTCACAATATTATGGGGTTATTCATTTCATGCATTTTGAATTTTTGGAGAAATTTTCCTTGGGCTATTCACGGAACTAGCAAAAAATGGAAAGAAAACCAGCAAAGAAATCAGCGAACATTCGGAGAATGCTCCGACCGATCTGAGACTTTGGGAAATCATTTATAAAAATACCGGCGGACATTTCTTGAAAATTCCAGACCAAAATATCGATTTTTGCACATTTGCAGAAATAAAAATCGATATTTTTAAAAGTCAATATTTCGGTATTCTGGCAATGGCCGTGAGTATTTTTTTAATTATTTTTCGAAGTTTCAGACCAATCTGAGCATTCTCCGAATTTTCGCAAAATTATTTGATTGTTTTTTCTATGTCTTGCTTTTTCTCAATGATGGGCGTGTATTTCTCAAAGATAGGCGTGATCTTTTGTATTAATTGGCTTCTTTTCTGCTGCAGAAAATTTCGTATTCTGCATGAAAGCAATAAGGAACATTTTACAAACAATAGAAAATGCATGAAATGTATAACCCCATTAGTGTTTAAACAGTTGTCGCAAGCTCGAAAGAGCTACCAGAATGGCACTTTCCGCGCCCAGTTGAAAGAAGCTCTGTTAGTTTATCTTCAGTTTTTTGTAACATACGAGGAATTTCAGCAATGAGCTGCGTCACTCGACATTCGTCCCACCTGCCAATGCACTGGATCACGGTAAATTCGTCTACCGAAAGGTGAGAGTTCTGTAGTTCGCTAAATAATCTCAAACGAGTTTTTTTCAGAGAGGATCGGCTGCAAAACATTGCCGAATAGCTCTAGAGAGCGTGGAAGCGTCGTGCGGAAAGGAGCTCGCAGTTGGAGAGGCGATCACTCAACTGGCGGATGAACCGGGGCTTAAAAAACGAACATGGAATGGTTTTGATGGGCCAGCGAGCGCGTGCCACAAGACAGGACGGGAGGAACAGGAGGATGAATATTGAGGTTGTATATCAATTTTTTAATGTCAATTTGGAACATTATCAAATAGTGCACGGTTTGAGCGTCATTTGATTAAAAAAAACCATGATTCTCTGCTGTATTTTCCGAAAACAAAAAAAAAATTTTTTAACTAATGGGGTTATTCACGAAATGGCAAAAAAAGGCAAAAAACTGCGCGAAAACTCGGAAAATGCTCCGATTGACCTGAAATGTTGGGAAGTGAGGGGAAAAACTCTCCCGGACATTCCCACGAAATTTCAGACCAAAATATCGATTTTCAAGAAATTATGCTTTTTTTCTGAAAATGCTTAAAATCGATATTTTTGTCAGAGAAATTTTGGGGTAATGTCCGGGAGAATTTTTTCCTTTATTTCCCAAAATTTCAGGTCAAACGGAGCATTTTCCGAGTTTTCGCGCAGTTTTTTGCCGTTTTTTGCCATTTTTTGCCATTTCGTGAATAAAAATCAATTGCAACAGTTGCAAACAGATTTTCACTGCCGTCACGCAGCGAATATTCGTTGTAGACCCTACTCGATTGTGAACACGTTCTAGTTAAGAATTGTTAAAATTGATTTTTCATTTTTATTTTTTAATGACAATTTGGGAAATTTAGTTTAAAAACCCTTTTTTGGAAAAACCATCAGAGGAATGATGGTTTTTTTTTATCAAATGACGCTCAAACCGTGCACTATTTGATAATGTTCCAAATTGACATCATTGTTAATTAACTGTTGTTGTTTTTGTTGAATAAAATTTTATACATTTGAACGAATGGCACTATGATACACATTATACGAATGATACTAAACAGAGAAGCAAAAATAAGCAGGGTTTCAGCAGCTTGCCGTACTTCTTTTCGGCAAGCTGCCCATCGAAACGGCACACTGCCGTGAAAAACGGCAAGCTGCCGCGCGAAACGGCAAGCTGCCCCGCGAAACGGCAAGCTGCCGCTGGCAGGTGGCACCCCTGCCGATTCGCGCAGCAGCTTGCCGTTTTTCACGGCAGCGTGCCGTTTCGAGGGGCAGCTTGCCGAAAATTACCTGAGTAGCTTCGCTTTTGAAAGTTTTCTTGCAGTTGAGCATCTACTCGTCGATATGCGGAAATGGCCCTTGACAAACGATACGATTCGCTATTGACGGATCGTGTGATGCTCCGTGAACATAATTAAATTTTTCGCCATGATTTTTTATGTTTCCTTTCAATGTTTTTCAACTGTTTTTTTACTTAATAAATGTGATTAATTTCAACGAATAGAATCGATCAAAATGGAATAAAAAATAAGCAGGGTTGCGGCAGCTTGCCGTGCTTTATTTCGGCACGCTGCCGCGCAAAACGGCAAGCTGCCGCTGGCAGGTGGCACCCCTGCCGATTCGCGCAGCAGCTTGCCGTTTTTCACGGCTGCGTGCCGTTTCGAGGGGCAGCTTGCCGAAAATTACCTGAGTAATAAGCGAGCATGATGCTGTAATTGTAGTGAGCAAAGAAACGGCGTAAGTTTGGCGTTCGTACGATTCGAGTTTGGAGCCCGCAAGCGGGAGTTGGGCGTTAAATTCGAGGCGTATGTTTAGTGATTCGAGATACGTTTAATGATCCGTGATTCAAATTTACAATTTCTCAAATTTACTTCTGGCGCACCCTGTAATAATTCCTAAAAGAAACAGAAAATGTATTATTTTTTTCTTCAAACTAACTTTCAAACCGAATTTATACAACTTTTAAAGCTTATTGCTAATGGATAAACTTTTCAAAAAAAAAATACGAAGTTATACTCGGTATAAAACGCTGATAACTCGCTCCAATCGAGCAATGAATTTCGCATGCATTTGGAGCGAGGTTTAGAGAAATCAGAGCAAAACATCGGCCACGGTCTCTCAATTTTCTGCATTCTTTCGCCTCCAACGTGGCCGCCAGGCTTTCTCGGAAATGAAAATTTCTCTTCCGAGTTCCGTCGGAAATTTCCATTTTGTAATTTTCTCTTCCGATGTTCCGACGGAATTCAGACATTGAAAATTCTCGTTCCGATTTCCGTCGGAATTCCGATTTCCGATCAGAAAAATCGGAAATGGACCTAACTAGACCCATAAAATCTTAAAATATCCACAAAAGTTTAAAAAATTGAGGAAAGATACGTAGACTCGTGTTTTAAGTAGGAAATTTGTGTCACGGACATGGTCGAATTTTTTCCCAAAAAAAAAAGATTTTTCGTACCAAATTTCGACAAAAAAAACAAATTTTTTTCCGACATTGGAAAAAAATTATTTCCGACGGAAACGGAATTATTTTCGGAAATCATTTTGTCTCGGAACGGAATCGGAAATTTTTTCGGAAGTGAAACTGCCTCGGAACCGGAATCGGAAATTTCCGACATAGGAATTCCGACTTTCGGAAATTTCCGAGAAAGCCTGGTAGGCGCGTCCTCCACTGTGCGAAAAAAACGCGTTGGCAGCGCTCCGTACTGAGAATAAAGTAATCTATTAGAGGGGCGCAATAGGATTTCTTGTGAAAGATCTGCATACACCAGTTGTTCTGTTCTGATTGTGAGAAATGAAACAGCCACGTCTGACCAAGTTACAGTATTTAAACGCAAAAGAGGAGAAAGTCTGTGAATTGCGTTGAGATGTATGTAAATATTTAAAACGGTTCACTAAAGCAATTTATTGTTTCTAGGGGATTAACTTCATGGATTGTACTCGATTGGAAGGTTCTTTCTGCGCACCATACCGTCTCCCTGGAACCACTCGCGACGGAACTGTTTGGCGGCACCATCTGGGGTGTTGGTCCACTCGACGGTGATACGGTCGTTGTTGGTGTCCTCCTGTCCGTAGGCGAAAGCATCGCAGGAAACAGCGAGAAGAACGGCCTCCTTGGGGTCGAGCACTCCACATGGTGGGTCAACTCCGAGACGCTTCATGTTGGTGGTCTTGATTCCGTATCCGATACGGCGAGCCGACGAATTGATCACCTTGATGTGGTAGGTGTGCTTGTCGTCGTACGGCGCATTGAACACGATCTTCGCGTTTGGCTGGGTGGCGATATCTCCTGGTGGGACGGACTGGGCCATGGCGTTTGTTGTTGGTGAAAGAGTGTCGAGGACTCTGTGTAGATACTATAAAAACGTCTCTTTTTATACTGTGAAGATAATGATCTTTGATGTAGCTAGCCACGTAAAACAGGTGGCAACGCGTGGAACGTTTGGTTGCGTAAAATGGAGCATTTTGCGCAATATATATTTTTTGAAAAGCGGTTTTCTGTCTTTGATTCCAAAACAATTTTAACACCGAAATAAATCCGATTCCGAATTAGAAATGTTTGTTAAAGAAAACTACGATTTTTTAAAGGAACATTTGCTACCATTTTCCGGCTTTCTTTTCATTGTGCCGTTTTTCAATAATTGTTGTATATAGATAGCCAGAAAGTTTGAATCAGGATATCGACAAATCGAAGGCCGTGCTAAATATCTAAAAACAATATTTAAAAATCAGTTGAAAACATATGTTCACAAATGCATTTTCTGCGCCACCAAGTTCGTCGGATAATGAAATTATTTTTTTACTCGAAAAAAATTTTTTTTTTCAGAAATTCGAATCATTATCCGATTATTCAGGATGACACCATCATTTTAATCCAAAAACGAGGCCTTTTTGTCAGAAATTGACCGAGCCTTAGGGTTTAAAAAATGCGCCAAGTAGAAACAATTTTGGAAGGCTTGGGTGCCGTGCAAGGGCTTAAATTGGCCGGTCTCTGTATAGTATAGAACACCCTGGGAACGCTGAAAATGTTCATAACAACCGCTTATGTCAACCCAACAAAAACTCTGCTTCATACACTAATTCTTTCATCTGGAGGGGCTAATATGGCAGATTTCAGACACAAGTAGGTTTCGACATTTGTACAATTTGGTGTATATTATGACGAAACCTATAAAAACACCGTTTTGATAAGAGCACGATGCAAAACAGTTTTTAAGCAACTTTCACGTAATTCAAAAGAGCAGAATATTTCTGGTTTTCAAAAAACTGGTTCAGAACTAGCGGTGCTCTACATATGGCTCAAAATTTAAATTAGTTAAAAATGGCAAGGAGCACCTCAGATATTGAGCTGTGGACACCATGAAGCTCCTGGCGTCTGATTCTGGTTATAACTTTGACTAGAACATGGGCTAGAGCGGCTAGTGTACTGTACTGTCGTAATAGAAGATTCCCAGAGATTAGGATGAACATCAGAGTGGTGGCGCGAGGAAGAAACGCTCGGCTGCAGATTTAAATAAATTCTGAATGACCTCATGAATACGGACCAGTAGCAGGAGCAGAGACTGCAGGTATCATTTCTGCGTTTCTATTTTTTAACGTTCTGCACTGTGGAGACGCAGAGAAGGCCCACATAAGTGCTTATGTGGGCCTTCTCTGTCGCACTCTCTGCGTCTCCACAGTGCAGAGCGTTTTTTTTTTAGCTATTGTCGACCTGCCACGACAGGCTCCGCTGAACTCAATTAAGGGAGGTCTTAGATTAGAAGACGACTGGGATTTGAAAAAAGCAACGTGGGATCGCAAAAACATTGCCATGAATGACCTTCCATTACCATAAGCCAGCCAAACAGGTCGAGCAAACGTATTTTATGACGTTTCAAACAAACACAATACACAATTAAATCCATTAAAATATTTTCATCTCAAAAAATACAAGAAAGAGAAGGTGAGAAGAGACGCTCATAACTTCCAGAAGGCTTGCTGAACTCGATTAGGATGGTCCCAAGTAGCAAGATTGGTCGGTGCGAGCCTTGAAGACCTGTCCTCCGGAACCTCCACCACCACCACCTCCAGAGCTTCCTCCGCTGGATCCGCCACCCGATCCTCCTCCAGTAGCGTAGTCCTCACGATTGTAGCCAGACGAGGAGGCGTTGGATCCCATGTATCCGGAAGAGTATCCGCCAGCGGACATGTAAGCCGACTTGTCACCCATCGCTCTTCGTGAGTTCTGCTGTCGTGAAACTTCAGAATATGGTTTAATGGGGTGAACTGCTTGCTTATATAGTGGTAGATTGAAGGGAGAGATATGGATTTTGGGCCACGTCAGTGGAAAATGTAGACTTTTAAATTTTATTTATTCTATTCATTTCCTTCCTAAATATCAATCAAAGTCGCAACAAAACATGAATTGCAACTGTTTTTCTGAAAAATCGAGTACGGATCAACTGGAAGGAGCGATTCAGGCAATGATGCAACGCGGAAAAAGTGTGAATCAAGTTTTGGACAAGGAGAAGTTGATTCAAGGAAGCAAGAAGAAAGAAGAGATTCAGGAGCTCATGAAAAATCTGAATCTGCCCAAAATGTTGGTGTTGGAGCCAGGAGCAAGTAAGGAGGAGAAAGAGAGCAAGAAAGAGATAAAGAAGAAGAAAAAGCTCCCACAACTACAATCAACAGTTCAAGTTATGGTGAGTAAATGGGATTCCGAAAGAAATGTTTCAAAATGAATCTTAGGAATCAACAACCTGGGACTCGCTCTCTATTCTTCAAAAACCGCCGCTTCTCGAGAAGACGTTTTCTGCCACGTACACCTCTTCAAAAATGGTGTCCACTGAGTTAACGACTGACACGGAATCTGAAGCATCTGAGAAAACTGTAAAAGAAGTTACAGACAATCATTACACCATTGAAACAGACGGAGAGTCGAAAACGCTTCCGATGAAGGTATTGTGCATCATGAAAACATGAGCCGGAAGCCGGCTATCCCTTTTTTGTCTGCGTCTCTTCAAATAGCACTGCTTTAGGGGGGGGGTCGCGTACAAATAAGTGGGCGGAGTTTTCAACTCAATTGAAAACACAATAGCCTCCCGAACATTTAAAAGTTTCCAGGTACACGTGAAGAAGCGTCGGGACAACTCGTGGGATGCGGTTTTAGTTTATTTCGATGAAAATTCGACAGAGGTTATGAATATTTCGTTTAACCTGGCTGGAAACAAAGTTCGAGATGTAAAGTTTTGTGGGGAAGAGTTGAAGGCATTGGATGAAGCACGCATTGATAGTTAATTTTAATTTTTTTGTTAGTAATTGTAAAGATGATGATAAATTTTATGTTTTTATCTCTGAAGCTCGGGCAACGAGACTGCTTGTAGTGTCAAATTGCCGAAAATTCTCTGAATACACAGTTAGAAATCATAGCCGTTAATTCTGCCTTTGCTGGCGACCCTACGTAAATGTAAACGCGCTCTATTGCACTTTCTGCGTCTCCACAGTGCAGAGCGCTCGTTTTGCCAAGTTTAGCTAAAAAAAAGAGAATCAGAGACGCAAGAAAGCCGATTTAAAACTCTATACTTTAAACAGCTTGCTAGAAAGTCCAACTCAATAAAATAAATTAAACCATTCTCCGTTTCAAACCGCTCCGCATCCGATACCGATCTTCTCGAAAAAAATTTCAACTCCATCGCTTTCATTCTCGATTAGCTAGTATCTGATGACCTATTTCAAATGATTTTTCGCGCGCGCATCGCATCACCCATCCTCCTCTCGCGTCACATTTTCTCTGCCGCCCTTGTTTTTTGGTTCTCATCACGCTCACCGCCAACCCCAACCCCAACCGACTTCTTTTTTACCGGTCATTGAGACAGGTGGAGGTTAAAAAAAGTAGAAGCGGCTATGCGGGAGGTCTTTTTATTACTGGCACTTGTCGTTGGGATTGCGAATTCAGCAGGTGAGGTTTTTTTTGGGCAGTTTTTAGCTAATAGCCACCGAATCGGGTCTGAATTCGATGGCTATTTCTTCAATTTCTTTCTCATTACAAGTTCAGTGAATTTTTGGCCCGTATATGTGACTAGGAAAATTGCTATTAGCTATTAAAAAAGGCTAGTAGCCATTGAACTCGGGGCGTGCGATAGGGGCATTTGAACGGGGGTTAGAACGCTCCAAAAACAGCCTGAATTTTCTCTAAAACTTGTAGAGAAATTTGGCCTAATATGGCGTGTATATGGCTATTAGCCATGGAGAAAAAATCTGGTTATTAGCTATTGAAAATCGGCGCGAATTCGGGGGTAATCGGGACAAGGATGGCGCGTTTTAGCGCTAACATAAGAGAACGTTGGAACGGATCTAGGCAGCTATATGGCTATTAGCCATTACTGGGGCATAGTTCGGACTTAATCGGCTCTCGACGCGAGTTTGATTTGGCGGTAATCGGCGCGCAATCGGCTATTAGCCGCACACTTCGGATCTTAAGTCAAATTCATTTGCCCTACACCCCAAACCCAACTCAGAACATCCCAAAAAACACCCCCATTTTTCAATACTTTCCTTCCAGAACTCCTCGAAATCCCCACCAGCACCTTCAAAATTGCACGGAACGCTCAAGAAGGCGATCTGATCGTCGGAAGCGAACAAATTCGAGCGTCACAGGTATCTGCTAACCAGTGTTCTTTTACTCTAACCTGCAAGGTTGTTCGCTGATAAAACGCGGATTGGATTGTTGTTTTTGACCCAATTCGATTCTTTTTCTAACCTTACATTCATTCATCTATTCAAAGACAATTTGATAAGAGAAGCAAGGCGTGGTGATTAATGATTATGTATTGCGTATTGCGTAAAAATTGGATAGGGGTCAAAAAGATTACTGTACATATGTACATATTGTGTTTTCAAACGAGTTGCATCATGAAAAGATGAGCCTGCTATCCCTTTTTTGTCTGCGCCTCTTCACTGTGTGTGCGTGGTCGTGCACAAATATGTGGGCGGCGTTTCGTTTCGCGTTCTCATGTCGCGTCGCAACTCGATTGAAAACACAATATGTACATACTCGATCGAAAGTTGCGACATGAGAACCGGAAACCCCGCCCACTTATTGGTGCGCGACCACTCAGCCACTGTGCTATTTGAAGAGACGCAGATAAAAAAGGGATAGCAGACTCATTTTTCATGCTGCAACTCGCTTGAAAAGGCAATACACACATATATTTATTGTTTATGGTTAAGGTTCTCGACGAATCGTTGAATCTGGAATTGGAGGGAACGAATCCGTCGCCAATCGCCATCAATGGTTCTATTGTGGACGCTGGGCAGTCGGTGAAGTTTGTGCTGGTCAATAAGAAGGCGTTTGAGAACGGGAAAAGTCAGATCAAGGTGTGTGAATCGTTGGGTATCACGGGCAGAAAAATAGCCAAAATCAACGAAAATAGAACTGCTACGCCATAGAACTGCTACGGCGTGGAACTGCTTGGGGCGGAGCAGAGTGCCTCCTCTCTCTACTGTCTCCATCAGAGGTGTGCTGCATAGATTTCCCTCACTTTCTAGCTGTCTGCGTAGCAGTTCTACTGTGTTTTCAATCGAGATGCGACATGAGAACTCGAAACTCCGCCCATTTATTTGCTCGCGACGACGTGCTATTTGAAGAGACGCAGACAAAAAAGGGATAGCCGACTCAAGTTTTCATGGTGCAACTCGATTGAAAACACAATATGGCGTAGTTCTATTTGGTAGCTTATGCGTGCATCAATAATTTTCCATCATTTTGTACCCCCTTAAAAATTGCATTTCTCCGGAAATCAGGCATTTCATGCAGTTTAAATTTCCACGAAAATACCCAAAAAAAAATTAGGAATTTTCCTGCATTTTTTTGGTTATTTCTGGAAATTTTTGTAAAAATTTAGTGGGCAAAATTACCTGATTCCAGAGTTTTTGCTTGTCTGATATATTTACATAAATTGGCGCAAAATAGTTCAAAAAACCTTTAAATTTGGTAAAATCGTGCTTGCTTTCGTGTACTCCACGTGAACAATCCGACGATCGCGCAACTCCGCCATTTTTCAACGAAAATTCCCCGTTTCTAGATAAAAAAAAAGTTTTCAGCGTAAATAATCTGTAAATGATTTTTAATGCTCGAAAAACAATTTATCGGGTGAAATATTGAAGAAAAAAAACTACCGAATTCCCTTTTTCAGAGATATTTTCAAAACCCTAAAGCTCGGTCATTTTTTCACAAAAGTTCCTCGTTTTTTAATTAAAATGAAGCTTTTAACTTGAGCAATTTGAAAATGATTCCTAATGCTCGAAATATGATTGAAATTTTTTTATTTTCAGCTCCAAGCCCTTGGCGTAATCTCTGGAAAAGTGCAAGAAGCAATCATCCGTTTCGAAATCGAATCCTCCTCCGATCTTCCTCTAATTCCAGAAATTCCAAACTTTGTGGTCAAACATGACTTTGAAGACAAAGAAACCGCAATTGTCAAAGTGTCCTCTAAAATACCAGAGAACAGTGAGCTCGAAGTGCTGGGCCATTACGCAGAAAGAGTTCAAGCCACCTTCCAAGAAGACAATATAATTCTCGATACAGTACCCTGCGAAGACAATGAACCATGCGGAATTTCCTTCCCATTCACCGTGCTTTTGGTGTTGAAGAATGGTGAAAATCACGAAGAAGCTCTATTGACATTTGAGGAAGAAAAGAAGAGCGCGTTGAGAATGGAGCAAAAAGTGTACACAACGACGATTGAAGAGCACACAGGAGAGCAGGATCGTCTGGTGAAGGTTACTGCAAAAGGAAACAGTTCTGAGATATTGTACTCGCTTCGAGACTCGAGTGGATTGTTTTCTATTCACCCGAAGGAGGGCATACTTTCGATTTTGCATCCAGAATTTTTAACGATTGGTTCTTTTGGAAAATCTGTGAATCTTACTGTAGTGGCCACAGATGGAGAGAATAGTGTTAATGCGGTGGTTCTGGTGAATATTTCGAAGGAAGTGGAGAAGAAGAATGTGATGTTTGGATTTGAGAAGGTATGCATTGTTTGCTCAAACATTTATGGGGTTATTGGTTATTCTCGAGCGAAAATAAACTGTTTTTTTTCCAATTCACGCTTGAAATGTAAAAAATAAACACAGGTAGGGAAAAGAGATGAGACACAAAGACTAGCCCCTTTCTTTAACCTCCTCACCTTCTGCGTCTCTTCAATGCTATATCATGGGAAAACATCGTTTCTCTGCCTGTGTTTTTTAAATTTGTTTCAACATCGCGTGAATTAGAAGGGAAAAACTAAAACAAACAGTTTTTTCTCATTATCGAACACTGTGCACATAGCTACCGTAAAAACTGTATTAGAAGGGCCCCCAAACAACCTCCCGAAAAATAGAAGTGCCCTCTCGAATTAAAGGTTTCCTCTAATTTTAAGACCCTATCAATAAAAGGGACTCTTTAGCGATAGTTGAAGGTCCTCCTATAATAGAAATAATCCCTCCACACACACACACGGTCCCACGAAAAAAAATGAAGGGGCCCTTCTAATACAGTTTTTACGGTAATTACCGTAAAACCTGTCTTAGAACAGCACCAATGGATCTGTAAGATGAAAGAACCCCAAAACTGCAAAAACTAGGAAGGTAATCTCTATTTGAATGGCAGTTTTATTAGTTTTTAAAAGTGTTTTTTGACGCTGAATTCCGGGTAATACCGGTAATTAGAGGCTGGAGCGCCAAGCTTCTAAATTGGGTCAACTCATGCCTCATTGGTTAGAAAATTTTTTTTTAAGGAAACAAATAATAAATAGAAAGCTGTTGTCATTTCAAACGAGTTTCCAGAAAGAGAAAAGAACGCAGAACGCGAAACTCCGCCGACTTATTTATGTGCGCCCAAGAAAACACAGTGCTATTCTTTTGAAGAGACGCAGACAAAAAAGGGATAGCTAGCCGACTCATGCTTTTATGATGAAACTCGTTTGAAAAGGCAATATTCATGTCGCGTTATTAGACTGTATACGGTAGTTTTTCGGCACGTAGAATTTGATTTTTCTAATATCTATTGTCGGCCCGCCAAAATGATCAAACGCGCTCCGCTGAACTCAACGCTATGTTATTTTCATTTTGGTCTCCAAATTATTTCATTTCACGTGTAAATTCAACGTGAACTAAATTAATTTGGGAACCAAAATGAAAATCGCCTAGCGTTGAGTTCAGCGGAGCGCGTTTGATCATTTTGGCGGGCCGACAATATCAGAATTTACTTTTTTTGCGATCCTCAGCTCATTTTTTAACCTCTCAACATTTCCAGGACCTCTACACCATTGAAGCTGAAGTTTCCTCCCCAGTTCTTGGAAATATCCGTGCCAGGTCCCCAAATCCGGTAGTTTACCGTGTCGTCGAAGGTCGCAGTGATATCTATAAAATTGATCCGAATGGAGATGTGAGGTATACTGGAAAATTGCTCAAGGAGGATAGGCAAGATGAGATTATGGTAGGCTTTTCTAACATTTTGTTTCCCGCAGGAAATCCCGCACACTTTTTTTTTGTTGGCCCATGTTCGCTATGCACAAACAGTTGGCGGGGTGGGTTTCGTGTGACGCGACTCTACTCGATTAAAAAACACAATATTGTGTTTTCAAACGAGTTGCAGCATGAAAATATGAGTCGGCTAGTTATCCCTTTTTTGTCTGCGTTTCTTCAAATAGCACTGTTATTGGAGTGCGTGGTCGCGCACAAATAAGTAGGCGGAGTTTCGTGTTTTCTTGCTTCAACTCTTTTAAAAACACAAGAAAACTAAGTATTTCAGGTCGCTGTTCAAGAATCCACTGGTGGATTAAAAATGGCTTCCACCAAACTCGTAATTCATCTACAAGGAATCGGATCTTTCCCTGTCACAACTTCAGATGACTCTGAAACAATCGAGCTAATCTCTGCGGATGAACCGTCTGGTGTAGTGATCAGCTCTATTCAATTCAGTGATCAGGATCAGGATGCCAAATTAGAATATACTTTATCCGCCGACAACGGAGTGGATGAGAATGGAAATGTAGTTGCTGATGAAGAAGCGACGGAGTTTTTTGAAATCAAACAAGGAGAGGATAATCAGGCACATTTGGTGGTCAAAAACAGCCTGCTGAACTCCAACATTTCTACTGTTAATCTTGAAATCACTGCTTGCGATGGAGCACATCCAAAGGAACCGGCAACAAGTGTCAGAAGAGTGATTGTGATTCCAAGGGAACCGGAAAGTCAATCAGAGCAAGTGTCTTTGAATTTGGTACCACTTCCAAGCAATATAACAGTTCCTCGTAATCTTCCAACTGGATCTTTCATTTATCGAGCTGTTGTGCTTCCGAAAAAGAACAACCTGACATTCTCCATTGAGCCTGAGCATATTTTCAAGATCTTCAGCGATGGATCAATTATCACGCAAAAGGAGTTGACTGAAGAGCCACAAACAATAAATTTAACAGTGGAAGTCACAGATGGAACTGGAAGAAAACCGAGCACTGAGAGTACGCAAATCGTGCTCAAGAAGACTTCAAAGGCTCATTTCTCAGAGCAACTGTACGAAGCCAACGTGCCACGTGGAAGTCCAGAAGGCACTGTGGTCACACTAGTGTCCGCAGTAAACGCAAAGGGAGAACCTGTTCGAGACTTTGTGCTCAAGGGCGGAAACTCGAAACTGTTCACCGTAGACAAGCAGGGAACTGTAAAAACGAATGGCGACCTGAATACAGGATCCGAGTTTGATTTTCTGGTTGCTGTGGCCAGCGATTCGACTGTAAACGCACCGGTTCATGTGGAATTGGCCGAGCCGCGTTCACCGAGTATTAATCTCGTGGAGAATCAGATTTTTGCCACTGTCTTTGATAATCTTCCCATCAATTCGTATGTGGGAAAATTCGAGGTACAGGGCGATGAGAAGGTGACATTTTCGATGAGTTCGGACGAGAAGGGAATGAGCAATTTGTTTGCAATTGAGCAAGATGGAACTATTCGTAGCACTGATTGGTTGAGTGGTGGGGTCTTTTTTTAATTTGCTTTAAACCTGTCGTAAAGGTTTGGCGTGCTTTTTTTGTCTGCGTCTTGTAGCCCCGCCTGTGAGAGTCGTCCACACCCTCTTTCTCTATCACTCTCTCTTCCTAGCGCGCTATTTTTGGGAGGTTTGTCTGCGTCTTGTAGTGCCGCCTTTGAGAGCAGTCGGCCACGTGCTCTCTCTCTTTCTCTACCACTATCTCTTCCTAGCGCGCTATTTTTAGGGTTTCTCTGTCTGCGTCTTCTAGCGCCGTCTGTAAGAGTCGTCCACGCTCTCTTTGTCTATCACTCTCTCTTCCTAGCGCGCTATTTTTGGGAGGTTTTCTGTTTGCGTCTCGTAGTGCCGCTGGATAAAAAAGAAAAAGAGTCCAGCATCCTAGGAGACGAAGAGAAAAAATACGGTTTCGTCGGGTTATTGATCCGCGACTGAATGAGAATGAGCATTCTTTGGTTAATTTTCACCTGGTGTTTGCCTACAAAATCCACCTACCGCCAAAAATTGTTCAAAAAAAATTTTTTTAGCGATTTTTTTTCACAAATTCGTGTCTTTTCAAAATTTGTGATCAAATAAACTTAAAATTTCGCGAAAAATGTCTAAAATACACCCGGATCAGCCACAAATTTTTGGCCAAAATTATTGATAAAAAATATAAACATTTTCAGAAAAAAATCGATAATTTGTAAAAATTGATATTTCAGTTCAAAGTTTTCTGAGCTTCCCATAGAGTATTTTTTTAACATTTTTTATTGAAGTTTTAAAATAATTTTTCCACAATAGTTTGTCATTTTTTGAATTTTTCAGCATTGCAATGAATATCCAACGGCTTTAGAAAAATTGAATTAACGGGCTAACTATCTGCGTATCTTTGTTTTCCTCATTTTCCTGTTTTTTTTTTCTAATTTTCTAACTACTCTCTGAAAAGGATAGACGCTTCGTGTTATCAATGGAGCGCGAGACCTGCCCGAAAAAAATTTTCTGCTGAAAAAAACATAATTTTTGAAAAAATTTTTTGCAAGCTCCGCCCCTCTCCCACTGGAGACGTGGGAATTTAAACCCAATTTACAATAAATAGCACATTTCTTTATAATTTTTTTTTCAGGCTTCGAAGGAATGCACAAACTCTCCGTGCTCGCCAGCAACATGGACCCCGCCGGAGTTCGCTCTACCAATGCTACCGTAGTCGTGGACGTGATCAAGTCGAATGAGTGTGTCCCGCGTTTTAAAAAATATGAAAATCTTATTTTCTATGTTAGAGAGGTATGTACTTGGTATATAGCGTTGCAAATTCGCTCCATCAGAACAACAGACAGAAAAGGTTCGAAAATAGCGCACTAGGAAAAGAGAGTGGTAGAGAAAGGGCGCGTGGTCGACTGGCATCTGCGCTATTTACAAGACGCAGATAGAAAGGGCGCGAAAAAAACAAGCTAGGAAAAGAGAGTGGTAGAGAAAGAGAGAACGTGTGGTCGGCGGCGTTACGCTACGAGACGCAGACAGAAACGGAGCAAAAATAGCGCGCTAGGAAAAGAGAGTGATAGAGAAAAAGCGGCCACGTTCGTTCGCGACGAGAGAGTGCAGAAAATTGAGAAAACGTGGCGAATGTTTCACTCTGACTTCTCTAAACCTCACTCTCCGAATACAATTTAATGTGCGATTGGAGCGAAAGAACCTGCCATTATATTCCTATGCAAACCTATCTAAATATGTACATTTTAATGCAGGAAAATTAATTAATGGGGTTATTCAGGGTCGGAAAAATAGTTTTTTTTTCTTTCTTTGCTTATGCAAACGACGGAAAAAAAGAAAAAATCCGTGGCCGCGAGAGTTTTTTTTTTTCCGTTGCTTTTCTAAGCAATCGCAAAAGTTTTTTAGGCCCTCCGCTGTGAGACCTGCGAAATATCGATTTACGGGCGAATAAATTTTGAAATTTCTTTTGGAGAATTGATCTTATTTTATTGCTTACTTCCAATGAATTTCTGTATTTTCTCAACAAAAAAAAAATTATTCGCCCGTAAATCGGTATTTCGCAGGTCTCACAGCGGAGGGCCTAAAAAACTTTTGCGATGGCCTAGAAATGCAACGGAAAAAAACTCTCGCGGCCACGAATTTTTTTATTTTTTTTCCGTCGTTTGAATAAGCAAAAAAAGGAAAAAAAAACTATTTTTTTTTCCGATCCTGAATTACCCCATAAAATACAGGTTTGCGTAGACCAAGGCTTACAGCAAATATATTTACCTTTTCTTTTTGCAGAACACCCCACAAGACACTGTAATTGGAAAAGTGTCCGCCGAAATATTGCCAGGAAAGTGCGACCTAAAATATTCCCTTGGAAACGAAGAAATACTCACTATAAACCCAGCAAATGGAGAGCTCAAAACCGCCAAAGAATTTGACTTTGAAAAACAAAAAAGCCACCTGTTGACCTTAAAGCTAGTGGCTGCAGAGCACAATTCTGTGGAGACCACTGCAGAGTTGAGAATTATGGACGTGGACGATCACAAAGTCAGATTTGATTTAACTGAGCAAACAGTAGAAGTTCCTGAAGACATTCCACCATCTGCCGTGATTGCCACTGTACGAGCAGTAGAGGAGGATGATCAACCAGTTTTCTACCATCTCGGACCATCCTCTCCTCCAC
The DNA here is from genome assembly GCA_963572235.1 of Caenorhabditis japonica. Taxonomy (NCBI): domain Eukaryota; kingdom Metazoa; phylum Nematoda; class Chromadorea; order Rhabditida; family Rhabditidae; genus Caenorhabditis; species Caenorhabditis japonica. Next base: position 18,494,015 of record OY754343.1, on the reverse strand, counting down.
AATTTTCCCTCCACTCTACCACTGGAGCAGTTATCGTTGAACAACCATTGGATCGCGAGGAAAATTACAAATTTACCATTGAAATTGGAGCATCAAACAGCGCAGACACCCTGCCAGCCGAGTGGCTGGGCAGTATGAAGTTGATCGTTTTGGTTAAAGATGTGAATGATAACGGACCAATGTTTGATAGAACTCATTACTCAGCGGTTGTTGATAAAGACATCGTAATCGGCTCTAGAATTATAGAGCTCCATGCTGCTGACCCAGATGTAGAAGATCAAGGAAAGAAGTTGGAGTATTCCGTGACCGGAGCAAGTTTCGAGTACAGAGGAATGAGTAGAAACGTGGAAGATGTATTCGACATCAATCCAGTGGATGGAAAAGTTTACACACTGAAAAGCCTCAGCGATTACGTTGGAGGAGTTTTTAATGTTCATCTCCAAGTTAGAGATACTGTAGATGGCACAATTGGAAAATCCGGGCTCAAAGTTTACGTGCATGATAACAGCGACTTGTTGAGTATGGAGTTACCATATGCTCCAAGCACTGTGACCACCCAGATTGTCGATGAGTTCTCACAACAACTCAGTAACTCCACCGGTCTATCGGCTTTGGCGAAGAAAATCTCCTATAAGGCCCCGCACGGTTTAATGTCAACAAACTCTGTGGACTTGCAATTGATCTTTTTCAACAAGACCATTGAAGAAATTGTCCCAGCGGAGAAAGTTTTGGCGGTTCAGGAGATGAGAATGAGGAACAGTCCAAATGTAGTAAAAGGAATTCCAGAATTGAGAAAACCAGCGTCACCATACCTGATGATTGAAAAGAGAGAAGACACGTTTATTCAGCCCGAACTTTTCTGTATAGTGCTCGGATTTTTGGTTTTGTTGGCAATTGTTTTGTCCCTTTGCGGAATGATGGCTTGCTTTTCGAGAAGTCGATTTTTACGAGAGAAGAAGATTGTGGAGAATGAGATGGCAATTAAGGATGCGATTCAGTTTCCATCAAATAGAAGTCCGGCTTTGGTGTGAGTGGAAGGGGGGGGGGCGAGGGGGCAAACGCACCCTATTGCATCTCTGCGTCTCCACAGTGCATAGCGCATTTTTTTGGCAGCGCTGTTTCGCGTCTGCGTCTCGTTGTTTACACGCCTTCGGAGAGCGTTTTAGTCAGGGCCGTCGGGAATGGAATTTTGGGGGTTTTGGCTGTGTATTAAACGGATTATGAAGCCTTTTCTGAACAGTATAATGAGTGCATATCATAGGAACCCTTCTTTGTAGTTTAATATACCGCTAGGACTGCCAAATATACTCATTGTTCCAGAAGCTTCAAACACTACGTACCGCCCACTCCAGAAATGTACCGTAACCACGAAGAGCACATGTATCGTTCATCGAATCTTAACGAGAAAGTTGGAAGCTATGCGGTCCAGCAGGCCACAATAATTGTGGCTGAGCAGGAAGACAAGATTTGAAAGAAATAAAAATTCCCCGATTACCCGAGTGTACATTTTATGTCTCCTTACTGGTATTTTTTCCTTGCTGTGATTTAGCCTATATTGGTTATTAATTTAATAAACTTTATTGTTTTTTAGATAACACATTTTAAAATAGCGGGTGGGCGGGGCGAGTGAAATTTTTCTCAACAGATTCGCTTCGCCACTTTTACCGTCCTGTACTGTGGCTCCTGGGTATTGGATCGATGAAAATTTTATATGTTCTTATGTAATCGACTGCGTAGAACACAATGGTAATATTCATTTTTCTTCAAATGATTCAGTTTTTGAGAAAAAATACGGGAAATTGTCGGAATTTTCGAAGCGATTCGAGAAAAACGGAAAATATGGTGTTACGCAGGTCCGTAGAGCTTGTTTTTATGAATGATATCGATAGATCTTGACACGCTGAATCGTTTGAAAAAAAAAATTCAAAAATTCGTTCGTGCAAACATCCTGAAAATTTCAGTCAAAGTAACACAAAATTTTGTGAAAATTTTTCAGCGATGACCTATGTTTTTTATTATTTAATTGCATAAAACTCATCAATTTATGGTCGTAATACAAATTTCAGACACTTTCTGCGATTCTAAGTTAGTTTTTTTCTCATCCAAAAGCCCGACTCTCAACGAATTTGGTAGTTTTTTTGCTTTTTCGGTATTACGCAAGGCCGTAGCGCAGGAGTTCTCATTACCATCGAATTCTACGCAAAATTTGGCATCGATACTCAAAAAAAATCGAAAATCGCTACGTGCAAACATATTTTTTTATTCGGTTTTGTATCATTTCAAAAGGAGTTTTTATGTAAATTTGTGAAAAAATCTTGTGGAAAACATGACAAAACAGTTTGATAGACTGCTGCGAACTGTACGACTAAAGGAGTTGAGTTGGGTAGGCGCTGGGTGGTGTAGTGGTTAGAGCGGATGCTTTGCAAACATTTTGGCCCGGGTTCGATTTTTGTGCAGTTTGAAAATTTCTTGCGCAGGAATTTTTCGCAGTTCAATGATGAATTCTAATTTTAAAATGGTTTTTTTGTTCAGTGGATGGTATTTTGCGTATTTTTAGAACAAATTTACGTTTATTTCTTTCATTTTTTCTTCAAATTGAAAGAAAAAGGTGACATTTCCTGTATTTAAATAAATTTTGTCAGAAAGTTGAGAATAAAGTGACAAAAAGTATTAAGAACAATTAAAAAGTGATATTTACACAAAAAATAAACCCAATTTTGCAAAATAATAAACTTCCATCGTGAAAATCTCATATTTTTTTCAAAGCCACTGGAAATCGAATTCTTACACTTAAAATCGACAAATTTATGTTAATTAAGTCATAATTAAATATAAGAACGATATGTTTTCCCATTCTTCTCATTCTAGATCTTTTTCGCAACATTATTCACCCTTTGAAGCCGAGCAAATAGAGTGCGGCAACTCGCTGTGAGAAAATCAGTAGTAATGAGGAGCGCACAAAAATGGCTGTAACTCGGCTCATACTGAATTTTTTTCGGAAAAAATTTGGGAACGTATTTTTATCAAGGGTTGGAACATACTCCAGTCGTCAGTTCGTCAAAATGTGGACTTTTGTCAAACACGTTGCGGTCCCTATATATAGTGCAGGTAAAAAATCGTTTTAAAAAATGGAAAAAAAAGTTTCGAAAAAAAGTTTTTTTTTCAAAAATTTCGATTTTGCCGATCTGTTATCTGTTTATCTTACTTTATCATCTTTGTTTTTTTGGTTTTCTTGGTTTTTAGGTCTCGTGATACTGTGTGTGTTCTGCTAACCTTCTAAACGTTTTAATTTTTTTTATTTAACTTTTTCAAAAATCATTGACTCACTCTTTAGAACTTGTTTTTCGGCTCTTATTTCTTTCTAATTTTGAGATTGCTGATATTTTTTTAGCATAAATTTCACAAAAAATCAAGGTATTTTGGGACTTAAACGCAAAAAAAAATTTAAATTTTTGAAAAATTTCTTCTTTTTTCAAAAATTTCAAAAAAATTTTGTAGGCGCTGTGGGTGTTATTTTGAAGCGTAGTTGTATTAAAAAATTTTTTGAATTAAATTTATTTAAACGGATCTGTTGCAAACAAAAAAAAATAAAAATGAGAGCGCTCTACACAACGCTCTAAAATTATGAATTACGGATAAGCTTAAATTTTCGAAAATGGTAAATAAAATTATCGATAAAATAGAAATTTAATGAAAATATTGTATCAAAACGACAAATTTAAAAGTCTGCAACACCCAAAAAAATTTAAAATGATCAAAAAATTAAAAAAAAAAATTTTCAAAATTTTCCAAAAAAAAAACATTTTTTTTTCGTATTTTTTTTTCAAAATTTCAAAATTTTACAAAATTATCTATTTAAAACTTGATAAGCATCTTAAAAACTTTTTAAAAACAGCAAAAAATGCTGCTAAAAGGCTCATTTGAGTTGAAAACAAATTTACAAAAAATTTAAAATTTTCAAAAAAAAAAATTTTATTTTTTTTTCCAAATTTGTTTCTGTTTCCACTTGAAACTCTTAATTTGAAAGTTTTGTTTTTTCGCTTTCGGTTTTTTATCTCAAAAACTCATATGACAAAATAAAAATGGTGATAAGAAGTTGACATCAATTTGGGTGATTTTATGGCATTAAAAATTATTTTTAATTTTAAATCAGAAAAAATGATTGGAAAATGATGGTTAAATGTGAAATACAAGCTAGGTTTGAGTGGAAATTTGTTCAAAGCAAAAAAAAAGAAAAAAAGGACAAATATTGACAAATGGGCTTTTTGAATTCCCGTAATTTTGTGTACCATGGTTGGAACTTTTTACCATGTTCTTATATTACATGGAGCCTGTTTTTGTGCATTTTTTTGTGTCTAAAATGTGAACTTTAAATGCTCCATTAATTGTCCAAAACTTGACAAAATAAAAAAAAAATTATTTTAAAAAAAATTTTCAAAAAAAAATGTTTTTTTTTTCTAGTCTTGATTTTTTGAACTTTTCGATTGTCAAAACCAAACGTTCATTAAACTTTTATCAAAAAGGACCTCCGCTACAATTTAGACAACAAAAAAGTGGCAAAAGATCAAACGTGAAGTCAGCAGAATCGACGAGCCGTCACGCAATTATTTTTTTTTTTCTACCATTTTTGAAGGTCATTGGACGGTTATTTGGGTATTTATGTAACGAAAAAAGTGTAAACCAGAAGAGAAAAATGCTGAACAGCTGTTGTTTTTCCTGCCAATCTCTTTGAGTTTTCAATTTTTTTCTCAGCATTTTTGTTTATTTTAATTTTTCTTTTAAACTTGTTTACTTGCGTTCTTATCATTCACCATTGCGTGTTTTATTTTCATTACGGAGCGCTGTAAATTCGCTCTATTCGCAGTGGACGACGCAGCCATGCGTGGCCGATGTTTCGCGCGCTTTTTTTCTCAACGTCTCGTTCACTGCGAATGGAGCGAATTTACAGTGCTCATTCTCCTATTAATAAGCAAAAACCTAAAATGTCGTCCAAATTCTCCTATCACACTGCCATCGAGTCGGATTTCGATAGGATTATGAAGTTTCTCTCGGAATATTTTTTCAAAGAAGAGCCGTTCACCAGGGTAAGTTTTTAGTCCTTATGGGCCTATGCAGAGGAATTTTCCTATTTTCGAAACCCCGCCCACTTGTTTGCGCGTGAGAGACCACGCAAACACAGTGCTCTTGAAGAGACGCAGACAAAAAAGGGATAGCTAGCCGACTCATGTTTTCATAATAAAACCAACTCGTTTGTAAACACAATATGTATATTTTAAGGCAGATAATTACTCTGCATGGGTCTATTAAACCCCCCCTCCCCCCCTCTCCTTCCCTTATTTCCAAAATCCCAGGCTTCCGGAGCGCCACTCGAAGAAATGCGTCCAATTTTCGGCGAAATGGTGCAAAACAGTCTGAAACAGCCATTCTCGCTGATTGTGATTTCCGAGACTGGTGACGTGGCAGCAGTGCTGTTGAATTCGTTGTGGAATCGTGAGGACAGTTTTGAAAGTGCCGGGGATCAGAATGAGAATAACAATTGCTCGCCAGCGATTCAGGGACTGGGTGAGTGCTGCGAAATCGCTCCAATCGCATCGTACAGCAGCCACGTTCTCTCAACTCTCTGCACTCTCTCGCCGCGAACGAACGTGGACGCTTTTTCTCTACCACTCTCTTTTCCTAGCGCGCTACTTTTGCGCCGTTTCTGTCTGCGTCTCGTAACGCCGCCGACCACATGCTATTTCTCTACCACTCTCTTTTACTAGCGCGCTATTTTGGAGGATTCTATGTCTGCGTCTTGTAGGGCCGCTGCCAGTCGACCACGCGTGACAGCGTTGCCACGCGACGCAACCGCAGCGCGTTTGGATTTTAAGTGAACAAATCAGTCGCCAACACCCCATGCTATATTTTTTCCAACATTCATTTCTTCTTTGTTCCAGTCCGAATCCTCAACCAATGCCACGTGGACTTTTGGAAGCTCTGTCCCCCAAACGTCAACACTGTTCTCTACCGTGAAATCTCCAGCGTTGGATCGCCATGGCAACGCAAAGGAATCGCCACCAGAATGGTCACCGAATGGATGACACCGTCTCGTATTGCAGAGTATAATGTGGGCGGAGTCGTGTCGGCTACGTCATCATTCGCCAATCAGACACTTTTGGCGAAGCAAGGCTTTAAGTGTCTTAAAGAATACGCATACTCGGATATTGTGAATTGCAAAGGGGAAAGGTTGATCGAGACTGACGATGGGTCGAAGGCAATGCGATTGAATTTTAAAAATATTGAGGAGTTTGGAATTGATCTTCATTAAATGAATTAATAAATGAATTTTTTTAAATGTATTATTCTCATCTATGTATTTATTGTCGGCCCGCCAAAATGATCAAACGCGCTCTGCTGAACTCAACGCTATGCGATTTTCATTTTGGTTTCCAAATTATTCCATTTCACGTTGAATTTATACGTGAAATAAAATAATTTGGAAACCAAAATGAAAATGGCATAGCGTTGAGTTCAGTGGAGCGCGTTTGACGATTTCCGCGGTTCGACAATAGTTGCCGATAACCTTCGCTCCTCCTGCGTCTCTCTGGTCTCTTCGTACACCTCGTCTCCGGTCTCACACCACCTGGACTCTCTCGCTCTCGCGCCCGGATTCTACTCACAATTATTCTACTCACTACTCACAAACTACTCACAAATACACGTAATTTTCCGCAGTTTGCCCCGACTTTTGGCAGTTTGCCCCGCAAAAGGGCATGTGGGCCGACTCCCATCGGCCCACATGCCATTTTGCGGGACAAACTGCCCATAACCTGCGCATGACCTGCGCCTAAGCTGCCCATGACCTGCGCATGAGCTGCCGATCAGCTGCCCGCTGAGTGGCAGACTACGCATTAGCTGCGCATGAGCTGCGCATCGCCTGCCCCGGGCAGATCTGCCGAATCCTGTGGCAAACTGCCATTTAGCTCGGCCATTGGCGGCCTTTTTGCCCATAAGCTGCCGAAAATTACCTGAGTAATTATTCCCGCCAAATCGTTGCGCGCTAAAGCGCCCACGATTAGGCTATAAAAGGGAACCAAACATCTCACTCTTGAGGTTATTCGTTACTTTTTTTATTTTGCACTCGCTTGCCCCCGTTCACCTGTTTCTATTCCCCCGAGCCTTTCTGTCTCCCCGCCTTATTTGTCCCTATTTAAGTGTAGTAAGGGCGTTTATCCCGTTAGACCGCGGCGCTTAATGTGGGCTCGGGCCCACATTACTATATTTATTTATTTATTTATTTATTTATTTACAAACACCATTTCAATCAAGCCCACATATATGTAAATAATTAATCAATTAAAACTCAAAATCCTTGATCAACTTCAAATTCAAGCGGAGTCCTTTCGATCCATCGTCCGTTTTCAGAATCTGATTACCCTGAGAATCAACTACGCTAGAGTATGGTATTTCCTTCAAACACTTGAAGCCCTTTTTCAGAAGAAGCGCTTGGTTGGCAAAAGAAGACGTCTCAGATATCACACCATCCACCTTAAATTCTGCAATTTTCTCAGGTGTCATGTTGAGCGACAACATTTTTGTAGCAATTCCACGTCGTTGCCATTGGGTTGCGACACTTGACACTTCTCGGTGAAGCACCACGTTTACATTGGCAGGAGCCAACGTCCAAAAGTCTTCGTGGCACTGGTTTAGCAGATCGACTGGAAGTAAGTTGTAAGTCATAGGAGGGGGGGGGGAGCTAACCAAATTTCGCAAAATTCTCCGATTCATTGCCACCATCAGTGTCATAATCAGCACCCTCGCCGTCTACATCGTCACGTCTCCAGATTGAATTCAAAAGGATTGCAGCGAGCTCTCCGTTTTCCAGGGTGACAACTGTGGAGAATGGAAATTGAAGACAGCGGTCAATTAGAGCCGCATAAAGTGGGCGGAGATGATTGGGATTGAGCTTGAGGGCCTGAATGAATTTAGATCAATTTTAAAGTTTTTTGGGCATAAATGGTATGTTTGGATGTTGTTTATCACGTTAAAAAAGGACTTACAGTACTGGCCATAAAGAATGCGACAACTAGTTTTTTGACGATAACCTCTTTGAATGTTAACCTTTTGACCCAAATTTTTTGTGAAATTTTTTCAGCACTATCAAAAACCTTTGTGTCAAGTTGATTTTAAAATTCTGCTGTAAATTATTTTTTTATTCAATTTTTTCGAAAATTCATGAAAATTGACATTTTTTGAGATCTATACAAATAAGCTCTAGAATCACCGGAGGTCAAAAACAAAAAGAAGGTAACTATAAAAAGTTATTTAATACTTGGTTGGGTATCCTTTGGCATCAATCACAGCCTGGCATCTACGTGGCATCGAATCCAGGAGCGTCTGAACCACCGTCATCGGGATACTCTTCCAAGCAGCTTCGAGTTGAGCGAATTTCTGGATGGCATTGGAGGCTCGGACTCCTTTGAGACGTCGTTCTAGCTCCTCCCACATATGTTCGATGGGATTCAAGTCCGGAGACTGACTTGGCAACTCCAGGAGATCCACACGGCGACGTCGAAACCAATTGGCGACATGACCCGAAGTATGCTTCGGGTCATTATCCTGCTGAAACACCCACGATCGGCCCAAATTTGCTCTTGCCCATGGTTGCATTGTGTTCTCCAGGATGTCTTCGTACACATATCAATCCATGGTTCCAACAATTCTCTTCAATGGACCCATGAAAGTGTCGGAGAAGCATCCCCAAACCATCACAGATCCACCTCCATGTTTTACCGTCGGACATTGGTACTGAGGAGCATATCTGGAGCCAATAGGACGTCGAATCCATGGAATACCATCAGTACCGAACAGCTTAAACTTCGATTCGTCGCTCCAGATGTGGTTAGCCCACTCTCGAGGTCCCCAGGACAAGTGCTGTTTAGCCCATTAAACGCGAGCTTTCCGGTTTTTAGACTAACGAGTGGTTTTTTGACAGGTCTTCATCCGTGCAGTCCAGCAACTTGCAGACGTCTTCTAATAGTCCTTCTCGATGGCACCTGCTCATTTGGAGACGTCACGGAAACGTGAATATCCGTAGATGTGCGTCTAGGATCTTCTCGGCACGCGCGCAAGATATTTCGATCCATAGCTCTGGAAGTGGTTCGGGGTCTTCCTGGAGATTGACGATGAACTACACCATCCTGAATAGTCGAAATTAGTTTAGAAAGCTAATGGAAACCTTACATCATCACGATTATTCTTCAAAATACGGTAAATTTGGCTGGAAGAACAACCAAACTGAGTTGCGAGTATCTTCGGATGCGCGCCTGGTTCATGTCCACGTACGATGCTTTTTCGAACGTCCACAGTGAAAGTTTTTTCCCAAATGGTCTGACCATGGCTGAAAAACAATAAAAAACAATGTAGAACTACTCCCAATTAATTTTCATTCAACTTTGTACAAAAAACTGAAATACATGAAAAAAGTGCAAAAATGAGAAAAATTAAAAAAACAAATTTTTTTGCAGAATGATGCAATTCGCAAGTACGCATGTTTTTGTGAGGTTCCATTGCAGATACAGTAAAAAATTCGGGTCAAAAAGTTAACTTTCCAAGAAGTTATCGTCAAAAAACCAGTTGTCGCATTCTTTATGGCCAGTACTGTATTTCAGAGTTATCAAGAGTGGACACAGGAATGAGCAACCACACTGAACAAGCTATTACTGCGTCGCGAAATCCAGTCAGAGCGGAGCGTTGTGGTCTCGCCGCGAAAAGTGAGAGTCACAGCCGAGTCAAAGCAGAGTCACAGCAGAGTCGCGCGCCTTGCCACAGCAGCGTCGCGCGCTCTGCTCTGACAGGTTTTCGCGACGCAGTAATACAGAAAAGTTGTTGAGGTGTTTTTGTGCACCCCATGGCACCCTAGCTTTCCAAAATTGTTTCTACCTGGCAAATTTTTAAAACCCTAAGGCTCGGTCATTTTTTGACCAAAAGGCCTCGTTTTTGGATTGAAATAATGGTTTCATCCTGAATAATCAGATAATGATTCGAATTTCTCAAAAAAGTAAATTTTCGAGTGAAAAAATATTTTAATTATCCGACGAACTTGGTGGCGCATTGGACGACGGGGGAGGCGTGCACCCTATCATTGTGTATTTACAATCAAAGGTATGAAAGAAAACAATCACTCATTCCTTGCAGCGGTTCTCTTTTTTTTTCAAATACAAACGTGTCACCCCTTATTCATACGTGATTAGTCTTTAATTTTTTAATAATTCCTCGCCCCCCCCCCCCAAATTAACCCACAAACCTGTGTACAAGGTTCTTCCTGGAAGAAGTTATTGATCATAAACTCCAAAATTTTCTCAGCGTCTTTTGTTTCCGCTTGCCGGTAGATGAATTTGATTTGCATGTTTCCTGAATTTTCGAAAATAAATAAATCTTATCAATTTTTGATGTTCAGTTTTAAAAAAAATTAAAGGAAATGCGTCTTTTCTGCAAATCAGGCCGTCTTTTGAATGCATCTTTTCCACGTGTTCTTGTAAATGCTTTTTTCCTGTTTCTCCAGATTCATAACACTATTTCAGCGGTTCCTGTATCAAAGTTTCCCAAATTGATACCACTTTTTTGGTGAAACTCCGCCTATTTTTTTTTACAGTACGTAACTGATTATATGTACATAGAATTGTGATTTGTAGATGTAGATGGAAATTGATGTTTGCGCTGTGAAAATTGCGCGAAAAAGTTTTCAATTACAGCGAGAGATAGTTCAAAAAAGGAGCACGTGTCTATGTGGCTAGAAACTATTGAAATCCGCTAATAACGGGCCATAATGGCACCGCCGTCTGTCTATTTCGCTGTTCAAATGGAGCGAGTTTGCAGCTCTTTATACCGAGTATAATAAAATCAAATCAAAACAGCTTTTCAGCTCTTTTTCTGCACTTTTTACGCAGCTTTAAAAACAGTTCTAGACAGAAAACTTACATTTTTCCCAGGGCAGCACTGTCTCTTTGAAGAAGCAACGTGAAAACTACGAGACGCAGACGAGAGACAGCGTTGCCACGCGACGCAACCGCAGCGGGTTGGGCTTGAACGTGAACAATGGCACTGTCTAGACAAACTTCCACAGAAACGTTACCGTAATACAATACATACATACTTCATATAAAAATAGATTTTCATATCATTCAATCGTATCGCTCCAAATGTCAATCAAGAGAAATCGAAGCAAAAAAAAGAATGATTTTTAGTCTTTTTTTTTACTTTTTTTCTTGAACCTAATGATTGACAGTTCGCATCAAACCGAACGTTTTTTTAGTCACTAGACTCTATATCAGAATAATAATCAGTTAGATCCAACAAACCAGTCTGCATACTTTTGGGGAAACTCGACATGATAACAGCCATTTTTTTAATTCATGATGCGATGGGAATGACAGGTGGGAAGGGAAAGGGAGAATGAGAGGTTGGAGAAAAGGAAACGGTTGGAATGACACTGTTTGGGGGGTAAATGAACATATTATAATATGAACCCTACAGACAGTTTAATGACGTCAAAATTGGATTTGGATCTGCAACCAAACTCACAAGCAAGGAATTTCTGATTTCTAATTGCAAGATCACGAGCGAAATTCAGTTACAACGATCCGTCCTTCAGTGACGAAAGTGCATATCTTACTGTTAGTGCAAAGTGTACATGTGATCTTTAAAGTAGAACTGTGAAACCTTGAGAAGTTTTGAAAGATTTATCGAAAACATTTTTTGGTTGTGGGCACAATAACATTAGACACCTACTAGTACTCTCGTCTCAGCTAATGCTCATCCTTTTTCAAAAAATTAAAAAAAAACACACACACACAGTTGAATCAAGTGCGACCTTAACACATTCAAGGAGAGAGAGTGAACGAAAACAAGAGACCACATTTCTCACTCTTATTCATCCCTCACCACGTATTCATCCCTCCCCTTCTACCTGGCGCATTTTTAAAACCCTAAGGCTCGGTCATTTTTTGACAAAAAGGCCTCGTTTTTGGATTAAAATGATGGTGTCATCCTGAATAATCAGACAATGATTCGAATTTCTCAAAAAAGTAAAATTTCAAGTGAAAAAATAATTTCATTACCCGACGTGTTGTGGAAGAAGAGTTTCTATCTTCACAACTATGAACAACCAACACAACGAACACGTGTCCGACACATCGATCTACGGGAAGAAGTGGAAGAAAGAAGCTGACGTGACCTCCCGAAGCTTAGTAAGAAATGAACGCATCGAGTCGTTCAAGTGATCTCCAACTGTCGAACAATCATCATCCCACTCACGTGACCACCAACAATGCGATAACATCTTCCACGTGGCTCGGCACTATAAAAGGAGAAACTTCGCCCATTCACACGGGCTCTTAGACATTCGACCCCCGGAATCAACACCGTCTTCCGCACAACCCGATTCACGATGACATCTGATGTTCCCCACGACAGCGCACTCGTCGAAGCCGCAACGGCTACGGAACTTTCTCGTTAGTTGTTGTTGTCTTAATAAATAGTCTCCAGTTTCTCCACTCCTGTTCCATGTCCGACGCTGGGTCACCAGCCCTACAGCGTCGGCACATGGTGCATCGACCGTGGTCACAACCCACTGGTGACAGGATTGGGGCTACTGGGCTATCTATTAGCAGTAGGGGTCATGAGCCACCTTGCTCCGGGTCTTCCGAGGGGACACTCCCTGAGGAAGATGTGGCACAGAGCAACGGTCATTCAAAGCACACAAGCTTTAATTTCAGCACAACCAGTGGTGCACAAAGCACCCACCATAGCTGAAATCACACAATTATCTGAACCACCAATGCAAATTACACAATCTTGTCCAACATAGGGAAAGCCACAAGCTTCCCATTCATTAGCAGCGCAAAAACCCTTTTGCACAAAACAAGCTGCTTCAGCTTTGAAAACCAGAGCTTTTCTATCATGTAAATTGTTGCAGTCCACTGCAACAGGTGGGAAGTTGTGATGCACTATCATGACATTATCAGTTGCCAAGGCGCCCACGGCAATTGTGGTATGTTACGAGAGTGACCAGCAATTCGGCATTTTCATCAAACAAACAAGCATATCCCCCACATGGGAGATAATGGCGTCACCCCTAATACGGTCGTCAGCATTCAGCTTGCACTCAGCCACCGCGGAAGGCAATCAAGAAAATGTCGGTCTCCTTGTGTCAAGGAAGACTGCAGAGCTTTCCGGAGATTCCTGCCCGTCTCCACCCGTACTTTAAGAGACGATAAAACAGTCGAGTCGGAACTTAACCGATACTGTTTGGTTAAAAATAATAAACACAGAGAACAAAGCGACTTCTCTTAACACCTATGAACTCTTATTTCATAGGCAAATAACCTCTTACAAATGGCATTCCGCTACTCTTATAACCAAAGATCATTTCAGCTGATCTCCAAGAGAATACGATTTGTCCGCCGAGATCTCGGAGCACCAAACGGCGAACGACGCCACTCTCAAAGGAACGCAGACACCATCGCTCCTCCGCTCGGCCAACTCATCTGGCTCCGAGTCAAAATACGGAAAATGGACCAATCTCGGTCCAGCAAAAACACGCTTCACAAAGCGGGCCACAAAGGCCAAAAACCTCATCAAAGAGGTTGCCACCATCTTGGCAAAACCGGTGGCTCCAGACTTCCTAAGCGTAGTTCAAAGCTGCTATCGAAAACTGTCCGCGTTTGTGAGCCAACTCTCCGCGTCGGATAGCGAAGCACTAAAACTACTCACGGAAAACCCGGCCTTATCACCGTCACATGAAGTCGGCAACAAGAACTTCCTAGCACTGACTCAACACATTGAGGCACAACAATACCCAGGGTTAGTAATAGTATGGAGAACCTCCTCGAAAAAGCTGAACACATCATAACCCAAAATAGCATGTCTTACAATCCTCAACACAAAGAGGACGCAACCCCTATCATCAACCTAGGAGTTAAGATGGCTCTCAAAACGCGCCATCGGCCAACAGTTCCGAATCCAGCCAGAAACCTGCAAGCCATAATGGCACTACCAGGACCAATGAGGCAAGCATCAGTGATACACCTACACCACCAATCGCTCCTCCGACAAAGCAGGACGTCCCACACCTTAATCAGAGCCCACAACTGGCTTCAGAAGAGGTAAACATGGAACAAATAATACGCCTAGTGCTAGCGCCAATCGCATCAAAATTGGAGCAAGTAGCGCAGATAAAACATTCCTTTGCGCAGGTACAGCAGCAATTAGCTCAGAAACAGCAGCACATGGCTCAAGCTCACAGATTCTGGTCTCTAGTCACAAACCACTCCAGGCAAACATGGAGACAAGGAAAGATCAGCTAGAGCAAAACACGCATGATCGTTCCCTACGAAGTCCAGCAGTTCTGAACGAACCCGAGCACATCAGCTCGATCACGTCGCAGCCCAAGCGATTGCAAATCCCTCAAAGCTCACATGGCAGTCATAATTTGCCTGAAGTATCTCACAACGAGTTCACTCCAAAGCTCCCGAACACAAAGGGAGTCCAAAAACACAATCACCGCAACCATACATCTCAATAGTCCCCTACAGCCGGACCAACAGTCTGCTGAAGCTGGTATCTATAACAAAGGGTTATGCGGTTCATTCACAAACTTCTGAAAAGAAGGAACACACGATATCCAAACACACCTTAATTCTGGATATCCAAACTGAGGGGTGAGGTAATTTATTGGCCGCAGAGGCACACCAAAAACAATCATCTGAGATAACGCACCCGCATTCACACTCGGGTATTCCATGATCAATGTCGACATCCGGACAATGGTCAATTCAAGTCAAACACTCGCCTCGTACTTAGCATCCAAAGATATCGAGGTTAAACAAATCACACCATTCGCCCCATGGCAAGGTGGAGTTATGAAAGAATCGTGGTAATCACCAAAACCATGTTCTACAAAATCATCGGAAGACTACAACTGCCCTCCCTTGAAATCGAAACACTACTCATAGAATGCGAAGGCATTATAAACAGCCGACCAATAACGGCAAATCCGATCACCATATCGGACACTGAGGCTCTTCGCCCAATTGATTTTTTGCTCCCACAGGCACACATATCCATTCCCAATCACACAGGGAACCAATCATCAGGCAAACCATCACCTACCGAAAAACAAACACGAGAATACATGAAACATCTCGACACCATTCGCCTACAGCTTTGGGACGAGTTCTACAATGAACTCTACACTGGAAAACTTGCACCAAAGTACAAATTTAAAGCACACGCCACCACTGCACCACAACCGAATCACATCGTCCTTGTGGAAAGACCCAAAGTCCCACGCTACAAGTGGCCACTTGGACGCATCATGCAACTTCTCCCATCCAAAGATGGAAAAATTAGATCGGGCATCGTCCGATGCAACAACACACTCATTGAACGCGCAGTAAACCAACTTATACCGATAGAGCTCACAACAAGCTCCGAATAAATTTAGTTCACAATGAACAACCTCAAAAAAAAACCCGCCAATACGGTTCTCTTCTTGCCTCCCCCCAGTGTTGTGGAAGAAGAGTTTCTATCTTCACAACTATGAACAACCAACACAACGAACACGTGTCCGACACATCGATCTACGGGAAGAAGTGGAAGAAAGAAGCTGACGTGACCTCCCGAAGCTTAGTAAGAAATGAACGCATCGAGTCGTTCAAGTGATCTCCAACTGTCGAACAATCATCATCCCACTCACGTGACCACCAACAATGCGATAACATCTTCCACGTGGCTCGGCACTATAAAAGGAGAAACTTCGCCCATTCACACGGGCTCTTAGACATTCGACCCCCGGAATCAACACCGTCTTCCGCACAACCCGATTCACGATGACATCTGATGTTCCCCACGACAGCGCACTCGTCGAAGCCGCAACGGCTACGGAACTTTCTCGTTAGTTGTTGTTGTCTTAATAAATAGTCTCCAGTTTCTCCACTCCTGTTCCATGTCCGACGCTGGGTCACCAGCCCTACAGCGTCGGCACACGACGAACTTGGTGGCGCATTGGACGACAGGGGAGGCGTGCTCCCTCTTTCTTACACTCTCATATTGTGGCATTTATTCAAATTTGGCAAATTGGCGAGACGCCGAGATTAATCGTGAGTTTTTCCCATTTTTTGAAAAAGGATGTGCATCAGCTGAGACGATAGTAATATCAAGTCGCAACGGTTCATAAGCTCTCAAATGAACTTTTTCCCATTTTCTGGTGCAACACTTGGATGCGAACTTGGCTAAAGGTGTTTTTTTTTTTCAATTTTCACGATTTTGATCGTTTTTTTTCTATGTTTTTTAAAGCTACAACTCCAATATTTTCCAAAGTCTTCAATATCTATTCATTTATACAGACAATGAGAAAAACTAAAGGAAAAGTATATTTGACCCCTAACCAGCAATTTGCAATTGCTAAAGGACGCGAGCAGGGACGAACTCTCAGGCAACTTGCTGAGCAGTTCAACGTCGATCGTTCCACAATTTGAAAATTTTTGAAGCGCTGAAGAGCTCAAAATAGACGATCAGTGAAGGGAAGACACACTAACAGACAGAAACATCGTACGCGCATTGAGAAGCAACCCTAGGCTCAGTGCCCCCGAAGTTGTCGATCAGGTTTTTCCCGGTGGATCACCTGTGGCAAGGCGCCTGAACAATGCTGGACTGTTCAGCAGAAGACCTGTGAAGAAGCCGTAAGCACCGTGGCGGCAAGTCGATGTGGCAGGCTGGCATCATACCGTTGCGTTGGCCTCTGGGTACAGGACAAAGTCAAATAAGAAACAGTTTAGAGATGAGAAAATATTGGAAGAGCCAGGCCTTATGTGTAGCTTCAGCACTTTCCAATTTTGATTTTTCATTAATATTGTTTATCGTGTCCAAAAATTGATCTTCTTATCAATGTTTCTTGCAAATTATTTGTTGTCTGCAAACAATTTGTTGACTTTGATATTTCTGCAAAAGCGGTAATTCACAAAAGTGCACCTTGGGTGCAAATAACCTCGCCTCGCAATCAAAAAAATTTATAGGTCTGCTGTCGGTTTTTTTTTGTTGATTTAGGGGCTTTAATAGCATCCTGCCCTTGGCAAGCGCGCCCTATCGCATGTCTGAGTCTCCACAGTGCAGAGCAAAAATGGAGACGCAGAGACGCAAGTGAAAAGCAGAGCTGGTCAGAATACCATGACCTTTTCTTTTCCAAAAATTTAAAATTCAAGTTTCGCAATGACTGAGCTCCCTCCCAAAAGTGCCTATTCTCAAATTCCGAGCCAACCAACATCTCCATAGCTACTACATACAAAAGAAAAAGACCACCGCTCGCTTCTTTTCTCATTCCTTCCCCCATTTTCCTTTCACAAAATGCTCCGCACAGCTTTCATCCTAACTGTACTTTTCACCGTTTCCAATGCCATCAAGTGTCATCAGTGTGGCGGAGCCGAGAATATACCAAAGTTCGCCAAAGACGCGTTAAACAAGCTGAACATCTCGGCGGACAGTGTGGGTTTTAACATGTTTCTGTAAATTAAAAAAAAGGAAGATTTCAGTTGTACGGGGATTGCAAAGCCACTTCGGGAGGCGATGTGTGCTCAAACGGCACTTTTTGCATCAAAAGAGCTAGTGAGTTAAATTGAGTTGCATCGTCAAAACATGAAACCCCGCCCACTTTTCGTCCCTGGCCACGTGTTTTTTTCAGAAGTCTACCAAATTGGATACAGTGGCGTCAATTTAAAATGGACGTCTTTTACGAAAGTAGGGCGAAGGGAATGTCTGTCTGTCTGTCTGTCTGTCTGTCTGTCTGTCTGTCTGTCTGTCTGTCTGTCTGTCTGTCTGTCTGTCTGTTTGTCTGTGTCTCTGTCGCTCTGTCTGTCTGTTATACTCGGTATAAGACGCTGCAAATTCGCTCCAATTGCACTGTGGATTTTGCATCGTTGTGGATGGAGTGAGACTCAGAGAAGAGAGAGAGAGAGAGAGAGAGAGAGAGAGCGAAACATCGGCCACGCTCTCTCAATTTTCTGCACTCTCTCGCTGCTTACGCAGCCATCTCTTGGGTTGTTCTGATGGAGAAAATTTGCAGGGCTTAATACCGAGTATATTTAGAGGCCGCAACGCGGGTGGGCGGGGCGAGGGAAATTTTTCTCAACAGATTCGCTTCGCCGCCTTTACCGTCCTGTACTGCGGCTCCTGGGTATTGGATCGATAAAAGTATATTAGAAAATTTTAGGCCGGTTCCGAACTGCGGGTTTGAAAATGTTTTTGAAAGGGTATTCTCGCATCTCTACGTCTCCACCTTTGCAAGCGCTCAGCTAAACATTCCAGATTGCTCTGCACTGTGGAGACGCAGAGAATGCGATAGGGCACGTTTGCCTTTACGATGACGTAATGGTATACTAGGTATAAAACGCTGCAAACAAACTCCATTAGAACAACCAAAGAGAGCCCAATATTTCCAGGGTTGCGCCACACTGCGCGAGGATAACAAAGGTGTGCCCACGGACACTTGCTACGACTTGGGACAAGTCAGCAACAGTAACTCGACGGGATATACAGCGGTAAGAGACAGACAAACATACTTCCTACGACATTATTTTAATTTTAGAACCGCGTCGATTGCTATTGCCAGAAGGACTTCTGCAACTCTGCTCAAAAGTGTTCAATGGCTTTATTGGCAGCAATTATTATTATTTCCATAATTTCCTCATTTTAACACAAGTTCTAAAAATATATTACACGTTATTCAAATCAAGCATAATAAAATTCACACTCTTATATACTTTTTCTTGTTGAGCAACGATCGCTTCTTTCGCCGCAACACTTGAAGCTTTTTGAAGCATTCGCAGGCGGTTCGCAGGTTTTTCCGGGAGTCAAGTTGAGGAAAACAAAAACCGCCTTCGGAGCCCTGAAAAAACATAGAAGGATATAAAATCAGTGGTTTGTTCACCTGGTCCTTGCATTTTTCAGAGCACGCTAGCTGGCGGGTCTCACAAATACGACCATCCAGTGGGGCCATGTATTCGTAGCATTTACAGCTGAAAGTTTTAGAGTTAAAGCATTCGTATGTGGATTTTTGGAAAAATTTTTCATTTTTCAAAAATTTCGAAAAAAATTTTTTTTTTTTTTTTTAATTTTGAAAAACAAATTTTTTTGTATTTTTTTCTTTTTATTAATCACTGTCTACTATTTCAAATACTGACGGCATGCCAGCCCAACGTACAGGAAAACGCGCTGGCGCCCTCTCTGCTCTGCGTCTCCACAGTGCAGAGCGTTCGTTTTTCTTTTTTCGCCTAAAGCGTACAAAATGGAGACACAGAGACGTGCTAGAAAAGCCATGATTTACATGATAGTAACACTAACTTCAATAGAACGCACTTGCATTTCAGTCAAGTCGCTACCGGTTTTTTGCGCTCCTAAATCAAAATTTGAAAAAAAAAATTTTTTTTAATTTTGAAAAACATTTTTTTTTTGAAAAAACTGAATTTTCTTTCAACATCTGTTCGTTAAATACTGTATACTGATAGCCAGCACGGCATGCCGACTCTACGTACAGGCAAACGCGCTGGGGGCCTCTCTGCTCTGCGTCTCCACTGTGCAGAGCGTTTGTTTTTTAGCTTGGAAAATGGAGACGCAGAGACGTGCCAAAAAAACTATAATTTACATGTCGGTAACATCGCTTGCATATTAGTCTACCCAATCAAAAATTGAAAAAAAAATTTAATTTTTTTTTTTTTGAAATTTTTTGAAAAAAAAATTTTTCTCAAAATAATAAATGTTTTTTTTTTCTTTTTGTTAATCACTGTATACTGTCTCAAATACTGACGGCATGCCAACCCTACGTACAGGCAAACGCGCTGGCGCCCTCTCTGCTCTGCGTCTCCACAGAGCAGAGCGTTCGTTTTTCTTTTTTCGCCTAAATCGTGAAAAAGGAGACGCAGAGACGTGTCAGAAAAGCCATGCTTGGCATGATAGTAACACCAAATTCAATAGAACGTCTTTGCATTTTAGTCAAGTCGCTACCGGTTTTTTTGCGCTCGTAAATCAAAATTTGAAAAAAAAAAACAATTTTAATTTTGAAAAAAAAAATTTTTTTTTTGAAAAAACTGCATTTTCTTTTAACATCTGTTCGTTAAATACTGTATACTGATAGCCAGCACGACATGCCGACTCTACGTACAAGCAAACGCGCTGGGGGCCTCTCTGCTCTGCGTCTCCACTGTGCAGAGCGTTTGTTTTTTAGCTTGGAAAATGGAGACGCAGAAACGTGCCAGAAAAGCCATAATTTAAATGTCGGTAACATCAAATGTAATAGAACGCACTTGCATTTTAGTCTACCCAATCAAAAATGGAAAAAAAATAAATTTTTTGAAAAATCTGAAAACTTTTTTCTCAAAATATTAAATGTTTTTTTTTCTCTTCGTTAAATACTGTATACTGTCTCAAAAACTGATAACTAACACGGCATGTCAATCCAGGCAAACGCTTTGCCTCTCTATCGCCGTCTCTGCGTCTCCACAGTGCAGAGCGTTCGTTTTAGCTAAAAGCGTGCAAAATGGAGACGCTTTGTGCCCCTAAACCAAAAATTCCTGCATAAACAAACGTTCTCATCTTTGACACTTCACACACATACACACATACACACATACACAACAAACCTGAAATTGAACCCATCCCATCCAATACAATGGCCATACCAAAAGTTGTCCGTCTTGCAAACCTCGTCACATGCCTGATGATCCAAAAAGGTGCACGCGGTTCTGAAAAAAAGGCAAAATAAATTGGAATTGAAACGTTTTCCTATTTTCCCGTGACCATTCCCTTATTGTTGGCCGGTCTTAGCAGGACAAGGCGAGGCGAGAAAAAGAAACAGACGGGACAAATGATGCGTTTCGGTGTCTTTCTCGCCCAGATTCTGGGTGTGAAAGTGATCAAAAAACAGGAAAAAATTGAATAAATGATTTCGGGCGGGTTACAGTTTCCCGGTGCGTGTAACAATGCGGGTGGCTCGCTGACTGGCTATTAGCCGTTGAAAATAGCTGTGACGCGGGTTTAAGCCACCCATCAAAAACAGCTATTAGCCACGTACGTCAGAGCCGAATGCACTGTGCACACGCACCGAAAAATAAACAGCTAATAGACAAGAAGTTCCTTCAAAAATCTCAAACGGAAGTTAGACAGTTAGACAAAATGAGACATTGAATAAAATATAGGATAAACAGACAACAAAAACAAGACACAGTTAGATGGTTAGACAAAAGTTAGACGGTTAGACAAGACGTTAGACAGTTTGACAAAACGCTAGACAGTTTGACAAATCTTTAGACAGTTAGACAAAACGTTAGAAAGTCAGAAAAATCGTTAGAAAGTTAGACAGTTAGACAAAACTTTAGACAGGTATTGCCGGCCCGCCAAAATGGTCAAACGCGCTCCGCTGTACTCAGTACTACGTGGATTTCATTTTGGTCTCCAAATTATTTCATTTCACGTATAAATTCAACGTGAAATGAAATATTTTGGAAACCAAAATGAAAATTGGATAGCGTTGAGTTCAGTGGAGCGCGTTTGATCATTTTGGCGGCTCTACATTAGACAAAATTTGTTTTTGAAGATGGAAAATTTGTCTAACTGTCTAATTCTTGTCTAACTGTCTAACTTTTCATCTAACAGTCTAGCTTTTTTCTCTAACTATCTCACTTTTTGCCTAACTTTCTAATTTTTTTTTGTCTAACTGTCTAACTGGAAAATCGGAAGGCGTCACTTGGTTTCTCTTATCTTATCATTATCAAACCCCTGTGCTTTCTATTGGTGGAAAACTTGCGAAAAATTGGATTTAGTGTAGGTCAGAAAATCGTTTTTTATTTGTTGGGAAGAAGTCTGCGACTCTTCTTCAAAATGCATTTATTGAGAATTATTTTCATAATACCATTTTTTTTTTAAAGAAATCGACATCCATTGATTTTTAAAAATTATGAAAATGTGATAAAATAATATTGTGTTTTCAATCGAGTTGCAGCATGAGAACGAGAGAAAAAAAGACATGTTTTCTCTGCTTCTCT
Source organism: Caenorhabditis japonica (assembly GCA_963572235.1). Lineage (NCBI taxonomy): Eukaryota > Metazoa > Nematoda > Chromadorea > Rhabditida > Rhabditidae > Caenorhabditis > Caenorhabditis japonica. The sequence goes on along the minus strand of OY754343.1, from coordinate 18,471,945 downwards.
TCGAATCGAACTGTGTTTTCGTGGTCGCGCGAAAAAAGTGGGCGGAGTCACGCGTTCTCATGTCGCAAGTCGATTGAAAAAAACAATAACATTTAAACATGAAAATAGGAAATGAAAAATGAAATGGGCATCTCAACAAAAAAATTTATTGAAAATGGAAGGAAGTGAGTTTTATGGAATGATAAAATGTCTATAAATTTGTCTATAGGACGTCTTGGAGCAGATCAGAACTTCTGGGCTCAGTTTTCGATGACTAGACCCTGTATCGCTTTATATCGAATTGTCTGCGTCTCTACTGTGCAGAGCATTGTGCCCACTAGCTGTCTAACTGTAAAATCAGAAAGCGTCATTTTTAAAGGCCATGCCAATGTACTTCCGTGTCATCACCTTTGTTGTTTTCTCTTATCTTATCATTATCAAACCCTTGTACTTTTGTTTGGTGGCAAACTTGCGATAAATCGGATTTAGTGTAGGTCAAAAGGAAGACGTCTGCGTCTCATACTTGTTCTAAAGAATGGAACTGCTACGGAATAGACGCAGACCAGTAGAGAAATGTCTCGCCGTCTGCGTATCGTAGAAATTCCATGGTGGAGCAGTTATAGGTATGGAACTGATACGTGACGCATAGACGCAGACAGTGATGGCAAGAGAGTGCACCGCTAGCGGAGGCGGTAGAGAAAAGAGATACTGTATCGCCCTCGCCGTCTGCGTCTCGTGGCAGTTCCACGCCGTAGCAGTTCTAAGGGTTTGAGCTGCTACGTGAGGCATAGACGCAGACGATGAGAGCGAGAGAGTGCACCACTGGTGGAGGCGGTAGAGAAAAGCGATACTGTCTCGCCCTCACCGTCTGCGTCTCGTAGCAGTTCCACGGTGCAGTATTTTTAAAGCATGGGACTGCTACGTGACGCATAGACTCGGACGGTGAGGGTAAGAGAGGGCACCACTAGCAGAGCCCTAGAGAAATGAGGCACTGTCTCGCCGCCTACGTCTCGTAGCAGTTCCACTTGACTCATAGACGCAGATGGTGAGGGCGATAAAGTGTGCCGCTGGCGTAGACGGTAGAGAAAAGATATACTGTCTCGCCCTTACCGTCTGCGTCTCGTAGCAGTTCCATGTAACGCATAGACGCAGGAAGTGATAACAAGAGAGTGCACCATTAGCGGAGACGGTAGAGAAAGTAGGCGCTCACTGTCTCGCCATCACCGTCTGCGTCTCGTAGCAGTTCCATGTAACGCATAGACGCAGACAGTGAGAGCGCTTCACCGTCTGCGTCTCATTTCCTTGCGGTTTGTAATTGTCAGGCAGGCACGCACGCAAAAAAGGAAAGAACTTTTTTAGTGCGTGTCCGAACCGTTTTCTATTTTATTTACAACGCTCACTCGAATCGACCTTTGATTTCGTTCAAGTGGCTCCACTGCAATTATCGAGAAGTTGGAGGAGGGAAAACGACGTTTATAGACGCGTTCTACACCCCCCCCCCCCCCCCCCCCCCCGATTTTTATGATCCTGTCCCCCTCTCGTTTTGGCGAGATTGAAACGACTTTTGACCTACCTAAATGACTATAATTAGGAATTAAAGTTATGGGAATTGGGGGGGGAGGAGGTACAAAGTTTAATGGTTATGCGACTAGAATTACGGTAATTACTGACTAATTAGTACATGGACTTTTTTCTAGGAATGGTTTTTGTGTCTGCGTTTTGTTGGTGGCTACTAGCCATTGAAAACGGCTATTAGCCATCGAACTCGGGCGCGTCTCGAATCAAAGGGCTATTAGCCGTTTTTTCACGTGTTTTCTAATTTCTGCTTCTTGGCTTTCTCAAGAAGTTTTTGGCGCGTATATGGCTGGCATAGACAGAGATGTGGCTAATAGCCAAGGGAAACGGCTAATAGCCATAGACGACGGCTAATAGCCATTGAAAAGGCATCGAATTCACATGACTTTGGCTATTGGCTATTTTGGACTTTTTATGCATCAAAACGCGCCGCCTGCCTGTTAAACACGCCCCATTTTTTTCCAATTATTTTTTACTGAGGTGTCACCCGACTTTCAATGGCTATCAGCCACATAGCTGCCTGAGCATGCCCTATGCCCAATTTTCGACAGCTAATCGCCATTTTCAAGCAGGCCAAAGACTCGGGACCGTGACTCACCTGACCCTAATAGGCTGCCACGAGAGTAGAAATGCGACGAACACGACAAGAAGCATTGTTCAGAAGAAGAAGGTGTCGAGATGATGTCGCTGCCAACGTCTCCTTTTCACTGCCACAGCAAACTTCTAAAGTGAATGGGAGAAAAAAGGGGGCGGAGCCGCGTGGCGACGGCTGAATGATACTTGTTAGCAAGAGGGTGTACGCAAAGAGAAGAGACGCAGAGGAAATGGTTTCGGAAAAACGAGAGAAGCGAAGCGCGACGTCTTCTTGACATTCTCTGGATGTTTCTGGATACTTTTTTGGTTTTATTGATAGGTAATAATGTCACTTGTTTTAGATTGGCAATTTGCTTGCGTGCGCGATTTATGGGGTTATTCACGAAATGGCAAAAAATGGCGAAAAACGGCAAAAAACTGCGCGAAAACTGGGAAAATGCTTCGATTGATCTGAAATTTTGGGAAATGAGGGAAAAAACTCTCCCGGACATTCCCACAAAATTTCAGACCAAAATATCGATTTTTAAGAATTATTGCTTTTTTGTCTGAAAATGCTTAAAATCGATATTTTGGTCTGAAATTTTGTGGGAATGTCCAGGAAAGTTTTCTCCCTCATTTCCCAAAATTTCAGATCAATCGGAGCATTTTCCGAGTTTTCGCGCAGTTTTTTGCCGTTTTTTGCCATTTTTTGCCATTTCGTGAATAACCCCATTAGAATTGAAGAAGAAAAGGGAAAAAAGGAAAGAAAATAAAACAAAACAAATTAGCTCAAGTGTTGACGGAAACATAAATCATTTATTTTTTGTCATGAAATTCTTATAACGGCAAGCCAAAGCGTGTTCGCACTTTCTCGAGCCTTTTCTTGCGTCTCTGCGTCTAGCTAAACTAGGCAAAACAAACGCTCTGCCCTGTGGAGACGCAGATAATGCGAGAGGGCGCCTTTGCCTTTACGTAAGGCCTAGCACGCCGTGAGACGCAAGGACAGGCGCTAGAAAATTTGTCTTCAAAGGGCCAGCCGTGCAAGCCTGCTGAGATAAGAAAATGGCGCGCTTATCGGCGTGTTTTGGCGATTCGCGAAATCTTGGCATATTGCCAACTGTTTTTCTTGGTTTTTATTTTTTAATAAATTCTACTACTTATTTCACAAGCAAACTCAAAACTATTATCACTGTCCGCTGCTAATAGAAAAATTACAAAAATTTGAAAAAAAAATTCGAAAATTCAAAAATCCAGAAAAAAAATTTTATCGAAAGGAGTTCTTACAAGGGAAGTGTTTGATTCCTCCTAATCTAGAATTTCCCAAAATTTCAGCATAGGTGCTTTCGACTATGCTGATTCCATTTCTGCAATAAAAACCGGCTAAATGCTCACGTGAGCCAGGTTATGAGCTCATAAACTTTTCCTACGGTTAAGCATTTTTTGCGTGAACCGAATAGTGTACTAGAACCGATACTGCAGAAAACATCGGTTGGTTGGTTCAGTGGTTCGGTTGCAGGGTTCAAGTCGGGAGGTCACGGGTTCAATTCCTCCTCATGCAAATCTTTTTTTGCATTTTTTTGGTGTGATTTTTTCAGCCAGTAAAAGTCAGAAAAAATCGGTTACATTTACTTTTTTTCAGATTTTGAGTGAATATTCCGGTTGCAAACAGCTTCGAGAGTGCATTTATGACAAAAAGTCAAACACTTTTTTTTTGATTTGGCGACATTTTGAGCCATTGGGCACATGCAAAATTTTTTTTTTCAAATTTTTTGAATTATCGTTTTTGATCTGTTTTTGACCTGTATCCGCGTAAACTCTTCTTTTTGGTATGCAATTTGGATGTACCCGTCTGTCTCTTGGTGACCTTATAAGAACTGTTTCTTGATGACCCTCTTCGTGTTGGTTCAGCAAAATGACGATCCGATCAGCCAAATTCTGATCCCAACAATCCAATTTTGGCTTTTTGGTTCATCCTTGATTACAGCAGTAGCGTAGGCTGAAATAACAAGCTTGGAAGACATAATTACCTACAAACAACTGGGGAATTCGGTGTTTTAGGTAAAATTACAGTGTAACCCCCCATGAAATACCAGTGTAACCCCCCTCGGAAAAGGAGGATATAGTCCCCCGCAGGTGCAAACGCGCTCCACCGAATTGACATATATAGTTCGTGTAGAGGACGCCGAATTGTCATCATTTTTCATATTTCACTCATCATTTTTCATATTTTCTGTCGTTTTCGAGGATTTTTTTCTTTTTTTTATTGGTTTTTTGAAGCAAGTGATTTGGCTGTAATTCGACTTCGCTCAATTTTTGCTGGGTTTGTTGCTATTCTGTTATATGTAGGATATTCTGATACAGCGGGGGGCTATTCTGATATGACGGGGGTTATTCTGATATGATGGGGGTTATTCTGATATGACGGGGGCGATATTGATATGGGAAACTAAGCAAATTCGCAAGAAAAAAACAGAAGTGGGGGGGGGCTGTTCTTACCTTTTCCGACGGGGGCGATAGTGGTATGAGGTGGGGGGCTTATCTGATAAATTACCTAAGGTATCAGAATGACCCCCCATTTCTACTGGTGGGGGATTATTCTGGTATATCAGTATACCAGTGTAGCCCCCCCAGACAGTATAACCCCCCACCGAGTAAATCGGGGCAAAATCAACTGACGGGGGGACTATGCTGGTCCTTGGGGGGTCATATCAGGCGGGGGGGCTATACTGATAAATTACCGGTGTTTTATATCCAGTTTCTCGCTTTTCCAGTTCATTTAGAACAATCAAAAAGTTTACGCGGATACAGGTCAAAACAGATCAAAAACGATAATTCAAAAAATTTGAAAAAAAAAATTTTGCATGTGCTCAATGGCTCAAAATGTCGCCAAATCAAAAAAAAAGTGTTTAACTTTTTGTCATAAATGCACTCTCGAAGCTGTTTGCAGCCGGAATATTCACTCAAAATCTGAAAAAAAGTAAATGTAACCGATTTTTTCTGACTTTTGCTGGCTGAAAAAATCACACAAAAAAATGCAAAAAAAGATTAGCATGAGCAGGAATTGAACCCGTGACCTCCCACCTGAACCCTGCAACCGAACCACTGAACCAACCAACCGATGTTTTCTGCAGTATCGGGTATAGTACACTATTCGGTTCACGCGAAAAATGCTTAACCATAGGAAAAAGTTTATGATCTCATAACTTGGCTCACGTGAGCATTTAGCCGGTTTTTATTGCAGATTTAGAATCAGCATAGTCGAAAGCACCTATGCTGAAATTTTGGGAATTTCTAGATTAGGAGGAATCAAACACTTCCCTTGTTAGAATTTTCTACAATTTTGCCAGAGCGTTTAAAAAACAATTCGCTATTTTTTGATATTAAAGTTACATCCTGTTCATGCCGTCATTTTTGAGAAAAATTGCAAAATTTTGAAACAAAACATTCGAAAATTCAAAAATCCAGAAAAAAAAATGTTTTTCTCAAAAACGATTTCTTGGAATTTCCTGAAACTTTGCCAGGACTTTTTCTACAAAATTCTCTATTTTTTGATGGCAAAGTTATTCCCTGTTTATGACGTAATTTTTGAGAAAACTTCAAAAATTAAAAAAAAAAGTGAAAAAATTCAAATATCCAAAAAAAAAAAAGTTTTTCTCTACAACTATTTTTTTTGGAAATCTCTGAAACTTTGCCATAAAGTTTTTCAAAAAACTAACAGAAAATTTTCTATTTTTTGATAGTAAAATTATACCCTCTTCATGACGTCATTTTCGAGAAAAGTTGCATTTCTTGGTCAGCAGTTTATCGTCACGGTGTTTGCGGACCTGTATACAATTTGTTTCGTTGTTGGTCGTATTATTGTTTTAAAAAATTTGTCACCTGGCGAGAGGCGCGAACTTGAAAAATAGGCTCCGCCCCCTCGCCAAGATTTTTCTGCAATGGCTGCACCTCCGTTTGCAAGCGCGCCGCGCGCGATTTTCTGCTTGGAATTTTTGTTTATTTTTTCCGCCAAACCTTCACAAAAAATACATAGTTAAACGTATTTTCCATATTTTTGCGAGGAATTTTTGCGCGAATTTTTGCTTTATTTATTTGTTTCGAATTTTTATAAAATTATTGTTTTTCAATGATTTTTTTTGTATTTTTTCTGTACCTATGCAGACGAATTTTGCTGCCATTGTATTTCATAGGTTCATAAAAATAATAAATCAAGCCAAATTCTGTAATTTTTTCAACAATTTCAGACCTCTGATCAAACAAAACACATATAATTCATCGAAGATTTATTTTTTATCCTGGAAAAAAAGTTTACAGACAATATCAGCAGATTATGGATCCTGCCGAGCGATCATCGCCTACCTGCCCCACAAAACCTTCATTTCAGAAAGGTACTGGAAAAATTTGATTAAATATTAAAAATTAAATTTAAATAAATAAAAAAATTAAAACACGTTGAATTCATTTCCAAATGAAGCAATCGTCGTCATCCAAGTGTGTTCAGGTCAGGCCGGGGCAAATTGAAGGATTGACGTCTCTGAAAAATATCCAAACATATGAGGTTGAAACGAAAGAAAAATCCACGCGATGCGCAGATGAGCGAAAGCCAGCATATGCAAATATACTGTCGCTTTTAAAAAAGGTTACAAAAAAACTTATAATTGATTCGTGACGGAGTGACATTTCACGTGAAACTGTGAGACGAAAATTCTCTTGATTTCTTCAATTTTTTCGAATAAAAACGTGAAAAAAATTGTCACTCCGCCACGAATCAATTATACCATTTTCTCATAAAATAAAAACTCACAGGAGGATCGCGATTTTCTGGAAATAGGGAGAGCTGTCGCCTCTCTCGATGCCACCGACTTTCCCAAAGGACCAGAAAATTCTGCCGCATTTATTCATTTCTCGTCGGCAGTTTTTGCGCATTATTTGGCGATGATCTGGGTCATCTGCAAAATATTATTATTGTCATAAAAAAGTTTAAAAATATTAACAATTAAAACTCACACATTTTTAAATCGATAGCCAGGCAAATAATAAACAATACCTGGAAAATCTGAAAAAGAATGCCAGAAAATCGTTTTCCAGCAAAAAAATTGTTTATTTCATAAATTAACAAATTGTTAAAAATGACAAAATTAGTTTTAATATGTATTTTTGTAAAAGTTTGGCGGAAAAAATGAAAAACAATGAGAGAAAATTCCACGCGGAAAATCGCGCGCGGCGCAATTGCAAACGGAGCTGCAGCCATTGCAGAAAAATCTTGGCGAGGGGGCGGAGCCTATTTTTCAAGTTCGCGCCTCTCGCCAGGTGACAAATTTTTTAAAACAATAATATAGAATTTGATGAAAAAAAAATTTATTTACAAAAATAACGCAAAGATGAACAAAAACAAACAAAAACGACTTTGAAAAATGTAGATTTTTTATTAATAAGTACAAATAAATACTACAAGAGAACGTTTTACCTCGCTTTTGCCTGAAAAAAATCAAAAGGATGAAAAAACAGGATAGTTGATGGTTTCGCGCTCCACCGCGCAAAACCACAGCGTCACTCACATAACAAGAAGCTCCAATATTCTTCTCATTATTCGCCAACAACGGTATTTCCCCATTCAACCCAGGCTCTCCCGGAGGAGCAGCACCCCCAGCAGCACCATTCTGAAATGCAAACCAGTGAAAAAGTGGGCAAAACTCTTAAACCTTAAACCTTTGGCTTTGGAAGTCGGGCTTTTGTCGGAATTTTGGCTAACGGATTCTCCTCGTCGTCATCAAACTCGTCCTTCTTCTTCTCCACCTTCTTCACCTTCACGTCAAACTTTACGTCATCTGGAAGAGGAAAGATGGGTAGCTGGTGAGCAGCTAATGAGCAGCTCAAGGACAGCTAATAGGCAACTAGTGGGCAGGAAACTGATGGACATCAAATTATCAGCTGATTGAACAGATAGTGGACATCTAGTGGGCAGCAGGGGTGGCACAACAAAAAAATTTTGTTTTTGTTTTTTTTGTACCCCAAAAGAATTGTACCCCACTTTTTGGTACTCCTAAAAACGGTACTTTTTGTACCCCACTTTTTCTACTTTTTGTAACCCAAAAGAATTACAAAAAAAAAATTTTTTTTTGCTCTAAAAAAAATTTACAAAAAAACAAAAAAAAATTTTTGTCCTCAAAAAATTTACCAAAAAAACCAAAAAAAATTCCAAAAAAAGTACGTATTTCTGCCAGTTAAAAATACATTTTCAAGTTTTTGTTGAAAATTAGAGGTTTTTGTCAATTCGGAGCATATACCGAATAAGTTTTTGCCCAAAAACCGGAACTTTTTTTCGCCTCTGTGGCTCAAAAAAAAATGTTTTGTCTCACTTTTTTGGTTCCACCCCTGGTGGGCAGCTAGTGGCAGCTAATAAGCAGCTGGTGAGAAAAAATGACAATTTTACCTTCCGACTTTTTAATAATCACTTTTTGATCCGTTCCGCTCGATGTTTTACTCAAATCCTTTGTTCCGCTAGATTTTTTTGACAGTTTTGCTTTTTCGGACTTTGGCTATAATAATGATTTTGTTATTATTGTTATTGCTCTTTTTGCTCACACTTCCACAGTTGATAAGCAACACGCTAAACGACAATAACGAGAAAAATGGGACGAGGGTCTTGAGTAAAATGTCTGGAAGCAAAAGAACTGGTACCTAAGATTCTATGAAGAGAACTAACCTGATACCAAGACTACTAGCATTGTTTGTTCAGTCTGACGACGATGTGGAAAATATATTGAAATGAAGACCAAAAAAACGTTTAGTTTATATTTAAGAATTAAGAATCCAGGAATTTCATTTCTGCGTGGCCACAGGCCGTAATGATTGCAATCTCGGTTCGTATAAAAGCAGCCGAAATCATTCAGTTCCTCAATACGTCTTTGTACGAATCACCGAATCGAAAATGACGTCAGCTTATTTCGGAGTAGCTGGCGGAGGTAATGCAGGAGCACAATCGGCGTACTTTGGAGTCGGAGGAGGACCAGCTGGAGGTGGAGGTGCATCAAAGCTTGGCGGAGGAGGAGCTGCGCCACCGCCAGGAACATCTTGCTACTTGGGAGCCGGAGCCGGAGGAGGTGGAGGAGGAGCCCAATCCGCATACTTTTCCGTCGGAGGAGCCCCGTCGCTTGGAGGAGGAGGTGGAGGAGCCTCAGCTGCCGCTCCGCCCGCGTTTGCCCCACCCCGTGAGTTGGCTACGCATATATTTATATAACATAACCTCATTCATTTCAGCAGCCGGTGGAGGAGCATCTACAATGACAGCAGTCGGAGGAGCCCCTCGCGGAGCATCCACAATGACTGCAGTTGGTGGAGCGCCAATGGGTGGCGGAGCATCCACCATGACTGCTGTGGGCGGAGCTCCAGCTGGAGGCGGTGCCAGCACTATGACCGCTGTCGGAGGAGCACCACGCGGAGCATCTACCATGACCGCTGTTGGAGGAGCCCCAATGGGTGGCGGAGCATCCACCATGACTGCTGTTGGAGGAGCGCCAGTTGGAGGAGGTGCTAGCACAATGACCGCTGTCGGAGGAGCCCCAGCTGGAGGAGGAGCGTCTACTATGACCGCCATTGGAGGCGCGCCACGTGGAGCATCGACTATGACTGCTGTTGGTGGAGCCCCGATGGGTGGAGGAGCCTCGACTATGACTGCTGTTGGCGGAGCTCCAGTTGGCGGAGGAGCGTCCACCATGACTGCTGTGGGCGGAGCTCCAGTTGGAGGAGGAGCATCGACGATGACGGCTATTGGAGGAGCCCCTCGTGGAGCTTCTACTATGACTGCTGTTGGCGGAGCCCCGATGGGTGGAGGAGCATCGACGATGACCGCTGTCGGTGGAGCCCCAGTTGGCGGTGGTGCTTCTACTATGACTGCTATCGGAGGAGCTCCACGTGGAGCATCTACCATGACTGCTGTTGGTGGAGCCCCAATGGGTGGAGGAGCCTCGACTATGACTGCTGTGGGCGGAGCTCCAGTTGGCGGTGGTGCATCTACCATGACCGCTGTTGGTGGAGCGCCACGTGGAGCTTCCACGATGACTGCTGTTGGTGGAGCTCCAATGGGTGGAGGTGGAGCTTCCACAATGACCGCTGTCGGAGGAGCTCCGAGTGGTGGAGGAGCATCTGCTCTTGGTGGAGCCCCAGCCGCTCCAGTGTCGATGAGCGGTGGAGGCGGAGGTGGTGGAGGAGCGGTTTCTGGATACTTTGGAGTCGGTCAAGGAGCCATGGGAGGCGGAGGAACTGGAGCACAATCTGCCTACTTTGGTGTCGGAGGAGGAGGAGGAGGAGGTGGTGGTGGAGCAAAGTCAATGGGCGGAGGCGGTGGTGGAATTCCTGGACAATCCGTGTACATGGGAGCTGGAGGTGGAGGAGGAGCTGGTGCCGGAGCCACCTCGGCTTATTTTGCCCCCAAGTAACAGAAAGAAGTTAACCTATACTATACTCTGTGTTTAGTTGAATAAAGGAGGATGAATTTAAACACATTTTATTTATTTGATTTACTCTAATTATAAATATTTATGCACAATACTGGGCAGTATCACACGAGGCCACCTCGCACGAGTAATATTCGGCGACGCTGTATGCGTTGATATTTTGCCATCCAACCGACAAACTGGAGCTGTATTGCTGCTCAACCACTCCAATATTTGACGTGTAAGACTTGGGGAAGGATGGGTTCCAGGTGGCAAAGCCGTTGAGCTGGAAACTTGATGCTTGATGCGTGGTGGAGGTTTTGGAACTTACCGGAAGAAGTGGGCTACCAGCTGGTTGCTGCCAGTACCATCCTCCGTTGACAAAGCTGAGTCCGATGTGGTAAATGTATGGAGCGGTGAAAGCGGTGGTGTTTTGAGCGATTCCTGGAAGAAAAGAAAGAAAAATAAAGATGTGGAAGAAGAAGAAGAAGAAGAAGGTGAACTAACTGAACAAGAAGTTGTGCTTTTGGTTGTCGAATTCGGTGGCCAGGTATCCGTTCTTGGCAAGGTTTTGGCAAGCGAACTTGGCGGCAGTCCAAGAGGCGGAAATGGTCACGGGACGGAGGCAAACTCCGTATTTGTAAGAGTTTTCGTTGTCAAAGTTGGCCTTGTACTGGGTCCACAAGTTTGGGCAGAAGCAGTTGGCTAAAATTAGTTTTATTAAAATTAGGTGCCGATCTCGAGCTCTAAAAGTTTTTTTTTTAAGCGGGCTGTTATTCTCAGTTATTTTCAAACAAAAAAACGTTCTAGAAGCTTTTGTTTTTTTTTTTCGAAAATTTGGAACATTCTAGGAGTTGCATCATGAATAAATGAGTCGGCTAGCTATCCCTTTTTTGTCTGCGTCTCTTCAACAGCATAGCACTGTGTTTGAGTGGGCGGACGATTAAAAACACAAAATACCTACTTTGCAGAGCAGTTCCCTGAAGCTCTCCAACCAGGTTGAGATCCTTGGAGGTGAAAGCGTAATTTGGAGAAGCGACCTCGGCTAGTGCGTTAAGAAGGGACTCGTCTCCGTCCTGGTCGAAAGCGACGGTAGAGACGGTGACTCCGGAAGACTTGAGACGGTCGGCAATTGGCACCGGGTCAAGTTCTCCTTCTCCTCTATAATGGAATCAGATTTGTTCTGTTTTTTTTTTTGTATTTCAGTTTATCAACTTACTTATAAGCTGACGCATAGACAATCACCAATCTCTTATAGTTGGATCTGACTCCATTGGCTCTTCCGTTTTGAAGAACGTTCTCCGCCGCCCCGATTCCCTTGGCCAAGAACGAGTTATCCGAGCTACTGACCTGGTTGAGCGTCGAGAAAATGGACTGGTAAAGATCATCAATAGACTGAAGAAGGTTCAAGTCGGCCACCACCACGGCGTCATTATTGTAGGTGACAATTCCGATTCTGGTGGATCGCTTGTCCGAGTACTGGGTGCCGATTTTGGTTCCGTTTCCGAAAACAGTGACAATATTGGCGGCCACCGCGGTGATTCCCTCGTTCGTCATTCCCTTCGAGTTGTCCACAACCACGACTACATCGAGCCAAAGGTACGAGAGATCGCCACCACACTCACGGTCCACGTTGGTTCCAGATCGCGGAGTCGGCGGTGGGGTGCTGCCTGCGGATTCCGTAGGCGAAAAGGTGTAATATGGAGTTTGCGCTAAAGCAAGAGCCGCCAACGCGAGAAGGCTCACCAATTTGAACATGGTGCTGAAATTTGTAAATAAATGAAATAACTGATTTCAAAATAGGGAAGAATTAATGATAATGAAAATTATCAGAAAGAGAGGCGTATTTTAAGCCAATTGCCGCTCTGATTCTCCACCCACTTCCCCGCTTCTACGTATTAATTTTTCACTGATAAAGATTATATTTTTATCAGCGTGGGGTGCATCAAGTGATTTTTATTGGGCCAAATAGGATCAATTAGGCTAAGACGATACGACGAAATTTTAATTTTTTTTTTTTGAGAGAAAAAATAATGGCAGTTTCTAATGTGTGTTTTTTGTGAATAAGTGAAATCTTGCCTATAATCTCAGTCATATGCAAAATCGGTTTCAATAATAGAAGGCCATTTTGGAAGGCTGGGGTGCCGTGGGCTATGTCATTATTCTAACACAGGAAACTTAGCCATTGAAAAAGACTAGAAGCCATCGAATTCGGGGCATGTGTCTCTCCGATGGCCATCACGGCACCCCAGCCTTCCAATGGTTTTTCTACCTGCCGCATTTTTAAAACCCTAAGGCTCGGTCAATTTTTGACCAAAAGGTCTCGTTTTTGGATTAAAATAATGGTTTCATTCTGAATAATCAGACAATGATTCGAATTTCTCAAAAAAGTAAATTTTCGAGTGAAAAAATAATTTTATTATCCGACGAACTTGGTGGCGCACTCGAAAGGGACAACTCGGAAGGCAAAAAACAAGAAAAATAAGCTTTTGAGGATATTTTTGGCATTGATAACAAAAAAAAAGAAAATGTTTATCTGCTTCGTGGAAATCGCTTCAAATGGCAGCTAAATCACATTTCCCCCAAATGCAGAGTTACCGACTAACGATCCCTTAAGCGGCGCGCACCGACTTATCATTACCATCGAGCGCAACGGTGAGCGATGGTCAGATGGCCGAGTGGTTAGCGCGTTTGCTCGCCGCGCTAAGGGTCGGGGGTTCGGGTTTTGCAGTGGTGAAATTTTTTTGTTTTTGGCTATTAGCTAGGAATACGGTAATTTATTGCTTGTCATTCTTATTTCCTATTGTATTTTCAATCGACTTGCGGCATGAAAGCGCAAGTCAAGTCTGCAATCACCGTTCTGTCTGCGTCCGTCTCTTCAAATATCATTGTGTTCGCGTGGTTGCTCCCAAATAAGTGGGCGGAGTTTCGCACTCTCATGTCGCAAGTCGATTGAAAACACAATAGCCTTTTTTGCCTAGAATGTTATCGGGGTGACGTGATTGATTTTCTTGCCCACTTATCATTTATCATTGTCAAATAATCAATGAAAAGAGTGAAGCCAGCCTCAAAAATTATAACTTTTAAATTTATATTGGAAGAAAGTTGTATTATCACTGAACTGTGCCCCCCTTTCCGTTTCCGTTTTGCTCCTTTTCCCCCAATAGTAAACAGCTTTTCCAGATGCTTCTTCCATCTCTTCTGCTCAGCCTTCTCGTCACCACTTCCCTTCAACAAACTGCGTCACCCCCTGCGGCCTATGATCGAAGTTGTGGCAAGAGCATTGCAAATCTATGGCTTGATGTCGTCGTCGTCGTCGACAACTCTGTGGGCATGACTCAAAGTGGAATCATTCAGGTTAGCATGGTTGCAAATGGTTTTTAAACTTGATAAGAGGAGCAAAAATGAAATTAAATTCGATTTGAATTACGAAAATTGGACGCTTCTTATCAGGTGGCTGCTCAAATCGTCTCGGTTTTTGGTGACGGCACACGAATCGGAACCAATTACGCGGACAAACGAACGACGAGGGTCGGTATTGTCACCTACAACAAGATTGCTACTATTGTAAGAATTCATTTTGCATTTTTTGTAGTATTGTGTTTTCGGAAATGAGCCTGCTATCCCTTTTTTGTCTGCGTCTCTTCAAATAGCACTGTGATTGGATTGCGTGATCGTGCACAAATAAGTGGGCGGAGTTTAGCGCTTTTATGTCGCTGGTGGCGGTTGAAAATGGAAGATAATCAGTCCTCAGTAAACCGTCATTGGCCGGAAGCACCGTGACGTCCCTTTTCTCAAAAATGACGTCAAAAACAACGTGCATATTTGATATTAAAGTATAGCTAATTTTATGGAAAACGTTGTGATAAAGTTCCAGAGAATTCTAAGAACTTGTTTTCGAGAAAAACAATTTTTTTTTGAATTTTTGAATTTTTTCACGTTTTTTTTTTCAAATTTTTCCAATTTTTCTCAAATATGACGTCATAAACCGTGTTAAATTTTGTCATAAAAAATAGAGACAATTTTTAAAAACCTTATGGAAAAGTTTTAGCAAATTTAAAGAAATGGTTTTCGAGAAAATTTTTTTTTTTTTTTGGTTATTTAAATTGTTCACGTTTTTTTTTTTAATTTTGCAATTTTTCTCAAATATGACGTCATATTGGTACCGTCAATTTTGGTTGGTCAATTTTGGTACCAAAAAATAGAGAATTTTTAGAAGAACCTTGTGGCAAAGTTTTATAGAATTCTAAGAACTTGTTTTCGAAAAAAAAAAATTTTTTTCACGTTTTTTTTTTTTTAATTTTTGAAGTTTTCTCAAAAATTACGTCATAAACAGGGTATAACTTTGCCATAAAAAAATAGAGAATTTTGTAGAAAAAATTGTGGCAAAGTTTCAGAGAATTCTAAGAAACTGTTTTTGAGAAAAACAATTTTTTTTTTTGGATTTTTGAATTTTTCACTTTTTTTTTTTCAAAATTTTGCAATTGTTCTCAAAAATTACGTCATAAACAGGGTATAACTTTGCCATAAAAAAATAGAGAATTTTGTAGAAAAAATTGTGGCAAAGTTTCAGAGAATTCTAAGAAACTGTTTTTGAGAAAAACAATTTTTTTTTTTGGATTTTTGAATTTTTCACTTTTTTTTTTTCAAAATTTTGCAATTGTTCTCAAAAATTACGTCATAAACAGGGTATGATTTTCGTATCAAAAATAGAAACTTTTCTGGAGAACATTGTGGCATAGTTTCAGGAAGTTCTAAAAACTTTTTTTCGAGAAAAACAACTTTTTTTTTGGATTTTTGAATTTTTCAAAATTTTTACATTTTTCTCAAAAATGACGTCAGGACCTTTTCAGCAAGCCGACCTGAATCGTTTCCAATCGGAAAACGATCTTTTCTCGACAACGTTCAGTATCCTGAGCAGCACTAGCACCTCGGATGAAGTGTATCTTGCCAAGTAAGTAACCTAACCCCTTCCACCATACTTGTCGCGGGCCGAGCCGGGCCAGGCCGGGTCGAATTGAATCAGGTTAAAAAATGGCCCAGCGAGGCCCAGCAAGGCCCAGCCGCCTCCTGTCGCGACAAATATACTTCCCGCCATTTTCCAGAGGAATCGGAGCCGCCGAGCAGGTTCTTTCCGAAGGCAGGAAAAACAACACGCGCACAAACTACAAGCAATTCGTCATTATATACGCTTCCGACTATCGTGACGACGGAGCAGAAGACCCTAGACCGATTGCTGATCGATTGAAGGCGTCTGGCGTGAACATTGCAACAGTGGCTTTTGATCAAGACGGAGATGAGAGCATTCTGAAGGATCTGGGAGAGATTGCAAGCCCTGGAATGAATTTTTCAAACACTGATAACGACAATATTGGGGAATTGCAGACGGCTATGTTTCAAAGTTTCAGATTTTCAGTGTCGAGGCACTCTTCTTTATTTCAGCCAACTGCTTCTGCCCGAACATGTGGCATCAGTATCGCGAAAACTTTGACGACGAGAATGCCCCCAAATTCGGTGTCTGCCTTCGGCCAGTTGCTATCACAGCCGCCTGGTCTCCAGCCAAGTTTGCCTGTCAGAATATGGTCAAGACGGGGTATTTGGTGGCCGAGTTCAATCAGAATAAACATGATTTTGTGTTCAGTGAGTGTTTGGTTGTTTTTGGGGGTTTTTAATGTTGCCGATTTTTTGTACTCCCCGTGGACAACAAGCATAAATATTGTGTTTCTATTTCTATCGAATCCAATTTTCTCATTCCCAGTGCTATTTTCAAAACCAAAAGGCTCCGCCATTTTTCAACAAAAATTTTTCGTTTTTGGGGTAAAAAGAAGGTTTTACCTTAAACAATCTGACAATGATTCGAAATTCTCCAAAATAAGGAAGTAAGTGGGAATACTCTGTAATTTTGCAGATCTTGTCAAAAATGACACATCGTTTCCCGAACCGTACGTCTATCACATTGGCTTGAGTTTTGTCAATGGTGGATATTATTGGCAACAGCCGGCGGGACATGCTTTGAAACCGGTATGCATGGTTTTTGGGCAGCTGATGAGCAGCTTGTGGGCAGCTAATGGGCAGCTAGTGACCACCAATGGGCAACTAGTGGACAACCAGTAAGCAGTTGATGGGCAATCAATGGGCAGCTGATGGGCAGCCAATGGGCAGCTAAAGGGCAGCTAATGGGCAGCTGATGGACAGATTTAGGACAGCCTAGGGACACCTGATGAGCAGCCAATGGGCAGTTGATGAACAGCTCATGGGCAGCTCATAGGCATCTCATGAGCACCTGATGAGCAGCTAATGGGCAGCTGATAGGCAGCTTTAGCGCAGATCATGAGCAGCCCATGGGCAGCTGATAGGCAAATCACCCAAAACCTAAATAAACACTCTCAATTTCCAGCTAAGCGACGGCATCTGGAATCCCGGCTTCCCGCAGCAGGCTACCGTCAACACCGCAGTTCTCAACCAGCAAGAAGGCACCGCGTTCACAGTCGGATGGCAAAACATCAATCAGTTCACCGTATCAGAGAGATATGTGTGCGAAGTGCCGGCCTGTGACACGGATAATTATTGTGAATGAATGAAACAACATTTGATGAGCTACTTTAAAACAAAATGAAAATTTGCATGTTTAATCTTCGCTATGTGTTGTTCTGCACTGTGGAGACGCAGAGTATTGCTCTAAACTGTAGAGACGCAGAGAACGCGATAGAACGCGTTTGCACGTTGCGTTGCCACATTTTACGACATTTTTCTTCCGTTTGATAACGGAACTCCAAATTGTCCACACATCACAAAATAGGATGATGTTATCACTGATAATGGGAGCGATGAAATGCTCCTTTTTTCTTCTCCTCACATCGTTTTCAAATTTAGTGATAAGAAGAGGGGGTTTTTCTCTCCTTTCTGCTCCTGCGCATTACTCATTGGAAAGAGAGCGACGTGCTGATCGGAACGTTGCTGCAAATGCTCTCAGCTGAAAGGCACGCTGCTTGTCTGCGTCTCCGTTTCGTATCCGTTTAAATTAGTTTGAGTGGCTATGCAGCGAAATGAAGTCTTCTATGCTAAATATCCCTTTTTGTCTCCGTCTCTTCTGTTCGAATAGTACTCAGGAAATTTTTGGCGCGATATGGCGAGAATTGGCATCTAGGTGGCTAATAGCCACTGAAAATGGCTAATAGCCGCCGGAAATGGCTAATAGCGAGCGATTATGGCAACTAGCCGACGAATTTGGCTATTAGCCATTATGGCTATTAGCCGTCGAATATGGCTATTAGCCGCCGAAAAGGGCTATTAGCCA
Source organism: Caenorhabditis japonica (assembly GCA_963572235.1). Classification (NCBI taxonomy): domain Eukaryota; kingdom Metazoa; phylum Nematoda; class Chromadorea; order Rhabditida; family Rhabditidae; genus Caenorhabditis; species Caenorhabditis japonica. Next base: position 18,454,086 of record OY754343.1, on the reverse strand, counting down.
TTATTGGGTAATTTCGCCATCTATAAAAAATTTGTCTGTTGGCCCTGCAGCTATAGAATGTTTGCATGCAACAATTAAGGGAAACAATCTTCGCGCTTACTCAGCTATTTTGCGACTTTTTCCAGACACAATATGTCCGTAATTTTAAATAGAAGAACATTTTAAAATGATAGCCGACGGAAACGGCTAATAGCCATAGAAAAAGGCTAATAGCCATCGAATATGGGGTATAAAAAATACATATGGCACACGCCCGAATCAGTGGCTCTTAGCCGTTTTCAACGGCTATTAGCCAAACATTTCTTGAGTACTGTTTGCGTGGTCGCGCACAAATAGTGGGCGGGGTTTCGTACTGCAACATGATTGAAAACACAATAACACACCGTGAATACAAAAAACTACATTATCAGGAACCACGACATTTAATAAATAAATATGTATTTAGGTTTCTAATCAGAAAAAAATTTTAAATGTCAAGAAATGACGTTATTTTTCATGCATGTTTGTAATCATTTGCAGGCTGCTTAATGTTAATGCAATCTACATGTAGAATTGTTATCAAAAACCACAGTCTCCAATTGAGCGACATCATGAGCCGGTTGCTCGTTTTTTTCCTGTTACTTTCAGGTAAGTGGGCTCAAAACAATAAGCCAGCAAACGCGCCCTATAGCATGGCATGTCTGCGTCTCCACAGTGCAGAGCGTTCGTTTGGCTTAATGAACGCGTGCAAAAATGGAGACGCAGACGCGCATATAGAAAAAAAAATTACGTTTTTGTGCATTTGGGCGCGTTTTCTAATTCATGACTCATGTCCCTATGTCCATTCAGTGTCCCCAACAATTTCGGAAAGCGATCGAAGATGTGGAACAGACTCTTCTCGTCTCTGGTTAGACGTGGTATTCGTCATTGACAACTCGGCTGGAATGAACATGTACAATGTGTTTGACACTATTATGGCGCTTTTCAAATCGAATATTCAAATCGGAACCGGTTATACTGATCCGAGGAGCACCAGAGTTGGATTTGTGACGTATAATTATAATGCAACTGATGTAAGTGTGCACATAGATGCTCTTGAGGGTTTAATTCTACACAATACAAATATTTTTTTTATTCCGCAGGTCGTACATACGGGCCAACGCGCTCCTCTCTGTGGCATTTCTCTGCGTCTCCACAGTGCAGAGCATTCTGTCGAGCCTAGCTAAACGCAAAACAATGAAGACGCAGAGACGCGAGAATCGCGCGCCATTTCTCTGCGTCTCAGCAGTGCAGAGCTTTTTGTCAAGCCTAGCTGAAGCAAAACAATGGAGACGCAGAGACGCGAGAATCGCGCGCCATTTCTCTGCGTCTCAACAGTGCAGAGCATTTTGTCGAGCCTAGCTAAACGCAAAACACTGAAGATGCCGAGGCACGAAAATCGAGCGCTATTTCTCTGCATCTCCACAGTGCAGAGCATTCTGTCGAGCCTAGCTAAACGTAAAACAATGAAGACGCAAAGACGCGAGAATCGAGCGATATTTTTCTGCGTCCCCACAGTGCAGAGCATACTGTCGAGCCTAGCTAAACGCAAAACAGTGAAGATGCAGAGACGAAGAGACGCGAGAATCGTGCGCCATTCATCTGCGTCTCCACAGTGCAGAGCATTCTGTCGAGCCTAGGTAAACGCAAAACAATAGGAGACGCGGAGACGCAGAGGAATCGAGCTCTCTGCGTCTCCACAGTGCAGAATATAAACGCAAAACAATAAAGACTTTTAATTTTTTGTTATACTCGGTATGAAACTTTGAATATTCCCTCCAATCGAACAATACAATTTGCATGCACTTTGAGTGAGACACGGAGAAATCAGAGAGAAACATCGGCCACGCTCTCTCAATTTTCCGCACTCTCTCGTCGCCAGCGTGGCCGCGTCCTTGACTGTGTGAATGGAGCGAATATGCAGCGCTCCGTACTGAGAACACGTTTGAAATGTGAACTTTGCGGGGATGTCTCGCTTCTTTGCTTCTCCATTTTTTCACGCGTTTTAATAACTAAAGAATGCCCTCCACTGTGGAGACGCAGAGAATGCGATATGCCTTCTAGCACGGACTATTTTTTCAAATAGTCCCCTGCTCTGTACAAACACCATGATACTTCTTTCCAGGTCGCCGATTTCTACAAACTACAATCCTGGGACACTTTGAACAGCCAAGTACAAGTGCTCAAAAGGACACCACAAGCCAGGACAGTTGCTAGCTATTTGGATACGTAAGAACTTATTTATGGGGGGAGGACTGATAAATATACTTTTGCATACTTTTGTAGAGGTCTCAATGCAGCGGTCCGAATGATCAATTCAACTGCCGGATTTCGTGACAACTATAAAAAGATGGTGATTGTTTTCACTTCTAGCTATGGGTTAGTCTGAATTACATCATAAATTACATGTGATAGAAGGGACGTGGAAAATAAAATTCAAACTGCGCGGGCATTTTCCCGATAAAAATGCTACAGTGGGCTGAATTTAGCTGCATAGCCACTCGGCTACGTTGAACGGAAGCGAAGAAGAGGCGCAGAGAAGCAGAGTGCGCAGAAATTGATGGTTTGTGTCAGCATGCCAGCGACTCTCGACGCAGACAAGCAGCGTGCTTTTCAGCGTTCCGGCCAACACTCCGTGCATATATACATAATTGCAGACACTACCGTTCGTCACCAAAAGACATTGGAACATATCTCAAGTCAAGTGGCGTGTCGTTGGTGACAGTTAACACTGGATCGGACAAAAATGTGAATGCGTACTTGAAACAGGTGGCCAGTGATAATTTGAGTTTTGCAATGACCGATGGAAATGTGACGGCCGAGATTATGAAGGCAATGACGGACAGTGAGTTTGATTAGAAGTTTCGGGGTGCTTTGCAACTAGTGATCTTGTCAGGATTTTTTTTTAGCTAATAGCCTCTCTTTGTTTTGCATTTATAAAACTGGAATTCTCAGAGAATGCATTTTTGCGCGTTTATGGCAGGTACAGGAAGCTATGTGGCTAATAGCGATGCAAAACGGCTAATAGCCATATAATTCTGAAAGCATTTGGCACATGCCCCGAATTCGATGGCTATTAGCCAACATTTTCCTGAGACCGAGTTGCCTACTACAATTCGCCAAGTCTTGGCGCAACGACAATCCATTTTTACGACAATGTTCGGTGTTTAGTGGCACGGCCGTAGGTTTTTAGTAATTTTACGACACGGTGTTTGCGTAATTCATTGGAAACCCGTTTATTTTCAGGGCGTATTGGGGTTTTCGCAGGCCATTTCTCGCGCCCCTGCGTCTCCATTTAACAGCTAAATTTGGTAGAATGCTCTGCACTGTGGAGACGCAGAGAATGGTCTAGCATGTCGTGAACACGTGACAACTTTTCTTATAAGTTTTCCTTCGATTTGAGCCATGGTCATTTAGAAAATTTTGCCTATTAGCCGTCAACAGCCATTTTGAGATAATCAGCACAAAAAACTTTAGCCCCGAATTCAATGGCTAATAGCCGAAACACCCTTCCTTGTGATATTAGCCGTCGTTGTACTGACTCCAATTTAATTTTCTTTCCAGCCAACTGCTTCTGTCCGTTTGGATGGACACAATACTCTTGGCCAATCTACGATAAACAAAATCGGTACGGAACGTGCGTGTTTTCTGACCACAAAGTCGTCTCCCGAGATTTGGCAAAACAGTATTGTCATGAATCGATGACCAATGCATATATGGTGACTGAATTCGATCAGCAGAAAAGAACCTTTAATTTTGGTAGGTAAATACATATACTCGGTTCAGAGCGCTGTTAATTCGCTCCCTTGGACGAGACGGCCACGCTGGCAACGAGAGAGCGTGCTTTATTTCTCTAAATCTCACTCACTCCAAATGCACGCGCATTCGAGTACACTGTGCGATTGGAGCGAATTTGCAGCGCTTTGTACTGTATAGCAGAGAATGAAGCTGTGCAATTATGCAACAAAACCATATTTTTTTAGATTACATAAAGCGAGGCACCACGGGTTCAATCAACGCATTTTATAACGGTCTCACCAATGTCAACAATCAGTGGTACTGGGATCAGCCAACTGGTCATCCATTGACACCGGTAAGCCTTTATTTATTTATTGTTTTTTTTAATCACTCACATTCAGGTCAGCCCAAACTCTGGATCGCTGCCAACACGTTCCGGTTGTGCTGCTGATATGAAGTATTCGGATGGAACGGTACTTTTTAAAAAACATCCACCCAACATCATGATATAATTTTTTTCAGACGTCATGGACTCCGGTGAGCTGCGCAAATCAGTTCCATTATATTTGCGAGATGAGCACTTGTGATACGGATAATTATTGCGAATGAACAGTTATAAATATTTGCATTTTATTTTTTTCGCTTCGTTCTATAAATCATGAAAGTGAAAAAGAAAGTTATTGTCTATTCGCGAAAAAAGCAAGTGCGCTCCACGAAACTTAGTACTACGTGGATTTAATTTTCGTCGTCAAATTTTTTAATTTCACGTTGAATTTACACGTGAATTGAAATAATTTGGCGACGAAAATGAAATCCACAAAGTACTAAGTTTCGTGGAGCGCACTTGCTTTCTTCGCGAATGGACAATAGACAGTTGGACAAAAAGAGACATTTGGAGAACAGAGATGCGCAGGCAGCAAAAAGTGATGCGGCATGCCGGTTTTCGAGCACTACAAATCATTTTTGAATTATTCAGAAGAAAACCTTCATTTTAAGCCCAAAATGACACATTTTTTATCAAAAAATGGCCGAGCATTAGCGTTTTGAAAGTAGCACTGAGAACAGGGACTCGTGGTTTTTTTTTCAATATTACACTCGACGGGTAAATTTTTAACAATTTCGAATCATGATTAGATTAATCACGTTAAAAGCTTCATTTTAATCTAAAAACGGAAATTTTTGGTCAAAAAATAACCAAGCCTTAGGGTTTTGAAAATAGCATTGAAAAATGGGATTCGGTGGGGGGGGGGGGTCAATATTACACCCGACAGATTAATTTTCAAAAATTTCGAATCATGATTAGATTAATCACGTTAAAAACTTCATTTTAATTTAAAAACGGAAATTTTTGGTCAAAAAATAACCAAGCCTTAGGGTTTTTAAAATAGAACTGAAAAATGGTATTCGAAGGTTTTTTTTTCAACATTTTTCGAGCACCACGCTTGTTTTATTTTCAGATTATTCATGTTGTAAACTTTATTTGAAGCCACATACTAGAACCTTTCGTAAAAAAATAACCAAGCCTTAGGGTTTTGAAAATAGCACTGAAAAATAGTATTCGGAGGTTTTTTTTTTATATTTTAGTCGCAGCATCATTTTTCGAGCACTACGCTTGTTTTATTTTCAGATTATTCATGTTGTAAATTTTATTTGAAATCAAAAACTAGGACCTATCGTAAAAAAAATTACCTAGCCTTACAGGGTTTTGAAATTAGCACTGCAAAATGGGACAGTTTGGATGCAATGGAAGTATGTACATAAATACATACGAACAATTATTAATTTAGATTTTTTTTTTTAATATTTAAAAACTATTCATGCTTGTAAATTCGTTGGATTGTCCACCGGGAGTACACGAAACAATTCACAACCAAGGCCAAACGTTTTGGAAGAAAGAGCGTGGTAAGTACATAAGTTCAAAAACCCTAAAAACCAGGTGTTTTGATCACACCACACTACATATAAACATAATTTTATTGCCGACATTTTCAGCAGCAAGTAATTAATTTCGATTATCATCATACTCGTCACTCTTTAATGTTATCAGTATATACGAAATGCATAAAAGTGGAAACCAAACTGCCAATGTTACATTCAAAATGCACCGTCTGCTTACGCTATTAATTGCAGTTTTGGGTACGTAACTTTAACCCCCCTGTACTTTCAAGGCGAGCTTTTTCAGCCGCCTCTCCGGCAATCTCTGTTACCGATCGATCATGTGGTGCGGATTTGACACGTCTTTGGCTCGACGTGGTGTTTGTCATTGACAATTCAAAGAATATGAACATGTACAGAGTGTACGATACCATTTCCAGCCTTTTCAATCCGCTTGTGCAGATTGGAACCGGGTACGATGATCCGAGAAGTACGAGAGTGGGATTCATCACGTATAATTATAATGCGACGGATGTGAGTTTGATTGGGGTCTTTTTAAACTCTACTTAAAGGCACACGAGCTTTATCGCATTCTCTGCGTCTCCGCAGTGCAGAGCATGCAAAAATAGAGACCCAAGAAATGGCTCAAAATTATAATCTGCGTAATTTCAGAGTGTCGTTGGGGTTTAATTCACCTTTACAAATTCTAGGTCGCCGATTTCTACAAACTCCAATCGTTTGACGACCTGAACAGCCAAATTCAACGGCTAACAACAACTCCTCTTTCTCGCGTCGAAGACACGTATTTGGATACCGGTCTCCAAGCGGCCATTCGAATGGTCAACGCTACGGGCGGTCTTCGTGACAACTACAAGAAGATTGTCGTGCTTTTCACATCGAAATACGAGTGGGTTTGAAAAATTCATATTTTTTGCTGCAAACGATGTTTTTGCGGAATTTTTTTCTTTTTGATGAGTGATTTATGTGCATACATAGATACTAATATCACACTAAAATCGTGAAAAAAAAACTCGGCATAAAGCTCTGCAAATTCGCTCCAATCGCAAAATGAACTGCACAGAGAGATTAAGAGAAAATAAGCGCGCCCATGAGCGAAAAATCGGCCGCACTCTCTCAATGTTCTGCACTCTCTCGTCGCCAACGTGGCAGCCTCGCCTACTGCGAATAGAGCGAGTTTATATCAGCGAATTGGCGCGAAGTACTGTTTTTAAATGTACCTGCAATCTTTTTACGTACATATTGTGTTTTCAAACGAGTTGCATCATGAAAACATGAGTGAGCTAGCTATCCCTTTTTTGTCTGTGTCTCTTCAAATAGCATGTGGTCGCGAACATACAAGTGGGCGGGGTTTTGTGTTTCTCAACTCGATTGAATACACAATATATGCACATTTGCCTTCTTTTGAAGATTTCAATACTTTTTGCGGGTAAAACGTGATGATTTACAAAAGGAGACAAAGTATTACAAAGAGACGTGGCGCCATCGAAACCCTACGAAATTCTCAGAACCCTCTGCCGCCGAGTATTTATGGGGTTATTTTCGGAACCAGCAAAAAAAAAGCAAATAATAGAAAAAACCAGCAAAAAATTCAGCGAAAATTCGGAGAATGCTCCGATCGACCTGAAACTTTGGGAAATCATTTAAAAAATACTTCCGGTCATTCCCTGAAAATTTCAGATCAAAATATCGGTTTTGAAAATTTTCAGAAATAAAAATCGATATTTTTTAAAATCAATATTTTGGTCTGAAATTTTCAGGGAATGTCCGAAAGTATTTTTTAAATGATTTTCCAAAGTTTCAGGTCGATCGGAGCATTATCCTAATTTTCGCTCAATTTTTGCTGGTTTTTTCTATGTTTTGCTTTTTTTTGCTGGTTCCGAGAATAACCCCATTAGGTTTTCGCGAAAAACCATGAAAAATTTGGGTACTTTTCTTTTCAATTTTTATGTGATATTCCTAACCTCCCCCCCCCCCCCATCCAAAAGTTGGCACCTCCTTCAAATCAAAAAAAATAATAACAAGTTCTCCCTCCAGCTACTACAACACGTACCCAGAGGACTTGGCACTTTACCTCAAATCCACTGGCGCCACAATAATCACGGTCAACACTGGCGGCGACGATTACACCTCGAGCAGTTTGAAAGAAAAAATTGCCAGCAAACATATGGCGTTCACGATGGCAGATGGAAATACCACTTTGGAGCTGCAAAACGCTTTTCTTGCCAGTAAGCTTAATAGCAAAGTTACATAGGCTTTATGTATTTTACAGCCAATTGTTTCTGCCGTCCTGGCTGGATGCAATATCACTATCCCCTATCTACGAAGAACATTTTCTCCAACTACGGAGTTTGCATCTTCCGGCCTAGCCAATCTTTGAGTCGGGTTGCAGCTCAAAGTTACTGTCGCCAGCTGACAGCCACCAGTTACTTGGTCAGTGAGCTCGATCAACAGAAGAGAGCGTTTAATTGGGGTAATTAGCATTTTTCGTTTTGAAAAATCATCGTCTATTTTGTTTATAGAATATTTGAACGCCAAGGGCAGCAATCCGACGAATGCTTTCTACAACGGGCTCACTTACTACAACGGATCTTGGTGGTGGGATCAGCCGGCTGGAATGCCTCTTTGGCCACTCAATCCAAACTCGGGTGCGGCTCCGACAAGAGCCGGGTGTGTGGTTGATATGAAGTATTCGGATGGAACCATTTCGTGGACACCGATCAGTTGTGGAAATATGTTTAGGTTTTTGTGCGAGTCCGTTGCTTGTGATACTGATAATTATTGTGAATTTTGAAAATATGCATAGCACACTTGCCCCCCCCCTTCCTCAATAGAGTCATTAATTATCTTTATCTTCTTATCCGATTTCTTTTCGGAGAAAAAAAGGGAAAGACGAACTTTACCCAGTTATGTAGATGAAATAAGGAAATGAGACGGTACACACCTGCGTCGCGGATAAAGAAAACTGAAAGAAAACTGGCTAACAAACAAGGCAAGAAAACTTGGAACACTACAGGTTTTTTCTTCCACCGGCCGCACATTCCTGACGATGATTGATAGAATGACGAAAAGTGATAGAGAGATTTATTTATTTACACACACAGTCAACCCTGCGAACGGCGAAAAGGAAGAAAAGAAGGGGGAAATAAATAAATAAAATGAATTACATAGATAAATGAGGTGTCTGAGATGGTGAAAGACAGTGTTGTGGTGGTGGCGATTGTCATTGATACTCGTACCCTGAAACATGAAAGGGAATGTCTTAAATATTATTAAAAAAGAAATAAAGAAAGAAAAATCTTAACTTACCAAAATAAAAAGCAAAGTTCCCATTGCGAATCTTGGCTTAATATCCTGGAGCCGTTCTTGGTGGTGGGCAGTGATCGCACGATCCCTTGGCTCCGTCCTTTCCTGGCTCTCCAGCCTCTCCTGGTGCTCCTGGGTTTCCTGGAGCTCCATCCTGTCCTGGCTCTCCCTGTGGTCCTGGTGGTCCCTGTGGTCCGGCGTTTCCTGGATGTCCATCCTCTCCTGGTGGTCCCTGGGCTCCTGGCTCTCCTGGCTGTCCTGGGTTGCCTGGTGGTGCTGGAACAGTGCGGACCTGTCCTGGGGCTCCTGGCTGTCCTGGAGTTCCGTCTTGTCCTGGGGTTCCTGGTGGTCCTTGTGGTCCTGGGGCTCCTGGAGCTCCTGGGCGTCCATTTGGTCCCTGCTCTCCAGAGGCTCCTGGCTGTCCTGGTGGTCCCTTTGGTCCTGGGTTTCCTGGAGTTCCGGATGGTCCTGGTGGGCACTCGAAGCAGAAGTCGGCTGGGGTTGGCTGAACGTGATCATTTGGAGCGTCTGGTCCTGGGGCTCCTGGGGCTCCTGGACGTCCATCGTTTCCTGGTGCTCCGTCCTGTCCTGGGTTTCCGACGGATCCAGCTGGTCCGATTCCGCAGGAGCAGCACTGGTAGGTTTGACGCTTCTCACGGCTCTCAGTCTTACGGAACTGGTCGAGCTTGGTGTACTCTCCGCGGAGAGAGTCGGAACGAGTGCGGCAGAAGTTGATCTCATCCTGAAGTCCGGATTGGACGTTCTGCATGTACATGCAGAGCATTGGCACCGCCACGATAGCTGTCAAAGTGGCGACGGTGGAGACTGCGATTCCGAAGAACGCGAACTTCTTCACGGTCTCGACCTCGACAAGTTTTTGCTTCTCCTCCATCTGAAACTGGGCTTGTATTAATTAGGAAAATCTTTAAAAATAGATAATAAATCTATTGAAATGAATAAAATAAAACAATCAAAAAGCCATGATGAAGTCGCTTGGTTTCGCGTCGCCTTTTATACCTCCAGATGGTGTCCGCCCACCGCACGTCTTCGTCGACTCCTTACCCCCAGGGCCGCGCAGATAACCGATTTTTTCTCGCCCCACACCGCACCGTTGCCAGTTTTTGTGAAACGGTGCGCAGCGCAGCGCAGCAGCAGTAGGTAGCAGGAGAGGGAGAAGAAGCTGAACGGGATAGATAGATGGATGGTTGGCAATAAGGAGATAGGAGGTGATCATAGTCAATTGATATGGAAGGAATGGCGTTTATGGAAGGAAGTGAGTTTTATGGAATGATAAAATGTCTATAAATTTGTCTGTAGGACGCCATGGAGCAGATCAGAACTTCTGGGCTCAGTTTTCGATGACTAGACCCTGTATCGCTTTATATCGAATTGTCTGCGTCTCTGTTGTGCAGAGCATTGTGTTTTGGAAATTGTGTGAAAATAGAAACCCACGAAATAGAAATGAAATAAATCAGAAACGTAACAAAATGGAAACGCGTGAAAACAGAAACGTAGCAGAGCAGAAATGTGTCGAATTGGAAGTAAAATGGCAATGGAGCGCGTTTGCGAGATTTATTTTTCAAAACGACTTTTCGATATTTTTCACCATTTTCTCGATATCTCACACGTATTTTTAGATTTTTTTTTTACTTTTTTTTGTCGATTAGAAAAATATTTCCACGAATCGAAATCGAAAAGAATTTTTAAAAAACGTGAAAAATATCGAAAAAGTCGTTTTGAAAACTGAATCTCGCAAACGCGCTCCATTGCCATTTTACTTCAAATTCGACACATTTCTGCTCTGCTACGTTTCTGTTTTCACGCGTTTCCATTTTGTTACGTTTCTGATTTATTACTTTTCAATATATTTCGTGGGTTTCTATTTTCACACAATTTCCAAAACGTGACATTTCAATTTTGTCGAATTTCTATTACAAAAGAGCCCCTTTTAGAGACGCCGAGAGTCCCGAACATGCAATGGAAGGCTATTGTTTCAAATTCTCCTTCTATTGTTAACCAATTTCAATTTCAATTTTCTTTCCCGATCCCGAAAAAAGGTAGCCCAGCGGATTAGTCGGATTTCGTCAGCGTTCCTCCCACTTTCTGTCTTGTTTCCTGGCGCCAATAAGGAGGCGAGGACGAAACAAAAAAAATCGAATATCTCTGGCACGGATCGTGAGAATCGAAAGTAAGGTTTTTTTACACTATGATCGTTGAACAGCAACAAAAAAAAGACATTCTAGCGTTCATTTTTTGCTAAACCAAATATAGTCGGCGAATACATCATCAACCTCGCTCTATTGCTAAAATCCCTGTAAAACAGTGTTGCACTAGCAAGATTAACCCGAGTTCTAGTGTTTATACTTCTTTTCCACGGAAAATCACGTATCCACGACGAGTTGCAGTTAAAATTTGATTTTTCGCTTCAAAACAGGCTAACTACACTGTTGAAAATTGAAAAGTGCGGTAGAGCGAGGCTAATGATGCATTCGTCGACAATAAGAGAACATGATACACCGAAAAGGACAAAAGAAAGAAAAAAAGAAAGAAAGACTTAATATCCTGGAGCAGTTCTTGGTGGTGGGCAGTGATCGCACGATCCCTTGGCTCCAGCGTTTCCAGCGGCTCCTGGCGCTCCATCCTCTCCATCCTTTCCAGCCTCTCCATTCGCTCCATTGTCTCCTGGTGGTCCTGGTGGTCCGGCTCTTCCTGGGTGTCCTGCACGTCCGTCCAATCCTGGCTCACCTGGCGCTCCTGGCTCTCCTGGCTGTCCTGGCTCTCCTGGTGGAGATGGAAGCGATCTGACCTGTCCTGGCTGTCCTGGCTGTCCAGCACCTCCATCCTCTCCAGCTTCTCCTTGTGGTCCTCCTGGTCCTGATGGTCCGCGTGGTCCAGCACGTCCAGCGGCTCCTGGCTCTCCGGATCCTCCGGCTGGTCCTGGTGGTCCCTTTGGTCCTGCGTTTCCGGCTGGTCCTGGTGGTCCGGCTGGGCAGTCGAAGCAGAAGTCGGCGGCGGTTGGCTTCTCGTCCTTGTCAGTGGCATCACGACCTGGCTCTCCATCCTGTCCTGGCTTTCCGTCGTCTCCTGGCTCTCCGTCAAGTCCTGGTTGTCCTGGAGCTCCAGCAGCTCCGATTCCACAAGAGCAGCACTGTTGCTCAGTCTGACGCTTCTCACGGGTAGCGTCGGCGATGGCGTTCGAGCGGACCTTGTCAAGCTTGAAGTATTCCGATTGGAGATCTGCGTTCTTCGATTTACAGTAGACGAGCTCCTCTTGAAGACCGGATTGCACGTTTTGCATGTGCAAGCAGAGCATTGGCACGGCGACGATGGCGGTTAAAGTGGCAATGGTGGACACTGCGACGCCTGGAAGAATATAAAACTTTATGGAATTAACGCTAAGTTCACATACCGAAGAAGGCAAACTTCTTGACCGAATCCGCCTCAGCGAACTTGAGAGTCTTCTCGTCAGCCATGTCCGTAAGAGAGAAGGAAAGTGTGTGATGTCTTTTCCGACCCCATCCCTTCGCTTTTATACTTTTCTTTCAAACCGATAGTTTACAGTAACTGTTAGCGACGGCGGGTTCCAGGAAAAAAAAACGTCGATGGTGAGAGAGTGTGGTGAATTGGGAGGTTTATGGAAAGAGGTGATTGGTTTTTGGGCTAGCTAGTAGTAGAAAAACGACGACGATCTGAACTGTTATCATTCCTTGCAATCGGCACGGGCAAACCGAACCGAAACAAACCAAACCGTTGTGATGGTGATGCGGGGTTCGGGGAAAAAATAAAAAATACGGAAGTAATTCATTTAGCAATCGAAAAATGTTGATTGACGTTACGTTACGTTGCGTTGCAGTTGAATTCTGGGGAAAAAACGTTTCATTGGGGCTGCAAAATTCTGAATGATTCTATGTTTCACTTCCAGTTACACGATTCAATGCGGTCGAGAAAGTGCGCTTCGCTGAACTCAAGAATTGTTGGCATTGAGCCAGTGTTTACTGTAAGCGACAAGACGAGACGCAGACGAGAGACAGTGCTGCCAGGCGACGCAACCGCAACGCGCGGGCGTTAGCGTTGCGGCAAAAAACGCATTCGCCAGCACCCCGCTCTGTTTAAAATAGGGATATCATGATTTTTTTGACAATACGTTTTCCATAATTTAATTTCAGTAATTAAATTGTCTGGAAAAGCCTTACAGCCTTTTTTAAAGGTTCTGGAAAGAAGCACCTGATACAGGGTGGGATTTTAATACTTTGAATCTATCTCGAAAATTTGTCTTGTCACTATAATTATGTAGACCTAAATAATGGAAATACATTTTTTTTTTACTCTACCATTTCTATCCTGATTGTGAGGCCGAATTCATAAAACTGGAAAATGACGGGAAATCCGTTTTCCAGAAATAATTTGTCTGCGTCTCTACACCTTTAGAACTTTGTTTTCCGGAAAACGAATTTTCTATCATTTCCAGGCCACTGCTACCTTTTTTTTTTCTTTTTTCCCCCTTTCAGCGCCCGTTCATTCCGTTCTATCCGTCATGATAATTGCCTCTTAATGACCGTAATTCTCGCTCTCACTCTTTCTCTCTCTTTCAATTTTCACCCAATGTTCACTTTTTCTTGAACGCGATTGAATTTCGTCAATATCTTTATTGTTAATTGGTTGGCCCGTTGACACAAAGAATCGACAGATATCATACATACAGGTATCGAAAAGAAATAATAATTTAGAATATGTAGAAGAGGGCAATGAAGGCGTGAAAAATTCCCCATCAATGGAATTAATATCCTGGAGCGGTTCTTGGGATTGGGCAGTGGTCGCAACCTCCTGAAAATGAAATAAGCCATGGATAAAAAATTCATTTAAAATTAGAATTGAGAAACGACACTTACCCTTGGCTCCGTCCTTTCCTGGCTCTCCAGCCTCTCCTGGCGCTCCTGGATTTCCTGGAGCTCCATCCTGTCCTGGTTCTCCCTGTGGTCCTGGTGGTCCCTGTGGTCCGGCGTTTCCTGGGTGTCCATCCTCTCCTGGTGGTCCCTGAGCTCCTGGCTCTCCTGGCTGTCCTGGGTTGCCTGGTGGTGCTGGAACAGTGCGGACCTGTCCTGGGGCTCCTGGCTGTCCTGGAGTTCCGTCTTGTCCTGGGGCTCCTGGTGGTCCTTGTGGTCCTGGGGCTCCTGGAGCTCCTGGGCGTCCATTTGGTCCCTGCTCTCCGGAAGCTCCTGGCTGTCCTGGTGGTCCCTTTGGTCCTGGGTTTCCAGAAGTTCCTGGTGGTCCTGGTGGGCACTCGAAGCAGAAGTCGGCTGGGGTTGGCTGAACGTGGTCATTTGGAGCGTCTGGTCCTGGGGCTCCTGGGGATCCGGGGCGTCCATCGTTTCCTGGTGCTCCGTCCTGTCCTGGGTTTCCGACGGATCCAGCTGGTCCGATTCCGCAGGAGCAGCACTGGTAGGTTTGACGCTTCTCACGGCTCTCAGTCTTGCGGAACTGGTCGAGCTTGGTGTATTCTCCGCGGAGAGAGTCGGAACGAGTGCGGCAGAAGTTGATCTCGTCCTGAAGTCCGGATTGGACGTTCTGCATGTACATGCAGAGCATTGGCACCGCCACGATAGCTGTCAAGGTGGCGACGGTGGAGACGGCGATTCCGAAGAACGCGAACTTCTTCACGGTCTCGACCTCGACCAACTTTTGCTTATCGTCTTGGCTCATACTGAAATGTTTCTTGATTACTAGGTAGCTATGACAGGTAAGGTATAATATTAAAGGAGATTACACAATATGGATAACATTATTTTTAAAATCAAATAAATTGGAGAAGAAGATGAAGAAGAAGAAGAAGCTTGAATGTGTCCTCTCCATCGTCGTCCACCTGCCTTATAAAGGGGTCGGGTCTGCAGCGGTCGCCTACCCTTTTTGCTCCTTTTTTTGTTGTTCTGTTAGAATATCGCGTAAGCTTTTGCCAAAAACACTGTTCCATTTGAGGAGAGCGCAGAGAACCCTTCGGGCCGTGTCCGCTCTTATCAGATACATGTCTCGGTCGGCGGTGAAACACCACCTCCTTCTTCTCCTCTTCATCTTCCTCTTATTCTTCTTCTTCCTCCCTCCGTCTCAAAGATGTTTCCCATGCCAAAAGCCTTGATCCGCTAGATGATCGTTACTTTTACGACGTGGTCGAGGTTCGAACGTTGTTCGGAAGGGAGGGTGTGGATGAATCAGGGTGAAGCTAAAGGATACATATGTACATAAATGTCAGGAAAAAAATTGCGATTAATTACCTGGGTTGAGACAACATTTGAATTGTCCGACGCTAGATCAAATTTTGGACAGTTTATGTGGATCTGGGAAATTTTTGTTCAAGATGCTCGGCAAAATGCCGAGTAGCTGCGAAGAGCTTTGGATTAGCTGCCCATCCGCTGCTCATCCGCTGCCCATCAGCTGCCCATTAGCTTCCCATCGTCTGCCTATCAGCAGCGCATCCGCTGCTTATTATCTGCTCATTACCAGGAATTATTTGCCCATGAGCTGCCCATCATCTGCCCATCATATGCCCTCACAATCAGCTGCGCATTATTGTTCATCCGCTGCCCATTAACTGCCCATTACCTGCCCAGGCCAGATTTTTCGAATCCTATGCAAATTTTTTTCATTTTTCGTATCAAATAGCTGTCGGAAATTGTACATATTCCCTGAGAAAAAAAATGCAGCGAATAAGCAAACGTGCCTTGACGCACACGAAAATAAATTTTCAATCGGTCAAAATTAGGATTTCTGCTTGTTTAAAAATATTTAGAAGGCTAAAATCACGAAAATCCTTTCCTAGCCCTGCCCTTGCGCACCCGAGCGCATTTTGTGAGGCCGTGTCTGTCTTCGTATCACTCTTCTTCTCAATGCCTCGTTTTGTCTAACTGTCTGACGTCTCTTCTCCAATTTTTAGAATGCTATTTCTCTCCGAAACGATGGGGCGCATAGGCAATTTCAGTGTCTGTCAGATGGGATTTTGTGATTTTCGGGCATTTTCTGAAAATATTTACAGAAATTTAGAAATCGATTCGTTTTGTCTAACTGTCTAACTTCTCTTTTCATTATTTTGTTTTTTAGAGGCAGTTTTTCCTCTGAGCCGGTTGGTCCAACTTTCTAGAATCCACAAATTCCTAGTCACGCCTAGAATTTTTGGATATTAGCCGTCTATATTTTAGGGTATGCCAAATGTGAGCCGGCTTTGCGCCGGTCGCATGTTCGCCAATTTTCGACGGCTAATAGCCATATAGCCGCGCCCAATTTCCCGTGAAGATACCGTTTCAGGTACTCAAGCTTCTCATCACGTTCATCTTTGATTCGGAATGTTTATACATCTGAATGAATGCAAGCAATTTACACCCATACATACCTCTCATAACGACGACGGATATTAACGTTCTGATATATGTAATGATAACGTTGATTCATTCGCGGATACGCTTTCTTTTCTTTTTTTTTTAGCTGTCCCTTTTCGCTGAAGCGTATTATGAAGAACCTAATCGCATGGCGGTATGCGATGCGATGCGATGGCAAAAGGGTGTGGTTGGCAATTGGCATGAAGCATGAAGCTTGAGGCATGCAGGTGTTCCCAAGATGTTCATGTGACTGTTTAGTGTGAATGTCAGATGATTAAAAGATCGCAATCTTTTTTGGGGTGACTCGCTAGTTGAGATTGATGGGATGGCATGGGATGGGATGGCAATGGGTGGTCTGTTATTATAGGCCCTGCGCGATAGGCCTATTGTAGGCTTTGGAAGATAAGCATATGATAGGCCTGGCACGCCAGGCCTGTGCATTTTCAAGTTATAATCGATTTTGGTTTCAGGCCAGGTCAGGTATATAGCATTAGCCTGACAGTCCTGAACTTTTTTGTGACGTCGTTGATGCCCATAATCCTTTATCATCGAAAGTCGAATAGGTGATATGAAATGATATGATAGGATACTGTCTTCTCGACCCGTTTCTGTTTGTTTTTTCTATGGACTTTCCCTTTTCCTTTCCTTTATTCCAACAAAAGAGAAAAAACTACCTATGGTTAGCAATTTTTGAATTAATACGAAAAAAATACGTGTTCTGCCAAACTATGTATCGGATCTGAAAAAGAGAAAAGATGAACGCGGAAGATTTCAAAGCGATCACAAATCGCTTTGCCTGCCTTTGGAAGGAGAGCGACACTGATTTAGTGGGCGCGAAGAGAGAGGGAGGAACGAGTTGATCTCGCACCGCCGGTACGTGATAGAATTTGTACCAGGCTTGTGCGAAAACGGGGTGCTCGAAAAAGTCGAAAACGAATTTTATTTTCGATTTTTTTTTTCGAAAATTCGAAATCTCGAATTTTTTTTCGGTTTTATTTTTCGAAAAAAAATTTTTCGACCTCCATTTTCGAGTTATTTTTTCGAAAATTCGAAAATAAATCGAAAAAAATTTTCAAGCGAGCAGAAAACGGGTTTTAAATTCATCACTGGCACTGAAGTCAGCTAAAACTTCAACTTCGCTAGAAATCCCGTATTTTTCATAAATACCGTGAAAACTCTATTAAATGGCCATCCCAATTTGAATGCCACCTCTAATAGAATGCTACTCAAAACCCTACTTCGAACAATAAAATGTCACCGCCTATTTGAGTGCCACCCCTAATATAATGCCACTTTTGTAAAAATATTAGAACTATTTTTAAGTGTACCGTAGAAAATGAAATACGTATTTTCCAAGTAAACTGCTCCCAAATTGTTCAAACATTTCAAAACATTTTGAAAAAAAAATCGCTTCGAATAATAGAATGCCACCCCCTAATTGAATGCCACCTCTAATATAAAACTTTGCTCCGAATAATATAGTGCCATGGCTATATAATAGAGATTTTACAGTACGTTTTATAAATCTGTCTTTAGACTCTTTCGAAACAAACGTACCATGCATTTCAAATTCTAGAGGTGCGATCAAATAAATCATACTCATCTTAAAACTAGGATCTAAAATTGATCCAAACACTAGAGAATCATTATTCTCGTGTTTTTCGAGCTCCTTTTCAGTTTTTCAGACAGCCTTATTCATTCCAGTATTTTTTTCGATTTTTTCGAATTTTCTCGAAAAAATTCTCGACGAAATTTTTTTTCGAAAAAAATGGTCGAAAAAATTTTCGAAACATTTTTTTTTCGAAAAAAAAATGCGAAAAAATTTTCGTCGAAAATTTTTTTCGAAAAACTTTGAAAAAATCGAAAATTCGAAAATTTTCGTTTTCGTTTTCGCACAAGCCTGATTTGTACGCTTTCGCCAAAACGGTGTGATTTATCATGGTTATTGGCGCGTATGGAGAGGGGCTGGAATGTGGTTGGAATGTTGAAAACGGCGTGATAGGCCCTACGTAAAGGCGAACGCGCTCAATCGCATGTCTGCGTCTCCACAGTTCAGAGCGTTCCGTCCAGTCTAGCTATGCGCGTACGAAGAGAAACGCAGAGACGGGAGAGATAGCGCTGAAGACGTAGTTTTGAGCACGCCGTGTGCAACTCACAGTTGGACGGAAATGGTTTTTTTTTTTGCGGATCTGTGAAACCATTCCAATAAATTCCAGTATTATCCATCTCTGAGAGTTCCACCACTCGATCACAGACAGTGCACTGCGGACTTCCCCTCGTCTCTCGTTTCTCAATCTTCAGCGGCCTTGTTTTGCATGGCCTAGGTCCCGATATGCGCCCGGTGGAACTTTCAGAGATTGATAATAATCCTTATTTTCAGCTTTTAACATTACGATAATTCCTCCAACTTATATAGCCTTATAACTGATAAATGAGGCTATTTTTCTATTGTACCGTAACCGCTGGGGAGAAGAAGGCGATGTCCATCGCCTGTCATCCTATCTTGCTTCCTGAAAACGAAAAGATGAGAAACTTGCTAACTAACAACTGCCGGTGCGACGCTACGCGACAAGAAAAGCGAAACAGGAGAAGGGACAAAAAGGGAGAAGAAATATGTCGGAAGGGGTAAATGTCAAAAAAAAAGAAACTATTTTTATGGAAGGGTAGGGGAAGTGTTTCATGGTCTGAAAATCATTTTTCAGACATTTTACGTTTGGGGAGGAGCAAAATACAATCTATGTAAAAACTCAACGGCTTTTAATCACTGAAAATAACTATGAAAGACAAGTTCTGAAATACCTATTTTAAGCAGCACGGGGTCTGCGTTTTTCACGCCCATGCGCTGCGGTTGCCTCGCGTGCCAACGCTGTTTATCGTCTGCGTCTCATCGCTTTTACACAATTCGCATATACAGTACCGTTAAAAAGATTGGAAACTTTTGGTTTTTGGAGTATAACTTTTGAAGAGAGAGGGTTATGGTTCTGAACATTTGCATGAATTTGCCCGTAAAATGGATTTGGTCATTTTGGAAAACTGCAGATTTTTCAAAAAATTTTCTATGCCAAAATTTTCGACCCAAAAATAATTTTTTTTTCAGAATTTTTCAGACTCGAAATTTGTTTTTAAATTGAAGTTTCAAAACTAAAAGTATGATTTTAGTTGACTATGCGTCGATCAGACCATTTTCAGCTGACTTACAGCACTTTGAGTATCAGGGTCCACATGGGTAATTCAACTTTAACTTTTATTGAGAATCACCAAAACCGAATAAAATAAAATAAACTTTGTTTTTTAACAGTTTTTTATTAATGTGCCCTTCTTTTCTTTGGTTTTGGTGATTCTCAATAAAAGTTATAGTTCACTTACCCATGTGGACATTGATACATTGACCTTGATAAAGTGCTGTAAGTCAGCTGAAAATTGTCCCATCGACCCATAGTCAACTAAAATCATACTTTTAGTTTTAAAACTTCATTTTGAACATAAATATCGAGTCCTGAAAAATCTGAAAAAAAAAATTATTTTTGGGTCGAACATTTTGGCATCTGAAATTTTTTTTGAAAAATCTGCAGTTTTCAAAAATGACCAAATCCATTTTTGGAGCTTGTCAAAAACATTACGGGGCAAATTCATGCAAATTTTCAAAACCATAACCCTCTCCATTCAAAAGTTATGCCCGAAAAACCAAAAGTTTCCAACCTTTTGAACGGTACTGTAACATGATTTTCAGATCTATCCTATCATTTTTTAAAGCATTTTCTGCATTTCTACCAACCACCCTATGTAGAGGAGTTCGTTTCAATTCTGATCTGATATTTAAAAAAGAGTCCCTCAATTTGAGGTGCAGTTCGTTTAATATGAGGTATTCTCAGTACGGAGCGCTGCAAACGCGCTCCCTTCGCACAGTGGTGGACGCGGCCACGTTGGCGACGAGAGAGTGCAGAAAATTGAGAGAGCCGTGGCCGATGTTTTGCTCTGATTTCTCTAAACCTTCCTCAAAATGCATGCAAAATTCTTTGTTCGATTGGAGCGAGTTTTCAGCGTTTTATACCGAGTATAACCAAACAATTTTTACTCGGATTAGCCGATTTTAACTAATTTTTTTAACAAAATATGTCCAAAATATGTATCCACCCCAAAGAAAACAATTATAGACCCAATTCCATGTTGACAAGTTTATAGGCGGTCATATTATCTATTAATTGCATCCTTAATTGCCGTTTAATTATACTAATCAATGCCATGTTTTTTTTTAAACAAAATACGTTGTCTTTTAACTTCCTTATTGTCACTCTAAAATCACAGCTTAGATTGCCGATTAGGTTCCAACAATGGGGTGCTACTTCGAAATAAAACTATCAAAATGGAGCTGTACAGGAAGAACAATGGCGTGAAATAGAACTCAAAAACCCAACATGTATAGGGTCAGTAGAGCTCTATTTCAGAGAGTTCTATTTCTCTACAGTTATATTCCGAAGTAGCACTAGCCATAACCGCCCCAACCCAAAAATTCGCAGAGAACAAACTAGACATTTTTCCATGCTATTTAAATAAACTTTTCAAGTATTGTCATCATTCAATTCTCATCATCTCCCCCTCTCCTAACCCCCCCCCCCCCTCTCAAACCTTTCAGACCAGCACACATCGCACCAGATAGTGAGCACTGATAGCATTTAAAAGCAACGAGCATTTCCACCCTCATTCACAGCCATGGTTCACTACAAACTCGCCTATTTCCCATTGAGGTTTCGCGCCGAGGTTATCAGGCAGATTTTCGCCTTCGCTGGACAGGATTTTGAGGATGAAGCGGTGGGATTCGACCAGTGGCCAGCGTTGAAACAGGGTGAGTTTGACGAGTTAGAAAAAATCGGGAAAATAGAGTGTCTTATCATGGAACGTGGGAGTTTGTCATCATAAACTATGTATTAGTTTTGAAAGGGCAGAAAAAAACGATCAAAGCGGTCAATTTTCGGGAAAAGTCGCTCAAAATGTACTAAAATTGAACAAAAAAAAGGGGAAAACCAAGAATAGTACACGAGGTGTGGCCTAGCTTCTTTGAGTCGACCTTAGGGCGCGAGAGTGAGAAAAATAAAGACGTTCAGAGCTGCATGGCCAAGAGCTGGTAGAAATGGACTACTCAGCAAAAACCCCCCAACTTCTCATCTCTGACAGTGCGGGAGCTGCTAAAGACTGTGTAAGGATTGCATGAAGTTAGCACAGTTCACCAAATTTTACTGAATAATTGTGTAAATCTTGCGAGATTCTCGAAAGTTGCGCGTTCATTGTGGATGGTTTGTGTGAAAGTTGCAAAACTATATAGTTTGGGTAAAAGTTGTGGGTTTTTGCTGAGCTAGGTACGCCACACCCAAAACCGGTTAGGCACGGTCCATTCTCGCCAATTCTTGTGCATAAATCTCCACGTAAAACATGGAAAAGAACGGAATTTCCAAGACACAATGATTAAGCGGGCTATAACTGCAAGAATCCATTCCAGATCTGGGTATCTACAAAAAAAGCCGCAACAAACAGAGAAAACGGTGAAAAAAGGGAGAAAAAGAGACGAGGAGTAGCTTAACGCAACTGCGGGCCTAAAAATCCTCTCAATTTAAAGGGAGGCAGCGCGCGCTGCGAGACCCCCTTTAAGGGAGGCGAGCCGACGCGCGGGAGTTCAAATTTCGAGGGGGAAAGAGACATTCATCAATTCCCATAACAGCCGATTTCTAAAACGTTAACTCTCAGATACACCATTCGGCCAGCTCCCGGTGCTCTACGTGGACGGAAAACCCCTCGGACAAACCTACGCCATCGCTCGTTACCTCGCCAAACAATTCGGACTAGCCGGAAAAACGTCTATCGAGGAAACAGAAGTGGACGCGCTGGCAGATCAATTCAAAGACTATAGCAAAGACATTCATCCTTATTTTTCCGTGTTAATCGGACTCGGAACCGGAGACCTTGATCAGCTGAGAGCCGACGTCTTCGTGCCAAACTTCAAAAGACATTTTGCAATCTTCGAGAAGGTTTTGGCAGCTTCCAGTAGCGGATTCCTGGTTGGAGACTCGCTGAGCTGGGTGGACTTGTTGCTTGCTCAGCATGTTCAGTGCGTGTTGGAGAAGGATTTGGCGGTGATTGAAGAGTTTGGAAAGGTGTTGGCTCATCGCAAGAAGGTTCAGAATTTGGAGAGAATCAAGCAGTGGATCGCTAAAAGGCCAGATTATCCGTTTTGAATAACTTTTATTTGCTTTGTGTGCATATTTAAATATCTACAAAAATTTTAATGAATATTGTCCATTCGCGAAAAAAGCAAGTGCGCTCCACGAAACGTAGTACTTCGTGGATTTCATTTTCATCGCCAAATTATTTCATTTCACGTTGAATTTATACGTGAAATGAATTAATTTGGCGACGAAAATGAAATCCACGTAGTACTACGTTTCGTGGAGCGCACTTGCTTTTTTCGCGAATGGACAATAAAAACTCGAAAACAACCATTTTTAATCACAAATCCGTCCAAAAAGGCACACTTTTTTTGCAAAGCCCAGCTGAAAATTCAGCGAAATATTGAAAAAACGACATAAATGTGATAGACATTGAGAAGGAAATAAAACATGTGTCATTCTGCACAGGTAAAATGCGGTTGAAGCATATAGCGCGCTGCGTGGAACTCATAGGGAAATTTTGAGATGTGGTTAATGCATCCACGTGCCCGCACATGCGCATACATGCAGGCGCATATAGCATGCACGTTCCGATTCCGGTTCAAAAAGCGCTTGGAGGCTTGGATTTTAAAGGTTTCTGTCAAATCGGATCTTTTTCTCTCATTGGATTTTAAGATGGTTGTCTGTTAAAAACTTTTATCGCGTTTTACTAGTTTCAGAAACAACCATTTATTAATGGTACGTCCAAAGTAGAAAAAAAGCGCAAAAAAAGACGAAAAAAGGCGTCCAAAGTAACTTTGTTTTTGCGTCCTTTTTCTCTACAGTATACCGCAGAACCTGCAGATCAAACAAAAAAAAACAACTAAAAACATGTTTCAAACAATCAAAAATGTAAACAAACATGTGAAATTCAAATTAATTGCTTCGCGCGTCCCTAAGATGTGCAGGTTTGGTGGGATACTGTAGAGAAAAAAGACGCAAAAACAAAGTTACTTTGGACGCCTTTTTTCGTCTTTTTTTGCGCTTTTTTTCTACTTTGGACGTACCATAATAATAACGCAAAAAAAATTATTAGTATTGAAACAATTATTGAGAAAATAAATAAAAAAATTTCGGAGCTGGCTCAGCAGATTTCGGAATCCTTGTTGGAGCTGTGCAGTCGCTGCCTGAAAGTACATCAATATGCTTACGGGGTATTTAAAGTGGTGTATATCCAAAAACCCAGAAATCTATAGGAATCTTTCAGCAGGCTTACTCGGAACATGTTTTTTTTGGAAAACTTTGTTTCCTACGTGTTTTCCGAGTTTTATTGTGTTTTCAATCGAGTTGCAGCATGAGAACGAGATATAAAAAGACATGTTTTCTCTGCTTCTCTTCGAATCGAACTGTGTTTGCGTGGTCGCGCGAAAAAAGGTAGGCGGAGTCACGTGTTCTCATGTCGCAAGTCGATTGAAAAAAACAATATTTTCGGTAAAAATAATCCGAATTTTGTTTCGATAGTTTATCGGAAAAAGTCTGAAAATTCGTGAGGCCGAAAATTGTCGCGCCAGCTTCGAATTATCCATCATTTGAACAGATATAAAAAATAGAACGGCAGGGCGGGCTATTATAATACTATTTTTGCACAGACGCCATGCAAAAATAGTGCCGACCTTCTACAATGTTTCCCCAATACCGGGGCAAACATTGCAGAATCTTGGGGCAAAGGTAGCAAGCGACTGCCGAGTAGAGAAAATACGGTGACTCGCCAATTAGAGTTGCAGCCTCTAATTTAAACGTTCATGCAATGAAGCAACATCCAAAAGAAAGAGTAAAAATTAAAGGAGCATGCCGCTCTAATACAGTTTTTACAGTAATTGCGATGGCAATTTTTGTGCGAAACATAAATCAAATCATTTAAAAGTACATTTTTATGTTTTTTTTGTTGTAATTTATCATTAAAATTCATACTTGCCCTGCATTTCATTGCGGAATGAATAACAGGCTTGGTCAGAATGGGAAAATGGAAATTCCGTTGTCCCACGTTTTTTTCGTAAAATGTTTCAAATTTATTAACCGGAACATTTTCCCGACAGAATATTTTGAGGAAAAGCTCGGGAAAGCATCGTGTTTTTAGGTTTCGCTGCTTCTAAGTGCCGAAAACTGGGCAAAAACCCATTGACTACACCACTCTTTGACCACATGTACTCATTGACTACACATTCTCATTGACTATAAAGTCCCATTGACTACCAAGTCTCATTGACTAAATATGATATGAGGTGACTACATTTCCTTGAGCCACTGAGGTAATATGCTGATGCTTTATCGCGCACGGAATAAAAAATATACTTAATCATTATAGAAAAAATAAACAGCCTTTTAATTTTACTACAAGTTTCTCTTAATTTTTCGTTGGTTTCTTGCAAATTTTCATAAAAAAAACATCCATTTCCGGAAAGTTCAGCGATAACGCGCAGGAAGCATGTGTGACACCTTTAAAATGAGCGACCGGAGGGAGCTGAGCAAAATAATTCTTTGATTTTTTGTTTTATTTAGACTCACTTTTAGGATGTAAAAAATTATATAACAAAAATCTGATCCTCAAAGCTTGGCTTAATGAAACTTTAAACGGTCCACAAAAAGCATTCAAGAATACAGAAACCAATATTTTCCGCCCGGAAAATCATTTACTATTTCAATTTACCGACTGTAAAAATTTATGAATATAACCTCATATGTAGTCAATGATACAAGTGTAGTCAATGAGAATGTTTAGTCAATGAGTGCATGTAGTCAAAGAGTGGTGTATTTAGTCAATGGGTTTTTGCCCGAAAACTGTTCAAAAGTGATTTATTTGTTGAATTTTTGGTTAACTTATTGATTTATTTTTTATTTTTTCAAAAAAAATTGAGCCAAATAAAATTAATTTGGAAAAAATGTTCCTTTTCCAATTTTTCGAACAAGCCTGATGAATACTAAGCTGTATTTTTGGTTTTTTAACCGACTCACTGATCCATTCTATCATTGCCGTTGTTCCTCTGTGCCAAGCCCGTTCCGCTCTCTTCTGAAATTTGTAACAATTATTATATGCCGAGACAAAAAAAGAGCGTTTGAAAAGAAAAGGAGATCGGAAAATTACATTAATGACAATATTTGTTTACGCGAAAACCCGATCGAATTCAGTTTAAAATCGGTAATTTTCGCGAAAAGAGTGAAAATGTCTTAAAATAGCGAAAGTTGACTAAAATGGGCATTACCCGGAGAATTTTCACGAAATATATATTACAAAATCCTCTCGATAATAATTTTTACAAAAAAATCGAGAAAAAACGGACAAATTATGCGAAAAATCAAAGAAAAACAGAAAAAATAATTTTTTGATGAGAAATAGGTCTCGGCGTCTCGCACTCTCTCGCGCGTGCAGATGGGGCGCGCTTACACTGCCTTGCCTGCCGGATAGGTGGCTCGCTTTGACATGAAACATATATGCATCGGTATAAGATGAACGAGATATTCATGCACGCGGATTTTTTTCTTAACCACATATAATTCACGCGCTTCCGTGTTTGAGACGTGAATACATATCACGTCCAATATGCATCAATTTTCGATATGTTCCGATAACGGAACCTATGTGCTTGAACCGCATTTTACCTGTGTGGCCGAGTGGTCTAAGGCGCTGCGTTCAGGTCGCAGTCCTCTCCGGAGGGCGCAGGTTCGAATCCTGCGGATGACAGATATTTTTTCTGAATTCTTTTGGAACTCCTATTTCTCAGCTATTTTTCAATTTTCCGGGTGGTCTAGCGCTTTTATTGTGTTTCCAAAGCTGTAAAAGGAAATTCAGGCCCTTTGTCTTACTTGAAATTTCAGTTATTTTCAGAAAATCGCTATTAACTTTTTTATTTCTCCACCGAAACTCTTTAATGACCTCAATATGTTTCCTAACAATTTCTGCTAAAAATTGTGGCAGGAACGGCATCACAAGCCTCCAAATGGCATATTTCTGGTGCACTCTTTCGTGTACTCCCCGTGGACAATCTCACGATTTCGCAACATTTTTTCCAAATTTTCTGATTTTTGCCAAGTTTTCTGGGATAAAAATTCTGTAAATAGGTGCATTTTAAAAAAGATAGTAAAGAAAAATAATTGTTTCAATTTCCTACAAATTCAATTTTCTAGTGCTATTTTCAAAACCTTACAGCTCGGTCATTTTTTGACAAAAATGTCTCGTTTTTACACTAAAATGAAGTATTCAACGTGAATAATCTGAAAATGATTCGTGGCGCTTGAAAAAGTGATTTTTTGAATGAAATTTTTGGAAAAAATGCCTCCAAGTCTCTTTTTTCAGTTCTATTTGCCAAACCCTAACAATAAGGCTCGGTCATTTTTCGACGAAAATTTCTCGTTTTTAGATTAAAATAAGTTTTCAACGGGAATAATTTGAAAATGGAGCCAAATGCAACTGGGAAGGTGTGATAGGTAAAGGAAAAATCGCTGAAACCCAACATTTATAAGAACCGCCCTATTACAGAAT
The DNA here is from genome assembly GCA_963572235.1 of Caenorhabditis japonica. Lineage (NCBI taxonomy): Eukaryota > Metazoa > Nematoda > Chromadorea > Rhabditida > Rhabditidae > Caenorhabditis > Caenorhabditis japonica. Next base: position 18,427,093 of record OY754343.1, on the reverse strand, counting down.
TTGATACGTCCCTGTCTCGTTAAGAAACTTCCGGAAGATTGGGTTACTTGCGAAACCAAGATTTGTTTCATTGAACGTGATGACATTTATAAAAGTCACAAAAACGACGCCAGTTTCGTTCTCAAACTGTCTAACGTCTCTTCGTGGGTAGAGCGCACAGACGCACGTGTGCCGTTTTCCGTATAATTTTGTGTACACACTGACCAAAAACCGCCACAAACCACAAAATTGGCACATTTCATGGTTTGTTGTTTTGGGTTAGGTGATGGATGCAACGTGCAGAACTCTGCAAGCGAAAGAGATCAAAAGAGAAAAAGAAAAAGAAAGAGAAAGAGCAAACCGAGAGACGGCTGAGAAGACGACGAGACAGAGCGTATAAAAAGGCGGTCATGGCCTTCGACTGGTCTCATTCGTCTCTGTCTGATTCTGATTACTGCAAAAATGGTGCACTACAAGATTACGTACTTCCCGATTCGCGGAGCCGGCGAGATTGGCCGTCAGATTTTGTCCTATGCTGGACAGGAATTCGAGGATAACCGAATCCAGGGCGAGGATTGGCCGGCTCTGAAACCAAGTGAGTTGGGTTTAAAAATGGGGTCAAGGTTTTAATTGTTTGAACGCGTACGCGCTCGCGCGCGTGGGTGCGCGCGTTGACAGAAATCAGAACTAAATAAAAACAACTTTTAAGCTGAGCAATGTTTCCCTTTTTAACTTTTTTGACGTATTTATTTCATTTTTTTCGCCGTTTTTTCATAGTTCATTGTTCAGAAAATGCCACGTGGCAAACAAAACATCACCGTAATGGTCAACGGATGGCCGATGAAGAAGAAAAAAGAGCTGAAAAACACTAACGAAGTGCTCTATCATTGTATCCACCGGTTACTACATTTTTTAACCCTTTTAATATGTACTTATAACCTTCAGAGGCCGACTAACCGGTTGTCCGGCCAGCTACTGCGTTGATTCGGCCACCGGAGAAATTCGAGTCATCCGAGAGCATTGGGGACACGAGCAAGACTACGTTGATGCGCAAGTATGTAAATATATATATGTTTACCAATAATTAAAAACCGCGAAAAACAATTTAAAGGTAGAAATGATGAAATCAGAGCTGCGAGAGACTGCAAAAAGCTCCAATGAACCACCACGAGCTCTTTATAATAAGATAAAAGACAAGTACGGATAGGATGTTATCGCAAAAGCGGGCAACTATGATTGTATACGAAAAATTGTGAGCAGAGCACGAGCGGAGAAGTCGTCGAGGAAATCTTAACTTAACTTGTTTAAGTACATGTATTTCTTTTTTTGTTGTTGTATAAATTTTTTTTCTGTTTTGAAGCTGTTTTTGACGCATTTGGGGCATCCATTTCGCGCGCCACGCCTCTTGTCCCAAGCACCCCAGGCAAGGCACGCGTTTTGTCCAACCCTCTAACTTCTCGTGGAGCGAGCGCTAAAGCTGTCTGCGTTCAAAAAATGAACGATAAGAAAAGATAGACAGAGTAAACAAATAAAGACAAGCGTTTTAAACCACGATACGACTTATCAGTAAATCAATAAAGCAGTGAATGGGTGAAAAAACTAGTACACACTGATCAAAAGCACGGGGTGCTGGTGACTGCCATTTTTGTTTAAATATTGTAATGTCCGGGATCGCCCAGGCTTAGTCCACCGGTGCTACCTCGGAATAGAACTCTCTCGAAATAGAACTGTAACAATTTAGAACTTGCTTCGGAATAGAACCGTTTCGGAATAAAACTGTAGCGCAACAACTGTTTTGATGTAGAACTGTAGTGAATTAGAACTGTTGCGAAAAAGAACTTTTTTGGAACAGAACTGTCCCGAAACAGAACTGTAGCGGAATAGAACTGTTTTGAAATAAAACTGTAGCAAAACAGAACTGCCTAAAATGGAGCTGTACAAGAAGAACCGCTGCGCGAAATTGAACTCAATAACCCACCATGTATAACTGAATACTTGTTCGAGCTGCTCTAGCTTTCCTGGGTCACTACAGCTCCACTTCAGGCAGTTCTATTTCGATACAGTTTTATTTCAAAACAGTTCTATTTCGCTTCAGTTCTATTCCACTACAGTTCTATTCCAAAATAGTTATATTTCGCTACAGTTCTATACCGAAACAGTTCTATTTTGCTACAGTTCTATTCCGATCAGTTATATTCCGAACAGTTTTATTTCGCTACAGTTCTATTTTACTACAGTTCTATACCGAAACAGTTCCATTTCGCTACAGTTCTATACCGTGCAAGTTCTATTCCGAGGTAGCACCAGTCCATCTGCCGCGCACTACAAACACGCCAACCCTCGGCCCCTGCGTCTCATTGGCCTACGCATACATCTCGCCGCCGGACTTTCGCGTTCTAGGTCTCTTCACTCTCCCGCCTCGTCAGGATTTAGTGCGCCAAATCATGACGCTGGAAACCGCTTATGATTTGGCTGTAAAAGGCCGGATTTCGATCATTCGAGAGGCGATTTGTATTGATGCCACCTTTCCCCATCTTGCACCGTTCTTCCTGTCTAAATCCCCCTAGGTCCTGCCCCCGCATTCCCGTTTATTGTAGTATGGGCGATAGCACTTGATAAACCTTTGTGAGTGACCCGAGTGTTGAGTGAAGGTGTGCGGCGCGAAAAGTGAGCCAGGCGCGCTGCGGTTGCGTCGCGTGACAGCGCTCTCTTCCAGTCTGCGTCTTGTCGCTTACGTGCTAAATAAGAGCAGCCGAAGAGGCACAAAGAAAAATGCAATTTTATCACGTTTTTTGACGCATAGCGGCACACAGTAATAAATACAAACAACTAAAAATCAAAGGTTCAACAATTCCCTTTTTTCAGCCACCCCATTCGGCCAGCTCCCAATCCTCGAGGTAGACGGAAAAGTGCTCGCCCAATCGCACACCATTGCTCGTTACCTGGCCCGTCAATTTCAGCTCAACGGAAAAACCGCCTGGGAAGAGGCTCAAGTGAACTCGATTGCCGACCAGTTCAAGGACTACCTCAATGAAATTCGCTCATACTTTGTCGTCAAAATGGGCTACGGACAAGGAGACGTTGACGCTCTTTTCAAGGACGTGTTCCTTCCCGCGTTCAAGAAAAACTACACATTCTTCTCGAATTTCTTAAAGGCCTCGGGCTCTGGATACTTGGTCGGAGACTCGCTGACCTTTGTGGATCTTCTTGTGGCTCAGCACTCGGCCGATCTTCTTTCTGCCAATGCTAACGCTCTGGATGCATTCCCCGAGTTTAAGACTCATCAGGAGAAGGTTCATTCGGATCCTAAACTTAAGAAATGGTTGGAGACTCGTCCAGTCACTTCGCATTAAATTTTTCGGAGGTTTTGTGTGTTTTTATTACGTTCTTATGGTCTCTTTATGGAAATAAATAAACGTTTATGTAAAAAAAAAAACAGATTTTTTTGGTTTTTGTGCGCCAGAGCGCGTTTGTTTACCCGCTTGGCTCAATGCTCTGTGCCTGTGAATGACGGATCTCATGGTGTGTTGAGCGGTGCACCGCTGCAAACGCGCCCCCTTTATGAAAGTTTTATGGTTACGGTCACTGTTTTTGAAATATCGCATTAGTCAATAAATTGACGTCTTTTCTACCTTTTTTTTTTGTACTCTTCCGCATAAGAAAAAATTTATGAGTCGATTAGAAACACTTTTCGTTGAATTCACAGAATTTTTTTCATGCGTTTTCAATGAACATGTTTTTGAATTGTCGTAAGTTGCGGCGCATGCGCAGAAACCTGTAACGTTATAATTTGAAAGCGCATGTGACGGCAATTTGCGTACTTTTTATTATTTTTGAAAAAATGTACGCTTCAACACACCGTGGATCTTAAATAGGAAGAATTGAAAATAATAAGAAGGAAAATTACCGTAAAAACTGTATTAAAAGGGCCCCAAACAACCTCCCAAAAAATAGAAGTGCCCTCTTGAATTAAAGAGTTCCTCTAATTTTAAGACCCTATCAATAAAAGGGCCTCTTTAGCGAAAGTTGAAGGTCACCCTATAATAGAAAGACACACACACACACGGTCCCACGAAAAAAAAATCAAGGGGGGCCCTTCTAATACAGTTTTTACAGTACCTGTAAGAAAGTTTTCGAACCTTGAATTTGAATTACCTGGAAAATTTCAAGAAAATGTTTTTTTTTTAATTTCAAAAATTTTGTTAAACATTTTCAGCCAAATCAGCCACTGCCAATCGAACCCTAATAGCAAATTTAACGTAAAACGATTCAAAAATAGGTTAATGCCTCCGTAATTATACTAGTAGTATGACCACGCCTCCTGGTACCTAAATGTTTGGCATCAGAAATCATCGACACAGATCAAAAGAAAAACTCAAACATCTGTGGCAATTTTTCGTGCAAGTGATTAAATACGCAATATTTTTTTTGTTTTGACGCTGATGTTTTGATCAAACCAAAAATTAACTGATAATAAATACGAGTTCGGAGAGGAAAAGATCTTGCAAAATTCCGTTACGATGCTTCTTTCGCAGGCATCACTGCTGCGAGACCTGCGGAACAGTGGAGTGTCGTAACTGTATTTCGCTAGTTTTTCTCTCCCTTGTCGATGAAGCGGCACAAATGTCATAGAAATTGCGATAGAAGGAAAACACGAGTCATTCTGGCCGAGTGGTCTAAGGCGCTGCGTTCAGGTCGCAGTCCTCTCCGGAGGGCGCAGGTTCGAATCCTGCGGATGACAGAAACTTTTTTTTGAATTTTTCTTTTCAAAACAATGGTTTTCCTATTTTATGAGTCTCGCCCTCATCACGAATCCACGTATTCCTCCATTGAAGGATGACTAGACCAAGATGCACGTTTCTACTTTTGTGTACACATGCACAGATCAAAAACCAACACCACAAAATCGAATCATAGTTTTTTTTGCGGTGTGAAAAAAGATGACATTTTTTACAAAGTTGACTGCGCCCTGAGAAATAGTACAACTTGTGGAATCTTACTAGTCAAAAAACACGAGAGAACGTGGGCAAATAGAGAGATGCCTGCGCTTGGAGAGACTGCCAGACGACTAAACGACCAGACAAAACGGATAAATTGGCGGTCATAGTTTTCACTTGGTCTCATTCGTCTCACACTACCAGGCAGGCTGCAAAAAATGGTGCACTATAAGATTTCCTACTTCCCGATTCGCGGAGTCGCCGAGGTCTCCCGCCAGATCTTATCCTATGCCGGACAAGAGTTTGAGGATAACCGAATCGACGGTCCGGATTGGCGGGCTCTTAAACCAAGTGAGTTAGAACCTTAAAAAAAACCAAAACATCCTTTCTTTTATTCAGCCACCCCATTCGGCCAACTCCCAATCCTCGAGGTTGACGGAAAAGTGCTCGCCCAATCGCACACCATTCATCGTTACCTAGCCCGTGAATTCGGACTCAACGGAAAAACCGCGTGGGACGAGGCTCTAGTGAACTCAATCGCCGACCAGCACAAGGATTACGCCAGTGACATTCGCCCATACTTCATCGTCAAAGTGGGGTACAGTAAAGGGGACGTTGACGCTCTTTACAAGGATGTGTTCCTTCCCGCGTTCAAAAAACACTATGCACTGTTCACGAAGTTCTTGAAGGCCTCGGGCTCTGGGTATTTGATTGGAGACTCGCTGACATATGTGGATCTTTTGCTGGCTCAAACATCGGCGGATCTTCTTGAAGAGAATGGAAGTATTCTGGATGAGTTCCCCGAGATGAAGGCTCATCAGGAGAGGGTTCATTCGGATCCTAAACTTAAGAAGTGGTTGGAGACTCGTCCTGTTTCATCTTATTAGTTCAGTATTATTGTACGATCTCTTTATGCAAATAAATGTTCTTTTTTTTTGTTGTTGTTTCTGCAAATGCGCTCTGCTGAGAGGAGACGAACGCTGCTCGTCTGTCTGCGTCTCCAACAGAGAAGCAGAGTGTCCTGAGAGAAAAACCCACAGAAATTGTATAAAAAACCCATGGAACTGGTAGATACCAAAAAAAAGAGAAGAAAATAAGTTTAAAACAACAAGAAACCAGCAAAAATTGCTCCTGTAAGTGAAGCCCAATGACCGAGAAATACCTAAAAATCATCTATTATAATCTTCACGTAAAAGCTTGACCTTGACCCGCCGAGCTCAAAAACTACTGCGTGTCCCGTTTCTTATCAGAAAAGGTCATCAAAATGTTAATAGAGCCACTTAAAAAGCAAATTTAAATCATTGCCTCCTCAACTCGAGACATCTCGAAGAAAGAAGTCGTCGTTAAGAAAATGATCAACGTCGATCCGCCAGTTGGAAACTTCCCGGCCTCTGGAGGCAACTCTACACACAACATCGTCTCGGAGACGGACTCTCGTCTCGCCTTCAAAGTCAAGTCGTCGAATAACGAGCACTATCGCGTGCGTCCCGTCTACGGATTCCTCGACGGAAAGGGCAAGGCGAAGCTCGAGATCAATCGCTCGAATGGACCGGCCAAGGAGGACAAGATTGTGGTGCAGTACGCGGAGGTGCCGGCCGAGGAGACTGATCCACAGGCGCCGTTCAAGGCTGGAGCTCAGCAGGGAGAGGTCATCGTCAAATTGATCTCTGCCTAGAAGAAGTGATTTGTGTTCAACGCATTCGAATATTCCATTTTATTTGAATAGAAAATGTTTTATTTGGAATGAAATGATTTTTTAGCCGTTCGCATTTGTTTCCTTGTTTTCTGAAGCTATTAGCGATGGAGCGTACTTGCGTTCTCGTCTTTCCTACGCTCGAGCGCACGCACGCACTGCTTGCACGCACTGCTCTGTGGAGACGCAGAAAATGGGCGCGTTTGCTTTTTAGAAAATGGGCGCGTTTGCTCTTTTACATGGGGTCTAGCACGCCGTGGCAGGCTCTTTCTTCGTCTGACCAGCGACTTCGCTTCACATTCTTGACGTCTGCGTAGCAATACAGTTCCATAATAGCATGTCGAAATCCGATTGAACAGACAAAATACCTGACACATGAGAGAGAAATGGAGAGATTTAGTCGACCAAAGAAATACGAAATACTTTACTTTTCTTATGAGAGCGCAGACAAGAGGAGACGATTTCGCAATCGATAAGCTAGATGCACTGCTGAAGTTTCTCGTCAAATCTTCGCCTACGCCGGCCAACAATTCGAGGATCATCGGATATCAATAAAAGAGTGGAAAAGAATTAAATATGGTAGCGTTTTTGCCTATTAAATAGCTATTGGATGCTGGCGACTGTCCTTTTAAAAACTTGGCAGTGTGTCAATTTTTGCAAATTCACAAAGAGACGGCGTGTTCAAGAGTACGTTTTTCAAGCGCCCTTTATCGTGTCTGCGTCTCCAATTTTGCACGGGCCTAGGGTGTGTGTAGCCTAAACTTGGCAGAACAAACGCTCTGCACTGTGGAGACGGAGGCAGACATACGATAGGGCGCCTTTGCCTTTACGTAGGGTCTAGCATGCCGCGCGATCCACCCGCTGCACTGCTTTGGCAGCAAACAAGCTGTTGAAAAAAGGCAGCCGTCAGGACACCCTTCATGGCTTTTCCCCATTTTCAACGAGCGCTATTTATTGACATATTCCCTCTACAGAAATGCCATTCCACACACTCCCGGTGCTCTACGTGGACAACAAACCGCTGGCACAATCGCACGCAATTGCTCGTTACCTGGCACGCCAATTTGGAATCAACGGAAAAACCCCATGGCAAGAGGCACAAGTGAACTCACTGGCCGACCAGTTCAAAGAGTATCAACACCAAGTTCATCCCTACTTTATGGCAAAAAATGGGATCCACCCGGGAGATGCGCAGACTCTATACAAGGAAGTTTTCCTGCCAAATTTTGAGAAAAACTATCAGTTTTTCACCAACTTTCTCAACGAAAGTGGGTCTGACTACCTGGTAGGTGATTCGTTGACCTGGGTGGACCTGCTGATTGCACAAAATACGACGGATATCGCGTCGAACACGCTGGCAAAGTTTCCGGAGATGGAGGAACATCGGAAGAGGATTCATACGATTCCGAGGGTGAAACGGTGGATCGAAAAGGGAGTAATTTAGGAATAGGTGAATAAATTTATTTAATTTCTGATTTTTTTGTTCGAGAGTCCGAGTCGGGGGATTGGAGTCCTTCGGACCCTCGACTTCCCGGGAGTCGTGCGTAGTTCTGAAAACGGGGGGGGGGGGGGTTGTAGAACCCCAAGGTTTTAAAGATAAGCGGTGTAACACGGAAGACAAGATTACAAAGAAAGATTAAGAGGTGCTGGCCCAGAGAACGATTTACAGCGCTAACAACAATATAAACATAAAATATTCAAAAATGGTGACAAAAGCCGTCGTAGTCACCGTAAAAAGGGCCGAACAAGGGCGCTGCAGAAGACGAACGTCACAATGATTGGTCGAGTTCCGAGATGAGATGCGCGCCACATATTAAAGGCGCATCGTGCCGTTCGGAGGAGATGGTCCCGTCGCGCTGCGGCGTAAAACGGCGGCAGTTCAAAAAGGGATTTATCAACAGTCGTCATTAGCGGTGTTGTGCGAGAGAGTGAGAGATTTAGAGGAGAAAGAAAGGAACTATTTATTGATTGTTTTGGGAAAAAAAAAGTTGTGAGTTCGCCACGAAAGGGGTAATTGTTGGCCCTTGCGCTTTTTTTTTAATGTGTTGCCAAGTTTTCAGGCATAAATATTCTGTAAATAAAGAAAAGTCCCCTATTTTCTCTGAATAATCCCAACTTTTTCATTTTCCAGTGTTATTTTCAAAACCCTAATGGGGTTATTCATTTCATGCAGTTTGTATTTTTTGTCAAATTTTCCTTATTCATTTCATGCAGAAAACGACATTTTCTGCAGCAGAAAACTGCATTTCGTCGAACTGCAAAATGCACTTTTTGTCACGAAAAGCACGTGAAAATGCAAGAAAAATAGTGGTGTTATTCATTTCATGCAGAAAATGACGAAAAGTGCATTTTGCAGTTCGACGAAATGCAGTTTTCTGTTGCAGAAAATGTCGCTTTCTGCATGAAATGAATAAGGTAAATTTGACAAAAAATGCAAAATGCATGAAATGAATAACCCCATACACTGGTGAACCGCGCGCGGGCCCGCGGCGGCTACGCAGACGCTACGGGCCCGCCACGGGCCCGCAGCGGGCCCGCCAGCGCTTGGGTGCCCTCGCTGGCCGCTGGCGGGCCCGCGGCGGCTATGATATTTGGTAGGTGACTGACAGGTTGAAAAATTTTTGTTTCCAATGGGTTTATAAATGAATTATGGTTATTTTAAATAATGTAAAATTGTGCATAAGACACTAGTTAGTTGAGTTTTTGGTCGAAAATACTGACATTTATTTTCAAAGCGCTGGCGGGCCCGCTGCGGGCCCGCGACGGGCCCGCCAGCGGCCAGCTGACGAGCGGATGGGCGGAGGATGGTAAACTGTCTCAAGAAGATTTATCAATGTTTTTTTCCTAGTTTTATGGGAATAATATCGCTCACAAAGCTTTTTTAGTAGACTTTGTTTGAAGAATTGGACATGACCGACCTCGGAAAAGTTGCGGAAAAGTTGCATAAACGTTTCGTTTGTTTTCGTATTTGTTGAAAAAATTTCGCTCTAATTTGAGAAGTGTTTAATTTATACGAAAATTCAAATAAAACAGATGTAGCCAATAGTAGGCGATATTCGAAAACGTTCGAGTGTCGTTCTTTGTTCAACTCTGCAAATGCATTCTTACATGACGTGAATTAAATGTATGTCTTGTGAGTGATTCGTATTTATAAACACAGTATTTACTCTAATAGAAGTGCACTTTCAGTAACAAAGTTTACAGTATCTACTAACAATAATCTAGCAGCCTTTATTAAAATTTACGCCTCAATTAGCAATTACGTAGATTTACACAATTTTCTGTGTTTTCTAATTATTACAGTTCTACTAAAAAAGTATCATAGTTCTTCTAAAAACCGTGTAGTATCGGATGCTAAAGAGACCTTAATCGCATGTTAGCGAGACTTGTTTTTTCCAAGCCCTCTAAATGTACTATCAATAGCCAGTTCACGTCGGCGCAGCAGGCTCGACATCCTATAATACTGCTATTACCGCTTTAATAACGATGGCAATTGGTGACAGCGGATTGACGTCGAAAATGAGTTGAGCTCAGGCTAACATCGCTCAATATGCCAATTTTAAGGCGATCACGTGTGATTTTCCCTTTTTTTTCTGTTCGTTTCAGTGATTTTATACTCATTTTTGGTCTTCAATCAGAAATATTTCAAAAATAACAACGGAAGCGAAAAATACTGCCCAGTTATTCGTGATACAAGAGGCGCGCCGCATTGTTGCCAAATCTTGTGCCCACGTTGCAAAGTGGGCGGAGCTCAACATTTTTGAATCATTTTTGCCAAAAAATATCCATTTTTCTATGTTTTATTGCCGTTTTTAAGCATTTTTCTTTCTTTTAATTCTTAATTAATTTTGCTCACATATGCCCGATAAATTTTTGAAATTTTTTTTGTTTCAGGTGCCAACAGGACAATGGAAAATCGACACCGCCGACGTCGGTAAGATTTTTTTTTAAATCCTTTTTTACTGTCAAAAATTAAGAAAAAAGTCCTAAAGAAAGAAAAGAAATGAAATTTACGAGCGAATCTAGATAGGTTATGCCCTAAAAATGATTTTGAATGGATGCGGCACGCCGCTTCTTTTTTTCCTGTAGAGTACGTTGAAGGTTCACCTATCTGTTTGACTTAAAAAAGGAATAACTCGCACAAATAAAATTGCTAAAATAAAATAAAAAACATAAACTAATTTTGGAATAAAGTTTTAAAAAACCATCGCTGAATGAACTCTAGCGCCGTTTTTACCGTTTTTTATTGATAAAACTTTCAATATCTAAGTTATAAGCAGAATAATGTAGAAGCTTTTTTTTGCTCAAAATTTTTGGAAAAAAGAAAAAATAAGCATCGTCAAAACAAATGTTTTCATTCGTGTCTGTTTTATCACGGCGTGTTAGAATTTACGTAAAGGAAAACGCACTCTGTCCCATTTATCTGCGTCTCGATAGTGAAAGTCTGCCAAGTTTTGATATGTGCTTGCAAAACTAGAGACACAGAGACTTGAGTGAGACGACCTCGGAAATTTCATTTTGACAAATAATTTTAAAAACGCGGACTTTAGCCATGTGTATCTGTGTCCGTGCGAGATTTCGTGTGTGTGAAGCGTTTTCTCAGCGCCTATTGGACCGATTTGCATCAGACTTGGCGAAACATTTTTAAATCCAAGTGACACAAGGCTGCCGATGTTTGGCACAAATCGGTTAAGTTTTAAGTGTAGCATAGTCAAGGCAATTGGAGTATTTTTACCGTTATTGTGAAAACAAAAAAGTTGCAACGCGGTGTTTGCGTACTTTTAAAATTTAAACGAAAAGGGGGACGTCTTTCTTCATTTGCCATGCTATTTCTTTGATTGCCGTTTGAATTTCAAAAGTACGCAAACACCGCGCTGCAATTTGTTTGTTTTCCCATTAAACCGGGGAAATCCATCAAAAATTTTCTAGTAAAAATAAAAAAAAATATGAGTTTTGAGTAATATTTCTGCATTAAATGTTGTCAAGCATTGAAAAAAAGATATTCTTTTCATGAATAAACGAGTCTATTTATAATAAGCGAAAATACTCGAAAAAAGGAATTGATTGTAACGGTCATGAAGCACAGAATCATGAGTCGGCAGAGAGCAGACGCGCCGACTCATAACTGAATATTCATACAAAGGAGGCCCAAAATTAAATGACATAAAAATTAACACTATTTTGGCTTTATTTGTAAGCATTTTCACGTTTGATGGCTCCTGGCTCATGCCCCTGTGATAGTGGTTTTTGTTCGCGTTTCCTCGAGCCAAAACGTATATTTTTCAATGTCCGTTGCAAATAATTATATATTTTTAAATTTTGAATTTCAAATGATTAAGAAAAAAATAGAATTGAACAGAATTTGTCTCATAAAAATTAGAGCGCTTTGCCTAGTTAAAATTTAAAAAGAAATTATCATCCTCCGGGATGCCGCACTTACCGCCGCATCTCTTACACAGCAAAATTTACTGAATTTTCAGATACGTGCAACAATGGTATGTGGATGTGGATGATCGGCGCTTAGACGAGTGGGACAACGAAAGCGAGGAATTTCGTGATAATAAAAATAATTTTTGTATTAATTTTTTTTTTCAATAAAGAGCGATAACAGTAGAAACAGTGTTAGTCTTGATTAGAAAATATAAAATTAAGAAAAAAGCAAGAAAGGAGACACCCCCCGCGATGTAGCTGCTAGCGAGCCGCTGGCGGGCCCGCCACGGGCCCGCTGCGTGCACCACGCGTGTACTCTTTTAGCTGTCAGCGGTCCGCTGGCGGGCCCGCAGCGGGCCCGCTGCGGGCCCGTGGCGCTTCACCAGTGTAAGGCCGGCGCTATTACTGCGTCGCGAAAACCAGTCAGAGCGGAGCGCGAAAATCGGCTGTGGTCTCGCCGCGAAAAGTGAGAGTCACAGCCGAGTCACAGCAGAGTCACAGCAGCGTCGCGCGCCTTGCCACAGCAGCGTCGCGCGATCTGCTCTGACAGGTTTTCGCGACGCAGTAATACCTCGAAATAGAACCTTTTCAAAACCTTACAGCTCCGTCATTTTCCGACGAAAATTGCTCGTTTTTAAAATAAAATGAAGTTTTAAACGTGAATAATCTGAAAATAAAACCGGTTGCTCGAAAAGTCAAGTTAAATATTGAAAAAAAACGGGTCAAAAAAAAAACTTATGTTCTCCCCAGTCCAATCTGATCGGAACTCAAAAAAAAAGTATCTAGTTTACTCCTCCTCCTCCTCCTCGAATTTGTCATCATTTGTATCACAAGAACCAGCGATAGGCGGTCGAGAAAAGGCGAAAATGATGAGAATGACAAATCAGCCGACACCTATAAAAGGCGTTTTTCAAGCCAATTGGTATAGTTTTTTGCTTCAAATAAGAAAATGCCTCACTACAAAATCTCCTACTTTCCACTTCGTTTTGCCGGAGAGGTGGCTCGCCAAATTCTCGCTTATGCTGGCCAGGATTTTGAAGATGACAGAATTGCAAATCATAATTGGCCGGCTATTAAGCCAAGTGCGTATATTTTTTCATTATTTTTAAGAGTTTTCAAAATTCATTTTCTTTTTTTTCAGAAGTCCCATTTGGCACCCTCCCAGTGCTGTACGTTGATGGAAAACCTCTCGGACAATCACACGCAATCGCCCGTTACCTGGCTCGTGAATTCGGAATCAACGGAAAAACCGCGTGGGAAGAGGCACAAGTGAACTCGATCGCAGATCAGTTCAAAGACTACTTCAGCGAGATCAAAGAGTACAATATGGTGAAAATGGGCTTCGCAGAAGGAGACGCCGACAAGCTTTACAAGGAAGTTTTTCTTCCAAGTTTCAAGAAGAACTACCAGTTGTTCACCAAATTCCTTAAATCTAGTGGCTCTGGATTCCTAGTGGGAGACTCGTTGACGTGGGTGGACCTGTTGGTTGCTCAGCACACTGCCGATCTTCTTCCCGCAAGTGGATCAGTTTTTGTGGCCAAGGGTTTGATTTTGAACGAGTTTCCCGAGTTGAGAGCTCATCAGCAGAAGATTCACGCTATTCCGAACATTGAGAAGTGGCTGAAGACCAGGCCAATAACTCCGTTTTAATCTTTTTTTTTTGTTTAAATGTGCTAAATACCAAATAAATGTAATTATTTATGCTTTGGCGTACCGTGCTGACGAAGCTCCGAAGCAGTTTTTCATTGTTCCGAAGAATTCGCTGCAAGACAGCAAAGGAAACATGCGGAACATCGGAGCGCACCAGCACCAGTCGTTCGTGAACACATAATGTTGAAAAAACATCGATTTCGTGCAAGACCATACGTGAAGGCAAACGCACCCTATCGCATTTGTCTGCGTCTCCACAGTGCAGAGCGTGCAAAAATGCCTGGGGCTCCTTTGGATTGGAAATTCGACAAAATTGAAATGTCACGTTTTGGAAATTGGGTGAAAATAGAAATCCACGAAATAGAAATGTAATAAATCAGAAACGTAGCAAACTGAAAATGTGTGTAAACAGAAACGTAGCAGAGCAGAAATGTTTCGAATTTGAAGTAAAATGGCAATGGAGCGCGTTTGCGAGATTCATTTTTCAAAACTACTTTTTCGATTTTTTTTCACGTTTTTCTCGATATATTCCACGTATTTTTAGATTTTTTTCACTTTTTTTTTCGGTTTGTTTCACGTTTTTTTGTCGATAAAAAAAAAATTTCCCACGTATCGAAATCGAAAAGAATTGCAAAAAAAACGTGAAATAAAATCGAAAAAACGTGAAAAAAATTAATAAATACGTGGAAGAAATCGAAAAAAAAACGAAAAATATCGAAAAAGTCGTTTCAAAAATTAATCTTGCAAACGCGCTCCATTGCCATTTTACTTCAAATTCGACACATTTCTGCTCTGCTACGTTTCTGTTGACACGCATTTTCATTTTTTATGGACCTATTAATAGGATTCTTTTTTTTTTGACATTTCTTAACATTTCTTAACGTTTTTTAACATTGTATGACATTTTTGACACAGGAAAAAAAACGAAAACAAACAAAAAATAATTTTTGTTTTGTTTTTTTTTTTCCTCTTATAGGTCCATTACGTTTCTGATTTATTACATTTATATTTCGTGGGTTTCTATTTTCACGCAATTTCCAAATCGTGACATTTCAATATTGTCAAATTTCCAATCCGAAAGAGCCCCGCAGACAGCAAAACACCTTGCATCAACATCTTTAGCGCGCGAAATAGATTTTTGCTGTATTTTTGACAGTGTGGATTTTCGAAGCAGTTTCGATAAATTCTTCGATAAATTTTTCGATAAAATTATCGAGGACTTATCGAAAAATTATCGAAAATTTTGTGTCGAAAAAATATCGAAAATTATCGAAATTATTTTCGATAGTATTATCGATACATTTTCGATAATTTTCGATAATAAAATATCGAAATTTTATCGAAACCAGTTTCGATAAATTCCTCGATAATTTTCGACATTATCGATAATTATCGAAAATTTTCGATAATGCGGGTAGACGGCCTGCCTCTCTTCTACAAAGCATAGCGAACGTCGGAACCCGTGAGGTGTCGGCTATTGAAAGTATGTATAGCCTCCCTGGGGAACCTGATGCCCATGATTTGGCAGCTATTTGGCGGCTATTTGGCAGCTATTTGGCAGCTATTTGGCGGCTAATTGGATGCTATCTGGCGGCTAATTGGATGCTATCTGGCGGCTAATTGGAGGCTATCTGGCGGCTATTCGGCACTAGAATAGAACTGCCCGGAATAGAACTGCGCGGAATAGAACTGTCCGGAATAGAACTGCCCGGAATAGAACTGACCGGAATAGAACTGTCCGGAATATAACTGCCCGGAATAGAACTGTCCGGAATAGAACTGTCCGGAATATAACTGCCCGGAATAGAACTGTCCGGAATAGAACTGCCCTGAATAGAACTGTCCTGAATAGAACTGACCGGAATAGAACTGTCCGGAATAGAACTGTCCGGAATAGAACTGTCCGGAATAGAACTGCCCTTGCCAAAATAATGAATTCCATTTTCGATAATTATCGATAATGTCAAAAATTATCGAGGAATTTATCGAAAATATTTTCGATAATTTTCGATATTTTATTATCGAAAATTATCGAAAAATTTGGCGAATTGGCCGATTATCGAAAAATCGTTTTCGATAATCCACACTAATTTTTGAGATATTTCAGCTCATGGGCTTATAAGTTATGACTATCTTGCTAAACTGATTTTCGTGTATTTTTTCCTTCTCTTTCCTTTTTTTTAAGATTTAAATAATTTTTTTATTTATAGTTAGAGGCTATAATTTATAGGTATGTACTTGCAAAATTTAAGTACACAAGTTTTCAAAGATTACAGATGCAGATGTGTTTTGCTGTTTTTGTTTCTGTTTCTGTATCGTGAATATTTCTCTTTTAGCATCACTTCCTGTTGCAAAAAAAAGTTTGACTATTGTGTTTTTAATCGATTTGCGACATGAGAACGCGAAACTCCGCCCACTTATTTGTGCGCGATTATGCGAACACAGTGATATTTGAAGAGACGCAGACAGAACGGTGAATGCACACTTGCGTTTTCATGTCGCAAGTCGATTGAAAACACAATAGAACTGATTTTTTTTTTGATTTTTGATTTTTTTTAGATTTTACTTTTTTTTAGATTTTACTTTTCTTCCAAGCCCTGCAAGATTTCTAGCATCTCATAAAAATCAGTTTGCAACGCTCAGAGAGTTTTTGGCTATTAGCCGGCAAAGGCTAATAGCCCTTTGGCTAGCTCATGCTTGCGCGTCGGGTGCCAATTGCCAATGAGAAGCCAACTATGCGCCAGTTGGGGCTACCTGGCATATTAGATAGTTATCAGCTATTTTCCACGGCTGATAGCCACACCTGCATCAAAAATTCATTGCCTATCGTTACGACACTCCGAAATGGATTTTTTTTAAATCTAAATTTTAATTTTTATTTAGTTTTTCGTCCCCCGCTTTTCAGAAAATGCAATTTCAGCTGTACTGTTGTGTTTTCAATCTAGTTGCATCGGGGGTACGACAGAATAGAAATAGGCGAAATAGAAATGCTACAAAATAGAAATGCTACAAAAAAGAACTAGAAAAAATAGAACGGCTACAAAATAGAAATGAGCGGAATAGAACAGCGCGAAATAGAAATGTGACAAAATAGAAATGAGCGAAATAGAAATCGGTGCGATGGAGCGCGTTTGCATTATTCTTCGAATTTTCTGATTATTATAGGATTTTTCAGTAATTTTCAGATATTTTACGCACGTGACAACATCGAAAATGAAGAAAGGTATAAAATCAATGCAGTTTCAGAAAAAAAAAATGGAAAATCGGCGAAAAACTGAGCAATTGAAAAAATAATGCAAACGCGCTCCATCGCCAAAATTTGTTCTATTTTGTAGCATTTCTATTTCGCTCATTTCTATTTTGTAGCCGTTCTATTTCGTAGCATTTCTATTTCGCTCAGTTCTATTTTTTCCAGTTCTTTTTTGTAGCATTTCTATTTTGTAGCATTTCTATTTCGCCTATTTCTATTCTGTCGTACCCCCGTTGCATCATGAAAACATGATCCTGCTATCCCTTTTCTGCCTGCGTCTCCTCAAATAGCACTGTGATTGCGTCGTCGCGCTCAAATAAGTGGGCGGGGATCCACTTTATTAGGTGGCTCGCACCTTGAATCAAAGTTGTTTTTGGCTCCAAAAAGTGCATTACACGTAATAATTTAGTTTTTCAAACGTAATTTCAGCAGAGCACCTGTTTTCGCCTTTTTTCACGTTTTTTGTTGATTTTGCAAAGTTCCAAAGAATCTGAATTGTTATTTATTCAAATGTGATAATTTGGGTCTATACAAGTCCTGCTAAACTCTATTCATCAAATTTGTTTGAAAAGTGTTGGACTAGTTCCAAGTAGACACCTAACTATGTAGAAAACAAGCAAAAAATTGGATTTTGTTTTTTACCTCCTTAAAATATAAAAACCCCGTCATTAGGTACTGAAATTCAGAAAACTGGCCATAATAACAACCCGCTAGATATCCCTGCAGGTTCATAGTAGCGTGAGAAGTAGTGATTGTGGACAGGTGAAAAGGGAAACAAATTTCAAGTACAAGAAAGCATTTTTTATTTATGTCAGTTAACCTTTTGATTTATTCATCAAAGTAAGAACCCCCTTGTTAAAGTGCTTTGTGGTATTTCTCTGCATCTCCACAGTGCAGAGCGTCAAAAATGGAGACGCAGAGATGCGAGAAATCGCTCCAGAGAATGCGCCTTGATATATATTCGGCATAAAGCGCTACAAATTCGCTCCAATAAAACAACGAATTTTGTATGCATTTGGAGTGAGATTCAGAGAAATCCGAGCGAAACACCCGCCACGCTCTTTCATTTTTCTGCACTCTCTCGTCGTCAGCGTGGTCACGTCCTCCAGTTTGCAAAGGGAGCGAATTTGCAGCGCTCCGTACTGAGAATAGAGCGGAGCGTGTTTTAAGATTTGATAAATTCGTTTCTTAACTCATGACAGCTGACGAAATAAAGTTCAACGAGCAAAGTAATGTACGAAGAACTCATTATTCACCTGTCCAATACCACCACTTTACTCTATTTGTTGCAATTGGCTTTTTTCGCACGAAAACTTTTATTTTGCTATTTATTTGAACACGTGTTGTCACCCGTAATCCCGTGCCTTGACACAATTTTTATTTTCATCATAATCAGTTCAAAGAAAAAAGAATAATTTATTGAAACTTCCAGTCACCTACGCGTCCTTTGCCCTCCAGGTTGTACAGGTCTAAACTGTATTCGACGTATTCGAGTCTGAAAAGTGTTGAATATCAAGGAATTCGTCACTGTAACTGCGCCAAGCTTCTGTCACATCATGCCC
The DNA here is from genome assembly GCA_963572235.1 of Caenorhabditis japonica. Taxonomy (NCBI): domain Eukaryota; kingdom Metazoa; phylum Nematoda; class Chromadorea; order Rhabditida; family Rhabditidae; genus Caenorhabditis; species Caenorhabditis japonica. The sequence goes on along the minus strand of OY754343.1, from coordinate 18,408,592 downwards.
CTTGGGTTTTAAAATACTTTGCTAAATTCTCAGGGATTTCGGGCAGCTAAAGACCACTAATTGCCCCGAGATTCGGCAGATTTGCCCGGAGCAGCAGGTGGGCAGTTATAATGTTGTAAACTAACCCATTTTTGATCGGAGTGTCGCGCAAATAGTGCCTATAGTTGAGCCATTGTCCGTTATTCGTGCAGTTGTGCGAGAACTTTGCAGACAACTCGTATTCATTACCAAAACCGTCGCCGTTTTGATAGCCGGTTTGATAGAAGAACAACTTGTTCCTGGCCAAAAATTCATCATTTGAAGTGATTTTGTCGTCACCAATAGTATCATCTTCCATGTGTTGCACGTTGAACCTGAAGACGCCGTCTAGCTGACATATCACTTCGACGCCGAACAAGAATGTGGTTGTTGAGACGATTGAAATGGCAGAGATAAGAAGAAGAGCACAGATTTTATGCATTTCCAGTGGGTGAATAAGTTAAGAATGATGAGATTGATGCCGAGACGTTGACTTTTTTTTTTGCCCGTTGGCCCTATTTTCACGTGGTTTCCTTTTTTTTTGCTGTCGACTAAATATTTACTTTCACAATATTTAACCGCGTAAAAACCTAACCATTGAAATCTTCTACCCCTGTCTATCAGCTGCCTTCTAGCTGCCCTCTACCGGCTTTTAGCTGCCCTCTAGGTGCCTGCTAGCTGCCCTCTAGCTGCCTGCTAGCTGGCCACTAGCTGTCAACTAGCTGCCCACTAGCTGCCCATTAGCTGCTCATTAGCTGCCCACTAATTGCCATTTAGATGCACTTGACAAATCGACATTAAACTTTTCAAGCCATGCATGCAAATGCCATCCTTCAATTCAATTCTAGGATCACCTGTTTTCACATGTTTCACAACTTACTCATTCATTTAAATTTCTAGTTTTACTTTACATAAGTTCCTAAAAATCTGAATTTTGATTTGTTATGCGAAATACAGTTACGACGCCCCAAAAAACAGCACAATGTTTATCGGCGCCACGAGACCTGCGGAACATCGGAGTGCCGTAACTGTATTTCACGGCCGAAATCGTTAAAACGACAAAAACGTGATTGACATTGTGTTTGTAGAAAATCGTGAGTCATTCTGGCCGAGTGGTCTAAGGCGCTGCGTTCAGGTCGCAGTCCTCTCCGGAGGGCGCAGGTTCGAATCCTGCGGATGACAGAACTCTTTTTTTTTGATGAATCACTTCTATTGTGTTCTCAATCCACTTGCGACATGAGAATGCGAAACTCCGCCCACTTATTTGTCCGCGACCACACGACCACAGTGATATTTGAAGAGACGCAGACAGAAAGGTGAATGCAGACTTGAATTTCGTTTTCATGTCGCAAGTCGATTGAAAACACAATAATCAAAAATTCCGATGACGCTATTGATCAAATTTGTGAAAAACTTATTAAATTATTTCGAAGTAGACACCTATGTAACTAGATAAAAAACAAACAAAAAAATTAAATTTTGTTTTCCAGCTCATATGACTATGACTAGCAGTTTTCGCCCAGTTTCATTGATCTTTTCGTTTCATTTTTCCGCCTTGAAAATATATTTTTAAAAAAACCCATAATTATAAAGCACAAGGTACTGGCAATAATAACAACCCACAAGATATCCGTGCAGGTTGATAGTAGCGTGATCAGTGATTATGGACAGGTGAAATGGAAAATGAATTGCATCGTTATTTAGAATTGTTGTTATTGTTTGAAGACAGTGATGGTGCCCACGAGCGATAGAGCTCGTTTTAGGCCATCAGTAAAATAAAGTACCGAGAACTTGTTATTCACCTGTCCAGTACTACTGCTTTACCCTATTCATTTGTAATTGGCTTTTTCACACGAAAACTTTTATTTTTCCTTATTTTTGCTCTTAAATTCCCTCTCAAAATCGCCATACAACCCGTGCCCTTTTTCAAGTATTTTTCCTTATTTTTTCCTAAATTTGCCTTCACGGGGTGCTGGCAACTGCCTTTTTTTAACGGATTTTTTGCCGCCGACGCCACGCGCTGCGGCTGCTTTGCGCGGCAACGCTGCGTCTCATCGCTCAAAAAATGCGATTTCGCATAATTTGGCACACTGCCAAGATTGGGGGGGGGGGGGGGCTTATTGATACAATAAAGAACATTTTTCTCTATTATAAGGGAATCAGGCTTGTAAAAAAACAGGGGCGGGGCCAACTCCCCCTCTCGCATTTTGAGCTCTGCAAACTTATTGTTTGTTTTTTTTTCTTTGCATTATCTTTAATGATATTTTTAGCATATTTTTGCTCCAAAGCTCTTGATCTCACTTTCCCACGTTCCCCACATCAGCTGCATTGAAAAAGAAATTTAATGAGCGTTTTCAGCTGATCAAAAGGTTCAAAGAGAGACTTTATCTCAGATCTAGACCATTTTCAAGAGCTCAAACTAGATATTTTTAACGCTCTGAGAAAAACCTTTTTATATAGGTTTCCGCGAAATTATTAAAATGCCGCAATTTCAACTTTGGCGTCAACTGGAGAAGGCACTTTTTAATGCATTTCGCAGAGTTAGGAAATTTTTGGCTAATAGCCAATGAAAACTACAACTAGCTATCTATTCGGGTAGTTGGCCAAATAAATTTTGCGCGCGCCCTGAATCGATGGCTATTATCCTTTTCTGATCGCTACTCTCTTTAACTACCCCACTTTTCAAATTATAATAATCGTGGATCTCGAAAACGCCGCATAAGGGACGCATAGAGGCCAAACACGTCCTGATTTTTTCCCCTTGAAATTTTGTTAGCTGCGGTGCCAAGGCGCAAACTACAGGCTAATAGCCATATCCGATGGCTAGAAGCCATTACCACCCGCTGTTAGCCGTTTTCAATGGCTATTAGCCACGTATCCGCGGTTGCACGGCGTGCTAGACCCTGAGTAAAATGAAACGCGCTCTACCGCTTGTCTGCGTCTTCGCAGTGCAGAGCATTCAAGTTTAGCTAAGCGCGTGCAAAAATGGAGACGCAGACACGCTAGAAACAACTTTGCAGCACCCTGTACATAATTTATTCTCATAACTTATCTCGTATACTTTTTCCCATCCAAACCCTTGTTTTCAGCCAGCCAGCCAATCTAATGTTATGAACATATTCGTCGGCAACTCCACCAAATACTTTTTCCCGCTCTTCACCCTGAACTCTGCCTACTACGCCGACCTCTTTGCCCTCTTCTACACCATAATCCACATGCTTTTGTCAATCCTTTGTGGCTTGCTGACAATTCAAGTCTGCTACATTGTCAAGACTGTTCACGTGTTTCACACCAATATGCGCAACATTGTCATTGCTATTCTGGCTCAGTGGTTTGAGATTTTTGTCGCCAAGGCGATCATTTTTCCGTATCAGATGGGCATTGTGATTGTGGGAGAAGGTGAGCATAGTAGATACGTGGCAGAGCAGGTGAGAAACTAGGAAATCAAAAATCTTGGCTGTTTTTTCGTCTTTGATAATATTTCATAGGGGTACTGGATTTTAGAACAACGCCGTTTAGAAATCAGTTTTCTTGAGCCTATTATTTATTTCCTGTCTTTCAAATTTTATCAATAAAAAATACCTAAAGCGGCGATTTACCATAATCCTGATAAGGCTACGCACCCCCCCCCCCCCGCCCCTTCAAACAAGGAAAAGACAAGAAATTCTTCTTAGGGGCGTGGCCTAAGCACAGTTACTGTAGGTCACCGCTTATTTTGGACAATAGGTGTGGCATTGAAGCTTATGGAGTGGGTATTTTCTCGCAATTAAAAAAAAATGGTTCACAAAAAGGGCCCCAAACTTTAGTCGCAATAATTAAGAGCGTCTTCCAGACCGCCCATTCCAATTCTGGGTCAGTGACACGCCTGCAGAAATGCCGCAAATCAACAAGCCGGACGATCTTATACCTCTTTTTATCAGTGGAATCATGTTCCTTCATTATGGATTTACATTGGTTTTCAGTGTTTTCATACTTACTTGTGAACGCTCTTGTGCCACGTTTTTCATAAAGTAGGTCACATTTACAGTATTCGAATTAATTTCCATTTTTTATGCAGAGACTACGAGAAGAAACCCCGCGCGTACATTTATATCAGCCTACTCATAACTGCACATTCAGTAACTCTACTCTTAGCCTGTCTAGCCACTTTTGAAATCATCAATTTCACTACAGGAGTCGCAATCTCGGGCATCGTTATCGTTGGAGCGGTTTTGGTGAGGATTTGAAAAAAAAAATATGTATACATATTTTCTAATTCTTTCAGATCTACTTCATAATCCTCCACATCAACATTGGCATCCAAAAACGACTTGACAAGAACGATCACAAACAAGACTACTACTCGCTGGCCATCCGATTCCAAGCAAAAGAGAACGCGAGATCGTTAGAGTTGGCGAAACACGTGGTGCTCTTCTCGGCCGCCGCCATTATCATTGGCATCTTTTTGTTGGTGGTGGCGGTGTTTCATTTGGTTGATAATCATATCATCATAATTGTCACTTTGACCGAAACTGTTTTTAATTTGTGAGTGAGGGGGGGGGGGGGGGGGGGGGGGTGATAATAGGGTTGCGAATGTTTGTGGATAATGAGGGAGCTGACAATTTTGGCATTTTTGAATTGAATTCGTGAAAATTGCAAAAATTGGGTTCAAAGTATTCATACTTTGGGTTTTTTAATGTTATATGTATTCTTGTTGACGTTTTCTGTAAGCCGATGGGTGTAAGATGAGTCATTGATGGTGATTAGCTTCGAAACTTCCAATAAACGATGGATGTGTCATAATAGGTGCATCGTCACTATTGGGTCATTATAGGCTACTAGTGGGGTGGATACCAGAGATGAGCGGAAGAGAAATTTTTAGTTACGGAAGACGGAAGAAACTTTTTTTTTCGGAAGACGGAAGACGGAATTCCGCTCATCTCTGGTGGATACCTGTCGAAACTTGGCAATTGGCGATAGATGGGTCATCAATGGGTCCAATTCGAGGGATCGGCCTTTTTGGGGAATTCGAGGGATCGGCCTTTTTGGGGGGGGGGTCCGAACGCGAGACACACGGTCCGCGATATTGCTAGTGGACGATATACAGACCATCAATGAGCATATTTGGGACATAGACATTATTGGGTCCTATTCCACCCATTGGAGAATACATATGGGACGCATGCCTTGAAAATTTGCCGACGGGCGATGAATGATTCATAAATGGGTCATATTAGGTGCATCAGGCTTTATTGAGCCATATTGGGTTTGTTGCAAGCTGCACGTGTGGCACATACTACTCTAAACCGTCAATTGACATTGGGTGGGTCATAAATAGGTTCTATTAGGGGCATGTGACTCTTTTTCCCATAAAAGGCTGCATTTGTGTCCAACGGTCCGCAAAATGCCCATTGCCAATGAATGGGTCATAAATGAGCCATATTAGGGACATCTACATTATTTTGTCCATCGGAGAATGCATGCGGGGCATAGCTACGGACGGAAAATTGCCAATTGGCGATGCTTGGGTCATATTAGAGGCATCGACATTATTGGTCCATATTTTACCCATTGGAGGCTAGATTTGGGACGCATAACCCTCCAAAACGGCAATGAATGGGTCACGATGGGGGCATCGCCATTATTGGTCCATAATTAACCGATTAATACGCTAACTGAAAGACCAGCAGGCATAGAAAACTAAAAAATAAAAATTAAACGCAGTATTTTTTTTTTCAGAAACCCCCTCTTCGTGATACCTGTTGGAATTTACTCGGTGCCAGTCTGGCGAGCAAAGTTTCTGAGTGAACTTCCCATTCTCAAACGCCTGCGCACAATGTCCCGAAGGAAATCCCCAAAAGTGTCAGCGACGTCGGACAATACGGCCGAAAAGGAGGCAGAGCTTCATTTCAGTCAACTCAGCGCTGCGTGGAAGTAAATGGATGTTTACACGTGTAGATTGTAAATACTAAAAAAAAGTGTCGTTCCATTTAAATGTTTATTCAAATTTGTAAATATATATTTATTCCTTATTCTGTACAACGATTCTTCACTTTGCTCTCATAATCATTGTGTTCTAAACTGGAAAAAAAATAATAATGGTATTTAATAATTTAAATTAATTAAAAGCACGGCGATTCTCTTCACTTTGGAGACGCAGACAGATGCAATAGAGGGCGTTTTTAAGCCGTGAAACGCCGTTATGCACATTTTCATCAATTAACCCACTTGCAGAGCATGATTTCCCAGGATGCTCTTCAGACGATCACCGAGCACCTGTCTCCGACGTCACGTCTAAATTTGGCCGCTATTGATCAGCGGTTTTTTGATGTTGCGACCAGGTGAAATCAGAGGCGAAACATGAAAGTAATTAAATTGAATAATATGCAGGTGGAGCGACGTCAAAACTATAGTCTTCGATGATGAAGACGTGACATTGGCGGGCGCTAATTTTGTGTACACTTATCAGAATTCAGCGTTTGATTGCAAAGATGCGAGTAAAAATCTTAATCTTCATCAAAATCAGGTAATACACAGATAAACATAGAACCAAAAAATCAACCTAAATTTCCCCAGACGCTCTACAAAACAACTTCCAAAGAGACTGCTCTGAAACTGTGCCCGGCTGTGAAAAAATTGATTATCCAAACAAAGCTCTCCGATTTTGACGCCATAATGCTCGATAAACTGAACATGAAGCTCACAAAACTCTACATTGGCGTCGATAATTTAAGCCTAGTCAATTTTCCGAAATTTGAAAAACTCCGAAGTCTTCACTTGGTTTTGAATAGTACGAAAGAGATTAAAATTGTCAATTATGTGGATAAAAGAGTGCTGGAGGTATTGATTTAATTATCAACAGAGCAAACTTGCACCACACAAACTTGCAGGCCTGCTTCCCACCAACCCTAACACGTGTCTGTTTGACTGGAATCTTTCTCACCGAAAACCTTTTGCTCCACCTCTCCAAACTCCCCAACCTGGTTTGCCTTGACCTAATTGGATGCCTGGTGGACACGCTAGTCTCTGTAAAATATGTTCCATTATTTGAAACGTTTCCTGCGCTCGACGAGCTCAGCCTACCACCATCACTATTCTCCCTGTCCTCCAAAGCAAAATCACAAGTGAACTTTACTCTCCAAAATCTGAGTGTCACAAAACTATCGCTATACATGGATCAATTCGACGAGGACCACTTTTACAGCCAAACCATGCGCTTTTTCCCCAGAAAGCTGCAATTTTTGGTGGTGTTTGGCAACTATTTGCCACTGAAATCGTGGAAACAGTTGAACACTGTTAAGAAGTTTACGGTAGGCTCAGATTATGTTCATCTCACTTCATTTATCTTAGATTCTATTCGGTCCAAATACCGCACTGGCGTCGTGTCCACAAGCCAATTTGACAAATGTAAAGTTGCTGTCGCATTACGTCAGATCGCCACCCTACATTCCGCTCGAGTACAATCCGAACTTTCACCGCAATCACGATATTAGCCTTGGCAACATGTCTTGGCAATTTAGTCTTCTCGATTGGAACGCGAATGGAACTTCGCACAAGGAGATGGCGGCGCTGCGCAAGCGGATGAATGTTCGAGAGGATGAAGAAGTGGTGATTGAAGGTATTCGCATTCCGGCAACGGTGATTCGGGACAGAATGCGCCGGCTGAGAGAGGTAATTCAATTTGCAAAAATCATTTGAAACGACCGCTTTCCCATGAGTGATATTGGAACGAAATTTGACACAGCTGAAATGAGTGTTACCGTAGTCCATTCAACTAGAGATTATTAATCACTCTCGCGTACTTACTTAATTTTCAAAGTTTTTGGAGAACTCGCTTAGGGTTTTGTGAATAGCGGAATAAAATTCGATGCATACCGAAAGAACATTCGTTCATGAACACATAATATACAGCTGAGAAAAAGCTAGGCCGCAGAGATGGGGCTTATTCAATCAATAAGACTGCCCTCGCAAAACTGTCCACCTTCAAGCGTGTAAGCGACGAGACGCAGACGAGAGACAGAGTTGCGTTGCCACGCGACGCAATCAAAGCGCGTGGCCTTTGGCGACAAAAATAAAGACATTCCCCAGCACCTTTTACTATCTCCTAATCTCCCAGCACCTATCCCCAGAAACTACCAAGATGTTCTCTTTACAGGACCGATTCGCTGGATCTCCTCTTATCCATCGTCCAGACGAACTAGTCGCCAATATGACTCGCGAGATCAATCGCATACTGCCCAACAACGCCCCACCTGCAGCCCCTCCAATGCCCCGTCGCATGGAAGTCCGAACATTTGGCCAAATGCGCCGAGCAGCCGTCTCCCGAAACCGCCGCAATCGGTCAGCTCCACCGGCTCCAGCTCTGGCTATAGAAATGCCGCCGTCTAGCTCCTCAATGCGCACCCAACCGCCCACACCGACACTGACACCGACACCGGCAGCGCAAACTGGCACTGGAGCGGTTCTTGTGAACACTATCCCGTCGATTAGTCCGATTGTGACGGCGTCTGTCGTTGGTGCAACCACTACCACTTCGGACGTTTCTCGGATTGGCGGCACAACGGTGTCGGCGAATAGCGAGTTGAATCGCGGTTTTCTGGGGACACCGGCCGACTCTACGATTTCTACGACTATGAATAGTGAGATGACGCCTATAACGACAGTGACGGCGTCTCCGGAAAGAGTTCATGCGCCCCAGGGGACTGGTCAGGGAAATGGAAATGGTAATGGAAATGAAAACGGAAGCAACAACGTCAATAATACAAATAGTACTAACTGACTTTGAATTTGGTTAAAAAAATAAAATTTTTAATTTTTAAAATTGTGTTGGTCCGTATGTTTTTTCAAATGGGAAAAACTATCTCAATATACAGTACTGGCCATAAAGAATGCGACAACTAGTTTTTTGACGATAACCTCTTGGAATGTTAACTTTTTGACCCAAATTTTTTGTGAGGTTTTTTCAGCACTATCAGAAACCTTTCTGTCAAGTTGATTTTGAAAATTCTGCTGAAAATTATTTTTTTATTCAATTTTTTCGAAATTTCATGAAAATTGACATATTTGGAGATCTATACAAATAAGCTCTAGAATCACCGAAGTTCAAAAACAAAAGGAACTAACTATAAAAAGTGATTTAATACTTGGTTGGGTATCCTTTGGCATCAATAACAGCCTGGCATCTACGTGGCATCGAATCCAGGAGCGTCTGAACCACCGTCATCGGGATACTCTTCCAAGCAGCTTCGAGTTGAACGAATTTCTGGTTGGCATTGGAGGCTCGGACTCCTTTGAGACGTCGTTCTAGCTCCTCCCACATATGTTCAATGGGATTCAAGTCCGGAGACTGACGTGGCCATCCCAGGAGATCCACACGGCGACGTCGAAACCAATTGGCGACATGACTCGAAGTATGCTTCGGGTCATTATCCTGCTGAAACACCCACGATCGGCCCAAATTTGCTCTTGCCCATGGTCGCATTGTGTTCTCCAGGATGTCTTTGTACACATATCGGTCCATGGTTTTAACAATTTTCTTCAATGGACCCATGGAAGTGTCGCAGAAGCATCCCCAAACCATCACAGATCCACCTCCATGTTTTACCGTCGGACATTGGTACTGAGGAGCATATCTGGAGCCAATAGAACGTCGAATCCATTGAATACCATCAGTACCGAACAGATTGAACTTCGATTCGTCGCTCCAGATGTGATTAGCCCACTCTTGAGGTCCCCAGGACAAGTGCTGTTTAGCCCATTTAACGCGAGCTTTCCGGTTTTTTAGACTAACGAGTGGTTTTTTGACTGGTCTTCGTCCGTGCAGTCCAGCAACTTGCAGACGTCTTCTAAGTCCTTCTCGATGGCACCGGCTCATTTGGAGACGTCACGGAAATTTGAATATCCGTAGATGTGCGTCTAGGATCTTCTCGGCACGCGCGCAAGATATTTCGATCCATAGCTCTGGAAGTGGTTCGGGGTCTTCCTGGAGATTGGCAATGAACTACACCATCCTGAATAGTCGAAATTAGTTTAGAAAGCTAATTGAAACCTTACATAAACAAGATTATTCTTCAAAATACGGTAAATTTAACTGCTAGAACAACCAAACTGAGTTGCGAGTATCTTCGGATGCGCGCCTAGTTCATGTCCACGTACGATGTTTTTTCGAACGTCCACAGTGAAAGTTTTTTTCCCAAATGGTCTGACCATGGCTGAAAAACAATAAAAAACTAATTAGAACTACTCCCAATTAATTTTCATTCAACTTTATACAACAAACTGAAATACATGAAAAAAGTGCAAAAATGAGAAAAATTTAAAAAAATAAAAAATGAAATTTTTTTTGCAGAGTGATGCAATTCGCAAGTACGCAAGTTTTTGTGAGGTTCCATAGCAGATACAGTAAGAAGTTCGGGTCAAAAAGTTAACTTTCCAAGAAGTTATCGTCAAAAAACCAGTTGTCGCATTCTTTATGGCCAGTACTGTATATTATAATTTGTCTTCGTAATTGGCGGCAATTTTTTTCTTATTTTTCTAATTTTAAAAAAAGTTCAATGAACCGCAGACGACGAGAAAAAGTGTGCCAAATATGATAAGCGTAAACTAGAATATTGGCTTTTCATCATTTTTTTTTGCCAAATTATCATTGTGTTTCCATATATTTTAGTGATAACGATGAGTGGAAAGAAAGGGGCATTGTTAACTCCTGGCGTAAAAAATTTACTTTTCTTTACAAACTTTTTTTTCTACTCTTCTTTTTTTAATTGCTCCAGTGGAATAATTTTGAATATTTTGGGAACATTTTGAACTTTTCTGTTATCAAAAATTAGCTGAAAATTAATAAAATTTATGTGGTGTCGTCAAATAGGACAAGTGCAAACTGAACACTTTCTCGGATACAAACTTCGCATTGGAGCGCGTCGCAAAACCGAAAAATGTAAACTTTTAATGGCGTTTTCACAGCAATTCATTGTTTTTTTTTTTTTGGACGAAAAGTACACATTACGCACACAAAAGCAAAGATCAAACCTCCCTTCCACTTTTCTTTTCCTGACCCACACCAGCTGCTACGCGTGTTCTCACGAACAATTTGTTCTTTGTTTCTTTGTCTGCGTCTCCGCACCAAATCACACTCTCTCGTCTCACCTCTTTTTCACTCTGTCGTGTTCTCTGATAGATGCTTTGACTATTATATATTCATTTAACTCATAGTTATTCATAAACTATACTATGACATGTCTAAACTGTGCCAGTTTATTTGGCAGATTGCCAATGGATACTGATGATCCGATACTCAAAAGATTGCCACGTGGCGTCAGGCCATGGGCGGTTTTAACGGGTGGTGTGCTTAGTATGGTCACATTTGGAATTGTATATACTTGTGGTAAGTCCAGAGGTCTTGGAGACTGGCTGTAAATAAATGTATTACACTTCAAGGAAACCTACTACCGTACCTCGTTTCCTACTTTCGATGGAAACTGTACCCGGATATGAGGACCGGGCAGTTGATATGGCTCCAAACACTATTGAGTATGTAATGTTATAAGCTCAATTAATCTCCAAATTACGTATATATTCCCCATTTAGGCGGCCTCCCAATGGGCATGGTGATCGGAGGTCTTGTGGAGAGAAACTTTGGCGGTCGAGCTGGCGCAATTTTAGGTTCAATCATTTATACGTATGTGGTAATTAGGAGAACTTTAATTGGATTAGTTTACAGGATAGGAGTTGGCTCAACATTCTACTCTATCCAGCACTCGTATGGCGCCACATTGGTGACGATGGGAGTGGTGGCAAGTGTAGGAAGTAGCATTGCGTACAGTTCAATTTTGCCGACAGCTCAGAGGGTAATTTATTTGATTTTGGGATGAATTCAGCATTTTGATTACAAGAATGTCTGTCTCAAATTGTCTTGTTTCCTATAGTGCAAAAGCAATCTTTCTCTACCTCTCTCTCTTTTTCTTGCTCTTTTTTTTCAAAGTCAATATTTGCATGCGGGTCTATTAGAGGCTGTCGGGAAATCAGAGGTGCCGGGAAAATTATAGTGAAAGCTAATTTGGCTTTATTTTGTTTTCCATCGAGTGTGAGAAGTTGTGGGAAAAGTTCCAACAACGAATTCCTCGATTTGGCAAGTGAAAAACTGGGATTAGATCTTTGTAAATCCCTTATTTTTCTCAATCCCATTTCAGTGGCTACCCGACAACGTTGGACTCGCCGGCGGCGTCATAATCGGTGGCTACGGATGCGGAGCCTTCATTCTCGCACCCCTCCAAACCGCCTTCATCAACCCCCTGGACTATAGAGTGAACGCTGACGGTTTCTTCACCCAAGAAGATCTCCTGGAACGGGTACCCTATGTGTTTATTGTTATGGCCATCTTTTTCACGGTTTTCCAATCGATTGGACTGATTTTCATTGGTCAGCCCGATGAGAGCATCCACGTGGAGACGGAGAACTTGATCGGCACGAATAGTGAGATTCGAGTTGAGCAGGCGAGAGTTTGGCCGCAGTTACGGTAAGGAAACAAACGCATTTATAGAACAAAAGAATTTAACCTTTTAGAACCACAACTTTTCTGGTCTTGTTTCTATCGCTAACTTGCAATGCCACGTGGGTTCAGTTGACCTCTGGATTGTACAAAGCCTACGGTCAACAATTCATCGATTCCGACTTTTTCCTGAGTTTGATCGGATCTTTTTCCTCTATTTTCAACGCTGGAAGTCGAGTTTTCTGGGGCGCTGTTGCAGATACGGTAGATCCTTTTTAAAATTTTTGAAAATGCTACCCGTTGTTCAAGACCTCCTATCAATTCTCCATGTCCATCGTCTGCAGTCTCGGCGCAATTCTTGCGTTCTCAATGCCGTTCGTCAAATTGGTTTCCAGCGACATGTTGTATTTGGCTACGGTGGGTATTATTGTTTTATTTCAATTGACAGTCGGTGTTTGTGTACTAGATGTTTTTTCGTATGATTTCCGCTTCTGCCGATTTCTGATGACGAAAAAATCGATAAAAATCTTCCATCTTCGCCGATTTGTAATTGAAAATCAATTTTTAAAAGCACGGAAAAAAACTAGCACGAATCAGCGATATCGAATTTCTCGAATCTAAAATCAATAATTCATTAAAAAACCATCAAAAATGTAATAATTAAAGCGAAAATCACACGAAAAAAAACGGGGCAGTGGGCGGATCCTCGTAAATCCGTGCACCAACACCGAGTGCCAATTCGAATAAAAATAAAAACAAAATTATTTAAGGTCTGCCTGATATTCTCCTGCATTGGCGGAACGTTCTCTATTTTCCCGTACATTACGCATAAATGTTTCAGCAAAGCGAATTTCAGCGTCATGTACGGTTATTTGCAGTGTGCAGTGGTAAGTTGGGGATTGGGAATTGGGAAAATCCGGCTAGAAAATAGACAAACAACCAATAAGGTTTCGCGCTATATCGATGACGTAACGCGAGGCATGTTGCGTTGTTTCGAAGAAATAATAGACACTTAGAAAAAGCGAGAAACGGGGAAGCGAAATCCACTAGAGCGCACTTTGCTTTCACAAAATTATCGACGTTTTGCAGAGCCTCGCTGGTCTGTTCGCCGGCCTCATCTCCACGCACGCTCTCCCCGTCATTGGCTTTGAAAATCTATTTTTGGTCTGCGGACTTTTCATGGTGTTATCGCTGGGCCTAACTTTTATAGTACACAAAACAGATTTGGCTAGACTAATGTTGTCGGCTCAAAGGGAACACTACGAGGAAGAAGAAGAAGGAGAAGCGTATAATTCCATATGACCGGGTTCCATTTTTTCCAATTAACTTATTTCACACTGACTCCATTCAAAAAACAAAAATTGTGATGATTTCTCTCTCTGCCTATTTCCTTTTCTCCCCCGTGAACTCAATTTGTGACATTTTTTCTTAACAATGATGAAATAAATATAAAGAAAAATAAAATAAACGATTAATCATTTCAAAAAGAGAACGTATTTCCATTTTCACATGTTTGCAATCTTCTGCTGAAAATGGTTCGAGCTGAAGAAATCAAGTTATTAAGCGATTTGCTTTGGAGAGCAGGTCTACTCATTCAACTACTTTTACCCACGTGGCTTCTCGTCTTTTGCTACAAGGAAAAGAAACCATCAGATAATGTTCGCCTTACAAGTTTTAATATTTTTTACAAGCATAATTACAGAAATCTGTCCTTCCTTCTCCTCCTCCACTGCCAGCGACTGCAGTTGCACCCCCAAAAGTTATTACAGCCACAGATTTGGCAAAAACAACTTCCACAGATAAAATTGCCCCTAAATCCGTTGCACCGGCGGCTCCAACGACTCTGGGTGATAAAGCGTCGGATAGGAAAGGAAAAAAAGATCAAGAACCTTCTGGAAGACCAAAAGGGGACAAGAGTCTGGAACCGACGCAGAGTGAAAAATCGAAAAAAACGGTTCAGTCGGGCAAAAATGATCGAGCGAGTAAAAGGGAATCGAAGAGAGAGTTGGCATCGAAATCGAAAAGTGAGCCGATGGTAAAGTTAAAAGTGAAGAACGAGGAGGATATCGAACCGAAAACCGATCTAGAATCACATACAGATTCGCCGAATAGGAAGCCGCCGAAGAAGAAGAGAGAGCGGAGGTCGAAGAAGGGCGATTGTGAGAAAAGTGGATATGCTTTTTAATAAATAATCTTGTCTTCTTTTTTCCTTGAATCGCCTATTAGTTTTTTTTTACTTTATTACGGCATTGAATACTGTTCATTGCTGCAGCACGGGGTGAACATCAGATTCGAATTAAAAACTAGGCCGGCCCTTAAGTTTTGGTTGTTATAATTTTTTAGGTAAAAACGGTAAATTACCCTTTTTCATATATTTTTTCCGCCAGAAATGATTCCTTCTCCATTATCGTATTTATGAGATGAAAGACACAGCTAATATTTATCTCGAAATCGGAAAGTAAGCCTGAATTATTTGAAATTGTCGCCGCTTCGTGTTGCGAACTCTTTCTAAAAAAAAACATTTCGAAATGAGATATTATTAATTTTTTTGGGATCGATGATTCCGCAATTATTCGAAAAAAGATTATTTACGATTTTAAAAAATTTTAAAAGAAACATTCAAAAAAAAAAATCAAGAAACAATCGTAAAAATGGCAAAAAATGCAAAAAAAAATTTAGGATAAACTCTTGTCGAAAAACAAAAAAGGATTACTGTAAAGTGTTCGCTGCGAAACCCGCAACCGAAATTTTGTGCTGCGCCTTTAAACAATACGGTATTTTTTCAAATTTTTGTCGATTAGGCGAATTTTTTCCGCTTTTTTCCACAAATGTCCCGACGAGATTTCCACTCCGGGAATCATCATCCCGGGAGGGTAATTCACGGTTCACCTCTCCTCCGTAACCGGATTTTGTTTCTCTTTCATTCATTCATTCATCCATAATTGCTCCGCCCTGTGTTTCGCCCCCGTCATCGACAAGTTTGTGTAGGGTTGCGCAACCTTCCCTTTCGTTTTTTCTCGAATTCTCGCTGCTATTCTTGCGATTCTGAAGAGGTTCGGAACCGTACCGTACCGTGGCCAAGACACTTGAAACTTCTTATTGTCTGACCATCATTTTCGACTTTCCGGCCACAATGACAATGACTTGGCTACCATTTTTTCTAATTTTTTCTATGCTACGGTAAGTACATAGAGGTATGAAAAAAGCTGTAATTCCTCCTTTCTCACAATCAGAACGTCTCTATCCCAATTTCTGGGCAGTTCCCTTTACAATGCTATGGGCGGCTACAACGATAACGACATGTGCCGGTAAGCGAGTTATCAGTAGAGCGCATGATCGCCCCACTATTTCCAGATACATCTCCTGCCCATTCGGCCAATATTGCTGGAACGGAAACTGTCTTTCAAGCGGCTCCACCTCAATGATGGGCGGCTCGCGAGCTTTCGGCTATGGTCCTGGCGCGATGGGAATGATGGGTGGAGGAGGTCTCGGAGCGCTCACCTCTGCAGCCGCGCTCTATGGTGGATCGGCGGCCAGTCGTGGTATATACTATTTTCTTTTTCTTTTTTTTAAAGAAAAATTCGCTTCTCACTTCTCAGGAATCGCAGTCGGTGGCAATGTTGGCACAGGCGTCACCGCTTTCGGCTCAAATGCTGCTTTCGCTGCGGGACCCGTACCATCTACAATAGGCGGAATGCAACCGTGTTCGCTCATGCAGCAGTGCTTTAACGGTCAAATTTGTGTGAACGGGTACTGTAGTAGAAGCAATGTGGCGTATCAGGGAAGTCAGGTGATGCCATCTGAGACTAGTGAGTTTTTTACCCGTTTTAAATAAATACTCTTATTTTTCCCTTCTCCAGCTTGCATGACCGGTGCCATGTGTCCAGTCGGCCAATACTGTATCGGCGGAGTGTGCGTTCAGAATCCAATGTCGACGACTTTCGCCTGTCACAACGGAATCTCGTGTCCGATGGGAATGATTTGCCAATTGGGAAGATGCCTTCCGAACGGAATGCCAACTAGCATGATGATGATGAACCAGTTTTACGGTTAATTCAAGCTTTTTTTCTTGTTTTTTGTACATAACTTCTAGTCACCCTAATGAACTCGTACACCTTTACTATTAAATCGATCTGTAAATAAATAAATAGAATAGACACAGAAAAAAGGATGTGTAGAGCTTGACAGTTTCAATAAATTAAAGAAGGTAAAACCGGAAGCGGGTAAATGAAGAAAGAGAGGAAAGTGGAGTAGAAAAAAAACATACACATGATGACCGAAGTATACAAAAAATAGGATAGAAGTGACTCAACTTTAAGCACGAGCAGAGGCCACGGTGAGATCCAAGTTCTTGTGCACCATCTGCTCCTTGAGGATAAGATGTGAAACCTTATTCAAAGTGTCCGTCAGTTTGTGCACATTGCTCGCCCACACATCCAGTTGCTCAACATTGGCCTTCTTCAAACGGAGATTCACGATTCGAGAAGGACGGTGCAGTTTGGCTCCAGAGATTTGTCCTGTCACGATAAGGTTGCATACAAAGGATTCCATCTCTTCGACTGGAAAATCCAGCAACTCGGCGAGGCGTTCGAATGTGATTTGGGTGTAGTATTTAGCAATCATGCGCATGTTCTAAAAAAATAGTGGTTTTTATAATATTTGTGATTGGGCAGGCGATAAGCTCGGCGCGGCCCGTGGCTCCATACATTTTTTTCCACAACTTTTTTTTTATCAGTGTTTACAAGCCTGGCTGCATCAAAAACTACTTTTGATATCTTTTCATTTTCAAAATTTTTTATTCTTTATTTTTTATATAACTTTTTCATGCAATTTCCGCGTGTCCCTTGTGGCGCAGTCGGGTAAACGCTTGCCCGGTAAGCTACAGACCAAAGTTCGAGTTTTTGTGTTGGTCTCGGGCGCTCAGTTCGCTTCCGTCATGCAGTTTGGAAACAGAGACACCAAGAAACTCAGTTACAGACCCAAACGGAATTTTATATATAAGGATGATTTTTTGTTGAATTCTATTTTTTTTTTTAATTATTGGACCTATTCAAAGTACTGTAGAAAAACGGAAAAAATGAGAAACAACTGGGAGAAAACTCGGAAAATGCTCCGACTGGTCTGAAATTTTGGGAGAAACGGTCAAAAATGCTTCAAAACTTTCTCAGAAAATTTTGAACCGAATTATCGATTTTAAAAATTTTCAGAAAGAAAGGCAATATTTTTTAATCGATATTTCGGTCCAAAATTTTCTGAGCAAGCCCGGAAGCATTTTTGACAGTTTCTCCCAAAATTTCAGACCAATCGGAGAACTTTTCGAGTTTTCTCCCAGTTGTTTGTCACTTTTTCCGTTTTTCTACAGAACTTTGAATAGGTCCATATAAGAATTGTAGGTATTTTTCTGGTTTATTTCGATATTCCTTCAAAAAATAATCAAAATGTCCATATTATGGGGATATTCATTAAAAAAAAAATTTTTTAAGGAGAAAATAGCAGCAAAAAAGATACAATTGGCCTGAAACTTTGGGAAACAATGCCAAAAATACTCCCGGAAATGACAGTTCGGTCCAATAATTTCTGAGAATTTCATTGAGGATTTTTGTCATTATTTGCCAAAGTTACAGGCCAATAGGAGCATTTTCCGAGTTTTACCCGATTTGTTCTTAATGCAAACCAAGAGTGCCGTTTTTTTTTGTTTTTCGCGATTTTCATTTTTTGATTTTTTGTCGCACTAATTTTGCGCTTTTTGGTGAAAAATCAGACTGAAAGAAAAAAGTTGGAGTACGCAGTGTAAGAGATGTTTCGAAAACGGGTTTCGCCCATTTTTCGTCTTTGTAATTTTCTCGTTCGTTGAATTTTTTCCGAAAAAAAAAAACAATTTTTCGTACCAAATTTTGACAGCAAAACTTGTTTTTTTTTCCGACGGGAACGGGATTTTTCTCGGAAATCATTTTGGCTCGGATCCGGAATCGGAAAGACACGAATTTTCTGATTTTTCTTCGCCCAGTTTCACGTAAAATGTAATTCTGTCACGAATCCGTTCTAATCCAGAATATGGAAAAAAAATGAGAGAATTCTGCTTCTTTATATTGTTTTTTAATTATACTCGGTATAAAACGCTGAAAACTCGCTCCAATCGAAGAATGAATTTGTGCATGCATTTGGAGAGAGGTTTAGAGAAATCAGAGCAAAATATCGGCTCTGGGACGTTTCAAAACAAGACGTTTCAAAACTGGGACGTTTCAAAACTTTTTTGCATTTTTGCGGCGTACTAGTGTATTTAAATTTCCATAAAAATACAAATAATTGATAAAAGCAAAAAATAAAAACCTAATGAGCGTGCGTTTTGGTGTCAATTGGCAAAAAACCCTACGAAAAAATGCAAAAAAGTTTTGAAACGTCCCAGTTTTGAAACGTCTTGTTTTGAAACGTCCCAGAGCCAAAATATCGGCCACTCTCGCGAGTTTGCAGCGCTCCGTACTGAGAATATCTTAATACAGTACAGTTCTAAAAGCGATTACCCGAAATCGTGAAAAGTGGGAAAATTATGCAAATCTGTCGCACGTTTGTTTCCTTATTTTTTAAAAGCAGTTCCAGGAAAAACAACAAAAAAACTTACGTGTTCTCCGACACGAAGATGCAAATCGGACCACCGTTTCTCTCCATCGGCAGACTTATCAAAAATCCCCGTGTCCGGAGAGGTCGACGTCCCGCGTCTCAACAGCTTCTCATACTTGGCAACAATAGTTCCTTTGAAAGAAATCAGTTCTTGATTGATGAATAAATCCAAAATGGTCTTGTACTCTGGAACAGTTTCCAGTTCTCTCTGAATAGAAATTCTGTTCAGAAGATCCCACTGCTCGTTGGTGTGTGGAGCCAGAAGACAGTAAACAATTGCTGAGCGAAGGTTGGCAGTGGCTTTCACTGGATCACTCTTAATCTTTTTCGTCTCATAAACCTCACGGTAATGACGGCAAACGTCCAAGTAGTTTCCATCGTGAAGTCCAATACGGATCATGATATCGTAATACTTAAGTTTCAGGTCTTGCACCTCTTCAGTATCAAACTTGCCGAAAAACTTGATGTTAATCTTCTTTGAGATGATCGTAGAACGAACGTAATCGTTACGGACCAAAGAGTATCTCATTTGCTCGAGAAGATAATAGACTTTCTCACGCATCTCCATGGAGCCATAAGTCTCCACTTGCAGTTCGAGGAGCATTGTGGCGGCCTCATCGAGCTTTCCCTCTGCCTCGAGCTTCTTGACAACCATCGAGGTGAGACGAGCACGTTCAACTTCCACGTAGATTTTTCCAGCGGTCACCGTTCTCAGCGTCTCGATGAGCTTCATTTTCAGTTCCTCGGTCGGCATTTTGTCGATCATGGCGACAGCGTCGCGGACCATTTTCGCAATTGCCATTTTGATCAAAAGTCTCTTCTTGGACAACGTCATAATGGTTTCCATGAGAAGATCCCATTTTTGACCCTCGAAGCAAAGTTTTGCCTGAAAAAAAAAACAAAATTTATCAATTTTTTTTTGTCAATGAGCACTTGCCATATACTGAACAACGCGAGTATTACTCTTCATATCAGCACCAAGACGAGTAAGTTTCTCAATATTGTTCAGACCCTCCACGGCAGCCACCACATCCTTCTTGGCGAGATCACGAGCTTTGAACAACGCCTCGTCGACTTGTTTCGTGTAATCTACCTCCATTTTGAACAATCGCCCATCTCCTCCCTAAAATTATGCAATTTTCAGAGGAAATTATAAATAAAAACTTGCATGAGCCGCCAAATTGGCCAGACTATCGATTTCGGAAAGCTCGCCCGCGTCGACCGGGTCCACCTTGATTGGTTCGCGTCTTTCGGACATTCTGCACTATTATTTTTTATTTATTTATTTATTTATCACGTGAATTTTTTTTTCAGTTTATATAACTGATTTTTCTGCATTTCTGCAGTTTCGCATCGAATTTAAATGGCAGAAAAATGTATTTTAATTCGTTTTTTAAAAGAAAAATGAAAAACAAAAAAGAGAAAAATGATAAAATTATTTTACAAAATTCAGTGCAAAACAGAAAAAAAAATAATTTAAAATGACATATCGCACAGCCGAAATATGTGCCACCGTACCTCGGTTCGTGGCGAGACCTTCGCGGGAAACAGAAATTTCAAATGGAGCGTAAACGCGCGAAAATGCATATTCCGGTGAAAAATTTGGCGCTATGCGGGTTGGGGGGGGGCCACCCAAAAAAATTATTTTTTTTTTCGTTTTTTTGTGCGGTTTTGCTTCGCTTTTGATTTGTTTCATATATCAATCTCATTTTGCATTGATTTTTTATCCGGAAAGTTTAGCGGCAACGCGCCGGAAGCATGTGTGATACTTTTCAAATCTGCGACCGGAGGGAGCTGGGCGGAAGCTTGCTTTGATCCTTTTGAGTGTTTAATCGGCTCCCAGTAACCTTTTATTATCTTTTTAGGCTCACCTTTAGACTTTTAATCACAAAAAATCCTTCCGCAAAGCATGCTTCCGCCCAGCTCCCTCCGGTCGCCCTTTTGAAAAGTGTCACACATGTTTCCGGCGCGTTGCCGCTGAACTTTCCGTGCGTCGATAAATGCTCAGAAACGCATATTCAACGCGTGAACAACAAAAAAAGTGAAAAAAAAATTAGTGAAAAAAATAATTTTTTTGGGTGGCCCCCCCCAACCCGCATAGCGCCAAAAATTTTCAGTTTTTTTGCATTTAAAATTAATTAAAGTGTAATTTTTTGCATAATAATGCAAAAAAATGTTTTTTAATTCTATGTAACTGAAATTTTCAGATGTTCTACGCACAATTTGTGCTCGCCAAGAAGGGCCCCTTGGCAAAAATCTGGCTCGCGGCTCATTGGGAAAAGAAACTGACAAAAGCACAAATCTACGAAACCGATGTATCACAAGCGATCGAGGAAGTTATTCGTCCAAAGGTATTCATTTATGAACGTCTCTGTGTACTATTTTATTAATTCCCAGGTAAAAATGGCTCTCCGTACCGTTGGACATCTCCTGTTGGGAATTGTACGAATCTACTCGAAAAAAGCTCGATATCTTCTTCAAGACACGAATGAGGCGTACCTGAAGATGAAGGTGAATTTTCGAGGCGGATTCACGTTTGAAGCCGATCTTCCACTTGATGCGGAATTTGACGAAGATTTCGACAATTTTGTCGAAGATGTGAACATCACCGTGCCAGAGTTTCGTGATGCAGATTACAACGAACAACTTATCATGGTGAGGGTTTAATCGGCTCCCAGTAGCCTTTTCTTGTCGTTTTAGGCTCACCTTTAGACTTTTAATCACAAAACATCCCCCCCCCCCCGCAAAGCGTGCTTCCGCCCAGCTCCCTCCGGTCGCATATTTTACAAGTATCACACATCCTTCCGGAGAATTGTCGCTGAACTTTCCGTGCATCGATAAATGCTTATGGGGTTATTCACGAAATGGCCAAAAATTGAAAAAAAAAAAAAGGGGAAAAACTGCGCGAAAACTCGGAAAATGCTCCGATTGACCTGAAATTTTGGGAAATTAGGGGGAAAACTCTCCCGGACATTCCCAAAAAATTTTAGACCAAAATATCGATTTTAAAGAATTATTACTTATTTTGTGAAATGCTTAAAATCGATATTTTTGTCTGAAATTTTGGTTTTATAGTTCGTGAGAGTTTTTTCCCTTATTTCCCAAAATTTCAGGTCAATCGGAGCATTTTCCGAGTTTTTTGCCATTTCGTGAATAACCCCATTAGAAATGCATATTCAAAGCGTGAACAACAAAAAAAAATTAATGAAAATAATTTTTTTTTTTGAGTGTCCGTCCCTTTTTCAATGGCTATTAGCCACATAGCTGCCAATTCCCGCCATATACGCGCCGAAAATTCTCATTAAAAATGCGAATATTGCCTTTTTTCAGGCCAATGTGAGCCGATTAGAAGATATCACACTCAAAGAAGACTGCAATTTCAACGCAATGTTCGGCGGCGTGAATGAAGCCGTCGGCGATGACGGTTTCGGCGATGAGGGCGAGTATGCCGAGCTCGCTAAAATGTACGGCTCCATTGAACCGTCGTCGATCCGACCAACACCACAACCAGAATCCTTTGCCGAAGGTGAAGCGGCTCGTGCTGGAACTGCACACGCGTCCAGGATTTCGATAGAACGAGGAGCGGACAGTGTGATTCTTTTGGATGGATCTAGAGGGCTTGACTCGGTTCCAAACGACGAGTTTGGTGGAGGTGCAAGAGAAAATTTCAATATAAAATTGGAGAATGAGACGCTGCAGGACGATTATCCGATAGATATGAACGGTCCGGATTTCACAGTCGGAAATCTCAATCCTCCTGCAATGTTCAGCTCAATGATCCATGCGCCACACGCTGATGAAATAATGGATTTCGATGGTCCTGCTGATAATACGATAACTGCGCCCCCGGAACCAGAACCACATCAGCTCAGTCCTGAATCATTCGCACTAGAACCGTTAAATCTAGATCAGATCGAAGGAAAAAAGAAGAGACAACGCAAGCCGCGAAAACTTCTCGTCGACTCCGAAACGATGATCTCCGACGAAGCGTTTCATGCACAACAGGAGGATTATTCAGACACGTTGCGATCAATTCAGGTGGCTCCTCCTACTCGTTTGATGCTCGAGTTGTGCGTCAGTGGACAGCTCTCGAACTTGATGAAAAATCCAGGATCGGAAATTCGCAATCAGGACCTAATCCAGGAATACAGACGCGGCCTGGTGCCAAATCGCTTTGACCCGAACTTTACTGTGCAAGAATTGAGCGAAAGTTCCAGTGTGAGCGCGTCGATGGACCGCCAGCCTGCTCCATGGGAGGATTTGGAGCTCAACGACCATATCGAACTTGGCGATGGGCAAGAACCACCTGTAGAGCACGACGACTTTTTCGATGATATTGATATGGGCGAAGATTACGCACCACAAATGGATATAGACGCTGAGCGAACTCTTGTGCTCGACCAGAATGCGTCGGGTGCAATCGATCCTGTTTTCGATGAAATAAATGCTCCACAGAGTCCCCCGAGAGCTGATCATGGCGAGGTAATTGATATAAAAAATAAAGATTCGCCACGATTTTGACAGATTAGCGCGAAAAAATAATTTTTCTGCACTCTTATGGACCTATTCAAAGTACTGTAGAAAAACGGAAAAAATGACAAAAAACTGGGAGAAAACTCGGAAAATGCTCCGATTGGTCTGAAATTTTGGGAGAAACTGTCAAAAATGCTTCCGGACTTTCTCAGAAAATTTTGGACCGAAATATCGATTTAAAAAAATATTGATTTTTTTTCTGAAAATTTTCTACAATCGATATTTCGGTCCAAAATTTTCTGATCAAACCCGGAAGCATTTTTGACAGTTTCTCCCAAAATTTCAGACCAATCGGAGCATTTTCCGAGTTTTCTCCCAGTTTTTTATTTATTTATTTATTTACGCCAATGTGACGTGTTGATATTGTGTACACAGATACATTAAAGGTATGTGCAGGGAAATAATGAGAGCAATAAGGAGTTGGGTAGAAACAGATCAAGAATGAAAGCAGAAAAAAAAGGTGGGGTAGAAGTGATAAAGGTAGGTACCGCAACTAGTTTGAAAAACGTGCGAATCTCGAAAAACCACTGATTTCATTGTATTCTACGCCTCAATATTAGTACAATCCCAAATTTTCTCAGCAAAATTCCCGCTGGTTCCCGAGTTTCAGCCTTTCAAAGTCGCTATTATTTACCACTGATTTTCTCCCCAGCGGGGAGGCGGGGCTTC
This sequence comes from Caenorhabditis japonica, assembly GCA_963572235.1. NCBI lineage: Eukaryota > Metazoa > Nematoda > Chromadorea > Rhabditida > Rhabditidae > Caenorhabditis > Caenorhabditis japonica. The sequence continues at coordinate 18,384,288 of OY754343.1, read as the reverse complement.
GGCTGCATGCGCGCGGCGTGGTTTTACCGACCACCTCTTTTGTCATCATTGTTCATTGAATGCGATAATTTCTGCGGATTTCTGCTGAGGAATGTGTAAATGAAGATCGGATTTGGAATTTTTTAAATTTTTTTTATACCAGGCGATTAATATTACTCAAATACTATTATTGCATGGCTGAAATACGCGGGAACACGTAAATAAGTGGAAACCCCTATCGGTTTTCCACAAAAAATGGATATTCTCTTGGTTGATTTCGAAAATTTCTGAAAAATTAATACTTTTGCGTAAGAAATATCCTTTAAGTATCGAAAAAGCTTTTTGAAAAATTAAAATCAAAAGGACGAGATCCGAACCCTTGACCTCGCACACAATGCGCAGCAGCTTTAACCACGAAACCACCCCGACAGATTTTAGCTGCCGCCTTATTCCTGTGATGTGCTCGCTCTCCCTCCGCGTTGATAAGGCCTGATAAGTTGTTTGAAATGACATAGAAAAGAATTGTTTAATTTCGAAAAGTGTAATTTAAAAAAATGCGCTCATTTATTTTTTCAATCTAAAGAATGTATTCGATAGAGAATTTTTTGCTGACTTTGATCATGCTTTCAAATCGCGCGAACCGGACTTCCATATTCCCGAAAATCCCAAAAAACATGATTATTTCGAAAATGGTCACGACTTTGGAAAGCTTTTAAGTGCTTTAAATGTATGCCAGATCTCTAAAATTTTTTGAGTGATTACTAGAAGGGTTGCTTAAAGCATCCGAAAAATAAAAATCGGGGGTCATCGCTGAAAATTTTCCACAATTTTTAGGTGAAGTTTGAACCGGTATAAAAAAAATGCGCTCATTTAAAATTGAATTCTGTTAAAAAAATTCAATTCAGCTTGTCAAAAACTATCGGAATCAATCGCAAAAGCCCGCGAACCGGCCCTACAAATTCCCAAAAAAATCGATTTTTTGACTTGCATTTCAGTTTTTCCTGATTTTCAGTCAAAATTAGCCATTTTCAGACAAATTTGATGGCACCAATCGATTCCTTGTCGTTAATTACATACAGAAACATTGTAAAGTATATGGATAACTCGGTAGTATTCGTGTAATCAAGCCTCAAACTTCAAAAAATGCCCTGGGGAGAAAAAAATGAAAGGCTCCGCCCCCTCCTTTTGCGGTCCCTAGATAAAGGATCTTGGTGACGTCCGTTTTTGTCATTTTTTCCGATTTTCTACAGTACTTTGAATAGGTCCATTACAAATCCCGCGATTTTGTATTGTGTTTTCAATCGAGTTGCGACATCAAAACGTGGAATCTTATATGGACCTATTCAGTACAGGAAAAAAAACCGATTTTCGCGATTTTTTTCCCTATGCAAAATTGAGGAAAAAAACAAAAAACTACAGTAGTTGGAGGTTTTTTGACGTAAACAACTTGTCGTGTCGACACCGGCCGATGAAATAATCGGATGCGCCTTTAAATTTCAACCGAATTCCCATTGAAAATTAAAGGCGCATTGCATTTTTCACTGCCGGGTCTCGACGCGATGGGTTTTTTCCTGGAAACATTTTACTGCGCTGAATAGGTCCATTATACCCACTTTTTCACCCAAAAATGCACAAAAATTTAATTTTCACGTGAAAAAAGTGGGCGGAGTTTCACGTTTGGATGTCGCATGTCGAACTCCTCGCAACAGGTTGTTAATCGAATCGTCTATGGCACATGAACTAACGATTCGTAATGCTGCGTTCAAAGTTATAAAGATGGAGAAAAATCGGTGTCCAAAGTGAAAAGGAAATTTCTACTTTTTTCTCGTAAAATGATGGTAACCGTACCCAAATCGTGGCGTGACCTTATTTTGTGTCAATTTACGGAACTTTTCGACGAAATCGGGAAGTCTCGACATGATTTGTGTACGCTTACACTATTTTTATGCGTAAAAAATATAAATGTTTCTTTTCACTTTGGACACCAATGTTTCCCCATCTTTATCACTTTGAACGCAGCATAAAGCCGTCACATCAACGGAGTAGATTTTGATGGGAAAATGCCAATTTTTGGAAAACGAAATCAGTGGTAAAGCGAAAATGTACGCCGCACGAATGAATCCAATCCAATCCATATTATTTTATTATTATTACAAGCCTGCTGCGCAGTCCTGCGCGGCTGCTGACGCAGCCTATTGGCGACTTCGTCGCCACATTCTATTTTTTTTGCGTTCCACTCTTCCTCATTCATTTATACGCACTCTGTTTTTTAAAGATTTCTGTCCTCTGTGGCTCAGTCGGTAGTGCTCTTGAATACAAATCCTAATGTCACGGGTTCGTGTTTTGTCTTTCTTGCAAAAAGCAGGTGCGGACGCGCACAGACATCCCGATCTGGGTTTTTATATATAAGAAAGATTATTTACCCCATACAAGTTGCAGAACAAAGAAAACGAAGAGGAGGAGTGGTCGGATCCATTTGGATCATCTATCAGCTCACGACGCGGCCGCCTCGAAGACTACGGCTTCGGAAGCTCTGCAAATCGAAACACTAGCCGCGACGATGACGGTAAATGGGCGAAACGGTCGAAACACATTTTGAAGAAGATTTCCGATAACATTGAAGTCCACGGTTACGCAGATTTTTCAACCGTAACATCGAGTGCGAAGAACCGAAAACAAGCTGCCGAGCAGTTCTACTCGCTTCTTTCTCTCGCCAAATCTCGTGCGGTCAGCGTCGAACAGGCGGAACCATACGGAGAGATTGTTATTCGTGCCGGAGAAAAGTTCAAAGAAGGTCAGGAAGAATTATTGCATCACAGCCCGATTGGCACGCTGCCAACATTTACGAGAACTCCAATGAGACCGGTCTAACCGCTGTCATTTTATCATTCAATTCACATGATTCAACTAAAATATCTCACTTTCTTGTCATATCTTTTCTAAGTACTCGTCGCTCTCTTTCTTAATTCATCTCTATTTACATGTGTTATTTACGGGTATCTTTATTTTTGCGGAATATTTATAAGATTTTTTTTTGGCTTTTTTGTTATTTTTTTTATTTATTCCGTTACCTGTATTAAATCAGCGAATATTGATATTTAAAGATGTCTACTGTGAAAAAAAAAATCAAGAGTTCAGATGGCGTCACGTGTCAACATTGTTCAAGTGCAAATCCTCGACAATCCAGCAATGTTCACCGACAAATTCAAGCTGGAGATCACATTTGAGGTCTTTGAGCATCTTCCACATGGTACAAAAATTTGCTTTGCAGTAAAGAAACATGTACAACTAAAACTTCAGATCTCGAATGGGAGCTCGTCTACGTCGGATCGGGCACGTCTCGTGATTTCGATCAAGTGCTCGACTCTGCGCTCGTCGGACCGATTCCAGAGGGACGGCACAAGTTTGTCTTTGATGCAGAGCATCCGGATATTTCCAAAATCCCGGCCGACGATATCGTCGGGGTCAGCGTTCTTCTTCTTCGTTGCAAGTACAATGATCAGGAGTTTATCAACTTGGGATGGTTTGTGGCGAACGAGTACACTGATGAGGAGCTCAAGGAGAATCCACCTGCGCAGCCGAGAGTTGACAAGGTATTTTTTGAATTCAACCAAAGAAAAATTGGACTTGTCCTCAGAAACAAAACTTTTGACGTGCGCCTTTAAAAATTACAGTATCTTTGTGAATTAATACAAAGTTTACGAAAGTTCGGAAATAATTTTTCAGCAAAAAAAACAAAATTTCCGTTTTTTTTTTCTTATTTTCTTAATATTTTTGCATCTAGAAAGTGGGAATCGAAATTCCGATGATTCCCAGAAGGGGATAGGGGATTTAAATTATTTTTTTTTACTTGGTATTTTAGTGCAACCCAATTTCTATTCCAGCTCTCCCGTAAAGTGGAAACGGAGGATCTTCGTGTCACCACGTTCCCCATCAAATGGACTGACGAGGAGCCGGCTGTTGAGCCCGCCGAGTCGGAAGCTGATCGTGTATTCGCTGAAGAAGACCTGATGCCATTGAATGATGAGGGACAAGAGGAGGATGAAGACGAGGAGGACGACGACAATGAGATGGAGGCGGCCACCGGCGAAGACATTGATCTCAACGAGAGCTTCAACGAGCGCATGGCAAACGCTTTGGACGACTTGAATCAAAAGCAGGAGGAGGGATCGAACGATGTTGAGATGGGTGAGTATCACTTTTTTTTTTCATTCCCTTACCTAGAAAGTAGTTTTTTCCCATTTCTAAAAATTCTAGACGACGAGCCAGGAGTTCAGATCAGCAACACTGACGCCAAAATCGCTGATATCGCCGCACCCCTCTCCGACAAGACTAACGAGGAAATGATTCACTGATTTTTCAATTTATTTATCTCATTTGTTTTATTTTGCACAATGCCATTGCATTTTCATATTTATTCAAGACTCGAAATCAACAATTAAACCTGTGAAATTAAATGAATAACGCGAGTTGGACTGCTAAAACAGATTTATTTTCATGAAATCATGAAAGGTTACAGACTACTCACAACTAGTGTGCGTTACCGGTAAAGATTTGACGATTTTACCGGTAAATTTTCGAATCACGTTTTACCGATAAATATTCGGCAAAAGAGAAACCATTTCTAAAATTTTTACCGGTAAATTTGGCAAATTTTGTCAATCCTTTACCGGTAAATTTTACCGATAAAAGTTTCGGCAAAACTTTTTATCGGTAATTTGCCGGTAAATTTGCCGGTAAATTGACATTATTTATACATGAAGAAGTGGGACAGGTCACGTTACAATTCTAGTCTTGGTTTCACGGTCGGTCACGCTTTAATACAAATGCAATTTTTAAAAGATGTGTAAAAGACGTGATTGTGCAAGGCCGAGGTCGTGCCACGTATCGTCTGCGTATCTTTGTTTTTCCCGATCTCTTGTTTTTCTCATACGTGAACTTAACGCCACGTTAAGTTTTGCCGAAAACCATTTTACCGGTAAAATTTTCGCGAAATTACCGGTAAATTTACCGATAAATTTGTCGAATTTACCGTGAAATTCGGTAAATTACCGATAAATTTACCGGTAAATTTTCGGCAAATTTACCGGTAAATTTACCGGTAAATTTGCCGAAAGATGATTTACCGGTAAAAAATGTTTCGGTAACGCACACTACTCACAACCACTAATATCATCCCTAAGAACACACCCGAGGAGCTCGTGTACTACGAGACCAGTATACACACGACTATCGGAATGGGATTCGTCATCATCTGCGGAGACTTCAACGCCGTTGTAGGATGCTCTTCAGACGATCTTCCATTTGTGGGTGGACACGGAAGAAAAGAGGTCAAAGAAACGAAAACGGGGATCGGATGGCGAACTTAGCGTTCTCCAGCGCAGAGCGACAACACTCAACACGATCCACTCCAAACGGCCCTACCGAAATCGGACATAGATCAGTCCGGACGGTGAAACGAAGCGTTTCTATGTACGTTGTTGGCATATTTTTTTAATGCCGCGTCCAAAGTTCAAAAAATTCCTGTAATCAGGAGTTTTTTGCAGTCCAAAGTTCCACAAATAAATCCCAGAAAAAACAGGCGGTGACAGTTGAAACTGGTGTTACCGTAGTTGCTTCGCTGCGAGACCTTCTGTGTTTGAACTTGAATTTTCCCGTATAAAAGAAAAAGTTGAGCAACTGTGGGAAAATTCAAGTTTAAACACAGAAGGTCTCGCAGCGAAGCAACTACGGTAACACCGGTTTCAACTGTCACCACCTGTTTTTTCTGGGATTTTTTGTGGAACTTTGGATTGCAAAAAACTCCTGATTTCAGGAATTTTTTAAACTTTGGACGCGGCACTACGTAAGGTCTAGCACGCCGTACCCCTCCACAGGTGAGCCAAGACGGGTGGAAGATGCTGAGAAGCACAGGAACTGGCAAGGCTCAGATCTTAAAGTTCACTAATGCTGGTAGAGTGCAGAGCCAAGATCGAAAACCGGGCGACTGCATGCAGCCATACGATCTCCGGTTTGAAATTGCTCTCCAATGTGAGCCATGACCAACAGAAAAAAACTAAATAATTTGGAAACCAAAATGAAAATCGCGAAGCGTTTCGCCGTCGGCTCTCGGACGTTTCGAAAGTAGACATTTCGAAAGTGTGACGTTTCGAAAGTGCGACGTTTCGAAAGTGGACTATTTGAAGGTTTTTCTGGACTTTGTCGACGCGGTGTTTCACACAATCATTTTAAAATGCTTTTTAAGGAAAATTCCTCAAACACCGCGTCGGCAAAATCCAGAAAAACCTTCGAAAAGTCCACTTTCGAAACGTCACACTTTCGAAATGTCTACTTTCGAAACGTCCGAGAGCCTCGCCGTCGTGGTGGATCGACAATAAATAAATAACGCGAGTTGGTTGGAATGCAAAACACATTTATTTCTATAAAAAATGATGAAAGTTTACTGAAAAATCAAAAAAATCCTGAGAAATTGAGCCGGTGACAGACAGATATGAAGGATTGGTTCCACTGAGAAGACGTTTGAGATTCACCGGCAATAAAGAGACAGAAAAAGGGAAAAAAACAACGATGCGGTTTTCATGTGTTTGCCGTGTTTTCTACTGCTAATTTCTGTTATTTGTGTGCTCTCTCTCCTCTTTTCGACATTACCGCCCAGTGGCAAAAAACTCGAACAACCTGTTTCGAAACTCAGGATTCCGTTGCATAACGATATTCAAGAAGTGATGAATGAGCTTTTCGAACTCACGGAAGCGTGGAAGAAATTGGACAACGTCATCAATGGCCGGCTCTGAAAATGAAACATTTTTCGGGTGAAAAGTGTGCGAAAAAGCTAGTTTTCCGCGAGTTGGGGAAGAAAATGTTAAGCGCCAATGCGAAGAACCTATATCGACTTCTTTGTAGCCCAACACGTCACGAAGCACGCTTTCGAGTAGTTGCCTCTGCTGATTCCCGTCATTGACATCGATGAGATGGAGGCTGAGAAAAAAAAAGAGGGGCGTAATAATTAGAGAGGTCATCAGGAGCGTGGAATTTTCTGCATCTGATTACTAACTATGTGCAATCGCGTCCTCGTGTGCATGTTCCGTTTAGGTCAAATTTGCAAATCTTGAGCAGAAAGTTGCGGCTCGACTCGGCACGATCCGGCGATGATGACGACACTACTGCAGACACGTCGGGGCTTTGTCTGGTATGAATAGGGTATATAAAATTCTGAAATTCCCCAAAATCTCACCTAGACTTGCCGCATTTCGCAAGAAGCTTCTCTCGAAGTGAGAGCTCGGCATTGAGCCCAGATTGTGGCACATTTCCAGACTTATTGTAATTTGCAGAAGAGTTGATACAGGCGCTGATAAAACTCGTATTTGAACTGTTAGGTTCCGCATGAACAATGACTTCAATGTTTTCTTCTTCTTCTTCTTCCTCTTCATAATTCACTTCCTCACGTTCTTCGTCTGGAAATTTTGATTTTGCTGTTTTATTTCTCCAAGAAAGATGCCCTCTCTCTCGCCTAATCTCTCGTTTATAAGGCCGCGCTGTTCACTACTGTTTCGCCGTAAAATGTAAACAAAAAAAATCAGATAATTTTCGGTTTTGGGCTATTAGCCGTTTATTTCGGGGCGTTTGCCAAATTCAATGGCCTATAGGCAGCTACATGGCTATGAGCCATCCAGAAAATTTTTGGCTATTAGTCGTTTTCGATGGCTAGCTCTTGTTTGTCCGCCGATTCGTGCCATGCCAAACTAGCGCTGATCGCCGTATTGGCAGCTACATGGCTATTAGCCATTTTGGCTCTGGGACGTTTCGAAACTTTCGCATTTCACACGCGCATTGGTTGTTATTGTTCGTTTTTATTAAGTTTTTTTGTTTGGGAATTTGAATCAACTAGATAGTATGCCGCGAAAATGCACAATTTTCGAAACGTCCCAGAGTCGAATTTCAACGGCTAATAGCCATGTAGCCATGTATTTTCATAAATAAATAAATACCTACCAAAATCAGCACCTGTCGCTTGGCTCGAATTTTCGGCATCGTCATCGCCATCGTTATCACTTTGCCCCACACTATCTTCTTCTGGTGGAATTTGAATATGAATCTTCGGTGAAACCAGCTTTTTCGCTTTCTGTGGATGTGGATGCACAATAAACGTCTCTTTCTTCGGCTTTGGTTCACACTTTACCACGTTCGGTGAAAATTCGGTTTTCACATTTTTCAGCGCAACAGGGGTAGGGGCAACTTTTTGGACAATGCTGACAAATCTGGAAGAATTGTACAGTGGAAAAACACGTTCCAGACTAGCGTGCGTTACCGGTAAAGATTTGACGATTTTACCGATAAATTTTCGGTAAAAGAGAAACCATTTCTAAAATTTTTTACCGATAAAAGTTTCGGCAAAACTTTTTATCGGTAATTTGCTGGTAAATTTATCGGTTAATTGACATAATTTATATAGTGGATTCGTGGCGGAGTGACAATTTTTTTCACGTTTTTATTTTAAAAATGAAGAAATAACTGAAGAAATGAAGATTTTTCGTCTCCCAGTTTCACGTGAATTGCCACTCCGCCGCGAATCCATTATATTGTCGGCCCGCCAAAATGGTCAAACGCGCTCCGCTGAACTCAACGCTATGCGATTTACATTTTGGTTTCCAAATTATTTCATTTCACTTTGAATTTACACGTGAAATGAAATAATTTGGAAACCAAAATAAAATCCACGTAGTATTCAGTTCAGCGGAGCGCGTTTGACCATTTTGGCGGGCCGACAATATTTTTTTTAATTTGTCGAATTTACCGTGAAATTCGGTAAATTACCGATAAATTTACCGGTAACAAAATTTTTCGGTAACGCACACTATTCCAGACCTTACTCTATATCATCAAAAAGATTGTCAAGCTCTTCAAACTCCAACGCTTCCAGTTGATTTTGCAGCTCTCTTTTCTCGGCGTGCGCACCTTTTATCTCGTCTCGTCGCTTTCCCATTGACGCCTTCAGAACGTTGTATTTCTCCATTATGCTCTTCATTTCCTCGTGCTCTTTTCGCATTTTGCTTTGAGAATCTTTGATGAATTCGGTCAAATCGCGAATTCTGCTGTCAAGCTCTTTCTGCTTTCCAGATTGCGATTCGCGGGAGGCTTTCGGGCTCAGGACAGGAATTTCTAGCGCCCGTAGCGGAGCGTGTTCAGAAGGCGTTGGTGAAGCTGGCGAGTCTACAGGGGTTTGTGGGCGCGTTTTCGTTTTCGATTTCGCGTTTGTACTCGTCGAAGTAGGCGTGGATTGGCGAGATTCAGGATGAGGAACAGATGGTGTCGGTTTTGGTGATGGCGTTGCTGGCGCTTCTGCTGCTGGTGCTGGTGGCACCGCTGGCGGCAGTGGCGCTAATGGCGTTGCAGAGGCAGAGACAGAGGAAGACTTCTTCTGCTTTTTAACTGGTGAATTCGATTTTCCCCCAGAAGAATCTGGCGCCACTCGCTTCTTATTCTGACTCATCTGATCCAACAAAAGCTGTCTGAGAGCATCTGCATCGGGTTCTTCTTCGTTCACACTGTCTTTTAGTTCGGCTCGCTCCACTCGCAATGGCGGAAGAATTGGCGGTGGTGGAGGTGGAGGTAGCAACGTGTTCAATGGAATTTGGACAGGTGGCGGCGCTGCGGATGAATCGTTGAAAAAATTCGAGGGCGGCTCTTCTGGAGTTCTGCGGTCATCCGATATCTCCATTCCGACTTCTTCATAATTTCCACCACGATAAGAGCAATTTGGGGCTGCCGGTGATAGAAGAGGTGGAATATGCGGGTAGATTGATGCGGGAGAGGGGAAATAGCAAACTTGCTGCGATGGTAGTGGCGGAGGGGGAAAGAAGTTTCCGTGATTTACGAGCGATTGGAGGCGGACTATGTCGGGGTTACAGTTCTGAAAAATAGTGTTTTTGGCTCTCGGACGTTTCCAAAGTTTTTCTGCATTTTGTCGTCGCGGTGTGTGCACACTATCATTTTTAAAAGCTTTAAAAAATGATTGTGTGCAAACACAGTGACGACAAAATGCAGAAAAACTTTCAAAACGCCCGAGACTAATTTTATTGTGAAAACCAAAAAATTGCGACACGGTGATTGCGTACTTTTAAAATTGAGTCTCACATTTTATGCGGTTATTCACGAAATAGCAACAAAAAATTGACATTCTCAGAATATTTCAGAAAAATCAATATTTTAGTCTGAAATTTTCTGGGAATGTCATGTCCGGGAATATTTTTGTCATTATTTCCCAGAGTTTCAAAGCATTCTCCGAATTTTCGTCGATTTTTTTGTTATTTCGTGAATATCCGAAAAAACATGTTTTTCTCTGTTTTTCCAGGTACGCAATCACCGTGTCGCAATTTTTTTCTTCTCGTTTCTTCGTTTCCAGAGATATGTTTTCTGTTTCATCTCTACGAAAAAGGAAATACTTCACATTATTCTTTCAATAAGTAGCTTTTAACGTTTAGGTTAGGTAATGCCGAGCGATTTCTGAAAATCAATCGCGCACGCTTGTCCATTTTCTCCATTCTGCAACGAAAAATAGGATACATGCTTGACTAACGCTTTCCTAAATTATTCTTGAGCGTATCCTACTCCTATCCTCAGCGTTTCCTCACAAAAAATGCGCAGTCTTGTAACGCGCTCTATTTACCATACTTAATAATTTCGTTTGTATTCGTGGAAAATTCGCCTACAAAACGATTGATTTGCTTTATTCACAAACTAATTCATTACCAACGACAAGAAAACCAGAAAAAACAAATATGAAGTTATCAATTCTCCTTTATGGGGTTATTCACGAAATGGCAAAAAAAAACGGCAAAAAACTGCGCGTAAACTCGGAAAATGCTCCGATTTACCTGAAATTTCGGGAAATGAGGGGGAAAACTCTCCCGGACATTCCCACAAGATTTCAGACCAAAATATCGACTTTTAAGAAATATTGCTCTTTTTTTTCTGAAAATGCTTAAAATCGATATTTTTTCTGAAATTGTTGGGTAATGTCCGGGAGAATTTTTTCCGTTATTTCCCAAAATTTCAGATCAATCGGAGCATTTTCCGAGTTTTTTGCCATTTCGTGAATAACCCCCTTACTCATTGTCAAACTTTTACGCCCACAATGAAATATAAAAAATTTAATTCAACATTCAGCTCATGAGGAATCCAATATTTTGCGAGTATTAAATCAGAAATTCTTCAAGTTTTTGAGAACAAAGAGGCCAACTGATTGTCTTCGTTCGCAAGCTGATCATCGGTGTACCACGGGGAATTTTATCGACGTAGAGTGACTTTATGAGCAGAGGCCTGTAATAATGAAATGTTGCGTAAAAGAATGCCAATTGCTTGAAAATTCGGAGAATGCTCTGATTAACATCGAAATTTAATATTTGGGAGAAAATGATGTCAAAAATACGAAAATTTACCGATTCGAATAATTATAGTGGCTGGATGAGATTCGTGAACAGCCTCAAAAGATTCGTAAATTATCTCATGAAATTCGTAAATTTCCTCGTGAAACCTCGTGAGAAATCACAAATCTCATGAGATATTGCAAATCTTACGAAGAAATGTATGAATCTCATGATATATTTTACGAATCTTTTGAGGCAGTTTACGTTAGTTAAGTTTATCCAGCCACGGTAATTATCCGAATCGGTTGCCTGAGAAAGAACTCTATAAAAATAAATAATACGTACCTCAAAAATGTCTTGCATTATCCACCGAACTTCTATACTTCGTCGAGTTTTTAACAGATTCGCAGACTTCTGCATGTTGTTGAGCAGACGCTCCTACTCCAGCTCATTCTTGTTTCTCTGAACACTCCAATTGAGCTTACAATTAGGCATATTTCTGAAAATTGGCTTTTACTATGAAAATTAAAGGAAAATGTCGTAAAGGCAAAAAAGCGCATGAAAAACAAACATGAAATGCAAAAAAAAAAACAATGCAAACGCGCCGTGAAATGTCATCGCACAACGTTCCGCTGTTCCGAAATGCGCCTTGTTTATTCAAGTTCCAACAATGTGACAAGCACGTTTCCTAAAACCCTTCCTTTTCTTGCGCGTTTCCTAAATCCAAAATGCTGAGTTATATTTACTTACGATGGAATTTAGGGGTTGTATGTTTGGAGGAGGCGGGAACATCACAGCGTCGGAAGGAGGCGGCCGTCTCATTCGTTCGTTACTACCTGAAATTTTCAAATATTTTAAATACCCTGATCTTTTATGTATACGACCGGTTTCTCTCGAATGTCGGATTTGGACAGCTCGTGGCTATTAGCCACAAAATTCCCTGAAAAGACATGAACCCGGTCTTATACACAAGAGATTAGGAAATGTCGCAGAAATCAAAATCACCAAGGATGATAAAATAGCGTCCGTTACAGTTGGTGTACTCCATGCGCTAGCATGACAAATTGCAACAAAAAAGTTTAAAATCTCACCAGACTTTTGCCACGATGACATCGACGTGGCGTCACGTGAAATGTGATTTTGACGTGTCGTAGAGGTCGATGAACTAGTTGACTTTGTTGATCTTTGCGTATATCTTTTGCGCGCTAAAAAGGAGAAAATCGATAATTCCAGTTTTGGCCAATATGTACTTACCGCGTCTTTCTTTGTTTTGCTGCTGCTGCTGCAGCGGTTTCCGCTCACTTTTGTTCACAGCTTCTTTTGGCGCTGATCCATTCTGAACATTTTTTTATTTGAGTATTTAAGAAAAAAGAAAGAGCATACCGACTCCTCAATCATTTTGTCGATGGTTTTCTCATCGTTAAGGTCGCCAAAAGTAGCGTTTTGCGGTGAAGGTGGTAAAGAATCGCTGAAACGGGGGGAAAGGAGAAAATATATAGGTTTCGAAGGAAACTTACTGCTCAGAGGCTATTTCGCCGTCTTCCAATGCGTTTGTCGACATTTTTAAGAGTTTTAAAATTAAAATTTAAAAAAAAACAAACCTAAATTTTTTAATTATTTTCTTTTTTTTTACCTGAAAATTGATTTTTTTAAAACTGTGAAATGAAATAAAATCGGAGTGATTTTTTTTCTTGCGTGAAAATTTTCTAGAGAAATGTCCACCAATCAGCGAAAAAAGTGGGCGGGGCTTAGTTGCAAAAGTCTGGCACGGATTTTCCAGTAGCTTCATTTTAAAATTTTCTGGTGAAAAATTGGAATTTTTTTGAACAAAAGTTTGAAATTTGTGAAAAAACTTTCAAAACTAAACTACAGTTGAAAAAAAAAATCATTTAACAAGCTTCAGATCACATTCAGCGATACAGAAACTTAGGCCATGCCTTAAACAAATTTTTTGGGGTCGGTGGCAGCCTATTTCCTGCCAACTTTTTATTTCAAACTTAGCAAAATAACTGAGGAATAATAATTAGTCAGCTGATTTTTAATCTAGGCTTTTGTTATCTAGAAAAGTGCAGAGAACGGAAAAACGGAAGAGAAAATCTATTATTTTTTACTCGTCCGCGACACCTTTAATCAATTTTCTGGAGCCGGTAGTGCTCCGTTTTCAGCCAACTTTTTTTTTAAAAGGTAGTAAATTAAACGAAGAACAATATTTATTGGGCCGATTTTTCATTTTGAGCTTTGTTTTCAAAAAACTCCCAAGATTTCTACCGTGGAAGAGAAAAATCTTGAATATGGCCTAGGATCCGAATCCGCACCTAGTCCAGCCAGGAGAGAGAGCATGCAAAATGAGGAGTGCAAGCACAGAAAAATAAATCGTGGCGAGACCTTGTAGTTCGAATACGGTCAAGGAGAGCGGCGAAAAAGTGCTGCATGCATTGGTGAACAGCGTGTGATGATCTGACGTCGTTCGTTAATATTTACTTCATTTTTTGATTCATAGGCACGTCGTCTAGCATTCTCCGTAATTTTTAATACCCGTATGAGCTCAGTTTATGGTGGAAATTGACGAAAATAGGTGAAAATAGGAGTAGAACCCTTTTTTTGGAATTAATTTCGACTTCGTCATCTTTGTTTTTGTTTGTTTGTTTATTTATTTATTTATTTACCAATGTCAATCAATTTCCAGGGTTATTTAAGCAAATTCTCCAAGCATGACTGACGCCGCCTCTCCGATCACCGCTCCAGCACCACCACCACCTGCCGCTTCTTCTAGCACCACATCGCAAGTCCGTCGTGGACTCGTCAAGTCTGTCCTGTCCGGAGACGCCATCGTTCTTCAAGGTCAGCCACAGAACGGACCACCGCCAGAGTTCACCGTCTATCTGAGCAATGTGACTGCGCCGAGACTTGGCCGCCGCCCGACTGACAGCTCGGCCGCCACTCCAGACGAGCCGTACGCGTGGGAGTCTCGCGAGTTTCTGCGCAAAAAGATTGTCGGACAGTTTGTCACTTTTGTGAGAGACTTTACTGCCACGTCTGGAAGAGATCACGGACGTGTCTACTTGGGAGGTACGAGCCCAGCCGATGCTGAGAATGTTGCTGAGACCAGTGTGGCTGCTGGTTTCTTGGAAGTTCGTCAAGGAAAGGTCACTGAGTAAGTTAAAAAAAAGAAATGCTTTATTTAAATTCATAATTTTTCTTTATAGAGAATACACTAGCAAGCTTCTCGAGTTGCAAGAGCAAGCCAAATCCGCTGGAAAGGGAAAGTGGAGCACTTCGGCCGGAACTATTCGCGAGGTTCGCTGGGTGATTGAAAACCCACGTGAGATCGTCGACAAGTACAACCAGAAGCCAGTCGACGCTGTTGTCGAGATGGTTCGTGATGGATCAACAGTCCGCGCGTTCCTACTTCCGGACTTCGAGTATATTACTCTCCAGCTCTCCGGAGTTCGTGCTCCATCCACCAGAAATCCAACATCTTCTGAATCTCGTGCTGAGCCGTTCTCAGAGGAAGCCAAGTTCTTCACAGAGTCACGACTTCTCCAGCGTGACGTCCAGATTGTTCTAGAGTCCACCTCCAACCAGAACTTTGTCGGATCAGTTCTGCACCCAAAGGGAAACATTGCCGAGTCTCTTCTGCGTGAGGGATATGCTAAGTGTGTTGACTGGAGCATCGGACTCTGCACTGGAGGAGCTGAGAAGCTTCGCGCCGCCGAGAGACAAGCTAAGGAGAAGAGACTCCGCCTGTGGAAGGGATACCAGCCAGCCGCTGCTGGATACACTGGAGATCGCAAGGCCTTCACCGCTAAGGTCACCGAAGTCGTTCTCTCTGACGCCGTTGTTGTGCAAAAGGACGATGGTACCGAGCTCAAGCTTCACCTTTCCTCGATCAGACTCCCAAGAGAGTCAGGAGATGATAAGACTCCAGCTGTTGGACGCCAATTCCGCCCACTCTATGACATTCCATTCATGTTCCAAGCTCGTGAATTCCTTCGCAAGCGTATCCTCGGAAAGAAGGTCCAGATTCAGATTGACTACGTTCAGCCAAAGTCTGAAAACTTCCCAGAGAAGACGTGCGCGACCATTAAGGTTGGAGATCTCAACATTGCCGAAGGACTAGTCAGCCGTGGTCTCAGCAAGGTTGTTCGTCACCGCGCCGACGACGAGAACCGTTCTTCGGAATACGATACTCTTTTGGCTGCCGAAGCCAACGCTGAGAAAGGAAAGAAGGGTCTGTTCGCCGACAAATCTGCCGAGAAAAAGGATACCCTTCGCATCCAAGAGATCGCTGGTGATATCGCCAAATCCAAGCAATTCCTTCCATACCTCCAGAGAGGAGGAAGGTAAGAACTAAATTAGTAATGGGGCTATGCACGAAATGGCAAAAAGCTGGGCGAAAACTCGGAAAATGCTCTGGTGAAGGTACGACAGAATAGAATTAGGCGAAATAGAAATGCTACAAAATAGAATTGCTACAAAAAAGAACTGGAAAAAATAGAATTGAGCGAAATAGAAATGTTACGAAATAGAACGGCTAAAAAATAGAACTTTTTGGGCGATGGAGCGCGTTTGCATTATTTTTCAATTTCTCATTTTTCGCCGATTATGAAAATTTTTTCTGAAAGTGCATTGATTTTATACTTTTCTTCATTTTCGCTGTTGTTAATTGCGTAAAATATTTGAAAATTACTGAAAAAAAAACCTATAATAATCGGAAAATTCGAAGAATAATGCAAACGCGTTCCATCGCACCGGGTTCTATTCCGCTCATTTCTATTTTTTCCAGTTCTTTTTTGTCGCAATTCTATTTTGTAGCATTTCTATTTCCCCTATTTCTATTCTGTCGTACCCTTGCTCTGATTGACCTCAAATTTTGGAAAATAAGGGCATGGGAAAAATACACCCGGTCATGACATTTCCAGAAAATTTCAGAACGAAATATCGATTTTACTTTTTCTGAAATTTTTAAAAATCGATGTTTTGTTCCGAAATTTTCTGATGTTGTCCGAGAGTATATTTGCCGTTATTTCCCAGAGTTTCAGGCGAATCGGAGCATTTGTCGAGTTTTCGCGCAGTTTTTTTTTTTTACTTTTTGCTATTTCGTGAATAACCCCATAAATTTTTATAAATTATTTAATTCAGAGCCGAAGGTGTTGTCGAATTCATCTCTGGTGGATCCCGTCTTCGCATCTACATTCCAAAGGAGACTGTCTTGATCACATTCCTTCTCGGCGGAATCAATTGCCCCAAGGGAGCTCGTGTCGGACCAGGAGGAGTCACTTTGGGAGCCTCTGAGCCATTCGCCGATGAGGCTGCTGCTTTCACTCGCAAGCTCATTCTTCAACACGAGGTTCAACTTGAGGTTGAGAGCACCGACAAGAATGGAAACTTTGTCGGATACTTGTTTGTCTCTCCAGACGGAAACACTGCTCGTGGCATCAACTTGAGCGAGGCTCTTGTGGAGAATGGACTCGCTTCCCTTCACTTCACCGCTGAACGCAGTGGACACTACAATGCTCTTCTCGCGGCCGAAAATAAGGCGAAGAAGGCAAAGAAGAATATCTGGGCCAACTTTGTTGAGGAACAGCAACAGGAGGAGGTTGAGGTTCAGCAAGCCGACACTTCTGAACGCAAGCAGAATCTCCGCCAGGTGGCCGTCACCGACCTTGCTCCAGGATCGTTGCGCTTTTATGCCCAAAACATTGAGGATGGAGCCAAGATTGAGAAGATGACTTCGGAAATGAGACAAACGCTGTCTGAGAACCCACCAATTGCCGGATCCTTCACCGCCAGACGTGGAGATTTGTGCATTGCCAAGTTCTCTCAGGATGGACAATGGTATCGCGCCAAGGTTGAGAGCATCCGTGCTGGACAAGCTGAAGTCTTCTACATTGATTACGGAAACCGCGAAACTATCGAGGCCGCTAAGCTTGCTCAGATTCCAGGAGGATTTGCCTCTGTCCCTGCCGGTGCAAAGGAATATAACCTGGCCCTTGTGAAGCTGCCGAACGAGGATTATGTTCAGCTCACGTTCGACGCCTTCGCCCAGTACTTGTTCGGTCACGCCTCTATCTTTGTCAACACCGAGTACAGAGTCGGAACTGCTGACTACGTTACGGTATGGAACATTTTTTTTTGTATTGTCTTTAAATATTTATCTTAATTTTTTGAACTTCTCAGGCCTATTATGACAACGGAACAAAGAAGGTCGACATTGGAAGAGCTCTTGTTGCCGAAGGACTCGCTCTCTCTGATTCTCGCCGTGAGCCACGTCTTCAAACCCTCGTTTCCGACTACAAGTCTGCTGAGGAAACTGCTAAAAAGTCGAGAAAGAACATCTGGGAGTTTGGAGATTTCACCGGAAACGAAATCTAAGAATCCCACCCGACCGAGATTTTTATTTATTGCCTGTCTGTCTGCCCCGCCTGAGAAAGTTTTATCCTCCCCGCCCGTATAGCTCGTTGTTTTTTTTATGAATTTTATTTTTAGTGTGTTACTGTGATGTACCTTATCCGATTCTAGTTATTTAGAAGGGTCCCGGTGGCAATTGTTTTTCGTTTAATAATTTATACATATTGTTATTATTATTATTATTTTCTTTTTGAAAATGTTCCGCCGGGAGCTCCCTGTCGCCTTTTTTTCCTCTTCGTCTCATTTGCACACACCACATACTTGCTGGGTTTCCTGAGTACATATTTTATGGGAGTATTTATATATTTATTGCTCTAATTTATTTCTTCCGAAACAATTGCTCTGAATAATTTAGAAAACATTTTAAGTTATTGGACTCGTTTTTGTTTTGAATAAATGAATAAATAATTTATTGTCCTCTTCCCTTAAATTGGAATTTTTGGTGTTGGTTAATTTTCCGGGACTATTTTAATACTTTGAAAAGTTGGGAATACTTTATTTATTCTCAGTACGGAGCGCTGCAAACGCGCTCCCTTCGCACAGTGATGGACGCGGCCACGTTGGCGACGAGAGAGTGCGGAAAATTGAGAGAGCCGTGGCCGATGTTTTGCTCTGATTTCTCTAAACCTCTCTCCAAATGCATGCGAAATTCATTGTTCGATTGGAGCGAGTTATCAGCGTTTTATACCGAGTATATTGTGAAAGATTATATTACATCCGTGGCGGAAGCAAGTGCGCTCCACCGAACTCAGTACGTCGTGATTTTCATTTCTTCACCAAATTATTTGTTTTGCATCAATTTACTTGGAAAAAACGAATAATTTATGCAAAAATATATATTGTCGGCCCGCTAAAATGGTCAAACGCGCTCCGCTGAACTCAACGCTATGGGATTTTCATTTTGGTTCCCAAATTATTTCATTTCACGTATAAATTCAACGTGAAAAGAAATAATTTGGGAACCAAAATGAAAATCGAATAACGTTGTGTTCAGCGGAGCGCGTTTGACCATTTTGGCGGGCCGACAATAGAAAAAATACATTGGCGACAAAAATGAAAATCACGAAGTACTAAGTTCCGTGGAGCGCACTTTATTTAGCCACGGAAGGGCAGTAAATATTTTTTTTATTAGTGATAAAAATGAGCACGTCTGGTCACCGATCTGGGGTTTTCAAGAAGCCGGCTAAGCCGCACAAGTCGTGGAAAGGAAAGCGTACGAAGGGCGAAATTACAACTGAAAATCGAGGTAAAATTATAAATGAGCTTGAATTTTCACCAATTTATAAAAATTTTAAAATTGATTGCAGGTCGAGAAGGCGTGAAGCAAATCACTCGTGCTGGATATTCAACTCATCGAGCAATTTCGAAAGATGCTCGTCGAAATCAACTCAAAATGGCCAGAGATCGTAAATTGAGCGAGGCAATGGAGAGACGCAGAACTTCAAATGCTCCTTGTCTTGTGGTTAGCGAAGAAACAAGAGAATAAAAAATCTCGGAGATTGCTCCGATTGACCGGGAACTTTGGGAAAAAATACTGGACATGCTCAGAAAATTTTAGGTCGATGCTTCTAAATATGGATTCAAATTTTTATGGGGTTGTTCACAGAACTAGCAAAATATGCAAAAAATTCAGCGAAAATTCGGAGAATGCTCCGATCGGTCTGAAACTTTGGGAAATCATTAAAAAAAAATAGCTCTCGGACATTCCCAGAAAATTTCAGACCCAAATATCGATTTTGAAAAGTTTCAACAAAAAATTCGAAATTTTTTAAAGGCGATATTTTGGTCTGAAATTTTCTGGGAATGTCCGAGAGTATTTTTTAAACGATTTCTCAAAGTTTCAGACCGATCGGATCATTCTCCAAATTTTCGCTTTTTTTTTGCATATTTTGCTGGTTCCGTGAATAATCCCATCTTTCTTATATATAAAAACCCAGATCGGGATGTCTGTGCGCGTCCGCACTTGCCTTTTTGCAAGAAAATGCAGTGGACAAAATACGAACCCGTGACCTTAGGATTTGTATTCAAGCGCACTACCGACTGAGCCACAGAGGACAGAAATCTTCTCAAAACAGTGTGCGTATAAATGAATGAGGAAGAGTGGAACGTAAAAAAATTGAATGCGGCGACGAAGTCGCCAATAGGCTGCGTCAGCAGCCGCGCAGGACTGCGCAGCAGGCTTGTAAAAAATAGGAAAACTTTTCTGAAAATGTCGGAAATCCCGCCAATAATTGACAAACAATGCTGCTGGCTTAACTAAAAACCGTGAGAAATTAAAGTGACGGCAACTAGAGGCTTCCGGAAAATTAGAGTAAATACGGTATCTGGACTTAAATATCATGGTTTCCCAAAATTTCAAGCCAATCAGATAATTATCCGAGTTTCCCATAACAATTTTCAAAAAAAAAATCCTCTCTTTTCAGACCGTAATCTCACTTGGAGTCGGCGCACGTCCTTCAGAATTCATCAAAAAGTTGGCCACGTGCGATGACACCATCGTCCAAACCTCCTCCCCGTCCACAATTGACTTTGCAGTGCCACGTTTCAAATCCCGTGTCTCGTTTGTCACGCCAGACAAGGAGAACGTGGATGCTGTACTCGATGCAATCCGTGCCTCTGACGTCATCTGCTTCCTGTGGCCAATGTCTGCGGAACTTTCCGAGTGGGACGAGCAACTTTTAACGATTATCAAGGCGAACGGGCTGCCGACTATTGTCAGTGTCGTGCCAGGACTCGGCGGAATTGCAAATGGCAAGAAGAAGGAGGATGTTCGCAAGGGCATTGAAGCAATTATTGGCAAATGGAGCATGAGCAACGCAGGAGTTCTCCCGGCGGACTCGGTAACGGATTCTCTTCAACTGCTTCGCACTTTCAATGAGACTAAGAAGAAGCCGCTAACCCTTCAAGTCAGACACTCTTACATGCTCGTTGAGAATCTTGAATGCAATGAAAAAACCGAGGAATCGTGCACACTGGTGGCTCAAGGCTACTTGAGAGGACCAGAATGGAGTGCCAACAATCTTATCCATCTTCCGGGATTCGGCGATTTTCAAGTGTCTAGAATCGAAACCGCTGTTGATCCGCATCCTCTGAAAGCCACTGGAAAGGTGCCAGAGACTCAAATTATCGCCAAATCGGACGAAAAACGGCAGACACTGGAGACAGAAATCACACCGAACGATATGGATGCCGAACAGACTTGGCCGACGGAAGAGGAGTTGGAGGAAGCTGAGAAGCGGCGAGTTCCCAAGGGAACTTCTTCTTACCAGGCGGCGTGGATTTTGGATGATGATGATGATGACGATGACGATGACGATGATGATGAGGAGGAGGATGATGATGATGATGATGATGACGAAGACATGGAAAATGGCGTGGAAGAGGAAGACGAAGAGCACGAGCCAATGGATCTGAAATCAGAAGCTGGCGAAACGACAGCAAGCGAAATGATTGACGACGATGGAATTGACGAGGACATCAACCTCGCGGAAGTTGAAAAGTACCGCAAAGAGCGTGAGAATGCGCAATGGCCAGATGAAGTGGACACACCGTTAGATGTTCCAGCACGTTCCAGATTCCAGAAATATCGTGGACTGAAGAGTTTCCGCACATCTGAATGGGATCCCAAAGAGAATCTCCCACTGGATTACGCGAGAATCTTCCAGTTTGCAAACTACAAAAACACGAAAAAGAACGTGTTGGCCAAGATTGGAGGAAACGACATTGATGCGGGAGACGCGGTTATCGATAAAAAATACAACGGCGTGTTTGCAAGTGTCTTTATTGAAAACGTGCCACTCGCCGTCCTGGAGGCGTACAAAGATGTGAAAAATCTCGTCCTTTTCCAACCACTGCCCCACGAGCAAAAGATGTCCGTGCTGAACATGGTGCTCAAAAAACATCCATCATGCACCATTCCGATCTCTTCCGACCAGAAATTCATTTTCTACGCCGGTTTCCGTCAATTCGAGTCGAGTGCGGTTCTATCGTCGAACACGCCAGGAGACAAATTCAAATTGGAGAGGTTCATGCCGGTCGAGAAGACGTTCGTCGCCACTGTCTACGCGCCGATCACGTTCAACCCGGCCAGTGTGTTGTGCTTCCGCCAGGACGACAAAGGACGGCAGGAATTGGTGGCGACGGGGTCTGTTTTGGACAGTAATCCGGATAGAATTGTGCTGAAGAGAACGGTTCTTTCCGGACATCCGTACAAAATCAATCGACGCGCGGTCGTTGTACGATACATGTTCTTTAATAGAGGTGCGTTGTTTATTTTTGATTTATTTAATTGTTGTGTTTTTTTGCATTTTTGCGTCGCGGTGTCGTCAAAAAACCTCCGACTACTGTATTACTGCGTCGCGAAAACCAGTCAGAGCGCTCGTGCCTTGCGGCTGTGGTCTCGCCGCGACCAGAGCGTATGCGGTAGTTTGTTTACATTCTTTTTTGATTTTTTTTCTGTTTTTGCATTGTTTTCGTTTTTTTCGTAAACAAACTACCGCTGGTGGCGGCGAGACCACAGCCTCAAGCACGGCGTGTTGAAGAGTACATCGTGAAAATGCGCTCCACTGCTCACATAGATTTGAGGAAACGAGGTTGTTACAGATTTGAAACGGTTTGGATTTTCAAAAACGAGGCGCTGGCGGAATACGTTTTCTGCATAAAATAAATAGAAAAATGTTGTTTAAATATTTAGAATCATGCAAAAGATATGAACCCATAAGAAAAAAATATACAAAAAATTGCTGCGGCGCCGCAGTAACGACGTTTTGAATTCGCCATTTCGCGCAATTTTTTCTCGAGTGACGTGGCAACTTTCCCGCGAGATTTAAATTTTTATTTTAATGTACTTCTCAACACCCCGTGCTCAAGGCACGAGCGCTCTGATTGGTTTTCGCGACGCAGTAATATGATTGAATAGGCTCATAGACGGTGTGCCAAAATCCGAAAATGTTTGAATTGGTCGCAATGGAGCGCGCTTGCATTTTCAGTGCTAAAATGGCCGCTGATTTTCAACTTCAGAATATGTCATTTTTATTGATTTTTTCAATATTTTGCAACACATTTATTATTATGAAAATTTTTATCTGCAAATAAATAAGCTAAAAAACGTAAAAATTCGTCGACACGGAAGTCTGCACTTTTTCAACGGGATTTTCAATATTTTTAAGATTTTTCGTAAAATGGAGGAATTTCATCAAATTTTACAACATCCGATTGCTTCAAAAGTAGATTGAGATCATTTTCATGCAAAGATGAGATAAAAATAATCACGGACAACGTCCCTATAATCGTTTGAACAAAAATTGCGTGGGATCGAGTGTGTTCAAGCCGATTTGCTGCTCCCATTTTATTGGAAAATTCATATATTCGGTTCATGGAATGCTCAAAACTACCTGAAAATAATAATTTAACTGCTTCGACGCTGCTCTCGGCTTGAAATCATCAGAAATTGAAATTAAATTCGTGCAAAATTTTTTTTCCTTTTTTTTCCTTTCTTTCCGTGTTTTATTGCGATTCAGTCATAAACCCATTAGTTTCCCATCGGCATTCAAACGGGTCATTGGTTCTGATTGATGCAAATGTATCAAACATGCAACTTAAATTAGAACGAAATCTTCAATATTACAAATACCAGGAGAAAATTAAAGGAAATTCTGGTTTAGCCGAGAGCTGAGCAATTATATCATTGAATTGCAGAATTTCCGATCAAATTGAAACAGCAAATTGCCTTGAAGACACTCAGTTTCACGTTATTTTGTTCAAGTGCTTATGGGGACGTTGTTTGTGAATATTTCTGCCTCATCTTTGGCTCAAAATAATCGAAATCCTTTTTTGAAGCAATATTTTGTTGCAAAATTTGTTAAAATTTCCTCTTTTTTACGAAAAACCTGATAAATGTTGAAAATCACCGTTCATTTTAGCACTGAAAATGCAATCGCGCTCCATTGCGAACAGTTCAAACATTTTCGGATTTTGGCACATCGTGTCATATTTTACACAATGGAAAATAGGCAAAAAAACGGAAAAATTAAACAACATTTGCGAATTTTCATGAATTTACTGAAGCTTCCATGGCAAATAAGTCAAAAATTTCGCAATTGCACCAATTTCCAGAAGACATTGAATGGTTCAAACCGCTCGAACTGTACACACCGTCCGGACGTCGTGGTCACATCAAAGACGCGGTCGGAACTCATGGACACATGAAGTGTCGTTTCGATCAGCAGCTGAATGCTCAGGACTCTGTCATGCTCAACCTCTACAAACGCGTCTTCCCCGAGTGGGATTATGCACATTATGTGAGCTTTCAATTTCCAAGATTGCCTCTCTCGCTGAATCGTGGCGAGACCCGACGATTGCTGATGCATAACTTGACACTTTAATTGTCTTGAATAATTGCAGAATCGCAATCTGAATCCGTCTCGTTTCGTCGAAAGATCACGGATCGAAAGCGTCAGCCTGGCCGTCGAGGATGCTGCCATGGAAGAGTAATTATGTAGAGAACGCGTAATAGTCTTTTTCCCTGTTTTTTTTGCCCCCACCTTGTTAACTGTTTTGTTTTTTGTTGTTTTTTTTTGGTTACATGTTCGCTTCTAAACGCTGTTTTTTTTGTTGAAATTTATTAACATTTGTTACAGAAAAGAGGGATAAATACAAACAATAAAAAAAAACGACGGACGGATGGATCCAAATAATATTCACACGGTGAAGAAAACAACCCAGACAAGGAAAAGAAGAAGAAAAAAAAAGTGCAAATTCTAGTCGCTCAATCTACAGAAATTCTTGGCTGTAATGGAGTTATTCATTTCATGCAGAAAACGACATTTTATGCTGCATTTCGCCGAACTGCAAAATTCACTTTTTGTCATTTTCTGCATGCAGATTGGAATCGACAAAAAGTGAATTTTGCAGTTCGACGAAATGCAGTTTTCAGCTGCAGAAAATGTCGTTTTCTGCACGAAATGAATAAGGAAAATTTGACCAAAAATGCATGAAATGAATAACGCCATAATAATGTACAAAAAGAAGGCGTGGCACGCTAATCTCTCGTGTACAAGACCGATAGATGGCCAACAGCCATTTACAACGGCAAACTCACACAAAATGCGGAATAAGATGACAATCGCGAATGTGGTTGATGAAAGCGTGCGAGTTGGACAGGTTGAACCACTGGTAAACGCGTTGCCACTCTTGCTCCGCCCAATCGTACTCGAGCCATTTGAGTCGTGATTCGCACAAAAAGAGCGGTTTGCCACGTCGCAGATTACGGTCCTCTTCTTTGTGCGCGTCCAGGTATACTGTACCCCAGATGGTGGCCTGCTTGCCACGCATCACCAGAATCATCGAGGAGGTGATCGAGATGAAGAGGCCGGATGAGGAAGAGCATCGTTCCGCGTGCTGAAAAAAAAAAGAAATTAAAAGTTGTAGGAAAAATCGAGACCCCACGAAAAGGGGGGAAAATGGGCACAGTTGTGTGCAAAAGTGCCGCATGGCTTTTTCTGCTTTGTTTTGCCTGAATTTATTATTTTTGGGTATTTATTGTCCATTCGCAAAAAATGCAAGTGCGCTCCATTGAACGTAGTAATTTGTGATTTTCATTTTCGTCGCCAAATTATTTTTCCTTTTTTTCTTCGATTTTTTGCTAAAATGCTTCGTTTTCCTTGATATTTCTTTATTAAAATGATTCGTAATATTTTGTGAAAAATTTCCTAATTATGACCAATTTTAGTTAAAATTCGCCATTTTTCGAAACTGCCGCTGCTTAAAAAAAGAAAGTAAAAAAAAAATGGAAAGCAAATGATTTTATGACGATGTATTTCAATTAATTCTTTTTTTAGCACACAAATTTCCTATTATAAGGCGAAATCACCCAAATTTTCGCGAAAAATATTAATTTTCACTAAAATCAATAATTTTGAGGATCTCTCGCAGCTTTTCCGCTCTTTTTCTTTTTTTAATCGTTTCTGTTTTGTCTCCGCATTTCAAATACCCAAAATACTAAATTCAGGCAAAACAAATCAGAAAAAAACACTATTTCTCATTCTCCAAAAATGCATAAAAAACCGTGTGGCACTTTTGCACACAACTGTGCCCATTTTCCCCCCTTTTCGTTCCGGCGTTTCAACACTTTCCCCCCTTTTCGTGGGGTCTCGAAAAATCGGCTCTGGGACGTTTCGAAACGTGCCAGAGGCAAAAAGTGTGATTTAGGCCACGCCCCTAAAATGTTGTAATCTTGTTTTTGCAAAAGGGGCGGGGCTTGTTTCTCGGTTTCGCCAGGTTCGCACCGCTTATTATCGCCAAACTCGCGCCAATCAGAGTTGATCAGAAACCGAGATAAATATTCGATTCGCCCAAAAAAAAAAAACAGTACCGCATAAATGCAAAAGGGGCGGGGCTTGTTCCCCGATTTTTCAGGAAGTCGGAAAACACCGCTGGGCACCAACATTTTATCAAAGAAAAACAAAGTTATTTCGGACTTGTTTTTGCGGTGCTACCTCGGAATAGAACTGTTTTGGAATAGAACTGTTTCGGAATATAACTGTTTCGGTATAGAACTGTAGTAAAATAGAACTGTAGCGAAATAAAACTGTTCGGAATAGAACTGATCGGAATAGAACTGTAGTGAAATAGAACTGTTTTGGAATAGAACTGTTTCGGAATAGAACTGTTTCGGTATAGAACTGTAGCGAATTAGAACTGTAGCGAAATACAACAGTTTTGGAATAGAACTGTAGTGGAATAGAACTGAAGCGAAATAGAACTGTCCCGAAACAGAACTGTAGCGGAATAGAACTGTTTTGGAATAGAACTGTAGCGAAACAGAACCGCCTGAAATGGAGCTGTAGTGACCCAGGAAAGCTAGAGCAGCTCGAACAAGTATTCAGTTGTACATGGTGGGTAATTGATTTCAATTTCGCGCAGCGGTTCTTCTTGTACAGCTCCATTTTAGGCAGTTCTGTTCGCTACAGTTATATTCCAAAACAGTTCTATTCCGCTACAGTTCTGTTTCGGGACAGTTCTGTTCCAAAACAGTTTTTTTTCGCAACAGTTTTAATCCGCTACAGTTCTACACCAAAACAGTTCCATTTCGCTACAGTTTTATTCCGAAACGGTTCTATTCCGAAACAGTTCTATTTCGCTACAGTTCTATTCCAAACAGTTCTACTTCGTTACAGTTCTTTTTCGCTACAGTTCTATACCGAACGGTTCGATTCCGAACAGTTCTATTCCGAAGCAAGTTCAATATCGCTACAGTTCTATTCCGAGCGAGTTTTATTCCGAGGTAGCACCGTTTTTGCTCACCTTATTTGGGTTACTGTAGGTGGCCGATTTATTTTTTGAGATCTTGATAAAAACGGGGAAAATGTTGAGTTTTAAAAATGATTGTGTGCAAACACAGCGACGACAAAATGAAACGCAGAAAAATTTTTCGAAACCTCGTGCCGCAGGATTGCAAATTTTGTCAGAATCTCAATTTTCTCGACAATGAAATTAAAAAAAAAAAGCTCACCGCTTCCACCTCTGACATGCTTAGAACTCGATCGCTGCCCACTTCTTGATGAGTCACGCGACAACAATCGTCCAGGCACAACAATTGGCCACACATTAGGCAGACCACTGGGTTCGCCGGGCTCTGCAAGTTCAGAATTATCTACTCTATTATAAGGGTCCCTCAAATAGAAGGGCAATACGTATTGTGTTTTCAATCTAGTTGCATCGTCAAAAAATGAAACCACGCCCACTTTGTTAATTTTTATCGAAATTTTCATTTTGGCGTGAAAAAGTGGGCGGTCGGTAGCCTTGGAGCACGTCATTCTAATAAAGAAAAAACATTCATATTTACCGTCGAGCAGTTCAAGCATTCTCGATGGAAATATCTGGTGAAAAGCTCCTCGAAACTTTTCGGCGGTCGTAGAATTCGTCGCGGTTTCCAGGTGAGCGGCTCGTAGATGCATGGCTGGAACTGCAAAAAAAACCTATAATTATCTTGAGTCAGCCCCCTCAGCGCAATGGAAATAGCGCCCCCCGGCGGATGGTCCAAGACTTTCTGCGGATGGTCTACCGAACTAAAAAACCGTTTTAGAATAGCTGACAGAATTTTACATGTGGGAGTCTACGGCTAAAAGCCATCGAATTCGGGGCGTGTGCTAGATGCAACAAGCTCCGCCCATTTTGCAAATCTTGTTCCCCAGTTTTTGCAATTGTTTCCCTGGTTTTGTTCTGATGGCTAGTATCCGTTTTCAATGGCTATCAGACATTTCGAAACGTTTTGGCATTTTCGCGTAGCGGTATTTGCCTTTTACCAAGTGGCACACATGCACATTTGGTTTTTATTTTGCGTTTCGAAACGTCCCGGACCCAAAATTTCGCCTCTGTTTGTACCAAAATGGTGTGGTAAAAACGAGTGCATTTTTTTCCGGGGATATCGAATTTCCTAGCTCGGTTCCTAGTCAATTATAACTACCTTTATTTTTTTTTCCCAGGTATTTAGACTTCTCCGTCTTTTTGTGAAAAGTTTGCTTAACCTTTTTTCAAAGTGCGGGCGAGCGATTCTATCCAGAGTCCAGACCCTTCCTCCTTTTTCTGTCTGACTCATCATGTTTATTTTTCGAATCGATTCCATTCTGGGGCAGAATATTTTGTTTTGTTTAAAGTTGGCATCGTTCCAACTTTTCCAACTTTCCAACTTTCAAACCCAATTTTATCGAATTTTCATGTGATTATTATTTTTCCTTCACTTTTCAAACGAGGTGCGGCGAGAGAGTAGCGAAGCATGTGGAAAATCGAGGCGACGATGCGAAAATTGTCTTGTTTGCTCTTCGACACACACAGTTACACGCACAATTCGTTTCCGCACTTGCACCTCACCTGTCATCTTTTGAAATTTCAATTTCAGAGCTGCACCTCTGCTGTTTCTGATTCCTTACTCAGATGGTGTCGACAACGAGTCGAGAATCTCAGGCGGAGACGTACTTTCCGGCAGGGGTGAGTCGAAGCGCTTTGTTTATTTGCCCAGCAGTGTGTTGTTGCGGACGATTGGTTTTTAGAGCGAAACGCGAATATAGAATCGGAGGAAAACAGTACTCAAACTCGTGAGGCGAGGTGCTAT
Source organism: Caenorhabditis japonica (assembly GCA_963572235.1). Lineage (NCBI taxonomy): Eukaryota > Metazoa > Nematoda > Chromadorea > Rhabditida > Rhabditidae > Caenorhabditis > Caenorhabditis japonica. The sequence goes on along the minus strand of OY754343.1, from coordinate 18,355,425 downwards.
CAAACCACACCGGGGTTTTGCTTCATTTTGCCCTCTTTCTTACTGGTTGAAATTGTTTTTCAAAAACTATTGATTCCATCTAAGGCGCCTTTCGCCGATTAGTCACGAACTGTGCGTCAATAATGGCTATTAGCGATATTCGATGACTAACAGTCATTTTCAACGGCTAATAGCCATGTTTCCCGACCACTTGTGTGCCGATCGCCGCCAAACCCGAATCGATTAGTCGCAACATGTTTGTAAATAATGGCTATTAGCCATATTCGACAGCTAATTGCCACGTTTCCAGCTCGCCACCAGTAGTTTTTTTTTCGGAAAAATCGTGTGGTTTTTTCCAGCGGGTCTCGCCACGAATCGCCGGGAAGAAAGTAATGTAGGTGGGTGCCGTATTAAATTCATAAGTTTTCAGTCAAATTTTGGAATAATTGCTATTATTTATTCGCCATGAAGTGACACTTCGCTGCCTTTCTTCAATTATGTCCAAATTATTTGTCTGTTCTCATTTACCGCAAAGTGTCACTCCGTGGAAAATGCGTGATAGCACCAGTTGGAAAATCGATATTTTTTGGAACAAATTTCATGTTTTTTTTCCAAAAATATCAATTTTCCGACAAATTAGTGCTATCAAAGATTCGCCAGTGTGCCAATTTGGGGTAAATGAAAACAGACAAAAATAATTGAAGAAATACCGCGAAGTGCCACTCCATGGCAAATAAATAATAGAAACTCTTCAAACTTAGACAAAATCCGTTCAAACTGGCTGAAATTCGGATGAAAAACGTTGAAATATTTTATTCAAATTCAATATCTACACTCTTACCGGAAAATCGTGGCGAGACCCGCTGGAAAAACCCACTTTTCCTATTTTTCCCGGAAAAAAACTACCACGTGGCTATTATATGGCTAATAGCCATTATTGACACATATCTTGCGACCAATCGGCTCGGGCTCGGTGATAATGAGCGCAACTTTGGCGCGTTTGGCGGTGATCGGCACACAACCGGGAGCTAGCCATCAAAAACGGCTAATAGCCATTTTTGTGCCACAGAAACTCTTCAAAGTTTGACAAAGTCCGTTCTAATTGTCTGAAAACCAATGCAAATCGAGTAAAACGTAAAAAAATCTAATCAAATATGGTAGCTACACTCTTATTTTCCGTGTATTTTTTTTCCTAAAAAAAACTACTCTAATCCAATAAAATGACAAAAATTCTCAAAAATTACCCAATTTATCTGACATTTTGAAAAATTGTAGAAAGAATACTCCCAGAGTATTTTTGACCATATTTTCCAAATTTTCAGAACAATTTCTCATTGTTCTACCATTCGACCTATTAATATGCATTTTAATTAAATTCATAGCTGATCTTTTGCATTAAAATGCAAGCTTTAATTGAACGGACATAAAAATGCATTCTTCGATTAAATAAGCCCTTAAACCCCTAATATCCGTATCTTTAGTACTCTCGTCCAAATTCAATGGTAACTTCGGAGCGAATGGGAGCATTTGGAGAAATGCGGCACACTCCATCGCCCGGTACGCAAAAGTTACGAGTCGATATGAGCACTTCAGAGTGAGTCACAATTTTCCAAACTTTTGAAGAAAAAAAACTCCCAACTGTTCCAGATCGCCTACAGTTTCCAAGGTTGAAACGCCAATCCTTCCATCAAGTTCAATGTCTCAGAATCCGCCCCATAACCCATTTCCAAGGTGCAACACAATTTGCAAATTCTTATGAACCTATTCATTAGAATTAAACTTAATTTTTATGCAATTTTAATTCAATTCAAACCGGCATATTAATTAATTAATTAATCTGCATTTTCCTGCACCATTGCGCTAGACATTCTGGTCAAATAACTGCATGCGCCTTTAATAACTAGTGACCGAGCTGCACTTATTGCCATCTCGGAGTACACATCAAAGGCGGGCGCACGCAATTATTTGACCAGGAGGTCTCGACACGATTTGCAGAAATCTCAAGCTCAATGGCGCAGGAAAATTTGGTTTCCATTGATTTAAAATGACATAAAAATGCAATTTAATTCAAATGAATGCATCCATAGGCACCAACTCATATCCCTATTTCAGAAGCTCACAAAGTTACACATCCTCCCATTCGATTCCACTACGTATCAACATGACAAACTCGAATCGCAGCTCGGCAAACTCTCAGCGGCCTCTCCTACCACCACCACCACCTCAACAACGTCAAAGTCGATCTCCAGTCAGGTTTCAGTCAAACGGAAATTTGCATCCCAACGTCTACATGCCCACCACACAGTCTCAGGCAGATTCTAGCGATTCACGACGGAAGCACGACAAACTTTCCGACGTATATTCGCAGAGTGGGGATACGGTAGAGTTTGCAAAGAATTTGAGCGATTATATCAACGATCGGATACCGTATCGTAAGTTTTCCAGACAAGAAAGTGTCAAAAGTCAATACGTTTCAGCCGTGAGCATAGCGGTACTCTCGTGCTTCAGTCTTCTCGCCTTCTTGCTAATCATCTTCGGCTTGATAAACTATCCGTTTTGCGCAGTCCAGCCAATGATTCCAGTCTGGTTGATTGTGGAGGGAGTGCTTTTCATTATTTCTGCCACTTTTCGCATCTATTTTTTGATTCCCACGCCGAGAAGGGCGTCTATTCGAAGGCAGCAAAGAAAGTTGGGAGCGAGTTTGTTGTGCAAAGGGCTCGAGGTCCTATTTGCTCTTGCCAATATTGTTTGGCTCATTTTGGGTAAGCAGAGTGATACCAAGGAGAAAACTCGGTCCGAATGGCCTGAAGCTTTGTGGAATAATGTCAAAAAATTGTCCCGGGAAAAATTTTTTTGACAAAATATCGAAATTCAGTAAAATCGATATTTTGGTCCGAACTTTCTGAACATGAGTATTTTTGGCAATATTTCTCAAAGTTCGGGCACTGAGTTTTCCTCCAATTAGCCAGGGTGTATGGCATTTTCGAATGGAAAAGTTAGCCATAGTGAAACTTCTTCCACGGCCAGTGAAATTCGACCTATTCAGGACAGGGAAAAAACCGTTTATCGCGTTTTTTTCCTATGCAGGTTGTTTTCCAGAACCCATCGCGTCGAGACCCGGCGTTAAAAAATTAATGCACCTTTAATTTTCAATAAGGATTTCGGCTGAAAATTAAAGGCGCATTGAATTCTTTCATCGGCTGGTCTCGATACGATCTCTAGGGAAAAAACCACAAAAAACGGTTTTTTTTTCTACGTTGAATATGCCCATAAAAAGCAATATCGGAGAACCTGATAAAACCGGGGAACAAAATCATCCCATTTGCACGTCTGCGGAACGAGTTTTTGATGTTATTTTTTGCATTCGCGGTGTTTGCACACATTTTTTTCAAAGATTTTTATGAAATTGTTCTTGAAAAACTTTAAAAAATGATTGTGAGCAAACGCTGTGACGACATAATGCAGAAAAATTTTCGATATTCCCACTTTCGAAACGTCGGAGAGCCTTTTTATAGCATTACATCTACCGAACTCATGCCGCAGAGTTGAATTGCAAAAGGGGCGGAGCTTGTTTCAAGGTTTTGTCATTCGTCACTTTCATTATGTATTATTTAGTAGATTATCGACACAATACAGGAGACAAATCATTAAAAATATTATGTTGGAATTTGGTTGTGAAGCTCCGCCCACTTCAGTAGACCTTGAGATGTTTTATTGATTTTTTTGTATCGATTAGTCGCATGTCCTTCATTTTTCCCATTGATTTTCGCTCCTAAAATATCTGCAAAAACCTGGAAAATTGAAAATTTCAAGCAAAAACAATATTTAAAAAAAACGAAAATGGGCGGTGTTCGGAAATTTAAGAGACCCTGACAAAACCGAGGAACAAGCTCCGCCCTTTTTTGCAAGACTGCGGCACTGTTTTTCCGGCTTTAGCACGTTTCGAACATTTTTCGGCATTTTCGACGACAAAATGCAGAAAAAGTTTCGAAACGTCGCACTTTCGTGTCGCAAACGGGCAGAGCTAGTTCCTCAGGGTCTCGAATTGAAGTAAATCCGTGGATTGTGTTCGGTCCGCAAACACCGAGTGCCAATATACACAAAAATAGACAACAAATAGGCGAAAAATTTCAAAAATTTAAGAAAAAAAAACAAATTTTTTGAAAAAAAATATTGGCCGTGGAAGAAGTTTCGCAGCGAACAATTATATGAAAAAGCTCTTCCAGAAAAAGCAAAACTCGGGGGATTTAAAAGATTTCAATTTCTCTTTTTTAGGCTGCGTCTGGGTGTACGGTTCCAAAGCGTTCGTTCACTTCAACGAGGGAATGTTCGAGAGACACTACTGTGACCCGCTCATCTATTGGAGCGCCTTTTTCGCGTGTACAGCGTTTTTGGTACGTCGGCACTATTACTGAAAATTGCCAATTTTCTCACAAAATGTCTCGGAGCGAACTTTACGACACATCTGAAATGAGTGCGACCGTAACCCATTTAAAAATGTTTTCCGTGATTTGTTTACATATTTTAATGGGTTACGGTGGTTGCACTGATTTCAATCAACAGTGTCGAAAAATGCGCTCCGCTCCGCTCCGAGATATTTCGTTTCGCTATTTTCAAAGTTTATGAAAGGAGACCAAAAGAGAAAACGCAATTTTCAGATCTTCTATTCTGTCGTCATTCTGATTCTAATCTGTCTACTGGTTGTTGGTTCCGTCAAAGAGTCGTCTAATTCGGATCAAATTTTGGATTGATTAATTAATTACGAATTAACTTACAAATTTGGTCAGCGTTGACATCCAGCCCAAGTTTTGTTTGTACATCATTGTCCAGTAGTTTGCCTGATCCACGACGTGGGTGAAATTGGCGTCTGGAATTCACACTTTTATAATAAAACACCAACAACAACAACAACCAATATTCATGCGACTCATCACCATTTCCATAGTAATTTCTGGTCCTTGAATGCATTCCACTGTATCCACAGTACCCAGATCACAATGGAGCAACAATTCGGCGGCGAATCGAAGAAAATTGACAGTAGCAGTGGCAATTGTTTTCCCGAATTCCGCATCGTCAAGTTCCACGTCTGGAGATGCCAACTTTTGTACCATAAACTCGAAAAAGCTCATGTTAGAGCAGAGAGCTTTCGCTATCGCTTCTACCACGTCATGTTGGTGTCGACTGAGCCCCTCGATTTTGAGCTCTCCATTTTTAAGTTGCATTATTTTGTGATCGCCGAGTCGAAGCACCAGACAAAGCGTTGTGTAGGCAGAGACCCAGCCGGTGATCGCTTTGATTATTGTGTGGGCGATTTCGCGTTGAATTTCTTTGCTAATCGACACATTGTCAATGAGAATGGCGAGCATTCGAACTAGGGTGGATTTGGGCTCCAGAACGAAGAGTGGGACTTTCATACGGATCTCGGATTCTCCTTCGATTGGGCGTTTTCTGCTTGTTTTCTGAAATTTGGAAAAAAAATTGAAATGGGTGTGTCGTTTGTAAAACCTGCAACAGAGAGGCCCTAATGGGGTTATTCAGGGTCGGGGGAAAAAAAAATAGTTTTTTCTTTTTTTTCCTTATTCAAATGGCGGAAAAAAAAAGAAAAAAATCCGTGGCCGCGAGAGTTTTTTCTGTTGATTTTCTAGGCCATCGCAAAAGTTTTTTAGGCCCTCCGCTGTGAGACCTGCGAAATCGATTTACGGACGAATAATTTTTGAAATTTTTTTTTTGAAAAAATACAGAACTTCATTGGAAGTATGCAATAGATCAATTCTCCAAAAAAAATTCAAAATTTATTCGCCCGTAAATCGATATTTCGCAGGTCTCACAGCGGAGGGCCTAAAAAACTTTTGCGATGGCCTAGAAAAGCAACGGAAAAAACTCTCGCGGCCACGGATTTTTTCTTTTTTTTTTCGACCCTGAATAACCCCATAAGAATTTTAAAAAAATCATCACAAAAAAAAAGAAACCGGTCAATAAGAAAGAAATAAGTGAAAATTAAATAAAAATATTAAAAAAAAAAAGGAAAAATAATTAAAGGTGGAAAAATCGGCTCTGGGACGTTTCGAAACTGTAGTGCATTTTTGGCGGTAAAATTTGACAAATTCTCCGAAAAGGCCCAGTTTCGAACACACGCGCATTTGGTTTTTTGTCTTCTTACCCTAACACCGCAACGCAAAAATGCACAAAAGTTTCGAAACGTCCTAGAGCCAAAATTGCCAATTTCCTTGCCTCGTATTGAAATTAAATAATCTCACCGTAGTCAATGACGCCATTTCATCCGTGGTCAATCCTGGAACACTAATTTCGATGGTTGGAGTGGGCTCACGAGAAGTAGACGGTTCTGGTGTCGATTCGGCACTGAGTAAAGTAGGGGGTACTGTAGAAGATGGTGGTGGCGGCGGGGGGTGGGTGGAAACTTTGGCCAACAGGCTGGTCAGAGCAGACAGTGTGACGTCAAAATCCACGTCTTTGGATGTGGCAACAGAAGCTGTCATTAGGTGGACTGAAAAATCTACCATGATGCAAATGCGCTCTACCGCAAAATTTCCCAGTTTTTAGTATTTTTCGCATTTTTTTGGTTCAAATAAATTGGAAATTTATTTTTCTCCAAATTTAAAAGAAAAGGCAGGTAAAAAATTTCATAGAATGTCGAAAAAAAATTGAAAATCGGCAGAATATGCTCCGATTGGTGTGAAACTTTGGGAAATATTGTAAAAAAATACTGCATTCTTAAAAAATTTAGCTTTTTTTTTCAAAATTTTTGTCAAAAGCCTTGCGCATCAAGTATTTTTATTATGTGTTCCTCGGCGTGTTGGACGGAACGTTGGAAAAAAAAATTTTAACTGCGAACGATGTCCAGGATTTGAAAAGTGGGCGGAGCCGAGCAAACGCGTCCACTTGATTTTTTCGCGCGAAATTCAAATTTTGACGCATTTTTTTTTATGTTTTTCGGGAAAAAAAAGCATAAATTCTTAATTTTTTCCCACATATGCTTTAACGGAATTATAGTTGAGGTGTTTAGAAATTTTTTAAGCCTAAGAACGTCGAATTTGGTTCAGCCACCATTTCGAAATAATCGTTTTGAGTTTTTTGATGTTTTTGCAGGATAAATGTTTACGAAATTCGAAGTTTGAGAAATTTTATGGTATTAAAAGATACAATACATACATTTAAAAAAGAAAAACAGGTTTTACTGAAAGAAAAATAATAAAATCAATAAAAAATTCGCAAGCACCAAAAGTGCGCCAATGCAAGTTTGCTGGCGCGCCAGCAAATTAGGCTCCGCCCACATTTCCAATCCTGGCTACGACGCTCCAATGTTCCGCAGGTCTCAGCTAATATAGAGGCCTGCGGAACGGAACAACAACCTACAAACCTGTCAAACTGTTCCTTGCATTCTTCCTTCTCTCCGGCACGCCCATTCCTCTCAACAAACTCGCTCTTTCCACCATCGCCACCGCCATCGAGACCAACAGTGTGCTCACCGTGCACTTTTCATAGCTCGATTGACGCTCCGTCCAATCTGCACTGTGTTGTCGCCCGGTCCACAATTCACACAATCCGCCGCCGTCTCGTGTCGAGTAAAGGGTCGCATATCGTACATTCTTCTCGTCTTCTTGGAAAACTGGCCCTCTCGCTTTTCGCAAGACTAGATTCATCGTCTTCCAGACATCGGGATCCGAGAGTGGAGAAGGTGGAGTTTTGATCGGGGTGTACGGTTTATCAAAGGAGATTGGGACAATCGTGTTGACAGTGTAACGACACATGGGACATCCGACTTCTCGACGATCCACTGGACGATGACGACCATCGTACTGAATGTTTTTGTTTTTATTTGTAAGAAGTACTGTTGTCGGCCCGCTATTTCATCGGATTTCCGTTCATTTTTTCTCTGTATACATAAAAAAAAATTATTCGAGACCAATTTCGTAAATTTTCCGCAAAATATTTGCGGAAAATTTACGAATTTGGTCTCGAATAATTACCGTAAAACCTGTATTAGACTTGCATGCAAGTTCCAGTTCCAAAACCTCGCCAGAGTGCAAGTTTATTAGAAAGACACGTCTATTAGAGGGTGCAAGTCTATTGTTTCAATGCCTGGACCGGGTGCAAGTCTATTAGAGAGGCAAATTATCTGATTTATGCCACTTTTGCTACTGTTAATGCGTTTGGTTAGGGGGGCAAGTCTAATACAGGTTTTACGGTATTTTTACAGAGGAAAAAAAAACAAGAAAAACGAAGAATTTATAGAAAAAGTGAAGGAAAACCCGACGAAAAATTTGAAAGCTTTTAAAAATGATTGTGCAAACACCGCGACGACGAAATGCAGAACAATTTTCGAAACGTCCGAGAGCCAAAAATTCACCCAATTTTTCGACATTTTTCAGAAGAAAACACATAAAAAGTGCTAAAACTGCTTAAATTGGTCTGAAAATTGGTTGATTTTGCAATTTTAATTGTGAAATTAAATATTTCAGAGCAAAATTTTCAGATCTAGAGCCATTTTCAGCAGTTTTCAGACCATTTGAAGCATTTCTAAAGTGGTTTTTCAGAGAAATGTTGGAAGATTCAAAGAGATCTGATAATTTCCAAAATAATAACAAATTAAATTACCAACGACGCCCGATAGGCATTAAAGCATGCAATGTGTGCCGCATGACCACACGTCTTCAGATCCGTTCCGACCATCGGAGCGCGCACTTTTGCCACTTCTGGTTGCGGATTCTCCACGCTCGCCATTCTTCTCTTGTCCGCGTAGTTGCGACGCGTCTCCAATTGCGCTTTGAGTCCGTCAGTGTTCGCTTGACGATCAAAGTCGAGGATTTCTTGAAGCGGACTGCACGACGCATCGATTTGCTCTTCGCATACAAAGTTGGTGGAGAGCTGGAGTAAGGTTTACTATTTTTTTTAAATAATCCCCGAAAAATAGTCGTATTTTTTTCGCTGCGAGACCGCGTGGCTTTTAAAATAATTTTTTATTATGTTTTCAATCGACTTGCGACATGAAAACGCATTTCAAGTCTGCATTCACCGTTCTGTCTGCGTCTCTTCAAATATCAATTTCAAATTTCCTCCATTTCTTCGTTTTTTTTTTAAAATCATTTATTGTGTTTTCAATCGAGTTGCGACATCAAAGCGTGAAGATCCGCCTACTTTTTACACGCGAACATTAAATTTTAGTGCATTTTGAATTTTCGCGTGAAAAAAGTGGGCGGAGTTTCACGTTTTGATGTCGCAAGTAGATTGAAAACACAAGACAGATCACCGTAAAATAGGTTTTTTTTGTTGCAAAAACCGATAAAAAATTCAATTTTTTGTGCAGAATATTAGCCAAATATTGCATTTTGAGTATCGAAACTTGGAAAATAAATAAAAATCAAACAAAATTCATAGAAAAAAGGATAAAAATTTCAAAAATGGAAAAAAAAATCGCATCGGCGGTACACCTCGTGTACTCCTTTTGGAAGAAAAAAAGACGCTCCGTCTGTTTTTATGATTTATCAACAAAAAACGAATAAATTAATGGGTCAATTCACGGAAACCAGCAAAATATGCAAACAATTCAGCGAAAATTCGGAGAATGCTCCGATCAGTCTGAAATTTTGACAAAAAAATACTCCCGGACATGTGCAAAAAATTTCAGACCGAAATATCGATTTTGAAAATGTTCAGAAAAAATCGATATTCCGGTCTGAAATTTTTTGCACATGTCCGGGAGTATTTTCTTTGTCAAAATTTCAGACTGATCGGAGCATTCTCCGAATTTTCGCTGAATTGTTTGCATATTTTTCTGGTTTCTGTCAAATAGTCGCCAGTTTTCTAGGCCACCGCCCACACCTCGTGTACTCCTTTTGGACGACGTCTTGTAATTTTTCACCTCCCCCCCCTCCAAAAAAAATACCTTCGCCAACATCCCAAACGGCTGTTCCACCGTATTCGGAGTCTCTTGATCGCCACAGATCGGACACTGATACACTTTTCGATTCTGCTGACTCGGATCCACTTTGTCCACCTCGGCGGCCGACATTCCCTCGCTTGCCATCAACTTTTGCATCGTCATTGCGCTCTTTTGAGCCGACTTTTGCATGATCGCCGCCATTCGACTCTTCGCTGCCGCTTTTGCCGCCGCTTTCGCCGGATCCAACGCCTTCTTCGACTCTTCTTTGATCGCCAGTTTGCCGATTTCAATCTCCTCCACCGCCAATTTGGACTCGATGATTTGTCGGCACGTCGGCGAGAGTTTGCAGAGGATTGTGACAAATCGCGCCAAGTAGATCATACGGCCTCCGGCGATTTTCTCCCTGTCGTACACACCGTTCAGGATATTTTTAAACAGTGGCACGAGCGAATCTTTGTCTCTGGCGTCAGTTTCAACGAGATTGATCATGAACGAGCAAATTGTATGGTACGTTGAGGAATTTCCAGTCTCTTTGGTGACTTGATACGGCGTATGATAGATGGTTCTCAGGTACTCTTTCACTTCTTTTGTTCCTTTGTATTGTTCAGCATATTTTACGCCAAGAGTCAACAGGTAAACTGCCAATTGCATGGTGGCTTCGTGGAATTTCGCGAGGCTGTTCGGGCCAGTTGCAAGCACAGCGAGACAATTGAGCAAGAATCGTTCAGTGAGCAGCAAATTGTAAATTTGAGCGATTCCCTGATGGCGTCGGGTCTCGCTGAAGTCGATAATTCTGAATGGTACCCAAAAGTTGGTTTCCATTTTCACTCCACCATTGTCTTCTTCTTTGTCCACCAAATTTTTCCGCTCACGCGCCTCCATTTTCGAAAAAACCTCTCTTGCTTGTTTCATTGAAGTGGATCTCATCATGAAGAAAACGGGACAAAGTTCTGAATCCCAGACAGACGTTTTTAGTCGATAAGTTCCTTGTTGGAGATAGTTTGACGCCTCGTTCGGAGTGACAAAGTCGCCAATTTCTTTAAGAATCGCTTCAAAATGCTTATCAATGAGTTCACTCCCACGACTTCCCTTCTCGGCGATCGACGCTCGCAGTCTAGAGTACGACACGTTTCCCATCGCCATACAGTTCACCATTTCCTGTCGATAGTGCTGCTCTGAAGTGGCGCCAGAGTTGACACGTACCACAATGATCTCGGCGACAAGTTTGAACATTCCCCAGAACATTGGATCTATCCATTCTGGCTCTCGGAGGACTGGAATGCGTGGCGCGTCTTCGTTTTCGAATTGGCGGGCCATGATGATGCGGCGAGGCGCTTCAATGTTGGGGGGTGAGTCTCGATGTTCTTCACGTCGTTCTTCTTCGTCTCCTTCATCTTCTTCATCCGATGATGTTTCGTTGATGGGCTGATGACGTGCAATTCTAGCCATTATTCTAGCCATAACACTAGTCGTTGGAGCATCCATTATGACGACGCCAAATTCTATGACAATTTTGGAAATGTTATATTGATTAAGTCGCAATCTGAACTTTGTTCTATCCTCTTTATTGAAGCTTGCTCCTTCTGCAATTTCCCCGTCAAGATTCACAATCATTTCTTCCACCATTTTTGGTTTTTCTCTTATGAGGTTTCGGAATTCGTGGAACTCGGCAATTTCCTCTTCTGTCACGTCTTCTTCCTCCTTCCAACTTTTTCTTCCGCAACCATTAAACAAAACGTGTTTGTGCCGAATCCGACCATGCAATTGCGCCCGTTCAAACCGCACCTTTTCCGTCACATTAAACCCCGTCGCCAGGAGCATCGCAAAGTGCTCTTTATCAATGTGAGCTCCACAAAAGCGGATTAGATCCACGTCGGGCGTTTGAAACGCGCTGGAGACGTTCCATTGCGAGTAGATGAGAGCGGACATGCGGGCTTGAGCGCCGTTTCGCACCCACATTCCGCAGTTTATTTCCGTGCGGGCGACTTGGATGCGAAGCGGGTGGATGATAATGATGCGGACAAATATTTCATCGTCAAGGAGGTGCTGTTTGATGTAGTCGTAGAATCCGTCGAGTTCCGTGAAATGGGTGAGAGCAGTGGACAAGTGTCTGTGCAGTGGAATGTGGAAAGTGACCGCATAGGCTTGAGCTCTGTGCAATTGTTCCCAAACTTCTTCGCGATCTTCCGGCGGACATGTCGATATGGGAGACAAATATTGAAACCATTTTTCCAGTTTTGCGCGGACATGATCGAAAAATCGCTGAGCACCGGTTATGCTATTTTCTTGTTGAATCGCTGCCACAACGTTGAATAGAGTGACGGCAAGGGTCTCGAATTCCAGCGTGTATGCTCTGGAAGAAATAATTTTATTTTCGTCGAAACTTTGAAAATACTACGTATTCCCGAGTACGTGAGATGTCGTAAAATGGGTCTCGCCACGATCGGTGTACGCATATTTCTAAACAATCTAAAGTACTTGGGATACTGTAGATTGTTTACATTTTTCGACATGCGTGACTTGGAAAAATAATGTTATTTTTTACACAAAAAAATAAAAAATAAAAAAATTAAGAAAAATTTTAATTGAAAAAAATTCGAAAACAAATATTCAAATTCACAAGGGTGCAAACACCGATCGTGCCAAGACCCATTTTACGACATCTCACGTACTCGGGAATACGTAATAGCCATTTTTCGACACAGTTGAAATAAGTGCGACCGTAATGCATTAAAACCACACACACAAAAAAAAAATTAAACAAATTTTGCTGATTTTTTTGTTGCCAATTTTAAACAACAAAAAGATTAGAAGACGTCCAAAAGAAGTACACGAGGTATGGCCGATGGCCTAGGTAACTGGCGACCGACAATTTAAAACTAAATTTATGTTTCTTCCATTTTTCTCATAAATTTTCGATTATTCTCCAGAAAATGGTGAATTCATTATTATAAATTTGAAAAAATGGACAATAACCGTATTTTCCCTCAGCCGGTATATTTTATGACGATCTGTAAATAAATGATATATCGAAAAAAAAAGTGAAAAACGAACAAAATTAAAAAATCTGGCAACCGGTTTTCTAGGCCAGCGGGCGCACCTCGTGTACTCCTTTTGGACGAATTTACCAAGAATAATACCAATTTGAAATTTTAATTCAGTTACGACGCTCCAGTAAGCATATTTTTCGGGGCGTGGCCTGTCTCGAAGCGCATTTTTCGACACAGTTGAAATGAGTGCGACCGTAACTATTATTTATTGTTTTATTTAAGTTGTCGCGCGGTGTTTGCGTACTCGCGTTGCGGACCGATTTACGAGGCTCCGCCCAGTGCCCTGCTTTATTTATTTATTTATTTTTTTTTTTTCGCATTTATTTTTACATTTTTGTCGCTTTCTGATATTTTTCTTTCTGTTTTTTAAACAAATTTTTTATTTTAGGTCGATAAATGTTGTGTTCGAACGAATAGTGCACAAGAAAAATTGGAAAAAGAAGGGAAAATAGGGGATGATGCAAAAATCGATTAAAAAAAAAATACTCACCAATGATTTTTACCAAAGAAACATCAAAAAAAAAAATAATTTATCGATTTTTGCATCATCCGCCATTTTCCCTTCTTTTTCCAATTTTTCTTGTGCACTATTCGTTCGAACACAACATTTATCGACCTAAAATAAAACATTTGTTTAAAAAACAGAAAGAAAAATATCAGAAAGCGACAAAAATGTAAAAATAAATGCGAAATTCCCAAAAAATAATACAGGGCACTGGGCGGAGCCTCGTAAATCGCTCCGCAACGCGAGTACGCAAACACCGCGCGACAACTTAAGTAAAACAATAATAAACCATTTAAAAATGTAAATAAACAAGTCCTATTGTGACTGTTTTTTGTTGAACTTTAAACATTTTTTTTTTTGGGTTACGGTGGCACTAATTTCAACTGTGTCCGATCCGCTCCGAAGGTTTCGTATGAAAAATTGGCTATTTTCAAAGTATATGAACAGCAGCGCTTGCCTTTGAACTTCCTCGCCGCCATCCATCTCAAGTGCGTTGCCACCGATCACTCGCCAAATTGTGTTCATTCCCTGCATTTGGCACATCATTTGCATGTACGAGCCTCCGAAACAATGATCATCGAGCACTGATTCGACGGCCAAATCGGGGTGGGTGAGCACATTTTGGATGTCGCCCATTACGAACCAATAACCGTGCTGGCTGATTGCCTGGAGATAATTACAGTAATTAAATTTGTAGAAAAATTGGTCTGAAAATTTGGGAAATGACGTCACTTTTAAAATCAGGAGAATTTTTATTAGCTAAATACCTCACGAATATTCTATTAAAATCGCTTTAAAAAAAATTAAAAGTTATCCAAAAGGAGTACACGAGGTATGCCCGATGGCCTAGAAAACCGGCGGCCGGCAATTAAAGATTATTTGGCGCCGATTCAAAATTTTCACTATTTTTTAAATCAATTATTTTATTTACAGATGGCCATAAAAGACGGTTTTTGTCCGTTTTTTCCAATTAAAACTTTTTTAAAAACATTTTCTGCAAAAGTAGATAAAAATTGAAGATTTTGCATAAATTTGCTGTTTGAATTTCGCTTTTATCGCAACTTACAAAATAAAAATTTACGAAAAAAAAAAAAAAAAAAAAATTGAGTTGCCGGTCGCCAGTTTTCTAGGCCAGCGGCCACACCTCGTGTACCTTTTGGATGTTTTCTAATTTTTTTGTGTAAAGTTCGGGGCTCGGGACGTTTCGAAACTTTAGTGCTATTTTTCGTGTCCGTTTTGCCCTAAAGTTTCGAAATGTATTTTTTGGAAACGTCACAGAGCCTAAAAATGTACTAAAGTTTCAAAACATCCCAGTTTCGAAATGACCGGTTTCAAAACGTCCCAGTTTCGAAATGTCCGGTTTCGAAACATCCCAGTTTCCAAAACTTCCCAGTTTCGAAATGACCGGTTTCGAAACGTCCCAGTTGCAAAGTGGCAGGTTTCGAAACATCCCAGTTTCGAAAAGACAGGTTTCGAAACATCCCAGTTTCGAAACGTCCCAGTTTCGAAATGACAGGTTTCAAAACGTCCCAGTTTCGAAAAGACAGGTTTCGAAACGTCCCAGTTTCGAAAATACTGGTTTTAAAACGTCCCAGTTTCGAAATGGCCGGTTTCGAAACGTCCCAGTTGCAAAGTGGCAGGTTTCGAAACGTCGCAGAGCCAAATTTCCGTGCGATTTTAATGGGATCCTTTAAAAGATCACATATAGACAAAAAAACGATTAAAAAAATTTTTTCTGAAAAAAAAAAACAAAAACTCACCGCATTTTCCCGCATTGTCATGACATTCCATACACGCGCATCTATTGGATAGTCGAGTTGGCTGGCCCGTACCACGAAAAGATTATTGGCCACTGGAACAAAAAAAACATGATTTTCCTAATACATAGGCTCTGGGACGTTTCGAAACGTCCAAGAGACCATTCCATTCAACCCACTCAAACACTGCTCAGATTCCACCAATCGCTCACAAATCAAAAACCTGGTCACATCAAAAATAGTCTTCACCAATTGCACCTTCTCATTCAGATCCTTGCACAAAGAAGCCGAGGAGAGCATCTGCACAGTGACATGAACGGCTCGTGAGCACGACGGTGACACCCTGTCCTCGACACGAGCATGATCCGCCTGGCTGACACACAGATCCTTGATCACTTTTCCACAAATTGGATACCAGGCGAAGAAGCGGTAGGCGAAATCGTCTCGGTAGCCGGGTTCGGAGAGCATGCCGAGTCCAAAGTTGACCAAATTCTGGGGGAAGAGTTGGCGGTTGATCCAGAAAATGAGCTCGTCGAGCAGCGAATGACATTCAGTGCTTTCGAGCGAGTCTACCAGTGGAAAGTCACAGGAATCATCGCCGCCGGGGAGGAGTACCGATTCTCGATCGTCCATGAAAATGTGAGCTGTTCGCCAGTCCAGGTTCAATTCTACGCGGCCGGATGCTGAGAAAAGGGAGAGATAGAACATTCTCGGGCTGCTCATAAACTTTGAAAATTGCCAGGCACATTTGATTAAAATGAGTGCGACCGTAACTAACTAACTGTAAGTCATTTAAAAATGTAAATATTGTCGGCCCACCAAAATGGTCAAACGCGCTCACAGGGGTGTGCGGAACGGAATTCGGAATTCCGAAAATTCCGAGCATTTTCGGAATGGAATTCCGATCGGAATATTCCGAAAAAATTATTTCGGAATGAAATTCCGATCGGAATATTCCGAAAAAATTATTTCGGAATGAAATTCCGATCGGAATATTCCGAAAAAAAATTTTCGGAATAAAATTCCGAAAAAAAAAAATGTCTGGCAAAACCTCAATGTTACTTTTTACAGAGAAATATCTTTTTGATAGTTTATTGGCTGTTTCGTTGTTTTTCTTCTGTTACTTATTATTATCTACTTTGATATTGGTTTTTTGTGCACAGTACTGCTTAATAATATTAAAAATCAAGTCATTCCGAAAATTCCGAATATTCCGAGAATTCCGATTTTTTTTTCTCGGAATATTTTGAAATTCCGAAATTCCGAAATACGAAAATTCGGAATATTCCGACATTCCGTAATTCCGAAATAAAAAATTCGGAAGATTCCGATATTCCGAAATATTCCGAAAAGTCCATTCCGCACACCCCTGCGCGCTCAGCTGAACTCAACGGTATGAAATTTTCATTTTGGTCTCCAAATTAATTTATTTCACGTGTAAATTCAACGTGAAATAAAAAAATTTGGAAAACAAAATAAAATCCACGTATTACTGAGTTCAGCGGAGCGCGTTTGACCATTTTGGCGGGCCGACAATAAATAAATAAATAAACAAGTTCTATTACGTATTAATTCCTCGATTTGTGATTGATACCTCATAAAATAACGCGCATTCGGGTCTCGCCACGATGGCTTATTCACAAAACCGGAAAAAAAACTTCGGGAAAAATCGGAGAATGCTCCGTGTGACCTGAAATTTTGGGAAATATTGGAAAAAATTCTCCTGTATCCACATGCTCAAAAAATTTTGGACTAAAATATCGATTTTTTCTGAAAATTTTTTAAAACGATATTTTGGTAAAAAATTTGTTTTTTTTTTCCAATATTTTCCAAAATTTCAGGTCTAATGGGGTTATTCACAAAACCGGAAAAAAAGAAAGAAAACGGAAAAAACTTCGGGAAAAATCGGAAAATGATCCGATTGGTTTGAAATTTCGGGAGAAACTGTCAAAAATGCTTCCGGACTTTCTCAGAAAATTTTGGACTGAAATATCGATTTTAAAAAATATTGATTTTTGTTTCTGAAAATTTTCTAAAATCGATATTTCGGTCCAAATTGTTCTGAGAAAGTCCGGAAGCATTTTTGACAGTTTCTCCCGAAATTTCAAACCAATCGGAGAATTTTCCGAGTTTTCTCCCAGTTTTTTGTCATTTTTTCCGTTTTTCTACAGTACCTTGAATAGGTCCATAACGAAGCATTCTCCGATTTTTCCCGAAGTTTTTTTTTTTCCGGTTTTGTGAATAACCCTATAAGCCATCGTGGCGAGACCCGAATGCGCACTATTTTACGAGGTATCAATCACAAATTGAGGAATTGATACGTAATAGGACTTGTTTATTTATTTATATACATTTTTAATGGGGTTATTCTCGGAACCAGCAAAAAAAGCAAAAAATAGAAAAAACCAGCAAAAAATTCAGCGAAAATTCGGAGAATGCTCCGATCGGTCTGAAACTTTGAGAGATCATTTAAAAGATACTTCCGGTCATTCCCTGAAAATTCCAGACCGAAATATCGATTTTGAAAATTATCGACTTTTTTTCCGAAATTTTTCAAAATCGATATTTTGGTCTAAAATTTTCAGGGAATGACCGGAAGTATTTTTTAAATGAATTTCCAAAGTTTCAGATCAATCGGAGCATTCTCCGATTTTTTTGCTCGTTTTTTCTATTTTTTGCTTTTTTTGCTGGTTTCGAGAATAACCCCATTACGGTCGCAGTCATTTTAATCAAATGTGCATGGCAATTCAATTTTCAAAGTTCATGAGCAGCTGCTAAGACGAGAGTAATACCATCATAATGCTCCCCAGTCTTCTCTGTTAGCGCCCGATACAATTCCTTGTTGAGCAAAACCTCAGCCACGATAGTTCGCATCGGACCACCATAATTTGCACATTCTTGGAGAAAATCGATAAGTTTGTTGCCAAGCGCAGCGTCTGCTTCGGTGAACAGTCCCAGGTCGAATACATGTGGACGATCTTCGTGTCGATTTGCCGCAATGTACGCCTGTTCTTGGGTTTTGTAGCGGCTTATCTGAAATAACTCGGAGAATGCGGCCAGTTCCATGGATTTTTTCTACCAGTTATCTACGTATCTTCGTTTTCACAATGTCGTTTTGTCTAACTGTCTAACTTCTCGTTTTTAGCGGTTGTTTTCTCCTCGCATTATCAGTAGAGCGCAAAATCGATTCTTTGGAACGATTAAAAAAAAAAAAAATTTCAAAAAATTGTCCACGATAATTACACAAAACTGCAGTAGTGTTTCCATTTTTTTTTTCTAGATTTTCCAGAATTTGCAGAACGTTTTTTTTCCAGCATTTGGCTCTCACCACGTTTTTCGGCCAGAATGCATTGTTTTTTCGAGTTTTCGATCATTTTTTAGTCAAATTTCAGCTAGAAAATGTCGTTTTTCTTCGATTTTGTCAGCTTTTTAAAAAATATATTCAAAAATATGGATTTTCTCTTTTTTTTCTTTAAATTTAAGAAAAACTACCTTTTCTGGCTGAAATTTGACAAAAAAGATTTGTTTTGAATATTTTTTATTCCAATTTAATTCGGAACCTATCTACACTTTCGCCGGAAAATCGCGGTGAGACCATAGCTGGAAAAAAGAAAAATAACAGGACAGGGTTTTTTTTTCTGATTTTCGCGTATCTGCGTCTCCATTTTTGGCACGCTTGGTAGAACGCTCCGCACTGTGGAGACACAGAGAGTGCAATAGGGCGCGATTGCTTTACGTAGTAGCATTGCTCTACCAGTTCCATAGACTTTTTTTCCACCAGTTCCATGAAAGGGTTTTTCCGATATGAGACGCAGAGAAACAGCCAAGCCAATTTCTCGGAAAATGCAGTTTTCCTGTTTCTTTTAATTATTCCAACAACAAAAAATACTCACCCATCCCCTGTAATCCAAAAAGAGCCGAACAAGGAGCTTCATCACAATATACTCTGCAATGCACACATCATTCATCTCGTATTTCGGCCGTTTCGACTCGTCCCCATGCTCTGGACAATTTCCTTGCTCCCGGATCACATCCTGATTTCCACAATCACAAGCGCCGCCCTCCCGCGAAAAGAATCGCGTGTAGTCGTGACCGGCGTGACCGTTAGCGTCGAAGCACGATTCGCAGAGGGACATGCCTGTTATTCATCTATTCCTGGTGGTTTAAAAATTAAAAACTTACAAGGCGTCAGCGCGCATGTATTGCATCGATAGGCCACTGCATCGTTCTCCCAGATTGTGTTGCATTTTATGGAAAAATCCACACGGGACACTGAAATTTCAATAAATGAGTTATTGATTGAATTTATTTTTCCTTTTCTTACTTTTCTCCTTAAACTCCAAATACGGTGTTCCCTGAGCTATCAATACCCTCAAAACCTCATACGGTTTGTCCTGCGCGTAGAGATTTTTAGAAATGAACAAGTTGAGAAAATCGTCAAGCATTCTTGCGTCCTCCCGGGTCTTCGCATCAAATTTCTTCCAATTATTGATTCCCTCGGCGATCGGGTAGCCTTTTGCTTTCAGGTCCAGTGCGATTTGGGTCCAGTGGGATACTGCAGAGTACACCTCTTCCATTTTCTGGAATTTATTTATATATTTTTTGATTTTCTTTATCTATTCCCAATCCATACAGAAGTGTCGGCGTCAAAGTTGAGTAGCGGCTCGACGAATGGGTCGCTTTTTTTGAAACATGGCTGATATCCTGAAAAAATGGGCTCCTTTTCTGACTTTTCTTTTAAAATAAGTTTACTTTTTTCTTTAGGCTCCGAAAACACGTCTTCATCCTTTTCAGAGTTGGAGGCGACCGGCTCTCCGGGTGGCATAATTTCTTAAATTTTAAAAGTTTTGAAATCGATCAGCTGACTGAATGGAAGAAAGAAGAAAACATGAATGACTCGAGTTTTGAAACCACCGAGCAAGTGAAAGTTGGAAAACACTGCGGAAAATAGAGAGACGCAGAAATGCGGCGTAAACAGCTGCGCGTGCAGACGCGCTCCATCGATAACTTGCAATTGGCGGTTTTTCAAAAATTAGTTTTTCGAGATTGAAGATGAAGAGTTGAAACTCCGCCCACTTTTTTTGAGCTCGAATTTTTGCGAGTAAATAATTCGGGCGCAAAAAAATGTGAGCGGAGTTTGAAATTTTCATCTCGATTGAAAACACAACAGTCGAATAATTGGGGTCACTGACGAAACGGCTCCCAGACGATTTGCAACCATTCCGCCACTCACGTAGATATTGAAACCGCGACAAAACAAAGGTAAATCACGAAAAAAGCTCCGCCCCTTTTGCAATTGAAATGTGCGGCACGAATGCTATAAAACACTGAAAAACAGTGCCTGCAAAGGAGAACCAAAAAATTAAAAAATCGCATATCTTGGTAAAACACGGGGTGTTGAGAGGTACATGAAAATGAAAATTTAAATTTCGCGGGAAAGTGGCTCGAGAAAAATTGCGCGAAATGGCGGTGCTAAATACCTCGGAATATATAATGGATTCGTGCCGAAGTGACAATTTTTTCACGTTTTTATTCGAAAAAATGAAGAAATAATTAAAAAAATGAAGAGATTTTTCGTCTCCCAGTTTCACGTGAAATGTCACTCCGTCACGAATCCATTATAACTCGCTCAAAATAGAACTGTAGCAATATAGAACTTGCTTCGGAATAGAACTGTAGCGAAATAGAACTGTTTCGGAATAGAACCGTTTCGGAATAAAACTATAGCCCAATAGAACTGTTTCGGATATTGTTGTTGTTTTTGTTGTTGTGCAACGTGTAATACGTTGAAATTTGTACTTCGGTAGGTTTATTAAGCCTACATGAAGTCCCTTCTTCACGAGTATTGGACGCTACCGTGTAGAAGGGTGGACTTTAGCTACTGTGCCAAACAGTGGTGTCCAGCTTCCACTGTCGAATAAGCACAGCATTGCCCAGTTTGCACCGCGGGGAGGTATCCTACAATGGCAATTGTTTCGGTGTAGAACTGTAGCGAATTATAACTGTTGCGAAAAAGAACTGTTTTGGAATAGAACTGTTCCGAATAGAACCGTTCGGTTTAGAACTGTAGTGAAAAAGAACTGTAACGAAGTAGAACTGTTTGGAATAGAACTGTAGCGAAATAGAACTGTTTCGGAATAGAACCGTTTCGGAATGAAACTGTAGCGGAATATAACTGTTTTGGAATATAACTGTAGTGAAACAGAACTGTCTAAAATGGAGCTGTACAAGAAAAACCGCTGCGCGAAATTGAACTCAATAACCCACCATGTACAACTGAATACTTGTTCGAACTGCTCTAGCTTCCTGGGTCACTACAGCTCCACTTCAGGCAGTTCTATTTCGATACAGTTTTATTTCAAAACAGTTATATTTCGCTTCAGTTCTATTCCACTACAGTTCTATTCCACTACAGTTCTATTCCAAAACAGTTCTATTTCGCTACAGTTCTATTCCAATCAGTTCAATTCCGAACAGTTTTATTTCGCTACAGTTCTATTTTACTATTATCAATTCAATATTCTTGCCGGCTACCACATGCGCCCGCGAAAGTTTTATAATAGACGCAGACATAACGACACATGTCT
Source organism: Caenorhabditis japonica (assembly GCA_963572235.1). Classification (NCBI taxonomy): domain Eukaryota; kingdom Metazoa; phylum Nematoda; class Chromadorea; order Rhabditida; family Rhabditidae; genus Caenorhabditis; species Caenorhabditis japonica. Next base: position 18,333,646 of record OY754343.1, on the reverse strand, counting down.
GCGGCGACACACCCGCTCACATTTTTTGATCTACGTTCAGTTGAATTCAGTTGAATTCAGTTGAAAAGACCTGATGGGGCGGAGCCTCGATTTTTCGCGCCACTGCTTACTGTAGCCGGCAAGAATATTGAATTGATAATACAGTTCTATACCGAAACAGTTCAATTTCGTTATGGACCTATTCAGTACAGGAAAAAAACCGATTTTCGTGGTTTTTTTCCCTATGCAAAATTGAGGAAAAAAGACAAAAAACTACAGTAGTCGGAGATTTTTTGACGTAAACAACTTATCGTGTCGAGACCGGCCGATGAAATAACTCTATGCGCCTTTAAATTTCAACCGAATTCCCATTGAAAATTAAAGGCGCATTGCATTTATCACTGCCGGGTCTCGACGCGATGGGTTTTTTTCCTGGAAAACAACCTGCATAGGGAAAAAACCGCGAAAATCGGTTTTTTTCCTGCACTGAATAGGTCCATTACAGTTCTATACCGTGCGAGCTTTATTCCGAGGTAGCACCGTAATGGCGTATTCAAAACGTCGTTACTGCGGCGCTGCAGCAATTTTTTTAAATATATTTTTTTCTTGTGGGTTCATATCTTTTGCATGATTCTAAATATTTAAACAATATTTACTCATTTTATTTATGTCGAAAACGTATTCAGCCAGCGCCTCGTTTTTGATAACCAAACTGTTTCAAATCTGTAACAACCGCGTTTCCTCAAATTTATGCGAGCAGTGTAGCGCATTTTTACGATGTACTCTTCAACACGCCGTGGGAATAGCGCCTAGGCGCGCAGCGGATTTTCAGTCGTCTGTTTTTTAAATGTTTTTCATTAAAAAAAAGTTGATTTTTTTTCTGAAAGTTTTTAAAATCGACATTTCGGTGCAAAATTTTCTGAGCAAGCCCGGAAGAATTTTTAACAGTTTCTCCCGAGTTTTATCCCCATTGTTTTTCATTTTTTCTGTTTTTCTACAGTACCTTGAATAGGTCCATAAAAAACTGATTTGAGATATATTTTATTTTATTTTATTTTGTCTCCAGGTACATTAGTATTACCTATTACGTGATTAAATAATATATGATGATATAATCGTTTATTATAGGCAAAAAAAAATAAAGAAGAAAGAAGGTTCTAGTCCTTGATGCATTCACGTCCCTCGTTGTCAAACGATCCTTCGAGATTGAGCACTCCAATGTCAACCCATTGCTCAGCGGTTGGGGTTCCACCGTGAATGTACTTTTTCGGAATGAGCAACTTGATCTTGCGGGAACATGGCTGAAAATAGAGCGGTTATTAGTATTAGCGAAACGTCGGCCACGCTTTTTCGTGGACGCCTGCGAATGGAGTAAAAAACAAAAAAAATAACAAAACATTGATCGAAGGGAAAAGTGTTATCAAAAACTTAAAAAAGAAAAAATAAAAACTCACCGTCTGTTCGTCTCTACACTCGTGCCAAATATACAACACCGGATCGATCGAAGTGAGCTCGTGAGTGCTTCCAGTCAAAGCGAACGCTCCGTCCTCGCCAGTCCTCTTCTCGTCCAACGTGTCATCCGGATCCGGTCCGGTGTCAATATCGACAATTCGGACCTTTGTGTTGTTGGCAAAAGCGGTGCCACACTTGAGCACACCTTTTACCGCAACACCCTGCTTTCGCATGGCGATTGCGACGCCGGTGAGAAGGAAAACGGCGAGAATCCACTTCATGGTTCTGGAAACTTTGGAAGTTAAATAGATGGACTTGGAGGGTAGGGGGAAGTAGGAAAAGACGAATGTTGGGTTGGGTAGGAATGAAATGAAAATATACTGAGAGAGGGGAAAACAAGAGAATCGAGGCATCACGTTTTTCACTGATAAGAAGAAAGAGACTCCGATCAGTCAGTATTTGTTGTCATTAGGTTGGTGAGAAGAAGAGAGAGAGAAAGGTAGAAAGATAGAGAAAAGAAAATATGGGATTGTGGATTGGCACGTTTTGTACAGTAGGAAATGAGCTTCCGGGAGATTTCCTGTCATCACCGTTTTCTCTGATTCTACTGGACAGATTTGCTTCAAACTTGACTAACGTCATGAAGCACGAAGCGCCCGTAGTTTGGAACAAATCGGGCAATTTAGAACTACCGACGAAAGCCGCCAAGAACCTTCTAGTTTTTATTTAAAAAAATTTCTCGAAAACAAGCAGGTTGAATCTTTTGAAAATTTGCCACAACGTTCTCCAGAATATCCGTTATTTTTCAATGTTCAAGGCATAGTTTTCTATGTTTTCATTTTTGAACAAAATTGAAAAGCAGTGAAAAATTTCGAAAAAATTGTTTTCTCGAAAATAAGCAGGTAAAATCTTCTGAAAATTTGCCACAACATTCTCCAGCAAATTTTCTATCTTTCGGAAATTCGGAGATTTCTCCGATTGGTCTGAAACTTTGAGAGATCAATTGAAAAGTACATTCGGACATTCCCTGAAAATTTCAGACCGAAATATCGATTTTGAAAATTTTCAGAAATAAAAATCGATATTTTTTAAAATCAATATTTCGATCTGAAATTTTCAGGGAATGTCGGAGAGTACTTTTTAAATGGTCTCTCAAAGTTTCAGACCGATCGAAGCATTCTCCGAATTTTCGCTGAATTTTTTGATGGTTTTTTCTATTTTTCACTTTTTTTGCTGGTTCCTATAATCACCCCAAAAACATTGAAAAAACAGCGAAGAATTTAATTTTTCTGTTGTTTTCTAAAAACATGTTTAATGAAATGAGGAGAAATTCTTTATTCCGCAAAATATGGCTCTCAACAAATCAATAAATATAACACTTTGGCTCTCCTTAAATCGGATGGTTCAACAAGAACTGCTGCACAGCGTAATACATCTGTGGAGCTTTCCATTGTGGCGCCATATGTCCAGCTCCGCGAATAGTGATAAAGCTCAGTCCATCGAACAAAGTCTTGAAACCGGCAATCTGTCTGTCAAACTTCCACGGCGTCTTCTTGAGCGTGCGACGAAGTCCAAGCTGATCGGCAAACTGTTGTCCCATCATAAAGTTGCACGCCATGTCGGTGTCACCGTAGTAGAGAAGGACACGCACGTGGTTCTTGACGATCTTCTTGATGAACGGGGTCATATCGGTGTACTGCTTCTCGTAGGTGGTTGTTACTTTGTCGCTGAAAGTTTGATGGTTAGAGTCGAAGGGTATTCGCTGATCTGATTGTGAGTAGTGTGTCAGGAATGTTTTTTCACGGCTTACCTGCAAATGTCCCACTTTCCAAGGTTGAATGGAATATGGATAGCTTTGCGGACCTTTGGGTCGTTCATATAGGACAACATCTCGGTATCGTTGAGGCATGGCACGTCGGCTTTCAAGTCTCCGTTCACCGATTTTTGGGCCTTGGTCTGAAAAAAAATTCGGCTTATTTTGCGCTCGGGCTGCCTTCAGAGGCATAAAGGGGTTTGTCGGCTTGTTGGCTTTCAGGAGTCGAAAAGGGTCTAAAGGTGTTTTTTTTAGCAACCATAGCTCCTAGTTTCACCGAGTAAGTGAGCCACGTACCTTCAAGAACTGATAGAGAGAAGCCTTAGTTTGGTTCTTAAGCATCGCATCAAAGTTAGCCATCGCTGGAGCCACTCCTCTAAGCATGTGCTTCATTCTCTTCGAGTTCACAGATGGGTTGGGATCGCAATCTCTGTACAAATCGTATGGATTGAGCCCTCCGAACCACAAGAACTGGAAGATATCCTCGACCATTGTAGCACAGTGTCCAGACACCTGAGTAAGATCGCAAGAGTCAATGCATCCCGAGCAGCAATCTCTCTCCAAAGTGTTCCAGATCTTCTCGTCGATAAGTCCGTGTCCATAGGCGAATCTGACAGACGTGTCAATGTTAAGCTTCTCGTTAACGTAACCATTTCCAAGAGCCATTCCCTTCAAATTGATTGGGAAATCCTTCTGCCCATCGACAATTCTTGCGGTAAGAGTTGGCACGTAAACTCCACCGTACGACTCTCCCATGATGAAGGTCTGATGGTGACGGAACTGTGGGAATTCGGTGAAGAATTGCTTCACAGCCTCGTAGTTCTCAAGAGAAGTCAGATCATCGTTGGTGGTGATGTTTCCGTCGGTGGCGTACGAGTATCCAACTCCAGCTGGCGATTCAATGTAGACAACGGAGGCGAGCTTGTTCCACGACCACTCGTTCTCGCGGAGCGTCTTTCCGTCCTCATTGGCCACATATGGCCCCATCTCGTTGAGAAGTCCGTCGAGGGAGGAGCATCCTGGACCACCGTTGAACCAGAAGATGAGCGGGTCTGAGGATGGCTCGTTTTGTGATTCGACGAACCTGAGATGAGCAATTTTTAAGGTCTATATAAATAAACTGACCAATAGTGAAGCACGTGGTTGTCAGAGACCTGGAAGAATCCCGAATAGTGCTTGAAGTTGGGCTCAAAGTCCAATCCTGGCAGATGCTTGATCTCCTCTCCGGCGCAAAGGCCAACCACAAAGGCGAGAAGCAAAAGGGTCTTCATACCTGGAAAACAATGGTTTTTGGGGCTTCTCTGCGTCTCCAAAGTGCAGAGCGTTAAAAATGGAGAAGCAGAGGCGCGAGAAAAGACGCTTGAAAACTGGCTTTCAAGGACAGTTTCAAAAATGTGGTCCGAGACCAGAATGAATGTTTCTGCTGGGTGTGATGTCTGGCACAAAATGGGCGGAGTCTTATCGAGTGGAGATGGTGGAAAATAGGCGGAAGGGGGGGGGGGGGGGCGTGGCCAACGTGGGACTAGACAAAGGGCAATTCGAGGTCGACGATCAGACCAAACGTCTAATAGTTGGCTGCGTGGCGACTCAGCAGAAGGGAAAATATGAACAAAAGCCCCACAATTTGTTTTATTCATTTCAAACATTACATAATGGAAATATGTACATAATGGACCCAAATACAAAAGACACAAAAGATAAAAGATAAGATAAGACAAGATAAGATAAATTCCATCGGCTCCGCCGCTCCGCTTCGTCCCCAATCAATCCACTTTACACACTTTGATTGATCAAAAAATCGCATCCCCAATTTTCATCTTTTTGCAGCTCTTGGGAGCCTGATAGAAGATAAGAGTGATAGATGAGGGTCATCCGCCACCTGGCACCACGCTTATTCTGCCGGCTCGGCGGTGCCGAACACGACAAAGTGCACTTCGGTGGCGGTGAGCAACACGAATTTCTGAAAATATTGCGGATTTTACAGGACTCGGACTGCAGTAGGGAAAACTATTGACCGTTGAAATTGGCTATTAGCCTGTAGTACACGTGAACAACTATTTTCTATGCGTTTGGATTTTTCGGGATGAAACAGGTGAAACCCTGGGGTTTTAACTGATTTATACGGAAAAATGACGAAAAATCAAAATTTTTCGTTTCTAGTGGGTTTTGCCTCTACACTAGGATACATAGATTTACAAAAGATCCGTAAATCCCCACAAAACGCCAGTAAATGCACACTGGAAGCCGTATATCCACAAAAACGCCGTAAATCCACACAGACGCCGTAAATCTACATTAGACACCGTAAATCTACAAAAAACGCCGTAAATCCACACAAACACCGTAAATCCACACTAAGGTCTGTAAATCCACACAATGACACAGGCCACCGTGAATCTACACAAGAACTCGTAAATCTACACTAAGGACTGTAAATCTACACCTAACCCCGTATATCTACACTAAGGTCCGTAAATCCATACAAACTCCGTAAATCTACACTAAGGACTGAAAGTCTACAAAAGAGCTTGTAAATCTTCACAAGAACCCGTAAAGCGACGCTAGACATCTTAAATCCACAAAAGGTGCAGTAAATCCACAACAAAGTCGTAATTTCCCACAATAGAATTTCTGAAAATATTGCGGGTTTTAAAGGACTCGGGCTGCAATAGGGAAAACTATTGACCGTTGAAATTGGCTATTAGCCTGTAGTACACGTGGACAACTATATTCTGTATGCGTTTGAATTTTTCGAAATGAAACTGGTGAAATCCTGGGGTTTTAACCAATTTATACGGAAAATTGGCGAAAAACCAAAATTGTTCGTTTCCAGTGGGTCTTGCCTCTACACTAGGATACATAGATTTACACAACATCCGGTAAATCCCCACAAAACGCCCGTAAATGCACACTGGAAGCCGTAAATCCACGCAAGCGCCGTAAATCTATATTAAGAACCGTAACACGGTGTCCAGGATTTGAAAAGTGGGCGGAGTCGAGCAAACTCGCCCCACTGGATTTTTTCGCGCGAAATTCAAATTTTGACGCATTTTTTATGTTTTTCGGAAAAAAATTCCAGATGATACACGCCGGACAGACGAAGAACGCGGATCTAGCGAAAATCAACAACGAAGTTCGAAGATCTTTGGAAAATGATTTGGACAAATGGCGAGAAGTTAAAAGTCTCGAAGCCGCGGTGAAAGGAAGAAGCTTGAAGAAAACGAAGCGAGCACTGACACTCAAATCCTCCCCGTTCACGAATTTAGAACGACCGGATGGATCAACGACATACAATCGTCCCGAGATCAGGAAGCTAGTTCTCACTCACTTTTCCAATCTGTACGCAGCGACGACGCGAGAGCCACAATCCAGATACAACCATCCAGATGAGCCGGAAATTCTCCAACATGAGGTCGAACACGCAATAGTCACCTCAAAGACGAACATTTCGCCAGGACCTGATCAGATTACAATGCTACAATTAAAGCTGGGAATTGAGAGCATAGCTCCTCATCTCACAGCCGCACTGAATCAAGTCCTCACGAACGGGAGAACACCGGAAGACTGGAAGACGGTGAAGATTTCTCTCCTTCCCAAGACCACGAAACCGAAGAAAGTGAAAGATTATCGTCCGGTTGCGTTGTCCTCAATCGTCTCAAAACTCTTCACAAAAATCCTTACGAGAAGGATCACCGCCAAAAGCGAGGATTACCTGGAAGAGTCACAAGCAGGATTCAGACGTGGAAGAGGATGCGCAGACAACATTCAAGTCGTCGCGCAGATGTGGGAAAAGTGCACCGAATTCAAGATTCCGCTCGTAGCGGTCTTCCTGGATTTCACTTGTGCCTTCGACAACGTTAATTGGACGAAGATATCCCAAGTCCTGAACAATCTTCAAATCGGAAGAAACGTGATTCGGGCCTTAAACAACTCAAACTCTTCGGCGATTGGAGAGCTGAACGTTCTGAACAAGAAGATGAGGTTCAAGATCAAAAGAGGAGTACGTCAAGGTGATTCGTCGTCTCCACTACTCTTCGCGCTGGCTCTTCAGGCGATCTTGGATGAGCTAGACCCAGCACCTTGTGAGGATGATAAGACCGGAATTGACATCAATGGAGAATCAATTCACCGTTTGGAATTCGCAGACGACGTTGTTTTATTCGCGAGCTCTGTGAAAGAGGCAGAAGATAGAGCAAATCGGATTGCAATGGGATGTCCCAAGTACGGCCTCAATATAAACCCGTCCAAGACGCAAATATTGATGAATAAGTACGTCACAAGATCAGATATCGATATTCTGAACACGAGGATTGAAATCTCCCAAAAGGTCAAATACCTCGGAAGAACGTTTGCGGACGACGGATCTCTCACTGAAGAAGTCGCTAGAAGGATTCGCGCGGGATGGGCTGCTTTCAACGCCATTCGGCGGGAGCTCTTGCAGTCTCCTCAGAAGACAAGAATAAGACTTCTCACAACAACTGTCATCCCAGCGATGACTTATGGATGCGAGACATGGACTTCCAAGGAGGCAGACACGAAGAGACTACAGAGAGCGGTTAGCAACATGTTCGAAATTGCCGGATGTGACCCACCAGACATGGAAAAGCAAGTCTTACGAAGAAAACTGAAGTGGGCAGGACACGTATCACGCATGAAATACGACAGATGGGCGAAGATAGTATCAGAATGGGATCCTAGGGGATCAGCACGACCACGCGGTCATCCTCCGAAAAGATGGGCCGACGACATCAAGGATTCGATCAAAATCTTCATCCACAATGAGGCCCTCAGGGGCAACCTCGGGCACGGCCGCCGAAGAATTGGCATACTCGAGGCAAGACGAGCATGGTCCACTGTCGGAAGGGATCGTGTAACTTGGCGCAGCTTGGTTCGCAGTATCCAGGATGGAAACTGAGGTCGAACCTCACAAGTATCACAAGTAAGTAAGTATACGGAAAATTGGCGAAAAACCAAAATTGTTCGTTTCCAGTGGGTCTTGCCTCTACACTAGGATACATAAATTTACACAACATCCGGTAAATCCCCACAAAACGCCCGTAAATGCACACTGGAAGCCGTAAATCCACGCAAGCGCCGTAAATCTATATTAAGAACCGTAACACGGTGTCCAGGATTTGAAAAGTGGGCGGAGTCGAGCAAACTCGCCCCACTGGATTTTTTCGCGCGAAATTCAAATTTTGACGCATTTTTTATGTTTTTCGGGAAAAAATAGCATAAATTCTTATTTTTTCCCACATGTGCTCCAACGGAATTATAGCTGAGGTTTTTAGAAATTTTTTAAGCCTAAGAACGTCGAATTTGGTTCAGCCACCATTTCGAAATATTCATTTTGAGTTTTTTGGTGTTTTTGCAGGATAAATCTTTACGAAAATTGAATATTGGACAAATTTATGGTATTAAAAGATACAATACATACATTTTACAAAGAAAAACAGGTTTTACTGAAAGAAAAATAATAAAATCAATAAAAAAAATTCGAGAGTCGCAAACTGCGCAAGCACCGAAAGTGCGCCATGAGAGTTTGCTGACACGCCAGCAAATTAGGCTCCGCCCACATTTCAAATCCTGGACACCGTGCGTAAATGCACATTGGGAGCCGTAAATCCGCAGAAACACCGTAAATCTATATTAGACACCGTAAATCTACACAAACGCCGTAAATCTACATTAATGACTGTAAATCCACACTTCACCCCGTATAGCTACACAAACACCGTGAACTCACGAAAGAAAGCCGTAAATCCACAGAAGAACCCGTTAAATCCACACGAACACCGTAAATCCACACGAACGCCGTAAATCCACACTAAGGTCTTTCAATCCACACAAACGCCGTAAATCTACACTAAGGAATGTAAGTCTACACAAGAGCTTGTAAATCTTCACACGAAACCGTAAAGCAACACTAGACATCTTAAATCCACAAATGGCCCCGTAAATCCTCACCAAAGTAGTAGTTTCCCACAATAGCCTGTAAATCCACACAATAACACAGGCCGCCGTAAATCTACACAAGAACTCGTAAATCTACACTCAGGAGTGTAAATCTACACAAACGCCGTAAATCTACACTAAGGACTGTAAATTTACACAAACGCCATAAATCCACAAAAAATGCCCGTAATTCCACACAAACGCCGTAAATCTACACAAGAATTCGTAAAATTACAAAAGACCCCGTAAATCCACATCAAAATCGTAAATTCACACAATAACCCGTAAATCCACACAATAATACCGTAAATCAACACTAACAGGACTGTAAATCTACACAAACGCCGTAAATCTACACAAGAACTCGTAAATTTACACAAGAACCCGTAAATCCACACAAACGCCGTAAATTGACACTAGACATCATAAATCTACAAAAGACGCCGTAAATCCACACCAAAATCGTAAATTCACACAATAGCTCGTAAATCCACACAATAACACCGTAAATCAACACTAAGGACGGTAAATATACACAAGATGTTAATTCCACGTGAGACTTCCGGCAAATAGCCGTTTTAGCAATTTTTTCATTGATGGAAACCCAAAAACTATCCCGAAAAATCTGATAAAAATTTGAAATCTTTGAAAAAAATTGTCCACGGGGACTACACGGCAGCTAATTTGGTGTAGATCGTTGTAAATGTGTTCAAATAAAAAAAATTATGGTGAAATAATGTCCGTATTTAAATCATGGGCGACATGATTAAAATACCGACGCTATATGCATCCATCGCATTTCACCTGTGCAAAAACCATCAGCAACTTTGAGCAGTGGGGTAGAAAAGTGGTGAAAAGTCGATCGCGGTATTTTCTTCTGAAATTTTTGGCATTTTTTTTGTGTTTGTCACTGAAATCGCATTCTCTGCGTCTCCACAGTACAGAGCATTAGTTCAGCTGATAGTGAGCGCGTGCGAAACGCAGAGATGTGATGCGAGAAAAGTCGTGGAAATCCGCATTTTTTCAATAAGAGTCTATAAAAGTTTCCTACCCATTTGGCCGCAACTTCCACACCGAAATCACTCCGGCCGCTGTCAGCGAGTACAAATTTTCGGCATCGCATGCCACGTCGACAGTGTATTCTGAAGAGCCAAATCGCAGTAAATGAGATGGGGATCTGTAAATACTTGTCTTTCTGTTTTTTTTTTTTTGGCGTTGTTAAACCCACTTTGGTCTCCCAATCTCCCACACAAAACACGTCTGCGACGTTCTATCAAACACCATTAGCCGCTGCTCTCCAAACTTTTTGACGAGCCCTCTGGTGAGCACGTGCTCCGTTTCATAGCTCTCATAGTCTAGTGGCGAATTTGGGGAGAAATTTGAAATCGAATGGCGCGAAGCGACATGAATTCGATCGTCAATCACGCAACACGAAACGATTGGCTTGAGAAGGGGAGAGCTTTCTAGGAGTCTGAAAGGTGGGGAGTTATCGGTGTTTGCGTTGCTTCCGGACTTTTTTTTTCGTATAATTAGCTTGACAACTTAACAAAACATGTACCTTGTATTATCTTCAGAAATCCTAGCGATGACCCCACAAGAATTGATATAGTAAAGTGATCCTTGAAGTACCAATAGAGACACCACGTCTTGGAAATTAGGAAACAATTGAAAATTTTCCAAATTTTCAATATCCAACACAATAACTCGTGATCTCGAGTGTAGCTGGAAGTTTGTTGATTAAAAAGTTCCACCAACTTGCCGCTCAAGTTTGGACACGCATGGCCACTGGGCGAGAGACCTACGTAATGGTAAACGCGCCACGCCTCGCCACGCCCTATCGCATTCTCTGCGTCTCTACAGTGCAGAGCGTTTTGCCGTGTGCGAAAATGGAGACGCAGAGATGCGAGACATGGCTTAGTGCGCGCGGTTTAGCACGAACTTTTTTTTTCGTGTTTTATTGATTTTTTCAATCTAATTTTAAATTCCAAAATTGAGCAATAAAGTATGAGACAAACCGCCACAAAATGATGGCTGGAAAACAAATGGGTTTCATCGTCGGGCGAGAAGAAATTTCCAGGAATCTCATAGTTTACACTTTTCTGAAATTAATCAATGTGCCGAAAAAACTTTGGTATGCTTACCAAAAGATTTTTGAGGGAACGAAGTTCAATAAAATAACGAGATTGATCAGGGATGTGAAGGAGAAGGACGAAGGTGTTCTGGAAATTTTCCTATATTTTTTTATAAACTGAAAACATTATTACGCTCAAAATTTGCAAGATTATCATTGCTGGGCAAAAAACAAAAACATTTTTCTGTCAAGAGGAATCGAACCCGGAACCTCTGGACTGACAGCCGTGAGCGCGCGCCACTCGGCCATCGCTGCAATTTTAGCATTTTGGCCATAACTTTTGAACGGGGAAGATTAAGAGCCTGAAAATTTGCATGCACATGTACCGTAGTGGGGTTGAAAAGCTAATGTAATGGTTTTGGCGATTTTTAACAAAAACAACATTTTATTCAGAAAAACAATGTTTTTGATCAAAAAATTTTTTGATCACAAATGCAGTAAGATGCCAAAACCATGCGAAATCATCACACTCAAAAAAAAAAAACAGTTTTCCCTCATGAGGAAACGAACCGACACCTGTTGACCGACAGCTGTGAATGCGCGCCACTCGGCCATCACTGCAGTTTTGGCATTTTTGGCTATAACTTTTGAACGGGGAAGATTAAGAGCCTAAAAATTTGCAGGTACATGCTCCGTGTTACAAGATTGCACCCAAAATAATTTTAGTCAAAAAATATTCAGAATTTTCAGAAAAAAATGTCAAATTTTTTCTCGAAATTGACTAAATCTAAATTGGAAATTTGTCGCCAACATTACGTTGCATGTTCCTGCAAATTTTCAGCTTACCAACCCTCTCCGTTCAAAAGTTATTACCAAAATGAGACCAGCGGAGCGATGGCCAAGTGGCGCGCGTGCACGGCTATCAGTCCGGAGGTGCCAGGTTCAATTCCTCTTGAGGGAAAACGTTTTTTGTTTTGGTAAATTTGGATGTCGATGATAATTGGGCAGTTTTTTGCGTGTAGATTAATAGTTTTTGTCAGTTTTGAAAAAAAAAATTCAAAAATTTCAGAATTTTTTTTGTTTGAAAAATTACAAAAACTACTTTAGGTGGAAGTTTGTCAACAGGAGCATGTTCCTGCAAATTTTCCGGTTCCTAAATCTTTCCGTTCAAAAAATATAGCCAAATTAAACAGCGTGCAGCGGTGGCCAAGTGGAGCGCGCGCACGACTATCAGTCCGGAGGTACCGGTTTCGATTCCTCTTGAAGGGAAACGTTTTTTTTTTTGGGTTTTTTCTGGTTTTTCTGGGTAACGATGTTGACTTTTCAGCTTTTTAACATAAAAAAATCTTAAACTTTTGCAAATTATTACTGTAAATACAGCGCTGTATTCCCCAATGGGTGGGCGCAACTTCTAACAAATCAATGAATCACAAATAAGGAGATGGGGGAAAGTGAATGGAACGGTGTCTGCGTCTCTCCACTTCACACACTCTCCGATTCTCGATGGTCGAATTCCGATGAAAAACGGATAGAGAGAGAATGGAGAATGGAGAATCGTTCTTCACATCTTCTAACTTTTATTTCTTTCCTTCTTTCGAATTAGGAAAGGAACGAACATAAACAATAAAGTTAAAGATGAAAAATAAAGAGAAAGAAAGAAAGTTCCGATTAGATTGATCGAGTGCTCAGTCTCTTGAAAATGTGTCAAAAATGTTTGCATTTGGGTCTTTTCTATTGTTTTCTTTTATCCTACTTGCAAACTTTCTTTCATTCCTTCCTTTTCTCTGTACGTTCTGGTTTAGATTTCAATTTCCCTGCGCCTCCATTGACCATGCAATGGGACGTCTGAAATTGGCCATTCGGCACGTTCTACTGCCCCTCTTCTTCGTCTACTTTTTCCTACACATTGGATACACCACCTGGCGGCTTTTTCAGGTGGATGAGACCAGAATTGGGTATCAGGTATGTGCTTGTGTTTGCTTACAAAGCTCCGCCCACTGCACTGTTTCTTTTCGTATTATTTCCGCTGATTTTTTACGAAAAATTCGAAAAAAAAGAGCATTTCTCAGCAGAAAAATATGTTTTTCCCAATATTTCACTCTATTTCTCAAGCAACACGAGCCATTTGCTCCATTTTCAAATTATTCGAATTGAAATCTTGATTTTAATCCAAAAACGAAGAATTTTGGTCGAAAAATAGCCGAGCCTGTGAGGGTTTTGAAAATAGCACTGAAAAAAGGGACTTGGACGTTTTTTTTTCTTAATTTCACTCGACGTCTTAGTTTTTCAAAATGTTCGTACCATCATCAGATTATTCACGTTGAAATCTTCATTTTAATCTAAAAACAAAAAATTTCGGTCAAAAAATGAGGAAGCTTTAGGGTTTTGAAAATAGCGATGGAAAGATCAACAAAAAATCGGTTTTTTTTTAATACATTTCCACTTTTCGAGCACTACTCTCCATTTTCAGATTATTTATGTTAAAATCTTTCCATCAATATATGAGAGAAAATAGCCGAGAAAGATAATATCTCTAACACACTCTTCTTCCGCACGCTATTCTTAAGTTCTCGCTGTCTGCGTTTCCTATGGCCGCTTGCAGAGGCACAGATCGAAAACAGTGGGCAATAAGAAGAGAGGCAGAGAAATAGGCAGTCGAAAACGCATTTTTTACCTAAAAAATACGACGTTGATGGTATTTTTTTGTGAAATTCTAATAAAAAAAATTTTTTTTTTCGTCATTACGTAACTTTCTGCTCCTAAAAGCGCGGATATGACATTTTTTGGCAGTTATACAGCTATTAGCTGGCTGTTGAAAATGGATATTAGCCATCAAAAATGGGAGATAGATCTGTTTTAGTGATTTTATGTTATATTAAATTCAGAAAATTTGATAAAAGATACAAAAATCGATAAAAATCTTCCATCTTCTTCGCTGAGCCGTACATTTTTCCGTGTTTTTTAAATTGATTTTTAAAATTGCTACGAATCGGCGAAAATTGAAGGTTTTATCGATTTTTGCATCATTTTTTGCCGCGTTTCTCCACGGCGTGTTGGAGGCTACGTTTTTGAATTATTTTTCAAAAGCGAATTTTCGCGCGCTATTCTACTCTCGCGTCCCTGCGTCTCCCCCGCAGAGACTTGTGTCGATTTACGAGATTTTATTGTTTCTTTCTTACTTTTCTTTGTTTTTTTTTTGCTCATTTATTATTATTTTTGTTTGTTTCTCATTAAAAAAAATTATGTTTTTAAAATGGTTGCTTTTGAGATTAATGTGATAATTTTTTGTTGGAATATTGATTTTAAGTCGGTTTTTTTTCGAAAATAAAACAGTTAATTTTAATTTAATTTAAATTCTGAAAAACAAAATACGAAAATTGGGACTAAAAATGCGAACAACGTTATATTTTGCCAAAAAAAAAAACATAATTGGCAAGGCGCCAAAGATTTTTGGCAATACTCCAAGAGAAATATATGGAGGCGCAGAGAAAAACGCAAAAGTGCGCCAGGGCGCGTTTGCACTTTCGTAGGGTCCAGCATGCCGTGTTCTCGTCCAGTTTTTCGTGTACCCCCCGTGGACAATCTGATGAATTCGCAACATTTTTTTTTAACATTTTAGGATTTTTGCCAAGTTTTCAGGTCTAAATATTCTGTAAATATTCAAACAAAGCTTAATAAAAGAAAATAATTGTTTCTATTTCCTCCGAATACCTTTTTTCAGTTTTCCGTGTTTTTTAAATTGATTTTTAAAATTGCTACGAATCGGCGAGAATTGAAGGTTTTATCGATTTTTGCATCAATTTTTTCCCGCTTTTCTCGTCCAGTATCGGCAAAAATTAAATAATTATTTAATGCGAACATCTTTAAAAAGAAGTGGGCAGAGCTTTTTAAATAAATCGGTACGTACGCAAACACCATGCAACTTTTTTGCAGAACCTAAAAGACGGTCCTCTCTTGTTAAAACCTGGCAGGCATGTGAAGAAGAATGGAAATGTGATAGAGGCGATTGGCTACGGAAAATTGAAGGCGTTGGGTGTGGGCGGTCAGAAAAGGAAGAATAATAGGAGAAGTGAGTAGGACTCTAATTTGTTGTTAGTGTTGGTTTTTGTTTTTGCAGAGCCCAAAGTTGTGCAGCCCGTGATTGCGGTTAAGGATGAAGGCGTTCCGGAGATTAAAGGACAAGTTAAGGAGGTATTTTAGTTTTGATTTTGAGTTATCGGCACAACAATAAAAAACTGCAAGAAAATGATGAAAAGCCTTAGAATTGAATTGCCAACCCCGTGTACTCCTTTTGGACAACTCCAATAATTGATTTCATTTTTTTTGTTAAAAATTTACCAAAACACATGTTTTTTTTCTCAATTTTGTGCAATTTTGATGTATGTAATATTTCCCGACACCTGTATAATTTTTTTCAACTACATTAAAAAAAAATTTTGAATTTTTTTTCAATAAAACTTCTTTTTTTTCAGAATCTAATCTCCGAGGCACGAAAACTTCTGGCCAAAACCGATCGTCGCTCAGAATTCATTTATTTTGCAATGATCAATGAGGCCTACAAACGAATGACATTAAATTGGATTTGCAATACTGCTATGATGGAGGTACAGTAACCCGTAAAACTATATTTTTTATTTAGGGCTATAACTTTTGAATGAAGAGGGTTAGAAGGCTGAAAATTTGCGTGAATATGCCGGTGTTGACAAGCTTAAAAACAAAAACAATATCAGTTTGATTAAAAAAATTTTTTTTTTTTCAGATTTTTGAAAAATTCAAAAACTTTGAATATTCAGGCATCAGAACTTACGACAAAATGCACTAAAGCGCTGTAACTCGGCTAAAAATGGTCCGATAAAGCCAAACTCATTGAAATTTGTTTTTTAGAGTCTAATACTGCAATTAGAAAACAAATATTGATTTCTAAAAGTTCTGAAAAAAATTTTTTTTTTGAGGTCAAAATTTTTGAAAAAAAAACTTATTTTTCCCAAATTTTCAGAATTTTCAAAACCTTAAATCTAATTTTAAAATCAAGGATTGAACTTCAAATAACGATTTCCGTTGAGTTTGCATCGATCGGACAATTTTCAGCCGAGTTACAGCACTTTGAATATCCAGGCATCAGATCTTACGACAAAATGCACTAAAGCGCTGTAACTCGGCTAAAAATGGTCCGATGAAGCCAAACTCATTAGAAAAAAGTTTTTTAGAGTCTAATACTGCAGTTAGAAAACACATATGGATTTCTAAAAGTTCTGAAAAAAAAATTTTTTTGAGGTCAACATTTTTGAAAAAACAATTTTTTTTTTGAAAATACCCATTTCTTTTTAAATTTTCTTTTTGTTTACCCATTATTCTCAGTATGGAGCACTGTAAATTTGCTCCATTCGCACTGGGGCACGTTGACGACAAGAGAGAGACCGAGATCACTATGCGATTGGAGCGAATTCGAAGCCCTTTATACCAACTATTGTGTTTTCAATCGACTTGCGACATGAGAACGCGAGACTCCGCCCACTTATTTTTGCGCTACCTGTCTGCGTCTCTTTAAATATCACTGTGTTCGCGTGGTCGCCTTCAAAAAAGTGGGCGGAGTCTCGCGTTCTCATGTCGCAAGTCGATTGAAAGCACAATCTTTCTTATATACAGTGCGTGCAATATCTATAGGACCCCCCTCGATTTTAGGCCTACGGGAAAAACCAAAAAAGTTATCAAAAATCTGTGAATGCCATTCGATTCTAAATCTGAAATAAGCCCAGGGTACAAATTTTTATCATCCTACCACTTTCCATACCCGCTTACCACCAAAAAATCACTTATTTGACCGTGCAATATCTATAGGACCCCCTGAGAAATTCGGGTTGGCGACCAATTTTTGGTGGGGTTTTCGTTCATTAATGCGATTATTTTTTTTCTTTTTTTGTTGTTTTTGTTTTTCCACAATTGTTTCCTTGATAATTACTTACTTTCGAAAAATCTCTAGCTTCATTAACATCTAACCGGTAGTAATGAGCACGTAGAAGCAAGAATAGGTTTATGGAGCACATATATCTCTGTGCAAAAGTTCAAAACAAGGAAAATGACAGGGGAAGTTTTGTCACCACCGGTTTGAATGACTTCAAATATACTGTTGGGCATAGACGAGTTGTTTTGTGATGTGGCATCATTTCCAGTACTTTGACCATTTTTTGACGGACGATGATTCCAATTCTCTTGACGACATTCCGAATGGTCGACTTGCAGACATTGAGATCTAACTCTCCTTGTACTTTTCTGAGGCTTTTCGGGGAATTTGGCAACACGCGAAGAATTAAACGTTCTTCTCGAGCGGTGATTTTTCTCTGTCTTCCCTTTGTGCTACTTCGATTGCTTACCATACTTCAGGAGACAGTTGAGGTAGTTACGGCAAGCAGTTTTGCTCTTCCTAACAAAACTAGGAATGTCATAAAGTGAAGGTCTAAGGTGTTGCATCACATTGAGTTAATCTTTTGCTCAGAAGAGGTGAGAAGTTGACCACGACCCATAACAAGCAAATTACAAGTGACTTATTGGGCATGCATCATTTTAGGAATAGGTGAATTTAGGCTTAGTATCACTTTACCTGGGCTTCTAACTCTTGAAACAAACAAGATTACGGTAAATTTACACAGCTAAAACATCCATACACTTTCCGATACCCAAATTTGTAGATCTGATCGTATTTGCGCTGTGTTATAAAAATTTAATAGTCAATTAAAGTTGGGAATCTGATAGAATGAATAGTTTTTATGAAAAAAAAAGAAAAAGAAACAAAAAAATTAAGAAAATAGTCGAATTAATGAACGAAAACCCCACCAAAAATTGGTCGCCAACCCGAATTTCTCAGGGGGTCCTATAGATATTGCACGGTCAAATAAGTGATTTTTTGGTGGTAAGCGGGTATGAAAAGTGGTAGGATGATAAAAATTTGTACCCTGGGGTTATTTCAGATTTAGAATCGAATGGCATTCACAGATTTTTGATAACTTTTTTGGTTTTTCCCGTAGGCCTAAAATCGAGGGGGGTCCTATAGATATTGCACGCACTGTATAAAAACCCAGATCGGGATGTCTGTGCGCGTCCGCACCTGCCTTTTTGCAAGAAAATGCAGTGGGCAAAAGACGAACCCGTGACATTAGGATTTGCATTCAAGAGCACTACCGACTGAGCCACAAAGGACAGAAATCTTTCAAAAACAGAGTGCGTATAAATGAATGAGGAAGAGTGGAACGCAAAAAAATAGAATGTGGCGACGAAGTCGCCAATAGGCTGCGTCAGCAGCCGCGCAGGACTGCGCAGCAGGCTTGTATACCTATTTATAAATTCAGACCGTCCACAACCGTACCCTAATAGTCAGTCTGGACTCTGCAACCTGCACCTCTATCCGCTCACAGTGGGACGAGACCGTAAAGTGTGTTTCATTGGATTTGCCAAACTACAAAAATGCTTATGACTGGGGCCGACAACAGTACATTAACATTTTGACACTGCGAGCAAATGTGATGGACATTCTAACGTCTGCTGACATTCCGTACGTGCTATTTGAGACTGACGCCACGTGGTTCGAAGACCCGGTGGAATTGTTCTCGAATCGATTGAACGGGTTGGAAGATTTCGATTTGACTGTTCCGGTGAAAGGGTATGATGGTGGAAGCTGGGATACGTTGGGCTTTAATCCAATGCTTGTGGCAGCTACAAATGGCTCGAAAATGTTTATGAACGAGTTGAAGGAGACGTTGAATAATGACACGAAATTGTATGATCAGGTGAGACGATTGAAACGTTGTGCTAAACTCTGTCTGCGTCTCCACAGTGCAGAGCATTAGTTTGGCTAAACGCACGCAAAAATGGAAGAGACGCAGAGACGCGAGAAAACATTTTTGAAAACCAAAATAAATACATTGCGTTGTTGTCAGGACGTAATGAATCAACTATGCGCATCTCAACGCAACGGCATCATCTGTCGACAATTCGAATACAGTGAAGTGGCAGATGGCAAATGGTTCGTTTTAGTCCCCCCCCCCTCTCTCACTTCAAATCATCAATTCTAGGTTCAAAATGGATGAGAACGAGCGAACGATTCCACAAATTTTGAACAACAATTTCAACTCGGGGACCAAAAACAAAGAGACACGACAGGCGCTCAACGGATTCTGGTTTCTGGCCACTAAAACTGATCAGTGTGTGATTGCAAAAGTGAAAATGTTTATGACAAAGTATAATTTAACTTAATTCTGGTGGTATTTTCTCTCGGGTACTCGCTTTTTTTGTGATAATAGTTTCTAATTTCCATGCCGTAATCTTCTTTTTTTCTAATTTTTTAAAATAAAAATGATCAAAATAACAATGCTGCCCATTTGCTGATCATTATCTGCCCACTATCTGCCCATTAGCGACCCACTAGCTGCTCATAAACTGCCCATCAGCTGCCCACTATCTGCTCACCAACTGCCCAATATCTTTCCATGAGCTGCCCCATAGCTACCCATTAGCAGCCCGCCAGCTTCCCACTAGCTGCGCACTATCTGCCCATCGGCTGTCCACTAGCTGCCAACCAGCTGCCCAATATCTGCCCACTATCTGGCCATTAGCTGCCCATCAGCTGCCCACTAGCTGCCCACTATCTGCCAATCAGCTGCCCATCAGCTGCCTATCAACAGCCCAATATCTGTCCATTAGCAGCTCCATAGCTGCCCACTATCTGGCCATCAGCTGCCCACTAGCTGCCCATCAGCTACAGATCAGCTGCTCATCAGCTGCCCATAAGCTGCCTACTAGCTGCCCATCAGCTACAGATCAGCCGCTCACCAGCTGCCCCCTATCTGCCCATTATCTTCTCACTAGCTGCCCAAAAGCTGTCCATTAACTACCCACTAGATGCTCATAAGCTGCCCACTATCTGCCCATTAGCGACCCACTAGCTGCTCATAAACTGCCCATCAGCTGCCCACTAGCTGCCCACTATCTGTCAATCAGCTGCTCATCAACTGCCCAATATCTGCCCATGCTCTGCTCCGTAGCTGCCCATTAGCAGCCCGCCAGCTGCCCACTAGCTGCTCACTATCTGCCCATCGGCTGCCCACTAGCTGCCTACCAGCTGCCCAATAGCTGCCCACAGGCTGCCCATTAGCTGCCCACGTTCTGCCCCATATCTGCCCATTATCTGGCCATTAGCGACCCATTAGCTGTCCACTAGATGTCCACTATTTGCCCAAAAGCTGCCCATCAGTTGCCCACTAGCTGTTCATTAGCTGCCCATTAACTGCCCACTATCTACGCCATAGCTGCCTATTAGCTGCCCATCAGTTGTTTACCTGCTGACCATTAGATCTGCCTATGAGATGCCGATAGACTGCCCATATAATGCCCACATACTGCCCGCTAGCTGCTCAATATCTGCCCATTAGCTGCCTGCCCATCAGCTGTCCATTAGCTGCTCTTTTGATGCTCATCACCTGCCTGCCCATCAGCAACCGAGCAGCTGCCCATCAGCTGCCCACTGGCTGTTCATTAGCTGCCCATTAACTGCTCAAAATCTGCCCAGTATCTGCCCATTATCTGCCCACTATCTGCCCACTATCTGCCCACTAGCTGCCCAACTATAATTTAAAACTTTCCTTTTCCCGATTATAAACCGCTCGATGAATACTCTTTGTTTGCACTGGTCTCATGAAAAACGACGCGTTTTTCTGCGGTTTTTCGGCAAACCACTGCTGCAGTTGGGCGCGATGCAGATGTGCAGAAATGTGACGGAGCACTCGCTCGAGAGCGCTTTCCGTGTAGATTGCCACGCGATTGGTGGGCGGAATGTCTGCCGAACACTCTTCGGACTGGAAAACGGGGAGATTAGGCTGTGATTAGGCTGGCACGACGTGCTAGACGCGCGGTGACGCAACTGTCTGCGTCTCCACAGTGCAGAGCGTTAGTTCTGCCAAGTTTAGCTAATCGGAATTGGGTGCAAAAATGGAAGAGACGCAGAGATGCGAGAAAATCTTGACAATGTGTTTTTCGAAATGGTGTTTTGAGGCACAAAAAGTGTAAGAAAGGAAATTCAGACAAGTGCGTAACAAACTAACCTGCATCTCAATAGCATCGGTTTGCACCCACTTGTCAAACTTTTCCTCCCATTTTGCATCAGTTTCACAATTTTTTTCCTCCAGTGTTTTTTGCTTTTTACTGAAACGTTTCAGCTATCAAAAATAGCCATACAAATTTTGACACAGCTGTAATGAGTGTCACCGTAACCCGTTCAATGAGAGAGTAAGAGGGGAACTCTCTCGTTTAATGGAAGGACTAATTACGGTCACACTCTTTTCAGCTGTGTCAAAAATCGTGATGGACCCTTGCTGAGGCAAGAGTAATAGTTTCTTTTCACTACAAATGTCCCACCTTTTTCCCTCAAATGGCTCCACTTCATACGCCGGTGGAATCTCCATGACAACGTTCACAAGTGTGGTGGAAATTGTGAAACATTTTGATTTTTTCGCGTTCATTCTTAAAAGACACTCGTCATCACAGTCGCTGATGGAAGAGACGTCTAAAACGTGGAAATGTCATTTGAAAAAAACTGAGGAGGAGAGGAATACCTGAAAATAGGTCGTCCATGCGCCTGGCAGCTAAATTGAGTGTGGAGCCTTGAAGGAATACAAGTGTAGCCAATTCAAATTTTTCCGCTTCACTGATTGTGAGCTGAGCTAGATACTTGCTTGAAAATAAAGTTGTTGAGTTGCTACGCAGCGAGAAAATGGAAAAATTCTCGAAATGCAGTTTAAAAATTTAAAAAAATTAAAATAAAAATTTTTTTTTAACTTTTTAGAAATTTTTTTTTTCTTGAAAACCACTTTGTAAAATTTTCTGAAACTTTGCCACAACGTTTTCCACACAATTCTCCATTGTTTGATGTCAAAACTATATACTGTTCATGACTTAATTTTCGAGAAAAATAACAAAATGTTGAAAAAAAAAAACAAAAAAAAAATTGTTTTCAGTCCAAAAAAAATTTTTTCTTGGAAAACCACTTCTTAGAAATTTCTGAAACTTTGCGACAACGTTTTTCAGAAAATTCTCCATTTTTTGATATTAAAGTCATATACTGTTCATGACTTCATTTTCGAGAAAAATTGCAAAAAAAAGTGAAAAAAATGTTTTTCTCGAAAACCACTTCTTAGAAATTCCTGAAACTTTGGCACAAAGTTTTTGAGACAATTTTCTATGTTTTGATATTAAAACCATATACTGTTCATAACTTCATTTTCAAGAAAAATTGCAAAATGTTGAAAAAAAAAATGTTTTTTCAGACAAAAATTGTTTTTTCTCGAAAACTACTTTTTAGAATTTCCTGAAACTTTGACACAGGACACACATATTCCTCTCACATTTTATTTTATTATCAGCCAGTGTTAAAAGTTATCAAACCTGTGAATTCCCAGGTTTTTCAAATAAAAGAGCTTTCAGAACCACAAAATGCAAGCAGTTCCCTTCAGAAATGCAACTAACTCTTCATTTCTTGCTTATCGCGGTTTTTGCCATGCCAGTGGCTTCTGATGTAAGTTAAGCCTTATTGGCAATAATTTAAAACTTTTGGATTACAGAAACATCATGATAAACTGAAAACTTTGAGTCAGAAACTTTTCCGATTGATTTCTCAAGAAATTGATAAAATTAAGGATGAGGAATTGGTTATTGGAGTATCACAAGCGGTATTTTTGTTTTTTTTTCTGTATTTTACATACTATCAAAGTTTCAGCTCACCACTTTACCACCCGTGGGATTTGGAGGAATTTCCCAGGTTCCCGAGGCTAAGGTATACAGTATACTTTCAAAAGTTTCAACATTTCTAAAACTTGAGTTCTAGGTTGTCCCAGAGGTTCTGACCACTAAGGCATCGATTTCCGAGCAGACTAGTGACAGAGTAAAGAGAAGTCTCCCTTCTGGTGATCAGAAAACCGTGGAATTATACTCGACGACTTCTGGAATCCCATTAGAAGCTGCTGCGCAGACTGAAATTGATTCGGCAACTTTTGAAACTAACAGTGAAACTGAAACCCCATCATCAGATAAGTCTTCGGAAGAAACCGAAGAAACAGTCGATGAAACAGAAAACATTATTGAAACTACAGTAAGCCCGTTACTCTCAGAAACCTTTGGATTCTCATGATAAAATCAATTTAGAACAACCCAACTGCCACCCAGACAACAGGGAACGCCAGAGTTACTCTGGTGAGTTTTTAACACCCCAAAAAAGATATTTACTGACTTTATTACAGCCCCACAACCTTTTCAACTATCATAACCAATTCCACCAATTCCTTGGACACCACAAAACAAAACTCTCCAAACTCCCGCCTCGTCCGTGGAACTGCAAGAAGAAGTCGCATAAAAAAACCAAATTTCCGATTTATATTGGATATGGAGGACCAAAGTCGTATCAATAGCAATGCGTTCATTTTTTGACTTTTTCCATTAAGAATAAACTATTTGAATTCATTTTTTTTTGATTTTTGGGTTACGGTATCTTTGAAAGTCCGTTCACCCTTTATCGATTATCTGCCGACCATCTCTCTGCGTCGCTCAACTCTCGCTGCTCTCAATGCAAGCGCGCCCCCGCGCGCGCTCTCACTGTCTGGACTCTCTCGCCGACGCCTGTTTCACCGCTCGACCAAAGACTTTCCCGCAGATTTCTGACGCGGGAATTTTCCCTATAAATGTATTTTTCCGTCGTTATTGTGTTTTTCGTGATTTTTTTCTTTCTTCTTAAAAACTATTCTTTTTCGGGGCAGCTTGTTTCTAGCAGTACCATACGGAAAAGCGAAGAAGATGAAAAAAAGAGAAAAGAAAAGGACAATGGTCGATAAAAGACGTTACCGAATGGCGAGGACATCGAAAAATCGCAAAGGACAAACAAACGATGCCACTACCTAGAACACAGTAAGTATTTAACGCTTCTTAAATGCACATTACTTGCCTTGATCTTCTCTCTGTGGTTTGAATATACATGCGGGAAAAATTCAACTAATCGATAAAATAAATAAAAGATTACATTATTGGGTTATTCACAAAACCGGAAAAAAAACTGCGAGAAAAATCTGGAAATAATGGCAAAAATGCACCTAAGCTCAGAAAGCTCAGAAAAGTTTGGAGAAAAATATCGATTTTAAAAATTTTCAGATTTGCGTCGGGCGAAATCTGGAGATCGCGCCTTACGGATTCTCGCAGGCTTTTTGCAATCAAAAGGCGCAAGTGCTGTGTGCAGTACGAGATTCGCGGCGACAAAGATAAAAGAGTCCAGGCTGGCGTGAAACACCTGGAATCCCTTTCAGGGTTTTGAAACTAAGGCTTCCATTCGGACCAATTTTCGTCCGTCCGGTCCGTCCGTTCGTCCGTCCGTCCGCCGTCCGTCCGCTTCGTCCGCGGTTCGTCCGGTTCGTCAGGTTCGTCCGCCACGCTCTATTTGGCTGGGAATTTTAATTTATGGCACTCTCTTTAAAAATTTTGACATTGAAAATGTAAGAGGTTGCAAATTTATGTAGAATTAGCTTTGCAAAAACAAATTTTTTAATTTTTTTCCGAATTTTTGATAGCAGAAACAAGACATTTATGTTGATATTTTAAAGAAAAAATAACAAAAACAGCTTTTGAAAACAAAATATAACAGAAACAAAAAGAAAAACTAACAAGAAAAAAACGGACGAAGCGGACCGACCTCGGACGAACCGGACGAACCGCGGACGAGCGGACGAACAGCGGACGAAATTCGTCCGCTTTTTTTTGTCCGAATTGAAGCCTTATTTGAAACTAACTCAATCCTAAAATATAAAATCCTTTCAGCAAGCCAAAACCACGCATTTTTTTTTCCAAAAACGCTATTAAAAATCTGGAAAAGCAAAGACTGCATTGAAAAATGAAGAAGGGTATATGCTGTTTCACAAACTCTGTTTTTCCCGGAAGCAATATGCGAACCTTTGTTATCACCTGAAATCAGCCGCACTGTCAATCCTTTTCCATCACTGGATTGAATTCTTTGAGAATAGCGATGTATGGCCACGAAAAACAAGTTCGAAGTGAAACGGGTGAAGAATTCAAATGGTGACGATGTTATCGGAAAGGTATCTTGTCACGAAAGTCAAAACTTTGCATTCAAACGAAAAACTGTAGTTCGATACAAGATTTGGAAAGAAATTATGGCTGTGCATGTTAGGTAGAAAACATGTATGATATGCAGACTAATGTATCCTTATTCCAGGTGACAAAAACGGCAGTGAATTTAAACTCTGTTTGGTCTTGGGAAATGTGAAAGTCCCTAACAGCGCTTATTATTTGGTGCCACTGGGAGCCGCGGTCACCACCCACCCATCGAACAACTAAATATATTAAAAAGAACTGGTTGTGACCCTAGATGGTGTGCGGGTGACATGAAATTCCAGGACCAATTGATCGGTCATAGTGGTGCAAGCTCCAAGAAAAGCCGCATGTTCTTGTGAGGCTGACTACTTCTCCGATATCCAAAACAAAGCGAACAGCATTTACCGTGGTCCGAAATTCGTTTACGAACAAATCAGTGTCCCATACATCACGCCACCCTCGTTCCATATCGGCATGGGAATAGCCCAGAGGTAGGTATGGATTCGCTGTTCTGCTAGATATGGCCACCGAATGCAAAGAAAGTGTTCAGCACGAACCAGAACAATCTGAAAAAAACATTTGGATTTGTTAGGCATTTTACTGGACGTGATGCGCAGATTCCAAGCACATTACATCGTTTTGTCAAAGGTTCAAGTTGCAGTATGCGCACCAGAAAGATGTCTGTTTTGAGATCGCAAAGTGCAAAGAGCAGGAGTTTTTTCGACAACATTGGTTCAATGTATTTGTTGCGAGGAGACGAGCCAGAGGAAGCCGGAGGAAATGGAAGTCGTCTTAGATTTAGAGCCTGACTGGAGTTGCTTAAAACGCTGATGCGGTCAAAGTGATAGAAAAGGTGAAAGATAGATTGGGTGAGTTGAAGAATGAATAAAAGTAGGAGAATTGGCAACTATAAAAAAAACCAATAATAAATATTATAGGACTTTGAAGCACGCCCCTGACGGGAAAGACAGTAAGCGAATGGAACTGCATTCGGTTTGGGCTTGCCCAAGCGCCGATATGAATGCTCACAAAAAGGATTTTTGGGCGAATCATGTGATACAACGGCGCTACCTCGAAATAGAACCTTTTCAAAATAGAAATGTGCCGAAATAGAACGTGACGCGAAATAGAACTGCGTGAAATAGAACTGTTCTGCATTAGAACTGTTCCGAAATAGAAATGTTCCGAAATGGAACCGCGTGGAATAGAACTGTTCGAAGATAGAACCGCGTGAAATAGAACTGTACTCCGTTTTAGAGCGTTTTAGCGCAATTGGGTGAAGACTATTGAATAAATGGCCAAACAGAAAAAGTTCCACTCAGTGGCGTGACCTGTAACAACCGTGGCATTGCGTTGGATTTCAGTTGAAGAGCGTTTTCTTTTTATTGACTGGGTTCTATTTCACGCGGTTATATTTCGGTACAGTTCTATTTCACGCAATTCTAATTCGGGACAGTTCTAATTCAGAACAGTTCTATTTCACGCGGTTCTATTTCGCGTCACGTTCTATTTCGAAACATGTCTATTTCGAAAAGGTTCTATTTCGAGGTAGCGCCGATACAACTGCTTGAAAAAGCGACATCAAGGCATCGAGCAGTACGCATCGACGTGGAATTTATCAAAAAACGTTTGATTTCCCTATTAAAAACTTTAAATTAATTATTTATTTTTTCCACCAAGAAACCAAGAAAGCCTGTTAAACATAATGGGACCGTATATTCAAATTAGCATCAATTGGGTGAGCAGATGAAGGTGACCTCTTGTCTTTTTCAGCCGAAGCTGATGGCAAATCTTCCTTCGTTCCTTTCACCTTTATCTCTTTGCTTTTTGGCTCCTTGCTCCCCTCCTTTTTGCCAACTTTCGGGTCCGGCTTCATTGGCATTTTTACTTTTGGTAGGTTTTTCATTCTTGAAACCCTTTTCGAATTTTCCGTATAAAAAGATGGTCCCTCTTCAGTGTCCGTGGTCTTCGTGTGATTGTCGTTCATTTCAATGCGGATCGTGTTTTCGAATTGGGGATCTTAAATTGTTCATTTTAAATGGATATTCAGATTAATTAAAACTCGAAAAATCTAACCTAAGACGTTATCCGCCGTTGACCCTATATCTTTATTCGCACCGTAGTCCTCATTATTGTTATTCTTCAACTCCAACACCGCATCGTCACTATGCTTCTTCTTATCGTCCTTCTTATTCTCCTCCTTTGTCCCCTTCTCATCACTTTCCCCGTCTTTCTTCTCAGTGGCTTTTACCGTCCCTGGCGATTTAGCAGAAGTCGGGTTGCACGAAATTAGGCTGGGGTGACCATCAGTTTTATCACAATGTTTTTTGGAGCAGTTTACAGTGGTGCTGAGCAGCACAATAGTTACTGAATATGGGATTTCATGTAATAAGAACAAGCAGAGTTACGACGCTCCGATGTTCCGCAGGTCGCTGCTAGACTTTCTGCGGAATGGCGAAGCGTTGTTCTATAGCTGGCCATTAGCAGATGAGCAGATGATGTGCAGCGGATGGGCAGTGCACTGCAAACATCAGTAGTGGGCAGCCCGTTTAGCAGTGAAGTGCAGAACATCACAGCGCCGTCCAATAGCTGCCCAACATTTGTTCTCTGGTGAGCGGAACACCTTAGCTGCTCATCAGACATACTTATGGGCAGCTCATGAACCTGCCATCTATTTTGAAAACTAGGCGACTTACCGCTTTGAAAAACGGCAAACCAAATGACTGACATTTGCCAGCTGGCAAAAAGCCGTGCAGTTTCCAATGGTAATTGGTTTAGCAAGCAATTTTGGAATGAATCAATCATTAAAATGTAAATGAAAGTTTAGGCGAAGATTGGACAGAAACGGTGTGAAATTTCATGTAAAGGGGGCATGGTTCAATGTCACGTTTATTGGTTTTTCTGAGCAATAAGTGGGTGTGGCTATCCATTTGACTATAATGGCCGTCAAAAAAGGAATTTTCGGTAGTTTGGCTCAATTTGGGGCGATTTGCCCACTAGCTGCCTATCTGCTGCCCACATGCTGCCGATCAGCTGCCCATCTGCTGCTCAATAGCTGCCCACATTCTGCGGATTTGCTAAGCTGCCCATTAGCTACTCATTAGCTGCCTACCCATTAGTTGCCCATAAACTGCCCATAATCTGTCTATCAGCTGCCTACAAATTAGTTGCCCATCAACTGCCCACTAGCTGCCCATCAGCTGCACCAGACAGTTTCCTAGAAGCAATTTTTTAAATATTGGAAAAAAGTGATTTCAAAAAGAAAGTAGAAGAAAGATAAAATAGAAATTTTAAAAAACTTGAATATAAAAAAAATTAACCCGTGAAAACTCTGAACTTTCGCGCTTACTTTACACCACAAGGTTAGTATAAAAGAACAGAGCATCGCTCAATTCTTCATTACGTCTTTATACGAACCACAGGATCGAAAATGACGTCCGCTTATTTCGGAGTAGCTGGCGGAGGTAATGCAGGAGCACAATCGGCGTACTTTGGAGTCGGAGGAGGACCAGCTGGAGGTGGAGGTGCATCAAAGCTTGGAGGAGGAGGAGCTGCGCCACCGCCAGGAACATCTTGCTACTTGGGAGCCGGAGCCGGAGGAGGTGGAGGAGGAGCCCAATCGGCCTACTTTTCCGTCGGAGGAGCTCCGTCGCTTGGAGGAGGAGGTGGAGGAGGAGGAGCCTCAGCTGCCGCTCCGCCGTCGTTTGCCCCACCTCGTGAGTTTTTTGGCTTTTTTTGGCTACCCACATATTTATTTAACATAACCTCATTCATTTCAGCAGCCGGTGGAGGTGGAGGAGCATCTACAATGACAGCAGTCGGAGGAGCGCCACGTGGAGCATCCACCATGACCGCTGTTGGTGGAGCCCCAATGGGTGGCGGAGCCTCTACGATGACTGCTGTGGGCGGAGCTCCAGTTGGAGGAGGTGCTAGCACAATGACCGCTGTCGGAGGAGCCCCAGTTGGAGGAGGAGCGTCTACTATGACCGCCATTGGAGGCGCGCCACGTGGAGCATCGACTATGACTGCTGTGGGCGGTGCCCCAATGGGTGGTGGAGCATCCACCATGACTGCTGTGGGCGGAGCTCCAGTTGGAGGAGGAGCATCGACGATGACCGCTGTTGGAGGAGCCCCGGTTGGCGGTGGTGCCTCTACTATGACTGCTATCGGAGGAGCCCCTCGTGGAGCATCGACTATGACTGCTGTGGGCGGTGCTCCAATGGGAGGAGGAGCGTCTACTATGACTGCTGTGGGCGGAGCCCCAGTTGGAGGAGGTGCTAGCACAATGACCGCTGTTGGAGGAGCCCCAGTTGGCGGTGGCGCCTCTACTATGACTGCTATCGGAGGAGCCCCACGTGGAGCATCTACCATGACTGCTGTTGGCGGAGCCCCAATGGGCGGAGGAGCCTCGACTATGACTGCGGTGGGCGGAGCCCCAGTTGGAGGAGGAGCATCGACGATGACCGCTGTTGGTGGAGCGCCACGTGGAGCTTCCACGATGACTGCTGTGGGCGGAGCTCCAGTTGGAGGTGGATCCTCTACCATGACTGCTGTTGGTATGGCGGGTGGAGCATCTGCTCTTGGTGGAGCCCCAGCCGCTCCAGTGTCGATGAGCGGTGGAGGCGGAGGTGGTGGTGGCGGAGCCGTTTCTGGATACTTTGGAGTCGGTCAAGGAGCCATGGGAGGCGGAGGAGCTGGAGCACAATCTGCCTACTTTGGTGTCGGAGGTGGACCAACTGGCGGAGGAGGTGGTGGAGCAAAGTCAATGGGCGGAGGCGGTGGTGGAATTCCTGGACAATCCGTGTACATGGGAGCTGGAGGTGGAGGAGGAGCTGGTGCTGGAGCTACGTCGGCTTATTTTGCTCCAAAGTAACTGAACTCGAACTTTGTATTCACATCTGAGAATGAATCGAGATTTATTTTTGTTTTCTTCAAATTGGTTTCTGAGAGTGTGCAGAATACTAATTATTTGGGTCCGTCTGAAATGTTTTATAATATGTTCTGAACGGAGGTGATTATGGGGCTATACAGTTAAAGGGATAATTACAGAATAGCCACCCAAAATAGGTACCCATTTCAAAATAGGTACCCATTTGACTCGCTATAGTATAGCCAACCACGCACACACACGCACTTACGCGCACACAGCGGTATGATTTCCGGCGCCGCGCATGAAGATGCCTGGTAGTTTGCCTATTTTCGTCGTTAAAAACTTATTTTCTCTATCAATTTGTTGAATTTCACCGAAATTATAGCATCTTCTGATTCTGTATTCCGCAAAAAATTATGGATGGCTATTTTGGAGTTATGGGTGGCTATTCTGGAATGCGGGGTGGCTATTCTGGAATTATGGTTGGTTATTCTAGAATGATGGGTGGTTATTCTATAGCCCGTTGATGTGGGTACTTATATTGGAGTGCAAGGGTGGCTATTCTGAAATATTCCCTAGGAAACCAGTATAGCCACCCATTACCACTGAGTGGGTGGCTTAACTGTAATAATATATTCCAGTAAAAACACCCATATATTTCAAAATAGCCACCCACAGAAAATCGCAAAAATCCTATTTTTCAGTTGTGTGGGTGGCTATACTATAGCTTGGGTACCTATATTGTAGTGGGTGGCTATACTGGAATTTTCCCATTTTTCTAATTTTTTAGGATTTTTCCCTGATTTTTCTGGAATTTCTTTGAATTTTATCGATTTTCTAGGTATTTTCTTTAATTTTTCGATAATTTGCCTCTAGTTTTCCTGCTTTTACACTGGTTTTTCTGGACGTTTTCTAGAATTGTTCACCGATTTTTCTAAATTTTTTCCTAGACTAGGTTTTTTCTTAAAATTTTCCCTAGCTTTTCTAGATGTTCTTGTTCTAATTTTTCATAAATTTAAAAGCGATTTTTCAACATTTTTTCTCTGAAATTTCATGAATTTTTTTTCTAGCCATAAAAAACGGGGAAAATTCTACAAAAAAATACATGTAGTTTATTTGAAAACAAAAAAAAAATATTCAAGTTCCCTTTCTCTTAGCATTTCCTGGCGATCTTGCAATCGGCGTGGCTAGCCCCATATTATCAGCCTGTTGTGCTCTAAACGATTTCACCGATCCTTCCACACTCTCCTTCTCCTTCTTCTTCTTCTTCCCTTTAGAAGTAGCCAACTGGATCGTCGATTTACAATTCTTCTGCTGAGACTCATCAGGCGCTTTCGACGTCTTTTGCATCTCATCCTTGTTAATGTCATAGGTAAAGTGTTGCTCCGTCTTTTGCTCTCTTTCCACTTTAATCGGTTGTGGTGACGGGGCAAAACAAGTTCGTCGTCGCGAATCTTTGGATTTTTCCAGCTTTGCATTCTTCTCGCGCTCTTTAATCGTTTGACGGCCCGATTTTTTTCTCTCTTCCGATTTTCGTAGATCGTCAGTTTTTCGTTTCTGATCTGATCGACGACGGTCTTCCTTCTTCTTCTCTTCAGTCTTTTTCAACTCTTCCTCTTTTTTCTTTTTCTCTTCTTCTTTCTTTCGTTCACTTTCTTTTCGTTTTTCCTCTTCCTTTTTCTTCTCAATTTCCTTCCTCTCCTTCTCCTTCTCCTCCTCCTCGTCCGGTTTGCTTCCAGTTAATGAAGTCGTGTCACAACCCTTAAATAAAAAGTTGATATTCCTTAAAGGAGGTTGGGGCATTCCCTCCCTCCCTCCCTTCCCTTCCGTACAAAAGCCCCCAACCAAACCCTGAAACCAACAAACTCACCACTCCAACAGAACCCCATGGCAACTTCAAAAGCGGCTTCACCACATACTGATCCCCGCCCGGCACATCCTTCTTCTCATTCGGCCGAAACGCCTCCTCCAACATTTGCACCGTCGCCGCCTCATCCAACGCCGCCTCCTTCGACTTCATCTTTCTATTATACTTCTTCTGCACCGCCTCCAACTCGTCACACTTTTTGCGCATCCCATCATAGTCCATCGGATCCAGGTGGCTATACTTTTGCTCTTTCATTCTTTGCGAGAGCATCTCGTAAATCATGTGGTAGTCGGGTCGATCCGAGTAGCCAAGAGACTTTAAATGGGTGAGAATGGGCTCCAAAAAGCTGACAAATGGGGTGGCGGTGACAAACTTGTCAAACGTCTCCTCTTTAAGGAATTCTATTCTGTCGGGATTGTTGGCGTTGGCCCATGGGAGATCTGTTTTCAGCTCAATAATCATGTAGAGCCAGGCGAAAAGGTCATCCACTCGGCCTTGCTCTTTTCGGAGATGCATACGTGGTGAACAGTAGCGGAAGGTTCCTCGAAAGCGGCACTGGAAAAAAAAACGATAATCAAATTAAAGCAGTTAATGGGCAGGTAGTGGGCAGGTAGTGGGCAGGACAGAATAGCCACCCATATATTTCAAAATAGGTACCCATTTGACTTGCTATAGTATAGCCACCCACAGTCGGCGCCGCGTGGGAGGCTATTCTGGAATTATGGGTGGCTATTCTGGAATTATGGGTGGCTATTCTATAGCCCGTTGATGTGGGTACCTATTTTGAAATATATGGGTGGCTATTCTGAAAGATTCCCTAGGAAACCAGTATAGCCACCCATTACCACTGAGTGGGTGGCTTAACTGTAATAATATATTCCAGTAAAAGCACCCATATATTTCAAAATAACCACCCACAGAAATTCGGAAAAATCCCATTTTTCAGTTATGTGGGTGGCTATACTATAGCGTGGGTACCTATATTTTAGTGGGTGGCTATACTGAAATTTTCCCGGCCCACAATCAGGGGTGGGACCAAAAAAAAAATTTTTTTTCAATTTTTTTTTGGGGGTTTTTTTTTTGGATGAGACAAACAATTTTTTTTTTCGAGGATTTGGATGACACAAAAAATTTTTTGATTTTTTTGTTCGATTCTAAGAGTGAGACCAAACATTTTTTTTTGGTAATTTTTTTAAGGACAAAAAATTTTTCAGTGGGCAGCTAATGGGCGGCAGTTAATAGGCAGCAGATGGGCAGCTGATCGGCAGCTAATGGGCATCTAATAAGCAGCATTTGAGCAACTAGTGGGCAGCTACTGGGCAGCCAATGAGCAGCCAATGGGCAACCAATCGACATATATTAAGCAGCTGAATTTAAACTCACACTTTCTCTTGGATGCCGAATGAGCCACTCGTTTTTAATACCACGCATCGCGTACTGTCTCCCCATTCCAAAATCAATCAAATAAATGACCGGATTGCCTTCTCGGTAATCCAACGTGACGTTGCACGGCTTCAAATCGCGGTGGATGTAGCATGCTTCGTGGACCTTAAAAATACTTCCTTAAGTGCTCTACTTACGTATACTTACCGTCTTAACAGCTTGCAAGCTTCTAATAGCCACTCTCAGGATCGTCGACTCGGTAAACTTGCCCTTGAGCAGATGATGTACCTTCTGAAGATCCAGCCCGCACAACGACATGACGACGAACCGAAACTCCGGCTCGATTCCAGAGTCGTACAATTGGATGGCACAACTCAACCCGCGCAGGTTTTTCATTACTTCTACCTCGATTTTCAGCATCGAGTCCTTGCCCTCCTCGGTTTTCTCCATTTTCATCGCCGCCTCTTGACCGGTTATCACGTGCATTACGTGCACCACTTTTCCAAACGCTCCCGAGCCCAACACTCGCACCGGTGCCCATTTTCCACGTACTGGCTGCAATTAGGGCTTACGGAAAGGTAAATGCGCCCTGTCGCATTCTCTGCGTCTCCACAGTGCAGAGCGTTCGTTCTGTAGAGTTGAATGGAGACGCAGAGAAGCGAGAATTGGGGTGCACGCAAAAACTAACGACGTCCATATCGAGTTTTATACTCGGCAGTTTATCTTCTTCTGTCATTTCGATGAAACCGTCTTTGTGACTTGTCTATGCAATTAGGAATGATTTGAAGAACGTTTATGTTTCTTTTTTATTTGAATTTATTGATTTGTGGTAAGGTCACGTAACTTAAGGACGCACACCCTCTCCTCGCAAAAACAAAAGCAAAATTTTTGCTCGGTCACAACGTTTTTCAGACATTTCTCTAATTGTTGGTGTTGAAATTTCACACGTTTATGACGTCATTTTAGAGAAAAATTACAAAAATAATGCAAAAAATCGAAAACTTCGTTGAAAATTTTTTTTTTCAAAAACAAGCTCTTACAAGAATTTTTAGAATTTTCCGAAACTTTGCCACAACATTTTTTAAAACATTCTCTGATTTTTGGTGTTGAATTTACGCACTTTTATGGCGTCATTTTCAAGAAAAATTAAACTAAAAAATTCGAAAAAAATTCGAAAAAAATTTTATTTTCTCAAAAACCATTTCTTCCAATTTTCTAATACTTTGTCAGAACGTTTTTCAGACATTTTTCTGATTTTTGATGTTAAAATCACAAACTTATATGACGTCATTTTCGAGAAAAGTTACACTAAAAAATGAAAAAAAAATTTCAAAAAAAATTTTTTTTTTCTCAAAAACCATATCTTAGAATTTTCTAAAACTTTGTCACAACATTTTTCAGACATTTTTCTGATTTTCGATGTTAAAATTACAAATTTTTATGACGCCATTTTAAAGAAAAATTACAAAAATAATGCAAAAAAAAATCGAAAAAAAAATTTTTTTTTCAAAAACCATTTCTTAGAATTTTCTAAAACTTTGTCACAACGTTTTTCAGACATTTCTCTAGTTTTTGATGTTAACATAACAAACTTTTATGGCGTCATTTTAAAGAAAAATTACAAAAATAATGCAAAAAATCGAAAACTTCGTTAAAATTTTTTTAATCAAAAACAAGCCTTTAGAATTTTCCAAAACTTTGCCACAACGTTTTCTAGAGCATTCTTCATTTTTGAATTTAAAATTACGCACTTTTATGACGTCATTTTTGGAAAAAAAAGTGCAAAAATAAGGCAAAAAATCGAAAACTTCGTTGAAAAATGTGAAGATTTTCAAAAAAAAAAGTTTTTTTCTCAAAAATGAATTCTTCGAATTTTCTAATACTTTGTCACAACATTTTCCAGACATTTCTCTGATTTTTGGTGTTGAAATCACGCACTTTTATGACGTCATTTTCAAGAAAAATTGCACTAAAAAATGTAAATAAAATTCGAAACAAATTAAAAAAAATTTTTTTTTTCAAAAACCATTTCTTAGCATTTTCTAAAACGTTGCCACAACAGTTTCTAAAACATTTTCTTATTTTTGGTGCTGAAATTACGCACTTTTATGACGTAATTTTAAAGAAAAATTACAAAAATAATGCAAAAAATCGAAAATTTCGTTAAAAATTTTTTTTTCGAAAAACTACTCCTTAGAAATTTTTGAAACAAATTCATTATCATATTTTCATGTTTCAGATTCAGAAAGCAATAATCATCTTCTTTGGCATCTTCTTCTTCTTATTTTTCCTATTTTTCTTCATACTCTCGCTCGTTTGCTCGCTGCTATCACCGCTATCACTCTGCGAAGATATCGACACAAAACTGCGTCGTTTCTCCGATTTTTGACGGTTCTTACGGTATTTTCTTCCAGCGCTGTGCATCTTTGCGCAAACCTGGACGCATTGTTGACAGCTTCCACACTTGTCACAGGCCATCGTTCTGGAAGAAGAAGAAGGGTGGTACCACAAAAAATATAAAGGAAAAAAAAATGAATAAAACCTCTCCGACAGTGCTGAGCTGTTTTTTGATTGTAGCTCTTTATTTTTCATCTTTGCCACTTCTTCGTCGTGCAGTCGGATTGCCAGCTCATTGAGCATTTTTCTGGCTTTTTCTCGTTGAGCTGCACTTGTTCGTCCGGGGAATGGGATAACGGCAAGTGGGTGAGAGAGGGGGCTGAAAAAAGAAGGTAATGAGCGGGTTTCTGGGCTAGTGGGCGACTGGTAGGCGATCAGCGCCCCTCGTGGGCGATAGTCTCTGGTAGAATGGGTGAGCCCCGCCACTCGAGGAGAATGAGCGACTTTCGCCATTTAAAAAGGTGGGTGACCACCGCCCTCAAGTAAAGTAGGCGACTTCCGCCTTCCAAACAAGGTAGATGACCCAGGCCTTCAAGCAGATGGGCAACCTACGCTCCTAATTAGGGTGGGCGATCCTCCACCTCCAAGTAGGGTAGGTGTCCCTTACCTCTCAAGCAGTATAAGCTGACACCGCCCCTCAATAAAGTGGGAGGTGCATGCCCGCTCGTCCAGCGGCATAGGCGGTACTCGCCCCTCAAGCAATGTGGGTGGCCCCGCCCCTCAGGCAGGGTGGGCTCATTAAGCATTTTTCTGGCTTTTTCTTGTTGAAGCTGCTCTTGTTCGTCCGAGGAATGGAATTACGGCGAGTGGGTGGGACAGAGGGCTGAAAAAAAAGGGAAATGAGCGGGTTTCTGTGCTAGTGGGCGGCTGGTGGGCTATCAGCGCCTTCAAAACGGAAGTGGGTGATTTTCGCCCTCGCCCATATGAAGGGGCGGCCCTGGCCTCTCTTGCAATGTGGGTGACCCCGCCCCTTAGGCAGGCTGGGCGGCCCTTGCTTCTCTAGCAATGTGGGTGGCCCTGCCCTTCAAGCAGGATGAGCGGCTCTCACCCGTTAGGCTACTTGGGCGGTACTCCCCTTCAAGCTTTGTGGGGAACCAGTGCCCTTTGAGCAGAATGGACTGGGTGATCCTTACGCGTGAGGGAGGGCAGGGTAGCCCCATCCATCAAGCAGACGGAGGTGAGCCCCACCCCTCAAGCAAGATGGGCGGCTCCCACCCTCCCGCTAAACAGAATGGTCGACCCACGCTTCTAAACCAGGGGGGATGACTCTTGCCCCTCAAATACGGTGAACGACTCTCATCCCTCAAGCAACGTCGATGGCCCGGCCCTTCAAGCAATGTGGGCGGTCATCGCCTCTCAAGCAGGGCGGGCGAGAAGCGCCCCTCAAGTGGGGTCGTCGGCTTTACCCACACAAGCGATGACCGGATGGGCGCTCATCTCCCTTAAACCTGATGGGCGGTTCTCGCCCATAACCCGGATGGGTGGTCTTTGCCCTTTCCTCCCAGAAGCATCCCGCGATCTTGTCATGACCGGATGGGTGGTCTTCGCCCTTTCCTCCCAGAAGCATCCCGGGATCTCGTAATGACCGGATGGGTGGTCTTCGCCCATTCCTCCCAGAAGCATCCCGGGATCTCGTCATGCCCGGATGGGTGGTCTTCGCCCTTTCCTCCCAGAAGCAACCCGGGATCTCGTCATGCCCGGATGGGTGGTCTTCGCCCTTTCCTCCCAGAAGCATCCCGGGATCTCGTAATGACCGGATGGGTGGTCTTCGCCCATTCCTCCCAGAAGCATCCCGGGATCTCGTCATGCCCGGATGGGTGGTCTTCGCCCTTTCCTCCCAGAAGCAACCCGGGATCTCGTCATGCCCGGATGGGTGGTCTTCGCCCTTTCCTCCCAGAAACATCCCGGGATCTCGTCATGCCCGGATGGGTGGTCTTCGCCCTTTCCTCCCAGAAGCCTCCCGGGATCCCGCCATGACCGGATGGGCGGTCCTCGCCTTTAACCCGGCCTTCGCCCTTCCCTCCCAGGAGCCTCCCCGGTGCTTTTCTAGACCCCCACTTACACTCCCAGATGATCACACGCCACCGGTTTCTTCTTTTTCTCCGAACTATCCTCTGCCTCAGAACTGGAACTTTCCGACGATACACTACTCTGATTTTTACTCATCATCATTCTTGGCTTCTCTTCAGGTTTCTCCTCAGTTTTTTCCTCAATTTCAGAACGTCTTCTAAAGTGGAACGTCAACTTGTCCTCGGTACGTTCCTTCAGTTCCCAAGTGTCAATTCTGCTCATCGTACTTCCGCGTTCTGAATAACATTGAACAGAAATATAGAAAAAAATAATTTACTTACAAAACTTTCAAGTGATCTCTGAGAAATTTCAAAATTGAAATGATATTTCAAACCAAACGCAAAATTTTTTGTTTCTTTTTCTGTTGTTCGTTAATGAAAGTGTGTTCACGTTAAAAAGCGTTATTGACGTGAAATTTTTAAAAAGTGTGCAATTTTGCGTGGCGGTGTTTGCAGACAACAGTAATCTGACACACTTTTTGTTGTTTGCAAGCCGTCTCCCAGCACTACTCGTTCCATTTCCGCGGCAAGATAAGGGTAAACAA
This sequence comes from Caenorhabditis japonica, assembly GCA_963572235.1. Lineage (NCBI taxonomy): Eukaryota > Metazoa > Nematoda > Chromadorea > Rhabditida > Rhabditidae > Caenorhabditis > Caenorhabditis japonica. Next base: position 18,295,109 of record OY754343.1, on the reverse strand, counting down.
GAGCGAGAGAAAATGTGTCATTCTGGCCGAGTGGTCTAACACAGGTAAACCGCAAATAGTTTAAAAAGTGTCTCGAAAGAGTTTTGGTGCGGAAAGAGTCCCAAAAGAGTCTAGGGTGAATTGTGAACCGCAAAAGTGTATCGAAAGAGTGGCATTCTGATAATTCAAACGAATTCTTTTCAGAATCTGTTGAAATTCTTTTGAAATTCTTTCTGCTTCAGAGAATTTGAGAAGATTATCAAAAGAATTGCAAAAAGGCATGCGCTACTTGCAAAAAGGGCGGAGCCTAAATTATTGAAATTTTTTTTTGCCATTTCTTCTCATTTTTAATAATTTTTGGTTATTTTTCTGCTATTTTCAGCCTTTTTTTGATTAAATTTTTGCCGGTATATGTTATTTTTGAAATTTATAAGCGGTGTGTAGAGAAATTTTCGAGGTTTAGGAGCTATTTTTGTCGAGACATAGAGTTGCCGATTTGATCGATTTTGTAAGTCCGCTCGTCGGAACATGTCCGGTCATTAGTGCGTCGGGCAGTATTATTATCGTCTTAACAAATGCTAATCCTGAAAAAAAATTTAAAAAAAAAATTAAAATTTCTGTTCTAAATTCAAAAACACTCAAACACCGCGTTGCAATTCGTTTGTTTTCACAATACTTCAAACAAACATTAGTTTTTAGCGGTGTTTCGCACTGGATTTGGAATGGGCTCAGCGACTGGGAGTACGAAAATTTCACGCCAAATGTTCAGTGAGTTTATTTGAAATTTCGTACCCGAAAAAAATCTTTCATATTTAGTGATCGATCGACAGGAAACAGGATAGCTCGGTTTGGCTCGAAACTAATGCAATCACCTTCTGAAAATGTTGGTGTTTTTTTTTTGGAAACGTCTAATGAATATTATTTTCAGAGGCTCGAGTCGAATAAAGTTTGAGTTAGACACGAAACAAATCACATCGAAAGTGTTGTTCCGAAATACAAGGAACCATCTGTTGCGGGATCCAGGCGGCTTATAAATTGCGCCTCTATTTTGTTAATGGTTTTCGTTGTATGTAACACCGGTGTGTTTGCAGTAAGTTTTTCAAACGGAAAAATACCGTTTTGTACGCAGGCAATTTATTTCCCCTGGGTTCACGAACAACTGGTGGTTACGACGCTCCAATGTTCCGCAGTTTTTCAATGCGGTCTCGTAGCAAATACTGCATAACAGTAAAAAACTACGAAACATCGGAGCGTCGTCAGCACTAGTCATTCGTGAACACATAATAGAACTCGACTGTGTGTTTAACAGTGTTTTTTTCCGTTTGAAAATAATTTACGGGCCAACACACTGCATTACTTTGTTGTGTTCGTATTGTTCATTAATGATATTTTAAATCTTTCAATCTAATAAAATATATCGGCGAATTTCTTGCAAATGAAAGATACAATTAGCCCAACGGAATAAGCAAATTTTCTCAAAAGAGTTTGAAAAGAATGCGCAAAAAATGTGGAAAGAGTTTCAACAGATTCTGGGAGACTCTTTCTGTGCACTTTTTAGAGTCTACGCCCGCACTCCTTTTAGAATCTGTTGAAACTCTACGCGGTTTACCTGTGAAGGCGCTGCGTTCAGGTCGCAGTCCTCTCCGGAGGGCGCAGGTTCGAATCCTGCGGATGACAGATCTTTTTATATTTTTTATTATTTTTTGGTTGTTGGACTTTCAGATTTTTAGATTATTAGGTCACTGAACGTTCAGGTGGAGAATAAATTGGTATTTGATCGGACTGGAATAATTGGTAGACGGGACAGAAACCAGAGGTTAACAAAGTTTGTTTTAGGGGGTAAGTACAAGCTATGACTATACCCCCCGTTCTTTCTAATTTTTCAGTTTCGCATACTTTTTGTTTGTGACTTTTTTCTTTTTGTTATCTGTTTTAACTTATGTTAGAAGGAAGCAAAAACAGAAAAGGAAAAAGAAAATTTGGTTACCTTAATGGAGTCTACTGTTTGTTATGAATGATCTCATTTTTTATGCGTCAGGCTTTGGTTGAATTTGTTTTTTTTTTGTGATTGTTTGATCATAATACAGTAATCTATAATTGAAAAACACACTGTCACGTGTGAGAGAACAACATTTAGGTGGAAAAAAAAAACAATTTTTTAAAATGTTTTTTAAATAATTTTTTTAATTCAATTTTTTTAACACTTATTTTGTGTTTGTGACTTGTTGTTTATGCTTTTCAAATCCACGTGGTTTAACTTTTAATGAGCAACCTCCCGTAAAATGTAAAATGCATTGAAACGTACGTTTTCTTACTCCATTCTACACAATTTTTCACATTTTTGCTCATTGATCTTGATCTCACTGATCGGAGGGTGACACTCTCTGTTTTGGTTGGTTATTACTATACTGAATCACTTTTTATACCCAGAAACTTTGGAAAAATCCACTACTGTGGATTTTATGGAGTGGCTCATAATTATTGCAACAATTGCCACAAGCCCAAACTTTTTTTCAAATTTGGCGCTAGCTGCAACGTTTTGGCGCTTTTATTTGTTTTTTGTAGCTTCCAAAAACCCTTGTTGTCAATTAGATCACTTTCAAAATTTTAAAAAATTTGAAAATAAGATTTTATTTTTTTTTGGATTTTATTTCAATAATTTTGAGGCACTCTTTGAAAGCCCATTTTCTGTTGTTTTTAATCAATTTTCAGCAAAACTGCAAAACGCAAAATTTCTAGGCCAGCAAGCAAAAGCTAAGCCACTCCTCGTGTACTCCTTTTGGACAAAGTCTTCTGGAAAAAAAAAATTTTTTTTTTGAAAAAATTATTAAAACCCCGAAATGTTATACTATTTTCAACAAAAATTGAACATAACAATGAAGAAAAAAAACAAAAAAAAATTAAATTAATTTTTGGGGAATTTTTTTGGGGTTTTAAAAAATTAAAAAAAAAATTTTTTTTTTGAAATTTTTGGTCTTTTCAACTTTATTTACATTCGCCAGAATTTTCAAAAATTAACAAAATAAGCAACTGAAAGCAAAAAAAAAAGATGCAAAAAAAGTTCAGTGATGCAAAAAACTATAATGACCAATAGAAGCCCAAATAAAAAAAAATATGGCATGGCTAGAATTTTTGAACAATTGCAACGTTTTAGAGCCTTCAGAACTTTTTAAATAAAGCTTAACTATGAGAATTTGACGGCAAATAGCCCTTTTCTAGCTTGCGCGCCAAACTCGTGCCGATAACCGATTAGAGGCGACAGTTATGGTTACCTGACGATTTCGAACGGCTATAACCGCCATATCTGCGCTAATAGCCATTAAGGTGCCAACTAATAGCTATTAGCCATTTTGCCCGGCTAACAGCGCGCCGTGAGCCTATTATGAGCCAATTATTCCCTAGTAATGGCTAGCTGCCATTTTCGATAGGCTATTAGCCGATTAGGTTCCAATTGTGGCTCGGTTATGGCTAATAGTTAATAGCCAAATCAGCACAAAAATATGCGTTCTATTCCTGGCTATGTTCCGCGAATTATGTATAAATTTTGGCTTTTCTTTTCTTTTTTGTTTGATTAAATTTCGCGAATATGTACGTTTGTTTTCAATTGTAAAGGAAAAAATATCACAATTAGAAAAACCAGTTTTGTTTTTGTCTGATATTAAATTCCAGTTTGTCTTTTTATGTTTTGCTCGTGTTTTTTAGAGTATTAAAGTATAAATATAGGAACTTCAAGTCTAGGTCTTGGCACTTTTATTTTTGGATTGGAAGCAGTTCTCTCTGACTCTATGAGTTCTATTACCATCAGTCAAGATATAGCTTTAACAATACGGTACTTTGATAATTTAACTTTTACCCTCTTGGCGTTTTCCTTATTTGCTATTTAGCGGCCCTCATTTTTCAGAAAAATGCATTTTAATTCATTTAAATAGCTGGAGGACCCATTGGATCTTATCTAGGATCTCTAATCTCTAAACTAAGGGTAATACAGTACCCTCTTGCTAAACTCACGGCTACATGGCTATTAGCCGTTGAAACTTACTATGAGCCGTTTAAAATGGCTATTAACCACTGAATGCTACAAATTACACAGCTACATGGCTATTCACCGATGAAAATGGCTATAAGCCTTTAAAATGGCTATCAGCCGCTTTAAATTACAGTAATTATTGGTTCAATTTTCTTGCCGGCTACCATATTATCCCGTGCAAGTTTTATACGACACACCCGCTCACATTTTTGCACTGCGTTCAGTTGAAAAACCTGAGGGGGCGGAGTTTCGCCACTGCTTACTGTAGTCGGCAAGAATATTGAATTACCGTAAATTCTCTAATAGAATGGCCCTCATAATAGAACGGCCCTTAAAATAGAGCGGCCCCCCTAAAATAGACCGGCCCCTCTCATTTATAAAAAAAAAAATTTGCGGCGATCGGCCCGCCAGCAATCGAAAATTGGGTTACGGTATCTTCGAAAGCCCGCTAACACTTCCTAATTGGCGAAAATTCAATTTTGTTTGGTTTTTGGGTTACGGTATCCTCGAAAGTCCGCAAACACGAATAATTGGCAAAAATTCAAAATGTTAGATTTTTTGGGGTTTTTTTTGGGTTACGGCATTTTCAAAAGTCCGCAAACACTGCTAATTGGCGAAAATTCAATTTTATTTTATTTTATTTTTGGGTTACGGTATCTTGAAAAGTGTGTAAACACTTCTTATTCGGTAACATTTCAAAACATTTTCAATTTTTTTTTGTTTTTTTTTTTGGTTACGGTACCCTTGAAAGTCCGCAAACACTACTGATTGGCAAAAATTCAAATTTTTCGATTTTTTGGTTGTTTTTGGGTTATGGTATTTTGGAAACTCCGCAAACACTACTATGCGGGTGAAATTCAATTTTTTTTGTTTATTTTTGGATTACGGTACCCTTATAAGTCCGCAAACACTTCCTAATCAGTGAAAATTCAATTTTTTCAAATTTTTTTGTTTGCGGTATCTTCGAAAGTCCGCAAACACTACTAATCTAATCAAGAATGTCCATTGAAAACGGTTATTCTCAGTACGGAGCGCTGCAAATGCGCTCCCTTCGCACAGTGGTGGACGTGGCCTCGTTGGCGACGAAAGAGTGCAGAAAATTGAGAGAGCCGTGGCCGATGTTTTGCTCTGATTTCTCTAAACCTCACTCCAAATGCATGCGAAATTCTTTGTTCGATTGGAGCGAGTTATCAGCGTTTTATACCGAGTATACCGAGCGAGTGTATACCGAGTGTAATAGCCCAAAAAAATACGCACCAGCACTTTTTACTATTGTTCTTACGCAACGTGGGAATTATTTTGTTTTGTTTTTTTTTAATAAAAGTGCTTTTCTCCTTTCAATTTATTTGTTCGTCCTCGGCTTCAAAAAATATGTTCATTGACCGCGCGCGTGTACGTTTTTGATGTTACAAGCCTGCTGAGCCACCCATTTTTTCCAACTGCAATCGGCAAAATTGTGGAGTTAATCCAGATTTTTCTTTTCAAAATTTTTTTATTTCTACACCACCGAACTGCTAAGATATAGAACTGCTACTCTATAGAACTGCCACGTCATAGAACAGCTAACCCGAAAAAAGAAAAAAAAAACAAAAAAAATCGAAATTTGGCCGTCTAGTAGTGTTTGCGAACTTTTGAAGATACCGTACCGCAAAAATAAACAACAAAATCGAAATTTGGCTTTTCAGTAATGTTTGCGACTTTCAAAACTACCGTAACCCAAAAAATCGAAAAATTTGAATTTTTGCCGATCAACAGTGTTTGCGGACTCTCGAAGCTACCGTAACCCAAAAAAAAATTTTCGAACTTTTTTTTCAATTTGTAGTGTTTGTGGACTTTTGAAGATACCGTAACCCAAAAATAAGCAAAAAATCGAAAAATTTGAATTTTTGCCAATTAGCAGTGTTTGCGTACTTTTAAAGGTACCGTAACCCAAAAATAAACAAAAAATCGAAATTTGGCAGTCTAGTAGTGTGTGTTTGCCGACTTGCAAAGCTTAACCCAAAAAAAAAAAACAAAAAAATTGAACTTTTTCCCAATTTGTAGTGTTTGCGGACTTTTTAAGATACCGTACCGCAAAAATAAACAACAAAATCGAAATTTGGCTTTTCAGTAATTTTTGCGGACTTTCAAAACTACCGTAACCCAAAAAAACCCCCAAAAAATCGAAAAATTTGAATTTTTGCCGATCAACAGTGTTTGCGGACTTTCGAAGCTACCGTAACCCAAAAAAAAAATTCGAACTTTTTTTTTTTCAATTTGTAGTGTTTGTGGACTTTTGAAGATACCTTAACCCAAAAATAAGCAAAAAATCGAAAAATTTGAAAATTTGAATTTTTGCCAATTAGCAGTGTTTGCGTACTTTTGAAGGTACCGTAACCCAAAAATAAACAAAAAATCGAAATTTGGCAGTCTAGTAGTGTGTGTTTGCCGACTTGCAAAGCTTAACCCAAAAAAAAAACAAAAAAATTGAACTTTTTCCCAATTTGTAGTGTTTGCGGACTTTTGAAGGTACCGTAACCCAAAAATAAACAAAAAAATTGAACTTTTTTGCAATTTGTAGTGTTTACGGACTTTCGAAGGTACCGTAACCCAAAAAAAAAATTTCGAACTTTTCTTTTCAATTTGTAGTGTTTGTGGACTTTTGAAGATACCGTAACCCAAAAATAAGCAAAAAATCGAAAAATTTGAAAATTTGAATTTTTGCCAATTAGCAGTGTTTGCGTACTTTTGAAGGTACCGTAACCCAAAAATAAACAAAAAATCGAAATTTGGCAGTCTAGTAGTGTGTGTTTGCCGACTTGCAAAGCTTAACCCAAAAAAAAAACAAAAAATTGAACTTTTTCCCAATTTGTAGTGTTTGCGGACTTTTGAAGGTACCGTAACCCAAAAATAAACAAAAAAATTGAACTTTTTTGCAATTTGTAGTGTTTACGGACTTTCGAAGGTACCGTAACCCAAAAAAATCTAAAATATTTGAATTTTGTCAGGATAGTAGTGTTTGCGGACTTTCAAAGATACCGTAACTCAAAAATAAACAAAAAAACTGAATTTTTGCCCGGATAGTAGTGTTTTCGGACTTTTGAAGATACTGTTACCCAAAAATCGGCACAAAACAAAGAACAATTGGAAATTTCGCTGACTAGAACTGTTTGCGGACTTTTGGGGGTACAGTAACCCAAAAAAAAACAAATAAAATCAAGGTTTTTTCAAATATGTAGTGTTTGCGGATTTTTGAATCTACCGTAACCCAAAAAAAAACAAAAAAAATTTACTTTTGTCCGGATAGTAGTGTTTGCGGACTTTCGAAGGTACCGTAACCCAAAATCAAACAAAATAATCGAAATTTTGGCGTCTAGTAGTGTTTGTGGACTTTTGAAGATACCGTAACCCGAAAAAAAAAAACAAAAAAACAAGGTTTTTCCCAATATGTAGTGTTTGCGGATTTTTGAATTTACAGTAACCAAAAAATCGAAACAAAACAAGGAAAACATTGGAAATTTCGCTGTCTAGAAGTGTTTGCGGACTTTTGCGGGTACAGTAACCTAAAAAAATTCAGTCTTTGTGGCGATTTTTCAATGAATATTTAGCGACGCTAATTATAAATTTGTGAAGACACAAAAACATCCTCTGACGCATTCTCAATTTCTCAAAATGTATTAAAAAAATTGCTCCCTGATCTCCTAGCCGCCTATGTGATTGAATTAAGCTGATTAATGACGACATTGATTTCTTTTTGGACTGGTTTCAAATGCAAAAAGTTTCTGCCTGGCTTTAAAAAACACATTACCACCTGCCGATTCCTATGGTTTCAATTCAATCTCTCCAAATCATTTTTTTTTGCTCTGCTCCAACTTTCCCTTCCACTTTACTGATAAATGATTGAGCAGATAATCAGCAAAATACCCTCCCAACTCGCCGCACCGATTCCCCTCGTCGAGGGCCAATGGCTCAACATCACATTCGACGTGCCGATTCTCGTGGACATCAGTGTTCCGCTAACTGCCACTCTTATCACCATCTACACTTGTGAGCTGTTTTTCATCGTGTGCGGCATGTTTTTGATGGTCTACTTTAATTATTTTATCAATACGAGTCGGGTGATTCATGTGAATTTGCAATATTTGTTGTGCGTATGCACTGGGCTTTATTTGATGGCTAGTGCGGCCAGGTTTTATATGCTATTGGTGCAGTTTAAAGTGGTTACAGGTATGTATGTTTGTACGTTTGTTGCTTATGTTAGTTACATAAATAAGGTCGGGAAAAGCCAGCCTCTTTTGCATTTGCCGCGCATTTAATTTTATAGAGTTGTCGTGACTTTCCGCTAAAATGTATCAATTTTCTAGTTTTATGCGTGATAAAAGTCTTCAAAATTCCGATTGAAATATGAAAAATTCGTTATTTATATGAAAAAAAATTAAGCCACGCCCCCTTTTGCAATTGCCGCACAATAAATTTTTCCACGAGAAATTTCCGCTGAAAGTTTTCTATTTTATTAATTTTAACTGATCAAAAATGGGAATTTTTTCAATTTTTTTAATTCAAAGAAAAAAAAGTTAGCCACGCCCCTTTTTGCAATTGCCGCGCATTTAATTTTATAGAGTTGTCTTGTGACTTTCCGCTAAAATGTATCAATTTTCTAGTTTTATGCGTGATAAAAGTCTTTAAAATTCCGATTGAAATATGAAAAATTCGTTATTTATATGAAAAAAAATTAAGCCACGCCCCTTTTTGCAATTGCCGCACGTTCAATTTTTCGACGAGAAATTCTCCTTTTTATTAATTTTAACTTGTCAATGATGGGAAAAATTGCCATTTTTTTCAAAATTCAACCAAAAAAAAGTTAGCCACGCCCCTTTTGCAATTGCCGCACATTTTACTCTTAGTTGAGATTTTTTAAAATTAATTTTTTTATGGGCATTAAAAAATGTGGATTTTCCTATTTTTACGTTAAAAATTGCAAGTTTTAGAAAACAATTTTTAAAAAGTTAGCCACGCCCATTTTCGCAAGTTCCGCACATTCAATTTTGATCAATTTTTTGCGATTTATCCGCCAAAAGTTTTGGAATTTTATCAACTTATTCGAGCAAAAAATTGAATTGCTGACTATCGCATTTTAACGATCAAAAATTGCGAAAGGCGATATTTTTAAGGGGAATTATGAAAAATACTTAGCCACGCCCCTTTTTGCAATTGCCGCACATTCAATTTTTAGACGAGAATTTCCCACTGAAAGTTCTCATTTTTATTAATTGGAAATGATCAAAAATGGGAAAAATTGCAATTTTTCAAAGTTCAAAAAAAAAAGTTAGCCACGCCCCTTTTTGCAATTGCCGCACATTCAAATTTTTTTCGTTTAAAAAATCGATATTTTTGTGCAGTTTTTTCGTGAAAAACTCATTTTTATGGGGTAGGGGCGTAGCTCCGTAACCCCATTTTATAAATTAAGGTACCTCATTTTCCCATTTCAGAACTCAACACACCCTTCCTTTTGCTAGCCGGAATCATCCGTTTGGAGCACTACGGTCTCAGTCTGAGCTCTGTTTTAGTGGTCACCGTGGAGCGCTCATTTGCCACGTATTACGTCATCGATTACGAGTCAAAGCGACGAGTCTGGGTGGCCGTGTTTTGCGGTTTCATCGGCTTTGTGTATACGCAATTTTTCGTGATTCCGATCACTTTTTGTGAGTCTAACTGATGTGGTCTATTCAACTTTTTTTAAATTACAGTCAAAGCCCCACTATATTACATCCTTCTATTCTCCTCTTTATGGGCCTTTTTCGCCACTTTACTACTCTTCGGACTGCAAAAATTCAATGCCAAAGAGCTGCAAAGGCTGTCGTTTAAAGCCGAGACTTCCCAGAAGACGAAATGGGTGAATTACACGCTGAGCAAGAAATTTCAAGTGGAGGAGAATGTGAAAGTTATCAGAGTTTGTTATCTATTAATTTTTTAAATTTTTTTTCGCCTCATGTTTTGCTTTTTGCAGCTTCTACTAGCCATGAGTTCAATGATGATAGCGCTGCTCATGTTGGTGATAATTTTTCTGGTGGTGCCTCGATTTTACTTTGAAGCTGGTACCAGTGCGGGTCAAGTCATGATTTCCCTTTTTGACATTAACGTGGCTCTTGGAGCAATTTTTATTCCGATTATCTCGATTTGGCGGTTGCGGAAGACCCGGGAGCTTCCATTTACGGTAAATTTTGGAAAACAACTTTTTTGCTCCCAAAATGTATGCACGAAATGTCAAAAAACAGCTACAAACCGCAAACAATTGCCCAAAAAGCTCCGATTTACCTGAAATTTTTGAAAATCAGTGCAAAAATACTCCTGGATATTGTGAAAACAAAAATATTGCAACGCGGGGTTTGCGTATTTTTGAAATTCAAACGGCAATGAAAGAAATAGCATGGGAAAGAGATTCGTTCCCTTTTTGTTTGAAATTTTAAAAGTACGCAAACACCGTGTTCGTTGCAATTTTTGTTTTCACAATATGCTCAAAAAATTTCAGACCGAAATATCGATTTATATTTATTTTTCGATCTGAAATTTTCTGGGAATGTCATGTCCGGGAGTATTTTCGCCCCTATTTCCAAAAATTTGGCTCTCGGACGTTTCGAGAGTTTTTCTACATTTTGTCGTCGCGGTGTTTGAGGAATTTTCCTTAAAGGGGGTGCCAACTTTGTGGGGAAAGTGGCTTAAAATATACTCTTGGGTGGGGGATTTACGAATATCACATCGAAATCGCACGAAAAAAATTCTCTGATTTTTTATGATTTTTACAAAAAAAAAATAGAAGACCACGAGGAGTACACGAAAATCGTGGCCGTGGACTAGGAAACCCGCGGCCGCGGCTTCTAGAAAGATCCATTTTCACCAAAAATATTCATTTTTCGTGCAATTTTCCTCGTTTTTATTATCGATTTTCGATATACATGCTCTAATCGCTTATTATAATTTTAGATAATCGCGAAAATAGGGTTTAGTCATGAAAATCGAAAAATCGCGCCAAGTCGTGTACTCCTCGTGGTCTTCTATTTTTTTTTGTAAAATTCGCCAAAAATCAGAAAAATTTTTTCGTTCGGTTTCGATTTGATATTCGTAAATCCCCCATCCAAGAGTATATTTTAAGCCACTTTCCCCAGAAAGTTGGCACCCCCTTTAAAAAGCTTTTTAAAATGATTGTGTGAAACACCGCGTCGACAAAATCCAGAAAAACCTTCAAAAATTCAACTTTCGAAACGTCCGGGAGCCCAAAATTTCAGGTCAATCGGAGCATTCTTGAAATTTTTGTTGGTTTTGCTTCTTTTTTTGCCATTTCGTGCCTAACCCCATTAGAAAATGCGTTAAAGCTAGTGAAACCTTTTAGATTTTATTTCGCCATATAAATAGATTTAAAAATGTCATGAACACATTATTCGATTTCCAACAATTTTCCATAAATATTGTGAATTTTTCAATTGTTGGCCGCATTTATCAGCTTGTTTTGAATTGCGAAATTCTTTTTCGGGCATGTGCCCAAAATATAAACCCGATTGTCAGAAAATCCAATAGTTCAGAATTCGGTGCTACGCATCGTTTATTTGCTTCCTGTCTTCGTATCCGTGAAACAGTCTGTAAGAATTTTAGGTTTTCAAATATAGTTGGTATAAAGCGCTGAAAATTCGCTCCAATCGCAGTGAATTGCGCATGCATTGGAAGTGAGAATCAGAGAAAAAAAAAGCGAAACAACGGCCACGTTCTCTCAATTTTTGTGCACTCTCTCGTCGCCAAACGTTTGCAGTGTTACTTACTGAAAATAATGCTTAATATATTATTTGAGTGGATATATAAATAACATATAAAAGACTTTTTTTCCAAAGAAAAACGGGTTTACGAAAAAAAAAATCAATAAAATCAGAAATACGCAAAAAAATGAAAACGACAATAATTAATTGCGCCAAGCGCGTCAGCTGCATCGCACTCTGCCTCCTTTATGGACCTATTCATAGGAGAAAAAAAACAAAAAAAAACGTTTTTTTTCCTATTCATAGATGTAAAAAAAACGACAAACAATGTCGAAAAACGAATGGTAAACAAGTGTTTATTGACCATGATAGACCATTGATAGTGAGGAGGCACAGAAAAGGGGCGGAGTTTGCATGAACTAGTAAACAATTCCGTTCCCACGGGGTTGTAAACATCTCTGTGCCTCCTCACTATCAATGGTCTATCATGGTCAATAAACACTTGTTTACCATTCGTTTTTCGACATTGTTTGTCGTTTTTTTACATCTATTGTGAAAACAAAAAAGTAGCAACGCGGTGTTTGCGTACTTTTAAAATTCAAACGAAAATGGGATTTTCATTTCCCATGCTATTTCTTTCATTGCCGTTTGAATTTCAAAAGTACGCAAACACCGCGTTGCAATTTTTTTGTTTTCACAATATGAATAGGAAAAAAAACGTTTTTTTTTTGTTTTTTTTCTTCTATGAATAGGTCCATTATAAAATACATTCATCAATAGAATTTAAATTATTCAGAAACACCTATTTCGCATCAACAAGAGCAATCGAGAAAAACAGCGAGTGAATCCAATTACCGTGTTCGACGACGCCACAAAAACATACTTTGATCAGTTTCGCTCATCGTGGCGATAATTTTGATTTGATCAAAATGAGAATGAGAATAAATTTGAATTCCACCTGTTTCATTCGTTTTTTTTTTTTGCACTTTTACTGTTAAAACATCAAAAAATGTGGTCAAGACTTGCAGCGATTTGGTGAACATTTTTGTGGAAAAATTCAAACATGTCTAATGAAAAACGTTCATTCTTTATTTATTTTTTTTTTGGAGGCAATAAATCAATAGTTTAAAGGCGCATAGATATTGTCCATTCGCTAAAAAAGCAAGTGCGCTCCGCGAAACTTAGTACCACGTGGAGCGCACTTGCTTTCTTCACGAATGGACAATATCTAACACATTTCTTTTGAAAAATTACATGAAAAAGAGCTTTTTTAATGAAAATAAAAATCAATTTTTCTAACAATAGGGCACATATTACTCATTCGTGCATAGCAAAAAAAACGCCGAGCTTAAATCGGGACGTTTCTGATTTTTTTTTTGTTTGAAAGCAAATTTTAACTCGCTTCTCTGCGTCTTCACTTTTCGACGCGTTTAGCTAATGGGGTTATTCACAAAACCGGAAAAAAAAACGGAAAACAACTTCGGGAAAAATCGGAGAATGCTCCGATTGGCCTGAAATTTCGGGAAATATTGGGGAAAATTCTTCTGTACATGCTCACAAAATTTTGGACCAGTGTGCTTCACCGATCAAAAATTCACCGATTAATGGTTTTTTCGATTAATAATCGGTGAATTAGTCGATTAATTTTCACCGGTTTTAGTCGATTAATTAGTCGATTAAAAAAATTTTAGTCGATTAATCGTCGATTAATTTAATCGCAAATTAGTCGATTAATCGCGATTAAATTAATCGACGAAACATATCGCTAAACAACAAGCGATTCGTAATTTAGGAGCGTCGATATGGTTTTTTTCAAATTAATGGTACGTCCAAAGTAAAAAAAAAGCGCAAAAAAAGACGAAAAAAGGCGTCCAAAGTAACTTTGTTTTTGCGTCTTTTTTCTCTACAGTATCCCACCAAACCTGCACATCTTAGCGACGCGCGAAGTGAATAATTTGAATTTCACATGTTTGTTTACATTTTTAATTGTTTGAAACATGTTTTTAGTTGTTTTTTTTTGTTTGATCTGCAGGTTCTGCGGTATACTGTAGAGAAAAAAGACGCAAAAACAAAGTTACTTTGGACGCCTTTTTTCGTCTTTTTTTGCGCTTTTTTTTTACTTTGGACGTACCATAAAGAATTCAAATGATAGCGATCGCGGACCCGTGATTTGTCGGTACAAGAAACTATGTATAGCCGGTCGCGTTCGCCAAGAGGGCAGCTACCAGACAGCTACCTAGCAGCTATTTGGCGGCTATAAGGCGGCTATATGGCGGCTATATGGCGGCTATATGGCGGCTATTTGGCGGCTACTTGGCGGCTGTGTGGCAGCTCTTTGGCAGCTCTTTGGCGGCTATGTGTCGGCTATAGAACTGGCCGGAATAGAACTGGCTGGAATAGAACTGGCCGGAATAGAACTGGCCGGAATAGAACTGGCCGGAATAGAACTGGCCGGAATAGAACTGCCCAGAATAGAACTGTCCGGAATAGAACTGCCCAGAATAGAACTGCCCAGAATAGAACTGGCCGGAATAGAACTGGCTGGAATAGAACTGGCTGGAATAGAACTGGCCGGAATAGAACTGCCCAGAATAGAACTGCCCAGAATAGAACTGTCCGGAATAGAACTGTCCGGAATAGAACTGCTCGGAATAGAACTGCCCGGAATAGAACCGGCTCTGAATCGGTACAGCTCCTTTAATCGACGATTAATCGGCGACTAATTCACCGATTAATTAATCGACTAAATCAGTCGACGATTAATTTAGTCGATTAATTAATCGACTAAATTAATCGATTAATCGGCGACTAATTCACCGATTAATAATCGATTAAGCGACTAATTTTAGTCGATTAATCGTCGATTAATTAATCGATTAATTAGTCGGTTAATTAGTCGATTAATCGCCAAAAATTTAATCGGTGAAGCACACTGTTTTGGACCAAAATATCGATTTTTCTGAAAATTTTTAGAATCGATATTTTGGTCCAAAATTTTGTGAGCTTGTACAGGAGAATTTTCCCCAATATTTCCAGAAATTTCAGGTCAATCGGAGCATTCTCCGAAGTTTTTTTTTCCGGTTCTGTGAATAACCCCATAAAGAACGCTCTGCACTGTAGAGACTCAGAGAATGCGCTACAGCGCTTTTGCACTCCACACGAATGAGCAATATAGCCTGTCTATTTTTCACGTAAAGCTCAGCCGTTTTTAAATATTCTATTACTTGGCATTTCTATGCTATATATTTACAAACGATCGAATACAATTACAAGTTCAATTCCTCCTGATTTCGTGAGCGATTATTCGGCCTTTTTAATCGGCGGGAACGCCTTTGTGTGCACACCGGTGGCGATGAGCGTGTTGTCGCTTTTGCGGTACAGCTCAGCCTGAAAGTGCTTATATTAACGACTAAAAAGTTGAAGTAAATAAATACCTTGGTAAAAGCAATAGTTCGGCCTCGTTTTGTGACGGTCGCGTCGAGCACGACGGTTTCTCCGATTTGTGCGGCGGCCAGGTACCTGAAGGATAGAAAAATTGATAACACGTCTATGTTTTTATACGCGTTTAGCCAAACTTGGCAGAACGACGCTCTGCACTGTGGAGACGCAGACAGCCCCACAAAAATAACACTTACGTAACGTGCAAATCCACAGAAACTCCCGGATGCGGCTTCCCCTCTTTGGTCAGCATAAGTGCGATAGTGGTAAAATTGTCGATCAACGTGGCAGTGCAACCGCCGTGAAGCGTCTTGAAATTATTCGTCTGGGCGGGTTCTACCTGGAAAATTCAGGATTTAAACGTCGAATTTTTCGCTCCAAAATATTTACCTCAAACTCCAATCGAAGATTTCCCTCATCTGCATGCACTGGTCGTGTGTTTGAAGCGATAGCGGCGCCATTGAATTTGCCGGTTGGACCGAAATTTTTGAGTATATTCACCGCCACTGGAAACAGTTTTCCAGACATTTTCTGAAGCGAAAAGGTGAGATGTGATGGAAAAAAAGAGAAAAAAAAACAAAAAGTGAAAAGGGTAAATGGTGACAAAAAATAAAGGACACACAGCGTAAAGGTCACGAAACCGGTTGGAATGTTGCACTTTTCACTTTCTGATGCAAAAAAAAAACAGCGCTCGCTATTTATTTTTTCACGATGTTCTGCAGTTTTTCGCTGTGGTCCCGCAGCGAAAAATCAATTTTTATAAATAAAGCTAAAGAGAAAAACAAGAGCAGCAAAGCTATGGCACAGATAGAGCAACTGGATGTGCTCAGACTGCTCAGAGATTTGAGAGAAAAATAAAATACGTTGGCTCGATTTATCTATCGGTATTGAAAAGTGAAAATTTCGGTGTAAATATTTAAATAAATAAAACGTAAAATGAAATGTTTGAAATAAAAAACCGAGAAAATCCGGTGTGCGGTGGAGCGCGATCAGTGCAAATTTATTGATTTTTACAACAAAAAACCAACTTTTGTAAATAAAGTTGCCAAAAACGAGGCAAACTGCACAAAAAGTGCATTTTTTATCAGTAATTTCGAAATTTGAAACAAAAATGCACTTTTTTCGCATCAACAAAAAAACGCGATCGACCTGACAAACAGACAGCGAGTGACGCCACAAAAAATACTTTGGCCAATGTCGCTCATCGTGGCGATAATTGTGATTCTATCAAATTGAAAATAAAAACAAATTTTAAATGAATGTTTTTCATTTCGAATGTTTTGTCTGAAAATGTTTTAAAAAAAAAGGTACGGTATCTTAAAGGCGCATGACTGAAAACTTTTTCGGGTCTCGCCGCGATTAAGACAAGTTTTTCTGATTTTTAAACCATTTTTGCGAGAATTGTCAATTTTTGTGTTCAATTTTTGTTCATTATGTGCTTTCTGACTTGTGAAAATAGGTAGAAATCAAAAATTATCTAGAAAAAAATTTAAAAAAAGTTTTTCTTATGGTACCTTAAAGGTGCATGACGGAAATGTTTTGCGGGTTTTCCATGATTCAGTCATTTTTCACTATTTTGCGAAAATAGTCAATTTCTTATCAAATTCTGTTCATTTGTGTGTTATCTGACTTGTGAAAATGGGAAAAATCAGAAATTTTTAGGAAAAATTCGATGTTTTCTTATGGTACCTTAAAGGCGCATGACTGAAAACTTTTGCGAATTTTCCCATGATTTGGTCTATTTTGCCTATTTTTCCACTATTTACTTGTGCGATAAATGTCACTTTTTTGCAATTTTTGTTCTTTTGTGTTTTCTCACTTGGAATAGTATTAAAAAACCACATAAAAATCACCGAATTTTTCTTATGGTACCTTCAAGGTGCATGCCTACAAAAATTTAACGGGTCTCGCCACGAAAAATTGAGAATTTCATTTTTAAAAAATATTTTTATTCATTTAGCGCCAAGGCATGACAATTTCTTTTCATTCTCTGCTTCCAAAATTGTATTTAGTAGTTTGTAGGCGATTTGATGCGATTCGGCGACTTGATAAGCCTTCTTCCCTCTCCGTCTCTGTATAAATATCACAAAATTCGAATGTTCGAGAGAAAAATGAGAGAAATGCGATCATTGTGCATTTCCGCATGTATTTTCTTTTTTTTCCGTTTTTCTTTTCTTCTCTCGCCTGCGTGTTTATGAGTGAGAAGAGTGAGTGGGTGCTCAGTGAGACAACTGCTGCACAAAATATATTTCATTGCGTCTCACGCAATTTTAGTTTTAATCCGAACCTTATTAGAAAAGCCAGCAAAATGAAAAAAAATTTGCAAGAAATTGTTTCCTCTCTCGCCGCCAAAAGCTGAATCGTGGCGAGACCCGGCGATTGCTGACGCATAACTTGACACGATGTCTCGCTACGTCACAAATTTTTCGTCCCGCCCGCCCCTTTTTTATTGAAAAAACGACACGACGACGACGACGCAGGGACAACCCCAAACACAACAAAACGTGTCTAAATTCAATATTGACATTCGTTCCCCTCTCCCCTCCACTTGTTTGTGTTTATCAAAATCACAGACCACTTATCTCTTTCTTTTTTTTTGTTTCGTTACCTTGTGATCGCCCACAACATTCTTATCATTTCCTCACCTTATCAGCTCTATTTTTCTTTCTCATTTCGAATTCAAGGCCCAATTTTTCAGAAAATGGGCATCGCCGTCGTCGAGACCGCCACGAAACCGTTCGCCGGTCAAAAACCTGGCACTTCGGGACTTCGCAAGCGAGTTCCCGAGTTTCAGCAGCAAAATTACACGGAAAACTTTGTGCAGGCGATCCTCGACGCCGGATTGGGCGCCAAGAAGAGAGGATCGCAATTGGTGGTCGGAGGAGACGGGCGGTACCTTTCTATGGAGGCCACCAATGTTATTATCAAGATTGCCGCGGCGAATGGGGTAATTTTTATCGTTGGGTCGTATTTATGGCTCTCGGACGTTTCGAGAGTTTTTCTGCATTTATTCGTCGGGGTGTTTGAGGAATTTCCCTGAAAAAGTTTTTTAAAATGATTGTGTGAAACACCGCGTCGACAAAATCCAGAAAAACCTTCGAAAAGTCAACTTTCGAAATGTATTACGTATTTCTGAAATGTGGATAGCGCGTCAAATGGTGTACATTGCGGTCTCGCCACGGACGGTGTTTGCGGACTTGTGGATGATTTATTTACGCGTGATTTTGAATTTTTCCGCCTCGAAATTTCCGTTTTTTATTATTATTTGTGCCTTTTTAACTCTATAGAATTTATGGGGGTTATTCACAAAACCGGAAAAAAGGAAGAAAACGGAAAAAAAAACTTCGGAAAAAATCGGAGAATGCTCCGATTGACCTGAAAATTTGGGCAATATTGGAAAAAATTCTCCTGTACACACTCACAAAATTTTCGACCAAAATATCGGTTTTAAAAATTATCGATTTTTTTTCGGAAAATTTTTAAAATCGATATTTTGGTTCAAAATGTTTTGAGCGTGCACAGGAGAATTTTTTCCAGTATTTCCCAAATTTTCAGGTCTATCGGAGCATTCTCCGATTTTTCCAGAAGTTTTTTTTCCGTTTTTTTTCCGTTTAGTTTTTTTTTCCGTTTTTTTTTTTTTTAACAATGGAAAAATTCAAATTTGTATCAACGCGTAAATCGAGCTCTGGGACGTTTCAAAACAAGACGTTTCAAAACTTTTTTGCATTTTTTCGTAGCGTTTTTTGCCAATTGACACCAAAACGCACGCTCATTAGGTTTTTATTTTTTGCTTTTATCATTTATTTGTATTTTTATGGAAATTTAAATACACTAGTACGCCGCAAAATGTAAAAAAGTTTTGAAACGTCTTGTTTTGAAACGTCCCAGAGCCGTAAATCGTAAATCCACAAGTCTGCAAACACCGTCCGTGGCGGGACCGCAATGTACACCATTTGACGCGAATACGTATTTAATATTTTATTTTTTTTAGCTCGGTCGCCTCATCGTCGGCCAAAACGGCTTCCTGTCGACACCAGCGGTCTCCAATTTGATTCGCAAAGGGCACGAAGGACGTCAGGTCGACGGCGGTATCATTCTCACCGCCAGCCACAATCCAGGAGGCCCGAAAGGCGATTTCGGCATCAAATTTAACTGCGAGAACGGTGGACCTGCGCCAGATCACGTCACGGACGCCATTTATCAGATTACGACGAAAATCGATAAATACCTGATTGCCAAGGATTTGGAGTGCGATTTTACGCAAGTTGGAAGGTGAGGATTTTGCTCTGGGTCGTTTTGTCGTCGCGCTGTTTGCGCACAATCATTTTTAAAGGTTTCTTTAAAATGATTATGTGCAAACACCGCGACGACAAAATGCAGAAGAAAGCCCAGAACTTGAGTTTGGCTGGAAGTGAATATATACAAAATACAAAAATTCAGATACGAATACGATATTGATGGAGTTGGTCACTTTGTCGTCGACGTCATCGACTCAGTCGCCGAGTACGTCAACCTTATGCAGCAAATCTTCGACTTTTCGAAAATCAAATCGCTCCTCTCTGGAAATCTGACCGGAAAGAAGTTCCGTGTTCTCCTAGACTCAATGCACGGAGCCACTGGACCGTACATCTCCACAATTCTTGTCGACATTCTCGGCGCCGACGCCTCCGATCTTCTGCGGACGGTTCCGAAGCCAGATTTTGGCGGCGGTCATCCGGATCCGAACCTCACTTACGCCAAGGCTCTTGTCGATCGGTTGAACAGTGGAGAACACGATCTTGGAGCAGCGTTTGATGGTGATGGCGATCGCAATATGATTCTTGGAAAGAACGGCTTCTTCGTTTGCCCGTCTGATTCTCTTGCCGTCATCGCTGATAATATTGACGCGATTCCGTACTTTAGAAGCCGAAAGGTTCAAGGATTCGCTCGCTCCATGCCTACCGCCGGAGCGGTTGACTTGGTGGCAAAGGCGAAGGGTCTTCAGGTTTATGAGACGCCCACCGGATGGAAATACTTTGGAAATTTGATGGACGCGGGAAGAATTGCGATTTGCGGAGAGGAATCGTTCGGAACAGGATCCGATCATATTCGTGAGAAGGACGGAGTGTGGGCGCTCCTCGCGTGGCTTCAAATTCTCGCCGAACGAAAAGAGTCGGTGGAGCAGATTGTGACGAAGCACTGGCAAAAGTATGGAAGAAATGTGTTCACTCGATACGACTATGAGAATGTGGACGCTGCCGGCGCGAATCTTCTCGTCACTTTCCTCGAGGCGCAATTGCCAGCGTTTGTGGGAAGGGATTTCTCGGCGAATGGAGTCACGTACAAGGTAGAATTTTTATGCGGTGAAATTTGGGCTCTGGGACGTTTCAAAACTGGGACACTTCAAAACTGGGACGATTCAAAACCTGCCAATTCAAAAGGCTCCCCGACGATTCGCAACCCGACGCTTCGAAACCGCGTCATTTCGCCACTCATGTCGATATTTATACCGCGAATTTTCGAAATAACGGGTTGCGTGATATCGGGTTGCAAATTGACGGGTATCAAGAGCGCGTAAATTATGTTTGTCGCGGTTTGGAACTGCTGTGTTTCGAAATGTCGCGGTTTGAAATCTACGTGAGTGGCGGAATGACGCGGTTTCGAAGCGTCGGGTTGCGAATCGTCGGGGAGCCATTCAAAACTAGGACGGTTCAAAACTTTGAGTGCAATTGTGCGTCACGGTGTACGCACTAGTGACACCAGAACACACGCACATTAAATGTTTATTTTCGTTTTGTCATTGTTTTAAACTCTTTTCACGTAAAGCACTCGACAAAAGACAAAACATGAGCTCGGCGAATTTGACCAAATTTAAATACCGGCAAAAAAAAAAAATTTAAAAAAATGCGAAACGAGAGCAAAACGCGTGAAGAGAGTTAAAAAATGACAAAACGAAAAAAGAAAATGAATATTACGTGAAAAGAGTTTAAAACAATGACAAAACGAAAATAAAAATTTAATGTGCGTGTGTTCTGTTGTCACTAGTGCGTACACCGTGACGCACAATTGCACTCAAAGTTTTGAATCGTCCCAGTTTTGAAGTGTCCCAGTTTTGAAACGTCCCAGTTTTGAAATGTCTTGTTTTGAAACGTCCCAGAGCCGAAATTTGGCCTCAAACTTTGGAAAATGCACCAAATACAAATGGTTTTGTCTGTTTCTATGCGTCTCTCACCACCATCAACTTCCAAATTTCGTTGGATCCAGTCTCTGAATTTTTTAAAATTATTTATGGGTTAATTCTCGGAACTAGCAAAAAAAATCAAAAAATAGAAAAAACCAGAAAAAAAATTCAGCGAAAACTCGGAGAATGCTCCGATTGGTCTGAAACTTAGGAAATCATTTAAAAAATACTTCCGGTCATTCCCTAAAAAGTTCAGACCAAAATATTTAATTTTATTTCTGAAAATTTTCAAAATCGAAATTTTGGTCTGAAATTTTCAGGGAATGACGGGAAGTATTTTTTAAATGATTTCCCAAATTTTCAGACCAATCGGAGCATTCTCGGAATTTTCGCTGAATTTTTTGCTTTTTTGCTGGTTCCGAGAATTACCCCATAAAACTATTTAAAAAACCGAAATTTTTCCGGAAAAATGCGCGAAAATGGCAATTTTGGAAGGAATTTTGCAAAAATTAGCCCTAGCGAAACGGGGACATATTCGGGATAAATGCTAAAATTAGCGAAAAAAAAAACAATTTAGAAATAATGACCGTGTACGAAGGGACCAACTCCTAAAAAAACTATTTCAGAAAAATCATTTTAACGATTTTTTAAACAAAATTCCTTGGAAAGCGGAAAATTACGGCGCAACAATTCAAATTTTCCATTTTCTGGAAGAGGTTTGCAGAAATTAGTCCCTGCGAAACTTCTTCCATTATGGCCGTGGAAGAAGGGACTAACTCTTGAAAAATCTCTTCCAGAAAAATCATTTTTGTGCATTTTTACAGTATGTCTGTACGTTTGTTGCTTATGTTAGTTACATAAATAAGGTCGAGAAAAGCCACGCCCCTTTTTGCAGTTGCCGCACATTTAGTTTTATAGAGTTTTCTTGTGACTTTCCGCTAAAATGTATCGATTTTCTCATTTTATGCGTGATAAAAGTTTTTAAAATTCCCATTGAAATATGAAACATTTTTTATTTTTATGAAAAAACTTAGGCCACGCCCCTTTTTGCAATTGCCGCACTTTTTATTGGAGATTTTTGAGATATGTTTTATTTGGTTTTATTTATTTATGGACATTAAAAAATGTCGATTTTCGCATTTTAACGTTAAAAATTGCCGTTTTGTTCAAAATTCAACAAAAAAAAAATTAAGCCACGCCCCTTTTTGAAATTGCCGCACATCCAATTTTTCCACGAGAAATTACCCCTAAAGGTTTTCTTTTGACTGCTCGGTAAACGCCTGCAACTGTTACGCAGACTTTGGCAACTTTTACGCAGCTCTTACGCAACTGTTAATTTACGCGCTATGGGTTTCTGCTAAAGATCTGCTCAAAAGCTGCGCAACTGAGGGGCTACTACTGCTTTCACTTTGCTTTTCGTTCCTTTTCTCTTTTCTATTAGAAAATAAAACATACTTTTATAATTATTATTTTTATTTAAAAAAAGAAATAGCATTTAATACACATTATTTTCATCTCAACAACAAAAGAGCCGTGAAGGTCATGAGTGTCGGCGGTGGCTGGAAGGCGTCCTGTGAGAATGTCACGGCGGAGTTGGAGGAAGGCGTAGTATCGTGCGTGATCGTCGACAATAGTGGTGGGTGTGGTCGGGTAGAATTTGACCTCGAAAGAGAACTCCCAGGGAAGGTCTGTAAAGTTTAGTTGGCCCGTTTTATTCAAAACGGCCGGGTTCCTTATAAAAATAGACAAAAACGGAATACAACGACAAGTTTATCTACAAAAAATATCACCGCAAAGAGAAAACAACAAAAGCGAAACAGAAACGAGAACTTAAACGAGAACTAAATGGCCAATGAGGCCGCTCAAAATAAATAATATCCACGTGGCACTAAATCGCGTGAACTCACGTGAACTTAAAATACTTTTATTTTATATTATTTGTGGCGCTTAATAGCGTGTATGGCGGTCTAGACAGAGTGCCATGGCGCTGATACGTGTAGGCCGATAATAAAGGAGTTTTGGGTGGGTGACTTGCCCAAGGCAACTTCCCCCCCCGTCCGACAAACCGGACCCCTGGCCGGTGCTGGCACAATACACGTCCACTCGACTTACATTCTTCTCCTAACATGACCAGCCTTTTTCGCTCTTCCTAGCTTACTCTACTGCCACGTTAGAACAACAACAAAACCCTACAAATTCTCAATCCCTAACCTTAAAACCTACTTCCTAGTCTTAACAGGGCCTAATACCTTACAAAATCCTAACCTTAAAAAAAATCTAAACATTTCCTAAACTCAAAACGGATAGGACCAAACTTATTAGCTCCCTACTATACAACACAAAATAACGGACAAAAGTAACACACGTCATAACCATTAATGAAAAAATATCACTTATCAGAA
The DNA here is from genome assembly GCA_963572235.1 of Caenorhabditis japonica. Taxonomy (NCBI): domain Eukaryota; kingdom Metazoa; phylum Nematoda; class Chromadorea; order Rhabditida; family Rhabditidae; genus Caenorhabditis; species Caenorhabditis japonica. The sequence goes on along the minus strand of OY754343.1, from coordinate 18,271,379 downwards.
CTGACGTGGCGATAACGTTCCAGTCGTCTTGCACTGGGTCGTAGAAAAGTGTCCACGCTCCTAGATTGGCTCTGCCGTCGATTCGTCACTGATTCCTGCTCCGGCACTGCCTTGTCTCTGCAGCCGATCAGACACTCTATCAAATCGATCGTCTCCGACGCCGATAATGAAATTGACGACAACCGAACCCTGTCCGGTTTCACCGTACAGACACCGCCGTGTCTGTCTTCCAACGCCCTTCTGAGACACAAATCCGTGTTTTCAACACTGAATTCGCTTTTTTCGCTTTTCTCGGCACAGTTGACTGCTTGTCTTCGCGCCTCTAGTCTTCCGTTCTTCGCTCCCTTCTGCACATCCGACACTAATCTCTTCTGTTCCCGTGGAACCCAGCGTACTTTGTCTTGACTCATCCTGTCCACAGTATCCACTGTCCATCGTGCAGCCTTCGGCGGACACCTTGCCGTGCTTCGCGATCCTACACCGATCCCTTCATTTCTCTTTATGAACAGCGGGTTCGACATCACCCCTGTAACCTTTCTTCCTTCACGCTTCAAGCACAGGCTCGTCGGCACACACTGTTTTACCGTTTCCTTCCGGATAAACTGTCCGAGACCTGCTTTCGCTTTCGCTGTAACCTGAGCCCTACTTTGTGGAGGCCCTCTGAAGTTTGGCTTCGCCAACACTTCCACCTCTTTCTCCCACTTCGAACTTCTTCTCTTCGATCGTTCCCAACCATCTGTGGACATCGCCGATACGACCGACCCACTTTCGACCTCAAATCGCCTTCTCTGTCCTAGGCTTTCCATCGGCTCAACCATCTTTGCTTTCCTTGCTTTCTTGGCTGTGTCCACGTTCTGCACTGGCCTCGACGTACACTGTCTTACCACATGGCCCACACCTCCACAACGGAAACATTGGTTCATTCCGCCATACCTTCTCAACCTTTCCAACACCCTTGTCGCTTGTTGCAAGCTTCTACTAAACTCCTCCGTAGTTTTCCTCTCCTGCTCGACTGCCCTTTGCGCCCTGCGCATTAACTCCTCGGCTCTGAGCTTCTCTGCCTCGCACTCCCGAATGCGTGCCTCGAGTCGCTCCTCCTCCTCCTTGAACCAAATCAGCTCATCCTGATGGTTTTCTTCACCTTCTTTCGTTGAGCTTCTGTCCACTAGACTGCCTCGCTCACACTGTTCTCTCAGTCCCTCAACTGTTTGCAGCTTCTGCTCCCTCATCAGCCTCAGCACTGATCGTGGCCACTTGTCGCGACCGATTTCTTCGAATCGCTCCCACAGTTCTTTCCTGAACTCTTCGATCGGCCCAACGATCATCTCCCGCTGCCTCTCTGTGCAACTTTGCACCGAGAGCAGATTTTCCATGACTTTCTTTTCAACTTCGTCGGCCGTATCCACGAACCGCGCAAAGTTTTTGAAAAGCTTCCTCCTTTGCTTGACATCCACGTGTCGCTTCTCGACGCTCAACTCCGAGCCTTTCGTCCCGCTCGTCCGAGTTCCGTCCAACACATCCAGCGCCATCTCGACTTTCATCACTTCACTCTCGTTGTCCTCCATCTTCGTCTGTCGACTTCCCAATCACCGCAGATTGTTTATCCAAACAATCAGATCAGCGTTTCACAATGATTATCCAATCAAAGTGTATCGAATTATTTAGATTCCTCCACAATTACGGGCGTTTATCCAAACAACCGGTAAAATGCGTGGGATCCTCCAAAAAACTCGATAAGGAAGAAAAAAGCAACGATTCGGCCCCCAAGTTGGCCCGTTTTATTCAAAACGGCCGGGTTCCTTATAAAAATAGACAAAAACGGAATACAACGACAAGTTTATCTACAAAAAATATCACCGCAAAGAGAAAACAACAAAAGCGAAACAGAAACGAGAACTTAAACGAGAACTAAATGGCCAATGAGGCCGCTCAAAATAAATAATATCCACGTGGCACTAAATCGCGTGAACTCACGTGAACTTAAAATACTTTTATTTTATATTATTTGTGGCGCTTAATAGCGTGTATGGCGGTCTAGACAGAGTGCCATGGCGCTGATACGTGTAGGCCGATAATAAAGGAGTTTTGGGTGGGTGACTTGCCCAAGGCAACTGTTTGTTTTGGGCTTTTAAGTCAACTGGGAATCATCAGAACACCAAAAAAAAACAACCAACTTTTCAATTGCTTTAATATCTTCTTATCATTATACAACCAGTGTCTGATGCCTTCCTCTTTGTCGTAGAAGCAGTGAGAAAAGTACTAGCGTTCTTCGATCGACGGAGCAATGCTTCACCCTCGGAGCCGCGCTGAACGATATATTTTTTTATTTTTGTTATTTTAAGTTTTACGCCCGTCCAAACAACTTACGTTAACCTCAAACTCCATCCGGCAGGCGAACTCGTGGCGCCTGCATTTTGGGATCTCTCGGGTGTTGGCTGGGCGCCGGTGACGTGTGGATGGTGGATGGTGTTGTTGGTCGACGGATTCTCTGTCTTTACCCATTTGCTCTGGAAATTAGGAATTTATTTGGCGCTCTGCGGGAAAGAGACAGAGAGAGAAAGAAGTTAGACGGTTATAGAAAACGAGGCGCGTCATCGGTGCCGCGCGGGTGCATTTGAATCGCAAAAATTCTGTGACACTTTTCAAAAGGGCGACCGAACTGGGCGGAAGCATGCTTTGCGGGGGGGGGGGGGATTAAATTTACTTTTTGTGATTAATGGGGTTATTCACGAAATGGCAAAAAATGGCAATAAACGGCAAAAAACTGCGCGAAAACTCGGAAAATGCTCTGATTGATCTGAAATTTTGGGAAGTGAGGGAAAAAACTCTCCCGGACATTCCCCCAAAATTTCAGACCAAAATATCGATTTTTAAGAATTATTGCTTTTTTGTCTGAAAATGCTTAAAATCGATTTTTTGGTCTGAAATTTTGTGGGAATGTCCGGGAGAGTTTTCTCCCTCATTTCCCAAAATTTCAGATCAATCGGAGCATTTTCCGAGTTTTCGCGCAGTTTTTTGCCGTTTTTTGCCATTTTTTGCCATTTCGTGAATAACCCCATAAAAGTTTAAAGGTGAGCCTAAAAAGATAAGAAAAAGGTTACTGGGAGCCGATTAAACACTGTAAAAGCCTTTAGACTTTAAATCACAAAACATTCCGTCACAAAGCAAGCTTCCGCCCATCTCCCTCCGGTCGCATATTTGAAAAGCATCACACATGCTTCCGGCGCGTTGCCGCTGAACTTTCCGGACAAAAAATCAATGCAGAATTAGATTAATATATGAAACAAATCAAAAGCGATGCACAAAAAAACGAGCAAAAAAAATTTTTTTTGGGATGGGCAAAACACGAACCCGCGACATTTGGATTTGTAATCACGGGCACTACCAACTGAGCCACAGAGGACAGAAATCTCTGCAGAACTGAGTGCTTATAAATGAATGATTAAGAGTGTAACGTGAGAAATAGTGGCGACGAAGTAAATATTCGCGCAAAAATGATTTTCTTATTATTTATTAATCACATTTTCTTTTTTTTTTTCCTCGAAAGTATTTTTTAAAAATAAATTAACCTTCCACGTTTCCGAAAAACATAAAAATGTGAAAACAAAAAGACACAAAACGCGTTTTTATTTGAAAAAAATGGAAGAAAAAAAATAATTATTTTGCGCTATATAATGTGGAATTCGTGACGTGAATGTCTTTTTTCATCTTTTAATTTACCACGGAGTAAAATAATGATAAAAAATTGCAAAAAAAAGCAAAATACCGACGAAAAAACGGAAAAAAACAAGCAGAGAACAGACGGGCGGTGCCACGATTTTGTGTCGCCAGGTGCGGCGCGTGTCGCGTTTAAGATCTGCGTAACATCTGCAGCCTTTTTAAGATCTGCTTAACAGGTGTTGCAACCTTCAATGTCTGCATAACATCTGCTACTGGGTTTAAAGGCTGTTTAAAATCTGAAAGGAGCTCTAAGTCATGCGCAAAAGCTGATATTGCTTCTTAGATCTGCGTAACAGTTGTAGGCGTTTACCGAGTGATCAAAAATGCGAAAAATTACGATTTTTTGAAAAAAAAAAGTTTTTTTAAGTTAGCCACGCGCCTTTTTGCAATTGCCGCACACTTAATTTTATAGAGTTTTTTGTGACTTTCCGCTAAAATGTATCGATTTTCTCATATTATGCGTGATAAGTCTTTAAAATTCCCATTGAAATATGAAAAATGCGTTATTTTTATGGAAAAAAAAATTAGGTCACGCCCTTTTGCAATTGCCGCACATTTTATTTTTAGTGGAGATTTTAGTGAAATTTTTTATTCTAAAAAATTAGCCGCAATATTTCGACTCGTGGCCTTATACACAAGAGATTATGCTATATTCGTCCAAAAATAAAACGGTGGCCACACCCACTTTCGCAAAAAAAAAAACGAGATAAAAATTATCTAGAGGCGTGGCCTAAATCACTAAAATAGCTCAATTCTCTTTCAGGTCGCCGTCGCTGACAACTTCCAATACAATGACCCGGTCGACGGCTCGGTGGCCACCAGACAAGGACTTCGCATCGTTTTCGAAGACGGCTCCCGCCTAATTTTCCGTCTTTCCGGAACCGGTTCCGCCGGCGCAACCATTCGCCTCTATGTCGACTCGTACGTCTCTGCCAGCGACTCGTCTCGTCTTCTTCAACCCGCCCACGAATTGCTCAAACCACTCGTGCTCATCGCCTTGGATGTGTGCAAGATGGAGCAGTTTACCAATCGTAAGGCACCAACTGTCATTACATAATTATTCTCGATCAGAGTTTGATCGTTTTATTGCACCCAACCATGTATCTTTTTGAAATACGTTTAAAAATAGAAGCAGAAGCACCCAGATAAAAATTTTTTAAAGGTTTATAAAATTTCAACGGGTGCCATCGTTTCGAACATTGCGTCCAAAAATACAAACAAATAAGCCGACTTGTCATTTTGTATGCTACTTTTTCTTTTTTTTTTCTTTTTTTTATTCGTTATTCCTTTGCTCTTGGCGCTCACGCGTCGCCACCCGCATGCTCGTCGGTGGAGCCCCAAAGCGGTTGAATGTAGCTGACGAGTTGTCCGTTCGTGATTACTCCAAACACGATGGCGACGATGATGAAGACGACGAGGACGATGAATCCGGTTACTGTAACACACAAAGAGTTGAGTTGCACAAAGAGCCAAACACTTACTGATCGCCGCACAAAATATCGCGCCCTCTATACGGTATAAAAAGTTTTGTGACTCGAACTTGTCCGCCTTGCGCACCTTCTTTGTCTTCGCCTTTCCCTTCTTCTCCTTCTTGTCCTTTTTGCCGCCCTTCTTGCCCTTTTCCTTCTCTTTCTCCTTGTTCAGATCGCCGAGCAGGTCGAGCATGGCGGACGAGCCGCCGCCACCGTTCGCGCCCTGCGTATTGTTTTGTTGCTCGCCGACGTCGGTGAAGGAGACGTTTTGGTCCACCATGTTTTCTTTCGAGTTTTCTGCAAGAAATTGGATAGAATTTTACGTATTTCTCTACACCGCACAGTTCTAAAACGCGCCGCTACTTTGGAATAGAACTGCCTGAAGTGGAGCTGTAGTGAGCCAGAAAAGCTAGAGCAGCTCCATTTCAAGCAGTTCTATTCCGAAATGGCACTCCCTTTTCGACTCACCAAAGGTTTTCGATTGTTGCTAAACTAAACTCGTTGAAATTCTGCAATAATCGCGAACTATCGATTTTCGATTAGCGCCACCAATATAGAGGTTCACGTAGTTCATGGGCACACGCGAGAAAACAAAAAGACGACAAACTTACTTCACTGAACCACCGATGCAGTGTCAATTGTCGAAAAAATAAAGCACCTATTGTGTTTTCAATCGACTTGCGACATCAGAATGCGAGACTCCGCCCACTTACCGTAAAACCTGTAATTGAAGTACATGTACTTCTATTTTTCATATCCCTTGAATGGGTGTACTTCTAATACAGGTGTACTTCAATTAGAGGGTGTATTTCTATTTTTCAAAGGCCTTTCAGAAGAAAAATAACAAAAAAGAAAGACGATTCGAGGCCTAGACAAAACCGGGGAAAAACGCGAAACCAGGGAAGACAAACCCGAGGAAGAAAAAACCGGGAAAAACATTTCCAAAACCGAGGAAGAAGCCCCGCCCATTGCAAACGTGCGGCACGAGTATTGTACTGTAAGGGTTTACAATTCTAGAAAAACTGCGCCACAGAAATGCAACTTTTACCATAGACCAGTGTGCTTCACCGATCAAAAATTCACCGATTAATGGTTTTTTCGATTAATTATCGGTGAATTAGTCGATTAATTTTCACCGGTTTTAGTCGATTAATTAGTCGATTAAAAAAATTTTAGTCGATTAATCGTCGATTAATTTAATCGCAAATTAGTCGATTAATCGCGATTAAATTAATCGACGAAACATATCGCTAAACAACACGCGATTCGTAATTTCGGAGCGTCGATATGGTTTTTTCAAATTAAATTATTCAAATGATAGCGATCGCGGACCCGTGATTTGTCGGTACAAGAAACTATGTATAGCCGGTCGCGTTCGCCAAGAGGGCAGCTACCAGACAGCTACCAGACAGCTACCTAGCAGCTACCTAGCAGCTATTTGGGGTGCTACCTAGCAGCTATTTGGGGTGCTACCTCGGAATAGAACTGACGCGTAATAGAACTGTAGCGAAATTGAACTCGCTTTGGAATAGAACTGTAGTGAAATTGAACTCGCTTTGGAATAGAACTGTAGTGAAATTGAACTGTAGCGAAATAAAATTGTTCGGAATAAAACTGATCGGAATAAAACTGTTTTGGAATGAAACTGTAGCGTTTTGGAACTAAATTAGCAATGGAGCGCGATTGCATTGCTTGCTCATTCAAATATTGGAATTTCTCATGCGCGTGCTTTTTTCAACGGTTTTATATTTGAGCTATTCATCAAAAATTGTTTGTTTTGTTGTTTTTCTGAATAAACTTTTATCATATTTTTCTCGGCCCGCCTTGACGGCCAAGCAATGCAATCGCGCTCCATTGCTAATTTAGTTCCAAAACGCTACAGTTTTATTCCGAACAGTTTTATTCCAAAACAGTTTTATTTTGCTACAGTTCTTTACCGAACAGTTCTATTCCGAACGGTTCTCTTGGGAAGCAAGTTCTATATCGCTGCAGTTCTGTTACACTTCAGTTCTATTCCGAGGTAGCACCCTATTTGGCGGCTATATGGCGGCTATATGGCGGCTATATGGCGGCTATATGGCGGCTATATGGCGGCTATATGGCGGCTATATGGCGGCTATATGGCGGCTATTTGGCGGCTATTTGGCGGCTATTTGGCGGCTGTGTGGCAGCTCTTTGGCAGCTGTGTGGCGGCTCATTGGCAACTGTGTGGCGGCTATGTGTCGGCTATAGAACTGCCCGGAATAGAACTGGCCGGAATAGAACTGGCCGGAATAGAACTGCCCGGAATAGAACTGCCCAGAATAGAACTGCCCAGAATAGAACTGTCCGGAATAGAACTGTCCGGAATAGAACTGTCCGGAATAGAACTGTCCGGAATAGAACTGTCCGGAATAGAACTGTCCGGAATAGAACCGGCTCTGTATCGGTACAGCTCCTTTAATCGACGATTAATCGGCGACTAATTCACCGATTAATTAATCGACTAAATCAGTCGACGATTAATTTAGTCGATTAATTAATCGACTAAATTAATCGATTAATCGGCGACTAATTCACCGATTAATAATCGATTAAGCGACTAATTTTAGTCGATTAATCGTCGATTAATTAATCGATTAATTAGTCGGTTAATTAGTCGATTAATCGCCAAAAATTTAATCGGTGAAGCACACTGCCATAGACCATCTTCTCGTGAGGTGGTGTTCAAAATCCCAACTCAGTCAGTTTTCAAAATTTCCAAATTTTGTCTTTTTTGAACGGCTTCTAACTGTTGAGAAAAGCTTAATAATCGTCTTTCAGCTACTCTAAAATGTTTTTGTGGTCGATAGACCATCCGCAGAAAGTCTTGAACCATCCGCTGGGAGACGCCATTTCCATTTCGCTTAGGGGGCTGTTCCCCGGTTTTGTCAGCGTTTCGAAAATTTGAAATCTGCGCTCGTCAATTAAAATGTTGCAATTGTTTTCTTCCATAAACTTGTTTGGACACTTGTGTCGCGGGCATTCAAATTATTTTCAATTCAAAACTTCTTTAAACCTATGAAAACAGAAAAAAGGCTTCAAAAATGAAAATATATTTTTCAAAATAATTCACCCGATGATGTACCTCTATTAGAGGGTGTACTTCAATTAGAGGGTGTACTTCTATTTTTCAAAGACCTCTTGGAGGTGTACTTCTATTAGAGGTGTACTTCTAATACAGGTGTACTTCAATTACAGGTTTTACGGTATTTGTGCCGTTCTGTCTGCGTCTCTTCAAATATCACTGTGTTCGCGTGGTCGCGCACAAATAAGTGGGCGGAGTCTCGCGTTCTCATTTCCCAAGTCGATTGAAAACACAATATTCGGCATTTTTGTCGCCGACGCCACGCGCAAATATCTGACAACGCTCTCTGCGTGAATTCGCATAATTGGCACATCGCTAAGAATGTTTTCAATAGTATCCCAAGTACTGTTGATTGTTTACAAGTATGCATACACCGATCGTGGCGAGACCCATTTTACGACATATCACGTACTCGGGAACACGTAATAATAAATCGTCGCAAGGTCAGCGATATGTGTCAAAAGATAGGCGCGGGTTTGACGCCTATGCGGCGCGAATTGAAACCCTGGAAAACCGATGAAGAAGTCACGCGCATTTGCAAGTCAGCGGCACATTTTATAGTCCTTCCTCTGCAGAACTTGTGCCGCAGATTTTATTCGAAGAAGGGGCGGAGCTTGTTTGTCGAAAAACCGGTGAACGCCACTTTTGCTATTCAAGTTTGCGATACGATTTCTGCAGAGGATGTGAAAAAAGGGCGGAGCTTGTTCCTTTTAAGAGGAAAAATTGTCAGAAAATCGAGGAAGAAGCTCCGCCCCCTCGCAAGTCTGCGGCACTGTTTTAGGCTTACAGAAGGGGCGGAGCTTGTCAGGGCTCTCAGAAGAGAAGTTAGACAGTTAGAGAAAAAAAAACAAGGAGACGCAGAAAAAAAGCTCGCGAAACTGGTAGATCAAAATGGCGCTACTTGTGAATAGAACTGCCTGAAACGGAACTGAAATAGCCATTCTGGGTCAGTGCAGCTCCATTTCAGGCAGTTCTATACTCGGTATAAAACGCGGAAAACTCGCTCCAATCAAACAAAGAATTTCGCATGCATTTGGAGTGAGGTTTAGAGAAATCAGAGCAAAAAATCGGCCACGGCTCTCTTAATTTTCTGCACTCTCGCGTCGCCAACGTGGCCGCGTCCACCACTGTGCGAAGGGAGCGCGTTTGCAGCGCTCCGTACTGAAAATATGACAACAGAAAAGTCGGTATAAGTATAGAATCCGACCCCATATAAGTTTATTTGGCGACCCCAACTGCAGAGTATAGTAGAAGACCCCAATGGTTCCTCCTCAGACACGGCAAGACCAGGAGTTGGTTTCTAAACTTCTGGGGTCAAATTCTAAACTGTTGGGGTTAAATTCTAAACTCTTGGGGTCGAATTCTAAACTCTTAGGGTCGAATTCTAAATTCTTTAAAAATACGTTTTCAGACGATAAGGACGGTTTTGGGGGCTCTGGGACGTTTCAAAACAAGACGTTTCAAAACTGGGACGTTTCAAAACTGGGACACTTCAAAACTGGGACGATTCAAAACCTGCCACTTCAAAACTAGGACGGTTCAAAACTTTGAGTGCAATTGTGCGTCACGGTGTACGCACTAGTGACACCAGAACACACGCACATTAAATGTTTATTTTCGTTTTGTAATTGTTTTAAACTCTTTTCACGTAATATTCATTTTCTTTTTTCGTTATTTCATTTTTTAACTCTCTTCACGCGTTTTCCTCTCGTTTCGCATTTTTGCCGGGTATTTAAATTTGGTCAAATTCGTCGAGCTCATGCTTTGTCTTTTGTCGAGTGCTTTACCGGTAAAACGCTTTAGTAAATTTTCCGATAAATTTAACGAACCTTTACCGGTGATTTATTTTATTTAGAAAAACTTTAACCGCGTGTCTTGCATCGTCCAGGCTGAGCAACGGAATTTCACAAAACCGGTAAAAACTGCGCGAAAATTCGGAGAATGCTTAACCTGAACTTTCGGAAATTTATGGAAAAATTCTCAGAAAAATTTGAACCAAAATATTGATTTTTTCTAATACATTGTCATTTTTCTGCTTTACCGGTAAAGGTTCGTTAAATTTATCGGAAAATTTACTAAAGCGTTTTACCGGTAAAGCACTCGACAAAAGACAAAACATGAGCTCGGCGAATTTGACCAAATTTAAATACCGGCAAAAAATTATTTAAAAAAAAAAGCGAAACGAGAGCAAAACGCGTGAAGAGAGTTAAAAAATGACAAAACGAAAAAAGAAAATGAATATTACGTGAAAAGAGTTTAAAACAATTACAAAACGAAAATAAACATTTAATGTGCGTGTGTTCTGGTGTCACTAGTGCGTACACCGTGACGCACAATTGCACTTAAAGTTTTGAACCGTCCTAGTTTTGAAGTGGCAGGTTTTGAATCGTCCCAGTTTTGAAGTGTCCCAGTTTTGAAACGTCTTGTTTTGAAACGTCCCAGAGCCGTTTTGGGGGTTGCCAAATATACTCTGCAGTTGGGGTTGGAAAGTATACTAGTCTGGGGTCAAATTCTATACAATTACCTAATGGGGTTATTCAGGGTCGGAAAAAAATAGTTTTTTTCCTTTTTTTCCTTATTCAAACGACGGAAAAAAAAGAAAAAAATCCGTGGCCGCGAGAGTTTTTTTCCGTTGCTTTTCTAGGCCATCGCAAAAGTTTTTTAGGCCCTCCGCTGTGAGACCTGCGCGCGAGTCCAATTTTCAAAAATTATTCGCCCGTAAATCGATATTTCGCAGGTCTCACGGCCGAGGGCCTAAAAAACTTTTGCGATGGCCTAGAAAAGCAACGGAAAAAAACTCTCGCGGCCACGGATTTTTTTCTTTTTTTTCCGTCATTTGAATAAGGAAAAAAGGAAAAAAACTATTTTTTTCCGACCCTGAATAACCCCATAAGAGTTTATTTCACGACCCCATTTCTGTTGTTGGGGTCGGATAGTAGACCATTCAGAGTATATTTCATGGCCCCGTTTAATACACGACCCCAGCCAAAAACCACGAAAAAAATGTACTGCTGGGGTCGCCAGCCATACCATGGGGTCGTGAAATATATTGGGGTCGGATTCTATACTTATACCGAAAAGTCGAGCGGGTTCAAATCCGGCGAGTGACGCAGCTGGCCGCTTGTCCCAGTATCCAGGAAAATGAGCATCCAAGACAGCCCAGTCTTGTTGAAGGATGAAAGGTCTCTGACTAAAGTGGCTAGGCCGTCAGGCTAGCCGCATTCATACAGAAATAGCAGGTAAAACCTGTGAAAACCCAGAGATAGGCGAAATAAAAATAAAGTAAATGTGTATTTTACAGAGAATGGAAGAGGGAGGGAACAGGGAGCAACAAACAGGAAAATAATAGAGAATAAACTCGCTTAGCAAGAGGGTCGTTGCATAGGTAAAAAAAAAGAGAATTAATTTTTTTAGTTTGTCGGTACACTGGTTGACCAGTAACAAGTGGTGGTAGAATATCACGTGGAAGAAGAAAAAGAAGAAGAAGAAGAATAACAGTTTTGGTAATTAAATACTACTCAATAAAAAATTAAACAATCGGCATAAAGCAGTCGTCAAATTCTACAGAAACGAGACAAGAATGGGGGAGGAATACGGTTAAATGTCAATTCTTACAATTACGCCAAACGATTGCAGTTGGTACAACGGTTTTGGACGGTGCATGGCACACAGCACAGGAAAACGAGGCCGAATGGGAACGTGAAAATTGTGAGAATGATGAGGCAGAGAAGACAGCACATGTCCGTTTGGCGGGTCACCACTCCAACCGTCTGAAACAATTTTGGGAATTATGGTTTTAAATTGCAATTCCAAAACTCACACAACGCCGACACGGCACTCCTGGCTGCACATGAACAATGACGTTGGATCCAGTGCCGCGTACGCGCACAGTGCTCGTGGTGACGCCATCTGGTTGCGGAAGGCGAGTCTGTGTGATTTGCGGCGGTTGAGCGTAGATTGGCGGTTGTCCAGCGTAATATTTCGGATCGCTTCCTCCATAGGTTGGCGCGGCCGGATAAGACATGGCCGCTTGATAGGACGGAGGAGGCATATCGTAGGCCGCAATTTGAGGAGCTGGTCCAGCCGATGCGTGAGCTGGTGGGGGGCCAGCTGGGACGTTTGCGGCATGAACGGGGGCAGAATTGTGAATCTCTGCCGTGGGGTAGACAAATCCGGCTGGTGGGGGTGGTCGTTCTGGTGACGGTGGAGACGTCAGGGCCTGCTCGTGGGTGATCGTGGAAGATTCTGGAGCTGGAGCCGACGGGGCGACTTCCGAGCTGCTTGATTCACCAGTTTGGGGCTGAAAAAGGCGATTTTTTGAACAAATATCTAATTTTTTCTATTTAAAACGTCCTAAAACTCACCATATCAGGAATCGGCTGCTTTTCTGGCACGTTGTCATTTTGTTGGCCGACCATTTTTTGTATACAATTCTAGTCGCTAAAATTGTGAAATTTTAATTGTTCTGTTCAGGAGGCACTCGAGTTGAAGAGGGTGACCAAAGGTATAAGATTTTGGTATTATTCAAGTACCAATCAATCATAAAAAAACATAAAAATACTAAAAAAAATTCTAAAATTCTTTTATATAAGCAATCTATCTAAATATTTATGAACGGAAGAAAAAAAAAAGAAAAAGAAAAAAGGGCCTAGAAAATGGCTGTCGGACGTTTCGAAACTTTTTCTGCATTTTGTCGTCGTAGTGTTTGCACACAAAAAGCTTTTTACCGAATTTTCTTTTATTATGCATTCTTCGATTTTTATTTGATACCTACCTCGTAAAATGGTGCACATTCAGGTCTCGCCAGACTGAACCCATGGATTTAAGAAAATTCGAAACAGGAAAATTCAAATTTGCGCGTAAATCGACAAGTCCGGCGAGACCCGAATGTGCACCATTTTACGAGGTATCAATCACAAATCGAAGAATGTGTAATAAAGGAAAATTCCGTAGACACCGTGACGACAAAATGCAGAGAAGCTTTCGAAACGTCCGAGAGCCTAGAAAAGGATGAAAAACTCGTAAATCTCTGAAAATTGAGAGTTGAGCGGACCGCTGTATAATATTGAGCATAAAAAGAGACCGTAAAAGCGGGAAAAAAGACAATTAATTACAACAACAAAAAAACCGACTAACAAGAGAAAAAAGGCAAAAAAAAACTTGTCGAAAGGCGAGAAAATTTGAAGACAATGTGATTCCATTCTGCAATATTTAAAAATCGTTTTTTTTTTGTTTTAATTATCGATTGAAGCTAGAAAAGAACGACCAAAACACATTCTTTCTGATAATGTGATAACAAAATTTGGGACGAAAAAAAAGAGAGTAGGGCATAGAGAAAAAGAGGAAAAGAGCGGCACGTATACTGTACTATGCCATAATGTCATGTTATGCAAATTATTAAAGTGTTTGATGGTGCTGCCGATGATGCAATATTTTAACTTTAAAAAGGTCATAAAACCGGTGGGTGAGCATTCAAATTTGGGTTACGGTCATTTATCGCAATTCTGCGGTTGAAAACCCAAAAAAAAAACCTTTTTTTTTTAAATAGAACTGTCTCTGGGACGTATCGAAACGTCCCAGTGTAATTGTTCGCAGTCCAGTCCTGTCCAGTCAAAAGTTTTCCAAAATTTTTGGCTAATAGCCGTCAAATTCGGGGAAAATGCCAAATGCTGATTCGACGGCTAATTAATGCGCCAGACGTGTGCCGATTGTCCCCGAACTCGCGCCGACTATTAGCTCTTCGCCAAAAAAAAAATAATTTTTATTTGAAAAAACTCCAAAAAAAACTGTGGAGACGCAGAAAAATGCAACAGGGCGCGTTTGCCGTGCGCCATATTCGCGCCGAAAATTCCCCGACTGTAATTTCATTGTTTTGAGAAATCCAAAAAAATAATTAATGGGGTTGTTCACGAAATAGAAAAAAAAATTCAGCGAAAATTCGGAGAATGCTCATGAATTTTGGGAAATAAGGGCAAAAATACTCCCGGACATGAAATTACCAGAATATTTCAGAAAAATCGATATTTTTATCCCAAATTTTCTGAGATTTCATGTCCAGGAGTATTTTTGCCCTTATTTCCCAAAATTCATGAGAATTCTCCGAATTATTTGCTGGTTTTGGCTATTTCGTGAACAACCCCATTAATTATATTTTTTGGATTTCTCAAAACAATGAAATTACAGTTTTTGAGTGTTGGAAACAAGCAAGCAAAAATAAGGAAAATAAAGCGTGCAAAAAGTCACACAGAACTGGGGGAACTTTTGGCGCGAATATGGCGGTTTAGACTGAATGCGGCATTAAAAAGTTCAAAATTAATAAATTTATCATGAAAACGCAACGATCATATTCACAACAACAGTCATAGGCAACCAACATAAAAAAAAAACATCTGACCACACGAAAAGATTGATACAAAACAAAAAACACGTCCATGACGTCATCACAATTACTAAACATTTCGCAATCAAAAAATGCAAACCTCTCGGGGAATCAATCGATGCAAATCATTTACTTCTGCTAATTTCTGGTAACAGATTCTAGAGAGAGAGAGAATGAAAGCCACCAAATTCTTTCCATTATTCCTCACAACGCAGCGAGGACCACTAGAGAATAGTGTCATATTTCAAAAAAAAAATTCACGTGAGAAAGAAGTAAATTAAATTGGCCAAGAAACTAATCCAGATCAAAACCAAACCAAGCCAAATAAAACCAAAAAAAAAACAGATGAATCGAGAAAGAAAGAAAGAGAGAAAAGATGACGACGACGCGACTACAATTCTTCCTATTCTCGACACAACGGACGGCGTCAGAACCGAAAGACCGGTTTAATTGTACATGGTTACGACAAATTTCGAGGCTACAGTCATTCATTCGTATTTGAATACAATTTTTGAACTGGTGATACCGCGTCAAATGGTGTGCATTGCGGTCTCGCCACGGACGGTGTTTGCAGACTTGTAGATGATTTATTGTCCATTCGCGAAAAAAAAAGCAAGTGCGCTCCACAAAACTTAGTACTTCGTGGATTTCATTTTCGTCGCCAAATTATTTCAATTCACGTTGAATTTACTGTTGAATTTACACGTGAATTGAAATAATTTGGCGACGAAAATGAAATCCACGAAGTACTAAGTTTTGTGGAGCGCACTTGCTTTTTTCGCGAATGGACAATAAATCATCTACAAGTCTGCAAACACCGTCCGTGGGGAGATCGCAATGTACATTATTTGACGCGATATCACCATTCCAGGAACACGTAAAACTTTTTGAAATTTATTATTCAAAGAATGCTCCGATTGGCCTGAAACTTTTGTAAATAATGCCAAAAATACTCCAGGACAGACAGACATGAAATGCTCAGAAAATTTAGGACTGAAAAATTGATTTAAAAATGTTTAATGCCGGATCCAAAGATCAAAAAATTCATTAAATCAAAAGTTTTTCGAAGTCCAAAATTCCACAAAAAATCCCAGAAAAAACAGGCGGTGAGTTGAATCCGACGTTACCGTAGTTGATTCGCTGCGAGACCTTTTATGTATAAAGTTGAAATTTCCCATAAAAAATAAATAATTGAGCAACTTTAAACATAAAAGGTCACGTAGCGAAGCAACTTCGCCTGTTATTTCTGGGATTTTTTGTGGAATTTCGAACTACAAAAAACTTCCGATTTAATGCATTTTTGAACTTTGGATTCGGCATTAAAAATGTTTAAATCAATACTTCAGTCCTAAATTTTCTGAGCATTTCATGTCTGTCTTGGAGTATTTTTGACATTATTTCCAAGTTTCAGGTCAATCGGAGTTTTCTCCGAGTTTGTTTTCCAATTTTTTGCCACGAAACTATTATAAAAGGCAAATTTACAATTTCTGAATAAAATAGAGATATTTGCCTCCAAGTATGTATGACCAATCCGGATAATCCCTGCGGGAAGCTTTTTTCCAATTTCTTGTTTATCAAGACTAGATTAGAAGGAAATAGAAAACAAAAGATCAGCAGCTATGGAAAATTGACGTAGCAAACTTAAATTGAAAAAGGGCACCCACGGTCAGAACACTAGACGAGATTCCCACTCGTTCAATATCAGTATCCTCAATAATTGGGGGTACGACAGAATAGAACTATACAAAAAAGGAACTGGAAAAAAATAGAACTGAGCGAAATAGAAATGCTACGAGATAGAACGGCTACAAAATAGAACTGAGCGAAATAGAAATGCTACAAAATAGAACTCTTTGTGCGATGGAGCGCGTTTGCATTAATTCTTCAATTTCTCATTTTTCGTCGATTGTGTAGTTTTTTGTTGTTGCGCGACTGCATTGATTTTATACTTTCCTTCCGAATCGGCACGTATTATGTGTTCACGAACGACCGGTGACCACAGTGAAAAACTGCGAAACATCGGAGCGTCGTTCGTGAACACATATTACGTGCCGGTTCGGAAGGAAAGTATAAAATCAATGCAGTTTGGCAACAAAAAAAACTGCACAATCGGCGAAAAATGAGAAATTTGAGAAATGATGCAAACGCGCTCCATCAAGAGTTCTATTTCTTCTAGTTCTATTCTGTCGTACCTTTTTTTTTTGCGAAGATTGCCAAAAATCATAAATTTTTCATTGTGCGATGATTTTTAATGCGACATCTCCTTCCACACACATTTTTTTCTCTGCGTCTCTCGATCGGTAGGCCAATTTAATAGCATTATAAATTGACTAAAACTAATAGAAAATTGAATAAAAAATATACTTAAAACATTTTGATCTAATAAAAAAAAGTAGCGAAAATAAAATTAAAAAAACTGCAAGAAAGAAATTCGTCATTTCCGGTGCTCAAAAATCGCGGAAACTCTCTCTTTTACCAGCCAGATAAAAAAGAGAAAGAAAGAGAAAGAGAGATAGAGGAACAATCTCTGGGAAGCAATCAGTGCAAAACGGGGTCGAATTTCTGGCGAGTGATGGAGAAAAGATAGAAACAAAAATCTAGCAATCGCAATCGATTGATCGACTCCTCATGACTAGGTCTCTAACTTTTCGAACGCAACAGTGCTAAATGGTAAATATTGACTTTTGTCGCAAGATTCGTTTCCGTTTGTTTTCAGGAGGTTAATACGTGTAATAGGGCAGAATTTCAGGTGAAAGTTCCAGAAAAGATTTAAAAAAAATGAAATATGTATTACGAAAGACTCCGAAGAGAAGAAATGTGTCGTTTTCTCTGCGTTTCAACGACATGTCAAGGTGTTTTAACTACCAAACGCTCAAATGTAAAACACCGAATTCCTAAAGTGGTGATACCGCGTCAAATCGTGTATTTACATTGCGGTCTCACCACGGACGATGTTTGCAGACTTATGGATTTACGATTTACGCGTGGATATATACAAATTTGAATTTTTCCGTTTCGAAATTTTTCGAATAATAAAAAAATTCCGTTGTTTTCTTATTATTTGTGCGTGCTGGAGACTACGTTTTTAAAATTATTTTGAAAATGAAATTACGGAGGTCATCTCTCTCAAGTCTCTGCGTCTCTAGCTTTGCACACACTTATCTAAACTTGGCAGAATGATACTATCGAGACGCAGATAAATGCGACAGAGCGCGTTTGCCTTTACATAGATTCTAACACGCCGTGACGGGGCTCTTTCGGAATAGAAATTCGACAAAATTTAAATGTCACGTTTTGGAAATTGCGTGAAAATAGAAATCCACGAAATAGAAATGTAATAGATCAGAAACGTAACAAAATTGAAACGCTTGAAAACAGAAACGTAACAGAGCAGAAATGTGTCGAATTGGAAGTAAAATGGCAATGAAGCGCGTTTGCGAGATTTATTTTTTAAAACGACTTTTTCGATATTTTTCGTTTTTTTCTCGATATCTTCCACGTATTTTTGGATTTTTTCACGTTTTTTTTCGGTTTTTTTTACGTATCGAAATCGAAAAAAAACGTGAAAAAGTCCAAAAATACGTGGAAGACATCAAAAAAATGCAAAAAATCGAAAAGGTCGTTTTAAAAAATAAATCTCGCAAACGCGCTCCATTGCCGTTTTACTTCCAATTCGACACATTTCTGCTCTGCTACGTTTCTGTTTTCACGCGTTTCCATTTTGTTACGTTTCTGATTTATTACATTTCTATTTCGTGGGTTTCTATTTTCACGCAATATCCAAAACGTGGCATTCCTATTTTGTCGAATTTCTATTCCGAAAGAGCCCTGTTCAAACATGCTACGAGATGCTGGTGATTGCTTTTTTTCAAATTATTTTTTTCACGTCAAAATCCAATGCGGTGAGGTCGTGCCACGTGGCAAAGCTGGCTCTTCTGCGTCTCGTCGATTACACACTTTTTGCTTCAAGATTAAACTCAAGAAATGAGAATTCGCATAAATGGGCACATTGCCAATATTTTTTCAACGGAGCTCACTTTCGTCAGCGCAATCGCCATTACCCCGTGTACCACAAGGATGACGAGAACTTGAGAGAAATAGGGAAAAGAAATTATTACCATTTATATGAAAAAAAAACAACAAAAATAGTCGCCACATGCTACAGGCTTGTATTGAAATAAAAATTTAAACACTAGTCCGGAAAAAAACAAAGAAAAAACGGCACAAATAATAACAAAAAAAAGAAGAACGGAATTTATTTATTCGCCGAAAAACTTCGAAACGAAAAAATTCAAATTTGTATATATCAACGCGTAAATAATCCACAAGTCTGCAAACACCTTTCGTGGCGAGACCACAATGTACACTATTTGACGCGGTATCACCATCTCTTTTTTTTTGAGTGCAAAACTATGTACAGTACCACCTATTTTCCTCTTTCCCATGCTCTTTCATCCCACCCATCACCCCACAAACCGTCAAAAGACCCTCACCTTCACTGGTTGACTCATGTTTACGCTTGTCCGTTTGACAGTCGATGTGCTGTAAGGTTATAGATTAAAACCAACAAAAAACATATTTTTTTTTTCAAACCAAACCTCTTAATGGAAGCATCAGCGGCATCTCGTCGGCGACTGTGCACGAGTGAGCTTCGTCGCGGAAAATGTAGCGGACGGTGAGCATTTTCGCCTCTCCGGGGCATGGGTCATAGAAGCCGGGGAGTTGGCTCTGCAGAAGGGGTGTTTATAAGGGCTCTGGGACGTTTCAAAACAAGACGTTTCAAAACTGGGACGTTTCAAAACTTTTTAGCATTTTTTCGTAGCGTTTTTTGCCAATTGACACCAAAACGCACGCTCATTCGGTTTTTATTTTTTGCTTTTATCAATTATTTGTATTTTTATGAAAATTTAAATACACTAGTATTGTCCATTCGCGAAAAATGCAAGTGCGCTCCACGAAACTTAGTACTTCGTGGATTTCATTTTCGTCGCCAAATTATTTCATTTCACGTTGAATTTGCACGTGAATTAAAATAATTTGGCGACGTAAATGAAATCCACGAAGTACTAAGTTTCGTGGAGCGCACTTGCTTTTTTCGCGAATGGACAATACGCCGCAAAAATGCAAAAAAGTTTTGAAACGTCTTGTTTTGAAACGTCCCAGAGCCTTTATAAGTTGCTTATAAATAAACTCTGTTGAAGCTCGGTGTTTGGTTTGCGGACTCGAGTTGAGATACCTCGCTTTGGCCGATTTACGCGCAAAAATGAGTTTTTTGGTTTTGAATTTTCGTAAAACCATGCACAAATTCGAAACGAAAAAACTCAATTTTGCGCGTAAATCGACCATCGACAAGTGACAAGACAATCGTGGCGAGACCCGAATGCGCATCATTTGACGACGAGGTATCTCGAATCAAGGAATACGTGATAACTTCCTTTCAATTTACCGTCAGATCCTGCATACTGTTTTTTCTACTTTCTGATCCTTTTTTGTAGATTTTACAGACGTTTTTTTCTTAAAATTTGAATCCTCAGTTTTCCAGAGCAAGCTCCAAGACCCCACGAAAATGGGGGAAAGTGTTGAAACGCAGGAACGAAAAAGGGGGGGGGGAATGGGCACAGTTGTCTGCAAAAGTGCCGCACGGTTTTTTTCTGCATTTTTGGAGAATGCGAAATAGTGTTTTTTTTTCTGCTTTCTTTGCCTGAAATTAGTTTTTTTGGGTATTTGGAATGCGGAGACAAAATAGAAACGATTACAAAAGAAAGTGAGCGGAAAAGCTGCGAGAGGTCCACAAAATTATTGATAATAGTGAAAATTAATATTTTTCGCGAAAATTCGGGTGATTTCGCATTAAAATAGGTGCTAAAAAGAACGAATACATTGAAATACATCGTCATAAAATCATTTGAACTAAAAGCTTTCCAAATAAATGATTTAGGAATTTTTAAAGCAGCGGCAATTTCGAAAAATGGCGAATTTTAACTAAAATTGGGCATAATTAGGAAATGTTTCACAAAATATTACGAATTTGTTTGTTATTAGTCATTTTAACAAAGAAATATCAAGGAAAACGAAGAATTTTAGCAAAAAATCGAAAAAAAAAAAAGGAAAAATAATTTGGCGACGAAAATGAAAATCGCAAAGTACTAAGTTCAATGGAGCGTACTTGAATTTGTCGCGAATGGATAATAAATACCCAAAAATACTAAATTCAGGCAAAACAAAGCAGAAAAAAACAGTATTTATCATTCTCCAAAAATGCAGAAAAAACCGTGCGGCACTTTTGCAGAGAAATGTGCCCATTTTCCCCCTTTTTCGTGGGGCCTCCAAGCTCCACCCTTTTTGCAATTCAATTCAAGTCTGCGGCACTTTTTTTTGACGTGTTACATTTCAAAAAAAATTTCTGCATTTTGTCGTCGCAGTGTTTGCACACAATCATTTTCAAGAGATTGTGTGCAAACACCGCGACGACAAAATGCAGAAAAATTTTCGAAAGCGGTCTATCAAAATTAAAGAAAATAGTTCCCATTCGGAATTTTAAGTAGCTCGGAATAAAATTTTCCGAACCCGTTAGGAATTCCGAATGGTTTCATGAATACGGCCCCTGATATCGGAATCCCGGAAATTTTTCCGCAAACACCAAATGAAAAAAACCACTCACTTTGACTGTATACACCCTCAATTGACTATCATTAACCATCGCTTGCAACGGAACAGTCACATCAATGGTCCTCTCGCCGGCCAACGGGTACGCCCTCGTTCCGCTGCCATCACATTGCCCATACCTGGCCGTTTCAATGATCACTCCGTGCTTCGTCTTCTCATCCATCTTGATTCGCTCCGCAGTGGCTCGCATCAAATTCACCACGTTCGCCGCCTCCTCTTTTTTCGCCAAATCAACTTCCTGCTCATGCGATTTATCATCAAACAGTGCGACGAAGCGTTCCCAGTACGGTCGGAATACGAGTTTGGTGAGTTGGAATGAGAAATATGGAATGGCGACTCCATAGAGGACACTTCTGGACAGCGATTCCTTGTCATCGCACAGCACGATTTGCCAGTCAAACGACGAGTGTCCGGCTTTCAGTTTGAATTTGGTGTAGAGAAGACAAGAGGGGAATGTGAAATGGAAGGAACAGGAGATGCGAGAGTAACGTGACAGTCTTCTCTCCATATTTATCGCAGGACTGACTCCATAGGGTGTCAATTGAACGGACATTTCTGTTAGCGAGTCGTTTTCTGGCTTCCGAATGTAATAAACCATTCGAATGTTCGAGTTTGTTGGGTGGAGAGTCAGACTGCCGAGAGCTTTTGCGTGATTGTTCTCTGTGTGCACCATGGTAGTGGTGAGAGCTTTGCCGAGCGGTGAGACGTTTAGGACGATGGATCCTTGCCATCTGGGATGGAGGCGCATCGAGTAAACTGAACTTTTGTTTAAATTTATTTTATAAAATAGCGGGGAAAACTCGGAAAATGCTTTAATGAACCTATTCAGCGCAGGAAAAAACCTGATTTTAGCGGTGTTTTCCCCTATGCAAGTTGTTTTCCAGGAAAAAAAAACCCATCGCGTCGAGACCTGGCAGTGAAAAATGCAATGCGCCTTTAATTGTCAATGGGAATTCGGTTGCAATTTAAAGGCGCATTCGATTATTTCATCGGCCGATCTCGACACGATAAGTTGTTTACGTCAAAAAACCTCCGACTACTGTAGTTTTTTGTCTTTTTTCCTCAATTTTGCACAGGGGAAAAAACCAAGAAAATCGGTTTTTTTTCCTGTACTCAATAGGTCCATAATGGGGTTATTTTCGGAACCAGCAAAAAAAGCAAAAATAGAAAAAAACAGCAAAAAATTCAGCGAAAATTCGGGGAATGCTTCGATTGATCTGAAACCTTGGAAAATCATTTAAAAGATACTTCCAGTCATTCCCTGAAAATTTCAGACCAAAATATCGATTTTTGAACATTTTTAAAATCAATTTTTCGGTCTGAAATTTTCAGGGAATGTCCGAGAGTATTTTTTTAAAATAATCTCTCAAAGTTTCAGACCGATCGGAGAATTCTCCGAATTTTCGCTGAATTTTTTGCTGGTTTTTTCTATTTTTTGCTTTTTTTTGCTGGTTTAGTGAATAACCCCATAAGGCTCGGTCATTTTCTGACAAAAAAACCTCGTTTTTAAATTAAAATGATGCTGTCATCCTGAATAATCAGATAATGATTCGAATTTCTCAAAAAAGTGAATTTTCAAGTGAAAAAATAACTTCATTATGCGACGAACTTGGTGGCGCATTGGACGGGGTAGGCGTGGCTCAGCATTTTTAAAATATTAAAAAAAATTACGAAAAAAAAATCAATATTTCGGTCTAATAATTTTTGAAACTTTTCAAGGCCTTTTCCGATTTTTTTTTGTCATTTTTCAGAACATTTCCAACTTTTTTTTCACCAAAATTCCGCCAAATCTTAAATTTTAAAGTTTCAGACTAAAAATTTCGGCTATGGGACGTTTCGAAACATCCCAGAGCCAATATTCAGCTCGATACTTTCAAAAAAAAAAAGCTCACTAAATGCAATCGAAGGGATGAACGCCTCATGGAGCAAGTTGTACTGCACTTGTGGCTGCACAATTACAGCGGCTCTTGTGAAAACATTACGGGCAGCTCGACACGTAAGTGACACCGATTCGGAGGATAGAGATACAGTGTTCTGCAGAAAAAAAATTTAAAAATTAGGAGCAAATGCTCTGAAACTGAAAAATCTCGATCTTAAAAAAAGGAAGAAAAAAGAAACAAATTTCGGGAAAAATCGTAGAATGCTCCGATTGACCTTGAATTTTGAAAAATATTGGAAAAATTCTCCTGTACACGCTCAAAAAATTCTGGACCAAAATATTGATTTTTTCTGAAAATTATAAAAATCGATATTTTGGTCCAAAATTTTTTGAGCGTGTACAGGTGAATTTTTTTCCAACATTTCTCAAAGTTTCAGGCCAATCGGAGAATTTTTTGCTATTTTACGAACAACCCAATACATTTTTAAACATTATTTTTTGATCCACTCACAAAACCAAACTCACTTCCAAGTTCAAATTGCCAGCGACACGCTTCCAGACAGCCGAGACACTGCCATCTCCCCGTCCATTTCCGGTTTTCACCCGCCCCGAAAGACCGAAACGGTCGACTCCAGTAAATGCGCAATCGACCGATTGGGACAGCGAAATTCCTAGTAATTGCGGCGGATATCGATCCTCCTCTTCTTCTGGAAACATTCCGGCGACAGTGGTTTTGATCATAAACGTGGACGTTGGATGTATTCTTTGAAGCATCAACTCGCGATCTTTGAGCCGTTGGAGGAACTCGTACTCTTTTCGGATATTCTCCGGATTCGCCGACCTCGACACCAGCTCCCAGCCCTGCGTGTCAAGGCCCTGGACTCCAAGCGCATCGTAAATTGCTCGCTGTTTCGGATCCAGGAGCACTTCGTGGGCTCTTCGCAGTTTTACGAAAACTCTTTCCGCGTCCTTCTTCTCCGTCTCGTCGGTGAATCGGTCTGGGTGAAACATGAGACACCGTTTGCGATAGGCTTTGATAATTTCATCGTCAGTCGCCTGAAAGGTGTGGAATTTAGCGATTCAGCGCAGGAAAGTAAACCGTTTTTCGTGTTTTTAACCCTTCATCTATCAGGAAAACCCCATGTGCCTTTAATAAAAGCGCATGGTATTCTGGGTAGGGTAGTTTTCGACTTTTTTAGGGTTAAAAACACAAAAAACAGATATTTTAAACCTTTTTTCCCGCCCAAAAAACTCACATCTTTCGGCACATTCAGAATCGCGTAAAAATCAATTTCCTCTTCCTCGTCAAACAGAAGATCGCCATCTTCGTCGCCACAAATTGATGAGCCTGAGGATACGGACATCCTGGAGGAAATCGAAATCGGAATTTAATTTTTTTTTGTGATGCAATCGAATCGACCAATTTAAGTAACTTTAGACACATAGTTGATAAATTAGATAACAATTAAATTTAAAATGTAAATTTAATCATCTAATTATTAATAATTAATTACTTAAATAAATAAACAAATAATTATTAAAAAATTGAATAAAAAATCCAAATTTTAGTGTTTTGCGTCAAGGCACGCAAAAAGCGCCAGCAGACATTGCTTGCGCAAAACTCGTGCCTTGTTGAAAATTGGCGGAAATTCAAAACCAAAAATTTTTTTCCATGGTTTTTCCATTTCCCAGGTACAATTTTTTGAATTTTTTCGCAACGAATATTGCGAGACAGTGAAAAACTGTGGAACATCGGAGCGTCGTCATCACCAGTCGTTCGTGAATACATAATAGTGACAAAACTATTGTGCACCTTAAAAAAAAAGAAAAAATCAAGAGAGAAACTTAAAAGTTAAAAATATTCACAGCAATCAATACTTGCGTAAAAATGACAATCACGCGGTATAAAAAAAACGTTAGTATTTACACGAATAAATAAAAAAAAAGTCTAGGCGTGTGCGGTATCGCTCAATTTCAAAGCTCCAATTTTCCAATCGAGGCAAATGTCCCTCTCCGCATCTGTTCGAGCCGCATCCACGTCGTCCATTTTCTAGAAATAAATTATTTTGGTTCGCTCATTTTTTAAAGGAGGTGCAAACCGGGGAATTTTTTTTACCGAGAAACAAGCCACGCCTACATTTCATAACAATCCTGTACAAAACACGTGCCGCACACTTTCAATAAGCGGGGCATCTTCCTCGGCTTCCCCAGTTTTTTCAGTGTCTCACGTTTTCGATTGGCTGGGGGTCACGGCATGCTGGCATCTACGTTTCAGTCTCATTTTATGAAATTCGATTTTTTCGCGCGTTCAATTCGCTGCGTACGTTCCGCGAAAACAAAAATAAAAACATGTTTTTTTCCCTTATTTTTTTAAAACATTTGATACAGCAGCAGTGTTGGCAACGCCGCGAGGGAATTTTCTCTTAACACGCGGGTCACAAACGTTTAGTGTGATTGGGGCGCGTTTGCACTGAGGTAAGTGCCAGCATGCCGTGGGGGTGAGGAAAATATCAAAAATGCGGAAATTCTGATAAAAGCCTGTCAAAAAATTTAACATGACGATAAAAAACCGACCGCAAACACCTCACGAAAAAGAGCGCATTTTAAATTAAAATTTGCTTTTCTGGAAATTTTTGTGACCTTTTCAATTTTCTTTTTAGAACATTTGGAAATTATACTCATTTTTTTTTTTGCAAATTTTTGAAGAGTTTGTAAATTTTCGAGAAATTAAAAAATTTTTTTTGCAATTTTTCTGATCTTTTAAATTATTTTTTTTCATTTTTTCCATTCATTTTCGGAAAATTTTGGAATTTTTTTCTGTGAACTTGAAGTTTAGAATTTTTTCAGAAAATTTGGAAATTTCAGTTGATTGTTTTGCGAATTTTCGTGGATTTTTGTGTATTTTTTGTTGAAAATTTTCTAAATATTCTCGATTTTTTTTTCACAATTTAAATACATTTTCGTGTATTTTTGTGAATTTTTTAAAATTAAAAAAAAAAATTAATTTTTTGAAATTTCGATTTTTGTAATTGTAATTTTTGCATTTTTTTTAGGAACTTCTATTTTTTTTTTAATTTTGGAATTTTTCGCGAATTTTGGTACATTTTTCGGAACATTTTTTTTCTGATTATTTCCTGAATCATTGCAATTTTCAAACTGTAAAGTAATTTTTCTGAATTTTTGAATTATTTCAGTACTTTTTGTAAAATTTCCGGAAAATTTTGAATTTTTTTTTCCAAATTTTTGAATATTTCGTGGATTTTTGTATTGTTTTGTGCATTTTTTTTTACTTTTTAATGGTACGTCCAAGTTTAAAAAAAGCGCAAAAAAAGACGAAAAAAGGGGTCCAAAGTAACTTTGTTTTTGCGTCTTTTTTCTCTACAGTATACCGCAGAACCTGCAGATCAAAAAAAAAAAAACAACTAAAACATGTTTCAAACAATCAAAAATGTAAACAAACATGTGAAATTCAAATTATTTGCTTCGCGCGTCGCTAACAAGGGACTTCCAAATAGTCAGTGGTTGGGAATTTTCTATAAATTGGCTCCTTTGTACTTTAAGACATGGGAAAACGATTTAGCTAGGTCCCAGCCTGCGAATTTGCCTGGTTTTCGAGAACGGGCGGCTCAAAGTTTTCGGGTCGATTTTTGAAATCCCAAAATGTGAGAAATGTCATTTCGCGCGGTTTTATCACGTCTCGTTTGAGCCGCTGATTTCGACGGCAGCAGCGGCGCAGTGGGTAGAGGGCGGCAGTAGAGAGCCATAGGTCGGGTGTTCGACCCCGTGATGCTGCAGGTTTTGGCAAACCATTTTTGCAAATTTTTTTTTCACAACTTTGTGATTTTTACTGTCAAAAAAAATTTTTTTCCGTTTAAATTTTATTTTAATGTTGTAAATTTTCGAGTTATCCGTTTATGTTTTATATCAGTTTTATATCCTTGTATTATAGCCATCACCATGATTTATTAGATCACCCCCAACAACAATTCTGACATACCCCCATTGAAAAATCCGAGCTGTCCTTTTTTTGGATCGAAGCATGCTTCTATCCAACTCCCTCCTGGGGCTATATCACAATTAGTGTGCGTTACCGGTAAATTTTCGAATCATGTTTTACCGATAAATATTCGGTAAAAAAGAAACCAGTTCGAAAATTTTTTACCGGTAAATTTGGCAAATTTTGTCGATTGTTTACCGGTAAATTGTCTTGTTTTTCTAATACACGAACTTGGCGCCACGTTAAGTTTTGCCAAAAACCATTTTACCGGTAAAATTTTCGCAAAATTACCGGCAACTTCACCAATAAGTTTGTCGAATTTACTGTCAAATTCGGTAAATATACCGATTTCTTTACCGAAAGATGCGTTTACCGGTAAAAGTTTTTCGGTAACGCACACTAATCACAATGATGCGGGGGTTTTAATATAATGTTGCCCAGAACGTTTCTGAATCAGAACTGTTCTGAAACCAAAACTGGGAATTGAATCAGAACTGTTTATAATTGGGGGTTATTCATTTCAAAAATAACAGGATTTATCCAATTCACGCATGTCGAAAAATGTAAACAATATACAGTATCCCAAATACTGTAGATTGTTTACAAGTATGCATACACCGATCGTGGCGAGACCCATTTTACGACATCTCACGTACTCGGGAATACGTAATACTCTGGCGTGAACAGGAAGCAAAAAAGTTGAGTGCACTGATCAAAGTGTCAGTGTCACCACACATTGATGTATTGTCCTATCGTTGGTTTCTGCCGTTGGCAAGTGGCCGAGAAGATGTTTGTCATGCTGTAATGGACCTATTCATAGGAGAAAAAAATATAAAAAAACCTTTTTTTTTCCTATTCATAGATGTAAAAAAAACGACAAACAATGTAATTTTTTTTGTTTTTTTTTCTCCTATGAATAAGTCCATAAATAGTTAATCCAAGCAATTAAAACGTGCAGCGATGGGTTGAAAACTCTACACCTCCGATTGCCACCAGAATTTCACGGAATTCCGACTTGCGAAAAAAACCAGAATTTCACGGAATTCCGACTTTACGACCATTTTTTCACTTTCGACTTCAGTATAAAAATATTTACTCCCAAATTCCGACTTACGGATAAGAAACTTTACACTCATCGAACTCTGATTGTCACCCCTAGCGCGAACCATAGTTGCTAGACGAAATTTTTTAAAATAAACAAAACATTGAAAAATATAAAACATAAACAGATATTGTGAAAACAAAAAAATTGCAACGCGGTGTTTGCGTACTTTTAAAATTTAAACGGCGATGAGAGAAACAGCATGGGAAATGAAGAGATTTGTTCCCTTTTTCGTTTGAATTTTAAAAGTACGCAAACACCGCGTTGCAATTTTTTTGTTTTCACAATAACTCGAAAATTTACAACATTAAAATAAAATTTAAACGGAAAAAATTTTTTTTTTGACAGTAAAAATCACAACTTTGTGAAAAAAAATTTTGCAAAAATGGTTTGCCAAAACCTGCAGCATCACGGGGTCGAACACCCGACCTATCGCTCTCTACTGCCGCCCTCTACCCACTGCGCCGCTGCTGCCGTCGAAATCAGCGGCTCAAACGAGACGTGATAAAACCGCGCGAAATGGCATTTCTCACATTTTGGGATTTCAAAAATCGACCCGAAAACTTTGAGCCGCCCGTTCTCGAAAACCAGGCAAATTCGCAGGCTGGGACCTAGCTAGATCGTTTTCCCATGTCTTAAAGTACAAAGGAGCCAATTTATAGAAAATTCCCAACCACTGACCATTTGGAACTCCCTTGTAAGATGTGCAGGTTTGGTGGGATACTGTAGAGAAAAAAGACGCAAAAACAAAGTTACTTTGGACGCCTTTTTTCGTCTTTTTTTGCGCTTTTTTTTACTTTGGACGTACCATAAGGACACTTTGAAAACTTTTTTTTGCGAATTTTCGTGGATTTTCGGAAAATCTTGAATTTTTCGAATAAAACAATGAAAAAAAATTCCTGGAAATTCACAAAAACCGATGAAACCCCTCGAAACGGAGATTTCGATTTGAGACTGAGAAATAGGAGTTTTTGCCTGGATTGCAAGAAAAAAACGAATTTTGGCTCTCGGACGTTTTTGTGCGATTCTAATGTGAAATTCAAACCTCAATTGTCCAACTGGATAGCACGGAAACAATCGAAGCGGCAGCCGAGCATTTAATTTCTCTGAGGAATCTGCCAATATTCGGCTGCCTTCCAGCCTCCACACTGCTTCCCATCGCCCACAGGGTCCACTTGCGCAGCATCACACACTGCTCATAGCTCCATTTCGAGTTGGCCGCCATCGGTCCACCGTTCACCTCGATGAGCGCATTCTCGTAGACACGGAACCAGAGAAGTGGGAACGAGCGGATCATCGAGTCCATTCGATTGGTACGGACATAGTTGAGCAGGGCGCGTAGCACGTTCCATTGTTTCGAGATTTGGAGACGAGTCATAATTTGTTCAATGCTTTTCGCGTCGGTAAATTCTTGATCAATGATGAGACAGGCGAGGAGAGCCGTCATTGGGTGACTGCGAGACGGGCATTGCATTAGCGTTTTGATCAGTTGCACCTTGTCTGTTTTCGCGTCATATTTTACATCGGCCAGCTCAAAGAGGCGATCGTACAGCTGCAGCTCGAGGGCTCCGCTGGAAGAAAAAAAAATGTAAAAAGCAAAAAATTCATCGAAAATTCGGTGAACGCTCAGATTGGCCTGAAACTTTGCGAAATAATGGAAAAATACTCCTGGACAGTAAATGTATAGATATTTTGGTTTCTGCATAGGGAAAAAACCACAAAAAAAACGGTTTTTTTCCTGTCCTGAATAGGCCCATAAGGCACCGTAAAAATTTTCGAGCAGTTTTTTTTCGGTGTTCAAGAATTCCATTATTCTTAATATTTTTCTTTAAATTAAAAATATTCAAAAAAAAAACCCCTCCATGCACGAGAACTTTTATTAAAGCAGAATTCGTTCAAATGATCTCTCCAAGCTACTGAAACTAAATAAAAATATCCAAATGCTCAAATTTTTAGATCTATTAATTTCCAAGCTTTTTTGCTTCTGGTTTTGGTAAATAGTTAATTTGATTTCTCTGAACAGTAATGGACCTAATCAAGAGAGAAAAAAAAAGGAAGAGAAAAATTAATTTTCTGCCGATGATACCGTAGTCATATGTGGCGAGACCCACTCAAATACAGTGCGTAACATAAGTATAAGCGCACCCCCAAAAATGCATGGTACTGCGTTTGCATGCAATCTGAAGACTCGGGACCATGAAAATCGTAATCAGCATGCAAAATTACCCCAGGACTACATAGTCCAAGTTAATATTCATAACACTCTTGAAATGGGCCTGAAAAGTCTGAGAAAAGTACTCCTGCAACCGTAACATAAGTATAAGCGCACCCACCAAAACAGATGAAAAAACTCAAAATTTTTTTGAAAACAGTTAATGAATGTTGTCACGTACCTTCAGAATTTAACAAAAAACTTCCTCACAGTAAAAACAAAACCGAAAAAGATCATTAAATCATGCCACTTTGCACAAATCAGTCAAATACCGAGAAAACGCAAATCCAAGCTTTCAACACGGCCAGATGGTCGAACTGAGTAATTATGAAGCTGCAGAATCATACCACGTCGTGCAATAACTATTATATGAGTAATCAGAACCTTTACGAAAAGTTTGGGGTGCCGCCAAAGCCGTCTGTCAGAAAAAAACCAACATTAGTCGACAAGTTTCATGCTTTCTAAAGAGGTGCTACGACACCAAACGAGAACTCAACGCCAAAGTTTACAAGCAAACGTATGGGAAAACAGAAAAAAGTGATCCCAATATCAAATGAGCCGTATTGAGACCTGCACCGCAACTCACCGACGATCAAACAATTTGTGGTTTTGACTTAAATTCGAATTCAGTAATTGTTTGGTACCAAAATTCTCAAACCAAATCTTATTTGTTCCAAGTTGGTTTTTCTGATTGGAAAAGTTCAATTGAAACAACGCGGGTAGTTACGAATACGATTGGCACGATCTCTTCTAGGATCCATTCGATTTCTCAAAACGTAAATTTGGAGGAAGAGGCATAATGGTGTCCGGTGTTTTTATTCTTCTGGTTTACTAATAATACATTTTGTATAAAAGCTACTCAACTTGAATTCATGTCAGAACATCCCAAAACAGCAACTCCTCTTGTTCCTCCGTCGATATGGCCTCATCTTCCAACAAGATAACGCATCCACGCATGCCAGTGGACTGGCTCAAGATTAAAAACCGCGATGTTTTCACTTGTCCAGGATGCTTTCTGGACTAGAACCTATTGGATAACATCTAGGGACTGTTCCTCGTCGATTTCACAACCAAGAAAAACCATTCTAACCGATTGCTGCACTCGAGGTCGCCATTCTTCCTAACAAGGAAGGTCAGTTTACCCTCCGGTTGAGAATTTTCTTAAAATTTAGGAGGGAGTAGTTTCGAACACGGGGAATCCATTTTTCATAGTCCCAACCTGCGCATTTTCCATATAATGGAGAACGAACGTCTGGAAGTTTGGAAGCTGAAATTAACACATGAAATCTATGGTTTAACAGTGAAACGTGAGTAGGATTTTCAACGCGAAAGTCACTGCCTTTGTTTACCGTTGATTTCATCGGTTCGGTGGTTCAGTGGTTGGGTGTTCAATTGGTAATGGGAAGGTGCTGGGTTCGGGCCCCGCGCCGTTGGAAACTTTTTTGTAATTTTTGACAAGATTCCAGATGACGTGATTGAAGCTTTTGAACACTTTCAAGACGTTTTTAACAACATCGCCGGGCTTTGAGGCACTTCAAGAACTATTCAGCAAATTTTCGAGAAAATTTTTTTTTTGTGAAAATTTGAAATCAGCATCACCAATTGGGTGACAATTTTCGAAATCCAAAAATTTTCAATTTTTTTCCATAAAATGCTCGATATAAACTTGAACAAGAAGAATTCAGACAACGACACAGAACTGGTTTTCAAAATTTTCTTCAATAAGCCGTAAGCGAGCGATATTTCATATTTTGCACAGAACATTCAACTGCAGGTTATGATGTAATTTTTTGAAGTTAGGTTGTATGTAACTGTAGATATAAACTTTTATGTGTGTCGTGTTTTTGTACGAGAGTAAGCAGTACATTTAAAAAGAAAGTTTAAAAAAATTTGGATTTCAAAAATTGTCATCCAATTGGTGATGCAGATTTCGAATTTCCACAAAAAAAATTTTTTCTCCAAAATTTGCTGAATAGTTCTTGAAGTGCCTCAAAGCCCGGCGATGTTGTTAAAAACGTCTTGAAAGTGTTCAAAAGCTTCAATCACGTCATCTGGAATCTTGTCAAAAATTACAAAAAAGTTTCCAACGGCGCGGGGCCCGAACCCAGCACCTTCACAGGTGGTGGGAGATAATGCCAAAACGGATCCGAAACGGATGGGACGTGGATTGAATCCATATATGATCCGATATAGATCCACGCGCCCCCGTGGAGGGAGCGTGGATTGTTTTGGTGTGGGTCGCCGTGGATCCACGCCGGCGTGGAATATATATGGAGGGCGCGTGGATCCGTGGGAGAATGGAAACATATCGGATCTTATATGGATCCACGTGTCCCTCGTGGAGGGCGCGTGGAATTTTTTGACGTTATGGAGAATGGATCCGCGTTCATCTGAAGCAGGGCGCGTGGATGTCAGGCTCTATTAGAAGAGCAGGCAACTTGGTAATTGACCATTGTAGCCCCCCTAGCTGATA
Organism: Caenorhabditis japonica; assembly: GCA_963572235.1. Taxonomy (NCBI): domain Eukaryota; kingdom Metazoa; phylum Nematoda; class Chromadorea; order Rhabditida; family Rhabditidae; genus Caenorhabditis; species Caenorhabditis japonica. The sequence goes on along the minus strand of OY754343.1, from coordinate 18,238,373 downwards.
TCGACCACCAAGGATCGGCTTAGCACAGGTTGATTTTGGTCCAATTTACTCAGTGGTTTGTAAAAAAAACCTGGCAGTTATCCTGGTATATGAGTGAACTAGTATAATAACTAGTATAGAATTGTGTCGAAATAGAACTTGACGCGAAACAGAACCGCGTGGAATAGAACTGTTCGGAAATGAAACTGTTCCGAAATAGAACCGCGTGAAATAGAACTGTTCGGAAATAGAACTGTTCCGAAATAGAACCGCGTGAAATATAACCCAGTCAATAAATCGAAAACAGGTCACGCCACTGATTGTGAGTGGAAATTTTTCTGTTTGGCTATTTATTCAATAGTCTTCACCCAATTGTGCTAAAACGCGCTAAAACTATGTACAGTTCTATTTCACGCGGTTCTATTTCCGAACAGTTCTATTTCACCCGGTTCCATTTCGGAACATTTCTATTTCGGAACAGTTCTATTTCACGCGGTTCTATTTTGAAAAGGTTCTATTTCGAGGTAGCGCCTATTTATCAGATAAGTCCTCCACTTTTTCCTTTTTTAATTTTCCATTTCAATATCGCCTTCCGCTATACCAGAATAGCCCCCCCCCTGATAAGAATAGCCCCCACCGTATCAGAATAGCAAAACAACAAGCGAAAATCGACCAACATCGAAGAGCAATCCCAATTAATTAAAGCCTTTAATAGAAGTGCACCATTCATAGCTCTTTCTATCATTTTTGTCGCTTTCCGAATAAGGAAAAGCTTCGAATCAGAACTTTATCAAGACAGAATTGTCCCGAATCAGAACCGTTTTCTTTCCAAATGGACACGTGTCAAAAGTCTTGTATAATAATAAGCTAAATCAAATTCTCCAGTACAGAACAAGTATTTGTAATACCGTATTTACTCTATTTGTCCGGCATGCCGGCTTATTGTTTGAACCTCCTGCTTGGATGCCGGCCAGTTAGAGTGAATACCACATAATTCATTTTCCACATTTGTGGCTCATAAAATCTTTTTTTTCTTTTCCAATTACGTTACTGATTTCACCTTTACCATAGTTCTAATTTGGAAACGTTTTGATTCGAGATAGTCGGGAGGACGACGATGGTGAGGGACTATACTTATATATGCTGGGGTGGGGGCTTATATCCCACGGCAGGCATATGAAGTAAGTTTTCGTGAAATTACGTCTTAAAATAATAAAATCCACGAAAAACTGGTGTCACCACGCTACGCCCCGCCCCTTTCCCGTGCAAAACATAAGGGCCGTCGAAACCCGTGAGGTGTCGGTCCACATGGGAAAGTATACCCGCCGCCTGCGCAGGTGTTGCAAGGGATTGGGTTAGAGAATTCTGAAGGGTCGGTGGGGAGCTCTTGATGAAGGCTCCGTGGCACGGTGCCACAGAGCTCACCGGCTATTTTTGGTTGTCTGGATACATGTGCTCATTGAGCATCTTGAGTGAATTCAATAAAAATGGAAATTTCAGAACGTCTAAAAATATCCACGTCCCACCCACGTCCCACCCACGTCCCATCCGTTTTTGATCCGTTTTCAGTCCACGCTCCCACGTCCGCATCCTATCCGTGGGAGCGTGGATCCTAATAGGATCAAAATCGGATACATATAAAATTCCTATAAATTCCACGTCCCATCCGTTTCGGATCCGATATGGATTTGAAGCCCTTCACCTGTGTTCCCATTACCAATTGAACACCCAACCACTGAACCACCGAACCGATGAAATCAACGGTAAACAAAGGCAGTGACTTTCGCGTTGAAAATCCTACTCACGTTTCACTGTTAAACCATAGATTTCATGTGTTAATTTCAGCTTCCAAACTTCCAGACGTTCGTTCTCCATTATATGGAAAATGCGCAGGTTGGGACTATGAAAAATGGATTCCCCGTGTTCGAAACTACTCCCTCCTAAATTTTAAGAAAATTCTCAACCGGAGGGTAAACTGACCTTCCTTGTAAGTAGAGTATCCTGGAGCAGGAATTCAAAAACAACACTGACTAAGACATCCCAGGCGTATCTAATTCTATGTCCAACCGTGATTATGGAGTTATAAACGTTAATGGTACAGCTACTAATTATCAACTTGTGTTTTTCTTGAGTTTTTCCGATGTTATGTGGGGTGCGCTTATACTTATGTTACGGTTGCAGGTGTACTTTTTTCAGACTTTTCAGGCCCATTTCAAGAGTGTTGTGAATATTAACTTGGACAATGTAGTCCCAGGGTAATTTTGCATGCTGATTACGATTTTCAAGGTCCCGAGTCTTCAGATTGCATGCAAACGCAGTACCATACATTTTTGGGGGTGCGCTTATACTTATGTTACGCACTGTATACCGATGCGCCTTTAATCGCGTATTTTTTTAATCGATTTTTTCACTAATTTTTCTTAAATTTATGGACCTATTCATAGGAGAAAAAAAACAAAAAAAAACATTTTTTTTCCTATTCATAGATGTAAAAAAACGACAAACAATGTCGAAAAACGAATGGTAAACAAGTGTTTATTGACCATGATAGACTATTGATAGTGAGGAGGCACAGAGATGTTTACAACCCCGTGGGAACGGACTTGTTTACTAGTTCATGCAAACTCCGCCCCTTTTCTGCGCCTCCTCTCTATCAATGGTCTATCATGGTCAATAAACACTTGTTTACCATTCGTTTTTCGACATTGTTTGTCGTTTTTTTACATCTATGAATAGGAAAAAAAACGTTTTTTTTTGTCTTTTTTCTCCTATGAATAGGTCCATTACACAAAATCATAGTTTTTTCGCTCACAATAGTTAAAAAAAAACAAAGGTTACATTTTTTTCCCTGTAATATAAATATATATTGTCGGTCCGCCAGAGTGGTCAAACGCGCTCCTCTGAACTCAATACTACGTGGATTTCATTTTGGTTTCCAAATTATTTTATTTCACATTGAATTTACACGTGAAATGAAAAAGTTTGGAAACCAAAATAAAATCCACGTAGTATTGAGATCAGCGGAGCGCGTTTGACCATTCTGGCGGGCCGACAATATTAAAAATACGCGATTAAAGGCGCATCGGTATATTTGAGTGGGTCTCGCCACATATGACTATGGTATCGTCGGCAGAAAATAAATAAATTAATTTTTCTCTTCCTTTTTTTTCTTTTTTTTTGCCGTTCCTGCATTGGAAAAAACGGCTCTCGGACGTTTCGAAAGTGGACTTTTCGAAGGTTTTTCTGGATTTTTTCGTCGCGGTGTTTGAGAAATTTTCCTTAAAAAGCTTTTTAAAATGATTGTGTGAAACACCGCGTCGACAAAATCCAGAAAAACCTTCGAAAAGTCCACTTTCGAAACGTCGCACTTTCGAAACGTCCGAGAGCCGAAAAAACTTCTTTTTTTTTCTCTCTTGAATAGGTCCATAATGTTCAAAATGTGTTTTATATATTTTGTAGTGCCATATTTACTCTAATATTTATTCTTGCCGGCTACAGTACGCAGTGGCGCGAAAAATTGAGACTCAAGAGGGACGGAGTGTCGATTTTTCGCGCCACTGCTTACTGTAGCTGGCAAGAATATCGAACCGTTTTTTAATGATATTTTTTCGGTAGATCGGAAGCCTTAAAATTCCCTGACACTTACCACATATCGCACAACGTGGCATTCATATTGTTCGCTGCAACCTCTTCATCGGTGAACGATCGAAGTATAATGCATGTGGCACGAACGACAGCGGTATACCCTCCAGTCGCTTTGCGACCTCCCTTCACCAAAATTCCCGTCAATCGCTTCAACAAACGCGTCTTGTCAACACGCTGGCACAGAATAATGATTTTGTCGAGTACAGTGTCGAACAGTGGCATACGAAGCTCATCCTTGTCCAGCGAGTCGTCCTTCTGATCCATAATAAACGATGTTCCCCCGATCGATTCGTTCATGTCGACGTGGCTGATCGGAATCGACGACGCGTCAGTGTCCTCGATCCACGCAAACACCAACTTCTCGTGAAGAACCGCCAAATCGAGCCCGTTCGCCTCGGCGATTCTGGCAACCACAAGACACTTCTTGGCCACGTCGGCAGAGTTGGCCCACTCGATCATCTCGTCGTAAATGTGAGCGCACAGCTCCTCAACGTTCTCAATGTTGTCCGCCGTTTTCTCTGTGTACAATCCATTCTTTTTCAGCTCCAGTTCGGTGAAGAACTTTGCGATTCCATCTCTAAGACGGTCACATTGTTCCTCCATTTCTTCACGTTCCTCGTCTTTCATATCGCCAGTCCATTGTTGAGCAATATCGACTCCCATTTGCAAAAGTTCAATTTTAACGTCACTGAGCATAATTTTCTTGAAGAGCAGCGCAATCGTCGAGATGACAGTACGACGTTGCGACGCAGTGTTCAGCAAGTGGAATATGGTGTTACGCTCTCCGGTCGGCAGCACTTTTCCGTGCATCGCATACTTGTTAGCGTGAGCGAAGATCGCACACGAAAGCAGCTCAGAACGTGAGAAACGCGGAGCCAGCCAGGCGACTTCACGAAGATACGCCTGCCAGATCGGCACGTTGAAGATGGACAGCTCCGCCTTCACGATGGCCATCACAAACTCGTCATTGTCCTCCTTTTTGCGTAGCAGGAAAGCGTGGAATGGAAGGTGGCGAATTGCCAGAGTTGGCATGTCGCTGATGATAACACTGTTCTTCTCATAGATCAGATCGTCCTGGAAAGCAGAATCAGAGTTTATCGTATCGGACATTTCGCTGTTTTCGTTCTCGTACGACATCCGGAGGGCGTGGCCGAATGGCTCATTGAATCGTGACGTCTTCTCGTACTCCTTCTCAGCCTTCACTATGGTGCTCTCTCGTTTCGTGAACCATATCGATTCCTCTTTGCTCACATGGTTAGTTCGCTCGTATGACCACAAGAATGTGAGGATCTGAAGAATGGGAATTTTTGAAAAAAAAAAAACGAATTATATTAAAGTTACCGCTTTCAAACTCTTGTAAAATTCCACGTCATCAGCGTCTTGGGCCACCTGTCCGAATGAAGTGACGACAAATTGAACGACTTCATAATTGTACGGACAGAGAATGTAGATGAGACAGCGCAAGTACTTGGTGATGCACGACGCCTTCTCCTCGACGGCTATTCGCAGGGCAGTCCTGGCGAGTTCCACAAACTTTTCAATTTCTTCGGTGCGAATCTCCGGGTCGGCAAGCTTTCCGGCCGCTGAAGCCTTACGAATTAGGAGGGTCGCGTAGCGAACCATGTACTCTCCGACCGAGATTTTCGAGTTGCGGTTAAACTTTTCCACATATTTTTTCACGTAGCTGAAAATTTGAACTTTTCAAATCTGTATTGTCGTTTTATTTAGATTGGCACTTGGTGTTTACGTTCGTACGTTTTTTTTTTACGAATCTCCGCCCATTGCCCTGTATTTGTATGAATTTCTTTTTAATGCCGATGTGGGGCTATTCACGAATTAGCAAAAACCAGCAAAAATTGGGAGAATGCTCCGATCAGCCTGAAACTTTGAGAAATAAGGGCAAAAATACTCCTGGATATAAAATTCCCAAAATATCGATTTTAAAAATTTTCAGAAAAATAGATATTGTCGATTCGCGAAAAAAGGTGCGCTCCAAGTGCGTTCCACGAAACTTACATTAGTAATTCGTGGATTTCATTTTCGTTGCCAAATTATTTCAATTCACGTTGAATTTTCACATAAATTGAAATAATTTGGCGATGAAAATGAAATCCACGAATTACTAATTTTTGTGGAGCGCACTTGCTATTTTCGCGAAAGAAAATTTTTAAAATCGATATTTTGGTTTGAAATTTTGTGGGGACGCCCTGTAATATTTTTGCCATTATTTCCTAAAGACTCAGGCCGATGGTAACATTTTCCAAATTTTCAAAGAAACATTTGATGGTTTTAGAAATTTTTTTCCATTCTGAATAACCCCATTAATTTTATTCAGATTTATAAATACCGTATTTCCTCTAATATAAGCGCACCTCTAATTGAAGCGCACCTCTATTATAGGCGCACCCTAAGAGGTGCTTCGAAAAATAGAGGCGCACCCTCTAATTGAAGCGCACCCTCTAATAAAGGCGCACTCACTGGTTGTGCATTTTTTCATTTTAGATTTCTTCTTTTTTTCGACTATTTTGCAATTAATCTTAATGATTTTATTAACCATCTTTAGAGTTCCACCGCTCGCGCACAGACCGTATACTGCGGACTTTCCCGCATTTCGTCTCGCGTCTGTCAATTTTCCACGTTGAAAAGACGTCTTTCGTTGTTGGCCTAGTTCTGTATGGCCTAAGTTACAATCGGCCCCGGTGTAACTTTCAGAGATTCAGAATACATATGGTCAAATGCAAATACATTTTCTTGCCATTTTATATCTATGGCAACATACCGTAAATTCTCTAATAGAACGGCCGGCCGTTCTATTTTTCACTACCTTCCTAGGAGGGCCGGTCTATTTTAGAGGGCCGTTATATTATAGGGTTAGGTTTACTTTTCAATGTCTTTAAATTGGTATTAAATCTTGAGTATTTTCCATAAAAACTACACAAATGTATGACAAAACAAATTTAGAAACCGGCCAATAAGTAACAATTGGAAAAATCTAACCAAATTATTGAAAAAAAATTGTTAAATTCATTCCTATACGTGAGGGGCCGGTCTATTTTAGGGGGGCCGCTCTATTTTAGGGGGCCGTTCTATTATGAGGGCCGTTCTATTAGAGAATTTACGGTATATTTCAATTAATTATTCTGCATTAACATGTATTAACCTGCATTTTTCTGCATGAAAATGTAGGCTTGCATAGGAATAAAATCGCAGGGAAATGCATCTGCATAGGTCCATTAGTTTTCGCGTTCTTTTTGAATACTCAGTGACGTTTGAAAAGAAAAATGGTCGAAGACTAGGAGCTGAACGTCGTAGATGTATCAGATGCTGAAGAACCGCCAAAAAAGGAAAAATTTAAGAATGAGATTGTTTTGTTTTAAAAACTGCGCTTCCGGCGCCGAAAAGAAATGTTATGTTGTCCAAAAATGTATGCAGAGATAGATTTAGATTACCAATATTAATCAATGATAAGCTGAGCTCTGATTTTGGTGCGTCATCGAGAGAAACGAGCTATGGCATATGGATGATTTCATTGAATTTCTAGAAACGATGGATATTCGAGAAGATGACAAAAATGACAACGAAATTGTTTCTCGGGATTTTTCAAAATCTTTTTCTGTTATTTGTTGATTTTTAAAAAAATTTTTTTGTTGTGTTCGGAAATAAATGTTTGGAAAATAGAAGCGCAGCCTCTAATTGAAGCGCACCTCTAATAGAAGCACTTTTGGAGAAGAGGTTGAAAAATAGAGGCGCATGCGCTTAAATTAGAGGAAATACGGTAAATAAATAAATAATTTTTTATCGATTTTCGCATAATCAGGCATTTTCCTCTTTTCTCGAATTCTTGGTCCAATTTCCATTCGATCTACAGTACCGGACAAAAAGATATCATATTTTGGTTTTTGGAGTATAACTTCTGAATGGAGAGGGTTATGGTTCTGAAAATTTGCATGAATCTGTCCCGTAATGTTTTTGACAAGCTCCAAAAATAGATTTGGTCAGTTTTAAAAACTGCAGATTTTTCAAAAAATTTCAGATGCCAAATTTTCGACCCAAAAATAATTTTTTTTCAGATTTTTCAGGACTCGAAGATTTTTCAGGACTAAAAGTATGATTTTAGTTGACTATGGGTCGATCGGACGAATTTCAGCTGACTTACAGCACTTTGAATATCAGGGTCCACATGGGTAAGTCAACTATAAATTTTATTAAGAATCACCAAAACCAAAAAAAAAATTAGGGCAAATTAGATAAAAACTCTTAAAAAGCAAAGTTTATTTGATTTTCTTCGGTTTTGGTGATTCTCAATAAAAGTTATAGTTGACTTACCCATTTGGACTCTGTTATTCAAAGTGCTGTAAGTCAGCTGAAAATCGTCCGATCGACCCATAGTCAACTAAAATCGTACTTTTAGTTTTGAAACTTCATTTTAAAAATACATTTCGAGTCCTGAAAAATCTGAAAAAAAAATTATTTTTGGGTCGAAAATTTGGCATCTGAAATTTTTTGAAAAATCTGCAGTTTTTAAAATTTACCAAATCCATTTTTGGAGCTTGTCAAAAACATTACGGGACAGATTCATGCAAATTTTCAGAACCATAACCCACTTCATTTAAAAGTTATACTCCAAAAACCAAAATATGATATCTTTTTGTCCGGTACTATAAATAAAATTAATAATTTAGTTTAAAGTTAAAAAAAACACAGAAAAAAATCGGCACAAATATAATAAATAAATCAAAAATCATACGGATTACGAAAAAAAAAAGGAAAGTGGGCGGGGCTTCAATTTTTTTTTGGGCGAAAACTTTTTTGTATTACTCTCGTATAAGCAACAGCTCATAAACTTTAAAATTACTCAATTTTCCCACGAAATATCTCGAAGCGCACCCATAAAAAAAAATGTAAAAAGTTCTAAACTTGGAAAATTTCCATTTAACTGACAGAAATCCCCTTTTTTTTGCAAATTTTTTGTCCCAACCAACGCCAGTAAGCAAACACCGCATGTCAATTTAAATAAAGTGACGATAATATCAAATAAAACATTCTTACTCATAGAGACGGTAGGGTGGAAGAGGTTGTCTCAGCTCAACCGCCTGCTGTACAATCTTGTCGACAAAGTCCGTGGGCGATTGAATGTTGGCGCGGATTCCCTGCTCGGCGAGCTTCTTCACCAGGAACTTTTGTTCGTACCAAAGAACAATTGTTGGAACTTGCGAGAGATTATTCGTGGCAAGACACATCACAAAAGCGAGCTGCAAATATTGAATGGTAGCCTTTGTCGAGCTCTTCACTCCTGATCGACGCCTCAATTCATGAATGACAGTGTCGATACGCTCCACCGGGATTCCGCTGAGCAGTGTGACAGCGTGCCAGAGATCAAACTTCTTTTGTTGGAGCATCCGCTCAATCACCGACAGCACAGGTTGCTCCAACTCGACCACCGCTTGACGCCATTCTCCGGCAAAGCAGCGGAGTGACCCAGCAAAGACACGGGCGGAAATGTCGAGCAAGTCTTGCGAGTGCATCGCCAGGAACATGTTGAGCTGCTCCCAGTTGGCACGGAACTCGTTCGCGTCGTCATCGGTGATCGGCGAATCGAATGGACGAGCCACCGACGGAGCAATTTTTGCCAGAGCGAGAACTCCTTGAATGCCTTCGAAGAGTGCTGGATCGCCAGAGAAATCATAGGTTCCCAGGTAACGTTTGAAGCCAAAAATTTTAGACGACGTGGTGTTCAAATCAGAAGGAGGAGGCGACGACGCTGATCTCAAAGACGCGTCATCATTCGCCGAAAACGTGTCCCGACGCTCATTCTCATTCTCCTGACCTCTCATCGATTGTTTGATAATGTGCTCTCCGAGTGTGAAGAACGCTTCCAGCTGCAACAGGTAGTCGATATCGCCGCTGATGACATCAAACGAGAATTTGCGGATCGTCTCGCGAACTACACGACCCAGGCTTTTGACGACAAATGCAATCTGAAATGGGATTGAAGAAATAAAACATATTTTAAGGTGTTGAATTTTAAGATTCACAGCACACGGCTCCCCCTCCTTCCAATGCGCCAGCAATTTCGCAGTGGTGCGCGCTTGCATCATTCGCCAGCGGCGAATGTAATTTTGTACTGAAAAATCAGTTTTTTGCATTATTTCACTCGAATAATTATATTTTTGAAAAATGAATATCATTTGCCGATAGAGGAGTTTCTTGCGAACATTTCGAGCACTTGGACGTCAACAAAAATTCAGAAATGGCCGAGCCTTAGGGGTTTGAAAAACATTTACGATTTCTACGATAAAATATTGAGCAATCACATAATAAAAAGATAGAAATTAATAAATTATCAATTTTTATTCATTTTCAGAATAGTTATGCCTAAAAATTTGTGAAAAATATTTAAAAATCAAATAAAAATGGAAAACAATTCTGCTATTGCGCAAATCACTTTGTCCACGTGGAGTACACGGCCGTACGACCATGGCGTTCCAGTGCACGCGAAATGCGCCAACCAGAAAAAAATTTGGAAGGCTGGGGTGCCGTGCAGCATAAATGGAAATTGCAAACAAAAAAAAAACTGCACGAAAACTCGGAAATTCTCCGATTGGCTAACAGTCTTTTTAACGGCTAATAGCCATGTAGCTGTCATATCCGCGCCAAAATTACGCCGAGTTGTAAGTAAACGAATCAGTCAGCGAAATCCAGTTTTATACACAAGAGACTGGGATACTTGGACGACTGTAAAATTTTTAGAGCATGTCATGACCTGACTAGGAAAGTACTTTTTGGTCAATTTTGGAAAATTGTGAAAAAAATCAGGGTGATTTTTTGGTGAATTTTTAAAAATATTAAAAACCCGCAAAATGTTATCTGAAAAGTTTTTATGAGCCGTAAAACTTTTCTATTTTTCGAGCAAATTTTTACCTGTAAAATACTACAACAACACAGTTCTCTTCACTACACTGCGTGTTGATAAACTCTTCGGCTGGTGTACTGAAGGCAATCGTGTGGAATGTAGTATTTTACAGGTAAAAATGTGCTCGAAAAATAGAAAAAAGTTTGACGGCTCATAAAAGCTTTTCTGACAACATTTTGCGGATGTTTAATATCTTAAAAAATTCACCAAAAAATCTAGTACTACCCTAATTTTTTTCAGAATTTTCCAAAATGAACCAAAAAGTACTTTCCTAGTCAGGTCATCACATGCTCTAAAATTTTATGGGGTTATTCACAAAACCGGAAAAAAAGGAAGAAAACGGAAAAAAAAATTCGGGAAAAATCGGAGAATGCTCCGTGTGACCTGAAATTTCGGGAAAAATTGGAAAAAATTCTCCTGTACACGCTCACAAAATTTTGGACCGAAATATCGATTTTAAAAATTATCGATTTTTTTTCTGAAAATTTTTAAAATCGATATTTCGGTCCAAAATTTTGTGAGCGTGTACAGGAGAATTTTTTTCCAATTTTTCCCGAAATTTCAGATCAATCGGATCATTCTCCGATTTTTCCCGAAGTTTTTTTCCGTTTTCTTCCTTTTTTTCCGGTTTTGTGAATAACCCCATTACAGAGTCGTCCAAGTATCCCAGTCTCTTGTGTATAAGACTGGATTACGCTGACTGATTCGTTTACTTACAACTCGGCGTATTTTTGGCGCGGATATGACAGCTACATGGCTATTAGCCGTTAAAGGGGGTGCCAACTTTCTGGGGAAGGTGGCTTAAAATATACTCTTGGATGGGGGATTTACGAATATCAAATCGAAATCGAACGAAAAAATTTTTCTGATTTTTGGCGAATTTTACAAAAAAAAATAGAAGACCACGGGGAGTACACGACTTGGCGCGAAATTCAAACACCATTTTTCTTTTTCATCATTGTTCTCCCGTGTTTTTCCAATATTTTTGCATTAATCTTTGGGAAATATATTACAAACATCATTTCGTGTTTTAAAATATCAAATGAACGCGTTTTGATCACAAAAGTAACGATAAAACAAATTCGGAACAAAAATTCTCATACCTTCCCTTTTTGTCCCTTTTCCTGCTCAATTCCGCATTAAGTTCACTCTTTTATCTGTCACGTTTATATTTGAACAATAAATGTTCACAAGAAATTATTTAAAACGATGAATCGAACGAAAGGGCAATATCGATTTTTCGATTTTCATGACTAAACTGTATTTTCGCGATTATCTAAAATTATAATAAGCGATTAGAGCATTTTTATTGAAAATCGATAATAAAAACAAGGAAAATTGCACGAAAAATGAATATTTCTGGTGAAAATGGATCTTTCTAGAAGCCGCGGCCGCGGGTTTCCTAGTCCACGGCCACGATTTTCGTGTACTCCTCGTGGTCTTCTATTTTTTTTTGTAAAAATCATAAAAAATCAGAGATTTTTTTTCGTGCGATTTCAATGTGATATTCGTAAATCCCCCACCCAAGAGTATATTTTAAGCAACTTTACCCAAAAAGTTGGCACCCCCTTTAAAAAAGACTGTTGGAAATCAGATTATGTGGCCCAAGTTCGGGGTTCTGGGACGTTTCAAAACTAGGACGATTCGAAACTGGACGAAAAATACCAGTTTTTGAACCATTTACCGGTAAATTGGATAAACTTTCCAAAATTTACCGCTAAAATGCACTAAAGTTTCGAAACGTCTCAGTTTCAAAGTGATAGGTTTCAAGATTTCACGGAGCATATAGGCATCAACATGAATATTAGCCATCAAAAACGACTGATAGTCGCCAAATTTGGCGTTTGCTGTCTCACAAATTTCTGGCATAGACCCTGAAATCGGCGGCTAATAGCCAAAAAAATTGTTTTTATTACGGTGGACGATTAGTGCTAATAGACGAGAGGGAATTATTATTTTTTTTTTTTGATATTGAAACTTTCGGCTCTGAGACGTTTCGAAACGTTCTTGCAACTTTCGTCGCAGTTTTCGCACTAATGACAAAATTCGGCCAAGGATACCAGAGTTGTTGAATCTTTTAACGTAAAATTTGGCACTACATTTTCGAAATGACACGTTTCTAAACGTCCTAGAGTCAAATTTTCGACATTTTCTTGGAAAAAAAAACTAACATGATCTGCACGAACTGCATCAGTCTCATTGGCCGACAGGTCGGGTAGTCGGAAGATGATCCAACTGAGGAGCTGTGGAATCGGTTCGAGCATTTCGCCAGTGGCATTCGTCCACGGATTGATGCAATCCACGTAGACGCTGATGCAATCCACCATTTTCTCCATATCATTCTCGTTCATCGCTCGCGTGAGGAGCATTTGGAGCAGGAACTCAGATGGGATTCCCACGTAGTTGCATTTGTGGATTTTCTGGAGGAAAACATTTTTAAGCGAACATTTGGAAATTGCTCATGAAACTTTGGGAAATAATGGGGATATTCACAAAACCGGAAAAAAAAAACTTCGGGAAAATCGGAGAATGCCCCGATTGACGTGAAATTTCGGGAAATATTGGAAACAATTCTAAATACTGTATATGCTCAGAAAATTTTGAACCAAAATATCGATTTTTCTGAAAATTTTTAAAATCGATATTTTGGTCCAAAACTTTCTGAGCATATACAGTAGAATTGTTTCCAATAGTTCCCGAAATTTTCAGTCAATCGGGGCATTCTCCGATTTTTCCCGAAGTTTTTTTTTCCGGTTTTGTGAATAACCCCATTACTCCAGAACATAAAATTCCCAGAAAATTGCAGACCAAAATATCAATTTTCTGGAAATTTTCCGAAAAATTGAATATTTTTGCCAAAGTTTCATGAGCAGTTTCAGATTTTTTTGCTGGTTTTCGTACCACATTCAACGGTTCATTCAGCGCCATCAACTTCTCCAAAAACTCTTTCCGCCACATTTCATCTTCAAAATCCGATAGAAGCACAGCCGTTTTCTGATTTCCCTGCACCTCACGCAACAACACCAACTTCTCTTTCAGCGCCTTCTCCGGATCGTCATACTCATTGTCGCGGCAAGCATAATACGAGAGCAACTCTTCGCCAATGCCGAGCATTTTCCCTCGCTCCTCAATATTGTCGGCAGCGGCCGGAGTGTCGGCGACCCGTTCGATGAACGAGAAAACCAGCGAAATGGTTTTGACGCGTTCCCGATCTCCTAGACTGTCAATGTGGTTGATTATAGAAGTGGTGACGTCCTCGTGGGACATCATGTGGATGACTGCCAGTGATTGCACGTATTCAGATTTTAGTGTGCACTTTTTGGAGCCCTGCATGGCGACGAGCAGCTCGAGAAGTTTCATACTGTCCACGAATCGCGATGGCTTTTCGCGTTGAGCCAACATGCATCGGATCGTCATGATAACATCCATGTTCGCATCAGTAAGAGTGAGAAATTCCATTTCGTGAAGTCCAAACCCATAAGAGGAGAGCATTTTGTAGAGTTCTGTGCGCTTGCAAACCATCTGCAACTCTTCAATTTCCGACCTAGAAAGTGTTCGGCTTGTCAGAATTTTATCGACTGTCTCGTTCAGCTCAACTGGCCATGGGATGTTTGCGGACGAAGCGATCGAGATGATTGATGAACAACGGCGAGTCTCATCAGTAAGACTTGAGCACAATTGCACACACTGTCTTTCCCACCCGAACATATTCGTACTGGAATGCGCGGCGCTGGACATCATCTGGATATAGTTAAAGATGGTCTGCTCTTGATCCAGCCCATGTTCGGCCATATACGGCTTCACAAACTTTTCAATCTTGGCTTGAGTAGTGTTCGGATTGGCGAGCGCATTCTGCAGAATCTTGTGGCAAATACCTTCAGAGTCCAGGTTTTGGAAAACTGAGAAACTGATCGTGCACTCGTAAACTTCTTTGAGACGTTTTAATTCTTGCAAATCATAAAATATCTTTCTGACCCGCGATATCGAAGAGGAGGCACCGTTGACGGATCTCGTCAGATTACTGCATTGTAAAACGAATAGACACTGGCTCGAAGGAGTGTTTCCGTTGCTTGTCAGCACTTTGGCCATAGTGTCGTAGCTGCTGGCGGCCTTGATGGCGTTGTCCGGCCAGTGTTCAGCGTCACGATACTCGAGAAGTGGAATCAGTAAGACGATAAGATTTTCCAGACATGGGACGAGCTGAAAGCAGAGAAATAAAATAGAGTTTTGGGGGGGGGGGGGGTTTTTTTTAGAAATGGCAAACTTTGGGAAATCTGATTTCATAGTTGCAAATTTTCGGCCCGGTCCGGCAAGGCCTGGAGGCCCTGGCCGGGCCGAGTGAAAATTTTGAAGGCAGCAAATGTTTTTTTCCAACATAATTTCGGAGTGTCTTTTTTGCAAACATTTTTTTCCCCGAAAATCAGAGGGGCCATTCGGAGCATTTTTCCCAATTTTTTTTCGCACTTTCTATGAATACTCGGGTACGTCAAAAAGTACCGTATTGCTCGGCATGCCGGTATATTTTTGGAAGCTTCTAATTGGATGCAAGACAATAAGAAACTGCCGGGACATCAAAGCCGGACTTTTCAAAACCGTGTTAACACAGGAAGTGAAAAAGGTAATGAGTTGTATATCACAAAAACGTTAAATTTGCGGTTAGCTAACAAATAATTTTGAATATAGGCCCTATTTTAGCCCCGTCCGTTCTAGAAATCACGAGCCTTGCGTATATTTAGTACTTTTCCAAAATAAACAAATTTTATCGTTTCTAATGGACCTATGCACGAAATAAAAAAGGCCATTTAAATGAATTAATTTGACTTTTTTTTCAAATGCACGAAAGCAAGAAAATTCAATTAAACTGAATAAATTTGAACACAGAAAAACGTTCGTGTCGAGATCTCGTAAATCGACACAATTTATTGAAGGCGTACGCAATTTTTCAGTGGCAATATCAAGACACGAACGTTTTTCTGCGTTCAAATTTATTCAATTTAATTGAATTTCCTTGCTTTCGTGCATTGGAAAAAATTGTCAAATTAATTCATTTAAATGGCCTTTTTTATTTCGTGCATAGGTCCATAAGTTTGGAAAGTTAATAATAGTTGGAGTACTACATATGCTAAAAGCTTGTGATTACTTGAACGGATGGGGCTAAAATGTTTCCTATATGCAAAACAACTTGTTAGTTAAACACAAATTTAACGTTTTTGCGGTATACAAATCACTACCCTTTTTCACTTCCAGTGCTATTATGGATTCGTGAATGAGCGACAAAAAGAGGTGAATTGTGGGGCAAAAGTAGCGCGAAAATATATTTATATTTTTTTTTTATTAAAACGCATTTTCATAGTTTTTTCTCAACAAAATAAGTACGGTAAATCCTTAATATCGGAAACTCACATTATCAAATCCCATAAGACACGTAGGAAAAATGTCAGTGGTGATGTGCTCGATAACATTACTCCATTTGCCAATGTCAGCCGAGATTGCATCCGAAAACATCCGGAACAGCACTTCAAGACGGCTTTCCTGCTGCGGATCATCCAAACACAAAAAGTCGATGATTGGCTGACCGTGACGTGCAAAAATGACGCGAGCTTCGGTGAACTGTGAGTTGGAAATGAATTCGTTGTACATCTCAAGCCACGGATCCCCGCCGTGCAGCGCTTCTACGAATAGATCCCACACATTGTCGCTGAGCTCATGGTGCTCTGGCCCCGAAATGATTCGATATGTTCCCCAGGTGTAGCTGACCGATTCGATGAGATTGAGCACGTCCATGTCGCCAATCTTTCGCTTTTTCGCGTGACTTAGATAGGTACGAATGCGATCGCATCGTCTGCTCATTCCGACCAAAGTGAAGTACGTTTCAGCAACCATATTGTTGTCGCTGATGAGGTCCATTGTACGCATCAGGGTGGTAAATGCTTCATCGTCATAGTCGCAACGATCAGTCAAGTAGTAGACGTGGCTTTTGTAAACCTTTTGAACGTCGAGCTTGAACGTCTTGGCAAACCTCTCGGCTTCTTCGAATCGATTGCTTTTTAGAAGAGCTTCAAAACGCATTTCCGGACGTGACTGTGAGATTTGACGGACCACAATTCGACTCTTCTCCATCTCCTCGCACATTTGGTCAAAAACTTCCTCCACTGACATCAACACACGATCCCCACCTCCATAGGCGAACAGAGTGGTGGCTGGAACGGAATCGAGTGAGAAACTGCTTTCCTGTTTGACACGATCGTAAATTATCATTTGAGTACTTCCATTGGGTCCGTCAGCGGCAATTATCGCGAACAGACGTGGCACGTCCACCTCATTCTTGTCAATCACAACGAAATCGAGAATCTGCTGATTTGGGCTGGTCTTCACATCGAATTCATCCCAGAAAAAGTCGGTGACCGGATCGAAAACGCTGATCCATCCGTCCGAATTCAACATCAAATGGAAGCGTCCTCCGTCGCGGACCTGAATCCATTTGGTTTCACTGGCGATAACTTCGAATGCGGTGTTGCCGAAACCGCAGTAGTGAAGTCCTTGGTGCTTGTCAATCGATAGGAACGTTTGCAAAGGTCCATTTGCGATCATCACCATGTCTTCTGGCACGTCGGACATGTCCACAGATTTTGAAGTTGTTTTTTGCATCACCTGTAGGTTAAAAGGTTAAAACTGGCAAGAAAAATTATTTTACCTGCAAAAAGTATTCAGGAATCTGTTCCATCGGCAAATTCTCCACCCGATTGCTCTCTTTCGCTGCCGCCACGTCTCCTTGCATCGTCACCGTGCTCCACGCACCGCTTCGACTTCCAAACGTCAAATAGCACACCGACGGCGTCGGATTACAGGCGACAAAGTCCACTTCGTAGGGAGTCGGCGCGTTGAAATAGACAGTCTTTTTGTCCAACGACAAGATCACAATCTGCTTTTTATCAATGATTGCCACGCAAAACGACGAGTTTCCGATGATTTCAAAATCGGTGATAGTGCCGCCGAGAGCCGTGTTGTAGTCGTATTCGGTGGTCTCGCCGAGCGTGAAAATGGCCAAGTCGGAGCACGAGGCGAGCACCAGGAAACGATCGTTGCTCTTTGGCTTCAGCTTCCACGCCGCCGAATCCTTGCTCGTCATCGGATCGTTAAGAAGGGGGGCGATGCGGGCGATGGTGCTCACGTCGTAGAGGCCGACAGTCGTCGTCTCGACGTCCGCATTGCGAATTTCTTTCGTCTCTCCCAAACGACCCATTTTTGCAGGAAAATTGGTGATATTGCGGAAAAAACTGTAAAGAAATAGGAACTTTTCGGTATAGAACTGCCTGAAATTGAGCTGTACAAACACAGTATCAATAAAACAGAGCGGGTTATTCAGCGCGATTTCGCGCAGCACCATTTTTAATCCGAATATTTATATTCTGCAATATCAAGCAACGCAAAATAGTTGAAAATGGAGGAAAAATGAAAAAAAAAAACCAATTTCAATTTCAAATTCTGATACTCGGCGCCAATATTAGAGCGGCCTTGGGGCGCGATTGCAACGCAAGCCTGGCGGGCGCACTCAGTGTTAATTTTTTTAACTGTGAAACAGCGGCTTTTTTTTTTCAGATTTTCCAGCAAAAATCGATATTTAGACAAACTTGCTTTTTCTTCTGCCTCAAATTCGATCGCCGCGCCACGGGAACACTATAATGGATTCGCGGCGGAGTGAAATTTCACGTGAAACTGGGAGACGAAAGATTTCTTCATTTTTTCGAATAAAAACGTGAATTTTATTGTCACTCACTCCATTGCGAATATAAATATTTAGCACGAAGAAAGCATTAAAAAGGCCACAGAAAATCATTCTTATATATAAAATTCCGTTTGGGTCTGTAATAACGTTCCGAATCAGTGCAAAAAAATGACGAAATCAGTTTAGACTGATTATCATTTATACTGGTCACGCATCTATATCAAAAATATCGATTATCAAATTAATTGTTTTGAAAATAGAAATGACGAATCCGATTATCAAATTAATTGTTTTGAAAAAAGAAATGACGAATCCGATTATCATTTACGTCGAAAAAATATCGGGTAGGAAAACAACGAATATCAAATTCGTCAATTACGTCGTTTACGTCAAAATTCGTCAAAATACAAATGACGTAAACTATCGAAAGATATACACGTAAGGTTACGTGGATACGATTTGCCCGATAATTGGGCAAATTATCATTACCTACCTTTACTGTACCTACTTTTGTTCAGTTACCTACCTTGATCATTACCTACCATGTTCATTACCTACCAAAATAGAATATTTTCTTTACCTACTTTTTCTATTACTTAATTTTGAAACTGGCAAAGGCCCAATATAGTGATCTGGGAGGATTTGAAAACCCCCTACATGAATATCAAAGAGATAGAGAAAGAATATGCCAAATTAAGCAAAACGGTCATGGTAGGTAAAGAGCGTTTTCGATTTTAGTAGGTAAAGATCATGGTAGGTAATGATTAAGGTAGGTAATGATTAAGGTAGGTAACTGAACAAAAGTAGGTACAGAAAAGGTAGGTAATGATAATTTGCCCGATAATTGGGCTCTCGGACGTTTAAAAAGTTGACGTTTCGAAAGTGTGACGTTTCGAAAGTGCGACGTTTCGAAATTGCGAAGTTTCGAAAGTGTGACATTTCGATGGTTTTTCTGGATTTTGCCCACTCGGTGTTTCACACAATCATTTTAAAAAGCTTTTTAAGAAAAATTCCTCAAACACCGCGACGACAAAATCCAGAAAATCCTTCGAAAACTCCACTTTCGAAACGTCACACTTTCGAAACGTCTACTTTCAAAACGTCCGAGAGCCGATAATTGGGTTTCTTCCAACAGTAACGTTTTATGTCTTAAAATGGTAAGCCCCGTTTGAAAACTATTTACCCGAAAGGATTTCGCTGGAAAAAGACCTTGCTGCAGCCAGTGCTACAGGTAGATTTCGTACTTTTTAAATTTTATTTTTTTGCCATAATTTTAGCAGCAATCAGTTTCGAATCGGAATATGTCTGTATTGAACTTGAAAACTGAATCATAGACATAGATGAGGAGGAAAACTTTCAGTCTTCAGTGTATTTTCCTCAAAACATTTAATAGATTTTATGGCATAGGAATTTCCACGTGGCCGATGGAAATGATTTTTTTTTTAATTTTTTCCTCCAGCTATATCGTTTTCGTCAGTTTAATTTCGATATGAATAAATTTGATTATCGTTTTCGTCATTTTCATATTTTTCAAATAATTTTTGATAATCATTTCCATTTCATTTTTGACGAATTCAACAAATTCGATTATCATTTTTCGTCAATATCGCGTGATTTTAGGAAATGACGAAAATGACTAGGAACGTTAGTCTGTAACTGAGTTTCTTGGTGTGTCTGTTTCCAAACTGCATGGAGGAAGCGAACTGAGCGCCCGAGACCAACACAAAAACTCGAACTCGCGTCGTTCACTTGGAGGACAAGCGCTTAACCGCCTACGCCTCAGGGCACACGCAAAAAATGAATGAAAAAGAAATTTAAAAGAAAGATTAAGAAGAAACATTTTAGAAATGAAAAGATATCAAAAGTAGCTTTTGATGCAGCCAGGCTTGTTAAAAATGAAAAAAAAAACAATATAAAAATTTGACGAATATTCGCGCCAACGTAATACGTAAATGACTGTCGATATCGTGGCGAGACCTGATGAAAAATTTCTTTACTGCGCCTTTAATTTCTACAGTATCCTATCACATGATCGACTTTTTTATTGGGTTTTTTATTGATTTTTTATTGAATTTTAATAAACATTTATTTAAATATATGTTTATTTACATCTTCTAAATTCAGATCAGACTTTTTAGCGAAAAATAAAAATATTCAATAGACGAACCTCCTTTTTGTGCCTCAAAATTGACGAATAAACAGTGTATTTTTAGCGGAAAAACTTACAATTTAAATAGCAAGAAAGCAATGAAAATTTCACGAAAAAATTAAAAAGAGAAAAAAAAAATGAAATTTCAATGTTTCCTATGTTCCCGTCACCGTATATTATATGTTCATATCGTGGCGAGACCCGATGAAAATTTACAGTACTGCGCCTTTAGTTTCTACAGTATCGTATCAATTGACGATCGATTTTTCGGTTATTATTGATTTTTTGCATTTTTATTTATGGGGTTATTCACAAAACCGGAAAAAAAGGAAGAAAACGGAAAAAAACTTCGGGAAAAATCGGAGAATGATCCGATTGGTCTGAAATTTCGGGAAAAATTGGAAAAAATTCTCCTGTACACGCTCACAAAATTTTGGACCGAAATATCGATTTTAAAAATTTTCAGAAAAAAAATCGATAATTTTTAAAATCGATATTTCGGTCCAAAATTTTGTGAGCGTGTACAGGAGAATTTTTTCCAATTTTTCCCGAAATTTCAGGTCAATCGGAGCATTCTCCGATTTTTCCCGAAGTTTTTTTTCCGTTTTCTTCCTTTTTTTCCGGTTTTGTGAATAACCCCATTAAATAAATAAATAAATAGAAAAATAAAAATTTTAATATTTTGCTTGAATCGAATTGCAATTCCGACATCAAAACGTGAAAGTCCACCCACTTTTTTCACGCGAACATTAAAATAAAATGGAAAACAAAAAATTTAAATAGGCCACGTCGATCAATGCCACGTGTCAAATCCACGTTTTCTTCCTTCCTCAAGGCCAATGAAAAAGAGCTCACAATCAGTTCAAGAAAACAAGAATGAGCTGGTCGGATCTTCCCTTCGATGTCCGTCAGAAATGTGTGAAAAATCTCGATTTTTCGACGTGGTAAGGTTTCAAAATTACAAAAAAAGTTCTTGAACTGCTCCATTGCAGCATCTGCCTTCGCGCGTGCTCCAAATCCGATCGCCAGCTCGTCGACAGTGTTCCGTTAAAGTTGCCACGTGTCCGGTTTGCCCGCAAATTGGAGAGAGCTCTTCTGGTTTTTCACACGGGCGTCAACGAGTACCTGCGAATCGAATACAGGGGGGATGACGGAGAATTGATGGTGCTCAGGTGCGTATCGCCCTCTTTTGAGCTCTTTAATTATTTAGGGATTTTGTTTCAGAAACACGCCTGAAAATTCAGATAGAAAGACGAAAAGGAAGATTAAACTTGAAATATCACCATACGACCTGGCGACGAGCACGTTTGTCGGAATTTTGAGCCGGGAGAATTTGGAATTGGGAACTCTAGAAATTGGCCAACCGGATCATGAGAAAGATGGGCGAATTGAGAAATTGTTGATGTATTTACGTTCTCTAAACACGCCCCTTATGCTCCTTTTTCAGCCCCAACAACTTCCGCTTCCAAAAAATCGCCTACGATTGCACCTACCGTTGGAAGCTCGATGGTCAAAAAACTTTCTACAATTCCACCGGCTGCACCAACCAAGAAATGATCCATTACACGTTCACGCAGCAGGAAAACGTGGCGATGAGCAGACATCAAGTGATGTTTGTCGGCGACGTGTGCGATTTTCGATTGGTGAATGGTGTTAAAGTGGTGTCGAGTGAGTTGTCGTGTATTGCAAACGCGCTCTGGCGCGGCGCACACTGGGTGCTGGCCATTGCCCTTGTGAAAATAGGCTCCGCTGAACACAATGTCGGCGATGTGAGCATGTAGGCCAGAGAATTGCCGCACGGTGGGGCATTTTTTAATGATTTTTACGAAAAAAAATTTGTGAGACGTCCAAAAGGAGTAAACGAGGTGTGGCCTAGCTTTTGCACGCTGGCCTAGTATCACGGAAAAGCATTTTTTTTTTTCATTTTTGAATTTTTCGTTTTGCTTTTTTTTTTTTTGAAATATTGAGCATCGTTTTTTTTTTTTTCAATTTCAGCGAAAACAACCAAACAATTCTACATTCTTCCTTCGTGTCGTGGAAAAAAATGCTTGAAAAACCAAAAAAAGTCGTGAAATATAATGCATGCAGACTGGACAATTTAATTTCTACAGTAAATAATCTCGAAATCCATTTTGAGCATTTACGGCGCGCTTTTGGCTCAAATTTAATCTTTTTCTGATTTGTTTGGATCAAAAAACTGAAATATTGCGAGAAATATCGATTTTTCCAATTAAAAAACGGCTTTCCCCAAAAATTAAAAATATCGAACTTTTAAAAATTTAACTCACAAAACCCAAAAAATGGAAAATTGAGCCAAAATTATTTAAAAAAATTTGGCAAAAAATCGAAAAATTCTGCAAAAGGTCGTCAAGTATGATGTCTGCAGACTGCCCAGTTTATTTTCTACAGTAATCCTAAGTTTGATTTTTAGAGTTTTTTCTCCATTTTTGCTCTCAAAAATATCAATTTTTAGCCAAAAAATCAAATAAAATAGAAAAATCGAGCAAAAAATGGGAAAAAATGGCAGAAAAATCCGAAAAGCGTTTGAAGAAACGAAAATTTCCGCAAAAAGTCGCCAAGTATGATGCCTGCAGACTGCACAGTTTATTTTCTACAGCAATCCCAAGTGTAATTTTTAGCGTTTTTCTGCATTTTTGCGCTCAAAAATGTCAATTTTTAGCCAAAAAATAAAAAAAAATTTAAAAATCGATCAAAAATTGGGAAAAAATGGCAGGAAATCGAAAAATTCCGCAAAAAGTCGTCAAGTATGATGCCTGCAGACTGCACAGTTTATTTTCTACAGTAATCCCAAGTTTGATTTTTTTTTTCGTTTTTCTGCATTTTCGCTCTCAAAACTATCAATTTTTAGCCAAAAAATAAAAAAAAATGGAAAAATCGAGCAAAATTTGGAAAAATTTGGCAAAAAAATCCGAAAAACGTTTGAAGAAACGAAAATTTCCGCAAAAAGTCGTCAAGTATGATGTTTACAGACGGCCCAGTTTATTTTCTACAGTAATCCCAAGTTTGATTTTTAGCGTTTTTTCTCCATTTTTGCTCTCAAAAATATCAATTTTTAGCCAAAAAATCAAATAAAATTTAAAAATCGATCAAAAATTGGGAAAAACGGCAGGAAATCGAAAAATTCCGCAAAAAGTCGTCAAGTATGATGCCTGCAGACTGCCCAGTTTATTTTCTACAGTAATCCCAAGTTTGATTTTTAGCGTTTTTTCTCCATTTTTGCTCTCAAAACTATCAATTTTTAGCCAACAAATCAAATAAAATTGAAAAATCGATCAAAATTGGGAAAAATTTGGCAAAAAATCCGAAAAACGTTTGAAAAAACGAAAAATTCCGCAAAAGGTCGTCAAGTATGATGTTTGCAGACTGCACAGTTTTTTTCTACAGTAATCCCAAGTTTGATTTTTAGCCTTTTTTTCTGCATTTTCGCTCTCAAAACTATCAATTTTTAGCCAAAAAATCAAAAAAAAAATGGGAAAATCGAGCAAAAATTGGAAACATTTGATGCTTGCAGACTGTACAGTTTATTTTCTACAGTAATCCCAAGTAATTTTTAGCGTTTTTCTGCATTTTTGCGCTCAAAAATATCAATTTTTAGCCAAAAAATCAAGAAAATTTTTAAATTCGATAATTTGTTTAAAGCAAAAAAGCGTCAGTGCATTCTCCGACCTTTTTCCCCAATTTTTTTGTCTTTTTAATTCTATTTTCGATATCCAAAAGTCGATATTCATCTATTTAACTTGCCTCGCTCGACAATGACCAATTTATGCCGCGGTTAAAATTGGACAAAACCCGTATTTTAACTTATCGAAAAATGATTTATCGAAAATTCATGCGAAAAAGTTCAGGAAAATCCAGATTTGAGCAGCGGCCACACCTCGTGTACTCCTTTTGGACCCTTTCTATCCATTTTTTTGAAAAATTTATGAAAACATCAAACATTTTAAACCACGTGGCACTGAAATTGAGATTTCCAGACCGGCCCGTGTTCTACGTCAATGTCCCGCAAGAAAGTCCAGGGGTTCCGATGAAAGTGCTTTTTGACTATTTACTGTGCGCCTCAAAGCGACTGGTGCCGCGCGGCGTGTTGCACGTTCGTTTTCCGCACACTGACGAGAAGACTGGCTACGAAATGTTCAAAGCGTGTCCCGGAGAATTTCATCAGTGAGCGAGTTATTGTGAATAGAAAATTTTCAATCTGTGGATCTCTTAGGTTTGATACCGGAATAATGATGAAACGTATTGCACCAACTCATGGCTTTGTTCATCGATTCTACTGCTCGCCGTGCGGATTCTACGTGCAGTTGCTTAAAGAGAATGCGGAGAAGGATCTGGAGTCGGCGTGGGTTAGTATGCAATTTTTATATTTCTCGCGTATCTGCGTCTCTACTGGCAGAACGAATGTTGTCGGAAAAATTATCCGTCGGAAAATTTTCCGAATTAATTATCCGGAAAATTTTCCCGTCGGAAAATTTTCCGAAAATGATTGGGAAAGTGCAGTTATTTAAGGTGCCGCTTCTAAGTACCAAGAACTTCTCAAAACTGAATGTTTTGTTTAATTTTTTGTTAATTTGTTGATTTTTTGGTTAATTTGTTGATTTTCGTATTTTTTCAAAGAAAGAAGATGAACCAATTGTTAAGAATATTTTTCGGAAAATACAAAATTAAAAAAATGCAATTTTAGTTTGGAAAATCGGAAAAAATCGGATAACCGATTTTCCGAAAAATAAAATCGGAAAAAATGTCGGATATCCGATTTTCCGAAAATCGAAGTCGGAAAAAATTTCGGGTATCCGATTTTCCGAAAAATTATTTCGGAAAAAAATTTCCTTTTCCGATTTTCCGAAAAGCACTTTCCGAACAAGCCTGGGGTCCATCACGCCGCGTCGTGCTGTTGGCGACGAGAGAGTGCAGAAAATTGAGAGAACGTCACTCCAAATGCATGCGAAATTCTTTGTTCGATTGGAGCGAGTTTGCAGCGTTTTATACCGAGTTTAATTATTTGTATTTTTAATTTTTCGTAATTATTTCATTCTAATTTTCCCGAATGTTCTAGACCAGTGTGCTTCACCGATTAAATTTTTGGCGATTAATCGACTAATTAACCGACTAATTAATCGATTAATTAATCGACGATTAATCGACTAAAATTAGTCGCTTAATCGATTATTAATCGGTGAATTAGTCGCCGATTAATCGATTAATTTAGTCGATTAATTAATCGACTAAATTAATCGTCGACTGATTTAGTCGATTAATTAATCGGTGAATTAGTCGCCGATTAATCGTCGATTAAAGGAGCTGTACCGATACAGAGCCGGTTCTATTCCGGGCAGTTCTATTCCGGGCAGTTCTATTCCGGGCAGTTCTACTCCGGGCAGTTCTATTCCGGGCAGTTCTATTCCGGGCAGTTCTATTCCGGGCAGTTCTATTCCGGGCAGTTCTACTCCGGGCAGTTCTATTCCGGGCAGTTCTATTCCGGGCAGTTCTATTCCGGGCAGTTCTACTCCGGGCAGTTCTATTCCGGGCAGTTCCACTCCGGGCAGTTCTACTCCGGGCAGTTCTATTCCGGGCAGTTCTATTCCGGGCAGTTCTACTCCGGGCAGTTCTATTCCGGGCAGTTCCACTCCGGGCAGTTCTACTCCGGGCAGTTCTATTCCGGGCAGTTCTATTCCGGGCAGTTCTACTCCGGGCAGTTCTATTCCGGGCAGTTCCACTCCGGGAAGTTCCACTCCGGGCAGTTCTACTCCGGGCAGTTCTATTCCGGGCAGTTCTATTCCGGGCAGTTCTATTCCGGGCAGTTCTATTCCGGGCAGTTCTATTCCGGGCAGTTCTACTCCGGGCAGTTCTATTCCGGGCAGTTCTATTCCGGGCAGTTCTACTCCGGGCAGTTCTACTCCGGGCAGTTCCACTCCGGGCAGTTCCACTCCGGGCAGTTCCACTCCGGGCAGTTCTACTCCGGGCAGTTCTATTCCGGGCAGTTCTATTCCGGGCAGTTCTATTCCGGGCAGTTCTATTCCGGGCAGTTCTATTCCGGGCAGTTCTACTCCGGGCAGTTCTATTCCGGGCAGTTCTATTCCGGGCAGTTCTATTCCGGGCAGTTCTACTCCGGGCAGTTCTATTCCGGGCAGTTCCACTCCGGGCAGTTCTACTCCGGGCAGTTCTATTCCGGGCAGTTCTATTCCGGGCAGTTCTATTCCGGGCAGTTCTACTCCGGGCAGTTCTATTCCGGGCAGTTCCACTCCGGGCAGTTCCACTCCGGGCAGTTCTACTCCGGGCAGTTCTATTCCGGGCAGTTCTATTCCGGGCAGTTCTATTCCGGGCAGTTCTATTCCGGGCAGTTCTATTCCGGGCAGTTCTACTCCGGGCAGTTCTATTCCGGGCAGTTCTATTCCGGGCAGTTCTATTCCGGGCAGTTCTACTCCGGGCAGTTCTATTCCGGGCAGTTCCACTCCGGGCAGTTCTACTCCGGGCAGTTCTATTCCGGGCAGTTCTATTCCGGGCAGTTCTATTCCGGGCAGTTCTATTCCGGGCAGTTCTATAGCCGACACATAGCTGCCAAATAGCTGCTAGATAGCTGCCAAATAGCTGCCAAATAGCCGCCAAATAGCTGCCAAATAGCTGCCAAATAGCTGCCAAATAGCTGCCAAATAGCTGCCAAATAGCCGCCAAATAGCTGCCAAATAGCTGCCAAATAGCCGCCCAATAGCTGCCAGGTAGCTGTCTGGTAGCTGTCTGGTAGCTGCCCTCTTGGAGAACGCGACCGGCTATACATAGTTTCTTGTACCGACAAATCACGGGTCCGCGTTCGCTATCATTTGAATTTCTTTAATTTGAAAAAACCATAGCGACGCTCCGAAATTACGAATCGCGTGTTGTTTAGCGATATGTTTCGTCGATTAATTTAATCGCGATTAATCGACTAATTTCCGATTAAATTAATCGACGATTAATCGACTAAAATTTTTTTAATCGACTAATTAATCGACTAATACCGGTGAAAATTAATCGACTAATTCACCGATTATTAATCGAAAAAACCATTAATCGGTGAATTTTTGATCGGTGAAGCACACTGTTCTAGACGATATCTTTAGAGTAATGATGGCGAATTATCCCTCGAAGCTTACCCGAACAGATTGAAGAAGGTTATTTATCAAGAAAGCTCCTGAATCGACCAATTATAATTTTGCTTGTTCTTTGTTGTTTCAATAAACTCGTGCTATGTGATTATTCATGAGAAAAAGAACTGTTCGTTTTTGTTTTTTTTTCCAATTCACTCGATGTCGAGAATTGTAAAAAAAATACAGGTAGAGAAACGGGGGTTTCCCCCTGATATAGCATTAATAGTGGAGAGACGCAGTAGGTGAGGACTTCAAAGAAAGGGGCAGTCTCTGTGTCTCTTCACCTTCAATGCTATATCAGAGGGAAATCCCCGTTTCTCTATCTGTATTTTTTTTAACAATTCTCGACATCGCGTGCATTGAAAAAAAAAACAGTTTTTGCTCATGAATAACCCCATTAAACATTTTGTGTTGGCTAGACATCGTTTAAAGTTTTTTATGACGGTTTTAGACGTACTGACTCACCCGAATTTGAACTGTCACAAATCACAACTGTATAGAATCCACATGGGCCTAAGCCGGTAGTTGGAAAACGTGCCCTGACGCATAACCACCAACGCTCTTAATTGAGGCCTAAAATTGATGTAAAAACACGTTTTTTGAGGTCTCATTTGAAAGCGTTTGTAGTTGTTCATCCGGGCGCCTTTTTTAGACTCCAGAGGCCGGATCCGTGAAGCTGAAAAACGGAAGTTTCCGGAAAATGAGCTTGCCTGTTTATCTGCGTCTCTCACCACCATCATACAAAATTCGTCAATCTTCAAATTTCATTTTCCGAAAAACGGGTTTCTTGTCGGTTTCCAGTTTCATGGATCCGGTCCCAGGATCATGCCCCTGTGCTAATCAGGATTAGCTTAATCAGGGGCCGGATCCATGAAGCTGGGAAACCATTTTCCCGAAAACAATATATGGAAATTAATGAATTTTGTATGATGGTGGTGTGAGACACAGAGAAATAGACAATCCCATTTTCTGGAAAATTCCGTTTTCCTGTTTCACTAATCCTATAGTCGGCGAATATCAACCTCGCTCTACTGCATCAACCTCGCTCTACTGCATCAACCTCGCTCTACTGCAAAATTCCTGTAAAACAGTGTTGCACTTGCAAGATTGACTCGAATTATAGTTTTTATACTTCTTTTCAACGAAAAATAACGTATCCACGATGAGTTGCAGTTAAAATTTGACTTTTCACTTCAAAATAGGTGCACTACACTGTTGAAAATTGAAAAGTGCCGTAGAGCGAGGCTGATGATGCATTCGCCGACTATAGCTCTGAACTGGTATAAATCAGAACCGCTTATTCTGCTTTTTAATGTGTTTTTACCAGTACCAGTTCTGATTCGTATGAGTTTGGATTCTACTCAGCACCACCGTTGAAACCTGAGACCGTGCCACTGGGGTATGAGGAGGGAGTGAGTAAACGCGCCCGGACGCACACACGCAACGCATCCAAATGAGGCCCAAAAAAAAGGCGCGCGAAAAATTTCGCATTATCGGAGAGAAAAACCAACGCAAAATAGTGAAAATTACGAAATCCTATCCAAAATTATTTCGCGCGCGTTGATTTTTCTCTCCGATAATGCAAAATTTTTCGCGCGATTTTTTATTTTTTGGGCCTCAATTGTATGCGTTGCGTATGTGCGTCCGGGCGCGTTTACTCACTCCCTCCCCATACCCCAGTGACCGTGTGCATGAACCTCGTTTGCCGAGGGATTTTCCGGACAAAGCCATATTAGCCACTGACAAAGGCCGATTGGTCGAAAAGCAAAAAATGAAGCATATTGTGTTTTCAATCGACTTGCGACATGAGAACGCGAGACTCCGCCCACTTATTTGTGCGCGACCACGCGAACACAGTGATATTTGAAGAGACGCAGGCAGAAAAAACAGACAGAAAAAATTTCTTGGCTTTTGGTTTTGAAATGATTTGCATCCGTTCTGTCTGCGTCTCTTTAAATATCACTGTGTTCGCGTGTTCGCGCACAAATAAGTGGGCGGGGCTTCCGTTTTTCATGATGCAACTTTATTGAAAATACAGTAACTCGCACGCTTTTGACAACACGGGTCTAAAAACACAATTAAAATATGCAAATTTTCAGCCGCACCCTTGTGGTATTGGAAACTTGTGCTCAATACACGCGGATCCGTTTGAACACTGGTACTACAACTCTTTCTTCCTTCGCCTCGGCACTGAACACTTTTGGTGCAACGAAAACATTACGATAACTAATCAAGAAGACGGTGAAGGCAAGACGACATTTTTGTCGGGCGCCTTGAATGAAGAAAAAGTGAGAAAGTTCAAGGAAACGTTTGAAAGACTGGAGAAGGAGCATGAGATGAAAATGAAGGAAGAAGAAGAGAAGAAAAAGGGTAATGTTGTGGAGATCAACGAAGAATCGGTGCCGAAAAAAGAAGAAGAAGAAGCCAAACAGCTCAATGTTCAGAAGGTTTCCAAGGATAAAAACCTATTTGTTATGGATAACATCCAGAATTTAACCAATCCAGAAGCTTCGGGCCAACAAGAAGGCGAACCTAAAGTTGAGAAGAAGTCGAAGAATGAAAAGAAAAGAGTGGTGAAGGAGAGAGAGCCGACGTTTGAAGAGATTGTGAAGAAAATTGAGAAGATTGAGGCTTGGAAAGAAAAAAATAAAGCTCTGAATTTTTCGGAAAACTTGAAGAAAGTCGCCGGAAAGATTGAGGCTGAGGTTAGATATGAAAAAGTTATTGAGCTCAATGATGAGGATGTTCCCGAAAACTTGGAGAAAGTCGCCGATCCAGAAAATATTGTGGAAGCGCTCAATGTCGAGAAGAAAAAGGTACTTAAAAAAAGAAGAAAAATTTGGAAGGCCGAGGCTAAGAAAGCAAAAATTGAACGGGAACGTGCAAAAGTGATGAAATTAGACGAGCCTATTCCCACTTTTCTCGAAACTTATTGTAATCTTCAATCCATGCACAAGATTTTAGCAGCAATTTCCCTATTCTCCCTATCGATTTCTATCGCCATTTCGGCCTACTTGATGATTGTCTTGGGTTTTGATTTTTCTGATTTACTCAAAATTTTAGGATTCTCTCTATAGGTTCTTGTTGCTTTGTATAAATAGGAATTTTCAAACAATAAGAATTTTTAGGATTTATTGATTTATTTAGGAAGAAAATGTTGTGTTTGCTCGCTTTACTCTTCTTCTGTTTTGTTTTTTCTTTTTTATTTAAATGTCTGTTTTGACGGGAAATGAACTTGTTTAAAAGTATTTTTGAGCACGAAAAATCGGAAAAAAACGGGAAAAAGCGAACTTGAGATTACTGTAGAAAATAAAATGCTGTCTGTAGGCATCGTATTTGACGACTTTTTGCGGAAATGTTCGGTTTTTTTGGTTATTTCTATTATAAAACTTGCGCGGGAGCATATGGTAGCCGGCAAGAATATTGAACCAACTATTGTCGGCCCGTTAAAATGGTCAAACGCGCTCCGATGAACTCAACGCTATCCGATTTTAATTTTGATTTCTAAATTATTTCAACGTGAAATGAAATAATTTGGAAACCAAAATAAAAATCTCATAGCGTTGCGTTCAGCGGAGCGCGTTTGACCATTTTGGCGGCCCAACAATACACAATTTAATATCTACCGTATATCAACCAAGCGTGAGGGTCCTTTAAAAAAACTACAATAAGATTTTTTTTAATTTCTTGTTTATTTGCTAATAAATAACATTTCTAAATTCTAAAAACAGATCGGCTAATTTTGACTTTGACACGCTTCGTGCACACACACACACACACACAAACACGTACACACGTTCTCCGCCGTGTTAGCGCCAAAATGACGTGACGTACGCCGTCCACTTCAAGAACATCGTATCCACTCAAATGATGTATCCGTTTCTTTCTTCCTCTGTGCGCTTCTACTTCTATTCCGGTGAAAGAAGGAAACACATCTTTTATATAATTAACTAAACTTTCGCCCTCCACTCTCCACCCTCCACCCCCTGCTCTTTCTAGTCCCACTACTATTTACTTTCGTAACCCAGATGGATGGAAGGAAGATAGATAGTGCTCGTTGAACTCTTTAATTTAAAGTTTCATTCGCTTTGAAATACACGCTTTTATGTACTGACTAAATACTAAATACTAACGTGCGAATTGAAAGCGAAAAGTTTCGGCTAAAGGTGAAAAAACATTTGTTTTTTCTCCAAAAGTAGCTCTTTGATTTGACTGAAACTTTGCCACAACGTTCTTTTTAAAATTCCCTGTTTTTTGATATCAAAATCATATATGGTATATGTTACGAGTCTTCGAATATTGGTTTATTCAGCAGACTTGTAAATAATATAGAGATAGATGGGGGACGGGAGGAGAAACGTAAATGAGAGGAAACTCGCCTTTTATAGGGCGAGTTGGCGGGTAAAACATCACATATAAAATGTGCGCGTAAGAGATCAACAAAGGTAGGTCAAAACATAATTAATGTTATTTATACGATGTCGATCGTAACATCTCCCTCGACTGCACTTGAGCTTCTACTTGTACGACTTTCCACTGGGAGCCATGTTCAAGCGAGAAGGAATCTTTGGTGCACGTTCGGAGCGACGAAGAGGTTGATGTCCAGCCAATCCTTGCGACGACGATGACACCACAGGAGCACACGGTCCAGCACAATCCATTGTTGAACCATCCAACGATAGACCATCCGACGACGACGAATCCATTTGTTGTGACGGCAAATCAACTGAAGACAACGAGTCCATTTGTTTCGATTGACGAACCACATTTGATAATAGACGACGGGCAGGTGATGATTTCGGAAGTGATTGGCAATGAGGTGAATGTTGCGGAAGATGTTGAAGAGGCGTTGATCGGTATGACATCACGAACTTTTGCAGAGCTTCTTGTGTCGTTCCTTCCTTTCTCATCTTTTGAGGTGTCCGCTTGTAGGTGTCTGGTGGCGCTTCTGGAACTACTTTTGAAATTTTGTTTACCGAAGCTTTGATGAGGTGCTGGTAAAGAGTCGTGTCCTGAGCTATCCAATCCAGACCAAGAAGGGATTCGGTTTCGGTGACGTGGCAGAGTCCCGAACCATGATGACCATTGAGTGTGAAGTTGCACTTGAACTGACCTTTGACATTGATCAGTTCATTATTTGCTGAGTGAAGATTGATTTTTGACTGCGACAACTTCGGCTTGTTCAGACGCATCCAATCCTTTGAGTTCATTAGAGTCACTTCTGCACCGGTATCCAACTGCATTCTGATTTTCTTCCCCTAGATTTCAACATCATAGTATATTCGATTTCTGTTTCGAGCAGATGATTGGGAAATGAAAATGGTGTTGTTGACTGATCTTTTCGATTTGCAGACTTTTGTCAAATGACCAGTTTTGCTACAGTTTCTGCAGACTGTATTGCTTGATAGTTTGCAATCTCGTGCCCAATGCATCTGACCGCATTTGTAGCATGGTGTGTTGGGTGATTGGAACGAGTTGTTGCTCTTTGGATGAGCTTGTGACGGCTTTCTTGACGAGTGACGTTGCTGCTTAGCTCTGTTGATGTTGACGGCATTGATTGTTGATGAGGGTCCTCCCATGAAGTCGGCGTCATTGCGCAGTGCAATGACTTGATCCAGACGATCCGTGAGCTCCGTGAGTGTGATCCTGGAGTCATGTTCCAGCTCGCGAAGTGCTCTTGCTCGAAGATCAGCGTGCTCGTGTGACTGGAGTCCCATGATCCATAGAAGACATTGTGCCTGGTCCTCGGTCATTGTGCTCCATTGGGCTACGCTGAAACGACTTTTCACTAGACCAGTGTAAATCTTTCTATCGTAGCCATCAAACTTAACTGATAGCAGCTCATATCTGAGACGAGTGATTGATTTCGTCTCATTGAAGAGCTTCCTGAGCATCGCCACCGTCTCGTCGAAGTTGACTTCTGCCGGCATCTTTGGAAGGATGTGGTTCCTGAACTGCTCGGCCTCGTGCTTTTCCAACTTCGTGACCAGAAAACGAGCTTTCGATGCATCGTCCAACTGTGCGCCATCCACTTTGATGACGTCCTCATACCGTCCATACCATCTGTCGAACGTCTCGCCATCTTCCGAGTTGTAGATGAACGTCGAAATCCGGCCATTCAGAGAGTTGATGGTGTTGGTGTGATCGGATTGAGTTCCGATCTTCTTGAGAATGGTCTCCAGAAGCTTCTCCTGTTGTTGCTGCAGGAAAAGCAGCTGCTCCTTGTGGGCCTCCTGTTGCTGAGCGAGGAACATCTTGAGCGTTGCTGTGTCCATTTCGTGATCCTGATCGCCAGTGTTACGAGTCTTCGAATATTGGTTTATTCAGCAGACTTGTAAATAATATAGAGATAGATGGGGGACGGGAGGAGAAACGTAAATGAGAGGAAACTCGCCTTTTATAGGGCGAGTTGGCGGGTAAAACATCACATATAAAATGTGCGCGTAAGAGATCAACAAAGGTAGGTCAAAACATAATTAATGTTATTTATACGATGTCG
Source organism: Caenorhabditis japonica (assembly GCA_963572235.1). NCBI lineage: Eukaryota > Metazoa > Nematoda > Chromadorea > Rhabditida > Rhabditidae > Caenorhabditis > Caenorhabditis japonica. The sequence goes on along the minus strand of OY754343.1, from coordinate 18,204,320 downwards.
ATCGTAACAGTATATGACTTCACTTTTGAGAAAAATTTCTAAATATTTGAAAAAAAGAGAAAAAATCGAAAAAAAAATTTTTTTCTCGAAAACTAGTTCTTAGAATTTTCTGAAACTTTGCCACAACGTTCTCCTTTAAATTCTTTATTTTTTGATATCAGAATTATACTCGGTTTATGAGTTAATTTTTGAGAAAAATTGCAAACAACTGTAAAAAAAAATAAAATTTTTTTCAGAAAACATTTTTTTTCTCAAAAACTAGTTTTTAGAAACTTTTTAAACTTTGCTACAATGTTTTCCAGAAAATTATCTAATTTTTGATAGCAAAGTCATGTATTTTTATGATTTCATCTTCGAGAAAAATTGAAAAAAAAACAGTTAAATTTAAAAAAATTTTCATAAAATTTTTTTTCTTGAAAAATGGTTCTTATAATTTTCTGAAACTTTGCCGCAACGTTTTCCACAAATTTCTCTATTTTTGATATTAAAATAATATCTATTTATGACTTAATTTTCGAGAAAAATACGAAAAACTGTAAAAAATTTAATTAATTAATTTTTCTCGAAAACTGAGGCCGTATTCATGAACGTTTACCGTACGGTAAATGAAAAAGTAAATGGGTTTTCTGAGGGAAATAATAAGTTTCGCTATTCCTAAAACAATTCACGGATCGTTTATAGTGTCATGAACCCCATACACATTGCAGAATTTTAATTTTCTGTCAAAAATTTCATTTACCATTTCCATTTACCGTACGGTAAATGTTCATGAATACGGCCTCTGGTTCTTATAATTTTCTGAAACTTTGCCACAACGTTTTCCTAAAATATCTTTATTTTGTGATATCAAAATTAGGTATGGTTCATGACTTCATTTTCGAGAAAAATTACAAAATATTTGAAAAAAAGAGAAAAAAATCGAAAAAAAAAGTAAACAATTTTTTTCTCCAAAAGTAGTTCTTAGAATTTTTTGAAACTTTACCACAACGTGTTTCTGAAAATCTTTAATTTTTTATACCAAAATCATTAACTTTAAGTTGTCATTTTTGAGAAAAAATACGAAAAACTATAAAAAATTTAAAAAAAAAGTTTGATTTTCTCGAAAACAAGTTCTTAGAATTTTCTGAAACTTTGCCACAACGTTCTCCAAAAAATTCGCATTGTTTTGATACTAAAATTATATATGGTTTATGACTTTATTTTCGAGAAAAGTTGAATTTCATGGCCGCCGTGCACACCACGTGGTTAGCGGACTAATTTCGCTGCGTACGTTGCCTATCAGAACAAATTGAGTTTTTCTAACTTGTAAGTTAGTGGTCACACCTGCACTCATTTTGGACGTTTTCTAATGTTTTTAATGCGATTTTATTCCCTCATGTACCACTCCAACCGGTTACTCACCTCCACCGCTAAACTCTGTAAATTATTTATTCAATGCTCGGTTGATTGACATGTTTTGTCTGTTGCTCCGTGTTTTTTGTTGCTCAGGCTCCGCCCAGCGTTGACGTGGCGGCGGATAATTCGATTTGAGGCGTGCTCTCTGCGCGGGGAGATGAGTAAGAACGAAAGTTAATTGGATTGTTTTTGATATCGTTGTGCAGTGATCTTTCTGCAAGGTTTGTCCAGACTAGCTGCAAATCAATTGATTTTATCTCTCTGTACTTATTTGATGAGTGAGTACGTAAGTAAGAGCACTTTTAGTTTCAATTGTCTTGTTTCAAGGCGTCTATATATTAAAATTGAAATATTGCCTTATTTTTGCTGAAATTTGATTAAAATCATTGTTTTTTGTTGTTTAATTGCATCTAAGCTGCTAAATTTATGCAAAAAAAAAAAACGAATTGCGAAAAACCGAAATCTGAGCAAAAATAGAAATTCTAGCCTCGTGTACTCCTTTTGGACGACATTTAATTTTTGGTTTTTTGTTTGGTTAAAAATCACCAGAATTTGTGGAATTTTGCTGGTATATTTGTAAATTCAAATAACTTTAATTAAAAAGAAAAATAAAAACATTTTTTGGGTTAAAAAACAAATTGTTTTAAATTTTTTTTTTTCAAATAATGGTTTTCGCTTCAATTTTTCATTTTGCACATTAAGCTCAAGCTGCGAAACATTATTTATAGAGTTATTGGTGCAAAAACTAGAGAGAAAAAATGAGTCAAGAGTTCCGCACACTGGAACTTTTGGCCGCACACTGGAACTTTTGGACCTTTGAAAAATTGGAAAAAAATGTTTTTCATTTTTTAAAGCGATAAAAAAAAAGTTCTGTATTTTTATGTTTGAAGGTCCATTAAAAGTCGCGGAACTTTCAAATCTCCCATTCGCGTTTTTTTGGTTTTTTTTTTAACTAATTTTTTCAGATCTAGCTAGATAAATAGCAATTAAAAAACAGGAAAAAATTTGACAATTTTCGAATTTTTGAAAAAAAAAATTTTTTTGAAAAATTGTCCAAAAGGAGTACACGATGTTGCAGAAAATTAAAATTGCTGCTTTTTATCCTGGTTTACTGAAAAATGTTACAGGTAAATTGCAAAAAAAAAACACATTTTAAAAAACTGAAAAAATTTTCGAATTTTTGAAAAAAAAAATATTTTTTGAAAAATTGTCCAAAAGGAGTACACGATGTTGCAGAAAATTAAAATTGCTGTTTTTCATCCTCGTTTACTAAAAAAATTTACAGGCAAATTGCAAAAAAATCATTTAAGAAAACTGAAAAATTGAAAATTTTTTTTTTTTTGAAATTGTCCGAAAGGAGTACACGAGGTTGCGGTAAATTTAATTCGCTATTATTTTGGTCTAATTAATCATGAAAATTACATGCAAAGTGTAAAATAAACCATCAAAACACTGGGAATAATTTGAAATTTTTCGAATTTTTTAAAAATTGTCCAAAATGAGTACACGAGGTTGCGGCAAATTAAATTTTTTCTGTTTTTCAGCTTGATTTACCAAAAAAAAAAAACTAAATGCAAATCGCAAAAAAACTGGATAAACTGGAAAAAGTTTGAACAATTTCGAATTTTTGAAAAACAAATTTTTTTTTTGAAATTGTCCAAAAGGAGTACACGAGGTTGCGGAAAATTGAATTTTATGTTTTTCAGCTTTATTTACCAAAAGTTTACATGCAAGTAGCAAAAAAATCATTGAAAAACTGGAAAAATTTTGAAAAATTTTCGAATTTTTGAAAAAAAAACTTAAAAAATCGTTTCATTCGTCCAAAAGGAGTACACGAGATGGCGGGCGGAAAATTTAAAATTTTTTTTGTTTGAAACGTTTCCTAATAGGTTAATTCAATGTCCCAAATGTCCCCTTTCGACTTTTTGCTGCCATAATTTTGGTGCACCCTTTAAAAAAAAGGGTTTTTTAAATTTTGGCATCGTGCCAAATTTTTGCCAATTAACGAGTAATAGCCCTACTCACCCCAAAGTAGATTTCTCGACTTGAATAAGCCAAATTTAGCCACTCTCCTCTGGTATTTGATTTGATTTGTTTGCTCTTTCTGTTGCAAATTAATCCACGCTTTAATCTTCGTGCGGTCAGCAGCGCCTCCCTCAGAGAGTCGTCTAGAAATATGAGAAATACGTCATTTTTAATTTGAAACTTGCTCATGATTTTTCCGCGCCCTAGTCATTTTTCTATTACTTTTGTTGCTCACTTATTCACCCGTTTAGAAGTTTGCGATCCTTTCTTTTTTCTTGGAATGACATTATGACTAAAAATAGAAAGGTACCCTCTCTACTCCTACTCGTTTTTTTATGACCAGACTTTTTTTTTTGGGATACGAGTTTGCTCATTGAGCCATATCTTGGGAGAAACTCGTTGTTTTTTCGTTCATTTTACACTTTTTGACCCCCTGGGGCACTTAGCGAAAAAAGAAACAGATAAAATTTTTGGTCCGGACTCGAACTGGCCACAAAAAGATCGCAAGTTGAAAGTGTTAGCCATTTGGCCATAGCGCCGCCTCTGGCCGCGCGGTGCGGCGCAGCGCTGCGAGCGGGTGCGGGGGCGGGGGCGGCGGGCGCGACCCGGCGAGATAGCCAAGTGGTTAAAACACTCAGTTTCGAATATTTTACCCGGTCAGTTCGTGTCCCCAATTAAAAAAATAGTATTTTGTCATAATGAAATCGAGGAATAACCTTTAACAGATTGGTCAGTGACCAGACTCAATCAAAAAACAACTAAATTACCCATTTTTGGCCAAAGGAAATCAATCCCATCTGAAAACCGATCCTTTCGTCATTCTTCGCATTGTTTTTGTTGGAAAAAATTCGGATGTGTATGGAAATACATACATAAATCCCTAGAAAAAAAACAAGGGATGTTTTAGCAGAGGACCGTTATGAGAGGGAGAGAGAGAGTTAACTATACAATTTCTTCCACCCATCCACCCACCCATCCACCCATTCATTCATTCACCCATTCATCTCTCTTTTCTCCTGCATCTGCTTCATTTTCTAATTTTGTTTTGACTCTAATTTCCATACTGATCTACTACGTTTTTTTTCCCCCTGCAAATAAACATGCGCAAGCGCGTCACTGAGCCTAAATTCCGTGCACTCTGCCTAATTTATAGGATATGGGGGAGGATAGAGAGAAAGAGAGAGAGACAGAGGTGACTCAGGGGGTCACAAAACTTGATTTCTGAGCGTTAGGACTCGAACTGACCGTTTAAATATTTATAGACAAGTCTGTTATCCACTTGGCCATTGCGCCGCGCCCTCTCCTGCGCGCCCACCGGGCCACCGGTGGTCGCCTTGTCGGCCCGCGCTCTTTCTCTGCCACTCTCTTTTCCTGGCGCGCTATTTTCTTGGCTTTTTCGTCTGCGCCTCCTGTTGATTCGTAATAGGTGTATTGCGTGTCCCCGGTACTTCTTGTTGATCAAAAAAAAGTGGTGAAAAACACTTGGATTAGAAGCATGGGTACAAGTACCTTCCAGATAACAATTTTTATTTTTATTTTCATTTTTCAACCTTTTTTTTCTTTTTTTAATTTTTCAATCCCTTCCCACGTCATACCACGTGGAGTGCCGCGTACACACACCCCACATTTAATAATTAATCCGGCTTGGTCATCGGGGGCAAAGAGGAAGAATAGTATAGATGAGCAAAACGAAACAAATGCCCTCTCTTCCGCGATTTAAATTTACGCGGAGAAACCAAACCAAACGCACTAATCACATAATAATGTCTGCGCAAGAAGAAGTGGAAGAACTAAAAGGTTTCGCAATTCCGAAATTCTAGTGGGAGGAAGCCTGTGTACGCACTTCTTGGTATCCAGACACATCCCCACCAATTTTCCCATGTGCAAAACTAATTTGACCAGCCGAGAACTCGAACCCCGGTCTCCCACACCAAGTGCATCGGTGCTAACCACTCGGCTACGGTGCTATTACTCTCGTCTCAGCTAATGCACATCCTTTTTCAAAAAATGGGAAAAACTCACGATTAATCTCGGCGTCTCGCCACGAATTTGCCAAATTTGAATAAATGCCACAATATGAGAGAGTGTGAGAAAGGGGAGAGATGAATAAGGGTGAGCAATGTGGTCTCTTGTTTTCTCTCACTCTCTCTTTTTGAGTGTGTTACGGTAGCACTTGATTCAACTGTGTTATTTTTTGAAAAAGGATGTGCATCAGTTGAGACGAGAGTAATACGCGCGGCGACGAGAACCGCCGTTTTTATCATTGCCTTTCGCGAGTAGGACATTTTTGTCGACATGGCCGAGTGGTTATCGCTGCGGCTTGTTGTGCGAGAGGTCAAGGGTTCGAGTTTTGTAGGGTGGATTTTTTTTTTTGGAGGGAAGCATCTCTCTGAAATTTAAAAAATCCCCTCATTTCCGCTGACTCGTTTGTTATGATCTTTCTTTCTTTTTAGAAAACTTCTTAAAACAAAAAACATCATCATTCCGTATTTTCAGCTGTTTTTTTGGAAACGAACAATGTTTCCCAGTTGTGCAGCGCCCTTCACCAGAAGCATGCTCATTGATTCCGGCGTGACGAATTGTCGAATCGCATGGATTCTGCAGCAGCTGAATTTGAAAATTCAGCGTCGCACATGCGTGCCTCCGTTTCATAGTTCACCTACCTTTTGTAGTACGTAACTTGTAGTAAATATAAAAAAAGAAAAGCTATAATGAGATTTGTTTAACGAACATAATCAGTTATCGCGTAGCCACTTATTTTCGGTGACGTGAGAGGAAAAAACAAAACAAATAATCAGAATGCATAGAACATGTTATGCAACAAAAAACAATTATTTGACCAGCACAAAACTCGAACTCTGGTCTCATGGCAGCAGTGTTAACCACTCGGTCACTACTCCAAAGAATAGCAACAATTTTTGACCTCCACAAAAACCTAACGCACGACCTCTTGCACAACGGGCAACACTGTTACACAGGTGAAATGCGGTGGATGCATATAGTGTCCATTTTTGAATCATATTTTGCATTTATGTAAATTAGGCTCTAGATATTTAATAAATCCGCGTCGTTCGTTTAAAGTTAACATACTTTACTAATTCAGCCACAAAGGTCTCGAAATTTGGAAGAGCTGAAGTATAAAAATCAGTGCCATTACAAGAAAAAAAACTTGTAAGAAAAGTGAAAAAAAGCAGGGGAAAATTCTCCAAATGTCACAGGCTTGTGTATATACATTCAATTTATTTATTTTAATGCAAAAACTAAATTAAAAGTTATTATATACCGTCCAATGGACCAAAAGAACGACATGATTAGATTACGGACACTATATGCATCCACCGCATTTCAACTTTGTTATCAATTTGGCCATTGCGCCACGTTTATCACTGGGCAATGATAAAGTTGCGGTCGTTGCCCGCTGAGAGTGGCTCGATGGCCTAGTGGGTAGCACGGTTGCACTTGGTGCGAGAAACCAGGGTTCGAGTTTTGTGCTGGCGAAAATTTTTTGCGTCACTTTCTGGTGAATCCGCCGGTCATGGACACCTCAAAAACAATACTCATTTTACTTTAAGATCGAATTTCTTTGAATTTATTTCACTTTTGGGGCCCCACCACGTGACCACGATTCCTGCAAAAGAACAATTTATGTTTTGCAAGACACACACACACATTGTCATCAAAATTAGGCGCTGTTTGGTGAACATGGTCACGGGGGACGGGGGTGGGGGTCATCATTCGAATTACATTACATGACGTGACGTCGGCGACTTGTACAGTAATCGAATGAATGACTCAAATATTTCATTCTTTACTTCCAACTTTTTTTGTTTTTCTCCATCTGGACAAGTTTTGCAAATCAAATCAAATCATCTCTCTTTCTTTTTCTCGTTCTCTCCCAAATAAATACTTCCTTATCTTTTTTTTTGTCTCTGCAAGAAAAAAAAAATTCACTTGGGTTCATCGTGTCGCGCCTCCCTGACCATTAAACTTGTACCAGTTTTGTGTCGCCTGGAATGGAATGCAGTTTTTTGCCAGTTAAGACTTGAGTGACGTTGCTGAAAAAAACGTAATTACTGGCGAGCGAGCCCTTTGACCTTTTAATTCTCGGTCCACCGGCCGCAACAACAACAACAACGACTCCACCCCATTGGCCCCTAAAACTTGTAGAGGTGTCTGCACATCATCATTGTTTGTTCTCCGAATTTCTGAGAAGGCGTACACGCCATGCCACCACCAGCTGTGCACATCCACCCACCCGTGAGCACGCGTTTCATTTTTTGCAAGAATGTGGTCCGTCGAACGAACGTGTGTGTGTGTGTGTGTGTGTGACGTCACAGTCGAGTGGGTTATGAACTTAGTCACCTTTTTAATATTTCTAGAAAGTAGTAGAGTAGATTGTGATGTTTGTTATTGGCGCCTCCCCTGCCCAAAGACCTGGTGATTTACACAGATCATTTCGCTTTCCCTAAATACTTGGAAGGATGTAAATAAATACAAATATCGAGATATCAGCTGGTTCTTTGCTTTTTTTTATGCGCAAAGCATGATTGACGCTTCCAGGCCTAAGTTAGGCATGGCACTGCCAGGCCTAAGTTTCTATTTCAAGAACAACCACATCTTAACTTTTCCCAGACTGTCTAGGCGCCATTTTTCACCCAAAAAAAAATTAGGCCTTGCAGACCGAGCCTAAGTTAGGCCCGCGCTGCCGGGCCTAAGATAGGCCTGGCAATATTTATAATCCGTCCATCAATAACGTGAAGTGGTTTGAGCGTCCATATCAAGCTTTTCAGCTCTTGCCAATTGACCCTACCAGTCCTAAGTTAGGCGCGCACTACCAGGCCTAAGTTAGGCTCGCGCTGCCGGGCCTAATGTAGACCTTGCGGATTTTATAATCAGCCCTTCAATCATGTGGCGTAAAGTAAGCGCGAATCACAGAATTTCAGGCTTTTCGGCTCCATGGAAATTCATGGTGCCAGTCCTAAGTTAGGCCTTGCAGACCGGGCCTAAGTTAGGCATGGCAAATGTTGATAGAAAGTTTACCTTTTTTTTTTTCAATTTTTTCATAGACTGTCTAGACGCCATTTTTCTTTTCAAAAAAGTTAGGCCTTGCCGGCCAAGCCTAAGTTAGGCCTTGCCGGCCAAGCCTAAGTTAGGCCTTGTAGGCCCAGCTAGGCATGGAAAATTTCTAAAATTTTATTTTGATTGTATGGCGTGGTGTGCACGCGGTTTCTTTTCGACTTCGGGAATTGATGCAGTTGTTGTCAATCCTAAGTTAGGCCTGCGCTGCCAGGCTTAAATTAGGCCTTCGCTGCCAGGCCTAAGTTAGGCATGGCAAATTATGTAATTCGTCCGTTGATCACGTAGCCTGGTGTTAGCGCGGACCACAGCGGTCCTTTGCGATTAATTTTTTGCTGACATCCTAATTTAGGCCTTGCAGGTCAAGCCTAAGTCAGGCCGTTACTGCCGGGCCTAAGATAGGCCTGGCAAATTTTATAATATTACTTAACCGATCAGTCTTTCAATCTCGTGAGGTGCTGTAAACGTGAGTCACAGAATTTCAGGTGTTTCGGTTCTTGGCAATTTACGCTGGCAGGCTTCAGTCAATTAGGCCTTGCGGGAGGGACCTAAGTTAGGCCTGGCAAATTTTATAATCGGTTCTTCAATCCCGTGGAGGGGTGTAAACGCGGATCACAAAATCTCAGGCTTTCCAGTACATGGCAATTCACGCTGCCAGTCCTAGGTTAGGCTCGCGCTGCCAAACCTAAGATAGGCTCGCACTGCCAGGCCTGAGTTTTTTCGCGCTGTGACCGTGAATCACATCATTTTAAACCTTTTTGCCCTTGGCAATTCACGCTGTTTCTGCCAGCTCCAAGTTAGGCCTTGCCGGCCAGGCCTAAGTTAGGCCCTGCATGCCAGGCCTAAGTTAGGCGTGGCAAATTTTATAATTACACAATTTTTTAGCAAATTTTTGAGAAACAAAAGAATGCAGCCCACGTATGTACGCTCTTTCTCTTTCTATTTCGACTCTTTCTACCTCATTACTTCACCTGTTAGTGCCAAGAAATGGAATGCACTTTTTTCGTGCCCTCCTCTCTTTCTCGAGCTCCTCCTCCTCCTCCTCTTCCTGCCTATTTTCTATTCTTATCCCCGCCAAGCTCACTCGCCAATTCAAATTTTCAAATTCAAATCTTTGGCGGATCAGCGTGTAAGACTTCGCCCGATGACGTCTTCTGTTTTAAATTCGTCGAACTCGTATCTTAAAATCAGTCTGCCCCTAGGAGTGAACGATTCTATATAGGGGGAAGTGTCTGACGGAAAATAAAAAAAAATGAAACGGCGTCGTGCCTAATCATGCCAAAGTAATTCATGTGCCCCCGTGAATTTTGCTCCATTTTTTTCTTTCCGCTCTTCTTACGCTCCTCTTAGGGCCTTGGGGACGTCACTTCACACTTAATCAGGTTATCGTAGCGTGTAATCGGATATCAGCTTGTTGCTGTTTTCACATTTTTGTTTACCCGCCTATCATTGTGCGCGAACTCTTCTAGACCGTGCGAGAAGACGTCATAACCTCTTCCTTTTCTTTTCGTTTTGATTAACTCATTTCCTCATCTGTTCAGGTAAACACTGGTGCAAATGAGCAACACTTGCCGATCACTTCTTCACTTTCTGCTCGCCATCCTGCTGCTCACACACCTCATCGCCGCCAGTCCGTTGTTGGTGGTGAGGAGAGTGCCGTCGCCGTATTTGCAGGTGCGTTTTTGATTGATTTTGGAAAGGCTCCGCCCATGGGGACCCAAAAATGTCACGCAAAAAATGTTGACTACCGCAAAACTCGAACCAAGGACTTTCGCGCCGTGTGCAACAGTGCTACCACTTGGCCAGACAGCCAGATTTGTAAGGTGCGCGCCAGGGTGGTGATAAATATAGCGTTTGTGGTTCCGCTTGCTGGTTTGGTGGCAAACAAAGGTGAAATGCGTTGGATCCATATAGTGTCCGTATTTGAAGCATATCGCGCTTTTCTTTATGCATATTTGACTTTAGATATATATTGTCGAACCGCCAAAATGGTCAAACGCGCTCCGCTAAACTCAACGCTATGCAATTTTCATTTTGGTCTCCAAATTATTTCATATCACGTATAAATTCAACGTGAATTGAAATAATTTGGAAACCAAAATGAAAATCTCATAGCGTTGAGTTCAGCGGAGCGCGTTTGACCATTTTGGCGGTTCGACAATATATATAATAAATCCGACACGTTTTTCTAATTTAGCCATAAAGGCCACGAAGTTTAGAAAAATAAAGAAAACATGGAAAAAAACGGTGACAAAGGTGATTCAAATTCGGATTCGGACACTATATGCATCCACCGCATTCCTCGAGTTTTGTGGTGGTGGTCAATTTTTTTTTTGCAGCACATTTTGTGGTAGCACAGGTGAACCACAACAATTTAGACTTTTGCTTCGCCCACGGGGTCCCGAATTTTTTAATGAAAATTGAAATTGAAATTGTCCCCAAAAACATTCTGCAAAAAAAGTTTTCCCAATACAAAACTCGAACTCCGGTGTCTCGCACGAAGTGCAGCGGTGTTAACCACTTGGCCACCGCGACAAATTTTAAAAGAGTCGTCGCCCGCCGCGTGGCTTCGTAGCCGAGTGGTTAGTACTGCTGCACTTCGTGCGAGAGACCAGGGTTCGAGTCTTACGCTGGTAATTTTTTTTTGCAATGTGTTTTATGGGGGCGGCAGACACAAAGAATGGTTTCGCGCCCTACCGATGACGCTTTGTTGTCCGCGTATCTTTATCTAACGTTTTTGTCGTTTACAGACAATGGAGCAACTCGAACGACTAATCAACGAAGAGCAATCGGCGCGAGAATCGCTGATCCTTCGAAGGCATCGAAAAAGCATACCGGACGGATATTTCAACGAGTTTTCCGTGGCCGCTGATGTACTCGACAGGCAACGACGTGGTCAGCCGATTTCCGACTATACCGACGAGTTTAGCGCCGATCCGTTTGAGGTAGCGTAACATTTGAACCTCGGCTATTGGCCAAAAATTCCCCGAGGAACGGGGGCTTTTCAAGCAGCAATCTTTAGATTTCAGTATCCAATGCGCTCGCTGAAAAAACCGCGAAAGCAGTGACGACGTTTCGACGATAGCATTTCTTCTGGAGCATCTCTTCTAGTGTATTCTAGTCCTTGAACCCAAACACACACACAGACACTAAATCCATTGTTTTAAGATCCCAACACTCACCCCACCCAACCCAACCCAACCCTTCCCGTCTCGTCCACCCCGCCCTTGATATTGATTGATTCCAAGATTTTTGTTGATTGTGATCTATTACTCGATCTCCACTGTTTCTGAATACATACGCGCCTCGCCTCGCCTCGCCTTCTCAACTTGATGATGATGATGATGAGCTGATAAATTCGATTCTGTTCATTGAATCATTAAAAAAATGCAAAAAAAAACATGATAATTTAAAATTATCGAGCAATAAACACATATCTTTTGGTTTTGCACATCGTGAAAATGGTCTTTGATTTTTGTTTTGGCAGGGTACAAATGTAATGGAACTGCTACAAGACTAAACGCAGACGACGACACAGTAGCGACGAGAAAGCGCACTGCTTGTGGAGGCGGCAGAGAAAGGAGGCACTGCCTTGCCGTCTAAGTCTCGTAGCAGTTGTATGGGACACAGGCGGCGAGACAGTGCCTTCTTTCTCTAGCGCCTACGACAGAGGTGCGCTCTCTCGCCTTCACTGTCTCGTAGCAGTTCCACACCGTATCAGTTCTAAAGCATAGAGCTGTTACGTTACGAGACTCCGACAACGACACAGTTGCAACATAGAGAAAGACATCTTTGTCTGCGTCGCGTAGCTCTTCTAGGCTTTAAAACTGTTAAGAAATAGAACTGCTACGGCGTGGAATTGCTAGGGAACGCAGACGGTGAGACAGTGCCTCCTTTCTCTACAGCCTCCACTCGCTGTGCACTCTCATGCCATCACTGTCTCGCTGTCTGCGTCTCGTAGCAGTCTCCCGTTTAGCAGTACCATGTTCTAGCAGTTCCATACCGTAGCAGTTCTAAACTATAGAACAGAACTGTAACATTACGCAGACGACGAGACAGTGGCGGCCAGAGTGCGCGTTGCTGGCGGAGACGGTAGAGAATAGAGACACAGTCTCGTCGTTTGCGTCGCGTAACAATTCTATGCTTTAGAACTGCTAAATGCGGCATGGAACTGTTACGCTACCGCCTCCTTTCTATAGGGTCTCCACAAGCGGCGAACTCTCTCGCCCTCACTGTCTCGTCGTCTCGCGTAGAACTGCTTCTAGCTGTCTGCGTCTGGTAGCAGTTCCACTTCTTAACAGTTCTAGACCATAGAACTGTTGCGTTACGCAGACGACGAGACAGCCGCGGCCAGAGAGCGCGTCGCTGGCGGAGACGGTAGAGCAAGGAGTCATTATCTCGTCGTCTGCGTCTCGTAGTAGTCCGCAATCTGTCGTCACTGTAGTTCTGTAGTCTGGCATTTTTCCACGATTTAGGTATGCGCAAACCTGCGACACCAGATTGCGGATCCCGAGTTAGAAATGTCCGGGAGCTACGGGAGTGCACCCCTAGCGGAGCCGGTAGAGAAAAGGGTACTGTCTCGTTGTCTGCGTCTGCGTCTCGTAGCAGTTCCACGCCGTTTAGCAGTTCTATTCCGCTGTTCGAACACCTTGCACCGATCAGTGAAGTTTCCAAAACTGTTCTTGCGCTTTCCGTAAACATGCCCATAATTTTTACACGCATAACAATCTTAGCAGGTGTGACCTACTTTTAAGCGGATAATACGGCTCAAAGGCAATGTAGATCAGCTTTAGAAAAACGCGGTTTTTGGAGTCTCAGTCTGGAAATGAAGTGTTCTAGAATAGAAGTGTCAAAACGCCCGGGAACTACTGTAGCCCAATGACGATTTTTGCATTCAGGTGTAGGTGTGATCTACTAAATAAGTGTAATATGATACGAGACGGACCGCAATACGGATCAAACGCAATGCGGACTTGTGTTAGGTTGCAGAAAAGGGTTTGCAAACAGAAAAAACGTTATGCAAAAGAGATTGATCAGCGCAAAACTCGAACCCTGGATCTCTCGCGCATTGTGCAGCAGTGTTACACAGGTAAAGCGCGTCCAGCTTATAATAGGTGTAAGCCAAATATAGGCCTGTTCTGGGCTTAAAATAAGTCAATCGCGGGTGGCAGCGGCTACCCTCCTGTAACAGACTCATCGCGCACGCGGTGTGTGCGGCGACCGCGTTAGGCCTATTACAAGAGGCGCCGCCACGCGGGCTGTACGATGCAAGCGCGCTCAACGGCTACGAGACGAGACGCAGCGTGCGCAGAGACATTTTTGAGCTGACTAAATTTTTGGGCCTTTTTTCTTACTCCGTCTCCTTTTTAGAGTACGTTTACCGTTTTTATTTATTTTTTTTTTTACAAATTATTATTTTAAAATTAACGTTTTGCTTAAAATTCATTTTCACATCAGTATTGCATGGAAATTCTTTATCTTTTCCTTTCGGTTTTCACTTTTTTAGCCCCCGTTTTCTTTTTTTTTTTTTGTTTTTCTGGAACTTAAAGAACTGTTTTTTTGGCTCTATTCGCGACTTTTTAGTAGCTTTTTTAAACTTTTACTTGCGAGGAATTTTCATTTGTGTACTTTGATTTGGGAAATGACAAACAATTATTTTACTCTGTTCTTTTCCTTTAATTCACAATTTCCTACCTTTCTTAAACAATAATTTGTCAATAGAACCAAAATAAATTGATGTTTTCTGTCTTCAAGAATTGTTTTTTCCCAAAATCTTGAATAAAAGAGAAAACTGATCATTTTCGGTGAATATTCAAGTAAACACCTTCTCAGGCAACTCATTTCTTACTATAATAGGAAATTTTGGAATTATAAACTAGTGATTTATAGATATTTGGCGACCTCTTATAATTCCAAAATGTTCTGTACAGATTCCAAAAATTTCTGTACAGGCGCGCATCTCCTGCACAGATTCCAAACTTTTCTGCACAGATTCCAAACTTTTCTGCCCAGATTCCAAAATTTTCTGCACAGATTCCAAAATTTTCTGCCCAGATTCCAAAATTTTCTGCCCAGATTCCAAAATTTTCTGCACAGATTCCAACATTTTCTGTCCAAATTTCACAATTTTCTGTCCAGATTCCCCGGAATCTAAACTTTATCGATTGAATAAAAGACAATTCATTTTATTGGTTATAACAAAAAAAAAGGAAACATTTTAAAATATAAAAAAAATTAAGCCGATGTCGATGGCTGTTCCGCGTCGTCCGTTCTGCACCTTTTGGCGAGCTTCGATCTGGCCGCCGTGCTGAAAATAAATTATTATATTGGTAAAACAAAAAATTGCACTTTTGAAAATTCAAATGGCAATGAAAGAAAGAGGAAAACCTGCTTTTCCAAAAAATTGGGAAGGTATAAAGTGCTTAATTTTTGTCGGAAAGCTTTAAAATTGTTTTCTGTGGTAGCTAGAAGAGTTTATAAAAATAACCAAAAAATAAAAACTTGGGTTGATCGTTGAAAATGTTTCTTTCATTGCCGTTTGAATTTTAAAAGCACGCAAACAGCGCATTGCAATTTTTTTATTTTCACAATAAGATTGACAGAAAAACTCATGTAAATACATCCATTATTGGGAAAACAAAAAAGTTGCAAGTGTTTGAAAACAAAAAAGTTTGCAATTGTTTGCGTACTTTGAAAATTCAAACGTCAATCAAACACAGTGAATCTTTTACTATTGTCGGCCCGCCAAAATGGTCAAACGCGCTCCGCTGAACTCAATACTACGTGGATTTCATTTTGGTTTCCAAATTTTTTCATTTCACGTGTAAATTCTACGTGAAATAAAATAATTTGGAAACCAAAATGAAATCCACGTAGTATTGAGTTCAGCGGAGCGCGTTTGACCGACGTGGCGGGCCGATAATACGCACGGTGATTCTTTTACTACCGGCCACGCATTTCTAGTCCCCCGATCGCAAGTATTTCCCCTCTTTCTCTCGCACTCTCTCACTCTCTCATCACATGAAGTGGGCGGAGTTTCCTCCCCTTTTTGCAAAATGAGGCAAAAAAATTTGCGGAAATCAGTTCGGCCACCACGGAAAAACAGTTTCATTTGAAATTGTCGTATAAAAACGAACGAATTCCGGTTTAAAATATGCGCCCTAATGAGATCTAGTAACGTGACAGACAACTTTTTGATCAGACGTCATTTACAAAATCGCGACAGGAAAAACCTAATCGGGGGACTAGAAATGCGTGGCCGGCAGTAAAAGAATCACGTAGAATTTGAAATTGTACGTGAAAAATCGGACCAATTTCGGTTTTAAATATGCGCCATAATGAGAGGAAGTAATGTGACAAAAAACTTCTCGATCCGAAGTCATTTAGAAAATCGCGACAGAAAAAACAAATCGGTGGACGAGAATAGTGTGCTCGGTAGTAAAAGAATCACCGTGATACGTCAAGCCAAAATTTCTTTGACCAAAAGTCCACCAATCAGCGAAAAAGTGGGCGGGATTTAGTTGCAAAAGGCTGGCACAGATTTTCTAATGGCTTCGTTTTCGAATTACCTGGTGAAGAAATTGCAATTTTACGAACAAATGGTATGCAATTCAAAGGAAAAACATCTAAAAGAACGTGCAAAAATAAATAACAGTTGAAAACAGTCATGCGACAAGTTTCAGGTCTCTATTAGCTAATGGCGAAACTTAGGCCGTACCTTAAACAAATCTTGTGGGGTCGGTGGCAGCCCGTTTCGGGTCAACTTTTTTTTTTTTAACGTAGCTAATTAAATGAAGAAAAATAATTATTGAGCCGATTTTTAATTTAGGCCTTTATTTTCCCGAAAAGTACAAAAAACTGAAAATGGAAGAGAAAATTCGATACTTTTTTACTAGGCCGCGACACCTTTAACAAATTTGCTAGAGCCGGTAGTGGACCGATTTGAGCCAACTTTTTTTTAAAAAGGTAGTAAATTAAACGAAGAACAATATTTATTGGGCCGATTTTTCATTTTGGCCTTCATTTTCAAAATAGCTCCAGGATTTCTTTCATGGAAGAGAAAATTTCTCAAAATGGCCTAGGATCCGCATCGGCACGTAGTAAAAGATTCACTGTGTCAAAGAAATAGAATGGCAAATGAAGAAAGACGTCCCCATATTCGTTTGAATTTTAAAATTACGCAAACACCGTGTTGCAACTTTTTTGTTTTCACAATACTTACGTATTTTGTCCTGATTTTCAATTTTTCTCTGCGCTCCACTGTTTTTCGAGTGCCCAAGAAATCACAGGCTGATTGGTGGCGCGATCCATTAGGCTGCAAAAAATTCAAATTAAATGCAACTCAAAAAATAGCCAAAAATAAATAAATAAAAATAAAATAACAACACAATAAAAATCCACACGAAACATTTCGAAATTCGTGACGCGAATGGCGCCATGAAATTTTATTGACGCATCTCGTGCAATCAATTTTACAAATCTTAGCAGATCTTGCAAGACCGGTAAATTTTCTGTACAGATTCGAGATTTCAAAAATTTTTCGAATCTGTCCAGATCCCTTTATAGTTTGTAAATTTCTATATAAGATTTGTATTTCCTAACAAGATCTGAGTTTCCTGGACAAGTTCTAAAATTTCCTATTCAGATTTGGATTTCCTATTATAGTAAGAAATGAGTTGCCTGAATTTTTTTTTGGAAAAAAAGGTAATAAATGAACACTGGGAAATAATTGTTTACCCGAGGCAGTAAGCGTTACCCTCCTCTTACGATTTCTAGAAAAATTCAAATTATCAATAAATTAATTGAAACCCTGTTTCCATTCTCCCATTTCTTAAATATTTGGTTATTTATTTTGTGCATCTTTCATTTTTCTTATTCTTCTCATGCAGAAAGCGACATTTTCAGCAGAAAAATCCATAAAATTGCGTTTTCTGCATGAAATCTCACTTGCTTCCGGCGCATATCTTTTTTCGAAAACTGCACTCTTCCTACTATAAATTTCAGATTATTCCGGATCCCAATATGGACGTCTGTCGGCAGGGATGAGGTTGGAGGCAACGTTGTCGACGATGAGGTCAATTAGAGCAACGAACTACAGTTTGGATGATAAATGGGTAAAGCTTTTAGAATTTTTTTAAATTGGCTAGCATATATTTTCGGAGCGCAGATACACAGAGAAATAAATGAGACACTCTTCACGCTATCGTGGACCATGATCTGAACTTCTGCGCTTCGAAAATATTAATAAAAAAAAATATATATTACACTAAAGGATCTAGGACATTTCAAAATCGCCCAAGTTTTTGACTGAATTTCGCGAAACATTCTACTGTGTCCGTGTTCATGACTTTCACCAAATTTGTTTCAATAGTGTCTAAATTTACCGCGAGACCTACTACTGAAATGGATGACTCCATGATCAGGTTTTCTCGAAAAGGAAATTTTCTCTACCGAGTTCTGTCGGAAATTTTCGACTTTGTAATTTTCTCCGACGGAATTCCGAATCCTTGCCTTTACAACAAAAAATTCGTTCCATATTCGACAGCATAAAATGTTATTTTTCTTTCAATACGGAAAAAAGATTTCCAACGGAAACATAATTTTTCTTGAAATCATTTTGTATCATCAGAAATCGGAAAATTCCGAGGAAGCCTGCCTATGATTTTTTTTATACTTTGAACGCGAAAATAGAGAAATACGGAGTAGAAATGTTGTTAGATGAATTATTAAAATTAACGCTCAAAATGTTGGCCAATTAAAAGAAAATCTGATAACCCTACTTAAGTTGTTGGTTTTTGTCATTTATTATTTGTTGCTTTTATATGTATCCTTTTATATTGTATTCCAACCATTTGAAGAACCGAATATTGTTATTTAATTTTCTATTTGCAATAAATCTGTTATGTTTTTCAAAGTTTTTTCTTTTATTTTGGATATATGGGTTTCAATGCGAGCATATGTGGGATTTATGAGCCACCCGGATCCGTGGTAGGCCATATATATGCAAGGCTCCAAGTTTGGAATGGCCCGTGAAAGGCCTATTATATGCGCAAAACTGACTTTCTGTCGCCCGCGGTAAGGAAATTGTAGGCGAAAATCACCCGCGATAAGCTTATTCTAGGCCTATTAGAGGCGTCGAGCCGCGATCAGCCTGTTACAGGCTTACTTCGCTGCCCTTCGCGTGTACTCGATAGGCCTTGCGCGCAACCTATTATAAGCTGGACGCGCACTACCTGTGTAACCACTGCGCCACGACACCGAGTGCTTCTCTCTTGCGAAAGGCAATGATAAAATCGACGTTCGTCGCGTCGCTCCACATGGCCACCATGCCTAATCTGATAGCAGCGCGCTTGCAAATTAAGAGATTTCCAAGAAGAGTACACGAGGTGGCCGCTAATTAAAAAGCGTTTTTTTCCGATTTTTCTTGCTTCATTTTATGTGAATGTTCTTCTCAAACGCAAGTTTCACCGAAAATGAATAGCTTTTTTAAAAAAAAGATTATCGATTTTTTGGGTTTCGGCCTATTGTGTTTTTAATCGACTTGCGACATGAGAACCCGAAACTCCGCCCACTTATTTGTGCGTGATCACGCGAACATAGTGATATTTGAATAGACGCAGACAGAACGGTGAATGCAGACACGGTGTCCCGCACGAGAAAAGCGACGCCGGTGATCGAGAAAAGAGACGCCTCGGCGTCTCTCATCTCTAATGCGTGCAGGTGGAGCGCGATTGCATCGGAACTCGTCTGGAAAATGTGCCCCATAAAAACACTTGGAAAAGAATAAATTGAATGGATTTTTTGAAGAAAACACAAATAAAACATACATTAAATGGTTCAATTTAATTTTTGAGTCAGAAAACTGTACAAAAAATATTTTCATACCCGTTTAAATGGCAAGACAAAAAACACCGAAGTTTACTGTGTTATGAGGCTTTGTAGCTAAGGTATACCCGTATGCTTTGTTAATTTCTTGACTCGTTTGTTTAATTCACTTCTATAAAATATAAAATGAACAAAAAACCCACATTCGATATCAGAAAGCCTGAATTTGAGGGCTCGGAATATGAATTTTAGTATACTGTAGCCCATATTCGCCAAAAAATTGTTTTTTCAAAAATCGGTCACGGATAAGTTGTTTGCATTTTGAATGCGGTTATTTTCCGCTTTTGATCGAGTAAATTGATTGAAAACTAATGAAGTTATAAATCGAGCAAGTTTTGCACTAAAACCCGAAAAAAGTGGTCATTTTTTGAAAATTTCTGAAAAACAAAAGCCTGGTTCGAGGATCGACAACGGATAGAAGTTTTTAAATTTTTTTGCGGACATTTTGAGATGTCAAACAAGTTATTAGTCCTCCAACTAATTGAGTTATTAATGTTTGAATAAGTACCAGTAGCACTAGAGGGAGTACTGTATGCGTACAGAAACCTTCCTGGCGTCGCTCATTTCTTTTGTAGCTTCGTGAATGATGAATATTGTCTTCAATAATACTTCTAAACAAAGTATAATGCTATGGAAGCGATATTATTGAAATATAGGTCCAATCTGCTTAAATCTGTGGAAAGTGCATTTCAATTATTCTGGCGCATTTTTCATGCTCGTACATCCAAAATGTCTTCGTAAATTAATTATCGAGCGTAATTGCAAAAAGAACGTTCAAAAAATTAATGTTTTTCTTGCTTTTAGCAATTATGGAAATCTACTGTAGAGTCTGATCAAGCACCGTGCGAGAGAGCGAGAAGGTGCCAGACGAAACAGAAAAATGCTGGCGCGCATCGCGTGCGGGACACCGTGTGCAGACTTGACTTGCGTTATCATGTCGCTAATCGATTGAAAACACAATATATTTGTTTTTTTCGATTATTTGAACTTTGTTTATTGGATTTTAATGGAAATGGATGAAGAATACAGACAGAAGACAAAAAAACCCCAACTTCTAAAAAAATATATTTTCCCACCTCGTGTAGTCCTTTTGGAAGAAGAAGAAGAAAGGCTTGTAATTTACATACTTTTTTTGAAAAAAAAATTTGCCGAAATTCAGCTGTTTTGCGATTCGATTTTAATATGACCCTTGTGAATGAAAAGTAAACCTTAAAAAGGCAATGTGTGTCTTAGTGTAACGCCGCGGCAAGTCCGCAAGCATCAGATCTCACGACACTTGCTCGATGAAGCTGTAACTCGGCTGCAAATGGTCCGATCAGCCTAAACTCAACTGTAATCTTATTTTAAGCATTTATATTTTGTTTTTAAAAAAAATAAAAAAAGAAAAAAAAAATTTTTGTCAAAAATTTTGA
This sequence comes from Caenorhabditis japonica, assembly GCA_963572235.1. Lineage (NCBI taxonomy): Eukaryota > Metazoa > Nematoda > Chromadorea > Rhabditida > Rhabditidae > Caenorhabditis > Caenorhabditis japonica. Next base: position 18,183,528 of record OY754343.1, on the reverse strand, counting down.
GACCCTGACAAAACCGGGGAAAAACACGAAACCGGGGAAGACAAAACCAGGGAAGACAAAACCGGGGAAAAAATCGGACAAAACCTGGGAAGAGGCTCCGCCCCCTTTTGCAACTGCTGCACGATGTCTTGTACTGGAAGTGTTGAAAAAACCTGAAAAAGTGCGCCGCAGACTTGCAACTTTTCCCCGGTTTTGTCCATTTTTTCCCCGGTTTTGTCTTCCCTGGTTTTGTCTTCCCCGGTTTCGTGGTTTTCCCCGGTTTTGTCAGGGTCTCAAAATTTTGAAATTTTTGAAAAAACTGTAATTTTTTTCAAAGTGTTGTAACTCGGCTGAAAAATGTCCGATCTACCCAAACTGAACGGTAATCTTATTCTTAGCGTTTATATTTTATTTTGAATTTCTGAAAATAATGAAAAACATTTTTTTTTGGTCGAAAATTTTGAAATTTTTGAAAAAACTGTAATTTTTTTCAAAGTGTTGTAACTCGGCTGAAAATTGTCCGATCCACCCAAACTGAACGGTAATCTATTTTTTAGCGTTTTTATTTTATTTTGATTGTCTGAAATCAACCTTTTAAAAAAATTGTTTTACGATTTTTTTGGGTCGAAAATTTTGGAAATTTTTTTTTAATTTTGGAAAAAAATCTGAATTTTTTTTTGTTTCAAAATTGCCTAAAACATTCAATATTGACAACTTTTTTGTGTCAACTCGTTCTAAACAACCAAATAAAGTCAATTCGTGATTTTTGGTGGGTACACTCTACCGGAGTTATCAGCAACATTGCGGTTGTAGAAAATGTACAAATAGGTTGGAAAAAAGCCTGAAACGCTGGTAAATAATGTCAAAAACAGTCTCGGGCATGACTAGAAAGCTTTGGGCGAGATTATTGATTTTGAAATTAAAAATTGAAAAAAAAAATTTTTTTTCAAATAAAAAAAACATTTTTTTTTAATCAAAATTTCACGCCAGTTAAGAATTGTTCACGCTGGTCTGTCAGGGACTGTTTTTGACGTTTTTTTTTTCATTTTTCGACCTCAAAATTACCTCAATTTGTTGGTTTTTTCTCTTTATTTTTCAGAATTTTTTAAATTTAATTGAATCGTCCCTTCCAGTCAGTTCCCGTTAAAAACGTCAAATATTTTTTGTTTTTTTTTGTTGCGTTTTGTCGTAAAAAAACATAAAAAAAGCCCAACAATGCAAAACTGTGAGTTTTTCTTTTTTTTTTTTAATTTTTTTTCAAAAAAAAAAAAAAAAAAGCATTTTTTTGAATTTTTTGTGGGCGTGGCTTCTCTAAGCCCTTTGCTTTACTGTAAATGTGTATTCTTTGTGTTTTGTCTACACTAGAGTGCAGATCTGTAGCCACTGTGTCCTGTTAATCAAAGATTAATTTTTTGTTATAGGGAGAGAACTGGTTTTTAAAAAAAAATATTTGCAAGGGATTTAATACCGGTGAAAGTTTGAGGGCTTAATTAGAAAATTAGAGGTTAACATTAACTGTGACTTTTCAGAAAAAAAACACTGCTTTAAAAGCACATGAAAATTGCAAAAAAAAAATTTCAAAAAAAAAAAAATAAATAAATTTTTTTTTCAAAAAATGTTTTTTCTTGTTTAAATTCTATTTATCAGTTAAAAATTTTCTGAGCATGTCTGAGACTGTTTTGGACACTGTTCCCTAAAGTTTCAGGCCATTTGAGCATTTTCCAAATTTTTATACATTTTCTGAAACCGCAATATTGCTGATAATCCCAGAGTGTATCCACCTACCACAAATCACGTATAGACCCCATTTGGAATTTTAGAACTACAAAAAACGTCTCTATCAAGCTATTCAGTGATAAAAAAAAAACAGAAAAGCATTTAGAATTTTCGAAAATTTCAAAAAAAAAAAATGTTTTCAAAATTTTCGACCAAAAAAAAAATTTTTTTTTCAGCATTTTAAGATCTACAAAATCAAGTATAAACGCTAAAAATATGATTTCTGTTGATTTGAAAGTGACAGGAACGTTTTCAGCCGAGTTACAACACTTTCAAAAAAAATTACCGATTTTTCAAAAATTTCAAATTTTTCGACCAAAAAAAAAAAGTTTTTTTCTTCTTTTTTTAGAACTTTAAAACAAAATAGAAAGGCTAAAATATGATTTCTGTTGATTTGGAAGTGACAGGAACGTTTTCAGCCAAGTTACAACACTTTCAAAAAAAAAATTACCGATTTCTCAAAAATTTCACATTTTTCGACCAAAAAAAAAAATGTTTTCTTAGTTTTTAGGTCTTTAAAACTAAGTATAAAAACTAAAAATATCATTTCTGTTAGTTTGGAGTTAATCGGAACGTTTTCGTTCGAATTACAGCGCTTTGAAAAAAATACAGATTTTTCAAAATTTTCAAAATTTTCAACCAAAAAAAAAATTAATTTTTTCTTTTTTTTTTTAGAACTTTAAAACAAAGTAGAAACGCTGAAAGTACGATTTGTAGTGACTTGGAGTTGATCGGACCATTTTCAGCCGAGTTACAGCCCTTCGAGCATCAGGGTTCCAATCGGCTTACAATAAGTGTCGTGAGATCTGCTGCCTGCGGACTTGCCGCAGTGTTACATACAGTAAGACAAATATGGTCTTTTTACTGCTTTTTCATTGGCAAATATCCCGAATAATAGCAAAAAAAGCTGACTTTTTGAAAAAAAAGAAATTTTTTTTTTCAAACATTTTCTCCAAAAGGAGTACACGAGGTGAGGTGTGGTCGCGGCTTTGAAAGGTCATTTTTCATATAAATTTGTGGTTTTTCTCGCAATATATAGTAATGGCTGGTCATACATCCGCCGAGATCCCTCATGTTCGCGTCGATCGCCGACTAGGATGGCTATTTGCCAGTTGCCCTAGCAATTACTGTTTAGAAACTGATAAAATCTTTTCTCTCTCCCTCTCTCTCTCTTTGTCTCCTCAGACACGGACAGTTTGCCTGTCCTTGGCCTACACATCCACCTACACTCCTTCTCGTTTTCTCTCTTTTGCCCTACAATTCAACGTGTATGTGTATGCGTCAAAAGTTAGAAGACGAGTTTTATGTTTCGTCTTATTTTTGTCACTCAATCAACCCTACCCTCCCAACTTTTTGTTTGTTTGTGTCTCAACTTGGCTGACAATCACGTTTTGTTTCTAATTTGCCAACCTACTGAATAACAATAGTTTTCCTTTATATTCGTGTTTCATGGCGTTCCAGGAAAGGGTTTAAAAGGGCGAAAAGGTCAAGTGGTTGTGGGTGTCGACGGCCTTTTGGCTAATTGAAATTTATACTTTTTGAAATCCGTTTTTTTTTTTTCAAAAGTCAGGCCTAACCTTGACATGGGCCTAAAATAGGCATTTTAGGGGGGGGGGGGCTAAATATGCTTTTTAATTGGGCCTAAGACTGGTCTTTTATGTGGGCCTAAAAGAGGTCAATTACAGGGCCTAAAATAGGCCTTTTACAGAGCCTAAAAAGGCCCTTTACAGGACATAAAGTAGGTCCTTCACTTAGGACTAAAATAGGTATTTAATATGGGACTAAAATAGGCCCCTAACAGGGTTTTATAACAACATTTTAATGGGCCTAAAGTAAGCCTTTTATAAGGGTTTAAAGTAGGTCCTTTACCAGGCTCCTTTAAGCCTTTTGCAGGGCCTAAAGTAGGTCTTTTTATTAGCCTAAAATAGGTTCTTAACCAGGCTTATTTAAGCCTTTTACAGGGCCTCAAGTAGATATTTTATATGATCCTGAAATAAAACTTTTATATAGGTCTAAAATGCTTTTTACCAGGCCCCTTTAAGTTATTTACAAGATCCAAAAATAGGCTCTTTAGGGTGCCTGAAATAGGACTTTTATATAGGCCTAAATAGGCTATTCATAAAGTTGTAAAACGGCCTTTTAAAGGGCCTAAAACAAACCCTTTATATAGACCTAAAGTAAGTCCATTACAAAGCCATTTTAAGCTATTTACAGGGCCTAAAATAGTCTTTTGCGTGAACCTAAAATATCCCCTTTATATAGACTGAATATAAACTCTTTGCCAGGCCTGTTTAAGTCCTTTACCAAGCCCCTCAAGGCCTTTTATAGGGCCTAAAATAGGCTTTTCACAAAAGCCTAAAGTAAGCCCTTTACAGGGCCCAAAATAAGCTTTTTATATTGGCCTAAAATAAGCCCTTTATCTAAGCCTAAAATAATCTTTTACCAGGCTTGTTAAGCCCTTTACCAGACCTATTCAAGTATTTTACAGTGCCTAAAATAAGCCCTTTACAGGAGCCTAAATAGGAACTTTAGAGGAACCTGAAATAGATTCTTCACCATGTCTTTTTAAACCCTTTACCAGACCCTGTGAGCGTTTTACAGGACCTAAAGTAGGTCTTTTTTGTGGGCCTGAATCAGGTTGTTCATATTGGCCTAAAATAGGTTCTTTACCAGACCTGAAATAGGTCTTTTACAGGACCTAGAATAGGCACTTTATATAGGCCTAAAATAAGCTCTTTACTAGCCTCGAGCCTTTCACAGGGCCTAAAATAGGATCTTTACAGGGCCTAAAATAGGCCCTTTACCATGACATTTTAAGTCCTTTACGAGGCTCCCCTTAAACCCTTTAAAAGCCCCTTCAAGCCTTTTACAGGGCCTAGAATAAGCTCTTTACAGAACCTAAAATAGGCACTTTTTATAGGCCTAAAAAAAGCTTTTTACTAGCCCTTTTTGAGCCAATTAGGTGCTATGTTTAAACAATTTTTAAACAATTTTCCCAGTATGAATCTAGTTTTTTAACGTATTTTTTTTCATTTATTGCTAACGTTTTTGAAATAATTGCTCAAAAATTTTCAAAAAGTGGGAAAAATAAATAAATTTCGAGTTTGATTGACTAAAACTTCTTCCTTCAAAAATAATTTTGACGACAACATTACGAAAACTGTTTGGACATTGTTAAGATTGACCCTGAAACTCAACAAATCCGAGATTAAACTCTCCTATTTGTTATTTACTTTTTTTTCTTCCTTCTACTAATCCAACCTCAATTCTCCTTCTCTTTTTTTCTCCACCTTCCAAAAAAAAAACCTTTTTTGTTTGCAGAATGAAACAAAAACGCGAAATCCCGATCCACGGCACGATAAACGATCAAATATTCGAAGAGGTGCGCGACTCGTTCAGACGAAACTTCAAAGAGGGCTGGGAGAAGGCGGGCGCCTCGTTTTGTGCCATTCATCGAGGAAAAGTGATTGTGGATTTGTGGGGCGGATATGCGGATCGGGAGTGTGTGTGAGTTTTCTTTCTGCGGTCCAGTCGCGTCGCTTGGCAGCGCTGTCTCTTGTCTGCGTCTCGTATCGTCTCGTCTTGTCGCTTACACGCTCTCTGCCCGTGAATTCTCAGATTTTGCCGGCGCAATTAAAATCCCATTTTTCGGGAGTTTCAGAAAAACTTTTTATCAACAATCTAGGCCTATTTTAGGCCCGTCACAAGGACCTAGGTTCGGTCTTTCACAAGGGTCTATTATAGGCCCTTTACATGACCTCATTTAGGCCAGTCAGGAGCCTATTTTGGGCAATTTACACGGGCTTATTTTAAGACCTTTACATAGTTTTTTAAGGCCTTTACAGGGGCTTTTTCAAGCCCTCCAGGGAAATATTTGAGGCCAGTCAGGAACCTTTTTAAGGCCTTTCACACAAGCTTATTTTAAGCCTGTCACAGGGGCCTATTTTAAGCCCTTTACTGGCGTTTTTTGAATTATTTTTCCGCCCCTGTTTTAAGCCCGAGGGCCTATTTCAGGAGCTTCACAGGGGCCTATTTTTGGTTCTATACAGGGCCTAATTTAGGTTTTTCACAAGGGCTCATTTTAGGTCTTTCAAGCACATATTTTAGGCCAGTCATGAACCTATTTTAGGCCCTTTTCAAGTGTCTATTTTAGACCGAAGGGTCTAATTTAGGCACTCCACAAGGGCCTATTTTAGGCCAGTCAGAAACCTATTTTGGGCCTTTCACATGGGCTTATTTCAGGCCCTTTATTCACGTTTTTCCCACCCCCTGTTCTAGGCCCGAGGGCCTATTTTAGGCCCTTCAGCGTGACCTATTTTAGATCCCGAAAAGTGGAAAATGTGTCTTTTTTTCGAGGAAACTAATTCAAAATGTAGTGTTCCGTGAGAAACTTACAAAAATAACCTTAAAATGGCAAAAAAAAAATTTAAAGTTGTCCAAAATTAGTACACGAGGCCATGATACTTTGAAAGTGCTGTAACTCGGCTGAACATTTTCAGATCAAGCCGGACTAAACGGAAATCATATTTTCAGTTGTATTTCTTTATTTTTGAGATAAAAATTTGCGATTTTTTGGTCGAAAAATTTGAAAAAAACATCTTTGAATTATTTTTTTCAATATTTTTCAAAACTCCTTCCAAATCTATTCTTAAAACAATTAATCGTACCTAAAAGTTTAATCTTAATTTTCGAGCGCATTTCTCTGCGTCTCCACAGTGCAGAACGTTCTGTGCAAAAAGTGGAGACGCAGAGACACGAGAAATGCTGTGGCTCGCGTCTCTCTCCATTTTTGCACACGTCTAGCTAAACTGGTGTCTGCGCTGTGGAGATGCAGACATGCGATAGGGCGCGTTTGCCACTGCGCGCCGTGGGATGCAATTTTCCTTTAAATTTGTGCAAGTTGCTAGCTAAGAGCTCTGATTAGGGGCTACCACAGGATAAAGCACTATTGCCTCTCCATATTTTAAAGCATCCTAAATGCCTTCTTCCAGCAAAGAATGGAAAGAGGACACGATCTCGACGATATTCAGTTGCACCAAAAGCTGCACAGCAATATGCTTCGCCATGCTTGTCGATCGTGGACTTTGCGAGTACCTGGACAAAGTGACCAAGTACTGGCCAGAGTTTGGGCAGAATGGAAAACAGGACATCACAATTGAGATGGTTCTTTCGCATACTGTAAGCCCATTTTTAAATGCGATTTTATTGTTCTGCTTTTCAGGCCGGTCTCCCCTTTTTCCCAGGTGTCCGATTCACTGAAGAGGAGCTTGTGGACAATAACAAATTGTCTGAAATCATTGAAAAAGCAAAACCGATTTATGCGCCTGGCACACGGACTGCTTATCACGCGCTGACATTTGGATGGATCACAGATCAAATTTTTAGAAGAGTGGATCCGTTGCACAGGACGGTTGGACAGTTTTTCAGAGAGGAAATTGCCACTAAACATTGTAAGCTAAACATGAGTCGGCTAGCTATCCCTTTTTTGTCTGCGCCTCTTCAAATAGCACGTGGTCGCGAACAAATAATTGGGCGGAGTTTAGTTTTGCGGTCACGTTCACATGTCCAGCTGTAAATTCGCCGCATAGTGCGGGTGCATTTGTAAAGAGAGAGAGAGAGAGAAAGAGAGAGAGAAAGAGAAATCAGAGCGAAATGTCTGCACTCTCGTCGCCAACGTGCCCAGTGCAAATGGGGCGAGTTTACAGCGCTCCGCACTGAGAATAATAGGCTAATATCTTCATGAAAATCGTTAAAAAACAACTTTAAAAAAATTTTTCGACCAAAAAACATTTTTTTTTTCAATAATTTCAAACCAGAAATTTTTTTTTTCAAGTTTCATACAAAAATAATATACAAAACTTGCTAAAACCAGCAAAACGAACAAAGTTCAAGAACCGTAAAAAAAACCGCAAAAAACCAATTTTGTCTTACTGTACCTCCGCAGACATCTGATCGACAAAGTGCACTAAAAGGCACTCAGCTGAAAATTGTCATATCGACCTGAAATTGATTGAAATGGTACTTTTAAAACTAATAGATTGATTTAAAAAAAAATTTGAAGTTTGGAAAATTTTGAAAAATTTCAAAAAAAAAAATTTTTTTTTATTTATTTTGAAAAAAAAATTAAAAACAATTTGTTTTCTAGTTTTTCAAATGTTTTTTTTAATAGATGTAGTTTTGTTAAAAAACTTTTCTTAAATTTAGTTACAGTCAATTTTGAAAAAAAAAAACAGATTTTTCAAAATGTTTTCAAAAATAAAAATAAAAATTTTTCAAAATTTTCGACAAAAAAAATTTTTTTTCCCTGCTTTTCTAAACTTTGACATAAAGTGTTTAACCTAAAAATATGACATCCGTTGAGCATAGGCTGATCGGACCATTTTCAGTCGAGTTATAGCACTTTGAAAGTATAATGGCCTCGTGTACTCCTTTTGGATAACTTTTAATTTTTTACCATTTTACGGGGATTCTCGTGAATTGCCAACAAAACACTACATTTTGAATTAGTTTCCCCGAAAAAAAGACACATTTTCCACTTTTTGGGATCTAAAATAGGTCACGCTGAAGGGCCTAAAATAGGCCCTATGAAATTTTAAAAACTTAAAAATCTGTAAAATTGTTTGATCAACCTAAATTTGATTGAAATGGTGATTTTAACACTGGTACTTTGATTCGAAAATGGTTCTGGAAATTTGAAAATTTTCAAAATTTTCAAAAAAAAATTTTTTTTTTAATTTTGAAAAACAAAATTTTTTTTTTTTAACTTTTCCGAATTTCCATCAGCGCGGCCCATTTCAGACATTGACATTCACATTGGCGAGTGCTCATCAGAAGAGAATAGACTCGCCAGGCTGTTCAAGTGCCCGCCCACGCTGGTCAGCCGAGAGGTCGCCTACGATCGATCGATTCTGAAGTTGGCCCGCTATTTTTACAATCCACGTGGCTATTTCATGTCCGCTCGACGGAATTTAAGCTTGTACGGCACCGATTTCACAATGTTCAATAATAGCGATCTGCGGGCGGTCGGGCAGCCGGCTGTGAATGGTGTTGGTTCGGCGAGAGCAATGGCCCAGTTGCATCAGTTGGTGTTGGATGGGACGTTGTTGAGCAGGGAGACTTTTGAGGTGAGTTATCGTGGGGACAAAAATTGGTTTTCACGGTTGAGGACTCGAACTGGGGTGTAAAAGGGGTGATGGTCAGGTGTGCTATCCACTAGGCTATATAGCCTGCGTCTCGCGCCGCTCCTTTGTTTCGCGCCGCCCCTGCCCAGACACTATGTGCATCCACCGCATTTAACCTCGATATTTTTGGGTACAGTTCGAGTCCTTTCCCTCACCAATATATTTTTCCTAACCCAATTATTCAGAAAATCAAATACCCCCACAACATGACCGCGTTTGACCACTCGATCGGTGAGCTGCAGAACAAAGAGCACGGCTTCACCTATTTCAAATCTCCCGCCAAAACGTGGCAATTTGGACACCCGGGTGTGGGCGGGCAGATGGTTCGAGCGGATGTGGATAACGATTTGGTGGTGGCGTATTTGACGAATGGAATGAAGACTGCCGGTTGCGAGGATCACATTTTCACGTTTAATCGACTTCAGCGGAAAGTTTATCAGTGTCTGGGACGGATTCCAAAGTTTGAGTTGCCGCCGGTGGAAGAGGAGAAGGAGAAAGAGAAGCAGGAGTTGTAAATATTTAGTGTTTCGATTTTATTTTTTTTTGTTGTTTGAATAAAAATAAAATTTGCAACAAAAAATCGATTTTTTCGTCTCCGCCCATTTTTTTTTCACGCAAAAATTCAAAATGCACTAAAATTTAATGTTCGCGTGAAAAAAAGTGGGCGATTGAAAACACAATATACCTAAAACCGAAAAAAGCATAATAATGACCTCATTTGGAGCCGCGCGGTGTTTGCGGATCAAACACCGGATTTTACGACAATTCGATTTTCGAGGGGTTTTTAGCGTTTTTTAAGTGTTTTTTTTCTGCTGATAGAATTGCAGTGCAACAGTGTTTGCGGTTTTTACCGTATTTACCGTAATTTTGCAACCAAAAAAAAAAACTATGTTGTTTTTTTTTGCCATAAATACACTTTAAAATACAAAAACAAATTAATTAAAAAACCAAAAAGCGAAAAAAATTGACCTCATTTGGAGCCGCGCGGTGTTTGCAGACCAAACACCGGATTTTACGACAATTCTATTTTCGAGTGGTTTTTAGAGCTTTTTTTGTGTTTTCTATCGACGGAATGATTGAGCAACTGTGTTTGCAGACTGGGGTCGTCTAACGTAGTTTTACAATCTAAAAATCGATTTTTCCGCTAAACTTTTTTTTCGAAAAAATTTTGAAATACATTCATATTTTTTTTTGCCCTAAATACACTTAAAAAACAAAAAAAAATTAATTAAAAAAACAAAAAGCAAAAAATTACCTCATTTGGGGCCGCGCTGTTCTTGCGGACCAAACACCCGATTTTACGACAATTCGATTTTGAAGTGGTTTTTAAGCTCTTTTTAAAAGTATTTTTGTAAAAAAAAATGACGGTGCAACAGTATTTGCAAACTCTAGTTGTCTACCGTAATTTTACAACAAAAAAATTGATTTTTCCGCTGAAAAATTTTTTTTCGAAAAAATTTGAAAGAAGATCCATATTTTCGTTTTTTCCCTTAAATAAACTTGAAATACAGAAAAAATCATCAAAAAAATCGAAAAAATTGACCTCATTTGGAGCCACGCGGTTTTTGCGGACCAAACACCCGATTTTACGACAATTCGATTTTCGAGGGGTTTTTAGCATTTTTTCAGTGTTTTTTTTTATACTGATAGAATTGCAGTGCAACAATGTTTGCGGTTTTTACCGTATTTACCGTAATTTTACAACAAAAAATCGATTTTTTCGCTAAACTTTTTTTTCGAAAAAAATTTGAAATACATTCATATTTTCGTTTTTTTTGCCCTAAATACACTTAAAAAACAAAAAAAAAATCAATAAAAAAAACAAAAAGCAAAAAATTACCTCATTTGGGGCCGCGCTGTGTTTGCTGACCAAACACCCGATTTTACGACAATTCGGTTTTTGAGTGGATTTTAAGCTTTTTTTAAAAGTATTTTTTGTTAAAAAAATGACGGTGCAACAGTATTTGCAAACTCTAGTTGTCTACCGTAATTTTACAACAAAAAAAAATCGATTTTTTCGCTGAAAATTTTTTTTTGCCAAATATTATTTTAAAAATCCATTTTTTCGTTTTCTCTCCCCAAATACACTTAAAAACTTAAAAAATCTACTAAAAAATGCAAAAAGCGGAAAAATTGACCGCATATCGAGCTGTGAGGTGTTTGCGGACCAAACACCCGATTTTACGACAATTCGGTTTTTGAGTGGATTTTAAGCTTTTTTTAAAAGTATTTTTTGTTAAAAAAATGACGGTGCAACAGTATTTGCAAACTCTAGTTGTCTACCGTAATTTTACAACAAAAAAAATCGATTTTTTCGAAAAAATTTGAAAGAAGATCCATATTTTTGTTTTTTTCCCTAAATAAACTTGAAATACAGAAAAAATCATCAAAAAATCGAAAAAATTGACCTCATTTGGAGCCGCGCGGTGTTTGCGGACCAAACACCGGATTTTACGATAATTCGATTTTCGAGTGGTTTTTAACGCTTTTTTTTGTTTTTAGTTTGGAAATTATGACGACGCAACAATTCAAATGAAAATGGGAACAAATCTCTTCATTTGCCATGCTATTTCTCTCATTTCCGTTTGAATTTAAAAAGTACGCAAACACGTGATATTTGAAGAGACGCAGACAGAACGGTGAATGCAGACTTGCGTTTTCATGTCGCAAGTCAATTGAAAACACAATACATTAAATATTTCCGTTTTTTGCCCTAAATAGATTTAAAAAACCAAAAAAAAATTAAAAAACCAAAAAGCGAAAAAATTGACCGCGTTTTGAGCCGAACAGTGTTTGCGGACCAAACACCGGATTTTACGACAATTCGATTTTCGAGTGGTTTTTAGCGTTTTTTTTTGCCGTTCGCTTAAAAACAAAAAAGTGCAACAATGTTTGCGGACTCGAACCGAGCTGAAAAGATCCTTAGGAAAAATTAAAAATGCGGTGGATGCATATAGTGACTATATGCCCCACCCCATTTCCCCTGTGTATGTACATATGTATGTCATATTGACTTACTCTTGAGACGGGCAATATCGTTAACACTCGAGTGATCCCACAAATCGTAATGAGGGGTGCTCTACAGGTGCTCATTGCTCATATCTCATTGCTCATTTCTTATCATTTCATTCCAAATCGGATCGCATTGGCGGGCAATGTCAGTGCAGTGAAGCATACCATCTCATCATTTATTTCCGCTCTTCTCTTCTCCTTTTCTGTCCGTCCTAACGTGTAATTTGTAAGAGTATGAGCTGCTCACATCAGATGTTCCTTTGTGTTCGTTTTGAACGTCATTATAATTCGCACCTTCTTTGAGAATGGATGATGAGACGGAGCACGCATAAAACAAATTTCTGGTCACATTTAGCTGCGTGCGCAACCAAAGCAAGCGGCTCTCGTTAAAAGATACGCAGAGTGCAAACGAGCGGCTCTCGTCAGAAGAGACGCAGAGCAGAGAAGCAGAGTGCAAGCGAGCGGCTCTAGTTAGAAGAGACGCAGAGCGGTTCAATGGAGCGCGTTGTCAATAACGGGCTCCATTGAACCGGTTTTTTTAACGATGCAAGCTTCTTTCTCAGAGAGAGAAAGACGGCCCCACATCAAAATTATACAACAAATCAACGTGTGGAGTATATGTAATTTACTGCTCTTTTTTCTCCTCCTCCTCCTCTTACAGCTGCTCTGTCCGCGAAAAGTCATAAAACCAGGCGAGGCAGGAACGGATAAAATTTGAATAGAGTGAATGGAATGGACACCCTGGAGGGGGGCGGAGCTCGTCAATCATTTCATTCTCAAATTAATTCCAACGTGCCGGTCTGGTGTGGTGTTTGGAAAGAGCATAGGACTTGAAAAAGGCTAGTAGCCATCGTATTTGGATTCACATTTTAAATTCCTGGCATTCTCAGGCAATTTTTGCGTAACGTGCCCCGAATTCAATGGCTATTAGCCGAAGATTTTAACTTTTAGTACAGTTTTTTTTTCTGCGGCTTTAAGTTTCAAATCCGGCCTGCCTGCCTTCCTTTTTGTTTGTTTGCTTTAGGGTTTGCTGTGATTTGCTGTATTCTTTTTTGTTTCCTACGTACGGATGGACGTGCAACAGACGTCAACGGGTGTTTTGTTACAAATCGCCAAGTTTGGAGGCAAAAAAGGAAAATGTGCACTTACATTAGATTAGAGCCATGAGCTTGGTGCTGCCAGCTGTTTGTCTGTCTGTCTGTAGGTCTGTTTGCTGCTATACTCGGTATAAAACGCTGAAAACTCGCTCCAATCGAACAAAGAATTTCGCATACATTTGGAGTGAGGTTTAGAGAAATCAGAGCAAAACATCGGCCACGGCTCTCTCAATTTCCTGCACTCTCTCGTCGCCAACGTGGCCGCGTCCACCACTGTGCGAAGGGAGCGCGTTTGCAGCGCTCTGTACTGAGAAAAGAACATAGAATTTCCCATTTTTGGTTGTTTTGAACTTTGATTGTAAAATTAAAAAAAAAAAATTTTAATTTTGAAAAATTTCAACTTTTTTTTTTAAAGCTTTTTGTGAAATGGGACTATATTTGTGTATGTTTGTCTGTCTGCTTGTCTGCCTGTCCGCCTGTCTGTTTTTATCATTACACTACATAATTTGACCTTTTTTTCTTTGGCTTTCGAATTTTTGGATTTTTGGATTTTTTTTTTGGAAAAAAATTTTTTTTTCTCCTTTTTCAATTTTTAATTTCTGCTAAAGCTAGTTGAACAAATAATAGTTGCACAAAAATAAATAAGAATATAATGTTTAAATTTAGTTTTTGGATGTCTATAATCCTGTCTGCAACTGCTTTGAGTTGAATAAAAATTTTTTAAAAATTTTTTAAAAATTTTCTGTCAGTCCCCCTGTTTGTTTGTCTGTCTATTTTTAATCAATATAACAAAACTTTATTTTTTTGTCTGTCATTCTGCCAATCTAGCAAAAAAAAGTTTTTTTTTTTTAATTTTTGTATTTTTTTAAATAAATTTTCAAAATTTTCAAATTTCCAAAAAACTTTTTGCTCAATTTTTTTGACTTTTTAAATGTCCTTTTTGTCTGTTTGTTTGTTCATCTGTGTGTGTGTCGGTCAGTCTGTCTAAAAAAATTTTCAAAATTTTTTTTCAAAAATAAAAAAAAAAATTTTTTTTTTTGGAATTTCTCAAAATTTTCAAAAAAATTTTTTTTTTGAATTTTTCAAAAATTTTCCTCAATTTTCAAAAGTACGGTTATTTTGTCTGTCTGTCTGTTTGTTTACATTTTTGTCTGTTTTTTTGAATGTCTGCCATCCCGCCAATCTAGCAAAATAAAAAAAAACATTGAGTTTTTAAAATTTTGGAAAAAAAATTAAAAGTATTTTAAAAATATTTTAAAAATTTGTAAATGCTCCGTTTATCGGTTAATCTAATCTATTTGTCATCTTTTCATTTTCAAAAACAATAATTACAACAAATAAAGTATTTAAAAAATTTAAAAAACCGTATTATTTAGCTTTTTTGCAAAAAAAAGTTGTTTTTTTCCCATAAAACATGTTCTTTCTTTGACTAAAAAGAGTATTTCAGCGATGAATTATTGCAGTTTGATTCAAAAACATTTGTGGCAATGAAACTTCTAAAAAAGCCTCGCTGAAAATTTGAACATTTTGCTCTGACAAAAAAAAATTTCAAAAAAATAAATTGTTTTTTTTTTAATTTAAAAAAAAATATAATCTCTACTGAATTTTGGACAAATTTAAGACTGATTTTTTGTTAATTTTGCTAGTGAAATTATTGTGCAAACATCAAGAAATTTATTTTTTTTCCAAAAAATTTTCGAAAAATTCAAAATTTTCCGATTTGAAACAAGGCGCAGAGCGTTATTTTGGAGCGTCGTTACGGGCTGTTTAAGCAGTTTTTGTGAAGCCTTCAAAATTTTGAAAAAAGAAATGAAAATTAGCTACCCACTATGTGGTTTTTTTTAGTGTGTGGGGGGGGGGGGGGGGGGGTTAAGCAATTCCTTTCCTCGTTTAATCACTTGTGTCAACACCACAAACATCCCGTTTCATACTGCGTTGGTTTTCCATCAATTTCTTTCAATTCGGCCCCCCCCCCCCCCGTACAGTAGCCGCCGGCTAACAGCCCACCTTTTGGCTAGCTGGTAATCTATCCAAATACGGATACACTGAGCCATTCCCTTTGCCTTTCGTTCAATCACTCATCCAAAACAAACATAATTTACTATGAAGTACCTTCCCCGACCATTTAGGGAAGCGCGAGGGCACGGAAATGAAATTTGATCTCGCCTCTTGCCCTCCGATTCTACCACCCAGGTTACTCTATTTATGTGCCACCATTGCCCGTTTTGACCCGTTTAATTCCAAGTTTGATACAATGGAGAATGATGAGCCGGATGGCAGTAATTGGATGAGGAAGAGTTAATGGGTGGAGAACTACGCTTTTCTTTTTCCTTTTTTCTTTATTTTTTGTGTTTTGTTGTGCTCTTTCTGTGCGTGTGTGTGTGTTTGTTTGTAAAGTCGCCCGGCTCGCCTTTTGACTGAAATTTCCACGAAAAATTAAAACGGAAACGTTCAGAAATGGTGCTACCTCGGAATAGAACTCGCTTTGCAATAGAACCGTTCGGAATAGAACTGTAGCGTTTTGGAAGTAAATTAGCAATGGAGCGCGATTGCATTGCTTGGCCGAGAAAAAATGATAAGTTTATTAAAAAAAACAACAAAACAAACAATTTTTGATGAATATTATTGTTTTAAAAAATTTGTCACGTGGCGAGAGGCGCGAATTCAAAAAATAGGCTCCGCCTCCTCGCCGAAATATTTTTGCAATTCTGCGCGCGCCAATTTGCAATCGCGGTGCGCGCGATTTTCGGCCTCGAATTTTTGTCCAGTGCCTTTCAATTTCTCCTGGAAACCTTTATAAAAATTGTTATTTTGAAGCGAATTTGGCAGATGTTGATTTAAAGTGAGTTTTTAATTGTCTTCGATCGATATTTGTTAATAAAGTAACGGAAATTCACCAGGTGACAAATTTTTTAAAACAATAATAGCTCAAATATAAAACTGTTGAAAAAAGCACGCGCATGAGAAATTCCAATATTTGAATGAGCAAGCAATGCGATCGCGCTCCATTGCTAATTTCGTTCAAAAACGCTACAGTTTTATTCCGAACAGTTTTATTTCGCTACAGTTCTATTTCGCTTCCGTTCTATTCCGAGGTAGCACCTCAGAAATACGTAGGAGTGAGAGAAATCGCCGTCAGCGGGAAACATTAATGTTACACATGTATGCCTCCGCTGAACATACTTCTCATCTCCGTTGTCACAGGTAAACCGCAAATAGTTTTAAAAGTGTCTCAAAAGAGTTTTGGTGCGGAAAGAGTCCCAAAAGAGTCTAGGGAGAATTGTGAACCGCAAAAGTGTATCGAAAGAGTGGCATTCTGATAATTCAAACGAATTCTTTTCAGAATCTGTTGAAATTCTTTTGAAATTCTTTCTGCTTCAGAGAATTTGAGAAGATTATCAAAAGAATTGCAAAAAGGCATGCGCTACTTGCAAAAAGGGCGGAGCCTAAATTATTGAATTTTTTTTTGCCATTTCTTCTCATTTTTAATAATTTTTGGTTATTTTTCTGCTATTTTCAGCCTTTTTTTGATCAAATTTTTGCCGGTATATGTTATTTTTGAAATTTATAAGCGGTGTGTAGAGAAATTTTCGAGGTTTAGGAGCTATTTTTGTCGAGACATAGAGTTGCCGATTTGATCGATTTTGTAAGTCCGCTCGTGGAAACATGTCCGGTCGTTAGTGCGTCGGGCAGTATTATTATCGTCTTAACAAATGCTAATCCTTTAAAAAAATTAAAAAAAAAAATTAAAATTTCTGTTCTAAATTCAAAAATACTCAAACACCGCGTTGCAATTCGTTTGTTTTCACAATACTTCAAACAAACATTAGTTTTTAGCGGTGTTTCGCACTGGATTTGGAATGGGCTCAGCGACTGGGAGTACGAAAATTTCACGCCAAATGTTCAGTGAGTTTATTTGAAATTTCGTACCCGAAAAAAATCTTTCATATTTAGTGATCGATCGACAGGAAACAGGACAGCTCGGTTTGGCTCGAAACTAATGCAATCACCTTCTGAAAATGTTGGTGTTTTTTTTGGAAACGTCTAATGAATATTATTTTCAGAGGCTCGAGTCGAATAAAGTTTGAGTTAGACACGAAACAAATCACATCGAAAGTGTTGTTCCGAAATACAAGGAACCATCTGTTGCGGGATCCAGGCGGCTTATAAATTGCGCCTCTATTTTGTTAATGGTTTTCGTTGTATGTAACACCGGTGTGTTTGCAGTAAGTTTTTCAAACGGAAAAATACCGTTTTGTACGCAGGCAATTTATTTCCCCTGGGTTCACGAACAACTGGTGGTTACGACACTCCAATGTTCCGCAGTTTTTCCATGCGGTCTCGTAGCAAATACTGCATAACAGTAAAAAACTACGAAACATCGGAGCGTCGTCAGCACTAGTCATTCGTGAACACATAATAAAACTCGACTGCGTGTTTAACAGTGTTTTTTTCCGTTTGAAAATAATTTACGGGCCAACACACTGCATTACTTTGTTGTGTTCGTATTGTTCATTAATGATATTTTAATCTTTCAATCTAATAAAATATATCGGCGAATTTGTTGCAAATGAAAGATACAATTAGCCCAACGGAATAAGCAAATTTTTTCAAAAGAGTTTGAAAAGAATGCGCAAAAAATGTGGAAAGAGTTTCAACAGATTCTAGGAGACTCTTTCTGTGCACTTTTTAGAATCAACGCCCGCACTCTTTTTAGAATCTGTTGAAACTATTTGCGGTTTACCTGTGTGTGGTCTAGTGGTTAGGATTTATGGCTCTCACCCATAAGGCCGGGGTTCGATTCCCCGCAACGGAAGAGTTTTTTGAAATTATATTTTTTTTGAAAATTTTTTAAAAATTTTTTATTGTTGATAATTTAGTAAAGACCCCCTCAGTCCCCATAACTGTATAAATTGGAAATTTCAGCCGATTTTAGATGTCTTACAATTAAATCTAATTTTTTCGAAAAATTTCAATTTTTTGCCTCCACTCCTGTCTCTGTTCGGTCCGTTCTCTATCTGCTTGTTCAAAAAAAGAACAGAGACTGCGAACAGGCTTGTTTGTTATTTAATATACTCTGTTTTCATTCTGCCAGTAAAGATAAAATTGGAATCCAAAAAAAAAAGAAAATAATTTTTTTCAAAAAAATTTTTTTTCGAATTTTTTTCCCTTCTTCCTCCCTCTCCAGGTTTTTTCGATAGAGCGCATTTTTTGAACACATTTTTATCCCTATATTGTGCTCCATTTTCACGTTTTCAACCTGTAAAATTTTTTATTTTTTTTTTTCAATTTTTGAAAAATTTTTTCAACAACATTTTTTTTTTCAATTTTTCTTATTTCTTTCCAATGATTTCTAACGGTTAATTATTTATTTAGATAATAAGAAAAAAGTGAATACTCATGATTAAATTGAGGAAAAAATGCTGAAACTTTATACAAAAAAAAAAAAAATTCAAATTTTTTCAAATTTTCAAAAAATTGTTTTCCAATTTTTCTTATTTTTTTCAAATGATTTCTAACTGTTAACTTTTTATTCAAATAATAAATGAATACTCATGCTAAAATTGAGAAAAAAAAAGCTAAAATCTCGTACAAAAATTTTTTTTTTAGAATTTTTCGAAAAAATAAAGAAAATTTTTTTTTCAATTTTTAAATTTCATTTTTCTGCCAATTTCAAAAACCTTTTATTTTCAGCAATTCACCAACTGAAAACCCTTCAAAACAATCAAAAATTGCCGTAAAAATTACAAAAAAAAAACAAGAAAAAAAAATTGTTTTTTTCCTAGTTTTGAAAATTTTTTCTCATTTTTTTCAGCCGAATTCAAGCGAACTTTCTGATTTTCAAACTTTATTTTGACAGTTATTTATCATATAAAACGCTGAATTTTTCCTTTCAAAGTAAGTGAAAAAATGTTTTTTTGAAAAAAATTAAAAAAAAAATAATAAAAAAATTTTTTTTTCAGAAAATCTAAAATTTCCCTCAAAACAAGTATTTTTTGCTTATTTTCTGGTTTTTATTTGCTGAAAAATGTTGTTTCAGGGCTGTACATCGCATTTCTCTTTAAATAGGAATTTTTAAAAAATTCTTAAAATTTCAGAAAATGTCCGGAAATTATTATAGCAGCGTCTGCGATGCTCATGAATAAATTGTAAAAAACTGTAAAATAATTGACACAAAAACGTATTTTTGACATTTAAAATAATTTTTAAAAAAATTTTTCAAACAAAAAAATTTCAGAATATTTCTAGTGGTCCCCCCCCCATAGCATTGCACATCCCCTCCCCCATAAATGCACATATAAATCATTTTGTTTCCAAATCTCACAAATTGTTTGTATGTAATCGTTTGGGTAAGACGATGGACCACACGTAATCCCTACCAGCCGTTAAAGGGTCATCTGAGGACTTATGGCAAGTGCATCCCACCCCCATCCCACACAATTCTTCCTTTTCATACTTCTTCACACTTGAGACAATCAGTTTCTATTCTATTTAGAAGAAGTGGGGGAAACCAACGAGAAATTTTACACCTTCTGGTTAGGGGGGGGGGGGGGGGGTGCTCCTTCTCCCTCCCCCGATCATTCCCATATGACACTCTCAATTTCATTGGCGGTCGGTCTTTCACTAACGGTGGCGGTGCTTTGGCTCGCTCAAAATGATGAACGGCTCTTAGCACGTGCTCAAAAAATATGACAATTAAGGGGGAAAAAAGTAAAGTGGTGGGTGGTCTCAGGGGGTCTAGATGTCTGCGATAACAAAAACAGATTTGAGTTGTTTCGGAATCGAACTGGGCTGTTTAAAAGTAATTAATGATTATTGGTCATGAGTACTATCCAGTAGGCCATTCGTGGCGCCGCCACACTCTATGCCGCGCCACATCCCTCCCCCATGGTCGAGTGGCTAGCACACTTGTCCATCGAATCTTTTTCAGTTCAGTTCGATGTCGTAACATCAAAATCTGTTTTCGCGCTCAAAAACAAGCGGAAACTGCTAATCGCGCTTTTACCCACCCAAATACCGCCCACTTCTGTCACATTGCACAATCTGTTCGCCTGCTCTTTGCAATGGGATTAGCGAGCGGCTCGCGTGGGTTTCGTACGGAACGAACAGTGGGCGGAGCTTGGGGTGTGGTCTGTCCGTCAATTGCCTGCAATCATTTGTGTCTTTTTGACAAAATGAAATGGTGGCAGATGGATTACATTTTTTCTTTTTCAGTATATTTTGAAAATTTCATGTTTCAATGGCAATTCTTAAGAATTTTAACATTTTTCTAGATTTTTGATGTTTCGAAAATTTTACTGTTTCAATCATAGTTCTCAAACGGATTTCATCATTTCCGACGATCTTTTAAAAAAATCTGATAGTATATCAAATTCCTGTAAAATCACTTAAATTACAAAATTTTCAAGGAAAAATTATTGAGAATTGGGCAAAAATTCGAAAAAAAAATTTTTTTTTAATTTATTTTTCTGTTTCAACCATAATTTTTAACCACATTTTGCCGGTTTTGACGATTTTTCTATATTCTTTATTTATAAAAATGTGTTTATATATACTCGGTATAAAACGCTGATAACTCGCTCCAATCGAACAAAGAATTTCGCATGCATTTGAAGTGAGGTTTAGAGAAATCAGAGCAAAACATCGGCCACGGCTCTCTCCATTTTCTGCACTCTCTCGTCGCCAACGTGGCCGCGTCCAACACTGTGCGAAGGGAGCGCGTTTGCAGCGCTCCGTACTGAGAATAAAATACACGAAAAAATACAAAAATAAGGAAAATTTGGGCGGGAATTCAATTTTTGAAAAATTAAAAAAATAATTTTTTTTCGATTTTTCACATTTTGGACACGCTTATTTTTAACGTAGTTTTTGGTATTTATGCTAATTAAATACTAATTAATTTTAGGAGCTAAATTCCAAAAAAAAGTTTGTTTTTTTTTGGAAATTTTTCCTGTTTCAACCATAATTTTTAGGCAGCTTTGTCTTTTTTAAAAACGATTTTGATGTATCCTTTAATTATAAAAATGTGCTTAAAATACCTGAAAAACCACAAAAATAATGAAAAATTGGGCGGAGCATAGAAAATTTAAAAAAAAAAAAAATGTTTTTGAAAAAAACTTTTTTAAACGCTTGATAAAACCGTTATTTTTTGTATTCCTACTATAGTGCTTTCAATCGAGTTGCATCATGAAAAATGAGTCTGCTATCCCTTTTTCGTCTGCGTCTCTTCAATCAACACGGTGTTCGCGTTGTCGCGCACAAATAAGTGGGCGTAGTTTTGCGTTCTCATGTCGCAACTCGATTGAAAACACAATAAATAACTACTAATTAATTTTAGAAGCAAAATTAATAATTTTTTTTCCAAATTTTTCCTGTTTCAAACAAAGTTCTCAAACACATTATTTTTTAAAAATTTCCGAAATTTCCCAATTCTTGCCAACTATCTTTTCTTTTTGTCTAAAATATCGCGGCTATTAGCCGTCAATTGTCAGTACGGAGCGCTGCAAACGCGCTCCCTTCGCACAGTGGTGGACGCGACCACGTTGGCGACGAGAGATTTTCTCTAAACCTCACTCCAAATGCATGCAAAATTCTTTGTTCGATTGGAGCGAGTTTTCAGCGTTTTATACCGAGTATATCAAAACCTTCTTTTCAACGGCTAACTCCCGCTATCCCCACCCATCTATTATTTTTCCGTTCAACCCACCCCACAACCGCTAAATTATGAGCCGATGAGCCGGTCTCTCCGCCTCTTTTCCCTCGTTTTTTACCCCCAAATAGTGGCGTGTTCGTGAATAATTCACCTCGTACCTCACCTCCCAAAGCGAGCAAAATCAAAGATGCAGAAGAAGAGCTCTGCGGTAATATAGATACTCCGATTTTATCTTTTACTTTTAGGAACGACTCTCCGATCCTGATGACCGAAAAAGTAGCTGCGAAATGAGCAAAATTCACGTTTTTCTCGCCCTCCTCGTGTCAACTGGAACCGGACTTATTGGTGGGTTTTTTTCAACTGAAAATTCATCGGGTTCTAGCTGAAAATGCCTAATTTCCCATTAACAATTTTTTCGCAGCAAAAATTAAAAAAAACCGTCGTAAATGGCTTACCCTACGTAAAGGCAGACGCGCTCTATCGCATGCCATGTCTGCGTCTCCACACTGCAGAGCGTTTGTTCGGCCAAGATGGAGACGTAGAGATGCGAGAAATGGCGCTCAGAAATTGTTTGTTAGTGGAAAAAGTGTCGAAAAATCGATAATTTCGGTAGAAATCGCCAAATTTTTTATTTAAAATTCCGCTTTCCTATAAAAGGACGTGCTTCCTAAATCGTTTTTTTAATGCAAAAATCACAAGAAAATTGGTTCTAAAACCTTTCTGAACACTTTATGAACGATATGCTTCAAATACGGACACTATACGCATCCACCGCATTTCACTAGTGGAAATTCCGTTTTTCGACGCCCGCATAGTGAAAAAACAGATAATTTTAGTACAAAAATTATAAAAATAGAATTTTTACATCGTTTTGTGGATAAAATGACCACAGAAAAAAATTTAGAAAAAACATTTTTCGTTCAAAAAAAATTCCAAAAAAAAATTTTTTTTTTCAAAATTTCTGCATCTAAACAAAATGCAGGTTGTTATTTTAGAGCGTCGTTGTATTAAAACCCAGTTTTTAAATCGAACTGGGACTATTAGAGCTTTAAAACGACGCTCCAAGATTACGCCTTTAAACTTTAAATTATAATCGAATTTTTTTGAATAAAAACATTTTTTTTTCTCGAAAATTTTGTTCTAATCGTAAATATACACTAGCTCCCGTACATCTACACTAGCTCTCCGTAAATCCACACCAAGTTTCCGTAAATCTACACTAGCTGACCGTGAATCTACAACATGTCCGTAAATCTACATTTAAACTACATCCCGTAAATCTACACTAGCTCTCTGTAAATCTACACCAAGTCTCCGTAAATCCACATAAGTCCCGTAAATCTACACCAACTGCCTGGGCCCCGTAAATTCGCACCAAGTCCCAGTAAAACTACAACAGGCTCCGTAAATCTACACTAGACCACGTAAATCTACACTAAAGCTCCGTAAATCCACATCAAACTCAGTAAATCTACAACAAGTCTCCGTAAATCTGTACCAGCTCCCCGTAAATCTACAACAACCACCTGGGCCTTGTAAATCCACATCAACTCCAAGTAAATCTACACCAAGGCTCCGTAAATCTACACCAAGTCTCCGTGAATCTACACTAAGCCCTAGTAAATCTACACCAACCGCCTGGGCCCCGTAAATCTGAACAAAGCCTCCGTAAATCTACATCAATTCTACGTAAATCTACACTAGCTGACCGTGAATCTACAACATGTCCGTAAATCTACACTAGCCCCGTAAATTTACACTAGACGACGTAAATCTACACCAATTCAGTTTTTTGCATTTTTTCGTCAATCATGGTGTATTGGCAGCTAGAAAGTTTTTTCAAACATTATTATTATACTTTTTACACCATACGGGCGTCGAAAACACGCAAATTTCAAAAAAAAATGCGGTGGATGCATATAGTGTCCGTATTTGAATCATATCGTCCATATGGCCCGTTGGACGCCACATATAGAATATTTGTATTAGATGTTTTTTGTTTTGCACTGAAATAAACAAATTGAGTAGAAAAAAATATATATGAGGATGATATAAGCCTGCGGAATTTGGCGAATTTTTCGACGCTTAAAAAAATGTGTTTTTTTTTCTTTATTTTTGTGATTTTTTTTTTGGCTGAATTAGTAAAATGTGTGACCGTTAATTGGTCCAGTGTTCAATACTCATGCATACATGCAAAAATGCACTATATGCTTCAAATACGGACCCTATATGCATCCATTGCAGTTTTCACCGAAAATATCGATTTTTGACCGGTTTTTTTGCTGCAACAGCCTAAAATGAGCCGGGATTTGGTCAGCAAACTCTACAATCCACACAGCTCCACCCCAACACCTCTAAATGTGTCTAATTAGACTCAAAAAGCAAAATCCCATTTTTTGTGCATTTTGCTCATCCCATTCTATTTCTAATCGTTCACAAACATCCTAAATTGTGCACGTCCTCATTTTTCATCTCCCACGAAGCGTCCAGCCATTTTTCTTGCGCGCTTAATGTGTAACGTAAGGCAAAACAAAACAGAGGGTGGGAGGGGGGGGGGGGACATGGCAATAAAGTGGATGGATTTTGGATGATTTGGGGTCGGAGGGGAAACGAAAATAAAGTAAAGGAGGGGAAAAGAGACGTGAGAATGAAATTAGGAGTGAACGAATGAGGGAATCAAAAACTATATACACTATAAAAGTGCCCGGCACAAATTCGATTTTCGCCTTTTTCCTTCTTGTCACCATTTCAATTTGATGACACCTCTAGGCCGGGCGGTGTGTTCTATTCGTTCATTTTATGATACTTGTCAATCATTCGTTGGCACGGGGAGGAAGGGACACGACAGATTGCTCTGGCGGATCAAATAATCATGATTATCCTACCACATCGCCAGCTTAATCCTGAACGCTAGGGATTGGTCGTGGTGTCGCTTTGACAGCCTCTGATAGTTTAAAACCATCGTAAATGACAAAAATGGGCCTAAAAGCAAGAAAAACAAATTAAAAAAAATTTTTATATTTTTTTTGGTGGCGTTATTTTGGAGCATCGTTATAGGGTCGAGTTGGGGGTTTTTTCTTTATTTCTATTTATTCAGGGCGTTTTTTGTCAGTTTTCAAACACTTCTAAATTATTTTAAAGCGCTTAAAGTTAGGGGAACATAGCGAAAAAATGATAAAAATTTTCGAAAAAAAACTTTTTTTTTCAAAATTTTTTATTTTTAAAAATTCATTTTTTCTCAACTTCTAGCCATATTTTCTTGATTTTAAGCTTTTGACATAGCTGAATTTTTTTAATTTGCGAAAACTCTAGAAAAATCTAGAAAAAATGGAAAAAAAAAACAATTAAAAAAATTTTTTTTTTCAATTTTTTAATTTTTTTTTCCATTATTTTTCTAGATATTCAGCAAGTTTCTATCATTTTCAAACAACAAAATTACAATAAAAACTCTAAATCGCTTTAAAGTTTGAGAAAACTGAGAAAAAATGAAAAAAAAAAAAAAAAAATTTTTTTTGGTCAATTTTTTGTTTTTTTTTTTCATTTTTTGCCAGTTTTTTTTAGTTTTAAGCAATGAAAAAACATGCAAATAATATAACTTTTACTTTAAATTTTAAGACAACTCGGAAAAAATGAAAAAAACAATTTTTTTAATTTTTTTTAAATTTAAAAATTTTTTGACAAAAAATTGATAGAAATTTGTTTCTGTAAGCCTAATACACACAAGTGCTGTGATAAAAACTTCAAGAAAAATCCTATTAGCCCTGCAAAACGGCCATATTTCAGAAAAAAAAATTTCTCAAAAAAATTTTTTAATAATTTTTTGTCATTTTTCCTGACTTTTAGCTGTGTAAAAAAAAAACAAAACTGTTTAAAAACTGGAAATTAATTTGAAAAAAATTGGGAAGAAAAGGGTTTTAAAATTAGGAAAAAACAATGTTTTTTTAAAATTAAAAAAAAAAAAAATTTTATTTTATTTTTTTCAATTTTTCTGAAAAATGGCCGTGGAAGAGGTTTTGCAACAATTATTAAATAGGTATTTTTCTCTATTTTTACATGTGAATGTCGGCACTTTCTTTCTTCCCCGATTTGAATGAGTCCTCAAAAAATGAAAATCCAGAGGGAAAATCCAAGACGAAAAGACATGAAACCGGTCTTATACACAACATTTGGGGCTCAAAAATAGTTTAATTAAGCTAGACAGAGACTGGATACAGCTACAGGCAGAACCTGTTGTTTTCGCTGCACTGGACTGTCAATTATAATATCATCTATGGACCCAGCCAATTTTTCAGAAATTTCAAAATTTTTGAATTTTTTTTGTTAACCACTGTCAAATTCTACTTTCATTAAACTAAAGGCTAGCCACACCCTCTGTCCATAATTTCTCACACTCTCCAACCCCATAATTCGCCAGATTGCCTAACCAAACAACACAATGTCACCACCACGCGCATCATCCCAACGTGTAAAATAATAGATTATGTAATAAATGATGTTCCTCGGCAGCAGTCTGCTGGTAGGCTGGTAGGCTGGCAAGATGATGATTACATAAATCGAGTCGCACAGCGAGTTACCTAATGAGATGAGATGAGCACGTTTAATGAACCGATATAACTGCTCCCTTGGGGGAATGTTAGTTAAAGAGAAAATGGTCACAGATTTGGCGGGAATTGGTATAAGAGAAGGGAGGAAGGGGGTTTGACACCGTACGTTTTTTCAAAATTTGTTTTGATTGCGATTTTTCGCGAGTCGGGTCTGGTTCATCTCTATTTTGCACACCTCTAGCTAAAAAAAAACGCTCTGCACTGTGGAGACGCAGACAGTGCGACAGACGGCAGCTACGTTCAGCTAGAAAGCACTCCTTTGGCCGTTCTCTGCGTCTCCACAGTGCAGAGCGTTCCGTTCAACAATAGAGACGCAGAGATGCGAGAAATGACGCCAGACTGTCTCGCGTTTCTGCGTCTCCATTTTTACATGCTAAACTAGACAGAACAAACGCTCTTCACTGTGGAGACGCAGAGAATTTCTCAGTTTTTCCACAATTCCTATTCGTTTTGCCCGTTTTCAAAGCAATATTTAGTTACAATCATCAAGAATTGGCTTGAAAACAACGAAAAATAAAAAAATTGTGAAAAATGGCCGTTACGCGGTGGCCTAATTAAAAATCGCTAAATATCAATTTTTGGGCAATTTTACGGGGAAGTAGGGTGATTAAGGTAACGCTAAAAGCTGATTTGTATCATATTGCACCTAAATTGTGAAAAAAAAAATGAAAAATAATTCTGAAAAATAAAAATTTTTTTTTTGAATTTAGAATTTTGAAAAAAAAATTTTTTTTTCATTTTTCCCCAATTTTTTTCACAATTTTGTAGGCAATTTTTAGTCACTTCAACATCGGTAAAACGGAGAAAAACTGCCAAAAATTACATAAAAAATTACAACAACAAAACAATTTTTTAATATAGCCGTGGAAGAACTTTTGCGGTCGGTGGCCTAGCTGTTATGTAAATATAAAAATTTTGAGCTTTTTTAACAAAAAAAAACGCCGCTTTTTCTCCCCAGAAACTGATACAGCTTCATAAAGGTTGAAAAAAGCCAAGAAAAATACACATTTCAGCAAAAATTCTTTTTCTAGGCCACGGCCGCGATATATTTGTTCACTGTCTAAAATATGAAATATCGGGCGTTATTCAAGCGTCATAAATCTTATGGTTAAAGCCCCAAATGCGCTCTACCGCATTTGTCTGCGTCTCCACAGTGCAGAGCGTTCGTTCTGTCAAGTTTATCGGCATCGCGTGCAAAAAAATGGAGACGCAGAGAAGGCGCGTGATGCACGCGGTTCCGATTGGCTAAACTAATGCTCTGCACTGTGGAGACGCAGAGAAATGGCGCGCGAACACACCTTGCTACCATCAATTTTCACTGGCTAATAGCCACTACATAGCAAAACGTCATCCAATTCTTCCAGACGAATCCTCATGTCCAGTCGGCTGGCAAATCGCCTCCGACCACTGTATCCGAATTGTGATCTCACCAGCCAACCTCAAACATGCCAAGAAAACGTGTCACCATGAAGGCGGACACCTCATGGATCCAGCCGTTCCCCTCCTGCTTGATGACGTCATGGATCTTTTGAAAAATCTGCACGATCTCGGACTTAGCGAGCCATCGTTTCATGTTGGAGACCTCGGACAGGCGTTGAGTAGGACAGAGAGTGGAGGGTATCAAATGTAAGTTGAAGTTTGATTTGCAGGCTTTTCTCTGCGTCTTCACAGTGCAGAGCGTTAAAAAAAAATAGAAACGCAAAGACGAGCGCCATTTCTCGCATCTCTGCGTCTCTATTTTTGCACACTTTCAGCTACGATGCTCTGCACTGTTGAGACGCAGACACATGCGAATTTTTTTGAGGGGGAGGACTAGAAGGCACTCCTGTGAACCTTCTCTGCGTATCCACAGTGCAAAGCGTTCCGTCTAAAAATAGAGGCACAGTGATTCGAGAAATGCCGCCAGACTATCTCGCATCTCTGCGTCACCATTTTTGCACACTAAACTTGACAGAACGAACGCTCGCGCTCTCAGTTACGGCAGCTACGTTCAGCTAGAAGGCACTCCTATGGCCATTCTCTGCGTCTTTACAGTGCAGAGCGTTCAAAAAAATTGAGATGCAGAGGCAAGCATCATTTCTCGCGTCTCTGCGTCTTCATTTTTCCACACATTAAGCTTAATAGATGCTCTGCACTGTGGAGACGCAGGGAGTGCGACAGAGCACTTCGGTACAGCAGATACGTTCAACTAAAAGACACTGCTGTGGCCATTCTCTGCGTCTCCACAGTAAACAGCGTTTGAAACTGGAGACGCAGAGACGCGCGCAATTTCTCGCATCTCTGCGTCTCCACAGGGCAGAGCGTTCCGTCCAAAAAGAGACATAGAGACGAGCGCCATTTCTCGCGTCTCTGCGTCTCTATTTCTTTGCACGCGCTCAGCCAAACTTATGATCTGCACTGTGGAGACGCAGACAAGCACACCGTGTTTTCAGCACCAGCATCAACCCATCCTCTCACTTCCCGTTCATCTGCGCGCTGAATAAAATGGAGCGTCGATCGCTGCTCTTCCAGCAAAAATTGCTGCCCATTGGTGCTCCAAAAATTGGCTCAAATGGCCAGTCGGAAATCTATTTCCACCCCAGACAAGACGCTGATTATATTGTGTTGCCGTGCACAGTTGATGGGAGTCCGAAACCGACAGTTTCGTGGTACAAAAATGATGTGGAAGTGGTGGGTTCGGCTTTTATTGTCTGTATGTCTCGTTTTGTCTAACTGTCTAACATCTCTTATAACTTGACGTAACGCGACACGCATTACGTCACGTCACGTCACGTCTGGAACACTTTGTTTCAAACCCTGTTTTCAATTTTAACGAAAAAATCGACTTTCCTTTGAAAAAAAAAATCCATTTTTTCACATTTTTTTCCAAATGCACTTCATATACGAAAAAACCATATAAAAATTGATGCAAAAACAAAAAAATTGTGTATTTTTAAGCCACTCGGTGTTTGCGGACCAAACACCCGATTTTACGACAGTTCAATTTTCGAGAGGTTTTCAGCGCTTTTTTTGTTGTTTTTTTTCTGGAAAATTTGACCGTACAACAGTGTTTACGGAGTCTACACATCTATCGTAATTTTTCAAAAAAAAAAAAACCATTTTTTCGCTAAAATTTTTTTTTAATTTTTAAAATTCAAAAAGTCCTTTTTTCGCATTTTTTTTCCAAATAAACTTTACATACGAAAAGAACATATAAAAATTGATGCAAAAACAAAAAAAATGAGTTTCGAAGCCACTCGGTGTTTGCGGACCAAACACCCGATTTTACGACAATTCGAATTTCGAGTGGTTTTCACCGTTTTTTTTTTGTTTTTTTTTTCTCTGGAAAATATAGCCGTGAAACAATGTTTACGGACTCGTGATGGTTATCGTGGTATTTGAAAAAAATTTTTTTGAAAAATTAAACAAAAATTTTTTATGTTAAAAAATGCGATTTTGCGGCGTATAGTTTTGCGTGTGTGTAAGTTCAATCAACGCTTTTCCACGCCCTCTTCAAAACGGCCAAATTACTTAAAAGTCACGGGGGAAGTGCGGTGGATGCATTTAGTGTCCCTATTGTACATTTATGTATGCATATTAGGCTTCAGAAAATATAGTAAGCCTAATGTTCCAGGCTTGTAGATTTTTGTGTTATTTTTTCGATTTTAATGCAAAAACTCAATGAAAAGTTGATATATAGCGTCCAATGCATCATATGGACCGCATGATTCAAATACGCACACTATATGCATCCACCGCATTTTATTTCTTGGTCACAGCACACGGGGCCCCGGTTCGAGTCCTCTCCTCGTCAAATCATTTTTGCATAACATTTTCAGCTAAGCCCATCCATATCCAACGTCTCCTACCTTCTCTCCGGCGGCAACCTCCTCGTTCCGGCCTCTCCCTCCCTGGCCTACTCGTCATTCCACTGTACCGCCCGTAACTCGCACGGAGAGGTTAGAAGTCCGCCGATCCTTCTGAAACCGTCATTTATCGACGCATTCCGGGATCATCGTCACGATGTGTACTCGCTGGCGACAGGCGGCGCCAAGTTGGATTGTGATGCTCCCGCTCATCAGCCAAGTGGGTTTATTTTTTTTTTTTTGGTTTAGGTTTTGAGGGATACATATGTAAATACATGGAGTTAAAGTTGTCTTTTTCTTTGCTTCTTTCTCACTGAAAAGATGTGATGTGCACCACTAAGTTTGGCGGTCCCGCCGCTCTGCCTCATTGGGAGCAACGCATTTTTGCTGTCACTGCATGTTGTTTTATTCGATTTTTTTCTACATCTACACACATTTGAAATCCCCCAAATTCTCACTCGTATTGAGTTTCTATTTCCTTTCTTCAAGAGGTTAACCACTTCAAGAAATTCTAGAATCGAGGCAAATGGAAAGGAAAAAGTAAAAATTTTCAAATTTTCAAAAAAAAAATTTTTTTTTTTGCATTTATACCTAATTTTTGATGGTTTTTCTTGTGATATCTTTTTTGAACTAGAATTACAATAGATCTATCCCGTTCTTTCAGTCGTTGAATTTTCAATTTTTGGAAAAACAATTTTTGCCTTTTTTCTTTCAAATTTTTTCAAAAATTTTTTTTTCAATTTTAAGTCATTTTTTCCTGATTATTGGTTTTTTTCTGGTTTTTTTTTTGCATTGGAGTTACACTAGATCAATCGCGCTCTATAAAACGTTGATTTTTCATATTTTCGAAAAAAAAAAGTTTGAAAAAAAATTGCGAAAAAGTTTCCCATTTTTAATACATTTTCAATATTTTTTGCTAAAAGATTTTGCAATATTGTCGGCCCACCAAAATGGTCAAACGCGCTTCGCTGAACTCAACGCAATGCGATTTTCATTTTGGTTTCCAAATTATTTCATTTCACGTATAAATTCAACGTGAAATGAAATAATTTGGTGACCAAAATGAAAATCGCATAGCGTTGAGTTCAGCGGAACGCGTTTGACCATTTTGGCGGTTCGATAATAGATTTATTATAGATTTATCGCGCTTTATTTTCCGTTAAATTTTCAGCAAAAAATATCAAAAAAATACATTTCGAAAAAAAATAATAATTTTTTCAAAATTTAACAATCTTTTTTTTCCACTTTTACCTGATTTTTGCATGTTTTTCAGGTTTTTTCTGCAACAAGGTTATTATAGATTTATAAATAACGTGCTATCAATTGTTGAATTTTTAATTTTTTCGAAAAAAAAAATTTTTTTTTCAAAATTTTAAAATCTTTTTTTTCCTCAATTGTTAATAAATTTTCATTATTTCTTGCTATAAAATTTTTCAATAGATTTATTATAGATCTATCGCGCTTCATTTCCCGTGAAATTTTCAGCAAAAATACCAAAAAAAAAAATTGTTTTTTCAAGATTTTGAAATAATTTTTTCCCAGTTTTTGAATTTTTTGGTATTTATTCTAGCGATTTATCTATTGTACATGTATTGCGCTTTTATTTCCGTTGAATGTTCGAAAAAAATTTTTTTTTTCAAAGTTTTTATGTCAAATTTTTTTCAAATTTTCCGATTTTTTCACATTGTTTGACTTTTTTTTTTGAAAATAGATCTATTTTAACTTCATCACGCTTTATCTTTCTTTAAATTTTCAATTTTTTAGGACAAAAAAAGTTTAATTTTGAAAAAAAAAAATCCAACATTTTCAGTTTTTTTGGCACGCGCGATAGTTCTACTATTATGTGTTCACGAACGAAATTTAATTATGACGCTTCCATGTTCCACAGGTCCCGCAGCAAAACCTGCGGAACATCGGAACGTCGTACATGATGGATATGTGCAAATCTGGCCCAAGAGCTGTCTTGGTCTGTGAAAAAAACGTAAAACAGCTAAATTTCAACAACAAAAAAATTCCACTTTTTTTTCTCCCATTTAATTTCCCCGTCTTTTAAATAGTTTTACATCAATCAAACCCCCACACATCTTTTTTGTTTTCTCCAAATTTCCCTCGTTTTTTTTCTCGTTTTCAGATAGAAAAAAAGAAAAAACAAGGGCATCTTTCCACCACCACTCGGAACCGTCTTTCTCATTTCATTATTCTTCGTTCCCCTCCCCTCCCCTCCCCGCTCCTACACGTCCCGTCCGCTAAAAATATGAAAAGTGGGTACATACTTCAGAAGTGAGTGGGATTAGTTGGCTGGGGCCGTACACGTTCCGTTCGATTTTGGACATGTTTTATTTGACACACCCTCCGCCCTCTGTTCTAGGAAACGGGGGTGGGAGGGGTTTGAGCTAGCTCATCGTCAGTTTCAATGTCTGCACACCACGTTTGTCGAGATTGGGAGGCAAACCGACAAACCCATTTGTCCGGCAAGCGAGGTTCATGCATACAGCCCCAGATTATCATGTTTTGGAACCTTTTAATGTTTTTGTGCTCGTTCGGATTGCAAAAATATAAGCGTCATGAGTCATGACGGCCTCTCTCTCTCTCTATTACACTACATGTTTTACTTTTTATTTTGCACATGTTTTTGTTTTGTCCTAAACCTTTTTTATTTTTATTTTATTGACACTTTTATGTCGAAAAGTGCTTTCTGATGAGCCCTCAACAACATGTACTCAGCAAAATTTAAATAGGCCCACAAACACAAACACAAACACCGTGTCTTAAAAAAGTGGACGAGGTGTGTGTGTGCACCAAGAAATTTTATTTTTCTCGAAATCTAAGAATTCGTTTTTGAGAAAAAAATTTTTTTTTTTGAAAATATTTGAATTTTTCACATTTTTTTCAAAATTTTTTAGTTTTTCTCGAAAATGAAGTCATGAACACTATATGATGATAAAATCAAAAAATATAGAATTTTCCGGAAAACGTTGTGGCAAAGTTTAAAAAAATTCTAAGAAGTAAATTATTTGAAAAAAAATTTTTTTTTTGAATTTTTTTTTTTTTTTTCAACATTGAGCAATTTTTCTCAAAAAGTAAGTCATGAACAGTGTATGATATTAGTATCAAAAAATAGATAATTTACTGGAAAACGTTGTTTAAAAATTGTAGGAAATTCTAAGAAACCGTTTTTGAAAAAAAAAAATTTTTTTGAATTTTTTTTGAATTTTTCACATTTTTTCAAAATTTTACAAGCCTGGCTGCATCAAAAGCTACTTTTGATTTCTTTTCATTTCTAAAAATGTTTTTTCTTCACTTTCTTTTTAATTTCTTTTTCATTCCTTTTTTTGCGTGTGCCCTGTGGCGCAGACGGTTAAGCGCTTGCATTTCAAGCAAACGACGCAGGTTCGAGTTTTTGTGTTGGTCTCGGGCGCTCAGTTCGCTTCCGCCATGCAGTTTGGAAACAGACACACCAAGAAACTCAGTTACAGACCCAAACGGAATTTTATATATAAGGATGATAATTTTTCTCGAAAATGAAGTCATGAACAGTGTATGATATTAGTATCAAAAAATTGAAAATTTTCTGGAAAACTTTGTGGCAAACTTGTAGGAAATTCTAAGATGTAGTTTTTGAGAAACACAATATTTTTTTTTGAAAAATTTTTTTTTTGAAAATTTCACTTTTTTCCAATATTTTTTAATTTTTCTCGAAAATGACGTCATGAACACTATATGATGATTAGAGCAAAAAATATAGAATTTTTCGGAGAACTTTGGGGCAAAGTTTAAAAAAATTCTAAGAAGTAGTTTTTGAAAAAAAAATTTTTTTTTTGAATTTTTCACATTTTTTTCAAAATTTTATAATTTTTCTCAAAAAGTAAGTCATGAACAATGTATGATAATTGTATCAAAAAACATAGCATTTTCTGGAAAACGTTGTGACAAAGTTACAGCAATATCTAAGATACCGTTTTTGCGAAAAACAATTTTTTTTTTTGAAAATTTTTAAAATTTTCACTTTTTTTTTTTGAAAAATTTTGAATTTTTAACTTTCTTTTTGAATTTTTGTATTTTTCTCAAAAATAAACTCATGAACAGTATATGATATTAGTATTAGAAAATAGAGAATTTTTTGGAGAACTTTGTGGCAAAGTTTTAAAAAATTCTAAGAAGTAGTTTTTGAAAAACAATTTTTTTTTTTCAACATTTAGCAATTTTTCTCAAAAATGAAGTCATGAACAGTGTAAGACATTAGTATCAAATAATAGAGAATTGTCTGGAGAACTTTGTGGCAAAGCTACAGCGAATTCTAAGAAACCGTTAAAAAAAAAATTTTTTTTTTTTTTTGAAAATTTTTGAATTTTTCACTTTTTTTTTTGAATATTCAAATTTTTCTCAAAAATGAGTTCATAATTATGGTATTATATTAGTATCAAAAAATAAAGAATTTTCAGCAGAACATTGTAGCAAAGTTTCATAAAATTCTAAGAATTAGTTTTTGAGAAAAACAATTTTTGTTTGGAAAATTATTATTTTTTTTCGTGATTTTCAAATTGTTTTCAAAAATGAACTAATAAACATGGTTTGATATTAGTATCAAAAAATTAAGAATTTTCAGCAGAACATTGTGGCAAAGTTACAGCAAATTCTAAGAGACCGTTTTTGAGAAAAAAAACATTTTTTTTTTGAAAATTTTGGAATTTTTCACATTTTTTCAAAATTTTATAATTTTTCTTGAAAACTTGGAATGTGTATTTTTGAGCATTTATTCATAAAAATAATGTAAAAAACCAGTAAATTTTAGAAAAAGAGATCAGGAAAAAATGGGAGCCAACTGCAATTTTCAAAAATCACTATTTCAGTCCAAAAACTTTTGAGCGTGTCTGTGATCCTTTTCTGGATCATTTTCCTAATTTTTCTTTTAATTTCCTGGTTTTCCCTGACGTCAGGGCCCTGCGCCCAGAAGGTGCCTAGGACTACTGTAGCCAGTGCTCTGTGAGGTAATAAACGTATCCTCTTCAAAACTTGTTGTCAATGCAATGCAGATTTATGTGGTGGCGGAGGCGACTGCCACGTCAATTTGCATGTCCCCCATCCCATTCCATTCCATTTCCATTTCCCACTCGATAAAAGAAAAGTAGTAGAGAAGAGCCACTTTTGGAGCCCCCGCCCCTCCCTAGAGAGAGCATGATTAGGCGCCTCTTCCTCTTCTCCCTCTGATAGATTTGTCCCCGTGGGATGGGATGGACATCTTCTTATTCTTCTTCTCCTAAATTCGACCGGCAAACATGTCAAACACACACACACACACACACACACACACACACACACACACACACACACACACACACACACACACACACACATACACCCAAGCCGAGCAGAACTTTCTTCAATTTCTCTTTCTCAAATCAATGAGCCCGGCGTTTCGTTTCGTTTCGTTTCTCGAGCCTGGCCACCTGTCGATGATTTATCTGCGCCGTAAAGCCGCCTTTTCACATTCTGCTTGATGCGCTCAAGTTCACTAATGTTCTGTCCACAAGTGCTCTTTTTTGACGGCCACGCCCCCACCTCAGCTCTGAGATTTTTCAGTTAGCGGCGCGCTAGACCCTACGTAAAGGCAAACACATTTCTCTGCGTCTCCACAGTGGAGAGCGTTTCTCTGCGTCTCCACAGTGGAGAGCGTTTCTCTGCGTCTCCACAGTGGAGAGCGTTTTTCTGGGTCTCCACAGTGTAGAGCGTTTTTCTGGGTCTCCACAGTGGGGAACGTTTTTCTGTGTCTCCACATTTTAGAGCGTTTTTCTGTGTCTCCACAGTGGAGAGCGTTTTTCTGAGTCTCCACAGTGGAGAGCGTTTTTCTGGGTCTCCACAGTGGAGAGCGTTTTCTGCGTCTCCACAGTGGAGAGCGTTTCTCTGCGTCTCCACAATGGAGAGCGTTTTTCTGCGTCTCCACAGTGCAGAGCTTTGTTCTGCGTCTCCACATTGGAGAGCGTTTTTCTGAGTCTCCACAGTGGAGAGCGTTTTTCTGGGTCTCCACAGTGGAGAGCGTTTTCTGCGTCTCCACAGTGGAGAGCGTTTCTCTGCGTCTCCACAATGGAGAGCGTTTTTCTGCGTCTCCACAGTGCAGAGCTTTGTTCTGCGTCTCCACATTGGAGAGCGTTTTTCTGCGTCTCCACAGTGGAGAGCGTTTTTCTGAGTCTCCACTGTGGAGAGCGTTTTTCTGGGTCTCCACAGTGGAGAGCGTTTTCTGCGTCTCCACAGTGGAGAGCGTTTCTCTGCGTCTCCACAATGGAGAGCGTTTTTCTGCGTCTCCACAGTGCAGAGCTTTGTTCTGCGTCTCCACATTGGAGAGCGTTTTTCTGCGTCTCCACAGTGGAGAGCGTTTTTCTGAGTCTCCACAGTGGAGAGCGTTTTTCTGGGTCTCCACAGCGGAGAGCGTTTTCTGCGTCTCCACAGTGCAGAGAGTTTCTCAGCGTCTCCACATTGTAGAGAGTTTTTCTGCGTCTCCACATTTTAGAGCGTTTTTCTGTGTCTCTACAGTGGAGAGCGTTTCTCTTCCGTCTCCACAGTGGAGAGCGTTTCTCTGCGTCTCCACAGTGCAGAGCGTTTTTCTGCGTCTCCACAGTGCAGAGCGTTTTTCTGCGTCTCCACAGTGCAGAGCGTTTTTCTGCGTCTCTACAGTGCAGAGCTTTGTTCTGCGTCTCTACAGTGCAGAGCGTTTTTCTGCGTCTCCACTGTGCAGAGCGTTTTTCTGCGTCTCCACAGTGGAGAGCGTTCCTTCTGCCAAGTTTAGCTAAACCTGAGCGCGTAAAATCAGAGACGCAGAGAATTAGCTAAATTGCAGTTTTTTTTTTTCGAAAAAAACATCGAAATTTTCGAAAATTTTCTCAAAAAAAAATTAAAAATTAAAGAAAAAAAAATTTTTTTCGAAATTTTTTTTTTTTGTTGTATATTTTCACCAATTTTCTTTTGTAAAAACACGCAGAGCGTTAATTCAGAGCGTCGTACAAGTTCAAAATTATTTTAAAATTCGCAGATTAAAAACGACGCTCCAAGCGTCTTGTTTACGGGAAATCAGTTTTGTCGAAAAATAGCTTTTTGCAATTTTTACCACTTCTCTTGGCCAAAACAAGGTGCAAGGTGATATTCAAAATCGTTGTTGTATTTTTTTAATAATCGGTTTGTCACGAAACATGCGAAAATTTTGAATAATTCAAAAAAATGTATATTTGAGAAAAAAAGGTTTTTTTAATTTTTTTTTCCGAAAAAAATTGTTTTTTTTTCTGTGAAAAGTGTTTGAGACTGTAGAATTTTAATGCATTTTTATTAGTTAACGATAGTCTCACTAATTTTCGATAAAAAAACACCAAAAAATCGATAATTTCGACAAAATCGATTTTGCCTAAACAACGCGCTGTGTCATTTTGGAGCGTCGTTTTCAGCGTGTATTAAATTGAAAAACGTATTAACGATGCTTTGAAATAACGATCTGTGCCTTGTTTATTAACGAAAAATAGCGAAAATGTCAAAAAATAGAAAAAAATTTATTTTTTAATTTTTAGAAAAAAAGAAATTTTTGGCGCCAAATTTGAAAATTTGATTTTTTTTTTCGTGTTTTTACTTTAAATGAACGTTAACTGGTATCAAATAAAACAAAAACAAAGCAATAATCGAGCAGAAAAACCACAGTGTGTTTGCGGTCAAAACACCAGATTTTACGACAACATTTGAAATTTTTGCACTTTTTATCGATTTTTTCACGGTTTTCTATTAAAATTAAACCCAGTTAAATGAATAAGAAGATACATAGCTTAAAAAATTGATGTTTGCAGACAAAACACCCTTCCCTACGGCTCACTTATAAACCACGGCACTTTTGACTAAATGAGCCTAATTACATAGATGCATAACTAAATGTGACAGCCAATTTTTCGCACTCCCGTTTTACTAGCCATCAAAAGAAAAGCTTTTTCGGGAAAATAAGAAAGTAGGATACCTAATTCGGTTACGTGTAGTGTTTTGTGTTGGCCTCCGGCAAAAAAGTGGACTTTTCTAAATATCTTTCGCCCATCAGCTGTTTTTTCATCTATTCTCTCTTTTCATTACATTAGAATTCGTGTCTCCACTCACTTTTGCTTCCGCGCGGACGGGGACGGGACGCGGAAGCAAAAAGAAAAAAAAATGGTGGTAGCGGTCGGTCGCACGAAAACTCGATAAGACGCGTGGATATAACGGCGACAAGCACTTGAGATGGTGTCCGTCTATTTCTATTCGAGTGGATTATTCTGATGAATCTGGATTTTGCCGAACATGTACATATTTTGGGGTTGGGGTCAAACAGGGTTTTGTCCAACTGTCTGACTTTATCTTTTTTGTTGTGGGTCTTTTTTTTGTATTTCTTGGCTCTATTGTAAACAGACTGCGTAAGTTAGTAAGCTAATTTTAGGAAAAATCGATAAAATCCAAAAAAAAAAATTTTTTTTTGGAATTTTTTTTTTGAAAATTTGTTTTTTTTTTCCAAACTTTTTTGAGACATTTTTAAATACATTCACGATTAATTGACACTAATTTGGCTTGATTAAAATGTAAAAAGTACCAAAAAAATCGTCATTTTTCGACAAAACTGATTTCCCATAAACAAGACGCAGTGCGTAATTTTGGAGCGTCGTTCTTAATCTGAAACTAATTATTTACATGTTTAAATGAAACGAAGCTCCAAAATAACGCTTTGCACGTTGTTTATAAGCAAAAAATAGCAAAAATTAGCATATTTTTCGAAATAATAATTTTTTTTTTTTTAATTTTTTTTGTAATTTTTCAAAAAAAAAAAAACGTTTTTTCCAAACTTTTTTTGACGATTTTTGCGACATTTCTTGTTAATCAACGCTTATATCGCTGGTTTACAAGGCAAAAATACTGAAAAATTCGATGATTTCCTACAAAACTGACGAAAAAATGTTTGGAATTTTTTGAAAAAAAAATTTTTTTTTTTTTTCAAATTTTTTTGAGTAAAATTTCGAAAATTTCGATGTTTTTAGGGAGAAATGCCTAGATTAAAAACAACTAAAAATGCTATAATTAGAATAAACAGGTTGAAAACCCAAAAAACAACAAAAAAAATTTTTTTTGATAAAACTTCTTATGCGTTCGTTATCTTGGAGCGTTGTTTTATATCTGTATTTGGATACAACGACGCTCTGAAATGACGCTATGTGTCTTGTTTAACAGCGAAAATAGCGTCAAAAACTTTTTATTTTTATTTTTTTTTTTTCAAAAAAAAAATCGAAAATTTTTGAAAAAAAAATTTTCGAAAAAAAAATTTATTTTTTTGATAATTTAGACGATAATTCTAATATTTTTTCAAGTTTATATCAATTAAAAACACTACTTATCATTAACTATGCGCCTGCGCAATTATCAACGACGCTCCGAAATAACACCCCGCGTGCTCTTTAGCCGAAGCAGTTTTCGACGATTTTTTCGATTTAATGCTCATTTTTTCTCATCTTTTCTTTTTATTGTTCTTCTAATAGCAAAAACAGCAAGAATTGGGTTATCACATAGTAAACAATTCATTTTTTCACCGAATCGGAACACTTTTATCGACCTTGGAGCGATTAATTCGGCGCGCGCCGCGCGCCGCCCCCTCTCCAATTCACTGCAAAGTCAATAGTATCATATCAGATTGATACGCAGCTCTTTCACACTTTTGATGCGCAAACAATCGGGCGGGGGCTCCTGAACCGGGCCGGCCAGTCATTAGAGTGTCACACTTGCTATTTTTGATATGTTTATTCGTCGCTGTTCCACTTCTTATTGTCTACACGATTCTGGATTTTCCTCTAAAATAGAATAAACATTTGGTGGAAAATGGAAAATGGAGAAGAAGGAGAAGTCGTTCTCATTTATTATGTGTTTGCGAGCCGGCCACACTCTCTGCGTCTCCACAGTGCAGAGCATTCGTTTTGTCATGCTAGCAAGAGACGCAGAGACGCAGACAACAGATGATCGTAACTGAATTTCACTCGTAAACCAAAACCAATAATTATGAATCCAATTCCGCCTTATCATCTTCACTTTCTCTCTCTCTCTCACTGTTATCAGTTCAATTTTTTTTTCTCTTTTCTCTTTTTTCTGGTAGCTGATAAATAACCATCCTCCGCCTTCATTTTTTCCGTAATTAATTAATTCTAGAACTAAAACTTTAAACATTTAAATTTTGCCTTCCTTCAGAGCCACACCACACCTCACCTGCACCACACTTGCACCATCAAAAATCCAAAAAAAATGGTTTTTCTGAAATTTCGGAAGAATTCTGATTAGAATACGGCAAAAAACAAAAAACATTTTTTTTTTTGAAAAATACAATTTTTCGGTAGAGCGCAATTGCACCATGCTGGCCGCCAATTTTTCTGTTCAAAAAGGCTATTTTTTTATAGTATTTCAAACAAAAAACGACAAAAAATAGCGAAAAACGGAAAAAATTTTATTTTCGGAAAATTTCAAAATTTTTCAGTTGAGCGCAATTGCATCATGCTCGCGGCCACGGCGATTAAACTTTGGTTTTTTTATGATTGAAATACAAAATTCACCCAAAATTATGGCGGAAAAATGGGGAGAAACGCGAAAAATAGCGAAAAAACGACAAAAAATACGAAAAAAAACACAATTTTTCAGTTGAGCGAGCTTGCATCATGCTATAGAAAATTATATGCTGCGGCCATGATAATTTTGTTTGAAAATATTTGAAAATGAAGCTTTTCGGCGGAAAATTCTGAAAAAAAAACGAGAAAAAATGTCGAAAAAGGTCAAAAATTGAAAAAATTGAAAATTTTCCATTTTTTCGATCGAGCGAACTTGCATCATGCTGGCGAAAATACTAGGCCACTTCCGGTTTATTTTTGTTTAAAATGTTTAAAATCAGACATTTTCAGTGGAATATTCTGAGAAATCCCGAAAAAAAAAACTTTTAAAAAAATTTTTTGAAAAAAACAACTCAAAAAAATTTTTTTTTTCAATTTTTTTCCAAATAATTCAAAACTTCCACTAAAATCGATTTGCTACCAAAAGTGCACATACTAACACACCACCCACCCACTGGCACACGCACCTAACAAGAATGATCTTTTTGCACACACCACATTTTTTTTTTGCACTCGCACCCAGCTCCGAGCAGTTGCTCGTCGAGCCCACACACCCTTATATGTTCACACGTCCGCACTGCACTTGCACACATTTTGGTGGCCTAGAATTTCGGCCATATGGCCTAGAAAATGTCCTTCTTGCACTCGCACCGTAAATCGACACCATTCCTTACAATTTTTCCGCTTTTTGTGTCCTTTTCCTCACACACACACGGGTTATAGTTACAGTAACCCAACCCCTTTTGCATGCCTTGCTTCGTTTTAAGCCACAGGTGCAAACTACATACATACATACGCCGAAAAAGGTCAAAATGAGGAAGCAGAGCCGAAGAAAAAGACAACTTTGCATGTGGTAGAGACTATAGAGCAACTAATTGGCGGTGCCACGTGTCCACACTAATCCACGTTTCAGAATCGCTCACGTACTCGTGGCTGTACGCGGCGTCGACGCATCGCATTTTGAGTCAGACCGAACGAAAGTTCATCTCGTTGGACGGCACACTTTTTTTCTCCTATGTGACGAAAGAGGATGAGGATAGGTGAGTGAAATTTTGAACATTTTGATGTCAAAACATCTTTGTATAAGTACTCAGGTGCCTAGATACCTAAATCCTCAAATAATTAAGTAAGTGACTCACTAACAAGTTGTCTCTTAATCGAATAACGTCCAAAAAAAAATTATTCCAAACTTGCTCATGATTATTACCATTCGACGCAGAATTTTTTGCTGATTTAGAATATGTATACATGTTTAAATATAATATTTCAAATAAGTTTGAAAATCACGAAAAACGTCATCAGAATTCATCAGAAGACGTCCAAAAATTTTTTTTTCAAAAAATGTTCATGATTAGTGTCATTCGACGCAGAATTGCATGCTGATCACAAAAATGTATAAATATTTTGGTTTTTTTTTCAAATAAAGCGCAAACTCACAAAAACGAAAAACCATCAGAATTGATCAGAAGACGTCCAAAATTTTTTTTTTTTTTAATGCTCATGATTAGTGTCATTCGACGCAGAATTGTATGCTGATCACAAAAATGTTAAAATATTTTGGTTTAATTTTTCAAATAAAGCGCAAACTCACAAAAACGAAAAACCACCAAAATTCGTCAGAAGACGTCAAAAAATTTTTTTTTTCAAAAATTGTTCATGATTAGTGTCATTCAACGCAGAATTTCATGCTGATTAAGAATGTGTATAAATGTTCAGGTCTGCGCGTTCAAATAAAGATAGAAATTGCAAAAAACGTCATCAGAATTCATCAGAAGGCGTCCAAAAATTTATTTTTCAAAAAATGTTCATGATTGGTGTCATTTGACGCAGAATTGTTTGCTGATTAAGAATATATAAAGATATTTTAATTAAAGTTTCCAAATAACACTGAAAATCATGAAAATTATGGAAAAAGTCATCAGAATTCATCAGAAGACGTCCAAAATTTTTTTTCAAAAATTGGTCATGATTAGTGTCATTCGACGCAGATTCGTAAGCTGATCACAAAAATTTGTAAATATTTAAGTTTTTTTTTTTCAAATAAATCGCAAACTCACAAAAACGAAAAACCATCAGAATTGATCAGAAGACTTCCAAAAACATTTTTTCCGAAAACTGTTCATGATTCGTGTCATTCGACGCAGAATTTCATGCTGATTAAGAATATATACAGATGTTTAAGTCTGCGCCTTCAAATAAAGCTAGAAATCACAAAAACGAAAAACCATCAGAATTCGTCAGAAGACGTCCAAAAATTTTTTTCAAAAAATGTTCATGATTGGTGTCATTCGACGCAGAATTTTATGCTGATTAAAAATTTGTATGAATGTTTAGGTCTGCGCTTTCAAATAAAGCTAGAAATCAGAAAAACGAAAAACCATCAGAATTCGTCAGAAGACGTCCAAAAACATTTTTTTTTCAAAAACTGTACATGATTAGTGTCATTCGACGCAGAATTTTATGCTGATTCAAAATATGTATAAATGTTTAAGTCTGCGCTTTCTAATAAAGCTAGGAATTCCAAAAAACGTCCCCAGAGTTCTTCAGAAGACGTCCAAAATTTTTTTTTCAAAAGTTGGTCATGATTAGTGTCATTCGATGCAGAATTTTATGTTGATTGAGCATTTATTGTTATTTTTAAGTCAACGTTTTCAGATAAAACAAGAAATCGCAAAAAAAGCGTCATCAGAATTCATCAGAAGACGTCAAAATTTTTTTTCTGAAAACTGCTCGTGATTACTATCATTTGACACAGAATTTTATTCTAATTAAGATTACATTTTTTTAATAAAACTGAGATTCCCAAAAAAAAAAACAAAAAAACAATTTTTTTAATTCCAATTTTTGTACTCGAAAATAAATTTGCTATTTAAATGTATTACTTTTTCAGAATCTTAAGCGAATTAACTTTTAAAAAATATATGTAGCCTAATCTGAGTCTCCACGCAGCCAGTTTTAGCTGCAATATAAAAAAAATCAACCCCCGCAATACCGCTTCCTTAAGTTTCTGTGAAAAAAAAATGAACAGAATCGGCAAATTTACCAATCATACGCCTGTTTTTCAGCTACGCATGTTCCTTATCAGTCTATTCGACACAATCCGGACACTACGGACCATTCTTCCGCCTCATCTCCTCTACACCTGCATCTGCTAACACCACGTTCGCACCTCGTCTAGACTCTTCACAACCACAACTTTTCCCGGAAGATCCAAAAGTTGGCGATTCAATTTATCTGGAGTGTTTTGCGTACGCAAAGTGAGTTTATTGGCTCGGTGTTCTAGACTCTGCGTCTCCACAATGCAGAGCTTGAAAAATCGTCAAATCAAATTTCGAGTACGCAGACACGTGAAAATTTTTTCGCGATTTTAAGAAATATTTTCATTTCCAGCCCAATCCCCCAATACAAATGGTCACGCGTGGACGGCAAACCGCTCCCCGCCAAATCGCACATTTCAAACTATGGAAGAGTGCTGAAAATCGACAAGGTAAACTATGGAGATGGTGGCAAATACAAGTGCGTGGCGACGAATTCACTAGGCGCCGCCGCTGGAGAAGTTCTGGTGAAATTGAGAGGTAATATAAACTGATTAAGATAACAAACATTCATTGTTCCATGTTTCAGCTCCCCCCGTAATCCTACAAGGCCTCCATGACCGTATAATTCCAACCGAGTCCACCGTAACCTTTGAATGCCTGTTGGCCAACGCAGACTCATACTCTTCTGTGGAATGGTTCAAAGACGCGAAACCATTCGTCCCGTTGCTTCTTCCGCCTGAGAAACGAAAACGCCTAATGATTGATCGCAATATTCTTCACCTAAAGTTAGCGGAAGAGTCCGACTCGGGTGTCTATCAATGCGTTGCATCAAATGACGTTGGAAGCT
Source organism: Caenorhabditis japonica (assembly GCA_963572235.1). Lineage (NCBI taxonomy): Eukaryota > Metazoa > Nematoda > Chromadorea > Rhabditida > Rhabditidae > Caenorhabditis > Caenorhabditis japonica. The sequence goes on along the minus strand of OY754343.1, from coordinate 18,138,865 downwards.
CGTCCAGCTCTGCACTTTTGACTGTCAAAGACTCTGCACCCGTGTTCCCACCAAATGCAATGCCCCGCAAGGTTTTCGCGGCGTTGGGATCAACAGTGAGCATTCCCTGTATCTTCGAGGCATCCCCCAGGTTACACGGGAGATGGGCGGATGCAGGAGGCTCAAGACTTCCAGAGAAGGGTAGGATTCGAGACGTGGAAGGTGTGATTAGCATTGAGAAGGTTCTGCACGAAGATGCCGGTTTGTTCTTCTGCACTGCACACAACAAAATGGGCAAGGCTCACGCTCAAGTTCAACTCATAGTCATGGATAAACCATCGATAAAAACCAACTATTTGAACGAAGAGACTGTGAATATGAGCTGTGAGGTGGAGCTGACGTGCGAGAACAGTGCGGAATGTCCTGAAGCGTTGCTCGAATGGAAGATTAATGACCGTCCCAGCAAAGAATATCCACTTTTAAAGCCCAAAATTCATTTGGGCGGTGGAGGACACAAGGGAAGACAGGTGACACAAAAAGTGGACTTGGAGGTTCCGAAGGATCTTGGTGGGAAGCATATCGGACGATTCGCGTGCTCTTCATTGTATGGTGGAGCTTCAGAAGTGGTCACACTGCCACAACTTCCGTCTCCGATCGCGTTGACCGTGGAGAAAATTGAGGAGAACACGAGTGGAAAGAAGAAAAAGTTCCGGTTGAGATGGAGGCTTCCGCCACAGCACAGGGACACTAGGGATCATTCGGTAGGTGTGGAAATGCGCTCTACGGTACCCTAATATCTTGTGTATAGGGGCATCGAGTTGCTGCGATGTGAATGGTCTTATGGGGTTATTCACGAAATGGCAAAAAATGGCAAAAAACGGCAAAAAACTGCGCGAAAACTCGGAAAATGCTCCGATTGATCTGAAATTTTGGGAAATAAGGGAAAAAACTCTCCCGGACGTTACCCCAAAATTTCAGACAAAAATATCAATTTTTAAGAAATATTGATTTTTTTTCTGAAAATGCTAAAAATCGATATTTTTGTCTGAAATTTTGGGGTAACGTCCGGGAGAGTTTTTTCCCTCATTTCCCAAAATTTCAGATCAATCGGAGCATTTTCCGAGTTTTCGCGCAGTTTTTTGCCATTTCGTGAATAACCCCATTATACACAAAACATTAGGGTAATTCAAACTAAATCCCCTTTCATACAAGGTGCCTCATAAATAATAGGACACGCAATGTTGCGTCAGCGTTTTGGTCATTATCTTTTTCATCGATTTTCTAGGTTTTCTAGCTCCGCCCAATTATTTTATTATTGAAAAATAGGCAGATAATGGTGATGACAGTCATTTTTATAATTTAAAAATATATTTATTGTGTTTTCAAACGAGTTGACTCATGAAAACATGAGTCTGCTATCCCTTTTTTGTCTGCTTCTTTTCAAATAGCACTGTGTTTGCGTGGTCGCTCACAAATAAGTGGGCGGAGTTTCGTGTGTTTATGCTGCAACTCGATTGAAAACACAATAAAAAACTATTTTTTATGTAAAAAAATTTTTTTTCGCCAGTTTTTTGGCAATTTTTAAACATTTTTATACAGTTGATTTATTTTTTTTGAATAATTTGACCAGTTTAACAATAATTAAATGTAAGAATTTTCAGTAAAATTTCAAAATTACATTATTTTTTAATTTTTTTCGACCAAAAAATTGTTTTTTAATGTTTTTGCCAATCTCTTTTTTTAGCAAAATTTCCATTTTTTCCAACTGAAATTTTTATTGGATAATTTGGGCAAATTAACGATAATTACATGTACGAATTTTCCGAAATTTTCGAAAAAACATTTTTTTTTACAAAATTTTTTGTCCGAAATTTAAATTTCTCAAAACTTTAGATATTGTCAAAAAACTAAAAATTCGCTCTATTGTTAGTTTTTCAAAACAGGGAAAAACGCCAAAAATATAACCAAACAAAAAAATGTGTCCTATTATTGTTTTTTCAATCGACTTGCGACATGGGAACGCGTGACTCCGCCCACTTTTTTTCGCGCGACCACGCAAACACAGTTCGATTCGAAGAGAAGCAGAGAAAACATGTATTTTTTTCTTTCGTTCTCATGCTGCAACTCGATTGAAAACACAATATTTATGAGGCACCCTCACTTATTTTACACAATGTGGCAATGTGGGTGGAAGAATTTGTTTTCCCTTGAACTCGGCGAAAAAAATCACACGAGATTTCAGCCAAAAGTCGACGGCTACCTCGTCGAACTACGAACAAAGCGCAACCGAAAATGGCGGGCGGCCGAGCGTCAAATAGTGGCCAACATGGAAAAGGACAGCATCACCGTCCAGAACCTGCACCCCAACACTGAATACCAATTCCGTGTACGATCAGTCGACAAATCAGCCATCGGAGAACCGTCTATCCCATCCGAATGGGTAAGAACTCCACCAGGAGCACCCACCGAGCCAATTGACAATCTCAAATGGCGATCACTGGACGCTCAAACTTTGCTCGTCGAGTGGCAGCCCATTGAGCTCGGTGACGAGTCTTCTGGGGATAATCTGAGATATCGCGTGTCGTGGAGTGAGAGTACTGTGGGTAATAGGACAGAACAGGAAGAGGAGGAGCTATCAAACCACTTGGATTCGGATCAACCCCAAGCGATTCTCAAGTTGAACAGGACAGAGGGGTGTCGGATGGTCGTGCTTGCAGTGAGGCCGGTCAACGATCAGGGGAATGGGAGTGTGAGCACGGATACGGTGGCTTTTTTGAATAGCCAAGGTGAGCTCAAAAAAGTCTCACTGCACAACGTGAAGCCCATCAATGCCTCCCACGTGAACATCTCCTGGGCGTGGGACACCTCGTCCTCGGACTGCGATACCAAGCACGCCGTGCAAATCTCCTGCCTCGACCTGAAAGGCTCGGAAATTTCGGCCACTGTGGCCAGCGATAAAACGTACTGGCTACTCGGCGGGCTGGACGCGGAAACCGCCTACGATTGTGACCTCAAAGCGGTGGATAATCATGTGAGAATTATTATTATTTTTTAGATTTTGACAACCAAAAAAGAAACATTTTTATTTTTCAATTTTTCAGTCAAACCTCGGGCCGGCCAGCAAAAAGTTTCGCATTCACACGAAACAGCACCCGCCGAGCAGCGCGCCCGTCATTGGCAAGTTGGTGATGAAACAGATGGTGAGTGGCGATACGGATCAATTTTTTTGGGGAATAATGTATAACTTTTGAACGGGGGGGGGGGGGGCACCTCGAAAATTTGCATGGGCATGACCCATAGTGTTGTTGTTGTTTTTGACAAGCTCTCGCTTATTGTAAACTTCTAGAATTTTTGAATTTTTTAAACTTTTGAAAAAAAAATTTTTTTCAAATTTTTTTCTAAACTTCCAATTTTTTTTCAAACTTTTAATTATTTTTTTTCAAGTTTCTATATTTATCCTAATATTGTTTTTTCAATCGACTTGCGACATGAGAACGCGAGACTCCGCCCACTTTTTTGAGGGCGACCACGCGAACACATTGATATTTGAAGAGACGCAGACAGGTAGCGCACAAATAAGTGGGCGGAGTCTCGCGTTCTCATGTCGCAAGTCGATTGAAAACACAATATATTGTGTTTTCAATCGACTTGCGACATCTAACCGTGAAACTCCGCCCACTTGTTTTTACGCGAACATTAAATTTTAGTGCATTTTGAATTTTCGCGTGAAAAAAGTGGGCGGAGTTTCACGTTTTGATGTCGCCAGTAGATTGAAAACACAATAAACAAACCAACGAAAAAATTTTCAGACATTTTCCAGCAAAATTACACCACTTTAGTGCACTTTGTCGTGAGATCTGATGTCTGCGGACTTACAGTAAGACAAACATTGATTTTTAGTGTTTTTATAAAAGTTTCTTAGTTTTTTGGTCTTATCCGTAGTACAGATAGTCGATTTCATAGATAGTAATGGATTTGCAGAAAAAAAATTTAAAAAAATTTTTTTTTTCGGGTCAAAAAGTTTTTCTTCAACTATTTTTAGATTTTTTTGCAATCAAAAACTCCATATTCATTCTTAGAATCAAGCATTGGCCAAAAAAGCAATAAAATCGCATAAAAACCGCAAAAAAATCTATTTTTCTTACTGTAACCCGGCGACAAGTCCGCAGGCACCAGATCTCACGACAAAATGCACGAAATGGTTTGAAATTATACTTTTTGTCGGTTCCGATAAGAATAACTACAAGAATTTTAAAAAAATCAAGAAAATCGTAGAAAAACCAGTAAAAAAGCGGCAAGTCCGCAAACATCATATCTTACGACAAAGTGCGCAAAAGTGCTGTAACACGGTAAAAATGGTCCGAAATCGTGGTTCTATTGTGTTTTCAATCGACTTGCGACATGAGAACGCGAGACTCCGCCCACTGATTTGTGCGCGACCACGAACACAGTGATATTAGAAGAGACGCAGACATAACGGTGACTGAAGACTTGACTTGCGTGTTCATGTCGCAAGTCTATTGAAAACACAATAGTAGATTCCCCTAATTTTTAGGCCGAAATTTTTGAAAAATCTTCAATTTTCCACGTTCAGAAAGACACCTACACAACCATTCTCGAATGGTCGGCGATTGGTCTGCAGGCGCCGAATCGGACGGAAACCGGATGCGGTTATAAGGTTTGTTTTTTTTTATTCATCCACCCATTTTCAGCACAATTTCAATTTCCATTTTCAGATCTTCATCTACATCTCCGAGACGGCCACCGAGGCCATCGAGCTCGAGATGCCGGTTCAGCGGCTGTCGGATCGCCGAAATCCGTCGGCACGCCTAGACGGTCTCAAGTTGATGTACATGTACACTATAAAAGTGGCCGGGTACAATCCGGGCGGTGTGGGACCGATTAGTGCGGCGCGGAGCATTCGACTCGGATCGCCCGGCTCCATGGATTGGTCGAGTGGAGCCAGCGGTGATCGTGGTGTGGTTGCTTGGGCGGCATTGGTTTTATTGATTTTTCTAATTTTTTAAATTTATTCCCTAATCCACCCCCCCCCCCCTTCTTCCTCCCAGTCATGCTCTCTCTGCCAATCCTTTCTATACAGTACCGGTGACGAAACTTGTATAAATGACAATTTTATTTGGACGAATAAAAAATATAAGGTTACAATCATAAAGGGGGTTAAGTATATGTAAAACTTACATGAAAAGCGCTTCAAACTTCAAGCCTGATACTTCTTCGCCTCGTCGACAATCTTCACATTGTCCCAAATAAGTTTTCCCGAGTCGGCAGTCTGCGTCGCTTGAATCATCGCCTGTGCGATTTCGGTGGCGGTGCTCGAAAAGCGACTCGAGATGGCTCTTAGCGGTCTCAGCAGAACACTGCCGACAGCTTCCGCGAAACGAAATTCCGGGCGCTTCGACTCGATGAGTCCTGGATGCATTATGACGAACTTGTCAAAGTTGAGCTGCTCGATCTCCTTCTCCACTTGTCCCTTCGTCTTCCAGTACAGGAACATGGACTTGTCGTTGGCTCCATTCGCGCTGACAAGCACGAATTGTTTGACACCTGAATTAGCGAGTGTTACATATATGGGTGGGTTCACTCGAATCCCTATTTCCAAGCCACTTCGTTTGGGAAAAGTGGCTTGAAATGTACTATTGAGTGGGGATTTACGAATACCACTTCGAAATCCCACTTCAAATATCCCTGATTTTTGCCAAATTTTACAACAAAAAAAATAAAAGACCGAGTGGAGTACACGAAGTCGAGGTTTCCTAGGCCGGCGGCCGATCGGACAAAACAAGACAGTGAGAAATTTCTAGAAAAAGGGAAAAAGATGCGCAGAGACTCGAAGCGCGTTATCGATATTCTGCAGCGAATTTTCAGGCGCCGCACGGTGTCCAGGATTTGAAAAGTAGGCGGAGCCGAGCAAACGCGCTCCACTGGATTTTTTCGCGCGAAATTCAAATTTTGAGGTTTTTTCAATGGTGCTACCTCGGAATAGAACTGACGCGTAATAGAACTGTAGCGAAATTGAACTCGCTTTGGAATAGAACTGTAGCGAAATAAAACTGTTCGGAATAAAACTGATCGGAAAAAAACTGTTTTGGAATAAAACTGTTCGGAATAAAACTGTAACGTTTTGGAACTAAATTAGCAATGGAGCGCGATTGCATTGCTTGCTCATTCAAAAATTGGAATTTCTCATGCGCGTGCTTTTTTCAACAGTTTTATATTAGAGCTATTCATCAAAAATTTTTTGTTTTGTTGTTTTTTTGAATAAACTTTTATCATTTTTTTTCTCGGCCCGCCTTAACGGCCAAGCAATGCAATCGTGCTCCATTGCTAATTTAGTTCCAAAACGCTACAGTTTTATTCCGAACAGTTTTATTCCAAAACAGTTTTATTTTGTTACAGTTCTTTACCGAACAGTTCTGTTCCGAACGGTTCTATTGCGAAGCAAGTTTTATATCGCTGCAGTTCTATTACACTTCAGTTCTATTCCGAGGTAGCACCTTTTCAATCGACTTGCGACATGAGAACGCGTGACTCCGCCCACTTTTTTTCGCGCGACCACGCAAACACAGTTCGATTCGAAGAGAAGCAGAGAAAACATGTCTTTTTATCTCTCGTTCTCATGCTGCAACTCGATTGAAAACACAATAAATAAAACAAATATCATGAAAAAGAAATGCAATTTATTTGATTTTCATCGATTGTTAGCCAATATTATAAGTTTCTCGGAAATCGCCCGAATTTTCCTGCCTGCAAGAAGTTTAGAGGTTTTTTATGCTTCAAAGTGAAATATTAGTGTTATTAAAAGATACAATACATACACTTTACAAAGAAAAACAGGTTTTACTGAAAGAAAAATTATTTTAAAAAATGCGAGTGTCGAAAAATGCGCAAGCACCGAAAGTGCGCCATGCTAATTTGCTGACGCGCCAGTAAATTAGGCTCCGCCCACATTTCCAATCCTGGACACCGTGCGCCGTTCCATTTCTCGCATCTCAATTTTCGCCCTGAGTAGAGAAATCTACGAAGATTGCTCGGTCATTTCCCTAGCCATGAATTGACTTAAATAACGTCTGGCTCTGAACGGTACACCACTAGTCGTCCGCGTACGCAGAAAACCGTGATCCGCAGTACCTTCGGTACTTGAAGAACGGATCGACTTTGTAATCTTTGTTGTTGTAAAAACGAAACGCTCTGCACTGTAGAGGCGCAGAGAATGCGATAGGGCGCGTTTGCCTTTCCGTAGGGGCTAGTGCGCTATAATCACGAGTTCTTAAAAGCATTTAAAAAAAAGTCACAAACCGTTCTCCTTTGCCAACTTGGCCGTGTTCAACACATAATCGTGATCGACCTTGTAGAATCCGTCGACACCAGACTTGGCGCGTGTGGTGCCAAGCGCACAGAACGCCACGTCGACACCCTTCACGTCCTCCGAATTCTCCTCGAGCTTGTCAAAGTTGACCTGCTTCTGCACAAACTTTTGCTCTCCGTTCGGAATGTCGATGGAGCGACGTCCGAAAAGTATGATTTTTGAGAACTTGGTCGAGTCGGCGAGCAGCGCGACGAGCTCCGATCCGACAGCTCCGCTGGCTCCAACAATGAATGCAGACGACATTTTTTCTAGAAAAAAACGTTTTTTGAGAATTCTTTTTTTTTTCATTTAATGCAAGATATGAGGGAAACACAGGAAAAAACCTGATTTCTATTTTTCAACAAAAAAAGGCAATTAAAAAATCCATATTTTCATGAGAACAGACCAGACCCGTTTTAGACGAAAAAAAAAGAGAGACTAGTGAAAAGTTATTGAAACTCCGCGATAATCGACAGAAAGAGCTCTTCAACCGAACCGGCCAGCTCCATTCCTCCTGGCAAAACCAAAATCCCCCGTTTTGCCGGCCGCGACTTCAACTTTGACACCTCCACAATTAGCCGGAGACGCAGCTGCTCGGCGAGCACCGTCAGGATCCGCGAGTTTTCCGTACTGATGGTTAGCGCGTGTGCCGTGCCGCCATCTTTGGAGCACGTGATTTTAACAAGGATTGGAAGAGGAGATGGGGATGTGATGCAAAGTACGGTTTCCGAGTCGGCGGTCACGTTGAAAATCGCTTTGATGACTTGTGAGGGGATGACAACAGTGTCAGGGCAGCCGGAGAGAAGATCGATGAGGGTGTTTGGGAGGCGTATACGGTAGGTGAAACTCTGGAAGAAAAGAAACAGAATGGATTGAGAAAAGGCGGTTTTCGCTTTAATGGGCTTATTCAGGGTCGGAAAAATAGTTGTTTTTTTTTTCATTTTTTTTTCCTAATTCAAACGACAAAAAAAAAACGAAAAAAATCCGTGGCGGCGAGAGTTTTTTTTCCGTTGCTTTTCTAGGCCATCGCAAAAGTTTTTTAGGCCCTCCGCTGTGAGACCTGCGAAATATCGATTTACGGTTTAAATTTGTTTTGGAGAATTGATCGTATTGTTTTAAATCGAATTGCGACATGAGAACGCGAGACTCCGCCCACTTATTTGGACGCGACCACGCGAACACAGTGATATTTGAAGAGAAGCAGACAGAACGGCACAAATAAGTGGGTCGATTGAAAACACAATAAATATAAGCTTTTCCCAAAACCATACTGTATTTTTAAAAAAAAAATTTCAAAAATTATTCGCCCGTAAATCGATATTTCGCAGGTCTCACAGCGGAGGGCCTAAAAAACTTTTGCGATGGCCTAGAAAAGCAACGGAAAAAAAACTCTCGCGGCCACGGATTTTTTCTTTTTTTTTCCGTCATTTGAATAAGGAAAAAAAGGCAATAAAATATTGTGTTTTCCCTTCCAAATTTCTCACCGAATTCACATCAGCTCTAACAATTTGAACCTGATCCCACAGTGTCACACATATCGGATCCATCTGCACGTGAAACACTTTCCTGACGTCGTCAATCTCAAATTCCCGGATCAAGCCCAACTCGAGCAAGATGGGTGGTTCGTCCTGCGCCACGTGGCACTCGAATGTCTTACGAGTTCCGGGTAAAAGTGATCCGAGAGGGATGGTTTGGCAGGCAAACACTGCGGATGAGGATGATGATGCAGGAAGAATTGGCGATGGATATATCGAGAGAAGCCAGTCGTTCATCGGCTGGGTGGTAATGTTGTGGATGGTGATGAGTAAAAGGGCGGTGCCGTCGTGGAGGTGGCGGAACTGAAATTTAAATTGAAAAGTTGGATATTTTGAAACATTTGAAAAATGTACTTCTGTGCAGCAGGCCAGCGCGTCTTTCCGATTGATCCGCTTACTGTAACACTCTTCCATCTGCTTGCAAATTGTCAGCAAACTTCGCACCTTTAATACTAAAATGTTAAGATTATTCAAGCTTTAAGCATTAAATGATGCCCAAGAGCATCAATAATCGACTTGCTTTTCCCAAAAACCATATTTTGGGACGCAAAACTATAGTTTTCTCCATTGAAAACAACTGAGAAAAAGAAAATTCTCAAATATACAATTCAAACGGCGCGCGCATTGCGCGGTCGCGGTGAGACCCGCTTGTTTACCGTAGCGTCGCGCCTCCCTTTAATCCTAAAATAGTTTCCAGAGTTTTCCTCCGCGCTTGCGTTGTCTCGCTCAGTTTGTTGAACTTCTGCTTGTCTATGCTGTGATTTTGGAGCACTATTTCATTATTTTTATAATTCTTGTTCCTCGTTTTATTATTTTGTGAGAGAGCAGATCGTTCTCGCACTCGTCGTCTTTTCGTGGATCTCTCTGGAGATCGACGAGCTCAGGTCTGCAGGTTCGCTGACCCAGTCAAAGTATCGACTGAACTGAGCACTCAACGCGACTCAGTTTACGAGTCGAACTTCAGATGACGCTCATGCGTTGGATTTGGTCCAGATAAGTAATGGACATTTCAGGGTTGCATAAGATTTTCCATGGCGGGTAAAGCAACTCCCGTCACTTCTCAATGTTAAAGTTTTTCCTCTCGTAGCAACGGGTTTTCTTTATGGACCTATTCATTTGAATTAAAATGAATTTTTATGTCATTTTAATTCAATGCATTACAACATATTAATTAATTAACCTGAATTTTCCTGAACGATTGAGTTTGAGCCTTTCTGCAAATCGTGTCGAGACATCCTGGCCAAATAAATGCATGCGCCTTTAATTTGTACTCCGAGTGGACAAGATGACAAAAAAATATGGCATAAAGTGCAGATCGGACCCTAGTTATCAAAGGCGCATGTTTTTATTTGGCCAGGAGGTCTCGACACGATTTGCAGAAAGGCTCAAACTCAATGGTTCAGGAAAATTCAGGTTAATTAATTAATATGTAGTAATGCATTGAATTAAAATGACATAAAAATTCATTTTAATTCAAATGAATATTATTGGCCCGCCACGTCGGTCAAACGCGCTCCGCTGAACTCAATACTACGTGGATTTCATTTTGGTTTCCAAATTATTTTATTTCACGTTGAATTTACACGTGAAATGAAAAAATTTGGAAATCAAAATAAAATCCACGTAGTATTGAGTTCAGCGGAGCGCATTTGACCATTTTGGCGGGCCGACAATAGGTACATTAATAAATATTTAAACCCACATCTTCTTGTTATTTTCACCATTGTCCGCTAGCCACCGGGCAGCAGCCCGACGGGTGGCTATAAAAAATGACACTTTGGTGTTTGCGGTTTAAACGGAGCCAAAGCAAACGCGCTCCACTGGATTTGACGCGAAATTCAAATTTTGAGACGTTTTATCAGTCTCTCCAATTTCGGGCTATTAGCCGTCAAATTCCGCACGTATATATACTCAATGCTTATGGCAAACGCGACGAACTCGACGGCTAGCTCCCACTTACGTGCTGATCACCGCCAAACTCGCGCCGATAGTTCGCAAACACCAAAATAGCCTCACCTCAATCGCAAGCTCATCCAATCGCCGCGACTCCTCCTTCAACCGCTGATACTTGTCTAGCAGCGATGCGCGGTCCGGAATTGCCGAATCGCGTGGTTCCGCCTCGAACGAATCATCCGAATCCAGGGTTATCGGCTCCTCCGGCTGCGGCGGCTGCGAGTCGGCGTCCATGTCATCAAAACTGTCGAAAATGTCCACGTCTTCGTGTTGGGAGGACATCTGAATTTCGATTTGCAGCATCAAAAAAAAATGAAAGCCCGCCCACTAGAAACGCAGACAGAACGGTGTTTGCAGACTCTTTTTTTTAATAAAATAATACGGTATTGGTCAGGCATGGAACCTGATGATTTTAAAAGCATAAAACATGCAAATAAATAGTGTATTCAAATTATTACAAATAATTATATTGAAAAATGAAAACAAGGTAACAAAAATTACAGATTGACCCCGTAATAAATTCAGTTACGAGGCTCCTATGTTCCGCACTTTTCGCTGCGAGACCGCCGTCGATAGTCGTAACTACCAATAATAAAAAAATCACAAAAGTGACAATCGTTGTAGGATATCTCTCACGTCATCATCCGTCTGCGCTTCGTCGCGAAGGTCTTGAACGACGGCGTCCAGACGACGTTGGAGAGCCGGTGAAGCGCCGACGGCACGCTTCAAAAGACCGCGGATTGTGGAGCGCATCTGAACCGAAACCACGAGCAAATTACACCTAATTAAAGCAAAAAAAAGAGCTTTTCAAACCTCTTCATGAATCTCGAAAAGCATCACCACATTCTCCAGACTTATCACAGCAATGGTTGGCTCGTTGGCAAGTGAGAAGAGCTTCGCGATGACGTCAGATATCGCTGAATCCACACGGGCTCTGAAATTATGGTATAATGTGTTCCTTCGCTCGTAATGGGGTTATTCAGGGGTAGCAAAAAAAGCAAAAAATGCATTTTTTGCTTTATTCTTTGGGCAGCAAAAAAAGCAAAAAATGGGGGCCGCGAAGGTATTTTTTGCTGGTGTTTTCTCGGCCAGCAGTCTGAGTTTCTCGTCCCCGCATCGTGATTTCGGGTGGATTTACGCGGATTTTTTCGACATTTTAACGCGCTGATAAGTTTTTAAGATATTTCGACGATTTTTATCGCTGATTCTCCATGTAATTTCAGGTTTTTCTATTGAATTCGATGGCTGAAAGGATTTTTTCGAAGAAAGTATCTTTTATATGACCTTTAATCTACCTTTTTCCACTGTTTTTCGTTGTAATTTCAGATTTCTGTTGATTCTGTGTCGTAAACTATTATTTCATTATTACTGCTCTCTGTAAACAGGCAAATTCAGATGCGCATATGCTTCGAACCAGCCCATTGGCGAGGATTTTGAAGAACACGTCCCATTCACCTGGAATACTCTCCTTTTTCATTAAAATAATTGTTTCTCCTGAAATTTATTAATAAAGCATTTATAATCAATGAGATAGAGAGGAAAGACCGAATTGGCAGAGAAGAATGAATTATTTTAGCAGAAAGTTGAGTCAAAGCGCTCCGGAAACGGGGTTATCACAAGAATTAACTGTTATGAACTAATTGGTTCATAGATATTTATGAAAAATAATAAAATAGTATTTTAACAAACATAGCCAACAGTAGTCTGAAATTACAAGGAAAAACAGTGTAAAAAGTAGGTTAAATGTCCTATAAAAGATACTTTTTTCGAAAAAATCCTTGCAGCACCTGAAATTACATGGAGAATCAGCGATAAAAATCGTCGAAATATCTTAAAAACTTATCAGCGCGTTAAAATGTCGAAAAAATCCGCGTAAATCCACCCGAAATCACGATGCGGGGACGAGAAACTCAGACTGCTGGCCGAGAAAACACCAGCAAAAAATACCTTCGCGGCCCCCATTTTTTGCTTTTTTTGCTGCCCAAAGAATAAAGCAAAAAATGCATTTTTTGCTTTTTTTGCTACCCCTGAATAACCCCATAAGCACATATTATACATTCCTTGGTGCGCATTACGGTCTCGCTACGACGGTGTGATTGATTGCGCGTAAATCCACAAATCTGCAAACACCATCGTGGCGAGAACCGAATCGAGGAATGCGTATTACATAATAACTGCTTGAAAAAACTCACAAATGCTCTACGTCACCAGAATGACAATCGTGCTTTTGCAAAGAGCTGATCGGGTCGACTTGACGGGCGGCGCACAAATATCGGAGCATATTGATGTAAATCTCGGCCATAGGAACTGCCTTCGACTCTTTTGACCACAATTCGTGGTTTCTGGAAATTTTCAGCGATGTTTTTTTTTTAAAAAAAAAGGTGTCACACGATGTCCAGGATTTCAAAAATGGGCGGAGCCGAGCAAACGCGCCCCACTGGATTTTTTCGCGCGAAATTCAAATTTTGAGACATTTTTTTTTAATGTTTTTCGGGGGAAAAAAGCATAAATTCTTTATTTTTCCAAAATGTGCTCCGACTTAATTATAGCTGAGGTCTTTAGGAATTTTTAAAGCCTAAGAACGTCAAATTTGGTTCATCCACAATTTCGGAATAATCGTTTTGAGTTTTTGGTGTTTCTGCAGGATAAATCTTTACGAAAATCGAAGTTTGGGCAATTTTATTGAATTAAAAGATACAATAAATACATTTTACAAAGAAAAAACAGGTTTTACTGGAAAAAAAAAATAAAAAAAATGCGCCATGCAAGTTTTCTGACGCGCCAGCAAATTAGGCTCCGCCCACATTTCCAATCCTGGACACCGTGACCCACTTTTAAATTTCAAGACAACAGCCGCGTACTTGCAACAAAAAAAACCACTCACTTCTCCACCATCGCCAAAAGTTTGCAAAAATGAGTCAGTGACGGCGAAATTTCTCGAAATCCATCTGGCGTCAAGCAGAGAACCGACAGGAATTGATTAACAAGCGGGGATACTGTGGAGCAAGTGGAGAGCAATTCGAGGTATTCAATTATACGATCACATGACATTTCGATCTGCAATAATTATAAATAGTCAACATGCTAGAATGGACAAGATATGAGTATGTACCTGTGGCAAAAAATTGGCGAGAAGGCACATTTGCACATTTTGAACAGTCATTTTTACCCTTCTCGGAACGTCTCGAACGGCCGGAATAGTTACTGCCAGATTTGTGATGCAGACGCGCATGAAATCAGCTTTTCGTTTTCCAGGTTTCATCGTGGAATGGGCGTTTTGGGTGAAGGCGAATAAAATGTTGATAATGTGCTGGAAGAAAAAAAAAATGAAAAATTGCATGGATTTTTGTTTTTTTTTTTAAATACCGTACTCTAAATCATTTTCTTTTTTTTTTGGCATTCGGTGTTTGCGTACTGTCGTGCGTACGGATTTACGAAGCTCCGCCCATTTTCCTGTACGATTTTCACCACTATTATTACTCTCGTCTCAGCTGATGCACATCCTTTTTCAAAAAATGGAAAAAATAACACAGTTGAATCAAGTGTGACCGTAACACATTCAAAGAGAGAGAGTGAGCGAAAACAAGATACCACATTGCTCACCCTTACTCATCCCTCCCTCTTTCTCACACTCTCTCATACTGCGGCATTTATTCAAATTTGGCAAATTCGTGGCAAGATGCCGAGAATGTTTGTGAGTTTTTCCCATTTTTTGAAAAATGATGTGCATGAGCTGAGACGAGAGTAATATTATTAATAATTTGTTCACTAGCGAAATTAAGTTACGACGCTCCAATATTTCGCGGGTCGCTGCCAGATTATTCATGGGGTAATTCACGAAATATCAAAAGAACCGCAAAAAAAGCGCGAAAACTCGGAAAATGCTCCGATTGGTCTGAATTTTCGGGAGAAATTGTCAAAAATGCTTCCGGGCAGAAAATTTTGGACCAAAATATCGATTTTAAAATGTTCAGAAAAAATCAATATTTTTTTCTGAACATAAATATCTAGGTGTATTTTTGCCACTATTTCCCGAATTTTTCAATTAATCGGAGAATTTTCCGAGTTTTTGAGCTGTTTTTTTCTATTTCGTACATAATCCCATTTTAATGGGCCTATTCAAAGTACTGTAGAAAAACGGAAAAAATGACAAATAACTGGGAGAAAACTCGGAATATGCTCCGATTGGTCTGAATTTTCGGGAAAAACTGTCAAAAATGCTTCCGGGCTTGCTCAGAAAATTTTGAAATATCGATTAAAAAAATATTGATGTTTTTCCTGAAAATTGTTAATATCGATATTTTGATCCAAAATTTTCTGAGCAAACCCGGAAGCATTTTTGACAGTTTCTCCCAAAATTTCAGACTAATCGGATAATTTTCCGAGTTTTCTCCCAATTGTTTGTCATTTTTTCCGTTTTTCTACAGGACTTTGAATACAGTCCGTTCCATAAGTATAGCGCCCCCCTCGAAGTAGTCTGTCTTGGCACTCCCGGGCAAAACTGCAACATGGGGCATTAAAAAACGGATTCAGCATGCACAACTACCCCGGAAATATCCGTTTTGTGGTATTGTGCCAGAAAACATCCATGAAGCAGATAGATGTATGAAAAAATGGCTCCTGCAACCGTAACATAAGTATAGCGCCCCACTCGGAAATTTCTTAAAAATCCCTATTAATGAGGAAATCTGTGCCTGGATTTTTTCAATTTTATGCTTTATACGCTTTTAAATAACATGTGGTTATAGTTCTCATATTTTTGTCTATATTGTGCATAATTCAACCATGTTTCGTGGAAAACACTTTTCCGGCGCCGAACAAATCCAATCTGACGCCTGCAAGACAGCCGGGAGGTCAATTTGAGTAATTACACAACACTCGAAGTGTTCAAAGTAGTGAATCAACAATTTTATTAAGAATCCGAGCCGTTATAAGCAGTCTACGAAGTCTGGAGCACCACCAAAGAGACAAGATGAAACATCATACGTCATGCTTCGAACTCAATAAAGACTTGCATTGCTATGAAACGAGAGCTGAACCACGATGCTTTCAAACAGAGCATCTGGAGAGCCAACAAAATGAATCCAAACCCTGTCCAGTAAGTTATGAAGCCCGCTCCACGTCTCACCGATCCTTTCAAGGTCCGTGATTTTGAGTTCACGCATAAAATTTTTTCTAAAAACTTGAATGAGGTAAATGTTGCTAGCTAGTTGCTACAAAACTCGAATCAGGAACTCAGATAATCTTTTCTAAGGTTAAAAGCTTAAATGGAGACGGTTTGGATTGTTACAGTACCTATGTTCATTATTCCTGATAGAAGGAGTATTTTCACTTGCTGGATAGTTGGACCTAACGTTTGTCTCCACTCGGATGATCTTTTCCGAGTATGAGGAAGTCATCGAGAACCACCTATTACTATTCCCACGTCTTTTCAACCGGTATTGTTTTGTTTTTCAGCGAAAAATGCTGCAATCCATGTGAGTATCTAGACTTTGGACTGGTTTAAATCTAAAAATGTCGACGTTTTTCTATGTTCTGGGTGTGCGCACGTCTTGAATCTTATGGAGAACACCTGAGAAAAGCTTGTGCAAAGATTTTCTGCCCAGAGTAGGCAATAAAACTTCGTCAATGTTATGAAATTGGACTTTTGTACGAGTGGAAGAAAAAAGAGCATTAATTCGTGAACAAGATCATCCAGTACACCCCAAAGCCTATTAATTGTATGCCAAATCACGTTTACGATCTGGTTACGTCTAATGAACGTGCAACAAAGTATTAATTTTATTATACAGTACTGGCCATAAAGAATGCGACAACTGGTTTTTTGACGATAACTTCTTGGAAAGTTAACTTTTTGACCCGAATTTCTTACTGTATCTGCAATGGAACCTTACAAAAACTTGCGTACCTGCAAATTGCATCGTTCTGCAAAAAAAAAATTTTTTTTAATTTTTTAAGTTTTTCTCATTTTTGCACTTTTTTCATGTATTTCAGTTTTTTGTATAAAGTTGAATGAAAATTAATTGGGAGTAGTTCTAATTAGTTTTTTATTGTTTTTCAGCTATGGTCAGACCATTTGGGAAGAAAAATTTCATTGTGGACGTTCGAAAAAGCATCGTACGTGGACATGAACTAGGCGCGCATCCGAAGATACTCGCAACCTAGTTTGGTTCTTCTTCCAGCGAAATTTAACGTGGTTTGAAGAATAGCCGTGATGATGTAAGGTTTCAATTAGCTTTCTAAACTAATTTCGACTATTCAGGATGGTGTAGTTCATCGCCAATCTCCAGGAAGACCCCGAACTACTTCCAGAGCTATGGATCGAAATATCTTGCGCGCATGCCGAGAAGATCCTAGACGCACATCTACGGATATTCAAGTTTCCGTGAC
Organism: Caenorhabditis japonica; assembly: GCA_963572235.1. NCBI lineage: Eukaryota > Metazoa > Nematoda > Chromadorea > Rhabditida > Rhabditidae > Caenorhabditis > Caenorhabditis japonica. The sequence continues at coordinate 18,121,642 of OY754343.1, read as the reverse complement.
GTCTCCAAATGAGCCGGTGCCATCGAGAAGGACTATTAGAAGACGTCTGCAAGTTGCTGAACTGCACGGACGAAGACCAGTCAAAAAACCACTCGTTAGTTGGATGGGCTAAACAGCACTTGTCCTGGGGACCTCGAGAGTGGGCTAATCAGACCTGGAGCGGCGAATCAAAGTTCAATCTGTTCGGTACTGATGGTATTCAATGGATTCGACGTCCTATTGGCTCCAGATATGCTCCTCAGTACCAATGTCCGACGGTAAAACATGGAGGTGGATCTGTGATGGTTTGGGGATGCTTCTCCGACACTTCCATGGGTCCATTGAAGAGAATTGTTGGAACCATGGACGATATGTGTACCAAGACATCCTGGAGAACACAATGCGACCATGGGCAAGAGCAAATTTGGGCCGATCGTGGGTGTTTCAGCAGGATAATGACCCGAAGCACACTTCGGGTCATGTTGCCAATTGGTTTCGACGTCGCCGTGTGGATCTCCTAGAATGGCCAAGTCAGTCTCCGGACTTGAATCCCATCAAACATATGTGGGAGGAGCTAGAACGACGTCTCAATGGAGTCCGAGCCTCCAATGCCAACCAGAAATTCGCTCAACTCGAAGCTGCTTGGAAGAGTATCCCGATGACGGTGGTTCAGACGCTCCTGGATTCGATGCCACGTAGATGCCAGGCTGTTATTGATGCCAAAGGATACCCAACCAAGTATTAAATCATTTTTTATAGTTACCTTCCTTTTGTTTTTGACCTTCGGTGATTCTAGAACTTATTTGTATAGATCTCCAAAAATGTCAATTTTTATGAATTTTCGAAAAAATTGAATAAAAAAATAATTTTCAGCAGAATTTTAAAATCAACTTGACATAAAGGTTTCTGATAGTGCTGAAAAAATCTCACAAAAAATTTGGGTCAAAAAGTTAACATTCCAAGAAGTTATTGTCAAAAAACTAGTTGTCGCATTCTTTATGGCCAGTACTGTAAATCTTCATTTTTTGGAAATTTCCGAGGGGGGCGCTATACATTACTTATGTTACGGTTGCAGGAGATATTTTTTCATACATCTATCTGCTTCATGGATGTCTTCAGGCACAAAAGTTATTTCCTGGGTACTTTTGCATGCTGAATCCGTTTTTTTAGGTTTCATGTTGCAATTTTGTCCGGGCGTGCCAAGTCAGAATACTTCGAGGGGGGTGCTATACTTATGGAACGGACTGTAGGTCCATAAAAAACCACGAAACTGCGAAACCAGCGGAAAATCGGATTAAAAAAATCAAAAAATTAATTTATTCAATGTTTTTAAAATTTTATATTGCTAAATTTAACACGAATCGGCCAAGGTTTTCGTCGATTTTTGCATCAGCCAGAATTTTCCTCTTTTCTCGAATATTTCGTCCAATTCCATCTGAAATTAATAATTTAATTTTAAAAAACACACAGAAAAAATAATTGAAAATAGGCAAGAAATGTAATTAAATAAAGCAAAAATCATACGAAAAAAAAATAAACAGGGTAGTGGGCGGAGCTTTGTAAACCGTAGAGTTGAGTTTTGGCGCCAAGCTATTATGTTTTCAAACGAGTTGCAGCATGAAACCATGAGTCTGCTATCATTTTTTTGTCTGTGTCTCTTCAAATAGCACTGTGATTGCCTTGTCGCGCGCAAATAAGTGGGCGGAGTTTCGTGTGTTCATGCTGCAACTCGATTGAAAACACAATAGTGTTAAAAATCGAATATTTAACATGCCCTTCTAATAGAGTAAATACGTGAAATTTCTCGCGTCTGTGCGTCTCCAATTTCGCACGCTTTCCGCTAAACTTGGCAGAACAAACGCTTTACACTGTGGAGACGCAGAGAATAAGGCGCGTTTGCCTTCAAGTAATTAGGATCATATTTACCCACTAACCACCAACACCGCCTGCCTCAATCCCATATCTTCTCGACACCTGATAATCAACTCCAAACTTTGATTTTTATCCGCAATCTTGAAAAAGTCAATAAGCGATATAGCGGAGCACACGAGCTGTTCAACCACTTTGTTGCCCTCTTCGTTCTCCTCCAATCCGTACTTTTTGCACATTGAGCAACACTTTTCGATAATCATCTGGCACGCCTCGACGTCTCGAATCGATCGACTCTCGTGGCGACGCGTCAGAATTTCCAGAATTCGTCGCGAGCACTGTGAAGTTGACTCAATATCGTGCCCGATGAGATCGACGAGTGTGATAAAGTCGGATGACGTGGCAATTGAGAGGCTGTCGAGTTTGTCGGCGAAAAAATCGAGAAAAGAGGTGAGAAGGTCGACTAGGGATGATGTGAATTGTGGATTTTTCGTATTATCATCAACTCGTAGACGGACTAGAACTAGGTCTAGAATTTTTGAGACATCTTTGGCGTTGTAGTATTTGGCAATATAGGCGGTCCAGGAGGTGCAACAATCCAAAAATGTATGGAAATCGGAAATGTCTGCTACTCGCATCCAGACTGATCTGTAAATTCAATGTTGCCGCTTCGAAACTTTTGTGCGAATATTTTTGCGGCATATTGTGAAAACAAAAAAAAAATGCAACGCGGTGTTTGCGTACTTTTGAAATTCAAACAGCAATGAAAAAAATAGCATGGCAAATGAAGAGATTTATTCCCATTTTCGTTTGAATTTTAAAAGTACGCAAACACCGCGTTGCAATTTTTTTGTTTTCACAATACGCATTATTATGTGTTCACGGACGAGGTTTGCAAACGACGCTCCGATGTTCCGCAGTTTATCACTGAGTTCTCGCAGCGAATACTGCGGAACAGTGGAAATTTTGCGGAACATCGGAGGTGTCGTTTGCAAACCTCGTTCGTGAACAGATAATATTAGAGTTAGTTTTTAAAAATCGATATTACGGTCTACGGTGTCCAGGATTTGAAAAGTGGGCGGAGCCGAGTAAACGCGCTCCACTGTATTTTTCGCGCGAAATTTTTCGGGAAAAAAAAGATAAATTCTTAATTTTTTCCCGAATATGCTCCAACTGAATTATAGCTGAGGTCTTTAGAAATTTTTAAGTCTAAGAACGTCGAATTTGGTTCAGCCACCATTTCGGAATAATCGTTTTTAATATTGTTTTAAAAAAGTTGTCACCTCCAAAACCGCGTGACCTTTAAAATTAGGCTCCGCCTCTTCACGCGAATTTCCACCTTTTTCAATTTTCGTGAACAAAAAGGGCTCCCCGACGATTCGCAACCCGACGCTTCGAAACCGCGTCATTTCGCCACTCATGTCGATATTTATACCGCGAATTTTCGAAATAACGGGTTGCGTGATATCGGGTTGCAAATTGACGGGTATCAAGAGCGCGTAAATTATGTTTGTCGCGGTTTGGAACTGCTGTGTTTCGAAATGTCGCGGTTTGAATTCTGCGTGAGTGGCGGAATGACGCGGTTTCGAAGCGTCGGGTTGCGAATCGTCGGGGAGCCACAAAAAGTGTAGGAAAATAAAAATTTCATGAAATTCGCGTGAAGAGGCGGAGCCTAATTTTAAAGTCCACGCGACTTTGGAGGTGACAACTTTTTTAAAACAATAATAGCATTGCGGACCTAAAAAGTGAGTTTTTTGGTGTTTTTGCAGGATAAATCTTTACGAAAATCGAAGTTTGGGCAATTTTATGATATTAAAAGATACAATACATACATACATTGTACAAAGAAAAACAGGTTTTACTGAAAGAAAAATAATAAAAAAATGCGACAGTCGAAAAATGCGCAAAGACGGAAAGTGCGCCATGCAAGTTTGCTGGCGCGCCAGCAAAGTAGGCTCCGCCCACATTTCCAATTCTGGACACAGTGCGGTCCAGCAAAATTTTCTGAGCATGCATATCACGAGCGGGACTATTATTGGCATTATTAGAGGCCAATCCCAGCCTTTTCTCCTTATTAAATTTCCATTAAATAGTCACTCCACCCACTTCTTAACAAACTTCCGGTTCTCCTCAATCGGCGGCACAACCGTATACCGTTTCCCAAGCCTTGCTAGCGGCTCTTCAAAATCCTGATCAAGTCCAAAAATGATATCCAGAATCTGGTCAGAATGCACAGCCAAATACTTTGATGGAAGCCCTTCCACAATCGCCGTCACCAGAATAAAAGTCTTCTCGTCAAGCGGTGACGTCTTCCTACAGTAGGCAAAAAGCGGAACGAGATCGTCGACAGTATGGGCTCCGTGAGCAACACATTGCACAAGCCACGCGATTCCTTGGATGGAGACCGCCTTTTTGCGATATTCTGCCAGTGACAACTTCTTTTTGTGCATTTCTTCCATCACATCTTTTGGTGTCTGCATCCAGTCGTGAAGTACTCGCCAATGTGGCGTTCGATTTAGCGGGTCTATGAGCATACTGTAGCGAGAAATGTGCACGCGAGCAAAGATTGATGAGAGATCGTCGGGGAATTCTGAATTGGTGATAAAGTTAGGAAAACCTTTCTGATGATTGAATAGTTTTCTAGGGGGCTCTTTCGGATTGGAAATTCGACAAAATTGAAATGTCACGTTTTGGAAATTGCGTGAAAATAGAAATGTAGCAGAGAAGAAATGTGTCGGATTCGAAGTAAAATGGCAATGGAGCGCGTTTGCGAGATTTAGCGTAAAACCTGTAATTGAAGTACACCTGTATTAGAAGTACACCTCTAATAGAAGTACACCCCCAAGAGGTTTTTGAAAAATAGAAGTACACCCTCTAATTGAAGTACACCCTCTAATAGAGGTACATCATCGAGTGAATTAATTTGAAAAAATTTTTTATTCCATTTTTAAAGCTTTTTTTCCGTTTTTCATTGGTTTAAAGAATTTTTGAATTGAAAATCATTTGAATGCTCGCGACACAAGTGTCCAACACGTTCATGGAGGAATAAGCTTGCAGCATTTTAATTGACGAGCGCAGATTTCAAATTTTTGAGACCCTGACAAAACCGGGGAACAGCCCCCTCAGCGCAATGGAAATGACGTCTCCCAGCGGATGTTCCAAGACTCTATCGACCACAGACGATTAAGCTTATCTCAACAGTTAGAACCTATTAAAAAAGACAGAATTGGGAAATTTTGAAAACTGACCTAGTTGGGATTTTGAGCACCACCTCGCGAGAAAATGGTCTGGTAAAATGTCTTTAGCTGACAGGGGGAAAAATTACCAAAACCGGGGAAAAATTTGCATGTCTGCGGCGAAGTTTTCCTAGAATTGTATAACCCTTTCAGTCTAATTGAAGTACACCTGTATTAGAAGTACACCCATTTAGGGCGTTTGAAAAATAGAAGTACATGTACTTCAATTACAGGTTTTACGATATTTTTTAAAACGACTTGTTCGATATTTTTCACGTTTTTCTCGATATCTTCCACGTATTTTAAGATTTTTTCCACGTTTTTTTGTCGATTAAAAAAATTCCACGTATCGAAATCGAAAAGAATCGAAAAAAATACGTGAAAAAATCTAAAAATACGTGGAAGACATCGAAAAAAAAACGAAAAATATTGAAAGTCGTTTTGAAAATGAATCTCGCAAACGCGCTCCATTGCCATTTTACTTCCAATTCGACACATTTCTGCTCTGCTACGTTTCTGTTTTCACGCGTTTCCATTTTTTACGTTTCTGATTTATTACATTTCTATTTCGTGGATTTCTATTTTCACGCAATTTCCAACACATGACATTTCAATTTTGTAGAATTTCCAATCCAAAAGAGCCCCCATTTGACCATTTTGGCGGGCCGGAATCTTTTTCTGGTTTTTTTTTTCATTTTTTAAGTCTTGGTAGATTTTTCAATAATTTTCAGCAGCTTTTCAAGGTGTTTTCTATATTTCTTACTACAATTTATCTTTGATTTTTCATGATTTTCCATCGATTTTTTTTTTACATTTTTTGTCCAATTTTTCTGGTTTCAAATAATAATTTTCGTTAATTTCTCCCACAAATTTTCTTTGCTTTTTTGTTCATTTTCTAGAAACTTTCCTTGAAATCTCAAGGTTTTTCCATAACTGTTATACTTTTAAAAAAACTCACGAGAACACATTAAAGCCAATCTTTCCAGGTTGATTGAGAGATTTTCCTGGTCGAAGAATCGTAGACAGGCGATCATGGAGCATTCGACTGTAAAAAAGAAAGTGTTTAAAAATACCCTTATTGTCAAAAAAAAATATATATAAATAAAGCGGAAAGGTTGCGGTACTTACTCAGGAAATCATTTAGCTAATAGCCATCGGCCCGAATTCGATGGCTATTAGCTAAAAAATTTCCTGAGACGGTCATTGCTTTATTTTTTCGGTTCTGGGACGTTTCGAAACGTAGCATTTTTCGTCAATTGACACCAAAACACACGCGCACACAATTTTCGAAACATCCCAGAGCCAACAAAAAAAAAACAGACTCACTATAAAACCTCACAGGAATGTCCACAATGTCTGATAACTTTAAAAACCAGTTCATCGCCATGTCTTTCACAGTTTTTGGCACCTGTTCCACTGAAAAAACAACCGGCAGATCAGTTTGACCAATTTTATTCCGCGCCTCATTGGATTTCGTCACCAACCGATCGAAAACCAATTTTCCAAACGTGTCCACCACATCTATCGCCAAGAGCCAATAGTACGGATACTCTTCTGAATACGGTGGGATTGATTGAAGTAGATGCGCCGATTCGGTGACTATCTACAATATTTCTTCGTGTATATTAAATATTAATTGAAATTATTTATACCTTAAACGCCTCCACACGATCCTCTCTTCCCCACGCACTGATCAAATTCTCTCTGAGCATTAGAAACTTCTGTGAAACGTCTCCGGCTCTCTTCAAACTTTTCAGATTCTTCTCGTCCGCCAACAATTTCAGCCGCCCTCTCAGCATATCGATTTGAGACATTCCAAACTCTCGCGGCTTTGATATTGATGCAATTTGCGCGCGTTTCTCACGCCACGCTCGGAAGTCTGGCAATTCAATGTCAAACGTTGAGCGATCCGATTTTCGATTTTCTAGGGTATTGTCCAGAGAAAAGGTTCTGGATTTTGTACCATTTTGCAGAAAAATGTCTTTATCCAGGTGATCATCGGTGTCAGACACGCCAAATGTGGCTCCTGAAAAGAAAAGAAAATTAGAAGATGTCCAGAACCTGAGGAGCCTGCCCAATTGGCGCCAATACAAATACTTTTTCTAATTTTTGTTGTTTTTCTTTTCGTTTTTGCCCAATTTTTCCCGTTTTTTTTTGAGACACCCACGAAAAAGGGGGAAAGTGTTGCAACGTAGGAACGAAAAGGGGGGAAAATGGGCAGTTGTCTGTACAAGTGCCGCACGGTTTTTTCTGCATTTTTGGAGAATGAGCAATAGTGTTTTTTTCTGCTTTTTTTGCCTGAATTTAGTTTTTTTTTTGGGTATTTATTGTCTATTCGTGACAAATGCAGGTGTGCTTCATTGAACTTCGTACTTTGCGAGTTTCATTTTCGTCACCAAATTATTTTTCCTCTTTTTCTTCGATTTTTGCTAAGATTCTTCGTTTTCGTTGATATTCCTTTGTTAAAATGCCTAATAACAAACAAATTCGTAATATTTTGTGAAAAATTTCCTATTTATGCCCAATTCAATTTTTTTGAATTACCGTAAAACCTGTATTAGACTTGCATGCAAGTTCCAGTTCCAAAACCTCGCCGGAGTGCAAGTTTATTAGACAGACAAGTCTATTAGAGGGTGCAAGTATATTGTTTCAAAGCCTGGACCGGGTGCAAGTCTATTAGACGGGCAAATTATCTGATTTATGCCACTTTTGCCAACGTTAATACGTTTGGTTAGAGGGGCAGGTCTAATACAGGTTTTACGGTATATTTTGTTTTTCTCATAAATTAATTATTTTTTGGCCATAAATACGGGTTTTGTCCGATATTTTGACAATTTTTCTGGTATCTAAAAATTCGCTATAAAATTCATCGAAAAATTTACGAGAAAATTGGAAAAAAAAACGTAAGAAAAACCAAAAATTTGGAATGTTAACAAATTTTTCAAAAAAAATATTAGAATTTGTCCAAAAGGAGTACACGAGGTGTGACCGCTGGCCTAGAAAACCAACGGCCGTCGATTTGGAGGTTATTTAATTTTTTTTTCATTTTTGTCATAAATTAAGTATTTTTTACGCCATAGACCAGTGAAAATACGGTTGTTGACCTTTTTTAAACTCTTAGCTACCAAGCATAAAATTCACCAAATTTTACGAGTCCAATGGAATTTTTTGATAAATTTTTCAAAAAAAAAATTAGAACTTGTCCAAAAGGAGTTCACAAGGTGTCGACTCTGGCCTAGAAAACCGACGGCAGTCGATTTGGCACCAGTTCAATGTTTTTTTTTCGGAATTTTGATGAGAAGACCTTCACAAGGAGTACACGAGATGGCGGCAAATTAAACCCATTCGCTGCGAGATTAGGTCTCGCAGCGAAAAACTGCAGAGCATCGGAACGTCGAACATACAAAAACAGTAAAAAACTACCAAGAGGGTCTTCAAAATCGTACGTCACCGGTGCATCAACCTTCTTCTCCGCCTCTTCTGCTGTTGTTTTTCGCCTCGTCCAAAACGCCGCCAACTTGTTTTTGTGGGCATCGGTCTCCTCTAATGGGTGTTGAATCGCGCGAATCGCCAGGTCGGTGTTCGTCTGGAATTTTCCGGCGGCGCGTCGCACTTTCCAAAGGGACGATTCGGCCGCCATACCTGTGTTTTTTTTTAATATATTTTTCTTATATTTCTGGAGATTTTGAGAAAATAAAAAAAGCAATATTTTTATGTGCAAAACAAGAAAAAAAAACAAAAATGGAGAGAAAAATATTGAATTTTGATGAAAAATTTTCTTTTCCGAGAGGAGTACACGACGAGTGGACTAGGAATTTTGTTGTCGGATCCTAGGCCATCACGAGGGAAATTGAAATTTAATTTTTTTGTTTTTTAAATTGTTGTTCTTTGGGCCTTAAAAGTGCAATTTACTTGTTTTCTTGCACTTATTGTAATTTTTCAGCCAGAAATAAAACAAAGAACAACGATTTATTGACAGAAATCATAAACTACCGACCAAACCACGCATTTTTCAACAAAGAATTAATCTGATCGGCTGTCACTCTTCGCTTGCTCATCATCGATATGCCATCCGCCAATGGCGCCCAGAATGGTGGCGAATCTGAAGGTTAGTCGTATGGTAATGCAGAAAAATTGCAGAGTTTGGGAAATTTTGCATTTTTGACATTATTTCCCGAATTTTCCCCAACACACCTTCCTCATCAGACGACGACCTGTCAGTTTCGTACAGAAACGGTCTCAAATTTTGATTAGAGCGCACTTGATTGTACATTAGAATTGGCGACGGATCATAGTCGAATCGTTTTGCCTGAAATTTAATTTTTCACGGTTTAGACGTGATAGCTAACGGAAAACGTCTTGTTTTTCGTTATTAAAAAAAAAAAACTTTTTTTAATTTTTAAATGGGTTACGGTCGCACTCATTTCGACTGTGTCAAGGTGCGCTCCGAGATATTTCGTGGGAAAATTTTAATAGTTTTTTTCCTTTTTTTCCGTTTGAATGACGGAAAAAAAGAAAAAATCCGTGGCCGCGAGAGTTTTTTTCCGTTGCTTTTCTAGGCCATCGCAAAAGTTTTTTAGGCCCCCCGATGTGAGACCTGCGAAATATCGATTTACGGGCGAATAATTTTTGAAAAATTTTTTTCTCACAGCGGAGGGCCTAAAAAACTCTTGCGATGGCCTAGAAAAGCAACGCCTGTCGGAATCCAGCAAGCTCGCCGCCCACGTTTCCGCGCACGTCAGAGGTCACGTGAAAATAGTTTAAATAGTTCTGGCGGCGCGCAATTTACACCACTGGTGAAGCGCCACGGGCCCGCAGCGGGCCCGCCGCGGGCCCGCCAGCGCACCGCTGACAGCTAAAAGAGTACACGCGTGGTGCACGCAGCGGGCCCGTGGCGGGCCCGCCAGCGGCTCGCTAGCTGCTACATCGCGGGGGTGACTCCCTTCTTGCTTTTTTCTTTATTTGATATTTTCTCATGAAAACTAACACAGTTTGTGTTTTAATCAATATTTATTGAAAAAATAAAACTAAAATTCAATACAGCAATTATTTATATTATTCCAAAATTCGTCGCTGTCGTTGTCCCACTCATCTCAGCATCGTTCGTCCTCACAAGATGTGGCACGTGTCTGAAAATTCAGTAAATTTTGCTGTGTAAGAGATGCGGCATCCCGGAGGATGATAATTTCTTTTTAAATTTTTATTAGGCAAAGCGCTCTAATTTGTATGAGACAACTTCCGTTCAATTCAATTTCTTTCCTTAATCATTTGAAGTCCAAACTTAAAAATGTATAATTGCTTGCAACGGACATTGAAACATATTCGCTTTGACTTGAGGAAACGCGAACGAAAACTGCTATCACATGGGCATGAGACAGCAAACGTGAAAATTTTTACAAAAAACGCCCAAATAGTGTCAGTTTTTATATCATTTAACTTTGGGCCTCGTTTGTATTAATTTTCAGTTATGCTTCGAGCGCGTTTGCTCTCTGCCGGTGCATGAGTCAATGGTCCCATAACCGTTACAATCAATTCCTATTTTTCGAGTATTTTCACTGTCTATAGATGGATGGACTCGTTTATTCAAGAAGAAATATCAATTGTTCAATGCTTGACAAAATTTAATGAAAAAATATTACTCAAAACTCATATTTTTGTTTTATTTTTACTAGAAAAATTTCGGCGGCTTTCCCCGGTGTAACGGTGAAAATACCACAAGTGCCTTCAGTATGCTACACTTAAAACTTAACCGATTTGTACCAAACTTCGGCAGCCTTGTGTCACTTGGTTTTAAATATGTTTCGCCAAGTTTGATGCAAATCTGTCCAATAGGCGCTGAGAAAACGCTTTACACACGAAATCTCACACGGACACAGATACAACAGACATGAATAAACACTTATATTTTTATTGAAAAAACAAAAATGTTGAACATGTACTACTGAATTAACGGTTTACAAGTCACATAGGTGTTTTTGTTCGTAACAAAAGACGCCTAATTTTATTTAACGGTGCTTTTTTTTAAATATTTTTTCCGAAAATGCTGCACTTTTGCATTTTTATTGTATTCAGTGATGTTTTTTTTAAAACTTTATTTCAAAATTACTTTATGTTATCTTGATTTTAGCTATTATATTTTCGCGAGTCAGGCTTGGTCGGAAAAAAAATTTCGAAAAATCGGATATCGGGCTTTTCTATGCCTTTTTGAAGTAAAATATTGTTTTAAGCAGAACACTTTCTTTAAATAACAACATAAAACTAATTTGAAAAAACCAAAAACCACTCAAGACCCACGTTCAGTCCAAAAATACATATTTTCCGAAAATGGCCGAACGTAGGACTCACAAAAATTTTAAAAGCAACTGAGAAATAGCAAGATATGCAATTTTCGTAATGAAAAAAATTGGATATCCGATATTTTCGAAAAGCATCCTCAGGGAAAAACTCAGGTATTCGATTTTCCGACCAAGCCTGGTGCGAGTTACTGATTTTTCATGTTAAAAAGATAGGTACGCCTCTGGCAAACAATCATTTCCCACTGTTCTTTTCCTACGTTTAATCATTTCCTACCTTTTTCAAAATATATTATGTCAGTATAAATGAAACCATCGAAATAAATTAATGTTTTCTGTGTTCGAATATCGTTTCTCAGCAGAATATGTTTAAAAAAATTGGAAATTGATCATTTTCGGCCAGTATACGAGTATCATATTTTGGAAAAAGGTAGCAAGTGATAAAACGTAGAAAAAGAACAGTGTGAAATAATTTTTTGCCTCAGCCTTTAACCTATTCAATCGGAAGAAATCGATATTTTTCGTAGCGGCGTGCCGCATCCATTAAAAATCATTTTTAGGGCATACCCTATTTAAATCCGCTCATAAATTTCATTTCTTTTTCTTCTTTAAGACGTTTTTTTTTAAATTTTTGACAGTAAGAAAAATTAAAAAAAAAAAAAGAAAATCTTACCGACGTCGGCGGTGTCGAATTTCGGTTGTCCTGTTGATACCTGAAACAAAAAAAAATAGAAAAAAGTTATCGGGCATATTCAAACAAAATTAATAAAGATTTAAAAGAAAGATAAATGATTTGAAAAACGCCAGAAAAACATAAAAAATTAGAGTTTTTTGACAAAAATAGTCCAAAAATGTTAAGCCCCGCGCACTTTGCAATCTGGGCGCATGATTTGGCAACCATGCTGCGCGCCTCTTGTAACACGAATAACTGGGCAGTATTTTTTGCTTCCGTTGTTATTTTTGGAATATTTTTGCTGAAAGATCAAAAATGAATATAAAATAACTGAAACCAACTGAACAAAACAGGAAAATTACATGTAATCGCCTTAAAATTGGGATACTGAGCGATGTTAGCCTGCGCTCAACTCATTTTAGACGTCAATCCGCAGACACCGATTGTCATCGTTGTTAAAGCGGTAATTGCAGTATTATAGGCTGTCAAGCCTGCTGCGCCGACGTGCACTCGCTATTGATACTGCATTTAGGGGGGGGGGTTGAAAAAAACAAGGCACGCTAAAAGGCGATAAAGGTCTCTTTAGCAGCCGATTCTACACGCCGTAGAAATTTGTTTTTCTATAAGAACTATAATGATTAAAAAACGCTTAACATCGTGACAATCTCCGTAATTGATAATGTAATTTTTAATAAAAGCTGCTAAACTATTGTTAGCAGATACTGTAAACTTTGTCACTGAAAGTGCACTTTTGTTAGAGTAAGTTTATTGTTTATAAATACGAATCATTCACAAGACATAAACTTCATTCACGTCATTTATTATTCATATCTGAGAATTCCACCGCTCGATCACGCAACGTGAACTGCAGACTTTCCTTTTTTCGAATACCGCCTACTATTGCCTACATCTGTTTTATTTGAATGTTCGTATAAACTAAAGATGTCTTTAATTAGAAAAAAAGTTCTTAAACAAATATCAAAACAAACTAAACGTTTATGCAACTTATCCGCGGTCGGTCAAGTCCAATTCTTCAAACAAAGTCTTCTAAATATCTCATCATACGCGATATCATTCGCATAAAACCGGGAAAAAAACATTTATAAACTTTCTTGAGACAAAAAGTTTACCATCGTCAGCTGGCCGCTAGCGGGCCCGCAGCGGGCCCGCCAGCGCATCACCAATGAATGCCAGCATTTTCGAACAAAAACTCAACTAACTTGTGTCTTATGTGCAATTTTACATGGTTTAAAATAACCAAAGTTCATTTATAAACCAATTGGAAATAAAAAATTTTCAACCTTTCAGCCACCTGCCAGATAGCATAGCCGCCGCGGGCCCGCCAGCGGCCAGCGAGGGCACCCAAGCGCTGGCGGGCCCGCTGCGGGCCCGTGGCGGGCCCGTAGCGTCTGCGGAGCCGCCGCGGGCCCGCGCGCGGTTCACCAGTGACTGTGACTTTAATGGGGTTATTCACGAAATGGCAAAAAATGGCAAAAAACTGCGCGAAAACTCGGAAAATGCTCCGATTGATCTGAAATTTTGGGAAATGAAGGATAAAACTCTCCCGGACATTCCCACAAAATTTCAGACCAAAATATCGATTTTAAGCATTTTCAGACAAAAAAGCAATAATGCTTAAAATCGATATTTTGGTCTGAAATTTTGTGGGAATGTCCGGGAGAGTTTTATCCTTCATTTCCCAAAATTTCAGATCAATCGGAGCATTTTCCGAGTTTTCGCGCAGTTTTTTGCCGTTTTTTGCCATTTCGTGAATAACCCCATAAAAGAAAAATATCAAGAAAATCGAGTGCCTGCTCGACAAGATGGAAGAGTTTCATCGATTTTTGCGTCAGGCATTTTCCTCTTTTCTAGAATTTTTCGTCCGATTTATATTCGAACGTGATATTAATCAAGAATTACAGAAAATAAAGAAAACATTGGCAGAAATGTGATAATTAAAGCGAAAATCATAAGGAAAAACAGGACGGTGGGCGGAGCTTCGCAAATCCTGACTCAACGCCAGTATGCAAACACTGAGTGCCAATTCAAATGAAACTAAAATAAAGATGTAAAACTCTAAATTATGGGATTATTCGGAGAAATTTAGAAAAAATTCAGAGAGTGCTCCGATTTGTCCGAAATTTTGGGAAAGTGTCAAAAGTACTCCACGGCGTGTTGGACGGAACGTTGGAAAAAAAAAATTAAACTGCGCGGGCCCGAAAAAATAATGCTGCCCTAATTATAGGCATGGCCGTATTTAGCAAGAGTGCAGAAAATTGAGAGAGCGTGGCGGGTGTTTTGCTCTGATTTCTCTAAAACTCACTCCAAATGCATGCCAAATTCTTTGTTCGATTGGAGCGAGTTTTCGGCGTTTTATACCGAGTATAGCAAACTCTCACTGGATAGACGCAGACAGTCAGCGGAGCGCGTTGCCAATAACGTTCCGGGTAGCACGCCGTGGTACTCGCGAACGAGTTTTTTTTAAATTATTTCCCGAATTTTCAGACCAATTATGCCTGCATCGCGAGAAGCAGGCAGAAACGTGGCAAAAACCTGTAGCAGCGTCGTGTATTCACGTTATAGTCGGCGAATACATCATCAACCTCGCTCTACTGCAAAACTCCTGTAAAACCGTGTTGCACTTGCAAGATTAACTCGAATTCTTGTTTTATACTTCTTTTCAACGGAAAATGACGTATCCACGACGAGTTGCAGTTAAAATTTGATTTTTCGCTTCAAAAAAGGCGCAATACACTGTTGAAAATTGAAAAGTGCCGTAGAGCGAGGCTGATGATGCATTCGCCGAGTGTATTTTTTTTTCAAGCCACTTTTTCAACGCGTTTCTGCCTGCTCCTCGCGACGCAGTAATATAATAGATTCGTGGCAAAGTGACAATTTATTTCACGTTTTTTCGAAAGAATGAAGAAATATTCAAAGAAATGAAGAGATTTTTCGTCTCCCAGTTTCACTTGAAATGTCACTCCAATCCAAAATTTTCACCCAATTTTTCTACATTTGTCTCGATAAATAACCCCAACACAGTTCAAAACTTCCCGAAAATTCCAGGAAAAAGCTAGCTTCGTTACGAGACCCACTGTTTAGAAATCGATTATTTGAAAGAAGGTACGTTTAAAATTACTGTTTTTTCAGTGCCGACTCAACTCTTGACGATCCTAAGTCCTAATGAGCCAGCTCATATTCCGAGTCGGAAACAGAAATTTCATAAATTATTTCAAAAAAAATTCATTTCAGAACTCAAGTGGTCTTGCATCGGTTTTTCTGGAAATTTTCGGGAACTCGACTGGACCGCAAATTGTGGCTTAATTCAAGTACCTGGATATAATAGGAGAATACCGTGTCGCAGAATGCGTAAAAGATGAAAAGTGCGAAAAAACTGAACAAGTTCATCAGATTTCACCCTGCAAAAAAATATGTAAATAGATCGACAAAAACCCCAAGCAATTGGAAAATATGGTAGCATAATTTATGTATAAAGACGACAAAACACGGAGCAAAAGGAGCAGCTTTTGCCAATTTCAGAGTCAACTAGGGGAGGCGTCACCGGGACGCGTATAATTATGCTAATTAAGTTGTGCTAATTAGCCCACGTCACTCACAGATTTTCTGATTTGAACAAACTTTGACAAGTCACGCCACGCTACGCGAGCCGGGCTTTAAAAAAACAATGAAACGAATTTTTGGAAGAAAGAAAGGAATTTGGGCGTCGAGGAAGACCCCCAGGAGACAATATGGTGTTGACGTCATACGTGCCGTGCCCCTTGGACCGGGTCCATTTGATAATTTTTGTCGACCCGACTAGTGGTAAATATGCGAATATTTTTGGACTTTTCAATTCAGCAGAACATACGAAAAACAGCGAAAATTTTGTCCCAAACCGCGGAAAAGGGCGAATTTATTTAAAATATGCGCGATA
Source organism: Caenorhabditis japonica (assembly GCA_963572235.1). Lineage (NCBI taxonomy): Eukaryota > Metazoa > Nematoda > Chromadorea > Rhabditida > Rhabditidae > Caenorhabditis > Caenorhabditis japonica. Next base: position 18,105,658 of record OY754343.1, on the reverse strand, counting down.
GATCTATTGTCTATATACCTATGGATTCATTAAAAAATATATATATTTCCAACCATCACGACGTCCGGGATTGGAAATGTGGGCGGATTTTTTATTAATTTTATTTCTTTTCTGTCATTGTCAGTAAAGCCCGTCAGTAAAAGTAAAGAAAAGTAAAACATTTCCTGTCTTTAGCGATAGAGCGCGGTTGCATCTGTGTAAACCAAACAAAACAATTTTTGTTTTATTATTTATTTTTAGACCAAAAATGATTCACCATCATAAATACAATGGAAAGAAAAATTGAGCAAAAAGTTATTAGAATCGAAAAAAACTGTAAACATTAAACAACGGGTCTCGGACAATTTGAAACGCCCAAGTGCCAAAAAAAGATCAAAACATGAGATTTAGGAGGAGTGGATATGGACGTTAGCATCATGAAAAGTTAAAAGAAAATAGGTAATATACAAAAATACAAAACCGGAAAACAATACCTGGCAAATGGGCACTGAGACGTTTCGAAACGTCTCGAAATTCAAAAATCGGTCGATATTTAAAGAATTTGTCAAAATTGGCCGGAAAATTCACACTAAAGTTTCGAAACGTCCCAGAGCCTTGGAACAAAGGAGGTGGGGGGCTAAAATTGAATTTTAAAAATTACTTGGATAATATACCTCGGCGGATGAGTAAGAGTAGCCAGAATGATTTGATGGGAACGCATAATTCATCGATTGATTTGCTGCGAACATTTGTGGAGTCCTTCCAGAAAAGTCCAGGAACGCGTCAAACGGCATTGACATTGACATCGGCGTGACAGGGTACGATCCAGATGACGTGGACATTGAAGGCGTTGAAGGCACCGAATCGATTCCAGGCGGTGTTACAGATGGCGTGGGGAACATGAAACCACCATCAAAGAAAGGCTGCTCCATTGAAGGATACATTTGATAGTTAAAGTACGGATTGTATTGATTGATTCCATAGTCACCAGGCATCATAGTTGGCCATTGTTCTTGAGCAACATTTGAGTGAAGATCAGGATTAAGATCCAAAGCAACAGCACTTCTCTTCGCAACCGGATCTTCACAAGCTTCTCCCAACTTTCGTTTGCTGCCTTTTCCGCCGTTTTTCTTCGTGGTAAACTTGTTGTTTACGGATTTCCAGGTTTTTATGGTGCCTGAGATATAAGTTGTGACTGGGATGAATTGCGCCTCGAGATAAGAAAGTGTTTGTGGAAAATCGCATCCGTTTTGCCAGATTGTTAGAACAGGCACGTAGCGGTACATTGAGTGGACGAAGATCTGAAAGCAAACGAATTTAATATTTGAAAAAGGGTAGAAAAGACACAAAAACCTACAAAATTGTCTCCCTTGACGTATTCTTCCTTGTTCACCAGCTTGACCTGATTGAAATCGATCGCCGATTTCATCCATTCCGCACCAGTCTGACATCCAGCCGGATGAATGAAAACTCTGGAACTGTGATGGGGAAGAGCATTTCGCTTCTCTGATTTCACGAAATTGACGCCATCGGTATCAATAGTCACTCTGAAGAGATAAGATAAATTGCAAATCAGTATTAAAAAAAAAAAATTTAGCCACTCACCTCACATTATCAATCATCTCAAAGTGAATGCTGATCTGGTAGATTTCGTCGTTTTTCATCCCAGACATTTGGAATTTGAGCTCTGGAAAGAGCAACGAGCCACGGCGAGCAGTCATTTCCATGTTCGGGTACATTTCGGCCCATAGCGTGCCGTTGAGCAGAGTTGCTCGAATTTGGTGCATAGTTTGATTCATGGTTTTCTGAAAATTGAGAGTAGAGCCAAAAAACTAGATGATGAATAATGAATGGATTCTCTGATCTGTTTTTCCCCTTTTTGTACCTTCAAGGATCCATTGGGCGTGTCCATGTTCTCAGGGTCCGGAGGCGTGTCATCCTGTTTTTGTTTCGCCCCTTCCTGTTATAGATCCGGAAGACAAGACACAGGTGCTTATAACTTTGACACCATCTTCACCTTTGACAGGTGCCTTTGATCTATAATATCTTTTCCACGTGCCTGTAAATAAATGGTGACACAGTGGTAGGGTGATGTACCGTAATCTTGTGCGTGTATGCGTGTGTGCATGGGGCCGGTCTCATTTCTTGGTTCTTGCACAATAAACGGCCCTATACACAAGAGATTAGGGTAGGAGGTTTGGGGAACACATTTGAAAAAACCAGGGATGAAGCCCCGCCCTTTGCAAAGGGGTGAGGCATAAATAATAGGATGAGATTTTGCGTCAGTTCTGGCCACTGCACACCGCGCCATGCGCGCAGAGTTGTTTTTTTTTTTCATTACGTATTTGCGCAAATTCTCAAACAGTCTGCAAACACGGCGGTATCACCATTTCAGGAATACGCGTCCGCCGCGGTGTGCAGGCACCAGAACTGTTGCCAAATCTCATCCTATTATTTATCCGCTCACCGTAAAATGTACGAAAAATGTACCGCACACAAAAGTTGCACTAAAGATTGGAAACTACGTCCCAGAACCGAACATATGCCAGATATATAAAAAAATTAATTAAAAAGTTCTCGAAAATTCCCCACGAACAATCCGCTATGAAACGACGATACCACGTGAAATCAGTGCGACCGTAACCAGCAAAATATTTAGCGGCGGGACCCGATTTTTTTTTGCAATTTTTATCTAAATTCGTTCATTTCGCGTAAACTCCAACAACCGGATATGCTCTCTCAAAGAGGTAACGCTTATCTTATGGACCTACCGTATTTCCAATAATTTAACCACATGCCCTTATATTGTTTCATTTCATCACAACTGCCGGGTATTTAGAGGTTTGCACACCAAACTTAGGTCTCGCATGCCTGCTTGGTTAAAACGTGTTTTGCCGAGTTTGATGTGGTGTGCAAACCTATAAATACCCGGCACTTGTGATGAAATGAAACAATAGAAGGGCACGCGCATAAATTAAAGGAAATACGGTATTTATTTGAATTAAAATAATTTTTTTTATGTCATTTTAATCCAATGCAGATCGGCATATGTATTAATTAATTAATCTGAATTTTGAACCATTGAGTTTGAGCCTTTCTGCAAATCGTTTCGAGAGCTACTGGCCAAATAAATGCGCCTTTAAGGAGTGTACTCCGAGTGGACAAGATATCCAATGAGTTCAGTTCGAAACTACTAACATTGATAATGGTACGTCCAAAGTAAAAAAAAAAAGCGCGCACTTGTTGTTCTTTTGCTTGTTTGGCGGTAAACAACAAAGAAAAAGACGCAAAAACAAAGTTACTTTGGACGCCTCTTTTCGTCTTTTTTTGCGTTTTTTTTTTTACTTTGGATGTACCATAACATCTTGTCCACTCGGAGTACACGCCTTATGGTACGTCCAAAGTAAGAAAAAAGCGCAAAAAAAGACGAAAAAAGGCGTCCAAAGTAACTTTGTTTTTGCGTCTTTTTTTCTTTGTTGTTTACCGCCAAACGAAGTTGTAAACATGTTTACAATTAATTTTTTGCTTGTTTGGCGGTAAACAACAAAGAAAAAAAGACGCAGAAACAAAGTTACTTTGGACGCCTTTTTTCGTCTTTTTTTGCGCTTTTTTTCTACTTTGGACGTACCATTAAAGGCGCATACATTTATTTGGCCAGGAGGTTTCGAAATGATTTACAGAAAGGCTCAGACTCAGGAAAATTCAGGTTAATAAATTAATGTTGTTTTTCATTGAATTATTGTCGGCCCGCCAAAATGGTCAAACGCGCTAGGCTGAACTCAACGCTACGCGATTTTCATTTTGGTTTCCAAATTATTTCATTTCACGTGTAAATTCAACGTGAAATGAAATAATTTGGAGACCAAAATGAAAATTGCATACCGTTGAGTTCAGCGTAGCGCGTTTGACCATTTTGGTGGGACGACAATAAAATGTCATAAAAAATAGTATTAACTCAAATTAATAGGTCTATTAAAAATTTAAAGTGTCAATCTTTATTATCCTCTTTGTTCCAGAACTCCTCCGGATTTCGCTGCTTCGGCTTCTTCAAAACAAGGCACTGTTGATGAAGAGAAGAATATTGCTACGACAACAGCAAAACATCCAGGAAAACATGAACTAAAATGCAAAAAAAAAAGAATCTGCGAGGAAATTGTGAAACAAAAGTTTCGTTGAATTTCAAAATTACACAAACACCGCGTTGTAATTTCTTGTTTTCTCAATATTTTCCTTTTCCTCCTACCCTTATCTCTTGTGTATAAGGCCGCTGACAGGAAAGTGTTCTATAAACAAGAACGTCGATATCGGAGCGCAGTTCGACGGCTATTAGCCGTTTTTGATGGCTAACTCTGACTCCTGCTAAAGGATAAAAGCGATTTTCAAGCGGCAAAAAGCTATTCGCAAACAACTAAATGCTATTTTCAAGCGGCTAATAGCCATGTAGCTGACAATATCCGACACTCCCAAAATTCCCCGAGAAGTCTGGCCTTATACATAAGAGGTTCACCCTCTTTTTTGTTTGTTTTATTTTTCATTGTTACCTTGTTTTTTTGATAAACGCCATGCCGGCCAATTAGAGTAGGAAAAATGGTTACAAAACGTGGTCCTTTTGGCTCTTCTTCCTGTTATAGATCCGAAAGATTCAGGTGCTGATAAATATGACACCATCTTCACCCTTGACAGGTGGTTGACCCCTTTTTGATCTATATTAGCTTTGCCACGTGTCTGAGAATAAATATTTGGCTCTGGAACGTTTCGAAGCGACACAGAGCCCTAAATTTGCACTAGTTGACGTCCCAGTTTCGAATTATTTTAGTTTTGAATGGTCCTAGTTTCGAAGTGACATTGAACTTCGCTCGAAATTCGGTAGAGCGCGTTTGCTTTGGCTCCGCCCACGGTTCAAATCCTAGACACCGTGAACCATAATTTTTTTCGTCAAATCTCAAAGGCCAAGCCATGGAATTCGAAATGTGCTTCAATGCATTTTGTAGATGGCTATTAGCCGAAAATTTCGAGTGTAGCTGTAGAGCGCGATCGACTCTGTGTAAACCAAACAACAATTTTTTTGTTTTATTATTTATTTTTGGACCAAAAATGATTCACTGTCATGGAAATTACAATGGAAAGAAAAACTGAGCAAAAGGTTATTAGAATCGTTCTCGGACGTTTCGAAACGTCCGGAAGAAAAAAAAAACAAGTGAAAAGTAAGATTTAGGGGTAAGGGGGGATGGACGTTAGCATCATGAAAAGTTAAAAGAAAATTGGTAATATACATAAATACAAAACCAGAAACAATACCTGGAAAATGGGCACTGGGACGTTTCGAAACGTCTCGAAATTCAAAAATCGTTCGATATTTAGTGAATTTGTCAAAATTGGCCGGAAAATTCACAATAAAGTTTCGAAACGTCCCAGAGCCTTGGAACAAAGGAGGTGGGGGGCTAAAATTGAATTTTAAAAATTACTTGGATAATAGACCTCGGCGGATGAGTAAGAGTAGCCAGAATGATTTGGTGGGAACGCATAATTCATCGATTGATTTGCTGCGAACATTTTTGGAGTGCTTCCAGAAAAGTCCGGGAATGCGTCAAACGGCATTGACATTGACATCGGCGTGACAGGGTACGATCCAGATGACGTGGACATTGAAGGCGTTGAAGGCACCGAATCGATTCCAGGCGGTGTTACAGATGGCGTGGGGAACATGAAACCACCATCAAAGAAAGGCTGCTCCATTGAAGGATACATTTGATAGTTAAAGTACGGATTGTATTGATTGATTCCATAGTCACCAGGCATCATAGTTGGCCATTGTTCTTGAGCAACATTTGAGTGAAGATCAGGATTAAGATCCAAAGCAACAGCACTTCTCTTCGCAACCGGATCTTCACAAGCTTCTCCCAACTTTCGTTTGCTGCCTTTTCCGCCGTTTTTCTTCGTGGTAAACTTGTTGTTTACGGATTTCCAGGTTTTTATGGTGTCTGAGATATAAGTTGTGACTGGGATGAATTGCGCCTCGAGGTAAGAAAGTGTTTGTGGAAAATCGCATCCGTTTTGCCAGATTGTTAGAACAGGCACGTAGCGGTACATTGAGTGGACGAAGATCTGAAAGCAAACGAATTTAATATTTGAAAAATGGTAGAAAAGACACAAAAACCTACAAAATTGTCTCCCTTGACGTATTCTTCCTTGTTCACCAGCTTGACCTGATTGAAATCGATCGCCGATTTCATCCATTCCGCACCAGTCTGACATCCAGCCGGATGAATGAAAACTCTCGAACTGTGATGGGGAAGAGCATTTCGCTTCTCTGATTTCACGAAATTGACGCCATCTGTGTCAATAGTCACTCTGAAGAGATGAGATAAATTACAAATCAGTATTAAAAATTAAAAATTAGCCACTCACCTCACATTATCAATCATCTCAAAGTGAATGCTGATCTGGTAGATTTCGTCGTTTTTCATCCCTGACATTTGGAATTTGAGCTCTGGAAAGAGCAACGAGCCACGTCGAGCAGTCATTTCCATGTTCGGGTACATTTCGGCCCATAACGTAGCGTTGAGCAGAGTTGCTCGAATTTGGTGTATAACTTGATTCATGGTTTTCTGGAAATGGAGAGTAGTGTCAAAAGACTAGATGATGAATAATGAATGGATTCTCTGATCTGTTTTTCCCCTTTTTGTACCTCCAAGAATCCATTGGGCGTGTCCATGTTCTCAGGGTCCGGAGGCGTGTCATCCTGTTTTTGTTTCGCCCCTTCCTGTTATAGATCCGGAAGACAAGACACAGGTGCTTATAACTTTGACACCATCTTCACCTTTGACAGGTGCCTTTGATCTATAATATCTTTTCCACGTGCCTGTAAATAAATGGCGACACAGTGGCAGGGTGATATACCGTAATCTTGTGTGAGCGTGTGTGCATGGGCCGGTCTCATTTCGGGGTTCTCTCACAATAAACGGCCCTATACACAAGAGATTAGGGTAGGAGATTGGAGGAATAGTAAAATATGAATCTGTGAAGTTTCTGACGAAATCGTGGAAAACATTTGAAAAAAACAAAGGAAGAAGGCCCGCTCATGGATTGTATGAGAAGGGGATTGTCATTCTCTTGTCTATCGAGCCATGCCTAGATGTGGTCCTCCTGTGACTGTCACAACTCTGGAAGTCATCAAAACAGTAAGTTGGAGAATTTTCAGAAACCCAGCTAGGAGCATGAGGACGCAGCTCCAGCTCATCGTTCCAAAGCCACTCAACAGTGGTGCAAGGACAATTTTCCCGAGTTGCTGCAGAATGACCGTATGGACTACGCAGGTTGCGGATATTTGACCCAAAAGGTTTCCACAAAAACTAATCAAGCTTGGGTGCCCTGAGGGTGGGACGATCTTGAAGGCGGAAGATTCAAAAAGTGTTAATTCTATTTGTTTTCTAATTGTTTGTGTCGACTTTTTTGCCAAAGTTATGGCGTACAAAACGCATCCTATTATTTATGCCGTACCCTGTAAAATGTAGGAAAAATGTGCCGCAGACGAAAGATTGCACTAAAGTTTCGAAACTACGTATATAGCATCGAATTATTTCATCGGCCGGCCTTGACACGACTATTGTCGTCCTGCCACGTCGGTCAAACGCGCTCCGCTGAACTCAACGCTATGCGATTTTCATTTTGGACTCCAAATTATTTCATTTCACGTGTAAATTCAACGTGAAATGAAATAATTTGGAAACCAAAATGAAAATTGCATAGCGTTGAGTTCGGCGAAGCACGTTTGACCATTTTGGCGGGCCGACAATAGATTTTTTGGCCAAAAATTCTGACTGCTGTAGTTTTTTGTCTTTTTTTCTGAATTCTGCATAAGGTTTTTTCCTGTGCTGAAAAAATAAGAAACATAGGAAGAGCTGTTGATGAAGAGAAAAACGTTGCAACAACAACAAATCCAGGAAAAGAAAAACAAAAATCAGAAAAAAAGAAACTGGTGATCCACAATAAAAGTTTTAGTTGACTTACCGATGTAGACCCTATTACTCAAAGTGCTATAAGTCAGCTGAAAATGGTCCGATCAACCCATAGTCAACGAAAATCATACTTTTCGTTTTGAAAATTCACTTTAAAAATAAGTATCGGGTCCTGAAAAATCTGGAAAAAAATTATTTTTGGGTCGAAAATTTTGGCATCTGCAATTTTTAAAAAATCAGTAGTTTTCAAAAATGACCAAATCCATTTTAGGAGCTTGTCAAAAACATAACGGGGAAAATTCACGCAAATTTTCAGAATCATAACCCTCTCCATTCAAAAGTTATACTCGAAAAACCAAAATATGATATCTTACTGTAGAAGTTCGCAGACAGGAAAACGGCCCAGTTGGATGGCTATTAGCCGTTTTTGATGATTAACTCTGACTTCCGCTTGTGCACGCACCGATCCCTGTTTTCGACGGCTAATAGCTATTTAAAACGGCTAATAGCTATTTTCAAACGGCTATTAGCTATATATTGTCCATTCGCGAAGAAAGCAAGTGCGCTCCACAAAACTTAGTACTTCGTGGATTTCATTTTCGTCGCCAAATTATTTCAATTCACGTGTAAATTCAACGTGAAATTAAATATTTTGGCGACGAAAATGAAATCCACGAAGTTCTAAGTTTTGTGGAGCGCACTTGCTTCTTTCGCGAATGGACAATAGCTGCCAATATCCGCCCGCGCCCGAAATTCCCCGAGAAGTCTGGCCTTATACATAAGAGACTCACCCTCTTTTTGTTTTATTTTTCGTTGTTACCTTGTTTTTTTGATAAACGCCATGCCGGCCAATGCTTACAAAACGTGGTCCTTCCTGTTATAGATCCGAAAGACATAGGTGCTGACAAATATGACACCATCTTCACCCTTGACAGGTGGTTGACCTCTTTTGATCTATAATAGCTTTGCCACGTGTCTGAGAATAAATATTTGGCTCTGGGACGTTTCGAAAAGTCCCAGAGCCCTAAATTTGCACTAGTTTCGAAACGTCTCGAAGCCACAAAAATTTAGTTAAAAGCCAATTATTCATTTAAATCTGAAAAACCTCAAAACCATGACATAAATAAATATTTACAAAGCAACGCAAAAAAAAAAAAAAAAACAAAACAAACCAGTAAAAAAAAGATCTATTCGTTGAGCCCGAACAACATTTTGATATCGGTCATCGTAAGTTTCGTCATCTTCCGACTCGCCGTTCCATCCAGAATCGACGACGCCAACTGCAACTTTGAATTCTGCAACATCATCACTCGCTGCTCGATGGTTCCCTTGGTGATGAGTCGGTGGATGAAGACGGGCTTCTTCTGTCCCATCCGGTAGATTCTGTCGCAAGCCTGCTGCTCCAGCGCCGGATTCCAGTGCAAATCGACCATGATCAGGTGGTTACCGCCCGTCAGATTGAGGCCCACACCGCCGGCGGTAAGTGAGAGAAGCATCACTTGCGCACCGCCCTTCTCTCGATTGAAACTGTCCACTCTTTCCTGACGATCTTTGACTTGAACTTGGCCGGTGATCGAGGTGTATTTGTAGCCGTTGGATTTGATGTGCGCTTCTATCAAGTTCAAAACGGATACCCATTGGGAAACGATGACGCTGAAATTGATCATTCTATTATGGACTTCAGTGTAGGAAAAAAAATATATGCAGAATTGCTATTATTGTTTTAAAAAATTTGTCACCTGGCGAGAGGCGCGAACTTGAAAAATAGGCTCCGCCCCCTCGCCAAGATTTTTCTGCAATGGCTGCAGCTCCGTTTGCAATTGCGCCGCGCGCGATTTTCCGCGTGGAATTTTCTCTCATTGTTTTTCATTTTTTCCGCCAAACTTTTACAAAAATACATATTAAAACTAATTTTGTCATTTTTAACAATTTGTTAATTTATGAAATAAACAATTTTTTTGCTGGAAAACGATTTTCTGGCATTCTTTTTCAGATTTTCCAGGTATTGTTTATTATTTGCCTGGCTATCGATTTAAAAATGTGTGAGTTTTAATTGTTAATATTTTTAAACTTTTTTAAGACAATAATAATATTTTGCAGATGACCCAGATCATCGCCAAATAATGCGCAAAAACTGCCGACGAGAAATGAATAAATGCGGCAGAATTTTCTGGTCCTTTGGGAAAGTCGGTGGCATCGATAGAGGCGACAGCTCTCCCTATTTCCAGAAAATCGCGATCCTCCTGTGAGTTTTTATTTTATGAGAAAATGGTATAATGGATTCGTGGCGGAGTGACAATTTTTTTCACGTTTTTATTCGAAAAAATTGAAGAAATCAAGAGAATTTTCGTCTCACAGTTTCACGTGAAATGTCACTCCGTCACGAATCAATTATAAGTTTTTTTGTAACCTTTTTTAAAAGCGACAGTATATTTGCATATGCTGGCTTTCGCTCATCTGCGCATCGCGTGGATTTTTCTTTCGTTTCAACCTCATATGTTTGGATATTTTTCAGAGACGGCAATCCTTCAATTTGCCCCGGCCTGACCTGAACACGCTTGGATGACGACGATTGCTTCATTTGGAAATGAATTCTACGTGTTTTAATTTTTTTATTTATTTAAATTTAATTTTTAATATTTAATCAAATTTTTCCAGTACCTTTCTGAAATGAAGGTTTTGGGGGACAGGTAGGCGATGATCGCTCGGCAGGATCCATAATCTGCTGATATTGTCTGTAAACTTTTTTTCCAGGATAAAAAATAAATCTTCGATGAATTCTATGTGTTTTGTTTGATCAGAGGTCTGAAATTGTTGAAAAAATGACAGAATTTGGCTTGATTTATTTTTTATGAACCTATGAAATACAATGGCAGCAAAATTCGTCTGCATAGGTACAGAAAAAATTCAAAAAAAATCATTGAAAAACAATAATTTTATAAAAATTCGAAACAAATAAATAAAGCAAAAATTCGCGCAAAAATTCCTCGCAAAAATATGGAAAATACGTTTAACTATGTATTTCTTGTGAAGGTTTGGCGGAAAAAATAAACAAAAATTCCAAGCAGAAAATCGCGCGCGGCGCGCTTGCAAACGGAGGTGCAGCCATTGCAGAAAAATCTTGGCGAGGGGGCGGAGCCTATTTTTCAAGTTCGCGCCTCTCGCCAGGTGACAAATTTTTTAAAACAATAATAATAGCCATTTTCAATGACAAAGCCCGACAAACCAAACTCACACTTTTTCCTTCTTCTCCATAATCTTCTCGACAATGTCGAGTGTCTTCCGCATTTTACAACTGAGATAGTCGGGCTCGAAAATTCGTGTCGACGTCTTCGGCGACTTTTGACTCCCATCTTCTTCCAGCGACATATTCGCCATAGTTTTCTCCATAATATCGTCAAGTTCCTCCAAATTCACGTCCGCCTCATCTTCCCCGCCAATCAGCTGGAATGCGTCCAAATCTAGACCACTTTTGGTGATCGAAAAGTGAACACAGGCCTGACGGAGTCGCATGAGGAGCATTAAAACGCACGTCATCTGCTGGAACTTTGATCTCGTGTCCAGATTTCGAGGTCCAACTGTAATTTTTTTGTTTTTTGTTTTTATTTTTCATTTCAATTTTAACACCTATTGTCGAACCGCCAAAATGGTCAAACGCGCTCCGCTGAACTCAACGCTATTCGATTTTCATTTTGGTGTCGAAATAATTTAATTTCACGTACAAATTCAACGTGAAATGAAATAATTTGGAGACCAAAATGAAAATAGCATAGCGTTGAGTTCAGCGAAGCGCGTTTGACCATTTTGGCGGCTCGGCAATAAATATATTATCGTTTTAATATTCTATTCGGTTACCATATTCGCCCGCGCGAAAATTCCGTTTCCGATTTTCACAAATCTAATTTTGCTTTTCCGGAATTTCGGAACCTGTTTTTTTTCACTTTGGACTGTCAAAAATTCTGATTTTTGGAAGTTGCAATAAGGACAACACTTTCCTCGGATCTGGGACGTTTCGAAACCTGCCACTTCGAAACTGGGACGTTTCGAAACATTTTTGCGTAGTTTTTCGCCCATTGACACCAAAACACGCGGGCATTTGGTTTTTTTTTTCCTTTTTTATCGGTTATTTTTATTTTTGGGAATTTAAATACAATAGTATGCCGCAAAAATGCACAAAAGTTTCGAAACGTCCTAGTTTCGAAGTGACAGGTTTAGAAACTTCCCAGTTTCGAAATGTTTCAGTTTCCAATTGTCTTAGTTTCGAAATGGCAAGTTTTTAATTGTCTTAGTTTCGAAACGTCCCAGTTTCGCACCGTCCTAGTTTCGAAACGTCCTAAAGGCCTAATTTTGCACTAGTTTCGAAACGTCTCAGTTTCGAAATGGCAAGTTTTTAATTGTCTTAGTTTCGAAACGTCCCAGTTTCGCACCGTCCTAGTTTCGAAACGTCCTAAAGGCCTAATTTTGCACTAGTTTCGAAATGTTTTCGTTTCAAATTTTCTTAGTTTCGAAACGTCTCAGTTTCGAATTGTCTTAGTTTCGAAATGACAGGTTTCGAAACAAACGTTCCAGAGCCCATTTCTCAACCGATTTCTGGGAAAATTCAAAAAATTAATTTTTAAAAACCCAGTTTTTATATTTTTGGAATTTTAATTTCACACACCCGCTCAGATTCTTTCGTTGCGTTCAGTCGAAAAAGGCTCTGGGACGTTTCGAAACTTTGGTGAATTTTTAGCGCTAAATTTTCCGGTAAAATATTTGACAACTATTTTATTCTTGGCCGATTTTTGTCACTATTATGTGTTCACGAACGACTGGTGCTGACGACGCTCCACTGTTCCGCAGAATTCGTTGCGAGACCGCAGTGAAAAACTGTGGAACATCGGAACGTCGTCAGCACCAGACACATAATAGTGCAAACACAGCGACGAAAAATAACGGCTCTGGGACGTTTCGAAACTTTTTTTTTTTAACTTTTACGTAGCATTTTTTGCCAAATGACACCAAAAACACGCGCATTTGGTTTTTAATTTTTCTTTTCATCAATTATTTTTTATTTTTGGAAATTTAAAGCCACTAGTGTGCCGCAAAAATAGTACTAAAGTTTCGAAACTTCTTGTTTCAAAACATGCCAGGGCGGCAAGAATATTGAAACTAAACTCACAATTAAACGGATTCTGCATATCATCACCATTCTTCCCCCGCCGCCGTCGAACGTATCCAAACTTCACCATGTCTTCCGATTGTTCCACAATATTTTTGATAAACTTTTTCGCCGCATCCATCATAATTGCATATGCCTGTCCCTCTTCCCCGGTCATCTCAAGCTCGTGGATTTTCAACGTCTTCTCGGCCAATTGTACCAATTTCTTGTTGGTCACCGCACACGTCTGCTCTTTTGTCCGACGTAGCAGCAGATTTTTGATGAGCAGGTTCACGCGGTCCGCCATGATCGGTTTCATCGGCATAATCGACTCTTTCCAATACTTGTCGTCAGAGAATGGGGGAACGCGGAGGAAACGAATAAGGCTGTAGAGATCCCAGAGATTGTTGTGGATCGGGGTTCCGGATAGGCACCAGCGAGTGAAAGAAGACAGGCGACAGACGGCTCTCGAGGATTGAGAAAGACGGTTTTTGATAGAGTGTGCCTCGTCGAGAATCACACGGGCCCAGCAGATTTTTGCTAGGGAAGAGTCATCTCTGCCTACGGTTTTTCTGATTCCGACAATAGCGGAATCGCCATCAGAACAGGAATCAGAGTCAGAGTCGTCCGCTTTCGACTTGGTCTTAGTCTTAATCTTCTCCACCAACTCATTCGCCACAATCGTGTAGGTAGTGATAACAACATCATATCTAGCTAGACGTCTCGCATCAATATCTCTTTGTTTTTTAGTTCCATGAAACATGTAAACCGAGAGAGTTCCATCAACTAGTCGTCTATCAATTTCCGCCTCCCATTGATGAATTAAACTGGCAGGGGCGATAATAAGTGTGCCATTGGAATAAACCAGACCCTGATCTTTCGCTACTTTTCGTTTCTCTTTGTCCTTTTCTTCGTCGCCGCCATCTTTTCTAGCGGCTTTTTGGTGAGCAATTAGCGATATCATCGATAGCGTTTTTCCAAGACCCATATCATCCGCAAGAATTCCGCCGGATTGCGGTTGTGATTCTCTCCAACGCATCCAGGTGAGACCTCCTTTTTGATGAGGCATTAGTTCTATTTTGAATCCTTTCGGAGTGTCAGTGAGATCCGTTTCTGCCGGTATTGTGTGAGTGGCACTGAAAATGAGGAGAAAAATATATTTATTTTGATTTCTTATCGTAAAAATGTTCTCATTAAAAAAAAAGAAAAACTAGGATTAAAACACACACGAATTTGCACGATTTTCTAAGCTGAACTAATGCTCTGCACTGTGGAGACACAGAGAATGCGATAGGGCGCGTTTGCCTTCGCATACGTTTTTCGCACACTTTTGTCATTTACAACCATTCTGCACAAAACAGGGTAAATTTGATGGGGCTACCCCGAATCAGAACCTTCTTTTTCAGAATTTTTAACTACCGAAATCGGTATATAAAAGTTAGCAAAACCTCATGCTTCTGTGCAAAAGAATTAATACTTTGAAATAAATGAATAAATGCTCACAAGCTCAACGAATGGCGAGCTACTGACTCTCTTTTTGAAATGGTTCTGATAAGGGACAGTTCTAAAAATTTTAATTTTTTGCCAGTTTTCGGTTATTTTTGGGTGATACACCGCTGGCCTAGAAAACCGGCGGCCGTCAATTCGGCGACAATTTGAATTTTTGTCCGTTTTTTTTCCAATTTTCGGCAACGAAAGAGTTAATGGCAAAAATTAGCAAAATGTCGATTTTTGGTTATGCAATTCATCAAAACATTTTTAATTTTTGAATAATTATTTACCGATACACGGGGCTCTGGGACGTTTCGAAACTTTTTTGCATTTTTGCGTATTGTTTTTCGCCAATTGACACCAAAACACGCGGGCATTTTCTTTCGTTTTTATCAGTTAATTTTATTTTTTGGGAATTTGAATCCACTAGTATGCCGCAAAAATTCAACAAAATTTCGAAACGTCCTAGAGTCATACACGGTGTCCAGGATTTGAAAAGTGGGCGGAGCCGAGCGAACGCGCCCCACTGGATTTTTTCGCGCGAAATTCAAATTTTGGAAATTTTTTTATGTTTTTCGGGAAAAAAAGCATAAATTCTTAATTTTCCCAAATGTGCTCCAACGGAATTATAGCTGAGGTCTTTAGAAATTTTTAAAGCCTAAGAACGTAATTTGGTTCAGCCATCATTTCGAAATAATCGTTTTGAGTTTTTTGGTGTTTTTGCAAGATAAATCTTTACGAAAATCGAAGTTTGGGCAATTTAATGGTATTAAAAGATACAATACATACACTTTACAAAGAAAAACATGTTTTACTGAACGAAAAATAATAAAACCAATAAAAAAATGAATTCGAAAAATGCGCAAGCACCGAAAGTGCGCCATGCTAAATTGCTGGCGCGCCAGAAAATTAGGCTCCGCCCACATTTCCAATCCTGAACACCGTGCGATAGGCTTAAAAGAGAAAAAAATTGCTAGGCGCGGTTTTATGCAATCAGAGCATACATATTTTATCGGAATTTGATGCTAAAAACGGGGCCGCCAGATTTCTAGAGTGGATCGTGAATTCTAGGCCACGCTCGTTGTTGTAAAATTCAACAAAAATCGGCCGTTTCAAAATTTTTCCGTCGCGGTGTTTGCACACAATCATTTTAAAGTTTTTCAAGGAAAATTCCACCTACTCTGCTAGCTGCTGAACAATTCGATCCGATATGACTTGCACCTTCCGGTACTTTTCATCCGTCATCTTTCCGCCCATCAACTTTTTATTATTCTTATCCAGCAGCGCGTTGAAATCCGGAGCTGGTGGCGGTCCACCAACAAAATGTCTCGTTGGCAGCAATCCGTTGTTCGTCATCAATGCTCCGGTCGGGTATTTCGGAACGACAACACGTGGCGGAGGCGTGTCGTCGAGCACAATGATCTCGTCTTCGCTCTCGTCAGATTCTTCCCCAATCTCTCCATAATCTTTTCGCCTCTCCACCTCATCGTCCAATAGTTGAAATTCTTGCAAAACGCGCACGCCCTTGTCTGGAAGATGGTCGGAGAATCCGATCAGCGACATTACGTGATTTCTCTGGGCCATTAGTTTTTTAAACGGTAGTTTTCGCAGCTCTTGAGATGTGAGCAGTGGCCTAGGCGCCTCTCTGTTGTCAGGCGTCACTTCGATAATGTCACTATCGTCGTCTAGATTCAAGAGCGGTGGTGGTTTGGAAGCGATAGCGGGAGCATTGATTTCGATTATATCACTGTCATTATCATCGATTTCTGATGGAGGTTTTCCATTTCTGACGTCGTCGTCGTCTGATCGGCAAGGTATAGCGGTGGAGGAAGCGATCGCCGGCATATCCTGAAGTGACAAGAAATTCAAAATTGTGTGTAGACACCGAAAATGACGCGCAAAGTACAAGAAAAATGTATTTTCTACAGTAATCCAACGGTTTTTTTGGGAAAATTTAGGCGTAAAAATATTGTGAAAACAAAAAAGTTGCAACGCGCTGTTTGCGTACTTTTAAAATTCAAACGGTAATCAAAGAAATATTATTGTTTTAAAAAATCTGTCACCTGGCGAGAGGCGCGAATTCAAAAAACAGGCTCCGCCTCCTAGCCAAAATATTTTTGCAACTCTGCGCGCGCCAATTTGCAATCGCGGTGCGCGCGATTTTATGCGTTGAATCTCCGTTACTTTATTAACAAATATCCAATTAAGAAAATCAAAAACTAACTTTAAATCAAAAGTTGCCAAATTCGCTTCAAAATAACAATTTTTATAAAGGTTTCCAGGAGAAATTGAAAGGCACTGGACAAAAATTCGACGCAGAAAATCGCGCGCGCAGAGTTGCAAAAATATTTCGGCGAGGAGGCGGAGCCTTTTTTTTGAATTCGCGCCTCTCGCCAGGTGACAACTTTTTTAAAACAATAATATTTCTTTGATTACCGTTTGAATTTCAAAAGTACGCAAACACTGCGCTGCAATTTTTTTGTTTTCTACAAAAAAAGGTCTGGAAAAAATAGAACGGCTACAAAATAGAAATGAGCGAAATAGAACTCGGTGCGATGGAGCGCGTTTGCATTATTCTTCGAATTTTCGGATTATTATAGGTTTTTTCTAGTATTTTACGCACTTAACAACAGTCAAAATGAAGAAAAGTACAAAATCAATGCAGTTTCAGAAAAAACTTTCATAATCAGCGAAAAACTGAGAAATTGAAAAAACAATGCAAACGCGCTCCACCGCCCAAAGAGTTCTATTTTGTAGCATTTCTATTTCGCTCATTTCTTTTTTGTAGCAATTCTATTTTGTAGAATTTCTATTTCGTCTATTTCTATTCTGTCGTACCCTCATTTTTGGCAATATTTTTTGTTGCATTTTTCGACATTTCCATGAATAGAGAGAGACTAACCGTAATATCCATATTAAAACTCGATCGCTTCTCCTTCACAATCGGCGACAAGGCGACGCTGAACAAATCGTCCTTTTTCGCCGGCAAACCACCATGGTCATCGAAAAACTTTTGTGACGAGCCCCAGCCTCCAGCACCACCACCACCACTTCCAGACGCTTCCAGAAATGAACCAGACGAGTTTTGTTTCAAAGATTTCCTCAAAATTCGCTCTCTCAGCTTTTGTTTGCTCCGCAAATCGTCCGACTCGCACAACTTTTTCGAGATTGGCGACATTGGATTCTCCTTTTCGTGCGAATCCAAACTTCGCTGACGATCCGCATTATCAGTTGAGTTTCTCAAAGATTTATAGGCAGATATGTCGCGAAGCGAAGAAGCCGCTGATTTCGATTTTGGGGTGGAGGTGGCAAAACTGTCTGGAACATTCTCTTCTGCTGATTTGTTGTCCTCGAAAAATGATCGCATCGATTCATCTGGTGCGGCTTGAAGATTGCTGTCCAACACTACAGAATCCTAACAATAAAACATTTTTTTAAACTTTTTTAAAGCTAAATATTGTGTTTTCAATCGACTTGCGACATGAAAACGCAAGTCCGCATCAGGGGTGGGACCAAAAAAAAATTTTTTTTTCGGGTTTTTTTGGATGAGACAAAAAATGTTTTTTTTTTTTTTTTTTGAAGATGCGCCGTAGGCAGGCAAAAAAATTTTTTTTTTAGAGCCACGGAGGCGGAAAATGTTCCGATTTTTGGGCAAAAACTTAGTCGGTATATGCTCCGAATTTACAAAAACTTCTAATTTTCAACAAAAACTTGGAAAATTTCTTTTTAACTGCTTGGAAAAACGCTTTCGAAATACGTATTTTCTTTTGTTTTTTTTTTCGGTAAATTTTTTAAGGACAAAACTATTTTTTTTTTTTTTGATATTGTCGGCCCGCCAAAATGGTCAAACGCGCTCCGCTGAACTCAAGGCTGTACTATTTTCATTTTTGTTTCCAAATTATTTAATTTCACGTTGAATTTTACACGTGAAATGAAATAATTTGGAAACCAAAATGAAAATCGACTAGCGTTGAGTTCAGCGGAGCGCGTTTGACCATTTTGGCGGCCCGACAATAATTTTTTGAGGACAAAATTTTTTTTTCCCACCCCTGGTCCGCATTCACCGTTCTGTCTGCGTCTCTTCAAATATCACTGTGTTCGCGTGGTCGCGCACAAATAAGTGGGCGGAGTCTCGCGTTCACATGTTGCAAGTCGATTGAAAACACAATATTTAAAACTCACACTCTCATTTCCCACCTCCGATGACGTGGCGCCAAGCATTTTAACTGCAAAAAAACTTGAAAATTATGAAAATGAAATAAATATTTGGCAAAGATAATTAAATAACAAAAATAACGCAAAATGACGTCGAAAAATGATTAAAAACACAAATAAAAAGAATAATTTATTGCATTTGCATTGGTTGATTTGAAAGGAATGAATGAATGAACGAGCGGGCAAAGGAAACTTAGCGGAAGTCAAAAATTAGTGTACCGACAAGTAGAGGAAGAAAATATGCACAATAAAAGTGTACAATTTTTATAAATCAAATATTATTACATCGGATGGATTTGTTTGAAGAAAAAGAAACTGGCGGCGGCGCCAACGGTTCCCGCCACGAACATGAATTGCAGGGCGTACCGGGGAATAGTTTTGACGGCGGCGCGAGGCGGTTTGGCGACCTGGAGAGGATGGTAAATTACACTATTGTATTGACTTTTTTTTTTCTGACTCCGAAACAGCCGTTTATATAAAAACCATTTTAAAAGAAAAGTCACATTCACAGAAAGAGAAATATATTTCTGCGCCCCCTCCCCAAGAATAAGACTTACAATTTTTCTATACTCGTTCATATACTTGGTTTTTAGAAGGCAAGGAGGCATCAGTCTTGACAAGTATCTGAAAAAAAAAATGAATATTTTACTTTTTTTTTTTCAATTTTTCTACACATAATTTGAGATGTCAAAACCGGAGAAATTTTTGCAAGTCTGCGGCACTGTTTTTCCTGCAGTCTATAAGTTTTTGTACAAACCTAGTGCCGCAGAATCGCGAGGGGTTGGGCCTCGAAAATTTAATTTTTTTTAAGCAAAAGAAAAAAATCAGAAGTGCTCATAGACAAATCTGAAAATGTATTTTTTCAGACTAAATTTTTCGCAAATTTTCTTGAATAAATCGTGGAAATTATTTAAAATTTTTGAACAACACTTAATTTAAAGGGCTCTTGGACGTTTCGAAAGTAGACGTTTCGAAAGTGGACTTTTCGGAGGTTTTTCTGGATTTTTCCGTCGCGGTGTTTGAGGAACCAGCAAAAAAAAGAAAAATACCAGCAAAAAATTCAGCGAAAATTCGGAGAGTGCTCCGATCGGTCTGAAACTTTGATAGATCATTTAAAAGATACTTCACGTCATTCCCTGAAAATTTCAGACCCAAATATTGATTTTAAAAAATATCGATTTATATTTTTGAAAATTTTCAAAATTGATATTTTGGCCTGAAATTTTCAGGGAATGACGGGAAGTATCTTTTAAATGATCTATCAAAGTTTCAGACCGATCGGAGCATTCTTCGAATTTTCGCTGAATTTTTTGCTGGTTTTTTTATATTTTTTGCTTTTTTTTGCTGGTTTCGAGAATAACCCCATTAAAAAGCTTTTTAAAATGATTGTGTGAAACACCGCGACGACAAAATCCAGAAAAACCTTCGAAAAGTCCACTTTCGAAACGTCCGAGAGCCATTTAAGGGCAGATGTCATTTTCAGAAACAAGAATCATGAAGAAATTATGGCGTTAAATACTTTTAAACAAAAATCTGCCAATTCGCGGGTTTTTACCGGATAGTTGAAAAATAAATAAAATTCTCACACAGCATCCTTAATTATGGCATCAATGGGCAACTCGTGTGGCATTTCTGTCAGCAGACGATGAAGAAACGGCATTTCTCGCTCGCACGCCAAAATACTCGGCCTCCGATAGACGACGACAGCGGACGCGACATAGATGGGTAAAAGCGGCGAGGAGGCCAAGAAGACGTCAAAGAATCGAACAATCTGCTGATACTGCTTTACACTGTGACTGAGCCACGTCAACGGCCACGACAGTGCGAACATTGTGCCGAGCTCGACGGACCTCATAACTCGCTCCAAACTCGGCTCCACTCGCGACAGAATCACGTAGAGCAGGTCCAGCTCGCGTACCACCGATTTTTCCAGCGTTTTTAGCAGATAATTGTTGAAAGCACCGTTTTTGGCGAGGTTTGAGCACACTGAAAGCGCGTCTTGTTGCCCGCAAACCAGGAGAACTGTGAGACAAATGTCGTGAAAGCCCTGATAATAGTTGAAGCGTGGATTGATGCAAAGTACCCGTACAATCAGTGGAATCAAATCCGTCTGCAAGATATCTCGATGGGTGTCTGATATATTTGGAGGAAAGCGTGAGAGCGTCCGGTGAACGTCGAGCTCCACCTGGTTCCATTCTTTGTGCCCTTTCAAATCTTCCAGTGTCAATTCGCCAATTTCCTGAAATAATTACATTTTTTAATTGAACTGTTTTATTTTTTGCATTTTGAATGACCTAGTAATGAGTTCAAACGGGCGAAAATTGCGATGTTCCCGGTTTTAAAACTCCGATTGGCTTGGAATTCTGGGAAATAAGAGCAAAATTACTGGCGACGGAAAATTTCGAACCGAAATTTCGATTTTTAAAATTTTCCGAAAAAAAATAAACTTTAAATTCAATATTTGGTCTAAAAATTGCTAGGCATAGATCAGTGGTTGGACCAAAAAAAATTTTTTTCGATTTTTTTTGGATGAGACAAAAAAAAAATTTTTTAGAGCCACGGAGGCGAAAAAAAGTTCCGGTTTTTGGGCAAAAACTTAGTCGGTATATGCTCCGAATTTACAAAAAAAAACCTCTAATTTTCAACAAAAACTTGGAAAATTTCTTTTTAACTGCCAGAAATACGTATTTTTTTTGTTTTTTTTTTTGGTTAATTTTTTTAGGAAAATTTTTTTTTTGTTTTTTTGGGGACAAAAAAGTTTTTTTTTGACAGATTTTTTGAGGACAAAAAATTTTTTTGTTTTTTTAGGGAACTTTTTTTTTTGTCCCACCCCTTTTCAGGATTATTTTTTCCCTTATTTCCCAGAATTTCAGGTCAATCGGAGCATTTTTCGAGTTTTTTGCTTTGTTTCTTTCAACTCCGCTACTGCGATTCTCATTTTGGTTTCCGAATTTCCGATTTCGTCAGCTTTTCCTTAATTTTTTGTATAAATTCTTCATTTTTCGTGTTGAGAGAGACCAATTTCTGTGAAAATGTTCTTCAAACTGTATTATTTTAGTCAAAAATCCATGTTTTTCTAATTTATTTACCCCAATTTAAAAGTTCCAAGCTCATTTCTTTAAAGGATTTTTATTCAAATGCCATGTTTCCTGCTTTTTACAAAAATTAGCCGTTTTGGCAGCAATTATATATTAAAATCAGTAATTTTCTGCATAAAAAGTAAGAAAACATGGCATTTGAACAAAATCTTTCCAAGAAAATGAGTTTTGAATTTTTTAAAGGGTGCGAAATTGGAAAATTATCGATTTTGATTAAAATTTATGTATGTATTTCGCGGGAAATTTTCACGAAAATTGGGGTAAAATACATTAAAACCAAAACTGGACGTATTAATTTATTTATTTAAAATCACAAAAATACCTCATAGGGCGGTGAATCCTCAAAATCGGACTGCGCCGACTCGAAATCCGAGTCGTACGACGATGAAACGTCGTCCAAATCGTCATTTATCACCAAGTTCGCGGATAAAACGGGCCAAATGATGGCTCTAAACTCGTCGTCAACCAGTCCGCCTGGTGAAATAGCGAAATCTCGTAGCTCTTCTGGAAATTGAGATAATTCATAGAAAATTTGAAAATTTCACATCCAATATCGATTTTTCCTCGTTGTTGCCATTTTCTCCTCCACCCCCGAAACAAAAAAAAACTCACCAATATACAATCCCAAATCATCGTTCCGATGCTTTTTCAAAAATCGATCAATCGCTTCTCTTTTGTTGCGCAACGCGGTGAACTTTGCTTTTGCGAGTGGGCCGGGCTGAAATTTTATTTTATGTTTTGGGGGGTTTCCAGATGAATTGGCTCACCTTCACATAATCGGCGCCAATATCACTGCACGACGCCGTCTGCCACTTCTCGCCGAGCAGCACCTCTTTCAGCGGCGAATTTGGCTCAGAAAACGACGAGTGCATAGGTTAATTGCTGCAAATAGAGCTGGAGAATAAACAGAAAATAGAAGAAAGAGAATGAAAATAAATAGAAGAAAGAGAACAAAAGAAAAAAAAATGTTTCCAAATTGTGCGAACACAGTGACGCGCTTTCGCACAACACAATTTTGTCACAAAGGAGACCCTGACAAAACCGGGGAAAACCACGAAACCGGGGAAGACAAAACCAGGGAAGACAAAACCGGGGAAAAAAATGGACAAAACCGGGGAAAAGTTGCAAGTCTGCGGCGCACTTTTTCCTGTTTTTTCAACACTTCCAGTACAAAACATCGTGCAGCAGTTGCAAAAAGGGGCGGAGCCTCTTCCCCGGTTTTGTCCATTTTTTTCCCGGTTTTGTCTTCCCTAATTTTGTCTTCCCCGGTTTCGTGGTTTTCCCCGGTTTTGTCAGGGTCTCCAATTTTGTCACAAAGCTTTGCAAAGGGCTCTGCGACGTTTCGAAACTGGGACATTTCGAAACTTTAGTGCATTTTTAGAGGTAAATTTCGAAAAATTCTCGGAATTTACCGGTAAAAGATTCGACAACTACTTTATCCTTGGCCGAAATTTGTCAATAGTGCGAACACGGCGCCAAAAAATAGGGATCTGGGACGTTTCGAAACTTTTTCGAATTTTTGCGGCGTACTAGTGTATTTATATTTCCATAAAAATAAAAATAATTGATAAAAGGAAACAATAAAAACCAAATGAGCGTGTGCTTCGGTGTCAATTGGCAAAAAACGATACGCAAAAATGCAAAAAAGTTTCGAACCGTCCCAGTTTCGAAGTGGCAGGTTTCGAAACGTCCCAGAGCCAAAAATAGTACAAAAGTTTCGAAACGTCCCAGTTTCGAAGTGACAAGTTTCGAAATGTCTTGTTTCGAAACGTCCCAGAGCCGCATTCCACAAAACTTGATCACGCGACCTTTCGATTTACATCCAAACCAAACCACTTTCACAGGTGAAATGCGGTGGATGCATATAGTGTCCATAGTTGAACCATATCGTGCATTCATTTATGCATATTAGGCTCGTCCAATTCAGCCACAAAGACCACAAAACTTGAGATCGTTATGGTACGCCCGTAGTAAAAAAAGACGAAAAGAAGAGTCCAAAATCACTTTCCTAATGTCCTTCTTTGTTTGATCTCATCCTGAAAAATCATATGGGGCCTATGTTCAAAACTACTTGCTATTGTGAAACCAAAAAAGTTGCAACGCGGTGTTTGCGTACTTTTAAAATTCAAACTAAAATGGGAACAAATCTCTTTATTTCCCATGCTATTATGGATTCGTGAATGAGCGATAAAACGCGGTGAATTGTGGGGCAAAAGTTGGCTGGTCTCGCCACGATTTTGACCGACTACGGTTAGCGCGAAAAATATTTTTTCTTCTTTTGTTTTTTAATAAAAACGCGATTTTTTGCCTTTTGACTAGCATTTTTTCACTATTAAAATTTTTTGTGTAACCTGGAATGGGTAATTTCGTTTCAAAAACACATTTTGTTGAGAAAAAAACTATGAAAATGAGTTTTAATTTAAAAAAAAGGATAAAAAAAAATATTTTCGCGCTAACCGTAGTCTGTCAAAATCGTGGTGAGACCAACCATCTTTTGCCCCACAATTCACCCGGTTTTATAGTGAAAACAAAAAAGTTGCAACGCGGTGTTTGCGTACTTTTAAAATTCAAACGAAAATGGGAACAAATCTCTTCATTTCCCATGCTATTTCTCTCATTGCCGTTTGAATTTTCAAAAGTACGCAAACACCGCGTTGCAACTTTTTTGTTTTCACAATATCGCCCATTCACGAATCCATAATATCTCGGAGCGGAGCGCATTTTTTGACACAGTTGATTAAAATGAGTGCAACCGTAACCCATTAAGATGCGAAAAAATTCAAAAAAAAAATAACGAACCACAAGAGAAAAGGAAGAAAGAACGGGAGAAACAGATAATTATTTCATCAACGTTTAGATTTAGAATTTGTGTTTCACAAAAACGGGAACAGAAGAACGACCAATTTTTTTTTCTTTAATTAAAATAATAATAAAGTAATCTTAATATAGATCCCAACCGCCTCCATTCAGGCATCATAAAATTAAATCTACCGAAAAGAAACGCATCGTTCAAAAGAAGATGACGGCAATAACAGGAAAACGAGTAGTACATCTCCGGAGAGGAAACAAGAAAAAGGAAGACGAAGAAGAAAAAAATGTCACCGTTCGTCTGCTTCTGGTGAGAGCACTGGGAAGAAGACAGAACAAGAAAAAAAAAACCAAAATAATTAAAAGAATCAGTCCCGCTCGTCCTCCTCGGAAAGAGGGGCCATAGTTTTGCTGGTGCTCAACGCAATCGTAATCTCCTCGTCCACAAATTCGTCCTCGTTCGGCTCCGCGTCCGTATCGACTCCATTGCGAAGTTCGATTCGAGCCTCTCGAATGCTCGCCAAATATTCCAGATTGCGGTTCCGGATGACGTCGAATGCGGCCATGATCTTGCGGCGCTTCTCGATGACTTCCTGACTGGCACGGCACTTCTCGTCGTCGTCCTGCTTGATGAATCGAGCGGCGATCTTTTTCAGGTTCTTCTTAATTTCCTTCTGCTTCTGCTCGCTCAACTTCACGGGCGGCCGTGGTCTCCATTTAAATTGGGCGAGTCGATCCAAGTTCTTTCTGCAAAGTTCGCGTCCCTGGAATGAATAAATTCTGTATCCAAGATCGGCTCCGCTTCGCCCTCCGAGTGTTGAGCAAGTGACAAAGTAGCGACCAGTTGGATCCCAGTACCCTTTGTTGAACAATGGGTGCTCGATGACGTTGGTCCGCTTCGCTTCCGCCAGGGAGGTGTCAATGAAGTAGACATTTCCACCGGAAGAGACTTTGGCAAGAATTGCGAGCCATCCTCCCTTTGGTGCAAATTGAACTTCGTTAAAGTGAACTCCGGGGTCCAACTTGCTCACAAGTTTTGGCGCGTGGCTGTTCGGCTCGATCTTGTAGACTTGTGGAGTGGCTTTGGCGGTGTTACCGACGAGAACGCAGAACTTGTCGCCTTCTGGATCCCAGTCAAAGTGGATGAATGGCTCGGTGAGCGGCAGATTCATCAATGAGACGTCCTTCTTGTCAATCTCGAAAATGTCAATGTGATAGGTGCATCCTCCCTGAAAGCAAACATTTATTTATTTTTGAGGTTTCAGGTTTTTTATCCCCTTTTTTACGAGTATTGGACATGTGGCGTCCGATTTCCCCTGTCGATGGAACATGAGGTGGCAGATAGAATTCGCGCCCAAACGAGACCCAAAAATTAAATAAAAAGTCCCGTTTTCACGATTTTGGTTGTTTCTTCTCTCCAATAATGTGAAATTATTCGCGCACCATTTTTTTTTTAATTTTTGAGCCAAAACGGGAAAAAATTATAATTTAAAAAACCGAGGAACCACGCTTTTCGCGCGGTTTTTTGGTTTTTTGCTATTTCGTGAAAAACTTGATTTTCATTTTAGTTTCAAAATTTCCAATTTGTCGATTTTTTTTCTTAATTTTTTATGGGGTTATTCTCGGAACCAGCAAAAAAAGCAAAAAATAGAAAAAAAAAACCAATTTTCGGAAATAAAAATCGATATTTTTTAAAATCAATATTTGGGTCTGAAATTTTCAGGAAATGTCCGAGAGTATTTTTTAAAGGATCTCTCCAAGTTTCAGACCGATCGGAGCATTCTCCGAATTTTTGCTGGTTTTTTCTATTTTTTGCTGGTTTCGAGAATAACCCCATTATAAAAATGGTTCCTTTAAGGTTTTTTCTTATTTTTTCATTGAAAAAATAACTATTCGAAAAAAAATTCTCAATTTTAGCAAAAATCTATATTTTTTTCCAATTTGCAAAACTTTAAAAAATTCGAGACTTACTTTTTTGCAAGGATTTTGGTTCAAATGCCATCATTTTTCTGTTTTTTTTTTTGCCATTTCGTGCATAACGCCATAAAATTTTTTGTCAGGGTCTAGGAAGTTAAGTTAGTCATCGAAAACGGCGAATAACCGTCAAATTTGGCGCATACTTTTGGCATAGCTAATAGCCAAAAAAATCTGTGAAAGTGATTTTTACGAGAGAATATGTAGTTCGAAGACATGAAAACGGCCTTATACGCACGAGATTAGCGAAATCAAATTTAGACAATGGGGCTATTCACAAAATAGCTAAAACCAGAAAAAAAAAATTCAGATTACTTTCCAGTTTCAAGCTAATAGGAGCATTCTTAGATTTCTTGCTAATTTTTATTTTGCTGGATTTAGCTATTTTTTTGCTACTTCGTGAATACTTACTTGTGATACTTCGTGAATAACCCCATAAGAATTGCAATACTTACCACATATTTAATATCACCAGTGTCTCTGTACGCCTTCTTATTGTATCTCATAGTGTAGAAAGCCAGGCGCTTTCCACACTTTTGCCAGAAAAGTTGAGCATCGGCAACATTGTGTACACGCGCTGATCGAAGTCGTTGCATAGATGGAACTTGAAGAAGTCCGAATTCAGCCGGCACTGCATCTGTGCATTCCGAATAGTAGGCAAGAGTGGTGGCGTTTGGCGCCCATTCAAAGTGCTTAATGTGCTCAATGGTGACAGCTCGTTTCTGGTAAAGCTCGAAAGTTTCCGCCTCGAACACAGAGATTCCATCAATCTTCTTCTCCTTCTCAAGCTTATCCTTTTCTGGAGCCTTGAGGCACGCAAAGTATTTTTCATCGAACGACCACTTGAAGAATGGCCACGTTGGCAACTGAGTCCTTCCTGTGAGCTCAAACGTGGAGAATGACTTCTTCAGCTCTCCGGTTCTGACGTCCCAAATACGAAGACTATCCTTCTCGCAATCCCACCACTTTTCAGTCTCTTCTGGAGCGGCGTAGGTCACAAGGAAGGTTTCGCATGGCGAAAAGTCAATGTACTGCACATTGTCGTGCGCGAAGCGGTGAGCACGAGCGTATTCTGGACCTCCCCAGAGGATGATTCCTCTCTTGTGGATTGTGGAGAGGTAGGATCCGTGTGGTGACCACGTGAAGACGGTTTCCGTCCAGTTCTGAATATAGAAAATGGAAAAAGAAAATAAAGCCAAAATGGGCAAAGGCGCTCCGCCGAACTCAACGCATTGCGATTTTCCTTTTGGTCTCCAAATTATTTCATTTCACGTATAAAATCGCCTCCCGGACGTTTCAAAAGTGGACTTTTCAAAGGTTTTTCTGGATTTTGTCGACGCGGTGTTTCACACAATCATTTTAAAAAGCTTTTTAAGGAAGGAAAATTCCTCAAACATCGCGACGACAAAATCCAGAAAAAACCCTTCGAAAAGTCCAAGAGCCATAAAATCCACGTGAAATTAAATAATTTGGAAACCAAACATGAAAATCGCATAGCGTTAAGTTGAGCGAAGCGCGTTGGACCATTTTAACGGGCCGGCAATACAAGTTAAAATCTTACAGCTCTTTCAGCCTTGTCCAGATCTCCGGCAAGCTCGGGCTCATTTCCCTTCATGTTGGTGAAAACTCCGACAGTCGGCACCCCATTTTTGTCATGAAGAATGGCAAACTGGTCACGACAACGATCGTGTTGCATCCACCACCACAAATCTCCAACATCAGTGTACGGCTGTTTCTCCGGCGTCTTCCAGTCGTCCGCTGGCGCCGTCAATTTTTTCATCTCGGTGAAAAGATGAGCGGTAAACGTGTGGCTCTTGTCGAAAGCATATCCGTCAAGACTTTTAACAGCGAACTGCGCCGACTTGCTGTCAGACCATTCAGTGAAAAGAACTCCCTAAAATCCATGAATTAGGGCATTTTTTAATTTATATTGTACACCCTAATATCTTGTGTATAAGACCGGATTGCGGTTACAGGTACGTTTACTCACTGATGGAATTTTCCGCAATTCGACCCGATTTGGGGTAATTTGTCCACTAGCTGCCCGGGCAGATCTCCCATATCTCGTGGCAAAGGGGGTTATGCACAAAATGACAAAAAAAAAACTGCGCAAAACTCGGAAAATGCTCATATTATCCTGAATATCTGGGAAATTTGGCATGGTGGCGTGGTCAGCTTAAATTCTGATTTTCTATTGCTTTTTTGGTGGTTTTGATTTGATTTTTGAAGAAAAATTATAAGATTAAAAAATCATTTATAGGGCTCTCGGACGTTTCGAAAGTGCACTTTTCGTAGGTTTTTCTGGATTTTGTCGACGCGGTGTTTCACACAATCATTTTAAAAAGCGTTTTAAGGAAAATTCCTCAAACACCGCGGCGACAAAACCCAGAAAAACCCTCGAAAAGTCCACTTTCGAAACGTCGCACTTTCGAAATGTCTACTTTCGAAACGTCCGAGAGCCATTTATAGCGCATCCAGTAGTGGTGACCGCCGCCGTCCTAGAAGCCACAGGTTCGAGTCCGCCCTCACCCAGCCTCTAATTTGGTAGTAGAGGAATCTACGAAGATTGCACGGTCATTTCCCTAGCCAGGAATTGACTTAAACAATGTCTGGCTCTGAACGGTACACCACCAGTCGTCCGCGTACGCAGAAAACCGTGATCCACAACCTTCGGTACTTGAAGAACGGATCGACTTTGTAAACTTTGCTGTTGTTGTTGTTGTATACTCGGTATAAAACGCTGATAACTCGCTCCAATCGAACAAGAAATTTCACATGCATTTGAAGAGAGGTTTATGTGGCGCACAAAGTAAAAAAAAGCACGCGTGAATTTGCGAAACACGCGCACAAAGTGATGCGAGATTTGCGCGATTTTGAAGCGTCATTTTTACAAAAAGATGTTATGCCCCTTTAAAAATCTTACGGTAATTGTTATATTTTCAGTCGATTTTCTCAACATTTTGCGGCAAATTGACGTTTTCTGCGGTTTTAAAGATATTTTTCGATAAAGTAAATTAATTTAGCCCTAATTGAAAGAGTTTACGTAACGTAATCACTGTTTTTTTATTGACCAAAATATCGGTTTTAAAAATTTTCATTAAAAAAATAATTTTTTTTTAAAATTGATATTTCGGTCCAATTTCTTCGAGCATATTGTGAAAACAAAAAATTCACAATATCCAGAATTATTTTTTGCCCTTATTCACCAAAATTTCAAGTCAATCGGAGCATTTTCCGAGTTTTGCGCAGTTTTTTGCCATTTCGTGCAAAACCCCATAACACAATGCTACAAAGTTATTCAGAAAAGGATACAACAAAATAAAGTAACATTTGAATTGCAGACATGCCGGCAAAAAAATTAGGTAGGTATCAAAACAATGGAAATTTACTTTAAATAAGAGAAAACAGTGATTACATGACGCAAACCCTTTCCATTAGGGCTAAATTAATTTACTTTATCGAAAAATATCTTTAAAACCGCAGAAAACGTCAATTTGCCGCAAAATGTTGCGAAAATCGACTGAAAATAAAACAAGTACCGTAAGATTTTTAAAGGGACATATCATCTTTTTGTAAAAATGACGCTTCAAAATCGCGCAAATCTCGCATCACTTTGTGCGCGTGTTTCGCGAATTCACGCGTCCTTTTTTTTACTTTGTGCGCAGCATTAGAGAAATCAGAGCAAAACATCGGCCACGGCTCTCTCAATTTTCTGCACTCTCTCGTCGCCAACGTGGCCGCGTCCACCACTGTGCGAAGGGAGCGCGTTTGCAGCGCTCCGTACTGAGAATAATATAGACTTTAAAAATATTGATTTTTTTGCTGAAAATTTTTAAAATCGATATTTCGGTCCAAAATTTTATGAGAATTTCATGTCCGGGAGCTTTTTTGCCTTTATGTCCCAAAATTTCAGGTCAATCGGAGAATTTTCCGAGTTTTCATGCAGCTTTTTGCCGTTTTGTGCATGACCCTATGAGGTCCGTTGTGGTGAAGAGTCCGTTTTTGGCGCGGAGACCAAAAATCTATTCATTTCTTCTGCTAAATATCTTTTTTTTTATATATTTCGCTATTCAAAATGTCCGCCTGTTCGCTTTGAAGAGTCAGTGTCTAGTTAAATCGGTTTATTTTTTTTTCTGTCACTGCGCCGATAGGTGGCAGATCAGGCTTGTTTCTACATATTTCGAATAAAAACGTGGTTTAAAGTGTCGCCCCCACGCGATATAAGCAGCTACATGGCTATTAGCTGTTGAAAATAAATATTCTTGTGCCAAATCAGCGATCGGCACCAGTTTGAAGCGGATTAACACCGTTTTTCGTGATTTTTAACCCTATGCAGGAGACTCGGCGTAAAAAAAAATGTAATGGGCCATTAATTTTCAATTGGAATTTGACCGATAATTAAAGGCACATCGAATTATTCCATTGGCCGGTCTCGACACGACTAGCGAAGGGGTTTGTCTACGGTCCATTGGCATTTTTGGAGCCGGCATGACGGATATAAGCAGCTACTTGGCTATTAGCCGTTGAAAATGGCTATTCTCAACCCAGCGATAGGCACACATTTTGAGTGGATTTGTCCCGAGTTTGGCGGCAATCGGCACCCAAACAGGAGAAAGCCATCAAAAACGTCTAATAGCCGTAGAATATTGGCACATATTACGTATTCCTGGAATGGCGATACCGCGGTGTTTGCAGAGGACTGTGTGAGTATTCGCGCAAATTCCCTAAAATGGACGGCTAATGGCTAATAGCCAAACAGCCAAGACCTCCCAGAGAAGGTGATTTTTAAATATGTTTAAATTTTACGGTGGAAGAGTAGTGCAGACATAAAACCGGCCTTATACACCAGAGATCAGGGAAAATACGATACGTACCAAAGTGCCTCCTTCGGCGCTTGGCGGCAGGTACAATTTCACGGCCGGGTCAAGCTTCTCGAGCACTTTTTTCAACACGCTCTGAAGTCTTCCAAGACGATCGGCGCCAACCAGCGGGATGCCGGTAATGAAAACGCAGTTGTCTTCAAACTCCTCAATCACGGGTTTCTGGTGGATAACGTCTGGGACGAGGGCTGAAAAGGCAATTATAGGGTTAAGGAAATAGCGAAAAATGGTGAAATTTTCTGAAAAATCGATGCCATTTCTTCCTTTTTTCACAATTTCTCTGGAAGCTATCAAGACCAACTCACCATCATCCGTAATATCGTCCACGTAACCTGGTGGATCGGAGAAATCCTCCTCATTTTCCTTATTCATATCAATCTCGACCATTATGTCGCGTGTGTAACCCAGATAGTTTCTAGAAGAACGTATTTGTTATTGAAAATTGAAAATGGCGTGTTAAATAGAGCAATTTTGGACAAAAATCAATTCTGAAAATGTATAAAACGCGTGGAAAAAGTGAAAAATAGGACGCGAAAAAATTGGAAATTTTTTTGCACATCGCTAAACACCGAGCGCTCGTTATTTCGGAGCATCGTTGCGCGCGGGACCGAATTTTTTATCGGCCACGTCCACCAAAAAAAAATTAATTTTTTTTTCAAAATTTTTTTCAATCAATCGATCAATTTTTATTTATCGATTTTTATCGAATTCTTTAAATATTTAAATTAATAAATATTTTATTTTCCCTGAAAATGGATTCAACGAATGAGGAAGAAAGAGAGGTAAGTATTAAAATAAATGTCAAAAAAGCAAAATTTTCAGAAAATCGCCGCATTGAACCACGCAATGCTAAAAGTTCTATTGGTCGAATTTCTCAGAGACACAAATATGCCGTTCGCAGTCGTATCCAATAAAAAATTCCACGCATTGCTTCAATTCTTGCAACCCGGTCTGCTAGTTCCCTATGTTGCCGACTTGTTGGTAAGTTGCTGTTTTCCTTTTTCCTGAAAAAAGGCGTGTGCTTTTAATGAGACGGTTCATAGAAATGTAGAAATTGCGAAGCCCTAGAAAATGAGGTTCAGCTGGACAAAGTATTGTCGAAAAATGCAAAAAAATTGGAGAAAAATGAGAAAATGGGTTAACAAACATAAAATTCTCAAAGAAAAAAATTAATATTTTTGGATATTCTTGGTCCGCAATGACGGTCAAATGCGCTCCGCTGAATAAAATACTTCGCGGTTTTCATTTTGGTTTCCGAATTTCTTTCCAATTCCGTCGGTTTTTCTTTCATGTTTCTATAAATTATTTGTTTTTCTTATTTTTTCTATGTACATAAAAATAATTATTATTCGAGTCCAAATTCGGTAATTTATCAGTATAGCCCCCCCCCCGCCTGATATGACCCCCCAAGGACCAGCATAGTCCCCCCGCCAGTTGATTTTGCCCCGATTTACTCGGTGGGGGGTTATACTGTCTGGGGGGCTACACTGGTATACTGATATACCAGAATAATCCCCCACCAGTAGAAATGGGGGGTCATTCTGATACCTTAGGTAATTTATCAGATAAGCCCCCCACCTCATACCACTATCGCCCCCCTCGGAAAAGGTAAGAACAGCCCCCCACTTCTGTTTTTTTCTAGCGAATTTGCTTAGTTTCCCATATCAATATCGCCCCCGTCATATCAGAATAACCCCCATCATATCAGAATAACTCCCATCATATCAGAATAACCCCCATCATATCAGAATAACCCCCGTCATATCAGAATAGCCCCCCGCTGTATCAGAATATCCTACATATAACAGAATAGCAACAAACCCAGCAAAAATTGAGCGAAGTCGAATTACACCAAATCACTTGCTTCAAAAAACCAATAAAAAAAGAAAAAAATCCTCGAAAACGACAGAAAATATGAAAAATGATGAGTAAAATATGAAAAATGATGACAATTCGGCGTCCTCTACACGAACTATATATGTCAATTCGGTGGAGCGCGTTTGCATCTGCGGGGGGCTATATCCTCCTTTTCCGAGGGGGGTTACACTGGTATTTCATGGGGGGGTTATATTGTAATTTTACCCCAAATTCTTATAGTTTGATAAAAATTTCCCGCAAAATTCACAATTTTACTCAAAATTCGATATTTTTCCAATTTTCCACACTTTAAAAAATTCCAAGCTCATTTTTTGGAAAGATTTTTTGTTAAAATGCCTTATTTTCAACCCGAAAATTTTCCGTTTTGGTGGAAAACCGGTAGGATTTTAGTTAAAATCAGGAATTTTCGGTTTTTCGGTTTGAAAAGTAGGAAAAAATGGCATTTGAGCTGAAATTCTTCAAAAAAAAAGTTTTTAATTTTTAAATTGTGCTAAATAAATTGGAAAAACATCGATTTTCAACAAGAAAAATGATGATTTCATAGAAAAAAAATAAAGGGAAACCCGACGAAATTGGAAATTTGGAAACCGAAGTGGCTGGCCGACAATATTTTTTAAAATATGTATTTTTTATATGCATTTTCTCTCATTCTTTTGCATTTTTCGACATTTCTATGAATAAATATTTGACAAATTATGAATTTTCTGCTCGAAATGTACAATTGGGTTATGGGTCTATTCACGGAAACCAGCAAAATATGCAAAAAATTCAGCGAAAATTCGGAGAATGCACGGATCAGTCTGAAATTTTGACAAAAAATTTCAAAAATACTCCCGGACATGTGCAGAAAATTTCAGACCAAAATATCGATTTTGAAATTAAAAAAAATTCAGACTGATCCGAGCATTCTCCGAATTTTCGCTGAATTTTTTTTGCATATTTTGATGGTTTCCGTGAATAGACCCATTATTCACGAAATATTGGGAAACCAAAAAAAAAACTGAAACTCGTGGTTTGCGTACTGAACATTGAAACGGCAATGAAAGAAGTAACACGGGAATAAGTACGCAAACACCGCTTTGCAATTTTTTGTTGAAAAAAATTCAGCGAAAACTCGGAACATTTTCGGATTGACCTGAAATTTTGGGAAATATGGGCAAAAATACTCATTGATAGAAAATTTTGGACCGAAATATCATATCCAGGAGTATTTTTGTCTTTATTTCCCGAAATTACAGGTCAATCGGAGAATTTACCGAATTTTTTGTTGGTTTTAGCCAGTTGGGGACTCTTTGTGAATAACCCCATAACAAAAAACTGCCAGAAGCCGAATCCACAAAACTGGAAAACGACAGGAAAATCGTTTTCCGGGAAATTAGTTTTGAAAAACGCCAAAAAGATTTTCCTGTCATGTTCCCCTTTCATGGATCCGGCCTCAGTACGAACATATATTTTCCAGAAAATCAACATCGAAGAAATGCACACATTCAAGCGATGGGAACGGTTTGGTAGAAATGACAATCTTGCGATGAGCGAAAGCGAATTAAAGATCGAAAGAAGGAAAATGGCGGAAAAATTGAGTTCAACGATGCCGGAAGAAGTGGAGGAGCCGTGTGAACAATCCTGTTTTTCGGATTCCTCGCCATCTTCCTCCCAGGATCTTTATCAGTACAACGAGGTGGTCGAAATTCGAGATCCGAGAGAGGAAATGACTTATGATGATGATGTTGAATACATAAGAAGTATTTCACCGCCAAGACATGAAATTCAACAAATTCAATCTACAGCTTCTTACTTGAAACGCCCACGAAACGAGAATTGTATGTCACCGTCACCATCAATCCATGAACTGCGACAAGTTCAATCGACGATCCCATACCGTAGACGGCCGCGAGACGAGATTGCCGACATTGTGAACTCTAGTTCGATCCGACTTCGAAACGTGTCCGGGATTCCTGAAAAAGTGAAACCGAAACCACCACCACAACCAAAGGCGAAGCCTATCGTTGCGCTTCCGTTCGTCGCCGGACTATCTTCTTGGCTGTGCATCGTGTGTCATCAAAGAGTTCCGCCGTCTCAACTTCGAGCTGTTGGCGCCAACGACGCCTATATCATCATTTATCTTTCAATGATGAAAGGGCAGTATTCGATGGAAAAGGCAAAGGATACCGCACGATTCAGTCAGTACAAGTGCTGTGTCAACCATTTGACGAACATTGTGAGTATCAAAAACTTATTTTTTTTTCTTTAAAAACCAGGGTGATATTAGATGTTTTGGTTTTGGTAAATTTTTAAGATATTAAAAATCGGCAAAATGTTTTCATTGGGTGCGGCGGGAGCGCTCCGACAATGAGGCTGTGGGCTTGCTCCACAGCAGGGGTGGGACAAAAAAATATTTTCCACAAAAAATTAACAAAAAAAAATGTTTGTCCTCAAAAAATTTACCAAAAAAACAAAAAAAAAATACGTATTTCTGCCAGTTAAAAAGAAATTTTCCAAGTTTTTGTTGAAAATTAGAGGATTTTGTCAATTCGGAGCATATAACGAATAAGTTTTTGCCCAAAAACCGGAACTTTTTTAGCCTCCGTGGCTCTAAAAAATTTTTTTTTTCCTGCGGCGCATCATCAAAAAAAAAAAAAATTTTTTTTCTCACTTTTACCATCGAAAAAAAAAACAAAAAATTTTTTGTCTCATCCAAAAAAAATCCCGAAAAAACAAAAAAAAATTTTTTTTGGTCATACCCCTGCTCTCCAGACCAGGGGTGGGACCAAAAAAAAAAATTTTTTTTCGATTTTTTTTGTTTTTTCGGGTTTTTTTTTGGATGAGACAAAAAATTTTTTGTTTTTTTTTTGAGGATGTGGATGAGACAAAAAATTTTTTGATTTTTTTTTCGATGGTAAAAGTGAGACCAAAAAATTTTTGATTTTTTTTTCGATGGTAAGAGTGAGACCAAAAAAATTTTTTTTTTTTTTTGACGATGCGCCGCAGGCAAAAAAACTTTTTTTAGAGCCACGGAGGCGAAAGAAAGTTCCGGTTTTTGGGCAAAAACTTATTCAGTATATGCTCCGAATTGACAAAAACCTCTAATTTTCAACAAAAACTTGGAAAATTTATTTTTAAATGGCAGAAATACGTACTTTTTTTGGAATTTTTTTTGTTTTTTTTGTGGTAAATTTTTTGAGGATAAAAATTTTTTTTTTTGTTTTTTTGTGCATTTTTTTGAGAGCAAAAAAACTTTTTTTTTTTGGTAATTTTTTTGGGGGACACACGGTGTCCAGGATTTGAAATGTGGGCGGAGCCTAATTTGCTGGTGCGTCAGCAAACATGCATTGCGCACTTTCGGTGCTTGCGCAGTTTGCGACTCTCGAATTTTTTTTTTTGATTTTATTATTTTTCTTTCAGTAAAACCTGTTTTTCTTTGTAAAATGTATGTATTGTATCTTTTAATACCATAAAATTGCCCAAACTTCAATTTTCGTAAAGATTTATCCTGCAAAAACACCAAAAAACTCAAAACGAATATTTCGAAATGGTGGCTGAACCAAATTCGACGTTTTTAGGATTAAAAAATTTCTAAAGACCTCAGCTATAATTCCGTTGGAGCACATGTGGGAAAAAATTAAGAATTTATGCTTTTTTTCCCGAAAAACATAAAAAATGCCTCAAAATTTGAATTTCGCGCGAAAAAATCCAGTGGGGCGCGTTTGCTCGACTCCGCCCACTTTTCAAATCCTGGACACCGTGGGACAAAAAAAGTTTTTTTTTTTTTGGTAACTTTTTTTGGAGACAAAAAAAGTTTTTTTTTTTTTTGGTAATTTTTTGGAGGACAAAAAAAGTTTTTTTTTTTTTTGTGGAAAATTTTTTTTTGTCCCACCCCTGCTCCAGACCATAGATGCAAAAATCTGGTCGCGCCCACGGGTCGGCCCGGGCCGGCCCGTCTTGAATTTTTGCGAACGGATACTTTTTTTTTTGTTTTTAAAGTCGAATAAAGGAAAACGCGAACGCAATTGCACAGCGACCGTTATATTTAAAATTGTTTGTTTTTTTTCACTAATTTTTCGATATTTCCTTGTCTCCGATGACTTTTTTGAGCGTTCCAGATGCGAAAATTCTCGAAATTTCAGTTCCAAATGGTGATAAATCAGTAAAAGTTGTAAGTTTTGAACAATTTAATGCGATTTGCAGTTCTGTAATGAAGATGCGAAAATTGCTCTTTGGAAACGATATGGTGAGGAAAAGTACACTTTAAAATAGAAGTTCCATGTTATTTTTTAGAATGTCGCGTCCAAAGTTCCAAAAAATTTCCCAGAAATAACAGGCACGCACAGTTGAAACCGGTGCTATCGTAGTTGCTTCGCTGCGAGACCTTCTATGTTTAAACTTGAATTTTCCCACAGTTGCTCAATTTTTCTTTTATACGGCAAAATTTAACTTTAAACATAGAA
The DNA here is from genome assembly GCA_963572235.1 of Caenorhabditis japonica. Lineage (NCBI taxonomy): Eukaryota > Metazoa > Nematoda > Chromadorea > Rhabditida > Rhabditidae > Caenorhabditis > Caenorhabditis japonica. The sequence goes on along the minus strand of OY754343.1, from coordinate 18,067,792 downwards.
AATCTCGCAGCGACGGAACTACGGTAACGCCGGTTTCAGCTGTGACCGCCTGTTATTTCTGGGAATTTTTGCGGAACTTTGGACTGCAAAAAACTCTTTTCAAGTGGTTACTTTTTTTACTTTGTTACATTAAACATTATTTTTTTTTTCAATAAAGGTGTTTTTTTTTTTTACTTTATTTCAAAAATTTTTCGAGCAGTGTGCTTCACCGATTAAATTTTTGGCGATTAATCGACTAATTAACCGACTAATTAATCGATTATTTAATCGACGATTAATCGACTAAAATTAGTCGCTTAAAGGGGGTGCCAACTTTTTGGGGAAAGTGGCTTAAAATATACTCTTGGGTGGGGGATTTACGAATATCACATCGAAATCGCACGAAAAAAATTTTCTGATTTTTTATGAATTTTACAAAAAAAAATAGAAGACCACGGGGAGTACACGATTTGGCGCGAAATTCAAACGCCATTTTCTTTTTCATCATTTTTCTCCCGTCTTTTTCCAATATTTTTGCATTAATCTTTGGGAAATATATTACAAACATCATTTCGTGATTTCAGATAGCAAATTAATGCGTGTTGATCACAAAATTAATGATAAAACAAATTCGAAACAAAATTCTCATACCTTTCATTTTTTCCCGTTTTCCTGCTCACTTCCGCATTAAAATCACTCTTTTATCTGTAACTTTTATATTCGAGCAAAAATTTTCACCGGAATATATTCAGAACGTTGAATCGAACAACAGGCAAATATCGCTTTTCGATATTCATGACTAAAATGTGTTTTCGCGATTATCTAAAATTTTAATAAGCGATTAGAGCATGATTTATCGAAAATCGATGATAAAAACGAGGAAAATTACAAGAAAAATAAATATTTCTCGTGAAAATGGAAGTTTCTAGAAGCCGCGGCCGTGGGTTTCCTAGGCCACGGCCACCATTTTTTCGTGTACTCCTCGTGGTCTTCTATTTTTTTTTGTAAAAATCATAAAAAATCAGAGAAATTTTTTTGTGCGATTTCAATGTGATATTCTTAAATCCCCCACACAAGAGTATATTTTAAGCAACTTTCCCCAAAAAGTTGGCACCCCCTTTAATAAAAAAAATTAATCGTCGACTGATTTAGTCGATCACGGTGTCCAGGATTTGAAATGTGGGCGGAGCCTAATTTGCTGGCGCGTCAGCAAACTTCCATGGCGCACTTTCGGTGCTTGCGCATTTTTCGACTCTCGCCTTTTATTTTATTGATTTTATTGTTTTTCTTTCAGTAAAACCTGTTTTTCTTTGTAAAATGTATGTATTTTATCTTTTAATACCATATAATTGCCCAAACTTCGCTTTTCGTAAAGATTTATCCTGCAAAAACACCAAAAAACTCAAAACGAATATTTCGAAATGGTGGCTGAACAAAATTTGACGTTCTTAGGCTTAAAAAATTTCTAAAGACCTCAGCTATAATTCCGTTGGAGCACATGTGGGAAAAAATTAAGAATTTATGTTTTTTTCCCGAAAAACATAAAAAATGCCTCAAAATTTGAATTTCGCGCGAAAAAATCCAGTGGGGCGCGTTTGCTCGGCTCCGCCCACATTTCAAATCCTGGACACCGTGTCGATTAATTAATCGGTGAATTAGTCGCCGATTAATCGTCGATTAAAGGAGCTGTACCGATACAGAGCCGGTTCTATTCCGGACAGTTCTATTCCGGGCAGTTCTACTCCGGGCAGTTCTATTCCGGGCAGTTCTATAGCCGACACATAGCCGACACATAGCTGCTAGATAGCTGACAGATAGCCGCCCCACAGCCGCCAAAGAGCCGCCAAAAAGCCGCCAAAGAGCTACCAAATAGCTGCCAAATAGCCGCCAAACAGCTGCCAGATAGCTGCCAAACAGTTGCCAGGTAGCTATCTGGTAGCTGCCCTATTGGAGAACGCGACCGGTTATACATAGTTTCTTGTACCGACAAATCACGGGTCCGCGTTCGCTATCATTTGAATTTCTTTAATTTGAAAAAACCATATCGACGCTCCGAAATTACGAATCGCGTGTTGTTTAGCGATATGTTTCGTCGATTAATTTAATCGCGATTAATCGACTAATTTCCGATTAAATTAATCGACGATTAATCGACTAAAACATTTTTAATCGACTAAAACCGGTGAAAATTAATCGACTAATTCACCGATTATTAATGGAAAAAACCATTAATCGGTGAATTTTTGATCGGTGAAGCACACTGAACTTGACCAAAGACGGGCACGGGCACTAATTTTCTAGGATTTGTGCCCGGCCCTTTGCATCTATGTCACAGACCTAGTAAATTTTTTTTGCAAAGTTTTGACGAGTATTTTTCGAAGCCATAAAACAGTTTAGAAATTTTTAAAAAGTATTTTGAGTGTATTTTCGGTGCTACCTCGGAATAGAACTGAAGCGAAATTAAACTGTAGCGAAATTGAACTGTACCGAAATAAAACTGTTCGGAATAGAATTGATCGGAATAAAACTGTTTTGAAATAGAAATGTTTCGGAATAAAACTGTAGCGTTTTGGAACTAAATTAGCAATGGAGCGCGATTGCATGGCTTGCTCATTCAAATATTGGAATTTCTCATGCGCGTGCTTTTTTCAACAGTGAGCTATTCATCAAAAATTGTTAGTTTCGTTGTTTTTTTAAATAAACTTTTATCATTTTTTTTTCTCGGCCTGCCTTGACGGCCAAGCAATGCAATCGCGCTCCATTGCTAATTTACTTCCAAAACGCTACAGTTTTATTTTACTACAGTTCTTTACCGTACAGTTCTATTCCGAATGGTTCTATTGCAAAGCGAGTTCTATTTCGCTTCAGTTCTATTCCGAGGTAGCACCGTATTTTCTAGTCCTCCTCAACCCAAATAAGGGCCTAGAGTCTCAAAAAAACATTTTTTTTTGTTTGAACTTTTTTTTCAAGCCATTTTTTTTTCCAAAAAAGCGAAAAAACAATTTTTTTGGGACTCTAGGCACTTTCTTGGGATGAGGACTAGAAAATAAATGATCACGCAAGCTGCGCCCACTCTAGTTTTCCGCTTGTGTATAAGTCCGGTTTCTTTTTAGACGCACTTTCTGACAAAACTAGACAGACAAAACTAGAGAGTGCGTTGTACACACGAGATTAGGGTATTTATTTTTGGCAATAATATTGCTCGTTTTTCCAGTACGAAGAGGCCCTCGAGCAGTTCGGGATCAAAGACCCGTTAATAGATGTTCACAATGCGAACCCAAAATTTTTCGAAGCATATCTAGCAATCAACGAGTTCCGCGAATACTGTCCGTTCAAATTCCCGACAACATGTCAGAAATATGCGGCCCCGTTCTGCACTTCGATACTCAAGTTTTTTGAAAAATATCGACGACAAAATTATGTGCAGAGAGCATTGATTTCAGGTAACACATTAACAAAATATTGACGAATTTATTATTTTATTACAGATCCGTTAGAAGCTTCTAGCTCGAGTGAAAAACCGGATGGAGATGAACCGGAAATTGTGGAATGAATTAGTTACGTAACTTTTTTTATTCATATTGTTTGTTTTATTTCTTAATTTTCTAAATCAAAAATGAATTTCTTTCGGTGTTAAACATCTAGAGATCGTCACGAATTAAATTCCAAAGCATTAGATGAAGAGCTAGAATATAGGCGAAAAGGCAGGTTATTCCGAACGATGCTCCGAAATGACGCATATAAAGGAAGACGAAAGGGAAGAGCCATTTTGGCATCCACGGGAAGGTTTCGGTCTGGAAATTGGGTTTAAGTAAATAGAATTGCGAAAAAACGCTGAAATCCAGCCTACCGTAATCAGGGTTTTTCCTCGTTGAAAAATTATCTGGCTACGGTAGATTTTTAAACCGTTTGGGTCTCGCAGCGATCTTGGCTAAATACAGCATTTCAAAGGAGCATGCGCCAAATTGGGCGTTTTTTTTCGTAAAACTCAAATTTTCATTGCATTTTTCGAGTTTTTGTCATTTTTCGACATTTCTATGAATCTTTTTAATTGTCTGCATTTTTCACAATAATTCGTTGACAGGTCACGAGCCGGAAGTCAGCAAACGCGCTCAGTCGCACAAGGGCATTGACCGATAAAATATTTGAATTTTTCAGATTTTTCAATGAAATTCGCCACCGTCTACGCGAGGACTGCTTCCCGTTTTGAATTTGGCGCCGACTCGCCTGCATAGGTACCCTACGACGCACAACACGCGCGACACTCTTGTCTTCTTTTTTTTCTATGTTTTATTGTATTTTGTTTATATTCAAAGCAAGCCTTGTCTGTATCAGTAAAGATAATAAACGATGCGTAGCACTGGGTTCATATTGTGGGCACATTCCTGGTGGTACGTCCAAAGAAAAAAAAACGCAAAAAAGACGAAAAGAGGCGTCCAAAGGAACTCTGTTTTGCGTTGTTGTTTTCTACAGTATGCAGATCAAACAAAAAAGAACAGCTGAAAAAATGCTTTAAAACAATCCAAAATGTAAACAAGCATGTGAAATTCAAATTATTCGCTTCGCGCGTCACCAAGATGTGCAGGTTTGGCGAGATACTGTAGAAAAAACGACTGTTAATTTACTTTACAAAGTTACTTTGGACGCCTCTTTTCGTCTTTTTTTTTTCGTTTTTTGTCAATTTGGACGTACATCGATCGGGTAGAACAAAAATCGGCAAAAATGTTAAATATTGATTTAAAATGTTTGTCACCACACAAACACAAGCCGATTGAACTTTAATGGGGGTTATTCACAAAATAGCAAAAAATGGCGAAAAACAGCTCGAAAACTTGGAAAATTCTCCGATTGTCCTAAAATTTTGGGAAATGGGGGGAAAAATACTTTGGACCGAAATATTTGATTGAAAATGTTCAAATTCGATATTGCGGTCCAAAAGAAGCATTTTTGCCCTTATTTCCCAAAATTTCAGGTCAATCGCATCATTTTCCGAGTTTTCGAGCAGTTTTTTGGCGTTTTTCCCATTTTATGATATTTCGTGAATAGCTCCATAAGAAGAGACACTTTCTGACTTTGTGGCACAATGGCAAAACGCGAATTATTTTTGGCTAACTGTAGCAGTAATTTGACTTTCGTGCATTATCTGCACGAAGTGTTTGAGAAAAAACAAAACAAATCAAACCAACCTACCACACAATCGTTCTTCTTTAAAAGCACCATCTGATCATAGAGATTGATATTCACGTAATTCTCCACCCCAGCCAATTTCAACTTCTTCTCCGTCTCCTCAACCTTTGCCAAACTTTCTTCACTCGTCCTCTCTGCTACTTGCAAAGGTCCTAACTCTTGTTTAGTCTGCACAATCTGATTGACCAACTGAGTTCTCTCTTCCAAAGTTATTGCGAGCAAATCTCTGTTCCAAACTTCGGCGAACTTCACTCCTAACTTTAAGGTCTTGAATTCCAAGTAGCTCGACAATTTTGTCAACTCTAGTTGTAGATCTTTGATCTCATCGGTGAATTTTAAAGATGCTAGGAGGTTTGCGCAGTTGCTTTTCTCAAGCTTTTTCGCTTCCTGCACAGCGTCGGTTACCAATCTCCGGGTTTCGAGGATTTCCTTTTCCAAATTGAAGATTTTTGTCTGGATGTCGATCATTTCGAATTCTCCATTTTCGACATTATGGCTCATTCCTGTTAGTTAATTTAGTTGGGGTACTACTGTATAGAACTTGCACGGAATAGAACCGCCTGAAATTTTTTTGGAATTTACTAGAAGAAGTATTTATTTGTACATTGTGAGTCCCTGATTGTGAGTTCTATTCTATTTGGTGCACTGGTTTTTTTCAGTAAATCTCCATTTCAGCCGGTTCTATTCCGTGTGAGTTCTAGGTTAGGTTGTTTTAAATTTAAATTTAAATTACATAGATAAATAAAATAAACTTCTGAATTTAAACAGAATAAATAGATAATTAATTATTTACGCATAATTATAAAATTTATTGTTAGAATAAATTAAAAATACTACACCGTCTCATGACCAAAATGAACATTTGCAACAATATCAAATAGGCCAAAAGCAAGAAAATGGCAATTTTCATTCCATGACTTTTGCCGAGCATTCGAATAATGTGGCGGATATTTGGATCCAGGTTATGGAGCTTGGTGTCCTAAAGATTGGCCAAAATCTACATTTTCCCAAAAGGTCTACGAACTTTTTTGAGACCTTGACAAAACTGGGAAACAATGCAGACTGGAAAAATGGGCGGAGCTTATTCCCCGGTTTTGGCAGGAACTCGAAAAATGTCGTAAAGTTAAATGCCGTGTACGCGCAAGTGCATACTTATTTGATAATTTTATTGTCGAGTCTAATTTAAGCATGCCACTGACCCAAAAATTTCAACTTTTCTGCAATTTTTCGTTAGGCCTACTCACAAAACCATCCTTTTTCCGCTCCGCCTCCATCTCGAACAACAACTGATTATCATCTCTCTCCGCTTCCTTTTCTCTCAATTTCGTCTCAAGACCCGCAATCCTCTCCAGATTCTCCTCATTCTCCTTCACACTCCACTCGTATCGTAGTTTTCGCTGATAAGTGTCTGCCAGGTCCTGAAAGACTTCGTTTTTGTCACTTCCCTCGAGCCCTAGCAGCGATCTATTGTGGGTTTCGAGTTTGGCACGTCTGAAAGTTTTAGGCTGTCTGGTTAATAGTCATTAGTTGCCTTACCGTTGCAAAAGATGCTTTCTACCGTACTCGCGTTGAATTTCGTCCTTCCCTCGTCGCAATTCGCATCGAATTACGTCAAGTTTTTGACGCTCTGATTCGATTTCCCGACGCCTAAATAAAATTTTGGCAGTTTTAAAATGAATAATGGAAAAAAACGTGCTCACTCTAGCTCTAGTCGCTCTTTCCGTCGATCCGACCTTCTCAAAACTAGCCGCGTCTTGGCGAGAAAGAGCTCCAATTGCTCCAAGTACGCCACCTCGTTTTCCTTTTGATTTTTGGCTTCCATTCTATGGGTGTTTCGGAATTATCGGGAAGTTTTGCTGTTTCCTGTTTAAAATGATCAACTTTGAGTGGTTTAAAAATACATTTCACTAGTTGATAACTTTTTGTACGACTCGTTTCGATGGTACTGCACTGCCACAGTTTACATTTAGGGGTTCGATGTTTTAGTATACTTGTTGCCAATCTCGCAACTTTCACCTAAGCGCTTCTATTTATTTACGATTCATTATCATGGTATTGTTGGTTCGAGAAGAAAGCAAGTGCGCTCCACGAAACTTAGTACTTCGTGCATTTCATTTTCATCGCCAAATTATTTCAATTCACGTACTAAGTTGTACGGAGTACTAAGTTTCGTGGAGCGCACTTGCTTTCTTCGCGAATGGACAATAAAACTACAAAGAATTACCATGAGAATACTATTAAAATAAGAAAACAACGAGAACTCATATTTGAATTACCGCGCAATGCGACTACAGTACTCTCCATCGCGCCGGGACCACACGCAACCACACGTTTGCCGTCGAAACCAATTTTGTCAAGACAATAATGGGCTGTCTATGGTAAACCCCATTAGTCTTAACCTTTTATCTCTCAAATCACTTGGACCTTCTATATTTACCAACTGGATGGAAAATTCGCTTTAATTTACATCAAATTTGCTTTCAAACAACTGATTTCCGTCAACCAATATCCGCGAGAAGTACACGCACTTACCGTACATTCGTCGCGCCGAGACCACCTGCGCATCTACGTGACCTCGCGTTGCCACGTCACGCGCGGCACCGCGAGGTAGACGAGTGCGGCGCCTCTGCCTACACTTGCTCTCACGTTTCTGTACCACTCTCTCGACTACTAACTCTCTCTACCCACTGCTCTCCCTCTCGGGAGCGGCCGCTGCCGTCTCTCGCGTTGCTGCCTTCGTTGCTCAATGTTTGGATTGTAAGCTGCTCTCCGGATCAACCAATGGATTCTACCCACTGTCTTTACCAACTGTATGCTGAAGTCGTCAATTGCTTGAAGTCGTCTCGCCGTTCTCTTGGATCGTCAGTCGTGCTGCCAACGTTAATTGTCTCTTCTTCACTCGCTTGCAACCAATTTCCCCGTACCGTAAGTCGTTTGAACCCTTTCCGGTGTTGGCGTCCCTCCCCTTCTCTTTTGGCGTAGGATTCTCTACGGAGTCTCTAACGCGGTAGCCGCCGCATGTCCCGTCGGTTTATCTGGTTTCTGAGGCTTGCCGACACCTCGCCCCCTCTCATTTTCTGAGAGGTTTTTCCTCGAGTTTACTCGTGGACCACGCCAACTCCTGGTTTGGGGAATCTCGCCTTATTTTTTGTCCCCTTTTCTTTATCGTTTATAAGATAAACAAATGCGTGATAAATTCTGTGTTTCTTTTGCACAACTACTCGAAAGCCACGTTGTAATTAATCAAGTGCAGTGGCCCTCACCGAGCCTTTTACTGTAACCTTGACATGGTGCATCGACTGTTTGATTTTTTGCTTTATTTTGCAAAAACGAACCTTCGGTGAACAATAATGGCAATCGAAAGTTGTTCGAAAGACACATTGCATACGGGACCGCCGGCGCTTTGAACCTAAAAAATTCACTGTTGCCCCGCCTATTCATCGATATCCGAACCGAATCACCAAATGCGGTAGACGAAAAACGGCACCAATTGGATGCTAATATCGGCACACAATTGCATCACTATTCGCGTTCTTCAAATCAACCGCCAAATCGTCAGCGAACAACAACTAAACCGTCTCGCAGCCTGTCGTGCCTCCTCATTTGTCATACTCTCTCGTCTCGTCATCATTGCCGAAATCGATAATGTCATCATCTTCTGCTCGAAACTACCCGAAATTGGCTGGATTTCGATGGACCGAATGGCTCTCCACGTTATTGGCTGGATGAAGTCAAAGAAATGTTGCACATTTCTCCAATGCTTAGTGCAACAAACGCACTTTACAACAAGAACTACAAAGAAATGATTGAATGGTTGGAAACAAAAAATTTGGAGAAAATCTACTTGGAAATGGAGTCCCTCGTCCACCAATCAAATGAAGTTATCAAAGTGTTCGAAACAAACATAGAAGACGGACACTCGCCAACCTCTACGGATGGAAAGGATTCGCCAGCGGCGACGGAAGTGCAAAAAATCGACATGCTCATCGACAACCCGGAAGAAAGCAAAAATAGTTTTTCTGACTACGAGGAAGATGAGGACGACTACATTCCCAATGTATCCAAAAATTATATTGCCTTGTCGGTGAATCCTACGGCTTCACCGACGACAGCGAACGCCTTAGCGGTGAATCCAATGGCTTCACCGCCGGCATCGAATGATGTCATATCCAATCACTGTCCACCACACTTACCGGTAACAAATGACCAATATCGCGAATTGGAGATGATTACCTCATCGCAGCAACCAATGGTCGAACTGCCTGGATCAAACGAAACATCGGCACCTCGGCAACACCATCTTATGGAAACACCAATTCTGCGACCGAATGCCGAAACCAAATTCAGCAATCGGTACTCTCTCGCTCAACTGGTCCAACATCAGGCCGAACAAATTCGTCGCATGGAACACGAACAACACGAAAACATGCGAGTACAAAATCAACTACTTCTGGATTTATCGAGTCAACTGGCAAAGCTGAACTCCGGATCGTTTGATCAAAACCGCGAAAAGGCCACAAAGGAGTTGACTCTTAATGCGTCACCTCCTCAACAAGCCTCACCCCAGCAACCAGCAACAAGAAGATCAGAACAAATAACAGGAATTTCCTTCCAGTCCTATGACTATAATACTGGACGCCCGACCTACATGAATTCTTCACCAAATGGATCGGATCTGTTCGGCTATCAATCGACTCATTTTCCAACCGGCCAGTCGAAGTCAACACATATGCCCAACCAATCAGTTTTTCGCAACGGGGCTCGCCCGCCCGTTTCTGCTGCACAAGTTCATGGGCTTATTGCCAGTCTACCCAAGTTTGATGGAAACAAGGACGAGTATAAACTGTTCAAAACAATGTTCATGAATGTAGTGCACAACACAGATTTGGACCCTACTGTAAAGCAATCGATCCTGTTACAATCGCTCACTGGGAGCGCGCGAATCTGCATCACGTCAACGGAAATTTCAGCCGAAGACTATTTCAACCTTCTGGAGGAGCTGGATACTCTGTACAATAACAGCACAGATCGATTGGATAGGAACGAATTCTTGTACAAAAGCTTGCCGTTTCACCAAACAAATTATAGCGAAATGGAAAAGGACCTACTGCGACACGTTGCCGCCGTAAATGCTCTCAAACGTGAAGGTGTGGCAATAAACTGCAAGACATTCATTCAAATCATGGTCGACAAACTACCGTACGAGTTGATGCGCTCCGCGAATAAACTCATAAAAAGAATTCGTCAATACGCGGAACAAGGAGGACCACAATTGACTTTTATGGCTGTATACAAGTCGATCCAAGACAACATCCAAGAACTCGCCTCAGAGCAACAACTGGAACTATGCAAAAGGAACCGCACGACTGCCAACGAAATCATGACGGTATCGAATTCTTGTTGTCATCAAAAGAAAAATGTCCATCAAAGCGTGAAAGAGGTTTTATCTTGCTCTAAAGATAACACCACATCTCTGGCGTACAAAACGAATTTCCCAACTACTTCCACTGAGGTTGCCGGAGCACCCTCAAAACAAATGGGCAGCCAATCTCCAACACCAGCGCCAATTAGAATATGTGCACAAATGACTGTAGCAACAGCAGATCTTCAACAAATGGCTCTTAGCGACACATTCAAATCGTCACCAGTTATGGAGATTCCGTCGCCCCCCCGAGTGTCAAGACAATAATGGGCTGTCTATGGTAAACCCCATTAGTCTTAACCTTTTATCTCTCAAATCACTTGGACCTTCTATATTTACCAACTGGATGGAAAATTCGCTTTAATTTACATCAAATTTGCTTTCAAACAACTGATTTCCGTCAACCAATATCCGCGAGAAGTACACGCACTTACCGTACATTCGTCGCGCCGAGACCACCTGCGCATCTACGTGACCTCGCGTTGCCACGTCACGCGCGGCACCGCGAGGTAGACGAGTGCGGCGCCTCTGCCTACACTTGCTCTCACGTTTCTGTACCACTCTCTCGACTACTAACTCTCTCTACCCACTGCTCTCCCTCTCGGGAGCGGCCGCTGCCGTCTCTCGCGTTGCTGCCTTCGTTGCTCAATGTTTGGATTGTAAGCTGCTCTCCGGATCAACCAATGGATTCTACCCACTGTCTTTACCAACTGTATGCTGAAGTCGTCAATTGCTTGAAGTCGTCTCGCCGTTCTCTTGGATCGTCAGTCGTGCTGCCAACGTTAATTGTCTCTTCTTCACTCGCTTGCAACCAATTTCCCCGTACCGTAAGTCGTTTGAACCCTTTCCGGTGTTGGCGTCCCTCCCCTTCTCTTTTGGCGTAGGATTCTCTACGGAGTCTCTAACGCGGTAGCCGCCGCATGTCCCGTCGGTTTATCTGGTTTCTGAGGCTTGCCGACACCTCGCCCCCTCTCATTTTCTGAGAGGTTTTTCCTCGAGTTTACTCGTGGACCACGCCAACTCCTGGTTTGGGGAATCTCGCCTTATTTTTTGTCCCCTTTTCTTTATCGTTTATAAGATAAACAAATGCGTGATAAATTCTGTGTTTCTTTTGCACAACTACTCGAAAGCCACGTTGTAATTAATCAAGTGCAGTGGCCCTCACCGAGCCTTTTACTGTAACCTTGACAAATTTGGGCCTACTTTTGCCAGTGTGTTTTGGTCACTTGCTCACGGTTGTCTACACTCTTCTACTCCGGACTTTTATCTTCGGTTTTTATACGTTTTTTTTCTTTTTTATTCCGTATTTATTCGTTGATTGTCCCGTTTAACGTGAGTAAGAACTAGCTCAAGGACATCTCAGTCCCTCTGAGCTCGAGCCCCTCTTTTCCAGTTAAAGGTTTTTGATTGGACCGAATAAATATGATTCGAAAGCATTCTATATATACCACAATCTTTTGAACACCATTCGCGACAATACTTATACTCAGCGAATGCATCATCAGCCTCGCTCTACGGCACTTTTCAATTTTCAACAGTGTCGTGCATCTTTTTTGAAGCGAAAAATCAAATTTTAACTGCAATTCGCCGTGGATACGTCATTTTCCGTTGAAAATAAGTATAAACACTAGAATTCGAGTTAATCTTGCAAGTGTAACACGGGTTTACAGGAGTTTTGCAGTAGAGCGAGGTTGATGATGTATTAGCCGACTATAGCATCGAAAAATATTTTGAGTTTTTTCTGAAACCATCTGTACTGAAAATTCTGTCTTCTTCTGTAGTACCCGGAGGCTTTTTTTTTAAATCATTCTTATATAGAAAATTTTAGATTAGTCTGTGTGTTTGTTTGTGTGTCTCACACGAGTGCGCAGTCGACAAAACTCGATCCAGCGACTTATAGATTGACGTTCAACTATACCACAAGGGTCACAAGAACTTGATAGAAATAGGGAAAACAAATGATTGCCATCTTTCTTATATAGAAAATTTTAGATTAGTCTGTGTGTTTGTTTGTGTGTCTCACACACGAGTTTGCAGTCGACAAAACTCGATCCACCGACCTATAGATCGATGTTCAAACGTGCTAACCACTAACACAGGTAGTGCGCGTTCAGCTTATAATAGGTGGAGGCCAAAAATAGGCCTATTATAAGCTTAAAATGAGCCTATCGCGGGTGGCAGCGGCCACCCTCCTGCAATAAGCTTATCGCGCACGCGGTGTGCGGCGACCGCGTTAGGCCTATCGTAAGTCACTCGCCGTCTAGCTGTGAGACGCAGCAAACGCGCTCGCCGGCTACGCTATTGCGGCAGAGAAGCAGACACTGCATTTTTGAACTTTTTGAGGCCCTGACAAAACCGGGGAACAAGCTGCGCCCCGCCCCTTCGCAAGTCTGTGGAACTATGCCGATTCCCCGGTTCTGACAGGAACTCGAAAAATGTCGTAAAGTTGAATGCAAGTGCATACTAATTCGAAACAATTTTAGAAATTTACTGACTCAAAAATTTCAACTTTTCTGCAATTTTTCGTTACGCCAACTCACAAAACCATCCTTTTTCCGCTCCGCCTCCATCTCGAACAACAACTGATTATCATCTCTCTCCGCTTCCTTTTCTCTCAATTTCGTCTCAAGACCCGCAATCCTCTCCAGATTCTCCTCATTCTCCTTCACACTCCACTCGTATCGTAGTTTTCGCTGATAAGTGTCTGCCAGGTCCTGATAGACTTCGTTTTTGTCACTTCCCTCGAGCCCTAGCAGCGATCTATTGTGGGTTTCGAGTTTGGCACGTCTGAAAGTTTTAGGCTGTCTGGTTAATAGTCATTAGTTGCCTTACCGTTGCAAAAGATGCTTTCTACCGTACTCGCGTTGAATTTCGTCCTTCCCTCGTCGCAATTCGCATCGAATTACGTCAAGTTTTTGACGCTCTGATTCGATTTCACGACGCCTAAATGAAATGTAGGCAGTTTTCAAATGAATATTGGAAAAAAACGTGCTCACTCCAACTCTAGTCGCTCTTTCCGTCGATCTGACCTTCTCAAAACGAGCCGCGTCTTGGCGAGAAAGAGCTCCAATTGCTCCAAGTACGCCACCTCGTTTTCCTTTTGATTTTTGGCTTCCATTATATGGGTGTTTGGGAATTATCGGGAAGTTTTGCTGTTTCCTGTTCAAAATGAGCAACTTTGAGTGGTTCAAAAATACATTTCACTAGTTGATAACTTTTTGTACGACTCGTTTCGATGGTACTGCACTGCCACAGTTTACATCCAGGGTTGCGATGTTTTTGTATACTTGTTGCCAATCGAGGGAATATAAAGTGCAACTCTCTCGCAACTTTCACCTAGTCGCTTCTATTTATTTACGATTCATTATCATGGTATTGTTGGTTCGAGAAGAAAGCAAGTGCGCTCCACGAAACTTAGTACTTCGTGCATTTCATTTTCATCGCCAAATTATTTCAATTCACGTACTAAGTTGTACGAAGTACTAAGTTTCGTGGAGCGCACTTGCTTTCTTCGCGAATGGACAATAAAACTACAAAGAATTACCATGAAAATACTATTAAAATAAGAAAACAACGAGAACTCATATTTGAATTACCGCGCAATGCGACTACAGTACTCTCCATCGCGCCGGGACCACACGCGACCACACGATTGCCGTCGAAACCAATTTGGGCCTACTTTTGCCAGTGTGTTTTGGTCACTTGCTCACGGTTGTCTACACTCTTCTACTCCGGACTTTTATCTTCGTTTTTTATACGTTTTTTTCCGTATTTTTTGCCGTTGATTGTTCTGTCTAAAATGAGTAAGAACTAGCTCAAGGACATCTCAGTCCCTCTGAGCTCGAGCCCCATTTTTTCAGTTAAAGGTTTTTGATTGGACCGAATAAATAATATTTCGAAAGCATTCTATATATACCACAATCTTTTGAACACCATTCGCGACAATACTTATATAGCATCGAAAAATATTTTGAGTTTTTTCTGAAACCATCTGTACTGAAAATTCTGTCTTCTTCTGTAGTACCCGGAGGCTTTTTTTTAAATCATTCTTATATAGAAAATTTTAGATTAGTCTGTGTGTTTGTTTGTGTGTCTCACACGAGTGTGCAGTCGACAAAACTCGATCCAGCGACTTATAGATTGACGTTCAACTATACCACAAGGGTCACAAGAACTTGATAGAAATAGGGAAAACAAATGATTGCCATCTTTCTTATATAGAAAATTTTAGATTAGTCTGTGTGTTTGTTTGTGTGTCTCACACACGAGTTTGCAGTCGACAAAACTCGATCCACCGACCTATAGATCGATGTTCAAACGTGCTAACCACTAAACCACAAGGGTCACGAGAACTTGAAAGAAATAGGGAAAACAAATGACTGCCATTTCTTAAAAAAAAAACAAAAATCAGTAAAACGAAATATTTGACGAAGGCGACTTAGTCGCCACAAGCTGCAGGCTTGTTTTCAAGAAAAAATAGCTGTAAGCACGATTAGAACGAATATTTTACGCGCCAGACGGCCCGGAAAAGTTCAAAAATGGCTGAGAATTTGTGTACAACGGTATAGAAGTGTCTGAAATTTAACTGTATTGACTTAATGGCCCGCAATGTATGTCCAGCGGAAGACTGATTCGAGCTGTTCCAGCTATTCTAGGCCATTTCAGGCAGTTCTATACCGTTTTACCCATCAATTAGGTTAAGAAATAGCTGAATTTTCAAGTTTTTCTGAAATTCCAGAGCAAAGCGCTTTGTAAACACAATTATAACGAGTATTTTAGGCGCTGGATCGCCGGGAAAAACTTCAAAAGTGGCTTATAAATATTTAGTAATTTGAAAATTTAGGCCTGAATTCCCGGGTGTAAAAAATGGGTGAACAATGACTATTTAGTAGCCATGGTTACAATATTTTTGGCATTTTTGAGATTAATTAGAGGGTGATGGGTGCGCTATGAGTATGACAAATCAAAATGAGCTTTGAGCTAGCTCAACGCGCTAGACGCAAAGCGCTGACCGTGAAAAAAAAATGGAGAAAACCAGGTGCCGCAGGCTATCAAAGGGACGGGGCTTATCGAATTTGGGTTGTGTATCATATCCAACGGCTAATAGCCATATCTAGCTTCTTGTAGCCATTATCGCCCGCCATTTGCAGCCTACAATGGCCATAGCTGCCATACAAGCGCTAGAAATTACCCAATTTACCATTTTTCTGTTTTTTTTTTGTTGCGATTTTTATAGTTTTTTTGTCCTATTCTGCCTTCATCATTTTATTGATATTGATTGAAATTTACAGAAACAAAAGCATCTACAAGCACGGTTTCGGCAACTGACTCATCACAGATCTGCCCGCATTCGCCTCGTCAATCAATCCGTTTGTAAACGTCGCCGTCAACTGCATCGCCTTTTTGCAAATCGGATCATTCGGATCGGCGACAGCCTTCTTGTCGCCGTCAATCTTTTTCGATGATTTTCGCTAAATAAAAATTGTAAATTATCCATTTTTGTTGTTAAATTGACCCACCTTAATGTAATAAAACATTGAAATGTAAAGAGAAGCGTATTGGGTCAACGACTCAACAGCTCTTGGACGCTGATTTCGAATCGCTTTCACAATCTCAAACAGGTCCGGTTCTAGTTTTTGATCCATTTTGGTGACCGCCACGGATAAGGCGACAAAGTAGCCGGCGCGACCCGCACCGTGCTTTGACATGATGAGCGCAGTCTCGTCGGGTTGCTGAAATCGGTCAATGTGGCTATTAGCTGTTGAAAGTGGCACTCGTTTTTAGAACTGTGATACGCGGTTTCGAACTAAATTTTCCTGATCCAGTTGTATATTTCCTGTCTTTCTAATCATATTTTAAAAAATTGTCACTCCGCCACGAATCCATTATAGAAAGTTCAGAAACATTTAGTTTTAAAAACGAGTACCGTCTGCCCCGGCCCGTTCCGATTCAAAGGTACTGTAGATTCTAGAATACTCAAAAATCGCGTTAACTTGTGAAGGAACGCATCACAAAAAAGAAAAAAATTGGAGAAAACTTCGATTTAAAGAAACGGCCGTTCTATTAGAGGTTCCCCTAAATTAGGGTGCACTTCTAATAGAGTAAATATGGTATTCCCCACATTGCCAATCTAAAGTACCTTTGAAAACAGTCGTACAAAAACATTATCAACAAGTAATGTTGCTTCCAAAGTTAAAAAAAAACGCAAAGCGTCTTTTGTGTGGTTTTTTCTACTGTATATCGCGCCATAAACCATTCAAAGTTGGTCATTTTGGACAGCTTACACCCCAATTCCCAAACACCCTACCGATGCAGTCAAAAAGTTAGTAAGCTCAATCGTCTCCTTGACAACCGACGAGTACTTGGCATGAACACTTTCAGAGTTCCAGTTCTTGATCAATGTCAAATTGCAAATAATAGAGTTGGAACATCCGTCCGGAAGAACCTCGATGGCGAATCGAATAACGTCATCTGTCACCGACACCACTTTCCGATTGTTCACAAACATTACTCCATAGTGCATAAAGTCTCCGCTCTTCGCCGGGAAAAACTCGACATTATCTTCTTCACCAATCAGCAAGTGAATGTTCACCGCTCTCACATCAAACACTGCCTTCCAAAACGCTTCTTCTGATCCGGTCACCGGAATCTGTCCGATATGCACATTCCGGGCAAGTGGCACCTCTATACGACTCATATTCACAAATTGCTCCGACTTGACGAGCGTTGCATCGAGAACTGGGTAATCTTCAGACTGGTTCAACTTCTTATTCGCCACCCACTTTTTACAGTCGTTCTGCACGTTCACCACGATCTCTTGAAGGCGATCAAACTCTTGTTTTGCTTTCGGGTAATCTGCCTTGTCCATCCAACCATTCGCAATACTCTCTCCAAGCCATGCCGGGCCATCCGTCCCGTCTCCAATAGTAATTGTTGCTCCCAGAGTTGTCATGGTGGTTGCAGGGGGCACAGTGGTCGTAGTAGTCAGGGTGGTCATGGTTGTCAAGTTAGTGGTGGTAGTGGTAGTAGCAGTAGAAGTAGTACCAGCGTCTGGGGTCCCCGGCGAAAGCGTTGGGAGGGTGGTTTTGGTGGTAAGCGCCTCGCGACTCAGATGTGGCGCGGAGGCGGTTTCTTTGCTCGGGTTTTTCGGCTCGTCATGGTGATCGGTGACCTTCTCTGAGCTCGGTTTGTCGGTTAATGGTGCATCGGCTGGGTGCTTGCGCTGCAATGAAAGAAAAAGTAGAGTTTAAAACAACAAAAGTTTACTCTAACATACCGATTTCCTCGTCTTTTTAGTCTTCTCCTTTTTGGCTCGCTGCGAAGTTGCCGCCGTCGACGGCTCGGGACTCCGAAGCTCCGGAGACCGCCGATCTGCGCCCGACGTTCTTTTCTTGCCAGCCGCGCTCCCACCGCCTTCATTCGCCTGCTCGCGGCTAGTCTTGCTGTTCTTCCCCCTTGGTCTTTTCGTGTTTTTCGTTTTTGAGCCTTTATTCTTTTTACTGCAAATAAATAACTGAGCAATTGGAAGGAAAAACAGAAAACCCGACTTACAAAAGAAGCATCTTCGTTCGTAGATAAGTTTATCAATAGTTGCCTGCAGAGAGATATCGATAAGTATTGAAAACTGATTTGAGAAGTAAACAATTGTGAGGAATGTATGGTGTGTCGCGTGGGCGATGTCACGTTTTATTATACGATAGGTGTCACGTACGTCACTGTTTGATAATACTTTGCTTAAAATCTACTTTATTTTCCCGAAATCCACGATTTTACTCCTGTTGTCCGTCCCGTCAAATTCCCGTTTTCCCTATCAAAAACGACCGAAGGAACGCAAATTTTCGAAAACCAAAATTCAAACGACGCGCGCTTTTCTTTTCGCGGCCGCCGCGAGACCCGCTCACCTACCGTAGCCTACGCGCCCGCCTCCCTTTAATCCTAAAATATTTGCAGCATTTTCGTGAGCATTCGAATTCGTTTTTTATTGAACTGTGTCGTTTTTGTTGTTGTTATTATTATTATTTTTCGGAGCCGCCAACACGTTTTACATTATAATGGATTCGTGACGGGGTGACATTTCACGTGAAACTGGGAGACGGAAATCTCTTATGGGGTTATTCACGAAATGGCAAAATATGGCAAAAAACTGCGCGAAAACTCGGAAAATGCTCCGATTGATCTGAAATTTTGGGAAATAAGGGAAAAAACTCTCTATTTACTCTATTTGTCCGGCATGCCGGCTTATTGTTTAAACCTACTGCTTGAATGCCGGCCAGTTAGAGTGAATACCACATAATTCATTTTCCACATTTGTGGCTCATAAAATCTTTTTTTTTCTTTTCCAATTACGTTACTGATTTCACCTTTACCATAGTTCTGATTTGGAAACGTTTTGATTCGAGATAGTCGGGGGACTACGATGGTGAGGGACTATAATTGTTTATGCAGGGGTGGGCGCTTATATCCCACGGCAGGCATATGAAGTAAGTTTTCGTGAAATTACGTCTTAAAATAATAAAATCCACGAAAAACTGGTGTCACCACGCTACGCCCCGCCCCTTTCCCGTGCAAAACATAAGGGCCGTCGAAACCCGTGAGGTGTCGGTCCACATGGGAAGGTATACCCGCCGCCTGCGCAGGTGTTGCAAGGTAATGGGTTAGAGAATTCTGAAGGGTGGGTGGGGAGCTCTGGATGAAGGCTCCGTGGCACGGTGCCACAGAGCTCGCCGGCTATTTTTGGTTGTCTGGATACATGTGCTCATTGAGCATCTTGAGTGAAAACCAAAAATGGGAAATTCAGGAAGTCTAGAAGGCTCTCGGACGTTTCGAAAGTAGACGTTTCGAAAGTGCGACGTTTCGAAAGTGTGACGTTTCGAAAGTGGGCTTTCCAAAGGTTTTTCTGGATTTTGTCGTCGCGGTATTTGAGGAAGTTTCCTTAAAATGCTTTTTAAAATTATTGTGTGAAACACCGCGTCGACAAAATCCAGAAAAACCTTCAAAAAGTCCACTTTCGAAACGTCACACTTTCGAAATGTCTACTTTCGAAACGTCCGAGAGCCGTCTAGAAAATATCCACGTCCCACCCACGTCCCATCCGTTTTTGATCCGTTTTCAGTCCACGCTCCCACGTCCGCATCCTATCCGTGGGAGCGTGGATCCTAATAGGATCAAAATCGGATACATATAAAATTCCTATAAATTCCACGTCCCATCCGTTTCGGATCCGATATGGATTTGAAGCCCTTCACCTGTGCCACCGCTGCACACATTCTCAGTCTCCGCAATGGGCGTTGATATATGAGCGCCGCGCGACGCGAGGAGGTATGCAAGTGCGCTCCACTAGACGAGCATTTGGAGGTGTCAAATTCCGTCGCACAGCAGTTTTTTGCCGTTTTTTTCCATTTTTTTCCATTTCGTGAATAACCCCATTAACTTTTTCAGTTATTTCTTCATTTTTTCGAATAAAAACGTGAAAAAATTGTCAGTCCCCCACGAATCCATTCTATTTCCATTGTATTTTTTGTTGTAATTATCACGTATTTGGTACGAGTGACACTTCACGGTAAAGAGCGGAATAACAAATCTATTTTTTGAGGAAAAAACGCGACGTGTCACTCCTTGCGAATTCATAATATTTTGAGAGCCATATAAAAAAAACGGACCAACATCATCTGTCCGCGGTTCGTCCGTGACCGGAATCATTTTAGAAACGCTTTTTGCTCTCTCCTCGCTCGCTCGTCTCGCTCTATTGAAATCGAAACGCTTTAGGTCAGCAGTTTATTATTGTTTTTAAAAAATTGTCACCTGGCGAGAGGCGCGAATTCAAAAAATAGGCTCCGCCTTCTCGCCAAAATATTTTTGCAATTCTGCGCGCGTCAAGCGTGATTTTCTGCGTCGAATTTTCGTTGATTTACTAACAAATATCGACTGAAGACAATTAAAAACTCACTTTAAATCTTCGCGCCTTTCGCCAGGTGACAAATTTTTTAAAACAATAATAGCTTGCGCAGTCAAAGCACCGACTGAATTGAGAACACGCGACCGACGTTCCATCTCACGCCTCCTTGTCTGCATTTTGCAGAGCGCACATTTGCCGTTATGTAAGGCATAAAACTCCGCGCACAGCACCCGAGCGACCATTTAAATATCATATCACTTTCACTATTTTATTCAAACAATAAAGTATTCAATACGAGTATTTTACTTTGGGGCAAAGTAAGCAGATTGAGCTCCTGCGCCAGCTCCTCCTCCACCACCTCCAGCTCCCAAGTAGCAAGACGTTCCTGGTGGTGGGGCGCCACCGCCACCTCCTGCAGGCTTCGCAGATGGCGCTGGTGAAGTTGGTCCAACTCCAAAGTAGGCAGACACAGCTCCACCTCCTCCGCCACCCATGGCTCCTGTTCCAACTCCAAAGTATCCAGAGACAGCTCCGCCACCACCTCCACCGCCACCAGCTGAAACTGGGGCTGGCGCAATTGGAATAGCGGAAAGTGGAGTGACTGGAGCTCCAGCTGCAGCAGTCATCGTAGAAGCTCCTCCGGCAGGGGCGGCTGGCACACCACCCACAGCGGTCATGGTAGAGGTTCCCTTTGGAGCTCCGCCCACAGCTGTCATAGTAGATGCGCCTCCACCACCAAGTGGGGCTCCCACGGCGGTCATGGTGCTGGCACCACCTCCAACAGGCATTGCTCCGACAGCGGTCATGGTTGAGGCTCCCTTTGGAGCTCCGCCCACGGCAGTCATTGTGGATGCTCCTCCGGCGGCTGGTGCGGCTCCAACAGCGGTCATAGTAGAAGCACCTGAAAGTTGTTTATGTACTGTACTTTTTATACGTTTGCTTACCAGTTGGGGCTCCACCAACAGCGGTCATGGTCGACGCTCCTCCTCCTGCAACCGGCATCGCTCCAACAGCGGTCATGGTGGAAGCACCTGTAGATAAATAGTTCGTATTTTTAATTGCTTAATTGCTGCCAGTACCAGTTGGAACTGCACCAACAGCAGTCATAGTCGATGTACCTCCTACCGCTGGCATACCAACCACAGCAGTCATGGTAGAAGCTCCAGTTGGGGCTCCTCCAACAGCAGTCATAGTGCTGGCACCACCTCCCATTGGCAGACCTCCAACAGCGGTCATCGTAGAAGTTCCCTTTGGTGCTCCTCCGACAGCAGTCATTGTACTAGCTCCGGATGGTGCTCCACCGACAGCAGTCATGGTAGAAGCACCACCGCCTCCTGGCGCGCCAACAACAGCAGTCATGGTTGAGGCCCCAGTTGGGGCTCCTCCAACGGCAGTCATTGTAGACGCTCCACCTCCCATTGGGAGACCTCCAACAGCGGTCATAGTCGAAGTTCCCTTTGGTGCTCCTCCCACAGCTGTCATAGTAGATGCGCCTCCACCACCAACTGGGGCTCCCACGGCGGTCATGGTGGATGCTCCACCTCCTGGTGCTCCAACTACAGCGGTCATCGTAGAGGCTCCACCTCCCATTGGGAGACCGCCAACAGCAGTCATAGTCGAAGTTCCCTTCGGGGCTCCTCCAACAGCGGTCATCGTCGAGGCTCCACCACCTCCTGGCGCACCGACCACAGCGGTCATGGTAGACGCTCCTCCTCCCATTGGGAGTCCTCCAACAGCAGTCATAGTGGAAGTTCCTTTGGGGGCTCCTCCCACAGCGGTCATCGTACTAGCTCCAGACGGGGCTCCAACAGCGGTCATTGTGCTGGCACCAGACATTGTCGACGTTCTTTCCGGTGCTGCTTCGTTCAAAAATTCGAATAGTGATGTAGTGATGACAATTTGGAGACTATTTATACGAGAAATCGGGAAATCGATGAGATCGCGGACCATGTCACGTCATCATTCGGTGCCACGTCAAGGTCACTTGGAGAGCGTGAGCTTTGTTTGTTATTCATTGTGGAAGGAAGAATTGTTGAGTTTGGTTTTTTACAAGTTCTTCCACGTCGGCAGAAAACGCACAGCTTTATACGTAAACCTTGGACGTCTTCGAGACGGAGAAATTGCCTTTGAAAATTAAGCAAAACGCGTTTTAGCCTGTTCACAATGTGACGGGCTTCTTGGCATGGTGCCAAGGGGTATATTCGCTATTTTTCGAAACTGCGAAGAGGGCAGACACGTAAAACCATTAGATGCTGCTCAAGAAGGGAGCGCGTGTTTGAGAACACGCCAGAAGGCTCTAGCTCGAGAATCTGAGGCCGTATGCATGGATGCCATATACATGAATCTCGTTAGTCGGGCAAAGGGGTTTGTCTGTTTTTGTCGAACAGTCAGTATATTGAAGGTTGGAAAACCTGAAAAGCACGACAAACAACTTCAGGCCGACTTTCAAAGCCTGAGGATCTACAGACAAAGTCCTAAGTGACCATATTTGCCCGGTAAACGCGCTTAAGAAGTTCAGATAAAGTTTTATCTGACTAGGGAATGCCGTAGGGTCAGGCTTTGGGAATTTTCTTAAAATTTGTACCCGGGGGTTATTTTGCCTCCTGAATCGATTTTTCATAGTCTCCACCTGCACAAATCGCAAAAAGCTTGCACAAATCGCAAAAGTGGGCAAGTTCCATAAACTTTACTCTAGCAAGAAAAAAAAAAACAAAATTCACCTAGTGCGGTATCGATCCCCCCAACATCAGATTTCAGCTCCCAACTGCACACCACTCGACACAGGTAAACCGGCATGGCCGAATGGTGGTCCACTGGTGCGCCGCTCGATGCTCGAGTGACGGAACCACCAACGTTTGAATTAGCGGTTTTTCAATGGCCGACTTTTCACGCATCCGCGGCTTTTCAATGCGCGAGTTTCTCTCACTGCTCCTGAAATTTACTGATCTCGAGATGGAATTGAGTATGTTTATTAAAAGTTTACCATTTAGAAAACAAAAGCTTTGTGAAAAAATGAAGGTTTGCCTAACGGAAAAAAGTAATTTAGTATTTAAAATCGATGATGGCATAGGGATCCTCACACTCGTTCCAATTGGTTCCTGCGCCTTCAGCCAATTTTAGGCAATATGTGATCCGAAACGTGCCGTCGCTGCAAAAATAAAACATTTAATCCAATCGTTACTTAATTTAATGTGGTTTCTCATGATAATAAAAATGACCCTATTTTTTATTACCCTAAACTCGTGAAGATAGGACCGTTTTCCTTTTCTTTGACAGCCGCCTCAGCTAACGTAATGTTTTCCATAGACCATCTTTTTACAAAGGGAGAATGAAAAGGACCATCTTCCTGGAGCAGAACTTTAGGAAAATGGACAGTATCAGTGTTGGTCTGGAAGACGGCTTTTTTCCATTTACTGATTGAAAAAATTGAATTCTCTCCTTTCTGTTCTTGTTCGCAACGAGCGGCCAGAGAAACGAAAGAGTACTTCTTAAGTGAGGGCGGCCCTATGCATTGACGGACCTATCTACACAAGTTTAGGGTAATTGAATTTTAATGGGGTTATTCTCGAAATATAAAAAATAGCTAAACTAGTAAAAAACTCAGTGAAGATTCGGAGAATGCTCCGATTGTCCTGACAATGAAACTTTGAGAAACAATGGCAAAAATACTCCCGGACATTCCCATACGTTTTCAGAAAAATCGATACTTTGGTCTGAAATTTTCTGGGAATGTGGTGGAGTATTTTTGCCATTATTTCCCAAAGTTTCAGATCAATCGAGGAATTTTCCGAATTTTTGCTGGTTTACGCTATTTTTTGTTATTTCGTGAATAACCCCATAATACTTTCGAACTAAATTGCAGTTAAAAAATTACAGTTTTACTTTCAAGCATAACCTCATTTCTAAAACTCACATTTTTCAACTTTTTCCCATTTGAGAATCCCGTAGAAACTTCCGAACGCTCAGACATTTCATCTCTGACGCCGTCATGGAAAATTGGAGATGACGCCTGAAATTGTTTGTATTTAATAGCATAATAAATTTATTGCACTTACTGTTTGAGCTCATCCGAAATACACCATTCTCTGCGTTCTATTGACAGTGAATCTTGTTAATTCGTAAGCAACGTAGCTTCACACGAAATAAGCTGAAAAATCATTATTCGGGAAATTAATAGGGCAATTAAGCAATAATTTAAGTAATAATAGAGACTCACGAGCAAAAAAAGAAAAGAAAGAACATTGCATCAGATCACGCGCTAGCGCTGAGGCCGCAATCGATTGTTCGCACATCGGTGGCTCACCAAGAATCTCGATTTGCCCGCCTCGCGCATTGTTTCTCATTCAGCTGTGTCTCACACATTGTTCGAACATCAGCGTCTGAATGTTTCCTTCTCCTCCACCGTACACGAACCATTCGCGCATTACCGCCTATTGAGCCACTATTCAGACACAGTTCATCCATGCCGGTTTACCTGTGGACCACCGCTGCTTGCCGAACAGTGCTTGCCAAGGGCGGTGATAAAAACGGTGGTCGCCGTGAGCATTTTGATGAGCTCGTTTTCGAGCTTTTTGCGATTCGTGCAGGTGGAGACTATGAAAAATCGATTCAGGAGGCAAAATAACCACCTGGTACAAATTTTAAGAAAATCCCCAAAAAACGACAAACATCTTTAGATCCCCTTTCAAAGCCTACAGACAAAGTTCTGCCCAGCGAACGATGTTAATGCAACTGGGCGGCTCATTTTTCCGTGCAATAACGCCCATGAAATTTCTGAGAAAGATGACGCTGAACGCTGAGACGCTAACGAAGATGAAAACGCTAAAAATTCGCAAAAAATTCATCTCTAAACACAACGCAAAGTTCAGTTCACTTTGGCACAGCTGTAGCCGACTTGTAATCCTCCATCCATTTTGTATACTTTTCCCCATTCTCCCCCTTCAACAAGTCGCCGTACATGTCCTTGTGACGTTCGAGGAAATAGGCGAGCAGAACGCGGTGGAGGTACAGGTATTGCTGAAAATTGCTGAAATTTCAGAGCCAAAAAAACAAAAAGAAAAAAAAACTCACAAATTCGTTCTGAATGGACCACGGACGTTGGGATCTGAGCTCCTTGAGCAGCTCGTTCATGGCCATGCAGTCATCCTGAATGGATATATTAAAAGCGGAAGAAAGAATCGAAAACTTACACCAGCCATCATCTTGTCCTGAACATAGGAAATAGCGACAATGGTTCCTGTACGTCCAATTCCGGCCGAGCAATGTACCAGAATGGGGAATTTGGAGGCGCGAGTGTAGGAGAGAAGGTTCTGGAATTGTTAAATTGGAGGTTCAAGGTTGAGACCCTGACAAAACCGGGGAAAACCACGAAACCGGGGAAGACAAAACCAGGGAAGACAAAACCGGGGAAAAAAAATGGACAAAACCAGGGAAAAATTGCAAGTCTGCGGCACCATACTTGTCGCCCGGGCAGATCGGGCCGACGACGGGCCGGCAAATAACTCAGCCAGAATGAATATTTTTTGTTGAATGAGATGTTCAAATTAAAGATCTCGGTGAGTTCCACAACATAGGAACAAAATATTGCCCGTTTATTCATTCTCTTTGTCACGGGTCGGCAAAAAATAGGCCACTTTCTGCCGGCCCGTGGAAAGACGAGTAATTAAACTGTCAAGATTATGCTTCTATGTTGTAGAACTCACCGAGATCTTTATTTTGAACATCTCATTCAACAAAAAATATTCATTCTGAGCTGAGTTATTTGCCGGCCCGTCGTCGGCCCGATCGGCCCGGGCGACAAGTATGTGCGGCGCACTTTTTCAACACTTTCGGTACAAAACATCGTGCAGTAGTTGCAAAAAGGGGCGGAGCCTCTTCCCCGGTTTTGTCTACCCTGGTTTTGTCTTCCCCGGTTTCGTGGTTTTCCCCGGTTTTGTCAGGGTCTCAGTTTCGTCCTCGACTACGGTAAGCAATGCACGCGCAATGGTGCTTGCGGACTTGACAGTGTTTGCACACAATAATCTTTTTCAGTTTTTTTGTTGTTTAATTTTTGGGACTTTTTTCATTTGTTGTTGTTTTTCGTGAAATTTCTGATGATTCTGGAGTATTCTGCGTCAAGTCAAGGGAAAATTGATTTTTTTTTCTGATTTTTGCGTTGAATGTTTGAAAAATGATGGCCAGCACCCTAGGAAACCTAATTTTTTTTTGTGAAATTTGCCAAAAAGCATACATTTTTCATGTGATTCTTATGTGAGAGAGCGTGGCAAAACCGGGAAAATTTTGCAAGTCTGCGGCACGGTTTTCCTGCATTTTTAACAGAACAAAACTCGGGCCGCATACTTGCAAGGGGCGGGGCTTCTTCTCCAGTATTGTCACGGTTTCTCGACTTTTTTACGGCATTACATTTTTTATACTTTTTAATTTTTAATTTTCGTTTTGTTCTTTTTTTTCCCGTTTCGCGGTTTTGCAGGGTTTTTTTTTTCAAGATCTCTAATGCGATTCTTTCGTAGATCCTCGGTGCTACTTTGGAATAGAACTGACGGAAATGGTGCTGTACTGACCCAGGAAAGCTAGAGCAGCTCGAAAAAGCATTTCAGGAAGTTCTATTCCGAACAGTTCTATTTCGAAGTATTGTCCATTCGCGAAGAAAGCAAGTGCGCTCCACAAAACATAATACTACGTGGATTTCATTTTCGTCGCCAAATTATTTCAATTCACGTGTAAATGCAATGTGAAATGAAATAATTTGGCGACGGAAATGGAATCCACGTAGTACTAAGTTTTGTTGAGCGCACTTGCTTTCTTCACGAATGGACAATATCACCAAACCCCCGCCAAACCAAATACTACAAGTCGCTTCCCCCAGAAAGTTAGCATTTTCGTTAAATACTATCACTCACAATCGCCGTAAGATTAGTCTCTGGAACTCCACGATCCGGCCAATTCTCCCATTGAAGATGACGAATCGTGCGGTTACCATCAGCCCACTCCACCTTCAACGTCGTCTCATTAATACACTGTTCCTCCGGCGACATCTTCTTCATGCCCAAATTGGTGATGTGTATCTGATTGGGCGCCTCGCCAAACGACAACTTCTTGTCCTTTTCTTCTGGCCAATACTGATGACACTTGATTTTCATCTTCTCGATACAATTGCACAGCATGATAATCGTCTCCACTTTCTCCTGCACCGCCATCGCCCAGAAAGAGTGTTGCGTGTTTTCCAGAGGTCCTTGCGCGCAAATGAAGCGCTTTGGATTCTGAGCAGTGCCGAGGTAGTTTGCGTGAATGTAGTCGTTGGAAAGACCGCCAAACTTCAACACCACTCTTCCCTTGTCCTGGCACGGCACATCCTGATAACGATTCTTATCCTTGTTGGCGTTAAACGCATCAGTGGTCATTCCTTCCGGATTCCATTTGGAGAGCGTTTTGAACTCGCCCGCCAGATCCGCCACGCCCATGTCTAGAGCTCTCTGTACCCATGGCTTCACTATCTTCATTGCCTTCGCATCTGGAGCAGGGGTTTTTGCCGGATTGTTGGCGTCATCGGCCTTCTCTTTCTCTTTATCTTTGCCAGAGTCTTTGTTCTCCTTCTTCGAGGAATCCTTTTTGGAGCTCTCCTTTTCATTTTTCGCGACCTTCTCATCTGCCGGCGGGGGTGCATTCTCTTTTGACGGCGTCGAGGATTGCTCACCACCACTGCTGTCTTTCTTTACGGCTCTGTAAGTTGTAAGTGAATCAGTAAAAAGGTGGTGGTGGTTGAAAACTTACTTCTTTGTGATGCACATTACGAAACTTTTTCGAAATTGCAAACCGTGAATTAGCGATTGGTCTCTCTATCGAAAATGATTGTTTTTTTCCGCTTTGAGTCGGCGAGAAGTGTGTGCGGGGTCAAGTCAAGTAGAACGTAGAGCACGGTCATACTTTGCGTGAATATTACGTGAATTGTAAGCATTGTGTTTACAATCGACTTGCGATATCAAAACGTGAAACCTCGCCCACTTTTTTCACGTAAAAATCCAAAATGCACTAAAATTCAATTTTACAGTGAAAAAAATGGGCGGAGTTTCACGTTCTGATGTCGCAACTCGATTGAAAACACAATAAGTATATAATTCCAAATTTTTTATTGGAAAAGCGGGAAGGAAGGCAAATAAAAATTGCACATAATTTTCTGAGATCATGCAGAGTATTTAGTCGCCACGGAAATCAGTAGAAAAACATGTGTTTCACTGGGAACTTTTGGCTATTAGCCGTTTAATTCAGGCCCTATGTTTAATGCATTTGCATTTGGCACAGGCCTCGAATTCGATGGCTACTAGCCTTTTTGGATAGCTATTAGCTGTTTCCCATGGCTGTTAGCCACATAGCTGCCCATGCGACCCTGCCATTTCAAATCCAAATAAATTAATAAAAACCAAAAACGTGTGTGTTTTGGTGTCACTTGGTGAAAAGCGCTACGCAAAATTGCAAAAAAAGTTTCGAAACGTCCCAGTGACGCCCATACTCGTCATATAAAAATCGCTAAAAATTCCCAGAACTTTAAATGCGAAAGAAGCCATCGAATCCGGGGCATTCCCATTTCACATAGGCGCAGGATTCGACGATTAACACCCACCTTGGCGTCGATCATGTGTCTATTAGTCTCTAACAATGGTTAGCGGTCATTTTCAACGGCTAATAACCATTTAGCTGCCTATTTATTTATTTATTTATTTATTTATTTGAATACGCCCATTGCGGTACGTGAAAAATAGAGTAAAGGTATAGAAGAAGATTCAGAAACGGAATAGAAAGATTAAAGGAATTTGTAGGGATATGTGGTTATAGTACACGTGAAATAAAAACATTTTGGGAGAGAGGAGAAGATAGATTTGGCGTAAACGTTCGGTCATCAGTGGTCATAGTTTGAAAGAAGAGAGCGTGCGGTTAACAAAAAAGTTCCTACGTATTTTAGTTTTGCAGTGGTTCCATTTGAATTTGTTTTTTGCGCGCGTGCGAGTGTTTTTCTCATAAGTGAAAAAGGGGCTTGTGTCAATGTCTACTAGACCCGAAATCATTTTTAGTATAAGTTTTCTATCGGAAGTTTGTCTTCTCGATTCTAGCGATGAAAGATTGAATAATGAGTTACGTTGGGGGGCTGTTAGGTAATCGGGGTCATTTGGAGTTAAGTATCTCCCTTTTATACGGCTGTATAGTCTTTTCGTAAATGCATTCTGAACCGATTCAACTGCTTTACAGTCAAGTTTTCTTGTTGGATTGCTGATTTCTGTGCCATACTCTAGTATGGGTCTTATGGTACGTCCAAAGTAAAAAAAAAGCGCAAAAAAAGACGAAAAAAGGCGTCCAAAGTAACTTTGTTTTTGCGTCTTTTTTCTCTACAGTATCCCACCAAACCTGCACATCTTAGCGACGCGCGAAGTGAATAATTTGAATTTCACATGTTTGTTTACATTTTTAATTGTTTGAAACATGTTTTTAGTTGTTTTTTTTTTTGTTTGATCTGCAGGTTCTGCGGTATACTGTAGAGAAAAAAGACGCAAAAACAAAGTTACTTTGGACGCCTTTTTTCGTCTTTTTTTGCGCTTTTTTTTTACTTTGGACGTACCATTATAAAGATTTTGTATAGAAGTGTCATAAGGCGGGGGTTAATACTACAGTAGTGATTGAATATTTGAAATACGCTAAACTTAGCTTTGCAGATGGCTTTTTTCCAGTGACCAGTAAAATCAAGCATTGGAGTTATTATGAAACCTAAGTCGCGTATGCTTGTTTCTCTTCTGATAGGGTTATTATTTATCTGATACTTTGTGGTTCGGGGATTTTTTCCTAATGAGATAACTAGAGTTTTACTGTCGTTGAGAGCTAGCTTAGAATTTTCAGACCAATTACAGACAGCGTCTATCGCGCTTTGCATTAAAGTTTCATGATCTTCTATCCTATCACTTTTTGGAATTGCCGTGTAGATTTTAATGTCGTCTGCAAATTGTTTGCATCGAATGCCAGATGGTAGAATGCTAGGAATTTCATTTACAAAGATTCCGAAAAGTATTGGCGAGAGTACGGCTCCTTGAGGGACGCCGCACTGCGCGTGCTTTGGGGTAGATGATTCATTGTTAACCTTTACAGAAAAAGTTCTATTGGAGAGATATGATCTGATCCATTTGATCAGATTCGGATTAAGGTTTGCGTCTACCAGCTTCCCTAGTAAGATATCATGTGGAACTCTGTCAAAAGCTTTTGCGTAATCTAGGTATATAACGTCTACTTGCGCGCCTTCATCTATGCTCTCTGTCCAGTCATTAACCGCCTCTAACATGCATGTTACTGTGGATTTCTTGGGGCGAAACCCGTGTTGATCATTGTTCCAAAATTTAATTGTATCTAAATGCTGCAGTATTTTTTTTAAGAGACAGCGCTCGTATATTCTACAAAGCTGAGAAGTTAAGCTAATTGGGCGGAAATCTGTTGGTGCCATGGGTTTTTCTATTTTGTTCAATGGGATAACTATAGACTCTTTCCAGAGCGAGGGGCACTCGCCTCTCATCATGGAGAGGTTGCATAATTGTGCTAGGGGGCTGCTGATTAGAGGAGCTATTAATTTTAGGAATTTATAGGGGACGTTATCGGGTGTCTGTGAACAGGAATTTTTGCATTTTAGCATCATGATCAGCATCTCAGCGTCTGTGACCCATGGTATTTCTTGTGGCGATTTAAAGTTTAAAGGTAGTTCAAAGTTTAGGAGCGGTCTGTTAACATATTGAGATTCGAAACTATCAGCCAAGATTTCTGCTTTTTCAGCATTGGTAACTGATAGAACCCCCAGTGGGTTTGTCAGTGTTGGTATTCTCAAGGATTTCGGTTTCAAAAGGTACTTTGCTTTTTTACTGAATCGGCTCACCCCTGAGGACTCTAGCAGTTTGACTTCCTCGTTTCTACGAAATTTAAGTAACTTCTTCCGGAATTTTTTAGCGGTTTTAATGTAGTCGAGGAAATCTTCTCTGCCTCGGCTAGCTTTCACTCTTTCTAGTTTTAGTTGAACTAATTTATAAAAGGATTTCAGGTAGTCTGGCGTGTTTCTTATGGTGGGTTCGACATAAATTTTCGGAACTGAGAGTTCAAAGGCCTCTCTCATGTGATCGATAAAGTTTTGATACATGGTAGAGATAGAGTTTCCTGGGTGCAGTAAACGGCCCCAGTCAATGGAACCTAAATAATCAAGGCACTTCGGCCATTTAATGTTCTTGTAATCGTAAAAAAGTATTTTTTTTTCGGGGGGCCTTTGGAGAATATCTAATTTAAAATTGATAGAGTTGTGGTCACTGGAGCCGATTGGTGAGAGAATTCGGACGTCAGATAAACGGCTATTACTAAAGACAACATCCAGGAGGTTTTCTTTTCTAGTTGCTTTGCGGATATATTGCGTCAGATTATTTTGGTTACAGAATTCGCATAGCAGTGAACCTAAACGCGTTTGGGAAGTTGGTACCGTTGAGTTCCAGTTAATTCCGTTTATGTTCATATCGCCTAGTATGACAAGTTGGCCCACGTGGTTTGAGAGATCTGACACTTTATTTAAAAGGGTAATTGTATTTTCGAATGAGCAGGAAGGTGGGCGATATATATTTATGATTCGTAATGGTGTCACGTTTACGTCTATGTCTACTGTTATTAATTCATACGCCGAATTTTTAGTTTCCGTGGTAATTATGGTACTTGGAAATTCTTTTTTCACTAGTGTGCAAACCCCTCCACCTCTCGATGTTGCGCAGCGGTCAGCGCGGAATACGGGCCCATACTCCCAGGGGTCATAAAAATAGGGGGCATCGTGCTCAAAGGGGGCAAAGTCTCAAAGGGGGCACTGTCTCATAGGGGGCATTTGCAACTGTCTCATCGGGGTCATTTCAACAAGTCTCATAGGGGTCATTCAGCTGAATGCTCAGAGGGGGCACTTCAAATCTCATAGGGGGCATCGAGACTTTTTTGTTTGGCAATAATTTATTTTAAATTCATTGGTCTGTCAAAGAAGCCTGCCATTTTTGACGACTTTCTAATTTGTTTTCAAAAACTATCAAGCCTGCTGCGCAGTCCTGAATTGACTGTTCATGCATTGCTTTGGTTACAACTTGTATTTTCTGAACTGCACCGTCCAGGCGGTATCATACCGAAGAAAGCGACAATACGTGGACATGACATAGTTTCGAGGTTTTTCTATTATGGATTCGTGACATAGCGAGACAACGTGTCAAGTTATGCGTCAGCAAATGTTGCGTCTCGCCACGATTCATCTCTTGGCAGCGTGAGAGGAGACAATTTTTTTCATTTTGCTGGCGCACAACTTGCAGCAACGTGTCGCTACGCTTTTCGATAAATCAAAAACTTTTAAAGTAGTGTCCGAAATCTTCACGAATTTGCTTTGAGGTTATGCACAGAACCAGCAAAAAAAGTAAAAAAAAAACCAGCAAAAAATTCAGCGAAAATTCGGAGAATGTTCTGACTGATTAAAAAAAAAGGGAACATTTTATGAAAAAATCGATGGTTTTGAAAATCAATATTTTGGTCTGAAATTTTTTGGGAATGACCGGGAGAATTTTTTAAATGATTTCCCAAATTTTCAGATTGATCGGAGTATTTTCCGAATTTTTCGAAACGGAAAAACCTAACTGAGAAAATTGTCAAATAATGTTTACATTCAAAATTTCTGTTAATTCCCTCTTTTTTGTCTAGTCCGAATATTTTGCATTTTGAAATATTTGCTCCGAAATTTAAGACCGATCGGGGGCTTTTAACGCGTTTTCTCACTGTTTTTTGTTGTATTTATTTATATTACTTTCATGTATGACCCACGAAATTGTATTATTGTGTCTATCAGTCATATCAGCCTTCGAATGCTTGTTTTTCATTGATTCTGATTATTTTTTGTTGTATTTATCAATACTTATGCCATTTAATTGTTCAATTAATTAGTTTATTTTTCTTATCAATACAATTTAATTTTTTATTTCACAACACAGACTCAAAATTGCAAAAAGAAAACACTGCGTGGAGTTTTTGCAAACACTTTTACACCCGTTGCAATAGGCCACTAAAAATTAAACTGAAATTACTAAAATTAAAAAAAAATACAAGTTGTAACCAACGCAATGCATGAGCTGCCAATTCAGGACTGCGCAGCAGGCTTGATAGTTTTTGAAAACAATTGAGAAAGTCGTCAAACATTGCAGGCTTCTTTGAAATACAAATGAATTTAAAATAAGTTATTGCCAAACAAGAAGTCTCGATGCCCCCTATGAGATTTGAAGTGCCCCCTCTGAGCATTCAGCTGAATGCCCCCTATGAGACTTGTTGAAATGACCCCTATGAGACAGTTGCAAATGCCCCCTATGAGACAGTGCCCCCTTTGAGACTTTGCCCCCTTTGAGCACGATGCCCCCTATTTTTATAACCCCTGGGAGTATGGGCCCGGAATACGTGATAATTTGAATTAGGGTCAAGAAAGGACGCATTTCCAAATTTGCTAGATAACCAGGTTTCCTGAATACAGAGGATATCAGGAGAAGTCGTGTTTACTATGTACTGAAATTCGAGTTTGTTAGCCATAAGCGACCGAACGTTCGCGCTTAGAATAGAAAGGATTAAATCAGGAGAATGTGGGAAAAAAATTAAATTATCTGTGCTGGGCGAAATTAGTTTTTTGGATCCGTGAAAATATTCGTTGGCGTGTCCTTTCGTATTTGCAGCGGCGTGGCATTAGCGTTTGTTGCGAGTGATTTGTTGGCATAGTTCTTGCGGCGGTTGTCGTGGTATTGCACCAATTCTTCACGCGACATGGACGGTCGGAGAAAAATAGGCCGACCGCCAGTGCCGCAAAATGTTTTCAACTTGTGCGCATATTTTTCTATATATTTTTCCCCAAAAACTATGTACTCTGCATGATCCCATTAGCATCGTTTCACTGTCAAAAAAAATCTAACCCGACGAAAAACTTAAAAATCAACATGTCTGCGTTATAATAATCTATTACTACTGTTATGATTGTTATTTTTGGAAAACGTCCTGAACATCATCACTG
This sequence comes from Caenorhabditis japonica, assembly GCA_963572235.1. NCBI lineage: Eukaryota > Metazoa > Nematoda > Chromadorea > Rhabditida > Rhabditidae > Caenorhabditis > Caenorhabditis japonica. The sequence continues at coordinate 18,033,238 of OY754343.1, read as the reverse complement.
ATTTCTTCTTCTGACTTCCCGCGTTGTTCATCATGACGCCGCCGCCGAATCCGGCGCGGAATTTCTCGTTTCCTCGCTTCGGTACCAGCCATTTTTGACGCTGAAATTCGATTTGCTTGTTTGCCGCCAATATGCCGAGCTGTAAACTCGCTCCATTGGACGAGGTGGTCACGTTGGCGACGAGAGAGAGAGAGAGCGTGACCGATGTTTCTCTCTGGAGCGAATTTGCAGCGCTTTTTATCGAATAAAATGCTCACCCGCTGTCCCATTTTTTGGCTGATACAATTCGCCACGTACATCGCCGCCGCCACTATCGATAGCATTATTCCGCCGAATGCGAGGGCCCATCTTGGAATTGCTGCATGGGCCTGAAAAAAGGAAAATGTTGTTTTGAAAGGCTCAGCGTTTTTTACCGAGGCCTGAGTGATGACATCCTGAGACCTGAGCGAGGAAAAAGTGGGGAGCCACGCTTGTCCCGCCGGGACCTCAGGAAGCACCTCACTGAGACCTCAGAAACCACCTCACTGTGGCCTCAGAAATTGAGGAGTATTGTAACGCACCTAATTTAGCTTTTTTTTGCATACGCTCTTTTCGGCTTTGAAGATTAATTATAAAACACGCTTTTACACACGTTATCATTTATTTATTCAAAAAAAATAATAATACAATTAAAAATGAAAGAAGTGATACATATAGAAAAGATGTGGGTTGAAAATTAGGGCATATTCGTGAGAAAATGTTTATGCAAAAAAGCGTTTATTAGAAAACAGCATTTTTATTCTCACGAATAATCCTATAACAATGAAGGTCAATGTAAGAAAAATTAAATGAAAACGTATATGGTTATTCATAAATACACTTTTAAAAAATAATAGTTATGGGTTATACAAGGTGTAGCAAAAATAGCAAAAAATGAGTTTTTTTTTGTTTTGCTTTTTTGCTGCCCTTGAATAACCCCATTCTTTTGCAATTTTTTGCATGGCTTTTACTTGTTTGCAACGGTTTCAGAAAAAAAAACGTTTGGCTGGAGCAACCTTGAATGGGCGAAGACCAAAACCGTTTAAACAATTTTCGAATTGAATATTGCAAGAAAAAGATTATTTTTTTGGCAATTTATGAATAACCTCATTGGAAAAATCAAGATAGCTTACGAATAAAAAGAAAGTTGAGCGCCATCTAACCACATTTGGAGTTGCCGAATCCCGGACCAGCTGCTTTCGTACCCTAAATTTAGATATTTAGTAGAGATTGTCTAAAGTAATGGTATATAACCTTTCTCTTGTCCTGTGCAAACGATAACGTTTCGAAAACGTCCCTTGTGATAATCATCACTCATACTGAATTCTGTCCTTTCTGAGTTGCTTTTACAGTAACTGGCGACGATATTCAGCCCAGTCGACTCATTATTTCCAAGCAGCTGGACAGTGGAAGCCGTTAGAATTTGAGGCACGAGATGATCATTTCGGTTGCCGTACCTAAATAATATGTGTTGTTGTAAAAAATACTAGATAGTTCTCGGCGGCTTTCACCGATGCTACGCTAGAAACACGGAATCAGACATACATCAACGAGAGTCCTTGAATATGATGTAACTCGCCTCAGCCGATACGTGCGCCAGTAGATTCTTCGGGGCACATCCTACACACAGTTCCCATCGCGGGTTGTTAAAACACTACCTTGAAAAAAAAAAAGATATCACGAGTTCGCATGACGTGAAACGTCTCTGCAATTAAAATGTATTTTTAATGCCGTGTCCAAAGGTAATGCCGCACCCAAAGTTCAAAAAATTCCTGAAATCATGAATTTTGCAGTCCAAAGCTCCGAAAAATTTCCGAGAAATAACAGGCGCGCACAGTTGAAACCGGCGTTGATGTAGTTGCTCCGCTGCGAGACCTTCTATGTTTGAACTTGAATTTTCGCACATTTGCTCAATTTTTTCTTTGATACGGGAAAATTCAACTTTAAACATAGAAGGTCTCGCAGCGAAGAAACTACGGTAACGCCGGTTTCAACTGTGAGCGTCTGTTATTTCTGAAAATTTTTTCGGAACTTTGGACTGCAAAACTCTTGATTTCAGGAATTTTTTTCACTTTGGAGGCGACACAGTGAGTGACAGTGAGTCGAGAACAGGCTTTCTCGGAAATGAAAATTTCTCTTCCGAGTTCCGTCGGAAATTTCCGATTTTGCTATTTTCTCTTCCGATGTTCCAACGGAATTTCGAATTTTTCGTTTTTTTTCCGATTTCCATCGGAATTCCGAAATTTTAAACTTTCGTTCCGATTTCCGATCGGAAAAGAGCCTAAATAGGTCCATAAAAATCAGAAATTCTCCACAAAAAAAAATTGCGAAAAGGTACATAAACTCTCGTTTTAAATAGGACATTTGTGCCACTGACATGGTGGATTTTTCCAAAAAAAAAAAAACGATTTTTCGTACCAAACTTATTCAGAAAAATCTGTTTTTTCCGACACGGAACAAAAATTATTTACGACGAAAACCGGATTTTATTCGGAAATCATTTTGTCTTGGAATTTTTTCCGAAGTGAAACTGCCTCGGAACCGGAAATTTCCGACTTTTCGGAGATTTCCGAGAAAGCCTGATCTCGAATTATAAAAATGACAATAATTTCACAAAAATAGTAAAAAAAAAACTGAAATAAATGTAGAAATTCCTGGGAAAAATATTCAAAAATTGTTTATTATGGATTCGTGAATTAGCGATAAAACGCGGTGAATTGTGGGGCAAAAGTTGGCTGGTCTCGCCACGATTTTGACAGACTACGGTTGGCGCGAAAATATTTTTTTTTACCCTTTTTTTTAAATTAAAACGCATTTTCATAGTTTTTTCTCAACAAAATAAGTTTTTGAATTGAAATTACTCATTCCAGGTTACACAAAAAATTTTAATAGTGAAAAAATGCTAGTCAAAAGGCAAAAAATCGCGTTTTTATTTAAAACAAAAGAAGAAAAAATATTTTTCGCGCTAACCGTAGTCTGTCAAAATCGTGGCGAGACCAGCCAACTTTTGCCCCACAATTCACCGCGTTTTATCGCTAATTCACGAATCCATAATATTGCATACGACAATTCGATTTAAAATCTGCGCATTGTTTAGCCGACTCTCGAAGCGAAAAATAACTAAGGACTCGCTGACCCCTCACAGGGACCTCAGAAACGCTTCGACCTCACCCTTGCCTCAGAAAAAAAACGCTGAGGGCGCAAGACTTTAAATTTTCCTGTCAGCTCAGTGACACGGGGTTTTCAAACGAATCGCGCCCCAACGCACAAAAAACAATTTGTTTTGCCTGAAAACGAGCCTTGCGACACCATGTCAAAACCGGGGAACAAGCTCCGCCCATTTTGAAATTCTGCGGCACTGTTTTTCTGCTTTTTATAGTGTTACAGACTTGAATTAAATTGCAAAAGGAGCGGAGCTTGATTTCCGGAATTGGCTTCTTAAAATCTACATATTTCTTAACGGTGGATGCCATTTTTACATCTGCAGAATTTTTCTCGGAATTCTAGAATGGTGCACGTGTCTGTTTTTGAGACCTTGAAAAATCCGGCACGCTTTTTATAGTGTTTCCCCTACATAACTTGTGCCTAACTTGTGCCCTCTCGGTCGTGTCCTTGTTCGTCCGGATGCTAAACGGACCAAAACCATAACATTTTTATCGAAAAATTCGCTTCTAATAAGCCGATTTTCTAGGTCACCTCGTAGCCATTTTAATGTTTTAGTAAATGACGAACCGGTGACAAATCAACGTTGATCAGCCTGCTCGCATGACGCATCGCATTTTCCAGCGCGATTAAAGTTGTCTCACGAGCCGACGTGACAATGGGAATGGAGAAGCGGCGGAGATGTGGCCATTGGTCACTGGAAGTTGAATTGAATTGAGTTAAATTGAATTCAATAATTCTCACCAACCCAAAAAGTGGTATCAGAAGAGGTGTGCGAAGTCGTTCGGTTTGAAAGCTTTGGATGTAGACGAAGATGACGTCAGCGTCACAGTGGTCTGGAAGTGAATTTTCTGCTTTTTCTATTCTGTTCACGCCCCGCCCTCGCCCCTTCCAATTATTTACCCTGCCACCTCGCCGATAAAAGCTGAGCGTAGAGAATTGTGGATGTGGAAACTGACGAAGAGGTGTACGTCGGATCGCACTCGCGTATACTATTCCAGCTCACGAACGGTAATAGAACTACGGCAATTCGAATACCGGTTTGACAATTGGCAAAACGGCTGCTGCAGAAACATGACGTCATGTTCAGTTTCATGGCAGTCGCCTGGAGCATTTCCACTTCGGTGCGTGATAATAAACCGCCCGGATCGCACACGTACGGTGTCTGAAGCTGTGGTTGTTGTGTATTCAATAGAGTTGAATCATCAAAAAATGAAACCCGCCCATTTTTTTGCGCGTCACCAGACCACGCAATCACGGTGCTGTTTGAAGAGTCGCAGACAAAAAAGTGTATGCAGACTCATTTTTTCATGATGCAAATCGATTAAAAACAGAATAAGGGCATACCTTGTGATAAGAAATCTGGCAAAAAAGGCTGAAATTCGATGAAATTGGCAGAGGAAACGTGCATGGACCCGACGTGATAAGACTCGTACCGTAGTTGCTGAGGAAAGTTGATTTAAATCGACACATTTTTATTTTCTGGTGCTAAATAACAAGTCCCTAAAATATTTAGTTTCCTACAATTTTGAAAAAAAAATTTTTTTTCAAAATTTTCAAAAAATTGAAAAAAAAAATTGTTTTCTTCAAAATCTCTATATCTATTTTGTCTTAAAACAAAATGGGATACCCACAAATATTATTTCAGTTCAATTTGCGTTGATCGGACCATTTTCAGCCGAGTTACAACACTTTGAATATTCAGACATCAGATCTTACGACAAAATGCACAAATTTAATTTTTTTTTTCTCTCAACAATTTTGTGAAAAAGCTAGTCCATTAAGACATGTGTATGCAACTTTTTAGGGTCCTTTCGGTAATTTTGAATTTTGACGGTGTTTGCGGACTCGAGTCCCATACGCTCCGCCCATTTTTAAAAATGTTTGTATTGTTTTTTCAAACAATTTGCATCTTGAAAACATGGGTCCGCAAACACCGTTTGTCGATTGAAAACACAAAAAATTTGTATAAAATTGCCAAATACATATTTCAAATGGGCGGAGCCTCAAAAAAAAGTTTAAAAAATTTTTATTCAATAAATTTTATTTTCAAATTATTTCCAATCGATCCCTCGTAAATCCACACCTACCAGCGTACTGTCGATAGATAAAATGCAAGAGTAAACAGCGCCCTGTTGAGTATCATGTTGTCCGCATTGAGATCTGAAAAAAAAACACTGAAATTTCTCGGAAAAATGGGAAAACAGCGAGATGTCACGTAATTCAAAACACATAATACATGAACATGTGCATTTCGATTTCAATGCGCTTTCGCTTTCTTTCCGGGGAAATGAGAGAAAAAAGAGAGAGAGAGAAAGAGAGAGAACAGAGTTAATTAACCGCTTCACATCTTCTGGAAAACAAAAGGAAAAGGAAGAGCTGCGAAGAAAAGAAATGCGGTAAAAAAAACACAAAAAGTCAAAGAAAAAGCGGCGGTAAAAAAAAGAAAAGAGATTTGCTTTTTGCATACATATCCGCGCACCGCACTTGACTAGCATGTGTCTCTCGGGAGACGGACGGATGAATGACGTGGTAAAATTCAGCTGTCTGTCAAGTTTTAGGAACTGCGTAAATTTACACTGAAAAATAGTGAAAAAATGCCCCTAAATCTACACAGATCATTCCACGAAAATGGCCCGTGTCGTAAAGCTACACTCAATGTGAAGTGCCCGTAAATCTACACTGAAAAATTAACAAAAAAGCCCATACTGTAAATCCCCATTTCCACGCCAAAAAACTCCGTAAATCTACACTTGAAGACCAAAAAAAAATCCCGTAACTCTACACTGAAAATTCCTGAAAATGGGCGGAAAAAGCCCGTGCCGTAAATCCACATTTCCAGGCAAAAAAGTCCCGTAATCTACGCTGAAAAATCGGCGAAACAAAGCACGTGTCGTAAACCAACAATTCCAGGCCAAAAAAAAATCCCGTAGACCTACACTGAAAATTCCAGAAAATGGGCGGAAAAGCCCGTGCTGTAAATCTACATTTACCGGCCAAAAAAGCCCCGTAAATCTATCCACTTGCAGGCCAAAAAAGTCCCGTAAATCTTCACTGAAAATTCCATAAAACAGCCCGTACCGTAAATCTACACTGAATGCAAAAAAACCGCGTAAATCAACATTTCCATGCCAAAAGCCCCGTAAATATACACTGAAATTAGCGAAAAAGGACACGGGCCGTAAATCTACATTCCCAGGCAAAAAAAATCCCGTGAATCTACACTGAAAATTCCACAAAAAAGCACGTGCCGTAAATCTACACCGAATGCAAAAAACCTGCGTAAATCTACATTTGCAGACCAAAAAAGTCCCGTAAATCTACACTGAAAAATCGGCGAAAAAAGCACGTGCCGTAAATCTTCACTGAAAAATTAACAAAAAAAGCCCATGCCGTAAATCCACATTTCCACGCCAAAAAAAAACCCCGTAAATCTACTCTGAAAAATCGGCGAAAAAAACACGTGTCGTAAATCAACAATTCCAGGCAAAAAAAATCCCGTAAATCTACACTGAAAATTCCACAAAAATAGCCCGTACCGTAAATCTACACTGAATGCAAAAAACCTGCGTAAATCTACAATTCCGGGCTAAAAAAGGTTCCGTAAATCTACACTGAAAAATCGGCGAAAAAAACACGTGCCGTAAATCTACACCGAATGCAAAAAAACCGCGTAAATCGACATTTCCAGGCCAATAAAAGTTCCGTAATTCTACACTTTCAGGCCGAAAAAGTAGTTTACGACCGAAATACAGTTACGACGCTCCAATGTTCCACAGAAAAGGTGTTCAGCGTATCTGCGAGACCTCGGAACGTCGTAACTGAATATTTCGCTCTTGAATTCACAAAATCCACATTTCCAGCCCCACCCCTCCCAAAAAAAAGAACCCAGTCGTCTCAAGTGTTTTAGCAAACACAAAAAAAACACTCGACTCTTTTTTCTTTTTTTGTTCCTTTTTGTCACTGCTAGGCCACGCCCCTCCCCGGACAGGAAAGAGAATAGGATGAGCATTATCCCGAAGAAGAAGACGAAGATTCCGGAAGTATGGATGTATGTATGTATGTATGCAAAACAACGCCCGGCAAGTCACAATAGCAGATCATTATCCTCCTATGGAAGAGGGGAGAGAAGGAACAAAAAAAGGAAAGAAAAAGAAAAGTGAATAACGATGAAAATGGAGGCAGTGAAGCTTGAAGTGAAGAGTGAACAGTTGTGTTGTTTTTATTTTTATTGTTAAACATAAGTCTCCCAGATATAAACTTTACGGACCGGTGGGTTGACCAGACTGATGTCTGATTTTGCTTTCGTTTCTGCCCAAATTTTCTGACTCCACCAAGAAGGGGCGGAGCAACGCCAGAAAACCACACATTCTCATCGATTGAATTTTCAGTGAGTTTTTCAACTTCAAAAATTCGAAAAATAATAAAATCAGCATTCTACGAATAAAATTAAAAAAAAAAACAAAATTGAATGTTGCGGTTCTATCGCTCCGCCCCTTTTCCCTTTCCCAAATTTTTCGTGATCCGCGGCCGTTGCCGCGAACTTAAAAACGAACCAGAGTTTTCTCGGTCATAAAGCAAATGCGCTCTAATGGAAAGCATGGATCCTACCACGATGCAAACATGCACGCTCTACAGAAAAATGTAACTTTTATGGCCCGAATATTGCGCCGGAACTTCCGAATCAAAATATTTGAATTTCGCGGCCGTGGACTAGAGTTTTCTCTACCATAATTTCGCTCTTTTCCTCTTTTTTACTGCATTATTTTTTTGGAGGTATTTACGTCAATTCGGTATCCCACAAAAAACTGCCAATTGAAGGCAAACGGGCATTTCTTCTTTTCCCATCGAGAATTTCCTGTCTTTGAGCATGGGAAAGCTTGCCTTTTTGCAGTTTTTTTTTTCATTTGCAGTTTTTTTTTCTGTGAGTATTATTGTTTTATTTAAGTTGTCGCGCGGTGTTTGCGTACTCGCGTTGCAAACCGATTTACGAGACTCCGCCCACTGCCCTGCTATTTTTTTGCTGTGATTTTTCTTTTTTTTCACATTTTGCAGTTTTTCTTCAGTTTTTTTTTGATACATTTTTCTTTCAGATCAATAAATGGCGTATGCAAATGAATATTGAACAAGAAAATTTGAGAAAAAGAGAAAAAATGGCGAATGATGCAAAAATCGATAAAAATGATAATTTTTGCATTTCTTCCTACTTTTTTTGGAAATAATTGATTTCAATTTCAGGTCGCCAAATGTGTTGTTCGAATGGGGATTCGATTAAAGAGTGCGAGATTTTTCTCAATTTATCGCATTTTTTAACATTTAGCTACCTGAAATCAATTTTTTCCAAAAAAAAAGAGGAAAAATGCAAAAATTACCATCATCCGTCATTTTTTCCTCTTTTTCTCGAATTTTCTTGTTCAATATGCATTCGCATACGCCATTTATTGATCTGAAACAAAAATGTGTCAAAAAACAGAAGGAAAACTTCAAAATGAGGAAAAAATGTGAAAAAAAGGAAAAATCACAGCAAAAAATAGCAGGACAGTGGGCGGAGTTTCGCAAATCGGTTTTCAACGCAAGTACGCAAACACCGCGCGACAATTTAAATAAAACAATAATACCGAATTGACGGTGCTACCTCGTAATAGAACTGACGCGTAATAGAACTGTAGCGAAATTGAACTCGCTTTGGAATAGAACTGTAGTAAAATTGAACTGTAGCGAAATAAAACTGTTCGGAATAAAACTGATCGGAATAAAACTGTTTTGGAATAAAACTGTTCGGAATAAAACTGTAGCGTTTTGGAACTAAATTAGCAATGGAGCGCGATTGCATTGCTTGGTCATTCAAATATTGGAATTTCTCATGCGCGTGCTTTTTTCAACAGTTTTATATTTGAGCTATTCATCAAAAATTGTTTGTTTTGTTGTTTTTTTGAATAGATTTTTATCATTTTTTTCTCGGCCCGCCTTGACGGCCAAGCAATGCAATCGCGCTCCATTGCTAATTTAGTTCCAAAACGCTACAGTTTTATTCTGAACAGTTTTATTCCAAAACAGTTTTATTTTGCTACAGTTCTATTCCGAAGGGTTCTATTGCGAAGCAAGTTTTATATCGCTGCAGTTCTATTACACTTCAGTTCTATTCCGAGGTAGCACCGAATTGACGTACCCCAGAAAAAAAATTTGAAAAATAAGTTATGGTAGAGAAAACTTTAGTCCGCGGGCGCAAAAATTTGTATTTTGGAATTTTCCGAACGAACGGTGTCAAGCAAACGCGCTCTACTGGATTTTGCGGGAAATTCACATTTGGAGGCGTTTTTTGGGAAAAAAGTTCCGATCAGTTCTATTCCGAGGGCCTTTCCGCATTTGGATGCGTTGCGTGTGTGCGTTCGGGCGCGGTTACTCACTCCCTGAATTGAAAAAAAGTCAAATGTAGGTCGACGAAAATCAAATCCGAAACGGCGTTTTGAGAGAGCGTGGCCAATGTTTTGCTCTGATTTCTCTGATTCTGACGCCAGATTGGAGCGAATTCGCAGCGCGTTATGACGAGTATATGAATAAATAAAATTCAATGACGTCACACTACTCCGTACCCGGATTCAAATGTCAAATAAACCAACCTATGCACATACATACATATATCCGTTCAATTCAAATCAAATAAGGGTCCTCTTCTTTCGTCTCGTTTTACACACACACACACTACGCACAAATTTTGAAAAAAAAGAAAAAGAGGCAACAACGTCGTCGGGTGCTCCGAGTTGACCCGAACTGTACCCGTGGGAATTGCGTGACAAATTGGGTTGCAAATGCGCTCTACCGGACCAGAAAAACTCGTAAATCTCTCTCTCTCTCTCCAAAACAAAAAAAACGGAGAACAAAAAAACAAAAGACAACACACTCCCGTGACGACATTCGATTTCTCGAGATAACATTGTCAGGGTGTCGAGAAAATTGGAAAAATGCGTGTTTTGCAAAAAAAAAAATTGTTTTTTTTGTTTCCAAAATCTTATGGGGGTGTTTGAAAAGTGCTCCGCAGAGCTTACAAGGGAGTTCCAAATAGTCAGTGGTTGGGAATTTTCTATAAATTGGCTCCTTTGTACTTTAAGACATGGGAAAACGATCTAGCTAGGTCCCAACCTGCGAATTTGCCTGGTTTTCGAGAACGGGCGGCTCAAAGTTTGCGGGTCGATTTTTGAAATCCCAAAATGTGAGAAATTTCATTTCACGCGGTTTTATCACGTCTCGTTTGAGCCGCTGATTTCGACGGCAGCAGCGGCGCAGTGGGTAGAGGGCGGCAGCAGAGAGCGATAGGTCGGGTGTTCGACCCCGTGATACTGCAGGTTTTGGCAAACCATTTTTGCAAATTTTTTTTTTCACAAAGTTGTGATTTTTACTGTCAAAAAAAAATTTTTTTCCGTTTAAATTTTATTTTAATGTTGTAATTTTTCGAGTTATCCGTTTATGTTTTATATTTTTCAATGTTTTGTTTATTTTAAAAAATTTCGTCTAGCAACTATGGTTCGCGCTAGGGGTGGCAATCAGAGTTCGATGAGTTTAAAGTTTCTTACCCGTAAGTCGGAATTTGGAAGTAAATATTTTTATACTGAAGTCGAAAGTGAAAAAATGGTCGTAAGTCGCAAGTCGGAATTCCGTGAAATTCTGGTGGCAATCGGAGGTGTAGAGTTTTCAGCTGCACTTTTTAATTGCTTGGATTAACTATTTATGGGCCTATTCATAGGAGAAAAAATAACAAAAAAAATTCGTTTTTTGTCATTGTTTGTCATTTTTTTTACATCTATGAATAGGAAAAAAAAAGTTTTTTTTTCTCCTATGAATAGGTCCATTACAGCATGACAAACATCTTCTCGGCCACTTACCAACGGCAGAAACCAACGATGTGACAATAAATCAATGTGTGGTGACACTGACAATTTGATCAGTGCACTCAACTTTTTTGCTTCCTGTTCACGCCAGAGTATTACGTATTCCCGAGTACGTGAGATGTCGTAAAATGGGTATCGCCACGATCGGTGTATGCATACTTGTAAACAATCTACAGTACTTGGGATACTGTATATTGTTTACATTTTTTCGACATGCGTGAATTGGAAAAATCCTGTTATTTTTGAAATGAATAACCCCCCAATTATAAACCGTTCTGATTCAATACCCAGTTTTGGTTTCAGAACAGTTCTGATTCAGAAACGTTCTGGGCAACATTATATTAAAACTCCCGCATCATTGTGATTAGTGTGCGTTACCGAAAAACTTTAACCGGTAAACGCATCTTTCGGTAAAGTAATCGGTAAATTTACCGAATTTGACAGTAAATTCGACAAACTTATTGGTGAAGTTGCCGGTAATTTTGCGAAAATTTTACCGGTGAAATGGTTTTCGGCAAAACTTAACGTGGCGTCAAGTTCGTATATTAGAAAAACAAGACAATTTACCGGTAAAGAATCGACAAAATTTGCCAAATTTAACGGTAAAAAATTTTAGGAATGGTTTCTCTTTTGCCGAATATTTATCGGTAAAATCGTCAAATCTTTACCGGTAACGCACACTAATTGTGATATAGCCCCAGGAGGGAGTTGGAAAAAAGCATGCTTCGATCCAAAAAAAGGGCAGCTCGGATTTTTCAATGGGGGTATGTCAGAATTGTTGTTGGGGGTGATCTAATAAATCATGGTGATGGCTATAAGAGAAGGTTGCCCCTTACGACCATTTTTTCACTTTCGACTTCAGTATAAAAATATTTACTTCCAAATTCCGACTTACGGGTAAGAAACTTTAAACTCATCGAACTCTGATTGCCACCCCTAGCGCGAACCATAGTTGCTAGACGAAATTTTTTAAAATAAACAAAACATTGAAAAATATAAAACATAAACGGATAACTCGAAAAATTACAACATTAAAATAAAATTTAAACGGAAAAAAATTTTTTTTTGACAGTAAAAATCACAACTTTGTGAAAAAAAAAATTTGCAAAAATGGTTTGCCAAAACCTGCAGTATCACGGGGTCGAACACCCGACCTATCGCTCTCTGCTGCCGCCCTCTACCCACTGCGCCGCTGCTGCCGTCGAAATCAGCGGCTCAAACGAGACGTGATAAAACCGCGTGAAATGAAATTTCTCACATTTTGGGATTTCAAAAATCGACCCGCAAACTTTGAGCCGCCCGTTCTCGAAAACCAGGCAAATTCGCAGGTTGGGACCTAGCTAGATCGTTTTCCCATGTCTTAAAGTACAAAGGAGCCAATTTATAGAAAATTCCCAACCACTGACCATTTGGAACTCCCTTGTTAGAGCTCCAAAAGACGGGGTTTCGCTTCGCAACAAAAAAAGAAAAAAGAAAGCAAAAAGCAGACGATTTATTTATTGAATTTCCACGGTTTGTGCTCTTTTGGCGGAAGCCTTCACTCTAATCAATTCAGGAAATTTTTAGCTATTAGCCATTGAAAACGGCTAATAGCCATCGATTGGCGCACATTCTAATTTCGATGGCTATTCATTTCAAAATCTGGGAATTCTCAGGGAGTTTTTGCAAGTCTGCGGCACGATTTTTCTCCGGAGTAAATTCTATGAAAAACAGAGACGCAGACTTGAAAAAGGGGCGGAGCTTGTTCCCCCTTGACATTTCGAAACCGGACATTTCGAAACAGGACATCTCGAAACCGGGAATCCTGAAATCGAGACATCTCGAAACCCCGACATTTCGAAACCGAGACATCTCGAAACCAGACATTTCGAAACCGCGACATTTCGAAACCGAGACATCTCGAAACCAGACATCTCGAAACCGGGAATCCTGAAACCGAGACATCTCGAAACCCCGACATTTCGAATCCGGACATTTCGAAACCAAGACATTTCGCAACCGGACATTAAGAAACCGGAAATTTCGAAACCGAGACATTTCGAAACCGAGACATCTCGAAACCAGACATTTCGAAACCGGACCTTTCGAAACCGAGACATCTCGAAAAAGACATTTCGAAACCGGACATTTCGAAACCCGACATTTCGAAACCGGGCATCTCGAAACCGCGACATTTCGAAACCGGACATTTCGAAACCAAGACATTTCGCAACCGGACATTAAGAAACCGGAAATTTCGAAACCGAGACATTTCGAAACCGAGACATCTCGAAACCAGACATTTCGAAACCGGACCTTTCGAAACCGAGACATCTCGAAACCAGACATTTCGAAACCGGACATTTCGAAACCCGACATTTCGAAACCGGGCATCTCGAAACCGCGACATTTCGAAACCGGATAGTTCGAAACCGGACATTTCGAAACGGAGACATTTCGAGACCGAGACATTTCGAAACCAAGACATTTCGCAACCGGACATTAAGAAACCGGAAATTTCGAAACCGAGACATTTCGAAACCGAGACATCTCGAAACCAGACATTTCGAAACCGGACCTTTCGAAACCGAGACATCTCGAAAAAGACATTTCGAAACCGGACATTTCGAAACCGACACATTTCGAAACCGCGACATCTCGAAACCGGAGATTTCGAAACCAGACATTTCGAAACCAGACGTTTCGAAATCGAGACATTTCGAAACCAGACATTTCGAAACCGGAAATTACGAAACTGGGAATCCTGAAACCGAGACATTTCGAAACCGCGACATCTCGAAACCGAGCAATTTCGAAACCAGACATTTCGAAACCAGACGTTTCGAAATCGAGACATCTCGAAGCCGGACAACTCGAAACCGGGCATCCTGAAACCGAGGCATTTCGAAACCGGCAATTTTTTCGTTTTTTAATCATAAAGCTGCGTAGCGACTGGGAAAAGTTTAAACTGAGAATTTTCCCAAAAAGTTTCGCATGCCAAAAAAAGAAAGAAAGCGAGGCGTTAAAAAAATAGAAAGTGGAAGAAAGAAAGAAAGGCGTGAGCCATCCAGAAACGGACACATCCCGCCAACTTTTTTTTGTGTTGTGTCATGTTCCATCGGCTCATTTGTACGCAGAGCTGAGCAACAATGTGTTTTTTGTTGTTGTGTAAACCGGAAGAAAAAATAAAATTGATCGGATTGTTTCATGCACTTTACAGAAAAGAAAACATCTATAAAACCAGTACATTTAAATAATTATTTTGAATTCATCACGCCTTTCGTCTGTATCCGCCGTCAGCCGTGCGAATCAGCTTAATTTTACCAATCGCTGGCGGCAGATTTTCGCCGCCTTTTCCGCCGCGACTCAATCGCTTACGAGCAGTTTGCTGAAAAAAAAAAGTGTATTTCTTTTTTTGCATAGCCAAATTTCATCATTTTCTTGTCGTGCACAACTCAACATTTTGCGTTCTCTTTGGGCCAAAGTTTGGGGGAAAAAAGCTATTTGGTATGCAGTAAATATTGCTCTTTTGCGCTCGGAATTTCAAATACATACGTTGTGAGTTTTAGAAAGACTGCTCGGTAAACTTAAAGGGGGAACTTGGAATGAATATTATCAATTCAATATTCTTGCCGGCTACAGTAAGCAGTGGCGCGGAAAATCGAGGCTCCGCCCCATCAGGTCTTTTCAACTGAATTCAACTGAATTCAACTGAACGTAGATCAAAAAATGTGAGCGGGTGTGTCTCTCGTAATGTCTGCGTCTATTATAAAACTTTCGCTGGTGCATGTCGTAGCCGGCAAGAATATTGAATTGATAATAATATCACGCATTCCTTGATTGGCGGGTCTCGTCACGACGGTGCAGGAACTTGTTTTGATTCAGGCACATTTGTGGATTAAAAATTCAAAAAGGAGAATTCTAACTTGCGTATACAATACCGTTCAAAAGGCTGGAAACTTTTGGTTTTTCGGCATAACTTTTGAATGGAGATGGTTATGGTTCTGAAAATTTGCATGAATCTGCCCCGTAATATTTTTGACAAGCTATAAAAATGCATTTGGTCCTTTTTGAAAACTGCTGATTTTTAAAAAAAAATTCAGATGCCAAAATTTTCGACCCAAAAATAATTTTTTTTTCAGATTTTTTAAGACTCGAAATGTATTTTTAAAATGAAGTTTCAAAACTAAAAGTATGATTTTAGTTGACTATGAGTCGATCGGACCCTTTTCAACTGACTTACAGCACGTTGAGTACCAGGGTCCACATGGGTAAGTCAACTATAACTTTTATTGAGGATCACCAACACCGAATAAAATCAAATAAACTTTGCATTTTAACAGTTTTCATCTAATTTGCTCTAATTTTCTTTGGTTTTGGTGATTCTCAATAAAAGTTATAGTTGACTTACTTAGTCGGTTTGTTTCAATGATAATTATACATATACAATTATCAGAGATCCAAAACCGTTCTCCTCCAATTCGCTCGAAACGCTCTGTTCAAAAAGAAAGAGAAGAGAAAAAAACGAAAACAAAGACGAAATCGTCTTTATTTATTACAAAATCAAACGTGACCAGAGTCACCAAAAAAGACAATAAAGATCTTTTACAAACTAGTAAAAGTCTAACAGTAAAAGCTTAAAAAACTTAAAACTATCCAAAAACTAAAAAAGTTCTTTTTTCGAAAGAACCAAAAAACTAACTCACAACCAGTTCCTTCGAGAAGGAAAATTATGATTTGGCGCGGAAATCAGATACAACATAACTTTTTGGATGAGATCAAATTGTAGATCAAATTACAAATTTAGATCATAAACGGGTACACAACCCGACAACTTACCCATGTGGACAATCATTCAAAGTGCTGTAAGTCAGCTGAAAATGGTCCGATCGACCCATAGTCAACTAAAATCATACTTTCAGTTTTGAAACTTCATTTTAAAAACAAATTTCTATTCTTGAAAAATCTTTTTTTTTTTAAATTATTTTTGGGTCGAAAAATTTGGCATCTGAAATTTTTTGAAAAATCAGCAGTTTTCAAAAATGACCAAATCCATTTTTGGAGCTTGTCAAAAACATTACGGGGCAGATTCATGCAAATTTTCAGAACCATACCCCTCTCCATTCAAAAATTATACTCCAAAAACTAAAAGTTTCCAACCTTTTGAACGGTACTGTAAGTCGACGAAAGTTCTTACACCTTCGCGGCGAGACCCGAATGCGTTCCATTTGACGAGGTATCTCAAATCGAGGAATAGGGGGGAATGGTACAAGTATAGAATCCGACCCCTACAAGGTCTCATATTTACTTTTTTAAAAATGATTTTTGGCTGAGGAGCTATTGTCTGTGTCTATTGAAGTAGCTGCTAACCTTTTGGGGAAATTAATTTAAAATCTAGGTTTGGATGGGGAGGGGAATTTACCATTGAAATCGCTTTTAGCAAATTTAACAGAAAAATGGCATGCAAAAAGAGTACATGGTTTAGAAAACCGACGGCCGCAACTTCTAGAAAATTCCTTTTTTTTGCAATTAGTCCAATTTTTATCACGAATTTCCGATAAATTAACAACTCGTGTACTCCTTCTGGACGTTTTTCCATTTTTTCCTAAATTAAAAAAAAAATAATAATAAAATTTAAATCAGTTCTGAAAAGGTTGTCACCTCTTTAAAAGGGGCCATGAAGCATCAGATGGGGAAAGATTATTCAAGTCGGGACTCAAAATTTTCTGAACAGTTTCAAAGACATTTTAAAGATGTTCCAAGCTCTTTAAACGTTTTAAAACTTTTTCCAAATGAACTAGCCATTTTCAACTCTTTTCATGCCAACATCAAACTTTAAAAATATATTTTCAAACGTTTCGAATTGTAAATAACAAGACAGTTTGAAACTTTTCGCAAAAATGGTTGTTTTTTGTAGATGGAAGTTTTAAAGTGTCTCACAATCAGCAAAGTTTGGCACTAGCTATTTAATCATGGGGTCGGATTATAAACTTATACTTAACCCCTAATTATATGCTGCTGGCTTAATCTTCAAATTAAACTTTATTAGTACAAAAAAATAAAAATGTAGAAAAAATTAGTAATATTTCAAAGAATTATCGGTAGAAGTTCCCGCCTTTATCCAATGAAATGTCTATTTTTTTTGAGCATCCTTTTTTGAGCAGTAGTGTAGAAAAACGGAAAAAATGACAAACAACTGGGAGAAAACTCGGAAAATGCTCCGATTGGTCTGAAATTCCGGGAGAAACTGTCAAAAATGCTTCCGGGTTTGCTCAGAAAATTATGGACCGATATATCGATTGAAAAAATATTAATTTTTTTTCTGAAAAATTTTTTAATCGATATTTCGGTCCAAATTTTTCTGGGCAATTCCGGAAGCATTTTCGACAATTTCTCCCAAAATTTCAGACCAATCGGAGCATTTTCCGAACTTTCTCAACAGTTGTTCGTCATTTTTTCCGTTTTTCTACAGTATTTTGAATAGGTCCATAAAATATTTGACACCTGAGGATGCATGCAAGAAACTAAAAAACTGCATTTTCCGGGAAATGGGTATACCTTTTTCTCTGCGTTTCTTATTCCCATCATACGAAAATTAGTCCTTTTGAAATTGATTTCCTGGAAAACGATGTTCCTGACGTTTCCCAGTTTCATGGATAAGGCTTCTGCTGGTTCAACCCTAAGCACACGACCTGAAAATTTGATATTTTATTTTTAACATGATATAATGAAAATAAAACTATAAAAATGTTAACAAAAAACGGAAAAAAAACAAGAAAATAGCGAATTAGAATGTGCCAGCTGCCGGGCAATTAGAGTAAATACAGTATCTAAATTTTTGATCTACCGCGCGGAAAATGCTTTCAGATGGTTTTTAACATTAAAATTCGGGCTCGATGATCTCTATGTCTTAACTTAAACGATGCTCCGAAATTCCGGTCCAAAATTTTTTAAATGATAATGGTTTTTCCCCAAAAATATGCAAAAAAATCCCAAAAAACGCACCGTATTCGAGATAATCCCTTTTGTGCTCTTCCATTTGTGCTCTTTCGCCTGCCATCGGCCGTCAGACCATACAAATTCTGTGTTGACCACTTTTTTGATTAGGTAGCCTGTCAAATTTCGATGTGAGCTCTTGTGCATTTTTGAGAAATTTACCGAAATTTGAGAATTTTTTCAAAGAAATTTCTCGAAAAATTCAATTTCTTCATAAAAGTTTCTTAAATTTACCCAATACCCACCTTGTTTCATGCGTGTATACTTTATAGACAATTTCGGAAGCGGTCGTTTTTCAGAAACGTCTCCAAGAGAAGTTGAAGACGTGGAGGCGCTGCAAGCCTTCTTTTTCTTTCTCACCGGCTCTTTTTTGTTGTGGTTTTCGTCAACCGCGTATTTTTCTTCTTTGTGGGTTTCTGAATTTAAATTTTATATTGTGTTTTGATAGTATGGTGTACAGCATTTGAAAAGTGGGCGGAGCGAAAGCAAACGCGCTCCACTCCACTGGATTTTGCGCGAAATTCAAATTTTGAGAGGTTTTTTTTCATGTTTTTAAAAAGGCATAAATTCTTTATTTTTCCGAAATGTGCTCCGACTTAATTATAGCTGAGGTCTTTAGGAATTTTTTAAGCCTAAGAACGTCGAATTTGGTTCAGCCACCATTTCGGAATACTCGTTTTAGCATTGCGGAGTTTTTTGGTGTTTTTTTTGCAGGATAAATCTTTACGACAATCAAAGTTTGGGCAATTTTATTGTCCGTTCGCGAAGAAAGCAAGTGCGCTCCACGAAACTTAGTACTTTGTGGATTTCATTTTCGTCGCCAAATTATTTCATTTCACGTGTAAATTCAATGTAAAATAAAATAATTTGGCGACGAAAATGAAATCCACGAAGTACACGGGGTCGCCGAGGGAACATCGAGAAAGCGCGCTCTACCAGACTACCTTAACCAGCCAGATTGAATATTGGCATCATGCCAAAATCGTGTTTTATATTGATTTTTGCCCTATTTTTTGTTGTAAAATGGCATTATAAACGTTTTTATTTATTTTATTACTTTTCTAATTTACTTTTATAATCGCTGAACGGAGAGAACAAAAAAATTTAAAAAATTGTTTTTATCCGAATAAAGACATTTTAGAATAGGATCGCCTTTTCCACATTTGGTTGCTTTTTGAGCATTCGTCGTCCAGGCAAGCGTTGCACACGTCGTCGAGCTCATAGCCGTTTGGTCCCATCAGTTTGCAGAACTTTCGCGGCTGAAAATATAGAATTCAATTTTTCATTTTTTGTGTATATAAATACGCTCGAATTTGCGTTTTTAATCGAAAAAATGAGGAATTGAAGAAATAGAGAGATGTTTCGTCTTTCAGTTTTACGTGAAATGTCACTCCGTCATCGAAAAAAAAAACGTTCGTAATGTTTTACTTTTTTTAGAAACCTGATCAATGACACAAGCTAAAGTTTTTCCTCCGAATGTTTTTATGTAATGATTTTTTTCTTCGAATTTTTGGTAATTAAACTTTTTTCTTACCTCTCACAATCGTCCTTTCTTTTGGCTGAAGGCGAAATCTGCTGGCAGATGTGGCGTCGACGGTCTTGGTCTTCTGACACTTGGCTGACATTCCTTCATAAGCGTGGAAATTCTTGAGAGCTTCGATTTTATGTTCTTGCGTGGGGCATTACTGAAAAATACTGAGAATGAATAAGTTCTAAGAATCAGAATATGCTTACCTCTGACAGTGCGCCAAAAGATCATTCATGGAGCTTGTATTTGAAAGACTCCGTGAGCTGGGTTGATGTTACAACGCTTGCGGAAGAAGCTCATGTAGCTGATGACCTAAAATAATCTTAATAATATCAAATTTATATGTCGCAAAAGCAGAAAGAGTTATTCATGATGGAAATATTAACAACAAATTAACGTGCTATTTTTGCGTATAAGTGGACAAAACAGCACATTAATTCAATTTGGAAACAAAAACGTCAAAAATCGATTCATGCGGTTTGAAATATGTTTTTAAAAAAACACAGACAGACAAAAACAAAGTTTTCCCATGATACAGAATTGATAGTGGAGAGAAAGAGAGACTTTCCTCACCCTCTCACCTTCCGCGTCTCTTCTTTATCAATGCTATATCATGGGAAAACTGTGTTTTTTTTGTGATTAAAAAAAAACATATTTAAACATCGAAAAATAAATTGAAAACAGAGTTGAAAAAGAAAATAATTAAAAACACACACACAAAACAACAGAATTGAACGGCGCCGATTTCACTGTGTATCGCGTACGTGGATGAGTCGCTACGCATTTATTTGACCGCATTCGCGGGGCGGTCAAGATCATTTCAGCGATGTTCCTTCGGCGACCCCGTGGAAGTACTAAGTTTCGTGGAGCGCACTTGCTTTCTTCGCGAATGGGCAATATGGGGAATAATTCACTTTGGTTATGGAAAAAAAAAATCAATAATTGCACGAAAAAACCAGGCCGTCTGAAGACGAAAATTTCTATGACTGGTTTCGATGCGTATTTTTAGTCTTATTCGGGTTTTTTTTGTTAATTCTAAGATCTTATGCATTGTTTTGACCTCAAAATTCAAGTCAAAATTCAACTCGGGAGTAGAATAACGCAAAAAATACGTTTAATGCAGTGATATCTCTCAGATTTTATTTCGTCATGAACAAAATTAACTGAACAAAACTCTTCGCGAAGATCGCGATTTGCACGCATTTATCTGAACTTGGCAGAATGTCACTATCGAGACGCGGATAAATGCGCCAGAGCGTGTTTGCCTTTACGTAGAGTCTAACACGCCGTGTGTAAATAAAATAAATATCATGAAATATTGTGTTTTCAATCGACTTGCGACATGAGAACGCGAGACTCCGCCCACTTTTTTGTGCGCGACCACGCGAACAGTGATATTTGAAGAGACGCAGACAGGTAGCGCACAAATAAGTGGGCGGAGTCTCGCGTTCTCATGTCGCAAGTCGATTGAAAACACAATATAACTTAAATTTATTTGATTTTCATCGATTGTTAGCCAATATTGTGAGTTTCTCGAAAATCGCCCGAATTTTCCAGCCTGCAAGAAGTTTAGAGGTTTTTTATGCTTCAAATTGAAATATTAGAGTTATTAAAAGATACAATACATACATTTAAGAAAGAAAAACAGGTTTTACTGAAAGAAAAATAATAAAACCAATAAAAAAATGCGAGTCGAAAAATGCGCAAGCACCGAAAGTGCGCCATGCTAGTTTGCTGGCGCGCCAGAAAAATAGGCTCCGCCCACATTTCAAATCCTGTGCACCGTGCGATTGTAAAACTCGGGTATCGAGTCAAACTTTTCCGAGAAACAATAAAGCGATTATTAAAATTTTTCAAATTTAGAAGGGATATTTAGGTTTCAATTTTTTTCAAGACATTTCGCGACGTTCTAATCTTTTTCGAACCTTTTCATGCTTTTCAAGATTCTCTAAAATTTTTTTAAGAGGCCTCTAATAAAAGTGCACCTCCGGAATTTCGCATGCATTTGGAGTGAGGTTTAGAGAAATCAGAGCGAAACATCGGCCACGGTCTCTAAGTTTTCTGCACTCTTTCGCTGCCAACGTGGCCGCGTCCTCCACTGTGCGATGGGAGCGCGTTTGCAGCGCTCCGTACTGAGAATAGCGAAAACCGAATTTCGCTCGTGAACACGCAGCCCATGTAAAGAAAAAAAAACCGACAAAAACCTACCTTTCCGTTTCAAATCTTCAACGACGATTGGCTTCTGCGCCTTCTTTTCCCGACAAACGGCCACACCCACCCCCACTACCGCCTCATGTTCCGCTCGCTTCTTCTCGTACCTCCGCTCCATTTTTCTCTCCTCTTTCGACATTTGCTCGTCGCGAAGACGTCGTTCGTAGTTCGACTGCATTCGCCGCTTTTTCGACATCTTCGGAGCGCTCAACAACGACGAGTTGGACGGCGTTTTTTCCAGCTTTGAGTGTTCCGAAGAGCGTGACGGTTTCGCGGGTTTCTCCTCGCGTGGTTTCAATTTCAAATCGGGAATGGTGTAGTTTACGGGAGGCGGTGGAACTTCCGGATCAAATATTGGGATCGCGATTTCAAAGGGCGGATAGAGTGGCGGGAGTGGTGGAGGAGGTGGTGGTGGTGGGAGGAAGTGAATTTTTTCTGGAATGAATCGCGGTGGTGGTGGAGGCGGTGGCGGCAGTGGTGGTGGAGGTAGTGGTGGCAGAGATGGTAGTGGTGGTGGTGGTGGTAGTCGTTTTGGTGTTGGTGGAATGACGGGTGATGAGGGTGGAGACAGGACGAGTGAGTAGCCGAGCTCTTCGTCGTCCATGTCATCGAATATGGGAAGTCTGTTTTGAGCAACTTTTTTCATTGGTTGGTTTTGCGCGTTTTTATAGTTTTGTCTAACAGTCTAGCATTTTAACTTTTGGCTATTAGCCGTCGATTTCGGAGTTTATGTCAAATTCCGGTGGCGCCGAAAAGAACCTAGCGCTGTACGCAGAGCGCGAAAAATAATTCAAAAAATAAAAATATTGATTTTTACTTATATATTTACCTCGAATCGTGAATGAGCTGCTTTCGTTTCCTTGGCGCTTTCTTCTCCACCTCCTCCTTCCCTTTTTCCACTTCAATTTCGCAATTTTCATTTTCAAATTTTTCGGACAACCGTGCTCCGTAAATTTCCCATTTCTAAAAAATAAAAAAAGGTCAAAAATATCGAAATTCCCATATTTAAAAAAACAATTTTCACAACTAAATACAAACTTTTGGAGGAAACGGTCGAACTTGTTCGATATAATCCAAAATTTCAGCAATATCCACTCGCTGGATTCGCAAAAAATGCTTTATATCCGTCGGCGTGTTCACACTGATTGCTGTTCTTCCTGCTGTACTTATTTAGTTTACATTTTTTCCATATTTTTTATGTTCACCATTCTCCATCAAAAATCGACACGTGTCACTCATCGCGCGCATCTTTGCGCCAATAATTGCCACCAGTCTGGCGTGTGCCGTGCTGTCAATGCTTGAAAATCCGAGATTGCACACGATTCTGCTCACCGAGTCGCGTAGATTCTGTAATTTTTCGCGATTATTGAAAAAAATATATATTGTCTTACCAATAGTACGGGATTATCTTTTGAAGGTTTCATTGTGATGAAACTTTTGTTATTTATTTATTGCTTGAGCTGACTAAATAGATGATTAGTAATTAAAAATAGAAAGAAAAAGCATAAAAAAATTAAAAATTAACCTCACATACCGTAAAATTATAAAATCGTTGCGAAACCCATAGCAGCAACTCATTATGCGCCTTTAAAAGGTACCGTAATCTGAAAAACTTAATTTTTGCAATTTTTAGGATTTCTCTTTTTTTCAATCCATTTTCTAATTAATTTCACTTTTTTTTTAATTCTGCGCAAAAAATTAGCGTTATTTAAATAGTTATTTACTGCTCATAATAAAATATCTTACGTTTACCGGGCTTGATTGGAAAAGAACGGAAATTTTAGGCTATTTAAATAAAAGTCGACAAAGAATTTTACAAAGTTTACTATTTAAAAGTGTGAAAATTGATATTTGTTTTGATAAATAAACAAGCCTAGCTATATCAAAAGCTACTTTTGATTTTTTTTTTTAATTTCTGATGGGCCTATTCAAAGTACTGTAGAAAAACGGAAAAAAGGACAAAAAACTGGGAGAAAACTCGGAAAATGCTCCGATTGGCCTGAAATTTTGGGAGAAACTGTCGAAAATGCTTCCGGACTTGCTCAGAAACTTTTGGACCGAAATATCGATTTAAAAAAATTGATTTTTTTTCCGAAAATTTTTAAAACCGATATTTCGGTCCAAAACTTTCTGAGAGAGTCCGGAAGCATTTTTGACAGTTTTTCTCAAAATTTCAGACCCATCGAAGCATTTTCCGAGTTTTCTCCCAGTTTTTTGTCATTTTTTCCGTTTTTCTACAGTACTTTGAATAGGTCCATAATAAAATGTTTCTTCTTTCTTTTTAATTGCTTTTGCATTAATTTCTTGTGTGCCTTGTGGCGCAGGCGGTTAAACGCTTCCCCAGCATGTTCGAGTTTTTGTGTTGGTCTCGGGCGCTTTGTACGAAAAATCGTTTTTTTTTCTCGGTAAAAATTATTTCGCGCGCGTTTATTTTTTCTCCAATAATGTGAAATTATTCGCGCGCCTTTTTTTTCGGCCTCATTTGTTTGCGTTGCGTGTGTGCGCGTTGCGTGTTTGTTTGCGTTGCGTGCTGCGCCAAATAGCACGTGTGCTCTCATAGGTCGGCACACTGCTATTTGGCGCAGCAAAATGCTCATTTGACGAGCATAAATGCTACAGTCGTGTAGCAATATGCTGTTTTTAGAAGCAATATGCTGTTTTTAGAAGCAATATGCTGCGCCACCCAACGCTTGCGCTCATCAGTTGCTGATATTGTGCTGCTACTGTGCTGATGTCGTGCTGAAATTGTGCTGACTGCTGCAGCATTATGCTGCGCCGCGAGAAGGAGCCATGCTTCTCTCTTTGCCGACAAAACAAGAGCATAATGCTGAACTTGGGCTGGTCCTGTGCTAATCATGTGCTGAGCGAGCAAAATGCTGATTTGTGCAGCAACATGCTATTTTTCACAAATTGTGTGCTTATCTTGTGCTTAAAATTCCCTGAGCTCATACCCCCCAGTGTGAGTTTACATATCTTTCCTCAATTTTTTAAATGTTTTTTGTGGATCATTTAAGATTTTGTGGAGTTATTCAGGTTCATTCCGACGAAACGTGGAAGAGAAATTTTCATTTCCGAGAAAGCTTACTCGTGACCCTTGTGGGAGTGGAGCGTCGTAACTGAATTTTGCTCGTGAACACAGAAAATAAATAAAAATGAGCCTGTTGTTGTGACTAGAAATGACATAAAATAATTTGCAACGCTCAGATTGAACATCTGAAAAAAAACTGAAAGTGCACCTGCGCCTCCTAATTTTGATCCGCTTGACTAGGAAAGAAAAGCGGAAGAACAATTTATTACGAATTTTTAACAAAAAAAACATGAAAAGAAAATAAATAAATAAAACCTAAATTTACTCGTATAGACAAGCGATAAAGAAAAAGGAGGAAAAGTAAAATATTTAATACACCTTTTACATAGACCCAGGAATGAAAATCAGTGATATATATGAAATTATATATGTGAGTGGAGCCAGATATTTGTAAATTAACAGATACGCAGTGGGTGGGGCGTAGAGGGGAAACTACTATAATCGCATAGCGTTGAATTGACCATTTTGGCGGGCCGACAATATTATTATAAATTAAGAGCCAATCAGACGACACGAAGGTTCAGCGTGTACTCTTGATCGATGCCCATGTAGCAGTCGGAGAGCACAAACACTGACAATTGACACTTTCCTCTGAAAATTTAAATTCTTTAAAAGTCATATTTTTCTTGTCAGTGCCCTAATGGATCTATTCGTTTGAATTAAAATAAATTTTTATGTCATTTTAATTCAATGCAAAACAACATATTAATTAATTAATCTGAATTTTCCTGAACCATTGAGTTTGAGCCTTTCTGCAAATCGTGTCGAGACCTCCTGGCCAAATAAATGCATGCGCCTTTAATAACTAAAGCGCGATCTGCACTTTATGCCATTTTTTTGTCATCTTGTCCACTCGGAGTACAAATTAAAAGCGCATGCATTTATTTGGCCAGGATGTCTCGACACGATTTGCAGAAAGGCTCAAACTCAATCGTTCAGGAAAATTCAGGTTAATTAATTAATATGTTGTAATGCATTGAATTAAAATGACATAAAAATTCATTTTAATTCAAATGAATAGGTCCATAAAGAAAACCCGTTGCTACGAGAGGAAAAACTTTAACATTGAGAAGTGACGGGAGTTGCTTTACCTGCTTTACCTGCAAGATTAACTCGAATTCTAGTTTTATACTTCTTTTCAACGAAAAATAACGTATCCACGACGAGTTGCAGTTAAAATTTGATTTTTCGCTTAAAAAAGGCGTACTACACTGTTGAAAATTGAAAAGTGCGGTAGAGCGAGGCTGATGATGCATTCACCGAGTATACATTCTCAAAAAACTTTGGATCGAAATATCGATTTTAAAAATTTTCAGGAAAAATCGATATTTCGGTCCGAAATTTTTTGAGCATGTATTTACAGGAGAATTTTTCCCAAAATTTAAGTTCAATCGGAGAATTTTCCGATTTTTCCCGAATTTTTTTTCCGGTTTTGTGAATAGCCCCATAAAATTTTAGACTAACTGAACCATTTCCCCCTATTTTTTTGTCATTTTAAAAATTAAAACTGCAAGTGTAATGGACCTATTCATTTGAATTAAAATGAATTTTTATGTCATTTTAATTCAATGCATTACAACATATTAATGAATTAATCTGAATTTTCCTGAACCATTGAGTTTGAGTGTTTCTGCAAATCGCGCCTAGCCATCCTGGTCAAATAAGTGAACTTATTAACAAATACATGCATGCGCCTTTAAACATTTACTCCGAGTACACAAAAATGATGACAAAAGATGCATTTTTTGACCAGCATGAATAGGCGCGATTTTCAGAAAAACTCAAACTCAATGGTTCAGGAAAATTCAGGTTAATTAATTAATATGTTGTAATGCATTGAATTAAAATGACATGTTCAAATGAATAGGTCCATAAGCTTGGTCGGTATCGCAAAAGGGAAATTCCGATTTTTCCGACTTCGGAAAAATTTCCAAAAAAGTCGGAAAAAATTTTGGAACTCCGCAATACGGTTCAATTCTAGAAATTTATGGAATTTGTAAAAAATTCCCACTTTTGCGCCTGAACATGCTATTTAGGGTTATTTGAAACTTCGAGGACAAAAAGTGGGCGGGGTTACATATTTTCATGTCGCAACTCCACTGAGAACAACATTTATTTTTACCTTGTCGCCGGCATTCTCAAATCGAGCTTTGCAGTAGAGCGAACAGAATGCGAGCCAATGACAGAGGTGGTATTGAGGATGCGGTCTGAAGTGGTGTCCCCGACAACAATTATCCATCCCGCTTGTTTTGGTTTAGCCCATTGCGGCAGGTGCATTGCCGAGTTGTGCTGAAATTTGAAGTTTTGTTTTCACAACACATTTCAACAACGGATAATCATACCTTTGCCGGACCAGACCTCTCCAACACCAATCTCAACTTGTACACTCCTTCCGCCAAAACCTCCACCTCTCTCTCGTCTCCAATGTTGATAGAGCTGCCGAGCTCATTCACCAGCTGCAACGTCTTCATGGACACAATCGGCCAGTTGCACAGCGATTTGATCACTTCTCTGCATTGCGTGTCTTCCAACGTCGTCTTCTCTCTGAACAGCTTCATGGCGCGTTTGCAAAGCTTCGCGTCCTCCGGTGAAGTCGCTTTTTCCACTTCGAGAAGCTCTTGGAGCTGTGGAATGGACATTTGCGTTCCGAGAGAACACGCGTCTTCGTAGGAGAGGTGTGGGAGGGAGAGAAGCGGGTGATCGTCGTGCCATCTGGAGGAGAAGCAACAATTAGAAAAAAAAGAAAGAACGTTTAAAAAAACCTACCGTACTCGGAGATTTTTTTTAATTGGGAAAACGGCTTAGGGACGTTTTGGAACAAAAATTTGAAACCTGTCACTTCGAAACTGGGACGTTTCGAAACTTTAGTGCATCGAATCGTCCTAGTTTCAAATCGTCATAGTTTCGAAACGTCCCAACGCCGGGAAACCAATCTTCGAGACGTAGAGTTGGAATAATGTAATGCGCCTTTAATTATAATGGCAAAACTTCAAGGAAATCGAGGATTTTTCAAAATTGAGAAACAAGCTCCGCCCTTTTTTGCAAGTCTGGGGAACTGTTTTCCTGCAACAAATACTTCCCGTAGAAGTCGTGCCAGGAAAACTGTGCTCCAGACTTGCAAAAACAGGCGGAGCTTGTTCCTCGGTTTTGAAAGCGTCTCAATTTCCTAGAAGTTTTGCCATTATTTAAAGGCGCACTGTCAAAAAACGTAGGTTTTTTGCGAGGAAAAAAAATTAAAAATACCTGGCAGAATGGCACATTTGCTGCAAAACCACAATGTTCATTGTGGCGGCGAGCCAACTTTTAAGCCGAGCCATTTCTCGCATCGCTTGAAGAATTCTGACGCACTGATCGAGCACACTCTTCAAATCGGTACGGTAGTCGGTCGGAAGTACGGTTCGCATGAAATGGGCTTGGAAAAGAAGATGCGCTTTCGCGGCAGACGATCCCATGACAGCGGTGGAGAATCGGATTCGTAGTTTTCTCTGCAACTCCGTGTTGATCAAATCCTCGTTGTGTCGGACGGGAATCTCGGCGTACTCGGGCACATCCGTTAAAACCTTCAACACGTTCTCCACGGTGCACGCAGAGTGGAGCTCTTTCACCAGGAATCGAATAGTTTCGTGCTGAAGATAGTAGACTGAGGCGATTCTTCCGTACGCAGTTGGCTTCACAACATCGTTCTCATCGTCTACATTAATACATTCAGAAGCGACAAGTTCTGAGACGCTGTCATCGACGATTTGAGTGATAAATTTGAGCATTGCTTCTTCGGAATCCTCGTCAATACCGTAATAATTTGGATTTGCAAAGAGACGTCGGTAGAGATAGGTTCCCGAGATGTACTCCACAATTCCCTGCTTTGAATCAATCGTTCCGGCGGAAACTTCAGCGTTTACGTGGTTGGGAAGTACGGGTAGAAGTGAGGATTCCACTGGGAAAGGTTCATAGAGGAACTTTTTGTAGAACGTTTTCTTCGAATCCTGCACGTAGATAACGGCAACCGCAGAGTCGTCGAATTGCGGTCGTCCGGCACGTCCCATCATTTGGAGCACGTCTGAACAATATCAAGAATAATATTTAAACGCACGTGGGAACATCAAAAACAAATAAAAATGAAATGTCAAATTTGTATATCGCATTTGAATCTATTCAATGTGATTATTTCGATATTTGAACAAATAAAATTAATTACTACAGTGACATCTTTGATGACTTTCGCATTTTTGGCACACTGGCAAATATCAATTTTCTGGTTATTCGTTCATCAAAACGGTATGTTAGCGCAATTATTAAGGGAATTTCTGGCGCGAATTAGTCGTTGAAAATGTCAGATAGTCCATATTGACACACAGCTCGCACGAGTTTGTCAATAGTCGGCGCACAAGTGGCCATACAAAACAGCTAATAGCCGTCGAACTCGGTGTATGTACCACACGCATTCGGCATACACCCCGAATTCGATGGCTAATAGCCAAAAATGCCTAGAGTAGATTTTTTCTGCTAAAAAAAACTGCTGTACCGCCAAAGTTTGCTTTCCCGGCGGTGGGTCACGCCACGATTTGCGCAAGCCCGAAAAAAAAAGGTCAAACGCGCTTCGCTGAACTAAACGCTATGCGATTTTCATTTTGGTTCCCAAATTATTTCATTTCACGTATAAATTCAACGTGAAATCAAATAATTTGGAGACCAAAATAAAAATCGGATAGCGTTCAGTTCAGCAGGGCGCGTTTGACCATTTCAATAACTTATTTTTTAGCATTCTTATTCCTTACGGCCTTCATTCTGATAAAGTGTGTCAAGAAAAAAACGAATACCATAACGAAATCTATAGACCCCCCGCCAGCTACCTGCGTCGGACCAGTCGTACAGTCCACAAAATCCTTGTCAAAGTCACCGCCATCTTCGGGTAGCCTTCAGAAGGGAAAGCATCGGGTGGATGAGAAGAAGAAAAACGAAAAACATTCAAAGGATTTCAGTAGAGAAACGGATGATAAGCCTAAAATGTTGAAGGACGGAGGGGGAACGGATCGAAAGACAGGGAAGGCGGAAAAACCGAGGGATAAGAGGAATAAGAAGAATAAGAATAAGAAGGAAATGAATGAGGATGAGGTGAACAAGCAGCAGAACGAGTCAAAAGAAGAGGCTGATTGCTTAAAGTCAAAGGAGGATACGGAAACCAAAGATAATGCAACGCGTAGGCTAAAGCTTGTATTACGTATTCCTGAGGCCGTATTCATGAACGTTTATCGTACGGTAAATAAAAACGGTAAATGATTTTCCGAATGTTGAACTAAATTTTCAAAGTGTTTACTAGATAAATAACACCATAAATTGTCCGTAACTGTCTTTATGGCTATTGCAATTGTCATTTATGGCAAGGGGAATAATTTACCGTTCTCATTTACCACGTGGTAAACGTTCATGAATATGGCCTCTGGAATGGTGATACCGCGTCAAATGTTGTGCATTGTGTTCTCGCAACAGACGGTGTTTGCAGACTAGTGTATTTACGCGAAAATTTGAATTTCTCCGTTTCGAAAATTTTCGACGAATAAATAAATTCCGTTTTTTTTTGTTATTATACTCAGCGAATGCATCATCAGCCTCGCTCTACGGCACTTTTCAATTTTCAACAGTGTAGTACACCTTTTTTTAAGCGAAAAATCAAATTTTAACTGCAATTCGTCGTAAATACGTCATTTTCCGTTGAAAATAAGTATAAACATTCGAATTCGAGTTAATCTTGCAAGTACAACACTGTTTTACAGAAATTTTGCAGTAGAGCGAGGTTGATGATGTATTCGCCGACTATATATTATTTGTGCCGTTTTTAGTATTTTTTTAATCTATCGAATTTTAAATTCTTTCCGGACTAGTGTTTAATATTTTTATTCTAACATGCGATAAAATAATTTAAACACTAGTTCGGAGAGAATTTAAAATTCGATATAGTTGAAAAAAAAACAATTAAAAGCGGAATTTATTTATTCGTCGAAAAATTTCAAAACAGAAAAATTCAAATCACTGCAAATCAACCACTATGTACACGAGTTGACGTGGTTTCACGGCTCTGGGACATTTCGAAACTTGTCACTTCGAAACGAGGACGTTTCGAAACTTTAGTACTATTTTTCGGCGCCGTGTTCGCACTATTGACGAATTTCGGCCAAGGATAAAGTAGCTGTCGAAGCTTCTACAGGTATTCGGCGAATTTTTCAAAATTTACCGGAAAATTTACCACTAAAAATGCACTAAAGTTTCGAAATGTCCCAGTTTCGAAACGTCTTGTTTTGAAACGTCCCAGAGTTGATTTCACCATTCCAGAAATACGCTATACCTAGTTCTTATTCGTTTATTTATTCATTTTTTTTCCTTCCAGAAGACGCTGAAAAATGGAGACGAATAAAATACGAGGGTACGATTCGCATCGAACTGGCCGACGACAACAATACAAAGAGCCAAACTATAGAACAAACAGTGTTTTTCGACGATATCAAAGAAAAATTGCCACGTGCAACCGTTGGTGAAGGAAGAAAGTCAAAGGAGTCGATCAAGAAGTTGCCGGGCAGAATAAAGTCGACGAGTAAAAAGAGGAAAGATACGATCACGGCGACAGATGAAGATTTACGGGAAGCGAAGAGCAACAGTAAAACTATTGACAGAAAGCGTGGTAAATCACTGGAGGGGATAGAGGATTTGAAGATGACGATGGAAGAAATGGGAACTCAAACTACCCATTCCAAAGAGGGGGTCCAGTAAATCCAGAGTAAATCGAGAGAACTTTCGATGTCGACCCACCACAACGGTCAAACGCGCTCTATCGAATTCAGTGTTTTGTGATTTTCATTTTGGTATCCAAATTATTTCATTTCACGTTGAATTTTTAATTTATAAATACGTGAAATTAAATAATTTGGAAACCAAAATGAAAATCACAAAGTACTGAATTCGGTAGAGCGCGTTTGACCGTCGTGGCGGGTCGACAATCCTCTACACATAAAAGTACTAAAAACATAAGCTGGGCCTTTCCTTATTCACTCTGAATTTACGAAAACCCGCATATGGTTATCAAATAAAATTTGCTTTTTCTATTGTAATATCGTACATCTTATCCCTAATAGGTCCTAATAGAAGTGCAAATAGACTTCTGCGACACACCGAGATGAAGACGTTTTTTTTTAAATTTAAATTTTAAGGTTATTTTTTCTAAAAATTCACAAAATCCGGTATTTTTTGCAGTACAGCCCAGTCCAAATTTCCTCAAAAACGTTCTTGTTTAGAAATTCATGCGCTTGAAAATGGTTTTGTCAGAGTTTCATCGAACCGAAGAAACAAAACCTGGGAAAATGGGCGGAGCAAAAAAACCGTGCCAAAATGTATCATCGTCAGATGATTTTCTATATTACGTATTCATAGAATGATGATACCGCCTCAAATGATCAAAATTCATAGATTTCGAAAAAAAAAAAATTAAAAACTGCACAAATAATAACAAAAAAAAAAGGAATTTATGAGGCTACCCCGAATCAGAACCATTTCAAAAAGAGGGTCAGTAGCTCACCACTCGTTGAGTTTGTGAGCATTTATGTATTTATTTTTTTCAAAGTATTACTTATTATGCACAGATGCATGCGGTTTTGCTAATTTTTATATACCAATTTCGATACGTAAAAGTTCTGAAAAAGAACGGTTCTGATACGGGAACGTTCTGATTCGGGGTAGCCACAAATTTATAAATTTTCGAAACGGAACAATTCAAATTTGTATCAGCGCGTAAATCATCCACAAGTCTGAAAACACCGTCCGTGGTAAGACCGCAATCACCATTCCTGGGCTATGTAATATAAAAAATCGTGAGACGAAATTGCATTTTGGCAACTGTGGCACGGTTTTTTTGGCTCCGCGACGTTTCAAAACCGAGTGTATTTTTTCGAAAAATTTCTCCATACTTTTTGGGCAGTTCTATTCCGGCTCGCCAATTTTTAGATACTTGAAATAGCGGCCAAATGGCACTCAAACAGCAGCCAAATAGCAGCCAGGCAGCTGCCAATTCTTGAAGAACGTGTTATGTCTGGCGGCTATACATACTTTCTATAGCCGACAATTCACGGGTTCTGACGTTCACTATGCTTTGCAGAAAAGGGGCGGGGCCATATACCCGTGCCGACTTTGTTTACCAATAATTGGTGCTACCTCGGAATAGAACTGAAGTGTAATAGAACTGCAGCGATATAGAACTTGCTTCGCAATAGAACTGTTCGGTAAAGAACTGTAGCAAAATAAAACTGTTCGGAATAAAACTGTAGCGTTTTGGAACTAAATTAGCAATGGAGCGCGATTGCATTGCTTGGCCGTCAAGGCGGGCCGAGAAAAAATGATAAAAGTTTATTCAAAAAAACAACAAAACAAACAATTTTTGATGAATAGCTCAAATATAAAACTGTTGAAAAAAGCACACGCATGAGAAATTTCAATATTTGAATGAGCAAGCAATGCAATCGCGCTCCATTGCTAATTTAGTTCCAAAACGCTACAGTTTTATTCCGAACAGTTTTATTTCGCTACAGTTCAATTTCACTACAGTTCTATTCCCAAGCGAGTTCAATTTCGCTACAGTTCTATTACGCGTCAGTTGTATTCCGAGGTAGCACCCAATAATTATCAAAAACAATTTTTTTCAATCGAGACATGAAAACATCGCGGTTTTTAAATGACTGGTTTTGAAACGTCGCGGAGCCGTTTTTTTTTGTTTGCTCCGCCCCTTTTCACAGGTTTTGGTTCTCCGGTTCGATGAAACTTTGACAAAACCGGTATATTCTCGTTGATTTAATTTTCAGTAGCAGTTCTATTCCGCTACAGTTCTATTCCGAGGTATTTAGCACCGAAACCTCTTGTGTGGGTGCTACCTCGGAATAGAACTGACGCGTAATAGAACTGTAGCGAAATTGAACTCGCTTTGGAATAGAACTGTAGTGAAATTGAACTGTAGCGAAATAAAACTGTTCGGAATAAAACTGAACGGAATAAAACTGTAGCGTTTTGGAACTAAATTAGCAATGGAGCGCGATTGCATTGCTTGCTCATTCAAATATTGGAATTTCTCATGCGCATGCCTTTTTCAACAGCTTTATATTTGAGCTATTCATCAAAAATTGTTTGTTTTGTTGTTTTTTTGAATAAACTTTTATCATTTTTTTCTCGGCCCGCCTTGACGGCCAAGCAATGCAATCGCGCTCCATTGCTAATTTAGTTCCAAAACGCTACAGTTTTATTCCGAACAGTTTTATTTCAAAACAGTTTTATTTTGCTACAGTTCTTTACCGAACAGTTCTATTCCGAACCGTTCTATTGCGAAGCAAGTTTTATATCGCTGCAGTTCTATTACACTTCAGTTCTATTCCGAGGTAGCACCCTTGTGTGTGCATGCGCCTTCAAATGTTTGGATTTTTCGAAAAAATTCATGAAATAACCCCCCCCCCCCCCCCCCTTCTCACCCGTCACTGGAAAATCCACGTATTTTCCCTTCTTTCCGTCGAAATACTCGGTTCCCTTGACAATCACCAAATGCGCAGGACAGTTGATTCCCCATGCCAACGTGGCAGTCGCAATCAGCACCTGAATCTTCTTCTCGATAAACAACTGCTCGACTATTGCTCGCTCGTGAGCCGACAGTCCAGCGTGATGCATTCCGATACCGAACGGCAGTGTCAACTTCAAATTTTCGTCTTTGATCGAGGCCATCAACACTTCCAACTCGAGCATCTCAATGTTCAACCACTGTTTTGGATTGTGATCCGCGATGAGCAGATTGACAAATGCGAGCGCGGTGAGACGAGTTTGACGGCGAGAAGAAACGAACACAAGCACTGGTTTTCGCGGAGAGTAGGTGAGAATTGCCTTGTAAGCAGGCTTGTTCATCAACGCCATTCGAGGACAATAGTGTTGACCGGGGAAGCCTTGAATGTGCACTGAAATCGGCACCGGGCGAACCGAAGGCCGGAAGTTGTAGCAGGCTTCGTCGGGAATTCCCAACCATTCGGCCACGTCTCCAGCATTCGCCAGAGCCGTGGAAAGACCGAGAAGTCTGACTGGCTCCTCTCTGATGTTACTTCTCCTGGTGATCATCTTCAAACGAGTGACAATGGCTTCTAGAACGGCTCCTCGATCCACTCCTAACAAGTGCACCTCGTCGAGAACAATGAGTCCGACTCTTCGCACGTATTCCCTTGTCGCCCAACTTCTGGATATTCCGTCCCACTTTTCTGGCGTTGTAATGAGAATCGATGAGGCAGCGAGCTCTTCTGGATCTGGAGTTACGTCTCCTGACACTTCGACCACAATGTATCCCATTCCTTGTTCAAATTTCTTCTTCCAATCATCAACTCTTTCTCGAACCAACGACTTTAGCGGAGCAATGTAGACGAGCTTTTTTCCAGGATGATCCTGAAGCAATCGGAACATTGCAAGTTCTGCACAAAGTGTTTTTCCAGATCCGGTCGGCGCTCCGACAAGAGCACTTTTGTCAGTTTTATACAGACAGAAGAATACTTGCGCCTGGATCGGATTGAAGTAATCGAACGGATAGATTGCTTCGAATCGCGAGTTGCGTAGCGTTTTGACAGGCAACGGTTCCAAATCAAGGATATCCGTGTGACTTTTGAATGACTTTGGAAGAATGCAATTGTGCAGGCTCAGAGGAATGACGACGTCTTCTGTGACGAAATACTCACTGGCCAGACGCAGTTGGAAATTGTTGGTGAGCTGGCAATCGGCGATTGGGATTGTGAAAATAATGTGCTGGACTTCTGCCTTGTTAACTTTCATTTTTCCGATACCAAACCGTTCTTGATGCACAATAAGGTTCTCGTTGATATTCTCTAGAACCAAGAAGAACGATTGCTGTCCCGACTTTCCGTGGATCGCATCATTCCAGATAAAGGCTGGTGTCAAAGCGACTTCACACTGAACAATCGTGTATGTGATCGGTTTGAATCTAGCAGTGACCTCCATTCGTGGAAGATACCTTAGATACGTGTACAACTTCTCGCCGTCACAACTGAACATGTAGCCCAAGTCTTTCGGTGTGAGCTCCAGAAGATCCGACTCTCTCGCTTTTTTGCGTTCAATCTTTTCGATCAAAGTGATCGGAATGTTAATGATTTGGATGAATTGACGAAGTGAGCACTGATTCATCCACAACTGCTTCTCAATGCACTTTGCGATTCCCAAAAATGCGTTGGCCGCCTGACTCCACCCATTTCGGAGCACCATCTCAAACATTGCTCTGCAAAGGCGACCAGCATTCTGTTGCACGTAGAGCTGTTCGGACATTAGCGCAGAGTTTCGAGTTGCAGACCGAGAAATGAGAGATTGAAGGAGGACGTTGACTTTTCCGGCGACACTAGCTAGACCGCCTCCTCGCACGTTCATCATGCATCCGTAGGACATGAGTTCTTCCAAATCGCCAATCTCTTCTTCTCTACACTTGACGTTCGCAAATTCGGTGGCCATGGAGATGAGGCCGAGCACCATGTCGTCTGGCATGAAACTGGTGAAGGTGACTGGTAGGCCGACGCTTTTTTCAGCTTCGTTGAGCAGCTGAATCGTCTCGTATTTAACGTAGAAGTTGGATGCGATTCGGCCGATATCGGTTGACGTCAGATATTCGGTTCTGGAATTCAAAGTTTCCATTTATGAATGTTTTCCTATATTGCTATTATCGGCCCGCCACGTCGGTCAAACGCGCTCTGCTGAACTCAATACTACGTGGATTTCACTTTGGATTCCAAATTATTTTATTTCACGTTGAATTTACACGTGAAATGAAAAAAATTGAAAACCAAAATAAAATCCACGTAGTATTGAGTTCAGCGGAGCGCGTTTGACTATTTTGGCGGGCCGACAATATGTATTTTAATGAATTTTTCGGCTCCGGGACATTTCAAAACCGTGTTAACAAAAGAAGGAAAAAATACGGTAGAAAGCAGGGAAATACCAAAAAAAAAAGAAGTTTTTTTTCTTTTTTTGGGCGAAACAAAAAATTAATTGGTTTTTTTTTGTAGAGCCACGGAGGCGAAAAAAAAATTCCGGTTTTTGGAAAAAACCTTAGTCGGTATCATGGCTGTGCGAAAAATAAGTTTCGAAAAATTTTCGAAAAACTTTTTTTTCGAAATTTTTAGACCGAAAAAAACGAAAAAAATTTTTTTTCGAGTTTTTTAAGACGAAAAAAAAACCGAAAAAAAATTTTTCGGTTTTATTTTCCCGAAAAAACCGAAAAATTTCGAAAAATGTTGTTTTTTTCCTGAAATTCAGTTAAAAACAGATTATTCATTTAATACATTCAAAAAAATCAGTAGTGACGTATTTACAAATATAATACCGAAATGGCACAAAAAATTTCTCTGGTTTTTGGCGGATTTTACAACAAAATTTAAAAAAAAATAGAAAACCACGGGGAGAACACGAAGTCGAGATTTGCTAGGCTAGCGCGCCCGGTTTTCTAGGCCGGCGGCCGACCGCGTCTTTTCGAAAATTGTATTGCCTTCAGCAATAATCGGTTTTTTTTTCTTCGATTTCTTTCATTTTTTTGCTATTTTTTTGATAAATTATTTTCAAATCGGCCAAAATTGCACCAGGTAAAAGGGAATATACATTTTGTCCATTTCAAAAAGGAATATTTTTGGGAAAAATGCTGGTCGCCGGTTTCCTAGAGTTTTTGGCGCGTATTCGGCAAGAATTGGCAGCTGTGTGGCTAAGAGCCATGGAAAACGGATAATAGCCATAAAAAACGGCTAATAGCCATCGTATTCGGGACGTGCGCAGCCTGAAAATGGCGAATAGCCATCGAATTCGAGACGTGCGCCAAATACATATGGCACACGGGTCGATTCGATGACTATTATCATAAAAAACCAGATCATTTTTTTTTGTGCGATTTCGATGTGATGTTTGAAAATCCCCCACCCAATACTAAAATTTAAGCAACTTTCCCAAAAAGTTGGCACCTCCTTTAATTGAAATAGGTGCAAAAATAAATATACATTGGTGAAAAAAACATTTTATAAAAATGTTGGTTATTCTGCGCACATACTCTGCGTCTTGAACGCATCCCAATTTTTCGAAAATTTTCGAAAATTTTTCGGTCGAAAAATTTTTCGAAGTTTTCAGACCGAAAATTTTTCGGCCGAAAAGTTTTTCGAAGTTTTCAGACCGAAAATTTTTCGGCCGAAAAATTTTTCGAAATATGACCGAAAAAACCGAAAAAATTTTTCGTCCGAAAAATTTTTCGCACAGCCCTGGTCGGTATATGCTCCGAATTAACAAAAAAACTATAATTTTTAAGCAAATCAAAACTTAAAGTTTCCATTCAACTGGCAGAAATACACCTTTTTTGAGAGAAACAGCAAAAAATTCAGCGAAAATTCGGAGAATGCTCCGATCGATCTGAAACTTTGGCAAATAATGGCAAAAAAATTCGCGAACATTCCCAGAAAATTTCACAACAAAATAACGATTTTTAAAAGATATTTTGGTCTCAATTTTTTTCTGGGAATGTCCGGGAGTATTTTTTGAATCATTTCACAAAGTTTCAGATCGATCGGAGCATTCTCCGAATTTTCGCTGAATTTTTTGCTGGTTCTGTCAAAAAAGGCGTATTTCTGCCAGTTGAATGGAAATTCTCTAAGTTTTCGTTAAAATTAGTGTTTTT
Source organism: Caenorhabditis japonica (assembly GCA_963572235.1). Taxonomy (NCBI): domain Eukaryota; kingdom Metazoa; phylum Nematoda; class Chromadorea; order Rhabditida; family Rhabditidae; genus Caenorhabditis; species Caenorhabditis japonica. The sequence continues at coordinate 17,994,659 of OY754343.1, read as the reverse complement.
TGTCAATTCGGAGCATATACCGATTATCTTTGTAATCTTGTACGACCGGAGCATTCTCCGAATTTTCGCTGAATTTTTTTTTCTATTTTTTGCTGGTTTCGTTAATAACCCCCCACAGTGTCTATGATATGAAAAGTGGGCGGAGCCGAGCAAACGCGCTCCACTCGATTTTTCGCGCGAAATTCAAATTTTGAGGCATTTTTTATGTTTTTCGGGAAAAAAGCATAAATTCTTAATTTTTTCTCAAATTTGCTCCAACTGAATTATAGCTGAGGTCTTCAGAAATTTTTTAAGCCCAAGAACGTCGAATTTGGTTCAGTCACCATTTCGGAATAATCGTTTTTAGCATTGCGGAGCTAAGAAAGTGAGTTTTTGGTGTTTTTGCAGGATAAATCTTTACGAAAATCGAAGTTTTTGGCAATTTTATGGTATTAAAAGATACAATACATACATTTTACAAAGAAAAACAGGTTTTACTGAAAGAAAAATAATAAAATCAATTTTTTTTTTCGCGTCAGCAAATTAGCATGGCGCACTTTCGGTGCTTGCGCATTTTTCGACTCTCGCATTTTTTTTAATTGTATCTTTTAATACCATAAAATTGCCTTAGATTTATCCTGCAAAAACACCAAAAACTCACTTTCTTAGCTCCGCAATGCTAAAAACGATTATTCCGAAATGGTGACTGAACCAAATTCGACGTTCTTAGGCTTTAAAAATTTCTAAAGACCTCAGCTATAATTCAGTCGGAGCACATTTGGAAAAAAATCAAGAATTTATGATTTTTTTTACCGAAAAACATAAAAATGTCTCATAATTTGAATTTCGCGGGGGAAATCCAGTGGAGCGCGTTTGCTTGGCTCCGCCCACTTTTCAAATCCTGGACACCGTGTAACACAATAAATTTTTCGAGATAAAAAATTTTTTTTTGTGTTTTTGGTTATTTTTTCAAGCCGAAAAAATTTTTTTTGTGCAAATATTTTCTTGTCCCACTCCTAGTCAGTACACAAACACCGAGTGCCAATTCAAATGAATTTCAAAAAAAAAAATAAAAAAAAACTAAAAAAAAACCCACGCCATATCAAATCGTATCATTTTATTCTGATCCAGCTGCATAGCCGCCTCCCGAATCACATTTGAAAAATGATCTCTCAAATTCGGATCTCGCTCCACTGCATTGTACGCGATACCGTAAGCCATTGGATTTTTAAGAGCTCGCGTGTACATGTACGTATACGTGAGCCATTCCACACCTTCATCCACAGTGGAAACTGTGCCCAGTGCCACTTCAGCGTTCAGATTGTCATGGAGACGTGCGTAGAATTGACTTTCGATCGGGTTTTGGTGCACCAACATCGTCAAATACTTGTCTATCTTGTCTTTTGATGTGATAATAATACCATGTCCTTCGTTTTCAAATTGCGGACGACCAGCACGTCCAAAGATTTGCTGAACGTCAAGAACTCCCAGGTCAGTGAATACTCCCTTCTCCGCGTCGAACACATCGGTCCCCTTGATGACGACGGCGTGAGCTGGCAGATTGACTCCCCACGCCAGAGTTGCGGTACAGAAGAGCACAGAGATGTGGCCTTGTGCAAAGCACTTCTCCATCAGAATTCTGTCCTGTCGAGACAATCCGGCGTGATGGATTCCTAGGCCACGTCCGAAGAGTGGCGCGATTTGCGCACGATTTCTACATAGATTGATGGCCTTTTCAGACTGAACGTATTTGCTGGAATCTCGATCTTTTGGCAGGAAGAGGTCCATGTGTCCGAGCACTGAGGCACGTGCGCAGAAGGCTTCTCCAAGTTTTGCGGTACCGTTTCGAGTGTGGACAAAGACGAGAACTTGGTGGCCGCGTTTCACAAAATCAATTACTTCATCGTAGCAGACATTGTCCATGAGAGAATTGTTGTCGCGAAAGTTTCCCGTCTTTTTGCAACCGATAAATCTGAAGTTTTTATTTAAAAAATGATTTAATCTTTTATGCCGCGTCCAAAGTTCAAAAAATTCCTGAAATCAGGAGTTTTTTGCAGTCCAAAGTTCCAGAAAAATCCCAGAAAAAACAGGCGGTGACAGTTGAAACCGGTGTTACCGTAGTTCCTTCGCTACGAGACCTTCTGTGTTTGAACTTGAATTTTCCCGCAAAAAAAGAAAAAATTGAGCAGCTGTGATTTCAGGAATTTTTCCTGATTTCAGGAATTTTTTGAACTTTGGACGCGGCATTAATCTTTTAAATTTAAAAACAACGATTAAAGGAGGCGCCAAATTTTCGGGAAACTTTGTTTAAAATGTAAATAATTTTGGATGGTACCAGTTCCATGGAATTTTTTTTTCTGTCAGTTCTATGGATGTTTTTCCCTAACAGTTTCATGGAATGCATCATTTTCAAAATTACACGCAAGAAAATAAGAAACAAAAATGCAAAAAAGACAGATCAATGGGTTTGAATTTCCCGAACCTTCGGCACGGGCCTTCGTGTACTCCTTTTGGACGTTTTCTAATTTTTTGGTGCCGAAACCAAAGAAAAAAATCAGAGAAGTTTGAATTTTCATGCGATTTTAATGTGATATTATGAATTCCGGAGTGAGCGACACTGCGTTGATAGTGGAACAAAAGTTAGCTGGTATCGCAGCGAATTTGACAGATTACAGTTCGCGCGAAATTTTTATTTTTTATGTACAGGATATTTACGAAATAGCAAAAAAATAAAGCGAAAATTCGGAGAATGATCCATTTCCCAAAGTTTCAGGCCAATCGGAGCATTCTCCGAATTTTCGCGCAATTTTTTCTGAATAACCCCATTAAAGGAGGTGCCAAATTATATTTTTTGCTATTTCGTGGATCGCGCTCACGGCATGCTGGCATCTACGTTTCAGTCTCATTTTATGAAACTCGATTTTTTTTGCGCGTTCAATTCGCTGCGTACGTTCCGCGAAAACAAATGGACCTATTCAGCAGAGGAAAAAAACCGATTTTCGCGGTTTTTTTCCCTATGCAGGTTGTTTTCCAGGAAAAAAACCCATCGCGTCGAGACCCGGCAGTGAAAAATGCAATGCGCCTTTAATTTTCAATGGTAATTCGGTTGAAATTTAAAGGCGCATAGAGTTATTTCATCGGCCGGTCTCGACACGATAAGTTGTTTACGTCAAAAAACCTCCGACTACTGTAGTTTTTTGTCTTTTTTCCTCAATTTTGCATAGGGAAAAAAACCACGAAAATCGGATTTTTTCCTCTGCTGAATAGGTCCAAAAAATAAAAACATGTTTTTTCCCGCAGATATCCCTTATTTTTTTAAACATTTGATACAGCAGAAGCGTTCGCAACACCGCGAGGGAATTTTCTCTTAACACACGGGTCTAAGGCTTCCATTCGGACCAATTTTCGTCCGTCCGGTCCGTCCGTTCGTCCGCCCGTCCGCGGTTCGTCCGGTTCGTCCGCGGACGGTCCGGTTCGTCCGTTTCGTCCGGTTGGTCCGGCACGCTCTATTTGGCTGGGAATTTTAATTTATGGCACTCTCTTTAAAAATTCTGACATTGAAAATGTAAGCGGTTGCAAATTTATGTAGAATTAGCTTTGCAAAAACAAATTTTTTTAATTTTTTCCCGAATTTTTGATAGCAGAAACAAGACATTGTTGATATTTTTAAGAAAAAAGAACAAAAACAGCTTTTGAAAACAAAATATAGCAGAAACAAAAAGAAAAACTAACAAGAAAAAAAAACGGACGAAGCGGACCGACCTCGGACGAACCGGACGAACCGCGGACGAAATTCGTCCGCTTTTTTTTCGTCCGAATGGAAGCCTTACACGGGTCACAGTGTTTCATCAAACGTTTAGTGTGATTGGGGCGCGTTTGCACTGAGGTAGGTGCCAGCATGCCGTGCGCGCTAACCATAGTCTGTCAAATTCGTGGCGAGACCAGCCAACTTTTGCCCCACGACTCACCGCGGAGTGTCGCTTACTCATGAATCCATAATATCTCATTAAAATCGCACAAAAATTGAAATTTCTCTGATTTAAATGTTTTTTGCAACAAAAAATAATGGTGCTACCTCGGAATAGAACTGACGCGTAATAGAACTGTAGCGAAATTGAACTCGCTTTGGAATAGAACTGTAGTGAAATAGAACTGTAGCGAAATAAAACTGTTCGGAATAAAACTAATCGGAATAAAACTGTTTTGGAATAAAACTGTTCGGAATAAAACTGTAGCGTTTTGGAACTAAATTAGCAATGGAGCGCGATTGCATTGCTTGCTCATTCAAATATTGGAATTTCTCATGCGCGTGCTTTTTTCAACAGTTTTATATTTGAGCTATTCATAAAAAATTGTTTGTTTTGTTGTTTTTTTGAATAAACTTTTATCATTTTTTTCTCGGCCAAGCAATGCAATCGCGCTCTATTGCTAATTTAGTTCCAAAACGCTACAGTTTTATTCCGAACATTTTTATTCCAAAACAGTTTTATTTTGCTACAGTTCTTTACCAAACAGTTCTATTCCGAACGGTTCTATTGCGAAGCAAGTTTTATATCGCTGCAGTTCTATTACACTTCAGTTCTATTTCGAGGTAGCACCAAAATAATAATAATAAGTCCAAAAAGAGTACAGGAAGTGGCGGGAAATTCAAACGTATAAATTTTTTTTTCATCAGTTTTCTATTGACGCGTCGCGAAAACCTGGTAGAGCGGAGCGTGCGATTCGGCTGTGTTCTCGCCGCTAAAAGTGTGTCGACAGCCGAGTCGCGCGCTCTGCTCTGCGAGGTTTTCGCGACGCAGTAATAGCATTTTTTTAACCCATTTTCGTCAAACAGTTGGCTGGCACCTCCTTTAAATCTAATTTTGCTCACTTCTGTGTCAGCGGCACCGGTCGAAACCTGCCATCGAAGAAAAAGAGTCCCTTGTAGGGATTTACCCTCAAAAATCGGGCGGCGTCAATATAGTTCGGCAGCGTGGCCGAAAGTCCGACAATTCTGATTCCCGACTGTGACATTTCAACTTGTCGAAGGGTTCTTGCCACAAGAGTTTCAATAACTGGACCTCTCTCGTCGTGCAACAAATGCACCTCGTCGATAATCAAAAGCCGGACGATAGATATAAGTGAGTTATCACTGGAGCTTTTTCTCGTAATCACGTCCCATTTTTCAGGTGTCAGCACCAGCATCTGAGTGTCAGCCAGCTCATTTCTCGAGAGCTGCGTGTCTCCTGTCAATTCTCGAACTTTCAAACCAAGAGGAGCAAGACGTTTTCCGAATGATTCTGTCATTTCGGTGGCCAGCGCCTTCATGGGTGCAATATAAATAATTTTAAAGTCGTCCTTCACAATTTCACCCCTAGAATTCTGATGTTCGTGGATGGTATTAAGAATTGTCAGCATCGCAATGTTGGTTTTACCAGCTCCAGTGGGTGCGCAGATCAAAAGGTTCTCCTTCGTTTTGTACGCCTGTTCGAACACAATCGATTGGATCACATTGAGCTTTTCGAATCCTTTGAATCCTTTCTGTCCCAACTCATCCATATCTTTGATATAAACATGTTGGATCTTCTCAATATCACCTTTATTTGACGGCGGCACCAAAACACTTTCATGCGTTCGGAAAGTGTCTCGTTTCGATCCGTCTGGCAGTGCAAACTTCATTCCGTTGATATTGAACATTGTGTGACCCGATTCTATTCTTTTATCGAACACGTAAGGATAGATTTCTTCAGTTCGTGGTCCTCCTGGAAGAAGAGACGGCTTCCATTTCATCTGATCAATCTCCAACTGTCTTTGTCGTTGAATTTCTTTTTGCGCCAACTCCAACTCGAGTTTCTCATCGTCTCCGAACGCGTGAATGACTCGGTTGAGCTCTCGTCGCGTTCGCTTCTCTTCTTTTCGCATCTCGCGGCGCTTTTCATTTTGTGATGTGGATTGCACGCTGACAGTTTGCAAGAATCCGGGAACAGAGGGCTGAAAAATATGTGTCAAATTTAAGGCTTGTTTACCGCAAAAGCCGAATGCGCTGCGGTTGCGTCTCGCCGCTTGCACGCTTTTGGGTGGAGCAAACCGCAAAACTGCCGCAAACTCTTATTTTATTTTTCTGAGACTGAAATGATCGCATCTTCAAAAAAATTAGGCTCCTTCGCTTTTCTCGGGGTTTCCAAAATTTTGCGTCTAAAAATGCGAATTTGCATAAATTGGCACACTGCTAAAAAAATTTTTGCCGAGCATTTGGTGGGATATTTACGAATAACACATTAAAGTTGGAAAAAATACGTTTTTTTCTAAATTTTACTGTATTTACTCTATTAGAAGGGCACCTCTACAACCTCCAATAGAAGAGCAGCATGAAGATTTTTCTCACTATCCGTTTGAAAACTTTTTTTTTCTTCAAATTTTCATATTTTTCGTGATTTTTTCTATAGATGAAACCTCGAATAGAAGGACATCCCCTGCCTAGAAATATTGAAGAACATGCCCCTCTGATAACGTAAATTCGGTAGTCTTCCTTATAAAGAAGCGAACATTCACAGAAAATTTCGGACCAAAATATCGATTTTTAAAAGATATTTTGGTCTGAAATTTTCTGGGAATGTCCGGGAGTATTCTTGCCATTATTTCATTATTACCCAAAATTTAAGCATAATGCACGGCACCCCAGCCTTCCAAATTTTTTTCTGGTTGGCGCATTTCGCGTGCACTGGAACGCCATGGTCGTACGGCCGTGTACTCCACGTGGACAAAGTGATTTGCGCAATAGCAGAATTGTTTTCCATTTATATTTGATTTTTAAATATTTTTCACAAATTTTTAGGCATAACTATTCTGAAAATGAATAAAAATTGATAATTTATTAATTTCTATCTTTTTATTATGTGATTGCTCAATATTTTATCGTAGAAATCGTAATTGTTTTTCAAACCCCTAAGGCTCGGCCATTTCTGAATTTTTGTTGACGTCCAAGTGCTCGAAATGTTCGCAAGAAACTCCTCTATCGGCAAATGATATTCATTTTTCAAAAATATAATTTTTTTTTCATTTTTCAAAAATATATTTTAGTCCAAAATTTTTGAGCGTGTACAGGAGAATTTTTTCCAATATTTCCCAAAATTTCAGGTCAATCGGAGCATTCTCCGATTTTTCCCGCAATTGTTTTCTTTTTTTTTCCGGTTTTGTGAATTGGTCCATAATCAGAGCATTATCCGTATTTTTGCTGGTTTTACTAGGAAAGTACTTTTTGGTACATTTTGGAAAATTCTGAAAAAAATCAGGGTAATACTAGATTTTTTGGTGAATTTTTTAAGATTTTAAAAATCCGCAAAATGTTTTCAGAAAAGTTTTTATGAGCCGTCAAACTTTTTTCTATTGTTCGAGCACATTTTTACCTGTAAAATCCTACATTCCACACGATCGCCTTCGCTACACCAGCCGAAAAGTCTACCAACACGCAGGTCGATGAAAATGTCGATGAGTGGCGCAACTGGGTGCAATCGGAGCACTGGTACAAGGAGGCTGTGGGTTCGCTCCCCAGACCTAGTAAAATTTTTTTGCAAAGTTTTGATCTGTATTTTTCGGAGCCGTAATACAGTCCAGAAATTTTAAAAAAATGTTTTGAGTGTATTTTCTAGTCCTCCTCGCCCTAATTAAGGGCCTAAACTCAAAAAAAAAAATTTTTTTTTTCAAATTTTTTTCGAATTTTTGTCCACCGCATGGCATTTTTTTTCCAAAAAAACGAAAAAAAAATTTTTTTTTTTGGATTTTAGGCACTTCCTTGGGTCGAAGAGTACTAGAAAATACACTAGAAATATTTTTTAAAAATTTCTGGACTGTATTACGGCTCCGAAAAATACACATCAAAACTTTGCAAAAAAATTTTACTAGGTCTGGGGAGCGAACCCACAGCCTCCTTGTACCAGTGCTCCGATCGCACCCAGTTGCGCCACTGATCGACATTTTCAGGGACCTGCGTGTTGGTAGACTTTTCGGCTGGTCTACCGGAGAGGACCGTGTGGAATGTAGGAATTTACAGGTAAAAATGTGCTCGAACAATAGAAAAAAGTTTGACGGCTCATAAAAACTTTTCTGAAAACATTTTGCGGATTTTTAAAATCTTAAAAAATTCACCAAAAAATCTAGTATTACCCTGATTTTTTTCAGAATTTTCCAAAATGTACCAAAAAGTACTTTCCTAGTTAGCTTATTTTTTGTTGTCATTTCATGAATAACCCCATTTGAATTTACGGCCGCTAAATATCTAGTCCCTCGGGCAAAAACTCGTGTACCGTTACTCCTTTTGGCCGTTTTCTGCTTTTTCGAGACGCTGAAAAACCGATGAACAAGCTCCGCCCTTTTCAAGACTGCGGCACTCCCTGTACATGCTGCAGACTTGCAAAAAAGGTCGGGGCTTGTTCCCCGGCTTTGCCAGTCTCACTATTAGTTTTAATTTTTTAGCGCAAAAAAAATTTTGCGCCATTTTATTTAACGTGATACTCGTCAATAAATGCTCCACCAAAAAATCGTGATATTTATCTATTTAAACAAATTCATTTCCATTTTTATTTCAAATTTTCGAAAATTTAAACGGGACAGAAGAGAAGAGTTGAAATCAAAATGAAACGCGTGCTAGCAATGTTTGTTTTCCTGACGATCACAGCCGACTCGATGGCCGAAGTGCAATGTGGAAACACCAATTTTTGTAAAATTAAATTCAAGTATATAAATAATTATGGGGATATTCATGAAAGGGCAAAAATCTCCATTGACTTGAAATGCTCCAGGACCTGATATGCTCAGAAAATTTTGGAGAGAACACGGTGTCCCAAAGTGGAAAAATGTCTTCAACTGTCTGCACTCTCTTCTCTCTCCCTCCCCACCTCAGCGCAGTTATTTTTTCCACTGAAATTTGTTTCTTTTTTGATTTTCAGCAAAACTAGGCCACTTTTTGAAATCCTGTAATTAAAATATATTTTTCAGATGAAATGCTTCATTTTGATTACAAAAACATCACGACTGGTGCAGAATTGACGGAGAAGATGCATTTTAAAATTTTGAAACACCGAGAAAAAACCGAGTTCGCACGTTTCGAGCTGGTCATGGTATTAAAATGTTCAGGAGAACATTCTGCACAAGGGAGACATTTAAAATGCATTATTATGTTGCAGAAAATTTAGTTTTTAGTAAAATTCTGTACTACTTATTTTAAAATGCATCTCCTCCGACAATTCTGCACCAATCGTGTTGTTTTTGTAATAAAAATGAAGCATTTCATCTGAAAAATATATTTTAATTACAGATTTTCAAAAAGTGGTCTAGTTTTGCTGAAAATCAAAAAAGAAACAAATTCCAGTTGAAAAAATAGCTGCGCTGAGGTGGGGAGGGAGAGAGAACGAGAGATGCGTCAGCAGTTATCTCTAGCGGCGCTTTTCCCGTCCGGGACACCGTGGAGAAATAAATATCGAGATTTCGATCCAAACTTTTATGAGCATGTCATGTCATATTGGGAGTATTTTTGCCCATATTACAGATCAATCGGAGAATTTGTGTTATTACGTGAATAACCCACCCCATTAGACATCATTTATTGAAAGAAAAAATTTCAAAAAAAAAAAACAATTTTTTAGACCATTCCAAACGAACACCATCAATCCATACCGGTTGATTCGGCACGAAGCACAAAAACTAGTGCAGCTCACAAATATGAAGATTATCGGAATTCACAAGTGAGCAATATTCTTTTTTTTTTAAATAAAGTAATTAAGCAAAAATTAATTTTCCAGTGAATCCGGTTTGGCTTATCTGTCTCGACGTCACTCTGATCTGTGCTATGACGACACAATCGGCTTCCTTTTGGATGATAATGTGATAAACTATGAAATCAGCTGCTTATGGACCGGGGCGTCGCAATTTGGGCAGTGTCAGGCGGTCCCACCACAATACACGAATAGCACGTATCACTTTATTTCCGCCGGCGAATGGTCGAGGAAGTTGGAGGTAATTATATTTAAAAACGAAATAATAATAATTGAAATATTAAAAAAAAAAATAATAAATAAAAACACGATTTTCTTCCAGAAAGTCCGAACTGCTATTGGATGTGGCTCAAATTACATGGTGTCCCGAAACTTTCGAACGAATCAAACGATCATCAGAGGACTCGCATCGGAGCTCTACATTTGCAATGATCGTTGTGTGCAAGGAGGAATCGGATACTTCCCATCTATAGTCATGATTCTGGCGCTAGCCGTTTCGTTTTTCCAAAACTGTGTGGACGTCCCACAATAAACGATTATTTACCTTGCTCCTGTTCTGTTTCTCCTCGGCCGACTTCTCCAGAGCCCTCATCTTTATCTCGTACACAATTTTGTTCCGTTTCTCGAGAATCTCACACGCCAACTCGAACAGTTCCACGCCTAGCAAATCGATGAGCTCGCCTTGGATATCGGAGTCGGATCGCGATGAGCTTAGGATTTCAACCAGGTTTGTGGTTATTGTCTAGAGAATTTTGGTATATGTTTCTTGATTTAAAAAAATCATTAATAACCTCCACAGTGTCCGGAAAATAGATGACTAGCGTCTCAGCGATTGGCTTAAACACTCCGGCGGAGCTCGAGCCAGAGGTTGATGGAAGTTCAGGTAGGGAAAATTGCTCCTGAACGTAAGAATTCGCCTGCTCCGCCTCTGAATTTGGCCATTCCAAAAATTCAGGAACCAAATTTATGGCTTGGTTGATGCTGGATATACTTGGTGGCGCCGGGGGATCTGAAATTAAAATTTTTGGTTTTTTGGGATTAAAAAAACATTTTTTGTTGGGATTTTAAAAAGAAACACTTACCAGCTCCTATTCTATCGATGTAGTCGAAAATATCCATTCCTATAATTTTTTTTTTGAAACTGAAAACTTTTTTTGGCTAAAAATGAAAAAAAAAATAAAACAGAAAACAAAAAAATCAATATTTCTTGTGCGGGTCTCGCCACGAAAACGCCAAAAATGGCATGTGCCTTTGAAATTTGCTACAGTAACCTTTAAGGCGCATACCAATTTTTGGAAAAAGTTTTGGTTTTCGTGGCGAGACCCTTTAAAATTTTGAATTTTGAAAAATTGTTTATTTCTTTTTAAGTTTTTTATTTCATTTTTTTTTCTTCAAAATTAATGCAAAAATTGTTTTATTTTAATTTTATTTATGATTTATCAGAATCGCGGCGATAAATAATTATGAATTTATTGAAATAAAGAAATTTAAAAAAAAAACATTTTTTGAATCTTCAACAAATTGTCGCAAATAAATAGCCTAGCAGAGAGCAATATTGGACAAGATTTCGCAACAATTGTTTCTTTTTTTTTTTTGTTGAAAAAATCTTTAAAAAGTAAAAAAATTTATGAAAATCTGATGTTGAAGAAAATTTTTAAAAAAATTAGGCAAAAATTATAACTACGCGGCGCGGGATAGCTTTTTTTTGGGAATTAATCGCCCTGCAATTTTCACGACGCCATGACCGAACAGTGCATTTTCTAGGCCAGATGCGGTTTTGTTTGAGCGAGAAAAATTTTATTTGAACGTTTACGACAACGGTGCAAAAATTTGTATTTTTATTTTTATTTATTGTGTTTTTTCATGTTTCAAGCTTGTTTTTAAAATATATATAGATTTCCATTATTCTCAAAAATTCGAAAATGGCTTTATAAAAACTGGCAAATCGATCGATCAAACAGAGCCCGCCATATTTGCGGAATATTCCGGTTTTTCGTTTCTACGTGTTATACATTGTTGTTTTTTCTATCTGCTTTTCTATATATTTATGCTCAAAATTTATAGAAATGGGGCAAAAATGTTAGAAATACTCACGGATAAGAAATGTATGCGCAAAATTTTAGGTGAGAAATGTTGATTTAACATTTTTTTTTGCAAAAAATGTTAAAATCAATAATCAATATTTCAGTCCAAAAATGTTTGGGCATGTGAGTATTTTTAACATTATTTTCTAATGGGGTTATTCACAAAACCGGAAAAATAGGAAGAAAAAGGGAAAAAAAAAACTTCGGAAAAAATCGGAGAATGCTCCGATTGATCTTAAATTTTGGGAAAAATTCTCCCGTAAATATAGTCGGCGAATACATCATCAACCTCGCTCTACTGCCAAAATTCCTGTAAAACAGTGTTGCACTTGCAAGATTAACTCGAATTCTAGTTTTATACTTCTTTTCAACGAAAAATAACGTATCCACGACGAGTTGCAGTTAAAATTTGATTTTTCGCTTAAAAAAGGCGTACTACACTGTTGAAAATTGAAAAGTGCGGTAGAGCGAGGCTGATGATGCATTCACCGAGTATACATTCTCAAAAAACTTTGGATCGAAATATCGATTTTAAAAATTTTCAGGAAAAATCGATATTTCGGTCCGAAATTTTTTGAGCATGTATTTACAGGAGAATTTTTCCCAAAATTTAAGTTCAATCGGAGAATTTTCCGATTTTTCCCGAATTTTTTTTCCGGTTTTGTGAATAGCCCCATAAAATTTTAGACTAACTGAACCATTTCCCCCTATTTTTTTGTCATTTTAAAAATTAAAACTGCAAGTGTAATGGACCTATTCATTTGAATTAAAATGAATTTTTATGTCATTTTAATTCAATGCATTACAACATATTAATGAATTAATCTGAATTTTCCTGAACCATTGAGTTTGAGTGTTTCTGCAAATCGCGCCTAGCCATCCTGGTCAAATAAGTGAACTTATTAACAAATACATGCATGCGCCTTTAAACATTTACTCCGAGTACACAAAAATGATGACAAAAGATGCATTTTTTGACCAGCATGAATAGGCGCGATTTTCAGAAAAACTCAAACTCAATGGTTCAGGAAAATTCAGATTAATTAATTAATATGTTGTAATGCATTGAATAAATGTGACATAAAAATTCATTTTAATTCAAATGAATAGGTCCATTATTAGATTAAAATGGCAGAAAAATGGACCTTTATTTGCCCGGGAGTATTTTTGTCATTATTTGCCGAAGTTTCAGGCCAATCGGAGAATTATCCGATTTTTTGATGTTTTTTGAATAATCCGACTGCATTTTCATTAATTAATGTTTATTTATTTCTTGCTCTTTCCAGAAAATGAACTCAACATTCACAAAAGAAGACGAAGGCGAAGAAGTCGTCATCCCGCTAAACGGTGACGTGGCCGACCAACGAAACGACTCGGCACAAGCGTTGAACACGACACAAACTTTGATTCGACCAAGTGAGGATATCGACGAAATGTGCGGATGCACGCGAGCTGAAGTCATCGTGTTGAAGCACACGAATAAGCTGTACAGCGCCATGATCAAGCGTCTAATGTATTCTGATGGTAAGAATTATGATAAATGTTGGTTGAAATCAATTATTTTTAGAATTCGAAGTCCGACGATGCTCAAACGGACAAATCGTTTCACAGGGACGCTACAACGGTCCAGCGGCTGGCGGCGGAGTTGCCACCGAGGAACTTCAAAAAGCAATCAAAGAGCGAGATCACGCTCGCTCAGAAGCTGACAAACTGCACGCCAATTACTCGGCTCTTTTCGCTTCGTTCAACACGGTGCGCGAGGCTGCCAACGATCTTCGCGGCGAATATGAGGATGCGGCAGAGAAATTGAAGCAGGCTTCTTCAGAAGTTGACGAGTGGCAAGCGAAATTTCTGGCGGTCAAACAAAACGCTACCACAGAATTGGAACGAGCTTCGCTAGAGTATGACGACCTGATGAGAAGCCACGATGAGAACACGAAGGGTCTTCGTTTGCGGGTGAAGCGGCTCGAAATTGAGTTGGGCAGCAAGAACGACGAGATTCGAGTGCTGTCGAACAGAGTTTCAGAGCTCTCCGCTATTTGCGATCAGTTGATCAACGATGTGGATGTTTCCGATTCAATGTCTCAAATGTCGATGGACGCGTAATGTTTTTTTTCTCACCGTGTTGTTCTTTATAAACAAGAAAAATAAAAGACGTTCATTCTCAAAAATTTGAAAAAAAAAACTTTTTAATGTAATATTTATGTGCTAAAATTTATTTAAAAATCAAAAAAATGAGCGAAAATTCGGAAAATGGCCTGAAAATTTTGGAACGAAATATCGATTTTAAAAGTTTTCAGAATAATCGATATTTCGGTTCCAAAATTTCAGGCTAATCGGAGAATTTTTCGAGTTTTTGCCATTTCTTTGATTAACTTCGCTGGTTTTCTAGGCCAGCGGTCCCATCTCGTGTACCCCTTTTGGACGTCTTCTATTTTTTTCATTAGCAGTTTCCCCGAAAAGTTGGCACCTCTTTTGATCATTGGATTAAAATAACAGAAAAAGTCGTCTACTTTCAGCTTCATTTCTTTTTAATTTTTTCCATTAATTACTCTATTGTCGGCCCGCCAAAGTGGTCGAACGCGCTCCGCTGAACTCAACGCTATGCGATTTTCATTCATGTTCTCCAAAATATTTCATTTCACGTTGAATTTATACGTTAAATGAAATAATTTGGTGACAAAAATGAAAATCGCATAGCGTTGAGTTCAGCGGAGCGCGGTTGACCATTTTGGCGGGCCGACAATATACTCGCTTTGTAAATACTGAATACTATTCGAATGAACCGTCTCATCCCCGCTAATCTGAATCTGATTGGGTTGATGTTGAATTTTATTTAATCTCTTTTTTTGTTTTTTTTTTTCAGAATTGAGTGGTTTAATTCCACCACTTTTTTATCTATGGGTCTATTCACGGAAACCAGCAAAATATGCAAAAAATTCGGAGAATGCTCGATCAGTCTGAATTTTTGGCAAATAATGTCACAAATACTCACGGACATGTGCAGAAAATTTCAAGCCAAGTTATCGAAATTTTTTTTGAAATTTTTCAAAATCGATTTTTTGGTCTGAAATTTTTTGCACATGCCCGGGAGTATTTTTGACATTATTTACCAAAAATTGAGACTGATCGGAGCATTCTCCGAATTTTCGCTGAATTTTTTTGCATATTTTTCTGGTTTCTTGAATAGACCCATTACGTATTTATTGTTATCATCACTACTATCTTAATTAATTGTATTGTTATTACCACAAGATGAAAAAGGTGGAAATTCTGAAAACAAGCCGTTCTACGACTGTCCCTGACCGTCCAGCCACAGCCAGCCCCGTTCTAGCTCCCCGAATCGTTGTCAAACCCCGGCCAACGCCCACTGACGATGCAACTATCCCGGCGGATCCGGCGCCACGGACCATGCGAGAAGCCGTCAGATTTGTCACGGACATTGGTGATATTATGGAGAGTATTTCGGAAATTATGACGACGTGCCCGAACTTTAACGTCATCTCCGCCATCGGACCACAAGGCAGCGGAAAATCGACGGTGCTGAGTATGCTGGCTGGAAATAATTCCAGACAAATGTATCGGGAATATTATTTTCGACCAGTGTCCCGAGAGGCCAATGAGCAGTCACGTCATCAGACGATTCTTATCGACATCTATGTGACGAATCATCAGATTTTTCTGGATTGCCAGCCAATGCACAGTTTTTCGATTATGGAGGGTTTGCCGAAACTTATTGGAGGAAAGTTGAATGATGAAGCAGCTCAAAATGATGTGAGTATTGTTGTCGACCCGCAAAAATGGTCAAACGCGCTCCGCTGAACTCAACGCTATGCGATTTTCATTTTGACGTTGAATTTGTACGTGAAATGAAATAATTTGATGACCAAAATGAAAATCGCATAGCGTTGAGTGCAGCCGAGCGCGTTTGACCATTTTGGCGGGTCGAAAAATTATATTTATGAGAAATTATCCTAGACCCAGATGTCAAAAACCAAGGAAGAAGATCCGCCCCCATACGAAAAGGAACAAATTTCTCTTCATTTCCGTTTGAATTTTAAAAGTACACAAACACCGCGTTGCAATTTTTTGTTTTCCCAATATTCCGTATTCCATGGACCTATTCAAGAGAGAAAAAAAAAGAAAAAAAAGCAAAAATGGTCAAACGCGCTCCGCTGAACTCAACGCTATGCGATTTTCATTTTGACGTTGAATTTGTACGTGAAATGAAATAATTTGATGACCAAAATGAAAATCGCATAGCGTTGAGTGCAGCCGAGCGCGTTTGACCATTTTGGCGGGTCGAAAAATTATATTTATGAGAAATTATCCTAGACCCAGATGTCAAAAACCAAGGAAGAAGATCCGCCCCCATACGAAAAGGAACAAATTTCTCTTCATTTCCGTTTGAATTTTAAAAGTACACAAACACCGCGTTGCAATTTTTTGTTTTCCCAATATTCCGTATTCCAGGAATGGTGATACCTCGTCAAATGGTGTGCATAACGGTGTTTGCAGACTTGTGGATGATTAACGCGTTAATACAAATTTGATTTTTCCGTTTCGAACATTTTCGACGAATAAATTCCGTTTTTTGGTATTATTTGTGCCGTTTTAAATGTTTTTTAACTCTATTAAATTTACATTTTAAATTCAACAGAGTTTAAAAAAAATTAAAAATGGCATAAATAAAAACAAAAAAAAAGTTTATTTGTCGAAAATTTCGAAACGGAAATATTCAAATTTGCGCGTAAATCATCGACAAGTATGCAAACACCGTTCGTGGCGAGACCAAAATGTACACTATTTGACGCCGTATCACTATTCCAGTAATACGTGATATTGGGAAAACAAAAAATTGCAACGGTACTGGTGATTGTCCTGGCAAAAGTACGCTCCGTCGCCTTTTTTGTTTTCACAATAAATCGTGTTTTTCGAGACCCTGACAAAACCGAGGAAAAAGCCCCACCCATTGCAAACGTGCGGCACGCGTTTTGTACTTACTGAAAGTGCTGTAAAATTCAAGAAATCCCGTTTTCCTCGGTTTTGTTTTCCCGATTTTAACTCTCTCGTTTGAGCAGCTTCCACGAAATTTGTCGGAGTGCTTTTTATGACACAGTTGAAATGGGTGCGACCGTAACCCATTAAAAAGGTGAACAAGTTTAAAAACATTTCGTGAGAAAATTGGCTATTTTCAAAGCTTTTGAGACGAGAGTAATAAATGTTGTTTTTCGGGTTACCGAATTTTTAGATATTGTGTTTTCAATGGAGTTGCGACATCAAAAATTTTTGGTATTTTTTTCAGACTCTCCGTCTCACTGCTTTTCTTCTTTTCGTCAGCCACACTGTGCTGGTAGTTTCGGAAACCCACTTTGACAAGTCAATAATTGATACGATCCGAGCCGCAGAGCTGATCCGACCGTATCTGCCCAATTTCCGGCCTAAACTCAAGATTGACAGGAAGACGCATTTAAGTGAGGCAAAATTCATTTTTTTTTATTATTATTCATTTTATGCATTTTTTCTTTCAGTTTTCATCAAATCCAAAGCCAGCACGATCGACGTTCAACATCCAGTTGTGATCCGCGAGAAGGAAGAGCTTCTCCGTCTGGTTTTTCAAGATTCTAAATGGCTCAAAGTGTCCGAAGAGCCGTTCAAAGTGCTAATTCCGCTGGAAGAAATTCGTATTCGACGGGAGAAACTTCATGGTAAGCACAATAGCCCTGAAGCTCCGCCCATAATGTAAAAGTTGTCCGAAAAATTGTTTTTTTTGTTTGCTCGAGATCGAATGAAAAATCGATGAAAATCTGCGGACATTATTCTTCGAATAAACACAAAACCGGGAAAATAAATTCTAAAAACCTTGCAACAAGCCCCTGTTTTCAACTTTTGCTACAGACTTGACTTGGATTTCAAAAGGGGCGGAGCTTGTTCCTCGGTTTTGACTTTTTTTTTTCGATTTTGTCAGTCAGGTCCGCAAACACCGAGTGCTAATATTCGTACTTTGCAGACGGTGCCAACAATGAGAATGAAAAGGAGGAACCAGATGAGACGAAATTGAATGAGTTTGACGAGGCAATCGGGCGGCTAAGAGACGAATTGCGTCGAAATCGCGAGGAGTTTACAGTCGAAGTGGCGGCAATGGATGAGAAAAAGTGGTAGGTTCTTGAAATTTCATGTCCAGAACTTGAAATGTGGGCGGAGTCAGTGTTTGCTGCGGCTCGCAATCAGCTGGCGCGTTTTCGGGCTCTGGGACGTTTCGAAACCGTTGTGCATTTATGGTACGTCCAAAGTAGAAAAAAAGCGCAAAAAAAGACGAAAAGAGGCGTCCAAAGTAACTTTGTTTTTGCGTCTTTTTCTTTGTTGTTTACCGCCAAACAAGCAAAAAATTAATTGTAAACATGTTTACAAGTGCGCGCTTTTTTTTTACTTTGGACGTACCATTATTAGCGCTTTTTTATTGATTTTATTATTTTTCTCTTCGTGCTTAAAACGTGTTTTGGAATAATTTTTTCTTTTTTAATACTTTATTCACTCAAATATTTCAATTTCAAGCACTAAAATATCTAAAATTCTTGGAGGCTGGAAAAATTTGGGCAATTTTCGTAAAAAGGACAATATGGATTCACAATTGTGTAAGAAATTGTATAATTTTTGTATTTTCTATTTATGGGGTTATTCATTTCATGCATTTTGCATTTTTTGTCAAATTTTCCTTATTCATTTCATGCAGAAAACGACATTTTCTGCAACAGAATACAGTGCGCGTCATAAAGATACGCCACCCCCCAAATTTAGGTTTTCCGTCAGAACTGGTATGTTTCGTGAAAAACTGTTGATGCCATTAAATTCAGCGTGCGAAAAAACCTGCATGCTCAAATTTTCAGAGTATTACCTCAAAAAATACAGCCCCACCACCAAAAAATCACTTTTTCGACCGCGTCATAAAGATACGCCACCCCTCAAAAAAGGGGTAAATTTTTTATTTTTTTCAACTATTCGTTTATTTTATTCGAGGGGTGGCGTATCTTTATGACGCGCACTGTACTGCATTTCGTCGAACTGCAAATTGCGGAAAACTGCATTTCGTCGGACTGCAAAATGTACTTTTTTCATTTTCTGCATGAAATGAATAATACCATCATTTTTCGCGTGTTTTTCGTGACAAAAAGTGCATTTTGCAGTTCGGCGAAATGCAGTTTTCTGCTGCAGAAAATGTCGTTTTCTGCATGAAATGAATAAGGAAATTTTGACAAAAAATGCAAAATGCACGAAATGAATAACCCCATTATGAAATGTTAAAAAAATACAATTTTAAAGATGTATTGATTGAAGGGCAGCTGCCACTTATTCATCAGAACAACAAGTCACTAGCTTTAACCTAATTTGTGAGCCCACAAAGGCCTAAATTGCATGGTGTTCTTACTATATAGAAAATTATTTTAACATTAAATTTGAAAAATCTTGCCAAAATTTGCCGGAAAATTTAGCACTAAAATGCACTAAGGTTTTGAAACGTCCCAGAGCTCAAATGACTAGGAATACGAGAAAAAAATGCACAAAATAGAAACAACAGAAAATATGAATCAGATAGCAGTAATATAAATTACTGTTATTAATCGGCGAACAGGGTTTTTGAAGCATAAATTGATTTTTTTTTTCTTCTCCGAACCAAATTTGACACTTTAATGTGGTTGGTCACAAAATAGCAACAAAAAAAGCAAAAAATTGTGGCAAAACTCGGAAAATATTCCGACTGACCTGAAATTTTAGGAAACGATTGCAAAAATACTCCTGAATATGCTCACCAAAGTTTGGACCGTAATATCGGCTCTGGGACGTTTCGAAACTGGGACATTGCAAAACTTTTCACTTCGAAACTGGGACGTTTGGAACGTTTTGAAGGAACCGGTGTCGAATCTTTATCGGTAAAAGATTCGACAACTACTTTATCCATGGCCGAAATTTGTCAATAATGCGAACACGGCGCCGAAAAATAGCACGAAAGTTTCGAAACGTCCCAGAGCCGTGATATCGATTGTAAAAATTTTCAGAAAAAAAAATAATATTCGGTCCAAAATATATATATAATATTCGGTCCAAAATTTTCTGAGCATATCCAGGAGAATGTTTGCCATTATTTCACAAAAAATCAGGTCAATCGAAGCATTTTCGATTTTTCGCGCATTTTTTTTTGGTGGAGCGCGTTTGCTTTTACTCTCCCCACATTTCAAATTATGGACACCGTCTAAAAAGCAGTGAATAAAAATTGGTCATATTTAGGGTCGAAATGTGCCGAGAAGTGATCCGAGATAAAACGCTGCACAAATCGCTCAAGGATTTCGAGTATAATCGTACATACACTTTTCCCGGCCATTCACAGTTTCAACTTTCTCGGCGGCCACTGTAAGGGTTCACACGACTAAAATGTTCTCGTGAATTCATACTGTAACCGGCAAAAATATGGCAAAGGAACTATGTATTTACATTGGTGATAACTGGAGGTTATAAAATCAATAAAGTGGTTAATGACGAAATTTAGAGATTTGCGTATTATAGGCCTATCGCATAAACCTAGTTTAGAACTAGACGGATGACGCACATAGTCGCGTTGGAAAACTATTTATTTAAATTCTGGCATTTGCTATTTCAATTTATCGTTTTTTAAAAATACTTTTTTAACCTTTTTTTTTTGGGCCTACTCGCTTTTAGAACTTTGCAGAATAGAACTCAAATTTCCCAGGTGATATGAAGGACAGGAAAAAATAACAGTTCTAAAAACAAGCACTCCCTTTTTTTTCGTTATACACATGTTTTTTTTAGTTTTCGTTGATTCAAAAAAAATTTTCCAGCCCAATTCCAGATTAATACTCTCTCTATCTCTCTGGATAAACGACTCCATGTCATTATCATCATCCTCTCCAGCTCTCTAGGACGACCAGCGCTAATCCATAGCAGCTCTTCGCCATTCCCATTTCCTGCCCAGAGACGAGGCGATGAATATGGAGCTCAAATCCCCGTCGACGCCGATTTAGTTAATATCCATGATTCCCTTAACTTTCCGTTTTTTTCATACTTTTGTGTATTTAAATACATATATAGCAAATCGTCTTTTCCCGCTTTGTCTGAAAATTTTGAATCAGTAAAAGAGTTGTTTTGTCTTTTTTTTTACACCAAGTGGGAAAAACAGGTACGGTGGCAAATTTGTCCTTATGGTGCGTTTCGGGGGTGCTACGGTATAGAACTCGCACGGAGTAGAACTGCTACGGAATAGAACCGCCAGAACCGCTCGAGCAACTCGAAGAATTATTTCGTTGTACATTGTGAGGCCCTGAGTTCTATTTCGTGCAGTTGCTTTTTTAGTACAGTTTCATATCAGCCGGTTCTTTTCCGCGCAGTTCTATTCCGTAGCACCCCCTGCGTTTCATGAGACAGAAAGAGTTACTATTTTTGCGTTGTTTTGTTCTACAGTACACCGCCTAGCCTGCACATCTTAGGGGCTCTGGGACGTTTCGAAACTTAAGTGTTCTTTTTGTCGGCGTTTCGCACTATTGACAATATTCGGCGAATTATAAAATAGTTGTCGAATCTTTTAACGGTAATAGGGTTAACAGTGGGTAGGTGAGGAGGACTATCTGATTGCTTAAAGAGTTAGGCTCCTCATTGCCAACCCAAAACGATAATATCGAAAAATTGCCAAATTTTAGCCCTAAAAATTCACTAAAGTTTTGAAATAGCCTAGTAGGGAAATGAAACATTTAGAATCGTCCCAGAGCTATCTTAGTGACCGCGCGCGAAACGCACAATTTTTGATCTGGCGCCGTACAAACGAAACAACTATTGGGAAAATCTCAAATCATGAAAAATCAAACATTTCACGGCCATCAAGATGTGCAGGTTGCCGGTATACTGTAGAACAAAACAACACAAAAATAGTTAATTAAAATCCTACTTTTCGGCTTTTTTTTTTCTTTACATCATTAAAATTCGAAAATTTTCGAGTGAGTTGCACCATGAAAATATTACAACAACAAACAAAGTCAATCCGTTCTTCAAGTACCGAAGGTACTGCGGATCACGGTTTTCTGCGTACGCGGACGACTGGTGGTGTACCGTTCAGAGCCAGACATTATTTAAGTCAATTCATGGCTAGGGAAATGACCGAGCAATCTTCGTAGATTTCTCTACTACCCAATTTGAGGCTGGGTGAACCCGGGGGGTGAGGGCAGGAATCGAACCTGTGACCTCTGGAACGGCGGCGGTCACCACTACCGGCTGCGCTATCCACCCGCCGCAAACACCTTTCTGTCTGCGTCTTTTCAAAAAGCACTGTGATTGCGTGGTCGCGCACAAATAATGGACCTATTCACAAAACCGGAAAAAAGAAGAAAACGGAAAAAAAAATTGCGGGAAAAATCGGAAAATGCTCCAATTGACCTGAAATTTTGGGAAATATTGGGAACAATTCTCCTGGAAAAATTCAATATGCACTAAAATGTAATGTTCGTGTGAAAAAAGTGGGCGGAGTCTGACCTCTTGACGTCGCAACTCGATTGAAAACACAATACATGCTAAAAAATTTTTGGACCAAAATATCGATATTTTCTGAAAATTTTTAAAATCGATATTTTGGTGCCAAATTTTTTGAGCATGTACATGAGAATTTTCGCCAATATTTCCCAAAATTTCAGGTCAACCGGAGCATTCTCCGATTTTTCCCGCAATGTTTTTTTCCGTTTTCTTCTTTTTTTCCGGTTTTGTGAATAGGTCCACAAGCGGGCGGGGTTTTCTTTATTCATGATGCCACTCGATTAAAAGCACAATAAACGAGACAATTTTCGTTGCGAGATATTCTCAGCCACAGACGACGAATAATGTCACGTGTGTCATTTGCACTCTCATTTTCCGGAAGACTTAGTTATTAGGAGCTTAGCAAAAAGGATTTATCTTCCCCTTTTTTTTTGTCTTTTTCACCATTTACGCCCGCCCCCTCATAATATGTGAAATGGTGTTGTGTTGTGTTTTCGGTTTTCGCCCCGGTTAGTTAGTCATTGATAATTCCGATGGATTTCTGGAAATTTTCATGTCCGCTTAGAAGGAAAAAAAACACTCGCCACACGTCATTCGACGGGTACATAAAAAACTTCCGGTGGTTAGAGGCGAAAAAACTGGCAACCAGCAAATTTCACTGACGCCTCCAGAATCCGCCAACTTTTGCATTAGAGTTGCATGAACTCTTTGGTGTGTGTGTGTGTGTCACTTGGAAAAATGAAAGAAACAATTCTAAAAATTGAAGACGAGATTTATGGATGTATATATTTATTACATTCATACATACTTCCTTCATTTTCTTCTTCTTCTTCTTCTTCTTCCCGTAAATGCTAATCTCAAACATTAAACTTTTCTCTTGCACACTCATCCACAAAGTACATGTTATTTGGTTTGGCTGCGTAGCGACCTAGGATAAATTCGGGAAAACAGTAGAACAACAACTGTCTGGTGTCAGTGTCAGACATCACGAGCTTTCTTGTTTTGAGATGGGTTTTCTTTAACAAATGTTCCTCCGATTCATCCATCCGATCGAGCGTCTGTTTTTTGATGTCTAGCTAGATATTCGAAATGTTAAATTGTCCGCTGGCGCGCGTTTGCGCACTGGATGCTCCGCCCACTGCCCTGTTTTTTGTATGATTTTCGTTCGCTTTAATTATTGAATTTTTGATTGTTATTTCTGTTTTTTTAACTAGTTATTGGTTTGAAATATTGTCAAACCGCCAAAATGGCCAAACGCGCTCCGCTGAACTCAGTACTACGTGGATTTCATTTTGGTTTCCAAATTATTTTATTTCACGTATAAATTCAACGTGAAATGAAAAAATTTGGAGACCAAAATGAAAATCGCATAGTGTTGAGTTCAGTGGAGCGCGTTTGACCATTTTTGCGGGCCGACAATAGATTTATAAATATCGTGTTTAAATTAAACAGAATCGGACATGCAAAAATCGATAAAAATCTTCCAAAGAATCAGCAGAAATGTAATAATTCAGAACAGTGGGCGGAGCTTCGTAAACCCGTATCCGTACACAACGCCAGTACGGAAACCAAACACTGATGTGAGGGAAAATTGGAATAAAACAACGATACTAATTGTAAGCAAGTAGGACAATGCAAACGCGCTCCAGCGTATTCTCCGATCTCTCCGTATTTCACATTGTAAAAATGTGTATTTTCAAACGGCGTGTTGGACGGAATGTTGGAAAATAAAATTAAAACTGCGCGGGCTTTTTTCTCGAAAAAAAAATTCTCGCCATATTGTAAGAGTGGTCGCATTTAGCTGCGCAGCGTTTTTCTGTGTTAAACGGATACGAAGAGGAGACGCAGACGAGCAGAGTGCGAGGATACTGTTGTTTTTGTAGCAAACTCTCGCTGGAGAGACGCAGAAACTCAGCGGAACGCATGGCCAATAACGTTCCGGCCAGCACGCCGTGTTTTCATAAAAATGTCTGAAACTTTGGAAAATAAAGTGAAAAAATGTGTTTTTCAAAAAAAATATTTAGGCCTGCTCGGCATTCTTCAAAGTGGGCGGAGTCGGGCGTTAATTGCCGATAAATTTTTCGAGAATCTGGGGGATTGGACCAATTTTTTTTGCATTTTTTCCCCGACATTTCCAGAAAATTAGTTAATACTCGGTGCAAATTAAATTTAATCTCACTATCAAATTCCCAATATCATAGCAACTCGCTGCGCTCTAATTCGATTTTCAATGAGGCATGTCGAAATAATATTCGGTCAAAGTAAAAGCTTCAACGTCAAAGCGTCTCGATTTTGAGCCAAAATGAAGCCCCGGATTTGGTTTCGTTCGGCTCGAAAAGACAGATTATGTATGGGAATGGATATGTGTGTGGTTGTGTGTGTGTGTGTAAGAGCCACCTTTTTCGGGTTTTTTATTCCTTTTTTCGAATTCCTGGCCATTGCCAAAAATTACCTGATTAGCAATGTCTGCAGTGCCAACCAATTGTTCACCAATTTCGCCCTTTCCAGGCCAATTTCCGGTCCACCCAAAATAGGTTAGACTAGGTAATTTTAGATCGACAAGCTCATGGACTAACTTATATATTCCACCCGCTCACTGGTATGTATAAGCAAAACAAATATCCGGTCCGGCGCGTTGATTTATTCACCAATTGGCACCACAAGTCTTCTCGAGAATCGAATAACGTTTTTTTTTTCTTTCTCGCTCACCTTTTTCTCTCTCTGCTATTAATTTGATTTTTTGTTGTTATTTATGTACGTTTTATTAGAAAATTAAAGAGTATGTTTTTAAAGGAGGTATTTAACATAGTATTGGATGGGAATGTTTTGATTTTTGATGGATAGTAGAGGAAAAAATTAGAAGACATCAAATGGTCGTCAAACGCATTTTCTCCCGCTTTTCTAGCAACTTTTACTAATTTTTTGCGTTTACCGTATTTACTCTAATTGCCCGGCACTCATTTTTTTCCATTTTTTTGAACTACTCAAAGCAAGGAAAACTAATATTTCTGAGAAAAATTGCATTTTCGAGATGTTGAGGCCGCCGGTTTTCTAGGCCAGCGGTCATTTTTCTCTATTTTTTTAATGAAAATATTGTGTTTTCAATCGACTTGCGGCATGAGAACGCGAGGCTCCGCCCACTTATTTGTGCCGTTCTGTCTGCGTCTCTTCAAATATCACTGTGTTCGCGTGGTCGCGCACAAATAAGTGGGCGGAGTCTCGCGTTCTTATGTCGCAAGTCGATTGAAAAACAATAATTTTCAAAAAAAATTTCTTGCGCGTCAGTTTCGATGCTTGCAGACAAACGTATATTGGCTAAACAAAAAAGTTAGACACGGCACGGTGTCCAGGATTTGAAAAGTGGGCGGAGCCGAGCGAACGCGCCCCACTGGATTTTTTCGCGCGAAATTCAAATTTTGACGCATTTTTTATGTTTTTCGGGAAAAAAAGCATAAATTCTTAATTTTTCCCAAATGTGCTCCAACGGAATTATAGCTGAGGTCTTTAGAACTTTTTTAAGCCTAAGAACGTCGAATTCGGTTCAGCCACCATTTCGAAGTAATCGTTTTCAGTTTTTTGATGTTTTTGCAGGAAAAAACGAGACCCCACGAAAAGGGGGAAACTGTCGAAATGTGGGAACAAAAAGGGGGGGGGGGGGGAAATGGGCGGGGTCTATCGCAAAAGTGCCGCAAATTCTTGCGACATTTTTTCTAATAATATTTTTGTGTTCAAATTGACCTTATTTAATATTTTTGAAACTAAAATGCTCGAATCCTTCGACAAAAATCAAAAAAAAATTAGGCTCCGCCCATTTTCCCCCCTTTTCGTGGGGTCTCGAAAAAACGTTACGAAAATCGAAGTTTGGGCAATTTTATGGTATTAAAAAATACAATAAATACATTTTCAAAGAAAAACAGGTTTTACTGAAAGAAAAATAGTAAAATCAATAAAAAAATGCGAGCCGAAAAATGCGCAAGCACCGAAAGTGCGCCATGCAAGTTTGCTGGCGCGCCAGCAACTTAGGCTCCGCCCACATTTCCGATCCTGGACACCGTGTAGCAGAATTTTAAAAACTTCATATTTCTTCTTAAAATAAACTACTAAATCTAAAAGTACAATTTCAGTGAAGTTTGGTCGGGTTGGACCATTTTCAGCCAAGTCATATATACTCGGCGAATGCATCATCAGCCTCGCTCTACCGCACTTTTCAATTTTCAACAGTGTAGTGCGCCTGTTTTGAAGCGAAAAATCAAATTTTAAGTGCAACTCGTCGTGGATACGTCATTTTCTGTTGAAAAGAAGTATAAACACTAGAATTCGAGTTAATCTTGCAAGTGCAACACGGTTTTACAGGAGTTTTGCAGTAGAGCGAGGTTGATGATGCATTCGCCGACTATACATCACATTGAATATTCTGACATCAGGTCTTACGACAAAATGCACCAAAGTGATGTATTGTGTTTTCAAACGACTTGCGACATGAGAACGCGAGACTCCACCCCCCTTTTTTGTGCGCGATCACGCGAACACAGTGATATTTGAAGAGACGTAGACATAACGGTGATTGCAGACTTGCTTTTTCATGTCGCAAGTCGATTGAAAACACAATAACTCGGCTGAAAATGGTCCGATCAACTCAAAATCAGGGGTAATAATTCTTTCAATTGTGATAGTTCATTTTAAGAGTGTTGTTTAATGTGAAGCTTTGAAAATTCTGAAAAAAAAATTGTCAAAAATGTTGAAATTCTTGGAAAATCTGAAATTTGCTTTTCTTCAAAATTGACTCTATTTTCAACTGTCGAGGTAGGGGTGAGTCGACGACCTCGCCGATTCCCCGCAACTCCCAGGTCCGAGGGAGAAACGAACGCAACAAGGCAACGGATAAGCGGTGTTAAGAACAAAATTATAAAGAAAATTATTAGACATTCATTTGGGAAAAAAAAATCCCGTTCCACTTTTGGGCACTGCACGCGGGCACACACGCACACTACCGTAAGCGCGGGTACACACGCAGCGACGCGAGCATTGCGCGGTAATTCAAATGTTGTTTTTGACGAAGGTGAGCAGATTTCACTGTTTTGAACGAAGATAAAGAATTTATTGATGGAAAGGGGGGTTACCGAAGGGTTTCGCGTGGCTGAGAAAAGAAATTGTCCCATATGGGGCGATTTTGTCGAAGCCAATGCTTTCTCGGGGCAGAATTCACAACATCAACGGCTATTAGCCAGTCCACACTGAAAATTCTCTAAGTCTTTGAAAATGATAGACTTTTGCCGGAAAGACAGTGAAAAACCCCTCTTTGAGCTGTTTAGAAAACGTGAATGTACTCGGATTAGACTCGCAATTTTTGCGATTAGACACTAGACTATTGGCTAGAAGATCAGAGTTATAATATGCCCTAAAAACACCAGGACAAAAAAAAATTATTTAACAAGGGAAGTGTTTAGGGTCACCAATTTGGAAATTTCTGAAAATTTAACCACACATTAGAGATGGTTTGAAAACAACTCTCAAAAATTTCTAAAAAAGGGCCGCCACTAGGAACCGAGATATGACGCTTCAAAGTTTGGGCCACGCCCCTTTTCAAATTTAACACTGGAAAACGCGTTTTTTCAGTGGAACGAGCGAAAAATACTTAGCGCCAAAGTCACTGCCTTCCTCCCCAGTTGAATTCATCGGTTCGGTGGTCCAGTGGTAGAGGTTTCAATTGGTAGTGGCAACGCCCTGGGCTCGATTCCCGCATACTGGAAAAATTTTTGCATTTTTTTTTTCAAAATTTCAGAAGACGTGATTGAAGGTTTTCAATCTATTTCCGGACTTTTTATTACCTTTTCGTAGTTTTAAATTACTTCAAGAACTATTTCACACGTTTTTGAGGAAAATTTTTTTTTGAAAAATTTACGAATTTTTGTCCACCAATTGATCATCATTTTTGAAATTCAAAAAATTTTGAAAAAAATTGTATGATTTTTCCATATCGAAAAATCATAGACACCTTTTTGTTTATTGACAACGTATTTTAAGAGAGATAATTATAAAATTTCAATTGGTTGATCGATTTATCAGTGCAGTAATTAAAATTATTGCCCAGTTTTTGGGCTCTAGAACGATTCCAAACTGTTTTGCTTCCCAGTTTCGAAATGGTAGGCTTCGAAACTTCCCAGAGCCAGTTTTCAATTACAGCTTGTTATAATTTTTTTTTCAAAATTTTTTGAATTTCAAAAATGATGATCAATTGGTGGACAAAAGTCGTAAATTTTTCAAAAAAAAAAAAAAAAATTTTCCTCAAAAACTTGTGAAATAGTTCTTGAAGTAATTTAAAACTACGAAAGGGTAATAAAAAGTCCTGAAATTGATTGAAAACCTTCAATCACGTCTTCTGAAATTTTGAAAAAAAAATGCAAAAATTTTTCCACTATGCGGGAATCGAGGCCAGCGCCTTGCCACTACCACTTGAAACCTCTACCACTGGACCACCGAACCGATGAAATCAACTGGGGAGGAAGGCAGTGACTTTGGCGCTGAGTATTTTCCGCTCTTTCTACTGATAAATCGCGTTTTCCAGTGTTAAATTTTAAAAGGGGCGTGGCCGAAACTTTGAAGCGTTATATCTCGGTTCCTAGTGGCGGCCCTTTTTTAGAAATTTTTGAGAGTTGTTTTCAAACCATCTCTAATGTGTGGTTAAATTTTCAGAAATTTCCAAATTGGTGACCCTAAACACTTCCCTTGTAAGAGACCGTATTCCCTCACGTATTCCTCAAATTTGAAGGGGCGGAGCTTGCTTCCAGGTTTTTTCTAGGTCTGCAATATTATTATTTCGTAATTATTGGACCCATAATCTTTTCCAAATCAATTCCATAAGCTCAACGCCCGGCTCTTCTCTTCTCCATTCCCCTCCTTTTTTTCTATCGATGAGCTGCTCTCTGGATTAGCAGCTCTTGCTCTCCATTACCCCATTTCTCAGAATCCTGGCAAGGATTATTCTTTTTTTTCTGTTTTATTGTTAATTTTTTGTCCACACGCCGCCGCTTTTATCGATTCGTTCCAGTTGAGTTGGCGAAAAAAAAATTAAATTAAATTAAGAAATGAAAAGAAAAAAAGCTCAACGTACTGGAAAATTGTGTGCATAAATACATATTATATCAGTGTGATATAAAGCTACGAAATTCATTCAGTTACGTCGCTGAGATGTTCCGCATGTCATGTCAGTTTCTGGCTGTGTAACCACACCTGCGGAACATTGAAGCGTCGTAACTGCATTTTGCTCTCGAATTCTGAATTTTTTTCTTTCTTCCAGCCCCCGCGCCGGTGGATTAGTGGATGGAATAAAGAAGAAAACAAGCTCAAAACCAAAAAAAAGATTTTTTTTTTCAGAAATTCTCCCCGCTCCCTGTGAGCCATGAGCATTGAAGACGGAGATGATCCGTCATGCTACATGGTCCAGGAGACCACATTTGACTACGAATACGACGCCGACTTTGATTGGGAGAATGTGACGGCGTCGCAGTGCAATTGCACCCATCCGCTGCACAAGTTTTTGGAGGTGAGTGAGAACCAGTGTGCCTTATCGAAAAAAAAATTTGTCGACAAATGCCCTTTTTGACAAATTATCGACAAAAAAATTTGTCGAATTTGTCAAAATTTTGTCGACAAATTTATCGACAAAAATTCGAATTTGTCGTTTTTGTCGATAAATTTGTCGACAAAAAATTTCGACAAAAATTCGACAAAAAATTTTCGACAAAAAACGACAAAAAATTTCGACAAAATATATTTTCTTGCTAGTCTACATCGGTTGCCGCACCGCTCTCATGCAAATGATAGCAAACGTCGGAACCAGTGATGCGTCGGTACAAGAAAATATCTAAAGCCGGTAGCGATAGCGCGTTCTCCAAGAGGGCAGCTATCTGGCAGGTACTTATTGGCAGCTATGTGGCGGCTATTTGGCAGCTATGTGGCGGCTTTTTAGCTGCTATGTGGCGGCTTTTTGGCTGCTATCTGGCGGCTATTCGGCAGCTATGTGGCGGCTTTTTGGCTGCTATGTGGCAGATTTGGGTGTTTTTTGGGGCTTTGGCGACTATTTGGGTGCTTTTTGGCAGATATACTATCCACAACAGAAGGAACTGCCCGGAATACAGCTATCCGAAATTGAATTGTAAAATTTGATGTCTTCTGCAGTTCTACAACAACACTTCGAAATTGCGCGCTGCATTATTTAGCCAATTTGTCGAAATTTTTTGTCGACAATTTGTCAACAAAAAATTTCGACAAATTTGTCGAATTTTTGTCGACAAAATTTCAACAATTTTGTCAAAATTTTTTATCGACAAATTTGTCGAATTTTTCGATTTTTTGTCGATAAATTTCGACAAAAAACTTTGACAAATTTATCGACAAATTTGTCGAACCTTTGTCGATAAGGCACACTGGTGAGAACTGTGGGCTAGAAAATGGGGAAAAGAGAAAACCCACAAAGATTGGACACAGCTGAAATGAGTGTGACTGTAAGCGTAATCCATGCGAAACGCTTTGACACGGTTTCCCAGTGGAGCGCGTTTGCTCTGGGAGGAGAAGACTAACAACGGCCGCCAGCCATCATTTTTTGATTTTTTTTACTGAAATCCTCATATTTTCCTCGATTTTTGCCCCTGCCACCACGATCAAATTTAATTTTGGGGAGGGAGGTGATTTTGTCGGTTTTTCCTTCATTTTTTCTATAAATTCTTCGTTTTTTTTTGTTGTAAAATTAATTATTTATTCCAACCAAAATTCGTAAAATTCAGTGAAAATTTTCCGTATAAAAGCCAAAAATCAATATATATATTTTTTTAATTTTCCACATTTTTATGGGGTTATTCACGAAATGGCAAAAAATGGCAAAAAACGGCAAAAAACTGCGCGAAAACTCGGAAAATGCTCCGATTGATCTGAAATTTTGGGAAACGAAGGAGAAAACTCTCCCGGACATTCCCACAAAATTTCAGACAAAAATATCAATTTTTAAGAAATATTGATTTTTTTTCTGAAAATGCTTAAAATCGATATTTTTGTCTGAAATTTTGGGGTAACGTCCGGGAGAGTTTTTTCCCTCATTTCCCAAAATTTCAGATCAATCGGAGCATTTTCCGAGTTTTCGCGCAGTTTTTTGCCATTTTTTGCCATTTCGTGAATAACCCCATTAAAATGCCATCATTTTTTTTCTTGATGTTTTACTCAAAAATTACTGATTTTAATATAAATTCTAGCAGTTTTCCGACAAAACAGCGAATTTTCACGACCCGGCACGCCACGCTTCCAAAATTGTCTCGTGTACTCCCCGTGGACAATCCGATATTTTCTCATTTTTTTTTAAATTTTCCTGATTTTTTCTCGTTTTTTGCCAAGTTTTCATTCATAATCTACATACATATTTCCTCCAAATCCCACCCAACTTTCTAATTTTCCAGTGTTATTTTCAAAACACTAAGGCTCGGCCATTTTTCGACGAAAATTTCTGATTTTTGGAGTAAAATGAAGTTTTTGACGGGTAGAATCTGAGGGGCGAAATACTAAAAAGGACAAAATATACCGGCGAAATTTGGCTTTGCCGCTGGCTAATAATGCAAACGCGCTGCACTGCGAATTGGACGACGGTTGAGGGGAGGCGTGCACCATGGTGGCGTTTGAACAAAAAGCGTTGAAAAAAAAGTTTGGGGGTTTTAAAAGTGTGGCAATTGGGAAACATTGATTTTCTCTAATTGTAAAATTTGGAATTTCGGAAAAAAAATTCCCAAAACTTTACGAATTTAATTAATCTCGAATAATTATTTTTAGGTACAAAGAAATACACAAAAAATGAAAAATGAATTCAAAAAAATTAGGCAGAAACGGATAAAATGCCCCTGGTGGGTAAAATAAAAAAAAATCACGAAGTATCGAGTCCAGCGGAGCGCATCGCGTTTAACCATCGTGTCGTGGCAGGCCGAAATTATGTACGATAATAGGCAGGAAATTCATAAATCCCAGAGCCTAAGCCGAGTGCAAACGCGCTCCACTGAACATTCGGCGTGTGCCGGCACTCGTAAGCGAAGACGAGAGACAGCGTCGAAACCGCAACCGCAGCGGCTTTAGCGACAAACAAGCCTTATTTCCAGGTGTGCATAACACGATGCAGCATTGGCGACGACACGGTCTTCTTCTCAATGACCGACGAAGAGCTCTTCGAAATCGCCCTGCCCGGATTCCTCTATCTCACTGTTTTTCTAGTCGGAACAATAGGAAACTCTATGGTGAGTTGTCTAACTTCTCTTTCTCAATTTTTATATTGAATACGCGCCTCGTACCGTCTGCGTATCTTTATCGGACTATCTTACTGTCTCCTTCTTCATCTTTAAAGCGCGAAACCGATTTTCCCGGCCCAAATCCAATATCCTACAGGTAATCTTCGTCGTGAACCGCTTCAAACGAATGCGCAACGTGACGAACGTGTTTCTGGCGTCGCTGAGCACCGCCGACTTGTGCCTTATCTGGTTCTGTGTGCCTATAATGTTCATGAAGTACATGTCTCACACGTGGTCGATGGGAAGGTTTGCGTGCTACTCGGTACACTATATACAACAGTTTACCTGCTTTTGCTCCGTGCTCACAATGACCATGATCAGTTTTGAGAGGTAGGAAGTCTCCGTTGTGCGGTGGGGTGCGCTACAATTGCTAAATGGCTATGGGCTGAATTCGATGGCTAATAGCCTGCCTACATTCGTCCATGGTTTCAGTCAACTTTGAAAAAAACAATTTAGACGGCAATTGAGTTTAGGCCGATCGGACCATTTTCAGCCGAGATACATCTTTTTTGTTCAAAATTGTCTTATTACCGCGATTATACAATGATACAAACATTGAAAAATCGAAGAAATTAAAGAAAAATTTACTTTAAAAGTCAGCCGTTAAAAATCAGCGACAAGTGTGCAGACATCAGATCTTACGACAAAATGCACTAACTGGTCTAAAAATGGTCCGATCAACCTCAAATCCATTAAAAGGATGTTTTTAGTTTCAATGTTTGCTTTTAAAAGTAAATTTTAAAATTTTGCACAGTGTCCAGGATTTGAAATGTGGGCGGAGCCTAATTTGCTGGTGCGCCAGCAAACTTGCAAGGCGCACTTTCGGTGCTTGCGCATTGTTCGACTCTCTCATTGTTTTAATTGATTTTATTATTTTTCTTTCAATAAAACCTGTTTTTCTTTGTGAAATGTATGTATTGTATCTTTTAATACCATTAAATTGCGCAAACTTCGATTTTCGTAAAGATTTATCCTGCAAAAACACCAAAAAACTCGAAACAAATATTTCGAAATGGTGGCTGAACCAAATTCAACGTTCTTAGGCTTTAAAAAGTTCTAATGACCTAAGCTACAATCCCGTTGGAGCACATGTGGGAAAATAATTAAGAATTTTTGTTTTTTTTTCCCGAAAAACATAAAAAATGCGTAAAAATTAGAATTTCGCGCGAAAAAATCCAGTGGGGCGCGTTTGCTCGGCTCCGCCCACTTTTCAAATCCTGAACACCGTGTTAAAAAAAAAATTTTTTTTTGTTGAAAATTTTGAAAAAAAAAATCTAAAAATTTTGAAAAAATCGTTTTGAGAGGAAGAGAAAACTTGTTTTTGAGGGTCCTAGCCCTGTTCATTTTTTCTGCGTCTCTTCCCCTGCTCGCGGCCGAGGAACATCGCGTGGCAGCCTTTTAATAAAAGAAGGGTGTAGGAATAGGAGCTATTGTATTTTCAATCGATCATCAATCATCAAAAAATGAAACCCCGCCCACTGCGAGCACGCAATCCAATCACAGTGCGATTTGAAGAGAAGAGACGAGACGAGACGCAGACAGAACACTGATTGGATTGCATTTCGGCTAAATTGAAAACACAATAAAACGTATCAGAGCGCCAATTAAAACACCCATTTTTTAAAGATTTCTTGCGATCGCCTACCCAATGCGAAACATCTGGTTCTCATCAATCGGCCGGGCCAAAAAAGTGATTTTACTCATCTGGCTCCTCTCCGCAATGCTCGCCGTGCCTACCGCAGTTCGCATGGACTACGAGACGAACCTCTCGCTGTCAGGACAACGTGTGCATTGGTGCAGACGACGATTCCCCTCACACTTTATGGGCTATCAGAGACAAACGCTTAACAAGGCTTACGCTCTGTACCAGCTGCTCCTGCTCATCATTTTTCCAGTGCTCACAATGTCGATTTGCTACGCAAGAGTTTCTGCAATAGTGTACAAGTCGTCCAAGGATCGGATGATCTTGTCGCAGGCTATGGTGGCGTTTTCAAAGGCCGCTACGGATGCGGTCACTTTTTCGGGCTACTCGGCGATTCCGATGATAACGACTTCTAGAAATTTGAAGACGGCAAACACCACTATCAATTCTTATAGTAAACATCGCAATAACAGAGTTGCAGAGGCTAATAAAAAACAGGTTAGTGAATGAATAAAGGAAAAATAAAGAAATAAAAGAAAAAAACAACCACGGGGTGCTAGCAAACGACTGCACTCGCAAAAATCTTGGCAGTGTGCCAATTTTTGCGAATTCACATTTTGGAAACAGTAAATTTTTTTTTCAATATTTTGTGAATTTTCATGAAAATGACGTCATAAAGATGTGTCAATTTACTATCAAAAAATATAGAATTTTCTAGAGAACAATGTGGCAAAGTTTTAGAAAATTCTAAATATTCTTTTCGAGAAAAAATTTTTTTCAAAAAATTAAAAAAAAAATTTTTTTTTCAATATTTTGCAATCAAATTTTTTCAAAAATGATATCATTAAAGTGTGTAATTTTAATATCAAAAAATAGAAAACTATCTGGAAAACATTGTGGCAAAGTTTCAGAAAATTCTAAGAAGTGGTTTTCGAGAAAAAAATGTTTTTTTTTGTTGAATTTTTTTGGTTTTTTTTTTTGAATTTTTCTCGAAAATTACGTCATAAAGGTAGGCACCGCAACGAGAGGGGGGCGGGGCCTTTCATTTTTTCTCTTGGGTTTCGGTTTTTTGAGTTTGAGCTATCACTGCCCGGATACTACCTAGAAATCTACTTATGTTACAATTGAACTTTATGTAATCGACCCCAAGGAATCGGCTGGTGACATCAGAATTTTCTGAAAATGCCTAGTTTTAGCTGAAAATTACAGAAAAGTGAAATGGTCACCAAAAAACCGCCTCGTTGGGGGTAAAGTAGGTCGAACACGCTACACCTTATAATTGATTCTTATAGTTTTTAAGACGGAGAATTCAAATTTTTAAACAGAACTTAATTTCAACTGCGCGCATTTTTGTTATACCTCGCTAAACTTCAACAAAAAATCACAGAAAATTTTCAGCGATGACCCCAAGTTTTTATTTTTTGATTATTTTGACAAACTCTTCTAGTTCCCACAAAAAAATTTTTAGAGCTCTCCGACAAAAATGAAGCACTTTATACCTTCCAAAAGTGAAGTGGTTTTTTCGAAAAGCAGGTTTTTCAGAGTTTTCGGGTGCATGTCGGTCGAACACGCGGGGTCTCAATATGTCATCGGAATAAGCATAAAATTCTCTATCGAAATCGACTTTCAATTAAAAAAAATAACTGCGCGCATTTTTTTTATTTTCATTCTTAAATTGATTCTAAGGCGATTTTCAGGACCCGCCAAACAATTTGTCATCATAAACGTGTGTCGAACACGGCAAATTCATATAAGCCCTTAGGTCGCAGCTGAATTTGTCCTGTTTGGTGTAGTGGTCCACACAGGTAGTGCGCGTTCAGCTTATAATAGGTTGCGCGATGGGCCTACCGAGTACCAGCGAAGGACCCCAAAGTAAGCCTATTATAGGCTTATCGCGGGTGACTTTTGCCTATAATTGGCTTATCGCGGTCGACAGAAAGTCATTTGTAAGCCAATAATAGGCTTTTTGCGGCCGTTCCAATCTCGGATGTGGGCTTATAATAGGGCTGCCACAGGTCATTACAACTGTTTTTAGACTCAGATGTGCTTGCATTTAAGTCAGTTCACCTAAAGAACATTCACTGTTGAAAATAATCAAATTTTATTGCATATTCAAAGTTAAAAAACATGAACAATCTGAAAAGTTATTAAAAAACAATGGAAATTGAGCAAAAAATAAATTAAAACCATGAAAATAAGCCGGGCGAGCTTTCAGAACTTTTAAAAATTGGCCAGCGTGTAGTTAAGTTTCTTAATGGATTTTCCTACACATTCCTATTTTCTGGTAATCTTCAATAGTTTTACGATTTCGCATGAAATGCAACGAGCTAGAAACTTCTCAAAAAGCTCTTGGTTTATGCAACATTTTCTTGTAAGATCTTGCTCAAAATTAGGAAAGTTAAAATAATCATTGCAGTACTATTCATTTTTTTTTTGGCATTTCCGGTTGTAATTTTTAAATTAATTCCTATTCAAACCAATCGACGCATTGTCCCCAATTTTTGCCACTTCTCATTTTTTTCATTTCTATGATAAAATCCAAAATCGAAATAAAATATGATAGAATAGTAATTTTGATTTTTTACCGCGACAGAGATGCTAAACACGCAATCCAATTTTCAAAACGTTCTAAAAACCTTACCAACTTCACGCCAAGTCTTTAAGAAAGAAAATAATTTGTTGTTTCCGCCGTCGGCGATGGAGCTGATCTCGTCGTCCTCGGTGCCACCTACCGTCCAAACTCCGGCGATAGTCTGAAATTTATAGGGCGTTAATGTTCGAGTTCGCGGAAGAAGATGAGAAAGAAATAAAGAAAGACGGCAAAGAATCGGTATATGTATAATGAATAGGAAGACGCGATTATGGGTCTATACAGCGTAATTATTTGGAACACAATAATTTCCAACTCCTAGTAAAATTTACCGATAAATAATCGACAAAAATTGCCAAATTTGCCGATAAAAATGTTATGGACCTATTCACAAAACCGGAAAAAAAAGAAAAAAAACGGAAATAAATGCGGGAAAAATCGGAGAATGCTCTGATTGACTTGAAATTATGGGAAATATTGGAAAAATTATCCTGTACACGCTCAAAAATTTTTGGACCAAAATATCGATTTTTCTGAAATTTTAAAAAATCGATATTTTTGTCCATAATTTTTTGAGCGTGTGCAGAATAATTTTTTCCAATATTTCCCAAAATTTCAGATCAATCGGAGCGTTCTCCGATTTTTCCCGCAATTTTTTCCGGTTTTGTGAATAGGTCCATTCGAAATGGTTTCTCTTTTGCCGAATATTTACCGGTAAAACATGATTCGAAAATTTGCCGGTCAAATATATTTTCTACCTACCACAACGGTCTAA
The DNA here is from genome assembly GCA_963572235.1 of Caenorhabditis japonica. Classification (NCBI taxonomy): domain Eukaryota; kingdom Metazoa; phylum Nematoda; class Chromadorea; order Rhabditida; family Rhabditidae; genus Caenorhabditis; species Caenorhabditis japonica. The sequence goes on along the minus strand of OY754343.1, from coordinate 17,956,991 downwards.
CGCGCTCCGCTGAATTTCCTATCACGTGTAAATTCAACGTGAAAAAAAAATGAAATTATTTGGAAACCAAAATGAAAATCGCATAGTGTTGAGTTCCGTGGAGCGCGTTTGACCATTTTGGCGGGCCGCAAATATCTATTTTTTCCTATTCAGTAGCGTTCTATTAAGAAAAAAAGGGAAAAAACATAATTACAGACACAGTACACCATTAGGGAACTCAAAAATTAATAAAACTTCAATTTTTTCTAATTCAAAAATATGGAGACTTTACGAATTCATGTATTCGACAGGAGTGACACTTCTCGGTAAAATAATGAAGAAATTCCTATGGAAATTATTGTTGTTTTAAAAATGTTGTCACCTCCAAAGCCGCGTGACCTTTAAAATTAGGCTCCGCCTCCTCACGCGAAATTCATGATATATTGTTGGCCCGCCAAAATGTCTCCAAATTATTTTATTTCACGTGTAAATTCAACGTGAAATGAAATAAATTGGAAACCAAAATGAAATCCACGTAGTATTATTGATTCAATATTCTTGCCGGCTACAGTATGCTCTGACGCGCAAAAAATGCGTGCGCTGCGCCTCAACTTAGGCTCCGCCCACTCGGGAATTTTAGGTCCCAAAATTTTCGTTATTTTTCATCATTTTTTTTTCGTTTTTAGTCGTTTTTTAATCATTTTTTATTATTTTTTCGATGATATTTCAATATATATTAATATTCATCTTCAAATCTTAAATTTTCCCGAAATTTTAAAGAAAATTTTCCAGATAAGATTGATTAGAGAGAGATGAGACCCTCTACCTCCCCCCACCCCGTGCCGTCAAATACTTCATTTAAGACAAGAAAAGGTAACAAAATACCGAAAAAAAAATAGTTTAAATAATATCAAGCCAGGAAAAATATTTAAAAAAAAATTGTGATAGATATATAAAATTGAATGTAAATAGCCAAAAAAAAAAAAATAAATTTCAGTATCGTTTGAAGGGAAGATAGTGACGAGATCGATCGCAACGATGGTTCGCCCATACCAAATTCCTGATCTTCTTCATCTGAAATGTGTAAACGTCAAACCTACTATTTCTCATATGGAGTGCCAGACGGTTGCTACCTCAGAACCAGATCCGACTCCCACAACACAGCCTATTCCAACGAAAGAAAAATCGACAACTCGTACCCTCAACCTTCTCGAATCCGATCCACTCGAAGAATTTTTGAAGTCGGTCAATAATGGAAACCGGGTCGCGAAACCTAAAAATAAATATTGGTTTTTAAGCGAGGTGCGTAATTCTGATATTTGTCTGGTTGTTTTTAGCTATTTCACTCATAGTTTAGAAATGGGTTCGAGAAAAATGTATTTTTACAGGAAGAGTTAGCATATCTGAACATTGGGCAAGCTTTGTGTAAACTAGATGCAAATATCTTCACAAAAATTGCCTCTGAAAAAAACATCAACAATTCCGGAGATGATATTTTGAAGAATGTTAGGACCTCAATGATGAAGCTGAAGGATGCCCTTGGAGACGGTGTCAAACGCACAATTTTTTCAAACGTTGCCTTTGCGACTGCAACATTGTGCGGTGTCAATGAGAGGTCTGTTGAGAGACAGGCAGCTAGAGTAAGAACAGACAAAAGGAAAAAGGTTTGCGAGATGGGTAAAAAGGAGCTGAAGAAGTACGCCGCAACAAAAATCGACATTTTGGGAAGATCAAAATTGGTAAAAAGAATTCACGACATGTGGGCGGCCAATGACGAAGTAACTGTTGATGGTCTTCTGATGTGGTCTCAGCAAAATATTAAGTTCGAGCATGGCAGAACAATATTTTTCCACCTTCTCGGTGGTTTAGGCTTTGTTTTCAAAAAAAAGACCACAATACGATCGTCGAGGAAAGACCGGATATCGTCAAAAGGAGAAAGGAGTTTTTGAAGAAGAAGGAAGAGCTAGACACAGAAGGTGTTCTCTACGCCTACTTTGATGAAACGTGGGCACACGAGGGAATGTCGAGTCGACGGGGATGGCAGCATGCAAACTCGACAATGTACAAACGAGCCAGACTTGTCGACGTTGATTCCCCCATGGCTGGTCCACGCAAAGGAAAAGAAAAGGGAAGAAGAGCGATTGTGTTAGCGCTTCTCACGGAAAAAGGAATTGTTGACGGCTCCGAGCGATTCAATATTTCAGGTGGCCCAATTCAAAACCAAAAAGAGGACTACCACCACGAAATGAACGCGGCGTACTTCGAGAAGTACATGGAAGAAACCATTCCACTCTTAGTTTCTATGGCTGCCGAAGAAGGACGCCGAGTAGTTATTGTTTGTGACAACGCACCGTATCACAACCGAACTATAAAAAAGGTTTGAAAACTCACTCAAAAATTCCAAAATTTATTTTCTTAGGCTCCTGTGTCCAACACCAGCCGAGCAGATGTCGAACAGTTCCTCCGTGACCACAATCTTGCATTCCAGCGGGGGATGACGCGTCTGCAGTTGCTCGAACTGTCAAAAGACTTCGTGGAATGTAACGGAGGCGCTGAAAGTTTTAAAGTGTATTATTTCGATACTTGGGCTGAGGGACATGGCATTCAGGTTCTCCGCCTCCCGCAATACCATTGCTTTCTTTCGCCCATAGAATTCGTCTGGTCGCAAATGAAGCAACACCTACGAAGCAAAGGAAGCGTTGACGATAGTCTCCAAACTGTACAGTTTTATTATGAAAACAAAACAATTGCAAAGCGTTGTTTGCGTACTTTTAAAATTCAAACGAAAATGGAAACATTTCTCATCATTCTGTGTATTTCATTGCCGTTTTAATTTTCAAAGTACGCAAACACCGCTTTGAATTTTTTTTTACTTTCATAAAAAAAACTTTTTATTTTTACGATTCAGGTTCGTCAGAGGGGTCTCAATTTCCTGAAAGGTTTCACCGAAGAGGCAGCATCAAAACTTTTTCGGAAAACAGAGAAACTCGAATGCGAAATCCGAGAAATGCTTTGGGAAAAACAGCATACCATTGAAGACTCGTCTTCTCCGCTCCTTTACGAACTTTCTGACGATGGCATTTGGCGGCCTATTTCCTATGTCGAAGACGATGACGACGACGACGAGCCATTGACGTCTGACTCCGACTTGTCCAGTTTCGAAATAGATGATGCTGGCGCCTGAAATTTTTTCTTTTTTTTTTTGTAAATTAGGTTTTGTTAATTTTAATTTTTTATTTGTTTGTTCGTTTTACTCACTTTTGTCATAAAAATGTCCTTAAAACGGTCGTCGGTATCAGAGCCGGTGGAACAATTTCTGAAAACACCAAAATGAGCAGATTTGAAAATGTCGAATTTCTGTAATTTAATTCAATCAATTACGCGGTTTAGATTAATGGAATAATTTATTTTGCAATTTTTTTCTCCACATTTGTTTTATTCACTTCATGCAGAAAACAACAAAATAGAGGCTTGCAGCATTTCGAAATAAATTGTTTTGCTGTTGAAAATGGCATTTTCTGCATAAAATAAAGAATACAAATGAGGTGAAAATGCGAAAATTACAAAATTAACCACCCCATTATGAATAATAAAAGAATCCAGCAAAAAAATGTTTTCAAAATCCTAATAAATATTGCTGTAATTAAAAAAACAATCAATTTCTATTTTGGGTGATGATCTCGTCAAAAAGAAATAAATTTTCCGAAAAAACGCAAAAAAAAGCGAAACAAAACAAAAAAAAGGAGAGAAAAAAAACAAAAAAGCAGCAAAAAATGAATTCGCGAATGTTTTCGAAAATAACCTGAGGAGGCGGAGCCACGGTGTTTGCAGACTTTGCGCGTCAAGAGCATACTGTAGCCGGCAAGAATATTGAATCAATAGTACTGAGTTCAGCGGAGCGCGTTTGATCATTTTGGCGGATCAACAATATTTATTTTCCTTCACTTTTTTTCATGAAAATTTAAAAAGGTGGAAATTCGCGTGAAGAGGCGGTGCCTAATTTTAAAGGTCACGCGGCTTTGGAGGTGACAACATTTTTAAAACAGTAATAAGCGATTTTACTTTTGCAATTTGCCGTGAAATACAAACCTTGAATACAAGTATACCTTATCGAAAAAAAAATTAACGAGACATTTTTTTTCGACAAAAAATGTCTCAAAATTGCATTGATACATTTTCGACAAATGATTTAATCGATAAATTTTTTGAATCTTTGTCGATAAGGCGCACTGTACGTAAGGTGCAAAAACAAGAAAAGTAATTTGAGTCAGAAAGATAAACTTAAAAAATAAAAGTTAATTAGCAGAAAATGGACTCCAAAAACGGATGAAAACTTGCAAAAAAAAAAGTTGTCCAAAAATTTCGGAAAAAAATTCACGATTTTTACGAAAAAAAGGAGAGAAATAACTAAAGAAATTGAGTTTTTTACTCACAATTTACCGCGAAGCGTCACTCCGTGGCGAATGCATACTAAAAAAGGGGCGCTATGCGGGTTGGGGGGGGCCACCCAAAAAAATTTTTTTTTTTCGTTTTTTTTTAGTGCGGTTTCGCATCGCTTTTGCTTTCTTTCAAATATTAATCTCATTCTGCATTATTTTTTTGACAGGAAAGTTCAGCGGCAACGCGCCGGAAGCATGTGTGATACTTTTCAAATATGCGACCGGAGGGAGCTGGGCGGACGCTTGCTTTGACCCTTTTAAGTGTTTAATCGGCTCCCAGTAACCTTTTCTTATCTTTTTAAGCTCATCTTTAGACTTTTAATCACAAAAAATCATCCCGCAAAGCATGCTTCCGCCCAGCTCCCTCCGGTCGCCAATTTGAAAAGTGTCACACATGCTTCCGGCGCGTTGCCGCTGAACTTTCCGGGCATCGATAAATGCTCAGAAACGCATATTCAAAGCGTGAACAACAAAAAGTGCAAAAAAAAAAATAGTGAAAAAAAAATTTTTTTGGGTGGCCCCCCCCAACCCGCATAGCGCCAAAAAAGGAATGAAATAAAGAAAAAAAAATTACATTTTTTAAAATTAAAATGGATTAAAAGAAAAATAACAGTTCAAGCGGACGGAAATTAAAAAAAAAAGAAATATTGAACAAAAATTTAGGCCGCCCAACAATAAGTGTCTGCTTCTCTGCCGCAATAGCGTAGCCGGCGAGCGCGTTTGCTGAGTCTCACAGCTAGACGGCGAGTGACTTACGATAGGCCTAACGCGGTCGCCGCACACCGCGTGCGCGATAAGCTTATTGCAGGAGGGTGGCCGCTGCCACCCGCGATAGGCTTATTTTAAGCTTATAATAGGCCTATTTTTGGCCTTCACCTATTATAAGCTGAACGCGCACTACCTGTGCAAGGCGCGTGCTAGTGCCCTCGCTGTTGAGGGTTCAATTCCTTTTGGTCTTTTGCTTAATTTTCGATGTTATTGGGCTTCTTTTTTTTTTGCAAATGGATACTTTTACGCATAATTTCGGGATATTTCAAAAAAGAAGATTCAGAATTTTTGTAAATATTCCGTTTTCAAAAATTTTCTATTCTTTGCTTTGTTTCATCGTGAAATTCAATATAAATATGGTGATTTTTGTTAATTTAAGAACTAGACAATATTTTTTTCAAAATTATTTGATTTTTTTTTATGAAAGAAAAGATTATTTGCCCGGAAATCACCATCGATATTGTGATACTCCATCGAAGGCAACGAGGAAAAAGCGAGCCAGACAGTTGCTAAATTTCACGCCGCACCTTGCAGACTCCGCCCCTTTTCAAAAAGTCAAGAGAAATTCAGTACTAAAAAATCGCGACTTTGAACGACTGATACTCGAGAACTAGTGGGAATTTTGAGGAGAAAATTTGGGAATGTACTAATATTGAGACGTAGAATACAATGAAATCAGTAGTTTTCCGGGATTCGCATGTTTTTCAAACATGTTGCGGTACCTACATAAAGGTGTTTAATTTTAATATCAAAATAATAGAGAATTTTTTAGAGAACGTTGTGGCAAATTTTCAGAAAATTCTAAGAAGTGGTTTTCGAGTAAAACAACAAAATATTTCAAACTTTCATGTCCACTTTCAGATAGTCCAAATGCTAATCTCAATCGTGTGCATGTACACAGTATGCTGGCTTCCCACAATTGTCGACGAGCTGCTCACCTCATTCGGCTACATTTGCCGAACTTCCAACACGCAAACGTTGAAACACATGCGGATGGGCTTCAACGCGCTGACGTATTGCCAGTCATGCATAAACCCGATTTTGTACGCGTTCATCTCGCAAAACTTCCGCTCCACGTTTAAAACCGCTTACTCTAGAATGAAACATCGGCTGCAGGTGAGTGAGCACACAAAAAGTTATGAAAATTAATGGGGAATTTGAAGGAATCGTTAGTGTTGCATTGAGCAGAGGTATGATACAGTATGACAAAAGAAAGAGTGCACTTGGTTTGACACATGGTTGGGAGTCAGAGTCAGCAAAAACCATTTTCAATGGCTAATAGCCATTTGGCTGCCTAATAACATTTTTTTTCCGATATTCTAAACTACATAACTGGAAAATCAAAAAAATCCTTATTTGATATGCATTGGGGCGCGTTTGCTGACACCCGGCTCATTAGTTAGGCTTTTGAGCATGGTGTGGACTTTTTAGTTTTATATTATTTTTGTCACCCACTTATTGCAATTTCCGCACAATTAGTGTGTCCTAGTGCGGCAATTGCGATTGGGCCGAGTTGCTTAACGCAAATGACGTGTTGTCTTTTCATTATTTTTGAACTTTTCAAAATTAGCTTTAAATCCGAAAAATATGAAACAAAATTTTTAAAGGCGCGTGTAAAAAATTCCTCGACACGCCATCTTTATGATTCTGTATCGGTTTACGAGCGATCTGCAAACACCGTGACGCAAAACTGCAGAGTGGGTACCGCAACCAAAACATTTAATGGACCTATTCAAAGTACTGTAGAAAAACGGAAAAAAATGACAAACAACTGGGAGAAAACTCGGAAAATGCTCCGATTGGTCTGAAATTTCGGGAGAAACTGTCAAAAATGCTTCCGGACTTTTCAGAAAATTTTGGACCGAAATATCGATTTTAAAAATTTTCAGAAAAAAAATCAATATTTTTTTAAATCGATTATTCGGTCCTAAATTTTCGGAGCAAACCCGGAAGCATTTTTTTACAGTTTCTCCCAAAATTTCAGACTAATCGGAGCATTTTCGAGTTTTCTGCCAGTTGTTTGTCATTTTTTCCGTTTTTCTACAGTACTTTGAATAGGTCCATAACTTTTCTCGAAAATGAAGTCATAAAAGTGCCTAATTTTAATATCAAATAATAGAAAATTGTCTGCAGAACGTTGTGGAAAAGTTTTAGAAAATTCTAAGAATTGGTTTTCGAGAAAAAACAAATGTTGGCAAAAGTTTTGAATTTTTCCCCTTTTTTTTATTTTGTAACTTTTCTCGAAAATGAAGTCATACACCGCCTATAATTTTAGGGTCAAAATATAGGTGATTGTCTGGAGAACGTTGTGGCACTGTTTCAGAAAATTCTAAGAAAAAATATCTTTTCAGAATTTTGCAATATTTTGAAATTTTCTCGAAAAATTGAGTTAAAAATAAAATGGCCGAGTTTGCAGTGCCGTGCCGTGAATCTCCTGATTTGTTTTGTTTTTTTTTACCCCACCACCTTAATCACGACTTTCCAGGGCGTAGAAGAAATGCGATCACGTATGGGCTCATGCTCGTCCGCGAGCATGATGTCCACTCGCAATCAACACCGCATATACGGCTCCAGCTTCAACACGCTCACAGTGCCGGGCAGATCGATGATAACTCCGAACATGTCCCGTGACGTGTCCCAGTTGTCTCTGTGCCGACCGATTTCTCAAATGTCATTCTGCCGACCGAAGAGTCCGATGGCGATGGACTCTCCGTCGACTTTTATGAGGTGAGGCTGCCACCATTTTGGTTAATAGCTGACGATTTTGGGACGGGGCGTAGGCAGAATTCCACGGCTAATAGCTACATTTTTAGACACCGGCCTCGTTCGCCTACTGACGTCTCTCATGATTCCGGTCGCCCGCGAAGCCCGACTGATCTTTCACAGTCGACCAAACCGTCCAGACGTTCTTCGTCCATCCGGTAGGTGCCTGATTTTTTCAAATGTGCCGCAAATTTTTCGGGGAAACTATGTACATTATTGTGTTTTCAATCGAGTTGCATCTTCAAACAATGAAATGAGACGCAGACAGAACGGTATTTGCGGACTTCTGTTTTCATGATGCAACTCGACTGAAAACACAATAAAATGTACTAAAATCACCCAAAAATGATAAAAAACGTCCAAAAGGAAAACACGAGGTGTGGCCGCTGGCATAGCAACACGGTGTGTTGAACGGTACACCGCTGCAAACGCGCCCCCTCGCACTACTAATTGAAAGAAAGTTTTATGGTTACGGTCACTATTTTTGAAATATCGCATTAATCAATAAATTGACGTGATTTTCTACCTTTTTTTGTACTATTCCACATAAGAAAAAATTAATGAGTCGATTAGAAGCACTTTTCGTTGAATTAACAGAAGTGTTTCATGCGTTTTCAATGAAAATGTTTTCTGAATTGTCGTAAGTTTCGGCGCATGCACAGAAACCTGTAACGTTATAATTTGAAAGCGCATGTGACGGCAATTTGCGTACTTTTTATTATTTTTGAAAAAATGTACGCTTCCACGGAGTAATAGCGAGTGACCTGCTGAAAACGTGCTCCATTGATAACACGCGCACGCCGCCGCGCCGCATTCGACGGAAAAAATTTTGGGCACTGTGCCAATGCAAACATATTGAAAAGAGACGAGACGGAGAAGACGAGAGAAAAAAGAGACGAGACGGAGAAGACGAGAGCGTCGGGTGTGTTCTCGCGCCAAAAAAAATCGTTTGAAAAAAAGCCAGTGGCCATTACTCCGTGCGCTTCAACACACCGTGAGCAACCTCCGTTCCGATTTTTCTCGTAAATTTTGTTTACCATCTTATTTTGCTAGTTGCAATAATTAAAATTAATATTTGGCCGATTTATGCGGTGATGTGATTGGTTAAAATTCCAGTTTTCTATACAGATCTGAAAATCCTTTTTTTCATCCGTTTTTATGGTCCTATTCATAGGAGAAAAAAAAACAAAAAAAAAAAACGTTTTTTTCCTATTCATAGATGTAAAAAAACGACAAACAATGTCGAAAAACGAATGGTAAACAAGTGTTTATTGACCACGATAGACTATTGATAGTGAGGAGGCACAGAGATGTTTACAACCCCGTGGGAACGGACTTGTTTACTAGTTCATGCAAACTCCGCCCCTTTTCTGCGCCTCCTCACTATCAATGGTCTATCATCGACATTGTTTGTCGTTTTTTTACATCTATGAATAGGAAAAAAAACGTTTTTTTTTTGTTTTTTTTCTCCTATGAATAGGTCCATTACACATTTTTTTTCTTCTGTACATGAAAATTGAATTTACACCAGTCATTAACCGCATAAATTGATTAAATATCAATTTTTGATTAGCAAAACTAGCAAAATACACATTTTAACGGGATTCATCGAAAAATGATGAGAAAAATGGGGAGTTTGGCGACAAATGAGTTTGAGCCCCTCGTGTACTCCTTTTGGACGTTTTCTAATTTTTTTGTGCGAATTTATTGTTTCCAATCGATTTGCATTATGAAAATATGAGTCTGCAAACACTTTTCTCCCTGCGTCTCTGTTACTGCGTTAGTACATTTTAAAGCAGTTTCCCCAGCAAAAAGCAAATTGTCCAAATTTTTCATTATCAAAAACTTATTTGTGCCGTTCTGTCTGCGTCTCTTCAAATATCACTGTGTTCGCGTGGTCGCGCACAAATAAGTGGGCGGAGTCCTGCCTTCTCATGTCGCAAGTCGATTGAAAACACAATATTTCTTCATTTTTTTCGAATAAAAACGTGAAAAAATTGTCACTCCGCCACAAATCCATTATATCGTCCCGCCAAAATGGTCAAACGCGCTCCACTGAACTCAACGCTATGCGAATTTCATTTTGGTTCCCAAATTATTTCATTTCACGTTGAATTCATACGTGAAATAAAATAATTTGAAGATCAAAATGTAATTCGCATAGCATTGAGTTCAGCGGAGCGCGTTTGACCATTTTGGCGGGCCGACAATACATAAAAGCGATAAAAATACAGTTAGACAAAACAAGACACTGGCAGAACCAAAGATACGCAGACAGCAAAAAGAGTCGCATTATTTTAGCTGAAAACTAAATAAACAAATTACAGACCCCGTAGTCCAACCACAACTTCTCAAATGTCAACATTAGCTCGATCGAGAAGTCCAACAGGCACCTCCGACACCTCTTCCCTTCTGCCATCGAGGTTAGTCGAACTTGCCGAACTTGACGATTGATCCGACTGATTTTTAGATGTTCTTACAGGACACGCAGTCCCACACTCCAATCGAACACTTCGGGACAGTCTGTAGAGCGAACCGTCGATCGACTGAGTGTGCGTGACGCCGTTCGACCGAAGACGCCTCCTGCTGTTGCTGTTTAGCACCAATTTGGAAACAAAGAATATTCTATTTTTAAGTACAGACATCTCAAACTTTATCGGCATCTTGGAAATTGTTCATATACATACCTTCTCATTGTTTGTTTCTTTTTCTCCTCGTTTCTCTCCTGCACTGTGTATATACTCGGCGAATGCATCATCAGCCTCGCTCTACGGCACTTTTCAATTTTCAACTGTGTAGTGCGCCTGTTTTGAAGCGAAAAATCAAATTTTACCTGCAATTCGTCGTGGATACGTCAGTTTCCGTTAAAAAAAGTATAAAAAATAGAATTCGAGTTAATCTTGCCAGTGCAACACTGTTTTACAGGCATTTTGCAGTAGAGCGAGGTTGATGATGTATTCGCCGACTATATACTGAAAAAAAAGAATAAATAAAGCAATAAAGCAATAAATAAACATTGAGATAAATATTAAACTTTCACAAAATTTAATACAAACAATCCCACGGGATGCTGGCAACTAACCGACGCCCACGCGCTGCGGTTGCGTCGCGTGACGCTCCCTGCCTGAAAGCATAAATGAGCGAAAAATAAAGATTCTGTTCAACGGAGCACATTTTCGTAAGGGCAGTGGCCGCAGTCCCGGTAGGGGTATTCCTTAGAAATCTCTAAAACTTTTTCACGACCTTCTCCAGCAAATGCTCTATATTTTCTGCCGAAAATTATAAGCGGTTTATGACTTCCTTTTCGAGAAAAATTAAATTTCTTGGTGATAGTTTTACCTCACGGTGTTTGCATACCTATTTCGCTGCGTACATTTAGAATCCTAACAAAAACTTCCTAAGCCACGTCTCTTTGACCATGGCGTGCACAATATTGGAAAGAAGAAAAAAAAATGGAAAAAGATAGAGCGTGAAAAAACGAGAGAAGCAGATACAGACACAGACACATCTCTGATTCATCACTGTCGCGCATGAGCCACATTTATTCGATTTTTGCTTCTTTTCAAACTTCAATGAACCGTTATTTGTATTCTTTATCACTATATAATAAATAAATAGCCTAGAGAACGAAATAAATAAAACGGATTCATTTATTTATTATCAAACCGCCACGATGGTCAAATGCGCTCCGTTGAACTTACAGTACACTCGGTTTGCAACGCTGAAAACTCGCTCTAATCGAACAATGAATTTCGCATGCATTTGGGTGGAGATGCAGAGAAATCAGAGCAAAACATTGGCCACGCTCTCTCAATTTTCTGCACTCTTTCGCCGCCAACGTGGCCGCGTTCTCTGTGCGATTGTGCGAAGGGAGCGAGCTTGCAGCGCTCCGTACTGATAATACTTCGTGATTATCATTTTGGAATTCAAATTATTACATATCACGTTGAATTGAGAATCACAAAGTACTAAGTTCAGCGGAGCGCGTTTGACGTTCTTGGCGGGCCGACAATATTAATTTATTTAACACAACAAAGTTTTCTATCCAATTCACCGTCCTTTTCGTCTTTCCAACAACTTTGGTTTGGCATATCTTTGGTTCTAGATGGACTATGGTCACTTTTTGGAGCTTATTATCCGTGAAACTGATGATGATGATGATACTGGTGAGCTCGCCGACGAGAGCAGTTTTTCCGAAGATGATGGTGATGACCAATGTGCTCCACCGGTGGCAAAAACCGATAAAAACCGGCGTTTTTTAATACCGGTGAAAACCGGTAGAAACCGGTTTCCACCGGTTACAAAAAAACCGGTTTCCACCGGTGTGAAAAAAACCGGTTTCCGCCGGTTTCTACCGGTTTCCACCGGTGAAAACCGGTGTTTTGTGTGCAAACACAGCGACGCGCAATTGCGGACCAAAGTTGTTTTGTTTTTTTTTTAATCTTAAATGTTCAAATCTTGCTTGCTTTTCTAGTTTTTGCTTCTTTTTTCCTCTATTTTTTTTATAAATCTTTCCCGAATTTCGAATTTTTCAGCCAAATGACGTCTCCAGTATGCAAAGTATTCGATAAGCCGATTGATTCGAATCAAAAAATTGTGGCATGTTCAAATAAATTATCGCACTTAAAAAAACTCACCCAGATGAATACGCAAGAAAAACAAAAAGGTAAGCTAGGAAATTAATTTTTTGAAAAAAAAAATATTTTTTTTATCGTCAATGGCGGAGCCGACAAGATTTTCTTGAAAATCAAGTTCACCAACAACAACGAGTACCGCATCACCCAGTCGGCTCCAAGGACGTCGCCATCACCCGTGCCGTCGAAGTGCCAAAGAAGGATAAGCCTTTCGTTTAATGCGCCCCAGCTCCACCTGACGCCCTGGCTGTTTTCGCCTTCGTCACCCCGGCCGGAACCCTGACCATCACCAGGTCGGTTTTTTTCGGAACTCCTCTCAAAAAGTAATATTTTTCCCCATGATGAAAGTTTGGATTATTTCATGCTATTTTTATTGCAGGTTTGATTTATGAGACGAAAACGAAGACCACGAAGACGACCTCGAGTACGATTACATTGATACGGATGATGTGGAAGATCCAGGAAAAGTCAGAGCGGAATCTTAAAATTCTGAAAACGAGGACGATTACTTTTGTTCGACTAGATTTAGCTGATCAAATTACTAAAATACATTTGTTTTTTTTTCATTCATTCGTTCTTTTTTTTTTTTGTTTTTTTTTACTTTTTGTTGAAATAAAACGAAATTTCTTAATTACCAAGAGAAATATAATTTTCAAAGATGAAAAAAACGTAAATTTTAAGATGAATGAGGAATTAATTATTCAGACCTTGTGGAGCCGCAAAAAAACAACTTTGCGCGTACTATTCAATGTATCTGCAATTGCGCGTCGCTGTGTTTGCACACAAAACACCGGTTTTTATCAGAATAGAAACCGGTTATTCGAACAACCGGTTTTTTTCCACCGGTTTTTTGAATAAAAACCGGTTGTTGGAAATCGGTTGAGCACATTGGTGATGACGTTGTTGGGAATGACGAAGAGGACGAGGTGAGTGTTTAGAGCTCAAAAATTGCTTTTGTCGTCTGCGTATCTTCTGTTTTTATCGATGACTCGTTTCGTCTAACTGTCTAACTTCTCTAGCGTCATCGGTGGAGCGGCGAATCGATTTTTATCAGCAAACGTTTTCTGACCGGGCGGGCGCATTTGCTGACTCCCGGCTCATGTCCCTGTGGCTGTGCTCCTAGTGCGAAATGAGCGGTGCACAACGTTTAAAATGAAAAATTCCAAAGTATATTGTGTTTTCAATCGACTTGCGACATGAGAACGCGAGACTCCGCCCACTTTTTTCGCGCGACCACGAAAACACAGTTCGGTTCGAAGAGAAGCAGGGAAAAAATGTCTTTTTTCTCTCGTTCTCGTGCAGCAACTCGATTGAAAACACAATATGCGCATACATCGAACCTGACGCAAAAAACCAAAAAAAAAAAGCGCCAAAAATCGATGAAACCTGACACGACCACGCGAAATTGCGGACACGGCTGATTTTCAGACTTTTGAAAATTGTTTTATTGATTCCCTCATTGCAACAGATGAGAAAATCAATAAAATAAGTTCAAAAGTCTGAAAATCCACGTTGTCCATAACTTCGCGTGATCGTGTCCGATTTCACAAATTGTTGGCAATTATTCCAAGATTTATTGGTTTAAAAAATTCAAAAATATTTACTCCAAACTTCCGCTTGATACATCGAAAATGACGCGCTGAAAAATGCATTTTATAGGAAGAAAAAATCACAATCACAATCACAATAATTAAAAATAGACTTAAATTGCGTACATACACATTCTTGAATTATACCAAAAAAAAAAACGGGAAATTGTCGATGAATGCAAAAAAAAAGACTGAAAACTGACCAAGCGAAAATGCGCTCCATTGAACTCGCCGGAAAAAATATTGTGCCAATTTATGCGAATTCCCATTTTTGCGACAGAAAGCGTTCAAGCGACGAGACGCAGACGAGAGACAGCGTTGGCACGCGACGCAACCGCAGCGCGGTGGGACTGACTTTGGCTGTCAGAAAGCATTAAAAATATTGCAGTCGCCGGCACCCTGTGCTGATGGGCGCCCTTCAAGTGCGAGTGTGAGTACGAGTGCGCGCGACCAAAAACCTTATCAAAAAATAGAAATGGCTACCGTAATAAAACTGTTGCCCCTTCTTAACAATACAACTTCATTACCGACAAGTAATTGCGCCGTAAAAAAATGGTCAGTCTCGACGACGACGAAGACGACTCGTCGCAAAAAGTCTTCGCTTCGTTTCGTTTATATCTCTCAGCCGCCCTAAAGCGGTTTCGTCCCTCGCCCGTCCCGCCTCTTTCCACCCCTCCACCATCGCCTCTTATCACTCGCCAGCGCCATAGCCTCAGATTTTCTTGCCTTTTCACCCGTTCGGATGAATTGCGTTGATCGGTGTGCGTCACGCGCGCGCAAACTATTCGGGGGGTTTCCCCTTGCCGCCAGCCGTTTTCCTTCTCACATTTTCTTATAGAATGTTGGTTATCAACTGTTTGATCAGTACTGATTAGTAATGTCATCAATTTTCACAACTTGTAGTTAGCCAGTTGACCTCCAAAGCCGTATTTTTGCTAATCTTTTGGTTTTCACTTTGTTGCGAAATTTGCACGACTGCATTTTTTTTAATTCTTGTTTGCCGCCAAAGCCCAACGCGCTGCAGTTGCGTCACGTGACAACGCTTTCTGTCTCAAAAGTGTGCCAATTCACATTTTTCGAAAGAGACGCAGTCGATGGACAGCGTTGCCACGCGACGCAACCGCAGAATGCATTCGCCAGCACCCGAATCCCATGAAAGCTCTATTTTCTAATTTTTTATTTATTAAAAACTAAATAAAACACAATTAAAAGACGGACGGCTGGCCGCTCGATTTCTTGGTTTTCCTTCAATTCTTCACTGATTTTTTCGATTCGATGAATCATTTAAAGATCGCCGCTTCTGCGTTAAAGAGAAGAAAATTGCTGTAAAAAATTATTTAATTATCGCAACTAAATATTGTCGACCCACCAAAATGGTCAAACGCGCTCCGCTGAACCTAGTACTACGTGGATTTCATTTTGGTTTCCAAATTATTTCATTTCACGTTGAATTTATACGTGAAATGAAATATGTTGGAAACCAAAATGAAATCCACGTAGTACTAAGTTCAGCGGAGCGCGTTTGACCATTTTGGCGGGCCAACAATAGTAAAATAAATATTTTAACGGAATTCAACAAAAATTCATAAAAAAAATGAAAAATAGCTTGAAAAACGAAAAAATTGAGCAAAAAATATAGAATCGGCGCCCGCACCTCGTGATTTTTATTTTCAAAATCTATTTCGCGCTCCACCGAAAACGTACGTGTTTTGCCGTCTGCGTATCATTTTTCCCACTGCCTCGTTTTGTATAACCGTCTAATGTCTCTTATTACTCTCGTCTCAGCTAATGCACATCCTTTTTCAAAAAATGGGAAAAACTCACGATTAAACTCGGCGTCTCGCCACGAATTTGCCAAATTTGAATAAATTCCACAATATGAGAGAGTGTGAGAAAGAGGGAGGGATGAATACTCTTTGAATGTGTTACGGTCGCACTTGATTCAACTGTGTTATTTTTTTCCATTTTTTGAAAAAGGATGTTCATTAGTTGAGACGAGAGTAATACAACGTCAGCGGCGGAGCGCGAATCAAACAATTTGTTTTTCTGCAAACACATAAATTTGAAGCGTCATCATTTAAAAATAGAAATTTCCGGACGCAATGATGCAAAACTCTTTTCATTCGCAGTTTTTTTTTTCATTTTTGCCGAGAACATGTCGGGAAGCCATTGGCAAACAAAGGCTTCCGCGAGAAATGAGCCGTGTTGACCTACTATTTTTTTGATGGTTTGAAATTTATAAAAACCATTGCTAAACAAATTTTCCTGACTACATTTACCCTGTATTAGCGGTGGCGCCGCCTATTTCGCATAGGGGCATGCTTTTTTGTAAGTGCGCTCCACCGAACAAAAGCAACTTTCCTTTCCTTTTACCGAAAATACAAATTTTTCCGTCTTTTTTTCAAATAGTACGCGTAAAAAACCAAAAATAACGACAAATTCATCAATTTTCGACTTGTAAAACTGAAAAAACCAACAAAAATCATGAAAAAATGAATAAAAATGCCTGGGCTGAATTTAAAAATCCTCATTCCCGCCAATTTGACTTTGTTCCGTGGAGCGCACTTGCTGACTCTCCGTTTGAATTTGCAGATTTTTAAAATTTTTTATTGCGTCATTTTTACTAATTTTTTTTCTTTAATTACCCATTTTAAAGCCGTTTTTTTTCCAAGAAATAAAAATTTATCATCTGCGTCTCCTCTGACTCGTATTTATTGCAATTGGCCATCGAAAAGGGAAGGACATTTCGTGTGTGTGTGTGTGCAATTCACAAAAACCATCATCATATGGGTGAAGCCAGAGAGAGAATGCGAAATTAAGAGACGCGAGACGGCTATGGCGAATAGGCGAACGCTTTTCGCGCCCTCTCGCTCCACAAAGTGCCCTTTTTGATTTTATTTTTTCTTGCATTCTTCTTTGATTTTTATTTTTCTCTCGCCTGTTCTTGTTTTTCGCAATTTCGCAATTTTGTACAGGCGGAAAAACTTCTAAAGCCGCATTCCTTTTGCTCCCTCCTGTGCCGACCTGTCAACACGCGTGTACAAAAGTTGCATATTTTTCACACTTCATTCTTGTCTCATCTGTCGCTTACTGTGGCCTAGAGCGTGTCAGCACAGCTGAAATGGATGTGACCGTAATCTCACATTCAAAAATTTTGGCCAGCGAGCGAGAGAGATAGAGAGTAAAATTTCAACAAAATTACGGTCATGCTCATTTCAGCTGTGTCCGATCGTGCTCGGCCGCACAGCAAGCGTAAAAATTAGTGTCATCGGTGTTTGCGTACTAATTTTTAAAATTGTGCATAAATATATATATATATATAACAAAACTTTGCTTGACTTTTTTTTAAACAATAAATTAATACATAATTGCTGTAACATTCTTTGATTGATAAATAAATAAATATCCCTTTTAAATATCAATTTAGTACAAAAATGTGCAAATCCTTCTTTTTCATTCGATTTTGGTCGGCCAAAATATAGAGTGAGTACGCAAAAACCGAAAAATAGTAAAATCTGGTCTTACCACGATTTAGACAGCCTAGTGAAAAAAATAGGCAACGGTCTGTCGAAATCGTGGCGAAGCCAGCAGAATAATTTACCGCCGAGTGTCGAATACATAATAGACCAAAATCGAATGAAAACCTAAGCATTTGCACACGCACATTTTTGGTAGTAAATTGATATTTAAAAGGGATATTTATGTATTTATCAATCGAAGAAAGTTACAGCTATTAAATAATTGCAAGAAAAAATTCAAGCGAGATTGCTGGTGACAGCTGTGGCCTAGAAATTGATAATATAAAATCTTTAACGAGTAAATCCAGAAGAGATGTAATTATCTCTGCTGGGTGTCAGGAAATTTTCGGTTAATAGCCATAGGGGCATGTGCCAAATGCATTTTACGCACGCCCCGAATTCGATGGCTATTCGCCACATACCTGCCTATACGCGTTAAAAATTCCCTGAGGATGCCAAAAAATTTTCCAAAGTACATTTCACCGATTTTTGGCCACGTGGTTTGGCGTGGCGCATGACGCACGTAATCGGCGTCAGTCTGCTGCCGTCCGTTGCGCAATGGTTATACTATCAATCTATGTACAAAGAAGAAGTTCAAATAGCCGCTTCCTCCTCCTCCTCCTCCGTATCGTTTTTCCCCGCCGTTAATCCGCTCACCAGCAAAACGAGCTCTTTTCATTCTTTCTTCATTTTTGAGCTTCTCGAAATAGACTCCCTATTTTCTGTTCATCAACGAAATACATTCACTTACGACACTTCGTCGTAAGTAGATAGTCAGTCAATTGAATGAATAGAGTTGGTTGCAGAAGCTGCCCACAACCACAAAAATCACTGTGAAAATGTCGATGGTGGTGCCGGAGAAGGGTATTTTCGACGCGTTGCGTGTCGACTCGAACGATCCGCATGATTCGCTGAGAGAGGAAGCGTCGATTACGCCCAAGATTGACGAGAAGAATTGTGAGTTTTTTTTTAACCGATTTTGGAGGGCACAAAAAAAGAAGTTAGACAGTTAGGTGGACCTTTTTCTTCCAGTGGAATACATTGGTGAAGTTCTCGAACGCAAAAAGTCCGTTGTCCCATTCCTCACACAAACCATCAACCAACTCGCTCTGGTCCGAAACGAAAAAATGGAACGAGCCGCTGACCTCATTTGCACCCTTTTCCGCCTTCCACACGGCTCCACGGACTGCTCATTCTTCCGGCTCATTAAAGTGCTCAAATCGTTTGGAATATGGGAGAATGACCCCCGACTCAAACAAATGTTCGATCGGATGAAGAAGCATGACGAGGAGAATGAGGATTCGAGGCAGTGGGCCATGTCTCAGGAGAAGTTTAAAGAGTGAGTAACGGGCGAAAAATTAATAGATTTATTGAAAATAACAGAAAAATGGGTTTTTGAGTCTAAATATACTTGGAAATTGCAAAAATAGGATTTTTGATTATTTTTGCCATTTTCCCGGCATTTAGGTATATGGAAAATGCCAAAAAAAAAAGCAAAAATGGTAAGATTTATCTGAAATTAAGCGATGCTCCATTTTTTATGGTTTTTTTTCAAATACAAATGTCGATAAAATGCTCATTTTTGAAATGCTAGTTTTAAACAAATTTTCAGTGGAAAAATTGAGGAATTTCCCTTATTTTTGTCATTTTTAATTGTTTTTAATCGTTGTTTTTTTGTTGCTATTTTCATGATTTTTCTTGTTTTTTTTTCAAACTATTTATAGAATTATTGATAAATTTCAGAAAAATTGGCGGAAAATGCACCGATCGATCTAAAAATTTGGAAAATAGTGTCAAAATGCTCCCGGAACTTCTCAACAAAGGATTTTTGTCATTTTCTTCTCTTTTATCAATATCACCATTATTGACAAGTTTTAAGTGTTTTTAATTGATAAATAAAAATGCTACCATTTTTCTGTTTTGTTTTGCGGTTTTTCTTGCGGTGGGTCAAATTTCTAAAGTTTTGCGCGGGCATTTTTCATTTTTGATAATATTGGAAAATTCGAAGAATTTATGTGGCCTCAAAAGATTTGTAAATTTTCTTCGTAAGATCCGTAAAATAGCTCTGGGACGTTTCGAAACTGAGAAGTTTCGAAACTCGTGAATTTTTGCGGCCTTACTAGTGGATTTTAATTACCAAAAAAAAAGCAATTAATAAACATCAAATTCGCGTGTGTTTTGGAGTAAATTGGCGAAAAACGCTACGCAAAAATGCAAAAAAGTTTCGAAATGTCCCAGAGCCCGTAAAATACTTCGTGAGACCTGGAGAGAATTTAAAAACCACAAGTTAGAAATTTACGAATCTTATCCAGCCACGATAATTCCTCGAATTTTCCAATACTATAAAAAATGAAATGCCTGACAAGTGGTCATAAATTGCGTATAATTACGGCGGGATCAAATGGACGACAAATGATAATTGCCCACCGAGAATTTCTTATCTCTGATCATTTCTCCAAAATGATCCTTTTTTTTTGCAGTTTGTGCGAAAAATTATTTAGGGGAAATGATCAAGGTAGTATATTAACGCTTGGAAATGATAGTTTTCATTCAATTTGTCTCACCCATGTGGCAAAAAATTAATGGGATTATTCATAGAAAAACCGAAAAATAGCAAAAAAAAATTGAGAAAAACTCGGAGAATACTCGTGAAACTTTGAGAAGTTATGTCAAAAATTCTCCCGGCCATGATATGCGCAGAAAATTGTGGACTGAAATATTGTCGGCCCGCCAAAATGGTCAAACGCGCTTCGGTGAACTCAACTCTATGTAATTTTCATTTTGCCGCCGAAGAATTGGCATACTCGAGGCAAGACGAGCATGGTCCACTGTCGGAAGGGATCGTGTAACTTGGCGCAGCTTGGTTCGCAGTATCCAGGATGGAAACTGAGGTCGAACCTCACAAGTATCACAAGTAAGTAAGTTTCCAAATTATTTCATTTTACGTAGAAATTTATACGTGAAATGAAATAATTTGGAGACCAAAATGAAAATCGCCTAGCGTTGAGCTCAGCGGACCGCGTTTGACCATTTTGGCGGGCCGACAATATGGATTAAAAAAAATCGATGTTTCTGTTCAACATTTTCTGAGCATGCCATGGTCGGGAGTATTTGTGTCATTATTCGCCAAAGTTTCAGGAGCATTCTCCGAAATAAAATCAAACCGAGAAAAAAAATCCTGCGCACTGACTTTCTAATACAGTAAATACGGTTTTTTTCCGGTTTTACTATGAATAATAGAAATTTGAAGAGAAAGTCCGGGAAAAACTGTGAAACTCTGCAAAAAAAAAACCGACCAAAACAGACTAAAAAGGGGGTGCTCGGAAAATGAAAACTCGGAAAGTGCTCCGATTGGTCTGAAATTTTGGGAGAAACTGTCAAAAATGCTTCCGGACTTGCGCAGAAAATTTCGGACCGAAATATCGATTTTAAAAATATTGATTTTTTTTTCTGAAAATTTTCTAAAATCGATACTTCTGTCCAAAATTTTCTGAGAAAGTCCGGAAGCATTTTTGACAGTTTCTCCCAATTTTTTGTCATTTTTTCCGTTTTTCTACAGTACTTTGAATAGGTCCATTACAGTTTATATAGACGAGAAAGGGTTTTTTTTTGGCTCTGGGATGTTTTGAAATAAAACATTTCAATAATTTGGCGTTTCAAAAGCTGTTATTTCGAAAATTTAGTGCATTTTAGCGCTCAATTTAGTTCTATTCCGTACAAATTCTATTTCGTGGTACACCCAAAAAAGCTCGGCCAAATGGGGAGATTCGAATTTTCCTGATCAGCAAAAAAACATTAAAAAGCCTGAAATATGTATTCCAGAATAATCTTCCCTTGCACCATTCTTATCTCTCGCACTCTGCGCAACCAACTCATCATCCCGTCATGGCTCGAATTCACCCAAATAATTGAAAAAATCTTCGACTCGTGCCGCTCAGTAACAGAAGGCGAAGTGGCGTCATACATCCCACAACTCGCTCGCCAAAGCCCACACACTTGGGGCATGTCAATTTGCACGATCGACGGACAACGCTTTTCGCTCGGTGACTCGAAGAAGAACTTTTGCCTTCAAAGTGTCTCCAAAGCGTTCAACTACGCAATCGTTGCGTCGGAAATTGGCAGTCACGTGCTTCATCAGTATGTTGGTCATGAGCCGAGTGGACGGCTTTTTAATGAGATTTGTCTGGATTCGAATAGTGGGTTTTTAATTTACTAAATTTTGGAAAAAAAAATTAAAAGTTCAATTAAAGACATGCCGCACAACCCGCTGATTAATGCTGGGGCCATCGTGGTTACCTCAATGATCAAACCGACACATTCTATGGCCGATCGTTTTGACTTTATGCTCAAAAAGTACCGTAAACTTGCTGGTGGTGGACACGTTGGATTCGATAATGCTACGTACGTATGGATAGGAAATGGGGGACAAAATAGGCTCTGGGACGTTTCAAAACAAGACGTTTCAAAACTTTTGCATTTTTTTTGCATTTTTTCGTAGCGTTTTTTGCCAATTGACACCAAAACGCATGCTCATTAGGTTTTTATTTTTTACTTTTATCAATTATTTGTATTTTTATGGAAATTTAAATACACTAGTACGCCGCAAAAATGCAAAAAAGTTTTGAAACGTCCCAGAGCCACAAAATAGCTAACAATAAAACCAGCAAAAAAATTTGGGAAATAATGGCAAAAATATATCGATTTTTTGGAAATTTTCAGAAAAATCGATGTTTTGGTCTGAAATTTTCTGTCCAGCGGTATTTTTGCCATGATTTTCCGAATCTTCGCCCATTAAAAATGCAAAAATCATGCCAAACTTCAGATTCCTCTCGGAACGCGACACCGCTGACCGAAACTACGCGCTCTCCTACTACATGAAAGAGTACCGGTGCTTTCCGGACGAGTCACAAGTCTATGAAAAGGCAAAGGTTTTTCTTTTTCGACCCCTATAGCTTTCGATCACACGTTTACTCGCCTTTTTTGTTTTTTAATGATTAAGTTTTTGTAAAAATTATGTTCAAAAATAGCCCCCCGGACGTTTCGAAACTAGGCCATTACGAAACTAGGACGTTTCGAAACTAGGACATTACGAAACTAGGGCGTTTCGAAACTAGGACATTACGAAACTAGGACGTTTCGAAACCGAGACGTTTCGAAACTAGGCCATTACGAAACTAGGACGTTTCGAAACTAGGACATTACGAAACTAGGACGTTTCGAAACTAGGACATTACGAAACTAGGGCGTTTCGAAACCGAGACGTTTCGACACTAGGACGTTGCGATAACACTAAATTCGAGACCCCGGAAATGTGCCCCACCTCTTTGCAAGCCAGCGGCACGGGTTTTTGGGCTCTCGGACGTTTCGAAAAATTTTCTGAATTTTGTCGTCGTGATGTTTGCACAAAATCATTTTTTGTCAAAGATTTTAATGGAATTTTCTTTTGAAAGCATTGAAATAAAGGATTGTGTGCAAACACCGCGACTGCAAAATAGGGGGCTATTTTTGAATTAATTATATTTATTACCCTAGGTTTAAAATCGAATCACTAATTGTAAGTGTGTTATTATAAGTTTCCTTAACTGTATACATGACTAAATAGCTTCTCGGGAAATTTGTCATGACTAACTGCGAAATTTGTGCCAATGCAAACGCGCCATGCATTCTCTGCGTCTCCACAGTGTACAGCATTCGGTCTGCCAAGTCTACCTAAACAATGGAGACGCAGAGATGCGAGAAAACTATCTTTCAAAAACGTAGTCGGCTAATAGCCCACGCCAAAAATTTCCCGAGAAAATTGTCCTATGTCCACTCTCACTCCCGCCACCTCGTCTCCTCACTTTCCGACTTAAACAGGGCCTGCGCGAGGAGCTCGATCTCTACTTCCAACTGTGCTCACTGGAGACGAACTGCGACACGGCGGCGGTGATGGCTGCCACGTTGGCGAACGGCGGAATCTGTCCACTAAACACTGAAAAATGCCTCGGATCACGCCCGTGCCGAGACATTCTTTCACTCATGTACTCGTGCGGAATGTACGATTATTCTGGAAAATTCGCCTTCCAGGTGAGTTTTTGAGGTGGCATTTATTAGGCTAAAAACGAAGAAAAAATCGATAAAAACCGCGAAAATCATTTTTAACGGCTATTAGCCATGTAGCTGCCTATATCTGTCATATCCGCGCCAAAAATGCGCTGTTCGGCCTTATAAAAAATAGATTGGGGGGATTCAAAATATATTTTCGAAGAGCTGGGGCCTAGAAAATAAAAACCTATTCACAAAACCGGAAAAAAAAGTAAAACACGGAAAAAAAAAATTGCGGGAAAAATCGGAGAATGCTCCAATTGACCTGAAATTTTGGGAAATATTCAAAAAATTTTGGGCCAAAATATCGATTTTAAAAATTTTCAGAAAAAATCGATATTTTGGTCCAAAATTTTTTGAACGTGTACAGGAAATTTTTTCCCAATATTTCCCAAAATTTCAAATCAATCGGAGCATTCTCCGATTTTTTTTCCGTTTTTTTCTTTTTTTTTCCGGTTTTGTGAATAGGTCCATAAAATGAGTGTTACCGTAATCCATTCAAAAACTTTCTTTGGAATCCCAAAACAAAATCGGGGACAAACTCCACCCCTTTTGCAAGTCTACGGCATCCCATTCTGGGCGTGGCCTATTCCCCGATTTTGTCTTGTATCTAAAAAGTGGGCGGAGCCTTCAAGATATGAGAAGTTCAACAAGCTTTTTACGGTGGTGCGCACATTTTCTGGAAAAAAGTCAGAAACCGGGAAACAAGCTCCGCCCATTTTGCAAGTCTGTGGCACGATTTTTGTAGAGAAAAATCTACTGAATGCAGAAAAACAGTGCCGCGAACTTTAATTGCCTTGCAAAAGGGGCGGAGCTTGTTCCCCGGGCTCACAAAAAATTAAACTTGAACAAAAGGATTATGGTCACACTCATTTTTTTACGCCTAATGCATTGGCTCTCGGACGTTTCGAAAGTTCGACGTTTCGAAAATGTTTCTGCAGTTTGTCGTCGTCAGAATTTTCCTTAATGGACCTATTCAAAGTACTGTAGAAAAACGGAAAAAATGGCAAAAAACTGGGAGAAAACTCGGAAAATGCCCCGATTGGTCTGAAATTTCGGGAGAAACTGTCAAAAATGCTTCCGGACTTGCGCAGAAAATTTTGGACCGAAATATCGATTTTAAAAAATATTGATTTTTTTCTGAAAATTTTCTAAAATCGATATTTCGGTCCAAAATTTTCTGAGAAAGCCCGGAAACATTTTTGACAGTTTCTCCCAAAATTTCAGACCAATCGGAGCATTTTCCGAGTTTTCTCCTAGTTGTTTGTCATTTTTTCCGTTTCTACAGTACTTTGAATAGGTCCATAATAAAAAATTAATGTGTGCAAACACCGCAACGACAAAATGCAGAAACATTTTCGAAACGTCCGAGAGCCTTTTGCGTATGTCAGGCCGCTGTGAGAAAAGTGCGCAGACATAAAAACGGCCTTATACATACACAAGAGATTATAATACTCCTTCAAATGTTCATTATAGGTAGGACTTCCCGCCAAATCCGGTGTCTCTGGAATCATGATAGTCGTGATTCCAAACGTGATGGGAATCGCGCTCTACTCCCCGCCGCTCGACAAGACTGGAAACTCGTGTCGCGGTGTAGCCTTCTGCCGCAAACTCATCGAGCAGTTCAACTTTCACAACTACGACTCACTTCTTCACCCGGACGACTCGCGAAAGATTGATCCGCGCCGAAAGATTGGACCACGCGAGAACGAGACGATTGTTCAAGTGATGTACGCCGCGAAAAACGGAGATTTGGACTCGCTGCGTCGAATGTTCATGCAAGGAGCCGACCTCAAGACTGCCGACTATGACAACCGAACTGCACTGCACGTGGCAGCGGCTGAGGGAAAAATCAAAGTTTGCAAGTTTCTGGTGAACATTGTCGGCATTCCGCATGACGCCAAAGACAGGTACTGTACTGAATAGCAGACAACAATTCATAAAAACGTTCAGATGGGGTCGCTATCCACTCGACGACTCGCGCCAATTCAAACACAAAGAAGTGGCCGCGTACTTATTCCGTCTACAACATCCGACGAAAAAAATGCCGGACAACTGGTTCGAAGTGGGCGGCGATTTGCTTGTGTCGGAGCTGGAGAATTGTGGCGAAAAGTATGCAGTGGGGAGTGGGGGGTCGGGGAAAGAGACGGAGCCAAACGCGGCGTCTTGTTACAGCTCGAGCGTCGAAGACGGCGAAGCTGAAGACTCTGAAGTGGACGAGCTCGGCAACGGCATCACCGGCCTGCTCACTGACGATTTGGAGAAGCGAGAGTGGGCTCTGCACGCCAATGGAAATATGGGTATGTATATGAAAGAAAGTGGCGGAAAAAATGACAAAAAATTAGAAGAAAAGTCTGAAAATTTGGTAAAATACTGTCGATTTTTAAAATTTTCCGGAAAAAATCAATATTTTTCCGTTTTTCTACAGTAACCCAAATAAGGATGAGCAATGACCATAGGGTTTTTTTCGGCCGTTTTCAATTGCTGTAAATTAGGAAATTGAAAAAAGTGAAAAAAAAAAATGCATGCCTGTTAATTTATTGCGTGTGGCGCGCAGTTGGAGACACGGTTTTTTCTTTGCAATTCCATTTTTTGTCTGAATTTTTTACGGATTTATTTATTTTTTTTTAAATTCCCTATTCCTGTTTATTTGGTGTGAAATGCACTATTTTATTTACAAATATTACATTACACATTATGTTTTTTCTTTGTGATGTTTAATGATTTTTACAGAGGTGGCGGAAAATTCACAATCATGGAATATTTTTGACCCATTTTTTCATTTCTTTCGATAAATTTTTATGCACCGATCGGATTTTTTAAAAGGTTTTTTTTACAGTATTCACTTTATTAGAAGGAAACAAACACCTCCAATATAAGGGCACCTACCAGATAAAGGAATCCTGAAGATGTGGTCGAAGAAAACAAGGACAGCCTACAATAGAAGAGCAGAACGCGACACAGGGATTTTTGAAACTAATTTTTTTTTTCTAATGTTTTACCATTTCCGCAATTTTTTTGTTGTTATTGTGAAAACAAAAAAATTGCAACGCGGTGTTTGCGTACTTTTAAAATTCAAACGAAAATGGTAACAAATCTCTTCATTTCCCATGCTATTTCTTTCATTGCCATTTGAATTTCAAAAGTACGCAAACACCGGTTGGATGAGATTTGTAAACTTCCTCAAAAGATTCGTAAATTTCCTCGTGAGATTTGTAAATTCCCTATTATCGGCCCGTCAAAATGGTCAAACGCGCTCCGCTGAGCGATTTTCATTTTGGTCTCCAAATTATTTCATTTCACGTTGAATTTATACGTGAAATGAAATAATTTGGAAATTAAAATGAAAATCGCAAAGCAATGAGTTCAGCGGAGCGCGTTTGATCATTTCGGCGGGCGGAGAATAGAGGTCTCACAAGGAAATTTACGAATCTCACCCAGTCACGATAAATAAAAAAAAACTCAATAGGGTTAAAAAACAGCACAAGAGGTTTTTTTCCTGTTCGGAAGAGGTCCGCAAAATTGCTCCCGTATTGTGAAAACAAAAAAATTGCAACGCGGTGTTTGCGTACTTTTCAAATTCAAATGAAAATGGGAACAAATCTCTTCATTTCCCATGCTATTTCTTTCATTGCCGCTTGAATTTCAAAAGTACGCAAACACCGCGTTGCAATTTTTTTGTTTTCACAATAGATCGTATTTACTCTATTAGTAAAGAATGCCTTTGTATTAGAGGTGCCCTTCAATTATTATGTGTCCACGAACGACTGGTGCTGACGACGCTCCGATGTTGCAAAAACTGCGGAATATTGGATCGTCGTCAGCACCAGTCATTCGTGAACACATATCAGATGTACGCTTCTAATAGAGTAAATGCAGAATGCGAAAAATTTATATGAAATCGTCTAGGTTTTCTGGGAAATTTATTGGAAAACCGATAAATTATTCGGAACATTGAATTGTTTAGAATTGCGTTCGAATCGTGTACTCCTTTTGGACGTTTTCTAATAAGTTTTTTGTTGTTGTGACACTTCTTAAGCGATTTTAATGAGCTGGTTGAATTGGCGGGCTTGCGAACATCAAAACGCAAAAAAACAGGCTGATGAGAGAAAAATGCGCAGACATAAAAACGGACCTATCAAAATGTTATGTTTCAACAAGAAATGAATGAAAAAAATACAAAAATTAGACTCAAAATTATTGTCAGCTCCACATGTACATCAATATTTCAGGCGAGGTGAACTACCAGCTTGTCCGCAGAAAGTCGCAAAAAGCTCCACCCACCCCCGAGCTCGCCCCACCATCGTTTGGCTACGGTGCCCTGCCATCCGGAAAATACCATGACAAGTTGCACCACATTGGTCACCAAAATGGTGGCACCAACGGCCACACGACCACCACCACCACCATCAACGGACACCACCCGACTGGGCATAGCCTCACCAATGGACACCATATTGTGTTGAATGGAGTTCCGGCAAGTGTGAACACGAGAAGGCTCAGCTCGCCGAACGAGCAGGATGAGGACAATGTACGTTCTTCGAGTTCACATCAGGATTTTCTGAAAACTCTTGATGTTTGATTCAAATTTTATTATATTGGCTCCTTTTTTTAGATACTGTTTTTTTTTGAGGGGTTCATTTCATTTCATTCACGTTTATCATATTTACTTATAGTTAGCTGCTAAATTGAATTCGCGCTCTACCGGTGAGGCAAGGGCTATTAGCCGCCGGATATGGCTAATTGCCCTTATGGCGCAGTTGTCGTGTAATTTTTGGCGCCTATATGGCAGATGTATGGCTTTTAACCATACTATTAGCCATCGAATAAGGGCTATTAGCCCTCAGATATGGATATTAGCCGTCGGATATGGCTTTTAGCCCTTTTGACCCATAGTTGGCACCTTGGCTAATAAGCTATTCGCCACCAACCATTAAGGAAAATAATCAGTGCGTGTTTAGCGCGTACGCGGCGTTTTTGAGGCACGCAATGTCCAGAATATACATTGGGAACGGCTATTAGCCAAAACTTCGTTCAAACGTTCAAAGTATTAAAAAAAATAAAGTATTTTTCACAGTCCAAAATTCCTTAAAAATTGAGTTTTGTACTGTGAAAATTGCTTTTTTTTTAACTTTTTACGCTTGAACGAAATGTTTGGCTAATAGCCGTTTTCAATGGCTATTCGGGACATTGCGTGCTTCGAAAAAGCCGTGTACGAGCCAAACACGCGATGATTGTTTTCCTTTATGGCTGGTGGCGTACATTTTATTAACAACGGGGCAAACTATGTTTCACAAGGGCTAATAGCCATATCCGGGGCTAATAGCCACATCAGACGGCTAATAGCCAGATCAGATGGCTGATAGCCATACCCGACGGTTAGAAGCCATACCCGAAGATGGCTCTTAGCCATATTCGGTGGCTAATCGCCATATATCCGCCATCATCAGTAGAGCGCGAATCATTCAAAACTTTTGGTCCCGATATTTTTTTTGCAATTTTAGGAAATCGTTGTGGTGTTAGTAAACCGGACAAAAGAGATGCTAGAAAAAGAGAAACCAAGGTTTGAAAATTACCCAAACCCTTTTTCCCCCTTAATTGAGCTCCAATCATAACAAGTTTTAACAGCTAATTGATTTTTAACGAATATTTAGAGTATTTCCATTTTTTTTTTAAATTTCAGAGGGATTGATCAACACCCGAAAATCGAGAGTGTCTAATTGTCGTTTTATCTTTTATCCGCCCCCCCCCCCCAAATTTAGCCATTTTTCCTTTTTTCTTGTTACCAAAGACAGTGTATCTTTTAGATACCAAGTACCAACCGGTTTCACATAATTTCAGTGATTTCTCTGTTTTTTTCTTCACTTTTTAAAGCAGAATACTGTAGATTCACAGGCGGGGTGTCAGTGACTGAATGCGATCGATCGGGTGCACTGAGGAATTATCGATTTTTGTCCGTCCGCCCGAGTGCGTTTGCTGATCCCCCGCTCATGTGGATATAATGCTTGTCAAACAAAGAATTGTATTTGTTTATGGTTTTTTTTTTCTTCATAATAAAAATATATAAAAAAATGCATTCAAATAAAAGTCTGGGAAGAGTGTGTTCACGAGCGGAACATTGCTGTATTTCGCTCGTGAACACTAAAACAGAAAAGGACCAGTAAAGTTTTTGGGGAAATATAAAGAGAAAACAAGTTGGTATGATTATTATCAGAAATTAAAAAAGAAAGACACTGAGCAGAAGGCACGAAACAAATGAAACAGTATGCAGAGAAATAGAGAAAAAGAGATACCCAAGGGAAACAAATTTTGGAGCGAAAAAAAAGTGGACGCACCGAAGAGTGAGATTAGGAAAAAATTAATTAATTAATCAATCAATACTTTGTAAATTTTCCATTAGATCCTGAATTCTGCCGATTACGTCCTCCTAGCGTATAGTATCCGGTCGGATCGTTCGGGTAGGAGACGTACGGAGTGGTGGATGGTGGGCGGGACTGCAGTGGTGGCTGAGGTGGGACTTCTTCGTGTTGTTGGGAGGAGGGTTTTGAGCCGACCTGTAAGACAGTGGGGTTTGAACTTGCTTTGAGTTGATTGCTATACCTTAGAATACCACTCGGCGTAGGTGGTCTCACCAACTCCGCCTGGCGGTCCTTCGCCATTCGCATTTGGCTCGGGCGGTGACGCTGACGTCATTTTTGTGGAAGCTACCGTAGTCTGCGAATAGTATCGTTGTGGCTGATTGTAGATGGCGTTGTCAAATCCTCCCTTTTCGCCCACTGAAATAATGGGGAATTATTTTACTTTTTTCTGTTTTATCATCGTTTTTTAAAAATTGTTTGCGTACCCTATTTTTCGTTTTACTTACTTACTTGTGTGATACTTGTGAGGTTCGACCTCAGTTTTTCGTTTTTATTATTCAATTTTTTATGATTTTTTTGTTTCTTTAAATAATTAATTATTGATTTTACAATTAGATTTTAGCGTTTGAATGGAAGAGAATTGAAAGTAAAATTCGAGAAAAATGGTAATTTTTTTCATGTTTTTTGTTCCATTTTATTATTGATTTTAGAGACAGTGGGCGGAGCTTAGCACCTACAGGTTTGAAAATTATGCACAATACATTTTTTACAGGAAACTAGCTCAGATAGCGGAACCATAAAACTGGAAAACGACAAGAAAAGCATTTCCTGGAAAACGAAATTTGGAAAACAATGCTTTTTGTATGATAGGAATGAGAGACGCAAAGAAACAGATTTTCGCAAAATGCCGTTTTCCTCAAATTATGCACAAAAAAACATTTTTACAGAAAAAGTTCAAACTTACACATCCGACTGGCATACGACATATGAGCATCTGCAACCGGGTACGCTGAATACGTCCTGCTCGATCTGAAGCACTTCGTGCAGCACATGAAGCAAATGCACAACACCACAATAAGAGAGACCACTGAGCAAGCGGCAATGATAAGGATGTTGCGCCACATGGCCCAGTTGTTGAAAATGTCCTCCTCAGACGGAACAGTAGTAGTGTCGACCTCGCTAACTTTGATAGTGGATGGCTCAATGGAGAAGGCTCCGATGGCGCCGCGAACCGCGTTCTCCTCGAACATACTCTTGATTTCCATGGTCTTGGCAGTTTCGTCCACGGCGACAACTTCGAACTCGGCGATAACCGATCCCTTTTCGTAGCCCAGAATCTTGGACACTCGCATTCCCTTCCAGCGCTTAGCGAGCAACTCGTCGATTGATTGGGTGACCTCTTGGGTGAAATCTTGATAGTAGCCGGTCTTGGGGTCATTGAGCGCTTCGTTGAAGTCGCGGTTGAGGATACGTACGCGGAGTCCGTAGCGTCGCTTGGCGGTTCCGTTTTCGGGCTCGTAGACGGTGTAAGGTTTGTGTGTGCGCATGGGTGGCATGAGAACTTTTCCGCCTTTTGTTGTTGTGGCAACTTCGATGGTCTTTTTGGTGGTGGTCGTGGCCTCTGTCGTGGTTGGGGAATCGGTGGTAGTAGAAGTAGATTCCGCGGTGACTGGTTCTGAAGTTTGAGCAGTTTCTGTACTTGTGACAGGCTCAGCGACCTTCTGTTCTGTGCACTTGTTCAGACATATCTTCGATGTGCTTTTCAGTGGAGTAGACTCGTGTTTTCTAATCTCCCCATTCTTCTCAATAACACCTCCGAAAGGTGTGTACAACAGGAACACGCATTCTTGAAGATCCACGTCGAACTCGTCTTCGCTGTGAAGTTCGCGAGAAAAGTTCGCCGTCAAATAGCCGTTAACGTAGGTGGTTTCCACGTCAAAGATATCCTGTTGCTCATCCACCACTGGTCTTCCGTAGCTTGGCATAAACTGGTCTGTCACCATTACCGCGTTATTTTGAATGCCAATCACCACAGCGTCAGCCGAAGCCATGTTTCCATCAGTGGAGAATCCGAGAGCAGTCCATTGACTGGTAGCGAGAGCTCCATGAATGGAGAATCGGGCCACTGATCCGTCACTGATCCACGAGATGGTGTAAACACAGTCTGATCCAGTGCATCCCTCTGGGTGATGAATGCTGCCTTCGCAGGTGTTCATGTCGAGATGCATTCCGTGAACAGTTGGTGGTTGTGGACGGGTGGTCTCCTCGAAGAAGTTGATAGTCATCACTCCGCGAGCATTCTTTCCGTGGTACTTCATCGCGTTCTCGAAGAATTCAGGGGACGCTTTAATCGGAGCTCCACCGGTTGTATGAACATAATTCATCGGATCAGCACCCTTGGCCCAAATCACAGTCATTGGTCCGTTGGTGAACGAGTTATCCCATTTCTCCTCCGCCTGAATCTTCTTTCTGAACACCAAAGTGGTGACTCCGTCCTCCTGGAAGGCTGCTGCCGATGTCAAAGAGTTTTCCCCTCCGAAGAAAGTGTCTTGCATTGGGGTAGCCTTGGAGGGAGAGTACATGTCCATAATACGAGCACGTCCGTTTGAAACCATTCCAACGACCATGTCGGTACAATGCATGGCGCTGGTAGCCACACGGGTAGCCGCCCGGCGAACTCTTCTCGAGATTGGCGCCTTTGATTGATGAGCGACAGTCTTTCCAGACTCATCGCACAGACAAATCTTGGTCGCAGAAACCTGAGGTTGCACCTGATCGTGGTATCCGATTGGTGTTTTTGGGTTGGTGAAATCAGAGCTCTTTCTGGCGAGCACACGTCCTCCGCCAATCGGGAACAGGAAGTAGTGGCATTCATCGAGCGAGACGTCTGTCTTGGTGTCCTTGGAAATCAGTTTCCTTCTGAACCAAATTGTTTGCATTTCATCTTCCACTTTTCCTCCAAGATCGTAGATATCTTGACGATCAGCTGGATCGATTGCAGGGAGTTGTCTTCCATACGCGAATCGGTCAACGATGTACGCCTTTCCGTCAAAGAACCATCCAGTGTACATGTCCGCATTCGTCATCTGTCCATCTCTAGAGAAACCAATTCCGGTCCATCTTCCGGGTGTCTTCGAGGTGATCTCGAATCGAACATCCTTCTTGGAAGAGTCGTAGTTCCACTTGGCAGTGTAGTCGCATTCGTCGCCAGTGCAGCCTTCCGGGTAGCGGTATTCGTTGATACATTGAGAGGAAGAAGAGGTGGAGGACGAAGTCGATGGTGAGGAAGTCGAAGAAGCACCAGTCTTCTTTCCCTTTCCTCCAGCCGTACAGCTCCTAATACAAATCGGCTTGTCTGACGAGACCGGAGTGCTCAAATGAATCGACACATTGCCGTACTGATCCAACTTTCCCCCGGCAATCGGGTAGAGCATCTTCCAGCACTGCTCCCCATCAAACTGCTTGTCCGTCGCATCACCAGTATTCACATTTCGAACAAACTGCGCTCTGAGCACACCATTCGCATGCGTTCCAATCACCTCTGTGGCCGATTTCACATTCTGCTCAGCATCCATCGCTGGCTGATCGTAACCACGGCTTTGCATGTCGTTCAGCTGAATCTTGCCGTTCCGGGTCGTCACTATGATCATATCGGCGTCGAGCATGGTTCCGTCCTTGGAGAATCCCACGCCGGTCCACGAGTTTTCGGACAATCGCGTCTCCAGGGAGAACTCAATCTCGTCCGACTCCTCCACATAGTTCCACGATAATTTGTACTCGCAGTCGGAGCAGCCGGCTGGGTAGCGGAAATCGCCGTAGCACACGTCTCCGTTGACACTTGGTGGGGCAGTTGTGGTGGGTGTCGGGGTGGTGGGTGAAGTAGCAGATGCAGAGACGGTTGGTGCCGGTTGATCTGAAAGTTTAAACGTTTTGAAAGTCACGTGAACTTGTTGAGACGCAGCAATCGATATTGCATACGTGCTCTACCGCACGCGAAGCGTGTTGTGTCGTGTCGCGTATCGCCTTGTTTTTCGGCGCATGGTTGAGAATTTTCAAATCTGTTTTTCTACCTTTTTTGAAATTTTGGCGGAGAATATCGTTCTGATACTAAAAGTTCAGCAGAAAGTTGTGGAATGCAGCGTAAATCCTGTCAAAACGAATAAGTCTTTTTACATAGCGCGGGGTGAGAGACGCAGAGAAGCAGGCTTTTTTCTGTTGTTTTTAAGAGGCTACCCCGAATCAGAACGTTCACGAATCAGAACTGTCCCGAATCAGAACCGTGTCCTGAATCAGAACTGTTCGTATCAGAACTGTCCTAAATCAGAACTGTCCGGAATCAGAACTGTCCCTAAGCAGGAACTGTTCGTTTCAGAACTGTCCCATATGAGAACTGTCCTGTATCAGAACTGTCCCGAATCAGAACTGTCCCGAAGCAGAACTGTTCGTATCAGAACTGTCCCGAATCAGAACTGTTCGTATCAGAACTGCCCCAAATCAGAACTATCCTGTATAAGTTTTAAATAAAATTTGTTTTATTATGAAAAAACAACATATTAGGCCGTAAGCATGTTTATTGAATAGTTCTGATTTGGGGCAGTTCTGATACGAACAGTTCTGATTCGGGACAGTTCTGATACGAACAGTTCTGAATCGGGGCAGTTCTGATTTAGGGCAGTTCTGATTCGGGACAGTTCTGCTTTGGGGCAGTTCTGATAAAGGACAGTTCTTATACAGGACAGTTCTGATTCGAACAGTTCTGATTCAGGACAGTTCTGATTTATGACAGTTCTGATACGAACAGTTCTGATTCAGGACACGGTTCTGATTCAGGACAGTTCTGATTTGGGACAGTTCTGATTCGGGGTAGCCTCTTTTCAGATAGGAGCGGCGAAAATCGAAGCTGAAAAGGAAAAAGTCGAATACGTGCGATCTGAATCAGCATTCTGCTGAACTTTTAGTGTCAGAACTATATTTTCCACCAATCAATCGATTTGTAAGCGAACAGATTTAAAAATTTGTATTTTTTCAGCTGCCTGCTCGGGATGCGATGCGACGTGACGCGACACGACACGCCTATTTTGCTATTTCTGCATCTCATCAATTGAAAAAGCAGAGGTCGAATTCATGAAACTCGGAAAAAGGTGAGTGAAAGATTCAGAAAAATACGGTTTTCACAGTTTCATGGATCCCTTCTCTGGATAAAAATCTCACCATCAGTCGGACAATCTCCCCAATAGACGCACTGTCCTTGAGTGTTACGAGCATAGCCTTGAAGACAAGCACACGCCGCCGATCCACAATCGGTGCACTCGGATCTGGTGAAAATCGACACGCAATCGGCCTCACAAATTCGTCCGCACTCGTTCAACGTCTCGTTCAAACTGCACTCGGTCACAATCACCTTCTGTGTCGTCGCCTTGACGACCTCAACCACCTGAGTGATCTCGTTCCGATCAATTGTGCTTTGCGTCGTCTCCACCGCGACCTTAGCATGGGTAGTCGTGGTTTTATCCTCTCTCACTTCTGGACAATCGCCCCAGTAAATGCACCGCCCGTTGTGACGAACATAATTGTCCGCGCAAGTGCATCCCGGCTTCTCACAACTCGCCGGACATGGAGAAGTGTCGTACATGTTTGCACAGGTTGGCTCACAAGCTACTCCACACTTAGCCCACGTGGAATTCGCCACGCACGTCTCCTCATTCTCCACGGTTTTGTCGCAAAAGTCGAAAGGAACGCACACGTCTTGATCATTAGCCATTCTGACGAATCCCTCCTTGCAAATACATCTCGCCTTTCCGCAGCTGTTCGGACAGTTTGGAGTTGTCTCCGGGAAGTGAGTCCAATCGCAAGAGTGCTCGCACTCTCTCGAACTTTCCGGGCACTCGGACCACTGCTCATTCGGGCCACATTCGTGATCGCCGGCGTCATTTTGCTCGTGGGTGGTGGCGTTGGTAATGATGGATGCGATTGTGGAGGTGGGGGAAGTGTGTCGGTTGGCAAAGTCAGCTGGGGAAAGTTCGCAGGTCGCTTCCGGGCTCTTCCAGCCAAGACCAACCCATGAGTTTCCGGGATAACGGAGGACAAACTCGATCTCGTCTTTGAGAAGTCTCCAGTAGATTTTGTTGCCCTGGTCCTCACGCTTTTGGTATAAGGTTTCGTCGAAATCGGCCATGCTGCGAATGCTGTCGGATTCTGAAAGGAAAGAAGATTTAGAAAAGGAAGGGAAGTCAAATATGAGCGATCTACTAACCAAGTTCACAATTCTTCCCATATCTGCTCACTGGGCAAAAGCATTGCCTTCTTGGCGACTCTCCTCCAAGTCTACAATAGCCCTGAACGCCACAATCGTCATCCTCTTGACACTCGTCTTGGAACTGACAATCGTCCCCGAAGAATCCGTCAAAGCACCGGCACTTTCCATTCATCCGGTTGCCATTTCCAAGGCACGTGTCACCGTCCGGAATGTCGGCGACAATGTTGATGTCGGCGCACGAGAAGAAGAAGAACGAGTTGCCGTATTCGGTGGCCTGTGTCGTCATTCGGATGGCACAGTCTTTGCACTCAAAGTTTGGCGGCAGTTCCACCTTTTTCGACGTCTCGGTGACGTTGAAATCGTCGTTGAAGTTGGTGAAAATTGCGATTGGCTCATCGGAAGAGTTGAGCACCTCGAGACGGATTCCTCCCTGAAAGAAAGCAAATAACTGATGTTCCACAGGTCTCTTGTCCCAATTTCCACTTTTTTTGCTTCCCGATTAGATGATTGTAATTGCAATTGGGAACGACACGACGCAATTGCAATTTCATTTGTAACAACTACATAACTGTTTCACTGAGAATCTGGGTCAAAGCGGCCGCCGTAGCTGCCTTTTTCATCAATCACCAGACTATCTCTTAACCTACATATGTTGTTGAGACAAGTGACTGAGTGTCTTACTGACTTTTGAAAAAAAATTAAATACGCAATAGCCCACGGAATTTGCAAAAAAAAATTTTTTATTAAAAAAAAATTCAAAAAAAAAAAAAAAAAAAAAAATTTTTCATTAATATTTGAGCTTTTTTCTGCTTTATTAGCAAGAGTTAGAGAGCAAATTATCTGCACAACGACTTGGAATTGATGGGAAAACGTGGTAATTAACGAAAAAATAATTAAAAAAAACCTTTTTTTTCGAAAATTAAAAAAATAAATAAAAAATTTTTGGTTTTTTTTTTTGCGTTTTTACTAGAATTTTTGTACTTTTTTTTAAAGTTCATTGAATTTTTTAGTGTTAACATTGCTGAAAATGCACAAAAACTCAGAAAAAAAGTTCAAAAACTTAAAAAAAAATTGTTTTTTGATATTAAAAAAAATTGTTGCCACTTATTGTTATTTAAAAGTCGTGTACTCTTTTTGGACGCACTTTTTAATCGTAAATGCTTCAAAAATTCGGAAATATCATTTAAAAAAATTCATAAAAATTGATTTAGAGGGTGTCTCAAAATTATTGCAACACAATTTCAAATTTGGCGCCAACCGGAGCGGCTTGTCGCTTTTTTGGTGCTGTTTTGTTGGTGCTACCTCGGAATAAAACTCGCTCGGAATAGAACTGTAGCGATATTGAACTTGCTTCGGAATAGAACTGTTCGGAATCGAACCGTTCGGTATAGAACTGTAGCGAAAAAGAACTGTAACGAAGTAGAACTGTTTGGAATAGAACTGTAGCGAAATAGAACTGTTTCGGAATAGAACCGTTTCGGAATAAAACTGTAGCGAAATGGAACTGTTTCGGTGTAGAACTGTAGCGGATTAAAACTGTTGCGAAAAAAAACTGTTTTGGAAAAGAACTGTCCCGAAACAGAACTGTAGCGGAATAGAACTGTTTTGGAATATAACTGTAGCGAAACAGAACTGACTGAAATGGAGCTGTAAAAGAAGAACCGCTGCGCGAAATTGAACTCAATAACCTACCATGTACAACTGAATACTTATTCGAGCTGCTGTAGCTTTCCTGGGTCACTACAGCTCCACTTCAGGCGGTTCTGTTTCGCTACAGTTCTATTCCAAAACAGTTCTATTCCGCTACAGTTCTGTTTCGGGACAGTTCTATTTCGCTTTAGTTCTATTCCACTACAGTTCTATTCCAAAACTGTTGTATTTCGCTACAGTTCTAATTCGCTACAGTTCTATACCGAAACAGTTCTATTCCGAAACAGTTCTATTCCAAAACAGTTTTATTTCGCTACAGTTCTATTCCGATCAGTTTTATTCCGAACAGTTTTATTTCGCTACAGTTCTATTTTACTACAGTTCTATACCGAAACAGTTATATTCCGAAACAGTTCTATTCCAAAACAGTTCTATTCCGAGGTAGCACCGTTTTGTTTCTATGTATTTTCTCAAATTAATTACAAGCCTGGCTGCATCAAAAGCTACTTTTGATTTCTTTTCATTTTTAAAAATGTTTTTTCTTCACTTTCTTTTAAATTTCTTTTTCATTCATTTCCTGCGTGTGCTTTGTGGCGCAGATGGTTAAGCGCTTGCATTTCAAACGAACGACACAGGTTTGAGTTTTTGTGTTGGTCTCGGGCGCGCAGTTCGCTTCCGCCATGCAGTTTGGAAACAGACACACCAAGAAACTCAGTTACAGACCCAAACGGAATTTTATATATAAGGATGATATTTAAAGCTCTGTGTACTCCTTCTGAACGTCTTCTAGAAAAAACTTTTGGAATTAAAAAAAAATTCATTTTTTTCTCGCTGACTGGAATGCGTGTACTCTTTTTGGACGTCTTTCAAGTTATCAAGATGTGGTAAAAATCTGGGCTTATTATACTCTTTACAATTTTTACGATGGGTTGAACCTGTTGCAATAATTTTGGCGCACCCCCCATAAAATCAGTTTTCCCAAAAACTTAACACCATATTATCTTCTCCCCACCCATCTTCTTCTTAATACCGTCAAATGCAAAATGTATGTATGTGTCTATTACATAATGGATGCATACGAACAGCCGAACTGGCGGCGTAAAAAGAAGGCGGATAAGAAGAAGAAACGGGAGAAGAGACCTCTGACTGTTACCAATTAGTGGATGGCATTGACCTGATCATAAACTATAGATATCATCTAATCCAGCGGCACTTTCATCTGATTACAACTTACCATATGCGGCACCGCCACAAACCAGTTCATCTCGACGGTAGAGCCCGATTTCAAAAATGTGCGCACTCCATCGCCCGCAGCAGGCTTTTTGACACCGC
This sequence comes from Caenorhabditis japonica, assembly GCA_963572235.1. Classification (NCBI taxonomy): domain Eukaryota; kingdom Metazoa; phylum Nematoda; class Chromadorea; order Rhabditida; family Rhabditidae; genus Caenorhabditis; species Caenorhabditis japonica. The sequence goes on along the minus strand of OY754343.1, from coordinate 17,917,620 downwards.
ATGGTGCTTCACTGTTTGATGTACTGTAGTAGTCGAGAGCTGGGATTCGGGCGGGCGGGTAGACAAGCTTGATGTGCGCGGAAACCGTGAGCGGTAGAAGCAGTGCAAGCACTGCTCGTATTAGCATTTCTGAAAAAAAACTATTTTTTTGGGTTTGGTTTCGCGGGTAAGGCTCGAAAGTAAGTAAGTTAAGTTCGACGCATGGCTAATAGCCATATGCGCGCAGAAAATTCATTTCGGCAGCGCACCCCCACCTTTCTCATATCATCGCCCTTGGCGCCTACTTGTGGCGTGCAGTGGCGACTGAGTGGTAAAGTTTTGGGCGAGAAATCTAGAGGTCAGCGGATCGATCCCTTTTGGGGCAAAATTTCTTTTGCTGTGGTAAATAATACGACAACTATGGAAAAAAAAACAGAACAAGAATTCAAGACAATCAAAAAAAGCAAAAAAAAAATTTTTTTTCCAATTTTCGGAAGATTTTTGCACTAGATTAGTACATATTTGAAGCTAAATCATTCAAAAATAATCAATTTCGATGGCTAATAGCCATTTCAGCATGTGAGTGCCAAAAATTCATTCCAGCAGCGTGCCCGCACCGCTCTCATGTCCACGCCGTCGGCGTCTCACCCTGGCGTGCAGCGATGGCTCAGTGGTAAATTTTTGGAACAGGAATCTAGAGGTCCCGGGATCGACCCCTCTTGGGGTTACTTTTGTTTTGCAGCGAGTTAAGGAAGTAACTACCTAAGTAGTCACGCTAGAAAACTGTAAATTCTCTCAAAATGTCTATTCATAACTGAAAAAAACCGAGCGAAAAAGCAAACAAACAAACGTCTTGAAGTATGTAAGACGGATGATGAGTGGAAACAGGCAAAGTAGACGAAAAACGAAGAAGTGGCAGAAGAGAACAACAAGCAAGTTAGTTACTGAAGAAGGATCGTGCGCGATAAGTTATTAGCAAGATTTGGCGCCCGAAAGCGTGTTTTTGTGAAGATTGGATTGGATTCAAAGAATAAGAAACAACGAAGAATGGATGGGGAATGGGGAGGGGAAAAAGGCCTTGATCGCCAAAAGATAGTGCAGGCAGGAGTGGTTGTGCAATATGGCACGTTTTACGATATCTGATCTAGAGCTGGGTGTTACGTAGCTTTCCATATTCAACGGATTAGGGTGTTTAAGGAAAAAAGCCGCTGCAACAAAAAATAGCGACAAGTGGGATCGATCCCCGGACCTCTAGATTCCTGGGCTAAAACTTTACCACTGAGCCATCACTGACCGCCACAAGTGGGCACGGAGGGCGTTGATAATAAGGCTGCGAGGAGCGGAGCGCGCTACAGAATATTGTTGATATATGGCTATTAGCCGCTTCTAGCCAATACTGTTTCCCATCAAAAACGGCTAGAAGAAGTTGAAGTAAGCAGTCAAATGATAACACAAAGCTAAGCACCCCGACTTTGACAGGTTGAAATCAAATCTAATCCAATTAAAATTTCATTTTATCACACGACGAAGAAAAAGAAAAAGATACACGACCATATCATGATGTACAGATAAAAAGTAGGGCAAATTTAGTTGACAAGACGAAGAAGAGTCAGAAAAAGTATCAAAACCAAAAGTCCGAGACACCCTGGCCGGATGAGAAGGTGGTCGAGGGCAAGGGCGATTCGCGGCGACGATAAAACGGGGCGGGATGGACTGTCGAAAGATTTGATCTACTCTCGTGGTGGGCGGTAAAAACCACCACAGGCAAAACAAAACAAAAAAAGAAAAGCGCCAAGGGGGATCGATCCCGTGACCTTCAGATTTCTGGCACCAAAACTTCACCACTGAGCTATCGCTGCATGCCGGGAAGAACGCGCAGAGGGCGACCATATGAAGGGTGCGAATGGCGCTGCGCGAATGAATTTTTGGTGTGCTAGGATGGCGGATATATGGCTATTAGCCGTTCGCCATCTAATATGATATACCGTAAAACCTGTAATTGAAGTACACCTGTATTAGAAGTACACCTCTAATAGAAGTACACCCCCAAGAGGCCTTTGAAAAATAGAAGTACACCCTCTAATTGAAGTACACCCTCTAATAGAGGTACATCATCGGGTGAATTATTTTGAAAAATATATTTTCATTTTTGAAGCCTTTTTTTCCGTTTTTCATAGGTTTAAAGAAGTTTTGAATTGAAAATCATTTGAATGCTCGCGACACAAGTGTCCAAACAAGTTTATGGAAGAAAACAATTGCAACATTTTAATTGACGAGCGCAGATTTCAAATTTTCGAAACCCTGACAAAACCGGGGAACAGCCCCCTAAGCGAAATGGAAATGGCGTCTCCCAGCGGATGGTTCAAGACTTTCTGCGGATGGTCTATCGACCACAAAAACATTTTAGAGTAGCTGAAAGACGATTATTAAGCTTTTCTCAACAGTTAGAAGCCGTTCAAAAAAGACAAAATTTGGAAATTTTGAAAACTGACTGAGTTGGGATTTTGAGCACCACCTCACGAGAAGATGGTCTATGGTAAAAGTTGCATTTCTGTGGCGCAGTTTTTCTAGAATTGTATAACCCTTTTAGTACAAAACCCGTGCCGCACGTTTGCAATGGGCGGGGCTTCTTCCTCGGTTTTGGAAATGTTTTTCCCGGTTTTTTCTTCCTCGGGTTTGTCTTCCCCGGTTTCGCGTTTTTCCCCGGTTTTGTCTAGGCCTCGAATCGTCTTTCTTTTTTGTTATTTTTCTTCTGAAAGGCCTTTGAAAAATAGAAGTACACCCTCTAATTGAAGTACACCTGTATTAGAAGTACACCCATTCAAGGGGTATGAAAAATAGAAGTACATGTACTTCAATTACAGGTTTTACGGTACATATAGTCGACACATAGCGCAAGTTTGGCAGAAATCGGCGCGGCGGGTAAGCGGAAGGAGTTGGCCATTGAAAACGGCTTCATGGATTTTTCATTCTAAAAAATTCGCAAAATTTCTCAAAATGTAGGAAAATGAGCATCTGAAAACCAAGAGCGCCCCGTGCTAGTCAAACACCCTTCTCAGGCAGTTTTTGGCTATTAGCCACCGTTCTAGGCACGTATTACAACGTTTTTCAATGGCTAATAGCCATATAGCCGTCTATATCCGAGTTTTTGTCTCGGCGAGCCTCTCATCGCTCTCATATCAACGCCCTTTATGCCTACTTGCGGCGTGCAGCGATGGCTCAGTGGTAAAGTTTTGGACCAGGAATCTAGAGGTCCGGGGTTCGATCCCCCATGTGTTTATTTTTGTTTTGCAGGAGTAATCCGTCAATTATGGATAGAGAGATGAACGGGAAATTAAGAAAACAAGCCGAAATTAAAAATAAACGATGTGTGGTGAACACACTACAATTAAACTGGATCCGCCCGTCGGTGTGGGTTAATCAGTTCGATTTGAACGCGGATGATTCTCGGGCCGGTCGAGAAGACGTTAAAACGAAAATGACACACCTTTTTCCAGGTGAGTAACGAACGCGGATAACAAAAAAGTGAAATCGCAAAGGGAAAGTCGCCCGCCCGCCCGCTTCGGCCCGGTAAAACATTGTTTGGTTTCATTATGAGGTTAGTCTAGGGTGGTTGGGGGTGTTCGGCTTGATGGAAAGAAAATGGAGAGGAAAATGAAGACGAAACACAAATTTCACGCCTTCTGGCACATGAGGTCATGAATTTCCAGTGGGAGGTAAGGAAATGACAAACAAATTGGTTAAATTACCTTTGTGTGACTGAGTAAGTGAGATGGGGAGGAAGGAAAGTGACAGAAGCTGTCATGGCAATTTTAAACAACGCTCCAAAATTACGCACTGCCCGTTGTTTATCTATGAGCAATTTTTACGAATTTTTCGAAATTTCAGGTATTTTTTTGGCTAATAGCCGTCGAATTCGGGACGCATATGAAATGCATTGAAATGTAATAGCAAATTTCAACAGCTAATAGCCATTTCTGCGCCAAAAATGTTTAGAAACCATTGAAAATTGATGAAAATATCGATTTTTCCGTCGAAATTATCGATTTTCGGCGAAATACCGCATTATTGAGGCACAGATGTGTAATAGCCCGTAAAAATGAGGGGTTAAGTTATGTCTAGTTTAAATACAAGCTTTTATTCAATTTTTCAATTTGTTCTTTTAAAAAATTGTTTTGTTGAATTGCGCGTTAATTTCGGTGCTTGCATCCATGCATATTTGGCGCCAATTTTTAGGGTCCAGACACTTATTGAAAGTAACCCTAAAAACCTTTAAAATCCCAAAAAAAAAACGATTAAAACATTTTTTGTTTATTTGCGCGTCAGTTTCGGTGCTTGCAGACAAAAAATAATGGTGCTAAACTTCTGAGTTTCTCATAAACTCAAATTACGAAACCCCAAATACCTAAAAACCTCAAAAAAACCAATTAAATTTTAAAAAAGTAGTTTTTGATTTGCGCGTCAATTTCGGTGCTTGCGGGCGAGCGTATTTGGCGCTATTGAGAAAACAAAAAAATTGCAACGCGGTGTTTGCGTACTTTTGAAATTCAAACGAAAATGGGAACAAATCTCTTCATTTCCCATGCTATTTCTTTCATTGCCATTTGAATTTTCAAAAGTACGCAAACACCGCGTTGCAACTTTTTTGTTTTCACAATATTTCAATGTTTTACGTTTGTAAACCTAGTTTAAGAGCTACAAAACCCTAAACAACCAAAACACCACGATATATCAGGAGTAAGAAAATGGAGAGATCTTGACAAAACCGGGGAACAAGCCCCGCCCCCTTTTGAAACTCAATTTAAGTCTGCGGCTCTGTTTTTTTTTAGTAGTTGACAGACAAAGGACAAAATAAACAACAAAAAATGTTTTATACTAGAAATTTACATGATTTTATTACGTTTTTTCAAAATTTTTCAAAAAAAAAAAAAAAAATTTTGTTTAATTTGATTTGGGCGTCATTTTCGATGCTTGCAGACAACTTTAAAATCTAATTTTTAGCGGTTAAAAACGATTGTCGTGTGTGCACCATATCTCGCCTGTCTGCGTCTCCATTTTGTGAAAAAAAACGCTCTGCAATGTGGAGACGCAGACAATTGCGATATGGCGCGTTCGCTCCATTCGCAGTGGACGAGTTGGCAACTAGATGTTTCACTCCAAATGCATTCGCATAGCGAATTTGCCGAGTATAAAATTAGTGAAAAGATAAGCAGATAACACACCAATTAACAGGGGAAAAGGGGCCGTAAAATTAAAACGAAACCGAATTTCAAACAATAACAAGAGTGTTCACCGGTGTGGCAAAACGGCGTACATATTCTGGTGTCAAATAAGAAGCCCCACCCCCTCCTCCGTCTTCTTCTTCTTCCGATGACTTTGCATTGACCCAGTTGTGCGCGCGCCCCCACTACCAAGATGTGAACATGTCTCCCGCCGGCGGATACGATACAAGATGGATGAAGGAAGGTGGAGAAAAAGTGACGATTTGTAGGACGGGGGGGGGGGGGGCTTGAAAGGGATGTTCAGTGTACCATAAAGTTAACGAGATCAAATCCGATTAGCGCTCGCTGGCTTTGATAAGCGCGACGCGACGCGGCGCGCCTCGGAATGAAACAAGACGCTAACAGAACAACAACATTTTTCTCGTGTACTCCCCGTGGACAATACGTTTTCCCAAGGCATAAATATTCTGTAATTGTTGTTTTTTCAATCAAGTTGCGACATGAGAACTCGTAACTCCGCCCACTTATTTGTGCGCGTCCACGCAAGCGCAGTGATATTTGAAGAGACGCAGACGGAACGGTGAATGCAGACTTGCTTTTGCATGTCGCAAGTCGATTGAAAACACAATAAATAAACAAAAGTTTATAATTTGCCCCATTTCTATTTTCAAAACCCTAAAGCTCGACCATTTTCCGACAAAAATTCCCCATTTTTTAATTAAAATGAAGTTTTCAACCTAAATAATCTGTAAATGGAGCAAAATGCTCAAAAATATCGATTTTTCATGGAAAAATTGCATTTGCCTCACCGCGCTCCCAGAGCGCGATTGCAGAGCGCGTTCGGTATTTTCACCACCCAAACAAAAAAAGAACAAAAATAGCCCGTTTACAACGGTTCTTTGGGTTCCTTTTATAAAAATAACGCGAAGAACGAAGAACAAACGATTTTATTGCCCTAAAGGAGCAATAATTTACAAACAACGACAGAAAATTAAGAAAAAAACCAACAAAACCAGAAAAACAAAACAAAAACTGTTTTCTAACCCGCTCAAAAACGAACCGTCCGTTCAGACTAAACTGCGCGCAGCGGGACATCGGAGTGTCGTTGCATGCCACCGCGTGCGCCCTTTGACAACGCCGGAGTTGAGGGAGGATCACTGCCACCGGCAACTTCCCCCTCCTTCAACAAATCCGGACCCCGACCGGATGCACAAGGGTATAGCACGGGCCACGCCTTACATTCTTCTCCTTTCCCACCACTACAGATTTAGCTACCCGACACGATTTTACAAATTAAACTACAAATACCTACAATATCCCTGCCCTCAAAACTACTAGGGGTTGGGGATTTAAATTTAAAGCTATTCGCTTATTAACTAATTAAAAAAACACGAAATTAATATAAAAATTTCTCACTCGTCGCCTCATCTCGCTCCTTTGTGCTTCTTGGCACTCGGCTCTGCCACCTCGGCATCTCGCGAAAGACGCTCCACTATTTTGTGTCCTGGCAGCACCCACTCCAAAAATTCCACCAACCGGTCGATCGATCCTCCTTTGCACTCCGATAGTATCAGCGGGGCCTTTTTCTCTCCGACCAACATCAATGGGTTGACGAGTACCACGTTAGCCGCCGTCTTGAGTGCTTTGATCCAGTATTCCGTGATCGCGGGCACTTCATCGTAAGTGCAAGTCATTCGACTTGGCACCACTGTCACATTTGTGACTTCTTTGGCAACCGCTTCCACCAACTTTACCATCCGTTCGTTGTTGGACGCTGTCTTCGTCCACTCTGCCAACACAACCACGTCTTCAACGCTGGTCCAATCGAATTTCTCCGACCAATTTTCTATGGTGGCGGCACGGAATTCGAATATGGCTCTCGATCTAATTCCCATCTTAGGCCCAATCACCACCACTTTCTCTCTGATCGCTGTCTTCTTCGGCTTGTTCTTCTCTTTAACTTCCTCCTTTAAACTATGCGCTGCGCTCCCCCATCGGTCTCCAGTGACACTGTCCTGCATGATTGTTCGAGCAACGGCAGGGCATATTCTTGCAAATCTCCTTAACGCACTGATCTTCTCGGCGTCGCCGAGCTTGTTCTTGAATTCCTCCGAGTGGATGATCAGGGCGACATCCTCCGCCGCAACGTTCTCGGCTTTCGCCAGAATTCGTAGCGCCAATTCCTCCACCGAGTATGCTGTCGTCAGTCCTTCCTTCGACTGACACTTTCCACTCGGGCAGTCACAACCATCCGTGATGATATTTCTGTAAGAATTTGTGTTTTCAACATCAAACTGTGCTTTTTCCCTTTTTCCCACGTTGTTCACAGCGATCTTTTTTCTCCCCCGCTTTCCGCGCCTCGCATTAGTTTCACAATGAACCTCAGGAACTTCCTTTGGAACTTTCCTAATTTGCTCCCACGGAATCCATAACTTTTCATCATCCCCAATCATTTGCACCTCTGCCGAGTTATCGGTTGTTTTCAACACCCGGTATGGCCCTTTCCAGTCATTGGCCAACTTAGGGTTTCTTGATCCTAGCTTTTCTGCTGGAATTTTTATTAACACCCTATCTCCCACCACCGGAAACTTTCGTTTTTGCACATTGTATTTCTCATCGAACCAACGTTTCGCACTCTCTTGCTCTTTCTTAATATGCACTCTGGTCTCTTCCTGAGCCTCATTCATCTGTTCAGCATGACGGAATTTATAGTCATCTACGTCTACCTGATACTTCCCGATCTGTTCTTCCGGATCCGATTTCATCGGTACCCTAGCATCTCGTCCGTACATCAAATAATGCGGGCTTTCTCCTGTGGCTTCGTGTCGGCACGAGTTGTACGCAAAAACTGCATACGGCAGTTTTTCGTCCCACTCGGCCGGAATGATTGTTATCTTTTTCAAGACAGTCTGAATAGTTCTGTTAAACCGTTCCACCGCACCGTTCATTCTCGAATGATACCCTTTTGTCCGTATCATCTTGATGTTTGACATTTTTGCGACCTTTTCAAACGTTGCATTCGCAAACTCAAGACCTTGATCTGTCAAAATAGCTTTTGGGATTCTCCCTTCTTTCAGCATCCAACTTTCTACGAACGCCTTTGACACTGTCTCCGCAGACTTGTCCCGAATTGCACAAACTCCAGCGTACTTACTGAACAAGTCGACAATCGTCAAAACATAACGATTTCCGTTGGCACTTCGACCCAAGTCCAACAAATCCAACGCCACAATTTCTAGTGGTTCACTGGCCTCAATAGGTGTCAATGGGGAGGTCAAAATATGTTTTGCATTTCCACACAAACACTGTTGACATTCTCTCGACCATTTTGTTATCCATGCTTTCATTCTTGGCCACCATACCTTTTTCTCGAGCATCGCTCCAACCTTTTCTGGGCTCCAATGACCTCCAAATGGACCTCCATGAGCATCCAAGAACAACTCTTTTTGCTTTTCTCCTGGTACCACTCTCAGCATTGCCCCATATTTCGTCACCATCATGAGTTCACCCCCAACTATCAGGAATTCTCTTAGTTCTCTTTTTCCTTCGCCAGGAACCTCGACCATCCCATCTTGCTCGCCGCTTTCCAACTTCCCGATGATTTCTTTCCAACGAGAATCTTTTTCCAAAAATTCTCTCCAGCTTCTCTTTTTTATCTCCCCCTCTCTAACCACAGCAACTTCATTTATTACTCTGACAATCTCCATTTTTGCCTGTTCATGAGCGTCTTTCATCTCTTCTGTTTCTTGTGCTCCTCCCCTGGACAAGGCATCTGCCACTGCATTTGCTTTTCCCTTCAGATACACAATATTGAGCGCAAAGTCCTGCATCTCCATCGACCATCTCAACAATCTGTCAGCCAAATTCTTGGTCTTGAACAGACTCGTGAGCGGCTGATGATCCGTAAACACTGTCGTCGGACATCCGAAGATGAAATGTTTGAATCTTCTCGTTGCAAACAACACTGCCAATGACTCCTTATCACTTACGTGATAATTCTTCTCCGCTGGAGTTAGCGCTTTAGACGCGAACGCTATTGGATGCACTTTGCCATCTTTTCCCGTTTGCGCCAACACTGCTCCAATCCCATACCCTGATGCATCAGTGAAAATACAAAAAGGTCTCTCAAAACTTCTTGCTGCTTCGATGTCTGGTTGTGCTAATACCGGTGCTGATGTCATTCTCCTTTTCAATTCGTCGAATGCATCCTGCTGTTCTTCTGACCATCTCCATGGTACTTTTGGTGACGTCAATGGTGTCAAAGGCGCAGCAATCGCCGAAAAGTTCAGGACGAAATTACGGTAGTATGCACACAGTCCAAGAAAAGAATGAAGCTCTTTCCTGTCCTTCGGAACCGGAAACTTCTCCATTTTCTCAATCTTCTTTCCATCCGTTCTGATCCCTTCTTCATCAATCATGTGTCCCAAGTACTCGACCGCCCTCTGTGCGATCTTGCACTTCTGCGCCTTCAGCTTCAGGCCACATTCCCTGATTCTCCTCAACACCTTCGTCAAGTCTTCTTCGTGCTCCTTTTCTGTTTTACTGGCGATCAAAATATCATCGATATAGACGAAGACTGATTTTCCGATCCATTCCCCCAGAACTTGTTCCATAGCCGCTTGGAATACTGCCGGACTAATTGCCAACCCGAACGGCATCACTTCAAACTGAAACTGTTCATTGAGAACGGCGAACGCTGTCTTCTCCTTCGACATTTCCTCCATTGGAATCTGCCAATAACCAGCCATGAGGTCCAAAGTTGTAAAAGACTTCTTCTCTCCAAGAGCTTGTAGTGTCAATTCGATGTGCGGCAACGGATGCGCATTCAGCTTTATCACATTGTTCAACCTTCGATAATCTACGCACATGCGTATGCTCCCATCTTTCTTCTTCACCAACACAACTGGACTTGCCCAAGGCGATCTGCATTTCTTGATCACCTTTCGCTCCTCCATATCCTTCAACATCACTTTGAACTTCTCTTGAAGTGCCAATGGTACCGGTCTACATTTCTGTCGGATCGGATCACTTTTCTCCACTTCAATCTCACACTGCACCATATCAGTTTGTGTCAACTCGCTATCTTCAATAGCAAACACATCACTAAACTCCGCGACAATTCTCCTGATATTTCCGTCCGGAAATATTCCATTCTCCATTAGAATCTTCAACACTTCCTTGGCTCGAACCTTCCCCTTTAATGGCTCTTTTTTGTCTAGATCCATCATGTTGACCATGTGTTGTTTCTCTACTACCAACTCCCATCCCCGAGTAACCACTCCAATCCGATGATTTTTCTTGATGAGCAATGGTTCGTTCTTCCAATTGGACACCAACGCTGTCAAATTCCCATTCTCGTTCTTCGAGCACAGACTCGTTGGCATCCATTCCTCGTCGGATTCCAGCAAGACACTATTTCCCAAGTCTGCTTCCACTTTCACCACAATCTGTGCACAGCTCTGTGGTGGAACTCTTAGTTTCTCCGCTGCTAAAGCCATCGACCTCTCCGCTTTCCACTTTAGCTCTACTCCCATGCTTCTGAACGCATTCGTACCCAATAGGAAAATATCCCCTTGGTTTTCAACCAATTGGAAAATCACTTCCGCTTTGCTCTCCCTCACTTCGATCGGAATCTTTAACTGTCCCTTCACTTTCATCTGCCTCTTAGAAGCATCCATAAGGGTCAGACCCGGTCTCGCTAAAACTTCCACGTATTTCTCCCAATCCTGGCAGCCTTTCTTCAGTCTCTCCCAGAATCCCGAAGACATCACCGACACGACTGCTCCACTATCGATGACTATCCTCCTTTTCTGTCCCAGAATCTCTGCCATCTCTACCGTTTCTGCTCCGACGCTATCCTCTGTGTCCTCCTTTTTAGCTTCTACTTCTTGGACAGGCTTAGAGGTGCATTGTCTCGCCAGATGCCCACTGCCGCCACACACGTAACATTTCCTGTTACCCATGCTTTGGTTCTCCCCCTTCCATCTTGTTTCTGGGCCTTCCTTTTCGCCCTTCCCGGACGGTGTTTCCCAACTCTCCCTCCTTTTGTTCCACTTGAACTCTTTCTTTCCTTTGGATCCTCTCCCATCTCCCTTCTTTTGCTCATTCTCTCGACTTTCTTCGTTTTCGTGCTGTAGCACGATGTCTTTGAGCTGCTCGTACTGCTCTTCGAGAGATACTTCCAAACGTTTCACTATTAGAAGTTTGTGCAGTGTTTTATCATCCCGCACTGCTTTCATCAGCTTCGTTGTCCGCATCTGCGACAACGTCTCTGCGCCCACCTCCGGGAACGCTTTCTTTGACCACTTCTCCAGCTGGATGCAGTACTCCCACAGCTTTTGCCCCGAATGTCTTTGCATTCCCTCAAACACGTTTAAGGCTTCTGCTTTCGCATCGCCTTGGCGTTTCCTGAGTTTCCTCTCGAACTCTTCGAAGAGGTCTTTGAGCGGTCGTTCAAATCGCCTTGGCAGTGATTTGAATATCGACTTGGCGGGTCCCTTAAGAAACTGTTCTTCTAGAATCGCCACCATCTCGTCGTCCCCGTCCGTCACATTCCGGTACTTCAGTAAGAACGCACGTTTGAACTCGCTAAATTCCCCTGTCCCATCAAACGTTTTTGGAGTAGGCAACGTGGATGCCTTTGCGGACGACTTCATCATCCGACTCATGGTTTGCACCCATTCCTTCACTCCGCTGTCTCTAGACGAACTCGACTCTATGTCTACCTCCCAATTCTCAATCTTTTCGCGCCATTCCGGACTTCCATCCCTCATTATATTTTCATTTCGCTCACCTTCTGGGCATCTGTCGCCGGTCCCTCTCCTCGAGCATGGCCTCGACTGTCTCCGTGGTGCGTCTGGCTTCGATGAGTTGTCCTGAAATTCTTCATTCACTTTCAGTTGTGTGCGTTTTTCCAGCTCACCTTGTACACTCTGGAGATTTTTCTTCATCGCCTCGGCCACCTTCTTCTCCTCCTTGAGTGCCTTTTTGAGCTTGTCGACGATTTCCTGCGCCGTCTTCTTCTCCTCCTCTAACCGCTGCAACTCTTGCTTGATAATCGCGTTCTCCTCTTTCCACGCGTCCTGCAAAATGACTTTTTCGGCATTGAGTTTCAGAATTTCATTTTTTAGTGGCTCTGCGCTTTCCCCCTCCGTGCGTCCGGCTTTTTCGCATGCTTCCCGCAGCATTCCCATATTCTCGAGGTGATTCTCACGCATCATTCTCATCACCGCACGCTGCCATTTGTCTCTATCCACTTCCTCAAAACGCTCGCGCAACTCTGCGCAAAACGTCGCCACTGGCGCAGCCACCATATCTCTCTGCCTTTCGGAGAGTTTCGTCATCATTTTGAGTTTTTCCACCAACTCCTTCTCCCCACTCGCGCTTTTGTCCACGAATTTTGCGAATCCGCGCACCCTCTTTCGCCTTTCTTTGAGACTTACGGCCTGCATCTCCAGCTCCGTCCATTCGGCCCATCCAATCGTTGTCGAGAGCTTGTCGCCCACCGATCCTCCGCTTTGGACCACTTCTTCTCTTTCAATCGTCTCCATGGCCTCGTGTTCCTTCCCAAATCCTTCCATCGTCGTCTCGTTGTTCTTGGTCGTTTCCTGCAGACAAAACTTTTATTCAAAAGGTTTGTGCGAATTTCAGCGATTTTCAACCGGTGAAACAAAATATTCCACGAAAATTGTTCAAAATTCGCGAAAAATATGAATTTTTTCTTTAACGTTCGAAATATACCGGGTATTTTCAATACCACACGTCAATTGTTTTTCGAAACTGCGAAAAACTTTCAAAATTCAAAAATTCCGCGAAAATTATTCAAAATTCGCGAAAATTATCGATTTTTCAGAGAAAATTCAATATACGCCGAGTTTTATTCAAAACTATTGCGCAAAAATCAAATATTTCCCGAAAAAATCAATAAAACCGGTTCGGCCCCCAAATAGCCCGTTTACAACGGTTCTTTGGGTTCCTTTTATAAAAATAACGCGAAGAACGAAGAACAAACGATTTTATTGCCCTAAAGGAGCAATAATTTACAAACAACGACAGAAAATTAAGAAAAAAACCAACAAAACCAGAAAAACAAAACAAAAACTGTTTTCTAACCCGCTCAAAAACGAACCGTCCGTTCAGACTAAACTGCGCGCAGCGGGACATCGGAGTGTCGTTGCATGCCACCGCGTGCGCCCTTTGACAACGCCGGAGTTGAGGGAGGATCACTGCCACCGGCAACTCAAAAAGGAAAGTACGCAGCGTCTTTTTCCCCGCCTGACCGCTCTCTCGCTCGCTCGTACAGCATAATTAGACGGTATTGAACGAGTGACAGTTCGCTTTTCTTTTCAATTTCATCTACACATTTACGAGTAATTGTAGAGTGGTAAATCGCCTTTCCCTTCCCATTCGATTTTATAAAAGGTTTTTTGGGGCGCTATTAGCCGTTGAAGACGGCTATTAGCCGCTCAAGGCTAATAGCCAAAAATCCGGGACAAATAAATAAATAAATAAAAAAGAAGGAAAATCCGGAGACCCTGACAAAACCGGGGAAAACCACGAAACCGGGGAAGACAAAACCAGGGAAGACAAAACCGGGGAAAAAATCGGACAAAACCTGGGAAGAAGCTCCGCCCCCTTTTGCAGCTGCTGCACGATGTTTTGTACTGGAAGTATTGAAAAAGTGCGCCGCAGACTTGCAATTGGACAAAACCGGGGAAAAGTTGCAAGTCTGCGGCGCACTTTTTCAACACTTCCAGTACAAAACATCGTGCAGCAGCTGCAAAAGGGGGCGGAGCTTCTTCCCAGGTTTTGTCCGATTTTTTCCCCGGTTTTGTCTTCCCTGGTTTTGTCTTCCCCGGTTTCGTGTTTTTCCCCGGTTTTGTCAGGGTCTCAAAATCCGCATTTTGGCGTGGTCCGCAATTGTGCGTGACCGTGTTGACACTTTCCACGATTTTGCGCTTTTTTCACCGATTTTCTGCCTTTTCGCGGTTTTTTTTCGCGCATTTTTTCTGACTTGACGTTAAATTAATTCAAATTTCATATTTAAATATTAATTTTATGTTGTTCTCGTTGTTGTTGTTTGCAATTAAAATTTCAATGTTCATATTTTCGCTTGATTTCCCAAAAATTATTCATTTTAGAACCCCGAAAAACTTTTTAAATCTTTCTTTCCCTTGACAAGTGTGAAAAACCTGCGAAAAAAAATAAAATTTCGCAAAAAAAAATTGACAAAAAAGGCCAAAAATTACATTTACAACGACACTCCACAATTCCGCTATACGTCAGTTTTTAGCGTTGCTTCCAGCCATTTTTGTGCTGTTTTTGTGGCTCTGGGACGTTTCGAAACCAGCCATTTCGAAACTGGGACGTTTCGAAACTTTTTTGCATTTTTGCGTATGGTTTTTCGCCAATTGACGCCAAAACACGCGGGCATTTCGTAATTATTTTTCCTTTTTATCAGTAATTTTTATTTTTTTGGGAGTTTGAATTCACTAGTATGCCGCAAAAATTCAAAAAAGTTTCAAAACGCCCCAGTCTCGAAACGTCTTGTTTCGAAACGTCTCAGAGCTGTTTTTGTAAATTTTTTTCTGATTTTTGGTCATTTTCTCATCATCTTTGTGCGTTTATTCGCTCTACTGAAGCGATCGTTGTCTGCGTATCTCAGTTTTTGTTGCTTCCTCGTTTTGTCTAACCTTCTATCTTTTAAAACGCTGATTATTATTATCGATTTTAATAAATACCCTCCCTCTCATCAACCAATCCATTGTTCGCTGTAATAAAAATAGGAGACAATTCTTCTTGCACCCCACCCCTCCCATCCCCACCCTGTCAGGTAATCGGGTCATTAATCATTCTCTGTTTCCCCTGTTCTCTAGTTTTTTTTTTGGTGTCGTGTCCATCACAGCCATTCTTTCCAACAACCTCTGCTCTTTTCGCGTTCTTTATTATGTGATCACGAGCGAAATTCAGCCGCTGCGAGTCCTAAGGAACATCGGCTCGAGCTTCGTAACTGAATTCCGCTCTTGAACACATAATCTTTTTGTATTTAATTCAATTTTCACTCAGCACATAATGCGTTCCACGACTTTTTTTGCATTGGTCCTGCTCATGGTGATCGGTTTTGTGAAGACTGAGGAATCTGCAGAGGAGAAAAGCTGGTGGGAGACTGCTATTGGTCAGGTAAATATTAAATTCTGAATTTTTCTTAATTGGGGAATTCACGATAATTATTAAGTATTCCTCGATTTGAGATACCTCGTCAAATTATGCGCATTCGGATCTCGCAACGACGCTGTCTACATCATCGCAGCGAGAACCGCATGCACACCATTTGACAAGGTATTTCAAATAGAGGAATACGTAATTGAAGACGTACAAAAGGATTACACGAGGTGTATCCGCTGGCCTAGCAACCACCGGATGCGAAAAAATAGCAAACAATTGTGGAAAGAAATTCGGAAAATGCTCTGAAACGTTCGGAAATATTGTAAAGAAAAATACTCACTGACATGCTATGGCTATTCTCAGAAAATGTTGGATCGAAATATCGATTTTTTAACATAAAAATCGATTATTGTGTTTTCAATCGAGTTGCGACGTCAAGAGGTCAAACTCCGCCCACTTTTTTTCACGCAAAAATTCAAAATGCCCTAAAATTTAATGTTCTCGTGAAAAAAAGTGGGCGGAGTTTGAACTCTTGACGTCGCAACTCGATTGAGAACACAATAATTTTCGAAATTTCAAAAATCGATATTTTGGCCTCAAATTTTCGGAGAAAGCCAGCGGCCACGCCTCGTGTACTCTTTTTGGACGTCTTTGTGTGGTTTCAATGGGATTTTCAACGGCTAATATCCATATATTGTGTTTTCAATCGACTTGCGACATGAGAACGCGAGTCTCCGCCCACTTATTTTTGCGAGACCACGCGAACACAGTGATATTTGAAGAGACGCAGACAGAACGGCACAAATAAGGGCGGAGTCTCGCGTTTTCATGTCGCAAGTCGATTGAAAACACAATAGTGCGTCAAAATTTTCCTGATAATTTTTCAGGTCAGCGACAAGGTGAACGTGGCCGCCAGATACGTCAAAGAGACCGCAGTGCCAGCAATCAGTGAGAAGTTCAACGCGGCCGCGGAAGCGATTCAGGATCCGGATAATCACCAGGCGGTCATGGATTTTGTGGAGGAGGTAAGCTCTTGTATTTAAGTTTTCCCCAAAATTCTTGCACATCTATACCATTCAGAAATACGACGCGGCCGCAAAATTCACCCAAGAAGAAATTATTCCGGGCGTCCAATCAGGCTACAAGAAGGTTTACGAGACGGTTGCCGGCGCAGAAGAAACTACTACCGAAAAGGCCGAGGAAAATATTAATCTTTAAACTGAACTGCCTGTGAATTTTGAAATTGTGGTGACAGCGGTGTTTGCGGGCTTATCAATTTTTTCAATTTTTCGGGGGAATTTAATTTTGTGTAAGTCTTTTTTCGTATGCTTGCCGTCAAATTTAATGGTGTCATTTATCAAAAAAAAAACCGAAAAATTAAAAAAAAATTTCAGAAATTGAGAAAAATTCTAATTTTTGAGCATTTTTCGACATTTCCATGAAATTCCCCATTAAATTTCGAATTATTGATATTGTGTTTTCAATCGACTTGCGACATGAGAACGCGAGACTCCGTCCACTTATTTGTGCGCTACCTGTCTGCGTCTCTTCAAATATCACTGTGTTGGCGTGGTCGCCCACAAAAAAGTGGGCGGAGTCTCGCGTTCTCATGTCGCAAGTCGATTGAAAACACAATAGCAAAATTTTACAAAAAGAAACGAATAAATTTAGTGGGGTTATTCAGGGTCGAAAAAAAAATTGTTTTTTTTTTCCTTTTTTCCTTATTCAAACGACGGAAAAAAAAATCCGTGGCCGCAAGAGTTTTTTCCGTTGCTTTTCTAGGCCATCGCAAAAGTTTTTTAGGTCCTCCGCTGTGAGACCTGCGAAATATCGATTTACGGACGAATAATTTTTGAAATTTTTTTGGTTGAAAAAATTCAGAAATTCATTGGAAGTAAAATAATTCAATTCTCCAAAAAAAATTTTAAAATTTATTCGCCCGTAAATCGATATGGGAAAATTCCAGTATAGCCACCCACTACAATATAGGTACCCACGCTATAATATAGCCACCCACATAACTGAAAAATGGGATTTTTCCGAATTTCTGTGGGTGGCTATTTTGAAATATATGGGTGCTTTTACTGGAATATATTATTACAGTTAAGCCACCCACTCAGTGGTAATGGGTGGCTATACTGGTTTCCTAGGGAATCTTTCAGAATAGCCACCCATATATTTCAAAATAGGTACCCATTTGACTCGCTATAGTATAGCCACCCATCATTTCAGAATAGCCACCCATCATTTCAGAATAGCCACCCATAATTCCAGAATAGCCACCCACGCGGCGCCGACTGTGGGTGGCTATACTATAGCGAGTCAAATGGGTACCTATTTTGAAATATATGGGTGGCTATTCTGTAATTATCCCATCGATATTTCGCAGGTCTCACAGCGGAGGGCTTAAAAAACTTTTGCGATGGCCTAGAAAAGCAACGGAAAAAAAACTCGCGGCCACGGAATTTTTTCTATTTTTCCGTTGTTTGAATAAGGAAAAAAAGGAAAACAACTATTTTTTTTTCCGACCCTGAATAACCCCATAAGGGACACAGCAGATTCAAAAATTTATTCAATGCAATACGGTAACACTCATTTCAGCAATGCCAAACAAATTTTCATTAAAAGTCTGCAAACACTGCTGTCATTAAATTAACTTTTGTGTATAGATTATCGTAAAAAAGAGCCGATTTCAATCAATAAAATTGCACCGTGATCCTTTTCTTTGAAGAGCCGCCCATAATTTTTTACGCAATAGTATTTAATTGCCTAATTCTCTATCGATGACTCACCAAAGGGCTGACTCACCGAATCATTATCTAGCCTCTGTTCTGTTCCTAATGATAATTGAATCACTTTTCTTTTACACTTCCCAGCTGTTACACTTTTTCTGTTCTCTGGCTGTCTCTGAGAGTAGGTAAAACCCTCTGGCAAAATACGATCAATCTTATCTGCAAGAAATTTTAGTTTCGTTTTTTTTTGCCCACAGCGTGTTTTTCTAAAAGCGGTTTTTCGCGCGCCATTTCTCGTGTCTCTACGTCTCCATTTTTTACTCGCGTTTAGCTAAACTAATGCTCTGCAATGTAGAGACGCAGAGAATGCGACAGGGCGCGTTTTATTTGACGTGGGTCTAGCACGCCGTGTTTGCCAGGGAAAAAAGTGTCTGCGAAACGTATCGGAAAAACCAGTCTTGATCACGCGAAACTTGGCAAAATTTCAATTATTTGAGTCGGTCGCTACGCAGCGCAAAAATCGATGGTGAATTTTTAAAATTTTAGTTTTATTTATTTAAATTGGCACTCGGTGTTGGCTCCGCCCACTGTCCTATTTTTTTTCGTATGTTTTTCGCTTCAATTAATTATTTCATTTATTTATACGATTTTTAACATTTTTTTGAAATAAGTAAACTATTGATTGTATTTACAGAATAAATTGGACAAAAACCCGGGAAATAATGCCGGATGATGCAAAAATCGATAAAACGCATCCATCTTCGCCGATCGATTTTTCTGAACATTTTTAAATGAATCCTAGACTATTCTTAACATTAATTCCCTAATTTTCAGACCAATTAAACCATTTTTCAAACGTTAACTCATTTTTTTAAAGTCATTTTCCACTCTTTCTTGCTATTACGTATTCGCCACGCAGTGACACAACACGTTTTCGACAGGCTACGATTTTATTTGCGCAAAAAAATTATTTTTCTTCATTTTTAAAAAAAATAAAAAAAAACTTTTGTGAGATCTGCTCACAATTTACCGCCAAGTGTCACGTCACTGCGTGGCGTATACGTAATAGCCAGAAAAAGCTCTATCATATTTATAGAAAAATCGAAAAATGCTCCAATTGGTCTGAAAATTTGGACAAGCTCCGCCCCCTTTTGCAAGGAATTGTATGCAAAAGGGGCGGGGCCTGTTCCCCGGTAAGGGTCTCACTGACGATATTTTCTTCCTTTCAATTTATTTAAATCCAAAACCAACATAAAAATCTGGTTCGTTTTCCCCTCTCCACACCGCCATCAATGGCAACATAAACCCAACAATACTGTGATTCATTGTTTCCACTATTTTTCTCTAATCCTCTCTCCCCTCTCTCTCTCTCTCGTCCCCTGTTTTGTTGCATTGTCTTGTTGCTCATTCATACATACATCTTCACTAACTTCTTGCACCACTTTAAATACATATTTATTCAATGTCGTACAAGCCTAAACTGGCGCCGCCTCTATTTGTACTTGCGCATTCATATTCTTATCACTAGTACTGTATGCTCTATCTCTCTCTCTCTCTCTCTCTCTCTCTCTCTCTCTCTCTCTCTCTCTCTCTCTCTATCTCGTGCCTTCAATTTCGCACATACATAAATGCCCAATTTTTATCATTATGTTTTCTTTCCCTACCCTTGTCACCGTTTTGATAACGATGAATCAGAGAGTGTGGGAGTATAAAAGACCACTGTGACAATTTGACCCTTTCAGTTTTTTGACAAAATGCGCCCGCTTCACGGCTCGCTGCTTCTCGTACTTCTGCTCGCCACCACAAATGTTCACGCCGATTGGTGGGACGGTTTTACTGATAAGGTACGTGAAAATTGCAAGTTTTTTATGTTAAATTTGTGTAGACTTTTGCCGACAGTCTGTGCCATTTTCCATAGCCTTTTGGGTAAACTATCTGTAAACTGTTGGTAGAATGCTAGCAGATTGTCAATGGACTTTAGAATTTTTGCCGAATGTCTATGCCGTTTTCTTTAGCTTTTTCGTGTCAACTTTTCGTAGACTGTTGGTAGACTGCTATTGGACGTCATTCTAACTTCTAGCAGATAGTCTGTGCCATTTTTCATAGGCTTTTGGGCTTAATTCCGTAGACTGTCGGTAGAATGGTAGTAAACTTTATTTCAACTTCCAGTAGACTGTTTATAGACTTTCTAGTGTTTTTACCAAAAACCTAGACCACTTTTTATCTCTTTCTGGCTTAACTTTGTGTAGACTTTTGTTAGACTGGTAGTAGACTTCATTTTAACTTCTAGCAGACTGTTTATGCTATTTTCAATAACTTTGGGTAAGCTTCCTGTAGACTGCTCGCAGACTGTCAATAGACTTTATTGTGTTTTTACCAAAATTTTAGGCTAGGCAATTTTCTATCGCTTTTTGGGCTAACTTCCTCTAGACTGTTGATGGAATGCTAGCCGACAGATTAACCTTGTTTTAACTTCTCGTAGACTGTTGTGAACTATTTATTCAGGATTTCACGTATTTTTGGTGTCACAGATATTCGTAAAATCCTCAAAATGTTTACATGATATGAAGGTTTTTTTCCATTTCCCCGCCGGCTACAGTATGCCTTGGCTGAAATTTCTTATTTTTGAACCTACCGTAGTCTTTCAATATCAGTTAACTCATCAATGGTTTTTTATAAACAAACAATTAATTGATTTTAAATACCCAAATATCTTGTGTATAAGGCCAGTTTGAGCTTAAATCTGGGGGGGGGGGGTGTAAGAGCGAGAGTCAAGAGTCAGAGAAAAATACAGTTAAACCTATTCAGGGAATTTTCGGCAACTGGCTCATCAGCTGCCCATTGTTTTGCCCGAAACTAACTAACTACTCAGATAATTTTTGGCTAATAGCCATTGAAAAGGGCCAATAGCTACCGATTCGGGGAGTGTGCCATATGTATTTGGCACACACCCCATATTCGATGGCTATTAGTTGTTTTCCATGGCTATTAGCTGTTTTCGTCGGCTATATTTTTCAAATATTTTCCATTTTAAATTTCGGACATTTTGTGTCTGGAAAAAGCCGCAGATTAAAGCTAATAGCCCTTTTCTGATTAAGCTAATAGCCCTTTTCGGCGGCTAATAGCCATATTTGACGGCTAATAGCCAAATTTGTCGGCTAGTTCCCATTATCGTCCGCTATTCGCCTTTTCGGCGGCTATTAGCCATTTTCAATGGCTATTAGCCACCTAGATGCCAAATCTCGCCATATACGCGCCAAACATTTTCTGAGTAGGCGATAAAACACGTCAGAAATGAAATCGTCCTTATACACAAGAGATAACGCCCTAACAACGTGGCACCAATTTCCCAGTTTTTTTTTCATTTCTTGAAATAAGTATGAATACTTTAAACCGTCTCCTCACCGAGAATCTGGACAAAATGCGAGAAAACCAAATGCGTGTGGTTACTGACGTTCGCTTTTCATTTTTTTTTTCCATCTAAACAAGCCTGATGCGCAACCAACATTGCCAATTCTATTTACAGATCAGCGGAGGCTTGACCGATGCGGCCGACTGGTTCAAAGAGACGGCGTCGCCAGCGATTCGTGGCAAATTCAACGAGTACAAAGAGAAGCTTCAGGATCCGGAAACGCATAAGAATATCAGAGAGTGGATTTCTGAGGTTTGGCAGTTTAATTTTGAAGAAATTCTAGTTTTTTTGGAGGTTTAAAAGAGTGGGCTGGCGCATGGCGTGTTCGGTACTATATTCCAGTTTTCGCATATTTGTGTACCCATTTTTGCACGCGTTCACTATTAGCTAAACTTGTGCTTTGCACTGTGGAGACGCAGACGCATGCGAAAGGGCGCGAAGTCATTTACATAGGGTCTAGCATGCCGTGGGGTAATAAAAAGAAGAAATATGTCATTTTCTTCAGAAGTACGACGTCGCCGCCGAGTTCACCAAAGAGGAGATTGTGCCGGAGCTGAAAAAGGTGTACGAGGCGGCCACCGCCGACGAGAGCACGACGTCTTCTAGAGTCGAGGTGGATAAGTGATAACTTGGAATTTCAATGAATATTTATTTGTTCTGTGCCTTGTCTGTATCTGTATAATTTTCTTGTTATGGATATAAATTTATGAAACAAATTGGGCGGACTTTTAAAGCTCTGCTGTTTCACCATTGAAATTACTCATTTTTGAGCAAAAAAACTTGAGATTCTTAGAATTCCAGGATCAATTTTTTTGTTGATAATTTAGATAATTATAGCTCTACGAAGACTATTAATTAAACTGCTTCTCCTCGTGTACTACACAGGAAAGGCCAATAGAGCGCGTTTCCTGTATCGGCAAGTTTAATGATTTTTTTATTGACTTAATTTTTTGGCTGTAACTTTGTTCTGAGAAGAGATAGAAAATTGCAAGGTTTCGTGAAAATTTGGCCAAATTTGTGATGAACATTATACCGTTTTGATTGGGAATGATTGATTGAAAATTGAAAAAAAAAACATTTTTTTGGAATTTTTTTTTTGAAAATTTAATTTTTTGTCAATTTTCTGTTTTTTTTTTCAAAATAAATCTTGAAAATTGTGTTTTCATGATGTAAAACAACATTTTGCTACGGTTTTGCACAAAAAAGGCAAGCATTTGAGCACTCTAATAATGAAAATCAGAAAAAATGTTGAAAAAAAAAATCGAAAAAACATTTTTTTTGTGATTTTTGAACACTTTGCGCAACGAAAATTCGCGGGGAAATGTGTAAATTTTTTTAAAATTACGCTACGAATAGTTAAAGGGTTTACAGCCAAAAAAAGATAATGGATTGGCCGCTACTGTAAATAATTTCGAAAAAATGCCCCGAATGGCTTCAAAATTTGGAAAAAAGTTATAAAAAATGCTCTCAAATATTGTCAATTCGCGAAAAAAGCAAGTGCGCTCCACGAAACTTAGTACTACGTGGATTTCATTTTCGTCGCCAAATTATTTCAACTCACGTGTAAATTCAACGTGAAATGAAATAATTTGGCGACGAAAATGAAATCCACGTAGTACTAAGTTTCGTGGAGCGCACTTGTTTTTTTCGCGAATTGACAATATGATATGCTCAAAAATTTCGAACGGAAAAATCAAATATCAAAAACAAAAAACAAATTTTTTTCTTCAAAAATTCAATATTTCCATCTGAAAATTTATGAGCCTTTCCGAGACAATTTTTGTCATTTTTTTTTCCAAAATTTCAGAACAATCGGAGCGCGGGATATAGCCTTTTTATTGAAACACTAGCTGGACGCAGCGCGCTGCGCCCTGCCGTATTTCTCTGCGTCTCCACAGTCCAGAGCGTCCGTTCTGTCAAGTTTGAACAGTTTAGCTGAATGAGTACGAAAAAGAGACGAAGAGACGAAGAAAAACAGTGCGCGAAAATTCTTAAAGCGCCATTTCGCAATATTTTTGTCACAATATTTGTTTAAATAATTTTGCATGAATTCCAATATTTTGGCACATTACCAAGAATTTTTTTGGCGCGCGTGTTTGCCAGAGCGCTTTTTCACAACGGCACCTCGTGGCCTGCTCCAGATAGATTAAAGTTTAGATAAAACAAAGTGATAATAGATTTCAAAGCAATTCAAAATCACTTCAGTTTTTAAACTGCTCATTGACTACTCGAAACAACTCGAAACAACTAACCTAGCGGTAAGATTTTATTCTCAGTACGGAGTGCTGCAAATTCGCTCTATTGGCAAAATGGACAAGGCGCCCAGATGGGGACGAGAGAGTGCAGCATTTTGCAAATGAAGCGAATTTGCAGCGCTTTAAACCGAGCTATGGGTTCACGAGCGACGCTTACCAATTCAAAAAACCTTCCAGAACAAACCATGGGAAACCGATTAGCAGCACCCCAACAGAAACGTGAAAAGCCGACGCACGCGGCGCTCAAAGTCGCTATGAAAAGTGGCCGTCGTGGCATCGAGAACGCCAACAAACTGCCCACCGTTGCACCACGTCGACAATGCCTGGTACGTCTTCTGAAGATGAATCGAATCCACGACTATCTGAAGCTCGAGCAAGAGTTTATCGGCATGCAGAACCAGAAGCGCCCGCTTGCAGTTCAGAAGCGAAACGAGCAAAAAACCGTGGCGTCTCTTCGTGGAACACCAACAACTCTGGCCAGAATTCATGAGCTCTTTGAAGATGAAAAGCATGCGGTTGTAGTCGTAGAAGGCTCCAAGCGTGAATGGTACGTGCCCATTCTCTCCATCGTTGACAAAGACTTGCTCCGCCTGAATGCCCTTGTCATGGTTAAAGCTGGCGGTATGTTCAAAACAGTGCCAACTGCGATCGTTGGAGTGCTCGACGACAAGGTGGACAGCAGTGCGATGGGTCACAAGGTCGAGAAAGCGCCCAAAGAGACGTTCGATGATATTGGTGGATGCGAAAGTCAGATTCAGGAGATGAAAGAGTCTGTGGAGCTGCCATTAACCCATCCCGAGTACTATGAAGAGATGGGAATCACTGCTCCAAAGGGTGTGATTCTCTACGGAGAGCCTGGAACTGGAAAGACTCTTCTTGCGAAAGCTGTTGCCAACTCTACATCTGCCACGTTTATCCGTGCAACTGGGGCTGATTTGGTGCAAAAGAACAGTGGAGAAGGGGCTCGATTGGTTCGTCAGCTCTTCCAGATGGCCAAAGAGCAAGCACCGTCTATTGTCTTTATTGATGAGATTGACGCGGTGGGCACCAAGAGATTCGACACTTCTTCTCGTGGAGAACAAGAAGTTCAACGTACTCTGCTCGAGTTGTTGAATCAGTTGGACGGATTTGAGAGCCGTGGAGATGTGAAAGTTATCATGGCCACTAATCGTATTGACTCTTTGGACCCCGCGCTCATTCGGCCAGGACGTATTGATAGAAAGATTGAGCTGGCGAGACCGGATGAGAAGACCCGACAAAAGATTTTTGGAGTGAGTTCTTGAAAACTAATGCTCTGCACTGTGGAGACGCAGAGAATGCGATAGGGCGCCATTTCCTTTACGTAGGGTCTAGCACAATTCGAATTTAATTACAGATCCACACTAGCGGCATGACACTTGCCAAGGCGGCCACTTATGACACGGTGATGGCGAAGGAGAAGAGCATTAGTGGCGCTGAGATCAAGGCGGTGTGCACTGAGGCGGGAATGTTGGCTCTGCGAGCTCAACGCAAGTGTGTCAGCAAGGATGACTTTGAGAAGGCTATCAAGACGGTGATGCTGACGAAGAAGGTTGGAGCGCCTGAATCGTTCTATGCTTGATTTTTACTGACTTGAATGAAGATTAAATGAAGTCTGTAAATACCGAAATTTGTACTTTTATTGTCGAACCGCCCAAATAGTCAAACGCGCTCTGCTGAACCGCTGAACGTTTATACGTTTGTTTATACGTTTGTTTTAATTCATCGGATCGCGTTTGACCATTTTGGCGGGCCGACAGATGGTTTTCCGTGAAATTTTGGCTCCCCGACGATTTGCAACCCGACGCTTCGAACCCGCGTCATTTCGCCACTCATGTCGATATTGATACCGCGAATTTCCAAAAATTTGCAAAATGACGAGTTGGGTGCAGGCTTGTGCGAAAACGAAAACGAAAATTTTCGATTTTTTCAAAGTTTTTCGAAAAAAAAATGTTACGAAAGTTTTTTCGACCTTTTTTTTCGAAAAAAAATTTCGTCGAGAATTTTTTCGAGAAAATTCGAAAAAATCGAAAAAAAAAGCTAAATTATGGAATGAATAAGGTTGTCTGAAAAACTGAAAAGGGAATTAGGGTTTTGAGTGGCATTCTATTAGTGGTGACATACAAA
This sequence comes from Caenorhabditis japonica, assembly GCA_963572235.1. NCBI lineage: Eukaryota > Metazoa > Nematoda > Chromadorea > Rhabditida > Rhabditidae > Caenorhabditis > Caenorhabditis japonica. Next base: position 17,891,711 of record OY754343.1, on the reverse strand, counting down.
AAGGGGTGGTCATTTAATCGAGTTTTTACGGTATTTATGAAAAATGCGGGATTTCTAGCGAAATTGAAGTTTTAGCTGACGTCAGTTCCAGTGATGAATTTAAAATCCGTTTTCTGCTCGCACGGCGTGCTGGAGACTACGTTTTTAAAATTATTTTTGGAAATGAAATTTCGGAGGTCATCTCTCTCAAAGCTCTGCGTCTCTAGTTTTACACGCACTTAGCAAAACTTGGCAGAATGTGACTATCGAAACGCAGATAAATGCGACAGGGCGCGTTTGCCGTTACGTAGGTTCTAGCACGCCGTGGCTCGCTTGAAAATCGTTTTCGATTTATTTTCGAATTTTCGAAAAAATAACTCGAAAATGGAGGTCGAAAATTTTTTTTTCGAAAAATAACACCGAAAAAAAAACGAGATTTCGAATTTTCGAAAAAAAAAAAATCGAAAATGAAATTCGTTTTTGACTTTTTCGAGCACCCCGTTTTCGCACAAGCCTGGTTGGGTGATATCGGGGTTGCAAATTGACGCGTAGCGAGAGCGCGCGGGGTTTTTTTTTCGGCTCCGCGACATTTCGCAACGTGACCTTCCGAAACTGTGACGATTCGCAACTCACGTAGCTTTCGCCACTGTGACGTTTCGCAACCAGACGTTTCGACGCTCGTATAAATCGAAACTTGCAATTTCGAAACTGCGACATTTCGGGAATGAGACATTTAGTAACTAGACTTTTCGCAACTAGACATTTCGAAACTGCATAAACAAGATAGTTCTATTTTTTTTTTTAATTTTGTTAAAACTTATCCTGAAATGAAAACAAGTAAATTAGATATACTTTCTTGCCGCTCGAATCGCTTTCAAATAATCTAAACCAGTTAGTGGTAGGGAAGGAGGAATCGGTGTATTTGGGATTGCCGTAATGATTTTTATACCCTTCATGATATCCTGGAGCTTGCGGCGGTGATTAACCTTTAAAAAATGTTCAGATTTGGTACGGACTAGATTTACCTGATGATTGGGGTTATGAGCTATTGATTCCTTGTCAAACAGGAACCCTGAAGCTTTGTTGAGGATACATAGAATTAATCCCGAAAAGCTGTGTTGGATACTCATGATCTGGGAATTTGTTGTCTTTCGCAGTGGATTTTGCTAAATGGAAGTCACTGGAAACATAAAAAAACGAGAAAAAACAATAAAATCTAAATAATATGATGTAAGAAAACCTTACAGTTTCCAAACATAAAGTTGTGAAAAGTCGCGGTTTCGAATAGTCTAGTTTCGAAGTGACAAGTAGCGGATTGTCCCAGTTTCGATTTATACGAGCGGCGAAACGTCTGGTTGCGAAACGTCACAGTAGCGAAAGCTACGTGAGTTGCGAATCGTCACAGTTTCGGAAGGTCACGTTGCGAAATGTCGCGGAGCCTTTTTTTCGCGGTTTGAAACTGCTGGGTTTCGAAAGTTCATGGTTTAAAATCGACGTGAGTGGCGGAATGACGCGGTTTCTAAACGTCGGGCTGCGAATCGTCGGGGAGCCGAAATTTTCTGTATAAAAACCAGATATAAAAACCATTTAGGACACGAACTCGCACCGATAACCGACTAGGTGGCAACTATGCGCCAGTATGTTGTGGATTCTGCCCCGAGAAAGCAGAACCCACAAACCTTATTTGCATTGGCCTCGACAAAATTGCCCAATTTGGGACAATTTCTTCTCTCAGCCTCGCAAAATCCTTCGGTAACCCCCCTTTCCATCAATAAATTCTTCGTTCAAAACTCTTCTCCACAGTGAAATCGTCGCTGCGTGTGTATCCGCGCTTACGGTAGCGTGCGTGTGTGCCCGCGCGCAGAGTGCCCGAAAGTGGAACGGCCCCTTTTCGCTCACAAGGGAAGTTTTTTTGGGCACCGTTCCGTTTGAAATCTTGATGAAAGTTGTCCGGCAGCTGGCGGGAAGCTGAAAGTGGAACATCGGGCAGTCGAAGTCCCGAGCTTCCGGAAGACTTCTTTTCAGCTTCCGATCGACTGCCCTTCAGCTTCCTCCCAACTTCCCCAATATTTTCCCCTCCCGGTCGATCGTTTTTTTAGAAAAAGGTTTTATTTCCTTAGAAATGATTAGAAAAATACAAATAACAAAGTCCGTATACAATTAAAAAAAAACACTAATAATATGTATTCTCGTAAGTACAACGTCCACGGTTTATTCGATCGAAATGTCGTTCTCTGGCTCCACTGATTTCTCAGTGCTTGAAGATGGTTGATAGTAGTCGGGGTGAGTCTCGTGTTAGAAGCATTCCGTAGAACTGAAAGTTAAAGTATTGTATTTTTATTTTGCTTTGTTATTTGAGCATACCTTTTCTGCAAAATTTTGAATTTTTTGAAAAAACCTCGTATTGCCTTCCAGAGACACTCCATCGATATTTGCAATAAGTGATAGGTTAAGTCGGTTAATGTCTTCTGCTTCCCAAAGTCTTTTCAAATAACTGCCAGTCAAATTGTGATTTTTCTCACTTCCATCCCTTAATTTCCTGAGTATTCTTAGAATATCCGGCATGAACTGCTTCACAAGATCTTGTAACTGATGAGATCAACCAACTCTATAGAAAGTGATTTTCGTTCCGCATCGGAAAGTTTCCATACTGTGGTTCAAAAGTCTCAAAGCAATCACCATCTTTCACTAACTTTATCGAGATTCATTTAATTGACCACCTCTGATCAGTTAAAACCAATTATTTATGTATCAGTTAGAAGGTGTGAAGTGAACCACTTTCTCTCCCTCTTATCGAGTTAAGTGCTCTCCTCAATTCTTCTTCTCCTCCTGCTCCACCGCAAACTACAACAACAACCGCTCGTTTCGTTTCGTTTCGTTTCCGTCTGGCACATATCAGTCATTCATTAGTCTATTCTGACACCTCCTCCTCCCCCTCCTCCAAAGTTGAATTGAAATGTTACAACTTTTCTGTGGCGGTGGGAGGACCACAATCACCGCATTCACTCGAAATGCGACCTTTAATTCGACGACGACTTTTCTTTTTTTGTATTGTGCTTTTGCTCTTTTCGAGTGTGCAGACAGCTTCGTTCCTCTCGCGGCTTTTTGATGGTTAGTTACTTTTTTTTGTGTGTGTTGCACTTTTTGGCACTTTTTGTCAGTTAGCCGTGTTTGCACAGAAAATGCCGTTGATTTTTGACGTTATTTGTGTCTGTGTGCGGGGTATTTTGGTTTGTATGAACTTGGTAAAAAAATTATTATTTTAGCGATAAGCACATGGTAAAAAAACCTATTCAAATCAAGCCACAAAACTGCCATGAATTTGCTCAAAAAACAGCAAAAAATACACTGGTGAAGCGCCACGGGCCCGCGGCGGGCCCGCTGCGGGCCCGCCAGCGGACCGCTGACAGCTAAAAGAGTACACGCGTGGTGCACGCAGCGGGCCCGTGGCGGGCCCGCCAGCGGTTCGCTAACTGCTACATCGCGGGGTGACTACCTTCTTCCTTTTTTTTTTATTTGATATTTTTTCATGAAAACTAACACAGTTCGTGTTTTTATCAACATTTATTGAAAAAAATAAAACAAAAATTCAATACAGTAATTATTTATATTATCCCAAAATTCGTCGCTGTCGTTGTCCCGCTCATCTCAGAATCGATCGTCCTCATCAAGATGTGGCACGTGTCTGAAAATTCAGTAAATTTTGTTGTGTAAGAGATGCGGCGGTGAGTGCGGCATCCCGGAGGATTATAATTTATTTTAAAATTTTTATTAGGCAAAGCATTCTAATTTTTATGACACAAATTCCGTTCAATTCAATTTCTTTCCTTAATCATTTGAAGTTCAAACTTAAAAAATGTATTATTGTTTGCAACGGACATTTAAAAATATACGTTTTGACTTGAGGAAACGCGAGCGAAAACCACTATCACATGGGCATGAGCCAGCAAACGTGAAAAATTTTACAAAAAAAAAAACCAAAATAGTGTCAGTTTTTATATCATTTAACTTTTGGCCTATTTGTATGAAATTTTAAGTTATGCGTCGGGTGCGTTTGCTCTCTGCCGGCGCATGAGTCTGTGCTCCATGGCCGTTACAATCAATTCCTTTTTTTCAAGTATTTTAACTGTTGCACAAGCTATAGCCACTGAGAATCGTCTAGTTAACTTAAATCAGCAGAAAACGTCCTTAAAAACACCTGAATTGTTCAGAGCTTGGAACAATCTTTTCTAACGCGAGAACGCTAGTATCGGTTCTCAAAATTATAAATGGACCAGTTTATTCAAGAAAAGAATATAATTGTTTAATGCTCGACAAAATTAAAGGCAAAAATATTACTCAAAAGTCATCTTTTTGTTTCATTTTAACTAGACAATTTTCGGCGGCTTTCCCCGGTGCAACGGTGAAAAGACCCCAAGACCCCAAGTGCATTCAGTATGCTACACTTCAAACTTAACCGATTTGTATCAAACTTCGGCAGCCTTGTTCCACTTTGTTTTAAAAATGTTTCGCCAAGTTTGATGCAAATCGGTCCAGTAGTAGCTGAAAAAACGCACACGAAACCTCACATAGACACAGGTAAAACAGACATGAATAAACACATATTTTTGCTTTATTTTTATTGTAAAAATAAAATTTTGAACGAGCACAACCGAAATCACGGTCCACAAGTCACATAGGTGTTTTTGTTCGTTACAAAACACGCCTAAATTTATTTGACGATGCTTTTTTTCCAAAAATGCTGCACTTTTGCATTTGTTACGTAATTAGTTGAGCGAAAAGATGACTTATACATTATTCTGCTAATAATTGTAATTGCTCGAAATATTGAGTTTTATCAATAAAAAAGAGTACAAACGGAGCTAGAATTCATTCAGCGATGGTTTTTAAAACATTATTTCAAAATAACTTTATGTTCTCTGAATTTTAGCAATTTTTTGGGCGAGTTATTTATTTTTCTTGTTAAAAAGATAGGTAAAATTTATAAATCTTTAGCCTATTCAATAGGAAAAAATCGATATTTTTCGAAGCGGCGTGCCGCATCTATTCAAAATCATATTTAGGGCATAATCTATTTAAATCCGCTTATAAATTTCATTTCTTTTTCTTCTTTAGGACTTTTTTTTTTTAATTTTTGACATTAAAAAAGTTTAAAAAAAAAAGGAAATCTTACCGACGTCGGCGGTGTCGAGTTCCGGTTGTCCAGTGGTACCTAAAACAAAAAAAATTTCAAAAAGTTATCGGGCATATTCAAAAAAAAAATAAAGACTTAAAAGAAAGAAAAATGATTTAAAAAACGCCAGCAAAACATACAAAATTGGAGTTTTTTGACAAAAATCATTCAAAAATAATAAGCTCCGCCCACTTTGCAATATGGGCATACCATTTGGCAACCATGCTGCGCGCCTCTTGTATCACGAATAAGTGGGCAGTATTTTTCGCTTCCGTTGTTATTTTTGGAACATGTTTGATTGAAGATTAAAAATGAGTATAAAATCACTGAAAACAACAGAACAAATAAAGACAAATCACATGTAATCTCCTTAAAATTGGCATATTGAGCGATGTTAGCCCGCGCTCAACTCATTTTCGACGTCAATCGGCAGTCATCGATTGTCATCGTTATTAAATCGGTAATTGCAGTATTATAGGCTGCCAAGCCTGCTGCGCCGACGTCCACTGGCTATTGATAGTGCATTTAGGGGGCTTGGAAAAAACAAGGCTAAAAGGCGATAAAGGTCTCTTTAGCACTACTACACGCCGTAGCAAAATTTTTTTTAAGAAGAACTAAAATAATTAGAAAACGCAGAAAATCTCTCGATCACGCAACGTGAATTGCAGACTTTCCCGCATTTCGTTGCGTCGCTCAATTTCTCAAAGAACGAAACTCGTAGGTTTTCGAATACCGCCTACTTTTGCCTACATCTGTTTTATTTGAATTTTCGGATAAATTAAAGATTTCTTGAAATAGAATATAATTTCGTAAACAAATATCAAAACAAACGAAACGTTTATGCAACTTCTACGCAACTTATCCGCGGTCGGTCAAGTCTAATTCTTTAAACAAAGTTAACTAAATATCTCATCATGCGCGATATAATTCACATAAAACCAGGAAAAAACATTTAGAAACATTCTTGAGACAAAAAGTTTACCATCGCCAGCTGGCCGCTGGCGGACCCGCGGCGGGCCCGCAGCGGGCCCGCCAGCGCATCACCAATGAATGTCAGAATTTTTTATCAAAAACTCAACTAACTAGTGTCCTATGCGCAATTTTACATGGTTTAAAATAACCACAATTCATTTATAAACCAATTGGAAACAAAAAATTTTCAACCTTTCAGTCACCTACCAAATATCATAGCCGCCGCGGGCCCGCCAGCGGCCAGCGAGGGCACCCAAGCGCTGGCGGGCCCGCTGCGGGCCCGTGGCGGGCCCGTAGCGTCTGCGGAGCCGCCGCGGGCCCGCGCGCGGTTCACCAGTGTATGTGTTTTTTTTTTCAAAATTTTGAAAAAAATTTTGTGATTTAAAAAACTTTTTTTTTTGAAAATTTTTCTCCAACTTTTGCTGCTAATTAGAGTTTTCTCTATTTTCATTTAATATCACAATAACCACAAAAAAAACTTTCTGAAAATGCCAAAAACATTGAAAAATTTAAATTCCGACGAAAGTACACTGTATTTCACGGAAAAGTGCAGATAAAACTTTGTGTTCGTAAAAATGTGTAAAAACAAATGTTTTGTGAATGTTAAAAGTGTTTTGTGCAAAGTTGAGCCCTGCGGAACTTGTTCCACGGCCAATTTTCCAACAAAAAAAAATTTTTTTTTCACATTTATCGTTAATTTCTCTCCAAATTTTAGAGTCATAAAAAAGTATAATACGTCAGAGAATATTAAAACAAAAAAAAACACAGCCAGCAAAAAGCGAAAAAAAAAGAAAAAACAATTAAAAAAAAATTTTTTTTCTTCAAAATTTTGAAATTTTTTTTTCAAATCTGGTCGTGGCCGATGTTTTGCAGGTACCAAGTTTGTGGGAAAACAAGACTTTTGAACATTTTTACAACACTTTTGGCAATAGAAAAAATTGAATAAACCAGAAAATGATGCAAAAGTGTGAACATAATATTTAAAAAAATTGCAAAAAACCAAAAAAAAAAATTTTTTTTTCAAAAATGAAAAAAAAAAATTTTAAGCTGGCCGTGGCCGATGTTTCGCAGAGATTGGAAAAACTATTTTTGCTTATTTCAAAAAACGGAATTAGTTTCATAGAGTAAAATACGGTACGGTAAAACAATAATTTTTTTTTGTTTTTTAATTTCAAAATTTCAAAATTTCAAAACTTAAAAAAATTTGAAAAAAACTAAATTCTTCGATTTCTTTTATGAAACAAGATGTAAAACTTGCTCTAGCATAAGAAAAATTAATTTAAAATGAAAGCAAATAGGAAAAATTATAAAAAAAAAAATTTTTTTTTTAATTGAAAAAAAAAAATTTTTTTTTGCAATTTCAAAAAAAAAAGAAGCATTTTTAAGGTTTGAGGCACTTTACTGTAACAAAAATAAATGAAAATAGTTACAACTGATTAAAAACAGAGAAAAACGGAAAATTTTCAAAAAAAAAAAAATTTTTTGCAGTTTCAAAAAAAAACCAATTTTTTTTTCAGTTTCTCTGGCACTGGTTTTTGCATAATACACCTTTTTTATAAAATAGATCATTTTTTAGTTTTGTTAGGTACCATATAACCAGTTTTTAAAACTTCATATAAGCCAGAAGGTCCGATAAATCGAGAGGTCTATGGACCTGCCTCACGCCTGTCAATTTTCCACGGTATTTGGCCTAGTTTTCTATGGCCTAAGGTCTACTGGGCTTCAGGTAAAATCTTCAGGGATGGATACTCTCTAATCCCCATTTCTTTCCCTTCTTTCTCCCATCCAAATGATGAAAATGAAATGCACTTTTAGATAGAGTACTGAGCTGGTGGCGGTGCGAATCAGCAAACAAATCCGTCCGCCTTTTCACCTTTTACCCCCCCCCCCCCTTGCTACCGTTCTAATTCTCTCCCTCTCTCTCTCTCTTTCTCTCTCTCTCTCTCTCTCTCTCTCTCTCTCTCTCTCTCTTCGCCGTTCACTTCCTAGTGAGCAAATGTGTCAATATTGACGTGTTATGAAGCTGATTATGAGATCACTTGCCCTATTTTGGAGTGAATGAATGATAGTGGGCGGGGGTGATAAAGCTTGGGAGAAAAGTATTGACCAAACTGTGGGATTCCCGAGAGGGTACTATTTGATAAAATAAACACTTGAGGATGTGAAAATCGGGAAAAGATGGAATGAATTTGTGTGAGGTTTGATCGTCTGGGAAAGATTACTGTAGGTTGGGAAGTCTGCAAACACCTGTTATGTGTAGAAAAACTGAAATCGTGTTCTAAAAGTTTAAGAAATTTGTTGCAAAACTGTGAAAATTGTGAAAAATTGTTTTTTTTTTAATTACAAAAAAAAAAAATTTCAAGTTTCAAAAATTTCAAAAAAAAATTTCAAAACAATTTTTTTTTAAATTTTTAATAATTCCAGACACTGCAATTAGAATAATATTACATTCAATTTTTAATCGTTTCAAATTAGACGCTAAAAATAACAAATTTGTAGCAAAAATATTGAAAATTTCAAAAAAAAAATTTTTTTTCAATTTTTAGGAATTCTTGCAACTTCAATTAAAATAATATCAAATTCAATTTTTTCACACAAATGTTCAACTAAAAACATTTTCAGCTTAAATAAATTATGAAAAAGCTCAAGCTAGATGCTAAAATAGCTTTAAAAATTGAAAAAAAAAAATTTTTTTTTCAAAATTTTGAGTAATTTTAAATCAAATTCAATTTCAACAGGTTTTTTTTTGCAACATACACATCATCAAATTAAGGCAGTTTGCTGCAACAAATCATCAAAAAAATATTTAAAAATTGAAAAAAAAAATTTTTTGTGATTTTTTCGATCTTTTTTTGCGATTTTTAAGAAATTTCTACCATTTTTAAATGGAAAACAGCAATTTTATTGATGTAAAAAAAAAAATGGATAAATGCGTAATTTCCCTTTGAAAATCGATACAATGTTGCAAGCGCGCTCCAGGGCACTTGGGACTCTAAAATTTCTAATTTATCGATTTTTAAATTTCTGTATCAATTGTTTCTAGTTTTGTCGATGTTTTCTTTCTTTTTTCAAAAATTTTTTTTTGTTTTTTATGCTGATCGCCAATTAGGTGTCAACTGTGCGCCATGGCAATCCAATCTGCAATTTTGAAAGGCTAATAGCCATATCAGCACCAAGCCCGAGCTTATCATCAAATAGGTGCCATCTATGCTCCAATAAAGGATGGCAATCTGCAATTTTTAATGGCTAATACAGTCGGCGAATGCATGATCAACCGCGCTCTACGGAGACTCCGCCCTGTGGAAGTGCGCCGCACTTGCAAAATTGGCGGGAATTCAAATTTAATTATTTTTTCAACTTGAAAAAAAATTATTTTACAAGGATATTCTTGTGGAAATCTCGATTTAGGGCGTTTAATTTGGTTACTACGTCTATCTGCCCTGATATTACTAACCAGCCTGTCACGTAGAAGCTGACAACGCAGATTTTTGACGGCTTCGCCACTCCATTTTATTTTTTTAAATAATAAAGTTACAGACAATAGAAAAGGGAATAAAGCATTTGTTATTTATTTAAAAATAAAAATAAACAAAGGTTAAACATTAAAAAAAAAAAACGACGAGGGCGAGAAGCGAATCCACCTGTCCTGCTCCACATGCTCCAATAGCTCTGAAAAATTCTAAAATTAGTTTTAAAAACTATCGGATATGTTGGAAAAGATTGGTGTGATAAAATCATTTGATGAAACCTAAACATTTGAAAATAAAGGCCAATTTTTCGATATTTCGTTTTCTGCAATTCTGTTGAAATTTTTCCGGTTTCTCTTAAAGACTCCCAAATATTCGGAGAAAAAAATTTTCAATAAAAATGGCACTCATCAAAGTAAAAACAGAAAATCGGAAAAGCCGTAAGTTTGATATTTACTATTTCAGTTTCAAATCTTTATCTAAGTTCGGCGATTTTTTTTTTAGAATAATAGTGGCATTTTCCGTTTTTCTGGCATTTTTTAACATTTTTATCGGTATTTCTTGAACATTATTATTACAATTGACAAAAAAGAAGATCACAGAAAGAAAACTGTTTGAATTGGTCTTGATATTTAAAAAATATTGCCGGCAACTCTGGATGAAATGGTCAAAATTGCGTACACAGCCATAAAACATGGAAATCTGCTTCATAATTCAGCTATTCAGTCCGTAAATACTGAGAACATCCGCGGATCGTTCCGCATTATTTTTCAATAAATTCTAATCAACTCACCACCTCCAATATCTGCCAGCTCATTGTCGCTCTATGGATGGCTCCGGAGCTCCATGCCATTTTAGCTCTTCTGAAAAATAAAACATTTAAAAAGGTAAAATATATAAAATGAGGTTATTCATAAATATAACCTCATTTTATAGCCTGTTAACCAATAATTGTTAATGCAAAAATACAGTTTTTTTTGCATTTTGCTTGAATAATAACCCATTTTCAGTCATGTTGTCCAAAAATCGATATTTTGGTTCACTAAGAATCATACATATTTTTAGTTCACAATTCTTGAGCATCATTCTAATTTTTTGTAAGGAATCTCGCTTAAACTTTCAGAAAATAAACCCAAAAATGTATTTAACTAAAATGATAATATTTCGCATTACTCACCGATTCGTCGTCGCGCCGCTTCCTCCATGGCAACCATTTCTGTTTGCTGAAATTTATTCTTAAATTAAAATGAAACAATTTATAAACGTATTGTAAAAAAAGAAAAAGAAAAAGCATTAAATCACAAGGAAATAGAAGGAGAAAATCGAGAAACGACGAATATCAGTTCAAATGTGAATTTTCGCGCCAAGAGAAGCGCGCCGCACTCGGCAAAACTGGAGGAGTCTGAATAGAGCGCAGTTGATCATGCATTCGCCGACTGTAGCTATATCCGTACCAAACTCGCAATCGTGGCTAACAGCCATATCAATGAATTTTTCCCCACACCACCGCACACCACACCATCCCCAAAATCGTTTTCTCTCACAAAGAGAAGAGACAGTTATCGTATTACGATCTTTGCGGACAGACACTCTTCAAACGCAGGCCATATTATGATGGTTACACCATGATACTCTTCGGTTAGCAACGTGGTGCATGACAAGCTATTCAAGTGTGTGTGTGTGTGTGGTGCGGCAACGGCGGCGGCGGCGGCGGCTCTAAAATGCAAATATTTACCTGTTGGTTGAGGCGAAGAAGCCAGAGAAAAGAGGAAAAGAGAGAGAAAGATAAGCATAAGAAAGGGGGCGGCGCCAAGGATAGGATCCAAAAGTTGAGTTGCGACACGACACTGTGGCGGCGGTCAGCTTGCTTCTCGCGCGAGAAAGTTCATTGCAAGTTCTCCCCCATTTTTTTTCCTTTAAACTAGTTTTGGGAGGATGGCGTTCTCGCTGTTCTCCGTCGTCTCGCTGACGGTCATCTACCGGCTCACCATCAACTTTCCCGAGCTACCGTACACCGCCGAGTTGAAGAATGTCGAGTCGGACGAGTACGTGACAGTTTCTCGCGATATTGCACACGCTGTACAGAGCCTGGTGGTGTCTGATCTGGATGGCAAGTTTACTGCAAAGGTCACCGAGTTTAAGTGAGTTCTTCATACACTGTTGAGTTTGTTTTCTTGCTTCCAGGTACCATAAGATAATTGGCTCCCTGGTTTACGTGGATTTGTACGCCGAAAAAGAGTCGCCGCTGGTGTCCGATGTGATTTTGTCCGCCATAAAGTCGGGGAAAATTGGCAATTTTTCCGTGTCCGATGAGGGTTTTGAGCTGCGTGTTGTGGAAGGTGTGTGCTTTGTTTTGATGTTGTTTTTGTTGTGGTTGTTTGGAGCAATTTGTCCATTAGGTGCATCTGCCGAACCCCGGAAAAATGGCAGGCGTGTCGACTATCATAGGCATGCCTGCAATTGCGTGGGAGAAATCGCCTATTTGCTGATTTTTTCTGCCCATTATCTGCCCCCATCAGATGTGCCAAATCCCGTCAAAATGGCAGGTGTGCCGACTCCCATCGGCCTGCCCATTTGTTGCCTATTCCCTGTCCACCTGCTGCCCACGAACCCCGGCGAAATGGCATGCCTGCCATTTTGCGGCGCAAATTGCCACTAGCTGCTCATCTTCTGCCCACTACCTGCACACGCCCTGCCCATCAGCTGCCCGGGCAGATTTGCCCAATTTGTTCTACAATTAGCAGCGTCGATGCCCATAAGCTGCCCATTACCTGCCCACCCCCTGCCCACCCCATGCCCACCCCCTGCCCATTACCTGCCCACCCCTTGCCCACTAGCTGTCCGGACAGATCTGCCCGATTTGCTCGACATTTAGCGGCAATTTCGCCCAAAGTACCACTCCTAATCAGTCCTTTCCAGCCTCCCAATCACCGTGCGCCGCCACCGAATTCACGTGCCTCGACAAAACGTGCATCCCGGCGGACCGGAGGTGTGACGGACGACGCGACTGTGCAGACGGTTCTGACGAGCACCGGGAGCACGGAAAATGCAAGCACCATCAGCCAATCGTTCAGCAAACGCAGAGAATTGTTTTTGTTCCAAAGCACGGATCAATTCACCTGTCGGCGGTCGTTGATCACTCGGTTGGTGATACTCAGGTACGGTTTTGGAAGGTTTACCATTTTAGGGTTAGCTTTGTAACTCTAACGCATAATATTCAGATCGCCTGGTCCAAAAACGGAGTGCTTCTCGGAGCCGGAGCCCTGACCCTCACCGACGATGCGCGTGTGTCCGTGTATCAAAAGGACCGCAAACACTTTTTGGCGATTGTCAATGCGACGGATAGTGACGATGGAACGTACAAAATGATTGTGCAGGGGATGAATGTGGAGGCGGATTTTGAGGTGAGAAACTTTTAGTTTAACCACCACCACAAAACTCGACTTTGGTGCCCTGACAAAACCTTTTAACCACTCGCGCCTCTGCGTCTCCATTTGTGGACGCGCTAAGCTATTCTCAGTACGGAGCGCTGCAAACGCGCTCCCTTCGCACAGTGGTGGACGCGGCCACGTTGGCGACGAGAGAGTGCAGAAAATGGAGAGAGCCGTGGCCGATGTTTTGCTCTGATTTCTCTAAACCTCACTCCAAATGCATGTGAAATTTTTTGTTCGTTTGGAGCGAGTTTTCAGCGTTTTATACCGAGTATATCTGAACTTGACAGAACGAACGCTCTGCACTGTGGAGACGTAGACAAGGAGGCGCGCTTTCGTTGTGTGCGCCGCTGAACGGAACGCTGTTATCACTAGTTTTGTTCAAAAATGTTCCCATTTCAGGTCCGTATCACCTCTGATCCTGTGGCCATCGAATCGGACGAGTGTCCGAGTGGCGAACGAGCGTGCAAATCGGGCCACTGCCTCCCGGTATCTCAATTCTGTGATCGGCGGGCTCAATGTCCCGATGGTGATGACGAGGAGAATTGCTCCGGTTAGTCATGCATGCATTCATTTATTCTTTCTTCCATTCAATAATTTTAATCACTTTTTCCACTGTACTATTTTGGAAGGACAATTTGTACATACATATAATTTGACTCTGCTTATGAGTCATTGCTAAAAGCAATTATACGGCTTTTGAGGGTGCGTTTTTCTCCCCCCCCCCACCCTATTTTTACAAAGAAAAGAAAAGTTTAGGGAGCATTTTTGTGCGGTCGAGAAACAATTGTTAAATATTGACCGTGAGCCGCCTTGATTTGTTTTTCGCAGCGCTCATGAGCATTGCAAAGAAAAAGAAAAAGAACGAACAAGCAGGCAAGCGTACATACATACATAATATTTTACAGAAGTGGAGTGCAAATCGAATGAGTTCCGATGCAAGTCCACCAATGTTTGTGTGCCAAGCGTTGTCGTTTGCGACGGATGGAAGGATTGTCATGATGGGTCGGATGAGCAGGTAAAAGAAAAGGAAAAAGAGGGAATATGAAAAATTCTATTGCTAATGGTCCGCAAACACCGTGACGGGACATGAAATGACAGAGTGTGTGTGCACCGCCCCTCTTCCCCAAAAATGCAAATTTTCTCGAAAATGAAGTCATAAAAGTGTTTAATTTTGACTCCAAAAAATAGAGAAAGCTCTAGAAAACATTGTGACAAAATTTTAGAAAATTTTAAGAACTAGTTTTCGAGAAATTTTTTAAAAAATATTTTGCAAATCATTTTTTCGTGAAATTGACGTTATAAAAGTGTCTAATTTTGACTCCAAAAATAGAAAAAGCTCAGGAAAACATTGTGGCAAAGTTTTAGAAAATTTTAAAAACTAATTTTCGAGAAATTTTTTTTTAATTAAAAAAAATCATTTTTTTTTTTAATTTTTTCAATATTTTGCAAATCAAATTTCCTAGAAAATGACGTCATAAAAGTGTCTAATTTTTATTTCAAAAAATAGGAAAAAAGCTTTGGAAAAAGTTGTAGCAAAGTTTCAGACAATTCCAAGAACCAGTTTTCGATAAAAAAACTTTTTTTTTGGAATTTTCTCACTTTTTTCAATATTTCTCATTTTTTAATGAAAAAATAAGTTATAAAAGTGTTTTATTACGACTCCAAATAATAGAAAAAGCTCTGGAAAACGTTTATTCGAGAAATTTTTTTTTTGAATTTTTTTTTCAAAATTTTGTAAATCAAATTTTCTCGAAAATGACGTCACAAAGGTGTTTAATTTTTATACCAAAAAATAGAAAATTATCTGAAAAACGTTATGGTGAAGTTTCAGAGAATTCTAAGAACTGGTTTTCGAGAATTTTTTTTTTTGAATTTTTTCACTTTTTTCAATATTTGAAATTTTTATTTTCGAAAATGACGTCATAAAAGTGTTTTATTACGACTCCAAAAATAAAGAAAGCTCTGAAAAATGTCTTGGCAAAGTTTGAGAAAATTCTAAAAACTGGTTTTCGAGAAAAACATTTTTTTAAAATTAAAATTTTGTTTTTTTTTTTTTAAGTTTTGAAAAGCAAATTTTCTCGAAAATGACGTCATAAAAGTGTCCAATTTTTATACCAAAAAATATAACATTATCTGGACAACGTTATGGTACAGTTTCGGAAAATTCTAAGAACTGGTTTTCGAGAAATTTTTTGTTGATTTAAAAAAAAATGTTTTTGCCCCAAAAATCAAAACAATTTTTTTTGCCCCACGATGCACTCTCTCGCCTTAGCTGTCTTGCTGTCTGCGTCTACGCCGTAGCAGCGATACAACAAGGGCGAGAGAGTACACCGCTGTCTTGCCGCCTGCGTCTGTGTCATAGCAGTTCTACGCCCCAGCAGTTCCATAGCAGTTCTACAGATCAAAAATTTCCAGAAGTGCTCCCATCACCCGCTCAAAGCCCACAAACCGCACCACGCAAAAGTCAATGCTCTGTGCCAGGATGGCTCCGAGCCAGAATTCTCTCTGTACGTTTTTTTGTCAGTGTTCTGCTTCTTATTAGGCAATTTCAGACACGGCTCTTCATACTGCTGGTCGAACAAAGTGTGCCCATCGGCGACGGAGTGCGTGCACGGATTGTGTTGTGCGATTGCTAGTGGGTTTTTTGTGATTTATTCGTATATACAAAGAAACAAACAGCTAATTAGATTAATCTTTCTTGCTCTTCGCCAAACTCTTCAATCTGTCCACCTCCATGCAGGTGTTGGCGTGGAACCAACCGAGACTGATAATCAGGAGGAATGGCCATCTGAAATTGAAAAAAATTATAAATTATATATTATCGATCCCTTAAAGCGCCATGCCGCTTTTCTCTGCGTCTCCACAGCGCAGAGCATTCTGTCAAGTTTAGAGTGTCTAGCTTAGTGTGCAAAAATGGAGACGCAGAGATAAGAGACAGTGCCCGTTCCGTGGACGCCTTGTAGAACTAACAGGTAGAACCGTAACTCCCAGGGATAAATAATATGACACACATTTTCACGTACCTAACCGTAATAGTCTCCTCGATCAAAAACCTCTGTACAAACGCGGCACCCACATCGGATCCGCCCAAAAAGTAAAAGTTCGAGTAGAGCCCGATGGCGAACGGTAGAATGTGACACCAGGCCAAGATTCTGCGGAACGCCACGTCAGACAAATGTTTTTCCCTCCATTTTCGGACGGCGTCAATTGTGTACACGGATTTGGATCCCATCTCGATGAACAGGGCGAGGATGTTCAGGCCGATCCAGACCTAATTGTTATTTTAATTATTTTTAATTATAACCATAACTAATTAGCATCTTGACCTACAATATTATGATGGTAGAATCCGTGCCAGAGAAGCACAAAGCCGTAGGAGACGAAGACGCCAAAGATTTTTCGTGGGAGCGAGAAAGTTGGGGCGCAGATGGGAATGAATATGTATTTTTTGAAGAACGTGTAAAGTCCGCGGTCGAATTCACGCCATACCTGAAAAAAGGCTATTAGCCAGTGCAAATAACGATTAGTGAAATGCGGTAGATGCATATAGTGTCCGTATATTGCCCATATGATCCATTTAACACTATACGGTCACTTTATCCCCCCATCCACTGCATTTCACCTGTGATTAACCATTGGAAATAGCTACTTGTCGTTAAAATGGCTATTAGCCATTAAGAACACATAGTTGGCGCCTAATCGGCTATTAGCTTTCAAATTAGGAACCTACTCCCCATGCTTTTGGCATACGCCCCGAAATTGATGCTTTGCGCTTTTCGGAAAGAGAAGTTAGACAGTTAGACAAAACGAGACAGAGAGTGCTTCTCATAGATACGCAGACAACAAAAGGTGCCGCAAAAAACGGATTTTTGAGCTTTTTTGAAAAAAAAAATCGGTTTTTCCTCGTGTAGTACACGGAGTGGCGGCAATTCAAATTTTCTAAAAAAAAAAAAGACGGTTTTCAGAAGCAGTGTTGTCGCAGTGCTATGGTTTGGGACTGCTACGGCAGATGTCCCGCTAGAGGAGCACTGTCTCGCTGTCTGCGCCTCGTTGCAGGTTCATGTTGTAGCAGTTCTAAAGCTGTAACAGTTCTATGCAGTACGACATAGACGCAGACGACGAGACAGTAACAGAGTGAGAGAGGGCACAGCTAATGGAGGCTCTATAGAAAGCGGAGACGTTACTTTATCTGGCTGTCTGCGTCCGTAGCAGTTCTAAAACAGAACTGCGACCGAGAGAGTGCACAGCTAGGGGGGGGGGGGGGGCGCTATAGAAAAGAAGTGCTGTCTCGCTGGCTGCGTCAGTAGCAGTTCTATGCGTTAGCAGTTTCATGCTGTAGCAGTTCTAAAGTATAGAACTGTTGCGGCATAGACGCAGACGACTAGACGGTGAGAAAACGAGAGAGCGCGCCGCTAGTGGAGAAGTTATAGAAAGGAGGCACTGTCTCGCCATCTGCGTCTGTGCCGTAGCAACCAGGCTTGTTCGGAAAATGATTTTCGGAAAATCGGAAAAGGAAATTTTTTTCCGAAATAATTTTTCGGAAAATCGGATACCCGAAATTTTTTCCGACTTCAATTTTCGGAAAATCGGATATCCAAAATTTTTTCCGATTTTTTCCGATTTTCGAAATTAAAACTGGATTTTTTTTTAAATTTGGTATTTTCCGAAAAAGATTCTTAACAATTGGCTCATCTTATTTCTTTGAAAAAATACGAATATCAACAAATTAACCAAAAATTCTACAAAAAATCAACAAATTAACAAAAAAATCAGTTTTGAGAAGTTCTTGGTACTTGGAAGCGGCACCTAAAAGAACTACAATTTCCCGAACATTTTCGGAAAATTTTCCGACGGGAAAATTTTCCGGATAATTAATTCGGGAAATTTTCCGACGGGTAATTTTTCCGAAAAATAAATTCGGAAAATTTTCCGTCGGAAAAATTTTCCGAAAAAAGTCGGAAAATTCGGAAAATCGGAATTTCCGTTTTCCGACTCCGACCAAGCCTGGTAGCAACCATCTCATCGCCAACAATAAAAACATTTACCTTTGAATATAAAGTGACACGAATCAAACAAATCGGCCCTAGTAGCGGATCCATATTATCCAACTTGGCAAACAACGTTGGCAGTCCAAAAATGACGGCGTACTTCAAATGAAAGAAAATCCCAATCGCCATGCCCAACGCGACAAATTGATCCTTTGGCAACGAGTACAAATACGGTGCATTCTTCAAAATGGCTTCCTGATACAAAAAGTGCAGCGAAGTCTCCATGATCCACCACCAGAAAGCGATTCTGAGCCCAGACCACACACAATCCGTCCAATCTCTCTTCTTGGTTCCTCTTTCGCGAATCTGTCGCTCAAAATCCGGATACAACATGATCAGCGAGAAGAGATAGGGCTGATAAAACGTGTAGAACATCATGCGGACCCATCTTTTGAGCAGGGTATCGTCTTCTTTTCGGGATTCGCCTTGAAGATGTTCCAGCGAGTAGGAGATGTAGTGGATCATCGAGTAGGAGAGGAACGTGAAGATCATAAATGGGTCATCGGATAGAGAATTTGTCTCGTGCATCGAGACGTAGAGTACTGGGAGGGCGCTGAGCCAAACTGCCCAAGTTTTCCTGTAAAGGGTATGAAATTATTGTGTTTTCAATCGAGTGAGAAGGCGAAACTAAAACTCCGCCCACTTATTTGACTCAAGCACAGTGCGACACAATAAATGAAAAACCAACCTCGCGTAAGTAGCCGCCAAGAGGACTACGGTACCCTGAGCAATCGACACAGCCACCAAAAACGGGGTGTAGTAGTAACAAACGGCTGCGATGGACGCCAATGTGTATAATGGTATGAATGCGATTTCGGGAAGAGTTGCGGAGCCGATATTGAAGAGCAAAAAGTGTGAGATGAAGACTGGGAGATAGGAGATGGCAAAGGGCGACCAGCGGGACCATTCCCAGTTTGTCACGTCCTGCAAATTTGGCTATTAACCGTTTGAGTCGTGATTATTGCCGCTTGGGCGCTGATTGGGAGCCAGCTATGAGCCAGTAACTGCTAAGAGATAATTTCAACCGTTTTAAATGGCTAATTAAAGCTTGCGCGCCGCATAGGCGCCAAAGCCGCGCCAATAGCCGATTAGGTGCCAAACATGCGCCAGTAATGGCTAATAGCCATTTTCAACTCATATCTCCTTTACGCGGCGCGAATCCTGTGCCGAAATTGTGCCTTTTTTCGCCGAACTCACGCCAATTGTCGCCTAGATGCCAACTATGCGCCAGTAACGGCAAATAGCTATTTTCTACGGCTAATAGCCATTTTCAATGACTTATGGACCTATTCAGCAGAGGAAAAAAACCGTTTTTTGTGGTTTTTTCCCTATGCAGAATTGAGAAAAAAAGACAAAAAACTACAGTAGTCGGAGTTTTTTTGACGTAAACAACTTATCGTGTCGAGACCGGCCGATGAAATAATCGGATGCGCCTTTAAATTTCAACCGAATTCCTATTGAAAATTAAAGGATCCTTGCCTTTTTCACTGCCGGGTCTCGACGCGATGGGTTTTTTCCGGGAAAACAACCTGCATAGGAAAAAAAAAACCGCGAAAATCGGTTTTTTTCCTGCGCTGAATAGGTCCATTAAAATTAATTTTTTTCGACCAAATTCCTCGATTTTTCAAGAAAAATCGTGAATTTTTTGATTTTTTTGAAATTGTATTTTTTTTCAAAATTTGAACTTTAACTAAACTGTTCGAGCGGAGTGTCGTTGCGTGGCATTTTCAAAACATTTTAATCTTTGCAACTCCTAATTAAATCTAAAAATTATAGTATTGCTTCGCAAAAATTAGAAAAAAAAATTGTTTTTTCTTTAATTTTTTTTTTTAATTCAAAAAAAAAAAACTAAACACCTTCATCCTTGGTCCTGTCAAATCGCCAATTATTGGCGGTGTGCTCCACACACCATAGTCGCCAATACTCCATTCAAATTGCTGGCTTGCTCTGAAAAGTTTATGATTTTTCGAGAATTTTTCAAAAAAAAAAAAATTAGACTTTGTCCAAAAGGAGTACACGAGGTGGTTTTAAACTATGCTCAAAAGTTCATGAATTTGCAATGTTATTGCGATTTTTCTGAAGCAAAACTAGCAGAACTGCAAAGAAAAAAGTCCGAGATTTCTAGACCAATGGTCTGGCAGCAGCTAGCCCACGTCTGCAAACAAGTAATTAACTAAATTAAGTGACTAAAAGGGTGATTTTATCAGACATTGAAATAAAAAATCAATAAACCTCACCTGTAAACACCCCACCACGCGTAGGCCATAGTGACCACTGTAACAGCAAAGCATACCGGTATTTCTTTAAGTGGCGGATACTCGAAAAGGGTCCGCTTCTGACGAGCAGAAGGTGTCATTCCTCAAACTTTGGAAGAAAAATGTAGACGCCTTCTTCTACTTTCTACTTTTCATTCATCTCCCATCCCACCTCAATGTCGTCAAAAGTAGGGCGAACAGGACGTCGTCAGTTTTGTTGTCTGCGTCTCCTCACTCCTCAGTAGTGTCTCGCAGGCGCGCACCTTGCGCGCACTCTGTATGTATGCTAACTAATCTCATCCGTTTGACCGGCAAAGTTTGGAAAGGGGAGTACAATATCCGTTTTTACAGAAACCCGAAAGCGTCAAAGCGAGTGTCTGGACGGGCAGTTCAAGTGTGGAACTGGTCAGTGCATTGAGGAGAGTCAAAAGTGCAACAGGAAATACGATTGTGCGGATGGATCCGATGAGGTTACTTGTGGTAAGTGCAAGTGGGTGGAGAAGTCTGAAATTAGCCACACAAAGATGCAAAAACCTTGCTAGATTCTCTAGATCCTACGTAAAGGAAAACGAGACGTAGAATGTCTGCGTCTCCACTGTGAAGAGCGTTTTGGCAAGTTTAACTGAACGCGTTCAAAAATGGAGACACAGAGATGCGAGACGATTCTACCGAGCGCCCACGGAACGTCTCGCCTCCCTGCGTCTCCATCTTTGCACAGGCACGCTAAACTTGACAAAACGCTCTGCACTGCGGAGACGCAGAGTGTTCGATAGAGCGCGCTTGCACTTTCTTGGGGTCTAGGACGCCGAAAAAATTCGAAAATACTGTGGTGGGAAATGCTGTAAAATAAGATGTAAAAAATGTAAAAATAAACGCGAATTTTTGAAAAAAAAAACAACTGTTTCTCCTCATGTAGTACACAGCGCCCATTTCTCTACGTCTCGACAGTGTAGAGCGTTATGCCCTTTTAACGCGTTCAAAAATGGAGACACAGAGATGCGAGACGATTCTACCAAGCGCCCACGGAACGTCTCCCGTCTCTGCGTCTCCATCTTTGCACACTAAGCTAGGCACGCTAAACTTGACAAAACGCTCTGCACTGCGGAGACGCAGAGTGTTCAATAGAATATATTCTTGGGGTCTAGGACGCCGAAAAATTCGAAAATACTGTGGTGGGAAAAGATGTAAAATAAGATGTAAAAAATGTAAAAATAAACCCGAATTTTTGAAAAAAACAACTGTTTTTCCTCTTGTAGCACACAACGCCCATTTTTCTGCGTCTCCACAATGTAGAGCGTTATGCCCTTTTAACGCGTTCAAAAATGGAGACACAGAGATGCGAGACGAATATCCATCCCCAAGAGTTGGTTCTCCCGGGCGCTCGCCCACGGAACGTCTCGCGTCTCTGCGTCTCTATCTTTAACTTGACAAAACGCTCTGCACTGTGGAGACGCAGAGTATTCGATAGAGCGCGTTTGAAATTTTGTAGGGGTTGTGGTGGGAAAAGATCCGAAAGGAGATGTGAAAAATGAAAAAAAAATAACTATTTTCCTCGTGGAGTACACGGGATCGTGGTAAATTGAAATTTTTGAAAAAATTCTGAAAAAAACTATCTTTCTTATATAGAAAATTTTAGATTAGTCTGTGTGTTTGTTTGTGTGTCTCACACACGAGTTTGCAGTCGACAAAACTCGATCGCGCGACCTTTCGAATGACGTTCAACCATGCTAACCACTATCACAGGTGAAATGCGGTGGATGCATATAGTGTCCGTATTTGAATCATATCGTGCATTTATGTAAATTAGGTTCTAGATATTTAATAAATCCGCGTCTTTTGATTAACGTTTACACATTTTACTAATTCAGCCACAAAACTCACGAAATTTGGAAGAGCTGAAAACAAAAATCAGTGCTTTTACAAGAAAAAAAACTTGTAAGAATAGTGAAAAAAATGAAGGGGCAAAGTCGCCAAATGTCGCAGGATTGTGTATATACATTCAATTTATTTATTTTAATGCAAAACATAAATAAAAAATTATTATATACCGTCCAATGGACGAAAAGAACGACATGATTAAAATACGGACACTATATGCATCCACCGCATTTCACCTGTGATACCACAAGGGTCACGAGAACTTGAGAGAAATAGGGAAAAGAAATAATTACTATTTGTATTATAAAAAACAAAAATCAGTAAAAATAAATATTTGACGAAGGCGACTTATTCGCCACAAGCTGCAAGCTTGTTTTTAAATAAATTTTTCCACAAAAAAGTGGGTTTTCCTCGTGTAGTACACGAGCTGACTTTTCTGTCGGCGTCTCTTCAAATGATCGCGCGCAAAAAAATGGGCGGGGTTTGGTTTCAGTAACCGTTTCATTTCAGATTACTACCTTGCCGTGCAAAAGTACCATGAGGCCCAGCAACACCAGCAGCAGCAACACCAACAGCAGCAACATGCTCCAGCACCAGCTCCAACTGCAGCTCCAGCTTCAGCTCCAGCTCCAGCTCCAGCCGCAACTTCCATCGAATCCCTCGACGAATCTGACCTGGTCTGCTCTGACCAAGAATTCCGATGCCCCTACCTCTCCGAAACTCGCTGCTTCCACTACGACAAACTCTGCGACGGCAACGATGACTGTGGCGACGGTTCAGACGAGGCGAACTGCGATTCCAACGAAGATCAAGACGCCCCGGCGGCCCCGATCCCTCCACCACAACCTGCCCCGTCGCATATTCAAGAGCAGCCCACCAGGTGTACTGTACAGCAATTCGAGTGCAAGGCGGACGGAAAATGTGTGGACAAGGCGTTGGAGTGTAATCACAAGTATGATTGTGCGGACGGGTCGGATGAGACGGAATGCGAGTATTTTAAGGCGGCGATGGCGAGGAGAGCCGGGGAACAAGTGGCATCGAGTACGGTGACACAGCAAGCCGCCCAACCCGCCCAACCAGCCCCCCAGCCATCCCACGACCAACATGAAGAACACCGAAGACGGTTGGAAGAGCACCGCCGACGCGAAGAAGAGCACCGACGTCGCCAGGAAGAGGAGGCTCGAAGCCGGGCTGCACAACAACAATCTTTGTTGCATGCCACTCAAGTTGAGAGCACAGAAGTGACGTTCCATGATGAATACGACGGGGATAGTGGTGTGGGATGTTTGGAGCACGAGTTTCAGTGCGCTATTGGGGAATGTATTGATAAGTGAGTGAGCTGTAAATTTTGTATTATGTTTTATAAACCTAAATGCCTAAAAAATCCATTAAACTGCAAGCAGCGCCGCGGTTGCGTCGCGTGACAACGCTGCTGCTTGTCTGCGTCTCTTCTCGTTGTGTACGAGACGAGACGAGACGAGATGAGCTGTTGCTTATGTGTAAGCGACGAGGCGAGGCGAGACGCAGACAAGACGAGATGAGACGCAGACGAGACGAGACGAAACGCAGACGATCTACTGCTGCTTTCTAACCCCAATCGATTTTTTTTCACTATTTTCCTTCCAGACGCCGTGTCTGCGACACCCGACCCGACTGCCTCGACGCGTCCGACGAGCAAAATTGCGCGGATCGTGCTCCAGCCGCAACGGCCAACGATCATCAGCAACCTGCGCCAACTGTCAACAATTATTCGGGTCAGTTTGCCACGCTTTAAGTGCTTTAGGTGCTCATGGGATCGGATCGGATCGTATTGGATCGGATCGCATTTGTTTGGAAACACTTGCACTTTCTTTTCCCACCATACTTTTGCTCTTGGGCTTTTTCTCCTTCTTGTTCCTTTTTTTCTAGCAGTGTGTAGAATTCCTCTGATTTCTTTGGCATATTACGATGATTCACCGGTCGGGAATTGTTTTGGGACCGAGCGAACGCACGAAAATAAGATAAAAAACAGGGAAGATCATTTTCTCGTGCCTACTGTTAAATATATTGAAAACTAGGTATGAGTCATTTTTAAATTGCAAGTTTCGAAAAAAAAAATGAAGGCGCCTGTGATTCTTTTTTTCGAAATCAGTCCTATGCGAGAGGCCAAAATAGGCTCAAAATAGGCATGGGCCTGTAACAGGCTTGTACAACCTTTAATATGCCTTTGAAAGAAACTTGTAATAGGCTTATGAGACAGCCCTATGTTAGGCTTATGTACAAGCCTATAATAGACCTAAAATAGGCCTATTCGATAAACCTTTAGTATGCCTATACAGGTCTTTAATATGTCTTTAAAACAATATCTGTAATAGGCCTATGAGACTGACCTATATTAAGCCTATGTTACAGGCCTAAGAAAGACCTGTGCGATGGGCCTAAAAAGGCCTTTGCAATGGGCCTATAACAGGCTTATACAGGCCATTAATATGTCTTTGAAACGAACTGGTAATAAGCTTATGAGACAGGCCTAAAATAGGTCTAAAAAATGCCTATAATAGGACTTTTCGATGGGCCTAAAGTAGGCTCAAAATAGGTCTGTTCGATAGGCGTTTAGTATGCCTATACAGGCCTTTAATATTTCTTTGAAACAATATCTGTAATAGGCCTATGAGACTGACCTATATTAGGCCTATGTTACAGGCCTAAGAAAGACCTGTGCGATGGGCCTAAAAAAGCCTTTGCGATAGGCCTATAACAGGCTTATACAGGCCTTTAATATGCCGATACAGGTCTTTAATATCTCTTCGAAACGAACTTGTAATAGACTTATGAGACAGTCCTATATTAGGCCTATGTACAAGCCTATAATAGACCTATGCGACAGGCCTAAAATAGGCCTATTCGATAAACCTTTATTATGCTTATACAGGCTTTTAATACTTCTTTGAAACGAACCTGTCATAGGCCTATGTGACAGGCCTATAATAGGCCTATGCCATGGGCCTATCCTAGGCCTTTGCGACAGACCTATAACATGCCTAGTTTAGCAATGGAGCGCGCTTGCATTGACGCTTCACACAGATCAAATTTAATAGTTTTTTTTAGAACATTTTAGTGTTGTGAGCTTACTGGAAATAAGCTGAAATTAGCGTGTTGTCTGACGTCTGTAGTCTATACAAGGGCTTCGCGCAATAGGCCTACGCGATAGGCCTATTATAGGTCTCTGCAATCGACTTAAAAAGGCCTATGTGGTTGACCTATAATGAGCCTGTGCGATGAGCCTATTACAGGCCTTCTGCGCAAAACCAGTGCAAGGCAGTACACTACAGATCAATCTATGAAAAGACCTACGATATGCCTATCGTAGGCCTTTTCATAGACCCTCTGTGACAGGCCTATTATAGGCCTGTACGACATGCCTAAAATAGGTCTGCTACGTATTCGGGACCAAAGGTGGGACCCAAAAAAATTTTTTTTTGTAAAAAAAAAACAAAAAAACGTTTTGCCCACGGCTCCCTATCAAAAAAAAAATAATAAATTGTTTGTCTCGCGCGCATTATCAAATAAAAAAAAACAAAATGTTTTGTTCCACCCAAAAAAAAAACTGAAAAACAATTTTTTTTGGTCCCACCCCTGTTCTGGACCACGCTATTGACCTTTTTTCAATTGAACTTTTTCCGAGCACCGTTTCTCGCGTCTCTGCGTCTCCAAAATTGGCAGAACGAACGCTCTACACTGTGGAGACGCAGACGCGTTTGCCAAGTTCCTTGCATAACGTTCTGCACTGTGGAGACGCAGAGAATAAGGCGCGATGTTGCCTTTGTCTTTGTGTAGGGTCTAGCCCAATGCTTTGCGAAATTTCAATTAGTATTTATGTATGTATGTACACACATATTTAAAAGAAGACAAATCACGTTTGATTCCATCAATTTTCCCGCAGGCCTACCATTAGTTTCAATCACCATCATCTTCATCTTCATCATAACAATATTTCATTGACAATTTTCGTCGCAAGCGCTACGCAAGCGAGCGAGGCAACGCGCTTTCTTTCCAATTTCCTGCTGACCCAGAAGACGTGAAAATGGTCGCAAATTATCCCGAGATATTGATAAATCTTTTGCGGGACGGCGTGCACGCGTTCAATCCGTTCCTATCATTCCACACAATCTCTAGGAAATTGCGGTTCCGCCCGGTGTGTGTGTGTGTGTGTGTGTGTGTGTGTGTGTGTGTGTGTGTGTGTGTGTGGGTCCAGGAGAGCCAGAAAAACGATGTGTACACATAAATAAATAAATGCTTAACAACAACAACAAGATGAAAAATTGGCTGCCATTGAGTGAGTGAGCACAATGAGCTCCTTCTCTCTTTTTGTGCCCCAGCCACCTCGTCACTACGTCCGTCCGTCCGTCCGTCCGTCCGTCCCTTTTCGCGTTTACTTGGCAAGTTACGTTGTGTGGTGATAAACATGTCAATAATCATTGCAACGTCTTCTTCTTCTTCTTCGTATTCCCCATCTTCATTCCCTCCGTTATCATTTCCCTTCTTCATCTTCATCTTCTTCTTCTTCCAAACAACAGTAATGTTTGCGGTTTGTGTGAGGCCACGCCCATCTGTATCTCTGCCGATTTTTCGTAAAAGGATAGAAGGGGGCGGAGCCTATTGTGTGTAAGAGACTCCGAACGGCATGTACACCTTTTTCTGTGATATATTGCGGGTTCGCCTATTCGTATGGCTACGCCATGAGGACTTTCACTTTTCCATTTTTTTTTTTGTAATTATTTATTGATAATTTGATCGTTTTGCAGGGTGCTGCATAATTATTGCAACACTTTTATTGCACTGATGAAATGCGGTGGATGCATACATTCATATAGTGTCCGTATTTTAATCATGTGATCCTTTCTGAATTTTTATAACCTTTGGATGGCTCAAATACGGACGCTATATGCATCCACCGCATTTCACCGGTGCTTTTGCCCTCCTTTACGCTTCTTCTTTTCTCTCTCTCTCTCTCTCTCTCTCTCTCTCTCTCTCTCTCTCTTTCTTTGTCTCTTCCTTATCATCTTTAAAAAAAAGCTAAAGCACCCTATTAATGCTCCACACCTAAAGCAGTGCCTACACCTTATCATCTATACTTTTCCTTTTTGTTTTTAAAAACTGTTGTGTATCCATGCCAGAAAATGTACGTAGATGTATGCAAAATCCTCCAACGCAATTAGTCGGTGCGGTACGGTGTGGACAGGCGGGTGGGCTGACGGTGAACTAGGCCACTTTGATGACCAGTGATAATGCGCCGGCCGCCACCAAGATCATTATCACTTGTACTACTATACAGGGATCATTATATCCACCCTCAAAGTACGTGTGCCAAAGTGTCACGAATACGTTGACAAGGTGTCAAAGTAAAAGTGAAAGGAAGGCAAGCTGAGAGCACGGGCACGGCAAAAACGTGAACAATTGGGAAACTGGGAGAGAGAGAGAGAGAGAGAGAGAGAGAGAGTTGAGTTGACATGCGAACAACAAAGTGTAAAGTATAGATGTTGTTTAGGATGTGTGATGGGATAGTGAGACAGGCGCAGAAAGAAAGGAAAGTTGTGTGAATTCTCCAAGGACTCTTTTCCTTTTTTCCGATTCTCGAGGCTAACGTCTTCCTCCCCCCCCCCCCACATGTTTATGAGTTGTTTCATTTATTTCCCTACATGATTGTCATCTCGTCACCCACCCTTCCTTCCCAGAGGAAAACAGCCAAAATGGGTGTGTGTGTGGGGGTGGGTGTCGTCTCATTTATAACCGCTTCAATAATTATCGGCATTTTGATTTGATTATCAACGCGCCCTTTTCCAGGGGACCGGTTCTCGAAACACTAAATTCACTTTTCACACCTCCTCGCACGCTTACTTTCTAGTCGATTTCACAGATGAACTGTTCAAACGCTGTTTTTTTTCGTGGATTTTTTGCTTGAATGTCTTTCCGTTGGGTCCTGTCACGGGCTAGTACAGGGACGGATAAATTATTGAAATGGTTTGTGCATTTTTTTCATTTTAGGGAATTTTTGACACGCCTTTTATTTTGGGGGCAAATCGCCCAGTTGCTGTTCATTACAGGGTGGCCGATAAGTATAGGACGTTTTGAAAGTGCTCCCATTTTTTCAATTTGAGGATTTTTCGAGAACAACCTTTATTAAACAACAAAAAATAAGCAGAAAATTTGATTTTACAAGAGAATTTCGAAGTTGGATCCACGAGCTTTGACACAGGCTCTCAAACGTTTCTTCACCGAATTGACAGTGCGCCGCAGGTATCCGTCGTCGATCGAAGCCCATGCTACCTCGAGAGCGGCCTTCAAGTCATCGACAGTAGCAAAAACTTTTCCCGCGATCTTCCCTTCCAACATGCCCCAAACGCTGAAATCCATCGGATTGAGATCCGGGCTGGAAGCAGGCCACAAGTTCTTGTCCAGGAATCCAGGGAAATGCGCCTCCAAGACGGCCAATGTCGATCTCGAGCCATGGGACGGTGCCCAGTCTTGTTGAAGGATAAATGGACCACCAGCAAAGTGCTGAGTGACCCAGGGTAACAAATTATCCATCAACACAATCTTTTGGTACACCTCCGAGTTGATTTTCACATTTCTTTCAATGAAAACCAACGGAGTTTTACCGGTTGCCGTGATACCGGCCCAAACCATGACACTTTTCGGGAAAAGGCGGTTATGGGCAAGACGACGTTTCGGAGACATGCTGTCATCCTTTGACAATAACTGTCTCTGGTTTTGACGGTTGGGAAGAGGTTCAATAGTGAAGATCTTCTCGTCTGTCCAGATAACGTCAGAGACGCGGCGCACTTGAAAGTGCTGGAGTAATTTTCGGCATTTTTCGAGTCGCATCGCTTTCGATTTGTCCGAGAGGTACTGTCCACGACGTAGTTTGTAACTTTTGAGCTTCAAGTCGTTCTTGACAATCGATTGGACAGTGGATCGGGCAATTCCAAGCTGTGACGCCATCCTATTGAGACTCAATCCATCATTTCGAATGATCCGTTTCTTGATGATTGCACGAGTATTCCGGGTGTTGACAGAACGTGGACGTCCGCTTTTTTTTACTTCAGAAGCATCTCCTCGCTTTTTGATAGCAGCGACAACGTTTCGAACCGTCGAAGACGAAATTTGAAGGCGTCGAGCGATCTCAGCACTTCCGAGGCCTCTCTTGAACAAGAGTTCAATGGAAGGACGATGAGGAGAACTTTTCATAGCTCGGCGATATGGAGAAGTGAGAACAAATGACTGAGAAGCTTACTTATATAGTCTCTGGACTTTCGAAAAGTTTCGAAATTTTTCAAAAATATCCCTTGGCACCGTGCCAGGGAACGCTGAAAGCGAGCGTCCTATACTTATCGGCCACCCTGTATATGTCCATGTCAGATCTGCCTTAAACCTGTGGAAATTTGCTCACTAACTTCCCCGGGCAGACCTGCCGAATCCCATAGCAATTCGCTCACTAGCTAGTCATTGACTGGCCATTATCTGCTCATTTTCTGCCCATTAGTTGTCCATCGGCTGCTCCATTATCTGCCCAGTGTCTGACCATAAGCTGCTCAGGGCCGATCTGCCGGATCCTGTGGCAATTTGCCCACTAGGTAGTGATTGGCTGTCCATTATCTGCTCATTTTTTGCCTATTATCTGGCCATTAGCTGTCTATTGGGGGACAATTAGCTGCCCATTAACTGGCTTTAAGCTGGCGATTAGCTGCTTATAAGCTGACCATCAGTTGCCCTCTAGCAGCCCCCTAGATGCCCATCATCTGCCCATTAGCTGTCTATCAGCTGCCCATCAGCTGCCCGGGCAGAATCGCCAAACCCTATGGCAGTTTTCCTTTTAGCAGCCCTCTAGATGCCCATAATCTGCTCATTAGCTGTTCATTAGCTGTCCATCAGCTGCACACTGGTGACCATCAGCTGCTTATCAGCTGCTCAATAGCTGCCCATTAGCTGCCTATTAACTGCTCATTAGGTGCCCCGGATTCCCGTGACAATTTCCTATTAGCTGCGCATTACATGCTGTCTTGTAGACTCGCTGCGCGTTAGCTGCTCACTAGCTGACCACCAGTTGCCCATCAGTTGCTCGTTAGCTGCCTAGTATCTGCCCATTCGCTGCCCACCAGAGTTTCCTAATACCGCGTCCAAAGTTCGAAAAATTCCTGAAATCAGGTGTTTTTTGCAGTCGAAAGTGCCACAAAAGATTTCAGAAAAAACGGTTGAAACCGACGCTACCGTAGTTGCTTCGCTGCGAGACCTTCTATGTTTGAACTTTCATTTTTTCCGTAAAAAAGAAAAATTGAATAGATGTGGGAAAATTCAAGTTCAAACATAGAAGGTCTCGCAGCGAAGCCACTACGGTAACGTCGGTTTCAACTGGAACCGCCTGTTTTTTCTGGGATTTTTTGTGGCACTTTGGACTGCAAAAAACTCTTGATTTCAGGAATTTTTTGAATTTTCGACGCGACATATCAAACAAAGAATCAGCCCCATAAATTAGTTCACCTTGAAATCCGTGATAGCTCTATTGTGAACCACCTAAAAAATTGCTGTCAATGCAAAAAATGACCTTTTGATTTTTTGGCTGCAACTATTTTTTTTTCAGAGAAGAGATAGCTACTTGCGATGTCTGTGAAAAGGTAGCAAAATGATTCACAGAAATGATATTTCTTTGATTGAAAATGTAGGAAAAAAAACTGATGCTTTTGAGGCGGAGGCGAAGTTCTTCCTCCTTAGTTTACGATCCCAAAGTCATTAATCAAAATGAGTCAGAGTCAAAAAACTATAAAACAGTGAGTGACCCCCTGAACTCGCTTAGAAGTCGATCCGTCTTTTGACTAACAGTAAGTAAATGCCTAAACGCACGGCCTGTACAAGACTTGCGCTATTTCTCGCTTCTCTGAGTCTTTATTAGTGCCCATGTCAGAACGAACGCTCTACACTGTGGAGACGCAGAGAATGCAGTTCGGTTGGGCGCGTTTACCTTCTGGGCGTGTGTAAGTGTCCCAACAATGCGCTAAGAAGTGTACCCACCCAATAGCCAAATTAGTTTAAGTTTGTTTGCATCATTTGTCTGCGGTTCAGTGATCAATTTCCGATATCATATCACCTACAGTCTCCCACCACCACCATTTCCCGCGCTTCCACATGAACGAAATTGAATCTTTGGCTTCTCTATGTGATCTCGGATCACTTGTCCTTTGCCTTCGCAGACCGCAACCAGATCCCAGATCGTGGAAAAGTGGATAACGTAGGAGAAGGAAGGGATAGAGTTGAAAGGAGCAGAGCTTTCTAATCTTTTCTTTCCATTTTTTCTTCTTCGCCTATTCTTTTTCTCGTATCTTCTTGTCACTTGCCACAAGTCACTTGTCAATTGGATTGTTTGGCAATGGGCAACAAGTGGAACCTCTAAACCTCTGAATTCAGAATCCTTTTTCGGTATTCTTTTTTCCCTGTCACCACAAACCGCTCAGTCACATCGACGGCAGCGGCATCAGCAGCAGAAGTAGCAGCCACACCCTTTTTCAATTCATTCCGATGCGTATTCTTCTTCGTCTTCATTTCATTTCTTTCTACATTTCATTTCATTTCATTTCGTTCTTCATTTATTTCCCGCCCACTTTTGATCTACCGCCGAAAGTTTGCCGCCGCTCTGTTTTTTTTTGCTGGCTGTTGGGAAAATAGAGTGTGTTGGCGTGCGAATCAATCTTGTTCCACTTCCTGTGTCCATATGGACGGACTGGTTAGTCTGTGTGGACAGTGAAAAGGTGCAAAAACGAACTAGACCCTTTTAGAATTTCTGTAACAAATCTCAATTGGCCTTGTTAGTTTCGAACAGTGCTTCAGTGTGGTTTATTTACCGTCTCCCTCTCTCTTTCTTTTTTTCATCTAGAACCATTTTCTGAGGCTACTTTTCAACTTTTGTTTGCACTGTAGGTGAGGAGCAAATTGGCACAGTCAGTGATCAGATGTCAGTGAGCGCAAAGCCTGATCTCAACCGACTGCATTTTGAGTCGCTACGCAGCTAATTTTGCCGTGGAAATGGCTATTTGTCTGGCTCTCGGACGTTTCGAAAGTGTGACGTTTCGAAAGTGGACTTTTCGAAGGTTTTTCTAGATTTTGTCGACGCGGTGTTTCACACAATCGTTTTAAAAAGCTTTTTAAGGAAAATTCCTCAAACACTGCGACGACAAAATCTAGAAAAACCTTCGAAAAGTCCATTTTCGAAACGTCTACCTTCGAAATGACCGAGAGCCATTTGTCTGGCGCATACTTGGCACCTAATCAGCTCAGAAATACGTTATTAAAAATGGCTATTAGCCATTGAAAATGCGGTGGATGCATATAGTTTCCGAATCTGAATAATGTCGTGCCTTATTGTCCATTCGCGAAGAAAGCAAGTGCGCTCCACGAAACTTAGTACTTCGTGGATTTCATTTTCGTCGCCAAATTATTTCATTTCACGTGTAAATTCAACGTGAACTGAAATAATTTGGCGACGAAAATGAAATCCACGAAGTACTAAGTTTTGTGGAGCGCACTTGCTTTCTTCGCGAATGGACAATAAGTGTTCATATTAGGCTCTGGCTGTGCAATAAATACGCGTCGTTCAGCTACAAAAATCGCGAAATTTGAGAAAATGAAAAAAAAAAAACTACTAAAAAAACTTTGCAAGAAAAGCGACGAATTCGCCAAATGGCACAGGCTTGTATCTTATGAATTTTTTTTTCTATTAAGACAAAAAATTTATTAATTATCATTATATTTACTTACTTACTTACTTACTCACTCACTTCCAATGTCCCATATGGACGACATGCTTTAAGTACGGACACTATATGCATCCATCGCATTTCCCCTGTATAGATGGCATCTAATCAGCGCGCAAGTGAGAAAAATACCAATGGAAAACGACTATAGACATTACTGGCGCATAGTTGGCACCTAATCAGTGCGCCAATAAGGAAAAGCCATTTAAAACGGCTATTAGCCATGTTTGGAACCTAATTTGAGTGTGTACATATAACGTAACTCTCTCTCCCCCTCTTTCCCTTCCATTCTCCCGATTTTTTTTGCGCCTCCATTGTTCTCCGGCAAGTCACGCCTGATCCGAATGTAAAGTATGTAACAAAGCGGCAATTTTGATTTTTATACGGATTGGATTTATTCGAAAACACATGCAAAAAACGCTCCGCACGGCCAGATGCCGCCGTCACATTCAACCCTTCCTGTGAATGAATTCATCCATTTTTCATTCCGTACAGCCCGGGCCTGACGGAGTGAGTTTACCCCCAATTTCATTATTTAGGTTTGGCTTTCTGTTTCTTTTTGCGTAACTCTTTTTCCTCTTTTTTCTTGCGTACAACAATTTGTTTGCCTCCTCCTCCTCCTTGCCTGCACACACACACACACACACACCCTCTACTATCATTGAAAAATCAACAACTCTCCTCTCGAACTCTGTGCTCCGACTCGGGGCACGAGAAAGGGCGGTTATCAGTGGTTTTAAAGCCTTTAATGTTGCAATTTTTAATGAAAAATTCCAAAAATTCCTACTTGAAGGACAGGTGCCCCTCTGTGTTAGCGGAACCAAACAGAACTGCTATTCGCCTTCCTTGCTATCACTTCAAGACCGACCAAGGTCATAAACCTTTCTGTTTTCATATCCCATCATTTTCAATCAATCTCACTCTACTTTTTTTTTTTACTTTTTTTGACCGCTATTACAGTACCCAATTAAATTATCTTCTCCTTCAGGGTTCTTTTCATTCCAACAAATCCGCGATCCGATCCGATCCGATCCGATCCGATCCGCTCATCGGTTGACCCTTGAACGCCGAGCCAGCCAGCCAGCCACAAAATGCGGTTGTCGATTGTGGTGGTGGCGCTGTGTGCAGCGCTGCTGGCCACCGGCGCCGATGCGGCACGTTACCGCAAGTATAGACAGACCTGTGAGTTGGGCACACAGCATGCATCTTGAAACAATGAATCTGTTATCCCTTTTTTGTCTGCGTCACTCTCTTCAAATAGCACTGTAATTGGGTTGCGTTGTTGCTCGCAAAGTGGGCGGAGTTTCATTTTTTCATGATGTAACTTGGTTGAAAATTTGAGGGTTAGAGCCCTGAAAATTTGGATGAACACATTTTTTAGTGCCGAATGGTTCCTGTCGATTTGAAAATTTTGAGGCTTTTTGATTAAAAAAAATTTCCAAAAAAAAAATTTTCTCAAAAACATTGAAAAAATTTATTTTTGCAAAAATCCCTAATTTACTTGTAAAATAAAGTAGTGTACCTAAAATCACAATTGCCATCAATTTCAGGTTGATCAGACCATTTTCAATCGAGTTACAGCACTTTAAATATCAGGGTCCCCAACTTTCGGCAAACTTTTTGGAAACTTTCTGCAAACTTTTTGAAAAATTTTTGCAAACTTTTTGGAAACGTTCTGCAAAATTTTACAGGCTATAACACTATCAAAATATATTATAAATCTTGTAAAAATTCTAAAAACTTTGAATCAACTTTCCGCAATCTTTCTGCCAATTTTCTGCAAACTTCAGGCAAATTTTCGGCAAACTTTATACACGTTTTCTGCGGTTTTTAAACAAATTTAAAATTATTCAACCCTTGCAAACACTCTACAAACTTGCGGCAAACTTTCTACAAACTTTTGACAAACTTTCCGCAAACTTTCTGCAAACTTTCTGCGTACTTTCTGCAAATTTATAGCAAACTTTAAACTATTTAAAGTCTTGCAAACACTCTACAAACTTTAGACCAACTTTTTGCAAACTTTGAACCAACTTTCCACATACTTTGAACCGACTTTCCACAAACTTTGAACCAACTTTCCGCAAACTTTAGGCACCATTTATTCAAAATGCTGTATTAAACTTGGCTGAAAATAGTCCGATGAACCCAGACTCAACGGAAATCATATATTTGGGTCAAATTCTTTGTTTTGGACACAAACTGAACGTTTTGAAAAAAATTTATTTTTTTTTTTGAAAATTTGAAAAAAAAATTTTTTTTTGGAAAAAATTGAAAAAATCGATAAATAGTTACTTTTTCAGAGAGAAATTGTTATTTCATTTCAGATACGTTTCTGTATTTCAAACACAAATGTGAAGCTGTAAAATATTTAAAAAAAATTTGAAAAAGAAATTTTTTTTTGGTCAAAAATAAAAAAAAATTTTTGAAATTTTTTTTTTGAAATTTAAACTTTTTTAATTGGTATGCAATAATTTTGAAAATAAAAATTCACAACCTAGTATCTCTCCGTTCAAAAGTAAAGCTCCAAATGTTTTTGTCCTTCAGGGCACGACGCTTCTCTGCGTCTCTATTTTGCAAGCGTTGGCAGAAACTTGGAAGAATGCTCTGCACTGTGGAGACGCAGAGAATGCGTTAGCGCGCGAATTCATTGATATAGAAATAAGATATATTTAAGTGAATAAGTTTAAAAAAAAAGTCCTGCTCTCAATCTCCATATTTTTCCAGACCAGGACATTGACACATCCGACGAGGTCTCCGACATCCAAATCACAGTATTCCCAACCGAAAAAGAGGTCCGCGACGGACGCGACGTCTCATTCGACTGCCGCGCTCGCACCTCTGACAACTCGGTCTACCCCACCACCAGATGGGCTCGTGTCGGAGGACCACTTCCGGCGTCCGCCCACGATTCTGGAGGTCGTCTCACCCTGAACCCGGTCTCCCTTGCCGACGCTGGTACCTACATCTGTGTGGCCGAGTACAATGGACAGTCCGCGGAGGCTAGAGCCACCCTGAATGTGGTTTCGTGTAAGTTCAGAGGGGAGAGGAGGCCTACTAAAATTTGACCATCTTTCAGACGGACCCCAAGAAGCGTCAAACCCGCTGCGCTCATCCGGACAGTGTGCCGCCGACGAGAAGGCGTGCGGCAACAACGAGTGCGTAAAGAACGAGTACGTGTGCGACGGTGAGCCAGATTGTCGCGATCGATCCGACGAGGCGAACTGCCCGGTGACGTCGAGAAGTTGCGAGCCGAACGAGTTCAAGTGCAACAACAACAAGTGTGTGCAGAAGATGTGGCTGTGCGACGGGGATGACGACTGTGGAGACAATTCGGACGAGTTGAATTGCAGTGAGTTTACGATGTGTTGATTTTTTTGTGTACCATGAAATTTTGGCTATCAGCTATTGTTATGTGGAACAGGTCCCTAATTCGCCGTTTTTGATGGTTCAATCCCGCTTGTGCGTCAATAATGGCTGGCTTGAATGGCTGGCAGCAATTTTCAACGCGGCCAATAAAATAATAAAACGTTCCCTCGGCGCAGTGGCTCGCGTTTGCGTTACTTGCCTGATAGTGACTGATGAGAGTGAGAAGAATGTCATTTTTGAATTGGAAAATTGGTTTTTTCACTTGACAAATTGGGGAGTTCACAACATGTTAAGATTATTCAAAACAAAATCTTTATTTTAATCTAAAAACGAGCAATTTTCGTCGAAAAATGGCCGAGCTTTAGCGTTTTGAAAATAGCACTGAAAATTTAGGAAATTTTTTTGTTTTCATTGCTTTATTTGACAGTTTATTATTTT
Source organism: Caenorhabditis japonica (assembly GCA_963572235.1). Taxonomy (NCBI): domain Eukaryota; kingdom Metazoa; phylum Nematoda; class Chromadorea; order Rhabditida; family Rhabditidae; genus Caenorhabditis; species Caenorhabditis japonica. The sequence goes on along the minus strand of OY754343.1, from coordinate 17,854,917 downwards.
TTGAAAATTGCAAACCATAATCAAATAAATCAAAACAAAACCTTTATTTTAGTCCAAAAACGACAACTTTTCGTCGAAAAATGGCCGAACTTTAGCGTTTTGAAAAATTCCACGTGGAGTACACGTTTTTCTATGGCAAATATTTGTTTTCCATGCAATCATTATTTTTCAAAAAAAAAAAGACGAAAAAAGGTTTAAAAAAGGATCAAAAAGAACCAAGTTTTCGGCCACTTCGTGTACTCCTTTTGGACGTTGGAAAACATAACTTTCAAAAGTTGTCCAAAAGGAGTACACGAGGTTTTGCTGATTTTCATCATAATATGACAACTTTTGAGAAAAAACAATAAAAAGCTGGGGACATCCCACCCCGCCCCTGGGAAAAATTTAGAAAATTAAAAAAAAAATCGGATTGTCCACGGGGAGTACACGAGATCTGCCATACATTTAGAAGCTTGGGGTGCCATGTGTTTCTGATTTTTTGCGCATTACGAAGCATTTTCAAATTTATTAGTATGAGACCTTTATTTTAATTTAAAAATGAGCAATTTTTTTCAAAAAATGGCCGAACCTTAGGGTTTTGAAAATAGCACTTTTTCTAAAAGGAGTACACGACACTGCACCTTGCATCGGGAGACTAGATTCAAAATTCAGAGGAAATGGGCAATAGAGCGCACTTGCACCGCGTCTGTCTGCGTCTCTTATCTCGGCACACTCTCTCGCTCACTTTTTTTTGAAACAGATAATTAAAATGCATTTTTCAGCATTTTCTCGTTCCCTTTTTTCAAAAATCGCTCTGTTGAATGGAAGTAAAAAATTTTAGAATGTTTTTAAAACAAAGTTTATCAAAATTGGTCAATAATTACTTGTACGCTGTCAATTTTTTGTTTTTCTTTCTTTTTTGCCGACATTTTTTAGCCATAGTTTTGAATTTCTGTGTTGAAATCTTTTTTTCGAGTCTAGGATCGTTCTGGAATACGGGATTCGACAAAAATTTCTAATTTTCAAAAACGTTTTGGCACTTCAATCAACAATGAACAAGAAAAAAAATTGAATTTGTATGTGATTTTAGCGATTTACATAAGAAAAATAATTGATATATCAGTTTTCAAGTTAAGCTAAAAAAAAAGAAATGGGATAAAGTACTCGTCGCACAATTTTCGTAAGTTTTGCATTGCAATTGTAAAATTATGCTTTCTCGCCAAACCAAAGGCTGGTTTTCGTTGAATGGCACGTAAAACTGTAAATTTCAGACAAAATAAATATTAATTAAAAGGGAAAAATAGAAAATATGAATTTTCGGATAAAAAAATGCCTGCTAAAATAGAAGAACAACTAAAAATCGATAGAGTGCACGGAAGAATCGACCAATTTTCGAAAAATTTGATTTAAAAACACTCTAAAAAAAATTTGCTATCTTTTAACAGAGAGATTTTTCCAAAAATGAAACGAGAAGATACTTTAAAATGCATTTTAATGCTCTGAAAAACATATTTTCAAAAAAAGTGAGCGAGAGAGTGTGCCGAGATACAAGACGCAGACGCGGTGCACGCGCGCTCTATTGACCAATTTCTCTGGTTTTTGAAGCGAGTCTCCCAATGCAAGGTGCAGTGCACGAGGTTTTGCTGATTTTCATCATAATATGACAACTTTTGAGAAAAAACAATAAAAAGCTAGGGACGTCCCCCCCCGTTCCTGGAAAAAATTTAAAAACTTGAAGAAAAAAATTGGATTGTCCACCGGGAGTACACGAGAAACGCTCCAAGGACCAATATGTTTAGAAACATAGTGTGTCGTGTGTTTTTGGTTTTTTGAGCATTACGAACCATGATCAGATTATTTAAAATAAAACCTTCATTTTAATTCAAAATAGAAAAATTGTTGTCAAAAATGACCGAGCCTTAAGGTTTCGAAAATAGTACTGTGTTAGACCACACCTCGTGTACTCCTTTTGGACGATTTTTTAAAAATGTTCGCTACCCCACCACTAAAAACGCTTTTCCAGACGCCAAATCCTCAACCGCCGGCTGCAAACCCACCGAATTCCAATGCCACGATCGTCGTCAATGCGTGCCATCCTCGTTCCACTGTGACGGCACCAACGATTGTCATGACGGTTCCGACGAGGTTGGATGCGTTCAGCCGACCGTTGTGGATCCACCACAAACCAATCTTCAAGTGCCACGTGGATCCACGTTCTCGCTGACGTGTAAGGCTGTGGCTGTGCCTGAGCCGTACATTAATTGGCGTTTGAATTGGGGACCCGTGTGCGAGCCACCACGCTGTCTTCAGACGTCTGAAGGCGGTTACGGAACGCTGACTATTCATGATGCTCAGTGAGTTTTTGTTTTTGTTTTTGTTTTGTTTTCGCGCGCGCGCTGAGCTGCATTGCGCTGCGGCTGCGTCGCGTGGCAACGTTGCCTGACCGTCTGCGTCTCGCTCGTTTCTTGTGTTCAACAAGGCGCATTTTCGCTAGCTATCTTTCTCTCTTTGTTATCAATGGGTTGGGCAGGGTTGGGCATGGCAGGGCAGGCCTATCGCCTCCTGCAAATGTTTTTGTAAACTAATCTAAACGAAACAAAACCAATTGCCACCGCCGCGCCGCGTAAATTTACGACCTTCATTCATTGATGATAGCGCTATCTATCTATCTATCTATCTTATCACGACTTTTGTTGAGAATTTAGAAAAGAAAACGGACAAGTCTGGCAACGGGCGGTTGAACCGGTTCCCAAACACTTTCAATCAAATTTATATTATTTATATGGAATTTAATTGACCGCACACATACATACATACCTAAAAGGTGATATCATGATAATGGGGAGAATGCCCAAATTTTATAAAAAGGGGGTTTTATCGTGCTAAACTTACGCTAATTATAAGAGCCACAATTTGGAGAAAACTGCCCACTAGCTGCCTTAAACATTATTGAATTAGAAACAAAAATCCAAAAAAACATATTTTCTCTATTAAAAATTGTTTAAACTTGTCCAAAAAGAGTACACGAGGTTTTGTCAGCTGGCCTAGTAGTTTTCTCCGATTTTTGTCATTTTTTGCCAAACAATTTGTCCAATTTTGCGGAAGAAATCGTAAAAATTTATCGTTTTTGAAATTTCGGACAAAAAACGGCCACACCTCGTGTACTCCTTTTGGACGATAGTTCTTTTTTTAGTTCACACAAAAGAAAATGAGATTAACATTTATGAAGGTTCGTGTAGATTTACGGAGGGTCTGGGTAGATTTACGGAGATTAGTGTAGATTAACGGAGGTTAGTTTAGGTTTACGGAGCTTAGTGTAGATTTATGGAGATAGATGTAGATTTACAAGGTCTTTGTAGATTTACAGGGTTTGTGTAGATTTACGGAAGGTTAGTGTAGATTTACGAATGTTTCAGTGTTGATTTACGGAGGGTCTGTGTAGATTTTTAAAGGTTCTTGTAGATTTACGGAGGATCAGAGTAGATTTACGGGGGCAGTGTAGATTTACGAAAGCACAGTGTAGATTTACGGAGTGTCAGCGTTGATTCACGGAGGTTAGTGTAGATTTACGGAGGTTAGTTTAGGTTTACGGAAGTTCAGTGTAGATTTACGAAGGGTCAGTGTAGATTTACGGAAGGTTAGTGTATATCTACGAAAGTTTCAGTGTAGATTTATGGAGGGTCTGTGTAGATTTACGGAGGGTCAGTGTAGATTTACGGGGGTCAGTGTAGATTTACGGGGACAGTGTAGATTTACAGAGTGTCAGTGTAGATTCACGGAGGTTAGCGTAAATTTACGGAGGGCTAGTGTAGAATTACGAAGGGTCAGTGTAGATTTACGGATGGTCAGTGTAGATTTTTTTTCTTCGCATTTTTTCCTTTTATTTTCTCTCATTTTCTAGAATTGCTAGTTTTTACAGCAAATTTCCCGATTTTTTCCTTTAAATATATGTTCGGTCTAGTTACAGTCTTCTTGGATAAGTTTTGAGGATCTTTTTAGCGTACTTCATAACTATGACAGCAGATTTAAATACGGAAAAAAAAACTTTCTGGCTATTAGTTGACAGCCCTTGGTCTCGCGTCTCTGCGTCTCCATTTTTGCACGTTTAATGCTAAACGTGACAGAACAAAACGCTCTGCACTGTGGAGACGCAGACAAATGTAATAGGGAGCGTTTTCCTTTACGTGTCATCGGCTAATATATAAATTTCCACAAATTCACAGCATTCTATAAAACCCAAAAACTTTCTTTTTCAGACCAGTCGACCAGGGAGCCTACACGTGCGAAGCAATCAACGTGAAGGGTCGCGTGCTCGCCACACCCGACTGCATTGTGCGCGTCGTCGACGAGCAACGCCCCACTGCCCCACCACCACTACCACCAACCGCTCCACCACAAAGAGCCACGTGTGACACTCGTGGCGCCGTTTCCGCCTACCCGAACACTTATGGCAACTGCGATTGCAAGTCTCAAGTGACCGGACCGAACTGCGATCAGTGCAAACCCGGATCGTTCCATTTGAGCGAAAAGAGCCCGGACGGTTGCCTCAAGTGCTTCTGCTTTGGAGTTACTAATGATTGTAGAAGTAGCGGGTATTACCGTACCAAGGTGAGTGGGTGCATGGCATGATGATATTGAAGTGATAGTAAAGTGTAGCATGGTAAAGTTGGCGTCATAAAAATACGCCACCCCACGAATTAGGGGTTTTTGAAAAAATGCCATGAAGTTTAAATAGCGTATAAAATTTTGTGCAACCAATTTTTTAGACATTTTTTAAACAAAAAATACGGTTACAGCACCAAAACTACTGCTTACATAATTTATGAAGAACAGTTCTGAAACTTTAATTTTGGGGGTGTAATGAATAGGGGGTTACGAGCCTGAAAATTTACATGAAAAGGTGTTGAAGTGTTGTTAATGACAAGCTTACAAATTAATTTTTGATTTTACAATATTTGGAAAATTTATGATTTTTCAGAAGTTTTGAAAATTTCCAAAAAAAAACAAAGAATTTGAAATTTTATTGAAACAAAGCAGTATTCAAAAACATACTTTCTGTCAGACTTGAGTTGATCCGATCATTATAAGCCGAGTTGTGCATTTTGTCGTAAGATATGATGTCGGTATATTCAAAGTGTTGTAACTCGGCCGAAAATTGTCTGATTGACCTCAATTCAACTGATAACACATTTATTGCACTGGGACTTTATTTTTGAGTTTCAAATCTTACGAAAAAACATTTTTTTTTGAGATTTTGGAAAATTTTTCAAAATATTTTTTTCAGAATTTGTTTTTTTGCGGTAATTTTTTTTTAATTGAAGATTTATATGTGAAATTACAATTTCTGTAAATTTTGTTTAGATAGGGCCATTCTCAGCTGAGTTACAACTCTTTGGTGCATTTTGGCGTAAGATCTGATGTCTGCACATTCAAAGTGCTGTAACTCGGCTGAAAATTGTCTGATTGACCTCAATTTTACTGATAACACATTTATAGCACTGAGACTTTATTTTAGAGTTTAAATTAAATCTTACAAAAAAATTTTTATTTTTGAAATTTTGAAAAATTACAAAAAAAAATTTTTCAATTTTTTTCACCAGAAATTTTATTTACATAAACCGTTAGACCTGAAAAGGTAATTTCCGTTAAATTATGATCGATCAGACCATTTTAAGCCAAGTTAGACCGCTTTTGTGCAATTTGTCGTAAGATCTGATGTCTGCATATTCAAAGTGCTGTAACTCGGCTCAAAATGGTCCGATTGACCTGAATTCAACAAAAATCATTATTTCAGTTTCAAAACGGTAATTTGAAGTTCCAAATCTTACGAAAAAAATAAATTTTTTTTTGAAATTTTGGGAAATTTTTCAAAAAAATTTTTTTTTGATTTTTTCAATTTTTTTAAAAATCAGAATCTTTATTTACCTGAACGGCCAAATTAGAAAATGCAATTTTCCGTTAAATTAAGATTGATGGGACCATTTTCAGCCAAGTTAGACCGCTTTTGTGCATTTTGTCGTAAAATCTGATGTCTGAATATTCAAAGTGCTGTAACTGTGCTGAAAATTGTTCGATTGATCCAAAGTCAATAAAAATCCGACTGTTAGGTAAAATACTTTATTTTATCAACACATTTTGAGTTTCTGCAAAAAAAAAATTTTGTTACAATTTTCGAAAAAAATTTTTTTTTTTTTTTTTTCAAATTTTCAAACTTTAAAAATATCATAAATTCTCAAAGTTAACTAAAGTTATTTTGGGGGCTTGTGTACAACACTACGCGACACCTCTGTGGGGGAATTAGACATTTGAAAACTTGGAAAAACAGAATTAAGGAAAGAAAAATTATAAAAAAAAAGAAAAGTTTTTATTTTTGAAATTATTGTTGTGGTCCGTGTCAGTTAAAATGTTATAATGTGCATTGTTTCAGGACGCCGCTTGTGTAAGTGTTGTTTTGTCGATTTTGTCCATGTCCGGTGAAGTTTCATAGTTTATTTTTTAAAACCACTAAATCCTCCCTCAGTTCTAATCTCTCGCATGCTTCTTCTCGGCCCTCTTCTCCTCCTTGTTTCTCCGCTCCCTTATTTATTTCCAACCGAATGTGCCTGCATGCAAAGACGATCAAACCCAACTGGAACTTGCCCTTCTTCAGGACCGTCTCATGTTCGCCGGCGACGCCGAAGGAGTCACTCTGTCCGACATCGAGGAGCGATCGATTGATCGTAACGCCCCATTCACATTCTTCAAGACCGGTTACCTCACCTTTGACGGCTCTGCAAACGGAGATGGAGCCGCCAAATACTGGCGTCTCCCGCAAAGATTCCTCGGCAACAAGGTGACCGCGTACGGTGGCAAGATGGAGTTTGAAATCGAGTTTACCGGCTCGGGACCACACTCTTCTGACCCGATGGTGGTGCTCAAAGGCAACCAGAACATTCTGGTCCATCGTGTTCGTAATCAGGAGCACGTGCTTCGCTCCCAGTCCCCTGTTAGAATTACCGTCGAGACTTATGAGACCAATTATGAGCAACTAAACGGGGCTCCTGCAACTCGTGAGGACCTACTTATGGTGTTAGCTGACCTGGATGCGTTCTTGATCCGTGCCACGCATGTCACTCATCAAACCTCCACTAGCCTTGGAGACGTCTCCTGGGAGATTGCAGTGGATCGGTATACCCCTGACGGATTGGCCCTCGAGGTTGAACAATGTGTTTGCCCGCCTGGCTACATTGGAACTTCCTGCGAGGATTGTGCACCAGGGTACGAGAGAAGCGGACACGGTCCGTACCTAGGCACCTGTGTGCTCACTCAGCGTCCAGTACAAGTTCAACAATGTGGCCCTGGAGCGGTGGCGCCGACGACCAGTACGGGCACTTGTCAGTGCAAGGCATCGGTGATCGGCCCGAATTGTGATAGATGCGCTCCGAACTCTTTTGGACTTGCACCAGCTAACCCACAAGGATGTATTCCATGCTTCTGTTCGGGTGTTACCCAACAGTGCTCTGCGTCGAATTATAGGAGAACTTCAGTAAGTCTTAATGTGCCAACCCAGTTTTTTGTGTCAAATATGTTTGTATTAATTCCCTGATTCGAGCAACAAAATGCGAATTTTTCAGTTACCTGGGTTGATAGAACCGTTTTCAGCCCGGGGCATCAGATTTCACGACAACATCCAAAAAAAAAATTTTTTTTTTGAAAAATTTTCAAAAAAAAATTTTTTTTTTTCGTAAGATTTGGAACTTCAAATTACCGTTACAGAACTGAAATTATGATTTTCGTTAAGTTCAGGTCAATCGGACCATTTTGAGCCGAGTTACATAACTTTGAATGTGCAGACATCAGATCTTACGACAAAATGCACTAAAGCCGTCTAACTCGGCTTAAACTGGTTGGATCGACCGAGACTTGACTGAAACAAAATTCATATATTTAATTCTTTCTTTTAATCAAGTTTTGGAAGAAAAAAACATTTTTTTGAGGAAAATTTTGAAATTTTTTTCAAAAAATTCGAAAAAATTTGTATATTTTTTTTAAATGTTTATAACTCCAAACTGAAGTTTTTGGGCTAAAAATGTGATTTCAATTGATTTTGGGCGGGTATACCCATTTTCAGCCGAGTTACAGCACTTTGAGTGTGCAGAAATGCGGTGGATGCATATAGTGTCCATATTTGACTCATTTTGTGCATTTTAGCTTATTCAACACAATATGCACTGATTTAACGGTGTTGATTTGTATAAACTTTTTCGTAAATAATAAGAAAAATTTTTTTTTTTAAAAATTCGAAAATTGTTCCAAAATTTCAAAAAAAAAGTATTTTTTTCATAAGTTTTGAAACTCCAAACTAAAGTTTTTGGACTATAAATGTTATTTCGATTAATTTCGGGTTAAGAGAACCATTTTCAACCGAGTTACAGGGCTTTGAGTATGCAGAAATGCGGTGGATGCATATAGTGTCCTTATTTGAGTCATTTTGTGCATTGATGCTTATTTAACACAACATGCACAATAAAATAAATCCGCGTCGTTTGATTAAAATTAAGGAAATAAATTTTAAAAAATTCAGGCCAAAATATCGATTTTTAAAAAGTTTTTAGAAAAAATAATCGAAAATTTTTTAAATCGATATTTTGGTCTGCATTTTTTGGGAACTTTTGGGAGTTTTTTGTCATTTTTCCGTGAAGTTTTAGACCATTCAGAGCATTCCCCAAATACTCGCTGAATTATTTGCTGGTTGTGGCTATTTTTTTTTGTTATTTCGGGAAAAACGCCCATAAAAAAGAGAGGGGGAGAGACCACAAAATGTTTATAAAAAATTGTTTTCAGTGCGAAAACCATAAATAAAAAAACATTATTTTACGATATGTGGACACTATATGCATCCACCGCATTCCACTTGTTCTGTTTCCTATTCTAACGGCTCAATATTTACGTAGGAAAAGCTTGGATCACAGCAGATCAGATCACGTTTTATTTTTTTTTTCACCTGTCTTATATATTTATGGTAGGCAAGGATCAATAATATAAAGGTTCTAAACAGGGTCAAAAAAGCTTCTCACTTCCCACTTCTCTTTTCCAATTACTATTCTTCCAGGTCGGAATCGACTACGCCCGTGGAGATCGTGACCAACTCGAGCTCACCACCTCTGACTCTCGCCAGCCATTCACCCCACAAACCCGCCCACACGTCTCCGGACAGCAAATCGAGTTCAGAAGCTTTGAGGAGGCTCGCGGACAGACTCTCTACTGGAAACTTCCAGAAAAGTTCCTGGGAGACAAGGTGACCGCCTATGGAGGAAGCCTCACGTACACGTTCCGCTACTCTGGTCATGGTAACCCTGATCAGGCAGCTGATGTGATTTTGAGAGGAAACGATATCACGCTTCAGTACAAACATAGACAGCCGTTCCATTCGGACAGAGAGAATACGGTGGAGATTAAGATCTTTGAGACCAAGTGAGTGCAATTGTTTTCTTTTTATAATTTGAACGGAGGGAGTGCATTCTTAGAGTTGTTGAACAGCTCTTAAAATAGTTATAGTCAACTTAGAATCAACATTTATCATTTCAGCTGGCAACGCGTCGACGGCCAACAAGCCACCCGCGAGCACCTTCTCATGACCCTCGCCGACCTCGACACCCTTCTCATCAAATCCACCCACACCGACGACTCCACCGAATCCTCACTCATCTCCGTCAACTTTGACTTTGCCGAGCCATACGCCCACGGACTCACCGCCGCCGAAGTCGAGCAGTGTGTCTGCCCACCAGGATACGTCGGAACCTCCTGCGAAGACTGTGCTCCAGGATACTCCCGCACCGGTGGCGGACTCTACCTCGGACTGTGCGAAAAGTGTGAATGCAACGGACACGCCAGCCAGTGCGACAAAGAGTACGGATACTGTCTCGACTGTCAGCACAACACGGAAGGAGATCAGTGCGAGAGATGCAAGCCTGGATTTGTGGGCGATGCGCGTCGTGGAACTCCAAATGATTGTCAGCCAGAAGCCACTCGGGCTCCATGCCAATGCAACAATCACTCGCCGAGAGGATGCGATTCGTTCGGACGGTGTTTGTTGTGCGAGCATAATACCGAGGGAATGCATTGCGAGAGATGCAAGAAGGGTTATTATGGAGATGCCACCAAGGGATCGCCATACGATTGTACGCCATGCCCGTGCCCGTGAGTGTTGATTTAAATACTACCCAAAACTCGTGTACGCTCTCATTTTGTCTCGCTTTTCTAGCCTGTTGTGTTTTCATGTCTGCGTATTTCTCTCTCAGCGGTCGAATCACTAAGTAATGGTGATTGCCCTGATGAAAGTGCGCTCCGTTGATAAAATATTGGCAGTGTACCCATTTATGCGAATTCTTATTTCTTGAGTTCAATCATGAAGCGAAAAGTGGGTAATCGACGAGGCGCAGCCCCTGGGGTATGAGGAGGGAGTGAGTAAACGCGCCCGGACGCACACACGCAACGCATCCAAATAAGGCCCAAAAATAAAAAAGCGCGCGAAAAATTTCGCATGATCAGGGAGAAAAAATGATCAGGGAGACACTCCCTCCTCATACCCCAGTGCGAGCTTAGGGTAATTTAAATTTAATTTGGCCAAAATTTACAAATTTCTCTAATTTTTTGGCAAATTTTATCTACACTGTCGTCATATACGCCAGAAAATTCGTAGCCAGCGGCGAATGCCATTTTTCACTTAAAAAATCGGGTTTTTAAAATACTTTACAAGGACTACGAATCATTTTCAGATTAATCAGTATGAAACCTTTATTTTGAGCTAAAAACGAGAAATTTTTGTCATAAAATGGCCAAGCCTTATGGACCTATTCACTTCAATTAAAATGAATTTTTATGACACATTTATTCAATGCATTACTACATATTAATTAATTAATATGAATTTTTCTGAACCATTGAGCTTGAGTTTTTCTGAAAATCGCGCCTATCCATCCTGGTCAAATAAGTGAACTTATTAACAAATAAATGCATGCGCCTTTAAACATTTACTCCGAGTACAGAAAAATGATGACAAAAGATGCATTTTTTTGACCAGGATGGATAGGCGCGATTTTCAGAGAAACTCAAACTCAATGGTTCAGGAAAATTCAGATTAATTAATTAATATGTTGTAATGCATTGAATAAATGTGACATAAAAATTCATTTTAATTCAAATGAATAGGTCCATTAGGGTTTTGAAAAAAGGGTTTCGTTCAACTGAAAAATCGGCTCTGGGACGTTTCAAAACTTTTTTGCATTTTTGCGGCGTACTAGCGTACTTAAATTACCATAAAAATACCAATAATTGATAAAAGCAAAAAATAAAAACCTAATGAGCGTGCGTTTTGTTGTAAATTGGCAAAAAACGCTACGAAAAAATGCAAAAAAAATTTGAAACGTCCCAGTTTCAAAACGTCTTGTTTTGAAACGTCCCAGAGCCGAAAAATCGATATTTTTTTCAATATTTCACTCAACAAACCGATTTTTTTTCAAGGATTGTGAATCATGTTCAGATTTTTTACGTTGAAAACTTCATTTTGAGCTAAAACCAAGTAATTATTGTCAAAAAAGGGCGAAGCCATTTTTTTTTAGGGCTTTGAAAAATGAACTAAAAATGGGGAGGTTTTTTGAACATTTTGAGCAATTTTCGAAGTCAAGTAAAAAAAAAAACAGAAAGGACAGTAGGCTTTTAAAGTGAATCGTAAATGAGTGCAAAGAAAATTGATGATATACACTGTGGAGACGCAGAGAATGCGATAAAGCCCTATACGATTCCGCCCATTCATTCCCCTTCCATTTCCAGAGGCGCCACCGACTGCTACCTAGGCCCAGACGGTCAGGTCGCTTGCCGCATCTGCCCAGCCGGACTTCAAGGTCGCCTTTGCGACGAATGTGCTCCAGGATACACCCGCTCAAACAAGCCAGCCGGTCGAGTGTGCGAACCCATCGGACAGGTCAACAACGAGGACATTACGTTTGTTCAGAAGCCGCACGAAGGTGAATCTGGTGTCGCCAACAATAGCGCGTCGGCGACGCAACAACAACGTCGTCACCGACGGCGACGTATCCGCGTTCGTTCACGCTTCTATCAGCACTAGGCTTGATGTCTAGATGATGGTAGAAGCTGTTGTGTTTTGTCCTTTATGTCCTTTTTGTTTCGTCTCGCTTCGTTTCGTCTCGTATTTTTATTTTTACGTTTTGTTGTCCACGTTTGTTTGTATCTTACTATTAAATAATCTTGAGCCAAATCACTATCCCCCTCCCTTCATCCAAACTGCCACAAAATCAAATCAAAACAAATCGCTTTTTATCCTTCCTATTTCCATTTTCTGAGAAATTATGTCAATCACTGCCAATCAATAAATGTCGTCGTCTATATATGTACATGTGTCCTTCTTCGTGCCTCTGTGATGTCCCACAATGAGTTGATCTATTGTGTTTTCAAGCGAGTTGGTTGCATCATGAAAATGAGACTTCTATCTCTTTTTTGTCTGCGTCTCTCTTCTTCAAATAGCACTGTGATTGGATTGCGTGGTCGCGGGGGCGGGGGCGGGGTTTCGTTTTTCATGATGCATGCTGCAACTCGATTGAAAACACATATTATCAATCTCTGAGAGTTCCACCTGTCGCACACGGACGTAGACCTCGGTTTCGATAGGGTCCCGGTGGAACTTTCAGAGATTAATAATATGTGTATGTGTGTGTGTGTGTGTGACTTTTTGATTTTCCCTAATCTCAATTTCCCGCAGTGTTACGCGTCAGAATAATGGAGCCGCGAAGGCAGATCGCTCACCCTGGCGATCGGGTTCATTGGATTTGCCAGGTCACTGGCTACACGGTAAACCCTCTACTAACAATTTTTGAGTTTTCTGACAATTTCAGACCGAGCCAATTCACGTGGAGTGGACTAAAGTTGGTGATGTGTCCCTTCCACCCAACGCAAAGGCCTATGACGGTTACCTGGTGCTGGAGGACGTTCAGGCTGAGCAGGCCGGACAGTATAGGTGTACCGCGACCACGATAACACAATATGCGACTGATGACGCGTGGTTAACAGTTTCCAAGCGAATAAGTTGGTTTTTTGAGTTTCCCTAATCTTCTAACTTTATGTCACTAAAAATATATTTATCCATGCCCTGCAATATTTTCCCAAGAAATCATAGCATGCCAATTTTGAATGTTATATGCTTGCTGTATGCTTGAATTTAGGCGGCCGACCTCCCCAACCCGTCATCGATCCGCCCCACCTCGTCGTCAACGAGGGAGACGCCGCCGCGTTCCGCTGCTGGGTACCCGGAATCCCAGATTGCCAAATCACGTGGCACCGCGAGCATCTAGGCGGACCACTGCCTTACGGAGTCTATCAGACTGGAAATGCGCTGAAAATACCGCAATCCGAGCTTCATCACGCCGGCCGATACATTTGCTCGGCCACCAATCAGTACGGTACCGGACAATCGCCGCCGGCAGTTTTGGAAGTTAATAAACGTGGGTTGCAGTGGTTTTTTATGTGGTGTGATTTGTTAAAAGTTTTTAAATGTTGATATCGTGATTTCAAACGAGTTGCAGCATGAGAACATAAGTATGCTATCCCATTTTTGTCTGCGTCTCTTTTCTTCAAATAGCACTGTGATTGGATTGCATTGTCGCGCACAAATAAGTGGGCGGGGTTTCATTTTTTGATGCATGGTGCAACTCGATTGAAAACATAATATATAGGCGACATATAAATACCATCTGTACGGAGAGCTGTAAATTCGCTCCATTCGCACTGTGGCACGTTGACGACGAGGGAGAGCGGAAAAATTTCGCTCTGATTTCTCTGAATCTCACCCACACCAAATGCATGCGCATTCATTCGAGTTCACTGTGCGATTGGAGCAAATTTATTTGCAGCGCTTTATACGGCGTAAAGCGTCCAATAAATCATATAGGTGATTTTATTCACATATGGACACTATATGCATCCACCGCGGTTCAATTTTCACGTATTTAGACTACGTTTTTCTGTCTTTATCTATCACACAATCGCTGCCTTAAATCGACAGCACTAACCAGGAGGTCAGTAAGCGCGCTTCACCTTACAATTAGGGCAAACTATTCACCGCGGCGAATGGTGGAGAAACGATATTTTCCCATGCTATAGTTGTGAAGAGACGCAGAAGGTCAGGTGGTCAGGGAAAGGGGTAGTCTCTGCGTCTCTTCACTATCGGTGCTATATCGTGGGAAAACATAGTTTCTCTACCATTTTTTGTTCCATATTTCACTGGACGAACTATTTTTTGAGCATCACGCTCCATTTTCTGATTATTTACGTTGAAAACTTCATTTCAAGCTAAAAACGAGGAATTTTCGTCGAAAAATGGCCGAGCTTTACAATTAGGGGTTTGAAAATAACACTGGAAAATAAAAATTTTCGACAAAAATTGGTTTTTCTTCCATAGTTCCCCCAACTTTTTGAAAATTTCAAATCATTATCAAATTACTCACAATGAAAACTTGATTTTAAGCCAAAAACGGGGAAATTTCGTCAAAAATTGACCGAGCCTTAGCGTTTTGAAAATAGAACTGAAAATTAGATGAGAAAGTTGCGGTTTCAGAGGATTAGAAACTGTATTTATCCTTATTCTTTTTTTTTATTTTAATAAAAAATGTATGCATGCAGTGTGCCTTATCGAAAAAAAATTTGTCGACAAATGCCCTTTTTGACAAATTATCGACAAAAAAATTTGTCGAATTTGTCAAAATTTTGTCGACAAATTTATCGACAAAAATTCGAATTTGTCGTTTTTGTCGATAAATTTGTCGACAAAAAATGTCGACAAAAATTCGACAAATTTGTCGACAAAAAATCGACAAAAAATTTTCGACAAAAAACGACAAAAAATTTCGACAAAATATATTTTCTTGCTAGTCGACATCGGTTGCCGCGCCGATCTCATGCAAATGATAGCGATCGCGGACCCGTGATTTGTCGGTACAAGAAACTATGTATAGCCGGTTGCCTTTTCCAAGAGGGCAGCTACCAGACAGCTACCTGGCAGCTATTTGGCAGCTATTTGGCGGCTATTTGGCGGCTATTTGGCGGCTATTTGGCAGCTATTTGGCGGCTGTTTGGCGGCTATTTGGCGGCTATTTGGCGGCTATTTGGCGGCTATTTGGCGGCTATTTGGCGGCTATTTGGCGGCTATTTGGCGGCTGTCTGGCGGCTATTTGGCGGCTGTCTGGCGGCTGTCTGGCGGCTGTCTGGCGGCTGTCTGGCGGCTATTTGGCGGCTGTCTGGCGGCTGTCTGGCGGCTGTCTGGCGGCTGTCTGGCAGCTATTTGGCAGCTATTTGGCGGCTGTCTGGCAGCTATTTGGCGGCTGTCTGGCAGCTATTTGGCGGCTGTCTGGCAGCTATCTGGTTCGATTTCATACCAGTTCTATTTCGTACCAGTTCTATTTCGTACCAGTTCTATTTCGTACCAGTTCTATTTCATACAAGTTCTATTTCGTACGAGTTCTATTTTTTACGAGTTCTATTTCGTACGAGTTCTATTCCGCGCAGTTCTATTCCGTGCAGTTCTATTTCGTTCAGTTCTATAACGTAGCAGTTCTATTCCGTGCAGTTCTATTCCGTGGCAGTTCTACTCCGTGCGAGTTCTATACCGTAGCACCCACGAAGGAACTGCCCAGAATACAGCTATCCGAAATAGAATTGTAAAATTTGATGTCTTCTGCAGTTCTACAACAACACTTCGAAATTGCGCGCTGCATTATTTAGCCAATTTGTCGAAATTTTTTGTCGACAATTTGTCGAAATTTTTTGTCGAAATTTTGTCGACAAATTTGTCGAATTTTTGTCGAAATTTTTTGTCGAATTTTTGTCGACAAAATTTCGACAAATTTGTCAAAATTTTTTATCGACAAATTTGTCGAATTTGTCGATTTTTTGTCGATAAATTTCGACGAAAAACTTTGACAAATTTATCGAAAAATTTGTCGAACCTTTGTCGATAAGGCACACTGTATGCATGAAAACTTGGCAAAAAACAGAAAAAATTAAAAAAAAAATGTCGGATTGTCCACGGGGAGTACACGAAATTTTTTTCATATTTTCGAAATTTGTTGTTAAAGAAAGAAATGTTTTGAAAAGTAGCCTACATCCAAAACTTCGCGGTTTTCCAATACATTTCTCAGGCAGAGAGTTTGTATGCAACGAGACGCAGACGGAGAGAAAGCGTTGTGACGCGGCGCAGCCGCAGCGCGTGGGCGTGGGGGGCACAGAAAAACGATTGAAAATAAGCAGCTTTTTGGTGAAACTATGGCTGATTTCTGAGAAAATATGTGAGACGTGAAAAAATAGCAGTTGGCGCCAACATTCGTTGGAGCGCACTTACTGATCTCTCACTCTCCTTATTGTTAGTGCTGTCGTTTTATGTATGTACAAACGACATCATCATGCAATTCATGTAATTATTTCTCCTGTAACCCGCCTTTTTCCAGCAACCATCCCACCAAAAGTGGACCCAATCCAACAAACCGTCGACCGTGGTCAACCAGCCCGGTTCAAGTGCTGGGTGCCCGGAAACTCGAACGTCCAACTCAAGTGGTCGCGACCAGGAGGTGGTGCCCTGCCGAACGGTGTTCAGGAGCAACAAGGCATTTTGCACATTCCACGTGCCACCGAACACGAAGCCGGACAGTACGTGTGCACTGCCACTGACCCGAGAGATAATACGCCACTTCAATCAGAGCCTGTCAGCTTGAATATTAGAGATCCGGCGCCACAACGTGAGTTATAAGGCTATGAGCCGTGGAAAATGTTGAAAGCTATTGTATCCTGGTCTGAACCGCGATTACGTAATTTCAATTCGCATGGTGTCACCACCAGTGAAGCTCAATGTTAATCAGCGTGAGTGTGTCTCGCGTCTCTGCGTCTCCTATTTCGCACGCTTGGCAGAACAACCGCAACGCTCTGCGCTGTGGAGACGCAGACAGTGTGATAGTGTGATAGTGCGTTGGCCTTAACGCAAGGTTTAGTGCGCCGTTTCAACGCTCCCGCGAAATTTAAATTTTATTTTATTTTTCAACTGTTAAACAAACCACCCTCTTTACAGCCTCCGCCGCCCCACAAATCGATCCACCGGTCCAGACAGTCAACGTGAATGATCCAGCTCAGTTCAGATGCTGGGTTCCAGGACAGCCAAGAGCTCAGCTCAAATGGTCGAGAAAGGAAGGAAGACCACTGCCAAGCGGTGTCCTAGAAAGAGATGGGTTCCTGAGAGTTGAAAAGTCGCAATTGGCCGATGCTGGGGATTACGAGTGTACTGCCACGGATCCAAATGGAAATACCCAACAGTCACCACCAGCGAGACTCAATGTTAATCAGCGTAAGTTTGTCTCGTTTCTGAGTCTCCCTTTTCGCACGCTTGGCAGAACGACCGCAACGCTCTGCGCTGTGGAGACGCAGACAGTGTGATAGTGTGTCTTAACGCAGGGTTGAGCACGCAATAGAATAATCACTATTTTCAAACGCATATCTTCCAGCCCAAGCCATCCAACCACAAGTTGACCCACCAGTCCAGACCGTCAACGAAGGCGAGCCTTCCCGCATCCGCTGCTGGGTACCCGGACACCCCAACATTCAACTCCAATTCGTCAAAAGAGGCCGTCGCCCGCTCCCGGTCCATGCCAGAGTGTCGCAGGGCAACCTCGAGATTCCGCGTACCCTCAAATCGGACGAGGACGAGTACATTTGCATTGTCACCGACCCGAACACGAACAGACCGGTTGAGTCTGGTCCGGCAAGAGTTATTGTCAAGTCTCGTGAGTCTACATTTTAAATGTTTGATAATTTGCAGTTACTGTTTGACTTTTTTTTTGAACCTGCATGCTAAAAACTCTTCTTGTTTTTTCAGTGCCTATTGATTTTTTTTTTCGGTTACTGTACTTGGCGGTCTGTAATACTCTGTGAATATCCCCTTAAGTACGGTAATCAAAAAAAAGAAGCAATTTTCCTTTAGGGGCATAACTTTTGAACCAAGAGGGTTAGGATCTTGAAAATTTGCATTTATAGAGCTGTTGGCAAGCTGCCAAAATTATTTTAGAAAATTTTAAAACAAAAAAAATAAGGTTTTCCCAAAAAAAAAGGTCAAAAAGGTCAAAACATTGGTTAAAAAAATTTTTTTCGACTCAAAAACTTTTTTTTCCAGTTTTGAGAACTTTAAAATCAATTTTCGGAGCTTAAATCACGATTAAAGTTATTTTTGTTTTAAAGTTCTAAAAACTTTAAAAAAATTTTTTTTTTTTAAATTGAAATTTTTTTTTCAAATGTTTGAAACTCTTTTTTTTTCGAATTTTTTGAACTCCAGAATAAAGAATAAGACTTTAAAATTTGATAAAAATTAATTCTGTACTCATCGTACCATTTTCAGCCGAGTTATAGCACTTTGAGTATCGGGGCCCCACGGGCAACAGATGGGGGTCATGGTACTCAAAGTGCTGTAAATTGGCGGAAAACTGTCTACTCAATGCAAAATTAAGTAAAATCATAGTTTTAGAGTTAGTACTGTGTGTTAAAAATCTGAAAATTCGAAAAAAAAAATTTTTTTTTGGTTGAAAATTTTGAAAAAAAAAATTTTTCTAATTTTTTCTAATTTAAAAAAAAAAAATTTTTCGAACTTTTTGAGCTCTAGAACAAATAATAAGACCGTGCTGCAACTTGGCGGAAAACTGTCTAATCAATGCAAAATTAAGTAAAATCATAGTTTTAGAGCTAGTACTGTGTGTTAAAATCGGAAAATTTGAAAAAAAAAAATGTTTGGGACAAAAGTTAAAAAATTGTTTTTTTGACTTTTTTTAAAGTCTGGCGCCATTTCTGATGATTTTAATCGAATTTGCATAATTTTTGATAGACTAGATCATAATTACGCTATTTTTGAGTTTTGGCGCCAATTTTGATCGTGTAGATCAAAATGACGTTATTTTTGTATTTTGGCGCAATTTTCAATGGAATAGAGAAGATTTGCATTCCATAGACGCGATTTTTGATCGTCCGAGCGAGGGAGTTGCAGCATGAAAACATGAGTCGGCTATCCATTTTTGTCTGCGTCTCTTCAAGTGGCACTATGTTTGCGTGGTCGCGCAAAAATAAGTGGGCGGAGTTTCGTGTACTAGAAATATTTTGGCGCCATTCAGCTCGATTTTTAAATTTTAACGCTCTTTTTTGGTAGTGTAGCAGCTAGACTTTGATAGGCATTGAAAAAACCTTACATACCATCTATTTTCTGTTTTTTTTTTCATTCACTAACCCCCTTCCAGCAATCCGTCCAATCGTCGAGCCAGCCGAGCAAACCATCCCAGAAGGCTCACCATTCCGCATCCGCTGCTACGTACCCGGACACCCGAACGTCCAACTCTCATTCCGCAAAGCGTCCGGACACCTCAACGACGACGCCGACGAGAACAATGGACTGCTCGCCGTCCAGCGCGCCGAGCTCTCCGACGAAGGCGACTACATTTGCACCGCGCGTGATCCAGAGACTGGCTCACCAATCGACTCGAGCCCAGCCACGGTACACGTTACCAGCGGCGCCGCCCCGCCACGTCTTGAAGCTCGTTAGTTGTTTTTCATTTTTCCTACACCTACCACTTTCTTTTCCTTTCCTTTCCTTTCCTATGCACATCTTATAGTTGTAGTGTGGTTGTGCAGTGTAAAGTCACGTATGTGTATTTTCACCATAAATTCAGAAACACCTGCACATCCAGTGATCACCCCACAAACCCAAACGATCCCCGAAGGCGATCCTGCCAGGATTCAATGCACAGTTCCCGGAAATCCAGCGGCCGCTGCGCATCTTTCCTACGAGAGAGCCGACGGAAAAGCTCTGCCGTTCGGCTCCAGCGATGATCGGGGCGTTCTGACGATCCCATCCACACAACTTCAAGATGCCGGGGAGTATATTTGTGTGTACTCGCCAGAGCCAAAGGACGGACGCCCTCAGAAAACCAACCCGAGCGTTCTTCACGTTACACCTGGTTTGAACTTTCTTTCTTACTTTCTTCCCTCTTTTCTTTGTTCTTTTTTTAAGTTACCCCTCACCCCTAGCGTGTACCCCTCACCTCTGTCACCTTTCAGAAGGCACTCCACCACGTCCAGTTGCCACCCCACCACTCCTATCGGTGGCTCCTGGCTCACCAGCACGATTCAACTGCGTCGCACACTCGGACACCCCTGCACGCATCAAGTGGGGATATAAGGAGGAGAACGGAGCGCTGCCGGAGCACGTTAATCAGGACGGTGACGATATTGTGATATCGGCGGCCGGCGATGACACTGTCGGCGAGTACGTGTGCTCGGCGACCAACGATTTTGGAACGGGCGTCGCTGATCCGGTTCGACTGGAAGTCACCGAGGGTTTGCACTTTTTCTTTCCTTTTTTCTTTCTTTCTTTCTTTCTTTCTTTCCCGGCCACCTATTGTGACGTTTCTTTTAATGCATGCCAGGACGTGTTGCGTCGCGGCGCACGCACCGCGTGCACGCTTCGCAGTCAGTCCGTATAGCGCAATTGCTGCATCTCAAAAATATTCAAAAACCACCCTTTTCTCTTCAGATCAAGAGCCTCCAACAGCCGTCGTGGAGCCACGCACGTGGAACGGGAAGCCAGGAGAGCGCCATCAATTCCGATGCATCACTACCGGCTCACCTACTCCAAAGATTGTCTGGACTGGACCCGACGGATCTCCTCTACCGCACGACGTTACGCCGCTTGAGCCAAATATTCTCGACTTCTCCAACGGCCGCTCCGAACTCAACGGAGACTACACTTGCACGGCTACGAACCCTGTTGGCGAAGCCTCCGACCACGGATCGGTCAACATCGGACCATCGCTCACTGTTAAAACAAATCCGGCTGGCCCTAAGCTGATTGTCACAGTTGGTGAGCCACTTCAAGTCAAATGCGAGGCATTCGGAGCTCCAGGAGATCCGGATCCGGAAGTCGAGTGGCTTCATGACCCAGGACCGGAGAGAGGGGATCTTCCAGAGGACTTCAAACCGGTTACCATCTCTGAGCAATTTATTAGACATCCAAATGTCGGACTTCTCAACGCGGGAGTGTACACGTGCAAGGGATCCAGCGCACACGCCACCGCCACCAAGAACATTTACATTGAGGTCGTCGAGCCTTCCAGAATCGCGACAGTGTCAATCCTCGGAGGATCATCCCAGTGGTTCGATCAAGGAGAGAAGGCAGAACTCATCTGCACTGCTACCGGAAGCTCTTTGGTCGATAGGCTCGAGTGGGAGAAGGTTGATGATCAGCTGCCAACTGACGTTGAGGAGCACAATGAGCCAGGACTTTTGCACTTCCCAAGCTTCAAGGTTAGTTTGGTAAAAAATAGGATGCGTCTGTTTTGTTATGTATTTAAAATTAAAAAAAAATTTTTTTGACTTTTTGCAAACTTTGTGTAAACTTTCCGGAATCTTCTTGCAAACTTTCAGCCATGAAAAACTTTAAACTAATCATCTTCAATGTTTCAAGCCATAATAAAAGTTCTGCAAACTTCAGACCAACTTTTATCAAACTTCGAACCAACTTTTAGCAAATTTCGTGCAAACTTTATGTAAACTTCTTGCAAATTTTGAACAAACTTTTAAAAAACCTTCGACCAACTTTTAGCAAACTTTTAGCAAACTTTTAGCAAACTTTGGACCATCTTTTTACAAACTTTTAGCAAATTTTGAACCAACTTTTAGCAAACTTTTAGCAAACTTTTAGCTAACTTTTAGCTAACTTTGAGCAAACTTTCTACAAACTTTCTGCATACTTTCTGCGAGCTTTGAAAACATTTTAATCAATTTTTGAGACTATTCCAAAATTTACACAATCTTTCTGCAAACTTTTTCTAATTTTTTGTAAACTTTCTGCAAACCTTTGGACAAACTTACCTTCAAAGTGCTGTAACTCGGCTGAAAGTAGTCCGAATAAGCTAAACTCAACTGAAATAACATTTTTAGTTTAAAAACTTTGTTCTGGAGTTTTGAAAAAGTGGAAAAAAAACAATTTTTTTTTGAAAATTTTGAAAAACAATTTTAACGCTCTGCACTGTGGAGACGCAGACAAGGTCTATAATCTCAACAAATGGCAAAACACAGAAATCAATCAAACTTTTATTCAGAACTCGTACGCCGGCGAATACCGTTGCAACGGCTACCGTAACAACGAGATCATCGCGTCCGCCACCGTCCACGTGCACTCTTCCTCCGAAGAGGACGATGAGCCAAAGGTGGAGATTGAGCCGCCACGTGTTCGTGTGGTGTCACAGGGAGATAACATTGTGCTCAAGTGCTCGGTTCAAGGTGGGACATACTTTATTGCTTTCTAACACTAACACTAACCCTAAAAAGTCTAACCAAACGCCACGTGCAGATGCAAAAGCGCGAGTCTTGTGGTGGCACTCGTCCGACGATCTCGTCTCGTTCACTAACGTCGCCAACACTAACCACTTGCACCTGAAACACGCGGATCTGTGCGATCGCGGCTTCTACTACTGTACACTCGAGTCGACCAACTACGAGGTCGGCCAGTCGGCCAACATTGTCATTGTGCAGCAACAAGGACCGCTAGGTTATGTGTTTTTTTAATCTTTTGTCTGTTGTGCCTGCCAACAAATCATGTGTCTTAACGGGAAGCTTTGGGGGGAGCTTTTTCAGATCGAGAAGACGATTGGATGATGTCATTCATAAATGTCTAACTGTCTAACTTTGTCCGTGCCACGTCATCTCATCTAGTCTAACAAAATAGTGAATGAGGTTGGTTGGGCTTTTTGCTTGGATTGCTTTTCTGGGATGGGCACTAATACGAGGCAAGTGCATGCAAGCAGTCCCTACGTAAAGGGAAGCGCGCCCTGTGTGTCTGCGTCTCCGCAGTGCAGAGCGTTCGTTCTGCCAAGTCTCTGCGTTTCATCTGTGGAGACGCAGACATGCGATAAGGCGTGTTTGTCTACCTTTGCGTAGGCTCTGGCACGTCGGGGATAAACTTGATTATGCACCCAGTTTTGCCGCCACTGACGTCCAAAAAGAGTACACGAGGTGTAGCCTAGCCTCAGCAGCTGCTAGGCCATATATAGTGTACTTTTTTTGGATACTTACTTGCAAACAATTCCATTTCAGTTCATGTCTGGGCCTATACTAAATGCAGGCACACTCGCGCCACATTTGCGCCAAACTCACACTAAACGCCGATAAGGTGCCAACTAGGCGCCAGCAGTAGCTATCTGACATTTGCTACGACTAATAGCCATATATGTTCTCCCTTATTTGCGCCGAATCCCGTCAAACCCGCGCCAAATGCCGGGCGTCATTTTTCGCGACTCTGCGTCTCTACTTTGGCACGCTCCTATCTAAACAAATCTGCACTGTGGAGACCCAGACATGCGATAGAGCGCGTTAGGGCCTATCACGCCGTGAGGTGTCCCTGACAAACCAAAATTTTCACATATTTTGCTACAAAAATCATTTCCAGGAGCCGAAAACGGCGAACACTTCAAATGGGCTCTCCTGCGCGGCGGATCCCTCGTCCGCCAACTTGGCACCGAGCCAACTCTTGAAATCTCGCACGCCGACCCATCCAACGACTTTGGCGTCTACCGGTGCAACGTAGAGGACAACAACGGACTCGTCATCGGATCCGCGTACACGGCGGTGTCCGTCGGACAACAGGACAAAACTCGTGAGATTCTTAGGCATTTAAATTGATAAAATTATGATTTGGCGGGGGCACAACTGATTTGGAACACTTTTCAATAGTAAAATTTTTAAACGCGTTTTCTTTAGAAGCCCAAGTGGTAAAGTTCGACGATAAATCCGACGCCACATTCACCTGCCCAATCTACTCGGTGCCAGGCTCAAAGGTCGAGTGGCAGTACGAGAATGGAGAGTTGCCGTCCAAGGCGGTGCCAAACGGAAACACGATTGAGATCAAGGAGTTCGATGACACCTCATCTGGAACTTACATTTGCAGAGTTTCATTCGAGGGAAATGTGGTCGAAGGATTTGTGAACGCGCAAATGTTTGGTGAGTGGAGAAATTTGCGTTTCTAGAGCATAGAACTGCTACGGAATAGACGCAGACGGCGAGGCAGTGGAGCGAGAGAGTGGGGCACTGTCTCGCGGTCTGCGTCTTTGCAGTAGCAGTCCTAAAGATGTGTCGTAGACGCGATGCAGATGACGATACATTGGTGAGAGAACGCACCGCTGGCAGAGACGCTATAGAAATGAGGCACTGTCTCACCGTCTTCGTCTATGCAGGAGCTGTTCTAAAGCATGTAACTGCTACGGAATAGACGCAGACAACGATACGGTGACGCGAGAGAGCACAGCGCTCGGGGAGATGCTATAGAAACTTTCTAACCGCCTGCGTCTCGTAGCGATTAGAGAGGAAGAGAGGGAGGGAGAGACGCAGAGACGCTATCTAAACTGTCTAACCGTCTGCTTCTCGTAGCAGTTCTAAAGGTGTGGCGTAGACGCGACGCAGACGACGAGACAGTGGAGCGAGAGAGTGTGCTTTTGGAGGAGCGAACTGTCTCACGGTGTGCGTCTATTTCACTAACAGCGTGGCGTAGAATCACTACGATACGCAGACGACGAGACAATGAGGCGAGAGAGCACACCGCTCGGGGAGACGCTATAGAAAGAAGGCATTGTATCGCCGTCTGCGTCTCGTTGCAGTTAACTTTAAAAAAACGCTTTTCAGTACCCGACACCATCATCCAAGTGCTTCTCGAAGTGTCGTCCGAGTCACCGCAAATCGGCGACCGCGCCTGGTTCGACTGCAAAGTCACCGGCGATCCATCGGCGGTGATTTCGTGGAACAAAGAGGGCAACGATGACCTGCCTCCTAATGCTCAGGTATTTTATTTTTTCGTTTGAATTTTTGTACGTGGCAATGCGGGCGCGCTCCACTCTATTTGAGGCGCCACGCCACGACCGGAGAGAGTGCCAGACGAGCATACAAAAGTTCGGTGGCGCGCTTTCTCATCCTTCTTCGCATTTCTCCCAAAATCCAACCGCCACGTAACGCGCTTTCAGATCTATCCTATTCTTAAACATGACGTGGTTTGCAACACGACCGTAAGTTTATGCAACAAAAACATTGAGTATCGTGTTGATGAATGATGAACCCAAATATGAGTTTTTTGGTTGTTTTCTCGAATGATTTTTTTTTTGGCTGAATCCTTTTCCCCCTCGATTACATAATTTCAAAAACCCTTCTAGTCGGTCGAGTTGTGTCTTTTTTCATTTTCATTTTGATATGTACATACATATTGTACGGTATTGTTACGTTTGCATGTTTATAGTGGTTAAGGGGGGCGCGGAAGACGCATATGGCCGTTTTCAGTGGCTATTAGCCAAAGAGAAAGAGAGAGAGAGAGCGAGCGAGAGCGACGCGGAGAGCGCGAGAGAGACGCAGAGAGCGCGAGAGCGACGCAGAGAGCGCGAGAGAACGCAGAGAACGTGACAAAGACGCAGAGAGCGTGAGAGAGACACAGAGAGCGTGAGAAAGAAGCAGAGAGTGCGAAAGAGGCGCAGACAGAATATCCCGGAAACAGCGCACTTAAAGGAGAGAGAGAAACAAAGAGAGTGGCAGAGAAAGTTTTTGGCCATTAGCACATTTGCCGTTTTCTAGTCCCTCAAAACTACTGTAATTGAAAACCTTCTGATTTTTATTTTAATACTGCTGGCACACGGTGTTTGCGGACCGGAAATTCTAGTGATTTTTCGTTAAATCACTGCCACCAAAACGGGGAATGCGTGCCTTTTTTTACCATGATATGTGAGGAGACGCAGGCAAGAAAGATGACCTCCTTTTCGTTCTGCATCTCTCCACAGCAGCCGATTTGGGTCCTGTCAGAGATGCAGAAAAGAGAGAGAGAGAGAGAGAGAGAGAGAGAGATAGTGTCTCTCGTGGAGTGACCAGAAATGTGCGACCAGAGAAGCGAGAGAGTGGGTCTATCTTGGAGAAGGCGCGGCCAGAGAAACATCGGCCTATTTTGGTTAACAAGCGCTCTCAGAGACGTAGAGAAGCGAGAGAGTGTGTCACTTTAGTAGAAATGCGCGGCCAGAGAAGCGAGAGAATGTGTTTCTCTTGGATAAATGCGCGGCCAGAGAAACGAAAGAGTGTGCTCTTTGAGAGAAATGCGCGGCCAAAGAAGCGAGAGAGTGTGTCTCTCTTACAGAAGTCCGCGGTCAGAGAAACATCGGTCGATTTTGGTAAAAAATCGCTATCAGAGACGTAGAGAAACGAGAAAGAAAGAAAGAGAGCGTGGGTCTTTTGGAGAAGGCGCGGCCAGAGAAACAGTGGCCGATTTTGGTAAACAAGCGCTATAGGAGACGTAGAGAAGTGAGAGAGTGTGCCTATCTTGGAGAAATACGCGGCCAGAGAAACGAAAGAGTGTGTCTCTTTAAGAGAAGTGCGAGGCCAGAGAAACATCGGCCGATTTTGGTTAACAAGCGCTCTCAGAGACGTAGAGAAGCGAGAGAATGTGTCTCTCTTGGAGACGGCGCGGCCAGAGAAGCGAGAGAGTGGGTGTAAAATGAGGCGCATCTCTGCGTCTCGATTTCGAATGCTCTGCGCTGTAGAGACGCAGAGAATGAATGCGATGGGGCGCTCTTGCGCGCGTTAACCGTTTTGGTGGCAGTTTCCCAATCACTTAAAAACGGAGCCATCAGAATTATGTAAAGTGAACAGAAAACAGTTCAAAAAAACCCTAATCACCCAAATCTCCAACTTTCAGGTGACCGGCGGCCGTCTCCTATTCACTGACCTCAAAGAGGACAACGCCGGTGTCTACAGATGTGTGGCGAAGACAAAAGCAGGACCACTACAGACGCGTACCGTGCTCAACGTCGGCTCCGGAAAACGCAAGCGAAAACACCTGGGGACGCGAAGAGGGCGCCGACTGAGGCACCGTAGACGCAATGCGTCGCGGGACCCTGCCTCCAGCGGCGCTGGGGCGCGCAAGACCCGAACCACAACTAAACTTTTCGGATCTTGGTTTTAGACTTTTAAATCGATCCAGCCAACAAAAAAAAAAGTATAAGAAAGAGTATCTCTCCCCCATCCTCGTCTAGTGTGCCTGATTGATTTGATTTGAATTGATTTGCCTTGATTTGAACTGACTTAACCAAATTCTAATTTTACATATTGTTCTTTTTCTTTTCTTCCCCACTGCCCAACCGGTAACCGGTGCGTTATCCATAATTCTGACCTTTTTTTTTCTTTTGATGTCCTTTACATTGCCACGTTCAATCTTTCCCTCTTCCCCAATTCTGTGGTGCTGCAGTGATTATTTGCAGTTTTTTGTGTCTTCTAATCCCACTCTTTTATATATCGCATTTCGAGTATATGTACCGATGAGAGAATAAATAAAATCCAGCAAGTCGGAAGGAAGGTATGCACTTTTTTTTGGTGTGGTATGATTTGTGAAGATTGGGTCTGGAGGTGAATTGTGAGGTTTTAATTGCATGGGATTTCTTCTAATTAGACCCGAAAATTATCAGAATTCAAAAAACTCTACTGTTATTCTAAAATCAAATTTTTGAACGCTCTGCACTATAGAGACGCAGACATGCGATAGGGCGCATTTGCTTTTTCGTAGGGTCTTGGGTCCCACCGCGGGCTCAGGATAACAAAACAACTGAAAAAATTGTTGAAAATGTGGGGTTTGGGACAATTTTTGCCAATTGTCAGCAAACTCGCCCCGGTGTACATCACAATTATTTTTTGAAGGTTTTTGCGATTTTTCTGTATTTTTTTGTAAAAATAATTAAATTCAGACATTAACATAAGGAAAATAAGCAAATTGCTTCTCATAAAAAAAAAATTTGGCAAAAAAACCCAAAAAAAAATTTGTTTGTTCACCCGAGCGCGTTTGCTGACCCCCGACTCCGCCCTCTAGCTATATTTTGTAAAAAAAATCATTTTTTTGCAAACTTAATTATGAATTTTTGAATTATATGGGCTAAAAATCCATTTAAAAAAAAAACTTTAAAACTGCAAAACGCAAAAAAAAATTTTAGAATTTTTTATTTTTGCGATTTTCTTTTTCAAAAAAAAAAAATTTTTTCCCTGTTTCAAAATGGATTATCATATTAAGAACGCAGATAAAAAAAATCAATAAAAACGTCCGAAAGTTTCAGAAAACTCAGTCCTTATTGCTCTAAAATCAAAACGTAATTAAAAAGCCAGAAAAGTGGGCGGAGCCTAATTAAACTGACTGACTATGAGACGGTCGACAGCCACGGTTCGGTCCTTGAAAACGATGACACTAGTTGATTTTAATGCTAGTTACCAATGTGCTCAACCGATTTCCAACAACCGGTTTTCACCGGTTTTTATTCAAAAAACCGGTTGTTCGAATAACCGGTTATTCGAAACAACCGGTTTCTATTCTGATGAAAACCGGTGTTTTGTGTGCAAACACAGCGACGCGCAATTGCAGATACATTGAATAGTACGCGCAAAGTTGTTTTTTGCGGCTCCACAAGGTCTGAATAATTAATTCTTCATTCATCTTAAAATTTACGTTTTTTTCATCTTTGAAAATTATATTTCTCTTGGTAATTAAGAAATTTCGTTTTATTTCAACAAAAAGTAAAAAAAAAACCAAAAAAAAAAAAAAAGAACGAATGAATGAAAAAAACAAATGTATTTTAGTAATTTGATCAGCTGAATCTAGTCGAACAAAAGTAATCGTCCTCGTTTTCAGAATTTTAAGATTCCGCTCTGACTTTTCCTGGATCTTCCACAGCTTCCGTATCAATGTAATCGTACTCGATGTCGTCTGCGGTTTCTTCGTTTTCGTCTCATAAATCAAACCTGCAATAAAAATAGCATGAAATAATCCAGACTTATCATTGGGAAAAATATTACTTTTTGAGAGGAGTTTCGAAACACACCGACACGGTGATGGTCAGGGTTCCGGCCGGGGGGACAAAGGCGAAAGCAGCCAGGGCGTCAGCTGGAGCTGGGGCGAATTGAACGAGAGGCTTGTTCTTCTTTGGCGCTTCGGTGTTACGGGGGATGGCGACGTCCTTGGAACCGACTGGGGTGATGCGATACTCCTTGTTGTTCGAGGACTTCATTTTGAAGAAGATCTTGTCGGCTCCGCCGTTGACGATAAGAAAAATTTTTTTTTCAAAAAATTAATTTCCTAGCTTACCTTTTTGTCCTTCTTGCGTATTCATCTAAGTGAGTATTTTTTAATTTCGATAATTTTTTTGAACATTCCACAATTTTTCGACTCGAATCAATCGACTTATCGAATACTTTGCATACTGGAGACGTCATTTTGCTGAAAAATTCGAAATTTGGGGAGTTTTATAAAAAAAAAAGAGGAAAAAAAAAGATAAAAATAGAAAAGCAAGCAAGATTTGAACATTTAAAATTAAAAAAAAAACAACTTTGGTCCGCAATTGCGCGTCGCTGTGTTTGCACACAAAACACCGGTTTTCACCGGTGGAAACCGGTAGAAACCGGCGGAAACCGGTTTTTTTCACACCGGTGGAAACCGGTTTTTTTGTAACCGGTGGAAACCGGTTTCTACCGGTTTTCACCGGTATTAAAAAACACCGGTTTTTATCGGTTTTTGCCACCGGTGGAGCACATTGCTAGTTACCAAAAAAAAAAATCATAGAAACGCATTCTAGGCCACGCTCTCTCAAATATTTGCATTTTTCAAAAAGTGGGCGTTGTTATTGATTTTTAGCTTGGTCTCGCATTGCCGTTTTAGGAAAAACCTTTCGCGCATAGGTTTATGTGTTTTTGTACGAGGTTTTAAAGGTTTTTTACGAGATTTTATCAGTACGCAGGTACCGGAATAGACGCGAAAAATGTGCCGCGAATTCGCTTCGACGAGAAAGCGCGCTTTTGTTTTCTCTGAATCTCACCCAGTTCCCTGTCCGATTGGTGCGAATTTTCAGTGTTTTATACCGAGTATAAAATTGACAAAATGCTCTGCACTGTGGAGACGCAGAGAAATGCGACAGGGTGCCCTCTTCAGCCCCCTTCCACACTCTTCTATCTAACCTCCTCTTGCCCTTTTCCAGCCGATCAATCGTTCACCATTGCCGAGCCGCTTCCAGTCATCTATACTGTTGGCGAGCCAGCCTTCCTCCCGTGTATCGGAAAAACCGAGACACGACCAAATCAGAGTGTAGTGTGGACGCGTGCCGACGGAGAACTTCCATCCGGGTCAAAAGTCGAGCAGGGCGTTTTGCATCTTCCGCCCGTGCATAGAAATGATGAGGGATCGTGAGTTTTGATTTTTGTCAAACCGTCTAACTTCTCTCGTCAGCGGTGGAGCGCGTAATACTCTGGGAATTTTCGGCGTTTTACAGCTACACCTGTGCCATCGTCATGGAAGTGGAAGACGACTCAGTATTATCCACTGTCGACTTGCAAGTCGAAGACTTTGTCCCCCTCTTTACCGGACAGCCCATTGAACTACCACCCCTTACCGACGACGAGTTCACGAACCTTGACATTGAAATCACCCTAAACTCTTCAAATCCCAAGGGAGTGATATTTGAGACGAGAAAAATCAACACGGGAGATCTGCTCGGCCAACCGTTCGACACCATTCATCATACGGCCAAAATTACAGATCACGGAACTATTCTGTACGATTTTGATGTGGGGAATGGAAGGCGTAAGTAAGGGGGGGGGGGGGTAATTAGGGCTTGGTGTTTGCGGACTTTTAACGCAACAGTCAAAAGTGTATACACTATCCCCGAGAAGTCAAAATGAAGTCTTCTAGCCTTCTAACAACAATTTATGGAAAGCTAGGCCGGAAAGAGTGAGAAAATGGCATAGAATGTCTGCAAGAAGTTAAAATGAGGTCTGCTAGAATTCTTAAAAAAGTCTACAAGCAGTTAAGCCAAAAACAGTGTGAAAATAGCGGTAACCCTCGGTAAAAAAAACCCCTGGAAAGTCGCAGAACAATCTAATTACTTTCTGAAGACAGTCTACAGATAGTTGACGCAACATGAGTCTAATAGTTGCTAGAAGATAAAATAAAGTCTCCTACGGGCAGTCAACCAAAAACTGGGTAAACGTGTGTCGTGTCACTTTTACCCAGTTTTTGGTTGACTGC
The DNA here is from genome assembly GCA_963572235.1 of Caenorhabditis japonica. Classification (NCBI taxonomy): domain Eukaryota; kingdom Metazoa; phylum Nematoda; class Chromadorea; order Rhabditida; family Rhabditidae; genus Caenorhabditis; species Caenorhabditis japonica. Next base: position 17,823,794 of record OY754343.1, on the reverse strand, counting down.
CCGTAGGAGACTTTATTTAAACTTCTAGCAGCTATATATTAGATTCATGTTGAGTCAACTATCTGTAGACTGTCGATAGAAAGTTAGTAGATTGTTCTACGACTTTCCAGGGGTTTTTACCGACGGTTACCGCTATTTTCACACTGTTTTTGGCTTAACTGCTTGTAGACTTTTGTGGCAGTTAAAACTAGATCAAACTGTCTACGAGCATTTTAACGACAGTCGTAATGACTGTCTGCTAGAGGTAGACTGTCTGCTAGAGGTTAAGATGAGGTCTGCTAACAGTCTACAAACAATTGGGGCCCGTAGACACTAGACAGTCTAATGACAGTCTGCAAGCATTCTAAAAGTGGTTCACCTTTAAAAAAAAGCGGAAATGTCCTAGACAGTCTGTGGAAAGTTCAAATGAGGTCTGCGAGCATTCTAACAATAGTCTACCGGCAGTCACCTCAATAACAGTGTGGAAATAGCGGTAACTCTTGGTAAAAAACCCTGGACAGTCTACGAACAGTCTGCGAGCATTCTAACAACAATCTAAAAGAAGTTGTCCGTAAATCTTCTTTTTGTGAGTCCGTAAACACCAATTTCCATTTTTTTTTCAAATCACTCACCTTTTCAGAAATCGTGGAAACGACAAATCCAATAAATCCAAACGAGTGGAACGTGATTAAAATCAAAAATGACAAAAACCAAGTGACGATACAATTGAACGACGAGGCAGCGACAATCAGGCAACACTCAAATCCCCTGCCACAACTGACCACTGGCACAAACAATCCGGTGTACATTGGAGGACAGTACGAGCCCGTAAGGGAGGAGGATGAGTTTAATGGTAAGCTTTTATAATATTGTCTCGATTTTCCTGCAAAATCATTAGTTATGAAACCCCGTAAAACAAGTAAGACACAGTAAGTAGGGGCACGAAATTTGAAACCTGGCCCCCTCTGGTACGCAACGCAACACAAGAGTGTGTCAATTCTTGTCATCTCTGCGTCTCTTACAAGTTTGGCACGGGAGTATATGGTAAACAAAAGCCAAGAAAAAATAGCAATTATAAAAAGGCAACGTTTATTGGCTATCAAAGACGTTCTCGAATCTATCATGGATTGTACTCAATTGGAAGGTTCTTTCTGCGGACCATACCGTCTCCCTGGAACCACTCGCGACGGAACTGCTTGGCGGCACCATCCGGGGTGTTGGTCCACTCGATAGTGATACGATCGTTGTTGGTGTCCTCCTGTCCGTAGGCGAAAGCATCGCAGGAAACGGCGAGGAGCACAGCCTCCTTGGGGTCAAGCACTCCGCATGGTGGGTCAACTCCGAGACGCTTCATGTTGGTGGTCTTGATTCCGTATCCGATACGGCGAGCCGACGAGTTGATCACCTTGATGTGGTAGGTGTGCTTGTCGTCGTACGGCGCGTTGAACACGATCTTGGCGTTCGGCTGGGTGGCGATATCTCCTGGTGGGACTGATTGGGCCATGGTGTTTTTGGTTGGTGGTGAAAGAGTGTTGAGGACTCTGTGAAGTTACTACCGATTAGATTTTCCTTTTATACTCTTGGGATAAGGATCTCTGCTCTAGAAACGCGGGGTCAAACATTTTTAAGAGCAGTTCACGTCTACCCATTTTCCAGGCGTAATCAGTCAAGTAATCCTCTCCGGTCAAAACGTGGGCCTTGGCGACGCCCGTATTCCCGCCACCGTACAAAAATACGACGCATGTGCCAACACCAACCAGTGCCTAAACGGAGCAAAATGCCGCAACGCCAACAATCGTCACGGCTTCAGTTGCGAGTGCACCGCGAAATTCAACGGAGAGTACTGTCAATGGAGATCCTCGACGTGTCACGATGAGAATTGTAACACGGGAATTTGCCTGGACAACGAGGAGAGTTGGCAGTGCGTGTGCCCGATAGGAACCGCTGGTTTGAGATGCGAGGAGAATGTGGAGATTCCGCAGCCGCTGGGCTTCACATCGGACACTTCGTTTATTGCGGTCAAGAAGCCGGTGAAGTTTGAATCGGTGCGTTACGTTACGTTTGTCGAGCTAGCTTGGTTTTGCGCTTTACCGATAATCAGCTTTTTGGGGCTCTTTCGGATTGGAAATTCGACAAAATTGAAATGTCACGTTTTGGAAATTGCGTGAAAATAGAAATCCAGGAAATAGAAATGTAATATTGTCGGCCCGCCAAAATGATCAAACGCGCTCCGCTAAACTCAACGCTATACGAATTTCATTTTGGTCTCCAAATTATTTCATTTCACGCATAAATTCAACGTGAAATGAAATAATTTGGAAACAAAATGAAAATCGCATAGCGTTGAGTTCAGCTGAGCGCGTTTGACCATTTTGGCGGGAAGACAATAAATCAGAAACGAAACAAAATGGAAACGCTTGAAAACGGAAACGTAGCACAATCTTCCAATGCGCCACCAAGTTCGTCGGATAATAAAATTATTTTTTTCACTCGAAAATTTACTTTTTTGAGGAATTCGAATCATTGCCGTATTATTCAGGATGACGCCATCATTTTAGTCCAAAAACGAGGCTTTTTGGTCAAAAAATGACCGAGCCTTAGGGTTTTAAAAATGCGCCAGGTAGAAACAATTTGCAGTGTAGCAGAGCAGAAATGTGTCAAATTGGAAGTAAAATGTATTTTTCGATATTTTTCACGTATTTCTCGATGTATATCACGTATTTTTAGATTTTTTCGATTAAAAAACTAATTTCCCACGTATCAAAATCGAAAAGAATCGAAAAAAAACGTGGAAAAAAATTCAAAAATACGTGGAAGATATTGAGAAAAAAAAACGAAAAATATCGAAAAAGTCTTTTTGAAAAATAAATCTCGCAAACGCGCTCCATTGCCATATTTCTTCCAAATCGAAACATTTCTGCTCTGCTACGTTTCTGTTTACACGCATTTTGTTTTTGTTACGTTTCTGATTTATTACATTTATATTTCGTGGTTTTCTATTTTCACGCAATTTCCAAAACGTGACATTTCAATTTTGTCGAATTTCCAATCCGAAAGAGACACAGATTTTTAAAGAGGTGCTAGACAGTTAGAGAAAACAGAAAACTGTCGCGTCTTTGGTAGAGCGCAATGTATTTTAATATTGTCGGCCCGCCAAAATGGCCAAACGCGCTCCGCTGAATTCAACGCTATGCGATTTTCATTTTGGTCACCAAATTATTTCATTTCACGTATAAATTCAACGTGAAATGAAATAATTTGGAAACCAAAATGAAAATCGCATAGCGTTGAGTTCAGCGGAGCGCGTTTGACACTTTTCGCGGGCCGACAATAAAGCTTTTTTCAGATCAAAATGAAGCTCCGCCCACAAGCCGACAGCGATGAACACATTTTAATGTATTTTGCATCTGAATACGGATCGAATACAAAACAGTACGCGTCAATTTCTTTGATTGAAAATCAAGTCGTCTTCACATTGAACCGCCCGAATAAAGGTACGTGTTAGGGAACTCGGATGTTAGCGACTGCCTTTACGAAAGTGCGCTCCGTTAAACTCGGCGGAAAAAAACCTTGGCATTGTGCCAAGTCATGCGATTAGACGCAGACAAGAGACAGCGTTGCCACGCGACGCAACCGCAACGCTCCGCTGCTTGTCTACGGCTCTTCGGCGAGAGTCGCTGGCATCTCCTCTTCGTATCGCTTTTAACGCAGTTGAGCGGCTATGCAGCTGAATTCAGCATAAGGTTAAAAAATACGATAACGCTTACAATTAGACCAGGATTTTTTCGAGAAAAAGCCGGCGTTTTAATGAAAAACACGCCGCGATAACGTCCACACGCTTAACGCCTAATTCCTAAGTTTCAAGCTTAACCCTAACTAAAGCTTAAGGCCTAAAGCCTAACGCTTAACGCCTAAAGCTTAAACCCTAGTGCCTCAGAATAAAGCTTAATTCACGCTCCCTAAACAACGAGTATGATAACCCCGTTCTGTACAGTTTTTTCCAAGCTCTCCCTATTCAGAAGTGTCAAAAATGCGCAGTGAGCCTCTCGAGCCAGGGAAGGTGATTGATGTGGCCGTGTCACAGTCTGACAACGTGCTCGTCATGACTGTCAATGGGGATCAAGTTTCTACGGTGAGTTAGTTTTTAATGACGTTATAATCTCTTATTTCTTTTGCAGATAGAGTCAGATGGTCTCAAACCGGGAACCGAAATCTTCATCGGTGGTCTTCCACCTGATCTCAACTCTCCGGAGGATGTGGTCGAGCAATCTTTCCAAGGATGTGTCTATGAGATTTTGATCAATTCAAAGGACGTGGATCTGGAGAATCTGTCATCTTCCGGGGATATTTCTTCTTGTGATGATGAGGAGGAGGAAGTGGTAGCAGTAGTAGGCCCAACGGAAGAGGTCGAGATCCCTACGGAAGAAGAGCCCACCACCACGACCACCACCACCACTACGACGACAACAGAAGAACCAACGACAACAGAAGAACCAACGACAACAGAAGAACCAACAACAACAGAAGAACCCACGACCACAGAGGAACCAACGACCAGAGAACCCCCCACAACCACCGAAGAAACCTACCACTTTTATGAGATTGATAAAGACGATGATCCGGAAATTTTCATCCCGGTGGACACCACGACAACAACAACAACAACAACTCCAGAACCCTCTGAAATAGTTCTCCCAACTGATGGTAAGCCTAGTTACTTAGGGCGCAACAAGATTAAATTTTTGTTTCAGAAACCGACGTGAGCAACGAGGAAGATGAGGTCACAACAGTTGGCCGAAATTCACCGCTTGAAGACACTGATTACAGCGAAGGAACGTTGCCGCCCGAATCGGAGGAACAGGGAGGAGAAGAGGAGTGTCTAAATGGTAAGAAATTCAGATGCCGGGGGTCAGTGAACCCACCAAAATGGACAGAATAGAACTGGACCGCGAAAGAACGAGACCCTACCAAAACCCAGGAAGCAAGGCGAACCCAAGAACCAAAACCCAGGAAAACGGGCGGCGCAACAAAACCGCGCCGCAGTTTGCCAAAACGCAACTTCGCCGCACAGTTTTTTATTTGTATAATTTATTATTGTCGTTTGGATTTTCAATACATTTTCTTTTTCAATTTTGTTTTGATTTCAAATATTCGATGAAAAACCACCCAGAAATATACGTTCCACAAACTAATTTCAAGAATAACAAGACTGTGCAAGGAAAAAGAAAAATGAAAAAAAACTGTGCGGCAAAGTTGCGTTTTGGCAAACTTCGGCGCGGTTTTGTTGCGCCGCCCCTTTTCCTGGGTTTTGGTAGGGTCTCGAAAGAACTGTTATGGGGTTATTCTTGGAACCAGCAAAAAAAGCAAAAAATAGGAAAAACCAGCAAAAAATTCAGCGAAAATTCGGAGAATGCTCCGATCGGTCTGAAAATTGAGAGATCATTTGAAAAATACTCTCGGACATTCCCTGAAAATTTCAGACCAAAATATTGACTTTCAAAAATATCGATTTTTATTTCTGAAAATTTTCAAAATCGATATTTTGGTCTGAAGTTTTCAGAGAATGTCCGGAAGTATTTTTTAAATGATTTCCGAGAGTTTCAGATCAATCAGAGCATTCTCCGAATTTTCGCTGAATTTTTTGATTGTTTTTTCTATTGTTTGCTTTTTTTCCTGGTTCCGAGAATAACCCCATTACGGCATAGACGCAGACGGCAAGCCAAAACAGTTCAAAACAAACACTGTTTTGCCGCCTCCGTGTCAGTTCTATGCCATACCAATCTTGACGGCTCTGGGACGTTTCGAAACTGGGACATTTCAAAACTAGGACGTTTCGAAAGTTTAGTGCATTTTTAGGCTCCGGGACGTTTCGAAACTTGTCACTTCGAAACCGGGACGTTTCGAAACCTGCCATTTCGAAACTAGGACGTTTAGAAACTTTTTTTGCATTTTTGCGTGTTTTTTTTTGCCAATCGACACGAAAACACGCGGGCATTTGGTATTTATTTTTCGTTTTTATCAGTTATTTTAATTTTTTTGGGAATTCGAATCCACTAGTATGCCGCAAAAATTAAAAACAGTTTCGAAAAGTCCCAGTTTCGAAATGGTTGGTTTCGAAACGTTTCAGAGCCCATTTTCAGTAATAAATTTTCCGGTAAATTTTGAAAAATTCTCCGAATACCTGTAAAAGCTTCGACAGCTATTTTATCCTTGGCCGAAAAATAGTACTAAAGTTTCGAAACGTCCTAGTTTCGAAGTGACAAGTTTCGAAACGTCCCAGTTTCGAAACGTCTTGTTCTTGTTTCGAAATGCCCCAGAGCCATCTTGACAGTACAATGTAATAGAACCAACCCGCAACAAAACTGCTACGGCATAGACGCAGACAACAAGCCAAAACAGTTCATGACAAACACTGTTTTGCCACTTGCGTGCCAGTTCTATGCTCTACCAATCTTGGCGGTACAATGGAATAAAACAAGACAAACACTGTCTTGCCGTCTGCGTGCCAGTTCTATGTCTTAACTTTTCCATTCCCTACCAGTCCAAATTTCAGGAAACTGCCCCATCCCATCCGCTGAAACTCCCCTAATCAACATTTGCGCCAACTCCTCATGCGGAATGAACGGACAATGCGTCCCACGCAACAAAACGCACTACACGTGCGAGTGTAAACTCTATTACGACGGACCAACATGCTCCCTCTGTGAGTCCCTATTTTCTTTATTTAATTCCCAAACTTTTACAGTCAAACCAATCGAGCACGCTGCTCGTTTTGATGGCAACGCGTTCATCGAGCTGTCGTCCGACGAGTTTCCACATTTGACGTCTGAAAAAGAGGAGATTGTGGCGTTTAAATTTAAAACTGAGCAACCGAACGGGGTGTTGTTGTGGCAGGGACAACGGCCGACAGTGGCACAAATGGAGGATTACATTTCGGTGGGCATCGTCAATGGGCATTTGCATTTCTCGTAAGTTGTTTATTATTGTTAAAAAGTGTGCTTTTCAATGTTATCTAAATAACTCGGGGAATTTTCTTTGGCTAACTCCCACTTGTGCGGCGATTATTGCCAAGCTCGCGCCCTCTCTCACTTTCGCGCCAAAAGCCGGTCATGTGCCAAATATGTGTCAGTATGGCCAACAGTTATTTTCAACGGCTAATAGCCATATAGCTACTTATATCTGCCTATATCTTATCCGCGTCGATTTGCGCGTTCTATCGATGACGCGAGGCTGTTCCGTTGTGAGAGACGTTAGACAGTTAGACAAAACGAGACATTGAGAAGAACGAAGATAGGCAGAGAACCATACATTCACATCGTCGATAGCGCGCGAAATCAACATTTTTGACACCCACAATAAGCGAAATTGCGTAGGAACACAAAGGCCAGTGAAAAAAGTAGCTAATCCGTACTTTTAGTAGTTAGGTTTAACTTACGGCTCACGGCATTTTCAAAACCCTAAGGCTCGGTCATTTTCTGACGAAAAAACCTCGTTTTTGGATTAAAATGATGGTGTCATCCTGAATAATGAGATCATGATTCGAATTTCTCAAAAAAGTAAATTTTCCAGTGAAAAAATAATTTCATTATCTGACGAACTTGATGGTGCATTGGACGACGGGGAGGCGTGCGGCTGAGTCTAGTTTTTGCTTAAAATAGTCCGAGCTGAAACCTTGCCCTAGGACTAATTTGGGCCCTACCTTACCCAGGCGTAATTTACGGCTAATCTTGGCCTAGGCCTGAGCCAACCATTAGTCTACCGTGTTCCTATCCTGAACCAAACTTAGGCTTTACCTAGGCCTAACATATAGGCCTAACGTAGGCCTAAACTACATATAACTAACTTCAATCTAACGTAGGCGTTAGCCTGACCTGGGGCTAATCTAGACCCAACCTAGACCCCATCTAAACCTACCCCACAAAAAAAGCCTAGACAACATTTCCCAATTTCCAGCTACGAACTCGGCGGCGGTGCCGCCCATCTAATATCAGAAGACCGCGTCGATGACGGAAAAGAGCACAGCGTGCGCTTTGAACGAAAAGGTCGCGAGGGTCAAATGAAGGTGGACAACCATCGAGAAGTGACTGGTCGTAGCACGGGAATCCTCGCAATGCTCAACGTTGACGGAAACATTTTCGTCGGCGGGGTACCAGACATCTCCAAAACCACAGGCGGCTTGTTCTCAAAGAACTTTGTGGGCTGTATTGCCGACGTGGAGTTGAACGACGTGAAATTGGATCTGATGGCGACAGCGATCGATGGGAAGAATGTGAAGCCGTGCGATGAGTGGATGCATCGCAAGAGGTGGCTTTATCGGAGAAGAGTCAGGTGATAGGAACCAATTTTTATTTTTTTTTGTACTTTCTTTCTTACAGTCTGTGATTGTTTTCTCTTTCTTTTTAAAATCAATAAATCATTTTTCCCCTATTCCCTTTTTTTGGCTAAACGGACATGAGTCACCTTCTTCACCTTCACCTTCACTTTAAACTAAACTCGAAAAAGGGAGAAGGATGAAGAAAAAAGAAGAAAAAGCAGTTTAAAACAGGATAAAATGGATACAACTACCAATTTATCGATGACGCCGATCCGATCTCCTCCAACTTACGTCTTTCTGCGTATCGTCTTCGTCTCCGTCTCCCCCTATGCATGTACATATGCAATTCCTAATTCGTTTTATATCATCCACTCGTCATGACAACTTGTCCGCCATGCTGGCCTACATCCTTCCGATTTCACCCGTTCTTCTTCTTCTTCGCCTTCTCCTTTTATCGCGTTTTCTTTTCCATTAAATTTTCCATTTTTCACGATACAGATGCGCCTGATCGTGTGTCTGGCTGCTCTCGGAGTGGCTGTGGCGCAAAATGTGGTGCCAAACCATGTCAGTTTGAACGAGAAGCGGAAGCACATTGAGGTCGACTCGGCGTGGTTGGATAAGCGACAAAAGGAGGTGCAGAGGGTGAGTTTTTGTACGCAAAGCATGCTTTCAGCTTACCATTTTTTAAAGTTATTAATCGGGGAAAAATTAGCCCTAGACAGTCTAGTGAAAGTCTGCGAGAAGTTAAAATGAAGTTGAACTGTAGGCTAACTTTTTGACAAAAGTCCACGGCAAGTTACGCAGAAAATGTTGTAATACTGACATTAAAAAATGATGCTAGACAGTGTCTAGGAAGCTTGTGAGCTGTTAAAATGAAATTAAACTGCCCGGAACTTTGGGTAAACTTACTGCAAACTGTTGATGACAGTCTACAGGAATTTTGCCTTAAAATGGTTTGAAAATGACAATTCTGTGAAAAAAAAACCCTAGACAGTCTATTGACAGTTTTCTAGAATTTAAAATGATGTTAATCTGTTTGCAACTTTGAGTAAACTTCTGGAAGACTGTTGGTGACAGTTTGAGGAAAGTTCATGCGAAGTTAGGAAATTTTGGGGTAGCAAGGAAATTTCTAGCATTTTTCAAACTTTTTTATAACACTTTTCCACTAATTTGCCGTATTTATTTTTGAAAATTTTGTGGAAAAAAGTCTCGGTAAAGTCTGCGAGCAGTCAAAATGAAGTTTAACTACCTTCTAGCTTTGTATCAACAGTCAACAGACCAAATAAAATGGTCAAATGACATAGACTCTTCAAAAATTCTCTGAAGAGTTTATAAACATTCTGCCAATTGTAAAAGATAAAATGAAATCTGCTAGCATTCTACAACAGTCTACGGGAAGTTCACTCAAACTTGCAAAATTTTGAGATAGAAAGGAAATAACTGGCATTTTTCTGAATGTTGTTTTAATTTGGCACGAAAAATTAAATTTTTAATTAAAAACAAAATTCTAGACAGTCTACTGACAGTCTGCGAGCAGTTCAAATTAATTAGTAAAATTCTAGGGAAAGTTGACTCAAAAAACCCTTTGAAAACATTATTTTTAACTGAAAAAACACCTAGAAAGTTTATTGACAGTCCGCGCAAAGTTAAAATGAACTCTGCTAGCATTCTACAGACAGTCTGCTGAAAGTTAAAATGTTTTGTTCTATTTTTGCCCCTACACACAAAAAACGCTTGCAAAAACGTTCCATATCAGCCTAGAAAATCACCGATCACGTCACCACCATAAAAAAACCTGTTCAGGTATCGCTGGACGCGTCGAACAAAGAGAAAGTGGTGCTGGACCTGCTGAACACAAATCAGCAATTCAGCGCGTCCTCTTCCGGAAATGTGGCCGCCGCTGAGACGTTCGACGGAAAACGAGCACAGGTGCAGAAGATTGGCGATAAGGGTGGGATTGCGACGGTGGACGGGCACAAGTGAGTGAAATGGGGGAGGGTGAGGGGTTTCGGCAATTTGCCTAGTTGCTGAACATCAGCTGCCCACTAGCTGCCCACTAGCTGCCCATTATCTAACTGACCATAAGTTGCACATTAGCTGTCCACTATCTGCCCATTAGCCGCCCAAAATCCCCCAAGTTGCTAGGCTTGCCATTGAGCGAATTTCCATCCGCGTGAACTCATAATAAACTGTTTAAGAGCCCAACTTCGCACAAAAACCGATTCGGATGGAGAACACGCTTTGTTGAAGGCGGACGGACAGTACGAGTTGGACACTGTGGCGAAGGGCGATTTAAAAGGAGATCCATCGGTAATTCTGGCATTTTTTTTAGAAAGATTGAACATGTGTGTTTAGAAAACAGAATTCCAAGCGGTTAACGAGAAGCTCGACTTCAAGCTGAACCCGAACTCGCATAATAACAATACTGGAGATGGAACATTGTCGTTTTATGATAAGGTAAGACAATTTAGTAAATTGTCCTATCGCGGGTCTGCGTCTCCACAGTGCAGAGCGTTATGTCAAGTGTCTGCGTCTCCACAGGACAGAGCGTTATGGCAAGTGTCTGCGTCTCCACAATGCAGAGCGTTCTGTTAAGTGTCTGCGTCTCCACAGTGCAGATCGTTATGTCTAATGTCTGCGTCTCCACAGGACAGAGCGTTCTGTCAAGTTTCTGTGTCTCCACAGTGCAGAGCGTTTTGCCAAATGTCTGCATCTCCACGGTGCAAAACTTTCTGTAAAATGTCTGCGTCTCCACAATGCATATAGTTTTTTCAAGTGTCGGCGCCTTCCTAGTGCAGAGCGTTCTGTCTAGTGTCTTCGTCTCCACAGTACAGAGCGTTCTGTCTAGTGTCTGCGTCTCCACAGTGCAAAGCGTTCTGTCACTTGTCTTCCTTTTGTTCTTTTATCGTGCAAAAATGGAGACGCAGAGACCCGAGACCACCGCGAAAACTGTCACAAACACGCCATGGACTATTAGAAAAAAAAGTTTATTTTTTTGCAGGAGAAAGGAAAAAATGGAAAATACGCCTACACCATCGCTCAAAATGGGAAAAAGACGGACGCAACGCTCTCCGCTGACAACCTTATCGGCTCTGAACTTGAGCAATCTCTTTTCGGAAGACGAAATAACAAATATCACTGTACAGCGGAAACCCCCGGAGTCTCGCAGTGCTACGATGCAAAGGGACATTCTGTCGGAAAAGTAGTAGCGGATAAGAATGGAAACACCGTAGTCTACAATGACAAAGATGTGCCAATTGGAACAGGCTCTATCAAGCAGACTGGCCCCCGATCATACGAGGCTGTAATTTCCAAAAATCTTTTCGTCGCGAAGCTCAAGGATGTGCGTTCGGCGCCGTGCTGCAAAGAGTTGACTGGACGCGAGTGCACAGAGCCCATCAAACTGGCGAATCCAACTTTCAGCCATCCATCGCAGAGAGAGGGTGATGGAACTGTTCATCTTACCTGGCCAGACTGTTTTGACATGGGGATTGATATTACATTGCCTCCAGGGGTTCATATTAACAAGCTCGCCATGAAACTGGATGTTTCAATTCAACCGATTGGAAAGCTCAGATGCATGGATGTGGCTACTTGTGGTCGGGAATGTTTCTATTGTGATTGGTGCAAAGAATCGAGAAAGTTAAAGTTATTGGAGAACACTGAAGGAAACTTGTGCCGTGCTACCGGAGAACGCACTTACCGCTTGACAACCAAGTTGTGCCCACCTCCAGAGGACCCTAACTTTACAATGTGCACTGCGTTCTCGAAATCTGTCTGGCAAAAGGATTACTGGCAGAAGCAGGGAGCTGTGGATGTGTGGATGAAGTTCTACGAGAGAGGTCAGACTCGGCCGGAGCTTGAGAAGGAGTTCTTCGCGCAAATCGATAATCCACTGCTCGGCAAAGCCTTCAAGTTTGCCATCATTGGCGAGTGGCTAGCCGCCAATTCTCTCGACCAGGGCTCGTACACGCCCACCAACTCTGAACTTTTGGAATATTGGGTGTCCAAGAGAGATCCAGATCGTCTTTTGGCTTGTCAACACGCAGTGGTAGATTATGATATTGAGGGAGCCAAGGTGAAGACGAATCTGTTGTTCGAAGCGGCGACTACTGCCAACTCGATTCCAAACATTTTGAAGGACAAAAAGTGCGGAGCGTTTGAGAAGCTTCAGGAGGATCGTTTCCAAAAGGAGGCTGCCGATTATAAGAGAACTTCTGGTGGTGGAAACTTTTTGTCTGGACTCGGAGGTTTTTTGAACACTGTGAGAGGTTAAATTATTGATTTTTTTGTGTTGTCGTCATGTTTTCATATTTATTGCCCAAGTTTTGTTTGTATATACATATTTACATTTTTATAAAGTTGTGATCTCTATTTTTAGAAATGTTGCCAAAAGTTGTGATAGTCTGAAGGTTTGCTGTCAGTTGCAGAAAGTCTGCAAAACAAAACTTGAAAAAAGTTTGTAAGAGCTTGAAAGTTTGCAGGAGAATTGTCAAAAATTAGCTTTATTGGATTAACGTTTGCGGAAAGTTTATCCAAAGTTTATCCAAAGTTTTCTTGAACTTTGTAGGAGCCTGAAAGTTTGCAGAATACTAACAGGTAGTGTTTACAAGAAGTTTACAAGAAGTTTGGGAAAAGTTGGTTAAAACTTGCAGAAAATGTGTGAAAGCCTGCAATTTTTTTTGAATTGTGGAAGTTGGCTCAAATTTTGTAATAGCCTGAAAATATGCAGAAAGTTTGCAAGAAGTTTGCAGACAGTTTGCAAAAAGTTTGTGGATAGTTTGCGGAAAGCCTGTAATAAACTGAAAGTTTGCAGAAAGTTTGTAGAAAGTTCGCAGAAAATTTGCAAAATTTTGCAGACAGTTTGCAGACAGTTTGCAGAAAGTTTGCAGATTGTTTGTAATTGTTTGAAAATTTGCGGAAAATTTGCAGAAAGTTTGCAGAAAATTTGCAAAAAGTTTGCAGAAAGTTGGTAGCTAGTTTTTACAGACAGTTTACAAGAAGTTTAGAAAAAGTTATTCAGAAGTTTGCATAAAATGTGTGATAGCCTAATAGTTTGCAATAAGTAAGCAGAAAGTAATAAAAAATTGAAAGTTTGCAGAAAGTTTGTGAAACGTTTGCGGGAAGTCTGTAACAGACCGTTTGCCAAAAATTTGCCGAAAGTTTGCGAAACGTTTGTAACATCATGAAAGCTTGCAAGAAAATTGCAGGAAATTTCAGAAAGTTGGTAAAAACCTACATTTTTGCTGGAAGTTTGAAAAAAATGACTAAAAGTTTGCAAGAAGTTTGAAGAAAGTTTGCAGGAAGTTTACAAAAAACTGAAAGTTTTAAAGAAGTCTGTTCAAAGTTTGATAAAAATTCCCAGAAAGTTTGCCAAAAATTTGTTGGCCCATAGTTTGCAGACAGTTTGCAGAAAGTTTTCAGAAAGTTTTAGAAAGTTTACCAAAAGTTTGCAGAAAGTTTTCAGAAAGTTTGCGGAAAGTTTGTAGGAAGTTTGCACGAAGTTCACAAAAAACGGAAAATTTAAACAAAGTCTGTTCAAAGTTTGATAAAAATTCCCAGAAAACTTGTGGAAAGTTTGCAGAAAACTTGCAGGAAATTGGCAAAAACCTATACTCTTGCAGGAAGTTTGGAAAAAATTGGCCCAAAGTTTGCAGACAGTTTGCAGACAGTTTGCAAGAAGTTTGTAAAACGTTTGCGGTATGTCTGTAACAGGTCGTTTGCCGAAAATTCGCAAGAAATTCGCAGGAAGTTCGCAAAAGGTTTGCGAAAAGTTACCCCAAGGTTCAAATTCTTCCTCTCACAATTCATAAAACTTTTTCAAACCGCTTCAGCAATCCATCAAACGATGTCGCAATTTTGTTATCTCCGAAATCATGGCAAAAATGATGAGAAACCGGCTCTAGGAAAAACGACTTTTTCTCCTGCCTCCTGGTCTCAATCCCCTTCATTATTTTCCACCAAAACAATGCTTTCTTCATTACAAGGTCTATTATTTTTCACCTTATTATTCCACATCCCACTCGTCTGTGTTGCTAGATCTGTGAACTCCAATCGTCCGGAAGATCCGTTCAACACGAAGTTTGTGGCTTCTTCTTCTTCTTCGGAACAAGAAAAAGAGGATGAGAAGGAGGAAGACATTTCCTTAGAAGAGGCGAATGAAGTCGTGCGAATCACAACCACAAGAGCACCACGTCTTCTTTTTGCGCCACAAACCCATAACAACTTGCTCTACTCAATTTTCCCCAATCTCCAGAAGGAGAAGGACTGGAGAAAGTACTGTCCAGCAAATCAGTACCAATTCCAAGTGACTTGCCGGCCTGGAAAAAAGTTGCGGTACGATCTGCAGCTGTTCTGCCAACAATTCTCGGACATGTGTGGAGTGCCAAACGTTAACTTGTACCCGAGCAGGTATCAGACTGCTGAGGATCAAGGACGGCCAGCTGGATACGGTCAGAAGCAGAAGAATGGAAATTTCGGGATCGGTAGGAGTTGGGCGTTTGGATTGGGAGCTATTCCGGGGATGGAGGTGCGCACCAGTCAAGGAGCGGATATTGGAAATGAGAAGTTGCCGTTCTTTGATCAGGTGAGTTCTGAGGGTGTATTTATGAACGTTGTTTGTCGGGCAAAGGGTGTTAGTCGGCTTTGGTCAGTGGCTTGTAGGGCCTTGTCTGTAGGTCATCGGGCTTTCATAGTGAGGTGTTTTTCGAAACTTTCGAATTTTCCAACCTTCCTGTTGACGACCACCGATGATGGCCGATAAACCCGGAAAATGAGGTTCAAGGTTTTGCGCACTACTGAGCTTACAACTCTTGTTGTCTGTGCATATCTTTGTTTTGGTCTATGGCGGGTTTTGTCTAACTGTCTAGCTTTTCTTTGCTCTACCAGTGAACCGCAAAACTTGTAAGAGACGCAGAAATCATTGCGTTTTCAAACGAGTTGCATCATGAAAACATGAGTCGGATATCCCTTTTTCGTCTGCGTCTCTTCAAATAGCACTATGTTTGTGTGGTCTCGCACAAATCAGTGGGCGGGGTTTTATGTTCTCATACTGCAACTCCATTGAAAACACTATTCTTACTATTCCCGGCAAGAATATTGTGACGACAATAAACCATACCGGTCTGATAAGGCAGAGATTTTACTGTATGAAAAATGCTCAAAAAATTTGATGTCGGCACTTTTTGGTGTTCATTTGTATTCACATAAATAATTCTTACCCATCTTCTTCCAGATCGGCGGCATGATGCTAAACTACGGAGGAGAGGTTGGAGTTCTCGGACACCGTACCGGAAAAGGTCCAGCTCGATCGATGAACGCGTTGGCTCGTGGCTACCCATCCCTGGGTTTTGGTGGTCCACCAACTCGAGCCGACTCGCAATTTGGCGAATCTGTCGCCAAGGCACTTGGCGTACCGTCGTTGAACAATGTGTTTTCAAAGTTGGCGAAGAACTCAAAGAACAAAAAGATCAGCGGCTACGAGCCGGGATATGGAGCTGTCAATCCGAATGGACCGTTTGCGATTGGAAAGGTATTTGAAAAAAGGCCCGGTTGCACTCTGATTTTCTGCGTCTTCACGCGCATAGTTTTTGTATCCGTTTTTGCGCAGTTGAGTAGCTATGCAGCTAAATACAGCCCGCGCAGAAGGCTCTAGCCTTTGCGGGGCAAAAATTGTAAAATTTGCAACCAAAAAAAATTAAAAGTTGTTCAAAAGGAATACACAAGGTTTGCCCGCTGCCATAACAATTTTAACTTTTTTTCATAGATTTTTTTGGTTTTTTTGCCGATAAATCAAACTCAGGTATGTTAAAATTTGTCATTTCATTCTGTTTCTCCCCATTTTTCACACGAATAGACCATGGACTAAAAAATTAATTTTGCGCCCACAAATCGGCTAGATATCGATTTGTGACTATCGAAACTGAACCAAAATCGATATTTTATGAAAAATGTTGCTTCAGAGCTCCTAAAAATGATTTTGAGTTTTTAGGCAATCGTGTACTCCTTTTGGACGAATTTAAATTTTTTAAATTTTTTTTTGAGCATAGAAAAATAAACCATTTTTTTGATGCAATATCTCATTAAATAACAACTTTTTTCAAAATTTACCAACAAAAAAAATAAATAAATAAAAGGCGTCCAAAAGGAGTACACGAACTCATTTTATATTGATTTAGTGCGCAAACCACCTGAGAATATCAACAAAAATCGCAAAAATTAAGTTTTAATTTCTAGGCCGTCAGGCGAACCTCGTGTACTCCTTTTGGAGAAATTAAAAAAAAATTTCAATTAAAAAAAAATGAAAAACAATTTTTTGACGATTTTAACGAGATATTTGTACAATTTCAGCAGTTTTTCTTAGTTAAAATAATAAAATCTTTTGAAATTTTTGGCTATTAGCCGTCAATTTTGAGGCTAATTTCCAATACGCTGAACTTGCGCCAAACTTGTGCAGATTAGGTAGCAGTAAGGGCAATCGCCAATCTCAGCAAAAACCCGCAACTCTAGCGCAAAGTTACTGCAACTTCTCATCTCTGACAGTACAAGAGCTGCGTAAAGTCTGTGTAAAGATTGCATAAAGTTAGCATAGTTCACGAAAATTCACTGAATTATTGTGTAAACCTTGCGAGATTCACTAAAATTGCGCGTTCATGGTGGATAGTTTGCGTGACAATTGCAAATATTCAAAGTTTGCGTAAAAGTTGTGGGTTTTCGCTGAGCAATTATAGCCAATTTAATGACTAATAGCCATTTTTCACGGCTAATAGCCCTTAGTAACGACTAATAACCATATTCACATTCTCAGACGGACCTCGACGATCTCAACCTGCCGGCAGGCTTTGGAGCGGTTGAAGTTATTCGTGGCAGTGGTATGGGCATTGGAAAAAAGAGATAATCATGGAATTAATTAAATTTATTTTCTTATTTACTTACGTCAGTATGTGAGTAAGTAAATAACAATGTTTTATTATTAAAAAAATCTAATAATTGTCAATAAATATGTGTACGTAAATTGAATCACATCCAAGATCTATGCAACTCTTTAAAATACGCATTGGTCTGTTGACTGGGCTCAAAAACCAATTGGTTGCCGAACGTGTCTTGAATTTTTATCGAATGAAATAAACTCTCCTCCGCCGAAACGATTGGCTTCACGTTGTTTCTCGGCATTTTTTGTTTGATTTTTCGCAGTTTGGAAAATATTCGTTTTAGTTCCGCCATGTATTTTGGATTGTGGTGGTAGATCACAAATGGGGTCACTATTGCGTACCTGAAATTGGAAAAAATTGACATGTTTAATGAAAAGCGTCTCTCTCTTTACGCCTCTATTTTCCCACGCGCTATCTAAATTTGGCAAAACGAACGCTCTGCACTGGGAAGACGCAGAGAATGCTGTAGGGAGCGTTTGCCTTTACGTAGGTCAAAGACTCACAATAACAGCAGCGTGTCATAGACCACAGTGTTCACATTTTTCCATGCAATTGAAATGTCCAAATTATCGACTAACAGGCAAATGGGCCCGTTTATTTGGAAAAATGCAATACTCAAAGCGAGACGGTTGAAGAACTGAAAATCTAATAATATTCTAAAACTTCTATAATTAACCAATGACTCACGAACGAAAAGCGAATATTTTCAGAAATCTGAAACCGTTGCGCCAGCGAGTAGCCACCCCCATCGTGTCGATTGCTCTGGTAGTAGTAGTTGCGATTTACCAGGAAATTGGCATAATTTCCCTAAACAAGTGACAATATTAAACGAGACCATGAGTAACTAACAAGATACGCCAGACAGCTGAGACCAATGAACACTACGACGTGTGGAATTGTGCTTTGGGCTGAAATCAAACACAAAATGAACAAAAAAGAACTGAAGAGAGTGGGATTCGAACCCACGCCCCCGAAGGGACTGGTGCCTTAAACCAGCGCCTTGGACCGCTCGGCCATCTCTCCACACATTTCAAACAGGCCAGCAGGACATACACATTTCTACGCAAACTCACCATTGTGAAAACTGAGTGCAGAGACAGCGGCGATAGCATAGATAACCGAAAGAATGATAAATACGAGCCAGGGGCGCTGATTTTTCTCGTAATCATTGAGGAAATACGTGGCAAACCATCGCTCGGCCACAAAAGCAGAGAGACAGTAAAAACCGGGAAAACAGAACAGGGCACGCATTAGGGAAATCGTGTAGGAAATTTGATTAGTCATGTCGTCGCCTGCAAAAAAACTTGTGCGAAAAAAGATGTTGATTATCGTGAGAAAATCATGGTAATTAAATACTTTGTTTCGTGTGAAAGTATTATTCAGGCTATTTTTGAAACGTCATTTCTTTATTTCCACACCACAACCAAAAAAAAATTTTCCCAAAAATTTCAAAAAAAAAAAAAAATATATATTTTCCTCAAAAACTACATTAATCATTTTTAAAACAAAGTGAAAGATCTAAAAACATGATTTCCGTTAAAATTGCATTGATCGGACAATTTTCAGCCGAGTTACAACACCTTGAGGTCCCCATCGGGTAAGTTCATCATATTGTCGTGAGATCTGATGTCTGCAGATTTGCCCCAGCGTCACAATGAGACCAATCATGTGTTTATGGGGATTTCAAACAATTTGACTTTAGTTTCTTGGATTTGTGCACATTCAATAGAAGTTTTATCAGTGTCACAGTTGGCTGACCCGATAGGGACTCTGATACTTAAAGTTCGGCATTTTTTTTCTGCACTTTTAGAACTCCAATAGAAAGTAAATGCTCTAAAACTGTGTTTCCACTTGAGTTTGCATGAAATGAACAATTTTCCGCCGAAATACAACACTTTGAGTATCACCGTTCCGAGCGTTGACGTTAACTGACCCGATGGGGACTCTGATACTCAAAGTTCTGCTTTTATTTTTTAAACTTTAAAAACTTAATTATGAAGGAAAAGGTCTAAAATTGTTATTCCTCTTGAGTTTGCATGAAATGAATAATTTTCCGCCGAGATACAACACTTTGGGTATCACCGTTCCGAGCGTTGACGTTAACTGACCCGATGGGGACCCTGATACTCCTATTTCTGTACCTTTTATCAAAACTTTCAGAGCTTCAATATGAAGGAAGTGCTTTAAAATTATGTTTACACTCAAGTTTGCGTTGAACGGACCATTTTCCGCCGAGATAGAGCACTTTGAGTATTAGCCTCCTGAGCGGTTACGTTGACTTGCCCAATGGGGTCCCTGATACTCAAAGTTCTGCTCTTGTTTTTCAAAATTTTAGAACTCCTGTGTGAAGTAAAGGCTCTAAAACTATGATTCCAATTTAGTTTGCATCGAACGAACCATTTTCCGCCGAGATACAGCACTTTGAGTATTAGGGTCCCATGGACTTACCCACTGAGACCCGAATACTCAAAGTGCTCTATCTTGGCTAAAAATGGTACGGTCGACTTTAACTTAAGTGATAGTCTCATTTCAAAATTAGTCCTTCAATTTAAAACAAAATACTCGATATTTTGGAAAAACAATTTTTTCGAAATTTTTGGGGAAAATTTTTTTTTTGGCTTGAAATTTTTTTTAATTTTTAATTTGAAGTTTTCTTTTTGGAAACAAAACACATTTTTTCTAACAAAAAATTGTGCTCCAGTGTGAACTCCCCCGTACCTGCAGGTGAATCCATGATCAGAAGACACTTCTGAGCCAAGCACATAACGTGTCCGAGCACGCATGGCAGATAAATGGCATGATGAATTTTTTGGGTGTTCGTTACAAATTGACCGGTTTTTATATCAATGTACACGTTCAGTACGTAGTAGGACAG
Source organism: Caenorhabditis japonica (assembly GCA_963572235.1). Classification (NCBI taxonomy): domain Eukaryota; kingdom Metazoa; phylum Nematoda; class Chromadorea; order Rhabditida; family Rhabditidae; genus Caenorhabditis; species Caenorhabditis japonica. The sequence goes on along the minus strand of OY754343.1, from coordinate 17,803,696 downwards.
TCTGAACTTAGAAATTTAGGAAAACGAGGAAAAATAGGTAGATTATTACACTATAAAAATGAGCAAGACTTGTAAGTAGAACACTGTCAAGTAGGCTGGATAGGTGCCTTCTTCGATGGAAAAGGTTTTGTTGAAATATTTGATGAACATTTTTGTGTGTGTCATGTGCACATAGAGCGAGTCTGAAAAGGAATTACTTTTAAAGATCGAGAGCAGGAAAAAGGTGGAATGAAGGAAGGGGGGGGGGGGTGTTTAACATCTGTTCAGACTGGCTTAATTGGATACTAGGCCGCTATATTACGTCTTTTCAAAAATATTTGATAGATTAACTTTTTTGAGATTTGAGGCATTGAAAGGCGGAAGTTTGGACTTGAAGTAAGACAAGATGGGGGCATTGTTTTGAGAAAAAAAAAGTAACAAAAAGCAAAAACGTGCAACATTTTTTCCGACCCAACAAGCAATTCTCAAACATGTAATTTTCTGTCAACGATCTGGCGACAGGTCTATTATAGGTCTGCTCGAATGGCAGGCCCATTAAAAGCCTGCACGCACGACATGCCTAATATAGGCCCGCATTGTGTTTTCAATCGAGTAGCAGCATGAGAACGAGAGAAAAAAGACATGTTTTCTCGGCTTCTCTTCGAATCGAACTGTGTTTGCGTGGTTGCGCGAAAAAAAGTGGGCGGAGTCTCGCGTTCTCATGTCGGAAGTCGATTGAAAAAACAATATGACAAACCTATTATAAGCATACACGTCAGGCCTATTTTAGGCCTGCACGTCAGGCCTATTTCCCGATTTATGGCAATTAAAGTTACCAAAAAAAAATGCTTTTAAACGTTTTACGGAAAACTGAACATCTCTAGCTCGTGAATCTCCACGGTCTGATCATAAAACATTTACTGCGAATTTGAGCATCGTAATAAACAAAAAAATTGTATATATATTCCCAGTACACCACCTTTTTGTTCTTGGAAACGTTTGAGATCTTTTTTTCTAGGCAAAATAATAAACAAGACACAATCCAATATTCTCAGTACGGAGAGCTGCAAATCCGTTCTTTTCGGACAGTGGTGGACGCGCCACGTTGGCGACGAGAGAGTGCGGAAAATTGAGAGACCGTTGCTGATGTTTTGCTCTGATTTCTCTGAACCTCACTCCAAATGCATGTGAAATTTTTTGTTCGATTGGAGCGAGCTTTCAGCGATTTATACCGAGTATAACATAACGTTACAAATTTGTGTGCAAACACCTAAAATGACGCGCAAAACAACAAAATGAAAAATACAGAGCGCACTTGCACCAACCTACTTTTCCATACGCTGGGTATGATAAAAATAGCTAGAAGAGCCTGGATTTTTTTGGCACGCCTTTTGACGACGTCTGGCCAGGTGGGAGGGGCCTATTTTACGCTGCTCAAAGATTTCTGCTTGCTCTTTTAATGTCTCTGTCATACTACATATATCCAAGACCTTTGAAATATCACCTGTGCAAAACGAAAAAAATCGTCTATTTTTGTCAACAACCAAAAAAAAAGAATATGTTTATCAAAATGTGCATCTTGTGTATCATGTGCTCACATCGGTATAATTAAAAATTGGCGTCACCATATTTTTGGGCCTGGGAGCAACTTCAAATGCATATTTATTTCGTAACCGATTGGCTGCCTATTTGCTGCTCATCGGCTGCCTATAATCTGCCCATCAGCTGCCCAATGGCTGCTCACTAGCTACCAAATAGCTGCCCAATGGCTGCCCATCAGCTGCCCATTAGCTGACCATCCGATGCCCATTAACTGCCCAATAGAAGCCCAATAGCTATCGACCAGATGTTCATTTGCTGCCCACTGCCTGTCCATCCTATGCCCATTAGTTGCCCAGTAGCTGCCCGATAGCTGCCCAATAGATGCTCATTAGCTGGCCAGTACAGTGCGTCCAACAATTTTAGGACCCCCCTCGATTTTAGGGTCCCAGGCAAAACCGAAAGTGATATAAAAAATCTGTGAATGCAGTTCGATTCAGAATCAAAAATAACCCGCAGTCCCAATTTTTCATAATCCTGCCATGTCCCGTCCCCGCATACGACGAAAAAGTTCTATTTTTGACTGTCCAAAAATTATAGGACCCCCTGAGAATTTGAATGCGCGGATGATTTTTAGACCATATTTTCTCCTTAAATTTATTATTCATGAACTTTATATCATTTTAAACTATTTTTAAAACTATTTGTCATAAACTTATCATATATTTTTTTCTTTTAAGTAGGTTTTTATGGAATGGTTACACTTATGCCAATAATACACATTAATTGTGAGAAAATCAGTTTAAACGCAAAAAAACGTTTAAAAAATTAAAAAATTATTAGTATTTGGTATCCCCGCCAAATTTCTGGATCACTTCGATCACCCTGTTAGGCATGTTGACCACCAACGTCTTCAACTCGGCTTCAGTGATTGGATCCCATTCAGCCTTGGTAGCATCCTTGAGGTCCTGGATGATGTTCAACTGTTTTCCGTGACGATAGACGTGACGGACAAGGATACCAAAAAGATTCTCGGTTGATTGAGATCTGGGCTACAAGCTGACCACTCGTTTCAAAGCTAACCAATCCCTTGTAGAGTTGCAGACGTGAATTGCGGTGTTTTCCTATTGGAAGATGTGGATGTTGTGTCGTTTGCGGAAGCTTCTGCTTCTTCCCGTAATTGATAGGATCAGTGGCATAGCGACGAATAGTATTCCGGCTTCTTCCAAGTTGACGAGGCATCTCATGCAGCTTCCTTCCCAGTGGGTGCATCACATCAACGTTGGCCTGTTCCGCGGGAGTGAGGAAAGGAGCGCGAGCTATGATAAAATGAATGGTTCGCAGGCATACTTTTAGGATATGAACCATTTCAGCTTTTGTTTACGGTAGCTGAACTTCAAACTTTCAGCATAAACGACATTAAAATAACATTAGTGAACCCAGCTCATCACAACAACACAGCTTACATCGTCGATCATTTCTTCAAATACCGAAGGCACTGCGGATCACGGTGCTCTGTGTAATCGGACAACTGCTGGTGCACCGTTATGTTTTTGCACATGTTTCTATTAACCAATTGGAGGCTGTGTAAATCGAGGATGAAGAAGAGACCCGAACCTGTGATCTTCCGCACGACAGCAGTCACCACTACCGACTGAGATATTTGCTGAATAGGCAAACATACAATATTCATGAGAAGTCTACAAAAACAGCTCAAAATAGTTTAAAACAATATAAATTTTACAAAAAAACGAAAAATATGGCCAAAAAAGTCACCCGCACACCCAAATTCTCAGGGGGTCCTATAATTATTGGACAGTCGAAAATAGGACTTTTTCGTCGTATGCGGGGACGGGACATGGCAGAATCATGAAAATTTGGGACTGGGGGTTATTTTTGATTCTGAATCGAACTGCATTCACAGATTTTTTATATCACTTTCGGTTTTGTCTGGGATCCCAAAATCGAGGGGGGTCCTAAAATTGTTGGACGCACTGTAGCTGCCCATTAGCTGCTCATTATCTGCCCCTTACAATTAGCTACCGATCAGCTGCCTACTAGTTGCCCACCGCCTGTCCATCTGATCGTCACTAGTTGTCCAGTAGCTGCCCAGTAGCTGCCAGTTGCTATGAAAGGCCTCGTTGTGCATTAACTGACAGAATTCCCCCAAATCGAATCAAATTTTGGGCTCAAAAATCATTTCATTTCATAAATCATAAAAAGTTGCTCTCTGCCTTTTTCTAACTCAATTCATTCACGCGGATATGCAACATTACAGCCTATGAATCATTTTTCGAACATTTTCAAAGTAGGAAAAAACAAAAAACAAAACAAATGAGGAAAAAAGTATGCACCATTGAACGAGAAAGCATGTTTGCGGGGTGGAGGGTGTGGGAAAGTGAAACTGGGAAATACATACGTAGGTAGGAAATGAAATGCATCTAGGCAGAATAGCGGAAAACAACACCCTGATTGGGCTCCAATTCGATCTCTTTCGCCTCGAAATTGACCGTTTGGCGGGCGTAGTACGTGTCGCAGTTTGAGGTGGCAGTTACAATCTGTAATTTGTGAAAATTGGGTTTGTCTAACTGTCTGGCTTCGCGTTATCGGTGGGGCGCGGTGGCCTTGGGGCACTTTGTCCTGTACCACCCGTGGACAATCCGACAATTTCGGAGTCATTTAAGAGTCTCGTCGGCGCTTGACACTTACCGTAGACTTTTGAAGTTTCCCATGACTCGGCAACTCTGTGAGCGGCACTTTGACAGGATGCTCAGCAAAGTTCAACGCGGCAACGTAGATCTGAAAATTTCCACTGTCATATCTTATAGGACAGTTAAAAACCCACATTTCCGGTGGTCCTATTTTCAAAATGATTAAATCTCGTAATCGTAAAAGCTCCATCCACCAGTCTTCCAATCAACGTGGTTCCAGTCTTCAACGCGTCCTCTCTCTGTCGCAACTTTGCCAATTTCGCAAAAATCTTTAACGTCGATTGTGGCTCAGAATACTGTCGCTTCCAATTGATATTCGCCACGTCGATATTAGACGGAACTGGCGGGCCGACGGCGGTGGAGAAGCCTCCGTTAAGTGTCTCATCCCATTGCATGGCGCCGCGTTGTGGTGCCACTTTGGAGTCGTTCGCCAAGTTGCGCATACCGATTTCCTCGCCGTAGTAGATGTTGTTGGTGCCTGGCAAGACCATTTGGAGCATCATGAGGAGTTGGGCGTGTGGGCGGGAGCCGACTCGAGAGGCGACTCGGGAGAGGTCTGGCGAGCCGAACTGCAAGAGGATAGTAATTCTTTGTAAAACCGCGCTCATTTATTTGCGCGCAACCACGCACCGCACGACGTGCTGGACCATACGAAGGTGTAAACGCGTCCTATCGCATGTCTGCGTCTCCACAGTACAGAGCGTTCGTTTTTTTCAAGTATAGCTAACGATAAGCGCGTGCAAAAATAGAGACGCAGAGATATAAATTTGCGCATCGTTTCACGTGTTTGCGTAGGCGACATCTGATTTTACGATTTTTTTCAAATTTTTTTGGTCGCAATGCCGCGCGCGCGAAATGAAAAAATAGCGATTTTTTCAATTTTCTACAGATTTTGACGGCGTGGGAAAGAGAATTCACAAACACTTCCCGACACGCCACATTTTCAGGAAAAATATATTTTTTTCCGGTTGGGACCTTGAAAATAAGCATTTTTTGAATTTGCGCATCACTTCACCTGTCTGCTTACACGGCATTTGATTTTACGTCATTTTTTTGGTCGTCACGGATTAAAACGTCATAAATTCCGGGAAAATTTACGTTTTTTCGGGTAAAATCTTTAAAATTTTCGATTGTTTAATTTGCGCGTTGGGTCACGTGTCTGCGTACCTGGCATTTAACTTGCCGACATTTTGTTTATCGTGAAAACTTAAAACGCCAAACTTTCCGGGGAAAATCATATTTTTTTCGTGTAAAATCTTTAAAATTGTTGATTTTTGAATTTGCACGTCAGTTCACGTGTCTGCGTACATGGAACTTGATCGTACACGATTTTTTCAAATTTTTTGGTCATCAAGTTAAATACCGTCTACGCAGACACGTGAATTGACGCCCAAATGCAGGAAGTTAAAAATTTATAAAAAAATGTGTCAAATCATTTTAATTTGGTCGGCGCTCGGTGTTTGACGATCTGAAGGTCCGCCCAATGATTTGGGGATTTTCTGAACATCCACTTTTAAAAATAGAGAAAAAAACACTTTTGAAAAGGGGAAATTTTAACAAATATGGGCGGAGCTAAGCGGAATGGAACTGCTACGGATTAGACGCAGACTGCGAGACAGTGATGGTGGGAGAGAGTGCCTTGCCAACAGAGACGGTAGAGAAAGGCGCTATAAACTGTCTCACCACCTGCGTCTCTGCGCTAGCAGTTCTGAGCATTGACCTGCTACGGTATTGACGCAGACGACGAGATAGTGTGTGTACACTGTCTAACCGTCTACATCTATGCTGTAGCCCGTTTTACACCTTTTTTCTTGAATTTTTAAAAGGAAACTCACCCTCCAGTGCGGCCAAACTTGCTCGTTCAGCGAGTGGAACAAGAGCACGTCGGACAATATTTCGTGCACACACGTGGCCACTGATCCCTCGTTTTTGTGACAGATTTCTGGAATTATGGAAATTATTGTTCTTTTCGTGCTTAGTTTTAATTTGTATGATGCCTACTTGTATCCTTCTCCACCTCGCCCAGCTCGTAGTTGATTACGGTATCCATTCCGCTTTTAGCCATTTTTTTCTTGTCTTTTTCTTTCGCCTCTTCTCGCGTCGAGAATAGAGCACTAAAAAATTCCAAAAAACATTTTTTCGAACCAAAAATTAGTTTTTACATTTTTCTCCCTTTGGCAATCTTGCTCTCATTCGAATAGGTGTCCACGTGGAATCTGATATCCCTGATGACGTCATAGATGGCATTCCATTCAGGCTCTGTGCCATTAGGCGTTCGCGCCAAATACTCGATTCCAAGCAGCTCAAAACCATCAATTCCCCGATCGATCCAACTGGAAAGCGCGTTAAACATGTGCTCCCGCAAATTGCTATTCTGCCAGTTGAGCACAGCGGATTTCGGATTTCCTGAAAGTTGGAATAGATCCAAATGGATAAAGGAAATGTAACCAGATACCCACCCTTTTCGTGTAGATAGAAAAGATTTTTGTGCTCGGTGAAATAGTTGGAGTCGGCTGCTTTCGACACCCAAGTGTAAAATTGCGAATAGTTGGCGTTTGGTGTCTTGCTCGCCGATGCCGAGTTCAGGAACCATTCGTGCTCCAAGGAGGTGGTGGCGATGGGCAGGGAGATTACGATTTTCATTTCTGAAATTCCCAAAAAAAAATTTTGTTGACATTTTTTTTTACTTTGTTTGTCGAAAAATAACACAACTTGACCTAAAATTAGATTTTGCGATTAAAAATGTATCTAAATAGTCCTTGAAAAACCAAAAAATCAAAAAAATCGCTAAAAACCAGTCAGAAAAATTTGCGCTAAACAACACGCACACCGTTATTTTGGAGTGTCGTTGAAAATGGTATTTTTGGGTCTTTCGAGTTTTTGTGTGTTGCTAATAGTAAGTCTAAATTCAAAACTTTAAAGCAGTAAAAACAACATTAAATTGATAAATTAATTTTGAAAAACTTTTTTTTTCACAATTTTTAAAGCTATTTATCAAAAATTGTTTGTTTTGTTGTTTTTTTGAATAAACTTTTATCATTTTTTTCTCGGCCCGTCTTGACGGCCAAGCAATGCAATCGCGCTCCATTGCTAATTTAGTTCCAAAACGCTACAGTTTTATTCCGAACAGTTTTATTCCAAAACAGTTTTATTTTGCTACAATTCTTTACCGAACAGTTCTATTCCGAACGGTTCTATTGCGAAGCAAGTTCTATATCGCTGCAGTTCTATTACACTTCAGTTTTATTCCGAGGTAGCACCTAAACAACACGCAAACCGTCATTTTGGAGTGTCGTTGAAAATGGTAATTTTTGGTTTTTTGGAGTTTTTTGTGTTTAAAAGTCTAAAAATAGCAAAAAATATATATTCCGCATTTTTGTCCTTTTGTCCCCTAATTAAAATTTTTTTTTCTCAAAAATTCTCAATGTAATTTTGTTGTTTTTAATACTAGAAATTAAAAAAAAACCAAAATTCACAACTTTAAACGACACTCCAAAATGACGGTCTGCACGTTGTTTAGCGCGAACTGTTCTAGCTGGTTTTAAACGATTTTTTCGATATTTCGAAGACTTTTTACATAGATTTTCAATCAGCAATTACCTTTTATTGTCTGTTTTTACCCCTACATTTTTCGAAATTTTCAAAAATAAAAAAAGAAAAGTTTTTTAAATCAAAAATTTGATTCCTAATTCAATACTTTTCATGCTTTTATTTCCAGCTTTTCTGCACATAAAAACTGCACCAAAAAAAACCAAAAATTACAACTTTAAACGACACTCCAAAATTACGGTCTGCGCATTGTTTAGTGAAAACTTTTCTAGCTGGTTTTTTAGCGATTTTTCCATTTTTTCTATTGAATATTTTGTTTTTTCTACGACATGGCCTATAAAATTTAGGCCACGGTCATTTTTTTGTTGCAAAATCATTGTCAGTGTAAAGTGGTCTTTAGATACTTAACCAAGATGATAAAACTACCCCTGTACTTTTTTACCGAATGATTGATTTCTTTTGACATTAATTACTTGCAAAGAACAAAGTACCTTGATCAATGTAACACACGGCTCTCTGCGTCTCCATTTTTGCACGCGTTCAAATAGCTACACTTGCCAGAACGAACGCTCTGCGCTGTGGAGACGCAGAGAAATGGTATCTGGCAAATCACTCACCTCTCTCATGCAACTTTTCAATCAACTCATCGGCCTTCTGATTCACCCCCAATTTCGGGTCCATCTGGCTGAAACTCCGCACCGCCGTCTTCTCATCATCAGAAATCAGGAACGGAGACGGCCAGACAGTTTGAATGCCACTCTTTCTCAACTGATCCAATCGATTGATTAAGCCGTCCACGTCGCCAATACCGTCACCGTCCGAGTCCTGGAAAGATGGCACCCAGACGTGATAGGCGACCGCTGTTTGCCACCAATTTGGTTTTTCACGGACGATGCACGCCGGGGAGAGGAAGACGAGGAGAATGGCGACCGCGAAAAGGGCGATCCAGATGAGCCAGAAGAGAATGAAGAGGAAGGTTCTGGAATTATTAGGTTGAATATGAATAGCTGTCATTGACACGGGAAATGTTTTGGGCCATTTCTCGCTTCTTTGCGTCTCCGTTGATTGTGTGTAATTGTAAACTTGACAAAAAAATTGCTCTGCACTGTGGAGAAGCAGAGAACGTGCGTTTTCTCGCATCTCTGCGTCTCCATTTTTTCACTCGTTAAGCTATCTTGGGAGAACAGAGCAAATGCTCTGCACTGTGGAGACGCAGAGTATGCGAGTTTTCTCGCATCTCTGCGTCTCTATTTTTGCAAGCGGACGGCTATCTTAACTTGACATAACAAAACGAATGCTCTGCACTGTGGTGACGCAGAGTATGCGCATTTTCTTGCATCTCTGAGTCTCTACATTCACACGCGTTCAGCTATTTTAACTTGGCAAAACAAAACTAATGCTCTGAACTGTGGAGACGCAGTGTATGCGCATTCTCTCGCATCTCTACGTCTCTACGTCTCTATTTTTACACGCGTTTAGTTATCTTGGATTGGGAGAACAGAACGAATGCTCTTTAATGTGGAGACGCAGAGTATGCGCATTTTATCGCATCTCTACGTCTCCATTTTCACACGCGTTCAGCTATCTTAACTTGGCAAAACAGAACAAATGCTCTTCACTGTGGATACGCAGAGTATGCGCGTTTTCTCGCATTTCTGCGTCTCTATTTTTGCAAGCGGACGGCTATCTTAACGTGGCAAAACAAAACTAATGCTCTGCACTGTGGAGACGCATAGTTTGCGCATTCTCTAGCATTTCTGCGTCTCTATTTTTACACGCGTTTAGCTATCTTGGATTGGGAGAACAGAACGAATGCTCTTCACTGTGGAGACGCAGAGTATGCGCATTTTCTCGCATCTCTGCGTCTCTATTTTTGCAAGCGGACGGCTATCTTAACGTGGCAAAACAAAACTAATGCTCTGCGCTGTGGAGACGCAGAGTATGCGCACTTTCTCGCATTTCTGCGTCTTCATTTTTATACGCGTTCAGCTATCTTGACTAGGGAGAACAAAACGAATGCTCTGTACTGTAGAGACGCAGAGAATGCGATAGGGCGCGTTTGTCTCAATCTCTTCCCAGGAACTATTTCCCTTGAAATTACCTGATAAACTTCCAGCACGGATCATTCCTATACTCCTCCAACTCTTCCTCATTCAAGCCAATCTGATTCGGATCCTTGGGTTTTTTCACCACCGTCGGCGGTCTTTCCCACGGCTTCTTCTGCGCCGGCTCTCCGTCAATCGGCCGCTCTTTCATCATTAAATGCTCGGGAACCACCGGATTGCCACTGACCGCACTGATATAACTCTCGGTCTTGTTGCCTCGATCGACCTCGTAGAATCTAAAGAAAATGCGATAAAATGAAATGAAAACATTGAACATTGAAAAAGTGACTAGAGGGGCGGAGCTTTGTTATCAATGTACGTGTGTGTGTGACACTAACCTTGGCGTCTTGCCCTCGGGACCCGGCATTAGCCGGTCGGTGGCGTCGTCCATCTGATGAGGTCTGCAATTTATAAATTGATTGGGTTTTCTGTGAATTCAGGAGCGAAAATTGAGATGATTTGATGATAAATGAACAGTTTTTTAAGCCATCTCTCGCGTCTCTGCGTCTCCACGCGTTTAGCTAAACTCAAAAGAATGCTCTGCACCGTGGAGACGCAGACAAATGAAGCGGTATGGCCCGTTTGCCTTCTAGCACGCCGCGACAAGCGAAAATTAGTTACGACGCTCCGGTGTTAACTGGGTTTTGCTCATAAACACATTGAACGGAAGGGCATGCATACTTTTTTGACACGCTCTCAAAATAGTTGGGGTTTCAGTCAATTTTAAAATTTCAAACAAAAAATAAATAATTTTTTTGATCAAAAATTGTGAAATTTTCCAAAAAAAAATTTTTTCAGAAAATGTTATTTTTGTTTAGAAAATGAAATATTAAACAAAAACTCACGATTTCAAAAAAATTTGGGCTAGAACGGACAATTTTCAGCCGAGTTACAGCATTTTGAATATTGGGGTACCATCGGGTAACCTTACTTTGGCATTAATGAAGCTATCCCTATAATACGATAAAACCGAGACAATTTGCTGAAAACTGCATGGAAATTGTTGCAAAAACGATGTTTGTTTTATTGTAACGCCACGGTGATTCTTTTACTACCGAGCACACTATTCTCGTCCACCGATTTGTTTTTTCTGTCGCGATTTTCTAAATGACTTTGGATCGAGAAGTTTTTTGTCACATTACTTCGTCTCATTATGGCCCATATTTAAAACCGGAATTGGTCTGATTCTTTACGTACAATTTCAAATGCACGGCGATTCTTTTACTGCTGGCCACGCATTTCTAGTCCCCCGATTAGGTTTTTCCTATCGCGATTTTGTAAATGACGTCTGATGAAAAAGTTGTCTGTCACGTTACTAGCTCTCATTAGGGCGCATATTTTAAACCGGAATTCGTTCGTTTTTGTACGTACAATTTCAAATAAAACTGGTTTTCCGTGGTGGCCGAACTGATTTCCGCAAATTTTTTTGCCGCATTTTGCAAAAAGGGGAGGGAACTCCGCCCATTTCATGTGATGAGAGAGTGAGAGAGTGCGATGGGGAGAGGGGAAATACTTGCGACCGGGGGACTAGAAATGCGTGGCCGGTAGTAAAAGAATCACCGTGAACGCCGCGGCAAATCTGCAAACATCAGATCCCACGACAGGGTAGCTGGGTTACCCGATGGGACCCTAATATTCAAAGTGCTGTAACTTGGCTGAAAATGGTCCAATCGAGCCAAAATTAAGGGGAATTGTGATTTAAAGTTAGATAATTCATTTTGAAAACAAATGTGGAGTTTTTGAAAAATTTGTGAAAAAAATTTTTTTTGGTCGAAAAATTTAAAAAATTTTGAAAAAAAATTTTTTTTTTCCTATCTTTTAAAATTCATTTCAAACTAAAGTAATGCAACTGAAAATGCAGTTTCCGTTAATTTGGGCCTGATCGTACCATTTTCAGCCGAGTTACAGCATTTTAAAAATTAGGGTCCCCATCGGGTAACTCAACTTTGAAACTGATGAAGCTATCCCTATAAATCGATAAAACTGAAAAAATTTGATGAAAATTGCATATAATTTGATAAAAAAGCAATGTCTGCCATACTGTAACGCCGCGGCAAGTCTGCAAACATCAGATCTCACGACAAGGCGGTTGGGCTACCCGATGGAACCCTGATACTCAAAGTCGTGTAACGCGGCTGAAAGTGGTCCGATCAAGACAAAATGAGGTAAACTCGTATTTTTGAAACAAATAATTAGTTTTGAGAACAAATGTAGAGTTTTTGGGAAAAATATTTTTTTTAAACATTTTTAAAATTTTCGACCAAAAAAAAATTTTTTTCTTAATTTTTTTGTTTTCTTTTATAAAACAAAGAGTCAAATTTGAAATTTCTAATTCAGCTACTTTGAGCTCATTCGTACCATTTTCAACCGAGCTACACTTAAGTATAACGGTTTCGTTGACTTACATACCCGACGGGACCCTGATACGTAAAGTGGTGTAACTCGGCTGAAAGTGGGCCGATTGAGCCAGGATTAAGTGAAATTGTGATTTCTAGGCAAATACTTTATTTTAGAAATTAATGCGATAAATTTGGGAAAAAAAAATTTTGGTCAAAAATGTTAAAAAAAATTTCGGTTCGTCGAAAATTTTGAAAATATTGAAAAATCTCAAATTTTACGAATACAATTTGAATTATTTCAAAACCTCGTCAGTGACTCTAATAATTGAATATTTGTGGATCCTAAGCCTCTACTCTCCGTTCAAAAGTTATAGCCCTGATTAAAAATATTGAATTTTTTCCATCACAGTAATAGCGTGTCTTCCATTAGCAAGACTGCAAATGCAAAAATTTGAAACATTTGCAGAATCTGGGCGAATCAAAAGAATGAAAGACAGAAAAATAGGCAGAAAACGATGTGATGTGTTGCATTCTTTCAAAGGAAAAATGAGAAAAGCCATAGGCGAGTCATGATGGGCTAATGAATATGGGATTAGGTCCAAGCTCACAGGGGGTGGGGGCATCTGGGAAGAAAGAGGAAGAAAGAGAGAGAAAGAGAGAGAGTAATATTATTATTTTTGTTATTATTCCCCATTCACATCAAATGTTTGCTCTCAATAGTGTGCGCGGGCGCCAAAAACTGAATTCAAAATCTGCGTGCTAAAATGACGAGTGGCAGGTAATTGGATAGCACTTGAGCGACCGCCCGATTTTCAAAAACTCTTTTGTGTGTAATTATGATGCTCGGCGAGCATCAGCACAACACATGTCCGCGCCGAAAGGTGTGCGTTGCAACACAACAACAACACTACTTGTCAATTCGTTGAAAAGGTTTTGAAAAGAAAAAAGAGTGAAAAGGATGGATAGAAAAGAGGAAAATAGCGCGAATTCTTCCTCACTATTTGTTGTTGACGCGAGGAGGAGGAGGAGGAAGGGAATAGGCGCATGGAGAAAGAGGGAGAGAGAGAGAGGCGCAGAGAAGCGGAGAAGCACAAAGGAGACGTTGCGAAACGAAACGAAATGAACGAAATGGGACGGGTAGGAGAGAGAAAGAGAGAGAGGGGGGGGGGGGGCGCAGACGATGAAAACAAGACCACAAGAAAACAAGGAAGCAAAAAAAACAGAACAAAACAAAACAATAACTGTCTAGTAACAAAAAAAGAGAGAGTGAGAGAGAGAGATTTAGAGAAAAAGAGGCCAATTATGGCTAGGTCCAAGTCCATTAGTTAGCTATCTGAGCCATGAAAAGTGGAGAATTAGAAAGGAGAAATGGATACGTTTGGGAACTTTCAAACCAGGAGGCTTTCAAGGATGCCAACATACTAAGGAAATTTTTCGCTAATAGCTATTCGGGGCAAGCTTCAAAGTCATTCGGCACATGCCCTCAATTCGATGGCCATTACCCAAAAAGACAGGCAGACAAGCAGAAATATGCCCAATATCTCTGAAAACAGGCCACAAAACAGCAATCTTAAAAAAAACATACTACCTTCCAAAACAAGACAATTGCGCTCTAGTGCACTATTTTTGAACACGTATTATTTTTCAGCGAAACGCCCAAAAACGCTGCTTTTTAGCCGCATTTTGATGAATTTTTCACCCAAAAAATTTTTTTAAGTCCTTCAAAAGGAATACACGAGGTGTGGCCAAGCTTTTGCCTGTTGGCCTAAAAAACTCCTAGAAACTTGTTTTTACTTTGCTCAAAATTTTCCCATTCCTTCAAATTTAACATAAAATTTCACCTTAAAGGGGGTGCCAACTTTCTGGGGAAAGTTGCTTAAAATATACTCTTGAGTGGGGGATTTACGAATATCACATTGAAATCGCACGAAAAAATTTTTCTGATTTTTGGCAAATTTTACAAAAAAAAATAGAAGACCACGGGGAGTACACGATTTGGCGCGAAATTCAAACGTCATTTTCTTTTTCAATATTTTTCTCCCGTCTTTTTCTCTTTTTTTTTGCACGAATCTTTGTGAAATAATGTACAAACATCATTTCGTGTTTTCAGGTACCAAAATAACGCGTGTTAATAAAAAAATTATCAATAAAACAAATTCGGAACAAAATTCTCATACCTTTAATTTTTCCCGTTTTCCTGCTCAATTCCGCATTAAAATCACTATTTTATCTGTAACGTTTATATTTGAACAAAAATGTTCAAAAGAAACTATTTAAAACGTTGAATCGAACGACAGGCAAATATCGATTTTTCGATATTCATGACTAAAATGTGTTTTCGCGATTATCTAAAATTTCAATAAGCGATTAGAGCATGTTTTATCGAAAATCGATGATAAAAACGAGGAAAATTACAAGAAAAATAAATATTTCTCGTGAAAATGGAATTTTCTAGAAGCCGCGGCCGCGAGTTTCCTAGGCCACGGTCGTGTACTCCTCGTGGTCTTCTATTTTTTTTTTGTAAAAATCATAAAAAATCAGAGAAATTTTTTTGTGCGATTTCAATGTGATATTCGTAAATGCCCCACCCAAGAGTATATTTTAAGCCACTTTCCCCAGAAAGTTGGCACCCCCTTTAAAAATGCTAATTTCCCAAAAAAAAAAAAATTTTTTTCGATTTTTTCAAAAAAAAAATTAAGTTGTCCAAAAGGAGTACACGAGGCGTGGCCTAGATTTTTCATGATATCCTAGAAAACTCGTAGAAATCTGTTTTTTTTTATTTTGCTCTATTTTTCGGCAATTCCTTTAATTTTGGCATGAAATTTCATTTTAAAAATGTTTTTTTTTCACAAAAAAAAGTCGTCCGAAAAGAGTACACGATGTGCGGCCTAGCTTTTGCATGATGGCCTAGAATCCGCCTTGCAGTTGTTTTGCTTGCAATTTTCTTCATTTTTTCGCTTAAATTTTAAATAAAAATTTTCACATTAACAATGCCCAAAAAATTTATAGTTTTGTGATTTTTTGGTAAATTTTTTCGACAAAAAAAGTCAATTAAAAGCTGTCCAAAAGGAGTACACGAGGTGTGGCCTAGCTTCTGCCTGATGGCCCAGAAACCCTATTGGGTTTCTATATCGAAATTGCTCGTTTTTTTTCTTGTAATTTGGTTTGTTTTTTTTTTGCATGATTTCTCGAAAACGAATTTCACATTAAAAATTCCCAAAAAAAATATTTTTGCCTGATTTTTTGAAAAAAAAAACTGCCCAAAAAGATTACACGAGGTTCGATATTTTTGCAACAATAAAATTCACTTAAATGTACATAAACATGTTGAATTTTTTCCGATTTTTAGTGAATTTTTTCAAAAAAAATTAAACTTGTCCAAAAGGAGTACACGAGGTGTGGCCGAGAGCTAAAATATTTATTTTTGGCACGAATATGGCAGCTATATGGCTATTAGCCGTCGAAAATGATGTTATCGCATAGTTAGCCTCGAAAAAACAGCTGTTGGCCGCCCAGGTTTAAAAAAATTGAAAAAAAAAAAAACGACGTCGCGGCAAAAGCAAACAGACGAGCACAGCGAAAAACACGCAAGTCTAAAAACACGTATTTTCTTGAAAAATAAACAAAGTGTCGCAAAACACATGGCCGAGCACGATTTACGAGCGTGCTCCCAGGCGATTAAAAACTTTGAACATCTGCTTTTCGACCTCCTCCATCCTCC
Organism: Caenorhabditis japonica; assembly: GCA_963572235.1. Lineage (NCBI taxonomy): Eukaryota > Metazoa > Nematoda > Chromadorea > Rhabditida > Rhabditidae > Caenorhabditis > Caenorhabditis japonica. The sequence goes on along the minus strand of OY754343.1, from coordinate 17,787,753 downwards.
CCGTTTCCCCTTCACTGCACACGTGATTTGATGATTTAGACGAACGTCAATCGGTCGGACAGGAAGGCCGGGGAAGGGCGAGTGAATGAATATACATAAATAAACAAATTTATTGCAAAATGGAGGCGACGGCGGCTGGCGAGTTTATTAAACATTTTAATCGCCTCCGCCCCCCCCCCCCCAAAGCGAATGTTTATACGTACATTTGCTATACGCCTATTTGAGTTTGAACAATACGTTTTCCTAAATATGCAGGGGAAGCATTTTAATAATGGTTACTTGCTCGTGTACTCCCCGTGGACAATTCGACTTTCTTTTTTTCGATTTCTTGATTTTTTGTCAAGTTTTCATGCATAAATATTTTGTAAATACACATACACACATGCTGTACACACATGCTGATAGTTTCGAATCTCAATATGTTAACAGACCGCTCCTAAACTTTGAACTACCTTCAAATTTTAAATCGCCACAAGAAATACCATGGGTCACAGACGCTGAGATGCTGAGCATGATGCTAAAATGCAAAAACTCCTGTTCACAGACACCCGATAACGTCCCTCAGCAGAAATCCACAACTCAAGCGCAAAGTTACTGCAACTTTTACACGAACTTTACGCAGCTTCGAATCTCTGACAACGCGAGAGCTGTGTAAAGTTTGTGTAAGGGTTGCATGAAGTTGGCGCTGACGTTATGCAAAAAAATTCGATACAATTGAAATATTGGAAAAAAAATGTTGCACAATATCTGTGCAATAATTGTGCAATAGTTGTATAGTGCGCTCGTAATAAATGCTTCGTATCAAATGGATTTCGAAAAATAAAATTTATTGAGACGAAATGAAAATATAAAAAATGACAACGAGAAGACAAGATATGGCGATAGAACAAAAACAGCTCTTGAAAACAAAATATATCAGAAACAAAAAGAAAAAGTGTGAAACAGTGAGAAAAAAACAACGAAATTGAAAATTCACCGTCAAGGTTATGATGAGTCGGCGAACTGGAAATTCGAAGCTTCGTCCGTGGCGTATTCGTCGGGTTTTCCATCCTTCATCAGACGGGTTCGAAACTTTCATTTGTGCTCATCAAGTATTAACTGACACGGATCCAAAGATTGAGTGAAGATGTCCTAGTGATAGCAAAACGACGCTTTCTGATTTCAGCATCCGGATTCAGTGATGTGACAACCCTGAGAGAAAGGGTTTTTCTCGAAAAAATGAACAATTTACCTGTCAGTGAATGGGATGGGGCCAGTGAAAAGAGCATCCGGAAGCTAGTGCATCGAGTCCGAAGTCTGAAACATAGAAATTTGCTGTGCAGTGAAATGTTAGTCCTATTGTGAAAACAAATTCGACCGTGAAGTGACGCAAATGTCCTATTTAAAACGCGAGTTTACGTACCTTTTATTAATTTATGAATTGTTTTTTCCGATGGAAATCGGAACGAGAATTTGAAATTTCGGTAATTCGGAAACAAAAATCAAAAATTCGGAATACCGTCGGAACATCGGGAGTTACAAAATCGGAAATTTCCGACGGAATCCGGAGAAGAAATTTTCATTTTCGAGAAGGCCTGCTCCCAAAGTCTTCATGGCCACTCGTTTTTTCACTTTTCACAGTGCACTTCTGACGGGTTTCAAAGTGCTATTACGTATTCCCGAGTATGTGAGATGTCGTAAAATGGGTCTTGACACGATCGGTGTTTGCACACTTGTGGAGTTGAATATTTGTTTTCGAATTTTTAAAATTTTTCTTAATTTTTTCATGTTATTTTTTTAAACTTATACAAGCTTGGCTGCATCAAAAGCTACTTTTGATTTCTTTTCATTTCTAAAAATAATTTTTTCTTCACTTTCTTTTAAATTTCTTTTTCATTCATTTCTTACGTTAAGCGCTTGGATTTCAAGCGAACGACGCAGGTTCGAGTTTTTGTGTTGGTCTCGGGCTCTCGTTCGCTTCCGCCATGCAGTTTGGAAACAGACACACCAAGAAACGGAATTTTATATATAAGGATGGTTTTACCACTCGACCACCGCTGCTTGCCGAATAGTGCTTGCCAAGGGCGGTGATAAAAACGGTGGTCGCCGTGAGCATTTTGATGAGCTCGTTTTCGAGCTTTTTGCGATTTGTGCAGGTGGAGACTATGAAAAATCGATTCAGGAGGCAAAATAACCCGCGGGTACACATTTTAAGAAAATTCCCAAAGCCTGACCCTACGGCATTCCCTAGTTAGGGGGTCATTCATGTAAAAAATAAAATGATTTTTCCAATTCACGCATGTCGAAAAATGTAAACAATCTAAAGTATCCCAAGTACTGTAGAATGTTTACAAGTATGCATACACCGATCGTGGCGATACCCATTTTACGACATCTCGCGTACTCGGGAATACGTATTATTGTTTACCCGCCAAAATGGCCAAACGCGCTTCGCTGAATTCAACGCTATGCGATTTTCATTTTGGTCTCCAAATTATTTCAGTTCACTTATAAATTCAAAGTGAAATGAAATAATTTGGAGACCAAAATGAAAATCGCATAGTGTTGAGTTCAACGGAGCGCGTTTGACCATTTTCGCGGGCCGACAATATGAAAATTGATAATTTTATGAAATTGCGATTGAACTTCTTAATTTACCGTCATTTTGGCGGATTTTTTTTGTCTGGAAATGTTTCGAAACTTCCAATTAAAAAAAAATTACCAAAATACGCAGGACGATTGTATCAGTCGCTTCTTTCGGATTCTTCGTCAAACGCTCTCCACACTGTAGTGATACTGTAATGAAATAAAAATACATTTAGAAATATGGAGATCGTAAAACCGACGATAAAAAGTATAAAATTGACAAAACCGGAAAAATAAGAAATCAATAACAAAACTTCCCAAAGTCCGCGCAAAGTTTGCGGAAAGTTTGTGCAAAGTTTGTGTGAAAATCGCGCATGTTGCCACATCATCTGTTGGAAGAGATTCATTGTGCAAAAATTGCGAATTGGCCAAAGTTGGAGCAATTATTGCGAGAAATTTGTGTAAACATTGTACCACTTCTTTATCTGTTTCTTACTTTTGAAATTTCACTGAATTATTGTGTAAACTTTGCGAGATTCTCGAAATTCGCGTGTTCATTGTGGATCGTTTGCGTGAGAGTTGCAAAACCTTCCTAGTTTGTGTAAAAGTTGCATGAGGCTTCAAAGTTTGCGTATACGTTGTGGGTTTTTGCTGAGTCCCCTATAAATTTCTAAAATTAATAGCTCATCTAATCAGCAGCCCCCTAGCACAATTATGCAACCTCTCCATGATGAGAGGCGAGTGCCCCTCGCTCTGGAAAGAGTCTATAGTTATCCCATTGAACAAAAAAGAAAAACCCATGGTACCAACAGATTTCCGCCCAATTAGTTTAACTTCTCAGCTTTGTAGAATATACGAGCGCTGTCTCTTAAAAAAAATACTGCAGCATTTAGATACAATTAAATTTTGGAACAATGATCAACACGGGTTTCGCCCCAAGAAATCCACAGTAACATGCATGTTAGAGGCGATTAATGACTGGACAGAGAGCATAGATGAAGGCGCGCAAGTAGACGTTATATACCTAGATTACGCAAAAGCTTTTGACAGAGTTCCACATGATATCTTACTAGGGAAGCTGGTAGACGCAAACCTTAATCCGAATCTGATCAAATGGATCAGATCATATCTCTCCAATAGAACTTTTTCTGTAAAGGTTAACAATGAATCATCTACCCCAAAGCACGCGCAGTGCGGCGTCCCTCAAGGAGCCGTACTCTCGCCAATACTTTTCGGAATCTTTGTAAATGAAATTCCTAGCATTCTACCATCTGGCATTCGATGCAAACAATTTGCAGACGACATTAAAATCTACACGGCAATTCCAAAAAGTGATAGGATAGAAGATCATGAAACTTTAATGCAAAGCGCGATAGACGCTGTCTGTAATTGGTCTGAAAATTCTAAGCTAGCTCTCAACGACAGTAAAACTCTAGTTATCTCATTAGGAAAAAATCCCCGAACCACAAAGTATCAGATAAATAATAACCCTATCAGAAGAGAAACAAGCATACGCGACTTAGGTTTCATAATAACTCCAATGCTTGATTTTACTGGTCACTGGAAAAAAGCCATCTGCAAAGCTAAGTTTAGCGTATTTCAAATATTCAATCACTACTGTAGTATTAACCCCCGCCTTATGACACTTCTATACAAAATCTTTATAAGACCCATACTAGAGTATGGCACAGAAATCAGCAATCCAACAAGAAAACTTGACTGTAAAGCAGTTGAATCGGTTCAGAATGCATTTACGAGAAGACTATACAGCCGTATAAAAGGGAGATACTTAACTCCAAATGACCCCGATTACCTAACAGCCCCCCAACGTAACTCATTATTCAATCTTTCATCGCTAGAATCGAGAAGACAAACTTCCGATAGAAAACTTATACTAAAAATGATTTCGGGTCTAGTAGACATTGACACAAGCCCTTTTTTCACTTATGAGAAAAACACTCGCACGCGCGCAAAAAACAAATTCAAATGGAACCACTGCAAAACTAAAATACGTAGAAACTTTTTCGTTAACCGCACGCTCTCTTCTTTCAAACTATGACCACTGATGACCGAACGTTTACGCCAAATCTATCTTCTTCACTCTCCCAAAATTTTTTTTTTATTTCACGTGTACTATAACCACATATCCCTACAAATTCCTTTAATCTTTCTATTCCGTTTCTGAATCTTCTTCTATACCTTTACTCTATTTTTCACGTACCGCAATGGGCGTATTCAAATAAATAAATAAATAAATAAATGTACATTAAAAACACAAAAAATAAGAAATAATAATTGTTTCTATTTCCTCTGAAGAATCTAAACTTTTTCTAGGCCACACCTCGTGTACTCCTTTTGGACAAACTTTAACTTTTTAGCGGAAAAAATAATCAAAAATCAATAAGAAACCAATTTTTGGGAATTTTTAAAGTGAAATTTGTTTTTGAAAAATATCGAACCTGGTGTACTCTTTTTGGACAACTTTTGAATTTAAATGTTTCATCAAAACCACAAAAAAATGGGTTACCTAGTGGTGCTAGATCTACGAATAAACCATTGAATTGCACAAGCATTTGAAAAATTAGCAATGCAACCGCGCTCTAGTGCGAATTTGCTGTGCTGCAAGCGCATTGGGAGGGCCTGAAGTAAGTAAGGTGATTGTTTTTTGGGAAACGAGAAAGTCGTCCAAAAGGAGTACACGAGGTGAAGCTCAACAACAAGCAATGTTTTTTTATTTTTCAGAATATAAATCATAATGATAAGTGAAAAAATAAATTATTCAAGAAAGTACCTGCTGGCGCGTCAATGGCTATTTCGATGGCTAACAGCGACAGCGTTTTCAACTGACCGCTAATAGCCATTTTGGTTCAAAAATAGTTATTGGCCGCCTCTAGGCAATCACGCTCTATTGCTGATGAAATCACCCGCGAAAATGATGAAAATTGCAATAAAAAACGAAAAATTTGGACCAGAATAATGTATTATAGTCTACGGCACTTTTCAATTTTCAACAGTGTAGTGCGCCTTTTTTTTTAACGAAAAATCAAATTTTAACTGCAACTCGTTGCGGATACCTCATTTTCCGTTGAAAAGAAGTATAAAACTAGAATTCGAGTTAATATTGCAAGTGCCACACGGTTTTACAAGAATTTTGCAGTAGAGCGAGGTTGATGATGTATTCGCCGACTATAGCACCAGAGGACAATGACAATATTTGCTTACGTTGAGCCCTGTGCCTCGGGGGCTCATTTTCAATATGGAGAGCTTTTTTTTCCATTTTTTTTCGAGAAATGTTAGGCTAATAGCCATCTATTTCGAGTGCATTTGGCGCCAACTCCATATTTTCGCCCCGAATTTTATGGCTACTAGCCTTTTTCATGGCTATTAGCCAAATAGCTGCATATACCGTACACGCACCAAAAAATCCCCAAGAATGCCCATGCAAAAGATTAGCCATAGAATTCGTGCACCAAACGCATATGGCACATGTCCCGTCCCGCTATTATTGTGTTTTCAATCGACTTGCGACATCAAAACGCGAGACTCCGCCCACTTATTTGTGCGCGACCACGCGAACACTGTGATATTTGAAGAGACGCAGACAGAACGGTGAATGCAGACTTGACTTGCGTTTTCATGTCGCAAGTCAATTGAAAACACAATAACTAATAATTTCCTGAATTTCACAATTTATCTCCACATCACTTTGACAAAACAGTTGGCGAAAGCACAGCAGCCATAATATACGACTTGGAAAACACGGACGGTGAGAAACTATTCGGCGACAATATAACTCCCCCCAACACCATTGGCGAAAACACGTCAGGACACAAAAACAGCGGCGACAATACCAACGGCGACAGCACGTACGGATTGAACACGTTCGGTGAGAGCACGTACGGATTCAATATGAACGGAGCCATGACTAATGGTGAAAAAATATATGGTGATAAGACGTAAGGGGACAAAATAAAGGGGAGGGGAAAAGCGGGAGAGAAAATCCAGGGGGAGAGCACAGCGGGGTTGAGAATCAGTGGCGAGAAGATGTTGGGGGAGAAGATGACGGGGCCAAGGACGGAGAGACCGTAGACTGGGGAGAACATGTAGGGAGCTAGGATGGTGGGATTTAGGGCAGTGTAAACTGTGACGTCGCCTACACGGACCGTCCTTCCTCGTTTGGTACGACGGTAGGGGTAGGCAAGGTTTTCGATAGATTTCCAGAGCGCTAGCTGTCTTTCTGAACTTGTATAGTTTGAGTAGCTTTGCATTTGGGGTTCTTGAAGCACGGAGGAGACATCTGAAAATGAGAAACACAGTGTAACGTGTGGAACAACACCAAACCTACCATATTTCCCAAAAAGACTCTCCATTTGCGGCATTTCTAGCAGTGAAAAACCGGTTTTCCTCAAATCTTGCTTCTGTGCTTGGCTCAATGATTTCTCGAGTTGTTCAAACTCCTTGCTCATCTTATCAGTGGCTGATAATACTGCAATGTTCTCTTCTGCTTTTGGTTGTTGCTTCTCAGGGTTGAGAAGCTTTACTACCTGATTGTGAGCTATTATTAATTAAACACCGTTGGCGCCTTCCATTACTTACTTTCATAGCCTCATCGAGAATCGGTCTGGTCCTTGAAATTTCCATAAGAAAAGCCAGCAATTTGTTCTTCTCGGATTCTTCAAATCCCGATTTTTCTATGAGCTGCAAGCAAACAAACTTTTTTAAACAAAAATTCCCATTTCGCAATTGCTCACGTCTGGAATCGGAAAAAGTTGCTCTTCCACTTCATCATTATAGAACGGGAATATCGATGGGGAGAGGATGCCTCTCGTATGGCTAGAAGTGAGAGGTGCAATTCGAGGACTCAAAATACGCGCGGATATCGAGTTTTTTCGGTTTCCGGTGAGTGTGGATAAAAGTTGAAGACCATCTTGTATCAACGGGTCGCTAATTGGAACGGGGATCTGAAAGAGAAAAAGAGACATTTATTTTGGAGAGGGCATACATACTTCCACATCAGCGTCACTGCTATCATCATCCAGAACAAGATCGTACGCACGATGCTTGATAGTCCGGAACGTTGCGCTACGGCTTCTGTTCAGGTTTTTGTTTAGCCTGGAAAATTATTTAGAACTGTTCGGTTATAGAACTGCTACGTGGGGAACTGGAGACCGGGACACCGACAGACAGGGACACCGAAAATCGTGAGTCCAGAAGGTCGTGAGATCAGGAGACCCGGAGACCGAGAGATTGGGTACCTGGGAGGTCAAGAGTCAGGCTTTCTCGGAAATTTCCGAAAAGTCGGAATTCCGTCGGAATTCCGATGTCGGAAATTTCCGATTCCGGTTCCGAGACAGTTTCACTTCCGAAAAAATTTCCGATTCCGTTCCGAGACAAAATGATTTCCGAAAATATTTCCGTTTCCGTCGGAAAAAAACATGTTTTTCCGTCGAAAGTTGGTACGAAAAATAGTTTTTTTTTTTTTTGGAAAAAATTCGACCATGTCCGTGACACAAATTTCCTTTTTGAAAAACGAGTCTACGTATATTTCCTCAATTTTTTTTAAACTTTTTGTGGATAATTTAAGATTTTATGGGCCTATTCAGGTTCATTTCCGATTTTTCCGATCGGAAATCGGAACGAGAATTTTCAATTTCGGAATTCCGACGGAAATTCGTAAATGAAAATGAAAAACTCGGAATTCCGTCGGAACATCGGAAGAGAAAATTACCAAATCGGAAATTTCCGACGGAACTCGGAAGAGAAATTTTCATTTCCGAGAAAGCCTGGTCAAGAGATCCGAACTCTGGAAACCGGAAGACCCGGAAATTCGGTGGCCCGAAGACCCGGAAAACGGGAAGTCGGAGACCGGGATACCCGGAGACCTGGAAACCCAGAGGCCGGGAAGTCGAGTGACACTGAGATTGGGCATCTGGGAGATCAGTGGCCAAATTCGTTGTGAATAGACTTTTTGGAATCCGTTCAGAATTCCGAATGGCTTTATGAATACGGCCCCAGCAAGACCGCAAGGCTGGTTGATCCAGAGACCAGAAGGTCGGAAGACACGGAAACCCAGAGACCGAGCGATTGGGTACCTGGGAGGTGAAGATACCCGGACCCCGAAGACCGGAGACCGGGAGAACCGGAAACTGGGAAGACGGACCCTGGAAACCCGGAGACTCGGAAATTCGGAGAACCGGAGACCCGGAGTTCCGAAGACAAAGAACCCGGGAGACCGGAAGATTTGGGGACCGAGAAGTTGAGTGACTATAATTGAACCCGAAGACCAGGATACTGGGATGTCAGGAGACCCGGAAACCGGGGAAGATGGACCCGGAGACCAAGAGGTAGGGAGGTCGGGAGATCCGGAGACACGAAGCTAGGAGACCCGAAGATCCGGATCAGCGGTGGTCCGTAGAACAGGATGTCAAGATACCCGTATACCTAGAGACTGGTAGATTGGAAGACCCGGAGACCCAGGGACCGGGAGATTGGTAGTCCTGGAGACTGGGAGGTAGGACACCCGCACATCCAAAGACTGGGAGGCCGTGAGATGGGAAAACCGGGAGACAGGGAGGTCTGGTGGTCGAAAGATCAAGTGGCCTGGAGCTGTGGAGACACGGAGGCCTAGAGACCGGACAAGTTGGGACACCCGGAGACCGAGAGACCGGGAGGACTGGTGACCCGGAGACCCAAGAACCGGGAGGTCGGGAGACTGGGAGGTAGGAGACCCAAAGACCCGGAGAGCGAGAGGTTTGGGGACCAAAAAACTAGAAGACCGCTAGACCCAAAGATCCGATGACCAGAGACCAAAACGGGCCGTGAGACCGGGAGACCGGGAGATCGGAAGGCCGGGAGGTCTTGGAACCAGGAGACCGGCATCACAATCAGGCAAAGGACCAGAACCACTCCCGTGTCAAAAAGAAATCTCACTTTTTCATCCGTCGAAACGTCGATGCCCATTTCTCCTCCGCTTCAGACGACGTCGTGTTCCGCAGAAGGGTTAGAAGAAGATTTGAAAACTTTGAGATTGGGCTTGACGGTGGATCTTTCAAGCTGTACGAAAAACTATTTTTTACCTAAAAAAAGCACAGAAATTACCACAATAAACAAATAGGCTTACATATAATTTCTTTTCGGTAAGCCTGTAACTTCTTTTGGATCTCTTCGGTGATATTGGTTTCACTCTGAAAACTAGAATTTTATTTGAAAAAAAGCTGCAAGCACCTTTTCTTCCTCTTCCATCCAATTTTTTCCAGCCGCATTTCTTTCCGCTTCGCCCACGACAAACATTTGGCAATTTTCTCCAACTCTTCCGATTTCGCAGTCACTTGCACTTTTTTCAGACAATTGAGGAACTTTTTTGAGCTCATTAAAGTTGAAAAAGGGTTTTTTATTTGTTTTTTATCAATTTTTCTTACCAGAATCTAAGTTTTCCAGGACACTCTTCCCCATCTGAACCATGAGACGTTTCAGAGAGTAGGCATACCAGTCATAGTGTATTTTTGCAATTTTTCGCTTCTCGGGTACAGTAAGCAGTTGAGATCGGAGGGATTCTGGGGAAAATAGATTTTTTTTTTAAATTTTTTCAAAAACAATTTTTTGAGGTTTGAAAAAAAAAATTTTTTTCTTGTTCTTTTTTTTCTAAATTTTTGTACCAACGTTTGTTTTTTTTTAAATAAATATATCATTAACAATGCTTTTAATCGAAAAACTGTGAAAATTGAAAACTTGAAAAAAAAATGTTACGAAAATTTTTTTTCAAAATTATTTTTTATTCACATTTTTTTAAAATTAATTTTCTGTTATATTTTCCTCAGTTTTTAAAGCAATTTCTGTTTTTATTGCAAAAATATTGCGAAAAATATTTAAATTGCAATTTGAAGTTTAAATCCAAAAATTAAAAAAAAAATTTTCCAAAAAAAATGTTTTTTTTTTCATTTTTTTCAAATATTTTTTCCCATTTTTTCGTCATTTCTTTGTAATTTTCAAAGCACTTTTTGTTTTTAATGTACATATATCCCTACCTTTTGAGTTGAAAAATTGAAAAAAAAAAGTTTTAAAAAATGCCCAAAAATTTTTTTCTCAAACTTTTCGTCATTTTTTTTATTTTATAATTTTTTTTCTAAATTCATGCAAATCTCTAACAAAATTTTAAATTAAAATTTGAGGGGCCAATTATATAAAAATATTGATTTTGAAAATTTTTGAAAAAAAATTTTTTTTTTTGAGGAAATTCAAAATAATTTTTTCTCACCTGGAACATCATTTAAATTCGCTGAGACCATAATTGCGGAGATGGAAAAAAGAGAGAAGAGTATTGATGATAAGCGCATGATTTACTGGTAACTGAACTGGCGAACACCCAGATACCTATTCTTTCCGTCTGACCCATTTTTATTGTCTAATGTGTTCCGTTTTTTTTTGTTGCATACATACCCACCCATTTAACGTAAAATTCATTACTAGTAATTGATATCAAAAGTGGAAGATCAAGAAATAAAAACATAACAAAAAAGATACTGAGAAAAGCAATCGTCGGTGGGAGAAAGAAAGGAGAAAGGACCTGTAAGTCAGGGTGGGGTGGCTCATAATTATTGCGACAAAAAGTTTGGCGCCAGGGGATTGGCACTGGCGCATTTCCCGTCGCAATAGCTAGAAGCGACCCAGTGGGAATGCAAGAGAATGGGAATGCCTGAGAGCACACGTATGTATGTTTAAAAAAAGCAAAACAAATAAAGAGCATGAATGAATTGACACCTATAAAACAAAATCCAAAAAAAAAAAGAAACTACGACAAAAACGTGGGCGACAACACATTAGCCATCACGTACGACTTCGAAAGCACAGAAGGTGAAAGCACGGCCGGCGACAAAATGGCTCCGCCCAACGTCATCGGGCTCACCACGTCCGGGCAAAGAACCAGGGGTGAGAGGACGAGCGGGGACAGTACGTAAGGGTTGAACACGTTTGGTGAAAGTACGTAAGGGTTTAGGATGAATGGAGCCATGATAAGAGGGGAGAAGACGTAGGGGGACAAGACGTACGGGGAGAGGATGAATGGAATGCCGACTGTCGGGGAGAAGACGTACGGTGAGAGCACAGCGGGGTTGAGGATTAGTGGTGTGAAGAGACCCGGGGAGAGCACCTGGAAAAAGTTCAATTAAACTTGTAAGTTTAATTTTAAAAAATGTTCATCCGGTTTTCCGGGGAAATTTTTTTTTTGATAATCCGGTTTTCCGGGAAAAAAAACTTTTTTTGTTTGTCATGTTGTTTTCCGGAAAAACACTTTTTTTTGTTCTTCCTGTCTTCCGGGAAAACAAATTTTTTTTGGTCATCCAGTTTTCCGGAAAAAATTTTATCCGGTTTTTAGGTAAAACATTCACAATGTTGTGAAAGATCAAATTTCCGGAGAAAAAATTGCTAAAAAGAAGTCTGATATGTAAAAATTAAAATATCTGGGAAAAAAAATTTTTTGGTCTTCCGGTTTTCCGGAAATTTTTTTTAAAAGTTCTGCATATCCAATTTTCCGGAGAAAAAATTTAACAAAATTCTGGTATCCGGTTTTCCAGAAGAAGGAAAAAAAATTTATCTGGTTTACCGGAAAAAAAAACTGAAAAAAATTGGGATATCCGGTTTTCCGGAAAAAAAACATAGTAACCAGTTTTCTTTTTTGTTCATGTTTTTTGTTCATCCGGTTTCCCGGAATCGTATTTTTTTCATCCTGCTTTCGGGAAATTTTTTTTTTGATTCCGGAAAATTTTTTTTTTGATTTTCTGGTTTTCCGGAAAATTTTTTTTTGATTTTCTGGTTTTCCGGAAAATTTTTTTTCGATTTTCTGGTTTTCGGAAAAATTTTTATCCGGTTTTTTCGGTAAAACATTCAAAACTTTGTAAAAGACCAAATTTCAGAAGAAAAAATTGTAAAAAAATAAGTCTGATATCCGGTTTTCATTTAAAAAATGGAAATATCTGGTTTTCCGGAAATTAAACTGAAAAAAAATTTGGATATCCGGTTTTGCGGAAAAAAAATCATATTAACCGGTTTTCCGGAAATTTTTTTTATTGGATATATGGTTTTCAGGAATTTTTTAATCCGGTTTTCCGGGAAAAAAGTTTTTTTTGGTCATTCGGTTTTTCGGAAAAAATTTTTATCCGGTTTTTCCGGAAATTTTTTTCCGGTTTTCCGGTGAAAAGTTCTGGGAAAAAAACCAAAAAAATCATTTTAACCGTTTTTCCGGAAAATTGTTATTAAGTTCTGCATATCCAATTTTCGGAAAAAAAAATTCTGGTATTAGGTTTTCCGAAAGAAGTTTTGCTCCATTTTAAAACTGAACTTTTTTTTTTGAAATTTCTAAAATTTTGCAAAAAAAATTTTTTTAGTTGGTTTTTTTTTTACTTTTTTCCTTTTTCAGTATGGTAAAATCGATTTTAGGATGGTAAAAACTTTTAGTTTTTTTTTTGTTTCAAAATGTTGTTTTAAAATTCCCAAAAAAATTTGAAAAAATCATTTGGTTTTTTTGGGAAATTTAAGTTTATCGAAAATATAAAAAAAAGTATGCGAAAAAAATGCAAATAGGCAAATTTAGCCACTCCTTTTGTAACAATTTTTCCACAAAAAAAAAAGGAAATCCAAAAAAACGTTTGAACTTACAGTTGGTCCCAGCACATTGAGCCCGTAAATCGGTGTAAACAAAATTGGCGAAAGCACAGTGGGCTGCAGAATATGCGGTCCCCAAACACCTTGTCTTTTCACACGAGCACCACCAGTTCCATTATTATTCGGTGCCTTCGTTCCAGTAATTCCGTACGCAATTCCTCTGATCATATCCCACACCATCTCCCTTCGCTCTTTCATCGTCAAAACTGCATATTCTTTCAGGTTAAATATGTCGTCACGTCCCGAAATGCCCTGCTCCGTCATCAGCTTCTCCATCTGTTTTGGATCCAGCAGTGTGAACCCGTTTGACTTCATCTCCCGTCGCTGCTTCGGGTTGTACGATTTCTGAATGTCCTGCACCATTTGCAACGACTTTTTTGCGTTGTCGTTCATCGCCGGGAACAGTTCCGGCATTTCGGTGGATTTGAGCATTTTCATCGCATCGTGCACGATTCCCTTCACGCCTGACACTTCCATGACCAGCTCGAGGATGGTGTCGCGGTCTTTGCCTCCCATGCCGGTGGCGTCGAGCATCTGGAAAAATCTACAATGTGTTATTTTTTTTTTTTGAAAACTGTTGGAAATTTGCCTATTAGCTGCCTATTAGCTACCCATCAGTTGCCTCAGTTTAATCTTCTAATTTTTCTCGGCAATTAGCGGCTTTGTTAGGAATTTTCGGCAATTTGCCAATCAGCTGTCCATTACCTGCCCATTACCTGCACATTAGCAGCCCACCAGCTGTTTCGGGAAAATCTGCCAAATCTCATCGAAGTTTACTATTTTTCTCGGTGATTAGCCGCTTGGTTGAGAAGTTTTTGGCAAATTGCCTATTAGCTGCCCTTCAGCTGCCTACAATCTGCCTATTGGCTGCCTATAAGGTGTCCCGGTAAAATCCGTCTATTTTTCTCGACATTCAACCAATTTATTAAGAAGTTCTGGCACTTTGCCCATTAGTTGTCCACTAACTGCCCACCAGCTGGCCATCAGCTGCCCATTATCTGTCCATTAGGTGCCTCGGGCAGATTTGTCAAATCCCGTGACAATTTGCAATTTTTCTCGGCATTCAACCAAGTTATTAGGAGTTTTTGGCACTTTGCCCATTAGTTGTCCATTAGTTGCCCACCAGCTGGCCATCAGCTGTCTATTAGCTGCGCATTGGCTGCCTGTAAGGTATCCGAGGAAAATCTGACAAACCCCGTAGCAAAATGTTGTTTTCTTGCCATTTAGCGGCTTTGTTGAGAATTTTTGGTAATTTGTCCAATGGCTGCTCATAAGCTGCCGGACAGCTGCCCATCAGATGCCCAGCAGCTGCCCACAAGCTGTCAATTAGCTGCCGCTAGCAAATTTGCCAAATTACGAGAAAACTTGATGATTTTCTCGGCAATCCTCCGTTTTGTTGGAAGAAAATTTAAGAAATGTGTCCATCAGCTGCCCATTAGCTGCCCACCAGCTGCCCTCGGTCGAATAACTATAATTTAGCTGCGTAATTAGGCAATTTTACGGTATTTTTTTCACGCATACGTACACAAAAAGCGAGGGTTTTACACCCCTATCGATACAAATCCTACAAACTGATGAATTGATACTGATCTTACGGATAATGAAAAGTGATAATCATTTGAACTTCTCCCCTCTCACCTTGGGCAACGGAAGAATCTGATCCTCGGACTCGTCGTTGTAGAAAGAAAGGATGGACGGCGAAAGTCGGCCGCGGTTTTCGTTTTTATCGGGCATCACAGAGGCGAAACGGGGGCTGAAAACATGGGTTTTAGAGGAAAACGTGGAAAAATATTGAAATTTACAAAAAATGTAAAAAAAATTATGTTGAAACTTTGAGAAAACCTTATTGTTTTAGACCAATCGGACCATTTTCTGAAATAGAACTGCTACGTCATAGAACCGAATAGAACTGCTACGTCATAGAAATATTTTTTTTTATTTTTTGAAAAAAAAATTTTTCCAAAATTGTTTTTATTAAAAAAGTGTTTTAAAAAGCACGTAAATGTTTCAGTTTTCATTGCATTAACACGTTTCAAAAAACATTAAAGCGCGCCAAACGTTTAAAAAAAATTTGAAGTTGTCCAAAAGGAGTACACGAGGTTGTCTAGAAACTTTATGATTCCCACGTATTTTCTTCTGGTTTTTTTGGGTTTTTGGCTTAGTTTTTTGATAAATTATTTTCTGTAGCCCATAAATTGGCTCAGATTTTTTTTTTCAAAATTTTTGAAAAAAAAATTTTCTGAAAAATTTTTTTAATTTGTTTTTATTTGAAAAAAGTTATTAAACACGTACATACATGCATAATTTGGCAGTTCATTCACAAATATACACGACAAATTACATTAAAGCGCACCAAAAATTAAAAAAAACGTTTGAAGTTGTCCAAAAAGAGTACACGAGGTTGTCTAGCAGCTGTGCGATACAGACGTATTTTCTGTTGGTTTTTTGGGCAGTTTTTTGGCTGTTTTCATGCTTAAATTAAGTTCAGAAGGCCATAATTAGCTTCAGATGTGTAAAAATGTCAGAAAAATTATTTTTTTTTAATATTTTGGAAAAAAAATTTTTTTTGAAAGTTTTTTTTTTGAAAAATGTTATTAAAATTGTACATACATGTGTAATTTGGCAGCAAATTTGCAAGTTTTTTTGGTTTTTTGGGTTTTTTGCTTAGTTTCTTTCGTAGACATCGTGTTTAGAAGCCCTTAAATGAATACAGAATTGGAAAAATAAATTAAATTTTTTTTTTTTTGAAATTAAAAAAAAAAAATTTTTTTGATGATTCAAAGTGTCAAAGCCAAAACAACAAAAATAGAAATTGTGTGTTATTCTGATGTGAACGCCCTTAAACAAGTGGCTTTTGTATTCGCTTCCCTAAAAAGTTGGCACCTCCATTGAATTCTGGAGAGACCATGTTCAAACATCTTTATTTCTCCTTTCACCGCTCGTATTAGCCTGTCAGACACAAGAAAAGTGAAATGTGATAATATTGACGTTCCCCTATCATAACATAACATTACACCTTTGCCCCCTCCCCCTGCCCTTATCTCCGATTAGTCCCTCTCCCCACACCTTTCTCCAACGAGATTAAACACTCAAAAAGTCATAAACCAGGGGTTTCTTACCTCAGAATTTTAATATTTGAATCGCCTTTCCGGCCACTCGTCTTTTCAATAGTAGACATTAGGTCAAACGCGTGGCGCATCATGCTCGGCATTTTTTTCTGCAAAAAAGAGGTCCTCGGGGCTGTGGCTGTGTCACCTACTTTGTCATAAAATCCCAAACCCTGATCCTTTTGCGGTATGTCCAATACCAGGTCGTACATTCGTTCATTGTACACCCGAGCTCCGGACTCCTTCTCTTTCTCGTCCATTTTCTTTTTCAGGTTTATGAGCGCGCGGTAGGTGTCGGACCAGGTGGGGTCTCTGTGGGGGTTAGATTTTATAGGCGAAAAAACTTCTCAAGTTATTCAACAAAAAAAGAACTCACGACTTTGTCTGATTGGTCAAAAACGCCCTGAGCAGCCCGGCGACCCGCTCCACGGGGCTCGCCGATTTCGTCTTTAACTGGGGCATTTTGCTCATGGTTTTCACAAAAAACCCATCTGCGTCACTTTTCGACACCGAATCTACCACTAGACGTTGTAAACTTCTTTTCGCCCGTTTTCCAGACCGCCATTTTCGTTTAAACTCTGCCATCTTTATTTTCAGATTTTTCTTCTTCAATTCCATGATTCGATCGTCGTTGAAAAATCTGGTCGCCAACATTTTTCGCTTTTTCTCTAGAAGCTCTGATTTGTATGTGATTTTTCTGATATGGAGTTGTGGGGCTACTTCCAGCTTCTTTGTCTTGGTTCTAAAAGAAAAAAGTATAAAAGTGCTCAGCATATAATCAAATTAGCATCAATCAGAATCAGCCGAAACTTATCCAAACCATTCATTGCACTCGAGCGGCCACGATCTCCGCGTCTCTCGCACCGCAGCCGACAGCGCAACCGCCTGCGCTACGCGATCGATAACCCACAAGCCAGCTAATGCCACTTACATCCTCGGCCTCGACACCCTCTCCACATTGTACTGCTCACGTGCGCTCATTACACATTTGGCAGAGTTGACAAGGTCCTTTTTGTCGTGAATTGTTGACAGACAGTTTACGAACTGTTGTTTTGATTCTGTAGGCTCAGAATATCGTTAATACGTTGTAAGGTGTTACACTTACCGTCCGAAAGTTTTGGAAGGATATTTCGCGATAGTTGGGCAATGAGCGCTTTCATCGAGTGCACGTACCAGTTTGTGTGGATCGTTTTTATCTAAAAAAAGGGAGGCTGTAGAACTGCTACGGCGTCGAACTTGGAACTGACGCGAGACGCAGAGGGCAAGAGAGTTCCTCCTTTCACTGCCGTCTCCTCGGCTATCGGCGTCCCTCTCACTGCCTCGTCGTCTGCGCATATTGTAACGTAACGGTTCCATGCTTTAGAACTGCTACGGCGTGGAACTGCTACTAGAAGCAGATGGCGAGACCGTGCGCACTCTCACACAAACTGTCTAGCGGTCTGCGTCTGCGTATCGTAACGTAGAACATCTACGGGGGGCGCTACGGTATAGAACTCGCACGGAATAGAACTGCGCGGAATAGAACCGGCTGAAATGAAACTGTACTAAAAAAGCAAATGGATGAAATAGAACTCAGGGCCTCACAATGTACAACGAAATAATTCTTCGAGTTGTTTGAGCGGTCGGTACAGCTCACTTTCAGGATGTTCTATTCCGCGCAGTTCTATTCCGTAGCAGTTCTACTCCGTGCGAGTTCTATACCGTAGCACCCCCCATCTAAGCCTTTAGAACTGCAACGAGAAGCAGGCGCCTAGAAGACAGTGAGAGCAGACGGCAAGCAGACCTTCACGGCGAGACGCAGACGTCAGGAAGACCTTGATGACGAGACGCAGACGATGAGATAGCGCCTCCTTTCTCTACCGTCTCTGCGATCCATGCACTGTATTGCCCACAGTGTCTCGTCGTCTGCGTCTGTGCAGACACAGACAGCGAGAACACAGTGCCTCCTCTCTCTGCCGTCTCTTCTGCTATCGATGCCCTCTCACTGTCTCGTCGTCTGTGTCTGTATATCGTATCGCAACGTAACAGTTCCATACTTCATGTCAGAGCTGCTATGAGACGCAGACAACGAGACAGTCGGCATTCTCTCTCCTACACTGTCTAGCCTTCTGCGTCTGCGTCTGCGTACCGTACCGTAACGTAGAACTGCTACGAAACGCAGACTTCCTGATCCTACCTTATCAAAGCCCTTCGCATCCATTCGAATACTCTCGAAATCCTTCTCGTTGAGCGCTTTTCCATCGGATTTTCCTAAAAAAAAAAAACATGGATAGACGATTGATCTGATAAGGATGGTTATCTTATCCATCATTCTCACTTTCTTCTAAGAATAACTACCGTAGTGGTCACGAGGAAAAGGACATTTTTGATGTTTAAAATTTCTTTAAAAAAACTTGAACCGTTATGATACGATACGACACACTGTCTCGCCGTCTGCGTCTCGTATCGTAGCAGTTCTAAAGAATGGAACCGTTACGATACGACACGCAGACGACGAGACAGTGAGAGAGCGTTGTCTTCTCGCCGTCTGCGTCTCGTAACAGTTTGTGTTAACGAGGGAAATACAGTTACGACGCTCCAATGTTCCACAGGTCTAAAAAACATCGGGCGATCGCCAGTGAACACATATCAACTCATAGTTGGCACCTAATCGGCACCCTGAAAGTCCACGAACCTTCACTCATCGTCCACAGTGCACAGAAAAGCAGCAGCAACAGCTTGACACTCGGCTTTCTCATCTCGTCGTCTCGTGATGATCTGATGATATCCGAAGTAGTCCTTATGGGTCATCTCGTTTGGCTTCTTCTCATCCAAGAAAGTGGGCGGAGTCTGATCCTGGCAGGCATCCCGGGGCGTCAGGCATATTCTCTCCCCCTCTCTATCGTTTTCTTGTGTGTGATGAATTGGGTTCAAATTGAGATGGCGATGACACTTTCAGGGCATTATGGGAAATGACTGAAAAGAAAACAAGCTAGGAAGATCAGTTTTCAAGTGGAGTGGAGTGGAGGGACACTGGACGTTTCGAAATAGGAGAAATGCGCCTTGAAAAACTAGTTTAACCACCACCAGAACTCGAACCTGGGCCTCTTGCGCACCTGGCAAAACTACTAGCCACTCGGCCACCTTGCCACAACTACAGGGGGGAGCGCAAGGGCAGTGATAAATATGCGGCTGCCGTGCCACCCTTCTCATTTTTTTTACGCTTGTTACTAGACACTCAAGCGATAGAGCGCAATTGCCGCGATCAAAAGATCAAGCGGGTTTAGGTTTAGCCTAATATTCTCGATTCAAATTCAGTCCATTATTATTCTTATTCTTCTTCATCTTCTTCCGCATACATATTTCGCTCCCGATATTTCACTCTCAATTTCAATTCCCCTCTCGATTTCGCAATCCTCTTTTTGTTCCGTTGATCGGCGCGGGGTTCGTTTCGTTTTGTTTTATTTCATTTTATTTCAGTTTCTCTCATTTCTCAGGGTCACCACCTTCCTAATCCCCCCTCCCGACCGTTTTTCTCGGTGCAAGCCTCTACACATATTCCCGAATAATCCCCGTTGGCCCTAATCTGTTTTTTCTCTCTTAAATTTGTATAGAGAGAAGTCAAAGTTAAAAGTTCACGGGTGCAAAGTTCTGGCAATCCTCATCCCTCACAGAGGGCGAGGAAAGTGACGTGACGTCATTGAATATCTGCACTCAATTGGCCTAATATGGAGGGCTTACAGTAGCTTTGATCTCTTGGTTTCATCTGTTCTGTATTTCGTATGGAACTGCTACGACGTGGAACTGCTAGAAGACGCAGACGGCGATACAGTTCCTTAGTTCTTTACTGCCTCCAACAGTAAGGTACTCTCTAGCCGTCTGCGTGACAGTTCGATGCTTTGGAACTGCTACGGCGTGGAACTGCTACTAGACACAGACAGTGATACAGTGGTCGCCAGTTCTATTCCTATGTGCGTAGCAGTTCTAGGATTTAGCAGTTCTAGGCCGTGGCAGTTCCATAGCCTAGCAGTTCTAGAGTCTAGCAGTTCCATGGCGTAACGGTTCTAGAACCTAAAAGTTCTACAGGCATCCAGTTTTAAGACGCAGCAGTTCTATAACCTGACAGTTCTATAACCTAACAGTTCTATGACACAGCAGTTCTAGGCCGTTACAGTTCTAGAGCCTAACAGTTCTAGAGGCATTCAGTTTTAAGCCGTAGCAGTTTTAGGCAGTGGCAGTTCCATAGCCTAGAAGTTCCATGGCGTGGAGGTTCTATGCCGTAGCAGTTCTATAGGACGGCATTTCTATAGCGTAGCAGTTCTACTTTTTAGCAGTTCCCTAGCATAGCAGTTCCACGGCGTGGCTGTTCTATTTTGTATTAGTTCTAAGCTGTAGCAGTTTTACTTTTTAGCAGTTCCATAGCCTAGCAGTTCCAGAGCCTAGTAGTTCTAGACCGTAGCAGTTCTATATCGTAGCAGTTCTAAAGGATAGCAGTTCTAGGCCGTAGAAGTTCTACTTTTTAGCAGTTCTATAGCCTAGCAGTTCCAGAGCCTAGCAGTTCTATGCAGTAGCGTTTCTAAACAGTGGCATTTTTATGCAGTAGCAGTTCTATGGTGATTCAGTTCCATAGCTTAGCAGTTCCATAGCGTGGCGGTTCTAGAGCCTAACCGTTAGAGTTCTATAGGCTGACAGTTCTAGAATCTAGCAGTTCTAGGTCGTAGCAGATCTACAGCGTAGCAGTTCTATTGTTTTTTACCCTCCTCGAAAACCTTTAAAGCATGGCTACGCCATCCGCTATTTTGTATGCCTTTGGCAAGCCTGACTGCGCAATAGAGCACGAATTCGCCCTAATGGTGACCTGTGGGGTAGAAACGCAAGAAATGCTCATTTTTGTGTTATTTTTTTATTTATTTTACTAAAATTGAAGGGAAAAAATTGAAATTTGAACATTTTTGAATTTTCGGTCATAAAAATCACAAAACTGTGAATTATGGACTCAGTTTTTGAGATTTTTCATAAACTTGCAGAAAAACGTATGAAAATTCAACAAATGCTCACGGATATCATGGTGAATTTAAAAAAAATGGAATTTTTTTTTCAAAATTAAAAACAATTTTTTTTTGTTTTTCAACTCATTCAGCTTCCAAATAGTCTCCAATGTAACCCATATTGCTCATGCCAAACGCACTTAGCATACACGCCAAATATAACAGCTAATAGCCATTTTTATGACTATTACTCCCTGACGCGCGTCGATTGTCGCAACAAAATTGCATTTTGACCTCTGTTATTGGGGTTTGTCGTAGAAATGTGGAACTACATATGAGTAAAAATTCACAAAGTGCTCATAAAAATAACGTGAAAAACGCAAAAAAAAAATTTTTTTTCAAAAAAATGTTTTTCTTCAAATTTTTAAATTCAAATCCAAGGTTTTTTGTTTCAATTTTTGGGTAAAAATTCACAAAATACTATCAAAAACAGCGTGAGAACTCGGCACATACGCCTAATTCAATAGCTAATAGCAGCTAACTCCCGCCCGCGCGCCGATCTCCAGCCAAACTCGCGCCAAACGCCGATTAGGTGCCAGGTAGGCGCCAGTAATGACTATCTGTCATTTTCCATGGCTAGTAGCCATTTTCAATGACTAATAACCTCTTCCAAGGCAAAAATTGCCTAATGAGTACAGAGGAACGTTGAACTATGTAATGGTTTTGAAGGTTTGATTTGATTTCCATATCATTTTGCCCCCAAAGGACTACAAAATCAAAATAGCATCATCATCATATCATTCTTGCACCTGCCTTATAGAATAGAACAAAATATAACAACAATGGAAATCACCTGGACGGTGATGGTTTTCTCTCCGATGATCTCATAAAATTACGACAAATAAATCACTCCCGTTTGTAGGTACCTTTCCCCTTATCACTGTGTCTTCATATTGTTGTTCTTAATAAAAGCAAAAGGTACGGTAGAGTACTGGTTTCATTCTGTAGACGATTCTCAATAAAAACACGTCATTTGGCTATCTAAACTTTGTGCGGTTTGGGCTGAGGGTTAGTTAGCTTTTTCCTCTCTTTCTTACATAAAAACAGCCTCGGAATTGTCGTAAAATTGAAAATTTCGAGGAACCGGGTAGCGGACAAATTTATGACACCCAACCACCACCCCCATTGGCTATTTATTTGTCGGGTGTATCAATAGTGGAGGAAAAAAAAGTCGAGTGGGGTGGCGTGTGGAAAGGGAAGGGGAAGGGGACTTTTCAAAGATCACGGACAATTTTTTTGTGTTATCATCAATTTGCGCTTTAGAAACATGCTTGATATCTCATTTTTGAAAGCGAAATTCCAAAAAAAAATACGCTGTTGTTTACAGGACGATCGGAGCGGTTAGTTCCCTGTTTTACATTCCGTAAAATCGGTGTTTTTTGTCTATAATAGTTAAAACTAACCATAAAAACGCCGGAACTAGCCATAGAAATTGCGAAAAATAACAACAAAAAAAATTAAATCACGTCCAGAAAACTAACGCTAAACTATGCGCACTGCGTTAATTTGGAGCGTCGTTGTACCTTTGTTGGAAAAACTGCTTCAAAATGTGCTATTCGGTGCTGCAAAATCTGCATTAAAACTCATTAAAATTGTAAAAGCATTTAAAACATGTTGTCCAAAAGGAGTACACGAGGTGGGGCCTAGATTCTAGCCTGTGGCCTAGTGTTAGAAGACTGGTTATTTTTTTGGCTATTTGAACCGTTTTCATTCAGATTTTTGTTCAAAATTTTTGTGGAAATTATTATTGTTTTAAATTTAAATTGAGTTACTCAAACATCGAAATTCAACCAAAAAAACTGTGCAGAAAACTGTCATTTGCTTAAAAACCAATTTTTTTTCTTGAAATAAAAAATAGCAAAAAATCGATAACTGCAAAAAATGAGCAAAAAAACATGAAAAAAATTGTGTTTTTTTTTTTTTCGAAAATTCAAAATTTCAGAAAAATCGATTGTTTATATGTTTTGGAGCAATTTATGGAGCTTCTTGACATGATTAAAGTTCAAAATTATGCCAAAACATCAATGAATACGTTTAAAATTCAACACGGCGGATTCTAGGCCTAGACACACCTCGTGTACTCCTTTTGGACAACTAAAAAATTTTTTTTGAAGAAATTTTAAAAAATCAAAAAATTTTGTTTTTTTTTTTGCAATTTTAGTTTGGTAAGTGTGTTTAAACACACGGCCGTAATAATAAAACACAAAACAAAAAACAAAAAAAAAATTTTTTTCGAAAATTTAAAATTTCAGAAAAATCGGTTTTTTATATTTTTTTGGAGCAATGAATGAAGCTTTTTAACATGATTTAAGTTCAAAAATATGTTAAAAATCAATGAATACATTTAAAATGCCGCACGGATGTTTCTAGGCCTAGGCCACCATTCCACACCTCGTGTACTCCTTTTGGACTTTTTTTTTCGAAAAAAATTACAAAAACCAAGAAATTTTGATTTTCTTTAGTGAATTTTCAGCATGGTTATGAATAAGTAATAAAAGGTAAAAAATGAAAAAAAAAAAACAATTTTATAACGAATCATACAAAGCAGACATCCAAATCAAAATGACTAACACTTTTTCAATCTTCTCGGTCGTTTTGGTTGTTCACCTTCTCTACCACCTACTTTTTGTTAATTACACTGTTTTAATTACCCAATAAACCGTTTTTTCTTGTTGTTTTTCCCCTTCGTATGCTATTTTTACAGGTGGACAAATCAGGCAACCCGATGTGATTTCTGACACACATAAGGAATACTGTACATGTTCTCTATATCTCTCACTGTCTTAGCTTTGATTAATGAAACATTGTTGGTGTCGATTCAAAATGCAAAGGACACCCGCCCTCGTCATTATCATCATTAATTTTTATACTAGTGTTGTGTTTCGGGGGCCGCGTCTCAGGTTTCCAGTGGAGCGTGTTTGCATGCAAAAATCGGGCTCTTTCAGAATTTCTTTTTCTATTTTTTGGTCATTTTCAGATTATCCACGTCACAGACTCCATTTTAATTCAAAAACAAAAAATTTTGGTCGAAAAATGGCGTCTTCCAAAAGTTTGGGCCCTTGGCGAGTTTCTCGTGCATTCTTTCGTGTACTCCCGGTGGACAATCCGACAAGCACAATTTTGCAACATTTTTTTAAAATCTCCCTGTTTTTTTTGCCAATTTTCAAGGTTAAATATTTTTTGGTTTTTTGAAAATCAATACTTTCACATTTTTATTTTCCAGTGGGTTTCATCCTGAATATTCTGAAAATGATTCAAATAATGCAAACACGCGCCACTGCGACGCATTGGAGGACAAGGGGAGGGGAGAAGAGCGCGTCTAGCAATTTGCTAGTGTCACTATTGGGGCCTGGCGCGACGGCGCGCTGTGATAATCTGATCATAACATTTAAAAGATGATTAGAAAGAAAATTTCATTATTTAAAGTTCAAAATTTGCCACGTACATAAATACATACAAAAAATGCATGAAAAGTATAACATGTGTAAATGAGAAACGTGTTAGGGAAAATGAAACGTCAGACAACTTTTCTGGAAAGTTTTCGAGTTCTCGTAATGTTGATCTCGCGAATTGTCGCTTGAGCCATTGCGCCGAGCAGCACTTCTGGGCACGACACAAATGCAATGTTTGTGTTGTCGTAGGAGGCGCACAGGGAACGGACCTGGAAATGTTTTTTGAACGTTTTTTGCTATTCTGTGAATTGTCGTCTGGGCAGCTAATGGGCAGCTAATGGGCAGCTAGTGGGCAGGAGATGGGCAGCTAGTGGGGAACTTGTCTAGCAAAAGGGCAGACGGGTTTATGAAAGTCGGCATCCCTGCCATTTTGTCGGGATTCGGCAGATCTGTCCGGGGAGCAGCGGATGGGCAGTTAATGAGCAGCTAGTGTGCGGCTAAAAGGCAGCTGATGGGCAGCTAATAGGCAGATAGTCATTTCCCCTTACCTCTTCCTTCAAAGTCTCATTGATTGTCACCCAGATCGTATAAACACCCTTTGCATTCCTCTTCAGGCACTCTTTGAGCATTGGAATGTCGGTTGACGAGTCACCGCACACGAGTACATTTCCCTCCTGAAAACAAAACGTGAATTTGTTGAAATATGCACCCGCTTACAGTCAAATCACAGTGCATCTTCTCACACAGCATTCTCAGACCGTCTCCCTTGTCGAACACTCTTCCGTCGGTTTCGGTCTGGAGTATCGATTTTTAGGCTCTTGTAACTTGTGATATTTATGTACATACCTTCATATAAACCTTGATATCAAACTCGGTGCTCGCCAACTGCAGCCTCGTGCCCTGCGGATCCACATCCTTCACAATCCTCTCCACCCCTTCAAACAATCGTTTTCCGTGCGCCTCACTTATCGATCGATACACATCCTGATAGGCAATCGTCAAATGTCCATAATGCTTCTGAAGACCAGATCCAACCCATGTAAACGGACGGAATTCCGGCTCCTCTAGCAGGTGAGATATCCGGGTGAAAGCGCTGGCGAGCACGTCCGCCTTTTCTCCTTTTGAAATTGACTCGTCTTTAAAGTTGTGACCAGAATCGATGAACCATTCACGGCCTCCAGAAGCGCCAAAGTAGTAATAACCGTTTGGAATGGTGGACACGTCGAGAACACCAATGTGCATTAAGGGGGCGGTGGTGAGGATGACGCAGGTTTGGGCGCAACGACGAGCAAATTGGGCCTGTAAATGATTTGGGATTGAAAGATGGTCTTCTCGCGTCTCGCTCCGCACTGTGGAGACCAGGGGTGCCGTTTTTTTTTTTTTTTTTTTTTGTTTTTCGCATTTTTCGCAGTTTTTTCGAAAAAATTTTTTTTGTTTTTTCGCATAGATTTTTTGTTTCAAAAAATTTTCGCATTTTTTTGAAAAAATCAAAGATTGGAAAAAAAAATTTGGATTAAAGACTAGAATACGAGTGTTAGCGATGTCTCGAAAACGGTTTTCGCACATTTTACGCAATTTTCCACCTTTCTGCAGGAATAAAATTGGTAAATTTGATAGTATTTTGATAAAAAACGATAAATATAGGCGATGAAAATGAAAAACATTTTTTGTTTTTTTTTTGGTTTTTTTGTTTTTTTTTCGCAATTTATTTTGCGAAAAAAACTTTTTTTGTTTTTCGCAAAAAAAAATTTTTGTGGCACCCCTGGTGGAGACGCAGATAATGCGATATTTCGGCTCTCGGACGTTTCGAAAGTGCGACGTTTCGAGTCGCGGCGTTGGCACACAATCTGTTTTTTTCAAAGCTTTTTATGTAATTTTCCTTAAAAGCTTTTAAGAATGATTTTTAGCAAGCGCCGCGACGAAAAATTGCAAAAAAAAACTTTCGAAACGTCCGAGAGCCGATATTTCGCGTTTGCCTTTACGTAGGGGGTCTGGCACGCTGCAAATCTGGGTTTGAAACTTTGTTTTCTGACGCTATTTCTGGCCAACACTCGATGAGTTTCGGATCTTTGAGTATCATAGACTTTTAGTATGATTGATTTTAAATTAAGGATGCTTCTATGATACCAATTTTGTGTACGTATGCTCTCTGGTTACGACTACTCTTTTTGTACAAGACTAGCAAATTTTATACCCAAATAGCCTGGATCTGAGACCCACCGACATTTGTGGCATCTCTGCGTCTCCTAGTGAACGCTCTGCACTGTGGAGACACAGAGAATGCGATAGGGCGCGTTTTTCTTTAGCATGCGGTGTTTTCAAGAAAAAGGGCTTTTTAATGGATTTTTTCTCAGCTGTTAAGCTGAAATGATTGTTTTTCATAAAAAAAAAACAGGTAACACCAATGTGCTCCACCGGTGGCAAAAACCGATAAAAACCGGTGTTTTTTAATACCGGTTTCCACCGGTGTGAAAAAAACCGGTTTCCGCCGGTTTCTACCGGTTTCCACCGGTGAAAACCGGTGTTTTGTGTGCAAACACAGCGACGCGCAATTGCGGACCAAAGTTGTTTTGTTTTTTTTTAAATCTTAAATGTTCAAATCTTGCTTGCTTTTCTAGTTTTTGCTTCTTTTTTCCTCTATTTTTTTTATAAATCTTTCCCGAATTTCGAATTTTTCAGCCAAATGACGTCTCCAGTATGCAAAGTATTCGATAAGCCGATTGATTCGAATCAAAAAATTGTGGCATGTTCAAATAAATTATCGCACTTAAAAAAACTCACCCAGATGAATACGCAAGAAAAACAAAAAGGTAAGCTAGGAAATTAATTTTTTGAAAAAAAAAATATTTTTTTTATCGTCAATGGCGGAGCCGACAAGATTTTCTTGAAAATCAAGTTCACCAACAACAACGAGTACCGCATCACCCAGTCGGCTCCAAGGACGTCGCCATCACCCGTGCCGTCGAAGTGCCAAAGAAGGATAAGCCTTTCGTTTAATGCGCCCCAGCTCCACCTGACGCCCTGGCTGTTTTCGCCTTCGTCACCCCGGCCGGAACCCTGACCATCACCAGGTCGGTTTTTTTCGGAACTCCTCTCAAGAAGTAATATTTTTCCCCATGATGAAAGTTTGGATTATTTCATGCTATTTTTATTGCAGGTTTGATTTATGAGACGAAAACGAAGACCACGAAGACGACCTCGAG
Source organism: Caenorhabditis japonica (assembly GCA_963572235.1). Taxonomy (NCBI): domain Eukaryota; kingdom Metazoa; phylum Nematoda; class Chromadorea; order Rhabditida; family Rhabditidae; genus Caenorhabditis; species Caenorhabditis japonica. The sequence goes on along the minus strand of OY754343.1, from coordinate 17,759,803 downwards.
TACGATTACATTGATACGGATGATGTGGAAGATCCAGGAAAAGTCAGAGCGGAATCTTAAAATTCTGAAAACGAGGACGATTACTTTTGTTCGACTAGATTTAGCTGATCAAATTACTAAAATACATTTGTTTTTTTTTTCATTCATTCGTTCTTTTTTTTTTTGTTTTTTTTTTACTTTTTGTTGAAATAAAACGAAATTTCTTAATTACCAAGAGAAATATAATTTTCAAAGATGAAAAAAAACGTAAATTTTAAGATGAATGAAGAATTAATTATTCAGACCTTGTGGAGCCGCAAAAAAACAACTTTGCGCGTACTATTCAATGTATCTGCAATTGCGCGTCGCTGTGTTTGCACACAAAACACCGGTTTTTATCAGAATAGAAACCGGTTGTTTCGAATAACCGGTTATTCGAACAACCGGTTTTTTTCCACCGGTTTTTTGAATAAAAACCGGTGAAAACCGGTTGTTGGAAATCGGTTGAGCACATTGGGTAACACAACAAAAAAAATTGAAAGTGCTAAAAATGTTTTTTGTTGTTGAAATTCACATTTTTTCTCTAGGCTATCCAGTTCCAATACGGCTTTGTTTTCAAGATTAGAATTGGTTTCACAACAAAATTAAAGCCCAGATGAATAAGTTTAAATATGGTCAAAATACCAAAACTTTTGAGGGGTACTGTAAATTTAAATTGAAGTTTTTTTTTGTTTCGGAGTATAATTTTTCCACTGACAGGGTTAGGGTCTTGAGAATTTGCAAAAAATTGCCATGCTAACAAGCTTTCAAAATAATTTGCCTCAATTTGAAGAATTCAAATTTTTAGAAAAAAAATTTTTTATCGAAAATTTTGAAAAAATAAATTTTTTTTTCAAAAACTTTCCAAGGTTCAATTACGTTTTCAGTGAATCAACTGCATTCAAAAATACAGTTTCAATTAATTTCAGGTTGATCGGACTATTTTTAGCCGAGTTACAGCACTTGGAGTAGGAGGGTCCCTTTGAAAAGCCGACGGGGACTCTGATACTCAAAGTGCTTTAAATTGGCTGAAAATTGTTCGTTCTGTCCAAAATTTGTTACAGTTCAGCTTTTAACCACAGTATTTACTGTTGAAATTAATTTTAAAACTTTTGAAAAAAAAATTTTTTTTCGAAAAGTTTGAAAAAAAAAGTTTTTTTTTTTGGAAAAATCTTAATTTTTTATTACAAAACTAACGATAATAATTGTTGGACTTGTAAGCAAGATATATCTAAATAAAATTTTAGCGTCCTAGCTTTTACCTTTCAACAGTAACGCCCCACAAAAAAACAACGCTTTCCAACAAAAAAAAAACAATATTACCCCAAAATCAAAATTTCCTTGTTTCAAAAAATTCACCTGAATAACTCCTGAATAAGCCGGTTGAATGCTCGACGGATAACTGCACGAGTAGCTTTTCAGAGTTCCATCACGATCGGTGAAGAAATAATGGAAATGATCAGCTTTGTAAAGCAATTCAACTGCCTGAAATTTAATATGCTGGTAGGGTGGAAAACAGAAAAATAATTACATTTTCCACTTCTTTTTTGTACGTGTCGATGGAGATTGGGTGTGAGCTGATGAGTGTCTGAAAATATAGATGGTTAGAGAGCAAAATTATCAACAAAAAAAAATAAACATCATCCAAATTCAACAAAAACAAAAGCTGAAGAGATTTATTAAAGACTTTATTAATGGATGAAAACAATCGATAAAATAAACTGAACGTATTTAAATATTTAGACAAAATCACTTCTACTTCTTTCCTGCCGGTTTCAAATTATTGGCCACCCATTTTATCCCCTCACTGATTCCCTCGTTGTTCAGTGCGGAGCAGGCTTGCACATGCCATGTTCGGTCACGTAGAAGGTCAAGTTGTAGTCTGTGTACAGGGTTATGGCTATGAGGGGTGTCGTTTAATTCAGTGTCTGCGTACTGGCGTCGGGTAGCTGATGGGCAGCTAAAGGGCAGCTAGTGGGCAGCTAGTGAGCAGCTATCGGGCAGCTGATGAGCAGCAGTTGGGCAGCTGATGGGCAGCTAGGAAGCAACTAATGTGCAGCTAATGGGCAGCTAGTGGAAAGCTAATAGGCAGATATTGGGCAGGAAACTGATGGACATCAAATTATCAGTTAATAGGCAGCTGATAGGCAGCTAGTGGGCAGCTAATGTGCAGAAAATAAGCATTTATTGGGCAGTTAATAAACAGCTAATAGGCAGCTAATGGGAAACAACGCCAGTACGCAAACAGCAACTGCCAATAAATAAAACGACGATATCTCACCTCTGACTGATCTCCGTGGATGTCGCAGACGTTGGTAAGTCCTGTTTATTAGCGAATATCAAAATTGGCACATTGCCAAGTTTCTCCTCATCGATAAGCTCACCGAGCTCAATACTCATCTCATCGAACCTCTTCTTATTATTCGAATCGATAACAAAAATAAGCGTGTCAATATTCTCGTAGTAGTTTGACCAGTACGGACGGATCGATCGCTGCCCGCCAATATCCCACACATTGAGGCGAATATCGCCCATCGCCGCCACAGTCTTCACGTTGAAGCCCTTGGTCGGTGTGACGTGCGTCACATCCTCCGAGGACAACTGCTTCAGAATCGTCGTCTTCCCGGCGTTGTCGAGGCCCAGCAGGAGGATGCGAATCTCACGGCCGCTTGGCGATTTGAATGACTTTAGCACGTCGAGCAGGCCCATTTGTGGGGGTTCGATGGAATGTGGGAAATGGGAAAAAGGCGGTGAATAGAATCGAAGATTGGAGACGAATGTGCCTAGGTGGCTGAGCAAAGCGTTGTCATAGTGATATGCTCGACACGCACGAGCTCGTGTTTCTCTAGTCGGCACTCCCTGTTCTATGCTCCTAAGTAGCTTGGCTCTGCTGTCTGGGTCTCCCTCGAGGTGTTGTGTAGTGAGAGTGAGGGGGGGATGTAATTATAGGAAGAGGAGGAATTTCAAAAGAAGGTTCAAGATTGTGAAATATGTGCTGAAATGAGGAACAAGTAGGATGGACAGCTATTGGGCAGCTAGTGGGCAGCGAATGGGCAGCTGATGGGCAGCTAATGAGCAGCTGATGAACAGATGGTCAGCAAATGGACAGCTGATGGGCAACTGGTGGGCAGCAGGTGGGCAGCTTTTGGGCAGCTAGTGGGCAGCGAATGGCCAGCGAGTGAGCAGCTGATGGGCATCTGATGGGCAGCTAGTGAATAGCTATTGGGCAGCTGATGAGCAGCTTATGGACAGCCAACACGTAAGGTCTTAACGAAATGAGTCACAACCAATTTTAGGTCACCTGATCATAAAACGCGATCATAAACTAATGGATGTGTTTATTTTTTTTTTTCTGTACTCTTGCCCGTCCGGTCATTCCTTCCTCTCTTTTCATAAGAACAAAGTTTTTAGTACACATAGTTTTCGAATCGGTTTCACTAGCTGTCTGTCCTTTCCCCGCACGCGTCGTAAAATTAAATTAAAGACGTCAGGTAGAAAAAAGTAGGTCATGAACTGTCGAAAAGTGATTGGCCATTAGCCGGTGCCACCCTCCCTCTCTTCCATATCTCCTTCCATTTCTTCGCCCATTTCATTCATTTTTCCAACTAAAGTCAAGGCCAATCATGCCGACGGGTAAAATTTTGATTTTCCTGTTTGCAATTCTCTATATTCGACTAGAAGCGGCCGATATTTGTGAAATATTGTAAGCTCCAACCTATTTTTGCATCCATTATCAATAGAGCACACTTGCAGAGATGCAAACTACTGCTTCTACTTTTCCGATTCGTCGTGCTACATCAATCTTTGTCAGTGCGACGCTTGCGCCAGACATGATAAAGTTCAAGAATTGCTCTTGGAAGAATCGGGAAACTCTACCGAATCTGTGGAGTCGGAGAAGCTTTGTCCCACTTGGTGTCCACATTTAAAGGCTAACGAGACCATTTTAAATATTCTGGGAGCTACGGTACGGTTTTGAGGTTCTGGGGTGATAGGTTTTTTTTTTAATTCCCCTAGAATAGACATCGCGTCAAGATCAAAACGTGGCTTAGAAATTTGAGAAATATGGGCTCGGCCCTTTTCATCCGTTTTTCCTTATTCTCTTTTTGATTAATTTTTCAAATTACATTACCATTTAGATTCCCACTATCCGAGAAAAGATGTTAAAAAATTTGAAAATTTTTATCTTCAAATTTTCAACAAAAAATGTTTTTCTCTAAAACAAACTCTTAGAATTTTCTGAAACTTCGCCACAACGTTTCTCAAAAAATATTCAATTTTTCATAATAAAATCATATACTGTTTATGATCTCAATTTTGAGAAACATTAAAATTTCAAAATTTGAAAAAAAAAATCAGAAAAATTTTTTTTCTCAAAAACTAACTCTTAGAATTTTTGAAATATTTGCCACAAAGTTTTTCAAAAAATGTGCTATTTTTTATTCGCAAAATTACACACTTGTATGGCTTATTTTTTGAGAAAACTAAAATTTCAAAATTTGAAAAAAAAATCAAAAACATTTTTCAAAACAAGTTTTCTCGAAAACTAGTTCATAGAACTTTCTAAAACTTCGCCGTAACGTTTTTCGAGCAATTGTCTATTTTTTAATATCAAAATTAGACATGGTTTATGACGTCATTTTTGAGAAAAATTGAATTTTGAAAACTTCAACATTTTTTCAAAAATTTTTTTCTCGAAAATTATTTTTAAGAATTTTCTAAAACTTTGCCACGACGTTTTTTAGGTATTTTTTGATTTTTTGATAGAAAATTACACACCTTTATGGCTTCATTTGGGAAAAAAATTTAAATTTCAAAAGTTTCAAAAATATTTTTAAAAAAATGTTTTTATTTTTTTTTTTCGAAAATTATCCCTTAGAATTTTTTGAAACTTTGCCACAACGTTTTCTAAAAATTTATCTTTATTTTAATTTAAATTAAAACATGGTTTATGGATTAATTTTCGAGAAAAATTAAATTTCTTGGTGGCGGTTCAGGAAGAGCAGTTGTTTTATTGCGTCACGGTGTTTGCGGATTTTATTTTTCTGTATCACAATTACAGTACCGGACAAAAAGATATCATATTTTGGTTTTTGGAGTATAACTTTTGAATGGAGAGAGTTATGGTTCTGAAAATTTGCATGAATCTGTCCCGTAATGTTTTTGACAAGCTCGAAAAATGGATTTGGTCATTTTTGAAAACTGCGGATTTTTCAAAAAATTTCAGATGCCAAAATTTTCGACCCAAAAAAATTTTTTTTTTCAGATTTTTTCAGACTCGAAATTTGTTTTTAAATTGAAGTTTCAAAACTAAAAGTATGATTTTAGTTGACTATGGGTCGATCGGACAATTTTCAGCTGACTTACAGCACTTTGAATATCAGGATCTACATGGGTAAGCCAACTATAACTTTTATTGAGGATCACCAAAACCGAAGAAAATCAAATAAAAGTAGCTTTTTAACAGTTTTTAACTAATTTGCCCTAATTTTCTTTGGTTTTGGTGATTCTCAATAAAAGTTATAGTTGACTTACCCATGTGGACCCTGATATTCAAAGTGCTGTAAGTCAGCTAAAAATTGTCCGATCGACCCATAGTCAACTAAAATCATACTTTAAGTTTTGAAACTTCAATTTAAAAATAAATTTCGAGTCTGGAAAATTCTGAAAAAAAAAAATTTTTTTTGGTCGAAAATTTTGGCATCTGAAATTTTTTGAAAAATCCGCAGTTTTCAAAAATGACCAAATCCATTTTTAGAGTTTGTCAAAAACATTACGGGACAAGTTCATACAAATTTTCAGAACCATAACCCTCACCATTCAAAAGTTATACTCCAAAAACCAAAATATGATATCTTTTTGTCCGGTACTGTATATGTTTTTTTTTTCAAGCCACGTCTCGTCTCAACAATATAAATTTTTAGAACACCACCTCCGAACTACCCGATATCTCATTCGAATGCGAAGACTTGAGAGATAACTGTCTCTCCGCAAAAGGCTACAATGGCCATTGCTACTTTTACGAAAAGAACTGCGAATACCGCGCCGATATTGCCAACAGAGGCAAAGCTACAAAGAAAAACAGTATCCCAAAAACTGCGGAGGAATGTCTGAGACATCAGAGAAAGTGTGGGCAAAAATACAAAAAACACTACAGTTGCAGAATTTTTAAAAGATATTGCAAGAAGTTCAATTTGACCGATATTGAGCCTGTGCAGGTATGTAAGGGGTGTGGGGGTAAAGAACGAATAAAAATAAAATGAAAAAACAAAATAAACAGTTTCAGACGAACCAAACGCAAGTGAGCCCACTGGAACAATGTCTCAACTTCCAGAAGATTTGCGCCGCAAAATACCGAAAGCACTTTGCGTGCCGTCAATACCGTAAAAAGTGCAAACCGTTCAACCTTCCCGAGATCCACTTTGAGGACGCAGAAGTCACCCAAAAGCCGCCACGTCATCAGAAGAAGAAGGGTCATGGTATGAGAAAAGAGAACCACAATGGCACGGTTGTGGTGCTCGCAACGGATGACGTGGCGGTTGTGAGTGGAAATGAGACACTGGTTGAAGCGATTTTGAAGAAAACTAACTAACATCCACAAACTGTTCCACATTGTCCGCATCCTCACTTTGCACGTAATCGATAAATGAAAGATCTCTCTCGAACTCTTGCAACTCGTTATCAATTTCAAAATGAGCCACCTCGGACGAATCAGAACCAGATTTAAACTCTGCCGTGTGCGTTCCAGGCTTGCAAATCTGCTCCAACGACTCTTTTGCGTTCCTCAGCGAGATTGCAAAGTGACTGCGAATCGGGATTCCTTTGAGCACTCGGCCGACGATTTGGCGACGCACATTGCGGGTTTTCATCATGAGGGAGAAGAAGTCGTCGAGCGTGTCGACCTGTAAACGAGTCATGAAAAAAAAAGACGCTAGAATGTCTGCTAGTTTTTAGCAAAAAGCTGTGGGAAATTTCGCGGGAAAAAGTTAGAAAATGACATAGACTGTCTGCAAAAATCGAAATAAGGTCTGCTAGTATTCTACCAAAAGTCTACAGAAAGTTAAGCCAAAAATTGATTGAAAATTGCATAAACTGTCTGCTAGAAGTTAAAATGAGGTCTAGTAGCATTCTAGTAAAAGGGTACGGGAAGCTTAGCCAAAAAATGATTGAAAATAGCCCAGACCCTTGGTGAAAACACAAGACAGTCTGTTAGAAGTTGCAATGAAGTTTAGTAGCATTCTATCAAAAGTCTATGGGAAGTTTACTCAAAATAAAACTTAAATGAGTTAAACGGTTGATAAACTTCCTAGAAACTCTATTGCCGATCTGCTAGAAGTTAAAATCATTCTACCAAAAGTCTACAGAGAGTTAAGTCAAAAATTGATTAAAAATTGCATAGACTGTTTGCTAGAAGTTGAACTGGGGTCTAGTAGCATTCTACGAAAAGTCTACAGAAAGTTAAGCCAAAATAAAATTGCATAGACTGTCTGCAAAATGTTAAAATGAAGTCTGTAAGCAATTCACCCAAAAACCAATTAAAAGTAGTCCAGACTCTTGGTAAAATTACTAAAAAGTCTATTGAAAGTTTGCGAGAAGTAAAAATTAGGTCTACTAGCATTCTAACAACAGTCTATGGGAAGTTTACCCAAAAAGAGAATTTAAACGACTTAGACTGTTGATAAAATTCCTAGAAACTTTATTGACATACTGCTGGAAGTTAAAATGAAGTCTACTAGCATTCTACCAAAAGTCTAAGGAAAGTTTACTAGAAAAATCAAATTTCTGCGTTTTTTGGCTTTTGACAGTTTATCTACTGGTTTTGTCGAAATTTTTATTGTTCTGAGATAATCGAGCCTTGAAAATGGAAAAAAATTACTTTGAAAAACATTTTTTTTTTGAAAAATTTTTGAAAAAAAAACTATTTTTTTGAATTTTTTGTTTCATTTTTTGAAAATAATCCTAGAACCTAGTATAGATAAAAACTCTAGCGCAATGAAAACTGTTTTTTTTTGTGTTCCACACTTCAAATTTCCAAGAAAATCACAATTTGGACTGAGAAAAAAAAATTTTGCCAAAAAAAAAGCACAAAACAATTTTTTTAAAGAAAAATTTGAAAAATTCACAGAATAGGATAATCATTAGAATCAACACAAACTCAAGAATTTTGCTTAAAAGTTAATTTGAATTATTGTCCTTTCGCGAAGAAAGCAAGTGCGCTCCACAAAACTTAGTACTTCGTGGAGCGCACTTGCATTTTACGCGAATGAACAATATATAAAAACTTATTAAAAACAAGCCTGCTGCGCAGTCCTGCGCGGCTGCTGACGCAGCCTATTGGCGACTTCGTCGCCACATTCTATTTTTTTACGTTCCACTCTTCCTCATTCATTTATACGCACTCTGTTTTGGGAAGATTTCTGTCCTCTGTGGCTCAGTCGGTAGTGCGTTTGAATACAAATCCTAATGTCACGGGTTCGTGTTTTGTCGACTGCATTTTCTTGCAAAAAGGCAAGTGCGGACGCGCACAGACATCCCGATCTGGGTTTTTATATATAAGAAAGATAACCGTTTTTGGATATTTTTTGGAAAAACTTTTTTTTCAAAAATAAAAAATTGTTTTAACATGTTTTAACGCGGCTTTTAGCCAAAACGTATCAAAGTTCCATACATATTCAAATTTAATAAAAACCAATTCTCACCTGAGTAGGTCTAATAACTTCATGCGTCCAACTGGGATCCAAAAATGCACTGCTCCATCTCTCAATGTCATTAGCCATTATAAACTCGTGAAGTCGTTTTCCATGCTCTTTACGCACGTCTTCAGGCTCTAACGCTGCTGCATAAAACGCATCGCAATACGCTTCTTCATCAAACACATTCGAAATCCTATGATAGTTCTTCTCACCGTTCTCCTTATAAAGACCAGCGGTCGTGAATTGAATCTCTGATCCGGCGCCAGTGGAGAGCACCAGCCCTGCTCTAGGATTACAAACTAGCATCTCCTTTGCCACCAGATTCATTCCATCCTTCTTTGGAGTCACTACCCCGATGTCCATGGCCAGGTACGCCGCGACAAGCTCACTACGTTGAAGGCCATCTGTTTGGAAGATCAATGGCTTCCAGTTAGAGGTACTGAATGTCTCATTGATTTTATTAGCCAGCTCTATACACTCGTCTTGATAAACTCTGTAGGTGTCCACACTTCTTCGATTGGTCACAGCTATCTGATAAAGGACATCTTTGCCGATTCGATCCGGGTACTTCTCGAAATATCTCTTGTAGGCTTGCAACTTCTCCAGAATACCCTTTGTGTAATCGAATCTTTCCACTGAGAAAAAGAATCGACCATCTGGTAACGGATTCCCACCCATTACCTTCTTCCGAATGTCGTGCTTCAGTTTAATAGTTTCTGGAAGATCCACAAACTTCAAAAAGTCATCATTCTTAATGCTGACTGGGAACACGCCAAGAGAACACGTCCATCCCTCATTTGCAACGGAATAAATATCCATTTTCTCATCATAAGTGATCTTGGCAGTACCCAAATAGTGCTGCACCAACTCGATGTACTTGGTACGATCGCGATGCGTCTGGAATCCGACCTTGGTGAATCTGAGCAAACCTCGGAGAACTGCAAATCCAACGGTCGAGTACTTGGAGAAAAACTCTCCGGGTGGTTGGAAAGGAATGTGAAGGAAGAATCCAACTTCAAGGTGTTGGTCCAAACTCTGCATAATCATGCCCACTAACATCAGATGATAGTCATGGATCCAGATAAAATCCTGTGGACGACTATTTCTGACAGCGTCAATGGCAAATTGATAATTAACTCTAACATAGGCACACCAATGAGCTCTCAACTGTTTCTCATCGTTGTACTCGGAGACAATGTACTCGGGAAGATTGTGAAGGGCAGGCCATAAAAGTCCATTACTGATTCCTCCATAATACACGTTATAGTCCTCCTCCTGCACTACCACTGGATTCAGCTTATAATTTCCACGATTGTAGTTGTTGAGCACGCCGAGCAGTGACATTTCTTCGCGGGCCTTTTTTTGTTTCTCATTCTTCGGAGCATCAATGTCATCATCGGCGAGCACGTGGAAGAAGACCTCGGCGATTGTTTGTTTGATGAGTGGGAGGCCGAGTGTGTTAGTGCCCGGGGAAGATAACGAATCGGGAGTTGATACTACTGAGCCTCTTCTGAAATTAAAAAAAAATGGTTTGAAAGGCGTGGCCTCCGTTGAACTCGACGGAAAAAAATCTTGGCAAATACACGCTACTCAGGAAATTTTTAGCTATAAGCCATCGAATCGGGCGCACGTCCCGAATGCGATGGCTACTAGCCTTTTTCAAGGACGACTAGCAGTTTCCCATGGCTATTCGCGCTGAAAAATTTCAAAAAAAGCTGAATAGAAAAGCCATCGAAAATTGTTATTGTTTCAATTGGGCCTGTAAATGATTTGGGGATGAAAGCTGGATTTCTCGCGTCTCTGTGTCTCCATTTTTGCACACGCTTACTATTAGCAAACGCTCTACACTGTGGAGACGCAGAGAGTGTGATGCTCTGCACTGTGGAGACGCAAACAATGCGATTCTCTGCCCTGCGGAGACGCAGAGAAAGCCATGCTCAGTATTCATATGGCACACGTCCCAATTCTATGGCTATTAGCTAAAAAGTTCCTGAGTAAACAAAGCGACTTTTTGAGCCAGAAAACGTCAAAGCGACGAAACGAGGCGAGACACAGGCAAGAGACAGCCTTGGCACGCGACGCAACCGCGGCGTACGAGCTTTGGCGGCAAACAAAGTGTGTGGCAAATAGCCAACCAAAAAAAACCAAAACACTTTTTTTTTGACACTTTGAGACCCTGTTTTTCTTCTTTTTATTCCTGTACTTTGCAGTCAACAAGCTTAATTGTTCGCTTTTTTTTTTGTTTTTTGGTGAAAATTCTAAAAATTGGTCGAAAAATACCAATTACAGTAACCCAATGGCCCACAAGACCGCCGCCTGTCTCAGATTTTCAGACATACCTTTTATGCCTCTTATCATTAATATTCATGCCCAGATTAGCCAACCACAAGTTCTCATGATCCTTTGACATAACCGGATCCACACACGCCACCAAACCCCCGGATCCTTGCTTGATCTCCCAGTCGCCAGTTTTTTCACGTTTAAGAGACACTGGTGGGGCATTGGACACGTTGATCACTCTTTGCTGAAAAGAAAAGAAGTTTTTATAATTAGAATAGAAAAATCTTGAAAAAATGGTCTAGAAAAGGTAGGGAGAATTTTGGAAAAATCCTTTTTTTTTTTGAAAAATCAAAAAAAAAATGTTTTTTAATTTTTCCGTTTCAACGCGGTTTCCCCAGCAATTTAGTTATTTTTTGTGTTTTATATTTAGTTATACTCTGTATAAAACGCTGCAAACTCGCTCCAGTCGAACAAAAAATTTCGCATGCATTTGGAGTGAGGTTTAGAGAAATCAGAGCAAAACATCGGCCACGGCTCTCTCAATTTTCTGCACTCTCTCGTCGCCAACGTGGCCGCGTCCTCCACTGTGCGAAGGGAGCGCGTTTGCAGCGTTCCGTACTGAGAATACCTCAAACATTTATAAATGAAAGTTTCTGAAAAAAATGAAATAAAACGAAAAAAAATCGATGTGAAAAATTTTGAAGTTGTCGATTCAAAAATTTTTATTTTCTCAATTTTTAAAGAATTTTTTGGGATTTTTCTTGCATTTTTTCTAAATTTTTTTTACAATTTTTTGTATTTCTTTTTTTTTTTTTAGAATTTTTCAGAAAAAAATTCCAGAAATTTTTTTTTTCAAAAAAAAATTTTGTACGGAGCTGTCAATTCGCTCTTTTTGCACAGTGGAGAACGCGGCCACGTTGACGACGAGAGAGTGCAGAAATTCTCTAAATCTCACTCACTCTCCAAACGCACGCGCATTCCATTTGACTGTGCGATTTGAGCTAATTTGCAGAGTTTTATAACGGGTATAGTTTTTAAAAAATTGTACCTGAAAATGTGGAGTGGCCAGTCCACTTCTCGGCTTTTTCTCCTCCTCAGTTTCGCTGTCCGAGTGGTTTCCGGATTTGACGTTGAACGCTGAAACCAGAATTGATTTTGGTTGATAAAGCGGATGTATGGCTATTAGCCATTGCAAGCGCATAGTTTGCATTTAATCACCGAGAATTTGGCGCGGGTTTGGCTATTAGCCATTAATAGAGCATAGGTTGCACCTAAACGGATCAGGTTTTGGCATGGATATGGCTGATACCCATTCGAAATAGGGACTTTAGCTATTAGCCATTTATTGCGCACTTTTAGCTACTAATCAGCATTATTTTGGCACGGATATGGCTACTAGCCGTGAAAAATGGCATTGAGCCAATCTTAGCGCCTAGTTCACCCCCAATCCGCTATTGTTGTGGGTTTGGCGCGGGTTTGGCTTTTAGCCATTGCTAGAGCACAGTTTGCACCTAATCGGATCAGGTTCGGCGTAGATATCGCTAATAGCCGTTCAAAATAGGAGCTTTGGCTATTAGCCATTCATAGCGCATTGTTGGCTACAAACTAGCCATCGAAAATCTCGCTGATAACCATTATTAGAGCATAGCTGGAACCTAATCGGTGATCAAAAATATTTTAGCCTGTATTTCGCTATTAGCCATAAATAGCGCGCAGTTGACACCTAATTACTTCAAGCTTAGCACGAATATGCCTACAGTAGCCCACAGTTCACTGATACAAGCTCAAAACTGAGAGAAGTTAGACAGTTAGACAAACCTTCCTCCGCATCCGATTCACTTGAAACACTGCACAAAGAAGAATGCGATCCATATCTGGACAATTTTTTCTGAAGATGATGATAGCGTTCTCCAAACTGCTTTGCATTAACTCCAAGCAGAGATTTACGAATGCCGGGTACGGCCGCGTAAAGTTCCCTGAGACGATTCTTTCCGGTATTCACGTCGTACAGTGTCAAGGAGAAAAGCAGAGCGTCCCGAAATTTGGTCCCTCTTCCCAAGTCCGAGTCGAAAACGTAGCCAGCGCAGTGCCTGAAAAATGGAGCGATTTTTTTCGTACATAAAAATGGTAAATAGTACATCTTTGCAAAAAAAAATTATGCCGCGTTAATTTTTGCTATTACTGGCCCGCCAAAATGGTCAAACGCGCTCCGCTGAACTCAACGCTATGCAACTTTCATTGTGGTCTCCAAATTATTTCATTTCACACAGAACCCCAGCCTTCCAAAATTGTTTCTACCTGGCGCATTTTTAAAACCCAAAGGCTCGGTCATTTTCTGACAAAAAGGCCTCGTTTTTGGATTAAAATGATAATGTCAACCTGAATAATCAGATAATGATTCGCATTTCTCAAAAAAGTAAATTTTCGAGTGAAAAGATAATTTCAATATCCCACGAACTTGGTGGCACGTCGGAAGACGGAGGAGGCGTGTTTCACGTCGAATTTATGTACACTTGAAATGAAATAATTTGGAGACCAAAATAAAAATCGCATAGCTTTGAGTTCAGCGGAGCGCGTTTTACCATTTTTGCGGGCCGACAATATCAAAATGAAAATATTTAAAAAACTACAAGGCCACTTACTTCCAAAAAATCACAGTACTGTACCCAAGTGACGTCACGAATATCTCAAACACCTCATGTCCGTCAAACACGTGACTCAGACAGTACTCGAGAATCAGCAATAATCCCTTCAGAGCCAGCTCCGATTTGGCGTCCCGCCTCTTCCAGGCTATTGTCAATGTCTCTGAGACGGAGGCGATCAGCGTGTGAAATTCAGCCGTCTTTTTGTACTCGATTTGCAGCAAATCGAGCAAATGTTGCAACTCTTTTCGTCGCTGCTCATTGCTGATCGGCTCGTCTTTGATGGTACGCGAGAACGGGTCACGGATTTTCTTCTCGTGAGATTGAGCCTGTTCCGGCTCTGTCTCCATCTCTCAAGCTGAAAGTACATACAATTTAACTCGAATGCAATTTTAGTTGCGGTGGCTAATAGCCATATACTCATCAAAAAGGAGCCAAGAAAAACATTTTTTTTTTGGAAAATTTTTTTTGAAATTTTTGAAGGTTTTTTTTTTTAATTAAAGTACTGGATAGTTCTAACCCAACAACAATAATGGGTTCAAAAACTTAAAAAAAATAAATTTGAAATTTTTGAAAAAAAAATTTTTTTTTGGGAAATTTTTATTGAAAATGTTAGTTTTTTTTTAACAACTTCCGGTTGATTCATTGAAGGTTTATTTTAATCCTGAAAACCAGATAATAACTAGATTTTTCTGATAAAATTAGAGATTTTGAACTTTTTAACAAAAAGTTGAACTTTTTGAAAAAAAACATTTTTTTTTTCAATTTTTTTTACACATGCTGCTCTCAAAACAGAGCTAATAAAAGACTATATTGTGTTTTCAATTGACTTGCGACATGAGAATGCGAGACTCCACCCACTTATTTGTGCGCGACCGCGCGAACACAGTGGTATTTGAAGAGACGCAGACAGAACGGCACAAATAAGTGGGCGGAGTCTCGCGTCTTCATGTCGCAAGTCGATTGAAAACACAATACTAAACAAAAAATTAACAAAACTGTGTTGGAGCACTCAGAAATAAAAAAAATAGCAAAAATCGTTTTTAAAAATATTTGAAAAAAAAGTTTTTCGAAATTTGTTTTACATCTTCCGATTTATTAAAGTTTTATATTCAGATAAATGAATTTTCTATTATGAAAAAATTAATTTGAGTACTGAAACCAAGAAAAATATTAAAATTTTAAAGTTTATTTTTTTTATCGAAAAAAAAAGTTTTTTTTTTTAACTCCAAAAAAAACATTTTTTTTTTGTAGTTTTGTGGCGAAAAACTGCCCAAATTGCACTATACATGCGGGTATTTTATTTTTAAAAAAACTAGCCCGATTCCTCCTCTCTGAAAAAAGTTACAGCCCAAAAATCAAAAGGTCAGGCTAATAGCTGTTAAAAATGGCTAGTAGCCTAGGAAAATCGCTATTAACCTTTAAAAATTGCCATAAGTTGTTGAGAATGGCTATTAGTCGTGGAAAATGGTTATTCGCTTTTGAAAATGGCTAATAGCCGTTGAAAAAGGCTTTAAGCTGTGAAAATGGCTATTGGCCTGTACAGGAGCATTGTTGACCCCTAATCGGCATTTGAAAAAGGGTTTGGCGAGTATGCGCCTCGCAAGAGGGAGTTAGCCATGGCTAATAGCCTTTAAAAACAAGAATTCAACGGCTATCAGCCAAATATCCCTAACTAAACTGCCAAGACGAAGACGCAAATGGAGAAGAATTAGAAGGGACAGAAGGCACAGAAGACGAAGAAGGCGACGATAAAACAGTAATATAAGAAAAAAAAAGTATAAAAAGTCAACGGGGCAAAACACGATTAAACGGCATGTGAAAATCAGCTGCATATCATTTTCCTTCCTACTCGTTTTCTTAATTGTGATAAACAAGCACACGCACACGCAAAAAAAGTATAGAGATGGCGCACACAGTTCATTCCCTTCCCAACCGTGTCGATTACCTTGATAAACATGAATCGGGCGGTGCGAATGAACGTGAGAAACGGCGAGGCGACATGACACAAACAGATTTATTATCAACCGATGCGCGTTTTTTTTGTTGCCTTCTCTGATACGATTCTTTTTTGAATTGAACGAGAGAAGACATTTTTTTTCGTTTCGGTGTAGTCAAAGAATCTTTGGGTTTTTGAAATTGTTCCTAAAATGTGGTGCCAGTGGAGCAAATACTAGTTAGACACTGATTACTGTCTTAAAAATTAAAACAAAAAAAATCGAAAAAAAACTCTTTTTTTTTTCATTGTAGGTCAATTTTTTTTTGAATTTTTGAAAAAATGTCGTAAGATATGATGCCGAGTGTGCAAACACCACGCATTGAAATGTATTGTTTTTTTTTTTCAATCGACTTGCGACATGAGAACGCGAAACTCCGCCCACTTGTTTGTGCGCAACTACGCAAAGACAGAGCTATTTGAAGAAACGCAGACAGAACGGTGAATGCAGACTTGCGTTTTCAAGTCGCAAGTCGATTGAAAACACAATAGGAACGCAAAAATTGTCTAGAGTACACTAGCACGCAAACAGAACACAAAAAAAAGAGATAAGAGTACTCAAGAACAAAATTTTTGGAAAACAAATTTTCAAATGCGCTCCATTGAACTGGTAATTCAAAAATTTTGAAATTATGTGTAAGAACTATTTCGTGCCGCCAAAAAACATTTAAAAAACGCAATTTTAAACAGATTCTCACAGGAACTGTTTAAAATTGCAATAAAATAAAAATTCTGCATTTCGCCGTCAAATTTAGCGCAAAAGTCCGCAAACAATGTTAAAAAACAGTTAACCAGAAAATCTGCATTTTCTCGTCAAATATGACGTTTTTGAGGTAAAATTAATAAAAATATTGATTTTTTGTTTAATTTTCACAAAAAAGTCCGCAAACACTGTTTAAAAATACAGTAACCCGAAAAATCTACATTTTTTCGTCAGATTGAGTGCAAAAGTCCGCAAAAAACAGTTCAAGAGAACAGTAAATCAAAAAGTCTGCATTTTACCGTCAAATCTGGTGTTTTAAAGTAGACTTTTCGAAAACGTTGATTTTTAGTCTAACAGTCCGCAAAGACAGTTGAAAAGTACAGTAACCCAGCACTTCTGCATTTTGTCGTCAAATTTAGCGCAAAAGTCCGCAATCACTGTTTAAAAAGTACAGTAATTCTAGAAGTCTGCATTTTGTCGTCAAATATCGTGTTTTTCAATTGGAATCAATGAAAAATTTGAATTTTGTTCTAAAAGTCCGCAAACACAGTTTTAAAGTACGGTGACCCAGAAAGTCTGCATTTTGTCGTCAAATCAAGTATTTTTGAAGTAGAAACATGGAAATTTCGATTTTTTGGAAATTTCGATGTCTTGGGTGCATTCTTTGACTTTTTTAAGTTCTAGAGTTCGGATTTATTAAAAACCCCAAAAAGTCTTCAAAAAGTGGGTGGAGCCTCGTAAATACGAAAGAAAACAGCAAACACCGAGTGCTGACATTAAAATATAACGACGATAAACATGTATTTGTGTAAAAATTACACAGTTCTATGGAGCGCGAAATAAATACAAAATTTTTTTTTTAATGGGTAAAACAATGTATGCTCTCTGTGCCCAGAGCATTTAGCAACTGTTCCCCTTTCCCCCCGTTTAATCACGTGAGACGGATAGAAAATTGAGTGTGTCTGACAATGAGTGCAGTCTGAGAAAAAAAAGAGAGTGTAAAAAAATAATGAAACTATTTAGCTAATAGCCATTGAACATGGCCAATAGCCATCGTATTTCATATTCGTTTGGCGAATGCCCCGAATTCGATGACTAGTGCGCATTGCTTCTCTGCGTCTCCACAGTGCAGAAAATCGCACTCTCTGCGTCTCCATAGTGCAGAGCATCGCATTCTTTCAAGTTAAGCATGCGCGCACAAATGGAGACGCAGAGAAGAGAGAAAATCGTTCAACAAAAAAAAACAATACAAAAATTCAAAAAAAAATCGATAAAACAGACGTGTGTAATAGGACCACTGCAACAATAACAAAACGCGGTTGGGGGACAAACGAAGGAACGAACGACGATGACGACGACGAGAAAAGTGGCGATAAGATAGTGATTATTATGCAATGATAACAAATGTAAATACAAGAAAACCGGGGGGAGAAGTGAGACGATGAGGTGGTGATTTATCAGAACCGGTCAACATATCATATTGATCCGATGAACGCATTTATAGAAGCTGACATCACATCAATGAACTTCCGGTGCGCAGCTAAAAATAGTTTTTTTAAAGATAGGGCAGGTTTTTTGTGTTTAATGGTCGAGCGGTGTAAAGAGGAAAGAGGTTAAATAATCAAATAAATAAGGGGTTGCGATCGGGTTCCAACTATGCGCCAAAACCACGCGGAATTCTGATTATGTGCAACTGTGATCCAGTAATATGTAACAGACATTTTATAGAACTAACAGCCCCATACCAGCCATTTCATTGTCGAACACCGCTAAATCCAAATCCATGGCAAACGCCGATTAGGTGTCAGCTATGCGCCAGTATAGGCTGACAGCAATTTCCGACGGCTAATTGTCATATAGCTGCCTATACCAGCCATGTCAGTGCCGATCACAGCCAAACCTACGTCAAATGCCGATTTGGTGCCAACTTTGCGCCAATTTTTATTGTGTTTTCAATCGAGTTTCGACATCAAAACGTGAAATCACGCCCACTTTTTTTCACGCGAACATTAAATTTTAGTGAATTTTGAATTTTTGCGTGAAAAAAATGGGTAAGGTTTCACGTTTTGATGTCACAACTCGATTGAAAACACAATAGAAACGTCAAAATTAGAGAAATTGACAGAACGTGCTCTAAATACTTTTCTACGGCTGGCCTTACGACCCCACGTGTCTAGAGCAAAGATCCTTATCCCCAAACTATAAAAGAAGCATCTAATCGGCAGTATCTTCACAGAGTCCTCAACACTCTTTCACCACCAACCAAAAACACCATGGCCCAATCAGTCCCACCAGGAGATATCGCCACCCAGCCGAACGCCAAGATCGTGTTCAACGCGCCGTACGACGACAAGCACACCTACCACATCAAGGTGATCAACTCGTCGGCTCGCCGTATCGGATACGGAATCAAGACCACCAACATGAAGCGTCTCGGAGTTGACCCACCATGCGGAGTTCTCGACCCCAAGGAGGCTGTGCTCCTCGCCGTTTCCTGCGATGCTTTCGCCTACGGACAGGAGGACACCAACAACGATCGTATCACTATCGAGTGGACCAACACCCCGGATGGTGCCGCCAAGCAGTTCCGTCGCGAGTGGTTCCAGGGAGACGGTATGGTCCGCAGAAAGAACCTTCCAATCGAGTATAACCCATAATACGAACTTGGTGCTCTCTTGTACTACATCCAATATGAACTTTTTTTTTCTTATTTGAGCATTTAATTGAGCGGCTGGCTGGTCTGGCTAGCGGGCAAAGCCCACGCGCTGCAGTTGCATTGCGTGACACTGCTGTCTCTCAGTCTGCGTCTCGTAGAGGTTGCTTTTTTGTGAAAAGCGTTAAAAACAAGGGTTTTATGTAAAAAAAAAACAACAAAAAAAGAAGAAAACATGCTTAACAGAGATCGATTATGAATTTGGTGATCCACATGGTTTATTCGGGGTCTCCTCGTCTTTTCCACTCCCACTCGTTTTCACATGTTGGGCACGTCTGAAATATGGATCTTAACAGGCATTCCCGATGGTGCACTCCTATCAGAGGTGCCCTGTCTTTCTAATACGGTTTTTTCCTTCCCCAACTCACCACTCTGGTTCGCATCCAACGAGACAGACAATGAAAGTGAAATGTGTGATTGCACCGTCCAACAGTATGATGACACTTTGGCACTACATACAGAGTGGTTTCTCCCTTGCACCCGAGACATAGGGCTCCAATATCCGCACTACAAAGCGTGCAAACCAGACCGGCCGTTTTACCGAACGACGGGTTCAGGCCGGACGGCTCTGCGAGCATTTCCTTGGAGGTCATGGGCACGTGGACAGCAGCTGGTGGGGATATTCTTGGAGGGTCCATTTTGCGGGACAGGAAGTGCTGTCGAATTTAAATATTATGTGTTCACGAACGAGTGGTGCAAACGACGCTCCGATGTTCCGTAGTTTATCACTGGGATCTCGCAGCGAATACTGCGGAACATCGGATCGTCAGCGTACTTGAGTAGCCCTAAATTATAACCAATTTGCACCAAACTGGGAACGCCTTATGCCCATTTTTTTTTTAATAATTCGCCAAGTTTGGTGCAAATCGGTCCAGTAAAAGCTGAGAAAATGATAAGGGCACACACTTTAACGCTTAATTACATTGAATTGACGCATAAAAATTCTAAAAATCCATTAATTTAAACGTTTAACAAGAAAAAATTAGCCTGGAAAGGGGAAGTCAATAAATGACCCTCCCTGTGCGTTCTCAATGGGGCGCACTTGCAGCCGGCCTCCGCAGCATGGCTGAAGAAAATCGATGGTGTGCTGAATTGCGGGAAATTGTTTGTTAATAATGGACTGTTTTTACGCAATTTTGGGTGGGAACAACATTGAAAAAAGCTTCGAAAATTCATCGATAATTTCTCGAAAAAAATTGATGCAAAAAATTACAAAACATCATTTAATTAAACCGTTTATTTAACAAGAAAAGTTAGCCTGGTAAGAAACAAAACTGTTTATGCGTAATGGCGCGGCCAGAAATGAAAAAAAAAGGTGGCCATAAATGCAGAAATTTCCCCTTTTTTCTAACTCGCACAGTTGAATTTAGAAAAAAAAGAGGAAATTTCTGCATTTATGGCCACCTTTTTTTCATTTCTGGCCGCGCCATTACGCATAAACAGTTTTGTTTCTTACCAGGCTAACTTTTCTTATTAAATAAACGGTTTAATTAAATGATGTTTTGTAATTGGGCCGCTCCATAAATAACGCGCAATTTCGGAGCATCGTTTACGATTTTCGATGCATTTACAACGACGATCCAAAATAACGGTTCTGTCTGGTTTTGGAACTTTTAAAAATGGAACTGCCAGAAGCATATAACTGCCAACAAGAGAACTGCCAAAAATGGAACTGCCAGAAATAGAACTGCCAGAAATAGAACTGGTTCGAATCAGGACTGTTGAAAATGAAACTGCCATAATAGAACTGACAGAAATAGAACTGCCCAAAACGGAACTGATAGAAATAGAACTGCTAGAAACAGAACCGCCCAAAATAGAACTGCTAGAAATATAATTGCCCAAAATAGAACTTCTAGAAATATCACTGTTCCAAATGGAACTGGGGCAAATTAAAACTGCTTAAAACAGAACTGCTAAAAATGGAACTAATAGAAAAATAATTGCTTACAAAAGAACTGTCAAAAATGGAACTGCCAGAAATAGAACTGATTCGAAATAGGACTGTTGAAAATGAAACTGCCAGAAACAGAACTGCTAGAAACAGAACTGCCCAAATTAAAACTGCTCGAAATACAATTGCCCAAAATAGAACTGCTAAAAATGGAACTGCTAGAAGCAGAATTGCCAGAAATAAAACTGTTTGCAATGGAACTGCCAGAAATAGAACTACTAGAATTAGGACTGTTGAAAACGGAACTGCCCAAATGAGAACTGTCTGAAATAGAACTTCTCGAAGTAGAACTGCTAACAAAAGAACTGCCAGAAAAGACGGTTGAAAATGGAACCAATAGGAATAGAACTGCACAAAATGGAACTGATAGAAATAGAACTGCTAACAAGAGAACTGTCAAAAATGGAACTGCCAGGAATAGAACTGTCCCAAATGAAACTGGGGCAAATTATAACTTCTTAAAATAGAACTGCTAGAAATAGAACTGTCCCAAATGGAACTGGGGCAAATTAGAACTGCTTAAAACAGAACTGCTAAAAATGAAACTGCTAGAAGCAGACGGAACTGCCCAAATGAGAACTGTCTGAAATACAACTTCTAAAAGTAGAACTGCTAACAAGAGAACCGTCAGAAATAGGAAGGTTGAAAATAAAACTGAGAGGAATAGAACTGTCCAAAATGGAACTGCCAAAAATGGAACTACCAGAAATAGGACTGTTGAAAATGGAACCGATAGGAAGAGAACTGAACAAAATGGAACTGATAGAAATAGAACTGCTAACAAGAGAACTGTCAAAAATGGAACTGCCAGGAATGGAACTGTTAAAAATGGAACTGACAGAAATGAAACTACCAGAAATAGAACTGCTAGAAATCGAACTGCCAGAAATAAAACTGTTGAAAACAAAAATGTCTGAAATAGAACTGCTAGAAATAGGACTGTTGAAAATGGAACTTATCTTTCTTATATATATTACGCTATTCAAGTATGTCCGTCTGTTCGCTTGGAAGATAGCCCGCCCGTATTCCTCAAAGAGAGAGAGAATTAGGATTGAAGGATCGTAGTTGATGGGAACTATTTTTAACCACGCCTTTGGATCAACAAAACTCAACAGACCTCAGGAGGAATTGAACCAGGGAGTGCAGATCACAGGTGAAGGGCTTCAAATCCATATCGGATCCGAAACGGATGGGACGTGGAATTTATAGGAATTTTATATGTATCCGATTTTGATCCTATTAGGATCCACGCTCCCACGGATAGGATGCGGACGTGGGAGCGTGGACTGAAAACGGATCAAAAACGGATGGGACGTGGGTGGGACGTGGATATTTTCTAGACTTCTTGAATTTTCCATTTTTTGATTTCACTCAAGATGCTCAATGAGCACATGTATCCAGACAACCAAAAATAGCCGGTGAGCTCTGTGGCACCGTGCCACGGAGCCTTCATCCAGAGCTCCCCACCCACCCCTCAGAATTCTCTGACCAAATACCTTGCAACACTTGCGCAGGCGGCGGGTATTCCTTCCCATGTGGGCCGACACCTCACGGGTTTCGACGGCCCTTATGTTTTGCACGGAAAAGGGGCGGGGCGTAGCGTGGTGACACCAGTTTTTCGTGGATTTTATTATTTTAAGACGTAATTTCCCGAATACTTACTTCATATGGCTGCCGTGCGATATAAGCCCCCACCCCAGCATAAACAATTATAGTCCCTCACCATCGTAGTCCCCAGACTATCTCGAATAAAAACGTTTCCAAATCAAACAATAAGCCGGCATGCCGGACAAATAGAGTGAATACGGTATTACAAATACTTGTTCTGTACTGGAGAATTTGATTTAGCTTATTATTATACAACACTTTTGACACGTATCCATTTGGAAAGAAAACGGTTCTGATTAAGGACAGTTCTATTTTGGAACAGTTCTATTTCGGAACAGTTCTATGCCACGCGGTTCTATTTCGCGTCAAGTTCTATTTCGACACAATTCTATACTAGTTACTATACTATGTAGTTCACTAATATATTGTCTATTCGCGAAAAAAGCAAGTGCGCTCCACGAAACTTATTACTTCGTGGATTTCATTTTCGTCGCCAAATGATTTCAATTCACGTTGAATTTACACGTGAACTAAAATATTTTGGCGACGAAAATTAAATCCACGAAGTACTAAGTTTCGTTGAGCGCACTTGCTTTTTTCGCGAATGGACAATACCAGGATAACTGCCATGTTTTTTTACAAACCACTGAGTAAATCGGACCAAAATCAACGTATAAGGGGTGCTAAGCCGATCCTTGGTGGTCGATATCAGCTAGGGGGGCTACAATGGTCAATTACCAAGTTGCCTGCCCTTCTAATAGAGCCTGACATCCACGTGCCCTGCTTCAGATGAACGCGGATTCATTCTCCATAACGTCTAAAAAATTCCACGCGCCCTCCACGAGGGACACGTGGAACCATATAAGATCCGATATGTTTCCATTCTCCCACGGATCCACGCGCCCTCCATATATATTCCATCTTCGCCCGCGCCGGCGTGGATCCACGGCGACCCACGCCAAAACAATCCACGCTCCCTCCACGGGGCCGCGTGGATCTATATCGGATCATATATGGATCCATTCCACGTCCCATCCGTTTCGGATCCGTTTTGGCATTATCTCCCACCACCTGTGCGATTGCAGTTTGCAACTCACTATCTACTACACCAAGTGATACCGATTGCAAACGATATGAACTGATAATTAAATGTTCGCGTCAATCGGGAGTTCAATTGGTTTTCACGTTTAACAATTTTTTTGTCACGAAAGTCGTATAAATATTTATTGTCGGCCCACGCGATTTGCTGAAGAGTTTATGAGACGGAAGCGACAAAGCGAGACTCCAGAAGAAAGTGCGACCCGGAAAAAGAAAGATCGGGAGTCCAGACGTCTTCGGGGAGCAGATTCTACCGAGAAGGAGAAAATGATGGAGAGGATCAGCAACTCGAAATTAAAATTGGAGACAAGACTGTCTGAAACGCAGGAAAGGGCCGAGGAAAGAAGAGCAAGTCTTCAAAGCAATTCCAAGGCTAAAAGAGCATTTGAAACCAAGGAGCAACGCACTGAGAGATTCGCATACCATTCAACCAGATATCGGAATAAAAAGGATGAGAAGAATGCAACAACGGCCAAAGACGCATTTGGAGGTGGGAGATAGCTCGGATGCTGACAACTTCCAGAGCAACATCCGACAGTTCAATTCGGCATTAGCTCTCGCATCAATGGGTGCACAGGTGGAAGAGTTCAGAGACTACGGACCTTACTCTTACAAGATCCATCAACAGATCTACCTTGCAGTTGGACCTCTCCATCCATCGACTGAAAAGGCCCTTTCCTATGGACAATTATACACCATGGACACGAAGCAGGCGGCTGAAGAGAGGCGCAGTGTTGCTCCGAACAAGAACTTAGCTGATCAGGAACGAGCTGGAAAGGACCTCGAAGGGATCAAGGACTTCAGAAAACTCACCTACATCGAAATGCCAGAGTGTTTCACCTTCGACAAGACAAGAGGAGAGTGGAAAACTAGAAAAAGAGGCGGAGAATGGACCATCCGAAGGATCGGTGGAGTCTCTCCATAAGATCCTGAAAGATAAGCTCTACGTCTTCTCCTTCTGTACACCAAAAGCGCCACCAGCTTCTCGGATCTGAAGACGACTAAAGACGACAAAGGTATTCCAACTGTGCATGATACTTTTGTCGAAGCAGCAAAAGCCCAAGGTCTTCTGAGCGACGATGCCGTTGTCATCAAGTCACTCGAGGAAATGGCCGCTTATCACATGCCAGCTCAGCTGAGAGCAGCCTTCTCTGCTATTCTGGCCTGATCCGAGATTGGCGACACCCAAACTTTGTGGAATATCTTCACGAAGGACATGTCAGAGGATTTTCTGAATCGGGGACACGATCAGGAGGAATCAGAAGCACGAGAGACTACGACATTGATGAAAGATTGGTCCGATTGGGAAAATCAATAGACACGTTCACCACTGCACCTACTATTGTCATCGACAACTCTGCTGACGATTTCGTTGATTTGGACTTCCACCTGGGAAGACGTACACATACAACGTGATCCTTCACATGCTCTCATCATGGAACAAGAAAGTACAGTGCACCGCCTGGACAGGAATTGCCAGCACATTGCTCTCAAATGGCCGGACTTCTGCGTCACTGTTCAAACTGAACATCGGAAACGATTCCAAGACGAGCAACCACAGCAAAGGAAGTAACGAGACAAAGAAGCTGAAAGAAGTGGATGTGATCATCTGGGGCGAGTGCTCCATGATCTCCAAAACTGCATTGGAGACTGCTGATTTCGTGCTTCGAGACTTGCCCGACTCTCCCTTCCCTTTCGAAGGAATATTTATTGTTCTGGGCGGAGATTTCCATCAGATCCTTCCTGTTATTCGATGCGGAACCGTTGGCATTTGCCATCAGCATTAACAAAGCACAGGGACAATCGTTTGGAAGAGTTGGACTCTACCTCCCGGAAGACGTCTTTGCTCACGGACAGACATACGTTGCTCTTTCCCGCGCCAGATCAAAGAATGAGCTCTTAATCAAATCTACTTCTGAGCGACTACTCAACGTCGTGTACAAAGAAATTCTTTGATCTCATTATTTTTTTATAGTTTTTTTTTTAAAGATAGTTCTGTTGTTCAAATAGTTTTTTAGTGAATAAATTGTTGTTTTGAAACTAAAAAGGGTACTTTGAACTAGATCAAGCTTAATGATACGCCCAACCGAACAGCCGCCGCAGGCGGCTACTCAAGACTGATCGGCGCCGATAGGCGTCAGATCAGGCTTGTAGGAATATAACTGTCCAAAATAGAAGAGCTAACTAGAAATATAGAGCTTCTTGAAATAGAACCGCTAAAAATGGAACTGCCAGAAATAAAACTGCCAGAAAGAGAACTGCCCGAAATGGAACTGGTAGGAATAGAACTCTCAGAAATATAACTTGTAAAAATAGAACTGCTAACAAGAGAACTACCAGAAATAGAACTGCTAGAAATCGAACTGCCAGAAATAAAACTGTTGAAAACAAAAATGTCTGAAATAGAACTGCTAGAAATAGGACTGTTGAAAATGGAACTGCCAGAAATGGAACTGCCAGGTGTTTTTTCAACCAGATTTTCTCCAAGCAGTTCTATTTCTGGCAGTTATATTTCTGGCAGTTCTATCTCGGGCAGTTTTCAAATTATCAACTCCTGTTCGGCTGATGGCTTTTGGCGCAGATATGGCAGCTAGCCCACGACTGGCACGGTTGTGGTGCGGCTATGAGCCGTCGAATTTGACGGCTATCAGGCAAAAATCCCTGATTTTTCCATTATTTTAATAAATGTGAAGGCGTGCATAGAAATAAACGTCATGAGCTCTGATCAAAAAACAATTCGAGGTCTAATCAAATATCAAATATCCAATTTCTTTTTTTTAATTCTATTTATTTGTCAGCATTATTATTTTTTGGTTGTTTTGCTAAACCTTTGATGTTGTACTGAACCCTGAAGGCAAACGCGCCCTATCGCATGTCTGCGTCTCCACAGTCCAGGGTACAAATGGAGCCGCAGAGAGATGAGCACGGCATGCTGGACCCTACGAAAGTGCAAACGCGCCCTGGCGCACTTTTGCGTGTTTCTCTGCGCCTCCATATATTTCTCTTGGAGTATTGCCAAAAATCTTTGGCGCCTTGCCAGATATGTTTTTTTTTGGCTAAATATAACGTTTTTCGAATTTTTAGTCCCAATTTTCGTATTTTGTTTTTCAGAATTTAAATTAAGTTAAAATTAACTGTTTTTATTTACGAAAAAACCAACTTAAAATCAATTTTCCAATAAAAAAAAATGATCAAATTACTCTCAAAAACAATTATTTCAAAAAGATAATTTTTTTTGATGAGAAACATAAAAAAAAATAATAAATAAGGAAAAAAAATAACAAAGAAAAGTATTTAATAAAGAAATAATAAAATCTCGTAAATCGACACAAGTCTCTGCGGATGAGACGCAGGGACGCGAGAGTAGATTTGCGCGCGAAAATTCGCTTTTGAAAAATAATTCAAAAACGTAGCCTCCAACACGCCGTGATGAGAAATACAACGAAAAAATTTTAAAAACGAAGAAGACTTGAAAAATTTAAAAATAAAAAAATTAATTTTTTGGGTTTTTTCACGTGACATTTCCAAAATGTCATCCACGTTCACGTCTGCCACGTTTTTTTCTTCCCACAATTCCTTCTCTGATTGTAATCAATCTTTACTTCACCATGGCAATCGTCCGACTATCCTGCAGATATCTGAGCAACTTTGCGGCCTCCGAAGCGCTTGCTGTCAAATTCAGCTCACGCGGGCCAGCGGATAATGAGAAGAAAACGAGACAACCGTTGACGTTCAACGACGTCGACATTGTCTACAATCCGAGCGAGAAGCTGATTGATCAGTTTATGAACGGGGTGAGTCTTTTTTTACATGGCTATTAGCGCCTGTCTGTTAAGTTCGATGCGTTTACGCGTCGGCTATGGCTAAACTTAAGCCGTATAGCCTATAGTCTAGGCTATAGACGTCAAAGACAAAGTCGCGCCGATCGCCGCTTAGGTGCCAACTGTTCAGAAGTGATGGGATGGCTAACAGCCATTTTCAACGGCTCATAGCCATAAAGCTGCCTAACTCCGCGCCAAAACTTATCTGACAATTTTTAAGGGTTAAAAATACGTAGGTAACCTAATTTGGGGCGTATGCTCAAATTGGGGAATATCCAATGGCTAACAGCCATTTTTAAAGGCTAATAGCTATTTTTAACATAAATTGACATAAAAATCCAATATTTGGGCGGAAAATTCAAAGATACTGCAAAAAAAACCCCAAAAAATCACACAAATCTCAGAAAAAACTATTTTAGACGGAAATCTATCTTTGACAGGATTACTGTAGTTTAAAAATGTCAACACTCGGTGTTTGCGGACTTTTATCGTCTTTGTGGGGTTTTTTACCAATTTTCAGGGAATTTCAGCAATTTTTATTTACTTTTGCTATTTTTCTTATCCTCTACCAGCGTTTTTATAGACTTGCAACAAAAAAATAAATTTTTCCAAAAAAATTTCCAAACACTTTGAAATTCCAAAAATTCTAGAAAATTCTCAAAATACTCCAGAGAAAGCACAAAAATTTCGGCATAAATAAATTTTACACCCCAGTAACTCGAAGAGACGTTAGACAGTTAGGCAAAACGAAACATTGGCAAAGGCCAAGACACGCAGACAAGAAAAAATCGGTGTGCATTGTAAGAGACGTTAGATAGTTAGACAAAACGAGGCAACAATCCCTTTGTCTAAATCACCATTTTTTCAGTACGGAAAGCAACGCTTGAACTTCAAACGAAACGACATTGAAATTTGGAGAGAATGCTTTCAAGACCGCTACCGTCTAATGTTTACCTGCCTGAAAAGTGACGGCAAAATCATCCAAACCCTTCACGTTTTCGATTTCCCGCCTCTAAACCCGCAGGATCGCCCTCATCAATTTGAAGGATTTTTGTGGATTGACAAGGAGTACCGTGGCGCTGACAGTGCTGCATTTGTGGACTACAATTGCAAAAAGGAGTTGCGGAATGTTTGTGAAAACCCGGTGGCTCAAACGATGCCGCAATCGGTGAACATTTTTAACAAAATGTTTGGAAATGCTCGGACTGGATACACGCTTAATGTGTCGTATTATAAGCCTGATGAGATTAAAATACCAGCGGCGTTGGATCTGGAGGGGATTACGTTGAAAAGTGCACGCGAAGTGCCGGACAGTGACATTGTCAAGTATGATAATTCGATTTTCCCGTATGAAAGGTCTCGGTACATTTTGAAACATCTCAGAGATCCGGCTGGGTTTGGAAAGGTATAGAACCAAGCTTTCAGAAATGTATTTTTTGTTTGCAGGTCGCCTACGACAAAAATGGAAACGTTATTGGCTTTGGAGCCCTTATCATTTACCCGTCTGGCGAATGCGTGCTCACACCACTCTACGCAGACTCTACCCAAGTTGCTCAGGCTATTTTCAAGAGCATTCTTCAAGAAATGCCGCTGAACGACAAGAAATTGCTCAGATTCCATATTAGATCTATCGATCAGTGCAATGGAATGGAGTGAGTTTTACAGTAGTGAAAACGGGTTTAGCTAAACCGACGCTCTGCACTGTGGAGACGCAGACAGCGATAGGGTCTAGCACGGCACACTGTGCGACGAGACGCAGACGAGAGAGAGAGAGAGAGCGCGACACAACAGCAGCGCGTGGGCTTTGGCGTGATCCAAGCATAACATAACCAACCTCCGAAGCTATTACCAATACCATTTTCAGATGGATCCAACCATTTTTGAAATGCACACCTCGCAAGGACCTAATGGCCTATTTGATGTACACCGACACGGCACCGTCGATTAATTATTCGAAAGTTTTTGTCAATGCTCCTTATACTACTTGTGCCATTTGACGATGTTTAATTGTTTAATTTTAATTGATTAAAAAATTAAAATTTGTTGTTCTGTTAATAAAAAATTAATAATAACTTAAACATTTTTTTGGCGTTTCATATACCAACGTGTTTACGGACATTTGTGGTCACGTATCTCACGAAAGCAAGGGGCAAAGCCAAGTGCAACGGTGTAGCACACTTTTTTTCTTATATTTTTCTGGTTCTGCTGCATTTTTATCAGCTTTTCCGGGCGTTCAAGCTCTTAAATTATCTCCAATTCAACCACGAATGTTGCTTGTTTATGAAAGGCTGTCAGACGGCCCCGCGTTGTTCCTCGGCCATGTCCATGTGGTCTTGCAGCGATAGACGAGACGCTGGGTAAAAAATTACAAAACCATTCAAAACATATAAAAAATTAAGAGACAAATTAGAAAAATCAATTTTTAAGCAATCTGTCCGCAAACTCGGAACCATCAAGTATTAAGACAAATATTTACATGTTTATTCAGTTATATAAATACTCATAAATTATTTATGTAAATACAATCAAAAATAAATCACTCAACTTCACTAATCGTTGTGCTCACCCCCAGTTCCAGCGGCCGAACTTTGTTGTCATGGTGAATATGATGGACGAAAATGTGATTCGGCAAGTTCATATTAACAGTGTTCCCGCCTAAACTCAGTCGTTTCTTCATTCTTGAGTTCACCATGCTTGGCATGTCATAGTGCGACATTCGGCGCTTTGAAAACTCATAGTCGACGGTTTTTCGCTCCACTTGATCCGCGGATTGGACTCTGGAATGAAAACAAAGGTAGGGAGATGATGGGCAGCCAATGTTCAGCTCATGGTCAGCTAGTGGGCAGCAAGTGGGCAGCTAGTGGGCAGCAAGTGGGCAGCTTATGAGCAGTTAATGGGGAGACAGCTGATTAGCAGCGGATGGGCAGCTACTGGGCAGCTAATGGACAATTTATGAGCAGCTAGTGGGCAGTCAACGAACACAAATAACGATCCCGGTATGCTTACCTAACAATATTAGGAATCTTAGGAACTTTCGTTGCCTTGGAGAAGACTGGCGGAGCATGCGAAACAATTGGCTGATATTGTTGAATTGCCACCGACTCCGGAGCACCAATCGGCTTCACGGCAACTGGCTCCTCCATAATCATTGACAGCTTTCGATTATTATTCGACTCGCCCGATGGCTCATTCGAAAACAACGAGATGCCCGATGGTCTTCGCTTCTTCGACGCCGCCGTCACTTCAGCCCTCTCATGATACTTTTTCGCGGTGTGCGCATAACTTCCCTGTGGCGCACTCTTTCCTTTTCCAGAGCACGAATAGAGAAGAAGCGCGCGGTCTCTGGTATTCCTGCTTATGGAAATTACGGCGATCGGCGTTGCCATGGTGGAGAGAAGAACGCCAAAATGCCAGGCGCACACTGAGATTAGTGGCGAGATGCATGTGTAGATGAGCAGTTGGGGAATCATAATTGAGACCTGTGAAAGAAAAATATTTACAGTGGCGAGAAATTTTGAGGCATACCCCATCACGTCTCTGCGTCTCCACAGTGCAGAGCGTTCTGTGAGACGCAGAGGCGCAGAAGCGTGGGAACGAGTGAAACGCAATCAGCGTGTCGCCATTGTTTTCATTTCCACAAAACCAAACGATTTTCTAGTCACTTTATTCTCAGCACGTAGCGCTGTAAATTCGCGTCATTCGCACTCTGATTTTTCTTAATTTCACTTACTCAAAATGCATTCGCATTCGAGTTCAATGTGCGATTGAAGCAAATTTGCAGCGCTTTACTCACAGTATACACACATGACACTAATATTTTACCTCGTAAATCACAAAAACCAAACAGCACATAAGAAGCAGCTCTCGATCTCCATGAATGTCCGCACCCTCCACCTTCACCATGCTCTCTCGTCGATGCGTTGAAGAGCCCACACGAACTGACAGCAAAATAAGAAGTATGATAACTATAATTATCACAATTCGAACACGAGTCAACAGCTCTGTGAACACGGACGAGAAGACGTTGGACACGGCGCACACTATCCTGATACACTGATCCAGCTGATTGATGTGCGAATCGCATTGGAAGAAAGCGGTAAATCCAGCGACCAGGAAAGCAATAAGCCACGTGGAAATGACTGCGTAAAGCACATATGATCTACCCCACTCGACACTTCGATTCTTGTTGCTCCAGTAGAATTTGAAGCAGAAAATCGCAAGGTACATTACAAAAATTAGAAGGGCGAAACTGACGACGTGGTCGATCCAGGCGGCGATGGCGAACACTTGAAGGACTACGGCGCTGTTCTGGAAGCAGGGGATAGTATTTTTGGAGAGTATCTATTTAGAAATTGGATAAATTTGGAACAGAAGCCCTCTGGCTGGCCAATAGATCTGGGGGAGGGAGATTTGTGATCCCAGGTGCTTCTCTTCGCAGAGAAAAAAGATAAATTTGGAGCTGATGCCCATGAAGAGTAAAATCCCTTTAAGAGCACAATTATAGAAAAGATTAAGGAGCTGAAAATGGCAAAATTTGCAACGGCCAGCCACAAAAGCTGTTATGGAAAAAGCAGAGGCTGAGAATTCTAGAGAGGGCTTTGGCCTTCCAGGGTGTCCTGTTCTCAGCGGTCATTCAAATGATCCTAGGGGGCATCTGCTGTTACGTGGTCAATTTGTAGCAGATGCCCCTGGAGACAGGATCTGTTCTGGAAGCAGAGGTTGCAGAAAATGGGGCGGGAAAAAGTTGCCACTAATGCATGGTCCCTGGAATAATTCGAACGCCTCATGGATGGAAGAAATGATAGTGGGACGATGTAGTGTAAATGGGTGGGCAACTAGTGGACCTCAAAATAGCAATGACCCCTAAGATTATGGGCTAGAAAATGTCATTTGCCTTCCGCACTTGCACTTTCCAAGGCTGGCTCCAATTTTACCACATTTTTACCTTCCCACTCCCCAATCACCCACCTTTTGCCTCTTCAATAAATGATATCCACTGGCGAGAAGGTGCAACGAATTGGTAACACACAACAAGGCTCCAGTCACGCACAAATGGAAAAGCAACGCCCATTTCATTCCCTAAGCATCTGGCTGGTTGTCATGGCAAATGCGATTTCAACAAAACTAACCCAACGATACTTTTTAATCACGTTCGCCAAAAGAATATTGCTGGAAAACGCTACAATAAGCAGTAAAGCGTAGAAGCCGAGTACCACGGAGAGCAACGTGTCAGAATATTCGGGAAGTTCGGTGAGAGATGAGAGCTGGAAGTTAAAAGTTGAAACCAAATCCAACAACAAAGGGTGATGACTCACAGTAACCTGCTGCAAGCTGCTAGACCTTGTAGTCGTTCGGATTATTGGCGGAAGTCGTGTAGAGCCATGGCCCGAACTATCTCCTTGATCCATCCAGTACCAGTGCCATCCATTCTCATCTTTCTCCCACCAACCTTTCTGACCATGACCCCAAGTCTCATGGCCGTGGGGATGACCCTCTGTGAAGTCTCGAGGATCTCCGGGGTACCAATCAGTGTACTCGTACTCTGAAGCCACAAAATAATTTAGTTTCATACCAAGGAAAGGCTCACCTTCAACCTTGGCATCGTAGGGGAAAAAGAAGGTGATCACCTTGGACACAATCTCAATATTGTCGTCAAGCATTTTTTCCAGCCTGATAGCAAAAACAAAATATGCAGAGTGAAGAATGTGCTCGGCTCCGAACTAAGTAGGCGGAGCCAATCGTCTGGGCGCTTTCTTGGCGACAAAAACAAGTTTTCGTCAGGTGCACTAACTATTCACATGTGCCGTGCGTGTGTTTTCGCTTGGCAGGTATAATTTAAATTAACATTGGCGCTGATTTATGAACAGGCACACGCCACACGATACAAGGAAGTCGTCTGATTCAGGATTTCTTGGAAGGAAATTTCAGTGTTTTGGAAAGTGAGCTACGATCCGTGGAAAAGCGGTTTCTATTCTATTTAGGATCCAGATAAATCGCTCCAACAAAAAAAACGCAATTTTCCCAACAAAAAAAAACATTTTTAATTTTCAGAAAAAAAACATTTTCTCAATAACTAATTCTTAGAATTTCCTGAAACTTTGTTACAACGTTTTTCAGGCTGTTCTTTGCTTTTTGTTATCAAAATTAGGCCCTTTTATAATTTCATTTTAAAGAAAATTCGATTTGTAAAAAATTGAAAAAATAATTTTTTTTTCCAAATTTTTCGAAAAAAAATAATTTTTTTCTCGAAAACGATTTCTTAGAATTTCCTGAAACTTTGGCACAACGTTTTCCAGACAATTTTTGATTTTTTTTATAACCGAAACAGACACTTTTATGATTTATTATTTGAGAAAATTCGATTGGTAAAAAATTGAAAAAATATTTTTTTTTTCAAGTTTTTCGAAAAAAAATTTTTTTTTCTCGAAAACGATTTCTTAAAATTTCCTGAAACTTTCTCACATTGTTTTCCAACCATTTATTCATTTTTAACACAAAAATTAGACACAAAAAAAAATTTGAAATAATAATTTTTTTTTGATTTTTCGAAAAATATTTTTTCTGAAAAATAACTTGTTAAAAGTTTTTAAAACTTTACCACAACGTTATCCATGCAATTTTTGTTTTTTATAGCAAAAAAAAAACGATTTTATGAATTCATTGTTGAGAAAATTTCATTAGCAAAAAATTGAAAAAATATTTTTTTTTTTTTGATTTTTCGAAAAAAAAAATTCTAAAAAACTACTTCTTAGAAGTTGTTGAAACTTTGCCACAACGTTATCCAAACAATTTTTTTTTTTTTTTTGATAGCAAAAACAAACGCTTTTATGAATTCATTGTTGAGAAAAATCGATTTAAAAAATGTTTTTTTTTTAATTTCAAAAAAAATTTCCCGAAAAAAATTTTTTTCTCAAAAACGACTACTTAGAATTTTCTGAAACTTTGCCACAACATTTTTCAGACAGTCCTTGATTTGTTATGTATAAAATATAGACGCTTTATGATTTCATTTTCAAGAAAAATTGGTTTGCAAAAAATTGAAAAAAAAAATGTTCAAAAAAAAATTTCTGAAACTTTGCTACATGACTTTCTAGAAAATTCTCAATGAAAATATTGTGAAGGGGTAATTTCATTGTAATTATGTACGCTAAAAAAAAAAAAAATATTATGCATTTCATGATATTGGTTTTTGTTCGTAGTGAGCTGATGTGAGTAATCTCTCAGATCATCAGTTTCAATTCTCGTTAGCCTTTTTTTTTCTTTTCCTGCCTCCCAAGTAAGAAAACAAGCAATATTTTTGGCTATTTTCACATGCATTATTATAAGAAATAAAAGGGCACTGGCAAAAAGCAGCTGGAGACAACACGCAATTTTATTGAATTTTAGATTTGTTCTATGTACCGAAGTCAAAAAAGGGGATTTGGCTTTTCTTTTCTCGGTTTTCAATTAAAATCATCCTTAAGGTGTTTTCAATGAAAACACGAAATCCCACCCATTTTTTTGTTTAGACCATTGAAGACGGTGAAAATTTTGTCAATTTTAGCTTTCCACAATTTATGAATGATTTGTTTTTCCGTAAGTAAGTGAGCACACATATCACAAGCTTTCTGCATTTGAATTTCCCATTTGTTCAATGGACAGACGCCCAAAATTGCAACGGCTAGCAGAATTTGTTGACGAAATGCGCCTTGTGAGAATCACGTTTTACATTCTTAAAGAAAACATTCTATGAACGAATTTCCGTCCAGAACGGCACGGCGTTCTGGACCCTACGTGAGGGCAAACACGCCCATCTCTGCGTCTCCACAGTGCAGAGCGTTGCAGGGCGAAAATTAAGACGCAGAGAAGCGAGAAATAGACCCTACCATAGAAGAGGCCCCCAACTGTTCAAAAGAATGAATTTCAGACCAAAATCACAGATTTTTTGCGTGACCGCTTATTTTGACGTTAAAGAAAATTGAACCGAATTTCGCTTTAAATCAAGACTAGAAGATTCCCGCCTTTTTGGGTTTGAAAAAGTTTCGCCAAGTATTGTGTTTTCAATCAACTTGCGACATCAAAACGTGAAACTCCGCCCACTTTTTTCACGCAAAAATTCAAAATGCACTAAAATTTAATGTTCGCGTGAAAAAAAGTGGGCGGGAGTTCACGTTTTGATGTCGCAAGTTGATTGAAAACACAATATTGTGAAAACAAAAAAACTGCAACGCGGTGTTTGCGTACTTTTAAAATTCAAATGAAAATGGGAACAAATCTCTTCATTTCCCGTGCTATTTCTTTCATTGCCGTTTGAATTTCAAAAGTACGCAAACACCGCGTTGCAACTTTTTTGTTTTCACAATATGGTGCCAATTGGTTCAGTAGGAGCTGAGAAAACGCTGGTGACACGAAATCTCACACACATACTGACAAACATCAACGCTTAATAATAGTAAAGATTGTTTTTGTGTGAAAGAAATGCACGAAACGACAAATAATTGCCAAGTACATTTATGTTTTTACATGGGCCCACATGGGCCCACATGGGCCTACAAGAGGCCGGCAACAAAAACAGGTTGGCAAGAAAAAAGTTTATTTTTCACAGTTTACACATTGAATAATCGCAAATTTACAAAAAAAAATCGTTATCATCTCATTGAAATATTCTAAGCGCTGCTCTTCTGGCTGTTAAGAAGGGCAGATGGCCTGGCGAAGGCTCGTGGAGCATCCTCCTTATTCTTGTTAGATCCCCAAGCCCAGACAGACGGATAGGCGGCCGCGGCGACGTACGGAGAATAGACGGATGGGTAGGCGTACGCAGATGGCACGTAGGCGGCCGAATATGCTGGAACCACCACTTGCTGATTGGAGCCGAGGATCATGGAGCAGAAGAGGATGACGGCGATGCTGAAAGTGTTGGGGATTGGGTTGGGGAATCGATATTGATAAAGACTTACCACTTGGCGAACATGATTGACTTGGAAGATAAGTTTCGATGGTGTTCGGAGCACAAACTTCCATTTTATACGAAGACAGAAGTGCGAAAAAGTTTGTGTAGAAACTGGTTGTTACTATATTTATTCAGTTTTAGGCTTGTTTTACGCGCAACAAAAAATAACGGGGCGGTGGGTGCAACAGAAGAAGCAAATATGTATTGTTTTTTTTTCCGATTGTTGCAGGGTGATTTACCTTTCAGCGAATAAAATAAACAATTTAACAATTAGAAACTAATCTGGAGAATGTTCCCGTTTAAAACTGACACGCGCTAGTAAAAGTATCAAAATTCGTCCTCCTGAATGCGGCCGACTATATTTGAGATGTAAGGCTTCTAATCGGACGAACTTCGTCCGCGATTAAAGTTTTACAACAAAGAAAAAAAAACCCAAAAAGAACTTTAAAAAAGCTTTATTCAAAATCAACCAACTTATGGGTTGTACTCGATTGGAAGGTTCTTTCTGCGGACCATACCGTCTCCCTGGAACCACTCGCGACGGAACTGCTTGGCGGCACCATCCGGGGTGT
This sequence comes from Caenorhabditis japonica, assembly GCA_963572235.1. Taxonomy (NCBI): domain Eukaryota; kingdom Metazoa; phylum Nematoda; class Chromadorea; order Rhabditida; family Rhabditidae; genus Caenorhabditis; species Caenorhabditis japonica. The sequence goes on along the minus strand of OY754343.1, from coordinate 17,722,779 downwards.
TGGTCCACTCGATAGTGATACGATCGTTGTTGGTGTCCTCCTGTCCGTAGGCGAAAGCATCGCAGGAGACGGCGAGAAGAACAGCCTCCTTGGGGTCGAGAACTCCGCATGGTGGGTCAACTCCAAGACGCTTCATGTTGGTGGTCTTGATTCCGTATCCGATACGGCGAGCCGACGAGTTGATCACCTTGATGTGATAGGTGTGCTTGTCGTCGTATGGCGCGTTGAACACGATCTTGGCGTTCGGCTGGGTGGCGATATCTCCTGGTGGGACTGATTGGGCCATGGTGTTTTTGGTTGGTGGTGAAAGAGTGTTGAGGACTCTGTGAAGATACTGCCGATTAGATGCTTCTTTTATACTCTGGGGATAAGGATCTTTGCTCTAGACACGTGAAGTCGTAAGGGGACACGATCTTTGCAATAGATACGTCGTGAAAACGTTAAAGTTCACGGCAGTCTACTTTAAAACAACAAAAAAAAGCAAAAAATCACGCAAAGTGAAAATCTTTCCCAGTTGTATTCTCGGTACGGAGCATTCGCTCTCTTCGCAGTGGAGAACACGGCTCGCGAACAAAAAGTATCATCAAACACCAAAAAACGTTTCGAGCGTCCGGGCCAGAGAGAAATGCCAAAAAAGCAGTATGAAGAACGCGGTCGACGTCATGCACATTAGGGGGCAGAAGGCACGTGCGAAGAAGTCTGCCGGGAAAATTCTATTAAAACCACCTGCAGCACTGTGGAACCCGTATTTTCTTTCTTGTCTTTTCTATTACAGTATTTTCCCCCAAAAAACCACATACAGGAAAGCCATTCAACACAACACCGTACTTTGTGCCGTTCCGCCTATAAAAAGCTCTTGGTGTGATTGCTCCGAGTACACCACTGTTTGCACCGTTCATTTTGATAGTTCGACCAAAAAAAAACGCCGCACGCGCCAACTACTTGAATAAATATAACAAAAGAATGAGCAGAGTACTAGTTTTCAAACGATCAACTTTTTGATGCTTCTGGCTTGGTATAAAAGGGGAAGTTTGGGTTCAGAGTCAGAACCCCCATTTTCCAAACCAATCATGTTCACCAAGTGGTAAGTCTTTATCAATATAAATTCCCCACCCCAATCCCAACAATTCCAGCATCGCCGCCATCTTCCTCTGTGCCATGATCATTGGCTCCACCCATCAGCAAGTGGTAGTTCCAGCCTATTCCGCTGCCTACGTGCCATCTACATACGCCTACCCATCCGTCTATTCTCCGTACGTCGCCGCGGCCGCCTATCCGTCCGTCTGGGCTTGGGGATCTAACAAGAACAAGGAGGATTCTCCACGTGCCTTTGCGAGACCATCTGCCCTTGTTAACAACCAGAAGAGCAGCGCCTAGAATGGGCCAATGAGATGCCAACGATTTTTTGTGTAAATTTGCGATAATTCAATTTGTAAACTGTGAAAAATAAACTTTTTTCTTGCCAAGTAATTGTTTTTTGTGAATTTTTAACACTGTTCAAATGGCTGTGAAAACCAATATCATTCATTCATCCCGGAATTTTAAAGTTCGTTGGAATCTTATCCATTCTATCTTCGTGATCCTTCTTCAATCTTGGCTCAGGTTCAATCGAAAAGCGCTTGCAGTTCTGGAAAGTCAACACGTTCCACGGTGGGCGATAGCCAGAGCCAAAGCGATATGCAAGAGATCCCTGAAAATATTGACGATCGTGTGATCAAAAACCAAATAAAAAAGCAAACAAACCGGAACAAGAACAGCCGAACACTCTGGAGCCTTGATAATGTTCAAAGTTACAGCCTTAGCGTACATGGCCGGCATGTGGAAGTACTCCTTGAATGGAAAAACCGGACCACGATCCTTTCCGTACGAGAGCTCGACAATATTCTTTTTCGGATCGCTAGCCACTCGGAATCTTCTCACAGAAATTGTTCCAATTAGAGAAGAGTCTCCAGACAGGGGACGAGCCTCATCACTGTCCGGGCCAAGGACAAATTGCTGATCAAGGAACAAGTCAATAGTGTTTTCCAGTTTCATAGCCTTGTCATACTTGCTCATGTCCTCGTTGGCTCCTCCAAACCACAATCGGATCCTGGAGAAAATAGATCTATTTAAGCCCGTAGCCCCGCAACTCACCAGCTGCACTGCTTGCCAATCCGAATCTGAAACGACTCCATTCTATTCGTAAAAGTGCTCATGTCCTGCATCATTTCCCAAGAGTCCACAGAAATCACTCCAATCGAATGCTTCAGAGGATTCAACGACTTCGATTGGAAAGAGCTGCACGTTGCACTCTGTTGAATCACACTATTCACTAAAAATTTAGAGCCCTTGAGCACAGACATCACATCGTACTTCTTCTTGCCGCCCTCCGAAATTGGCGGATTGAAAATAGTTCTTTCTCCTTCCGGATAGAGATACGAAGTCAACGCAAACGGCAGTTTCTTGTAGTCCTTGTGGCGTCTCGGATGGAGCAAAGCGCGGAATTTGGCATTTCTCATAGGCTGAGACACGTGGGCAAAACAGAAACGACTGTTGGTAAGCAAAAGGATACTTCTTCCCTTTGCACCTGTCAGGGTAACTGTCTTTGGCTTTAACTTCTGCCAATCCGCAGATTTTGTCTGGTAACTTTCCGAGCCTTGCACAATCAAATCCTTGCCACTTGCACGAAATGAGACAGTACTCGCTTGATTAAACATTTCCACTTCGGAACCACCGTTCTTTACAACAAGTTTTCCAATGTGCGGATAGAATCTGACGGCCAAATCACTACAGTAACTCGGTGTGATGTGAAGCACGTTCTTGGAAATCTGTGACGTGTCGATGAAGCATGCCTCCACTCTGAAATTGTTGAAAAACTGAAAGTGAAAGAGTATGGTGAGAAAAAACTGGTTGTTTTTAATTTTTTTTTTTCCAATTCAGGCGATGCTCCTCAACGATTCGCAATCCGACGCTTCGAAACCGCGTCATTTTGCCACTGATGTCGATATTAATGCCGCGAATTTCCGAGCGCGGGTCTGGTTCTCGCGGTTTAGAACTGCTGAGGGTTCGAAAGTTCGCGGTTTCAAATCTATATAGTGGATTCGTGGCGGAGTGACAATTTTTTTCAAGTTTTTATTCGAAAAAATGAAGAAATAACTGAAGAAATGAAGAGATTTTTCGTCTCCCAGTTTCACGTAAATTCTCACTCCGCCGCGAATCCATTATATGAGTGGCGGAATGACGCTGTTTCTAAGCATCTTAGCGAATGGTCGGGGAGCCAAAAAACAAGGGCAAAGAAACAAACAAAAAGGTAGAGAAAATAGATTTTCCCACGATATAGCATTGATAGTGAAGAGACACAGAGACTACCCCCTTTCTTTGACCTCCTCACCTTCTGCGTCTCTTCACTATCAATGATATATCGTGGGAAAATCTCGTTTCTCTACCTGTGTGTGTTTTTTTAAACATATTTCAACGTCGCGTTGATTGAAAAAAATGTTTGAAATTGAATGAAATGCTTTAAAATGATCGAAAATGATTGAAAAAATTCTCTTGAATAACCCCATTGCCAATAAGGTGACTTACGCATGACAATACTTTGGCGGCCACGCCACCAAACCAAAGTTTTCCTCTGGAGACCAGACAGTGGCCAGGACCGGCGGGAAATCCATACTGAAATTCACAGATTTTTGCGACGCCCTTCTCCCGACTCACAAGTCAACTTCTTCCAAGTGATACGTTCCTTGAAGAGATCCTATTGGTTCTTTCATTTCCCATTGGACGTCGTACGGCACACTAAAATTTCCAACCACTTTGTTGGACTTTTCTGCCAACCAAGCGTTTTCATTGCCCGTGGCCGGGGAAACCTACAAGTTTCAGATTCAGCACATACTTGTACACTTGAAGACTTACAGTGATGAATAAAAAGGCGAGAAGTTTCCAGTTCATGCCTTCGTTTTTCGCTGCTAGAATCGAGAAGAATGTCAGCTTTCAGAAGTAGACAACGCCTCAAAACGCTTATTTATAATGATTTGTTCCGAATTGAATTGGTAATCTATACATCGTAGAGGGCACACGTGTCTGCGGTTTGTGTTGTCACGCCGAGATCTTCACGCTGAAAGGCCAACAACTTTACGTAGCAGTTTTAAAGTTATTTTGGCTTTTTAGTCATTCAAATAATAACCAAGAGCGTGAAATCAAAACATGCACGATAAAGCGGCTGCGGTGGACAATCACAAACATAAGTCTCGAAGTGGAAAACGTAAGATATGACAAAGCAATGCTATCGACAGAGCGATATGTACCTTTTTTCAGCGCATCATAACAAAAAGAAAATAAGTAAGCATTCAAAATCGAAATCAAAGCATGGAAAGAAAAAGTCTGGATGTTGTGGTTGTCGCAAAGGCAAGAAAGAGGAAAAAGAGCATAAATCCAAGTCTTCCATGACGAAAAAACAGCCACGCCACAAGCCGAAACCGCTGGCAAATGAGCAGCTCGGTCAGATTGTGCTTGTGAAGGATAAGGATAAAGGAAAAGATCCACTGAAGCCTGCTGCGCCGCCACTGCCAGTAAAACCTAGCGAGTCTCAATCTGGGGCCAAGGGTTCCAAGTCAAAGGAGACTGAAACAGATGAGAAGTTGAAGTTGGATGAGGAGGCGGCGAAAGTGTTGGCTGAAATTAAAGAGAAGGAAAAGGAAAAGGAGAAGGAGAAGGAGGTGAAGAAGAAGGCGGTGAAGGAGGACGTGGCAGAGACTTGGGAGGATGAGAAGAAGGAGAAGTGGATGTATATGGCGAAGCGGTTTATTGAGGAGGACGCTAATCTGGCAGCGGTTAGTTTGAAATCTGCACAGTCTCACGAGGCCTATATCACAATGATGCGGGGGTTTTAATAGAATGTTCCCAATTTTTAGCAAATAGCCATCGAATCGGGCCGTGTCCCATATGCATCGCCATTTTTCATTTTGAAAACGCTCCGAAAGCGATGGCTACATAGGTGCCATTGCCCGCCATATACGCGCCAAAAATTCTCTGAAAAAAATGAGAAAGGCTATCGGAAACGGTTAATAGCCATCGAATCCCGGATATGCGCAAAATTCATAACGCACATGACCCGATTCGATAGCTATTTGCCGTTTTCAATTTCCAAATCGCAGCCACCAAGTTCGTCGTATAATGAAAGTACCTGATTATTCAGGATGACACGGGCCTTTTAGTCAAAAAATGACCGAGCCTTAGGGTTTTAAAAATCGGTGAATCGCACCACTCCATTTACATAATTTTTAATTTTTATTTCAGGGTGACTTTGAGCAAGTTTGCGCCTACATCCCCAACCATGTAACCAAGAAGAATTTCATGTCAAACATGCCGAAAAACCGCTTCTCTGACGTTGTCTGTCTCGACCATTCGCGTGTCATGCTCGCCGACAGCACCTATATTCACGCAAGTTGGGTGAGCGTGGACAAGGAGAACAAGGCGATTCTCACCCAGATGCCCCTCACCGACACTGCCGCCGATTTTTGGCAGCTTGTTATTGAGCAACGTGTAAAATGCATTCTCCTCTTGCTCACTGACGCAGAGTATGAGAAGATGGGCGGCGACTTTGTGTTTCCACAGAATCAAGACTTTTTGAACTTTGACGAGCGATCGATTCGTGTCGGAGAGTTTAAACAGGTTGAGATTGTGAAAGGATGGAATATGAAGGTGTTGAGCGTGACGAATGGCGATTACAAGTCGTTTTTGCACGTGCACCACTACAAACTCTGGCCACACAACTCGATTCCCAGTGGTGGTGTTAAGCAGATGTGGCAGCTCCAATCGGTGCTCCGCAAGTACAGTAATCCGCCCGTCTACATGAGTCTTTCGGGATGCGGGAGGGCGGGGACGTATGCGCTTTTTGAATCGGCTCATGCCTCTCTGCACAGTGACCATGCTCATTTTGATATGATCAAGTGTTTGAAAACTGTAGGTTGATTTGAGGTCTTTTTTCTTTAACTTTCTTTTCAGGTCCGAACCGGAAGACTTCACTCTGTCCAAAATATCGCGCAATTTTCATTTGTCTACGCTTTGATTGCTGAGCACATTTTGGGCAATGGATTTTGCAAACTTATTCAAAAAAAGGTGGAAGATGAAGAGGAAGCCACTCTGAACATTGTCCGCCAACTTGTTATTATTCATTAAACGCTATTTAAAATACAGTTTTTTAAAACTTTTTTGTTTTCTGCTCAATGATCAACATGGCCGAGAGCATGGTATGAAAAGGGAATTTTTCTAAGTCAGTCATGTTAAGAGTGTCATGATAATCGGCTCCCATCAGTAACTGAAATCTCGTGACAACGAAGAATAGCTGAAATGGGCCTCCAACACTGTTTTAGCGAAGTTCGAACCATGGGACGGTGCCCGATCTTTTTGAAGGATGAAAGGTAACTGTCCAAAAAGGCTAGTGACCATCTATCAAAACTGGCATTTGACCCACCCGCAAATCGTCTGAATCAGGCCGAAAATCGTCTGAATCAAGGGCTTCTTGGTCATTCTCCATGTTTATTTATAAGCATCTGCAGGCTGACAGGAACACGACGAAACCGTCTCAAACCACCACCGGGAAAATTCCAGTATAGCCACCCACATAACTGAAAAATGGGATTTTTCCGATTTTCTGTGGGTGGCTATTTTGAGATATGTGGGTGTTTTTACTGGAATATATTATTACAGTTAAGCCACCCACTCAGTGGTAATGGGTGGCTATACTGGTTTCCTAGGGAATCTTTCAGAATAGGCACCCTCGCACTCCAATATAAGTACCCACTCCAACGGGCTATAGAATAGCCACCCATCATTTCAGAATAGCCACCCACGCGGCGCCGACTGTGGGTGGCTATACTATAGCAAGTCAAATGGGTACCTATTTTGAAATATATGGGTGGCTATTCTGTAATTATCCCTTTAACTGAATAGCCCCATAATCACCTCCGTTCAGAACATATTATAAAACAATTTTTGAGTATTAAAAATAGCGCTGTAAGCGTATATCGGGAAGCCTATAAAAAATGATTGGTGTGATTGCTCCGAGTACACCACTGTTTGCACCGTTTATTTTGATAGTTCGACCAAAAAAAAAAAACGCCGCACGCGCCAACTACTTGAATAAATATAACAAAAGAATGAGCAGAATACTAGTTTTCAAACGATCAACTTTTTGATGCTTCTGGCTTGGTATAAAAGGGGAAGTTTGGGTTCAGAGTCAGAACCCCCATTTTCCAAACCAATCATGTTCACCAAGTGGTATGTTTTTATCAATATCGATTCCCCAACCCAATCCCAACAATTCCAGCATCGCCGCCATCTTCCTCTGTGCCATGATCATTGGCTCAACCCATCAGCAAGTGGTGGTTCCAGCCTATTCCGCCGCCTACGTGCCATCTGCATACGCCTACCCATCCGTCTATTCTCCGTACGTCGCCGCGGCCGCCTATCCGTCCGTCTGGGCTTGGGGATCGAACAAGAATAAGGAGGATGCTCCACAAGCCTTTGCTAGACCGTCTGCCCTTGTTAACAACCAGAAGAGCAGCGCCTAGAATGGGCCAATGAGATGCCAACGATTTTTGTGTAAATTTGCGATAATTCAATTTGTAAACTGTGAAAAATAAATGTTTTTCTTGCCAAGTAATTGTTTTTTGTGAATTTTTAACACTGTTAAAACGTCAGAAATCGGCTTGAAAATAAAAAATAATAAAAACAACGAGAAAAATGAGTGAGAATTCAATTCGAACTGTCTGTTTCACATCCGCGGCCTCGACGGTCTCGTAGCTATAGAGGACAGAGGAGGCGCAGAGAAAAACACAGTTTATTAATTGATTTATTGTTGGCCCGCCAAAACGATCAAACACGCTCCGCTGAATTCAACGCTATGCGATTTTCATTTTGGTCTCCAAATTATTTCAGTTCACGTATAAATTCAACGTGAAATTAAATAATTTGGAAACCAAAATGAAAATCGCATAGCGTTGAATTCAGCGGAGCGCGTTTGACCATTTTGGCGGGCCGACAATAGTGATCGACGTTTTTTGCAGCGCACAAACAAGAGTTTTCCATCGAGAACGGCACATGCTCACCAAAATGTATGGCTATTAGCCAAACATTTTAGCATTTTTCGTTTCCCAAAAACGTTTTTCTTTGATTTTCCCGTAGATTTGAAATTTTCGGCGCGGATATGGCGGCTAGGTGGATATTCGCCGTTCAGCGACAATCGTACCCTGTTTCGAGTGGATTCGGCGGAAATCGGTTGATTACGTAAGCTAGCCGTCGAGTCGGGCTATTAGCTCGATGGCTAGATTCCGCTAGTGCACCCATTTCCCCCAAACTCAAGCCAAATCCACTCTAAACAGCCGCGGATTTTTGACCAACGGCTATTAACCGCCAAAAGGGTTCGAGGATCTAACAAGACTAACGAGGATGCTCCACGTGCCTTTGCCAGGCCATCTGCCCTTCTTAACAGCGAGAATAGCAGAACTTAGAATGTTTCAATAAGATGACAACGATTTTTTTTTTTGTAAATTTGCGATTATTCAATGTGTAAAGTGTAAAAAATAAATTTTTTTAAATTGTTTTTTTGCCAGTTGTCCATTGTTTCACATTCAAGATATGCAGACTGTGGTGAGCATCTACAGTGTGACAAGAAAGTCGGTCTTGTTCTTTTTGTTTATGTTATTTATACTTTATTTTCAATTGTTTTTTTTTATTCTATTAAAAACTCGGAAAAATTAAATTGAATTGTTTTTGTTTTGTTGGAAAGTTACTTCTACCTAAACTTTCAACCGCTGGCATTCTTCAATGATTGTATTTTTAAAGAGTGTTATCAACTAAAATGCACAGTCAAACGTGACGAAAATTGGTCCGAATAAAAGCCTTATCTAAAACAGGTCGGTAAAGCCCTATTTCGGTCTTTAAAAAGATTCAGGCGGATTCGAAAGCCGCGGGGTTGTCTGCGACTTGCACTGCAGAATTGCGTTCAAATACCCTCTTTTTGACTTTGTTATTTATTGTTTTTTGTTTATTTTTTACTGTATTCGACAAGAAGTTGTGGAGGAAACCACGGGAACAGCCATTCTACAGACCATAATTTTTGACCATGGACTTCGCGTGGACTTTTCAAGATTTCAGAAGCTATATTACATTTTAAACTGACGTGAACTTTAACGTTTTAACAGCGTATCTATTGCAAAGATCGTGTCCCCTTACGACCCCACGTGTCTAGAGCAAAGATCCTTATCCCCAAACTATAAAAGAAGCATCTAATCGCCACTATCTTCACAGAGTCCTCAACACTCTTTCACCACCAACCAAAAACACCATGGCCCAATCAGTCCCACCAGGAGATATCGCCACCCAGCCGAACGCCAAGATCGTGTTCAACGCGCCGTACGACGACAAGCACACCTACCACATCAAGGTGATCAACTCGTCGGCTCGCCGTATCGGATACGGAATCAAGACCACCAACATGAAGCGTCTTGGAGTTGACCCACCATGCGGAGTTCTCGACCCCAAGGAGGCTGTGCTCCTCGCCGTTTCCTGCGATGCTTTCGCTTACGGACAGGAGGACACCAACAACGACCGTATCACCGTCGAGTGGACCAACACCCCAGATGGTGCCGCCAAGCAGTTCCGTCGCGAATGGTTCCAGGGAGACGGTATGGTCCGCAGAAAGAACCTTCCAATCGAGTACAACCCATAAGTTGGTTGATTTTGAATAAAGATTTTTTTAAGTATTTTTTTTTTGGTTCAAAACGTCGTCGTTTGTCGTCTTACTTTTCCCACATATTGCACTTTCTAGTTTTCATTTCTATGATAAACAATGATTTATCGTGCTTTCATAAGTTCTTGTCACACTGTAGATGCTCACCCCAGTCTGAATACATAGCTTGAATGCATGCGACTGGATGCGATCGATTTCTAGATAGAGTCTCAGCACAAAATTGTCGTTAAATTTACCGTCGCGAACCACCGCCGGTTGGTGCCAATTTGGCGCCGCCGGCGCCGTCACTCATCAGCCTCTCGATTATGGTTTCGGCGTATTTTAGTGATTTTTGAAAAATGAATGAAGTTTAGACGGCTATTTTTTCGTTTTGGAAAAGTGTTAACGGCTATTAGCGGGTTGTGCGCGGAATTTTTTGCGTTGTTTTTTTTGTATTTTCCTGCATTGGGTATTCGCCACAGAGTGGCACTGTGTCACTTCGTGGCGAACATGCATTATTTATTCCAGAATATTTAGATCTTTCCGAGGGCCCTGGAAGAATTTTTGGCGGCTGTTAGCCGTTTGTCGAAAATCCGCGCCTGTTTCGAGTGGATTTGGCTTGAGTTTGGCGGAAATGGGCGCACTAGCAGAATCTAGCCATCGAGCTAATAGCCCTTCTCGACGGCTAGCCCACATAGACAACCGATTTCCGCCAAATCCACTCGAAACAGGGTACGATTGTCGCTGAATGGCGAATATCCACCTAGCCGCCATATCCGCGCCAAAAATTGCAAATCTGCCAGAAATCACAGGAAAAACGTTTTTTCGGAAACGAAAAATGCTAAAATTTTGGCTAATAGCCATATATTTTGGTGCGCATGTTCCGTTCTCGATGGAAAATTCTTGTTTGTGCGCTGATCGCCAATTAGCAAAAAACGTCGATCAATAAATCCATAAAAAACTGTGTTTTTCTCTGCGCCTCCTCCATCCTCTATCGCTGCGAGACCGCCGAGGCCGCGGCTGTGAAACAGACAGTTCGAATTGGATTCTCACTCATTTTTCTCGTTGTTTTTATTATTTTTTATTTTCAAGCCGATTTCTGACGTTTTAACAGTGTTAAAAATTCACAAAAAAACAATTACTTGGCAAGAAAAACATTTATTTTTCACAGTTTACAAATTGAATAATCTCAGATTTACACAAAAAATCGTTTTATCTCATTTTCACATTCTAAGCGCTGCTCTTCTGGCTGTTAAGAAGGGCAGACGGTTTAGAAAAGGCACGTGGAGAATCCTCCTTGTTCTTGTTAGATCCCCAAGCCCAGACGGACGGATAGGCGGCCGCGGCGACGTACGGAGAATAGACGGATGGGTAGGCATACGCAGATGGCACGTAGGCGGCGGAATAGGCTGGAACCACCACTTGCTGATGGGTTGAGCCAATGATCATGGCACAGAGGTAGATGGCGGCGATGCTGAAAGTGCTGGGGAGTGGGTTGGGGAATCGATATTGATAAAAACATACCACTTGGCGAACATGATTGACTTGGAACGGAAGATGGGGTTGATGGTGTTCGAAGCCCAAAGTTCCTCTTTTATAGGACGCCAGAAGTGCGAAAAGATTTGGTAGAAACCAGTAGTTGGTTGCTACTATATTTATTCAAGTCGGCTCGGCAAACGAACGCGCGGAAGAAATGCTTTAAAAAAGTTAGAAACAGCAAATATTGTCCCTTTTATCTAACAATAAGTATTGCATACTTGGCAAATTTCGGCACGGCCCGGGCGGGGCCGATGAAAATTTTGCCGGCCCGGCCCGCCTTGAAAAAAATAAAATTTCTTTTGAACGTTTCAACTGGAATTTTTTAAATTTATTAACTATTTTTCACCAGAAGTTTCAATGGTAATCTGAAATATCACAGAAAACTGTTATTTATCGTGAAAACTACCATACTTTATTGAATTACCTTTCATTTTTTCTCATATTTCTTCAAATTTCTCCCTTCTTTTTCTCATTTTATTTTTTTAATTTAATTTTTTTTCACTTTTCATAATTCTGCACCCAAATTTAAAAAAATGTAGGGAATTCCTACAAAAAAACAGGCGCACAGCTGGAAGTTATGGTATCATAGGACTCAAGAGGTTGCGTACCACGACTTTCTATATTCAAACCCAGCAAATAATACATTCGACGATGAAAAATCCTGCTATTTTCAAGCAAACTTTGTTGGTAAACTATAACTGTCTTTTCTTGATTCCTTTCTCTTAAAATTAATGCAAAATTCTTATGGACCTATTCATAGGAGGAAAAAAATGTTTGTTTTTGTTTGTTTTTGTTTTTTTTTCCTATTCATAGATGTCAAAAAATGTCAAACAATGTTAAAAAACGTTTAAAAATGTTAAAAAATGTCAAAAAAAAAAGAATCCTATGAATAGGTCAAATTATCTAGGTCCATTAGATAATTTGAAAATTTTTCAATATTACACTACTGTAGCCGGGCAGGGTATATTCCCAAATCGGCCCGCCCCGGCCCGTGCCAAGTATGAAGTATTAGAACGTTTTGGGCGCCATTCCTCGCTTCTCTGCGTCTCTATTTTTGCACGCGTTTGGCTAAACTAATGCTCTGCACTGTGGAGACGCAGAGAATGCGATAGGGCGCGTTGGCATTTACGTAGCGCTCCGCAAAAAAAACGTGATATATTCACATAATTTCCACGCTATTTTCAACTGACCTCCGTGCCAGTAACCTGACCCGTTGATGTGTAAAACTCGAGAAAGAAAGAAGTCTCAAAAGCAAATCAAATCAAACTTTTTGTCCGTTCGATCGCTCGCTCGTTCGTTCGCTCGTCCGCTCGTCGCCACCACCACCAACAACAACAACATTCAAGAAATGTCGTACGTCCAGAGCTCATACGCCGATCAGAAGCCAAAGCAGGAGAACCTCTCCTCTTCCTCCGCCGCCGTCGCCGCCGCGGCCATCCCCGCCTCTACTCCAATCGCCGAGGATCCACTGTCCCCGGCTCAAATTCAAGAGGCTATTCGAATCTACCGCTCGGTGCTGTCAACTTCTACTCCGAGCTCACCAGTCCAACATGCTCCTGTAGCTGTAGCTGCTCCGGAGCGCCCAGAGGTTCACTCGAACTATTATGGTGGAGGACCAACGGATATTCCTCAGTCGTACCTGCTCAATTATTCACCTTCTCGTGCTGCTCAGGCTCCAGCTCCAGTGGTTCCAGTTGCTTATGTGGCTCCACCACCACCGCCACCACCAGCACAGGCTGAGCTCACTGAGCAGGAACTTTTGGCTCGTCTTCAAGCTCTTCAGCTGGAACAACAGGCGCAGGCTCCAAGCCCAGTGCAAACAAGAGCCACACCACGGAAGGCTCCTCTTGCTCAGAGAATTGTAAGTACAGTTAATAAGTATATACTTAACACTACTTTTCAGTATGACGACGAAGAGTCTGGCTACTGCTTCAACCGCAAGAAGAATGGCGCCAACGGCCAAGATGATGAACAGGCTCCGGAGCCCCAGATCCATACCCCGATTGCCGAACCGGTTCAGCAACAAGCCTACACGCAGCCTTCCCCAGCTCCGACTCACAACTATTCGAAACCAATGATGACGGGACCATCTGAATACATTGGAATGTCCAATGACAATCGCTTCATTTACGATGCGCAAAAGGCGCTGCCCGCCTACAGCCATCAAAACTCGTACACTCTTGTTAGTGCGACGCCCCAAGCCCCGATTTTGCGCCAGGAGGAGCCTGAAGAGTACGGTACGTCGACCACGGAGGATGTCACTCAGGTGCCAGCGTCTCCAGCCGTTACTTCGAGATTCCGTGGAATTATTCAGGTTTGGTGATTTGCCTAGCACGACCTAGAATTTACCTTTAATTTCAGAACGTCCAGACACCGGTCCAAGCGACTGCTCCGATTGTCGTAGAACGCGTCGGTGCCACTGAAAACTCGTACCATCAGGCGCCGATCAACAACAATCACAACTATGGCGCGTTTATGCCGGTTAACCAGCTGTCGATGGAGTCGGAATATCAGCTTCCCGTGCTCAACGACTTGGCATCGTGCATTGAACACTATTAGAGCTCGTCTCGGTCTCTCTTTTTCAACATTACTCCCGGAATCACACTCCTTTTAATGATTTATCCGACCTCTCGCTTGCTTGCAATTAATAAAGAGGCTTCGTTTTTTTTTTTCACATACTTGCTCCCGCATCTTTACGTCTCTAATATAATATGCTCTGCACTGTGGAGACGCAAAAAATGAGATAATTAAAAAAAATTTCGAAATTTTGTTTTGGGTCATTTCCAAAAAAAAAATTTTTTTCAGAAAATTATATTTTTGTTCATAAATAAAAATGTTTGCTCTAAAATAATAATTTCAGTCAAGTTGAGCTTGAACGGTTAATTTTCTGCCGAGTGACAGCACGCACTTTGAATCTAGGGGTCCCATCGGGCTACCCAACTTTCACATCGATAAAACTTTCATCTAAAACCCACGAAACTGAATAAAATTGATGCAAAAAGTATAAAAACCGTGAATAGACAATATTTTTCATACTGTACCACCGCGGCAAGTCTGCAGACATTAGATCTCACGACAAAGTGGTTTGGGTTGTCCGATGGGACCCTGATATCTAAAATGATGTAACTCGGCTGAAAATGGTACGATCAAGTCAAAACTAACGGAAATAGTACGTTTGGTTCTGATACTTCATTTTGAGAATAAAAGTGTTGTTTTTGAAAAAAAAAAATTTTCGAAAATTTTTTTTGTGTTATGGGGTTATTCACGAAATGGCAAAAAATGGCAAAAAACGGCAAAAAACTGCGCGAAAACTCGGAAAATGCTCCGATTGATCTGAAATTTTGGGAAATGAGGGAAAAAACTCTCCCGGACATTCCCACAAAATTTCAGACCAACATGTCGAATTTAAGCATTTTCAGACAAAAAAACAATAATTCTTAAAAATCGATATTTTGGTCTGAAATTTTGTGGGAATGTCCGGGAGAGTTTTTTCCCTCATTTCCCAAAATTTCAGATCAATCGGAGCATTTTCCGAGTTTTCGCGCAGTTTTTTGCCGTTTTTTGCCATTTTTTGCCATTTCGTGAATAACCCCATTAAAAATTTTGAATTTTTCTTAAAAAAATTTTTGATAAAATTTTATTTTTGTTCATAAATTGAAATTTTTCTTTACAATTATGATTTCAGTCAATTTGAGCTTAAACGGACAATTTTCAGCCGAGTTACTGCACTTTGAATATCGGGGTCCCATCGGGCTACCCAACTTTGACATGGATAAAACTTTCATTTAAAACCCACAAAACTGAATAAAATTGATAAAAAAGGTATAAAAACCGTGAATAGACAATATTTGTCATACTGTACCACCGCGGCAAGTCTGCAGACATCAGATCTCACGACAGGGTGGTTTGGGTTGTCCGATGGGACCCTGATATCTAAAATGATGTAACTCGTCTGAAAATGGTACGATCAAGTCAAAACTAACGAAAATAGTACGTTTGGTTCTGATACTTGATTTTAAGAATGAATCTGAAGTTTTTGAAAAAAAAAAATTTTTTTTCCGAAAATTTTTTTTGGGTCAAAATTTTTGAATTTTTCCAACAAAAAAATATTTTTTCAAAAACTTTATAGTATTTTTTTAAATGAAATGTTGAACCTAAAAGTACGATTTCCGTTAAGTTTGACTCGAACGGACAATATTCAGCCGAGTTACAGCACTTTCACTATTAGAGTCCATAATGGTGTGTGTCTATTCTCTGATACTTTGGAACAACTTTCGGTAAACCACTTTCTAACTTTTTGCAACATTTCAAAAATTATTACACTGATACAACCTTTGTGAACACTCTATAGACTTTTGTCAAACTTTCCACAAACTTTCCACAAACTTTGGACCAACTTTCTGCAAATTTTATGCACACTTTTTTTCAAAGTGATGTAACTCGACTGAAAATTGTCCGATCGAGTCAAACTTAACGAAAATCGTACTTTTGGGTCCAACACTACATTTTGAAAAAATATATATATAACGTTTTTGAAAAAAAAAATGTTTGGGTCAACATTTTTGAAAACAAAATGTTTTTTTGGAAAATTTTTGAAAAATCTCAAAATTAATTCAAATTGTTCTAGGAAGCTTGTGAACAACACTAAACAGCGAACGCATACAAATTTACGTCCCCCTCGAGACCATAAAGTGATTAAACCAAACAGGCGGCATAGGAAGACTTTTTACTTTTGCCGCCCTAAAATTCCAAAATGCAACCAGTTTTTCCGCCCAAATTTCCAGGAATTTACACTTGTGTGGAACGGAAATTCGACTGAGACCCTCATGATGCGAGGAGAGGAGTAGGGTGGAGAAAAAAGAGCAAAAATGGGCGTGGTCCTCAGAAAAGGAGAGGAGAAGGGGAGAGGGAGGGCAGAAATGACGAAAGTTCAAAGTGGACAGCTGTGAATCGCCGCGGAACATCGGAGCATCGTAACTGGATTTCGTTCGTCAACTTTTCTTTCCGCCTTGTCGGTTTTGATTGCTGGATGTCAAAAAGTGGCAAACTAGAAAGCCACTTTCTCTTGACTCAAGTTTTAAAAAAGGACTACAAATCAAAAAGTTCAGAGGCTACAAACATTTGCTTTACTTTCCGGGTAAAAGAGCAAGCTTTTGGATTCGGTTTTTCTAACCAATGTTGGAAACCAATTCAATTTATGTACGGCTCACAGATCTTTTCTTCATTTTTTTTTGTCCACCTCTCTTATTTTTGAAAACTCAATTTTCTGCGACAAAGCATATTTATTTGTACATAAATTCAGTAATAAAACAATAGGAAGTAGACTGTTTTTCAACTGCTTGCAGACTTTCGTATCGTGCAAATTACACAAGCGAAATGCGGTGGATGCATATAGTGTCCGTATTTGAATCATATCGTCCTTTTGGTCCATTGGACATTTATAATAACTTTTTGTTTAGTTTTTGCATCAAAATATATAATTCGAATGTATATACACAAGCCTGCGACATTTGGCGGTTTTTCCCTTGTTTTTTTTTCACTTTTCTTACAAGTTTTTTTTCTTGTAACGTCACTGATTTTTTACTTCAGCTTTTCCTAATTTCGTGACCTTTGTGGTTGAATTAGTAAAATGTGTAAACGTTAATCGAACGACGCGGATTTATTAAATATCTAGAGCCTAATTAACATAAATGCACGATATGATTCAAAAACGGACACTATATGCCTCCAGCGCATTTTACCTGTGTAAATTTGTGCACTCCTGGGGCTCACATGTGCTAACCACTCGGCCCCCAAGCCACAGTTGCAGCTGTGAGCAGAGGGCGGTGATAACATGAAGTGCGGCGAGTTCCTCCCACTCTGCAAATGCGCTCTATTGCTAACGTCTGTTCGCTGGAGCGCGATTCTTGTTTCCTTCCTTTTTACTTCCTTCTCATGTGTATAAGCAAGAGTTTCTTCTTTTTTTCGCACCTCCTTCTCACTCACATGCATTTTATGGTCCAAATCAAATGTATTTCCGCTTCTTCTTCCTTCTCTCTCTCTTTTTTTTTTCTTGCTAACATGTACGTAACACCTCGTTTCAGTTTTTTTTTTTCTCACTGAAAACGAAGCCAAGCCAAACGAAACGAGACGAGACGAGACGCATTTCCGTTTTACCTAGGGAGCTTATGTTAGCAAGAAAGTGACAAACATTCAAAAATTCATTTGAAAATTGGTTAATCTAGAAAAGAAAAATGGACGAGTGTGGGCCAGATTCGTGGAGCAAAAACAAAACAATCTGACTCATTTTTTCGTATCTTTTTCGGCGGTCCCGTTTTTTTTTTCTCGCCTTGATTCCATTCTTGCTCCTTTTCTTCGTTTTCTCTCACTTAGTACCCTCAACTTTTCAGGGCTAGGCATTGATGGCGAGTGGCCGTTCGTCGGCCGTCTTGTTGCTCAATTTGCTCATCGTTCAACACGTCGTGTCTTCTGGTGAGCCGCAGTGTAACTTGTGTTTTTCTCAGATTCAAAGTTCACATAAAAAAACCACTTGTCGAATGTGTCCGATGGCTAAAAGTTATCAAGAACTTGTTGTTTATCGCGTTCCAAGAACATTGGTTTTTAAGTGTATTTATATACACAAGTTCTTTTAAACTATGCGCATTGGGGCGAAATGGAGAAGTTTTCCGCTTTAGTGCTTGAAATTTCAGCAAAAAAAGAGCGGAGTAAACTGTTTCTAGAATGCTGGTAAACTTCATTTTGACTGCTCGCAAACTGTCGGAACCGGGCGGTTGGGGACGAGACCATATGCTGACCACTGGCCACGCAGCGACACCTGTAAGAGCGCGCGAAGGCTGTGATAAGTTTTCTTCGCTTTGCTTATTGCCTGGCTTCTTGCTCGAGAAATCCGCTCTATTGATAAACGACAATGCGGTGGATGCATATAGCGTCTATGTGGAACTTCTGAATTTTCGAAGAACATTTTCAAAATGCTGTTTTTTTTGTATGATAGGGAAGGAAGGCTCTCAGCTCTCGTTTCGAAAGTAGACATTTCGAAAGTGTGACGTTTCGAAAGTGGACTTTTCGAAGGTTTTTCTGGATTTTGTCGACGCGGTGTTTCACATAATCCTTTTAAAAAGCTTTTTAAGGAAAATTCCTCAAACACCGCGGCGACAAAATCCAGAAAAACCATCGAAAAGTCCACTTTCGAAACGTCACACTTTCGAAACGTCGCACTTTCGAAACGTCACACTTTCGAAACGTTTACTTTCGAAATGTCCGAGAGCCGGAAGGAAGACGCAGAGAAACAAACAAACTCATTTTCCGGAAAACAACGTTTCATGGATCCGACATGTGGATGCATTTAGCGTCCAATATGGATTCTATATGCATCCTCCACATTTCACTTGCCTATGTTAACCAAGTCTACAAATATCGCAGGACCACCACCAAAACTTGAACGTCGATTGGATTCGTGCAAATGTCTACCCGCCTGCGCACACAGGTGAAATGCGGTGAATGCATATAGTGTCCGTATTTTAATCATGTCGTCTTTTTGGTCCATTGGGCGGTATATAATAACTTTTGATTTATTTTTTGCATGAAAATATATAAATTGAATGTATTTACACAAGCCTGCGACATTTGGCGACTTTGCCCCTGCTTTTTTTTCACTTTTCTTACAAGTTTTTTTTCTTTTAACGGCACTGATTTTCGTACTTCAGGTATTCCAAATTGCGTGATTTTTTTGGTTGAATTAGTAAAATGTGTAAAAGTTAACCAAACGACGCGGATTTATTAAATATCTATAGCCTAATTTACATAAATGCACGATATGATTCAAATACGGACACTATATGCATCCACCGCATTTCACCTGTGGCCACGGGGTCACCCGCGCACAGATCTCGCTCAGGGCAGTGATATTTCTGCGATCACTGTCCTACGAGCGAATTATGTACAGTTATTGTTCATTCGCGAAGAAAGCAAGTGCGCTCCACAAAATTTAGTACTTCGTGGATTTCATTTTCGTCGCCAATTTATTCGATTTCACATTGAATTTACACGTAAAATGAAATAATTTGACGACGAAAATTAAATCCACGAAGTACTACGTTTCGTTGAGCGCACTTGCTTTCTTCGCGAATGGACAATACGACGCTCCGATGTTCCGAAGGTCTCGCAGCGAAAAACCAATTTCACTGAATTTTTCGATTTTTCACTGGTTTTTGGACTTTTCGGTAACTTATTTTATCAACTCTGGGTAACATTCTCACCACAATTCTCCTCCTCCCACTTCTATCTTCTTCTCGGAGGTTATTATGCATTCATGCTTGGGTAGATAGCTGAGAAAAGCGGAAAATAAGAGAGACAAAGTTGAGGGTTCACCACACGTTGGTATACTAAAAACAAAAGCCCAAAACTAAGTTGAATTCAAAGATCAATTGGGGATCAACGAACTCTATGTAATGGATTCCTGGATTTTACGTTTCTAATAGAAAAAGTGAACGTGAAATGTCACACTCCGTCACGAATCCATTATAACCATTATTGTCCATTTGAGAAGAAAGCAAGTGCGCTCTACAAAATTTAGTACTTCATGGATTTCAGTTTCGTCGCCAAATTATTTCATTTTACGTGTAAATTCAACGTGAAATGAAATAATTTGGCGACGAAAATGAAATCCACGAAGTACTAAGTTTCGTGGAGCGCACTTGCTTTCTTCGCGAATAAACAATATTTAACCAAATTTCAGACCAATACGAGATTGCCAATCATATATTGTCGAGATACAATGCCGGACTGATACCCACGTCAAAGAGCGGTCAGAAGATTGAAGTGTACTTTTCCATGGAGTTGTATCAGATCATCTCAGTGGTAGGTAATGGGCGTTGTTGATAAGCGAGGAATAAATGTAAAGAGCGTTTTAGAACGAGCCGCAACAATATTTGATGCTCAATGCTTGGATAGTGGAGGTGGGTGTTTTCGCTTTTCGATATTGCGAATTGCCGAGTAGCTGCCAAGTAGCTGCTGCTTAGCTGCCCATTAGCTACCAAGGGCAGATCTGATAAATCCCGTGGCAAGAAAAATGAACAAAGCGTTTTTTCAAGTTTAATTAGCTATTGGCGGCCCGCCAAAAAGGGTGGAGACCAAAATGAAAATCGCATACCGTTGAGTTTAGCGGAGCGCGTTTTACCATTTTGGCAGGCCGACAATAAACGCGTGCAAAAATGGAGACGGAGATACGCGAGAATTGGCGCCCGAACACGCCGTGAACGTGAATTCGCACACTGCCAAGCCAATCGTCAGAACATCTGCCCTTTTGCAGCGCTGGACAGACCACCTACTCGGCTGGGACCCGGAAAAGTTTGGGAACAACACAGAAATCATGCTGCCTCATCACAACATTTGGCTTCCGGACACCACACTTTACAACTCGTAGGTTTCCAAAACATGGGTTTTCCATGAGATAATCAAAACATGAAACCCCGCCCACTTTCTTGCGCGCGGCCACGCGCTATTTGAAGAGACGCAGACAGAACTGTGTTTCATGATGCAGCTCGATTGAATACACAATATTTCTTTATTTAAGCCTCGTAATGAAAGACGACGAAAACCGGCGACTTCTCCACGCAAAAGTCACCACTCTGGGCGAGGGCAATGGCGCATTCATCGAACTTTTGTACCCGACAATTTACAAGTTGTCCTGTCTCCTAAACTTGCGATTCTTCCCGTTTGATGTGCAAACCTGCCGTCTGCTTTTCGGCAGTTGGACTTTTGACAACACCAAAATCGACTATTTTGCATTTAACAAAACGACGGCGATTGGCACTGCGAATTGTATCGAGAACGAGGGATGGAATGTTCTTTCGACGAATGGTGGGCGAGATTTTTAAACATTTTAAATGGTCAATGAACAAAAAGTGCTTGTGCTTAATTCGAAACTTTTGTTCAATGATCCGAAGAGCTCAAGAAACATATAGACTAAACTAAACATTTTCAGTCATCCGGCACGAGAACAAGTACGAATGCTGTCCAAATAATTATACACTTTTGGAATTTCGACTGACGATTCAGAGAAAACCACTCTACTATATTATCAACCTTATTATACCTACCTCGATTATCACCTTCATTTCGATTATTGGATTTTTCAGGTGTGTTGAACTTTGAAGGCAAACGCGCCCTATCGCATTCTCTGCGTTTCCACAGTGCAGAGCGTCAAAAAAGGAGACGCAGAGACGCGAGAGATGGCGCACGAACGCCGTGAAAATGGGCAGAGCCTGATTTAAATGCAAAAGCTTTATTGAATTTCAGAAAGTATGCAAACCAAAAAAAAATCACAAAAGTGTGCGGCATTTTTGCTGTTGGCTCCGCCCATTTTTTTCATTTTCACGTGGTTCTAAAAATAGGATACAAAAAGATAATAATAAATAACTTTTTAGGGAGAAAAAACAACGAAAAAATGAAAAAATCAGTTAAAAATCAAAAATTGCTATATTTTTTGTGGAAAATCAAACAAGAAAAGAAAAAAAAAAGAAAACGCAAGTCTTAGTATATAGCAGCCAATAAAACTCCAAAATTTGCTTTTTTTTAGAACCTGTCAAACCGGGGAATAAGCCCCGCCCCTTTGTAAGTCTGCGGCACGATTTTTCGGTGCCGCAGACTTGCAAGGGGCGGGGCCTTATCAAGGGGTTTTTGGAGTAAATGAACTGGCTGTTTTAAACAAGAAATACAACGAAACTCCATAATAACGCCCAGCGCCTTTTTTAGCCAACTGAAATTTTAAACTAATTTTTTGGTAAATTTCCCATAAATTTATCGATAATTTGCCTTTTTTATATTATATTGGCACTCGGTGTTTGCGGCTCTATTTTTTGGGTTAATATATCAATTTGCCGGTTGTTTTTGTGTTTTGAGTGAAAAATTCTCAAAAAAAAAACCGACTACCGCTGGTTTTCAAAAGGTTTTTCACGTTAAATAGTCAAAAAATGGGGAAAAAAATGCGAAAAACACTAAAAAATCGATATTTTTCAAAAAAAAAAACCGCGCGAGCCCGCAAATGTAGTTTAAAAATTTATAGCAAGACCGGGGAAAACCGGGAAAATGCCAAAAATACAGGAAAAGCTGGCACGCCCACGCGAAATCGCGGACAAGGCTAATTTTCAACTATATGACGACGGCCTTTTTTTAAACGAATTTTCGCCGATATAGGGCACGCGCTGCGGTTGCTTAGCGTAAAAACGCTGTCTGTCGTCTGCGTCTCATCAAAAAGTTTCAAAAGTCTGAAAATCAACATTGTCCGCAATTTCGCGTCAGCGTGTCAGATTTCCCGGTTTTTGACGCACTATTCTCACTAAATTTCAACAAAAAATTACCTCCTATTCCAGCACCTCCTCCATCAATGAACCGCGCGAGGAGAAGATCACTCTGGGCATCACCACACTTCTCTCAATGTCCATTCTCATCTTCATGGTGTCTGACAAAATGCCCTCCACCTCATCATTCATCCCGCTAATCGGTCTCTTCTACACCTCCATGATCCTTCTGATCTCATTCTCGACAATCTGCTCATCAATCGTGATTTACGTGCAAAAACAGGGCAATATTGGCAATCCGCCGTCGAAAAATTTGATGAATATCGCGAGAGGTGTGAATCGGTTCATCCGGATGGAAATGCCGCTGATTATGAAGCAGGCGTACGCGCAAAAGGCCAGGGAGGAAAAGTTACGAAGACAGCAGTTGGGAAGGAAGCAGAGCTTGTGGACTCGGGTGTACAAGTTGGCCAGGGAGCAGGCTATGCGAAAGGTACGAACTTTTTTGCCGCCGAAGCCACGCTCTCTGTCTGAATAATTTGTTTCGAAAAATGTGAATTCACATAAATTGGCACAATGCCAAGATTTTATTTAACGTAGCACATTTCTCCGTGTCCTCGACCGTGACACGTTTATACGAATTGACACGAGTTTTCAGATGGAAAGAGTGTAAGCGCTAATGAAAGAGTGTAAGCGGCTAAAAAAATGGCGGAGCCTCAAGGTTTTGAAAAATAGAATGTTACGAAAGCGTCGGAATGTCCACGGGGAGCAGTGTGCCTTATCGAAAAAAAATTTGTCGACAAATTTATCGACAAAAATTCGAATTTGTCGTTTTTGTCGATAAATTTGTCGACAAAAAATTTCGACCAAAATTCGACAAATTTGTCGACAAAAAATCGACAAAAAATTTTCGACAAAAAACGACAAAAAATTTCGACAAAATATATTTTCTTGCTAGTCGACATCGGTTGCCGCGCCGATCTCATGCAAATGATAGCGATCGCGGACCCGTGATTTGTCGGTACAAGAAACTATGTATAGCCGGTTGCGTTCTCCAAGAGGGCAGCTACCAGACAGCTACCTGGCAGCTATTTGGCGGCTACCAGACAGCTACCTGGCAGCTATTTGGCGGCTACCAGACAGCTACCTGGCAGCTATTTGGCGGCTACCAGACAGCTACCTGGCAGCTATTTGGCGGCTACCTGCCAGCTATTTGGCGGCTATTTGGCGGCTATTTGGCGGCTATTTGGCGGCTTTTTGGCGGCTATTTGGCGGCTATTTGGCAGCTATTTGGCAGCTATTTGGCAGCTATTTGGCAGCTATTTGGCGGCTATTTGGCAGCTACTTGGCGGCTAGTTGGCGGCTGTCTGGCAGCTATTTTGCAGCTATTTGGCAGCTATTTGGCAGCTATCTGGCAGCTATCTGGTTCGATTTCATACCAGTTCTATTTCGTACGAGTTCTATTTCGTACCAGTTCTATTTCGTTCCAGTTCTATTTCGTACCAGTTCTATTTCGTACGAGTTCTATTTCGTACGAGTTCTATTTCGTACGAGTTCTATTTCGTACGAGTTCTATTCCGTACGAGTTCTATTCCGCGCAGTTCTATTCCGTGCAGTTCTATTCCGTAGCAGTTCTATTCCGTACGAGTTCTATTCCGTGCAGTTCTATTCCGCGCAGTTCTATTCCGTAGCAGTTCTATTTCGTTCAGTTCTATAACGTAGCAGTTCTATTCCGTGCAGTTCTATTCCGTGGCAGTTCTATTCCGTGCGAGTTCTATTCCATATCCAGTTCTATTTCATAGCGGTTCTACTCCGTGCGAGTTCTATACCGTAGCACCCCCGAAGGAACTGCCCGGAATACAGCTATCCGAAATAGAATTGTAAAATTTGATGTCTTCTGCAGTTCTACAACAACACTTCGAAATTGCGCGCTACATTATTTAGCCAATTTGTCGAAATTTTTTGTCGAAATTTTGTCGACAAAATTTCGACAAATTTGTCGAACCTTTGTCGATAAGGCACACTGACGGGGAGTACACGAAAAAAGTTTAAAAAATGGGTATTTGAATTTTTCTCCATTTGTTTTCGAATTTCAGCGGTTTTCAGTAGAATTTCAGGCAGAAAAGGTGTATTTTTTATCGAATTTGTCAAGATTTACGGAATTTTTCACTGAAAGTCGATAAATTGGCGGGCAAATGTTTCTTTAAAAATTTGCAACAAAAAAACCTTTAAAACCCAAAAAACAGGCCAAAATTGACGATAAACCTTCTATTTTGGCTGAAATTCGGGTGAAAACTGATGAAGTTCGAAAAAAAAAACGTTTAAAAAATTTATACGCTCTTGCCCGCAAATCGTGGCAAGCTGAAAGGCGCTGGAAAAAAACAGTCGTTTTTTTTATTATTTTGTTTCAAAAATTGACAAAATGATCCCTTGATCACAACAAAAAATGGGAAAAATTGTTCAATTTTGGAGCTTTTTTTTTAATTCTAAATTTCTCAAAATAAATTCCCTTGTTCTCAGTACGGAGCACTGCAAACGCGCTCCCTTCGCACAGTGGTGGACGCGGCCACGTGGGCGACGAGAGAGTGCAGAAAATTGAGAGAGGCGTGGCCGATGTTACGCTTTGATTTCTCTAAACCTCTCTTCAAATTCATGCGAAATTTCTTGTTCGATTGGAGCGAGTTTTCAGCGTTTTATACCGAGTATTAAATCAATGTAAAAAAAGAAGAAAAAAAAACGAGAAAATCGCGAAAAAAATTGATAAATTCTAGGAAAAATTATAAAAATATAAGCCCCGCCATTAGTATTCAGGGCTCTCAAAACTCTACAAAACTCAACGAAGTGGTCACTCCTGAAAAAATGAACGGCGATATTGGTGGAAAACGGTGCACCATAAACAAAGATGTCACGTGCATTTCCGACTCGGGAATCGTCGCGCTTGGGGGCGTGCCAACTCTCGCATCAGAAGACGACGATCAGGACATGTCGCTTTTGGAGCTGGATGCCACGCCGATGCCGATGCCACGGCCCACGAAATTGTTGCACAAGGCTAGCACGTGCGGCAGTTTTGACAGTATGATGTTTAGGCAGATTGAGGGTGAGTTGAGTTGGAGCGCTGCTCTAACTATATACACAGTTTTCAACACCTTCCTTCAGTTCCAATCTCGCCACGAACCGCGCGCAACCTGGCTGAAATCGAGTACGATTGGCTGGCCGCGCTGCTCGAGCGCATCTTCCTCATCACATTCCTCTTCATCTTTGTGCTCACCTCGATCGGTATCAATCTGATTGGTTTTTTCTACTGGTGGATGGCGCCCGACACGGTGAGGGTGTGACGAGCAGCAGGGCGCCATCCTTTTCCTAGTTTTCACCGTTTGTTGCATTTATTTTCGATGGGATCATATTGATTCTGTTTGACGAGAAATAATAAAGAAATGCGAAAAATACGATCAATTTTGTGACATTATCATTAAAAGGGGTCAAAAATACCGTATATTGCGAACGTATTCAACTTCCCTTTTCAAAATGCTAAAAAAAAAAAGCCACCATCTATCTCTAAAATGCAAAAAAAAACTGCGAAAAAGTGTGAAGCTCCGCCCATTTTACACACAAAACATGACGGTGGTCGAAACCCGCGGCGCGTCGGCTGCCAGTGTCTCTCAAGGCTAGAGAAATGCTTCGACTTGCAACAACCCCCCGCAACAAAAGTCTACAACAACCTTAACTTCCGTAGGGCACCCGCTCATGGAGTAGAGGAAGGAGTATATCGGATGGGTGCTGGGGACGCCCGCACCCGCTATTCCGATGGCTCTCCCCCCGACTAATTTTGAAACTCCGGACCCGAGGGTCCGGAAAAAATCAGTTGCGTGATATTATGGATTCGTGACGTTATGCGTCAGCAAATGTTGCGTCTCGCCACGATTGAGTGAAAGGAAAAAATGTTTTTCATTTTGCTGGAGTGTTTCCCCTCTCCACCTCGCACTCTCTGATCACATGAAGTGGGCGGAGTTCCCTCCCCTCTTTGCAAAATGCGGCAAAAAAATTTGCGGAAATCAGTTCGGCCACCACGGAAAACCAGTTTTATTTGAAATTGTACGTATAAAAACGAGCGAATGCAGGTTTTAAATATGCGCCCTAATGAGAGCTAGTAACGTGACAGACAACTTTTTGATCAGACGTCATTTACAAAATCGCGACAGGAAAAACCTAATCAGGGGACTAGAAATGCGTGGCCGGCAGTAAAAGAATCACGTATAATTTGAAATTGTACCTGAAAAATCATACCAATTCCGGTTTTAAATATGCGCCATAATGAGAGGAAGTAATGTGACAAAAAACTTCTCGATCCGAAGTCATTTAGAAAATCGCGACAGAAAAAACAAATCGGTGGACGAGAATAGTGTGCTCGGTAGTAAAAGAATCACCGTGTTGCAGCAACGTGTCGCTGCGTCACGAATCCATGAAGACAGTTTGAGAAAAAATAGCTAAAGCGCTTGTCGGAACTCGCGAAGCGTCGGTTGCTTAATTTTAGCACCCCTCCCATTAAAATGCATAGCGCCGGTCGGAACCCGTGAAGCGTCGGTTGCTCATTTTCTATAAAATCCGCAAGAACTTTTAGCGTCTTTTAGTTCCAGCTTTTTAGTAGATAATATAGTCGGCGAATACATCATCAACCTCGCTCTACTGCAAAATTCCTGTAAACCCGTGACGCACTTACAAGATTAGCTCGAATTCTAGTTTTATTCTTTTTTTAACGGAAAATGACGTATCCACGACGAGTTGCAGTTAGAATTTGATTTTCCGCTTCAAAAAAGGCGCACTACACTGTTGAAAATTGAAAATTGCCGTAGAGCGAGGCTGATGATGCAATCACCGAGTATAATTTGTACTTCAGCAGGTTTACTAGGATGGTGTGAAGCCCCTTATTCACGAGTATTGGACACTACCGCGGCGAAGAGCCTTTTCTTCCTTCCGCTTTCCCTGTTGCATCATTTTACTGGATCGTGGATTCTGTTCGACGAAAAATGATAATGGTAACGATGGAACAATAAAAAGAAGAAAACTGAAGAAAAAAAAAAGAAGAAACGTTAATGATCCAGGAATAGTGTTGGTGATGAGCTCAAAAAAGGGGAGGGACACACACACAGAAACAAGGGACAACATGTATTAAATATGGAACAATATCCGAAAAAAGGGGACGGATGGATGGACGGGACAGGGGTGAGACGACACAAGGAGAGAACGTAAAGGTTGTCAAGTGAGGGAGAGAGATAGAGAGAGAGAACACAAAATTGATACAACATTCTGCATACACGTTTAGACGACAATCAAGGAAAGAGAGAGAGCACACAAAACCACACAAATCTAACGGGGCAACACAAACAAAACTCGAATACGGGATGATGATTAAATCTATGATGGAGGTATGAAAGAAATCTTAAATTTGATAAAAGAGTGCGAGGCGTTCGCGAAGCGGTGGCGGCAGTTGCTGGATAAAGTTGGTCCAGTTCACGTCGCCAACTTGTAGTTTGAACGATTGCAGAATCTGAGATGCGATGACGTTGGGTATGGTCCACAGGTACTGGCGATTAAAAACTAACATTTGCAAAAAGTTGCCGAAGCGTGTCGGTCGGTTGGGACCACGAGGCGATCGCGTCACACCAAAATATAAAGTCGTTGAGCACGCCGACCGGATTCAAATTTATCATGTTGCACAGGCCGATGAATGCGCTCTCCTTTTCCGCATTGTCTTTAATGTTGCGGAGTGAGTAGCAGCACGGTCTGATGAAGCGGCCAATGTGTGGGGCAAGCTCTTCGCCACAGTATTGGCCGAGCCGGCCGACAGTTATGGCTGAAAAATTCAAAGAATGGTCAAATTGATCTCAATTTTTTTAATGAGAAGTTTTTATTGAATTTTTAAAATTCAGTTCAAAAAATTTTTGCGCCTGTCAGTTTTCTACCAACTTTCGTGTGGAATTTCGCTATGATGAATTCGTGGTGGAGTGACATTTCACTTGAAACTGGGAGACGAAAAATCACTTATGGGGTTATTCACGAAATGGCAAAAAATGGCAAAAAACTGCACGGAAACTCGAAAAATGCTCAGATTTACCTGAAATTTTGGGAAATGATGGAGAAAACTCTCCCGGACATTCCCACAAAATTTCAGACCAAGATATCGATTTTAAGCATTTTCAGAAAAAAAAAAGCAATATTTCTTAAAAATCGATATTTTGGTCTGAAATTTTGTGGGAATGTCCGGGAGAGTTTTCTCCCTCATTTCCCAAAATTTCAGGTAAATCGGAGCATTTTCCGAGTTTTTTTAACCCCATTATTTTCTTCAGTTGATTTTTCATTTTTTCGAATAAAAACGTGAAAATAATTGTCACTCCGCTGCCAATCCATTATACGAAAACAATGAAAAATACGTTTTTATTGATGAAGTTATTCAGGGGAAGGAAAAACTGTTGTCTTTTTGTGTTTTTTAACCCTGTTTACTAGGAAAAAACTCTTCGCGTCGAGACCCACCATTGAATTTTCCTTTTCAATAAAAATTTGGCCGATATTTAAAAGCAAATCGAATTATTCCGGGGGTACGACAGAATAGAAATAGGCGAAATAGAAATGCTACAAAATAGAAATGCTACAAAAAAGAACTGGAAAAAATAGAACGGCTACAAAATAGAAATGAGCGGAATAGAACAGCGCGAAATAGAAATGTGACAAAATAGAAATGGGCGAAATAGAAATCGGTGCGATGGAGCGCGTTTGCATTATTCTTCGAATTTTCCGATTATTATAGGATTTTTCAGTAATTTTCAGATATTTTACGCACTTAACAACATCAAAAATGAAGAAAGGTATAAAATCAATGCAGTTTCAGAAAAAAAAAATGAAAAATCGGCGAAAAACTGAGCAATTGAAAAAATAATGCAAACGCGCTCCATCGCCAAAATTTGTTCTATTTTGTAGCATTTCTATTTCGCTCATTTCTATTTTGTAGCCGTTCTATTTCGTAACATTTCTATTTCGCTCAGTTCTATTTTTTCCAGTTCTTTTTTGTAGCATTTCTATTTTGTAGCATTTCTATTTCGCCTATTTCTATTCTGTCGTACCCCCATTATTCCGGGCTGTTTACTTCGAAAAACCTCCGGCTACTGTAGTTTTCTGGCGATTTTTCACCATTCCGCAGAGCACGGTGTCCAGGATTTGAAAAGTGGGCGGAGCCAAAGGAAATGCGCTCCACTGGATTTTGCGTGAAATTCAAAATTTGAGACGTTTTTCGGGAAAAAATGTGTACATTCGAAAATTTCACACTCCCTCCCCACCACAGCGCAGTGATTTTTTCAACTGGAATTAGTTTCTTTTTTTATTTTCAGCAAAACTAGACCACTTTTCGAAAATCTGTGCTAAAATATATTCCTCAGCTGAAATTCTTTGTTTTTATTACAAAAACAACACGATTGGTGCAGAATTGACGGAGGAGATGCATTAAAAAATTTTGAAACACCGGGAAAAAAGCCGAATTTGCAGGATTCGAGCTGAACGTGGTATTAAAATTTTCGCGAGAACATTCTGCACAAGGGAGAAATTTAAAATAATTCTGCACCAATCGTGCTGTTTTTGCAAAGAATTTCATCTGAAGAATATATTTTCGAAAAGTGGTCTAGTTTTGCTGAAAATCAAAAAAGAAACAAATTCCCGTTGAAAAAATAGCTGCGCTGCGGTGGGGAGGGAGAGAGAACGAGATATGCGCCAGCAGTTATTTTTAGAGGCGCTTTTCCCGTCCGGGACACCGTGAGAGATGAATAATAAACTAAACAAATTTCATGGAAAATAAATAAAATTTATTCGATTTTCAACGATTGTTAGAAAATATTGTGCGTTTCACGTAAATCGCTCCTGTAGCCTGCAAGAAGTTTAGAGGTTTTTATGCATCAAATTGAAATACATATTTGAGTTATTATTTAAAATATAAAACTGCATATAATTTACAAAGAAAACAGGTTTTATTGAGATATAAATGATAAAACCAATAAAAATGGGGCGTCAAGGCACCGAAAACGCGCCAGTCCTGGACACCGTGTATAAAAAACAGAAAAAATAACAGTAAAAATAATTTTTCGCACTGTTTGGCGAACGAGACGTTTTATCGAATCATCGGTCTCGGACGTTTCAAAAATTTTTCTGCATTTTGCCGTCGCGGTGTTTTCACATACACTGCCCCCAAAAGCGGGAAAGCGCCAGCAAGCTTGACGCACTTTGCGTGCCTTGGCGCGCTTGCCGACGAGCGCTCATTTTCAACAGGAAATGTGGTTTTCTCAATTTTTTTATTAAATTAGAAACATTTGTGTTATATTTTCTAGATACGTTTGTTTATACAGGTATATTCGACAATTTACGAGATCGCTCAATGAAATCGGTGGAGAACTGAGGACGAAATATAAAAAAATCGGAATAACGCCAAAATCACATTTTTTCAAATTTTCAGCCGAATGGGCTCAATATTCCTAATGTCTTAGACATAGCTTTGTAGGCATGGTCGAGACACACATTTTAAGCGCAGAATCGGTCGGAAAAGTTCAAAACTGGCGGCGAAATACGAATTTGAAATGACGGACAATTCCTCATCTGGCACAGAATTTCAGAAATTCTGATATAAAATGAGGTTTTTTTGTTTCTTTTGTACTTTGTGAAAATACATTAAATCAAAACATTAAGAAATTCACAGAAATATAGCTGCAGCGCCTCAGAAAACGGTAAAATCCGGCGTTTTTTAAACTGCCACTTAACCGAGTGTAGAGAACATTTATTATGTGTTTAATGTTTCGAAAAAATAACTTTAATTGTTTTATGTCGATTTCATACATGTTTTCTTCAAAAAAACCAATTTTCTTCCCGTTTTTTCGTTATAATCAAAAGGTGCAATTATTCTCGGCGAGGTACGGTGCAATTGCGCTCTATCTGCACGCATTAGAGATCAGAGGCGCAGAGGCGTTGTGCTAAATTCTGTATCTCTGCGTCTGCAAACGCAAAGTGCGCTAGCCAATGTTGTTTTGCGCTTTCCCGCTTTTGGGGGCAGTGACATAAGGGAAATTATATAGGAAGCTTCGAAAAACAAAAATATGTGTGCAAACACCGAAATGAAGAAAAACTTTCGAAACGTCGCATTTTCGAAACGTCCGAAAGCGTTAAAAATCACAGATTTTTGTCCAAAAACCGGCAATTTTCGCTTCTAAAAACAATTTTTGTCGCTTGTCATTTTCACCCAATTTTCGGCAGATTTTCCCACGAAAATAAATCAAAAAAATTATTATTATTTTCTTTTTTTCCCCCATCATCCCCCTCGTCCCACCCTTCCCCGGCCCTCCCACCCCCTTTCTTACCAGTATTCTCCAAAAGAGTTCTCTGCATATTCTGCTGATTATTAATCACGACAATCAACGGCTCAATGAGCGGAGCCACAAACTGTTTCATCGTCGGTCCCATTTTGAGAGAGATCTCTCCGAGTGCCCAAATCGCATTGTTGCACACGCTAATCTTCGTCGGATCCAGGTTTGCCGAGAGTAGGTAGATGAAGTTGCCTGCAAGCAGGTATAGTTCTGGAATCGTATTAGTTTGTATCACAACGAACGACAGACGACTAATGGACCTATTAAAAGTACTGTAGAAAAACGGAAAAAATGACAAACAACTGGGAAAAAACACGGAAAATGCTCCGATTGGTCTGAAATTTTGGGAGAAACTGTCAAAAATTCTTCCGGGCTTGCTCTGAAAATTTTGGACCGAAATGTCGATTTTAAAAATTTTCAGAAAAAAACCAAATTTTTTTTTTAAATCGATATTTCGGTCCAAAATTTTCTGAGCATATTATGTCCGGGAGAATTTTTGACAGTATTGTCCATTCGCGAAGAAAGAAAGTGCGCTCCACAAAACTTACTAGGGAATGCCGTAGGGTCAGGCTTTGGGAATTTTCTTAAAATTTGTACACGGGGGTTATTTTGCCTCCTGAATCGATTTTTCATAGTCTCCACCTGCACAAATCGCAAAAAGCTCGAAAACGAGCTCATCAAAATGCTCACGGCGCCCGCCATTTTTATCACCGCCCTTGGCAAGCACTGTTCGGCAAGCAGCGGTGGTCGAGTGGTCTGCAGTTGGGAGCTGAAATCTTATGGTGGGGAGATCGATCCCGCACTATGTGAATTTTGTTTTTTTTTCTTGCTAGAGAAATGTTTATGGAATTGGCCCACAAAAGAAGATCATACATGAATGAGAAAATTTTTACATATTTAAAAATTGTTTTTTTTATATTTTTCATCATTTCAAACATTTTTTTTTCATTTTTTTTTCCAGGAAAATGTCATGTGTTTGATGGCTAACATGGTTATTGATATTTTCAATGGGGTTTTTCGACACATTCGGTTGTCATTTTCTGGCGATTAATGGTTGAAATTTTGTAGATTAAAACCGCAAATCATATCATCCTCACAGGAAACATAATTTGTTCAAGTATTTCAATTCCGAATCAAAGTCGGATGTCTACATCAGTGGATAACGAATTCGTTCATATATCCTTATCATATGCAGAAAAAATGTATAAGTTTTTGAAGAAGATGAGTATGGTTTTCAAAAATTTTCATTCATTAAAACATTCAAAATTTCTATTTCATGTTTTTTTTGTGGGCAAGTTCCATAAACTTTACTCTAGTAAGAAAAAAAAACAAAATTCACCTAGTGCAGGATCGATCCCCCCACCATCAGATTTCAGGTCCCAACTGCAGACCACTCGACCACCGCTGCTTGCCGAACAGTGCTTGCCAAGGGCGGTGATAAAAACGGTGGTCGCCGTGAGCATTTTGATGAGCTCGTTTTCGAGCTTTTTGCGATTTGTGCAGGTGGAGACTATGAAAAATCGATTCAGGAGGCAAAATAACCCCCAGGTTCAAATTTTAAGAAAATTCCCAAAGCCTGACCCTACGGCATTCCCTAGTTAGTACTTCGTGGATTTCATTTTCGTCGCCAAATTATTTTATTTTACGTTGAATTTACACGTGAATTGAATTAATTTGGCGACGAAAATGAAATCCACCTAGTACTAAATTTTATGGGGCGCACTTGCTTTCTTCGCGAATGGACAATATCTCCCAAAATTTCCGACCAATCGGATCATTTTCCGTTTTTCTACAGTACTTTGAATAGGTCGATAAAGAAAAAAAAACTCACTACTTTGTGGGAGCACTTTTTGCGGGCAGGCCTTTACGAGATCACCGAGTAGAGCAAAGCAAGATTGTCGGACGTCTGTCGTCTGATCCATCGCACAGAAGAGCATCAACTCGACGAGTTTACTGTTTGCCACCAGAATCTCCATATGCTCTGGAAGTGACTCGGCTAATCCCGAGAGAAGATCCAAGGCTACTATAATAAAATCCGTCTCCGCAGCTTCCACCTGATCCGGAGCCATCGCATGTTGTTGATTCTGCTGTACACACTTTTCAATGAGCAGGCAACATCTTGCAAACACTGGCTCAATGTACGGAATGAATGCGTGACCAATCGCAGAAACGATGGCCGAAATGCACTCGAGCAGTGGGAACAGCTCCTTGTCTTCGTCGCTTAACCGCTCCCACTTTTGCATTAAAGGTGGCATTAGGATTTGCACGTGTTGGGGCTCGCTGAGCGAATCACCGACGGCATTTGCCAGTGTTCCGATGGCGTCGTAGAGTATTAAAAGATTCTTGGCTTGGTAGCATTGGAAGGCTTGGACGAGCTTTTCGAGGATTTCTCCGAGGAATGGGATCAGTTGATCTCCCGCTTCTTCTTCGAGTGTTGCGAATGCAGAGCACGCGGCTTCTTGGACCTTTTTGTTGCTGTCCAGAGAGCAGCGGAGCAACTGGAAATAAATGTATTGTAGTGGGGTTATCCAGGGTACCAAAAAACAAATTTGTTGCTTTTTTGCTTTATTTTCTCCGTTGTAATAATGATTTTTTTTTTCAAATTTCAGTTCCCTCCCAAAATTCCGATGAAAGAAAATGCTCCAAAAAACCTGAAATTAATGCCAAAAATACTCCCGGATATGGAATGTGCCTTAAAAAGCTTTCAAAAAATATTGTGTGGAAACACCGCGACGAAAAAATGCAGAAAAATTTTCAAAACGTTCGAGAACTAAAATTTAGGACGCAAATATCGATTTTTCTGAAAATCTTCATAAAAATAGATATTTCGGTCAGAAAATTTCGGAGCATGTCATGCCCGGTGGCATTTTTCGAGTTTTTCACCAATTATTTGGGCTCTCCGACGTTTCGAAACGTCGCACTTTCGTGAAACGCCCGAGAGCCATTTTTGCCTTCTGTGTTCACAAGCTAAATTCAGTTACGACGCTCCGATGTTCCGCAGGTCAGGTCAGTTCAGGTCTCGCAGCGAAAAACTACACGGTGTCTATGTTTATCGTAAATAAATTCAAAATTTTCTTTTTTTTTAAACAATTTTTTCCCGAAGAAAAGCATAGTTTTCAGTAAAAAAAGAGGGATAACTTTTTTCATCGAAAAATTCCATTTGAATCATTTTTCTTGTGAATTTTTTCGAAAAAAAAAATGGTGAAAATATTTGAATTTTTATATTGTCGCACGGTGTGCCAAAATCCGAAAATGTTTGAACTGTTCGCAATGGAGCGCGCTTGCATTTTCAGTGCTAAAATGAACGAAGGAATTTTAACAAATTTTGCAACAAAATATTGCTTCAAAAAAATATTTCGATTATTTTGAGCCAAATATGAGGCAAAAATATTCACAAACAACGTCCCCATAAGCATTTGAACAAAATAACGGGAAACAGAGTCTCTTCAAGGCGATTTGGTGCTTCAATTTGATCGGAAATTCTGCAATTCAATGATATTATTGTTCAGCTCTCGGCTAAACCCGAATTTCCTTTAATTTTCGCCTGGTACTTGTA
Source organism: Caenorhabditis japonica (assembly GCA_963572235.1). Lineage (NCBI taxonomy): Eukaryota > Metazoa > Nematoda > Chromadorea > Rhabditida > Rhabditidae > Caenorhabditis > Caenorhabditis japonica. The sequence goes on along the minus strand of OY754343.1, from coordinate 17,687,289 downwards.
ATATTGAATGCTCCGTTCTAATTTAAGTTGCATGTTTGGCACTTTTGCATCAATCAGAACCAATGGCCCGTTTAAATGATCATAGGGTATATGACTGAATCGGAACAAACGGAAAACACAAAAAACATTTAAAAAAATTTAGTACGAATTTCGCGAAAAATTGCTTTTTCTGATGATTTCAAGCCGAGAGCAGCGTCGAAACAGTTAAATTATTTTTTTCAGGTAGTTTTGAGCATTCCATGAACCGAATATATGAATTTTCCCATCAAATTGGAGCAGCAAATCGGCTTGAACACACTTGATTCCACGCAATTTTTGTTCAAACGATTATAGGGACGTTGTCCGTGATTATTTTTACCTCATCTTTTGATGAAAATGATCCCAATCTACTTTTGAAGCAATCGGATGTTGTAAAATTTGATGAAATTCCTCCATTTTACGAAAAATCTGAAAAATATTGAAAATCCCGTTGAAAAAGTGCAGATTTTAATGACGAGCTTCCCTGTCGACGAATTTTTACGTTTTTTAGCTTAATTTGCAGATAAAAATTTTCTTAACAATAAATATGTTGCAAAATATTGAAAAAATCAATAAAAATGACATATTCTGAAGTTGAAAATCAGCGGCCATTTTAGCACTGAAAATGCAAGCGCGCTCCATTGCGAACAGTTCAAACATTTTCGGATTTTGGCACACCGTGTGTCGGCCCGCCAAAATGGTCAAACGCGCTCCGCTGAACTCAACGCTATGCGATTTTCATTTTCGTTTCCAAAATATTCAATTTCACGTTGAATTTATACGTGAAATGAAATAATTTAAAGACCAAAATGAAAATCGTATATATAGCGTTGAGTTCAGCGGATCGGAGCGCGTTTGACCATTTTGGCGGGCCGACAATATAAAAATTCCAATTTTTTCACCTTTTTTTTTCGAAAAAATTCACAAAAAAAAAAGATTCAAATGGAATTTTTCAAGGAAAAAAGTTATCCTTTTTTTTACTGAAAACTATGCTTTTCTTCGGGAAAAAATTGTTAAAAAAATTTTTTTTTGGATTTATTTACGATAAACATAGACACCGTTTAGTTTTTCGCTGCGGGACCTTACCTGACCAATTTCGCTCGTGAACACATTTAATCATAGAAATGTCGAGAAAACGTTCTGAAACTCTGGGAAATTATGTCAAACATGCTGCTCGAAATATCGATTTTTCTGAAATTTTTAAAAATCGATATTTCAGTCCAAAATTTTCTGAGCATTTAATGGCTGACCGGGAGTATTTTTGCCATTATTTTTAAAGTTTCAGGTCATTTTCGAGTTTTCTTCTTACCATTTTTTCTAGATCATTTGCTTTAATAGAAAAAATCCATAACAGGTCCAGAATCCGGAACGGAACGTCAGAAAAAAAAATTTTTTCTCCAAATTTTTAAAATAAAAATTGCAGTTTTTTGTTTTTAAATTTGTAATTTCCGGAAGAAATTGCATTTTTTTTAATCAGAATCAGCAAAATAGAAAAAATATAGCGAAAATTCGGAGAATGCTCCGACCAGTCTGAAACTTTGGGAAATAATGGAAAAATACCTCACACCAGGAAAGAAAAATTCAGACCAAAATATGGATTAAAAAAATTTTTTTCCAATATTTCCCAAAGTTTCAGGAGCATTCTCCGAATTTTCGCTGAATTATTTTCTGGTTTTAGCTGTATTTTTTGTTATTCCTTGAATGAAAAACTTACATTCGCCAGCACTTCTTTGAAAAACGCTTCTCTAAAATTCTCATCCGACACAATATGTGAACTATATCTGGATATCGTCCAACACGTTATCGATCTCACCAACGGCTTCTTATCAAACATCATCACACTCATAAAGGGTATCAACTCGCCGAGATGCGGAACCACACCATCCATGCACCCCTCTGCGATTGCGCCAAGAGCCAGGATGCCCGACTCTTTCACCAGCCAATTGTCACTTGTCAATGTTTCTTTGAGCAGTGGGAAGAGTTTATCGAGCAAATCTTTGCCGAAAATCGATGCGAGAACGTCCAGTGACGCAGCGGAACACCTTCTAATATTCCAATCGCCGCCACCGTCCTCATCATCCTCCTCGTCTTCCTCGTCCGACTCCACCAATCCGCCCATTCCGTGCTGCTTCGACTTGTGGAATCGGGGTCGGATATCCTCATCCCGGTCCGGCACCGAGCTATCCTCATCGTTCGCTTTTAACGCCGGATCACCCTCCGAGTATCGCATACTTCCCAGCAGCACCGGTATCAGTTTGTCGAGGTGTGGAAGCACCATGGATCGGCAAATCTCATTGTTTTCCGCGATTGACAGCCAGAATTCGCACGCTTCCAGGGCGATCGATTCATTGCCGTCTTGCGTCTTTCTGATTATGTACTCGATGACGTTGGGCAGGTGGGGCATCATTTTTTCCATGTGGGTGTCTAGAAGAAGTGTCAGCGACCTACAAAGCTGTTTTTGCACCTCCTCGTCCTCATCGTTGTGCCTAGCGAAAAGCGCGGTGAGGAACGGATCAACCGCGTGATCGATCGGATCATTGTTGACCATCAGGATGCAATTCACACAGTTCATAGCCAGAGCTCTCATTTTTGCAAGGTGGTGGTCATAAAAAATCAAAAGTTGTGGCATTATGGGCCGCAAATACTCTGACTCATATCGATCCGCCGAGTCCTCAAACACCTTTTGAAGTGCTCCGAGAGCTCCCTCTTGCAGCAACTCGTCAGGTTGCATCAGTAGCGTGGCAAGGGTGTCGAGAAGGTCCGGCCAATCCACCATATTCTCCTCCATCACAATTGTGGTCACAATGATGCCAACGGTGGCGCGAATTAGGGGCTCTGGGTCACCAATGCTCTTCAGGCATGTGCTTCTGACAAAGAATTTGACTTCTGTGGGGTACTTGTTCCATTTTGCGCGAATATTATTTTTGAGCAAGAGGCCTGCGAGCGATCTGCTCGTCGCGTCGATCGCCTGCTTCATTTCGCTGAGTATGTAGACGAGGTAGCAGCAGAATTGTTGGTGCTCGTTGAGCTGCACAAGCTGTTGTTGCACTTGTCGCTGCACATCTCGGTCAGTGGATTGCGAGTGTTGTAAGAGTTGGATTACCTGGAATAAAAATGTTGCTTGCGTCGCGTGACAACGCTGCGTCTCATCGCTTAAAAGATTTTTTCAGTGGAGCGCAGTTTCGCGATCGATTTTTAAAGATAAATATGGAGTATTTTTGAAATTTTTTTTGTTGCTTTTTTCTCCAAATTTAATGGATCTATTCAAAGAAATGTCGAAAAATAACAAAAAATTGGTCGGAAAGTCGCGGCTCTATACATGCTTATGGGGTTGCAAGCCTGCTGCGCAGTCCTGCGCGTCTGCTGACGCAGCCTATTGGCGACTTCGTCGCCACATTCTATTTTTTTACATTTCACTCTTCCTCATTCATTTATACGCACTCTGTTTTGGGAAGATTTCTGTCCTCTGTGGCTCGGTCGGTAGTGAGCTTGAATACAAATCCTAATGTCACGGGTTCGTGTTTTGTCCACACTGCATTTTCTTGCAAAAAGGCAAGTGCGGACGCGCACAGACATCCCGATCTGGGTTTTTATATATAAGAAAGATTCTCGGAACCAGCAAAAAAAGCAAAAAATAGAAAAAACTAGCAAAAAATGCAGCGAAAATTCGGAGAATGCTCCGATCGGTCTGAAACTTTGAGTAATCATTAAAAAAAAATACTCTCGGACAATCCCAGAAAATTTCAGACCGAAATCTTGATTTTAAAAAATATCGATTTTTATTTCTGAAAATTTTCAAAATCGATATTTTAGTCTGACATTTACAGAGAATGACTGGAAGTATTTTTTTAATGATTTCCCAAAGTTTCAGATCGATCGGGCATTCTCCGAATTTTCGCTGAATTTTTCGCTGTTTTTTTTTTTCAATTTTTTGATTTTTTTTTGCTGGTTCCAAGAATAACCCCATTAGAAAATTCTGGAACGAACTGATCATTGATTTTTAAAAATCTATATTTATTTTTCAGTCCAATTTTTTCCGTAATTTCCGGCCAATTTTCCGAATATTTCTACAATTTTTTTTTTTGGCAATTTCGTCAATTTTTTAAAACAAACCTGTCCCAATTCGTGCGAGTCTGGCTGAAAAGACATGTCGATCCGTCAGCATATAGCTCCGGAACCGTCTGGTGTGTTTGGCGATGATGTTTATAAGTCTGAAATTAGGCATTTCGCAATAATTTAAGTGCGTCAGTAAATAAATTTCTTATCGTGATCACAATTTCATTATTTTGAAATGAAAATTGATGTTTTTTTCGTCTTCTTTTCTCCAATCAAAACTTTAAAACACCTCGAAAAATCATGAAAATGCAATAAAAAACGTCGAGAAAAAAAAAAATGAAAAATGACAAAGTTGGCGCTAAACCACACGCGTCAACGTTGCAACGACAATCCGCTCGTATTAAAAAAATTAAAAAAATATATTTTTTGTTCCGATAAGCTAGGCTACGGTAGGGGAAAAATATGCAAATATTAATGAAAATTAATTTTTAAAAATCTTTATTTTTATAAAATGAAAAACCTCGGCCACGGGTCTTACCGCGCAAATCAAAGAGATCAAGGGATAAAAAATTTGATTTAAAAAGTTAAAATTAGCCATTCATTTCCTAAAAACTCCGCGTCGATATTGGTTGCATTGCAATTTTTTGTCCACCAGAGCTTCTTTCACATTCTGACGAAATATTTTTGCGAGAAACTGAAACTTGAATTTTAATTGTGACAGCGGTTTTTTCAAAAATACAGGTCCGCCCACTTTTCTTTTCGAGATCCATGACAAATCTGGGGAATAAGCCTTTGCAATTTTGTGGCACAGAATTGTTTGCAACGGATTCGCGAAAGGGGCGGGCTTATAGCTTGTCCCCCAATTTTTTTTGTAATGTTTCCCCTCGAAGTCTCCCAACAAGCAACGCCTCTTTTGCAACTTTGCGGCACGGTGCCGCTGACTTGAATTGCAAAATGGGCGGCGCTTGTTCCCCGGTTTTGTCAGGGGCTGTACAGTACCTCCAATCTCGCAACAAACGGCAATCGCTCTCCGGCCGTCATGAGACTACTTTCATTTTTGACTTTTTCCGTAAAATTTCGAATTTTTTGCTCCATGTCTTCGAAGAGTGTCTCAAAGGTTGGCGCGATCGACGAAGACGAGCAGCCCGGTTCGTCACTGGTGATGCGTATTTTTTTGCTGGAATTCGGGAATTTAGAGGAAGTTTATCGTCGGTTTTGCATTAGGATTTATTTATGAAGCTCCGCCCACTTCGCTGCTGTAATCTGGCGATTTTTTAATGTTTTTTTATTGTTCATTCGCGAAAAAAGCAAGTGCGCTCCACGAAACGTAGTACTACGTGGATTTCATTTTCTTCGCCAGATTATTTCATTTCTCGTTGAATTTACACGTGAATTGAAATAATTTGGTGACGAAAATGAATTCCACGTATTTAGTACTACGTTTCGTGGAGCGCACTTGCTTTTTTCGCGAATGAACAATAATATATTATTGATTTTAATGAGATTCAAAAATATAAAATATCGCGTCCAAAAAAAATCCACAAAAATCAGGACTTCTGCATTTTGTCGTCGCGGTGTTTGCACACAAAAGATTGCATGAAAACACCGCGACGGGAAAATGCAGAAAATGTTTCGAAATGTCCGTACGCAAACACCGAGTGCCAATTTTATGTTGAAAACCAACCTCTCCGGTTCATTAACAATTTTTTCGAGCGGCTTTGTCTCCTGTAGAATTTCAGCGTCAATATTTGAGGGTCCTGGGAGATTCAGTGTTTCATTAAAACTGTGCATAGAGTCCACCGGTTCAGTTTTTGGCAGCACTTCCAGTAAAAGGCTTTCCGGTTTTCTTTCCTCGGTCATCGGTGAGTTAAGAGAACTCGCGTGGGAAGAAAAATAGGGGTCAGTGGAGTCGAGGTATCTTTTGGGAATTTTTCGGATTCGAGGTGTTCGCGCAGTTCTGAAAGACATGGCTATTAGCCATCAAAAAATAAAGATAGCAAAAATTCAGGCGGCGATCGGCAGAAAAACATTAATTACCGTTCCGCCTTCCCATCAATAAGTTCCAAGACTTTTTCCTCAATGTCCGTATTTTCCGGATGTTTCAGCAAATTTTCTCCGCCACCAGACAATACCGTTTTAGGCGAATTCACCCTCGTAACAATCGTTCGCGATCGATATTTTCCCCGGCAAGCGCCTCTGAAAATAGATTATTTCCCGGTGTTTCAAAAGTTTTTCTGCATATTGTCGTCGCGGTGTTTGCACAATCATTTATAAAAGATTTTGTGCAAACACCGCGACGACTAAATGCAGAAAAACTTTCGAAACGTCCACTAACATGTACGGATATTTGACATTGTTAGGAGCGTTCGGATCGGATTTTGGGTCCAGTGGACCGGCGGCAGGTTTGCACGTAGTTTCGACGAAGGTCTTTGGCGCACAACTTTCCTTTTTACCCAGCTCAAAATCGGGCCCCGACGCGTAAAGGATGCGACCAATGGCATTGATGGAGAGGTGAGTGGTGTGGGGTCTTACACTGCAAGAAAACATTTTTTATGGGGTTTTCCAGAAAAAATAGCAAAATTCCCTCAAAAAATGTGGAAAAACTCAAAAATGACGAAAATATTACTGGACAGAAAACTTGAACCGAAAAATGTATCGATTTTTCTGAAATTTTTCAAAATATAAAATCGATAAATATTTCGGTCCAAAATTTTGTGTCCAGGTGGTATTTTTTCAGTTTTTTGCTATACTCGGTATAAAACGCTGATAACTCGCTCCAATCGAACAAAGAATTTCGCATGCATTTGGAGTGAGGTTTAGAGAAATCAGAGCAAAACATCGGCCACGGCTCTCTCAATTTTCTGCACTCTCTCGTCGCCAACGTGGCCGCGTCCATCACTGTGAGAAGGGAGCGCGTTTGCAGCGTTCCGTACTGAGAATATTTTTCACCATTTTTATGAAAAAAAAACCACTTACACATCCAACATTTGCTGGGTGAGCGGAATACTCAGCGAGTGCAAAAGCTCAATTTTCTTCGCCATCGGAAAATCCACATCCATAATTTTGGCCCTCATATCGTAGTTGAAGCTGGAAAAAACAAGGTAATTTTTAAACATATGTACCGTAGTTACTCTATTTGCCCGGCAATTAGAGTACCGTAAAAACTGTATTAGAAGGGCCCCTTCATTTTTTTTTCGTGGGACCGTATGTGTGTGTAGTGATTCTTTCTATTATAGGGGGACCTTAACCTTTCGCTGAAGAGGCCCTTTATTGATAGGGTCTTAAAATTAGAGGAACCCTTTAATTCAAGAGGGCACTTCTATTTTTCGGGAGGTTGTTTGGGGGCCCTTCTATTATCAATTCAATATTCTTGCCGGCTACAGTAAGCAGTGGCGCGAAACATCGAGGCTCCGCCACATCAGGTCTTTTCAACTGAATTCAACTGAATTCAACTGAACGTAGATCAAAAAATGTGAGCGGGTGTGTCGCCGCAGACATGTGTCGTTATGTCTGCGTCTATTATAAAACTTTCGCGGGCGCCTATGGTAGCCGGCAAGAATATTGAATTGATAATAATACAGTTTTTACGGTAAATACGGTAATTTTTCAAAACCAACTGTCGACAAAGGCTCTGCCACGATCTAGTCGTTCCCGAAATTTTCACAAAAATGCGCCAGAACAATGGTGTATCGGTGCGGCTGGCGGCGCGGAATCGAACATTTTTCGTGTCCACCGTATATTTTAGAATTTTCTCCCAGATCAAGTGGTCTTCTTCGGCAGTGTACGGCACAGGGTCCTTGTAGTCCAGATCTTCGTACTCCTCCGGGTCGTCCATGCCTATTTTCGCTGCTGCAAAAAATATGCAAGAATCAACAACAAACAAAGATTACAAAGAGTGTAAATTAAAAAAAAAAAACTGGCGAGGCGCAAGAAAATGTGAAAAAATCGCAAAAAAAACCCGCACAAAAATTTGGTGGCCTAGAAAATAGAGATGCTAGTCCGCGGCCGCGAAGAAGACGCAACCAACCTCAAAATCGATAATTTCGCTGAGAATCGTAAAATAAATAAATAAATGAATAAGAGCTCAGGTATCGAGTCAAACTTTTCTGATCGCATTTCAAACCTTTTCAAACCTTTTCAAGACAAACGTCGCTCGTCAAACTTTTCTAAGCGCTATTCAAACTTTTTCAAACTTTTGTTGCCGGCACAAGATGGAAATCTTTTTTAAACTTTTTCAAACATTTTCAAACCTTTTCAAACCTCGCTTGCGGCCGTATACGGTTTACAAATTGTCGTCAGTTCCGCAGTTTGGGAACTGCGTACTAAATGAGAGTGTGCAAAAATAAGAGAGGGCAGACTCTTTTAACGCGTGCGCGCGTTTTCATATTTTCGAAAATTATTTTGCGCAGTTTTTTCTTAATTTTTTTTTCTATTTTCTCATCTCATAATTTTTATTTTCCTGGAAAAATTAAACTTACTCAAAATTACTCAAAACGTTGCTTAAAATACCCGATCTTCGGGCGATTTTAGGCAATTGTTGTTTCTTTTTGTTGAAAATTTTGAGTCTTTGATTTTTCTCATCTTTATCTTTACTATTATTAAGCGTTGATAAATATTTGTAAGTATTGTGTTTTCAATCGAGTTGCGACACCAACACGTGAAACCTTGCTCACTTTTTTCACGCAAACATTAAAAATGCACTAAAATTTAATGTTCGCTTGAAAAAAGTGGGCGGAGTTTGACCTCCTGACGTCGCAACTCGATTGGGAACACAATATTGTGATTTTAATCGAGTTGCGACATCAAACCGTAAAACCTCGCCCATTTTTTTCATGCAAAAATTCAAAATGTACTAAAATTTGATATTCGCGTGAAAAAGGTGGGTGTTTCTTGTTTTCATGATGAAACTCTATTGAAAACACAATACTAAATGAACTTAGCTTTTTTAAGGTTCCGCGACATCTTGAAACCAGGCATCTCGTAACCAGACATCATGAAACCGGGCATATCGATATCGCGTTAACAGTGGAGGTGAAAAGTGAAAAGGTGAGTATTTTTTTTTTCCAGAATTCTTTTAAAAAATAAGCAAAAAGTGCACAAACGCCAGTTCGTCACAAAAACATTGTTTCCCAAGAATTAAATTACTTTTTAGAACATTAAAAGCGAAAAAAAATTCAAAATATTCCCTTTTCAATATAAAAATTAGGTAAAATTCAATTTTAAATTGATTATGGGCCTTCGCAGATGAACTTTTCCTGAACTGCGTTGAAAAGTATCCAGGAAGAAATGACAGGAAAGTTCATCTGCATAGGCCCATAATCATTTTAAAATTGAAATTTGCTTAATTTTTTTTTTGTATTGAAAAAATAATATTTTGATTTTTTACTCCCTTTATTGTTCTAAAAAGTAATTTATTTGTAGAAAAAAACTGATAAGAAACTGAAATAATTTTCAAACTATAATTCCGTTTCCAAATAAAAAAAACATGGAATTTTTTCACAATATCACAGCAAAAAAGTGGTTTGCCACTAAATACATTATTTACCACAATTGCGCGTAATAGTATAGTCGGCGAATACATCATCAACCTCGCTCTACTGGTAAATTCCTGTAAAACAGTGTTGCACATGCAAGATTAACTCGAATTCTAGTTTATATACTTCTTTTTAACGAAAAATTACGTATCCACGACGAATTGCAGGTAAAATAAAAACTGAAAAGTACAGTAGAGCGAGGCTGATGATGCATTCGCCGAGTATACATCCGTGTGAGATTTGCGGAGTAAATCGTTTTCTGAGATCGGATAAGTTTGAAATGTAGCACACTGTTAGAACTTAAAGTGTTTCCATCACTGGACTGTATAAAAATTCTGATTTTAGAAATTGTTTAAAAACTTTGTACGTAGCATAAAAATTGGAGAAAAAAAATGTATTATTTACAGGGCTCCTCAACATCGGCTGGTGGCGTCTTCTTCAACGGAAAAAAGAACAACCGAGCACAAGGAAGCATCAGGCAACATCCGCCGAAATTACTTTGCGAATTTTTTTGTCTTATATCTTACTGCCTTTATACGTATATTTTTTTGTTACCGGAATAAAGTTTGAAATACAGTGAAAGGTGTCAATCAATAATGCTGATTCAGCAGCCATCATTAGCCTGCGCAGCAGGCTTTTTGAGAAACAAAATCGGAACAATTTTAGAATTTCAAACTTTTAAACTTTTTCAACCCTTTTCATGCCGTCCTCAAACTTTTTCAAGCCATACTTAATCCTTTTGAAGCATTGCTTATTTGTTACATGAAAAGGTTTGAAAAAGTTTGAAAAGGGATCAGAAAAGTTTGACTCGCGATACCTGAGAGGTCGTATTCATGAACGTTTACCGTACGGTAAATGATTTTCCGAGAGTTAAACTAAATTTTCGAAGTGTTCACTGGATAAATAATACTATAAATAGTCCGCAATTGTCTCTATGGCTATTGCAAAAATTTACGACGAGGGGAATCAGTTACCGTTTTCATTTACCGTACGGTAAACGTTTATGAATACGGCTTAAGAACTGCTTGAAATTGAAAAAAAAAAGGTGCAATTTTTCGATTTTTAGAATAAAAAACACTAAATACTTTATGAGTAAAAATTTGCCAAAAAATCAACAAAAATCGACACATTTTGAATAAAAAATGCGCTCAAAAAGTGGGCGTGTCCCTTTTTGCAACGCCCGCACATGGCTTTTGCAAGGTCTGCGCACTTTCTTATTTTCATTTTTTTTTCTGCGAATTTTTCTTGATTTTTTTGCATTTTTCCGCTCTTGGATTCTTGATTTTTCGTGCAAAATTCCCAAAAAAGGCGATATTTTTCGTCGTTTTTTCCGATACTAATTATTGATTTTTTCGAGTTCGCGAATTCTCAATTTTTAGAGAATAGCATGAAGAATCAATAATTTATGAGCAGAAATGTAAGAATTATGCTCAAAAAATCCAGAAAAATCGATAAATTTGAAGAAAAGAAGATTATTGAAAAAAGGGGCGTGGTCTATCTTGCAAAGCCCGCGCACATTATTTTTATTGATTTTTGCAATTTTTTCAATGTTTTCCCTTGGATTATTGATTTTTCATGATAAAATTCCGAAAAATCGATCGTGTTTTTCTATTTAAATTTTTGTTAAATAAATACCCGTGCGATCATTTTATATATATTTAAAAATAAATCAAAAGAACTTTCAATTGAAAAAAAAATTCAAATATTTTTAAATTATCCTTTTTTGGATTCTGGCGCGTGAAATTGAAATCCTTCGAGGTCTCAAAATTTTGCCGTCCGAGGTGAGGACGATATCGGGGATCGTGTTTTCTGTAATTTGGAAACTTTCAATGATCCGCCTCGGGGCCATTTTTTTCCGGGAAACGGGTTCTTTACTCCGATCCATCAATCGTATAGATCTTCTCAGATTCTGCCCTTTCTTCGCTAGCGGCGGCAACGATTCGTCAGTCACAGTATCATTCAATTTCAATTTCCACGGAGAATACGGTTCGATCGGCTCGTAATCCGTCGTCTCGTTCCACAGTCTCCAGTCCGTCACGTATCCGTTATCGTCAAGGTCCATGAGAATTCCGTCAACTCGAAACAGGTACATGAGTTGATCGGTGGAGAGAATGATGCCGAGATCGCGAATTAGGGACATTTTTACAGTGTGTGGCAGTTTTCGAGCAAATAGTGTCGGGCAAAGTTTGTGAGTGAAGCTGAAATTTGAGAGCGTGACCGGGGAATGAGCTCCGCCCCTTTGCAAGCCTTCCTCTACAGCGCAAAAGGGGCGGAACTTGTCCCCCGATTTTGTCATAGTCTCGTTTTTTTCGAATTCAATCGATTTTCAGTCTAATTTAAGCCAGAAAATGTAGTTTTTCATCGATTTTTCAGGGTCTCAAAAATTTTAAAGAAAAATCAGGCTTTTTTAACGCGAAAATTTTTTTAAAAGATTATTCACGAAATAGCTAAAAAAAATTGTTGCAAAAATACTCCCAAACATTTCCAGAAAATTTTGGACCAAGATATCGATTTTTAATTTTTCAGAAAAATCGATATTTTGGTCTGCCATTATTTGCCAAAGTTTCAGGCCAATTTGAGCATTTTCGCTGAATTTTTTGCAGGAAAATTGCTCTTTTTTACAGTAATATTGTGTTTTCAATGGAGTTGCGACACGACATGAGAACGCGAAACTCCGCCCACTTATTTGTGCGCGACCGCGCAAACACAGTGCTATTTGAAGAGACGCAGACGAAAAAGGGATAGCCGACTCATATTTTCATACTGCAACGCGGAACTTTGATGCAAATTTGGTGAAGCTCCGACCACTTTTAAGGGATTTATAACTGGAAATAGGTCAACTTTAAAAACATTAATTTAGTAAAAACACGTTTGTCATTTACCTCAAAGCGTCATTTCATGGCGAATGCGTAATACCAAAAATTGAAAAAAAAAAACGTTTCGAGATTTTAATTATATCTTTTGGGTACTGGGAAGTTTCGAAACTAGGACGATTCGAAACTGGGACTTTTCGAAACTTTAGTGTTATTTTTTGGGCGCTGAGACGTTTCGAAACAAGGACAATTTGAAACTGAGACGTTTCGAAACTTTAGTGTGATTTTTTAGGCTCTGGGACGTTTCGAAACAAGGACGATTTGAAACTGGGACGTTTTGAAACTTTAGTGTTATTTTTTCGGCTCTGGGACGTTTCGAAACAAGGAAGATTCGAAACTGGGACGTTTCGAAACTTTATTTATATTTTTTGGGCTCTGGGACGTTTCGAAACAAGGACGATTTGCAACTGGGACGTTTCGAAACTTTAGTAGCAAATAATGGTGAGACCATGCCTTGCGGGTGATTTTTTAACGTCTAATTAAAAAAAAAAACCACTCACTAATTGACCAATTTAGTGCCGCTGACACTTTTATCGTAACCGTTGATTTTTCCCATCGTGCGCCAAAATCCCAGCGATCGAACTCTCTTCGCCGACAATCCGTCACTGTTATCCAAAATGTGCTTCCACATTTTCAGCTCCAAACGCCACGAAATTTCGAACGACGACGAATGGCTGAGCGCCACCGCGCATCTTTTCGGTATCCGAGTCCAGCTGACGAGTTGGCGGGAGCTGTTCAGCTTGAGTTTTGACATGCATAAAAGGGTGAGGCTGAAAGGAACTTGGTACTTTTTGATTTTCATTTTCCTCGCCAATCTTCGATTTTGAATTTTCGTCAAAAATTAACTTCGTGGCGACTCAACACCGTTCGCGATTCGCAGCAAAAAAATAAGACAAAAACGAAAAAAAAAATAGGATTTTTGGCATGATGCCAATTTTCAATCTTTCAATTTAGCAGATTACGGTAGTACGTACGGTAGAGCGCGCTCTCCTTTGTTTGCGATTAATCATTTTAACAAAGAAATATCAAGAAAAATGTTTTAAATCTCACATTTTCTCTGTCTTTGGCGTCAATGGTGTTCCAAAAACCTGATAAAGCTTTAGAATTTGCAGAAAATTCAGGGCGTCAGTCTGGTATAGTGTCGGCAACATTACTGTGAAGAAACTTAACGATTTGTTGTATTATTTTTTTGCAATTTCTCACTGCTTGTAAATCTCCGGTGAAAAATAGTTGTTGACATGTCCGGCGGCCAGAAATTCGTCGAACAGCGAGTAGAGATTTGAGAATTTTTTGTACGTTACTGTATTGCTACAAGTGGTTTTTTGGAATTTTTTAAACGCCGAAACTTACTGATAAATATAGGTCCACAAAATGCGTTCATCCTCTTTTCTGAGCGGTTTGCACGGTATTGGTAGCTTATTTTCTGGCATTTGGTTTTTCTGAAATTCTGACAATGAGATTTCCCCGAAATGTCAAATTCTGAAAAAAAAATAGTAATATTCCGGGCTACCATAGAGACCATAATTAAGACAATAAAAAAGGGAAAATCAAGGGCATAATTTCTTGTACCCATAATTTATTATAAAATTCAAGATTTTTGGAGTTGAAAGGCAGAAAAAATACAAAAAAAATGAAATTTTTGGCGGGAATGGCTCATGTATTCGACAAGTGAAAGAAGGCTCGAGAGGAATCAAAAATTTGAATTTGAATGCACATAACAAAGAAATGGAGCAAAAAAACTGGGTTCAGCAAATATTTAACAGACATTTGTGAGAAAAAATTGGGAAAAAATGCTCCCGGAATATCGATTTGAAAATTTTCTAGTATAATTTTTTCAGAAAAATGGCAGCAACAAAAAAAACTCATTTTTCAACATCCGGTGGCGGTGGCGGTACGGGTGAGTTCATTTTAGCAATTCTGGACGATATGAAATCCGACGTGGCATTCACACGTTTTCGGAAAACTTCCTGATTTTCGCATCGATCGACCGTGTTCGCGATGAGCTCTTGTTGTTTCAGGCCGAGCGCGCGTTGAAGACGTCCCGGCGCTTTGGAGATTGACTCGGAAATCTTGTGACGAGCCACACTTTCATTGTTGCACTTCTGGAAAATGGGAAAAATGATTGATTTTCTGTAATTTTCCAACGGTACGTTTCGAAACCTGCCATTTCGAAACTGCGTTTTTGCCAATTTGTTAATTTTTTTTTTGGGAATTTAAATCAAGTAGACAACTAGTATGCCGTAAAAACAAAACGAAAAAAGTTTCGAAACGTCCCAGAGCCAAATTTTAGGTAATTTTTTTTCAGAGCCAAATTTTAGGTAATTAGCAAAAAAAAATGCGCGAAAATTCAAAAAATGCTCCCATTGACCTGAAATTTTAGGTTTTCTTGCTTTCGCGTTTTTTTGTTTAAAAAAACCGCGGCTGATCGCGTCTTCCGCAATATTCGGCTCTGGGACGTTTCAAAACAAGACGTTTCAAAACTGGGACGTTTCGCAACTTTTTTGCATTTTTTCGTAGCGTTTTTTGCCAATTGACACCAAAACGCACGCTCGTTAGGTTTTTATTTTTTGCTTTTATCAATTATTTTTATTTTTATGGAAATTTAAATACACTAATACGCCGCAAAAATGCAAAAAAGTTTTGAAACGTCCCAGAGCCCAATAATCGGTTATTTCCTTCTTTTTTTAAAACTATTTCTTTGATTAATTATTTACAAATCGGTCAAAATTGCGCCAGTTTTTCCCACAAAAGGTCTCGAGCGCCTTGCATTTTTTGACAAAGTTGATTAAAATGAGTGCAACTGTAAAAAAGTTTTGAAAAATCACGAAAAACTTAATGGGTTACGGTAGCACTCATTTCAACTGTGTCAAAAACTTCGCTCCGAGACCTTTCGTGGAAAAATTGGCAATTTTCAAAGTTTATGAGCAGCTGCTGAGACGAGAGCAAGAAAAAACGAATATTTTTGAGAAAAATGTAATTTTTTAATGAACCTAATCAAAGTACTGTAGAAAAACGGAAAAAATGACAAACAACTGGGAGAAAACTCGGAAAATGCCCCGATTGGTCTGAAATTTTAGGAGAAACTATCAAAAATGCTTCCGGGTTTGCTCAGAAAATTATGGACCGAAATATCGATTTAAAAAATATAGATTTTTTTTCTGAAAATTGTTAAAATCGATATTTCGGTCGAAAATTTTCTGAGCAAGCCCGGAAGCATTTTTGACAGTTTCTCCTAAAATTTCAGACCAATCGGGGCATTTTCCGAGTTTTTTCAGAGTTGTTCGTCATTTTTTTTTTCCGTTTTAAACTTTTCTACAGTACTTTGAATAGGTCCATAAAAGTCGCGGCCGTCGGATCTCAGGCCTGCTCGGGAAAACCTGATTTTTCGTCATTTCTCAATAAAAACTCACATTAACCGACGAATCTTTTTCTGTAAACGCCTTGACAACCGCCTCGTTAATCATATCAATCGCACTATCGTCCTCATCAATCATAACTCGTTGAATGGCGGCGAGTAGGTCACCGTAGTTCATGTATTTATTGTGAAAAAGCTTCAAATCAAGGGGTGGAATCTCCTCTACAGCTGTCGTTTCATTCAATTCCGAAACTCTCGTCTCTTTTACTTTTTTCGCCGGAGATTTCAAATTCAAAGGCGGCGGTGTTGGTGACGGTGACGGTGCCTCCTCTTCGTCCTCATCACTCTTGCGTTTCTTTTTCGGTGTAGACGTCGACGGCGTCATCGGCTCGTCCTTGATGCTCGGAACTGCATTGCCACAGTCTTCCGTGCCGTTTGTGCTCGGTATCGCCGCAGTTATCGACTCGCCGTCAGTCTCCTCGTCGTCGTTGATCAGCGGCTCCGTGTCAATCGTCTGCTCGCGTGCTTCTCCGTTCAGCCATCTCCAACTCAGAATTCGACGGTTTTGGCCGACTTTTATTTTCACAGAGCATCGACTTTCGAGACTAAAAGATACATGTTATTGGGTATTCTTGGTATTTTTTAATTTGCAGTTTTCAGGATTTTAAATGTGGGCGGAGTCAAAAAACATGCGCTCCGCTGGATTTCTCTTACAATTCAAAAATTTAGGTTTTTTGCCCATTTTTTTTCGATGGTAAGAGTGAGACAAAATTTTTTGTTTTTTTTTGCTGATGATTCGCCGCAGGCAAAAAAATTTTTTTAGAGCCACGGAGGCTTTCTTTTTAACTGGCAGAAATACGTATTTTTTTTTGGAATTTTTTTTGTTAATTTTTTTTAAGCAAAAAAAAATTTTGGGGACAAAAAAATTTTTTTTTGTGAAAATTTTTTTGTCCCACCACCGTTGCGAACAGGCTTGTTCGGAAAATCGGATACCCGAAATTTTTTCCGACTTCAATTTTCGGAAAATTGGATATCCGACATTTTCTCCGATTTTATTTTTCGGAAAATCGATTATCCGATTTTTTCCGATTTTCGAAACTATTATCGTTTTAAAAAATTTGTCACCTCCGATGCCGCGTGAACTTCAAAATTAGGCTCCGCCTCTTCACGCGAATTTCATGAATTAATTATTTTCCTTCACTTTTTGTTCGGGAAAATTTAAAATGGTTAAAATTCGCGTGAAGAGGCGGAGCCTGATTTTAAAGTTCACGCGGTTTTGGAGGTGACAACTTTTTTAAAACAATAATAAAACTGGATTTATTTTTAATTTTGTATTTTCCGAAAATAGAGTCTTAATAATTGGCTTATTTTTTTGAAAAAATAGGAAAATCAACAAATTAATAAAAAAATCAACAAAAAATCAGTTTTGAGAAATTTTTGGTACTTATTGTTAGAAGCGTCACCTAAAAGAACTGCACTTCCCCGATCATTTTCGGAAAATTTTCCGTCGGAATTTTGGTGTTTTTGTAAGATATTTTTTTGGTGTTTTTGTAAGATAAATCTTAACGAAAATGGAAAAAATCCATAATTGCTTGAAAAAAACCCGATTCGCCGTCTGATGACGAAAATTTATATGACCGCTCTTCGATGCGTATTTTTCCGTATTGTCAGTTTTATTCGGGTTTTTTTTTGTTAATTCCAAGATCGTATGCATTGTTTAAAAAAGTATTTCACTTAAAATTATTTTTTCATGTATTGTCGGCCCGCCAAAATTATTAAACGCGCTCCGCTGGACTCAGCGGTATGTGATTTTCATTTTGGTCTCCAAATTATTCCATTTCACGTATAAATTCAACGTGAAATTAAATAATTTGGGAACCAAAATGAAAATCGCATAGCGTTAAGTTCAGAGGAGCGCGTTTGACCATTTTGGCGGTTTGACAATGGCTTGGTAAAGTAATTATGAAAAAGGAAAAACAAATTGTTTGAGCGAATCGTACGTAGTCTGTAAAAATCGCGGCGATACCAGCTAACTTTTGCTCCACAATTTATCGCAGAGGACCGATCATCCATGCCAGGATTTTTTTGAAAAGCATTTTTGGCAAGTGTGATGTGGAACATTTGATGATATACCTTCTATATCTTTACTCTGTTTTTCACGTACCGCAATGGGCGTATTCAAATAAATAAATATCCCTTTAAAAAACTTACATTCGCACAACGTCTTGAGTGACAGGGATATCGAGATGCGTGTAAAGCATCAGCTTCGTATCGTTAGCCAGACCCATATCGTGGAGCGTCGAGCACATTTTTTTGCGAAAACTGCAAATTTAATGCCAATTTATTTTGTTTAGGTACATTCGTCATAAAATCCACTCACTGAGACGACCAATTGCTCGCCGTTTTCGGTGAATTGAACTGACGAATGTAGTCGCCCCAAAACTTCACACCCTTCGGCTGCACCAACTCTGAATTCAACTGTTTCGTATTCCCATCGTACATCCTTTGCAATATGTATTTCCAGGCTCGTAGGTCGTCTTCATAGGTGAACGGTGTTCTTTTGTCGCGCCTTCGCTCCCACGTCATGTCATCCTCCATTTTTGGCGCTCGATCGGCGGTGAGCAGGGATTGGCGGCTGCAAACCGAGTGGGTACGACTGCTGACCGAGTGTTGAGCACTTTGTGGTCGGGAAAAGTCTTCAATCTCGTCGTCTAGAAACAATTCTGCAGATGATTGTCTGAGTGGTTGGGGCACAATTCTTGGCGTCCAATTGGCAATGTTTATTTGTGGAAGAAGTGGTGGTGGTGGTGTTGGCTTTGGTGCAGGTATTGTCACAGACTGATCCACCTCATCATCATCTTCCACGCCTGGCGCTTCTTCCCACGACTGCACGTATCCATCGTCATCCAGCAGAACATCGACACCTTCCGCTTCCAGAAGATAGCGTTTTTGCCTGTGACTCATCGGCACCAGCAGCTCTTTTATCAGCCTCATTTTCAGGTTCGCTCCGAGTTTCTGCTTGTACAATTTTTTCAGCAACTTTCCGTGGAAATGACGAAGGACAATGTACGGCGATTTGATTCCCATCTGACAATTTTCCAGCATTTGATCCCAAAATTCCACCGACATGAGCTTGTTAGCAGTTAGAGTGGGAGCATTTTGAAGTACATGTTTCCAGATCAAGCTATCAAAATCTGGAGATATTACCACGTCGTGCGGCATTCGGTCATCATTGGGCGTCGGCGTCCGCCTTGGCGGCACTTCAACACACTCCTCGTCTCTTATCTCATCTTTCACCGTCACCACCACCACAGGTTGCTGCTCGGCGGTGCCCAAACGTCGACGTTTTGTTTTTGGCGCCGTGAAAAACGTGTAATGGATGAGACAGCGGTCGGCGTCGATGCGAAGTCCGGCTCCACATCTCACTTCGAGCATCGTCTCCACGTGTGGCGAGATTTCAATTTCTAGATTCTTGTACAGCGATAGAATTTTTTCCACGTCCATGTTCGCCTTGTACAGTGCCGGTTCCATTGTTTTCGAGTAGCTGGAAGAAGACTTTTTTTTACAAATACCTTATTTACTCGAATTGTCAGGCAGCCTCTAATAGGCCGGCATGCCGGGCAAATAGAGTAAATGCAGAACTGTTTAGCATGTTTGGAGCATTTATCCCAATTTTTCCATAATTTTTTGGCATTTTATATTGTGTTTTCAATCGACTTGCGACATGAGAACGCGAAACTCCGCCCACTTATTTGTGCGCGGCCACACGAACACAGTGATATTTGAAGAGACGCAGACAGGTAGCGCACAAATAAGTGGGCGGAGTCTCGCGTTGTCATGTCGCAAGTCGATTGAAAACACAATAACAATAAAAATCATAGAAATGTCGATAAATTAAAAAATAAATGAGAAAAAATCAGAAAATTTCACATCAAAATATCGATTTTAAAAATAAAATAAAAATCGATATTTTAGTCTGAAATTTCATTATTTGGCCATCATTTCCCAAAGTTTCAGACGAATTTTATTCATTTTTAGTCATTTTTTGACACTTTATGGTGCATTTCTCCTGATTTTTATAATTTTAAAGAGCATTTTCATTAATTTTTTGTCATTTCTTGACACTTTATGAAGCATTTCTCCTACTTTTTGTCATTTTTATCATTTTAAAGAGCATCTTTCCTAATTTCTGTCATTTTTCGTCAATTTTTGGCATTTTAAAGAGCATTTCTCCTAATTTTCATCAATTTTTGACATTTCAAAGAGCATTTCTCCTAATTATTGTGTTTTCAATCGATATGCGAAATCAAAACGTGAAACCTCGCCCACTTTTTTTCACGCGAAAATTCAAAATGCACTAAAATTTAATGTTCACGTGAAAAAAAATGGGCGGAGTTTCACGGTTTGATGTCGCAAGTCAATTGAAAACACAATATTTGTCATTTTTTTTGTCATTTTACCACGGCCTGCTGGCCAGAACGAGATCGGTAACGTGCTCCACTGCACACGCTTTTTTTCTCTCGGTCTCTTCGACGAGAGCTCTTGGCATGGTGCCAACAACAAACTTTTTTATTTCTTCTTTATGAATGCTGAGTTTTCATGTATTTATTTGACATTTACAGTGGAAAATTTCGGTAAACTTTTGATAAGTTCGAGCAGATCGATTTTCCCGTTTTAATTCTGCAGTTTCTCCATCTGGTCAAACAAATTTATTTAGTTGCCAATTTTTAAAATAATTAAACTCTTCCAATTTATTTTTAAAATTTTTTAAAATAAGGAACAAATAACTATTTAAGCCGCAGTCGGAGTTGCGTTGGTTGGACGACGAAGTGTTTGACTTTTCTGAAAAAAAAAAGAAGAGAAGAGCAACGAGAAAAAAAAAATTACCGAATGGGCCAGCGACTGATCCAAATATAGTAGCCGTGCAGCGCGCTCTCCTATGTTTCTTGCTCCTCAATCATTTTCCGTTCACGATTTGCCTGAAAAAAAAGTTATTATGGCACAATTTTTGCTTTTTTTTAAATAAAAATTATTGCAAAATCGCCTAAACCTAATGGGGTTATTCACGAAATGGCAAAAATGGCAAAAAACGGCAAAAAACTGCGCGAAAACTCGGAAAATGCTCCGATTTATCTGAAATTTTGGGAAATGAGGGAGAAAACTCTCCCGGACATTCCCACAAAATTTCAGACTAAAATATCGCTTTTAAGCATTTTCAGACAAAAAAGCAATAATTCTTAAAAATCGATATTTTGGTCCGAAATTTCGTGGGAATGTCCGGGAGAGTTTTTTCCCTCATTTCCCAAAATTTCAGATCAATCGGAGCATTTTCCGAGTTTTCGCGAATTGTTTTGCTATTTCGTGAATAACCCCATTTAAAAAAAACTGGAATCGGACATTAAAGTGGTGCGAGCATGTTTTTCTTTTAATTTTTTTGAAACTTTAAATCGTCTATTTTTTCTGATTCCAGGATTTTTTTTACTTCAAGCGAAGCATTAAAAATAAAAACATACCAGAACGGCAGCGAGTCTTGCAGTTGTTGTTCTCCATTGTTCCCTGAAATTAAAAATATTATTAAAGTGGCATAATGTATAAAAAAAAAGAAGAAAATAATACATTTCGCAAAAAGAAATTCGGAAATATTACAACAAAGCTCAGAATAATCATTAAAAAATCGCAGAAAAAAACGTGGCAACGAGAAAAGCGTCAACAATATCGAAAAGTGCGTCAGCGATACGTAGCCAACGTGGCTTTGTGCGGTATATACCGTATTAGGTTGCTGCGAAGCGAAAATGCGACCACGCTTATTCCGAATATTTTATTTTTAGGAATTTTGGCGCGCAATTCAAATTTAATTTACCAATGTAGCGCGCAACACACCGTGTTTTACGAGAATTTCTTCAAATTTTAGTCATTTTTCGTCAAATTTTTGAAATTTCAAAGAGCATTTCCATTAATTGTTTGTCATTTTGTGAAATTTACCAGCTTTCCAAAACGTAAATCGAAAAATGCAAAAAATTGAGATAAAACGCTCCGATTTTTCAGAAAATTTCAGAAAAATTATCAAAAATTTTCCAGGACCCGTTCAAAAAATCAATATTTCGGCTCTCAGGCATTTCGAAACGTCCGAGACCCAATATTTCGCTTCAATTCGAACATTTCCAGGTGCATTTTTGACACTTTTTCTAAGAGTTTAAGAGCAATTTCGCCCATTTTTCGGCATTTTTGTCGCTTCGTGATTTTCCTTCATTTGTTTTGTTTTTTTCTTTTTAAAACAAATTATTTGAAACAAAATTCATAAATTTTTGTGAAAATTTCCCGCCAAAAATCGATATTTACCAATTTTCCTCACTAAAAATTCAAAATTCATTTTTCTTCATCTTTTTCGAAAAAAAAAATAGCTAAAATGTGAAAAATTAAAAATTTCATTCCAAAATAATTTATTGATCATTTTTTGACTTTTTTTTTTGCAGTCTCAGAAAAAATTTCAATTTTTAAATTAAATTTTCACTCACAATTCCGCAAGTTGTTGTGACGTATATGGCAGATCGTTCTGTTTCAGATAACTTTCAAACAGCTTCGGTCCAATCTCTTCATAGTTTTGATTGGTGACCATATTTCTGAAATTAATATTCCATGAAAACCCATAATTTCCATATAAACTCACTCATAAATGTACTCCCATAGGGCAATTTCGTCATCTATTGACGGTCCGCCGCGATTCTTCATTTTGGGTCGAGGCATTTCGGCTGGAAATGAAAGTGAAAAAAAGAAAACAAAAATTTAGACAAAAAGAGCAGAAACATTGCCAATTGGATGATAGATAGGCTCCGCAAGAAAAGAGCAAAGAGAGAGATATATAGAGAAGAGACACAGAGAAAGAAGCATGCGCACAATAAATAAAGTAATGTGGGCCGTGGGCCCACATTAAGCGCCTCAGTGAAACACACTAAAATCGACTCTACACACACAGCATTTATTGGGGCAAATGCCCTTACTATTATTGTTTTAAAAAAGTTGTCACCTGGCGAGAGGCGCGAATTCAAAAAATAGGCTCCGCTTTCTCGCCGAAATATTCTCACTTTAAATCAAAAGTTGGCATAATTCGCTTCAAAATAACAATTTTATAAAGGTTTCCAGGAAAAATTGTAAGGCACTAGACAAAAATTCGACGCATAAAATCGCGCGCACCGCGAGTGCAAATTGGCGCGCGAAGAATTGCAGAAATATTTCGGCGAGGAGGCGGAGCCTATTTTTAAATTCGCGCCTCTCGCCAGGTGACAACTTTTTTAAAACAATAATACACTTAGGTGCTACCTCGGAATAAAACTCGCTCGGAATAGAACTGTAGCGATATAGAACTTGCTTCGGAATATAACTGTTCGGAATCGAACCGTTCGGTATAGAACTGTAGCGAAAAAAAACTGTAACGAAGTAGAACTGTTTGGAATAGAACTGTAGCGAAATAGAACTGTTTCGGAATAGAACCGTTTCGGAATAAAACTGTAGCGAAATGGAACTGTTTCGATGTAGAACTGTAGCGGATTAAAACTGTTGCGAAAAAAAACTGTTTTGGAACAGAACTGTCCCGAAACAGAACTGTAGCGGAATAGAACTGTTTTGGAATAGAACTGTAGCGAACAGAACTGCCTAAAATGGAGCTGTACAAGAAGAACCACTGCGCGAAATTGAAATCAATAACCCACCATGTACAACTGAATACTTATTCGAGCTGCTCTAGCTTTCCTGGGTCACTACAGCTCCACTTCAGGCGGTTCTGTTTCGCTACAGTTCTGTTTCGGGACAGTTCTATTTCGCTTCAGTTCTATTCCACTACAGTTCTATTCCAAAACAGGTATATTTCGCTACAGTTCTAATTCGCTGCAGTTCTATACCGAAACAGTTCTATTCCGAAACAGTTCTATTCCAAAACAGTTCTATTTCGCTACAGTTCTATTCCAACCAGTTCTATTCCGAACAGTTTTATTTCGCTACAGTTATATTTTACTACAGTTTTATACCGAAACAGTTCTATTCCGAAACAGTTCTATTCCAAAACAGTTCTATTCCGAGGTAGCACCTACACTTACAAGGGGAAAAACTAAAGCGGGGAGACAGATCGGGTCGGGGGAAAGTACAGAAGAATAGGGGCAAGCGATAGAAAAATTAGAAAATGACGAGTAACCTCCCGAATGAGGTTTTTAGGGCCTTTTATAGCCTTTTCTTGAGCGCTTTCGAGCGCAACGATTAGGCGGGAAAGATTTAAATCCGGGTGCGAGAGCGAGAGAGTCCATTCATGAAACCATTCGGAATTCCTAACGAGATCAGCGAGACGCAGGGTGATCGAGGGTTATCCTGGGCTAGCCCGGACATTAAAATAACGAAGGGGGACCGCTTTTTATCGCGGCGAGACCCAATATAGCAATTTTAAAAAAAGTGTCCATATATCCAAAAGTGTTCATTTGGTTGTTTTCTCACAAAAAAAGAAAATTAGAAGAAGAAAAAAAAAACAAAAAAAATTGGTAAAATCTGAGAAAAACAGAAAAAAAAGAGCGAGAGATGGAGAGAGAAGGAGAGCGAAATCAGAATTCATCACAACTTTTGTGCAATGCAAAAAAAAATTATATTAAAACAAAAAAAGAAATATCGACTAATACGGCTGTTGTCCACGACCACGTCCACGGCCAGCCGGCGGCGGTGGTCCGCGACGGACCGGTCCAGGTGGTCCGCCGCCTTCAAATTGCGGCATCCACGATGGATTTTGTGGTGGCGGAATTCCAGTGGCGCTGGCTTGGTCGGGCTGGAAAAAAAAATCGTGTCATGCGGTGCGGTTGATCAGTGTCAATCAAACAGCGTGATAAGCAGGGCTGGGCGTGAAAAAAAAATTTATTTTAGAAATTCCGTAAAATTTAAAATTTTACAGTACTTCGAGATTTAAATTTTAGTTCTCAAATTATTTTGCCGGTTTTTCTTTATTCTTGTTTTTTTCTGCGTAAAAATGACGAATTCGGGAATTTTTATTTTGAAAAAAACCTCTGAAAAGCGTCATTTTACTGAACTTTTATTCTTCAAAAGGATTTCCGGAAAATCCTGATTTTCAAATTAAAAAATTAACTACATTTTCCGCTAAAATTGTTAATTTTTGCTTTAATACTTTAAAAAATCGATAATGGGGTTATTCACGAAATTGCAAAAAATGGCAAAAAACTGCGCGAAAACTCGAAAAATGCTCCGATTGACCTGAAATTTTGGGAAATAAGGGGGAAAACTCTCCAGGACATTCCCACGAATTTTCAGACCAAAATATCGACTTTTAAGAAAGATTTATTTTTTTTCTGATTATGCTTAAAGGGGGTGCCAACTTTCTGGGGAAAGTGGCTTAAAATATACTCTTGGATGGGGGATTTACGAATATCAAATCGAAATCGAACAAAAAATTTTTTCTGATTTTTGGCGAATTTTACAAAAAAAAATAGAAGACCACGGGGAGTACACGACTTGGCGCGAAATTCAAACGCCATTTTTCTTTTTCATCATTGTTCTCCCGTGTTTTTCCAATATTTTTGCTTTAATCTTTGGGAAATATATTACAAACATCATTTCGTGTTTTAAAATATCAAATTAACGCGTGTTGATCACAAAAGTAACGATAAAACAAATTCGGAACAAAAATTCTCATACCTTCTTTTTTTGTCCCTTTTCCTGCTCAATTCCGCATTAAGTTCACTCTTTTATCTGTAACGTTTATATTTGAACAATAAATGTTTACAAGAAATTATTTAAAACGATGAATCGAACGAAAGGCGAATATCGATTTTTCGATTTTCATGACTAAACTGTATTTTCGCGATTATCTAAAATTATAATAGGCGATTAGAGCATGTTTATCGAAAATCGATAATAAAAACGAGGAAAATTGCACGAAAAATGAATATTTCTGGTGAAAATGGATCTTTCTAGAAACCGCGGCCGCGGGTTTCCTAGTCCACGGCCACGATTTTCGTGTACTCCTCGTGGTCTTCTATTTTTTTTTGTAAAAATCATAAAAAATCAGAGAAATTTTTTCGTGCGATTTCAATGTGATATACGTAAATCCCCCACCCAAGAGTATATTTTAAGCCACTTTCCCCACAAAGTTGGCACCCCCTTTAAAATCGATATTTTAGTCTGAAATTTTGGGGTAATGTCCGGGAGAATTTTTTCCTTCATTTCCCAAAATTCCAGGTCAATCGGAGCATTTTCCGAGTTTTCGCGCAGTTTTTTGCCATTAAAAAATTTTCCGATCAAGCCTAGTTTGCATAGGAAGAAAACGGTAGGAAAATTCGGCTCTGGGACATTTCAAAACTTTTGTGCATTTTTGCGGCGTACTAGTATATTTAAATTTTCATAAAAATAAAAATAATTGATAAAAGCAAAAAATAAAAACCAAATGAGCGTGTGTTTTGGTGTAAATTGGCAAAAAAGTTTCGAAACGTCCCATCCATTATTCTTTCCGGTGTCAGTAATAAAATTGATTTTTCCTGAACAATTTTAAGATTTTTACAGATTTAAATCCGTTAAAATAAATAAATTTTACGCCTAGCCCCTTATAGGACGTCCAAAGTAAAAACAAGCGCAAAAAAAGACGAAAAAAGGCGTCCAAAGTAACTTTGTTTTTGCGTCTTTTTTCTCTACAGTATTCCGCCAAACCTGCACATCTTGGTGACGTGCGAAGTGAATAATTTGAATTTCAAATGTTTATTTTGTTTGAAAACCTGTTTTCAGTTGTTTTTTTTGTTTGATCTGCAGGTTAGGCGGTTTACTGTGGAAAAAAAACGCAAAAACCTAGTTACTTTGGACGCCTATTTCCGTCTTTTTTTGCGATTTTTTTTTTACTTTGGACGTACCATTAGAAACACTTACCCTTGCTCCAGCCATTCTCGGATCTCTTCTTGGATCCATTCTCTGCATATTCATTCCCATTGGTTGTCCGTCTCTCATAGGAGGTGGGACACCTCTTCCCATAGATGGTGGCGGGGCATCTCGATGCATTGGAGGGGCATCGCGAGGCATCTGATGGCCGTCTCGATTCATTGGAGGGGCATCTCGATTCATCGAATAGCCGTCCCGATGCATAGATGGAACATCGCGATTCATTGGAGGGGCCTCTCGATGCATTTGTGGAGCGTCTCGATTCATCGAATAGCCGTCACGATTCATTGGCGGAGCATCGCGAGGCATCTGTTGGCTGTCTCGGCTCATCTGATGACCATCGCGATGCATCGGTGGAGCATCTCGATTCATTGGAGCTCTATCTCTATTCATTGGCGGAGCATCTCGATTCATCGGAGGCCTATCACGATTCGCGGGTGGTCCACCCATTCGCCACGAATCCGGTCCACTTTGCTGCTGTTGAGACTGTTGTGGCGGTGCCATTTGTCGCATATCCACATCAGAAGATCCGTTTGGTCCGCCAGCAGATCTGTAGTCAATGTCTCCAGCCGGAGGAGGTGCTCTCGGCGGTCCCCCACCCGCCATCCATTGTCCCTCCCGTGGTGGTTGTAACGGCGGTCCTCGTCGGTTGTCAAACGAAGATTGTGGTGGTGGCGGTCCTTGATCTCTGCCTCCTCTCCATGATCCTGGTCCTTGCGGTGGTGGTGGTGGTACTGAATGGAATTCCTGCGATGGGCGTGGCTGACTGGGTCCGAGAAGAGATCCTCCGGTGGTTGGAGGTCCTAGGAATGATTTCGAAGGAGGGCCCATATAAGAGGGACCTCCGTGATGCTGCATCTCCCCTCCATCATCCCTTCCCAATCCACCAATCATCGACGAAAAATCGTCAGACCCCGCACCAATCCCCTTCGAATTATTCCACATTCTCTCAAACTGACGTTGCGCCTTCTTTGCCGGTGGCTGTTTGATCAAAGTCCTCTTCGCGCCAATTTGCGGGCCCAGGTTCTGTCTTGTCAGGTCATCCGGCACCAAGAGTGTCGAGTCGGACGTCAAGTGCACATCTCTGCTCAACTTTTGGTATAAATCATCGTCCAGTCCCATTCCCGGAATGAACGTCTCCATCATTCCGTCATCGCGCTCGTCGAGCACCGCTCTCATCGGCGCCATGCGTGGCTCTCGTTCCTTATCCAAATGGCCAATCATCGTGGTGTTGGAGAGTCCGAAAATGTCCTCCGCCGTGTCGCCAGGCCGATTTCTAGCCCAGAATTTTGTGTTATTGTCGTTGGAGCCGGTGGCGAGAATGTGGCCGAGTGGGTGCCACTTCATCGACCAGATCGCTTGATCGTGAGCGTGCTCGAGCAGACCAATCTCTTTTTCATTGTCCACCATCCAGTAAACTATGGAACCGTCTCCACCGCCAGAGACAAAGAGTCCTTCGTGAATTGGGTGCCAGGCGAGCGCTGAAATTCGTATTTTGTTCAATTAATACCTACGTTGATTTTAGGCATAATAATGGTCTCTTTTTCAGTTTCTTATGGCCCTATTCAGCGCAGGAAAAAAAAACCGATTTTGGGGTTTTTTTCCCTATGCAGGTTGTTTTTCAGGAAAAAAAACCCATCGCATCGAAATCCGGCAGTGAAAAATGCAATGCTCCTTTAATTTTCAATGGGAATTCGGTTGAAATTTAAAGGCGCATCGAGTTATTTCTTCGGCCGGTCTCGACACGACGTCAAAAAAACCTCCGACTACTGTAGTTTTTTGTCTTTTTTCCTCAATTTTGCATAGGGCAAAAACCACGAAAATCGTTTTTTTTTCCTGTACTGAATAGGTCCATTACTATCCGTTTTATGTTAAAGCTACAGTAAGCAGTAGCGAAACTCCGCCCCCTTAAGTTTTTCAACTGGACGCGGGGGTACGACAGAATAGAAATAGGCGAAATAGAAATGCTACAAAAAATAACTGGAAAAAATAGAACTGAGCGAAATAGAAATGCTACGAAATAGAACGGCTACAAAATAGAAATGAGCGAAATAGAAATGCTACAAAATAGAACAAATTTTGGCGATAGAGCGCGTTTGCATTATTTTTTCAATTGCTCAGTTTTTCGCCGATTTTCCATTTTTTTTTTGCTGAAACTGCATTGATTTCATACCTTTCTTCATTTTCGATGTCGTTAATTGCGTAAAATATCTGAAAATTACTGAAAAATCCTATAATAATCAGAAAATTCGAAGAATAATGCAAACGCGCTCCATCGCACCGATTTCTATTTCGCCCATTTCTATTTTGTCACATTTCTATTTCGCGCTGTTCTATTCCGCTCATTTCTATTTTGTAGCCGTTCTATTTTTTCCAGTTCTTTTTTGTAGCATTTCTATTTTGTAGCATTTCTATTTCGCCTATTTCTATTCTGTCGTACCCCCCTGGACGCAGTGCAAAAATGTGAGCGGGTGTGTCATCTCGTCATCTCTGCGTCTATTATAGCCGGCAAGAATATTGAACCGATAATAGAAAGAGTCGGGTCAGGTGTGGGACCAAAAAAAATTGTTACGGTTTTTTTTTTGTAGAGCGGCACAGGCGAAAAAAAAATTCCGGTTTTTGGACAAAAAAAACTCTAATGGACCTATTCATAGGATTCGTTTTTTGACATTTTCAAACATTTTTAAACGTTTTTCAACATTGTTTGACATTTTTTGACATCTATGAATAGGAAAAAAACAAAAAAAAAAAACAATTTCTACAGTACTTTGAATAGGTCCATATTTTTTAACGAAAACTTGGAAAATTTCCATTTAACTGGCAGAAATACGCATTTTTTGAAATTTTTTTTTTGTGTTTTTGCACGGTTTCCAGGATCTGAAAAGTAGGCGGGGCCGAGCAAACGCGCTCCACTGGAATTTTGGCACGAAATTCAAATTTTGAAGCGTTTCTTGTGTTTTTCGGGAAAAAAACATAAATTCTTAATTTTTCCCAAATGTGCTCCATCGGAATTAAAGCATGTGAGGTTTTTAGAAATTTTTTAAGCCTAAAAACGTCGAATTTGGTTCAGCCACCATTTCGGAATAATCGTTTTTAGCATTTCGGAGCTAAACAAGTGAGTTGTTTGGTGTTTTTGCAGGATAAATCTTTACGAAAATCGAAGTTTGAGCAATTTTTTGGGGAATAATTCACTTTGGTAATGGAAAAAATCTATTTTTTCTTGTTCTTTTCTTTTTTAATGTATTTATTGTATTTTTTAATACCAAAAAATTGCCCAAACTTTGATTTTCGTAAAGATTTATCCTGCAAAAACACCAAAAACTCATTTTTTAGGTCCGCAATGCTAAAAACGATTATTCCGAAATGGTGGCTGAACCAAATTCGACGTTTTTTGGGTTAAAAAATTTCTAAAGACCTCAGCTAAAATTCAGTTGGAGCACATTTGGGAAAAAATTAAGAATTTATGCTTTTTTTCCCGAAAAACATTTAAAAAATGCCTCAAAATTTGAATTTCGCGCGAAAATATCATTCAGTGGGCGCGTTTGCTCGACGTGTTTTGGTAAATTTTTGAAGGAAAAAAACAATTTTTTGTGGAATTTTTTTGTCCCTAATGAAGCTCTGGGACGATTCGAAACTATTGATAAACTTCGGCCAAGGATGCGCTAAAAATTCAAAAGTTTCGAAACGTCCCAAAGCCAGATTAAAAAAGCAAACACTCACATATAACTTCCTTCTTGTGCGCCCGGTACGTTCTAAACTCTTTCATCATCCGGATATCGTACATTTTCACCAAATGATCCCTTCCTCCGGTCAACAGCCAGTTTCCGTTTCTATTAAACTCCACCGCCATCACACTGCTCTTGTGCTCTTGAAGCGTAGCCAGGCACGATCCGGACTTGGGGTCCCAAATCTTGACGGGCTGTTGAGTGTCTCTCGATCCGGTCACCAACAATCCTTTCGTCGGATGCCAGTCTATGCATCGCACTTCCGCTCCGTGGCCTCTCAGTACACGCTCTTCAGAGTACCGTCCGAAATCCCATATGCGTGCGGTTCCGTCGTCAGAGGCGGTGGCGAATTTCACGTCAGTTGGTGCAAAACTGAATAGGGGTAAATATAAAAGGTGGTTTAAAATGCAGTGTTGGGCTCAAAACTACTACGCATTACTTTTTCAAAAATAAACAAAAAAAAACTCACGCCAAACCCCGAATCGCTTCATCTTTGTGAGCCGAAAACATGTGAGCATTGTTCATATTCGGTTGCCAATATTTCACGTAACCTCCCTGATCGGCTGATAGAAGCCATTGCTCGTTGGCCGACCATTTCAGAGCTCGGATCGCAGAGTCGTGCGCCTGGAAATTGTTTGGCGTCATTTAAAATGCATTTTTGTGAAATTTGATAATTCAATTATTGCGTTTTTAATCGACTTGCGAGTCGACATGAAAACGCAAGTCAAGTCTTCATTCACCGTTCTATCTGCGTCTCTTTAAATAGCACTGTGCTTGTGTGGTCGCGCACAAATAAGTGGGCTGAGTTTCGAGTTCACATGTCCTAAATCGATTGAAAACACAATAATTGTTAAAAATTGATGCAAAAATTTGGGAAATGGTGGTAAAAATGACTCAGGACAGAAAATTTCAAATCAAAATATTTTGGTCTGAAATTTTCTGTCCAAGGCTATTTTTGCAATTATTTCCAAAAGTTCCATGAGCATTCTCCAGTCATAAAAACGTTTGCGCATTAATTTTAGGGTCTAAAAAATTTATTTTAAAGCATTTTCATGAATTTTTTTGCATTAAAATGTTGGTCAGGCCCAGTGGAAAACCGTTTTCCGGAAAATTTAAATTTACGTCTCATTTTTAGTAAACACTTTTTTTGGGCTCTTAGACGTTTCGAAACCTGCCATTTCGATACTTTTTTTGCATTTTCGTACCGTTTTTCGCCAATTAACACCAAAACACACGCGAATTTTTTCTTTTCGTTTTTAATAATTATTTATATTTTAAGAATTTAAATCCACTAGTATGCCGGAAAAATGCACAAGTTTCGAAACGTCCGCCCGTCCGGTTTTCCTGTCGTTTTCGAGTTTTTTTTTGCAAAAAAAAAACATTTTTTATATTATCTGCCCGCCAAAGTGGCGCTCCGCTGAACTCAACTCTATGCGATTTTCATTTTGGACTCCAAATTATTTGATTGCACGTTGAATTTATAACATTTTTAGGGATTCCGTAAAAATTTTAAAGCGAATTTGTTTTGAGTTTGATAATGGGGTTATTCACATAACCAGCAAAAAAAAAGCGAACAATTTGGAGAATGCTCCGATCATTCTGAAACTTTGGAAAATCATTTAAAAAATACTCCCGGCAATGTCATGCCCAGAAAATTTCAAAACAAAATATAGATTTTTCCCGAAACTCATTAAAAATCAATATTTCGGTCGGAAATTATTCTGGGCATGTCATGGCCGAGAGTATTTTTCAAATGGTTTCTAAAAGTTGTAGACCGATCGGAGCTGGTTTAATCAATTAATTTTCTTTACTGAACAGCGCAGCGCAATTCGAAATTTTACGGAATCCGTAAAAAATAAATGTTACGGCTAGCCCTAAGCCTTCCATACTGTCCAGCAGATAAGATAAGCATTCCCGGCTTGAAATCGTCTACTTTATATTGACACTGAAAGAAACAGAAAAAAAGAAAATAATTCAAACCCTTTATTCACATCAAATCCGGCGATTCCGGCGACCGCAATAGAAACGATGTGAATACTTTATTATACGGCATCGAGCAAAAAAAGCATTTAGACATTCAACCTCCTCGTCATTTTTCGTCTAGTTGTGGAAGAAGTCATTACCTGAAGAATTGTCTCAAAATTGAACGCAGTGCCATTCCACAGCGTGAATTCACCCGTTTGACATCCAGTGATCAGACGTTTGCCTTCTGGAGACCACTGAACAGCACGAAATAACAAATTAATGGAAAAAGAGGGTGGCAAAACATACGCAAACGCTGTAAACTGGACACTTGACTTTGTTCATGGCAGTTCGAATGAATTTGGTCAAAATGCAATCGACAGGAGTGTCAGGTGTGGCATCCGCCGGTAAGGCCATCGGTTGGTAGAGGATGTCGGGCTGAAGTAGCACTCGCTGCCGTCCGTATTGCCATAGTCGATTCTGGATGAAAATTATGG
This sequence comes from Caenorhabditis japonica, assembly GCA_963572235.1. Taxonomy (NCBI): domain Eukaryota; kingdom Metazoa; phylum Nematoda; class Chromadorea; order Rhabditida; family Rhabditidae; genus Caenorhabditis; species Caenorhabditis japonica. Next base: position 17,654,358 of record OY754343.1, on the reverse strand, counting down.
AAATTTAAGCATTTTCATTTTTGCATTAGGGGCTTACTAAGGCTGCGCACAAAGTAACGCTAGATTTGCATGATTTTGAAGTCGTTTTTACAAAAAGATGTCATGTCTTTTTACAAATCTTACGGTAAATGTTATTTTTTCAGCCGATTTTCTCAACATTTTGCGGCAAATTGACGTTTTCTGCGCTTTTAATGGGGCTATTCACAAAACCGGAAAAAAAACTTCGGGAAAAATTCTCCTGTACACGCTCACAAAATTTTGGACTGAAATATCGATTATAAAAATTTTCAGAAAAAAAATCGATATTTTTAAAATCGATCCAAAATTTTGTGAGCGTGTACAGGAGAATTTTTTCCAATTTTTCCCAAAATTTCAGGTCAATCGGAGCATTCTCCGATTTTTCCCGAAGTTTCATTTCCATTTTCTTCCTTTTTTCCGGTTTTGTGAATAACCCCATAAAGATATTTTTCGATAAAGTAAATTAATTTAGCCCTAATTAGAAGGGTTTGCGTCATGTAACCACTGTTTTTTTCTTATTTAAAGTAAATTTCCATTGTTTCGATTTTTGGCTGCCAATCGGCGGCTATTGGGCTGCTATTTAACTGCTATTTGACGGCTGTTTGGCTGCTATTTGGGGACTGTTTGGCTACCATTCGGCGGCTGTTTGGCTGCTATTTGGCGGCTGTTTGGCTGCTATTTGGCGGCTGTTTGGCGGCTAATTGGCTGCTATTTGACGGCTCTTAGGCTGCTATTTGGGGGCTGTTTGGCTGCTGTTTGGGGGCTGCCTGGCTGCTATCTTGCGGCTATTTGGCTGCTATTACAAGTATCTGAAAATTGGAGAGCCGGAATAGAACTGCCCGAAAATTATGGAGGAATTTTTCGAAAATACACTCGGTTTTGAAACGTCGCGGAGCCCCATATAAATCAGGGGTCTGTTTATTTTAGGGAAACCGCTAAATTTTAGGAGACCCTTCTATTACAGAAATTCAACGTGAAATTAAGTTACCTCGCATTGATTCAACACAGTTGACACAAAATCCACATGCCTCCGAACGTTGGCCACATTCTTTCGCAGCCGCCGTCCCGGACCATCACCCATCACATCGTTCATACCAGCGTCGCGTTGAAACCGATTCACCACTTGCATTCTCGCCTGCGGTGGCGCCACTTGCATCGAGGAGGACGACGTTGACGGCTGTATCGTCAGTGTCACGTTCGGCACCGCCATCGGTCTCTGCATCATTCCACCGTTCATATTGAAAGAAGCCTGCGGAAAAATTGAGAAATTAATTGTGGGAAAATGCTCCGAAAAAATGTCAAAAATAATCATATTTGGATCGAACCGAAATTTCAATTTTTAAAAATCGAAATTTTCGTTAAAAATTTTCTATTTCGTGCCTGGGAATATTTTTGACATTATTTTCCGAAGTTTCAGGTCAATCAGAGCATTTTCCTAGAACTTTTTTGGCTATTTATTTCGTGAATGTTATGTGTACACGAGCGACTGGTGCTGACGACGCTCCGATGTTCCGCAGTTTTTCACTGTTCCGCAGAGCACATAATAATCCAAAAAATAATAAAAACCTACCATATTTGATACTGCTGTCATTCTTAATAGTCTCTTGAACTCATTGGCCGGCTGATTATCTGGAAAAGCTCGAGAAAATTCAACGGATTTTTATAAAAATGTAATCTCTTGTGTATACGGCCGGTTTCATTTTTGTGCTATGCTTTTATCAGGGAATTTTTTAGCTATTATGGATTCGAGGCGTAGCGACACGTTGCTGTGCGCCAGCAAAATGAAAACAATTTGCAAAAAATTGCTTTCTCTCTCGCCGCCAAGAGCTGAATCGTGGCGGGACCCAACATTTGCTGACGCATAACTTGACACGCTGTCTCGCAACGGGCGTATGCCAAATTCCGCTTAACCGCCGCTTTTCCACGGCTAATAGCCATTTATACTTCGCCTGTTCTTGGGGCCGTGTGACGCTTCACAAATTTCTGTATCCATGGTGCTCCTTCCAGCTCATAAGCCATTTTCAACGGCTAATAGCCATGTAGATGCCTATATCTGCCAATCCACGCCAAAAATTCCCTGACAACGCAATCCGGCCTTATGGGGTTATTCAGGGTCGGAAAAAAATAGTTTTTTTCCTTTTTTTCCTTATTCAAATGACGGAAAAAAAAGAAAAAAATCCGTGGCCGCGAGAGTTTTTTTCCGTTGCTTTTCTAGGCCATCGAAAAAGTTTTTTAGGCCCTCGGCCGTGAGACCTGCGAAATATCGATTTACGGGCGAATAATTTTTGAAAACTGGACTCGCGCGCAGGTCTCACAGCGGAGGGCCTAAAAAACTTTTGCGATGGCCTAGAAAAGCAACGGAAAAAAACTCTCGCGGCCACGGATTTTTTTCTTTTTTTTCCGTCGTTTGAATAAGGAAAAAAAGGAAAAAAACTATTTTTTTCCGACCCTGAATAACCCCATTACACACAAAAAATTAGGGTAATTAAAATTTATGTTTTTTTTTGCTTTTTAATGAATTTTGGTAATTTTTGAGTTAAAAAATGTCGAGGAAAGCAAAGAAAAGTGCACTAAAATTTTGGGAAAAAATGTCAAAAATTGCATTTTTGGAAAAAAAAATCAATACTGACTTTGAGAAAGAGAGAAATCAAATATTATGTACTCGCCACGGAGTGACACTACGCTGTAAATTGCTTTAGTGCAAAGTGTCACTCTGTGGTGAATACGCAATGCAGAAAAACATAGAATTTTGGCCAAAAAATAAAACTTTTTTCATCAATTTTTCGCCGTAGCGTGTCAAAATCGTGGCACAACCAGGTAACTTTTGGCGAATAATTTATAAAAGTGTCACTTCGTGAAAAATACGTAAAAAATGACAATTTTTCAGCAAAGCTCATAGAAACGACTTTATGGGCATAATCCAATGCAAAAATGAATTTTTCTACATTTTTGTAGATTTTTCTGCATTAAAATTAGAAAAAAAAAGTATTTTATTGAATAAAAGTCGATAAAAATAATCAAAAATTGGCCGAAAAAATTTCGGAATCCCTGAAAAATTGCGTACCCTAAAACACTAGAAATGACGCCATGGTGAACGACAGGCATAATATTTGACGCGCAAATATTTTATTTTTTTGAGAAAAATAAAAGGGACACAGTGAATCTTTTACTACGTGCCGATGCGGATCCTAGGCCATTTTGAGAAATGTTCTCTTCCATGAAAGAAATCCTGGAGCTATTTTGAAAATGAAGGCCAAAATGAAAAATCGGCCCAATAAATATTGTTCTTCGTTTAATTTACTACCTTTTTAAAAAAAAGTTGGCTCAAATCGGTGCACTACCGGCTCTAGCAAATTTGTTAAAGGTGTCGCGGCCTAGTAAAAAAGTATCGAATGTTCTCTTCCATTTTCAGTTTTTTGTACTTTTCGGGAAAATAAAGGCCTAAATTAAAAATCGGCTCAATAATTATTTTTCTTCATTTAATTAGCTACGTTTTTAAAAAAAAGTTGACCCGAAACGGGCTGCCACCGACCCCACAAGATTTGTTTAAGGTACGGCCTAAGTTTCGCCATTAGCTAATAGAGACCTGAAACTTGTCGCATGACTGTTTTCAACTGTTATTTATTTTTGCACGTTCTTTTAGATGTTTTTCCTTTGAATTGCATACCATTTGTTCGTAAAATTGCAATTTCTTCACCAGGTAATTCGAAAACGAAGCCATTAGAAAATCTGTGCCAGCCTTTTGCAACTAAATCCCGCCCACTTTTTCGCTGATTGGTGGACTTTTGGTCAAAGAAATTTTGGCTTGACGTAGTAAAAGATTCACTGTGAGGGAAAAGAAGAAGAAAAAACAAGAATTGAGAAGAGAGATTTGAAGAAAGTCACGTTGCTCTCGCCGGCTGTCTCGTCTCATCAATCGGACTTTTCAGTTTAATTTTCACATTTTTTGTCAAGTATTTACACGACGATTTGTTATGATATTTATTTAAATAATCTAAAAATATCAATATTAAATAAAAAATATATAAAAAAGCAAAAAAGATGGGCAAAAATATCGAAAAATTGTCGAAAAACATTTGAAAAAACAAAAAAAAAAAAAGACAACCGTAACCCAGATTTAAAAAATTACAAGTGCCGCAGGCGTTTTTGCAAGCACCGTGCACACATCTTTTTAATCGATTTTTTTTATTTTCCTTCAGAATTTATCGATTTTTTCCTAAATTTTAGTCCTTTTTCAGTTTTTCCGAGTTGAAAAATGCAAAATTCGATATTTTCTTTCCGATGATTATACGCCACGTTATTTTCAATAGGTCGGAGACGGATTTCTGCAATCACCCACAAGTTATTTATAAAAGTCACATTTTTTTGTTTTTTGACCTTGAAAACGACTAAAACAACTTGTTTATTGTTGGTCGCCCCGTCGGCGAACAAACAGATAACAAAACAGTATCACTTGCCGCCGCAATCGTCTCGTTTTCTTTTTTTTTCACCTGGCTAATCATTTATTTAAATTTTCAGATTCTGATGGGAGCAAATGGTGACGAGATTAGAATTATTGTTCTCGAAGATGGCCAACATTTAGACAGTGTTATCAGGAAAATTGAGAAAGGTTAGTGGATTTTACGATTATCGTGTAAAAATTGGAAAAATACATTGAAACTTTGAAAAATAATGTAAAAAAATATTGCCGGGCATGATAGCTCAAAAACTGTTTAAAAAATAGCTGAAAAATGGATGTTTTTTCAAAATTTGACGACTTTTGTCTTTTTATGTTGCAATTTTCGTTATTAGAAGACGTCCACGAATTTTCTAGCTCCCGCATTTCTAAAAAAAATTCAATTTTTCCAAAGATTTATGCAAAAAATTAGGAAATTTCGATTATTACTACGTATTCCCGAGTACGTGAGATGTCGTAAAATGGGTCTCGCCACGATCGGTGTATGCACACTTGTAAACAATCTACAGTACTTGGGATACTGTAGATTTTTTACATTTTCGACATGCGTGAATTGGAAAAATCATTTTATTTTTCTACATGAATGACCTCCTGAGTATAAAATATAAGTTTTAAAAAACAAAAAAATTACAGGAAAAAATTCGAAAACAAATATTCAAATCAACAAGTGTGCAAACACCGATCGTGTCAAGACCCATTTTACGACATCTCACGTACTCGGGAATACGTAATAACTATCATGAAAAAATAATTTAAAATATTTGAATTTGCCGCCGCCTTGTGTACTCCTTTTAGAAGATTTTTAAATGTTATGCATTCTCCGACAATTTTTGGTTAGTAGCCGTCGAATTTGGGGCGGAGCGTACGCCAAATGCATGTGACAGAGAATTCGAATTTGACGACTATTAGCCGTTTTCGATGACTATTGTGTTTAAAAATAAAACCACGCCTACTTTTGGGCGTGCCAACACCCGATTTCATTCGAAGATGCAAAAAAAAAATAAAAGAAAACAGTAAAAATTGAAACTTTGTTGTAATATTTGTTCGAGTTGCCGCCGCCTCGTGTACTCTTTTTGGACTTTACGTCGGAAGCCGTTTTCCATGGAAAACCCCTTCTTTTGCGCCGATTATTTACCGCGTCAAATCCGCACCAAACCTGTCTCGATTAAGGCTCTCATAGCTGTTTTCAATGGATCTCGGACGTTTTGAAAGTTTGACGTTTCGAAAATGGTTCTGAATTTTTTCGTCGCGGTGTTTGCACACAGTCATTTTCAAATGCTTTTCAAACACCGCAACGAGCCGTTGAAAACAGCCATAATTGGCACAGGTTTGGTTGCGGATTTGGTGGTATGGTATGTGGCTCAAAACCGGGAGTTTGACATCGAAAGCGGCTAATAGCCCAAAATGCCAATGTCAAATCTAAAAGGAGTACACGAGGTGGCGGCAATTTCGAACAAATTTATAATTTTTTAAAACCATTTCTCTAGTTTTTCGAACATCCGAGAGCCGTAAACAAATTTCCTGATAAATATTTTTTTTAGGATGGATAGTTCGCTTCAAACGCGGATCTTCTCTGCTCGGAAAAAATGTTCGAGTGACCACCAGCCTATCCCCGGAGCCCCTCTCCTGGTCCGCCGGCAAAGACCATCTTTCAGTGTACTGCCAAGTAAAATGCGACACCGCCGGCTCATTCCGCTACTCCTTCTCAACTGATGACGGTACCAGCGAAGCAGGCAGCGGGTATTTTCTGGTGATGCCCGAGTTGAAGGTCAATGGAAAACCGCTGCCGCTGGACGGAATCGCTTGTCAAACTTATTTAGCAAAACTGCTCGGCGAGCTGCCGGAATGGAAGGAAAGGCTGCGAGTTGCCAAGGAGAGTGGGTACAACATGATACATTTGACACCGATTCACGAGTTAGGTATCTCAAATAGTAGCTATTCAATCAGTGATCATCACGCGATTATTGCGACGGTCGGCTCAAAAAACGGCTTCGAAGACGTTCACAAATTGGTGCAAGAAATTGAGAAAGAGTGGGAAATTTTGACAGTCCAAGACGTTGTATGGAACCACGCTGCTAAAAATTCCAAGTGGCTTCTGCAGCATCCCGATTCCGCGTACAACTGCCACAACAGTCCGCATCTCCGTCCAGCCTACGTCATCGACCGCGTCTACCATCAATTTGGAAAGGAAGTCGGAGAAGGCGTGTGGGCGCATCGTGGAATCCCACCAATTGTCGAGAATATTCATCACGTGAACGCAATCGAGTATCTGCTCAGAGCAGAAATCCTTCCAAAAGCGGACCTTCACGAGTTTTATCAAGTAGACTTGAAAGCAATGGTTAAACTCTTCGAGGCGCTTGTCAAACAGTCGGGTGGTCCCACGGATAGTCCTCTGGACGGGGAAGAAGTGCAAATTGTGCAAGATCCAGAGTATCGTCGATTCGGAAACACTGTGGATTTCGATCGTTCGCTGCGAATTTTCAATCGCGAGCGAGGCGATGCCAACTCTGAGGAGGAAAGGGTCCGGAAAGTTGTGGAGAGTTTCGAGAATTCGTTGCACACGAAGAATCTCGACGCGGCGAGAGAATCATGGGAAACTGTGCTGGCCGGATTGAGAGCAGTTATGGGGCACATTACGTATGAGAGAGAGGCAGGACATGGCCCGAAAAGAGGTCTCGTTTGCCCTGAAGCTCCACTCACGACTGATTACTTTTTGCATTTGGAGGCGGATGTTGGGTGGAAAAGTGAGGAGAAGTTTGCGTACGATGAAGAGAAATCAAAGCTGATAATGGCTTTTAATGGTTGGGTGATGAGCAGTAATCCATTGGACAACTTTGCTCTCAAGAGTTCTCAGGTTAGTTGTATTATAGATTCATGAATGAGTGACAAAACGTTGGCTGGTCTCGCCACGATTTTGACAGAATACGGTTAGGGCGAAAAATATTTTTTCTTCTTTTGTTTTTAATAAAAACGCGATTTTTTGCCTTTTGACTAGCATTTTTGCCCTATTAAAATTTTTTGTGTAACCTGCTCAGGCATTTCATTTCTTGAATTATTAGAAAAATTAGAAAATATCAGGAAAAATGGGAATAATATTAGGAGACCCGAGTAAAATTAGAAGAATTAGAAAATATCAGGAAAATTTAGGAATCTTAAACAGATCTGGTAAGATTCGTAACGAGTTTGCAATATGCGAATCTGATCATGAAATTTACGGATCTGATCAGATCTAATATTACCCCTATCGCAGCGCGTTGGGCTGCGTCGCGTGTCGCCAAACGAGAGTTTGAATGGCATTTTTCAGTATTCTGGCCTAAATTATTTTTCGTTTGTTTTAATTTATTTTTTTATCAACTAAATGATTAATATTCCTTTATTATTGATTTAAAAATGTGCCACTTCACAGTCCGCGATAAATTTAAATTCAGGCTTTGCTCAATTTTCAGGTGATTTCACTTTTACTTTATTTTGCCCGTGGAAATTTTGCAACAAGGTTGAAATTTTAAGAAAGAAGCGGAGCCGAATTTTATGGACTTATTCACACAAATATCCAAAAGAGGGAAAAATGGCAAACAATTGGGATAAAACTGTGTTTCAAATTTTTAACATTCTTTCCAAAATTCCAGACTTATCGAAGCATTCTCCGGGTTTTCTCCTGATTGTTTGTAATTGTTTTCTCATTTTTAATAATTTATTGAATAGTCTCACTAAAGTTCACGCTGACGAGTTTTTTTAAAGCAATACATTTTTTTCAGAAGTGAGGTCCATCGTATTCGTGTCATGAACCAATGGCCAATCGAAAACAGAAAAAGGTAATGGTACGTCCAAAGTAAAAAAAAAGCGCAAAAAAAGACGAAAAAAGGCGTCCAAAGTAACTTTGTTTTTGCGTCTTTTTTCTATACAGTATACCGCAGAACCTGCAGATCAAACAAAAAAAAACAACTAAAAACATGTTTCAAACAATTAAAAATGTAAACAAACATGTGAAATTCAAATTATTCACTTCGCGCGTCGCTAAGATGTGCAGGTTTGGTGGGATACTGTAGAGAAAAAAGACGCAAAAACAAAGTTACTTTGGACGCCTTTTTTCGTCTTTTTTTGCGCTTTTTTTTTACTTTGGACGTACCATAACGCTTCTTCTTTCAATTGTGAAAAAAAAAAAAATTTAATTTTAGGCCTGAATCGTTGTGTCGTACCACGAACCAGATTCACGTTTGAATTGAGGATCTCGAGGATTTTTAAAGCAAATTTCCGTCAAAACTGCTTTTCACCGTGACGTGGTTGCTTCGGAAATTCGATGTAATTAATTTTTTTTTAATTCTGAATTACAGTCATTATTTTCAGCGCGACCGCGAAATCCAGACAAGCTGCCAACATAATGAGTAGGGCCTTCTAGGACCAGAAAGACATGTTAAAGAAGGCCCTGGAAAAAAACTAGGCCGCACTCAAGGAACAAACAACAATGTGGAAAAATGTGAAAGGCGCGACTACGACGTGGATGCGGCGCGATTTCGCTGAGACACCGAAATTTCTTGTACCGCCGAGCATGAAGTCGTGTAATTTCAGCATTAATTTCCCAATAATTTTCATGCATTTATTACATTTGTTGATTCAGTTTGCTAACACTGTATTTTTATGGTTTTATAATATTTTTCAATAAATAACAAAAATTTAAATGGTAATTTATCTACATTATCGCATTGCTACGAACAATCAATAAATGTTCGGTATTCGACGGAATCTTGCCAGGAAAATTACGAATAAATTTAGAAAATTTACGGATCTTATCAGAAAATTCACAAATTATTTTTGGAAATTTACGGATATTATCAGGTATTTTATGATTCTTATCAAGCCACAATATAATCTTGAATCGTTCGTTTAAAATCCCTAAATTTTCTAATAATTCAAGAAATGAAATGCCTGAGTGGAATGGGTAATTTCGTTTCAAAAACACATTTTGTTGAGAAAAAACTATGAAAATGCGTTTTAATTAAAAAAATAATAATAATAAAATATGTTCGCGCTATTTTGTTTTCAATCGACTTGCGAAATGGAAACGCAATTCAAGTCAGCATTCACCGTTCTGTCTGCGTCTCTTGAAATTTCACTGTGTTCGCATGGTTGCGCACAAAAAAATGGGCGGAGTCTGGCGTTCTCATGTCGCAAGTCGATTGAAAACACAATAACCGTAGTCTGTCAAAATCGTGGCGAGACCAGCCAACTTTTGTTACACAATTCACCGCGTTTTGTCGCTCATTCACGAATCCATAATATAGACGTTATGGACCTAATCACAAATCCGGAAAAAAACGGAAAAAATTGCGGGAAAAATCGGAGAATGCTCGCTCCGATTGACTTGAAATTTTGGGAAATATTGGAAAAAAATTCTCCTGTACACGCTCAAAAAATTTTGGACCAAAATATCGATTTTTCTGAAAATTTTTAAAATCGATATTTTGGTCCAAAATTTTTTTGAGCGTGTACAGGACAATTTTTTCCAATATTTCCCAAAATTTCATGTAAATCGGAGCGAGCATTCTCCGATTTTTCCCGCAATTTTTTCCGTTTTTGTGAATAACCCCATAAGTTTGCTTTAAAAAAAAACACTATCCTCGTATCGGCCAATTCGACCTGTGGAGCAAAATTCGGAAAATACGATTTTCCAGGTGTACCTCCGCCGCGAGCTCGTCTGCTGGGGAGACTCTGTCAAGTTGAACTATGGCGACAAGGAAGAGGACAGTCCGTTCCTATGGCAATTCATGAAAGAGTACACCCAACAATGCGCCAAAATCTTCCACGGCCTCCGAATCGACAACGCTCACGGAACGCCAATACACGTGGCGGAACGGCTTCTGAAGACTGCTCGCGAGATCCGTCCGGATATTTACGTGTTCGCCGAGCTTTTCACCGGAAGTGAGCAAGCGGATAACATGTTTGTGAATCGATTAGGCATCAGTTCGCTGATTCGTGAGGCTCAATCGGCCCACGATAGTCATGAGCAAGGAAGGCTTGTGCATAGGTACTGTAAGGCGTATTTTGAATTGTTTTGAAACGAAAATGTGCCTAGAAATTGGTTTCGCGCTCTACCGATGAATTTTGTTGTCTGCTCATCTTTGTTTTCTGAGTTTCTCGTTTTGTCTAACTGTCTGACTTCTCTTTTTCAATTTTTAATATACTCGGTATAAAACGCTGATAACTCGCTCCAATCGAACAAAGAATTTCGCATGCATTTGGAGAGAGGTTCAGAGAAATCAGAGCAAAACATCGGCCACGGCTCTCTTGATTTTCTGCACTCTCTCGTCGCAAACACGGCCGCGTCCATCACTGTGTGAAGGGAGCGCGTTTGCAGCGCTCCGTGCTGAGAATAGTTGATGGAAAAAACTATGCTTCAAAGCACTTTCTCTAGAAAACTTGAAGTGCAAAAGGGGTAGAGCATGGCTATAAGCTGCCAATTACCGCCATAAACACGCCGAAAATTAGTCTTAAAAAACCTTTAAAAAAAGGTTTTTTCCCACCAACTATTAAAAATTGAAAAAAAAAAGAGTGCTCAGCCAGTTAGACAAAACGAGATACTAGGAAAACAAGGGTGCGCAGGCCAGCTTCTACGCACTGCAAACAATTGAAACGACGGTTTTTTTTTTGTTTTCGCTGTGAGACCTTACTATATGTTTTCGCTGTGAGACCTTACTATAAGAAAGGCATGCGCCTTTAAATAATTTTAAGAATTTTGTGCTGATAACATGAATTCCGACTCGAATTATGAGCTTGAAAATGAAGAAAATCCATCCAATAATAATGAAAAATTTAAAGGCGCAGGAGGTCAATTAAGTGTTTTTTTCTAGAAATTTTTTGGAAACTACGAAAAGTTCATGAATTTTTACACGATAAAACTGTATTTTCTCTGTGTCTTCACGCCTACGGTCATTTTTTTCTCATATCGCTGCGAGACCCACGCCTGGAACGGTGATATTACTGCGTCGCGAAAACCTGTCAGAGCAGAGCGCGCGACGCTGCTGTGGCAAGGTGCGCGACGCTGCTGTGACTCGGCTGTGACCACCACTTTTCGCGGCGAGACCACAGCGCTCCGCTCTGACTGCTTTTCGCGACGCAGTAATACGGCGTCAAATGATGTGTATTGCGGTCTCGCCACGGACGGTGTTTGCAGACTTTCAATTTTTCCGTTTTGAAATTTTTTGACGAATATTTAAATTCAGTTTTTTTTTGTTATTTTTTTTCCGTTTTTAATTTTTTTTTATTGTCGGCCCCGAAAATGGTCAAACGCGCTCCACTGAACTCAACGCTAATGGATTTTCATTTCGGTTTCCAAATTATTTCATTTTATTGTCAGTTCAATGTTCTTGCCGGCTACCATATGCGCCCGCGAAAGTTTTATAATAGACGCAGATTTAACGAGACACACCAGCTCACATTTTTTGATCTACATTCAGTTGAAAAGACCTGATGGGGCGGAGCCTCGATTTTTCGCGCCACTGGTTACTGTAGCCGGCAAGAATATTGAATTGATAATACGTTGAATTTATACGTGAAATGAAATAATTTGAAGACCAAAATGAAAATCGCATAGCGTTGAGTTCAGCGGAGCGCGTTTGACTTTTCGGCGGGCCAACAATAACTGGAATTTGAAAAATTTTGAAATTCGAGACGCGTAAATCCACAACTCTGCAAACACTATTCGTGGCGAGACCGCAATGCTCACCATTTGACGCGGTATCCGGGCTCCGCCTCTTCACGCGAATTTTATCATTTTCAAGTTTTCAGAAACAAAAAGAGAAGAAAAATACAAATTTCATGAAATTCGCGTGAAGAGGGAGGCGGCGCCTAATTTTAAAGTTAACTTGGAGGTGACAACTTTTTTAAAACGATAATACTAATATTAATTAAGGTACGGAGGAGAATGCGTCGGTGCCTTCAAACAAAAATCCGCTCGCCTGGCTCCGGAATCCATCGCTCATGGGCTTTTCCTTGACCAATCGCACGACAACCCGTCTCCAATCCACACGCGAAGCGCTTTTGACATTCTGCCAACCGCCGCGATGCTCACGATGGCCTCATGTGCAGTGGGAAGTAATCGAGGCTACGATGAGCTCGTCAGGGATCATGTGAGCCCTTTTTCATTTATTCACTAGGTATTTTAAAATATTCCAGATCCACGTGGTCTCCGAGAAACGTCCCTACGCATCTTGGACTCAAACTTCTCAAGTATCCAGCTCAAAAGGAATCATTGCGGGCCGAAAAATTCTCAACCAGCTTCACGCGTGGCTCGCCCTTCACGGCTACACACAAGTTTTTGTGGATCAGATGAACGCTGACATTGTGGGCATTACAAGACACAATCCCGTCACTCATGAAACTGTCGTCGTAGTGTCCCACACGGCCTTCTCGAAACACTACAACCATCACTCCGGCGGGCTCAAGCATATTCCGATCGGAGGCGTTTTGGAAAAGGCGCTTTTTGAGATGAAGCTAACTGAAACGTCTCCGGAATGGGGTGTTGATGATCAGGAAGTTCTAATAGGCCTCTCCAACTTTTCACTGGAAGTGAAGGAAGATATACCATTGGATCAGGGAACAATGTTCCAAATCCATGGGGAATACATTGAGTTAACGAATTTCCCATCTGGGGCAGTGGTGGCTTTCAAGATCCGACCATCAGATGAGGCGAACTCGGCTATAAACTCTATTCACTCCTCCTCCTCCATCGACGATGATCTCTCGATTGCTCTTTCCAAAATTCCCTTCCAAAGTTTCTCACAACTCCTTTTCCATTGCGAATGCGAGGATTACTCTACGATTCAACAAGGCGGATACGATATTCCCAACTTTGGAAAATTTGTCTACTGTGGTCTACAAGGAATGATCCCGATTCTCGACAAAATTCGAGATCACAATGACCTGGGACATCCACTTTGCCAGAATCTCCGCGATGGAACGTGGCTCTGCGACTACATTGTTGCTCGACTCGCCAAGTTTGATCAACTCAAAGAGGTGTCAGAAGCGGTGAAACGTTTGTTAGAGCCGTTGGAATTTGTGCCATATTACTTGAGACCGTGCTATTTTGAAACTCTGATATCAGGAATTTACGGACGAGTTAGAACGGAAGTTTTGAAGAGGATGTCACCGTGAGTTTTTGAGCTTGGCACTCCGTGTTTGCGTACTGGCGTTGCGTATTGGTTTACGAAACTCAACTCCGCCCACTGCTTTGGTTTTTTTTTCGCATTAATTGTTTTATTTTTGATGATTTCAAATTGAGCGGCGCCAGTATTCGAACACCGAGTTTAATTTTTGCATTTAAATTTAAAGAAAAATACACAATTGTGCGGCACTTTTGCAATTGACTCCGCCCATTCCCCCCTCCCCTTTTTTCGTAGGATTTTTCCTACCAGTTTCATGGATTTTTTTTTCTACCAAAAAATGAAATAATTACCGCGAAAAAATAAATGCAACTGGTAGAAAAAATATTTTCCACGAAATGGGCGGAGCCAATTTCAACAGTTTGAATGGAATTTTTTGGTGAAAGTTCGGCTCTGGGACGTTTCGAAACCTGCCACTTGGAAACTAGAACGTTTCGAAACCTGCCACTTCGAAACTAAGACGTTTCGAAACTTTACTGCATTTTTAGTGGTAAATTTTCCGGTAAATTTTAAAAAATTTTCCGAATACCTGTAAAAGCTTCGACAGCTACTTTATCCTTGGCCGAAATTCGTCAATAGTGCGAACACGACGCCGAAAAATAGTACTAAAGTTTCGAAACGTCCCAGAGTCGAAAGTTCGATTGTTATGTCAAAACAATTAGTAAAATGTGAAAAAAATGTCAGAAAAAGTGTGCGGTACACTTGCAGTTTGTTCACCCATTTTCGTTTACGAATATCACATTGAAATCGCACAAAAACTTAGAATTTCTCTGATTTTTTGACGAATTTTCCAAAAAAAAAGTTTAGAAGACGTCCAAAAGGAGTACAAGAGGTGTGGCCGATGGCCTAGAAAAAGCGGCGGCCGCGATTTTCGTTTTTCTTGCTTTTTTTCCATTTTTTTGTTCTTTTTTTTTTTTTGGAAAATTATTTATGCACAAATCGGCCAGTTTTGAACACTTTTTCATCGAAATTTTATGAGCAAAATAGCCAGCGGCCACACCTCATGTACTCCTTTTGGAAAACTGGTTGTGCGATGTTTCAGCGATTTTTTGACAAACTTTTCAAGTTGTGAGCAATTTTCTAGGCAAATCACGACCTCCTCTGCTCTCGTCCGCTGGCTCGCCATCTCAGCAGTCTCCTTCCTCGGATACATCCCAGGCGCCGGACTCGCCCCGATCTCCCCATCGCTCACCCTCGAGACCGCCCATCCGTCCAGCCTCGCCGCCGGTCTTTCCCATTTTGCGGTCGGAATTTGGCGTAACTGGGGCCGAGACACTTTTATCGCCCTTCCCGGCTGTCTTTTAAGCACCGGAAGGTTCCAAGAAGCCAAACTGATCATTCTCTCGTTCGCCGGAGCTCTCCGTCACGGTCTGATTCCGAATCTGCTCGCCGAGGGAATCGGAGCCAGATACAACTGCCGAGACGCCACCTGGTTCTGGCTTGTATCGATTGTCAAATATGTTGAAGAGGCGCCAGAAGGACACACAATTCTGGGGGCTCCAGTGCGTCGAATCTACCCGACCGATGACGCAGCGTATGAGGAAAAAGAGTTTGAACAGCCACTGATTGACACGATTTACGAGGCTCTTGACAAGCATTTTGCTGGAATTGATTATAGGGAGCGGAATTCTGGACCACAGATTGACGAGCAAATGAGAGATGAGGGATTTCAGGTGAGCGCTTAATTCCATTTCAAGGTGTTGGCGTATTTATGCCAAAAAAGCAATTTCGGAATAGAACTGTCTGAAATGCTAAAATTTTGCAATATTGTCCATTCGCGAAAAATGCAAGTGCGCTCCACTGAGCTTAGTACTTCGTGAATTTCATTTTCGTCGCCAATCTATTTTTTATTTTTTTCTTCGATTTCTTGTTAAAATTCTTCGTTTTTCATGTTTTTTCTTTGTTAAATTTATTAATTACAAGCTAATTCGTAATATTTTGTGAAAAATGTCCGGATTATGTCCAATTTTTGTCAAAAATCGCCATTTTTCGAAATCATCGCATTAAAAAAAATTCCAAACGCTTTGATTTGTAAAGTTTTTTTTGTGAAAATGCCATAGAAACCATTTATTTTAATGTATTCTTTCTTTTTTGCACAAAAATTATCGATTTCAATGAACATTTTACCGAATTTCCGCCAAAACTGCCAAATTTCATTAAAATCAGTAATTTTTGAGTTTCTCACCGCTTTTCTGATCGTTTTGCCTTTTTTATCGCTCCTATATTACCTCTTGGAGATCTGTGGTTAAAATTAAATTATTTCAGAAGGAAGCAACACGTCGATGACACAGGAGAGCGGCACCGATGACAGGAGGCGGCGGCGATGGCTTCGGAGAGCGATGGCGACGACGTCGGCAGAAGGGGTAAGTCGATTAAACGGATTTTTGTTAAACAACCAAAAAAATTGGATTTTTCGCATTAGAATCCAGTGCAAATCTGAATTGTAATGCAAAGTTACCGAAAAATTCAGCAAAATGCAGGTTTGCATGGGCGAAAAATTCATTTGCTCAGGCATTCCGTTTTTTTTAAATATTAGAAAATTCGAAGAACTATCATGGCTGGGTGACAGAACACTCAAATTATTCGTAATTTTTTTTGCGAGATCCGTACATTTTCTCGTGAGACCTCGATAGAATTTGCAAATCTAACAGGGAAATTTACGAATATTTTGAAGATATTTACGAATCTCATCCAGACACGATATTTCTTCAAATTTTATCAAAAATGAAACGCCTGAGTGAATAGGCCCATTATAAGTTTTTATAATTATCTAGAAGTGTCTTTAAATTCTATAATAATTAGAAATAAAGAGAAAATATGGGAAATTTAAACGGATATCAAAATCGTGGAAATATTACCAACATTCTTTTTTTCAGATGAATGGCCAAAGGGACGACGCCGAAATGATCGTTTCTAATAATTTTGTTTTGTTTTTGCTTAAATTTTCCATTTTTCTATCAATATTCATTGTGTTTACTTTGATGTAGCCTTGATTGAATACATTTATTTAAAAAAAAAGAAACTTTGAAATATAAATAACAACAAATAAGAACAATTAAAGAGGATAATTTCTTCGTTGTTGCAGCGACGGTTCGCCTGAAAATTTTTGCCATTTTTCACGGTCAACCTAATTGAAAACACATTTTTCTGTCACTTTAATCCAATGCAAACCTGCATTTTGCTGAATTTTTCGGTAACTTTGCATTACAATTCAGATTTGCACTGGATTCTAATGCGAAAAATCCAATTTTTTTGGTTTTTTAAACAAAAATCCGTTTAATCGACTTACCCCTTCTGCCGACGTCGTCGCCATCGCTCTCCGAAGTCTTCGCCACCGCCTCCTGTCATCGGTGCCGCTCTCCTGTGTCATCGACGTGTTGCTTCCTTCTGAAATAATTTAATTTTAACCACAGATCTCCAAGAGGTAATATAGGAGCGATAAAAAAGGCAAAACGATCAGAAAAGCGGTGAGAAACTCAAAAATTACTGATTTTAATGAAATTTGGCAGTTTTGGCGGAAATTCGGTAAAATGTTCATTGAAATCGATAATTTTTGTGCAAAAAAGAAAGAATACATTAAAATAAATGGTTTCTATGGCATTTTCACAAAAAAACTTTACAAATCAAAGCGTTTGGAATTTTTTTTAATGCGATGATTTCGAAAAATGGCGATTTTTGACAAAAATTGGACATAATCCGGACATTTTTCACAAAATATTACGAATTAGCTTGTAATTAATAAATTTAACAAAGAAAAAACATGAAAAACGAAGAATTTTAACAAGAAATCGAAGAAAAAAAGAAAAAATAATTTGGCGATGAAAATGAAATTCACGAAGTACTAAGCTCAGTGGAGCGCACTTGCATTTTTCGCGAATGGACAATACTTGTCCAATGTTTCGAAATCCCAAAAAAAAATGGTTAAAAGTTGTCAAGAACTACCGAAAAATGTCAAAAATTGCAGGAAATTCTACGAAATATTTGGAAAAATTGAACTAAAAAAACAACGCTAAAGATTTAAAAGTAGGCAGAGCTTTAATGTATGAGCATATTGAGTCCGCAAACACCGAGAGATATTTTTTAATGGCTAAAACTTTGAAATTATCGTGGAAAATTTGGAAAAATTGATGAAAACTTGACTGTAAAACTTCCGTAACATCGCTTAAAATTTGACAAAATTCGCGCGGCATACAAGAGGGATTTAGGGTTCTACTTCGGAATAGAACTGCGTCAGTACAAGCGATGTTACGGAAGTTTTACAGTCCTTTTTTTTTTAATTCTTCAAGTTTTCATCAATTTTTTCAAAAATTTCCACGATAATTTTAAAGTTTTAGCCATTAAAAAAATATCTCTTGGTGTTTGCGGACTTAATATGCTTATACATTAGAGCTCCGCCTACTTTTAAATCTTTAGCGTTGTTTTTCTAGTTCAATTTTTCTAAATATTTTGTAGAATTTCCTGCAATTTTTGACATTTTTCGGTAATTCTTGAAAACTTTTAACCTTTTTTTTTTTTTGAATTTTGAAACATTGGACAAGTATTCGGCCATTTTTACAATATTTTTAAATTCTAGGCGTCTAAAAATGAAATTTTAAGCAATTTCTTATTTTTGACAGTTTTTGGACAGAAAATCTCAAATTGGCGCTAAAGTGAAATACTGGCTCTGAGTGCGGCGAAGCGCACTTGCTTGGCAGCAACAATATTGCAATAAAACGCGTAATTTTGGAGTGTCGTTGCCGATGATAAATTACGCGGTATTTAAAAAAAACAAGATCATCTCATTTTTTAGGTCACTGCTGGTGTGAACCGCGAGAATGGCTTCATTTTCGGTGGAAATCGCTGGAACTGCGGCACGTGGATGGACAAAATGGGAAGTAGTGAGAAGGCTGGAAACAAGGGAGAGCCAGCCACGCCGAGAGACGGAGCCGCCGTCGAACTGCAAGGATTGGCCTATCGCGCATTGCTCTCCCTGCAAACTTGGAAAGAAAATGGCCTGATTCAAAGAACCGGTGTCAGTGAAGAGTGGACGTGGAAATTCTGGGCCGCCAAGATCAAGGAAAACTTTGAAAAAGAGTTTTACGTGGAGTCGGATGCCGCTGGCGAGTTTGTGAACCGGCGAGAAATTGTCAAAGACTCGGTTGGCTCTTCGCTTCGATTCACAGACTTCCAACTACGGTGCAATTTTGCGATTGCTCTGGCGGTTGCTCCGCAGCTTCTCGATGCTCGCAAAGCTTGGCGAGCTCTGAACACTGCAGAAGTTTTGCTCGGACCACTTGGAATTAAGACATTGGACCCCACAGATTGGGCATACAATGGCTACTATAATAATGATGACGATGGAACCGAAAAAAAGACGGCAAAAGGCTGGAACTATCATCAAGGACCCGAGTGGCTCTTCGTTGCTGGCTACTATCTATCAGCACGGCTGAAGATTGGTGAGATTATTGGTGGAGATGAGAAGGCGTACGCCATCAGACAAGTACAGTCTAGACTTGGAAATGCCTACAAGCACATTATGGAATCGCCGTGGAGGTCGCTGCCAGAGCTCACCAACGCGAACGGTGATCATTGTCCTCAGAGCTGTGATGCTCAAGCCTGGTCCGTCGGATGTTTGATTGAGGCGTGTTCGAAGTTAAATAGCATGCATGGCTGAAAAATACATAGATGTACCTATATTTAAATTTTCTATAACACTAATTTTTACCAAAAATTTACCGCTAGTCAATCACTTTGATGTCAAATTTTATAACTCCCAGATTGAAGTTGAAACAGAATGAAAATAAAAAAGTATTGTACAAAGATTGCTGGATCGGTTATTTACACACAATACGCTCAGGAAGACGGTACAGTTCTCGGACCACGACGGACGACAACGAGAGGAACTGATATCTAAAAAATCTTGAGAATTAAGGACCGGTTTGACGTGTGCAATGATGATTCAGGAAAAGAGGGAAGTGTGGGGTGGGGAAATAGTACTGAGAAAACCAGAGATCAGCGCAAAGAGGTAGAAATTGTGTGGGGCTCAGGCGTTGTTGGCTGCTTCGCACGCATCCACCCAGTCCGAGTAGACGTCGATCGCCTCCGACAGATATGTGATGGTGGTCTGAAAGTCTTCCGAGCACACGCGGCACGATATGTATCCAACGTTCTTCTCCCGATCCCTGAAAAAAAATACTTGCTTTCGAGTGCGCTATACCGATGACGCAAAGCGTGTCGTCTGTGTATCTATTTTCCCCCAATTTATATTCACAAAATATTCGGAAAAATCTGAGAAATATTGACTAAAATACTTACTCACCAAAATATCAATTTTCATTTACAACAACAACAACAAAGATTACAAAGTCGATCCGTTCTTCAAGTACCGAAGGTACTGCGGATCACGGTTTTCTGCGTACGCGGACGACTGGTGGTGTACCGTTCAGAGCCAGACGTTATTTAAGTCAATTCATGGCTAGGGAAATGACCGAGCAATCTTCGTAGATTTCTCTACTACCCAATTTGAGGCTGGGTGAACCCGGGGGGTGAGGGCAGGAATCGAACCTGTGACCTCTGGAACGGCGGCGGTCACCACTACCGGATGATTCGACTGTCAAATGATGTTGAGACCAATCCGGGCCCACCACGAATACGAATCTCTTACCCTTGCACAGAGTGCACCAAAAACGTGGGCAACAACTCCGTTCAATGCACGATCTGTCTGGACTGGACACATCTCCGCTGCACCACCATCGTCGACATCAATCACTATGCCAAATATCTCCGCAACCACACTTGCTCAAAGTGCCAAGCTGGAGCTCAGGCGGCAATCCCGCAAGCGAGGAAAGCCGCAGCGCCGACACTGACCACGACACCGACTGCGAGACCAACTCCTGGAGCGAAAAGGAGGCTAAGACCAGCACCCCCTCCTCCCTCACAACACACCACAAAGTGCAGGGCCAAACCTGCCACGACGAGAATTCTCTCGTGGAATGTGAACGGCTGGAGCAAGAGACGCAGCGAACTTGCCACCATCATCGCCAAGGAGAAACCGGACATCGTATGCCTACAGGAGACCAAACTCGACAAAACCAACCTTGGTTACACACCCACAGGATACAAAGTGGCGCTCGCATCCAGAAACAAGTTCGGAGGTGGTGTCTGCACGATGGTCCGAGACGACTGGATCTTCACAATCTCGAAAACAACGTCCAAGAAAACTGCGGAAATTCTGTCGATAACTATCGACAAGCTGATTGTGACGAACGTCTACTTCCCACCCAGATCATCCGACTCGCCAACGGCCGAGGTCCGCGAAGACGTCATGGAGATTCTGGACATGGCGAGCGAGAAACACATCATCACGGGCGACTGGAATGCGCATGCCAAGACGTGGCACAGCCACAAGACGGATGAGAGAGGTGCGATGATAGAAGACGAACTGGACACGCGCGGTGTACACGTGGTGTTGAACGAGGATTCTTTCACCAGAGCAGCAAGCGGAGTGCTCAGCTCTCCCGACATCACCATCTCCACCTCAGACCTGGCTGCATGCTCCTCGTGGCGCACGTGTGGTGTATTAAACACAGACCATCTCCCCGTCATCATCGACACAATGGCAGAAATCCCCAAGCTCGTCCGGCCAAATCGTATTATGGCGAATTTCAAAAAGGCAAACTGGACAGATTTCAGCGACTCGATCGAAACCAAGGTGGCATGCTACGCCGGACCAAGGGACGCCTACTCTCTCGAAAACTTCCTGTCCGCCACGATCACTCGAGCGGCCAGCAAGCACATTCCGCATGGAAAGTTTACACCAACAAGAGAGCACACAGGCGATACCAGGGAAATCGCGGAGCTGACCAGAGAAAGAGAGCGAATCCAAAAGAGAAATCCGCTGGACAGCAATCTGAAAGCGCTGAACGACAAGATTGAAGCTGCTCGAAGGGAACTGCGAAGACTGTGCTGGCACCAGAAAATCGAAGACATGGAGGACAAACGCAAGATCGACTGCAACGCGTTATGGCGCGTGATCAAAGGACTGAAGCCGAAGACCAAATCCACTGGCTCTATCAAACTTCCAAACGGCACCACCACAACAAATCCGAAAACTATCGCGAATGCGATGGCGAGCAGCCTCGTAGCTGTTGGAAAAGGCAGAGATTGCCGGGAGGAACGCATTGCATGGAGGAGGACCAAAAGGAGGCTGAAGAAATTGCGCCCCCAACTACCAGCGAGCTCGATCAGTCATGCGGAGGTGAAGTTGGCGATTCTGAAAGGGAAGCCCTCAAAAGCTCTCGGACCGGACGGGATATGCCACCTGCACCTCAAACACGTCCCGGACAACTGCATCAATCTGATGGCTGAACTGTTCAACGCATCCATCGACGAGAATAAGGTCCCGGACTCCTGGAAGAAAGCCAACGTATTTATGCTGCCGAAACCTGGAAAAGACCCGTCCGAGATCAAAAGCTTCCGCCCAGTGTCTCTACTGTCCCCAGTCGCAAAAGTGCTCGAAAGGATAATCCTCGAGAGAATTCGCCGCGAAATTGAATCGCCAAAGGACCAGCACGCCTTTAAGAAAAACCATTCCACGACGACAGCAATCACTGAAGCCACAAGCTGCATAGTGGGAGGCCTGAACATGGAGAAGCCGGCATGCCGTACGATCATGACATGTCTGGACATGAAGGCAGCCTTTGACACGATCTCTATCGCCAAGCTGCTGTGCGGACTGGAAGGTGCCATCGCCGACAAGAAAGTGTGTGGATGGCTGGGAAACTACCTCCACAAACGCAGGATCAACGTCCAATATCAATGTGCTCAACCGATTTCCAACAACCGGTTTTCACCGGTTTTTATTCAAAAAACCGGTGGAAAAAAACCGGTTGTTCGAATAACCGGTTATTCGAAACAACCGGTTTCTATTCTGATAAAAACCGGTGTTTTGTGTGCAAACACAGCGACGCGCAATTGCAGATACATTGAATAGTACGCGCAAAGTTGTTTTTTTGCGGCTCCACAAGGTCTGAATAATTAATTCTTCATTCATCTTAAAATTTACGTTTTTTTCATCTTTGAAAATTATATTTCTCTTGGTAATTAAGAAATTTCGTTTTATTTCAACAAAAAGTAAAAAAAAAAAACAAAAAAAAAAAAAAGAACGAATGAATGAAAAAAAAAACAAATGTATTTTAGTAATTTGATCAGCTAAATCTAGTCGAACAAAAGTAATCGTCCTCGTTTTCAGAACTTTAAGATTCCGCTCTGACTTTTCCTGGATCTTCCACATCATCCGTATCAATGTAATCGTACTCGAGGTCGTCTTCGTGGTCTTCGTTTTCGTCTCATAAATCAAACCTGCAATAAAAATAGCATGAAATAATCCAAACTTTCATCATGGGGAAAAATATTACTTTTTGAGAGGAGTTCCGAAAAAAACCGACCTGGTGATGGTCAGGGTTCCGGCCGGGGTGACGAAGGCGAAAACAGCCAGGGCGTCAGGTGGAGCTGGGGCGCATTAAACGAAAGGCTTATCCTTCTTTGGCACTTCGACGGCACGGGTGATGGCGACGTCCTTGGAGCCGACTGGGTGATGCGGTACTCGTTGTTGTTGGTGAACTTGATTTTCAAGAAAATCTTGTCGGCTCCGCCATTGACGATAAAAAAAATATTTTTTTTTTCAAAAAATTAATTTCCTAGCTTACCTTTTTGTTTTTCTTGCGTATTCATCTGGGTGAGTTTTTTTAAGTGCGATAATTTATTTGAACATGCCACAATATTTTGATTCGAATCAATCGGCTTATCGAATACTTTGCATACTGGAGACGTCATTTGGCTGAAAAATTCGAAATTCGGGAAAGATTTATAAAAAAATAGAGGAAAAAAGAAGCAAAAACTAGAAAAGCAAGCAAGATTTGAACATTTAAGATTAAAAAAAAAAAAACAACTTTGGTCCGCAATTGCGCGTCGCTGTGTTTGCACACAAAACACCGGTTTTCACCGGTGGAAACCGGTTTTTTTTCACACCGGTGGAAACCGGTTTTTTTGTAACCGGTGGAAACCGGTTTCTACCGGTTTTCACCGGTATTAAAAAACACCGGTTTTTATCGGTTTTTGCCACCGGTGGAGCACATTGTCCAATATGATGATGTCAAATCCAACTGGCTCACACTGAGAGGAGGAGTTCCACAGGGAGCCGTGCTATCACCGAACCTCTTCAATTTCTTCATCAGGGACGTGCCGGCGTTTCCAGACACCAAGATCATCACCTACGCCGATGACATGACTCTGCTGGTGCAAGATCCGCTTCTAAGCAAGGCCGCCGAGAAATCCCAGGATGCGCTCGACTCCCTCCAAAAATGGTTCAAGGACAAACACTTGGATATCTCTGCAGGCAAGTCCACCGTGACCATTTTCACGGCAGATACGAAGGAGTTCAAGTACGACCCGGGACTGAAGTGGGAAGGCACGGTCATCCCAATGCAGAACAGGACCAGGCTGCTTGGAGTAGAATTGGACACCATGCTACGGATGACGGGTCATGTGGAGCAAGTCAGCGCCAGGCTAGCCAAGGCGAACAACATCCTGAGAGCCTTGGCAGGAGCAAAATGGGGATCGAGCAAGGAGACAATGCTGCGCACGTTCAAGGCTATCATCAAGCCCCTGGCGACATCCGCCGGACCAGCGTGGCACCAGCTCATGTCGGAGACCCAGAAGACGAAGCTCGAGAGGCAATATGTTGGTGGACTCAAAGCCTGCTGTGGCCTCACCAAGGACACCCCCAAACAACTGGTCTACCACGAAACGAGGATGCTACCGCTGAGCGAAGAGCTGACACTGGGAAGCGAGCAACTTGCAATCGCGGCCATTAAGACGCCTGGCCACCCAATCAGTGACCTAAGCCGCAGGAGACCAAAGGAAAGAACGAGTGGGAACAGGACACGAACACCGCCACTTGGCTGCTTGGAGGACAGAGAAGATGAATGGAGAAGGATGCGCGGCGACACGAGAGCCGTACAAAAGAGGAACCACACAAGTTTCGTGAAGAGCTACCTCAGCAACCACGGCATCCACCCAATACTCGGGAGACAACCACCAGCACTGAGCGAGGAAGAGTCCACGCTACCAAGAAACACAAGGGTGGAACTTGCGCGGTTGAGGGCGGAGAGATCTCTGCTACTCGAAAAATACAAGGCAAAAGTGGAAAACCGCCCAGTGGTATGCTGCATCAAATGCAATGACGATGTCGGAGACCTGAAGCACTTCTTGAAATGCTACCCTGTCAAGCCGCTACCAATGTCGAAACTATGGAAGGACCCAGTGGCAGCAGCTACAGCCCTTGGCTTGGCTGTCACGCCATTTGATCCAGGAGGTGATGCCGATTCGTGACCGAAGATCGGAAAGGAATATGTTGAGTTGCACAAAAACAACAACAACCCATATTGACTAAAATACTCCCGGATATGGCATGCACAAAAAATTTTGGACCAAAATATCAATTTTCATTTAAAAAATCCATATTTCGTTCCAAACTTTTCTGAGCATGTCATGTCAGGAAGCATTTTTGAAATTATTTCCCAAAGTTTCACGACAATAAATAACAGAATTTTCCTAGTTTCTCGCAATTTTGTGAATAACGCCATTCTTTATTTATTAAAAGGATGTTTCCCCTTGAAAACGGTGGAGCGCATAAACCATTTCTTTGCCGCGACAATATACGGGCCTAGAAAACCGGAAAAATATCGAAAACTGAGAAATAAGGCCCGCCCTTCACAAGTCTGCGGCACGAGTTTTGTACAGGAAATTCTATTGAATGCAGGAAAAACAGTGCCGAATGTGCGACGGAATTTGACACCTCCAAATGCTCGTCTAGTGGAGCGCACTTGCATACCTCCTCGCGTCTCGCGCCGCTCATATATCAACGCCCGTTGCTGGCACTGAGAATGTGTGCCGGGGTGGCCTAGTGGTGAGAGCTTGCGGACGCCAATCTGACGGTTGTGGGTTCGATCCCCCTCCGTGGTTTTTATTTTTTTTTTCATTCTTTCGTATCTGCTCAGACTAAATCTTATAGATTTTTGTTTCGAATACCACTAAAAAATTACATTTGCGTGCTGGAGGAGAACGTTGAAAAAAAATTAAATTTCCTTTTTTTTTTTCGAACTACTTTAAATTCGTTAGTCTTATTTAAATCCTTCGGCAAGTAACTTTTATCCCGAAAGTTCAGCGGCAAAACGCCGGAAGCATGTGTGAAACCTTAAAAATGGGCGACCGGAGGGAGCTGGGCGGAAGCTTGCTTTGAATCTGTGGTTCAAAACAGAAAACAAAAAAAAGTGCACCAAAAGGTATTGAACCCAGGCCTCCAGATCGGCGATCGAAAATGTACGCCACTAGACCATCACAGCACACATTCTCACTGCCCGCGATGGGCGTTTATATGATCGGTGCCAAAGGAGAAGGTATGCAAGTGCGCTCCACTAGACGAGCATTTGGAGGTGTCAAATTCCGCCACTGTCAGTGCCGAAGAGTTGCAAAAGGGTCGGAGATTTTTCCTTTCTTTGCAAATTTTCCCAGGGAGGTATTCAATCGATGACGCATCCAA
Organism: Caenorhabditis japonica; assembly: GCA_963572235.1. Lineage (NCBI taxonomy): Eukaryota > Metazoa > Nematoda > Chromadorea > Rhabditida > Rhabditidae > Caenorhabditis > Caenorhabditis japonica. Next base: position 17,628,149 of record OY754343.1, on the reverse strand, counting down.
CGCGGGTTGCGCTTTTAATAAATAGGAGGAAAAACGACATTTTGAAACAGAACCAAAAATTAGTCTTTTAAAGAACTGAACCCTTTCGAAAACTAATGAAATATAAATACACAACCAATAAGTGCTGCGGTGTGAATTTTAGATTTCATTTTCGTGCACTACGTTGAACACGCGGCAAAAATCTTTGCACAGTGTCAATTTATGCAAATTCAATATTTTCGAAATTATTTTTGAAGCAGAAAAAGAAAAACCGTTTTGTTTTTGTTTTTTAATCATGACCAGGCTTTCTCGGAAAAAAATATTCTCTTCCAAATTCCGCCGGAAATTTCCGATTTTGTAATTTCCTATCCCGATTTCCGACCGGAAAAATCGAAAATGAACCTGAATAGGCCCACAAAATTTTTAATTAACCACAAAAAGTTTAAAAAATTGAGGAAAGATACGTAGATTCGTGTTTTAAATAGCAAATTTATGAGACCCTGACAAAACCGGGGAAGACAAAACCAGGGAAGACAAAACCGGGGAAAAATCGGACAAAACCTGGGAAGAAGCTCCGCCCCCTTTTGCAGCTGCTGCACGATGTTTTGTACTGGAAGTATTGAAAAAGTGCGCCGCAGACTTGCAACTGGACAAAACCGGGGAAAAGTTGCAAGTCTGCGGCGCACTTTTTCAACACTTCCAGTACAAAACATCGTGCAGCAGCTGCAAAAGGGGGCGGAGCTTCTTCCCAGGTTTTGTCCGATTTTTTTCCCCGTTTTGTCTTCCCTGGATTTGTCTTCCCCGGTTTCGTGGTTTTCCCCGGTTTTGTCAGGGTCTCAAATTTATGTCACGGACATGTTCGAATTTTTCCAAAAAAAAAAAGCTCTGGGACGTTTCGAAGCAAGACGTTTTGAAACTGGAACATTTCGAAGCTAGGACGTTTCGAAACTTTAGTGAATTTTTAGAGGTATGTTAAATTTCTGAAAATTCTCTGAATTTACCGGTAAAAGATTCGACAAATACTTTATCCTTGGCCGAAATTTGTCAAAAGTGCGAACACGACGCCGAAAAATAGTACTAGTACTAATGTTTCGAAATGTCCCATAGCCGATTTTTCGTACCAAATTTCGAGAGAAAAAAATGTTTTTTGTCACGCTCTCGGTGGAAGAGTAGTGCGCAGACGACCTTATACACGAGAATTTACGGGTAATGATTCAAATTCTCACATTTTCACTTCACAAACACGCTCATGGTTGCAGAACGGACAATTGAACTGAGTGTCGAGTGGCATCACAGCCTTGGCCTTTGTCGGCGCCTTTCTCTTCGACTTTCGCTTTCCCATCGTAGTATTTATTATCAGTTGTTCTCCTTTCCTGAAACGAAGATTTGGTTGGGTAGAAATGTGACAAAGTTAAATATAGTCAGTAAAACGTGAATTCGAATGCCATTCCGCCACAAATTGCCAAAAATAACAGAAAAAAGAGCAAAAAGAGCAAAAATAATGGAAAAATAAAAGGGAAAGCGAAAAAAATTTTCGAAATGAAATGGCGCGAGGTTGAAAGTAAGATCTGCAGGTTAGCTGGGTACGGTCTGCAGTGCACCGGCCACGGTGTTTGCACATTGCGGACTTGCAATGTCTACCGTACTTACAGAAAGGGGTCCGGCTCGAGCTCGAGCCGCTGCAGAAAAGAAGGACCAGAAATTGGGAAAATCGATAAATTTTAATAAAAAATTATGGTTTAATTGTATTTTTTCAAGCTATTTTACTGGTTTTGTCATGTTTGCAATGATTAATAATAGGATTTCTATTTTTCAATGTTCAATCTAAATATTTTTTTAATGATGCAACTTTTTCTTCCAATTCTTTAAAATTTTCATTTTCCAGATGAGCTTCAAAGCGCTAACCACAAAAGCTGCCACCCTTCAACAAGTTCGCGGACTTCTCCGACCCCCGAAAAATTTGCCATTTAGAGGCATTTTCAGGTAAATATTTATATAAATAAACCAGAAGGTTATTGACGGCTATCGCCGTCAAAAACCTTCTGGGTAAGCTTGGGAATGCCCGAGTCTCCCTGATTTTTTAAATTGTTTTAATGTATGCCAAAAGAAACATTGAGTAAGTACCCAAAATTGAATCAATTAAAATTTCAAAGTTTTTCTGTGTGTCTGTCAATCCGTTTTTGTATATTGCCTGCGAAAAGAAATATGTCACAAACCTATTCAGTGCAGCAAAAAAAAAACAGTTTTTGGTGTTTTCAACCCGATGCATTGCGCAAGAAAATTTTAAATAAGAACTACCGTACTCAGATGTTTTCAAAGTGAACACAATTCTTCAGGCCGAGTCCTGGCTAAGCTTTCCACGGCGGGCGTTTTTTGCCCGTCCGACCCGTGCGGGGAAAGGGCCGTCCGATCCCCGGGGAAAAATAAAAATGCCCGCTTGAAATGTTTATTATTTTTTCCAACTATTAAAAAAATTGGAGAAGAAAGTTCACGCATTTATACACATATTTTCAATTTCTCGTGACAAAATATTATTTTTTATGATTCCACATTTGCCAACGCGATGTGCCCTTATTTCTATCCTAGGAAACCGTCACGTAACATTGCAGACCGGGCAACGCGGACGGGCAGCGGGCACCCGTTCTCCGGACGGGTAACGGACGTTTTCGGACGGCCCGTCCATGGTGGAAAGCTTAGTCCTGGCATTTGAATATTGTAATTCGTCTTTCAATACTATAATGGATTCGAGGAGGAGTGACACACAAATTCACGTTTTTATTCGAAAAAAATAAGTAAGCAAAGAGATTTTTTTTTCTCCCAATTTCACGTGAAATTTCAGTCCGTCACGAATCCAATATAAAAACTCATAAAGCAAAGTCGTCTTTACTCTTTAAGTTATCTGGAATCGTTATTTCTCCCATTATTTGTTTTCCTCTGAACCCGATCTCAAGTTAAAAGTTCAATTCTTCATTAAACTTGTTCTGGTTTCAACACAATTTTTTTGGTTGAATGGAGAGTTTCGAAATGATTACCAACTGTTTGGATTTTTATTAAAACAACAGATATATTGGCGAAAATTTGTTCATTACCGCTCAGAAACTAAAACAAATAGTATGGATGAACATAAAAAATACACTTCAAACGACAAATCAAAAAAATGAATATTCAAAAAGTAGCCCAAAAATAAGAAGAAACGTACTTGAATCTAACTTTGTCGGATAAATCGACACTAACTAATAAAAACTCCCAAACAAAAAAGAAAAAAACACAGTGAAACTCGAACTCCCGACCTCCCGCACGCCAGCCTAGACTATAAACCACTTGAACATGGCGCCGGCCGGAAAACTCGGCAGTGTGTGATGTCACATTTCAAACGAACCCAGAGTTTTCCGGCGGATTTCATTTCGACTGTAGAAATGCAAAACGCGCAGAAGAAAAAAAATAATGTTGACGGGCCTAACAGTAAAGTACCCTTTAAAATAACGATATCAAAATTTGAAAAAGACGGGCATCATCGCGGGACTCAGGAGACTCAGATTTCCAAGTTTAGGCCCCTACGGACTTCTGGGGACTGCGCGAGCAGTGCGAACATACCGATGCACAGACAGACTTACACACAGAAAAATTTTATTAGTAATAGTAAAGATGTTTTCACGGCTAAAAATAAAGAAGAAAAATCAATAATTTGCAGAAAAGACGGCGAAGTGGTGCGAAAGGACGATCTGCTGGTGAATCAGTTTAGAATGAACTACCATCCCGGATTGAATGTGAGTTTTCTTTTACTACTGAAAAAAAAATGCAAAAAATAGCTGAAAATTGTCAGGTTTACTACGAAAATGATCGCGGAGAGCGTCTTCTACGTGCGCATTGTGACGGCGTCGTGAAAATCACGCGGGAAAAGTGCGATCCAGACTTTGAGCAAGAAGAAATGAAGGTGTACGAGTACAGAAAAGACGTGGATCTGTACAAGCTCACTTTCAATGTTGTACCGTTTGAAATGTCGCAAAAACACACTCTGAGACACGAGATTTGAGCGTTTTTTTTTGCAAAAAATACGAGATTCTGACGAAACCGGGGAAAAAAAATTTCCTGCATTCTAAATATAACAGTTCCTGTAGAAAACTTGTGCCGCAGAATTGCAAAGGGGCGGGGATTGTTACTCGGTTTTCTCAGCGTCTCAAAAATACGGGCACCAGTCCTAGGATTTTTAGTTTTTTTTTTTTGTTATTAAATATTTATAAATGCTGTTTTTTTTTAATTATTCAATATTTTGTTAATTATTCACCTGCTGGTTTGTAACCACATGCTTACATATCTTATGCCAATACCTTAACTTCCATCACCATACTCTGTACAGAATGGACACCCCGGACGGTCCGAACCTGGAGCGCGACGTGCAACGCATCTTGGAGCTTATGGAGCACGTGCAGAAAACCGGCGAGGTCTCGATTCCGAAACTCGCCTCTCTGCAACAAGTTCTTCAGTCGGAATTCTTCGGCGCCGTCCGAGAGGTTTACGAGACGGTGTACGACTCGATTGAGGTGGATGGGCCAGCGGCGGTGAGTATAATGGACCTATTCAGTACAGGAAAAAACCGATTTCGTGGTTTTTTTCCCTATGCGAAATTGAGGAAAAAAATACAAAAAACTAAAGTAGTCAGAGTTTTTTGACGTAAGCAACTTGTCGTGTCGAGACCGGCCGATGAAATAATCGGATGCGCCTTTAAATTTCAACCGAATTCCCATTGAAAATTAAAGGCGCATTGCATTTTTCACTGCCGGGTCTCGACGCGATGGGTTTTTTTTCCTGGAAAACAACCTGCATAGGGAAAAAAAAACCGCGAAAATCAGTTTTTTCCTGCGCTGAATAGGTCCATAATAGTTTCAACATAAAATTTCATGAACAATATGCCAAAAAAATTTCATTTTCAGACAAAAGCCGCTGCTACCGCTAAAGCCACTGTTGCCGCATTTGCAGCCGCTGAAGGTCACGCCCACCCGCGGATCATTGAATTGCCGAAAACGGATCAAGGACTTGGATTCAATGTGATGGGCGGGAAGGAGCAAAATTCTCCGATTTATATTTCGAGGTAATTATAATATGATAGTTGTGAAAAATTGAAAAATGGGAAAACTCATATGCAAAGTGCAATTTTTCCGAAATTGTTTGTTTTCCAGCGGGTCTCGCCACGATTTGCCGATTACACCGAATTTTGCTAATTATCAGTCGAAATGTATTTAGTTTTCAATATTTCTTATTTGAGTAATTTTTAGTGCCCATCGGTCGAAAAATCGATATTTTTGACAAGTTTTCAACAAAACGGCAAAATTCGTCAAAACTTGACGAAATCTATGCTCGCTGAAATTCCGCTGAAAATAATGAAATCTGAAAAAAAATGCCTGGTTTTGTGAATTTTATTGCGAAAAACTGGATTTTTAAAAAAATTATCGAAATCCATATTTGACTCGGATTATGAGCTTGAAAATACATTTTTAAAACCCCAAAAATCGAAATGGAACAATTTTTTTAAAGGCGCATGCAAGAAGTTCATGGGGTTGGTCTCGCAGCAAACTGAAAACTGCCTACGGTGCCGTGTTTTCTGGACTGAAAATTTCCTATTTTTTTGTTTTTTTAAAAAGACTTTTTATGGACCTATTCAAAGTACTGTAGAAAAACGAAAAAAAAAATGACAAAAAACTGGGAGAAAACTCGAAAAATGCTCCGATTGGTCTGAAATTTTGGGAGAAACTGTCCAAAATGCTTTCGGACTTTCTCAGAAAATTTTGAAACGAATTATCGGTTTTAAAAAATATTGATTTTTTTTCTGAAATTTTTCTAAAATCGATATTTCGGTCCAAAATTTTCTGAGCAAGCCCGGAAGCATTTTTGACAGTTTCTCCCAAAATTTCAGAGCAATTGGAGCATTATCCGAGTTTTCTCCCAGTTGTTTGTCATTTTTTTCCGTTTTTCTACAGTACTTTGAATAGGTCCATTACTCTTTTTCTCAAAAAGTTTAATAAACCTATTCATAGGAGAAAAAAAAAACAAAAAAAAGTTTTTTTCCTATTCATAAATGTCAAAAAATGTTTAAAAAACGATTAAAAATGGTTAAAAAACGGCAAAAAACTGCGCGAAAACTCGGAAAATGCTCCGATTGACTTGAAATTCTGAGAAATGAGGGGAAAAACTCTCCCGGACATTCCCACAAAATTTCAGACCAAAATATCGATTTTTAAGAAATACTGACTTTTTTCTGATAATGCTTAAAATCGATATTTTTGTCTGAAATTTCGTGGGAATGCCCGGGAGAATTTTTTCCTTTATTTCCCAAAATTTCAGATCAATCAGAGCATTTTCCGAGTTTTCGCGCAGTTTTTTTTTGCCATTTTTTTTCCATTTCGTGAATAACCCCATACACGGTGTCCAGGATTTGAAATGTGGGCGGAGCCGAGCAAACGCGCCCCACTGAATTTTTTCGCGCGAAATTCAAATTTTGAGGCATTTTTTATGTTTTTCGGGAAAAAAGCATAAATTCTCAATTTTTTTCCCACATGTGCTCCAACGGAATTATAGCTGAGGTCTTTAGAAATTTTTAAAGCCTAAGAACGTCGAATTTGGTTCAGCCACCATTTCGAAATATTCGTTTTGAGTTTTTTGGTGTTTTTGCAGGATAAATCTTTACGAAAAGCGAAGTTTGGGCAATTATATGGTATTAAAAGATAAAATACATACATTTTACAAAGAAAAACAGGTTTTACTGAAAGAAAAACCATAAAATCAATAACATAAAATGCGAGAGTCGAAAAATGCGCAAGCACCGAAAGTGCGCCATGGAGGTTTGCTGACGCGCCAGCAAATTAGGCTCCGCCCACATTTCAAATCCTGGACACCGTGCCATAAGAAAATTCAGTGGTGGAAATATGACCTTTGACTCGGATTATGAGCTTGAAAAAAAAAATCTAAAGATCCAAAAATCGAAACGAAAAAACAATTTAAAGGCGCATGCAGAAAGTTCATGGGGTAGGTCTCGCGGTATCGACTGTGCGCGCCGGTTTTTCCTGAAAATTTTCTATTTTCGATGCAGAAGATTTCTGATTTTTTGGTTCAAATTTCGCACGAGGCGTCAAGAAAAAAAGGGTAATGGGGGGGGGGGGGTCGATTTTCCTGAAAATACCGTTTTTTTAAAAACAATAATACCCACTCAGAATCATCCCTGGCGGAGTTGCGGATCGACACGGAGGGCTCAAACGAGGCGACCAGCTAATAGCTGTGAACGGCGTGAACGTCGAATCGGAATGCCACGAAAAAGCCGTGGATCTGCTAAAATCGGCGGCTGGCAGCGTCAAACTTGTCGTCCGCTACATGCCGAAACTTTTGGACGAAATGGAGCGCCGATTCGAGAGACAACGACTCCGATCCTCTCAACAAAGTCCCACGCTTCCTACACCGTCATCTCGAAGATGATCAAAATATATATTTACTCATTTTTTTTTTAAATTTCTCGTAGAATGTAATGTACATATTCCCGCCTCGTTTGTATCGATTTTCCTCTGAAAGTTATCTCAAAAATTCAAATCTTTGCCTTAAACCTTTTTCTTGCTTTAAAATATAGGTGCTTTGTCCTTTTTTTTGCCCTGCATCAATTTTTTTTTCTAGAAACAAACAAATAATACTGCCAAATTTAAATATATTGATAAATATTGTATGAAGAGATTAACTTTTGGTTTCCATCAATTCTGTATTGTTTTTTTAATACTCAAATATCTCTCGTTTAACATGTCTTCAAAATGCTTCAAAATTATTTTATTTCCAGATGATTTTCCATCAATTCAGCAGGCTTTTCGCACAAGTCGCAAAAACGGCAAGCAGGAGACGAGCGGTCCACAAAATGCTCACCGAGCAGCAGATTAAAGTGACGCCACGGGCGGCCGATAGGTTGAAGGTGAGTCGTATTCTTTTGGCTATCAGCCATTGAAAATAGGGCTCCGGGACATTTCGCAGCCGGACGTTTCGCAGCCGAGACATTTCGCAGCCGGACATTTCGCAGCCGAGACGTTTCGCAGCCGGTAAACACTTCTCACTTCTCTCTCAGCGGTCGACTACACAATTGGTAAACATGTTATTGATAAACAAGCATGGTCAGAGAAATGAGAGAGTGTGTATATAAAGAGGTTGGCTGCGAAACGTCTCGGCTGCGAAATGTCCGGCTGCGAAATGTCTCAGCTGCGAAATGTCTCGGCTGCGAAATGTCCGGCTGCGAAATGTCCGGCTGCGAAATGTCTCGGCTGCGAAACGTCCGGCTGCGAAATGTCCCGGAGCCGAAAATAGTTGTTAGCCGCGCATCTCGTGTCTAATCGGCACACAATTTTGCCATGCGCCTGAAATGAAATGGACGGCTAATAGCCCTTTCCAATGGCGTTTTTGTAATGACAGATTTACGAAGCTCCGTCCTTATTCATTTTATTTGTTTATTGATTTTCTATGGCACGGTGTCCAGGATTGGAAATGTGGGCGGAGCCTAATTTGTTGGCGCGCCAGCAAATTAGCATGGCGCACTTTCGGTGCTTGCGCATTTTTCGACTCGCATTTTTTAATGATTTTTCTTTCATTAAAACCTGTTTTTCTTTGTAAAATGTATGTATTTTATTTTTAATACAATAAAATTGCCCAAACTTCGATTTTCGTAAAGTTTTTTAGATCCGCAATGCTAAAAACGATTATTCCGAAATGGTGGCTGAACCAAATTCGATGTTTTTAGGCTTAAAAAAATTTTAAAGACCTCAGCTATAATTCAGTTGGAGCACATTTGGGAAACAATTAGGAATTTATACCTTTTTTCCCGAAAAACATGAAAAAATGCCTCAAAATTTGGATTTCGCTCGAAAAATCCAGTGGAGCGCGTTTGCTCGGCTCCGCCCACTTTTAAAATCCTGAACACCGTGTATATCAGTGATGAGCGGAAACCCGTTTTTCTGAAAAACGGAAACGGAAACATATTTCTAATTCTGCGGAAACGGAAACGGAAAACGTATTTTATCATTCACGGAAACGGAAACGGAAAATAACGGAAAGCTTCGTTGAATTCAGCGTTATGCGATTTTCATTTTGGTTTCCAAATTATTTCATTTCACGTTGAATTTATACGTGAAATAAAATACTTTGGAAACCAAGATGAAAATCGCATAGCGTCGAGTTTAGCGGAGCGCGTTTGACCATTTTAGCGGGCCGAAAATAGTGAGCAAAATCAAAACTTCTACATGCCTTCCTCCCCAATACGATTTCGTTTGGGAACGAAAATTTGACAGGCGATTGAAAAGAGTCGTTCACTTTTAGCCGAAGTGGCTGGCACATCTAGAAGCTTTTGGGCCACAGATTTAAGCCGCGGAAAATTTTTTCTCTCCAGAACTTGTATGGGTTTTCTCTCTCCAGAACTTGTATGGGTCAGCGGAGGAAGTTGGCGGTTTTGGAAAAAAATTTTCGAAACAAAAAAAAACAGTTGTCGATTTACGGTAAACTATGAGCATTTTTGGAGTGCCGTCTGCGTGAAGTACACGTGGACAACATCAGATATTTCAAGCTAAACACTTTCCGTCTAAATGCGGATAACGGAAACGGAAACGGAAAAACACTTATACTTTCACGGAAACGGAAAATAATGTTTTATTCCGCGGAAACGGAAACGGAAAAAACCCTCCCAAAAACGTCACGGAAAACGGAAACGGAAATTCCGCTCATCACTGGTGTATATGGTTTAATTTTGAGAAAAAAAAATCGGTTTTAAATTCAAACCCAGAGACGTGAAAGCGGCCTTATACAAGAGAGCTTGTTCTATTTTTATTTCCAGGAAGTCGTCGACGAGGGAGAACGCCTTCGGCTAGAAGTTGACGGTGGCGGCTGTTCGGGCTTTGAGTACAAAATCCGACTGGACAAACGGCTAAACGACGACGATTTGGTGTGGCGAACCGAGCAAGGAGCAGAAATTGTGGTCGACGAGCTGTCACTTGGCTATATGCAAGGAGCTACTGTGGATTTTGTGGAAGATTTGATGAAGGCGTCGTTTCGCATCGTCAACAATCCGGTGGCTGAAAAGGGGTGCTCTTGTGGATCGAGTTTTGCGCTGAAATTGGATTGATTTTGGTTTTTTTTTTCAAGCCTTTTTTAATGGGGCGGATCATAAAATGTCGGAAAAATGGTGAAAAAATGCTCCCGGACATTGCTAAAAAATTTCAGACCAAAATATCAACAAAAAAAAAATGATATTTTGGTCTGAAATTTTCTAGGAATGTTCGGGAGCAATTTTTACATAATTTACCCAAGTTTCAAGCTTAAAATGCAAAAAATATTCAATTTCAGCTTTTTTCGACATTTTTTGACCCTCCACTGTAATTATCATGCAATAATAATAGTAGTAGTAGCTAGAAAATAATACTTGAATTTCCCCTAGACACAGAAAAAAATATGCAATTCGGGTTGATTTTTTTTTTAAAGAAATAATGAATTATTATATTTTTCCATTTTTTTTAGCTCATTGAGCACTTGGTTTGAAAGCCCAGAAATTATTTATTTAATGCCTTTTTTTTTCGAAATTTTGAGAATTTCCAACCCCACCCACTCAGATGCTCCTTTCCATGTCGAGGATATGCGGTGTGCGCACAATGTCCGCCCCCACAGCCGCCTTCTCGACTCGCCGACAGACTACACAAAATTCGCGACGACAACAGCAAAGACGGCAGAAGCAGCAAGAGGAGAAGACGCATGGAGGAGGGCATAGATGGGCGTGAGTTTTTTGAAATAAAATTCGCTAAAAATGGAAAAAATATAGAAAAAATGTTCTAAAAATTGCCAGAAAATTTGTTTGAAGTGTACGTGAAATGAAATAATTCGAAGACCAAAATGAAAATCGCATAGCGTTGAGTTCAGCGGAGCGCGTTTGACACACGGGCCGACAATAGAAAAATGACTAAAAAAAATAATGCAACAATTGCAACAAAAAAATCGCTCAAAAAAATATCGAAAATCTACGAAAAATATCGAAAATCTACGAAAAAATCGAAAATTCGCTAATAAATGAAAGAAAACTTGCGAAAATCTACCAAAAAATTGGGCAAAAAATGAAAGAAAACTTGCGGAAAAAATATTGAAACTTAATTTAAAAATATGCCTTTCATAGTATTTACGTATTTGCCGAGAAGCTACACTTTGCGAAAAATAATTTTTTTTAAAGCCGAGAAATTATCGAAATTTGACGAAAAAAAAAAACAATAGAAAAAATATCCAAAATTCGCTCAAATAATGGCGGAAAAATACTTCTTATATTACGTATTTGCCACGAGTGACACATTCGGAATAAATTTTTTTAAATGATTTTGTAAAATTTTCGTTTAAAAAAAATTAAAATTGGCCTTATGTAATTTTTGCTCGAATCCTTCAAAAAAAAAAATCGATAACATTTAAATGCAAAACAATGAATAAAAAATTATTTTTCCCACTTGGCTCACAATTTAACACAAAGTGTCACTCTGTGAAAAATGCGTAATGGATTTTTGAATGGAAATGTCGTGAAAAATTTGGAGAAAAAGTGTTCCAATGGTGGAAAATGTCAGAAATACTGTAGGACATGTTCAAAAAATGTTGGACTGAAATATTGGTTGAAAAAAAATTTTTTTTTTGTTGCTAAATTTCAATGTTTTAGCCCAATTTTTTTGATAATGTCGTGACTGGGAGTTTTAGAGAAATCGTAACATTTTCAAACAATTGAAAAACGTTTTTGATTTTTATTTATGGGGTTATTCACAAAACCGGAAAAAAAGGAAGAAAACGGAAAAAAAACTTCGGGAAAAATCGGAGAATGCTCCGATTGACCTGAAATTTTGGGGAAAATTGGAAAAAGTTCACCTGTACACGCTCACAAAATTTTGGACCGAAATATCGATTTTAAAAATTTTCAGAAAAAAAATCGATAATTTTTAAAATCGATATTTCGGACCAAAATTTTGTGAGCGTGTACAGGAGAATTTTTTCAAATTTTTCCCGAAATTTCAGGTCAATCGGAGCATTCTCCGATTTTTCCCGAAGTTTTTTTCCGTTTTCTTCCTTTTTTTCCGGTTTTGTGAATAACCCCTTTATATATATATATATTGTCGGCCCGCCAAAATGGTCAAACGCGCTCCGCTGAACTGGACGCTATGCGATTTTTATTTTAGTTTCCAAATTATTTAGTTTCACTAGCAGTATTTTGAAATTATTTCACAAATTTTTGAGCATTTTTTGTTGCATTTTTCGACATGTCTATGAATATTGTCTTTTCAAACGAGGTGCAGCATGAAAAATGAGTATGTTATCCTTTTTTTTCTGCGCATCTTCAAATAGCACTGTTTTTGGATGATGTGGTCGTGCACAAATAAGTAAGTGGGCGGGGTTTCATATTTTGATGCATGGTTACCTCGATTGAAAACACAATGAAACCACGTTTTTATACAATCGTAGACCGTCAAAATAATGCCAAGACCACTAACGCAGCCTTCTAGCGAATTCTAACGTAGCCTTCTAGCGAATTCTTTGCCACTCTTTCTCACGTTTCACTCTTTACCACTCATTTATCAGCAAATATCTGTCCTCTGTGGCTCACAATCAGTTGGTAGTGCGCGTGATTACAAATATAATTGTCGCGGGTTCATGTTTTGCCCACTGAATTTTTTTTTTGCAAAAAGGCAAGTGCGGACATACGGATACACGCACGGACATCCCGATCAGGGCTGTGCGAAACATTTTTTCGGTTTTTTCGGTCATATTTCGAAAAAATTTTCGGTCTGAAAACTTCGAAAAACTTTTCGGCCGAAAAAAATTTTTTCGAAAAATTGGGATGCGTTCAAGACGCGGAGTATGTGCGCAGAATAACCAAAATTTGTATAAAATGTTTTTTTCACCAATGTATTTTATATTTTTGCACCTATTTCAATTAAAGGAAGTGCCAACTTTTTGGGAAAGTTGTTTAAATTGTAGTATTGGGGGATTTTCAAACATCACATCGAAATCGCACAAAAAAAATGATCTGGTTTTTTATGATAATAGTCATCGAATCGACCCGTGTGCCATATGTATTTGGCGCACGTCTCGAATTCGATGGCTATTCGCCATTTTCAAGCGGCGCACGTCCCGAATACGATGGTTATTATCCGTTTTCCATGGCTCTTAGCCACACAGCTGCCAATTCCTGCCGAAAACGCGCCAAAAGCTCTCCTGGCGCAATTTTGGCCGATTTGAAAATAATTTATCAAAAAATAGCAAAAAAAATGAAAGTTTGCTTTTGCTGAAGGCAATACAATTTTCGAAAATACGCGGTCGGCCGCCGGCCTAGAAAACCGGGCGCGCTGGCCTAGAAAATCTCGACTTCGTGTTCTCCCCGTGGTTTTCTATTTTTTTTTTAATTTTGTTGTAAAATCCGCCAAAAACCAGAAAATTTTTTGTTCGATTTCGGTATGATATTCGTAAATACGTCACTACTGATTTTGTTGAATGTATTAAATGAATAATCTGTTTTTAACTGAAATTTCGAAAAAAAAAGTTTTTCGAAATATTTTCGAAACTTATTTTTCGCACAGCCATGATCCCGATCTGGGTTTTTATATATAAGAAAGATATTCCAGAAGATTTGGAAAAACAGCAACAAGCGGAACGACAGTACTGGCTCTCTCTTGGATGACCACAGTAAAAGACGTGCTAGGAATTGAAAAAATCGAGTTGGACTCGGATCCATTAAAAGACAAGGTGAAACAATCGTGGCTCTACCGGAAACGCCGCCAATACGACGACGCGATCCAAGTCCTTCAAATTGCTCTGGAAGAGGCGGAAGAGCGAAAAGAAGAGCTGCCAATCACCCGTGTCTACGACGAAATGGCGAACACGTTCTACGAAAAAATGAACATTGACGAGGCGGACAAATACTTTCGCATCGTCATCCAACGACTCGTCCAACTGCATGGAAAGAAGGATTTCGATCCGGAATTCATTGGCGTCTCACTAAAACTCGCCGACATTCTGGCGCACAAGGGAGAGCTGGAGAGTGCGGAAAGCGGGTTCAAACACTGTGTGCGTCGGCAAATGAAAGTGATGGAGGAGCACATGAAAAAGTTTAGCGTGGCTCATGGTGCGCTGGTTGAGGATCGCCATACTGTAGACACTTATGGACATATCTATACGGATCCTATCGCTCTTTTTGGAATGACTCTGGAGGCGTACGCCAACTTTTTGATCAACTTTTGCGGAGAGGACCGGTTAGCGGAGGCTGAGGAGTACATGGATGAAGTTATGAAAGTGAGCGATCTTTTTTTTCGATTTGAAATTAATTTTTCTCCAAATCTTTTTTTTGAAAAATACCATGCTAATATAATAAATACGGTATTTCATGGCGATCCTATTTTAGATTTCTTATCAAATATACGGAGCCAGCTCGGCGCACACTATCAATATGCTCAACAATTTTGGAGCAGCTTTGGTGCTAAAGAATCGGTGAGCTTTTTTTTTTATTTGAAATTTTCATACTGTTAGGCTTTCGGTGTTTGCGGATCTTTTTCCTTTCGGGATATTGTGAAAACAAAAAAATTTTCAACGCGGTGTTTGCGTACTTTTGAAAATTCAAATGACAATGAAAAAAATATCATGGAAAATGAAGAGATTTGTTCCCATTTTCGTTTGAATTTCAAAAGTACGCAAACACCGCGTTGCAATTTTTTTGTTTTCGCAACAAATGTTAAATTTTTGACGGTTTTTTTCTAGTAAAGAAATTCGAAAACCTCCAAAAACAAATTGAATTTTGTTTAAAAAGGCGAAAATTGCTAAAATTTTCTATATAAGAAAGATCGTAAATTAATTTCTAAAAATATGCCTTTCATATTACATATTTGCCACGGATAATTTCGAAGATAATTTGGAATTTTATGGGGTTATTCATTTCATGCATTTTGCATTTTTTGTCAAATTTTTCTTATTCATTTCATGCAGAAAACGACATTTTCCGCAGCAGAAAACTGCATTTCGTCGAACTGCAAAATGCACTTTTTGTCACTAAAAACACGCGAAAATGCAATAAAAATGGTGGTGTTATTCATTTCATGCAGAAAATGACAAAAAGTGCATTTTGTAGTTCGGCGAAATGCAGTTTTCTGTAATTTGCAGTTCGACGAAATGCAGTTTTCTGCATTTTGCAGTTCGACGAAATGCAATTTTCTGCTGCAGAAAATGTCGTTTTCTGCATGAAATGAATAAGGAAAATTTGGCAAAAAATGTAAAATGTATGAAATGAATAACCCCATTAGCGATAATTTCGAATTTTTAGCGATAATTTCGAATTTTTAGCGATAATTTTGAATTTTTAACGATAATTTCGAATTTTTAGCGTTTTTTTTCGAATTTTTATCGATATTTTCGAATTTTTAGCGAATATTTCGAATTTGAGTGTAGTAAAAAAAAATTTAATGGGGTTATTCATTTCATGGATTTTGCATTTTTTGTCAATTTTTCCTTATTTATTTCATGCAGAAAACTGCATTTCGTCGAACTGCAAGATGCAATTTTTCTGTCATTCTCTGCATGAAATGAATAACACCATCATTTTTCTTGCATTTTTCGCGTGTTTTTCGTAACAGAAAGTTCATTTTGCAGTTCGACGAAATGCAGTTTTCTGCCGCAGAAAATGTCGTTTTCTGCATGGTAATTTAGTTTAAAAAGGCAAAAAAATAGCGGAAATTGCAAAAATGTCGTGGTGTCACTACGTAGCAAATACGCAATATCTTCATTCGGAGAAAAAAAATTAGTGAAAATCGCTAAAACCCGATGAACAAGCTCCGCCACTATTGCAGCTCACTTCAAGTCTGCGGAACGAGTTTTCTAGAGAAAAAAGTCCACCGATCTCAAAACTAAAATAAATTTTAGATTCGAGCTCGCCCTCAAATACCTGACAATTGGCGTCGAGCGCATCCTCTATGTCAATGAATGTGCTCACATGCTTCCCGGATACTATTGTAATTTCGCGGAAGCTCTATTCCACACTGGAAAAAAGGTGAGTCGCTACGCAGCGGAAGTTTGCCGATGCAGAACCGGTGAAAAAGTGTCGAAAGTCAAGGAACAAGCTCCGCCCCTTTTTTGCCAAAAATGGACAGAAAAGCCCTGAAAAGCAGAGCCGCAAAAGAATGCATAAAGCGTCAAAGCGATGAGAAAAACGCCTGTGCCACACGCATTTGGTGTGACTCGAATTGGACGGTTTATAGCCAAAAAATGTCCCGGATGAAGCATTTTCTAAAAAAAATGTTTTTTTTTTTAATTCCGGGAATAGAAAAAACAAATCAATTATCCGCAAAATCGATATATTTTCCAGACAGAAGCCCTGGAATATGCGCGAAAAGCTGTCCAAATGAGCCGAAGCGGTGACGAACGAGTGCGCCAGTACACGCAACAATTTTTGAAGGATCTCGAGAAGGATTTGAACAAGGGAAAGCCGAAATCGTGGTGGTTTTTCTGAGAAGAGCTCGTCCATTCTACCGGTGATGTCGATTTGCAAACAGTGCTAATATAGGAGTTTTAACATATTGTTCTTGTTTTTTTTTTCATAATTCATATTCCTCTCGTCTCGGCAGCTGCTCATAAACGTTGAAAACCGCCCATTTTCCCATGAAATTTTCGTGAGTGCGACCGTAACTTATGGACCTATTCATAGTATTCGTTTTTTGAAATTTTTAAACGTTTTTTAACATTGTTTGACATTTTTTGACATCTATGAATAGGAAAAAAAAACATTTTTTTGTTTTTTTTCTCCTATGAATAGGTCCATTAGTTATTACTGCGTCGCAGGGAGCGGCTCTGGCAGGTTTTCGCGACGCAGTAATACTTAATCGGTTCGTTGGTCTCGGTCCATGGCGATTGTCGACCAGTGAGTTTTGAGTAGCTTGTCATGATATAACGATATTTCTTTCCGCAGGGAATCGCTCCATTTCATTGTTGAAGAAAAATAATAATAAATGGAAACAAGTTTTTTTTAAATTACGAAAAAACAAGAGAGTAAAGGAATTTAAATAATATTTAGGACTTAAGACAATTTTTCACATTTTTAAATGGGTTACGGTCGCACCGATTTCAACTGTGTCGAAGATGCGCTCCGTTTCGAGACATTTAATTTGAAAATTAGCTTTTTTGAGCAGCTGCTGAGACGAGAGTAATGGACCTATTCACAAAACCGGAAAAAAAGGATGAAAAAGGAAAAAAATTGCGGGAAAAATCGTAGGATGGCCCCATTGACCTGAAATATTGGGAAAAATTCTTCAGTACACGCTCAAAAAATTTTGGACCAAAATATCGATATTAAAAATTTTCAGAAAAAAATCGATATTTTGGTCCAAAATTTTTTGAGCGTGTACAGGAGACTTTTTCCAATATTTCCCAAAATTTCAGGCCAATCGGAGCATTTTCCGATTTTTCCCGCAATTGTTTTCCTTTTTCTTCCTTTTTTTCCGGTTTTGTGAATAGGTCCATAATAATTTTAGGGAATCGTTTATTTATTTTTATTTATATTAGCATCTCTATTGAATAAACGAAATCTATATGTACTTATTTAAAAATGTTAAATTCGATCGTGCGATTATTCGCTGAAAATATCGATTTTTTAGGTGACCAGGTGCAAATGCGCTCTATTGAACATGTGGGAAAGAGGTTGGCGGGAAAGGTTTTTTGAATTAATTCATGAATTTTTTGTTCTATTTTTCATTTAATTCCACTTTCCAAAAGTGCAAAAAAACACATCAAATTTAAAAATAAAAATCAATTTACAGAATGGGAGTAAATACCACGTCTCCGAAACCGCGCCGCCCGAACGAACGCGAACGCCTCCAAGAAACCGACTCCTTTGTCGTCCATCCAGAAGATCCAACAACTCTACGAGCAAAACGACACACGGAACGGGAGCGACTTCTCAGCGAGAACGCTGACTCCGACTCCGACTCCTCCCCGTCGCCGGCCAAAACAAGCAAAAAACGAGAGCCGCCCGCGAAAAAGAAGAAACAAGAGCAAGATGAAGAATCTGGGAAAACTAAAAAAAAGATTGTCGAAACGGGAATCATAAAAATGGTCGCGATTTTTGGGAGCGAAAAGGCAAAAACAAAGGCATTATCGAAGAAGCCAGAAATGGAGGAAACGCTGGCCAAATACAAGGAGTTTTATTCGGAGATTAAAACCGAGTTTGACAAGGCTGTAGACGCTGAGCTTGCCGAGGAATTTACCCACTGGTTCCAGGAAGAAGATCAATACATTCCAAAGGACTCGAAACACACCATGGAAAAGTGCCCAGTAAATTTAGTTCATGAAAATTCCTCTATATTCTGGGACAAACCAGAAACAGACGATGACGGCGCCATGAATCGCAAAAATAAGCACAAGAAACATCAGGTTTCTCACACCAGAATCGAATGCGGAGATTTGCTGCCGCCGATGAATTATTATGTGCCAATCGAGCAGAGCATTAACACCAAAGATCAGCTTCGTCTAACTCACATGCCCTACTTTTGTGACGGACAGGCCGATGAGAATCTATTCGATAAGCTCGTCGATGTATTTCCAGACGGTATTCACGGATTTTCGGACAATTATGGCTATGTGAACGACTGGCTCGTCTACAAATTGCTTCGCAAGGCATTGGAGGCAGAATCGACGCCAACTTGTCCAGATATCATTTACTACAACATCTACCGCGTGTGGCCAAATAAATTGACGCAGAGAGAGTTAAGCGTGGAGTTTCCAAAACTTTGCGAGAGATTTGCCGAGGAAAAGTTGGATCCGCGAGTCTTGGAGCCCTGGAAACCGCACGCAGAGCAAGAAGTGGCGCTGAATATTCGAAATCTTGATTGCTACTCGTGCCTCAGCTATATGTGCCCCATTCACGGATTCAAAGCAGAATTGCCGCCGGATTTTCCATCCGGTGACTTTTATCAGGTTACCGTTCCACTGCTGAAGCCAAATGACACCAATTTTTGCTCGAGTAAGTGCTGGAAGCATGTCAAGTTGTCAAAAGTCGCCGATGTGCTGAAACCGACGGAAGAGGAGGTTCGGAACTTTAAAGTGACCATGTACATGGATAAGGCGAGACTTATCAAGATGCCGGCCGAGGACGGAGCACTCTTGGCGTCTATTTATGGAGCAGAGTCGAAAATTGTGAGTTTGGAAAGAGGGGGGGGGGGGATACTCGAAGAATGAAAGAAATTTCTGTCCAAACAGCTATTTTTGTCATTTTTTCACAAATCTTCAGGCCATGCTCCGAGTTTTCCCCTTTTCTCTAATGGACCTATTCACTTCAATTAAAATGAATTTTTATGACACATTTATTCAATGCATTACTACATATTAATTAATTAATCTGAGTTTTTTTGAAAATCGCGCCTAGCCATCCTGGTCAAATAAGTGAACTTATTAACAAATAAATGCATGCGCCTTTAAACATTTACTCCGAGTACACAAAAATGACGACAAAAGATGTATTTTTTGACCAGGATGGATAGGCGCGATTTTCAGAAAAACTCAAACTCAATGGTTCAGGAAAATTCAGATTAATTAATAAATATGTTGTAATGCATTGAATAAATGTGACTTAAAAATTCATTTTAATTCAAATGAATAGGTCCATAAATAAATGCCTCATTGAATAATTACCAGCCCTTCTGCAAGTTTGCCGCCGACAATGTTGATCCGCACGATGATGACGAAGAAAACAAGATCCGGTCGTGTCGTGACGCATATGAGCTCATCATATCGCTTGTGGAACGTCCCAGCGAGAGTCGTCTCAAATTGACGAGACCTGCAAAGCAAATGTGAGGATTTTGGCTCTCGGGCGTTTTTAAAGATCCGTTTTTGAAGATGCCGGCAAAGCCATTAAAATACATATTTTTACCTGATTTCTTGAGGAAAAGTGGAAAATTCGGCTCTTGGACGTTTCGAAAATTTTTCTGCATTTTGTCGTCGTGGTGTTTACACACAATCGTTTTTAAAGCTTCTCACAGTGGGGGTGCTACGGAATAGAATCGCGGTAAATAGAACTGGCTGAAATGAAACTGACCTCAGGGCCTCACAATTTGCAACGAAATAATTCTTCGAGTTGTTCGAGCGGTTCTGGGTCGGTACAGCTCAATTTCAGGCGGTTCTATTCCGTAGCAGTTCTACTCCGTGCGAGTTCTATACCGTAGCACCCCCTCACAGTGAATCTTTTACTATTACTCTCGTCCAGGGGTGGGACCAAAAAAAAAATTTTTTTTCGATTTTTTTTGTTTTTTCGGGTTTTTTTTTGGATGAGACAAAAAATTTTTTGTTTTTTTTTTGAGGATGTGGATAAGACAAAAAACTTTTTGATTTTTTTTTCGATGGTGAAAGTGAGACCAAAAAATTTTTGATTTTTTTTTCGATGGTAAGAGTGAGACCAAAAAATTATTATTTTTTTTTTGATGATGCGCCACAGGCAAAAAAATTTTAAAAAAAATCACGGAGGCGAAAGAAAGTTCCGGTTTTTGGGCAAAAACTTATTCAGTATATGCTCCGAATTGACAAAAACCTCTAATTTTCAACAAAAACTTGGAAAATTTCTTTTTAAATGACAGAAATACGTACTTTTTTTGGAATATTTTTTTGTTTTTTTGGTAAATTTTTTGAGGAAAAAATTTTTTTTTTGTTTTTTTGTTAATTTTTTTGAGAGCAAAAAAAAATTTTTTTTTTTTTGGTAATTTTTTTGGGGGACAAAAAAAGTTTTTTTTTTTTTGGTAACTTTTTTTGGGGACAAAAAAAGTTTTTTTTTTTTTTGGTAATTTTTTTGAGGACAAAAAAAGTTTTTTTTTTTTTGTGGAAAATTTTTTTTTGTCCCACCCCTGCTCTCGTCTCAGCCAATGCACATCCCTTTTCAAAAAATGGAAAAATAACACAGTTGAATCAAGTGCGACCGTAATAAATTCAAAGAGAGAGAGTGAGCGAAAACAAGAGACCACTTTGCTCTCATATTGTGGCATTTATTCAAATTTGGCAGATTCGTGGCGAGACACCGAGATTAATCGTGAGTTTTTCCCATTTTTGGAAAAAGGATGTGCATTAGCTGAGACGAGAGTAATACGTGCCGTTTCGGATCTCAGGCCATTTTGAGAAATTTTCTCTTCCATGAACGAAATCCTGGAGCTATTTTGAAAATGAAGGCCAAAATGAAAAATCGGCTCAATAAATATTGTTCTTCGTTTAATTAACGGGGCTACTACGGTATAGAACTCGCACGGAGTAGAACCGCTATGGAATAGAACTGGATATGCAATAGAACTCGCACGGAATAGAACTGCTACGGAATAGAACTGCACGGAATAGAACTGCTACGGAATAGAACTGCACGGAATAGAACTGCGCGGAATAGAACTGCACGGGATAGAACTGATACGGAATAGAACTGCTACGGAATAGAACTGCACGGAATAGAACTGCTACGGAATAGAACTGCACGGAATAGAACTGCTACGGAATAGAACTCGTACGGAATAGAACTCGTACGAAATAGAACTCGTACGATTAAATTAATCGACGGAACATATCGCTAAACAACACGCGGTTCGTAATTTCGGAGCGTCGATATGGTTTTTTCAAATTTAAGAATTCAAATGATAGCGATCGCGGACCCGTGATTTGTCGGTACAAGAAACTATGTATAGCCGGTCGCGTTCTCCAAGAGGGCAGCTACCAGACAGCTACCTGGCAGCTACCTGGCAGCTATTTGGCGGCTATTTGGCAGCTATTTGGCAGCTATTTGGCGGCTATTTGGCAGCTACTTGGCGGCTATTTGGCAGCTATTTGGCGGCTATTTGGCGGCTATTTGGCGGCTATTTGGCTGCTATTTGGCTGCTATTTGGCTGCTATTTGGCGGCTATTTGGCGGCTATTTGGCGGCTATTTGGCGGCTATTTGGCGGCTATTTTGCGGCTATTTGGCAGCTATTTGGCGGCTATTTGGCAGCTATTTGGCGGCTATTTGGCAGCTATTTGGCAGCCGGGATAGAACTCGTACGGAATAGAACTCGTACGAAAATAGAACCAGGCAGCTGCCAAATAGCCGCCAAATAGCAGCCAAATAGCAGCCAAATAGCAGCCAAATAGCAGCCAAATAGCAGCCAAATAGCAGCCAAATAGCAGCCAAGTAGCCGCCAAGTAGCCGCCAAATAGCAGCCAAGTAGCCGCCAAGTAGCCGCCAAATAGCTGCCAGGTAGCTGCCAGGTAGCTGCCAGGTAGCTGCCAGGTAGCTGTCTGGTAGCTGTCTGGTAGCTGCCCTCTTGGAGAACGCGACCGGCTATACATAGTTTCTTGTACCGACAAATCACGGGTCCGCGATCGCTATCATTTGAATTCTTTAATTTGAAAAAACCATATCGACGCTCCGAAACTACGAACCGCGTGTTGTTTAGCGATATTTTTCGTCGATTAATTTAATCGTACGAGTTCTATTTTGTACCAGTTCTATTTCGTACGAGTTCTAATCCGTAGCAGTTCTATTTCGTAGCAGTTCTATTCCGCACAGTTCTATTCCGTGCAGTTCTATTCCATAGCAGTTCTATTTCGTAGCAGTTCTATTCCGCGCAGTTCTATTCCGTAGCAGTTCTATCCCGTGCAGTTATATTCCGTAGCAGTTCTATTCCGTGCAGTTCTATTCCGCGCAGTTCTATTGCATATCCAGTTCTATTCCATAGCGGTTCTACTCCGTGCGAGTTCTATACCGTAGTAGCCCCTAATTAACTACTGTCCATTCGCGAAAAAAGCAAGTGCGCTCCACAAAACTTAGTACTTCGTGGATTTCATTTTCGTCGCCAAATTATTTCAATTCACGTCTAAATTCGGCTCTCGGACGTTTCGAAAGTAGACGTTTCGAAAGTGCGACGTTTCGAAAGTGGACCTTTCGAAGGTTTTTCTGGATTTTGTCGACGCGGTGTTTGAGGAATTTTCCTTAAAAAGCTTTTTAAAATGATTGTGTGAAACACCGCGTCGACAAAATCCAGAAAAACCTTCGAAAAGGCCACTTTCGAAACGTCACACTTTCGAAACGTCATACTTTCGAAACGTCGCACTTTCGAAACGTCACACTTTCGAAATGTCTACTTTCGAAACGTCCGAGAGCCCTAAATTCAACGTGAAATTAACTAATTTGGCGACGAAAAAGAAATCCACGTAGTACTCTCGGCAGAAACCCCAGACAGTCTGCGGTCAGTTGCCAAACTGTCTGCGCGCAACCTAACAACAGTCTGATGAGAATTACTAGACAGCTGTTTGATTGCGCGCAGACAGTTCTCTGCCGGCACTTCCAAACAGTCTGCGCGCAGCTTGTCAATTTTGGACAGGCCGTTGGAATTGCGGATAGTTCATACTGTTGGTATATTGGACTGAAAACAATAAATTTATTAGAAAAAGAACATGTGCACCAGAAAAAAACAAGTTCAAATAGAAAAAAAATCAGAAATTCTGAACAAAACAATTAATTTCGAAATTAGGTGAAGGCGGCGTTGGGAGAACGGGCTACTGGTTTCGATCTGAAATAACATTTAATATCAGTAAATTATGAGAAATATATAAGTACCAAACGTGCCTTATCGAAAAAAAAATTATGTTTTAAAGGAGGTGCCAACTTTTTGGGGAAACTGTTTTAAAACACAGCCCCCTCAGCTAACGGCATTTTTTTCCATAGACCATCTTCTCGCGAGGGGGTGCTCAAGATCCCAGTTCGGTCAGTTTTCAAAATTTCCCAATTCTGTCTTTTTTAAACACTCTAGCTGTTGAGATAAGCTAATTTATCGTTTGTCAGCTATTCTAAAACGGTTTTTGGGTCGATAGACCATCCGCAGAAAGTCTTGGACCATCCGCCGGGGGGCGCCATTTCCATTGCGCTGAAAATGAGGGGGCTGCAGCCCCCTCAGCTAACGGCATTTTTTCCATAGACCATCTTCTCGCGAGGGGGTGCTGAAAATCCCAGCTCGGTCAGTTTTCGAAATTTTCCAATTCTGTCTTTTTAAAATGTTTCTAACTGTTGAGATAAGCTAATTTATCGTCTGTCAGCTATTCTAAAACGGTTTTTTAGTTCGGTAGACCATCCGCAGAAAGTCCTGGACCATCCGCCGGGAGGCGCCATTTCCATTGCGCTGAGGGGGCTGGGGGGCTGTTTAAAACATCAAAATCGCACAAAAAAATTTCTGATTTTTATGATTTTTACAAATAAAAAATAGAAGACCACGGGTAGTACACGAAGACCGACCCCGTCCGTCTTTTCAAAAGTTTTATTGTCTTCAGCAATAATCGGTTTTTTTTTCTGTTTTCTTCATTTTTCACTATTTTTTTGATAAATTACACACAAATCGGCCAAAATCGCGCCAGGTAAGCGGAAATATGGTGCTATTTTGGAATAGATCTCGCACGAAATAGAACTGTAGCGAAATAGAACTAAACAAGAAATTGGGCGCCACTGCATTACTTGATCGTCAAGGCAAAAAAAAACCCATTTTTGGTGAACAACTCAAATATAAAACTGTTGAAAAAAGCAAGCGCATGAGAAATGCCACAGTTCGAATGAGCAAGCAATGCAGTTTTATTTCGTTACAGTTCTATTTTGCTACAGTTCTATTCCGAAGCGAGTTCAATTTCGATACAGTTCTATTTCGCAAGAGTCTTATTCCAAAGTTGAACCGGAAGCATAGGTTAGGTCCATTTCAAAAAAGAGTTTGGTTTCGTAGGCCGCGACTTCGTGTACTCCCCGTGGTCTTCTATTTTATTGTAAAGTTCATAAAATTAAGATAACTTTTTTCCATTTCTGGAACATTACCAAATGTTTGCACAGATTTATGGATAAATTTTTTCGCGACGCAGTAATATTGGTAAGGCACACATACAAAGCAAAAAATATAAATAATATTACCTATAACTTAGTCGTCCACAGCTCGGCGGAGATTGCATTGCATTTTTTTGACATGGGTGTGATGGGCTTGTACTCATCTTAAACGGCTTCCAATGTCTTTTCATTCCTAAATTAAAAATAAACTACAGAACTATTGTGTTTTCAATCGAGTTGCGACATCAAAGCGTGAAACTCCACCCACTTTTCACGCGAACATTAAATTTTCGTGCATTTTGAATTTTTACGTGAAAAAAGTGAGCGACGTTTCACATTTTAATGTCACAACTCGATTGAAAACACAATACAATTGCATAACGATTTCGTGACGAAGTGATACTTTGTGGTATAATGGATTCGTGACGGAGTGACATTTCACGTGAACCTGGGAGACGGAAAATCTCTTTATTTTTTCGGCTATTTCTTCATTTTTCGAATAAAAACGTGTATTTTATTGTCGCTCCGTCGCGAATCCACAATATACATATAAACGCGTTTACATACAAAATAAATGAAGGAATACCGTAAAAACTGTAATAGAGGCAACTCTATTTTCACCCTGCCATTTTTGGTGCGTCTCTATTACAGGTGCGCTTCTATTACAATTTTTAAGGTAGCTGAAGAAATTGAAACGTTTTTTGTCTTAAAATTCACCGTGAAGTTTCACTCCGTGGCAAAAATAGCGAAAAAGGTTATGGGTTATGGGGCTATTCCAATTCAAGTTGCACAAAAGGAATAACCACATTCTCAAAGAACAAATTATAATACACGGTGTCCAGGATTTGAAATGTGGGCGGAGCCGAGCAAACGCGCCCCACTGGATTTTTTCGCGCGAAATTCAAATTTTGACGCATTTTTTGTGTTTCCCGGGAAAAAAAGCATAAATTCTTAATTTTTTCCCACATGTGCTCCAACGGAATTATAGCTGAGGGCTTTAGAAATTTTTTAAGCCTAAGAACGTCGAATTTGGTTCAGCCACCATTTCGAAATATTCGTTTTGAGTTTTTTGGTGTTTTTGCAGGATAAATCTTTACGAAAATCGAAGTTTGGGCAATTTTATGGTATTAAAAGATACAATAAATACATTTTACAAAGAAAAACAGGTTTTACTGAAAGAAAAACAATAAAATCAATAAAAAAAAATGCGAGAGTCGAAAAATGCGCAAGCACCGAAAGTGCGCTATGGAAGTTTGCTGACGCGCCAGCAAATTAGGCTCCGCCCACATTTCAAATCCTGGACACCGTGTAATAGCAAGCCATCGTAACCGAATTAAAGAAGAGCAAAGAAAATTGTTGGCATTTAAAAATGAAAATTCGATACTTTCGATGAGGATTTTCAATGCATTTTCCAAAAAGCAAACAAATGTTTTTCTATTCAAAAAAAAAATCAAATAAACATGAGAAAATTAAAATTATGATATTTGTCTCAAAAATATGCAAAGAGACTGGAAAATTGAACAATTTTCAAAGTTTACCCTAAAATGCTCCGTAAATTGGATTGTTTCGAGTACGACAGGTCGCGAAATTAATTTTATGGACAATAACGTAATTTTAAACAGGCGAGAACAATAATATAGAAATTTAACCGCAATAAATGAGAAATTAATAATGTAAATGAGACGGAAACGCCACTACGAATAATCAATAAGTGGCGCGAGCAGTTGATTTCTCTCGAGGCAAACAACAGTCTACGGACAGTTCTCTCGTTTTCCCCCTCTTTGCGAGATATTGTGTGCTGACTGTTGTTGGAATGCTTTTAGACAGCTTCGACTCATGTTCATTGCGTGCAGACAGTTCTATGAGCGCATGCTGCTCGCAGACTGTTTAGGGTTTCTGCCGAGACTAAGTTTTGTGGAGCGCACTTGCTTTTTTCGCGAATGGACAATACCTTTAAAAAACAATTGGCTCAAAACGATACACTATTTTGCGAACATGTTTTCCGCTAATTTAATGTAATTTAGAAAAAATTGTATCATTTTGAAGTTATCCCATGAAATGAAAACTTATGCGCCTTTAATTTTTAATGAGAATTCGGCTGAAACTTAAAGGCGCGTCGAATTATTTGATCGGCCGGTCTCGACACGACTAAGCCTGTGGTGAATAGGTCCATTATATGTTTCAAAGAGGAACACTTAAATTATTTACCCCGACCTAGCAAGATCAGGGTTCGCAAAAATTGTGCTTTGAGTCTTCTTAAAGGCTCTGCAATTTATTATTATTTGACAACCCTGCCACTGAGCTAAATAGCCGTATACTAATACAGTGTACGGACACCTGACGAGTTGTGACGACCACTATACTGATCATTGTCAAAATATCGGTCGAAGAGAGCACCAAGGCTGCAATGAGCGGCATAGGGGTCGTCGCAACCCGTCAAGTGTCCGTACACTCTTGTAGTATATTCCTCTCTAGCTCAGTCTGAGAGTTGTGAAATAATCAAATACAGAGCCTTTAAGAAGACTCAAAGTACAATTTTTGCAAACCCTATCTTTTCCAAGTCAGGGTAATATGAAAAATTATCTAATCATGAATTTCTCAGTAATTGGAAGACTAATCTAAACAACAAAAAAAAAGTAATTTTGGCCATATTTTTCAAAGTTTCAGGCCGATTAGATAATTTTTTAAATTGTAGAAATTAAACCGCCCTTACACAGAAGATATTATTCCTAAATTTTTTGACAAAAAAAAGCACGTTTTAAAAATTCCAGAAATCATCAAGAACGCTGCGCCGCTTTCCGACGCGAGAAAATGTCGCAGGAAAAAATGAAGCGAAAACTGCGCCACGAAAAACTTCGCCGACAAGCTCGCGATAAAGGCCTCGACAGCGCTGAACTGATCGCCGCCGACGACAAAAAAGAGCTGAAGAAGAACGCGGAAGCGGTGCGTCTCGAAGCCGTCACTCCGCTCACCGCTTGCCGTCACGACGGTCCGTGCAATCCGCTGGCAGCGAATTGTGCGTGCAGTGAAAACGGCGTGTGCTCCTACATGTGCAAGTGCGATATCAATTGTGCGCAGCGATTTCCGGGCTGCAATTGTGCGGCGGGACAGTGTCAGACGAAGGCTTGTCAGTGCTTCCGCGCGCGCTGGGAGTGCAATCCGATGACGTGCTCGTCGTGTCGATGCGATAAGATTGATAGTCAGACGACGGGATGCGCGAATTACGCAATGACTAGGATGATTCAAAAAAGAATGCTTTGTGCTCCGTCGAGAATCGCTGGAAATGGCCTTTTCTTGTTGGAAGGTGCCGAGAAGGACGAATTTATCACTGAATATGTTGGAGAGCGAATATCGGATGATGAAGCGGAGCGGAGAGGCGCCATTTATGACCGCTATCATTGCAGTTATATTTTCAGTAAGTGGACTATTGGCCCCCAGGGATGTGCCACGAAACATTTTCTGAGTTAAAAAATTCAAATTTGCTTGCTATTTATAGTCGGCGAATTTATTATCAATCTCACTCTACTGAAATATTTCGTGCCGCACTTGTAAAAAGTAAGCGCGAATTTTTTTGAACCTTTTTTTTGTCAAATTGTCAGTTTTTATGACTTCAGTTGGTCTGTCAAAATGGTCAAACGCGCTCCGCTGAACTCAAAGCTAGGCGAATTTTATTTTTGTTTCCAAATTGCTTCATTTCACGTTGAATTTATACGTGAAATGAAATAATTTGGAGACCAAAATTAAAATCGCATAGCGTTGAGTTCAGCGGAGCGCGCTTGGCAACTTTGGCAGGTCGAAAAATCACGCCGCACTTCTGCAAATTTGAAAGTCCCATGAAGCGAGGTTGATGATGCACTCATCGACTGTATGAAATCCGTATTTTATGCAAACACCAGATCTCACGACAACGTGCGCACTTTTTCAAATTGATACCCTGAAAAAACCAGGAACACGCCCCGCCTCTTTTGAGACCCAACCATGGAATACAGAAAGACAGTGCCGCGGACTTGCAGAGAGGCGGAGCTTATTCACTAGTTTTATCAAAAAAGGCTAGACTGAAGCAATTTTGGGAGCTTATCAACAAAACTACAGTTCTCATTTGCATTTGTATTTTCATTTCAGACCTAGAAACAGGCGGAGCCATCGACTCTTACCGCGTCGGAAACCTCGCCCGTTTCGCCAACCACGATGACAAAAATCCGTCGCTATACGCGCGCACAATGGTAGTGGCTGGAGAGCACCGCATCGGATTCTACGCGAAACGAAGACTCGAGCCAAACGATGAGCTCACATTTGATTACAGCTACTCTGGCGAACATCAAGAAGTTTTCGAGCTGGACGGAAAAGCGGACAAAAAGAAGAATCAAGAGGGAAAAGTGCGGAAGAAGAATGCGAACTAACCGGATTTGACTATTTTAAATACTGTTATTTGTCTAATTTGCTCATAATTTGTAAAGCTATTTAGATCCTCTGATTTCGGTTGTTTGTATATTTCATGTGCAATAATTTGATCTTTTTTCCCCGTCGCTTACTTTTATTCCTTCCCTCAAATCCTCAGTCACCGTCCAAAGAATCAGAAAGAGATAGTAAGGAGTATACACGGCTTGTTGGGGACTACGTTTCAGAAAACTTTTGAAACCAAATTTTCGTTCGCCAATTCTCGCGTCTCTGTGTCTCCATTTTTTCACACTTTTTACTGGACTTTGCTGAACGCAACTATCGAGACACAGGAACATGCGAAAAGGCGCGAATTCCTTCACGTAGGGTCTAGCACGCCGTGAGTATATTGTCCCCATCAGAGTTGTGGGGAATCCGTTTTTGAGTTTGCGGAATGCGGAATTTTTTTCGAACTTTTTTTTTGCGGAATGCGGAATCAATTTTTATTTTGCGGAATTATTGCGGAACATGATATTTTCATGGTGCTACCTCGGAATAGAACTGAAGCGGAATAAAACTGTTGCCAATTTTAACTCGCTTTGGAATAGAACTATAGCGAAATAAAACTGTTCGGAATAGAATTGGTCGGAATAAAACTGTAGCGTTTTGGAACTAAATTAGCAATGGAGCGCGATTGCATTGTTTGCTCATTCAAATATTGGAATTTCTGATGCGCGTGCTTTTTTCAACAGTTCTATATTTGAGCTATTCATCAAAAATTGTTTGTTTTGTTGTTTTTTTGAATAAACTTTTTTTTTCTCGGCCCGCCTTGACGGCCAAGCAATGCAATCGCGCTCCATTGCTAATTTAGTTCCAAAACTCTACAGTTTTATTCCGAAACAGTTTTATTTTGCTACAGTTCTTTACCGAACAGTTCTATACTGAACGGTTACATTGCAAAGCGAGTTCTATTTCGCTGCAATTATATTCCGAGGCAGCACCAAAAATAACGGTGCACGACAGTGGAAGATTTCAAGTTCGCGTCATTCAATGGAGCACATTTACTCACATCTCGCTTAGTGATGTCGATTTACGTCAGCGTCATTTTAACAAGTTTAATAAAAAAAGAATAAAAAAAACGCACACCAGTGTTGCGCGGAAGGAAAAATTGCTTCCATCGGTAAAGTAATTACAGTCTCATACTGTAGTCGATTCCCTCTTCAATGCGTTGCCAGTGAGTTTTAAATTTCAGAAATTTCTTTATATTCATTTTGTTTATTAGAGAAAACCGAAAAACAAAAACGAACAAAAAATTATTAAGTTCTAAAAAAAGACAAAAAAAAAACAATTAAAATTGATGATACTCAAGATCGGATCCGCGTTTGATATAATTGGCAGGTACGTTGTGTGCTCCAAGAGCTTGTGTAATGTAGTGTTGCCACGGTGTCCAGGATTTGAAATGTGGGCGGAGCCTAATTTGCTGGCGCGCCAGCAAACTTGCTTTGCGCACTTTCGGTGCTTGCGCATTTTTCGACTCTCGCATTTTTTTTATTGATTTTATTATTTTTCTTTCAATAAAACCTGTTTTTCTTTGTAAAATGTATGTATTGTATCTTTTAATACCATAAAATTGCCAAAACTTCGATTTTCGTTTAGATTTATGTTGCAAAAACACCAAAAAACTCAAAACGAATATTTCGAAATGGTGGCTGAACCAAATTCGAAGTTCTTAGGCTTAAAAAATTTCTAATGACCTTAGCTATAATCCCGTTGGAGCACATGTGGGAAAAATTAAGAATTTATGCTTTTTTTCCCGAAAAACATAAAAAATGCGTCAAAATTTGAATTTCGCGCGCTAAAATCCAGTGGGGCGCGTTTGCTCGGCTCCGCCCACTTTTCAAATCCTGGACACCGTGTGTTGCTGAAAAATCATACATTTATAATACATCTAAGATTTTGAATATTTAAAACTCACCATAAGATTTGGAATGTTGCACATCAGAGTAAAGTTCTGCTCCGTTTTGTTCTCATTCTTCTGGAACATGCGTTGAAAATGGATGAGTGTCATGATGTAGGCATGTGGAAGACGGGGAAGTCTGCCTGTCACTTGAAACGCATTTCTCACGTATTCGGTGACGTCGACAAAGAATCGTCCAATTTGCGTCCACAAAGAACTGTCGACTGTCTCTGTCTCCGGCTCTGTGAGCATTCCATCCGCTGCGACTTTGGGAAAAGTTTCTGATGGGCCCGATTCGGTGAGAAGTACCATCTCGATGGCACGTGGGAGCCAATCGAGCACTGTATCAGTGTGTCCAATGCTCGCACACTCTTCTTTGAGAAAATTGAATCCGCTAACGAAGAAAATAGGAAGACGAGCACGTTCGGTGGGTGAAAGTGTTGCTTGATGCTCGATGAACGCGGTGACTTCTTCACGAAGAGCAATTGTTCCACGTCGGATTTCCGTTTTCACAATTGGAATCTCGTCAGCAGTGTACGGAATATCAGCAGCGATCATTGTTGCCATTTTAAAAACAGGAGAAAATGTGAATGAGAAGGATCTCGAATGAATGGTTAAAGGAACGTCCAGTCCGTTTATGTACAGGGCCCGCCCACATGTGGGCGTGGCCTGACACATTATATAGATCCACTTTTATAGATCAGCTGGGAAATTACGGTTAGTTACAGTCGTAAATCAAACTGTGACAACAACTATTTGAATCTATATCTTCTATTACCGCGTCGTGAAAAACTCTACAGCGCTCGACACGGCTGTGACTCTCACTTTTCGCGGCGACACCACAGCCGAGTTGCACGCTCCGCTCTGTCAAGTTTTCGTGACGTGTTAATAGTGGAATGAATTTGTCATAAAACACCTGTCTGCTTTTTTACAATTCATGCAAAATGTGTCGAAAAAATAAATGAAAACAAAATATTGTGAAAACAAAAAAGTTGCAACGCGGTGTTTGCGTACTTTTGAAAATTCAAACGGCAATGAGAGAAATAGCATGGCAAATGAAGAGATTTGTTCCCATTTTCGTTTCAATTTTAAAAGTACGCAAACACCGCGTTGCAACTTTTTTGTTTTCACAATAAACATTTACGGATGGAAAATCCACCGCTTATAGAAAAGGAACAACAACTTATACATTAGCGGCCCCTGAAATATCCCCTTTTCGTTTTTCAGCTATAACTTTTTTAGAGAAGAGCTAGGAACTTGAAGTCAACTGTGAAAATGTTTCAAAATAAGCCATAATGATAGCCAACAATTTGCGATTGCTAGAGGGCGCGAGCAGGGACGAACTCAGGCAACTTGCTGAGCAGTTCAACGTCGATCGTTCCACAATTGGAAAATTTTTGAAGAGCTGGAGAGCTCAAAATGAACAACCAGTGTAGAGAAGACACTCACGGGCTCAAATTACGAACCATCTAACAGACAGAAAGATTGTACGCGCATCGAGAAACAACCCTAGGCTCAGTGTCCCCAAAGTCCTCGATCAGGTTTATCCCCGTGGATCACCTGTGGCAAGCGTCAGAACGATCCGACGGCGCCTAAACGATGCTGGAATGTTTGGCAGAAGATCTGTGAAGACGTACCTCTCTGACCGCAATAGAGCAGCTCGTGTGGCCTGGGCGCGAGCTCATCTCAACTGGACTCAAAGTCAGTGGGAACAAGTTTTGTGAAATGATGAGAGCAAGTTCATTTCATTTGGTTTGGATGGAATTTCTTATGTGAGACGACCAGTAGGGACCAGATTCAACCCAAAATACCAAACTCCGACAGTGAAACATGGTGGCGGCAACGTGATGGTATGGTCGTGCTTCAGTAGCCATGGGGGTCAATAATTCCGGGGGTACAAAAATTCAGGGGTAGAAAGGGTTACAACTGATTTTGGGGTACAAATATAGTGATTCCGGGGTACAATAGTTCAGGGGTACAATCATTTGGGGGGTACCAAGTGATCGTGATTCTGGGGTACCACATATATAATTCGTGGGTACTAAAATTATAATTCGAAGGTACAAAATTTTTTTTACCAACACGGAATTTTAAGTAGTCTTACAATGGATAGGAATCAATTTAACTTGAATCAGCTTAATATACAGAAATTTTTGTTAGACGATTTTCGTTTTTCTGATGCAAGAGAGTCCAAACTAGTGTCGGCACCTATCTCGGCTCTCGGACGTTTCGAAAGTAGACATTTCGAAAGTGGACTTTTTGAAGGTTTTTCTGGACTTTTTCGACGCGGTGTTTCACACAATCATTTTAAAATGCTTTTTAAGGAAAATTCCTCAAACACCGCGTCGGCAAAATCCAGAAAAACCTTCGAAAGGTCGCACTTTCGAAACGTCACACTTTCGAAACGTCTACTTTCGAAACGTCCGAGAGCCCCTATCTCAGGCGGACAGAAATATTATATATTTAATATTGATTAAATAATTTGTCAATTTATCTCGTGAAATGACTTTTTTTTCTAACAACAATATGTAATTACCGTATTTCCTCTAATATAGGCGCATGCGCTTCTATTTTTTCATTTCATCACAACTGCCGGGTAATTAGAGGTCTGCACACCAAACTCGCCAAAATACTTCCTGACAAAGCAGGCATGAGACGACCGAAGTTTGGTGTGCAAACCTATAAATACCCGGCAGTTGTGAAGAAATGAAAAAATAGAAGCGCATATATTAGAGGAAATACGGTACTTAGTCGATCTAATTAAGGTAGCAAGTTTTTTTTTTCAATTGTGTTCATCATTTTCTGCATTTCTATCAATATTCGAACTGAAAAAAAAAATTATTTTTAGGTCGAAAATTTTGGCATCTGAAATTTTTCGAAAAATCTGCAGTTTTCAAAAATGACCAAATCCATTCTGGAAGCTTGTCAAAAACATTACGGGACAGATTCATGCAAATTTTCAGAACCATAACCCTCTCCATTCAAAAGTTATACTCCAAAAACCAAAACATGATATCTTTTTGTCCGGTACTGTAAATATATTATATTACTGCGTCGCGAGAACCAGTCAGAGCGCTCGTGTTTTGCGGATGTGGTCCCGCCGCGACCAGTGCGTATACGGTAGTTTTTTTACGAACAAAAAAAAAATCCAAAAACAGAAAAACTATTCAAAAAAGAACGTAAAAAACTACCGTATACGCGCTGATCGCGGCGAGACCACAGCCGCAAGACACGAGCGCTCTGACTGGTTTTCGCGACGCAGTAATACTTTTGTCAGCTTGAGATTGGTGTCGACACTAGTTTGGACTCTCTCGCATCAGAAAAACCACAATCGTCTAACAAAAATTTCTGTATATTAAGCTGATTCAAGTTAAATTGATTCCTATCATCTGTAAGACCACTTTAAAATTCCGTGTTGGTAAAAAACATTTTGTACCTTCGAAGTTCGAATTATAATTTTAGTACCCACGAATTATATATGTGGTACCCCAGAATCACGATCACTTGGTACCCCCCAAATGATTGTATCCCGGAATCACTATATTTGTAACCCAAAATCAGTTGTACCCCTTTGTACCCACGAATTATTGTAGCTCGTGCCTCCCCAAGGATTCGTTACTTGTTTCAACAAGACCCGAACACACGTCCAACCACATCATAGTGAGTGAAATGTCTCAAACCATCAGTATCTTTTTTTCTTGTTGCTTGGCTTGTGAAGGTTGCTTGTGACCGGAACGATGCCGTCGACGACTCGTATTCCGCGCAAGAGGTTGTCGTCGTTTTTCAGGCTTTTCAGGCTTTACCGTGCGGTAAATGAAAACGGTAAATGATTTTCTCGACAGAAAATTAAAATTTTTGAATTCTTAAATGGTTCATAGAACTATAAACAACCCGTGAATCGTTTAAGGAATAACAAAACTAATATTTTCGGTCAATACTTCCATTTACCTTTTCATTTACCGTACGGTAAATGTTCATGAATACGGCCTATGATCTATAACGGATCTATATAATGTGTCGGCCACGCCCACATGTGGGCGGGCCCTGCACATGAACTGACAGGACGTTCATTCCACCATTCATTCGAGGACCTTCTCATTCACATTTTCTCCTGTTTTTAAAATGGCAACAATGATCGCTGCTGATATTCCGTACACTGCTGACGAGATTCCAATTGTGAAAACGGAAATCCGACGTGGAACAATTGCTCTTCGTGAAGAAGTCACCGCGTTCATCGAGCATCAAGCCACACTTTCACCCACCGAACGTGCTCGTCTTCCTATTTTCTTCGTTAGCGGATTCAATTTTCTCAAAGAAGAGTGTGCTAGCATTGGACACACTGATACAGTTCTCGATTGGCTCCCACGTGCCATCGAGATGGTACTTCTCACCGAATCGGGCCCATCAGGAACTTTCCCCAAAGTCGGAGCGGATGGAATGCTCACAGAGCCGGAGACAGAGACAGACGACAGTTCATTGTGGACGCAAATTGGACGATTCTTTGTCGACGTCACCGAGTACGTGAGAAATGCGTTTCAAGTGACAGGCAGACTTCCCCGTCTTCCACATGCTTACATCATGACACTCATCCATTTTCAACGCATGTTCCAGAAGAATGAGAACAAAACGGAGCAGAACTTTAGTCTGATGTGCAACATTCCAAATCTTATGGTGAGTTTGAAATATTCAAAATCTTAGATGTATTATGAATGTATGATTTTTCAGCAACACTACATTACACAAGCTCTTGGAGCACACAACGTACCCGCCAATTATATCAAACGCGGATCCGATCTTGAATATCATCAATTTTAATCGTTTTTTTCTTAAAACGGTGCGCCACCAGTCGTCCGAAGACGCAGAACCTTCGGATCGAATTTGTAATCTTCTTGTTGTAGTAATAATTTTCTGTTCGTTTTTGTTTTTCGATTTTCTCTAATAAACACAATGAAAATAAATAAATATGAGAAATTAAAATTCACTGGCGACGAATTGAAGAGGGAATTGACTCGAGTCCAGTAGGAGACATTCGGCGGGGGTTAAGAGGTGTGGCGGCGACTAAAGACTTCGACTAAAACAGTGTTCGGTGAGCAGCTGTGTTTGATGAAGCGGGCCACGTTTCTGAAAAGTAAAAAAGTGCCAACTAATTTATGATGGTAACAAAAGTTATGACAATATTGCACAGCTAAAGAAGGTGTCGCGGAATAAATTAGCTAATAATTATTCCACGACTCTTTTCAACTAATTATAGTCTATCACCTATTTTTACAATACAAAACAACAACAAATACTCACCAAAACACCAAATCGAGGCAGGAGAAGGAAAATACAGTACAAAATACAATAATCAATAAAAACCCTCTCGCTGTCTCGCGCACTCTCTCGTCGCTCCTGCGGCGGCCGGCGGCCGCTCCTACAGCGTCGCGGCCACGTCCGCGCCTGCTGTGGCAACCGCGCCCTGCTGGGTTATGAGAATCTACCGCGCCCGCGAAAGCGGGCCTAAAATAATTAACGTGTCGAGTCGACATGGCTCAAGGGCAGTCGTCGTCTCGAACACGGTACCGATAGGTCGTCTGACCACAACACTATAGGCTTCCGAGCCACAAGATTAACCGTTGTTTCAGGACATTTTCTTCCCCTTTTTCTCCGTATTTTCTGCCGCGACCGACTTCTACAATACAAGAGCAATTCTCGGCGACCGCGTTGGCCTTTTCCTACTCGTCATAATTTATCGGCTCCGTCGTGTATATTTTTGCTCATTCTTATATAATTGTCAATACCAGAGAAGCCCAGTGTTACATGCAAAGTTGTAACGCACAACAAGGGCCGGAATAGTTTTTACTACTTTCTATTCCCCAAATAAATTTGGTTCTCGGCGAACACACCGTTTTTCAAACATCCTATCGCACAATTAAGGCGTGAATAGGGGAGTCTCCATCCTCCACCTACTATTCCGCACATGGTGCATCAACCGGGTGCAAAATCGATTTTTTTTTTTTTTTGCTATAACTCCGACACAAAATCAATACAAATCTCACCACACCCACACAAGACTGCTGAGACGCGCTTCCGGATGTGATCGGCACTGTTGGCGGCTCGGTTGGCTGGTTCGACGTCATGGCACGGATTCGGGGAAGATTGGTTGGCTGATTGGCGTCATGTAGCGGATTCTTGGCGGCTCGGTTGGCTGTTCGGCGTCATGGAGCGGTTTCGTGGCGGATAGGTTAGCTGATTGGCGTCATGGAGCAGATTCTTGGCGGCTCGGTTGGCTGTGCGATGTCATGGAGCAGATTCGTGGCAGGTCGGCTGGCTCGTTTGGCGTCGTGGAGCGGATTCGTGGCGTCTCGGCTAGCTGGGTTGGCGGTGTGGCACAGCTGGTTTGGCGTCGTGAAGCAGCTTGTTGGTGGTATGTGGCGGCTGGTTTGGACTATACTATAATTTTCGAAGCAAATTAGCAAATAAATCGATATTGCGAACCCAAGATGGAACAATACACGCGATAGGACTCAAAATTCGAGACGACACCCAAAACCAATACTAAATGGTAAAAAATCCGAAATTTTTGCCGGCGTAACCCCTTCGTTAGGGGTAAGTGGCAGGCGCCAGCGAAACAAAAAATTTGCAATAAAATAGCCAGCGGGGCACAAAAATTCAAAACAACCCCGCATCTAAAAAATCAGCACTGCATTTTTTTTTCATGTGCTGAAAATGCCCATTTCAACTCCTTTTGCGGCCGTATCGCCAGTCGGGCTGGTAGAGAGTGGCAGCCGGACGCGAAAGACGCGATAAATTTTTGAAATTTCAAAAATATAATGCGAGACAATAACCCGATTGACGAGTAGTGATCTAAACCCAAAAAAACAAAACAAACTAGAAACAAAGAGAAATCCAGACTCACGTCAAAAATATGTGTCGGGATGGTACCAATAAACCAAAAGAGCCGACAACAACCAAGAAGGCAACAAAACGTCAAGATCAGAGCCAAAAATACAGATCGCTGATTAACCATCAGCGTTCTCTATTCCGGTTACCACCAGAACTACAATAAATATTATTCTCCTAACGATGCATTATTTTCAGATCCAAACATTTCAATGAGAAACAACCAATATTCAATAGAACGTTTTGTCCAACAACTAATACAACGAGAAATAAACGAAATAAATTCTTTATTCGATACAAAACAATACTGGTAGAGTTCACTACTCGATCAATAAAAATCCAAATGGTTTAACAAAAACCACATCACTGAACCACTGAACCACGAAAACAAATTTCCACGACAAAAAGCCACAAATCTGACAAATACTCGACAAAACAATTGCAAAGACAACTGCACAACAAAAACGATAGTGGCAAAACGAAATTTTTTTTACTAAACACTTAAGGGAGGACATTCGCAGCCTTTAAACACTACCCTACCATACTAAACACTATAAGGGAGGACAATCGCAGCCTTTAAAAACTACCCTACCATACTAAACACTATGAGGGAGGACATTCGCAGCCTTTAAACACTACCCTACTATACTAAACACTATAAGGGAGGACAATCGCAGCCTTTAAACACTACCCTACCAAACTAAACACTGAGGGAGGACAATCGCAGCCTTTAAAAACTACCCTACCAAACTAAACACTGAGGGAGGACAATCGCAGCCTTTAAAAATTACCCTAACTGAGCTCAAAAACCGGAACTTAACAAAAATAAAGATTTCAGTGCACGGAATCTTACAAACCCACAACAACCAAACAATAGAGAGAAACTATGACAAAACAATCACGGTAGAACAAAACTATTCTCAGAATCGAGCAAAAATCGTTATCTGCATGAGAAAACGGACTAAAACAAAACTTCGACTAAAATTCTCAAGGCTCAGAGCACAGACAGGCAATTTTGCATAAGCCCTGTTAAGTGCTGTCTGAACGAGATACTTTACAAGCGAACATTTTTTTTGTCTTCGGTGACACCAAGGCCAGGTGATCACAAACATCTCTATCCATTATTCTATACTCGTGAAATTCTCTCAAAACTACTGTACAAAAAGACGAAACGTAGCCGTCCCATTTCAGGTCGACCACATCTAGTAAATTGAAACGGTCAGTGAACCGCTGACAAGCAATCCGAAGCAATAATGAACAACAACGAAAAACTATACCAAAAGAGATAAGCACAAAAAATGATTAGACACATCAAAATCAAAAACAATACTGATGAATTTGAATCTTAACATACAAAAAATCGATAACAAGATCAGAAAAATCCCATATGCTTACAACGTAGTGACAAAACAAGAACTTTAAGAAATCTATACTTCTACCTAAATCATAGTCCACAACATGAGGATGAACCTCACTGGACACTTAATAAATACAGTATCCTACCTTTCAATAGCGAAACTGTACAATGCGTCGCAGATTTGGCCCAGACTATAATTATGAGAAAGTTCAACTGCTCATATTCAGCGATACCTAAAAGGCACTTTGCAACAACTTCGCAATTGTGCTTTGAATTTAACAACAAAATCAAATCAATAATGAAAGTGATAATACTGAAAATCCAAAATTAAACCTAAATCAACAGTGATATCTATTCCAATAACATATCAGAGCACGCTTTCGCAACATTATTTACCAAAATAGTTATAAGATCCCTTTATTGAGTTTCACAATACCACAACAAAACTCAGAAAATTTTTTTTAACAGTCTCCAAATCACGGGAGAAAAACGATATTGCTAAAACAAAATGATTTCAAACCAATATTCCACCAATGTCAAACTGATCAAACCTGATCAGAAATTGTCCCACGAGGGTCAACAAAAAATTTCAAACAATAAACTTTGGAAATATGATCCAGTATTTCTAAAATTACCCCAAACGGAATGGCAAATTCGACTAGAAGGTACTTTTAGCTACCCAAATGAGTTCTTCGATTTCATCAAAAAAAAGAAGTAGAATGGCAGAAACCAGGAAAACCAAAAGCATTTAAAAAAAAAGCAACAGTGCTAACAGTGTCGCCCACAGATCAAGACCATAAATCCATTGTACGATACCAAACCGCCAGGTCATTCGACAAACTGAAAACCACTATAAGAATGGTTTTACGATAACGAATTTCCAGACAGAAAGTGTAACACGCACACTATCATTAAACTACAATTGATAGAAAAATCCGAAAAACAAAAATAAATAAACAATACGGAATTCCAGACCAAAACAAAGAAAAGTGATTTGAGAATATACAATATCAAATCACTATCAAGACCAAAAGATACGAGGAAGCTTTGCACCAAAAAGTTTAGAGGTTTTCAAACTTTAGACTACCTTCTGAAAGCGAATATCCAATATATCTCGTAAAAAACCATACATTCGCCGACTATTTCAGATCGATACTTTACACGAACGATAGAGTCAAATTAGTCTCAGAAAACTCTACAATAACGTACCTAAAAGCTATGAAACAATACTTCGACAGACGAAAAGTACCCAAAAGTATTCTGTGTGGCAATGCGCCAGAAATAAAATTGAGCAAATACTTATTGATGTTGACGCAACTTTCACAGCCGACCAATAACTGAAAATTCAGCAAATCCAGAATATCCAATAGCATAGAGACCGATAAATTTTTTCATTAGGAATGTATGCTTAACCATACCCGACAATAATAATGCCATACAAGAAATGACTACAGAAGGTCAAGCACAAAAGCTTACAAGAGAATATTAAAACGGGCTCAACAAACTATTTCTAAAACTTGGAATACACAGTATTCACGGACTTCCTTTCAAGTAATCCAAAACAAAAGCGACATAACCACTGTACACATCAATAAAGCCTAAAGAGGCAAATTGGTCTTAATCCACACTAAAAAATGGCTAGACACAAATTATCTATATCCGAAATAGCTAAACTAGAGAAACCCGCAGATAGAAAAACCAGGTCGGTTTACATTAAATGCGGAAAGAAAGAACAATAACTATCAATACGACATCTCATACCATTTGAGACGGAACAAGAAGAGATTGAGCATCAGAAAGCGGATAAAACACCGCCAAAGACAACTCAATCAAACGACAACCACAAAATTCTGGCACAGAAACAACGATTCACAACCAAGAATGAAACACAACCCAATTTGCACACTAGAAAGCAAATTCCACAAAAAGAAAAACAGCCGATAGACTATAACCGGATGAATAGAGGGATTCTTCTTTTTGCCGGGGGGAGTGTCGCGGAATAAATTAGCTAATAATTATTCCACGACTCTTTTCAACTAATTATAGTCTATCACCTATTTTTACAATACAAAACAACAACAAATACTCACCAAAACACCAAATCGAGGCAGGAGAAGGAAAATACAGTACAAAATACAATAATCAATAAAAACCCTCTCGCTGTCTCGCGCACTCTCTCGTCGCTCCTGCGGCGGCCGGCGGCCGCTCCTACAGCGTCGCGGCCACGTCCGCGCCTGCTGTGGCAACCGCGCCCTGCTGGGTTATGAGAATCTACCGCGCCCGCGAAAGCGGGCCTAAAATAATTAACGTGTCGAGTCGACATGGCTCAAGGGCAGTCGTCGTCTCGAACACGGTACCGATAGGTCGTCTGACCACAACACTATAGGCTTCCGAGCCACAAGATTAACCGTTGTTTCAGGACATTTTCTTCCCCTTTTTCTCCGTATTTTCTGCCGCGACCGACTTCTACAATACAAGAGCAATTCTCGGCGACCGCGTTGGCCTTTTCCTACTCGTCATAATTTATCGGCTCCGTCGTGTATATTTTTGCTCATTCTTATATAATTGTCAATACCAGAGAAGCCCAGTGTTACATGCAAAGTTGTAACGCACAACAAGGGCCGGAATAGTTTTTACTACTTTCTATTCCCCAAATAAATTTGGTTCTCGGCGAACACACCGTTTTTCAAACATCCTATCGCACAATTAAGGCGTGAATAGGGGAGTCTCCATCCTCCACCTACTATTCCGCACAGAAGGCGATTGTCGCGGCCTCATTGTCAGCAAAAACCCACAACTCAAGCGCAAAGTTACTGGAACTTTTACACGAACTTTACGCAGCTTCTAATCTCTGACAACGCGAGAGTTGCGTAAAGTTCGTGTAAAAGTTGCATGAAGTTGGCGCTGATGTTGTGCAAAAAAATTTCATACAATTGAAATATTGGGCAAAACATTGCGCAATATATGTATGTGTAATAATTGTGCACTAGTTGTGTAGTGCGGATGTTTCGTATCAAATGAATTTTGGAAAATAAAATTTATTGAGACGGAATGAAAAAAATGACAACGAGCAGACAAGATATGGCGATGAGAAAAAAATTACAACGAAATTGAAAATTCACTGTCAAGGTTAAGTATTATGGTGAGTCGGCGAAAGCTTCGTCCGTGGCGTATTCCTCGGGCTTTCCTTTTTTCATCAGACAGGATCAAAACTTTCTGGGACACGTCGTTTTCTGATTTTAGCCTCCGGATTCGGTGATTTGACAACACTGAGAGAAAGGAATATTCTTAGTACAGAGTGCTGCAAACGCGCTCCCTTCGCACAGTGGTGGACGCGGCCACGTTGGCGACGAGAGAGTGCAGAAAATTGAGAGAACCGTGGCCGATGTTTTGCTCTGATTTCTCTAAACCTCACTCCAAATGCATGCGAAATTCTTTGTTCGATTGGAGCGAGTTTTCAGCGTTTTATACCGAGTATATTATTGGTTTCTTATTTTTCCGGTTTTTGTCAATTTTACACTTTTTATCGTCGATCTTACGATCTCCATATTTCACGGTGTGTTAAAGCGTACATTTTTTCAAAAATAATAAAAAGTACGCAAATTTATTATTAATTCAATATTCTTGCCGGCTACCACATGCGCCCACGAAAGTTATATAATAGACGCAGACATAACGAGCGACACACCCGCTCACATTTTTTGATCTACGTTCAGTTGAATTCAGTTGAAAAGATCTGTTGAGGCGGGGCCTCGATTTTTCACGACACTGCTTACTGTAGCCGGCAAGTATATTGAATTGATAATACATATAACGTTACATGTTTCTGTGCATGCGCCGAAACTTACGACAATTCAAAAAACATTTTCATTGAAAACGCATGAAACAATTCTGTTAATTCAACGAAAAGTGCTTCTAATCGACTCATTAAATTTTTCTCATGTGAAAGTTCCACGTTCAAATTTAACGTGAAATGAAGTAATTTGGACACCAAAATGAAAATCGCATAGCGTGGAAATTAGCGGAGCGCGTTTGGCCATTTTGGCGGGACGACAATAACTAAAGAAATAAAGAGATGTTTCGTTTCCTAATTTCACGTGAAATGTCACTCCGTCACGAATCCATTATGAACATAACCGCTGAAAGAAGCATGGGCTTTCAAAGAACTGACGTTTGTGCACTTTTTGGTTCTTTATTCATTAAATTTTTGAAAAAGTGTTTTGTTTTGTTTCACTACAGTGCGCGTCATAAGTATATGCCCACCCCAAAATGTTGATGTTTGGAACAAACTGAATTTTTTGGTTGAAAACCGCTAATGCTATTCGATTCAGCATGTCAAATAACCTATGTGGCCAATTTTTCATCACGATGCAATCAAAATTACGTGTTCCAGGCCAAAAAGTTGAAATTTTGGTCGCGTCATAAGTATATGCCCACCCTGAATATTTGACGTATTTTCGAAAAAAAATTGAATTTTGCTTTGTATTTCATTCACAATTTGAATGTTTTTGTTCTTTTTTTATCGATCTAGGCGGTCTTCATAGGTTTTCATGCTACCGAATATGTTCTTGTTGGAGCAGAGCTCTGAAAGTGTTTCTAAAAGCGAAGGTAGGTACCGTACCCTCATTAAGTCAAAGGGGCGCAAGGAACGCTATCAAGTAATGTATTGCAGTGATAAACAGAATTCAAAGCAAATTAATTTAACTTCCGATTCGTCCTTCTGCTTTTTCCGTTGTTTTTCTCAGCATTTTCCAGAATCCTAAATTTTCAATGGAGTTTCGAACATAAAAGCAGCAATTTTTCGACACTGTTAAGAATTATGATTATTGGAAGGAAAGCTGAGAAGCGACATTGGTTAATGATGCGCTTGCGCCATTGACCACTCTATTCAAAAGACCACAGCCGGCTTCGATAGGCTTTAAATCGGGACTGAAGCCTGGCCACTCGCGAGCATTGATCTTCTGGCTTCATACTGTTGGCTTTGTGAGCAGACGTTATGTAGAATGTGATACGAACCCTTATGACTTCTCAGAACAGTTAATTTTGAAATGTGGACATCGAAATTCTTGAGGATGTCTGTTGGAATTGTTGTTTAATTGGTGGTACCAAATTGCAATGAGCTTGTCTTGTCCTTTGAACGTTTTTGGTTGAGCGCATCAAGAGTGTTGTATATTTAAATGAAGATTTGATAGATAACTGCATGGTACCGCAAGTTAACTAGATATTTTTTGTTCTTGCGAGTTTGCA
Organism: Caenorhabditis japonica; assembly: GCA_963572235.1. Lineage (NCBI taxonomy): Eukaryota > Metazoa > Nematoda > Chromadorea > Rhabditida > Rhabditidae > Caenorhabditis > Caenorhabditis japonica. The sequence continues at coordinate 17,583,490 of OY754343.1, read as the reverse complement.
TAGTCCGAATTTCAACATAATATGCAGTTGACCGTGTTCTCAATTTACTAGATTTGTTACATTTAGTATATTGGTCGGAAAATGCTGGAAAAACTATTGGAAACATCCGAGAGAAGCATTGGAAGTTACAACAGACAGTTTTTAATTATGCTTAGTAGTTTGATACATCACTTGATAGCGTTCCTTGCGCCCCTTTGGCTTTGTGAGGGTACGGTAGTTACACTCGTTTTAAGCAACACTTTCAGAGCTCTGCTCCAACAAGAACATATTCGGTAGCATTAAAACCTATGAAGACCGCCTAGATCAAAAAAAGAGAACAAAAAAAATTAGATTTTGAATGGAATACAAAGAAAACTTCAATGTTTTTTCGAAAATACGTCAAAATTTCAGAGTGGGCATATACTTATGACGCGACCAAAATTTCAACTTTTTGGCCTGGAACACGTAATTTTGATTGTATCGTGATGAAAAATTGGCCACATAGGTTATTTGACATGCTGAATCGAATAACATTAGCGGTTTTAAACCAAATAGTTCAGTTTGTTCCAAACATCAACATTTTGGGGTGGGCATATACTTATGACGCGCACTGTATTTCCCTTTTCACTTCCCCTGTTAACGCGGTTTTGAGATGATCATTTTGGAGATGTCGCGGAGCCAACACCCCTCCGTTTTTGTTTTATTTGTTTCACCGTCACTCCCTCCTATCCTTGCCATTTTTTCGCCACCCCTCCTCTTGCGTTTTCCTTCCGTTTCTCGTCCTCCTCGTCAACTAATTTTTTTCAAGTGTTACTGTCATGCTTGTTGTTCTTACTATATTTACAAATTATACCGTTTGAAGCCATTGTAGTCGTTTCAACATTTTTGTTTCAATAAATGTTTGGTATCATTTTGTATCTTTTGGCAATCAATATCGAGGCGATGCAAATAGCAGAGAAAGCGCAGGTCATGGGCAGTGTAGGCGCTGATTATGGGCAGCTTGCTCGCAAAATGGCATGTGGGCCAATGGGAGTCGGGGCAAACTGACTGCCGAAAATTACCTGAGTCCTACAGCAAGAGTATTACACCAATTGCACCACACCACAAGAGGTGTTTGCCAATGAGACGACATCTCTCCGAACCTCTTCTCAGCCTGTCTGGAGAGCGTCTTCAGCAAACTGACATGGCAGCATCTGAAAGGACATGACGACAACACGATCACAAGCCCAGAATGCGAATCAACGGACACAATCTCACTCACCTGAGCTTCTCCGACAACATCGTTCTGGTCGCCAACAACCCCAGGACGCCAAGCGTGCCTCCGATTATTAAAGGAGGTGTCAACTTTTGGAGAAAAGTGGTTTAAAATACGAATATCACAAATCGCGCAAAAAATTATCTGGTTTTTATTATTTTTACAACAACAAAAAATTAATAAAAGACCACGGGGAGTACACGAAGTCGCCGCCTAGGAAACCAGCGGCCAGCTTTTTTTCCGAAATGTGTTCTTTTCGAAATGGAAAAATCCTGTATTTCCTTTTTTCTGGTGCAATTTCGGCCGATTTGTAAATGATTTATCAAAAAAAAAATAGTGAATAAATGAAGGAAATTAAAGAAACAAACCGATAATTGCTGAAGACAATAACATTTTCAAAAAGAAGTGGAAACATCGTCTTCGTGTGCTCCCCGCGGTTTTTTATTTTTTGGGAAAGTCATAAAAATCAAAGAACTTTTTTGTGCGATTTCGATATGATATTCGTAAAACCATCACTCAATATTAACGTTAGCACCTCTTTCTTGTTTTTTAAGCGGACAAAAATCCTGATATCCGATTTTCCGAATTCTTTTATTTTTTCGTCTAAAATCAAGCTCCTCGCTAATTTGACCTAATTTTTTACTTTCCAGAAATGGCTCGCTTCATCAATCACAGCTGCCCACCGAACTCTGTTTTCGTCCAATTCTACAGTCGCCGCCACACCCTGACACCTCATTCCGCGTGTAGCCGTGTACGCCACGCAGAAAATTTCCCTCGGTAAAGTAATTAAAGTCTCCTTCTGTACTCGATCCAAGCAAGCTCAGTCGATTCCCTCTTCAATGCGTTGCCAGACAGTTTTGAATTTCAGAAATTTATTTATTTTCATTTTGTTTATTAAAGAAAAGCGAAAAACAAAAACGAACGGAAACTTATTAAGTTCTAGAAAAAAGACAGAAAAAAAAACGATTAAAATTGATGATATTCAAGATCGGATCCGCGTTTGATATAATTGGCGGGTACGTTGTGTGCTCCAAGAGCTTGTGTAATGTAGTGTTGCTGAAAAATCATACATTTATAATACATCTAAGATTTTGAATATTTCAAACTCACCATAAGATTTGGAATGTTGCACATCAGACTGAAGTTCCGTTCCGTTTTGTTCTCATTCTTCTGGAACATGCGTTGAAAATGGATGAGTGTCATGATGTAGGCATGTGGAAGACGGGGAAGTCTGCCTGTGACGTGAAACGCATTTCTCACGTACTCGGTGACGTCGACAAAGAATCGTCCAATTTGCGTCCACAATGAACTGTCGTCTGTCTCTGTATCCGGCTCTGTGAGCATTCCATCAGATCCGACTTTGGGGAAAGTTTCTGATGGGCCTGATTCGGTGAGAAGTACCATTTCGATGGCACGTGGGAGCCAATCGAGAACTGTATCAGTGTGCCCAATGCTCGCACACTCTTCTTTGAGAAAATTGAATCCGCTAACGAAGAACATGGGAAGACGAGCACGTTCGGTGGGTGAAAGTGTGGCTTGATGCTCGATGAACGCAGTGACTTCTTCACGAAGAGCAATTGTTCCACGTCGGATTTCCGTTTTCACAATTGGAATCTCGTCAGCAGTGTACGGAATATCAGCGATCATTGTTGCCATTTTAAAAACAGGAGAAAATGTGAATGAATGGGAAGGATCTCGAATGAATGGTTAAAGGAACGTCCGGTCCGTTTAAGTACAGGGCCCGGCCACATGTGGGCGGGGCCTGATTGACACATTATATAGATCCACTTTTATAGATCAGCTGGGAAAGTACGGTTTGTTACAGTCATACATCAAATTGTGACAACAATTGATTGAATCAATATCTCCTAGTGGAATGAATTTGTCATGAAACACCTGGCTGCTCTTTTAAAATTCATGAAAAATTTGTCGAAAAAGTATAAATGAAAACAGAAAAAACAAAACAAACATTTACGGATTGAAAATCATTGCTTACAAAAAAGAAACAGAAACTTGAATACTGAAAACAGAGGCCGTATTCATGACTTGAAACCATTCATGGATCGTTTGTAGTTCGTAAATTTTTCCAGATTTTAGAGGAGGTGGCAATGTTTCAGAGAATCTGCTTCAAAGTGTAGTTTTGGATGGGGAGTTCAAAAATAGCACATTTTTATGTCTGAAATTTTCACATTATTCCACTTTTCGTGGATTTTATTAAAATTCATAAATACAGCTTTAAATATTTGGTATCAAAAGAAAGGTAATTGCATGGAAAACGTTGTGGCGAAAAATCAGAAAAGCAAATACCGTAAAACCTGTAATAGAAGAACCCCTATAATTAAAGAACCCCTAAAATAGAAGGACATACCTAGGCTGCCAATGAAAAATAGAAGGACATCCTATAATTAGGCACCGCAAAAGGAGGGGGCGGAGCCTTTCAATTTTTTCTCCTCGCTTTTATTTTGAGAGTTTGCGCTCCAGTAGCCCGAATACTATTAACATAATTATGCATACCGGAATGTTTTCATACGTAATTTTCCACGTAGAATTGATTGGTCATATTAGATTTGACTGAAAATTTAAATTTTCAAGCGGAATTTTTAAAAAACTGAAACGACGATCAGAAAAACGTTCTAAAATTATCTATGGAGGTCTCTGTCACGGCTTGTTTTTATATTGCTGATAGATTTTTATACGGGGAATTCGATTTTTGCATCAGATCTCCTCTATCTACAACGGCACGCCTTCTGGACGTCTCCAAAGTACAACCAAAAATATCTGAAAATTTTCAGCGATGACCCCATTTTTTATTGTCGGAATCGATAAAGGAGATCTTCGAGATTTGGTGTATGAAATTTTAAATCATTTGAGACATTTTAAAACACTTTTTGCCCTAAAAGTATGAAAGTGGTTTTTGAAAAACTCAAGTGTTTTGCTTTTTTCTATATTATGGAGGTCTCTGTCACGCGAGTTACTATCATCATTCGATTCTGCACAAAATTTACTATTGAATGCTGTAATAAAATCTAAAATAACTATTGTGAAAGCAAAAAAATTGCAACGCGGTGTTTGCGTACTTTTGAAATTCAAATGAAAATGGGAACAAATCTCTTCATTTGCCATGCTATTTCTCTCATTGCCGTTTGAATTTCAAAAGTACGCAAACACCGCGTTGCTATTTTTTTGTTTTCACAATATGTCGGCGATATCTGAAAAGGTTGATTTTGTGGACCTGTAAGTACTTTTTTCATACTGAAACGTGTCAGGATAGAAATTTTGAAGGGAGGCGGGCGATCCAGCGGGACTCGCCTTTATCATTAAACTTGGGCGCACAACAACACAGGCAAAACGCGTAGCGTTTCAAAAGATTTTGAAAAGCGTTTGTGACCGGTAAGAACGCAAAAGGTACACAGAAAAGCTCTAGAGTCTCAAAAGCGTGAAAAAATGGTTCCCGCTAACGAATACTGACAGGTTCTGTTGAAAAGCTTTTGAAAGTCTTTGCGTCGGCTGAAACCCGGTAAGATTTTCAAAAAAGTCTCAAAAGACTTTCAATTTTTGTGATCGATTTTAGGCCAACATGATGTTGCAACATCATCAAATGGATTGCACCTGCTTATTTTATGATGATTTTTCCTACTTTTTTTTTCAAAAATGTTTTAACTTATTTAAGATTAATTTTCTAAAAACTTTTTCCACAAACTCTGCTACCTTTTCAACAATTTTTTCACTTTTCAATCAAAATATTTTTCAGGCTTTCTTCGCCGTGCGTTCGGAAGTTACCACGAGATATCGATCGATTTCCACGGATTTTGCATTGTAAGTCGATTTTGAAATTTGAAAAAAGGCCAAATTTTGGCATTTCATATTTGATGATATTAGAAAATTCGAAGAATTCTCGTATAATGGATTCGTGGCGGAGTGACAATTTTTTTCACGTTTTTATTCGAAAAAATGAAGAAATAACTGAGGAAACGAAGAGATTTTTCGTTTCTACTTTTCACGTGAAATGTCACTCCGCCACGAATCCATTATAGCTGGATGAGATTCGTAAATTTTCTCAAAATGTTCGTAAATTTCCTCGTGAGATTTCAAATATCTCATGAGATTTGTAAATTCGGTCTCACGCGGAAATTTACTAATATTTTGAGGAAATTTACGAACCTCGTCCAGCCACGATATTTATTGGAAGTTTCTAATACTATGTATTCGTGGCGGAGTGATACTCAAACTCACGTTTTTATTCGGTAAATTGAATAAATATCTAAAGAAATGAAGTGATTTTTCGTCTCCCAGTTTCAGGTGAAATCTCACTCCGTCACAAATCCATTATATCAAAATTGAAATGCCGGAAACGCCAGTCGAAAAAGTCGGAAACGGATTTCCTGAAATGGGTATTTTCGCAGTCGAAAGTTCCACAATAATTCCAAAAAAAAAACAGGCGCACATAGAGTTTTCCGGGTGTGTAATAAAAATTTATAAATGTATTTTTCTATAATGGAAACGTTGAAAAAATTGTCGAAATTTACTTTAAAAAATTGTTGTCAAAAGTTTCGATATATTTTTCGTAAAATTAACTAAACCTTTAACTATAATGGGTCTATGCAGATGAATGTGATTTCATTCCTATGCAAACCTACACTTTAATGCAGGAAAATTAATAAAAATGCAGGTTTGCATAGACATAAAATAGCAGGAAAATTCATCTGCATATCTGCGTTTTTTTAATGTTCGAAAACTTGGAAATAATCGGTTTCAATTAAAAATATCTTTGCCTAATGCTCTTTTTTTGCAGGTTTCGTTTCTTCAAGACGTTCGAGATATTTGGCAAAGGAGTGATGTCTGACAGCAATAACCAGTTATAGAAGATTTTCTAAAAACAATTTTTTAAAGGTTTTCCGTTTTGTTGTTTTTTTTTCTTTGTTTTTTTATTATCCGTAAAATAAATAAAATAATGTTGATTAAGTACAAAAAGTATTTTAGCCAAACTTCAAAAGAATTTGGGAAGAGTCTCCACAGAATTTCAAAAGAGTTTCAACAAGTTTTCAAAGGAATACGAAGGAGTTTCAAAAAACTGCCAACATACTCTTCGGTGACACTTAGCGTGTACTTACTAGAGTCTAAACATTACACTTAGCGGAATAATTGGAAATCCTACGCGTTTTGCCTGTGAAGACACGCGTTTGTGGCCGAACGGTTAGTCGTCTTGCACCACATTTGTGTTGCCGGGGTTCAGTGCCGCGCGCCCGCACACTCTGCCCCGCCCCCTCCAGCGAGAAGAGCCAAAACTCGAGAATTACTGAATATTTTGAAACGAAAATTTGGGAACATGCTAATATGAACAACTGGAATCTATTTTTGTCGACAGTTTGGCGAAACTCTTATGTTTTAGAAACACGTTGCGGTACCTACCTATAATAGAAGGACCCCTATATTATAAGGACATTTTACTAAGAACCCCGTTTTTTTAACGTTTGTTTCCAAACTTTCTTTTTTTTTCTTCGTTTTCTTTAAAAAAATAAAATTTCAACATGACGAAAGCGAGGATGAAATTCGGAAACAAAAATGAAACACTCGAAATTCCGCCGAAAAATGGGAAGAGTAAATTACAAGATCGGAAATTTCCAACGGAACTCGGAAGATAATTTTTCATTTCCGAGAAAGCCTGTTCTTTATGGAACTCAAGAAAAGAGCACTGGCGCGTGTTAAAAAACAAATGAAACAAAATCAGTTCATGAGTTCCGGATTATCGACGTCTGCCGGGTGGTGACCGTCGTTTGAAAGACACCAAATTTGATAAGAAATTATTGGAGTGAATTCAAAATCATAGAAAAGAGAAGAATAGAGCTAGCATAAAAATGATTCAGGGGGATACTACGGTATAGAACTCGCACGGAATAGAACTACTACGGAATAGAACCGGCTAAAACCGGCTAAACTTTACTAAAAAAAACAACTGCACGAAATAGAACTGAAGGCCGCACAATGTACAACGAAATAATTCTTCAAGATGTTGAAGCGGTTCTGGGCCGCTACACCTCAATTGCGGCTGTTCTACTCCGCGCTGTTCTATTCCGTGCGAGTTCTATACCGTAGTATCCCCCCCCCCCCCCCAATTTTTCAGTCGCCGAACGGCTGGTTTGATAGAAGTTTTTTGTTAAAATAGTTTCCTTTAAAAATTGTTTCTTTCTTCATCATGCTCCGAAAATTAGAAGGACACCCTATAATTGAAGGACACCCTATATTAGAAGGACATCATTTGAGGGGGGTTGAGAATAGAAGGACATGTCCTTCTATTACAGGTTTTACGGTAAATTATTTACCCCGACCTAGCAAGATCAGGATTCGCAAAAGTTGTGCTTTGAGTCTTCTTAAAGGCTCTGCAATTGATTATTATTTGACAACCCTGCCACTGAGCTAAATAGCCGTATACTAATACAGTGTACGGACAGCTGACGAGTTGTGACGACCACTATACTGATCATTGTCAAAATATCGGTCGAAGAGAGCACCAAGGCTGCAATGAGCGGCATAGGGGTCGTCGCAACCCGTCAAGTGTCCGTACACTCTTGTAGTATATCTTCGTCTAGCTCAGTCTGAGAGTTGTGAAATAATATAATCAGAGCCTTTAAGAAGACTCAAAGTACAATTTTTGCAAACCCTATCTTTTCCAAGTCAGGGTAATATTGTGTTTTCAATAGACTTGCAACATGAGAACGCGAGACTCCGCCCACTTATTTGTGCGCGACCACGCGAACACAGTGATATTTGAAGAGACGCAGACAGAACGGCACAAATAAGTGGGCGGAGTCTCGCGTTTTCATGTCGCAAGTCGATTGAAAACACAATATGAAAAATTATCTAATCATGAATTTCTCAGTAATTGGAAGACAATAGTGTAAGCGTCGAGCCCTTTCCCGGTCCGACGCTTCTCTCCTGCGCACACTGATCTGTCTCTCACCCTGCGTCTCCCTTCGTTCACCACCGACGTCCACGCACACTCACACCGCCTGTCGTCTCGCGTCTCCACTCCGATCGTTGCACTCTCGTCATGTCGACTGCCGGACCATTGTGATCTATTTTATTATAGTTGATCTACGCCGTTCCGCTAATTATTGTATTTCTTTTCTCCGCCCCTTTTCCACTCTATAAAAGGCGAGAATCCGTTCATTTCAAGGGGTTTATTTCCATTCGTTTGAGCCGACTGTCGTCGCCTCCGCCTTCCTTTTTGCCTTGCCGCCTATTTTATGTTTCCCCGCGCCTCTTCCCCATTTTCCATTGTCCCCTTTTATAGTAAAGTAACTTTTTATAAATAAAGCCGTTCAGTATAATAAGTTTTAGCGTTTAAGTTTAACACGAGTTGGCCACTCGTAACTGGTAGCAGCGTCGTGGGTCAAATTTTTTTTGGCCCTAAAGATCCGCCGCCTCTGTTAGTAGTTTAATGACACGCGCGTAAATTTATTTATTTTTTTTTTTTAGGCATTTAATTTTTTTTTTCTTTTCTTTCTTTTTTTCTCTCTCTCTCTCTCTCTCTCTCCTTCTCTGCTTTAATCGTCTCATTTTTTTTCGTTTATTTTCCCGCCGTTTCCTTTTCGTTCGTATTTTATTTTTAGGGGTTAGAATAGGCAATTTAGGCAATGGGTTAAGGAATCCACCGGAGACGTCGCCGGTGGGTTCGCGGCGGTAGTTAGGTTTAAGCGATGGAGGTAAAGTCCTCGGTTCGCGGTCCCCCCCTAGGTAGGTGCTTGTTTTCCCCCCCTACGCAGGTCGCGCCTGCTAGGTTTAGTCAAAGGTCAATTTTTAGGCATAGTCCTGGTATTTTTAGGCATAGTCCTGGTATTGTAGGCAAAGTCCTGGTTAGGTTAAGATTTGTAGGCATAGTCCTGGTATTTTAGGCAAAGTCCTGGTTAGGTTAAGATTTTTTAAGGCAAGTCCCTTGTGTTTTGCGGCATAGTCCGGTTTAGGTTAAGTATAATTTTTTTAGGCACAGCCCTAGTGTTTTGCGGCATAGTCCGGTTTAGGTTAAGTATAATTTTTTAGGCGTAGCCCTAGTGTTTTGCGGCATAGTCCGGTTTAGGTTAAGTATAATTTTTTTAGGCACAGCCCTAGTGTTTTGCGGCATAGTCCGGTTTAGGTTAAGAATTTTTTTAGGCGTAGCCCTAGTGTTTTGCGGCTCAGTCCGGGTTAGGTTAAGAATTTTTAGGCATAGCCCTAGTGCTTTTCGGCATCGTCCGGTTTTTAGTTCAGCATAGTCTGGTTTAAAGTGCCAGGAGTGCCCCGCAGTTTTGGGAACTCCCCCTCCTGGCCACCTACCGCCGAGGATCGATAGCGTCCCCACTATCCCCCCGCTCCACTGGGTAGCGACATCACGCCAGCTTCAGGTTTAAGTTTGTTTAGGTTTAGTTAAATTTTTTTTCTTTTTTTTTAGGTAAGTTAGGTAAGTAATAGGTTTTCTCGTCAGTTGTTCTTCTTCCTCTCTCTCTCTCCCGTATTTTCTCTTTTTACCGTCGAATCAATGAGTTGCGGATCACGACGGAGTCGGGAGCCGCCTCCACCGCCGTAGCGAGAATTGTGCCTGCACAGTTCGAGCGAGAGCAGGAGGTCGCCCCGGCCGACTCGCCGCCAACTCCGACACTGATCAGTCTCTGATCAACTCTCACACAACCATCCTCGCAAGGGGACATTTTTTTTTTCCAAATTTCCATTGCAGCAAAGGGAGGTAAGCCCATTGATTCTGGTAAGTCCGACGCAAACATCAATAAGTCCGGATTCTGACGAAAGAAGAAGTTTTTTTTTTTACAACACAAATAATCGAAAAAGCTGAGGAGAAAGGACCGAAGTCATCCATCGTAGCAGAATGAGCCATTAAATATAAGGATAAAATGACGAAAGAATAGGAGAATGCATTTTGCACGAAAAAAATCAGGTAAGTTTGGTAAGTTTACGGATCGTCAGGACACCATCGACGACAATTCCATTGTCAATGCCATCACGGACAATGAAGACCTGGCAGAAAATAAGCGGAAGTCAACACGTCAGTTGCGCAATCAGGACGATTATCCCCGTCAAGGCATCACCAATTTTCAACAAAGACCGACTCTTCTCTTACAATTTCTGCCGGGCCAAGCAATTCTTTCTTGGAAGGTTGCGAAAAATCAACATTAAAAGTCAAACCGAGTTCTACCCGCGGAAAGGATTCGATCAATAAATAAGTTCTTGCTTCCAGTGTTCTAAGACGATCGATACTTTCCAGCACAGATCGTCCGCCGACGGCAACACTCTGGCATAGCTCACTCGTTTGAAGAAAACCTGCAGTCCGGACACCGAAACCAGCAGCGCACAGAAACACGGCAACGATCCGACGAATCGACGGAGACACTACCAATATTCCATATCGCTCGGCAGCCGCAGGGACGATTCCAGCGAGAACTGAAGAAATCTTCTGAATTTCCGAAATCGACTGATTCAGTGCATTCTTTCTCCGCGTGATTCTTCCAGACTCCATTTCGATGCCAAAGAATATTTTTCTCGGCGAAAAACCATTCTCAACCCGCGTTTTCATCGTTTCCATGGAAAATCGCCGAAAAATCAATACGAACACGCGAAAGTTTAAAGGAACATCTACTCAAACAACACACGGGTCCCGCAACGACCACTCAATTCCTACGGTAACAGTCGTGCGCACCGCTCATCGTCTTTTGTTTACGTCATTTTTTTTGCGATTTTTTCGTTCAACGCGTAATTTTTGCGGATTTCTCCAATTTTTTCGCTTGACAAGTGGTTTCTTTGACCGCCTGGTCGATTTCGCCACCGATCGACACGCAATTATGGTTTTCAAATGTCTCAACTGTTTTTCTTCAGACCGTTCAACGTGAGAATGCCGCGCAAACAGCCAATTGGTCCGGAAGACGGAATACGAGATCAAGTATGGTTGGGACAAGCCACCAGTGGAAGTCGCCGGAAGGAAACCGAGAGAGGTGGCAACACATCTCGAGGGAACCTTCTGGGCCCACGATCTTCCGCTGGTTAGGCCCCCTACAATCCATCCCGAGGCCTGCTCTAAATTACATTCCTGCGGTGCCAGCCCCACCGCCAAGCAGCAGCTGCGCGCCAAAGTTTTTCAAGTTTAGATATGAGACGCCGTTCGGCCAAACAGCATATTCCTCAACACCACCGCCATATGTGGCAGATTTTGCTCGGCGACAAGCGACGACAATAATCAGGAAACGTTTGATTTGGCCTTCGCTGCAAAAGGAAAAAGGACAAAGATAGCCGATGAACAATCCACCGCATCACAAGCCCGGTTCACGCAGCAAGATCCACTAATGGATGAGGACGGCAGTTGTAAAGTCTGTCGATCATTTCCGGCACAGTAAGTATTTGCTTGGTTTCAAATTGCAGAAGCACCACGGTTCAACCTCGTTCACAACATCAACTTTATGGTGAAGTTATTTTAATCGGCAAGACTCATCTTGACGACCGGAAAATTTTCACGGCGACACGCTCAAAGCCGACGTTCCTAGCAACTAAAAACCGATCATGATGCAGGCGAAGATCACAACGCGATCCAGTAAGAATTCGGCAATACTCCATTGTGGCAACGATATACCAATTTTAGGCAAACAATCGGTAAGATTTTGCTTTGTTCACATTCCAGAAGCACGTGTTACGCCTATTCTTCTTCACACCGGTGCATGTCGAGTTCGCCGCCACAGTTTAACCGGACTTGCTGTTCATCTGTCCCCGAGCAACACACACAATCGAGCGATTTTCAACAAGAATCCCGTACATCACAGCTCAAAGCCGGTGACGTCCTCATAGTCACACGCCCAAGAAGATTTCCGAATGCTGGTCCAGAGTCGTTTGAGTGCGACCACTGGCTCACAAGCAGTTAGTACGCTGTCTGACGCAATCGGCTCCACTGTCGTCATCAACTTTCCGTCACGATTCCACCAAAAGGAGCAGCTCAAGAAAGTCGGCGTCTTCCACACCACGATCAGAAAGCGCACAGAAGTCGATTTTTGTTGAGCATGAAGAGGAATATTGGCGCGACAAGCCAGGAAATCCGGCTGCAGACATTCCCACGGACCGTCACTTTGTCATCCCAACGTCACCGCAACACACACCAAAAGTACGAGTTTAACAACCCTCTTGGATTTTCGACATTCTCGACAGTCATCACGTTACAAAATGCCATTGGTTCACTCAAAGTTCGCGGAAAAACATGTAAGAATTCCACCAGTTTTTGTTTCTTGTCTACAGGGACGCCGAAGCGAGTGAGAACAACATCCCCTTCTCGCCAATTAGCAAGAATTCTGAACTAAAATGATGACATGTCAAGAACTTCGACTACTATGGACGTCAGGGATACAGTCACAAAGCACGTTTCCAAACACATCTGTTTCTGCAAAAAGGCAATTAGAGTTCCACAGCAACCCACAACATACTCTCTGAGCAAGCTGCACGTCAACATTGTGCTACGACGCCAAAAGGAATAGTTCAGTGAGGTTTTAGTTCACTCCGCTTCTCTTCGTTTCTTCACATTGCTATTTGTTTCATCCCCCTATCATTATTTTTCGTTTTTACCAGTCCAAATTTTGTTTTTAATTGTTTTCCCCAACAATCATTTCCCTTTTTTATTGTATTTATTACCAACACCCCATTTGTTTTCTCCGTGGAGAAGTTAAAAAAAAAATAGTAAAGAAAAAAAAAAATTTAAATTAAATTTAAAGAAAAATAAATAAAAATAAAATATACGGCACTAATTATCCCCAATATTTATTTCACCCGATTCAAACATTACACGGCGACAGTTTTAACTTCCAGACCTTCGGTCACACCATCTCGGCAACCACAACGGAGCTCGATAAAGCAGTACAATTTGGCAAAGTCATACGATAACGACAATGAGCAAGTTCACCAGCACCACCAACGGCACCAGTTTCAGTCACGATATCAACGAGCAGTGAGAAGGCGACATTTCCATCGGTCACCACGGATGCTTCATTTCATTTTGAGAGGATCAGGGTCGATCCGGAAGAAAAAGGGGAAGGTGTAAGCGTCGAGCCCTTTCCCGGTCCGACGCTTCTCTCCTGCGCACACTGATCTGTCTCTCACCCTGCGTCTCCCTTCGTTCACCACCGACGTCCACGCACACTCACACCGCCTGTCGTCTCGCGTCTCCACTCCGATCGTTGCACTCTCGTCATGTCGACTGCCGGACCATTGTGATCTATTTTATTATAGTTGATCTACGCCGTTCCGCTAATTATTGTATTTCTTTTCTCCGCCCCTTTTCCACTCTATAAAAGGCGAGAATCCGTTCATTTCAAGGGGTTTATTTCCATTCGTTTGAGCCGACTGTCGTCGCCTCCGCCTTCCTTTTTGCCTTGCCGCCTATTTTATGTTTCCCCGCGCCTCTTCCCCATTTTCCATTGTCCCCTTTTATAGTAAAGTAACTTTTTATAAATAAAGCCGTTCAGTATAATAAGTTTTAGCGTTTAAGTTTAACACGAGTTGGCCACTCGTAACTATAGTCTAAACAAATTTTTCTGCATTAAAATGTTTAAAATTCAAGTTGGCATTGAATTACGTAAAAAAAAATGAATTTTGCAAACAAAATCAGATTAGGAAAAAACGTCCTTATTGTCACGCCCAAACAAAAATTTGCTAAAACCAGCAAAAAAATAATCAGCGATAACTCGGAGAATGCTTCGATCGGCCTGAAACTTTGGGAAATAATGGCCAATAAAAAACTCCCGGACACAGGAAATTTTTGACCAAAATATCGATTTTAAAATTTGACGATTTTTGCCTGAAATGTTCTGGTCATGTTCGGGAGTAATTGTGCCCATATTTTTTTAAAGTTTCAGGCCGATTAGAGCATTTTTAGAAATTAAACCGGCCTTACACACAAGATATTGTTAAAAATTCCAGAAACCATCAAGAACGCTGCGCCGCTTTCCGCCGCGAAAAAATGTCGCAGGAAAAAATGAAGCGAAAATTGCGCCACGAAAAACTTCGCCGACAAGCTCGCGATAAAGGCCTCGACAGCGCTGAACTGATCGCCGCCGACGACAAAAAAGAGCTGAAGAAGAACGCGGAAGCGGTGCGTCTCGAAGCCGTCACTCCGCTCACCGCTTGCCGTCACGACGGTCCGTGCAATCCGCTGGCCGCGAATTGTGCGTGCAGTGAAAACGGCGTGTGCTCCTACATGTGCAAGTGCGATATCAATTGTGCGCAGCGATTTCCGGGCTGCAATTGTGCGGCGGGGCAGTGTCAGACGAAGGCTTGTCAGTGCTTCCGCGCGCGCTGGGAGTGCAATCCGATGACGTGCTCGTCGTGTCGATGCGATAAGATTGATAGTCAGACGACGGGATGCGCGAATTACGCAATGACTCGGATGATTCAAAAGAGAATGCTTTGTGCTCCGTCGAGAATCGCTGGAAATGGGCTTTTCTTGTTGGAAGGTGCCGAAAAGGACGAATTTATCACTGAATATGTTGGAGAGCGAATATCGGATGATGAGGCGGAGCGGAGAGGCGCAATTTATGACCGCTATCATTGCAGTTATATTTTCAGTAAGTGGACTATTGGCCCCCTTGACTTTTATTGAAAATCAACGAAACATTTTCTGAGTTAAAAAATTCAAATTTGCTTGCTATTTATAGTCGGCGAATTTATTATCAATCTCACTCTACTGAAATATTTCGTGCCGCACTTGTAAAAAGTAAGCGCGAATTTTTTTCAACCTTTTTTTGTCAAATTGTCACTTTTTATGACTTAAGTTAGTCTGTCAAAATGGTCAAACGCGCTCCGCTGAACTCAACGCTAGGCGAATTTCATTTTTGTTTCCAAATTGCTTCATATCACGTTGAATTTATACGTGAAATTAAATAATTTGGAGACGAAAATGAAAATCGCATAGCGTTGAGTTCAGCGGAGCGCGTTTGATAACTTTGGCAGGCCGACAAATCACGCCGCACTTCTGCAAATTTGAAATTCCCATGAAGCAAGGTTGATGATGCACTCATCGATTGTATGAAATCCGTATTTTATGCAAACACCACGACAAAGTGCGCACTTTTTCAAATTGAGACCCTGAAAAAACCAGGAACACGCCCCGCCTCTTTTGAGACCCAACCAGGCTTGTGCGAAAACAAAAACGAAAATTTTCGAATTTTCGGTTTTTTCAAAGTTTTTCGAAAAAAATTTTCGACGAAAATTTTTTCGACTTTTTTTTTCGAAAAAAAATGTTTCGAAAATTTTTTCGGCCTTTTTTTTCGAAAAAAAATTTCGACGAGAATTTTTTCGAGAAAATTCGAAAAAAATGCTGGAATGAATAAGGCTGTCTGAAAAACACGAAAATAAAGATTCTCTAGTGTTTGGATCAATTTTAGATCCTAGATTTAAGATGAGTATGATTTCTTTGATCGCACCTCTAGAATTTGAAATTTATGGTACGTTTGTTTTGAAAGAGTCTAAAGACAGATTTTTAAAACTTACTGTAAAATCTCTATTATATAGCCATGGCACTCTATTGTTTGAAGCAAAGTTTTATATTAGAGGTGGCATTATATTATTCAAAGCGATTTTTTTTTCAAATTTTTTTGAAATGTTCGTACAATTTGGGAGCAGTTCACTTGGAAATTACGTATTTCATTTTCTACGGTACACTTAAAAATCGTTCTAATATTTTTACAAAAGTGGCATTATATTAGGGGTGGCACTCAAATAGGGAAGGTCATTTGATAGAGTTTTTACGGTATTTATGAAAAATGCAGGACTTTTAGCGAATTTGAAGTTTTAGCTGACGTCAGTGCCAGTGATGAGTTTAAAATCCTTTTTCTGCTCACTTGAAAATCTTTTTCGATTTATTTTCGAGTTTTTGAAAAAATAACTCGAAAAAGGAGGTCGAAAAATTTTTTTTCGAATAATAAAACCGAAAAAAAATTCGAGATTTCGAATTTTCGAAAAAAAAAATCGAAAATGAAATTCGTTTTCGACTTTTTCGAGCACCCCGTTTTCGCACAAGCCTGGACCCAACCATGGAATACAGAAAGACAGTGCCGCGGACTTGCAGAGAGACGGCGCTTATTCATTAGTTTTACAGTATCTTTCTCCCAATATCAACAAATCTCATTTACATTTCAGACCTAGAAACAGGCGGAGCCATCGACTCTTACCGCGTCGGAAACCTCGCCCGTTTCGCCAACCACGATGACAAAAATCCGTCGCTATACGCGCGCACAATGGTAGTGGCTGGAGAGCACCGCATCGGATTCTACGCGAAACGAAGACTCGAGCCAAACGATGAGCTCACATTTGATTACAGCTACTCTGGCGAACATCAAGAAGTTTTCGAGCTGGACGGAAAAGCGGACAAAAAGAAGAATCAAGAGGGAAAAGTGCGGAAGAAGAATGCGAACTAACCGGATTTGACTATTTTAAATACTGTTATTTGTCTAATTTGCTCATAATTTGTAAAGCTATTTTTGGTGCTGCCTCGGAATATAATTGCAGCGAAATAGAACTCGCTTTGCAATGTAACCGTTCAGTATAGAACTGTTCGGTAAAGAACTGTAGCAAAATAAAACTGTTTCGGAATAAAACTGTAGAGTTTTGGAACTAAATTAGCAATGGAGCGCGATTGCATTGCTTGGCCGTCAAGGCGGGCCGAGAAAAAAAAAGTTTATTCAAAAAAACAACAAAACAAACAATTTTTGATGAATAGCTCAAATATAGAACTGTTGAAAAAAGCACGCGCATCAGAAATTCCAATATTTGAATGAGCAAACAATGCAATCGCGCTCCATTGCTAATTTAGTTCCAAAACGCTACAGTTTTATTCCGACCAATTCTATTCCGAACAGTTTTATTTCGCTATAGTTCTATTCCAAAGCGAGTTAAAATTGGCAACAGTTTTATTCCGCTTCAGTTCTATTCCGAGGTAGCACCATGAAAATATCATGTTCCGCAATAATTCCGCAAAATAAAAATTGATTCCGCATTCCGCAAAAAAAAAGTTCGAAAAAAATTCCGCATTCCGCAAACTCAAAAACGGATTCCCCACAACTCTGATGGGGACAATATACTCACGGCGTGCTAGACCCTACGTGAAGGAATTCGCGCCTTTTCGCATGTTCCTGTGTCTCGATAGTTGCGTTCAGCAAAGTCCAGTAAAAAGTGTGAAAAAATGGAGACACAGAGACGCGAGAATTGGCGAACGAAAATTTGGTTTCAAAAGTTTTCTGAAACGTAGTCCCCAACAAGCCGTGTATACTCCTTACTATCTCTTTCTGATTCTTTGGACGGTGACTGAGGATTTGAGGGAAGGAATAAAAGTAAGCGACGGGGAAAAAAGATCAAATTATTGCACATGAAATATACAAACAACCGAAATCAGAGGATCTAAATAGCTTTACAAATTATGAGCAAATTAGACAAATAACAGTATTTAAAATAGTCAAATCCGGTTAGTTCGCATTCTTCTTCCGCACTTTTCCCTCTTGATTCTTCTTTTTGTCCGCTTTTCCGTCCAGCTCGAAAACTTCTTGATGTTCGCCAGAGTAGCTGTAATCAAATGTGAGCTCATCGTTTGGCTCGAGTCTTCGTTTCGCGTAGAATCCGATGCGGTGCTCTCCAGCCACTACCATTGTGCGCGCGTATAGCGACGGATTTTTGTCATCGTGGTTGGCGAAACGGGCGAGGTTTCCGACGCGGTAAGAGTCGATGGCTCCGCCTGTTTCTAGGTCTGAAATGTAAATGAGATTTGTTGATATTGGGAGAAAGATACTGTAAAACTAATGAATAAGCGCCGTCTCTCTGCAAGTCCGCGGCACTGTCTTTCTGTATTCCATGGTTGGGTCCAGGCTTGTGCGAAAACGGGGTGCTCGAAAAAGTCGAAAACGAATTTCATTTTCGATTTTTTTTTTCGAAAATTCGAAATCTCGAATTTTTTTTCGGTTTTATTATTCGAAAAAAAATTTTTCGACCTCCTTTTTCGAGTTATTTTTTCAAAAACTCGAAAATAAATCGAAAAAGATTTTCAAGTGAGCAGAAAAAGGATTTTAAACTCATCACTGGCACTGACGTCAGCTAAAACTTCAAATTCGCTAAAAGTCCTGCATTTTTCATAAATACCGTAAAAACTCTATCAAATGACCTTCCCTATTTGAGTGCCACCCCTAATATAATGCCACTTTTGTAAAAATATTAGAACGATTTTTAAGTGTACCGTAGAAAATGAAATACGTAATTTCCAAGTGAACTGCTCCCAAATTGTACGAACATTTCAAAAAAATTTGAAAAAAAAATCGCTTTGAATAATATAATGCCACCTCTAATATAAAACTTTGCTTCAAACAATAGAGTGCCATGGCTATATAATAGAGATTTTACAGTAAGTTTTAAAAATCTGTCTTTAGACTCTTTCAAAACAAACGTACCATAAATTTCAAATTCTAGAGGTGCGATCAAAGAAATCATACTCATCTTAAATCTAGGATCTAAAATTGATCCAAACACTAGAGAATCTTTATTTTCGTGTTTTTCAGACAGCCTTATTCATTCCAGCATTTTTTTCGAATTTTCTCGAAAAAATTCTCGTCGAAATTTTTTTTCGAAAAAAAAGGCCGAAAAAATTTTCGAAACATTTTTTTTCGAAAAAAAAAGTCGAAAAAATTTTCGTCGAAAATTTTTTTCGAAAAACTTTGAAAAAACCGAAAATTCGAAAATTTTCGTTTTTGTTTTCGCACAAGCCTGGTTGGGTCTCAAAAGAGGCGGGGCGTGTTCCTGGTTTTTTCAGGGTCTCAATTTGAAAAAGTGCGCACTTTGTCGTGGTGTTTGCATAAAATACGGATTTCATACAATCGATGAGTGCATCATCAACCTTGCTTCATGGGAATTTCAAATTTGCAGAAGTGCGGCGTGATTTGTCGGCCTGCCAAAGTTATCAAACGCGCTCCGCTGAACTCAACGCTATGCGATTTTCATTTTCGTCTCCAAATTATTTAATTTCACGTATAAATTCAACGTGATATGAAGCAATTTGGAAACAAAAATGAAATTCGCCTAGCGTTGAGTTCAGCGGAGCGCGTTTGACCATTTTGACAGACTAACTTAAGTCATAAAAAGTGACAATTTGACAAAAAAAGGTTGAAAAAAATTCGCGCTTACTTTTTACAAGTGCGGCACGAAATATTTCAGTAGAGTGAGATTGATAATAAATTCGCCGACTATAAATAGCAAGCAAATTTGAATTTTTTAACTCAGAAAATGTTTCGTTGATTTTCAATAAAAGTCAAGGGGGCCAATAGTCCACTTACTGAAAATATAACTGCAATGATAGCGGTCATAAATTGCGCCTCTCCGCTCCGCCTCATCATCCGATATTCGCGGTTTCTGGAATTTTTAACAATATCTTGTGTGTAAGGCCGGTTTAATTTCTAAAAATGCTCTAATCGGCCTGAAACTTTAAAAAAATATGGGCACAATTACTCCCGAACATGACCAGAACATTTCAGGCAAAAATCGTCAAATTTTAAAATCGATATTTTGGTCAAAAATTTCCTGTGTCCGGGAGTTTTTTATTGGCCATTATTTCCCAAAGTTTCAGGCCGATCGAAGCATTCTCCGAGTTATCGCTGATTATTTTTTTGCTGGTTTTAGCAAATTTTTGTTTGGGCGTGACAATAAGGACGTTTTTTCCTAATCTGATTTTGTTTGCAAAATTCATTTTTTTTTACGTAATTCAATGCCAACTTGAATTTTAAACATTTTAATGCAGAAAAATTTGTTTAGACTATAGTTACGAGTGGCCAACTCGTGTTAAACTTAAACGCTAAAACTTATTATACTGAACGGCTTTATTTATAAAAAGTTACTTTACTATAAAAGGGGACAATGGAAAATGGGGAAGAGGCGCGGGGAAACATAAAATAGGCGGCAAGGCAAAAAGGAAGGCGGAGGCGACGACAGTCGGCTCAAACGAATGGAAATAAACCCCTTGAAATGAACGGATTCTCGCCTTTTATAGAGTGGAAAAGGGGCGGAGAAAAGAAATACAATAATTAGCGGAACGGCGTAGATCAACTATAATAAAATAGATCACAATGGTCCGGCAGTCGACATGACGAGAGTGCAACGATCGGAGTGGA
This sequence comes from Caenorhabditis japonica, assembly GCA_963572235.1. NCBI lineage: Eukaryota > Metazoa > Nematoda > Chromadorea > Rhabditida > Rhabditidae > Caenorhabditis > Caenorhabditis japonica. The sequence continues at coordinate 17,563,102 of OY754343.1, read as the reverse complement.
GACGCGAGACGACAGGCGGTGTGAGTGTGCGTGGACGTCGGTGGTGAACGAAGGGAGACGCAGGGTGAGAGACAGATCAGTGTGCGCAGGAGAGAAGCGTCGGACCGGGAAAGGGCTCGACGCTTACACCTTCCCCTTTTTCTTCCGGATCGACCCTGATCCTCTCAAAATGAAATGAAGCATCCGTGGTGACCGATGGAAATGTCGCCTTCTCACTGCTCGTTGATATCGTGACTGAAACTGGTGCCGTTGGTGGTGCTGGTGAACTTGCTCATTGTCGTTATCGTATGACTTTGCCAAATTGTACTGCTTTATCGAGCTCCGTTGTGGTTGCCGAGATGGTGTGACCGAAGGTCTGGAAGTTAAAACTGTCGCCGTGTAATGTTTGAATCGGGTGAAATAAATATTGGGGATAATTAGTGCCGTATATTTTATTTTTATTTATTTTTCTTTAAATTTAATTTAAATTTTTTTTTTTCTTTACTATTTTTTTTTTAACTTCTCCACGGAGAAAACAAATGGGGTGTTGGTAATAAATACAATAAAAAAGGGAAATGATTGTTGGGGAAAACAATTAAAAACAAAATTTGGACTGGTAAAAACGAAAAATAATGATAGGGGGATGAAACAAATAGCAATGTGAAGAAACGAAGAGAAGCGGAGTGAACTAAAACCTCACTGAACTATTCCTTTTGGCGTCGTAGCACAATGTTGACGTGCAGCTTGCTCAGAGAGTATGTTGTGGGTTGCTGTGGAACTCTAATTGCCTTTTTGCAGAAACAGATGTGTTTGGAAACGTGCTTTGTGACTGTATCCCTGACGTCCATAGTAGTCGAAGTTCTTGACATGTCATCATTTTAGTTCAGAATTCTTGCTAATTGGCGAGAAGGGGATGTTGTTCTCACTCGCTTCGGCGTCCCTGTAGACAAGAAACAAAAACTGGTGGAATTCTTACATGTTTTTCCGCGAACTTTGAGTGAACCAATGGCATTTTGTAACGTGATGACTGTCGAGAATGTCGAAAATCCAAGAGGGTTGTTAAACTCGTACTTTTGGTGTGTGTTGCGGTGACGTTGGGATGACAAAGTGACGGTCCGTGGGAATGTCTGCAGCCGGATTTCCTGGCTTGTCGCGCCAATATTCCTCTTCATGCTCAACAAAAATCGACTTCTGTGCGCTTTCTGATCGTGGTGTGGAAGACGCCGACTTTCTTGAGCTGCTCCTTTTGGTGGAATCGTGACGGAAAGTTGATGACGACAGTGGAGCCGATTGCGTCAGACAGCGTACTAACTGCTTGTGAGCCAGTGGTCGCACTCAAACGACTCTGGACCAGCATTCGGAAATCTTCTTGGGCGTGTGACTATGAGGACGTCACCGGCTTTGAGCTGTGATGTACGGGATTCTTGTTGAAAATCGCTCGATTGTGTGTGTTGCTCGGGGACAGATGAACAGCAAGTCCGGTTAAACTGTGGCGGCGAACTCGACATGCACCGGTGTGAAGAAGAATAGGCGTAACACGTGCTTCTGGAATGTGAACAAAGCAAAATCTTACCGATTGTTTGCCTAAAATTGGTATATCGTTGCCACAATGGAGTATTGCCGAATTCTTACTGGATCGCGTTGTGATCTTCGCCTGCATCATGATCGGTTTTTAGTTGCTAGGAACGTCGGCTTTGAGCGTGTCGCCGTGAAAATTTTCCGGTCGTCAAGATGAGTCTTGCCGATTAAAATAACTTCACCATAAAGTTGATGTTGTGAACGAGGTTGAACCGTGGTGCTTCTGCAATTTGAAACCAAGCAAATACTTACTGTGCCGGAAATGATCGACAGACTTTACAACTGCCGTCCTCATCCATTAGTGGATCTTGCTGCGTGAACCGGGCTTGTGATGCGGTGGATTGTTCATCGGCTATCTTTGTCCTTTTTCCTTTTGCAGCGAAGGCCAAATCAAACGTTTCCTGATTATTGTCGTCGCTTGTCGCCGAGCAAAATCTGCCACATATGGCGGTGGTGTTGAGGAATATGCTGTTTGCATAAAACACCTGTCTGCTCTTTTACAATTCATGCAAAATGTGTCGGAAAAATAAATGAAAACAAAATAAACATTTACGGATTGAAAATCCACCGCGGCTCTGCACCGCTTCTGCACCGCTTATAGAAAAGGAACAACAACTTATACAGTAGCGGCCACTGAAATATCCCCTTTTGGTTTTTCAGCTATAACTTTTTTAGAGAAGGGCTAGGAACTTGAGGTCAACTGTGAAAATGTTTCAAAATAAGCCAGAATGATAGCCAACAATTTGCGATTGCTATAAGGCGCGAGCAGGGACGAACTCAGGCAACTTGCTGAGCAGTTCAACGTCGATCGTTTCACAATTGGAAAATTCTTGAAGAGCTGGAGAGCTCAAAATGGACAACCAGTGAAGAGAAGACACTCACGGGCTCGAATTACGAACCATCTAACAGACAGAAACATTGTAAGCGCATCGAGAAGCAACCCTAGGCTCAGTGCCCCCAAAGTCCTCGATCAGGTTTCTCCCCGTGGATCACCTGTGGCAAGCGTCAGAACGATCCGACGGCCTCTAAACGGTGCTGGACTGTTTGGCAAAAGACCTGTGAAGAAGACGTACCTCTCTGACCGCAATAGAGCAGCTCGTGTGGCCTGGGCGCGAGCTCATCTCAACTGGACTCAGAGTCAGTGGGAACAAGTTTTGTGAAATGATGAGAGCAAGTTCATCCAAATATTTAAAGCTGTATTTATGAATTTGAATAAAATCCACGAAAAGTGGAATAATGTGAAAATTTCAGAGATAAAAATGTGGGGGTACGACAGAATAGAAATAGGCGAAATAGAAATGCTACAAAATAGAATTGCTATTGTCCATTCGCGAAGAAAGCAAGTGCGCTCCAAAAAATTTAGTACTTCGTGGATTTCATTTTCGTCGCCAAATTATTTCATTTCACGTGTAAATTCAACTTAAAATGAAATAATTTGGCGACGAAAATGAAATCCACGAAGTATTAAGTTTCGTGGAGCGCACTTGCTTTCTTCATGAATGGACAATACAAAAAAGAACTGGAAAAAATAGAACGGCTGCAAAATAGAAATGAGCGGAATAGAACAGCGCGAAATAGAAATGTGACAAAATAGAAATGGGCGAAATAGAAATCGGTGCGATGGAGCGCGTTTGCATTATTCTTCGAATTTTCCGATTATTATAGGATTTTTCAGTAATTTTCATATATTTTACGCACTTAACAACATCGAAAATGAAGAAAGGTATAAAATCAATGCAGTTTCAGAAAAAAAATGGAAAATCGGCGAAAAACTGAGCAATTGAAAAATAATGCAAACGCGCTCCATCGCCAAAATTTGTTCTATTTTGTAGCATTTCTATTTCGCTCATTTCTATTTTGTAGCCGTTCTATTTCGTAGCATTTCTATTTCGCTCAGTTCTATTTTTTCCAGTTCTTTTTTGTAGCATTTCTATTTTGTAGCATTTCTATTTCGCCTATTTCTATTCTGTCGCACCCCCAAAAATGTGATATTTTTTAACTCCCCATCCAAAACTACACTTTGAAGCAGATTCTCTGAAACATTGACGCCTCCTCTGAAATCTGGAAAAATTTACGAACTACAAACGATCCATGAATGGTTTCAAGTCATGAATACGGTCTTTGTTTTCAGTATTCAATTTTCTGTTCCTTTTTTGTAAGCAATGATTTTCAATCCGTAAATGTTTGTTTTGTTTTTTTGTTTTCATTTATACTTTTTCGACAAATTTTTCATGAATTTTAAAAGAGCAGCCAGGTGTTTCATGACAAATTCATTCCACTAGGAGATATAGATTCAATCAATTGTTGTCACAATTTGATGTATGACTGTAACAAACCGTACTTTCCCAGCTGATCTATAAAAGTGGATCTATATAATATGTCAGGCCCCGCCCACATGTGGCCGGGCCCTGTACTTAAACGGACCGGACGTTCCTTCAACCATTCATTCGAGATTCTTCTCATTCACACTTTCTTCTGTTTTTAAAATGGCAACAATGATCGCTGCTGATATTCCGTACACTGCTGACGAGATTCCAACTGTGAAAACGGAAATCCGACGTGGAACAATTGCTCTTCGTGAAGAAGTCACCGCGTTCATCGAGCATCAAGCCACACTTTCACCCACCGAACGTGCTCGTCTTCCTATTTTCTTCGTTAGCGGATTCAATTTCCTGAAAGAAGAGTGTGCGAGCATTGGGCACACTGATACAGTTCTCGATTGGCTCCCACGTGCCATCGAGATGGTACTTCTCACCGAATCGGGCCCATCAGGAACTTTTCCCAAAGTCGGAGCGGATGGAATGCTCACAGAGCCGGAGACAGAGACAGACGACAGTTCATTGTGGACGCAAATTGGACGATTCTTTGTCGACGTCACCGAATACGTGAGAAATGCGTTTCAAGTGACAGGCAGACTTCCCCGTCTTCCACATGCCTACATAATGACACTCATCCATTTTCAACGCATGTTCCAGAAGAATGAGAACAAAACGGAGCAGAACTTTACTCTGATGTGCAACATTCCAAATCTTATGGTGAGTTTTAAATATTCAAAATCTTAGATGTATTATAAATTTATGATTTTTCAGCAACACTACATTACACAAGCTCTTGGAGCACACAACGTACCCGCCAATTATATCAAACGCGGATCCGATCTTGAATATCATCAGTTTTAATCGTTTTTTCTGTCTTTTTTTCTAGAACTTAATAATTTTCCGTTCGTTTTTGTTGTTCGCTTTTCTTTAATAAACAAATGAAAATAAATAAATTTCTGAAATTCAAAACTGTCTGGCAGAGTTCGGTGGGCAGCTGTGATTGATGAAGCGAGCCATTTCTGTAAAGTAAAAAATTAGGTCAGATCAGCGAGGAGCTTGATTTTAGACGAAAAAATAAAAGAATTCGGAAAATCGGATATCAGGATTTTATTCCGCTTAAAAAACAAGAAAGAGGTGCTAACTTTAATATTGAGTGATGGTTTTACGAATATCATATCGAAATCGCACAAAAAAGTTCTTTGATTTTTATGACTTTCCCAAAAAATAAAAAACCGCGGGGAGCACACGAAGACGATGTTTCCACTTCTTTTTGAAAATGTTATTGTCTTCAGCAATTATCGGTTTGTTTCTTTAATTTCCTTCATTTATTCACTATTTTTTTTTTGATAAATCATTTACAAATCGGCCGAAATTGCACCAGAAAAAAGGAAATACAGGATTTTTCCATTTCGAAAAGAACACATTTCGGAAAAAAAGCTGGCCGCTGGTTTCCTAGGCGGCGACTTCGTGTACTCCCCGTGGTCTTTTATTAATTTTTTGTTGTTGTAAAAATAATAAAAACCAGATAATTTTTTGCGCGATTTGTGATATTCGTATTTTAAACCACTTTTCTCCAAAAGTTGACACCTCCTTTAATAATCGGAGGCACGCTTGGCGTCCTGGGGTTGTTGGCGACCAGAACGATGTTGTCGGAGAAGCTCAGGTGAGTGAGATTGTGTCCGTTGATTCGCATTCCGGGCTTGTGATCGTGTTGTCGTCATGTCCTTTCAGATGCTGCCATGTCAGTTTGCTGAAGACGCTCTCCAGACAGGCTGAGAAGAGGTTCGGAGAGATGTCGTCTCATTGGCAAACACCTCTTGTGGTGGTGCCTCTGATTATTTAAGGAGGTGTCAACTTTTGGAGAAAAGTGGTTTAAAATACGAATATCACAAATCGCGCAAAAAATTATCTGGTTTTTTATTATTTTTACAACAACAAAAAATTAATAAAAGACCACGGGGAGTACACGAAGTCGCCGCCTAGGAAACCAGCGGCCAGCTTTTTTTCCGAAATGTGTTCTTTTCGAAATGGAAAAATCCTGTATTTCCTCTTTTCTGGTGCAATTTCGGCCGATTTGTAAATGATTTATCAAAAAATTAGTGAATAAACGAAGGAAATGGAAGAAACAAACCGATAATTGCTGAAGACAATAACATTTTCAAAAAGAAGTGAAAACATCGTCTTCGTGTACTCCCAGTAGTTTTTATTTTTTGGGAAAATCATAAAAATCAAAGAACTTTTTTGTGCGATTTCGATATGATATTCGTAAAACCATCACTCAATATTAAAGTTAGCACCTCTTTCTTGTTTTTTAAGCGGAATAAAATCCTGATATCCGATTTTACGAATTCTTTTATTTTTTCGTCTAAAATCAAGCTCCTCGCTGATCTGACCTAATTTTTTACTTTACAGAAATGGCTCGCTTCATCAATCACAGCTGCCCACCGAACTCTGCCAGACAGTTTTGAATTTCAGAAATTTATTTATTTTCATTTGTTTATTAAAGAAAAGCGAACAACAAAAACGAACGGAAAATTATTAAGTTCTAGAAAAAAAGACAGAAAAAACGATTAAAACTGATGATATTCAAGATCGGATCCGCGTTTGATATAATTGGCGGGTACGTTGTGTGCTCCAAGAGCTTGTGTAATGTAGTGTTGCTGAAAAATCATAAATTTATAATACATCTAAGATTTTGAATATTTAAAACTCACCATAAGATTTGGAATGTTGCACATCAGAGTAAAGTTCTGCTCCGTTTTGTTCTCATTCTTCTGGAACATGCGTTGAAAATGGATGAGTGTCATTATGTAGGCATGTGGAAGACGGGGAAGTCTGCCTGTCACTTGAAACGCATTTCTCACGTATTCGGTGACGTCGACAAAGAATCGTCCAATTTGCGTCCACAATGAACTGTCGTCTGTCTCTGTCTCCGGCTCTGTGAGCATTCCATCCGCTCCGACTTTGGGAAAAGTTCCTGATGGGCCCGATTCGGTGAGAAGTACCATCTCGATGGCACGTGGGAGCCAATCGAGAACTGTATCAGTGTGCCCAATGCTCGCACACTCTTCTTTCAGGAAATTGAATCCGCTAACGAAGAAAATAGGAAGACGAGCACGTTCGGTGGGTGAAAGTGTGGCTTGATGCTCGATGAACGCGGTGACTTCTTCACGAAGAGCAATTGTTCCACGTCGGATTTCCGTTTTCACAGTTGGAATCTCGTCAGCAGTGTACGGAATATCAGCAGCGATCATTGTTGCCATTTTAAAAACAGAAGAAAGTGTGAATGAGAAGAATCTCGAATGAATGGTTGAAGGAACGTCCGGTCCGTTTAAGTACAGGGCCCGGCCACATGTGGGCGGGGCCTGACATATTATATAGATCCACTTTTATAGATCAGCTGGGAAAGTACGGTTTGTTACAGTCATACATCAAATTGTGACAACAATTGATTGAATCTATATCTCCTAGTGGAATGAATTTGTCATGAAACACCTGGCTGCTCTTTTAAAATTCATGAAAAATTTGTCGAAAAAGTATAAATGAAAACAAAAAAACAAAACAAACATTTACGGATTGAAAATCATTGCTTACAAAAAAGGAACAGAAAATTGAATACTGAAAACAAAGACCGTATTCATGACTTGAAACCATTCATGGATCGTTTGTAGTTCGTAAATTTTTCCAGATTTCAGAGGAGGCGTCAATGTTTCAGAGAATCTGCTTCAAAGTGTAGTTTTGGATGGGGAGTTAAAAAATATCACATTTTTGGGGGTGCGACAGAATAGAAATAGGCGAAATAGAAATGCTACAAAATAGAAATGCTACAAAAAAGAACTGGAAAAAATAGAACTGAGCGAAATAGAAATGCTACGAAATAGAACGGCTACAAAATAGAAATGAGCGAAATAGAAATGCTACAAAATATAACAAATTTTGGCGATGGAGCGCGTTTGCATTATTTTTCAATTGCTCAGTTTTTCGCCGATTTTCCATTTTTTTTCTGAAACTGCATTGATTTTATACCTTTCTTCATTTTCGATGTTGTTAAGTGCGTAAAATATATGAAAATTACTGAAAAATCCTATAATAATCGGAAAATTCGAAGAATAATGCAAACGCGCTCCATCGCACCGATTTCTATTTCGCCCATTTCTATTTTGTCACATTTCTATTTCGCGCTGTTCTATTCCGCTCATTTCTATTTTGCAGCCGTTCTATTTTTTCCAGTTCTTTTTTGTATTGTCCATTCATGAAGAAAGCAAGTGCGCTCCACGAAACTTAATACTTCGTGGATTTCATTTTCGTCGCCAAATTATTTCATTTTAAGTTGAATTTACACGTGAAATGAAATAATTTGGCGACGAAAATGAAATCCACGAAGTACTAAATTTTTTGGAGCGCACTTGCTTTCTTCGCGAATGGACAATAGCAATTCTATTTTGTAGCATTTCTATTTCGCCTATTTCTATTCTGTCGTACCCCCACATTTTTATCTCTGAAATTTTCACATTATTCCACTTTTCGTGGATTTTATTCAAATTCATAAATACAGCTTTAAATATTTGGTATCAAAGGAAAGGTAATTGCATGGAAAACGTTGTGGCGAAAAATCAGAAAAGCAAATAAATTTTTTTTTCAAGAAAATCATTTTACTAATATCAAATCAAAATCACAAAAAAAAGTCTAATTTTTGGCGTTGAATCGAACTTGATTTTCGATATTTTTTCATTCATGTAATAAATAAGCATTGCTTCAAAAAGTTTCAAAGTGGGTTCGAATCGTTTAAAAATGGCTGCGAAAAGTTTGAGAGCATCTTGAAAAAGTTTTGAATTTAGCATGAAAAGGTTTAAAAAACATTAGAACGTCTTGAAAAGGTTTAAACGTGTCTTAAAAAGTTTAATAATGGCTTTATTGTTGCTCAGAAAAGCTTCAAAAAGTTTGACACGATACCTGAGTTAATTGAACCACAAACAATCCATGAACAGTTTAAGGTTTAAAGAAATTACTGTTTTCCACTGTGTGGTAAATGTTCATGAATTTTGGTTGAGTAGCGTACCAAGGTAGACGTACTCATTGGCCTCCTCGATGCAGGTTGTTTTGCGTTATGTTGACCGGGCTTTTGCTGGCAAATTTATTTTTCATCACTTTGGTCTTTTTAGTATTAATTCGGATGCTTACTTTTCCACACATCTCGACCAATTCTTGAATCATTAGGCTTGCCGCTGTTGCTGGTGACCAGAACGATGCCGTCGACGATTCGTATGCCGCGCAAGAGGTTGTCGTCGTCGTCGTAGTAGGGCTATATAGTCAGGCTGGACGCTTTGAATTTTCAGGCTTTTCAGGCTTCCACCGCAGAATATCTAGGCCACAGCTACAATTTTCGTGTACTCCCAGTAGTCTTCAATTTTTTTTGTAGAAATCTTTTTTTTAATCAGATAAATTTGAGGTTTTTGTGCGATTTTAATGTGCTATTTGTGAATTCCCCACCCAAAACTACACTTGAAGCATATTCCCGTTGAAACCTCCCATCAAATCTGAAAAATTTACGAGGTTAAAAAATGTATTGAATGAATTACAAACGATTCATGAATGGTTTCAAGTCATGAATACGGCCTCTGTTTTCAGTATTCAAGTTTCTGTTCCTTTTTTGTAAGCAGTGGTTTTCAATCCGTAATTGTTTTTTTTTTGTTTTCATTTATACCTTTTACACTTTTGTTAGACACATTTCGCATAAATTGTAAAAGAGCAGCCAGGTGTTTCATGACAAATTCATTCCACTAGGAGATATAGATTCAATCAATTGTTGTCACAGCTTGATGTATGACTGTAACAAACCGTACTTTCCCAGCTAATCTATAAAAGTGGATCTATATAATGTGTCAGGCCCCGCCCACATGAGGCCGGGCCCTGTACTTAAACGGACCGGACGTTCCTTTTACCATTCATTCGAGATTCTTCTCATTCATTCATATTTTCTCCTGTTTTTAAAATGGCAACAATGATCGCTGCTGATATTCCGTACACTGCTGACGAGATTCCAATTGTGAAAACGGAAATCCGACGTGGAACAATTGCTCTTCGTGAAGAAGTCACCGCGTTCATCGAGCATCAAGCCACACTTTCACCCACCCAACGTGCTCGTCTTCCCATGTTCTTCGTTAGCGGATTCAATTTCCTGAAAGAAGAGTGTGCGAGCATTGGACACACTGATACAGTGCTCGATTGGCTCCCACGTGCCGTCGAGATCGTACTTCTCACCGAATCGGGCCCATCAGAAACTTTCCCCAAAGTCGGATCTGATGGAATGCTCACAGAGCCGGAGACAGAGACAGGCGACAGTTCTTTGTGGACGCAAATTGGGCGATTCTTTGTCGACGTCACCGAATACGTGAGAAATGCGTTTCAAGTGACAGGCAGACTTCCCCGTCTTCCACATGCCTACATAATGACACTCATCCATTTTCAACGCATGTTCCAGAAGAATGAGAACAAAACGGAGCAGAACTTTACTCTGATGTGCAACATTCCAAATCTTATGGTGAGTTTTAAATATTCAAAATCTTAGATGTATTAAAAATGTATGATTTTTCAGCAACACTACATTACACAAGCTCTTGGAGCACACAACGTACCCGCCAATTATATCAAACGCGGATCCGATCTTGAATATCATCAATTTTGATCGTTTTTTCTAAAAACTGTGCGCCACCAGTCGTCCGAGGACGCAGAAAACCGTGATCCGCAGTACCTTCGATACTTGAAGAACGGATCGACTTCATAGTCTTTGATTGTTGTTGTAATAATTTTCTTTTCGTTTTTGTTTTGTTGCTTTTCTCTAATAAAAAAAATGAAAATAAATAAATTTCTGAAATTCAAAACTCACTGGCAACGCATTGACGAGGGAATCGACTACAGTAGGAGACTGTAATTACTTTACCGAGGGAAGATGAGGTGTGGCGGCGAATGTAGACTTCGACGAAAACAGTGTGTGAGCAGCTGTGATTGATAAAGCGGGCCATGTTTCGGGAAAGTAAAAAAGGTGTTAACTTTTTGGGAAACTGTTTTAAAATATAGTATTGAGCGGGAAGACCTTAATTGCAAGTTTTACGGTATGTATTGTATTGTATTGTATTTATTACGTTTCAAAAATAAACGTGAAGTAATAAGATTTTCCTAATAAAAATTGATATCCGATCTTATTCGACTTTCCGAAAAATCGGTGGAAATTGCGTCAGTAAAGGGGAAATACATACAGTGCGTAACATAAGTATAAGCGCACCCCCAAAAATGCATGGTACTGCGTTTGCATGCAATCTGAAGACTCGGGACCTTGAAAATCGTAATCAGCATGCAAAATTACCCCAGGACTACATAGTCCAAGTTAATATTCACAACACTCTTGAAATGGGCCTGAAAAACCTGAAAAAAGTACTCCTGCAACCGTAACATAAGCACTGGTGAACCGCGCGCGGGCCCGCGGCGGCTCCGCAGACGCTACGGGCCCGCCACGGGCCCGCAGCGGGCCCGCCAGCGCTTGGGTGCCCTCGCTGGCCGCTGGCGGGCCCGCGGCGGCTATGATATTTGGTAGGTGACTGAAAGGTTGAAAATTTTTTGTTTCCAATTGGTTTATAAATGAATTGTGGTTATTTTAAACCATGTAAAATTGCGCATAGGACACTAGTTAGTTGAGTTTTTGATCAAAAATTCTGACATTCATTGGTGATGCGCTGGCGGGCCCGCTGCGGGCCCGCCGCGGGTCCGCCAGCGGCCAGCTGACGATGGTAAACTTGTTGTCTCAAGAATGTTTCTAAATGTTTTTTCCTGGTTTTATGTGAATTATATCGCGCATGATGAGATATTTAGTTAACTTTGTTTAAAGAATTAGACTTGACCGACCGCGGATAAGTTGCGTAGAAGTTGCATAAACGTTTCGTTTGTTTTGATATTTGTTTACGAAATTATATTCTATTTCAAGAAATCTTTAATTTATCCGAAAATTCAAATAAAACAGATGTAGGCAAAAGTAGGCGGTATTCGAAAACCTACGAGTTTCGTTCTTTGAGAAATTGAGCGACGGAACGAAATGCGGGAAAGTGTGCAATTCACGTTGCGTGATCGAGAGATTTTCTGCGTTTTCTAATTATTTTAGTTCTTCTTAAAAAAAATTTTGCTACGGCGTGTAGTATCGGCTGCTAAAGAGACCTTTATCGCCTTTTAGCCTTGTTTTTTCCAAGCCCACTAAATGCACTATCAATAGCCAGTGGACGTCGGCGCAGCAGGCTTGGCAGCCTATAATACTGGAATTACCGATTTAATAACGATAACAATCTGTGACTGCCGATTGACGTCGAAAATGAGTTGAGCGCGGGCTAACATCGCTCAATATGCAAATTTTAAGGAGATTACATGTGATTTGTCTTTATTTGTTCTGTTGTTTTCAGTGATTTTATACTCATTTTTAATCTTCAATCAAAAATGTTCCAAAAATAACAACGGAAGCGAAAAATACTGCCCACTTATTCGTGATACAAGAGGCGCGCAGCATGGTTGCCAAATGGTGTGCCCATATTGCAAAGTGGGCGGAGCTTATTATTTTTGAATGATTTTTGTCAAAAAACTCCAATTTTGTATGTTTTGCTGGCGTTTTTTAAATCATTTTTCTTTCTTTTAAGTCTTTATTTTTTTTTGAATATGCCCGATAACTTTTTGAAATTTTTTTGTTTCAGGTACCACTGGACAACCGGAACTCGACACCGCCGACGTCGGTAAGATTTCCTTTTTTTTTTAAACTTTTTTAATGTCAAAAATTAAAAAAAAAAGTCCTAAAGAAGAAAAAGAAATGAAATTTATGAGCGGATTTAAATAGATTATGCCCTAAATATGATTTTGAATAGATGCGGCACGCCGCTTCGAAAAATATCGATTTTTTCCTATTGAATAGGCTAAAGATTTATAAATTTTACCTATCTTTTTAACAAGAAAAATAAATAACTCGCCCAAAAAATTGCTAAAATTCAGAGAACATAAAGTTATTTTGAAATAATGTTTTAAAAACCATCGCTGAATGAATTCTAGCTCCGTTTGTACTCTTTTTTATTGATAAAACTCAATATTTCGAGCAATTGCAATTATTAGCAGAATAATGTATGAGTCATCTTTTCGCTCAACTAATTACGTAACAAATGCAAAAGTGCAGCATTTTTGGAAAAAAAGCATCGTCAAATAAATTTAGGCGTGTTTTGTAACGAACAAAAACACCTATGTGACTTGTGGACCGTGATTTCGGTTGTGCTCGTTCAAAATTTTATTTTTTACAATAAAAATAAAGCAAAAATATGTGTTTATTCATGTCTGTTTTACCTGTGTCTATGTGAGGTTTCGTGTGCGTTTTTTCAGCTACTACTGGACCGATTTGCATCAAACTTGGCGAAACATTTTTAAACCCAAGTGGAACAAGACTGCCGAAGTTTGATACAAATCGGCTAAGTTTGAAGTGTAGCATACTGAATGCACTTGGGGTCTTGGGGTCTTTTCACCGTTGCACCGGGGAAAGCCGCCGAAAATCGTCTAGTTAAAATGAAACAAAAAGATGAGTTTTGAGTAATATTTTTGCCTTTAATTCTGTCGAGCATTAAACAATTATATTCTTTTCTTGAATAAACTGGTCCATTTATAGTTTTGAGAACCGATACTAGCGTTCTCGCGTTAGAAAAGATGGTTCCAAGCTCTGAACAATTCAGGTGTTTTTAAGGACGTTTTCTGCTGATTTAAGTTAACTAGACGATTCTCAGTGGCTATAGCTTGTGCAACAGTTAAAATACTTGAAAAAAAGGAATTGATTGTAACGGCCATGGAGCACAGACTCATGCGCCGGCAGAGAGCAAACGCACCCGACGCATAACTTAAAATTTCATACAAATAGGCCAAAAGTATAAAAACTGACACTATTTTGGTTTTTTTTTGTAAAATTTTTCACGTTTGCTGGCTCATGCCCATGTGATAGTGGTTTTCGCTCGCGTTTCCTCAAGTCAAAACGTATATTTTTAAATGTCCGTTGCAAACAATAATACATTTTTTAAGTTTGAACTTCAAATGATTAAGGAAAGAAATTGAATTGAACGGAATTTGTGTCATAAAAATTAGAATGCTTTGCCTAATAAAAATTTTAAAATAAATTATAATCCTCCGGGATGCCGCACTCACCGCCGCATCTCTTACACAACAAAATTTACTGAATTTTCAGACACGTGCCACATCTTGATGAGGACGATCGATTCTGAGATGAGCGGGACAACGACAGCGACGAATTTTGGGATAATATAAATAATTGCTGTATTGAATTTTTGTTTTATTTTTTTCAATAAATGTTGATAAAAACACGAACTGTGTTAGTTTTCATGAAAAAATATCAAATAAAAAAAAAAGGAAGAAGGTAGTCACCCCGCGATGTAGCAGTTAGCGAACCGCTGGCGGGCCCGCCACGGGCCCGCTGCGTGCACCACGCGTGTACTCTTTTAGCTGTCAGCGGTCCGCTGGCGGGCCCGCAGCGGGCCCGCCGCGGGCCCGTGGCGCTTCACCAGTGAGTATAAGCGCACCCCACATAACATCGAAAAAACTCAAGAAAAACACAAGTTGATAATTAGTAGCTGTACCATTAACATTTATAACTCCATAATCACGGTTGGACATAGAATTAGATACGCCTGGGATGTCTTAGTCAGTGTTGTTTTTGAATTACTGCTCCAGGATACTCTACTAATAAAGAATGGCGACCTCGAGTGCAGCAATCGGCTAGAATGATTTTTCTTGGTTGTGAAATCGACGAAGACCAGTCCCTAGATGTTATCCAATAGGTTCTAGTCCAGAAAGCATCCTGGACAAGTGAAAACATCGCGGTTTTTAATCTTGAGCCAGTCCACTGACATGCCTGGATGCGTTATCTTGTTGGAAGATGAGGCCATATCGACGGAGGAACAAGAGGAGTTGCTGTTTTGGGATGTTCTGACATGAATTCAAGTTGAGTAGCTTTTATACAAAATGTATTATTAGTAAACCAGAAGAATAAAAACACCGGACACCATTATGCCTCTTCCTCCAAATTCACGTTTTGAGAAATCGAATGGATCCTAGAAGAGATCGTGCCAATCATATTCGTAACTACCCGCGTTGTTTGAATTGAATTTTTCCAATCAGAAAAACCAACTTGGAACAAATAAGATTTGGTTTGAGAGTTTTGGTACCAAACAATTACTGAATTCAAATTTAAGTCAAAACCACAAATTGTTTGATCGTCGGTGAGTTGCGACGCAGGTCTCAATACGGCTCATTTGATATTGGGATCACTTTATTCTCTTTTCCCATACGTTTGCTTGTAAACTTTGACGTTGAGTTCTCGTTTGGTGTCGTAGCACGTCTTTAGAGAGCATGAAACTTGTCGACTAATGTTGGTTTTTTTCTGACAGGCGGCTTTGGCGGCATCCCAAACTTTTCGTAAAGGTTCTGATTTCTCATATAATAGTTATTGCACGTCGTTTAATGATTCTGGAGCTTCACAATTACTCAGTTCGACCATCTGGCCGTGTTGAAAGCTTGGATTTGCGTTTTCTCGGTGTTTGACTGATTTGTGCAACGTGGTATGATTTAATGATCTTTTTCGGTTTTGTTTTTACTGTGAGGAAGTTTTTTGTTAAATTCTGAAGGTACGTGACAACACTCATTGACTGTTTTCAAAAAAATTTTGAGTTTTTTCATCTGTTTTGGTAGGTGCGCTTATACTTATGTTACGGTTGCAGGAGTACTTTTTTCAGACTTTTCAGGCCCATTTCAAAAGTGTTGTGAATATTAACTTGGACTATGTAGTCCTGGGGTAATTTTGCATGCTAATTACGATTTTCAAAGTCCCGAGTCTTCAGATTGCATGCAAACGCAGTACCATGCATTTTTGGGGGTGCGCTTATACTTATGTTACGCACTGTATAGGTTTTGTCCATTTCAAAAAGGAAAAAAATCTGACTTCGTGTACTCCTCGTGGTCATGTGAGAAATTTATCCGTGCGATTTCAATGTGATATTCGTAAATTCCAAATCCAATAGTATACTTTAACGTGTACTACCTTGACCTCCCCACCCTTCCCTATTCACTTTCCCCATCCCTCTCCAACCATCTTCATTCCTAGCCGATAAAAACTTTGCTTGCGCCGCGAAACGAAGAACGCTGCTGATTCGACTGATTAGCCAAATGACGTCCTCGCTCAGTAACCATCATCTCGACAAGGACGGCCTGTGCTCCGTCTACTCGCTTCAACCGTCCGAAACGAATTGCTCGATCCGCGAGGAGATTAACGCGGTGAACGAGTTGCCGGACGACGCGACACTACACTCGGTCTACTCGCCGTTCGAATCTGAGACGAATGTGACGACGAGCGACCAGTTTAAGCCGTGTCTATCTAGTGGGTTTTTAGCGGGAATTTAGACTAAAAATACATGAAATTGAAAAATTAATAAATTTCAGTGAATCAATTCAATGTGTCCGTGTACTCGGCGCCAAAATCTGAGACGAATGTGACGATGAAACAGGCGTTTGAGAATTGCCAAGATGGTAAGTACCGCCTGAGGAAGCCTATTTTTTTTTCTAAATTCTTCATTTTCCAGTAGCCAACGTCGTCTACTCTACCTACACGTTGCCCCCTTCCGAAACCGACGTTACAATGTGCGATTCCTACATCTCTGCCGTCCCATCCGAGACCAATGTCTCGATGACCGACGGATTCAGCCCGTGCCACGTTCTTCAACACCTTCGGCAGAATGGAACTGTGAACGACACTGGGAGTAAGGAAGCTAGCTTTTAATCTTCTTTTTTTTCTGAATTTTGCCTGGATGAACTCTTTGATTTGATTCTTTCTCAGTGTCCGAATTGGCCAAAATCGTCACGGAGCCGGCGTCGGTGGAGAGCTATCTGGTACACTCTGTTTGGGAGAATCATGAAATTTGAATTGAACAGATAAATTTGATATTTTTTGTATATGCCACTGGTCTTGCGAAAATGTGCATCTTGGCGGTGTGCCAATTTATACGAATTCAATTTTAAACTGCGCGGTTTTTTCCCAGGTCCAGTTTTTTTAATCGATTTTTTGCATAAATTCTTTGTTTTCCCTAATTTTTCTTTGTAAAAATGACTAATTTCTTGAAAATTATCGTGCACCACCCCCCCCTTATCGTTGACGAACAATTTTTCTGTCTGAAGTTTTCAAAATATGATGGTTAGCATCGCAAATAAATTCTACAGCAATCTGTCCAAAAACCATAAAAATCGCCTGGGAAATAAGAGGGTTACGGCCGGCGACATTTCCACACGAAGCAGCGGACATCTCACGGGTATTGTTTTTCCTTTCGCGCTGTCTGCGTCTCTCATGAAACTTACAATCCGCCTAGGTGGCTTTAAAATAAACATTTCGAAAAGATGAAAACATGTACACAATCAGCAAAAAATTCTGCATCAATCTGTCGAAAAACCATAAAAATCGGCCCAGAAATAAGAGCGCTAGGGCTTTGGACACGTAGCGGCCGACATCTCGCGGGTTCTGTTTTTCCTTTCTCGCTGTCTGCGTCTCTCATGAAACTTGAACTGGTTCTATCTCCCTTATTTCTGGGCCGATTTTTATGATTTTTGGACAATTCTATGCAGAATTTTTCGTTGCTTCCGCACATAT
Organism: Caenorhabditis japonica; assembly: GCA_963572235.1. NCBI lineage: Eukaryota > Metazoa > Nematoda > Chromadorea > Rhabditida > Rhabditidae > Caenorhabditis > Caenorhabditis japonica. The sequence continues at coordinate 17,545,516 of OY754343.1, read as the reverse complement.
TTTCACGTTCTCAAAACTCTATTTTTAAAGCCACCTAGACCCAGTTTAAGTTTAATGAGGGACGCAGACAGAATCAACGAAAAATTCTACATCGATCTGTCCAAAAACCATAAAAATCGGCCCAGAAATAAGAGCGCTAGGCCTTTGGACACATAGCGGCCGACATCTCGCGGGTTTTGTTTTTCCTGTCTCGCTGTCTGCGTCTCTCATGAAACTTATAATGGGCCTAGGTGGCTTTAAAATTGGAGTTTTGAGAACATGAAAATATGGGCGGAATCAGCGAAAAATTCTGTTTTTTTGTTTTTTGTTTTTCAGACCGCCGCACTCAAATGTGATTAAAATTGGTGGCGCAATTATCTTTATTCTCAGCTAACAAAAAGTGACATTCCGACAGACACAAGTTTGATCTTCTTCTCGTTCCTAACAATGATCACAGCCGCACCCTTTATTCGCAGCTTCTGAAGGCTCTTTCTTCACTTGAAATTCACCTTCCCCCTCTTCCTTCTTCTTTTTCTTCTTCTCTGGAAGCGTGTGCCCTCTACAATGCTCCGTCTCGTGCTCATCTTGCTCCCAAGTCGATGGATCGTCCCAACGACGTGGAGCAACGTAGATGCAACAGCAGTTTGATTTCAGGCGACCCATGTGCTCGTTGTCTGGAAATTCGGAAGTAGAAATTTGATAAAGAATAGTACAAATTAATCCTTTTTACCGACAACATCAGCAGCCCAGGTGACGTGTGGAGGACTTGCGGGTGGGCGGAGCCGGAGCACAAGTTGCTCCTGTTGCGGTTCTTGATCTTCGCGGGTGAACGATTGGAGGAGGATCGTCGAAGAGGCTTGTTGCATTTCGAGAAATGAATGTCAGACACCGAAAGCGCTCGCTCCGTGATTGATGAACGTCCTGCCATTTTGAATGAAGGAAAAAGGGAAGGTCACGCAAGTTTTTCTCAAATAAAAAAAAAGGTGAAAATTGAAAAACAGAGACCCAACGCTGACAACACCGGGGAACAAGCTCCGTTTTTTTTGCTTGCAGTTTAGTTTAATTCATTTCAAGTATGTGGGACGGGTTCTGTAGTTAAATTGCTATAGAATGCAGAAAAACGGTGCCGTTGATTAGCAAAGGGGCGGAGTGCGTTCCCCGGTTTGTCATGCTCTCAAAGAACGAAAATAAAAAAACAAAAGGTGGTCAAACAGGCTGCATGCAGAAAAATAAATTACCTTAAAACTACCGTAATTCCACACCGAACCACTTGCTCGCTGCCGTAAATTCACACTAAATCCCTAAAAGTTAAAATTGAGTTACAGTAAATCTACAAGAACCCACTCATTCTCCAACGAACATCGTAAATCTAAACCGACTCCAGTAAAACTACACGGCACCCCGTAAATCCACACCAAACTCCCGTAAATCCTCACAAAGCCATTTATAAATTTACACTGGGCTCCCGTAAATCCACACCAACCTCCGTATATCCACACCAACCCCCGTAAATCCACACCAACCTCCGTATATCCACACCAACCCCCGTAAATCCACACCGCGTTCCCGTAAATCCACATCGCCTTCCCGTAAATACACACCAAACACCCGTAAACCCACAAACATCCCAGTAAATCCACACCAAACCACCGTAAATCCACACCAACCTCCGTATATCCACATCAACCCCCCGTAAATCTATACCGGGTTCTCGTAAATCCACACCAACCTCCGTATATCCACACCAAACCCCCATAAATCTACACCAAACTCTCCTAAATTCACACCCCACGCTCGTAAAACTATGCTGAACTCAGAATCCTCGTAAATCCACACTAGGTCCCGTAAATAATATACCGTTAATCCTCTCTACATCCCTGTAAATGCCTACTGGGCTGTCGTAAATCAACACTAGGTTCCCGTAAATTCACACCGGGTTCCCGTAAATCCACAACAAACCCCCGTAAATCAACACTGGGTTCCCGTAAATCCACACCAAACCCCCGTAAGTCCACACTGGGTTCCTGTAAATGCCTACTGGGCTCACGTAAATCTACACCGGGTTCTCGTAAATCCACACCAACCCCCCTAAATCCACAACAACCCACCATTAATCCACATCGTGCTCCCGTAAATCCACACTTGACCCCGTAAAGCCACACTACGTGTACCCTGATTTTTCTACTATGTTTTTCTGCCTTCTTATCACCCTTTCGGTCACACGTTCTTTGTATGAAACAATCTTATCACTCATCACCAAATTTTGCGCAAAATTCACGTATTCACCCCAACGAAAATGCCAAAAATTGTCGTTCTGGGTGCCGGAATCAACGGAATCTCCACCGCCCTGGCAATACAAAACCGGATTCCGGAGAGTGATGTAATTTTTAATTTTTTTTTTTTTTTTGAAAAAAATATTTTTCGCAATTTTTTTTTTCAAAAATGTAATTGTTTTTGTTGCAGATAACAATTATAGCTTCCCATTTTTCACCGGATACAACTAGTGACGTGGCAGCAGGGCTTATTGAGCCCTATTTGTGTGGAGATAGTGATGAGAAGATTTTGTAAGTTTTGTTTTAAAAATTAAAATTTTTTTTTTGTTTTTAGAAAATGGACAAAAGCAACGATTTCCCGCGTTCAAGAATACATGGCCACCGGTAACTCAGGCGTTGGGGTACGGTAGAAAGTAGAAAATCCAGGTTAACAGTATCCGTTTAGGAAATGTCCGGCTACTGGCTTCAAAGTGTGCGCGAGGTGCCAAAATGGCTGGAATTGATGAAGAGCTGGAAGGAGCTGAGTGAAAAGGAAATGGAGACGATGAGAAAACGACCAGAGCATAGGTGGAGTTTTTTAAATGTGAAAAAAAAATTATTAAAAAAAAGTTTTTTTTTCAAAAAATTTCCAAAAAAAAAATTAAAAAAATTTTTTTTTAATTTTCAGAAAAACCCTAGAAAATCTGAAAAAAAACATCCCGAAAACTCCAAAAAAATACTCAAAAAAAAAATAAATATTGTCGTAAAATTGAGTGCAAAGTCCGCAAACACTGTTCAAAGGTACAGTAACCCAAAAAGTCTGAATTTTTTCGTCAAATCTTGTGTTTTTGAAGTAAAATCAACACCACTTAAATGTTTCTTTAGACACGGAATCTTCTACACCACGTGGTATCTCGAACCGACCGCCTATATCCGTTGGTGCACCGAGATTTTCGTCAAAAATGGCGGAAAATTGCGACACCAACACGTGGAAAACGTGGACACCCTGAAAAATGACTATGACGTCATTGTGAATTGCACCGGATTGGCGTCACGACGCCTTTTTGGCGACTTGGAAGTTCGACCGATTCGTGGGCAAATAATGCGTGTACGTTGCTCAAATGTCAAGCATTTTCTCATCGATGATCATTTTTATGCATTGTTGAAGTGGGTGGTGTTTTAGCGGGAAAATTAAAAAAAAATTGTCTACATTTTCCAGCGACGACTGTATTATCCTGGGCGGCACCAAAGAAATCGATAATTGGGATTTAACAGTCGACAAATCGACAGCAAAACTAATTTTCGATGAAAATTGCGTAAATATTCCGTCTCTTAAATCCGGCAAAGTGCTATCACACCACGTTGGTCTACGCCCTTCGCGGGATACTGTACGATTGGAAATTGATCGAAAAACTCTCAAAATTCAATCGATAATTCACAATTATGGACATGGCGGCTCGGGAATTACATTGCATTGGGGATGTGCTTTGGAGGCTGCCGAGTTGGTCGAAAAGGTGTTGGGAGAGAGGAAGGCTAAATTGTGATTTGTTTTCCTTTTTTATTTTGCCAGTTAAAAATAGTCGTAAATCCACATTGAACCCTAATAAATCTACATAAGGCTCTTGTGAATCAACGCATACCTTAGAAAATCGACATTAGGACCTCGTAAATCCGCACTACTCTCCGTAAATCTACACTAACTCTGTAAATGCACACCAAACCACCGTAAATCCACACTGGTTACCCGTAAATCGACATCGAACCACGTAAAACCACACTACACCACCGTAAATCCAAACTGATGTCAGTAAATCTACACCAAACCATGTAAATCCTCACTGCCCGCCCGTAAATTCGCATCGAACCCTGATAAATCCACTTTTTGCCTTGGTTAATCTACACTGGTTCTCGTAAATCCACACAACCCTCGTAAAACCACACTAGGACCTCGTAAATCCGAGCTAAAGAATCGTAAATCAACATCGAACCCCAGTAAATCCACACTACACTCTTTTAAATTCACACTACATCCCTGTGAATCTACACGAACTCCGTAAATCCACATCGAACTCCAGTAAATCTACACTAAGTTCTCGTGAATTAACACAAACCTCTACAAATCGACAAAAGGACCTTGTAAATCCACACTGGACCACCGTAAATCTACACTGAAATCCCGTGAAATCAAACTGAGCTCCGTAAATCCACGTTAGGCCTGATTGAATACAAACTGTGTTCCGTAAATGTACACAGATCTTATAGTCAGGAAATCTATGCCATTCCTACGTAAATCCACACCGACTCGGTAAATCTACACAACTTCCCGTAAATCCATACTGACCATCCCGTATATCCACACCAGTCCCTGGTAAATCTACACTAAAGCCCGTTAAACCCCACTAGGCTCCGTTAATTTGCACGAACACCGTAAATGCACCCTGAACCCCGTTGAACTACACTGGGTCCCCTTAAATCCACATCGAACCCCAGTAAATCTACACTAGGCTTTTTTAAATCCCCACTTTGCCCTGCTAAATCTACACTGTGTACTCGTAAATCTACACCGAACTCTTGTCAAATCGAACTGACCCCCGTAAATCCACAAAACTAGGTTCTATAAATTTACACTAACACGTCGAAAATCTACACAAATCTCACCAGCACCACATAAATCATCCCTAGGTCCGTGTAAATCAAATCTGAGCTACAGTAAATCTACACGGACCACCGTAAATCCACCCAAACCCCTTGCAAAGCAAAATTGAATTACAGAAAATTCACATGAGCCCCGTAAATCTACACTAGCCCCTCGTAAGATCAAATTGAAACTCCGTAAATCCACAGAAGATCCTGGTAAATCTGCACTAAACCCCGTAAGTCAACACTAGGCTTTCGTAAATCCACATAGACCCTGAAAATCTTCACTACGCTCCCCTAAATCCACACAAACCTTTTTAAATTCACACCAGATCTAAATATACGCAGGCCCTCCTAAATCAAAACTGCGCTACAGTAAATCTACACATACCCCGTAAATCCACACTACCATTTTAAAACAAGGATTTTTTGGATATTTGAGAAATAAAATAAGAAAAAAGCTTTATTTCCATGCCATTTACATGAACCAATCAAAAAAAAAACAAAACATAAATAAAATACAATACCCGTTTAAGCATGAATCGACGCCTTCTTGCACACGTACGCGCGCATAATCGTCTTGCACTCTTCGTTGTTCCAATTCTCGTACCACTTGTCGTACGATAGATCAGGCGCCGTCTCGACGCACAGCTCTTTTCCCGGATTGTCGGGCTGTTTGGGTGCCCAGTTAAAGTAGTCGGATGGTGTGCCGTCGGTCCACACCCAGTCTTTGCCCACCTGGTGCATTCCGATCCACGCTAGCTCGGCCGGCTTGCCCTCTTTTATGCCGCACGCAGCCAGGTCTGTAGAATGTTTTTAATTTTTTTGGGTTTAAAATGTGGAGTTATTGTGTTTTTATTCGACTTGCGAGTCGACATGAAAACGCTAGTCTGCATTCACTGTTTTGTCTGCGTCTCTTCAAATTGCACTATGGTTGGATAGCGTGGTCGAGCACAAACAAGTGGGCGGAGTTTCGCGTTTTCATGTCGCAAGTCCTTCATTGTCCAAAAGGAGTTCAATTCAATTTACGAAAAAAAAAACAAAATTTGAACGTCCAGAAGTCCAAAAGGAGTACACGAGTTTCGCATTTCTAGAAAATTCAATTTTCCTCAAAAATTTAGTTTCCGATAATCAAAAAAATACAGGTTTTAAGTGTCTCGTCTCATTGTCAGATCGGGCGGACACAGCACAGCTAAAATGAGTGTTACCGTAATCCATTTAGACAAATTTTGACGAAATAATGCAGACTTTCTGGGTTACTGTACTTTTAAAACAGTGTTTGCGGACTTTGCACTCAATTTGATGAAAAATTGCAGACTTTTTGGATTACGGTAGTTTTGAAAAGTGCTTGCGGACTTTTTTTTTCCTATTTTCATTGTTTTTACTTCTAAAACAGCAGATTTGACGACAAAATGCAGACTTTTTGGTTTACGGTATTCTAAAACGGTGTTTGCGGACTTTTTTCCTATTTTTATTGTTTTTACTTCAAAAACAGCAGATTTGACGACAAAATGCAGAGTTTTTGGGTTACGCTATTCTAAAACGGTGTTTGCGGACTTTTTTCCTATTTTTATTGTTTTTACTTCAAAAACAGCAGACTTGGCGACAAAATGCAGACTTTTTGAATTGCGTTACTTTTAACCTGTGTTTGCGGACTTTGCACTCCATTTGACGACAAAATACGGATTTTCTGGGTTACTGTACTTTTAAACAGTGTATGCGGACTTATCACCCATTCTTAGAAATTCTACTTGAAAAACACCATATTTGACGACAAAATGCAGAACTTTTGAGCTACTTTATTTTAAAACGGTGTTTGCGGACTTTTTTCTTATTTTTATTGATTCTACATCAAAAACACCAGATTTTACGACTAAATTCAGAATTTTCGGGTTAAGGTAGTTTTAAACAGGGTTTGCGGACTCTTGCACTTAATTTTACGACAAAATGCAGACTTTTTGGATTACGGTAGTTTTGAAAAGTGTTTGCGGACTTATCAGCCATTCTTAGGGATTCTACTTCAAAACACCAGATTTGACGACAAAATACAGATTTTCTGGGTTACTGTACTTTTAAACAGTGTATGCGGACTTATCACCCATTCTTAGAAATTCTACTTGAAAAACACCATGTTTGACGACAAAATGCAGAACTTTTGAGCTACTTTATTTTAAAACGGTGTTTGCGGACTTTTTTTCCTATTTTTATTGTTTTTACTTCAAAACACCAGATTTGATGACAAAATGCAGAATTTTCAAAATACTGTACTTTCAAACGGTCTCTGCGGACTTTCAGCTTATTTTAATTGATTCGGCATAAAAAACAGTATATTACAACAACGTGTTTTTGGACTTTTGGCCTACATTTAGCGCCTTTAATTTTGCCGCAACCTCGTGTACTCCTTTTGGACTTCCTTTGCACAAAAAATGACGAATCGCAAGTTTCAAAGAAAAAAGTGAAGATAAACTAACTGTTAATCAAAGTGTTCTCAAGCTCCGAGTGCACCGACGCCAAATGTCCGCCGAGAATGACACAGGCGGCCTCCGCATCGTCCCATTTCGCGAGATGATAGACGCGATAGCAAAAGTCGGTTGGAGCGAAATAGGTCCATCCCTGATCGCATGACGGTACGCACGTTTTCACTGGACATGGTGCGGGTGTCGGGCAAGTGGTGGCTGAAAGTTTTGGGTCAAAGAATTGAATTGCTCTTACAATTAGGTACGCGTGATTGCGCCCTTCTAGGAAACTCACGAGCTGGAGTGGTAATCGGCGGACACGTGGCAGTGACAATAACGGGTGTCACACAAACATACGGCAGGTACGAAGAGCAATAAGAAGCCGCCCAATCGCCGCTACTCTTGTATTGAACAGCACAATCCTTTCCTTGTTGTGGCTCTCCTGATTGCCAACTTTGATAGTTGAACGTGACGGACGGATCGGTCCACTTCCACGTTCCGGTCGTCTCCAGATCACTGGCGCCAATCCAATAGTTTGAGTAGTTGGAGTTTTTGAAACGGACCGCCGCGTTGCTCATGATGAGCGCGTTCTCCTCGCCGTTTTGGATGGAGGCAAGGTGGCCGCCGAGCAGGGTGCACTGCTCTTCGGCAAACTCGAATTGGGCTGGCGCTGTGAAGTATTGGTAGCATCTGAAAGGGTTTACTGTTTGGTTTATATATACTGAAAATTCTCTAATAGAACGGCCCCCTAAAATAGACCGGCCCCTCTCATATAGGAATGAATTTTACACTTATTTCAATAATTTGATTAGATTTTTCTAATTGTTATTTATTGACCGGTTTCTAAATTTGTTTTGTCATACATTTGTGTAGTTTTTATGGAAAATCCTCAAAATTTAATACAAATTTAAAGACATTGAAAAGTAAACCTAACCCTATAATCTAACGGCCCCCTAAAATAGACCGGCCCTCCTTGGAGGGTAGTGAAAAATAGAACGGCCGGTCGTTCTATTAGAGAATTTACGGTATATTTTTTAATTTATTTATTTCTTATTGCGTTTTCAATCGACTTGCGACATGAGATCTCGAAACTCCGCCCACTTATTTGTGCGCGACCACGCGAACACTGATATTTAAAGAGACGCAGACAGAACGGTGAATGCAGACTTGACTTGCTTTTTCATGTCTTTCAACTCTTTTTTTTCTGTCACTATAGGCGCCAGATCAAGCTTGTATTATATAGTGTTTTCAATCGAATAGCAAAAAAACGTGAAACTCCGCCTTTTTTTTGCATCCATTTTTGCGCAAAAAAAATGGGCGGTGCTTAATTTTCGATGATTCAACTCGATTAGAAACACAAAAATTGCAGTCTTTTCTTGCCGATTACTATAAGAGTTAACGCAAAAAATCCGAGGGTGTGGCCTTCTTTGAATTGAACACGATTCAAAAAGCTGAATATGAGTGGGTGGCTTTACGTGACATGTACAGTACCGGACAAAAAGATATCATAGTTTGGTTTTTGGAGTATAACTTTTGAATGGAGAGGGTTATGGTTCTGAAAATTTCCATGAATCGGTCCCGTAATGTTTTTGACAAGCTTCCAAAATGGATTTGGTCATTTTTGAAAACTTCAGATTTTTCGAAAAGTTTCAGATGCCAAATTTTCGACCCGAAAATAATTTTTTTTTCAGATTTTTCAAGGCTCGAAATTTATTTTTAAAATGAAGTTTCAAAACTAAAAACATGATTTTAGTTGACTATGGGTCGATCGGACAATTTTCAGCTAACTTACAGCACTTTGAATATCAGGGTCCACATGGGTAAGTCAACTATAACTTTTATTGAGAATCACCAATACCAAAGAAAACAAAAGCAAATTAGATAAAAACTGTTAAAAAGCAAATTTTATTTGGTTTTATTCGGTTTTGGTGATCCTCAATAAAAGTGATAGTTGACTTACCCATGTGGACCTTGATATTCGAAGTGCTGTAAGTTAGCTGAAAATTGTCCGATCGACCCATAGTCAACTAAAATCATACTTTTAGTTTTGAAACTTCATTTTAAAAATAAATTTCGAGCCTTGAAAAATCTGAAAAAAAAATTATTTTTGGGTCGAAAAATTGGCATCTGAAATTTTTCGAAAAATCTGCAGTTTTCAAAAAGGACCAAATCCATTTTGGGAGCTTGTTAAAAACATCACGGGACAGATTCATGCAAATTTTCAGAACCATAACCCTCTCCATTCAAAAGTTATACTCCAAAAACCAAAATATGATATCTTTTTGTCCGGTACTGTACATATTTCCCCAATGGCCTGGTCATATTGCATTTTCACTCTTAAAAAGTTATCTTGTTGTGTTTTCAAATGATTTGCATCATTCATGATTCATGAAAACATGAGTCGGCAGTCGGCTATCCCTTTTTTGACTGCGTCTCTTCAAATAAGTGGGCGGGGTTTCGTGTCTTTATGTCGTGTCGCAACACAATGAAACAGTTTAAACTAGTTGCCCATTGCCCAGAGCCAAATTTCTGTATTTATTCTTCCTAGCGGCGAACTACCGTAACCCATAAAAGTAGGATCAATGGCCACACCACCTAGGGGAATCATTTTGTAAATCATGTTATTAGGGCCCCGAGCTGCAACTCGGCCGAAAATGGTCCGATCAACACAACGCAACGCAACGCAAGCTCCTTCATTAAAAAAACGTACCTGTTAAAATGCGCACTGTAAATGCCACCAGTGTTACACGTTTGCGCGCTAACGCTTCCCGCCAGTACAAAAGCACCGAGCCACCAGAAAAGAGCCGCTGCCATTTGGAAAATGAATGAGTGAATGATTGATAATTCTTATCACCGAAACCAATAATTAAGCCATCACATTTCAATGACAACGTGGGAAGCGCGTGGTGCAAACGCGGTGATGTGATAAGAAATTGATGTACTCAAACTCAAATGTCAACAAAAATTGAGACCAAATTTTCATTGGAATATTATTTACTAATCAAGAAAGCATATACTCATCCGACTCCAATTCCAGACGACACTCCGATCGGTCCGACGCCCGGCACGCCAACGCCAACACCACTGCCAATGTTGAAGAGTTGTCCGTTTCCAAGGCCAAGGCTTGACAGTCCGCCACCTCCTCCACCTCGAGAAAGCCCTGGAGCTGGTGCCCCAGGAGTCGTCTTGCTCACAAATTTGCTCTCCCACTTTTCATTGTCCTCCCAATCTTTTTCTTTGTTTTTTGACTGTGAAGACTTTCTAGACGCCTCCTCAATCTCTTCTGAATTTGGTGGCAATGGGAGCTCATCGTCGTCATCGTCATCCGGTTTTTTGTGGCTAGATGTGGAAGTTTTTGGCGGGGGCTTTTCTTCAAAATTCTCCTGTTCCTGCTCCTCGGAAAATTCAAACTTTGGCTTCTTCTTGTTCTTGTTCTTCTTATGTTTGTGCTTTCTTCTTTTCTTCTTTTTTCCACATCCACATCCATCTTCTTCTTCTTCTTCTCCTCCACCTCCTTCTTCTTCTTCGTTTCCACAGTCCCTGCAATGCTCGTTACGTCCATGGTGTGTCGCGTGGTTCATATAGGGTCTGAAAATACATATATGCTTGCTACGTACATCATAACATAAAACCCTCGCCCTTTTTTTGGAGAGAAGAAAGGCAAACGCGCCCTATCGCCCTCCATTCTCTGCGTCTCTACAGTGCAGAGCATTCATTCTGCCAAGTTTAGCGTGAAAAAATAGAGAGAGTTTAGCGTGAAAAAATAGAAAAAATAGAGCGAGAATAAATCGTTTTCAACGCTTCAAACCTAGTCAAAAAGAGTTTTCGCACACTGGGATTGGGTACGAAATGAAATGCAAAGCTCCGCCTACTTCCGTGTTTTTTTTTTCGTCTAATTTTCGCATTAATTATTAAATTTCTGCACAATTTCGAATCATTTTAAATTTCTTCACGTAAAAAACTTCATTTTAATCCAAAAACGAAAAATTTTCGTCGTAAAATGACGGAGCCTTATGGTTTTGAAAATAGGACTGGAAAATGAGTTATTGAATGTTTATGGCTGAAAATTTGGCAAAAATCAGGAAAATGGGATAATCGTCGGATTGTCCACGGGGAGTACACGAAAAATTCCGGAGAAATGAGCCGTTTTATGCCCATTTTTGACTATTTTTTGATAAGTTATTGATTGTTTAAATGAATTGATAAATACCGCGTTGAAACGGGGAATATGCCCCGCCCCTACGGCCCGGCAAAATTGCAAAGGGGCGGGGCTTATTCTCTTGATTTTTCATGATCCACAAAAAAAAAGTGAGCGGAGCTTTCAGCATTATAAAGCTCCGCTTTTTCCACATTTTCGGTCAAAATTGAATTTAAAAAATAAATTATCCTGCTTCAATTTCAAAGTTGCAAAAAAAATCACAAAATCAAGCATTTTTCGCAGTCCAGTCCTGTCCAGAACAGCCCAGAACAGTTCAAAAGTGTCCGAAAATTCCCTGACAACCCCGGGGAACAAGCTCCGCCCCTTTTTGCAAGGAAAACCGGGCAGGGCTTTATCCTTTTTGCTGAGAACCTGACATATCCCGGGGTTAGGCCCCACCCCCTTTTTGCAATTTAAGTCTGCGGAACTGTTTTTCTGAGCAGAAAAACAGTGCTAAGTTGCCTTTAGTAAAGGTCACGCCACGTAGTAACGTGTGCACGTGATGCCCCGGTGACACGTGTTAATATGTAGATTATTGTTTATCATTTGTATAAGATTTAGTCCTAACTTTATTTGTGCTACGTGTTTGGCGATTTTCGTCTTTGTTGTGTTTCGCTGAAGTTTGGCGCAATAAACGGTTATTGTGTCAAATTCTGTTATTCTCGTCACACACATAGGAACCCGTTAACTTGGGGGCCGAAACCGGTTTGGTTTGAAGACGGACTGTCTGAAAACCCAATCAAATTTCAAGGACGGACGGTCCGAGAAATTGTGGAAATCCAGTTAAATTTCAAAGACGGACGGTCTGAGAAGTTTGTGGAAATCCGAAAAAAAAAACACATTTCAAGGACGGACGGTCCGAGAAATAGTGACAACTGGAGAAAATTTCAAAGGCGGACTGCCTGCGAAACTGGACCAAATCGAAACTTCTGGAATAGAAGCTCTTTGATTTGCAACAGCAACAAGGTTGGACGGAGCGAAACGATTGGCACAGATGGAGAAGGTTGGACTCTACGTGGAAGAGATGAATGCCGATCAACAAAGGAAAGTGGATCGATTGGCGAGTAGGTCGATATCGGAGAGCAAAAGTCCGATGGAAACGCTTTGGGCGCGAATGACCGAAGAAGAAATGAGCGTGAAGATGAGGAGTAAACTGTTGAAAGGATTTGATAAATTCTTGCAGAATAGTGGAAAAATGGAGGAAGATGTGTTGGAAAAAATTGCATCCAACACGACATGCAGTGAGCAGACGAAAAGTGTTGTCGTGGAGCAGTTGCGACAGTTCAGTGAAGAACTGCGCATCAGATGGTCAGCGTTCGGAGGAGTGACTTGGATGAAGTCCGTAATGAACGTGATGAGAGCGTTGGACGTGGAAAATGCGGACGATCTGGAGAGATCGTTCCTAGAAATGAGAAGCACGAATGAGTGTGCAGAAAAATGGAGAAACAATTCTGAAATGCTCAAACAGGAATTATTCGATTTGCAGAATAAATGGGCGGTGGAAAAAGAAAACCTGAAAAGCGCCGTACGTGAGCTGAGCAAGACTGCTGGTCACTTGAGGCGAAGGGCCGAAGAAGCTGAAATGACGGCTACAGCCGCAAAGCAGGGCCAGTGGATCAGGAAAAACGCTGATGGTTCGAGCAATGAGTCCGAAACCAGCGAGGAGTTGTTTTCGATGAGAGAGAAAATTCAGGGACAAGCAAGCTGGAAAGCTAGGAGATCAACAGCATCAAGCATCTCATCTTGGCAGGCGACGCAGAAGAAGGATAAGCGTCAGAGTGAGAGCACTCGGGAGCAGAGAAGCGCCGCGGGGGCGGAAAAAGACGAGAAATGGCCTTATGGAAAATGGCGAACGAGTAGAAGACATCATGCTCTGGCTGAGGAATGCTCGGAAGAAGACAGTCTACTCGAAGGCTGGAGGTTGGAAAACCCCAGGAAGGACATCGTGAAAGAGACGATAGTGAGTATGGCAAAAATGATGAGGTCGTCGGCGTTGCCGGAGCCGAAAGTATTCGATGGAGCGGGAAACTTTGGTGAATTCAAGAGGACGTTCTTGATGAAGTTCCGCGACGTAATAGAGAAGGATGAAGACTTGGTAGCGATCTTAAAAGAGAAGTATCTGAAAGGTGCGGCGCGGGAACTGTTTCGGTCGTTGAAGAATCGATACAGAAGCCCAATAAAATTGATTTTTGCCGAGTTTGAGGAAAGACTTCGGAGGAGGCAAGGGGATAGCCAGGCACACGCGTTGGCAGAGTTCGACGAGTTGCAGAAGCAATTTAACCAGAGGATGTGGGAGTACCTTCCAGAAATAGAGAAATGGTCGCAGAGAGCGTACCCGAACATTGATAGCGAGACGTTATCGCAAATGAGGGTCACGAAGTTGATTAAAGCAGTGAAAGAGGATCAGAACCTGCAAAACTTGCTCATCATGAAAAGAAGGGAGACGCCACTTGCAGATCAGTACGAAACGTTGAAGGACATAGTACTGCAGCAAGAAAACGAAAGGTGGAGAGATGCTGATCAGAGAAGGCGAACGTTAAAAGGCACGGAAAAACGAATTGAAACGGAATGGAAATCAGGAGAAGAAGATATGGGACAAGGACAGGAACAACGAGATCTGCGAAGCCTAAGTGAAAGCTCGCAGGGAACGGAGAAAAGTAGCAAGCGCCGGAAGTGCTTCAGATGTGGTGGAGCCGGACATATAGCAAAAGAGTGTACCTCAAAACCATTATACAATGTAGTGAGGGAAGCGGAAAGTGTTGGCACGGAAATGCTAGAAACGTGCGAGGTGTTGGGACAAAAGCGAAAAGTCATTATTGATAGTGGAGCAGTAGTGTCAGTGATCTCATCAGGAGCATGGAAGCGGCTGAAAAGAGGGTGTAAAGATTGGCGATACAAGTGTGAGATGATGGGGAAGCCGAAATTCACATTGGTTAATGCAGCAAAGTTGTCAATGTCGGTAATCGATCAAGTACGCTTGGAAATTTGGATTCGCGGCAGGAAAGCAGCAGTGCTATTTCAAATTGTACAGAATGAAAGGGAATTGTTCTTGTTGGGAACGAATGCATTCAAAACGGTTGGTGTGGAGTTGAAGTGGAAAGCTGAGACGCTAGAAAATCGAGGATGGGGAAATAAATGGCAGAGGTCATTTGTCGTAAAAGCAAATCGCGGACGGCGAGGCGCGAAAAAAGAGTATGCGGTGAACATTGTTCGGCCAGCGGGGAAGAAAAAAAGGGTGAACGTGGAAAACGGTAATTCCTTCAAACGGAGATTTTGGTCCGTTAATGATCCGGTGGTAGCTATGATGTTGAAAAAGACGGAGAGAGCGAAAGACAACGGCATGATGTTGAAGCCCGATGAGAGCAGAAAGAGATTCGGGGAAAAGCATGGAAAGATGGCGTTGGGATGGACGACTGGAGCGTGCAATGGGAGAAGAAAAAGTGGAGGACTGACGGGATATGACTTGTGGCAGACTACCAGCGGCGGAAAAATTGGAGGAGTTGATAAAGGAGGCAGGATGCAGTACATAACGATCAAAGCTCCGCCATCGCATAGAGAAGAAATAATATGATAATTTATGTGTGTTATGTATATTATTTTGTAGTCTCTTTTTGTTTTTTACACCGGTCAGGGGCCCGGTTCTGCCGTCGGGGGGAGAGTTGCCTTTAGTAAAGGTCACGCCACGTAGTAACGTGTGCACGTGATGCCCCGGTGACACGTGTTAATATGTAGATTATTGTTTATCATTTGTATAAGATTTAGTCCTAACTTTATTTGTGCTACGTGTTTGGCGATTTTCGTCTTTGTTGTGTTTCGCTGAAGTTTGGCGCAATAAACGGTTATTGTGTCAAATTCTGTTATTCTCGTCACACACATAGGAACCCGTTAACTGCTACAGACTTGAAAAAAGGGACAGAGCTTGTCCCCAGTCGCTGCCAATTTATGAAAACTCACTGGCAAAAACTTTGACACCCGCACGCCTGATACAAACTTGGCTGGTTGCAAGCGTAGCCGGAAATTGAGTCGTAAAAGTCTGAAATTTCCTATTTAGACATGAAATTTCGATAAGTACTTACTGGAAAGAGCTGGGACGGCGATAAGACATATGAGAAGAAGTATACTTATTTCGATTGAATTCATATTGTTTTTGATTGTGAATTTAAAATTTTTTTTGAACCTTTTTATATGTACTATGGATCGTGGGTCAATTGGTTGGGTAATTTGTCAAAATGTAAGAAAGGGAAAGAAAAAAAAAAGAATTTTTTATTGTTGTTTTCATGTTAATGTTCATCGAAAAAACGAAACAATGCGAGATCATCAATTACATACATATTTAGCGGGTGGCCATTCACAATGACAATTATTTCTTTCCAATTCCCAGCCCAGAGGACACTCCAATCGGTCCCACGCCTGGCACGCCTACACCAACTCCACTACTGATTCCGAAAAGTCCACCATTGCCCAGACCAAGACCTCCTAGGCCGCCACCGGCCGGTGCCGGAGCCGGAGCCGGTTGGACGACTCGTGGCGGCATTGTCGATTTACGGCGCATTGCCGCTTCAATTTCTTCGCTTGTGATTTCGGGGAACTCTTCCGAGTCGAGCTTCTCTTCGACTTTGTGGCGCGGTGATTCGGTCACGAATTTCTTCTCCCAGAGGTCCTGGAATTATATGCATTATTAAGGTTTTTGCGCTGCAAATTCGCTCCAATCACACAGTGAATTCGAATTTGTGTGCACTCTCTCATCGCCAACGTGGCCGCCTCGTCCAGCGCCGGAAAGTTGGAAAAAAATGTTGAAATGCGCGGGTTTTTTCCCGCAAAAAAGCTTTCATAGCACTCAGTGTGCCTTATCGACAAAGGTTCGACAAATTTGTCGATAAATTTGTCAGTTTTTCGTCGAAATTTATCGACAAAAAATCGACAAATTCGACAAATTTGTCGATAAAAAATTTTGACAAATTTGTCGAAATTTTGTCGACAAAAATTCGACAAAAAATTTCGACAAAAATTCGACAAATTTGTCGACAAAATTTCGACAAAAAATTTCGACAAATTGTCGACAAAAAATTTCGACAAATTGGCTAAATAATGCAGCGCGCAATTTCGAAGTGTTGTTGTAGAACTGCAAAAGACATCAAATTTTACAATTCTATTTCGGATAGCTGTATTCCGGGCAGTTCCTTCGGGGGTGCTACGGTATAGAACTCGCACAGAGTAAAACTGCCACGGAATAGAACTGCACGGAATAGAACTGCTACGTTATAGAACTGAACGAAATAGAACTGCACGGAATAGAACTGCGCGGAATAGAACTGCACGGAATAGAACTCGTACGGAATAGAACTCGTACGAAATAGAACTCGTACAAAATAGAACTCGTGCGAAATAGAACTCGTACGAAATAGAACTGGTATGAAATCGAACCAGATAGCTGCCAGACAGCTGCCAGACAGCTGCCAGACAGCCGCCAAATAGCCACCAAATAGCTGCCAGACAGCTGCCAGACAGCCGCCAAATAGCCACCAAATAGCCGCCAAATAGCCACCAAATAGCTGCCAAATAGCCACCAAATAGCCGCCAAATAGCCACCAAATAGCCGCCAAATAGCCGCCAAATAGCTACCAAATAGCCGCCAAATAGCTGCCAAATAGCTGCCAAATAGCTGCCAAATAGCTGCCAAATAGCTGCCAAATAGCCGCCAAATAGCTGCCAGGTAGCCGCCAAATAGCTGCCAGGTAGCTGTCTGGTAGCTGCCAGGTAGCTGTCTGGTAGCTGCCAGGTAGCTGTCTGGTAGCTGCCAGGTAGCTGTCTGGTAGCTGCCCTCTTGGAGAACGCAACCGGCTATACATAGTTTCTTGTACCGACAAATCACGGGTCCGCGATCGCTATCATTTGCATGAGATCGGCGCGGCAACCGATGTCGACTAGCAAGAAAATATATTTTGTCGAAATTTTTTGTCGTTTTTTGTCGAAAATTTTTTGTCGATTTTTTGTCGACAAATTTGTCGAATTTTTGTCGACATTTTTTGTCGACAAATTTATCGACAAAAACGACAAATTCGAATTTTTGTCGATAAATTTGTCGACAAAATTTTGACAAATTCCACAAATTTTTTGTCGATAATTTGTCAAAAAGGGCATTTGTCGACAAATTTTTTTTCGATAAGGCACACTGATAGCACTCACTTTCCACTGCAAAACTCGTGCGGCAGACTTGCAAAAAAGGGGCGGATCTTGTCCCCCCCCAGCCTTCTGTTAAGGATTTTCTTAAATGTCAAGCGACAAGCTCTTGTTCGGTATGCGCATGTTTTTCTTGCATCAGGGTCTCGGAAAACGATGGAAATTCGACAGCATTATGGTCGCGATGCGAGTCCGCAAACACGAACACCGAGTGCCCCCCTATAGCATGTCTGCGTCTCCCAGTGCAGAGCGATTTTCATGATTTTCAGTCAAAACCACCAAAAAATCTCACCTCATTCTCCCACGAACTGTCCGATTTGGAAGCCACTGAAACTCTCCTCTCCTCAATGAATCCCTCCTCTTCACTCTTCACCCGCGAAACTTTGGACTTTCGGGGCGGCGGTGGTGGTGGCAGAGCGACGTTTTCCTCGTCATCCTCATCCTCATCGAAACGGAATTTTCTCCTCGGCTTCTTGTGCTTGTGATGATGACGTCTTCTCGGATAATAGCCACCACCTCCTCCTCCTCCACCACAACCTCCAGAATATCCGCAAGGTTGCTGATATTGATATTGCGGCTGCATGTATCCACTGCAGAACGACGGACAGTTGCACTGCGAGTAGAGTTGGGGCTGGTTGCAAGCGTATCCACTCATCGACCATGCTGAGATATGGGATTAATTTACATATTTATTTATTTACAGATGAAAAAAAAACAGATCTCTTACTTGCAGCCACAGCTCCAAACAATGAAACGGTCAGCAAAAGTTTACACGTTGTTGCCACGGCAGTCATTGCTTCTTTTTGTTTCCGTGAGAAGAATTTTAACGGAATTTTCGTGTTGACATCGCCTTTTATGCGCTTCGATTGTGTAATACAGTTTGGTGAAAAAAGACCGCCATTGTTCGCAACGGTCACTGCTTGTGATCTCAATCAGTTTAAACTGATAACTGATAGGAGATTTAGAGGTCAGTGATGGACAATGACTTCGTTTTGGAAAACAAGAATGATAACAAGGCGTGGGAGCGGTTTTTTCTTGAACTGTGATCTGAAAATTCAATACAGTAATAAATATCTTGTGTATAATATGACGGATATAGGCAGTTCATGGCTATTAGCCGTTGAAAACGACTGAGATAGGCTACATTACATTACAGCTCGCGACTAATGGCCAAACAGAATTCAACTTCACTGCCGTCATTGACACCTGGAATAATGAAATGTATCGTAGGCTACGATACATGTTTTTCTACCTAACGTGCACAGCCTTTCCAAATCTTGTATCGAACACCAGTGTCCCGTTTGCATGCAAGGTTTCGACTTTCGTGACAAGATACCTTTTCAAATTGGAAAGCTGAGCGACGATAACATCGTCACCAATCGCATTCTTCACCCGTTTCACTTCCAACATGTCGTTCGTGGCCCAAAGGATTGACAATGCGGCACTGATTCAGGTGATAACGAAGATTCACACATTGCTTCCGAGAAAAGCGGAGTTTGTGATACAGCATATACCCTTCTTCCTTCGTCAATCCAGTCTTTGCCTTTCCAGTGGTCCTTAGTTTATTAATAACATCTTCGCGAAAAAAAAATCGTGGCTTTGGCTCGCTGGAATTATTTTATATGCTAGGATTGAGTTAGTTTCTAAAACCTGAAAGGGATTCCAGGTGTTCCACGCCAGCTTCGACTCGTTTATCTTTCGCTCCGTACGTAGTCAACGACTCGTGCGGCTTAGAACGTTCCCAATTATGCAGTTGCCAGTTGTCTTTTTTAACTTCGTTCAACGCTATTTTGGTATCATTGCAGCATTTTTTAAATTTTACTAGCTCGTCTTCTAAACATTTCTCTCTTCCTCTTTGCTTCTCTGTCAATCAATTCTTCGGCTAGTAGTTCTTTTTCTCCAGTCTATTTTTTTTTCTATTCCTAATGGGGTTATTCATGAGAAAAAAAACTGTTTGTTTTTGTTTTTTTTTCCAATTCACGCGATGTCGAGAATTGTAAAAAATACAGGTAGAGAAACGGGGATATAGCATTGATAGTGAAGAGGCACAGAGACTGCCCCTTTCTTTGAACTCCTCGCCTTCTACGTCTCTTCAATATCAATGCTATATCAGGGGGACCCCCAATTCTCTACCTGTATTTTTTTTACAATTCTCGACATCGCGTGAATTGGAAAAAAAAACAAAAACAAACCGTTTTTTTCTCATGAATAACCCCATAATTAAAAAAAATTATCTTTGTTTAACCTCTGATCTTTCTTTCCATCTGTCTTGCTCCCAAATTATCTGACGCAACTGCTGCCCATACTCGTCATTTTGTTGCGCAGCCCCCTCTAAACTTCACTGCAAATTAATCGCTTCTATTGTCTTTCTCATCTGAGTGTTTAATTTTCTTAAGTGGATATTTGTTAGTAAAGTAACAAACATTCAACGCATAAAATCGCGCGCACCGCGATTGCAAATTGGTGCGCTCAGCCATTGCAGAAAAATACGGCGAAGAGACGGAGCCTATTTTTCCAATTCGCCCCTCTCGCCAGGTGAAAACTTTTTAAAAACATTAATACATCGGGGTCGATAGCGCAGCTGTTAGTGGTGCCGCCGTCCGACAGGTCACAGGTTCGAGTCCGCCCTCACCCCCGGGTTCACCCAGCCTCTAATTGGGTAGTAGAGAAATCTACGAAGATTGCTCGGTCATTTCCCTAGCCAGGAATTGACTTAAATGTCGTCCGCGTACGCAGAAAACCGTGATCTGCAGTACGTTCGGTGAAGAACAGATCGACTTTGTGATAGTTGTTTGTTGTATTTTCGGCCCGCCACGACGGTAAAACGCGCTCCACCGAATTTAATAATTTGTGATTTTCATTTTGGTTTCCAGACTATTTCATTTCACGTTGAATTTACATGGCAACCAAAATGAGAATCTCACGAAGTACTGAACTCAGCGGGGCGCGTTTGACCGTTGTGGCGGGTCGATAATAGTAATTTATGACAAAAATATTGTGTTTTCAACCGACTTCACTGGGATATGAGGAGGGAGTGAGTAAACGCGCCCTGACTCACACACGCAACGCATCCAAATGAGGCCCAAAAAATAAAAAAGGCGCGCGAATAATTTCACATTATCGGAGAGAAAAACCCAAGCCTTTTTTATTTTTTGGGCCTCATTTGGATGCGTTGCGTGTGTGCGTCCGGGCGCGTTTACTCACTCCCTCCTCATACCCCAGTGCGACTTGCGACATGAGAACGCGAGACTCCGCCCACTTATTTTTTGCGCGACCACGCGAACACAGTGATATTTGAAGAGACGCAGACAGAACGGCACAAATAAGTGGGCGGAGTCTCGCGTTTTCATGTCGTAAGTCGATTGAAAACACAACACAGGGAAAAAACGAAGAATAAAAAAAGATAAATTCCAACAGAATCCGTTAAAAGTACTCCTAATTAATCAGGTACTCCTAATTAATCAATCTAACGCTGACGTATATCGACAGCACTAAGCGAGAGGTGAGTAAATGCGCTCCATTGAATGGCGCGAATTTGAAATCTTCCACTGTGGTGAACCGTTATATTTTTCTCTGTGCATTGATTTCCTCCTATCCCGATTCCGTTTTCACCACTTTCGTTCAAAATTTAACTTAAAAAATTTAATTTCGGGCAGATGGAGTTGCGGGGCCACTCAAAAAACATTTTTTCCTTTGTTTTTATTGATGATTTGGCATCGCTTTTGATTTGTTTGATATATTTATCTCATTTAGCATTTATTTTCGCCCGGAAAATTCAGCGGCAAACACCGGAAGCATGTGTGATACTTTTAAAATATGCGACCGGAGGGAGCTGGGCGGAAGCTTGCTTTGATCCTATTGAGTGTTTACTCGGCTCCCGGTAACTTTTTCTTATTTTTTTTAGGCTTTTAATCACAAAAAATCCCCTCGCAAAGCATGCTTCCACCCAGCTCCCTCCGGTCGCCAATTTGAAAAATGTCAAACATGCTTCCGGAGCGCTGCCGCTGAACTTTCCGTGCATCGATAAATGCTTAGAAACCCATATTCAAAGCGTCTACGACAAAAAAAATTTATTGAAAAATAAAAAATACATAATTCATGTACGAGCCGGGGAGAAAGGAAATAAATCGATGCGCAGAGATAAAAATAACGGTTCACGACAGTGGAAGATTTCAAATTCGCGCCATTCAATGGAGCGCATTTACTCACCTCTCGCTTAGTGCTGTCGATATACGTCAGCGTATCAATCTATTGCGTCTCATTACAAAAAAAAAAAATTTTTTAACCGAAAATTCGATGAAAAAATGGGCAAAAATCACCCCAAAAATTTAATTTTTGAAATTGAAAATGTTTCTACAGTATGCCATCTTAAAGGCGCAGCATGCCAATAGTTTTGTGGTTCCGCAACGATCAATCGACTTTTTTTAAAAAATTTTTTAAATTGTTGTTCATTGTTTGTCATTTTTATTTTTAAACTGATTTTTATTTATTATAGATCAAGAGCGAACGAAAATATAAAAAAAAAACAGAAAAGAGAATACGAAGATGCCAAAATATCAATGGAGAGTTCTGCGTTACAAGCGACTCAAGCAAGATGACGATTCAGTGGCAAATTGATAAATTAATTAAATAATAAAAGCATATTTTCAGCAAAACGAAGTCTCATTAATTATCGACACGTCACTGCGACAATTATCAGTTCTCTGTCAGCAGATAGAACGCGAAAGAGTTCAGTTTTCAGGCGATGAGCAGCAATATCCGAAAATAAGGTGAATATTTATTTTTCAAATTGGATTCGTGACGTAGCGAAATGTTGCTGCAAGTTGTGCGCCAACCAAACGAAAAAATTTGCAAGAAACTGTTTCCTCTCTCTCGCTGCCAAGAGCTAAATCGTGGCGAGACCCGGCGATTGCTGACGCATAACTTGACACGCCGATAAATTTGCAGAATTGATGGCTCGAATCTATACATTCTGTACAATAGTAAATTCGAAGGGTTCCGAGTGACTTTTTGGGAAGAAGACAAGCGCGAAATATCGGATTGTGTGAGCGAATTTGGCAAGAAGCCGGAATCATCGCCTGCAGTTGCGCCTGATGCTCGAATCCGCTCTTTCTCTCAACCGGTGCGCAATTTTCAGAATTTGCAACACCAATTTAGCTGCCCATATCCAAGAAATGATTTTTCTTCTCCGGTGGATTCACTTCCGTCGGTTGGCGAATTCAGGGACACGGGCTTCTCAACTCCTTCTCTTCCAACTTTTTCTCAGGTTTGCCACCATACAAAACATGTTAACACAATTAGACGAAAAATTTCTATTTCAGAATCCACCATTTACTGACTCTCCACCGAAAATTGACGCTAGTGTTCAGACGGACGATTTGATGGACGAGATGATGGAAAATCCAGAATTTGTGGCTCTGTGTTTGCGGAATTTGATGCAAAATGATCAGTTTGGCCAGTTGGTTAAATCGACGAGACACGAGTTACGAAATATGTCGGAAGATGAGAGAAATGTGGTTTTTAAGGTAAAGGAATGTCGTTTTGTTTATTATAGGCAATGGTGATTGCGGAAATTCGATACGTGGCCGCAGCCTGCTTTTTATGAATTTTGCATTAGAGCGCATTTAAGATATCATCCAGCGCGATTATTGGTTTGAGGGCATTCGAGATATTAAATTCGTAAATATTTTTCTCTTTTTTATAGTGTTTTTGCGTTATTTCAACATTTTTCAGTGTTTTTCAGCTAATTGCTGTTCTTTTATACTTTATTAAAATATTGCTCATATCCGTATTAATTTCAGAGCCAAAAATGAGAAAACCGATAACCAACATCTTTTAAAGGGGGTGCCAACTTTTTGGGGAAAGTTGCTTAAAATATACTCTTGTGTGGGGGATTTAAGAATATCACATTGAAATCGCACAAAAAAATTTCTCTGATTTTTTATGATTTTTACAAAAAAAAATAGAAGACCACGAGGAGTACACGAAAAAATGGTGGCCGTGGCCTAGGAAACCCACGGCCGCGGCTTCTAGAAACTTCCATTTTCACGAGAAATATTTATTTTTCTTGTAATTTTCCTCGTTTTTATCATCGATTTTCGATAAACATGCTCTAATCGCTTATTAAAATTTTAGATAATCGCGAAAATACATTTTAGTCATGAATATCGAAAAATCGATATTTGCCTGTTGTTCGATTCAACGTTCTGAATATATTCCGGTGAAAATTTTTGCTCGAATATAAAAGTTACAGATAAAAGAGTGATTTTAATGCTGAAGTGAGCAGGAAAACGGGAAAAAATTAAAGGTATGAGAATTTTGTTTCGAATTTGTTTTATCATTAATTTTGTGATCAACACGCATTAATTTGCAATCTGAAATCACGAAATGATGTTTGTAATATATTTCCCAAAGATTAATGCAAAAATATTGGAAAAAGACGGGAGAAAAATGATGAAAAAGAAAATGGCGTTTGAATTTCGCGCCAAATCGTGTACTCCCCGTGGTCTTCTATTTTTTTTTGTAAAATTCATAAAAAATCAGAAAAATTTTTTCGTGCGATTTCGATGTGATATTCGTAAATCCCCCACCCAAGAGTATATTTTAAGCCACTTTCCCCAAGAAGTTGGCACCCCCTTTAAGCGCCGAGAACTTGACAAAACTTCATTTGGCGACAAAACATCAAGCTCATGTCTTTTGGTTCTCAAAATCTGGATATTGATTCATAACTGTCTTTTTCTGTTATCGTTGTCTTGAATTTTTGGATAAATAAATGGTTAATTGTTCTCTTTTAAAAAGAGTTGTCAGCTTATCGGGAAAACTGTATTAATGGGCCTATTCAGGGAAGGAAAAACCGTTTTTTAACCCTATGCAGGTTTACTAAAAAAAACAACCCATCGCGTCGAGACCCGTCGTTAAAATAATGTAATAAGATTTTAATTTTATATGGAAAAATTTCCGATCTTTAAAGGCGCATACAATTAATTCATCGCCAGGTCTCGACCCGAAAGGTTGTTTACGTTACAAAAACCTACGGGTACGCAATTCTGCAAACACAAATAACAACGGATTTTTTTAAAAACTGCGCTGAATAGGCCCGTCCGTAAAAAGTAGTTTTTTGATTTTTGGTCATTTTTAGAAACCCTGACAAATCAAGTAACAAGCTCTGCCCCTTTTGCGAGTCGAGTCGAGTCGCGGCACGTTACAGTGCTGCAGACTTGCAAAGGGGCGGGACTTTTTCCTCGGTTTTTGAATGTTTTCCCTGGTTTTGTCAGGGCTGCACATTTTGAGACCCTGCAAAATCGGAGGAATAAGCCCCGCCCCTTTGCAAGTATACGGCACCAAATTATGTGCAGCGAAATTGCAAAGTCGCGAATCGGGTTTTTCGGTTTTGTCAGGGTTTTAAATTTTACAACAACAAAACAATTAGAAAACATCCAAAATAAATTTACGAGGTGTGGACGCTGGCCTAGAAAACCGGTGGCCTTATTTTTACTTACCTGGTGCATTTTATACAAGGCTGTAAAATGATTATCAGCACATTACAATCGGTTCGGTTTTCTAGGCCAGCGGACACACCTCGTGTATTCCTTTTGGATGTGTTCTAATTTTTTGCTGTGAAATTCCAAAAAGAAAGTCTGATAATCATAAAGTTGGCATCTCTGAATAGAACTGTTTGGAATAGAACTAGGACGGAATATTAAATTTTTTACGGGTAAATGAGTGATTTTATGAATACGGCCTTAGAAAAGAAGTGTTAAAAAATAGTGATATTTAAAAGCAACATCGCTCTATTGGCAAGCTAGTTCTATCTCGTCCAAGTTTTTTTTTCCGGTCGAGTTACATTTCAAAAAATAGTTATGTTCTACCACAGTTACGATCTGGTCTCTAATCTCTTGTCAGGGCCGGATGTATTAAACTAGAACCCGATAAGAAAACCGTTTTTGGGAAAATGAAATTTGGAAATTTATGACTTTGGTGTGATGGTAGTGAGAGACGCATAGAAACATACAAGCCTATTTTCCGGAAAATGCCGTGTTCTTGCTTCATGCTCAGAGACCATATGCAAGAAACTGGAAAACGGCAAAAAAAAAACCGTTTCCCAAAAATGCTTCTTTGAATCAAAGTTTTCCGAATTTCGCAAAACGATTTTCCTGCTGTTTTCCAGATTCTTGAATATGGTTACTAGAGGAGTCCTCATGTTACATTTCCACAAGAGAGACTTGCTCTCTCTCTCGTTTTTCTGGCTCGTCTCATAGAACCGTTTTAATATCTGCGGGCGAGTTGGGCAGAGTCGGATTTTCGCAAACACCACGTAAACTTTAAATTAAATTATGCAAAGAAAAAGAAAACAAAGTTATTGAATTCTCAGCTACCCGCCGACTATTCCGAAGAATTCAATGACATTCTAATACTGCCAGATTCGCAAAGTTCTTCAGACACTGATGCACAAATTTGCGAATCGCAATTTGACGATTTTTTTGAGGATGGAAAGCTCTAGAAAGTTTTTCAATTTTGTTATTATTGTTGTTTTTGTGTTTTTCAGTTTTTAAATATTACATTTTTTTTTTGTTTTAAAGCATTTTTATTAGTTTTGTCTGTCTTTAAATGCTTGCGTGGTGACCGCCACACATTGAATTGGAATGAATGGAATTGCGCGGTTTGTGAAACTGAAAACGATCAATTTTGCCTCATTCATTTTAATTTAAATCTCCTGGCTCACTTGGAATGGCGGCGAGAGAGAGATCGACTTATCTTAAAGGTGAGTTAAGCTAAATGACCGAAAATCGCAAAACATGTTTTTGTTTTCAGTCGATACCAAGCCCGACACCATCAATGTAGACGAGATTATCATGACTATTCTGAATATTGGAAATATTGGAAAAACCTTCGAAGCAGTCATTCATTTCGAAAAGCTCTGCGGCCTTCTGAGCAGTGCCAGGTTACAAAAAACGATGATATATTCACATAAGATCAAGTTATTACAGTCAAATCTTCAAACAACAAGGTTCAATGCTCGAAATCGAGGCGCCCGTGAAAATTTGCGGCGACGTGCACGGCCAGTTCTCCGACGTGCTCCGCTTGTTCGATCGTGGTGGTTTTCCGCCACTCGTCAACTATTTGTTTCTCGGCGATTATGTAGATCGTGGACCGCAAAGTCTTGAAACTGTGTCGTTGTTTATGGCGTACAAAGTGAAATTTCCGGGCAACTTTTTTCTTCTTCGCGGAAATCACGAATGCGGTGCCATCAATCGTGTCTACGGTTTTTTGGACGAGGTGCAGAGGAAATATGGATCAAAGTTTGGAACCGTCATGTGGAATAATTTTCAGGTATTCATTTAGATTAGAACATGAATTTTTCGTCTCCGTCTCGTTTAGACCGGCTAACGAACTCATGATTGTGGAAATATTTTGATAATAAAAAATGTGTAAAACATGTGGATACTCGCTTTTAGAACTGTGATATAGAACTGCTACTTAATAGAACAGCGAAATTTAATGGACCTAAAACTGTTTTTCGTGGGTTTTTTCACCCTATGCAGAATTGAGGAAAAATGAAAAAAAAAACGTGTGGATACCGTCCGATGAAATAATTCGATGCGCCTTCAAGCAAACATTTTCTGACGAAAAGTCATAGCACCCCTGCCCATTGAAAAACTGGGGTTATATCAGTGGGAGTGTATATCACAATAACTAGTGCCACCATGTTCTATTAGGCCACCCCCAAAAACTATTCTGACATACTCCCCCCCCCCCCCCCCTCTTGAAAAATCAGAGCTGATATTTTTTATCGAATCATGCTTCCTCCCAGCACACATGCTTCTGGCGCGATGACGCTAAGTTTTAAGATTTTAATAAGACCCCCAAACTATGCTTTTTAAAACTCTTGTGCGGAAGAGCTCGTTTGCATTGACCTCGCTGAAATTCTGAGAAAAGGCGGCACTCACAAGATGATCAATGCAAACCTGCTCTGTTCTATTTTGTAGCAGTTCTATACCTCACAGTTTTGAAAGTGCGTACCTTCTGAAAATTGTGGTACTGTTGCTTGTAAATACAGTGAAAATAAAAATTCCGAGAACCCGCTGCTGCCGGTCTTGCCACGATTTTCCGTATATTTTTTTTGTTGCGAATTTCATCAATTTTCAGTCGAGTTTTCGCCAAAAGTTTGACCGTATTTTGTACAACACGGCGTGTTAAACCTTACAAAAATGCAAACGCGCCCTGTAGCATTTCTCTGCGTCACTTTGCGAAAGTAGAGACGTAGAGACGAGAGTGAAATAGCCCGCGAAAATTTGCGTTAAAATAGGAAGTTAAACACGTAGTACGGAACACGCCGTGTACAATTTTACGTGCTTAAAATTGATTTTTTTTTAGTAGATTTTAAATATCCCTTCTAAATGAACCCTATAAGAGTTCTCAAAAATTAAACCAGGAAAACTAAAAGAAATCTCTGATAAACTATTATTTCCGTCTGAAATCCTACGCGATGAAATTGGAACAAAAAAAGTAAGATCTAAACTGCGCGGCAAATCGTGTCGAGACCCCCGCTGGAATAGGATTTTTTTTTTAATTCACGAACTCGTGAATTAATGAAAATAAAGATAATCCTAAACACAGTAGGTCTCGCAGCGAAAATAAGCTCCGCCCATTTGGCAGTTCAATTCAAGTCTGCGACACATGCCGGAGACTTGCAAAGAGGCGGAGCTTCTCCGGTTTTTTCCAAGGTCCCGTAAAAAATACGGATTTTCTGAGTTTTCGGACTACGCAGCCAGCCAAAATTTCCATTTCCAGGCGGTGTTTGCTTGGATGCCATACACGGCCCTAGTATCTGGAAAAATCTTGTGCATGCACGGCGGAATCAGCAAACGAATGTCGAGTCTGAACCAGCTGCGAAATCTGAAACGCCCGATCCTCGACATTCCTAATCCTTCGCTGGAAATTGACATTCTCTGGGCGGACCCGGACAATTTGGTGCGCGGTTTCGACGAGTCGACACGTGGCGTCGGAATGGTGTTTGGTGACGAGGCTCTTCAAGACACTATGGAGAAACTGGGTGTCGACTTGATTGCTCGAGCTCATCAGGTTGTACAGGACGGCTACGAGTTTTTTCACAAGAAGCGTCTGGTCACAATATTCTCGGCGCCACACTATTGCGGTGAGTTTGACAATGCGGCGGCGATGATGAATGTGGACAAAAATTTGACGTGCTCTTTTCAAGTGATGAGACCTGTGAAACGGGCTGAAGTGGAGGAAAAGGGGAAATGAGAATGA
Organism: Caenorhabditis japonica; assembly: GCA_963572235.1. Taxonomy (NCBI): domain Eukaryota; kingdom Metazoa; phylum Nematoda; class Chromadorea; order Rhabditida; family Rhabditidae; genus Caenorhabditis; species Caenorhabditis japonica. The sequence goes on along the minus strand of OY754343.1, from coordinate 17,516,543 downwards.
ACGCAAAAGTGAACTTTTATTGAATAAAAAGACGAAAGAAAATCAAATTTATGGTTGAATAAAATGTGAAAACAGGAAATACATAAATATGAAGGACTGAGTGGGCTGGGCTAGCTACCTGAGTTTTTAACCGTACAAATCGAGATTGGGAATTGGGGAAACAAGATGGAAACACTGGATTGTTCAGTTCAGTCATAATCAGAAATAGTGGAATAAATGTGATTTTCAGTCTCTAAACAAACGTGAAGAACCTGTGACAACTTTTGCGGAAGTCGTTGGTGACTTGCTTCATCATTAGTTTGAAGAAGTTGCGAGATGCGAATTCCGTTGCCTCGCACCCAGGATAACAATTCGGATAGGGCCAGCGATGAGCCTTTGCATGTGGAGACGTCCTGAAAAGAACAAGTTTAAAAAAAATCGTAGCTCGCGCCGTTTTGTAATTTTTGATTTTTCTGTTCGTTTATTTTTTTCAATATTTTGGTTTTTTGATTAATCGATTAGTTTCTTATGATTATTTCTTGTACTTGGGTAGGTCGACCGCCGCCGTTCGAGGGGTCACAGGTTCGAGTCCGTCCTCACCCCGGGTTCACCCAGCCTCTAATTGGGTGGTAGAGAAATCTACGGAGATTGTTCGGCCATATGTCAGGCTCAGAACGATGAACTACTAGTCGTCGGAAGACGCAGAACACCGTGATCCGCAGTATATTTGGTACTTGAAAAATGAATCGGAGCGAAACTTTTCTTTTTACAACTAACGACTGAACTTCACGAAACGAATAACGATAACTCTCAAAATGAAACCTACATTCGCCATATTCACCAACTCTGTCCTCAACTCATCCATTCCCAGCGGCGCACTGTTCTTGACCCGCTTGAAAAGATCAACGGAAAGTGGACGAAGTCTGGCGACGTCTTTCGCGAAAAGTAGGCGAGATGAAGGCGAGTGCGCACCCAGAACAGGCTCTGAGAACGAGAAGCAGTCCATCTGAAGTTTTACGAATTTTATCTATCCCAAATCCCACCTCAAAGCTTACCATAGTCTGCGCCACTGTACTCAAGTTGGCATCCATTGACACCGAATGGGGAACGTCGAAAATTAGCTGCGGATTCCTGACGAAATTCGCCCACACCCGAAGCACATATCCATTGGCTTTCCACTGCTGACAAATGTTCTCGGACACGCCGTTCGTCGCAGCTTCTTTGTCGAGAATATCGAAGAAGAACTTGAGAATCGGTGGATAGTTGGAGTCGTGCATGTAGAGAACAGATTCGAGAAAGTCTTCGACGTACGTCTCCACAGTTCCCTTGCTGGTCAAGAGGCGTGTCAAATAGACCTCTGGAATAGACTTTGGAATGTTGTTATCGTTGAACGACGCCTTCTTGAACGTCAATGTGCCGGATGATGGATTTGTCAGATGATAGTACTTGGAAGATGAGTATATTGGAGAGCAACGGTCCAACGAGGACCAGGAAGATTGGCCAGAGTCGGCGAGAGAATCTGAAAAAAGCGATATGAGATTTTTGCCAATCAATTAGTTTGAAAATCGCTATTTCCGGATTTTCTCATTCATGATGGAAGAATTTGAGAAGAATTAGGGTAATACTATGAGAAATTTTTCAAGATGTGGTCAAACGTGGCTTTTGATAATAGAAAAGCGTAAATACCATTACTTACGTCGATAACTAGTAGCCATATATACCGCCGGCGCCATTTCCAAAATCGCGCCGTCCTGAATACTGTAGTCGGCAACAGTGAGCAATTTTATTGGTAGTTTCTTCTGTGATAACGTATCATTTTCTGCGACATCGCTGAGTTTGATCTCTCCACGACGCGGGCAATTGTACTCTGCAATATCAATAATGACACATGAAGATTCGCTCGGTGGCTCATTTCACGTACTCAGCTCGAATTGCGCTATCCTTGGCCTTTGAGAGTACGGTGTTTCTCGGAAAACAGCCGAAGCAACTTTCTGTTTCACCTGACATATTGCGTCACATGCGTGCACCTCTAGTTGGATTGAGTCGTCGCACTTTTCGAATGGAATGACGCAGATTTTCTGAAAAGAGAAGCTCTATTGCGCATTTACTGATTGTCTTACCACAGTTTTGGTATCCACACTTTCCCTCAACAGCTTTGACTCATTGATCGTGTACCTTGCATCGCCAGTCACTGCATCCACTGGTCCCTTATCAGTTTGATACTGTAGGGCTTTGTAGAGATAAAAAAATGAGTTCATCTGAGGCGTCAAATGAGAGTATAAACATATGCTCATCCACTTCGAAAACATCTTCTCCACCACTGAATCACTATTCCTGAACAATAGTTCCGCACGTTTTGCGTGAACTGCCTTCGCGATGTGTGCGCTCAACAAGTCTATCATTATCTCGGTACAGTAGGAGAAGTTGCGGAGCAGCACAGAAATGAGAAGAGAGGCGAGCATCGACTTCTCCGAAGTTGAAATAGAGACGTCAGATTCAGCGGCTTCGACGACAGAGAAGATGAAGGACTTGAAGCTGAGAAGAGCATGGAATTGTGCCAAAGTTACTGGAAGAGTTCTGGTGAGACTGGGAGCAGCAGACAAGGTGTTATCCGTCCACAGAAGGTTTTCCACGAAATGCGGAAAGGTCATGAATTCCGGAGTTATCGAAGAATTTGTGGATTTCGGAGAGAGCACTAGATTCGTTTGAAGCTCGGCAAACGCTTGCTTGCACTCATTTCTCACATTGTTTTCGAGATTTTCCATTTGAAGTTGAATCTTTCGATACTCTTTTTCCCTTTCCTGTCGTCTTCGTTTCAACACCAAACACATTATAATAAGAGAGATCACAATGAACACTAACAGTCCGAGTATGAAAAGTGACAACCTAGACGGAAGTGTCTGATCGGAATATTCGATGAGTCCCAACTCTTGGCGAAGCGATCCCACTATCGCAGTGACCAGTGGGTTGAATCCGTTTATCGGGACTCCTCGCTCATCGGTCGGCTTTGGTTGTTTAATCGGACCAGAGCAAACGAGCTGCTTCACATCTACAAGTGTCACGTAGCATCTTTCGTTTCCAATAAAAATTTTAAAGTCGCCGGGCTCGGCGGCCAAATTCAAATTGTGCCCTTCGAGTATCAATGACTGTTCTCCTTGATGATATCGTATCCCTTTGAATGGCGACAAAATTGGATTCGGAAATAGCGACATTTGAATTCGTTTGCCCAAATTCGCCACAGAAGTCACATTATCCATCATAAATCCAACCGACTGTCGGGTATACTCTACTCTTCTCGTGACTGTCTCTAGAATTTTCGGTGTCATGCACGTCATCATTGTCGAGTTGACAATGTGACATGGAGCCATATCAGAGATGATGTCAAACGGAGAAGTTGCAGAGGAAACCATGAACATTCGCGCTGATTGAACAGTATTCAGTGAGTTGCCCTGAACATTGACAATTTTGCCACCAGCCTTAAACGAGGAAAGCGGATAGATTGAATTGATTGACGGATCCGGTCGATATTCAAATGGTTGGTCTAGCGGTATTTGGGCATGGTCCACGTGGACAATTACTTTGGATGACTTTCCAATTGAAACTCCGGCAGGTGTGGTACACGATAATACGGAAGAAGAGTTGTGCTTATCAACTGGACACAAAAGTCCTCCAACTGTAACAGATATCTTGGATCCACTTGATAAATTTTGGCCGTATAAAGTGATCTTGGTGCCTCCAGAGATTGGTCCGTATAAAGGATAAGCGGAAAAGATTGAGATCCTAACGAAAGAAAACAATTCAGAAGATTCGGCAGCTGTCATTGACACTCTCCCGACTGATATTCTGACAGGCCCACTTCCAACACCTTTATCCACCTGACAAGTTATCATATTTGACACTTGATAATCGATAAGATTGCATCTCGATCCAGCCACATAGATCTTCCCGCGCACATCTTCCACAGACATTCCCAAATCGTTGCCGTAAATTTTCACAAGAGTTCCTCCCTCGATGGGTCCACTCGAGGGTTCGAACTGCAAAGAGAGATTGAACAATATTCTGAAGTATGTATTAAGACTCATTAACTCACCCTATCTATTCTCGGAGGGTCACACACTGCAATGGCCTTGGACTGGTGGCAATCGTGGGAGCATTTTCGATTGCACCAACCGCACGAGAGGGTTGGTGAAAGAGCGAGACAGCTGGAGCAGTCGGATGCCAAGTTGGAACAAGAGTAGAGAGATACTGTAACGAACAAAATTGTATTGTTTCAATGCCGTACAATTTATTGTATTTTTTTACCGTTTGCAATATCAACGATTGAATTGCGAGTCACCAAGCTCAATGGAACTATCGAATTTGGATTGGAATGCGAATCTTTTGATGCAAGTTTCAACTTTCCACATCTTATCGAATCGCTTGCTATTTTCGCCGCCGCAATCTGCTCTTTTCCGTCCACATTAACTCTACAGAAGTGCTCCATTTTCCGATCCAACGTGTTCAAGTTTAGCGCTTCTAGCACTATCTCTTGCTCGGATCCGAGCGGAGCAATTGGCACTCTCATTGGCTGTAATTTCACGCATGCAGTCGCTTTGTCCTTTTCGCAAGAGTTTTTCGGCGAGCATTTGTGATTTGCCGAGCACCACTCGCAACCCCACTCGGAACTCATGCAATTGGAGCAGGTATTGTAATTTGAGCAGTCGTAAATTGTAAAGTTGTGCGAGCTTATTGGATTCACTGATAACGACGTAAGCAGCGAGATTTTCAAGAGTTTCGCCGAATCCATCACAGCAGCAGGGCAGGTGATTCCAGAAGGCGTCCAATTCGCACGTGTGCTTGTGGATCCAAACTGACAGTGATAAGTGAATCCGGTTGGCGGTGGAAGATGTTGTATTTGGAACGAAATAGGTGTAGAAGAGTTCACAGAAATCATTGATGGTATGGGATCGCCGTCAATTATTGGACAAGTGGAAGACATTGGAGCAGGGCATTTGGATGATGTAGTGCAAGTTTGGGTGGGATGACACCATTGGCAGAGTGGATCAGCTGAGACAGTGCATTCAGAACAAGATTTTTGGTCGGAACAAGTGGATAGCTCTTCCAGAACAATCTAAATAATTAAATATATTATTTTTTGAAATTGTTGAATAAATTGAAAAGTACTTTAATGCATTGTGTATAAGGTCGGTTTGGGCTGAAATCTGTGGCGCGTTTATGCAAAGGTATTCAGGCAGGGGATTTTTAGCTAATGGGTCTATTCACGGAAACCAGCAGAATATGCAAAAAATGAAAAAAAAAATTTAGGGAAAATTGGGAGAATGCTCCGATCAGTCTGAAATTTCGACAAAAAATGTCAAAAATACTCCTGGGCATGTGCAGAAAATTTTAGAACAAAACATCGAATTTTTTTCTGAAAGTTTTTAAAATCGATGTTTTGGCCTAAAATTTTCTGCACATGCTCGGGAGTATTTTTGACATTTTTTGTCGAAATTTCAGACTGATCGGAGCATTCTTCGAATTTTCGCTGGATTTTTTGTTTTTTGCATATTTTGCTGGTTTCCGTGAATAGACCGATAATATTATCAATTCAATTTTCTTGCCGGCTACAGTAAACAGTGTCGCAAACATCTAAACTCCGCCTACTCACATTTTTGCAACTGAACGCAGTGCAAAAATATGAGTGGGTGTGTATTTCGTTATGTCTGCGTTTATAATAATTTTTTGCGGGCGCATGGTAGCCTGCAAGAAAATTGAAGCGATAATAGCCATTGAAAACGGCTAACAGCCATCGAATCGGTCCGTGTTCCATAAGCGTTTGGCGCGAGAAAAAAAAACAAGAGGGGTTTTGCCAGGGGCTGATTCAAGACTTGGTTTTGTACGCACGGAGACGTGTTTTAATCCACGGCGCTTTTTGAACTTTTTGGAGCTTTTTTTTCGATTTATATAGAAATTTTATTTTGTTATTTCGCAACCGCATAGCCTTTATACAACTATGTACATGATTTTTTAAAATTGCAGGTTAATGTATACTCACCCCGTATGGCATTTGCACAATCAAAAAATCTCCATGCCGGACCATCTTCGCCACTTCACTTCCGGTTCTCGCATCTCCCACATCCTTCCTACCGTACTCTTCCAACCGATTACCGGTATTCTCGCTCCATTTCAACTGAAACACAATTTTTGTTTCTTCAGACTAACATAAACCCTGCCAAAAAGTCACAAAACACAATAAATCCATCCACCCGCCATTTGATTGACATGGAAAGTGAAGTGAAGTGAAGCGCTTATGAGAAAGAAAATGAAATGAAGGATTGACATTACACATATGTACAAATATAGATAGATTATTTCCATTGTCATTTTTTTGTTGTTGGGAAAACGACAACGATGATGATGACGAATTGACGCTTACCATAACAATCTGGGAAGACGAGGTGCCTGCAAAAATTGCCTTCTCGTCCACAGCCATCAAACTGGTCACGCTCGTCGACAATTGTTTTGTTGCCATTTCGACGAGCTCAATGGAGCCGCCAACTCCCAGCTCACAACTGTCTTCGTCCAGTGGAATGTGTGCTTTCTGAATAATATGTACATTTTGTTTTTAAACGTTTAATAAAGGATTTCTGAAAAATTGTGAAAACTGAGTTTGCGGGGTTCCTTTGGTGCTATTGTGGAATAGAACTGCCTGAAATAGAACTTTATGGTCACAGAACAGCCCGAAAAAGGGCTCTAGGACGTTTCGAAAGTACTGTAAATTTTTGCGGCATACTTTTCTGTTTTCATTCAAGTTGCATCATGAAAAAAGGAAACCCCGCCCATTTATTTGAGCGCGACCACTCAATTACAGTGCTATTTGAAGAGACGCAGACAGAACTGTGATCTTCAACTCGTTTGAAAACACAAAAGTACATTCAAATTCCCAAAAACGTGCGTGTTTTGGTATCACTTGGCGAACACCGCTACGCAAAAGGGCAAAAAATGTTCGAAACGTCTCAGTTTCGAAATTACAGGCTCAAAACGTCCTGAAACCCGTTTTCGAAATGTTCTGGGTCCATACAGCTCTGTTTCAGGCAGTTCTATATCGTTACAGTTCTATTCCGTTATATTCTCAGTACGGAGCGCTGCAAACGCGCTCCCTTCGCACAGTGATGGACGCGGCCGCGTTTGCGACGAGAGAGTGCAGAAAATTGAGAGAGGCATGGCCGATGTTTCGCTCTGATTTCTCTGAACCTCTCTCCAAATGCATGCGAAATTCTTTGTTCGATTGGAGCGAGTTATCAGCGTTTTATACCGAGTATAGCATCCTAAATAAATATTGTCGAAAGAAATAAAGTAGCGACCTCCCCCCTGCAAAAACTAGAGAAAAAAAAACAAGAAAACACTATTCAGATGCGTGGGCTAAATCGGGGAGTGCTACGGTATAGAAATCGCACGGAATAGAACTGCTACGGAATATAACTGCGCGGAATAGAACCGACTGAAATAGAACTGTACTGAAGAAACATCTGCAGGAAGCAGAACTCAAGGCCTCACAATGTACAACGAAATACTCCTTCGAGTTGTTCAAGCGGGTCTGCGTCGGTTTCAATTTCAATTTCAGGCGGTTCTATTCCGCGCAGTTCTATTTCGTAGCAGTTCAATTCCGTGCGAGTTCTATACCGTTGTACCCCCCGCTAAATCACCCCGTTAATCGTGTTTTTTTTGAGATACTGTAGGTCGCCGCCTAGTTTCTTCGACATTATATTGTATTTTCGGCTCTGGGACGTTTCGAAACCTGCCACTTCGAAACTGGGACGTTTCGAAGACTTTTGTGCATTTTTGCTGCGTACTAGTGTATTTAAATTTCCATAAAAATAAAAATAAAATTGATAAACGCAAACAATAAAAACCAAATGAGCTTATGTTTTGGTGTCAATTGGCAAAAAACGCTGCGCAAAAATGCAAAAAAGTTTCGAAACGTCCCAGAGCCGTATTTTCAATCAATTTGCATTATCAAAACCCGAAACCCCGCCCACTTTTTTGGTTCTCGCACTTTTCGAAAGTTTTTCTGCATTTTGTCGTCGCGGTGTTTACACACAATCATTTTTAAAAGCTTTTCGAAGAAAATTCCATAATTAGCCTTTTTTTTAATTGTGTGCAAACACCGCGAAGACGAAAAACGTCACACTTTCGAAACGAAACGTCCGAAATGGGCGGAGTCCACTTTCTGCAAACACAGTTGTCGCTTTTTATTCAAAGAAAATCACTTACATTGACACACTTTGCATCCCTTCCGATATGCGGCAGCTTAATCGAATCCGTTCCACTTCGACACCGATCCACGTTGTACCAAAACGTCAATTTCACCTTTTGCATCGAAAAAACGCAAAGGAAAGATTGACGCGAGTTTGGTGACGTGGAAAATGAGGCGATAAGTTTGTCGCCGGTTTGGATGATCGCTGACAGGAACGGATGGTTGGTGTTGTCGTCGCCGCGACATTGTAATTCGATTTCCGAGTAGGAGACGAATCTGAAAGCGGACGTTTTTTTTAGTCTGAGTATGTACAGTAATTGGTGATGTCCCGGAAATCGCAATCTCTCACACCTATTGGTACGAATCATAATCCTATCAGCTTATCCTTATCTATTCACGGAATATATGCCTAACTAACTTTGTATCGTTCCGACAGAATCGTATCAGCCGAGTGGTCACCGGGCCTCGTGCCTCTCGCGGCGAAACCGTGGCAACCACAAAAACAAAGTGCTCGTGGGCGAACGTGTGCACAAATTTGAAAGCGGAACGATAGGCGGCACGCAGGAAAACTGCTGCTTCGCCTTCCAGGTCTCCTGCATTTTCCACCATCAACCCGGGTAGCGACCTCATCGCGACCGCCGGAAAAGGGTCACGATACGGAGACTCTTTGGTGGGACTTGCAGCGACGATTAGTCGGTTGTCTAGAAGCAGGGATACTGTAGACGCGTTCTCAGAGTTGGCGGCCACCGGAATGTTGGATTTGAGTAGGAGGGAGAGCTTGGAGTTGTACGTGGAGCAGGAGCCTAGTTGGACAGAGCCACAGTGTAGGAGCTGAGAGGACGGGAGGATTTGTAGGATCTTTGTGCGAACGTCGGTGGGAGAGGGACGGTTGTCTCTGGAAGAAAATAAAAGATTCGAACTGAGTTGGACTCTTCCAAACAAACTCACTTCAAGCAACTTTTCCCATCCGCCGAACACCATGGCGAGTCCGATACTGGTCCTAGGGAAACTTGTGATTGAACTGATAGACTTAGTGCTGATAGGGAGATCAACCGGTTCACAGACGCAACGTAGATCTGAAAGGATTTTCTAATTTTTGTCTTTGTCTGCGCAAAAAAAAAGACAGACACAAAGTGAAAAGAAAAGATTTAGAGCCTCACCGTTTGCTCGTCCCTGGAGACGACAAACTCGTCAATCTGTCCGCCAGCGTGAAATATTCGCTGCTTGACGCCTTCCGAGTCAAAGGGCGAGCCGGCGCCAGCGGCTGCGGCTGCGCCCAATGCCAATGGCCAGCTCCAGATTAGCAAGAGGAGCACGGGGAAGAATGCCAATCGCATAGTAGCATTTCTGTAATAGGGGCTGATTAAAAATTGATGAGAAGAGAAGAAGGAGAGGAGAAAGGGAGGTAGGATGGAATGGACCTATCGCGGTGCAAAACGCAAGACCCGTCAAATACCAGTGAGGCTTCGTAAATCTACACTATAGGCAAACCACTTTGGCTTTAAACTGGTAACTGGCAATCGAACGACCTAATGAGGCGGAAATGGTTCTGGTCTAATTACAATCGTATCATTTTTCTGCCCTATCAGCAATCATTCGTCTGAACGACGACATGTTCAATTGAATTTATGGACGCACTGGTGAAAACATAACCTAACCCATAAATCATTTGAAACGTGAACGAATTTAATGCAATTCGAGTGGTCATCATCGCGACCGCCACAAAAAAACGGAAAAGACGAAGAGGAGGTGAACCGAATCCATTTCGAAGGGGCGTGGCGTCGGGGGAGGAGGAGAAGGAGGAGACGGAAAAAATGAGAGGACATGTGTCATAAAAGTAATCCCCAAATGGTTTGGCTCTGGAATGAACATTTTGGAAGGGGAGGAGGAGGAGGAGGAGGAGTATAAAGCTTCGGGTGAGTTTGATCTTCTCTTCTAGATTACACTGTTTAAGTGACTATGACTAGGACTCTGGACCATTCATTCATTCATCCACCCATTAATCATCTCATTTGACATAATTCACGGGTTTCGACTGAGCTCACAAAGCCAACACACAAATGGATAGAACACCTGTCTCCTCCGCCTTACTTATCATAATAATGATTGGAGATTATTGCGGACGAAACGGAACGCATGTAATGGCGGCTCATTAGGAGAGGAAGCCTCGAAAGAGCAGGTGGGGCGACGGAAATGAGCGGAATAGGTGACAAAAACAAACATGGGGGGGGGGAGGGGGCGGAAAAAGGTGTGGGTGTGATTGGGTGCCGGGCGGCGGATGGTACTCGTAGAAAAGTAGTCTACTCTCGTCTTAGAAATCCATTCGACAAGAGCTGCACGGCGTGCTAGACCCTACGTAAAGGAATTCGCGCCTTTTTGCATGTGTCTGTGTCTGGACAGTGGCATTCTGCCAAGTCTAGCAAAAAGTGTGCAAAAATGGAGACACAGAGACACGAGAATTGGCGCTCGAAAATTTGATCTCAAAAAAGTTTTCTGAAACGTAGTCCCCAACACGCCGTGAGCTGCTCACTATTATTCATCACTCTCGATTACGGTCACAATCATTCAACTGTGTCGAGATTACTCGTAAAGAAGTCCAACTTAAAAAAAAAAAACCAAAATGCTCCTAAATAGTTTTGGAAAACAGGGAAAAATAAAAAATAGGCGAAAATTGTCAAAATTAATGAAAAAGTGGTGCAAAAGTGATCGAAAAATTCCCAGCTCAAAATAAATTATTTTTCTCACAATCAGTCGGGAAGAAATAGGAAGAAAACAGCCTGGAAAAACCAAATGCACAAAAAATAAAAATAAAAAAACTCAAAAATTATTCGCTAAAAATTCGAAAAAATCGCTAAAAGTTGAGAAATGTCGTTAGAAATTAGAAAATGCCGCAAAAATCGTTTAAAAAAACCCAAAAAAATCGCTATAAATCCAAAAAAAATGCAAAAAGGCAGCTAAAAATCGGTCAAAAGTGGCTAAAACTCTGAAGAAATCGATCGCTGAACGCTGAAAATCGCTATCGCTGAAAATTCGAAAATATCGCTAAAAATTCGAAATTATCGCTGAAAATCGAAATTATCGCTGAAATGTCGAAAAAACGACACTGAAAAAAATGTCAAAAACTCGAAAGTATCGCTAAATATTTGGGAAATCCAATAAAAAACAGCAAAATGCACTAATAACTTAAAAGTTAGTTTAAAAATCCCCAAAAACTCAAAAAACCGCTAAAAATTCGAAAAGATCGCTAAAAGTTGAGAAATGTCGTTAGAAATTAGAAAATGCCCTAAAAACTTTAAAAACCGTTGAATACTCAAAAAAATCGCTATAAATCCGAAAAATTTGCTAAAATGCAAAAAGGCAGCAAAAATCGGTTAAAAGTGGCTAAAACTCTAAAGAAATTATTAAAAAATTTTTAAAAACCGTTAAAAAATCAAAAAAAGGTTAAAAAAACGCTAAAATAAATGGATGTCGATTTATCTTTCTTATATAGAAAATTTTAGATTAGTCTGTGTGTTTGTTTGTGTGTCTCACACACGAGTTTGCAGTCGACAAAACTCGATCTCGCGACCTCTAGATTGACGTTCAAACGTGCTAACCACTATACCACAAGGGTCACGAGAACTTGAGAGAAAAAGGGAAAAGAAATGATTACCATTTCTATTTAAAAAAAAAACAAAAATTAATAAAAATAAATATTTGACGAAGGCGACTTAGTCGCCACAAGCTGCAAGCTTGTTAAGCGATAAAAAATACCCCTTGTGTTCTTTCAGAGTATCGTTATGACAAAAAATTGTTCTTTTTTTTACCGCTCTGACCGCTTTTGCAATAAAAAAAAGAGATGAATGAGGAAAAAAGGTTGTCATCTAGACACCCCGTAGCTCTATGAGCACACCGGTCAATCACTATTGTTCCCAAGTTTGCCCCCTTACAACCAGTTAATTTGCATAAACATATACCGTATTTCCTCTAATTTAAGCGCATGCGCCTCTATTTTTCAACCTCTTTTCCAAATGTGCCTCTATTAGAGGTGCGCTTCAATTAGAGGGTGCGCTTCTATTTTTCAAACATTTATTTCTGAAGAAAATGCAGCTTATCATTGATTTTTTCAATATTGGTAATCCGTCTCTGTATACATTTTCGGTCAAAATAAAATTTCTTGGCGGCACAGTAAACGCTGTTTTTTTTCAGTAAACGAAACGACCGCATTTTTACTCAACTATTGCTCGGAACTGTTCAGAGAACGGTAGGTAACTGTTGGGAGGGCCTTCTAGAACTGTTCGGGGTTGCAATCCAAACAGTTTCCGAAAATTCCCTCAACAGTTTCCTAGCTCTAAACTGGTCCAAAGCTATATCTCTGGTAGCTTATAGGTTTTGCTTTTGTGATCACGGTGGATTCGATTTATTCTTTGCTTTTTTGCCGATTCTTCAGCATCTGACACATCGACAAATTCACTGAGTATTGAAAAAAGCAAGAAAACTAAAAAATTTAAGAACAACTGCAAAAAACCGAAAAAAAATAAGTCCGCAAAACTAAAAAGGAAAAATGTACAGCCAGTGAGTGCGCCTCAATTAGAGGGTGCGCCTCTATTTTTCGAAGCACCTCTCAGGGTGCGCCTTTATTAGAGGTGCGCTTCAATTAGAGGTGCGCTTATATTAGAGGAAATACGGTACTCTGACACTTTTGATTGCACAATTTGATACCCCACGGCGCGGCGCGCGCGCATACTAATCAAATCATAAAAGTAATGCTAGCCAAGGTAAAAATTGGAATAAAATTGGGTGTAACGTGGTTAAGTTAGTGTGGAAATGGAAATGAAAATAAAGAAAGAATTAAAGAAAAAGGAAAAAGAAAAAACTAATCCAGGCTCAACGACGCCCATTAATGACACCAAAGAATACGAGGAGGATGATGATGACACCGTCGTAAATATACATAAATTCTTCCCCCTGGAAACAATGGGCATAATTGGCTCCGACTACCGGGGGGTGAGCACACCACTAACTGGACAATGAGCGACCGTATATGCAAATAGGTGGGGGTGGGGGAGGAAAGAGTTACTAGCTGCTGTGAGTATAGAACCAGCTGTCATTAGTGGGCTGCTGGGCTGGCTAAACAAGGTGGGGTCTTGGAAATTGATAAAAAGCAGAATAGCAATTTTGTTTTAAAAAAAAGCGGCCAGAGTGGCAAAAAAATTTCGTCACAACGACACTCCGAAATAACGCAAGGGAAGTTGTTTATCGCATCGACACCGATCTAATATTACGGAAATTTCGTTTTTTCTTCGAATTTTTCGCTCTTGGTTGAGTTTTCAGCGGTTTTTAAAGTTTTTAATGATTTCTTCAAAGTTTTAGCAACTTTTTACGGAGTTTCAGCTGCTTTATTGCATTTTTTAAAGCAATTTTTCGGATTTATAGCGATTTTTTTGACATTACAACTGCTTTTAAAGCTTTTAGAGCATTTTTTCTAATTTTTAGCAAAACAAAGCACACATTTTTTGTCATAACGACACTACAAAATAACGCAAGAAAGGTTGTTCATCGCATATTAAATCGGCAGAAAATTGAAATTGACGAAAATTTCGATTTTTTGCTAAAAAATTGGGCGGTCAGAGCAGCAAGGCTGTCACACGGCCGGGCCGCGGCCTCGGCCCTTGCGTTAAAAACCTACAAAGGGTTTCCAAAGTGAATAATTCATAGAGAAATAATAAAAAAAGGATGAAAAATCAGAAATTATACTAAAATAACGATAATCTTCATGAAATTTCTGAAAATGATAAAAAAGTTGAAAATTTTAAAAAAAAAAATTGGTTTTTTTTTCGATTGGGATAATTTGAGATAGGTATAATTCTTTCACAAGGGGAATTTTCATACTTTTGTGAGTATTTTTTGTGTTGTCAACTTTGTTCTAACTTTTTATGATTAGCAATAAAAATGATTTACATTATTCAAAAACTTCTGGTTTAAATCTTGATTTTTTAAATGAAACAATGTTTTAAAAATGAAGATTGTATTGTATTGTATTTATTTCGTTTCAAAAATAAACGTGAGTAGTGGTTATCTTTTAAATTTATTGTCTAAACTTTTTCTGGCATGAAGAATTATGAAAAATCCGATTGTACCTGAAAAATCGCTATTTTTATATTTTTTTGTGTGTCGTAAAGGAGAGATTGAAAAATGGATAAAGGAAACAACTAAATACACAAAAATTTACAAAAACTGATTTCAAAAAAGTTTTTATTTGTATCTCAAAAACTAAAAATTCAAATTTTTTTATTTTTTGAATATATTTTTTATTTTTCACATTTTTACACATATTTCTGTAATTTAGAACCAATTTCCTTCACTTTTGTTCAGTTCAAATAGTATAGAACCTTTCTGTAGATGTTTAATGCTAGGGCCGAGGCCGCGGCCGGCCGCGAGATTTGACAGCCTTGCAGAGCAGAGCGGCAAACCGAAAATAAAAACAAAGAAAACAATTTTTTTGTTTTAACGACATTCCAAAATAACGAAAAAAATTTTTTATTAATTTACCGAAAATTTCGGTTTTTGGGGCAGAAAATATCGATTTTATTCTGTATTCAATCGACTTGCGACATGAAAACGCAATTCAAGTCTGCATTCACCGTTCTGTCTGCGTCTTTTCTAGTATCACGGTGTTCGCGTGGTCGCGCACAAAAAAATGGGCGGAGTCACGCGTTCTCATGTCGCAAGTCAATTGAAAACACAATACGCTCCATCGTATTAAAAATAAAAAAGAGAAGTTAGACAATTAGACAAAACTAAGCATTATGAAAACGAAGATACGCAGACAGCGAAAGTCATACATAGCGCGCAAAATCGCAGTTTTTGGCCAGGGACTGAAAAAGAAAGAAGAAAAATTAGAAAGAGGCTGCTAATGAGAAAATGGTAGTATTTATGTTAGCAAAATGTAAAATGCAAAAATGAAAATGCTTTGACATTTCGAACGGAAAAGAGAATGGGCGGGAGAAGAGGAAGAGGATGATGACAGAAAGAGGAGAGGACAGGATGATGATGCATCGCTTTACTGCATTCACGACAATCATCACTGGCGGCAAAAGTTTGTACGGTTTTATTTTACAACAAGACGGGTTGAGCTCGCCTCGTCTTTTAGCCAAAAATCGGTGAGAAAAGAGGGTTAATTAAACCGCTTTTATTGCGTTATTTCGGAGTGTCGTTGTGACAAAATATTTGGGAATAATGAGTAAAATTGATGTCAATTTAATATGCGATAAAAAACTTCCCTTGCTTTATTTTGGAGTGTCGTTATAAATAACAAGGCAAAAATTGGTGGTTTTTTCCCGCTCTAACCGCCTTTTTACGCAGAATTAATTATGAAAAAACAAAAAAATCGGTGGGAATCGAAAAGAACGCTAAAAATTTGGAAATTTCGCTCGAAAAACGTTTGAAATTTGGAGCAAAAATTTGAAAAATTGTCTAGGAAACGAAATGAAAACGCAATAAAGTTTAAAATTTCGCTAAAAGGCACTAAAAACCAAAGCGAGTATGAGAAATAGCCACGCCCCTTTTTTGCAAAAACAAGAAGAACATTTTTAGGGGCATGGCTTAAAATACAATAATAAATTGTTTTTCTGGTTACTGTAGGTCGCCGCTTTTTTTTTTTAGCAAATTAGCGAGTAAATATTGAAAAATTCGCTGAAAAATGGAGAAATTAGCTGAAAATCGAAAATTTCGCTGAAAAATTGAATAAAATCGAAAAAAAGGTGAAAAATTGAAAAAAATCACCAAAAATTCGAAAAAAAAAATCGCTAATAATCAAAAAATTCACTGAAAAATTGAAAAATTCGCTTAAAAATTGAAAAATTCACTGAAAAATTGAAAAAAATTCTCTTGAAAATTGGAAATTGGCTGAAAAATTGAAAAATTTGCTGAAAAATTGACAAAAATTCTCTTGAAAATTGGAAATTGGCTGAAAAATTGAAAAATTGACAAAAATCGCTAAATATTCGAAAAAATCGAAAATTCAAAAAAAAATCGCTAATAATCGAAAAATTCACTGGAAAATTGATAAATTCACTGAAAAATCCAAAAATTCGCTAAAAATCGAAAAAATCAGTGAAAAATTAAAAAAATCACCGAAATTCGAAAAAAAAAATCGCTAATAATCAAAAAATTCACTGGAATATTGAAAAATTCATTGAAAATTGAAAATTTTCCTAAAAATTTGGAAATTTCGCTTTGAAGTAGCCCGTAAAAATCAAACAATTCGCTGAATAATTGAAAAAAAAATCGCTAAAAATTCGAAAAAATCGCTAAAAATCGAAAATTTCGCTAAAAATGTCAGAAAAGTTGGAATAGAAATGAAATGAATAGAAAAAACCAGAATTGTTCGTTTTTAAGACGGATTTTTCCGAAAATTCGCGCTGAAAAATTAACTTATTTGTTCCATTGCGCAACCAGGCTTGGAAAGGCACAAAAAAGAGATGGAATCGAAACAAAAAGACACTGAAAAATGAGAGGGAAGACAAAAAAAAACGGCGCAACGCAGCGCACGGTTAATTGAATTTCTTATCCTCCTAGATATACTCTAGAGACTTTTTGACTTATTTTGCGTCTTTCTATTCTTTTTTTTTCTTTTTCCCCCCGATTTTCTTCATTTCTTTTCTTCCGGCTCCTCTATTTGTTGCAAATAGATGAAGATGAGGTCCTGTTTAATTTGGAAGGAAACATTTGAAATTGAATTGAATTTGTAGGCGAAGAGTTGAGAAGAAACGTACACACAATACTCATTAGGTGGCTGGGGGGGGGGGGGAGGGGCATCAAAAAGTCATGGAAGCATGAAGGACAGGAAGGAAGTGCGCAACGGGATGGAATATGGACGTGAAAGTGGAATAGAAAGCTTGGAAGCCAAGAGACTTCTTTAATTACCAGTGAAATTTGAGAAATTTGATACATACGTGGGGTGCGGTGCAGCGATGGAAACTTACTTTTTAATGTAGCTACTTTTTTTGTTTCCAATATTTTACAACAACAAAGATTACAACAGGAAAAATAAGAAGAATACTTTTTTTTTCAAAAATTAACCACTTTTCCTAGTTTTTCTGTTTCCAGGTATTTTTGCAAAGCCCCGCCCCAATGCATTTTAATTTACGAACCAAAAATCAAGTATCAATCTCAATTTTCAACAAAATTACAGCCAAAAACAAATTGTGGCCCTGTGGCCGAGTGGGGGAAAGCTGTGACGCGCACCTCCTAGGTTCGAGTCCGTGTGGTGGTAGATTTTTTTTTGCGGAGTGAGGATGGGCTTGCAAATGGGTAGAGAGATAAATAGGCAGTAGAATCGACTGTTACCCGTTTTCACTGGCTATTAGCTAAAAATGGTTCTGGCCCCTCAAAACTTTTGAAAATGAAAGAACCAGGCTATTGTAGGTCAAAAAAGTGCTAAATCGGTTAAATGACTAATAAAAGGGGGCGGGGGAGAAATGAAGAAAAAGAAAAAGGGGCGAAGGACATTGAAGGTGACAAGTTTATTTGCGAGCGAGCGAGCGAATAGGCGTATATGCATAAATTATGAGGATTACGCAATTGACACAACGGGATTGGTTGTGAGTCGTAAAAAAATAGACGGGGGAAGGGGGATAGAAGAAAAGAGAAGAGCAGGATAAAGGTCATTACCAGTTTAGTAGCTAGAAAGGGGCACATGTTCAAATTATTGTGTTCTTTTTCGCGTTTGTCGCAAACCAGGGACTACAGTACTCGCCAAAAAAAAAGGGGCGTGGTCAATTTTTGCGAGGGTAAAGTTAAACGTTTAAAAATTTTTAGCGATGTTATCAATTTTTCAGCGATCTTTTCGAATTTTCAGCGATCTTTTCGAATTTTCAGCGATTTTTTCAATTTTTGGCGAATTTTTCAATTTTTTAGCCATTTTTTCGATCTTTCAGCGATTTTTTCCATTTTTTCCGGTTTTTCAATTTTTCAGCAATTTTTTCAAATTTTTAGCGATATTTTCAAATTTTTCGAATTTTTAGCGATTTTTTCGAATTTTTAGCGATTTTTCGAGTTTTCAGCGGTTTTTTCGATTTTTAGCGATTTTTTCAATTTTTCAGCGATTGTTTCGAATTTTTAGCAATAATTTGAAATTTTTAGCGATAATTTCGAATTTTTTTAAAAATTTTCAGCGAGTTTTTTGAATTTTCAGCGAATTTTCAAATTTTTCGAATTTTGAGCAGTTTTTTCAATTTTTCAGCGATTTTTTCGAATTTTTAGCGAATTTTGAGCAGTTTTTAGCGATTTTTCGAGTTATTAGCGATTTTTTCGATTTTTAGCGAATTTTTCAATTTTTCAGCGATCTTTTCGAATTTTCAGCGATCTTTTCGAATTTTCAGCGATTTTTTCAATTTTTCAGCGATCTTTTCGAATTTTCAGCGATTTTTTTATTTCTTCAGCGATTTTTTCCATTTTTACTGGTTTTTTCAATTTTTTCAAATTTTTAGCGATATGTTCAAATTTTTAGCGATTTTCTTGAATTTTTAGCGATCTTTTCGAATTTTTCAGCGATTTTTTTATTTTTTCAGCGATTTTTTCCATTTTTACTGGATTTTTCAATTTTTTGAAATTTTTAGCGATATGTTCAAATTTTTAGCGATTTTTCGAGTTTTTAGCAATCTTTTCGAGTTTTTAGCGACTTTTTCAATTTTTCAGCGATTGTTTCGAATTTTTCGTGAACTTTTCAAATTTTCAGCGATTTTTTCGAACTTTTAGCGATTATTTCGAATTTTTAGCGATTTTTCGAGTTTTTAGCGATCTTTTCGAACTTTTAGCGATAATTTCGAATTTTTCGCGATTTTTTCAATTTTTTAGCGATTTTTTTTTGCAAAAAAAAAAAGGATTTTTCAAATAACACATAAATTTTAAATGGGAGTGTTTACTTCCGTTGTGCAATTTGGTTTTATGATAGTTTTAGTTAGACGGGTTTGTAAAAAAGTTTTAAACATTTTTTAAACAAAATAAACTTGGAAAACTTTTGAGGACTGTTTTAGAATGGGGTAAATGTAAAAAAAAAACTTGTTTTATCAATGTGCATGCGAATTTTCAAGGCTCTAACCCTCTTCGTTGGAAATTTATAGCCCTGAATGGATTTTTTTTTAGTGGGGTTCAGTGGGGGCTTTTCTATCAAATCGGTTGAGAAATAACTGAAATTTCAGGGCCATCTCTCCGCCAGGAAAATTTGAGAAAAAAAATGGCTGAGGAATGGGAACTCGAAATTTAGAAATTGAGCTGTTTCCATGTTTCATCGATCCTAGCTCTAGCCTAAAATAAAAGTTAATTAAAAAAATAATAATGTATTATTGTTTTAAAAAATTTGTCACCTGGCGAGAGGCGCGAATTCAAAAAATAGGCTCCGCCCCCTCGTCGAGATTTTTCTGCAACGGCTGCACCTCCGTTTGCAATCGCGCCGCGAGCGATTTTCTGCGTTGAATTTTCGTTCACTGTTGTTCATTTTTTCCGCCAAACCTTCAAAAAAAAATGTTGTCAGCCCGCCAAAATGGTCAAACGCGCTCCGCTGAACTCAATACTACGTGGATTTTATTTTGGTTTCCAAATTTTTTCATTTCACGTGTAAATTCAACCGACGTGGCGGGCCGATAATACATACTCGGTAAACGCCTTCAACTGTTACGCAGATCTAAGAGGCTATAGCAGCTTTTGCGCATGACTTGGAGCTCCTTTCAGACTTTAAACAGACTTTAAACGCAGTAGCAGATGTTACGCAGACATTGAAGATCGCAACACATGTTACGCAGATCTTAAAAGCGGCCGCAGCAGCACCCAAGTGGCTGCAGATGTTACGCAGATCTTAAACGCGACACGCGCCGCACCTGGCGACGACACGCGCCGCACCTGGCGACAAAATATCGTGGCACCGCCCGTCTGTTCTCTGCTTGTTTTTTTCCGTTTTTTCGTCGGTATTTTGCTTTTTTTTGCAATTTTTTTATCATTATTTTACTCCGTGGTAAATTAAAAGATGAAAAAAGACATTCTCGTCACGAATTCCACATTATATATCGCAAAATAATTATTTTTTTCTTCCATTTTTTCAAATAAAAACGCGTTTTGTGTCTTTTTGTTTTCAAATTTTTATGTTTTTCGGAAACGTGGAAGGTTCATTTATTTTCAAAAAATATTTTCGAGGAAAAAAAAAAAGAAAATGTGATTAATAAATAATAAGAAAATCATTTTTGCGCGAATATTTACTTCGTCGCCACCAGGCTTGTGCGAAAACGGGGTGATCGAAAAAGTCGAGAACGAATTTCATTTTCGATTTTTTTTTTTGAAAAAAAATGTCGAAAAAATTTTCGTCGAAATTTTTTTTCGAAAAATCTTGAAAAAATCGAAAACTTTCGTTTTCGTTTTCGCACAAGCCTGGTCGCCACTATTTCTCACGTTACACTCTTAATCATTCATTTATAAGCACTCAGTTCTGCAGAGATTTCTGTCCTCTGTGGCTCAGTTGGTAGTGCCCGTGATTACAAATCCAAATGTCGCGGGTTCGTGTTTTGCCCAACCCAAAAAAACTTTTTTTTGCTCGTTTTTTTGTGCGGTTTCGCATCGCTTTTGATTTGTTTCATATATTAATCTAATTCTGCATTGATTTTTTGTCCGGAAAGTTCAGCGGCAACGCGCCGGAAGCATGTGTGATGCTTTTCAAATATGCGACCGGAGGGAGATGTGCGGAAGCTTGCTTTGTGACGGAATGTTTTGTGATTTAAAGTCTAAAGGCTTTTACAGTGTTTAATCGGCTCCCAGTAACCTTTTTTTTTTATCTTTTTAGGCTCACCTTTAAACTTTTAATCACAAAAACTCCCCCCCCCCCCCCCCGCAAAGCATGCTTCCGCCCAGTTCGGTCGCCCTTTTGAAAAGTGTCACAGCATTTTTGCGATTCAAATGCACCCGCGCGGCACCGATGACGCGCCTCGTTTTCTATAACCGTCTAGCTTCTTTCTCTCTCTCTCTCTTTCCCGAGAGCGCCAAATAAATTCCTAATTTCCAGAGCAAATGGGTAGAGACAGAGAACCCGTCGACCAACAACACCATCCACCATCCGCCACGTCACCGGCGCCCAGCCAACACCCGAGAGATCCCAAAATGCAGGCGCCACGAGTTCGCCTGCCGGATGGAGTTTACAAGGAGTTTGAGGTTAACGTAAGTTGTTTGGACGGGCGTAAAACTTAAAATAACAAAAATAAAAAAATATATCGTTCAGCGCGGCTCCGAGGGTGAAGCATTGTTCCGTCAGGTGACGAGCGACTTGTCGATCGAAGAACGCTAGTACTTTTCTCACTGCTTCTACGACAAAGGAAGGCATCAGACACTGGTTGTATAATGATAAGCAATTGAAAAGTTGGTTTTTTTTTGGTGTTCTGATGATTCCCAGTTGACTTAAAAGCCCAAAACAAACTTTACAGACCTTCCTTGGGAGTTCTCTTTTGAGGTCAAATTCTACCCGACCACACCCACCACTATTGTCGACGATCACGCACGATACTACGTCTTCCTCCAACTTCGCCGTGACATTCTCACAGGACGCCTTCCAGCCACCGCCGACACTCATGCCCTTCACGGCTCTTTTGTTGTTGAGATGAAAATAATGTGTATTAAATGCTATTTCTTTTTTTAAATAAAAATAATAATTATAAAAGTATGTTTTATTTTCTAATAGAAAAGAGAAAAGGAACGAAAAGCAAAGTGAAAGCAGTAGTAGCCCCTCAGTTGCGCAGCTTTTGAGCAGATCTTTAGCAGAAACCCATAGCGCGTAAATTAACAGTTGCGTAAGAGCTGCGTAAAAGTTGCCAAAGTCTGCGTAACAGTTGCAGGCGTTTACCGAGTAGTTAAACGTATTTTCCAAATTTCTGCGAGGAATTTGTGCGCGAGTTCATGAGTTATTTATTTGTTTGAAAGTTTTCTGTTGTCTGCGGTCATCTGCAAAATATTATTATTATTAAAAATTTAAAAATATGAAGAATAAAACTCACATATTTTTAAATCGATAGCCAGGCGAACAATAAAAAATACCTGGAAAATCTGTAAAAGAATGCCAGAGAATTGTTTTCCAGCGAGAAAAAACAATTGTTCAAAAATTATTAAGTTGTTTTTTGATTTTGAGAAGTAAGAAAAAAATAAATTACCAAAAAAATGACAAAATTAGTTTTAATATTTTTTTTTGTAAAAGTTTGGCGGAAAAAATGAACAACAGTCAACGAAAATTCAACGCAGAAAATCGCGCGCGGCGCGATTGCAAACGGAGGTGCAGCTGTTGCAGAAAAATCTCGGCGAGGGGGCGGAGCCTATTTTTTGAATTCGCGCCTCTCGCCAGGTGACAAATTTTTTAAAACAATAATAGCCCCCGCACGCCTCCACCGTCGCACAATGCGCCACCAAGTTCGTCGGATAAATTTTGTCAAAAAATGACCGAGCCTTACATTTGTTAGGGTTTTAAAACTGCGCCAGGTAGAAACAATTTTGGAAGGCTGGGGTGCCGTGCCCCATATCCCCATAGAGGCCGAATTGTAATAACTAGAAAATTCAGCCCCCCCCCCCCTTGATTTTTTCGAAATTCAGCGCTCCCCGCAGATCCTGGATGAGCAGTTCACAGTAGCGCGGATAATCTCCTTAAGATGATACGCGTGTGTGTGTTCAAATTGGACGGGATGGATGGAAGGGTGGATAGAGAGAGAAAATAGAAATGGAAATGAATGCAAATGAATGTGTGAGACAATGTATAATATTCGGAGCCGCCGCCGCCTTATTTTTCTTTTTTGTTGTCCATTTTGGACTCGACGCGTCCTAGTTGCGTGTAGAGATGAGCAAAATGGATGAATTGGGAGGGGTAAGGAAATTGCGAATTTATTTTCTGGACTGGAGAGTTTCCTAAGTGCACACCTGCTCTGATTTACGCTCTGATCAAAATTTCAATTGACGCACGGCACCCCAGCCTTCCAAAATTGTTTCTACCTGGCGCATTTTAAAAACCGTAAGGCTCGGTCATTTTCTGACAAAAATGCTTCGTTTTTGGATCAAAATGATGGTGTCATCCTGAATAATCAGCTAATGATTCGAATTTCTCAAAAAAGTAAATTTTTGAGTGAAAAAATAATTTCATTATCCGACGAACGCATTGGATGACGGGGGAGGCGTGTGACGAGGTATTGAAAACACATGAAAACACTAAACCCCGCCCACTTTTTTGCGCGCGCCTACGCAACCCAATCACAGTGCTATTTGAAGAGACGCAGACAAAAAACGGATAGCTAGCCGAATCATGTTTTCATGATGCAACCAACTCGTTTGAAAACACAATAGTTTAGTTTCTTGCAATTTTTAAACCAGGAAAAAGGAAGAAAAAAATAGAAAACGGCAGGAAAAATAGGAAAAAGAAGACAATGCACTTGAGAAAAGGTGCTCTTCAGAAGGCAAGGATTACGGCCAATTTACAACGTTGACAAGTCCCAATATGAAAGTTTGCACTAAGGATTAGTTGCAAATGGAAAGTGCGCTCTAATGATAGAACGTGGGAAAGTAATGTTACGGTGTTTACTCTAATTTCCCGGCATTCCATTTTATTGTTTACTTTTCATTTAAATTGTCGTCAAATTTAAGGGAAACCATAAAAATTACAGTTCTATTCCATAGCAGTTATATTTCGTAGCAGTTCTATTAGAAAAAAAAGAGAGAAGTGCCAAATGGCCAGAGAGGAACCCCTAGAAACAGGGAAAAAGTTGTCCCGTTGGTTTCTAGGCAGTCTGGACCGGGGTGCCAATCGGTTTGTGTTTGTGTTTCTGTTGACACAAAGACCGCCCATCTCTCTGAGCTTTTGACACTCCTTCCGCCCTGCTCATAATGATTTTGCGAGCAGCACAAATGCGCCAAATGTGTCCTCTTTTCCTCCCATCCTACCCTACTCATCCGCCAAACACCCAACCACCCAGTCGAATATATTACATAAACAATGGGCGGATAGAGAGAGAGAGGGTGAATCGCCTTTCTCACCATCCTCAAGAGGTCTCAAGTGGAATGGAATGAATGTTGGTTGGCTTTATCTTTCAGTTTCGTTGGAATGGTGGGGTGAAATTAATGAAAAAGTGATATTGGTGCAAAGAGCCGTCAATTTGACGGCACATCGTGTTCCCTTTTCATTTATTTCTTTCCTGGAATCGTTTAATGGTGCTTCCACTAATTCGAAATAAATTGCTTTTATTATTTCGCTAGCTTTTGCTAGATGGCCTAACTTTCCAAATCTAGGCATTTCTGACAGTTTGTTTTTGTTTGTCATCCATAGATTACTGTGGCCTAGCTTTATTAGACGGCCTAACTACTGTGTATTGTTGATTGGTATTAGCTTTCAAAGTGAGGGAAGCTGAAAAATTGAAAATTACAGTGAAAAATTTGAAAAATTCCCCGAAAATTCGAAATTATCGCTAAAAATTCGCAAAAAAATATATATAATTTTTGAAAACCGGAAAACATGGCTGAAAATACGAAAAACCCTCTAAAACTTTTTAAAAATTCAAAACCCGCCGAAAAATTGCTGAAAAATTGAAAAAATCGCTGAAAAGTTTGAAAATATCGCTGAAAAAATTCACAAAAAAGTAAAAAATTGTTGAAAACCCGAAACATATAACAAAAAAGCAGTGAAAACCCGCTAAAAATTTTACAAAAATTTGAAAAAATCGCTGAAAATTCGAATAAATCGCTTAATTGTTTACAAATTGCTAAAAATCCGGAAGAGTTGCTAAAAATTTGAAAAAAAACCGTAAAAAATTGAAAAAGAAAATGAAAATTCAAAAAAATTTCGAAAAGTTTGAAAAAGTTGTTGAAAAATCGAAAAAATCGCTAAAAATCGAAAAGATCGCTAAAAATACGGAAAACCCTCTAAAAAATTTTAAGACTTCAAAACCGGCAGAAAAATTGCTGAAAAATCATTAATTTTATAACTATTTCCATTTTTTTTTTCTTCAGCAGTACATGCCATATTTTCTTTTCTTTCATTTCGAAACTCATTTGATTTTTATCTTCTTTCCACGTACTTCACAGTCGTAATAAAATAAATAAATAAATATTATCGGCCCGCCAAGTCGGTCAAACGCGCTCCGCTGAACTCAATACTACGTGGATTTCATTTTGGTTTCCAAATTATTTCATTTCACGTTGAATTTACACGTGAAATGAAAAAATTTGGAAACTAAAATAAAATCCACGTAGTATTGAGTTCAGCGGAGCGCGTTTGACCATTTTGGCGGGCCGATAATAAATAAAAAATCGCTGAAAACGCGAAAAAATCGCTAAAAATTCGAAAAAATCGCTAAAAAATTGGAAATAAACGTAAAAAATATGAGAACATTGCTGAAACTTGCTGAAATGGCGGCAGAATCACAAAGAAATTTAAAAACTGTTGAAAACCCTCTAAAATTTTTTAAAAATTCAAAACCGGCCAAAAAATTGCTAAAAATTAAAAAAAAAATAGAATAATTCGCTGAAAAAACAAAAAAAAAAACGTTAAAAACTTAAATTAACTCTTCAAAAAATAAATAAAAAAGCTGTTGAAAGTCTGAAAAAAATTCTATAAAACACGGTGTCCAGGATTTGAAATGTGGGCGGAGCCTAATTTGCTGGCGCGTCAGCAAACTCTCATGGCGCACTTTCGGTGCTTGCGCAGTTTGCGACTCTCGAATTTTTTTTATTGATTTTTTTATTTTTCTTTCAGTAAAACCTGTTTTTCTTTGTAAAATGTATGTATTGCATCTTTTCCAGTTGGGCGCGTTTGCTCGGCTCCGCCCACTTTTCAAATCCTGGACACCGTGTAAAATGTTATACAGCCACGAAAATTCGAAAAAAATCGCTAAAAACCGAAAAGTTCGATAAAAAATGTTAAGAATCGCT
This sequence comes from Caenorhabditis japonica, assembly GCA_963572235.1. NCBI lineage: Eukaryota > Metazoa > Nematoda > Chromadorea > Rhabditida > Rhabditidae > Caenorhabditis > Caenorhabditis japonica. The sequence goes on along the minus strand of OY754343.1, from coordinate 17,490,412 downwards.
AAAATCTTGAAAAAAAAGCTAAAACCCGAAAAATTCGCTAGGAATTATAAGAAAATCGCTAAATAGATTTGCTTAAAATTAAGGAATAAACCACCCAGAATCAGAAAAATCGCTAAAAATATTTAAATCTTGCTAAAACGCTGAAAACCGAAATAATCGTAGCAGTTCTATTCCACCCACAAAAAAGCAAAACAAAACAAATCATCATCCTCGAATTTCAAACGAGCCATAAATGGTCACCATATGGTGTGGGAGGTGTCATTGGCGAGATGAGAGATGATAACCGGATGTGACAGCGAAAAAGATGAAAAATAGTGGGTAATAAACCCCCCGCTCGAAACCCTTTCCCCCCACACTTGACCGATAGACTATTGCTGGTCTGACTGGTCATTTTACTTTTATTATCACAATATATTTATTTTCTTTGATTTAACTTGTAATGTATTCATTTGTGACGGATAATAAATAAATTCTAAATAATAAATTATGAAATTAGAAATTAAAATCACATAGTACAATGCTCCGAAATGACGGGCAAAGATTTTAGGGGGTTTTGAAGAATTTTAGCGATCGAATATGTGCATAGATGGAAAATGTAAAAGTATGTACTCGTAGCCAATTCATTTCCAAAGTCTTCCTCTTCTCTGCTCCGGATTGGAGAAGCTAATGAGATGGCACGTTGATTGGCCACCGACTCGTCATCATCATAAGAAGGAGAAGGAGAAGTAGAAATAGAAGAGAGAGAGGGGAAAAGAAGACGTTGAAAAGTAGGAAAGATTTGCTAGAAATTCGAAATAATCGCTAAACATTGGAAATTATCGTTAAAAAATTCGAAGAAATCGCTAAAAATTCGAAATTTCTGCTAAAATTTCGAAATTATCGTTAAAACTTCAAAATTATCGCTTAAAAAATGGGTGGAGCTTCACTAAGAATATAAAGTCCGTAAACACCGAAATGTATTTCTTTATCGCTAAAAATTAGAAATTATCGCTAAAATTTTGAAAAAATTGCTAAAATTTCGAAATTATCGCTAAGAAATTCAAAAAATTTGCTTTAAAAAAATGGGCGGGGCTTCACTAAGAATATCAAGTCCGCAAACACCGAGAGGTGTTTTTTATCGCTAAAAATTTGAAAAAATCGCTAAAATTTCAAAATTATCGCAAGAAATTCGAAAATAACGCAAGAAATTCGAAAAAATCGCTAGAAATTCGAAAAAATCGCTAAAAATTCAAAACATTTTCTTTAAAAAATGGGCGTGGCTTCACTAAGAATATCAAGTCCGCAAACACCGAGAGGTATTTTTTCATGGTAAAAATTCAAAATTATCACTAAAAAATGGAAAACATCGCTAATAATTCGAAATTATCGCAAGAAATTCGAAAATATCGCTAGAAATTTGAAAAAATTGCTAAAATTCGAAATTATTGCTAAAAATTCGAAAATATTACTTTAAAAAATGGGCGTGGCTTCACTAAGAATATCAAGTCCGCAAACACCGAGAGGTATTTTTTCATGGTAAAAATTCAAAATTATCACTAAAAAATGGAAAACATCGCTAATAATTCGAAATTATCGCAAGAAATTCGAAAAAATCGCTAAAAATTTGAAAAAATTGCTAAAATTCGAAATTATTGCTAAAAATTCGAAAATATTACTTTAAAAAATGGGCGGAGTTTAACTAAGAATATAAAGTCCGTAAACACCGAAATGTATTTCTTTATCGCAAAAAATTGGAAATTATCGCTGAAAATTCGAAATTATCGCTAAAAATTTGAAATAATTGCGAAAAGTTCGAAATTATCACTAAAAATTCGAAAATATCGCTAAAAATTTGAAAAAAATGCTAAAAGTTCGAAAAAATCGCTAAAAATTCGAAATTATCGCTAAAATTTTGAAAATTTTGCTTTAAAAAATGGGCGTGGCTTCATTAAGAATATCGAGTCCGCAAACACCGAGAAGTGTTTTTTATCGCTGAAAATTCGAAAATATCGCTAAACTATACCGTATTACGTTAGAAAATCCGAATAAGTATGTACATAGATGATGATACACTGACGACACCCTGGTGATGTTAGGGGGTCGTAAAAGTGGCGCCGAAAAGGTGTGTATAAACCCAGAAAGATTGTGATCGTTTAAATAGGAGGCTAAACTTTTAGTGAATCGACGGATAACAGCATGCGTACATACATATGTACATTTTTCCTTCCCTTTTATATGTATTCGGATTTGTTAGGGATTAGAGTTTTAGGGGAATCCGAGGGGTGCAAAAAAGCGATTTCTCTCGCTTCCCTGCGTCTCCATTTTTACCATTGCGAATTGAATTGGCAAAACTAATGCTCTGCACTGTGGAGACGCAGAGAATGAGATAGGGCGCTTTGGCTTTGCAGAAAATTCTGAAGGGTTGGCAAAGTGACCAGCCATCTTTTCTATTTTCTCTCGCCTCTCTGCGTCTCCATTATTGCACTCCCTTAGGTAAACTGATGCTCTGCACTGTGGAGACGCAGAGAATGCGATAGTGCGCGTTGACTTTGCGTAGAGCTAGAGCTAGCATGCCGTGGTAGGTTGGGGTGCCCTTCTAACTACGCCCCTTCATTTAAATTGCGTAATTTCGGAGTGTCGTACAATGTGATTTTTTGACCACACTGTAGCCTTTTTCTAGAGCTTTCGGCTACTATTATTATTATTATATCTAGGAAGAAAGAAAAGAAAATGGAAAAAAGGGGGGGGGGGAGGTTCAGACGAAATTGAGTGAGACAGCAAGAGATGAATCTAATTATGACTCTCAAGACATGTACATACATGTACGTGATGACCGAAAGACATGGAAAAGAAACTCGAAGGCTCATGGAATTGGGGGAATTAGGGAAAATGACACCTTTTTGAAAATCGAACCAAAATTTTGGAACTCAAAATTTTAAGATATCAAAAGTCCGTAAACACCGTGGGCGGGAAATAAAATTTTTTTTTTTTTTTTTTTTTAATTGTTTTTTTTCTTTCAATTCTTCGAATTTTATCCAACTTGAAACAAAAGGGTTTAATAGTGCCTAATATCACATTAAACGACACTCCAAAATAACGCAAGAGGTTTTTGGCCGATTTTTAATGAATTTCGGAAAATTTGAACGAATTTTTGTAATTTTCAAAAAATTTTCAAACGTTTTTTAACGATTTTCGGTGGCGGCAATTTCAAACAGTTTTCTAAATTTTATGATGTTTTTGACAGTAATTTGCAAATAATGTGGAACAATTTTTTGAAAAAAAAAATTTTCAAATTTTTTTTTCTATTTTTATCAGTTTTTGGCGGCTAAATTAGCAAATTAGCAAAAATCTGCAATTTTCAGGCATTTTGTCATTTTCTCAGCAGTTTTTGATCAAATTTTCAATTTTTAACGAATTTTTGCAATTTTGTACGTTTTTGGCATTTTTTAAAAATAATTTTAGCGATTTTTTTTACGATTTCTTTGCGACTAAATCGGCATATTTGAGCATTTTCAAACAATTGCGTGCAATTTTTGATAGTTTTGAAATATAAAAAAGTTGTGAAAAAAATTGTTTCAAAAATTTTGAAATTTTTTTTCTATCTTTTTCAGTTTTTGGTGGCTTAACTGGCGATTTTCAGCAATTTTAGGCAGTTTCGAACGATTGCGTGCATTTTTTGACAGTTTTGGCATATAAAGAAACTGTTAAAAAAATGTTTTAATTGTTGAAATTTCGACAAAAAAATTTGTTTTTTTCAAAATTTTACACATTATTTTCAATTTTTTCTGTTTAATAACATTAAAAACACAAATTTCAAATTACGGATAGGTCATATGTAAAACAAAAATAAAGAATCAAAGGAGATAGGAGAGGAAAATATGGGGAAATTGAAAAAAAATTCAACCAAAAAAGGTTTTGTTTTGTGCTAAAAGTCACACTTTCTCGGTTTTTTTTTTTCATCAAAACAGGTGTAAAATTGGCAGTGTAACGGAACGGGAAAGAGGAGAAAAAGACGAAAAAGAAAGCGAAGAAGGAGAAGCGCGTCTGGCTAATAACCGTCCTTTCTTCTTATTCTTCAAAATACGCCAATTAAAGAAAAGGAACCAATCTGGCGCGTTTTTCGCTCATTGTTTATCCGATTCTCTTCATCCTTCACCAATTCCACCACCACCAATATATCATTTCCACCAATCTGGCGCACTTTCAAGACGGGGAGAGGAGGACCACAGTGACTGACGGCTAACCGGATTTGGGCGGGCATAAGAGTGAACAGAAAAAGGGTTTAATCGGTCGAGAAGGACGGCGTGAATGATGGTGACAGGCGGTTACAAAACCTAGGTGATAATACTAATCATTCTGGAGGTCAAATGATAAGAAATATTGAATAATAATGCACAAGAGTTTACGCGCAAAGGAACATTTTTAATTTTTTCTAAATTCTATTCTTTTTTTGAAGATTTTTTGTTTTGCTTTGAGTAGACTGATGCCACCACTCTTGTCTGGTCTGCAAAAACCAATAGCTACAGTAACCCACCAAAAAATTAAATTTTTTTAGTTTTGGGTTTGTTTAACTTTTGAACTAGTTGCAACAGGACCAGGACCCTGAAATTTTGCATGCACGTGCCGCGTACAGTCTGTACAAACTCCAAAAACACTTTCAATCAGTTTTGAAATTTTCTAATTTTTAAAAATTTTTGAAAACAATTTTTTTTTTATTTTTGACACTTTTTTTTCAGAACTCCTATTTATTTTTAAAATACACCATTAAATCTGAATAATCTGAATTCCGTTGAGTTACAGCAAATCGGACCACTTTCCGCAGAGTTACAGCCCTTTGAGTGCAGGCATCAGATTTGACGACAAATTGAAGAATGTGTTTAAAAACTTGACGGGAATCATGATTTCAAAGCATCTACTTGCTTTTAAAAATTAAAAAAAGTTTTAAAAAATGTGAAAAAAGGTTAAAAAAATTTTTTAGTAGGAAAAATTTGAAAAAAAAATTTTTTTCAACATTTTTTTAAACTTGAAAATTTCAAATATAACTGCAATGTTTTTTGAGCTTGTCAACAACCTTACGGTGCATGTAACTGCAAAGTTTTATTTTCAGACTTCTAACCTTCTCCGTTCAGAAGTTATGCCTCAAAATACAAAAAAAAATTTTTTTAGCGAAATACTTGAATTTTAGTGCTTTTTCGTGCTAAAATGAAGACAAAAATGAAATTTGTTGTTTTTTGACAAAAATAAAGTTTATTCCAATAGACTTTCAATGAAAATTGAGCATTTTTTGAGGTTTTTTGAAATTTGGTAATTTTGAAATTTAAAAAAATTTTTAAAATTTGCGTGTAAATTTTTGGGTTTTTGTTTGATGTGCACAGTTTCCATTAATAAACTTTAAAAAAACGCCCATTTCTCAATTTGAAAAAAAAAATATTTTTGAGAACTTGTCGTAAAATTTGGTGTTTTGTCCGCAAACACTTCGCGGTTCATATTTGTGATTTTGGGGGGGGGGGTGGTGTTTTTGGAGTTTTTTGGAGCACATAACGTACTTTTTGTTGCATTTTCTACACAAGTCATACGGTATTCGCGTTAAATTAAAAAAAAATTTATTTTTACATTATTTCAACAAAATAAATTCAAATTTGCAGTAGGCAATGGATTGAGTCCGCAAACACCGACTGTCAAATAACAACAATTTTTATTAATTTATTAGTTAAGTTATTCATTCTTTTTACACTTACACTGACGATTAGACTTGGAATCAACAAAAACCCTCCTACTAATAGTAAGCCACGCCCACCACACCGCATAAATTACCACAGAAAACACAGCAAACAAAAAAGCAAACACGTCTAGATTAAAATAAACAATTGTACTCAATCTAGCCCCTTCTACGTGAAGCTCTTCAAGCACTCCGTGCTCAATCGCAAACTGTGTCCATTTGACGAGCCGCTCTTCCGGTGTAAACGGTTTTTCACGCATCATTTTTGAAACTCTCGACGCTCTTTTTTGGTAGCTCGGATTGCTAAGAACTTCTTGAACCGTCTCTTTGAACTTCTCATAACCAATGTCCAATTTAGGCAGCACTTTTCCAATGTGCCGCCTTTCCGCCATTCTTCCATTTCTAAACTGGTCCGCGAAAATTGGAACGATTACGGTGGGAACTGCGTGAAGAGCACTTTCTAGTAAACTGTTTATTCCGCCATGCGTCACGAATAGTTTTAGCCGTGGATGCGCCAAAATGTCCGGTTGGGGTAGCCAGGAAATAAGGTCCACGTTTGTGATACCGGCAGTTAGGTGAGCAGTGGTTTGGTCGTCTGCAAGAAAAAATAAAAATATTATGTTTTCAAGCGTTTTACTGTAAGCACATTAGAAAATTGGGCGGAGCTTCATTAAGAATATGAAGCCAGTAAAAACCGCAAGGTGTTTTTTATCGCTAAAATTTCAAAATTATCGCTAAAATTTCAAAATTATCGCTAAAAATTTGAAATTGTCGCTAAAAATTCGAATTTATCGCTAAAAATTTGAAATGATCGCTAAAAGTTCGAAATTAACGCTAAAAATTCGAAATTATCGCTGAAAAGTCGAAAAAATACGCTAAAAATTTGAAATTATCGCTGAAAATTCGAAAAAAATACGCTAAAAATTCGAACATATCGCTGAAATTTCGAGAAAAACGCTAAAAATTTAGAAAAACCGTTTAAAAATGGGTGGGGCTTCACTAAGAACACCAAGTCCGTAAACACCTAGAGGTGTAAAGTTTGGAAAAATTTTAAAAAAATTCGAAAAAATCGCTAAAATATCGAAAAAATTTTGGACTAATCCTTGCAAATCTTCGTAAAGTTGCCAAAAATTCGAAAAAAAAAGCAACTAGGGAATTTCTAGTTTAGCGACCAAAAGCTAGGCCTTTTGGACGACTTAAAAAATTTTTTTTTTTGAATTCTTGGGCGATTTTCCTTTCTTCCAACTTGTTAATGTCTATTCAAAGCAATTCCCATCATTTTCCCACAAAAAAACCCTACTATTTGCAATTTTTATCAAAAAATGATAATCGTCCATCTCTCGAATCGCCTGCAAAACGCCACGTTTCACATGCACTGGGAGGGCTTCAAATGGGATAATTGAGCCAAGTGAAAATAGAACAACACCTTTTTTGCCTTTTGACATTATGGCGGTGAATTTCTGAAAAAAAAACTAATTTTTTACTACGGTAAAAAAAAATTATTTTGTTTTGGGCTGTAACTTTTGAACGGAGAGGGTTAGCGGTTTGAAAATTTGCACGTAGATGCATTGTAATGTTTTAACAAACTTTTAAAATGAGTCGAGTCAAATTTGAAAAATTGGAATTTTTAAAATTTTTTTTGAAATTAAAAAAATTTTCAAAAAAAAAAATTTGTTTTAATCTTATGTATTTTTGTAAATTGAGTTATAATGTGTGAAAGTGCAATTTCCGTTGAATTTGAGTCGATTAGACCATTTTCTGCAGAGTTACAGCACTTTTAGTATCAGGGACCCTGATATAAAATAGGCTGAAACACACAATTTTAGAACCATTGTTTTTTTTTAAAGAGTAAATGTCGAGTTTTGAAAATTTTTGAATTTTTAAATTTAAAAAAATGTTTTTTTGGAAAATTTTCAATTTTTTAAAAATGAAAAAAAAATCTGAAATTTTCAAAATTGACTAAAAGCGTAATCTACAGTATCTATCCCTACCTCATCAAGCGGTTTGGTATCTTTTAGGACTCCAAGTCCTCCCACATAGATAATCTTACTGATTAGAGGCCTTGCAAAGTCCAAAACCTCATCAGAGTTCACAAAACATAACGAAGAGTTGGCGGCGATTTCCCGAACGTTTGGAAAATCGGGATCATACTTTCGAAAAACATCTGTGGTTCCATCAGTGGCATAACGATGGATATAAATGGATGCCATGTACAAATACAAGTTGCTTAATCTCTGCCAAAAGTCCATCCTGTCCCCATTATCATTTTCCTCCATCGTCGGTACATAGGAAGTTGGCGCGGGTACTCCCAGATTATAACTGATAGCGTTCACAATGGGTGTCGTGGAAATCCATATGTGGTTTCTGATTCCCAGGTAGTGTATGACTCCAGCTCCGCACAAATCGATTTGCTCGCTAAATGCCACGTCAAAATTCATTGCGCGAAGAAATTCGAGCTCCGCTCGTCGTTTCATTATGTCTGTAACGGTGATTCTATGCTTTAGAACTGTTTCGGTTTTAGAGCTTTGCCGAAATCTCATCGCAGAGTCATTCATGTCGAGCAGTGCCAAAGAATAGAACTGCTCGCTGCTAAATAATTCTAAATTTATTGGAGAATTAGAGAAAGAGGGTGAGATGAATAAGATTGAGCAATGGTATTTTGTTTTTGCTCTCACTGAATGTGTTACGGTCGCACTTCATTCAACTGTGTCGAAATTCAGAGTAATAGCATTGTTAGTGATAAGACGCAGAAGGTGAGAATGTCAGGAAAAGGGGAGCATCGTTGAGAAAAACACTTGTTTATTGCGAAAACAGAACAAAAAACTGCAATGCGGTCGGTGTTTGCGTAGTTTTGTAAGTCAAACGGTAACGAAATAAATAAATAAATAGCAAATTAGTCGAAAATTATGATTTTTTCCGCCATATTCAAACATTTCTGTTTCAGCTCTTCACCCTCTCTCTCTCTCTCTCTCTCGATTTTTTGCTGCCCCGCTGAAAATTCGAAAAAAAAAAGTCGCCCAGGCTGGCGTAAAGCTCTTAAACCCAAATACCGTATTTCCTCTAATATAAGCGCACCTCTAATTGAAGCGCACCCTCTAATAGAGGTACACTCACTGGCTGTTTATTTCCTTGTCTCCGTTTTTGCGGACTTTATTCTTTTTTATCGATTTTTTGCAGTTGTTATTACCCTAAATTCTCTAATAGAACGGCCTTTCAATGTCTTTAAAATTGTATTAAATCTTGAGGATTTTCCATAAAAATGACACAAATATATGACAAAGCAAATTTAGAAACCGGTCAATAAGTAACAATTGGAAAAATTTAACCAAATTATTGAAAAAGTGTTAAATTCATTCCTATATGAGAGTGGCCGCTCTATTTTAGGGGGGCCGCTCTATTATGAAGGCCGTTCTATTAGAGAATTTACGGTAAATTTTTTACTTTTCCTGTGTTCTTTTCCAATACACAGTGACGATCAAAGAGAAAAATTAACGAAGACGATAAGTTGAACGTCGTCGATGTTTCAGATGCTGAAGAACCGCCAAAAAAGAGAAGAGGCAATTGCACAAATGAATTTAAGAAAAAATGAATTTAGAAAATAGGTCGCTTCATTTGCTAAAAAAACAAAGAGCGCTTCTGGCACCGCCGAGAAAATTTATGTTGACCGAAAATGTATGCACAGATAAATTTTCATAACTAAAAAAAAATTAATGATACGCTGAATTCTGCTTTTGATGCATCGACGAGATGGATGATGCCAATGATTTTCTAGAAATTATGGATTTTGGGGAAGATGACAAGAGCGACAACGAAAAATTTTCTCTGGATTTTTTTAAAATCAATTTTTTATTATTTTGCTGTCTAATAGTTGGTTGATTTTAATTGTTGTGTTCAGAAATACATGTTTGAAAAATAGAAGCGCACCCTCTAATTGAAGCGCACCTCTAATAGAAGCCCATTTGGAGAAGAGGTTGAAAAATAGAGGCGCATGCGCTTAAATTAGAGGAAATACGGTAACCCTCTGCATCTCTGCGTCTCTCGCCACGTGTACAACGACACTCCAGACACGCGCGGTTTAGCAGCCACGCTAAAAATTCGAAAAAATTGCTGAAAATTCGAAAATATCGCTGAAAATTCGAAATTATTGCTGAAAATCCGAAAATATTGCTGAAAATTCGAAATTATTGCTAAAAATTGGAAAATAATGCTGAAAATACGAAATTATTGCTAATAATTCGAAATTATCGCTGAAATATCGATATTTTCGCTAAAAATTCGAAAAAATTGCTGAAAATTCGAAAATATCGCTGAAAATTCGAAATTATTGCTGAAAATCTGAAAAAAAAACGATAAAAATTTGAAAATATCGCTAAAAATTCGAAAAAAAAACGATAAAAATTTGAAAATATCGCTAAAAATTCGAAAAAATCGCTAAAAATTCGAAAATATCGCTAAAAATTCGAAAAAAATAAAATAAAAATTTGAAAATGTCGCTGAAAATTCGAAATTATCGCTGAAATATCGATATTTTCGCTAAAAATTCGAAAAAATTGCTGAAAATCCGAAAATATTGCTGAAAATTCGAAATTATTGCTGAAAATCCGAAAATATTGCTGAAAATTCGAAATTATTGCTTAAAATTCGAAAAAATCGCTAAAAATAAAATAAAATTTTGAAAATGTCGCTGAAAATTCGAAATTATCGCTAAAAATTCGAAAAAAATAAAATGAAAATTTGAAAATGTCGCTGAAAATTCGAAAATATTGCTGAAAATTCGGAAATATTGCTAAAAATTCGAAATTATCGCTGAAAATTCGAAAATATCGCTGAAAATTCGAAAATATCGCTGAAAATTCGAAAATATCGCTGAAAATTCGAAAAAACGAACTAACCATCACACATCTCAGTGCCCATTTTTTCAAAAGCCAATCGATCTGCCAGTCCGATATTTGCAGTTGTTAACATTTCAGAGCCACAATCGTCAAGCTCTTGCATAAATTTTTGGCCTGAAAACAAAAAAAAAAATTTTTTTGAAAATTTTTTTTCCAAAAAAAAAAAGTTTTTTCCCTCGTTTCATCACCTACTAATATTCCTCATCTGCACCACCTTTGCCTTCTTAGTTCCCGTAAACTCTGTCAATGGCTCATACTCGAGAATTAACATGAGCACATCGTGCCCAGCATCGACTAGCGCGTCAGCAAACCTTCCGTTCGAGATCAAATGGCTCCGAGATATGGATGGAGAGTAGATCAGAATTTTTCCGGCGTGTGAGAATGTTAGGATTGTTAGAAGTGAGAGAAGAAAGAGGTTCATAATCTGAAGGTTTTACGGACAAAATTGAAAAAAAATTAAAAAAAAAAATTTTTTTTCCAGATTATTTCTGTTTCGTTTTTCCCCGATTCTTGTGATTTTTGTCTTGTTTTACACTTGCTTTAATTGCTTCAAAATTACCCTTAAAACTAAAAAACAACGCTGAACTTTTGGACCTGCGAAAAAAATTTTCATTATTAAAAAAAAAAATTTTTTCGACTTTTCAACGATTTTTAGCGGTTTTTTTTTAGCTTTTCATATAAAAAATTGCTTTAAAAAATGACGTATTTAAAAACTAAAGAATAAAAAACCAAAAAATGAAAAAAAAAACATTTTTTGGAGGCTTTTCACAAAAAATCAACAAAAAAAGTTATTTCAAAAAATACTGTTTCAAAAAAAAAAAACGCAACAATTTGCGTTTTTTTTTTCTTATCACACATTATCAAAAAATAAGAAAGTCAATTGATAAATAGAAGTGCAATTTAATGGCGATTAAATAAAAAAATAAAAATTAAAAAAAAAAAAATTTTTTTTAATATTATCGACCCAAAAAATTTTTTTTCAAAAATTCAAAAAAAAAAAATTTTTTTTTCTCTTTCAAAGTCACTTTTTTGCTTTTACAACAAAGTGTTTGAACTAAAAACACAATTTCAGTTAGGTTTGCTTCGATCGGACCATTTTCAGCCAAGTTGCAGCGCTTTGAGTTTAAAAGTTCGATGGGGTTCCAAAGACTTGCCCGATGGGACCCAAGTACCCAAAGTTCTGTAACTCGGCTGAAAATGGTACTATCGCCCTAAAATTAACTGAAGTTCAGATTTTAGTCAGTATTCTTCATTTTAGAAACAAATATAACATTTTCAGAAAAAAAAAATTTTTTATTGAAAAATGGGGAAAATTTTTTTTTTTAATATTATTTTTAAATTTTACAAACATAAAACTTGCTAACTAGGGAGTACTCATGCAAATTTTCAAGGTCCGTACCTTCTCCGTTCCACAGTTATACCCCTTGTACTTATGTACGGTATTATGACTTTTCGATCACAAATTCTCTTTTCCCAGCCTGTTAACCATCATTGGCGCATAGTTAGCACCTAGCCGGTAATTGGGGCGAAGTTGGCATACAAAAATTCCATTATCAAAGATTTTTCTGTAAAAAATTTTTTTTTTTTTTGAATTTTTTTTTTGGGCGTCAATTTCGATTTCTACACGTAAATTTGGCTTTTTTTTTTCATAAAATTGCGTCGGCAAAAACTCTACGCAAAGGCAAAGGCGCCATATCGCATTTGTCTGCGTCTCCACAGCGCAGAGCGTTTTTTTCATGATCCTATGATTTTTTCCTTTAAAATTGTATTTTTCGCGTTAGTTTTGACAGGCCAACGTGAACGATATATGTATGTATGTAACGTTAAAAATTAGCCCGCGTTGCCAACGCATCTGTCCAGGTCGAGACTGGAGAGAGAGAGAGAGTGAGCGCATGCGGAGAAGAGACGCAGAGACCACACCACACCGCATTCCTCTGCTTGTAAATATCCAATGCGCGCGCACTTGGCACTGTGCCAATTGGCCTATTAAATATTTATGTGCGGCCGAACGCCGCGCTTATTAGCGCCCTTGCACGCCGTTCCCTTTTTGGTGCCGCGGCCAAGTGGCTAGCATGCAGGGCTAGCGTGCGGGACACCAGGGTTCGAGTTTCCCGTGGGCGAAATTTTTTTTTTTCTTTGCGTTTTTTCCGTTTTTCTGCTTTCCAGATGAAGTAAGGTGGGTGGAACTCACTTGATCGGCAATTTGCGATTGACGATCGCGATCCCGATCGCGATCTCCTATCTCCTATCGCATAATTCGTAATTTTCGCCGCTGTTATCAGTTGTGTCCGTCCGCTTTCTTTCCGCGTACATTGCATTCTCTCTCTCTCCCGTTTTCCTCCAGCCACATTGCTATTTATTTGCTTGCATTCTTTCCTCCTATCGACCCCTCCCCTTCTCCCTCCCCCTCTCACTCTCTCTATTCGCCCCGCGCACACCCCTCTCGTCTCGTCACCTTTCACCGCCTGCGTCTCTTCTCGTCTCGCACTCTCTCTCTCTCTCTCTACGCGTTGCCCAGTTGCCCGCACACAGTCTGGGGACACTTTGTCCTGCCTGCCTGCCTCCTGTGGCCAATCCAGCGCACACCAAACGTCTTCTGTCCCTTTTTTTTACGGTTACTGTTAACTCTAACTTTAAATTGTCCTATTTAGAAGACCCGAAAAATGCAACTGGACGGCACGCAACGGCTCCGCCGAGCTGACAAGCATCATCATCAACAACAATACGAGCATCGCGACGAGGCGCAACAGCGTCAACGCAACGCGTATCGGTTTCAGAGAATGGTGGGTCCTCTATTTTTGTTTTTTTTAAATGCATACATATAGTGTCTGTATTCAAGATATATCGTGAGTCAATGGGCCATAGGAACGATATGATTCAAATACGGACACTATATGCATGCATCCACTTAATCACAAAATCACTTTTTGCTGCATGAAGAGACGCAGGCCGAAAACGCGCGTTTTCATGTACAGTAGAGCGCGTTTGCATAGCGGTTGCGTCAGCTCGTGCTCATCTTCATCTTCCCATCGGCATATGTATATGTACACCTGTCGACTACACCATACACCCTCCCCTCCCCTCCCGCCATCCTGTCTGCCACCCATTAGTACTCATAATTATCGAGATAGACTGACCGACAAGAGATTACAGATGACCTGCGCAGCAGGCTCAGCAGATCATGGATCATAGATTAAATATTTAGATGTTATCGATTTTTTTTTCCTACCCAGTATTAGACTCCTTTAACCGTTGCGAAATCTAGGTAAAAACAGCCATTAAAAAAATGTATCTGCGTCTCGTCTTATAATGCGTTGACGAGAGCAACACAACTACGACGCTCCGCTATTCCGCATGTCTCGAAGCGATGGGCTAGAAAATGCAATCTGCAACGTGATCGACTAAATTACCCATGATTTGGAACACAGCTAAAACCAGTGTTACCGTAATCCATTTTTTAAACGTTTTTATGGCTTTTCCACCAGAAAACAGGATGTCGCTAGATTTTGCGATAGGATAAATTGCATTTTTGCCGGGTTTTTACGAGCAAAAAATACGAAAAATCGTTAAAATCGCTAAAAAAAAAAAAAAGACGCCAAAATTACCTTAAAATACCCAGGGAAGTCTATAACGCGCTCCACTGATGATGCAACGCCCCGCCACGCGACGCCACGACACGAACGTTTCGCTTCGTCGCGCTATAAGATACGCTAGACAGTCATACAAAACGAGAAAGTGGGAAAGGCGAAGGCGCGCAGACAAGAAAACATCGCTCTGCGTTGTTAGAGACGTTTGACGGTTAGGCAAAACGACGCAGGCACGCAGACCACAACAATATTTACGGTGTGCGCTCTAAGAGACGCTAGACAGTTAGACAAAATGAGGCAGTGTGTAAGACAAAGACGCGCAGACAAGAAAAAATTGCTCTGCGTTGTAAGAGACGAAGGCGCACAGACAACCAAGCGTTAAAAGAGCGCATTATACACAATATACCCCAAATTTTTCGTTCAGATGGCCAAACGCATCGCATCCATCGACGACACCCTCCGCGGCATCGAAACACGCATTCAGACAGAAGTGGAACGCCGGCTAACCGAAGAAATTGCAGCCCTGATTACTGGAAACTCACTGCGCAATATGGTCGAGCAGAGGATCGCGGAAGCTCTGTCTTCTCCCACGTGCGCTGAGCCGTCCGGCTCGGCGTCTTCAGAATCTTCAGAGTCGGAATTAGAACGAGAATCTTCTTCCTCTTGTTCTGAAAGAGATACTGAAGCAGAATCAGAAACCTCCTTCTCTACCGCCACCTCTAGCTCTAGATCTAGCTCTAGCACAAGCACTAGATCTACCACAGAAGAATCAGAGAGCTCAGAGCCGTCTACGTCAGAGGAAACAGAGGCGGAGCCAGAGGAAGAGTCAGAGCCAGAGCCAGAGGAAGCAGATCTAGAAGTAGAGACAGAGCTCGACCCAGAGCCCTTCTACATCCCCAACAAGTGGGAATTCCTCTCCACGTTCAACCCGGACAACGTCACCGACTTCCACCTCGACCTCTTCACCGGCACCGTCCAAACCGCCCTAAACCTGCCCGCCGACACCGAACTCTTCCCCCGTATGTCACTCGAGGAAATCATCGAACGTGACCATCCGACGACCAGCAATCTGGCCGACGAGAAGCTCATCACGTGCCGCAATCGACCGCACGGAAAAGAGCTGACCGACGAGGAGTTTTTCTGTTTGGCGCCGTGCTGTAGCGCGTCGCGGCTCTTTCAGGCGGCCTCGTGCCCCTTCCTACCGAGTTTTGTCAAAAAGCGACTGGTGGTGGCGGATCCGCCCGCGATTATGGTGCAGACACGGGAGACTGGGATTGAGCTGATTACGCCGTATCGGTATCCAGTGGCGAGCACTAGTTTGCCGCCAAGAGCTCCGGAGGTTCCGGAGCCAGAGCCCGAGGAGGAGGAGGAGGAGGAAGAGGACCCGCTGGCAAATCGAGAAATTGTAGAGCAATGTTGGTTTTTTGTTTTTTGCAAATTGGGTTCAAAGTATTGAACATAATTTCCGCTTTCAGTGATGCACGAATACTTCCTTCCGACGCCGGCGATTCCGGACGATGAAATCATATTTGGACCGTATCTCAGAAAAGTTCGCGAGTCGGAAGAGGATGTGCCCGAGGATCTGTTGCGTGCGCTGGCTCGGAGAGTCAACTGTGAGTAGACTTTTGACAGACTTCATTTGAACTTCCAATAGACTGTTTAGGCTGTTAGCAGACCTTTTATTTGGTTTTAATGGGTTAACTTTCCGTAGAAATCTAGCAGACCTTATTTTAACTTCTCGTAGACTGTCTAGACTATTTTCAAACGGTGTTTGCGTTAACTTTCTGTATACTTTCAGTTGACTGCCAGAAGACCTCTCTTTTACTTTTTGCAAACAAAGCTTCGCGAGTCGGACGACTTACCGTAGACGTACATATAATAGAGTTCTAGCAGACCTTATCGACGTCATTTTCAGACTATTTCTTGGTTTGCTTTCTGTAGACTTCTTGCAGAACTTGTTTCAACCTCTCACAGACTGTCTAGGCCATTCTTCCACTCGTTTTGGGCTAACTTTCCGTAGACTTTTTGTAGACTTCTGGCAGATCTGATTTTAACTTCTCGCAGATTTTTTTTTTGCCATTTTGACACTCTTTTGGATAAACTTTTTCTAGACTGTTAGTAGACCTTTAGGTGTTTAGGCTATTTTCGAGCTATTTTTCTGTAGACTTCTAGCAGACTTTTAGAAAACTTTATCTTAACTTCTCGCAGACAATTGCGCACTGCTTTTGAGTTAAGTTTCTTTAGACTGCTACTAGACTTGGTAGATCTCATTATAACTTCTCTGAGACTTTCTATGTCATTTTTCTTTTGTTTTTGGAGCTTAACATTCCGTAGACTTTTAGTAGACTTCTAGCAGACTTTATTTCGCTTTTTTCGTCCAGAAATGTGTCATTTTTCAGCAAACTTGGACAACAGCTACAAAAGTCACCTAGAGCTGGAGTTGTTTGCCGAATTGGACAAGGTCGAGGTGGACGAAAAGTACGGTCGTCTGCCGTTCAATCCGCTGAACAACTGCTGAAAACGATTAAACTTGCACCCCTATTATCCACTTTTTACATCCCCTTTAAGTTTTAAAAACATCTATAAAAAAATTTAAAAAAAAAAGAAAAAAATGCAAAAATTCCCAAAAAAAATGTTTAGAAAATTCTAAGAACTTCTTACTAATCTGTTCTTTCTTGTTGAATTGTTTCCACAATTTTTTTTGTATATTTTTTTCTTCCTGTTTTTTTATTGAATGTTAAAATCCCAAAAAAGCTTTCGAAAAAAAATTTCGTAAAAATCTGCAAAAATCAAAATTTTGGTCCTTTTTATATGTCCCTTCCCCCTTCCCCCTTCCCCTTTCTTCCTCCCCACAAACGCCTTTTTTTCACGTTTTATGTGATTTTTTTGGCACCCAGTTGTTGTGTGACTTTGACGAAGTTTAACGGAGAAAATAAACAAAGTTCACAACACAAATTTACCTGTTTTTTGCTGCGGAACATTGGAGCGTCGTAACTGTATTTCTCTTGCGAGTCTTGCCGGCGCGGAACTGCTACGAGACGCAGATGACGAGACAGTGAGAGCGAAAGATTTTGTGCGTTTGGGCAGTAGCCGTTTGTTTCTTGAAGGCGTAGCAGTTCTAAAGGTGTAGGTAGCAGTTCTATGGGGTAGCAGTTTTAAAAGCGGGGCGAAAATCCCATGGAACTGGTAGAACAAAATTCCATGAAACTGGTAGAAAAAGATCCCATGAAACTGGTAAAAAAAGTTCCCATGGAACTGGTAAAAAAAATTGCATGGAACTGGTGAAAAAAAATCCCATGGAACTGGTAGAAAAAAATCCCCTGGAACTGGTAGAAAAAATCCCATGGTACTGGTAGAAAAAATTACATGGAACTGGTAGAAAAAATTCCATGGAACTGGAAAAAAAAATTCCATGGAACTGGTAAAAAAAATCCCATGGAACTGGTAGAAAAAATTCCATGGAACTGGTAAAAAAAATCCCATGGAACTGGTAGAAACAAATTCCATGGAACTGGTAGAAACAAATTCCATGGAACTGATAGAAAAAATCCCGTGGAACTGGTAGAAACAAATTCCATGGAACTGGTAGAAAAAAATTCCATGGAACTGGTAAAAAAAAATTCCATGGAACTGGTAGAAAAAATCCCCTGGAACTGGTAAAAAAATCCCATGGAACTGGTAGAAAAAATTCCATGAAACTGGTAGAAAAAGATCCCATGAAACTGGTAAAAAACATCACATGGAACTGGTAAAAAAAATCCCATGGAACTGGTAGAAACAAATTCCATGGAACTGGTACAAAAATTTCATGGAACTGGTAGAAAAAAATTCCATGGAACTGGTAGAAAAAAGTACCATGGAACTGGTAGAAAAATTCCGTGGAACTGATAGAAAAAAATTCCATGGAACTGGTAGAAAAATTCCATGAAACTGGTAAAAAAAATTATATGGAACTGGTAGAAAAATCCCATGGAACTGGTAGAAACAAATTCCATGGAACTGGTAGAAAAAAATTCCATGGAAATGGTAAAAAAAAACTCCATGGAACTGATAGAAAAAAATTCCATGGAACTGGTAGAAAAATTCCATGATACTGGTAAAAAAAATTATATGGAACTGGTAGAAAAATCCCATGGAACTGGTAGAAACAAATTCCATGGAACTGGTAGAAAAAAATTCCATGGAACTGGTAAAAAAAATTATATGGAACTGATAGAAAAAATTTCATGGAACTGGTAGAAAAAATCCCATGGAACTGGAAAAAAAAATTCCATGGAACTGGTAAAAAAAATCCCATGGAACTGGTAGAAAAAATTCCATGGAACTGGTAAAAAAAATCCCATGGAACTGGTAGAAACAAATTCCATGGAACTGGTAGAAACAAATTCCATGGAACTGATAGAAAAAATCCCGTGGAACTGGTAGAAACAAATTCCATGGAACTGGTAGAAAAAAATTCCATGGAACTGGTAAAAAAAAATTCCATGGAACTGGTAGAAAAAATCCCCTGGAACTGGTAAAAAAAATCCCATGGAACTGGTAGAAACAAATTCCATGGAACTGGTACAAAAATTTCATGGAACTGGTAGAAAAAAATTCCATGGAACTGGTAGAAAAAAGTACCATGGAACTGGTAGAAAAATTCCGTGGAACTGATAGAAAAAAATTCCATGGAACTGGTAGAAAAATTCCATGAAACTGGTAAAAAAAATTATATGGAACTGGTAGAAAAATCCCATGGAACTGGTAGAAACAAATTCCATGGAACTGGTAGAAAAAAATTCCATGGAAATGGTAAAAAAAAACTCCATGGAACTGATAGAAAAAAATTTCATGGAACTGGTAGAAAAAATCCCATGGAACTGGTAGAAAAAAATTCCATGGAACTGATAGAAAAAATTCCATGGAACTGGTAGAAAAAAATTTCATGGAACTGGTAGAAAAAATCCCATGGAACTGGTAGAAAAAAATTCCATGGAACTGATAGAAAAAATTCCATGGAACTGGTAGAAAAAATGCCATGAAACTGGTTAACAAAAGATTCCATGGAACTGGAAGAAAAAAATTCCATGGAACTGGTTAAAAAAATCCTATGAAACTGGTAAAAAACATCACATGGAACTGGTAAAAAAATCCCATGGAACTGGTAGAAACAAATTCCATGGAACTGGTAGAAAAAAATTCCATGGAACTGATAAAAAAAATTATATGGAACTGATAGAAAAAATTTCATGGAACTGGTAGAAAAAATCCCATGGAACTGGTAGAAAAAAAATCCATGGAACTGATAGAAAAAATTCCATGGAACTGGTAGAAAAAATGCCATGAAACTGGTTAACAAAAAATTCCATGGAACTGGTTAAAAAAATCCTATGAAACTGGTAAAAAACATCACATGGAACTGGTAAAAAAATCCCACGGAACTGGTAGAAACAAATTCCATGGAACTGGTAGAAACAAATTCCATGGAACTGGTAGAAACAAATTCCATGGAACTGATAGAAAAAATCCCGTGGAACTGGTAAAAAAATTTAAAATAATCGAGAAATTCGCAAAAAAAAAACGTTAATTTTTGCAAAAACTGCCGCAGGTGAAATGTGATGGATGCAAATAGGGTCCGTGTTTGAATCGTATCGTGCAATTATGCATCCTTTGATATCGTTTCAAGACCGGATAAATTTGTAGACGATAACTAAATTAGTAAATTTTTAATTTTCAAAAATTAAAAAAATATAATCCAACTATTTTTTAACCCTTTTTTTAAGAACATTTTTCAAAAAGCCCTTTTTTTGAAACCTTTTGTCCCACGAGACGAATAAAAATGAGCGGCGATCTATCATATTTCTCATCTTTTATCGTATTGTCGCCTTCCTTTGTCGGGGGTTTCGTCGGCTCGACTCGACTCGCAAAAATTCCATTTTTGGTCCGGAATGGCGTGGAATGGGTTGGCTCAGATGTTGTGTGTAAATTGAAACGGCCCCGTACTGGCCGTTTTTCCGGGGCGGCCCTGTCAGATTGGTTAGGCAAATGTATTGTGCTGAGAGAGTCGTTTTCGTTTATCCACTTCTTTATCTTCTTCTTTTTTTTCTTTTCCTCCTTTTTTTATTCTCCCCCAATCTTAAACAGAGTTTGTTTTAGAGTGGTTTTCCCGACTTTTTTTTTTGAATTTAATCCAATCTATCCAATTTGCAAAGTGGATGATTGAATGGATGGATGGGATTATCTAAAAGGTATTCAGATCATCCGTTCAGTTTTTCAAGCGGCTCAAAGCGGCGAAGGAGCCAAAAATTAAGCCTTTTATGTACAAAAAAGTACGGAGTTCCATAGTCTCTGATCAAAAAAAAAGTTAGAAAAAAAATTTTTCCAAAAATTTCCGACCAAAAAAAAAATTTTTTCTTGACTTTTTAGAACTTTAAAATAGAGTTTTTGACCTAAAAACGTATTCTAAATTGAGTTTGGGCCGTATGACGAATATTGCCTTATTACGGTCTTTGAACGATTTAACTCCACTTTCTTTACTAAAAATGTTGTAACTCGGCTGAAAATGGTACGATCGACCTGAAATTGACGGAAAACGTGTTTTTTGTTCTAGCAATTTGTTTTAAAAACACTTTGATCATTTTTTGAAAAAAAAAATTTTTCGAGTAAAAAAAAATTTTCAAAATTTTTCGACCAAAAATTTTTTTTTTTTTTAATTTTTAGTACTCTTGAATAAAGAGTTAACTGTAAAAACAAAATTTCCGCTGGAATTTCCTTGTTCCGACACTTTTCCGCCGAGTTACAGCCCTTTTGGCACCAGGTCACCATCGGGCAACCCAACCGCCTTGTCGTGAGATTTGATGTTTGCAGACTTTTCGCAACGGTAAAGTAAGACAAATATTGCCTTCTTACAGTTTTTAAACAATTTAACTCCATTTTTTCGGGTTTTAATGATTTTGGATTGACTTACCCGAAGGGGACCCGTTGGCCTACCCGATGGGAACTTGATACTAAAAATGAGTGTAACTCAGCTGAAAACCGTACTTTTGACCTGAAATTGACTAAAACTGTTGTTCTAGTTATAGCACTTTGTTTTTAAACACTTTGACCAGTTTTTGAAAAAACAAATTTTTACTCGAAAAATATTTTTTCAAAATTTTTCGACCAAAAAAAAAATTGTTTTCTGTTGCATGTGTTTGAACTTTAAAATAAAAGTTTTGGACTTAAAAACACAATTTCTGTTAGAATCGCCTTGATGCGACACTTTTCCGCCGAGTTACAGTCCTTTTGGCACCAGGTCACCATCGGGCAACCCAACCGCCTTGTCTTGAGATCTGATGTCTGCGTACTTCCCGCAGAGTTAGGCGATGCGTAGAAGTTCTGTTGTACCCTCCGTCACTAATTTCCGCATTTTCCGGCTCTAAAAAAGCTCCAATCTCAAATAAAACGTGTCAATCAATCAAATGCTCAATCAAGTGGCTACATTTAATCGCACGCCACCACTCCACTCAACATGTCTAATTTTGTTGAAAGCCGTTTTTTTCGCTCGTCATGTTTTCATGTTTGCTCTGTTTTTAATCAAATTAGTGCTGAGAGCTGGAAACGAAACGAGATTTACGATTTTTTTGACGATGTTTGAGTGTTTGAGCTCACCTCTGCTCCGCCCGATTCGATGCATTTTTGAGGTGTCTTAACCTTTTTTTCGCGGCACTGCAAAGCACTTCCTTTGTAATCCTATTTTCCTGAACTCTAATGTGTCGTTAACGTCACACCCTCCTAAATACTCATCGCCTAAAAAAAAAAGAAAAAAAACCAAATCCGGTTATCCAGCAGCACCAACGTCTCCTCTTCTTTTCATTCCTATAAATATTTTCCTTTTTTCCTCTCCTCCTCCTTTTTCTTCCGTCTCATCTGCATTTATTATTTTTTTTTGTTGCTTGGTTCCGATCTATCTCCCACGCGCCATTCCATTTGCTTGTGGAACAGTGAGAAAAGCTCGGGTTTCACTTCCTTCACCTTCTCAACTTTTTGTTTTTGCTGTAAAGCACAAGTTTTGCTCTTCTGCTGTTTCTTTTTCACCTTTTCATGCCAAAAAATGTTTGCAAAAGATTTTTACCTTGGACAAAACTCGAACCCCGGTCTTTCACGTGCAGTGCGAGAGTGCTACCCACTCGCACAGGTAGTGCGCGTTCAGCTTATAATAGGTTGCGCGCAAGGCCTATCGAGTACACGCGAAGGGCAGCGAAGTCAGCCAATAAAAGGCCTATCGCGGCTCGGCGCCTGTAATAGGCCTGATATAAACTTATCGCGGGTAATTTTTGCTTACAATTTGCTTATCGCGGTCGACAGCAAACCTATTGCACGTTAATAACAGGCCTTTCGCTGCTATTTCATGCTCAAATGTGGGCTTACAAAAGACATGCCACCGATCATCACAACGATTGTTAGGCTCAGCTGAGCTTGAATTTGGGCTAATCGACTTAAATAAATTTCACGTTTGACAATTATCAGATTTATTGCAAATTCAATGTTTAAAAAACAAAACTTTGAAAAAAGTTAATAACATACAATGAATATTTAACAAAACATTGAATGAACAACAGAAAATATGCCGAGTGAGCTTTCAGAACTGTTTAAAAATTGGCCGACGTAAAGTTTGTTTTTTTAATAATTGTTTTTGCATATTTCTCTCTTTCTGGAAAAGTATTCGTCTCAAAATTTTGAATAAAAATCACAAACTATAATCTTCTCACAAAAGCAAGCGATTCAAGCAAAATTTCCTTGTAAATTCGTATATTAATGCACTCAAATATTGTCGGCCCGCCAAAATGGTCAAACGCGCTCCGCTGGACTCAACGCTATGCGATTTTCATTTTGGTCTCCAAATTATTTCATTTCACGTTGAATTTACATGTGATATGAAATAATTTGGAAACCAAATTGGAAATCGCATAGTGTTGAGTTCAGCGGAGCGCGTTTGACCATTTTGGCGGGCCGAAAATAATAAAATTCTCCTTTTTGTCGATGAAATTTTACTTGAAACTTGGACAAGAAGGAGGGTACTAATTTTTATTTTTGCTCATAAAGCGAGATGTCAATTTTTCAAAACAATAATAAACGTCAGCCAATTTTTTTTTAAAAGTTCTAACAAGCATACCAAGCCTAAGCCAAGCCATCAAAAATGTCGTCGTGTCTGCCGTCGTCGATAGATCCTCCCTACCGCGGTATGTTCGAGCTGGTGTCCCGTCATAATCTGAAAAATTCAGTGCATAAAAGTGTTTTCGGAAAATATGCCATTCAGCAGGAGGAAAATATAATTGGCAAGCTTTTTTCTGCATTCAGCAGTATTAAATTGAAGAAAAATCCTCGACCTGCAAAGCGCCGAATTTTTTGCAAAGATACCGTATTTCCTCTAATATAAGCGCACCTCTAATTGAAGCGCACCTCTAATAAAGGCGCACCCTGCGAGGTGCTTCGAAAAATAGAGGCGCACTCACTGGCTGTACATTTTTCCTTTTTAGTTTTGCGGACTTATTTTTTTTTCTATTTTTTGCAGTTGTTCTTAAATCTTTTAGTTTGCTTGCTTTTTTCTATACTCACAATCAGTGAATCTGTCGATGTGTCAGATGCTGAAGAATCAGAAAAAAAGCAAAGAATAAATCGAATCCACCGTGATCACAAAAGCAAAATCTATAAGCTACCAGAGATATAGCTTTGGACCAGTTTAGAGCTAGGAAACTGTTGAAGGAATTTTCGGAAACTGTTTAGATTGCAACCCCGAACAGTTCTAGAAGACCCTCCCAACAGTTACCTACCGTTCTCTGAACAGTTCCGAGCAATAGTTGAGTAAAAATGCGGTCGTTTCGTTTACTGAAAAAAAAACAGCGTTTGCTGTGCCGCCAAGAAATTTTATTTTGACCGAAAATGTATACAGAGACGGATTACCAATATTGAAAAAATTAATGATAAGCTGCATTTTCTTCAGAAATAAATGTTTGAAAAATATAAGCGCACCCTCTAATTGAAGCGCACCTCTAATAGAGGCACATTTAGAAAAGAGGTTGAAAAATAGAGGCGCATGCGCTTAAATTAGAGGAAATACGGTAGTTAAAGAAATCTTCGCCCAGAAACAGGCACGAGCAGCGCCAAAAAATCAGTTCTTCAAGTTTTGGAAAAAAACGGAAATAGTAAACGGACGGGGCTAAAAAATGGAAGCAAGAATGTAAGGAAAATAAATTTTGTGCAACACTGATGCGAAAACGCATATTATGGATTCGTGATAGAGTGACATTTCAGGTGAAACTGGAAGACGAGAAATCTTTTCATTTCTTCGATTATTTCTTCATTTTTTCGAATAAAAACGTGAAAAAATTGTCACTCCGCTACGAATCCATTATATTGTTTTTTTAATGGAGTCACAATATTAAAAAAAAAGAAAACCGCCCACGTTTTTCCCGCAAAAATTCAAAATGCGCTAAATTTAACATTTTTTGTGAAAAACGTGGCGGAGTTTCATTTTTTAACGATGCAACTCGATTGAAAACAAAATATTGTGTTTTCAATCGAGTTGCGACCTAAATACGTGAAACTCCGTCCACTTTTTTCACGCAAAAATTATATTAGTGCATTTTTAATTTTTGCGTGAAAAAAGTGGGCAAGGTTTCAAATTTTTATGTCGCAACTCGATTGAAAACACAATAACATTAATTATTTAAAAAATAATTTGTAAAAAATAAAAAAAATGCAACGGAAAACGTACTCAAAAAGCTATGAAAACTTGGAAAAAAACAATGAAATGATGACAAAAAATTTAGGCCGCCCAAAAAAAGCAGTGAAGCTGTAGAGCGCGTTTGCATCGCGGCGTCTTGTAATAGGCCTAACGCGGTCGCCGCACACACCGCGTGCGCGATAAGTCTGTTGCAGGAGGGTAGCCGCTGCCACCCGCGATTGACTTATTTTAAGCCCAGAACAGGCCTATATTTGGCTTACGCCTATTATAAGTTGGACGCGCTTTACCTGTGCGGACACCCTACCAGATTTCGGAAAGGGCGCAAAGGCTTTGATAAAGTGGGCGCGCAAGGGAACCTTAGGGTGGAAATTATGTATACGGCTAACTGCCGATCTCGCGCCGATCACCAATTAGGCACTATTTATGGCTAATAGCCGAGTATTGTACATTTTATTATTATGATTATTATTATGAATTCCGGCGACAGCGAGCCGAACAATAAAACGAATAGAGATGGGGTGATGACGTGGTTAGAGGATAGAGGATGAATTCGGAATTATTGTCGGATGTAATAAGAGAAAACATGAACACGAGTAAAAGAGACCTAGAAGATCAAAAAAGAACGACAGACTCGACTCATTTAGAAATCTAGAATTTTCCTTTTTTCTTCTTTTTTTCACTTTCTTTTTTTCTCATCTTCTGCCGTATTTTTTGTCATCATTTTTTGTTATGGAACAGGTAAAACAAGCGAATTTCTTTGTCTTCCCGCACTCTCTCCTCTCTCGGTGTCGCGCAGCGCCTCATTGTATCAATGGAGCGAGATTGCTTCTCTGCGTCTCTCGCAATGGCAGACGTCATAAAAGCGCATAATACTTTTTCATTATCTTCCTTTTTATGCTCACATTAATGAGCAAAGTTCTTCTTGATGTTTCTGACATAGACTATACTCTATTTTCCAACTCAAAACTTATTTTCCAGAGTCTTAAAAGTGCTACTGCTACAGAATAGAACTAATACGGAATAAAATTGCTATGCACTGCAGAGACGCAGACGGCGAGACAGTGCCCCCTTTCTCTACCGTATCTGCGAGCGGCACGCTCACTGTCTCACCGTCTGCGTCTGCGTCTTGTGACTATGACAAGCGAAATACAGTTACGACGGTCCGATTTTCCGCGCGTCTCGCAACACGGTCTTCGAGACCGCATTAGCGGTTCTATAACGTAAAAAAATGCACTTTTTGTCACGCCCCTTTCCTACTCCATTGTTCGCGCACAGCGAATCCAATTTCCACTCGAATTCCCCCATTTTTCAGCCTTTCCTTTTTCTTTTTTCCCCACTCTCTTCCTTTTGTTTTCGCCCCACATATTCCTCATTTTTGACTCGACCTTTTTTCCTTTTTTCCTCCCTCTCCCCCGCCCTTTTGTCCGTAGTGTTTGAGGTGTGTATTGAGCCTCTCGTGACCCCAAAAATTTGATCATGAAGACGTGAAAAGGCGGGCGGTTCGAGAAGAATAGAATTGGTGAATTGGTGGACAATAGAAGTCGACTCTGCTCTTCTCCTTTTGTGCTCTTTTGCTCACCGCGAATTCAAAACTTTGGGAAACTTACTTACTTACTACTCTGAGAATTTTTGACCATTTTCCACGATTTGCGGCAATTTGCCCACTAGCTGCCCATCCGTTGCCTATTAGCTGCCTAAGTGCTGCCCAATAGCTGCCTCCCATTAGCTGCCCACGAGCTGTTCATGAGCTGCCTCTTAGCTGTCCCCCACAGCTGCCCTTTAGCTGCTCCTTACCTGCCCACTAGCTGCCTATCGGCTGCCCATCGGATGCCCACTAGCTGCCCAATAGCTGCCCCCAACTAGCTGTCCCCACTAGCTGCCCATTAGCTATTCAAGAGCTGCCCATTGGCTGCCCATTAGTTGCCCAATACCTGCCCATAATCTGCCCATCAGCTGCTCCCACTAGCTGCCTACTAGCTGCCCACTAGCAGCTCGATTTTTTTTCAAGTTTTTTATGCTTTCCCTCTATTGTTTTGCTACAAAATTCAAAAAAAAAATCATGTTTCCAAGTGGGCGGAGCCTCCGAGACTATTGTGAAAACAAAAAAATTGCAACGCGGTGTTTGCGTACTTTTGAAATTCAAATGAAAATGGGAACAAATCTCTTCATTTCCCATGCTATTTCACTCATTGCCGTTTAAATTTAAAAAGTACGCAAACACCGCTTTGCAAATTTTTTGTTTTCACAATAATTCCCGCTAATGCATCATACCCTACGAGCTATTGCGGACTTGCAAAAAATAAATCATTTTGTTTGCTATAATTATCATTTGAAAACAGTTTTTCATCAGTAAAATCCTTAAAAATAACAAAAAACCGGAAATTTTCAAAAATTTGTCTGCAATACAAAGCGCGCAGTGTTTGCGGACCAAACACCGGATTTTACGACATGTTTTGAAAATCAGTTTAAAAGTGGAAATTTGCGTTTGGAATCGACTGAAATGAATGAGAAAAATTAAAAATTAAAAAAAAAGTGGAATTGTGCAAAAAAAAAAAATGAAAATATTTTTTTTTGTAAAAAATGAAAATAAATTTTTTATTTTTATTTTTTTTGTAAGTCTCTCTGTCCGTCTGTTCAATAGACCTTATGCCCAAAAAAAGTGCTCTTGACTGACTAATCAAGCCGATTTTCAGCAGAGCTCCAAGAAGCCTGATAAAAATTTAAGCTCCAACATTTTTTAACTCTATTCCATTCTCAACAATATGTGCATGTACATATGCTCGACACCTTCACATAACATTTTTTCCCCCTGTTGTCACATTTTTCGCTCAAGTGTAACAACATTTTAGGTGCCCGTAAAGTGTTTTTTGGTTATTTTTCATTTTTTCTGGTGTTTTGAATGCACGGAAAAGGTTGAAAGGGAGCTTCGTTGAAAGAGAAGTTACCGTAACTTTGATTTTAAAAAAATTGAAAAAAAAAATTGAAATAATTTTTTTTTTTAATTTTTGTCTGTTTCATAGTGAGGGTATAATTTTGCGATACAAATTTCCTTGTTATTTTTTTTACGGCTATAAATTTTAAAAGTGTGAAATAGAAAAATAGATACAAAAAAGTAAAAAATATTATTGTCAGCCCGCCTACATGGTCAAACGCGCTCCGCTGAACTCAACGCTATGCGATTTTCATTTTGGTCTCTAAATTATTTCAGTTCACGTTCAAATTTAACGCAAAATGAAATAATTGGGAAACCAAAATTAAAATCGCATAGCGTTGAGTTCAGAGGAGCACGTTTGACCATTTTGGCGGGCCGACAATATTAAAAAATTGGAAAAAAAATGTGTTTTTTTAATTTTTTTTAATTTAAAAAAAAATCAAAACGGCACACTTTTTCCCCATGTTTTCGTGCTCTTCTGACACTATAAAATAAGCATAAAACGTGAAAAGTGCGATAAAACCGCCAGTTTTTGTCTGAGCAGTTTCGCCCCAAGTGATCTCGTTATCCGTCCACCTATACTCATTTCCTTTTCTCGTTCTCGTTCTTTTCTCTTAAAAATCACCACGCACTTGGCAAAACTCTTGACTTGTCGTCGTTGACGTCTTCTTCCTTTTCGTTAAAAAAAAATTAAAAAAAAAAAAAAAATTTTTTTTTGTTTAGTTTGGTGATTTTTGTGGCTATCTCCTTAAAGAAGTTGTTTTATAATTAGTACAGTATTCTTACAATTAAAAGTCAAAGAACATAGATGAAAAGGTTGTAAAAAAATTGAAAAAAAAAATTAAATTTTTTAAATTTTTTTTTTCAAAATTTTAAAAATCTCAAAAAAAATTTTCTCTAAATCAAATTTTTTGTTCTTAATTTTTTATTTTCAATTCACACAATTTATGTCCAAAAACACCCAAGGATTTTCGATTTTTCGATTCCGGGCACTTTAACATAAACAAAAATGCCCGCTCTAAACATGCTCAATTTCCCCTATTTTCGACATCAAAAGACGCCTCATTTTCGTGTCTCAACGAGAGGCGAAAAGAGCCGAAAATACGCCACACTTGAGACACACTCTTTCTATCCAATTAAGTCGAAAAAAGTGAAAAAAAAATTTTTGAAATTTTTTGAAAAAATTTTTTTTTTCCATTTTTTCAAACTATTTAAAATTTTTTTTTCTAACGAGTGTTATAATTGATTTTTTGTTGAAAAACTGCGGAAAAATGCGGAAAAATGCCTAAATTATGCGAGCTAACCTCTTCCACAGTCATATTTTAAAATTATCGATTTTTTGGATTTTTATAATTTTTCCCTATTTCCCACACTTTTTTTAGTTAATTCTGACATATTCTTCGCTGTAAAATACGAAATCTGTGTCAAAACAGACTTATAAACGCCGAAAAAAAAAAAGCAGCAACTCAAAAAAAAAAATGATTAAACGACACTCCAAAATGACGAAATGGGCGTTGTTTAGCGCGAAAAAAATTTTCAACGAAATTATCGATTTTTCGCGGTTTTCCTGCTCATTTTTATTACAAATTGAGAGAAAACAAGTTCCAAACTCAAAATGCACCTTTTCTATAGAATGATGTCTGAAAAAAAATGAAAAAAAAAATTTTTTTTGTTGTTGTTTTTTTTCGAACCATTTAAGATTTATATTCTAACGAGTAAAATAAATTGTTTTTTCGAGAAAGTGCGTTAAAATTTTCCTAAAATTGCCACAAAATGCCAAAAATTGCGATTTTACGACACTCCAAAATGACGAAATGGGCATTGTTTAGCGTGAAAAAATTTTCAACGAAATTATCAATTTTTCGGTGATTTTTTGCCGACTTTTGGCACAAATTGAGTGGAAAGAAGCGTTGTACTTGAGACACACTCTTGCTGTCTAATTAGATTTTTGAAAATTTGAAAAAAAAATTCTTTTTTTTTTTTTTAATTTTTTTGGAGAAATTTTTTTTTTTGCAACATGGCCAAAGTTTCGCAAGGATCAATTGTTGTGCACCCTATAATAACCTCAACATCAAAACCACCAGAAAACAACAATTTTGGTCATTACGACCCTACGATACTCCAAAATGACGCAAACTAATTTTCACCGAAATTCTGGATTTTTACGTCATTTATTTCACAATTTTAAATTTGTTTTTCTGGTTTTGCCTATAATGAGACATTGCAGCCAGGAAAACTAAACTTTTGATCTTGTCCCGTGCATTAAAATGAAAATATTTTCATATTCAGAATATCTGAAGAGTTTCACGCTCCACCAATTTCCCATTTTCCAAATGCTTGAATTTTCGAGTTTTGCTACTTTTTGGGCACTATCCCCGCTATTTATTATTAATTTCTCCTTATTTGCTCAAATTCTGAGCGGATAGATTGGAAACATATTTGCCCTCCCTTATTCCCTCTCTTTTTTTTCTTCTTCTTCCTATTCTCCCACTTCTCGTTATGGCGAAAGGAAATGAGAGCTGACATTCATTTTTTGTTCTATTCTACTGACAGATATCCCGCTACATAGCTACATGTTTCTCTGAAATTGCCAGGGAAATCGAAAAAAACGCCGAAAAAAATTGTTTTTTTTTTTTTGGGTTTTTGGTTTCTATTTTTTGCCTTTCTGCACCGGAATTCATCGCGGTGAGAAAAGGTAGAGTCACAATAGTGTTTATCTGGTAAAATAAGGCTCCCAGAATAATTTTAGGATTTTAAAAATTTTGAAAAAAATTGTTTTTTTTTGAAAAATAAAAAAAAAACCTTTTTTTTTCAAAACTTTCTGTTTGCTTTCAGAATGATGAACTAGATTTAAAATCATGACTCCCGTTAAAACGCGCTTGATTGGACCATTTTCAGCCGAGTTAGAGAACTTTGAATATCAACGGGTACCCTTGAGGAGGATGATATTAAAAGTACTGTAACTCGGCTGAAAATGGTACGATCAAGGCTAAAACTAGTTTATATTACAGTCTGAATTTTAGTGCTTCAAATTATAAACAAATCTAGCATTTTCCAAACAAATATGTCATTTTCCGAAAAAAAAATTTTGGGTCCTAAAAAAACTTTTTTTCAACAATTCAAAAAAAAACAATTTTTTTTTTCAAAATATTTAAAACAGCTAAAACCATTGGGACATCTTGTCAATAAAACTATGAAACATGTGCACACAACTTTTGAGTCTCCTAACCCTCTCCATTCAAAACTTATAGCCCTTATTAAAAATGGACTTGCTTACTTGCTGTAAGCAAAAAAAAAGTCCGTAAATTTTCGAATTGCTCGTTATTTAAAGCGCATTTTGAAGAATAAATTTTTAGAAACAGAAACAATAAAACCGTACCTGCCCTCTTCGAAAAAAAAATTAGGAGAAAAACATTTTTTTTAACTGTTTTATCAATTTTTCGAAAATTTTCCAAGAAAATGCAAATTTTTAATTCTAAAGATCTAGCAGCAGCAAACTTTAATTGGGGTTGTTATAATTATTATTGGAAAACCCGAGTCTACACTCATTTCCCGTACCGCCTTTCTGCAAAAATAAGGACTGGGAATTTTAAAAATGGCAGCACTTTTGAGCAGCCACGCAGAGAGAAAGAGAGAGAGAGAGGGAGACTCGAAAAACAAAAAGTTCCCGTGCTCTTTATCACACTTATTGTCGGCGCCAATTTGATCCCATTTATCAACACATTTAATCACTGCGTTTCGCAATTTATTACACTTTTTTGCGGGGCCAAGCAATTGGTGTTTTCATCGTTAGCTTCTTTTTCTCTTGATTCCTAATTTATAGTGTTTTTATGTAGTTTTAATCTTTATTTTTCTATTTTCTTTTCAGTTTTGAGCAGAACCTTCTAGATTCCCAGTTTTTTGAATTTCTAAGTTACCAGGCTAATTTCAAAGTTTTTATCTGTTTCAATCGAGTTCCATTATCAACAAAAAAAATGAAACCCCGCCCATTTTTTGTGCATTTTTATTTTTTGCGTGAAAAAAGTGGGCGGGGTTTCATTGTTTCATTTTCCTTTTCATTTTTTTTTGGCATTTCCAATTTTTTAAAACTCTATATGAATCAGAGGCTCTCATGTGAATTTTTCTTCCTTTTTTTATTCTCACATTTTTAGATGTTTTTCTTCTTTTTTTTTGCTTGTTTGTAGCCCATTTTAACCCTGATTTTTGGTTAACTTTTCAATTTTTTTTTCAAAAATGTTGAATTTTTTTTTGAATTACCGCCGCTCCAATAGATGCTGTTCGGTGGAGCGCACTGGCATTACAGCGTTTTTTTTTTAAATTTTCTCCAGCATTCATGTAGGTAGAAATTGTGTTTTTGAGGGCTTTAAATCTTCTGATTAGACTTGAAAAATCTTCAAATTAGACTCGATAAATTTTCTAATTAGACCTAAAAATATCCTAATTAGACTCAAAAAGTTTTCTAATTAGAGCCCCGGAACTGTCATAATTAGACTCAAAATTGTCCTAATTAGACTAGACGAATCTTCTAATTAGACCCAAAAATTACATAATTTGACTAGAAAAATCTTCTAACAAGACTCAAAAACTCATAATTAGACTCGGAAAATTCCTAATTAGACTTAAAAATCTTCTAATTAGACTCGAAAAATCTCAAAATTAGACTCAAAAATCTTCTAATTAGAACTAAAAATCTCCGAATTTGGCCCAAAATCTCCTAATTGGACTCGAAATTCGCAATTTTGAAATTAGCTGCCAAAAAGCTTCTAATTCGTCTAATTACACTCAAAAATCTTCGAATTAGACTTGGAAACTTCCTAATTAGACCAAAAAATCACCTAATTGGACCCAATACTCTCCTAATTGTAAGTAGATTCAAAAATCTCAAAAATCGACTTTAAAGTTTTCTAATTAGATTGAACTGCATGAAAGTATTAGAAACCAATTTCTGAATAACGGAAATTTTTTTAGTCCCTACGACACTCCAAAATAACGCAAGGAGCGTTGTTTACCGTAAATCGACACTAATTTCATTTTTAGCGAAAAACTTGTTTTTTTTAATGGATTTTTACGTGTTTTTCAAAACGATTTTTGGTCATATTTCCAATAATTTATGAATTTTTGGTATTTTTCAAATAAAAATCGATCAGAAATCTCTCTCCTAATTAGACTCGAAAGACACCATTTGGATTTGATTTTTAGCGAAAATCTCCGTTTATATGCATTTTTGAACTGTTTTTAACGCTTTTTTGGATCAAAGTTTTATTAGCACGTGGATTTGAGCCATTTTTAACCCGAATTCTCAAAAATTTCCTAATTAGACTCTAAATTCTCCTAATTAGATTGACCTGTCCGAAAGTGCCTAATTAGACTGCAAACTGGTTGTTTTGGTGTTAAAAATGTTGAAAAACCAAAGCTACCAAGAAGGGCATTTTTAATTGCGATTTTTGAAAATTTGTCGTAAAATCTGTTGCCAGGTCCGCAGACACCATGTGGCTGGCAATGCAGATACAATGTAACATTTTGCTTTTTTTTATTGTTTTAGGTGGTTTTTGATTGTTTTTTGCAGATTTTAATTTAAAATGTAGGTTTTTGTTCAAAATTATCGAAAAAAAATTTCTAAAAAAAAATTATTTTTTCGAAAAAAAATTTTTTTTTCAAAAGTCAGCAATTGCTCGTAGAACATAAAGCATCATTTTCATCCCTATTATTCTATCGCCTTATCCATTTCCACAAGCTTATCCCCTCTCCCTAAAGTTCCGAGAATTGATGAGTTAGCGGATAAAACCAAACCATTCTCAAAAATTTCTCTGTAAATATTTTTTAAGCTCTTTTCAGACTTCCAAACTGAATACCAATCACCCTGGTTTTCGAGCATCTAGCACACATTTTTCCATCCCAAACGCATCGAATTTCGCCTTTCCGGGAACTTTTAAAATGGGGGGGGGGGGGGGGGGTGGCGCGGGAATGACACTTTAGAGCTCATTAAAAGAAATGAAAGTTGACGTTTTTTTGTTCCGTCTCTCTATTTTTCTGGTTCCAACAACTCGTTAAAGTAAGAAAGGAATGAAAAAGTCATATCCACGTCAAAGTAGTCTTACCCCTTTTTTTCCTTTTTGGCCTGACGCATACGGATAATCTTTTTCACGTTTTTCTATTTTTTTTTATTTTGCCTACGTACATGAATGTTCCCTCTAAAAACGGTTGCCAAAAAAAAAAAATTTTTAATTAAAAAAATTTTTTTTCACTTTTAAAAAATCTTTTTTTTTTCGAACCATTGCAAAATTTATAAATTTTATTCTAACGAGTAAATTAGATGGTTTTTTTGTTGCAAAAAAAGCGTTAAATATCTCAAAAAAGCCAAAAATTGCGATTTTACAAATCCAAAATGACGAAAAGGGCGTTGTTTAACGTGCATCAAATTTTCAATGAAAAAATCGATTTTTCGCCGTTTTCTTGCTTGTTTTTGGCACCAATTAAGAGAAAAAGAGGTTGCAAACTCAAAATGCACTTATCTATCCAATAAAGTGTGAAAAAATTGAAAAAAAAAATTTTTTTTTTCACTTTTTTTTAAATTTAAAATAAATGGTTCTTTCGCAAAAATGCGTTGAATATCTCAACCTCTCTATTCTTTATTTTGCCTACGTACATAAATGTTTCCTCTAAAAACGGTTGCCAAAAAAAAAAACAAAAAAAAGATAAAACTTTGAAAAAAATATTTTTGCAAACATTTTTAGGCGGTTTTCAAGTCTAATTAGACAATTCTTGAGCAATCCCGTCTAAATATGACTGAAATCCATATTTTCCTGAAAATTTGAGCCACAAAACGTCAAAAATCCCTTTAAAAAACGAAATTTTCGCTAAAAATCCAATAGGTGTCGATTTACGGTAAACTACGCTTCTTGCGTCATTTTGGAGTGTCGTAGTGACGGAAAAATTCCCATTTGTTTAGAAATGTCGTTTTTTCAATCTCTACGACACTCCCATATAACGCAATGCGTGCTGTTTAGCGTAAACCGACACCGAATTGAATTTTAGCGAAAATTTGGTATTTCGGCGGATTTTTAAACTTTTTTTTTGGCTCAAATGGTAATTTGCCATTGTCTACAATTTTAGAATAATAACTCCAAATTTCTAGAATTGACACTTGTATTTGTAGTAGTCAAAATGCAAATTTTTTCCCCCAAAAACCCATGTTTTTTCTCTTCTTTTTAATTTCTTTCTGTTTTTTTTTGTCTCTCTCGCTTTGTCTTTGTCTTTACTCACTCACCCAATTTGAACTATTTTGGAGTTTGGAGCAAACTGGATTATGGGGGAACTTTTTTTTTCTTTTTTTTTCCTTCTAAATGTTCCGTTCAATAATTTTTTTCCCTGCCAAAAGCTACAGCTACAATTCCTAATAAGACTGTCACATTTTTTTTGTTTATTTTTCCCATCCCATCATCTCCACGGGGTGTCAAGACCATGAAGACATATTTTTTTGACGTGCTAATTTTTCTTTTCTTTCCGGTTTTTTTCCTTAAATTTTCTTTTTTTATTCCTTAATTTTCTTTGTTCTATTCAAACCTTGAAAAATTGAATCTAATTAGACTTTAAAAAAATCGAAAGTTCAAGATTTTCTTTGTTTCGATTTTCGATCATTTTCCTGCTTTTCAAAAAAAAAATGCTTACAGATGGAATGCAACGATTCGCGGCTATTCGACACCAGCAACAATGCCACGTATTTCGTCATTGAACAGTTTTACAAGTTTCGATAGTGAGTTCTTTTTTCAAAAAAAAAGAGCCGCAAAAACAAGGAAAAAACTAGAGAAAATGATAAAACATCAATTCGGTGGTTCGAATTTTTGTGGCTCCATTTCATTCCATTCCATTCCGCGAGCTAAAAAAAACCAAAATTACAGTAGTGTGGATTGTCGAAAACAATTTTTCGATAATCGGCCAATTCGTCAAATTTTTCGATAATAAAATATCGAAAATATTTTCGATAATTTTCGACATTATCGGCAATTATCGATAATTATCGAAAATGGAATGCTTTATTTTGCCAAGAGCAGTTCTATTCCGAGCAGTTCTATTCCGGGCAGTTCTATTCCGGGCATTTCTATTCCGGGAAGTTCTATTCCGGGCATTTCTATTCCAGGCAGTTCTATTCCGGTTCATCTAGTGCCGAATAGCTGCCAAATAGCCGCCAGATAGCTGCCAAATAGCTGCCAAGTCATGGGGACCAGTCGCCCCATGGAGGCTATAAGTATTTTCTATATCCGACACCTCACGGGTTCTGACGTTCGCTATGCTTTGCAGAAGAGAGGCGGTCCGTCTACCCGTATTATCGAAAATTTTCGATAACTATCGATAATGTCAAAAATTATCGAGGAATTCATTGAAGCTGGTTTCGATAAATTTGAATATTTTATTATCGAAAATTATCGAATTTCGATAATTTTATCGAAGAATTTATCGAAACTGCTTCGAAAATCCACACTGAATTACAGTAATCATCCTTTTCGTTTCAGCCTCTACTCAAACGTTCATCCATTCCTCTCGTTCATCCTCTGCGTTCTCGGTCTCGCTGCCAACGTCATTCACATTATGGTCTTGACGCGACCGAGAATGCGTCACTCATCCGTTCATACCGTACTCGTATGCATCGCAATTTCAGACATGGGCACAATGACGTCATACTTGGTGGGTAATATTACAGCAGCTGCAACACACAGTTGAAATTAGTGCGACCGTAACCCATTAAAAAGTGTTGAAACGATTGTGAAATTACGACAGTTACGACGCTCCCATGTTCCTCAGTTTTTTTTTTGCACGAGCGTCTTAATATGTCCATTTCAGATGTACATTAGCCGCTTTGAATTCCTGGCGGATCGCGAGGGATACTCGTACATTTGGGCATTATTCCTCAAATGCCACGCCATGCTATCGATCGCCCTGCACGCCATCACACTGTACCTGGTAGTGCTGATGGCTTTCATTCGGCTATCAGCGATGAAGCTGACCACTTCCAGATGGCTGGATCATACAAGAGCATTGTGGGTTACTGTACTTTTTTTTGGAATTCATCATTTTTGTTTTTTTGTGTTCCAGAACCAGTGCAATATTGATCGCACTTTTCGTCTTTGTCATGTGTGTACCGACTCTTTTGGCGCATCAAATCGACGAAACCACAAGAGGAGTGACAATGACTGGAGGAATATATTACAAGTACAGTGTGGGATTTTCAACTCTGATGATGCGAAATGGATGTTTTTTGATGAAAGCCAATCTTTGGCTCACTGGGATCTTTTTGAAGGTGAGTCTTTTTTTTTCGTGGTAGGCCTATTACATATACCGATCCCACTTCCAGGCAATCCCCTGCATGCTCCTCGTCACTTTCACCATCGCCCTAATCTTCCGCCTTCGCGAGAACAATGAGAAACGAAAGATATTGATAAAAGAGGAGAGAGCAAAGAAGAGAGGCGACTTCACCACCTACATGCTTCTATTGATGGTCACCGTATTCCTTTTCACCGAACTTCCACAGGGAATCATGGCAATTTTGAACGCGCTGTTCACCACACAATTCCACCAAATGGTATACTTGAATCTGGCCGATGTTCTTGATCTTTTATCACTCATCAACTGTTATGTCGCCTTTCTCGTCTACAGTTTCACGTCTTCACGGTATCGTCAGACACTTTTCAGTCTTTTGCCATTGACAAGGTGAGCATTTTCAACTTCACGTCACTATAGTCGGAAGCTAGTTGCCCGCTTTACAACGAGTTTGGTTCCTTTAATTAATAAAAAATGGCACGAGAATTCAAAAAATATGATTTTATTGTCCTAAAGGAGCAATAAGTAGAAAACAAAGAATAATAAAAAGAGAAAACAGAAAGCTCTGCGCGACGGAACATCGTTGTAAGCTCCCCGTGTGCGGCCTTAAAAACACCAGAAACTCTCTACTAAAATCATTAAATTTCAGAATTTCCTATTCTGGCATCTCTACCCGTCAAGGAACTCTCAAATCGGTCCCGCATTCGCATCCAAATGCCCAATCGGGAGCCAAGACAATCATCCAGAGGGCCAATTCAGCAGAAGTCACTTCTGCCCGATCTCCCCTTGTGGCCACATCACGACCAAATTCAGCACAACCAGTAGATTTCTAATTTTCTATTCACCGAGAATCTCTGCTTTATTGTACATTTTTCGAAACGGGAACACCTCATGAATATTTCAATCTACCCAAAAACGAAAAAAGCCAAACAATTGATCCAATAAATTGCAATTAAGTTGCATTACTCTAAAACTTCTATTATAATTGATTACACAAAATATTGAAAATTGCCCTAAGGGTCCACAAAAAACAGCTAGCTACTAGTCGGTTTAAACAAAATGCGACACGAACGGTCGTGAGATAGAGATAAACAAGGATGGATAAAAACAAAATTCGGGGATTACATTCTTAAGCGTTGATACGCTTAGCTCCCAATGTGGTCGTGTACTTGTAAGCGAGCTCCGTGGTGAGGTCCTTATAACGATTGTGTTGAGATCCATTACTCTCGGCAGCTTCCGGAGCGTCGTGCCTGAAATATTATGAACGTGAATATGAGGAGGCGGGAGGTGAAGTTTTCAAATAATAAACTTACGTCTTCTCGGTCCACAGAGTGCGTCCACGCTTCGCGTACTCGTTCGCCACGTACAGCGGAGTTGGCAAGGAAGTGGTGAGAGCCACGATTTGGTGATGATAGCATAGAGTGTAAGTGAGCTCTTCGAGTCGATCCATTCCGGCGTTGCAGTCGTCAGCCAAAACCGTGTAGAGCGGAGTCTTGGCAGTTCCCTGTAGTATAGACGATTTTTGTCTAGACATTTACAAGTTTTTCAAATTAAATGTCAAAAATATTGTCGGTCCGCCAAAATGGTCAAACACGCTCCGCTGAACTCAACGCTATCCGATTTTCATGTTGGTCTGCAAATTATTTAATTTCGCGTTGAACTTATACGTGAAATGAAATAATTTGGAAACCAAAACAAAAATCACATAGAGTTGAGTTCAGCGGAGCGCGTTTGACTATTTTGGCGGGCCGACAATAAGTATGCATCTATTTTCAAAATGTTTGTGCAAACCTGGAGTGTACTGTGCGAGTTCAAGAAAAACTGTTTGCACGCTGGATTGGTTACACACGTGTCGAGAACAATTCCTGGCGGGATGTTCATCTCTGTGGCCCTAGATCCTGGAGAAATCTGAAAATAAAACATTATAGATATCCTATGGTTTCAATTGTTCTTGCGTAGTCTTTGAAGAAGCGGTAAGAATGATCTTTGGTGACAACAATGTAGATCATCTTGGTGGTAGGACAGAATTCCTGGATAATGGCACGAGCCAAAGGAATTTCGTATGCGATAATAGCGGCATGTGCGCCGTCTGGAGCTCCACTGCGATAGATGATGATTCTTTTCGGGAAGGACTTGCGATTCTCCTGATACATTTCCAACGTATTTTTCAAAACGTCTTCAATAGAGGCCATCGTCTAAAAGGAAACAACTTATAGGTTACCGTAAAAAATGTATTAATATAATGTATTCGTGGCGGAGTGAAAATTTTTGCACGTCTTTATAAGAAAAAATAAAGAAATAACTGAAGAAATTAAGAGATTTTTCGTCTCCCAGTTTCACGTGAAATGTCACTCCGCCACGAATCCATTATAGAGGCTCTTGAGTCTTTATTTTCAACTCTCACGCCTTTATTACAGGGGTGCTTAAATTAAAGGGTACACCTCAAAATTTTCGGGTACATTCCACTAAAGCCCCCGAAACATTTCATTATACCCCCCCCCCCCTCATATCAATATGCACCCCCGCCAAGTTGAAATGGAAGATTTCAATATAACACCCCACCCATATCAATATATGCCCCCACTATGGACGGTGGCGCAGCGGGGGGATATAAAAATTTTCATCTTGGCTGAGTATCAAATGCAAGAAGCCAAATTGTGGAAGTAAACAGCTCGATTTTTTATCGATTTTCTTTCGTTTTCTTTTAATTTTTGTTAGATTTTCGAGTTTTTTCCTTCTTTTTTTGAATCGTTGATGCTTCCTACATGAGAAACAGTCTGATTTGGTTTATTATTTTTATTTGTTCTTGGTTCTTCAACCAATTCTTACTTTAACGAGGCCATCGAAAATTTGTTTGTTTTTTTTTTCTATTTTTGTCGTTCACGCTTTGAATATGCGTTTCTAAGCATTTATTGATGCCCGGGAATTTCAGCGGCAACGCGCCGGAAGCATGTGTGACACTTCAAATTGGCGACCGGAGGGAGCTGGGCGGAAGTTTGCTTTGCGGGTTGATTTTTTTGGGATTAAAAGCCTAAAGGTGAACATAAAAGTATAGGAAAAGGTTACAGGGAGCCGATTAAACACTCAAGGATCCTAGCAAACTCCCTCCCAGCTCCCCCCGGTCGCATTATGCCCACCGCCATTTCAATATAAACCCCCACCAGTGGTGGGGGGTTATAAAATTGTTTTGAAATAACTGAGTATCAAACGTAAGAAACGAAACTGAGCGATGAAAATCTCATCCCTAATCAAAATCAGACGTAGGATTCAACTGGGAGAGATCTTGGACATTTCAATAAGCCCACCCACGTGGGGTGGTATAACAAAATGGGTGTTTGGGGGTGTATAATAGAATGATGTGTGGGGCTATAATGAAAGATTACCAGGGAATTCAATATGACCCCCCAAATGGAATTTTCCCAAATTTTCAAACATTGTCGGCCCGCCAAAATGGTCAAACGCGCACCGCCGAACTCACTACTACGTCATTTTCATTTTGGTTCCCAAATTATTTCATTTCACGTATAAATTCAACGTGAAATTAGATAATTTGGAGACCAAAATGAAAATCGCTTAATAAATAGTACTGTTTCGAGGGAAATTTCAAAAACAAAAGTTCCGCTATAATGCAATAGGAACGACAGGAAGTATAACAAATCCAAAAATTATCAAATTTTCTTTTTAAATCATCAATTTTTCACTTTTTTGAAGACTAGGAATATGTCTCTCTGAGAAACATGAACCTAAAAGTATGGCTCTATTACAGGGGTGATTTTAATACAGTTTTAAGGCTTTGGGGCGTTTCAAAACCTTAGTGAATTTTTTGCGCTAGATTTTCGCAAGCAGTGGAGCGAAAAAACGAATATTTCTCAACTGAACGCAGTGCAAAAATGCGAGCGGGTGTGTCGTCTCGTTATCTCGGCGTCTATTACAATTTTTGCGCGGGCGGATATGGTAGTCGGTAAGATTACTGAACCGAAGATAGAGTATAACCAAAGAATAAAACATACATCCTGTCCAACTGGGGCGAGCACAAAGTCGCCAGTAAACTCGTGATTGCTCTTGGCATTGGAGGCATATCCGATGA
Source organism: Caenorhabditis japonica (assembly GCA_963572235.1). Classification (NCBI taxonomy): domain Eukaryota; kingdom Metazoa; phylum Nematoda; class Chromadorea; order Rhabditida; family Rhabditidae; genus Caenorhabditis; species Caenorhabditis japonica. Next base: position 17,449,193 of record OY754343.1, on the reverse strand, counting down.
TCAGTGGATTGAGGTATCCCTTGCCCTCCATCACAAATTTGGTTCCTGGGGGTGGAGCAGACACTCCGACCCCGACAATGAGTTGATCCTCAGTCATGCTCTTCTTGCTGTCAGTAACTGTATAGTTGAGACCACCCAACTTCACGTTCGTTTTGTTAATCACATTTTCCATTGTCAATCTCTTTGCCTGCCTTACAACAGATAAAGCCTTTGACATTTTCATATCTTGAATGATCATCTCGCTGTTGCGCTCCAAAAGCTTGATTTTTGCTAAACAATTTTTTAAAATTATGTTTGAAAATTTTCAGTGAAAACTAACGATGCAAATGTGTGATACTGTCATCAGTGATCAAAAAGACAAACTTGCAGGAACTCTTGATAGCAAAGTTTAATTTCTCCTCAATCGTGTCGATGCTAACCAATTGGAATTCTGCCGGTGGGCCCACTGACATTCCCCTTTTGTTACAAGTGTCAACAAACTGTGCGACGAAAGTCCTAAAAGAGGGTATACATAGTCAAATGTTATGGACCTATTCACAAAACCGGGAAAAAAAAGAAAAAAAATTGCGGGAAAAATCGGAGAATGCTCCGATTAACCTGGAATTTTGGGAAATATTGGAAAAAATTCTCCTGCACACCCTCAAACAATTTTGGACCAAAATATCGCATTTTTCTGAAAATTTTTTAAATCGATATTTCGGCAATTTTTTTCCGGTTTTGTGAATAGGTCCATTAAAATAAAATAATTTTGTAACTCACTGCATATCGTGTGCGTTGAATTGAGAGCTGCCCGTTCCGACGGCATAAGCTGCCCACACTTTCGGCATAGCGGCTGGCGTATGTAAGGTTGCGGGTGCACGCCACTTTCCGGCTTCGCTTCTCACGGCACGACCGCTAGAATAGTTGATCTCCTTTCCGTCCATTTCGCGTCCATTAATCTTTATAAAATTGAATTTACTAACATTGTGAAAAGAAAAAAGTTGCAACGCGGTGTTTGCGTACATTTAAAATTCAAACGAAAATGGGAACATTTCTCTTCATTTTTTATGATATTTCTTTAATTGCCGTTTGAATTTTCAAAAATACGCAACAACCGCTTTGCAATTGTTTTGTTTTCCCAATATTTACCATCAAAGGCTGTGGGTACACTTTAATTCCAAGGTCCATCAAAAGTGAATTCTCTTCATTCAATCCAATGGCATTCTTTCCAGTAACGATCAGTCTCTGACGAACATCCGGCAACACGGCACACTCCTTCGTCGTTTTCTGGCTTTGCACGCTCGTTTGTTGTGGAATACTAACACGCTGGTTTTTGGAGATGAACAGCAATTCGGTGGGGAAGAAGTTCTTGTTTCCACGTTCTTTGCAGATGAGCAAATTCGCGTTCGGATACCTGGAAAATAAAAAATTATAGTCTGACAGTCTGAGCGGATACTGACTTGAGCTGAATTTGGTACTTCGAAGCCAAATACTGCTCAACCGTTTGGGTAGTTCCATCCTTCAACTCGAATTTCGCTTTCGATGGGCAATCGTGGTGGATTCCCTCAATTTTCAAGTGACGAGTACGACCAGTGTACGTCGAAAAGACATCAAGTCCTTTCATGACTTGGAACGCCTTTTCTCTTTCAAAGTCAGTCAGACCATTCGACGGATCTTTTCGGAGAATTTCGTAAATCTTCGTGACCACAGTCTGCTCCTTGTGGAACGCCGCTTTCATTGCGTCAACCACGACAGATGGGTTGTTTTGACCACGTCCAAATGGTCCTTCAATAAACTGAACAGTCTTCTTAATACCAGGCAGAAGAGCCTTTCCGTCTCCGACATCGATACAGTCGTTTGAATGAAATCCACTTTCGGTCGGCTGGATGAAGTAAACTTTTCCATGCTCGAAGCAACCAAAACGAGATGTTTCTCTAATGCAGTTTTGATTCATTGCGAGCTCTAAAAACTGAGCGTACGCACGATTGTTCGCTTCAATGTTGGAGTCGGCCGTGCGACTTGCCAAAACTTGACTGGAAATCTGCATACTTCCAATCTTGCTCGCATAGACTTCGAGTTGGATAATTGGCAAAGATTCCAGATCTTTATTTTTGGTCAAAGCACCGTTAATCTCCATGATTCGATCTTTCTTCTCTTGGTCGGGGAAAAGGTCAATGGTGGTGAATAGAATACTCTGACCGTCGTAAATCAGTCTGTTTCCTTCATCCATTCGGAAGAAATCCTTATTTGTCTCGACAGCGTGGAAGAAAATGTTACAGCACTTCTCGTGTCGATCCAACACCACAAAGTCCTCCTTTCCTTTCTTAGTGAAAACAGCCTCTTTGTTGGAAGCCAGATCCGCTTTCGCGTGAACCATGTAATGGTACACAGTGACATCTTTCTCGAGCTCGACTCCAAAGATATTCGATTGGATTTCTGTCTGCTTTCCAGTAGTTCCAGGAGCATTCGGAGCTATGTAAAATTTTGGAGCAATGTCGACCTGTAATTGAATTTGGAAAGCGAAAGCGTGAAAATAGTTCCCCTTACATTAAGCTGTCTCAAGCGCTTGATACAAGCATCATTTCCTGTCTGATGCATAGTTTCCTGTACATCTCCCGGAACAGGGCCCGCAGTCGCATGAAGAATCGGCGGGGTGACAGTCGGTGGTACAGTAACCGGGGGAACCGCAACAGGCGGAAAAGCGACTGGCGGCATTGGTGGAACGGGTGGCATTGGACCCATCTTTTATCTTTTGCTAGTTTTTGTTCCTGAAAATATTAGGTTTTGGCCAAAAATCAAATTTTTCCGGTTGTATTGATTAATCGTCGACCCGCCACGACGGTCAAATGCGCTCCCCTGAACTTCGTGATTTCCATTTTGGTTCCAAAACATTTGAATTTATATACTTGGTATAAAGTGCTGCAAACTCGCTCCATTAGAACAACCAAAGAGACGGCCGCGTAAGAGGCGAGAGAGTGCGGCGTTTTATATCGAGTATAATGCCGCGTCCAAAGTTTGAAAAAATTCCTGAAGTCATGAGTTTTTTTGCAGTCGAAAGTTCCGAAAATTTTCCCAGAAATAACAGGCGCGCACAAATGAAACCGGCGTTACCGTATTAGTTGTTGCGAAGGACCTACGGTAACGTATGTTTCAACTGTGACCGCCTGTTATTTGGACTCGGCATAAGCACATGCCGAAATTCGGGCCGGGTCGGTAAAAAATTTCCCCGGCCCGGCCCGATTAATTTTTATTTCGGTTTTTTTTTCAATTAAAAACAAATATTCGAAGTAATTTCGTCGTTATAATGGATTCGAGGCGAAGTGACAATTTTTATCACGTTTTTATTCGAAAAAATAAAGATATTTTTTTGGCTCACAGTTTCACGTAAAATTCGTTTGCTGCGATTACATTTTTTATTATTTTTAAGCAGGTATTTTCTCTTCATTTCACGTATTATAAAATTTTCCCGGCCGGGCCGGAAAAATATTTCACAATTGGTCCGGCCCGCGACATGTCTGGGCATAAGTTAAATAATTTGGGAACCATAATGAAAATCACGAAGTACAGAGGAGCGCATTTGGCCGTCGTGGCGAATCGACAATAACTATTTTTACCATTTCCTCAAATATCGAGTCAAACTTTTCAGAGTAACAATAAAGCCATTATTAAACTTTTTTAAGCCGCGTTTAAACTTTTTCAAGGTGTTCTAATCTTTTCATGCTAACATCAAACTTTTTCAAAAGGCTCTCGGACGTTTCGAAAGTAGACGTTTCGAAAGTGCGACGTTTCGAAAGTGTGACGTTTCGAAAGTGCGACGTTTCGAAAGTGTGACGTTTCGAAAGTGGACTTTTCGAAGGTTTTTCTGGATTTTGTCGTCGCGGTGTTTGAGGAATTTTCCTTAAAAAGCTTATTAAAATGATTGTGTGAAACACCGCTTCGACAAAATCCAGAAAAACCTTCGAAAAGTCCACTTTCGAAACGTCACACTTTCGAAACGTCACTTTCGAAATGTCTACTTTCGAAACGTCCGAGAGCCTTTCAAAATGCTGTCATACTTTTCTAATGTAAGCCATTTTCAAACTATTCTAACCCATTTCGAAACTTTTTGAAGCTTATTTGTTACATGAAAAGGTTTGATAAAAAAACATAAAATACAAGCCTGTGACATGTGGCGACTAAGTCGCCTACGTCAAATATGTATTTTTTGTTTTTATTTTGAGTAAGGTAAGCATTACTTTTCCCTAACTCCCCGAGTTTCTCGTGACCCTTGTGGTAAAGTGGTTAACATGTTTGAACCGTCAATAGAAGGATCGCTGGATCGGGTTTTGTTTAATTCAATCCCGTGTGTGAGACACACAAACAAACATACATTTTGTCAAAGTCTCAATAATTACATGCATGGCAAATGAAATAAATATGGTCCTGTAAATAACAGCAAAGTACGAAAAATCAATGGGTTTTCACAAAATGGCAAAAAAAATCTATATTGGAGAAACTGGGTGAATGCTCAGCTTTGGGAAATAATCTTTAAAATACTCCCGGACATGATATGCTTAGAAAATCTTGGGCCAAAAATCGGTATTTTCTGAAAGTTTTAAAGCGATATTGCGGGAGTATTTTTGACATAACTCATGGCGTGTTCGGGACTACGCTTCAGACAACTTTTTTGAGATCAAATTTTTGAACGCCAACTGAGCGCTGCAAACCCGCTCCCTTCGCGCAGTGGAGGACGCGGTCACGTTGGCTACGAAAGAGCGCAGTATGTTGAGAGAGAGTGGCCGATGTTTCGCTCTGATTTCTCGGAATGTCACTCCAAATTTATGTCAAATTCTTTGTTCGATTCGAGCGAGTTTTCAGCATTTTATACCAAGTATGGCCAAACTGGCTAAACTGGCCAAAAATGGCTAAAGTAAAAGTTGTTAGAAGAACGCTCTGCACTGTGGAGACACAGACACATAGGAAACGGCGAGAATTCCAGTCTCCGAGTTTTCCCCAAATTTTCACGTTTTTTTCGGACTTTTTATGGAAAAATAGGAAAAAAAATTATTGAAAAACTGGCATTAATATTGGCAATAAAATTGCTCCGAAAGGGAAAAAAACGGCTCCGGGACATTTCGCAGCCAACCTCCTTATATACACACTCTCTCGTTTCTCTGACCATGCGTGTTTATCAATAACATGTTTACTAATTGTGTAGTCGACCGCTGAGAGAGAAGTGATATTCGTGTAATCGTGTTTACCGGCTGCGAAACGTCTCGGCTGCGAAATGTCTGGCTGCGACCCGTCTGGCTGCGAAATGTCCTGGAGCCAAAAAAAACGACGTCAAAACGAGGGAAAATGGCTAAAAATGAAAAATAAACTTTGAAAAACAGACCGCGTGCGACACGCGTCGCTTACAGTAATTATTTTTCGTTGCGAGACCCAACTGGGAAAAGCGAGTATGTTCCTTTAAAAAATAATGTTTTTTGTTGCAAATTAAATTTTTTTTTTCATTTCTTTTTCTTTTCGAAAAGTTTTTATTATTTATTTTCTGTTCTTTTTTTTTTTTTTTGAAAAAAAGGTTAATTTTTTCCCGCTTGTGTGAGGTTTGACCTGACCTTCTAAAAGCCCCCTGAAAGGTTTCTGGAACGAAGATGGAAGTAAAAAAAAGAAATTAAAAAATCGAATAAAATATTTATTGCAAAAATTGATTAACTTCTCGATCAAACGGAAGCGCATCTATATTCCGGGTTTCGTGAGCAATCCATGAGTTTACCGCAAATGCTCGAATTTTTGATCGCTTTGCTCGCGGTAAGATTTTTTCAAGTTTTTTTTTATCAAAGTAAATGTTTAATATTTAAAGGTTATCATCTTTTTCAGCAATTCTTTCTCACCACAACAACCGCGCACATTTTACTGTCACAGTGTGGTGGCAAGAAGAAAAAGCACGAGTCGAACAAGTCGGAAGCCACTGAAAAAGAAAAGTCGGATGAAGAGGATTCGGATGACGAGTCCGAAATGAAGAATGCCAAGAAGAAGAAGAAGAAATCAAAGGGAAAAGGAAAAGGAGGCGGCGGTGGAGGTAGCAAAAAACCGGCTGGTGCGAGTGGAAACGCACACAAAGTACCGAAAAACATGGCCGCCATTGCGGGTACCAACGATCCCAACTATCAAACGCTGGCCGGACTCAACAATGATGCCGTTTTTGGAGCGAATAAGGGTGGAGGTGGTGGAGCTGCTCCAGCTGGCGGGAATGGTCCAAAGGCTCCAGCGCCTGGTGCCAAGCCTGGAATGGCTGGAACGCAGGATCCGAACTATCAGACGCTGGCTGGACTCAACAATGATGCAGTTTTTGGAGCTGGAAATGGTGGCGGTGGAGGTGGCGGAGGCGCTGGAGCCAATATCCGACCAGGACAACCAGGAAAAGCAGCCACCAATGACCCGAATTATCAGACACTTGCCGGACTCAACAATGACGCGGTATTTGGGCCTGGCGGAGGTGGTGGAGGTGGAGCACCAAAAGCACCAGCGGCTGCCGGCGGAAAAGCCGCCACCAACGATCCCAACTACCAGACGCTCGCCGGACTCAACAATGATGCCGTTTTCGGAGCGAATAAGGGTGGAGGTGGTGGAAACGCTGCGCCAAAAGTTCCTCAAAACATCGGCGCCAAAGCTGCCACCCATGATCCGAACTATCAGACGCTGGCCGGTCTCAATCAGGATATTTTCGGAGCTGATAAGAAAAAGTTTTAATTGTGGTTTCGTTTTGTAATTTTAATAAAATGGAGCTTGCAATGTTTAATTCACTGGGTTTTCGGGATTTTTTTTGCGAATTTTATTTGCTAATCATTCGCACGTAGCTGACACTTGCACTTTAGCTGTTGAAGACTCAAAAAACGCTGAAAATTCGAGAAATCTGTTGTTATTGCGCGCGCTAAAACTTTCAAAAAATGGTTAAAACTCAGAAAAAACCGCTAAAATCTCAAAGCTGAAAATTTTTTATTGAGGGTACGACAGAATAGAAATAGGCGAAATAGAAATGCTACAAAATAGAATTGCTACAAGAAAAGAACTGGAAAAAATAGAACGGCTACAAAATAGAAATGAGCGGAATAGAACAGCGCACGGTGTCCAGGATTTGAAATGTGGGCGGAGCCTAATTTGCTGGCGCGTCAGCAAACTTTCATGGCGCACTTTCGGTGCTTGCGCAGTTTACAACACTCGAATTTTTTCATTTTTCTTTCCGTAAAACCTGTTTTTCTTTGTAAAATGTATGCCATAAAATGTATGCCATAAATACCATAAAATTGCCCAAACTACAATTTTCGTAAAGATTTATCCTGAAAAAACACAAAAAAACTCAAAATGAATATTTCGAAATGGTGGCTGAACCAAATTCGACGTTCTTAGGCTTAAAAAATTTCTAAAGACCTCAGCTATAATTCCGTTGTAGCACATGTGGGAAAAAATAAGAATTTATGCTTTTTTCCCGAAAAACATAAAAAAAATGCGTCAAAATTTGAATTTCGCGCGAAAAAATCCAGTGGGGCGCGTTTTCTCGGCTCCGCCCACTTTTCAAATCCTGGACACCGTGCAGCGGAAATATTATTGATTCAATATTCTTGCCGGCTACAGTATGCTCTGACGCGCAAAAAATGCATTCACTGCGCCTCAACTTAGGCTGCGAAATGTCCCGGAGCCAAAAAACGAATACCCCAAAATATTCGTTGAAACTTTGAAAAAACTAGAAAGTGAAAAATCGCTGCAAATTCGAAAAATCGCTGGAAATTCAAGAAATTCGCTGAAACTTTCGCAGTTCTTTTTAATCGGGGAGTCTCCACGATTTGCCGAAAAGCGTGTATGATTTTGATTTTTTTCGAATTTCACGGCATGCTGGCACCTACATACGTTTCAGTCTCAATTTATGAAATTCGATTTTTTCGCGAGTTCATTTGGCTCTGGGACGTTTCGAAACTGGAACATTTAAAAAGTTGTCACTTCGAAACTAGGACGTTTCGAAACCTGCCACTTCGAAACTAGGACGTTTCGAAACTTTAGTGCATTTTTAGTGGTAAATTTTCCGGTAAATTTTGAAAATTTCTCGGAATACCTGTAACACGGCATGCTGGCACCTACCTCAGTGCAAACGCGCCCCAGGCAGCGAATTGAACGCGCGAAAAAATCGAATTTCATAAAATGAGACTGAAACGTAGATGCCAGCATGCCGTGTGTAAAAGCTTCGACAGCTACTTTATCCTTGGCCGAAATTCGTAGATAGCTCAGCAAAGTAAATGGGACGATCGGCGGTCGATAATAGCGATAGACCTACTTGACCCATAGATCGTCCAGAACCCCATCGCTGGTGCTCCTGAAATATTTAGGAGCGTCTTTTTGCGTATGCGTGTTCTTTAGCGCACTACTTTTTTTTCTCGCAATATTTCTCGTTTTTTGCATAAAATGTACTTTTATCTTTGATTTATTCACTTAATAACATAAAAATAGATTACAAATAAAGAAATTAATGGGATTATTCACGAAATAGGAAAAAAAATAGACAAAATCAGCGAAAATTCGGAGAATGCTCCGATTGGCCTGAAACTCTGGGAAATAATGCCAAAAATACTCCCGAACATTCTCATAAAATTTCAGACCAAAATATTTTCTGAAATTTTTTTAAATCGATAATTTGGTCTCAAAATTTATGAGAATGTCCGGAAGTATTTTTGCCATTATTCCCAGAGTTTCAGGCCAATCGGAGCATTCCCCGACTTTTCGCTGAATGTTCAGCTGGTTTTAGCTATTTCGTGAATGACCCCATAATATAATTATGATTAAACAATTAAAGAAAAAGGTGAATATAAAAGAAATTGTCAAGCCAGAATCGAAAATTAAGTAGTAGTCAGCTCGTTCTCCTTGGACAATTTAACAATTTGTGTCTTCCAATAATTCTTCCATTCAATTGAGGTGGCCGTTGATTATCTGAAAATTCCAATAATTGAATTTAATAAGTTTTCCATATTTTTTTTCCAAATATGAGCAAATTAATTCATTTTTCCTCTTAATCACCGTACTTTTTCCATTAAAAGTGGGTATTAATAGCAAAAAAGGAGGTTTTATCGTCAAAAATAACCCACAGAAAATAATTTCGCGAAAACATACTTTTAAATGTTCCATGAACTGCTTGTCGATCTTGGTTATCTGGTAAATATTCCTAGTCCTATCCATCCATAGCAGAGATTGTTTTGTCAGATGTTTTAGATAAAGTTATAAGAGAACGTCGACCTAAACGATCAGGAGTAACCTTTTTAAAATTGTTACCTACCTTATGAAACAAAAAGGTTGCGACGGCGTCCATTAAAGAATCACGGGCAGACAAATCAGTTGAAAACTAGTGTGTAAGTGAAACAGTATCTGCAATACAATACAAGTCATTACGTATGTGTACATTCATAAATACCATGACTCAAAACGGAGAATTTAGAGCTACGCATAACACCTCCGCCATCACCCTCGCCGCGTTGAATATTGGAATATCCAGAGGATGGGATAAGATGTCGCGATGATCCAAAAATCTTTAAAAATTTTTCCAATTCATACTCAGGGAATTTTCGGCAAGTTGCCGTGAAAATCGGCAAGTTGCCCCGAAAATCGGCAAGGGTGCCGATGCCAGTCGGCACCCTTGCCGTTTTTCGCGGCAAGTTGCCGATGACGAGGCATACCCTTGCCGTTCGCTTGCCGATTTTGTAGACTCTTCCCTTCCATTCGAACTATTTTCTTGTAATTTTATTGTAAATTTATTATAATAAAAAACCGATCCACAATAGAAAATTAAAAAGAAAAAGCAAGCATTTAGAAAATTTGAAGAAACTAAAGAAAACTGAAAGGGGGGGGGATTTGAAACATCTGAATTACTAACGAATGAAGAATCACTGTTAACTATTTCCACAGATGCTGATCGTCTTCTTCGCTTGGCTTCATCCGTTTTTGAATTGGCGTTTGTCTTGTCACACTGAAAATTAATTTTTTTTATTTTCCTTTTAAATTTTTAGTAAATAACGACAATCATTTCTTTAACTTAACTCCTTTAAGTTCTAGTAACCTAGGTGTTCAGTCATTAGGAAAATATGTCATATTACTAAAAAAAAATAATATTAATGGGGAACTCCCTTGAAGTAATTGGAAGTTCCGAACATTCCGATAAAAAATTGCACCTGTCACTGGCGAACGGTTGGTGACTGACCAACTTAATAAATTTAGCAATTATTTTTAAATGTCAAGCGATTTGTTTATAGAGTTGTTTTTTAAGTTTTTATGCTTTATCATCCGTGTCTTTCCTAAAAATTGTTCAAAGCGTTAAAGTTTCACATTTATTCACAATCGCTGACAGTTTTGGGAACTAGAATAAGAAGTTTTCTGTTTTTAAATTACGGAACATTTTGGACTCACAACTAGAAATAAGTAAGTAGGAGAATAAGCAAAACACGATTTTCGAGTTTTGCTGTGTCGCCGTTCAAATGAATCATTGTTTTGTTGAGCGAAAAGTAACAATTTACGGCGATTGCGAATAAATATTTTGATAACTTTCAATGGTTTTAAAGATTTTTTGATGTTATCTTGTATTCGCAAGAAACGACACTCAAATTCACGTTTTTATTCGAAAAAAAAGATGATTTTTTGGCTCCAAATTTACCTTGAAGTGTCACTCCTCACGAATACGTGATATGCAGTCTAAAGAAAACATTTCATGGAATCGCGTAATTTTACAGTCCAATGACGCACGAAAATTACAGAAAAACTACGATTTTTCCTGTATTTTCTGATTTTTTTCCAAGTGGGGTTATTCACAGAATCGGCAAAAATAGGAAAAAAAAGCAGCTAAAACTTCAGCAAAAATTTGGAGAATGCTCCGAATGATCTTAAACTTTGGCAAATAATTTAAAAAATACTCTCGGCCATTTCCTGAACATTTGAGACTAAAATATTGACTTTCGAACATTTGCAGAAAGAAAAATCGATATTTTATTAAATCTAGTCTGAAACTTTCCGGGGATTACCGAGAGTATTTTTTAAATGATTTCTCAAAGTTTCAGACTGATCAGAGCATTCTCCAAACTTTTTATAAATTTTTTTTTTTGCTTTTTTTTTTGCTTTTTTACTGGTTCTGTGAATAACTCCAAAAAAAGATAAATTTGAGTCGCTTTCAACGGTTCGCGTTTGTCTTTTCAGGCAAAGTATATTTTTTAGAGAATAATTTTTATTTTTTATGACAACTTTTATTTGAAAAAAACTCACCATCAGTCCTTTTACTTCATAATTGACAAACATCTTCATCTAAATCGTTGTCTTCGTCTTCTGAAGATGTTGCGAGTTTCGTCATTGTCCTCTGATTTGAAGATTCCACGAGCATTCTTATCTAAAAATTATTATTAATTTTTCAATAAAATACTGTAAAATAAATCAATAGGTACTTACATTTCAGCCGAGAATAATGCGGAGTGCCCATTCACTTCGAAAATATAAAAAAATACGAAAGTAGGATCGAAAAAATAAAACATAAATTAATGAAAAATATGCGCAAAGCGCTTGCTGACGCACCTGAAAAGCTATCCTTGCCGTGCCAGTGACGTTCCCTTGCCGATCTCGTGCATATCCTTGCCGCACTCTTGCGCATATTTGAACGGGAGTCTCTTGCCGACGCCTTGCCGTTCCTTTGCGGCTACAACTCATTTTACTTGCCGTCCTCTTGCCACTTCATCAAATATCGGCAACTTGCCGATTTCGACGGCAACGTGCCGCTTGAATAGCTAACCCTTGCCGTAGCCTTGCGGAAAATTCCCTGAGTATTTTAATTGTTGGAAATATAATAGCGCGGCCAGAAATGAAAAAAAGGTGGCCATAAATGCAGAAATTTCCTCCCTTTTTTTCTAAATCGCACGGTTGAATTTAGAAAAAAGGGATATTTCTGCATTTATCGCCACCTTTTTTTCATTTCTGGCCGCGCCATAAAGGATGCTGTTGAAAATGTGTTCATAAACTGCTTACCACGTAAGTCAATAAACAAATGCCCAAATTTGTCCTTCAGCTCGTGGAAATTTAAATAACGTGGGTCCGTATACCGACTGACTCACCAACTCGCCGTACAATAAGTCTTGCACAACCACGAAGAAACGGAATAAACACGATCATGACATGTCTGTACTTAAAAGCTGTGTTTGATACCGTATAAATGGCAATGCTACTATGAGAGTTCGATGGTAAATTGTGGAAGACTGGCAAAATTTCCTGAAAAAATACAAATACGTGCAATACACAAACGAGAGATCCAGATGGCGAAATCTCAAAAAAGATCTAACCCAAAGTGCGGATTTATCTGACTTTCCAAAAGACTGCGACAAAAGACAAACTCAAAAGTTCTGAACATCATGAATAGTTCAAGGAAAAATCCATAGCAAACTTGGCCAGCGAAGCCAATTCGACGATCTTCACATCTCGTACCAAGTTGAAACATCAGATCTGTCCCTTGTAGTCGGAGAGCGATACGTCGCCGTCAACGACCGCCTGGGTCTTGAATTGTGGAGCTGGCTTGACAATGAATGTCTTCGACATCTGCAAGATAATCAGATGATCGGTTATTCAAACTAGAAGATTCTCGGCGGCATTCGTCGACACTAAGTGTCTTTAGTATGCTACCCTTCAAACTTGTCCGATTGCCACTAAAACTCGGCCGCCTCATGCACCTTGGGTTTGAAACTGCTTTGCCAAATTTGGTGCAAATCGGTCTATTAGGAGCTGTAAAAATGCTGGTAACACGAAATCTCACATACATAAACTAAACGCCTCTTCGACAAAAATCGCCAAGGATCGAAGAGCTTCTGAGATCTCCGCTCACACCGGGTGAAAATCTAATTTTTTTCTAATTGCATGGAAGTGAGATTTTTTTAACGGAAGTCGGAATTGAAAAAATGAGCGGAAGTCGGAATTTTATGCAACTCTGCTGCTGAGATCCGCGTTCGGCGTGTTGGGGACTACGTTTCAGAAAACTTTTTAGGTCAAATTTTCGGGCGCCAATTCTCGTGTCTCTGTGTCTCCATTTTTGCACACTTTTTGCTAGACTTGGCAGAACGCTACTGTCGAGACACAGACACATGCGAAAAGGCGCGAATTCCTTTACGTAGGTCGTGGTTCAAGCCTTGTGATTGAAGAGTGGAAAAAACTCAAGGAATTTTTGTCGAAAAGTTGTCAGCGAAGCCCACCGCTTTGCCGACTGGAGTCGACAGCTATGAAAATTTTCGGCGAATTTACCGGTATCTTTGCCGAAAGATGCGTTTAACGGAATTTTTTTTCGGTAACGCACACTACTATAGAGGTCACAGACTAATCTAGGAGAGAAGACTTACAAGACGCAGAAAGTTTTAAGCGCTATACGGGTTGGTGTGGGTTGGACAGAAAAAAATTAGTTTGTTCGTTTTTTCTTTGGATTTTCATTCACATTTGATTGTTTAAAATATCTATACCATCCGGAATCTAATTTTTGCTCGGAAAATTCGGCGGCAATGCGCCGGAAGCACGTATGTTCAAAAACTTCAAATCAGTGACCGGAGGGAGCTGGGTGGCACGGCGGCACACTTTATGTGTCTATTTACGCTCCCTCTTCGGCATTAAATTACAAAAAAGGTCATCCTCGAAGCACAAAAAATGCTTCCACACAGCCCTCGCCGATCGCTCATTTAAAGTTTCGAGCATGCTTACGGGTCGTTTACGCTGAACTTTCCGTACATTGATTAATAAGCATATCAGAAACGCATGTACAAAGCGTGAACTACAAAAAAATGCGAAAAAAAATTGTTGGCCCACTACCACCAGCCCGAATAGCGCCAAGTTTCGTTTTCTGCATGAAATGAACAAGAAAAACATGAAAAAACATTAAGAATCAATACTCTCATGAATGAAAACCATCGAAAAAGGAAAAAATAATAATAAATATGAAGAGATCATCGAAAAAAAAGCTCCAAGAATTTAAAATAGAAATTGGCGCGAAAATACGTTATTTCGTAATCCCACTGCATTCAAAACTGCGCTTTGTTTATCACAATTCGACCGCAGCGTCGCCGACCGACCAGCGAAGCCCCCAAAAGTCACTTAGACTGCAGCGTCGCCGACCGACCAGCGAAGCCCCCAAAAGTCTCTTCGACCGCCGATCGTCCTGTTATAATTGCTGAGTCGCCGACCGACCAGCGAAGCCCCCAAAAACCTCTTCGACCGCCGATCGTCCAGTAAGGATCTGTGGGATCCTGAGACGTAGTCGAGATTTACTTAGAGTTTATTAGAATGAATATGGGGATACACAAGAAGGTGTATAGTTACGGGTGAACAACAAGTACAAGTCCTTAGGGGAACAAGGGGAAAGAAGGGGATAAAACGCGATTAGGGCCAGGTCCCGGGTCGGAGACCACTGACCTAATGAGCAAAAAGGTCGCCTTTTATAGTCGTCGGAATGGGCGTGGTCGTTCCAGAAGGTTCCTGGCGGGCGCTGATTGGTAGGCAGCTCGATCCTGATTGGTCGGCACGAGACAGTGGGCGTCAAGGAGACGACAGACGTCAGACGGTCGTCGGTGGTCCCTGCTGCTGGCTGTTGCGCGTAGTCTGGTCCGCGAGAGATAGTGTGCGGTGATCAGAGAGTGGTCAGACGAGCGCAGTGAACATGAGCCTTGTTGAGAGGACGCAGAGAGAGAGTGTGTTGCCGCCGTTGGGTGTGACCAGTGCATGTCCCGGGATAACAGAATGATGGGTAGGGATGGTGAGTGAGTGGGTGACCACGAACGAAACCATGACGATGATGACTCTGTAAACGAAACGTCAATACTGTTCTAAAAGGACTGGGGGAGTGAGTAAATGGAAGAGGCGGGGCTCTTACATCTCCCCCCCTTCGACGAGATTCGTCCCGAATCCTCCGGTGCTAAACGCAAAGAGCTAGCGCCTCAGAGATTGACGAACTGCGATTCTGGGACCCCTCTGAGGAGTTTGGCCCAATTAGCCGTGCTCCTCAGATACTTAACTTGAGCGAGGACGATGCACGCTTCGCGGGTTCTACTTAATGCGACGTTGATGCGCTGACGGTTGTCGAGGAACTCTGAGGAACCTGACGTTCGGCTGGTGAGGATTAGCACATAGTCGAACTCTCGGCCTTGCGATGAGTCGACGGTGAGTACTGTCACCTCGCCGGACGCCCTGCGCGACGCGTAATCTACAGTTCCTTTGTAGAAGCACAGGATTGCCACGGAGCAACCCTCTCTGGCCTTCTGGAGACCCTTCGCGAATTCGATCGCGTCCTCCACCTCTTGCTCGTTCACCAGAGACGTGTCCTCCCGTCGGTGAGGATAATTGTGGTGGACAAATACGAGTGGGTGGGTGTACGGTAGACACAAAGATCGGAGCTCGAACAGCGACTCCGCCTCTGATTTTACCGCGACCAGTTCACCTTCGTAGAATGTGGCGCCCAAGAGTTCGGTAATAGCTTTCGGGCATCGGTGCACTCGGAGCAGTGGTAGCATGGGGCAGCGTCCGAATGCTGATGCGTCCTGCAATACGCTTCCCACCGCGTAGCGGCTAAGGTCTTCCGGCATATCCGGGTCTTCATATGGTGGCAGCTGATGCACGTCGCCGATGAGCACCGGTCTTGCCTTCGGGAAGGTATGACACACGGCGATGAACGCATACCTCGGCAGCTGCGACGCCTCGTCCAGCAACATGAGGTCTACTTTGTCTGTAAATCGGTCCATGCCCGGTTTATTAAAGAAACTGCGCACGGACGCGCATGTGCCCAGGATAAAAGCTGGATTGAAAAGGTCCAAGAAAAGTGGAACCAAACTCTTAACTGGTTGCTCATTTGCTGCGGTTCGAAGGTCCGCGCGTCGCAACGACTTTCTAATCAGTCTCCCGAATCGGCACAAGTAGATGGTCGCGTCCACAATGTCGGGGTAGAGTGGCTCGTGTCGCTGATCGAAGCGTCTGACCAGGTTGAGAAGAAAATCTGGCCAGATGATAGGGAAATCTATCGCCGTGCGGTGTTCCTTTTCTACCGACAAAAAGTTTTGATTTGAAATAAATCTTACCGCTTTGCATCGCCTTTTCTTGTCTACGTCGATAAGTTTTTCCGCGGCAGCGGCGACTGCTCCGTTCGACATGGCTGTCATCAGGCTGATGGATTCCGTGTTCTCCATTCGAGATAGGACGGATAGGACGAGTGTGGTAGTCTTTCCGGTGCCTGGTCCACAGTTCACTGTCAGCGCTGTGAAGTTGTTGAACGACAGCGTACCGATAATTCTCGCTTGTTGCTCTGACAGAGTGAATCCCTCGAACGTCAAGTTGTCTTGTTGGACTGGAAACGGCTCAATCTCTGGCAAAGAGCCTGCTCCACTAATGACTGCTAGTGTGCGCATTGCATTGTTCTCCGTGGAGACATCTGGAATGAATTTTAGCCTCGGGGCGAGACGTGCCATGTCTCCCCTTTCTGTCGGTCTTTGACGGATAACAACTGTTTCAACGTTTGAAAAATCAATTAACGGTGATTGCAATCGAGCGCCTAAGCGCGTACGCCTAAGCTCTTGCTCGGCTACGGTCACCGTCATTCGCAAACACTCACCGTTGGGTAACTCGACCGCCAAAGGTGTACCCTTTCTCCAAAACTTGTTGTGTGTTGTTTGCTCGTCGGTGTGCAACAGGAACCGGCAGATCGTGCCTCGTCTGTTGGTCGTCTGGACGTCGATGAAATCGGCGTGGAAGTACCTGAGGTCTGTCCTCTTCGATTCCATGGCCACCATGCCGTAGACTCCATACGTGGCTGCATATGCTTGTGCGTATGTCTCGACTCTTTCCTCCAAGCCATGTGAGAAGGACATCGGCGCGATTTGAAGGTCCCTGATGACATTTGGTTGGCCTGGCACGAAATCCAAAAGCACTGGGCTTAGTTGCCATTGACATCCGACCGTCGCTGTGCGGTGTAGTACTTCTGCCTTCGCTGCTCCGGCTCTGATCTTGCGTAGGAGTTGGCCTGGTTGAACTTCCGGCACGAAAACGGTGGCGAACAATTGACCTCGACCTTGCCTGCGCAAGGTTGGTGCCTTCACCAAGACGATGCTGGTGATTCCGAATACCACGAGTGGAATCTTGTGTCCCTGCCTGAATGTCCTCGACATTGTAACCGGTTGTGGTGGGGTGATGTGTCTTTCCAAGACTGCGAAGCTCTGCACGACAAAGAACGAATTTGTCGCTGTCTCACTGGTCAGCGGCGTAGGCGTCCACTGTGCAGCTGTCATTGACTGTCTCCTGAACAGGCTTCTAATTGTTATAACGTCTCCGATGTGGAGGCCGGTAATCTTCGTGTACGATTCCGTTAGGAAATCGTAGCTGTACTCATTGACGATGAGTGTATATAGGTCGCCGCGGTCGTTGGCGCAATATTCTCGAACGGCCGGTGTTGCGATCAAATATCCGCCATAATTTTTCACGATCACCGCGTAGAAAAGGTCCATTTCCGGATCAGGTGACGTGAGGAATTTCGTTGGTGCTGTGGCTTCCGATCGGTCCGGTCTCGCTATAACGATGTCCGGCGCCGTGATGTATAGAATCGTCCCGTTGCGTACTTTCTGCACTTGCTGAAGAGTCAGCGTTGCTACTGCCTTGGCTGTCGGGTGTTTCGACAGTTCTTCGTTGTATTGCATGCCGTAAAATTCCGCGTATGGGTGTACTTCCTGGTACTCAGGGAGAGGAAAGTTTGGAGGTATCTGCGGAACCTGAACTGGTTGACGCTGAATTTCTGCTTCTGGAGCAGGGTTCTGCTGCGCTGGTGGTGCTGCCTCTTCGCCGAGTAATTCTAGCTCGTCGAGCTGGATTACTGGCATCTCGATACCTTGATCGAGCATCTCTGCCTCTTCAATAAGTGGGTTGAGGAGTTCCTCTTCATTTATGACTGGTGGTGGATTAAGTATTTCTAGACCCAAATTTTTGGCGTCGTCGGCCTCAATCGGGACGATACCGCCGCCGGTCGGCCTAGCCCGTGGGCCAGACCCAATGACCGGTGCCGGATCCCCCGACTGAGCGACGCTAAAATCGTCAACTTCCATGGCACTGTCCGCGCCATCAGCCGACTCAGCCCGTAGGCCGAATCTACTGGCTGGCGACGCGGCCGCGGACGGAGTGACGATAGCAAAAGACTCACCTGTCCTCGACTGCTCACTCGCGTCCTGGGGATCCTCCTTCTTGGCGGTGGATGGGCCGGGCTCCTTCGAGCCTGGGGCCCTCTCGTCGGCCATCTCCGACGGTCCCGGCGACGAAGTCGCCTGTCTCTTCTTTGACTTCTTTGACATTGGTTGCGGGGGCTCAGACCTGCTTGCTGTTGCGTATCCAAGTTCTGTAATAATTTTTTGAACGACGGGGAAAAATTATTTTACGACGGAAACGTAGAATAAACGAGTGACCGAGGTGGTCACGCCTGGTATACCTAACGTGTGCATAATAATGCACTGTTAAAGCCACAAAACCACAAAATTTTGCGAAAAATATTCGCAAAAAGAACGAAAACAAACAGAGTTCCTAAAAAGCTACTGCTTGTTTACCTGTTAGCTCTCTCCACGGGCGGTGCGCGCTGGCGTGGCGGGACCCCGCTGGTCGCCGACTGGTATGCGCCTTTAATACCGTAACCCGAAAACTTTTGCGCACGCCCCTTTAAACTTATTGCTAAAAATGGCTTTTTTGGATAGAATTTTGCCATGAAAACTTGCGGTAACTACAGGGGTTAAACATTACTTGTCCTAATCTTGGAACTTAGCTGGACGCCGATGTTGGCGTGCTGGATATCGACGATGATCATCCGATTGTACCGTTACGGGACGTTGCGGGTCCGGCGTAACCGGGCGTGCTGGTGTCGATGGAATTTCGACCTCCGAAGCTTCGGCAGGATCTTCTGCTTCAGACTGGGATGTGATACTTCGTGCGTCGTCGTCTTCGGTGACCCAGAACTTCTTAATTTGGTCCAAATGCACTGTTCTGGCCGGTTTCCCACGGTTCTTTGTTTCGCGAATTGTCGCCAGTGGGTGGTTAACTGCAATTACTCTATAATCACCTGTCCACGGAAGCGTGAGCTTCCGAGAGTGTCCCTTGTGGTTCGAATAATCGCGGTACATGACGCGATCGCCTGCACGGATGTTCGAACCTTTCGCTCCTTGGTTAGCGACCTTCTGGTATTCTTCCTGGGCCTTCCTCGAACGAATCGCTGCATCTTCCCAAGCTTCTTGGAGCACCGTCGTTAGTGATTCCTTAAAGAGTGCGATGTCCGTTTTGCACGACTTCGGGGCTGGATCGATAATCCTATCGATCGTGAGCGTCGGATCCCGTCCGAACACGAGGAAGAATGGCGTTTCTCCCGTCGTTTTGTGCACTGTTGTGTTGTAGCAAAACGTCGCAAACTGTAACACCGAATCCCAGTCCGTGTGCGTGTTGTTGACGTGCTTCGCGATGACGGAGTGAAACGTCCGAAACGTCCTCTCCGTGGCTCCGTTTCCGCGACTGTGATGCGGGATTGCCCTGTGGTGGCCTATTTCCAAGAGTTCGCAGAACTGCTTGAAAGCCGCTGCTGTAAAAGCTGGACCGTTGTCTGAAACAATCTGATTTGGTGTACCGAACTTTAGTACTAACTCGTCTAAAATTGCCCTAGATGTTGTTTCGCATGTCGCATCTGGTAACGGGACGGATATAACAAACTTGGAGAACCAACAAATCATGTTAATGTAATACTTGTTACCTTTGGTCGATGTCCTCAGCGGACCGGTAAGATCAACTCCTACCGTCTCGAATACCTGAGAGGTGACCACGACTTTTTGCAGCTCTCGTTGAGACGGGTGCGGGTTGCGTTTTTGTTGACATTTGGTGCATTCCAGAGTCCATTTGAGAAAATCTGGGCGCATGGACGGCCAGAAGTACTTCCTGCTAGCTTTGTGGAGGGTTTTTCTCCAACTGAAATGTCCGCCTCCTAACAGGCTATTATGAAAGGACTCGAAAACGAGAGGCTGAATGCTTACCGGAATGGCTACCCTGGCGGGTTCGCCAGCAAACTGTACCGTCAAAACGCCTTTGCCGGATGTACTGATCCGTTCTAAAAATGGCACCCATTGTGACGAAATATCATCGATTGGAGACGTAGGTTTCTCGAGGAAACGCTTGATGACACCGATGTCCTTGTCCTTGTCCTGCTCGAGTGCAATGTCTATCGGTTTCTGTGTTCCAGCTTGGGTGAAACGGCTTGGCACTCGGTTTCTCGAACTTCCCACGGCCATGCACACTGGAAATTCGACGATGTCCTGGAGTTCTTCCTCCGGCAGAGGTGCGATTTCGTCTTTCGCACGAGAGAGGCAATCGGCGACTGTGTTCCGTTTGCCGTCGATATGTCTGATCTCGATATCGTACTGCTGTAATTCTATTAGCCAACGAGCTACTCGCTCGTGCACCTTTTGCTTAGCTAGAATGTACTTTAGAGGGCGATGATCCGTGTGGAGTATGATTTTAGACATATAAATGTACGGCTTAAAATGTCTGAGCGCGAAAATTATTGCCCCTAACTCTATCTGTATGGCTGGGTACCTAGTCTCCGTGTCGGAGAGGGTTCTACTTGCATACGCTACCGCTTGATACTGATTGGCGTCATCTGTGGTTTGAGCCAACATTGCTCCCTGTGCTACTGCGCTGGCGTCAGTAAATATGTGAAATTCCTTTTCGTAATTAGGAAAAGTCAAGATCGGCTTACTTGCGAGCAAATTCTTCAAGGTGTCAAACGCTTCTTGTTGCTGTGACGTCCACTCGAATGGCACGTCCTTCTTGTTGAGTCTCGTCAGGGGTTCAGCAATGTTTGAAAAATTGCTGATGAACTTTCTGAAAAATCCGGCCATTCCCAAGAATCTGAGAACGCCTTTTGCGTCCTTCGGGATTGCCAACTGCTTAATCGTATTGAGGTTGGCTTCGTTAGGAGAGTAGCTTGCCTCATTGATTTCATGTCCTAGAAATGTTATTGATTTCTTAACAAACTCACATTTTGCGGGTGACGCCTTCAGGTTATACGCTCGGAAGCGTGTCAAAACCTTCTTCAGTGTTGCTACATGACACTCGAATGTCTTACTAAATATTAAGACGTCGTCAATATAAACCAGAACGTCTTTCTCAAGACCTGCGAGAACTGTACGTAGTGCTCTTTGAAAATATGAAGCCGCTGACTTCAGTCCGAACGGTAGGTGCGTGTACGCGTATACCTTGTCCTCCGTGGTAAAACCACATTTATACGAAGATTCTTCGTCTAATCTTAACTGCAGGTAACCGTTTGCCATATCTAGCGACGAAAAATATTTTGAACCCCCTACTTTTTCGACAATAGAGTCGATTCTTGGTAACGGAAAGTTGTCCGGAACCGTAACTTCGTTAAGCTTTCTGAAATCTAAGCAAACGCGAAGTGAACCATTCTTTTTGGGTACAAGTACGATCGGGCTAATCCATGGAGTGTTGGATTCTGTTATTCTTTCCGAAAGAAGCAGCCCATTAATGTGCTTTTGAAGCTCGGCCTGATATTTTACTGGTACTCGGTACGGTCTTCCTCTGACCGGAATCTCCGTGCTGGTGTAAATGTGTACTGGGTCAGTTTTCGAACTACCCAAATCATACGCGTTCTTCGAGAAAACGTCATGAAACTCTGAAAATAAATTACGAAGTACCTGTTTCTGTGCTTCTGTACAAACTGCATTGTCCAGCGAAATTCTGAACTTCGGGTCTTCCTCCAAGGAAACGGTGTTCACTGCATGAGCTGTGTCAAAAATTCAGCAACTTGTTGTCGTCCTCGAAAACTTCGACGGCTTCTGCGGCCTTTGTGTCTTTCTTCAAAAAGACGTCACAATCTGACGGATTCGTAACAAGAATCTTAATATTCTTCAGATTAATCAGCACTGGTGCTGTCAACAGCGATTTTTCTGTTAAAAGTTGAGAAGTTACGAGGTATAACCTGTCGCCCTCGTCCGTAGACCAGAGCTTATGACACGCTAGAATTTTCTCACTTTGCGCCGGCACCATGGTGTCCTCCGACACCCTAATATCCAAAACTTTTGGGGTGTGAGCCCTATGTTGGTTACCTATGGGGACAACATCTTCACCCACGTGAAATGTTTCTGCTTGGTAGTCGATATAAAACCTTGGAAGCTGAGAAAGAAAATCGTTACCGAGGATTATGTGATAATCTCTAGCTCCATGCGGCGTGCATTCGCCCGTCGTGAAATGAATTCGATGGACCAATGACCTGGATCCAACGCAAATGTTGGCGAAAGCCGCTCCTGCCATGCGGACTTCGTTCCCTCCGAGTCCAACTGCATGTGTGGCACTTGCTTGATACAACGACGGAATGCCGATGCGTGTTGCAAACGCTCGGCCGGCGACGGTAATTGTTGACCCGGTGTCGATAAGTGCGAACACTGGAAAACCGTTAATTCTTACCGGAATTTGAGTCGTGAGTGGTGGCGAAGATAATCTTGCCGAGTTCACTCTATCCGTTGTCGCTGCTGGTGGCGACCCTCCTTGTGTTGCTGGCCACGACAAACAACTAGTCGTGCGTCCTCGTCCCGGTTCTGCCAGTAGTTCCGTGTTGAGGCGTTGTAGCTCCGCTACTTGCTTGCGGTATATTTCCAATTGGGATTGCACGTCTTCGTGCCCCGTTGCTGCATTCACGTGACTGGGGTTCGGTTGCTGATGATTCTGCACCGCCCGCTGGTTTGCTGTTGCTGGGACAGCGTTCAGCTTCTTCTGACAATTTCTCGCCATGTGACCTGAAATTCCGCAATAGAAACACTTACCCAAGAATTTTGGTTTCCATTGGTTGTCTGTGCCTTCTGGCCTGTGCTGCGTGCGCTGTGGCCCTTTCCTCCTCTGGGTGTTCTGGTTGTCCCATTTCTCGTTGAGAACGCGAATCTCTTCGAAGATTGCTGCCGACTGCGGGTACTGCAGTGCCGCGGCTCGATCATCTCGAAGGATCTCATGTCTGAGCGCTTCGTCGAAAGCCGCCCGACACGTCTTCGGATTCTTATCCTTGACATTGTAACGGATTGAGTCCTCAAGTCCGTCCAAGAAGGCATCTCGTGTCTTCTTCTCGATTGTTGCTCGGTCTTCTGCTCGAAAAGCCTGTGAAGCGAGCGCACGTACTCTATTGTAGTACGCCTCAATGGGTTCGCCCCGTCCTTGGCGACACTTACTGAATTGTTTTTCCCTGAGCTGTCCAGTCAGCTCATTCTCGAACGTTGCTTTGAGATCGCCGATGATCTCATCTACTTTTGCTTCTGGGTTAACTGCCATGAAGTCTTCTGCTCTGTCCCGAGCGTTGCCCGTGAGGAACGTTAAAAACGAATACCTCTTTGTCTCTTCCGACGCACCCGCGTCAACTGCCATCGTGTGGTCTTTAAATTGGCGAACGAAGTTCGTCAAACTCTCTGAAAACGCGCCTGAATAGGCATTAATCGTCACATTTGACTTGAAATTTGCGACATTCACGTGCGGAACGTGATGTCCAACGACCGAATTACTCTGCGTGCTTTTAGTGCCTGGTTCACTCCTTACCTCAGGGTTTAATGTGCGCTGCTCCGATGCAGGCGGCTGTACCACGTCGCTCATGACGTTCCGGACTTGGCGTCCTCTTACTGGATTACTAGTGACCGAATCACTTTTTCTTTCTTCAGAAATCAACCCACGCTGCTCGGCGGCAGAGGGTTCCTCAGCATTATTGCTAACATCAGTCGTGATGTACTCAGTAGGTGTTATAATAAACTCACTTCTTTCTCTGGTGTGTCGAGGCGTCATCGAGCCCACCGCCCCAGCACGTATGCCGGAGCTATCGGTGGCCCCTAGACCCTGACAAAACTCACCGCTAGGCAATGCTGCAGCAGCACTACCTGTCGAGCATGGTAGACACTTATCAGTCGTCCACGCTGTATTCGCCATCTTTGGGATGCGCGATAGAAGTCCGCTTGGAAGTTTTTTCGATGATTCTGCAAATCATTAGAAGAACTCCAGCCACGCTGCTGGATTCTTCCCCACGAGTGGCGAACGAATAAAACGGATTTAAACGATACATAAAGCAAAGACCTACGGGGAGACGGAGTAGCCTACTAACTGGCTCCGCTAGACGTCTAGATTACACCAACAAAACTACCAAAACCTATTGTGGCATAGGGAAGCCCTCCCGAATTTGACCTTACCTCCTACAACGTACGCTGACGCCAACCCTTTTATCCCAACCTAACTAAATTCTTACACAAATAGTTGCGCACCTAATATGTGCAGAAAATACAATGAAACCCTAAAGACTAGGTGGAAGTTACTTGCCCCCCTCTAATACTAAACTACCGGTGGATGACAGACTCGGGTACTAAACACCGAGTCTGCACTCGCTGTCTACCAGTAAGGATCTGTGGGATCCTGAGACGTAGTCGAGATTTACTTAGAGTTTATTAGAATGAATATGGGGATACACAAGAAGGTGTATAGTTACGGGTGAACAACAAGTACAAGTCCTTAGGGGAACAAGGGGAAAGAAGGGGATAAAACGCGATTAGGGCCAGGTCCCGGGTCGGAGACCACTGACCTAATGAGCAAAAAGGTCGCCTTTTATAGTCGTCGGAATGGGCGTGGTCGTTCCAGAAGGTTCCTGGCGGGCGCTGATTGGTCGGCAGCTCGATCCTGATTGGTCGGCACGAGACAGTGGGCGTCAAGGAGACGACAGACGTCAGACGGTCGTCGGTGGTCCCTGCTGCTGGCTGTTGCGCGTAGTCTGGTCCGCGAGAGATAGTGTGCGGTGATCAGAGAGTGGTCAGACGAGCGCAGTGAACATGAGCCTTGTTGAGAGGACGCAGAGAGAGAGTGTGTTGCCGCCGTTGGGTGTGACCAGTGCATGTCCCGGGATAACAGAATGATGGGTAGGGATGGTGAGTGAGTGGGTGACCACGAACGAAACCATGACGATGATGACTCTGTAAACGAAACGTCAATACTGTTCTAAAAGGACTGGGGGAGTGAGTAAATGGAAGAGGCGGGGCTCTTACAGTCCCGTTTACTTTGCTGAGAGTGTGAACACGGCGCCGAAAAATAGTACTAAAGTTTCGAAGTGGCAGGTTTAGAAACGTCCTAGTTTCGAAGTGACAAGTTTCGAAACGTCCCAGAGCCGTTCATTTTGCTGCATACGTTCCGCGAAAACAAACATAAAAACGTTTTTTTTTCCTGCAGATATCCCTTATTTTTAAAAACATTTGATACAGCAGAAGCAGAAGCGTTCGCAACGCCGCGAGGGAATTTTCTCTTAACACGCGTCACAGCGTTTCATCAAACGTTGAGTGTGATTGGGGCACGTTTGCACTGAGGTAGGTGCCAGCATGCCGTGTCAGCGGAGCGCGTTGTCAATAACGTTCCGGGCAGCACGCCTTGCGGTTTTCAGACAATTTTCAGCGAAAAATGTTAGTTTTCAATCGATTGTGTATATATTTTGGCCGGATTAAATACGTGTTTGAAATTATTTCGAAAGCGAATTTTGGCGTGGCATTTCTCGCTTCTCTGCGTCTCCATTTTTGCACGCCTTTATATAACTAAACTTTTCAGAACGAATGCTCTGTACTGTAGAGACGCAGAGAAATGCGATATAGCGCAAAGGCTGGCGATCTGCAAAAGGCAACAAAAAATATTTTTTGTTTGTTTTACTTCATTCTTTATTCCGTTGTTATTTACATAAAGTTCCTCCTAATTAAACTCGTCCTTGACCGAGACCACCGAAACTGGCTCCTTGCTCTCATTCTGGTCGATTTCTCTCTTGAGCAGCAGCGAAATAAACTCTTGTTCCGAGATTACCAGGTACAAGTGATCCGCATCATTCTGATAAGCAGACAAATCAAACGTGTTGTCATGAAGAATCCAGACGGGGCTCTTGTGGGCATGAAGATACGGATGAGCATCCTTGTTAAAAGTTTCCCGGGGCGGCATGGTTGGGAGGAGGACGCCGCCAAGCTTCGGAATAACGCTGGCCAACGACATGACTGCAAAAAAACCCTATCGCATGAATTCTCTGCGTCTCCACAGTGCAGAACATACTGCCAAGTCAGAGATGCGCGATGCGACAAAAAAAAACAAAATAAAAACATACAATATCGACACTCCTGCATAATCACAACCATATACACTCCTTGCAAATAGGGCATTGTCCCCTTTGCCATAGCCTGCGTCCACGGGAGTATTGAATTCTTGTAGAGTACATCATTGTACTTGACATCGTGAATCAAATATTTCTCATCGTTTTCAATCAATGCCGGATTCTGGAGACAGTCGGCCATCCATTGCTCCTTCACTATAATTACACCACGGAAAATCCATTGGAGAACCTCAAAGTCGTTCGTGTCCAAAACGCCGTCAGGTGTCGTATGGCAGATGCAGTGTGTCGTGGTTGGCAGGGCTTCGTCAGATGTCTGAAATGCAAATCAATCGATGTGTGATAGGGGAAGCGGACGATTCGGAACCACGACAATTCGCAAGCAGTGTGCCGCAGACGAGAAAAAGCGTTGCCACGCGACGCAACCGCAGCCCGAGGATTCGGCGGCATAAAAGCATTTGAAAAAAGGCAATAAATTCACGTACAATATGCTGAAACTTGTCCATAAACGTGTCAGTCAAATCGTCATTCGTTCTATTCTCCATAAAAATGTGAAACGAAGAGACGGGAAACTCTTGCGGCACTCGAATACGGTACTTTTTCGTGCGCAACCTTTCATAAACTTGCGCAGTTCGCCGATATCGATCGCCGACTTTAGCATCCATTTTCTCATAGTCCTTCTCTTCAGGGAGCATCTGTTCCGCAATCTTGTTCTGATAGTTAAGCAGCGACCGATCGGCGCCATGGGTTATCAGAATTTGCACTATTTCCGGGAATCCTCGTTTTGTCGCATTGTGAAGAGGCGTGTTTCCCAGGGCTGAAGAAAATTGGTTGAAAATTAAGGGTACTCGATTTAATAGACCTATCGAGGGCAGAAAAACCCTGAAAAACGTCACGTCGTTTCGAGACCTGCCAAAAGGGCGAGGCTTAATCCCCGGTTTTGTCAAATTAAAAGTCAAAAGTACCGAAGGAACTTCAAGAAGGTGTTCTGCATCCTCGGATGATTTAACTCAATTTCTGGCGAGGGAAATGATCTTCGCAGATTTCCCTATTACTCAATTATAGCTGGGTGAACCCGAGGGTGAGGGTGAGGGCGGACGCGAACCTGTGACCTCTCGAACGTTAGTAGTCACCAAAGTTGCATGGAAGTGAAAATTTCTAAAACGGAAGTCGGAAGTTAACATTAAAGAATTCGGAAAAAACGGGACTGAAGACCAGTGGCCGTATTCATGAACATTTACCGCACGGTAAATGAAAAAGTAAATGGATGTATTGACCGAAAATATTAGTTTTGTTATTCCTAAAACGATTCGCGGGTCGTTTATGGTTCCATGAACCCCTCAAGCATTTTAAAATTTTAATTTTCTATCGAGAAAGTCATTTACCGTTTTCATTTACCTTAAGGTAAACGTTCATGAATACGGCCTCAGAAAAAGTTTTGGGCCTGCAAACAGAAAATCTCACGCCAAGTGCGTCCTCTCGAATCGTACTATTCACCTTGTGTGAAAACCTACATTTATTCTAGCTGCATGGAAGTGAAATTTTCTAAAACGGAAGTCGGGGGATATTTACAGAATAGCCACCCATATATTTCAAAATAGGCACCCATTTGACTCGCTATAGTATAGCCACCCACAGTCGGCGCCGCACACACGCGCGCACACCCACGCACACAGCAATATGATTTCCGGCGCCGCGCATGAAATTGCTGGGTAGTTCGCCTATTTTCGTCGTTAAAAACTTATTTTCTTTATGGACCTATTCATAGGAGAAAAAAGACAAAAAAAACGTTTTTTTTTTCCTATTCATAGATGTAAAAAAACGACAAACAATGTCGAAAAACGAATGGTAAACAAGTGTTTATTGACCATGATAGACCATTGATAGAGAGGAGGCACAGAGATGTTTACAACCCCGTGGGAACGGACTTGTTTACTAGTTCATTCAAACTCCGCCCCTTTTCTGCGCCTCCTCTCTATCAATGGTCTATCATGGTCAATAAACACTTGTTTACCATTCGTTTTTCGACATTGTTTGTCGTTTTTTTACATCTATGAATAGGAAAAAAAACGTTTTTTTTTGTTTTTTTTCTCCTATGAATAGGTCCATTATCAATTTGTTGAATTTCTTTATGGTACGTCCAAAGTAAAAAAAAGCGCGCACTTGTAAACATGTTTACAATTAATTTTTTGCTTGTTTGGCGGTAAACAACAAAGAAAAAGACGAAAAAACAAAGTTACTTTGGACGCCTCTTTTCGTCTTTTTTTGCGCTTTTTTTCTACTTTGGACGTACCATTATGCTTAGTAGTGATGCACCGAAATTATAGCATCTTCCGATTCTGTATTCCGCAAGAAATAATTATATTTCCCTTTCCGCTTCCGTAATTTAACATTTCCCCCGCCGTTTATGAATTTTCGAGGATATTTAGTCCATTTTCGTCGTTGAAAACTTCTTATAAACTTCTTTATAACTATATTTCCGTTTTCGTTTCCGCTCCCGCTTTCGTATTTTTGGCATTATTCCGCAATGAACGGAAATTTTTTAAGCGGCTATTCTGGCTATGGGTGGCTATTCTGGAATTATGGGTGGCTATTCTGGAATTATGGATGGCTATTCTGGAATGATGGGTGGCTATTCTGGAATAATGGGTGGCTATTCTATAGCCCGTTGGTGTGGGTACTTATATTGGAGTGCAAGGGTGGCTATTCTGAGAGATTCCCTAGGAAACCAGTATAGGCACCCATTACCACTGAGTGGGTGGCTTAACTGTAATAATTAATTCCAGTAAAAGCACCCATATATTTCAAAATAGCCACCCACAGAAATTTGGAAAAATCCCATTTTTCCTTTATGTGGGTGGCTATACTATAGCGTGGGTACCTATCAGGCTTTCTCGGAAATAAAAATTTCTCTTCCGAGTTCCGTCGGAAATTTCCGAGTTTGTAATTTTCTCTTCCGATGTTCCGTCGGAATTCCGAATTTTTTATTTTCATTTCCGAATTTCCGTCGGAATTCCGAAAAATTGACTTAAATAACGTCTGGCTCTGAACGGTACACCACCAGTCGTCCGCGTACGCAGAAAACCGTGATCCGCAGTACCTTCGGTACTTGAAGAACGGATCGACTTTGTAATCTTTGTTGTTGTTGTAATTTCCGATCGGAAAAATTGGAAATGAACCTGAATAGGCCCATAAAATCCTAAATTACCCACAAAAAAGTTTAAAAAATTGAGAAAAGATATGTAGACTCGTGTTTTAAATAGGAAATCTGTGTCGCGAACATGACCGAATTTTTTCAAAAAAAAAAAGAAAGATTTTTCTGTCAAATTTCGAAAGAAAAACATGTTTTTTTTCCGACATCGGAAAAAAATTATTTCCGACGGAAACGGAATTATTTTGAGACCCCACGAAAAGGGGGGAAAGTGTTGAAACGCAGGAACGAAAAGGGGGGAAAATGGGCACAGTTTTTCTGCAAAAGTGCCGCACGGTTTTTCTACATTTTTGGAGAATGAGAAATAGTGTTTTTTTTCCTGCTTTGTTTTTCTGGAATTTAGTATTTAAAATGCGGAGACAAAATAGAAACGATTAAAAAATAAAAGGAGCGGAAAAGCTGCGAGAGGTCCACAAAATTATTGATTTTAGTGAAAAATAATATTTTTTGCGAAAATTCGGGTGATTTCGCATTAAAATAGGAAAATTGTGTGCTAAAAGAAAGAATACATTGAAATACGTCGTCATAAAATCATTTGAACTAAAAGCTTTCCAAATAAATGATTTAGGAATTTTTAAAGCAGCGAAAATTTCGAAAAATGGCGAATTTTAACTAAAATTGGGCATAATTGGGAAATTTTTCACAAAATATTACTGTTTGTTTGTTATCTGTCATTTTAACAAATAAATATCAAGGAAAACGGAGAATTTTAGCAAGAAATCGAAGAAAAAGAGGAAAAATAATTTGGTGACGAAAATGAAAATCGCAAAGTACGAAGTTCAATGAAGCGCACCTGCATTTGTCGCGAATGGAAAATAAATACCCAAAAAAACTAATTTCAGGCAAAAAATCAGAAAAAAACACTATTGCTCATTCTCCAAAAATGCAGAAAAAACCGTGCGGCACTTTTGCAGAAAAACTGTGCCCATTTTCCCCCCTTTTCGTTCCTGCGTTTCAACACTTTCCCCCCTTTTCGTGGGGTCTCTTATTTTCGGAAATCATTTTGTCTCGGAACGGAATCGGAAATTTTTTCGGAAGTGAAACTGCCTCGGAACCGGAAACGGAAATTTCCGACTTTTCGGAAATTTCCGAGAAAGCCTGGTACCTATATTGTAGTGGGTGGCCATACTGGAATTTTCCCGAAGTCGGAATACCATGCAACTCTGGTAGCGCTATCGACTCGGTTTTCTATTTTTAGCAGTTCCAAACCTCATAAAAGCGACTACCCCTCGAAAAAATTATGTATTCAACTCACGACTATAAACATTCACATACGCGCCACGCTTAAGAACTTTCTCCAAATTGACGGAATTAACCTCACGGGCACAGTCTACAACCACATTATGACCTTCCACAGTGTCCATAAAAAGCTGAAATTAAAACATGAATTTATAACGCCAACGAACTGCATCATTACCGCATATCTCCATCGCTTTTCGAAATCTTCCGGTTTGCCGAAATATTGAAGCCAATAGTTTTTGTACTTTATTCGACCATTTTTCGTAAATCCATAGCCAATAAGACACGTGCAAACAATGAGAAACAACACGCCGAAAAACGATAAAATACTTAGAGAGAGTGAAGTAGCGGAGAGTTCTTTGACGACCCTAAAATTGGTGGAAATTGGAGTTAAACTAAAAGCGTTTGAAAGAAATTTAAATTAACGAACAGAAGTTTCGATTTTTCCTTTCGAATTCCAAAAAAGAAATCAAACTGATCATTGAGAGGAAGCGCAGCCATACCCGCACCGAAGAGAATGTTCCTAAAACTTGCAAAGTCCAAATTCCATCGGCTCAACTCCTGAAGTCGTATTGAATCTTGAAATTGATGGACACTTTTCAACTTTTCTGCCACACTGGTCAGTTCCTTTCTTGTGATATTAAATCCAATAACTTTCCGAGCAGCATGGAAAACAGATTTGGTGTTGGATAAATTCGAATTGACACTCAAGTTGGCCGCTTTTTCCAAAGCAAGTAAACTGGCTTGAAATTTTTGATGTCTCATCTGGGGGTTTTCAAAAAAGTTTTCAACAATTTCGAAAGCCTCCCATCGCATGAATATTAGGCTGGAACGTGAGACATTCGCTGAATCTAGTAGCAATTTTTCCTGATTTATGATATCATCAATTTCACGCAACACCCTCACACCTTTGCCAAACCTCTGTGACAGATCCAACGAATTGCGAAAGTCTAAAAGGACACGTGATTGTGGAATATCCGCTGTCTTCTTCTCCTTCTCCATAACCTTGTAAATGTTGTTTTGTGCTTCTTGAATTTTGTTCAACTGATTAAAAAAAGACTGAGTAACGACCAACATTCGATTTTCCGAAAAACTGACAATATTCGATAGAAAAATAGCAGTCTGCCTGAAGAGGTCAAAGTTGAAATGTTTAGTCTTAAAGCACTCTAGAACGGGGAAAAGCGAGGAAGACTTGATTTGATCTGTCACAGAGAAAGATTGAATGGTTAGTTTACTTTTCTGGAACTTCTTTATATTATCGTCCAACGAATTGACAGCGTCATGAAAGTTATGGATAAACAATACCGCATCGAATGTGAAATGGTTATCAAACCGTTCACGGTAGCTTTTAAACCAGTCTACAACAGTCTCCTCATCGAATTCGGCTTTTTTTTCCGCCATTTTAAAATCGTTGAGCATATTCAACAACATATTCGGCACGAAGAAGTCGTCTCCGTATTTGGAAACTGTTTTCAACATCAACAGGCTTTCTAGAATGTTTGCCGGTTGATTGAAAGCTTCTTCGAATTGTGAAAATCGATTTTGCCCTAAAGGATTCACGACCTTGTTCGAACACTCGTGCGCGTCTTTCGTCAATTCTTTTAGTCTCGCTGAGATATTCTTTGCGGTAAAGTAGAAAAATGTGTCGAGCGTCTGATTCATCCGTTCTATCATCGGCATTTCACCTTTGATGAAGTTAACAAAGTCCGCAAATGCTTTCTCCAGCTTTGCAGACTCTGTGGCAAACTTTAAATAATAGTTGAGAGCTGTAGTCAAACGGTGCACTCCTTTCTTCTTCGCAATGTTGTTCTTAAAGAAGCTGCTCTCCAAGTCTTCTTTTACCTGAATAGTATCCATGGGACGAATAAATCCAGGGGTGAGTCTTTTTGGCGCTCTTCCTGAAGTCACGTAATCCCATATATCCGAACATAAAAACATGAGGCGATCGATGTTCGTCGAGTTAGAGACTAACGGCAGTTTCGACCAGATTCCTTTCATTTTTTCCATAAATTCCTCCATATTTTCCGTAATCTTTCCTATTGAAGCGAATCTCGAAGATTTTTGCTGAAAAAATTTGTCGACATCTTTCAGTTTTCTAATCTTATTCAGCTCGATGAATGATCTATAGAGTGGCTGTTTTTCCAAACTCCCGTGAAAGTTTTGCACTTTGCCGAAGCAATCTTGTAAATTCGCTAAGGTTTTATCCGATGACAAATTACGAAAAAGATCTAGAATATTGCCGGTTTGATCCAGATCCGAAAATGAATTCAGCCTATAGAGACTAGAAACTAGCTCCAGTGTATCTTTATCACAGAGTTTGAATGGGTTTATAACGTTTAAATCCATTACAGTGTCATAAAAGGCCTCAGCGGACCCTTTGTTGTATTCTTTTAGCATATTTAGATTTTCCACATTTTCGGTTAAAAATTTGACTAGGTGTAAGGCTTCTCGCAGTTCATCTTCCGTCATTTTCCCATTATAACTTCTCATCGTGGTAAACTCTTGGACAAGCCAACGAAGAAACTCATTCGCCTTTTTAACGTTTAATTTTCGAATTAAGGGCAAAAAATCATACTGTCCGGGGATTAGCTCTCTAATTATCGCACCGATATCTGTCCTATTCTTCATCAATTCTGTCTGGAGGGCAATGGCGTTTGTTATTCTGGCAACTATGGAAATATTGTTAACCAGTAGGGAAAATGACGTCATGTTGGGTGGCACGGCTGTAGAAAAGTTGGTGAAGAAAAGTAGAGACATCACAATGATATTAAGTTTCTTCATTTATTTTTGCTTCTGAAAAATATAGACAAGATAGGCAAGGTTGAGAATAGGAACTTACAAAACGTACGTTTCAGTTTTCCAATTATTTGGCAAAAATAAATGAAAACAAAACAAAGTTTATCTATTTAAAGCAAAAAATGACACGTGTTCACGCAAATTTATTTCTACCCTAGGACTCGTTTTATATGGTTTTTTTGTATTTATTTAAACTTTCTTTTTTTGAAAGTTTTTGGCGCAGGTATGGCTATTAGCGGTTGGAAAACTGGCGCATAGTCGGCCCGAAATGGAAAGTTAGTCGTTGAAAAGGACAGTCAGCTATTACTTGAGACCTAGTCGGCGCGAAATCGGGATTTAGCCAGCGAAAATGGCTATTAGCCGTTGAAAAGAGCAGGTAGCCAATATTGGCACCTAGTCGGCACTTAATCGGGGGTTAGCCGTCGAGCAGAGCAGGCAGCCATTACTGGCGCATTGTTGGCACCTAGGCGGCGCGAAACCGGGAGTTAGGTGTCGAAGCCGTTGGACATGGTATGTAGCCATTATCAGCGCGATTTTGTATTATATTTACTGTTTTCAATTCGTTGTATTTATCACGGCGTGTTGGACGGAATGTTGGAAAATAAAATTTAAACTGCGCCGACTTTTAAGGCTTCCATTCGGACCAATTTTCGTCCCCGGACGGATCGGTCCGTCCGTTCGTCCGTCCGTCTGCCGTCCGTCCGCTTCGTCCGCGGACGGATCGGTCCGTCCGGTCCGTCCGGCATGCTCTAATTGGCTGGGGATTTTAATCTACCGTAAAAACTGTATTAGAAGAGCCCCTTCATTTTTTTTTTCGTGGGATCGTGTGTGTGTGTGTGTGTGTGGAGGGATTCTTTCTATTATAGAGGGACCTTCAACTTTCGCTAGACGCCCTTTTATTGATAGGGCCTTAAAATTAGAGGAACCCTTTAATTCAAGAGGGCACTTCTATTTTTCGGGAGGTTGTTTGGTGGCCCTTCTAATACAGTTTTTACAGTATGGCACTCTCTTTAAATATTCCGACATTGAAAAATGTTAGCGGTTGCAAATTCATGTAGAATTAACTTTGCAAAAACGCATTTTTTTATTTTTTTTTCCGAATTTTTGATAGCAGAAACAAGACATTTATGTTGATATTTTAAAGAAAAAAGAACAAAAACAGCTTTTGAATACGAAATATAGCAGAAACAAAAAGAAAAACTGACAAGAAAAAAAATCGGACGAAGCGGACCGACCTCGGCCGACCGGACCAACCGGACCAACCGCGGACGAGCGGACGAACAGCGGACGAAATTCGTCCGATTTTTTTCGTCCGAATGGAAGCCTTAATCTGCGAGGAAATTGTGAAACAAAAGTTTCGTTGAATTTCAAAATTACACAAACACCGCGTTGTAATTTCTTGTTTTCTCAATATTTTCCTTTTCCTCCTACCCTTATCTCTTGTGTATAAGGCCGCGGTCAGAAAAGTGTTCGGTAAACAAGAACGTCGATATCGGAGCTGCAGACTGCAAAAAAATAATTCAATAAAGTTTAAAACTTTCGGACTCACAATCAATCGATTTTCATTAACCACCACGCGGTATACTGATTCTTGGGCGACTAGTTCTTCGATTCGGTCAAAAATTGGATCGAAGATAGTGCCAGTGTTGACGTTGAGCAGGGAGGATACCTAGAAAAGTTGGATTTAGCTGTTGAGTTCGTCTAATTTGTGCGAACGTACTTTTGTAACACATTTTTCTAAATTTTCAATTCTATGCTCCAGGTTTTTTCGCTCCAAATCACTTGCCAATAGTTCTTGCTCTAACTCGTCAATTTTCTCTGCCGATTTTGAACATTCTTCTTCGGAAACTCTGCATTTTAACATTTAATTTAAAACTCTTGCATTCGGTGCTGGTGAACGCCTTCATGAGCCTACGCGTTGCGGTTGCGTCGCGTGGAAACGCTGTCTCTCGTCTGTGTCTCGTCGCTTACACGTTCTCAGCAGAGGTGGGACAAAAACTTTTTTTTTCGATTATTTCGGGTGTTTCTTTGAATGGGACAAAACACTTTTTGATGTTTGGGAGAAGATAGTATCAGAATCCTAGGGAGGGGATCCTAGGGGATCAGCACGACCACGCGGTCGTCCTCCGAAAAGATGGGCCGACGACATCACGGATTCGATCAAAATCTTCATCCACAATGAGGCCCTAAAGGGCAACTTCGGGCACGGCCGCCGAAGAATTGGCATACTCGAGGTAAAACGAGCATGGTCCACTGTCGGAAGGGATCGTGTAACTTGGCGCAGCTTGGTTCGCAGTATCCAGGATGGAAACTGAGGTCGAACCTCACAAGTATCACAAGTAAGCACTTGGAAAATTTCTTTTTAACTGGCAGAAATACGTATTTTTTTTGTTGTTTTTTTTGGTAAATTTTTGAGGACAAAAAACATTTTTTTAATTGTCGAAACATTTTTTTGTCCCACCCTGGTTCTCAGTTTCAAAATGGATTTCGAAAAAAGTGAATTGGCAAAAGTTGTTTGAAGATAATTTTTGCGCGAGCTAAACTTGACAGAATGTAACTGTTGAGACGCAAAAATGCGATTGGACGCGTTTGCCTTCCCGTAGGGCCCATCACGCCGTTAAATTGTCACACTGTCAAGTCCCAGCAGTCCCCAGCACCCCGTCCCCGTTAGGCAAAAAAAAAATCGAACCTTGCCCTAAAAAGAGCACTTCTCTGCTGTTTTGCTTGCTCCAAAAGCACACCTTCGGCACTGGACGCTGCTTTTTCCGCCTCGAATCGCTTCGTTTGCTCCGAGTTTTTCTCGCGAACCAAGTCTCGAATAGTCCTTTTTATATTGTTTTCAGTAGGCTCTTCTTCAGAATTTAAAAGTACCGTCAGGGTTTCCAGGAGGCTTTTCCGTTCGGTTTCGGCGGATTTCAGTAGGATTATGTTGTTTTTGTTGGAAGTGGAGAGTTCTTGAGAGTACGAGCGGAGGCAGCGGATTTCGGATTTTAGCATTTCTAAACACGAGAAGTTAACTTTTTCAAAATTCAAAATTGCAGAGAAGTGTTGGCAAACAACCGTCGATTTTGGGGGGGGGTGTATACGGTATGAAGAACACATTTTTTGGCACAGGTGCTGAATTTAATTCAACGACGAACACCCCGCACTCACAGGGCATTCTCGCACTTAACTAATGTAAGTTCAAACGCGCGTGATTCTGTGATACGCGTGTTAAGAGATTTTTTCTTCGCGGCGTTGCGAACACTTCTTCTGCATCGGAAAAATAACAAGTTTTTATTTTTGTTTTCGCGGAACGTACGCAGCGAATTGAACCCGCGAAAAATAGAATTTCTGCCGTGACTCACCCAATTCCATTTTCTGCTCGTTAATCGTCGAGCTCAATAGTGTGGCATCGTGATTGATTCGGCTCTCACGGTCCTGTCTCATCTCCAACTCTTTTCTACATATACCGTGCATCTCCCGGCTCTGCGTCTTGTTATTTTCTAAATGACCCATCAGCGTGGACACGTGGTTCTGATTTTGGGTGAGAGAAGAGGTGAGCTCATGTAACTGTTCTTTCAAATCTGAGTTTTCTTTTTCGAGATTGACACATTTGGCTTGGTATTTTAAAATTTCTTGCTCCAAGTCGTTTAGTGTCAGTTCTACTGGCATTTCTCCCTCATTTTCTAGCGCAAATTTTTCAATGTTCAAAACTGATGAAACTTTCTGTTGAAACATTTTCAAAGAGTTTTCAGTTTCCTCCAATTTGATCTGTACCGCTCCCAAATCTCCTGACAACTGCCTATTGTGCACCTCCAACTCTTGACTCTTCGCCTGCCATTCTTCCTTTGCTTGCACTGTTTCAGCCAACTCCATTTCCAGCTCGGGAAGTCGTTTCGAGTTTTTATTCGCCCGTTCTTTCTATTTTTCCGCTTCTGCTTCAATTTCTTTACGCGCCTTTTCGTTGGCTTTTAGGCGTCTTTCCAAACTTTCCAACTTTACTTTAGTCTGTCGTTCACTTCGGTTCTCTCGAATTGTGTACGTGGCTGCCACCTGGAAGTTTATGAATGAAACATTGATTAATTTACACATTGGGTTCAACTTTTGCGTCGTGCACTTAAACTGAACATAGTCTCGTTACATATGTACCTGATCTATTAGGGGCGAGCGCCCAAACTTAAAATATAAGCGGGGAGTCAGAAACGATCGGGGGAGAGAGAAAAAATGGTAGCAAACGGGGCAAAAAGTGAAAACCGAGAAAAACTGAAGAATGAGGGATTTTGGGTCTTTTATACCCAAATTGTGAGCCGGGGGGGGGGGGGGGGTTGTCAACAGTGTGGAGTGGCAAGGTGGACTGCTGGCTGATGTCCCGGGAAGGATGGAAGTTTGAGCAGGACTAATTGTAAGGTCACCTGGACCTGAATTCTTTTCGAACACTCCAACCGTTTACGATGTTATCTATTTCTCGCCAATCAAGTCACTACGTCTCTCAGTTGCCACACGCTCTTCAAGTCTCAATGATGCAGGTTCGCTCCCGCGTAGGATCTCGGGACTCTCTCGTCAACACCTGCTCAATCGAAAGGCTTTGCCGCGGGAATCCCACCAAGATTTTGCTATTAAAGGCCCGATTCCCTTTACTCGGGAAGCTTATATACTCGGTATAAAACGCTGATAACTCGCTCCAATCGAACAAAGAATTTCGCATGCATTTGGAGAGAGGTTCAGAGAAATCAGAGCAAAACATCGGCCACGGCTCTCTTGATTTTCTGCACTCTCTCGTCGCAAACGCGGCCGCGTCCATCACTGTGCGAAGGGAGCGCGTTTGCAGCGCTCCGTACTGAGAATATTTAAATATGTACCGAATCGGGAGATCCAGATCTCAAATTCTCTCTCGACACTCCAACTTCTCGTCTGTAAGGAGAGGTGCCCGGGCGGATTGCGGTTATGATTTTGTTATTTGACATTTTGCAGAGGAAAAGAGCTTATGAAATGTGTAAAAGTGCGAATACAGGAGTTAAAACTCAGTGAGTCATGAGATAATTTGAATCCAATTGCGAACGGGTTTTTGGGAAATTTGCGTATTCTGCCGGAAGTACGGATCGGAACACAATATTTCATGACATAGAATAGCAATACCTAGATGTTTCACCTGGAAATTCTTGATAAAATGTTATTTTCGGTTTAATTTTAATTTTCATTCTTTCAAAGGTCAAATGCAGGTGGAGCGCGATTGCATCGGAACTCGCCTGGAAAATGTGCACCATAAAAACACGTGAAAAAAAAAAGAAAATGAATGGATTTTTTGAAGAAAAAACAAATAAAACAGACACTAAAAGGTTCAAATTAATTTTTGAGTTAAAAAACTGTACAAAAAAAATTTCCATACTCGTTTAAATGACACACCACTATACAGTGCGCGTCATAATTATAAGACACCCCCCTATTTTCGGGGTTTTGGGGAAACTAGAAGTTTTCATGAACCGGCATGTAGTGGATCTTTTTCAGCGTCCAAAATAACCCGGAAACCCAAATTTTCATGTACCTACTACAAAAATCACGACTACAGTACCGAAAAGTCGAAAAATCAGCCGCGTCATAATTATAAGACACCCCAAAAAAATATTGAATTTTTCAACTTTTTTTCAACCTTTTTAAACTTTTATCTATTTTTTTTGCCGGTTTTACTGTTTTTTATTACTTTTGAAAGACATTTTCTTACTACTTACCAAAACTTGTGTCCTATTCGACCATTCTTTTCAAGTTTCACACGTTTTTGAGTTTGACTTCAGAATATTTCCTGTAGGATGTTCAGAAAACTGTTTATTAAAATGAAAATTAACCAAAATGTCAAAGAAAACCAAAGAAAAAAAAACAGAAATTTAATAAGAACTAGGTCCTCCAAACTTCCGCATCACTTGGAATAGTCTGTTGTTCCTGCTATTAGTAAGACTCTCGAGGTATGATGACTGGATCTTGTCCCACAAGGCATCTATGAGATCTGCTACAGTCTAAAACTGCTTTCTGTGATGATAAACTGCTCAGGCAAAAAGTCCCCAGACATGCTCTATGGGGTTGAGGTCTGGCGAGTTGGCTGGTCAAGCAAGGACTTTGATCTTCTTCGTGGAAAACCAGTTCATTGTCGATAAGCTTTTGTGGATTGCCGCATTATCTTTTTGAAAGATATGGGTCTTCTTGCGGTTTCCACGGTTGAAAAAGAAGACAATTTCTTTCTGGAGAGTGTCGTGGTAGTCCATTGAGTTCTTCTTACAAGTCACAAATTCCAAGAAAACGAGTGTTGGAAACCCATCTCACGACAGATCGCTTATCTCGATCATTGAAGATTCTTAGACGTCCAGTGGGTTTTGCTGAGCCGTGAGCCATTGTATCTCGAACGTAGTTTCTTACACAGCATCGCAAACGAGTGATTCTTCTGCTCTACTGCAAAGTACTGAATCCAAGTTGAATCATAATGTCCAGTTGAGCTTGCTCTTCTGAAGAGAGAGTAGAGGCGAGACTCATAATGATTGAACTGAGCTGTAACTCATGGCCGAAATCATAATCAGCATAATTTCAGCTGGCCTAAACGTTTTGTCATATTTTCTGTACATCTTAGAATCACTGTAGTCAACCAACAACCTTGAAGGAGATGTGACGGTGAAAAAGTTGGAAACTTGAAATAAAGTGGTCAAATATGCCACAATTATTGGCAAAGGTAAGAAAATAACTTTAAAAGGAATA
Source organism: Caenorhabditis japonica (assembly GCA_963572235.1). Taxonomy (NCBI): domain Eukaryota; kingdom Metazoa; phylum Nematoda; class Chromadorea; order Rhabditida; family Rhabditidae; genus Caenorhabditis; species Caenorhabditis japonica. The sequence goes on along the minus strand of OY754343.1, from coordinate 17,409,063 downwards.
AAAAACCGTAAAACCGGCAAAAAAATAGATAAAAGTTTGAAAAGGCTGAAAAAAGTTTTAAAAATTCATCATTTTTTTGGGGGTGTCTCATAATTATGACGCGGCTCATTTTCCGATTTTTTGATACTCTAGTCGTAATTTTTGTGGTAGGTACATGAAAATTTGGGTTTCCGGGTTATTTTGGACGCTGAAAAAGATCCACTACATGCCGTTTCGTAAAAACTTCTAGTTTCCCCAAAACCCCCAAAATAGGGGGGTGTCTTATAATTATGACGCGCACTGTATACCGTATATATAGGCTCTGTAGCATGAGGGTTGAGAATTGTACCAAACTTTCAGAATCGGTACATTTGAGTACGGTGATTACGAATCTGAATTCACTTTTTCCCCAATCGATCTGGCTTTTTAGAAAATTTGTCTTAAAGTTGGCTCAAAAATTTAGTTGTCAATGGAAATTTATAGCGTGCAGCGCCTCACTGAGAAATAGAGGAGTCCGCGTTTTAGTGACTGGCCTAACGAACCGTTGTTTTCAACAGTGGATGGTTCAGTGGTAGCACAGGTGATTCGCGTGACGCAAATAATTTGTCAAATATTGTTCGCGCGTTTGCGAAATGGGTACGCGTGAACATTACTTTTGTGCGCGCACAATTCGCAATTCGCGAACATTTACATGTAATTTGCAAATTGTATGCTCATCCCGAAAAAAATGACTAATAATTGGCGATTCCCGAAATGAAATTTTCGCCGACAATAATTTTGTTCGCGCACAAATGGCAAATCCCGAAAAATTTCCTTTAATTAGCCGATTAAAAATTCTTCGATCGCATAATTATTTAGTATTCCTATCAAGCTTATCAATTTAACATGTATTTTTTGACAAGAGGAAATTTATTATTAAATTATATTTTAACCCAAAAAAAAAATTACATGACAACACAACAAGAAAACAAAGAAAAAAGAATAGTAAACAATTAACAATATGTTCTATATCGAATTGGCGTGGGCTGGGCGGGGGCGGGGGGTATTTCACAGTCAGACGAAGAAAAAAAAAAGGTAAAAGGTTGGGAAAAAATCCGAGAATTTCCCGATAAGTCTGAAACTTTTGGAAATGGTGACACAAATACTGCCAAACATTCTAAGTTTCAAACCTATCGAAGAATTCTTCAAACTTTCTCCTAATCGTGGAAAAACTTGATTAAAAATCGGCCTCCTTCGTCTGACGAGCGTCGTTTGCAGTTGCCTTGCCCTGAAAAATAATAAATTTAGCTTTTGCGAATCGATAATCGCTATTCTTCTTAACTGTGTCACCCATGCACCCAACTATTTTTAATATGTTTAAAACGCCGAAAATATGTCGCAAACCTTCAAAGTGTATTCTATCATAATGTTAAGGCTATTTGAAACTGCTATTTTAAGCGATTTTAAACACTAGAGTAAAAATTGTGCCTTTTTTAATGGTGTTATTCGCAGAACCAGAAAAAAAATAGAGCATTCTCCGATCGGTCTGAAAAACTTTTGTTCAATTTTTCGCTTTTTTTTTGCGAATTTTGCTGGTTCCGTGAATAAACTCATAAATGATATTTTTAAAACGTTTTTAAACTTAAGTTATTCATTACTGAAAATTTAAAACTCACATGTATCTTGATTTCCGCGCACCTTCTTTGGAAATGACGCTCCTGACGCCTGGAAAAATAAAAATAACGGAGGAAAAATCAGTAAAAAATCAAGGATTAAAAACTATAAAAAATTTTGAAGAACTTTTACGAAAAAAAAAATACAAAAAAACAACATCATTGAGGCAGAAATGAATTAACTTGGGCCTCAATTAAGGATGAGAAATAGTTCGCTGCGAGAGTTCCTTCGTGATTCGCCAATTGTATTATCGCGATTTATCAATAACTTACCCATAATTGAGAAATTCCGACCATTTGTCGGCAATGCAATATTGACAAATTGTGCTCAAATCGCAATTTTCTTCTTCGCGATTTACGTACAATTTGTAAATTGTTTGCCTGCGCGAATAATGCATAAGTGGCGAATCACCTGTGAGAGTGGCCGCATGGTGAGCAGAAAGTCTGGAGTTCGAGTACGCGCTATTTAAAAACTTTTTTGCAATTTTTCAACTTTCTTTTTTTCCTAATTTTTTGGCGATTTTTCACAAGTTTTTTTTTCACAAAAATTTTTATTTATTTATTTATTTATTTATTTACGCCAATGTGACGTGTTGATATTGTGTACACAGATACATTAAAGGTATGTGCAGGGAAATAATGAGAGCAATAAGGAGTTGGGTAGAAACAGATCAAGAATGAGAGCAGAAAAAAAAAGGGTGGGGTAGAAGTGATAAAGAATCTTGGTGACGTCCGTTCAGCAGTAGTTATAGAGTGATTGCGGTTAGCGTTAGCGGTTAGCGGTTAGCGGTTAGCGGTTAGCGGTTAGCGATTTTTCTTGTTTTTTTTCTCGGTTTACCAAAGTTCTAAACTTCAACAATTTTCAGCTTTTGTGGGTAGATATATTGTGTATTCAATCGACTTGCGACATGAGAACGCGGAACTCCGCCCACTTATTTGTGCGCGACCACGCGAACACAGTGATATTTGAAGAGACGCAGACAGAAAGGTGAAAGCACACTTGCGTTTTCATGTCGCAAGTCGATTGAAAACACAATAATTGTAACCATAAACTCTATTATCTGCAAATCAAGATGATAATAAGTTTTGTGGTTGCCAAGTGTAATGTGCAGTTGGGATTGGAAAGTATATTAGTCTGGGGTCAAATTCTATACATCTACCCAAAGGTCAATCTCACGACCCATTTCTGTTGTTGGGGTCGGATAATATACCATAACCCGTTTAATACACGCCAAAAATTTGAAGTTTCGAACTTTGGTACACCGAGAAAAAACAAACAAGGAAATTTTTTGAGAAAAAAAAATTTCTGAAAAAAATTTTTGTGAAAAAAAAACTTGTGAAAAATCGCCAAAAAATTAGGAAAAAAAGAAAGTTGAAAAATTGCAAAAAAGTTTTTAAATAGCGCGTACTCGAACTCCAGACTTTCTGCTCACCATGCGGCCACTCTACCACTGACACAGATAGTGCGCGTTCAGCTTATAATAGGTGGAGGCCAAAAATAGGCCTATTATAAGCTTAAAATAAGCCTATCGCGGGTGGCAGCGCCCACCCTCCTGCAATAAGCTTATCGCGCACGCGGTGTGCGGCGACCGCGCTAGGCCTATCGTAAGTCACTCGCCGGCTAGCTGTACGCTGACGTATATCGACAGCACTAAGCGAGAGGTGAGTAAATGCGCTCCATTGAATGGCGCGAATTTGAAATCTTCCACTGTGGTGAACTGTTATTTTTTTCTCTGTGCATTGATTTCCTCCTATCCCGATTCCGTTTTCACCACTTTCGTTCAAAATTTAACTTAAAAAATGTAATTTCGGGCAGATGGAGTTGCGGGGCCAATCAAAAAACATTTTTTCCTTTGTTTTTATTGATGATTTTGCATTGCTTTTGATTTGTTTGATATATTTATCTCATTTAGCATTTATTTTCGCCCGGAAAATTCAGCGGCAAACACCGGAAGCATGTGTGATACTTTTAAAATATGCGACCGGAGGGAGCTGGGCGGAAGCTTGCTTTGATCCTATTGAGTGTTTACTCGGCTCCCGGTAACTTTTTCTTATTTTTATAGGCTTTTAATCACAAAAAATCCCCTCGCAAAGCATGCTTCCACCCAGCTCCCTCCGGTCGCCAATTTGAAAAATTTCAAACATGCTTCCGGAGCGCTGCCGCTGAACTTTCCGTGCATCAATAAACGCTTAGAAACCCATATTCAAAGCGTCTACGACAAAAAAATTTATTGAAAAAGAAAAAATACATAATTCATGTACGAGCCGGGGAGAAAGGAAAGAAATCGATGCGCAGAGATAAAAATAACGGTTCACGACAGTGGAAGATTTCAAATTCGCGCCATTCAATGGAGCGCATTTACTCACCTCTCGCTTAGTGCTGTCGATATACGTCAGCGTGCTAGCTGTGAGACGCAGCAAACGCGCTCGCCGGCTACGCTATTGCGGCAGAGAAGCAGAGACAGCCTTGTTGGGCGGCCTAAATTTTTGGACAATTTTTATTTTTTTTTTCAAGTTCCGATGGCTTTTCGGAGTTCTTTTACTGTTAATTAATTTTTAAAAATTAATTTCTATCCTTCTTTTTCGTTAACTTTCTCTTTCAAAGTCATTTTCTTGTTTTTCCTCCTTGTGTATTGTGTTTTCAATCGAGTTGCGACATTAAAATATGAAACCTCGCCCATTTTCTTCACGCAAAAATTCAAACTACACTAACATTTAATGTTCGCGTGAAAATAGGGCACAATTTCACGTTTTGATGTCACAAATCGATTGAATATATATTGTAAGGGATATCTATCCCTTTACCGTATTATCAATACGTCACTTTGTACTATGCTCCCAGGGTGACTCACACATCACTTAGAGCCCAGGATACAGTCTATTGGAGAAGCCGTCCAGGACAGACAGATAGATTGTGTTTTCCCACTCCATTATCCCTTCACACGCTAACTTGATTATTGCAGGCAGGAAACGATTTGTCGGCGGCTCGTCACAATCACACAATATCTCTCCGGCGGACACGGTCAAGGAGCGATGATAAATTCTCTTATTGTGGTTAACGATTGTTATGAGGTTGCCCTTGAGCAACTCCCCCACACATTCCCCATTGCCCCGCCCATTTGACTGTGGCCTTTTAATCCCCCATTACGGAGTCTCGAGGCTTCCAATTCTAACCAACTACTGAAATAAACTGCTGCCCCGCACCACCCTCTTCAGTGGTAGCAGCGAGTGAGACCGCCGAGTGCGGCCAAAGGTAAGTCTTTCCACCACGGGGTTTTAGTTTTTTTTGGTAGTTTAGGTTAGGGATAGGGCACTAGTTGGGAAATTTTTTGGGATTTTTTTTGAGCCGCACGATAAGATTGAGTTTGAGTTTCCGCGCGATGAGTATTGAGATTTTGAGTTTTTCCGCGCGATGAGTTATAAGAGTTTGAGTTTCCGCGCGATGAGAGATAGAGATTTGAGAAATAATGATTTAAGATTGAATTTTGGAAAAGTGAGCAGAAATGCTGCCACTAGGGTACCCTGCGGCGCAAGACGCACATTAGAGCCTAGGTTCAGGGCGCCCAATTGGGCCTAGGTAATAGTGCTGCGTGTAGTTTTAAGTTTTTTTAGTGAGTTATCGCGTCAGCCTATGAGTGAATGAGAATTTTGAGAAATAAGAGAAATACGTTTATGATTTGAGAATATGGATAAATTAGTGCGAAGATTTGTGGGTCCCAACAGTGCGCCTAGCAGCCCCAGCTATGAATTGGTTAGCATATTATAGCTGGAATAGTAAAAAATATTAAAAAAAAAAAAAACAAAAACATTTTTGTTTAAAAAAAATAAAAAGAATTAGTAGTCAAAAAAATCAGTAAGGTCAAGTTTACTTTGTTAGTGTAACAAAAAGTGAGTCAGCCTCTGCCCGCACCCTTTCGGTAATAGCGCTTTAAATAATTAAATGTAGCAAATACTATAGAGCCCCGTCTATTTTTAGTTACCTTTTCAAAATATCCAATCACTTAGTTGTTTAGTTTTCATTTTTCCAAAAAATTTTTTTCGGTTGTAGCAGCCTTGCTTACGGCGCGCAACAACTGTTCTTCATATCTTCATACACTCCCGTAAAAAAAACCAATAATAACTAAATTAAATTTTGTTGTTCTAACAATCCACCAATTCCGCTTCACCGATTTCGATACACATATCCTAAGCCTTTCGGCAATCACAACAAAAAAAAAACTTTCGTATGGTGATTGTTAGATTTATTTCAGTCGGTTGTCGCGGCTTTCTGACCTTCTTATTCTTATTCATAAAGATGCAACTTCTCTCCTAGTGTTAATTATTTTTCCACTGCGCTCTCCGTTAAACAGTTTATCACAACCAACGAAAAATTTTCCAAGTTCTAATTGAGGTTTTTAACAGTCTTGTGAACTTCTCATTCATCGTTGTATACGAGCAATATTCTTTCTCGCTTCTTACATTTTTTTCCTCCTTTCGCTAAGATTTTTAACACATCCAACGAAGACTCCTCGGACGGCCTGCGAGCGCCAGCCGGGGATATTCAGACAGTGTTTTCTTCCAAAATCACTATTTCAAAACCGTACATGCGAGAGACACGTGAACCACCAGATTTCTTTAACTCTCGAATCAGAAATTTGGTTGTCCTCGACCAGCCACGCGAGTTTATTTTTTTTTAATATCAATACAAAAACCTTCGATTGGAATCCCCGCTTTCGCAACTTCTGGGGAGGAACAGAACAGTTCTCAAACAAAGGGACGGATCTCCGTCCAATAAAACTAATTTTCATTTAATCGCTAAAACGAGGACTTCTGGAAATTCAGTTACTAACCGTACCACTCCTTTGCCCACGCAGCCGCTTTCCGGGGCAATTTCCGATTTGCGAAATCTTCAAACGCACCACTACCCTTTTCAGTAAACTTTTTCGGAGCTCCCTTACAAAAAACGGTATCAAAAAATTGCCCGTCTCGTCCGAAGACAGCCAATTCAGGAAAATTTGATAAATGCCAGCACGGTGAGCTCAAGTAAACGGATGGTACATTTTTAAAACTGAACAATTTCACTTCACCATGACCAAACCCCATTTTCAGTGTTGCAAGGAAGCCGGACCATCGAGATAGTCAACTGTTTTATGAGGCCTGCGCGAATCACGACCCATTACCGGAGCGACAATCTCATTTCAGTTACCGAGTGGAAGAGAAGATGTCAATTTTTCCTGCCGTAACCTGCACCAACTTCGTGAGTTCTTTTCCTTAATTCCGCAAACGTCTTAGCACAAGCAACGCTTCCCGCTGTAGCGAATAACCCTACCCTAACATCTCGAAAACAGATAGGAAAGTCAGATCTCCAGGCCATGCACATCGGCAGTGGGTTTCTGGCTGTTAAAACCTGTTCAGAAATCAAACCTAGTTCTTTTGAGTCCATCCCAGTAAAAAACCAGTGCTATTCCAAACCACAAATAAAAGTCACACTTTCAACAAACGCCACCATCACCAACTTTATTGACCTCGACACCAGTATTATCACCAGTAGGGCATATCCACTAGACTGCAGTTTAGTTACCAATTTCGAATACATAATTAACGAAACTCTGTTCTCTTTGAATCCAAAAACACTAGAGATTAGAAAAAACCTCAACTTCCACCCGCAGGAAGTATCTAGTGCTGCTTATTTTACGACCACTCCTCTCGAAGATAACCCAGTAATTTTCCACGACATGATAATAGGATTGTTGTCTGAAAACATACCGGAGACGCACTATAACGAGATTTGGGAATCAATGCAATGTTCCATTACCCGACAATTCTCGGCCCGCACCGACCCAACGTCCGGTCCAATTTCCTCAGCCGGAATTGAGCAAGTTTTTGATTTTTGAGCGCAAGCCAAGCACATTTTTGATATTGTCTTCTTCATTTGGACGTTATGATGTAACACTGTCATCACCGTCGGGTTAGCCGTTCTTTGTGGAGTTGCTCATTTCTATCTCGGCCCATGGCTCATATCACTTCGCAACGTCCCTAAACCGACGACTCCCGAGCACCGCCCAAGCGAGACCACGGCCGCAGCACGCGAGCGCTCTGACTGGTTTTCGCGACGCAGTAATAGTCGAGAGAATTCGGAAACTTTGGAGAAGAAATAATGTCCACTTTCCGACAAATAGATCTATTCAAGAAAACAGTTTGACAAAACTCGAGAACAATTTCGAAAGAACTACGAACCCACCCGATTGTTGACAAAGCTTTACAAAAACTATAAGGAGAAGGTAAGTCTTTCCAATTTATGACAATTGAGATTAATCGGCCCGAGGCCGTTATCCAGAACATTTCGAGACCCTCTGAACAGCTCCGCCGTGCTCACCTCGGCCAACTCAAAAAGGTCGTGGATGTTTCGGGCCCAGCCATCACGACCCTTATCGACGAGTCAGGTTTGAACACGGACACTCCAACCCACCAAAGCGCAAACCAGGAAGCAAAAAAAGGTTTCTGTAATATCCGAAACCACGGTAACATCCCCTGATCCAGAGGTTTTTTTACAATCCAAAAGTTGTCTGCCCAGCGCTAGCGCATCGGTAGATATTGTGGTTCCCGACCCGCAGTAAAATTTGAGAAAAAGACAATGTTCCCCAAACATTATATAATTTAAGCCCTTCTCGTTTCCAAAACCTAAATAGAGAACCAGGAATACGCCTGGAGGTGCAGTTTCTCCAGTGTTTTTCATTCAACTAAACCCTGTTTCATATATAAAGGTTAGCCCCGTCTTTTCCAAAATCGGATCTGAGAACAAGGAAGACGCCCGCAGGTGCAGCTCTCCGAGTTTTATCAGTGAAGATGACACGGCAATAAATTGAAAATCTATCTCGTCTTTTCATCGATATTAATCGAGAGCCCATGCCCGCTTCGTTCTTAACGTTAGAGTTGAATTTAGCAAACGATCCAACGCGTACTTTAAATACAACAACCCGCCGTCGCTCATGAGGCCCGCGACATCATCCGAGGTTACGTCGATCCAATTCAGGCTGCAAGACCTGGATTGTTTTGTCGCTCTCCCTGTAGTCCGCGCAAAAAAAAAAAAAAACAATGCCTACTGATCCAACATTTTCAAATAGAGAACCCTTCAAAAACTTAAAGGTATGTTTCGCTCCTTTTATTTTTACCAGTTGTTTTTTTTTAATAAAGAAAATATTCGTGATAAGTCCCCAAGCCTTTTGAAAATAGATAAGGTTTTGTATCCGAGGACCAGGGACGGTCCTCGCGTAAGGGGTAAGGTGTAAGGGATATCTATCCCTTTACCGTATTATCAATACGTCACTTTGTACTATGCTCCCAGGGTGACTCACACATCACTTAGAGCCCAGGATACAGTCTATTGGAGAAGCCGTCCAGGACAGACAGATAGATTGTGTTTTCCCACTCCATTATCCCTTCACACGCTAACTTGATTATTGCAGGCAGGAAACGATTTGTCGGCGGCTCGTCACAATCACACAATATCTCTCCGGCGGACACGGTCAAGGAGCGATGATAAATTCTCTTATTGTGGTTAACGATTGTTATGAGGTTGCCCTTGAGCAACTCCCCCACACATTCCCCATTGCCCCGCCCATTTGACTGTGGCCTTTTAATCCCCCATTACGGAGTCTCGAGGCTTCCAATTCTAACCAACTACTGAAATAAACTGCTGCCCCGCACCACCCTCTTCAGTATATAATGGATTCGTGGCGGAGTGACAATTTTTCACGTTTTTGTTTGAAAAAATGAAGAAATAACTGAAGAAATGAAGAGATTTTTCATCTCGCAGTTTCAAATGAATTGTCACTCCGCCACGAATCCATTATATCGTAAAATCGTCTGAATTTCCATAGTACAAATGCTTCATTCAAATAGTTGTTCATTCGAATGGGGTTATTAAGCGTGTGTAAAATTAGTATTTTTTCCTCTAATACTGCTGTCAAGGCAACAAAAAATGTTTTATTTACGCTGAATAACCCCAATCACAGGTTTGTTTTGCGTTCAGTGCGCCTTATCGATAAAGGTTTGATAAATTGTCTGAAGTTTATCGATAAAAGTTCATGGGATTATTCACGGGGTAGCAAAAAATAACAAAAAAAAGAAAATGATTTTTTTGCCACCTCGTGAATAATCCCACCATTGATTGTGATCATGGAAAATTGTCCTTCTTTCATTGTTTCTTTTTGATATCTTTTTCGTTATGGTGTTATTCACGGGGGAACAAAACAAATTCTTGCTTCTTTTTTCCCTCCTCGTGAGCAGGGGTGGGACCCAAAAAAAAATTCTTTTGTTAAAAAAAAAAAACAAAATAAAATTTAAAAAAGGCGTATTTCTGCCAGTTAAAAGGAAAATTTCTAAGTTTTCGTTACAAAATAAAGTTTTTTGTCAATTCGGAACATATACCGATCAAGTTTTTGTCAAAAACCAGAATTTTTTGAGCTTTTTTTTTGAGCCAACAAATAAAAACAAAAAAAAAAACTGAAAAACAATTTTTTTTCGGTCCCACCCCTGCTCGTGAGTATCCTCATAAACTGTAATTTTGGATAATTACTATAAATTTCAGTTTGTGGAATGTCGGTAGGCAGGAATTACGATGGAATCAATACTGTCGACGATGATGTCAAGCAGAGCCTCCAATGGTTGGGATAATAAATCGGTAAGGTTTTTAAATAAATATAATTTTTAAAAAATTGGCTAGCATATATTTTCGGAGCCCAAATACGCATGCAAATAAATTCAAAACTTCACGCTATCACTGAGCACGATGTCATCATTTCGCTAAATAGTCTACAAACTCTCATAATAGTGATCATGGCTTTTACCAAATTTATTTCAAGAACGTCTTAATTCACGTAGAAATACATGATTTCAGGACTATTTTAACTTTTGAACGCTGAATTAGAAAAAATACCGAGCTAACCTTGAAATATTCAAATTTATTATAAAAACAAGAAAAACTGCGCGAAAACTGAAAAAATGGTCCGATGGACCTGAAATTTTGGGAAATAAGAGCACAATGGGGCAAACGATCATTTCCTACTGTTATTTTCCTATGTTTGTTCATTCTCTACCTTTTTCCAATAAAAAGATACACGTATATTGGCCGAAAATGATCCATTTCTTTTTTTTTAATACTTACTGATGAGAAACGATTCTTCAACACAGAAGACATTCATTTATTTCGATAATTTGATTTATATTGACATATTATTTTTTTGAAAAAGGTAGGAAATAAACAAATGTAGGAAAAGAACAGTGGGAAATGATTGTTTGCCGCACAAAGTTTCCTGGGCCTGCCGACAAAATTTTAGACCGAAATATCGAATTTAATAAAATTCGGAAAACAGTCAATATGTATCGATATTTGGTCCTGAGTTTTGTGGGCAGGTGCGGGAACATTTTTGCCTTTACTTTCCAAAATTTCAGGTCAATCGGACCATTTTCCCAGTTTTCGCGCTGTTTTTTGCCTTTTCGTGCATAATCCCATTAATTAGCAATTAATTACAGGCTCTCGGACGTTTCGAAGGTGGACTTTTCGAAAGTGGATGTTTCGAAGGAGGACTTTTTGAAGGTGCGACGATTCGAAGGTGTACATTTGGAAAGTGGACATTTCGAAAGTTTCTCTGCATTTTGTCGACGAGGTGTTTCACACATTCATTTTTATAAGGTTTTAATGGAAAATTCCATAAAAATTTTAAAAAAATTATTGTGTGCCAAGACCGCGACGAAAAATGCAGATGAAACTTTCGAAACGTCCGAGAGCAGAATGGCCAACTAAAAATAACCTAAAAACATTAGTTAATTTTTCGCTTTTGTAGCTATTGTCGACCCGCCAAAGTGATCAAACGCGCTCCGCTGAACTCAGTACTACGTGGATTTCATTTTGGCCTCCAAATTATTTCATTTCACGTGTAAATTCAACGTAAAATGAAATAATTTGGAGACCAAAATGAAATCCACGTAGTACAGAGTTCAGCGGAGCGCGTTTGACCATTTTGGCGGCCCAACAATGGTTGTTTGTTGATTTTACGTTTTACCCTTTTTTTTATGTATTCCTATTTCTCCAAACGCATTTAATTTTTATATTTGCAATAAATCTGTTGTTTTTTGAATTTGTTTCTATTTTTTAGATATTCGGGCTCGAATTCGAGATCATTTGAGCATTATGAGGCGCCCGGACCTGTGGCAGCCTTATTATAAGCCCACATCCGAGTTTCGAATGACCGCGAAAGGCCCTACTATAGGCTTACAATAGGCCTTTTGATAACCGCGATAAGCTTATGATAGGCGAAAGTCGCCCGCGATAAGCCTATTATAGGCTTATTACAGGCGTCGACCCGCGATAAGCCTATAATAGGCTTACTTTGGGGTCCTTCGCTGGTACTCGGTAGGCCTATCGCGCAACCTATTATAAGCTGAACGCGCACTACCTGTGGAACCATCCACTGTTGAAAACAAGGGTTCGGAATGCCAGTCACAATAACGCGGACTCCTCTATTTCTCAGTGAGGCGCTGCATGCTATAAATTTCCATTGACAACTAAATTTTTGAGCCAACTTTAAGACAAATTTTCTAAAAAGCCAGATCGATTGGGGAAAAAGTGAATTCAGATTCGTAATCACCGTACTCAACTGTACCGATTCTGAAAGTTTGGTAAAATTCTCAACCCTCATGGATTTGTAGTTCCCTTGTTAGGCTTTTTTCTCGAAAAAAAATTTGCGCCTAAGCGTGGTCGCATTTAGCTGTGCAGCGGTTTTCTGCGTTAAACTGATACGAAGAGGAGACGCAGACAAGCAGAGTGCGAGGATACTGTTGTTTTTGTAGCAAACTCCCACCAGAGAGATGCAGACACTCAGCGGAGCGCATGGCCATTAAAGTTCCTCCCAGCACGCCGTGCCAAGTCAAGATACATATTGTCGACCCGCCAAAATGGTCAAACGCGCTCCGCTGAACTCAACGCTATGCGATTTTCATTTTGGTCTCCAAATTATTTCATTTCACGTATAAATTCAACGTGTAATGAAATAAATTGGAAACCAAAATGAAAATCGCATGGCGTTGAGTTCAGCGGAGCGCGTTTCACCATTTTGGCGGGCCGACAATATTTTCTTTTTTTTTTCAGAACAGTTTATGGAAATGCTCCTATTTTTGGCTCATTTTGCGAGATCCAGCGCAGAAATCGATTGATTTTTGGCATGCTTCCTCTGCGTATCGTTTGTTTTCCCAATGTCTCGTTTTGCCTAACTGTCTAACGTCTCTTACAGCGCAGCACGCATCGTGTAGCGTGGCGTGGCGACGCGTCACGGTGGAGCGCAATTCGCCGCAAGAACGCCGATTTTGGCGGCAACTTGCCGAAAATAATTGTATTTTTTCCGTCTTGGCAGTATTGGCCACTGCCGTTTCGAAAATATGCGTCGTTGAACATATTGTCTTTTCAATCGACTTGCGACATGAAAACGCAATTCAAGTCTGCATTCACCGTTCTGTCTGCATCTTTTCAAATATCACTGTGTTCGCGTGGTGGCGCACAAATAAGTGGGTGGAGTTTAGCGTTCTCATGTCGCAATTCGATTGAAAACACAATAACCGTGCCAATTTATGCGAATTCACGTTTTTCGAAATGCATTGACGAGATGCAACCGCTGCGCGTGGGCATCGGCGGCAAAAAAACCGTTTGAAAAAAAGGCAGAGAATAAGACGATTTCAATTTCCACGTTACTAATTTTTTTCAGAAATAAAATTTGACATATGGTTTTTGCAGAGATAAAATCTAAGATGACCTCCACCGATAAAAGGTCAACTAAATACCAATGTTCGCTGCAAAAAGCACAAAACAAATTATTGTAGTTTCCAAATCCGAAGCGACTTTCTAAGGAACATCGCTCGCGAAGACACCATCCGAAGAAAGGAGGAACGAAAATGACAGCGCCAATCGATGTGGATAACTTGATGGGCCGTCTGCTCAACGTGGGAATGTCTGGCGGAAGACTGACCACCTCGGTGCGTGTCCGATTGTGTGCTCCTCACTAATTGCTCCACTTTCAGGTTAACGAACAAGAGCTGCAGCAACTGTGCGTCGTCGCCAAGTCTGTGTTTGCCTCGCAGCCATCGCTGCTCGAAGTGGAGCCGCCAATCATTGTATGCGGCGACATTCACGGACAATACTCGGATCTTTTGCGTATCTTTGACAAGAATGGCTTCCCGCCAGACGTGAACTTCCTCTTCTTGGGCGACTACGTGGATCGTGGACGTCAGAATATTGAGACGATCTGTCTGATGTTCTGCTTCAAGATCAAGTACCCGGAGAACTTCTTCATGCTTCGTGGCAACCACGAGTGCCCGGCCATCAACCGTGTGTACGGATTCTACGAAGAGTGCAATCGTCGTTACAAGACCACTCGTCTCTGGGCTCAGTTCCAGGACACGTTCAACTGGATGCCGTTGTGCGGACTGATTGGTGCTCGTATTCTTTGCATGCACGGAGGCCTCTCTCCGCATCTCCAATCGCTGGACCAGCTTCGCAATCTGCCACGTCCCCAAGATCCACCAAACCCGTCGATTGGAATTGATCTCTTGTGGGCTGACCCGGATCAGTGGGTGAAGGGATGGCAGGCGAACACTCGTGGAGTGTCGTACGTTTTTGGACAGGATGTTGTCGCGGATCTGTGCCAGAGATTGGACCTTGACCTTGTCGCTCGTGCTCATCAGGTTGTGCAGGATGGTTACGAGTTCTTTGCGTCGAAGAAGATGGTCACTATCTTCTCGGCTCCTCACTATTGCGGACAGTTTGACAACTCTGCCGCCACAATGAAGGTTGATGAGAACATGGTGTGCACTTTTGTCATGTACAAGCCGACTCCAAAGCGTGCCCAAGCTGCCAAGGGATAAGATGATTTCACGGGTAATTGAACTGTGAGATTTTTCCAAGCCAATAAAGCCGAATACAGTTTCTGTTTCTATATTATTGATTCAATTTTCTTGACGGTTAGAATAAGAATTCACGTGAGAATTGTGTGGCCACTTCAGTTGATAAAGCTGTGTGGAACGCGTCGCCACGCCACGCATTGGCACGCCACGATCGCGTTCTGCACTATAAGAGACGTTAGACAGTTATACAAGACATTGGGGAAAATAAAGATACGCAGACAGTGAGAGAGCGTGTTGTGTTGTCAAAAGTATAACGACAGTTAATACTTAACACAATTTATTATTAGTTCCGTGCCGGTGTTAACCTGGGCGCACTTCACTACAATAAGGGCTTTACAGGAAAAGTGTATTGGGAAACGGGGGTAATAGAATATAGCTCTACTCGCCAATCGAGTAGTAGTAGTAGTGGGGAAGAGTTACAACAATAACATAATGATTGGGAGTTGATCACTAGCGAGAGACGCAGACAACGAGAGACAAAATAGTTCGCGCTGCCGCTTGAAACTAAGATCAAAAATAATAATATCTTTGTGTGATCTAACAACACACAACACCTCCCTATGTTAGAATTAAACTTGGGTCAGATAAAGCAATGAGGGTTCAATTATCCACGATATCAATTCGACGGATCATATCGGTTGACTGGCTTACGAACACGATTCCCTCTTCTGACTGGCACTACTCCTGGTGACTGATGTTGCTGTGACCTTTGACTGAACTGAGCTGACGATGGCATCCTAGCTTGTGCACGAGATTGATGTCCTTGCTGCATTGACAATCCTTGCTGTTGTTGCTCACGAGATGGAGTAGCAAATGTAGACGTTGTAACTGACATAGGTGTAGACGTCTCCTGTGGCAATGGCACTTCGAAAATATCAAACATTGTCGTTGTCCACAACTCATCCTTGCATTCGTCCGTTTGCTCCACTCGCAGCTTCAGCTGGTTTGCATGAACCACTCGTTCACGACCATCATTCAAGCGTACCATGTACACTACGCGACCTTGTCTTTGGACAACCGTTGCAGGTTTCCACGACCAAGCGTTTCTTTCGAAAACTTTAGCGTATACACTCTCATTAATAGAAAAGTGTTTTGGCTTCGTACCGTGATGCTTATCGAACTGATCTTTCATCAACGAAGACTTCTGACTTCCTGTGTTAAGCTTTAACTTCGGAATCATCAGAGACATTTTAGTTCTGAGACGTCGTCCCAAATGAACTTCAGCCGGTGTCAAACCTCCAAGAGCATTAGACGGTGTTGACCGGTAGTAGAGTAGGAATTTCGACATTATTTCTGTGTCTACACTTCCCTCCCCTTTTAACTTTTTCAATCCTCTTTTTAACGTGTCAACGAATCTCTCGGCTTGACCGTTTGATTGTGGATGAAAAGCGGGCGAGCGAATGTGCTCAATTCCATACTCCTCACACATGGATGCAAATTCTCTTGAAACAAACTGCGTTCCGTTGTCAGAAACCAGTGTTTCGGGATAACCATGGGTACTGAAAATACTTTTCAGTGTTCGCACCGTAGAAACACTCGATATCGACTTAACTATCGCTACTTCAGCCCATTTGGATTTGGCATCAACAACGACTAGATAATACTGTCCGTTATCCGGCCCAGCATAGTCAATATGGATTCTCTGCCACACTCGATCTGGTGTCGTCCACGGCTCCAACGGAACTTTCCGTGTAGTCCTTCCGTGAATTTGACACGTGGTGCAAGCTGCCACCAACTTTTCAATGTCACTATCCATTCTTGGCCAGTAGACAAATGATCGAGCTAGTTGTTTCATCCTTACTATTCCTGGATGTCCTTCATGCAACTGCCTAAGCGTAGCTTTCTGCAGTGCTTCTGGAATAACAACTCTTTCCTTGAACATTAAACAGTTCTGAACAACTGAAAGTACAGATCTTATGTCAAAGAACTGCTTCAACTTTCCTTCTGGTTTCTTCGGCCAACTATTCCGAGAAACACAATTAATTACTTCCTTCAGAGTATTACTTTTCCAAGTCTCCTCCTGAATATCCTTCACACGGATTGGAAGTTTCCGAACGGCTGCATACAGCACCTCTTCTACATCTTCCTCAACCTGAGCAATGACAATATCTTCATTCTCAAGTGGCGTTTTCTGAATCATCCGCGACAAAGCGTCAGCTTGTCCGAATTCATCAGTTTTGACGTACTCTATGTCAAAATCATAAGCCAGAAGAATCGTAGACCACCTAACCAAACGGTTTTGCGAATGCACCGGGATTCCCTTCTTGCTTCCAAAAATGGACAGCAGTGGCTTGTGGTCAGTTCTTAGCAAGAACTTCCGACCAAACAAGTACTTATGGAATCTTTTAACAGCAAAAATCAACCCCAAACCCTCCTTCTCAATCTGCGAATAATTCTTTTCAGCAGAATTCAGAGAACGGGCTGCATGGGCAATTGGTTTTTCTGTACCGTCTGCGAATCGGTGACTAATAACCGCGCCAATTCCATAGTCACACGCGTCTGCTGCAACTACTATCGGAATCTTTGGCATGTAGTGGGTGAGATTTAAGTCTGAAGACAACACGTCCTTCAACTTCTGAAACGACTCCGCCTCCACTTTAGTCCACCTCCATTCCGCATCTTTCATTAGGAGCTTGTCTAAAGATCCTCTCAAAGTTTTCATTTTAGGAATGAACGAACTGTAATACGTTACCATCCCCATAAAACTTCTCAGAGTTTTCTGGTCCTTTGGCTCACACATGTTCTTGATCACCTGAACTTTCTCTTCGTCAGGTCTACGACCATTTCTGTCGATTATAAACCCAAGGAACTTTATCCTTCTCTCAAGAAACCTGCACTTTTCGAGCTTCACACGGAATCCATACTCAGCGATTCGTTGAAACAACTCGAACAAGTTTTCATTGTGTTCTTTCTCGTCACGACCTACGATGATCACATCGTCTAGGTACGCAGTGACTCCAGACAACCCAGTTATCATTTTATCCATGATCCGCTGGAATACCATTGGTGCCGTCTTGGCTCCGAACGGAAGTCTTTGGTATTGGTATAAGCCTCTGTGGGTGTTTACCGTCAGCAACGGCTTGGATTCTTCAGCCAATTCAATTTGAAAGTAAGCATCTTTCAGATCTACTGTCGAGAAAACAGTTCCACCATTCAGTGTTGCGAACACATCTTCCGGTGTTGGAATTGGGTGATCTTCATCTTGCAGAGCCGCGTTTAGCCCTGTTTTGAAGTCAGCACAAATTCTTAATGCACCAGTGTCTTTCTTTTTCACACACACTAACGGCGCTGCCCACGAACTGTGATTAACCTTCTTGAGGACGCCTAGACTTTCCAGTCTATCCAGCTCCTGCTCAACCGTTTCTAAAGCTCCATATGGCACTGGACGCTTTCCAATAAAAACCGGTGAAGATTTATCTTTCACAGTCAGTACCGCCTTCTCTTTTGTACACGTACCCAGACCTTCTAGGAAAACTTCCGGAAACTTTTCCTTCAGTTCCTTTCCAATTGACTCAGTGTCAGAACTTTTCAGCTCATTGACCATCATATTCATGTGGTAGGTCATTTCGGATGACTTTGATATCCAGTCAAGGCCTAACAAATTTCCGTGTTCTCGTACGTGAACAAAAGCGGATGACGCAGATCCTTTCAGTATGAAGTCCACTTTGGCTCTACCCAACAGCTTAACCTCATTTCCACTTGCAGATTTCACCTTCATTGGACATTTCTCCAATTCTGGTTCACCAACCTTCATCCAGTCCTTCCGACTGATGAGTGTGATATCCGATCCAGTATCGAGTTGAAACTCAATCAACTGATCGTTCACTTCCACCATAACGTATTGCCTCACCGCATTGACCTCAACGTCTTCTGCAGCAGCACTTTCAATGACTACCATACTCTGCGCCTTCTTAGAACCTTTAGATTTGCAGTATTTGGACAAGTGTCCGGTTTTCTGGCATTTTAAGCACTTTGTCAGCCTTTGCACGCAGTCGGGTTTTCTATGCCCTACCTTGCCGCAATTCCAACATTCGTCAACTTTGCCATTTGACTGCTCACGGTTCCACAATTTCTTATGGTTCCGATTAAAATTTTTCTTGGTGTGTAAAGCTCTAACGGCTTTGTCCACCTGTTCCATTTCTTGAACGACGCTATTCTGCCGAAGCAACTTTTTCCATTCTTCGCAGAGGTCATTAACGTTAACGGACTCTTTCTTTTCCCATTTCTGCTCAACATATCTGATAAAATATGTGCGGGCTGATTTGTCTCGCGACGCATCCAAACCTTTGAGCCAGAAAAACACTTTCCACCCTTCAGCATCAATGTCCTGCAACATTGCTGACTCACACATGGAATTGACTTTAGTCGTGTATTCCACAGGTGTTTCATCATCTCGAGCAATGTTGATGCACGCGAATCGGTGCGAAAACAAGCTCTTCTTGATGTCAAACATCTGTTCTAGTGTCTTGACTGTCTCATCAAATTCCACTTCAGTGTGCTTTCGCGGGCAAATTCTTTTAGAATACTGCTCGTAAACTTCATCTGACATTTTGCTCATCAGCAACGAGACTTTGCTCTTGTCCTCGAGATCTTTCCCTTCCACCGTGAACGCCGCCTCGTGACGAGCGTACCACTTTGAGAAAGTCTTTTCTGTTTCAAGATCAAACTGAAACATCGCCACACGACTACCGATGTCGTTCATGAGCTGTGTCTGAGACACACCCGAAGTTGTCGGTGTCATATCTGCGCGACTTTCGTCGTTTGACTTGCTTGTCATCGCCTGGATGAGAGCAGTCATCGCTGCCTGATGCTGTTCGTTTTGCTTTTCGAACATTTGCATCATTCTGAGCATGAACTCTTCGTTTTCTTTATTCATTTTCAAATTTCTCGATTGCGCTCAGCAAATACAGAGAAAGAAAAGAAAAAAAAACACCGAAAGAATTCAAAACAAAACGCAGAAGCTTTCTGGTTTGCTTGAAGTTCGGTTGATACAAAATAAATTTTGTATCCCTTTAACCTGATCGCCAATGTTGTGTTGTCAAAAGTATAACGACAGTTAATACTTAACACAATTTATTATTAGTTCCGTGCCGGTGTTAACCTGGGCGCACTTCACTACAATAAGGGCTTTACAGGAAAAGTGTATTGGGAAACGGGGGTAATAGAATATAGCTCTACTCGCCAATCGAGTAGTAGTAGTAGTGGGGAAGAGTTACAACAATAACATAATGATTGGGAGTTGATCACTAGCGAGAGACGCAGACAACGAGAGACAAAATAGTTCGCGCTGCCGCTTGAAACTAAGATCAAAAATAATAATATCTTTGTGTGATCTAACAACACACAACAGAGCGCGCGCGAAAAATCAATCAATTTCTGCGCTGAATTTTCCAAAAAAAAAACCTGCTGGCCAAGACGTGGCGAGGGAATCGTTCGATGTCCCTTTAAAGCCGTTATTTTAACCCTGGGTATCGAGTAAAACGGTCTTTTCCTCTTCTAAATAGAATCATACGCTCTTGCGTGGTGTCATTTGCAGAAATTCAAATTCAAAATGAAGGATTTTTGACCTAACAAGCAGAACCAAGTTAGCACCAAGTTTTGTAAATAGGAGCCGATAAAAAGCCGAAAAACGGTGTCTAAAATGTTGGCTGGCTAATGCCTTGGGCCACGCGCAGCGGTTGCGTAGCGTGACAATTCTGTCTCTCGTCTGCGTTTCGTCTTTTCGCTTAGATGTTCCACCGAAACAGCATCGCATTTTAAATTTAAAAAAAAACGAGACAGTGAGAAACGCAGACGACATGATTCGCATTATCAGTGGCGCCCGTGAGCAATTTCTGCGCCCTGACAAGGATTTCGAGTCTAGTCTGGCAGTTTTTTTGCTCTTAATTAGCCTTGAAAATGCTCGGGACTGTTTGAGCGCCCACGACCACGCGCCGCGGTCGCGTCGCGTGACAACGCTTTTTCTCGTCTGCGTCTCGTCTTGCCCTTTACATGCTTGCTGCGTCAAAAATCGCATAAATTGGCAGTCTGAAAATGTTTTTTTTTCGATTGTTCAACAGAGCGCACTTTTCCGAGCGCCGTGCCAAGGAGCCAAGGCAATGGTTGCAAGAAAATGACAGTTTTCACGCCCCGCCCTTTAAAAATAGGGGCGGAGCATGTGAAAGCGTAAATGCGAACCTGTATTATGTTTTCAATCGACCTGCGACATGAAAACGCGAGTCTGCATTCACCTTTCTGTCTGCGTCTCTTCAAATATCACTGTGTTCGCGTGGTCGCGCACAAATAAGTGGGCGGAGTTTCACGTTCACATGTCGCAAGTCGATTGAAAACACAATAATAAATAAAAAAGAAAAAAACAGAACACAATCTGCCGAGGGGTATTCTCAAGCAATAATAAATGTGCACATGGCACGATTATTATCAACTCTGGAACACCTATCGAACGTGGTGTGTTTTTGAAACTTGCCTGGCCTTGTTTTTTTTTTTAATTTTTTAATCCTTGACAATTGAAGAACAGAGAAGCTTTGTAATAGGAGAAATTTGAATTTATTGAGCTCTTTCTCTCTCTCGTGGGGGTTGAGTTATGGCTCGTTAAATGGTAACAACTGCCCCCTCCTTGGGCCGCCAATTATACTCGCACAATTGACTCGTCTTTTTCTAAAATTCCGTGGCAAATGGGAGAAATTGAGTGCAAAGGGCGACATTTTTTAATGAGAGTATTGCATGCGACATTTTCTTTGTTTTTCTTTCTTTTTTTTAAATAGTTTATTTGTTGGTGTGCAAACAAGGAAAACTGTTTTCCGGAAAACAAAATTCGGAAAGGTGAGAGACGCAGAGAAACCGAACCGACAAGCCCATTTTGGTATTGTCGGCCCTCCAAAATGGTCAAACGCGCTCCGCAGAACTCAACGAATTATTTGATTTCACGTTGAATTTATACGTGAAAATGAATTAATTTGGAGACCAAAATGAAAATCGCATAGCGTTGAGTTCAGCGGGCCGACACTAAATAAATGGAAAATGAATGGCGTTGAAATGGATGAAGAAGTGAACTAGATGAAATCTGAGTGCGCCTGCCTTTCGTTCATTTGTCTTCGCCAAACTTTAGAGCCCTCTGTGTTTGCTCTTGATTTACATGTGAAGACGTCAAACTCTGGGCCTAAGTGGAGAAATAGAAGAAGAAAAGTGCAAAACAGGTGAAATGTGATCGGTGATTTCGAGCAGGTGAAAATGTTCTCGCAAGCTTTGCTATCTGATAGGAAAATTCGAGCGATTAAGAGTCTAAACTACACTACACCACGCCGTTCGAACAGTCTAGGAGGGTTTTCAGTCTAACTAGGGGGTTTAGAGTCTGTATGGAAGTATTTTGAATCTTTTTCAGAGGGTTTTGCATATAGTTAGAAGGATTTGAATTTTGAGTCTTGGCCTATTAAAAAGGTGTTGGATCTATTCCGAAGCATTTTGAATAACTTTTGAATGATTCGGATTATAATTAGAAAAACTTTGTGCCTAGATAAAGTTTTTTTAAAAACACAGTGACCAGAAAAGATTGGAGTCTAATAAGAAAAATTCAAGTCTATTGAGAAAAACTTCAAGTCAAAGTAGAGAAAATTAGAGTCAAATTAGAAAATTTTCAAGGATTTACAGTTTAAATGTCTCAAGTCTAATCAGAAAAACAAAAAGTATAATAAGAACATTTTCGAGTCAAATTGGAAGGGTATTGAGTGAAATAAAAGCATTTAAGACTCTAATCAGAAGCATTTTAGTCGAATAAGAAGAGTTTTAGGCCTAAGGATTTTGGGTCTAATCAGAAGAATTTTGAGTCTAATCGTGACGATTTGGGATCTAAATTTAGAAATTTAAAATCTGATTTGAAGGATTTCTAGCCTAGTTTGGTTTTTGAGTATTTAATACGCTCCATGGTGATATTTTTCTTCCTATTTTCTTAAGCAAGTTGCTAATTGCCCGCGTAACTCATTTGGTGCACTTTCAGACAAATTTATTTACAAAAAACAGCTCGGTATTCTTTTAGTGTCACTCAAAAATCTCCACTCTAGACTCACGATACATTGTCGTATTGTCGATTCGCGAAGAAAGCAAGTGCGCTCCACGAAACTTAGTACTTCGTGGATTTCATTTGCGTCGCCAATATGTGCAAATCAAACGTGAAATTAAATAATTTGGCGACGAAAATGAAATCCATGAAGTACTAAGTTTTGTGGAGCGCACTTGCTTTCTTCACGAATGGACAATAAGACTGGACTGTTTGACCGCTGAGCAGCATTTTTTGATGGCCGTTTTAAGTGATGGTGACGGCGCGGCACGTTGGCGGCGATGTCAATTGGAGTGTATCAGGCGAAAATGACAATTTCATTAAACTTGTTGTGCCTATGTGTATGGGTGTGTGTGTGCTGGGGACGGCCGTCGTAAAAGACGAGACGAAAAGCGACGAGATCGACATCGTGGTCCTTCATTACGGGCGAGCGGTGGTGTGGGTGAGGGGGAGAAGGAAAATGGGGCGGAGCCGGCACCAATGAGATGAGCAGCGAAAAACCGGCGGCGGACCACTATCAAAATGTTAATTCGTTTCGTTTGGGGCGAGGAGCATCAACTGATGAGATCGGCCACGGAAATTGCCTCCATTTTTGCTCCCCTATTCATTTACTTTTAACCTCCTCCTCCGCCTCACTGATGGATGAATAAAAGAGAGATAGATGGGTACGAATGGACGAAAAATAAGGATGCGCTGCTGGTAGTAGGAAATGGTGACAACGAATTGGGGGCAAACGCGTGAAGGAGCCGGGAAAAATGGGGCGAAAAAAGGAGGAGGCGGAGGAGGAGCAGTTTTTGTTGTTTTGGATGGCAGGCGGCCATCCGCCACCCGTCACTCGCAAATTCATTTAGTTTTAACCTCTTCATTCCGAACCCCTGGAGGTTAGGAAGAAAAGAAGGAAAGGGAATGGAATGACAGGAAATTTCTCGGCCAGGGTTTGTGCCAAATGCATTTCGATGGCAATAATCAATATCTCCTCATGAAAATATTCAGAATTCTCCTTTTTTAGAGGGATAGATAGAGTGACCCTTCTGCTTCTCCTCCTCCTCCTCCTCCCCCTTCTTCGCTTATCGTCCATAATCCGTTTAGCCCGTGCGCAATATGGAGCCCCCTTTGGCCTTCCAATTGCATTATCTTGGTGCCCTGCTCTCAATTCAATGAATGTGTCGTCGTGCCCCTTTTGTGTGTGTATCCCGGAAAAGGAAACGCTTCATGTACGGTTTGACAGGGGGTCTACGGTATAGAACTCGCACGGAATAGAACCAAAGAAAGTGGTTTCAAATGTACGGCGTGCTAGACCACACGAAAATGCACACGCGCCCTAATATGTTATTTAATGCAGAAATTAATTAAAAACTTACATGTTAGGGCAATTAAGGATAACCGATTGAATGATTTATTCATCCTATATGTATGTATTTAAATGCACTTTTTTCATCAAAAAGTCATTAACAAGAAAAATGATTTCGCGTTCTACCGGTAACGCCCACACTTTTTTCACTCCTACCAGAACGTTTTTTTTTTTAACTTTTTCGGGCGGTCCGGTCGGAAGCTTAAAATATTCGTTTTAACCGTGTTAATATCACATCAAAAACGCATAAATTAAAAAAAAAAGTTGTCTAAAAGGAGTACACGAGGTATGGTCACTGGCCTAGAAAACCGCCGGCCGCCAATCCGATCTCTTGCGATTTCCTCCATTTCTTCCCTTATTTTTTCTTTAAATAAGTTGGGATGATCAAACCTCGATGTTTAAAACATTTATGCATGCTGAAATTGATGAACTCATTGGTAAAAAAGAAAATTGAAATCGATATTCAGCCCTCGGCTCATTTCTCGTGCATTATTTTGTGTACTCCCCGTGGAAAATCTGACAATTTTTCATTTTCCCTATTTTTTTCAAGTTTTTGTAAATAAATGAACAAAAATCAATAAACGTTTATTTTTCCAGTGCCAGTTTCAAACGCCTAAGGTTTGGTCATTGTTTCGACGAAAAATTATCGTTTTTGGATTAAAATGAAGATTTCGACGTGAATAATCTGTTGGTCGAGTTAAAAAATTTTAAAACAAGTGCCTTGAACGACATGGGTGTGGAAGGGGCGTCAGACAACAACGTATTTTCACCTACCTGGTGCATTGTATGCCGATAAGTAAATGATTTATTCTCAGTACGGAGCGCTGCAAACGCGCTCCCTTCGCACAGTGGAGGACGCGGCCACGTTGGCGACGAGAGTGTGCAGAAAATTGACTCAGGAATTTTTTGGCACGTTATGGCGAGATTCGGCGTCTAGGTGGCTAATAGCCACTGAAAATGGCTAATAGCCGCCGAAAAGGCTAATAGCGGGCGATAATGGCAACTAGCCGACGAATTTGGCTAATAGCCATTATGGCTATTAGCCGTCGAATATGGCTATTAGCGGCCGAAAAGGGCTATTAGCCGTTATGAGGTAATACCACCGCGTATGAAAAATTCGTCTGTTGGAAACACAGCTATAGAATGTTCACATGCAACAATTAGGGGAAACATTCTTCGTGCTTATTCAGTGCTTTTGCGATTTTTTCCAGCCACAAGATGTCCGAAACTTGAAATGGAAAAATTTTGAAAATGATAGCCGACGGAAACGGCTAATAGCCATGGAAAACGGCTAATAGCCATCGAATATGGGACGTGCGCCAAATACATATGGGACACGTCCCGAATCGGTGGCTATTAGCCGTTTTCAATGGCTATTAGCCGAAAATTTCCTGAGGAGAGACGGTGGCCGATGTTTTGCTCTGATTTCTCTAAACCTCACTCCAAATGCATGCGAAATTCTTTGTTCGATTGGAGCGAGTTATCAGCGTTTTATACCGAGTATATCAAGACAAAAAAGTTTAAATGACGCCACACCTCGTGTACCCCTTTTGGACGTGCAATTTTAATGTGACATTTCAATTTCCCCAAAAATCTTCCTCCGAATCAGCAAAATACGCCTTGATTTATCGGTAGAGCGCGAAATCAACATTTTTCGCTGGATAATACTAGAACAAAAACGTTATGAAAGTCTGTAGCCACACGCCACTCCCGTCACATTATCGAAACGCGTGCACGAGACGTCGTTAATGTTGTCTCCGGCAGCGACCAGACAATTTTCCGGCATATCATCGCTGAAATTATAATTGATTATTTATAATTAGTCAGATACCGTAAAACCTGTATTAGAACGGCTCCTGCTTCTAATACATGTTTTACGGTAAATAAAAACAATAAAAAAGTTCATACAAGGTGTAGGAAAGGTCGGCATTTTGTAATAATGTACTGTTTTGGGTATATCCATCAGTCCAAGTGAATATCTGAATGTGAAAAGAAAAAGAGCAAAAAAAGATAAATGGGGGAATCCACATACCTGGCATTCATCGTTATTGGGACAAGATCTCATTCCGTCAATCCATATTACATCAGCTTTGCTTCGTTTCGCTTAAAATAATATATAAAGCAATACGCGTGTGACACAATCGGGGAGCAAGCTTCGCAGCTCAATTTCTGTACAGAAGTAGTATAGGATCAGGCTTTCTCGGAAATAAAAATTTCTCTTCCGAGTTCCGTCGGAAATTTCCGATTTTGTAAATTTCTCTTCCGATGTTCCGACGGAATTCCGAATTTTTCATTTTCATTTCCGAATTTCCGTCGGAATTCCGAAATTGAAAATTCTCGTTCCGATTTCCGTCGGAATTCCGAGGTAATTCCGATTACCGATCGGAAAATTCGGAAATGAACCTGACTAGACCCATAAAATCTTAAATTATCCACAAAAAAGTTTAAAACATTGAGGAACGATACGTAGACTCGTGTTTAATGCCGCGTCCAAAGTTCAGAAAATTCCTGAAATTAGGGGTTTTTTGCAGTCCAAAGTTTTGAAAAATTTCCCAGAAAAAACAGACGGTCACAGTTGAAGCCGACGTTACCGTAGTTGCTTCGCTGCGAGACCTTCTGTGTTTGAACTTGAATTTTCCCGAAAAAAAAATAAAAAATTGCGCAACTGTGGGAAAATTCGAGTTTAAACATAAAAGGTCTCGCAGCGAAGCAACTACGGTAACGCCGGTTTCAACTGTCACCGCCTGTTATGTCTGGGATTTTTTGTGCAACTTTGGCCTGCAAAAAACTCCTGATTTCAGGAATTTTTGAACTTTAGACGCGGCATTAAATAGGAAATTTGTGTCAGGGACATAGTCGAATTTTTTCCAAAAAAAAAAACGATTTTTTGTACCAAATTTCGACAGAAAAACACGTTTTTTTCCGAAATCGGAAAAAAATTATTTCCGACGGAAACGGAATTATTTTCGGAAATCATTTGGTCTCGGAACGGAATCGGAAATTTTTTCGGAAGTGAAACTGCCTCGGAACCGGAATCGGAAATTTCCGACATCGGAATTCCGACGGAATTCCGACTTTTCGGACATTTCCGAGAAAGCCTGTATAGGATACAGAAAAACAGTGCTACAGGCTTGTAAAAAGCTCTCCCCCTCTCTTTGGTAATTTTTAACTAACCTATCACCCAATCGAGCTCTTCTTTCGAACTCAGTCCACTCAAAACGGCATCCTCTTCCGCGCACGTTGTTTTTGCGTCTTTGCGAGAAATAGTGTTTTGCAACAGAAACACTTGCATACATACGATAACTCCATCTGTTCTTGTAAACTTGTTCCAGCCATCACGACACTTTTGAAATGTCCACCCATTCGAAGTTTTTACCCAATTTACGGTCTCATTGTTTACAATGATGTGAAAGTAAATATCTTGGTAACTCGAGGGGCACGTCTCAGATGGGAGAAGTGTCTGAAAAAAATTAAATATTTCACACGATGAATAATTTTTTGTCGAAAAATGGCAGGACTGGAAAATGAGATTCGGAGGAAATACCGTAAAAACTGTATTAGAAGGGCCCCCAAACAACCTCCCGAAAAATAGAAGTGCCCTCTTGAATTGAAGGGTTCCTCTAATTTTAAGACCCTTTCAATAAAAGGGACTCTTTAGCGATAGTTGAAGGTCCTCTATAATAGAAAGAATCCCTCCACACACACACACGGTCCCACGAAAAAAAAAATGAAGGGGCCCTTCTAATACAGTTTTTACGGTAAATAAAACCAATTATTTGCTTTATTATCTTTATTTTTATGTTTACAGAAATTGTTTGGCTGAAAACTTGGCAAAAATCGGTATTATTGTTTTGTTTAAGTTGTCGCGCGGTGTATGCGTAGTCGCGTTGCGGACCGATTTACGAGGCTCCTCCCATTTTCATGGTAAATTTTCTTGTGTTTAAAGATAATTTATTATTTTAGGTGGTTAAATTTTTTGTTCCGTTTTTTTAGAACATTTACCATGAAAAGGTGATTTTTTTGCACCAGCCGTCATTTTTATACTTTTTACTATTTTTCTCGCCCTGTATTCGTTCAAATACAACATTTATCGGCCTAAAATAAATAAAAAAACTGATCAAAAACAGGAAACAAAAAGCATCAAATAGCGAAAAATAGTAACAAAAAAAGCGAAAACCATAAAAAATAAAGCAGGGCAGTGGGAGGAACCTCGTAAATCGCACGGTGTGCTGGAGTCTACGTTTTTAAATTTATTTTTGGAAATGAAATTTTGGAGGTCATCTCTCTCAAGTCTCTACTTTTGCACGCAATTAGCTGAACTTGGCAGAATATTACTATCAAGACGCAGAAAAATGCGACAGAGCGCATTTGCCTTTACGTAGGTTCTAACACGCCGTGAATCGGTTCGCAACGCGAGTACGCAGACACCCCAGGCCTAGAAAGAAACATGAAAAAAATTAGAAAAATGCAATGAAGAAGTTGAAACTGCCAGCGGTCACACCGCTCTTATTTTTTAAGTTTACCAAAAATCGGATACCTTGAATGCGACATAAGTGTTCCCACTTTCCATACGACTTCCCTCCGTCACTTTAATCGTTTCCACGTTTTTGTATTGGTATTGTAGGCAATTATTGTTAGAGTTCATATACGCCAAAATGCATTCTTTTTTATTAAAACAGCTATCAATGCAATCTTCAGTGGATGATGAAACAGTTACAATTGTCAAATTGGCTCCTTGTATTTTTCCAAATATCTTCACCATTTTTTCGATATCTGAATGGTTTTTTTCTTTTTTTGTTCATTTCTCAGGTGACGCTCTCTTATGGGCCTATTCAGCCCAGGAAAAAAAAACTTATTGTCGGCCCGCCAAAATGGTCAAACGCGCTCCGCTGAACTCAACGCTATGCGATTTTCATTTTGGTTTCCAAATTATTTAATTTCACGTATAAATTCACCGTGAAATAAGATAATTTGGAAATCAAAATGAAAATCCAATAGCGTTGAGTTCAGCGGAGCGCGTTTGACTGTTTTGGCGGGCCGACAATATGCAAAAACCCATCGCGTCGAGACCCGGCAGTGAAAAATGCAATGCGCCTTTAATTTTCAATGGGAATTCTGTTGAAATTTAAAGGCGCATCGAGTTATTTCATCGGCCGGTCTCGCCACGACAAGTTGTTTAAATCAAAAAACCTCCGACTACTGTAGTTTTTTGTCTTTTTTTCTGGGGGTACGACAGAATAGAAATAGGCGAAATAGAAATGCTACAAAATAGAAATGCTACAAAAAAGAACTGGAAAAAATAGAACTGAGCGAAATAGAAATGCTACGAAATAGAACGGCTACAAAATAGAAATGAGCGAAATAGAAATGCTACAAAATAGAACAAATTTTGGCGATGGAGCGCGTTTGCATTATTTTTTCAATTGCTCAGTTTTTCGCTGATTTTCCATTTTTTTTTCTTCTGAAACTGCATTGATTTTATACCTTTCTTCATTTTCGATGTTGTTAAGTGCGTAAAATATCTGAAAATTACTGAAAAATCCTATAATAATCGGAAAATTCGAAGAATAATGCAAACGCGCTCCATCGCACCGATTTCTATTTCGCCCATTTCTATTTTGTCACATTTCTATTTCGCGCTGTTCTATTCCGCTCATTTCTATTTTGTAGCCGTTCTATTTTTTCCAGTTCTTTTTTGTAGCAATTCTATTTTGTAGCATTTCTATTTCGCCTATTTCTATTCTGTCGTACCCCCTTTTTTCTCAATTCTGCATAGGGAAAAAACCACGAAAAACTGTTTTTTTTTTTACCTTGCTGAATAGGTCCGTAACAAAATAATTCCAAAACGAGGAATTTCTGGTCCGCGCTTTTAAAAAATACAGCCTACCTCCAGAATTTCTCAAAATGAGATTCATAAATAACAGGAAGATAGCGAATGTGTTCATTCCCCGGAAAAAATGCGTTTTTTTGCGTAGCGTAGGGTAGAAAAAAAAAGAAAGCGTGTTTCTAAGCAGGCAGGGAATACAAAAAGATGCATTCCTAACCTTTTATGACTTCTGTTTGAGTGTTTGAGAAATGTGCACTTCGCGTGATTTGTGGTGTATTTCCTTTTTATTCAAACACATGGTGTGTCCAGGACTTGAAATGTGGGCGGGGCCAAGGAAAATGCGCTCCACTGGATTTTGCACGAAATTTTGAGATTTTGAAAGTCATCATCATCTCGAATCGACGAAAAGAGAATAGAAGTCTGGGAAGAACGAGATTGAGAGAAATGAGCTACCGGTGTCGCCCTCCGGATAGTATTGATTAAAATATGTAAATATTCACCAAAATAATCAGAAAATTTTATTTCGTGGTGTATAAAGCCACCTGTTATTTATTCACAGCGCTCCTTGGAGCATGAAAAATACAAATTCTGATGAGCTTTAGACTTTTGGTGCCGTCGCGTGTTCACAGGCTTCGTTAAACTTTGCGAGAGCTTGCTTCCACGCGCTAATCTCAAATTCGCTGTTCCACACGTCCGTGAACGATTTCAGAGTGGCGTTCCAGTCGGGAAGTTGGTTGCACGACGGAATGTTCAGGAGTGTGCTAATGTTACTTTGAATCGTCTCGCGAAGAATGTTGCGTCTGGAAATACAAATTTTCAGAGATAAAATCAAAAATAAAAGAAACCTCTTAATATCCACGTTAAGCGAGTAATTTCCTACAGCGTCTCCATGAAGTTTAGCGTACTTTCCAGTGGCAAGAACCGTCATGGTGGCTGCGAATCCAAAAAAGTCGGCTTGGTAGGTCCACGGGCGTCCATCCACCATTTCAGGCGAATCGAATCCTTCCGTGCCGGCTCGTCCCTTGAAAGTTCTGCCCACCAACGGCAACATATCGATAGCGCGACCCCAATCAATGAGCTTGATGACAAACGCGTCCGAATTTTGAATTGATTCTTTTCCCCAAGAAGGATCGATTCTAGAAAAATGAAATTGCCATGATCTTATGTGTATAAGGTCGTTTCTCTAGTTTCTCTGGCCCGGATTCGGCTCTGGGAAGTGTCGAAACTAGGACGATTCGAAACGTCAGAGAAGCCCCAAAAATGAACCAGAGAAAAAATTGTTTGTCCTCAAAAATTGTTGCGTTTAAGAAAAAAACTTTAAAAAAAAGGTATTTCTGCCAGTTAAATGAAATTGTTCACGTTTTCTTTAAAATCAGTGGTCGATTCGGAATAATTATAAATATTGTCGACCCGCACAAATGGTCAAACGCGCTCCGCTGAACTCAACGCTATGCGATTTTCATTTTGATCTCCAAATTATTTCATTTCACGTTGAATTTATACGTGAACTCAAATAATTTGAAAACCAAAATGAAAATCGCATATTTAAATGGGTCTATTCACGGAAACCAGCAAAATATGCAAAAAATTCAGCGAGAATTAGGATAATGCTCCGATCAGTCTGAAATTTTGACAAAAAATGTCAAAAGTACTCCCGGACATGTGCGGACAATTCCTGACCAAAATATCGATTTTGAAAATTATCAGAAAAATCGATATTTTGGTCTGAAATTTTCTGCACATGTTTGGGAGTATTTTTGACATTTTTTGTCGAAATTTCAGACTGATCGGAGCATTATCCGTATTTTCGCTGAATTTTTTGCATATTTTGCTGGTTTCCGTGAATAAACCCATAATAGAAAGTCAGAAAATCATTTCTGCCCGTAATTCCCAAAATTTCAGGTTAATCGGAGCATTTTCAGAGTTTTGGCGCAGTTTTTGTCATTTCCTGCATAATCCCATTAATAATTTTTCAAAATAAAGGAGCAGGAGTGGTACCAAAAAAGGTGTTTTGTTTGTTTTTTGGTATATATTTAATTGAATAAACTCACTTTCTAGTAATAATAAAATTGTCCGGTTTGATATCACCATGAATGATATTGCACGAGTGAACTTCCTTCAGAATCCACGCCATCTGAGTGACGAGGAAGCACAGAATATGCCAATTCGGATCCTTCATATTGTTGGCCAGCTCGAGAAGTGTACCGTACTCGTGATACTCGTTGACCAGCAACGACGCATTCGAGAAAACATACGCATCAATCACCTGCATAATGCACCAATCCGCCATTCTCACTCTGTCCCTCGAGTTTTCTTTGATTAGCCGGTGGCGCATCTGATCGCAAATGTACACCTCCCATGCGCATCCGGGCACTTCGTACTTCACCGCCACCGTTTTTTCTTCATCGTTGATGGCCCGATAGACTTTTGCGTATCCGCCCTGTCCAATGATCGTCTGAATGCGGAACTTCTCCCCGCCCGCCTCAAAATCGCGCATAGCCTGAATCTTGGGAGATCGGGTCTTAAACTCGTGCATGTTGGTGGGTGGGCGGACAAGTGACATGAGCTTTTTGCGAAGATCCTCGTCCCACGGATTCACGTCTCCTTTCATCACTTCGCTGCGCCGCCGATTCTTGCAACCAGTTGTCTCCGCCGCGTCCTCTATCGCATTGATGATTTCGTCAGCGCCGAGTGAAAGACGTCTTCCAAGATTGTCAGACAGACAGTCCATCGAAGTGTTCGGCTGAGCAGGCTTCTTTACTGAAACTGGAACTTGAACTGGAACCGGCGGAGCGGCTGTGGCCGTCGCTGCTTGCGATTTTCGTCGCATAAGACGTTGGAAAGTGCTGGTGGAGGGTGGAACAAACGTGGGCTCCGCTGCTTGTCGCTCATTCTCTTCTTCCTTGTTGCCAAAGTACTCTTCAACGCACATAAACGGAATGGATCCAGCGGGTGTTGAGGTAACAATGTTGCCACGCGTCAGTGCGGCGAATCCGCCACGGATTGGCTCCTCGTCAAGCAGATCAATGTCCTGATAGGAAGGTGGAGTGGTGAGTGAAGAGAGAATGCTTTCCTCCTTTTCTGCTGGCGTTAGTTTTGGTTTTGGTTTTTCATCTTCTTCTTTCTCTTTAAAATCATCCTCAACTGGTTGCTGCTGGATCATATCGTCGTAAATCAGATTTAGACCAGGCAACGACTTTTTTGGTTGCGGATCATTCATCGTCATCGTCGGATCAGGATCGCAGAGAACAGAAAAATCGGTGGTCACGTTGATGGGTTGAGTTGGAGCCAAATCCTTTGTCACAATGATATCAGAGTCATCAGCACAAATTAGCGTCTTCTCGTTTCCCAGATGAACAGTGTCCGAGAACATGGCGTGAGCCTCCTGACAATTTGTCTCCACCATCAAATCAAGTCCGGAGGCAGATTTTGCGGTTCGAGTAGAAGCTGTCGAGTAGCGCGACGAAGTGCTCAGAGTGCGAGTCTTCGCAGCCGACATCTGACGCAGTTTCTCATCCTCCTCCACACCATCTGACGGGAGAGAAACGTCGGTTCCAGAGGACAAGGTGATGGTGGATGGAATATTCTCATTGATATGGCTTTGGACATTCGAATTTCGAAGCGGTTGACGATGAGCATCTTTGGTGGGGACGAGCGGCGAGTAAACTCTACTCTTCTTTTCCTCCTCGCCAGAGTCTTCACGGACTGCCGATAAATTTCGTTTTTTCGCATTCATCCGATTCTCCACAGCTTCACGAGCCATTTTATCCTCCTCGTCGATCTTGTGCTGGGTGGTGACTATTCCAGAGTCTCTCCTCTTTTCCGCTCCTTCCACATCCTCTCCGCAGTCATCTCTGAATTGGGCGTAACGGAATTCTTCAATAGATATGCCAAAACAGTCGGGCGTGTCGATGAACTCGGCTCGGATATTGGTTTTTGCTGAAAAAAAGGAATAGACTAATATCTTGTGTATAAGGCCCCTAATAAAGGGGTTACAGGTTTCTAAACGTCCCAGAGCCCATTTTTTGCTTGATTTTCTCATCACAGTAACTAAATGGGATTCTACTGAAACTTTTGCGATGAAAAAACAATAAAACATATTTTCAAAATTCTGAAAATCAGCGTTTTCCGAATTTTCTCGCACTTATTTTTTTACGTTTTATGAATTTTTCTGCATTATAATTACCCTAGCACGGTGTCCAGGATTTGAAATGTGGGCGGAGCCTAATTTGCTGGCGCGTCAGCAAACTCTCATGGCGCACTTTCGGTGCTTGCGCAGTTTGCGACTCGCGAATTTTTTTGTTGATTTTTTATATTTTTCTTTCAGTAAAACCTGTTTTTCTTTGTAAAATGTATGTATTGTATCTTTTAATACCATAAAATTGCCCAAACTTCAATTTTCGTAATGAGTTATCCTGCAAAAACACCAAAAAACTCAAAACTAATATTTCGAAATGGTGGCTGAACCAAATTCGAAGTTCTTAGGCTTAAAAAATTTCTAAAGACCTCAGCTAAAATTCCGTTGGAGCACATGTGGGAAAAAATAAGAATTTTTGCTTTTTTTCCCGAAAAACATAAAAAATGCGTCAAAATTTGAATTTCGCGCGAAAAAATCCAGTGGGGCGCATTTGCTCGGCTCCGCCCACTTTTCAAATCCTGGACACCGTGCCTAGTATCTTGTGTATAAGACCACTAAAAAGGGGTTGCATAACGTAGTACTTCCAGAATTTTGAGAAAATTCTGGAAGCCTGATCTTAGGGGGTTATTCATGAAATTGCAAAAAACAGCGCAAAAAAATATAAAAATACGGACAATTCTCCAATCGGTCTGAAATTTTGGGAAAAAAATGTCAAGTAGTCCCGGAACTTTTGACATTTTTCCCAAAATTTCAGACCAATTGGAGAATTGTCCGTGTTTTTGCGCTGTTTTTTTGCAATTTCATGAATAACCCCGTAAGATCAGGCTTCCAGAATTTTCTCAAAATTCTGGAAGTACTACGTTATGCAATCCCCTTGTTAGCCGTCTTATACACAAGATACTATGGTAATTATAATGCAGAAAAATGTAAAAAATAAGTGGGAGAAAATTCGGAAAATGCTGATTTTTGAAAATATGTTTTATTGCTTTTTCATCGAATTAGTTTCAGTAGCATCCCATTTAGTTACTGCGATGAGAAAATAAATAAATAAATCTTGAAAAATTGCAAAAAATGGACTCTGGGACGTTGCATTTTTCAGGAACACCAGTAGATTTAAATTCCCAATAAAAAAAACAAAAAAATTTGATAAAGACGAAAAATTAAATTTTGGCAGAGCTACGAAATTGCAATTTTCGAAACGACCCAGAGTTAAAAAAAAAAGTTTTTTTTTCTACCTTTTGCCATTTTTTGGCTCCCCCATGAATAACACCCATCGGAAATTGGCTGTTAGCCAACAAATTCGTACATGGAACCCGAAACCGACACAATTTCGCGGTTTCGTCACTTTCAACCATTTTTTGTTGCATTTTGATAAATAACCCCAGACATCAGCGAAACGCGAAAAACAAAATTCCGCTTACTATCGATTCAATATTCCACCCGGTTAAAATAGGATTTCACGTGAAAATTCTGCAAACACCACAGTTATTTTGAGAAATGAGAACGCCACGTGTCGCCACACTCACTCAACTTTTTTTCATTGCATTCAGTTGAAAATTAAAAGAAAAACTGAGGGGTGTGGCTTTAGATTT
The DNA here is from genome assembly GCA_963572235.1 of Caenorhabditis japonica. Classification (NCBI taxonomy): domain Eukaryota; kingdom Metazoa; phylum Nematoda; class Chromadorea; order Rhabditida; family Rhabditidae; genus Caenorhabditis; species Caenorhabditis japonica. Next base: position 17,373,538 of record OY754343.1, on the reverse strand, counting down.
TCCGCGTGAACTCTTGTGGTAGCCGGCAAGAAGATTGAATTTATAATAGCTCTTAACTTCAAAACAAAAAAACAAAAAACCCACTTTTTGGCCCGAAGGCAGCCTTTTCACAGTTCAACGGCGCAGTATTCCGAAGAAAAACCACAGATGAACGCCGTTTCGATCTCTTTCCGATTGCATTATTCACCACTCTTACGTCAAACAGGCTCATCGTGTCGTCCGGATTCACAAACATGTTTTGCACATCTTCAGTACTGAAATACTCGTCGGCCAAATCGCGAAATCCCGACTCAATTTGTGACACTGTCATTTTTGAGGCCAATCGCTCTCTAGCCAAATTTAGAACCTTCTCAAACTTGCTCAGGCTTTTGTCTTTGCCCAACTCCTCGGCCCATTGCAGGAAAAACTTGATAGAGTTCGAAAAGTGGCCCTTTTTGTCGAGTTGCTGATAGATGCCGTGAGCGCCGAGTTTTGTACTAATACGTCCCATTATTTTGTAAAGACGGAGCATAGTTTCATCTTGGCGGACGGCAGAAAATTGTTCTTCGTAAAGAATTGCCTTCATGCACACCATCAGCTCGAGTTTCACTTCTTCCATTGGCAGTTGTTTCGATATTACTTCGATTTGCCTGAATTATTTAAAATATAACATTAAGACAAGAGCGGCAAAAAACTCACCCAGCAAAGCATCCTAGCGATTCGCTTGTCGGATTTTTCGAGAACTGAGAGAATGCCTCCTTGAAGGTGGACATTCTGCATAAAAAAATATTTTTTGAGAAACAAAAATTCTTGTTGTCGACCCGGCACGATGGTCAAATACGCTCCGCTGAATTTAGTACCTTGTTATTTTCCTTTTGGTTTCCAAATTATCTCGTTTCATTTTGAATTTATACATGAAATGAAATTATTTGGAAATAAAAATCAAAATCATAAGAGCGCAATTGACCGTCGTGCCGGGCCGACAATAAAAATAAAAATTAAAATTAAAAGAGAAAGAAAAATAAAAAAGAAAGAATTAAAATAAATAATCTCGCGCGCAAGCGAGAAAATTTACATTTAAATTTTCGCGCGCGTTTGCAGTCTCCATGGAGCGCGTTTGCTGAGTCGCTCATCGCTGGCCGCTGGCAATGGGGCATTTTTCAAAAATTGCATAGTTTTTCCGGAAATTTCCGGTTAGAACACTTTTTGAATAATAAATATTTATTGGAAAAAACTCAGATTTCCGGAAAATTTGCAAAAAAAAAAAACAATAATTGACCACAGTAATTTAAAGGATCATGACCAGGCTTTCTCGGAAATTTCCGAAAAGTCGGAATTCCCATGTCGGAAATTTTCGATTCCGGTTCCGAGGCAGTTTCACTTCCGAAAAAATTTCCGATTTCGTCCAAGAGAGAATTCGAAATTTTCCTCCAAAATTTTCTGGCAGTCTAATCCAATATTTTCGCGCTTATATTACGTATTCCCGAGTACGTGAGATGTCGTAAAATGGGTCTCGCCACGATCGGTGAATGCATACTTGCAAACAATCTACAGTACTTGGGATACTGTAGTTTGTTTACATATTTCGTCATGCGTGAATTGGAAAAATCATGTTATTTTTATACATGAAACATGAAAAAATTAAAAAAAAATTTTAATTGAAAAAATATTCAAATCCACAAGTGTGCAAACACCGATCGTGTCAAGACCCATTTTACGACATCTCACGTACTCGGGAATACGTAATATGGGAGTAATCTTCATTATTTTTTTGTCCGTGATGTTTACAATTACAGTATATGTATTTTATTTTTATCCATCATTAAAATACATAAAACTACATGTGTCGTCGATATTTGCTCGGAAAAAGTTAAAGCCATTGGTTCAACAAACTGGGGGTCAGATTAGTAATAAACCACAAAGAGAGACTAGTAAATGCATAAAAGGGTTCACCGGTAAAGAAAAAGGAAAGATTTGACAAGAATTCGACGAGAAATTAAAAACGTTGTTAAAATGATACTGATAAAACTTATGAGGATAATCCAAGAGCGAAGAAAACCGAAAGGATAGCCCCGATGGCAACGAAGACGAGAACGGCGCCATAGACGACGAATTCACGGAAGCGGTTCACCTGGAAGAGGTACTTTTGGAAAATTGTAGAATTAAAAATATTTGTTTTAAGTGTATAGTGAGTGACACGAGGAAAGTGCAATAGGGCGCACTCACCCAAGCCCTTTTCTTCTCCATTGGAACCTCTCGATTGCTTGAACTATTCGTGTTAGTGGACTGATCAGACGGTGGCGATCGGATGGTCCACGTGGTTTCTGATTCAGTTTTCGACGTGGGTCGCATTGGAATGTCGTCAGTGCGAGATCCGCTGACATTGATGTTCTGGAAGAAAGAAGGGAACAAATATGACGGAGGATCGAGAGAAGGGACGGACATTTGTGAGGAGGAAGAAGGAGGTTTCAATACTAGCGTGTCGTGTCGCTTTTCTGCGGGCGGTTTATCTTTCAAGTGATTTTGCTTTATATGTAAATATTGGTGACTTGGAGGAGAAATATTCGTTTTACGCTGTATAACCCTCCCCATTGGTGGAGGCTCCGCGACATCTCGAAACCGCGACATCTCGAAACCGCGACATCTCGAAACCGGACATCTCGAAACCGGACATCTCGAAACCGGACATTTCGAAACCGGACATCTCGAAACCGCGACATCTCGAAACCGCGTTAACAGGGGGAGGGTGGTTGAAAAGAGAGGTAGGAAGTAAAAATTTTTTTTTTCATAAATCAATGACTATTCAACAAAAAATCAAAAAGTGCAAGATTTGAGCATCATTTCTTTGGCGGCCGCCAAAAAAAGCTTACAGTACGCAAACTGTAGCTTGCATCAGAGGCAGGGGTGGGACCAAAAAAAAAGTTTTTTCGGTCGTTTCTTTTGCTTTTTTTGGGTGAAACAAAAAATTTGTTTTGTTCATGCATGTAAGAAAAAAAGTTTTTTTTTTTTAAGTCGCGGAGGCGCGAAACAATGCCTGTATAAACAAAAACTTAGCCGGTATATGCTCTGAATTGACAAAAAATCTCAAATTTTCAACGAAAACTTTGGAAAATTTCCATTCAACTCGCAGAAATACAATTTTTTTATATTTTTTTCTTGAACAAAATTTTTTTTTCTGTTTTTTTTTGTGAAATTATTTTTTGTCCTGATCGGGAGATTGGTTTTAAAAAGCAGAGAAAATTGACAATAGAGCGCGCTTGCACTGATGTCTGTGTCTCGTGTTTCGTCACCCTCTCTCGAAACACGTTTACAGGAGAAAAAATTGTATTTCTGTGAGTTGAATGGAAATTTTCCAAAGTTTTCGTTGAAAATTTGAGATTTTTTGTCAATTCAGAGCATATCCCGGCTAAGTTTTTGTTTATACAGGCATTGTTTCGCGCCTCCGCGACTTAAAAAAAACTTTTTTTCTTACTTACCAAAACAAATTTTTTGTTTCACCCAAAAAAAGCAAAAGAAACGACCGAAAAAACTTTTTTTTTGGTCCCACCCCTGCCTCTGATGCAAGCTACAGTTTGCGTACTGTAAGCTTTTTTTGGCGGCCGCCAAAGAAATGATGCTCAAATCTTGCACTTTTTGATTTTTTGTTGAATAGTCATTGATTTATGAAAAAAAAAATTTTTACTTCCTACCTCTCTTTTCAACCACCCTCCCCCTGTTAACGCGGTTTCGAGATGTCGCGGTTTCGAGATGTCCGGTTTCGAAATGTCCGGTTTCGAGATGTCCGGTTTCGAGATGTCCGGTTTCGAGATGTCGCGGTTTCGAGATGTCCGGTTTCGAGATGTCGCGGAGCCTTGGTGGATGGTGTTGCTACTCACTTTGGCAAACGATTTGGTGTCCACATCAACAACATTGTTGAAAATGATGAAGAAAATTGACAAAGCAAAGATCATGGCGATCGGAATAAGAGCGAGAATGAGTTGAGCAACGTTGCGGTCGCTAGTGAAGTGATAGCCAGCGATGCATATAGCGGTGGCTGAAATTTCGAAACAATTCAAATTCCCGATTGCGGCCATTAAACGTACTAGCAAGAACCATGGCGATCACTCCAATTCCTCTATGGATGTAGTTGAAGATCGGACGTCTCGGATCGTTTGGCGAGCATCGGAGGGTACTGATAAAGGGCTGAAGCCAGGCAAGACAGAGAGAGATGATTCCAATTATTGCGTGTTTTCCACCCCATCCGCTTGTCACAAACGTCCAGTCTTTGTGCACCAAGATGAGCACGAATCCAGCAATCATGAGGGCGATTCCGACGAGGTTGGCGCCACGGTGAATCTGTAATTGTGGTTTTGGCAGAGTCGGAAAAAAAAATGCATTTTTCAGCATTGAACTGGTTAAAATGACAGGAAAATTCAAAAACGTCAATAAATGTCTGAAAATGAAAATGCTTGGTCTGAAATCTTGGGAAACAATTTCAAAAAATGCACCGAAACATGATATACTCGAAGTATTTGGCTCTGGGACGTTCCCAGAGCCAAATTCTTCGAGGCTATCAAATCATGTTGCGGAGCATTTTTGTAATTATTTCCCAAAATTTCAGACCAAGTATTTTCATTTTTAGACATTAGCGAAATTTTTCTGTCATTTTAAAGAATTCATTATGCCGCGTTTTAAGTTCAAAAAATTCCTGAAATCAGGAGTTTTTTGCAGTCCAAAGTTCCACAAAAAATCCCAGAAAAAAAAGGCGGTGACAGTTTAAACCGGTGTTACCGTAGTTGATTCGCTGCGAGACCTTCTGTGTTTGAACTTGAATTTTCCCACAAAAAAAGAAAAAATTGAGCAACTCTGGGAAAATTCAAGTTCAAACATAAAAGGTCTCGCAGCGAAGCGGGGTAACACCGGTTTCAACTGTCACCGCCTTTTTTTTCTGGGATTTTTTGTGGACCTTTGGACTGCAAAAAACTCCTGATTTCAGGAATTTTTTGAACTTTGGACGCGGCATAACCAACTTATTTACATTTTAGAGCATAAAAATGTACATATTTCACCCGTTTTTTTTTGAGATCTTGCCAAAACCGGAGGACAAGCTCCGCCCCTTTTGCAATTCAATTCAAGTCTGCGGACTCGTGTCGCAGACTTTATTTCGGGGTTATTCTCGAAACCAGCAAAAAATAGAAAAAACCATTAAAAAAATTCAGCGAAAATTCGGAGAATGCTCCGATCGGTCTGAAATTTTGAGAGATCATTTAAAAAATACTTTCGGTCATTCCCTGAAAATTTCAGACCGAAATATTGATTTTAAAAATATCGATTTTTATTTCTGAACATTTTCAAAATCGATATTTTGATCTGAAAATTTCAGGAAATGTTCGAGAGTATTTTGTAAATGATCTCTCAAAGTTTCAGATCAATCGGAGCATTCTCCGAAATTTCGCTGATTTTTTCTATTTTTTGCTGGTTTCGAGAATAACCCCATTTGAATTGAATAGAAAAAGAGGCGGAGCTTGTTACAAGAAAATAGGACCCTGACTTTTTAAGTCTGCGGCACAGTTTTTCCTGGGTTTTACAATCCTTTCAGTACAAAACATCGCACAGCAGTTTCAAAAAAGGGGCGGAGCATCTTCCTTATTTTCTGACATTTTTTCCCCGGTTTTGTCAAGGTCTCAAGAAAATTTACCTTCTCCGCAATTGCGATTTGGCATTCGGTGTTTGCGAACAGCTCTACCCACTGTCGCCCTTTTTAAAGGGTGCGACATGTACAGTTGAAACCCCGCCCATTTTTTCATCTCGCAACTCGATTTTTAGCTGTTCCCCAGTTTTTTTAGGGTTTATTTTTTTGGAAGATGCAACATGAAATAGAAAAACTAACATGGAACCAGATGAGAAGACCTCCCGGCTTGACCGTCGGCCACGAAGATCGAAGAACTCTGGCAAAGATCACGGCAATCGGCACCATTGTCATCCACGCGACAGTCATGAAAATGGCGTGAAGAATGACAAGCGTGACTTTCGATCCGGATCCGTTTCCAGCGCTCAGATCAGACAAAAGCCGTTGTGATGACACATATCGACCGGTTTGCCCGTGATATCCAAGGCCTCCGGCACTGGCGGATCCTTTGGCGACAATCAGGTAGTACTTCTCGTCGGGGTTGTATTTGAAAATTTCCGAATTGGAATTTCCGTCCGACTTCACCGTTCCCTTGCAGTAAATCTTTCCGTCGACGAACGAAGTCTCAGTGTTGGTAATGTACTGGCCACGGATGGCCTCTTCGCCAGCAATCCGCGAATTCGAATATCCAGAGTTCGACGAGAATTTCATGGAAAGCGGTTGGGAGCCGAGGGCTGAGCATTCAATGACGCTGGCTGGCGACATTTTTCCATTCGACGAAAATCCAAGAGCAGTGTAGACTCCGGAAGAGGAGGATTGTGTCGAGAAGATCTCAAATTCGATGGAATCATCGCTGATTACGCTGAAAAATGAGCACTATCAAAAATGAAAACTCAAAAACGATAGGTTCCACCGAGATTTGAACTCGGGTCGCAGGATTCAAAGTCCTGAGTGCTAACCGCTACACCCACAGGTTTTGCGCGATAGGCCTATAATAGGTTGAGGCCAAATATAGGCCTATTATAAGCTTATAATACGCCTATCGCGGGCGGCAGCGCCTACCCTCCTGTAATAAGCTTATCGCGGATGCGGTGTGCGGCGACCGCGGTAGGCCTATTTGTAGGTCTAGCGGCGTGACGTCAGGGCGACGCAAACGCGCTCGACGGCTACACTATCTCGGTAGAGACGCCAGCACTCATCAGAAAAAAAAACACTTTTTTTGTCCTAAATTAATTTTTTTCCGGCTCATTTCAGCTGTTTTTCGTTTTTCAGATTTTAAATATTTTTTATCTTTCAATAAATAGAAATATTCTTGTTTTTTTCCCTGTAATGGCGCATTCGCAAGGATTGACACTTCGCGATAAATTGTGAGACAATAATTATCTTCATTTCTTTTGCTATTCTTTTTATTTTTGTTTAAAAAAGACATAATTTTGTTTACCAAAAGTGTCAATCTTCGCCAATATGTGATAAAGCCGGCCAAACTAGAAATACGTTGGTGGGCCGAGAAAGGGGTGTAAATAAAAATATTTTTATTTATTGTTGCACAATAAAAACGTGCACGCGTTCTTCTTACAAATATTTTTCTTCATTTCATATATAGTGGATTCGTGGCGGAGTGACAATTTTTTCACGTTTTTATTCGAAAAATGAAGAAATAACTGAAGAAATGAAGAGATTTTTCGTCTCCCATTTTCACGTGAATTGTCACTCCGCCACGAATCCATTATATAATTATATAAATAATGGATTCGTTGCAGAGTGGCAATTTTTCACGTTTTTTTTTCAAAAAAAAATGAAGAGATTTTTCGTCTCCCAGTTTCACGTGAAAACTCACTCCGTCACGAATCTATTATAAATAAATAAAATTCAAATTTCTCATTTTTCAGGCGGTACTGCAATCACGGATCGTGGATGTTCACGAGGAGCTGCGAAACGGACATGTAATGTAAGTATTATGTTTTGACAAAATTGCAAAATTTCCTGCATTGTCCGAAGAAAAAAAATCTTGGAATCCCATTTTTCCTATAATGGATTCGTGATGGAGTGGCATTTCACGTGAAACTGGGAGACGAAAAATCTCTTCATTTCTTCAGTTATTTCTCCATTATTTCGAATAAAAACGTGAATTCGAGTGTCACTCCGCCACGAATCTATTATACTGTCAAACGTTATGGAGTTATGCACGAAAGGGCGAAAAAAAACAGCAAAAACTGCGCAAAAACTTGGAAAATGCTCCGAATGACCTGAGATTTCCGGAAATAAGGACACAGATACTCCTGGATAGTGTGCGCTACCGGTAAAGATTTGACGACTTAACCGGTAAATTTGGCAAATTTTGTCGATTCTTTACCGGTAAATTTACCGAAAGATGGGTTCACCGGTAAAAAAATTTTCGATAACGCACACTACTACTGGATATGCTCAGAAAATTTTGGACCGAAATATCTATTTTAAAAAATATTGAATTTTTTCCGAACAATTTTGAAATCGATATTTTGTTCCAAAATCTTGTGGGCAAACATTTTTGTTCTTATTTCCCAAAATTTCAGATGAATCGGAGCATTTTCCGAGTTTTCTCGCAGTTTTTTTTGCCATTTTTTGTCATTTTGTGCATAACCCCATAACGTTTCACAGTATAATAGATTACAGAATACTACAGAAATTAGAAACTTTTCGCCGCCTAATAAGGCGTTTGGTCACTGGCAGTGTTCAGAACGCCGATTTCGATGGAAAATTACCGTCGAGATGTAGCCAGTACGCCGATTTTAGCAGCAATCGATCGATTTTTGCAACAAGTTGTAGAGTTTGAGGCAACTTGACACAAATTGCCAGGGCGATTTGTTCCTAAAATCGGCAAATTGCCGCCAAGATCGGCGTGCTGGCCGCACCTCATTAGTACATCGTTTTTAGTCGGGCACTGAATAGGTTATGACTTTTTTTTCTCATTTTTATCATCAATTTTTATTTCAGATCGAGGCGAGTGACCTAAAGGAGAGCGAGCAGAACCGTGGATGCCATTGGACGATATTGGACATTGGACGAATTTGTAAGTTTTCAAATTTTTTAAAAATTTGGCGAACACAAGCAATAGTCACCAAAAGTAGCAAGCTTGTATAAAGTAAAAATATGACCAAAATTCGAATAAAATATTCAGCTCGGCGATGTACAGCCGCAAGTGCAAATTTGCCTGTTTCCACACCAATTTGTAGGAAAACGCATCAAAAACAAGCCTCACTTGCTTTAGAATTCTTCCATCTTTTACGCTCCGAATTCAAAATTTTCAGTAAGGTTAAAAAAATATCTTAAAAAAAAGAGACCCACACGACGCAGTCACGTGATTTTTCCATGTGTTTGCCTGCTCCCCACGACGCAGTAATAGAACTTTAAAAAACATGCGAAATAATCGAAATTCACTAAAAAAATGGAAATATGCGATTTTATCATGCAAACTTCAGTTGATTTTTTGTTTGGAGAAAAATAGGAAAAACTGCGCTCTGCATAGATTTTCTCCAGATAAGCTTGTCTCCATGGTCACATGGGAAAACCTATTTAAAAACAAACTACGTGTTCGCCAACTTTTAAAAACTTTGAAAACCCAAAATAATGTTCTACATTCTTTTTCTGATATATTTTATACCCATTCTTCTCCTTTTTATTGTTTGTACTATTCGATTCGTTAAAATTGCAATAAATTTTATTCTGTTTCAACAGTTTTTCGTTTTTTTAACAAGAAATGGCTCGAATGGGAGCACTTTTGAGCATGCGGGTGAGTTTGGAGGCGTTTGATAGCCCTATTACAAGCCTACCCTCGAGTTAGGAATAACCGCGATAGGCCAATTATAGGCTTACAATAGGCTTATTGATGACCGCGATAAGCCTATTATAGGCGAAAGTCAACCGCGATAAGCCTATTATAGGCCTATTATAGGCGACGAGCCGCGATAAGCCTATAATAGGCTTACTATAGGGTCCTTCGCGGGTACTCGATAGGCCTATCGCGCAACCTATTATAGGCCTATCGCGCAAAACCTGTGCCATGGAACCGGCGAGCGAGTGCAGGCTGGTGGGCGTATATACACTCACCGATAAGCGACCACATCGTTGTCCGACGGGCTGTAGCACGCCTTTGATTTACCACAAGTCGATTCGTCAAATGTTCCCTGTAAGGTTGGAGTGTTTCAATAGAGGGGGAAACATTGGTTTTTGCACTGAAGTTGCCAAATTTTAGCAGACCCACAGTAACCTGGGGTGATTTAACGTTCCATTTGGCGGAACATTGAAATTTAAATATGGCTACGTAATTTCGGCTCTCGGACTTTCGAAAGTGCGACGTTTTGAATTTTTCTGCATTTTGTCGTCGCGGTGTTTGCACACAATCATTTTTCAAAGCTTTTTGAAGAAAATTCCAGAGAGTGTGACAAACCCGGGGGAAAAATGTCAAAAACTGGGGAAGTTCAACACTGTCACGTAAAATTGCGGACAACGCTGAATTTCAAAATTAAGCATTCTTTTTTCAGAGTTCCGAAGATTTTTTCGTTGATTTTTTCATGCATATAATTACTGACATGCCAACAAAATTATTTCAATAATATAATTGATATGATATTAAAAAATCTTGAAACTTTCCCAAATTTGCGCGAAAAAACGAAGTCATCCGCAATTTTACGTGACAGTGTTGAACTTTCCCGGTTTCTCGTTTTTCCCCGGTTTTGTCACGCTCTCAAATTCCATGCTTTAAAAAAAATGTGCAAACACCGCGACGGCAAAATTCAGAAAAATTTTTGAAACGCCCGAGAGCCTTTTTTTGTGAAATTTGGCAAATTCAGTTCCAAAAACTTGCGAGTTGTGGGAAAAGATGATAGATGTAAATAGAAGGGGGAAATTTTGAAGAAGAAAAATGGACATGCTAAAAGTGAGTGGGGGTTGCACCAAAAATAAAAAAAAAAAGTATTTAAAATGTTGAACAAACTTGTGAAGACTGTCTTTTCCGTCGGGTCGAAAGTTCTATCTAAGGTGATTAAAACTTAATTTCTTTCTTTTTGGGTTATTAAGAGGTTCGAGACCCCTCGTCAAATGGTGTGCATCGCGGTCTCGCCACGGACGGTGTTTGCAGATTTGTGGATGATTTACGCGCAAATTTGAATACGGAATTTATTCATTCGTCGGAAAATTTAAAATTTGCTTGTAAATAAATTCACAAGTCTGCAAACACCGTACGCGGTATCACCATTGCAGGAATAAGTAATATCTTTTTTAATAACCCCCTTTGAAAAATTAAATTTAAAAAACCGCATTTACTCACAGATCCAGTAGGCGCTGGCGCATCTGTTGGCGCATCTGTCGGTGTGGTGTAGTCGTTTAGCAGTTGAAACGGAGCCACACTTCGTTTCGTGTGATGGTAGCCCAGAGTTTTCGTGGTGCCGTTCGTCGCCCCAGTCGCCAGAATTATGCTGTATTTGGCGGCCGGATCGTATTTGAATACAGTCACATCGTTCAAATCGCCCGCCACGTTCACATCAGCACTACAGTAGAGCACTCCGTCGACGTACTGTACCTGACGATTTGTGAAGAGTGCGGAGACGTCGGTGGTCGGTCTCAGGTTGAGATAGTGTTCTCCGACTTGATTGTACGAGAACGTCATCGAGTACGGTTGATCGGCAAACGAGGAGCATTCGATGACGGACGTGTTGCCCATCTTTCCGTTCGTCGAGAATCCCATCGCAATGTATCGATTCAGAGTTTCTGCCTTTCCAGTGAGTTCCACGTGGATTTTATTGGGACCCAATACCGCCCACGAGGTTCTTATTTCGTCACACCCTCCCGAGCAATCGGCGGGTGCGAAACAACCTTTCGAAACTCCACAAGTGGCGTCATTGAATCCATGATTGTCGAGTTGATCGAGGAATGTCAAAATGGAGACACAGGATCCCGAATGAACCGTAAGACCGTTTTGGTCGGTGAATCCAGCGGCCATCATCAGGTGATATCCGCGAGTTTTGTCCCATTTGAAAATCTGCGAATTCGACGAGTCTCCGCCCACATTGACGACGCCTTTGCAATAGACCGATCCATCGCTTATACGACCAGTAGACTGTTGAATTAGTCGAGCACGAATCGCTGGCTCGCCGGCGATTCGCGCGTTTGTGAACGCAGGATTGTAGCTGAACTTCATTGTTGGAGAGCTTTCTGACGGGAGTTTTGAGCACTCGATCACACTGATATTGTTCTGAAAAAACAAGGTGTTTTGGTTTTTGTGAATTTTGTTGCTTGAAATGTTTTTTTTTTTGAAAAAATTTCAGTGCGTCTCTAGTTTTGAACGCGTTTAGAGACGCAGAGAAATGTGACAGGGCGCGTTTGCATTTTCGAAGAAGAGGTTTCACCCCAATTTCTCGCAATTTAAGACAAAAATTTTGAATTCCCGCCACCGGTAGTGTGTGCACATATTCCAAGGTACCGTAACCTTATCCATTTCAAAATTGTTTTTTGGAAAATTTCGACGGTTTCTAGTCAAGGTTTTTTCTATTTATTTTCATTTTTGGTTTTAAAAGTTCATTTTTTTTTCTTTTATGGGGTTATTCTCGAAACCAGCAAAAAAAGCAAAAAATAGAAAAAAACCAGCAAAAAATTCAGCGAAAATTCGGAGAATGCTCCGATCGGTCTGAAACTTTGACAGATCATTTAAAAAATACTCTCGGACATTCCCTGAAAATTTCAGACCGAATTATTGATTTTAAAAAATTTCGATTTTTATTTATGAAATTTTTCAAAATCGATATTTTGGTCTGAAATTTTCAGGGAATGACCGGAAGTATTTTTTAACTGATTTCCCAAAGTTTCAGATCAATCGAAGCATTCTCCAAATTTTCGCTGAATTTCTTGCTGGTTTTTTCTATTTTTTGCTGGTTCCGAAAATAACCCCATTAATTCCACGAAAATACCCAAAAAAAAATTTTTTTTTGGGCAATTTTTGAATTTCCGCCACCGGTGGTGTTTGCACACATTCAAACAACCGTAAAAAAAATTTTCTTCTCCAAAAATTCGATTTTTTGCCGATCTTCCAGTGGGGTACGACAGAATAGAACTCGTGGTGTGATGGAGCGCATTTGCATTTTTTTTTTTGGAAACTTCTTTGATTTTATACTTTCCTTCATTTTCGCTGTTGCTTTGGGCGTAAAATATCTAAAAATTACTGAAAAACGAATAAAAATCGAAAAGTTCGAAAAAAAAAACTAAATAAAGAATTCAAACGCGCTCCATCGCAATACAAGTTCTATTCTGTCTTAAGCCAAACGCGCTACGATTGAGGCGCGTCGCGTAACAACGTTGTCTCTCGTCTGTGTCTCGTCGCTATCGAAAAAATGTGGATTCGCATAAAATGGGCACGCCAATAAAAATTTTTCAATGATAAAATTGATATGATATTAAAAATCTGGAAATTGTCCGCAATTTTACGTGACAGTGTCGCAACTCCCCGGTTTTGTCACGCGCACATTCGCCATTCATTCTTTTCCCCCAAAAATTACCATCTTCTCATCATCGGAAAAGCCAAGTGCAATGTACACATTTTCATTGACAGTCGTGTTTGCTGGACCGAAAATCTCAAATTCGATATGCGACTCATCGACGACACGATACGACGCGCCAATGTCTCCGTCCACACCGTAACACGAATCTTTGGCGGGCATGGTGCATCCTTTGGTGGTGCCGCATTCTCCCTTGTCGAAGCCAGGCGAAACCTGCACAGAGATACTTGAGATGACAAACTTTTACGGCGGTTTAATGTTGGGAAGGCACGTGGCCGCCCTCGTTGGTATTAACGTGGTCACCTACACGTGGAAGTAGAGTAACCAATTGAACTTATTATAATATTGAATTGACATTCATTCCTAATAAACGGGTCCCCTCTCTGTCGTCTTTGTCCCTTCACAACAGTGGCGATCAGGATAGAAAACTTACGTGGTGAGCCAACATTTTTATAATGACTAAAGCGCAAAATCAAGAAGCGCTAACCGAAGCGCTTGCCGCGTTAATGACGCAATTGGCGTCATCTAATGGACCTATTCAAGAGAGAAAAAAAAAGAAAAAAAAGAAGTTTTTTCCGATGCAGGAACGGCAAAAAAAGAAAAAAAAGGAGGAGAAAAATCAATTTCCTTCCTTTTTTCTCTTCCTTTTTTTTCTTTTTTTGCCGTTCCTGAATCGGAAAAAACCTCTTTTTTTTCCTTTTTTCTCTCTCTTGAATAGGTTCATTAAAGGCGCATCGGTATATTTGAATGGGTCTCGCCACGTATGACTACTTTATCATCGGCAGAAAATGAATTTTTCTCTTCCTTTTTTTTCTTTTTTTGCCGTTCCTGCATCAGAAAAAACTTCTTTTTTTTTCTTTTTTTTTCTCTCTTGAATAGGTCCATAATGAGTTGCATAGGCAACTCATGGAGGAAAATAGGGCGTTAAGGGATGCCGCTAGCGCTGCAGAGCCACCGCGCGCGACAGCAGGTGGGACCCGAGCGTCAAATCATGTCAGACTTATGGCTGACTTGTCAAGAAGAATACAAAAGTATTCATATACAATCGGCGAACCAGACTCATTTAAGGGATGGTTAACGCGACACGAGCCTATCTTTGAAGAAGATGGTTCCGAGTTGTCTGAGCGAGAAAAAACCAGACTTCTCCTTGGGTCGCTGGAAGAAACCACGTTCCACCGATTTGTGGATTCCCAGCGTGATGTGGAAGACATATATGATGTCACATTTAAAGAGACTGTAGCCGCTCTTACTAAAATCTTTGGAGCGCAGCGTAGCCTAATGGTTCAAAGACAAGCATGTTTCCACATTAGTCGCAGTTCCGGAAATTGGGAGGACCCGCTTGAATACACAAACCATATTGGTCAGGTAGTCGCAGGCGCCAAGCTGGCAACCATGACTGCAGATGAGTGGTCCGTATTTCTATTTTTTCGCGGACTAGATGCGCCAGGAGATGCTGCTGCTAAAATTTATTTAATGCAGTTTACGGAAATGGCCGAAAGGAAAGGAGAGACCATCACACTCTCTCAGATCCACGATGAGTGGATGCGCTTTGTGCAAATTAAACAGCAAACAAAGATAGTTGCCACGTCAAAACAAAACCCACAAGCACCAGTCGAAGTGTGGAAACTCGAATCAAGTAAAACGAAACGAAGAGAGAACCCAAGATTTACGCCGAAATGGGGTAGTAAGGACCGGAGACCGTCTTTCTGCGAGTATTGCAAAAGAGCTGGACATCATATCTCCAAATGCTTTCTGAAAAGAAAAGATGAAGGAACAGAGACGCAAAGCATCAAAGTAGATGTAGTGAACGCAGAGTTGAGCGCAAAGCGTAGTGTGCGCGTGAATGTGAACGGTAAGCCGCTACAGTTTGACCTGGATACAGGTAGTATGATCACTATAATCAATTCCGAAAGTTGGAAAATGATTGGTCGGCCGCCACTAGAAAGAGTGGAGCACCACATATCGTGTGCAAATGGCTCGGAAATGAGGGTCTTGGGACGTGCCAGAGTGACGTTCGCGCTAAAAGGTTCAGAGTACAAGGGGTACGTCTACGTTCGTGAAAAGAATACGAACTTAATTGGTATGAGTTGGTTAAGCCAATCACCGCTGATGCGAAAGGCCATGGATGTCATGGTAAATCAAATTGAAATACCGAGTGCTGGAATGGCCCGGTTAAAAGATAACCCAACTGTTAGAAGTGGCAACTGTCAGCAGAATACGAAAAGAACACGTATCACGCCATCAAAACCATGCCCGGATACGAAAAAGCCTTGGGCACAGATTTATGTGGATTTCGCAGGTCCAATTGATGGTTTTTGGTTTTTAGTTGTGGAAGATTCCAAAACTAAATATGCGGAGGTCAAGTTGACCAGGAAAGCATCTGCAGCCGCTACAGTGGATCTCATCGAAGATATTTTTGCAACACATGGGTATCCAGATTGGATCGTCAGTGACAATGGAACACAGTTATCCAGTCACTTATTCAAAAAGATGTGTGAGTCACACGGGATTACTCACAAGACGACAGCCACTTACTGTCCGAGATCAAATGGCGCAGCCGAAAGATTTGTCGATATATTGAAACGAGGTGTTTCAAAGATCAAAGGATCAGCATCTATAAATCAGCGAGTTTTGAACAACTTCCTGATCAATTATCGGAATACACCTCATGCCGCTCTGAGTGGAGCTACACCAGCTGAGTGCCATTTCAGTCGAAAAATAAGAACGACGAGGTCGTCACCCATGCTAGCCGAAAGGGCTTCTGAAAACACTGAATGGACTCATTACCAAAATAAGATGAAAGGGGTGTATGATAAACGAAATGGCGCGCGGGCAAATACGTTTGAAGTTGGCCAAAAAGTGTATGCGAGAGTGCAACACGGTAACAAATGGTCTTGGGGATACGGTAAAGTAAGAAGGCGGGTCGGTAGCGTACTGTATGAAGTACAAGTAGGCGAAAAAATGCAGCGCTGTCACGCGAATCAGTTAAGACAGCGTCATGACGACAAAAGTCCAGAAGAGCTATTCAGCGATTCAAATTTTCCATTGTTTTTCGATTCAATGCCCGCTCAAAAAACTAATTCGCCTAAGCTGATACAAAATCAGCCAGTTTCGGAAGGGTTCCGGGGGGAAACTAATCTTTTGAGATTTCCAGACTTTTCTTCTTTTTCTTGTAATCATCCAGAGTTGGATGTGGTTAATAGTGGTTGTAGTCCACGGGGTGTCCGACAGGGTGTATTTGGTTCGTCTCCAGCTGCCCACGACACGTCGAAAAGTGATGGTTTTGGTCGTGTTAATCGTGGTAATCAGAAGATGGAATGCAGAAGTGAACTCAACGAACATCAGTCACCTAATAGTCGAACATTTTTGGAGAGGAAGGAAGAAGTGTCGTCCCCGTGTAAACAACAATTGGAATCGGAAGTACAACAGGATGTGTCTCGTGTTCAACCCGCACCCAACCTAAGTCAATCTTTGCGAAGACGTCAACGAAACCGACGTGCACCCGTCCGTTATGATCCATGTTTGGAGCTCCAGTCACACTCCGAGGATCGTGCACCAAAGCGAGGATCAGCTCCATATTCTGATCGTGCCGCCGCTCGCTCTAGAGGTCTACATATCGCCTCAAATTTTCGGTTGGCTCCTAGCCAGGGCCGGACAAAGGACAACTTCGTAAAGGGGGAAGGTGTTGGGAAGGCACGTGGCCGCCCTCGTTGGTATTAACGTGGTCACCTACACGTGGAAGTAGAGTAACCAATTGAACTTATTATAATATTGAATTGACATTCATTCCTAATAAACGGGTCCCCTCTCTGTCGTCTTTGTCCCTTCACTTGTCGAAGCCAGGCGAAACCTGCACAGAGATACTTGAGATGACAAACTTTTACGGCGGTTTAACGTCTAATCTTTCAACTTATCGACACACTTTAACTGATAACAGTCTTCACAGCACAGTTCATTGACAAAAGATTGCATTGCAACATTTTTCCAAATTGTTAAAAACTCACGTCGGCAAGCCTGACTTTGCGAGAAACCGACGATTGCTCCTTGTGATAAGAGAGTCCTTTCGCGTTTGTTTTACCGTTGACCAAGAGGAGATGATAGTCGGCGTTCGGATCAAATTTGAACACGTTTGGATTGTTCGAGTCCCCGCCGACTTTCACCTTCGATTTACAATAGAGCACTCCGTTGGAGAATAAGATGGTGGTGTCTGTGAAGTGGGAAGAGTAGTCCTGAAAAAATGATCGTGTATTCAAGTGAGAGGATGATTTTTTTTTTGCTCTCGGACGCTCTCGGAAAAAATTTTGTGCAAACACCGCGACGACAAAATGCAGAAAAACTTTCAAAACGTCCGAAAGCCAATCGTTTCTGTAGCTCACCCCATCGATCCGATTGTTGCCTTTTCCTTGAACTTTGTCGAACGAAAACTTCATGCTGGCCGGTTCGGTTCCGATTGCAGAGCATTCAATGACCGGCTCATTTCCCTGAATGGTTTTGGGACGTTAATGGCGGATGTAGGCAGTTATCTCGCTAATAGCCATTGAAAACGGATAAAACCGGGGGTATGATTATTAGTCATTATGGCGCGTACGCGGCGTTTCCGAGGGGTACGATGCCCAGAACTTGAAGAGACGGGGCAGATAAAGAGAATGACCATCGGAAACGGCTAACAGCCATCGGACACGCCCCGAATTCGATGGCTAATAGCCGATTACGGTGACTACTCAGAAAATTTTTGGCTAACAGCCACCGATTCGGGGCGTGTGCCATATGTATTTGGGACACGCCCCATATTCGATGGCTATTAGCCGTTTCCGTCGGCTAAATTTTTAAAAATTTTTCCATTTCAAATTTCAGACATCTCGTGTCTGGAAAAAGTCGCAAAACCGCCGAGTAAGCGCGAATATTGTCTCCCTTAATTGTTGCATGTAAACATTCTATAGCTGTGTTGCCAACATACGAATTTTTATAGGCGGCTGACATTACCCCATAATGGCTAATAGCCCTTTTCGGTGGCTAATAGCCAAATTTGTCGGCTAGTTCTCATTATCGTCCGCTATTTGCCTTTTCGGCGGCTATTATGGACCTATGCACAAAATAAAAAAGGCCATTTAAATGAATTAATTTGAGATTTATTCTAATACACGAAAGCAAGAAAATTCAATTAAATTTGAACGCAGAATAATGTTCGTGTCGAGATCTCGTAAATCGACACAATTTATTAAAGGCGTACGCAATTTTTCAGTGGCAATATCTCGACAAGGACGTTTTTCTGCGTTCAAATTTATTCAATTTAATTGAATTTTCTTGCTTTCGTGCATTAGAAAAAATGTCAAAAAATTCATTTAAATGACCTTTTTTTATTTCGTGAATAGGTCCATTAGCCATTTTCCGTGGCTATTAGCCACCTAGATGCCAAATCTCGCCATATACGCGCCAAAAATTTCCTGAGTATTCTCTTCAAAATCTGCGAATCGTGTCCCTCGAAAACGGCGCGTACGCCCCATAATGGCTAATAGCCGTTTTCAATGTTTTTTTGTTTCCCTGCCTCTCTCAGCACCTAAAAAAAAAATCAGCACTTCCCGAATTTCATTTTCCAGTTTCTTGCAAACGCCCTGCCATCAAAACACAAAAAAAATGGATGACAAAGAGTTTTGCTTATCGGAAAAGAATTGTATAGTTAAAAGGTGTTTCCTGTCTGCCGTATTTACGCTATTTTATTCTAGAACACCTCTAACAAAAGGTCAGTCAGCCAGCCTCCAATAGAAGGGAAGAACACCGCTTTTTCTCAATTCGGTCGGATTTTATTTGATTTTTTGATCTTTCAGCATAAAATCAGAGAAGAAAGCAAATTTTTTAAACAGTCAATTTTTCAGGATTTTGGTATCATGGGGGTGAGAGACGCAGAGAAAGGGAACATCCATTTTTCGTGTTTTGCATATGACGTTTTTCAAATAGTCGATTTAGGGACGATACCCGTGCGATAATGGCTGATAGCCACATTCGGCGGCTAACCCCCATATTGTGCGCCGATTAGTGCCAATCTCGCGCCTCGCGCTTTCAATGGCTAATAGCCAATATATCCGCATGTTTGCCGAACAAAGAGGTTTGTCGGGCAGATGTCCGGCCTTTGACAGGGTGTCTAAAGGGGTATTTTGTGATGAATTTTCGGCTAACAGCCATAGAATCGTGGCGTGTGCCATATGCGCTTGACGAACGTCACGAATTCAGTGGCTATTAGCCTTTTTCAATGGCGATTGGCTATTTTTCATTTGGCGAACACCGCGACGACAAAATTCAGACAATATTTTGAAACGTCCGAGAGCATTGAAAACGGATTTTAGCGGGCAATATTGGCTGTTAAATAGCCATTAAATTCCTCCTGTTGCCCATCAAAAATTCGCGTTTTCGAGTGGCATAATCTCCAGAATGTTTTCGAACACCACTAATACCCATCAAATTCGGGGCGTGCGCCGAGCGCATATGGCACATGGATGGTTGTTATTCATTTTCAATGGCTATTAGCTCAGTTTGCCGAATTGAAGATTGGAAACCCCAGGCCGGAAACCTTCCCGACAAACAAGGTTAATGCGGATAGAGGCGGCTACATGGCTGTTTTCCGTTGAAAATAGCTCTTTACTGACGATTAGGGCGCCTAATCGGTGAGCGGCGCAAATTCAGTAAATACGCACCATAAACTCGTCATCCGAAAATCCGACGGCCACATATTTCCCGCGCTCCTGCTCCGCGTTCACAAACAACTCCAACTCGAGCGTCTCGTCGTCGAGCACGTTCCACGCCACACCCATGCCGTTCGATTGGTCCGCAATATGACAACCCTTTGAGATGCGGCATTCAGACGCGTCGAATTGCGATTTTATTGGCTGAAATTATTACTCTCGTCTCAGAGCAGCTTTGGAAATGAGACCCCACGAAAAGGGGGGAAAGTGTTGAAACGCAGGAACGAAAAGGGGGAAAATGGGCACAGTTTGTCTGCAAAAGTGCCGCACGGTTTTTTCTGCATTTTTGGAGATTGAGAAATAGTGTTTTTTTCCTGCTTTGTTTTGCTGGAATTTAGTATTTAAAATGCGGAGACAAAATAGAAACGATTAAAAAATAAAAGGAGCGGAAAAGCTGCGAGAGGTCCACAAAATTATTGATTTTAGTGAAAAATAATATTTTTTGCGAAAATTCGGGTGATTTCGCATTAAAATAGGAAAATTGTGTGCTAAAAAGAAAGAATACATTGAAATACATCATCATAATATCATTTGAACTAAAAGCTTTCCAAATAAATGATTTAGGAATTTTTAAAGCAGCGCCAATTTCGAAAAATGGCGAATTTTAACTAAAATTGGGCATATTTAGGAAAATTTTTACAAAATATTACGAATTTGTTAGTTATTAGTCATTTTGACAAATAAATATCAAGGAAAACGGAGAATTTTAGCAAGAAATCGAAGAAAAAGAGGAAAAATAATTTGGTGACGAAAATGAAAATCGCAAAGTACGAAGTTCAATGAAGCGCACCTGCATTTGTCGCGAATGGAAAATAAATACCCAAAAAAACTAATTTCAGGCAAAAAATCAGAAAAAAACACTATTGCTCATTCTCCAAAAATGCAGAAAAAACCGTGCGGCACTTTTGCAGACAAACTGTGCCCATTTTCCCCCCTTTTCGTTCCTGCGTTTCAACACTTCCCCCCCCTTTTCGTGGGGTCTCTTGGAAATAGCCAATTGTCCCACTAAAGGTCTCGAAGCGAACTTTCGACACAGTTGAAATAAGTGTGACCGTAACCACCCCATTTAAAAAAGTGGGTTACGGTCGCACTCATTTCAACTGTGTCAAAAAAAAAAAATGCGCTCCGCTCCGAGATATTTCATGGGAAAATTGGCTATTTTCAAAAAAAAAAAATTATTTACCTGAACAACCTGCAAGAGTATAAGAACGAGACCGGTGAACCTCCTCCGCCAGAACATTTCCGATTTGTCACCCATCCTAAAGTGTCTCGGAATGAGTGAATGACGAAAAAACGTGAAAATGGTGATAAATAGTCGGGCGGGTGTGTGCTTTGTCACGGTCAAAATGTGGGCGGGGCCTACTTTGGCAGGGGCAACTTGTACATATTTGCAGAAAAACAATGACGGAAATGTCTATTTTCGATAGAGAAAATATACTATCTTGACCCTAGATCTAAAAAAAAAAGAGGAACAAAGAAAATAACAATAAATAAAAAAATAGTTTTTTTTTGTATTTACCGTATTTACTCTATTTGCCCGGCATGCTAGCCTATTAGAGGCTGTCGGCTAACTTTTCAAAGCTCTCGTTTATATGTCGGCCCATTAGAAGCTACCAGGCAACTATTACGTATTCCTACAATGGTGACACCTTTTTTTTTCTTCGCATTTTCACACCTTATCAATTTTGACGCGCTGTCACCATTCCAGGAATACGCGATAGAGTAAATACGGTATTTATCAATAAAATCGGGAGAAATGTCGAAAAATGACAAAAAACCGGGGAAAAAGTGCTCCAATTGGCCTGAACATTTGGTAAATAATTCCAAAAATAGGGGCTCGGACGTTTCGAAACGTCCGAGGGCCCAAAAATACTAGAAACTTAATTTTGGACTGAAATATTGATTTTAAATTTTAAATTAACATTTCAGTCCAAAATTTCATTTCAAGTATATATTTTTGGGCGCTTTGGCAAGCCGATCGGAGCATTTTCACCCAGTTTTTCGACATTTCGCCCATAGGAAAAGGTATTTATATACTGACAGTATCGTTGGCATGGAAAAAAGTGAGAGAGAGATGGCAAATTGGGCGCTTAATTGGCGGGGGTGGTTGGGCAGAACGAACGACATTACACATTTGTGACGGTCAGAACGAGCGAAAAGTGCAGGAAGAGATGGTTATTAGTGGCTAATAGTGTCAGAATATAGGCCACGCCCCCAAAATTTCTAGATTTTTGGAGACTGTAACAAAACCGGGGAACAAGCTCCGCCTATTTGCAAGTCTATGGCACGGTTTT
Organism: Caenorhabditis japonica; assembly: GCA_963572235.1. Classification (NCBI taxonomy): domain Eukaryota; kingdom Metazoa; phylum Nematoda; class Chromadorea; order Rhabditida; family Rhabditidae; genus Caenorhabditis; species Caenorhabditis japonica. The sequence goes on along the minus strand of OY754343.1, from coordinate 17,351,394 downwards.
TCTGAATCCTACAAAACTCTTATGGACCTATTCATTTGAATTAAAATGAATTTTTATGTCACATTTATTCAATGCATTACAACATATTAATTAATTAATCTGAATTTTCCTGAACCATTGAGTTTGAGTTTTTCTGAAAATCGCGCCTATTCATCCTGGTCAAAAATGCATCTTTTGTCATCATTTTTGTGTACTCGGAGTAAATGTTTAAAGGCGCATGCATGTATTTGTTAATAAGTTCACTTATTTGACCAGGATGGCTAGGCGCGATTTGCAGAAAATCTCAAACTCAATGGTTCAGGAAAATTCAGATTAATTAATTAATATGTTGTAATGCATTGAATAAATGTGACATAAAAATTCATTTTAATTCAAATGAATAGGTCCATTACGGGAGACTTGAATTGAACTGCAAAACGGGCGGAGCTTGTTCCTAGGTTTTTGACTTTCCCGGAGATTTACGGGGCGATATAGGCCACGACTCTAATAGCTTTTTTTTCCGCATTTTCACACTTTATCAATTTTTGCGAACAGTAAATTGCTTTCCAGTCGTCCGCCCGAATGCCATAAAGTAATTTTATAATTTTTCATGCTAAAAATAGAGAAAATATGCACTTAACCTCTCAAAAATGCAAAAATTTCATAGTTAGTGATTCTTTATTTATTTGCACTTCATTTTATTTCGAATCGGTTTTTTATCCCAATATTTACCTATTATTTACTTTTTGACTTTAAGCATATCAATGATTCCGCGTTCAAAGTTTGTGAAATCAGGCATGTCCAAAGCGCACGGCTGAAGCGACGGTACCGAAGTCAATTTTTTCGCTGTGAGATCTTACAAGCTTGTAATCAGAGCCGGAAGTCATGTTTCTAATCGAAAAGCAGTAATTTCAGTTAGAAACAGGAAACCCGACTCACAATCCGAGTACGAGCTTGTAAGATCTCACAGCGAAAAAAAAAAATGACTACGGTACCGTCGCTTCAGCTGAGCGCTTTGGACATGCCTGATTTCGTGAACTTTGAACGCGGAATCATAAGTACTTGATATGCTTAAAGTCAAAAAGTAAACAATTGGTAAATATTGGGGAAAAAATTGATTCGAAATGAAATTAAATGCAAATAAATATTTAAACCACCATGAAAATATAGCATTTTTGCACTTTTAAATGGAAAATGCGTATTTTCACGGGTTTTAGCTTGAAAATCAAAAAATTACTTTATGGCATTTGTGGCATGCGGCTGGAAAGCAATTTCCTGTTCGCAAAAATTGATAAAAATGGGAAAAAAAAACGAAAAAAAAAATATTTTTTGGGGCGTGGCCTATATCGCCCCGTAAATCTCGTATTATTGAAAAAAAAATGCATTTGGCACAGGACCCGAATTCAATGGCTATTAGCCGTTTTTCATTTTAGGCGCATGGCCTAAGCGCTCCTGAAAAAACCGGGGACCAAGCTCCGCCCCTTTTGCAGTCCAATTCAAGTCTGCCGTAAGAGTTTTTGTAGGATTCAGAAAAACAGTGCCTCAGACTTGGAAAGGGGGCGGAACATGTTGCCCGGTTTTGTCGGGGTCTCGAAGAATCCAAAAAAAGCCGACACACTCACGCAAAATTGCTGACAAGGCAAATGTTTTTGTTATAATTTTATCATCCCAATAATTGTGAAACTATTGGGAGCATCATAAATAAGGGGAAAATTTAGCCTTGTCCGCAATTTCCCGTGAGAGTGCCAGCTTCCCCCTACCGTAACCTCGAGAAAAATGAGGTTTTTTGGCAGTTTCCGTCAAAATTTCTCCATTTTTTGAGAGCGTGACTGGGGAAAACCAAGCAATCAGGGACAGGAGCTGGGCGTATAATTAATTTTTAACAAGGATATTCACAAATTAGCAACAAAAAAATGGCGAGAACTCGGAGAATCGGGGAATAATGTCAAAAATAGTCCCGGCCATGAAAAGTTCAGAAAATTTTGAATCAAATTTTCTGAGCAGCCATTTCATGTCCGAGAGCATTTTTGACATTGTTTCTCAAATTTTCAGGCCAGTCGAAGCATTCTTCGAGTTTTCCCCCAAGTTTTTGCAATTTTGTTAATAACCTCATTAAAAAATTAATTTTACGCCCAGCTCCTGTCCCCAATTCCCTGGTTTTTCCCAGTCACACTCTCAAAAAATCGAGAAACCTCAGTTTTCTTTTGGTTACGACTTTCACTCACTAGGGTCAGGCTAATCAAGTGGTCAAGGAAGAAATGTGTGTGTGTAAAAAAAAAACTTTAAAACTATCTAATTAAAAGTGAGTGATGATGAACTGGTTGTTTCCCTCCGGGACAGGTCATGCCAGGCAAATTCTCCTACTCGAGACAGGAAAAGAATAGTCATGGTCAACCAAAACGGCGTAAACTCTCTCTTAAAATAAGTAAATAGATTGAATAAACATCAGCCACCACCCCCGCGTCGACTTCATATGATAATTGTCGGTTTGGCCGCAATTAACTAGATATATTTACAACACCATCAAACTGGATTCTCACGCAACGCCACGCCGCCGTTTGCAGCCCCGTCTTCTGCACGGCAGGGACCGCGCGAAACGAGGAGCGAAAAAAAAGGAAACAATGTGTGAAGTGTGTCTCGCGCACAATCGTGTAATAGAGAAGGTGGCAGCGGGGTTGTGGGAGAAGAAGAAGAAGATGATGAAGATGTCGTACTTTCTCCACCCGGAAACCGGTCGATTGACACACGTTTCTATTTTTTTCTTTTTTTGAAAGACGGGACGAGGCGCGACGCAACGCGTCCCGTTGCGACACTGGCATGATTTATGAAACAACCCAAAAATGTCATGTTTATTTGTCTATTAATTTACAACATAACGCATAGTTAAAATTTTGGTTTGATAAAAATAACCAACCACAAGAATAAACCTGTTCTCGCGACTAGTTGATACGGGATGGCACCGCGCAAGCTGGGGCAACAATATTTAGGAAAACCAAACCAAACCAAAACTCGAGCCAGCTCACAAAATGTTTTGTTTATTTGCTCTCACGAGGATGGTAAATAATGTGCAAAAAAAGAGATTTACCAGGGATGTGGGGAAAAAAATCCGAAAAAAAAATGGGGGAAATTCACGGCGTGTTGGGCGGAACGTTGGAAAATAAAATTTAAACTGCGCGGGCTTTTTTCCCAAAAAAAAAATTCTGGCCTAAGCGTGGTCGCATTTTTTTCTACAGTAGGCTGCATTTAGCTTCGCAGGCACTCATCTGCACAAAAAGGATACGCAGGCTATGAGAGAGAGGAGGTGCAGAGAAAGAGGCAGTAGGTTTTTTTTTTTTTTTTTTTTTTTTTTTCATTTTTTTCATTCATTTTTTTTTCTTTTTTTTCCAACATTTTTTCTCGTTTTCGCGTTCAAATAAATAAATAAATTTACTGTAATTTCTGTAGCCTAAAGTTATACAAAAATTCCAAAAAAAAGGTGTCTTTTTCGGCATGGATGCATTTTTTTAGAAGCGGAAAATGTTTTTTGGATTTGTATACTTTGAATGTGACCATTATGGGGTTATTCACTTTTTGCATCTGAAAATGTTAATTTTCCTTTTTATTTTTTGCAGAAAACGGGATTTTATGCACTTATTCTGGAGAAAAATAGTTTTCTGCGTGAAATTAATGAGAAAAAATGCAAGATGCAAAAAATGATTAACCCGGTTAGCCCCATTACATTTTTCTCTTTATCTTCGTCATACCAATTTTTTTTATTTTCAGATGTTCACATATGGTCGAATCGGAGCATGTCAATCAATCGGGAATGCAGCGAGTGGTAAGCTTTTAAGTTTGAGAAAAATTTATTGCATGATTGCAATCGATTGTCCACGAAAAAAAATATCTCACCATCACGGTGTGCCAAAATCCGAAAATGTTTGAACTGTTCGAAATGAAGCGCGCTTGCTTTTTCAGTGCTAAAATGAACGGTGATTTTCAACATTTTTCAGGTTTTTCGTAAAATGAAGGAATTTTAACAAGTTTTTCAACCAAAATATTGCTTCAAAAAAAGATTTCGATTATTTTGAGCCAAAGATGAGACAAAAATATTCACAAACAACGTCCCCATAAGCATTTGAACAAAATAACGTGAAACTGAGTATCTTCAAGGCAATTTGCTATTTCAATTTGATCGGAAATTCTGCAATTCAATGATATAATTGTTCAGCTCTCGGCTAAACCCGAAATTTCTATTTTGTAGCATTTCTATTTCGCTTATTTCTATTCTGTCGTACCCCCGAATTTATTCACAAAAGTATCCAAAAAAGGGAAAATTTACAAACAATTGGGATAAAACGTTTTCAAAATTTATTACATTCTTCCCAAAGTTCGAGACTTATCGAAGCATTCTCCGGGTTTTCTCCTAATTGTTTGTAATTGTTTTCTTATTTTTGAAATTTTGCTGAATAGACTCACAAAGTTCACGCCGCTTGTGAAGTGACGAATTTTTAAAACCGATAATATTTTTTCAGAAGTCAGGTGCATCGTGTCCGTGTCTTTAACCACTCTATCACCACCAACAACAATGGCCCAATCTGTCCCACCAGGAGATATTGCAACCCATCCGAACGCTAAGATCGTGTTCAACGCGCGTACGACGACAAGCACACTTATCACATCAAGGTGATCAACTCGTCGGCTCGTCGTATCGGATACGGAATCAAGACCACCAACATGAAGCGTCTCGGAGTTGACCCACCACGTGGAGTGCTCGACCCAAAGGAGGCCGTTTCACCATCGAGTGGACCAACACTCCGGATGGAGCCGCCAAGCAGTTCCGTCGCGAGTGGTTCCAGCGAGACGGTATGGTGCGCAGAAAGAGAACCTTCCAATCGAGTACAATCCATAAGTTGGTTGATTTCAAATAAAATTTAAAAAAGGTAACGCTGCTTCTTTTAATTGTAAAAATATTTTCATTTTAGTCCTAAATCGTTGTTTCGTTTCACGGAAGATTCAAGTTTCACTCGACGATTTTTTGGCGAAGTTCCGTCAAAACTTGGAAAACTCGCTTTGGAAAATGCAATGTAATCAATTTTTTTAATGCTGAATCATAATCATTATTTTCAGCGCGACATCGAGATCCAGACAAGCTGCCAAAACAATGAGTAGGGCCTTCTAGGACGAGAAAGTTAAAACGATGCGCTAGAAAAATTAGGCTGTTTTTTTCTGCATTAATTTCCCTATTATTTTTTATGTATTCTATTTTTTTGTTGATTGTTAACTCTGTATTTTATATTTTTTGTAATATTTTTCAATAAATAACATATTTATATTTAAATGGTGATTTATCTACATTATCGCGCTGTTATGGTACGTCCAAAGTAGAAAAAAAGCGCAAAAAAAGACGAAAAGAGGCGTCCAAAGTAACTTTGTTTTTGCGTCTTTTTCTTTGTTGTTTACCGCCAAACAAGCAAAAAGTTAATTGTAAACATGTTTACAAGTGCGCGCTTCTTTTTTACTTTGGACGTACCATTACGAAAAATCAATAAATGTTGACTCGAAATTCGACGGAATTTTGTTAGAAAATTTACGAATCTTGTCAGAAAATTTACCGTTTTTATCAGAAAATTCACGAATTATTTTAGGAAATTTACGGATATTATCAGAAATTTTAAGGGTAATATTAGGCGATGCGAATCTGATCAGATATTTTACGGATCTTATCAGGTATTTTATGAATCTTATCAAGCCACAATATTGTGAAAACAAAAAAATTGCAACGCGGTGTTTGCGTACTTTTGGAATTCAAACGGCAATGAAAGAAATAGCATGGAAAATGAAGAGATTTGTTCCCATTTTCATTTGAATTTCAAAAGTACGCAAACACCGCGTTGCAATTTTTTTGCTTTCACAATATAATCTTGAATCGTTCTTTTAAAATCCGTAAATTTTCTAATAATTCAAGAAATGAAATGCCTGAGTTCTTATTTCTCAAAATAACTGTGTTGTTTGCGGAGTTTTCACGTGAAATCCTATTTTAATCGGCAAGAATATTGAATCGATAATACCCTCGGAAAATCGGAACGATAGCGAAAAATAATTTGACAGAAAAAAGATAAATAATAAACAAAAAAACGAAGGAAACAACGAAAAAATGAATTTTATTACTTTTAACACAATTCAAAATACGAAAGTTTCCCGCCATGGCATCCTGCCAGCGACTCTCGCGGAAGAGACGCAGACAAGCAGCGTCCACTCAGCGGAGCGCACGGCCAATAACGTTCCGTTGAACACGCCGTGGAAATTAGCAAAAAAAAAAAAGAAAATTTAAAAAAATGCCTGACAAAAAATTTGAAAAACTACCGTACCTATTTTAAAGGCGCGGACCAAGTTTTCCTGTTCGGGTCTCGCAACGAACGAGTTTTTGAATTTTTTAAAAACATTTTCTTTTTTTTGTCACATTTTCTCTTCCTATTTTTACCGTTTTTTAACAAATTTATATGGTTTTTGTGTTTTTATTAGTTCAAAACAGATGTCTAATTATTATAAAATCGTTATGGAAGCAGTTTTCCCACAAAAAGATCAGTTTTCTCGAAAAAAAAAAATGAAAAAATCAAGAAAAATTCTCAAAAAATCGCTCTTTTTTTTTCAGCGGGCGGTATTTATCGCCGCGATTTGCCGGCAAGAGTGTTCGGTTTCAGTCGAATTTCAGCCAGAAAATGCCGAATTTGCCAAGTTTGGCCTAACTTTGTTAAATTTTAACGAAATTCAAGTTTTCCGGGCGTTTAGAGCGGTTTTTGTGTCGAAAATCACAAAATATTAAAATTGAACAAAATTCGACTAAATGCCAATGAAAATCGAAAAAAGCACCGTACAGACTCGTCGGACAATAATTTTTAATCGATGAAACGAAAATTTCTGCGAATTTCTCCGATTTTTGAGTTTTCAGCGTTAATTTTGAATTATTTGGCGATAAAATGGAAATTACAACGAATTTCTCGAATTTTCAGCGCTTTGAGTTTTCAGAGTTATTTGAATTTTCAGCGATTATCTCAATTTTAGCAATATTTTTCGAATTTTTAGCGATTTTTTTTTGAAAATTTTCAGCCTTTTCCGATTAAAAAATTTATAGCAAAAACAAGAAAAATAATATCAGCGATTTTTTCGAGTTTTCTACCAATTTTTAGCGCTTTTTCAGTTTTTCTCGTTTTTTTATCATTTGTTTCTTTTTTTTAATTTTAAGCGTATTTTCAAATTTTCAGCGATAAAACGGAAATTTCAGCGGCTTTTTCAAAGCTTCAGCGCTTTTTTTGGTTTTCTATGATTTTTTCAGTTTTTAAGCGTATTTTTTGATTTTTTTGCTATAAAACAGAAATTTCAGCGAATTTCTCGAATTTTCAGCTTCTCAATGGAAAGAACGCTTTTTAAATGTCGATAATATGAGAATGTGAGTTTTTATAAATTAAATATAGAATTCTTCCAGTTTGACAGACCTAAACGAGCAAATCAGGGAGGAAAAATGATCTTATCACTTGAAACCTCAAGATCAACTTGATACAACAAGTACAAGGTAAAATAAACATTTCTTTTTCTTTTTTTTTGCAAAAAAGAAATAGAAAAGGTCTCTCTGACTCACTCTCTCTCTCTCTCCTCTTTCAAACTGCTACCGGTCTAAAAAGTTCGTGTTTGCCCACCTCAACCGCAGAAGTATTGTCTGGCAAATGTCAATGGGGACATCAAGGTTAGCAGGGCTGGCAAATCGAGAAAGAAATGAACGGATCAAATTGTCACGATCACGAAGACACACGTCTTGAGGAGGTGGAACGATGATACTAACGAGTTAGCAGAAGAATAAGAAGAAATTGAATTTATTTATACGAAGATGAAAAGTCGTAAAAACGGGAAGTTTTATAATACGCAAGGCAAGGTTTTGAGAGGAGGCAACAAGAAACAAAAGCACCGTCATTCCTGACTCATCACGAAAAATAAAAGTTAATTTGGCGAGCGAGCGCGTCAGAAGCCAAAAATGGCATTATTGAATTGTTCACTATGCTACTACACTCAAATCTCATAGAGTCCAGCTCGAAGATCCAATTTGTTGGCTGTTAGCCGTCGATTTTGGGGCGCATGCCGAATTAATAACCATTTTCAATGACTCGTACTTGTGCGCCGATTCTCAGGGAATTTTAAGCACAAGATAAGCACACAATTTGTGAAAAATAGCATGTTGCTGCACAAATCAGCATTTTGCTCGCTCAGCACATGATTAGCACAGGTCCAGCCCAAGTTCAGCATTATGCTCTTGTTTTGTCGGCAAAGAGAGAAGCATGGCTCCTTCTCGCGGCGCAGCATAATGCTGCAGCAGTCAGCACAATTTCAGCACGACATCAGCACAGTAGCAGCACAATATCAGCAACTGATGAGCGCAAGCGTTGGGTGGCGCAGCATATTGCTTCTAAAAACAGCATATTGCTTCTAAAAACAGCATATTGCTTCTAAAAACAGCATATTGCTACACGACTGTAGCATTTATGCTCGTCAAATGAGCATTTTGCTGCGCCAAATAGCAGTGTGCCGACCTATAAGAGCACACGTGCTATTTGGCGCAGCAAAATGCTTAAAATTCCCTGAGTTACCACCGATCTCCATGCCATTTTCAACGGCGAATAGCCATATAGCTGCCTATTTCCGGCGCAGACAATTTTGCCAACAAACCTCGTCTCGAAGATGTGTACCGGGAATTATTTAGTGAATTTTTGTCTTTTTGCCATTTTCGACGGCTAACTTGTACCGATCGCCGATCAGGTGCCAACTGTGCCCCACTAATGGCTCTCTACGATATTCAATGGTCAACGGCTGCCTATATCCGCCACATCCGAACCAAGAATTCCACAAGTTCAGGCGATGTTAAAGGCGCTGGCAATTTCACCAACCTGTCTCGAAAACGCCACGAAACCGTGTACGGTAGTATGGGAATTTTCGGCTATTAGCCGTTGTTGATTGCTAAATACCGCTTGTGCACCGACGATCGCCGCCAAACTCGCGCCGGTCAGCTGTCAACTATGCCTCATGCCTGCCTTTTCTATGACCAACATCCATTTTCGACGGCTAATAGCCACATAGCTGCCTATATGGGTCCTATCCACGCCAAAAATTTGAATTTCCGGCTTTGCATGATTTTATAATTGTTGTCACTCGGTGTTTTTCGTTAAAATCACCAAAATAGTGGGAGGAAAGTTTCGAAAATGCTATTTTTCGTCGCCGTGTTCGCACTATCGACAAAATGTGGCCAAGGATAAAATTTGGTTTCTCCGACGCCACGGCCACTGCCAGATTTCATAAATCAGTTTTTCTGCCTTTTTGCTGAAAAATAGCGAAAAACTAATTCGGCAAACAAATAAAAAGTACGTGAGAAAAACAACCAGCTGAGCAAAGATTGGATTTTTTTTTTGGAAAATTGTCTAAATTGCCTTTTAAATTTAATTATTGTATACAATTAGTGGCAATAATTAGTGAAATTAAATGAAGAAAAAAGAGCGGCAAAAAAAAAATGGTTTTTGCCCAGAAAAGTGAGCACGTTTTCTCACATTTTTCATATATAATTTTTTGATTCTTGGCTCGAGCCTGAGAAAAAGGAGTCAATTTTTAATAAATAGAGCTATTGTTGAATCGCCATAATGATCAAACGCGCTCCGCTGAATACAACGCTATGAAATTTTCATTTGGGTCTCCAAATTATTTCATTTCACGTATTATCGGCCCGCCACGTCGGTCAAACGCGCTCCGCTGAACTCAATACTACGCGGATTTCATTTTGGTTTCCAAATTATTTTATTTCACGTTGAATTTACACGTGAAATGAAAAAATTTGGAAACCAAAATAAAATCCACGTAGTATTGAGTTCAGCAGAGCGCGTTTGACCATTTTGGCGGGCCGACAATAAATATCATCAAAAAGTTGAAAAAAAATAGAGACGAATAAACATTGCGCGGCGGCTGCTGCCGCCACTCGACTTTCACGTCATTGTGAAAGTAAATATTTTTTCCTCGCGGGAAAACCTTCAAAAACATTGTGCGTAAATCCACACGGGTAATAAAAAGCGCGATTGATTTATGGGTGCTTTGTCTGGCGCAGTGACATGGAAATTATGTACACTTGGCAACGAGAGCAATTTATGCCAAGTTGGCAAGTAATCCATTATATTGCGATACGGTGTTTGCGTACGTTTGAAAATGAAAACGAAAAAGAAAGATGGAAAATGGAGATTTTTTTTCATTTTTAAAAGTACGCAAACACCTTGTCGCAATTTTCTCCCAATTCCAAAGCGCGTGCCAAAATGATGACAATAGGGAAGCCAAATTTGTTTTTACACTTCTGTTTTTCTTAAATTTCGATTTGAATCAAGTTCACAATTTTATTCACACGGAAATTGTCGGGGGGACGGCGAACGGGGGTTTTTTAGAGTTCAATCAAGGCAAATAATTTAAAAGAGTGTGCTCATCTGGGTTAGGAAACGTCAAACACAGATTTACCAGAAGATAAAGACGACAGGGAAAGACCAAAAAGTTACTGGTTAGACACCTCCATCGGCTCGTCGACAGTGGCTGGAGTCTCCGATGGAACTTGCGCTGGTGGGAGCTCAGGATACTTTTTGATGACGCGGGCCTCGTAGAGAAGAACGTACGCGCAATGCCAGTCTCCTCCTCCGGACGTCTTTAGCACAGCTTCCTCATCGACAACCGTCACGTGCTCATCGTCAAACAAACGCCATTTGCCGTCTTCGGTGGAGCGGATCCACGCAACATAGTGACCATCTTGAGATGAACGTCCCTTGTGGGTGATAATTCCCTGGAAAAGTAATTGATTATAATTGACGGTCTTTTTTTTTTTATTATTTCGTCTGTTTTTTGTAGTTAATTGTTCATCCTTAATGCATTTTTGCTGGTTTTGTGTAAAATTTGAGCTCGTATTACCGACTCGGTAATAGGGTTTTTCGTTTAATGTAGAAAACTGCAAAATTCACTTTTTGTCATTTTCTGCTAAAACGAATAAGACAGAAATGAAAAAAAAAGTATTGTGAAAACAAGAAAGTTTCAACGCGGTGTTTGCGTACTTTTAAAATTCAAATGGCAATGAGAGAAATTGCATGACAAATGAAGAGATTTTTTCCCCTTTTCGTTCGAATTATAAAAGTACGCAAACACCGCGTTGCAACTTTTTTTTCTTTTCACAATATCACAGAAATTCAGAAAATGCAACAAAAAAAAATGAAAACACCGGAAGTTAATTTAAAAACCGTGCAACAAGCCCCGCCTTGATTTTTTTGTATTTTATAGCACTTTCTCCAGAGAACTCGCGCCGCAAAAATTCAAAGGGGCAGAGTTTAATCCCCGATTTTGTCAGTGTATCGAAAAATACTCCGATTGGTCTGAAACTGGGAAATAATTGCAAAAATGTTAAAATTTCAAATTGTTTCAGCTCAAAAAAAATTTCTTAAAATTTTTGAAATCGATATTTCGGTCCAAAGTTTTTCCCTGGGGTAATTTTCACTTTTTTCTATATTTTCTGGCCAATCGGAGCATTGTTTCAAACATATTTTTGCGGCTCTGGGATATTTCGAAACCTGCCGTTTCGATTTTTTTCCATAGCGTTTTCCGCCATTGGGATTTTATTTTCGTTTTTATCAATTTTTTTTCGGAATTTAAATCCACTAGAATGCCGCAAAAAGTCGTCACAAAAGTTTCGAAACGTCCCAGAGTCATTTTAGCAGCAGCGCTCGTTTTTCTAAAAAAATGCATAAAAGAAAAATCAATTAATTCTCACCTTCAACTCGTAGAATCCCGAGTTGTTACTTCCCTGATCGTCATCAAATTCCGTTGGCAGAGCGACACCATCGTCCATGATTTTCTCGGCTTGCTCCTTGTCGAGCACCTTCTTCCGAAGCTCTCTTTCCAGTTTTGCGTCCTCTTCCAACTTTACATCAGCACGACGAACCGTCAATTTATCCTTGAGCTCTTGGGTGCACAAATCGTAAGTATCCAACGACAATGGGAATTGCACCTGTTTCAGAATCTTTGCATTCGTCTTTGAAGACTCTTTGAAGAAGAAACGGTTAATGTTGACCGACAGATATTTCGGCAAACGAGAGATTTGAGTTTGCGTCTGCCATTTTGCGTCACGTCCCAGCTGTGCGCTGTTCTTCGACACTTCCTGCTCGAATCCAGACTTGATTCCCGTTTGAAGGAATCGCACGTCTTGGTTCACATAGCAGGTCAGCTGGTTGTGGCTTTCGATTTTTCTTTCAGTCTTATCCTCGGATTCTAGACATTTGGACGACGTCTCAGTCATCACATTGAACAACTTTTCAACTGGAAATCCAGCTCTTTCGTACGTTTTCGTAAGGTTGTTGAGAACTCCGACAAAGCATTCGTTGGCGTCCTGCTGCTTAAACTTTTCAAATTGTGGAAAAGCTTCGGAAAGGCTCTGAAAAATATAAATATTTAAATGAATCAAAGCGAATTCTGGAAGAAAAAAAAATCCCCACCACAACAGAAGCAAACGGCTTGACGGCATCGCCCTTGTTACGAACTGCCTGCTCTTTATCACGGAGCTGACCGAGAAGTTTGCTGATGTTGGCGGTTAGATTATCGTGTTGTCCGCGAATCTTCTGCTCATCATCCGGTTTCAGCACCAGCTCATTGAGCTCTTTGAGCACCTGGACGCACGAGTTGAAATAGCAAGTGTTTCCGAGATTGGCGAGTCCGCACGGGTACACCGAGGAGGTTTCGTCGGATTGGATTTCGCTGTTCTGCTGCTTAGTGTCTTGGGCAGTTGGGGCTTTTGGAATATCGCCAGTTCTAAAATTGTTCATATTTTATCTTGTATATAAGGCCGTTTTTTTTCTCTCAGCGGCGCTTTGCCGTGAAAAAGGCAGATTTGTGCGCAAATCTTGCCGCCAAGGAGGCATATTTTCGTTCTTTTTGAAGACAAAATACTGGTTTTCTGGAGAATTTCGTGGAATTCACATTGGTGCGCGTGCCAAAAGAAAAACGTAATTTTAAAAATATGGGGTTATTCACAAAACCGGAAATAAAACTTCGGCAAAAATCGGAGAATGCTCCGATTAACCTAAAATTTTGGAAAAATTCTCCTGTACATGCTCAAAAAACTTTGGACCAAAATACCGATTTTAAAAATTTTCAGAAAAAATCGATATTTTGGTCCAAAATTTTGTGACCATGTACAGGAGAAGGGAAAATTCCAGTATAGCCACCCACTACAATATAGGTACCCACGCTATAATATAGCCACCCACATAACTGAAAAATGGGATTTTTCCGAATTTCTGTGGGTGGCTATTTTGAAATATATGGGTGCTTTTACTGGAATATATTATTACAGTTAAGCCACCCACTCAGTGGTAATGGGTGGCTATACTGGTTTCCTAGGGAATCTTTCAGAATAGCCACCCATATATTTCAAAATAGGTACCCATTTGACTCGCTATAGTATAGCCACCCATCATTTCAGAGTAGCCACCCATAATTCCAGAATAGCCACCCATAATTCCAGAATAGCCACCCACGCGGCGCCGACTGTGGGTGGCTATACTATAGCGAGTCAAATGGGTACCTATTTTGAAATATATGGGTGGCTATTCTGTAATTATCCCCAGGAGAATTTTCCCAGTATTTCCCAAATTTTCAGGTCAATCGGTGCATTCTCCGAATTTTCCCAAAGTTTTTTTTTCGGTTTTGTGAATAACCCCATTATTGTTAGCACAAATATGACTATTTCGGGGTTTTCTTGGAACTTTTCATGAAAAAGGCTATTCATTGTTGATTTTTGCATGAAATATATCGATTTTTTAAAAATATATTTCACGGACGCCTAAAGACGTGCATTTTATGGAATTTTTGAATCGCTAAAAAATTGCACAGCCATTTCTGGGCGCGACCTCGTCATTTCGCTTGACGGCATTCATTTCTCCAAAAATCGCAACAACAAAAAAAAACAATCAACTCACGATCCCATCATCATAATAGTCATATTCTCCTTGATGGTGATTCCCTCCCACGAATCGTCGCCAAGAATTCTGCCCATAACCATCACTTTCTGCCGTTCGGGGAGCACTTGTGTCAGCGTGAAGAGTTGCGTTTTGAAGACCTCTGGCGGAACTGACGTCTCCACTTCTACCACGTACTTTTCTTTTCCCCATTTTACGTTTACGACTGGCATTTTTCTGTAGGAAAATTACGTCATTTTAATGGAGTAAAGTGGAAAAATATGGGAAAAAACGGAAAAATTCGATTCAAAAAATTGCAAAAGATGACAAAATTTGTTGGCGCAATTTTCGTGTCACGAAAAGCGCGTCAGCAAATGTTGCTGGCGCGTTTGAAATCTCACCGCAAAAGGTTTTAAAACGTGTCAAAAAATGTTTTTGTAAATAAATGCTTCTCACAGAAATTTTCTTTTTTATTCGAAATAAAAATATGCCGGCCTTTTGATTTTTTATTAAACGAATAAAAAATAATAACCTTGTTTCTCCATTTTTTCCATTCCCTTTAAAAGACCATTCCACTTTTTTGCCGGCTTCTTCTTAATGACCAGGAATAAGGCGAAGCAATGCTAGACATGGCAATGCGCGAGGCGAGGCGCGGCAGGCAAAACTCCCGCTAATCTTATCTGAATCTCGTAATCTTCTCATTTCTTATGCGCGTTGCGCTTTTTCCGGATTCACACTCTTTAAAATTTGATTCTTATTTTGTTTCCATTTCCATGTTTCAAAATTCTGATCTGATCAAAAGTGCGGAAAAAAAAAATAAATTCTCCAAAATTTTCTTGGGTCTCGCACGGAAAATCGTAATCCCGTGTACTACTCTCGGACAAGTTGGATTTTTATTGATTTTTAAATATTTTTTTGAAAATTTGCTTTATTTTTGCCCATATTTGTGATCGTCATCATAAATAAAAATGGAAATAAATAAATAAAATAAAACAAAAAGGTGCGAGTGTTTGTTCGTCTCCCTCTCCCCCATTGTCTGGCATAGCCACGTTTGTAGGCATATCTTTTTCTCTCCCTCTCTCTCTCTCTCTCTCACCTGCTTTTAACGTTTTTCAAAAAGGAAAACCATCTATTTTTCGTTTTGCAGGATGCTCAAAAGGCCAGGGGAATACGAACCGCCGTTAGGGAAAATATGGACGAGGTAAATAAAAACAAACCATTTTTCAAAAAGTGCACCTTTTTTAGAGCCGAATCACGACTATGGACGATGACAATGTTCTCAGGCACCTGCGTCCTTTACGCCGCACGTGCCAGCCTGCCGATTTGTGCGGCCGCCGTGGCCAAGGAGTTTGCGTGGAACAAAACTGATTCGGTAGGGTGGTTTTCGAACAAAAAAAAAATGAATAAAAATATTTCTCCAGGGAACCGTCCTTTCGTGCTTCTTCTGGGGCTACGCGCTGACGCAAGTGTTCGCTGGCAGGATAGCAGACAAGTATGGCGCGGAAAATGTGAGTTTTTTTTTTGTTGGAAGAACTGTTTTTTTAAACCCTGTGCACGATGTCTGGCGCGGTTTCGAAGCGAAGTCCTTGACGCAATTATGGTCATCTGCATATTTTATTATTTTTTTCTCCGTAAACAAGCCTGTTGCTTGTGGCGACTAAGTCGCCTTTGTCAGATATTTATTTTTACTGATTTTTTTTAAAAATAGAAATGGCATTCATTTATTTTCCCTATTTCTTTCAAGTTCTCGTGACCCTTGTGGTATAGTGGTTAGCACGTTTGAATGTCAATCGAATGGTCGCGGGATCGACTTTTGTCGACTGCAAACTCGTGTGTGAGATACACAAACAAACACACAGACTAATCTAAAATTTTCTATATAAGAAAGATACGATCCGTTTTTCTTCGAATCACTGAAATATTTCAATTTGAAACACAAAAATTCTTGCAGGCTGGAAAATTCGGCCGATTTTCGTAAAAAGTACAATATTGGTTCACAATTATTGAAATTGAAATAAACTAATTTTATTTCGTATTTTTGTTTATTTATTTGTTGCGTCAAGGACTTCGAAAACGCGCCAGAAAATTTGAATTTTGAGTAAAATCCAGCATTACTTTGGCTCCGCCCACATGTCAACTTCTGGAGATCGTGCATAAGGTTAAAAACAAAAAAAAAACAAATTTTCCTGCCCTAATGGCTATGAAATCTGGAATTTATTGATTTATTTTATTACGACTGTAAACTACGTAAGAGGAAGATGTAATGGCGCGGCCAGAAATGAAAAAAAGGTGGCCATAAATGCAGAAATTTTCCCTTTTTTCTAAATTCAACCGTGCGATTTAGAAAAAAAGGGAGGAAATTTCTGCATTTATGGCCACCTTTTTTTCATTTATGGCCGCGCTATAAAGAAATACATGTATTGTCGGCCCGCCAAAATGGTCAAACGTGCTCAGCTGAACTCAACGCTATACGATTTTCATGTTGAATTTACACGTGAAATTGAACAATTTGGAGACCAAAATGAAAATCGCATAGCGTTGAGTTTTCTGCCGCGTCCAATTTCCCAGAAATAACAGACGGTGATAGTTGAAACCGGTGTTACCGTAGTTGTTTCGCTGCGAGACCTTCTATGTTAAAACTTGAACTTTCTCACAGTTGCTCAATTTTTTCTTTTATACGGGAAACTTCAAGTTTAAACATATATTCAACTGTGACCGCCTGTTATTTCTGGGAAATTTTTTTCGGAACTTTGGACTGCAAAAAACTCTTGATTTCAGGATTTTTGCGCATTTGACCATTTTGACGGGCCGACAATACACGTTATTGTGTTTTGCTTCTAGATCCTCCCCTACTCGAGTCTAGCCTGGACAATGATAACCTTCTTCACCCCACACCTGTTCGACTTTGCCTACTGGACAAACTACCCGCTTGTCGTCCTCCTAGCGATTCGAATCTCAACCGGTGTCTGCCAAGCCTTCCATATCCCATCACTGGCCTCAATTGTCGGACGACACTTGGCAGCTGCGGACAAAGGCCGAGTATTTGGAATTGTGCTCGCTGGATCTCACTGGGGGACTGTGCTTGCCGGAGCCGTCGGCAGTCTTCTCCTCGAGTGGATCGGATGGCGGTCTCTATTCCAATTCGTCGGAATCATCTCTCTGATCTGGTGTTGGGTGTTTCGATGGGTGCTGGAGAGAGCGAAGAACAATGAAGGGGGCAGAAGCTCGCCACAGCCTGACGAGGAGGTTTTGATTGATAAAAAACACGATAAAATTGAGTCACATCTTGCGAATGCTCCAGCTCCAGACGTTCCATGGGGCACACTCTTTAGACATCCCGCATTCTGGGCGGCGGCAATTGCTCAATACACTGGAGGAAACTCTTATTCCATTCTTTTCAACTGGCTTCCTTCCTACTTCCACGAGACTTTTCCAACAGCAAAAGGATTCGTATACAATGTGGTGCCCTCACTTGCCATTGTAGTGACGTCACTAGTTGCTCCAGTCATGGCTTCACGTCTTCTTTCTGAAGGAAGGACCGTCACGTACACGAGAAAACTTATGGAAGGTTCCAGTCTTGTCGGAATCGCACTGTGTCTCATGCTGGTGCCAATGACCTCATCCTTCTGGTTCTCTCTTCTCATTTTCACATTTGCGATGGCGGCGAGAGGACTGCATCATGGCGGTGTTTCGGTTAATCCACACGATTTTGCGCCAAATTATGCGGGATCTGTGTTTGGTGAGTTTTGGGCAGAAAATTGTTAATATTTCGAAGAAAAAAAAAAATATTTTTCCCAATTTTTGTAAAAAAAAAAATTGATAATGGCTATTTTATGTTTTTACGAAGAGTTTTCGCACAAAGAACTTCTTCCACGGCCAACCGATATTTAAAAACATTTTTTTCTGACTTTCAATGGAATTACGATTTTTTTATTAAAAATTTGACAATTTTCAGATATTTTGCACAATTCTAGAGAAAATTCTAGTCCGCGTTCGTAAAATTTTTCATTTGATTTCAGCTATTTTCGCTGAATATTTTAGAAGCATTATTACAACCTAAATTTGTGAAAAATGGAAGCAAAAAATTTAAAAAAAAATTCGGGGAAAAATCGAAAAATTCACCTAAAACTTGATAAAAAATATTGTCGGGGCTCTTTTGGATTGGAAATTCTACAAAATTGAAATGTCACGTTTTGGAAATTGCGTGAAAATAGAAATCAACGAAATAGAAATGTAATAAATCAGAAACGTAACAAAATGAAAATGCGTGAAACAGAAACGTAGCAGAGCAGAAATGTGTCGAATTTGAAGTAAAATGGCAATGGAGCGCGTTTGCGAGATTCATTTTTTAAAACGACTTCGATATTTTTCACGTTTTTCTCGATATATTCCACGTATTTTTAGATTTTCTCACGTTTTTTGTCGATTTAAAAAAAAAATTGCACGTATCGAAATCAAAAACGTGAAAAAAAATTAAAAAATACGTGGAAGACATCGAAAAAAAAACGAAAAATATCGAAAAAGTATTAAAAAAAATAAATCTCGCAAACGTGCTCCATTGCCATTTCACTTCCAATTCGACACATTACTGCTCTGCTACGTTTCTGTTTCACGCATTTTCATTTTGTTACGTTTCTGATTTATTACATTTCTATTTCGTGGAATTCCATTTTCACGCAATTTCCAAAACTTGACATTGGCATATAATACAACGATTTGGGGTACAACGATTCGGGGGGACAAGGGGGTACAATTGATTTAGGGGTACAAAATTAATGATTCGGGGTAATAAATTTAGGGGTACCATACTTTTGGGGTACAACGACATGGGGGTACAACATCCCAATGATTCGGGGGTACAAACCGATTGATTCATAGGTACAAAATTTTTTATTTAGGGGTACCATTTTTTTGGGTACAAATTGCCTAAATTCTGCAAAATTTCGGTTTTTTCGGGAAATTATTATCATTTCCTTTATTTATCGCTATTAATCTTGTTTTCTTTAATTAACACAAGTTATCAAAGTTGTTTTTTAACCTGTTATCTTCCGGAAAAGACTCAACTTTTTAAAATTTTTAGAGATTTTCTAGATTTTTTATTCAAAAGTCCGCTTTTTTCGATTTTCGTGGCATAAACGTAATGGACCTATTCAAGAGAGAAAAAAAAAGAAAAAAAAGAAGTTTTTTCCGATGCAGGAACGGCAAAAAAAGAAAAAAAAGGAGGAGAAAAATCAATTTCCTTCCTTTTTTCTCTTCCTTTTTTTTCTTTTTTTGCCGTTCCTGAATCGGAAAAAACCTCTTTTTTTTCCTTTTTTCTCTCTCTTGAATAGGTTCATTAAAGGCGCATCGGTATATTTGAATGGGTCTCGCCACGTATGACTACTTTATCATCGGCAGAAAATGAATTTTTCTCTTCCTTTTTTTTCTTTTTTTGCCGTTCCTGCATCAGAAAAAACTTCTTTTTTTTCTTTTTTTTTCTCTCTTGAATAGGTCCATAAGATGAATTTTTTGATATGCCGCGTCCAAAGTTCAAAAAATTCCTGAAATCAGGAGTTTTTTGCAGTCCAAAGTTCCACAAAAAATCCCAGAAAAAACAGGCGGTGACAGTTGAAACCGGTGTTACCCTAGTTGCTTCGCTGCGAGACCTTCTATGTTTAAACTTGAATTTTCCCACAGTTTCTCAATTTTTCTTTTTTTACGGGAAAATTCAAGTTCAAACACAGAAGGTCTCGCAGCGAAGAAACTACGGTAACACCGGTTTCAACTGTCACCGCCTGTTTTTTCTGGGATTTTTTGTGGAACTTTGGACTGCAAAAAACTCCTGATTTCAGGAATTTTTTGAACTTTGGACGCGGCAATAGGAAGCAATTAAATTTGCACTTTTCGAGCTGGTCGTGGTATCAAAATGTTCGCGAGAACGTTCTGTATAAGAGAGACAATGCCTTATTATGTTCCAGAAAATTAAGTTATTAAAATTCTGTATTGTCGGCCCACCAAAATGATCAAACGCGCTCCGCTGAACTCAACGCTATGCGATTTTCATTTTTTTCTCCAAATTATTTTTGTTCACGTTGAATTTACACGTGAAATAAAATAATTTGGAGACCAAAATTAAAATCACACAACGTTGAGTTCAGCGGAGCGCGTTTGACCATTTTCGCGGGCCGACAATACTTATTATTTCAAAATGCATCTCCTCTGTCAATCTAATTGAAGTACACCCTCTAATAGAAGTACATCATCCGGTGAATTATCTTTAAAACACGTTCACGGAGGCACACACTTGCAACACAAGAAGTGGGCGAGTACACTACCAGCATCATGAATCCTTGATAGCAACTTTGATAACTTCTAATTAATTAAATAAAATAAGATTAATAACGACAAAACAAGGAAATGATAATAATTTCCCGAAAAAAAACGAAATTTTCACAGGCTTGCAGAATTTAGGCAATTTGTACCCCCAAAAAATATTGTACCCCTAAATCAAAAATTTTGTACCTATGAATCAATCGGTTTGTACCCCCGAATCATTGGGATGTTGTACCCCCGTGTCGTTGTACCCCTAAATTTATTACCCCCGAATCATTAATTTTGTACCCCTAAATCAGTTGTACCCCCTTGTACCCCCGAATCGTTGTACCCCCGAATCGTTGTGCCCATCGAATTATATGCCCTTGACATTTCAATTTTGTCGAATTTCCAATCCGAAAGAGCCCCATATTGTGGACCGGCCAAAATGGTAAAACGCGATCCGCTGAACTCAACGCTATGCGATTTTCATTTTGGTTTACAAATTATTTATTTTCTCGGATAAATTGAACAGCTCCCGGACGTTTCGAAAGTAGAATTTTCGAAGGTTTTTCTGGATTTTGTCGACGCTGTTTTTCACACAATCATTTTAAAAAGCTTTTTAAGAAATATTCCTCAAACACCGCGACGACAAAATGCAGAAAAACTATCGAAACATCCACTTTCGAAACGTCCGAGAGCCAATGAAAATCGCATAGCGTTGAGTTCAGCGACGCGCGTTTGACCATTTTGGCGCCCGACAAGACAAAATCGTCAACAACAAAACAAATCCAGGTGTGTTCAACGCGTGCGGCGCAATCACTGGATTCGTCGGCGTCTACATTGCCGGACACATTCTGGAGGCGACAAACAACAATTGGTCGTACGTTTTCATAGTTACGGCTGCCCAATGCGTGCTTGGAGCCATGGTTTACACTCTTTTGGGCACTGGGCAGAAAATTATTTGATTTTAATGTTTTTTTTTTCGGGGCGTAGAAATTGGTTTCGCGCGCTACCGATGATGTTGGTTGTCTGCGTATCCTTTTTGGGGCGGATATTGACAGCTATATGGCTATTAGCCGTTACGAATGGAATGGCTGTCGTCTATCGGAGCGAGTTCTCAGGGGATTTCAGGCTAATAGCTATAAAATTCTGAGCATCGTGTGTGCGCGAAAAAAACGTTGTGTAGGCGCCGCGTACGCGCCAAACATGTTGGAATTTTGTTAGCCCCGGTACCAATTATGCGTACGCTATTAGCCCTTTTCAAAGGCTAATTGCCACATAGCTGCCTATACCCGCCGAAAATTCCCTGAGTGAGAAAGAGTAGCAATCGAAAACGCGCCAGCCAAATGCCTAGCCCGAGTTCGATGGCTATTAGCTTTTCTTCATGGCTATTAGCCACATAGCTGCCAAGCGCAACCAATCGAAAACGGCAAATAGCCTGGCGTTCTCGGTAGAGCGCAAAATAGATGTCTACGCCCCGCCAATAATTTCCTTTTTTTGGCAGACTATTGTATTCATGTTTCATAATTCGACGTGTAATTACATATTATTGAATCTCCATTTGGGTTCTTTTTTCTGTTTCTGTGAAGTCAAACTTGCCTTACATTCCCTCCTTATTCTATTGCATTTCACTTCATTTCGCATACCATACCATACCATACCATAAAATACCGTACCATACTGGCTGTCGGACGTATCGAAAGTTTTTCTGCATTTTGTCGTCGCTGTGTTTGCACACAATCTTTATTTTTTCAAAGCTTTTAATGGAGAGGGTACGACAGAATAGAATTGCTACAAAATAGAAATGAGCGGAATAGAACTCGTAATGCGATGGAGCGTGTTTGCATTATTCTTCGAATTTTCTGATTCTTATAGGGTTTTCAGTTATTTTACGCACTTAGCAACAGCGAAAATGAAGAAAACTATAAAATAAATTAAGTTTCAGAAAAAAAAAATTGCATAATCGGCGAAAAACTGGGAAATTGAAAAAATATTGCAAACGCGCTCCATCGCACAAAGAGTTCTATTTTGTAGAATTTCTATTTCGCCTATTTCTATTCTGTCGTATCCTCTTAATGGAATGTTCCTTTAAAATCGTTTTGTGTGCAAACACCGCGACGATAAAATGCAGAAAAGCTTTCGATACGTCCGAGATCCACCGTACCCTATTGTGGGTGTGTGTATTGTTTTTTTTTTCACTTCAATTTCAATTTCAATTTCCATCCGGGTTCTTCTTCTGTACGATAGAGTCGTAGTTTTCTTTCTTTCTTTATTTCTCAGAGTGTTCTAATTAATAATTTTTAATTATTCAATAAACATAGATAAACAAATGACAATTAAATGCCAAGATAGGCCTTTACAAGCTTGATGGAATCGTTGAGATCGAGTTGCTGCATATTGGCGGCTTGCTCGCGGAGCTCGGAGTAGAGGGCGGTGGAGCTGGAAATTTTAATGGAAAATAAATGTGATAAAAAATGTTTAAAAAAAACTTACAGATAACGTTCACCAAAACTATTCACAGTGGTCACAATCAGCTTTCCCTTATTCTCAGGACGCTTGGCAAGCTGCACAGCCGCACAAACATTGGCTCCCGACGAAATTCCACCCAGAATCGCCTCCTCCTCCGCCAACCGCTTCGCCATGGCGATGGCGTCGTCCGAGTGAACGCGCAACGCCTCCTTGAACAACGACAGGTCCAGAATGTCGGGAATCATACCGGTGCCCATGCCCTGAATCTTGTGTGGGCTGTGCGGCAGTCCATTGATGACAGAGCTCTCGAATGGCTCCACCGGGAAAACTTGCACGTTCGGGTTCTTCTCCTTCAAAAATCGACCGACACCGGTGCAAGTGCCGCCCGATCCGACACCAAAGCAAACAATGTCCACTTTTCCTTGAGTTTGCCGCCAGATTTCTGGCCCCGTCGTCTTATAATGAGCCTCTGGATTGGCAGGGTTGCCGAATTGATTCAAAATGTAGGCGTTTGGAATGACGGCACGCAACTCTTCGGCTCTCTCCACAGCTCCTTTCACAGCGGTCGCCGGGTTTGTCAGAATCACCTCGGCGCCGTACGCTTTCAAAAGGCAGCGACGCTCGATGCTCATCGATGCGGGCATCGTCAGAATCACTTTGTAGCCGCGCAGCTTTCCACAGTAGGCCAGAGCGATGCCCATATTGCCGCTGGTCGGCTCGATGAGCACAGTTTTTCCGGGAGTGATCAAACCGGCCTTCTCAGCTGAATCGATCATGTTGAAGGCGATGCGATCCTTGACGGAACACGCTGGATTCATGTATTCGACTTTGACGGCCACGGATGCTTCGAGTCCTTTGCCGATTTTGTTGAGCTTCAGCAGCGGGGTGTTTCCGATGAGCTCACCGCCAGTTTCGACCATTAATTCGCGCGACATGACTGTAACAAAAACGGTTTTTTCATAGGGAGGACTCGAACCGAGGGGTGTAGAGGGTGGGCAGGGCGAAGGGCAAACGTACTATCCACTCGGCCAACGAGCCACTTTCACAGAGCGCATTTCTCTACGTCTCCACAGTGAAGGGTGCATTTCTCTGCGTCTCCACAGTGAAGAGCGCATTTCTCAGCAGAAAAAAAATTACCGCCAAGTATTTACGCAGCGAAATTTATAACTTGGCAGTGTATTTGAATTTGGCGGAACTTTTTTCGTTTCGCTTAAAAAAAACCCCCCAGGAAAAAAAACGGGTAAAACCCCGGAAATAAGCCCCGCCCCTTGCAATGCGGCACGGTTTTTTTCAGGGTCCTTTTTTCAAAAACGCGGGGAAATAGTGCGCAAGACTTGAATTTCCAAGGGGCGGAGCTTATTCCCCGGTTTTCTCAACGCCGGAAAACTGTGTTCAAGCAGGAAAAATTGACAACAAATTAAAAGAAAACAACAAAAATAGTAGAAAAATCTACATTAAACGCCGCTGCGGTTCCAATTTATATACCCCTTTTCTATCTTTCTCTGCGTCTCTCACTCTCACTGCCTACGTGTGATCGAGGAGTACGGGTAATTTCTTCAAATAAGGGATGTTCTTGTTGTACGTACTCTAGCCATTAGATGGTGATTCTTTGAACAGTGGCCTTGATAGGCGTGCGTACGTGACAATTGGGAGAATGAGGTTTGTACAGGAGAAAATTTGCTCTAATGATAACGCTGGCGCGCTGCTGTCGAGTCGCGTGGCAGCGCTCTCTCTTGTCTGCGTCTCGCTCGTCGCGTCGAGCGCCTTGGTGGGGCAACGCTGTCTCTTGTCTGCGTCTCGTGGGAATCGGCACACTGCAAAAAGTTCAACGGAGCGCACTTTCGCGAGGCGAGTAGTTTGAAAATTGATCTTTCCATTTTTTAACCTCACGAGGACACTCAAACTGTCTAATTCGATCAGCACAAGGTACAGTCTACGTGACAATTCAAAATTTCTTCTGAAAGAAATTGTTTGGACGACTATTTACGTGCCATTCTTAATTTTTTTTCTTTTTTTTTCTAATTCGTTCTCACTTTTTCAATGACCTTCCACACCACCCACTCTCCCTCTCTCGCTCACTCTCCCCGCGCTAACAAAACCAACACGTACGACTGGCCTCAGCAGCTTCCCGTGTGGCGTAGCGGATAAGCGACGTGTTTGCCGTGCGGCACGTCGCCGGTTCGACTCCGCTCGGCAGTAACTGTGATCGAAAGTCGGGTACTAGACTGTAAGTGAGGAATATCATCACCTGACAATGCTGCCTTCCTTCTGAGTTACGCTTTTAGCAGTTTTTACAATACCATTATGGAGAATAAGCAATATCACAGGTGAAATGCGGTGGATGCATATAGTGTCCGTATTTGAATCATATCGGGCATTTATGTAAATTAGGCTCTAGATATTTAATAAATCCGCGTCGTTTGATTAACATTTACACATTTTACTAATTCAGCCACAAAAATCACGTAATTTGAAAGAGCTGAAGTACAAAAATCAGTGCCGTTACAAGAAAAAAAAAACTTGTAAGAAAAGTGAAAAAAAAGCAGGGGCAAAGTCGCCAAATGTCGCAGGCTTGTGTATATACATTCAATTTATTTATTTTAACGCAAAAAATAAATAAAAAGTTATTATATACCGTCCAATGGACCAAAAGGACGACATGATTAAAATACGGACACTATATGCATCCACCGCATTTCACCTGTGATTGCGACATAAAAAATTGAAATCTCGCCACAAAGTAACATTTTGCGGTAAATGAAATAACGCGTCACTCGGTAGCGAATTCGCAATATAATGCGTTAAAAATGTGAATTTGGGGGGTGCTACGCACTGGGGTGTGAGGAGGGAGTGAGTAAACGCGCCCGGACGCACACACGCAGCGCACCCAAATGAGGCCCAAAAAATAAAAAAGGCGGGCGAATAATTTAACATTATCGGAGAGAAAAACCGAAGCAAAATCGTGAAAATTACGAAACTCTATTCAAAATTATTTCGCGCGCGTATACTCACTCCCTCATCATACCCCAGTGGCTACGGTATAGAACTACACGAAACAGAACTCAGGGACTCACAATGTCCAACGAAATACTTCTGCGTCGGTACAGCTCTATTTTAGGCGGTTCTATTCCGTGCGAGTTCTATACCGTAGTACGCCGGGAGTTTGGCCCAAATTTAAAGGCTTATTGAATTTAAAAAAAACCTCCGACTACTGTATTTTTTTTTTGTGCCGTTTCGATGTTTCGCGACCGAGCCACTAAAGTAGGCAGGGCTGGCCGAGGTCCCAATAAATTCGTTGTGATTTTGTAATGCAATTTTTTAAATATGATGGATTAATGACGGAGTGACATTTCACGTTAAACTGGGAGACGAAAAATCTTTTTATTTCTTCAGTTAGTTTTCATTTTTGCAAATAAAAACGTCGTCCCGCCACGAATCCATTATACTGGAAAGTGAAGAAAAAGGAAAAAAAAACTTTTATTGGAAAATAAAACTTGGTTATACAAAATGTGGGCTTAACGTTATTAATATAGTTTTAAATCGAATTGCGACATCAAAACGTGAACTCCCGCCCCTTTTTTTCACGCGAACATTAAATTTTAGTGCATTTTAAATTATCGGGTGAAAAAGTGGGCGGAGTTTCACGTTTTGATGTCGCAAGTGGATTGGAAATAAAATACATGTATTTACATTGTTGGGCGAAAAATAGTATTATAAATTCGATTATTATTATTGTCGAGGCGCAGAAATTGCCTATTAACGGCGGAGCTTGTGAAATTTCCGCGCGCCGACAATATTCTTATTATCATGATTGCCGTGAAACATTCGCCAATTGCAAAATTGTAAAATTCTTGGGCAGCGATTGTATACCGTTGAAAAACATTGGCGTCTTTATCCGATCAAACGGACACTCGACGTACGACGATTTGGCCAGCTTCAATCCACACGACTCGCACAGAGTATGCCCACAAGACAAAATTCGTGGAATCATCGCCTCATTATTCTGATACGGTCGCCAACAAATTCCACAGCACGGCGTCCTCTTTTCACACGTATCCTCCAGTGCCTTGTTCCGAACTTTCAGCTCCTCCAACTCGTGCCGAATCTGCTGCTCTGCTCGTTTCATCCGTATTTTCTGAAAGTTATTTCGCTTCGATTCAGCCTTTAGCTTCTTTTCGAGCATTTTCACTCGGCTCTTCAGAATTGTCTCGTTCTTTCGCATCGATTGAGAGCTTCCCATTTTCTGGAAGAAAAAAAAAGGTAAACAAACTAGAACATGTGCAAAAATAGAGACGCAAAGATGCGAGAAATTACCAGAGAAAATTCGTAATTTAAGGAAACGGAGCAACAAAAAAACGATACAAACAGGCTGAAATAGTGCAAAAATGCGAGAATGCGACGCAATGCGCTGGACAGCAATGTGATGATGCCAAGCTGACGATACTGAGCTGGAGTCGCGCGTAAAAAACATAACAGAAGGCATCGACACATTCAAATTCAAAGTTCAAAGTTTATTAAGAGGCAAGATTAACCTTTCGC
Organism: Caenorhabditis japonica; assembly: GCA_963572235.1. NCBI lineage: Eukaryota > Metazoa > Nematoda > Chromadorea > Rhabditida > Rhabditidae > Caenorhabditis > Caenorhabditis japonica. The sequence goes on along the minus strand of OY754343.1, from coordinate 17,324,128 downwards.
AGCTTGGGCGCGCTTCGGAGTCGGCTTGTACATGACAAAAGTGCACACCATGTTCTCATCAACCTTCATTGTGGCGGCAGAGTTGTCAAACTGTCCGCAATAGTGAGGAGCCGAGAAGATAGTGACCATCTTCTTCGACGCAAAGAACTCGTAACCATCCTGCACAACCTGATGGGCACGAGCAACCAGGTCGAGCTCAAGTCTCTGGCACAGATCCGCGACAACATCCTGTCCGAAAACGTACGACACTCCACGAGTGTTCGCCTGCCATCCCTTCACCCACTGATCCGGGTCAGCCCACAAGAGATCAATTCCAATCGACGGGTTTGGTGGATCTTGGGGACGTGGCAGATTGCGAAGCTGGTCCAACGATTGAAGATGCGGAGAGAGGCCTCCGTGCATGCAAAGAATACGAGCACCAATCAGTCCGCACAACGGCATCCAGTTGAACGTGTCCTGGAATTGAGCCCAGAGACGAGTGGTCTTGTAACGACGATTGCACTCTTCGTAGAATCCGTACACACGGTTGATGGCCGGACATTCGTGGTTGCCACGAAGCATGAAGAAGTTCTCCGGGTACTTGATCTTGAAGCAGAACATCAGACAGATCGTCTCAATATTCTGACGTCCACGATCCACGTAGTCGCCCAAGAAGAGGAAGTTCACGTCTGGCGGGAAGCCATTCTTGTCAAAGATACGCAAAAGATCCGAGTATTGTCCGTGAATGTCGCCGCATACAATGATTGGCGGCTCCACTTCGAGCAGCGATGGCTGCGAGGCAAACACAGACTTGGCGACGACGCACAGTTGCTGCAGCTCTTGCTCGTTAACCTTAAAGTGGAGCAATTAGTGAAGAGCACACAATCGGACACGCACCGAGGTGGTCAGTCTTCCGCCAGACATTCCCACGTTGAGCAGACGGCCCATCAAGTTATCCACATCGATTGGCGCTGTCATTTTCGTTCCTCCTTTCTTCGGATGGTGTCTTCGCGAGCGATGTTCCTTAGAAAGTCGCTTCGGATTTGGAAACTACAATAATTTCGTTAATCGTCTTTCCGATGATTGTCGATGTTTTTCCGACCCTTTCGTAGGTGAGGTCGGTCAGTTCAGTGTCACGTAAGTAGATTCGGAATTTTATTTACAATTAAATAGTACACGTTTTTTCCATTTTACTTACTTGTTAAATACTTACAGTTAATCAATCCGTCCTTCGATCACGTGATGGCAGTGCAGTGGATCACAGCATTCCAAGATTTTCGGTCCTCGGCGATTAATGATCGAGAAGTTTTGAGCTGTTTGCCTTCGGAAATTGGTGATCTTCCAACAGGTCGCTTCTCAGCTCTGGAATTTTTGTCATTCTTGCATCAGCATCGTCCATCTGCCATCGTTTCTGAATACGCATTGATTGTTCGGCCCATCCAAGCTCTTTTTCTTGACGACGAGCAGGGGATGTCGAACGTTCGAAATTGCTCGAATATCTTCCCTTAATATTACAACAAATTCTGGCAATATTATTGTGCCTCACAACATTCTTGTAAATCTTCGCCAATATTACTATTGGCGAACCGCCAAAATGGTCAAACGCGCTCCACTGGACTCAACGCTATGCGATTTTCATTTTGGTTTCCAAATTATTTTTTCGCTTTTTCTTTGATTTTTTGCATAAAATCTTCTTTTTTCGTGTTTTTTCCTTGTAAAAATAATTGTTCGAGACCAAATTCATGAAGTTTTGTCAATATCTTCCGCATATTTCCGAAATTCAGTGAAAAATCAATATTTTTCGATTTCTGTGCACTTTAAAAAATTCAGAACTCATTTGTTTGGAAAGATTTTTGTTCAAACTCCATCATTATGATGTTTTTCAATGTTGTCTTACCTTTTAGCCCGAAAAGTACTGATTTTAATATAATTTTCCGCCGAAACGGCAAATTTTCACTGAAATCAGTAATTTTGTGGGTTTTTCTCCGCTTTTCCACTCTTTTTCTCACTTTCAATCGTGTATATGGTTTGTATTTTTAATATTAAAATCTTATTTTTGCAGGAGGAGACCTCACAGCGACACGAGACCGACAACTTCTGCTGAATAGTTGGGTGAGTTGATTGTCAAATTTATTGTCCAAAAAATCCAGAATTCTTATAAATTTAGTTCAAATTATTAAAATTAATCCTTAAGCCACTTTAACAAAGTGATGAAAACCTGCATTTTTATGCAAATTTCACAAAATTTCACAAAGATGCAGATTTTCATTAAGCTAAAATGGCAGAAAAATGATTTTTTCGACTATTTTGCAACAAAAACGTATTTTTCGAGCTATCTTTATTTCTCACGAAACAAATTCATGCTTTAAATTTTTATTTTCAGACGAACCGCCGACGTGACTCCGGAAAACCAATTGATTGATCAATTTTTTCTTCGTTTCTTCTGTAATTATGTTTTAGATTCATCTGTTGGATATTTCTGTATTTTTTTAACTTTCCTTAATAAAATTGGACTCTATCCAACATGAAATTTGCAAATTTCCCTTACAGAAACGCAAAATGGAGCAAATACCGAATTGAAGCAATGGAATTTGAGTTTCCCAGAGATTTTTTCAGGTTTTCTTCTCAGGCTTAACACTGAGTCAAATAGTCATTCTACAATTGAAGCTTAAATGAAATTTTATTGATAAAATGGAAAAAAAAACCAAAATTAAAAGAATCAACCGAAAAAGTTACAGAAACGAAGAAAAAATTGATCAATCAATTGGTTTTCCCGAGTCACGTCGGCGGTTCGTCTGAAAATAAAAATTTAAAGCATGAATTTGTTTCGTGAGAAATAAAGATAGCTCGAAAAATACGTTTTTGTTGCAAAATAGTCGAAAAAATCATTTTTCTGCCATTTTAGCTTAATGAAAATCTGCATCTTTGTGAAATTTTGTGAAATTTGCATAAAAATGCAGGTTTTCATCACTTTGTTAAAGTGGCTTAAAGATTAATTTTAATAATTTGAACTAAATTTATAAGAATTCTGGATTTTTTGGACAATAAATTTGACAATCAACTCACCCAACTATTCAGCAGAAGTTGTCGGCCTCGTGTCGCTGTGCGGTCTCCTCCTGCAAAAATAAGATTTTAATATTAAAAATACAAACCATATACACGATTGAAAGTGAGAAAAAGAGTGGAAAAGCGGAGAAAAACCCACAAAATTACTGATTTTAGTGAAAATTTGCCGTTTCGGCGGAAAAAAGGTGGAATTTATAATAAAATCAGTACTTTTCGGGGTAAAAAGTAAGAAAACATTGACAAACATCATAATGATGGAGTTTGAACAAAAATCTTTCCAAACAAATGAGTTCTGAATTTTTTAAAGTGCACAGAAATCGAAAAATATTGATTTTTCACTGAATTTCGGAAATATGCGGAAGATATTGACAAAACTTCATGAATTTGGTCTCGAAAAATTATTTTTACAAGGAAAAAGCACGAAAAAGAAGATTTTATGCAAAAAATCAAAGAAAAAGCGAAAAAATAATTTGGAAACCAAAATGAAAATCGCATAGCGTTGAGTCCAGTGGAGCGCGTTTGACCATTTTGGCGGTTCGACAATAAAACTTTCTCATAATATTTTTTCAATTGCCTGAGTTGAAAAGCAAATTGAAAAAAAACCCACATTTCAATCATTTCACTGTGCATAGCGCGCTCCTGTTGACAAGTAATATTAATCGAATTCGGCAGGAAGCTGAAAATGTATTCGAATTGAAACGAAAAACCAAAAAAAAAAGGTTTCTTTTAATTTGAAAATTTTTTGAAAAATTAAAAAATGGGCGGGGCAGAACGGGCGCTCTGATTGGTTGGAAATGGCAGAAAAAATCCTAGTCCTCGCATCTACTATTCCTCGGTCAGGGGTTTTTTGTTTTTTTTTAAACTTTTTTTTTTGTTTTGCAGGTTTTCAAGTTTTTTACTCATTGAAAGTAAACAAAAAACTGCTGAAATTAAAATAATTTTCGACCAAATTCAGAAAAAATATTGTTTTTGGGCGGCCGCAGGAACGCAGTGAAACGATGCAATCGCGCTCTATCGCACCGATTTGAAAAAGGCGCGAGCGCGGGAAAAATGTGATTTCAAAAATGACAATTTGCGACATTTTCCCGCATTTTCCTCTTCTTTTTCCCTTTTTTTGGATAAATTTTTTCTACTTTTCCTGTCAAAAAATGCTCCAATGTCTTGAAAATTCGGGAAATGCTGTCAAGGATAAATGCCCCTGGGCATGAATGACAATGACATTGATTTTTGCCAAAAAAAGTTGATTTTTTCATTTTAAAAAAATTCAAAAACAATTTATTTCACTTCTTTTGAAAATTATTTGAGCATGTCAAGTCTGGGCGTATTTTGATATTATAAATTCAGGTTAATCTTTTTGTGTTTTTCGAAATTTTCTTGAAAAGCGCAAATTATCCGGTCTGAACCAGAAATGGGCTGAAATAATGAATTTGAAAACAATTCTCATTTAGTCCTTTTATGGAAACCTGCGGAACATTGGAGCATCATAACTCAATTTCGCTCGTTACCGAACACTAATATTCCCTATTTTTCCAGTTAACCCCAACTAATATCCTCTAAAATGGCTGACCGCGCTGGAGCAAACAAAGGTGATGACGAGCCACTTCCCGGAAATCCAATGATGGAAGAAGAAGAAGAAGTAGATGTGGACGGCATTGATGAAATGTTCAACAATGAGGAGGAGGATCCTGAGGATGAGGACGGAGAGAACCTCTTTGGTGATGATATGGAAAGAGACTACCGTGAGCAACCAGAGCTCGACCAGTACTCGGAATCTGGAATGGATGACGCATCGGACGTGGGCAGTCTCTCCGTGGACGCTCGTCGTGCCGCTGAACGAGAAATGGCGCAGCGCGATCAGATGCTTGACGATGACGCCCTGATGTACGAGGATGGCGATAGTGAGGCGGATTCGAGACGACGTCGTGGTGGCAAGCGGGATCGTCGTCGACAAGGCGATGGGGCTGATGAAGCGATGGAAGAAGAGGAGGAAGATATTCCAGTCGATATTCTGGAGAATATTCGTGGTCGAACCATCCGTGATCATGTGTCCGATGAGGCTGTAGCCAAAGAGATTGAACGTCGGTTCAAGAATTTCCTTCGCTCATTTCACGAGCCTGGAAACAAGCAAACAAAGTACATCCAACTTATCAAAGCTATGGCTGCGGATAACAGAGAGTCACTGGAAGTCAGTTTTCACGATCTGAGTGATGAAAGTGGAGAGCAGAACATTTCATATTTCCTGCCAGAAGCTCCAAACGAGATGCTTGCCATCATGGATCGCGCCGCCACTGACGTCGTCATGAATATGTATCCGTTCTATTCGCGCGTGTGCTCTGAAATTAAGGTACGCATCGCGCATCTGCCAGTCGAGGAGGACATTCGAATGCTGCGTCAGGTCCATCTTAACATGCTGATTCGCACCAGTGGAGTTGTCACTATCGCATCGGGAATCTTGCCGCAGTTGGCTGTGGTGAAGTACGATTGCGTTGCTTGCGGGTATTTGCTGGGTCCATTCGTTCAGCAAAATGATGAGGAAGTGAAGCCGACGATTTGCCCGTCTTGTCAGGGAAAGGGACCGTTCGAGTTGAACGTGGAGAATGTGAGTTTATATTTTCAGTAAGCCTGCTAAAGTACAAATTATACTCTACTAAAAACTGAAAAAAAAAACAAGTAGCGATCTTCATAAAAAAGGCAAAAAATATTAAAAATAGTGGGAAAACTCGGAGAATGCTTCCAAACTTTGAAAATGGCATGCTCAGAATATTTTGGACGGAAATATCGATTTTGATTATTTTCAGAAAATTCGATATTTCGTTCCAAAGTTTCGGAGCATTTTCCGATTTTTCACCCAATTTGCTATTTTTTTACGTTTTGGGGAAACGCGATTTACGCTGCGCTCCTAAAATTTGTTTTTCTTTATTATCCTTTTTTCCTCTTTACTTAAATTTATTGTTTTTTTTCCTATTTCAGCTCTGTCAGACGATTCAAGACGCAAACACTTCCACAAACATATTCAAGCATTTAAATTTTTTAATTATGAATATTGTCGGCCCGCCAAAATAGTCAAACGCGCTCCGCTGAACTCAACGCTATGCGATTTTCATTTTGGTCTCCAAATTATTTCATTTCACGTTGAATTTACGCGTGAAATGAAATAATTTGGAGACCAAAATGAAAATCGCATAGCGTTGAGTTTAGCGGAGCGCATTTGACCATTTTGGCGGGCCGACAATACATAAATAAATTGTTAAATTTCGAAATTCTATTTTCAAACAAGTTGCATCATTAAAAAAAAGAAGGCCCGCTCACTTTTTTCACGTGTATGGTAAATACTCTTTATTGTTGTTGTAAAAACAATGTGAGCGGGGTTTCATGTTTAGATGATGCAACTCGATTGAAAACGCAATGTTAAATATATGAATTTTTCTGACATTCTATTCCTAGGCAAACCTGCATTTTAATGCAAAATTTCTTTAAAATTCACGTTTAGATTGGATTAAAATGACTGGAAAATGTATTTGAATAGGTCCATAACGGCTCTGGGACGTTTCGAAACCTGCCATTTCGAAACTGGAACGTTTCGAAACTTTTTTGCATTTTTGCGTATGGTTTTTCGCCAATTGGCACCAAAACATGCGGGCATTTGGCAATTAAAATAGTTTGAAACCTCCAACGATTTTTTTTTCGACTTTCATCAAGTTTCAGTCGAATTTCAGCCGCAAAAGGTAGTATTGATTGGCCGGATTTTGTGCAGTTTTGAAGAATTTTGAAGGGTTTTTCGAAAATGTATTCAAAAATTGATTTCAATTTTCCAACTGTTGAGTACTGGAAATTGTTCAAAATTAAACAAAATCGGGCCAAACTTGACAAAATCAATGTTAAACTATTTTCTGGCTTAGTTTCAACGGAAACCAATGAAATTCGCAGAAAAAAACGTTGAAAAATTAAAATTAGCTACGGTAGCTACACTGATCCACAAATCGTGGCGAAATCCGGTGGAAAAAATTACATTTTGCGTCGAGTTGTTTTCCCAGGAAAAAAAAAACATTATTTTGCATGAAACCGGGTTATTCATGAAAGTGTTGAGAAACACTGAAATATGACAAAAAATGCTCTTATTGGTCTGCAAATTGAGGAGTGATCTAGAATTGCTCAAGAAGTTTTACACTGAAATATTTTCAATTTGAAATGTTGAATTGAAGTTTTTCAAATTTACTTTGACATCCTAATCGGACAATTTTTGCCGTATTTTATGTAATTTTTCGACCTTTTTGAATACACTACTCTCGAGAAAGAGAGAGAGAGAGAAGTGAACAAAAATTTATACGGTATTATACACAGAAATATCAAAAACCGGGGAATTGGATTCTTCCTCGGGTTTTGATATGTTTCCCCCCGGTTTTGTCAGTGTCTCTTGGAGATATGAAATCAGCCACAAGATATTAGAGTATCTCCAAAAATCAACAAGAGACATTGAGTTAGGGTATTTATTATCGGCCCGCCACGTCGGTCAAACGCGCTCCGCTGAACTCAATACTACGTGGATTTCATTTTGGTTTCCAAATTTTTTCATTTCACGTGTAAATTCAACGTGAAATGAACTAATTTGGAGACCAAAATGAAATCCACGTAGTATTGGATTCAGCGGAGCGCGTTTGACCATTTTGGCGGGCCGACAATAGCTTGATGTTTTGACAATATTCATTTAATTCTAGACCGTCTACCACAACTATCAGCGTCTCACGATGCAAGAGTCTCCAAACAAAGTGGCGGCCGGTCGTCTTCCACGATCCAAGGACGTCATCCTTCTCGGCGATCTATGCGACTCGTGCAAACCAGGAGACGAGATTGAAGTGACTGGAGTCTACACGAACAACTTTGACGGTTCTGTAAATTACAAACAAGGATTCCCGGTTTTCAACACCCTTATTCACGCGAATCACATCACCAACAAGGACAAAATGGCCTCCGATCAGCTGACCGACGAGGACATCAAAGCCATCCGCGAACTGTCTCAGGATCCAAATATTGCCACTCGCGTCTTCGCTTCGATTGCCCCATCGATTTACGGACATGATGACGTCAAAAGAGCCGTCGCGCTGGCGTTGTTCCGGGGAGAGGCTAAAAATCCTGGTGACAAACATCGTCTGAGAGGAGATATCAACGTTCTCCTCTGTGGAGATCCGGGAACTGCCAAATCTCAATTCTTGCGCTACGCCGCTCACATCGCCCCAAGATCCGTGCTCACCACCGGACAAGGAGCCTCCGCTGTCGGTCTCACTGCCTACGTGCAGAGACATCCGGTAACTCGCGAGTGGACGCTCGAGGCAGGAGCCATGGTTCTCGCCGACAAGGGTGTGTGTCTGATTGACGAGTTTGACAAAATGTCCGATCAGGATCGTACCTCGATCCATGAGGCAATGGAGCAGCAGTCGATTTCAATCTCCAAGGCCGGAATCGTCACTTCTCTGCATGCTCGTTGCACGGTGATCGCGGCGTCGAATCCGATCGGAGGACGGTATAATCCGACGAGGACGTTTGCCGAGAATGTCGATCTCACTGAGCCGATTCTTTCGCGTTTCGACGTACTTTGTGTTATTCGTGATTCGGTGGATTCGGTGGAGGATGAAAGGTAAATAGCAGATGCCGTATTTAATCGAAGGGGTTATTCACGAAATAGCAAAAATAGCGATAACCAGTAAGGCTTCCATTCGGACGACCGCTCGTCCACGACTCGTCCGGTTCGGCCGAAGTCGGTTCGCTTCGACCGTTTTTTTCTTGTTAGTTTTTCTTTTTGTTCCTGCTATATTTTGTTTTCACAAGCTGTTTTTGTTCTTTTTTGTTTAAAATATCGACAGAAATGTCTTGTTTCTGCTATATATCAAAAACTCGGAAAAAAATTTTAAAATGTTTTTCGCAAAGCTAATTCTACATAAATTTGCAACCGCTAACTTTTTTCAATGTCGGAATATTTAAATAGAGTGCCATAAATTAAAATTCACAGCCAATATTTCGTGCTGGACGGCGGTCGGACGAAAATTGGTCCTATTCAGCGAAAATTCGGAGAATGCTCCGATTGTCCTGAAATTTTTGGGAGTAATGGCAAAAATACTCCCGGAAAGTTTCCTAAATATCGAGTTTTTCTAAAACAGTTTAATATCGATATTTAGGTCTGAAATTGTCGGGGAATGTCCCGAAGTACTTTTGCCGTTATTTCCCAAACTTTCAGGCCAATCGGAGAATTATCCCAATTTTTGCTGGTTTTAGTTGCTATTTCGTGAATAACCCCGTAATTGCCGCCCTATCGTTTTCCACTATTCAAAGTCCGGGTAGTTAGTAGTTGAATTCTTTGGCGTAGAAAATGATAATACAAACTCTTCCACGAGTATTATCAATTCAATATTCTTGCCGGCTACCACATGCGCCCGCGAAAGTTTTATAATAGACGCAGACATAGCGACACATGTCTGTGGCGACACACCCGCTCACATTTTTTGATCTACGTTCAGTTGAATCCAGTTGAATTCAGTTGAAAAGACCTGATGGGGCGGAGCCTCGGTGTTTCGCGCCACTGCTTACTGTAGCCGGCAAGAATATTGAATTGATAATAAATTCAGCACGATCAGACGAAATGAGTGTTACCATAATCCATTCGACAAAACTTAAACGAGAAAAATTTGAGACCTCGTCAAAATCTGGAAAGAAATTCGGATCAGGCAACCAAAACCAGGGAAAAGGGGTGGAGCGACAAAACCGCGCCGTAGTTGCATCTGTCAAAATGCATTTTCGTCGCACAGGTTTTGCTTCCTCCAAAGCCGCATGAACTTTGAAATTATGCACCGCCTCTTCACGCTTTTTTCAAATTCAGATTTTCACCAACAAAAAATAAAGTAAAATACGTGAAGAGGTGTACGCAGCTTTGGAGGTGACAATTTTTTTTAGAACTAAACTGTGTCGGATCGTGCTGAATTTACTCGTGGAGAAGTTTGTTGTATCATTTTCTAGGCTACAGTAATACAACAAAAAAATTCCAGATTAAAAACTGAAAATCCCATTAAAATTTTGAAACACCTTCAGACTCGCCAAGTTCGTCGTTGGCAACCATCGTCAACACCATCCGGAGGCGAAACGCGCTGCGGACAAGGAGAACCATCATGACGATGGCGATCATATCGATCAGCGTACCGGAGTACGGTTGATTCCACAAGATCTTCTCCGCAAGTACATCATTTATGCGCGCGAACGGTGTCATCCGACGTTGTCCGCTCAGCACGCCGAAAAGTTCTCACACATTTTTGCAATGATGCGAAAAGAGAGTATGTCGACCGGATCGGTTGCCATCACCGTCCGTCACGTCGAGTCGATGATTCGTCTGTCGGAAGCGCACGCCAAACTTCATCTCAGATCGTGGGTATTTTTTGAGACTTTGGGGAAACTGTTTTAAAATGCAGTGTTGGGTGGGGGATTGGCTCTCGGGCGTTTCGAAGGTTTTTCTTGATTTTGCCGATGCGGCGTTTCACACATTTTTTTTAAAGGGAAATTCCTCAAATACCGCGACGAAAAAATCCAGAAAAATCGTTCGAAAAGTCCACTTTCGAAACGTCCATTTATTTATGGGGTTATTCATTTCATGCATTTTGCATTTTTTGTCAAATTTTCCTTATTCATTTTTTTTCGCCTGTTTTTTTGTGACAAAAATTGCATTTTGCAGTTCGACGAAATGCAGTTTTCTGCCGCAGAAAATGTCATTTTCTCTATGAAATGAATAAGGAAAATTTGACAAAAAATGCAAAACGCATGAAATGAATAACCCCATTAAAGGGGGTGCCAACTTTTTGGGGAAAGTGGCATAAAATATACTCTTGAATGGGGGATTTATGAATATCACATCGAAATCGAATGAAAAAATTTTCTGATTTTTGGCGAATTTTACAAAAAAAATAGAAGACCACAAGGAGTACACGCCTTGGCGGGAAATTCAAACGCCATTTTCTTTTTCATCATTTTTCTCCCGTCTTTCTCGCATTTTTTTGCATTACTCTTTGAGAAATAATGTACAGACTTTATTTCGTGCTTTCGTATTGCTAATTAATGCGTTTTGATCACAAAAGTGATGATAAAACAAATTCGGAACAAAATTCTCATACGTTCCTTTTTTGTCCCTTTTCCTGCTCAATACCGCATTAAGTTCACTCTTTTATCTGTAACGTTTATATTTGAACAATAAATGTTCACAAGAAATTATTTAAAACGACGAATCGAACGACAGGCGAATATGTCAAATCCAACTTTTGCTTGGCTGTCACGCCATTTGATCCAGGAGGAGATGCCGATTCGTGACCGAAGATCGGAAAGGAATATGTTGAGTTGCACAACAACAACAACAGGCTAATATCGATTTTTCAATTTTCATGACTAAACTGTATTTTCGCGACTATCTAAAATTATAATAAGCGATTAGAGCATGTTTATCGAAAATCGACAATAAAAACGAGGAAAATTGCACGAAAAATAAATATTTCTGGTGAAAATGGATATTTCTAGAAGCCGCGGCCGCGGGTTTCCTAGTCCACGGCCACGATTTTCGGGTACTCCTCGTGGTCTTCTATTTTTTTTTTGTAAAAATCATAAAAAATCAGAGAATTTTTTTGTGCGATTTCAATGTGATATTCGTAAATCCCCCACCCAAGAGTATATTTTAAGCCACTTTCCCCGGAAAGTTGGCACCCCCTTTAAGAATATCATATTTTTGGCAAAAATAAAAGATGTCCAGAGGGAGTACACGAAAGGCGGGAAATTCAAAAGCATGCATTTAATTTTGAAAAATAATGCATAGCAAGGTATCCCGGATTTGAAATGTGGGCAGAGCCAAAGTAAACGCGCTCCACTGAATTTTGCGCGAAATTCAAATTTTTAAGCGGTTTTTCATGTTTTTCGGATAAAAGAAGAAAAAAAAAATTCATTTTTGCCCTCAAAATGTGCTGCGAGTCAATTGAAGCTGAGATTTTTAGAGGGGTTTACCGAGAGAAAAATATTAACATTTCGAATAATTGCAAGAAAAGCTAATATTTCTGGGAAAAATTGAATTTCCTAGAAGTTGCGGCCGCCGGTTTTATAGGATAGCTGCCACATTTCTAAACATGAAACGCAAAAAGTAAGAAAATTAGTGAAAAATATCAATGCGTTTGAATATCCCGCTTCTATTTGTTTTTTAAATTTTCGTCAAAAATCTGATAAATTCTAATTCTTGGTGGATTTTAACGTGACATTTGGCGGCCGCGACCTCTAGAAAATTCGATTTTTCCTAGAAATATTCGTTTTTCTTGCAATTCTCCTCTACTATGCACTATTTTACAAAATTAAGCGCTGCGAGAAAGGCAGGATAAATGGGCTCTGGGACGTTTCGGAACTAGGACGTTTCGCAACTATTACTGTTAAAAAAAATTGTCACCTCCAAAACCGCGGGAACTTTAAAATTAGGCTCCGCCTCCCTCTTCACGCGAATTTCATGAAATTTTTATTTTCCTTCAATTTTTGTTCTTGAAAATTCGAAAATTTTCTGATTCACGTGAAGAGGCGGATCCAAATTTTAAAGTTCCCGCGGTTTTGGAGGTGACAACGTTTTTTAAAACAATAATAAGACGTTTCGAAACCTTTCACTAATCTGTCACAGTTTCGAAACTCGGACGATCAGAAACTCAAACATTTTGAAACTTGACCATTTCGAAACTTTGATGTTTTGAAACTTTTGTATTATTTTTCGTTCCCATTTTTCGCCAATTGACACGCAAACACAATGCATTTGATTTTTATTTTTCGTTTTTATAAATTTTTTGGAATTCAATTTCACTAGTACGCCGCAAAAATGCGCAAAAGTTTCGAAACGTCCCAGAGCCAACACCTAATTTTTAATGAACCTATTCATAAGAGGAAAAAAAAACAAAAAATAAATGTTTTTTTTTGTTTTTGTTTTTTTTCCTATTCATAGATGTCAAAAAATGTTTAAAAATGTCAAAAAACGAATCCTATGAATAGGTCCATAAAAGAAAACGGAAATTCAATAAAAATTAACATCTTCCAGCTTCGTAAACGACGACGATTGCGCGGCCGCCACACGAATAATGCTCGAATCGTTTGTAAACACGCAAAAAGCGTCCATCATGCGTCAGATGAAGAAGACGTTCTCTCGCTATCTCACCGAAAATCGTTCGGCCAACGAGCTGCTCTTGTTCATCCTCAAACAGCTCATCCGCCAACAAATGCACTACCAATCCGCGCGCAACGCCGACTCTGATTCCGTGCTCCAAAGCGTCACCGTGCCCGAGGCAGAGTTCGTCGAAAAGGCTCAGCAGTTGCGCATCGACAATGTAAAACCATTTTACACTTCAGACATTTTCGCCTCTAACAACTTTTCGTATGATCCGTCGAAAAAGACAATTGTACAAGAGATTTTCTAACTGTTTTGAAAAATCCCAGTTGCTCCCAATTCACTCGATACTCAAAGTCGCTTCTTAATTACACAATTTGTAAAATATATCATTATCCAAGCTCTAATCTTACCTAAATAAACTTTTTGGAAGTGAAGTTTGTGGAAATTTGTAGTTTTTATTTATATTGTAACTTTCTAGTTATCCCTACCGTATTCTGCGCGTTTGGAAAAAAATATTTATTTATTTATTCCAAAAAGAAAAAAAAAATTAACTAAAATTAAATGTTGTCATTCACAGCTTGTCGTCGTCGTGTGAAAAGTCTTGACTCGAATATCTTTTGCCGATTGTATAGGATCGATTCTCTAAATTATAGTCGTATTCCAAAAGTCGCTGAAAATTTAAGACCTTGACAAACCGGGGAATAAGCTCCGCCCCTTTTGCAATAAAATTCAAGTCTGCAGCACGAGTTGTACACAGTGTGTAGACTCGTACGTTTTTTCAAACGAAAAAAAAAATTGCCGCGAATTCCAAATAACGATACAATTTGGTGCTACCTCGGAATAGAACTGAAGTGAAATAGAACTGCAGCGAAATAGAACTCGCTTCGCAATAGAACCGTTCGGAATAGAACTGTAGCAAAATAAAACTGTTCGGAATAAAACTGTACCGTTTTGGAACTAAACTAGCAATGGAGCGCGATTGCATTGCTTGGCCGTCAAGACGGGCCGAGAAAAAAAGAGACCCCACAAAAAGGGGGGGGGGGGAAAGTGTGAAAATGTGGGAACGAAAAGGGGGGAAAATGGGCGGAGTCAACCGCAAAAGTGCCGCAAACTCTTGCGACATTTTTTCTAATAATATTTTTATGTTCAAATTGACCTTATTTAATATTTTTGAAACTAAAATGCTCGAATCCTTCGTCAAAAATCAAAAAAAAAATTAGGCTCCGCCCATTTTCCCCCCTTTTCGTTCCCACATTTTCACACTTTCCCCCCTTTTCGTGGGGTCTCGAAAAAAAAAATAAAAGTTTATTCAAAAAAACAACAAAACAAACAATTTTTGATGAATAGCTCAAATATAAAACGGTTGAAAAAAGCACGCGCATGAGAAACTCCAATATTTGAATGAGCAATCAATGCAATCGCGCTCCATTGCTAATTTAGTTCCAAAACGCTACAGTTTTATTCCGAACAGTTTTATTCCAAAACAGTTTTATTCCGATCAGTTCTATTCCGAGGTAGCACCTATAGTTTGGCTACATGGCATTTTTTTTCGTTTGAAAAACAAAACAAACGTACGAGCCAACACAACTCGTCCCGCAGACTTGAATTGAATTGCAAAAGGAGCGGGGCTTGTTCCCAGGTTTTCTCAGGGTCACAAATTTTCAGCGATTTTTAAAGTTTTCCCTGTCCGCAATTTGGCAATCGGTGTTTGCGTCTTATGTGTTATTTTCTTTTCTATTTCAATAGTTGCGACATTAAAAGTAGGCGGAGATTTTTAAATTTTTCTGTCCGCAATTGCGCGTGAGCCTTTCCCCCCACGTACCGAATAAACAAACCCCGTCGGACTTCCTGATACAAATCGTGTCTTTCGTTCGCCTAAAAATCCAATTTTTCTAAAACTTCAACAACAACAACAAATCCAAACGGTTACGTTACCATCCACATATTTTATACGAGAGGGTGTCGGTGCAGGTCTGACGTCACTCCTGCCGCCCTGCTGTACGTTTATCAGCGACCTGATGGTGTTGCTAAACACGAGGTGCGGGTGAAAATGAACGTCGTCGCGTTTCGTGAGCACCTCCATCGGCTGCATCTCGTCCAGCACCAAATTCGTGTCGGTCAGCGATTTTAGCGTCAACTTTTTGTCGTGGTACAGTTCGACGTGCTCGCTGCCCACCGAGATTGGCACGTCGACGTCTTTCTGTAAGGAGGCGGTGTCGCTTTATGCGAAATTGTCGCTTTTATTTTCGTATATTTTGTTCTATTTTTTTGCCGTTTTTTGCTAATTTACAACTGTTTTATTTAATGTGCCATTTTTTCGTTTTCCACCGATTTAATAAGGTTTTTTTGTTGCTAAATTTCCACGTCATTTTTAGGAACGAATCACCAACAGAAGCTAGAGGAAAACGTGGGCTCGGACATTTAATTTTTGCTCATTTCGATCTATCCTAAACTTTAATAAATCTATTGTTTTGCAATTGATTCAATTAAACACGGGCTGTTTTGCAAAAAAAAAATGTTGACTTAAAAGTACGGTGGAATTCAAAAATATGAAACTTTTGTATAGTCGGCGAATACATCATCAACCTCGCACTACTGCAAAACTCCTGTAAAATAGTGTTGCACTTGCAAGATTAACTCGAATTCTAGTTTTTATACTTCTTTTTAACGGAAAATGACGTATCCACGACGAATTGCAGTTAAAATTTGATTTTTCGCTTTAAAACAGGCACACTACACTGTTGAAAATTGAAAAGTGCCGTAGAGCGAGGCTGATGATGCATTCGCCGAGTATATTAGAGCGCGTTTCGTTTAGTTTCAAATAACGGTCCTGCAAACTGCCCGTGTAAACTAAATTTACGATTTTTCAAAAAACAAAAAAGAACAACTTCCGAAAATTTGCGGGAACGTTATACTAAACGAAACAAAACGAAATGAAAAGAAACGAAACAAAACGAAAAGAAACGAAACAAAGCTAAATGTGCTCTAATGCAAACTTATGAAAGAAAATTTTTTAATTCCACCGTACCCTTTTTTTAATTTCTAAAACTTTTGCTGAAAAGTCAGTGAAAAGATATTTTCGCACACCCGTGCTGCCGACTGTCAGCTCCACACAAATTAGCAATATAATTATTCATGCCTGAAAGTTTTACCTGCCGCCCACGGGAGCACTGGGGCATGAGGAGGGAGTGAGTAAATGCGCCCGAACGGACACACGCAACGCATCCAAATGAGGCCCAAAAAATAAAAAGGCGCACGAATAATTTTGGATAGGATTTCGTAATTTTCGCGATTTTGGTTGGTGTTTCTCTCCGATCATGGGAAATAATTCGCGCGTCTTTTTTATTTTTTGGGCTTTATTTGGATGCGTGGCGTGTTTGCCTTCGTGCGCGTTTACTCACTCACTCCTCATGCCCCAGTGCGGGAACCTTTGCATGGCCTAATCCTCGTCTCGCCACGAGAGTTTAATGGCTCATGCCGAAACACATGGTATTTTTATTTATTTCAAAGTTTTTAACGTGGTTCGTAGGCTCCTGGACGACCGGTAAAACTTTTGGGGTGGATAATAATATTACTCATTTTTGCGGTGCTGACAGTCGGCAGCACCAGTGTGCGAAAATATTTTTTCCACTGACTTTTTAATGAAAGTTCAGAACTGGTACAAATCTAAACCGCTTTACCTTGAAATACCAGAGTTTCCACTCTTTGAAAAATGTAATGTTAGAGTTCGAAAAGCTTAAAATCGGGCTCTGGGACGTTTCGAAACTTTTGTGCATTTTTTCGGCATACCAGTGGATTTAAATTCCCAAAAAAATTGAAAATAATTGATAAAAACGAAAAATAAAAACAAATTGCCCTGTGTTTTCGTGTCAGTTGGCGAAAAACGCTACGAAAAAATGCAATAAAGTTTTGAAACGTCCCAGAGCCCAAAATAGATCTTAACCTGGCACCGTAATCTCGCGCAGCTTTTTTTTCGAAATTTTTTTGTATCAGTTCGGATTCGGACATTTCTGAGGCCGAAACCATCTGGAAAAAAATTCTCCAGTTTCCTGGCTCAGCACCATCAATTTATTAGGGTAAATTATCATTACCTACCTTTTCTGTACCTACTTTTGTTCAGTTACCTATCTTGATCATTACCTACCATGATCTTTACCTACCATGACCGTTTTTGCTTAATTTGCCCATATTCTTTCTCCATCTCTTTGATATTTATGTAGGGGGATTTCAAATCCTCCCAGATCACTATTTTCGGTCTTTGCCAGTTTCAAAATTAAGTAATAGAAAAAGTAGGTAAAGAACATATTCTATTTTGGTAGCTAATGAACATGGTAGGTGATGATCAAGGTAGGTGACTGAAAAAAGTAGGTACAGAAAGGGTAGGTAATGATAATTTTCCATTTATTAGCACACACCGTGTCCTCCTCATCCGGTTCAGTTTTTTCCGCCCAGTACGGCACCTCGGCCCCTCTTCGCGATATTCTGTAGACGTTTTCATCGGGTAGAATCAAAACTTCATCCAAATTTGGTGTGTAGTCGTAGCAGTCCTCCTGTAAAATCGATCCGGCACTTGAAACCTTCCTCGGAGCTGACGGACGGAAAAATGAAGATGCTTCATCTGCCAACAAAGATTCGTTGGTCTGGCGCCCCTGTGTGACGTACTTTATAGGGTACGGTTTCTTGTTGACTCGATCCATCAAAATCTTTGCTTTGTCGTCTAAATCTGGTTTTAGAACCAGTCGCGAGTGGTTCTGCCGTTCTAGTTTGAACTTTGCCACTAAATGCTTCACGTTCTCCTCGTCCACCTCTCGCGTTGTCACTCGGATCGATTTCGGAGCCTGTGTCACCCGTACCTGAGCTTTCTTCCTCGTCCGATCACTCTCTTTTCGTGTCATCTCTTTCGATTTTGCCTTTTCTTTTGACCGATCCTTCTTTTTCTTCCGTTCTTCTTTTGAAAGTTCACCCCTTCTGGATATTCCGAGAGCCGGAAGGACTGATAGCATCCCGGACGCGTTCCCCTGCTTTTTCTTCGGCGGTCGTTTCTTTGAGTTTTCTTGTTCAATGTCTCGCAACTCTTTGTCTTTTTTTGTTTTAGATGTTTTTCTCTGTAAAAGTTGTTGATTAGGAGCCGAGAAAGGTGATCTGGGATGTTTCGAATTTCTCGAAAGCGTCTCTGTTTTTCACGCGTTTAAATAGCTAAACGTGGCAGAACGAACACTCTGCACTGTGGAGACGCAGAGAATGCGATAGGGCGCGTTTGCCTTTACGTAGGGTCTAGCACTTCTCAGTATCGAAACGTCCCAGATCCGAGAAAGATAGCACTTACATTTTTAGTGGAGCCCTTTTTTTTGCCACTTTTTATGGATATCCATTTCTGTAAAAAAAAACGGTAAAAATTTAGTATAAGACTCACCTGGAAAACGTCAGGAAAACGGGTTTTCCTATCGTTTTCCAGTCAAAACTTCTCACCATTTTTAAAACGCAAAAAAACGCGAAATAAATAGTTAAAATGACAATTTCATGTCTGCAACTTTTCAAGCTCTACTCTAAATACTTTTAATTAGTTGTTGTCACGTGCTTTCCACCAAACCGTTGCATTTTTTTGTTGCATTCTTCAGTGAAAATTGGTTGGCACTTTTCCCCTCGTCGAATGTTGTTTACTGCTTTTTGGATCTCTTGCTCTTTGTTTTCTATTCTCTTCGGGACGTGCTCATTTCTCAAACTAAGAAAGTGAAGCTCATCAATTCTTAAACTCTGGTCTTCTCGGTTTTTGCGAATTTTTGCTGCTCTTTTTCGGTCCGTTCTGCACAGGAAGTTCCGGGAAAGACAGTGCTGCAACATGAAAAGGGCGGAGCGTGTTCACCGAATTCTCCGAGTTATTCAGGGTCTCAAAATGCCAACATTTGCCATGTCCGCAATTGCGCGTAAGCGTGCCAGATTTCCTGGTTTTCCCCGCTTTTTTCACGCTTTTAAAAACAGGAATTGTGTGAGTCCGCGTCCGTAAACACCGAGGGACAGCATTTTTAAAAGACAATACAAACATTTTCAGAGAATTTCTTGAGAAAATTTTAATGGGATCTGAAAATGCCGGTTTCTAGGTCTAAAAAAACTTTTTTTTTTTCGGCTAATCGAAAAGCGGGTCTCGCCACGATTTGCCAACGTTTTTTTTTTTCGAATTTTACCGGTTTCAGTCGATATTCAGCCAGAAAAGTTGGATTATCATGGATTTTGCCCCTACTACGGTATAGAACTCGCACGGAGTAGAACCGCTATGGAATAGAACTGGATATGCAATAGAACTCGCACGGAATAGAACTGCTACGGAATAGAACTGCACGGAATAGAACTGCTACGGAATAGAACTGCACGGAATAGAACTGCTACGGAATAGAACTGTGCGGAATAGAACTGCATGGAATAGAACTGATACGGAATAGAACTGCTACGGAATAGAACTGCACGGAATAGAACTGCTACGGAATAGAACTGCACGGAATAGAACTGCTACGGAATAGAACTCGTACGGAATAGAACTCGTACGGAATAGAACTCGTACGGAATAGAACTGCTACGGAATAGAACTGTGCGGAATAGAACTGCACGGAATAGAACTGATACGGAATAGAACTGCACGGAATAGAACTGCTACGGAATAGAACTCGTACGGAATAGAACTCGTACGGAATAGAACTCGTACGGAATAGAACTCGTACGAAATAGAACTCGTACGATTAAATTAATCGACGAAAAATATCGCTAAACAACACGCGGTTTGTAATTTCGGAGCGTCGATATGGTTTTTTCAAATTAAAGAATTCAAATGATAGCGATCGCGGTCCCGTGATTGGTCGGTACAAGAAACTATGTATAGCCGGTTGCGTTCTCCAAGAGGGCAGCTACCAGGCAGCTATTTGGCAGCTACCTGGCAGCTACCTGGCAGCTACCTGGCAGCTATTTGGCGGCTGTCTGGTTCTATTTCGTACGAGTTCTATTTCGTACCAGTTCTATTCCGTAGCAGTTCTATCCCGTGCAGTTCTATTCCGTAGCAGTTCTATTCCGCACAGTTCTATTCCGCGCAGTTCTATTGCATATCCAGTTCTATTCCATAGCGGTTCTACGGTGCTACCTCGGAATAAAACTCGCTCGGAATAGAACTGTAGCGATATAGAACTTGCTTCGGAATAGAACTGCTCGGAATCGAACCGTTCGGTATAGAACTGTAGCGAAAAAGAACTGTAACGAAGTAGAACTGTTTGGAATAGAACTGTAGCGGAATAGAACTGTTTCGGAATAGAACCGTTTCGGAATAAAACTGTAGCGAAATGGAACTGTTTCGGTGTAGAACTGTAGCGGATTAAAACTGTTGCGAAAAAAAACTGTTTTGGAACAATACTGTCCCGAAACAGAACTGTAGCGGAATAGAACTGTTTTGGAATAGAACTGTAGCGAACAGAACTGCCTAAAATGGAGCTGTACAAGAAGAACCGCTGCGCAAAATTGAAATCAATTACCCACCATGTACAACTGAATACTTGTTCGAGCTGCTCTAGCTTTCCTGGGTCACTACAGCTCCATTTCAGGCGGTTCTGTTTCGCTACAGTTCTATTCCAAAACAGTTCTATTCCGCTATAGTTCTGTTTCGGGACAGTTCTATTTCGCTTCAGTTCTATTCCACTACAGTTCTATTCCAAAACAGTTCTATTCCGCTACAGTTCTGTTTCGGGACAGTTCTATTTCGCTTCAGTTCTATTCCACTACAGTTCTATTCCAAAACAGTTTTATTTCGCTACAGTTCTATTCCGATCAGTTTTATTCCGAACAGTTTTATTTCGCTACAGTTCTATTTTACTACAGTTCTATACCGAAACAGTTATATTCCGAAACAGTTCTATTCCAAAACAGTTCTATTCCGAGGTAGCACCGGTTCTACTCCGTGCGAGTTCTATACCGTAGTACCCCCGTTTGACCGGATTTAGTTTAACTTTGAAGAAATTCTGGTTTTTGGCGGTTTGTTGAAAAATTGTCCAAAATTCGCTCACCTGGCCTTTTTAACCGCTAATTTACACAAAAATATCAATTTTTCCTACTCGATGCTCTGGAAAATTGTATTTTTGTGTGGATTTGAGATTAAAAAGAGCCAGGTGAGAGAGTTTTGGACAAACTTTCGAAAAATCCGCCAAAAAAACTAGAAATTCTTTAGAATTGAACAAAATCCAGTCAATAATGACAAAAACTTTGATCGACTATTTTCTCGGGCTGAAATTAGTCTGAAACCGATGAAATTTGAAAAAAAAACGTGGGAAAATCGTGGCGAGACCCGCTTTTTTTCGATTTATCCGGAAAAAAAGTGAGACCCCACGAAAAGGGGGGAAAGTGTTGAAACGCAGGAACGAAAAGGGGGGAAAATGGGCACAGTTGACTGCAAAAGTGCCGCACGGTTTTTTCTGCATTTTTGGAGAATGAGCAATAGTGTTTTTTTTCTGCTTTTTTTGCCTGAAATTAGTTTTTTGGGTATTTATTGTCCATTCGCGACAAATGCAGGTGCGCTTCATTGAACTTCGTACTTTGCGATTTTCATTTTCGTCACCAAATTATTTTTCCTCTTTTTCTTCGATTTCTGGATAAAATTCTCCGTTTTCCTTGATATTTATTTGTTAAAATGACTAATAACAAACAAATTCGTAATATTTTGTAAAAATTTTCCTAAATATGCCCAATTTTAGTTAAAATTCGCCATTTTTCGAAATTGCCGCTGCTTTAAAAATTCCTAAATCATTTATTTGGAAAGCTTTTAGTTCAAATGATTTTATGATGATGTATTTCAATGTATTCTTTCTTTTTAGCACCTATTTTAATGCGAAATCACCGAATTTTCGCGAAAAATATTAATTTTCATTAAAATCAATAATTTTGTGGACCTCTCGCAGCTTTTCCGCTCCTTTTCTTTTTTAATCGTTTCTATTTTGTCTCCGTACTCCAAATACCCAAAAATACTAATTTCAGGCAAAAAAAAAAAGCAGAAAAAAACACTATTGCTCATTCTCAAAAAATGCAGAAAAACCGTGCGGCACTTTTGCAGTCAACTGTGCCCATTTTCCCCCCTTTTCGTTCCTGCGTTTCAACACATTCCCCCCTTTTCGTGGGGTCTCAAAAAAGTTCCCGGAATTTTTACATCCTAAAAAATTCTCTGACAGTTTTTGTATTATCGTTTCAAAAATGCTATTACTGCGTCGCGAAAACCAGTCAGAGCGGAGCGCGCAACTCGGCTGTGGTCTCGCCGCGAAAAGTGGGGGTCACAGCCGAGTCACAGCAGCGTCACAGCAGCGTCGCGCGCCTTGCCACAGCAGCGTCGCGCGCTCTGCTCTGACAGGTTTTCGCGACGCAGTAATATCACTCGGTGTTTGCGGACTCGTGTTCACACAAGTTCTGTTTTTGAGTGTGTGAAAAAAACCGGTAAACACCAGGAAATCTGGAAATACAGGCTCACGCCTAAATGCGGACAGGGGCAAATTTTAAAAGTTTTGAGGCTCTAGAAAACCAGAGAACAAGCTCCGCCCCTTTGCAAGTTGTAGCACTGTTTTTTTTGTGCCGCAGACTTGTAAAATCGGTGGAGCGGTTTTTGTTTCCGATTTCTGATAGAGCGCATTTGCAAACAATTTTTCTAAACTCCACTATTAAAAAAAGAGGTCTTTGCCCAGGCAATTGTTTTGCGTCCGCGTCGTGTTTACGCCTCCGTCTCGTCACATGCGTCTCCTCGCCTTTCCACACTATTTCTCTCCGTATTCGTGCCAATATTTTCTCGTCGTCGGCTGCCTGCCTAGTTGTGTTACACCACCACCATCTCGTCCGGGGAAAATTTTTTCTCGTTTGGTTGACGATTGACTTTTTTTGTTGGTTTTTTGTTATTAAATATACATACAATATTGTGTATATTAACGGGCGAAAAAGACAACAAAGTGATGTGTGTTCAAATTTGTTGTTTTTTTTTTCTTTGGGAGAATATAATAGGAAATTTGGTCGCTGTTTCCATATTGTGAAAACAAAAAAGTTGCAACGCGGTGTTTGCGTACTTTTTAAATTCAAACGAAAATGGGAACAAATCTCTTCATTTCCCATGCTTTTTTTTTCCTTTGCCGTTTGAATTTCAAAAGTACGCAAACACCGCTTAGCAATTTTTTTGTTTTCACAATAAGTTTGTCATCCGTTGATTGCGGACTCGTGTTCACGCATGCTCCGCCCACTTTCCTGTTTGTTTTCTGGGGGTTTTGAATTAATTGGGAGTTTTAGAGAAAAAGTAAAAATCACTTATTGCTCTAAAATTCATATTTTTATTCAAAATGGCACGAAAAGAACAGGAAAGTGGGTGGGGCTTGCGTGAACACTAGTCCGCAATCACCGAGTGCCGAAATTATTGAAAAAACACGAAACACAAGATCCGAAAAAAACAAGGAAATAAGCCGGCCCCTTTGCAAAGGGGCGGAGCTTATTTCCCGGTGTTGTCAGGATCTCAAAATTTTCGAAAATCGATTCGCCCAACAACTAAATAGCGATAGTTTGAGTAAGTATCTCGCAAACTTTGTTAAACACAACTCTCACGAATTGCGTTTTTTCCGTCCGTCCGTGCGCCCATTCTCTCTACGCCTATTCAGGGGTCAAACTGGTTTCGTCTCTGTTTTCTATCTCTCTCACTCTCTCATCATTTCTTCCCGGTTTCCCCTATTATTGACCGCAAGTATTTCTCTTTTTTTATCTGTTTTTAAAATGATGAATGATGATAAAGAAAGAAAATAGGAAAACAAAAATTTCGACCCAGCGCCTCTACTTTGTTTTCTTTGTTTTTAATTAGTAGAATTTCTAAAAAAAATTAGGAAATAATGTCAAAAATATTGTGAAAACAGAAAATATTTGCAAAAAACGTATGGGTCAACACACCGTGTTATTTTCGAAATTCTTTGAGCATGTCATTCATGTCCGTGAGCATTCATTTTCATTTTCCGATATTTCGTATTCGTCAAATGGTGTACATTGCGGTCTCGCCACGGACGGTGATTGCGGACTTGTGAATGAATTACGCGCAAATTTGAATATTTCCGTTTCGAAAATTAAAATAAAATTTGTTTTGTTATTATTTGTGCCTAACTATTGAATGTTAAATTTTCTTGTCCGAACTACTGTTCAATTTTTTTTATCGCATGTTGAAATAAACATTTTAAATAATATTACTCTCGTTTCAACAGCCGCTTATAATTTTTGAAAAAGCCAAATTCGCCAAACGGCAAAATTTGCCAACTTTTAAAACGCTAAATTTTCTCACAAAGTGTCTCGAAATGAATTTTTGACACAGTTGAAATGAGTGTATCTCATTAAAAATGTAAACCAGTTCAAAAAAATAACGCAAAACAATATATCTTGTTTACATTTTTAGAGACCCCACGAAAAGGGGGGAAAGTGTTGAAACGCAGGAACGAAAAGGGGGGAAAATGGGCACAGTTTTTCTGCAAAAGTGCCGCACGGTTTTTCTACATTTTTGGAGAATGAGAAATAGTGTTTTTTTTCCTGCTTTGTTTTTCTGGAATTTAGTATTTAAAATGCGGAGACAAAATAGAAACGATTAAAAAATAAAAGGAGCGGAAAAGCTGCGAGAGGTCCACAAAATTATTGATTTTAGTGAAAAATAATATTTTTTGCGAAAATTCGGGTGATTTCGCATTAAAATAGGAAAATTGTGTGCTAAAAGAAAGAATACATTGAAATACGTCGTCATAAAATCATTTGAACTAAAAGCTTTCCAAATAAATGATTTAGAAATTTTTAAAACTTCGAAAATTTCGAAAAATGGCGAATTTTAACTAAAATTGGGCATAATTGGGAAATTTTTCACAAAATATTACTGTTTGTTTGTTATCTGTCATTTTAACAAATAAATATCAAGGAAAACTGAGAATTTTAGCAAGAAATCGAAGAAAAAGAGGAAAAATAATTTGGTGACGAAAATGAAAATCGCAAAGTACGAAGTTCAATGAAGCGCACCTGCATTTGTCGCGAATGGAAAATAAATACCCAAAAAAACTAATTTCAGGCAAAAAATCAGAAAAAAACACTATTGCTCATTCTCCAAAAATGCAGAAAAAACCGTGCGGCACTTTTGCAGAAAAACTGTGCCCATTTTCCCCCCTTTTCGTTCCTGCGTTTCAACACTTTCCCCCCTTTTCGTGGGGTCTCCATTTTTAATGGGTTACGGTCGCACTCATTTCAACTGTGTCGGCAATTCACCTCGAGACACTTCGTGCGAAAATTGGCGGTTTTCAAAGTTTCTGAGAAGATAGTAATAGTTCGGAAAAAATTTCAAATCCCATAGTTAAAAATACAATTAAAAACGGCACAGATAATAACAAAAAAAAAAGGATTTTATAAATTTCCGATACGGAAAAATTCAAATTTGCACGTAAATCATCATCTAAAAGTCTGCAAACACCGTCCATGGCGAGACCATAATGTACACCAATTGACGCCGTATCACCATTTTAGGAATACGTAATATTTTCAAAACTGTGAGCATTTCATTCGTGTCCGCGAGCACATATTTTGTTATTATTTCCTAATTTTTTTTGGCATTTCTAGTCGTTATTTTAGGAGCTTGGGTGCAACTTGAGCCGCCCCCGCCAAAGACGGAATGAGTGACAACAACACGATTCGGATGAGCCGTGTGCTCTGCGATTTTCTCGTCCTTGTTCTTATTGGTATGTTCTAATAATTGATTTTTTTTTAGCGGTAGCCGAGTATATTTATCGCGCGGCGAAAACGCGTATATCGATTTATTGAAGTAGTTTTTTTTCTTGGCAGTGTGCCAATTATTTACATATTACCAAAAATGTCGAACAAATGTGCAAACATTCACAAAATTGGACTGAAAATTGGAAAAATGCGATTTTCAGTTTTCACTACAATTTTGCGAAGTTTTTCTTCAATTTTTGCAATTTTCTGTGGAAAAAATCGATAAAAATGGAATTTCCCCGTTATTTTGTGCTGCGTTATATTCTCGGTCACTACCACGTAAAACTCTGTCTCATGAAGAAAGAAAATTTTAGTCTGTTTTTTAATAAAACTTTCTTTAAAATTAAAAAAAAAGTTTTGAAACTTTGAAAAATTGGCAAATTTTTGCTCTTTGGCCTAGGAAACGATTCCTCTTCCATGAGTAAATTTAGCACGATGGACACAGCTGAATCGAGTGTTACCGTAATCCATTTGATTGAATTTTGACGTTTTTTGTTTAAAAAAAATGTTAGATCTCCGAAAAAATTACTCGTCCCGCCAAAATGGATTACGGTCACACTAATTTCAGCTGTGTCATCATACTTGAAATTTGGGTTGAAATTTGATCACTTTACCTCCTTCGAATGTGTGTGAATTTACACGTGAATTTAAATAATTCGGCAACGAAAATGAAATCCACGAAGTACTAAGTTTCGTAGAGCGCACTTGCTTTTTTTCGCGAATGGACAATACATGTAAGCGACGAGACGCAGACGTGAGACATCGTTTCCACGCGACGCAACCGCAGCGCGTGGTTCTTGATAATAAAAATTGGCATGAAACATTTTGCAGCCATCCCCCTGCTTGTCTTTCACGAATTCGTGCCGCCCTACCGTCGTGGCTTCTACTGTGACGACGAGACGATCCGTTATCCGTACCGCCCATCCACAGTGACCAGGCAAATGCTCATCGTCGTCGGGCTCCTCATTCCAATTATCCTGATCTTAGCCACCGAGCTTTTCCGCACGCTGGCCTGGGAGAAGAAGTGCGAGCAAGAGTTTAAGACTTATCAGGTAACTTTGCGTCCCTATTTTCGCATGATCTGCACTGTGGAGACGCAGAGAGAGCGCATTTGTAGCAAAAATAAAACGAAAAAAAGTTTAAGGTGCGCAACCACTCTGTCCATCGTCTCATCGTCCGCCTCTACTGCTTCATCGGCTACTTTTTCGTCGGCGTCTGCTTCAACCAACTGATGGTGGACATTGCCAAATACACTATCGGCCGCCAACGCCCTCACTTTATGGATGTGTGCCGTCCAAGTGTTGGCTATGCTTCGTGCACCGAGCCCGACAAGTACATTACCGATTTCACGTGCACCTCGCAGGACAAGAAGATGATTCACGAGGCGCAGCTCTCCTTTTATTCCGGCCACTCTGCGTTCAGCTTCTACGCCGCCTGGTTCACCTCGCTCTACCTTCAGGCTCGTCTCTTCCGCCCGCTTTTCTCACGTCTTCTCCTGCCCGTTATTCAATTTTTGTTGTTTGGTGGAGCCGCGTATGTTGCACTGACACGTGTCTCGGACTATAAACATCATTGGTCGGATGTGCTGGTGGGTGCTCTTATGGGAAGTGCGATTGGAATATTCGTTGCGCTGTACGTGGCAGAAGTGTTCAAGAGACGAGAGATTCCGTCGTGCGGATCGCCGAACGAATTTGGATTGATCAGGTAACATTTTTTTTTTCTTTTTTTACCCACCGAACACAATCTTGGCGGTGTGCCAAATTATGCGTTTTTGAGGCATGCGACGCAACCGCAGTGCGTGGGCGTTGGCGGCAAACGGATTTACGAAGCTTTTGTTTTTCGCGAAATATTATATTTATACCGTTTTTTTAAAATGCATTTTTCTAGTTTTTTAAAAAATAAATTATTGACTTCAGATTGATAAATGCCGCATTCGAATAGACATTGGACGAAAAAAAATTCGAGAAAAGAGGAAATTACCAGATGATTGATTTTAGATTGCTAAATTTACTACGAAGATGGAACTTTTCTTTTTAATCGATTTTAACACTATATCTCATTTTGGAAACAATTCAGTAACCAAAGTTTTAGGTCAGCTGAAATCGCATTTATGGATGCTTTTTCACCACGAAACTTGAGGAAATTTGGGCTGAAATTTCGAAAATGATACTTTTTTTGATGTATTTTGTTCTCCTTTAGCCACTGATTTGATTGTACGAGCGCTTAAAATGTCGATTATTGTTGTCTGAATAAACGCATTATAGAACGAGAATTATATTAAATGGGGTTATTCACAAAGGCGGAAAAAAAACTTTGGGAAAATTCGGAGAATGCTCCGATTGGCCTGAAATTTCTGGAAATATTGGGAAACATTCTCCTGTACATGCTCACAAAATTTTGGACCAAAATATCGATTTTAAAAATTTTTAGAAAAAAATCGCTAATTTTTTAAATCGATGTTTCTGTCCGAAATTTTGTGAGCATGTACAGGAGAATTTTTCCCAATATTTCCCGAAATTTGAGGTCAATCAGAGCATTCTCCGATTTTTCCCGAAGTTTTTTTTCCGTTTTATTCTTTTTTATTCCAGTTTTGTGAATAACCCCATAAAATAAAAAGTTAAATTTGAGACATATTGGTGAAAAATAGCGACACGGTGTTTGCGTACTTTTGAACATTCAAACGAAAATGAAAAAGATGTTACGTATTCCTCGATTTGAAATAGCACGCCGTGACGCGCACCATTTTACGAGGTATTTAAAATCGAGTAATACGTAATATCTTTTTCATTTTCGGTTCAATGCTCAAAAGTACGCAAAAACCGTGCACACTATCCGCCCAGAGGACTAGCGGCGGCGACAGGTTCGAACGTGTTTGTGTACAAAAATCCATGTTCGCATGATTTATCGAAAAATATTCCCAGGAAAAATTGTTTTTGGCCCAAACAAGAAAAGAAGAAATGGCCCGGGTTTCGTCCACTTTTTTTTTTGGAAACTGATTTAGAAACATTTTTAGACTAAATAGGTTCGAAAAAAAAAGGAAAAAACCTGGTCTTTGAAGCCAAAAAACACTTTTTTTCTAGACATTTTTTGAATTTGCCTCCGCCGTTAGTCCCCCGACCGAAAACTAGATTTTTAAATCAATTTTTTTTCCATAAAAAACGTCTAACAGTGAAAGATAATGGCTATTAGCCACTGTATATGACTATTAGCGCACCGCGACTAGGGCGTATTTGTCAAAAGTCCAGAAGTTGAAATGTGGGAGTAGTTGAAGAAAATAGCCATAGTTAGGGGCTTTTCAATGGCTATTAGCCAAAATTTTGCTCATATAATTTCGTTCTCTCTAGAATGGACCGCCCGGACGGTGGAAGCGGTGCCCCGAACGGAAACACTAGCACTGTGGTGTCCACTCAACACGTCATCGTCTCGGACATTGACCCGGCCAATCAAAGACTGTGAGTCGTTTAATTTTGACCACTTCTGATCCCTGTACCTTACCAATAAGCTCGCTCGCCGCTAACTATCACGCTTTGTCCAAACGTCAATTTTAAACCAAACTATTTACTACAACAACAACAAAAATCCATTCTTCTAAAAAAAAAAGTTTCTCTCTCTCCTTTTCGGGTTCCCTTTTTATCCTGGTCTCTGGTGAAATATGTGTTTCTAACTATGCACACTTCTCCTGACTATCGTTTGGTTTTTCACGCTTTCAGACACGATTGGCGCCAGAAACTTGAGCTGAAAAACAATGGACGGCCGACTGAGAATAAGTGAGAGAACCAGCACTGTTTGGTTTTTATTTTAATTTTTCTAGAAAAGTAGAATAGAATAGATTAGACTAGACACATTTCTTCCTATTATTATTTTTTCCTATGGTGCGTCCAAAAAAGGGGTGAATTATACACCAGGGAAGGCTCAAAATTCGTAAAAAAAATTATTCCCAGAAAAAATCGATAAAGTGGTGGGTCTCGCCACGACAATTTGATTTTCCGACAAAACAAAAATCGATAAATAACTGCTCCTTTCTGAAAATTTCGGTATCTAGGTCTCTTTCAAAAATTTCTTTTTTTTTCTAAATAATTCCTCCAAAAATTCGAAAGTGGGTCTCGCCACGACTTGCCGGCAAGAGTGTAAATACCGTATTAACTTGAACTCTTCTTTGATTTTTATCGATTTTCAGTCGAATTTTGTCAAGTTTGACCGGTTTAGTTTTAATTTTGAAGAACTGTTTCTTTTTTTGAGGTTTTTTGAGAAAAAAAAAGATTTTTGAAAATTAAAAAAACATGGAAAAATCTATCCAAGTTAATACGGTATCTACACTCTTGCCGGCAAGTCGTGGCGAGACCCACTTTCGATTTTTTGGGGGGAATCATTTAGAAAAAAGACTTTTGAAAGAGACCTAGAAACTGAAATTTGCAGAAAGGAGCAGTTAATTATCGATTTTTATTTTATCGGAAAATCAAATTTTCGTGGCGAGATCCGCTAATCGTGGCGAGACCCACCGCTTTATCGATTTTTCTTTGGGGGAAATTTTTTTAATTGATCTTTGAAACTTTTTGGGAAGAAGATACTAGCCGATCGTTTTTGCCGCCATTTTGAAAATATAACGAATTCCCCAACCCCATTTTTCCAATTTTTGGACACACCACATCATCATCATTTTCATCAATTTTCAGTTTGATCAACTATACACATATTAATTTCCCATTATCCGTCCACACGGGGTGCTGGCTACTCCCCGTGCGAAAATGTGCGGTGGATGCATATAGTGTCTGTAATTGAATGATGTCGTCCTATATGCATCCACCGCATTTCACTATGTGGGCGTCGGCGGCAGAACAGCTGTCGCCAGCACCCCGTTCGTCCGTCCTTACAGATACTTTTACCCATCAGTCCTAATCCAGGTCCACGTCATCGCATCCTCACTAACAATGGATCGTACCTAACACGTCGAAAACGAGAATTCCCCACTAGTTTTGAAAGATTTAGAGTGTCCTCTGCGCATCCGCCCGTGTTTAAGTTGGGACCTCCGCCGCTGGCGCCCGGCGACTTCAAAACCGAACTTCGTGTGGATCCGTGCATCGTCGTCAACATGAAATGAATGAATGTGTGGATGTGCTCGTCGTCATTTGTTTGCCCGTCGTTTTTGTAGTCCGCGTATATATTTTTTGTCATCTTCTTCATGCTTTGGACTAGTGGTGGTTATTGGGAGAAGATGATGACGCAGAAAAAAACCGTGCCCTTTTTCTGCATTTTAATTATCAATCTCTGAAAGTTCTACCGAGACACAGGTGAAATGCGGTGGATACGTATAGTGTCCGTATTTTAATCCTATCCGACAAAAACTCCGTTTCCCTAATTTTATTTTTACCGCAGCGGGGTCTCGCCATGATTTGCCGGCCCCGGCCAGAGTGTACATGGATACCGTATTTATTTAATTTTGATAGCTTTTTCCTCGAATTTCAACCAAAAATAGTCAAACCTGACCGCGTTTTGTTCAATTTTGAAGATTTTCAAGTTTTTTGGCGGTTTTTGGAAAATTTATCAAAATTTGCTCATCTGACTCTTTTTAATCCCAAATTTACACAAAAAAGGTTTTTTGTGTAAATTTGCGGTTATAAAAAAGAGCCAGGCGAGCGAATTTTGAATAAATTTTTAAAAACCCGACAAAAACCTAGAAAATCTTCAAAATTGAACAAAATCCGGTCAATATTGGCAAAAACTTTGATCGACTACTTTTTCGGGCTGAAACTTGACTGAAAATCTATGAAGATTGGGAGAAAAAACGTGGGGAAACGTATCCAAATTAAATACGGTTTCTATCTACACTGTGGTCGGCAAATCGTGACGAGACACATTTCAAAATAATATCGAAAAAATAGAGTAGGTAAAACCGGGGAATAAGCTCCGCCCTCTTTTGCAAGTCTACGGCACTGGTTTTCTGCAAAAATCGTGCCGCAATTGCAAAAAGGGGCGGACCTTATTCCCCAATTTTTTCCAAATAAAAAATATAAAAAAAAGGGGCAGAGCTTGATCCCCGATTCTTTTTTTTTTTCGAAAAAAAAACAATAGTTTGCGGAAAAGCAAAAAAGGGCGGAGCTTGTTTTTTGTTACTCTCTTTCATCCAATGATCACTATTTTTCACACCATCCCACCCATCCATCTATTCATCCATCCATCCCGATATCAGAACATTCCGTTTTTCGAATTTTCAAATTGCCGCCCGCCCGCGCGCTTTCTGCATATTTTGTGTTGTTTTGTGATTGCAGCCTGTGGACGTCTTCTGTGCCCGCCTCCTCGAGAAGCCAGGAGCAGAACGACTACCGGTACATGGACCACTACTAAATGCATGTGATCGTCGTTTCTTTTCGAATCATTTTTTCATTTTATTTTTTGGCTGCCTATCTCTCTCTGGGAATCCTCTACCCTCTACCCTCTACTTAACCGTGCCACGTGGTGATTAGTTGGCTCTTGGACATTTTGAAACTGGGACGATTGGAAACTGCCATGTTAGTGACACTGAAACTGACTTTGAAACTGAGAGTTAGGGACATGTTTCAAAACTTTCTAGTTTCAAAACTTCACAGTTGCGAAAATAAGACGATTTGAAACTGGGCCGTTTCGCAACTTTGACAGATTAGTGGCAGGTTTCGAATCGTCCTAGTTACGAAGCGTCCCAGTTGCGAATCTTCCCAGTTGCGAAACTTTCCAGTTTCGAAACGTCCTAATTGCGAAAATAGGACGTTTCGCAACTTTTACAGGCTAGTGACTGGTTTCGAATCGTTCCAGTTTCGCAACGTCCCAGACCCACCATTTTACCCATCCAAAACCTATTTTTGATTGTAGAAAAATGAAGTCGAAAGATGATCATGGTATGGTACATCCGGATCAAGTACGACCGCATTTCATTGAAATAAATCATCTGTAGCTAATCGCCGTTCTCATTCTTACCAAAGTTTATACCTATTGTAAACCAACAAAACCATGTAATAAATATAATGTTGTCCTTTGTGAAACACTACCACGAAATGTATGTACAGTACCGGTCAAAAATATGCCATATTTGGGGTTTTGGTTTCCCAATTGTAAGCATGCTGTAACTCGGCTGAAAATGCGCTCCTCTGAACTCGGTACTTTGGCATTTTAATTTTTGTTTCCAAATGTCTTATTTTGTCGTTTTTCTTGTTTTTTCTTTGTTTTTTTCAACCTAAAATTAATTATTTTAGACCTAATCAATTTGTGAAAGTTCGTGTACTCTCCGTGGACAATCCGACGATTTCGCAACCTTTTTTTTCCCGATTATCGAAAATTAATAAATGATTAATAATTGTTTCCTTGTTCTTTCGAATTTCAGTGATATTTTCAAAACCCTAACATAAGAATCGCGTTTTTGATTAAAATGAGGTTTTGCGTAATCCTTGACAACTAATAAAATAGCGACATTTCTCTCAAAAAATGGCACTCTTTTTGCAAGTTTTCAGATTATTTACGTTGAATACCTCATTTTAATCGAAAAACGAGGAGTTTTCGTCTAAAAATAACAGAGCCTCAGCGTTTTGAAAATAACACGAAAAAATGAGAAAGTTTATTCATTTTTATGCCTGAAAACTTGGCAAAAATCATGAAAATGAAAAAAAAATGTGGGGCTATTTCGAAATAGAAATTCGAAAAAATTGAAATATCACGTTTTGGAAATTGCGTGAAAATAGAAATACACGAAATAGAAATGTAATAAATCAGAAACGTATCAAAATGAAAACGCGTGAAAACAGAAACGTAGCAAAGAGAAATGTGTCGAATTTGAAGTAAAATGGCAATGGAGCGCGTTTGAGAGATTTATTTTTCAAAACGACTTTTTCGATATTTTTCACGTTTTTTTTGTCAAAAAAAAATTTTTTTCCACGTATCGAAATCGAAAAGAATCGAAAAAAAAACGTGAAAAACTCCAGAAATACGTGAAAGACATAAAAAAATCGAAAAAGTCGTTTTGAAAAATACATCTCACAAACGCGCTCCATTGCCATTCTAATTCGACACATTTCTGCTCTGCTACGTTTCTGTTTTCACGCGTTTCCATTTTGTTACGTTTCTGATTTATTACATTTCATTTTTGTAGGTTTCTACAAGCCTGGCCGCATCAAAAGATACTTTTGATTTCTTTTCGTTTTTAAAAATGTTTTTTCTTCACTTTCTTTTATTGTGTTTTCAATCGACTTGCGACATGAGAACGCGAGACTCCGCCCACTTATTTGTGCGCTACCTGTCTACATCTCTTCAAATATCACTGTGTTCCCGTGGTCGCGCACAAAAAAGTGGGCGGTGTCTCGCATTTTCATGTCGCAAGTCGATTGAAAACACAATAAATTTTTTAATTCATTTCCTGCGTGTGCCCTGTGGCGCAGATGGTTAAGCGCTTCCATTTAAAACGAACGACGCAGGTTCAAGTTTTTGTGTTGGTCTAGGGCCCTCAGTTTGCTTCCGCCATGCAGTTTGGAAACAGACACACCAAGAAACTCACTTACAGACCCAAACGGAATTTTATATATAAGAATGATTTTCACGCAATTTCAATTTTGTCGAATTTCTATTTTTTATACAATTAAATTTTTATGGCCAAAATAATATGCAAAAAAAGTGGGCGGGGTTTCGTGTTTTCATGATGCGATTCGAGTATGATCGGATCATTTTCAGCCGAGTTACAGCACTCTAAAACCAAAAATATTGTATTTTTTTCTCCGGTACTGTATATAGCTTCTCGTCGCTTTATGGAAAGGAAAGGGTAAACGGTGAGCACATTTCTGTCGGCTTCTTCAGTTCGGATCGCGGGCGGCCTGACTCAATGTTCGACACGTGTTCGTACTACACGGCTCGCACCGATTGGGATGCGACGAGCGGACAGAGTAGCGTGTTTGGCAGAGACTATCAATCGGTTCAGTCGGCACCCACATCCTGGCTTTTACACTCGCTCGCCGAGGAGGAGGACGATTCGATTTATCATTCTTGAGCAATAATAAAAAAAATATTAAAAAATAAATTATTGACAGTTTTGGACAAGGCGTGCGTGACATTTCGAGTTGCATTTCTAGTCTCTCTGCGTCTCCAGCTAAAGTTGACCGAACAAACGCTCTGCGCTGTGGAGACGCAGATAATGCTTATCTATTGTTGCACTGCACTGTGGAGACGCAGAGAATGCGTCTCCATTTTTGCACTGCGCTGGGGAGACGCAGAGAATGCGATAGGGCACTTGACCTTATCCGATTGAAGGATAACAGAAAAAAGGTTAAAAAAATAAATAAAATTCCAGAGTTCAATCGTCCGAGGAAGCGCGACGCCACTTCTTCCAAGCAGCTTAAAAATTACAAAATTCACGCTTTTGCTTGTTCTGACCATGTGCAAATGTTTGACGAACTAAACTAAATTCTTCCAATTACGATGCTCCAATGTTCCGCAGGTCACTGTGACATCGGAGCTTCGTAAACTTGATATTTTTCACCATTTTTTACAATGACACTCGCAAAAGTCACAATTTGAAACAAAACAAACCAAATTACAGTAATCCATGAGCCATGATCTCCTCCCTCTAATTTCTTTTGCTTTTTTTTAAAACTCTGTCAGTACTTTTGGCATTAATCATTGATATTCTGATAAAGCTTGCACTCGCTTCCAATCCAATTAACAGGACAAGAAAAAAACATGTATTTTTCATTGGTGAGGAGCAAATCAAGTGAGAATAAATGCAACGAATATTTCAAACTTCTAAAATTGCCATGGAGCGCGTTTGCAGTTAGCCCGACTCTGGGACGTTTCGAAACTTGTGTTTTTTTGCGGCGTACTAGTATATTTAAATTTCCATAAAAATAAAAATAATTGATAAAAGCAAACAATAAATACCAAATGAACGTGCGTTTTGGTGTCAATTGGCAAAAAACGCTACGAAAAAATGCAAAAAAGTTTTGAAACGTCTTGTTTTGAAACGTCCCAGAGCCGTTAGCCCACCTTGAATGGGAGCATTGATCAGAAGAATAAGCTGGGGCGCGATCACACACATTTTTAGCCTGGTATATAAACAGGAAGATTTGTGAAATTTTCATTCTGGAAAAGCGATTTTATCAAAAATTTGTAAAATAAAATAAACTCAAAATGAACAGAATTCATACTTTTAGGTACAATACTTTATAATAAACAAATGAGTGAATTAAAAAAATCTTTGAGGGAAAAAATATTTTTTTAAAAGTTTTGAAAATCTCAAAGCAAAAGCTAAAAAAAAAATCACAAAAAATCATTATTTTTTTAACAATATTTCCTCAACAATTCCCTAGAAAACTACGTCTAAAAATTACAAAAAATTGATGTTTTTTGCACTTTGATAGCATTCTATTATAAAGGGGAAGTTTTTAATTTTTTAAAATTTTCTAAAAAAAAAACATTTTTTTTTGCTTTTTTAAATTTCAGAACTGCTACAAATTGATCTTTGGAAATTTAAGACAATTTTAAGCTTCACAAAAACATATGTTGACACCATTGAATAAGTGCGACCATAATCAATCCATTCAACGAGAAAATGGATTACGGTCACACTCATTTCAGCTGTGTAACAATTCGCGGTAAGATTTTTTGTGAGCAAGCGGTAATTTTTACATTTTTCTAAATTTTTGTTGCTGCAAAAATCATTATCCAAACCAAACAATACATGAGCCATATTTTGTGTTCCACTCTGTCGGTACTTTTGGTATTAATCACTGATAAAAACAGAACAAGTTAGGTACAAACAAAGAAAAAAAACATGTGTCATTCATTGTTGAGGAGCAAATCAAGTGGAAAAAAATGGGAGCATTGATCAGATAAATAAGCTTGGCACGATCGTACACATTTTTAGCTTTGTATATAAACATGAAGATTTGTGAAAT
Source organism: Caenorhabditis japonica (assembly GCA_963572235.1). NCBI lineage: Eukaryota > Metazoa > Nematoda > Chromadorea > Rhabditida > Rhabditidae > Caenorhabditis > Caenorhabditis japonica. The sequence goes on along the minus strand of OY754343.1, from coordinate 17,287,255 downwards.
TTTCATTCTGAAAAAGTGATTTTATCAAAATAGAGCCATAAACATCAGGATAAGAAGGATGAATTTTAGGGTAAAATGGAAATAAAATTCAATGTCTAGCCAAGCCTGCTGCATAGTAAACTAATCAAGAACAGCAGCAAAAAAATTAATTTGGGGCAAATTGAACTCTGAGATTATTCAAAAATTGAGAAGAAAAAAAAACTTTTCGGCCAAAAACTTGGAAAAATTTTTTTTTTCAAAGTTTTCAAAACTTTGTATTTATATTTTAAATAAAGAAATAGACCTAAAAATACAATTTGCGTTGCTTTTTGCGTTGATCAGACAATTTTCAGTCGAGTTACAGCACTTTGAGTATCAAGGCTCCTATCTGGACGCTGATACTCAAAGAAATGTAACTCGGCTGAAATCTGATTAGTCCAAACTGGACGGAAATTATATTTTCAGAGCGAGTACTCTCTTTGAAAAATAAATTTGAAGTTTGGAAAAATAAATTTTTTTTAAAAAGAATTTTCTACATTTTGCATGCAAATAATGGTGCGTCACGGTGTCCAGGATTTGAAATGTGGGCGGAGCCTAATTTGCTGGCGCGTCAGCAAACTTCTATGGCGCACTTTCGGTGCTTGCGCATTTTTCGACTCTCGAATTTTTTTTATTGATTTTATTGTTTTTCTTTCAGTAAAACCTGTTTTTCTTTGTAAAATGTATGTATTGTATCTTTTAATACCATAAAATTGCCCAAACTTCGCTTTTCGTAAATATTTATCCTGCAAAAACACCAAAAAACTCAAAACGAATATTTCGAAATGGTGGCTGAACCAAATTCGACGTTCTTAGGCTTAAAAAATTTCTAAAGACCTCAGCTATAATTCCGTTGGAGCACATGTGGAAAAAATTAAGAATTTATGCTTTTTTTCCCGAAAAACATAAAAAATGCCTCAAAATTTGAATTTCGCGCGAAAAAATCCAGTGGGGCGCGTATGCTCGGCTCCGCCCACATTTCAAATCCTGGACACCGTGTGCGTTGTATCAATGAAAAAAAAATGAATAAAGAAAATGAAGAAGGTTCAAAAATAGAAATTGAAAAAAAAATGTTAACCATTTTTTTAATTAAACATTTTTGAATATATTGTCAGGCCGCCAAAATCGTCAAACGCGCTCCGCTGAACTCAACGCTATGCGAATTTCATTTTGGTCTCTAAATTAGTTCATTTCATGTTGAATTTATACGTGAAAAGAAATAATTTGGAGACCAAAATAAACATCGCATAGCCTTGAATTCGGGGGAGCGCGTTTGACCATTTTGGCGGGCCGACAATATATCCACGTGAAAATCGATGAAATATTGCAAAAGAATGAAAAAAAAACCAAAGAAAAAAAACATTTTTTTTAATCTGAAAATTTAAAAATTGACTACAATTATTTTGGCAGCTCCGTCAGGGTCAGGATTCGACCGGAGGCCTCCAAAATCTGGCTCAAATGGATTTATTTTCATTAGATCCTATGCAGTGTGCATTACCGGTAAAGATTTGACGATTTTACCGATAAATATTCGGCAAAAAAGAAACAATTTCTAAAATTTTTTGCCGGTAAATTTGGCAAATTTTGTCGATTCTTTACCGGTAAATTTATCGGTAAATTGACATTATTTATACATGAAGAAGTGGGACAGGCCACGTTACAATTATAGTCTTGGTATCATAGTCGGTCACGCTTTAATACAGATGCGATTTTAAACAAATGTGAAAAACATGTGATTGTGGAAGGCTGAGGTCGCGCCACGTATCGGCAAATTACCGAAAAATTTACCGGTAAATTTGCCGAAAGATGCGTTTACCGGTAAAAAATTGTTCGGTAACGCACACTAATCCTATGTATCTTTTTCCCGTTTTTATTTATTTATTCATTTTTTTCGTATAGTACAATATATTTTAAAAATAATTAAGAATGACTTGAGGTCTAGACTACAGAATGAAACGAGAATTATAATAAACTGCTGGGAGACGAAGGTCCTGAGACGAAAGATTGAGCACGTCTTAAAAGGAAATGTGCTGGAAAAGAGATACATTCAATTCAAGAGAAGCCAAGAAGACTGGAAAGGTTCTCGATGAATCAAAAGAGCTACTGCCTCGAAAATTCGGAGAAAACAAATGTTTGGTAAAAGATGACCTCACACCTTCTGGTCTCACTAGACACCAATCGGATCAAGGCGATTACCATTTAGAAATATTACTGACAATCGCTTTAAAGACCCGTCAGAAGCTTTCGCTTCTCAGAATAAAAGTACTGGCACACCCGACATTTTTCTTCACCTCAAAATCACCTCTTTAATGTGAATCGTACCGTAACCAAACGGGAACTTTGTAAAAAGCCGACGTCTAGGGTTCTAGAGGTGCCGCTGCGGTGCTTGGCCAAGCGGCCAGTTACATCAGTATCAAAAACAAAATTGTTAAAAGTGGAACTGCTGCGTAGACGGTTCCATTTAAAGCAGTTCTAGACCAAATCAGGTCTGGCTATTCTCATAGCAGTTCTATGCAATATTCTCACCACTTCTATGGCTTAACAGTTCTATTCGATTGTACCACGACACCAAATCCCCATTTTTCGCATTTTTGGTCTGCTCTCTTCTCTTCCTGATTTTCCCCATTACGTACTCCCCGTACTTCATCCTCATACATCATTTCTCATACTAAAATTATCCGCTCGTCAGACCGAAAAGCGGCTCAACAGCTGTTATAAATAAAAATAACCTTTTTAGGATATTTTGAACAAAAAAAATACGAAAATACCATGACACAATGCTAAAAATGTTCTGTTCAAACTACTAAAAAAGTGAGCAATTTTAATTGCCAATTTCCTTTTATTTTCTATTTTCAACATAATTCTATGCTAGTTCTTAAATTACAAGCTTGACGTCATATTTTTTGCAATTTCTGAAAAAAAAAACATTTAAATTTTTTTACTGTTTCAAACCTTTTTGAAAATTTTTTTTTTGCTTTTTTTCAGGATTTTTAAGCCATGAAGCTTTTATTAATTGGAAAATGTCGCGTAAAATAGTCGTTTTTTTGTTAAATAAAAAATGACAACATTTGAAAAAAAAAGTGAAAAAAAATTTGTTTCAAAAATTTTTAATAATCAATGTTTCCGTTCACCTTTTTTGACTGAAATTTTGGGGTATTGTCCGGGAGAATTTTTTCCCTTATTTACCAAAATTTCAGATCAATCGGAGCATTTTCCGAGTTTTCTCGCAGTTTTTTGCCGTTTTTTGCCATTTTTTGCCATTTCGTGAATAACCCCATAATAAAAAAGTTACAAAAATGAATTTTGAAAAAATTAAAAAAAAGTGTTTTTTCCTGTTTTTCAATTTTCAACCATTTTTTCTTTTTTAATTTCAGTAGACATCAGGCAGACAAGCACCCAGATACACAGACATACAGTTAAACAGAAATCACAGCAAAAGTACGACTGAAAACGGATAAACGTCAAGTTCAATTTTCTTATTTATAGTCGGCGAATACATCATTAACCCTGCTCTACTGCAAAATTCTTGTAAAACCCTGTTGCACTTGCAAGATTAACTCGAATTATAGTTTAATACTTCCTTTCAACAGAAAATGACGTATCCACGACGAATTGCAGTTAAAATTTTAATTGTTTGCTTAAAAAAGGTGCACTACACTGTTGAAAATTGAAAGGTGTCGTAGAGCGAGGCTGATGATGCATTCGCCGAGTATAAATACATACTGTCGGCCCGCCAAAATGATCAAACGCGCTCCACTAAACTCGACGCTTTGCGAATTTCATTTTGGTTCCCAAATTATTTTATTTCACGTGTAAATTCAACGTGAAATTAAATAATTTGGAAACCAATATGAAAATATCATAGCGTTGAGTTCAGCCGAGAGCGTTTGGCCATTTTGGCGGGCCGACAATACGTATTACCAAAAACAATTTTTTTGTTCGTATTTATTTTTACGTCGCTGTTTTTCTTTCTAGCTTCTAGCTAATTCAAAAACGACGCTGTAATCTGTGTGAAAATCCAACCATTCGCAGCAATATCACATTTATAGGTCATACGGGATATCCCACAATTTGTAAACTTCCTTATCTTGGATTATCCGTCATCATCCTTTTTTATTATTTTTTATTTTTTTTGGGAGGCTAGCATTTTTCGATTGAGCTCTATTTGAGCAAATTAGCTTTTTAAGCGTAAAATCAAAAAAAAATTTCAAGAAATTTTTTTTCATTTTAGGAATTTTTTTAAAATTAATTTGGGGTATAACTTTTGAACGGAGAAGGAAGGCTAAGACGCTGAAAAACTAAAAAATTTGCATGTGTAATTTTAGTAATTCTAATAATTTTAGTAAACAAAAAAATCCGACTTTTCAAAAATTTCGAAAAAAAGTTTTTTTTCTAGAATTTCCAGATTTCTTCTTAAAATGAATAAATTACATCAAGTGTACAATTTCAGTTAATTTTGGGTTGATCGGACCATTTTCAGCCGAGTTACAGCACTCTAAAAAGTCAACGCTACCCGTGTGAAACATGATATTAAAAGTGCTGTAACTCTGCGGAAAACGATCAAATAAAATAAACTCAAAATGAACAGAATTTATACTTTTAGATACAACCAGAAGGTTGTTGACGGCTAACGCCGTCAAAAACCTTCTGGGTAAGCTTGGGCACGGGCGAGTCTCCCTATTTTTTCAAAGAGTTTCAATGTATGTGAAAAGAAACATTGAGTAAGTACCCAAAGTTGAATCAATTAGAATCTCAATGTTTTTCTGTGTGCCTGTCAATCCGTTTTTGCGAAAAAATATGTCACGAACCTATTCAATGCAGCAAAAAAAAACAGTTTTTGATGTTTTCAACCCGATGCATTGCGCAAGAACATTTGAAATAAGAACTACCGTACTCAGATGTTTTCAAACTGCTCAGAAACTACAACAGAGCGGAAAACAAAAAATCGAAATAAAATTTGAAAAATTGCTCAAAAATGTGATGAAACGTACCTAAATCTAATTTTGTAGGCTAAATTGACACATACTAAACAAAAACTCAGTTACAAAAAAAAGAAAAAACACAGTAAAACTCGAACTTCCGACCTCCCACGCTCCAGCCTAGACTACAACCCACTTGGACACGGCGCAGGTTGAATAATTCTCAAAAAATTTCGGCCGTCCCACAGTTTCCTGTCGGATTTACTTTCGACTGTAGAAAAGCAGAAAGTGCAGAAGAGAAGTTGACCGGCCTAACAGTAAAGTACCCTTCAAAATAAAGATATCAAAATTTTGAAAAGACGGGCATCATCGCGGCATTCAGGAGACTCGGATTTCCAATTTTGGCCTTCCACGGACTTCTGGGGACCGCGCCAGCACCGCGAACATACCCATACACAGACAGACAGACACACAGAAAAATTTTATTAGTAATAGTAAAGATAGGTTTGCTTGTTGGATACCTCCTCGCGGTGCAAACTGGGCAATGCTGTGCTCCTACGACAGGGGAAATTGGACACCACTGTTAGGCACAGTAGCCAAAATCCACTCTTTGCCACGGTAGTGTCCGATACTCGTGAAGAAGGGGCTTCACGCCGGCCTAGTAAGCCTGCTGAAGTACAAACCTAAACTTACTAAAAAGCTGAATCAAAAGAATGTAAAGGACCCGTCCAGGAATTCACCAGCTCGGCCACGGTGCTCGCCGAGTTGTCTTGGTCGGAAGAAAATGTTTGGAAGGAGCACCACGGATACGGAAATTACTGAAGCGTCATACGGCCCCAAGAACAGAAGGAAAGGCAACGACTTCCACATCGGCTCTCTCAACGTCAGATCGATATCCGATCAATCCAAGGCCGAGGCATTCGACTTGCTAGCTGTCAATAGCGGCTGCAAGGTGATTGCCCTACAAGAGACGAAGAGAAAAGAAGGGGAATGGGTCTTGTCCAGTGGAGCCGAACTGATCTGCACAAGACGCGAAGCTCGCGAAGGAGGACTGGCTTTTTGGATTCACAAAGACTGGCTCGATAGTCTGGTGGAAACGAAGAGAGAGTCGGACCGTATTAGTACGGCGTCGTTCGATTTTCATGGATCTCATCTCCACGTCATCAACGTCTATGCACCCACCTCGGCCGCTAATGAGACCCAGTCGGATAAGTTCTACAAGGATCTGAAGAAAGTATACACACGGCTATCGAAGTGGGACTCGTCGATCATCATCTGCGGAGACTTCAACGCCGTCGTCGGATGCTCTTCAGACGATCTTCCATTTGTGGGTGGACACGGAACTGGTCAAAGAAGTGATAATGGTGATCGGCTGGTGAACTTCGCGTTCTCCAGCAGAGTTTCAATACTTAACACGATCTACCCCAAACGACCCAACCGGAAGTGGACATGGATCAGTCCGAACGGCAAAACGAAGAACGAAATCGACTTCATTCTCACGAACAGGCGAGAAATTGCAGTAGACTGCGAAGTATACTGTGATTATCTCAACTGCAGTGACCACCGTCTTTTGCGCGCGAGATTCCGCTCAACCGCGAAGAAGGAAAAGTCGAGGAAGTTCGCAAAGGCCAAGCGGGCTGGAGGCGAAAGATCATGGGACCCCGTCAGATTCAAGAACACCATCACCGAAATGCTCACGGAAAATCCACCAACATGCTATGAAGAACTCACGGAGTCGATAAGGAGCGCTGCCAGCACAGCTACGCATGCAACTCATCAACTCAGCAGGATTTCCGAAGCAACGAAGAAAATGATGATGTCCCGCTTCCAGATGATACACGCCGGACAGACGAAGAACGCGGATCTAGCGAAAATCAACAACGAAGTTCGAAGATCTTTGGAAAATGATTTGGACAAATGGCGAGAAGTTAAAAGTCTCGAAGCCGCGGTGAAAGGAAGAAGCTTGAAGAAAACGAAGCGAGCACTGACACTCAAATCCTCCCCGTTCACGAATTTAGAACGGCCGGATGGATCAACGACATACAATCGTCCCGAGATCAGGAAGCTAGTTCTCACTCACTTCTCCAATCTGTACGCAGCGACGACGCGAGAGCCACAATCCAGATACAACCATCCAGATGAGCCGGAAATTCTCCAACATGAGGTCGAACACGCAATAGTCACCTCAAAGACGAACATTTCGCCAGGACCTGATCAGATTACAATGCTACAATTAAAGCTGGGAATTGAGAGCATAGCTCCTCATCTCACAGCCGCACTGAATCAAGTCCTCACGAACGGGAGAACACCGGAAGACTGGAAGACGGTGAAGATTTCTCTCCTTCCCAAGACCACGAAACCGAAGAAAGTGAAAGATTATCGTCCGGTTGCGTTGTCCTCAATCGTCTCAAAACTCTTCACAAAAATCCTTACGAGAAGGATCACCGCCAAAAGCGAGGATTACCTGGAAGAGTCACAAGCAGGATTCAGACGTGGAAGAGGATGCGCAGACAACATTCAAGTCGTCGCGCAGATGTGGGAAAAGTGCACCGAATTCAAGATTCCGCTCGTAGCGGTCTTCCTGGATTTCACTTGTGCCTTCGACAACGTTAATTGGACGAAGATATCCCAAGTCCTGAACAATCTTCAAATCGGAAGAAACGTGATTCGGGCCTTAAACAACTCAAACTCTTCGGCGATTGGAGAGCTGAACGTTCTGAACAAGAAGATGAGGTTCAAGATCAAAAGAGGAGTACGTCAAGGTGATTCGTCGTCTCCACTACTCTTCGCGCTGGCTCTTCAGGCGATCTTGGATGAGCTAGACCCAGCACCTTGTGAGGATGATAAGACCGGAATTGACATCAATGGAGAATCAATTCACCGTTTGGAATTCGCAGACGACGTTGTTTTATTCGCGAGCTCTGTGAAAGAGGCAGAAGATAGAGCAAATCGGATTGCAATGGGATGTCCCAAGTACGGCCTCAATATAAACCCGTCCAAGACGCAAATATTGATGAATAAGTACGTCACAAGATCAGATATCGATATTCTGAACACGAGGATTGAAATCTCCCAAAAGGTCAAATACCTCGGAAGAACGTTTGCGGACGACGGATCTCTCACTGAAGAAGTCGCTAGAAGGATTCGCGCGGGATGGGCTGCTTTCAACGCCATTCGGCGGGAGCTCTTGCAGTCTCCTCAGAAGACAAGAATAAGACTTCTCACAACAACTGTCATCCCAGCGATGACTTATGGATGCGAGACATGGACTTCCAAGGAGGCAGACACGAAGAGACTACAGAGAGCGGTTAGCAACATGTTCGAAATTGCCGGATGTGACCCACCAGACATGGAAAAGCAAGTCTTACGAAGAAAACTGAAGTGGGCAGGACACGTATCACGCATGAAATACGACAGATGGGCGAAGATAGTATCAGAATGGGATCCTAGGGGATCAGCACGACCACGCGGTCGTCCTCCGAAAAGATGGGCCGACGACATCAAGGATTCGATCAAAATCTTCATCCACAATGAGGCCCTCAGGGGCAACCTCGGGCACGGCCGCCGAAGAATTGGCATACTCGAGGCAAGACGAGCATGGTCCACTGTCGGAAGGGATCGTGTAACTTGGCGCAGCTTGGTTCGCAGTATCCAGGATGGAAACTGAGGTCGAACCTCACAAGTATCACAAGTAAGTATGAATTTAAAAAATCTTTGAATCTTTAAAAATTTTGAAAATCTCAAAGCAAAAGTTAAAAAAAATTACAAAAAATCATTATTTTTAAACAATATTTCCTCAACAATTCCCTAGAAAACTACGTCTAAAAATTACAAAAAATTGATGTTTTTTGCACTTCTTTTTAATTTTTAAAAAATTTTTTAAAATTTTCTAAAAACAATTTTTTTTTGCTTTTTTAAATTTTAGAACTGCTAAAACTTGATCATTCAAAATTCAAGACAATTTTAAGCTTCACAAAAACATATTTTGACACCATTGAATAAGTGCGACCATATTCCATCCATTTAACAAGACAATGGATTACGGTCACATTCATTTCAGCTGTGTAACAATTCGCGGTAAAATTTTTTGTGAGCAAACGGTAATTTTTACAATTTTTGTTGCTGCAAAAATTATTATTCAAACCAAACAATACATGAGCCATATTTTGTGTTCCACTCTGTCGGTACTTTTGGTATTAATCACTGATAAAAACAGGACAAGTTAGGTACAAACAAAGAAAAAAAAACATGTGTCATTCATTGTTGAGAAGCAAATCAAGTGGAAAAAAATGGGAGCATTGATCAGATAAATAAGCTTGGCACGATCGTACACATTTTCAGCCTTGTATATAAACATGACGACTTGTGAAAATTTCAATATGGAAAAGTGATTTTGTCAAAATAGAGCCATAAACATCAGGATAAGAAGGATGAATTTTGGGGTAAAATGAAAATCAAATTCAATTGCTATCCAGCCTGCTGCGTAGTAAACTAATAAAGAACAACAACATTTTCGGAAAAATTGAATAGCCCAGTGAAAATCGATTGAATTTAGCACAAAAAATCAATATAAAAAAAGAAAAAAATCAATTTTTTAAGAACAATTTTTTAGTCCAAAAAGACATTTTTTTTTTCTAAAAATTTTAAATTTGACTCTAAAAAAGGAAAAAAAAAACTAGGTGAAAACAAGAAAATCTCGTTCTGGAAATACCAGGAAAATTGTAAAAAAATGTAATGAATCAACCCAACAGGAGCCGAGGCTCTAAATTCGGAGAAATCGTAGCTCGAACACATCTAAACCAATTTTTGTTAAGATATGACCTCACACCTTCTGGTTTCTCCTTCTCACTAGACACCAATCGGATCAAGGAGATTACCGTTTAGAAATCTTAATGACAAGCTCCGGACTCTCAGAATCAAAGTTCGATCACAGCTACCGTATTCCCGACATTTTTCGCCTTAAAAACACAACGGCAATGTTTATACGGAACTTTATAAGCGGAATATAAGGTCCTAGAAGTGCCAATTTGGTACTAAAAAGTAACAATCATAATTTTGACACATTCTGTTGTGGATTCTGCCCCGAGAATATTTGCATTGGCCTTGACGAAATTGCCCCATTTCGGACAATTTCTTCTCTCAGCCACGGCCACGCAAAACCCTTCGGTAACCCCCTTTCCATCAATAAATTCTTTCTCTTTGTTCAAAACTCTTCTCAACAATGAAATCTGCTCATCTTTGTCAAAAACAACATTTGAATTTCCGCGCAATGCTCGCGTCGCTGCGTGTGTACCCGCGCTTACGGTAGCGTGCGTGTGTGCCCGCGCGCACTCTCCTTTTGTTGTTTCCGTCGCGCGGGTTCAAGCTCCGCTGGCCTATCCCCTTTTTTGCTACGAGCAATCCCTGTGTTATAGCCATGATTTGTTGGTAACTTTATTGCTTTTTCCCTTTCTCGCTCATTCGTTCGAATCTGACCCCCCTGTGGTTTTTTACTTGTGGTTCTCCGCGAATCGTACGTCGGCATTTCGGAAACACGGAGTTTTTTTCCCAAATGAATTTCTAATAATTTTCTATATAATTTTGTTCTTAACACCGCTTATCCTTCGCCTTGTTGCGTTCGTCGGACCTGAAAGTTGCGGGGAATTGGCGAGGTCGTCGACTCGTCACATCCCAATAGACAAGTGTTCTTCGGATTTACGAATTACGAACCGTCATATCATATTTAAAAAGAGAAAAAAATTGGTACAGTAGTATTAAATGATTAGACCAGATAAAACAAACTCCACGAGAATCGGAGAAATCCGGCTAACAAATCCTCTCGGGCACCTTCTGAGAACTTTTGTGCTTCATATCATCATTTTTTCATTATCTTATTGTTAGTAAACGTATGAGATTTCGTGTCATCAGGGTTTTTTCAGCTTCTTCATAATGGAACGATTTGCACCAAACTTAAAAAGGCGAAACATTTTAAAATCCAAGAGGCATACCGTATGAAACGGGCAAAGTTTGAATGGTATTACTGCGTCGCGAAAACCAGTCAGAGCGCTCGTGTCTTGTGGCTGTGGTCTCGCCGCGACCAGCGCGTATACGGTAGTTTGTTTACCAAAACAAACAAAAACAGTGCAAAAACAGAAAAACAATTCAAAAAAGAATGTAAACAAACTAACGTATACGCGCTGGTCGCGGCGAGACCACAGCCGCAAGGCTCGAGCGCTCTGACTGGTTTTCGCGACTCAGTAATAGCATACAGAAAGAAATGTCGCCGAGTAATCTTCTATGTAGTTTCATTTATTTGCGATAATTAAAGAAAAAGGCAATTACCATATTTCCTCTAATATAGGCGCATGCGCTTCTATTGTTTCATTTAATCACAACTGCCGGGTATTCAGAGGTTTGCACACCGAACTTCGCTCGTCTCATGCTTTCTTGGTTAGAAAGTGTTTTGGCGAGTTTGGTGTGCAAACCTCTAAATACCCGACAGTTGTGAAGAAATGAAACAATAGAAGCGCATGCGCATACATTAGAGGAAATACGGTAGCAACTCTCTTTTGACTTAAATTTCTAAGATCATCTTTAAAAATTGACGGTTAAGTGCACAAAGAAGCCACCATCATCCTCTTATCTCTTCATCTTTCACCTCTTGGTGGCGAGTAAGGGGCGGAGCTTGTGGGCTATATAAGAAGAGGTGTTCGCTTCATTTTATAGCTCTAACGCATCTTAAAATGTTCCACATTCACCAAGAGAACCTCTCCTGCTCGGCGGACCTTCAATGCGCCCATCTACAGTATTCCAGTGTTCGAAGGATACGACTTCAGAAATCTGTGCTGTAACCAATTAATTAATTGACAATCAATTCTTCACTTCACGATCTATTTATCGATCATCATCCAAATGCGATACGGATATTGAATTTTATCGAATTTATCGAATACGGTTCAATTTTCAATAAGAAATAAATGATTATTTGTTCGTTAAAACTGGTTTTTGTGTTGTTGTTTGAGTCGCTATAGAACTGTTGAAAATAGAACCGATATGACACAAAACTGCTAGAGCATAGAACTTCTACGGCACCGAACTGATGTGGCATAGAACTGTTAGATACAATATGAAATTGGAAGTGATAGAACTGTTAAAAATGAAGCTTCTACCTGCTATTAGAACTGTTAAAAGTATAACTACTATTTTTAGCAGTTCTATTTCATAAAGCTTGAAACTGTCAAAAATTCCCGCAATTTTTAGCAGTTCCGAGCAAAAAAATCGAAAAAAAAATTTTTTTTTTGTAATTTTTTGGAAAAATTTTAATAATTTTTAAAAAATTCAAAAGTTCCCCAAATTTGTAAAAATTAACCAGCGTACAACTAGCTTCGTCTTCTAGATTCTATCTTCTAGATGCAATTTTCAAAAGAACTTTTGGGAAATTGTTTAAAAATTGTTTAAAAAGTTTTCTTGGAATGTAAGCTAACAGTTAGCTTCACTTTTTCGATTACAGTGCCACTTGGATCGGCATTTTTTTATTGGTTAACTACAGTAACAGACAAAAATAACTTATATTTTGTTTTGTTGACCTAAAAAATGTTAGATTTTCAAAAATTGCGAAAAAAAAATTCCAGCATTTTTTTTCAGAACTGTTATATTTACGCTTAAAACAAAGTATTAAATCTTTAAAAACAGTTTCTGTTAATTTTGAGTTGATTAGACCATTTTCAGCCGAGTTACAGCTCTTTGAATATCAGGGTTCACACGGGTAGAGTTGACTTGCCAGACCGCGGTGTAACTCGGCTGAAAATGGTCCGATCAACCCAAAATTAATTGAAATTGTACACTTAATGTGATTTATTCATTTTAAGAAAAAATCTGGAGTTTCTAGAAAAAAAAAATTTTTGTTGTAAAATTTGAAAAAAAAAAATTTTTTTTCGAAATTTTTGAAAAATCGGATTTTTTTTAGTTTACTAAAATTACTCAAGCAAATTTATTAATTTTTCAGCGTCTTAGCCTTCCTTCTCCGTTCAAAAGTAATACCCCAAATTAATAAAAAAAATACCTAAAATTTAAAAAAATAAATATTTTCTGGAAATTTTTTTTTCGAGGTTTTTGAAAAACCTGAAATTTGATTTTTTCCAAACTGTTCATAACTTTCTTTGCAATTTGTCAAATCTAGCCTTCTCCGTTCAAAAGTTATACCCCAAAATAAATAAATAAATAACCTAGAATAAAAAAAAATTGTTTTCGAAATTTTTTTTTCGATTTTAAGCTTCAAAAGCTCATTTTTTGAAAGTTAGCTGCACTGCAAATAGCAAACCTAAACAGAAGGAAAAAAAAAGAAGAAAGGATGATGACTGATAATTCAAGATAAGGAAGGCTACAAATTGTGGGATATCCCGTACGACCTATAAAAGTGATATTGCTGTGAATGGTTGGATTTTCACACAGATTACAGCGTCGTTTTTGAATTAGCTAGAAGCTAAAAAGAAAAACAGCGGCGTAAAAATAAATACGAACAAAATTTTTATTTTGTTGATACGTAATAATGAAAATTGTACTTGACGTTTATCCGTTTTTAGCCGTATTTTAGCTGTTATTTCTGTTTATCTGTGTGCTTTTCTGCCTGATGTCTACGGGAAATTCTGAATTGAAAAGAAAGTTAAAAATTGAAAATCAGGAAAAAAAAATTTTTTTCACTACTACAAAATTTTATAAAAAGTCGGGGGGAAATCGAAAAAAAAAATCGATAAATGCAAAAAAAAATTTTTTTTTGCTCCAAAAATGCTCTGATTAGCTTGAAAATCATAGAAAAAAATATTAAAAATACTTCTAGACCTGCTCAAATAATTTTTAGACTGAAAATTTGACTTTTAACATTTTTGAAAAAAAATAGAAACGAAAATCCCTAACTTTTAAAAACAGTTTAAAACATGTTTTTAATTCAAATGATTGACTCAACAAGCTCAAATTGTTCTGAAACTATGCCAAAAATACTTATGAACACGGCTCTTTTTAATATTTTAAAAAGCTTCATGGCTTAAAAACCCGGAAAAGATGCAAAAAAAAATTCTCAAAAAACTTTGAAACAGTAAAAAAAATAAAATATTTTTTTTCAGAAATTGCAAAAAATATGACATCTAGCTTGTAATTTAAGGACTAGCCTGTAATTAGGTTGAAAATAGAAAAGAAAACAAACTCGGCAATTAAAATTGCTCACTTTTCTAGTCTTTTGAACAGTTTTAGAGGTTTTTTGTTCATAACAATTTGTCCTTGTGGAACCACGTCGTCAAACTATTTCCGAAGAGACTAAACTCAGAGGCTTTTGCTGCGCGCATAGCCTTGACTGACAGACTATTGCTGGTCTGACTGGTCATTTTACTTTTATTATCCCCATATATTTACTTCTTCGATTCAATTTGTACTGTATTCAATCTGTTATGGATAATAAATAAATTCTAAATTCTAAATATAATATCGTGAATTTCAAAATCGCGTCACTAAAAAGGTCATCTTTATTTATAAAAGGTGTTGAGCCGCTTTTCGGTCGGACGAGCGGATAATTATAGTATGAGAAATGATGTATGAGGATGAAGGAGAATAAGTACAGTATACCAGTACGTAACGGGGAAAATCAGGAAGAGAAGAAAACAGAAATAAAAAAATGCAAAAAATGGGGATTTGGTGACGTGGTATAATAAAATAGAACTGTTAAAAATAGAACTGGTGAAGATAGAACTGCTGGGAATGGAACTGCCAGGACTATAATTGCCAGGAATAGAACTGGTGAGCCATATAACTGCTAGAGCTGCTAAGACATCAAACTGCTAAAACAGAACTGCTAGACCTGCTAGAACTGCCAAACTATAGAACTGTTACAGCATAGAACTGTCATGGCATAGAACTGCTAGAATTGCTCCTCCATAGTTCTATGTTGTAGCAGTTCTAGCTTGCCCATTGTCACCAGTTCCATTTTCACCAGTTTCATTCCACCATTTTCATTTTCACCAGTACCATTTTTAACAGTTCTATTCCATTGTACCACTGGCAGAGGTGATGATGTTTTTTATTATTTTAATGCAATGGAAAGGCAACGTGTGAGGGAAATCGATGAGGATTACTGTACCTAGAAAATGTATAAAATGGAAAATTAAACTTCAGATTGTAGACTTCCAGATGGATGCCGGTTAATGGGATTTCTGGAAAAAAAATGTGAAAAAAAAGAAAAAAATTTTTTAAACTTTTTCAAAACAAAAACGTACTTGAAAAGTTCATTTGCGTCAATTCTCGAAATGTCACTTGACCGCGAAGAAAATGCTCCAGAAGTGGCAAAATAGGCAGCGTTGTTGTAGCTGAAACAAAAAAAGTTTTTTTTTTGGATTTTTTGAAAAAAATGTTTTTTTTTTTTGATTTTTTTGCCCTTTTTAAAATTTTATGTTGTTATACTCGGTATAAAACGCTGCAAACTCGCTCCAATAGAACAAAAAATTTCGCATGCATTTGGAGTGAGATTCTGCGAAATCAGAGCGAAACATCGGCCACGGTCTCTCAATTTTCTGCACTCTCTCGTTGCCAACGTGGCCACGTCCACCACTGTGCGAAAGGAGCGCGTTTGCAGCGCTCCGTACTGAGCATAATTAAACAATTTTACTTACTCTCATTTCCTGACAAAAACGTTAAAAAAAACTTTTTTTTTTGGATTTTTTTGAAAAAAATTTTTTTTTGGATTTTTTTGTCCTTTTGAAAATGCTTCTTACCTTGTAAATTTTAACAATTTACTCGCCTAATCTCATTTCCTAAAAAAAACTGAAAAAACCTTTAAAAAAAATTTTTTGTTGGATTTTTTGAAAATTTTTTTTTTTTTTAGATTAAAAAAAAAATGTTTTTTTTGTTGAATTTTTTGCTTTTTTTGAAAAGCGTTTTGCCTTGTGAACTCTGACAGTTTACTTGCCTAATACCATTTCTTGATAACTATAAAATTTAAAAAATTGATTAAAAAAAATTTTTTTTTGTTGTTAAAATTTTAATTTTTTAAAAGTTTTTTTTGGTTATTTTCCTGCATTTATTTATTTTTTTTTTGATTATTTTTCTCTATTTTAATGTTTTTTGTACTTTAAATCGGAAAAGTTCAAAAGCTAATTCAACATTATAATTTCTAAAATTTGAAAAAAATTTTTTTTTTTCAAAATTAAAAAAAATTTTTTTCTTAATTTTTTAAATTATTTTTTTTAAATTTGTGTTAACCCTCCCGCTGTTTCTGAGCCCATATCTCACCTGATACTATGATCCATATGACTGGGCGAGGGAACAGGCGGAAGTGGGGTTGACGTGATTCTGAAACAATCGGATTTGCTTTTTTTTTTTCGTTTTCTGGTCTTTTTCGTGGCTCAGAGCTTCAAGTTTCAGGCAAACTCTAAACAAAATCAATTAGCCGCTTATTCTGCTGATCCCTAATCCCTCCCCTGCTCATCAAAAAAGCAAAGACCACGTATGTACCTTGGCGGGCTAGACTCTACTCCAAACGTGGTGCTCTTGCTGATATGATCGCCGTCAAAAGTTGTCGTCGTCCGTTGTTGTTTTTTCACGTATAATCTGACGAAAAGAGCAATAAAAATGAGCCAAAATTATTGATTTAATTTTTACCGTTTTTTATTGTCCTTTCTAATTCTCTCCACCAGATTGGCGACTCCCTCGCTTAATGGCGTCTTTTTGACCGCTAAAAGTAGTCCGATGAGGATTGGAATGAGTCGGATGGCTAGAAGTGTAATGAGCACTGCGAATGGGATGAAGGAGGACTCAATTTGAGGGTCACAAGTGTTCTGGAATGGTTTTTGGTGATTTTTTTTAAATTTTCCTGGTTTTGGAAGGGAAATTTGAGTTTTTGAGTGTTGTCTAGCTATACTTATAGTGAGAAACTTTATTGGTCAAATTGTAAACACTGGAAATGTTTTTTTAAGTTTCAAAAAAAAAATTGCAAAATTTTTCAAAAAAAAAAAAACATTTTTTTTTTCAATTTTGGCCCAAAAAAATTTTTTTTTCCAGAGATTGTTAGTTTCATTTTAAAACAGACTATTTTCTTAAAAAGACAATTTCACGTAATTCGAGCTTGTTCGGACAATTTTCAGCCAAGTTACAGCACTTTAGGCATCAGGTTCACAATGGTACCCTGATACTAAAAATGCTGTAACTCGGCTGAAAATGGTTCGATCGGTCCGAATTTGAAAAAAATCTGAATTTTAGACTTGCTACTTTGCTTTTGAAATTAAAAAAAATTGAGATTTGAAAAATTTGAAAAAAAAAATTTTTTAAATTTTTTTTTCAATTTTTGCCCAAAAATTTTTTTTTCAGAAATTGTCATAAATGTTTTTAGAACAAAGTATTAAGTCTGAAATTACGATTCCACGCAATTTAGGGTAGTTCGGACCATTTTCAGTCGAGTTACAGCACTTTGAGTACGAGGGTTCCCATCGGGTCAGTCAACTTTCAACTTGATGAAACTTATATCAAAGATTAACGAAACCGAAAAAAATCAAGAAAAATTGTTTAAACAGCGTAAAAAACAGTGTTGCGTTACTGCAACGCTGTGGCAAGTCCGCAGGCATCGGATCTCACGACAAGGTGGTTGGGCTGCCCGATGGAACCCAAATATTCAAAGTGCCGTAACTTTGCTAAAAATGGTGCAATTGACCCCATTTTGACAGAAATTGTGTTTTTAGGTCTTAAGTGATTTTTATTTTAAGTAATTTTGCAAATGTTTGAAAAAATAAAAATTTTTAAAATTAATTTTCGACCCAAAAAAGAATTTTTTTTGGATCAAACATTTTTTTTCCCAGAAACTGTCATCTTTATTCTTGAAGCAAAGTATTAGTTCCAAAAATACGATTCCACTCAATTTCAGGCTGTTAGGACAATTTTCAGCCGAGTTATAGCCTTTTGAGTACCAGGGTTCCAATCGGGTCAGTCAGCTTCAACGAAACCCTTGTAAAATGTGATAAAAAGACGGAAAACCGTTAAAAAACCCATGTAGTCATACTGTGATGTTGTGGCAAGTCCGCAGACATCATGTTTCACGACAAGGTGGTTTTTGGTGGAGAAAAAAAATTTTTCCTAAAATTTTTTTTCCACATTTTAAAAGTTGCCTATACTATTACTTTTATTCTTTTTATATTGATTGATGTTGTTTTTGTTGTTAAACACAAAAAACGACCACACGAATCTAGCGGCAATAGCAATGATGCCGACCCGTGTTTCTGAACGGAGCACCGCACCGCAGCAAAACAAAACAAAAGCACTCTCACCTTGGGATTAAGTTTCCTCCGATTGGCAGCGTACAAATTCAAATCAAACGTGCATCCCAGACCCATTTCCATCTGCTGAATGCCTCCAACGTTGTGCGGAATCGCGTGGTTCAGCAATTTCTCGGTGGCGTTCGGGAGCATTGACGAGTAGGGCATGAGGGCGAAGGTGAACAGGTTTACTTGGATGATGGCGTAGATTATTCCACAGGCGAGGGAAATCTGAAAAATACGGAATTTGTAAAGAAAAAACTTCTTCCACGGCCATCTTTCGAAAAAAAAAATTAAAAAAAAAAAAAAAAACAAATTTTATTTTTTAAATAAATGTTGTCCTTGTTTCACTTTTTAGCGATTCAGGGGTTTAAAAATGCCCAAAAAATGTTGAAAAAATTTAAAATACATAAATCATGAGAAATGAACGAAAAAATGATAAAAAAAAATTTTTTTTTGAAAATGTATGACAAAAATTTTTTTTTTTTAAATCTTACGCACATTAGGAATTTCGAGCATTAAAAAAAGAAGAAATCTCACCCAATAAACAACTCTCTTAGTCCCACTTGACACGTCACAACTAAAATATAGAATGGTTGCGATTGCGAGGAAGGCGAAGACGCCAAATTCCGAAAGCAGGTAGCATCGAAGCAGAGTTTTGTACTGTAACAAAAACCCCTTTATTATCCAGAGTAGTGGATTTTCAGCATTAGAACAGAAAAAATAACAAACATACGGTTCTCTCGCTGCTTAGCACCTCTAGCTCCTTGTCCGTCAACTGATAGACACCAAGGAACGGGCGTTCGGAAATCTTGGATATTTGAATCGTCTTGTCCAGAAAGTCAACAATGTGCTCGTAAACTTGTTTGTCCTTCCACGCGTAAATCGCCAGGATTAGGATGGAGATCTGGAATGAATGATTTCATCTTTTGAACTTTCTATTCTGGGAATCCCCTCCCCCGGCAAATTATCATTACCTACCTTTTCTGTACCTACTTTTCTTACCTACCAAAATAGAATACGTTCTTTACCAACTTTTTCTGTTACTTAATTTTGAAACTGGCAAAGGCCGAAAATAGTGATCTGGGAGGATTTGAAATCCCCCTACATGAATATCAAAGAGATGGAGAAAGAATATGGGCAAATTAAGCAAAAACGGTAATGGTAGGTAAAGAGCGTTTTTGATTTTGGTAGATAAAGATCATGGAACACGGCACCCCAGCCTTCCAAAATTGTTCCTACCTGGGGCATTTTTAAAACCCTAAGGCTCGGTCATTTTCTGACAAAAAAGTCTCGTTTTTGGATTAAAATGATGGTGTCATCCTGAATAATCAGATCATGATTCGAATTTCTCAAAAAAAGTAAATTTTCGAGTGAAAAAATAATTTCATTATCCGACGAACTTGGTGGCGCATTGGAAGACGGGGGAGGCGTGTGGTAGGTAATGATCAAGGTAGGTAACTGAACAAAGGTAGGTACAGAAAAGGTAGGTAATGATAATTTGCACCTCCCCTCCTCCCGACGTTTTGGCAAAAAGAATGTGCTTCAACTTTGTTTTAACTGCTTGGAGACTGTCTCCAGACTTTCCCAAGACGTTCTACTGCTTAGCTTGCAAATCAAATCTAACCAGCAAAAAACTCGAAAACCACGATTTTTACATACGCAACAAAAGGTTATGATAAAAGCGGCGCATTCGCCAACAAACTCTCGGAAACTTGTGGTTAATCATAATCATCTCTGGATTATTGCGCGTCCAGGAATCGAGTGGGTTCGGAAACAGTTTTTGACGGCTGGGTGAAGATTAGTGATAATCCGATAATCAGATGGCACAAAAATCAGGAAGAAAAAAAAGAAGAAAGGAGTTTTGAATTAAAAAAAAATTGAAGCAAAACAGAAGAATAGTCTGGAAGAAAGAGTCTAGGATGAGTAATTGCAGAGGTACCTAATTTTCAAATTCGTCATTCACTTTCGTACTGATTATTAAATTAGGTAAAGTATTAAAACCAACACCTGACTCATAACTCTTAAATCCATTTTGCACCGCTATGTTTTTAATACCACAACATTTATTATCCATCAAATTCTTGCAAATCAAACTATTATTTATATATTAGCTGAATAGCGACTCACAGCTTAAAAATTTGAAAAACTCACTCAAAAGTTATGATATACCGCCGCTAGATTTGCGGCTGTATACCCGCACAGGTGAAATGCGGTGGATGCATATAGTGTTCGAATTTTAATCATGACGTCCTTTTGGTCCATTGGACGGTATTTAATAAGTTTTTATTTATTTGTTGCATTAAAATAAATAAATTGAATGTATATACACAAGCCTGCGACATTTAGCGACTTTGCCCCTACTTTTTTCACTTTTCTTACAGGTTTTTTGTCTTGTAACGGCAATGATTTTTGCACTTCAGCTCTTCCAAATTTCGTGATTTTTGTGGCTAAATTAGTAAAATGTGTAAACGTCAATCAAACGACGCGGATTCATTAAATATTTGGAGCCTAATTTACATAAATGCACGATATGATTCAAATACGGACACTATATGCATCCACCGCATTTCACTTGTGTCTCTGAGCGACCCGGCGCGGGTGCGTGTTTTGTGCAGGGCAAAACCATACAAAATCGACAGTCTCCGAGCAGTCTGCAGACTTTCCCCGACTGGCCCATTCCCTCATGCCCCACCGTGTGTTGGAGTTTTGTGGTGTTGAATTTTGAATTTGCAAAAATCGACAAACATAGAAAGTCTAGAGTCTGTCTGCGAGCAGTTAAAAAGCAGTCTACTTAAAGTTTAACTATAAATAGCTTTTGTTAAACATTAATACTTCTTCGAACACTTTTCTTTCCTCTTCCGCCACCTTCCTAATCCGCTCTCCACCCTCTTTAGCAAGGTCAGAATGAAATAAATGGCAGTTTCCTCCCTCCCCTCCTCCCTGATAATCTCTGATATCATGGACTCAAGAAAGTGGGCGGAGTCCTGGAAGCTAGTATATAAAACAGGCGGAGCAGTTGGTTAACAAAAATTACTATTTCTTATTTTTGTATTTTCTAACCGTGTACCCAAAATGTTCCACATCCATCAAGACATTCACGGCTGCAACCCGACAGAGCTGATGGTGAAGAAGGTGCCGTTGAGCCGGGTGCCGAGCAACGGCGAGAAGAGGATCATTCAGCGAAATGTGGAGGATCGGCGACGTGGTTTCCGACGCTCTATCACTTCACTTTATTAATTTGAGTTTTCCTTTCTAATTTCCCTAACCTAAACATTTTATTTGTGCTCTCCCAATCATTGCGGGTTATGAAAAAAAAACAATAATAATAATAATAATAATAATAAATATGCTTATTTGTAAATGTCTCGTCTGTACATTACAAAATTATGAATGACTAGCCACCGGCTAGGTATTCAGCTAATTTCCGGCCAACGCTTCCGGTCTAGCACAATAGAAATATTTATGATTTTTTCTAAAAACCTCTTCAAATGTTCCCAAAGGTGAATTTTGATCTATTCGGATGTGAATACGGTAGGTGGTAATTACAGAGAACTCTGTGGCTTGTCCTGAGGATATAGAGGTGAAAATGTGTTGTGAGGAAACGCGGAAATAACGTGGAGAAAGCGCAGAGAAAAGGCCGAGAAAACGACTATGAAAGATCGAGGTAACGCCATGAAAATGCTGCGGAAAAATTGCGCTCGGGGTGATAGATGTGAATGCTGCGTTTTGCCCTGAGGGAACAAAGAGGAAAAGTTGAGGAAAGGCTGTGGATATTGCATTTAAAATACCGAATTTTTTTCACAGTTCACCAATTTTGGGTGATTCGGGTGAGATACGGTGTATTGAGGAAACAACGGCGAAGCGGGGTTCTGAGGAAAACGCGTTCAAATTCTCAAATTCCTCCACAAAGTTTGGTAGTTTTGAGCAATTTAGGGTGAGATAGTTTTTGAGGAAACCCTGAGGAAACGCTGAGGGAACGCTGAGGAAACGCAGAGAACACACATAGGAAACAGCGGTGAAATTCACAAATTTCTCCACAAAGTTTGCGACTTTTTAGCAATATGGGATGAGGTAGTGTCTTGAAGAAACGCCGAGGAAACGCTGAGGGCACTCTGAGGAAACGTTGAGGAAACGCTAAGGAAACGCTGAGGAAACGCAGGGGAAACGCAGGGGAAACGCCGAGGAAACGCCGAGGGAACGCTGAGAAAACGCTGATGGAAACGCTAAGGAAACGCTCAGGAAACGCAGGGGAAACGCAGGGGAAACGCAGGGGAAACGCCGAGGAAACGCCGAGGGAACGCTGAGAAAACGCTGATGGAACACTGAGAGAACCGCGTTTAAATTCTCTCAAATTTTACCGAAATTTTCGATTTTTGGGCAACTTTTGGCTAATTTTTGAATTCAAAATTTCGCAAAAGCCCACGAATTCATGAAAATGTGAACAGTGAGATAAAAGCTGTAAAAACGCAGAAAGACGCTGAGGAAACGCGGAGAAAACGCCGTTGAAACCCTGAGGAAACGCTGAGAGAAGAGCTTTCAAAATTCACATTTTCCCAGAATTTCCCGGTTTTTAGGTAGTTTAGAGTGAGATAGGGCTCCCGATAGAACGCCGAGAAAACCGTGTGGAAACGCTGAGAGAACCGCGTTCAAATTCTCTCAAATTTTACCGAAATTTGGGATTTTCGGGCAATTTTTGATCTCAAAAATCCGCAAAAGCTCACGAATTTATGGAATAGTGAACAGTGAGCTGCTAGCCGCTTGCAGTTTGTTTTTTTTTATTTGTCAAAATTTTGCAATGTGGAGGATTTGGTGGATTACGATTAACCGGGACGCGGTTTCCGTAAACAGTCTGGCTTGTAAATTTACACTAGAATTTCATTAAATCTTAATTAACTTCAATTGTTTAGTGACAGTGGATTACGGTAGCATAAAAAAATTTTAAGAAAATTTTTTTTGCAATTTTTAACAGTAAAAACTGACTAAAAATTGTCAAAAAAATACTTAAAAATTAAAGAAAATTAAGAAAAATTGGTGGAAAAAATTAAAAAAAAAAGTTTTTTTTTTTTCAAATTTTCCCGTTTCTGCAAAGTTCAAATCTCAAGTCTCAAAAAGCGCTTATTTTGAATTAATAGATCTGGAACACCCGTCCTTCCGACCAATGAAACAACAGGAAGATTTACTCGTCACAAACGAACGGGTAAGGTCGCCAGTATTATCCTTTGGCTTTTCTAACCGTCACAAGTATTTAGTTTGGAGGCGTAGATATTTACTAAATCTGACAGTAATTCCTGCTCTTTAAAGTGTATGTATTTGTTTTTTATATGAAACAGAAAAAAACGTTTTTCCCAAAAAAATATTTTTTTTTGCTTTTTTCATTTTCTAATCCTTTTCTTTTTTCTTTTGTATGTGTCAAAGTCGATTATTAATTAGAAGGGAATGACTCTTCACCGGCCAGGCGCATGACAAAAACCTCGGTTGACTGAAAAAAGTGGGCGGAGTCTTGTGGGAAGATATCAGTGAGCAGGTATATAAGCTTGGAGCCTCCCTCTTTTTTACATCCAATTGTTTTGCTATTCTTCTTCATTTTCTAATTCTTGTATAGCCATGTTTCACATCAATCAAGACGTTCTCACCGCCGTGGACCTTCACCAATCGGCAGCCGTGCGGAAAGCCGTTCAGCGAAGTGTCGAGGAGAAGCGGAAAGGATTTCGACGATGCGTTTCTGCGTACTATTAGAGGACACGTCACAAAATGCTTTAAACTGTACAAAAAGTCGATTGCGGGTATCTTTATCACACCGAGTTTAATATTTTTGAAATTCCCATTGTTCATTGTTATTTGTTGTTTTTCTTCTTTGTATTTTTGATATTTTTGAAAACCTTGTACAAAAACTAATAAAAATTGTATCTACTTTGTGTTTTAAGTTTGCAAAAAAGATTCCACCAGTGCAAAACCCGAACCCGGGACCTTGCGCGCGCCGGGCAAATGGGCTAACCACTCGGCCGCACACGCACGGAAGGAGTTCCGCACGAAGGGCAGTGATAAAGATGCGGTCGGCGGCCCAAGGAATGGAAACCTGCGTCTCTCAATTTGCAGCACTGTCTTGGCTGAAAACATGGTTTCAGAGAATGGACGGGCGGAATAAGGAAATTGTATATCTAGATTTAGATGGCACAAGTTCTAGAAAAGCTACTGTACGCCCGCCACAATTTAGGTACTTTGGTTTTCATGTTTTTCTCCTTCTGATTAATCTTGTTGCTCATCTGATCAACATTTTTAATCCTGCCCTTTAGCCTCTTTTTTGCTAAAAAGTTTTTTCAAAAAGCATTCATCCGAAAAAAGTGAACTCTTTTTTTTCTAGTCAAAAAGAATGTTGTTAGTTTGCAGCCAGTATGTACTCAAGTGGATATAATTATCCAAAAAAATCAAAACTTATTTCCGTGGGGCGGGGCCTAAGTTTGAGTTTAGGCCTAGGTTTAGCCCCAAAACCTAAAAAGAAGAAAAATGCTTACAAGTACAGCGCATTGAAGCGATAACGACAGGAACATTCCGACGGATTCCCGCCACGTTTGTGGTCCTTTGAACGTGACTTTTGGGTTCGAAGAAGCTGTACGGATTGGTGGAGCTGGTGGGAGAGCTGGTGGCACCATTTTGGGTTCATCGTCAAAGTCCATTACTGTAAGGAAGGGTATATTGGGTAGGGCTGAGAGAGAGAGAGAGAGATAGAAAAAAGTAAAATAAAAGGGTATAAAAATAATGAGTCCATTCATAGAAATGCCAAAAGTGACAAACAATTAGAAAAAGTGCTCCGATTGGTCTAAAGCATCAAATGCTCAAAAAATAATTAAAAAATTATTTTTTTTAATTTTGTCAAAGTTTTTCTGTTTCAAAATTTTTTAAAACCCTATTTCTTGTGTTTTTGCCTGATTTTTTGAGTTTTTGTGTATGTTATCAGTTTAAAAACCAAAAAATAAGAAGAAAAAAATTTGAATTTACCGCCACCTCGTGTACTCTTTTGGACGTTTAATGCAATCAATTTTAACAAAATTTTTGTTGTATTTCATAGCGCATAGTGTTTGCGGACTTGCGCCGCCCCCTAGGGGCAAAATGCGAAGTTTTGAGGGAACGGAGAGAAAACGGCCTGGAATTGTTTGCTGGGAGGGTTTTGAGCCCTAAAATTGTTAGAAAAAAAAATTGAAAATGCAAGAATAAAAATCATCCAGAGGAATTCGGAAATTTTAAATTTAAAAAAAAATGTTGAAAAAAATTATTTTTTTTCGAAATGGTATTTTTTTAATCGTACAGTCCCAATGATGCAGGTCAGTAATTAGTAGAATAGGGCGCACAGTTTCGCTTGCAATTAGGTTTTCGGACGACAGCCAGAAGTATTACGATGACGATAATAGCACCAGAGTGTCCTTTTTTTGGTGTTGGTTCCCTTCCCCTTCCGGACAGGATATAATGCATATTAGTATCTATAGGTGTGTATAAAGACCGTATAGTAAACGAAAAATGATTTAGAAAAAAAAACTAACGCATGTACGCAGCTAAATTGGTCCGCAAACACCATGAGGTAAAAATGCACAAAGCCACCACCAAGAAGTGGGATTTTTCTAAAAAATGAAGCCGTAAAAGTGTGTAATTTTGATGTGAAAAAATAGAGAATTTTTTTTTAAATTGTGGCTGGCAAAGTTTGAGACAATTCTAAAAAGTATTTTTTGAAAAAAAAAAATTTTGTGGAAAAAAAATTGCAAAAAAAAAAAATTTTTTTTTTCAATTTTTGCATTTTTCTCAAAAACTAATCCATGAACCTAGCATAACTTTTGTGTTAAAATTTAGAAAATTGTTTGAAAAACATTGTGACAAAATTTGAGATAATTCTAAGAAGCAGTTTTCGAGCAAAAAAGTTTTTTTGGAATAAAAAAAATTGTTTTTTCAAATTTTTGCATTTTTCTCAAAAAACTAAGTCATGAACCTAGCATAACTTTTGTGTTAAAAAATAGAGCATTTTTTGAAAAACGTTGTGGCAAAATTTCAAAAAATTCTAAGAACCAATTTTCGAGAAAAACATTTTTTTTCCAATTTTTGCAATTTTTCTCAATTTTTCAAAAAATTCAAATTTTCTCAAAAATGACGTCATTACAAGAAGCGCAGGGGTAAGAAAAAGCGAGTAAAAACGACGGATCATCCGAAATGGGACATAGGATAGAAAGAGACCACCTGGTGAGAAGGGAAACGACTATATACAGTCGAAATCTACTTATCGCACTTTTATGGCCGCAGTTTAGTGTTGGTGTTCGCCGGTGGAAATGGATGATTGTATGCATTCTTTTGCATTGCATTTCATTTAATTTCAAAGGGAAAAAGGAAGAAAGGAAGGAAGGAACTAGAAAAAGGAAAAGAAAAGAAAAGGAGGACCAAGGACACCGGGGGATGGTGAGTCAACAACACTCAACTTCTGGATAAGGTCAAATTGTCGTTAGGCGGTATGCTCATTAATTTAATTGAATTATTGTCAGAAACAACCGAATATCATGAAAAAAAACAGGAAAAAACCAATAAAAAACTTTTTTTTCAAAATTTTCGAAAAAAGTTGTTTTTTTTTTTGAAATTTACAAAAAAAAATTTTGTCAGTTTTAAATGCTTTTTGATACTATTTATATTGATAACTTACAAACACAAAAAGCACAAAAAATTGAGAAGAAGTTTCTCAAAAATTATTGGCCATTGTGCATTTGTGCGTCGTGGTGTTTGCACAAAAATTGTTTTTCGTTAAAATATGAAAATGACGTGTTTTTTTTGAATGTTTTGCTCGTTTTTGGTAGTAAAATGATGTCAAAAATAGTTAAAAATAAAAATAATGACAAGCAAAAAAAAGAAACAAAAATTTTTTTTTTTTTGGAAATGTTGTTTTGCGTTAATTTTTAGTTTTTTTTTTCATTGTGGCGGGCCGACAGTATGAAATTAGACAGTTGCAACAAAAAAAAACAGTGTTAATTAAATCCAAGTGAAAAACCGAAAAAAAAAAGTTTTAAAAAAATTGAAAATTTTTCGAAAAAAAAAAAACGTTTTTTTCGGAAATTTACATAGTTAATTGTACTTTTTTTGACATTTAAATGATTACTTACATCCACAAAAAGCAGAAAAAAGCACACAATAAGAGAGAAAAGTTCAAAAATTACGAGCCAGCTAGTCTGTGCATTTGTGCGTCGCGGTGTTTGCACACAAGTTTATTTTTACCGTAAAACAGGTAAAGTTAAGTAGTTTTTTATATATTTAAAAGTATTTCGATTTCAAATTGCATTAAAAAACTGAAAAAAAAACAGCAAAAACATTTTTTTTTGAAAATTTTTCGAAAACATTTTTTTTTGTTATAGTCTATTTTTTTTTATCCAATTTTTTTTTAGAAATTTCAACTTTAACACAATTTAAAAACTAAAATCCTTGTATTTTGACGTTTTAAACATTTGATTTCTTTCCAAAAATAACAAATCCACTTTTTTGCAACCAACAAGCTACAAAATGACGAAATAGCAAAATCATCATTAAAATCATCATAAAATCTAAAAATTGTTAAAAATACGCAAAGGGGTTTTAAATTAAACAGAGTAAAATAGCAACACGTTTAAAAACGCCAAAAATCAATACTTAATTAATAGAGTAGTGGTCCCGCTTCGAGTGAGGGAGGACCGAAAAGGAGTGTGGTGGAAAGAAGAGTGGTGACCATGGTGAGGTGGAAATTAGAGGGTAATCGGGTTTACGGGTTTACGGACGAGTGGGAGGACCAGAAGAGACATTTTGCGAAAGAGAAAAGGTCATTTGAGGGTTGCCGGGAGGAGGACCACAATTGAGGCACTTTTACTTGGAAACTGGGTCATTTTGATTCATTTTGATTCAGTTTGAAAATTTGAGGCATTTAAGCCATTCGTTTCTGTGTTTCGAAATCTTCAGATCACATGAGAAGTCAGAAAATGCGCCCTATTGGACTTTTTGAGTAAAGTCGAAAATTGAAGGCTAACGGTAGAAAATTTGGCGGTACAAGGCCAATGGGTGATTTATAATGGCATAAACTTTAAACGAAGTAGAAATTGAGAGAAATCGACAATAAAAAAAAACGAAAAAAAGTATAAAAAATTGTTTTGTTTCAATAATTTTGAAAATAAATTTTTTTTTTTGAGTTTTAGTGTTGGTTTTGTAGCTTTTTAAGCACTAAAATATTTTTAACAAAAAAAAACACAAAATTTACAATTAAAAAAACAATGAAATCTTTTAAAAAATTGAAAAAAAAAATGTTTTTTTTTTGGAAAATTGGAAATTAAAAAAAAAATGAAAAAAAATTCCAAAAAAACAATTTTATTTTTAATGACTCCTTAGAATTTTCTCAAACTTTGCTACAGCATTTTTTTTTAGAAATTTTTTTATTTTTTGACATTAAATTTATCCATTTTATGACGTCATTTATGAAAAAAAAAATATTTTTTTCAGAAAAATTGTAAAAAAATACTTTTTTTTTTCTGATTTTACCTTTTTCTAAGCGTTTATTGAATTTTAGAACTATAAAAATGTCTCAAACAAAATAAAAAACCTAAAATTCAACAAAAAAAGATTTGAAAAATTCTAAATTTGTTGAAAATTCAAAAAAAGCCAATTTATTTTTTTATTTTTCGCACAATTCTAACTATTTTAACAGTTCTGCGTTATCACACCATAATACAACCAAAAAAAAAAACCGTGTTTTTTATCATCTACAGTATCTGGGAGATCTGTGATAAGAAGTGGGGTGGAAGAGGGTAATTAGCCTAGATAAAGTGCTACGTTTGCAGGAAAGCAGGTAGGTGATAATAAAGATTGTAAAATAAAAAGAAACAAAATGAAAATAATAACTAAACTTCTAAGAGAACAATCAAGATTCGGTTTTGTTCAATTACAAAGCTACCGTTTTTTCAGAACATTTTTAGCATTTAAACCTTGAAAAAAAATACATTTTGGGAGTTTTTCCGGTCTGTTTAGATCTTTGTTCGGCCAAATTAACGTTTGCCCAAAAAAAAAAATTGCCGAGGGAAAAACTTGAACCCTGGCCTCTCCCACAGCGGCCAAACACAGGTGAACTGCGGTGGATGCATATAGTGTACGTATTTGAATCATATCGTTCATTTATGTAAATTAGACTCTAGATATTTAATAAATCCGCGTCGTTTGATTAACGTTTACACATTTTACTAATTCAGCCACAAAAATCACGAAATTTGGAAGAGCTGAAGTACAAAAATCAGTGCCGTTACTAAAAAAAACTTGTAAGAAAAGTGAAAAAAAGCAGTAAGAAAAGTGAAAAACCAAATGTCGTAGGCTTGTGTATGTATATACATTCAATTTATTTATTTTGATGCAAAAAATAAATAAAAATGTATTATATACCGTCCAATGGACCAAAAAGACTACATGATTAAAATACGGACACTATATGCATCCACCGCATTTCACCTGTGAAGACGCGAACCACTCGGCCACATAACCATATTCTAACAAGGGCGCGAAGGGCAGTGATAAGTTTGTGCTCGCCGCTTGCATCTGGGATTTGTTTAAAAAACTAAAAACGAGAGACCCAGAGAAAAAAACTCTGCGTCTCTCGCTTTTCCACACAGTTTTGACAGGAAATTAGTAAAATAGCTCGATGAAAAACAGTCATCGTATAATGAAATTAACCGGAAAACAGTGAATACGATGCGACCCGATTCAATTTGGAAGAACAGGTTGAATTGGAATTGAGAATGAAATTAGAGGCAACGGGATAGATATTCAAATCGGAGGAGTGGACCGCCTGGTGTCGATGATCTGAAGCCAACTGTGTGTGACTGTGTGTATGTGTCTGCGACTCTTTCGATACGATCTGAAGGCGTCAAGGACGAAAACGGACGGACGTCTTCTACTACCGGCCAACCCGACCGTAGCAGCACGCATCGTAAACGGTTGAGCGCCCCTCCTCCTCTCTCTCTCTCTCTCTCGTTCTCTCTGGCTAGTTGGAACCAGAAGAAGAAGGCCGCCGGGAGGGATCGATTTGAAAGTGATAGTGTGAGAATCGGGACGATTTGGACAACAAGTTGATACGAGGAACTTATCGCCCCCTACCCCCCTTACCCCTTCCCCCACCTCAAAAACCCCAAACCCAAAAAAGAGGCAAGTGGCCTTGGGTGTGCACCAATTATCGTTCTGGTAGATCAAAACCTGGACATAAAACGTGGAATTATTGTGTTTTCAATCGACTTGCGACATGAGAACGAGAGACTCCGCCCACTTATTTGTGCGCTACCTGTCTGCGTCTCTTCAAATATCACTGTGTTCGCGTGGTCGCCCTCAAAAAGGTGGGCGGAGTCTCGCGTTCTCATGTCGCAAGTCGATTGAAAACACAATACCATAAAGAACGGGGCGCGCCGCGCCCCGATCATATCATCGCCCTTCGTGTGTTCTTTTCCGAGCGCAATGATGGCTCAGTGGTAAATTTTGCGGCCAGGAATCCGAGGATCCGGGGATCAATTCCTCATGGCGCGTTTTTGGTTTTGTTGGTGTTTCGTAACGTATGAAAGGTAATTATGTACATTTTGGATGTAAGAAAATAGGAAACTTACCTTGTTTGCTTGGTATTGAAGACAATGGACAATTATCTGACTGGTAGATCAAACTACATTAGGGTAATAAAAGGAAAAAAAGAAAACACAATCTCTGGGGTAGATCAAAAGTTTTCATTTACATAACTACAAAGGCCCATACTTTTTTGAGGTTGTGTTTGCGGACGGACTCGCTCGTGCTCTGTCAACCGTAACCGTGGGATAATTATTTTTCAAGCAAAACATTAAAAATCGATAGTACAACGGAATAGAAGTTTTGAAATTCTTACCACGGTCAAAAATTGAAAAAAAAATTTTTTTTATCAAAATTCAAAAGAAAAAAAATTTCTTCAAAAAATCCAAAAAAAAAAATTATTTTTTAATTTTATCTTTCTTTTTAAATTAAAGTATCAGAGAGAGCTAGAAACTAAATTTCCGTTAAGTTAAGCTTGATCGCACAATTTTCAGCCGAGTTATGCCACTTTGAGTATCAGCGTCCCATCGGGTAACCCAACCACCTTTTCGTGTGATCTAGTGTCTGCGGACTTGCCGCAGCGTTACAGTATGCCAAGTTGTTTTTTTAATGGTTTTGGGCAATTTTTCATTATTTTGCTCGGGTCGGTCGATTTTAAAGGAAATTTGATGAGGGTCAAAGTTGGGTTACCCGATGGGTATCTTGATACTCAAAGTGCTGTAACTCGGCGGAAAATTGTAAAAACCAACTGAAATTGACTGAAATGGCATTGCTAGGTACAATACTTTATGTTAAGAAAAATATAAACTTTCGAAAAAAAAAAATTTTTTTGAGAACATTTTTTGGTCAAAAACTCAAAAAAAAATTGTTTTTTTTTCAAAAATTTCAAAACTCTATTTTGCTTTTTAAAATAAAATATTAAAGCTAACAACTAGATTTCAGTTGATTTTAGCTTGATCGGACCATTTTCAGCCGAGTTATGCCACTTTGAGTATCAGGGTCCCATCGGGTAACCCAACCACTTTGTCGTGAGATCTAATGTCTGCGGACTTGCCGCAGTGTTACAGTATGACAAATTGTGCTGTTGTATTGTTTTTACACAATTTCTCGTTGCTTTGCTCGGTTTTCCCGATTAACAATAACATTTTCATGTGGGCCAAAGTTATCTTGCCCGATGGGTACCTTGATACTTAAAGTGCTGTAACACGGCGGAAAATGGTACAAACAGACTGAAATTGACTGAAATGATATTGCTAGGTTTGATATTTTGTGCCAAAAAGAAATAAAAAGGTTTGGAAAAAAATTTTTTTTTTTTGCATTTTTTTTTTTTGAAAATTTTAAAATTTCAAAAATTTCAAAATTGACTGAAAACTTCTTTGCTTTGTTTTTTTTTTTTGAAAAACTCACGTGAACGCAAAACTCCTACCCGTCCTCAATTCCTGTGCCTTAAAATCCGATTGCACCCATCTGTGTACTCAACTCAACCTCAATCCTTTTTAATCCTTATTCCTCATTCTCTCCTTTCAAATTCCCGAATTTCCAATGGTTTTCAATCCGAGAACACTCACTGAATAGAAAAGGAAAATAATCCGGGTTCTCTTGCAACGAAAATTTTGGAGGGAAAATTGGAAATTAGAATCAGAAAACACGAGAAATTGAGATAAGAATAGAAAAGATTACGGATAGGATAAAAAAGATTACGTTAATTAGATTATGATAAGTATGTATATATAATTTGATAATATATGATTGATTAGGGACAATAAAATATGAGAAAAGTTGGGGATGGTCATTGAACCGATTCGCGTGGAAGGGAAAACTGTGAACTTAGAAAATTGCTCTGAAACACGTGGGACAGTCATTTTTCAACTTTTTTCAGCGGTCAGGAGCTTAACATTTCTATTTTAATCGTGTTCACAGAGATATCTATGAAGCAAATCAAAATTTAGATCTTTTGTTTTGATTGTGTTTGTGAGGCTTATTTAAAAAATTAATAAAATTCAGACTCTTTGCTCTAAAAATTTAACAAAAAAAACAGCCACAATGGGGGAATTTAGGCCTTTTTGCCTTTTTTGGGTTGCCAGGTGCTTAAATTGTTTGTTTTAGTTGTTTTCACAAAGCTAGCTATAAAGCGAATCAAAGTTTTAATCCTTCGCTTTAAAATTGCAGGAAAACTACCACTATGGGGAATTTAGGCCTGAATTTTCAAACCCCTATTTCTCAGTCATTCTTCAACTTTTCCGGATGGGCAGGCGCTTAAAATAATTCTTATGATTGTGTTTGCAAGGTTAAAATA
The DNA here is from genome assembly GCA_963572235.1 of Caenorhabditis japonica. Taxonomy (NCBI): domain Eukaryota; kingdom Metazoa; phylum Nematoda; class Chromadorea; order Rhabditida; family Rhabditidae; genus Caenorhabditis; species Caenorhabditis japonica. The sequence goes on along the minus strand of OY754343.1, from coordinate 17,254,178 downwards.
AAAAAAATTAATAAAATTTAGACTCTGGTTTTGCAATTTCAGCAAAACTTGAAACTTTCGATTTTTTCAGAAAATCGATAATAATTTGCTTATTTTTCAACCGATTTAATCGCGCAAGCTTTTAAAATGTTCACAACCATTTTTGGTAAAAAAAAACTTAATTTACTCAAAGTTTAGGGAAAACTGGATTTCAGACAATTTCAAATTTTCAAATTTTTCAAAAAAAATTTTTCAGCCAAAAAAAAAAGGTTTTTTTTGAATATTTAAAACTTAAAATATAGTTTTATGACGTGAAACTGTTCAAAAACACAATTTGCCATACTAGGGGGTCTGCAAACATCCGATCTCACGACAAGGTGGTTGGGTTGCCCGATGGGGACGCAGATACTAAAAGTGGTGTAACTCGGCTGAAAGTTGTCCGATCATGCTGAACTTAACAAAAATTATAATTCTAGAGTCTAAAATGCAATTTTATAAGAAAAAAAGTTTTGAAAAAAATTTTTTTTTTTTTTTCGAATTTCGGATAAAAAATTTTTTTTACTCCAAAATTTTTTTTTTGGAAATTGTCATAATTATTCTTAAAATAAAGAATTATAACTGAAAACATTGTTTCAGTAGATTTTGGCTTGACCGTACCATTTTAAGCCGAGTTATCCAAATAGGAACCCCACGGGTACCCAACTAACTAGAAAAAATAAAAAAAAAGGAATGAAAGTTGAAGTTAAGAAAATTTTGAAACAGAAAAAAAATTAAAAATTTTTTAGTTTTTGTTTTATTTCTCATTTTTGTAAGATCTAATTTGATATGGTTTAATCTTCATTTCCAAACAAAAGGCACATAAGTTTAAAAAATGGGAAAAATTTGTTTTTTAATTAAAAAAATTACAAAGAAAAAAGAAAAACACAACAAAACACTTGAGCGGTTTGGGATTTTTGAGGGCGATTGGGATGGGGTGCACAGCGACAGGATGTTACAGTGCTGGCTCACTTATTACAGTACGTTGGGACCTAATAAATTATAGGGGGAGGGGAGTGGTAAAAAAAACCAATAATGCGAGATCTTCAATCAATTACAACTGCAAATCTTCGAGCTGCTTGAGCAGGTTCAGCTGAGAGTTGCGCTCCTCCGTCGGTGGCTCCGCGTTTTCAGATGACGCGGCACGGAGTTGACGTTGGTTTACTTCGGACTGCAAAAAAAGTTTCAAAATTCGAAAAAAAAACGGGTTCAAAAACTCACCACTGGTTGATGTTCAGCTACTGGATTTGTCTGTCTGAAAAAACGGAAATTTTTGAATGAAAACGAGATTTTGTTTTCGATTTTTGGTGTTTGCGGACCGACCTACAGTAATCTCGTTTTTTATTTGTATGACATTTTTGAAAAAAAAAATTCTAAATTGGCTTTCCGTATCCTCATAAACACCAATAAATCAAAAAAGTACGTGAGAAGTTTGAAATTTTTTGAATTTTTGGTGTTTGCAGACTTTTGGTGTTTGCGGACCGACAGTAATCCCGTTTTTAAATGTTTCATACCTAAGAAATTTGGAATAAAACGCAAAAAAAAGAAGCTCGAAATTTTAATTTTGGCAGAATTTTGGTGTTTGCGGACATACAGTAATCTGGTTTTTCATTTTTTATGAAATGTTTGAAAAAAAAATTCTAAATTGCCTTCCCGTACTTTCGTAAACACCAATAAATCAAATAATACGTGAGAAAATTTAAATTCGCACTTTTTTTTGGCGTTTCCAGACTTTTGGTGTTTGCGGACCTACAGTAATCTCAATTTTAAATTTTTTGTTAATATTTTGAATAAAATTTTCAAAATTAGCCAGGAAAAACATTAATTAGCGTCTCGTTGGCTCAGTAAACACTTTAAAATTAAAAAAAAAAAAGCTAGAAAGTGTTGAATTTGCTAATTTTCGGTGTTTGCGGACCTACAGTAATCTCGGTTTTAATTATTTAATTGAATATTTTGGGGGAAATTTTCTAAATTACGTATAAAACTATTAATTTTCACCACGTAAATGCTAGAAAACTTAAATTTACGAGATTTGGTGTTTGCGGACCTACAGTAATTCCAATTTTGAATTTTTAGATACATTTTTTTCGTTAAATTGCAAAATTAGGTAGAGAATTTTAAATTTTCTGAGGCTACAATGAAAAACGAGAAGTGTTCCAAAAAAATGAAATTTCGCTGATTTTCGGTGTTTGCGGACCTACAGAAATCCCAAAAACACACCGAATTTCCATATTACGTTAAAATTTGATTAAAACGAGCAAAAAACTGACGAAACTAATATTTTAAGAATAAAGCTTCTAAAATGAAATTTTTGACGCGGATATGGCTATTAGCTGTTAGCAGATGACCGGCGCAAAACAAAAAGCTCACGTCTTGCGTCCAAGTCGCTGTCCACGTCTCGCCTGTCCTCTAAACGGTCTTCTGCCGACCGGACGTCTTCTCGGTCGTTGACACGTCACACAGAAGATTCGCACCGGCTCATTTGCAACGACATTGTTTCTGTAGTGAAGTGACGGCCATGCGGGACACTGTCCGTTTCGGATGGCAAACGCGGTGGACGGGTTGAATTCGCAGTGTCCGTTAAGCGGGTTGTAGTGAGCGATCTGAGCAAGAAGAAAGTTATTGGCGCTCTATTGCACTGCTGCGGTGTCTCCTAGTCTGCGTCTCCTCTCCGGGAGAGCACCCACCGCCCACCACCCTCTCACTGTCTGCTTCTTGTCTCTGGGAGCGCGTCCGCCAACTCCCACCTCTCATTCAGCGGCACGCTCTCTCACCTCGCTACTCTCTCGCTGTCTGCGTCTCCACAACTTACAGCACAATTGAACTCGTGGCACGTTCTCGCGCACTGATCCACGGTGACAGCAACGGCAAAATGGGTGAAGGTGAGCCGGGATGGTCCGCTAATTGGTGTGGAGATGTAGAAGATTGAGGAGGCGCAAGTGCCAGATCGCAGACTCTGTCCTTGTTGTGGTGGGAATCGTGGCGCAGCGGTGGTGGCCGGCGGTGGTGGTGGTGGTGGGGGACGGCTGAAAAATTTTGAAATTGAAGTCGCTCTATCGCACTTTTTGGGAATTTTCTTTCTCTAACACTCTCCACAATCTATTCCTCTCCCGCTCGCCGTGAAGAGACGCAGATAGCGAGAGTGCGAGAGTGTGTGCAGTTGGTAGAGACTCTCGGAGGCGCAGAGTTCGAGTGGGCGAGAGAGAGTGAGCCACAGGCAGAGGATTTCTCTAACCATGTCCGCTCCACCTGCGGCGCACTCTCTCACTTTGGGGATCCTCTAATAGAGGCGCACTCTCTCGCAATGTATCGATTCTGCGTCTCCTTTCCGCGCACACTGTTACCCCTCTGTCTAGCTGTCTGCCTGACCAGAGGATTCCTCTAACCGCCTCGGCTCCTCTTGCTGTCTGCGTCGTTGCCTGGCGGCCAAGAGAGTGTACATACCACTGGTGAAGGATTTCTCTGGCCTCCTCTGCTAGTGGTGTACTCTCTCGCTTGTCAGAACACGCGAGAGCGAGACAGTTGGAGAAATCCTTCGCCCGCGCTGCATTCTCTCACCGCACTGTCTGCGTCTCGCCGCGTCTATCATAGGGCGAGACAGCGCACCGCTGGTAAAAGCGAGACTCGCCCACTTTCTCGTTGTCTGCGTCTACAGGACGGCACCGCTGCAAGAGGATTCTTCTAACCGTCTCTCCTCCTCCTCCTGCGGCGCACTCTCTCGCCCACCTTCTCATTGTCTGCGTCCCCGGTAGTGCGATAGAGCGCCAAACCAAAAACTTACGTGGCAAACGTTGGCTGTGGTCTGAATGGCGCCTGGGTGAATGGAGCCTGGGTGAACGGCGCCTGGGTGAACGGCGCCTGGGTGAACGGAGCCTGGGTGAATTGTGGCTGCGTGAACGGAGCCTGAGTGAACGGAGCACGCGTAAACTGTTGCGGCTGGAACGGTTGCGGCTGGAATGGCTGTGGCTGGAACGGTTGAATCGGTCGGATCGGTTGTGGTTGTTGTGGCTGAAGGACTCGTGGCGGAGCGGTTGGCGCGATTGGCCGAGCGAACTGTGGTGCAACTGTGGCGACGGTGGCGGCGGGCTGTGGTGGCACGAATGGTGGGCGGGTGCTGAAATCGGATTTTTTTTGGGGGAATAAAACCCTTAGAAGCGTCTTACACAGGTGGAAGAGTGACAAACGGTGCTGGTGTGGTTTGGACGAATGGAATTGTTCGGATTGTGGTGACCGGTGCCGGGGGTCTGAAAATGATCAATTGGGTGCGCTCTCGGTGTTTGCGTACCTGGTGGGTCTGGTGACGGGCGCCTTGGTCGTCTTCTTCTGCTCTTTCTTGTCACCGCCCGGACGGTATGGTTTTGGCACGAACAGGATCTTCTCATTGTCGGCCGATACCACGTTGTTGTCGTCGTACGCGCCGAACGGGTCCTGGACGTTTGGTGTGTTGTCAGCTGAATAATGATTGTCAGGTATTTGATGTCTGTCCCGCTACCCGCGTCTCCATTCCGCGCACACTCTTGCCGCACTGTCTGCGTCTCGTCTCGTCTATCATAGGGGAAGGCAACGCGCCGCCGGTGGGGATGATTAGAGAAAGCATCTACCAGAGGCACACTCTCTCGCTAAATCTTTAGCTGTCTGCGGCTGCTTTCTGTGTACACTTTTCGCGCACTGTCTCGCTGTGTGCGTCTCGTCTCGTCTACCATAGGACGAAACAGCGCGCCGCTGGGGGAAGCGCTTACAGAAACTCTCCACTAGCGGGGCACTCTCTCGCACTTTCACTGCCTGCGTCTCGTCTCATCTATCATAGAGCGAGACAACGCGCCGCAGGGGAGGGGTTTAGAAAAGTCCGTCACCAGCAGCGCACTCTCTCACCAAAGCTCTCGCGTCCTGCGTCTCCTTTGTGCGCACGATTTTTTCGCACTGTCTGCGTCTTGTCTTGTCTATCATAAGCCGAGACAACGCGGCGCTGGTGGAGGCGACTAGAGAAACCCTCTGCCAGCAGCACACTCTTTCGCTAAAGATCTCGTTATCTGCGTCTCTTTTCTGCATACACTTTACCGCACTGTCTGCGTCTCGCCTTGTCTACCATACAACGAGACAACGCGCCGCTTGTGGAAGCGAGACACCTGCGTGACACCAAGACGTCATAACTTAAAAACTTACGAGCCACCTCAATCTGCCCTCCGTCCACCTCGTTGAACAATTCTCGGCGTACTCCGTCGATCGTTCCGACGTCTAAAAGTTGGCCAGTTAGTTGTTGCAACGTGTTTTATTCTATTCGTATGTATTACATGTTTAGTGGCTACTCACTCAACCGTCTCGCCGCCAACTCAAACAATGGGAATGGAAAAGAAAAGAAAAGAACAGAAAAGAACAGACTTTTGAAGAAAAAAAAATGGTTCGGATAGTCGACGTCGACGACGACGACTAGTTGACGGTTGGTCAGGCGTACCGTACTATAACTCACAAATCTTGAACTTTTCATCTTGTCCAGGCTCGTCGATCGCTCGTTCCACGACGGTTCTAAATTGAAAAAAACAAATTAGAGATGTGGAAAATCGAGAGACGCAGAGTTTCGTTGCAAGGCGACACGAGGTTTATCATTCCCATTGCGCGCATTGTCCAGACCCGACGCTGTGGCCGAGTGGCTAGCCCACTCGCACTTGGTGCCAGAATTCCCCGGTTCGGGTTTTGCAGAATGGGAAACTTTTTTGCAACAATAAATGAGTGATAACTCACTTTAGTTCTTCCTCTTGTGCCGCAGCGACGCCGAGCATGACGGCCAGTAAGAGCCATCCCTTCATTTTTGCTGAAAATTTGAAAAAAAAAATGAGAAAATGTCGAGAAAACAAAGAAGGCAGGCGGGTATACCCCAACCTAAAAAGACACGAAAATGATAGGATATAAGTGATAAGAAGGTGGAACTGGATTATTATCATCATCCTCTTGTTTCAATTTGACGCAAAACTTCCGTGATCATCGTGATTTGCAAGCAGAAAAAAAGGACTTGATAGCGAGAAAACAGCGACAAAACTGGCCAGGTTTTCAAGGCGGCGGGCAGCGGGCGACGGACCTGGGCGTGGGGTGGTGGGGGTGAAAACGCGAAAAATGGGCGGAGTCATGGGTTAAACTGTTACCATTTTGTTACAATTTTCAGTTAACTTTCAGGTCATTATTACTCAAAGTAAAACTGTGCAAATAGCAATAAAAAATCAGTTTTGTGAGACCGAAAACTGGATTTTTTGTAGGTTCTTGGAGAGACGATGATAAGAATAATTTATGAGTGTACATATTTCAAAAAATCCAGAAATTTGGATAAAGAGATGATAAGAGGAAAAACACACTGGGTCAGGTTTATTTTTGCATGGATTTTTGGAAACTTGATAAAAAATTTTTCTGCATTTTCCACACTTTTTCACACACAAGGAAAGTCATAAAACACCAAAAAAAAAAAATGGAAATTTGCCCATTTTTGGCAGAAAATTCCAAAAAATCGCTAAAAACCTTCTAGATGATGCAAGTGCGCTCAATCGCTAAATTTTGGTTTTTTTAGTTTATGTTATTTTCAATGTTTTTTGACGTTTTAATTGTTAAATCTTATTGTAAAACAGTTAAAAGTGTTGGAAAATCAAACATTTACTGAGAAAAAAAAAACAAAAATCGCGAAAAAAAATTGTTTTTTTTTTTTTAATTTTTTAATGTTTTGCATTTTCCACACTTTATACATAAAAAAGCACTTATGCGACACATTATTAGCGTATAAAACTTGAAAACCGCTCATTTTCCCTCAAAAATTCCAAGAAATCTCTAAAAAACATTTCTAAATGATGCAACGGCGCTCTATCGCTAAATTTTAGTTTTTTGCGGTAAATTATGGTATTTTCAATGTTTTTCGGTATTTTGAAGGTCTGGTTTCCTTGCAAAACAGGTAAAAGTGTTGTGAAATACAAAAAATTTCTAATAAAAAAAACAAAAATTAGGAAAATTTTTTTTTTAATTTTTTGAAAAATTTTTGTATTTTCCAAATTTTTTTACATGACAAAATCTGTTTTTCCACACATCGATAGCGTAAAAAACTTAAAAACAGCACATTTTCGCTTTAAAATTCCAAAAAATCGCTAAAAACGCTTCTAGATGATGCAAGCGAGCTCTATGGCTAAAATATGGTATCTTCAATGTTTTTTGGTGTTTAAAATGCTAAAACACATTGTAAAAAAGATAAAATTATCGGAAATGAAAAAATCTTTCAAAAAAAAAGTTTGGAAATTTTTTGAAATTTTTTTTTCGGAATTTTTCGAATTTTTTTAAAAACATTTTTCTCATTTTTTAAACAGAAGGAAAAACATAAACCATCAAAAAGCTGGAAGTTTGCCCATTTTTCCCCAAAAATTCCAAAAAATCGCTAAAAACACGTTTAGACGATGCAACGGCGCTCTATCGCTAAAATATGGAATTTACCTTTTTTTGACAATTTAAACGTTAAAACTCTTATTGAAACAGCTAAAAAAAATTTGGGATTAAAAACACCCAAAAACGGCTCTGGGCCGTTTCGAAACTTTTGTGCGTTTTTGCGGTGTACTAGTGTATTTTGATTTCCATAATTTCCACAAAAATAATTGATAAAAGCAAAACAAAAAACCAAATGAGCGTGCGTTTTGGTGTCAATTGGCAAAAAACGCTACTCAAAAATGCAAAAAAGTTTCGAAACGTCCCAGGGCCCCAAAAACCCCAAAATTTTTTCGAAAAACCCAAAAATTGAGAAACATCGAGTTTCTAGGGGATCTAATCTTAAATTATGGTCATTTAAAAGTTGAGACTCTTTGTTAAACAGGCAAATCCCCCGAAACACCCCGAAAATACCAAAATTAAGAAAAAAAAACAGTGGTTAGCGATAGAGCGCATATACCTAATTAGCCTGGCTAACTTGATACGGGAAGACCACATTCCAAGTCAGTATTATTCGTCAAACGAAATAGAAAGAAAACAAGAGAACAATACGAAAAAAAACGAGATTACCTTGAGAAAGTTGTGTTTGAGATTTCCTTCAATCAGATAATTGGAAATTACCAATAAAAAAGTATGTACATACATACTGGGTAAACAAAAAAAATGCAATCTTTTCCACTCATCTGCCGTTCGTCTTGAAGGTCATCGATTCAGGATAGGGGAGGAATAAATTTGAAGGAAATAAATGCAAACAAAATTAAATTCATTTCGGATTCACCTTCGCCGCGCCTCGCCTCGCCTCGCAACGCAACGGGCGACGTGCGGCTAATCGAAAATCTGGTTGAGCGGGAAGAAGCGGTGGTGGCAATGTTTCATCGTTTTGGCATGCGTATTACATAAATTAGATTGATCGGAAATTGGTGTACGGAGGAATTTGATCTGTCGCGGTTGAAACATGACGGAATGGGCCAGTCGGGGAAAATCTGCAGACTGCTCGGAGACTGTCGAGTTTGTCTGGTTTTGCCCTGCACAAAACACGAACCTGCGCCTGGCCGCTCAGAGACAGTCGTGCTAACCACTCGACCACAGAGACGCTTGGCGCGGATGGTGGTGATGAGTCGGCGGAGAATCAAAATTTGGTGGTCGTCAAACTTTTGCTGGTGTGTGTTGACTCCGACGCTCCGATGTTCCGCAGATCAGGTCAGGCCCGGTCAGGTGAAGTCTCGCAGCGCAGCAAAAAACTGCACGGTGCCTGCGTGAGAAAAATCCGAAAATTCGGTGAAAATCGAAAAAATATAAGTTCGATAAAAAATTGTTTTTTTTTTGGAATTTTGTAATTTTTTTGTCCTGGTCGATAAATATGAATTTTTGTTTTTTTTTCAAATAAAGTTCGAAAATCTGTCGAAAAATCGAAAATTTCGGTGAAAACTGGAAAAAATTAAATTTCGTTAAAATTTGTTTTTTTCGAGATTTTTTTCAGTTTCTTTGGTTTTAATTGATAAAGAGAGAAAAATGTTTAGTTCTACCACAAGGAAATAAAAAATTAACATTTTGATCAGAAAAATCAAAAATTTCGGTGAAAATTGAAAAAAAAACACTGTTTTGACTCAAAATATGGAGTTTCCCGCCAAATTTTACAATTTTTAAAATTTTTTTGTGATTCATAATAAATATAAGCTTCATAATTAACATTTTATAAAAAATTATCCAAAAAATAGGGTTTTGGTCAGAAAATTCGATAATTTCGGTGAAAATTGAAAAAAAAAAACACTGTTTTGACTCCAAAATCGTGAAATTCGCGGCCAAATTTTGCCATTTTGTGTTTTTGTAGTAAACTTTATTTTAAAAACAAGGTGAGAATTATGATTCCACAAAAAAAAACTCAAAAAAGTAGGTATTTGGTCATAAAATTCGAGAATTTCGGTGAAAATCTCAAAAACACTATTTTAACTCAAAATAGAGAGTTTCCGGTCAAATTTTACAGTTTTTGTTTTTTTTTCGTAAATATTTTTTTAATAATAAACCAGATAATTACCATTCTACTAAAAAAAATTTTCCCAAATTTTTAAATTTTTGTCATTTTTGTGTACCTATGAGCCTAATTGAGCCTAAATGTGAGCCTGAAAACTGTCCTTACGCGCATCTCCTAGCCTGGCTCTGTGGCCGAGTGGTTAATACTATTGGTCTAGATGCGGAGTCTACAAACCGGTTCGAGTCTTGTGGGGGTGAAAACGTTTTTGCAGTACAATGTGATAGTAAAAGGTCAAGGAAATTGAACTCGGGTCCAGGTAAAGCACAGAAGAACAGCAAAAAGTCATTGAAAAGTCTTTGAAAAGTTGGCAGACTGTTGCCCACTTTTTTCGGGATAAGAATAACTTTTTGTAGATTGTTGTCAGACTGCTAGTATGCAGTTTAACTTTAACTGCTAGGAAACAGTATTATTAGCACGAGAAGGCTTCAGACGTTTAGAGACGGTTGTTAGACTGCTAGCGGACAATTTAATCTCATTCTAACTTCGTCTGCTAGGATACTGTAGTAGTAGCCCCTGAAAGTCTGTGGAAAGTCTGCAGACTGTTCACAGGTAGTTTAACTTCATTTTAACTGCTCGCAGACTTTCCATAGATTTTCTAGTGCTTTTACCAAAACGATGGGTAGAAACTGACAGTATAAAACCAAAAGCGCGGTTTCTTTTCAATCATTGGCAACCGACGCGGATTTGGATTTCAAAAAAAGATAGTGACGAGGGGAGACGAAAAACAGAAAAAAGGGGGACAAAAAGAAGTCAGGTATTTCATTGTTATCTCGTAATTTATTAGGCGACAAAGGAGGGGAGGCTTTGCGTAAAACACTGCGCGCTTTTCGTCTCTTTCACGCAAGTGGGCGTGGTCAGAAACATCCAGAAACATGCGATGCTATGCGATGCGATGCGCGGTCGGTAATAGGCGAGTTTTACGATACGCAACTGAAAGGAAAACGAGAAATGATTTGATGGGTCTGAGAAACGACCGGGAACAATGATAGTTTTGTTATACTTTTTGATTGTTGCGAACAACAAAATTTCCAAGATTTTTCTAGCGGCGGATTGAGGGCGTGTGAATGGCAGGAGAGTCTAGTCTGGCTAGTCGCCGTTGAAAATGGCTATTAGCCTTTTAAAATGGCTTCGAGACCTCGAAAATGGTTATTAGCGTGAGTTTGGCGGCAGAGCGGGAGCTAGCCGTTGGAAATGCCTATTAGCCATTACTAGCGCAAGGTGATCTCTAATTGTGTCTATTAGTGCAGATTTGTGAGCTTTATAACTTCGCAATAGACCTGTTATAGACAAAAGTACTATATTTTCACTACCCACGGGACAACCGAAACAGTAAAAAAAATTGAAAAAAAAATGTTTTTTTTTTTTGTTTTTTTTTGCAAGTTTTGTAGAGAAAATGGATTAAAAAGAGATAATTATGCACATTTCGAAAATTTTAGTTCGTAAAAAAGCTCTTCCACGGCCATGTTTCAAAAAAAAAAACTTTTTAAAAAATAATTTTTAGTCTTTTTTTTTGTTTTTTTTTGCGGTTTCAATATTTTTTAATGTTTTTAGCCCATTTTGCTATAATTTTTATGAATAGAAAATTAAGAAAAATGTGTTGAAAATTATAGAAAATGGGAGAAAAAAATTACGAAAAAATTGAAAACAATTAAAAATTTTTTTTCAATTTTCGAACTTTTTAAAATTATTTTTTCGTTATTTTCTTTGAATTTCTGAGTGACTGTTGAGCAGTTACTTACCGTAAATTTTCTAATAGAACCGCCGGCCGTTCTATTTTTCACTACCCTTCTAGGAGGGCCGGTCTATTTTAGGGGGCCGTTATATTATAGGGATAGCTTTACTTTTCAATGTGTTTAAATTTGTATTAAATCGTGAGGATTATTTATAAAAACGACATAAATGTATGACAAAACAAGTTTAGAAACCGGTCAATAAGTAAAAATTGGAAAAATCTAACCAAATTATTGAAAAAAGTGTAAAATCCATTCCTACACGAGAGGGGCCGCTCTATTTTAGGGGGCCGTTCTATTAAAGAATTTACGGTAGTTGTGTTTCTTTATTTCAATAAATCAAAAACAAATAACAAAAAATTGATTTAAAAATGCGAAAAAAATTTTTTTTTTTTTAATTTTCACTTTTGGAATTTTTTTTGATATTTTTAAAAATACATTTTTCTGCTTTTTCTTTTGTTTTCTATTGATTTTTGAAGCAATTTTCCACATTTTAGTGTTTAAAAACATTGAAAAAAATTGATTTGAAAAAAAACAATTTTTTTTCAAAATTTTGAAATTTTCGCTATTTTTTTAATATTTTTTTTGACAATTTCTCTCAATTTTCAACTGATCTGAGAAAACTTTTGTTATTTTTCATAGTGCAAACAAGTGTAAAAATTTACGGCAAAAAAAATGTAAAAAATTACAAAAAAAATTTTAAAGTTTTTTTTTTTAATTTTTAAAAAATATTTTTTTTCTCAAATTTTCTTAATTTTTTCTCATTTTAATCGATTTTTTTTAACCAAATTTAAAAATTTTTAACCGTTTTTCAACTGCTAAAAATGACGAAAATTTGATTGGAAATGAAAAAATTCAAATTTTTCAAAAAAAAAAAATTTTTTTTTTTTGGAAAAATTGTTATATGCCGGATTTTTTTTTGTTGTAAGATTGTTAATACTTTATGGCAAAACTGATTTTTCGCCCGAATTTTGCAAAAAAAAATGCCAGAAAACACGAAAAAATCATTGGAAAAAAAGATTGGCTAAACCAGGCGCCTGCGTTATTTTGGAGTGTCGTTTAACATGGAAAAATTGTGGAAAATTAATTTTTTAAATATGGGTGCTTTTAGAGAAAAAACAAGGCCAAATTGGCACAGATTTGGCAGCCTATTGGAAGGTGAAAAGAAAACAATAAAAAAAATTTTTTTTTTTTGAAAAAACTATTTTTTAGGTTTTTACAATCTATCTAAAGAGGAATAAAATAAACGTTCAATTTGTGATTCCCTAGCGCCCTGGGATGATTAAAACATGAAAATCTCGGAAAAAAAAAACGAGAAAAACCGGGAACAAGACTAGCCCAGCAACATTTTTCGCGAAAACATCAACCAAACGAGTGATAAAAAGATAAGGAGAATTCGCTTTATTCCACCGAACGAATCGTCCGTTTTCCCGCCACATTCTCATCCACTCGATGCATGTATAATGGCACCAATTACGAAGAAAAAGTAAAGAAAATGGGGTACTATTCACTTGGAAGTACATGACGTCTAGTTATGGAATTTTTAATATGCGTACGTACATTTATATATATATATATATGTATATACATATATATATGCTTCATATCTATCTATGAATAAAGATTAGATCAAAAAGAAAGTGTAAAAGTGTAAAAGGTTTTAGCCTATATGACATCTTAAAGGCATTCCCTGAAAACGAAAACACACTAATAGGAAAGAACAATGTTTGCAAAAACGTTTTAACCACACCGATCCTCGAACCTGGGTGGCTCGATCGGTGTGCAAAAGGGTTAGCCACTCGGCCACCGAGCCACATATAGGGGAGGGCGGGTGAGGGTTGTTATAAAGTGGAGGGGCGCCGAGCTCAATATTATGGATTCGCGAATCCATAATAGTCCAGAGTGAACCGGCGTTCGCGATAGGTGTACGGCTAGAAGCCTATGTAAGCAAAAAAAAGAGAACCTCAGAAGTTTGTAAAGAAAAGAAAAGACGATCAAAAAGTGATGATGTTCCAGGAGAAACCCACCCTTCACCCACTTTCTCCCGATTTTTTTGTAGCTAATTAAATTCTAGTCCCCCCCCCCTTCTCCTAATTGTATCGCATCCACTTGACTTTTCGACCGACCCGAATGCTAATTGAGCCCCTGAACTCTTTCTCTTCTAACCTTCCCGACCCAAAGAAGCCACAATCTGTTCAACTGGTAGTAGTAGTTCCATTTCTTGGCCACCGTCTGTCATCAAGGCTCATACATTAGCGGGATGCTTTTCGGCCAAGACGGGTGGCGGGCGGCTCCTCGTGTGCGGTAAGATGTTCTAACTGCGCTAGCTATTTATGGTTGAATGGGGTAGAGAGGGGGAGACGCGAAAAGTCGGCATGTCTTGCCACTACGACCTCATTAACCGCTTCCTTATGCCACTTGAGTATATCTTGCCAGTTGGTCCTTTGACAAGTGTCTCTGATTCTTGTTCGTTTTCTGTTTCTGTCTCCATTGTGTAAGAACATGAAGAAAAATGGCGGTATCTAGCAAGAGACCGGATTTTGAGATTCCCGGACACTTTGCGGGAACTTTGCGTAAACTTAATGGGAACTTCCCGGTAATTTCATCGAAACTTTACAGGAACTTTTCGAGAACTGAATGAGAACTTCCCGGTAACTTCATCGAAATTTCACGGAAACTTCCCAAAAACTTCACGGGAACTTCCCGGGAAATTCACGGAAGCTTCCCGGGACTCTCCCAAAAATTTTACGAGCCTGAATTGGATCGTCCGGAAACTTTGCGGAAACCTCAAGGAAACATCACAAGAACTTCCCAAGAACTTCCCGTTAACTTTACAAGACTTCCCGAGGCTGTTCCAGAACCTTTCCTGGACTTTCCCCGGACTGGGTTTGGCTCTTCTGAGAACTTTCAAAAAATCTCTCTGAACGTTTCCTTAAACTTTCCATTAACTTCCCCGATCTTCCTCAGACTTTCCACGGACTGAATTGGGCTCTCCCGGCAACTTTGCTGAACTTTAAGCTTGAAACTCTGCGGTAAGCTTTCCTGGACTTTCCTGGAACTTTTCCCTGACTATCCCTTCGGCTATTCCGGTAATTTCCCGGAAAATTCCTGGAAACTTTACGGGAACTTTCTCGGACCTTTTCGGGAAGATTTTCTTCCTATTTCACGCACTTCAAAGTCGTAATAAAAAACAAATAATAAAAAAATATAAAAAACTTTCCGAGAACTTTGCGGGAACTGTCATGACAACTTCCGAGATCTACCCAGATGCTTTCTTTACGAAAACTTTATGGGAACTTGCCGGAAACTTACCGGAAACTTTCCGGGAACTTTTCGGGACTTTTCGGGAATTTTACGAGACTCTTATAAACTCTTTCGAGAATTTTCCGAGACTGGCTTTGGCTCTTCCGGGAACTTCCGGAAAACTTTCCGGAACTTTCCGAGAACTTTGCGGGAACTTTCCGGAAAACTTTCCGGAACTTTATGGAAACTTATCGGAAACTTTCCCAAAACTTCCCGAGAACTTTACTGAACTCTCATGAGAACCTCCTGGAAACTTTCTTGAAATTTTTTGGGAACTTTTCGGGAACTTCACAGAAACTTCACTGGGCTCTCCCGGGTACTTTACTGAAACTTTCCGGGAACTTTCTGGGAACTTCCCAGGAACTTTTCCAGGAAATTCTGGCAACCTTACGGAATGGGAACTTTTAAAAATTTCCAGTGGTTTGGTTTGGCTCTTCTTTAAGCTATCTTAAAACTTGCCGAAACCTCTCGGAAACTGTACTGAAACTTTCTGGAAACTTCCCAGTAGCTTCACGGGACTTTCTGGGAAGTTTACGAAAACTTCACGGGGCTCTCCCAAAAACTTACCGATAACTTCTCGAACTTTTCCGCCAAATTCCCTTTCCATGAATTTTCCCTTTAAAACTTCCTAAAAACTTTCCACAAACTTTCCAAGAACTTCACAGGAAGCCTAGCAGACAAATAGACTTTTGCCGAGCGGTAGATCAAAACCCATTTTTCGTTTAGATTTACCGGATGCGGACCACTACTGTGACTTCCCACTGATTTTGGATAGTTTGCATAGTCTAACCGCCTAAGGAAGGAGTCCCCCCCCTCCCCCAAAAAAGGCCAATGTTTGCATGGGTTTTCACACCTCTCTGACATGTTGAGGGCAGTGGGGGTGTCTGGGAAACACGTGGATTTGCGGTAAGGGGCTGCTCAACTTTTAGCCAACTGAAATCAAAAATTAAAAAAAAAATTTTTATTCGTTTTTTTTACCATTTATTCAATTTTCCAGGCAAATCTATGAGCCTCTTTCAGATGTATTGGACCACTTCACTTCCACAACCCATTAATTCCCTGTTTCTTCCGGTTAACATTTCTCTTCTTTCCCTCCCGAGCACCGCCCTTGTCATTTCTCACAAATCGCATAAATCTCTCGGATTGTCTTGTCAAATTATTTCAATCATTTTTTCTCGCAGCTGCTCTCATTCTGTAAATAAACCTGTGTGGGGGGAGCCTCGCCTAATTGGCCCATTTTGTAGAAAACAATAAGAACAGAACAGCCGTTTGAGGAGAGACGTGTAATTGTTTGTGTCTGGCGCAGACACGTGTCGAGACTATGTGCAGTGTACTGTACCACTAACCCCTTGCAGCAGCAGGTGGCATATCTAAGAAATTGGAGAGAAACCAAAAAAAAAAGGAGGTGAAGCGGAAGTGACGGTAATTTATGTACAAACAAGCTATGCAAAACTGATTTGTCATGAGCGAAACTCGAACCCATGGTGTCTTGCTTGGTGGTAAAAAGTTCTAGCCACTCGGCCATGGAGCCAGCGTTTAGAGGAGGGGCAGAGGATGGTGATAAGGTGGCGGTCGGCGCGGGGCTGTTTTTGTTTCGACTAGGTTAGAGGCATGTTTAAAAATCGGTCTCGGACGTTTCGAAAGTGCGTTGTTTCGAAAATTAATCTACATTTTGTAGTGGAGCCGTTGGCACACAATCTGTTTTTTCAAAGCTTTGTATGGAATTTTCCTGAAAATCTCTTAAGAATGATTTTGAGCAAACGCCGCGACGAAAAAATTCAGAAAACCTTTCGAAACGTCGCACTTTCGAAACGTCCGAGAGCCTTAGAAATTGAACAAAAAAATTATTTAAAAAATAAGATTTTTCATTTTTATTGAATCCATCCAATACATCCAATTTCCGGCTTTATCGGGTAGGCTTATCATTTCAGCTGGAATTCTATGTATATACATACATACACACTACTCCCGTCAAAGTAAACATACCAATTTCAGCGTCGTAGACCGACCCACCACCAACCAATGAGCCGCCGGTCCCGCCTCCTCGCGCGGCCACGCCCCCTCTTCTCGGTGAGCCGGCCGAGCAAGCGCATGCACGACGAATCAGATACAGGAAAAGGAAACGGATGCGAATGCAAGTCGTCTCGTCAGCCCCACCAACCTCGGCGGATCTTGTCGGCCTGGCCATCGGCAGCGGCGGCGGAAGATCGGCGCCGGATGAGGATGTGATCAAGTATTCGAGCAGCATCAAGCAGGAGCCGCAGCAGCAATCCAATACGGCTCTTCCGCCGCCCGGCTCTTCGTTTCACAATTTTGCATTCTTCGTAAGTCGCTTTTGGTTTTATAATTTTTGAAATTGTTGTTTTCAGAATGGAATGCAAAACGATTTGTCCGCATCGTCCAATCGAATGTTCTACAACGATGCGCAGTTGCAGAAGAATGAAAATGGTTAGTTAAATGTGTTTCATAATCAATTTTACCAAAACAAAAAAAAAACAACTGCAAAACTCAAACCCCTGTCTCCAGCACCACAGTTCGCAAGATTCTGGAAAGGAAGGCAACTTTATCACTGCATTAGCTCTAGATAAACAATCTGTCTGTGTGGCCGAGTGAATAGAATCGTTTACCACAGGTGCAATGCGGTGGATGCATATAGTGTCCGTATTTGAATCATATCGTGAATTTATGTAAATTAGGCTCTATATATTTAATTAATCCGCGTCGATTGATTAACGTTTACACATTTTACTAATTCAGTACAAAAATCAGTGCCGTTACAAGAAAAAAAAACTTGTAAGAAAAGTGAAAAAAAGCAGGCGCAAAGTCGCCAAATGTCGTAGGCTTGTGTATGTATATACATTCAATTTATTTATTTTGATGCAAAAAAATAAAAATATAAAAGTTATTATATACATACCGTTCAATTGACCAAAAGGACGACATGATTAAAATACGGACACTATATGCATCCACCGCATTTCACCTGTGACTGTTGCGCGAAGGATCAGAGTTCGATTTGTGGGCTGTTCGAATTATGGTTTTTAAACCTTTTTTGATAGCTAATAAAACAGTTACCGGAAAAAGAAGTGCGTCTGACACCCTTATTAGCCTCGTTTTCTCTTTGAAAAAAACCTCCCCTTGCTTCTAAAGAAAAGAGCGAAAGAGTGAAAGAATGAAAGAATGCAGTTGAGTTCGAATCAAAGTTGAGTTGGCCGTGCCCGTAAATTTCAATTTTATCGTGCTCTTCGCATCTCTTCAGCGAAGAAGAGCGGCGCGCGCGCGGTAACCAAATTTCCTGCTGATTCCGCCCGACAAAGTCGTCAACGTCTTCATTCCCTCATTCTTCTGTTACTTTTCCCCTAACTTCTACTCCTTATTCTCCTACTTTTTCTGCAGACCACTTTGCCACCGGTATGAACCTCTCCACCACCAGCGGAGCCGCCGCCACATCTTCCAACGATTCGACGTCGAGCAAAGAGCAGGTACGTATAATATAATGATAGGTTTTGTTGAATAATGGATCTCAATTGTTTTTTCTTTTCTTGAAGAATCGCCGTCAATTCTATACGGGAGAAAGCGGTGGGACTAATGGCTCGGGCGCCGCCAGTTCCGGAAGTGCCGGAACCAACGGGTCAGGCTCAAGTGGAGCCATCAAGTCAGACGTCTTTAACATCTCGATGAACGCGTTCGCGCCGGCCGCCAAAGGCGACGAGATTCAGGGACAATTCAACATGCTCAGCTCGTATTACACGGGCGCTTTGAAGCTGAGCAATAGCGCTGCTTCGTTTGCCAGTCCAGGTATGTATGTGGGGGTCTTAATTTCCTGTTTTTTCCGCGACCAGCCTACTGTAAGTATGTATCATGTGGGGTGGGTGACGTAGTGGGAAAACAATCACGCCATCTTCTCCATCTCCATGAATGCGGCTCTAACAAACCGCCCGAGCTTCTGTTTGTTCTATGATTGCCTCTGTCTCCTCACTGGTTGCTACCGTAGTCCCATCCATCATCAAAAAGTTTTCGTTTTTCGTTCCCCTCGAGCAGCAAGGATACTTTAATTGCGTGTGCGTGTGCGTGTCCCACCAAGCTCTATTATCTGTGTTGTGAGGGGCAAAAATTGCCGACAAACGGCTCGTCTTTAGGCGGGAGGAGGGAGGGAGGGGGGACAAAAATGGGTGTGTGGAGACAATTATATTGTGTAACATGCGGTAGGATTGTCATCCTCTGAGCGGCAGGGCCAGCTGAGCGGATTACTGTAGCCGGATTGATGTAAATAAATAAATAACGCGCCGACTACTTAAGCTAATAGCCATTGGCGCACGCACCGCGCATGCATGGCTATTAGCCAAATAACTTCCGTATAAGCGCCAAAAAACCCCAGAAAATTCTCAGAATTTGGCCATAAAGGATGGCCATCGAAAACGGCTCATAGCCATCGAATTTGGGCTGTGAGCTGAATGAATTTGGCGCACGCCGCAAACTCGATGGCTATTAGCCAGATACCTGCCATATACGTGCCGAAAGTTCCCTGAGACTGCCCAGAATTTAACCATAAAGGATAGCCATCAAAAACGGCTAATAGCCATCGAATTCGGGACATGGATTGAATTAATTTTGGTCACACCACGATCTCGAAGGCTATCAGCCACATACCCGCCATATACGCGCCGAAAATTCCCTGAGAAAGCCAAGAATTTGAACATAAAGGATATCCATCAAAAACGGCTAATAGCCATCAAATTTGGGCTGTGAGCTGAATGAAGTGTCATATACGCGCCGAAATGTTCGCGTAAAGTTTACGTAAAGTTTCGACACAGCTGAAATGAGTGCTACCGTACTACATTCGGTGGATGCATACATATAGAGTACATATTCTCTCATTCTCTCCTTCGCGTTTCTAACTCTCGCCAAATGGGTTACGGTAGCACTCATTTCAACTGTGCCGAAAATCTTGCCGAGGCTCATTGGGCCTATTTTTTATGATGGACCGATCTTTGAGGTGGATGCATATCGCCTCCATATTATAGGCACCTACCGCATTCTCTCGCTGAATGGGTTACGGTAGCACTCATTTCAACTGTGTTTTTTTGTGTGATTTTAGCGTGTCGGGATATTTTTTTTGGGCTTTTGCTCTTTTTAATTGCCCTAGGGTCACTATCATGTGTTGCAAGGGAAATATGTACAGTTACGAGGCTTCACTATTCCGCTCTCTCTTCTTAGCTCACTCTCTTGCTAAATGGGTTACGGTAGCACTGATTTCAACTGTGTCAAAAATCGTGTCGGGATATTTTTTGGGCTTTTGCTCTTTTTAATTGCCCTAGGGTCACTATCATGTGTTTCAAGGGAAATATGTACAGTTACGAGGCTCCACTGTTCCGCCAAGGGTCTTACAGCGACCTGTGTATTGCTTACAGCCTATACCCTTTCCTGTCTGCTAAACTTCCGTCTCCATTAGCGGTGGGCCCGGGCTTGTGGCTAATAGCCAGCACCCTATACTACCGCGTCCTGCTCAATTTCCGGCTCCATTACCGGTAGCTGCCCCCTTCCACTTCCTCAGAAGCTCACCGCCCAAATAATTGCACAATTATGAACCTACCTTGAGCGAGAGCGAGAGCGAGAGCGAGTGCGAGTGCGAGTGCGCGAAAATAGCCAGGGGGAGGACTTTTGATTGATGATGATGTAACCAGAGAGGTGACAGATGTGGGCGGGCGAGCGGAAGAACGGACGGACTGTACATAGGCGAAGAACAAGAGGGATATCGATTCTAATCCGCAAACACGACAACACACGGCTTCCTCTTCTTTTAGCTCCATGAAACCAAACCAACCCGACATCCTCTTAATCTTGAGCGGATCGGGTTTCAGAGAAAGAGAGGATGGCCTTCTGTGCTCGTGCGCCGACCACATTATCAATGGGGACGGACCGGGCCGTGAATAAATGATTGAGCCGCCATGCAGTTAGGGTCAAGAGAGAGAGCCAATTAAAATCAGTCGCACACACATCTCACACCATCCATACATAAATTGCGCATCTGTGTGTTATGTAGCAATCCAATCTTGGGTGAGGAGGAGGAGCATGTTTTTCGACACAGACACAGACTGCAGCTTCCTGTCAGGTGGCAACAAAAGAATGTAAATTTGAATTAGGAGAGGAGGAGGAAGGGCGATGAGGAGGATGAAGAACGCGGTGATTTTGGATTTTTAGATTCGTGTCATTTTTGAGGCACGAGTGGCATTCGTAAGGCATGCGCGGCATAAATGAGGCATATATGAGGCACGGGTGGTATTTTTGAGGCATGCGTGGTATTTTTGAGGCACGAGTGGCATTTCCGAGGCATGCGCGTTATAAATGAGACATATATGAGGCACGAGTGGCCCATCGAAAAAGTTTCTTTCTAAAAAAAACTGCACCTGCCCCTGGACACCTGTTTTAATTCTATCGCTTTATCTAGCAGTTCTTTTCTTGCCTAATTACTCTCTCTTGTCCCCTTCCCACCTGTGTGGCTTCTAACTCAATTTAGGAGAAGCATGCGCGCAGACACAGATGTGCTGATGATTCTTGCATCAACGCGTTTTGTCTTAATTTGATCTTGGGGAAAATCTAATCTACCCTTTCCATTCATGCATTCTTACAGACCCCTATCAAATCCTGGGCCCCACCAGCAAAAACCTGGCACACTCTGGCAGTGGACAAACGCAACTCTGGCAGTTCCTTCTCGAGCTTTTGTCCGACAAACGCTACTCGGAGATGATCACGTGGGAGGGCACGAACGGCGAGTTCAAGCTTGTCGATCCGGACGAGGTGGCCAGAAAGTGGGGAGAGCGAAAGTCGAAGCCCAATATGAATTATGATAAGATGTCGAGAGCGCTTCGTTATTATTATGACAAGAATATTATGGCCAAGGTGCATGGGAAGCGGTACGCGTATAAGTTTGACTTTCAAGGTGAGAACTATTTTTTTTTGTGTTTTGCATCCACCGTTCTGTCTGCGTCTCTTGAGCGTGTGATTTTTTATGATGCAACTTGTCTGAAAACACAGTTTATGTAGAGTTCCAAAATCTTTGACTGTGAAGAGACGCAGACATTGAAGATCCTTCCTGTCGTCTTTCATGTCTGCGTCTCTTCACGGTATATCAGTGTAAAAAGCGCTTGTTTTTTAACTTTTTGTGAACACATATGAACAAGGGAAAAAAACGTTTTTAGAAAGTTTGAAAAATTAGAGCCATTAGAAAAAAAAATCTTGAAATTTAAAAAAATCGAAAAAAAATTGTTTTTTTTTGTCTGTTTGTTTTCAAAACCAGCGTTTTTGTGTAACGTTTAATTTAGAACCTAGATTTTAACACGTTTAAAACAATTGAAACAGTTAAAAGAATTTGGAATTTTTGAACTTTTGGAAAAAAAAATTTTTTTTTTTAATTTTCGACCAAAAAAAAATTTTTTTTTAAAGTTTTTTTTTTCTAAATTTTATTCTTAATTTTTTAAATGGAATGTATGATTTAATGGTACGCTTCCAGTTAATTTTTAGCCGTTTTGAAAATTTTCAGCCGAGTTACAGCACCCTGAGCCTTTGGGTCCTATGGGCTACCGTGGAAAATCTGACACTCAAAGTGCTGTAACTCGGCTGAAAATGGCTTAATCGACCTTAAATTAACAGCAATAATACTTTCAAAATTTATCATTTATTTTACAAGGAAATATGGAGATTTGAAAAAAAATTTTTTTTTCAAATTTTCAAAAAAAAAAGTTTTTTTTTCAAAATGTTCAAAAAAAATTTTTTTTTTTCAAATGGTCATATTTATCTTTAAAATGAATGCAGTCAATTCAAAACTTAGATAAAACTTAGGTTGGGGCAATTTGACAATTTTCAGCCGAGTTACAGCACCCTGAGCCTTTGGGTCCTATGGGTTACCGTGGGAAACCTGATACTCAAAGTGCTGTAACTCGGCTGAAAATAGCTCAATCGACCTGAAATTTACAGCAATGGTATTTTCAGAATCCACATTTTATTTTACAAGGAAATATAGAATTTTGAAAAAAAAAAATTTTTTCTGGGAATTTTTGAAATGTTGAAAAAAAAAATTTTTTGACAAAATTTTTTTCTTGGCGAAAATTTTAAAACTTATCACTTATAAATTTGACTAAAACCATTCTGGGAGGAAGCTTTAACATCACAATACGGCTGATATCAAGGGCGCCCAACACATCTCGAAATGATCATCTCCGCCTCCCCTCGCATTATCCCTAGAGCGCGAATTCAATTCCCTCCAACCCAACCTTTTCCAGGAATCGCCCAAGCCCTCCAACCACCAACAGCCGCCCATCCACAAGACTATTTCAACTCGCACGCGATGGGACGAATCGCCCCCGACTTTTCCTCATGGACCAACAATTACAGATCGTTAAACATTGCTGCCGGGTTTAATGTGAGCAATTACACTTTTCTTAACTTCTAGACACCACTATTTTCAGAACGGAAGTGCCATATTCAACCCGTCCGCCGTCAATTACAGCGCATTTGGCGCCGCTACCGGATCGTCGAACAATCTGTCGGCCACTCGCGCTTTTCCGCTCTACCGATAGTTTCTACCACTTTTACTACCTTTTGCAGTGAACGGGATCCACTTTGTAAACTAAAACATACAATTCTAATGATAATCGTTTTTCTGATCTCCTAAATATTATTAACTCTCTAGTCTTTTTTTATTTTTTATTATTTTTTATTTGTTCAATTGTAAATATTTACAGACAGACAGCAATTCTCAACACGTTCAATACCTCATTTTTCCCCTTTTTTCTAGTACAGTATTGTGTCTAAAAATTCAGATTAAAATTTATAAATATGTAAAATAAACATTCTGAAAGCTTGGTTTTGTCTAACGTCTCACTGCCCCCAAAAGCGGGAAAGCGCAAAACAACATTGGCTAGCGCACTTTGCGTTTGCAGACGCAGAGACACAGAATTTAGCACAACGCCTCTGCGTCTCTGATCTCTAATGCGTGCAGATAGAGCGCAATTGCATCGTACCTCACCGAGAATGATTCCACCTTTTGATTTTAACGAAAAAACGGGAAGAAAATTGGTTTTTTTGAAGAAAAAATGTATAAAATCGACATAAAATAATTAAAGTTATTTTTTCGAAAAGTTAAACACACAATAAATATTCTCTACACTCGGTTAGATGGCAATTTAAAAAACGCCAGATTTTACCGCTTTCTGAGGCGCTACAGCTATATTTCTGTGAATTTCTTAATGTTTTGATTTAATGTATTTTCACAAAGTACAAAAGAAACAAAAAAACCTCATTTTATATCAGAAATTCTGAAATTCTGTGCCAGATGAGAAATTGACCGATATTTAAAATTCATATTTCGCCGCCAGTTTTGAACTTTTCCGACCGATTCTGCGCTTAAAATGTGTGTCTCGACCATGCCTACAAAGCTATGTCTAAGAAATTAGAAATATTGAGCCCATTCGGCTGAAAATTTGAAAAAATATGATTTTGCCGTTATTCCGATTTTTTTATATTTCGTCCTCATTTCTCCATTAATTTCATTGCGCGACCTCGTAAAATGTCGAATATACCTGTATGAACAAACGTATCTAGAAAAAATAACACAAATGTTTCTAATTTAATAAAACAAATTGAGAAAACCACATTTCCTGTTGAAAATGAGCGCTCGTCGGCAAGTGCGCCAAGGCACGCAAAGTGCGTCAAGCTTGCTGGCGCTTTCCCGCTTTTGGGGGCAGTGCGTCTTTTAAAATAGGGTGGCTTAAAGGGGGTGCCAACTTTTTGGGGAAAGTTGCTTAAAATATACTCTTGGATGGGGGATTTACGAATATCACATTGAAATCGCACAAAAAAATTTCTCTGATTTTTTATGATTTTTACAAAAAAAAAATAGAAGACCACGAGGAGTACACGAAAATCGTGGCCGTGGCCTAGGAAACCCGCGGCCGCGGTTTCTAGAAACATCCATTTTCACGAGAAATATTTATTTTTCTTGTAATTTCCCTCGTTTTTAGCATCGATTTTCGATAAAACATGCTCTAATCGCTTGTTGAAATTTTAGATATTCACAAAAACACATTTTTGTTTTATTGTTAATTTTGTGATTAACACGCGTTATTTTGGTACCTGAAAACACGAAATGATGTTTGTACATTATTTCCCAAAGATTAATGCAAAAAAGGAGAAGAAGACGGGAGAAAAATGTTGAAAAAGAAAATGACGTTTGAATTTCGCGCCAAATCGTGTACTCCTCGTGGTCTTCTATTTTTTTGTAAAATTCGCCAAAAATCAGAAAAATTTTTTCGTGCAATTTCAATGTGATATTCATAAATCCCCCACCCAAGAGTATATTTTAAGCCACTTTCCCCAAAAAGTTGGCACCCCCTTTAAGAATTTTAATTTTTCTCAAAAATGACGTCATAGACCATGCCCAATTTTAATATCAAAAACTACAGAATTTTCTGGGAAACGTTGTGACAAATTTTCAGAAAATTCTATGGATTTGTTTTCGAGAAAATTTTTTTTTTTTTAATTTTTCAGTTTTTCCTCAAAATGACGCCATAAACCATGTCCAATTTCATTATCTTTCTTACAAGGGAAGTGTTTAGGGTCACCAATTTGGAAATTTCTGAAAATTAAACCACACATTAGAGATGGTTTGAAAACAACTCTCAAAAATTTCTAAAAAAGGGCCGCCGCTAGGAACCGAGATATGACGCTTCAAAGTTTGGGCCACGCCCCTTTTCAAATTTAACACAGGAAAATGCGTTTTTTCAGTGGAACGAGCGAAAAATACTCAGCGCCAAAGTCACTGCCTTCCTCCCCCGTTGATTTCATCGGTTCGGTGGCACAGGTAGAGCGCGTTCAGCTTATTATAGGTTGCGCGCAAGGCCTATCGAGTACACGCGAAGGGCAGCGAAGTAAGCCTGTAAAAGGCTTATCGCGGCTCGACGCCTGTAATTGGCCTAGAATAAGCTTATCGCGGGTGATTTTTGCTTACAATTTGCTTATCGCGGTCATTAGAAAGTCATTTTAAAGCTTATAATAGGCTTTTCGCGGCTATTGCAAGTTCGAACGTGGGCTTACCGCGACATATTAGAACTGAAATATGCTCTTAGAATACTTCAAATCAACCATTTATTTAAATATCAATTTATTTACAAATCATTAAAATAATACATGAATACAATTTAACAAGAGAAAAAATAAAAATAAAACGTGTAAAATAACAAGAGCATCACAGAGAAAAATAAGACGGTTAGGGAAAATTTTGGCTGCCTGGAGAATGTTTTACATTAAAAAAAACATTCGAATTTTCAAACCCAGATAACATTTTGCTATCAAGTATTTACAAAAAGCGATACCTGAGTTCACGTTTTTTCGAAACTGTCATTCCGTCACGAATCCATAATGGGGTTTCTCACGAAATGGCAAAAAACTGCGCGAAAACTGGGGAAATGTTCCGATTGACCTGAAATTTTGGGAAATAAGGGGAACCATTCTCCCGGACATTCTCACAAAATTTTGGACCGAAAAATCGATTTTTAAAAAATATTGCTATTTTCTGAAATTTTTAAAAAAGATATTTTGGTCTGAAATTTTGTGAGAGTGACCGGGAGTATTTTTTCCTTTATTTCCCAAAATTTCACATCAATCGGAACATTTTCCGAGTTTTTGCACAGGTTTTTCCTTTTTTCGCCATTTCGTGAATAACCCCATTATGTAATGAATTCGTGGCGGAGTTCCCGTGAAACTGGGAGACGGAAAATATCTCAATTTCTTTGGGCATTTTATTATTTTTTTCGACGAATACAATATATAATGGATTTGTGGCGGAGTGACAATTTTTTCACCTATTTATTCAAAAAAATGAAGAAATCAAGAGATTCTTCGTCTCCCAGTTTCACGTGAAATGTCACTCCTTCCTTCACGAATCCATTATAGTGAAAATTTTTTGTCAATTTAAAAATAAAATTGATTTGCTCCAGGCAGCCGGTTTAAAAAAGAAAAAAAACAACTTATAATTTCGCTCGTGTCCAAGTGGCCATTCCCTTGTGGCCATCGTTCGGCTGTGCTCCAGTGCTCCAGACTGTCGTCAGGCGCATGCACAACCTGAAAATTATAGTTATTAATTGAGTTGCTGAACCTTTAAAGAAAACTTCAATCGAGAAGCAACAAGCACGATTTTTTCAATATTTATTGTTTGATCACTACCTTTAACGGAATTACTATGCGGTTTTGAAGTTATCATATCATCAAAAACGCGCGGAGACAAAAATTTCGGGATTGGAATTAGAATAATTAATTTTTTTATTCACGTGTGGCAATGATTCTTCCCTAAAAAATTCCTAATAGCTCACAAAATATAATTTTCGGCAATTCGCTCTTGATGATTAATGGGATGGATGAGTTTCATAAACTTGCTCAAAAGACACGTGTATTTCCTCGTGAGACCTCGAAAGAATTTACAAATCCCACGAGAAAATTCATGAATCTCACGATTAAATTTACGAATATTGCAAAAAAAAAAGCACGAATCTTTTTTGCCGATGTCAATGTATAGCCCTTTTGCCGAAAACTCTCTTTTTTTCTACTTTAACTAAAAACTCACATTCTACAGCGTCGGGTAGTCGGGCAGCGTCGGCTGAGCAGGTGGCGTCGGGCAGTCTAAAAGTAAAAATTAATTTTCGAAGGAAAAAACGGCACGATACCTATTAGTGAGGGCCACCCAAAAAAAGTGTTTCATATTTTTTGTCGTTCTCGATTTGAATATACCTTTGAAACAATTTTTTGAGTCCCTCCCCCCTCACAAAATGGCACGAATGTGCTTTTCGAAAAAATCGATAAATGCCGATTAAAAAAATTTGTATGATTTAAATCGAGTTGCATCAACAAAAAATTAAACATCGTCCATTTTTTTACACGCAAATTTTAAATTTTAGTGTATTTCGAATTTCTGCATGAAAAAATGGACACTGTTTAAGTTTTTGATGATGGAAATCGATTGATATCACATCATATTAATTTGAAGATAATAATTTGCAAAAAAATAAACTAAAAACAGTAAAAGTACTTCAAAAAAGCGACTGAGTAAGGCAAAAAGGCCCAAAAAAAAATTAGGCAACTCAAAATTGTCTCTGCGCACGCTGCGTCTCGTCTCGTAGCCGTCGAGCGCGCTTGCATCGTACAGCTGGCGTGGCGGCGCCTCTTGTAATAGGCCTAACGCGGTCGCCGCACACACCGCGTGCGCGATAAGTCTGTTGCAGGAGGGTAGCCGCTGCCACCCGCGATAGACTTATTTTAAGCCCAGAACAGGCCTATATTTGGCTTACACCTATTATAAGTTGGACGCGCTTTACCTGTGGGTCCAGTGGTAGAGGTTACAAGTGGTAGTGGCAAGGCGCTGGGTTCGATTCCCGCATAGTGGAAAATTTTTGCATTTTTTTTTTCAAAATTTCAGAAGACGTGATTGAAGGTTTTCAATCAATTTCAGGACTTTTTATTACCCTTTCGTAGTTTTAAATCACTTCAAGAACTATTTCACACGTTTTTGAGAAAACATTTTTTTTGAAAAATTTACGAATTTTTGTCCACCAATTGATCATCATTTTTGAAATTCAAAAAATTTTGAAAAAAATTTTTCATACTCTCAATTGAAAACATTCAAATGGAGAAACCAAAGAGATTTTTGAAAATCACTGAAAATAACATGCTGAAACCAAGATTCAGCAAAAATTTTCAATTTCCGTTTGAACCATTTGATTAGGCAATTACATAGAATTGTATGTCTTTTCCATATAGAAAAATTATAGACACCTTTTTGTTTATTGACAACGTATTTTAAGAGAGATAATTATAAAATTTCAATTGGTTGGTCGATTTATCAGTGCAGTAATTAAAATTATTGCCCAGTTTTTGCGCTCTAGAACGTTTCCAAACTGTTTTGCTTCCCAGTTTCGAAATGGTAGGCTTCGAAACTTCCCAGAGCCAGTTTTCGATTACAGCTTGTTATAATTTTTTTTTTCAAAATTTTTTGAATTTCAAAAATGATGATCAATTGGTGGACAAAAATTCGTAATGGACCTATTCAAGAGAGAAAAAAAAAGAAAAAAAAGAAGTTTTTTCCGATGCAGGAACGGCAAAAAAAGAAAAAAAAGGAGGAGAAAAATCAATTTCCTTCCTTTTTTCTCTTCCTTTTTTTTCTTTTTTTGCCGTTCCTGAATCGGAAAAAACCTCTTTTTTTTCCTTTTTTCTCTCTCTTGAATAGGTTCATTAAAGGCGCATCGGTATATTTGAATGGGTCTCGCCACGTATGACTACTTTATCATCGGCAGAAAATGAATTTTTCTCTTCCTTTTTTTTCTTTTTTTGCCGTTCCTGCATCAGAAAAAACTTCTTTTTTTTCTTTTTTTTTCTCTCTTGAATAGGTCCATAAATTTTTCAAAAAAAATTTTTTCTCAAAAACGTGTGAAATAGTTCTTGAAGTAATTTAAAACTACGAAAGGGTAATAAAAAGTCCTGAAATTGATTGAAAACCTTCAATCACGTCTTCTGAAATTTTGAAAAAAAAATGCAAAAATTTTTCCACTAGGCGGGAATCGAGCCAGCGCCTTGCCAATACCACTTGAAACCTCTACCACTGGACCACCGAACCGATGAAATCAACGGAGGAGGAAGGCAGTGACTTTGGCGCTGAGTATTTTTCGCTCGTTCCACTGAAAAAACGCATTTTCCTGTGTTAAATTTGAAAAGGGGCGTGGCCCAAACTTTGAAGCGTCATATCTCGGTTCCTAGTGGCGGCCCTTTTTTAGAAATTTTTGAGAGTTGTTTTCAAACCATCTCTAATGTGTGGTTAAATTTTCAAAAATTTCCAAATTGGTGACCCTAAACACTTCCCTTGTTATATATAAAAACCCAGATCGGGATGTCTGTGCGCGTCCGCACTTGCCTTTTTGCAAGAAAATGCAGTGGACAAAACACGAACCGGTGACATTAGGATTTGTATTCACGCGCACTACCGACTGAGCCACAGAGGACAGAAATCCTCCAAAAACAGAGTGCGTATAAATTAATGAGGAAGAGTGGAACGCAAAAAAATAGAATGTGGCGACGAAGTCGCCAATAGGCTGCGTCAGCAGCCGCGCAGGACTGCGCAGCAGGCTTGTCAAAAAATAGAAAATATTCTGGGAAACAATGTGGCAAAGTTTCGGAAAATTCTAAGAAATAGTTTTCGAGAAAAATTTTTTTTTTGTTGAAAAATTTTTTTTCATTATATTCTTTTTTTTTTCAATTTTTTTTCTCCATGTCCAATTTTATTATCAAAAAGTTGAGTATTTTCTGGAAAATATTCTGACAAAGTTTCAGAAAATTCTAAGAATCGGTTTTCGAGAAATTGTTTTTTTTGTGGAAAAGAAATTTTTTATTTTTATTTTTAACTTTTTTCAATTTTTCTCAAAAATGACGTCATAAACCATGTACAATCTTTCTTATATAGAAAATTTTAGATTACCGTATTTCCTCTAATTTAAGCGCATGCGCCTCTATTTTTCAACCTCTTCTCCAAATGGGCTTCTATTAGAGGTGCGCTTCAATTAGAGGGTGCGCTTCTATTTTTCAAACATGTATTTCTGAACACAACAATTAAAATCAACCAACTATTAGACAGCAAAATAATAAAAAATTGATTTTAAAAAAATCCAGAGAAATTTTTTCGTTGTCCCTATTGTCATCTTCTCCAAAATCCATCATTTCTAGAAAATCATTGGCATCATCCATCTCGTCGATGCATCAAAAGCAGAATTCAGCGTATCATTATTTTTTTTTAGTTATGAAAATTTATCTGTGCCTACATTTTCGGTCAACATAAATTTTCTCGGCGGTGCCAGAAGCGCTCTTTGTTTTTTAGCAAATGAAGCGACCTATTTTCTAAATTCATTGTTTCTTAAATTCATTTGTGCAATTGCCTCTTCTCTTTTTTGGCGGTTCTTCAGCATCTGAAACATCGACGACGTTCAGCTTCTCGTCTTCGTTTATTTTTCTCTTCGATCGTCACTGAGTATTGGAAAAGAAAACAGGAAAAGTGTCAAGACAATAATGGACTATCATTGTGATATTCCATTAGTCTTGACTTTATTCAAGCCCGACTTTGTCGGAATCAATCAATTTACCAACTGCGCGGACAATTTTCCCTTTATCCGCTTCACTGGATCAACTACTGCCGTCTCTCCAATTGCAAGCGTCTCTCTCATGCGCCTTTAACTTCTCCGAGAGGACTCCGAGGACCGACCGTAATTCACTCGCGCGGCGAGACCACCTGCGTCTCTTAGTGACCTCGCGTCGCCACGTCATGCGCGGCGCCACGAGAGAGCAGAGATCGCTGCTGCCGCCTACACACACACACACAGCGCGGACGCCTACGCGTCTCTGCTCGTCTGCGTCTCACCCAATGGACTGCTGCTAGCCGTCACTCTATATCGAACCACTGGAATTCTACCGACTGTTATTCTTGGAACCCACTGATTCTACTCAATGTATTGTAAGTCGTTAGAACCTTGTTTAGTAGTCGGCGTCCCTCCCCCTTCTTTCTAAGCGTAGGATTCTCTCCGGAGTCTCCAGCGGTAGCTGCCGCACGTCCCGTCGGTTATCGTATCAGAGGACGGCCGACACCTCGACCCCTCTCGCTTTCCGAGAGGTTCTTTCCTCGAGCCTTGCTCTTGGACCACGCCAGCTCTAGACTTGGGACTTTCGTCCTTCTTTACTTCTAACCACTGTATATTTGCTTTATTGAGATAAACTAATGTAATTAACATGTCCTCTTTGCGTGATAACTATCGTGAGCCTCTCGTTTATAATCAGGGAATAGTGGCTGTCACCGAGCCCTATACTATCTCCTTGACATGGTGCATCGACACTAGTCATGGAGATTCACTATATCCTTGACATGGTGCATCGAGCCGTTTGAATTTTTGCCTTGTTTTGCAAAAACGGACCCTCGGTGAAACAAAAAGCTCTCGGTATTCACGTCAAATGACTGTTTTTTCGTTAGATAGGCCGGCATATTGAACCTAAAAATTCTTTACTGCCCCGCCATAAAAAATCAATAAATCGAATTAATTGGTCTGCTTCAACAAATGCGAACGATTTGGCCACGAGAACACAATGGAGGTGGTACTGTAGCGGAAGAATTACGTCATCAAATGGTGCAATTGTGCGCCGCTTGCATCACGGTGAGCGTCCGGCACTCTGGCCCCTCCCCATCTGCAGCACTATCTCTCCAATCAATAACGATCGGGAACTTCGCAAATCGTTTTCAACGTCAATTTCGCGGATTTTTTGGATATTTTTTCGACGAACCACTTCTTTCAAGTTTCACGCGAGTTTTTTATTTTTAAATTAGCCACTCTTGCCGCAATTTTCTAGAAAAATTCCGTTAAACTCAATTTTCGTCAAAATTTACCCAATACACGCTTTTTACCAAAAATTGCAGCCAATTTATATTTTTTTTCTCCTTCAATCATTTTTTTTGCTCCATTCGTAATCCGTCTTACCAACGGATGAAGTGGCATTCGAATCGTGAGCTTTACGGTACCAAATTCTTCTCTTAATTTTGCAAATTATTTTAACCTTCCATCGTCTCGGTCTCTTTCGCTCGTTGAGCACCGATAAAAAATTAATTTGCCAAAATTCAGAACAATCCAGATCATGAGAAGAATCAACATACTGAACCACCACCAACTGCGGGAAAATGGAGCGCAACCCAAGGAAAACCACTGTATCCACCCGCAACAACTCTAAATTGCTTTCGGCACCCCCGCTACGCCCACGAATCCGCATCTTAGCCGTGCACCTGCAAATGCTTGAACAAAAGGGAACGAGATCGGATTCTGGAAACAAATGGGATCGGGAGGACTCTATCGTTATCCTTGCGAAAACAACAAACCAAACCAATGGAACCGGACGAAAATAATAACAGTGAGCGATTTTTAAAATTTTTCTCAAGCCGCCGGGACCATGCACAAGGATATCCATGCAACCGAGGAACAAGAAGACACAATTGTCGAAGAAGTCGTCGTCCATCTTCAAAGCAATTCGGAACAACTGCGCTCCAAAGCAAAAAGGCACCAAAAAGACGAACAAACGTCACTGCAACATTTGCAGGAGTCAGCGTTGACTTGGTTACCGCTGCCTCCCAACTTTGCAACAACAAAATCCCTCACAAGAAAGATCACGCACAACAAACGATGGGAAAAATCGAAAAATAATGGCACCAATGACGCAACAAATGAAATTGGAAAATGATTTTCACGACCATGCATGTTCTGCGCCAGGTGACACATCAACCTACTGCAACCGCTATCTCAAAAGAACTGGCCGGCTTCTGAGACCCAACACCAAAACCATGTGCACCTACTGCGGCAGCAAGGAACACGGTCAAATCAGCTGCCAACACAAATTTTGAACTCGAGACAAATTTTGTGCAACCACTGCAGAAGAATTGGCCTGAAAATGAAGTCAACAAATGCAAGGACGAGCCAACTCGGATCAACCAAGCAGAAAAAAGGAAAAGCAACAACTGAATTCAACCAATCGATAAAAAATTTCTAATTTTTTGTCACACAATGCTGTCACCAAATGCCACCAAATCACGTGCACACAATGTGCCAATATGGAACCAAATTATCAATGTCAACATCACTCCAATTGGGCAATCCAACAACTATGCCCACCTCTATGCAACACGGTGGTCGTAGATTTCTACTACATCTGAAGGCATAAGACTGTACAGTCTTTACGCCCATCAGACAACCAGTTTGAGCGCATGGCACACCGCAACCCAACAGTGGATGGAAGGACTCCAGAAAGCAACGACTGTGAGCGGAAATATGAGCAACTTGTGGCTACGGTACCCGTCCAAGGTACCGGTCGTGAGTTCTTGTGTTTTTTGCATGGTGTATTATTATTCTTATCCGAAGGTTCTGCGTCATCAAATGTTGTGCTAATGCACACATTTCGATAATCACGGAGGCGAAGATTGGAGTAACTAATAAACCATTTTGTGAATTAGCGGTTAACAAAAAAAAACACATTTTTTTCATACATTTCAAAACAACCGGTAATTTGCAAACGCAGTTGAAACTGGAAGGAGTTTCCAAAAATTGGGAAGGAAGCGGCGCCCGCCTCATCTATTCGGAAAATATTAAAAAAAAAAAAACCAATGCCACCAAACCCCCTAGCGAAGTTAGCAAATTAAGGGCAATAGTTAGTGTAGATTCCCAGGTAGGATCACTTATTAACTAGTAATTCTTTTTCACGTAAATACTCCTGATCAGTTTGTTTACGTACTAGGTTACTTAAAATGGGTTCACTATCACTATTCTAGCGCCACCAAAAAACCTAACTTGTTGGTCACAACAGCGGGTCCCAGTCACACCACACGTGACATCCTTGCACTTTGACATTGCCATCTCACTGTGCGGACAGTTCATAAGCTAAGTATAAGACCAATTACCAAATTCATAAAAATTTATCTTTAAACACCTTATTTTTCTATTGAGTTTTCTGGAAAAATAACTCCGCAACCAGTGGGCAAAAATAGTCTAGAAACTTCCACCTTTTCGTTATCCTTTCCAATGTCCCAAAAATGTCAACAACAAAAAAAAACAGCAACAATTCTAAACGACTTGAACGCCTGTATACACGGATCACCTCTACGGTCTCTATTGCACCTACTCAATAATTGGAAACAAATGGCAGAACTCAACGAAACTCCAACTGGCATCACTCAAATGGTATGGGCGCTGAGTCATCATCGCCTGTTAATACGACGGCAACGACGCCTCAGCTCTCAACTACTGGTTGTGGCGCTGGGTCTTCCTTGGCAGTCTCCCAGACAGCATGGACGCCCCAGCTCCGAACTACTGAGCAACACAACCACGGCAAAGCAAAACAGAAACGCAAATGGGCTCGCCAATCGATTCACATGGTAACCATACGGATTGGAGACGATGCCGCCACCAACTGTGTTTGCTCATTCTCACTGGGATGCTACAAAACTGCCAACAACTGCTGTCATCATCTCAAACAGAACATTATGATAAATAACTGGACGCCTGGAAACAACGAAAGAAAAGGAGAAGAAGGACTCGGAGATAGGAGATATAAAGAAAAAAAAAATTGGCAACTTACACACCCGGCTTGCATTCAAGGACATACGAGCTCCTCACATCAGCGCATTCTAATGGTCCAAACAAATTACGAATCGCTCAATCATGCAACAGCCAAGACCCATCGCCCACATACAACGATGCGGCCCTTCACCAAACTGTCACCCCCCCCCCCAAACTTCTCAACTCGCAGCTCACTGCAACAACTGCGATATTTGGGACCCCCGCCAACGTCGGCCTCAGCGAGGAAGATTCATGGAGCTGCAATGAAATGGATTGGAATCAATGTTGACAACTGCATCTACCTTACACTTCAAAAGGAATGCATCCTATAGGTTACTCCCACTTAAATGGCATAAGTTGAGCGCAGGACCATAGGACCGACACGTCTTCTTCTACGACAGGAGCAACGCAAAGCTCGGGAGACGTTAATAACATAGTCGTCTACGACGGTCGCAAACACCGTCCTACAATGGAGTACGGACCCAATGCTCCATCTCTCGCCGCAACGCGAGACACAACACTGCTCATTCGCCGCTACGCGAAACAACACTTCACTCGCCACACCGCGAGAACAACACAGTGCTAGCTCTTATTTCTGTACTAGTTGGCATTGACTTTTACAGCAATACGCGCTCACTCCTCTACCAAGCAACGATAATTTTGGCCTCACGGCCCAGAATTATTTGCTTACTTCTTTTACGCATTCTCTTTCGAAATTCTCCAAACTTTTGAAAGATGAACAATCATCATGCAGGAACCGACATGGTAACTCGGATACTCACTGGTTTTACTGCCAACTGCGACAACTACCACAAACTATGCCGTCTGTCACCGCCAACCAAGATATCACGTTACGACCTCAATTACCGACTTCCGACGAACAATCTAATGCTATCATACAACTGCTTTCGAACATCACGTATTCAACAAAAAGGCGTAGCGGAACAACTGATGGAAACGGTAACCTAAAAAAAAAAAAAAACAAAAAAACCCTCCGCGGACAATGAAGCCGATCACGTGGCAGTAACCTACAACCATTCCTCCAATCTTTCAAACACATCACGGACAAAGTTAAGGAAACTGACCAATGCTCAACTCTACCACTGAAATCCGCGACAAAAGCCTTGCGCAAAAGATCGAATGGAATTAGGCTTCAAAAACACACCAAATGCTGATTTTTCAACAACACGATATCCTGGAACATCATCACGGATCAAATCTGCGCCAACAACTGCAACTGGACAGATATGTGTTCATCAAAACACGCCCCAACATGAAAAGATTGTCTTCGCTGAGTTGCACTTTTTTGCAGTAAGCTCAGGGCATTCACTCTTTTCCTAAACTAATGACAAAACATTTGAATTGGACAACAACGACGACTTCTGATTGTCAAAGTAGACTACCCAAAACTGCTCACGCCAATAAGGTATTTTCTTATTCATCAACAACTGTGGAGATTCGAAAATCATCATCATCCAACAAATGCCCAAGCATCCATTCGACCAAAATTTTTTTTGGATGCTTCAAAACAGTCCAGCAAACAAGTTACCAAATTCACCAATATATTCAAAAAAAAAAAAAAAAAAATTTACGGTGTTCTCCAGACGTGTTCTCGTTAATTCGCGAACAAGTCCTGAACAATTCACTACCGACAGGAATCACGAAAAATTACTACAAGAACATTATCCCAAAATAAATCGACTTCTTTTTGAACTTCGGACTGCATTTCGTCAAGGATTGGATCAACTGTTTTTCAAACTCAAGTACGTTTTATTCAAATATTGGATCGACTGCTCTTTGGAACTCTGAATTTTTCATCTCAAATTGGATCAACTACTTTTGGACTTCTGGAAATTTTTACGTCAACAATTGGATCAACTGCCTTCGCAACTTTAAAAAGTTTTTCGTCATGGATTGGATCGCTATCGAAACAATGAAAATTTTTTCACAAGGAACAATTCTCAACACTGAAACAAGGATGATCAAAAAACGAACTTCACTGCCGTCTACAAGCTGAACCAGGAAACCTTTCTCAACTACTGTTATATTCTCTTAACTATTTGGCACCTCTTCAACAACTTCAACTCCATTAACAACTGCTATAACTACTGTTACAACTCCTATTTTTCTTCACAACAACGTCTATTTTTCAACAAATTCGTCATCTACAACAACTACAAAATTTCAACAACTTCGTCACCTACAACAACTGCAAAATTGAAAACTTTGTCACCTTCATTAAACGCAAATCTTTAAAAACTTCGTCACCTTCAACAACTCCAACAAATGCCATGCCTTCATTGAGGTTGCTTCTGTACCCTCACCGAACATACTATCATCTACAACAAATGCCTTCATTGAGGTTGCTTTGTACCCTCACTGAACATACGGAATTAACTGTCTTAATCTCCAACCCCAGCGTCAATCCGGAATTTCGTATGGACTAATACAACTGCAGCGTAACATAAACATCTCAAGTCAACATCTACAAAGCTGCGTTGCACGACTCATCCGGATCGACTCTAGTTATGGAGATTCATGTCGCCCCCCCAGTGTCAAGACAATAATGGACTATCATTGTGATATTCCATTAGTCTTGACTTTATTCAAGCCCGACTTTGTCGGAATCAATCAATTTACCAACTGCGCGGACAATTTTCCCTTTATCCGCTTCACTGGATCAACTACTGCCGTCTCTCCAATTGCAAGCGTCTCTCTCATGCGCCTTTAACTTCTCCGAGAGGACTCCGAGGACCGACCGTAATTCACTCGCGCGGCGAGACCACCTGCGTCTCTTAGTGACCTCGCGTCGCCACGTCATGCGCGGCGCCACGAGAGAGCAGAGATCGCTGCTGCCGCCTACACACACACACACAGCGCGGACGCCTACGCGTCTCTGCTCGTCTGCGTCTCACCCAATGGACTGCTGCTAGCCGTCACTCTATATCGAACCACTGGAATTCTACCGACTGTTATTCTTGGAACCCACTGATTCTACTCAATGTATTGTAAGTCGTTAGAACCTTGTTTAGTAGTCGGCGTCCCTCCCCCTTCTTTCTAAGCGTAGGATTCTCTCCGGAGTCTCCAGCGGTAGCTGCCGCACGTCCCGTCGGTTATCGTATCAGAGGACGGCCGACACCTCGACCCCTCTCGCTTTCCGAGAGGTTCTTTCCTCGAGCCTTGCTCTTGGACCACGCCAGCTCTAGACTTGGGACTTTCGTCCTTCTTTACTTCTAACCACTGTATATTTGCTTTATTGAGATAAACTAATGTAATTAACATGTCCTCTTTGCGTGATAACTATCGTGAGCCTCTCGTTTATAATCAGGGAATAGTGGCTGTCACCGAGCCCTATACTATCTCCTTGACATGGTGCATCGACACTAGTCATGGAGATTCACTATATCCTTGACAAAAAGTAACAAATTTACCGTAAATTCTCTAATAGAACGGCCCTCATAATAGAGCGGCCCCCCTAAAATAGAGCGGCCATTCTCATATAGGAATGAAGTTAACACTTTTTTCAATAATTTGGTTAGATTTTTCCAATTGTTACTTATTGACCGGTTTCTAAATTTGCTTTGTCATATATTTGTGTCATTTTTATGGAAAATCCTCAAGATTTAATACAATTTTAAAGACATTGAAAAGCAAACCTAACCCTATAATATAATGGCCCCCTAAATTAGACCGGCCCTCCTAGGAGGGTAGTGAAAAATAGAACGGCCGGCTGTTCTATTAGAGAATTTACGGTAATAACAACTGCAAAAAATCGATAAAAAAGAAGAAAGTCCGCAAAAACGGAGACAAGGAAATAAACAGCCAGTGAGTGTGCCTCTATTAGAGGGTGCGCTTCAATTAGAGGGTGCGCCTCTATTTTTCGAAGCACCTCTCAGGGTGCGCCTTTATTAGAGGTGCGCTTCAATTAGAGGTGCGCTTATATTAGAGGAAATACGGTAGTCTGTGTGTTTGTTTGTGTGTCTCACACACGAGTTTGCAGTCGACAAAACTCGATCCAGCGACCTGTCGATTGACGTTCTAACGTGCTAACCACTATACCACAAGGGTCACGAAAACTTGAAAGAAATAGGGAAAAGAAATGATTGCCATTTCTATTAAAAAAAAAAAAACTAAAATCAGTAAAAATCAATATTTGACGAAGGCGACTTAGTCGCCACAAGCTGCAAGCTTGTTTCAATATGAAAAAAAACCATTCTCTGGAAACAGTGTGCCTTATCGAAAAAAAATTTGTCGACAAATGTCCTTTTTGACAAATTATCGACAAAAAATTTGTCGAATTTGTCAAAATTTTGTCGACAAATTCATCGACAAAAATTCGAATTTGTCGTTTTTGTCGATAAATTTGTCGACAAAAAATTTCGACAAAAATTCGACAAATTTGTCGACAAAAAATCGACAAAAAATTTTCGACAAAAAACGACAAAAAATTTCGACAACATATTACTCTCGTCTCAACAGCTGAGTATAAACTTTTCAAACGCCAATTTGCGCGCGAAAATATCTCGAAGCGCATTACATTAATTAACACAACTCAAATGAGTGCGACCGTAACCAATTTGAAAAATGTAAACAAGTCCAGCTGTTATTTTTATTTATTTTCGCTTAATTTTCGTGATTTTTAATTAAAATTTTTCACTTTTTTTAAGCGTTTATCCACTTTTTACGTTATAAATTATTTTTTCAAGAAAAACGCAGATATTTAGTCAAGTGTTTTCCCATGGAATAGCATTGAGAGCGAAGAAACGCAGAAAATTCCTCTTCTCTGTCCTCTCACCTTCTGCGTTCTTTTCTATCAATGACCCTTCTTTAAACGTTTTTTTCTCGCGAATAACTATAATTGATTCGTGACGGAGTGACATTTTACAAGAAACTGGGAGATGAAACATTTCTTCGTTTATTATTATTATTTTTGAATAAAAAAGGAAATTCGAGTGTCACTCCGCCACGAATCCATTATAGCAAATTTATTTTTACAAAAATCAGCTAAACATATGATTAATTTCGAATAATTGAGATCAGTTTACAAATTTTCTGCATTTCTCCCGTTTTATCGATCGTTTTACGCGATTTAAAAATTAATTTATTTCAGAAGTTCCAATTGCTGGCGAAACGACGAGAAAGACAAAAGATTGGGATGCGGCGAGGAAGAGGAAACGAAAAAGTTGTGCGGTTAGTTATTCAACGGACAGAATATTTCTTCTCCGCCGATAGTTTTCATTTCAGGTACACGTCATCAGTCGAAGAAAGGAGGTCACGATACTGCATATGGATTATGAAGAGTTCAAAAAATTCATAGAATCGAAAAAATGGAGGAAACGGGCATTATTCGCTTTCAGAGGTGTCGCATTCAGAATCAGACGAATAAATATCCTGTTCCATCACGTTCTTGATTCCCCCGACAGTGTCGATTCACGGTAATTTTTTTTCGTCATTTCCTGCTTTTTTTCAAAAAGAAAACCATACTTGGCAAGCGGGCCGAGCAGGCCAGCAAATAACTCAGCTCAGAATGAATAATTTTGTTTAATGAAATATTTAAAATGTTCCTATGTTTTAGAACTCACCGAGATCTTCATTTTGAATATCTCATTTAACAAAAAATATTCATTCTGAGTTATTTGTCTGACCGTCATCGGCCCGCTTGCCAAGTATGTAGAAAACTACAAACGGGAAGAGAAAAAAAAAAAAGTAAGGCAAATTTTGCGCTGGAAAATTTTATGGGGTTTTTCACAGAACCTTAAAAAACTGCGGGAAAAATCGGAGAATGCATGTTCAGAAAATTTTGGACCTGAATATCGATTTTTCTGAAATTTTTTAAAATCGATAATTTGGTACAAAATTTTCTGAGTATGTACAGGAGCATTTTTGCCATTATTTCCCGAAATTTTCAAGTCAATCGGAACGTTCTCCGATTTTTTCCTGTTTTGTGGATAAAAGTGAAACTCCGGTCTGTTGCTTACCGGACAAGCTTTTATTCGATTTCGCCACACTCGGAAATCAAATGCAAAAGTTTCATGTATAAAAAAAGAACAACAAATAGGAAATGAAAAAAAAAATAAAATTTAGCTTATCGATTGTTTCTGGCGGTCTAAAAAATTAGTTCATTTCAGAAGTACCGGTCATTGAGAAAATAAAAAACGAGATGAAAAAATAGGAAGTGGCGATGGAGAGGAACCGAAAAAGTTGTGCGGTTAGTTATTCAACGGACAGAATAGTTCTTCTCCGCCGGTAGCTTTCATTTCAGGTACACGTCATCAGTCGAAGAAAGGAAATCACGATGCTGCATATGGATTATGAAGAGTTCAAAAAAGTTTGCGTTCAATAAATGGACGCTTCAGCACGCCGTGTGAAACAGTCTACTTTTTTTCTCGTGCATTTCATATTAATAAAAAATAAACTGGGCGGAAGTTTCATGTTTTGATGTAGCAACTCGATTTGAAGCAGTAGTGGTTATATTTTTCTCATGAAAAATGTACCTCAGATTCGGTTTGTGTAGAATCATTTCGCATGGACTTTTGCAAATTTTGGTCCGTTCATCGTTAAAACTATGAGGCGAAAAGTTTTTATTGGTATAATAAAGATCGGCGCTGCTTCGAAATGGAACCTTTTCAAAATAAGACTGTGCCGAAATAAAACTGTATTTTGTTTTAACGCGATCGGGTGAAGAAGAATGACCAAACAGAAAAATTACACTGAGAGGCCCAGTAATGCCGCGTCCAAAGTTCAAAAAATTCCTGAAATCAGGAGTTTTTTGAACTTTGGACGCGGCATAACAACCGTGGCACTGCGCTGACTTTAATTAACCAGCAAAATATGCAAAAGTTCAGAGAATGCTCCGATCAGTCTGAAATTTTGACAAAAAATGTCACAAATACTCCCGGACATGTGCAGAAAATTTCACACAAAAATATCGATTTTGAACATTTTCAGAAAAGAAAAAGTCGATAATAATTTTTAAAAT
Organism: Caenorhabditis japonica; assembly: GCA_963572235.1. NCBI lineage: Eukaryota > Metazoa > Nematoda > Chromadorea > Rhabditida > Rhabditidae > Caenorhabditis > Caenorhabditis japonica. Next base: position 17,212,502 of record OY754343.1, on the reverse strand, counting down.
CGATATTTTGGTCTGAAATTTTCTGCACATGTCCGTGTGATTTATCGAAGAATTTTCGAAAGTTTCATTGAATTTTTTGCTGGTTTCCGTGAATAGACCCATAAGTTGAGGAGCTTTTTCAATTTTTCGAATAGTTATTTTGAAAAGGTTCTACTTCGGGGTAGTAAAATTATTTTAAGATCGATTCAATATTGATACCGGTTTCACGCAGAAAATCCGTGAGCTCTCATTTTTCAACTGAATGTAATAAAAAAGCTAAATGGCTGCATTTCTCAAAAAAAAACTGGTAAATATTTACAGAAATTTTACGTGAAACCGGCAAGAAAATTGAATCGAAAAAATCAAGCGGCGAACTACCGTAATCCAGATGGGGATTACCTTGTCGATATAATGAACAAACAAAAATTAAGTTATATTTTTCAACGAAAACGAATTAAAAAAGAATATTGAAGCATCGAGCATTTCTCCGTTTGTTTCCTCTTCTCTGTTCCCAATAACGCCATCAATGGGACCTGAAATGAAAACTATCGGCAGAGAAGAAATATTCTGTCTGTTGAATAACTAACCGCACAACTTTTTCGGTTCCTCTCCATCGCTACTTCCTATTTTTTTTTCATCTCGTTTTTTATTTTCTCAATGACCGGTACTTCTGAAATGAACTAATTTTTTAGACCGCCAGAAACAATCGATAAGCTAAATTTTATTTTTTTTTTCATTTCCTATTTGTTGTTCTTTTTTTATACATGAAACTTTTGCATTTGATTTCCGAGTGTGGCGAAATCGAATAAAAGCTTGTCCGGTAAGCAACAGACCGGAGTTTCACTTTTATCCACAAAACAGGAAAAAATCGGAGAACGTTCCGATTGACTTGAAAATTTCGGGAAATAATGGCAAAAATGCTCCTGTACATACTCAGAAAATTTTGTACCAAATTATCGATTTTAAAAAATTTCAGAAAAATCGATATTCAGGTCCAAAATTTTCTGAACATGCATTCTCCGATTTTTCCCGCAGTTTTTTAAGGTTCTGTGAAAAACCCCATAAAATTTTCCAGCGCAAAATTTGCCTTACTTTTTTTTTTTTCTCTTCCCGTTTGTAGTTTTCTACATACTTGGCAAGCGGGCCGATGACGGTCAGACAAATAACTCAGAATGAATATTTTTTGTTAAATGAGATATTCAAAATGAAGATCTCGGTGAGTTCTAAAACATAGGAACATTTTAAATATTTCATTAAACAAAATTATTCATTCTGAGCTGAGTTATTTGCTGGCCTGCTCGGCCCGCTTGCCAAGTATGGTTTTCTTTTTGAAAAAAAGCAGGAAATGACGAAAAAAAATTACCGTGAATCGACACTGTCGGGGGAATCAAGAACGTGATGGAACAGGATATTTATTCGTCTGATTCTGAATGCGACACCTCTGAAAGCGAATAATGCCCGTTTCCTCCATTTTTTCGATTCTATGAATTTTTTGAACTCTTCATAATCCATATGCAGTATCGTGACCTCCTTTCTTCGACTGATGACGTGTACCTGAAATGAAAACTATCGGCGGAGAAGAAATATTCTGTCCGTTGAATAACTAACCGCACAACTTTTTCGGTTCCTCTCCATCGCTACTTCCTATTTTTTTTCATCTCGTTTTTTATTTTCTCAATGACCGGTACTTCTGAAATGAACTAATTTTTTAGACCGCCACGGCGTGTTGAGCGGAACGTTGGAAAATAAAATTTAAACTGCGCGGGCTTTTTTCCCAAAAAAAAAATTCTGGCCTAAGCGTGGTCGCATTTTTTTTCTACAGTAGGCTGCATTAGCTGCGCAGACACTCATCTGTGCAAAAAGGATACGCAGGCCAAGAGAGAGGAGGCGCAGAGAAAGAGGCAGTAGGTGATTTTTTTTTCATTGTTTTCATTCATTGTTTTCTTTTTTTTTTCGTTTTTTTTTGCAACATTTTTTCTCCTTTTTGCGTTCAAATTAATACATAAATTTACGGCAATTTTTGTAGCCTAAAGCTATACAAAAATTCCAAAAAAAGCTGTATTTTTCGGCATGGATGAATTTTTTTCAGAAGCGGAAAATGTTTTTTCGGATTTGTATACTTTGAAAATGACCATAATGGGGTTATTCACTTTGTGCATCTGAAAATGTTTATTTTCCTTTTGATTTTTTTTGAAGAAAACGGCATTTTATGCACTTATTCTGGAGAAAAATAGTTTTCTGCGTGAAATTAATGATAAAAATGCAAGATGCAAAAAATGATTAACCCGGTTAGCCCCATTACATTTTTTTTTTCTCTTTATCTTCGTCATACCAATTTTTTTTTATTTTCAGATGTTCACATATGGTCGAATCGGGAGCATGCCAATCAATCGGGAATGCAGCGAGTGGTAAGCTTTTAAGTTTGAGAAAAATTTATTGCATGATTGCAATCGATTGTCCACGAAAAAAAATTTCTCACTATCACGGTGTGCCAAAATCCGAAAATGTTTGAACTGTTCGCAATGGATCGCGCTTGCTTTTTCAGTGCTAAAATGAACGGTGATTTTCAACATTTTTCAGGTTTTTCGTAAAATGAAGGAATTTTAACACGTTTTTCAACAAAATATTGCTTCAAAAAAATATTTCGATTATTTTGAGCCAAAGATGAGGCAAAAATATTCACAAACAACGTCCCCATAAGCATTTGAACAAAATAACGTGAAACTGAGTATCTTCAAGGCAATTTGCTGTTTCAATTTGATCGGAAATTCTGCAATTCAATGATATAATTGTTCAGCTCTCGGCTAAGCCCGAATTTCCTTTAATTTTCGCCTGGTACTTGTAATATTGAATGTTCCGTTCTTATTTAAGTTGCATGTTTGGTACTTTGGCATCAATCAGAACCAATGACCCGTTTAAATGCCCATAGGAACTAATGGGCATATGACTGAATCGGAGCAAACACGGAAAAAAAGTGAAAAAAAAGAAAAAAATATAGTACGAATTTCGCGAAAAATTGCTTTTTCTGATGATTTCAAGCCGAGAGCAGCGTCGAAGCAGTTTAATTATTTTTCCTCAGGTTTTGAGCATTCCATAAACCGAATATATGAATTTTCCAATCAAATTGGAGCAGCAAATCGTCTTAAACACACCCGATTCCACGTAATTTTTGTTCAAATGATTATAGGGACGTTGTCCGTGATTATTTCTACCTCATCTTTGCATGAAAATGATCCCAATCTACTTTTGAAGCAATCGGATGTTGTAAAATTTGATGAAATCCCTCCATTTTACGAAAAATCTGAAAAATATTGAAAATCCAGTTGAAAAAGTGCAGACTTTAATGACGAGCTTCCCTGTCGACGAATTTTTACGTTTTTTAGCTTATTTTGTAGATAAAAATTTTCTTAACAATAATTATGTTGCAAAATATTGAAAAAATCAATAAAAATGACATATTCTGAAGTTGAAAATCAGCGGCCATTTTAGCACGTCATACCGAAATTAAAAAAAAAAACATTTATTGCTTCTTTGATGAACCAAATCAGGCATTTTCAAAAAAAGAAAAGACAACAATTGAATTTATTTTTTTTTTAAATGACGAAAAAATCGGGGAGAACACGGAAAATGTTCCGCTTGACGTGGAATTTTGAGAAACATTGTCATAAATATTGTCGGACAAACCTGAAAAAAAAACATTTTTGAATTACTAGCCTAGGGTAAAATATATGATTCTTTATTTTGTTTTTTCAGAGTACGATACAACGTGGCTGGTTCTCCAAAGGAAAGTCTGCAAATGCGCTATCGACCAAGATGAAATATAATATTGTCGGGCCGCCAAATAGGTCAAATGCGCTCCGCTAAACTCAACGCTATCCGATTTTCATTTTGGTCTCCAAATTATTCCATTTTACGTTGAATTTATACGTGAAATGAAATAATTTGGAACCCAAAATGAAAATCGGATAGCGTTGAGTTCAGTGGAGCGCGTTTGACCAATTTGGCGGGCCGACAACACCTTAATTTTATTTATTTATGTGTAAATATTTTTTTCAAACAATTTTTTTGAATTTATTGCCGACTGTAATGTCGGCCCGCCAAAATGGTCAAACGCGCTCCGCTGAACTCAACGCTATGCGATTTTCATTTTGGTTTCCAAATTATTTAATTTCACGTATAAATTCAAACGTGAAATGAAAAAATTTGGAGACCAAAATAAAAATCAAATAGCGTTGATTTCAGCGGAGCGCGTTTGACCATTTTGGCGGGCTGACAATATATAATGAAATATCATGCTTCCGAATTTTTTTTAATTCTCTTTACTTGCAAATAAGGTACGTGGCAAAAGACCCGTATTTCCGAAGGAAATTTCGAAATTCTGTCGGAACCTCTGAAATATATATTTCGGTTCGGAATTTCCCTCGGAGTTTGCGAAATTCTTCGATTCATTTCCGATTTTCCGCCGGGCTTTCGATTAAAATTTTTTGAGCAATACACGGCAGCCCAGCCTTCCATAATTGTTTCTACCTGGCGCATTTTTAAAACCCTAAGACTCGGTCATTTTTTGACAAAAAAGCCCCGTTTTTGGATTAAAATGATGGTGTTATCCTAAATAAAAATACAATGAAAAAAAGTTGAGTGAGTGTGGTGACACATGGCGTTCTTATTTCTCAAAATAACTGGTGTTTGCAGAATTTTCACGTGAAATCCTATTGTAACCGGCAAGAATATTGAATCGATATAATGAATTAGAAGCGGAGTGACAATTTTTTATCACGTTTTTATTCGAAAAAATAAAGAAACAACTTAGGAAATTAAGAGATTTTTCGTCTCCCAGTTTCACGTGAAATGTTACTCCGCCACGAATCCATTATAATACCCTCGGAAAATCGGAACGATAGCGAAAAATAATTTGCCAGAAAAAAGATAAATAATAAACAAAAAAAAACGAAGGAAACAACGAAAAAATAAATTGAAAAATGAATTTTATTACTTTTAACACAATTCAAAATACGAAAGTTTCCCGCCATGGCATCCTGCCAGCGACTCTCGCGGAAGAGACGCAGACAAGCAGCGTCCACTCAGCGGAGCGCATGGCCAATAACGTTCCGTTGAACATGCCGTGGACCGCCAGAAACAATCGATTGGTTTGCTTGTTGGATACCTCCTCGCGGTGCAAACTGGGCAATGCTGTGCTCCTACGACAGGGGAAATTGGACACCACTGTTAGGCACAGTAGCCAAAATCCACTCTTTGCCACGGTAGTGTCCGATACTCGTGAAGAAGGGGCTTCACGCCGGCCTAGTAAGCCTGCTGAAGTACAAACCTAAACTTACTAAAAAGCTGAATCAAAAGAATGTAAAGGACCCGTCCAGGAATTCACCAGCTCGGCCACGGTGCTCGCCGAGTTGTCTTGGTCGGAAGAAAATGTTTGGAAGGAGCACCACGGATACGGAAATTACTGAAGCGTCATACGGCCCCAAGAACAGAAGGAAAGGCAACGACTTCCACATCGGCTCTCTCAACGTCAGATCGATATCCGATCAATCCAAGGCCGAGGCATTCGACTTGCTAGCTGTCAATAGCGGCTGCAAGGTGATTGCCCTACAAGAGACGAAGAGAAAAGAAGGGGAATGGGTCTTGTCCAGTGGAGCCGAACTGATCTGCACAAGACGCGAAGCTCGCGAAGGAGGACTGGCTTTTTGGATTCACAAAGACTGGCTCGATAGTCTGGTGGAAACGAAGAGAGAGTCGGACCGTATTAGTACGGCGTCGTTCGATTTTCATGGATCTCATCTCCACGTCATCAACGTCTATGCACCCACCTCGGCCGCTAATGAGACCCAGTCGGATAAGTTCTACAAGGATCTGAAGAAAGTATACACACGGCTATCGAAGTGGGACTCGTCGATCATCATCTGCGGAGACTTCAACGCCGTCGTCGGATGCTCTTCAGACGATCTTCCATTTGTGGGTGGACACGGAACTGGTCAAAGAAGTGATAATGGTGATCGGCTGGTGAACTTCGCGTTCTCCAGCAGAGTTTCAATACTTAACACGATCTACCCCAAACGACCCAACCGGAAGTGGACATGGATCAGTCCGAACGGCAAAACGAAGAACGAAATCGACTTCATTCTCACGAACAGGCGAGAAATTGCAGTAGACTGCGAAGTATACTGTGATTATCTCAACTGCAGTGACCACCGTCTTTTGCGCGCGAGATTCCGCTCAACCGCGAAGAAGGAAAAGTCGAGGAAGTTCGCAAAGGCCAAGCGGGCTGGAGGCGAAAGATCATGGGACCCCGTCAGATTCAAGAACACCATCACCGAAATGCTCACGGAAAATCCACCAACATGCTATGAAGAACTCACGGAGTCGATAAGGAGCGCTGCCAGCACAGCTACGCATGCAACTCATCAACTCAGCAGGATTTCCGAAGCAACGAAGAAAATGATGATGTCCCGCTTCCAGATGATACACGCCGGACAGACGAAGAACGCGGATCTAGCGAAAATCAACAACGAAGTTCGAAGATCTTTGGAAAATGATTTGGACAAATGGCGAGAAGTTAAAAGTCTCGAAGCCGCGGTGAAAGGAAGAAGCTTGAAGAAAACGAAGCGAGCACTGACACTCAAATCCTCCCCGTTCACGAATTTAGAACGGCCGGATGGATCAACGACATACAATCGTCCCGAGATCAGGAAGCTAGTTCTCACTCACTTCTCCAATCTGTACGCAGCGACGACGCGAGAGCCACAATCCAGATACAACCATCCAGATGAGCCGGAAATTCTCCAACATGAGGTCGAACACGCAATAGTCACCTCAAAGACGAACATTTCGCCAGGACCTGATCAGATTACAATGCTACAATTAAAGCTGGGAATTGAGAGCATAGCTCCTCATCTCACAGCCGCACTGAATCAAGTCCTCACGAACGGGAGAACACCGGAAGACTGGAAGACGGTGAAGATTTCTCTCCTTCCCAAGACCACGAAACCGAAGAAAGTGAAAGATTATCGTCCGGTTGCGTTGTCCTCAATCGTCTCAAAACTCTTCACAAAAATCCTTACGAGAAGGATCACCGCCAAAAGCGAGGATTACCTGGAAGAGTCACAAGCAGGATTCAGACGTGGAAGAGGATGCGCAGACAACATTCAAGTCGTCGCGCAGATGTGGGAAAAGTGCACCGAATTCAAGATTCCGCTCGTAGCGGTCTTCCTGGATTTCACTTGTGCCTTCGACAACGTTAATTGGACGAAGATATCCCAAGTCCTGAACAATCTTCAAATCGGAAGAAACGTGATTCGGGCCTTAAACAACTCAAACTCTTCGGCGATTGGAGAGCTGAACGTTCTGAACAAGAAGATGAGGTTCAAGATCAAAAGAGGAGTACGTCAAGGTGATTCGTCGTCTCCACTACTCTTCGCGCTGGCTCTTCAGGCGATCTTGGATGAGCTAGACCCAGCACCTTGTGAGGATGATAAGACCGGAATTGACATCAATGGAGAATCAATTCACCGTTTGGAATTCGCAGACGACGTTGTTTTATTCGCGAGCTCTGTGAAAGAGGCAGAAGATAGAGCAAATCGGATTGCAATGGGATGTCCCAAGTACGGCCTCAATATAAACCCGTCCAAGACGCAAATATTGATGAATAAGTACGTCACAAGATCAGATATCGATATTCTGAACACGAGGATTGAAATCTCCCAAAAGGTCAAATACCTCGGAAGAACGTTTGCGGACGACGGATCTCTCACTGAAGAAGTCGCTAGAAGGATTCGCGCGGGATGGGCTGCTTTCAACGCCATTCGGCGGGAGCTCTTGCAGTCTCCTCAGAAGACAAGAATAAGACTTCTCACAACAACTGTCATCCCAGCGATGACTTATGGATGCGAGACATGGACTTCCAAGGAGGCAGACACGAAGAGACTACAGAGAGCGGTTAGCAACATGTTCGAAATTGCCGGATGTGACCCACCAGACATGGAAAAGCAAGTCTTACGAAGAAAACTGAAGTGGGCAGGACACGTATCACGCATGAAATACGACAGATGGGCGAAGATAGTATCAGAATGGGATCCTAGGGGATCAGCACGACCACGCGGTCGTCCTCCGAAAAGATGGGCCGACGACATCAAGGATTCGATCAAAATCTTCATCCACAATGAGGCCCTCAGGGGCAACCTCGGGCACGGCCGCCGAAGAATTGGCATACTCGAGGCAAGACGAGCATGGTCCACTGTCGGAAGGGATCGTGTAACTTGGCGCAGCTTGGTTCGCAGTATCCAGGATGGAAACTGAGGTCGAACCTCACAAGTATCACAAGTACAAGTAAGAAAAATTTATTGCATGATTGCAATCGATTGTCCACGAAAAAAAATTTCTCACTATCACGGTGTGCCAAAATCCGAAAATGTTTGAACTGTTCGCAATGGATCGCGCTTGCTTTTTCAGTGCTAAAATGAACGGTGATTTTCAACATTTTTCAGGTTTTTCGTAAAATGAAGGAATTTTAACACGTTTTTCAACAAAATATTGCTTCAAAAAAATATTTCGATTATTTTGAGCCAAAGATGAGGCAAAAATATTCACAAACAACGTCCCCATAAGCATTTGAACAAAATAACGTGAAACTGAGTATCTTCAAGGCAATTTGCTGTTTCAATTTGATCGGAAATTCTGCAATTCAATGATATAATTGTTCAGCTCTCGGCTAAGCCCGAATTTCCTTTAATTTTCGCCTGGTACTTGTAATATTGAATGTTCCGTTCTTATTTAAGTTGCATGTTTGGTACTTTGGCATCAATCAGAACCAATGACCCGTTTAAATGCCCATAGGAACTAATGGGCATATGACTGAATCGGAGCAAACACGGAAAAAAAGTGAAAAAAAAGAAAAAAATATAGTACGAATTTCGCGAAAAATTGCTTTTTCTGATGATTTCAAGCCGAGAGCAGCGTCGAAGCAGTTTAATTATTTTTCCTCAGGTTTTGAGCATTCCATAAACCGAATATATGAATTTTCCAATCAAATTGGAGCAGCAAATCGTCTTAAACACACCCGATTCCACGTAATTTTTGTTCAAATGATTATAGGGACGTTGTCCGTGATTATTTCTACCTCATCTTTGCATGAAAATGATCCCAATCTACTTTTGAAGCAATCGGATGTTGTAAAATTTGATGAAATCCCTCCATTTTACGAAAAATCTGAAAAATATTGAAAATCCAGTTGAAAAAGTGCAGACTTTAATGACGAGCTTCCCTGTCGACGAATTTTTACGTTTTTTAGCTTATTTTGTAGATAAAAATTTTCTTAACAATAATTATGTTGCAAAATATTGAAAAAATCAATAAAAATGACATATTCTGAAGTTGAAAATCAGCGGCCATTTTAGCACGTCATACCGAAATTAAAAAAAAAAACATTTATTGCTTCTTTGATGAACCAAATCAGGCATTTTCAAAAAAAGAAAAGACAACAATTGAATTTATTTTTTTTTTAAATGACGAAAAAATCGGGGAGAACACGGAAAATGTTCCGCTTGACGTGGAATTTTGAGAAACATTGTCATAAATATTGTCGGACAAACCTGAAAAAAAAACATTTTTGAATTACTAGCCTAGGGTAAAATATATGATTCTTTATTTTGTTTTTTCAGAGTACGATACAACGTGGCTGGTTCTCCAAAGGAAAGTCTGCAAATGCGCTATCGACCAAGATGAAATATAATATTGTCGGGCCGCCAAATAGGTCAAATGCGCTCCGCTAAACTCAACGCTATCCGATTTTCATTTTGGTCTCCAAATTATTCCATTTTACGTTGAATTTATACGTGAAATGAAATAATTTGGAACCCAAAATGAAAATCGGATAGCGTTGAGTTCAGTGGAGCGCGTTTGACCAATTTGGCGGGCCGACAACACCTTAATTTTATTTATTTATGTGTAAATATTTTTTTCAAACAATTTTTTTGAATTTATTGCCGACTGTAATGTCGGCCCGCCAAAATGGTCAAACGCGCTCCGCTGAACTCAACGCTATGCGATTTTCATTTTGGTTTCCAAATTATTTAATTTCACGTATAAATTCAAACGTGAAATGAAAAAATTTGGAGACCAAAATAAAAATCAAATAGCGTTGATTTCAGCGGAGCGCGTTTGACCATTTTGGCGGGCTGACAATATATAATGAAATATCATGCTTCCGAATTTTTTTTAATTCTCTTTACTTGCAAATAAGGTACGTGGCAAAAGACCCGTATTTCCGAAGGAAATTTCGAAATTCTGTCGGAACCTCTGAAATATATATTTCGGTTCGGAATTTCCCTCGGAGTTTGCGAAATTCTTCGATTCATTTCCGATTTTCCGCCGGGCTTTCGATTAAAATTTTTTGAGCAATACACGGCAGCCCAGCCTTCCATAATTGTTTCTACCTGGCGCATTTTTAAAACCCTAAGACTCGGTCATTTTTTGACAAAAAAGCCCCGTTTTTGGATTAAAATGATGGTGTTATCCTAAATAAAAATACAATGAAAAAAAGTTGAGTGAGTGTGGTGACACATGGCGTTCTTATTTCTCAAAATAACTGGTGTTTGCAGAATTTTCACGTGAAATCCTATTGTAACCGGCAAGAATATTGAATCGATATAATGAATTAGAAGCGGAGTGACAATTTTTTATCACGTTTTTATTCGAAAAAATAAAGAAACAACTTAGGAAATTAAGAGATTTTTCGTCTCCCAGTTTCACGTGAAATGTTACTCCGCCACGAATCCATTATAATACCCTCGGAAAATCGGAACGATAGCGAAAAATAATTTGCCAGAAAAAAGATAAATAATAAACAAAAAAAAACGAAGGAAACAACGAAAAAATAAATTGAAAAATGAATTTTATTACTTTTAACACAATTCAAAATACGAAAGTTTCCCGCCATGGCATCCTGCCAGCGACTCTCGCGGAAGAGACGCAGACAAGCAGCGTCCACTCAGCGGAGCGCATGGCCAATAACGTTCCGTTGAACATGCCGTGGACCGCCAGAAACAATCGATAAGCTAAATTTTATTTTTTTTTTCATTTCCTATTTGTTGTTCTTTTTTTATACATGAAACTTTTGCATTTGATTTCCGAGTGTGGCGAAATCGAATAAAAGCTTGTCCGGTAAGCAACAGACCGGAGTTTCACTTTTATCCACAAAACAGGAAAAAATCGGAGAACGTTCCGATTGACTTGAAAATTTCGGGAAATAATGGCAAAAATGCTCCTGTACATACTCAGAAAATTTTGTACCAAATTATCGATTTTAAAAAATTTCAGAAAAATCGATATTCAGGTCCAAAATTTTCTGAACATGCATTCTCCGATTTTTCCCGCAGTTTTTTAAGGTTCTGTGAAAAACCCCATAAAATTTTCCAGCGCAAAATTTGCCTTACTTTTTTTTTTTTCTCTTCCCGTTTGTAGTTTTCTACATACTTGGCAAGCGGGCCGATGACGGTCAGACAAATAACTCAGAATGAATATTTTTTGTTAAATGAGATATTCAAAATGAAGATCTCGGTGAGTTCTAAAACATAGGAACATTTTAAATATTTCATTAAACAAAATTATTCATTCTGAGCTGAGTTATTTGCTGGCCTGCTCGGCCCGCTTGCCAAGTATGGTTTTCTTTTTGAAAAAAAGCAGGAAATGACGAAAAAAAATTACCGTGAATCGACACTGTCGGGGGAATCAAGAACGTGATGGAACAGGATATTTATTCGTCTGATTCTGAATGCGACACCTCTGAAAGCGAATAATGCCCGTTTCCTCCATTTTTTCGATTCTATGAATTTTTTGAACTCTTCATAATCCATATGCAGTATCGTGACCTCCTTTCTTCGACTGATGACGTGTACCTGAAATGAAAACTATCGGCGGAGAAGAAATATTCTGTCCGTTGAATAACTAACCGCACAACTTTTTCGTTTCCTCTTCCTCGCCGCATCCCAATCTTTTGTCTTTCTCGTCGTTTCGCCAGCAATTGGAACTTCTGAAATAAATTAATTTTTAAATCGCGTAAAACGATCGATAAAACGGGAGAAATGCAGAAAATTTGTAAACTGATCTCAATTATTCGAAATTAATCATATGTTTAGCTGATTTTTGTAAAAATAAATTTGCTATAATGGATTCGTGGCGGAGTGACACTCGAATTTCCTTTTTTATTCAAAAATAATAATAATAAACGAAGAAATGTTTCATCTCCCAGTTTCTTGTAAAATGTCACTCCGTCACGAATCAATTATAGTTATTCGCGAGAAAAAAACGTTTAAAGAAGGGTCATTGATAGAAAAGAACGCAGAAGGTGAGAGGACAGAGAAGAGGAATTTTCTGCGTTTCTTCGCTCTCAATGCTATTCCATGGGAAAACACTTGAATAAATATCTGCGTTTTTCTTGAAAAAATAATTTATAACGTAAAAAGTGGATAAACGCTTAAAAAAAGTGAAAAATTTTAATTAAAAATCACGAAAATTAAGCGAAAATAAATAAAAATAACAGCTGGACTTGTTTACATTTTTCAAATTGGTTACGGTCGCACTCATTTGAGTTGTGTTAATTAATGTAATGCGCTTCGAGATATTTTCGCGCGCAAATTGGCGTTTGAAAAGTTTATACTCAGCTGTTGAGACGAGAGTAATATATTTTCTTGCTAGTTGACATCGGTTGCCGCGCCGATCTCATGCAAATGATAGCGATCGCGGACCCGTGATTTGTCGGTACAAGAAACTATGTATAGCCGGTTGCGTTCTCCAAGAGGGCAGCTACCAGACAGCTACCTGGCAGCTACCAGACAGCTACCTGGCAGCTATTTGGCGGCTACCTGGCAGCTATTTGGCGGCTATTTGGCAGCTATTTGGCAGCTATTTGGCAGCTATTTGGCAGCTATTTGGCAGCTATTTGGCGGCTATTTGGCGGCTGTCTGGCGGCTGTCTGGCAGCTATTTGGCGGCTATTTGGCGGCTATTTGGCGGCTATTTGGCGGCTATTTGGCGGCTATTTGGCGGCTATTTGGCGGCTGTCTGGCGGCTGTCTGGCAGCTATTTGGCGGCTATTTGGCGGCTATTTGGCGGCTATTTGGCGGCTATTTGGCGGCTATTTGGCAGCTATTTGGCAGCTATTTGGCAGCTATTTGGCAGCTATTTGGCGGCTATTTGGCGGCTATTTGGCGGCTATTTGGCGGCTGTCTGGCAGCTGTCTGGCAGCTATCTGGTTCGATTTCATACCAGTTCTATTTCGTACGAGTTCTATTTCGTTCGAGTTCTATTTCGTACGAGTTCTATTTCGTACCAGTTCTATTTCGTACGAGTTCTATTTCGCACGAGTTCTATTTTGTACGAGTTCTATTTCGTACCAGTTCTATTTCGTACGAGTTCTATTTTGTACGAGTTCTATTTCGTACGAGTTCTATTCCGTACGAGTTCTATTCCGTGCAGTTCTATTCCGCTCAGTTCTATTCCGGGCGCTATGCGGGTTGGGGGGGGCCACCCAAAAAATTTTTTTTTTCAATAATTTTTTTTCACTTTTTTTTGTTGTTCACGCGTTGAATATGCGCTTCTGAGCATTTATCGATGCACGGAAAGTTCAGCGGCAACGCGCCGGAAGCATGTGTGACACTTTTCAAAAGGGCGACCGGAGGGAGCTGGGCGGAAGCATGCTTTCCGGGAAGATTTTTTGTGATTAAAAGTCTAAAGGTGAGCCTAAAAAGATAAGAAAAGGTTACTGGAAGCCGATTAAACACTCAAACGGATCAAAGCAAGCTTCCGCCCAGCTCCCTCCGGTCGCATATTTGAAAAGTATCACACATGCTTCCGGCGCGTTGCCGCTGAACTTTCCGGACAAAAAATCAATACGGAATGAGATTAATATATGAAACAAATCAAAAGCGATGCGAAACCGCACCAAAAAACGAAAAAAAAAAATTTTTTTTGGGTGGCCCCCCCCAACCCGCATAGTGCCCTATTCCGTGCAGTTCTGTTTCGTTCAGTTCTATAACGTAGCAGTTCTATTCCGTGCAGTTCTATTCCGTGCGAGTTCTATTCCATATCCAGTTCTATTCCATAGCGGTTCTACTCCGTGCGAGTTCTATACCGTAGCACCCCCGAAGGAACTGCCCGGAATACAGCTATCCGAAATAGAATTGTAAAATTTGATGTCTTCTGCAGTTCTACAACAACACTTCGAAATTGCGCGCTGCATTATTTAGTCAATTTGTCGAAATTTTTTGTCGACAATTTGTCGAAATTTTTTGTCGAAATTTTGTCGACAAATTTGTCGAATTTTTGTCGAAATTTTTTGTCGAATTTTTGTCGACAAAATTTCGACAAATTTGTCAAAATTTTTTATCGACAAATTTGTCGAATTTGTCGATTTTTTGTCGATAAATTTCGACGAAAAACTTTGACAAATTTATCGACAAATTTGTCGAACCTTTGTCGATAAGGCACACTGTCTGGAAAACAATGTGGCAAAGTTTCATAAAATTCTAAGAAATAGTTTTCGAGAAAAAAATTTTTTTTTCAAAACTTTCAAATTATTTCTCAAAAATGACGTCATAAACAGTGATAATTTAAACATTAAAAAAAAGAGCATTTTCTGGAAACTATTCTGACAAAGTTTCAGAAAATTCTATGGATTGGTATTTTTTTTTTGAAAAAATTTGTATTTATTATTTTTTTTTTCAATATTTCATTGTTTTTGTTGCCATTTCAGCTTATTTTAGCTCGTTTTTCATGAAAAATTCTGTTTTTCCCCCTTAAAATGATATTGTCATGTTTTTTTTTTTGAATTTTAAATTTTAAACTTTTGGCGAGCAATTGTAAAAAAATATTGTGACATTTTGAGGAAAATTTATTGAATTTTTTGTTTGAACATTTCCACAATTTTCAGAAACTTTCCCCGCAAAAAAAAAGGCCGAGAATTCAGTTTTTTGAGCCGAAAAAGAGCACATCTCATTATATAAAACACACGCCGCACTGTTGCAAAATAACATGCGGCACTTTGCAAGTGGGCGGAGCCTGTGTTTTTTCATTTTTTTTTTTCGTTTTTTTTAATCTTTTTCTTCATTTTTTTGCAGAAATTTAGCTGTAGAATGGAAATAGGAGATTGGATTTTAAAAGCTCGAGATTTATACAGCACCCAACTGGACGCAAAAATCAAAGTTGTCGGCGTGGTGAGTTGATTTTTTTTAATTAGCGAAAAATAGCCTGGGAAATAGTGCCAAAAATAAATAATCGCGGCCATCGCATGGGTGATTAGAAAATTATGGATCGGTTTTCAACATTGTCAGAAAAATCGATATTATTTCGGTGCAAAATTTCCATTTCAGATAGGCCGAGACACCCCAGATCACGGAAAAGGAGACAATATAAATTGTTATATTCGTGAAAATGTGTTCCCGGTGGCGTCGACACAGGATGAGACTTGTACAGTGAGTTTTTATTCTATTTTAAATTTTATATAATTCGAATTTTTAAGATTCGTGCCCACTACTCTGAAGACGACCAAATATTGTTTCTGGTCATGAACGGCGTTGACGACGCGGCAAATATCCGCAAATTTCTGAAAAACGACCACCAAAACTATTTCGAGGCGTTGGCGCAAAGCGAATTGCAGCAGATTCGAATGCTACATTTTCTGTTCATCTCGTGTCATTTCATCCTGATTTTCGAGCAAACTTCACGTATCGATTTGGAGCTGCTGAGATTTTTAAGGAGAGCCAATTCTGCGAGGTAAATCGTGTCGAGGGAGCTGAAAATGAAGAAAAACAACTGAAAAATGGATTTCAGACTTCAACTACGCCGAAAAGTCAATCGGAAACTTGTCACCGCCGGGCTCACAGAAATTCCGTTCAGCAATCGCGCCATGTCAGAATTAGAGGGTCGAGTGGTGATTCCACGAATTTTGATCGCTTTCCAGCGGAACAATATTCGTGCCGATGTGAATCCACAGAAAAAGGTTCGTTTTGCGTCTCAAAAATTCATTTCGAAAAATTTGCGCTCCGCTGAACAAATTATTTTTTCTTCGATTTTTTACATGAATTGCTCGTTTTTTCCTTGTTAAAATGATTAATTACACGCAATTTTGCACAATTTTAAAATAGTGACACTGTGTTTAAAATGTTCATGTTTAAAAAGTTCATTCTTTCAGATGCAATTCTCAATTTTACCACGATAATTACCGATTTTCATATGAATTCTGCCGGTATTCGCCGAAAACTGCTAATTTCATCACTATTTATATTTGTTAATAATAAAATTTTCAGATGTCGGAAAATTGCGGGAATCGTAATCGATTGGGGAGCGACGTTAAATTTAATATAATTTTATTTTGATTTCAATTCAAATAAATGGTGAACATTTTAATTTTATCAACATTCAAAACAAAAAATGAACGGAAAAAGTGAAAATTAAGAACAAAAAAGCTGCCAAAGCCATCACACTCTAGTGCCCATTTCTACCATTTTTCTGCTGAAACTTTGATTTAAAAAAAACAGAACAGCGAAAACCTGCGAGATACCCAACAGAAAATGACTGTTTTTGATGAAAATAGGCAGTTTTTTTGGTAAATAATCGCAGAATTTATATGAAAATCGATAATTTTCGTGGTAAAAGTGAGAAAATATGAAAAATTGTCTAAATTACATTTGAAAAAAGAAAAGTTGCGTTCAGAATTTTTCAAAACGTCAGAATTTGGAAAAATATCAGTTTTTGACTAAAATTGAGCATAATCCGGAAATATTTCACAAAATACCCGATTTACTCGAGTTACCCGGCATTTCGGCTTTTCATGAAATTTCTTGTAATTATTCGTTTTAGCAAAGAAAAATCAAGAAAAACGAACAATTTATGCGAAAAATCGCAGAAAAATCCCCGTGTTAAAGAGGTATTTCCATTTTTGAAAAATAAAATCATTCTTGCTCCCAAAATTCTGAAAATCTAGAGTTCGAATCCGATTCCCACAATTTTTTCTCTGCGTATCTCAACCTCATCATTTCCAGTTTCTGAAAATGTTAGGGAATTTATGACGTACCTGAAAAAAAAAGCAAAACATAGAAAAAAAATTCAGCGAGAATTCGGAAAATTCTCCGATTGGCCTGAAACTTTGGGAAATAATGGCAAAAAATACTCGCGGACATGACGTGTCCAGAAAATTGCAGACCAAAATATCGATTTTTCCTGAAAACTTTTAAAATCGATATTTTTCTCTGAAATTTTCAGGGAATGTCCAGAAGAATTGTTTCTATTATTTCCCACATTTTCAGTTCAATCGGAGCATTCTCCGAGTTTTTGCTATTATTCTGGTTTCTTGAATAACCCCATAAGAGAGATGGCAAAAAAAAACAAAATAAAAACCATTTTTTCGGTATTTTGCATAAAAAAATGGTAGAGAAAATTCTAGTCCACGGCAGTAGATTTAGCTATTTTAAATACAAAAACGACGGTTTTAAATTTTTTTTTTTGGTGTTTTTTTTTGTTTATTCACAAAACCGAAAAAAAAGAAAAAAATTGCGGGAAAAATCGGAGAATGCTCCGATTGACCTGAAATTTTTGGAAATATTGGGAAAAATTCTCATGTAAACGCTCAAAAAATTTTGGACCAAAATATCGATTTTAAAAATTTTCAGAAAAAAATCGTTAATTTGTGAGCATGTACAGGAGAATTTTTTCCAATATTTCCCAAAATTTCAGGTCAATCGGAGCATTCTCCGATTTTTTTTCGCAATTTTTTCCGTTTTCTTTTCTTTTGTTCTCCGGTTTTGTGAATACATTAAAATTGCGGGTGCCTATTGTGAAAACAAAAAATTGCAATGCGGTGTTTGCGTACTTTTGAAATTCAAACGGTAATGAGAGAAATAGCATGGGAAATGAAGAGATTTGTTCCCATTTTCGTTTGAATTTTAAAAGTACGCAAACACCGCGTTGCAACTTTTTTGGTTTCACAATAGCAAGTAGTTTTGAACATAGGCCCGATTTCGGTCCCATCCGTGTTGACATGGTTTTGAAATGTCCCGGAGCCGCGAAAACTTCTATTGTTACAGCGAGAGCTCTACGAAAAGCTGGAAAAACATCTGGATAGCCAATTCAACGAACTGCTCAAAACGTACGAACTGATCGATTCGGGCACGTCGACACTCTGCCACCTCCACGACACCATCCCATGCGTGCATCTGATGAATCCGCGAACTGTGAAACGAGACATTGTGTGCGAAATGTTCGACGCGGTGATGATGGACGCGGAGAACCGCGGCGTCGGAAGTGTTCAAGGACTGTCCAGTAACAACTCGTTTGTCATGTTTTTAGAGGAGAATTTTCGATCGGAAGAGAACGAGGCGAGTTTGGAGCATGTTATCCACCTCATGGACGCTCTTTTGTGCATTCTTGATGGCTCGATTGAGGATGATGGAAGCGAAGTTTATAAATCGATGAGCACTTTGATGAGAAATTTTCAAAAGGTGCAATTGGAGCAGGCGATACGATTGTACACGAATCAGTATGGTCGGCCGATGGACCGAAGAGGCGGTGTCAGGGAGGAGGCGGAGCCGATGAGGATTCGGAGCAAGGAGGAGCACACGGCCAAGGTTGATTTTACTTTTTTTAGAGGCATTTTCGCTAATTGAAGTGGCTGAAAATTGGTCTGAAATTTAGGATTTTGAAAAACAAAATAAAACAATTTTCCTTAAAAAATTTTTTTTCTCGAAAACTGTCTCTTAGAATTTTCTGAAACTTTGCCACAACGTTCTCCAAAAAAATTCAATTTTTTAAATACTAAAATCACCCGCTTTGATGACGTCATTTTTCAGAAAAATAAATAAAAAATGAAAAACTTTTTTTTTGGAACTTTTATATGAATAAAATTATTAAAAATTGCTGAAAATTTGTCTGAAATTTTGGATTTTGAAAAACTGAAAAAAAAATTTCGGAGCATTTTTTGACATTATTTTCCAATTTTTCGGACCAAATTGAGCATTTTTTGGAACTTTTATATGAATAAAATTATTAAAAAATGGCTGAAAATTGGTCTGAAAATGGGAAAAATAAAGTAAAAATGTAGAAAATTGGTCTTAAAATCTTGGATTTTGAAAAACAGAAATTTTTAAAAAATTTTCAGACCAAATTGAGCATTTTCATAGTAAAAAACTCATTATAAATGAAAAAAAGGCCGAAAATTAGTCTGAAAATGCGAAAATTGTATTAAAAAAATAAAAACATTTTTTTGAAATTAAAATTTCCGTCTGAAAAAATTTTGACATTTTCCCAAGTTTTCAGTATATTTTCTGCATTTTTTGACATTTTTATGAGTAAAAAACTATTAAAAGTGTGACAAAATGACTGAAAATGCGTCTAAATTTTTGAAAATGCTCAAAAATGTAGTTTTTGGAAAAAACAAGTTTTGAACACACTCCGGACCATTTTCGCCATTTTTCCCAAAGTTACAGACTATTTTCTGCATTTTTTGACATTTTTATAAATAAATAGTGAGAAAATGACTGAAAACTTTGCAAAAATGCAAAAAATTCATCTGAAAAATTCAAAATTGCCCTAAATATGACTCTTGGACGTTTCGAAACTTTAGTACATATTTAGCGGTAAAGTTTGTTTTTTTCTTTGACAAAAATGCAACGAAAAATTGCACTAAAGTTGCGAAACGTCCCAGTTTCGAAGTGGCAGCTTTCGAAACGTTCAATAAACGAAAAAGGTGAAATTTGAATCTTGCCATCGAAAAAAGTCTTGTAGAGCGAGATTGATGAGTTCTAAAAGCAGCACCTCCACCCCCAGAAAAACACAAATTTTCACAATTTCCAGTTCAACGAAGCCACTCAATACATCAAATCAGTGGTCGCCAACAACACGGAAGACGTTCTGGCGAAACTTCAAGCTCGATGCGACGAAATGTGGCAATCGGACATGCGTGCGTGCGAAACAATGTCTCTGATGGGCCGAGCGTGCGTCAAAAAGTTCCACCCGTCATTTGGCGATCAAAGTGTACCGGAGGCGAAATGGCAGGCGCACGATGCGGCCAACACTCTGGTTTCCACGTGTGTTTGTGGCCGGAAACAGGCGATCCGACAGGAGCCGTTTTCCGTGAAAGAGGCCAACTTTGATTTCTACGATAACAATGTGGAATTCAAGTGTTGTCGCCGCTTGTGGAGGTATCAGTTTCAGTTGTACCAAGAGGATTCGGAAGAGAAGGAGGATAGTATAATGTGGGCGGATCGAGAGTCGAATTCGCTGTACGCTGGCGCAAAAAAAGTGAGGCGAGAGGAGGATGATGAAGATTTAGAAGTTGCACCACTCACTGATAGTCTCATGGAGGATGACGATTCTGAAGAAGACGTTCGTGTTAGAACGCAGAGCTCTTCCTCGTCAACATGCTCTGACGACGACATGTACATTCGGCCGAGTAGTAGTCGACGCGACGATTCGAATGCGTCGAAAACGGAACACGATCTTTGTGTGGAGTACGCAAAGCGGCTGCAAAAACTAGAAGCTGCTGAGAAAAACAACGAGTTTATAGTGGACGTGCCGAATTCTTTAAACACTGGCAAACTTCCCTTATTCCCATCCTGGTTTCTCACATCGCTTGGCGATTCGAGTCTGTACGGACACGGAAAAGGTCTGAAAAATCAGCCGAATTTCAAGATTGGAGGCGAATACCTGACACCAGTCGTAGTTTTGCTACCCGTCGATGCTGACACCTTCAACCGGGATCTCATCAAATTCCGCAACGACGAATTCGGCAGTCGGCGAATAGTGTCGAGCGGTAAAGACGGCGACGATTCGGCGCGTGTCAAGCTCTTTGTGGGTTTCGAGTACGAGTGCTCACGTGGTCACCGATTCTTTGTTGATCACAATGGCGAGCCGCTCATCTACCCGAAAGGATCGAACGTTGTGCGCGAGTCTGCGCAACGAAGTGCTCTTGGCGACGTTCTTCACTCGGATTTGCCGATCAGAAGACCGTGCACGTGTCGTAAGAAGCCGTTAAAGTCTGCACAGCTGCAAAAGATTCACGTGGTCACGCCGAAAGCTCCAGTTCAAATCAGTGTCAACCCGCAAATTCTGATTCCGGGGCATGAAGGAGTGTACGGAATTGGGCAGAATCCGTTGGAGCTTCATCATTCCAAGTAAGCTCCTGAAACTGTGAAATAATTTAAATAAACAAATATTTACTTTCAGGTACTACATTCTCCACCTTCCGGCAGTGTACAGTGGACCATCCGGCACATGGATTCCGGAAGAGTATTCGCCGGAGAAGAAGGGTGTCTGGAAAGGCGGAGCAATTAAAGTAACCTACAAACCTGTCTATTCTTTCCACTGGTAGCCAGCCAGCCAATTGTTGTTGTTCAGTTTTCATTTACGTGTAAAACTTGATGGTAATAAACAAACCATTCATTACTAAATTTTTCGATGGGTGGCGGATGCGGGCTTGAAAATCTCGAAAATGAAAGAAACCCTCCTTCTGGAACATTTTACAGGAAAGATGGAGACTATGCGTAATCTAGAAGCATATGTGTTATACAGAACAAAAACAAAACAAAGGACAAGAAAATGTAAGGGAACTAAACGAAAAAATAACAAGAAAAGGAAGAAGAAGAAGAAGCGAGTGTTACCGAAAATACCTAATTAATTACAAAAGAACGTAGAGGTGAATGAGGAGGGCGTAGGCGCAGAAGCCGGCAAATCCGTAGGCAAAGTGGCGGTTTTGAAGGAGAAGGCGCACGAATTGACGGATTGATGGGTCCAACGAGGGAAGCATTTCGTCCTGAGAAAATAATTCGGTTAAGACTAGAAATATTGTGAGATGGCAAAAAAAACGGGGCGAAAACTCGGAAAATTCTCCGATTGTGCAAGAAACTGGAAAACAATTTTCAAAAACGTTTTTTTCGCGTCTCTCCTTTTCTATTTTCATTTTCCGGAAAACGGATTTCCTGTCGTTTTCCAGTTTCATGGATCCGGCCTCTGAAATTTTGGGAAATAAAATAAAAAATTATCCTGGGCATTCCACAAAATTTTGGACCGAAATATCGGCTCTGGGACGTTTCGAAACCTGCCACTTCGAAACTGGGACGTTTGTTTTATGTTTATTGATGAAGGACAAATGCCACTTATACAATCAATCAGATAGGATATTGTCGGCCCGCCAAAATGGTCAAACGCGCTCCGCTGAACTCAATACTACGTGGATTTCATTTTGGTTTCCAAATTTTTTCATTTTACGTGTAAATTCAACGTGAAATAAAATAATTTGGAAACCAAAATGAAATCCACGTAGTATTGAGTTCAGCGGAGCGCGTTTGACCGAAGTGGCGGGCCGATAATAGTTAAAAGTTAGAAGAATTCAATACAAGGTATTTTTCAAGTGATTGAGAGGCAAGATTGTTCTTAAAGGGGGTGCCAACTTTTTGGGGAAAGTGGCTTAAAATATACTCTTGAATGGGGGATTTATGAATATCACATCGAAATCGAATTAAAATTTTTTTCTGATTTTTGGCGAATTTTACAAAAAAAAATAGAAGACCACGAGGAGTACACGCTTTGGCGGGAAATTCAAACGCCATTTTCTTTTTCATCATTTTTCTCCCGTCTTTCTCGCATTTTTTTGCATTAATCTTGGGGAAATAATGTACAAACATCATTTCGTGTTTGAATATAGAAAATTAACGCGTGTTGATCACAAAAGTAACGATAAAACAAATTCGGAACAAAAATTATGATACGTTCCTTTTTTGTCCCTTTTCCTGCTCAATTCCACATTAAGTTCACTCTTTTATCTGTAACGTTTATATTTGAACAATAAATGTTCACAACAAATTATTTAAAACGACGAATCGAACGACAGGCGAATATCGATTTTTAAATTTTCATGACTAAACTGTATTTTCGCGATTATTTAAAATTATAATAAGCGATTAGAGCATGTTTTATCCGAAATCGATAATAAAAACGAGGAAAATTGCACGAAAAATAAATATTTCTGATGAAAATGGATGTTTCTAGAAGCCGCGGCCGCGGGTTTCCTAGGCCACGACCACGATTTTCGTGTACTCCTCGTGGTCTTCTATTTTTTTTTGTAAAAATCATAAAAAATCAGAGAATTTTTTTCGTGCGATTTCAATGTGATATTCGTAAATCCCCCACTGAAGAGTATATTTTAAGCCATTTTCCCCAGAAAGTTGGCACCCCCTTTAAAGGACCGGGATGAAAGTTTGATCGGGAAAATAGTATGAGGGAGAGAGTTCCAGCAATTCAGAGATCTGGGGCCGTATTCATGAAACCATTCGGAATTCCTAACGGGTTCGGAAAATTTTATTCCGGGCAACTTGGAATTCTGAATGGTAACTATTTTAATTAATTTTGATATACCACTAATCCTAATGCACTAACAGTAAAGAAAAAAAAAAGAAAACCGTTCCCATTCGGAATTTTGAGTAGTTCGGAATACTTTTCCAAACCCGTTCGGAATTCCGAATGGTTTCATGAATACGGCCCCTGTTTGATATAAATTGACTAAAGCATTTAGAGGAATTCGGTAGACGTTTCGAAACTTTAGTACTATTTTTCGACGCCGTATTCGCACTATTGACAAATTTCGGCCAAGAATAAAGTAGTTGTGGAATATTTTACCGATATTCAGAAAATTTTTAAAAATTTACCCCAAAAAATGCACTAAAGTTTCGAAACGTCCCAGAGCCGAAATATCGATTTTTTAAAAAATAATGCTTTTTTCTGAAATTTTTAAAATCGATATTTTGGTCTGAAATTGTGTGGGAATGCCCGGGAGTATTTTTTTTTCCTTATTTCCTGTATAATCGGAGCATTTTCCGAGTTTTTGCACTTTCGTGAATAACCCCAAGACCCTGACAAAACCTGGGTAATTTTTATAGCTCTTCTCGTATAAAAACCGTGCCCCACACTTGTAAAGGGTAGGGCTTCTTCCTCGGTCTCCCCGTTTTGTCAGGGCCTCTGCTCTTCTACTTTTCAAGATCCCTTTCCGGATTTCTTGCTGAAAGGTGGTAAATCAGATAAAATCACGAAAATTCCAACTTTTTAATTTCCTTCCAATAGAGTAAATACGGTGTAGAAACAAAAAAATAGCAACGCGGTGTTTGCGTACTATTGAAATTCAAACGGCAATGAAGGAAATAGAAGAGATTTGTTCCCATTTTCATTTGATTTTTAAAAGTACGCAAACACCGCGTTGCAATTTTTTGTTTTCACAATACGGTGTAGAAACAAAAAACACCACTTACAAGTTTGTCGGTGACAGGAACACCAATCTGCTTAATAACGCTGAGCGTATTCTCCTCATTGGCCTCCTTCAATTTCAGCTCGAGTTGGTGTGTTCGCTCTCTGAGAGCGCCATTTTCAGCGGACAGATTGTTATAATCTTCAAGCTTGTCCTGAGTGACAATCAGCTCGTTGACAAGTCCTTTTCTATCCTCAGCAGACTCGACCTCAAGGCTACGCTTCTCCTCTTCGAGTTGGAGAATTCTGAAAAAGGGGAGTTTTAGAAACTATTGCGTACCATGAATGCATACTTTTTCTCCAATTCGAAAAGATTATCTTGGGATGTCATCGCTTTGGACAGATCTTCGCTCAAAGACTTGTTGGTCAGAGTGAGTTTGCTGATGTTGGCCTGAAGCTGACGAATTTCATCATCCGACTTCTTCACCTTTTTCGATGAATTGTCTTTTTCTTTTCTGACCTTCTTCAACAATCTTTTCGCAGATTCAAGTTCCTCTTCCAACTTTTTTCTCAACTTTAATTCCTCTTCATACTTCATGCTACTCTCGCTATTTAACTTTTCAAGTTGTTCAGACAAGTCAATCGCTCTGTTCTTCATAATTCCAAAGTCTTCCTTAAACTTCCTGACATCACTCAAAACAGAATCAGCTTCCTTGCTTTCGAGCTCCTCTCTGACTGATTCTAGCTCAATTTCCAAGCTTGTTTTGTCGGCGAGTTGAGCCACAAGTTCCTCGTTTATTTTTCGCGTAGTTAGCAAATCAGTTTTGACAATTGCCAGATCTTTCTTAATGAGCTGAACTCCGTTGTTTATGCTCTCAAAGCGAAGACTATATTTTTCCTGAAGAACTTTTTCTCGCTCCACAATAGTTACTTGAAAAGAATCGACGTCCGCCTGAAGTCGAACAATTTGTTCTTGTGCTGCAGAACAGTCAGCTATTGATTGGTCGAACTTTAGGCTAGTTGCCTCCAACATCTTTTCAAGTTCCCTCAACTTTGTTTCGTGATTTATTCTCTCGCTTTCTAATGTTGAGGTAACTTTCTGGTAATTGGACTTTTGAACCTCGATTTCATCGCGAAATTGTGAGTTCTCAAGACGTAAGGATTCACAGTCGGCTGTCGCCTGGTTCCAGTTCTTGGTAAACTCTTCAACCGTTTTCTCGTGTTTTCGCAAGTCTTCTTCAAGATTTTTCCGGGTTTCGGATGCCTTGACTAATGCTGCGATCTGATCCTCCAGCTTCTTGATATACTTCCTGCAGTGATCGCCATCGCCTCGATAATACTTGGCGTCGGCTTTGGACGCTGTCAATTGCAAATCGAGTTCCTTATTTCTCTCGTGCATTTTCACCAAATCAGTTTTGACAAAATTAAAGTCTTTCTTGATGAGCTGAACGCCACTGTTGATGCTTTCAAAGCGAGTTTCAAACTTTTCTTTCAGATTCTTCTCTTGCTCTAAAGCAGATTGGAGTTGATCAGCCAGTTTGCGCGTCAAATCGGTATTTTCTTCTGTAAACGAAACTTATTGTTAATCTGAGGTCGTATTCATGATCATTTACCGGTAAATGAAAAAGGTAAATAATATGTATAACGATCCGTGGACGGTTTCAGGAATAACACAACATATATTTTCTTTCAGAATCCCAATTTAATTTTTCATTTACCGTATGGTATTTAAATGTTCATGAATACGGCCTCTGAATATTTAATTTAAAAAGGAATAAAATAATTTACCTTTCAAAGCGGCACTAGTTTGAATTGCATTCTCCAGTTTCTGCTCAAGATCTTCACGTTGTTTAATCGCATCTTCCGTTCGAGCGCTAACTTGGTCAAGCTCATCGCCAATACTTTTCAGCCGAAAAACCTTTTCTTTATTTTTCAGAATACCTTCTTGCAAATTCGATTTAGGAATAAGTTCGGTCTCTTCATCCTAAAGTAAAAATTTGTATGTTAGTTAATTTATTAATCAAAGTTTCCAGTAGCACCTTAATTGAGACATCACCGCATTGCTCTTCTCTTTGAAATTGCTCAACAATTTTTTTGGCAACATGCACCTCGGCCTCTTTCTTCTCAAGCTCCGAGAACAGAAAACTCAGTTTTTGATTGACATCTGCAAAGAAGGAAATCTTGCATGTAGGGATAAAAAACTAACCGCTCGGACCACATTTGAGCATTTCTCGCAAATTCGCTTTCATTTCTTCCGAGTCGAGAGAATAGGCGACTTTGAAAAAGTAGGATTCGTCCGGAGTCGCGGCTGGTGCTGGAATCACAATTGGAGTCGGCGCCGGGGACGGATGCAAGCTCGCTTTCTGTAACAAAACATTTTAAATCATCATAAAGAAAAAATAAATCTTGAATTTAAATAACTCACCCTCAACAGTTTTGTTTTATTTTCACGACCCATATTGAAAGTGCAATATACATATACTTTTATATACACTGTTTTCTGAAAAATTTTTTTTAATTTTTTTAGACAATATTTAAATAATACAACGATCGAAACAAATTGTGGAAATAATGAAAAAAAATGAAAAAAGTGAAAAATCAAAAAAGCAAAAAAATAAAAATAGTTAGATGTGCAGGTTCGCGGCGAGACCCTCTCTACAGTAACCCCCGCGAAAACTAAAATTCAAATTTCTCATCGCTTCTATTCAAAAATCAATAGTTTTTTCCGGTTTTTGACAGTTTTTCTGTTTTTTATTCCATTTTTTGTATTAATTAAGTTGCAAAAAAAAATCGGGGCGGCTGGCGACCTTTTTCTTATCTTTTTAGGCTTTTATGAACCTATTCAAAGTACTGTAGATAAACGGAAAAAATGACAAAAAACGGAGAAAACTCGGAAAATGTTCCGATTGCTCTGAAATTTTGGGAGAAACTGTCAAAAATGCTTCCGGACTTGCGCAGAAAATTTGGACCGAAATATCGATTTTAATACACAAATATTGATTTTTTTCTGACAATTTTCTAAAATCGATATTTCGGTCCGAAATTTTCTGAGCAAGCCCGGAAGCATTTTTGTTGTTGTTGTTTTTTTTTTTCGTGAGGATTGACATTCACGGTAAATTGTGAGGAGAAAACATGTTTTCTCGACATTTCTATGATCAACCCCATTTTATTTAATTATTGTCGAGCGGCCGCGTAACCAAGTGCGCTCCACTGGCAATGAGCTTTGTACTTCGTCGTTAATTTCATTCTCGTCGCCTAATTATTCTTTCCAGTTTTGCATACCGTATTTCCTCTAATTTAAGCGCATGCGCTTCAATTTTTCAACCTCTTCTCCAAATGTGAGGTTGAAAAATAAGCTTTCGTCAACTTGTCATGTGCTAAGTTTTTAAAAATTGTTTTGCTCATCTCTATCCATCCTTTCACTCTTTCAATGGGTCAAAATTCAATAGAAATCGTCAAAAGATAAGCCCACCGAGATTATGGAGATTTCCCAATGTCATTTTTCCACGTGCAAATTCGGAAAATGCTCTGATTGGACTGTTACTTTGAAAATAATGTAAGAAATGCATCATGGTCAAGAAATTTTGGAGCAAAATATTTATTGAAAATTATTATATCAGTCCTAACATCGAAAACGGCTAATAGCCATAAATTTTGCATACCCCCGAAATGGACGGTTAATAGCCATTTTTGGCGCGTGTTTGGTGGCAATCGACGCACAAATGGGAGTTAGCCCCATAAATAAAGCCGTTTGAAGCTGTCTCACATACATTTGTCATACATCCTGCAATGGACGGCTAATAGCCAACATTTCCATGCGGCTCACTGAAGATTTTGTGCGGATCGTCACAAAAGTCCCGCCAAATCCACAATAACCCATCCAGATTATATATTCTGTCCAATAGACAAAATTTAGTTGAATCATTTATTACAGAATTTGTATTTAGAAATCTAAACGTTGGGCGCATAGCAATACAATTGACGGGATGCAAAGTTAGTTTAATTGTGTGGAACGACGAGAAAAATGGTATTAATTGACAACATATATCACAATAAACAGTGCGCGTATTACCGATTTATAATACTACCTGTGCAGGAATATTTATAATTGGATTTATTTTTTTTAGGAAGATTGAAAGGAGAGGAGAAAAGACGGAAAGGAATTGTGATATATTATACGATATTCGAATTGGCGGAGGAAGCGGAATCTGAGGGAAGGAAAAGAGGAGGCAAACGTTGCCTAGAAAACATGGCGGAGATGGAGAGACTGGCACTTTATGTACAAAAAAAAGCAACAAAATGGAAGGAAGGAAGAAAAAAAAGACATAAGAAAATTTAGACGTCGGAGGTCTCTAATTGATTGTCCATTATGAACTTTATAAGTTCTTTGGCCGTATTCTTTTCGGATTTGTGAGAAGTGGGAAGGTTAGGTGAAGGCGTTTTGCTCGGTGGAGGCAACTCTGGAGGTGGTGGGACTGACACTTCGATCGGTTGGTGATCTTCGTTGCTCTAAAAGAATTTTATAATCAAAAAAGTAAAAATAACCAAATAACCTCAAGAACAACTGGTGGTGCTTCCAAATTAATGCTCAGTGTGGCTTGTGGTTCCTGAGTAGGCGTGTCGTTGATGGAGATTGTCGATATATGAGATAACTTTGTCTGTAAAGTTAGATTATATATATTTTTTTTGCTTCATAATTGTAATGGGGTTATTCTTGAAACCAGCAAAAAATAGAAAAAATCAGCAAAAAACTCAGCGAAAATTCGGAGAATGCTTCGATTGATCTGAAACTTTGGGAAATCATTTAAAAGATACTTCCGGTTATTCCCTGAAAATTTCAGACCAAAATATCGATTTTGAAAATTTTCAGAAATAAAAATCGATATTTTTTAAAATCAATATTTCGGTCTGAAACTTTCAGGGAATGTCCGAGAGTATTTTTTAAATGTTCTGTCAAAGTTTCAGACCGATCGGAGCATTCTCCGAATTTTTTGCTGGTTTTTTCTATTTTTTGCTTTTTTTGCTGGTTCCGTGAATAACCCCATAAATCTTACGGTCATCGCTTCCATAGTCGGATCGTTATTGTTGTTCGTGCTAGAAGCGGTTGAAATTCCACTCGTGGAACTTCCAAACGAGTCCATGCTAGCCGCAGTGGAGGTCTGTGAGCTGCGTCGCGAGCTTTCTAATCTTTTCCGACTACTCCCGCCAACTGCCGAACTCACATTCCATGAGAATCTCTTCCGGATTGTTCCCGTTAACATTGACACTTTTGGTTTGAGAACATCAATTCCATCAGCTGTATGATATCGTTTCTCGAAACGCCTTCCGGACTGTGAGGGTTCGTTAGAGTCGTCCGGAGTTATCAGAAGAGTTGGTGAGTCACGGCATGGAGTGGAGTTTACTGGAGAGTCAATCTCAGCTGGAGTCGATGTTCCCAACTCTCTTCTTGCCGGCGACGGGCTTCTTGATCTCTGTTTGAGCCCTTCCATGTCCGGGCCGGAAGAGTTTGATCTGCTGCGCGGTCTCTCGATCTCTTCTCCATTTTCGGCTCCGAGAGAAACGTACAAATCCACAGAGCTTTTACTGGAGGACAGAGGATTTCCATGGCAACTTGCTACGCTAAGTTTGTGACGTGGTGGTGTACATTTAACAGAGTCCATTCCATTGTGACGGTCAAGTTGCTCAGCGGAAGAGACTGTCGAGCCACGATTCATGTCTGTAATTGTAGATTAATTAATTAATTAAGGGGTAATTGTTAGAAATTTTTTGGGGTACTTGTCACGAATACGGAGACGCTTTAAGCATCTGACCTTGACAGAAGATGTAATTCTTTCACTTAACCCCAATTGTATTATCACGGGGTCGCCGAAGGAACATCGCTGAAATAATTTTGATCGCCCCGCGAATGCGGCCAATTAACTGCGTAGCGACTCATCCACGTGCGCGATACGTGGCGAAATCGGCGCTGTTCAATTCTGTTTATTTTCATTTGTTTTTTTGTTTTTAATTTTTTACTGAATTTTCGATTTATTTTGTTAGGGTTATTTTTTGTTTTTATAATTCATGTGATGCTGAAATATGTGGAAAAAAAAAACACATGCAGAGAAATTTTTTCCTCATGATATAGCATTGATAATGAAGAGAGGCGAACGGTGAGAGGAAGAGGAGAGTCTCTGTGCCTCTTCACTATCAATGCTATATCATGGGAACACTGTTTTTCAACATTGCATGAATCGATTTTTCTCTAGTTTGTGACGTTTTTGTTTTCAAATCGAATAATCCGCTTTTTTGTGCACTTTTTTATTTTGCAAATTATTGATTTTTTAGGTAAAACATCCCGAAAGAAAGACCCGAAGGGAGGCAAGGCTCCACCATCCAAAAAGAAGGAGGGATATGGAGGAGGAAAGGCCAAAAAGAAGTGGTCGAAGGATAAGGTGGAAGCTCTACAAGAAGGTGAGTTTTTTTTTTGTTTTTCCGACATAAATTTGATATTAATAACATTATTTCAGGTCATAAGCTACATGATCTTGTTCCGCAAACGCTGTACCATTACCAGCCCACGGAGTATTTCACAGAGGTAAGTCTATTCTGATTATTATGGGCTTATTCACGAAATTAGCAAAATATGCAAAAAATTAAGCCAAACTTTGGAGAATGCTCCGATCGGTTTGAAACTTTGAGAAATCATTTTAAAAATACTCTCGTGCATTCCCAGAAAATTTCAGACCAAAATATTGTTTTTTTTTTTGAATTTTCAAGGCGATATTTTAATGCAAGGTTTTCTCGGAATGCCTGAGAGTATTTTTCAAATGGTTTCTCAAAGTTTCAGACCGATCGGAATATTCCGAATTTCGGCTGAATTTTTTGCATATTGCTGGTTTCGTGAATAGTCCCATTGGAAATTATTCAATCTGCTCGAACTTCACGGAATCTTTCCAACTCTCTATTTTTCCAGCCGTACAAAGTTAACATAGACCAAGAATTGATGGGAGATGTCAGTTACTGTTTGGGCTACGAGTTGGCCAAACTAAACGTGTTCGATCCTGATGACTCGGTCGATGAGAGATGAATCATTCAGCTGGCTGGAAGAACCACTTTTCTTACAAATTCTACTGTGAAACTTCGTATGATGTAAAATTTCCAAAAAACCACAAAATCAAAAAAAATAATTTCCAGGATGTTGGTTCAGAACTCGAAAGCTGTCGATGTCAAGGATTCGCTGTACGGTATACTTCAATTGTTCTCAAAGAATTTGTCCGACCGAAACCACTCTACTAGCCACATTATGTCAGGGCTCATGAGAGAAAAGTGGCAATGGATGTGCTCAATTTTTTCATAGAAAACTCAACAAAGAATAACACGAATAGTGATACAGTGCTGACAGACTTCCGATCGACAGCCTCTCTTCAGCAAGCTTCCCTCTGGAATCTCAAGTCAAATCTTATAATTCGTCCGGTCGCGGAATGTTTTATTTTTTAATAATAAAAGTTTTTTTTAGTTTTATGTTTGTACCTCTATCATTCTCTGATGAGATGTCTCTTAGTTCTTCATTCCGCGATTCCCACAAATTATGGCACGATGAGGTTTGGGGAAAAAAGAAAATCGTTAGAAAAAATGATGCCAATTTGCTTCAAAAAATAAGACAAAAATGGAAAATTTACGATTTTTGGCATGATGCCAAATCTTAATCTAGGAGACTACGGTAGTCTAGTAGAGCGCGCTTTCTTGATGTTCCCTCGGCGACCCCGTGTATTATTAGCAAAACACGCCATTCGAATTTGGCGCCGAGTCGCTCGCATACACTTGGACGCGTGACACGCTCCTAACGACGCACAAATTCTAGAATAATTTCGGCTTGCTCGTGACCATTACCTTTCCCTGTTACCCCATTTTCACCTATTTTTTTTAAATGTTACGACGGGAGTCGTATAAATATTTAGCGTGACCCGACACTTCACACGTACTTTTATTGTCACGTGTTTCGACACGTAGCGATCAGTTTCTTAATAAATGTTAATCTTTACGGCTAATCACAACATTTTAATTGTATATTGTCGACCCGCCAAAATGGTCAAACGCGTTCAGCTGAACTAAACGGTGGGGCTCTTTTGGAATCGAAATTCGACAAAATTGAAATGTCACGTTTTGGAAATTGCGTGAAAATAGAAATGTAATCAATCAGAAACGTAAGAAAATGGAAAAGTGTGAGAACAGAAACGTAGCAGAGCAGAAATGTGTCGAATTTGAAGTAAAATGGCAATGGAGCGCGCTTGCGAGATTCATTTTTTAAAACGACTTTTTAGATATTTTTCACGTTTTTCTCGATATATTCCACGTATTTTTAGATTTTGTCACGTTTTTTTCGGGTTTTTTTTCTCGATTTGAAAAAAAAAATTTCCACGTATCGAAATCGAGAAGAATTGAAAAAAACGTGAAAGAAAATCTAAAAAGTTGTTTTAAAAAATGAATCTCGCAAGCGCGCTCCATTGCCATTTTACTTCAAATTCGTCACATTTCTGCTCTGCTACGTTTCTGTTCTCATGCGTTTCCATTTTCTTACGTTTCTGATTGATTACATTTCTATTTCGTTGATTTCTATTTTCACGCAATTTCCAAAACGTGACATTTCAATTTTATTTATTTATTATCGGCCCGCCACGTCGGTCAAACGCGCTTCGCTGAACTCAATACTACGTGGATTTCATTTTGGTTTCCAAATTATTTCATTTCACGTTGAATTTACACGTGAAATTAAAAAATTTGGAAACCAAAATAAAATCCACGTAGTATTGAGTTCAGCGGAGCGCGTTTGACCATTTTGGCGGGCCGACAATATTTATTTATTTATTTACGCCAATGTGACGTGTTGATATTGTGTACACAGATACATTAAAGGTATGTGCAGGGAAATAATGAGAGCAATTTTGTCGAATTTCGATTCCAAAAGAGCCCCTAAACGGTCTCCAAATTATTTCATTTCACGTATAAACTCAACGTGAAATAAAATAATTTAGAAACCAAAATGAAAATCACATAGAGTTGAGTTCAGCGGAGCGCGTTTGACCATTATGGCGGGCCGACAATATTTATTTTTTAGCGAGCATGTAAGACTTAAGTTTCCTTAACTAGAGGCTCACTTGAGCATTGCTAACTAGACCAACAAACGATTCGTAGCACAGAAAATTGTGCTATTATCAATATCTGAAAGTTCCACCGGGGGCCCATCGGAACCTAGGCCATGCAGAACTAGGTAAACGGCGAAATATTTATTTCCTACGTGGGAAATTGAGAGACGCGAGACGAAATGAAGGCAAGTCCGCAGTTCACGTTGCATTTTCGAGTGGTGGAACTCTCATGGACCTATTCAAGAGAGAAAAAAAAAGAAAAAAAAGAAGTTTTTTCCGATGCAGGAACGGCAAAAAAAGAAAAAAAAGGAGGAGAAAAATCAATTTCCTTCCTTTTTTCTCTTCCTTTTTTTTCTTTTTTTGCCGTTCCTGAATCGGAAAAAACCTCTTTTTTTTCCTTTTTTCTCTCTCTTGAATAGGTTCATTAAAGGCGCATCGGTATATTTGAATGGGTCTCGCCACGTATGACTACTTTATCATCGGCAGAAAATGAATTTTTCTCTTCCTTTTTTTTCTTTTTTTGCCGTTCCTGCATCAGAAAAAACTTCTTTTTTTTCTTTTTTTTTCTCTCTTGAATAGGTCCATCAGAAATGGATAATATTGAGTTTCTGGCGAACGGGTCATGTTTGGGCACATTCCTGAGAAAGGAAATGTAATTCAAAACAGTACTTGCTTTTAGAACTCAATTTTCCTAAGCATGTTAGTTTATTCATATCTTTCCAATCGTTAAAAAATATTTGAAAGACAAGGAATAAATAATAGGCTCAGGAAATTTGAGTTGTAAACCGCAAAGTCCTAAAAACGAGTACCCCCGTTTTTTTTTTTGCCTTATTCATCGCACATCAAGAAATACAAACAATTCGTTTTTTTTTTTGAATTTTTTGCCGTGCGATGAATAAGGTAAAGATTATTTTCAACCGATAAAAATCTTACAATTCAAGTGAGCATGTGCAGCGACCGCTTGTGAATCCATACTACTACACTTTCGATGAACAACCGGTATGTTCGATTGAGGATACCCGGGTGGCATCATTCTTGGAGCATACAATGCATTGGGCTCCACAAACAACCCTCTACCGTATTCATCCAGCGGAGATTCTTGATCCTTCTGCGCCCATGAACTTCTATGAATCTTTTTGAATTCGTCTAGGGCCATCTTCAACATGTCAGTCCATCGGAGCGTTTCTTCCGGACACGAAGTGTGCATCGAGTAGAGAGATGCAGCAGTGTGAAAGTCAGTA
The DNA here is from genome assembly GCA_963572235.1 of Caenorhabditis japonica. Taxonomy (NCBI): domain Eukaryota; kingdom Metazoa; phylum Nematoda; class Chromadorea; order Rhabditida; family Rhabditidae; genus Caenorhabditis; species Caenorhabditis japonica. The sequence goes on along the minus strand of OY754343.1, from coordinate 17,177,924 downwards.
AGAGTGAGCAGGTAGAATCCACATTGATCGGCGAAATAGTGGAAAATGAGTTTTCCGAGATGAATTGGCGGTCTAACAATCTTTAATCTGTCCTTCTTTCCTTGAATTTTTCGACAAATCAAGAACATATCAGTGAATATCATACAATGCACATCTATCTTTGACCCCTTCTTGCCCTCTTGCATTCGAAGATCTCCTTTGTGGAATATTGTGCGATGAGTTGGAGTTCTGGGGTGAAGAAGGGGCATAAAGTCGCCAAGGTTAAGCGGGAGTTTCAATCCAAAAAGTTTGTCAAGTTCATCTAAATCCACAAAGTCTGGCCCCTCAATTGTTCGCATAATGTCTCCAAGTCTAGCTCGCAAATCGTTATTGTTCATCTCCCAATTCAATTGCATTGTTGCCTTCTCCGAATTCTCCACCAAATTTCGCAACATTTCCCGTTCATTCTCATCCGCTGTCACTTTGAGAAGAGCCTGAAAAATAGAAGAAAGGCGTGGGTGAAAAAGTGAGGTTGACACGAAATCGAATTAGCGAAAAAGTACATGGGTGTTCTTTTTAGGGTCTAATATTCCCCGGGGCTCGCTCACTCACCTTCAACAACAAATTGTATCTTGTCAGTCGTTGCATAGGCTGCGAAAGAGTGTCGATGAGTTTCTGCCGGTCGAGATTCTCCTGCGACTCTGCCCACTAGAAAGGATAAAAAAGGATAAGATTAAATTAAAAAACAAAAAAGTGGTTGTGGTTTATTACCGTCACAAAATCCCGAAACTGCTCGTTATCCTTAAGTCTCTTCTGAATGTGTTTGAGCGATTCGCTGTGCGCCAAATGGAAGATTGTGTAGCACCGCGACCAATTCTCTATTCCCTGAAATCCGGAAACCAGAAAATTCAAATCCAACAGGTCTCCGGAGTTGCGAGAGTGATTTAGCATCGGCTCAATTGAAGGCAGCCAGAGGTATTCGTAGTTGACGTTGCAAAGTTGGACAAAGTTGGAGAAGACGAATCGATTCTCGACATCCCTAGAAAATAATAATAACGTTATTCAAATACATATTGTCGGCCCGCTTAAGTTCGTGATTTTAATTTTAGTCTCCAACCAACATGAACATAATTTTAGTCAAAAATCGATAATTTTCCAATTTGCCACACTTAAAAAAATTCGAAACTTGATTGTTTATAAAACGGTGTCCCAGTGGCAAAATGCCTTCAACTGTCTGCACTCTCTTTTCTCTCACCCTTGAATTTGCTTCTCTTTTGATTTTTAGCAAAACTAGACCACTTTAAAAAAATTTGTAATTAAAATAAATTCTTCAGATAATATTCTTCGTTTTTATCGCAAAAACACCACGTTTGGTGCAGAATTGGCAGAAGAGAAGCATTTTTAAATTTGGAAAAATATTGAAAAAACCGAAAGAGCACGTTTCGAGCTGAATACGGTCTTAAAATGCTTGCGAGAGCCTCAAGGCCAAAAAAAAGGTTCTCGAGAAAATTTTAAGACCACAAACCAGCTTGAAACGTGCAACTTCGTTTTTCAATATTATTCAAAAATTTAAAACGCATCCCCTCCGTCAATTCTGCACCAATCGTGGAGTTTTTGCAATAAAAATGAAGAATTTGATCTGAAGAATATATTTTAATTACAGATTTTTAAAAAGTGGTCTAGTTTTGCTGAAAATCAAAAGAGAAGCAAATTCTAGGGTGAGAGAAAGGAGAGTGCAGACAGTTGAAGACATTTTGCCACTGGGACACCGTTTTATTATCAATTCAATATTCTTGCCGGCTACAGTAAAAGTTTTTTTTCAAAAAGTTTTTCATTTTCATTTCCGAATTTCCGTCGGAATTCCGACTTCCGACGGAATTCCGATTTCCGATCGGAAAAATCGGAAATGAACCTGAATAGGTTCATAAAATCTTAAATTATCCACAAAAAAAGTTTAAAAAATTGAGGAAAGGTACGTAGACTTGTGTTTTAAATAGGAAATTTCTGTCACGGACATGGTCGAATTTTTTCCAAAAAAAAAAAAAAAAACGATTTTTCCTACCAAATTTCGACAGAAAAGCATGTTTTTTCCGACATCGGAAAAATATTATTTCCGACGGAAACGGAATTATTTTCGGAAATCATTTTGTCTCGGAACGGAATCGGAAATTTTTTCGGAAGTGAAACTGCCTCGGAACCGGAACCGGAAATTTCCGACATCGGAATTCCGACGGAATTCCGACTTTTCGGAAATTTCCGAGAAAGCCTGCTCGTTATGTCTGCGTCTACTATAAAACTTTCGTGGGCGCATATGATAGCCGGCAAGAATATTGAATTGATAATACAAATAATCAAGTTTCGAATTTTTTTAAAGTGTGGCAAATTGGAAAATTATCGATTTTTGACTAAAATTACGCTAATTTTGTCTCAAATCATTAAAACAAGAGGAAAACCCCAAAGTAATAAATTCGATGGAGTGCGTTTGGCCGGGCGACAATAAAACCATAAATAAATAAAATATTAAACAAACTCACTTTAAAAATCCAGAGTTTTGAAGACTCGTAAGATAAAAACACAAATCCGAAAGGTAACGGAGCAATTTGATATATCTATGCTCTGTGGTCACAATCTCCCAAATCGCCTCTTGTTGCTTCACACTTTTATCCGACAAACTCTGCCAGTCCTTCACAATTTCTCGCCAATCTTTTTCGAGTTTATACGGCGGACATCCGAGCTCAGTTTCCTCTTTCATTTGGTTCAAAAGGCGAATCATGTCCGTCTTCTCTTTTCCGTCCTTTGAGAAGAAGAGTGAGATTCGGGAAGACGTGACGGACCGAGCTCTTCGTGTTCCACCGTCGTCCGGCACTTCGGAGCAACTCGGTTCGTCGTACTGACAAGCGTCGCGAACACTGAAAAGGAGCAAAGATTGAGCAAGCCAGGTTCGTTAGGTGTATTGTATTGTGTGATTTTTTGTTGTCGTGAATGCGGGGATAATTTTGAAAAGCATTCAAGTCTCACCTCAACGAGCTATCGTTACTTCGACACTCGGCGTCGTCACTTCCATTCAACCCGGGATGGTTTCGAGAGCCGCGGTTCAGCTGAAATTTGCATTCATTCATTCATTCGTTTTTTTTTTTCCGGGGCCACTTTCACTATGTCTAACTCACTATGCGACTGTTGACAAACGACGATTTTCTGGAGACGGCCTCGGCGCTCATCTTGCGCGTCGCTCGCTCGTTGCTCTCGTCCATACTGTGCGCCGCCCGAGTGTGCCGTACCACTTTCATGTTTCCACGTCCTGCAAAAAAAGGAAAGGAGGTTAGGTGGAAATAAGGCGAGGAGATGAAGTGGAGAAGACGTTGGCTATGGTGGTGACCTTTGAAAACCATAATTATAGGCGAGCGCGGTAGCCTGGGTAATTTTCGACATTTTTAATTTGCTTTCTGTTTCTTATTCGGGACGTAGAAATTGGATGGATTTTCTTCTCAATGCGTTTTTGGAGCGGATATTTGGCTATTAGCCGTCAGAAATGGCAGTTAGCCAATTCTGGCGCATGGTTGGTATCTAATCGGCGATCGAGGCTATTAGCCGTCAAAAAATACCTTACTGGCGCATAGCTGGCCCTAAATTAGCGATTGGACCGAGTTTGGCGGTGGTTTGGCAGGTCAGTTTGCGACAATAGGCACCTATCTGGCTGTCAGCCTTTGAAAATGGCTATTAGCCCTCGTAAAAATCGGCGATCGGCAGGTGTTGGCTGAGGGTTTGGTGGTAATCGGCGCCCAAGCGGGAGTTAGCCGTCGGAAAGGGCACATAGTTGGCATCGAATCGGCGGCAGTTCGGCTGTATTCAGCGGGGGTTTGACATGTTTTCGCTGAGAGCAGGACTTAGCCGTAGAATTCCCAGAGTTTCGTCGTTTCACAGTGAAAATGGGCAGTTAGACAGTTAGACAAATGGTGACTTCACAGGCAGTTTTTGGCTCTGCTATGGCTATTAGCCGTTGGCCCCAAATGGCAAACATTCGGCGATCGTCGCCAGTTCGGCTGTATTCGGCGGTGGTTTGGCTATAGTTGAACAGTTAGAAAGTTAGACAAAACGTCGGAGTAAACAAGTTTTCGGCGCTGGTATGGCGGCTATAGCTGTCAGCCTTTGAAAATGGCTATTAGCCGTATTGGCCTGAGTTTGGCGGTGTTTTGGCAGGAATCTAGCTGGAATCGGGGCGTAAGCGGGACTTAGCCGCCGAATTCCTCTAGTTGTGTCGTTTCGGAGAGAAGTTTGACAGTTAGACAGTTAGACAAACTGGCGTCAGTGATCTAGAATTTGGTGGGGTTTAATGGTGACTTATCAGGGTATTTTCGATGCGGATATGGCTATTAGCCGTAGAAAATCGCAGATGATAATTACTGGCGCAAGTTTTGCGGTATTCGCTGGTGGTTCAGCAGGTTTTGGTGGTAATCGGCGCGCAACCGGGAGTTTGCCGTCAGAAATGGGAGATAGCGAACCATTACTGGCGCATAGCTGGCATCCAATCGGAAAATAGCCATCGAATTCCTTCAGAAGTCAGACAGATAGAGCGCGAAATCGATTTCTACGGAGCCATATAAACTTTTTTTTTTTGCAAAAAAAAGAGCATTGTGGGAGAAATAAGGAAGTAGTGTGGATGTATATCACATAAATAATAAAATAGGTCCGTGGGAAATAAAAAAGGACACAATGACCCCATAGAGTTGATCAGCTTATGGCGAAGTGAAGTGAAGTGAAGTGAAGGGAAGGACAATACCCACTTGATTGCAAGGTGTATAATTATGCCCGTTTTGGGCTCTGTGTGACGCAAACTGGCCCAGCCAAGAATGTTTTGAAATATTCAAGAAATCCACCACGAAACGAAGCACCAGAATAACTAATCATGGGCGGCGAGCGTAATGTGAGCCGAGGCCCTATTCCATTTTCCCTTGTGTACTTTTTGTGGTGAACATACATGGGAATGGACATTAAAAAAAGGCAAATTGCATGGAGAATAAATGAAAAAAGGCAAAAGAGCAAGCGTGGGTAGTGGTGGTCCCTCTCGCTTGAAAGCTCTTTGTTTTTTTTCTCAAAAACACATGCACCCATGTTTGTGTTGATTGACTGAACGGGGTGGGTCTGCCGGCCGGTCGTCAACGGAAATGGGAGAAAAGAGGAGACGGCTTGCACAATTTGGCGGCGGTGACGACGAAAAAAAAAAACCACGGCTAAAGTGCGTGGCGCGCAAAAAAAATTTGCCTCCGAGAGGACTCGAACCCGGGTTTTTCCCAGGTGAAATGCGGTGGATGCATATAGTGTCCGTATTTTAATCATGTCGTCCTTTTGGTCTATTCTCAGGTAATTTTCGGCAAGCTGCCCCTCGAAACGGCACGCTGCCGTGAAAAACGGCAAGCTGCTGCGCGAATTGGCAGGGGTGCCACCTGCCAGCGGCAGCTTGCCGTTTTGCACGGCAGCCTGCCGTTTTTCACGGCAGCGTGCCGAAATAAAGCACGGCAAGCTGCCGTAACCCTGCTTATTTTTGATTCCATTTTGGTCGATTCTATTCGTTGAAATTAATAAAATTTATTAAATAAAAAAACAGTTTAAAAAACATTAAAAGGCAGCAAAAAAAAGCATGGCGAAAAATTTAATTATGTTTACGGAGCATCACACGATCCGTCAATATCGAATCGTATCGTTTGTCAAGGTCCATTTCCGCATATCGAAGAATAGATGGTCAACTGCAAGAAAACTTTCAAAACTGAAGCTATTCATTAAAAAGAAAGTTGAAGATATATTTTATTGCCGCTCAAAGCTTAAAAAGTTACTGGGTTTGTATTCATGAGCGTTTACCGCACGGTACATAAAAACACTAAATGGTTTTCTTGACGATTAATTTAATTTTTAAAATTTTATTGGCTAGTTTGTACTATAACTATAATTTTCAGGGTCTCGAAAATCCCTTTTAAAAATAAAAAATTTTCCGCGGAAAACCATTTACTGTTTACATTTCCGTAGAGTAATTGTTCATAAGTACAGTTTCTCCAACCATGTTTTTTTGTAGTTTAAAGTTCCACAAAAAAATCCAGAAATAACTGATGGGGTTATTCATTTTTTGAAAAATAATTGTTTGCAATTCTTTGCCTTATTTCGCGCACATAGAAAAAAACAAACAATTCACATTGTTTTAAAAACAACTCTCTTTGTTTGCAACCCTATTTCGTCAAGGTGATATTGCGGAACAGAACTGTAACGTTAAAAAAACTGAAACTTTGGGAAATTTTTTTAAAAGGTACTTCCGATCATATTTTTTAAATGATCTCTCAAAGTTTCAGACCGATCGGAGCATTCTCCGAATTTTCGCTGAATTTTTTGCTGGATTTTTCCATTTTTTGCTTTTTTTGCTGGTTTCGAGAATAACCCCATAAATGAAAAAATGAAGAGCAACTCTTATCATTTTCAGAAGTACGCAATCATCGCGTCGAAATGTTTCTATTCGCATAATAAATGTTGTGTATACTCGGCGAATGCATCATCAGCCTCGCTCTACGGCACTTTTCAATTTTCAACAGTGTAGTGCGCCTTTTTTGAAGCGAAAAACAGATTTTAACTGCAATTCGTCGTGGATACGTTATTTTTCGTTGAAAAGAAGTATAAAACTAGAATTCGAGTTAATCTTGCAAGTGCAACACTGTTTTACAGGAATTTTGGCAGTAGAGCGAGGTTGATGATGTATTCACCGACTATATACCATCATCGCGCGGTAAAATATCATGGTAAACACCTGTTATTTCTGGGATTGTTTCTGGAACTTCTAACTGAAAACAAGTGATTCTAAGAATTTTTTTGCAATCTTAGGCGCGGCATAATAAAAAATATACCTGGAACCAACTGGAAACTCCTTTTCCAAAATCGATCACTGTAGAAACCATCGTGGCCAGCAGAATTGAGCAAATGCCTCGTGCAAAATTCTAAAAACATTTTTAGTCTACATGAAATAATTATAAACACTTACTTTTTCCACAAAATTTAAGAAAAATACGAAAGTCGTGAAAATGAACTCCAAAGTAAAACTCATGAAGAAAAAATTGCGTCATCGCTCAGTCTGCGCAAGAGAAGAATGCTGGCGCTTTTTTCGACGGCACGGCACTCCTCCGGCACGCTGCCGTTTTGCACGGCAGCCTGCCGTTTCGCGGGGCAGCTTGCCGTTTTGCAGGGCACCTTGCTGCTCGTGTGCCGTTTCCTTGCGTAACGCTACCCCTACCCGGCAGCCTGCCGTTTTTCACGGCACCTTGCTGCTCGTGTGCCGTGCACATGCCGAAAATTACCTGAGTTGGACTGTATATAATAACTTTTTTTTTTAATTTTTTGCATTAAAATAAATTAAAATAAATAAATCGAATGTATATACACAAGCCTGCGACATTTGGCGACTGTGCCCCTGCTTTTTTTCACTTTTCCTACAAGTTTTTTTTCTTGTAACGGCACTGTTTTTTGTACTTCAGCTCTTCCAAATTTCGTGATTTTTGTGGCTGAATTAGTAAAATGTGTAAACGTTAATCAAACGACGCGGATTCATTAAATATCTAGAGCTTAATTTGCATAAATGCACGATATGATTCAAATACGGACATTATATGCATCCACCGCATTTCACCTGTGCGAGTGTGTTCGCCACTCGGCCACCAAGCGATAACTCAAAAGAAACGCGAATGTCAGTGATAAATTCGACGTTGGGCGCTGCCCCTAGATGTGGCTGGGGCATATATGTGGCATATATGGGGCATATATGTGACATATATGAATCAAGGGCAATTTTAGTCGAGAAAGGCCATTTTTTTTGTTTGCTTTTAGAAAATTGCGAGCAGCGTGCGGGCGAGCGGACCTTGGGCGTAGGGGGAGAGGTGTCATCGCGTATTTGCATCATCAATTCGGACAGACGGACAGATTTCGAGAAGACAGACAGAGAGACTCAATTAATTTTTGGGGGAGACGACGATGCCGCCCGCTGAAAAAGGATATCTTTCCTTTCGAGTCAAGTGAAGGCAAAAAACTTTTATGTACATGCATACGTCAGCAAACTCCAATTGGACTCGAAGCTAGCCGGCCGGCTAGGGTAGGCGAGGGGAGGAGTAATCAAGTTTTGATGAGAAGACAGGCTGAGATAGAGAGAGAGAAAGAGGACTTTTCTCACAAAGGAACGTTAGTTAGGGCAGAGATTAGTTAGGGCAAGAGAACTTTTTAGTCGAGCCGATAGCTGGTGTCTAAATGAAAGTGAGCAGAAGATTATGATGACGAAGGTATGTCAGCCAAAAAGCTACAATTCCGTCTTCTAGAAATATCCAAAAGGTACATTTGGAAAAATAGGTTAGGGGTGTGGCCTCTGCAAATTCTTGCAAAAATGATTCGCCACCAAGAGGACTCGAACCCGGGCATTTTGCGCGTCGGCAAAACTTACCAGCCACTCGACCACCGAGCCACAATTAGAGGAGGGTGTCAAAGGCAGTGATAAAGGCGGCGCTCGCCGGCATATTTGAGGCATTTGGGGCACATTGGGTGTCTAAAAACTCACTGGCTTTGGCCACTTGCCAACCTGTCTCCAACTTGTCCATTCGTCCGTCCTGACTCAAATAAGCCTAGGGTAGAAGCAGTAAAAGCCGTAGTGGCTGATGAATAAATTCATGATGGTCTTGACTCGCGTCTTCGTCTTCGTCTTCGTCTTTTCTTTTTTTTGTGCCCAGGGGTGGGGGAATGTGGAAAAAACGGCAAGATTTCACCAAAAATTGTGGGCGGAGGGAGAATTGGAGCCGTCCGGCGGCTCGACTGCCTTCCTCTTTGGATTAATCAGAGTGTGTGTGTGTGTTTTTAAGCTGATCGGAAATAAAAGACGTTGACGACGAGAGGGAAGGATGCAGAAAAAAAAATATTTTTTTAGAGGAACGAACGGGCTTCTTATGACTACTGGGGGATCAACGATAGATCAAGTGGAAACGTGTATAGTGCATATTCGAAATGGCAGCGCATACGGCGGCTTTATCACTGCCTTTCGCGCGTTTTAAAGATTGTGGCTTGGTGGCCGAGTGGTTAATAGATTTTGCTGGCACGTGGAAGGCCCGGGTTCGAGGTTTCTCGCGGATAAACTATTTTTGCGAGCGATTTTTCATCGTTTGAATTTGCTTGCGTTGTGGTCGAGTGATTAACACGTTTGGTCAGCACACGTTGTTTTGTTTTTCATTAAAAGATATTTAAGATAAGACCAGACAAATTTTGTATGTAGTTAATTATTTTTCCGCTGGCTCAATGATCCCTTTTAGTCCAACTATGAAATCTCCTCATTAGCCTCGAAGTTTACCAATTTGTGGGCTATTGTGACGGACGGTTCGTAATCAATGGGTGTTATCAGCGATTCTCAGGGGTCGAAAAAAATGGAGGTTTTGTTATGAAGTAGAACTGATAAGCTATGGAACTGCTAGGCTATTGAATTGCTACGACCTAGCCCTGCTATTCTCTTTGGTTCCCACGAAAAGCGTACACGTGTCAAAAAAATGTGGTGTATGACTCGACTATGTGCCCGAAATTAGAGGCGAGTCAAAACAACGAGCGTCGAGAATTCAACGACCATATTCATCATCGTCTCTTCTTTTTCTTCTTGTTCTTCTGAATCAGAAGCAGAAGCAGAATCAGAATTCCAAGAACTATACCTAATTTGGAGGCAAATGAAATAATAATAATAATAATAATAGATAAATATTATGGAAAGGGAGAGGTGTTTGTGTGTGTATTTGAGCCCTTTCCTCCTTGTTTTTTGAGTGTTACGTAGACGGGAAAAAAAGAGGAGAGAGGGGGAAAAGAAAAAGAGACACGCTGCTCAGATTGGATTAGGATCATCGTCCAGAATGAGAGGTGGCAAAAGAGCACTAATCAATGAGCAACAACGTGACCTAATAGAACTGCTAGGCTATGGAACTGGTATGGGATGAAACTGCTAGTGAATAGGTCTGCTAGGGGATAAAACTGCTAGGCTATGGAACTGGTATGGAATAGGCCTGCTAAGGGATAGAACTGCTAGGGAATAGACCTGTTAGGGGATAGAACTGATAGCCTACAGAACTGCTACGGCTATAGAACGAATATGGGATGGAACTGCTATGGGATGAAACTGCTACAGAAGAGGCCTGTTAGGGGATAGAACTGGTATGGAATAGGCCTGCTACGGCATAGAACTGCTAGACTATAGAGCTTCTATGACTATGGCGTATCAGTTCTATTCAGTTGCAGTTTTAGATCTATGTCGTAGCAGTTCTTTAGGCTAGCAGTTCCATCTCCTAACAGCTCTAAAGCCCCACGATGACTAAAAAGTCGAAAAAAAGTGTGTACTTCTAGGTTTCCGCATATGTACATTTTCGCCGAGATAAGATACGATTGGCAAATATTTATAAAAGTCATGATGATTCAAATTGTGTGTCTAACAATAAGTTTAGCCAATTTTGGGTGAGGGAAAAAGAGAAAATAGAAAAGTTGCTCTCGCATCAGTTTCAAAAAAAAAAACGAAGAAAAAACATCTGAACGAATGAATCAAATTTGTTCTTCTTTCCCACACACCTTATTCTATAGAAAAGCCTTTTCTTGAATACATAGAAAAATGTGAAAAACACGTACCTCTGACGAAAATTTTGTGGCCGGCCAGGTAGCGCGCCTCGGCGTTCTCCGGGATCGGTGTCGACGATTTTTCGAGGAAAAATTCGACGTCATTGATGGTGAGGCCACGGATGCGGAGATAGGCTAAAAGTAGAAAGTTTGTCAAGTTTTTCGCGGTGAAAATAAAAAATTACGCTCAAACGCCTCGTATATTCTGTGATGAAACTCGAATCCGACGTGCTCCACCGAGTCGTCAATGTCCTTGAAAATGGCGATGAAATAGTTGACGGCTGGTTCTATTTCGATAGTGTGAATGCGGTTCTGAAAAAAATAATAAAACATTTTTTTTGAAATTTTTTTACTGTTTCAAAAAAAAAAATTTTTTTTTATTGTTTCTTTATTTTTTTTTTTTAAATACTGTTTATGTCTAAATATATTCTCCATGTACCTTGCACTTTGCCGAATGCGACCGGACACGCATTGCAGCCTCATTTTGAACGTGTTCTCGGTGGAACGACGACTGTTTTCGAACGCTCGGCATTCAACATAAAATGCGCTGGAAAAAAGGTCGCGAGAATAGAGGAGAGAGGAAAAAGTGAAGGAAATGGTCGTTGAATTGGAAATAAAATGAAATAAATTGAACTGAATTCGTGTCATCAGAAAAGACAAAGATTTGATAAGAACGGAGGATGATGATTTGTGAGAAAAATAATGTACTTTTTGACTGTCTCTCGGTCTGGGTTCAAGTTTTCTTGCATAAAGCGGAAATTTTAGAAATTATTGGCTGTTTATTTGACTAATTTTGAACAAAAAATACAGAACATAAAAAAAAAAATAAAAAATTCCAAAAAAAGTACCTTAAGCGAAATATTTATCAGCATTTACGAGACTATTTTTCACATTATTTCTCAAAATTTCGAACTGATTAGAGCAATTTTTCGACACTTTGCATTTTATTTAAATCCAGAAAATTGAAGAAAAAAAAACGTTTAAAAAAAATGAAAAAATGCTTCAATTTGGCCTGGGAAAAAATGTGAAAAATGTTTCTAGTTTTGCGCATAATTTTTTGGTCTAGAATATTGATTTTATTAAAATTAAAAAAAAAAAAAAAAAAAATTTTTTCAAAAATTTTTTAAAAATCTCACAAAAATTTTACCGCTCTAAAACAATTTTAAGCATAAACAAATATATTTTTCACAACTTTCAGCAAAATTTCAGACTATTTGGATCAATTTTTGACTAACAAACAGTTTTTTTTTTCGGAAAAAAAAATTTTTTTTCAAAAAATGTTAAAAAATCTCACAAAAATTGTACCACTCTAAAACAATTTTTAGCATAAAAAGTATATTTTTCACAGCTTTCCGCTAAATTGCAGACAATTTGGATCAATTTTTGACTAACAAACAGTTTTTTTTTTCGGAAAAAAAAATTTTTTTTTCAAAAAATTTTAAAAAATCTCAAAAAAATTGTACCACACTAAAACAATTTTTAGCATTAACAAGTATATTTTTCACAATTTTCCGCTGAATTTCAGACTATTTGGATCAATTTTTGACACAAAAAAACAGAATTAACGTTAAAAAATAAATTTTTTTTCAAATCGATTTTGGCAATTTTTAAGACGAAAACAATGAAAATGTTTCTTAATGATATCTGTAGTATCTAATCACAAATTTTTGGTCAACACCTACCGCACAGTAGGCAAAAAAAAAGAAGAGAAAGTGATGGGGGTTTTTGTTACAACAGACACCCAATTATTTTCTTATTCTTCTTGTCATCTATGTTTACCCATTATCAATTTTGTTTGAAAAAGTCTGTAAAATTCAATCAGGGACGACGAAAAAGCTAGTGGTTAAATGGAGAAACAGTGAAAAAAATAAAAAAAAACAAATTTTTTTTTGAGGGCGTATAACTTTTGAACGGAGAGGGTTGGAAGCTTGAAAATTTGCATGTAAATGTGCAGTATAGTTGTTGATGAGTTCACTATTTCATTTCAGTTGAATTTGAAATTTTCAGTTTAAAAAAATTTTTCAAAATTTTCAACAAAAATTTACAGCACTTTCAGTACCTGCACCTCTTTTTTCTCTTTTCAATAGACACGTCTATTTTATATTGGTAAATTTAAATTAAAGTTAGCAAGAAAATTTGTCCCCAAAACGATAAAATCTTTGAAAACCAAGTTTTGGGACTTTGCAAAAAAAAAAATTTTTTTTTCAAAATTTCAAAAAAAAAATTTTCTTTTCCAAATTTTCCCGTTTCAAAAGTTCATCCCCCTCAATTTTGTCCCAAAATTGGCGTCCTTGGGGGAAAATAGACAATTTATGGACACGCTTCGGCTATATGGCGATGGGCGTTAGGTTCTTCTATTGACCGCATTGTTTTCAGGCGAAAACCAAAAAATGAAAGACAATGTGTTGTCTATATGACACTGGTACGCCCATGTACTGTATATGAGAACAATGATGAAAAAATTGTGGTCAAAATTGGACAATAACTTGTTAAAAATTGGTAATAAATCAATTTTTTTTTTTGAGATTCGAAAATATGGGGAAAAAAGTTTTTTTGGGAACTTTTTTTCAGCGTCGGAAAAGGCTAGTAAATGTTATTAAACATTGTCAGAGTTTATTTAAAAAAATAAACCAAAAAGAAAACAAGAAAAAAAAAAACATTTTCAAAAATTTCCAAAAAAATTTATATTTTCAAAACATTCAAAAAAAAATAATTTTTTTTCTAATTTTTTTTGTTCCAGTTAATTATTGTGTTTTCAATCGACTTGCGACATGAGAACGCGAGACTCCGCCCACTTTTTTGTGGGCGACCACGCCAACACAGTGATATTTGAAGGGACGCAGACAGGTAGCGCACAAATAAGTGGGCGGAGTCTCGCGTTCTCATGTCGCAAGTCGATTGAAAACACAATATTTGCCAACCCACAAAACTCTATCAATTTCTTTAAAAAAAAAAACGCAAAATTCCGATTCTGGAAGAGTTTTCCAGAAAAGTTGGTACCTGCAAAATCTCTTCCACGGCTATCAAAAAAACTTAATTTTTTAAATCTCTTTATATTTTTTCGTCTTGTTCTTACAGTTTTGCCTGCAAAAAACTAGCAAAAAAGCAAAACATTTTTTTTTTGAAATTTGAAAATCTGGAAGAGTTTTCCCCAAAAGTTAGTCCCTGCTAAACCTCGTCAACTGGCGTTTAAAAAATGTTTTAATTTTTTAATTTCTCTTTATTCCCGATGAAAAAACCCTAAAATTAGCGCCAGAAAGATGAAAAATTAAATAACTTGAAAAAAAATCTAAAAACATTTTTATCCCGGAAAAATGGCCGTGGAACAAGTTTTGCAAGGCCTAAAACGCTTCTAAAAGTTCCATCATTTTGAGTTCACAAAAAAAAACCTCAAAAAACTACCTAAAAACGCCTAAAAATCGATTTCGCGCTCCTTCGATCACTCTTTTTGTCGGCGTCTCTCTGTCTAACTGTCTGGCGTCTCTCGCATCAAGATTAGAGCGCTAGAGCGCTCTACGCACCTAATCGTTTGAATTGCTCCCAAAAAAAAAGCGGATAAACTCACATCCAACACCCCATTGACACTCCTCTCTCGATGATGCTCATTGGTCCAATCGTTGTGCAGCGATGGTCTTCGGCTCCGCGCGTGTCCCAAACTGCTGCTCATCTCGTCGATCGTCGGCGGGATCGACGGTAGAGACGGTCTTCGAAATGTGCGACGCTTCTCGCTGACTAGACTGCTGAAATTTGGCTGTTTTGGGGGAGAAAAGGAGTGTGGAAAGTCTGTGGAAAGTTGTAAGTGGATATGACAGTCCGGGAGCAGTCTGTGAACAGTTTGCGAGCGGTTAAAACAAATATTTAACTGTCTGCTAGCAGTCTACGAGCAGTCACTGTAAAGAAAATAATATATAAAGTCTGTTCAAATAAAGTATACTAGAAGTCCACACAAAGTTAACCCGCGAGAATTTTAACAATAGTCTGCGCAAAGTTAACTTGAAAACAGTGTGAAAAATAGTAGCAGGAAGTTAAAATAAGTTCTGCGAGAAGTAAATCCAAAGTCTACAATAAGTTGACCCAGAAAGTATGTGAAAGTATTGTAGAAAGTCTGCGAGAAGTTAAAATAAGGTCTGCTAGCAGTCTACGGAAAGTTTTATCGAAAATAATCAAAAATTCCCTTGACTGTCTGCAATAAGTTAAAATAAAGTCTACTAGAAGTCTGGAAAGTCTACCCACAGTCTGAAGGCCCCTAAACCAAAAATTTTGGAAAAATGGGCCAGACAGTCTGCGAAAAAATCAAATAAGGTCTGCTAGCATGGAAAAAGTTTATAAACAGTTCAAATAAGGTCTGCTAGCAGTCTACATTTTTTGGCCAAAAAAATAGTAAAAGTAGCCTAGACAGTTTATGAGAGGTTAAAATGAGGTCTGCTAGAAGTTAAAATGAAGTCTACTAAAAGTTAACGGGAAGTTAACCCAAAAACAGTGCAAAAGTGCCAAAGACAGTCTGTGGGAAGTTAAAATGAGGTTTGATAGCAGGGAAAAAGTTTATAAACGGTTCAAAGAAGGTCTGCTAGTAGTCTACAGGCAGTTGCCCGAAAAAAGTGTAAAATGGTATCAACTGTCTGCGAGAAGTTAAAATAAGGTCTACCAAAAGTCTATACAAAGTTCCTAGAAGTCTACCAAAAGTCTCCTAAAAATCTACACAAAATTCACTTTCATTTTGCGCAACTTTTTCCTTTTTTTCGTTTTCAAAAACTCGTGTTCACCGCTGTTTTTCCGCCTCATTTTTTTTCAGTTTTTTTTTTCCGTTTTTACCCCCATTTTTCATATCCACTGCGTAGATGGCCTGGAGCGAAATTAATTTCGATGCGAGCCATGCTCACGCGAATATTTGCACTCTCACTATGTTCCTATTTTTCTCTTAATTGGAGAAAAACATTTTCAAAAATTTTGAAAAAAATTTTTTTTTTCTTGAAATGTTGTTTTGCTTTATTTTTTTCGTTATCAGAAATCAGATAAAATGCAATCAAAAAAGAGAAAAGAGGAAACAGGAAGAAAAAGAAAAAGAAAAAGAAGATCCGGGGAGAAAGAAAGAAAGGAAGGAAGAAAATGGGACAACAATGGCACTAAATCGTGGGAAAATTTGCGTCAAGAAAAACTTTGAAAAAACACGAAAAAAAGCAAAGAAAAAGCCAAAAGAAACAAGAGTACAGTATCTTGATGTTTCGTTGTGAGACCCAGTGGTGAAAGTTGTAGTATGCGCCTTTAAATTTTTTTTGGTTTTTGACGTTTTTTTGGATTTTTGTGGGAATTTTTGAGTTCTTTGAGGCTTTTTAATAGTTTTCCGGCACTTTTTTCCGCGTTTTTGTGATTTTCATGAAGTTTTTGGCGTTTTTTTTTTTAATTTTTGGAGTTTTCGGGGTTTTCCAGCGTTCTTTCGGCATTTTTCCGATTTTTTTTTAAATCATGAGCTTGAAAATTAAAAATGCATGTAAAAATGGCACAACAATGGCACTAAATCGTGGGAAATGGCGACAAGAAAAAATTTGAAAAAACACGAAAAAAACGCAGAAAAAAAGTAAAGAAAAAGCCAAAAGAAACGAGAGTACAATAACCCGATGTTTCGTGGTGAGACCCAGCGGTGGAAACTGTGGTATGCGCCTTTAAATTTTTGTTAGTTTTTGGTGTTTTTTTTGGATTTTTGGGGGAGGTTTTGGGAAATTTGGCGGTATTTTTGTGGTTTTTTTAGCGATTTTTTGGAGTTTTGGGGGCTATTTCCGAAATTTTTTGACGTTTTATTTAAACTCTTTTTTTTCAAAGAATAATGAGCTTGAAAATAAAAATATAAAGGTTTTGTGGGGTTAAAATGCATTTTCCATTGTGTTTACAATTGTCATACCAAGCACACTAAAATTTAATATTCGTGTGAACAAAGTGGGCGGGGTGGGGTGGTTTCATTTTTTGATGATGCAACACGAAATTCCTTTTTGCAATGACGTGGCACGGTACATCTGGCTTATTTTTCTCACAAAAAATAAGCCGAAAAACGAAAAACAACTCTCTGCTCACCTGCTCGACTGATTTCGGCGAAACATGCTCTTCCGTTTTCGCTGCAAACTTTCGACAAAGTTGAAGTGCGACGAAGAGCACGATGACGGTTGGGCTCGAAACAAGTCCAAGTCGTTGTCGGTGTCAAAATGGCGTGGCGAGACGGGCGGCTCCTCTTTAATCGAATTCAGATCGACGAAAGCGGGACACGCGGTGGCGGCGAGCAACCGCATCGTCCGCACGCCTTCTGGCGGGGCGAACATGACCAGTTTCGACGTGAAATGTTGCGCGCAGAGCAAGCCGAGAACGAAGGCGAGACCAATGAAAAGTGGGCGGAGCCAGCGACACGCACATCACATTGAGAAGACGGCCAAGACGAAGAACCGGACGAGAAAAAAAAGAGAAAAAAAAACTGAGAAGACGTTGTTGTTGGTATTTTTTTCCGCCCCAACTTTATTGGTTGATGTGTGTGTGTGTGTGTGTCTCAAAATAGACGATCGTGTGGACTTTAAATTTTCAATTTTTCCTCCTTAAAATTTGCGATTGCACTTTCCCAAGACCTCTGTTCCCTCTTTTCTCTCAAAACAAAATAAACCAATGTTCCGTTCATTTTTCCTTCTCCAAAAACTTTCGAAAACCTCAAAAATCTCCCTTTCCCCAAAACAAGTCGGAATGGCTAAAAACCAACAAAAACTGCAGGTAGCCACTCATAGTTGGCGCGGATTTGGCGGTCGAAATCACATTGCCCCAAAATCAGAGTTACCGACAAGCGGCAGGCGCCGAGTTATCATTACCAACGCGAGCAAGAGTGCGCGGTTGCCAGGTGGCAGAGTGGTTAGCGCGTTTGCTTGGCGTGCCAAGGGGTCGGGGTTCGGGTTTTGCTGCGATGAAATTTTTTTGTTTTTAACTGTTAGTCATTACTGGTGAGTAGTTGGTACGGTTACATGGCTATTAGATGTTTTGTTCACTGCGAATGTCAAAAACTACGCGGCAATACGGCGAAAATGGTTCCCAGTCATTGAAAATTGGAGTATGCCGTGGCCGAGTGGTTAGCGCGTTTGCTTGGCGTGCCAAGGGTCGGGGTTTCGGGTTTTGCTGTGGTGAAATTTTTTTTGTTTTTGGCTATTAGCTAGGAAATTTGCTTTTGGCCGTTTTTTCATTGCTAGTGTGAATTTTTTTGGTATAGAAAAGAAGATGGACGCCTAGAAACGCAACAAAAAAAACAAACAAATAAACAAGAGCAAAGTGTCATTAAAAGGTGACGGTATTTTCTGAACGATTTTTGGTGTCAAATGGATCTAGGATTGGTGTAAAAAACTCGAAAGGCATAAAACAAGAAAAATAAGCTTTTGAGGATATTTTTGGCATTGATAACAAAAAAAAGAAAGTTTTGATCTGGTTCATGGAAATCGCTTCAAAATTTCAATGGCAGCTACATAAATCGCATTTCTCCCAAATGAAGAGTTACCGACTAGCGGTCCCTTAAGCGGCGCGCACCGACTTATCATTACCATCGAGCGCAATGGCGAGCGATGGCCAGATGATTGAGTGGTTAGCACGTTTGCTCGCCGCGCCAAGGGCCGGAGGTTCGGGTTTTGCAGTGGTGAAATTTTTTTGTTTTTGGCTGTTAGCTAGGAAAATGACTTTTGGCTGTTTTTTCATTGCTAATGTCAAAAGGTACACAAATTTGCGTCAAAGTTTCAATTTATAGAAAAGAAAAAAGCTTTATAGAAAAAAAAAATGAAGGAGAGAAATAAAATGTGTCTAGGAAAACGTGTATGACAAGAGTCACAAGGTTTCCACAAATTGTGGGAAAGTCCAAAGTGAAAAAGTACAAAATTCAAGGTGTACGAGTGTCAGAAGTCGTCAAATTTTTGCATTCCATTCCGAATTCGGATTTGGATTTCACAATTCATGTGTGCGGAAAGCGTCGTGTCGTCTCGCGTTGCTATGCGTTGCGTTGCAACGCGGAATACCGATCGTTATCTTTCTCTCTCCTATTTTCGCGCCTTCTCGCCCCCTCCCCCCTCCTCCACCTTGTCTTAACTATGTATTGTTCACGCGGGGCGAATTTTGATTTTATAAATCCGGATTTTATCAGATTGTTTATAGGTATGTCAGGCGCCGAGAGAGAGAGAGGGAGAAATTTCGGAAATTCGAAATGAAATTCGGAACGACTGTACACACATACATATGTGTATGCATATTTGTGAGATCTTCATTTTCTCATCATCCAGGTGGCGAACAAACTTTTGGGAGGGGGGAGGGGGGGGGAGAAAGTGAAAGTTTTAGATGGAGAAAGAAAGATAAGTGGCAAGAGAGAGTGAGACGCAGGTAGCAGTTCTAACGTGTTCCAAAAAAAATGCAAAAATATGAAACCACCAGAAGAATCGAACCCGCGACCTCCTGCACCAAAACCTCTTCTTTTCACCACTCGGCCACACAGCCACAGCTAGCAGCTAGCGCAAAGTGCATTGATAAAAGCGGCTTGGCTGCGTGGCCGAGTGGCTAAAACATTTCGCCATGGTGCAAGAGGTCCCGGGTTCGAGTTCTTTGGTGGTAAATTTTTTTTGTCTATTTTTGCAACCCCCTTCAGGCACATGCATGCCGAGAAGTCAGCAGGTAATTGCCAAATTTGCGCGTAAGAGAGAAAGAGAGAAAAAGAGAGAATGAACCTCAATTAGTGTGGCGAGAGAAGAAAAAAAACCGGAAAAGACGGTCTAAATAACCAATTAAACGAAATGAAGAGTCAACCTCAGTTGCCCATGTTTCCAGAGAGAGAGAGAGAGACAGTGAATAATTACTTGTAGAAACCAAAAAAGATGACGAAAAATGAACAATGTTGAAGGAAAAATGTGTACATATATACAATGAAACAACGATTCGGTCGCGTACGCAACATTGCACACAAATCTGGATTCTGGTTCGCTTTGTGGATGAGGATGGGGATGGCAATTGCCCGCCTCCCTAACAGTAAAGCGCCCCCCCCCCCCAAACCGTTTTGGCACGAAAAACGAATAAAAATTTGTTTTTTTCAATGGAGCGCGTTTGCATAATGGAATTTTGATTCGGTAGCGTTGCTGTTTATCGTGCGAGAGGCCGCGGGTTCGAGTTTTGTTGAGTGCAAATCTTGTTTGTTAGACGATATTGCTTACTTTACTTAATTGAAACTATTGGAACTATTGCTCACTTGATTGGAATTACTGCTCACTTATTGTGTTTTTAATCGAGTTGCGACGTCAAGAGGTCAAACTCCGCCCACTTTTTTTCACGCAAAAATTCAAAATGCATTAAAATTTAAAATTAGCGTGAAAAAACAATAGTGGGCGGAGTTTGACCTCTTGACGTCGCAACTCAATTGAAAACACAATAATTAAAATTATTGCTTACTTAATTGGAAAGTTAGTAAGAAATTTTACAAGTGAAAGTGAAATAAAATGCGATGGATGCATATAGTGTCGGTAAATATCGAATTTCACCCGTTTAAGAGTGTATTTTAAAATAAAAAAGACGAATCGACTCACCAAAATCAATTAATTTTTGTTGCAAACCAACACTTGGAAACCTGAAAACAATCAATAATTTAATTTGCCTGCATTGTTTCCTGAGAAAAGAATCAGAAAAGCTGCGAACAGGTCACATTAAAATGAAGTGCCGCTTAAGCCGCAACGGGCGAAAAAGAATGTGGGAAACGTGGATACACGAACCAAGAAAAAAAAAGAAGAGAAACGTATCAGAATAGCTGGTTTTGAAGAGTGAGGAAGAATGAGGAAAGTAGCCGGTAAAGGTACAGTACATACATAACTAAAATTTTCTCATTACGGTTAGGCGCAGCGCGAAACCGGTTTAGCGCAATTGTAAAATTTACATAGTTGAGGGGTTATCATCATCGACGACGACGGTGTCTCGAAGACATCGTCGTCGTTGTCGTAAACATGAGAATGAACAAGAGGCTGGCGAAATGAGAAGTGTTATTACGCAGGAATTTGAATAATTATTACGCAGCCTTCTCTCTCTCTCTCTCTCTCTCTCTATGCATCTTCACATCTTCTCAGCTACCGTCTTTTCAATAATATCGGGGCCAAGTTTAGTTTCACTTTGGCCGTGCGCGCGGGTGGGCGAGCGAGCGACGCACGCGGATGATTCCCGGTCCGCGATAATTAGTTTTGCGCCCCCCCCCCGTTTCCATGGATAAAGTTCGTCTTCTCTCCCACACACAGGTAAACATTTCGGGAGGATGTGTGTCAAACGTGTTTATATAACCGTTCGCCGGTGATGATGGACTAGTGAGCGGCGAAGCATGCGAAGCGGAAGAAGGGCCTGTGACAGGTGGTTAGGTCAACAAGCGGTTTTTTATTGCGGGGACCATATGGTACGTCAAATAAAGCGGATGCAAACAAATGATTTCCGTGCGGCGGTGGGCGCCGACTTATCATTACCAATGCGCCCAGTAGCGAGCTGGGTCCAGGTGGCCGAGTGGTTAGCACCATTGCATGGCGCGCCAAGGGTCGGGGGGTTCGGGTTTTGCACTGGTGCAAATTTTTTTGTTTACTTAAAAACAGCGATCTTAGAAGAATTTCAGAACCAGACATGACACCTGCCCAAAAAATGCGAAAAAAAACCGCGAAAAGGTGTGCGCGCGGGCGCGCGAGAGCCCCACTGATGATGATGCGCTCGTGTCGTTTCGATATGAAATAACAATTGAATAGAATAGCGGGGGGCGAATGGATGAATCGCCGCAAAGACCGGTTGTTCGCTTTCGCTCCGGCAGAAACTATAGGAGGAAAAAGAAAAAATGATGGAAGAGGAGTCGGAGGAGGAGGCACGTGTAAAAGTTGAAAGAAGTCTCAAGACAATGGCTAACTGTCCTGCATGTGTTTGTAACTGGATAGTCGTGTCTTTCATTCATTTCTACGTGGAATATGGGGATAGCAGGGGAGGGGGTGGGGTAGATTGGCAGTGTTAGTAGTACTGTAATCTAGCGGTGGCAGAAGCGAGTCTAATTGGGGGAAGGAAGAGAGGGAGAGAGGGAGAGAGAAAAAAGTTTTGAAACAGTAAAAAAAAACCTTTTAAAGAAATTGAATGGCCAACAAGTTCCCAAAATTCTTAAAATACCAAATGTGGGCGGAGCTTATGGAAAACGAGTGGTCAGAAAAGTCGACGGCTAATAGCCATTCGCATGGCTAAATTTTTTTGCCAATAATCATATATCTGTCCGCCTTACGTGTGCCAAAAATTCCCCGATTTTTTTATTTTCAAAATTCTAATATTTCAAAAAGCTGGAAAGTGGGCGGGGCTTATTACATTTTTTGCGAAACTGGGGTTGGTTTTGAATCGCCATGAAGCGCAGCTCTAATTTTGCCCAAATAGACAGTAAAATCACCTGCCGGCTCAAAATTTTCATTTTTTTTTTTGAAATTCCCAAAACACACCCTGAAGTGGGCGGGGCTTATCGAAAATCTGTCTTAATTGTAAGGAAATTCAACGGCTAATTGTCGTTTTATAGCTGTTTTTGCGGTCTTTTAGACGTGCCAAAAATTCTCCGAAACTTCTTTTTTATTCGTCAAAATTCCGAAATTCCAAAAAAGCCGAAAAGTGGGCGGAGCTCATCGAAAAGTGGGCGTGGCTATGGATTTTCCTAAACAGCGACTCTAAATATGACTAATTAGAGAGAAATTTTCCCGAAAGCTCATTTTTAATTTCAAAAGTTTCAAAATCCGTAAAACACGTTCAAAAGTGGGCGGGGCTTTGGGAAAATTTTGTGAAAATAAACGTGGTTATGGATTGCCGCAAATTGGAGCTCTGAATCGGTCTAATTTGTGAGAGAAAAATCATTTAATAGCTCTAAATGTTCATTTTGTTTTTCAAAATTCCAAATCATCGAAAAGTGGGCGGGGCTTATCGAAAAGTTGTTTTGAGGAAATTTGCCGGCTAATTGCCGTTTTTTGGCTAATTTTTGCTTGCGTCAAACATTTATCCGCGTCAAAAATACCACAAATTTTTATTTTAATTATTAAAAACTCCAAAATTCCAAAATTCCAAAAATACCTCAAAAAGTGGGCGGGGCTTATTGAAAAGTGGGCAGTGCTTTAGATTACCATGAATCGGGGCTCTAAATCAGTATAAATAGAGAGAAAAATCGCCTGGTGGCTCTAAATTTTCATTTTTATTTTTCAAAATTTCAAAAACATCAAAAGTGGGCGGGGGTATAAATTTTTGGGGAAAAAGGACGTGGCTATGCATTTTCATGGACAGTGCCTCTATATCGGTCTGAATAGAAAGAAAAAGCATCTGATAGCTCGAATATTTCGTTTTTATTTTTCAAAAGTCCAAATCATCGGAAAGTGGGCGGGGCCTATCTAAAAGTAGCCGGAATTTATCCCTTTTTATGAGAAAATAGGCGCGGCTGTGGATTTTCATAAACAATGACTCTGAAGCGGTCTAAATAGTGAGAAAAATCACCAAAGGGTTCAAAACCCTTCTAATTAGACCCAAAAATTAGTTCATGATTCTAAACTCTTCTAATTTTACGCTAAAGTTATTTTAAGGGTTTTTAACGATATTTTAGCCGAATTAGACATAAAATAACCGTTTTTAAAATGAAAATAGAAAAAAATATTTTTGGCACCAACTTTTCCAGGCTTAGACTATGAGGAGGGGGAGGGAGGTGTGTGGGAATAACCGGCAACTAGCCACCATTAAAACGTTTTAAAACTCAAAGTATAAACAGAAAAACACCGTTTTACAATCGCAGATAATCCGCAAAGAACAGTGTTCATGGAAAATTGAAACATCTAGTTTTTTTCGTTTCATCCATGTGTGGAAAGGGGGAGGCAAAGAGTAAAAACGAAGGCCAATGGGGTAAAAGGGTACGGCTCTCTCTCTCTCTCTCCCATCGAGTTCCCCTCCGGTTGAAGGTTGTGAAAACAAAACAATGAGAGGGGCTGGAGATGACGCACCGTCGTACGCGTACAATAGGTGAAAAGATTGAATGGCGGTGGGGGAGGAAAATGAATACGGACAGACTGGCGGACGGGACGGGCAACGAGATGAACGAGCGGAACGAGGGAGGATCAACTGGTTGCATACGCGCTCAATGGCTCGGATTACCCGACGCGGAAACAACGGCTCCGCGTGGACGAAATGAATGAAAGTTTGTTGACATGACATGCGCGGTACATAGAACGTAATGGATGGAATAGGCAGTTTGTGGAGGGGCTGGAACAGTCTGCGGGCATTCTGGCAACAGTCTACGGACAGTCTACAGACAGTTTGCCAAAAAAATGTTAAAATTGGCATACTATGTCTGCCAGAAGTTAAAATAAGGCGTAGAAGCTTTCTAGCAATAGTCCATGGAAAGTTAGCCCAAAAAGGGTGGGAAAATAACGGTAACTGGCTGAGAGAAGTTAAAATAATGCTTACTAGCAGTCTAACAACAGTCTACGGCAAGTTAGCCCTAAAAAAATGTAAAAATCATATAGAATGAATTTCAGCCTTATATCAACAGTCTACGGAAAGTTGGCCTTTGGAAAATAGGTGAAAAAGGACATAGACAGTCTGTGAGCAGTGTGTGAGCAGTTAAACTACATATTTAGTGTTGTTGACCATCCCACAAAACAATTTCAATCAGTTTTGAAAATTGTCGATTTTTCGAAAAATTCAACAACAAAAAAATTTTCCAAAAAAAATCATAGCATAGTAGGCTTAAACTAGCACAAACATATGTAGTTTTAAATGCAATGTTTGCCTGTTATCAAAACTATAAAAGTGTTCAAAAGGTCTTAAACATTTCCGGTGCTCTTTTATTGCCTAAAAGAGCACAATAACAGCTCTAATAGGCATTTTGATTTTGGTGTATAACTTTTGATCAGAGAGGGTTAGAACGCTGAAAATTTGCAGGCATGTGCACCCTAGGTTTGTTGGCAAAATACCAAAATGGTTTTAGTCAATTTTGGAAATTGCAGATTTTTCGATTTTTTCAAAAATTTCGACCCCAAAAAAAAAATGTTTTTTTCAACATTTTCCAAAACTCCATATTTATTCTCAAAAGGAAGTATCGTGTTTAAAAGTATGATTTTTGTTAATTTAAGGTCTATCGTACCATTTTCAGCCGAGTTACAGCACTTTGAGTATTATGGTCCCCATCCGGTCAGCCGAGTTGGCCTTGACGAAACTTGCTTTGAAAATCAACGAAACCAAAGAAAAATGACAAGAATAGTTTGAAAATTGCCTTAAAAGATAGTATTTGTCATACTGTAATGCTGGGGCAAGCCTGCAGGCATCAGATCTCACGACAAGGTGGTTGGGTTGCCCGATGGAGACCCTAATATTCAAAGTGCTGTAACTCGGCGGAAAATGGTTCGATCGACTCAATCTCAACGGAAATCATACTTGCAGATGTAGTACTTCATTTTGGCAACAAATTAGAAATTTTGAAAAACCCTTTTTTTTTTTTGAAAAATTTTGAAAAAAAGAAAATTTTTTTTTGGGGGTGGAAAATTTTTTTTTTGTTGAAAGTTTTATAAATGCACATAATTTTAAGTTTCAGCTTTACAATGTTAACTTCCGTTAATTTTACTTGGATCGTACCATTTTCAGCCGAGTACAGCACTTTGAGTATTAGAGACTCCATCGGGTCGGCCAAGTTGACCTTGGTGAAAATTGTATGGAAAATCGATGAAACTGAATAAAATGAGACAAAATTGTATTGAATTTGTCTTAAAATCATAAAAAGACAAGATTGGTCATATTGTAACGCTGGGACAAGTCTGCAGACAACAGATCTCACGACCATGCCCGATGGATACCCTAATACTCCAAATCGTGTAACTCGGCTGAAATTGGTCCGATCGACCCAATCTTAGCGGAAATTATACTTTCAGTTAATGCACTTTTGTTTTAAAATCAAAAAAAAAGTTTTGAAAAAACAATTTTTTTTTGGAAAATTTTAGAAAAAACAATTTTTTGGAACATTTTTGAAAAAAAAAATTTTTTTTTCTGAGATTTTTAAAACCTGAAATGCTTTAGATTAACTACATACTGCACAATTTTATGCTCCTAACTCCTCCGTTACAAAGATATACCCCAAAATGAATATTGGCCGTTACTGCCCCAGCAAAAGTTATAAAAAGTAAAACAAAGAACAAAAGAAATAAGGAAAGAATGGTTTGACTTGCACAGCTTATACAGGCGGGTAATGTTTGCCCAAAATGGTGTGGTGGTGGTGTTTGGGTGGCGGCTCGCACTGGCGAGCAGTGTCGAGAAGAGAGAGAAGAGACGCAGACAGTGATCTATTCACATTTATTCACAGCTGATAAACCAATTGAACAACAAGGCAAAGAGAGAGAGAGAGAAACATGATAACCGTATGTATTTACAGCGTTTAAAAAGAAAAAAAAAGTGTAATGAATGCACCTGGAAAAATCAGGCGAAATGATGCTCGCTCGTGTGACCTGTTCGTTTCCACAAGAGTTTGTTTCAAAAAAGAAAAGAAAATGATAAAATGATAATGATAATGATGATGATAGATAAAACAAAACCAGATCAGTGAGCCCAGTTGCAAGATCTCTTGACGGCCTCTTTCCAGCGACCAAGCTCCTTGGACCGCCATTGCTCATCCTTCTCGGAGGTGTAGCGAACCGCCTGAACCAAACAGAAATTATTATTTCTTTACATGTACTTCCTTAGACACTCACCTCACTAGACTGCGACAAAAACTCGTCCAAACTGATCTGCTGTGCACCAATTCCACCAGCCACCGCTGCTCCCCACCCCGAGATCTCTGTGATCTTGGGGGTCACAATGTCACGGCCCATAATGTCCGCCTGGATCTCATTGAACAACTTGTTCGCAATCATTCCTCCGTCCACTTTCAGCGACGTAATCTTTGTAGTGTCCTCCAAATCGTGCTCCACCGCGGCGATCATCTCGGCACTTTGGAACGCCACGGCGCGCAGAGCAGCCAGACAAATGTGCTCGCGTTGGCTCACCTGGGTGAGGCCGAGAATGGTGCCACGAGCAGTAGAGTCCCAGTAGGGGGTGTAGAGGCCCGTGAATGAGGGGACAAAGTAGACGCCGGCAGTGTCTTCAACTTTTCGGCACACCTCTTCCATCTCCTTGGCGTCCGAGATGAACTTGAAGTTGTCGCGCAAGAAGCGCACCACATTGCCGCCAATCGATCCGGATCCTTCCAGGGCGTACACCACTGGCGAGTCGGCCCCGAACTGGAAGCCTACGGTGGTGAGCAGTCCGTTCTTAGAGATGATTGGACGTGTGCCAATATTGCAGAGCATGAAGGTTCCGGTACCATAGGTGTTCTTGGTCTGTCCTGCGTTCAAGCATTGGTGTCCCACCATTGCAGACTGCTGGTCGCCAAGGCAACCGGACAGTGGCACGCCCTCAAGTGGCCCCTTTTCAAAGTAGCCGTACACTTCTGCGCTAGACCGGATTTCGGGGAGAATCTCGATGGGGAGTGAGAAGAAGTCGCAGAGTTGGGTGGACCACTTTCTCTTGTGCAGGTCCAGAAGAAGGGTTCGTGACGCGTTGGACACGTCGGTGACGTATGCGCCAGTGAGCTTCCAGATGAGCCAGGTGTCCACAGTTCCGAACATTAGGTTTCCGGCGTCGTAGGCCTCGTGCACTTCTGGAACGTTCTCGAAGAGCCATTTCAGTTTTAGCGCACTAAAGTACGGGTGGATCGGCAGTCCGGTTTTGATTTTGAACTCGTCTTGGGATCTGGAAAGGAAACGGTGAGTAAACATATGTTTAAAGGCGCACTGTAAATTCGCTCCATTCGCTGGCGGCCACTTTGGCAACGAGAGATGCACGCTCCAAGTTCACTGTGTAAATCGGAGAGTCTGACATGTCTAAATGCCAAACATGGTTCAAATACGGACACTATATGCATCTACCGCCTTTCGCGCTCTATCGCACTATCGCATGTCTGTCTACGTCTCCACAGCGCAGAGCGCTCGTTTGCCAAGTTTAGATAGCTGAACGCATGAAAAAATGCCGCAGAGACGCAGAGAAGCGAGCGATGAAATGATGACAGATAAAAGAAAACAAGGACGTATGCATTCACCGCATTCCATTCCACGCTCCATCGCTCTATTGCATTCTCTGCGTCTCCACAGTGCAGAGCGTTTAGAAATTTAAAATGCGCAAAAATAATGCAGAGACGCAGAAAAGCTAGAAATAAAATAAATAAAAACATACTTTGAAGCAGTTCTCGAGATTGCTTCCTCGGCGAGAGCCGAAGTTCGGGTGTCGAGCCACACGATCGCGTTGTACAACGGTTTTCCGGTCGACTTGTCCCACACGATGCTAGTCTCTGGAACAAAAAAGCTATATAAGAGTTAACTTCATTTTGACTGCTCGCAGACTTTTTTCCGCACTTCGTTTTCCAGTTTCACAGGAGAAATGCTGTGGATGCATATAGAAATGCACCATATGGTCACTATATGCATCCATCGCATTTTACCTACGGTGGCCTGCTCCACGTGTCCGCATGGCGCAGGCGGTAGAGCAGTTGGCCGGTGTGCGGACTCCGGTTTTTGTGATGCGCAACTCGTTTTTCTGGGGCAAAAATCGAATTTAAAGTCTGGCAACAGTCTAAAAAGAAGTCCACAGACTTCAGGTTAACTGCTCGCAGACTGCCTATTAATTTTGGTGAAAGTGTATCTACCGTAGTCTCCAGACCGCCCCTCCTCCAACTAACTAACCTCTCTGATTGGCCACACCAACCGACTTGATTTCGTCGGCCGAGATGCCCAAGTTTTCGAGCTTCTCGATCGCCTTGTGGATACACGTGACGACCGTATCGTACAACTCCATCGGGTCCATCTCGACTTGTCCGGCGCTTGGAAACAGTTGGCGGACTTCAATCTGAACATGACTGGATGAGAATGTTTCAGTGATGGCTATTAGCTATTGCGAGCGCGTAGTTGCACCTAGGCTATTAGCCAAACGTTAAAAGTACTGTACCTGATGACTGGTGACCAAGTCTCCGGTGTCGGCCTCAAAAACGAGGAACCGGCTCGACGAGGTGCCTTGATCGATTGCCGCCAAGAGGACCATGATTAGAGTTGTTTTTGTCGGGTGTTGAGCAAAATTTAATGGAGATTTTGTGGTTTATTTTGATGTTGATTGATTCTGAAAATGAAAAATCGACTTTAGAAAAGATTGGAGAAATGATAAGTAAATTAGAAGTGATAAATGAGAAATGACGTATTTATTTGAACATACACACATTTATGGCGTATGATATCGATTGATTTTACGATTGCAAATAAGAGAGAGAAAATGAGTAGAAAATCGGGTTTTTTCCGTGTCATCAGGCAAGATGTCACGTGGTTTGTCTGAGGTCGACGTGACTTTCCAGACACAGGAATATAATCACAATAATAAAGGCAAGGAAATCAACCTCTCCACCGCCTCCGACTGACGGGCCGACACCGATCACAGCACCTTTAAAAATCGCCCAGTGGGCGTGGCCTCACTGTTTTCCTCCATGTGATCCCGCTCCGGACACTAGGCTCCGCCCATTTCGAGCGACCGTGGACCAGATCAGAGAACACTGATAAAGAAGCTGGCTGATACTGATTGTACGGTACGAAATGTAAAATACAAAGTTCTTTACTATGGTAAGCAAAAATTATTTAGGCATGACAAGACTCGAAGCAAGCGCAGGTGCATATGGACAATATGATTCAAATGCGGACACTATATGCATCCCACGCATTTCATTTCACATGTGAGCTTTCTAGCCGCCGGCCGCGCCGCTTTCATCAACGCCTTTGCGCGCCTCTCTGAAACTGGCTAGATGGCCGAGTGGGTAGCCCACTTGTCCGCCGCACCAGACACCCGGGTTCGGGTTTTGCGGTGGGAATTTTTTTTTTTGCAAACGTCAAATGAAAGAGTAAGTACAGAATACTTTGAGAGAGAATGCAATTTGCTGACTTCTGAATTTACGAGTGTAGAAACTGTAAATATTTTCGATTATCTGCCACCTTGGCAATCAACAACATGAACATGTGCCCAATGTCATATGCCAGGTTTTGGGTTTCGGGTTTCTCCCTTTCTTTCTTCCGGTCGTGATGACGTGACACTGTTATCAGTATCAGTAGGGCGAACTTGTGGTAAGCGCAGCCAAAACACTCTAGTTTGTAGCCCGCCAACAATCAAAGTTCACGCATCTAAAATCAGATACCAGCGCACTTTTGTTACCCTTATGTTAGTTTTTTTTTAGTTTATGTCAATGGTCCGTCCGCCAACCCAACTGATCTGATAAGATGAGCAGAGTTCATAACGTAACGCAAATGCGCTCCACTGGACCATGGCCATAAACATAGTTATACAATTAGTAATTTTGGCAACACACGCGATAAGGCTCACTGATAAGAATAGGAAGCTCGAAAAGCAGTAAAATGTCGTCGGTGCGAGTGTACCCGATGCGCTGATATGATGGTGATAAGAGCGGCGAAAAAAAAAAAAACGAGAAGGGAAAACCGAGCGCGTGTTGTAATGTAATGTAAAAGAAGAAGACGAAGATGATGGGCCAAAAGAATATGATTTTGACGGATAGAAGAAACGAGAAGAAGATGGCCGGTGCAGGCAAGAACGGCCGCCACGTGGGCGCGAGAAAAGGAATTTATGATGGCGGAAATGGTTTTTTGTAGAGCGATGAAACGGCAATATATCAAGTTTTTGTCTGCTTTGATGTGTGACGTCAAAAGCCCTCCAATATGATGCAAACTCGGTATAGAACTGCTGTAAAATTGAATTTCAGAAAAACAGACATAGTTTTACCAAGGGAAACCCCTCACTCGCGCACTCTGAAATCACTCTGAAATCCTCTCTGTGTGGCCGACTGGTAAACACATCCACAGGTGAAATGCGGTGGATGCATATAGTTTCCGTATTTTAATCATGTCGTCCTTTTGGTCCATTGGACGGTATCTTTCTTATATAGAAAATTTTAGATTAGTCTGTGTGTTTGTTTGTGTGTCTCACACACGAGTTTGCAGTCGACAAAACTCGATCCCGCGACCTTTTGATTGACGTTCAAAGGTGCTAACCACTATACCACAAGGGTCACGAGAACTTGAAAGAAAGAGGGAAATAAATGATTGCCATTTCTATTAAAAAAAAAAAACAAAAATCAGTAAAAATAAATATTTGACGAACGCGACTTAGTCGCCACAAGCTGCAGGCTTGTATATATATAAACTTTTTATTTATTTTTTGCATTAAAACAAATACCGTAAAACCTGTATTAGACTTGCATGCAAGTATATTGTTCAAAGGCCTCGCCCGGGTGCAATTCTATTAGAGGGGCAAGTCTAATAAAGGGTGCAAGTCTATTGTTCCAACCTTGAAAAGTCTAGGTAGTTTTTTTTAATAAAAACTTTATGTCAGAGAATTTTCGGCTAAGATTGGATCATAGATCTAGTAACACGGAGTTTTCTCTGGTGGAGTTCCCGAATCCATTTCGCCAGATCCTTAACAATCTCCTCATCTACTACGTGTTTTCCTCCATCAAAATTCAATTAAGTAGTTAAAACACAAAAAAAACTGAAAAAAACATCATTAATTTAAAAAAATTCGAAAAATTGAAGTGAAAGTACGTAGTTTTTGGCGCAGGTATTGATTATGCAGTGGGGCAAGTTTATTAAAGGGGCAATTCTATTAGAGGGTGCAAGTCTATTGTTCCAAGGCCTCTCTCGGGTGCAAGTCTATTAGAGGGGCAAGTCTATAACAGGTTTTACGGTAAGTTGAATGTATATACACAAACCTGCGACATTTGGCGACATTGCCCCTGATTTTTTTTTTCATTTTTCTTACAAGTTTTTTTTCTTGCAATGGCACTGATTTTTGTATTTCAGCTCTTCCATATTTCGTGATTTTTGTGGCTCAATTAGTAGAATTTGTAAACGTTAATCAAACGACGCGGTATTATTAAATATATATAGCCTAATTTACATAAATGCACCATATGATTCAAATACGGATACTATATGCATCCACCGAATTTCACCTGTGTTTTCACTTGGTACGGGAAGCCAGGGTTCGAGTTTTGTTGGGGTCAATTTTTTTTTAATGTGCACATTATTTGGCTATACAAAGGCCAGAGGTTTTCAACTGTCTATCAAAACATGTTATTTTTCAATTTTTCTTTTTTTTTCCTTCTTTCTTCTTCCAGAGAACACTTTTTTTTGGCAAGTTTAATAAAAAATAACAATGTCACACTTTCATCCAGTTTGAACCACAAAAATAGATAAAAAAAATGTGTTCAATGATTTTGTTTGATAAAAAAAATAGACGAAAAAACTCAAAAACAAAACAATAGAAAGAGCCTTGATTTTTAAAATAAAGGATACCGTAGTCGTAAGGTCAACGTTGGCAACAAGACGGGTAGTCGAAAGTGTTCAATACTCTCCCGTCGCGTCGTGTCGTCCCATCCTTTTTCTTTTCCCCCTTTCAAAATATACAGAGAGAGAGAGGGTGATAAGAAGTGATAAGAGGCCAGAAGATAGATGAGATGACAGCTGTTGGACCGGGACGACGATAACACACGCGGCCGGAGAGGGGTCCTCGAACTTTGGTACCCACGTCATCAACGTGGGCTTTTCTCGAAAAATCTTTAAAAAAAAACGAGGCCTGAAAAATGTGAAATTGTTTATCTCTATTGCCTTACGGACCATCTTATCAGGCCCAAAAACTGTTCTTCGATTAGGACTGCGACTGCGACTGCCTTGACAATGTCTGATGTTGGGAATAAAGAATATTGTCCACCGGGTTCACGTGAAACCACACCTTCCCACGTGAATCTGCGCTGTTCTTTGTCTGGGGAAGTGAAAGAATCGAAAACAAAAAAGATTCCCACACCTAAAAACTCGAACCAGGGGGTGTGGTGGGCGACGGTAAAACCTCTTAGCCACTTGGCCACCGAGCCGAGCAGTGGAGAGTGCGCAAAGGTGCGTGATAAAGTCGCGTCGGTCCCCTTTTTTCGAAAGTTTCAAATACAGCGGGGTGGAGGGGAAGAGTGAGGTCCATCGGGTTCACGTGAATCCGCGATGTTCTTTCTTTGGCTGGGGAATTGAAACAACTGAAACAAAACATATTCCCACACCCCAAAACTCGAACCAAGGGGTGAGGTGGGCGACTGTAAAATCTCTTAGCCACTTGGCCATCGAGGCGAGCAGAAGAGGTCGCGCAAATGTGCGTGATAAAGCCTCCCCCCCCCCCCTTTTTGCAGAATTTGAAATTGAAATTCAGGGGGCTGCGTTTTTTTTCTTCCGGTCTATAATGAGAGGTGGTGCAAGTCTTCCGTTATAAACAAAACAATTTATTCGCCTTATTATAATTTCGCTTATTATTATTCAGTCTGAGATTGAAATGAAATGAGATTGCAATGAAATGAACGATTTTTTCTTCTTTCCCGTGTTTATGAGCAATAAAAATGCGCGACTAGACCATGTGCGGAATCTCGTACTTGTCATCATCATCGTCGTCCTCGTCATCACCACTAGACGCGTGGTGATTGGAAATCACAAATGAGTCGTTGGCATGTTTAGAGTCCTTGAAAACGAGCTCATTCGAGAGCAAACGACGTGCGATTGCGATGGCGACCGCGTCGATTTCGGTGCCGATTTGGCGGGAAGAGTCGCTGGAAATACATGCTTTTGGGAGAAAACTTAGAATTTTGACTTATTTTCCTCATAATCAAAGCTCGGGAAGTCAAATTCTAGAAAAGCAACAAAAAAAATTGCCAGTGGAAAACTCGAAGAAAAATAAATTTTTTTTTTCAAAAATGAAAAACTCACAAACTCCGCGTCACCGTCACATAGTCTTGTTTGCGTGGCGCGCTGGCACTCTGGCAGACGAGCGGTTTGATCGCTTCGCGAATTTCCTGAAATTTGGAAATTAAACAATTTTTGTATCGTTTTTTTGGTTTTTTCTATGCTTTTACCCACCTGATTGAACAGATAGTACACAAAAAGTCGTGTGGCACACACCAAAATGTACAGTACTGATGTAACATCCGTGCAGGTTTCATAGAACTGAAAATTAAAATTTTGAAAAAAAAAATTTTTATTTTTTATTTTTTTGAGAATTTCTGGCAATTTTCAACGCCGAGATGTCGCTCACATGGCTATTAGCCATAAAAAACGGCTAATAGCCAAAAAAGGGCAATTTTTCTCAAAAACTTACAGCATAGGCCTCCCCAGTCTGCGTAGACTGAAAAGCCACGTATTCCCACAATGTGACGCCCACGTTGAGAATATTGGCAAGCAGGTAGGAAAACACGACGCACACCATCAAAATTGTAGCGGAGCGTATTTTGGTCTGACAAAAAAACGTTTGGGGAAATTGGAAAAATTATGAAAAAAATTTTTTTTTTTAACTTCCCACCAACCTTGTGATCACTAGAAAGAAACCGAAACATTTGCGCGGACCTCTGCTGCATCCTCAGAATCTTGACAATCTTGTAATTCAAAATGGCCAACAAAGCGAATGGCACCAACACGGTCATTATGTTTCTAAAAATTGCAAATATCAAAAAATCAAAAAAAAAAAAAAAAAAAAGAGAAAACAAGCATGACGAACCTGACATAAAACCTGTAAACCGTGCCATACCAAAACTCGTTCACTATCGGCGACAAGTTCAAATAGTACTCGCTGAGCTCGCCAATGCACATCTCGTTCTGCTCAATTTGCATTTCAAACAGGATTGGTCCGCGCAGCAGAACCGACAGAACGAGCATGAAAAACGCGGCCATTCCACGACATTTTCGAAAAGTTCCGAGACACTTTGCGCGAAGTGTGATCAAATAGCGCTCAATGGTGGCCAGGATGATGAGATAGCAGGAGAATGTCATGGAGATTTGGCACAGTGCCAAGAGCGGGCCGACGTAGATGAGATAGGCGTTGGAGAGCCAGATGAGTTTCACACGGTCCTTGATTATATCCATGGCTATCACAGGACCGTAGTTGAGTGATAGGAAGCAGTCGGAGAGAGCCAAAAGGGCCAGGAAGTAGAAGTGAGCGTGTTTGGACGCGAGGAGGACCTGGGAATTGTGGTTTTTCGAATTTTTTGAAAAATTTCATTTTTTTTTTACCACATAGAACTCTATACTCTCATGCGCATCGCCGCTGAAATATCAGTGCTCTGCGCGACTTCATCTAGAAGTGCTCATGTGGCGCAGTCGGTACACAGGTGAAATGCGGTGGATGCATATAGCGTCCGTATTTTAATCATGTCGTCCTTTTGGTCCATTGGACGGTATATAATAACTTTTTATTTATTTTTTGCGTTAAAATAAATAAATTGAATGTATATACACAAGCCTGCGACATTTGGCGACTTTGCCCCTGCTTTTTTCACTTTTCTCACAAGTTTTTTTTCTTGTAACGGCACTGATTTTTGTACTTCAGCTCTTCCAAATTTCGTGATTTTTGTAATTGAATTATTAAAATGGGTAAACGTTAATCAAACGACGCGGATTTATCAAATATCTAGAACCTAATTTACATAAATGCATGATATGATTAAAATACGGACACTATATGCATCCACCGAATTTCACCTGTGTGCTGCCTGTCATGCATGATACCGTGGGTTCCTGTTTTGGTGGTTGCCCAGTGTTTTTTCTTCATGTGAAAATGCCAACAAAGTTCATCAGACATCGTGGTAACTGCCCGGAGACTGCTCGCTGGCTCTAGATACCTTTTACCGAAAAGTTCAATGTCTCCTTTTTATTTTTGTCAATCTGGGTTTGGTTACACCGAATGAATGCAATTTAAAATCCAAGTAACAAGGAAGTAAAAGTAATTTTTTTTTCAATTGCAACACGGAGAGTTTGATTGGATTAAGTTTTAGATCCTTTTAAAAAACACCAACCTTCGATATAATAATATTGCACACAATTGACAACACAGAAAGTGCTGTGCCACACACCGCCACCAGGTACCATCGTCGATCGAGACTCTCCACTGCGCACGCTTCCGACACGTCGGAGACGTTCATTCTGGAAAAAAAACGTTTCGTTTATGAGCCTAAAAGTCAAAGAAAATCAAAAAATCAGCGGATTTGTTGCAAAACGTTGGTGTGAGTGGCGTGTGAAAAGAGTCAAAAGAGGCGTAGGCTTTGACCCCACTTTACCATTCTATTTTGCTTGCGCTTCAAAGATCAGGCGACTCGAGAATTTGTGAAAAAAAAATGACAAGCGAAAAAAGGGGGCGGGGCGAAGTGAAGCAAAACGACGAGGGCTAGCATAGCATTTTAATTCCATGGGTGGTAGGAGCTTTCTTTTTTTTTTTTCAATTTCAGACACAACAGACCTCGAGTGAGTGAGTGAGTGAGAAAGAGCACAAATTGGTGCGAAAACATGAACACGACAAGAAGCGAAGCCAATTAACTTTTACCCGTCTTAAAATAAAATATAAAGGGCCATAAAAGTGGATGAGAAGGAAAAGGAGATGAAATACATATTTTACAATTTTCGGCGACCGCCACCCGCCCGACACCCAAGTGGGCGGAGCTTACGATTGAATCAAAGGCGGATGAATGGGACGAGAGGAGCACGGTGGCAAAGGTGACCACACAGAAAAGAAGGAGGAGGAGAAAAAAGTGGAAGCACTTTAGCGTCAAAATTGGATCAACATAGTCGTGTCGCTCTTCTTCTTCTTCTTTTTCTTCGTTTTTTGGACAAAGCTATAAACAATGAGGAACGACGAAACGCCGTGAATTTGACATGAAAAATAATAGGTAGACCGTGGGTGGATACAGGTGCTTCTTAATTCTCGCTAGGA
The DNA here is from genome assembly GCA_963572235.1 of Caenorhabditis japonica. NCBI lineage: Eukaryota > Metazoa > Nematoda > Chromadorea > Rhabditida > Rhabditidae > Caenorhabditis > Caenorhabditis japonica. The sequence continues at coordinate 17,141,441 of OY754343.1, read as the reverse complement.
AAAAACAGGAGCCCGAAGTGGAAGGAAGTATGTACTTGAGTTCTACTTTAGAAACAAACTTTTCTTTCTTTTTGGTAATGTAATACAATTATTCTTTTTTCTTGCAAATTTTGCCCTTATTTAGGGTTGTCTACGTTTGCAAAAAAAAATTAACCCTCAACAAAACTGGAACCCTGACCTCTTGCACGAAGGGCAAAGCTGCTGAGCCACAAATTTTTTTAGCGCAAAGGGCGTTCATAAAAACGGTGTTCGCTTGCCTTGCTTTCGCACCCACCCAACACATCAGCAATGTTGGCTTGATGGAAGGACGGGTGGCCGAGTGGTTAACACACTTTGTGGGACCCACGCAGGTTCGAGTTTTCCAGTGGTCAAATCATTTTTGCACAACACTGGCGCAATTCTATATCTAAAAAACACCATATCAACTTCCGACTCTCGCGGTTAAAAAAAATCCAAAAAAAACTTCCTGAAAAAGGTCGGTTGCGCTGCCACATTCTCACGAAATGACGAATATAATTTTTTTTTTGTCCGCTTTTTCCTTTCCTTTAGTGCTTGAGCCGTCAAAAATTTTTATCTAGTAAATTTTCCGGCCAGAGTAGCTTTTTGTCACCGAGCAACAACAAGAGCGGCAAATGCTGTACTTTCGATTGTTTTCGTGCGGTTTGAAGGAGAACGTGTGGTAATGGTTTCATTTGTCCTCACCGTTCTGTTTTTAGAAAAGGAAATGAACATGAAAAGTGTCCTATTTAATTAAGTTGCAGGGCCTAGTTCCTGCTGGAAGAAAAGGGTTCTGGAATGGAAAATCTCAACATTTTGGGGAGGGGGGGGGCAAACATTTTTTCATTAGTGACGTGGAAAATAAATAAAACTCTGCGATCAAACATTGGGTATAAAAATGAAATTGACCTAATGAGATTGGCATTTTTTCTGCAAAAAAAAACAAGCACATTATAAGAAATGGGAACGCAAGGTTGAGGATTTATGTAAAAATGACGTGGATAGGTGGATGCATATAGTGTCCGTATTATAATCATGTTGTCCCTTTGGTCCAATGGACGGTATATAATAACTTTTTATTTATGTTTTGCATTAAAATAAATAAATTGAATGTATATACACAAGCCTGCGACATTTGGCGACTTTGCCCCTGCTTTTTTCACTTTTCTTACAAGTTTTTTTTCTTGTAACGGCACTGATTTTTGTACTTCAGCTCTCCCAGATTTTGTGATTTTTGTGGCTGAATTATTAAAATGTGTAAACATTAATCAAACGACGCGGGTTCATTAAATACACAGAGCCTAATTTACATAAATGCACGATATGATTCAAATACGGACACTATATGCATCCACCGCATTTCACCTGTGAATAGAGAGCAACGCTACCGACTGCGCCATTTTGTCCGGCGCGAGGTGGAGACGAAGGCAACTGATGATTTTATCTATAGTAAGAAAACGCGCTCTAGTGAGAATATTCTTGTTTTCGCATCTCCAGACCGTCCAAAAGACTAAAAACCAGACTCCCATATCCACAAACAAACGGCTAGACGGGACGAATAATAGAAGAAATCTATCTAATTATTATAATAGACGACAGCCCAAAAAAGGTGTGCTCAGTTCAGGTTTCATATTTCATTTGGGCGCGGGTGCGGGTGCGGGCGCCAAAGCCTAAAGCCTAACGAGAGAAAATTTTCCTCTTCATCTTGATATTCTTGGCGGATGGGGGACGGAACGCCAATTTATTTCAATTTTGTTATTCTGCGAATTGGGCGAAAAGGGAAGTAGAGGAAAAAAAGAGAAAACCGAGAAGTTATCCAGAAAATGAAATCTATGTGCATGAATAAATTTGCAACAGAAAAAAAGGTATATCATTAGCCAAATGGATATGTTTGAATTGTCCAGTCTAGTCGAGCAAATAATGGAAATGGAAGAGAAACGGGGGCGGACCTCATTAAAACGAGAAAGGACCCGAGCACTGGGCTAATTTGAAGCATAAGAAAGTGCAGGAAAACAGGAAAGAGAGAATTCCGGAAGAAAATGGTCCGAGCCAGACAACAAAATAGATTTGCAAAAAAAAAATTGAGCACCACCAAAACTCGAACCTTGATCTCTTGCACGAAGGGAAAACATGCTACCAACTCGGTCACGCAGCCACTGCTTTTCTCGACCTTTTCCGCAACCTTCCAATTCCGCAATGTTGGGAGAGTGACAGGTGAAATGCGGTGGGTGCATATAGTGTCCGTATTTGAATCATATCGTGCATTTATGTAAATTAGGCTCTAGATATTTAATAAATTCGCGTTGTTTTATTAACCTTCACACATTTCACTAATTCAGCCACAAAAATCACGAAATTTGGAAGAGCTGAAGTACAAAAATCAGTGCCGTGGCAAGAAAAAAAAACTTGTAAGAAAAGTGGAAAAAAGCAGGGGCAAAGTCGCCAAATGTCGCAGGCTTGTGTATATGCATTCAATTTATTTATTTTAATGCAAAAAATAAATAAAAAGTTATTATATACCGTCCGATGAACCAAAAGGACGACATGATTAAAATACGGGCACTATATGCATCCACCGCATTTCACCTGTGTAGCAGCTTTGCTCCATGTTCACAACACCAGGGTTCGAGTTTTCTAGTGGCAAATTTTTTTTGCATGGTGGGAGCGGACACCTAAACATAAGTAAACACCCCCAAGCACAAAAAAAACCAGGAAAAACCAATTATGAGATTTTTAATGTTTGATTTTGAAACAAACAAAATGCCAACGTATAAGTGTGTAATCAATTTAGTGTCAGTGTTATTGAATAAAGTTTTCGCCTACACATTCTTTGAAAAATGGGAACGAGGATCCCCAAACAGCCATAAATCAGTATGGGCTTGAACATTTTTCAAGCCAAAATGCCAAAAAAAAAAAGAAAATTGTTGGAAATGAGCCGAGTCAGTATTTTCCCAGAATAACAATTTTCAGAGCCATGGGCAAATTGGTTTTGCAAGATTTTGGAGCATGGAAAATGCCAAACAATGCTGATTGGGCGTGGAAAAAACCGGCAGGTTGGCACGAAATTTTCTCGATTTTCACGAAAAAAAAACAAACTACTCATCCAGCCGGAAAATAAAGAAACGCAGCCAGAGACCCGTGGCGAGTGCACTTTTTTTGCAAAACTAGGGTTGTTCCATTTTCTTCGTGGGCAATGATGGATCGAGTGGTTGGAGAGGCACAGAGCTATAGGTATTATAAAAGAAAAATGAGCCGGGAGACGGGAGACAGAGAAATCAATTTGTTGCTTTTAAACAATAATTTCTGGTTTTTTGGGAGTTATTTTCTTGTTTGGGTGTTATTGGGAGTCCGTCGCCACCATGCAAAAAAATTTCGCCACCACAAAGCTCGAATCCTGGTGTTCTTGACGAGGAGCAAGCATGCTAGCCACTCGGCCACCAAGCCAGTAAGTGGTGGCGCGCAAAGAGATAGTCGGGCGATATCGAATCGGGAAACGCCGCTTTTATCAATGCCCTTTGCGATAAATGAAAATGATGGCTGCGCGCACAGGTGAAACGCGGTGGATGCATATAGTGTCCGTATTTGAATCATATCGTGCATTTATGTAAATTAGGCTCTGTGTATTTAATGAACCTACGTCGTTTGATTAATGTTTACACATTTTACTAATTGAGCCACAAAAATCACGAAATTTGGAAGAGCTGAAGTACAAAAATCAGTGCCGTTACAAGAAAAAAAACTTGTAAGAAAAGTGAAAAAAAAAAGCAGGGGCAAAGTCGCCAAATGTCGCAGGCTTGTGTATATACATTCAATTTATTTATTTTAATGCAAAAAAAATAAATAAAAAGTTATTATATACCGTCCAATAAACCAAAAGAACGACATGATTAAACACTATATGCATCCACCGCACTTCTCCTGTGGAGGTCGCGGGTTCGAGTTTTGGCGAGGGTAGAATTTTTTTGCAAGTTCAGATTTTAAAAGCATGATATACTCGGTATAAAACGCTGAAAACTCGCTCCAAACGAACAAAAAATTTCACATGCATTTGGAGTGAGGTTTAGAGAAATCAGAGCAAAACATCGGCCACGGCTCTCTCAATTTTCTGCACTGTCTCGTCGCCAACGTGGCCGAGTCCACCACTGTGCGAAGGGAGCGCGTTTGCAGCGCTCCGTACTGAGAATAGTTGAGAAAGGTTTGAGAAAACGTTTAAACAGTCGGGGGTTTTTAAACTAGGGCGAAAGGAACTGTCTGATAGCCGCTCTACTCACAATTTTGACCCGCTAGAGCACCGTTTGGGCCGCTAAAAATTGCAAAAAGTAATAAAACCTTTTCCGCTCTTCCTCTAGAACACTTGGCACACTCTTCTCGTCCCGATGAGTGTGCAATAATCTTATGAGCGTAAGCGTAAAAAAAGACATCTACATTCATATTTACGGCGCCTTCACTCCGATTCTCATTCATTCCTTTATTCGCTCATTCACTCATTCAATCCTCCCGAAATACATATTATTGTAAGATAAAGTGATGGGAAAGGAAGAAAAACACATACACACATCCCAATTATAACAAGAATACGGCGAGTTGGGGACGGAGCGAGCACGGAGGGGTAAACAAATAGACGGGGCCCAATTTTTTAATATCTCTTCTCTAGGAGGCTGGCGATAGAAGAAGAAGAAGAAGCCGGCGGTAATAATAATAATAATAATAATGATAATAAAACGATTTGTGTGTGTGTGTGTGTGTGTGCGTGTTGCGCCAGATGTCAACCAATCAAGCCAGGCCAGGTCGGGCTAGGTTAGACACCATGCTGCTTTTCTTCCAGACTTTTTTTTCTATGGAAAATTGGCGTATAATTATGTGGCGAACGTGGTGAAAAATGTGAAAAATGGAATAGAACGAACAAATGGAACAAGGAAGAAAACGGCAAGTGTGTGGCGTGCAGTGTGCCTGTGTGTTGCTCTTTTCCACCAATAATAAAATAAAAATGGATTGGACGGACGGGTTGGGCGTCGTCTCGACTTGTTGGGGACTGGGGAGAGAAGCTCTAAATTATTCAAGCTCTTCTCTTCATCACCAGTCGCACTCTTTCCTCTCTTCCACATCCTCATCATCATCATCATCATAGTGGTTCGAGAGACGAAAAACAGCTCTGACATATGTTAAATGAGACGATTTGCACTTGACAATACCAAAAATCAGCGGAATTCGGGGTACAGAGGAGATGGAGCTGTTAGACTTTAGAACTGCTACAGTATACCCAGACGGTGAGACAGTGTCTCCTACATCAGCGGTGCACACTCTCACGCTTACTGTCTGACCGCCTGCTTCACAGTTCCATGTCGTAGCAGTTCTAGAACTGCTACGGTATAGATCTGCTAGGCTATGAAACTGTTACCCAGAAAGTGCCTCTTTTCTGTACCAAATCCACCAGCAATGCACTCGCAACATTTGTTCAACAGGTCTGAAGCCTACCAGTTCTATTTGATCGGGATGGAACTGTTGCGCTATGGAACTGAGACGCTATAGAATTTCTACGCAGACCCGCAGCAATCTCTCGTTCTCACTGTCCCGCTGTATGGAACTGCTACGTTACGAAACCAAACATCCATGGAACTGGTAGAAACAAATCTGTAGAACTGGTAGAAAAAGTCTGTGGAACTGCTAGAAAAAACCTGTGGAACTGTTAGAAAAACCTGTGGAACTGTTAGGAAAGAATTCCGTGGAACTGGTGGAAAAAATTCCCTGCTATTTAGTTCATAGAACTGCTAAGCTATAGAACTGCTACACAGACGAGACAGGCACCGCTGGCGGAGACACTGTCTCGCCGTCTGGAACTGCTAGGCTTAGGAACTGATAGGCTATAGAACTTCTAAGCCATGGAACTGCTACGTTATGGAACTGCTACGATATGGAACATCCGCGTTATGGAACAGTTAAGCTATGGAACTGATAGGCTGTAGAAGTGTTACACCGACACAAAGATAGTCGGGCCAGCATGAAACTACTAAGCTATAGAATTTCTAAGCTATAGAACTGCTAAGCTCTGGAACAGCTACGTTATGGAACTGTTACGGTATGGAACTGCTAAGCTATAGAACTGCTATGCTATGGAACTGTTCGGTTATGGAACTGCTAGGGTATAGAACTGGTACGCTATGAAACTGGTACGCTATGGAACTGCTTGGCTTTGGAACTGGTTGGCTCCTGAACTGCCAGGCTATGGAACTGCTAAATTATAACACTGATATGCTATGGGACTGCTAGGCAATATAACTTTTACGCATACGGCTAGACAGCAAGAGCTACCGCTAGCGGGGACATTGTCCAACCATCTGAGTGACAGTCCCATGGCGTAGCAGTTCCATAGCCTAGCAGTTCTATTGTATAGCAGTACAATTTCGTAGCAGTTCTGTATCAGAAAATATTAGCGTTTATATATATTTATTCAAATTTATTAAATACAGAATAAATTAAAAGAAACCCATAATGTGAGCCAATTTGGTAGAACGGTGATGATTGGTGATTTTAAAGTCTGTTTTTGATAGAGGATCTACTACATACAAAAGTTATACATAAATTGAGATTACAAAATCCACAACAAAACGCTTAAAATTAGCGACGAGAACACTCCCGAATAGCCTGCTCCTCTCGTCTCGGTCTCTCTCGCCCATTCCCTCTGCCTTTCCTCGATTATATCCTCCTCTGTCCTCACGTCCTTCACCACTTCCAGCTCATCGTCTCCGTCGAGAAAAACTGGAGGTAGTTTGGGTTTTTTCTCTTCTTCATGCCGTGGAGCAAGCACTCCGACATTGGCTTGATTGGGCACGCGTTCCGGTTGGATCATGTTGGAGAATCGGCGATTTTTCTCAATTTCTTCTTCTAGGCGGCGTTGTTCTTCGAGGGAGTCGCGTACGCTGAAATATAGGGATTGTCCAAAAGGAGTACACGAGGTGCCGCCTAGCTTTTCTCACCCAGTCGACTGTGCCTGTTGTAGAAGCGACGGTCTGTTGCACAAATTTCCTTTACAAATACAATAATTTACAAGTCCTGCTCCACTGGTCGCACATCCCTCCGTCACCTTCTCCCCGGGTAGGAACACTTGCGCGTCCGCCTCTGACAAGCATCTCTTCTCCATGGCGAATGAGGCTGAAAGATTTTTTTTAATACGCAACTGATTGGCAAAATGGGGGCAGCTAGTGGGCAGCTAGTGGGCAGCTAGTGGGCAGCGGATAAGAAGCTACTGGACAGCTCATAGCCTATAAATTATAGGCAGCAGCAGGCGATGCATACAATTTTTCCCGATGACAGTATCCCTAAAATGCCCTTACTCGTTGAAATTTGTGTTTGCTTCGTGACACAAAACACTGCCGCCGCATCGCAACCCTCCTCGTTCACACCGGAACAGTCGGCTGTCGGATCCGAAAGATCCGCTTCGGCGCAAGAGATGCATGACAAGGCTGGAGGACGATGGACGATGGATGGTATTATGGGTGGCGGAAGTGCAGTGGTGGTCGTTGTGGTGGTGGTGGTGGTGGTTGTAGTTGGTGGAGGAGCCGTCGGAACAAATCGTGGTGGCTGTGGGACCGGGAGCTCGGGGGCTGCCAACTCGGGAACGTTGTGAGATCGTGATGGCGCGATCGCAGTGAGGAGTTCTCTCTGAAAAACAGTTATTTGTCAGCGCGGGCGTTTTGTCGAATTGTCTATTGTCGGCCCGCCAAAATGGTCAAACGCGCTCTGCTGAATTCAACGCTATGCGATTTTCATTTTGGTTTCCAAATTATTTCATTTCACGTGTAAATTCAACGTGAACTGAAATAATTTGGGGACCAAAATGAAAATCACATAGCGTTGAGTTCAGTGGAGCGCGTTTGACCATTTTGGCGGGCCGACAATAGAGTCTGTTACAAAGCACACGGATGTTTTGTTGTCTGCGTATCTTCGTCGCACCTAATGCCGTGTTTTGCCTAACTGTCTAACGTCTCTCACAACGCATGCAGATGTTTATGTTTTGTTGTGTGCGCATTTTTGTCTTTTCCAGTTTGGCGTTTTGTCTAACTGCCTAACGTCTCTTACAATGCAAACCAATGCTCTGCTGCCTGCGTATCTTCGTGGCACCTAATGTCGCGTTTTGCCTACCGTAAAAGCTGTATTAGAAGGGCCCCCCCTTCTTTCTTTTTCGTGGGATCGTGTGTGTGTGTGTGTGTGTGTGGAGGGATTCTTTCTATTATAGGGGGACCTTCAACTTTCGCTAGAGGCCCTTTTATTGATAGTGCCTTAAAATTAAAGGAACCCTTCAGTTCAAGAGGGCACTTCTATTTTTCGGGAGGTTGTTTGGGGGCCCTTCTAATACAGTTTTTACGGTAACTGTCTAACGTCTCTTACAGTGCACATCAATGTTTTATTGTCTGCGCATCTTCGTCTATCCCAGTGTGGCGTTTGTCTAACTGTCTAACGTCTTTTTCACAACGTACACCTATTTTTTTGTGGTCTGCCCACCACCGTTGCTCTTAATGTCGCACGTTGCCTAACTGTCTAACTCACCGTTGGAGCGCGCACCCCCCTCCGCCTCACCATTTTCAATTTTATGTGTAAAGTGATGACAATTTATTCAAATTTCCCGCGAAATCCGGGTCAAGTGAGCGTGATTTCTTCGCGCACTTCATTATGTTATGTCTCGACGAATCAGGGTCGTATATCGAAATAATTGTCACTTTTTGCGGCAAAGACAAGTGGGTCAAAAGAGTGTTTTGACTTGTTTTTTGGTTGATCTGATTATAATAGACTTAGAGAAATAAAGCGCGCTTGTGAGCAAAACATTTCGCAGCGAAGTATAACAGACTCACCTGCTGCGCCAACGGAATCTGATTGCAGACGGGACTCGAGCACGCACAATACTGCACCCGCCCCTCGTTTGAACTTCCACACCCCTCGTCGCGAGCCGCTTCGCCAAATTCGTTGACGAGTTGCTCCGGCAGCACACACATCTTCTCCATGCCGTACATTCCGTTTCCGAGGCTAATTTGGCGGGTAAAACAGAGAGATCGCTCGGATGCGCACTCTACGTGAAGTTGGCGCTTGCATTCTTCGTTCGGGTTGGTCAGGGAGCCGTCGCCACATTGGACGCAGCGCATTGAGCTGGAAGAGGAGGAAGAGGAGGAAACGGAGGATTCTGAAAGAAAAAGAATTTGAAAAGCATTCGAAACTTTTTGAAATTAAAAAAAAAATTATTTTTCGACCAAAAAACCGAAAAACATTTTTTTTTTCAAAACTCCAAGATTGTTCCAAAAATAAAGAATCAGACCTTAAAGTATGATTTTTCCTGATTTACAGCACTTTGAGCAGCTTTGTCCCTACGGGTACCCCTCGGTATCCTGATACAAAAAGTGCTGTAACTCGGCTGAAAATGACTGAATCAAGCTAAACTGAATGGTTATCTAACTTTTAGTTTTATTAAATCATTTTAAAAACAAAATTTGAGTTTTGAAAATTTTGAAGAAAAAAAATTTTTTTCTCATAGTCAGTTTTATTCAACTCAAAAAAAATTTTTTTTTTGGAAATTTTCAAAAATTTCGAAAATTCATATTTGTTTTTAATGTAAAGAATTAGATGTATGTTTTTGCTTGATTTGACGTTGACCCGACAATTTTCAGCCGAGTTACACCACTTTAAGTATCAGGGTGCCCATCGGGTCGACCAATTTGACCTTGATGACAATTGTATGGAAAATCCACGAAAACAAAGAAAAATGAGAAATCTTATGAAAGCTGAGATAAAACAATATTTGACACATTGTGTCGCAGTGACAAGTCTGCAGATAGCAGATCTCACGACAAGGTGGTTGGGTTGCCCGATGAAGACCCTAATACTCAAAGTGGTGTAACTCGGTTAAAAATTGTCCGATCGAGCCTAACTCAACGGTAATCTCATTTTCAGTTCTAGTTAGTCATTTTAAGATTGAATTTAGAGATTTATAAATTTGGAAAAAAAAAGTTTTTTGTTCGAAAAAATGTTTTTAGGTCCAAAAAAATTTTTTTTTCAATTTTTGTTATTTTTTTCGGAAAAGGAAGGTCAGGTCCAAAAACATAGTTTTTGTTAATTTTGGCTCAATCGCACCTTTTTCAGCCGAGTTACAGCACTTTGGGCACCATGGCGCCCACGGGCACCCGATCGGGACTCTAAAAGTGCTGTAACTTGACTGAAAATGATCCGATAGAGTCAAACTTAACGGTTATCTGATTTTCAGTTTTAGTAGATCATTTGAAAAAAAAAATTTGAAAATTCGAAAATTTTGGAAAAAAAAGCAAATTTTTTTTGACCCAAAAAAAAAATTCCGACCAAAAAAAAATTTTTTTTCAAAACTTGATAATTTATCTTAAAATGAAGGATTAGATTCAAAAACTTAATTTCTGTCAATTTTGACTCAATTGAACATTTTTCAGCCGAGTTATATCGCTTTGAGTATCAACATCCCGATCGGGCCCCCGTGGGGTCCAAAGTTCCCAAAGGGCTGTAACTTGGCTGAAAATTGTCCGTTTGGTATTAGTATTTCATTTTAAGAGTAAATGGCGAGTTTTGAAAAAAAACATTTTTTGGGTCGAAAAAAAAATTTTTAAGTCCAAAATTTTGGAAAAAAAAAAACCAAAACTTTCAAAATTTTCAAAATCGACTTTAACCTCTGGCTTCCTGGTTTATAATATTACAGTGCCATTTTCAAGACCCGAGCCTTACGCGCTCAAAAGTTACATTACCTTTTGGCAAGTGTGGCGGCTTGGGCACAATTTGCCCGCTTCCCACAAATGTTCCCTCACTGATTGTGTTACGTGGCAGGTTCATGAGCGGAATTTCAGACTCTCGAGAGTTGCTGATAGGGCGTTGTGGCTGACTGGAGATTTCCGTTTCAATGCCAGCGGCTCTCGATGGAAGTTGCGAGCGGCGGATTTCGATTAGGTCGGAAGATGATTGGGATTGGGATTGACCAATAGGCTAAAAAAAATTAGTGTTTTCTGTGGCTAAACAAAGCTCACCCTCAAATCATTAATGGGCACAATCGCTGGCGGGCTCAGAATCGGAGCAGCAAATGATGAGCTATGCGATTGAGGTTGAGGCTGAGACTGAGGCAACGGTTGTATTTTAAGCGGAGCCTCCACGCCCCGGAACGTTGGTGGTGATTTCGGAGGGCTTGGAGCACTTGGCGGCCCCGCGCCCTCTTCCATATCGCCAAACAATTCTGGATGCTTCTTCTCAAAGTCCATAAACTGTTCGGCGATCGGATTGCGGTTACAATTGTCACTTCGACACAGGCAATACGCCATCTCGACGCCCTGCACGTCCACCAAATCACACTCCTCATCGATACTGTATCCCTTGTCCGGATACTTTGTGTAGTGGTCCTGTTCCGAGATGCACTCTTTCATTATTGTGTACGTGTCTGCAAGTTTTACAGTTAGCTTTAGCCCTGGAAATAGGTCAGGGTGAAAGTTTCACGAATGTATGTGGATGTATAATATTCGCGTCTCGTCTCGTTTCTTCTCGTCGCGTATCGTCTCCTCGCGGCGCATAGCCCGCCATCCCTATTGTTTGTTTGCATACCATACACCGAATTAGCTGGCTGCCTGGCTATTCCCCCCAATTTTCAACAAATCTTCGTTCGCAAAGGACAAAACGGTTTAGGGTCGTTTGCGCCTAGCGCAAAAGAAATACGAAATTCAGGCGATTTGAAGTGAAGTCTAATTATGAAATTTTCGAGTCTATTGTGTTCGAAGTTCGGTTCGGTTCGATTCGATTTGTAAAACAAGTTTGACCACCACAAAATTCAAAACAGGGGTATCGCGCACGAACACAGGTGAAATGCGGTGGATGCATATAGTGTCCGTATTTGAATCATATCGTGCATTTATGTAAATTAGGCTCTAGATATTTAATGAATCCGCGTTGTTTGATTAACGTTCACACATTTTACTAATTGAGCCACAAAAATCACGAAATTTGGAAGAGCTGAAGTACAAAAATCACTTTTCTTACAAAAAAAAAACTTGCAAGAAAAGTAAAAAAAAGCAGGGACAAAGTCGCCAAATGTCGCAGGCTTGTGTATATACATTCAATTTATTTATTTTAATGCAAAAAAAAATAAAAAGTTATTATATACCGTCCAATGGACAAAAAGGACGACATGATTGAAATACGGACACTATATGCATCCACCGCATTTCACCTGTGCTCGGTGATCAAGCCAACAGAAGGAAAAGGCTGGGTTTTCAGAAGCGCGCAGTTTTTTCGACGTAGCGTGTATTAATAAAGTTTTTTCTACCTAATTAGACTCAAAAAAATCGTTTTTTATTTGTTTTTAGCGAATTTATCCGCAACCTTGGCCCCAATAGGGACTTGGGTTTTAAAAACTGTCACGGTTGGGTTGGCGAATCTTTTTTTATGAATGCATTATGATTTCTTCGCAAGTTGAATAATCCCAAGTGCACCCGCCCGCTTCCGCATCGTTCCGTTCCACATGCCTGCCCAGACACCACTTACTGCTAGTCGCGTTCTTCGTCCGCGTACTTCGACAGTAGATTTTCTCGGTGGCGGGGAAGCGGCGGGCGTAATCGTTGCAATCGTACTGGAACTGCGAGCCGCACTCGCCGAACTCGTCGAGATTGGCGTCACCGCAAATGTAGCATTGGAGCGAGAATGCTGGAAGAAATTTAATTGGGTGAAATTTAAAGATAATCATTTTTTTCTTAAAAAAATTTTATTTTAATGTTTTTTTTTTGAAATTTTTTAAAAATCTTTTCCATGTTTTTTACTTTTTAAGCCCCTTTATATTTATTTTATTATTTTTTGCAACCTAATCGCATACGGTAAAAATTAAAATAAAAAAAATTTCAAAAATTCATGTTTCAAAAAAATTACAGAAAAACATATTTTTTCAGTTCTTTTTAAACGGTTTCCTGGAAAATTAACAGAAAATTAGTGGAAAAACAGGCAAAATAGACAAAGAAGACTGAATTACGAGAAGCTCGTCTTTTCCCCTTTTTTCCAACAAAATGAACTCACCTCCTGCCACAAATGACAGTAGTAGTAGTAGTAGAAAAAGTGTCATGACAGTATTAGCGGTTCAATATTGTTGATTCTGCAAAAAAAAAAAAACAGTTTTGCAAAAAAAAAAAATTTTGGCTGTCACCAAAACTCGAGCCCGGGAGGCTCAGATCAAAAAACGGCAGCTTTATCAACTGCGCCACAAAGACAGAAATTTGGGCAAGCGGAGGGCAATGATAAACTCAGGGCAGCCGCGCGCCAGAAAAAAAAAACCAATCAGAAATGTTTTTGTTGTGTTAAAAAATTCAAAAACTTTTAAAAATTCAAAAAAATATTTAAATATCAATTTAACACGATTATTATCTATTACTCATAAAAACCGACATTTAACAAGTAAAAGGCAAAAAAAAGGCGAGAGAATGGGTAGAAATCGCATGCAATTGCTTTGCATTCCGGTTGGTCACCGTACGTCTCTACTGGCCAGTTTTCACAGGGATATTCACAATGTGCTTATGAAACAGAAACAGCCACAGAAACAGGCTTAGCGTGTTTAGTTTCGATTCGTTTCGGACACGGAAGAAAGAAGTAGAAGAAAACGAAGAAGACGATTGCCGGACGGCCTGACTGGCCAGGAAAAAGGGGCGGCGCCGGGAGTATGTGTGTGTTTTTAAAACGATCAAAACTATGTCGAAACGATGCGAAAAAAAATCCGTGAAGGAAACGAAAGTTATAAATAACTGGGAACACCCCCCGATATTTAATTGTTGGCACTTGGTTATCTGTTTGTGGGTATGTGGATTGGGGAATAGAAGCGAGAAATGAGTCACTTGACAATTTTTGAACAAATTTAAACAGTTTCAAGTTGAAAATAAGTGGCAATTAACCTTCGGTGCACTTTACTTTTTTTTAAATTCAGGTTGAAAAAAACATTTATTAAAAAAATTTCCAAGCGCGGCGCCCGTTGGCTTATTATTACCCTCGCAACATGGGCTGAAGTGTGGCTAGGTGGCCGAGTGGCTAATACTTTTGCCTGCCACGCGGGACATCGCGGGTTCGAGTTTTGGTGGTGGTAAAAATTTTTTTTTTCGCGCATGGTGCCAAATGTAAATGCCAGATACAATAAACACTTATTAGCAATACAATATTACATAACAATGGATGGCAGAACTGGATAATTGCCTATTTTCTACCTCAATTATTAATAAAGAAATTGAAAGGAAGAGAGCGAGGGAGAGAGTGGGAAGCCATCAAGCCACCAACTTTCTTTCTTTCTACCATTCTTCTCAAAGTTTTTGAGGAAAAGGGACGAGGTCGTATTAAAGGATGATCCGAACGGTGGTCACACTTGACAGCAACGCGAAATTCTGAATTCTGAAACCCGACCGTGGTCATCATGCGCGCTACGCTGCGGATTAGGCGGCCTGGGCGCCACCGGTTAAAACTGGTAGGATCGAGAAAATTTAATGTGACAGGTTTTTTGGCGGTTGAAAGTAGATTTTACAACTGATTGGGCGAATTTTGAATTTTTATTATTTTACACGTTGTCATAACAATAACAGCCATAAAACAGCAAAAAAAACAAAAAAAAAATCAACAAAAAACTTTATTTTATTATGTGTTCACGAACGAGGTTTGCAAACGACGCTCCGATGTTCCGCAATTTTTCCACTGTTCCGCAGTATTCGCTGCGAGACCGCAGTGATAAACTGCGGAACATCCGAGCGTCGTTTGCAAACCTCGTTCGCGAACACATAATAAATAAATTAAAAAAAAAACAAAACAAAACAAAATTCTACAGCCGACAAAACTCGAACCCTTGGCCTTGCGCGTGGCGCGCAAACGTGCTAACCATTCGGCCATGAGGCCGGATATAAGATCGCGCGCAAGGTCGGTACGGCCTTTTAACGGGCTGGATGCGGGATACTGTAGCTGCGGGAAATTCTTTTTGTTTTAAACAAGATAATTTGGGTTTTTATGCCTGAAAAACTGCTGTAAAATAGCTATAAATCTGAAAAAAATAATTCTGGAAAGATGCGAAATCCTGAGAGCCCTGCAAATATCCAATAATGCAAACTTTCAATTTTAAAACGCCGAATTTCTTGGTTTTTTAATTTTTTTTATAACAATTTTTACTTTCAATTTGCAACTATTGCTTTAGAAGTGCTAAAAAATGACGAAAAATAGCGAAAAACAGCGAAAAAATGAAAGTTTTCCAATATTTTCCAAAATTCGGTTATTTTGTTACCAGAACGGCATTTTTACAATAATTTCAATCAAAGACATGTTCCAATCATAATTCTAACTCATATTGTGAAAACAAAAAAATTGCAACGCGGTGTTTGCGTACTTTATAAATTCAAACGGAAATGAGAGAAATAGCATGGGAAATGAAGAGATTTGTTCCCATTTTCGTTTGAATTTCAAAAGTACGCAAACACCGCGTTGCAATTTTTTTGTCTTCACAATATGCTTCAAATTATTGCTCCCAATACCAAAAAAACTCATTTTAACTTCAATTCTTCCAATTTTTGAGACCCTGACAAAACCGGGGAAAAACCACGAAACCGGGGAAGACAAAACCAGGGAAGACAAAACCGGGGAAAAAAATCGGACAAAACCTGGGAAGAAGCTCCGGACAAAACCGGGGAAAAGTTGCAAGTCTGCGGCGCACTTTTTCAACACTTCCAGTACAAAACATCATGCAGCAGCTGCAAAAGGGGGCGGAGCTTCTTCCCAGGTTTTGTCCGATTTTTTCCCCGGTTTTGTCTTCCCTGGTTTTGTCTTCCCCGGTTTCGTGGTTTTCCCCGGTTTTGTCAGGGTCTCCAATTTTTAAATCACAATTTTGCGCGTAAATTCCGATGCCGGGTCCGCAGAGCTAATGCCGCAGTGTTTGCGTACTTTTATTTGTCATCGAAAATTTTAAATTAAATTGCAAACATTTTCTCGGCGCTTTTTTTCGAATTTCAGCATTTTTTCTTGTAATTTTCAATGTTAATTTCGTTAAAAAGTCAACAATTTACAGAATGGAGCGATTTTTGCGACTCGGAGGCCTTGGCGGTGGATTGGGACAGGTAAATAAATGCAACCTAGGAGCTATGCGGGTTGCTATGCGGATTGGGGGGGGGGGGCACCCAAAAAAAATTTTTTTTTTCGTTTTTGTGTTGCGGTTTAGCATCGCTTTTGATTTGTTTCATATATTAATCTCATTCTGTATTGATTTTTTGTCCGGAAAGTTCAGCGGCAACGCGCCGGAAGCATGTGTGATACTTTTCAAATATGCGACCGGAGGGAGCTGGGCGGAAGCTTGCTTTGATCCTTTTGAGTGTTTAAACGGCTCCCAGTAACCTTTTCTTATCTTTTTGGGCTCACCTTTAGACTTTTAATCACAAAAAATCCTCCCGCAAAGCATGCTTCCGCCCAGCTCCCTCCGGTCGCCCTTTTGAAAAGTGTCACACATGCTTCCGGCGCGTTGCCGCTGAACTTTCCGTGCATCGATAAATGCCCAGAAACGCATATTCAATACGTGAACAACAAAAAAAGTGAAAAAAAATTTTTTGGTGGCCCCCCCCCCCCAACCCGCATAGCGCCTAAATGCAACCTAGGAATTTCCATGCCAATTCATTAATTTACAATGTTTTCTTCTAGTTCGGAGCAGCCCCACAAGACTCGAATCAGGTGGACACCTCGGAAACTGTCTACATTTCCTCGTTGGCGCTGCTCAAGATGCTTAAACATGGAAGAGCCGGTGTACCGATGGAAGTGATGGGTCTGATGCTCGGAGAGTTTGTCGACGATTACACTGTCAACGTTATTGACGTTTTTGCGATGCCACAGTCGGGAACGGTGAGATTTTTTTTCTTTAAAATTATGCTTTTTCGGGCCCAAACAAAAATATAAAACTATAGGGAGTATCCGTGGAAGCCGTTGACCCAGTATTCCAAGCCAAAATGCTGGACATGCTGAAACAGACTGGAAGACCTGAAATGGTTGTTGGATGGTACCACTCGCATCCTGGATTCGGATGCTGGCTCTCTGGCGTCGATATCAATACCCAACAGTCGTTCGAGGCACTTTCTGAGCGAGCGGTCGCAGTTGTGGTTGATCCGATTCAGTCTGTCAAGGGAAAAGTTGTTATTGACGCGTTCCGCACCATCAATCCACAATCAATGGCTCTCAGTCAGGAGCCGCGTCAGACCACCAGTAATCTCGGACATTTGCAAAAACCGAGCATCCAGGTATTTTTTTTTTGCATTTTGCACATTTTTTAGCTCCGCATAAAAGCTAAAAATCGATATTTTTATCAAATTTGAAAATATTCTTCAACGTAATATCAATTTTAAAAATGTTCAATTTTTAAAGCGAAATTTCGGTCCATGCGGTGTCCAGGATTGGAAATGTGGGCGGAGCCTAATTTTCTGGCGCGCCAGCAAATTAGCATGGCGCACTTTCGGTGCTTGCGCATTTTTCAACTCTCGATTTTTTTTTAAATTGAATTTATTATTTTTCTTTGTAAAATGTATGTATCTTTTATTACCATAAAATTTAACTTTGAAGCATAAAAAACCTCTAAACTTTTTGCAGGCTGGAAAATTCGGGCGATTTTCGAGAAACTCACAATATTGGCTAACAATCGTTGTAAATAAAATAAATTGCATTTATTTTTCATACTATTTGTTTTATTTACATGACTAAATAAATTTTAGAAATTTCACTGCATTAAACGTATTTTCAGCGTTATTCTACTCCCGAGTTTTTTTTTACCGACAGAAGACTTGAATTTTGAGGTCAAAACAATGCATACATTAACAAAAAAAACCAGAATAAGACTAAAAATACGGAAAAATTGCGCATCGAAGAGCAGCCATAGAAATTTTCGTCGTCAGACGGCGAATCGGGTTTTTTCAAGATATTATTGTTTTTTTCCATAACCAAAGTGAATTATTCCCTATAAAATTGCCCAAACTTTGATTTTCGTAAAGATTTATCCTGCAAAAACACTCCGCAATGCTAAAAACGATTATTCCGACATGTTGGCTGAACCAAATTCGACGTTCTTTGGCTTAAAAAATGTCTAAAGAAATCAGAGGCCGTATTCATGAACATTTACTGTACGGTAAATGGACGTATTGACCGAAAATATTAGTTTTGTTATTCCTGAAACGATCGAAGGGTTGTTTATAGTTCTATGAACCCCTTGAGCATTCAAAATTTCTAACTTTCTATCATGAAAATCATTTACCGTTTTCATTTACCGTACGGTAAACGTTCATGAATATGGCCTCAGCTATAATTCAGTTGGAGCACATTTGGGAAAAAATTTGGAATTTATTCCTTTTTTTCCCGAAAAACAAAAAAAATTCCTCAAAATTTGAATTTTTTTTTGAGAAATTCAGTGAAGCGCGTTTGCTCGGCTCCGCCCACTTCAAATCCTGGACACGAAATAATTTGCGGGCTGTCATTATTTAACTCTCAAAATATCTTCTCCAGGCTCTGATCCACGGTCTCAACCGCCACTACTACTCGATCCCAATCGCCTACAGAACGCACGATTTGGAGCAGAAAATGTTGCTCAACCTGAACAAACTTTCGTGGATGGACGCGGTCAGCGTGGAGAACTACTCAACGTGCGATGAGCACAACAAGGAGCATCTTAAGGCGATGCTGAAGCTGGCGAAGAACTACAAGAAGGCGTTGGAGGACGAAGAGAAGATGACGGAACAGGAGCTGGCAATTAAAAACGTTGGAAAGATTGATCCGAAGAGACATATTGCTGACGAGGTGAGCAAGATGCTCAATGATAATATTGTGCAAAATTTGGCTGGTATGATGGCCACGACCTCTTTTCAATGAGTGACCATTTCCCGGTTTTGTGTATGTTTTATTTTATCGTTATTTTGCCCCTCATCCCACGCCCCTCTCCCCTCTCTCCAACACACACCCCCTTATTTATTGTAATTTTGGGTTTATCACGGAATAAACCGCCGAACAATTTATTCAAAAATAACGGCTCACTGCCGATGCGTCAACTTTGTCCACTTGCTCAGCAACTGAGGCAGAAGCATCACATTCAAATTGTTCATATCCACAGAAGGCGTGTAGTCGTTGATGAGCAGATACGGTACCTCGACAATTGGATTCGGCCGTGTGCTCATTGTCTTTTGAGCGGCCTCCCGTTGAAGTTGGACGCCTCGTGGTCCGTCGTAGCATTGTCTGGAAATTTTCGGAAATAGTTTTCTTTGAAAATGTCAGAAATTGGCCGGCCGTACTTTTGAGGCGCATTGCTCGCTGTCTCGCGCGGATAATATTTCTCATTTTTTCGTTTTTTCTAACAATTCAGTATATCTTACGAAATTATAATCAGTTTTTTTTTTAATAATTGAACAGTTTTTCGTATTTTTACCAGTTCTATTTAATAAGCATTTTCAGAATCTTCAGAAATTCCAAAGGAGCCAAAACAGAACGATAGAAAATATTTGAGAGCCGCAATACCTCTTCTTAACACATTTACTTTTATTTTTTCATCAATTTTCACAATAAATGTTTGATTTTATATTTTTTTTTTGAGGGGTTATTCACAAAATAGCTATCAATATGGGGAATACTCGAAGAATGCTCCTGAAACTTTGAGAAATTATGTTAAAAGTGCATTACATGCTCGAAAAATTTGAGTCTGGAATATCAATTTTTCTGAAAGTTTTTAAAAACGATATTTCGCTCCTTTTTTCTCAAAGTTTCAGAGAATTTTTCAAGTATTCCCCGATTTTTTATTGGTATTTTGTGAATAACCCCGTAGTAAAATAAAACTAACGAGTATTTATGCCACGTCCAAAGTAGAAAAATCAGTAAAATCCGAAGTTTCACAAAAATTGCCAAAAAAACGTACATCTATTTAGAAACCTTCTATGCTATTTTGTGGAACTTTGAAATGCGAAAAAAATCCTTTTTTTCTTCACTTTGGGCGCGGCTTTACTACGCGGAAAATTTTTGGCACGGTTATGACTGATATGAACAGCCATATAGCTACCGTTCAAAGTAATGTACCTATTTAAAGTACTGTAGAAAAACGGAAAAAATGACAAACAACTGGGAGAAAACTCGGAAAATGCTCCGATTGGTCTGAAATTTTGGGAGAAACTGTCAAAAATTCTTCCGGTCTTGCTCAGAAAATTTTTGACCGAAATATCGATTTTAAAAATTTTCAGAAAAAAAAATCAATGTTTTTTTATATCGATATTTTAGTTCAAAAATTTCTGAGCAAGCCCGGAAGCATTTTTGACAGTTTCTCTTAAAATTTCAGACCAATTGGAGCATTTTCCGAGTTTTATCCCAGTTGTTTGTCAATTTTTCCGTTTTTCTACAGTACTGGGCTTATAACGCCGAATCCGCTCAAAACTTGCGTCGATCGCCGACTAGGCGTGAGCTGTGCGTCAGAAACGGCTATCTGCCATATTCGATGGCTAATAGCTATTTTCAAGGGGTAATAGCCATCTGTCGGTCATATTCGTGCTAAAAATCTGGCCTACACAAGATATTAGAAATTTTCAACTATTTTTCGCAAACAAAATTCCGTTTGCGCACAGATCGGAACGGATTCCGTTAAATTTGACCGCGAGCCCCTGCTGAGCCTACCTAATCTGCCGATACTGGCTCCTGATGAAAGCGGAGCACGTTTGCATCGAGTGCTCCACCCCATAATGCTGAATGTTGCGCTCAAAACAGACGATGAAGGGCAGCGCTCCTTTTACCTGAAAATTTCATTTTTTTTGTTGTTTTTTTAATGATTTTAAAGGTTTTAATTTTTTTCAGGAAAACCACTTGGCGGGTCTCGCCACGATTGCCAGTGGTTTTCAGTCGAATTAAAAAAAAACGGTGAGCGAATTAATAATTTTTGGATCAATTTTCAGAAAACCCATAAACAATTCTTTAAAGTCTGGCCAAAATGGACAAAATCGATAAGGAAGATGATGAAATCGTTAAAAAAAATCGTGGCGAGACCCAAGGAAATAAAAATGGATGGAAAGACTAATCTAATCTTTCAGAAAACACAGACGCCATCGGACACACAAGGACAATATTGTAAAACTTTTAATTCAATTTTGGATGCAAATCGTTTCAATATCATAATTTTCAAACTTTCAGAAATAAAAACCCCCCAAAATCTTAATTGTTCATCAGGGCGCAATTGCTGACTGTGAGAAAGGCGGTAAATCAAAGATTGCGGCCTGGAATCATTTGGAAAATCGCAGAAATCGACGCTTTTTTAGAAGAATACTAATTTTTGTTGTTCTAATAAAGTTTTCTTTAGAAAATAAGCTATTGTCGGCCAGTCATGACGGTCATACGCGCTCCTCTGAGGCCGCATTCATGAACATTTACCGTACGGTAAATGATCTTTTTGACAGAAAATTTAAATTCTGCAATGTGCACGGGGTTCATGACACTATAAACGATCCGTGAATTGTTTTAGGAATAGCGAAACGTATTATTTCCGTCAGAAACCCCATTTACTTTTTCATTTACCGTACGGTAAATGTTCATGAATACGGCCTCTGGACTGTGTACTTCTTTGTGATTTTCATTTTGCATCTCACAAGGGAACTCATTTTACATAAGCGTTGAGATTTTTCTGAAAATTGGTGGGCTGTTACTTCACATCATTGTCTATTGCGTCCCGCAAAAATTAGCTGCCCGTATGCAGAAACAAGTTGAAAATTTCATTTTGAAAATTATGACCCAAATTCTTATTTTCATTCTTTACCACTAGTCTTATCAGATATCCTTATTGCCTCGCCGCCATCAGTTTTGCTCTCTTTTGTAACCTGCCTCTTGAAAGACTGTCGATGTGGAATTCGTAGCCGAGTGGTGGGAGGCGGTGTTATTAAGTGGGTGGTCTATAGTTCGAACCCCTTTGTGGACAAAGTGTTTTTGCTTGTCGTTTGAAAGACTCACAAAAATCATACAAGTTTATGGAATTAAAACTTGGCGAAAATCTTAAAAAAAAAAGAAGTCCGAAAAATGCTAAACAATTTTCACTTTTTTAAAAATTTCTTTCGTGTTTTCAATCGAGATGCGACATCAAAACGTAAAAACTCGCCTACTTTTTTCACGCGAACATTAAATTTTAGTGCATTTTGAATGGTTGTGTCAAGGATATAGTGAATCTCCATGACTAGTGTCGATGCACCATGTCAAGGAGATAGTATAGGGCTCGGTGACAGCCACTATTCCCTGATTATAAACGAGAGGCTCACGATAATTATCACGCAAAGAGGACATGTTAATTACATTAGTTTATCTCAATAAAGCAAATATACAGAGGTTACAAGTAAAGAAGGACGAAAGTCCCAAGTCTAGAGCTGGCGTGGTCCAAGAGCAAGGCTCGAGGAAAGAACCTCTCGGAAAGCGAGAGGGGTCGAGGTGTCGGCCGTCCTCAGATACGATAACCGACGGGACGTGCGGCAGCTACCGCTGGAGACTCCGGAGAGAATCCTACGCTTAGAAAGAAGGGGGAGGGACGCCGACTACTAAACAAGGTTCTAACGACTTACAATACATTGAGTAGAATCAGTGGGTTCCAAGAATAACAGTCGGTAGAATTCCAGTGGTTCCTTAGAGAGTGACGGCTAGCAGCAGTCCATTGGGTGAGACGCAGACGAGCAGAGACGCGTAGGCGTCCGCGCTGAGTGTGTGTGTAGGCGGCAGCAGCGATCTCTCCTCTCTCGTGGCGCCGCGCATGACGTGGCGACGCGAGGTCACTAAGAGACGCAGGTGGTCTCGCCGCGCGAGAGAATTACGGTCGGTCCTCGGAGTCCTCTCGGAGAAGTTAAAGGCGCATGAGAGAGACGCTTGCAATTGGAGAGACGGCAGTAGTTGATCCAGTGAAGTGGATAAAGGGAAAATTGTCCGCGCATTTGGTAAATTGATTGATTCCAACGAAGTCGGGCTTGAATAAAGTCAAGACTAATGGGATATCACAATGATAGTCCATTATTGTCTTGACACTGGGGGGGCGACATGAATCTCCATAACTAGAGTCGATCCGGATGAGTCGTGCAACGCAGCTTTGTAGATGTTCACTTGAGATGTTTATGTTATGCTGCCGTTGTATTAGTCCATACGAAATCCCGGATTGACGCTGGGGTTGGAGATTAAGACAGTAGTTTCCGTATGTTCAGTGAGGGTACAAAGCAACCTCAATGAAGGCATTTGTTGTAGATGATAGTATGTTCGGTGAGGGTACAGAAGCAACCTCACTGAAAGCATGGCATTTGTTGGAGTTGTTGAAGGTGACGAAGTTTTTAAAGATTTGCGTTTAATGAAGGTGACGAAGTTTTCAAAATTTTGCAGTTGTTGTAGGTGACGAAGTCGTTGAAATTTTGTAGTGGTAGGTGACGAATTTTTTGAAAAATAGAAGTTGTTGTGAAAAAAATAGGAGTTGTAACAGTGGTTATAGCAGTTGTTGATGGAGTTGAAGTTGTTGAAGAGGTTCCAAATAGTTAAAAATATTATGAATGTTGTTGAGAGTTGTTTCCTGGTTCAGCTTGTAGACGGTAGTGAAGTCCGTTTTTTTATCATCCTTATTGCAGTGTTGAGAATTGTTCCTTGTGAAAAAATTTTCATAGTTTTGATAGCGATCCAATCCATGACGAAAAACTTTTTAAAGTTGCAAAGACGGTTGATCCAATCGTTGACGCAAAAATTTCCAGAAGTCCAAAAATTTTTGATCCGATTTGAGATAAAATTCCAGAGTTCCAAAGAGCAGTCGATCCAATATTTGAATAAAAAACGTACCAGTGTTTGAAAAACAGTTGATCCAATCCTTGACGAAATGCAGTCCGAAGTTCAAAAAGAAGTCGATTCATTTTGGGATAATGTCCTTGTAGTAATTTTTCGTGATTCCTGTTGGTAGTGAATTGTTCAGGACTTGTTCGCGAATTAACGAGAACACGTCCGGAGAGCTCCGTATAATTTTTTGTTGTGTTGAATACATTGGAGAATTTGGTAACTTGTTTGCTGGACTATTTTGAAGCATCCAAAAAATTGGTAGAATTGATGGCTGGACATTTGTTCGATGGTGGTTACTTTCGAATCTCCACAGTTGTTGATGAATAAGAAATACCGTATTGGAGTGATTGGTTTTGAGCAATCCTCTTTGACAATCAGAAGTCGTTGTTGTTCTCCAATCCAAATGTGTTGTCATTAGTTGAGAAAAAGAGTGAATGCCCTGAGTGTACTGCAGAAAGCGCGAAACTCAGCGAAGACAATCTTTTCAAATTGGGGTGTTTTGAGGAACACATAGGTGTACCAGTTGCAGTTGTTGGCGTTGATTTGATCCGTGATGATATTCCAGGAATTCGTGTTGTTAACGGTTTTTTTTAGTCAAATCAGCATTTGGTGTGTTTTTGAAGCCTAATTCCATTCGATCTTTTGTGCCGGGCTTTTGTCGCGGATTTCAGTGGTAGAGTTGAGCATTGGTGAGATATTCAACAGTTTCCTTAACTTTGTCCGTGATGTGTTTGAAAGATTGGAGGAATAGTTGGAGGTTACTACCACGTGATTGGCTTCATTGTCCGCGGAGTGTTGTTTTGTTGGGTTACCGTTTCCATCAGTTGTTCCGCTACGCCTTTTTGTTGAATATGTGATGTTCGAAAGCTGTTGTATGATAGCATTAGATTGTTCCTCGAAAGTCGGTAATTGAGGTCGTAACGTGATATGTTGGTTGGCGTTGACAGGCGGCATAGTTTGTGGTAGTTGTCGCAGTTGGCAGTGAAAGCGGTGATTATCCGAGTTACCATGTCGGTTGCTGCATGATGATTGTTCTTCTTTGGTAGAGTTTGAAGAATTCCGAAAGAGAATGCGACAAAAAGAAGTAAGCAAATAATTCTGGGCCGTGAGGCCAAAATTATCGTTGCTTGGTAGAGGAGTGAGCGCGTATTGCTGTAAAAGTCAATGCCAACTAGTACAGAAATAAGAGCTTGCACTGTGATGTTCTCGCGTTGCTGCGAGTGAAGTGTTGTTTCGCGTAGCGGCGAATGAGCAGTGTTGTGTCTCGCGTTGCGGCGAGAGATGGAGCATTGGGTCCGTACTCCATTGTAGGACGGTGTTTGCGACCGTCGTAGACGACTATGTTATTAACGTCTCCCGAGCTTTGCGTTGCTCCTGTCGTAGAAGAAGACGTGTCGGTCCTATGGTCCTGCGCTCAACTTATGCCATTTAAGTGGGAGTAACCTATAGGATGCATTCCTTTTGAAGTGTAAGGTAGATGCAGTTGTCAACATTGATTCCAATCCATTTCATTGCAATTCCATGAATCTTCCTCGCTGAGGCCGACGTTGGCGGGGGTCCCAAATATCGCAGTTGTTGTAGTGAGCTGCGAGTTGAGAAGTTTGGGGGTGACAGTTTGGTGAAGGGCCGCTTCGTTGTATGTGAACGATGGGTCTTGGCTGTAGCATGATTAAGCGATTCGTCATTTGTTTGGACCATTAGAATGCGCTGATGTGAGGAGCTCGTATGTCCTTGAATGCAAGCCGGATGTGTAAGTTGCCAATGTTTTTTTTCTTTTCTGCTCCGCTTCGTAGGTTCTTCTGTTCCATTTAATTTTCGTTTCCAAGCGTCCAGTTGTTTTTCATAATGTTCTGTTTGAGATGATGACAGCAGTTGTTGGCAGTTTTGTAGCATCCCAATGAGAATGAGCAAACACAGTTGGTGGCGGCATCGTCTCCAATCCGTATGGTTACCATGTGAATCCATTGGCGAGCCCATTTGTGTTTCAGTTTTGCTTTGGTAGTGGTTGTGTTGCTCAGTAGTTCGGAGCTGGGGCGTCCATGCTGTCTTGGAGACTGCCAAGGAAGACCCAGCGCCAGAAGCAGTAGTTGAGAGCTGAGGCGTCGTTGCCGTCGTATTGAGGGGCAACGATGACTCAGCGCCCAGACCGTTTGAGTGATGCCAGTTGAAGATTCGTGGAGCTTGCAGAGCATTTTGAAGTGGATCCGTTGCCATTGGTGTGCTTACTTCTGCCATTTGTTTCCAATTATTGAGTAGGTGCGATAGAGACCGTAGAGGTGATCCGTGTATGCAGGCGTTCAAGTCGTTTAGACTTGTTGCTGTTTTTTTGTTGTTGAAATTTTTGGGACATCGGAAAAGATAACGAAAAAGAGGAAGTTTCTAGACTATTTTTGCCCACTGGTTGCGGAGTTATTTTTCCAGAAAACTCAATAGAAAAATAAGGTGCTTAAAGATAAATTTTTGTGAATTTGGTAATTGGTCTTATACTTAGCTGATGAACTGTCCGCACAGTGAGATGGCAATGTCAAAGTGCAAGGATGTCACGTGTGATGTGACTGGGACCCGCTGTTGTGACCAACAAGTTAGGTTTTGGTGGCGCTAGAATAGTAATAGTGAACCCGTTTAAAGTAAACTTATACGTGAACAAACTGATCAGGAGTATTTACGTGAAAAAGAATTACTAATTAATAGGTGATCCTACCTGGGAATCTACACTAACTATTGCCCTTAATTTGCTAACTTCGCTAGGGGGTTTGGTGGCATTGGTTTTTTTTTTTTTAAATATTTTCCGAATAGATGAGGCGGGCGCCGCTTCCTTCCCAATTTTTGGAAACTCCTTCCAGTTTCAACTGCGTTTGCAAATTACCGGTTGTTTTAAAATGTATGAAAAAAATGTGTGTGTTTTTTTTTTTGTTAACCGCTAATTCACAAATGGTTCATTAGTTACTCCAATCTTCGCCTCTGTGATTATCTAAATGTGTGCATTAGCACAACATTTGACGACGCAGAGCCTTCGGATAAGAATAAATAATATACCATGCAAAAAACACAAGAACTCACGACCGGTACCTTGGACGGGTACCGTTGCCACGAGTTGCTCACATTTCCGCTCACAGTCGTTGCTTTCTGGAGTCCTTCCATCCACTGTTGGGTTGCGGTGTGCCATGCGCTCAAACTGGTTGTCTGATGGGCGTAAAGGCTGTACAGTCTATGCCTTCAGATGTAGTAGAAATCTACGACCACCGTGTTGTACAGAGGTGGGCATAGTTGTTGGATAGGCCAATTGGAGTGATGTTGACATTGATAATTTGGGTCCATATTGGCACATTGGGTACACGTGAGTGGCATTTGGTGACAGCATTATGTGACAAAAATGAGAAAATTTTTATCGATTGGTCGAATTCAGTTGTTGCTTCTCCTTTTTTTTCTGCTTGGTTGACTCCATTTTCCGGCCAATTCTTCTGCAGTGGGTGCACAAAATTCGTCTCGAGTTCAAAATTTGTGTTGGCAGTTGATTTGACCGTGTTCCTTGCTGCCGCATTAGGTGCACATGTTTTTGGTGTCGGATCTCAGAAGCCGGGCAGTTCTTTTGAGATAGCGGTTGCAGTAGGTTGATATGTGTCACCTGGCGCAGAACATGCATGGTCGTGAAAAGCATTTTCCAATTTCATTTGTTGCGTCATTGGTACCATGATTTTTCAAGTCATCCCATCATTTGTTGTGCATGATCTTTATTTTGATGAATTGGTTGCAGAATTGGGAGGCAGCGGTGACTTGGTCAACGCTGACTCCTGCAATTGTTGCACTTAATGACATTATTGATCGCCTCGCTGGAATCTTGTTGCTTAGGTTGACTCGCATTAGTTCCTTTGAGCAGCGAAGTGGTCTCTTCTTGTTTTTAGATGGTTGTGAGCAATTGGTCGCCATTTTGGTGCCTTTTTGCTTTGGAGCGCAGTTGTTCCAAATTGTTTTGAAGATGGAAGACGATTTCTTTGACAATCGTGTCTTCTTTTTCCTCGATGACATTGATATCCTTGTGCATGGTCCCGGCGGCTTGAGAAAATTTTAAAAATCGCTCACTGTTATTATTTTCGTCCGGTTCCATTTGTTTCAGTTGTTGTGTTCGCAAGGATATTGTTGGAGTCCTCCCGATCCCATTTGTTTCCGGAATCCGATCTCGTGTCAATTTGATCAAGCGTTGGCGGGTGCACGGATAATATGCGTATTCGTGGGCGTAGCGGGAGTGCCGACGGCAATTGAGAGTTGTTGCGGGTGGTTACAGTGATTTTCCTTGGGTTGCGCTCCATTTTCCCGCAGTTGGTGGTGGTTCAGTAAGTTGATTCTTCTCATGATCTGGATTGTTCTGAATTTTGGCAAATTAATTTTTTATCGGTGCTCAACGAGCGAAAGAGACCGAAACGATGGAAAGTTAACATAATTTGCAAAATTAAGAGAAGAATTTGGTACCGAAAGCTCACGATTCGCATGCCACTTCATCCGCTGGTAAGACGGATTACGAATGGAGCAAAAATTTGGTAGGAAAATAAAAGGAAAATAGAAATTGGTTGCAATTTTTGTAAACGCGAGAATTGGGTAAATTTTGACGAAAATTGAGATTAACGGAATTTTTTTTTTTAGAAAATTGCGGCAAAAGTGGCAAATTTAAAAATAAAAAACTCGCGTGAAACTTGAACGAAGTGGTTCGTCGAAAAAATATCCAAAATATCCGCGGAATTGGCGATGGCAACGATTGGCGAAGGTCCCGATCGTTATCGATTGGCGAGATAGTGCTGCAGATGGGGAGGGGGCAGAGTGCCGGACGCTCACCGTGATGCACGCGGCGCACAATTGCACCATTTGATGACGTAATTCCTCCGCTACAGTACCATCTCCATTGCGTTCTCGTGGCCAAATCGTTCGCATTTGTTGAAGCAGACCAATTAATTCGATTTATTGATTTTTATGGCGGGGCAGTAAAGAATTTTTAGGTTCAATATGCCGGCCTATCTAACGAAAAAACAGTCATTTGACGTAAATACCGAGAGCTTTTTGTTTCACCGAGGGTCCGTTTTTGCAAAACAAGGCAAAAAATCAAACGTGTCGATGCACCATGTCAAGGATATAGTGAATCTCCATGACTAGTGTCGATGCACCATGTCAAGGAGATAGTATAGGGCTCGGTGACAGCCACTATTCCCTGATTATAAACGAGAGGCTCACGATAATTATCACGCAAAGAGGACATGTTAATTACATTAGTTTATCTCAATAAAGCAAATATACAGAGGTTACAAGTAAAGAAGGACGAAAGTCCCAAGTCTAGAGCTGGCGTGGTCCAAGAGCAAGGCTCGAGGAAAGAACCTCTCGGAAAGCGAGAGGGGTCGAGGTGTCGGCCGTCCTCAGATACGATAACCGACGGGACGTGCGGCAGCTACCGCTGGAGACTCCGGAGAGAATCCTACGCTTAGAAAGAAGGGGGAGGGACGCCGACTACTAAACAAGGTTCTAACGACTTACAATACATTGAGTAGAATCAGTGGGTTCCAAGAATAACAGTCGGTAGAATTCCAGTGGTTCCTTAGAGAGTGACGGCTAGCAGCAGTCCATTGGGTGAGACGCAGACGAGCAGAGACGCGTAGGCGTCCGCGCTGAGTGTGTGTGTAGGCGGCAGCAGCGATCTCTCCTCTCTCGTGGCGCCGCGCATGACGTGGCGACGCGAGGTCACTAAGAGACGCAGGTGGTCTCGCCGCGCGAGAGAATTACGGTCGGTCCTCGGAGTCCTCTCGGAGAAGTTAAAGGCGCATGAGAGAGACGCTTGCAATTGGAGAGACGGCAGTAGTTGATCCAGTGAAGTGGATAAAGGGAAAATTGTCCGCGCATTTGGTAAATTGATTGATTCCAACGAAGTCGGGCTTGAATAAAGTCAAGACTAATGGGATATCACAATGATAGTCCATTATTGTCTTGACAGGTTGCGTGAAAAAAGTGGGCGAGGTTACAAGTTTTGATATCGTAAGTCTATTGAAAACACAATATTGTTCATTCGTGAATAAGCTTTCCACGACGGGCGTTTTTTGCCCGTCCGACCCGTTCGGGGAAAGGGCCGTCCGATCCCCGGGGAAAAAGAAAAATGCCCGCTTGAAATGTTTATTATTTTTTCCAACTATTAAAAAAATTGGAGAAGAAAGTTCACGCATTTATACACATATTTTCAACAAAATATTGTTTTTTATGATTCCACATTTGCCAACGCGATGTGCCCTTATTTCTATCCTAGGAAACCGGCACGTAACATTGCAGACCGGGCAACGCGGACGGTCAACGGGCACCCGTTCTCCGGACGGGTAACGGATGTTTTCGGACGGCCCGTCCATGGTGGAAAGCTTATTCGTGAAGCAAACAAGTTTTCATTTTGGTTTCCAAATAATTTAACTTCATGGGTAAATTCAACGTGAAACGAAATAGTTTGTCGACAAAAATGAAAATCAAGAAGTGCTATAATGGATTCGTGACAGAGTGACATTTCACGTGAAACTATGAGACGAAAAATCTCTTCATTTCTGCAGTTATTTCTTCATTTTTTCGAATAAAAACGTGAAAAAAATTGTCACTCCGCCACGAATCCATTATAATTGTAAGTTTTGTAGCCTTTTCCCATATGCATTTGGCAAATCCCCATGTTTAATTTGGCGAACACCCCGAAATTAATGGCTTTTAGCCTTTTTAATGGCTATTAGCCGTTGTTCATAGTTACTAGCCACATAGCTGGCAATGCCCGCCATATATGCGCCAAAACTTCTCTGATAACGCCCTGATTAAAAAATTCGAAAAAATTTGACGAGAAAAGCCATCGGAAACGGAACTTGCGCCCAATGCATATGGCATGCCGATGCCGAGTTTTCCAGATGATCTTCGAATTCCTGGTTCTTAAAATGTGAATCCAGATGATTCAAAACGTAGTATGTTGACAGAAATTCGGCATGATGATAACAGTAAAAAGCAAGTAAAATTAAAATTAGATATAAATTTTTTTAAAAGTGAAACTGGTTTAGCTATTTTTCGGACTTCTTTTTTTTAAAGATTTTCGCTAAGTTTTAATTCCGTAATCTTGTATGATTTTTGTGAGTCTTTCAAACGACAAGCAAAAACACTTTGTCCACAAAGGGGTTCGAACTATAGACCACCCACTTAATAACACCGCCTCCCACCACTCGGCTACGAATTCCACATCGACAGTCTTTCAAGAGGCAGGTTACAAAAGAGAGCAAAACTGATGGCGGCGAGGCAATAAGGATATCTGATAAGACTAGTGATAAAGAATAAAAATAAGAATTTGGGTCATAATTTTCAAAATGAAATTTTCAGCCTGTTTCTGCATACGGGCAGCTAATTTTTGCGGGACGCAATAGACAATGATGTGAAGCAACAGCCCACCAATTTTCAGAAAAATCTCAACGCTTATGTAAAATGAGTTCCCTTGTCAGGTTATTTATTTTTTGGTAAATTCTACGGGAAATTTAAACAATTAGGATATCAAAATGAAAACCACAGAGTACTAACTAGGGAATGCCGTTGGGTCAGGCTTTAAGAATTGTCTTAAAATTTGTACCATGGGGATATTTTGCCTCCTGAAGAAATCGAAAAAAGCGGGGCGAAGCAGCGCTGATGATAAAAATGGTGTGCGCCGTGAGCATTTTGATGAGCTAATTTTAAAGCTTTTTACGATTTGTGCAGGAGGCAAAATATCTCCCGGGTACAAATTTTAAGAAAATTCTCAAAGCCTTACACTACGCCATTCCCTAGTAAATTCAACAGGGCGCGTGTGACCGTCGTGGCGGTGTCGACAATAGCAGCCTTAAATTTGGGCAGGGGGTTTGAAAAATAAAAATCAAAATTGCGGATAACTCAAGTTTTCAGAATTTTTGAAAAAAATATTGTTTTTTTTCGTTCCAATGATTACTCATGATAGTGAAATTATTGCAATGAGAAAATCAAAATGTCATATGTTATCAATAAACCGAATTTCGAAAGTCTGAAAATCAGCGTTGCCCGCAATAGTGCGTGGGGCCTACCTTCAAAATGTCGATGACACACGATTGAAGACGATTCGCATCGCATTCCTTTTGGCCGTGATTGCACGAGAACGATCCGTCCTGCAATTTTCGAAAAAAAAAGTTGTCAAAATCCAATCGTATTAGAGTTTGATTTTTTTTTGACGCGAGCAAAACTCGAGCAGCAACTGACGCTGGTCAGAGGAATAGGGTTTGTGCAAAATTTTGATTTGACAAGAAATGTTTAGCTAATAGTCATTGAAAACGGTTAACGATGGCTATTTGCCGTTTTCGATGGCTATTCTTTCGCATTTCTAATTCTGGACATTCTTAGGGAATTTTTGGCGCGCTTAGGAACGGCTAATAGCCATTAAAAAGGCTAATAGCCATCAAATTCGTTGCGGGCGCCAAACACATTTGGCACATGCCCCGAATTCGATGGCTAATCCGCTCTCACCCGCAATATCCGCGCATTCCCCCACGGAATGAGCTCGAGAATCAGTTGACCCTGATATTGATTGAACACGCTGCCCAGTTGATTGGAGATGAATCTGTAAAACAACAAGAGAATAGGTTCTATTTCGTTGTACCACCCGAAAATAAAAGTAAATACACCCACTTTTGACAGTACGGACAAAGAGCCTCATAGATCAAGGTGATTTTGATCGGCTGTCGCCGATGTCGAAGCGAATCGCACTGACGTTGCACACCGCATTGTTGAGCCGATTGCGGACTGTCACACCTGGAATATTGGCGGGGTTGTTGCGGAATAGAACTGCCTGAAATATAAATGCAAAGAGCATCTGGAACAGCTCAGCTCGAAAAAATATTCGGTTGTACATGGTGGCTTATTCAGTTCTATTTTGCGCAGTTCTATTCCAAACAGTTCTATTTTAAACAGTTCTATTCCGCAATACCACCAAGCGCGAAAAAAAATTGTTTTTTTTTTGAAAATTTTAAATTTTTTTAAAATGGTTTTAGCGTACTTATTTTAGGTTTTTGCACATTTTACGAGCTCTTTTTTTTAAGTATTAGAATAGAAAAAAGGGAGAAAAAAGGAAAAAAAATAATTAAAAAAAATTTTAAAGCGAATTTTTCGTTTTTTAACCATTTTTTTGCGGGTTTCTTCATTTTTTTTTTTTGCAATCTTAAATATAGGTATTGTCGGCCCGCCAAAATGGTCAAACGCGCTCCACTGGACTCAACGCTATGCGATTTTCATTTTGGTTTCCAAATTTTTTCATTTCACTTTGAATTTATACGTGAAATGAAATAATTTGGAAACCGAAATGAAAATCGCATAGCGTTGAGTCCAGTGGAGCGCGTTTGACCATTTTGGCGGGCCCACAATACACATTGAAAAGCTAGAATAAAAGAAAAAAGGGAGAAAAAAACGATAAAAAAGTTTTTTTTTTTTTATTTTTCGAAATTTTTAAAAAAATTTTTAAAAATTGAAAAATCCGTTTTTTTACGGGATTTTCTTCTAATTAATTTTTTTAAAGCTTTTTTTTTGCAATAAACGTGATCAGTTTAAAATTGCAAAAAAGCAAAAAAAAATTTTTTTCATTTTTTTTTCAAAATTAAAATTTTTTTTTAAACTTAGAAAATTGTTTTTTTAGACTCTTTTTCCACAAAATAACTCTAAGCAATGAGCAAAAATACTAAAAATTGATAAAAATCAAAGAGAAATTTACAAAAAAAAAAAACGAAGAAAAAAATTTGAAAATTTTGCAAAAAAAAAATTATTTTTGATTTTTTCTCGGTTTTGCAAACTTTTTTTAAAACTTTTAAAAGTCTATTTATTAACATTTTTGTGTAATTTTAAAGCGTCATAAATGCAAAATAATTGAACTGAAGCTGCGAAAAAAAATTGTGGATAAATATTGTGAAAACAAAAAAGTTGCAACGCGGTGTTTGCGTACTTTTTAAAACTCAAATGCCAATGAGAGAAACAGGATTGGAAATGAAGAAATTTGTTTCAATTTTCGTTTGAATTTTGAAAGTACGCAAACACCGCGTTGCAACTTTTTTGTTTTCACAATAGAAAAACACATTTTTTTTTATCAATTTTTCTCCATTTTATCGCAAAATAACAGATGATTGAAATGTTGTTAAAATTTCAGAGCAGAAAAAATTGTCTAAAACCAAAAAAAAAAACAAAAAAATCGGTTAAAAAATGAAAAAAAAATTGTTTTTTTTTTGCAAAATTATTTTTTTTGAAAAAAATAATCATTGAAAAATCATACGATTGTACACATTAAACAGCAGTTTGCCGTTTCGGAAAAACCAATCGGCGGCCTACAGTCTTTAACCACGCTCCTAATATGGTTTTTGGCGGCTTACTTCTTAAAAGTAGGCAGGGCCATTGCTCATTTATATTCGGGTTACGGTAGCTCTATTTTTTCGATAACAAGAAAGCCCATTAATTTCCCCATTTTCCCATCCATATAGCATACCACAAATCTGGCGGAATGTCACAAATCTGATGTGTCGGCTGATTGAGCACGGAGGCGTGTGGCACCGCCGGATACGCCGTCTGGTACGCTTTTATCGAGTCTGTAATATTAATTGATCTTTAAAAAAAAGGGGGGGGGTGTTACTTGGACTCGGATAGTTTTGATGCGGATACGGTTGTTGTCTTTGTTGTTGATGAGCATGCTGTTGGGCATGCTGATGAGCCTGGTGATAGTGCTGATTGTAGCTGTTGTGATAGTTTTGCGCGGCGTGTTGTTGATATCCTGGCTGATTGCGGTATTGGGAGGATTGGGTGACCTGAAAAATTGACCAAAAATGATGATAAACCTTTAAAAAATTCATAAAAAACGCTGAAAAACCTCTGAAAAATCGCTAAAACCCAGTGTTCTTGCACTTTGCAGGTGGTCTCGGCTTTAAAACCATTAAAAAGGTTCAAAAATTTTGTGTAATCTACTTGTAAAAACCCAATGCCTCTGAAATGGGCCTAACTCAAAATTAGAGGCATACAAACCTGTACAAGAGCTGTCAGAATCAACAGAATCATCCACGTCATCATCGGAGCCACACACACACACACACAACCAGGCGACGGCGACGGCGGTGGTGGGAGCAAGAATAAACGAAAAGGGCGGCTCCTTTCTTCTTCTTCATCTTCTCTCCGAGGTCACTCCACTCTCACCAGCCTCCCTTCCTGAAAGAAATATGGGATCGGAGGGGAAGTGTGTGTGTTGATAATCAACGATGAACATATGTCTGAGTGTGTGTGTGGCTGTTGCAGAAGAAGAAGAAATGGCCAGTCAATCTACCCCTTTCTTTTCACTCGTTTTCAAAAAAAAAAGTGAGAAGAAAAAGAATGGGGCAACTTGAGAACCAATGGTCACACTTGCACACACCCAATTAAAATTATTATACCTACTTACTTCATATAAATGGATCATATGAACGACATTATATGCATCGACCGCATTTCAACAGTGTATTGTAGACTTCCCATTTCTGTAAAGTGTGAAGAGAAATTGATTGAAATTAAATGTAATGTAGCAAATCAATCTGCAGCCCACAAAAATTCGAACGAGGGCAGCGCAAAGCTCTCACAATCAACAGCCACACAGGTGAAATGCGGTGGATGCATATAGTGTCCGTATTTGATTCATAATATGCATTTATGTAAATTAGGCTCTAGATATTTAATAAATTCGCGTCGTTTGATTAACGTTTACACATTTTACTAATTCAGCCACAAAAATCACGAAATTTAAAAGAGCTGAAATACAAAAATCAGTGCCGTTACAAGAAAAATAACTTGTAAGAAAAGCTGGGGCAAAGTCGCCAAATGTCGCAGGCTTGTGTATATACATTCATTTTATTTATTTTATTGCAAAAAATATATAAATATATATTATGTATATACCGTCCAATAGACCAAAAGGACGAAATGATTAAAATACGGACACTATATGCATCCACCGCATTTCACCTGTGATTTGGAGGCGCGCGTCTAGGGTCACTATAAAAGCGGTAGTTTTTTCTTCTATGCTCAATGCCTCACCCATTTTTGACATATTTTAGAGACATTTAAGAGAGATATTGGGTTATTACAAGTACATTACACAAAATTGTGGACCTTTTTTAATGGTTTTGAAGCCGGGACCACCTGCAAAGTGCAAAAACACGGCAAAAGGGCAACAAAAAACACTTTCTTTTGGGTTTTTTTTTTGGATTTCAGCGTTTTTTTTTTGGAAAATTTGTTTTTGAGGGGTGTTTGAAAAGGGTTTCGGGCTTTCACACCATTTTTTGCACATTTTTCAGATCTCTCACCCACGTTTGACCCATTTTAGAAGCATATCCATTTTTCTGATCTCCTGACTTGGCATAGTACCAGGGGTGCCGTTTTTTTTGGTTTTCGCATTTTTCGCACCTATTGCGGAAAATTGTTTATTTTTTTTTCGCATAGGTTTTTTGTTTCAAAAAA
Source organism: Caenorhabditis japonica (assembly GCA_963572235.1). Taxonomy (NCBI): domain Eukaryota; kingdom Metazoa; phylum Nematoda; class Chromadorea; order Rhabditida; family Rhabditidae; genus Caenorhabditis; species Caenorhabditis japonica. The sequence goes on along the minus strand of OY754343.1, from coordinate 17,105,129 downwards.
TTTTCGCATTTTTTGGAAAAAATCAAAGATTGGAAAAAAAAAGAGTACGGGTTTTCCAGATGTCTCGCAAACAGTTTTCGCACATTTTTTGCAATTTTCCACCTTTCTGCATGAATAAATTGGGTAAATTTGATAGTATTTTGATTAAAAACTGTGAAAATACGCGGTGATAATGAAAAACATTTTTTGGTTTTTTTTTGTTTTTTTTTCGCAATTTTTTTTTGTTTTTTCGGAAAAAAATTTTTTGTGGCACCCCTGGTACCAACTATTCAGGGAAACTATATTAAAGTGTATAATTTGCTGGGGTTTGTATTAAAAATGCAAATGTCCTGAAGCAGCTTCCAGACTTTTTTCGCTCTCGGAAATCAGACATAGATTTATGAGAAAGAAATAATTAATTGTATTGTTATTATTTTTTTTTCATTCATTTTTATTTACTATTTTTACGTATTCGCCCACTCCTTATTCATTTCCTGTAGCACATAATTGAGAGCTCACTCAAAAATAGGAGCATTGCTCATTTTTTGTGATCGTAATCTTGATAGAGGTGAAAATTTGACGTAGTCAGGATTGTAGGGCTTCGAACCTTTCCAACAGAAAAATAAGTAAAAAGGAGCAAAATGCGATAAATTTTTAAAACTTGTGTTGTTTATCTCAAACACTCCTTCTGAACTTGTTTTGTATTTTTTTTTATTCCAGCCGATTTCAGCAAATTAGGCCCTCTAAAGCAGATTCCACAAAAACTTGGCACCGATCCAAGTTGACGTTTTTTGTTTATAACATGGTCAAAAACAGAGAAAACTCAAGTTTTAAATCGCTAGATGTATAAAAATACGACATTTTTTTGAAAATATGATCTATTTTTGATGGATTGACAACTTGAAAACAAAATTTTTTTTTCCGAAATTCAAAAAAAATTTTTTTTGAAAATTTTGTTCGTTTGGTGCTCCAAATTTCTGTATTCAAACAGATTTTCATGTACAAAACATATCAACACCCAACTCTTCGCACAAATAGCTCAGATCTCCTCATTTTCGCTCCACTCACTCCACTCAAATTTCAAGTCTAATTAGATGGTCTTTTTCATTCTGCGTCTTCAAAAGTGCACTTCAGTAGTAAAAAAAAACATTATTAGGTCTTTCCCTTTTTATTCTTATTCTTATTTCTTTCTTTCTTTCTTCCAAAAAAAAAATTAGAAAAAAGAAAGAGAAAGAGTCTTTTTTTTTTCAAAGTGTGCACATTCTCATCTTCAGACCGAATTCGTCATTGTTTTCAATTTTTCTCAATTTAATTTCAATTGTTCCTTGTATTCATTATGTATGGATTCTTTAAAGTACAGTATGTTCGAAAAGTCATAGCTGTTGTTAGTCATGATGGTCCGGACTCTTGAGACCAAATTTTTGTTTTTGCTTGGTTTTTGCCAATTTTTTTGTGTGTTATCTTGTTAGAATAGTTTAAAAACAAAATTTGCTAATGGTTGAAACCTGCTGCACATTTTTCCGCTGCTCTAAGGCGTCGATGGATCTTATATGGGTCATATATGGATCATTTTTGAAAAATGACGATTTTTCGATTATTTCACTTCTGGAACTGCCTGGATCGACAGAATATAGGTTATTAGGGCTTTTGGGCAACAAATATCAGCAACAACGTTTGTAAATAGGACAATGAATAGGCCAACCGAGCCGTTAGACCTCAGATGTGTCCTCAATGGATCATTTTTCGGTGATTTTTCGATTATTTCACTTCCGGAATTGCCTGAATTTAGAGAATATAGGTTAAAATGACTTTTGAGACAGCTATTAGCAAAATCATCCGCAAATTTGTTAATGAACGGGTCGTCGATGCTCAAATGCGTCCACGGTGGGTCTCAAATGGAGAATTTTCAAAGCTTCGGTTTTTCACAATTATTTCACGCCCAGAAAAGCCGCAAATGATGAAGAATGGGTCATCAATGCGTATAAGAGCGATGGAAACAAGGAATTTAACATGGAACATGTCAATGGATCTAAAATGGGTCCTAAATGGATTATTTTTTAAAATTGGCTATTTTACGATTATTTTAATTCTGGAATCGCCTGGATTGGCAGAATATAGACCATTTAAGCCTTTCGGGCTTGGTTATTAGCAAAACCGTCCGTTAATAAGCCAATAGATGGACCATCGATCCCGAAATGCGCCATGGATCTTATATGGGTCATATATGGATCATTTTTGAAAATTGGTGATTTTTTAATTATTTCACGCCCAGAAAAGCCGCAAATGATAAAGAATAAGTCATCAATGCTTATAAGAGCGATGCCAATAAGGAATTGAACCTCGAACATGTCAATGGGTCTCAAATGGGTTCTAAATGGATAACTTATTAAATTTGGCGACTTTTCGATTATTTCACTTTTGGAACCGCCTGGCATGACGGAATATAGACCATTAAAGCCTTTGAAACACAAATATTAACAAACCGTCCGCCAATAAGCCAATGGATGGGCCAACCGTGTCGATGGATCTTATATGGGCCAAATATGGACCATGTTTGAAAATTGGCTATTTTTCGATTATCTCACTTCCGGAATCGTCTGCATTGGCAGAATACAAACCAATAAGGCTTTTGGGTTACGAATACGAAAAACGGGCAAAACCGTTCGTAAATAGGCCAATAGATGGGCCAACCGTGCCGATGGACCTCAGATGGTTCATCGATGGGCCATCGACCCTTAAACGTGCCGATGGGCTTCAGATGCCTCATAAATGGGTCTTTCAGTAATTTTAAGCTTATTTTACTGTTTCTCAATGGTTTTCAGGGCTCCAAACTCTGTCACGCACCTCCCAAGTTAAAGTCCGGGTGGTGGTAATTTTTTTTTTTTTGCAGGCGTGGGTGAGCTTCAGAACCCATCCGATCTTTCAATTTTTGTAGCAACGCGCTTTTTGCATAAACAATCGTGTCATTTAGCTCCTAATTCCCACTTAGACATGCACACACATTTTCCCCACCCATTCATTTGCCCACTTCCCTTCCCCACAAAAGAATCAAAACATTGACGTGGATCTTTGGTTTTCTTGACTTTATTTAATGCAATATTCAATTCTACATTGTTTATGAATATAAAAATAATGTCCAGCTGGTACGAGCTGGCACACAGATTTATGAATAATTCGCCTCGGCACCCATTCTTTCAATCAGGTTCTCAGCGCATCCCCGGACGAATACGTGCCCGAAAATAGGAAAGGTGACATCATGCGGAGAATCTGCTAATTTTTTTTATCTACGGAGAAAATTTAAATTGCAAACACAAAAACAAAAACAAAAAAAAAAAAAGATTTTTCTCAGAAAATTTTTTTCTGCGTTTCGTTTCGTAAAAAGTTCACACTTCCGGTGGTGGAGGTGTGGAAGAAGGTGGCGGAAAAAATAAAAAATAAATGAAATCATGATTTGCATAAAAATGCGATTCATGTTTTCCTGAAAAAGTGCAATTTTTTGGAAATTTTTGAAAAAAAAAATATTTTTTTTTCCAAAAAAAAAGACTCTGGAAAACACTGACTATCATTAATTTTAAGCAAACCCCTAAACATTGATTTCGCGCTCTACCGACGCTTTGTCGGCTGCGCCTCCTCGTCTCCCCGGTCGCTCATTTGTCAAACTGTCTAGCGTCTCTTTTTGATTTTCATCGCAAATGACACGCTGTTATTTACCTTTTATGGCTGCTGACCCCACGCAAAATAGCAAAACAAAAAACCAAGCAAAAAATTGTGAAATCATGTATGAAAATATATTTTCGAACACTTATTGCAGGGCTTTAGTGTGGGCTGCGTTGTATTCCGAAATAATGAACTTTAACAAGAAAATAAACTTTTATGCGAATACATAAAACAAAAAAGTACGTCAGAACGCTAATCCGAGAATGGACAAAGTATTTCTGAGTTTCGGCAAGTACCCCAAGATTAGGTTGTAGGCTAGGCTACAATTGTCTTGCTCAAAAATCGTGCTGTACGCGGAAAACGGAGCGATTTTGATGCCCCAAAAATTGAAAAGAATTGCCAATTTTTGGTGGCATTCCGGCTGCGTTTAGCTGCGCCTCCACGCGTTGAACTGATGCAAAAAGGAGACGCAGAGTGTGAGGGTACGTCAGCATTCCAGTGACTCTCCCCGAAGAAACGCAGGCAAGCAGCCTCCCCCTCTTACTTGTCAGCGGAGCGCGTTGCCAATAACGTTCACCTCCTTTAGAACGTGGCGGGTTTAAAATGGGTCCCACTATAGACATTTTCCACCAATTTTCCCCCATTGGACATTTCAGCTAGTCGATGTTTAATATATGGGTGTAAAATGGACCATATTAGAGGAAAAGTCTTTTTGTAGCTATCACATAACCTGCTAACTCCATCTTAACGCGATAGATGTACAAGGGGCCATATTAGAGGCAAAGGCATATATGATCCATATTAAACACATTGTGGAATTTGTCAGCTCCTTTCGAATGTGATGGTTGTGCGATGGGTCACATTAGAAACATCGCGGACTGTTTGACAAGGGTATCATTCGAAATTCCCCAAATTATTGACATGACCCATTCATGACCTATCGGTACGTTTGGGGGTCGATGAGCCATTGGATAGGCATTTATGATCCATATTTGACCCATATAAGATCAATATTAAACCCATTGGCCCGCTCAGGCGCAATAACCCATTAGACAAGCATATAGGATCCATATTTGACCCATATTTAATCCATCGGCACGCTCAAGGGTCATGGACCATTAGAGAGCCATTTATGATCCATATTTGACCCATCGACACGCTCAGGGCAACCACCCATTAGAGAGGAATTTATGATCCATCTGAGACCCAAAGATCCATTCATTTCCGGGTCAGCGACCGACCCGTTATTTGTCATTTTTAATCTTATTTCTTCAATGTGCAAACCCAATTTTCGGGTTTGCAGTCTGAAAAAACAAGAATTTTCCATTTCATGTACATATTTACATTACGTTTTCTGCTCTTTTCCATATCGCTTCATTAATTACACACCACCAACGGGACCACGCCCCATTCAGCTCAAGCTCCGCCCACAAGAGGAGTGTATCCTTGACTGCATATGTATGTACATATCGGTTCTGTTTCTGTTTCTTTTATTTTCTTGTCTTTACTTTCTATTGTGTTTTCAAACGAGTTGCAGCATGAACACATGAGTCGGCTATCCCTTTTTTGTCTGCGTCTCTTCAAATAACACTGTGCTTGCGTGGCCGCGCACAAATAAGTGGGCGGAGTTTTGCGTTATCATGTCGTGTCGCAACTAAATAGAAAACACAATACCAATCGCCAGTTTCTTGGGATTTGGAGGGAAATGTGCAAATATGCAAAAAAAAAATCAAATCAATTCAATCCCCGCTTCGCCCCAATTCAATTATACATACATCAATAACAAATGTATGTTCATGAATATGAATCATGCGGCGTGCGTGTGTCTTAAAAATCTAGGCTCAAAATTTTTTTTTGATTTTTTTGATCTACCACTCTTTTTTTTAATCGTCTAATCCTTCCTACGCTAAATAAATACACCCTGAAATCATGTAGATCAAAAGTGAAACTAGAGTAGATCAAAACTGCGTGATTTGCCGCCGTGTGCCACAAATCTGCTCAGATTTTTACTTTTCACATTTTTCGTTTAAATTATTTAGAACGATTTTGAGTCTAATTAGACAGTTTTTGAAGTCTATTTAGACAAGTTTCCAGTCTAATTAGAAGCATTTAGGGTTTGACAGTTTTTGAATCTAATTTGACAATTTTTGAGTTTTTTTAAATTGATTTTGAATCTAATTAGCAAAAAAAAATCAAGTCTAGTTAGAAGAGATTTGAGTTTAATTAGACAAATTTCGAGTCTAATTAGAACATCTTTCAAGTCTAACTAGAAGCAGTTAGGGTCTAATTTGGCACTGTTTTAGTCAAACTTGACAGTTGTTGAATCTATTTTGACAATTATTGATTTATTATTGATTAAGTTTCAATCTATTCTAAATCTAATTAGAAAATAAACAACTCTAGTTAGAAGAATTTTGATTCTAATTAGAGTATCCTTGAATATAACTTGACAGTATTCAAATCTAATCAGTCCGGTTTTGAGTCTAATTAGACAATTTTTGAGTCTAATTTGAAAGTTTCTGAACCTAGTTTGAAAAGCTACGTACATAGTTTGCAGTATTTCCATTCTAATTAGACAGTTTTTGATTTTTTGTCAAACGGATTTCAAGTCTACATATTCTCAGCACGAAGCGCTGCAAACGCGCTCCCTTCGCACAGTGGAGGACGCGGTCATGTTGACGACGAGAGAGTGCAGAAAAATGAGAGACCGTGGCCGATGTTTTGCTCTGACTTCTCTAAACCTCACTCCAATAGCATGCGAAATTATTTGTTCTATTAGAGCGAGTTTTCAGCGTTTTATACCAAGTATAGAATAATTTCAAGTGGCCAAAATAACGCTTTTTCTGCAAATGGCTCATATTTACATCATCATCATCATTCAAAGCAAAAATAGAACATTAAAACTCGAATCCCCGTTTAACACCTCATTTTCACGAATAAGTAAATGTGACGGATTTTTTTCTCGAAAATCCTGCACTGTGTCTAGAGATAAGCCGATGGGCGGCGCCCACCACTTTTCTATATGATATACATAAATCGTGCACATTTTTTTTTCTTCCAGCCATGCAAGCCGTCGTCCTCCTCACCATTCTACTATGCATCATCTACTCTGTAAAAAGCCAGGAGCCGGAGCGTCGAATTTACATGTTAGAGGAGCCGCAGAGCAGAGATGACACCCAAGGAGGGTACGTTGAGTTCTGTCTGACTGTCTAATGTCTCACTCTCTGGCGACACGTGCGAGCCGCGCCGCGCACTGTCGATGGAGCGCGTTATAGATTTTTGTGCCTTGAAAATGAGATAATTTCAGCTTCTCCACGCACATTGTCGCGTTGCGACCAGACTACACGTTCTGGAAAATGGTGAACGTGCTGAAAACCATGTTCGACAGCAGCCGAACGACCGAAAAACGACGACCTCGTGACGCTGAGGACTTGCCGGCAACCGAGCTCCCGAATCTTCGCTCACGACGTCTTTTCCTCAATTTTGGACGTTTTCGCGTTTAAATATGGTTTAAATTTGCTTTAACTTATTTATTTTTTTCTTATTTTTCTTTCTTGCTCAAGTGATCTTTATTTTTTTTTTAATTTTTTTCAATGTTTTCCAATATTTTTTCTGGTCTCTCTCTTTTTTTGCATACACGTTGAACATAAAACTATCATTATAAAATTTTAATTTTGCGTCTAATAAAAACAACAGAAATTATTTTTGTTGCGAAAGACACACAAAGATGTCCGCACAATGTAGTCCGAGACGCCCCAAAACATTGAATTCCTAAAAATTCGTCTAAATTCGTGAATAATAAAAATGTTTGCATTTGATAATGCATGCGCCAAAACAGACACTTGTTTACCACGAACGTCTTTTGCATCGGATAAGAGAATTTTGAAAATTTCGAAAAAAAAAATTTTTTTTTTGAAATTTTGAAAAAAATCGTAGCCTTCTTCAAAAAAAAAAAACCTTTTTGAGTCTAATTAGAAACATTTCAAGTCTAGTCAGATAGATTATGAGTCTAATTAGGATTGTTCAAAACCTATTTGCACGGCGTGTTGAAGAGTACATGATGAAAATGCGCTCCACTGCTCACATAGATTTGAGGAAACGCGGTTGTTACAGATTTGAAACGGTTTCGATTTTTAAAAACGAGGAGCTGCCGGAATACGTTTTCTGCATAAAATAAATAGGGAAATATTGTTTAAATATTTAAAATCATGCAAAAGATATGAACCTATACGAAAAAAATATATAAAAAACTGCTGCGGCGCCGCAGCAACGACGTTTTGAATACGCCATTTCGCGCGCTTCTTTCTCGAGTGACGTGGCAACTTTCCCGCGAAATTTAAACACCCCATGTATTTGGAAGAATAACCATGTCTGATCGGCTTAAAATCAAAACTTTTTTTTGAGTCTAATTAGAAGTAATCCGAGCCTAGTTAACAGAATTTCAAGTCTAAAGATCGCTTGCAAGTCTTTTCAAAAATCTCAAATGAAAAAAAGACAAAATCGGAAAGTTTTCAAGACCCAAAAAATTAAAAAATCGAAAAAATGTTTTTGAGTTTAATTAGAAAAAATGCAAGTCTAGTTATAGGAACTTCAAGTCTAGTCAGATATATTATGAGTCTAATTTGAATCGTTCAAAACCTAATTAGAAGAATAACCATGTTTGATAGGCTTAAAATCAAAAAAAAAAATATTTTTGAGTCTAATTAGAAGGTATCTAAATCCTAAATCTAGTTTGAATTTTATTTATGCCTAGCACGGCACCCCAGCCTTCCAAAATTTTTTCTACCTGGCGCATTTTTAAAACCCTAAGGCTCGGTCATTTTCTGACAGAAAGGACTCGTTTTTATATTAAAATGATGGTGTCATTCTGAATAATCAGATAATGATTCGAATTTCTCAAAAAAGGTAAATTTTCGAGTGAAAAAATAGTTTCATTATCCGACGAACTTGATGGCGCATTGGACGACGGGGAGGCCTAGTAGTAAGTAGAAAAGTTAGAGTCGCATTGGACAGATTTTGAATCTAATTAGAAGCCAAATCTGTCTGGTGGGCTTTTTAAGATTTTTTGCGCCAAATTACACAATTTTACACTTAAAAAAATTCTCTGCACTTTGCGCAAAGGTTCTTCGATCTTTGTTGTTAAATTTAATCCAAGTTGTAGACTTTTAAAATCCGTTTAATCTATTTTTTTACTGATCTTATTAGGCAGTTCAACTCAAACTATTGACGGGAAATTCTCTGGAAATGTTTGGCTATTAGCCGTTTTATTGGGGATCTGCGCGAAATGTTTTGAATATCCATTTTAAACGGCTAATATCCGCGTCAAACTTAAGCCGCTCCTCGAAAAAGAGTCAACTATGGCTAATAGCCATTTCCGATGGCTAATAGCCATTTCCCATGGATAATAACCATGTAGCGGAAAAGGAAGTGATGTTTTGATAAAAATCACACAAAACAAACTGTTTTTCTCTGTTCTGCTCCCTATAATTATGCTACACCAATTAGACACTCAGGCTGCACAAAAATGCCGAACAACACGGGAACACACAATTCATCATAGAAGAACATTGGAATGAAGACGTGAATTTGGCGAAGAAAAAGACGACGAAAAAAGCGAATAAATTGAAGATGAAGACGTGTAGATGATCAAAACTCTTCGCACGGCAGAAACGATTGGAAGCGGTGCAGGAAGAGCGCGCACGAGCCCTCGACGCATCGACATCGTCCGCCTTTTGACGCCGAGCCACCAATTTCGAGACGTTTTCGACGGCTTCCTGTAAATTTTTGAGTCTAATTAAAACGGTTCCAAGTCTGATTTCAAAAAAAGAATGTTGAGTCTAATTAGAAAGATTTGGAATTGAATTAGAATGGTTTCAGATAAAATAGTTTATTTTTTAAAGTCTAATTTGAAAAACAGTTAATCTAAATTGCGAATCTAGTTAAAAGAATTTTGAGCCTAATTAGAAAGATTTACGCTCAAAAGTTTGGAAATTTTCAAGTTAAATAAGAATAGGTTTGAAAATAATTTTAAAAATTTCGAGTCTTTTTAGAAAGCTCCTAGACTAGTCTTAAAAAGTTCAAATCTGATTGGAAGGTTTTTGAGTCCACTTAGAAGAATTTTGAGTCTAATTAGAAGGTTTTTGAGTCTAATTAGAAAATGTTGAGTCTAATCAGAAGGTTTTTGAGTCTACTTAGGAAAATTTTGAGTTTAATTGGAAGGATTTTGAGTCTAGTTTAGAAGATTTTGAGTCTAATTAGAAGGTTTTTAAGTTTAATTAAAACATTTTTGAGTCTAATTAGAAGTTTTTTGAGTTTAATTACAAAATGTTGAGTTTAATTAGAAGGTTTTTGAGACTAACCAGATGAATTTTGAGTCTAATTAGAAGCAGTTAGGGTTTAATTTGGCAGTTTTTTAGTCTAATTAGAAAGTTTTTGAGTCTGATCAGAAAATTTTTGAGTCTAATTAGAAGGATTTTGAGTTTAATTACAAAACGTTGTGTCTAATCAGAAGGTTTTTGAGTCAAATTAGGAAAATTTGGAGTTTCATTAGAAGGTTTTGAGTCGAATCAGAAGGTTTCTGAGTCTAATTAGAAGGTTTTTTTTTTTAATTTATGACAAATTAATACATCCTTTTCATTTTCCCCCAATTATTTGACTTTTTTTGTGATAGATCTTACAAGGTTCATGCTTAAAAAATGAAATGAAATTTTTTTTTCAAAATTTCACAGTCGCATAGTTTTCAAAAATCACGAACTTCTCAGAACATTTTTTTTTAGCAAGAACTTGACATATTGGACACAATTTCGAAATGTTGAACTTTTATTATCAAAAAAAAAACCACCACGGGGTACAAAACTACATATTACGAGATTTTTATAGCAAAAAACGGAGAGAAAACAGCTAAAATGCCATGAAAACGAGACGCAAACAAATAGATCTGGAGATAGCGTGCGAGGAAGAGAGAGTGCCGCACCCTCTCTTCCTCGCACGTTGTTTTGGGTCTTTTTTGTCCGCAAAATTTTTTTGACAGATAATCAGTGAACTGTGCATCTCAAAGTTACCAAAAATAAACCCTTTTTACTACTGCCTCACCTCCTTGTTGCAACGCTTCGGGCTCGCCGAGCACGTTGACCGGCTCGGTCCTCCAGCAGTGGAACGATGAGGAGCACGGCTTTCCAACGGGACCAGCTGGCTCGAATTGTCCGAGAACCATCACCACAGAGAGCAACAAAGATAGGAGCCACGCTGCGGTCAGCAGCACTTTTGTATTGTTACCCATACTCTGAAAAAGCTTTTTTTGATGGTACAGGCGCTGAAATGCGGGGAGAAACGACGCAAAAATGATATAACCAGCATAGGACCCGAACCCGGGTCGTTTGCGCGCTGACCAAAAGACTTAGCCACTCGGCCACCAAGCCATGTTTGGCAGGGGCGCGCAGAGGAAGTGATCAACCCGCAGGCCCGCGCGCAAGCTCCCGCGGCCGCCGTCTCGTTTTCGATGGCTAAACGCTGATTGGGTGCCAACTATACGCCATTAATGGCTAATAGCGGTTTTCAGAGGCTAATAGCCATATAGTAAGCGAGGTTTGCCTTAAAATCTCAGAAAAAGACGACAGATTGGAAAAAGTGGGATAAAAAAATAAAAAATAGGGAAGTGCATCAAAATAGGGTGTGGTTGGTCCGGTGGTAATTTTATTAGCTATGTAGCAAGCAAAAAAAAAGGATAAAGGAAAAGTTTTTGGGAGAAAAAAAATTGAATTTTTTTTTGCAAAATTCTCATTGACGTCATATCATACATATACAGAGGGCGCTGTTTTTCAAAGATCCCTCCAAGCAAAACAGAGCAAGAAAAACATGGTTGAATTGAGTTGTTTAAGCTCTCTATTGAGCTGTTTCGGAGCAATAGATCTATTCTGCACCCACCATCAAAGGTATTACAATAAAATGGCAATTTTAAACAGAAAAAAATGCAGCAAAAATAAAAAAGTACTAAACTTCAACAAAAAAAAAATATGCAATAAATATAACTGTTTTAGAGCACAATTTTGAACAAAGATGCACATTTTAAATGTAATTTTTAATGTAAAATCAATAGAAAAAAGGAAAAAAATTAAAAAAAATTTTTTTTGAAATTTTTGAAATTTTTTTCAACTTTTCCAAAAATTGCAAGAACCTTGTAATGTTTATCATAGACCAATTCATACACAAAACACAATAATCTAACAATTTCTAGACACTTTCTATACCATTTTTTATATCTCTTTCCTTTCTAACAACAATTTTTTCAACTTCAGCTCATTACTCAATTTCCCACCAATCTGGGCTCAAAATCTCATTTCCTCTGGCGTATGTTTATTAAATTTGATGTTGATGAGCCAAAGAAAACGAAGGTTCGTAAAAGTTGGGGAGGAAAAAAGCTGGGAGCTGAGCAAAAAAATAAATAAACAAAGATTGAAATCATATTCTTCTTGGCTCCCAGTTTTTTTTCTTTTTTAACTTTTCTTTTACTTTTCTTAAAAAAACGATTGATAGGTAACCAAATAAAAAAATTAGTTAAAAATTTTTTTTGAAAAAAAGGCAAACCTCAAAAAATCGCTGAAAATAAATATATTGGTCAAAATTTGAGGTCTGAGCCACTTTTTTTGCAAATTGGAACACTTGATCGCTATTTACACCTGTTTCGAGGCGGGCAGGTTAAAAATGGATAAAAAAAGAAAACAAATCAGTCTGCAAAAATTTCAACTTTGGACGGAAATATTGCAATTCGAAAAACAAAAAAAAAATTATTTTTTAAAAATTAAAACATTTTTTGTCAAAAATTAATATTTCCGTCTCCTCAAATTATTTCAACTGTGACATGTCCGTGACTATTTTCTACACGATTCCACAAAATTTCAGACCAATCGGAGCATTTTCCGAATTTTCAAAAATTAAAAAAATTGTTTTTTAAAAATTAAAGAAATTGTTTTTTAGTGTTAATTCACATGTAGAGAAAGCAAAACATCAAAAAATAAATGTTTTTATAGCAATAAAATAACTGGCAATGTCTACGAAAAGTTCGCTGAAAGTTACCAAAAAGGTACCAAAAAGTTCACATAAAGTTGAATTTTTTTTTGACAATTTGTAGTAAACTTTAAATTGACAAATAATGAGCAAAAAATCTGCAAAAAGTGTGCCAAAAGTTTGCCAAAAAGTTAACAAAAAGTTACCGAAAAATACCAAAAAGTTACTAAAAAGTTCAAAAAAAGTTTAAAGCTTTTTTGACAATTTCTAGTAAGTTTTAAACAAACAAATTATTGGCAAAAGTGTGAAAAAATAACATTATTTAACCAATTCAAAGTAAATTTGAAACAAACAAAAATTCGACAAATAGTCTACAAAAAGTTTGGCAAAAGTTAACACAAAGTTTGCAAAAAGTTCAGAAAAAGTTAACTTTTTCAACCAATTTGAACTAAGTTTCAAACAAACAAATAATTGGAAAAAAGTCTACAAAAAGTTTGCCAAAATTTTATAGAAAGTTTCCAGAAATTTGCCAAAAACTTACCAAAAACTTACCAAAAAGTTCAGAAAATTTAAATTTTTTCGACCAATTTGAATTAAATTTTAAACAAACAAACAATGAGCAAAAAGGTTACAAAAAATCTACAAAATGTCTACAAAAAGTTTCCAGAAAATTGTCAAAAAGCTCCCAAAAAGTGATCGGCATTTATCACTCATTTTTCGTCCATTGTGGAATCTGTGAGCTCTGCATTAGCATTATGGGTGTAAAATAAGAGGCATTTTCACTCAAATTTAGCTTTACCCAAAAGTGATAGGTGTAAAATGAATCTTATAGGCATATATCGCTCATATTTGACCCGTCACTAGCCAAAAGTTTTTAGAAAGTTACCAAAAAGTTCCCAAAAAGTTCAGAAAAAGTTACATTGTTTCAACCAATTTGAAGTAAGTTTTGAACAAACAAATAATCGGCAAAAACGTTACAAAAAGTTTTTTAGAAGTTCACAAAAAGTTTGCCAAAAGTTTGCCAAAAGTTCTCCAAAATTCAGAAAAAGTTAAATTTTTTTAAACAAGTTTGAAATAAATTTTAAACAAACAGATAATTGGCAAAAAGTCTACAAAAAGTTTGCGAAAAGTTTCCAGAAAGTTGCCAAAAAGTTACCAAAAAGAAACCGAAGATCTATTAAAAATATGCAAAACGCACTACGGGTGTAAAATCTTCGCATTTTTGCACCAGAAAAACAGAACTTGCTGTATCAAATGTGAAACTGTGATCTAAGGATAAGTGTTAAGCCCACTTACCGTAACTGCCCAGTTGATCGAGTTGGCCTTGAACTTTTCGAAAAAAAGAGAAAAAACTCACTGAATGAAGCGATTTTTGGACTTTTCTTTTCTTCTTATTCGAAATGTTTGAAATCGGTCGAAGGGGAATGAATTAAAAAAGCTAAAACCCATTTGCCTTTCTTTTTTTTTCTGTTTCTAATGCTCTAGCAAGCAAGTTCCATTCAACATTATTTAAATTGAAATCGACTTTAATCCTACTGGGAATTCACTCTTCTCTTATCTGAATTTCCAGTAGTGTCACTTGATTGCCGCGAATTTTCAGATGGCTGAGCTGCTGCGACGTCTTCTGACGCTGCTTTGTGTCGTCGTAGTTGTAGTAAATTCGAGGAAGCATCGACGAATGAATGAGGTTTGATGCCCTTTTGCGTGGGAAGAGTAAACGGGGGGAAGGAAAGCCGTGGAAAGATTTTGAAATGCGATTTTAAGTCGTCGAGTTGGACAGGAAGCAGGGAAAGGAGGCGGTCGTGGAAAACAAAACAAAAAGACAAAAAACACTAATTCGATCCGAGAAACTATAAATCTTGGTGCGGGGAAAATGCAAGATTAAAAATTTTTTTATTCTTTAAGAAATATTCAAGCCAGCTTCCAAGTAAACTAGGGGATTACGGTATAGTTAGTTTATAGAGTTTTGTTCTAGTTTTGATGTGAAATTGAACAAAATTGAGAAAAAAATTTCCAAAAAAATTATATATATTTTTTAACTTTGGTAATTTTCAAAATTTTTCAAAAAAATTTCCAAAACTTTTTCAGCGATTATTTCGATTTTTAATTGATAAAACACACTGGAAATTTACAAAAAACAACAAATTCAGATTCGGGAAATGTTTTGACACCAAAAAATGAAAACCCAAAATTTTTTTTTTGAAACAGAACATTTTTTTTCTGGAAAAATGTGTGTTTTTTTTAATGCGTCGTATTAAACTCACATTAACTTTAAAATTAAAAAAAAAAATTAAATACAAAAATTGAAACATTAAAAAATGGTTTTTTGCATTTTTTTTTGAAAAAGTTGGATTTTTTTCAAAATTTCAACTTTTTGGACATTTGTTTCTTTGTGAACATGTTAAGAAAATTGACAAAAAACTGTTAAAACACAATCAAAATTAGATTAAAAAAAGTAGACAAAAATTGAAAAAATATATTTTTTTCAAAAATTTTTCAAAATTGCAGAAACTGTAAAATTATTTTTGTAATTTTTATTTTTCTAAAACGTGCCAATAATCAGCCAAATACCGTAAATTCTCTGATAGAACGGTCCTACTAATAGAACGGCCCCTAAAATAGACCAGCCCTCCCAGGAGGGTAGTGAAAAATAGAACGGTTCTATTAGAGAATTTACGGTATGCAAAAAAAAATCTCCAAAATTTGAAAATTGCATCTTGCTTCCGATTTTCCGCTGGATCCATCCACATTGACTATGAGATTAACAAAAAAGGAAATAAACAAAAAACAAATGCAAACATCATCCAAAAAACGTTGATTAACAGCAAAAACACGTATTTTTTTGTCTTCTTTCTTCATCCATACAAGGCCAGACAAGGAGCACATTTGTTCACCTAATAACGGTGATGTCAGCTGGCTTGTGTGACATTTTTGGCAAATACGGCCAATTAGCCTTGGAAAAGAGGAAAAAAAATGAGTTGGTGGCGAGAAAATGAGTTTTCCTCGCAAAAATGTGATAAAAAAGCGAAGTATTCGGTTTTGGAACTGCTAAAAATGGAACTGCTAAAAATAGAACTGCTACCACATAGAACTGACAACCAAACAACGAAACAATGCCATTTTTATTGAAACTCTTGCTCTTCAGCGGATATTGTAGCAGTTGTATGTCGTAACAGTTTTTTTCTGCACCAGTTCTACTTTCGTAGAAGTTCCATCCTTGTTCAAGACGGTTCTAACGGTTCTAAACGGTTCTAACGGGTTTAGAAGTTCTAAAAGTGTTAAAACGAGTTTTCCCCATCAGAAAGTTTTAGAAAAACTACATATTCACTTTTAGAACCGTAAGAAATGGAACTGCCAAAATGGGACTGCTAGAAATAGAACTGCTTGGGAATAGAACTGTTACGCAGGCTTTGAGACATTGTCTTATTTCTGATACTCTCGACATTTTTCCGTCACTGTGGCAGTTCTATGCAGTAGCAGTTATATCTGTACCAGTTCTATTGTAGTAGCAGTTCCATACCGGTTCTAGACGGTTCTAACGTTTTTAACGGTTCTGAATGGTTCGAACGGTTCTAAGATGTTTCAAAAAGTTTTAACGGTTCCAAAAGCAAGAAAAAACATTTCCTCCAAGAAACGGTGATATAAAACCACACATTCGCTTTTAGAACCGTTAGAAATGAAACTGCTAAAAATTGAACTTCTGAAAATGGAACTGCTACGGCTATACAAACTGTTTCCCAGACGGCAAGAAACATTGTTATTCATTATAATTTCGCCTCCTTGTCGTCAACATAACTGTTCTACATCGTAGCAGTTCTATAGCGTAGCAGTTCCACACCGGTTATCTACGGTTCTAAATAGTTCTAACGGTTCCAAACCGTTCTAAGGTATAGAAGTCAAAATATCAGCTTCACCATGGGCAACATGATAACTAGGGGAGTGATCTTGCTGCTAAAATAGAACCGTCAACAATGGAACTGCTGAAAATGAAACTGGGAAGAATGGAACTGCTACAAAAATAGAAGGACAAAAGCTTCACTGTCTCGTCGTCTCTGTAGCCATTCTATTTGATGATGGTTCTGCGGGATAGAAAAACGACTTATTCACTTTTAGAACCGTTAGAAATGGAACTGCTAAAAATAGAACTGCTAGACAATGGAACTGCTACGATGACAGCGAAACAGTGTCTCTTTTGAATATTTTTGCCTTTATGTCGTCAGTGTATCAGTTCTACTTTCTAGCAGTTCCATTTTTAGCAGTTCCATTTTTAGCAGTTCTACCGCCGGAGCAGTTTCATACCGGTTCCAAACGGTTCTAAACGGTTCTGAAGGAATTTAACGATTTCAACAGTTCTATGAGCAAGAAAATGAGCTTTCTCCTCAAAAAATGATATAAAAAAGACAAATTCGCTATTAGAACCGTTAGAAATGGAACTGCTAAAAATGGAACTGCAATACAAGGGAACTGCTACGCGGACGGCGAAACAGTGTCTCTTTTGTATATTCTTGCCTTCATGTCATCAGTGTATCAGTTCTATTTCTTAGCAGTTTTGTTTTTAGCAGTTCTACCGTCGGCGCAGTTCCATACCGGTTCCAAACGGTTCTAAACGGTTCTCAACGGTTCCAACGGTTTTAAGCGGTTCTTAAAACAAGACGGCAAAGTACTGTTACTAAGCTGTAGCAGTTCCGTGCCGGTTCTATTTTCATAATGGTTATGAACGGTTCCAAACGGTTCTAAACGGTTCTACACAATTCTAAACGGTTCTAAACGGTTTTAAGCGGTTATAAACGGTTCTAGCGGTTCTAAACGGTGCCAAACGGTGCCAAACGGTTCTAATCGACAAAAAACTTTCAGATTGTGATCCACAACCACTCGGAAGCCAATGTTCGTATCCGGTGTCAATCTATCAAGTCTGATTTTCAAGACACTTTTCTCGGACCAATGGACGAAATGTCCTTCCAGTTCTACGACATTGATAGAGGTATGTAAAAGAAGGAGCGAGACGGAACAAAAGAAAAAAAAGGAAGGAAGGAAGGAAATAAGAATGTAACGTATATAACAACATGTGTCTTTTTTTTTCGTGTTTGGGAGAGAGTTTGTGAGCACTTGAGAAGAAAGAAAACCGAGAAGCACCGAGTAATGGGCGAGGGGATTATTCAGAAAACATAGGAGGGGGAAAAGTTAATTAGAAAAGAGAGAAGAGCAAATGATGTGTGAGCTGGACCATTCGGAGCATCTAGAGGGGCTCACAAAGCAATTTACTTTGCAATCAAAGGTGGAAAAAAATTTTGACCGCAGCAAAACCCGAACCCCCGGTGTCTAGTGCAGCAAGCAATGTAGCTAGCCACTCGGTCATCAAGCCAGCTTTATTAGGGCGCGCAAGGGCGTTGATATAGCGGCGGTGTGTGGGCGGCCGCGAAAAGAAGACGCAGAAGGAAAAGTGTGGAAATAGCGTGTGAGGAAGAGAGAGTGGTAGAGAAAGAAAGAAAAAGGGTGTAAAAACGTGGTTTTTATTGATTTTTGATGGACTAGTAGATATCCATAAAAATGCAGTTTCAATGCAATTACCTGGAAAACTATCAAAAGAATGTGAGTTTTAGTGTGTTTTTTGTATCTGAACAGGAAAAGGTCTTACTGTAGTTTTTAAAAGCGCGTGACATAAAAAATTTTCGTTTCGCCCAATTTTTGCTTAAAGTGCTATATTTTCTGTTTTCAATTCATTTTTAGCTAAACTTGAAGCACGGTGAGACAGATATTGTGTTTTCAATCGACTTGCGACATGAGAACGCGAGACTCCGCCCACTTATTTGTGCGCTACCTGTCTGCGTCTCTTCAAATATCACTGTGTTCGCGTGGTCGCGCAAAAATAAGTGGGCGGAATCTCGCGTTCTCATGTCGCAAGTCGATTGAAAATACAATATGATGGGAAAAATGGGGTTAGAAAATATGAAAAAGTGAACAATTGGAAAAATTTTTTTTTCAAAAAAAAGGTGTAAGAACGTGAGATCAAACCAACAAAAACGCCACCTACACCTTCCTGCCACCATTTCTAATCGCTTGGAAACGCGCGGGCGCTCGCAAAAAAAAAAAACGCCTCGTGAAAAACAGATTTTATGCACTAGGAGCACGCAAATTCGCAGAGCTCAATTTTTGCTGAATGTGGATATAAACATAAATAATGCGTTTTAGAAACTTCTAGAAATGTGTTAAACAACTAACAAATGAGAAAAAATTGAAAAAAATTTTTAAAATTTTATTTTTATTTTTCAAAAAGTAAAACTTTTACATGCTTGCTATTTATTCTATGCCACGCGCTGCAAAAATTGCGTCATTTTGAGTTATTTAACCCCATGCATCTTATATGCCTCATATATGCCTTCTCATGGATTAAGGGTGCAAACTATATGAAAACTCATTTGAAAACGAGCAAAAAGTGTTCTCATCTGCATTTTTTGCAATTCAAATCAAATCGTTCAACGTTGCTTGCGATTCGCTTCAGAATTTTAAATTATTTTTTTTTCGCCGAAATTCACGAAAAAAAAAGCGCCAAAAAAGTGCTATATGGCTATTAGCCGTTGAAAAAATATGTTTGCCATCGCAAATTGCAGATTTGTAACTATCTCTGGCGCCAAATTGGCATCTAATCAGCAATCAGCGCAGGTGCCGCGGTAATCCGGGTGAATTTCACGGGAATGGGCATGTGTTCGGTACCCGAGCGACATGCAAGCGGCCCGCAAGCGGCCCTTACAATTAGCCATCAAAAACGGAGTGCATTCATTGCTGCCTGCCGGTGGGTGTGCGCCCCGCAGCTTTATCATTTCCCTAACGTACCCTCACCAGATATGGCTTAATGGCCGAGTGGCTAGTCTTTTTGGTCGCCGCGCAAACCATCCAGGTTCGAGTCCTGGGCTGGTAATATCATTTTTGCGTCACATTTTCTGTACAAAGAACATAAAACGTTCAGGAGACGCTCACTTTTGGTGCGACGCGTACGGTCTTTTCGGCTTCTCCGAGACGTTCGACGTATTCGGCAGAAGTGCTCCAAGCAAGAGGAATCAAACGTGGTGAGTTGGAATGACAGGAAAACATGTTTTCATCATTCAATTCCGGTTACGTAACTTAATGGTCCCAAAGCCGGATATTCGAGTCTGCAGCCATTTCATTTTCGAAGTTATTTTGGAAGCAGAAGCAGAAGGAGGGGGAGGAGGCGGAGGGACCTGGGAAAACACGTAAATGTTTGTGTTTTGGAAGTAAAGTCTCCGTCTCTTGACTTTCATCGGTGTCTCATCCAGGTTACACGCCTCCCCCGTCGTCCAATGCGCCATCAAGTTCGTCGGATAATGATATTATTTTTTCACTCGAAAATTTACTATACTAAGAAATTCGAATCATCATCTGATTATTCAGGATGATACCGTCATTTAAATCCAGAAACGAGGCCTTTTTGTCAAAAAATGACCGAGCCTTACAAGGGACTTTCGAAATGGTAAGGGTTCAGAATTTTCTATAAATTGGCATACTAGTACTTTCGAACATCCTGTACACGAATATCATAGTGGTTATCTGCAGAGATTCCTCCAAGTCTGAAAATTTTTGGTCTGAAAATTCTAGGTTTTTCCACCACATTTTGCGCCTCGCGCTCTCCCATTTTCTTCACTGCTACTTTTGAAGTAGAATCGGCAAGCAGGGATGGGTGAGTGGGTAGCGCAGTTGAATGGTAATTATGAGTTCACGAGTTCGAACCCACCTTTCTTTTTTTCTTGTTTATTTTTCGTTTTACACTTATTTTTTGGTCAGATGTTGGGAAAAATAATTTAATTTTTTCAACATTTTTATTGCGTTTTAAATTGATTTTTTTTTAGTTTGGAAGTATTCAGGAAGTTCTTGAAAATTCTATACTGTTCAAGAAAATTCCAGAAAGTTTCAGAAATTCCCTCTGGGAGCTTCTTGCAAATTCTTCGAATTTTCTAGAACTTTATTTTCGATCAGTATAAATCGATCAGGTCAGCTATTGCTGATTATATCATTATGGTTTATGAGTCAGTCAAGAATGAAACTTATCAAATTTCCACAAAAGAATATTTCACAAGTTTTGAAGATGATATCAAAGATACAAGTAGGTTTCGTATTCAAATTAAAGAAAAACCATACTTTTGTTGCAGCCTTGTCTCCTGATGATGAAGTCTCTCAAAATGGTAGTCTATAAAGACGCAGTGCAGCTCTCTGGCAAGCCCAATCTGATCCGATTCTGCCATGGCAAGCTTGTCGAACTGGACAAAGTTCCAAATATGAAGTTTCATACATGAATATATTCAAGAACTTCCTGAATATTTCCAAACTTAAAAAAATCAATTTAAAACGCAATAAAAATGTTGAAAAAATTAAATTATTTTTCCCAACATCTGACCAAAAAGTAAGTGTAAACCGAAAAATAAAAAAGAAAAAAAGAAAGGTGGGTTCGAACTCGTGAACTCATAATTACCAGTCAACTGCGCTACCCACTCACCCATCCCTGCTTGCCGAAGCTACTGCAAAGGTAGCAGTGAAGAAAATGGGAGAGCGCGAGGCGCAAAATGTGGTGGAAAAACCTAGAATTTTCAGACCGAAAATTTTCAGACTTGGAGGAATCTCTGCAGATAACCACTATGATATTCGTGTACAGGATGTTCGAAAGTACTAGTATGCCAATTTATAGAAAATTCTGAACCCTTACCATTTCGAAAGTCCCTTGTTAGGGTTTTAAATATGCGCCAAGTGCCGTGGGTTATGCAACTTGAAGAGTTGCTTTTTTTCTTCGAAATTTTGTATCTATTAAAGTCACACACAGTTCCTGAAATAAATGTGTGATCAAAAGAAATTAAAATGAGATTGCATAACCGTAAAACGCTTAAAAAATATTTTTCAAAAAAAATTTAATTTTTTAATTTTTTAATTTTTTTTTCTAAAAATAATAAATTTGGACGCTGTTTGATATTGTGAAAACAAAAAAAAAATTGAAAAAAAATTGCACTTTTTTTGTTTTCACAATACATTGCACGTTTTTTTTTTGAAAATGATTACACTGATAGCAAATATGGCATTTTACTGGCAAAAAAATGAGAAAAAAAAATGTTTTTTTTTTTCAAAATTTTCAGCAATTTTTAATGGTGAAATTGGTATGAAATTTCTGAAAAAAAATTTTTTTTTTCAATTTTGACAAAAATTCAAAATTCAAATTTTTCCAAATTTTGTTCTAAAAATGAGGCGTTTTGAGCATTTTTTGTGAAATCTCTCATCCCCCATAGTCAAAAACAATCAACAACTGCAAAAATTTCGTAAAATAAAGAGTACGTAGACACGTGAATTGACGCGCAAATGCAAAAATTGCTTATTTTCCAACTTTTTTCCGAAGAAATGTGGAATTTCGGGCGGATTTAGTAAAATAAATTTAAAAAGTGTCAAAAATTGCCGAAAATGCCGTAAAATTAAATGCCGAGTACTCAAGCACGTGAATAGACGCGCAAATATCATTTTTCCAATTTTACATGAAAAATATGGAATTTTTGGCTATTTTTGGGAAAATTAGTTTTTAAAATTTCAAAATAAGTCAAAAATTGCAAAAAATGTTGTAAAATGTAATGCAGAGTACGCAAACACGTGAACTGACGCGCAAATTCAAAAATATCTCATTTTTCAAAATTTTCTTCCTTAAAATGTGGTGTTTTGAGCAGTTTTTGTGAAGTTGCATTGTTATGTGGTCAAAAATAATTAATTGAAGTTGAATGAAGAAAATAAAAAATATATTTGAAAAATTTGAAATTTTTTTGAAATTTTTTTTTAATTTTTTTAAAATTTGAAAACTATTTTAGAGTTTTGCATCAAATTCGGTCCATTAACGAAAAAATTCTGTGTGAAAATCAAAAAAAAAAAATCAAAACCCCGTTAGAAAAATTGGCAAAAAAAAAACAGTTTCAACACTTTTTTAAAAAAATCCAAAAAAATTTTTTGACACTTTTTTGTTTAAAATTTATAAAGAATAACCTTTAAAACCTTTGAAAATAGCCACACCATCGCTGCCCAACGCCCAAAATACCAGCACGCTCTATTGAAAATGGCGCCAAATTTGAATAGTGTATTTAGCGATTTTTTCGGTTTTTTAGGTTTTTTCGGTCCTTTTTTGTCAGTAATTAAACTTTAAAAGGAAAGAAAAATAGTGGATGAATATAGACAAAATACCTTTTAACTTGAAAAATAAGTGGGCGCGAAAATCGAAAAATTAAAATTTTGAAAAAAAAAACAATTTTTTAATTTTTTTTTTTTCACAAAATTTTGAAACAGAAAAAAATGTTTCATTAAATTTTGAAAAACACGTTTTTAAGCAATGTCCTTCTAAAACCTCTCTAAACCCCTCCAATCTCAGGTACCTTCGCAACGACGGTCTCTATCTGGACAACCAACAGGCTCGCCAACGCCAATGGCAATGGGTGTACCCGCCACTGGACTCGTACGCCATTGACACTTTGGCGGCCGCCGACATTCCACCACTTCCCGTTTGGGTTTCGTTCTAAATATCCGCTGCCTTTTGTTTGTTTTTCTACTCGTTTTTTTTTCAAGTTGTGTCAAATCGTGAAGGAAATAAAATCCGCATGTGTTTCGTTTCGCACTTTGCATTATTTGTTCATCCTTAGTGACAACCAGATACCAATTTTTTTTTGTTTTTTATTCTCTCTTTCTTTCTATCTCTGCGTCTCTCTCTCCTTCTCCAAATCCCCCAATACAGAAAACCATAGACTTAAGACAGAGCACGATAATTTCCAATTTTGAAATGAAATGGCTAATTTTAGAAAAACAATAAAAGAGGCACTAAGAGAGCTAGAGAGACGCCGAGAAAAAGAGAGAAAAGAAAACGATGGTGTCAAGTGGGGGATCACGAAAAACTGAGACCCCCTCCCCTCCCCTCACCCACTTCTACCATCAAGTGTTATTGCAATTATTATTTTTATCTTTTGTCATTTTCATCGTTTTCGCCCATTTTTAACATTTGCGCGTTGTTTCACGTGTCTGCGTACGTGAAAATGTGGTAAAGTTAGGCGGAGAGTACGCAGACACGTGAATTGACGCGCAAATGTCTTTTTTAATTTTGGCGGCATTTTTTGGAAATCTCTCTCCCCCATGATCAAAAATAACCAACAATTGCAAAAACTTCGTAAAATTTAATGCAGAGTACGCAAACATGTTAATTGACGGCCAAATGCCATTTTTTCAATTTTACACGAAAAATAATGTGGAATTTTGTGCGGATTTGGTAAAATATGTTCAAAAATTATCAAATAATGCTGAAAATGTCGTAGAATGTAATGCCGAATAAGCAGGCACGTGAATTGACGCGCAAATACCATTCGTCAATATTTTCCCTTAAAATGTGGAGTTTTGAGCAATTTTTGTGAAATCTTTTCCCCCACAATTTCAAAAAATGCCGAAAATTGAAATAAATATTGTAAAATGTAATGCAGAGTACGTAGACACGTGAAACGAGGCGCAAATGCAAAAACAACTATTTTTCAAATATTTTTCCGAAAAAATGTGGAATTTCGGGTTGATTTGATAAAATAAATTCAAAAATTGTCAAAAAGTGCCGAAAATTGCGTAAAATTAAATGTCGAGTACGCAATCACGTTAATTGACGCGCGAGTGCAAAAGTGTTTATTTTTCAAATTTTTTTCCGAAAAAAAGTGTCATTTTGAGCGGATTTGGTGAAATAAGTTCAACAAATGCCAAAATTTGCCGAAAATTTCGTAAAATTTAATGCAGAGTACGCAAACACTTGAATTGACGCGCAAATACCATTTTCCAAACTTTGTACGAAAGTTTTGACAATTTGGGTAACTTTAGAAATTTCTCATTCAGATAGATTCAAAAATTGTCAAAGATTGCCGAAAAAATTGTAAAATGAAGTGCGGAGTATGTAGACACGTGAATTGCCGCGCAAATGCCTATTTTTCAAATTTTATTCCAAAAAAGTGGATTTAGTGGCATTTTTTGTGAAATCTTTCTTACCCAGTAGCATAAAACAGCCGAAATATGCTAAAATGTCGTAAAGTTAAATGCAATGTACGCAGACACATGAAACGACGCGCAAATGCAAAAATAGCTCATTTTTCAGTTTTTTCCAGTTTTTTGCAACTTTTGTAAATTTTTTTTCCTCACGAGTTCAAAAAATGCCGGAATTTGCAAAAAGTGTCGTAAAATAACGTGCCAAGTACGGAAACACGGAAATGACGCGCAAATGCAAAAATTGCTTATTTTTGGCATTTTTTTCCTTTAAAATGTGACAATTTTAGAAATTTTTGTCGAATTCCATTGTTATGTGGTCAAAAATAACGCAGAACTGAATTAAAAAAAAACGTTTTTAAAACAATTATTGTGTTTTCAATCGACTTGCGACATGAAAACGCAAGTCTGCAATCACCGTTCTGTCTGCGTCTCTTCAGATAGCATTGTGATTGCGTGGTCGCGCACAAAAAAGTGGGCGGAGTCTCGCGTTCTCATGTCGCAAGTCGATTGAAAACACAATAAAAAAACATTTTTTTTTAATTGCTTTTCACGTAAAACTATATAAATGCCGCGTACGCAGACCCATCAAAAACCTTTCAGATGCTCATAATACTCACAATTTTGCTCTACCTCGCCCCAACCGACGGGATAATGACAATCCGAGACGGTCGGGCTCCGCCCTGCCAACTTCCTCCCTTCACAAACCTGTTGCCACTAAATTCGAGAAGAGAGTTGCGCAAAATTTGGGCAGGTTTTCATTCGACAAATTCCGCGAAAAAGTGTGAAAGGTTTGGTTTTTTTGCAAGTTAAAAAAATTTGTTTTTTAAAGTTTTTTTGAAAAAAATTAAAAAAAAATTATTTGTCTGTATTTGCACTTTTCTCAGCTGTAATCCACCCAATTGTTTTCAGACAACTCGCTCAAACCAAAGAGCTCATCGCAGGACTCCCTGAAGAGATAAAATTCAAAATTTTGGACTACGATCGTCCGTCAACGAGACCCGAACAAAAGGGTACCAATTTTCTGGCAGGCTTGTCCGATGAGCAGACTAAAATGTTTTCCGGGGTTGGTTATATTAGGAAATCAATAAAAACGCTGTAACTTATTTTCAGATAATGTCAAACCGCTCGATCACCCACGAGATGCGCTACGACCTGTTGAGAAATTGGGCTTCCGAGTTTCTGGATCTCGACGCTATTAGCCAAGTGGAACAGTTTATTGCTTTTCAGCAACAAAAAAATAAAAGCTTTAAGCAAAAGGTTTGGGATTTGGTGGCAAAAAAATTAAAAAAAAATGTTTTTTGAAAATTTGTTTTTGTTGAAATTTTTAAAAATTAGAAAAAAATTGTTTTCGAAAAATGGGATAATAATCTTTGTGTTTAGAACTGTTTCAATTAAATTATTGAGTTATTCAACAAAAAACATATCCAAAAACAGCGAAATTTTGAATTTTTCAAAAAAAAAATTCAAAATTTTTTTTGAAATTTCTTTTCCAAAATTTTAAATATTTTCCATGTTTTAAAGCTAATTTTCAAAACATTTCCAGATTGACAAGCTCTCCCCAGAAGCCAGAATTGCACACGATCGTCTTGAATCGCTACGTCGACTCAAACAAGACGTGTACAGTAACCTGACAGAGAGTGCCCGAGGCGAGTTGGCCAGTTTGTACCGCGCAAAATGTCCACGTGGCAGTATTTATGAGACGAGTGATTTAGATGCGGAGGAGATACAGTTGGCGTGTTCTGTTGGTGAGTAAAAAATTTAAAAAAATTAAAAAAAAAATTTTTTTTTGCAAAAAAATTTTTTTTGTTGCATTTTTTCCTCAATTTTATTTTCCAAAAGTTCAGACGACCGTATTCCACTATTCCGAACGACTACCCTGCCCACTACCACTGTGACAGAGCCTGAAACTACCACAGAAGAAGAGAGGACCACAACGACAACTGGGGCGACCACGACGGATTCAACAACTACGACCACTACAACTATGGCGCCAACTACACCCACAACTACACCAACAACAACAACTACCCCCACAACAACACCAACCACCACAACAACACCAACCACAACAACAACTACAACACCAACCACCACTACCACCCCACCAATCGCCGAGCCCGCCACCATTAGTACGGACGAGTTTTTGTGGGTAAAATTGACGAGACCGCCTACAACTACACCAACAACTACACCAACTACTACATCACCAAAACTGTCATTTGAGATCGAAAAAGCCAACACTACAGTACCCCGAAGACCCAGCCAGGTCGGGTCGATGTTTGTGGCGGATCCAGACAGGTTGACCGACTTGCTCAGGAAGATTTTCAGTCCAAGGGATTAATTTGTGATGCAAACGCGCTTTATTTGGTAGCAATTTTATGCCGTAGCAGATCCATAGGCTAGCAGTTCCATTTGGTAGCAGTTCTATTTGATAACAGTTTTCTTTCATACCGTTAGAGTCGCTAGAACCGTTTAGAACCGTTTAGAACCGTTTAAAAGCGCCTGGAACCGTTACAAATTGTTTGGAACAGTTAAGAACCACCTAGAACCATTTGGAACCGTCTGGAACCGTCTAGAACCGTTTAAGCCGTTTAGAACCGTTTAGAACTGTTTAGAACCGTTTAGAACCGTTTAGAACTGTTTAGAACTGTTTAGAACCGTTTAGAACTGTTCAGAACTACCTAGAACCGTTTGGAACCGTTTAGAACCGTTTAAAACTGTTTAGAACCGTTTAGAACCTTCTAAAACCGTCTAAAACCGTTTGGAACCGTTTAGAACCGTTAGAAGCGTCCAGAGCCGTTGAGAACCATCTAGAACCGTTCGAACTGTTTATAACCATCTAGAACCGCCTAGAACCGTCCAGAGCCGTTCGAAACCAGGTTTGAACCGTCTAGAACCGTTTAGAACTGTTTAGAACCGTCTAGAACCGTCTAGAACCGCATAGAACCGTTAAAAACTGTTTGGAACCGTTTAGAACCGTTTAATCCGTTTAGAACCGTTTAGAACCGACTAGAACGGTTAAAGCGTTCGAAACCGTCTAGAACCGTCTAGAACAGATAGAAGCGTCAAGAGCCGTCTAGAGCTGTTTTGAGCCGTCTGAAACCGTCTAAAATTGTTGAGAACCGTTATAACCGTTGAGAACCGTTTAGAACCGTTTAGAACTGTTTAGAATCTTCTAGAACTATCTAGAACCGTCTACAACCGTTTAGAACAGTTAGAAGCGTTTAGAACCGGTTAGAACCGTCTAGAACCGTCTAGAACTGTTTGGAACCGTTAGAAGCGTCTAGAGCTGTTCTGAGCCGTTTAGAAACCGTTTGATAGCAGTTCTATGGTGTAACAGTTCTGTTTGGTAGCAGTTCCATGACTTACACTTAGGCACCGCAAAAGGAGGGGGCGGAGCCTTTCAATTTTTTCTCCTCGCTTTTATTTTGAGAGTTTGCGCTCCAGTAGCCCGAATACTATTAACATAATTATGCATACCGGAATGTTTCCATACGTAATTTTTCACGCAGAATTGATTGGTGATATCAGATTTGACTGAAAATTTCAATTTTAAGGCGAAATTTTCAAAAAACTGAAACGACGATCAGAAAAACGTTCTAAAATTATCTATGGAGGTCTCTGTCACGGCTTGTTTTTATATTTCTGATAAATTTTTATACGGGGAATTCGATTTTTGCATCAGATCTCCTCTATCAACCAAAAATATCTGAAAATTTTCAGCGATGACCCCATTTTTTTATTGTCGAAATCGATAAAAGAGATCTTCGAGATTAGGTGTATAAAATTTTGAATCATTTGAGACATTTTAAAACACTTTTTGCTCTAAAAGTATGAAAGTGGTTTTTGAAAAATGGAAGTTTTTTGCTTTTTTCTCTATTATGGAAGTCTCTGTCACGCGAGTTACTATCATCATTCGATTCTGCAGAAAATTTACTATTGAATGATGTAATAAAATCGAAAATAACTATGTCGGCGATATCTGAAAAGGTTGATTTTTCGGACCTGAAAGTACTTTTTTCATACTGAAACGTGTCAGAATAGAAATTTTAAAGAGAGGCGGGCGATCCAGCGGGGACTCGCCTTTATCATCAAACTTGAACGAGCAGCGAGACACGCGTGTGTGGCCGAACGGTTAGTCGTCTCGCACCACATTTTTGTTGCCGGGGTTCATTGCCGCGCGCCCGCACACTCTGCCCCGCCCCCTCCAGCGAGGAGAAAATCAGTACTTCGGGAGGCCAACTTTGAAGAGCCAAAACTCAAGAATCACTGAACATTTTGAAACGAAAATTTGGGAACATGCTAATATGAGTAACTGGAATCTATTTTTGTCGACAGTTTGGCGAAACTCTTATGTTTTAGAAACACGTTGCGGTACCTACTTACACTTGTTAGAAATTATATGCTCTAGCAGTTTTATTTTTTAGCAGTTCTACCCCGTAGCAGTTCTAATTCGTAGCAGTTCTATAATTTAACAGTTCTACTTTGTTTATCAGTTCTCATTCTTAGCAGTAGCAGCTCCATTTGGTAACAGTTCTATTTTGTATCAGTTCTTCTTCGTAGCAGTTCTATTTTCAACAGTTCTACTCTACAAATAAAGCGCGTTTGCATCGCCGCGTACACAGTACACATATTTATTTATTTATTACATTTTTTGTTTTCAATTTTCTTGCCGGTCGCAGTAAAAACATGGACCACGCCCACTTTTGAGTGGGCGTGGCCACCTCAAAATTTCGATGCTTTTTTCATGAATTTTTTAAAGATATCTTTGTAATTTTGCAATACGCAGTGCGTTACTTTGGAGCGTCGTTGTAAAAAAAAATATTCTTAAACGATGCTCCGAAATTCCGCACTGCGCGGTGTTTAGACAAATGCAGTTTTATCGATAATTGTTGATAAAACTTGAGCAATTTGTTGGTAATTGTTGAAAGTTGTGGAAAACATTTGAAAATTCTCAGAAACTTTTAGAAAAAAAAATTAGAAAATTCAAAAAAATTCAAAAAAAAAAAAAAATTTTTTTTCCAAAATTTTCAGAAAAATAGCGTGAATCCAACTGTTACTGGCAAAAAAAAATTAACTCATCACACTTTCTCTCAAAACTCTCCCATCCAGGTCCCTCCCCATTGTTCTTTCATATCATTTGGCTTTAACACAAAACAAATCAATAAATTTATTAAACGTACTTATTTGAGCATACATAAATAAGAGGTACAAAACATCTAAATTCTTCAAAATCACCTATCGATTAGCAGATGATGTACAAATACAAAAATTGACATGGTTAAAACGAGGAAAGACGAGAGAATACTGTGGGAAGGGGCGGGGCGAGAAACGGGTAGGAATTTTTTGAAATACAAAACAAATCACAATACTTTTTTTGCTCAGGGGAAGGGTGACACTCGTTTGTGGGTGTGTATGTGTGTTTGGATGTGAATGAACTCTTTAGAGTCCAACGGCTCCAGAATTAAAGTAATTTTTCGGGTTCGACATCCGGCGCAGACGATTCATCAGGGGCATCCCCCCACGCCCAGTTGATGCAGGAGAAACGTTTCCGTGCCAGCCCGACGCTGCCTGAAAAGTTTTTTAAAATGATTTTTCATCGAAATTTTCGTTTTTTGTTGGTTTGACTAAACTAGGCGCAGTGCGGAATTATGGAGTGTTATTGTTTTTTTCTTGCATAAATAAAACTTGATTTTAGAAAGCTCTCTGATTGAAAATGACCCTCACAACCATAAAAAAAGGAAACATCGAAAAATTCGTCGCGTCTCGAAATCTGATTGGCTAATCTGGGCGCGGTGCGGAATTTCGGAGTGTCGTCACTTGTTTTGTGAGAAAAAACATGGATTCAAGATAAACTCTGAATGAAAATGGTCCTAACAACCATAAAAACCAAAGAAATATCGATAAATTCGTTGAAAAATCAATTGGGCTAAACTAGACGCGCAGTGGAATTTCGGAGGGTCGTTTTCATAAAAAAAACTTGAACTTACTATTAGAAAGCTTTTTAACTAAAAAAATACGCGGAAAACCGCAAACGTTCCCAAAAAATCGATAAATTCGCCGAAAAATCAGTGTGGCTAAACAAGGTGCAAATTGGAATTTGGGAGGATCGTTGTTAATGAGAAAAACTTGAATTTAAGAAGGTTCATTAATAAATATGTCATTAAAACAACAAAACTAAGGGAAAAATCGATAACGTCGGCGGAAAATCTGCTTGGCTAAACTAGGAGCGAAGCGGAATTTTGGAGTGTCGTTACTCGTTTTTGTGAGGAAAAAAAAACATAAATTTAATATACACTCCAAATGAAAATGCCGCTAACAACCGCAAAAACAGAAGAAAAAACGAAAAGTTGCTCAAAAAATCAGTTGGGCTAAACTAGGGGCGGAGCGGAATTTCTTAGTGTCGTTGTTTGGGAGATAAACTTGATTTTAAACACGTACAGGTAAAATGACACCAACGAGGGCAAAAAATCACAGAGAAATCGAAAAATTCGTCGAAAAATCTGATTGGCTAAACTAGACGCGGAGTGGAATTTTGGAGTGTCGTAATTTTGTTTAAAAAAAAAGAAAAACTTGCTTTAAGGCGCTCTATTGATGAAAATGCCGCCAAAAATCCCAAACGTTCCCAAAAAAACGCCGAAAAATCCGTTCGGCTAAACAAGGCGCGAAGTGGAATTTCGGAGTGTCGTTGTTCGGGAGAAAAATATGAATTTAAAAAGCCCATATGTGAAAATGCGACAAAAACCACAAAAATACGGGAAAATTCGATAAATTCCTCAAAAAGTCAGCTATGTTAAACTAGGTGTGGGGTGGACCTTCGGAGTGTCGTTGGTTTTTTTTTTTTGCGTGAATAAAACATACTTTTAAGATACACTCTTAATGAAAATGCAGCTAGCAACCGTAAACCGTTTTTTTTTTGCCCTGAAAATTAAAAACAACGACACTCCAAAATAACGCCCTGCGCATAGTTTAGCCGAATTAATTTTTTCGCTTTTGATTGGCAAAATCCGGAAATTTTAGCTAATTACTGACAATTTTACGGCTGAAAAAGCAAAAACAAGTTGTTAAACAATCAATCCGCTATATAAAACTTTTGCTCCTAATTAGACAGACCCACCTGTATGATACGCAGCCTTTGTCGATAGTTATTGGCTCGTGTGTGATCATTGATGATGGCCTGAACGTACGAAGACGGAAACCATCCTCCCAGCGCATCACCAACTCGTTCTCCGTACAACCAGCCTAGAAATTTTTGCCAGTTTTAGGGACATTTCGTTTTTTCAACTTTTGATTAGAGATCCCATAAAAAGCCACGCCCAGAGTTAAAAAAAAAGAAGAAAAGTGAGACAAACCATCAGGCATCTTTCTCAAAATATTGAGCGTGTCGCCGATTCGTAACGCCAGCTCGTCATTTTGCGATGGTTGGTACGAGTGGACGACGACGGCTTGTGGACAATCCCATTCCGCGTAGATTTTCTCTTCCGGGTTAGTAGACTGAAAAGTTGGAGAGGTTGGGTTAACCCGGGTATGTTAAAAAGAAAACATTCAAACAATACATATTATTGAAATTTTGTCATGCACGGCACGGCACGGTCAACTAGACGTATCTTTTTTCAAAAACTGGTTCTTAGAATTCTGTGAAACTTTGCCACAACTTTCTCCAAAAATATCTCTATTTTGTGATGATAAAATCATAGGCGGTTTATGACTTGGTTTTTGAGAAAAAATAGAAAATACCGTAAAAACTCTAATAAGCCTTTATATTGTTTCATTTTGTCACAACTGCCGGATATTTAAAGGTATGCACACCAAACATGCCTGCTTGGTTAGAAAGTTTTTTGCTGAGTTTGGTATGCAAATCTCTAAATATCCGGCAGTTGTGATGAAATTATATAATAGAAGGGCATGCCATTCTATTAGAGTTTTTACGGTATGAAAAAAAAACTTGAAACATTTTTTTTCGAAAATTTTTTTTTCTCAAAAACAAATTCTTATAATTTCCTGAAACTTTGACACAAGGTTCTTCGAAAAAATTTCTAATTTTTGGTATTAAGCTTGTAAATGGTTCATGACTTGGTTTTTGTGGAAAATTATAAAATTTTGATAAAAGAAAAGAAATTTTGCCAGAACACTTTATAAAATTTACTCTATTTTTGATGTTAAAATTATTGATGGTTTATGTCTTGGTTTTTGAGAATAAAAATTCAAAATTCTGAAAAAAATTTTCAAAAAAATTGAAAAAAAAAACAAATTTTTTTCTCGAAAACCGATTCTTAGAATTTTTTGAAATTTTGCTATAACGTTCTACAAAAAAGTTCCTATTGTTTAATACTAAAACCATATATGGTTTATGACTTTATTTTGGAAAAAATTGAAAAATTCAAAAAAATTTAAAAAAAAAAGAGAAAAATTCAAACAAAAAAAATGTTTTTCTCTTTCTGAAATTTTGCCACAACGTTCTACAAAAAATTTTCTTTTTTTTTAATACTAACATTATATATGGTTTATGACTTTATTTTGGAAAAAATTGAAAAATTCAAAAAAATTTAAAAAAAAAAAGAGAAAAATTCAAACAAAAAAAATGTTTTTCTCTTTCTGGAATTTTGCCAGAACACTTTATAAAATATACTCTTTGTTTTTTGATGTTAAAATTATTGATGATTTATGTTTTGGGTTTTGAAAAAAAAAATGCAAAATTCTGAAAAAATGTTCAAAAAAAAACTCTAGAATTTTCTGAAACTTTACCACATTGTTTTTTCAGAAAATTGTCTATTTTTTTATTGTAAAATCACAGACGTTTTATGACTTGGTTTTTGAGAAAAATTACATTTTTTTTGGGTCTAAACTTGTTGTTAGTCTGTATTTAGGTGTTATCGTTTTTTCTTTTTGAATTTGTGTTTTTTTGTCCTAAAAGTATAATTGTAAGACTGAAGATTTCCCTAGACCACGTCTTGTTAGTGGTGCCGTGTCATGTCTATAACGTGATCCACCACTAAGCTTTCCACCATGAACGGGCCGTCCGAAAACGTACGTTACCCGTCCGGAGAACGGGTGTCCGGTCTGCATTTTGACGCGCCGGTGTTTGCACACTCCACCCATTATTAGACGAGTTGGAAGTCGGTTGATCAAAAATTTTCTCAACGTTGAGCACATTGATCTCGATTAAAAAATGTTTTCTTTTTATTTTCACGCGGGCATTTTTCTTTTTCCCCGGGGATCGGACGGCCCTTTCCCCGAACGGGTCGGACGGGCAAAAAACGCCCGTATCGTCTCAATTTTCTTGCCGGTTATAGTGTTCACAGTAATGCAGAGACCACGTGAAAAAATTAAGACAATATAAATACTCGGTGCAAAGCGCTGCGAATGCGCTCTAATCGCACAGCACAGCGACGAGAGAGTAGAGAAAATTGAGAGAGTGCCCGTGGCCGATGCTTCGCTCTGATTTTTCTGTGCGATCGGAGCGAATTTGCAGCCGAATTTTTCGATATTTTTCATTTATTTTTAAAAAGTTTTAAGGGAT
This sequence comes from Caenorhabditis japonica, assembly GCA_963572235.1. Taxonomy (NCBI): domain Eukaryota; kingdom Metazoa; phylum Nematoda; class Chromadorea; order Rhabditida; family Rhabditidae; genus Caenorhabditis; species Caenorhabditis japonica. Next base: position 17,070,937 of record OY754343.1, on the reverse strand, counting down.
TTTTAGCAAATTTATCAAGCACTTTATGCCACCACCACCACCGTCAAAAATAAAAAAGCACACCCCCCCCCTCCCACCCAACTTACCGTAGGCGGACGAACAGCACTCAGCCATCTCTCCCGATCAGTCTCACTATCCGCCGAGAGCAACAACTCGGTCTGCTTCTCCCTCGCATTCCTCATCAAAGTGCACAAAAACAAGTGCGGCCTACCAACCAAATTGCTCACAGCCCCCATCGGAATCTTTGGGTTATCCGGCTCAATCGGCTGCATGTCAACAAATCGACGAGCCGCGTAGTCTTTACAGACAAACGTTCCATTCAGCTTCTTCTTCGTTATCATAATCATATCGGAGAACAGAAAAACGTGCAACGTTCTTGCCTTCTGACGGCTCTGTAGGATATTGGAGGAACGGCGTTCCACCAGTTGAGTCAGCACACCTTTTTTGACAAGGTAACGGCTATTGGAGACCAGTGGGATGCGCTTGAGGTCCGCGTCTTTGTAGACTAGACGGCGATCGATTTCGAGCAATTGCTCAGTTCTCTCCATCCGCCGGGCTCCCTCATTGCATTCCCTGACCACTCGATTAGAAGATGTCAGGGCTTCAGTGGCAGTTTTGTAACGATCGTCAGTGGTGGAGATACGGTCGAGAATGGCGTAGAGAAGAAGTGGATATCTAGTGATTCTCTGCATGGGGAGCATCAGAAAACTTCTCATATCAAGTCCCTGACACTGTTTATTCTCCTCTAACCGCTGCACGGCGGCCAGAAAACCGGCGTTATCTGATTTCAATCTTCGCAGTGTTCGATCTTGATACACTTGGTTGGAACAGTATTTGATGTACACTTCAAAGTGTTTTTCAAAGTGTTCTAGCAGAATGTCGCAAATGTCGTCCAGGATCAGGTTTTCTTCTAGGCGATTTTCCAGGTCGCAGAGTAGTCTGAAAAATTGGTTTTTTAAAATTTGAATTAAACATTTAACTGTTTCTGTTTTGAGAGCATTGTTGACCAGTTTATAAAAATTTTGTGGCGCATTTTTTATGCATTTTGGCATTTCTGAGGCATTTTTTGGCATTTTAGTTAAAATGTTTCTCAAAAACGAATTCTTAGAATTCTCTGAAATTTTGTCAAAACGTTCTTTAAACAATGCTTCATTTTTTATTATCAAAATTATAGACTGTTCATGACTTCATTTTTGAGAAAAATCACATAATATTGAAAAAAAAACTCGAAAAAAATGTTTTTTGGAAAAACATTTTTTTTCTCGAAAACTAGTTCTTAGAATTTTTTGAAACTTTAGCACATTTTTTTCCTTAAAATTTACTATTTTTTGGTACTAAATTTGTATATGGTTTATGACTTCAATTTTGAGAAAAATTGAAAAATTTTTAAAAAGTGAAAAATTAAAAAAAAAAAAAACTTTTTTTCTCATAAAATGTTTCTTAGAATTCACTGAAACTTTGCCAAAACGTTCACTAAGCATTGCTTCATTTTTTAGTATCAAAATTATAGACTGTTCATGACTTCATTTTTGAGAAAAATCACAAAATATTATACTCGGTATAAAACGCTGATAACTCGCTCCAATCGAACAAAGAATTTCGCATGCATTTGGAGAGAGGTTCAGAGAAATCAGAGCAAAACATCGGCCACGGCTCTCTTGATTTTCTGCACTCTCTCGTCGCAAACGCGGCCGCGTCCATCACTGTGCGAAGGGAGCGCGTTTGCAGCGCTCCGTACTGAGAATAAAAAAAAACTTTAAAAAAATTTTTTTTGAGGCTTTTTCGAAATTTTGAGATATTTTTGGAATGTTTGAAAACTTTTGAAATATTCAGGCATTTTTTTACTTTTTGAGAGGCATTTTGAAAATTTCTTGGTATTTTTGAGACATTTTTAATGGACCTATTCATTTGAATTAAAATGAATTTTTATGTCACATTTATTCAATGCATTACAACATATTAATGAATTAATCTGAATTTTCCTGAACCATTGAGTTTGAGTTTTTCTGAAAATCGCGCCTATCCATCCTGGTCAAAAAATGCATCTTTTGTCATTATTTTTGTGTACTCGGAGTAAATTTTTAAAGGCGCATGCATTTATTTGTTAATAAGTTCACTTATTTGACCAGGATGGCAAGGCGCGATTTGCAGAAACACTCAAACTCAATGGTTCAGGAAAATTCAGATTAATTAATTAATATGTTGTAATGCATTGAATTAAAATGACATAAAAATTCATTTTAATTCAAATGCATAGGTCCATAACACCGCGGTATCACCATTCCAAAAATAAGTAATAATAGTCTTGCCAATTTCTCACAATACTCTTAAAAAAAAAACAACCAACCTCTCCGAACAATCTCTAACAGCAAAAATGTTGCTAAACAAGTGTTTTCTATCAGAGTCCGATAGTACAGACAGTGTCGATTTGGAGCCAAGCATTTGAGGGCTCGCCATGAAATGAGTGATCAAAACATTAAGAGACCGCAAATAACTGGCTTCAGATGTGATCACTTCGAAGTACGCCTCCTGTCGAAGCTTGCACTCGTCGTCAAGTTTTTCGAGCAGACCAGCTGCTCGAACTTCGGGCAATTCACACCAAAGACTGCGTTGAGATCCAAAATTTGAGGTGCCTACTAATCGGTCACGTCTCATTGAGGTGTTTGATGTGAGCGCTGATGCGGATGTTGTTGAGCAGTCTGCACCGCGGCCAGAGTCAGAAGAAATGGACGATTCACGGCGGGTCTGAATGAAATTGTTTGATTTTTTCTGTAAATTTGAAAAACAACTTTATTTGCAAATTTTTTAAGCGTTTTTGCGATCTTTTTTCTTAAAAAACATTTTATTCAGTTATTTTTTCAGTATTTAGCCATATTAAGCATTAAAAACTAAAAAAAAATCGCTTAAAATTGAAAAGAAAACTTTGCAAAAATTATTTTTTTAAAAATTTTTTGTTGCTATTTTTCCTTATTTTTTTCAGAAGAATACAATTAAAAACAAAAAAATATACTAAAACTAGCATGGAATTTAATAGAAATGAAAAAAATCGGCTAAAGAAATTATTTTAAAAAAATTTTGAAAAAAAACTTTTTTCTCGAAAATGAATTCTTATTCTCGAAACCAGCAAAAAAAGCAAAGAATAGAAAAAACCAGCAAAAAATTCAGCGAAAATTCGGAGAATGCTCCGATCGGTCTGAAACTTTGGGAAATCATTAAGAAGATACTTCCGGTCATTTTCTGAAAATTTCAGACCGAAATATTGATTTTTAAAATTATCGATTTTTATTTCTGAAAATTTTCAAAATCGATATTTTGGTCTGAAATTTTCAGGGAATGACCGGAAGTATCTTCTTAATGATTTTTCAAAGTTTCAGATCAATCTAAGCATTCTCCGAATTTTCGCTGAATTTTTTGCTGGTTTTTTCTATTTTTTGCTTTTTTTGCTGGTTTCAAGAATAACCCCATTAGAATTCTCTGAAACCTTGCCAAAATGTTCATTAAAACATTATATATTTTTTGATATCAAAATTATACCCATGACTTCATTTTTGAGAAAAAATACAATATACGAAAAAAAAAGTTTTTTTTTTGGAAATTTTTGTTATAAAAATTTTTTTTTTTCAATTTTTTAAGGCCTAGTAATATTTAGCAAAAGAAAAATTAATGAAAAATTGTTTTAAAATTGAGAAAACTTTGATTAAGAAAAATACAAAAATTGCATTTGGAAAAATTTTGGAAAAACATTTTGAAATTTTGGAAAAACATTTTGAATTTTGGAAAAACATTTTGAAATTATTTTTAGCAAAAAAAAAATGAGTGATCGCCAAAAGCCGCAGGCTTGCATGTACCTTTAAATAGAATAGTAATTTATTATTCTTAATGCTAGGAATAATAAAAACGGGTTTATATAGCGTCCAATAACCCATATGAACGATATGTTTCAAATTCGGACGCTATATGCATCCATCGCATTTCACCTATGTTAGACACACAATAAGTGGAATCTAGTGTCAGTTTTTTCTTTAGAAACTTTTGAAACTGCTTGTACACACTAAAACTAACCGCTGGTTTCAAAGCAACAACCTCTGGAAGAACTGGCACCTCAGCTGGCTTCAAATCCTCCATCGTCATCTTCGACGGCTCACCATCCACGACCGCATCGGCCGTCGCCGCTTCCAACATATAATGCTGATACAACGGTTGCTCGTTCGGCACCATACGGCAAGTGTACTGCCGTTTGTACTCTTCCTCTTCCGGCGACTCGTCGTGAACGGCCTGGTCGGGCGTCCATGACTCATCCAGCGGAAGGTGACCGATCGCCGGACGTGCCACATACTTTTCATCCGCAGTGTCGTCCATGGTGCGGGGCGCGTCGAGCAGCAGAGCGTCCGCGCTTTCGTAGTCTGATGAGAGCTCTGCAAATTTGTGATGGTTGGTGTCGGCCTTTAGCACCTGGTAGGGTGTGCACAAAAGAGAGAATTCCCCGAATGCAGCTGGCAGTTTATTAGTTCATATATGTCCCTGTTTTTCCCCCTAGTACCGTTTTTTGATCAAGAGTTCAAAGTGCATCTATCGCCTCGCCCATTACGATGTTTTTTGATCGATAGTTCAAGTTATGTACAGTGCACTGCATCACCTGGGCCAAATGCCTCAAGATGGGTCTTAAATGGGTCCATTTGGCCCACTAGGCATTCCAAGCGTCCTAGTCCTGGATTCAAGCGATTATTGCTAATGACGTGTTAAAAATCCATAATAGATGGGTCTGAATGGGTAATTTTGAAGGTTCTTTAAAAATGATCCATATATGACCCATAATTCATCCATATGGCATCCCAGGCGTCCGAGATTTAAATTTTGGGATGGTAGCTAAAAAATGAGTAAAAAACCAATAAATGGGTCTCAAATGAGTAATTTTCAAAGTGTTTTTGCAAAACTAAAAAAAAGATCCATATATGACCCATGATTCGGCCATATGGCGTCCTAGATATCCCAGACTTCCTAATTTCGAGTTTTCGTGTTTTGGAACAAAAAAATGCAGATTTTCAAAGGTAATTTTTCAGGTTTTTAGGTGAAATTTTCCAAATTTGAAAATGACCCATAAATGACCCATATTTGATCCATATGGCGTCCCAGACATCCTAATATCAAATTTTCGGTATCCGGAACATAACAAATGTAATTTTTCATAAATAATGAATCCTAAACAGGTAATTTTTCAAAAATTTTTATAAAATTTTCGAATGTTTGAAAATGATCCATATATGATCCATATTTAATCCATCTCGCATTCCTGGGTTGGGTTTCGATGGTAAATGCCCGGCAGGACCAAAATATGATAACTTTTATGTTTTAAAAAAATACTGTAGCTGAAAAACATGTTTTTTTGTTATTTTGATAACCAAAAGTTGATTTCTGTCAGAATTACAAAATTTGGCAGTTAATAAACTTTTTCCACAAAATCGACAATTTTGTCTTCAAAATTTTCAGAAATAATGAGATTTGCCACTTTTGCACCGTATGGCAATGAATGGATCATAAATGAGCCATTTTTAAGGTATTTCTGATAATTTTTCAAAATGAACCATATAGGATCCATATTGCATCCATATGACGTCCCAGTCATCCCAGATTTAAATTTTGAGGATGGTAGCTAGAAAATGGGTCAAAGTGCCTTGAGGTGCCATTGGATGGGCCTAAAATGAGTCATACTAAAGGTATTTTAAAAATGACCCATATATGACCCATATTTTATCCATATTTCATCCATATGACGTCCTAGATATCCCAGAGTTCTCAATTTTAAATGTTTGTGTTCCGGAACAAAACATAATGCTGCGCACAAAGTAAAAAAAAGCACGCGTGATTTTGCGAAACACGCGCACAAAGTGATGCGAGATTTGCGCGATTTTGAAGCGTCATTTTTACAAAAAGATGTTATGTCCCTTTAAAAATCTTACGGTACTTGTTATATTTTCAGTCGATTTTAAAGATATTTTTCGATAAATTAAATTAATTTAATCCTAATTGAAAGGGTTTGCGTCATGTAATCACTATTTTTCTTATTTAAAGTAAATTTCCTTGTTTAGAAACTTACCAAATTTTTTTGCCGTCATTTCTGCAATTCAAATGTTCATTTATTCTGTTTTATCCTCTTCTGGGTAAAATTACAGAAGAGCACCCCCGTTCAGGTGCTCTTCTGTAATTTTGTTCAGGACCCCACGGGAAACCCCCAGAAGAGCCCCCCTCAAGATTAAAATAAAAGTTTCACGTAAAAATAATTTATTAGAGAGAAATATAATATAAACGTGACATTTAAATGCGTGGCAATACATACACGTATTTTCATAATCCTTTTTTCTATTTTATTTCTCATTTTACCATCGTACGTGGCAAAACGATGTTTCTCAAGTTTATCTGCGGCCCTATAAAGATCCATCTATATTCTCAGTACGGAGCGCTGCAAACGCGCTCCCTTCGCACGTTGATGGACGCGGCCACGTTGGCGACGAGAGAGTGCAGAAAATTGAGAGAGCCGTGGCCGATGTTTTGCTCTGATTTCTCTAAACCTCACTTTAAATGCATGTGAATTTTTTTTTCGTTTGGAGCGAGTTTTCAGCGTTTTATACCGAGTATATCTATATAATATCTATACCAATTGATCCATAAATGTGAGCTTATCGCCAGGGAAACATGTAAGTTACTTTTAAAATAAAAAAAACCCAGCAGATTTATGAAGTTTTCATGAAATCCGTGGTGGGGGCCTCTTCTGTATTTTTCCTGAGGGGGGCGAAAATGAAATGTTGTGGGGGCGCTTCTGAAAGATTACCTATGCTTTCAGAATCAACCCCCCTCTCAGTTATGGGGGGATACTTCTGTAATGGTGACATTTCACAAGCACCCCCCTCACACAAGTGCCCCCCCCACCCTGAGTCGGGACTAAAAATGAACTGATGGGGGGCCTATTCCGGTTGTGGGGGGAGAGTAGTGGTGTGGGGGGCGCTTCTGTAAAATTACCAATGCTCCGATTGACTTGAAATTTTGGTGAATAAAGGCAAAAAATACTTCTGGATATGCTCAAAAAAATTCGGACCGTAATATCATCCTTATATATAAAATTCCGTTTGGGTCTGTAACTGAGTTTCTTGGTGTGTCTGTTTCCAAATTGCATGGCGGAAGCGAACTGACCGCCCGAGACAAACACAAAAACTCGAACTCCGGTCTTTCGCTTACTGGGTAAGAAATCAAAAGTAGATTTTGATGCAGCCAGGCTTGTCGATTTAAAAAAAAAATATAGATTTTTTTAATGAAAATTTTTAAAACCGATATTTTGGTCAATAAAAAACAGTGCTTACGTGACGCAAACCCTTTCAATTAGGATTAAATTAATTTAATTTATCGAAAAATATCTTTAAAATCGCAGAAAACGTCAATTTGCTTCAAAATGTTGCGAAAATCGACTGAAAATATAACAAATACCGTAAGATTTTTAAAGGGACATAACATCTTTTTGTAAAAATGAAGCTTCAAAATCGCGCAAATCTCGCATCACTTTGTGCGCGTGTTTCGCAAAATCACGCGTGCTTTTTTTTACTTTGTGCGCCACATAAGCATTTTTATATAGTCAAGATCATAAATAAGCCATTTTTAAAACTTTCCCTGGGAAATTTTAAAAGTGACCCATCAATTGCGCAATTTTTCAATTTTGATAAAAATAAAAAGCAAAAAAATCGGAAATGGAAGAACTGGAAATTAATCCACTAAAAAAAACAATGAGAAAAAGAAAATGATACAAAAACAAGTGACGTCCACTACAATTTAGAATACATTGTTTTTCAACACTCTCTGCCACACTCGATTAATTACCCGCCGGTATCATTGTCATCTCAACAGGAATAATCACATGAACATGTGTACTTTTAATTTTAAAATTGTTCTTAGATATAAAATGCTGGGAAAAAATGATTTGACCACTGTAAATGTCGAAGCCGGGGACCCTGACGAAGCATGCTAACTAACCAATCGACCATCTAGCCATTTTCTTGCGCTGTCTGTCTGCGTCTCGTCCACCAAAGTACATTTTCAAAGCGCTCACTATCTTGCATGCTAATTCCTGTGCGGACTGTTTGCGTCTCGCTAGCTCGGTAAAGACAGTAGAAACTTTGTTAAAAGTCTGCAGACAGTTTGCAGACTGTCTCAGGGTACATGGAAATTAGCCATGGAATATGGCAGATAGCGTATAAAGGGCATCTATTGGGTGATCGCCGTTAAAGCGGGCATTAGCCATAAACGGCTATTAGCCATGGAAAATGGGACAAATATGGCGCCGATGTGGCGATTAGCGCTTGTTCGGCTAAATTCGACCCAAGTTTGGCGCAAGTTTCGCGCGAGTTTGGCGTCAATCGGCAAGTAAGCGAGAAAAAACCCTCAAAAACGGCTAATAGCCGAGAAAAAACAACAGATTTGGCACGAGTTTGGAACGTGTTAGACGCAAGTTTGGCACACGAACAGGAAACAGCTCTAAAAGCGGCTATTAGCCATGTAAAATTACGGAATTTTGGCGAAAATCGGCGCGTGTTTGGCGGCGATTTGGCGCGGGTCTGGGAGTGTTTGGCAAGCAATTTGAAGTTATCTATCAAAAATGACTATTTGCCGTGAAAAATAGATCGTGTTTGGCGCAAGATCGGCACGGGTTTGGCGCGAGTTTGGAGGCAACTGGCAAGGAATCGGGAAAAATTGGAAAGGGGTTATAAAAATGGCTATTAGCCGAAAAAATAGGCCTCATTATGGTGCTAGTTTGGCGCAAATTCGGCGGCAACCGGTGCAAAGATGGAACCTAGCCAAGAAAAAGGCTATTAGCCAATGAAATTGCGTGGGTTTGACCCGGAGTTTGGCGGTGGTTTGGCGCGGATTTAGCACGGACTCGGGGTGAATTTATCATTTATGTGGCGCGAGTTTGGCGCGCTAGCGGGAGTTAGCCATTGGGATGGCTATTTGCCGTGTGATTAGCGTGACTTTGGTATGGGTTTGGCGCGAGTTTGGCCACGGGGACTAGCCAAATGCATCTGAAAAACCCAAGTTTGACGGCACAGGTAAAAAGCGCATTTAGGGTAAAAAGAGTCTAAAAAGAGCGTGAAAAGAATTTGCACATTTCAGTTGAAAAAAAAGCCTAAAAATCGGCCATTTTAGAACTTTTTAACTCCCTGCACTAAGGCTAATAGCCAAAAACTGTTCAACTTACGAGATCGACTGACGTAGTCGGGAAACACCTGATTCAAATGCTCCTCTAATTGTCGATACATGGACGAGCGACGGTCATCTGTAATAGGGGAACGGCAAAATGTGTGTGGTAAACGATTTAGTACAGTTTTTTCTTCTTCTTCTTTTCTTCTTCCTTTTCTCTTTCTCACTACAATATTGTGCGCCATGATTCAATTCGTCATGACGAGACGAGAAGAAGCGCGGAGCGAATTGTTTTGATAAGTGGCCGGGGAAACGAAGAAGAGGAAAGAAATAAAGAATACTACTTTATACTACAGTAGGACACTCACTCGCCACCGCACAGTAGGATTAGCTTGATAGGGTTTCAAAAGGTTTTGTCGACCCAAATAAGTCAGGCAATCGGAACGAAAAAAAAGAAAAGAAAATTCTTGTGACAATGCCTGACAATACCTGCCTATTTTGTCGGAAAAGCAAGGAGAGGGGGGAAATTGTTATTATTTCTATTGTTGCTAATAAAAAAGGTTACCATGATAAATATCATCGTCATCGCTGCTCCAATCGTCGCCATAAATATAGTCGTCGTCCTGGAACGACGCCTTCTCAAGACACATTGATTTGGACATCTGAAAATGAGTAGGGAAAAATTTGGCCATAAAAAAAATTTTTCTGTTTCAAGTTTCGTTTTGTTGCAAAATTTTTTTATAATTTTTTTTTCGAATTTTTTTTTGCAAATGGGCAAAAAATTAGCTAGTTTTTTGTTTTTTTCAGAAGAGGTTTTGCACATAATCATCCCACAAAATTTGAGAAATGAAAACAAATTAAAACTTAAAAATAAAAATTAAAAAAATTTTTTTTTTTTGAAAATATTTTTTTTCTTTTTTTTCCCAGTTTTCTTTTGTCTTAATGCGAAAATTTTTTAGTAATTTATATGCTATTTTTGTGCTGTTTTTTATAGTAATTTTTAGCTATTTTTCTCATCAATTTCAGGCAATTTTTTGAAAGCAGTTTTCTCTGAAACTGAGATATTTTTTTTATTTTCATGTTTTCCTTTCTTTTTTAGCAATGTTTGGACAAATTGCGTTTAAAAACTAGCCAATTATTAAAATAAAACAAAGAAAATTTTCCCAAAAATAAATTTTAAAAAATGAAAAAAAAACATGGAAAAAATTGACACAAATTTTTTTTGTTTCTGATTTTTGTAATTTTCTTGTTATTTTTCATTAATTTATGAATAGAAAAACTAAAAAAAATAAAAGACTGAAAACAAAAAAAAATGTCCAAAAAAATTATTTTAAAAAATCACAAAAATCGACGAGGAAATTCTCAAAAAATAATTAAAAATGTCAAAAATTGAAAAAAAAAATTTTTCTTTATCCCCGTTTCACAAGGATTGCGATTATGTGAAAATGACGAAAAATTGGTTTTTTGGCCTGAAAAATGACAGGTTTTTGTGCAGATTTATAATAAAATGAAATGACTAAACATTTTTTTAACTCTGAAAAAAATTTGGAAAAACTATTTTTTTTTCAAAAAATTTTTTTTTTAATTTTGGCTCAAAAAGCCGATGACTTTGATTTTTTTCAAATATAAATTACTTAAAAATGGAGTAAATCGCCTTTCTAACAATCACAGTATACTGGCACGCGCAAAGTCCGCAAACACCGCCAGGACGCGTTCTTTTTTCAAAAATCTAGTAGTGACATGCGAAATAAAAAAATAAAAATAAAATACCGTTGTGGAGCTAAAATCCGTGTCAAGCAAATCCACACTGACGTGGCACTTTGATCTTCGTTTGGCCTGTTTGTCACCAACTTTTTGGCGTAATTGTCCAACCTGAGGAAAATAAAAATAGGAAAAATAAAAATGAATAACAATCAATTAGCCAATTAGTCGATTTGTTTTCTGGGTATGCGATTTTAGAACTCTTGATTGTTGACTATTAGCCGCGCTAATTGGGCGGCTAATAGCCATTCGACGCGCCGGAAATCCCCTTGTCAGGTACGCAGATATGACGGCCCTTACTGGCGCATTGATGGCACCACGGCGTGCTGGTCGGAACGTTATTGGCAATGCGCTCCGCTGAGTGTCTGCATCTCTGCTTCTCTGCGTTTCTTCTCCGTATCAGTTTAAAACAGATGAGTGATTTTTTTCGAGAAAAATCCCGCGCACTTTGAATTTTATGTTCCAATATTCCGTTCGACACGCCGCGTGAGTTTGGCTCGTGTTCGGCAAAGTCGCGAGGTTAGCTATTAGCCAACCAACTCTCTTAAAACTCACCTTTCTTGACAAATTCAACTGCAGCTCGCTCTTAAACCGAAACAGCTTCTCCAGCTCTATCGAGCTCATCCTCTTCGGACTATTTCGTGGATTCCGCTGAAGAGTTGCCGACAAAAATCGCTCTTTGATTTTTGGCAGTGCCTGGGCCGGAAAATTCTGATGATCCTCCTCTTCAGCCTCGTCAAAAATCTCCTCGTCGCGGGGGTAGTGCTTATTATGATTATCATTGGAAACCGAAGGAGAAGGACTTGTAAAATCGGTAGACTCGTAAAAGTACACTGGTTGATGGGTGGTTCGATAGGTGACCGATGCGTCTGAGTCATTTGGTGTCACCAGCATTATCTCTTCGTAGCAATTGTCGTCGTCTTCGTCTTCGTTCGCGATATGCTCCGAACAAGGCACGTCGGGCACCGGGATGCTGGGAATACGTGGAAAACTGTTTATTGGCAAGGTGCCAGGTTGTGATTGCGCAGGAGGAGGAGGAGGTGGAGTTGTGAGACGAGGGGATCTCGGCAAAGTCGAGGCTTGACCGGATAAAGAACGTGGCGCTGGTGTCGGTTTCAGGTACGATGGTATTCTCTGAATGCGCTCTCGGGACGGTGGGGCAGAAGGGAGCGGTGGAGGAGGTGGTGGAGCAGGAGACTCATCGTTTTTTGCCTGCTCAAATAACATGTTTGGCTGTGCGGGTAGCCTGAAAATAGAACTTTATACATATTGACACATCCATCGACTCACCGTCTGGGCGCTGGCAGGGGAGTTATGGGTTGGGCGGGTGCTGCCGCTGGAACTGAAAAATCGCCAATCGACTTGCTCTTCCGAAAATCGGAAGATGAGGTGACGATGGCAAGCTCAATGCTTCGCGTTCGTCGTTTCAACGAACTTTTTCGCCGAGCCGGTGTCGCACGAGGCACCACACGTGACGTGCTCGGTCTATATTTGGCAAAAACACAATTTCAATTAGCCGGCAAATGGAAAGAACCGCTTACCTGTTTTCTGCGAGCCAAAACTTGCCGATTCGTTTTGGGGCGTTGTTGTTGTTGTTGCTCACCGCTCGCGGCTCTATTCGGGTGCCAGACTCGAATCTGAACGCCAAATTTCGATGTTTATGACCATTAAAACTCAAAAAATTGAGGTTGCAAAAAAAGTTTTGCCACCGCGGAACTCGAACCCTGGTCTCTCGCCTTTTGGCCGAACCTATTAACCACTCGGCCATGCTTTCACACTTTTAAGAGCACGCGTGCGGTCGCCCGCCACCACACACCCATCAACGATAGCGCGACGCCACGCGACACTAGTTGCGCCGTAAGAGACGTTAGAAAGTTAGACAAAGAGACGCAGACATCAAAAAGTCATCGGTAGGGCGCGAAAACTAAATTTTTGACACAAAGATAGCGTTTTCGGGACGAAGAACCCAAAATGTTTATGTTTTTGAGGTAAAACTCGAAAATTTGAGTTTGCAAAAAAAAATTCCACAGCGGAACTCGAACCCTGGTCTCTCACATTTTGGCCTAACCTATTAACCACTCGGTCATGCTTTCACACTTTAAGGGCACGCGTGCGGTTGCCCGCCACCACACACCCATCAACGATAGCGTGACGCCACGCGACACTAGTTGCACAGTAAGAAACGTTAGACAGTTAGACAAAGAGACGCAGACAACAAAAAAACATCGGTAGGGCGCGAAAACTCAATTTTTGACACAAAAAGAGCGTTTTTAGCGCATAAAAAGCATTTCACGAGGGGTAAGCTTTAGCGGGTAAGTTTGGCACAACCCATCATGGGAGGAAAGTGAGCAAATATTGCTATTTGCTATTTTTGAAGAAAGTGGAACATTGGAATTCACGTGGGCAAGGAAACAATGTTTGTCTAATATTTATGCATTCCACGCCTCCCCCGCCATCCAATGCGCCACCAAGTTCGTCGGATAATTAAATTATTTTTTCACTCAAAAATGTACTGATGGGTGGTTCGATAAAAAGTTATGTATTTTTTGATATTAAACTCAAATATGGTTCATGACTTAGTTTTCGAGAAAAAATGCAAAATAATGAAAAAAAATGGAAAATTTCAAAATTTTACAAAAAAAAAATATTTTCTCGAGAACTATTTTTTAGACTTTCCTGAAACAGGCTTTTTTATGAATATATGTATTTTTTGGTTCAAAAATCATATATGGTTCATGACTTGGTTTTTGAGAAAAATTAGGTTTAAGGGTGGCAGCTTCAGCGCACGGTGTTTGAGGGGCGGGGTCTGGAGAGCTGCGTATCACACTCACTTTTGCACTCAATTAATAAAAAAATAAAATGAATAAACAACGTTTTGCTCCCTAAGAGAATGAAAAAGCGGGAAAAGCCCCAAAAAATGGCAAAAAAATGTATAGTAGTACAAAAATGACCATCCACACCTTTTTATTGATAAGCGGCCTGCACCTACACACAATCAGTTGCCAAAATAAAACACACACAACTTCCAGTGTCTGAAAGAAGTGAAGCCATCTGGCAGACGACGCCCTTTCCTCAGACACTGTCCGGTTTTCTTTCCATTGCCAATCAACCGGAGGGTAATGTTGGTCTTATTGTACATGCATAAGTATGTATGTACTTTTAATATGTTGGAAAAAGAAGAGACAAAGCAACCGATAAACTAGTAGTGGACAAACCTTTTGGCAAGCTCTTTCACGTTCGGCAGTCGCATTTTCGTCGTCGTCGTCGTCGCCTTCGGATGAGAAGTTTCTGATGGTGGAGCATCGGTCATTAGGTTTGTCTCACCTCAGGCTGCAAGAGATTGTTTAGGGAATGGAGGTTTAGAGAAAGAGAAAGAAGAAGAGAAACAAAAAAACGGAAAAGAAATAAAACAAATAATCGGTTGATATGCCAAATAAAGAAGAGGGGAGAAAAAAACACCTCTCTTCTTCTCAAGCACCCACTATGATCAAATCATTGGTCGTGAAAAGCCGGTGGCAATCAAATAGAAATAAGAATGGATGGATAACTACAGTAGCCACTAGCCAGTGGTACTGGAAAAAAGAGAAAAAAACTGGAAATGAACAGCTATAATAGACAACTAGCCACTCGAGGGAGTGGATGCGGGACGGGACGGGACCTTGAACCTACTGGGAAGTTGATGTTTCCCGGTCGCCGGGAAGCGCAATATAATACGAAAAAAACTGGAAACCGAACCCACTAGAGGTCAATGAAACTGTAACCCTTCAAAAAAAAACGAAACAAAAACGGTTTCAAGTGTCTGTCCATTGTGCTTTGCAACAAAAAAATTACACCTAGAGGATTATAGAATGGGAATTGGGGAAAAAAATGAATTGGCAAATTGCCAACAAACAATTGGCAAATATTGCCAACTTGCCAAAAATTTAAATTTTCAACAAAATTTTTTTTTTTTTTGAAAATGCATTCGTGGAGTAAAAAATGCAGCAATGAGGTTAATTTAATTGATTTGAATTTAGTTTTAATGCTCTCGAATTAAAAAAAATGGGTGAAAAAAGTAATTTTTCAAAAAAAAAAAAGGATTATGGAAAAAAAAATTAAAAAAAAAAAACATTTTTTCTTGGAAAAAATGCGAATTAATTCAAAAAAACTGCATTGATGAGGACAATTACTTTGACTTGAAATAAAATTTTTGTGCATATAAATTCCAAAAATGACTGAAAATAACAATTTTTCCAAAAAAAAATTGTTTTTTTTGGGAAAAAAAATGTTTTCTTGAAAACTATTTTCTGAAACTTTGCCACAAGCTATTTCATAAATATTTGTATTTTTTTATAGCAAAATCATATACGGTTCATGACTTGGTTTTCGAGAAAATGCGCTAAATAATGAAAAAAAGGGAAAATTCCGAAAATTTACAAAAAAAAAATTTCTCGAAAACGGTCTCTTACAATTTTGTGAAACTTTACCACAACGTTTTCCAAAATATTCTCTATTTTTTAATAGCAAAATCATATACGGTTTATGACTTGGTTTTTGAGAAAAATTAAAAAAAAAAAATTTTTTTAATTGAATACAAAAAATTCAAAAAAAAACAAGTTTTTTTTAAACATTGAAATAACGCGAGTTTTTTTTTTCAAAAAAATGCTTTAAAATAACACTTTTATTCAAATTGAATGCATTTTGAAAAAACGTTGAAATTGAAAAAAAAATTGAAAAAAAAAATTTTTAATTTTTAAAAAAGCAAAGGGCTGTAAAAATTTTAGCAACTTTTAGAAAACGTCAACTTTAAATGACTACGAAAATGACTTGATCTATAAAAAAAAGCACTGAAAATGTCAAGAATTTTAGAAATTCTTCAAAAATGCCTCAAAAACCGAAAAAATTGGTAAAAAACGCTGAAAATCATTTTTCAACAGCTATTTTCACACATATTTGCACACCTCAGTGTTTAGACAGGAAGAAAAAAAAAGAGAGACAAGAAAGAAAACAAGCTTGCGGGAGGTCAATAGAGCATGACTGTCAGCTGCGCGCAAAAAAAAAAAACGCTCAGAATTTCCGTAGAACAAGTGTAAGGACCACACTCGAGTGTGGTCCTATCCATGTATTTAGCGGGAAAATGTCGGGAGTCTGGGGGAGGGTATAGACATAGCGCAACTCATAAATCTGATTGATGAACTGCTTTTTGACGCGCAAAATGAGGCGGAAAAAAGTGCTGCTGAGGGGGGGGGGGGGGGGGGGGGGGGGAGCTGAACATAAATCATAGGGAAAAGGGCGGCGGCTAATGCTAATGGTGGCAAGTCTACTTCTATTCTCCTATTCTCTACTACTTCTTGGTGATTTTAAATATAAAATAAACACAACTTAAAAAAAAATTAGAAGAAAATTTTTTTCGCCAATTTTCCTTTTCACCGTCTTTTTGTTATAAATAAGAAAAAAAAAAATTAAAAATAAGAGCAACATGTAAACAAAACAAAAATAAAGTCACCCGCAAAAACCAGCAAAAAAACCAAAAAATCGCTAAAAAACAAAAATTTGAATAAGGGTCGATTTACGATAAACAAGGCTCAGATGCGGAATTTCGGGTCTCGGACGTTTCGAAAGTGTGACGTTTCGAAAGTGCGACGTTTCGAGTCACGGCGTTGGCACACAATCTGTTTTTTCACAGGTTTTTATGGAATTTTCCTTAAAAAGCTTTTAAGAATGATTTTGAGAAAACGCCGCGACGAAAAAATGCAGAAAAACGTTCAAAACGTCGCACTTTCGAAACGTCACACTTTCGAAACGTCCGAGAGCCGGAATTTCGGAGTGTCGTAAAATCCCAACTTTTTGATTTTTAGCGTGGAAAACATTTTGAGTTTCTACGCAGAGATATTTTCACTAGAAGTGATATGAAAAAGTGGTTTAATTAAAAAATTATTTTAACATTTTTTTTTTGATAATTAGAAATTGTTCAAATTTTTTTTGTGTGGGTTTTGAATTAGGAAAGTTAAAAATAAAAACAAAATCCAAAAAATCGCTAAAAACCAAAAAACAAAAATATGTGTGGACAAGGCTCATTTTCGTCATTTTGGAGTGTCGAATTTTGTCAATTGTTGTCTTTTCTACTCAAAAACTGAATAATAAATGAAAGAAAACAAAAAAATTACCAGCAAAAATTCAAAAAATCGCTAAAAAAGTAACAATTTTGCTTAACGATAAACAAATCTCCTATGCGTTATTTCGGAGTGTTGTAATGTTTGACTTTCGGCTGTTGGGACAGAAAAAAAAAACCGAATAAGGACTTTTTGTTTTTCGAAAACTATGAAAAATAGTCGAAAAAGGAGGAAGTGAGTCGCTACGCAGTTAATATTGTACATAAAATTGCCTAGCGACTCGAGGAGAAAAAGGCGAGAAAAATTGACAAAAAATTAGCAATTTGGTGTCGCCAAGGTAGTGATTAAGGCAGGCACATGTGATTGAATGAAAGAAATAACAATTTTATTTAAGATTTTGGGACATTAACCAGAGCAAGATGCCAGAAATCAAAATGTGCATAATTGGCGGTAAAAATGAGTCAAACGAGACAAAATGAACGAAGTTGTCAATACTAATGAAAAGTAAACAAATTGGAATAAAAATGAGGGGATTTGTGGCAACCGGGTTGGCGGCGGGAGGGGTGGGGGATTTACGCCCTCTACCAGAGAGAGAGAAAGAGACAGAGACATCTCAACGAACCGTAATGCGTGCTCGATTGAGCGTAAGCAAATCAAATCGCAAAGGCAGTTGTCATCAATGTTCACTCTATTCAACATTCAAAACAATGCAAATGCCCCCCACGATTTCATCGTTCGAGGCAGTGTAATAATGAAGAGCACTATTTAATATCTCGCGGCAAGCGCGTTGTTTGCCATTTGACTCTCGAACGCGGAAAGAATTGGATGGACGGATAGAGTTTAATGGGGTGTCAAGATAAAAAAAAAGTATTTTTTTTATTTTTGAAATTTTTGGGAGAAAAATCTTTTAGTCAGTGCTCTACAAATTGCATTTTGATAGCCTAAACTTTTATTCCGAATTAAAAACAGAACTAGACGGCGTCCTTAAAACCCCAAAAAATAAAATTTAGGCAGTTAGACAGTTAGACAAATAATTCATGGGCAGAGCGAGTCAATATTTGCATAAAAATTAAGAAGTAGATTCTTACAAAAATTAATTGGCTGCAATTTTCAACAGTACGAACAATTGGAGCTATTTTAGGAAGACAAAAATGTTTTTTGTTGCTGAAACGTTTTTTTCCTGTTCAATTTTTAAACCAACCACCACAATGCCAAAAATGTTTCAAAAATGTCACACATGCCTCAAAATAGACCTATATGCCTCCAAATGCCTAAAAAAAACCACAGAAAAATCTCTCAACAAATCGAAAAAACCACAAAATAGCTAAAAATTGGCAAAGTGGTTATAAAAAACGACAGAAAGTTCTTTAAAATGCTAAAAAAGTTTCTAATACATTAGAAATGTTCTAAATAGACTGAAATTCCTTGAAATGCCTCAAAAATGTCTAAAATCCCTCAAAAATGATGAACATGCTTCAAAAATGTCTAATAAGCCCCAAAATGCCTCGGAAATGTCTCAAAACGTCTTAAAAATGCCAAGAATGCCTCCAATATGTTTGACATGCCTCAAAATGTCTTTAAAATGACAAGAATGCCTCAAAAATCTCAAACATGCCCCAAAGTGTCTCGAAAATGTCTTAAACATCTCAAGGATGCCTCAAAAATGTTAAACATGCCTCAAAAATGTCTAACATGCCTCAAAATGCCTCGAAAATCTTAAACATGCCTAATATGTCTTAAAATGATCAATCATGTCTCAAAAACGCCAAAAATGCTTGAAAAATGCCAAAAACGCCCCAAAAATGCTAAACAATGCCCATAAAATAAACATTTTTTATAAATTAGCCACTAAATATTGATGTATATACAAGACGAGAAAAGACGTCAAAAGTGACCACTAACTGACTAAAAAAAAAGAAAATTTAAACCAGTTCCCATCGCCTTTTGCGGCCGCGGCTGATCGCATTTAACACAACCCCAAATTATGGCGCCAAGAAATTATAGTTGGCAAAAAAGGGACAAGGCGAAGGAGAAACGAAAAGGAAAAACGGCAGCCGAGTGGACATGGACATGGCCGAATCGAAATGGCTCTTTTCCTCCCCTCTTTCCTTGCCTTTCTCGTCGTTCGGAAGGAAAGAAGGGGATAGAGAGAGAAAGAAAAAGAGACAGGGAGAGGGAGAGCACATTGAGCTCCGAGGGGAGACGTGAGTAAGTACAAGTCCTTGTGGTCCTGACACCACCCGCCCTTTCACCCTGGATGTGGGGGGGGGGGGTACATTTAATGAAGTAAGAAGAAGGAATTTGAAGAAATGTCAAGATGTCTAACATGTCTCAAAATGCTTTAAAAATATTTCACATTCCTTAAAAATGACTAACATGCCTCAAAACTCTTTAAAAATGGCAGGAATGTCTAAAAAATGTTGAACATGCCTCAAAAATGCCAAGGATGCCTCAAAAACGTCTAACATGCCTCAAAATGCTTTGAAAATGTCAACAATGCCTTAACAATATTTCACATGCCTCAAAACTCCTTAAAATGGCAATCGATTTGGCGGCAAGAGCCAAGACGTGTCAAGAATGCCTCAAAAATGCACAAAATACTTTCAAAATGACAAAAATGCCAACAAAGTAAAGCCAAAACGTTCAAAAATGTCAGAAATTGTCGAAAACTGAAAAGAAAATCTCACAAAATACAACAATGATTTCAAAAAAGCCAAACAATTTACTCAAAAATGTCTTACATGCCTCAAAATGCCTTCAATATGCTAAGAATGCCTCAAAAAGTCTAACATGCCTCAAAAATGTCTAACATGCCTTAAAATGTCTTAAAAGGACCAAGAATGCCTCAAAAATGTCTTACATGCCTAAAAATGTCTAACATGCCTTAAAATGCCTCAAAAATGCCTTAAAAATGCCAAGGATGTCCCAAAAGTGCCAAGGATGCCTCAAAAGTGCAGAAAATCTCAAATATGCCTTAAAACGGCCAAGAATGCCTCAAAACTCTGTAAGATGCATCATTGTGACTCAAAAATGCAGAGCATGCCTTAAAAATGTCTAACATGCCTCAAAATGCCTAAAGATGACCAAGAATGCCTCAAAAATGTCTAACGTGCTTCAAAATGCGTTGAAAATGTCACGAATGCTTCAAAAATGTTTTACTACATGCCTCAAAAGTGACTAACATTCCTCAAAAATGTCAATAATGTCTCAGAATTCATAAAAAGTTCTAACATACCTCAAAATGCCTAAAAATGCCGAAATGCCTAAAAATGCCTTAAAAATGACAATGATGCCTCCGAAATGTCTCCGTGCGTCAAAAATGTAAAACATGCCTCAAAATTACTTAAAAATGCCAAGGATGCCTCAAAAATGCAGAATATGCCTTAAAAATGCCAAAATGCTGGAAAAATATCTGAAAAATGCCAAAATGTTTTTAGAATAGCTAGACAGTGGATCTGTTTAAAAGTTTTCTGCATTTGTGAGGTATGTAAGACATTGTTGTCAATTTCGAAGAATTTTGACATTTTTCACAAATTTTTGGCATTTTTAAGGCATAATGAGACATGTTAGACATTTTTGAGGCATGTTAAACATTTTCGAGGCATTCTTGGCATTTTTAAGGCGGTGTGAGGCATGTTAGATATTTTCGAGATATTCATGGCCATTTAAAGGCATAATGAGGCATGTTTGACATTTTTGAGGCATTTTTAACATTTTCAAGGCATTTTGAGGCATACCGTAAAACCTGTAATTGAAGTACATGTACTTCTATTTTTCAAACCCCCTAAATGGGTGTACTTCTAATACAGGTGTACTTCAATTGGAGGGTGTACTTCTATTTTTCAAAGGCCTTTCAGAAGAAAAATAACAAAAAAAAGACAATTCGAGAACCAGACAAAACCGGGGAAGACAAAACCAGGAAAAACATTTCCAAAGCCGAGAAAGAAGCCCCGCCCCATTGCAAACGTGCGGCACGGGTTTTGTACTAAAAGGGTTATACAATTCTAGGAAAACTGCGCCGCAGACATGCAAATTTTTCTCAGTTTTGGTAATTTTTCCCCCTGTCAGCTAACGGCATTTTTACCACACCATTTTCTCGCGATGTGTTGCTCAAAATCCCAACTCGATCAGTTTTCAAAATATCCCTGTCTTTTTTTAAATATTATCGGCCCGCCACGTCGGTCAAACGCGCTCCGCTGAACTCAATACTACGTGGATTTCATTTTGGTTTCCAAATTATTTCATTTCACGTTGAATTTACACGTGAAATGAAAAAATTTGGAAACCAAAATAATGTTATTGACGCATTTTTTCACATTTGTGACAGTGTTGAAAGAATGAGAAGAACAAGAGAGAGAGAGAGTGAGAGAAAACAAATTGAGCTCGAGAAGGACGTGAGTGAGCAAGTACAAGTACATACATGCGGTCCTGACACCCTAGGGGTGTAGAGGGTGGGGGCACTATTAATGAAGGGGAGGACGGGCGGGAAGGTTGCGCGCACCCAGCACACATAATTTAATGGACGCGGACGGCTTCTCCGCGCAGCTTCCGTTCCTTTTGACGAGACAAGACGGGTGGCGTGGTGGCGAGCGAGGGTGGCGGTGGTAATTGGAAAAAGGGAGAAAAATGAGCCGAGACCTAGTGTGTATCATTTGATTAATCGCGACCGCACGCTGTGCTCATCTGCCCTCTTCTCCTCTTCTCAATATGACATGCACACGCATAAACAATAAGAAATGAGGAATGAGAGATGTCATGTATGTATGTATATGTAGAGTGTAAAAAAGAATAGAATGAGCTTCGCCCGAGCGAAATGGCAGTTAGCCAGTTCTGGCACATATTCAGCGCAAAAACGGCAATACAAAGTTAAAGGCGGCTATTAGCGTCTAATAAAACTCGAAATCAATGAGCTAACAAATTTTCAAAGTCAAACAGAAAAGTGCGGAACGTCAGGCTTCAAGTGAGCCCGACCAGAACTGAACTGTCATTCACTTTTTCCACCACACGTGGTCATTTTTACGGCGCGGTCCAAAAAAAAGGTGTGTGCTCATTTACGCCAGTATCTTTCCGCGCCGCGCTTCCGGAACGACACCGACGCGTAATACTCTGGCCGTCTCTCACATCTCGTCACCTGTTTACCGACGATTATGAGCTTTTGTGTCCTTTGTGTTTATGTGTGCATATTGCAAAAATGTGTGCTCGAGTCTCCAACACTTTTGGACGGACGGACGGACGGACGGACGGTCGGAGAGTAGAGGAGAGAAGAGCGGTTGCCGAAAAAAATGGGTGAAAAAAAAGAGGGAGAGTAGCCGATAAATAATAACGGGGTGTCTGGTCAATGCAGTGGCAAAAGCGGAATTAAATTGGAGAGAGCAGGCATGAAATCGAGGGGTTGACTGCTAGAAAATAAAAATTCTCGCCATTGAACTGCTACGCCAAAGTTCTATAGCCTAGCAATTATTTGATCTAGCAGCTCTATGACGTAGCAGTTCTAGCAGTTCCATGGCCTAATAGTGTTTCAAAATTTGAAACCAAAAATGGTTCAAAAACAAGAACATTTGACACTGGGAAACCGAGAAACAGGAAAAGGTGACACGCTGATTCATAATTTAAATTTTTTTTTTTGACGATGATGACTAATTTTTTTTTCAATTTTTTCTCCTTTTTTCTCTTTTTTTTCACTTTTCAGTTTGAATTCTAATTTGACTTCCAAGTACCAACGACTTACCTTCATGACCATTTTCAGAGCATATCAGGCAAAAAATGTCTCTCAGCACTTCCAACTCGACCGGGTCCAAAATTTCCATTTTTCTCAAAAACCAGTTCTTAGAAGTTTCTGAAACTTTGTCACAACGTTCTGCAGAGAATTTTCTATTTTTGATATCAAATTAATAAACTTTTATCATTTCTTTCGTGAGAAAAATTTAATATTTAAATTTTTTATAAATTGTGAAAAAAAATTTTTTCGAAATGTATTTTTCAAAAGCCAGTTTTTAGAAGTTTCTGAAACTTTGTCACAACGTTCTGCAGAGAATTTTCTATTTTTGATATCAAATTAATAAACTTTTATCATTTCTTTCGTGAGAAAAATTTAATATTTAAATTTTTTATAAATTGTGAAAAAAAAAATTTCCGAAAATTTTTTTCTCGAAAACCACTTTTTAGAAGTTTCTGAAACTTTACCACAACTTTCTTTAGAACATTTTCTTTTTTAGAATACAATTCATGTGAGGTTTATGAGATCATTTTTGAGAAAAATTAATTATTCAAATTTTTTTTAAAATTGTGAAAAAAAAAACATTTTTTTTCCGAAAACTTTTTCTCAAAAACTAACTCTTAGAATTTTTTCTTACTTTGCCACAACGTTTTCCAAACAATTTTATATTTATTGGCACCAAATTCATGCACTTTTATGACTTCATTTTTGAGAAAAAATTAAATTTTCCTATTTTTCAACTTGTAAAAAAAATTTCTTTCGAAATTTTTTTTTTCAAAAACCAGTTCTTAGAAGTTTTTGTAACTTTGTCACAATTTTTTTCAAAAATTTCGCTGTTTTTTGATACTAAATTCATGAACTTTTATGACGTCAATATGGAGAAAAATTGCAAAATATAAAAAAAAGTGAAACATGTAAAAATAAAATTAGAAAAAAAAATTCTGAGAATTTTCTATATTTTTGCCAAATCATTTTTCAGAAAGTTTGCTATTTCTTTATATCAAATTCATGTGAGGTTTATGAGATCATTTTTGAGAAAAATTAATTATTCAAATTTTTTTTAAATTGTGGAAAAAATAACATTTTTTTCCGAAAACTTTTTCTCAAAAACTAACTCTTAGAATTTTTTATTACTTTGCCACAACGTTTTCCGAACGATTTTCTATTTGTTGTTACCAAATTCATGCACTTTTATGACTTCATTTTTGAGAAAAAAATTAAATTTTCATATTTTTCCAAATTTGTAAAAAAAAAATTTTTTTCGAAATTTTTTTTTCAAAAACCAGTTCTTAGAAGTTTTTGTAACTTTGTCACAAAATTGTCTAAAAAGTTCTCTAATTTTTGATATAAAAATTATATTCTGTCCATGACTTCATTTTCGAGAAAAATTGCAAAATACATTTTAAAAAAGTGAAAAATTCGAAAAATCTGTAATGCTATTTTATGTACGTCATGGTATTTGTTTTGTTTTGCGTACCGAACATATTTTGATAGCTAAATTGCGTAAATCTGTATAAAATCATGTTTAGCAAGATCCAAGTTGTTGCTAAATAGATAGGCCCACCACCTGGCCAAGTTGACCTGACCTGAAAAATCTATAGGCTCGCCCCGCCCCTTTTTCTCTTTCTCTTTCCCTCTCATACCGTCTGAGAATCAATAAAACTATATTTTATGGTCATTTATGATCTTCACACTTATTGTTAGACCAAATCAGATTTAATATGGCTAGCATAGAAGTTGTAAAACATCTATTGTCAAAGATTTCAGAAGGCTCTGAAGTAAGTTTTATATATATTTTTTTAATTTTATTGATTTTTCCCAAAATTTCTCATTCAGATCGAAGCAAACACCAAAGCTCTCGCAGTACTCGACATCTCACCAACCATCGCCAAAGAGCTCAAAATTGTCGACGAGCTCACGCCGCTTCGCGGCTCCACCCTACTTAATGGAGCCATTCACGAGATTTTAAAAAAACTCGAGGGCAAAAAGGAAAGAGCTGTAAACGGTGAAGAGCCTATGAAAATCAAGAGAAGATCTTCTTCCAAAAAAACGCTGAAAGCGAAAAGAATGTTCGAGAAAAAGGAGCCGAAGAAGAAGGACTCGGCGATTTGGAGGAAGTTGAAGAGGACCGCACAATAATTTTGTTTGTGTGTGTTTTTTATCACCTAACCTTAAGCTCCGCCCAAAATATGCTTTAAAGCCCGCAAAAGGTCACCAGACAGTCTGCAAACACTTTTCACTTTTTCGACAATTTTTCTGCATTTTGTGTTGTTCACCTCAATCGCCACTCCCCCCAAAAAAATTCTTACGAGCCCGATAAAAATCCCCAAGCAGTCTGCTCAAAGTCTGTCCACAGACTTTCTATGTTTTTTTTGTTTTTTTTTTAAATTTTTTAATGCACCGTCCATTTGTAATAAATCTTGTTGCTTGTTTTCAAATTAACCGTTCAAATCACGCCCGCGCACTTTTGCGAACACTTGGCACTGTGCCAAGTTCTGGCGCTTTTCATATTTTGACACTGTGCCAACTTACATTATATCGACTTTCAAGTCGATTTTCGTATTCCGCGTTCAAAATAATGTTTGCGCGTCAAATTTGGCACCAAACCGAGACAAACGGTGTTTGCGGATAAAACACCAGATTTTACGACAAACATTTTTTTTTTCAATTTTTTAAATAATTAATTGCATCTTCAGCAAAATATGTGTTTTCTAACCATTGTTGTTAAAAAAAATGCATTTCAAGCGCCACAGTGCTTGCGGACAAAACACCAGATGTTACGACAATTTTTTTTTCAATTTTTTGAATAATTTATCAGATTTTTAGCGAATATATGTGCTTTCTTACCATTATTGTTAAAAAATGCATTTCAAGCGCCGCAGTGTTTGCGGACAAAACACCCGATTTTACGACAAATTGTTTTCTTCGGTTTTTTGAATCATTTTTTAGATTTTTAGCAAAATAACGTGTTTTTAAACAATTTCGATAGCAGAAAACACAGTTTCAAACGGCGCAGTGTTCGCGGACAAAACACCAAATCTTACGACAATTTTGTTCCATTTTTTTTTGATTATTTTTGTGTAACTTTTAGCAAAATGGAGGCAAACGGTGTTTGCGGACAAGTTTTTCAGTTTTTTGGATCATTTTTTGGACTTTTAGCAAAAAAAAATGTTTTTTTGAATCGTTTTGGTCGTGAAAAACTGCATTTCAAGCAGCCCAGTGTTTGCGGACAAAACACCTGATCTTACGACAAATTTTTCGTTTCAATTTTTTGAATTTTTTTTTGTGAAATCCAGCAAAATTACGTGTTTTTAAACCATTTTGACAGTAAAAATGGAATTTCCAGTTACGCAGTGTTTGCGGACATAACACCAGACTTTACGATAAAATATTTTTTTTCAGTTTTTCGGATTTCTTCTCTGATTTTCAGCAAAAAAACGTGTTTTGAAACTGCTTCAACAGTAAAAAACGGAATTTCTTGCCGCACAGTGTTTGCGGACAAAACACCAGATTTTACGACAATTTTTTTTTTCAGTTTTTTGAATCATTTTTCGGTTTTTCAGCAAAAAACGTTTTTTATAACCATTTTGGTAGTAAAAAACGGCCTTTCAAATCGGACGGTGTTTGCGGATAAAACACCAGATCCTATGACAAATTTTTGTTTTCATTTTTTTTTAAATAATTTTTTGGGTTTTTTTTTGTGATTTCTAGCAAAAAATTACGTGTTTTGAACTATTTTGGCAGTAAAAACTGCATTTCAAGCGACGCAGTGTTTGCGGACAAAACACCCGATTTTACGAAAACACTTTTTTTCAAATTCTTGGTTTTTTTTTGTGAATTTCAGCAAATATACGTGTTTCTAAATTAACTTGCTAGTACAAAAAACTGATTTTTAAGCGATCGCGCGGGAATGGTTTTTAGGGCTATTAAACGGCAACAAACATAATTTTTCTGGCTGTGGGCCTGCACTCCCACACCACCAACGCATTTTCATTGGAATACTCACAGATCACTTCTCTCTCTCTCTCTCTCTCTTCCTGATTACCTATTTTCTTCAGACTCCATCTGATCAATACCCCTATCAACTAGTCCATCCAAACAACTGTCTCTTTTTCTTTTTTCTCTCTCTCTCTCTCTGTTCCCGAGCCGTGCCGAGCCGCCCGGGAGTGAGTGAATGAGACAGAGAGAGCTGTACTACTACACGGGTCCGTCAACCAACCAACCATTGATTTCGAAATCTGTTGGCTCTTGGGTTTGCGGCTCGGATCGGCTCGGCTCGACTCGCCTAGATTCGCCTACGCCAATTTATTTATTTGTTATCTTTTGTTTGACGTTTTACCCTTTCTATTTGCCATTCAAAAATTGCATGTTGTTTCCCCCTAGATACGGTGCCCACTCTGCGCCTCCCCACCATCCACACTATTTCGCAAAAGAGTTCATGTTTTTAGTTTTCATCCCGGGCACACATTGTGCATCTTTTCGGCTCCATCCGCTCGGCTGATGGCAAAAGAAAAGTCATTTTTTCCGACTCTCTGTTTTTTTCTTTTTTGCTTTCTTTCCCAACTCTTCAAAGCAAATGTGATGATATTACATTGTAAAACTCGCAGAAACTGAGAGTTTGAATCTATACGTGTTTTTAACCCAAAATTGCGTAAAATTAAGCAATACAAAAAAAATTTGCCACCGCAAAACCCGAACCCATGACCTCTCGCTTCTAGGCAAAACCTGCTAGCCACTCGGCCACCAAGCCACGTTTAGGAGAAGTGGTGAAGGGGAAGTGATAAGACTGTTGAAAAGACCCACGCTTCCGCCACCGCTGACTTTTGTCGTCTACGTCTACGCATCTTTCTTTTCACAGTGTTTCGTTTTGTCTAACTGTCTAACTTCCAACAACGCGCTGCCGGTCCGATGGAGTGCGTTACAGATGTCTGCGCCTTCTTCCTGCTCTGCATTTGACGTCTTTATCACTTCCTTTGCGCGCGCCATCCACTAGTGGCTCAGTGGCCGAGTGGGTAACAGTTTTGGTCTGGAAACGAGACTCACGGGTTCGAGTTTTATGGTGGCGATTTTTTTTTTGCATCGTGTAATTTTACGTACTTTTACATGTTTTACTAAATTTTCTACTCTCTCTTTGAATACGCCATTCTGTATGACTGTCTAACTCCGCTCATTCTATCTCTGTCTCTTTCCTATTAAAAATAGAGCGTTTTCCCAACTTCAGGGACAAAATTATTTAAAAATAAGCGTTGCAAAAATAATTTGCCACCACAAAACTTGGGAAGGGGATGTGATAAAATGGCGGGAAACACTCACGCGCCCGCCCGACACCGCTGCCTTTTATTGTCTGCGCATCTTTTTTCACAATTTATAGTTTTGTCTAACTGTCTAACTTTCCCCTCTTCCTATTGGAGCGTTTTTCCAACTTTGGGGGCGAAAATCCGTAAAACTAAGCACTGCAAAAAATTTTGCCACCGCAAAACCCGAACCCGGAATCTCTAGCGCATTGCACAGAACTGCTAGACACTCGGCCACCACGCAACATTTCAAAAAAAGAGCAAAGAACAGTGATAAACAAGCGCAAACGCGGCCGCTGGCCACAGTTGACGCCTGTTGTTCGCGCATCTTGGTTTTTTAAAATGTCTAGTTTTGCCTAACTGTCTAACTTCTCCCCGACTTGTCGCGCGTTTACGGTGGAGCGCATCATGGATTTCTGATTTCTGCCCCTGCGCCAGGCAATCTCTTTAACGCCTTCATCACTTCCTTTGCGCGCGCTATCCGCTTGCGGCTCAGTGGCAGTGTGGCTAAATTTTTGACTAATTATCGAGAGACCCGGGTTCGAGTTTTGTGGTGGTGAAATTTTTTTGCGTTGCGCCCCTAACTGTCTAACCTCTCTTCGTCATCCCAATAACCCAAAAACCGCCCATTTTCAGACCCGCATGGTGCTCGACGCGCGTCTCGGGTACGACCCGGACGAGTGGGAAGAGTGCCCGGAGCCGGAGCACTTTCTCGTCTTCTCCGCCTTCACCCGCTACCTGCTCACCGCTGGCGCCATCGCATTTGTCTACTACTTTTTCAAGTTGCTCGACGAGCACAAGAATCCAAAGGGTGAAAAAGTCGAAGAGGTGGTTGAACATGTGCAAGTGGTGAGTTGGTTCTTTTTTTTTTTTGGTTTTTTTTAAATACATCTGTTTTTCTCTACTCTAGCTCCCGGAAAAAACGGAGGTCCGAGAATATCTGGGAGCTGCCACGGTTCCAACTGTTCCAACGATTCCACAAGTTGAGCAACTCTCCCAAAAAGTGGTCAGCACCAAATTTCCAAGCTTGGAAGTGGATTTGAACTCGCGGTAAGTTCAGAGGTTCAAAAATCATGTAAAAGCTTGAATTTGCAGCCAATTCCTCGAAACCAATCAACAAAAATTCAACAATGTGCTCACCTCTGTCGACGAGCATCTCTACCAGACCAAGAACATGGATCTGTCCCCCATATCCCGAGACTCCACCCAATTCGAGCAAATCCCATCCGTTGCTCAAACTGACGATGGATTTGTGCACGATTTTGAGCATGTTCCACCACATCTGAAAAAAGCCGCGGAGCAGTATTATGCTCAGCAGGATCCACGTCCGCCTGTTCCCCAGCATCAACAGTCGCTGGACTTGAAGTTGCTCCAAGAGTTTGACATTTATGATGAGGACAAGTTGGGACAAATTGGACAAAGATCATCGCCAGCACAGTTTGTCGACATTTCGCAATTGTCTCCAGGAGCCAGAGCTTTGATTGCCGAGCAACAAGAAGAGAGGTTCGGCTTCCAGCCAGCAGCCAGAAAGTTGACTCGGGAGAAGAGGCTCAGTGAGCAGTAAGTTTTTCTGTTTTGCGGGTTTATTTTCCTACCTTTTTTGTCTGCGTCTCGCGGTCAGGCGCAAACAGAACACTCTGTCTTCCACGCGCGCTGTCTTCACGCCTTTTCTGTCTGCGTCTTGTAGCCAGTGCGTGAAAACAGAGAGAGAGTGGCAGACGACTCTAACTTGGCCGTCTCTCTCTTGGACGCGCGCTATTTTCATGCTTTCTCTGTCTGCATATGGCCCATGGCCAGTTGCAAACGAGACGCACTCAGGAAATTTTTGGCGCGTTATGGCGAGATTCGGCGTCTAGGTGGCTAATAGCCACTGAAAATGGCTAATAGCCGCCGAAAAGGCTAATAGCGGGCGATAATGGCAACTAGCCGACGAATTTGGCTATTAGCCATTATGGCTATTAGCCGTCGAATATGGCTATTAGCCGCCGAAAAGGGCTATTAGCCATTATGGGGTAATACCATCGCCTATGAAAAAATCGTCTGTTGGAAACGCAGCTATAAAATGTTTACATACAACAATTAGGGGAAACAGTCTTCGCGCTTACTCAGTGCTTTTGAGACTTTTTCCAGCCACAAGATGACCGAAATTTGAAATGGAAAAATTTTGAAAATGATAGCCGACGGAAACGGCTAATAGCCATGGAAAACGGCTAATAGCCATCGAATATGGGGAGTGTGCCAAATACATATGGCACACGCCCCGAATCGGTGGCTATTAGCCGTTTTCAATGGCTATTAGCCAAACATTTCCTGAGCAGACAACTCTAACTCACTCGTTTTCATGCGCGCTCTCTCTCTCTCTCTCTCTCTCTCTCTATCTCTCTCTCTCTCTCTCTCTCTCTCTCTCTCTCTCTCTGTCTCTCTCTCTCTTCCACACATAAAAGAGACGCAGACAGCAACACTACTAGTAGACTTCACCTTAACTTCCCGCAAACTGCCAACTATCATTTCAGAGATGAACGAGCTCTCCAGGACTGGGAAAAAGAAAAAGCCCTCTTGGAAGCGGACCGCTTTAAAAAACTGATGGACCACGAGGCGGGCGGGGACTCGAACACAGACTTGTCAAGCTCCCAAAAAGCTTACGATCACTTTGCACCAGCTTCCCATATTTCCTATGAAAGTCGTAGTGGTGAAGCTCCAGCTGCTCCAACTCCAACGGCTCCAAAACGGGCGCTAGGTGTCAACACCATTACCAAGTACGTTTTTTTTTTTGGCTTGTTCATTCTGTTTTTTTTTTCAATGTCTCCTATATACAAAAAAAAGAGAATCACGGGGTGGTACAATGGGGTAGAACTGGAAGAAAATGGAACTGCTACGCCATAGAACTTTTAGGCCATAAAACTGGTACGCATAGCACTTCTATATTCTTCCAGATAGAATTGTTATGTAGAACTGCGGAAGAAAATGGGACTGTTAGAAAATAGAACTGCTACGCCATGAAACTGCTACGCTCCGGAACTGCTACGTTTAGGAACTGTTTTGTTTAGCAGTTCCATATGGTAGCAGTTCTATAGCGTAGCAGTTCCATAGCAGTAAAAATTGGAACACTAAAGTAATGGAACTGCTACGCCATGAAACTGCTACGAGTAATAGTTCTATGTCATTCCAGTTCCATTTTTCCAGATGGAACTGCTATATAGAACTGGAAAAAAAAATAGAAATGCTATGTCATGGAACGGTTATGGCCATAACCTAGCAGTTCCATGGCATGACGATTCTAATTTTCTGCAGTTTCATTTTCTTTCAGATAAAACAGCTACGTAGAACTGGAAAAAAATGGAACTGTTACAAAATATACCTGCTATGAGTTACAGTTCTAAAGTGCAGCAGTTCTATAGCGTACCAGTTTTATGACTTAGCAGTTCTATGGCGTAGCACTTTGTTGTTCTCCCAGATAGAACTGCTTCAAGTAACAGTTCTACAGTTCCATTTCTTCCAGTTCTATTGCACCAAACCACCCCACAGGCAGTCTATAAAAACAAACAAAACAAAAATAAATGCCTAATACTCATGAAACGTGTCAGTGCTCGATCCAAGACTATCCTCCGCCGTCAAAACATTCCTCCTCCTTCTCCGCGAATCTCGAGTTTTCAGCACACTCTGTGTCGACTTTGACAAACTATCCGACTGATAAGCTCGATATCTTTTGTACACAAAAATCAATAGCAAAATAGTTCCCTGCGAGCCCATCACAATTGTGAACAGATAATGCCAAAAAGTGGTGTACGGCGAGTAGAGGGTGCCGAATTGGAGCACCCATGGCAGGCCCAGTGAGATTTGCATTACCACGATGGAGATTATTTTTGTTATGACGTTGGGATCGTAGTGGTGGCCCTGAATTTTTATTTTAAGCAAGAAATTATGGGCAATGCTTCATTGACCTTTAAAAGCGCTATAAATGACGCATTCTATCTCAAATTAATTTTAAATAAAACTCACTCCACTAAACTTCCGCTTGATCCCAAAAAACACTTTGTAGATCATGAAACTTGTGCAGAATATTGTGCTCATCAGGAGCACACTGATTGGGATTATGATCGCGTAAATCACGTAGTCTGGTCGCACCCAACAGAAGCAGTCTTGTCGGTCGAAAAATTTGGTGAACACCAGGAGAAATATTGATAGGGTGAAGGGGATTACTGTAAGAGTAGAGGAATTTGAATCATGGCTGGTGTTTGGCTATTAGCCATCCTTTTTCACGGCTAATAGCCATTCGATGAAAATGGAATTTAGCCAGTGGTTATTAGCCAAACATTCAAACGGCTAATAGCCAACCGTTGAAAATGGCTATTAGCCATTGTTGAAAATGGCTATTATCCACTCATTTAAAAAGGTTTTTTGCCAGTCTCTGAAAATGGCTATTAGCCAGCACTGATGCATAGCTCAGCGCGCGATCGAGCCCAAATGGCTAGTAGCCCAAATTCTTACCCACAGACGTCAATAAAATAGCAGGAGAGCTGAGAAAAATCTCCAAAACACGATAAATTCGAGGGGGAATAAATACGAGAATATTGCGAAGAGCTTGGAAAATTGTGAGCAAAAGTGAGCTGAAAAAAAAACATTTTTTTCCGCCTATTTTCTATTTTCTCACCACAAAAGCAACGCATACATAACGGCGGCCATGGTGGTGCACATGTCGCCAGACACCTCTTGATTCGAGAAAACTGTGAAAAAAACGTAGAAGAGAAGCAGATCAAAGTGAAAAACAAGCGCGAGAAAGTCGCGACGCGCCAGATTGTTGCCACGCAAATAGGTGTAGAAGCGGCTTTTCGCCAGGCATTTTATGCTGAAAATGGTAGCTTTTTTGTTAAGGGTACAGTAATCCACTTACTATGCACAGATGCCGAAAAAGGTGAGAAAGGAGAGGGAGACGATTGAGATAGCATTGACGACGTAGCCAAGTGTGATGAGCGCCGTGTCGCATACGTTCGGGTCGTTTAGAGCGGCGTCCTTAAATAAAATGTTGAAATAAAAGAAGAGACAAGACGAAACGCAGGCAGAAAAGGCATGAAATAGCGGGCGTGGAGAGAGAGAGAGAGAGAGAGAGAGAGAGAGAGAGAGAGAGAGAGAGAGAGAGAGAGAGAGAGAGAGAGAGAGAGAGAGCGCGCGTTTTGTTTGCGCCTGGCGGCGAGACGAGACACAGACAGCAAGGGCATGAAATAGCGCGCGTGAAAGAGAGAGTGTTGAAACAGACGAGTTTGTGATGTCTGCGTCTGTTTTTAGCTGTATGTTACTCTCTCTACTTTGCGCGCTATCTTCAGGAACTGGCTGTGAGACGAGACGCAGATAGAAAAGGCGGAGAAGAGAGAGCCTTAGAATGGCCGAGTTAGAGTTGTTTTTGCTCGGCTTCTAGACGAGACGCAGAAACAGGAAGTGGCGCGTGGAAGAGAGGGCGTTAGACCTGTCGAGCTATAGTTTCCTGCGTCTCGTTTTCACTATCTGCATCTCATTTTCCCTGGCTGAATCTCTCTTTCAGTGCCTGCGTCTCGTTTGCGCACGCCTATGAGGTTGAGACGCAGATGAAAAAGTCAGAAAGTTAGCGCACAAATACTGTCTGTGACTTTCTCTCACGTCGTCCGATTTGTTTTCACTGTATTTTTCTCTCTTTCACTGCCTGCGTCTCGTTTTCACTGTCTGCGTCTCATTTTCACCGTCTGCGTCTCGCTTTTGCCCGCATATGAGGCGCAGACGAAAAGGCATGAAATAGAGCCCGTGGAAGAGAGAGTGGTAGAGAAAAATATTTGCCATGGGCCTTTTTCGAAAATACAACGGCCCATTTCAATTCCATTTTAGGGCCGCAGAAACCTATAAAGCGCTCTACTTTTGCCTAACTGTCTGGCGTCTCCAACAGCGCACACCGATTTTTTGTTGTCTGCGCATCTTCGTCTCTCCCAGTGCAGCGTTTTGTCTAACTGTCTAACGTCTCTGGGCACGTTCTAGGTCCAATTTTCAAAAAAAAACTCACCACAATAATAGCAAAATCGGTCAAGTGCAAACACTTTGCCTCAATAACACCGTTCGAGTCGGAAACGATCTCACACTGCTGACTATCCGACCACTCGTTCTTGCCCGTATCCCACCACGTCACTTTGAATTTTCCGTGTAACGGACGATTCAGCGTTGACACGTTGAATCGCAACAAGGCCATTGTTGCATCAGTCGCCTCTCGCCTCCTCATCATTGAGACGGCCGCTCCGTCGGTGTCGAGAATGGTGGCGCTCATCACTGGCGTGGCGGGGAGAGATGTCTGACGGGCGCATGGTGAGGCGGGGGCGGTTTCTGTAGAGAGCTTTTAAACGGTCGATTTAGAGATGTCTGCGGCTGTTTTGCGTTCAGACACACTCCCTGTCTCTGTCTCTCTATCTAAAATTCCGCAGTTTCCTTTCTGACTTACGACTAGTAACATTCATCAAAACCTCGTCAACTTCTGCCCTTTCTGCAAACACTGGTGGTGGTGTGTACGTCTCCGCCCTTCCGGAGGATATTGGCAGATTATTCCCCGAATAGCTACGGTATTTCTGTGGCCCGACGAACAGAGAAGTGTCTCGATAGATGGTGAAAAACACGTGGGACACTGAAAGCCAGAACTAAAAACAACAACAAAAAAGAGAAACCCACATTCCTGACCGCTACAAAGTTCCGAAAGGGGTACCACCACCGAATGCCACTTGCCCAGCGCGTCCGTGGTGTTGAGCAGCTCAAACCGCGTGCCCATATCGAGCAATCCGTCGTCGACGCCAATATTCGAGCAGTCTATCTGTTTGGAGCTGAATCCGAGATTGGTGCCCTCCAGGTACTCGATTCGCTGATCGACAGTGTTGTACACCATGGTGCCGAGCGATTGCAGGACGCTAAATGAAAAACAATGATGGTTTGTTGTCTAGCTGTTTCTTTTCTCGAGATGCGCAGTAGGCTGGTTTAAATACTTAAAAAAAAACTTACTTTTGTGCCGAGTTCCCACTCTGATACATGGTGGTCGGGTCAACGTACAGCATGTTGTCCAAGTTTTGAAGAAGTGAATAGGAATTCTGAAATTTGTTAACATTTTAACTCACTCCGCCGACTTTTCTCTTTTTTTCACTAGACCAGAGTTACGGTATCCAACGAGGTCCGCAAACACCGACTGCCGCTCTTTCGCGCGGCCGAGAGACGCAAGCAGACAGAAGAGAGACGCAGACAGAAAAGGCGTGAGAATAGCGCCCCTAAAAGAGAGCGTCCTCCCTGCCAGCTAATGGACCTATTCATAGGAGAAAAAAAAACAAAAAAAACGTTTTTTTTCCTATTCATAGATGTAAAAAAACGACAAACAATGTCGAAAAACGAATGGTAAACAAGTGTTTATTGACCATGATAGACCATTGATAGTGAGGAGGTGCAGAAAAGGGGCGGAGTTTGCATGAACTAGTAAACAAGTCCGTTCCCACGGGGTTGTACACATCTCTGTGCCTCTTCACTATCAATGGTCTATCATGGTCAATAAACACTTGTTTACCATTCGTTTTTCGACATTGTTTGTCGTTTTTTTACATCTATGAATAGGAAAAAAAAAACGTTTTTTTTGTCTTTTTTCTCCTATGAATAGGTCCATAAGTATCGCAGTCTGCGTCTCCTATGCGCCGCCGGCACAAAACAGAGACACAAACAGAAAGGCGTGAGAATAGCGCACCTAAAACAGAGCGTACCTTTCTCGCTCTGCGTCGCGTAGTATGGTCTGAGTCTTCTAGGATCGTCTGGATCCCCTAGAACCACCTTGCGTGTCTAGAGCCTCCTGTGTCTTCTGGGGCAGTCTCCGTCTTCTAGATTGGTCTGCGCCTCCTAGGGTTTTTTGCCTATTCTAATGTAAGCTTATCCTGCGTATCATAGGGTGGTCTGAGTCTCATAGGATTTTCTGCGTCCCCTAGGAACAACCTGCGTCTCCGGTGTAGTCTGCGTCTATGCCTCTCGTAGTATGCTTTTTCCACGCGCGGCCGCCAGGAAACCAAGATGCAGACATGAAAATACCGCGCTAAAAAGAGAGAGTGCAGTCTGCGTCTCCTACCCTCGACCGCCATGAAACCGAGACGCAGACGAAAAAGAATGAAAACAGCGTGCTGAAATGAGAGCGCTCTTCTGTCGTACCTTTCAACATCTCACCTCGGCTCTCAATCCTGGCACATTTGCGGCATTCACCAAAATCGTAGATATCTCCATAACCTGCGTGGCATTTAGCCTCGCACCCATCTTTGAATAGCCAAGCGTTTCATTCAACACCATAGACACATTGTTTATTCCGATTCCGCTCTGAAATCTAATAAGATCTAATTCCAGGAGTGTGGTACTAACATCGCTCAAATTTTTCAGCGTCGGCACCTCGAATGGCGTTGTCACAGTGGCGGCAGCGGGGGTTGGCGTTGGCGTCGTTGACGATGGTGCTGTCGATGATGAGGTGGCATTCGTAGAGCTCATCTCGTTTCTGTAAATAAACCCGGATCGGTCATGGTTTTCAGCTCGCGTGTTTCAACGTGATAGTGCTAGTGCTCTGGGCTACTGTAGTAGTTGTTGTTCTTGTTGTTGGTGGTGGTGGTGGTGGTGTTGTTGTTGGTGATGGTGTTGTAGGTGTCGTCGTGGGTCTACTAGTGGTTACTGTGCTAGAAACTACTGTAGTCGTGGTGCTAGTACTAGACGTCTCTGTTGACCTAGAAGTGGTAGCGCTGCTAATTGTCGTCACTGGGTCGTTGTTCCAGAAGGGCTTATTGTTGATGCTAAAACAAATGTAATCCGATAATAAACAATTCAACACACTTACCACGTATCATTATACACCCCAATACACTGATAATTGTAAATCGAAAGACACACGCATATAGTGTCCCTATACGAGACGCCATGCGTGTCCCTCGATATTTGATTTCCACTCGTGCACGTGTCATCCGTCAACAATTCCGAGCATCCGTTCACGTACAAATCGGGCGGATTGGTGCCGCCGTGATAGACAAATGTGATAAGGTTTGATTGCTGCAAAGTTGTACAGACTTATGTACATACAAATTTATTTATTTGTCTTCTTCCTCCTCTTTTTTGGCAACAAATGACTCAGACTCAGCGGGGTGTGAAAATGCCAGCGTCGTAAAACTTTTATGTGATGTGCTCTTTTCACAAGATGGTCATGATGTCTCTCCCCACATACCATATCCATCTTGTAGAGCATCACGTTGAGCTGCTCGTTTGGCTCGACCCGAAATGTGCACACATGGCTTACGATGCCACAGCTGAAAAAAAGGGGAAATTGGGCATGATAAGAAACTGATAAGGGGTTCACTAACAGGAAATGTGAAAAAAGATGTGCAAAAAAAATTATGACCACCGCAAAACTCGAACCCGGGACATCCGCTTGCAAAACAAATGCGTTAGCCACTCGGCCACCGCGCCGTTCGAACCAGGAGCGGCGAACGATGTTTTTATTGCACATGTC
The DNA here is from genome assembly GCA_963572235.1 of Caenorhabditis japonica. Classification (NCBI taxonomy): domain Eukaryota; kingdom Metazoa; phylum Nematoda; class Chromadorea; order Rhabditida; family Rhabditidae; genus Caenorhabditis; species Caenorhabditis japonica. Next base: position 17,033,383 of record OY754343.1, on the reverse strand, counting down.
TTCTGTTGTGGCTGTGTGGCCGAGTGGTTAAAGCGTTCGGTCTTGCTGCAAGAAGCCAGGGTTCGAGTTTTTGGTGGGTGAATCTATTTTGCTAGTATCATTTCTCACTTTGGAGGATCTGGTTGAAATAGTGGCATAGGAAGAAAAAAAAACAAAATAACAAAAGAAAAACAACAAAACTCACTTCCTTCCATTCACAAACATTGAAAAGTGAAGCGGTGTGACACTAAGCACAGTTGTGGTAAACATGGCTGCGCCTCCGGCAACATCAAAATCCACGTCAATTTGCACATTTAAATAATAAACTTGCAAGAAATTATTCAAATTGGTCTCTCGAAACGAAAACGTGTACGTGACGCCGTGAGCCGCCGCGCAGAACACGACGAGCAGGAAGACGACGGTTTTTAAGCACATCGGAATGCATAAACCAATTACGGAAACCAGGACAGTCTTGAAGAAAGAAGCGTTGGGCGAGAGGGAGAGAGGGAGGGAGAGAAGCTTGATAGCATGACGACTGCCATACCACTGATAACAGTAAAACGTAAAAGAAGAAGAAGAGCGAGAAGAAGAAGAAAAGGAAGAAGAAGAAGAAGAAGAAGAGCGTACGTTTATTCACCCCCTTCACTTATTTCCAGACCTTTTCCCAATGTTTACCAAGTCACAAATAAAACGCACGCAAAGTAAGCTCTTCATACAAATATAAAACATCATCGAAACAATCGACCCGTAATCGAAAGGAGCAATAAAAACCAAAATAATTGCTCAAAAAGACGTAAAAGTCTGCCTTTTTTCCTCGACACTCTCAGCGCGGTCTTGATGACCGCGGCGGCTCCATTTCTTCGAGTCGGCCAATAAACGACGCCGTCTGTACAGGAAAATCAGGAAAAGGTCGATTCCCTGCGAGCCAATGAGAATGACAAAGATGTAGTTCCACGGCGATGGTCCTGACACGCCAATCATTATGAATTCGACGCCCTGGAAGAGGTGAATTAAAATTAAAATTAAATTACTGAATTGAACTAGAAGGGTTCGGTTGTCTAGGTGTTTCCTGGTCCCTTAAATGTGTCGAGCGCTTATGCTTTTGAGCAGACTGGGCGCATCAAGGCACCCAAGAAAGGCAAGAGGTGTATTTGGTTTTTGAGCGTGTCGGGTGCGTTCCCTCGAACATTGAAGCATGGCGAGGAAGCACTGTATCCATTCAACATATTATGCACGGTGTTGTGGATTCTGCCCCGAGAAAGCAAAACCCACAAACCTTCTTTGCATTGGCCTCGACGAAATTGCCCCGTTTGGGACAATTTTTCTCTCAGCCGCGCAAAACCCTTCGGTAACCACCCTTTCCATCAATAAATTATTTCTCTTTGTTCAAAACTCTTCTTCACAGTGAAATCTGCTCACCTTGGTCAAAAACAACATTTGAGTTACCACGCATTGCTGCGTGTGTACCCGCGCTTACGGTAGCGTGCGTGTGTGCCCGCGCGCAGAGTGCCCAAAAGAAAACGGCCCTTTTCGCTCATTGTCAGTTGTTTTTTTCCGTTCGACAAGTGTTGCCGTCGCGCGGGTTCAAGGTCCGCTGACTTATCTCCTTTTTTTGCTACGAGCAATCCCTGTGTTATTACTGCGTCGCGAAAAGCAGTCAGAGCGGAGCGCTGGGGTCTCGCCGCGAAAAGTGGTGGTCACAGCCGAGTCACAGCAGAGTCACAGCAGCGTCGCGCACCTTGCCACAGCAGCGTCGCGCGCTCTGCTCTGACAGGTTTTCGCGACGCAGTAATATAGCCATGATTTGGCAAGTTACCGTTGCTAACTTTATTGATTTTTCCTTTTCTTGCTCACTCGTTCGAATCCGACCCACCCTTTTGCTTGTAACTCCGGTCTGTCGGCCGGAATTTCACGTGGCGAGCAATTTTCGGGTCGAATTCTCATTCGCCTTTGAGATTTCTCCGCATTCCGGAAACGCGGGGTTTTTTTTCCCAAATGAATTTCTAATAATTTTCTCTATAATTTTGTTAATAAATCGTCTCTTTTCTAAATTTTGTTCTTAACACCGTTTATCCTTCGCCTTGTTGCGTTCTTTTCTCCCTCGAACCTGGGAGTTGCGGGGAATCGGCGAGGTCGTCGACTAACCTCCACGCTGATCCTCGACTCATGGTCACCCCGTATCCTCAGGCAAGACGAATAGGTGCTTAAAACATTAAACAGGCCGGGAACGTCTCGTTTCCCAAAACTCTTAGAATGGACAAGAAGGTTTACACGCATAAAATGGAGACAAGTCCGTCTCTCCGAGGGCGACAAAAAGGCAACAAGACCCTTGGGTGTGTTCAACCCATAAGCGGGGCGAGTGTCGGGAAGGCCGCCCTACGTCCTTGGGAAACACGATAAGGATGCTACCGTTTTGAGCGCTTCCAGTTTTTCTCACCTGGAGAGACGAAAGGGCGCCAGATTCCATAAGCGGAGAAAGGGCGGGGCGAATAGGTGCCCGCACCGTTAGGAAAGTCAAGTTTGTCTCCCTAGGAGAGGCAATAGGGCACCAAGGCCCCTTGAGCGCATTGGCTACGTTCAGTCATGTCCGAAAACGTTCCACTTCCCGTGTTCTCATTGTCAGGCGGGACGAGTAGATGTCCCACCTTTTAAAAGTGTCGGGTATGTTTCCTCGAACCTTCCAGAGGAACAAGGAGCTGACCCCTGGGGCGGAAGGGCATCCACGGCCTACAAGCGTGTAAGCGCCTACAGTTTCAAGCTAGGATGTAAAAACGAAGCACGCTCTGACCCCACCCACCCCACCCATTTGTTCCATGACAGTCCCCAGCCGGACCCAACCGCCACTTACCCACGGCAACCCCATTGCCACTTGCATAATAACCAATCCCAAGACTTTTGGCCAAAATTCGGCGTCATGGTGTGACGTCGCTTTGTCCGCCAACCCTCGTTTCGCTTGGAAGAACATTTTGTACACGGCGAAACTTGAGCAAATCACACCATTGATAATAGGCAGCAATATTGGAATAAAAACGGCGTAGGTAACAAAATCAGGTCGTACCCAGCAGAATTGATCGTCTCGTTTGAAAAACTCCACGTCGAATATGGCGAGTAAGACGGTGAAAATCAATGGGACACCTAGACCGATAGAGATGGCGGCTGGTGGGGAAGTCATCACTCCAAAGAATGTGCGCAGTTTGGGAGTGAGAAAGTGAGAAATCATTCGTATTCCGATGATCATACTCAGGAGAATGGCGCTGAAAGTGAGAAAAGTAAAAGAAGTTCCATAACGAATTACTCACCTAATCAGCGAAAAATAAGAGACCGCTGCAATCACAACACAATACGTAGTAGTTGTGCCCGATTCTGATTTCTCATCCGATTGATCCATAAAAAAGAGCAATAAAATGAAGAAAACCAAGATTATACTGTAGTAAGTCAAATTGATCACGTCTCCGGACACTGGCACTTGTCCGCGAACAAATGTCAGAATTTTGATGATAAGATCGCTGCGAAAACTGTAAAAAAAAACAGACTTTCAAACCAATGAGTTAAACCGTACTAAAACAAAATTCCAATCGTAATTAGCATCAAAAGGCATAACATTGAAGCCGCGTTGACCACGTAGCCAAGTACTATCAGTGGATAACTGCACACATAATTAGCATTAATTTGACCGAGTATTAGAGCGGAAAAATCGGTGAGATGCTCACAGTTAGCAGTGATGATCCCATCTTCATCACTTGTCACTGTGCACTGCTCGTCGAGTGCCCACTTTTGATAGCCGGTGTGGAACCAGGAAACGATGTTTTTACCGTGAAGAGGGCGTTTTGTCTGGAAAATTTGGAAATGGGCGTGGTCTAGCCGGTGGGCTCTATTGCACCAGCTAGAGAAAAAGAGAATGCACCGCATTGGAAGCGCAGGCAGTTAGAGTGAGCGCACACTTTCGCTGTCTGTGCCTCCAATGAGAAAGGTGAGGGGCAAGAGACTACACCGATGGCAGAGGGTTTTTCTAACCGCCTCCATTAGCGGCGGCCACCGCATTGGAAGCGCAGACAGTTAGGGCAAGCACACTCTCTTTCTCGCTGCCTGCGCCTCCAGCTAAATGAGTGTGGGCGGCTCTAAAGAGAATGCACTACATTGGAAGCGCAGGAAGTTATGGTCAGCGCACTCTTTCGCTGTCTGCTCTTCCAATGAGAAATGTGAGGAACGAGAGACTACTACGCTGGCGGAGGATCATATAACCGTCTCCGTCTCGCGCCCTAACTGTCTGCGTTTTCAATGCGGGGACCGTGAACAAAAACTCCCAAAATAATATCAAAAGAGCGCATTCTCTCTATCTTTGTGGGCGCTGACCCAACCGGTTTTAAATGACGCACATTTTTTTCTCACTCTTTTGAACTTTTCATAACAAAAACAACAAACCTTTCCCAAATTGAACTGAACTTTTGCAATAACCGGAGAATGTGCGCCTTTCGTCATCGCTCGAACCGTACCATCCTGGCTCATAACAGTCGCACTGAGCACTGCTGCCTGACTTGGAATTGATATTTGGGTCTCGCACTTGCCAAGGGGAGCCAGGGGAATAACTGAAAATGTGCAATAGCGCTCTATCACTCTGACAGAGGCCGTGGCCCGGTGGAGGCTCAGACAGCGGGAGTGAGACTGTCTCGTCGTCTGCGCCTCTAATGCGGAAGGGGAGCGGCGAGGAAGACGAGAGAGTGCACCGCTAGCGGAGGGTTTATCTCAACATTCTGTCTCGTTGTCTGCGCCTCTAAAGCGGAGAGTGGGGTAGGGGCAAGAGAGTGCAGCACTAACGGAGAGTTTCTCTTTACTCATTGTCCCATTGTCTGCGTCTCCAATGCGGAGATGGGGGGCGGGCCAAGGGGCGAGAGAGTGCACCACTGACGGAGAGTTTCTCTATCCACACTTTCTCAATGTCTGCGCTTCCAAACCGGAAAGCGCGGGTGAAAGAGAGTGACTCACTGTCTGCGTCTCCAAAGTGGCGACCGCGGCCGCAAAGAGCGATAGAGCGCGCACGCGCGATCCAATGCAATGCAACCACTACCTGTATCCGTGGTATTTTCGACACCTTGTTCCTCCTCGTTTGACCCATCATCTTCTCTTCCATAAACTCGATATCTTTGTGGACCATTGAACAGTTTTTGATGACGATAAATTGTGAAAAAAACGTGGGACACGTCCTGGTCCCCACAAACATTTTTAAGCGGAACAATTATGGAGTTTCGCTTCGTTGCCGATAATTTGTTAGTGTCGTTGAGAAATCGAAATCCAGCGTCGGCGCCGTAGTCGATCAAACCGTCATCAGAGTCGATGTTCTGGAAGAAAATTTGGCGTTTTTTATTTCCAACTTATTTTTAAGTTTCCCCTGTTGTCACTCACAGAGCAGTCAATCTTCTTTGCGCCAAACCCTAAATTGGTGCCTTTCAAGTAGCGAATTATCTTGTCCCGATTATTCTGAACCATTGGACGGAGCACATCCAACAGCCGATATTCTTTGCTCTGACTACCACGAATTTCATCCTCGTGTGCGTTCAGACACTCGTCCATGTTTTTCAAAATTTGGTGGGCGTTCTAATTAATCATATACGTTTAATGGTGAAAAAAAGAATGGTACATACATACCTCCGCAGAAATCCCAGGCACATTTGCCGAGTTGTGAAGGATTTTTGTGATATCAAAAATCTGGGTACGGTTTAAACTTGATCCTTGGACAGAATACGTGTACGTGTCGTTGAGCACTTGCGTCACGTTATTGATACCGACGCCAGACTGCAAGTAAATGTCTGCGGGAAGTTTGAAAATGACAGAGATTGTCTGCGGAAAGTTAAAAAGAAGTTTACTAGCAGTCTACAGGCAGTTAACCCAAAAAAGTGAGAACATTGCATGGACTTTCTGCGAGAGGATGAAAGGAAGTCTACTAACATTTTGGCAAATGTCTACAGAAAGTTAACCCATAAAGAGTGTGGAGTAGTATAGACTGTTTGCTAGGAGTTGAAACAAGGTCTACTAGAAGTTTCAAAAAAGTTTACAGAAAGTTGACCCAAAGGAGGAAAACGGCACAGAATGTCTTTGAGAACTTGGCATAGACTTTCTGCGAGAAGTTAAAATGAGGTTCAACTGTTTGCAGAAAGTTGAAATGCGGTAAAACTGACTGTGAGCAGTTGAAATAAAGTCAACTAGAAGTTCACAGTAAGTTAACCCATCAAGAGTTTAAAGTTGCATAGATTGTCTGCGAGAAGTTTAAATAAGGTCTACTAGCAGTCTGCAGAAAGTTAACTCCAAAAGAGTAGGAAATTGGCAGAGACGGTCCGCGAAAGGTTGAAATGAAGTTGAACTTTTTACGAACTTCTAACATAAAGTCTACTAGCAGTCTACAGAAAGTTAACCCAAGTTGACATAAAATGTTGCCGGAATTCTACGAAACTGATTGTGACTGCAAACTTTTGGCAGACTGTTTATGGATTTTCCCGAGACCTAGCTTACGTCAGAAAGGTCTTTCAAAGATGGAATTGAATCGGTTGTGGTTGGCGGCATTCTTGTAGAAGTCGTGGAAGTGTATGCGTTGTTTTGCCACCATTTAGGACTGCCAGACGTGCTAAACTGTGTTCATTGTTTGTTGTCAATCAATAAAAGGATTGTGAATAATCAAACTAAAACAAAATTTGTGCGAACACCCACCAAACACCATTTTCCGCCGAATCATCCTGACAATCTAACTCTGCACTTCTACAGCTACAAACTTGATTGATAAACTCGTCTCCTTCATAGTTCCCACTCTCTCTTATCTTCACACACTTTTGATACTCAACCAGACCCTCTTCACACCCCAACACCACCACTCTTGGAGCATCAGTGTACTCGAAATCGAGCAGATCCACGTGCTGATCGCCGCGATAAACTGTGACATTCACACTTTTTCCTTGAAGAAATGACCCATCGCATTGTTCTTTAGAGCATCTAAAATTAATTGTTTTTTTATCGAAAACTGATTACACAAAAACCAAACGACTCACACTTGATTATCAACAAGAACGTTGAAATCGGTGGGTGCTGAGTTTGAAATATGCATAGAGTATTCGCATCCGCTTGGCGAACAGCTCATAGTTGCTGACACTACCAGTTTCTTTTCTTGTGCTTCTAAACCTTGGCTTGATGATAGTTTTTCGGTCAGCGATACAATTATTGAAAATTGATTTTGTTGATCGTATTCTGTTGTTGTTGATAGGGAAGTTGTTGTGGTGGGTGGGGAAGAGGTTGGGTCTTCTTGCCACCAATATACACTTCCTTCTTCGCTGGAATTAGGTAAAATCTAGTGAACGCCGTCTGCGAACAACAAAAGTAAATTTATACGATTTACTTGCTAACAGTAATATTCTCAGTACGAAGCGCTGCAAACTCGCTCCCTTCGCACAGTGGTGAACGCGGCCACGTTGACGACGAGAGAGTGCAGAAAATTGAGAGAGCCGTGGCCGATGTTTTGCTCTGATTTCTCTAAACCTCACTTCAAATGCATGCGAAATTCATTGTTCGATTGGAGCGAGTTTTCAGCGTTTTATACCGAGTATATTGTGTTTTCAATCGACTTGCGACATGAGAACGCGAGACTCCGCCCACTTATTTGGGCGCGACCACGCGAACACAGTGATATTTGAAGAGACGCAGACAGGTAGCGCACAAATAAGTGGGCGGAGTCTCGCGTTCTCATGTCGCAAGTCGATTGAAAACACAATATGTGTTATGTATTTTTTCTCAAAAATGAAGTCATGAACCGGGTACCAATTGAGTATCAAAAAAAATCAATAATTTTTAGGAGAAAATTGTGACAAAGTTTCAGGAAACTCTAAGAAGTCATTTTCGGGAAAAAATTTTTTTATTGACTATTCGTGAAAAAAGCAAGTGCGCTCCACAAAACTTAGTACTACGTGGATTTCATTTTTGTCGCCAAGTTATTTCATTTCACATTGAATTTACACGTGAAATGAAATAATTTGGCGACGAAAAGGAAATCCACAGAGTACTAAGTTTTGTGGAGCGCACTTGCTTTCTTCGCGAATGGAAAATAATTTTTAAAAAATTGTTTCCTTTTTGCAAATCAATTTTTCTCAAAAATAAAGTCATAAACCAGGTATAAATTGAGTATCAAAAACAAGAGAATTTTTAGGATAATATTGTGACAAAGTTTCAGGAAACTCCAAGAAGCCATTTTCGGGAAAAACATGTTTTTCTGTTTTTTTTTCACTACGGAAAAGACGAATTTGTCTAACCGTCTTACTTCTTTGTTAAATACACCTACCAGATTCCGTTGGGTGAATTTTCATCACACGTGCTTGCAAAATCATTGCATGCGCACACATCGTCTCTTAAATACTCTACACCCACGTAGGACACGTTTCGAAAACGAACACATTTAGATGGTTCATCGTATGTTATGTCTGCTATAAAAAAAACGATCAACACTTGTTTCAAAGCCCTATAAACTAACCGTCTTGAATATTTGCGCATCCTAGCACGAAAACTTCTGGATCAGTAAAAAATTTCAATTCCACTAAATTTAAATGCTGGCCGAGTCGATGAACGTTCAGCAAAACACTATCCTCGCCTTTTGTAATATTTCCTTTGCAAGGGGATGGACATCTGAAGAAAAAGTGGTAGGGTACAATGGAATAGAACTGCTACGGGGAAGAACTGCTTATTTAGGCGTTTTTTTCAAGTATCTAGAATTTTTTTTTAATTTTTTGCGTTTTTTTTTTGAATTTTCAGCGATAAATTCGAATTTTGTTGGTTTTCTGGGAACTAAATCATAAAATTGTATAGATGTTGCAGCAAAAAATGAAAAACTGTTTATAGAACGTTGTGGTAAAGTTTCAGAAACTTCTGAGAAGTCATTTTTGAGAAAAACTTTTTTTTTCGATTTTTTGAAATTTTCACTTTTTTCAAAATTTGTAATTTTTTTTAAAAATTGAAGTCGTAAAAGAATATAAATTTTTTATCGAAAAAAATAAACAAGTTTGGAGAACGTTGTGGCAAAGTTACAAAGAAATCTAAAATAAGAAGTAGTTATTGAGAAAAAACAAATTTTTTCTGAAATTTTTTTTGCATATTTTGCAATTTTTCTCAAAAATGAAGACATGGACAGGGTATAGTTTTAGTTTCAAAAAACAGAAAAAATTGCGGAAAACCTTGAGACAAAGTTTGAGATAATTCTAAGAGAGAGTTTTTGAGAATAAATTTTTTTTTTTGGATTTATTGAAATTTTTCACTTTTTTCTCTATATTTCGTAGTTTTTCTCAAAAATGAAGTCATAAAGAGTATCCAATTTTGGTATCAAAAAATAGAAAATATTTTGGAGAACGTTGTGACAAAGTTTGAGAAACTTCTAAGAGACAGTTTTCGAGAAAAAAATTCGACAGAGCGCGTTTGCCTTTAAGAAGGTTCTAACACATCGTGCAATACGCGGTAACAATTATATTACGTTCTGGTTATTTCTTGTCAAAAAAACTCACACATTGTCATTGATCAGCACAGTATAATAACTCGAATCCCTATTATAAATATCAAAAACGTAGCTGCAAATAATTGAAGAACACTGCACCGAAGTCGCCACCGTAACATTATGCGCTGCCCTTTGATGTTCTGACTGCTCTATTAAAGTGACTGTGAAATAATGTTCAACAGTTGAAGGCGTTGTAGAAGTTGAAGGCAAAGTTGAAGATGTTGGAACTGGTTGCCACCAAACCGGTGTTCCAGTTCCAAATTCACACTCTCCGACTTGAGAAGACTGCCCACAGCCATCCGAGTTTCCCTCACAGCTACACACTTGGTCTGTCGATCCGTCCTCCTGCTGATTTTCAATGCTCAAGCATTTACTCTGAACCAATAGTCCCTTCGAGCAACCTAACACTTCCACCTCTCCGTATTTCATGTTGAAAATATCCAAATATTCTCCTTGCTTGTAGATTGTCACTTTTACAGTTTCATCCTTGAGAAAAGAAGAGTAGCAATCTGCGTCGCAACTGGAATGAAAAACGTTAGAAGAATTATTTATGTACATAGATAATAGATAAAGAACCTGTTCTCATCCACACTGACTGAATAATATTCCTTGGAATTGTCATCTTTCACCACTTTTATCTGATATGTGCACGACGTTTTGGAGCATGTCATAATAGTGCTCAGGGACACTCCGTAGGGTGAACCTTCTTGATTTTTGGATTCGGTTAGAAAAATGTTGAAGGAATATTCCGTTTGTTGCCACCAAACTGGCACAGCTTCATTGCCACTGAAACATGCGACGTGGCATAGGAATTTTCAAAAGAAAAACTTTTTTTTTGAGAAAAATTGCAAAATTTGAAAAAAAGTTCAAAAATTGAAAAAAAAATTGTTTTTTCAAAAACTGTTTCTTTAAATTTTCTGAAACTTTGTCACAACGTTTTTCAAAAAATTCTCTATTTTTTGGTATTAAAATTAGATTTTGTTTATGACTTCATTTTCGAGAAAAATTGGAAAAAAAATTGAAAAAAAAAGTGAAAATTTTGGAAAAAAAATTGTTTTTTTAGAAATGGCTTCTTTGAATTTTTCGAAACTTTGTCACAAAATTATCCAGGAAATTCTCTATTTTTTGGTATTAATATTAAATACTGTTTATGACTTCATTTTCAAGAAAAATAGCAAAATTTGTAAAAAAAAATATTTCTCGAAAACTGTTTCTTAGAATTTCGCGAAACTTTGTCAGAACGTTCTCCATAAAATCTGCGTGTCTTGTGAAATCATAATTTATCAAGGCCATGTTAGCCGTTAAAAAAAACCCACCACTTCCCTCTGGGGGTGTTTATATCACAAATCATGGGTGCACTTTGACAAATGCAAAGAGTATCGTTCAGTTGTGCGTTTGGATCAAAATAGTCTACAGCTTGACACTGTCCATCCCGTAGCAATCCTGACATGCACCCCAGCACTGTCACAATGGGTTCAGCTAAATTATAGTCCAAATCGAACATGTCCAGTATTTCACCGCTTCGATACACTGTCACTGGCAGAGTGTCAAACCGGTAGAACGTGCCACTGCAAGCGGATTGAGAGCAGCTGCAAATTTGTTGTGTTATATTGTGTTTTCATTCGACTGGCGACATGAGAACGCGAAACTCCGCCCAACTATTTGTGCGCGACCACGCGAACACAGTGATATTGGAAGAGACGCAGACTGAACGGTGAATGCAGACTTGAATTGCGTTGTCATGTCGCAATTCGATTGAAAAAACAATATTCTCAGTATTCGCTCCGTTTGCAAAAGGACGAGAGCGACGAGAGAGTGCAGAAAATTGAGAGACCGTGGCCGTTGTTTCGTTCTCTTTTCTCTGAATCTCACTCACTCAAAATTCACGCGCATTCGAGTTCACTGCGCAATTGGAGCGAATTTGCAGAGATTATATACATCAAAAAAGCAAACAACCATTGAAAAAATAATTCCATTCTTTCTTCCACTTACTCTTCTTCATTAGCGTTAACCGAATATAACTTCAATGAATGTGTAGTGCTACTGATTGAAATTAGGTACTGACACGCTATTGTCGAGCAGTTCATGAAAGTAGTCACAATGACATTTTGTTGAGAATCCTCGTCAGTGTCGCTCTCATTTTCTTCCGTTAACATGATGGAAAAATCAAAGTCAAAATTCTGCGGTGGCAATGAAGTTGTAATAGTCGGTGTTGCATCGTCCACCCACCACGTCACTTCTCCTTCCAAACTGTAAAAAACCGTTATTTTTCCATTTTCCGCAAACACCCTCCCCCCCCCCCTCCATTTCAACTCACCAAACTCCCGTCAGTGTTTTATCACCACAAACACCTCCCTGGCAACTACACAAAACGTCATTGTAGTATACACCGTCAACCATGTTACTTTTAATCGTATTGAAACATTTTCCCGGTTTGAGAAGTCCTGAATCACACCCCAACACTACAATTTGCTCAAACTCAAACGTCACCAGTTCCAAATGTTGATTTAAACGTGATACGGTCAACGGTACTTGAAACCCTTTTTTGAAATTTCCATTGCATGGAGATTGGTAACATCTGTAACCAGGAAAATAAATAAAATAAAAACAACATGCCGTTATGTTTTTGACAAACTTCTAGTTGATTATTGTTGAAAAATGGAGATTTTTTAAAATTTTGAAAAAAAAAAACATTTTTTTTTCGTCGACAATTTTGAAAATTTCGGAAAAAATTTCTTTTCACATATTTCGAATATTTAGACTGAAAACAAAGTATTGCATCTAAAATAACAATTTTTCTACAAATAAGGTCGATCGTGTCATGTTCAGCAGAGTTACAGCGCTTTGGGCACCACCCGATCGGATAAGTCAATGGGGTGCTGACACTCAAAGTGCTGTAACTCGGCGAAAAATCGCACGATTAGCCCAAACTTAACTGTAATTCAATACTCAGCTGATTTGAAGTGAATTGAATCATTTTGAGCCAAGTTACAGAACTTTGGACACTATCGTCTCGATGGGTAACGTGGACTTGCCCGATCGGGACCCTGATACTCAAAGTGTTGTAACTTGGCTGAAAATGATACCAAACATTTCAACTTAACTGGAAGTATACATGTAGATGCAATAATTCAATTTGAGAATACGTTTTTAAAATTTCGAAAAAAAAACATTTTTTGGGACGAAAAAAAATTTTTTTCAAAAATTTTCTATGACTAGCCTGAAAACAAAACATTGCATCTAAAAATACGGTTTCACTTAAATCTGGGTCGATCGTGCCATTTTCAGCCAAGTTACAGCACTTTGATCACCATGGTCCCGATCGGTCAAGTCGTCGGGACCCTGATACTCAAAGTGCAGGAACTTAAAATGGTAAAAACCACGTCAAATTAACTGAAAATAAATTTTCAACTTAACTGGAAATATACATGTAGATGCAATAGTTCAATTTGAGAATATTTATGGAGTTTTGAAAATTTGAAAAAAGAAATTGTTTTTTGGTCGAAAATTTTGAAATTTTTTGAAAAAAAAATTTTTCAGATATTTCCTATAACTAGTCTCAAAACAAAGTATTGCACCCAAAATAACTATTTTTCTACAAATAAGGTTGATTAAATGATTTTCAGCCAAGTTACAGCCCTTTGGGCACCATGGCTCTGATCGGATAAGTCAACGGGGTCACTGGTGAACCGCGCGCGGGCCCGCGGCGGCTCCGCAGACGCTACGGGCCCGCCACGGGCCCGCAGCGGGCCCGCCAGCGCTTGGGTGCCCTTGCTGGCCGCTGGCGGGCCCGCGGCGGCTATGCTATCTGGCAGGTGACTGAAAGGTTGAAAATTTTTTTTTTCCAATTGGTTTATAAATGAACTTTGGTTATTTTAAACCATGTAAAATTGCACATAAGATACAAGTTAGTTGAGTTTTTGATCAAAAATGCTGACATTCATTAATGATGCGCTGGCGGGCCCGCTAGCGGCCAGCTGACGATGGTAAACTTTTTGTCTCAAGAAAGTTTATAAATGTTTTTTTCCTGGTTTTATGTGAATGATATCGCGTATGATGAGATATTTAGTAGACTTTGTTTGAAGAATTGGACTTGACCGACCGCGAATAAGTTGCATTAACGTTTAGTTTGTTTTGATATTTGTTTAAGAACTTTTTTTCTAATTAAAGAAATCTTTAGTTTATACGAACATTCAAATAAAACAGATGTAGGCAATAGTAGGCGGTATTCGAAAAAAGGAAAGTCTGCAGTTCACGTTGCGTGATCGAGCGGTGGAACTCTCAGATATGAATAATAAATGACGTGAATGAAGTTTATGTCTTGTGAATGATTCGTATTTATAAACAATAAACTTACTCTAACAGAAGTGCACTTTCAGTGACAAAGTTTACATTATCTGCTAACAATAGTTTACCAGCTTTTATTAAAATTTACATTATCAATTACGAAGATTGTCACGATGTTAAGCGTTTTTTAATCATTATAGTTCTTATAGAAAAAAAATTTCTACGGCGTGTAGCATCGGCTGCTAAAGAGACCTTTATCGCCTTTTAGCGTGCCTTGTTTTTTTTTTTTTTCCAATCGGTGTCTGCGGATTGACGTCTAAAATGAGTTGAGCGCAGGCTAACATCGCTCAATATCCCAATTTTAAGGCGATTACATGTAATTTTTCTTTTTTGTTCAGTTGTTTTCAGTTATTTTATATTCATTTTTGATCTTTCAGCAAAAATATTCCAAAAATAACAACGGAAGCAAAAAATACTGCCCAGCAGGCTTGTGCGGAAACGGAAATCGGCATTGCCGTATTTCCGATTTTTCCGACATTTTTCGGAAACGATTTCCGTCGAAAACGTTTCCGAAAAAATTTTCGGAAAAGCTTTTCCGACGGAAATGTTTCCGAAAAAACTCGGAAATTCGGAAATAGGCAAAAATGACTAAAAACCGGCCCATTGCTGAAAAGTTGGAGACCTATCACGAGGGTTATTCCTGTTTTTCGTCACTTTCTTAGCTTATTTTTGGTTTCTCCTAACTGTTTTGAAAGCCATTTGTTTTTTTGAAAACATGGTAAATGTTTAGTTTAACTTGAAATCAGGTTTTTCAAAGCGTCAAAAGTTGAAAATCAGAGAGATAAAAATACATGTTTTCTTTGCTTCTCTTCGAATCGAACTGTGTTTGCGTGGTCGCTCGAAAAAAGTGGGCGGAGTCACGCGTTCTCATGTCGCAAGTCGATTGAAAAAACAATAGTCTTATGTTTTAGTTGCTAATCTTTTAGTTTCATGATAAAATGATTGATTAAATAAAAAAAAAACAATTGTATTTTTAGTATTTCCGAATTTTTCCGAATTTCCGAACTTTTTTTCGGAAACGAAAGTCGGAAAGGAATTTTTCCGAATAATTTTTCGGAAAGAAATTCCGTTTCCGACTTTTCCGACTGACCGTTTCCGCACAAGCCTGCTGCCCAGTTATTCGTGTTACAAGAGGCGCGCAGCATGGTTGCCAAATCATGCGCCCAGATTGCAAAGTGGGCGGGGCTTAACATTTTTGGACTATTTTTGTCAAAAAACTCTAATTTTTTATGTTTTTCTGGCGTTTTTTAAATCATTTATCTTTCTTTTAAATCTTTATTAATTTTGTTTGAATATGCCCGATAACTTTTTTCTATTTTTTTGTTTCAGGTACCAACAGGACAACCGAAATCGACACCGCCGACGTCGGTAAGATTTTCTTTCTTTTTTTTTTCTAAATTTTTCTTACTGTCAAAAATTAAAAAAAAACGTCTTAAAGAAGAAAAAGAAATGAAATTTATGAGCGGATTTAAATAGGGTATGCCCTAAAAATGATTTTTAATGGATGCGGCACGCCGCTACGAAAAATATCGATTTCTTCCTATTGAATAGGTTAAAGGCTGAGGCAAAAAATTATTTCACACTGTTCTTTTTCTACGTTTTATCACTTGCTACCTTTTTCCAAAATATGATACTCGTATACTGGCCGAAAATGATCAATTTCCAATTTTTTTAAACATATTCTGCTGAGAAACGATATTCGAACACAGAAAACATTAATTTATTTCGATGGTTTCATTTATACTGACATAATATATTTTGAAAAAGGTAGGAAATGATTAAACGTAGGAAAAGAACAGTGGGAAGTGATTGTTTGTCAAAGGCGTACCTATCTTTTTAACATGAAAAATCAGTAACTCGCACCAGGCTTGGTCGGAAAATCGAATATTTGAGTTTTTCCCTGAGGATGCTTTTCGAAAATATCGGATATCCAATTTTTTTTCATTACGAAAATTGCATATCTTGCTATTTCTCAGTTGCTTTTAAAATTTTTGTGAGTCCTACGTTCGGCCATTTTCGGAAAATATGTCTTTTCTGACTGAACCTGGGTCTTGAGTGGTTTTTGGTTTTTTCAAATTAGTTTTATGTTGTTATTTAAAGAAAGTTTTCTGCTTAAAACACTATTTTACTTCAAAAAGGCATAGAAAAGCCCGATATCCGATTTTTCGAAATTTTTTTCCGACCAAGCCTGACTCGCGAAAATATACTAGCTAAAATCAAGATAACATAAAGTAATTTTGAAATAAAGTTTTAAAAAAAACATTGCTGAATACAATAAAAATGCAAAAGTGCAGCATTTTCGGAAAAAAATATTTAAAAAAAAGCATCGTTAAATAAAATTAGGCGTCTTTTGTTACGAACAAAAACACCTATGTGACTTGTAAACCGTTAATTCAGTAGTACCTGTTCAACATTTTTGTTTTTTCAATAAAAATATAAGTGTTTATTCATGTCTGTTGTATCTGTGTCCGTGTGAGATTTCGTGTGTAAAGCATTTTCTCAGCGCCTATTGGACAGATTTGCATCAAACTTGGCGAAACATTTTTAAAACCAAGTGAAACAAGGCTGCCGAAGTTTGGTACAAATCGGTTAAGTTTTAAGTGTAGCATACTGAAGGCACTTGTGGTATTTTCGCCGTTACACCGGGGAAAGCCGCCGAAATTTTTCTAGTAAAAATAAAACAAAAATATGAGTTTTGAGTAATATTTTTTCATTAAATTTTGTCAAGCATTGAAAAATTGATATTTCTTTTTGAATAAACGAGTCCATCCATCTATAGACAGTGAAAATACCCGAAAAATAGGAATTGATTGTAACGGTTATGGGCCACAGACTCATGCACCGGCAGAGAGCAAACGCGCTCGAAGCATAACTGAAAGTTAATACAAAGGAGGCCCAAAGTTAAATGATATAAAAACTGACACTATTTGGGCGTTTTTTTGTAAAAATTTTCACGTTTGCTGTCTCATGCCCATGTGATAGCGGTTTTTGTTCGCGTTTCCTCAAGCCAAAACGAATATGTTTCAATGTCCATTACAAGCAATTATACATTTTTAAGTTTGGTTTTCAAATGATTAAGGAAAGAAATTGAATTGAACGGAAGTTGTCTCATACAAATTAGAGCGCTTTGCCTAATAAAAATTTAAAAAGAAATTATCATCCTCCGGGATGCCGCATCTCTTACACAGCAAAATTTACTGAATTTTCAGACACGTGCCACATCTTGTGAGGACGAACGATGCTGAGATGAGTGGGACAACGACAGCGACGAATTTTGGAATAATATAAATAATTTCTGTATTGAATTTTTGTTTTATTTTTTCAATAAATATTGATAAAAACACAAACTGTGTTAGTTTTCAAGAGAAAATATCAAATAAAGAAAAAAGCAAGAAGGGAGTCACCCCCGCGATGTAGCAGCTAGCGAGCCGCTGGCGGGCCCGCCACGGGCCCGCTGCGTGCACCACGCGTGTACTCTTTTAGCTGTCAGCGGTGCGCTGGCGGGCCCGCGGCGGGCCCGCTGCGGGCCCGTGGCGCTTCACCAGTGGTGCTGACACTGAAAATGCTGTAACTCGGCTGAAAATTTTCGGATTTATGCAAACTTAACAGAAATCATTAATTCAGTCAAACTAATTTATTTTGGAGTTTCAAAAGCGAAGAAAACAATTTTTTTTTGGGTCGAAAATTTTGCAAACAAATTTTTTTTCAAAATTTTAAATCTTCATATGTACTTTTAGAATCAGCTTGGCGAAATATTTAGTAGTGCATCAGAAAGTTAAAAAAAAAAAAAAACAACTCACCCATCAATATTTATACTGTAATAATAATCGTCGGGATAACTAGAAGTAACTACTCTGTACGTACATTCTTCTGAATCGCATTGCAAACTTGCGTTGATCATAATCTGATGTTCGTCATTTTTATTTACTTTTTCTTCCGAAAGTGAAATACTGGCCGCAATTTGAAAATTGTCGGGAGTCGTTGATAAAGTTGATAAAGCAGTGGTTTGTGTACTAGTAGATGTCCCTTCTAGACCCGCATCCGTAACCCACCACTTGACAGCTCCAACATTGCACCTACCCTCGCTCGTCTCCTCATTACAGTACGGCGGTTTTGTGGTGGCGGCACAAACGCAAACTACGTCAAAAAGTCCCAAATTTGTGCTGCTCAATGTAGAACACCCTTGCTCCGGGTAAAGCCCACTTTCACAGTTCAAAACCACAATGTTCGGTTCGGTATCGTATTGGAAGTCGAAAATGTCGAGGCGATAGCCGGATTTAATGACACTGATGTTAGACGTTTGATGACGATTAAACGTGGCGGTGCACGAATTTCCGATGCATCTGTGTGCGCAAACTGTTATTTTATTTCATACTCGGTGCAAAGCACTGCGAGGGCGCGCGAGGAGACGCAGAGTGCGCGGATATCGGCGTTCTGTGGCAACCTGCCGCTGAAGAGACGCAGACAAGCAGCGTTCTTCTCGTTCATTTTACTAATAGAACGAACGCATTCCCAGCGCTTTACACCAAGTATTCAACATACGGAGAATTATCCTGCAAAACACTGAAATACCCAACCGCCTGATTGTCCAGCACCACGTTTGCATTGCACTGATCGGCCAAACACTGCAGTGTGGCCGTGAACACCAATGATTCTGCATCCACCTCGTCCTCTTCCGATTTTTGCTCTTTTAACGTGACGGTGAACTGGGTTTGAGCTTGGGTAGCTTTCGTAGCTTGAGCAGCGATTTTAAGGCATAATAGAAGCGGAAGAAAGAGAAGAAGAAGACGCATTTGAGGAAATAAAACAATAAAAAAGAACGAAAGAAAGGTGTTAAAATACGATAGGCAACGGATTAGAAGTTGATTTGTTGAAAGCGAAACGAAACTGTGATAAGACGCTTAAAAGGGGTCCAAAAAGATAGGGTGTGGTGCAAAATGATGCGAGACTAAATAATGAAAATCAAAAGGACATGGTGGGAGATGAGTCAACAAACATTGTTAAATGGTATAGAACTGGTAGAAATAGAACTAGTAGGGAATAGAACTGTTAATAATGGAACTGGTATTTCCAATAAATGTTACGCCACTGAACTGCTGAGCTACAGAACTCATGAAAATAATTCTGTTAAAAATAGAACTGCCATGCTATAGAACTTTTTAAAATAGAACTGACAAAAAACAGAACTGATAGAAAATAGAACTGTTAGAAAATAGAACTGGTGGGAAACAGAACTGGTGAAAATAGAACTGTTAAAAATGAAACTGACATGTTATAGAACTGTTAAAATAGAACTGCTGAGCTATGGAACTGTTGAAAATGGAACTGGTATATCCAAGAACTGTTATTGCATAGAATTGCTATGACATAGAGCCGGTATGCTATAGAACTGTTAAAATGGAACTGAAATGCTATAGAACTGCTTAAAACAGAACTGCTAAGCTATGGAACTGCTAGAAATATAACTGTTAAAATAGAAATGACATGTTATAGAACTGTTAAAATAGAACTGCCTAGCTATGGAACTGTTGATAATGGTACTGATAATGTGAGAGAAAATGGAACTGTAAGAAAGGAGAACTGGTGGAAAACAGAACTGTTACGCCGCTGAGCTGCTGAGCTACAGAACTGGTAGAAAACAGAACTGTTTAAAATAGAACTGGTAGAAAAAACAACGTAAAATAGAACTGTCAGCAATGTGCTCAACCGATTTCCAACAACCGGTTTACACCGGTTTTTATTCAAAAAACCGGTGGAAAAAAACCGGTTGTTCGAATAACCGGTTATTCGAAACAACCGGTTTCTATTCTGATAAAAACCGGTGTTTTGTGTGCAAACACAGCGACGCGCAATTGCAGATACATTGAATAGTACGCGCAAAGTTGTTTTTTTGCGGCTCCACAAGGTCTGAATAATTAATTCTTCATTCATCTTAAAATTTACGTTTTTTTCATCTTTGAAAATTATATTTCTCTTGGTAATTAAGAAATTTCGTTTTATTTCAACAAAAAGTAAAAAAAAAAAACAAAAAAAAAAAAGAACGAATGAATGAAAAAAAACAAATGTATTTTAGTAATTTGATCAGCTAAATCTAGTCGAACAAAAGTAATCGTCCTCGTTTTCAGAATTTTAAGATTCCGCTCTGACTTTTCCTGGATCTTCCACATCATCCGTATCAATGTAATCGTACTCGAGGTCGTCTTCGTGGTCTTCGTTTTCGTCTCATAAATCAAACCTGCAATAAAAATAGCATGAAATAATCCAAACTTTCATCATGGGGAAAAATATTACTTTTTGAGAGGAGTTCCGAAAAAAACCGACCTGGTGATGGTCAGGGTTCCGGCCGGGGTGACGAAGGCGAAAACAGCCAGGGCGTCAGGTGGAGCTGGGGCGCATTAAACGAAAGGCTTATCCTTCTTTGGCACTTCGACGGCACGGGTGATGGCGACGTCCTTGGAGCCGACTGGGTGATGCGGTACTCGTTGTTGTTGGTGAACTTGATTTTCAAGAAAATCTTGTCGGCTCCGCCATTGACGATAAAAAAAATATTTTTTTTTTCAAAAAATTAATTTCCTAGCTTACCTTTTTGTTTTTCTTGCGTATTCATCTGGGTGAGTTTTTTTAAGTGCGATAATTTATTTGAACATGCCACAATTTTTTGATTCGAATCAATCGGCTTATCGAATACTTTGCATACTGGAGACGGAAACCGGTAGAAACCGGCGGAAACCGGTTTTTTTCACACCGGTGGAAACCGGTTTTTTTGTAACCGGTGGAAACTGGTTTCTACCGGTTTTCACCGGTATTAAAAAACGCCGGTTTTTATCGGTTTTTGCCACCGGTGGAGCACATTGACTGTCAGGAAACAGTAGAAATGAAAGAAAATAGAACTGGTGAAAATATAACTTTTTAAAAATGGAACTGGTGGGAAATGGAACTGGTGGAAAATATAGCTGTTACGCCACTGAACTGCTGGGCTACAGAACTGGTAAAATAGATTTGTTGAAAACAGAACTGGTGGAAAATAGAACTGCTAGAAAATGGAACTGGTAGAAATGGAAGTGGTATGACTTAGAACTTACAGTGTAAAAGTGAAATGTAAAAGTGTTAGTTTTAAAAATCAGTGTCATTACTAGAAGTCGCCGAATACCGCGGGCTTGTATGTATGTAAATAATTAATAAAAAAAACCAAAAAGTTATTATGTAGCGTCTTCCAATAGATCATATGGACGAAATGATTCAAATACGGACACTATATGCATCCAACGCATTTAATTTCATCTGTGGCCACGGTTCGAGTCCTATAGGCTACAAAACTTTTTTGCAAACTTCGACAAACCTTTAAAGTGTACTTTCTTGCAGCATCCGCGACTCCCAGCTCACCGACTACGACATCTCCGACTTTAACGCCCACGAAGAACCCCATTACCACACCGTGCTCACCAATCAACAACTTCCACCCCAAAAACCATCGGCACTCCAAGAGCAACGTCGTCGCACCACCGCCGACTCGGATGATTATGTCAAAGTATCCGAACCGATCTACGACTACCCGCCAAAAACGGAAAAGAAGCGAATCAGCCCGACGGAGGCGGCTCAGCTGCAAGAGCTTTATCAGGAGTATGATCTTGGCTTGGATATTAATGTTCCGGGAGCTGCGTCGGTTCAGAAACCACCTCCACCAGGGCAACACCATCGCACTGTGCAAGTTCAAAATCAGCAAACCCAACCGAACGTGATTGCTCGGCAAGACTCTATCCCGCAATCCCCACAATCTGTGATCAATGTGCCGATAAGTCGGAGAACTGAAGTACCCATTCAAATTCAACACCAACAGCAACCAGGCAACCAGGCATTCACCTACAATGTACCCATCCAGGGAAGAGACGATCCACGCAACCTGGCCACCGCCGACATGTTCGTGCACGATGCCATCGAGTACATTGGAAATCAGGACAAGGGCCATCAAGGCGGAGCATTTGTGATGGAAGAAGAGATGTTGAGCAGTCATGAGCCGACAAAGCCAGTGTCCAAACGACCGGCCAAACATCCGTCCATCGAGGCGACGAGTCGACAAGTCAGGACCAACGACGTGTTTGAGCGAGTTGAGACCGAGGAGCATGATGATATGACGTATGCGCCGGAGATCCAATCGGTCGAGATTCCGCCCGATCAGATGAGTGAAACTAGCGAGAACATGATCGACTATTTTGATAAGGTGGCTGCGGAGACGGAGCATCAGATTCAGAGTGAGTTTGTCTCTTTTGTATTACTGTCTTTTACAAACGTCTACGTCCCCATCTACCAACGTCTTCGGTAGAGCGCGAAATCAACTTTTTTGTGTGCGCCATTTTGCACTGCGCTCTAAAAGGCAAACGCGCCCAATCGCATTCAATCTCTGCGTCTCCACAGTGCAGAGAGTTTTTTTTAGCTAGGCGGTTGCAAAAATGGAGACGCAGAGAAACTAGATAATTAATTTTCTTTAAAATGCCATTGTTAGACAAACCAGACATTGGAAAAAACCGAGACACGCAGACATGACCTCGCGTCTGAAATTTCTACGTGGATTTTTGTGATCGATACGAATCTCTCTCTGAATTTTTCAAGGAAAATGTCATAAAATGACTAAAAATGTCAGAAAATGACCATAAATGCCAAAAAAATGACAGAAAACACAATAATCACAAAAATGTCAAAAAAATGACTGAACATGACTAAAAATGACTGAAAATGACTAAACTGACCAAAAATCTCAAAAAATGTGCAAAAATGACAAAAATTTCAGAAAATGACCAGAAATGTCTGAAAATAACTGAAAATGACAGAAAATGGCTGAAAATGTCTCAAAATGTAATAAATGACTGAAAATTACAAAAATGTCACAAAATTAGTTATTTTCAGTCAGTTTTAAACAATTATTGACACTTTTATTCATTTTCAAGCATTTTTAGTCATTTTTAGACATTTTTTTTTTCATTTTTTGACATTTTACTTATTTTCCGGCATTTTTGTGGATTTTTGGTCATTTTTAGACATTTTAAGACATTTTTTTTTTCATTTTTTGACATTTTACTCATTTTCCGGAATTTTTATGGATTTTTGGTCATTTTTAGACATTTTTAGATATTTTTAGACATTTAAAGATATTTTTGGGCATTTTTAGACTTTTTTAAAAACATTTTTTAAAGTTTTTAGACATTCTGGGCATTTTTAGACATTTTAGACAATTTTACACATTTTAAGATATTTTTAGGCATTTTTAGGAATTTCTAGGAAATTTAGGCATTTTCGTCATTTTTTGTCATTTTCAGACATTTTTGTTCATTTTTAGACATTTTTGTTCATTTTTAGACATTTTTAGGAATTTTTAGTCATTTTTAAGCATTTTTAGGCATTTTTAAACAGTTTAAGGCATTTTTAGACATTTTTAAATATTTTTAGACATTTTTAAACATCTTTAGACATTTTTTGACATTTTTAGAAATTTTTAAACGTTTTTAGACATTTTTAAACATTTTTAGGCATTTTCAGGCATTTTTAGGAATTTTTAGGCATTTTAGACTTTTTTGACATTTTTAGGCATTTTCAAACATTTTTAGGCATTTTCAGGCATTTTTAGAAATTTTTAAACGTTTTCAGACCTTTTTAAACATTTTTAGGCATTTCTAGTCATTTTTAGGCATTTTTAGGCATTTTTTGACATTTTTGACATTTTTTGACATTTTTAGGCATTTTCAAGCATTTTAGGCATTTTCAGGCATTATTAAACATTTTTAGTCATTTTTAGTCATTTTTATTCAGTTTTAGGCATTTTTAGTCATTTTTAGCCGTTTTTAGGCATTTTGGACATTTTTGACATTTTTTGACATTTTTTGACATTTTTAGGAATTGTTAGTGTAAAAATGACAAAATTGAAATAGAAATAGAGCTGTAATGCTTTAGAACTGCGAAGATATGAATCTGTTAGCAAAAAGAACTGCTAGAAAATAGAACTGTCAGCCGGAAGAGAATCGCTTCAAAATAGAACTGTTACGGAATAGAACTGTGAGCCGGAATAGAACTGCTAGGCTATAGAACTGCTACCAAATAGAACTGTTTCGCAAATGGTGAGACAGTGCCCGCACTGTCTCTTTGTCTGTGTGCAAGTTCTATTTCCTAGCAGTTCTATTTGGTAACAGTTCTAAGACAAGGTGTTTTCAGTTCTCCAACAACAACAACACTTACAGCAAGGGGGAACCCTCAAAAAACAGCAGGTACCTTTCTTTCTTTTTCTTTTTTTTTGTTCACTTTCACTTTTACAACTCCTCTATTTTCACCCCTTTCTATCGTCTATGTTTCTTGTTTTGTTCTGTTTTAGACTTTAGAACTTTTCAGAAACTTTCTAATCAATTTGTGTCCCTTTTTTTAGACAATTCCCGACACATCGCTATTGCAGCCCGTCGGTCGGGTAAGTGCCGTTTGTCCCGTTTGCATGGTGTGCTAACTTTTCTCTCTGGCGGTTTACCCCGAACGCATGCGCTCTATCGCATCTCTGCGTCTCCACTGCGCAGAGCATGCAAAAATGGAGACGCGGAAAGCGAGTGAGTGAGAGAGAGAGACAGACGCCAATCATCGCCGTTTCTATTTTAGGCGCCCCAAATCCTACCAGCCTTCGGCAATCGTCACCACCGTGCACCCAGCAACTCCTCCCTCGGCTCAGCCGGAAGATCTGGAAGCGGCGTGTCCAGCAGCGATGTCTACCCCTACCGACACCTCCGCAAACAAAGCTCCCTGCTCTCCGTGCTCGGTGTCACCTCAATGCAAGAAATTCTGCTCACCATCACCTCGCTCGACTCTCTGTCAGAAGCCATGCGAAAAGCGGGTCTCGAGACGACCAACCTGATCTTTGGCATCGACTACACCGCCTCCAACAAGTATCAGGGAGAGGAGTCGTTCGGCGGCCGCAGTCTGCACACTATTCACCAGCACGTCAAAAATCCGTATCAACAGGTGATCACTGTGCTCGGCAGAACTTTGGCGCAGTTTGCCGGCGGGCAGGGAAAAATTGAGATTTATGGATTTGGAGATGCGAAGACTGGCGATTGGAGCACGTTCAATTTGAAGCCGAACGGTGATTGTAGAAGTTTGGATGAGGTGCTGGATGTGTACAATACGGTTACGCCGACTGTCGCACTGTCGGGACCCACCAATTTTGCGCCGCTCATTTATCAGGCGATGGAGATTTGTCAAAAGTCGAGAGATGTGAGTTGAAATTGTTCAAAAGATGTTGTCCAAACGGAGTACACGAGATTGGCCTACCTCTTGCTTGCTGTCCTAGAAAACAATTTCGGCAAATTTTCTTATTAGTTTTCAATAAACTTTAAAAATAAAAGAAAAATTTAAATTTCGCCCGAATTTAATAAAAAAAATGTTTTCCAAAAGGAGTACACGAGGGTGCCCTAGCTTTTTCTTGCTGTCCTAGAAAACGATTTTGGCGAATTTTCCTATTAATTTTCAATAAACTTTAAAAATATAATAAAAATTTAAATTTTGCCCGAATTTAATAAAAAATGTTTTCCAAAAAAAGTACACGAGGGTGCCCTAGCTTTTTCTTGTTTTTCTGGAAAATTCTAGTTTTTTGTTAACAAACATTGTTTCAAACTACACTTTTTTGTTTTTCTTTTACAAAATCATCCTTATATATAAAATTCCGTTTGGGTCTGTAACTGAGTTTCTTGGTGTGTCTGTTTCCAAACTGCATGGCGGAAGCGAACTTAGCGCCCGACACCAACACAAAAACTCGAACCTGCGTCGTTTGTTTGAAAAGCAAGCGCTAAACCATCTGCGCCACAGGGCACACGCAAGAAATGAATGAAAAAGAAATTTAAAATAAAGTGAAGAAAAACATTTTTAGAAATGAAAAGATATCAAAAGTAGCTTTTGATGCAGCCAGGCTTGTTTCCTTTAAAGAAAAACTGATTTTATTATGGTACGTCCAAAGTAAAAAAAAGCGCAAAAAAAGACGAAAAGAGGCGTCCAAAGTAACTTTGTTTTCGCGTCTTTTTTTCTTTGTTGTTTACCGACAAACCTGCACGCGCGGAGTTGTAAACATGTTTACAATTAATTTTTTGCTTGTTTGTCGGTAAACAACAAAAAAAAAGACGCAAAAACAAAGTTACTTTGGACGCCTCTTTTCGTCTTTTTTTTGCGCTTTTTTCTTACTTTGGACGTACCATTAGATTTTCCAAAATAGTTGGTTGTCCAAAAGGAGTACACGAAGGTGGCCTAGAAACCGATTTTCTCTTTTTTTTTTTTTAAATTGTCGATAAATCTCTCAAAATTGTGAAAAAACCATGATTTCTGTTCGGTTTCAATTTTTAAAAATGTTGTCCAAAAGGAGTACACGAGGGTAGTGTGCGTTACCGAAAAATTTTTTACCGGTAAATCATCTTTCGGCAAATTTACCGGTAAATTTATCGGTAATTTACCGAATTTCACGGTAAATTCGACAAATTTATCGGTAAATTTACCGGTAATTTCGCGAATTACCGGTAAAATGGATTTCGGCAAAACTTAACGTGGCGTTAAGTTCACGTATGAGAAAAACAAGATATCGGGAAAAACAAAGATACGCAGATGATACGTGGCGCGACCTCGGCCTTGCACAATCACGTCTTTTACACATCTTTTAAAAATTGCATTTGTATTAAAGCGTGACCGACCGTGATACCAAGACTATAATTGTAACGTGGCCTGTCCCACTTCTTCATGTATAAATAATGTCAATTTACCGGTAAATTTACCGGCAAATTACCGATAAAAAGTTTTGTCGAAACTTTTATCGGTAAAACGTGATTCGAAAATTTACCGGTAAAATCGTCAAATCTTTACCGGTAACGCACACTACACGAGGGTTCGCCTAACTTTTACCTGCTGGCCTTGAAACCGACTTGGCAAAAAATATTCTGGTTCTTATCCAAAAATACAACGAAAAATTTTTAGAGACTTCAGAAAATTTGAGCTAAATCGGTTGTTAGGGCATCTGACAAAAACTAGGCCACCCTTCGTGCACTCCTTTTGGACAAATTTTTTGAATCGAATTTGAGCAAAAATCAAATGTTTTCACTCATTTGGAAAATGTATTGAAGGTCATCTGACAAAAGCTAAATTTATATATTTTTTTAAATTGTCCAAAAGGAGTACACGAGTCGTGGCCTAGCTTTTGGCCGGTGGCACAGAAATCAATTTTTCTCATATTTTTCAATAAAATTTTTGATTAGTATTCCAGATGAGCAAAAAACATCCGATTTCGCCCAATTTCGATTTTTCAAAATATTGCCCGAAAGGAGTACACGAGGTTTGGCCTAGATTTTGCCAGGTGGCCTAACTTTTGCACGCTAGCCTAGATACCAATTTTGTATTTTTTTTTCCTATAAATTTTTGTCCAGATAAGGGAAAAATTTGGTTTTTGCCCCAATTTCGCTTTTTAAAAACTGTTGTCCAAATGGAGTACACAAGATATGGCCTAGTTTCTGCATACTGGCCTAGAAATCCGTTTTGCTCAATTTTTCACAAAAATTTATCAATAAAGGTTTCAAATAAGGGAAACATATGATTTATGCCCATTGGAATTGGTTGTCCAAAAGGAGTACACGAGGTGTGGCCTAGATTTTGCAGGTATTTCCCGCAATACGCAAAAACCACAACCTCAACTTTTTTCACCAATGTTATTGCTTTTTTACAGTACCACATCCTGGTTATCATTGCCGACGGACAAGTGACAAATGAGCGAGCAACTCGGCGAGCCATTGTGCAGGCCTGCCAGCACCCACTCTCTATAATAGTGGTCGGAGTTGGTGACGGTCCGTGGGATATGATGAGGGTTAGTCAGTGGAATGCTCTGGAAATTTTGAATTACGCGCTCTATCGCACTGCTTGGTCACGGCGGCCGAATGAGGTGCAGGCGGTGAGAGAGAGAGAGAGAGACAACTCCGGCAGTGTTGTCCACCAGGAGGCGCAGGCAGCGAGACAGCGAAACTCTCGCTGTCTGCGCCTCGCATCGCTTCTGCCGGCCAGCCAGAGCGATGGAGCGCATACTGCAGACCTTAAAACGTACTTGTCCATAGATATTTGACGAATCGCTCCCAAAAAGACCATGGGACAACTTCCATTTCGTCGAATTCCACGAGATAATGAAAAAGTCGTCGAGCGTGGAGGATGGAGACGTCAAACTGGCAGTTCAGTCGCTGTTGGAGATTCCTGATCAGTATCGGTCTGTGATCACCTTTTTTCTCACACCCATGCCAACTCTATCCATTTCAGATGCATCTGCGAACTCGGCCTACTGGACCGATCGATTCCGCCACGTGGTAGTGAAATTCGACGCGAAATGATGCATAATCCGTTGTAAATTCCCCCTACTAGTACCCCCCTCTCTTGCCGTCGAACGAAACTTTCGCTCTCGTCTAATGGAGCGCAGTTGCAGAATAACGTATTTTTTAAATTGGAAATTAAAGAAATGAATGAATAAATAAATCAATAAATAACAATAATATGAACTGTGTTTTTTTTTTCGGTGGCCGAACAAAAATTTTACACAAAATGACAATAAAGGGCTGGAAACGTCCCAAAAACGACAGAGGACTAAACATGTGTGAAAACAAGCCTGATCTGGCGCCTATCGGCGTCGTAACAGTGACCAAAAATAGTTAAGCGGGTAAACCGATTGAACTTGCGAACAGACGGACATACTTGAATAGCGTAATATATTATCTGAAAATGTCAAAAAATGCCAAAAAATTCCAAAAAATGACTGAAAATGTCAATAAATGTCCCAAAATGTCAAAAAATGATAAGAAATTAAAAAATGCCAACAATTGTCGGAAAATGTCTAACGATGAAAAAAATGTCGAGAAATGCTTATAAATGTCAAAAAATGATAAGAAATTAAAAAAATGTCAACAATTGTCGGAAAATGTCTGAAAATGACAAAAACTTTTAGAAAATGAAAATATATAGCAAAAACGTCTAAAAAGTCTAAAAATGTCTAAAAAAACACAACTAGAGAGAAAAATGTCAAAAAATGTCAAAAAATGTCCAAGAATGACGAAAAATGACGGAAAATGCCGGAAAATGCCAAAAATGACAGAAAATGTCTCAGAATGTCAGAAAATGACTAGAAATGTCGAAAAATGTCTAAAAAAACACAAATAGAGAGAAAAGTGTCAAAAAATGTCAAAAAATGTCCAAGAATGACGAAAAATGACGGAAAATGCCGGAAAATGCCAAAAATGACAGAAAATGTCTCAGAATGTCAGAAAATGACTAGAAACGTCGAAAAATATCTGAAAATGCCTAAAAATGACGAAGAATGACTAAAAATGTTCATAAATGTCAGAAAATGCAGAAAATACCAATAAATTACTAAAAATATCCGAAAATGACCGAAAATGCTAATCTATGACTAAAGGTGACACAAAATGACTCAGAATGATTTTTAGTCTTTTTATTGCCATTTTTGGCACTTTGTAACATTTTAGACATATTTGAATCATTTTGGGCAATTTTTCTCATTTTTTGTCAAATATTTGACACATTTTTAGTGCATTCGGAATTTTTGATGCACTTTTCGACATTCTTGGCTTTTTAAAAAGACATTTTCAATTCTTTCCCAACATTTCAGACAATTTAGTCATTTTTGGTCGTTCTTGTCATTTCTAGTAATTTTTGTCATTTTGAGTCATTTTTTGACATTTTTTAGAATTTTTTTAAAACATTTTTAGTGAATTTTAGGCATTTTTTGACATTCTTGATTTTTTTTAAAGACAATGTCAGTCATTTTCCGGCTTTTTTGTCATTTTTCGGCATTTTTTGACATTTTAGGTCAGTTTTCAAAGATTTTTGATCATTTTCTGTCATTTTTCAAACAGAACTTCCAGAATTACGTTTTTTCTCAACCACTCTCTATTTCTTGCACCCTATTTTCCTGGATTTACTGTCTGCGCCTCGTTTCAGACAAAAACGGAGCTATGAATCATTTCCATCACAAAGATCGCTTCCTGGTAGACAATAGACGTTTAAAAGTACAAAAAAACATATTAAAAACTTTTTTTTCGTACTTTTCAAAATAGGATGTGTTTTTTTTTTCGAACCGCCCGCCCGAGAGATATAAAACTGAACATTGGTTTTATGATCTAATTGTATACCGGTTTTGTATTCATTTTTTATTTTTCTTTTTTAATTTCTCATTTTCAGACTCTATAAATATCAATTGGTGGCTGTATTTTTTTTTTTGGAACAAAAATTTTTTCAAAAAAAAATTTTTTTTTTGCAATAAAAATGTACTTATTATAAAAATGTACTTTTGGTTATTATAAATAAACACTATAAAAGTTCACAAAACTTTTATTTGTTTTTGTTTTTTGTTTTTAAAAACCATACACCTGTTCAATTCACTAAATACAATTTGTGTTTACCAAACAAAAAGTTTTATTTTCATATTTTTTCTCTTATTTTTTACTTGTCTAAAATACAGTAACAAGTTAAACGAACTGTTATTTGAATTTCGGATTTTTTAATCTCCTAATACAAATGTTTTTGTCTATTGTTTCAGGGAGAACAAATAGGCGACCAGCCAAAAAAAAGTTGTTAAAAAGTGAGAAATCATTCGTGTTTCACACTGTTTCATTGTTTGGCCATGTTTGTTTGTGAGAGTTTTTAGCATTTTGGCATTTAGAAAAAAAAAAAAAAACATGTTCCCATTTATGATTTTGCAGAAAAAAAAATGATTTTGTGTTCCTTAAAAAAAATTGTTGTCCTATTTTTCAATGTAAATAAGTTCTGCAAAAATTTAGATGACATTTTCAATAGAATGGCAAGCTGTTTCTTGGTATAAAAGTTGAAAATTTAGATTTGAAACGGTTTTTTTCGTATTAAAAAAAATTTATTGAAAAAAAATGTTTTTTTTTTTTGCAATTTTTCAAATTTTTTTTAAACTTGTTTTTTCTGTGGCATTTTTAATTTTGAAAAACACTATTTGATGTACAATTTGTATCTAACAAGACTACCTTGCTAAAATAGGCAAAATAAAACAATTCGAAAAACATTTTTTTTTTCAATTGTTGAAACATTTTTTTTAAATATTCAAACCTTTCGAACTAATAAAAATGTTTCTATCACATTTTGTTTTAATTTTTTATTTAAAAAAATTTATTAAAACAATTTTTTAAAATGACTATTTTTTACACGAAGAAATGTTAAAAAATGACAAAAAATGAAAAGAAATGGAAAAAAATGACAAAAAATGTTAAAGAATGAAATTATGCCATTTTTGGCATTTTTAATCATTTTCAGTGTATTTTCGTAATATTGCGACGTTTTTTGACAATTTCAGTAATTTTTTAGGCACTTTTTTGACAGTTTTAGACATTTTTGGACATATTTAGACATTTTCTGACATTTTTAGGCATTTTTTGTAATTTTTAATCATTTTTGATAATTTTTTGGCATTTTTAGTCATTTTCAGTGTATTTTCATAATTTTGCGACGTTTTTTGACAATTTCAGTCATTTTCAGGCTTTTTTTGACAGTTTTAGACATTTTTGGACATTTTTAGACATTTTTAGACATTTTTAGGCATTTTTAGACATTTTTAGGCATTTTTGGACATTTTGGACATTTTTGGACGTTTATAGACATTCTTTTGACATTTTGAGACACTTTTAGACATTTTTGGACTTTTTGTCATTTTAGTCATTTTTTGACATTTTAGGCATTTTTAAGCACTTTTAGTCTTTTTAAGACATTTTAAGACATTTTTTCACATTTTTGGACATTTTTTGAGCATTTTTAGGCATTTTTTGTAATTTTCAATCATTTTTGATGATTTTTTGGCATTTTTGGACATTTTGGACATTTTTGGACGTTTATAGACATTTTTTGACATTTTGAGACATTTGAGACATTTTTTGACATTTTTGGACATTTTTAGACATTTTTGGACACTTTTAGACATTTTGGACTTTATGTCATTTTAGTCATTTTAAGACATTTTAAGACGTTTTTAGACATTCTTGGACGTTTTTTGAGCATTTTTAGTCATTTTTAGTCATTTTTTCGCATTTTTAGACATTTTTAGACATTTTTGGCATTTTGAGTTTGTCT
Source organism: Caenorhabditis japonica (assembly GCA_963572235.1). Lineage (NCBI taxonomy): Eukaryota > Metazoa > Nematoda > Chromadorea > Rhabditida > Rhabditidae > Caenorhabditis > Caenorhabditis japonica. The sequence goes on along the minus strand of OY754343.1, from coordinate 17,001,402 downwards.
TGACATTTTTAGACATTTTTAGGCATTTTCAGACATTTTAGGCATTTTAGACATTTTTGGACATTTTTAGGCATTTTTAGACATTTTAGGCATTTTAGACATTTTTGGACATTTTTTAGGCATTTTTAGACGTTTTTCGACATTTTCTGACATTTTTCGACATTTTTAGACAATTTTAGACATTTTTAGACATTTATCGACATTTTTTGGACCTTTCTCAGCCGTTTCACCCCTTTTTTTAGAGAAGTAAAACAATAAATAACGAAAAAGCCATAAAAAATAAAAAGCAAATGTATAAATTTGACATTTGGAGTTTCAAAAAGTTGTTCATCGTTGTTTCCATGAACTTTATGCGTTTTCCTCGCCAAACATTGTTCCATTTATGTATCTTTATCCCTCAATTTTATATCCATATCAGTGATTTATTTCTGTTCTCCCGCATCGATTATATCCTTTCCAGTTTATGATCATTCAGTCAGCCAAATTTCGAAATTTATTCCCCTATCTCTGTTCTTTTATTTATTTTATTTTTATTTTTTATTTGTTTCACCGCCGTTTCCTCCCCCCTTCCTCCTTCCATGTCGTTTTAAACCAACAACGAACGGCCATTCCGATCACTAAAATTGTTCCAGAATGTTCGACCGGGGAACATGGAATGTTATCCGGTTATCCGTATCTTTTATGCTTCAATTTTTTGCCTACATGAGCCAAGAGTTTATCCAGGAACCACTGATTGAGGCAGAATCAAAAAGAACTGGCAATATTGATCCACATGCTGGATATCATAGGTATGATGATTTAATTGATAAACATTGACAGTTTTGATGTCACAAAACTAGAAAATTGTCTGGAAAAGGTTGTGGCAAATTTCGAAGAACTTCTAGCAAAAAGTTCAAAAAAAAAATTTCTGGAATTTTTTGGAATTTTTCACTTTTTTCTCTATGTTTCGTAGTTTATCTCGGAAATGAAGTCATGAACAGGGTATGATTCTTAGACCAAAAAATTGAGAAAATTATGGAAAAACTTGTGACAAAGTTTCAGAAAGTTATAGGAAGTCATTTTCGTGAAAAAAAAATGGTTTTTTTTTTTGAAATTTTCAAATTGTTTTCATATGTTGCAATTTTTCTCAACGAAAAAGTCATGGACAAGGTATAGTTTTGATGTCAAAAAATAGAAAAACTTCTGGAAAAAGTTGTGGCAAAGTTCAAAGAACTTCTAACAAACAGTTCAAAAAAAATTTTTCTCGAATTTTTTGGAATTTTTCACTTTTTTTTCTGTTTTCGTAGTTTATCTCGGAAATGAAGTCATGAACAGGGTACACGGTGTCCCAAAGTGGAAAAATGTCTTCAACTGTCTGCACTCTCTTCTCTCTCCCTCCCCACCTCAGCGCAGTTATTTTTGCCACTGAAATTTGTTTCTTTTTTGATTTTCAGCAAAACTAGGCCACTTTTTGAAATCCTGTAATTAAAATATATTTTTCAGATGAAATGCTTCATTTTGATTACAAAAACATCACGACTGGTGCAGAATTGACGGAGAAGATGCATTTTAAAATTTTGAAACACCGAGAAAAAAACCGAGTTCGCACGTTTCGAGCTGGTCATGGTATTAAAATGTTCAGGAGAACATTCTGCACAAGGGAGACATTTAAAATGCATTATTATGTTGCAGAAAATTTAGTTTTTAGTAAAATTCTGTACCACTTATTTTAAAATGCATCTCCTCCGACAATTCTGCACCAATCGTGTTGTTTTTGTAATAAAAATGAAGCATTTCATCTGAAAAATATAATTTAATTACAGATTTTCAAAAAGTGGTCTAGTTTTGCTGAAAATCAAAAAAGAAACAAATTCCAGTTGAAAAAATAGCTGCGCTGAGGTGGGGAGGGAGAGAGAACGAGAGATGCGTCAGCAGTTATCTCTAGCGGCGCTTTTCCCGTCCGGGACACCGTGGGGTATGATTATTATATCAAAACATCTGGTATCTTATAGAAAACTTTTTGACAAAGTTTCAGAGAATTGTAAGAAGTCATTTTCGAGAAAAACATTTTGTTTTGTTGGATTTTTTGGATTTTTCACTCTTCTCACCATTTTTTGTAATTTTTCTTGGGAAGAAAGTCATGAACAGGGTATAGTTTTGATTCTGAAAAATATAGAATTCTCTGGAACACCTTGTGACAAAGTTTCAGAAAATTGTAAGAAACAGTTTTCGAGAAAAACAATTAAAAAATTTTTTTTTTTTAATTTCTTGGATTTTTTCACTATTTTTCCGTTTTTCTTAAAAATATAGTCATGGACAGTGTATAGCTTTGTTGTCAAAAATAGAGAAAATTGTTGGGAACCTTGTGATAAAGTTTCAAAAAGTTCTAAGATACAGTTTTCGAGAAAAAAAATTTTTTTTCTGATTTTTTTTTTCAATTTTTTTCTTTTTTTCTCTATATTTCGTAGTTTTTCTCAAAAACGAAGTCATGAACAGGGTATGATTATTATATCAAAAAATCTGGTAACTTATAGAAAACTTTGTGGCAAAGTTTCAGGAAATTCTAAGAGACAGTTTTCAAGAAAAAAAGTTTTTTTCTGAAATTTTTTTTTTCATTTTTTTTGTAAATTTTCTCAAAAATATAGTCATGAACAGGGTATAGCTTTGTTGCCAAAAATAGAAAAAATGTAGAAAATTTTGTGACGAAGTTTCAAAAAGTTCTGAGAGACAGTTTTCGAGAAAAAAAAAAGTTTTTTTTTTCAATTACTTGAAATTTGGTTATAAAAATGAAATTTGCTTTTCAGTTTCGCAATCCTCTATTTTTTCTTCACATTCTCATGTCTTTTGGTCACTCCAATCGTGGAAAAAATAACAGCCAAATGGTCAATGGTGATCGGATTGCTCACCTACATTGCCTTCCAGGCCGGCTTCCTCCAACTCAACACCGCCTATCTTTACTTCACATCTGCCATGTTGGGTGTCGGAGGAGCTTGTAAGTATCATGCCCCTAAAACGCCTGAAAAATGGGTTACTTTAAGTCTTATGGATTGCGCAAGGAAAGTATATGACGGAAAATTGTACGGCTAAAACTGTGGAGCGAAATACGGCGATTATGTGGGTCATATTTAAAATATCGTAAGTTTGAAATTATCGAATTTTAATGGCGTCATTTTTTTTGATAATTTGGTTTTCAGACTATTGGCAGGTGGAATCTTTCTTTTTGTAATGTTCAAGGATCAAACCCTGACCGAATTTGTGGCCAATGGCAATGTAAGACCTGCTTGAGTTCCCAAAACTCTTTTTTGTTCCAGTTCCGAATGCTCTGCTTTATTTTTATCACCATCTCCATTATCGCCACCATAAACACAATTTGCCTGTCCCCACCGGCCTATAAACCGGAAAGAGGGGAACCTGAGACGTTGGCGCAGACTTTGAGTGAGTTTTTGGAATGCGTAGCAGTTCTATTACGTAGTAGTTCTGGCTCTGGCGGTTCTATTTTGTACCAGTTATTGTTTGGGCGCTATTGTTTCGTTACAGTTCTTTTATTTAATAGTTACATTTTGTACTAGTTCCGTTTCTTAACAGTTCCATTTCCTACCAGTTCCAATTTTGCCGGTTCTGATTCTGGCGGTATCATTACATAACGGTTGGTTCCATTTCATAGCAGTTCTATACAGTTCCTTTTTGCTAACAGTTCTATTTTGTGGCAGTTCTATTTCGTACTAGTTCCTTTTCCTACCAGTTCTATTTTGTACCAGTTCTAATTTAGGCGGTTTTGAAAATATATTTTGTAACAGTTCTAATTTACACCCGTTGCGTTTCGTAGCAGTTCTGCCTCTTACCAGTTATATTTTGTACCAGTTCTGATGCCTACCAGGTTCATTTTGTAGCGGTTCTAATTTGCCAGGTTCCTATTCGTAACAGTTCTATTTCCTAACCGTTCTGATACGTACCGGTTCTGATGCGTACCAGTTCTGATTCGTACCAGTTTTATTTTGTAACGGTTCTATTGTATACCGGATCCATTTCGTAACACGTCTTTTTTATCAGTTCTATTTTTTACCAGCTCTATTTTGTATCCAGTTCTGATAAGTTCTGAATGAGGCATTTTTAAGACATTTTTTAGACATTTTGAGGCATTTTTGACGGTTTTTTTCTGACGGTTCTGGAAAGTACCAGTTCCATTTATCAACGGTTCTAATTTGTCAAAAACGAACACATTTTCAGAAACAACATTCAAAATCATGATCGATGCACCAATGATCCTCTTGGCTGTAATTTTCATCTACGCCGGTTTTTCAAGGTCTTTTTGGATCGGTACTTAGTTTTTTCCAGTTTTTTTTTGTTTTAAGCCAGAAAAATGCAAATTTCAGCAATTTACCCGACTTGCATCAAGTTCACCTCTCGTCTCGGTTCAAACACGACCCGGCTGCTCGCTGAGAGTTGCATTGCCACTGGAATCGGTCAAATTGGCGCTGGAATTATCTTTTCTGTTATTGGAAAAAGGGCGAAAAAGCTGGGAAAAGATATCATTGTGGTCCTCGCGAGTATTCTTCACCTGCTCGTTTTTGCGGCCATTTATGCGTATTTCCCGTCCGATGCGCCACTTCACCCGACTGATAACATTGGTTACTTTGAGCCTAAGTAAGTTCAAAGGCCATTAGCCGTGAAATTTGATGGCTAATAGCCACTTGGCTTTCTGAGGCGTGGGCGCTGATATGATCTGATCTGATCGCGATCGGGATCGCGACCCGGCCGCCAAACTTGAGTTAATATCCGATTGGCGCCGGTAATGGCTAACTGCTAAACATATTTAGCAGCTAATAGCCATTTCTACGCCGAAAAATCACCAAACTTTAGCGTCTACGTGGCAATCTTCTGCTCTGGAGCTCTTGGTTTTGGGGATGCAGTGATTCAGACGCAAATTTACTCGTATTTGTGTGACGGATACTCTCAGGAATCGTCCCAAGCGTTTGCTCTCTTCAAGTTTTATAGTGTGAGTTTTGCTCAGGCTTTCCTTTTTTTTTTTTTTGGTTTTTTTGGCGCAGCCATTCCATAATAGCTAATAATATTATTAGAGGCTAATAAAACTTGCTCAAAAATGATATCATAAGGCCCAAAAAGCAAAAAATAAACTTTTGCATTCTGACGCACAATAGATCTATCGCGCTTCGTGTCCTCACTATGTGTCCTCCACCGACGAAAGCCCCGTTAACACCTGCTTTTATAAACGCCCTCTCACAACCGCTTTCTCGGCCTGCTTAGTATAGTGGTTAGTACTCCACGTTGTGGCCGTGGCGACGCTGGTTCGATTCCAGCAGCAGGCATTTCTTTTTTTTCTTTTTTTTTTGCGGCGCTGAATCTGAATCTGAAACCAATGAAACATGATCAATAAAGTTTTAATTTTTGTTTTTACAGGCAGCCTCATCCACCGTAGCCTTCTTCATCTCCAAATACTTCACCCTGACCGGACACCTCACCCTCTACGGTCTCTTTGCCATCCTGTCCGCAATTGCAGCCGTCATTGCACAGCAAAAGTATTTTCATAAAGTTCAACATTTTCATCAAGGTTTGGAGATTTCTAAGAAGCTCGCCATATGTTTTGTTCAGGAAACTCTTCTACGTCAAAAGTGGCACCTTCTGAGCCGATAAAAATCAAAATCTCAGATAGCGGATCAACGATCACGAATTGATAGGATAGCATATCATAACGCGATTACTTTGCTTTTTTTTTCTTTCCCGGGTCATTCAATAAACCATTTTAAAGGTTTTTACGTAATAAGATTACGTAATCAGCAAGGCGTGGCTTCGGGAAAAATAAGGTGCTCGTAAAAATGGAACTTATGCGATTTCTGGATTGAACATTTTGTTTTTGCTTTTTTTTCTGATTTTTTGATTTTCTTTCACATTGAAGCGGCCCAAAATCATTGCAAAACTGTTTTTAAAAAATGTAAAATGTAGGCAAGGTCCTAAATTTTAGGGTTATAATTTTTGAACGGATAGAGTGAGAGAGATATAAAAAATTTTAAATTTAGAACCTTGAAAAGGGCTCCCAAATTGATTTAAATTAGTTTTAAAAATTTCAATTTTTTCAAAATTTTCCAACAAAAAAAAAATCAAAAATTTAGAAAACAATTTTTTTTCAAAATTTAATATTTTATTATTGAAACAAAATATCAACTCTGAAAATGAGATTTCAATTATTTTCAGGTTGATCGGACCATTTTCAGCCGAGATACAGCACTTTGAGTATCAGGCTCGAGGAGACCAAAGTGCCCAAAGTACTGTAACTCGGCCTGAAATGATCTAATTGACCCAATTTCACGTGTAATTAGGTTTATAGACTTGAAAGTTTGTTTTAAAACACATCACGGTGTCCAGGATTTGAAATGTGGGCGGAGCCGAGCAAACGCGCCCCACTGGATTTTTTCGCGCGAAATTCAAATTTTAAGGCATTTTTTATGTTTTTCGGGAAAAAAGCATAAATTCTTAATTTTTTTACCACATGTGCTCCAACCGAATTATAGCTGAGGTCTTTAGAAATTTTTTAAGTCTAAGAACGTCGAATTTGCTTCAGCCACCATTTCGAAATATTCGTTTTGAGTTTTTTGGTGTTTTTGCAGGATAAATCTTTACGAAAAGCGAAGTTTGGGCAATTATATGGTATTAAAAGATAAAATACATACATTTTACAAAGAAAAACAGGTTTTACTGAAAGAAAAACAATAAAATCAATAAAATAAAATGCGAGAGTCGAAAAATGCGCAAGCACCGAAAGTGCGCCATGGAAGTTTGCTGACGCGCCAGCAAATTAGGCCCCGCCCACATTTCAAATCCTGGACACCGTGCACATTGATAAAAATTATTTTTAAAAAATGTTTCAGAGAATTTCAAAATTTTCGACCCAAAGTCAAAAACTTCGAAAAAAAAAAACCCTGAGGAGACCAAAGTGGAAAAAGTGCTATAACTCGGCCTTAAATGGTCCGATTGACCCAATCTTAAAAAATAATGTGTTTTTGAACCTAAAACTTTGTTTCAAAACAAGTTTTTTGAAAACTTTGAAAAAAACATTTTTCTGAAAATTTCAAAATTTCCAAAAAATTTCAAAAAATTTTTTTTCCAAACCGTAATATTTTATTTTTAGAACAAAGTGTGAAGTCGGGAAAATAATTCCAAGCAATTTCAGATTGAATGGTTCATTTTCAGCGGAGTTACACAGTTTTTACTACAGTGCGCGTCATAAGTATATGCCCACCCCAAAATGTTGATGTTTGGAACAAACTGAATTTTTTGGTTGAAAACCGCTAATGCTATTCGATTCAGCATGTCAAATAACCTATGTGGCCAATTTTTCATCACGATACAACCAAAATTACGTGTTCCAGGCCAAAAAGTGGAAATTTTGGTCGCGTCATAAGTATACAGTGCGCGTCATAATTATAAGACACCCCCCTATTTTGGGGGTTTGGGGGAAACTAGAAGTTTTTGTGAAACGGCATGTGGTGGATTTTTTTCAGCGTCCAAAATAACCCGGAAACCCAAATTTTCATGTAGCTACCACAAAAATTACGACTACAGTATCAAAAAGTCGAAAAATCAGCCGCGTCATAATTATAAGACACCCCCAGAAAAATAATGAATTTTTCAACTTTTTTCAACCTTTTTGAACTTTTATCTACTTTTTCACCGGCTTTACTGTTTTTTATTCCTTTTTAAGTTATTTTCTTATTTTTTACCAATAATTGTGTCATATTTGACCACTTTCTTTCAAGTTTCACACATTTTTGAGCTTGACTTCAGATTTTAGGTTTATTAACAGAAAAATTAACCGAAACATCGAAGAAAACAAAAAAAAAAACAGAAATTTAATAAGAAGTAGGTCCTCCAAACTTCTGCATCACTTGGCACAGTCTGTTGCTCATGCTCTGAGTAAGGCTCTCGAGGTATCATGACTGGAGCTTGTCCCACTCTTCGGTAACGGCATCCTTGAGCTCTCCTACAGTTTGAAACTGCTTTCCGTGACGATAAACTGCTCGGGCAAGAAATCCCCAGACATTCTCTATGGGGTTGAGGTCTGGCGAGTTGGCTGGTCAAGCAAGGACTTTGATCTTTTTCGTGAAAAACCAGTTCATTGTCGATGAGCTTTTGTGAATTTCCGCATTATCTTGTGGAAAGGTATGAGTCTTCTTGCGGTTTCCACGGTTGAAAAAGAAGACAATTCCTTTCTGGAGAGTGTCCTGGTAGTCCATGGAGTGCATCTTACAAGTCACGCATTCCAAGAAAACGAGTGTTGGAAACTCATCTCACGACACATGGCTTATCTAGATCATTGAGGATCCTTGGACGTCCAGTGGGTTTTGCTGAGCCGTGAGCCATTGTATCTCGAGCATAGTTTCTTACATATCATCGCGAACGGGTGATTCTTCTGCTCAAGTGCAAAGTACTGAATCCAAGTTGAATCATAATGTCCATTTGAGCTAGCTCTTCTGAAGAGAGAGTAGAAGCGAGTCCCATGATGATTGAAATGAGGTGAATAAATGTAACTCATGGCCTAAATCATAATTATCATAATTTCAGCTGGCCTAAAAGTTTTTTCATATGTTCTGCACATCTTAGAATCACTTTAGTCAACCAAAATCCTTGAAGGAGATGTGACGGTGAAAAAGTTGGAAACTTGAAAGAAAGTGGTCAAATATGACACAATTATTGGTAAAAAATAAGAAAATAACTTAAAAAGGAATAAAAAACAGTAAAACCAGTGAAAAAATAGATAAAAGTTCAAAAAGGTTGAAAAAAGTTAAAAAATTCATTATTTTTCTGGGGGTGTCTTATAATTATGACGCGGCTGATTTTTCGACTTTTTGATACTGTAGTCGTAATTTTTGTGGTAGCTACATGAAAATTTGGGTTTCCGGGTTATTTTGAACGCTGAAACAGATCCCCCACATGCCGTTTCACAAAAACTTCTAGTTTCGCCCAAACCCCCCAAAAAAGGGGGTGTCTTATAATTATGACGCGCACTGTATGCCCACCCTGAAATTTTGACGAATTTTGGAAAAAAATTGAATTTTGCTTTGTATTTCATTCACAATTTGATTGTTTTTGTTCTTTTTTTTATCGATCTAGGTGGTCTTCGTAGTTTTTAATGCTACCGAATATGTTCTTGTTGGAGCAGAGCTCTGAAAGTGTTTCTAAAAGCGAAGGTAGGTACCGTACACTCATTAAGTCAAAGGGGCGCAAGGAACGCTATCAAGTAATGTATTGCAGTGATAAACAGAATTCAAAGTAGTTTCAAACATAAAAGCAGCAATTTTTCGACACTGTTAAGAATTATGATTATTGGAAGGAAAGCTGAGAAGCGACATTGGTTAATGATGCGCTTGCGGCATTGACCACTCTATCCAAAAGACCACAGCCGGCTTCGATAGACTTTAAATCGGGACTGAAGCCTGGCCACTCGCGAGCATTGATCTTCTGGCATCATACTGTTGGCTTTGTGAGCAGACGTCATGTAGAATGTGATACGAACCCTTATGACTTCTCAGAACAGTTAATTTTGAAATGTGGACATCGATGTTCTTGAGGATTTCTGTTGGAATTGTTGTTTAATTGGTGGTACCAAATTGCAATGAGCTTGTCTTGTCCTTTGAACGTTTTTGGTTGAGCGCATCAAGAGTGTTGTATATTTAAATGAAGATTTGATAGATAACTGCATGGTACCGCAAGTTAACTAGATTTTTTTGTTCTTACGAGTTTGCATAGCCCGAATTTCAACATAATATGCAGTTGACCGTGTTCTCAATTTACTAGATTTGTTACATTTATATTGGTCGGAAAATGCTGGAAAAACTATTGGAAACATCCGAGAGAAGCATTGGAAGTTACAACAGACAGTTTTTAATTATGCTTATCAGTTTGATACAACACTTGATAGCGTTCCTTGCGCCCCTTTGGCTTTGTGAGGGTACGGTAGCTACACTCGTTTTAAGCAACACTTTCAGAGCTCTGCTCCAACAAGAACATATTCGGTAGCATTAAAACCTATGATGACCGCCTAGATCAAAAAAAAGAGAACAAAAAAATTAGATTTTGAATGGAATACAAAGAATTTTCAATTTTTTTTCGAAAATACGTCAAAATTTCAGAGTGGGCATATACTTATGACGCGACCAAAATTTCAACTTTTTGGCCTGGAACACGTAATTTTGATTGTATCGTGATGAAAAATTGGCCACATAGGTTATTTGACATGCTGAATCGAATAACATTAGCGGTTTTAAACCAAATAGTTCAGTTTGTTCCAAACATCAACATTTTGGGGTGGGCATATACTTATGACGCGCACTGTATTACGGTACCAATCGGGTAAGACAACTTGAACACGGATGAAACTCTTATAAAAAATCGAATAAACTACAGAAAATTGAGCTTGACAATTCAAAAACTATCAATGTTGTCACACTGTACCTCCGCAGCAAGTGTGCAGACATTTGATCTCACGACACAGTGGTTGGGTTGCCCGTAGGGACCAAAGTGTTCAAAGTGCTGTAACTCCGCGGAAAATTGTCCAATGGACCCAATCTTAACGGCAAATGTATTTCTAGATCCGATTCTTGTTTTTAAACAAGTTTATTAAACATTAAAAAAAAAATTTCAGAAAATTTTCGAAGTCAAAAACTTTCGAAAAAATTTTTTTTTTTGCCAAAACTTAATATTTCATTTCAACTAACAGTTGAAATGAGTCTTTTACAGCACTTTACAAAAGTAGCCACAAAATTATGAACTCAGTCAAATTTTGTTTTTTTCTATCAAATTTGGGCTGATCCGATCATTTTCAGCCGATTTAGAGCACTTTGAATATATTTGCCAAAAGCACTGTAACTCGGGTGAAAATTTGTCCCATCTACCTGAACTAGACTGGAATTATCTTTTCAAATCTTACTTACTTACTTACATTCTTTAATTAAATACTCAGAATGTTCGGAAAAACAAATTTTTTTTTGAAATTTTTGAAATTTTTGAATTTTTTTAAAATATGAAATTGACTATAAAAGTGATTGTCAACAATAATACAAGATTTTTACAGTTCAAAAGTTAAAAAGAAAAGAATGCCATGGATGATGATGAACCAAGAAACAAAAAACGTGCTCCACGTGTCGCTCACCATGATGATATTTTTCACGGCCGCCTTGAGCCACGAATTCATCCAAGAACCGCTAATTGCCGGGCTCCACGCAGCACAAATTGGTGAATTCCAGGCAACAGACGGGTACATGTCACTTTGTATTATTTACGCTTTCAACACCATCAGCTGCACCCTTACACCATTTTTAGTCAATCGCATTTCTGGGAAATGGGCGATGGTGGTCGGCATGATTGCAATGTTGTGTTTTCAGGTGAGATCTGTTTGTCAATTTCAATTTTTTATTGATTCAGTTTCAGTTTTTAAACTTGAAAAATTAAAAATACATTTTTTTTTTAAATTAGTCTCTTATCATGGGTCGAGAGATTTTGCATGACTTAATCAAAAAACGGCTAATAGCTGTCAAGCATATAAAACAAAAAATAAATTAATGCTACCGCTAATAGCCATAAATTCACCAGGCATCCTTTCTTTACCCTCACCGACTGCTACTCATAACCGCTTCAATTATTGTTGGAATTGGAATTACTTGTAATCATTTTCCACTTATTTTCACGTATTTTACACGTTTTTTCAGTCTACTGGGTCGGTCAGGGACAGTACATCACAGAAAATGTCTCTGTAGAAAATATGGAAAAGAACACTTCCTTACAATGGGCTCTTTTCAAAACCAGTCTGATCAACGGAGGTCTCTTATTTTTATTGTTATTTCAAGGAGCTTCTATCCAGGATATTGTTCTTAATGGCACGGTAAGACAAAGTTTGCCCAAAAGTTAATTTAACAAGCCTACAGATGCACTTTTTCATCTCAATATTCATGGCCTGCACGGTGGTTTCTATTGTGAGCACAACGCTCTTACCGCAAAGTGAAATGTCGCAGAATCGGGGGAAAATTGCGTTTTTGAAAGTTGCAGGTGCAGTTGTCTTTAAAATTGAGTTGTTTGTGACATGGAAACAAAACATTTAGAAAAAAAAAAGTTTTTTTTAATCTTTTCTTTCGGTCGTGTCGTTTTATCCTTTTTTATTAATTTTAGAACATTTTTCTAGGTTTTTTTTACGTTCCGGTTGTTGCAAAAATGCTCCAGTGGACTAACTATGCATCTTAAAAAAATCTCAAAAAATTGAAACAAATTCGAATTTTTTCAATTTTAGCAGTTTTATTATTTTTTAAGCAGTTTTATTATTTTCCAGCAATTTTTTTTTCAATTAAAAAAAACTTTTTTTTGCGCATTAGGTTCGATGTATGCACACAAATTCATTATGTAAAAAATGAGGTTTTTCATAGTTAGGACCCTGAAATATAGTACGCAAAACAGATTAATAATTTGCAATTTTTCTATTTTTTCAAAAAAAAATTCAAATTAAAAAAATTTTTTTTTTTTTCGCGTTAGATTTGATGTGTGCACACAAACTAAAATAAAAAAAGAAAAAACTGTTTGGTTATTTTATTAGAATACTAAAAATAAGCAAGTGAAAAATTTCAGATTTTTAAAAATTTTCAAGAAAAAAAACTACTTTTTTAAATTCCGATTTTTTATTAACTTTTTGCACGGTTTACAAACTTTTTGTTGAAAGTTCAAGCAGTTTTATTATTTTCCAGCAAAAAATAGAAATTTTAGCAAAAATTTGAACATAAAAACAAAAGAAAATGGCAAGAAAAATCGAAAAAATCGGTAAAAATAACTTTTTTTTTAATTTTTTTTGGCTGTATGGACTTTTTGATTCTTCAGTTGAAACAAAAACAATTTTAGCTACTTGTTGGTTACAGAAAAAAAACTCTGGTAAGTTCTGAAAAAATTAAAAAAAAAATTTTTTTCAAAATTTTTGAGAAAAAAATGGGTTTCAAATATTTCATGTGGCAACCAAGTCATCTAAAAACAAATTTTAACAAAATAAACCTTACTTTAAAAAATCCTCATCCAGAAGACTGCCTAAAACTGATGCGGACGCCTCGAATGATCTGCCTATCCTTTTTCTTCACATACACTGGATTTTTCCGGGCTTTTTGGGTTTGTGAGTGGTTTTTCCATATTAAGAACATTTTATTGCCTACATCTAAGTTTTTAGCAATCTACCCAGCCTGCATCCGATTCACAAGTCAGCTCTCGGTAAACACCACGTTTCTCCTGGCACTGGGAATGCTGGTCACTGGAATTGGACAGGTGCTTGGGTCTGCCATGGTCATTGTCCTTGGATCACCGATTCGTAAAAAAGGAGAGCATCTTTTGGTGATCTTTGCACTAATTTTACATTCCGTTTTGTTTCTCCTCATTGGACTATCTTTCCCCAACGATGCTCCGTTTGGACACACTGATAAGCTTGGACCGGTGCTGCGGGCGACGTAAGATGTTTGGTTTTTTATCTGGAAAATGACTTCTTAGAATTTCCTGAAATTTTGCCACGGCGTTCTCGAGAAAATTATCTGTTTTTCGATATTAAAATTAGACACTGTTTATGACATTGTTTTTGAGAAAATTCACAAAATATTAAAAAAAAAGTAAGAAACAAAATTTCAAAAAAAAAATTGTTTTCTCAAAAACTGTGTTATAGAATTTTTTGAAACTTTGCCACTACGGTTTCCAAATGATTCTCTGTTGTTTGATACAAAAAGTAGGCAAGGTTTATGACTTCATTTTTGAGAAAAATTGCAAAATATTAAAAAAAGTGAAAAAAAATGTTCTCGAAAACTGTTTTTTAGAAGTTTCTGAAACTTTGCCAAAACGTTTTCCAGATGATTATCTAATTTTTGATATCAAATTTAAACAAGGTTCATGACTTCGTTTTTGAGAAAAATCACAAAATTATGCAAAATAATTAAAAAAGTAATTTTTTTTATTAAAAAATTTTTTTTTCTCGAAAAGTACTTCTTAGAATTTCTCGAAACTTTGCCACAACGTTTTACAAAAAATTATCTGTTTTTCGATACTAAAACTAAACAAGGTTTATGACTTTGTTTTTGAGAAAAATCGCAAAAAAAAAAATGAAAAAAATTTTTTTTTTTAATCAAAAAAAAATTTATTTTTTTAGAAAACAGCTTCTTAGAATTTCCTGAAACTTTGCCACAACGTTTCACAAAAAAAAATTTATTTTTTGTTATTAAAATCATACCGCGTTCCTGACGTCACTTTCCAAAAAAATCACATTTCTTGATGGCGATACCTCCTTAGCAGATTCACGTCACGGTGTTTGCGGACCAACTATTTTCTTTTGTGCTTTCATCATTGTTTTTTTTTTGAATACACTGCCTTGTTTTCAACACCCGCGCTTAAAAAAAACCCTTTTTTTTCAATAATTTTGAAAATCCGTCGCAAAATTGGGTGTTTTGTCCGCAAACACTTTTGTCCGCTTGTTGGTAATTTTTTTGCGGGATTACTGTTTTTTGCAGTTTATTATACATTTTTCACGGTTAGTTTGGTAGTAAAAAACATAATTTTCTTAAAATTTTTAATAAATTTTTAAAATCGAAAAAAAAAATAATTTTTCTTCAATTTTTTGGCAGATTTCTTCCTATCCGCAATTGCAATACAATTTTCACAAAGATAAAGTCAAAAAAATTAACTTACAAGCCCAAAACGGTCATAAAAAGGAGAGAGTCTAATTGAGCGAATTTTCAGCGTATTCACCTCAATGTTATTTTTCTTTTTTCTCGGTTTTGGTGACGCGATTCTCCAAACACAAGTCTACACGTACATTGCTGAATATTACAAAGAAGACAGCAGCAGTGCATTTTCAGTTTTTCGATGTTTTAGCGTAAGTTACATGTGCGAAAAATTGTGCAAAATGGGTCGAATAGAACTGCTAGGAAATAGAATTACTAGGAAATAGAACTCCTAGGAAATGGAGCTGCCCCAAAATATAACTGCTAGAAAATAGATCTGCTACGGCGTAGACGCAGACGACAAGACAGACAGGTCGAGAGAGAGAGAGAGTGCACCGCGCGCGGAGACCCCACTGTCTCGCCGACTGCGTCTACGCGAGCGGTAGCAGTTGCGGGCTGGGCTGTCTTGCCGTCTGCGTCTACGCCGTGGCAGTTTAGCGGTTCTCGGTACAATTCACACCAAATTTTTCAGGGAATATCATCTTCTTTGCTGTTTCTAGAAGCCCAATTCTTCTCACTAACCACACTCTTGACTATTCTGTTCACCTCTCTTTTATTCGCCGCCGCTGCCATTTTTAACATTGAACGGATCAAAAAGAAGGAAGAAAATAGTGAGAAACAGAAAAATTACTTTGAAAACAGAAAATAATTACAAAGTTTTCAGGTTCTGCAATTGTTGTCATTGTCCCTACACACTCCAATTATAGAGCGTCTTAAATTGATGTTTTATGTAACATGTTTGTGTATTAATGATTTAAATAAATTGATAATTTATGTGGTGTTTGCTAGAGCGAGTTTGCAGTTCAGTTTAAAATTGTAAAATTTTTTTTTTTTTACAGGTTGTTTTTCACTTATTTACATCGAAAATGTTTTGAGCATTTCCAAGAAATATGAACAATTTAAATCCAAAAAACGTGTAAAATTATTCAAAACTGAATGGATGGCCTTGAAAATTTGAAATACTCCGTTGAACAACTATTAAACGTTCACACGTGACCCTTCTCAAAAACGTGTAAAGTTTAAGCAAAAACAGTGTCAAAAAGCGGGTATAAAAGCGAAAAAGATGACGTGTGGTATTCAGTTTAAACAAAGAAACTGGCAAAAACTCTCGTCAAGTTTCCAACAACAATCGTTTGCGGATCGCCCATCGAAGCAACACTCGGTGAGTCATTAACCGTCAAATCTCATTTTCTGCTTATCAACTCATCATTTTTCAGTTTCCACGTGAAGATGACGCACCGTTTAGCGTATGTTCTCCTTCTCTTCCTCTTTCTGAATGGTGTCCGTCTACAAAGTTCGACCGAAGAACCCGCGACCGATCCACCTGCAGCTGCCGCAACAGATCCACCAGCGGCTGGTGTAACAGATCCACCGGCAGCAGCACCACCTGCAGCAGGACCCCAGGCAACACCGCCATCACAAACTTGTAAGTGAGCAGTAAACCCAGGGCAGCCGCAGACAGTCGTAGATAGGCGCAGCTCAGCAAAGCATCAGGTAGGCCAAGCCTTAGATAGGCTCGGCTGCCAACAGCCTAGGATAGGCCCTGCCTAGCCAAGCCTAAGATAGTCCAAACCTCAGATAGGCCCTGTCCAGCCAAGCCTAGAATAGGCCCTGTCCAGCCAAGCCTAGGATAGGCCCTATGCAGCCCTGCCTAGGATAGGCCCTGCCCAGCCAGGCCTAGGATAGGCCCTGTCCAGCCAAGCTTCAGATAGGATCTGTCCAGCCAAGCTTCAGATAGGATCTGTCCAGCCAAGCCTAGGATAGGCCCTATGCAGCCCAGCCTAGGATAGGCCCTGCCCAGCCAGGCCTAGGATAGGCCCTGCCTAGTCAGGCCTAAGATAGGTCCTGCCCAGCCCAGCCTAGGATAGGCCCTGCCTAGCCAAGCCTAAGATACGCCAAACCTCAGATAGGCCCTGTCCAGCCAAGCTTCAGATAGGATCTGTCCAGCCAAGCCTAGGATAGGCCCTGCCTAGCCAGGCCTAGGATAGGCCCTGCCAGCCAGGCCTAAGATAGGCCCTGCCCAGCTCTGCTTAGGATAGGCCCTGCCTAGCCGAGCCTAAGATAGGCCAAACCTCAGATAGGCTCTATCCAGCCAAGCCTCAGATAGACCTAGCCGCAAACTGCTTTGGATAGGCCCAGCCGCTAACAGCCTCAGATAGACCTTGCCTAGCCAAGCCTAGGATAGGCTTAGCTCAGCCCAGCCTTAGTTCGGCCCATCCGCAAACTGCTTTGGATAGGTTTTGCCGCGCACGGCCTTAGCCCAAGCCTAAGGTAGGCCCTGCCCAGCCCAGCTCAGGATAGGCCCAGTAGCGAAAAACCTAATAATGGCCCTGCTTAATCAAACCTAGAATGGCCTATCAAAACCTCAAGTAGGTCCTGCCCAGCCAAGCCAAAGATAGGCCTAGCCTTAATAACATCAGATAGGCCCTGCCCAGCTCAGCCTAGCCTGTGATAGGACGCACATACAGTCTGCCAACTGTCTAGAAACTGTCTGGAAACTGTCTGACTACAGTCTGGGAGCCATCTTACAGTCTGCGAACAAACTGTTGATGCATGATATTTTTTCCACGTTTTTTTTCCATAACCTTTTTTTTCAGTGTGCCCAACTGGAAACGCTCACACCACGGAAGACTGTAGTAAACAATATGGGTCATGTGGTAACGGCGCAGAATGTTTCCGTGATTTCGTGAGAAACGGTCAAACTCATCACGGATGTTGTGGGCAGCTGAATGGCTTTTGTCCGGCCACGAAAATGCACGCGTATCACTCGAATGGAACCGGCTCTCACAAGTTTGGTGTCGATGGCAGCACGGCACAAACCCATTATAAGCGAAATTATATTGATGCGGGAATCAACGGAGTTGCTTGTCGTGAGTTTTTCTTTTTTGTGTGTGCGTGTTTTTTTGTCCTACTTTCTGCTTTTTCAGCTTATCCATACGCGTTCTCGTTGAACGTTGACCACCGAAAAGTTTTGCCAGTTGGGTTTGATGAGGATCAAGCTGCACAAGACCAGTACACGCAGACGCCGTGCAGTAAAGTTTCCGATTGCAAGAGTGGAGAGTTTTGTGGCGCTGTGTGGAATCCAACGTTTGTTAATAAGAATATGTTGGACGCCAGTACTGCCAATGGAGGACCTCTACACTTTTGTTATGAATGTGAGGTTTTCTTGAAAAGAAAGTTTTTAAAAAATTGCCAAAAAATTGCAAAACATTTTTGAAACTTTTGAACTTTTTAAATTTCAGAAAAATAAAAAAAAAATTGTAATTTGGAAAAATGTTTTTTCAAAAATTGCAGAATTTTAATTCAGATAAATTACGGTAATTTAGTTTAAAAAAAATTATTTTTTGGTACAGCAAGTAGATTTGGCTTTATGGCTATGCTTTGCAGTCCCGAAACCGGAGCCTGACATGGAGCACGTTTCAATTCCGGTCGATTTGAAGGTGTGTAATGTTCATGCGGATTGTGGCAACGAGTACGAAGTCTGTCACATTGAATCTGGCAAGCCCTATATGAACGCGTCGAATCCGCTGCAGAATCCGCCGCCACGTGGCATTTGCATGACGGTTAAGGCTTGTAAGGGTAGCTCGTACAAGCAGACGGGAATGACTGTGAATGTGAACAACGAGTTCTGCCAACAGGATGCCGATTGTGAGGGTGCTGGTTTGGCTCGTTCGAATGCGAATCATGATCCAAAGTGTGTTGGCTATTTGGCGAGTGATACGACGCGCAAGTTGTGTTGTTTCAAGAACCTGCCAACTTGTAGTGCGGGAAATGCCAAGACTCCGCTGCAAAAGTGCACGAAGACGGCCGACTGTAACCCGAATTGGCCGCACAACGCGACCAACTTTTGGTGCAATGATATCGGAGAAAAGCATTGTTGCAGAGACCATACGAATACCCTGTGGCAGTGTCCTGATCTGGCGACTCCACTGTTTAACGAGCCACTGTGCAAGGGTTATGATAAATCGAATCCCACTTCGGGATCGTGCCCCAAGAAGGGTGGCATTTGTCGGTATGGTCATTGTTGTCCTGGATGTGAGTTTTTTTGGCGTAATTAAAGTGTAATTAACACTTTTTTTCTAGTCGTCGTTGGAAACAATAACACCGACTCTAAACTGGGCCAGCACCATTTTGAGACCGAGTTCCCGTGTGACCCGAAGAAGCCGTTGCCCTCTCAGTTTGCCTGGTCTTTCTGCAATTCGGAGACCAAGAAGATTATTGTGGTGGGACTGTTCCACGCGAATGGCGACAAGTTGACGGAAAAGTCGAGCACGCAATGTGATGTTAATGAGTAGGTTATTTTTGGTCTAGAACTGGTAAGAATGGAACTGGTAGAAATAGGATTGGTAGAAATAGAACTGGGTAATTTCGCAGAATCGCCCCCCACATCACTGTTGCCCCCCAACCCAGGGAATCGCCCCCCACTGGGTACATTTTGAACCCCGAAACGGGGTGGGGGGTGATTGTGATTAGGGGGTAATTCTATAGTGCCAACATCGTACTATGGCCCCCACTAGTAGAAATGGGGGGCGATTGTAAGTTCTAAGGTAATCTCCAAGAATCGTCCCCCTCCAGGCCTTAGAATCACCCCCCACGGTATAATCTTAAAATCACCCCCCCCCCCCCCCACTTTCCCATTATCTGGAGAAAATTTACTCCCGTCCCCCTGAGATTCAAAATTTGCCTGTGGCGATCACTGAAAGAGAGGGTCTAAACGGCTTTCACCCACCCCTAGCGCCTGGCGGCGCAAAATTGATAGGCAACACACAAGCTTCTAGAGCGCTAAACTACAGAAACATCCCCTTAACTCACTGCATGTGTCATCCCTTCGCTTTGTTAATTCGAGAAATGGTTAAACAAAAGGGAATGAAATTCAAGTGTACAGTCAAAAGGTCACGTTGATCAGCTTTTTTCGATCTTGATGCTTGATATGAAATGAAAAGAAATGAAATGAAAAATAAATTTATGTTTTCGCTTTTTATTTTTTAATATGAGGGGGGGCTATTCCATAGTTTATCCGCGGGGGGTTATAGTGCAACGTGTAGGGGGGTGATTCTCCGATATTACCTAGAACTGTTAGAATTAGGACTGTTAGAAATCGGAAGAAATGGAAATGGTAAAAATGGAACTGGCTAAAACTGTTTAAGAAATGGCCAAATTATTCCTTTTAGAGGTGGAACTGTTAGAAATAGAACTGGTAGAAATGGGACTGGTAAAGATGGGACTGGTCGGAACATTAGAACTGGAAGAAGAAGAGAATTGAGACTTACAAGGAATTCTCAAAACCCCACCTGAAACACTTCCCTTGTTAGAAATTGGGGAACTGGTAGATATTTAACTGGTAGAATTGAGACTGGTAAAAAGAGGACTAATAAAGACAGAGAAATGGGAATGGGGCTGTTAGAAATGGGACTGTTAGAAATGGGACTGGTAGGACTGGTTGAAGCATAGGAACTGTTAGAAATGGTGAAACTGTTAGAACTGGTAAAATGGCATAATGATTACTGTTAGAAATTGAACTGTTAGGGAAAACATAGCTAGTTGAAATGGAACTGGTAAAAATGGAACTGGTAGGAATGGGTCTGGTAGGAATAGTAGAAATGGAACTGGTAGAAAGGGTGGAACTGGCAGAATTGGTAGAATGGAAGTGATGCAAATCGAACTGATAGAAATGAAAGAACGGTTAAAAGTAGGACTGATTAAAGGAACTAGTAGAAATGGGACTGTTAGAAATGGGACTGTTAGAAATGGGACTGTTAGAATTGGTTGAAGCATAGGAACTGTTAGAAATGGTGAAACTGTTAGAACTGGTAAAATGGCATAATGATTACTGTTAGAAATTGAACTGTTAGGGAAAACATAGCTATTATGGTTTTAAAAAAGTTGTCAGCTCCGAAGCCGCGTGAACTTGAAAATTAAGCTCCGCCTTTTCACGCGAATTCCATGAAATTTTTATTTTCCTTCACTTTTTGTTCATGAAAATTTTAAAAAGTTAAAATTCGCGTGAAGAGGCGGTTCCTAATTTTAAAGTTCACGTGGATTTGGAGGTGACAAGTTTTTTAAAACAATAATAGTTGAAATGGAACTGGTAAAAATGAAACTGGTAGGAATGGGACTGGTAGAAATAGTAGAAATGGAATTGGTAGAAAGGGTGAAACTGGTAGAAATGGGACTAGTAGAATTGGTAGAATGGAAGTGATGCAAATCGAACTGATAGAAATGAAAGAACGGTTATGAGTAGGACTGATTAAAAGAACTAGTAGAAATGGGACTGGTAGAACTGGGACTGTCAGTATTTGGACTGCTAGAACTGGTATAAATGGAATGGACTGGTAGGGCAAGTAGAAGTAGAACTGGATAGCGAAAAATAAAGATGTAGAACTGCTAGGGGAAATGGAAGGATCTATAATACAATTCTCTCAACTTTCAGCGATTGCTCTCCTGACGGTTCATCGGTTTGTGTGTACAAGACCAACAAAGAGCACACTTGCTTCTACAATCCGCTCCGCCCACTTCGCCCGCAAGTGTCCGGCTTCTGGAAGGTTATTCTCATCATTTCGCTAATTTGCGGAGTCATTTTCCTCATCTGTTCGATTATCTTCTTTGTCTGCTACCGATCCAAGTCTGTGTTTGACAAGTATACGCCAAAGAAGAAGAAGAAGAAGGGAGGCAAGGATGACAAGGATAGTAAGGACAGTAATAAGAGTAGCACAAAGGAGGGTAAGGACAAGAAGAAGAAGAAGAAGAAGGGAAAGGGTGATGAGAGTTCGGGAGGTTCGTCGAAGGATGAGAAGACTGATGCTACTGGTACCAGTGAGTCCAAGTCGCAGATTAACTAGTGATTGAACTGGAACAGGAATAAACTTGATTGCTATAAAGTTTTTAATTTTTTTTTGTTGTTGGATTTTTTTGATTCTTTGGACTGTAGGGGTGTTTTTTTGTCCAACCACTCACTGAAATCACCCAAATATTTGAAAATTTATAAAAAATTTTTGAAAAAATTTTCGACAAAATTTTTTTTACCCAAAAATTGCTCTGATTTATCTGAAATTTCGGGAAAATTTTTGAAAATGCTCTTCAGCATGCTTAAAAAATGTTGAAACAGTGGAAATTTTAAAATTTTAAAACATTTAGAATTTTTTTTTTAAATTGTGTTTTCAATCGACTTGCGACATGAGAACGCGAGACTCCGCCCACTTTTTTGAGGGCGACCACGCGAACACAGTGATATTTGAAGAGACGCAGACAGGTAGCGCACAAATGAGTGGGCGGAGTCTCGCGTTCTCATGTCGCAAGTCGATTGAAAACACAATATGGACCTATTCAAAGTACTGTAGAAAATCGGAAAAAATGACAAAAAACTGGGAGAAAACTCGGAAAATGGTCCGATTGGTCTGAAACTTTGGGAGAAACTGTCAAAAATACTTCCGGACTTTCTCAGAAAATTTTGGACCGAAATATCGATTAAAAAAAATATTGATTTTTTTTCTGAAAATTTTCTAAAATCGATATTTCGGTCCAAAATTTTCTGAGAAAGTCCGGAAGCATTTTTGACAGTTTCTCCCAAAATTTCAGACAAATCGGAGCATTTTCCGAGTTTTCTCCCAGTTTTTTGTCATTTTTTCCGATTTTCTACAGTACTTTGAATAGGTCCATTAGAATTTTTTTTATTTAAAACTAATTTCAAGATATTTCGGTTTCATTTTCAGTATAAAAAGTTGATAAACGTGTAAAAAAAAACTACAAAAAGACCGCGTTTTGCAACGAAAAATAATCTATTTCGTGCAGTGTGCCTTATCGAAAAAAAATTTGTCGACAAATGCCCTTTTTGACAAATTATCGACAAAAAAATTTGCCGAATTTGTCAAAATTTTGTCGACAAATTTATCGACAAAAATTCGAATTTGTCGTTTTTGTCGATAAATTTGTCGACAAAAAACGACAAAAAATTTCGACAAATTTGTCGACAAAAAATCGACAAAAAGTTTTCGACAAAAAACGACAAAAAATTTCGACAAAATATATTTTCTTGCTAGTCGACATCGGTTGCCGCGCCGATCTCATGCAAATGATAGCGATCGTGGACCCGTGATTTGTCGGTACAAGAAACTATGTATAGCCGGTTGCGTTCTCCAAGAGGGCAGCTACCAGACAGCTACCTGGCAGCTACCTGGCAGCTACCTGGCAGCTACCTGGCAGCTACCTGGCAGCTACCTGGCAGCTACCTGGCAGCTACCTGGCAGCTACCTGGCAGCTACCTGGCAGCTACCTGGCAGCTACCTGGCAGCTACCTGGCAGCTACCTGGCA
This sequence comes from Caenorhabditis japonica, assembly GCA_963572235.1. Taxonomy (NCBI): domain Eukaryota; kingdom Metazoa; phylum Nematoda; class Chromadorea; order Rhabditida; family Rhabditidae; genus Caenorhabditis; species Caenorhabditis japonica. Next base: position 16,978,374 of record OY754343.1, on the reverse strand, counting down.
GCTACCTGGCAGCTACCTGGCAGCTACCTGGCCGCTATTTGGCAGCTATTTGGCAGCTATTTGGCAGCTATTTGGCGGCTGTCTGGCAGCTATCTGGCAGCTATCTGGCGGCTGTCTGGCAGCGATCTGGCGGCTGTCTGGCAGCTATCTGGCGGCTGTCTGGCAGCTATCTGGCGGCTGTCTGGCAGCTATTTGGCGGCTGTCTGGCAGCTATTTGGCGGCTGTCTGGCAGCTATTTGGCGGCTGTCTGGCAGCTATTTGGCGGCTGTCTGGCAGCTATCTGGCGGCTGTCTGGCAGCTATTTGGCGGCTGTCTGGCAGCTATCTGGCGGCTGTCTGGCAGCTATCTGGTTCGATTTCATACCAGTTCTATTTCGTACCAGTTCTATTTCGTACGAGTTCTATTTCGTACGAGGTTTATTTCGTACCAGTTCTATTTCGTACCAGTTCTATTTCGTACCAGTTCGATTTCGTACGAGTTCTATTTCGTACGAGTTCTATTTCGTACGAGTTCTATTTCGTACGAGTTCTATTTCGTACGAGTTCTATTTCGTACGAGTTCTATTTCGTACGAGTTCTATTTCGTACGAGTTCTATTTCGTACGAGTTCTATTTCGTACAAGTTCTATTTCGTACGAGTTCTATTTCGTACGAGTTCTATTTCGTACGAGTTCTATTTCGTACGAGTTCTATTTCGTACGAGTTCTATTTCGTACGAGTTCTATTTCGTACAAGTTCTATTTCGTACGAGTTCTATTTCGTACGAGTTCTATTTCGTACGAGTTCTATTTCGTACGAGTTCTATTCCGTGCAGTTCTATTTCGTTCAGTTCTATTCCGTGGCAGTTCTATTCCGTGCGAGTTCTATTCCATAGCGGTTCTACTCCGTGCGAGTTCTATACCGTAGCACCCCCGAGGGAACTGCCCGGAATACAGCTATCCGAAATAGAATTGTAAAATTTGATGTCTTCTGCAGTTCTACAACAACACTTCGAAATTGCGCGCTGCATTATTTAGCCAATTTGTCGAAATTTTTTGTCGACAATTTGTCGAAATTTTTTGTCGAAATTTTGTCGACAAATTTGTCGAATTTTTGTCGAAATTTTTTGTCGAATTTTTGTCGACAAAATTTCGACAAATTTGTCAAAATTTTTTATCGACAAATTTGTCGAATTTGTCGATTTTTTGTCGATAAATTTCGACGAAAAACTTTGACAAATTTACCGACAAATTTGTCGAACCTTTGTCGATAAGGCACACTGATTTCGTGTATGCGCCTTTAAATTTTTCGACTGTAGTATTAAAGGCGCATACCCATTTCTTTTTTTTTTTAATTGTGGTTTCAATGTATTTTCAGCGGAAAATGCAATGCGCAAAAATCCATTCTCGTTGACCCGAGAACCCAAGGAAAAGGAGTGTATAATGAGAGATTGTGTGGACGAGAGAGACGACAGACAACGAGAGAAAAATGCATTTTCCGATATGCTGGTCGTCGTTTTTGTTTTCTTTTGTTTGGTTTTGCTTTGAAATGCTTTAAAATGCACCTTTTGTTGCAATTTTTTGAATTTTGAACTTCTTGAATTTTTTGGATTTTTTAAAATTAAATTTATTTCGATTTTTGAATATTTTCCACAATTTAGCTTATTCACGAACCAAAAAAACAATTTTTTTAACACGTAAAATCAATTTTTACCATTAAAAAACCCAAAATTACAGTAGAAATCGATTTCGCGCCCCACCGACAACCCGGCCCCGGTTTCCTTGCAAGAGACTCCAGACGGTTAGACGAAATTCTCGGCAGAGCGTGTTGCGGAAATCGAGCATGGACGCCGATTCCGCGGCACTCAGAGAGACTGTTAGTGGAGAAAAAAAAAATATTTTTCGGTCGGTAAAACATTTATATTTCAGGAGGAAGCGAAACTCCGCCTTCGCGATGACATCATCGCCATGCTGGCGGCGAGTGGATATCATCGAGCAAGACTTGCTAGTCTTAATGATTATGATAGGGTGAGCATTAAACAGTTTTATAAATTTTTGGTTTTACCCAAAAAATTAAAAAAAAATTGTTTGTCTGCATTTGCGCGTCATTTCACGTGTCTGCGTACACGGCATTTCACCTTACGACATTTTTAAAAAATAATTTTTAATGAACCGACGCGCAAGTTCACATTTTTACAAAGAAAAAACGCGAAAATTCAAAACAAATATCGCGTGACACTTGAAAAAGGGACGGAGTCAAATTTCTGCAAACACCACGTGTTCAGATTGTCGGCGGAATCGCGTGGGCGATCACTCGATGCGACGATGTGAAAGTGACGGCCAATTTGCTGTACGATGAGACCACAGATCAAAATATCAGAGTGCGCACGTGAGTTTTTTTTTTTTTGCCTACGCGCTCCACCGCTGTTGTGAAAGACATCAGACAGTTAGACAAAAGCGGTGGAGCGCGTTAAAGACCGGGCGCCCCCTAGCAAATCCGTTTTACAGAGAACAAAGCGAAAAAATCATAGCCTCACTTTCCGCTATCCACTGCCCTCAGGAATTGTCGGCTCATCAGCTGCTCGGCCTGGATTACGGTGCTCTTAAAAACGTGGTGCAGTGGTTATTGCGTCGGGTTCTGGCCACGAAAGAGAACCGGAGCGAGCACATCGCCGATTGGTTTGCCGGGAAGGGCGATGGCTATTCAAATCGTTTTAGAAGGCAAAATTATCGATTGGTTGTCCCGACAACAACGCGCCGCATGAAGCGAGTGGATAATGGCGCCAAGTTTGAATTGAATATGGATGCTAAATGCACACTGGCTGAGTATGAATGTGTAACTCCTGGGAACAACGTGGATGTGGCGAAGGAGGAGCTTAAGGTGAGTACAGCACGGGCCTAAGATGGGTAAGGCTCAGCGCAGGCTAGCCTTTATTAGGTAGAGCCCAGCATCAGATAGGCCTAGTCTAACCTAGCCTACAATAGGCTCGGCTCAGCCCAGCCGTGCACAGCCTAAAACAGGCCTGGCCCAGTCCAGCCTTAGAAAGGCCCGGCCGTATCCAGCCTAAATTAAGCCTACTCTAGTATTGTCTCAGATAGGTCTAGCCGAGCCCAACCTTAGAGAGCACAGCCTTAGAAAGGCCCGGCCCTGCCTAGCCTTCCATAGGCCTAGCCCAACCTAGCTTAGACTAGCCTCAGGTTGGCCTGGCCCAGCCTTAGACGGAACTAGCCCAGCCTAACCGTAGATAGGCCCTGCTCCTCCCAGCTCGGCCTAGTTCAGCCCAGCCTATGATAGGCCAGGCCCAGCCCAGCTTTAGACAGGCCTTGTCCAGTCTAGCCTACAATAGGCCCAGCCCAGCCCAGCCTATCATAGGCCCAGCTCCACCTACGATAGGCCTAGCCCAGTCCAGCCGTAGACAGACCTAGCCCAGCATTAAAAAGATCCGGCCTAGCCCAGTTCCAGATAGGCCCTGCCCAATCTCAATAAAGGCCCATCTCAACTTTTGATAGACCCGGTAAGGCAAGTAAGGCCGGTAAGGCCGGTATGGCTGGTAAAGCTCGTAAGGCCGGTAAGACTGGTAAGGCTGGTACGGCTAGTAAGGCTGGTAAGGTTGGTTAGGCCGGTAAGACTGGTAAGGCTTGTTAGGCTGCTTAGGCCGGTAAGGCTGGTAAGGTTGGTAAGACTGGTAGGCTGGTTAAGACTGGTGAGGCTGATAAGGCTGGTTAGGCTGGTAAGGTCCGCTAGGCTGGTAAGGCTGGTAAGGCGGGTAAGGATGCTTAGGCCGGTAAAGCTGGTAAGGTTGCTAAGACTGGTAAGGCTGGTTATGCTTGTAAGGTTGGTAAGGCCGTTAAGGCTGGTAAGGTTGGTAAGTCGGCTAGGCTGGTAAGACCGGTAAGACAGGGAAGGCTTGTAAGGGTGGTCAGGCTGGTAAGCCTGGTAAGGCTACTTAGGCCGGTAAGGCTGATAAGGTTTATAAGGCCAGTTAGGCCGCATCAGGACCTTTTTCAGCCAATTTTTTCTCGTTTTCAGGAAGCTTCCACAAAGAAGCACGTGGCAACAAGCATGGTTCGCGAAATGATGGATCAGGCGGTAGTTGAGGAAGAACCCACTGAAGAAAACCTGTCCGAAAAACTTTTGCGCCTGGAAAACCAACTTGCTGACAAAATCTCCGCGTACCAGATGGCTAAACAGAATAATGAAGAGCTTAAGATGCGTTTCAAAACTGTGGAGGACACGTTTGCAAATACTGAGGAAACGTATGGTTTTCTTTTTGGGTGATTCAGTGTTTGCGGACTTGTCATTTCGAGCGGATACTACAAAGGGGCGGAGCTTGGGTTTTAGTGGGCGGAGCCTCGGTCTCGTCCAACTATTTACAATTCGCAATACGAGTCCGCAAACATCGTTGAACATTTTTTTAATTTTTTCAGGGTTCTCGAGCAAATAACTGAGCTCAAGCGAACATTTGAAGACACCCAACGCCGTGCCAAAGAACTCGGGACATATTCTTTGGCTGAGGATCAGGAAAACATAAAAGCCCAGCAATTATTATCGCAATCAACCAACTTTGAGAAATTCGATGAACGCAAGGCACAAGTGACTGAAAAATACGAAGAAAAAACTGAAAAATACTCGGATTTGATGCGAGAAGTGCTCGAACTTCAGCACCGTCTCGATGGTATCCTCAGCGTCAATCTTTCGTCGCACTATCGAAAACGTAATATGGAGAGGATTCAAAATTCAGCAGAGTATACAGAAGAGGCGAAAGCGGCCGTCATTGACTACAACGTCACTATTGACATTTTGACGTTCTCCGCGAAAATTACTTCGTTTATTAATGAATTGGAACAGAGTTTGCTCTCAGAGTCAGTTTATTCTCTTTTTTTTTTCTAAGAAATGTCTATATTTATGGTTTAGACCCTCTTCTCAAGAATACCACGAAGCATTTGTGACGTATATGAACAATGTGCGTACCCAGCTCGGCGAGTACCACTGGAAAGCCAAACAGACGCAAAATAAGACTTTTGAGGAGAAGAAACGATTGGATGGTGTGCGATCTGATATTCGGCAAAAAGAAAGAGAAGTGGCGAGTTGTTCGGGGGAAATGGAGAAGGTAATGGGCAAAGAGTTTTCTGTTTCGTCATCTGATATTTTCAGCTGCTCAAACTAAACTCGACGCTGCAGGAACTGGTTTCTTCGATTAATAGCTGATTTTTTGTCTTTATTTAATTTTCAAGAGGCGCTTGAAAATATAAATTATCACATTTTTCCTCCTACAGTGTTAAAAAAAAATAAAATTTTTGAAAAATTCAGAAAAAAATTTTTTTCTCGAAAAACTTTTCTTCGAATTTGCTGTAACTTTGCCACAAAGTTTCCCAGAAAGTTTTCTGAGTTTTAATATTAAAATCATACAGTGTTCATGACTTAGTTTTTGAGAAAAATTGAAAATTTGTGGAAAAAAATAAATATTTTCAAAAATTAAAAAAAAAAAAATTTTTGCGAAGGCCTTTTCTTAGAATTTTCTATAACTTTTTCCTAAACTTTTCTAGATAATTCTCTATTTTTTGATGGCAAAATCATACGATGTTCATGACTTTGTTTTCGAGAAAAAAATTGAAAAAAAAAACTGAAAAAAATTTTTTTCTCGAAAATGTTTTTTCGAATTTGCTGTAGCTTTGCTGTGAGGTTTTGTAATAAAAATTATTTAATTTTTAACACCGAAATTATACGGTGTTCATAACTTAGTTTTTGAGAAAAGTTGAAAAAAAAACACATTTTTGAAATTTCCAAAAAAAATGTTTCTTGAAGATTTTTTCTTAGATTTTCTCAATTTTTGCCACGAAACTATCTAGTTTTTGATACCAAAATCATACGGAGTTCATGGCTTGGTTTTTGAGAAAAATCGCAAAATATTGAAAAGCAAAAAAGTTGGCACCGTGCCATGTCTAAAAAAAGGGCAATTTTTAGTGGGCTATTACGAAACTTTGATGCTAGTAAAAAAAAAAAGATTAAAAGAGTGACAAAACTCAAACTGCACTTGATATACAGTACCGCTCAAAAGTACCGTATTTCCTCTAATATAGGCCTGCGCTTCTATTGTTTCGTTTAATCAAAACTGCCGGGTATTTAGAGGTTTGCACGGTTAGGAAGTATTTTGGCGAGTTTGGTGTGCAAACTTCTAAATACCCGGCAGTTGTGAAGAAATGAAACAATAGAAGCGCATGCGCCTATATTAGAGGAAATACGGTATATTAAGTTTTGGTTTTTGGAGTATAACTTTTGAATGAAGAGGGTTATGTTTCTGAAAATTTGCATAAATTTGTCCCGCAATGTTTTTGACAAGCTCCAAAAATGGATTTGGTCATTTTTGAAAACTGCTGTATTTTCAAAAAATTTCAGATGCCAAAATTTTCGACCCAAAAATATTTTGTTTTTTTTTTTAGATTTTTGAAGACCCGGTATTTATTTTCAAAATGAAGATTCAAAACTAAAAGTATGATTTTAGTGGACTATGGGTTGAGCGGACGATTTTCAGCTGACTTAAAGCACTTTATCAAGGTAAAGGTATCAAGGTCCACGTGGGTAATTCAACTACAACCTTTCTTGAGGATCACCAAAACCGAAGAAAATTAAGGCAAATTAGATAAAAACTGTTAAAAAACAAATTTTATTTGAGTTTATTCGGTTTTGGTGATTCTCAATAAAAGTTAAAGTTGACTTACCCATGTAGACCCTGATACTCAAAGTGCTGTAACTCAGCTGAAAATTATACTCTAAAAACCAAAACTTAATATACTTTTGAGCGGTAATTTAATTTGATTTATTTATTTGTTTTCAAGTGTAATTACAACGAGCAAATAAAATGTAAAATGACCGATCGGACCGGCAATAGTCCAGTACTGTATGTGTTTTTAAACAACAACCAAATTTGTTCCCCCTATTGAGATCACATTTTGCATCTGTCGCGTCTCCCGAGACGCCACGCCCCTATGCTCCCCATTTTCACACTCTCACCATTCCAGAAGTTTGCCAGTCTCTAATTCATCACCACCTTGCCCATAATTGGCGGGTTGTCGGCGTCTCGCAGGCTACAAATTGCTCTTTTCGCTAACACACCTTCAACTTTTTTCTGCGCTTTTCACTTGAATTTATGTAGCTTATCTTTTTTGATTTACGAAAGCTTAAAGCCGATAGTCTAGTTTGAGTTTTTTGCGTTCAATGGTGTTTGCGGACCTGACCGCCTAGTGACAGTAAAAAGTCAAAAAATGTGCTTTTTTGCAAAAATTTGTAAATTGCGCTTCATTTTTGATGTTTTGAGTTTGATTTCCGCAAAAAATTTATTCTAAAATTGTGTTAACTTCACATAAAGTGGCTACACGAAAGGGGAAGTGTACATAAATGAGAAAATAATTAGATTTGCCCATTGGTTTACACCCATAGGTCGGATGTACTTTGGCACACACAACGCAAAAAAAAAACTCGCATCATCAATAGCGCGCTTTTTTTTGTGCCACCCACGGCACCCCAGCCTTCCAAAATTGTTCCTACCTGGGGCATTTTTAAAATCCTAAGGCTCGGTCATTTTCTGACAAAAAAGTCTCGTTTTTGGATTAAAATGATGGTGTCATCCTGAATAATCAGATCATGATTCGAATTTCTCAAAAAAGTAAATTTTCGAGTGAAAAAATAATTTCATTATCCGACGAACTTGGTGGCGCATTGGAAGACGGGGGAGGCGTGCCACCCTCTCTTCCCAGTGCACTATTCTTTTTTTTGCATTTTTCTCATTTTTGCGCGCTTTTTTCTCGAAGCCCCGCCCCTTTTTCGGCAAAATTTTTTTTGGTTTTGCAGGTGATTTTTCGATCTACAAACACCAATATTATTATTTTTGACTGAAAATCAACCTGTTTGTTTCTTTTCCTGGGATTTTCAAACTTCTCCTAGACGAGAACGATTTTTGAACGAAAATTGGCACAGTGCCAAGTTTTTATAAAATTTAGCAAAATTCGCCTTTTTGCACTCAGTTTTCTGGAATTAGAGACATTTTCTAAGTCAATTTTCAACCGCTTTTGTGTTTCGTTAGATTTTGAATTTAAAAAAAAATTTTCTTGCTAAAAAACTTTGTTTTGACCACGCCCACTTTCTCTTTTTTAACTATACTTTGTAAAAAATCGCTTTGTTTGCAAATATGATTCCAGCTGCCTACTCGAGAGAGTCCCAGACGAAATATTAAGAAAATTGGCACAGTGCCAAGTTTTTAGAAAATCAATGAAAACTATGGATTTTTGGACTCATTTTGTTTGTTTTTTGGGTTTTCTTGAATAATTTTTCAGTATTTTTGTGTTTCATAGAAATTTACAACTTTTGGAGAAAAAAAAATGATTTTTTTAATTTTTTTTAATGTTGAAAATTTTGAAAAAAAAAACATTTTTTTTGCTAAAAAACTTTGCTTTGACCACGCTCACTTTCTCTTTTTCAACTATACTCTGTAAAAAAGCGCTTTGTTTGCAAATATGATTCCAGCCGCCAACTAGAAAGCGTTTCAGACGAGAAATACAAAAAATTGGCACAGTGCCAAGTTTTTAGAAAATCGAGCAAAACATGGATTTTTTGACTCATTTTCTTTAATTTTTAGGGTTTTCTTGAATAATTTTTCAGTATTTTTGTGTTTTATAGAAATTAACAACTTTTGAAGAAAAAAAAATGATTTTTTAAATTTTTTTTCATGTTAAAAATTTTGAAAAAAAAATGTTTTTTGCTAAAAAACTTTGTTTTGACCACGCCCACTTTTTCTTTTCCAACTATACTCTGTAAAAAAGCGCTTTGTTTGCAAATATGATTCCAGCCGCCAACTAGAAAGCGTGTCAGACGAGAAATACCAAAAATTGGCACAGTGCCAAGTTTTTAGAAAATCAAAAAAAAATATGGATTTTTAAACTCATTTTTCTTAAAATTTAGGTTTTTCTTGAATCATGTGTAATATTTTTGTGTTTCATAGAAACTTCCAACTTTTGAAGAATTTTTTTTTCAAAATTTTCAAATTCTTAAAAAACTTTATTTTAGCCACGCCCTCTTTCTCTTTTCAAACTGTACTCTGGAAAAAGCGCTTCCTTTGCAAATATGATTCCAGCGGCCAACTAGAGAGCGTGTCAGACGAGAAACACGAAAAACTGGCACAGTGCCAAGTTTTTAAAAAATCTAGCAAAATTAACCATTTTTCGGCGTTTTTCACTATTTTATTTTTGGTTTTCTAGTTGTAAACATGTTTGGTCATTCATAGGATTTTGAATTTGAAATTTTTTTTTTGACCCCGCCCACTTTTTTGAAACTTTTTTTAAATTTGCAGGAAACAGATGCAAATCGAAGGCGAATATTCGTCCGGCGACACGATTCCATCGTCAAACATTGTGTCGAGCATCGAATCCACGTCATATGCTCCGCAGCCGGTGAGCACGAATATTTTGTTCTGAGAATTGGGGAATGATGACGTCAGAAGCATGAGAAGAATGACGCAAGAGAAATTTTTTTTTTTCAATTTTTCACCTGTTTTACGACTTTTTGGGTAATTTTAGGCCCTTCTTAAGACCTTTTATAGGCTTTTAAAGCCATTTTCTACCAAAGAAAAATTGATAAATGCCTAATTAAAAGAATTCCAATTCAGTGAAAAAAAAAATTTAATTTTCACATGCGCTTGCTCAGCATAAGGGGGTGAAGCTAATTGTCACACACACTTTAAACTAACAGCATGCTGCATGACAGGTCCCGCCACGAAATCCATATCCGGTACTTCCGCCAATCGTCCATAAATCTGCGGCACCGCCCCGTCGACGCTACACCGGAATCAGGTCTTGCCACGACTGTTGCAGCCTTCGAAAAGTAGGTTTTTCTCTTTTTTTTTTCTCTCAATGCGCGTCAACTATGGTGTTTAGTCCGTACTGCATCATATTTGACGCGCAATATGACTTTTGACATTTTTCTCACTTTTTCAGTGAGATTTTGCGTACTTCACCAATAAAAACTATGAAAAACTGACGTTTTTGATTTTTGCGCGTCAGATCAGATGTTTAGTCCATAATGTACCATATTTGACGCGCAAGGCGAAAATTTTGATTTTTTACTGTTTTTGTTTGAAAATTGGTCAATTTTCGCATTCTTCGCAATCGAAAATCTGTGTTTTTTGAGTTTTGTGCGTCAAAACCGGTGTTTAGTCCGGAATGCACCATAATTGACGCGCAATATGATTTTTGAAATTTTTCTCACTTTTTTAGTGAGATTTTGCGTACTTTACCACTAAAAACTATGAAATACTGGCATTTTTGAATGTTTCGCGTCAAGTCAGATGCATCATATTTAATGCATCATATTTGACGCGCAAGGCCAACATTTTGATTTTTTACTGTTTTTGTTTGAAATTTTGGTAATTTCTGCGTTTTTTGCTTTCAAATCTCTTAGAATCTCTAAATTTGCAATGCGCGTCAAATCTGGTGTTTAGTCCGCAGTGCGCCATATTTCCGCGCAACATGATTTTTGACATCTTTCTCACTTTTCAGTGAGATTTAGCGTACTTTACCACTAAAAACTAACATTTTTGAGGTTTGCGGGTCAAATAAGGCGTCGAGTTCGTAGTGCACCATATTTGACGCGCAAATCCAAAATTGGTTTTTTTTTTAATTGTTTTTCTTTGTGAGTTTTTGTTTTTGCAGTTTTGCAGTCTGCAGACACCACCAGGTGGCAAATAAACTTAATTAACCGGCTTTTTCTTTGCTTCTTTTGGCATTGAGGTACATAGATTAAATTAAATAAATGTGTACATGCATACATAGAATGTGGGGTCTTACTAACACTCACTACTTCCTATGTTATGATAATGATACAACTGAATATGATAAAGTCAGTGACTTTTCATGCTCCGCTGAGCTGATTTTTTGGTTCATGTATCTTGCCAAGAAAGCCCCGCCCACCATCTTCTTCGCATTATTGTTATTCGGGGCGGGTGTGTTTTTTTTGTTCTGTCAAGTGACGTTGTTTGGCGAACTGATAGAGCTGATATCCAATTGACCCAGTCTACTTCTGTTTTTGTTTTTTGACTCTTTACACCTTTCTTTTTATGAGAAAACCACTTCAGAAACTCGTCGTCCCGTTTAACAGTGCTAACAACACAAGTCAGACGGCTCAAAACTCTGGAAACATCCCGGCGACCACCCAGTCCACTTCTACGCATCAAGATGTGAGTTGTATAGTGTTAAAATGAGCTGCTGCGCACAAAATTACCCAAAAAAACATTTTTTCAAAAAAAAAAAATTTGCGCGTCAAATTCGGTGTTTGCACATTTCAGAAACTGGCTCACTCAAACTCTCAGCCATCCAACATTGAATCACAAACCTCTGCTACTCAGGATATAAACTTTGGCTTTTTGCTCTGCGGCCGGTTGTCGTTAACCACACAAGTCAATAATAGGTACGTTCGGTTTTTGTTCACATGGTGTTTGCGGACCTACAGTAATCTCGAAAATAAGCCGGGCCCCCTTTTGGTCACGCTAAGGTGCTACGATAGAGTTTAATAAAAAGGAACTGTGTTTTCCTTTACTTTGTATCTTCAGGCACTAACTCGGTGTTTGCGGACCTACAGTAATCCTGAGAAATAGAAAATGAAGCCAGCCTCTTTTTGGGCTCACCATTTTTCGAAGATGTAGTTTAATAGAAAGGGCGGGGTTTTTTTCCCAGTTTCGTATTTTTTCAAGGTCCATGGTCCCGTATTTTCACTTTCTGTGGACACTAGGTGTTTGCGGAAATACAGTAATCTCGAAAAATATAAAAATCCGGATTTTTGTGATTTTTTACTGAATTTTGAGAATTTAGTGTCAGGAAAGACTTTTTTGTTTTAATCGGTTTGAAATAAAGCGTAAACTGGGTGGAGCTTTGAGTTTCGGTGTTTGCGGACCTACAGTAATCTCAAAACACCGAAAATTTGGTTTTTTTTTGTGGTTTTCAACTGGTTTTTAAGATTTAAATGTCAGTTAACAAAACTGTTTTTTCGAACCAAGTATATATTAGTGGGCGGAGCTTTGTGTTTTGGTGTTTGCGGACCTACAGTAATCACGAAAAATTGAAAAATTCGGTTTTTCTTGATTTTCGTTGGGTTTTTGAAATTTTGATGTCAATTATGCATTGTTTAAACCATATTTGTCCAATATAAAAACAATTTCAAATTAAAAAAAAATTTCGAAAAAAAAACTTGAAATTTATTTTTTTTTTTTAGCTAGAGCATTTTTTGGAAAATTTTTAACATCACAACTCAATTTTTCAAATCAATCTGAGCATTTTTCTGCTGTTCTATTGAGTTGTTGCAGCCATACGGTGTTTGCGGACCTACAGTGATTTCGAACTTTGAAAATTCTGGTTTTTTAGGGGATATACTTTTTATGCGACTTAAATTTTGAAAGAAAAAGATTCGTGCACTAAAATATTTTTAAAAAGTGGATTGAAAACACGATAAAGGGGGCGGAGCTTGCAAGATTATGGTTTCTAAAAACAAACACAAGTTCATTCATTTTCACGAACTTTACCAGTTCTCAGAACCCATTTTTTCAGAGTAAACATATGCGGCGGCACCGAACTAACCAGCGGCGACATGGCTCGCAAAAACAGCCTGATCAACCGGCAGCTGGAGAAGGATAAGCTCGAGTTGAAGCGAACGCTGAAAATATTGCTGTTGGGCGGTCCAGAGTGCGGAAAGAGCACCATTTTAAAGCAAATGCGCATCATACATTTAAACGGGTTCTCCGATTTGGACTATGTGAATTTTCGATATCTAATCTACAGTAATATCATACAGGCGATGGATCAACTGTTAGACGCTGCGGAGGCGTTTAATTTTGAGCCAGATGGCAGTCCGGCTGTTAAAAAGGCTCTGCAAGACTATAAAAGTTATAAGAATGAATATCACTTGTCGGAAGTCGAGTTGACGGAAAATTTGGCTTTTTCTCTGGATAAGCTTTACCATTCTCAGTTTATCAAGTCTGTGATTAAACGGAAAAATGAGCTGGACATGCTAGACTCTGCTACTTAGTGGGTTTTTGTTTTTTTGTTCTCAAACTTGCCTATTTGCTAAACTCGCAAGAAGAGCAACAATAACATCAAAAACTTTTAATTTATAACATATTTGTTTGCCGTTGGAAACTAAAATTTCTTTAAATTTATAAGAATCGAAATTTCAATTTAGGAGAATGTACATTTTTCTTCATAGAAAATCCGTTTAAAATGCCAAGAAATGCTCAAAAATTCCATAAATCAGCCATTTTGAAAATTTTCGAAAAAACATTTTTTTTGTTTTTTTGCGGCGTTTTTTTCAAAGAATTTTTTCTACAAACTTATGAACACAGGAAAAGTGAGAAAAAACTTGCGAAAAAAAATTTTTCTTGAAAATGAAAAAAATGTTTTTTCGAAAAAAAAAAATGATAATTTTCTTTTTTTTTGTCAATTTTTTTGTTGTTTTCAAAGCAAATTGCTATTTTTTTCAAATTTTCTATTTTTTACAACATTATTTCCCCTATTAAGAATTCTATAAAAATCGCAACAAAAAAAAATTTTTTTTCGAAATTTTCAAAAATGTTTTGAAAATCTGTCCAAAAGGAGTACACGTGGTGTTTGCAAATTCAAATAGTTTTACCTGTTTTTTTGCTTTTTTTTCTGATTTTGCTTCAGAACAAATAATTAGGCAAATAAATGTGTGTTCATCAACATTGTTGCATCTAATTGTATATATATTAAGAATATACTTTTATGAAAATAGCTCATTTTAAACCGTTTTTTCTCTGTTTTTTTCTTGTTTTTTTGCTCAAAATTATTTAGTTTTGAATCAAAACCACTGATGTGTTTTCAAACTGCAAGCAGGAACTAAATTTTTACGAAAAAAAATTCAAAAAAAAAAATTTTTTTTCAGTTTCAGCGCCATTTTATTTTGTTTTAAAGATGATTCAAAATGCTAAAAATTTAAAGTCTTCATTTAATGAAAATAATGAAAAAATACCGGAAACATTAGAAAAACGACAAAAAATGGAAAAAAATAATTAATTACACAATTGACAAAAAAAAAAGAAAATGTTCATTTTTTTTCATTTTCAAGAAAATTTTTTACAGTTTCCTGGACGATCTGCAACGAATAGCAGCGCCCGATTACAAGCCAACCGATATGGATGTGCTGAAAGCGCGGGTGCCGACCACTGGAATCACGGAAATTGTTTTTCCATTTAGGGAGGCTCATCTAAGGTGGTTTGGGAATGATATTAAACTCAATGAGTGCAAAAATTTTCAGAATGATTGATGTTGGAGGACAAAGGTCAGAGCAGAGAAAGTGGGTGAGTGAAAGTGTTTTTTTTTTGCAAATTTTTGAAAATCGTCATGTTTTTTTTTCTCTTTTTCTATGTTAATAAGTACATATATCTGTTTTTGTAGTAACTGCTTAAGCTCCACCCATTGTTATAAACAATTTTAAAAAAAAAAACATTTTTTTTGATAATTTTTTTCGAAAAAAATTGCATTTTTGATTTTTTGAAATTAATCAGGTTTATCAAATTTTGGAGACTTTTTAGCATTGTTTTAAAAATAAAAAACTAGCGCTTCAAGCCCAAAAACTCATAGATTTTAAAAATCATGAAAAAAAAAACAATTTTCAGCGATTTTTTCGATTTTTTTTCGAAAATTTCAAGATTTTTCTAACTTTTTAAAAACATTTCTGCACTGTTCTGAAAAAATGTCATATAAAATACTTGTTTAAAGATAGAAACTGCAAAATTTTGAAAAGATTGATTAAAAAAATACCAAATTTTCGCAAAAAATTTTTTCAGCGATTTTTTGGAATTTTTAAGGTATTTCCTGTGTTTAAAAAAGAAAAAATTTCAATATTTTATCCAATTTTCTTTTTTAAAATTCTAATTTATTCTGTTTTCAAGTTTTATTTCAGCTCTTTAATCAATAAAAAAACCTAAAATTTTGGTAATTTATTAAAACCAGAAACTGCAAATTTTTGAAAATTTCGAAAAAAAAATCTCAGCGCTTTTTGGATTTTCAACGTAGTTTTAGCATTATAAATTTTTTGTTTAAAAAAAAACAGCAAACTTCACATTTTGACACCTTTTTTGTGGGAAAAACACCAAAAATTCGTCAAAAAATTTTTGAAATTTTTTCAATTTTTTAAAAGCGACTTTTTGGAATTTTTTAGGTTTTTACTGTTTTTAAAAACAATTTAGCACTGTTCTAGAACAAAACACCTGAAAATTTGGATAATTTTGAGCCAAAAGTTGAAAAATTCGCAAAAAAAATGTTTTTATTTTTTTTCCGAAATTTCCAAGTTTTTCAACATTTTCATCAAAAAAAAAAACGAGAAAGGAAACTTTGAAATCGCACACCACCAATGATTGTGTCTGTCTAACTGTCTAACTCCTCTCTCAAACCGCGAGGCGCGTTATCAGTGGAGCGTGAAATCAATTTGAAGCCTGCCACATGAATCTGCAAACACTTTTCGGTCTGCGTCTCTTCTCTCAGCATTGTGTTTACGTGGTCGCGCGCAAAAAAGTGGGCGGGGTCTCGTTTTTCTTTTTGATGCAACTCGATGATTCTAGATCCACTGCTTCGACAATGTGAACGGTGTGCTCTTCATTGCGGCCATCAGCGGCTACAACCTATTCGTCGACGATGAAGAGAACCCAAAGGCCGACGGAAGTGTGGGTCGAAAAAATCGGTTGCGTTACTCGATGGAGCTATTCAAACGGATCGCCAATCATCAGTGCTTCAACAAGAAAACTGCCATCATTCTATTCCTGAACAAAATTGACATTTTCAAAGAGAAAATCGTCAATCATCCGCTCGACCTGTGCTTCAAAAACTACAAGGGTCCTGCTCAATCGTTAGAGCCGGCCGCCAAATACGTGGCAGATCGATTCTCAAGGCTTGTCAACGCCGAGATTCAGTACGAGAAGCCCATGTATAGTCATTTTACAAATGCGACGGACACTCGGAATATTGATCGGGTTTTTGATAGTTGTATGGATGTGGTGTTTAAGATTTCGATGGAGAAGGTCGGATTTATGTAAGTGGTTTGGTTTTGGGACAGATTGGTGGATCCATTTCTGATAGTTCTACCGCTAAAACACGAGTCATGCAACACGCTTTTTGAGCATTTGTGGAGCAATAAAACTTCTTTTTTTTCAGATAATCGTATTCACAATTATTCCCAATAAGCAACCGTGTCAGCTCAACTGCCCCACTCACTTTTACATTTTTTCCGTTTCAAATTTTATTTTGTATGCCATTTTTATTACATGTACCATTTTGTCTTCTCCAAAGTCCCGAAAAAACAACAAAAACGCAATGGATGCATATAGCATCCGTACATGCATTTATGCATATCAGACTAGCGGACACTATATGCATCCACCACAATAACATTTACACTCTCATCCAAAACCAAAAATGTTCATTTTTTGAACTTGTACGCTTCCTTCCAAATCTAATAATATTACTTTTTTTCTTCTTCTTCTCCTCATCATTTACGTGTTTTGCGTGTTTGCACCAGTGGCGTTGGTGCGACGCCAAAAGGGAAAAATCTCCGTGCGATTGGTTTCCGGATTGGTGTAACGGTACGAGTGATAGGTGCGCACCAGGTCAGAGAGGCGGCGAAACTGCAAAAAAACTTTTTTTTATTAAAATTTTGTTTTTGTAATTTTTTTTCGAAAACCCACCATCTGAGTCTGCTGCTTGTTGATAATTACTGTCCACCAAAGACTATTATTCTCCTGGAGTACTTGTTGCACACGAAGGTTGAACACCTGAAACATGAGGTCAATGCATCACATTTGACGCGCAAAAAAAAAACAACTTTTATGATTTTCTACATTTTCAGTGGATGTTTGGGATTTCACCTCTAAATTTACAACAAAAAAAAACAAAAATTTTGACCATTGTGCGTCAAATCTGGTGCAAAGTCCGCAATGCATCTGATTTGACGCGCAAAAAGTGATTTTTTAAGTTTTTAAAGTTTTTTTTCGTTTTTATAGTCAGTTTTTGAGCAGTTTATTTTTAAATACGATGAAAATCAAAAAAGTTGAGTTTGCGCGTCAAATCTGGTGCAAAGTCCGCAATGCGCTACAATTGACGCGCAAATTTTTTTTTTTAGGTTTTTGAATTTTCGTTACTTTTCTAGTCAGTTTTTGAGCAGTTAAATTCTAAAAACGATGAAAATCAAAAAATTTGAGTTTGCGCGTCAAATCTGATACTAAGTCCGCAATGCATCTGATTTGACGCGCAAAAAGTAATTTTTTTAAGTTTTTAAAGTTTTTTTCGTGTTTCTAGTCAGTCTTTGAGCAGTTTACTTCTAAAAACTATGAAAATCAAAAAATTCGAGTTTGCGCGTCAAATCTGGTGCAAAGTCCGCAATGCATCTGATATGACGCGCATAAAGGAATTTTTTAAGTTTTTTTTTTGTTTTTTTAGTCAGTCTTTGAGCAGTTTAATTCTAAAAACGATGAAAATCAAAAAAGTTGAGTTTGCGCGTCAAATCTGGTGTAAAGTCCGCAATGCGCTACAATTGACGCGCAAATTTTTTTAAAGTTTCTATTTTTTTTACTTTTCTAGTCAGTTTTTGAGCAGTTTAATTCTAAAAACTATGAAAATCAAAAAATTCGAGTTTGCGCGTCAAATCTGGCGCAAAGTCCGCAATACATCACATTTGACGCGCAACAAGCAATTTTTTTTCAAAGATTTTTTGTATTTTTTTTGTTAATTTTTAGTGAAACTTTGAGCATAAATGATAAAAATTCCAAAGTATGAGTTTTGCGCGTGCAAAGTTCGCAATACACCTCAATTGACGCGCAGGCTCACCTGATTCTCAGTATTCCGATAGCAAACAAACAACGGCACAGTGACCGCAATCTCCGACCGTTTCGGATCCTTAGCAATACGGTAGTAAAGAATAAAATCGTCCTGACGCGTAATATTGGCCGCCTCCTTCTTGTTGAGCACCCCTTTATAGTGATCCTCGAGATTCGGCTCCACAATGGCCGCCGCAATGTTCACATTGCTTGGAACGGAGCGGGTGTCAGAGCCCAGAGTGAGCAAGTGACTATGACTATCATCAGTGCGAATACGAGTCAGAGCCGAGGCGGATGACGTGGTGCCCGACGTTGAAGAAGTGACGACACTCCACGCATTGTCATTGGACGAGTAGGATCGGGGGCTGAATCCGGGGCGACTGCTTTTGCCAGAGCTGCAAGTTATAGTAACTTATTTGTGAAAAAACGCCAAAAAAAAAACTCAAAAACCAACGGTTTGTGCATTTGCGCGTCAGATGTGGTGTTTGCGGACAATGTATTATTTTTTTAAACTTTTTTCTTTATTTTTAATGTTTTTCACAAGAAAACACGGATTTCAACCGAAAAAAAAATTTCAAATCTGCCAAAAACGCGTTTTGTCTGCAAACAAGGAAATTGACGCGCAAATGCACAGAAGTTCCCCTAATTTATTTTTTGCGGTTTTGCAAGAAAAATACTTGCAATATGAGACCCCACGAAAAGGGGGGAAAGTGTTGAAACGCAGGAACGAAAAGGGGGGAAAATGGGCACAGTTTTTCTGCAAAAGTGCCGCACGGTTTTTTCTGCATTTTTGGAGAATGAGCAATAGTGTTTTTTTCTGCTTTTTTTGCCTGAAATTAGTTTTTTTTGGGTATTTATTGTTCATTCGCGACAAATGCAGGTGCGCTTCATTGAACTTCGTACTTTGCGATTTTCATTTTCGTCACCAAATTATTTTTCCTCTTTTTCTTCGTTTTCTTGCCAAAATTCTCCGTTTTCCTTGATATTTATCTGTTAAAATGACTGATAACAAACAAACAGTAATATTTTGTGAAAATTTTCCCAATTATGCCCAATTTTAGTTAAAATTCGCCATTTTTCGAAATTTTCGCTGCTTTAAAAATTCCTAAATCATTTATTTGGAAAGCTTTTAGTTCAAATGATTTTATGACGGTGTATTTCAATGTATTCTTTCTTTTTAGCACACAATTTTCCTATTTTAATGCGAAATCACCCGAATTTTCGCAAAAAATATTATTTTTCACTAAAATCAATAATTTTGTGGACCTCTCGCAGCTTTTCCGCTCCTTTTATTTTTTAATCGTTTCTATTTTATCTCCGCATTTTAAATACTAAATTCCAGAAAAACAAAGCAGGAAAAAAACACTATTTCTCATTCTCCAAAAATGTAGAAAAACCGTGCGGCACTTTTGCAGACAAACTGTGCCCATTTTCCCCCCTTTTCGTTCCTGCGTTTCAACACTTTCCCCCCTTTTCGTGGGGTCTCTGCAATATGCTTTAATTGTCTAGGAAAACGACTAAAAACGAAAAATGTGAATTTGCGCGTCAAACATCGTGTTTGCGTACAAAACTTATTTTCATTGAAAAATTAGCAAAATTTGCAGAAAAAACTATAAAAAGTACCTAAAATCATTAAAATAATGATAACATCCTAAAAAAAAAAAGCTCAGGGGACAAAAATTGCAAATTGTCCGCAAACACCACATTTCACGCGCAAATGCACACCTGACCAACAGGGCCGACCGTTGATTGGCCAAACAGCTTTTCTGTCAGGGACTTCATTAAAAAATCAGAAAAAAAACAAAATATTCGAAAAAAAAACGATGAAATTCGAAAATTGTGAATTTGTTTGCGTACACAATTTCTTTTTTGCGAAAATTAAAAAAAAATAAAGCACGAAAAACACCCAAAATCTTTTAGATGAAGGTAAAAACCGCAAACCGAAAGTGTCAAATTTTGCACATCGACCGCAAACACGGTAATTGACGCGCAGATGCACAGCCACTGGTAAATTTTGAAAATGTTTTACCTTTTTATAGATTTTTATCTGTTTTTGACAGTCAACCGGTAAATACTGCAAAAAAAAAACCGCCAGCTCTCAAATTTTGCACAATGTCCGCAAACACCACATTTCACGCGCAAATTAGCGCCAGACCCCTAAATTTAAACTTTTGCGGTTCTTTTTAATGGTTTTCAATAATCGGAGTCAGTAAAAACGGCAAAAAACCACTTTGGCAGCAATTTTTGCACATTGACCGCAAACACCACATTTCACGCGCAAATTTTCAAAATGATGATTTTTTATTGATTTTTTGGTGGAATGGACTCTAAATAAGCAAAATTAAATGAAAAAACAAACTCGATCGATTTAATGCTTGCTTTTCTTCCCTCCGAACGTCTCATTTCGTTTTGTGTTTTTTTTTCTCGTTTCGTTTCGTTTCGTTTCACGATTACTGCTGAGGACGCTGTTTTTGTTGTCAGAAACACAAAAATAATTGATTCGAGGTATTTGACACACACATGACATTTATTAATTAGCGTAACACGTTTTTGAAAAAAAAAAAGTTCAAATTTTTTGAAAATTTGAAAATTTTGAAAAAAAAATTTGTTTTCAAAAAATTAATAAAAGCTCAACACGGGCGGTCTGCCGCACACAAATCCATAATTGGTGTACAGCGGCTCATTGATTTTTGCTGGCGCCACTGCCATGTCGCAACTGAAAAAAAATAAAAGGGTGTGGGCGGAGTGTATGAAAAAAAAACCTACTTTAAAGAGTGAAGTTGTCCGTTTCTGTCGCTGTTGCGCGGTGAAATCCACATTTGAATGCAGTCGGCGATGACAGAGTCGGCGGTTGGGCTGAAAAGAATGGTTTTTGCGGACTTTTTTGGATTTTAGCGATTTTTTCGACTATTCGATTTTTGGTTATTTTCCGCTGTTTTCCAGGGATTCCTCTCAATTTTAAACTGTGGTCGTATTAATCATGTCGGCACACGGTGTTTGCGGACTTTTTTACTAATCGCGAAAAAATAAATTTTTTTTTTGGTTACGGTAGGTCCGCAAACACCATGACAACCTTTGTTTCTTTGCGGATTTCAATCTTTCACCTCTTTTTTCGAAAAAAAAAACCCCGCTCAACTCAAATCCCAGTTCCTATCATTTCCGTGGATTACTGTAGGTCCGCAAACACCTTCTCACTTACTAGGTCACATAGTCCTCCGTTCTAAACGGATAGTAAGCCCAGGTGGGCGACGTGCGGTACCATTGAGTCCACATGTATTTCGGATCGGTTCGCGGATCGATGAGCCGGAAAACTTGTTTTTTGTCGTTGCATGGAGCACTGGTATGTTTGGTGATGTCAAAAGTTTGACACTCGTCGATGCGAGCTCCGTCGAGCCAAAGGGAACCGTTGGTGATGTTACGGTGGTTGAAGTGTTTTGTGGCGCGTTCTGAAGGTAGTGCGCTCTATTGGACTGGTAGGGGCGGCTGTGTGGTGCCGTGGAGACGCAGACAACGAGAGAGAAGAAGAGGCGCAGTCTCTCGCCTTGCTGTCTGCGTCTCTCGTGTCACTGTCTGCGCATCTCTTTCGCTTCACTGTCTGAATCTCGCGTCTCGCTGTCTGCGTCACATGCCTCTCGCCTCCCGCCTGCGCTTCTCGCCTTGCAAGTCTCTCGCTGTCTGCGTCTCTCCAAGATTTTTTCGCATCAAGGCTCACTGTCTGCGTCTCTCCTCACCGCTGCGAATCTCCAAGCTTTTTTCGTCTCACGCCTTGTTGTCTGCTTCTTCTCTATCTCTCTCTCTCGTTGTCTGTACCTCTCTCTCTCTCTCTTTTCTCGGTCTCTTGCCGCAATTTCTGCGCCTCTCTCTCTCGCTGTCTCTGCATCTCTCGCTGTCTCTGTTTTCGTCTCGCACTTCACTGACTACGCCTCTATCTCTCTCTCTCTCGTCGCCTGTGCCTCCCTCTATTTCTTGCTGTCCGCGCGCATTCCCTCGCTGTCTGCGTCTCTCGTCGCACTGTCTGTGTTTCTCGCCTCGCTCTAGCTGTCTGTGCCTCTTTCTCTCTCTCTCGTCGCCTGTGCCTCTATCTATTTCTCACTGTCTGCGTCTCTCATCACTACTGCGTTTCTCATGGCTTTTTGCGTCTCGCGTCTCTGTCTGCGTCTCGTGCCTTGCTCTCGCCGTCTGCGTCTCTCCAAGCGTTTTCCGTCTCTCGCCTCCTTGTCCTCGCCTCCTTGTCCTCGCCTCCTTGTCTGCGCCTCTCTCTCTCTCTCTCTCTCTCTCTCTCGATGTCTGCGTCTCGTTTTTCCCTGTCAGAATTTCGCGTCTCGCTGCCTGCGCCTCGCCTCACTGTCTGCGCCTCGTTCTCGCTGTATGTGTCTCTCGCCTTGTCTCATTGTCTGCGTCTCGCGCCTCACTGTCGGCCTCTCGCCATCTCTGTCTGCTCCTCCCGTCTCGCTGTTTGCGTCTCTCGCCTCACTGTCTGCGCCTCTCTATCGCTATCTGCGTCTCCACCGCCACCACCGCCATCAAAACAGACCGCATTCACTCACTAACGATATACTTTTGCTCATCAAAATTGGCAAAAGTGGAGAGCACAGATCCCTCGGCCTCACAAGCCTCCTGAGCACGTGCCTGGCTCACAGGCTCGTTGCTCATCACCGCTCGAAGACACCACAACTTTGTCTGATTGTTCGCATCATTTGGGGTACGGTAGAAACCAATGTAGTGTTTGGGACACTTTACTTTTGTGTTGTCAGTCTCTTCTTCTTCTTCTGAGCAAGAGTCTGAAATTTTTAGAAAAAAGTAAATTCCTGAATGAACATCACAGGCTAAATGAAATGATTTGCAGTGGATGCATATAGTGTCCATATTTGAATCATATCGTGCATTTATGCCTATAAAACGATTCAAATACGGACACTATATGCATCCATCGCATTTCACTGAGTGCTATTAGATACCTGATGCATTGTCGACGACAAAAGAGCGAGTTAAAACGACCAATAGGGCCAGAAATAGCCAAGATTGTTTCATGATTTGAAAGAAAGGTGTACGCGAAATGTGACAACGTATTTTATATGGGGTTTGCAGGTTTTATATCCACAGTTTCGGCGGTTTTATATTTTTGATTTTGCATAGTACGCCCTCTTGGTTTTATGGGATTTTGAAGGAATAGGAAGAAAAAAAACTCGTGTACTCCTTTTGGACTATAAACTTTTTTGAAAAATTCAAAAAAATATAATTAAAAAAAATGTTTTTAAATTTTTTTTTTTGATTATGTGCACCCTCTCGTGTACTCCTTTTGGACAATTTTTCAACATTTCTTGGCAAATGGGATGTTTTAAATGCCCACTTTAATGCCCTATGCCTGTTTCCCCATTTTCTAAGCCCCCAACAAGCTCCAACATGAGCCCATCCATTTCCCCCCACTTATTCTTTATTGTTTCTCATTATTTTCGCCTCTCACACAGTCTGTCAAATACTCGTACACGCGGCGTGCTCAAGTGTTTGGTTTTAATGTGAAATTGTCTTGTTTTTTTCCTCTTTTTTGTCCCCCTGTTCGCTATGGCGGATACTAGAAAGCACCATCTTTTGTGCTCTGAAAATTGAGTTTTTTTCTTTCCTTTTTACTTTTCCTTTTCTTTTTTTCTCATCCTTTTTCTCCACCCTTGAAGAGTGGGAGGGAAGAGGAATATGAAAAAGAAAAATGGGATTAGAAATGTTCTAGCCCGTATGTATGTTTTTTCAGTAAAAGGTTGTCTCTATTTGTTTGTTTTTACACATCCTTGTCATACTTATTTAATTTTTCATTTGTCGTTTTATTTTTGGCCATTTTTGAAAATTTGTCGTAAGATTGGGTGTTTTATACGCAAACACTTTTTGTTGGTATTTTTCGGGATTTTTGCTGGTTTTTTGTCAGTTACTTGTTTTCGGTCTCAGAGTAGTCAAAAAAAATTGAAAACCCAACAATTTTGAAACAGAATTTGTTTTTTTGGAAAAAATTAAAGTTTTTTTTCCGAAATTTCTGCTTTTCTTGTCATTTTTCTGTAGTTACATAGTTTTGAGCTGCTTTGAAGTTGATAAACACCAAAAAAAAACCAAGAAAATCAACGAAAATTGATATTTTGAGGCATTTTTTGAAAAATTGTCGTAAGATCGTGTGTTTTGTCCGCAAACACTTTTTGTAGGTCTTGTCTTTCTAGTAATTTTTCCACAACTACTTACTGATTTTAGGTCGTTAACCCATTATTCAAAGCAAAAAACGGTAAAAAATAGCCTTTTTTGGCATTTTTTTGAAAAATTGTCGTAAGATCGGGTGTTTTGTCCGCAAACACTTTTAGTGGGTTTTCGCTGGTTTTTTGGTGTTTCTTTATTGAAAAATTATGCAGAAACAGATAAAAAATCGTCTTAGCTTTCAGAATTGCTGAAAATTAAAAAATGACAAAAAGGGAAAAAAAAATTTTGAAAAAAAATTTCCCCAAATTTCTGTTTTTCCATTAACTTTTTCACACTTATCAATTTATTATAAGTTGTTTGAACTTAATTACAAGCAAAAAACCAGGAAAATCGGAGAAAGTTTGCTTTATTTTTTTAATTTTTGAAAATCTGTCGTAAGATCGGGTGTTTTGTCCGCAAACACTTTTTGTTGGTTTTTGATGGTTTTTTTTGTGTTTTTTGATTGAAAAATTATGCAGAAGCACGTGAAAGCTTTTTTGTGTTTCAAAATTATTGAAAATTGAAAATAGGCAAAAAAAAAAAAATTTTCAAAAAATTTTTTTTCCAACATTTTTTTTTCTTCTTCTTTTAATTTTTCCACATTTTGCAACTAATATAAAGTGGTTCAAACTTGATTATAACCAAAAAAACAAAGAAAATCGATTAAAATTGCAAACACATTTTTTTTGAAGTTTGCCGTTTTTTACTTTTGGTGTTCGTCCATTAGAGCGCGCTTGCGTTAGGGTTCCACCTTTACTTTTTTTTCCATTCTTCCGAAAATTTAGAGCGTACCATCCACAGATGACTAATCACGAAGAAGATCCGCTCATCTTTTAAAAGTGAAAAAAAGTGCTGAAGATGGCACGTGTGGCTTTCAAATGTAAATACCCCTTCTTTAGTGAACTGAGCTCCAAATCCTAGTATTGACGTAATGATGTTTACACCCTTGGCTACCTATTTCACGACAATTCAAATCTGTCAAATCTGCTCAAAAAGTCATAACAGGTGCGCGGCCGGAACTAGTTTTCTTTGAAGAAAACAAAATTCTCAGAAAAAATTATTAAAGTTCAGGTAAACGATGTGTTTTGGGTCCGTAGCGACTCTGTGTTTGTTGTTTTATAATAAATTAACATGAATTTTTGATATGGAAAAAAATCGGGGAGAAAAAAACTTGAAAAAGTTTTTTTTTAATTAATTTTCAAAGTTTTTTTTTTGCTAATCCTTGTCAGTTGTTACGGAATGTTTCAAATATTGTTTTTTCAATAGACTTGCGACATGAGAACGCGGGACTCCGCCCACTTTTTTCGCGCGACCATGCAAACACAGTTCGATTCGAAGAGAAGCAGAGAAAACATGTCTTTTTTTCTCTCGTTCTCATGCTGCAACTCGATTGAAAACACAATACCACTTTAGTTTGATGCTGAAAATTGAAAAAAATAGACAAACATAATTTTAAAAAGTTAGAAATGTTTTGAAATTTTGGAAAAAAATTGAAAAATTTCTTAAAAAAATTTTTTTTTTTTGGTGTTTTTGCTGCTTTTTTGTAGTTCATCAACAGTCTGTTTGAATATTTTTGCTTTTTGTTTTATTAGTTGTTTTCCATAAAAAAAAAAACTACAACAAAAATGGAAAAAAAAACTTATTTAAAAAATTTTCAAAAAAATAAATTTTCGAACTTTTTTTTAGTGTCTCCCATTTTTATTTTGTAGTTTTTGATGAACTAAAAAAAAATAATACTTAAAGTACGAAAAGACGTTAGAATTCTAGGTCACCAATTTTTTTTTTTGGAAGTAGTTGAAAAAAATTAAACTTGAAACATTTTGGAAAAAATTGAAAAAAATAAGTTTCAAAAAAAATTGTTTTTTTAAAGCAAATTTGTGTGTGGGACACACAACCAAACACAAACACTTATTTAAATTTAATATTCATAAATAAGAACCCAGGAAAACCCGCCCAAAAAAGTGATTTTGAATTTTTTGAAATTTTTTAAAAATTGATTTTCTCATGATTTTTACCTTTTTTCTTCATTTTTTTTGGTTGTACGTCAAATTTTTAGTGTGTTAAATTTGTCTGAACTGTGCAAAATACGCATTTTTAGACATCTTCTACCAAAAAATGAAAAAATGATTGAAAACAAATATGTTTTATTTAATTTTTTGATTTTTTGCTCTTTGTGTGGATTTACGATGTTGGTATATTTTTTGGGATAATTGAATTTAAACTGGATTGGTTAGGCTTATGCGCAGACCACAGACTTCCTGCACCTAAGCCTAGCGCCAGGGATGACGTAGGACCCACTTGGTAAAGTATTAGGCTGGAGATTAGGCTTAAGCTTCACTTTTAAAAACGCTAAAGCTCAAATGGTCATAAAATAAATAGTTTTCTCTGCCACAAATTATCTTCCTCGCAGGTCGTTCTCACAGCTTTTCTGTCTGCGTCTCCCAGGCGCACTTTCTCGCGTCTCTGCGTCTCCATTTTGCACGCGTTCAGCCAAAAAAAAAAACGCTCTGCACTGTGGAGACGCAGGCAGATGCGAGAGGGCGCGTTTCACTTCAAGTCTAGGTCTTGCCTTTAAGGTCAACTTCTAGCGACTAGACGTGTTTGTACGTGTAGTTCTTTCTTTTTGGGCAAATTGGCTCCTATCTGGCTAGCTCACTGTCAGTTTTTATTGGTATAATTATAATTACGCGTGTTTGCAAGACTGTCAAGCTGTCAAAATAATATTTTTATGTTCGAAAAGTGTATTTATGTAAGATTGAGATTGAGATTGTCTCGTGAATTTCCGGTCCATATTGTTATTGGATTGGCAAGGGGGGGGGGGGGGGGGCAAATTTCATTTCTTGTAAATATTAATACATAATAGGGTAATTTTTTTCTTTCTCTCTCTGTCCCTCTCTTTCTCTCTCGCTCTCTCTCTCTCTCTTTAGCAACGAGAGTTTTAAACGTAAAAATTCGTTTTTCTTCCCCACTCTACAGGAAATTAATTTTTAATCTAGGATTAAAATTACCAGTTACCATAATAATAAACTGTGTGGTATTTTTTAGATTTGATCCTGAAATATCTGGATGAAATGAGCCTATTATTCTGGCAAAATAATCCGGTTTTTTTTTAAATTCTATTCTTGCTTTTAAGTAAAAAAAAAATTCAAAAAAAAATTTCAAATTCTTTTTTTCAAAATGTTTTTTCTAATATTGTTGTTCTAAAATGTTTTGGTTCACATTTTTATTGTAAAATGCGCTGAATGCGTATCAAGGAGAAGTTTTTTGAACAAAATTTTTTACAAAAAAATCATGTACAAAAGCTGGAAAAAATGCTCAAAAATGAAGCAACTTAGCGAAAATGTAATTTTAAAAAGTTTAAAATTTTTCAATTTTTTTTGTAATTTTCAGTTTTTCTTTTGCACTTTTATTTTGTATTTTTCAATATAAAAAACTAACAAAAAATAATCACCCAAAATACGTGTGACCGTAAAAATTCTAGGACACCACATTATTTTTTTTTTTGAATTTTTTGAAAAAAAATTTTTTTTCAATTTTTTTTTTCTTGATAAATCCTCTGTTTTATCACAGGCAGTCATCAATTCTAGGAATGAAACTACAATTCATTGTCCCCTCGGAAAACACCAAAAATAGCATTTTCCTAGTTAAAATTTCAAATGATTCGGGTACAAAGTGCAGCCTCGAGAGTGCGCTAAATTGAGTGCTACATCTGATTTTTTTGTTTCCTGAAACAGAAATTGTTAGAAACGTCTAAAAAATGGTGGAAAAAAAACGTTTTTTTTTCAAAAGTTTTGGCGTCATTTTGGAGTGTTGTTGTCGCCCATCATCCATTATTCTTCCCCCCCCCCCTCTCAAACTTGTTTATATCATTTGGCTATGTAATTAATTATCCCTGACGATTTTCAGACAGACTGCGTATTTATCATTTCATTTCCAGCGCCAAGTGGCATTGAAAAAATAACATTTATCGGGGCGGGACGGGCGCCAATCCAATCCAGCTTGTCACACAATGTTTTGCTCTTTGCTTTGCCGCTTGCTCGCTCATTGTTAAAAAAAAGAAGAGGACCATCTATCTTCCGTTCTAGACATGTTTCATGAGACAAAACAGCTTTGTTTTTGCTTATTCGTCATTCTTGTCATTTTCCACTAGCAAAAATTTCAGTTTAACTTCATTTTTACTGCTCGTTAACTGCGCGCAGACTGTCAGTAAACTGTGCAGTGTGATTATCAAGCCGACAAAACTCGAACTTGGACCTTCAGATTAGTAGCTACTAATCTGAAGGTCCAAGTTCGAGTAGGACACAAAATTCAACAAAAATTCGCTACCTATAGAATTAATGCAAATGTGCTCCAGTGACATGAGCGGGCCATAGATTCATTATCGAGCTATCGCAAGGCTGCGCAAAGATACATAGATCTATCAGCGAGTCACTAGCTGATTTTTAGCTGCGGTTGGTGTATCGTGCATTCACCATAGACTTTCGTTTGTAATAGATAGATCGCATTTCTGCTGTGTAGGCAGCAATGTTACCGACTGCGCTATTTCGCACCGAAACAGCGTTGCTGTATTAGCCATGAAGGAGACCACTGGCGCGCGCGCGTTGGTTCATGGAAAGAAAAAAAGACGTGTGATCTAGGTATCCTATTTATTAGAAAACGCGCTCTACTGACAAAAACTTCAAATCGTAATAGCAGACGCGCGGAACGTGCTATTAAAGTTATTCTTCAAGTTCTTGTTATTAAATTTCTTCCTCTTTCATTATTTCCTGTTCACTCACTGTTTCTTTGCTCGCTCTTTTCTTTTTCGCCATTTTTTCGTTCCAAAATTAGTGAAAAAGTCTCCAGGGAGTAAGTAAAAGAAAAAAGGCCTTGATTTTGTCTTCCAAGAATTGCTTTTTTGAAACAAAAACAAAGGTGTACAGATCCCTAGCTGCCCAATGCCTCTAATATTGCAACAGCTGCAAAACAGGAGTTTGGTTCCGTTTTCAAATTGAATTGCCGCCATTCTCACTTTTTGAGCGAAAAATATTAAATTTGTCCTTCCTTCTTTCAAAGAGATACGGGTAAAAAGCGATTAGTACTCACTTTTTTGTCTTTTCTGTCCTTTTTTGTGCATGCAAATGCAAAAATTGAGCTCTGGGTGAGCCTATTTGTCTATTTCGAGTCTAATTAGGAGCCACTTGGCTCGAAAATGCTTTGCTAGTCTAATTAGAAGTTCTTATGTTAGATTCAAACTATAAGATTCTCTTATTTTTTCTTAAAATCTAATTAGAACCGTCTTGCACTTTTTGGCGCCGTGTTCTGTGAAAAAACGCTGTTTTTTGACACTTTCTCGCCGACTGAACACGAACCTGGCTCATCTCCATTTTCATTTTAGCGTTTTTTTTTCTTTTTTTTCCCCCGCTTGAAACTTGACACTTTAGCCAATTGTGAGCGCCTTATTTTTCGCTCTTTCCTTTTTTCTACAGCTCTTATTTTCAGCCCTTTTTAGCCCCACCAAGGGTGATATGAACGACATACGGACACTATATGCATCCACTGCATTTCACCAGTGTAATTCAGGCTCTCCCGTCTTTTCGGTTTAAAACTTTTTTTTTGCGAAAGCGAAAGCAAAATAGAACCGTTTTCCTGCTCTTTTTGCGCGCTCAGACAGATTAACCATATTAGAAAGATTGAACTTGTGTGGGGTTAAGCCTATGTTTTTTTGTTCGGTGGAATTTTACTATTATGTTTTTTCATTGAGAATTTGTTCGATATTTTATTTTTTCCGGTCCGTCATGCTTTCGAATGAATAGCCTTCTATTATGCTCGTATTATTTGTGTCGGCGTCATACAAGGGGAAAATTCGAAAATTTGAGCGAAAAAATTTTTTTTTCAATTTTTTGAGTTTTTTTGGCGTTTAGCCATTTTAATAATTTTTTTTACAATTTTTTACTAAATTTCAAGAAAACAGAAACAAAAAACAGAAAGAAAAATGCAAAAAAAAAATTTTATTTAATTTTTTTGAATTTTTTTTCCTGAAACAGTAAAAAATAAAAAAATTTTTTTTTGGTTGTTTGGTGGTTTCGAAAGATATTTTTGAATATTTTTGAGTTTGTTCTGAATATTTTCAAAGGAATCAACAGGAAACACGTTGATTTTTAGAAAACTTTAATTTTCCATTAACTTTTGATCTACTATTTCTTTGTGACTTTTCTCTAAAATTCAACTTTTCGTCAATGCCTTGTCTGGCTCCTTATGCAAAGAAAAAGTACACACCGCCTACGGGCAAATCTCGAAACAAGACTCGAAATTAACGGAAAATTTTGTTTGGCGTGTTTTGTTTTCGTCCTTTTCCTTCTCTGGCTTTTTCTAGGATGTTTTTCTTCTTTTTTTGTAAATCCGGTGACTTATATGTTTATTGCATCGTAATAGTAGTAGTAATAAAGCTCGGTTAATCTGCTTTGGACGTGGCAAATCCCAGGAAAAGTTTTGACTCAAAGTGGGCGTGGCCCGAGTGGGGGTTCATTGAGTCAAAAATGGTCACGAGTCGCGTTTCTGCTGTTCCCTTTATAAAAAATTTATTTCGCTCAAAACATAATTAATTTTAAGTGGAATTTAAATTTCTTCCTCTTCTCTTTTTAATTCGAAAAGGCTGCGAAAACAAGCCAATTAAAGGTTTTTGTAGAAAAAAAACCGCGCCGAAAACTTGCAAAAACGGGCGTGTCCGCGTTGCGCGCCGCCGCATTTATTACTGCCTTTGCGCACGGCTGGTAGAGTTGGCTATATAGCCAAGTGGCTAGCACACGTGGTCGCCGGGCCAGACACTAGACTAGGGTTCGGGTTTTGCAGTGGCTAATTTTTTTTTTTGTAAACGTGTTTTTGAACCCGCGATCCACTGCTAACATGCATGCTTAAGTGGGCGTGGCCTCGGGAGCAAAACGAAGTGGAAAAATAAGAAGAAGAAGAAGGAGAAAATGTTTGCTTGCTAGTAGCTACAATTAAACTTATTATCCACTTTTCTTTTCCTCCTTTCTTTCCTTTCTTTTTCCCAGGCCACCACTCGCCGGGTTTAAGAAGAGAGGATGAGTCAAGGACATCACATGTTTCTGATGCCCGCGCAATAGAGCACAGGCTCCGCCCCCTATTTTATTCATAAATATTCAGTGTGAATTTCTCTCCTTTTCCCGCGAACCGGGCTCTTCTATGAATATAAATGATTTATTCATACTATTAGGCGAATTCTGAACAGCTGTAATTGCGTGTTTCAGATTCCTCATTTTTCACCAACTGCTCGTTTTCGTTGTCCCGCCCGCCTCACCGCACTTTATCGTGTTTTCTCCTCGAATTTCTTTCTTCGACCACACATCAAATGTGATTGACGTTCTCGTCTCATCCGACATTTCATGTGGTCCTCTTTTGCTCATCTTATCTCATTCAAATTCTAACGGGTGCTATAGTGCGGCGCCGCGCCGCCGCGCTTTATCACACACCTGCGCGCGGTCGGCGATTCGTGGCAGTGTGGCCGCGCGGGTAGTGGCCTTGCTCACCGCGCACGACATCTGGGTTCGGGTTTTGCTGTGGGTGAATTTTTTTTTTTGCGTTCTGAACTCCATTTTGGATGTCACGTCAGTTAGGCGGAAGGGCCAAAGTCTATGTATTGAGAAAAGCCACTAACGAGGTCGCTTTTTCATATCCTATCATATCATATCATATCAGTTTCTTCTTCCGTCAAAGGGCGCGTGATGATTGATCAATTTTGTTCTGAATGGGGCTTCATGCTCTATAATAGGGCTATCGCAAGGGGGCAAGTGTTCGTTTGCATTCGTTCCCAGAATGTTAAATATTTGGGAGAAAGGGAAAGGGAAGAGTGGACTTTTTGTTTTTGTTTTGGTGGTTTTCTGTTTCTGAGAGTGTTTAATGAATGAGCGGTCTAAAATAGAGCTATCGCGAAACGAATCTAACACCTAACTGGAGCCTTACCACCAATTTTAGGCCCACCAGGCTAATTAAGGCTTAGACCCGACACACTAATTCAGGCCCTATCCGCCATAATTCAGGCACCCTCTCTCTCTCTCTCTCTCTCTCTCTCTCTTCTCGCCGACCGACCGGAGTGCCGACGCAGATTTATCACCTCCCCCCGCGCCCACCTCCACTCGTGGCCGTGTGGCCGAGTGGATAGGCGTTTTGCCCAGCACTCCCATCATCCCGGGTTCGAGTTTTGCTCCTGTCAAATTAGTTTTGCTCGTCTCGTCTCGTCTCGTCCACCTCATTTTGTTTTTGAAAACGCTCGAGCTCTCAAAAATGCTCATATTACTCTTACTCTTGCTCTCGCTCCCGGAGCCCGCTCGTTTTTCCGTTTTTTTCCTTGTTCGGTCAAGGGCGTGAACACATGAATAATACTAATTCCTTTGTTTTCGTCTCTCATCATCTTCTCATACGTCTTCTGGCAGCTGGTTTGTGGGGCTCGTGGGCTTTGAAAAAAATTTTTTTTTGAGCAACAAAAAAAAGCCACCCTCCCCCGCCACTGGGCTCATTGATACTTTTTTCATATCATTTCAATGAGGCGGCGTTTACCTAATGGAAGACCTAATCAACCAGTTGGAATGGAATGAAATGAAATGTGGTGGATGCATATAATGTCCGTATTTGAATCATATTGTCCATAAGCCCTATTTATCGCTATATCATTGGTTCTTCGCAATAAAAAAAACATAATTTATTTACATTTATACAAGCCTGCGTCATTTGGCGACTCTGCCGCACAAATGCGGACACTATATGCATCCACCGCATTTCCTCTATAAGCTTGCTCGGTTCGAGTCCTCTACCCGTTCAATCTTTTTTGTACACTCAAACCTATAGCTATTAGCCTTTTTTAGACATGGAAACGATCAAATACATCCTCTACGAGATATGCATCCCATCAATCGTCGTCCTCTGCCTCCTGGCCGCTCTTCTCAATATTATGGTCTTCTCGTCGCGCTTCTACGTGAAATCGCGGAGCTCGTCGTTGGAGCTCACCTACTCTCTGGCTCTTTCTGACACGTGGACAAGTTTCGTGATAGCCCTATCGTTGTTCTGGAACAGCTACAAACCGGTGGTGCTACAATGGCCACACGACACGTATTGTTTTCCGTTGACTCTTGAGGTGAGTGGGCTGCTTCTGCTGCTGCTGCTCGGCGAGCCGTGGGAATTAAATAAAATAAAACGCAGTCGTGCGCATCACATTGCGGACGTGAAACTGTGGAGGCGGTGATCTTTTAGATGACAAATGAAACTGCAAATGTTGAATGATGTGTACGCGTCGTTGCGGGGCTACTGTAAATGAGCAAACACTCTAAAAAAAAAGTCTTGAGAGATTTGGTTTTTAAAATTAAAAAAAAATTTAAAAAATTTTGTTTCAAAATTTTTTTTTTATATTTTGAAAAAAAAAACACCTGCCCCTCTGGGAAACAATGATGACATTTTTTAAAAGTTTCAAAGCCGCGCTAAAAAATTTCAGACAAAATGGAAAATTAAATAACAAAACAAAAAAATTTTTTAAGATTTTTTTTGAACAATTTATGAGAAAAAAAAACCTCAAAAAGGCCCGAAAAATGAACAAAAATACAATATAAACCCAAAAATTTTGAAAAACTGTCTGCATTTCAAGCGGCGCAGTGTGTGCGGACAACACATCAAATTTTACGACAAATGACTTTTGAAGGCATTTTTGAAGGGAAATGCGGTGGTTTTAAACATGTATGTGTGGCATATAATTTTATTCAAAATTTGTGATAAAAATGAAAAAAATCAAAAAAGTTGTTTTGTTGGTAGAACAATTTTTAAAAATTTGAAAATTTTCAAATTTGATTAAAATCACTTCGGCAATTTGCAAACAACACTACAAAGCATGCACTTGCAAATTCTCAGCCTCCTAGCCCTCTCTGTTCAAAAGTTATACACCAAAATCAAAAATTTCCAAAAAAATTTTTATCGATTTTTTCGATTTTTCTAGTTTTTCCTTTGGTTTTTTTTGGTCAAATTGCTCGGTTTTAGTTGTCTAATTTACAAAACTAAAAAAAAATGACAAAACAACTGTAAAAAAATGATGAAAAATGACATTTTTCCAGTGGAGCGAATTTGCATCATGGTAGAGAAAACAGCGAAATTTGTGTTAAAAATTGTGATTTTTTTGGGGTTCATGTTCAAATTTTTTGCTCAAACATGGTATTTGCAGCAGTTTAAGACAGTTTTCTGGTTTATGTGGCGAAAAATACCCTAGTGAAAAATTTCAGAAAAAAACTTAAAATTTTCAAAAATTCGAAAAAAAAAATTTTTCACCCATTTTTTCGATTATTCTCGAGTTTTTTTTTTTTGGCCTTTCTGCTCAAAGTATTTGATTTTAATTTTCTGGTTTAAACAACTAGAAAAACTACAAAAAAACGAAGAAAAAGTGGAAAAAATGGGAAAAGTCAAAAAAAAAAAGTTAAAGAGGGTCCATTATGGTAAAAATAAGCTTGGTTCAAAAATGACTAATTGCAACTTCAATCGTACATTCGGAGACCCCAACACGCGCAGAACTCTATAACGCGCCCCACCGCTGACGTGAGAGACACCAGACAGTCAGAGTCAGACAAGCGAGGGATTGGCCAAACGAGGAGACACAGACAGACAACAACCTCCATTTTTTAGGCGTTTCGCACCGGTGGCCTGCTCACCGGCATCTTCCACCTTGTGGCACTCGCCTTCTCACACTACATGACCATAAAACGACCGTTTGACCACCAAAAAGTGCTCCCGCTGCGCACAATCCACGTCATCATTTTCTTCATGTGGGCGACCCCGCCATTGGTGTTGATGATCTATTTTAGCAGCTGGCAAGGACAGGGTTATCAGTAAGTTTTGAAGCATGTATTCTAATTAGATTCTAACATAAGTTCTTTGTTCTATTCTATTCTACATTGTATGGTTGGGTATTTAGGAATGACAAGTGTATGGGGATAAGTTTCTACGAGAACTTTTTCTTTCGTGCCATCATCTCGCTGATAATTATCATTCTTATCATTGCCACAACCATCTTCTACATTCGAATGTTACAAAAAATTAGTGAGGTAAGAGTGAGTCGTTTTTTTTATTACTCGGGGAATTTTTTTGTAATAAAAATTTTTTTGCAATTTTTCTAAATAATGAAGTCATAAAAGTGCATGATTTTAGAATCAAAAATAGAGCGTTTTTTGGAAAACATTGTGGTAAAGTTTCAGAATATTCTAAGAAATGGTTTTCGTGAAAAAAATTTTTTGTCAGAAAAATATGTTTTCAATTCTTTTTTCCAATTTTTTTTTGCAAATTGAATTTCCTAAAAATTGACGTCATCAAAGAGAGTGATTTTAATATTAAAAAATATATAATTTTTTGGAAAACGTTGTGACAAAGTTTCAGAAAATTCTAAGAACAAGTTTTCGAGAAAAATTTTTTTGGTCTGAAATTTTTTTTTTTTCAATTTTTTTCAAAATTTTTTAAATTAAATTTTTTCAACAATGACGTCATGAAGGCACATGATTTTAGTATCAAAAAATATATAATTTTCTGGAGAATTTTGTGCTAAAGTTTCAGCAATTTCCAAGAAGTGATTTTGGAGAAAAAATAATATTTGTCGGAAAAATTTTTTAAACTTTTTTATTTTTCGGTGGTTAAAATGAGAAAACTTCAAAAACGGCTAATAGCCAACAATTCGCAAAAAATTAAACAACTTCAGGTACGAAACAAAACAGTGGCAGCTGCGCCAGGAGCAACAGCGCGTGGCCGACGAACCGTCGTCACGGCGGTGCTGATTTTCGGCACTTTTCTTTTCGGCTGGATGCCGGCAAGCATACTGTACATTTTGACTGCCGAGGACATGCCACTTTACAAGAAACAAAGTGTGTTTATCACCGTAATCTCGATTGTGGTCCTGGTCAACATTATGGCAAAAACGCTGACCAATCCGATTATTTATGCGACAAGGTAGGCTTTTTTTTGGTTCAGCATTGGTTAATATCGATTTTATGCCTGAAAAGCTACAGAAAATATGAAAAAATGGCAAAAAAAACCAGTGAATTCAAATTTTTTTTGATTAAAAAAAACTACAGAAAAAACAACTGCAAGAATTGGGAAAAATTGAAAAAAAAAATCATTATTTTTTAAAAAAAATTTTAAATAATATTTTCACCCATTTTTTCCATTTTTTAGGCACTTTTTAAAGATTTTTTTGTTTTGCATGTATATTCCTATTCTCTGCTTTAAAAAAATTCACAAAAACCAAAAAAATGTGCTGAAAACTTCCAAAAATGAAAATAAAATTTTTTTACCCATTTTTTCGATTTTTCTTCCGTCGTTGTTTATTTTTTTTGCTCAATCATTTTTATTTCAGTTTTTCTAATTGAAACAAAAACAAAAAAAATTAAAATATCCAATAAACTGGACAAGAAAATAGCGAAAAAAAAGAAAAACATTTCCCAAAAAAAAAAACATTTTTTTCAAAAATTTTTCAAAAAATTCCCCATTTTCCAGAATTCCCGAAATCCGTCAATACGTCATTCAGAAGCTTCTATGGCGCGTATTTCCAGGAGAAGTGGTGTCGCGAGCTGGTCGGCCGAGTGAGCTGGAACCTTTGAGGACACGGTGCTCACAAGCTCACACCCATTCTGTGATGGTGTGAAAAAAAGAAAAGAAATTAAATAAATTGTAAAGAACGGGTAATTTGTGATAATTATGTTTAACAATAATAATTAATATTTATTGAAGAATAAAATAAATTCATATGTATGTACATACAACACAAAGTAATAGAGAGGGAGAGAGAGAGAGAGAGATCATCCCAAAAAAAAAATATTACACCGCTTTCGACTTTTTGTTATTTTTGGCTAATAGCCTCTTGTACGCCCACAACCTCTTCTTAAAACTATCCAAATCCTTGGCCCGTGGCACCACACACGGCCCTCGGGAGGGATCAGCGTCCTGAACACGTTCCGGACAATACATGCTGTTCAACTTGACAGTGTCCCATTTGGTGAGCAGTCCCACTCGTTGTCCGGCTCCAATGTCCGCGTCATTGCGTGCTGGACAGTACGGTGTGAGACGGAACTGTTCGCGAGCCCACAGTGGGACGGTAATGCTCTCCGGGTCGAATGGCCATGTGAGTTGGATGGGGTTGTAGTTGGGAGTGCCTAGGTTGGGGACGCCGGTTCTGGAAAAGGGTCATATATAATATATTGTGTTAGTATTTTATTGAATACGGACCATAAGAAGTCATTTTTTGAATTTCTCACTTTTTTCACACATTTTTTAATTTTTCTCAAAAATGAAGTCATAAACCGTGTATAAATTTATTATCAGCAGATAGAGAATTTTTTGGAAAACATTGTGGCAAAGTTTCAGAAAATTCTAAGAAGTTATTTTCGAGAAAAACAATTTTTTTTTTGAAATTTAACTTTTTTTCAAAATTTTGTAATTTTTCTCGAAAATAAAGTCATAAACCGTACATAACTTTATCATCAGCCAATAGAGAAATTTTTGGAAAACAATGTGCCAAAGTTTCAGAAAATTCTGAGAAGTTATTTTCGAGAAAAACAATTTTTTTTTTGAAATTTTCACTTTTTTTGTTAATTTTGTAATTTTTCTCGAAAATTAAGTCATAAACCGTAAATAACTTTATTATCAGCCAATAGAGATTTTTTCGGAAAACATTGTGGCAAAGTTTTAGAAAATTATAAGAAGTCATTTTCGAGAAATTTCAATTTTTCTAATTTTTTCACTTTTTTTCCACACATTTTGTAATTTTTCTCGAAAACGAAGTCATGAACATCATAATTTTTTGGTATCAAAAAATACAGAACTTTGTGGAGAATGTTGTGACAAAGTTTCAGAAAATTCTAAGAAGTCATTTTCTGGAAAACAATTTTTTTTGAATTTTTCACTTTTTTTCACACATTTTGTAATTTTTCTCGAAAACGATGTCATGAACAGCATAATATTTTAGCATCAAAAAATAGAAAACTTTCTAGAGAATATTTTGACGAAGTTTCAGAAAATTCTAAGAAGTCATTTTCTAGAAAACAATTTTTTTTGAATTTTTCACTTTTTTTCACACATTTTGTAATTTTTCTCGAAAACGATGTCATGAACAGCATAATATTTTAGCATCAAAAAATAGAAAACTTTCTAGAGAATATTTTGACGAAGTTTCAGAAAATTCTAAGAAGTCATTTTCCAGAAAAACCCTTTTTCAACATTTTTAAATTCAACGTGAGCCTGCTTTCACCGCCCGCCTCTGCGCCTCTACAAATATCACTATGCCGTTCTATTACAAAATTTACGGTAATAAGCAAAAAGCATGCTAAAAAAAACTAGGATAGTGGGCGGAGCTGTCACCTTAA
The DNA here is from genome assembly GCA_963572235.1 of Caenorhabditis japonica. Taxonomy (NCBI): domain Eukaryota; kingdom Metazoa; phylum Nematoda; class Chromadorea; order Rhabditida; family Rhabditidae; genus Caenorhabditis; species Caenorhabditis japonica. Next base: position 16,939,942 of record OY754343.1, on the reverse strand, counting down.
ATAAAACGAGAATAGGTTTCAAAGAAATCCCATGAGCTCAACCCAACTCACCCGATCGGTTGCACATATGACACCGCATCCGGCCTATACAACTCTCTCTGCAACCCCATGAACCTGACCAACTGATCCATCACCACGCCCCTCGAATTGTTGAAGTTTTGAGTGTCGAACGAGGATTGTGCCACATACAAAATGGTCCGGTCCACCAATCCCTCGACCACCGCGTCCGAGTACGCCGCGAATTTGCCCGATTTGCGGATCAAAACGTGCGGCGAGTTGGCGTCCCAACGATCCGCGTGGTACCACGGTTTGTACTCTTGTTCTTCGAATTTCACGCAAGTCCGACGGCCGATTTGGGCGAACGCGTCACGCAGCACATTTTTCTCAAAGTCGGTGAGACTCGGCCAAAAGTAGACTTTTTGAACCGGTTTTCGAAGGGTTCGATCCTCGAATTCGACGGCGTCTAGGCCATTTGCACTTCTTGTGCCTACAGCGAATGCCTGGAATTTATTGGGAGTTTTTCGAATATCTCTATAATCATGGACCGTCGTTTTTGATAGTTCTTGTGTTTTCAAACGAGTTGCATCATCGAAACATGGGTCGGCTTGCTATCCCTTTTTTGACTGCGTCTTTTCAAATATCACTGTGATTGGGTTGCGTAGGCGCGCGAAAAAAAAGTGGGCGGGGTTTCGTTTTCTCATGATGCTACTCGATTGAAATAACATTTAACAAAAAAAACCTGGGGAAATGACAGGCTTACGCGTAATTGCGGACTATGAAATTTATTCACGTTTTTGTATTTAGTGTTAAAAAAATTGAGAACTTTCTCGAAAACGTTATGGCAAAGTTTCAAAAAATTCTAAAAAGTATTTGTTCGAGAAAAATTAATTTTTCCAAAAAATTTTTATTGTGTCTTCAATATTTTCTGATTTTATTCAAAAACCAAGTCATAAACAGTGTATAATTTTATAATCAACAGATAGAAAATTTTCTGGAGAACGGTCTGGCAAAGTTTAAGAAAATTCTAAGAAGTTATTTTCAAGAAAAATTAATTTTTCCAAAATTTTTCTTGTTTTTTTTCAACATTTTCAGATTTTTCTCAAAAACGAAGTCATAAACAGGGTATAATTTTATAATCAACAAATAGAGAACGTTCTCGAAAACGTTCTAACAAAGGGACACCGTGTGAAGGACATCACTGGAGGGGGGTTGAGAATAGAAGGACATGTCCTTCTATTACAGGTTTTACGGTATTTTCAAGAAAAATTAATTTTTCCAAAATTTTTATTGTTTTTTTTTTCAATATTTTCAGATTGTTCTCAAAAATAAAGTCATGAACCGTTTATAAATTTGGTTTCAAAAAACTGAAAACGTTCTCGAAAACGTTCTGGCAAAGTTTCAGACAATTCTAAGAAGTCATTTTCAAGAAATTTCAATTTTTCTAAATTTTTCACTGTTTTTTCAATATTTTCGGATTTTTCTCAAAAAGAAGTCATAAACAGGGTATAATTTTATAATCAACAAATAGAGAATTTTCTGGAGAACTTTCTGGCAAAGTTTCAGAAAATTCTAGGAATCATTTTTCGAAAAATTTCAATTTTTCCAAAATGTTTCTTGTTTTTTTTCAATATTTTCAGATGTTTCTCAAAAATAAAGTCATGAACCGTATATAAATTTAGTGTTTCAAAATTGAGAACGTTCTGGCAAAGTTCCAGAAAATTCTAAAAAGTCATTTTCGAGAAAAATTAATTTTTCTGAACTTTTCACTGTTTTTTCAATATTTTCAGATTTTTCTCAAAAACCAAGTCATAAACCGTGTATAATTTTATAATCAGCAGATAGAGAATTTTCTGGAGAACGTTGTGGCAAAGTTATAGCAAATTTTAAGAAGTCATTTTCGAGTTCGGGATGAATTAAACTTCTTTTTCGACCCTTTATAGCCTCGCAGTGTCGAATCGATTATTTTGAGATTCGTTGTGAAAAAAATGTAATTAATTAGCATCGTTAAAACAAAAAGAAGGAAAAACGGTGGTGATAAAAAAAATCAATAAAAAATGCAAAAAAAAAATGAAATTTTTGGAGAAACTTTTCTTCATTTTCGAGCTCATAATCCGAGTAAAAAAGCGCCATTATTCTTTCCCAAGTCGCTACGCAGCCAAAAAAGAGTCACACACCTTTGCTTTTTTGCAGTTCTTCCTCTCTCCTGCTGCTGCTCCAACCGCCAAATCCACGAGTTGGACGGCCAAGAAAAAGCTGACAAGCCAGTGGACACGACGCATTATATTCTCGTCTGGATGATAAGTTGATAGCTGGCTGTGATGGTGAAAATGGGGTCAAATGAAAAGCAAGTTTTTCTCGTCTCCAGTCTTGCTTATATAGCCATGGCGGTGGGGCGGTCTGGGCGGATGGCCTGGGCGGGAAGGATGGATCCAATTGAATTGCAAACCATAATTACGGTTTAAAATTTATGGGGGCGGAGAAAATTAAGCGAAGAAACACACCAGCAACAACTTCAATTAAATTTCCGCCTCTTTCAAGCGACTGGAATGAATAATGGGATGGATGGATTCATTCACTCATGATTTATGTTGTACATACTAGCACACTTTTCTCACGGGGGGGGGGGGGGGGGGCGGGGGTTACAATAAATTGAGATTTCGTTTAAAACATCATTATATATTCATAAATTACATACATTTGGTAGTTTGTTTGTTTGTTTGCACCCGTGTGTCAAAAAAGGAGGAAAAATGAAAATGAAAAAAACAGGGCTCATAAAATGCTCTTGGTACATGAAAATTCTAGAAAACTATCGCACAGAATATAAATAAGAGGAGCCGGCACAAAAGGGGCGGAGCCTCCGATTGTCAGGGTTAAAAAAAGGGTTAATAGGTTACAGATCGGGAAATCGCGTCGGATCTTCTCGATACGACGTCGGGATTGAAAACAGTTTGTCGTTGATTTTGTTGGTAAACTCAAACTTTTGGAATGTCACTTTTGCGGCTATTGTTGCCAGGAGAGGTATTTCTGAAGAAAAAAAAATACATTTAAAGTGTTTTGCTCCCGAAATTCTGTCATAATTCCCTTTTCTGAAACGTTTCGAAACCGGTCATTTCAAAACTAGGACGTTTCGAAACTTTAGTGCATTTTTGCGTCGTCGTGTTCGCACTTGTGAAACCAAAAAACACGCGCATTTGGTTTCTCTTTTTCGTCTTTTATCAAGTTGCGACATGACAAGTTTCGAAAAATCGCGGTTTCGGAACTTTCCCGTTTCAAGAAGTTCCGGTTTCGAAACGTCCCAGTTTCAAAATGTCGCAGTTTCAGAACATTCGAGTTTCAAAACGAATCGGTTTCGGAACGTTCGAGTTTCAAAACGTTCCAGTTTCAAAATGTCGGGGTTTCGAAACGACCTGGTTTCAAAAAGTTTCCGGTTTCGGAATGTCCCGGTTTCAAAACGTCGCGGTTTCGGAACTTCCCAGTTACAAAACATCCGGTTTTAAAACGTCGCGGTTTCAAATGACCCGGTTTCGGAACGTCCCGTTTTCAAAACGTCGCGGTTTCGGAACTTCCCAGTTACAAAACATCCTATTTTAAAACGTCGCGGTTTCAAATGACCCGGTTTCGGAACGTCCCGTTTTCAAAATGTCGCGGGTTCGGAACGTTCGAGTTTCAAAACGTCGCTGTTTCAAAACGTCCCAGTTTCAAAACGTCGCTGTTTCGAAACGTCCCGTTTTCAAAACGTCGCGGTTTCGAAATGTCCCAGTTTCAAAACGTCGCGGGTTCGGAACGTCCCGGTTTCGAAACGTCGCGGTTTCAAAACGTTACCGGTTTCGGAATGTCCCAGTTTCAAAACGTCGCGGTATCGAAACGTTCCAGATTCGAAACGTCCCGTTTTCAAAACGTCGCGGTTTCGAAACTTCCCAGTTTGAAAACGTTTCCGGTTTCGGAACTTCCCAGTTTCAAAACGACCCAGTTTCAAAACGTCGCGGTATCGAAACGTTCCAGTTTTAAAACGTCGCGGTTTCGGAACGTTCAAGTTTCAAAACGTCCCGGAACCTCTTATTTATTTCAAATTTTCGAGTTAAAAAACGAATGAAATTTCAATGAAAAACTCACCAACACAAACCGGGAAACCAGGCGGAAGACGTGCCTGACAGAATCTTCGTAACTTATCGAGATGTTTGAATGGCGAAACGACTTCGAGCAGGTTGACAAGTACGTCGACAGACAGTGGGAACTCATCGCTCATTCCCACCAACGCTTTAAACTGTTTATCGTTGGTTTTCACAATTTGCGGTCGTCCCATTTGGGGCGGAGCTCCGGGCGCTGCTCCAGAATATTCTTCCCACGTGGTTGGCAAGCGGCCGGGAGGCGGTAGAGATTTTCGGTGTTGGAGGCTCTGAAAATGTAATTTATTTCAATTTTGATATCAGCAGATTTCGGGCAGCTAATCGGCAAATTGCCAAAGATACCTTGAGGAATGGAATAGGATTATTCAAAAAAAAAAAATCGGTTAAAAATTTTTAATCAGGAAATAGGCTCCGCCCATTTTCAAGTTTGTGGCACTGTTTTTAAATGCCAATTGGAAAAAATGAAAAAAGGTTGAAAAAAGAACATATTTTTTTAGCCTTTTCTCAGAATCAGAAAAACAGTGCCGCAGACTTGCAAAGGGGCGGAGCTTATTTTCGGATCTCGGACGTTTCGAAAGTGGGCGTTTCAAAAGTTTTTCTGCATTTTATTTTGTCGTCGCGGTGTTTGCACACAATCATTTTTTCAAATATTTCTATGGAAATTTCGAGAGCGTGACAAAACCGGGGAAGTTCAACACTGTCACGTAAAATTGCGGACAACGCTGAATTTCAAAATTCAGAATTATTTTTTCAGAGTTCCAAAGATTTTTTCGTTGAATTTTTATCCATATAATTACTGACATGCCAACAAAATTATTTCAATAATATAATTGATATGATATTAAAAAAATCTTTAAAACTGGTAATTTTCCCCAATTTGCGCGCGCGGAAAATCAGAGCCATCCGCAATTTGACGTGACAGTGTTGTACTTCCCCGGTTTTGTCACGCTCTCGAAATTTCCTTAAAAACCTTTTTTTAAGGATTGTGTGCAAACACCGCGACGAAAAAATGCAGAAATAATTGTGGAAACGTCCCGGGTCTCGAATTTCATTTTGGGACGCACTTTTATCACCATTTCCCAATATGTCACTGTCCATAAACTCACCACAAACTCGTCATCATTGACCATTCGGCCACTGGTAAGACTGTGAAGAATCGATTTATTCTTCTTGACGTCATCACTCGTTAAATGCTCCCTCCGTTTTCGGCTCGTCAATTTCAGCCCGTCAACACTGTAGAAATTCACCGGAAAATCGCCCATTTGCTCCTCTCTTGCGTGCTTAAAAACCCATCCAGAGTACGCTTGTTTGAAGCTTATCGTTTTCGTCGAAATGTGCGCATTTACAATGTCCGTCGACATGAGCACATCCACCTCTTCGTCAATCTCCGCCTCCGACTCTTCTCGTCGTCCACGCTGGAACACTTTTGTCTTGTTATCCATGACGACGAGCTGCTCGCCGGGCGGTGCGTCAACGTTGAACAGGAACGTAATGTCGCCACGCTCCCAATTTCGTTCACTGAAATCGGCCAGTGTCGTGTCCATTCGGAGCAGGTTTCCCTTTTTGTAGATTAGACACACGTCGGAGGGCAGAATTCTAGAGATGAGGGGGATCCAGGATTGAAAGTCCCATTTGAATTCCAGGTAGAAATCACCGAGGCTTTCAAACATTTTTAGGAGGTGTGGTTTTCCGCGTGTCATCTTTTCACTCGTCTGACTTTTGAGTTTTCGCAACATTTCCGTGACTGGAAAAAGAGCATTTGATGATAGAGGAATATACAGAAAATAAAGCTCTTTTCCTGCAGATAATCCTCTGATTAGGAATCAACAGGAGTTTGAGGAAGTATTTTTCAAGCTATAGGGAGATATAAATTGAGGGCAAGTGATCTTTTTTTCCCCCAATGATTTTTTCGCCATGTGATAGGGAAGAAGCGGTGAGAAACTTTGCGGTCCAAATTTTCAAAAAAAAAAAAATAATAAACTGTGGTTTCGCTGCAAAACCTCCGATAGTTAAACTCGATTTTTCCCACGTTAAAAAAATTAACAAAAAAACAAGTGTTAAAATTCCTTATTTTTTTGGGAAATTTTGTAGAACTTTGGACAGGAAAAAATTGTCAGATTCCAAAGGCCATATGCAAAAACTTCGCATAAAACCCAAAAATCACGACAAACACCTTTAAACCCCATTTTGCCATGACATAGGCCGACAAACCCATTCGACCGGCAAAAGAGGTTCATGCATACGGCCTCTGAACGTCTGCCCTCAATTTTTAGCCCCCGAATTGAGATCCAACTACAAAAAAACCGAGGAACATGCTCTTTTCAGTATTTTATAGCACTTCTTCCACTACAAAACTCGTGCCGCAGACTTGAATTGCAAATGGGCGGGGCTTGTTTCTCGGTTTTTGACCCTTCACGGGGTGTTGAGAGGTACATGAAAATTAAAATTTAAATTTCGCGGGAAAGTTGCCACGTCACTAGAGAAAACAGAGCGCGAAATGGCGTATTCAAAACGTCGTTACCAAGGCTGTCAAATCTCGCGGCCGGCCGGGCCGCGGCCTCGGCCCTAGCATTAAACATCTACAGAAAGGTTCTATACTATTTGAACTATACAAAAATGAAGCAGATTGGTTCTAAATTACAGAAATATGTGTAAAAATGTGAAAAATAAAAAATATATACAAAAAATGAAAAAATTTGAATTTTTAGTTTTTGAGATACAAAAAAAGACTTTTTTGAAATCAGTTTTTGGACATTTTTGTGTATTTACCGTATTTCCTCTAATTTAAGCGCATGCGCTTCTATTTTTCAACCTCTTCTCTAATTGTGCTTCTATTGGAGGTGCGCTTCAATTAGAGTGTGCGCTTCTATTTTTCAAACATTTTTTTCGGAAAATAATTCAGCCCATCATTGTTTTTAGTCAATCTCTGCACAAAATTTGGGTCAACATAAGATTTCTTGACGGCGTCGGAAACGCAAAAAACAACTGCGAAATAGAACTCGCACTAAATAGAACTGCTATTATGTGTTCACGAAAGACTGTTGCTGACGACACTCCGATGTTCCGTATTTTTCAACTGTTTCGCAGTATTGGCTGTGAAACCGCCGTGAAAAACTGCGGAACATTGGAGCATCGTCAGCACCAGTTGTTCGTGATCGCAATAATACCGAACAGAACTGCGCGGAGCAAAACCGGACGAAATGGAACTGTACTGGAAAAAACCACTGCATGAAATACAACTCAGTGATTCGCAATAAACAACGAAATACTTCTTCGAGTTGTTCGAGCGGTTCCGTGCTGGCCCAGCTCAACTTCCAGTGGTTCTATTCCGTGCGAGTTCTATACCGTAATACCACCACAAAAAAAATCGAAAAAAAGTAAGAAATTCCGCAAAAACTGAGACAAGGAAATAAACAGCCAGTGAGTGTGCCTCTATTAGAGGGTGAGCTTCAATTAGAGTGTGCGCCTCTATTTTTCGAAGCACCTCGCAGAGTGCGCCTTTATTAGAGGTGCGCTTCAATTAGAGGTGCGCTTATATTAGAGGAAATACGGTAGTTGTTTCCTTCATCCATTTTTCAATCTCTTCTTTACGACACACAAAAAAATATAAAAATTGCGATTTTTCAGGTACAATTGGATTTTTCATAATTCTTCATGCCAGAAAAAGTTTAGACAATAAATTTAAAAAATAACCACTACTCACGTTTATTTTTGGAACGTAATAAATACAATACAATACAATACTCATTTTTAAAGCATTGTTTCATTTAAAAAATCAAGATTTAAACCAGAAGTTTTTGAATAATGTAAATCATTTTTATTGCTAATCATAAAAAGTTAGAACAAAGTTGACAACACAAAAAATACTCACAAAAGTATGAAATTTCCCCTTGTGAAAGAATTATACCTATCTCAAATTATCCCAATCGAAAAAAAACCAAATTTTTTTTTAAAATTTTCAACTTTTTTATCATTTTCACAAATTTCATGAAGATTATCGTTATGTGTCAGCCTTGATCGTTACTGCGGCGCCGCAGCAATTTTTCATATATTTTTTTCTTATGGGTTCATATCTTTTGCATGATTCTAAATATTTAAACAATATTTCCCTATTTATTTTATGCAGAAAACGTGTTCCGCCAGCGCCTCGTTTTTGAAAATCTAAACCGTTTCAAATCTGTAACAACCGCGTTTCCTCAATTCTATGTGAGCAGTGGAGCGCATTTTCACGATGTACTCTTCAACACGCCGTGCCCTTTTTGTCAGGGTATTCCCCCAACGGCAAGTACCGTCTTTAACCCTTCGAAATCGCTACCGTAGTCTATTTTTCAAGCCTTTCGTTCAGATCAGATACCGGCTAATCCGGCTTATTTTCAAGATAAAATTGTTTATCAAACCGACAAAGTATTTAACAACAATATTTAGGTAAATTCAACAATAAAAAAGGTAGCAAAACATAGTTTAGCCGAATTGTACGTCTTGATGGTAGAAAATAGATCAACCTCCACAAAGTTGCCAGGCAGTTCTTCAATTTCCAATCGTTTTTCTCGTTTTGTTTGTAAGTATTCCTTCCCTTCCTTCCTGAAAAATAAAATTAGAGTAAACATTTACGGTAAATGTAAAAATTTTACTCGTCGAATCCTGGCTGATTTTCTTGTTCGTTGAGTATTCTAGGTATTGAACTGAATTGAATTTAGGAATAGAGAAATAATTGCTCTGTTTTTGTCCTGTCAAGCTGTAAATCTTACTGTATTGAATTGATCAAATATCGTAACCAAAAAAAAAATAAAAGAAGCGAAAAAATATTAGTTGCGAGATTCGCAAAACCAAAAAACACATTATCCAAAACGCGCTCCACCGCACATTCCCAAATGCCCGCGCAATTCAAAAAAACTCACTAATCTGTCTGTCTCCGTAGCTCACCGACTCCATCAGCGGATTCCACCCGTCAATGTTCTTGATCCGAATCGGCGCGTTGTTGGCGAGCAAAATCGCAATCGCCTCTCGATGTCCGAGCATTGTGGCAATGTGAAGAGCCGTATTTCCGTGCATGTCCTTTTCCGACAAACTTCTTCCGGCACGCAATAGTTGCACAATCGAGTGCGTGTCGTTGAAGAAGGCGGCTTTGTGCAACGGAAACGCTTCGTGATCGAGCCGCGCCGCCATCCGCTGCCCAATGATCCACGCGTCTTCCGTCCGGAATTTCGGCATGTGGATCTGGAAAATTGTCTGTACACTTTTCAAACGCAAAAAAATTGCCGTCGTATTACGCGAGTTGAGGTACCTCGTAAAATGGTGCGCATTCGGGTCTCGCCACGACGATTTATGCATGCAGACTTGCCAATTTACGCGATTCACAAGTTTGAATTTTTCGTTTTGAATTTTCATAAATCCATGCACATTTGTGGATCGATAAAAATTCAAAACGAAAAACTTCAATCTTGTGAATCGCGTAAATCGACAAATTTGCATGCATAAACCGTTGTGGGGAGACCCGCATGCGCACCATGGCACTCGGTGTGTGCGTACGGACATAAAGACGAAGCTCCGCCCACTTCCCTGTTTTTTTTTTCGTATGATTTTTGCCGGTTTTTAAAGGTATTTTTAAAAAAGATAAATTATTGATTTTTAGATAGATTGATATTTTAATATCGGGTCCGAATGGAAATTGGACAAAAAATTTGAAAAAAAAGAGAAAAAATATGAAAAAATCGATAATGGGGTTGGTTATTCGCCAAATAGCAAAAATAGAAAAAACAGCAAAACAATTCAGCGAAAATTCGGAGAATGCTCAGATTGGCTCGAAACTTTGGGGAAAATTGGCGAAAATTCTCCCGGCCATGACACGTCCACAAAATTTCAGATAAAAATATAGATTTTTCTGACAATTTTTTAAATCTATATTTTGCCTGCGAGCATTTTTGACAGTATTTCTCAGAGTTTCCGAATTTTCGCTGTATTTTTGGTGGTTTCAGCTATTTTTGCTATTTCGTGAATAGCCCCATTATCGAATTTTGCATCATTTTTCTCTTTTCTCAAATTTTCGTTCAATTTCCATTCGAATGCGTTTTATTTATAATTATCAATCTAATTAAAATCAACAATTTGTTTTTTTTATCGGCAGAACTATAATAAAGCGAAAATCATACAATCAGGGGAGTGGGCGGAGCTACGAAAGTACGCAAACACCGAGTGTCAATTTAGTTATGACATTTTCAATACGCGGATTAGGGATTAGAGAATAAAAGAAAGTGAGAGAGAAAAGTGAAAAATCCTTGGAAAGAGCAAAGATTGTTATTCAAAAATGTTATTCAAAATTCCCTACAAATAATGCATGCCATGTCAAAAATTTGCACAGGAAATTCCGGCGCGCACAGCCAAAGCGACGACACCGTAGTCCCGTTTTTTCGCTGCAAGACCTTTTGCATGAATTTCTACACGACGAAAGCCTTGCCCTTTATTTTTGAATTTTCTTTATTGTCCAGCTTATAATCCAAATCGGATGTCAAGTTTTCAAAACAGTATTGTCCATTCGCGAAGAAAGCAAGTGCGCTCCACAAAACTTAGTACTTCGTGGATTTCATTTTCGTCGCCAAATTATTTCATTTCACGTTGAATTTACACGTGAAATGAAATAATTTGGCGACGAAAATGAAATCCACGAAGTACTAAGTTTCGTGGAGCGCACTTGCTTTCTTCGCGAATGGATAATAATCTCGTAATTTCGTGAAAAAATCTCAAAATTACTGTTTTGAAAAAAAAAATGAGCTTGACAGTAAAGAAAATCTAAAAACAGGGGAAAAAGTTATCGTCGTGTAAAAATGCATACAAGAGGTCTCGCAGCGAAAAAAAAGGGCTACGGTGCCGTGGTTTTGGCTGTGCGCGCCGGAATTTCCTGGAAAATTGCCAAAAATATCTAATTTTGTGAAAATTGTGAAAAAGTATGTTTATCAATTAACAGTTCATTTATGGCGCGTAAAAAATGGGGAAAAAATAGTGAAAGAGATAAGGCGTCGATGACGTCTCCAATACCACACCCCATCAGAGGGGGTGAAAACGAGATATTGCAACTAGCCAGACATACACAAAATCGGAGAAAAAGAGGCGAGAAATTTGGGAGAGAGAGAGAGGGGGAAGAGGGTGAAAAGAATTGCGGCGCATAACAAAACAAGGTATGCATTGTTGAGTAGCCCGACAATGTTGACACGTGGATTTGTGAGAACATTTGGTAGGGGGTGAAAAACACGGGAACCCAAAAAGTCACTGACACTAATTAATGTACTTTTTTGCGATTGTCACCACTTTCATTTCAGGGTAAAGTACAAAATAGTAAATTTTTCATTTACCCAAGGGAAATTTACTTTTTAAAAACGAGAACCTGACAAAACCGGAAAACAAGCTCCGCCCTTTTGCAATGCAGTTTAAGTCTGCGTTACTGTTTTTCTGTGTTCTATAGAACTTCCGCTACAGGGGCGGAGCTTGTTCCCAGGTTTTGTCAATGTATCAATAAAACTGACTGTGGGGGTGAGTAAATGCGCTCCGTCGGACTCGTTGCTTGGCTAGAGAAAACCAGGGAATCGGAGAAACGCTCACGCGAAATTGCGGACAGCGCAAATTTTCAGACTATTCAAATTTGTCGTTTTTATTTCATCATCCCAATAGTTTCCGTATTTATTGGGATAATAAAATGAAAATAAAAACATTAAAAGTCTGAAAATTATCCTTGTCCGCAATTGCACGTGAGCGTGTAAGCTTTCACAAATTTTCGGCAACTTTTTCCAGATTTTCAGGCAGTTTATTTGAAAAAATCATTCCGCTGGAGAAAATTCAGAAAACCCCGTCAAAAATCAGGATTTTCCAAATTTTTGCATTAAAATTGGGGACTTTCGCAACAAGGAAAAAAAAACAGAAAGTGACGTTCAAAAAATTTTGTGCGTTGTTTTTTTCTACAGTATACCCTTAACCTGCACATCTTACGATTAGTGACCGCAAAATAAATAATAGGAATTTTTGGTTTTTCCAATAGTTTTTCGGTATTTTCAGTTTGTCTGAAACAAAAATCAAAAATGCAAAATCAAATTATTAATTTCTCGATCCCTTTTGTGAAGACAGAAAAGTTGCAACGCGGTGTTTGCGTACTTTTAAAATTCAAACGAAAAAGGGAACGTTTCTCTTCATTTGCCGTGCTATTTCTTTCATTGTCATTTGAATTTTAAAAAGACACAAACACCGCGTTGCAACTTTTTTTTGTTTTCACAATAAGATGTGCAGGTTTGACGGCATACTGTAGATCAAAACAACGCTAAAAAATAGTTTTCCTAATATCTTGTGTATAAGACCGCTTGCGTATATTGCGTTTTCAATCGAGTTGCATCATGTTTTTTCTGCCCCTCTTCAAATAACACGGTGATTGGATTGTGTGGTCGAGCGCAAACAAGTGGGCGGGGTTTCTTTTTTTCTCGATGACGCAACTCGATTGAAAACACGATAAGTCCGATTTCATTTTAGATGCACTGGCAACGAATTTTTACCCTAATCCTTGGGTATAAGGCCGTTGAGAGAAGTACGCCCACCGACACGAAAACAGCCATATACATAAGAGGTTAGCGGAGCCAGACAAAACGAGAGTGAGTCCTTGACAGAAATGAAACCGGACTTATACACAAGATATTAGGGTATTTTAAAATCCTCTTTCTGTCTTTTTTCCGCGTTTTTTTCTAAATCGAGCTTTATAAAGTATTTAAATATAAAGCTCTATTGACGTTTTCTAAATAAAATAAACAACTCAATTTTTGCGCAAAAATTGAGGAAAAAGCGTGTTTTTTGACAAGAATTAGGGTTTTTGTTAAACAATTTATTTAAAGACGATAATAAAAATTTTAAAATCAATGAAGCTCATCTCGGTGGGTTGCCAATCTCGCATTTCCTGGAAAAGTATAGAAGCCAAACAAGGAAGAAAAACAAGCGAAACGATGAAAAATGAAGCCCTGGCATAAAAGTGAAAATAACGAAAAAAGGAAAGGTTTTCAAACCGCCCGCGCTGTTCGCAAACTATTTATTTATTTGTTTTTCGCTCTTCTGCGAATCGCTAAATAGCGATAATCGCCCAGTACTTTACTTAATATGATGGTGACAAAAAATCGAAAACCAGTAGACAGCAACAAAAAAAAAACAAAAAGGGGAGGGCTCAGGCCGCCCGTGCCGCCAAAAGCAATTTGTTTCGCGTTTTTTCGTCGTCGTTTTCGACGGAATCTGCGTGGAGCAAAGCAAAAAAGTGAATAGAGTGAGGGTGTGCGAGCCGAGCAGAGGAGAAGGAGGAGGAGCAAGCAAGCACATCATGCAAACGAACCTAAATTGTCCGAAAACGAGCGCACACGCGATGGGGCGACTGACATTTAAGTTATGTTATTCCGCTATTTTTTGAAGGGTGAATGTAATAGAATGGAATGTTTTTGGTACGAAAAGTGGTGAGGGTATTCATAAAAATCTTGAAAAATGGCGCAATTGGTCTGAAACTTTGGAAAATAATGTCAAAATACCCAAGGGCTGAAATATTGATTTTATTTCAGCTCGGGAGCATTTTGACACTATTTCCCAAAGTTTCAAACCAATTGTAACAGTTTTCAACGTTTCTATGAATAATACCCCTTCACTTATAGTACCAAAAAACATTATATTCTGTTACATTCACTCTTCAAAAAACAGCGGAAAAAATAACATAAATGTCAGTCACCAGCGCTCAAAAATATCAATTTGCCTATTACTTGTTCGTGAAAAGCTGTCAGTCGGCAAAGCTCTGTGGTCTTACAGCGATAGAAGAAAAATGCAAGAACAATTGAGGAGAGTTTTCTGTTTCAAGGATTTTTGCGTGGAAATCCAAATAAATATTTTTGATTTTAAGAAAGTTTGTTACCTCCAAAACCGCGTGAACTTTAAAATTAGGCTCCGCCCCTTCACGCAACCTTTATTTTTGCACGTGAAAATTTAAAAGGTTAAAATTAGGGCGAAGGGGCGGAGCCTAATTTTAAAATTCACGCGGTTTTAGAGGTAACACGGTGTCCAGGATTTGAAATGTGGGCGGAGCCTATTTGCTGGCGCGTCAGCAAACTTTCATGGCGCACTTTCGGTGCTTGCGCAGTTTGCGACTCTCGAATTTTTTAAATTGATTTTTTTTATTTTTCTTTCAGTAAAACCTGTTTTTCTTTGTAAAATGTATGTATTGTATCTTTTAATACCATTAAATTGCCCAAACTTCAATTTTCGTAAAGATTTATCCTGGAAAAACACCAAAAAACTCAAAACGAATATTTCGAAATGGTGGCTGAACCAAATTCGACGTTCTTGGGCTTAAAAAATTTCTAAAGACCTCAGCTATAATTCCGTTGGAGCACATGTGGGAAAAAATAAGAATTTATGCTTTTTTTCCCCGAAAAACATTAAAAATGCGTCAAAATTTGAATTTCGCGCGAAAAAATCCAGTGGGGCGCGTTTGCTCGGCTCCGCCCACTTTTCAAATCCTGGACACCGTGGGTAACAAACGTTTTTTAAATCAATAATATTTATTTGGATTTCCACGCAAAAATCCTTGAAACAGAAAAGGAATAAAGTGGGCGGAGCTTGAGTAAACCCGTCTACAAAACCAAGTCCGCAAACACAGAGTGTCAACAGAATTAAATTGACAAGAGTCGTCATTCTTGGAATTATTCCCGTATTCCTCTCAAAACTGTAGTTTTCTCTGCGCATCCTCTCCTCTATTGCGTTGGTACTTATCTTCTTTCGCTGCGAGACCACGTGGACTAGGAATAGACGTTGCCGATTGATCAAATTACGCGCATTCCCCGGTCTCGCGACGATCGTGTTTGGATTTACGTGCAAATTAATTGGCTACATTGCGCGTAAATCTACACAAAATCGGGGCGAGACCGAGGGATTCGTGTAATTTGATTAGTCGGCAACGTCTATTCCTAGGCCACGGCCTTGGGGTCTCGCAGAGATAGAAGATAAAGGCAAGAGCAGACGAGGAGAGGAGGCGCAGAGAAAACTACAGTTTTGAGATTGAAGAGGACTCGAATTGAATGGCCAAAAGGGGCGAAGCTTATTCCCCGGTTTTGACAAGGTCTCATAATTTTCTGGCCTAGTTTTCTCGAACATAGCTTCCTGGTGCGACTTTTGACCAACTTGACAGCTGATGTGGCCGCAGAGTGTAAAACCGGCTCAGTCAAAGAGCCGCGACGAATAATCGTCATAATTTCGAGAGCAGCTGATTTATTGGCAGGGACGAGACAAGAGGACGTGTTTGGAGAGGAAAAACCACTAGAATTATAGTTCATATAGTGTCGGCCCGCCAAAATGACCAAACGCGCTCCGCTGAACTCAACGCTATACGATTTTCATTTTGGTCTCCAAATTATTTCATTTCACGTTGAATTTATACGTGAAATGAAATAATTTGGAAACCAAAATGAAAATCGCATAGCGTTGAGTTCAGCGGAGCGCGTTTGGTCATTTTGGCGGGCCGACAATAGCTCAGTGGCTAAAAAGTCGTCTGTCCCCAATCTTTTTTTTTTACAGTAATCGGATAGGATTGAAATTTTTGTGTGGTTATTCACAAAATAGCAAAAAATTGGGAGAAAACTCGTGTCTTGGGAAATAATGTCAAAAATACATCCGGCCATGACATGCTCAGAAAATTTTTTTTTAACGAAATGTCGATTCGACATTTCATTCCTGTCCAAAATTATCTGAGAATGTCCTGTCATGCCCGGAAGCATTCTTGACATTATCACCCAAGACGCGAGTTTTCGCCCAATTTTTTGCCATTTTGTGAATAACCCCATAAAATTTCAGTCCGATTCGATTACTGTAAGAAAAATTTTGGGGGCAAACGAGTTTTTTCAAAATTTCGGCTAATAGCCATCGAATTCAAGGAATGTTCCAAATGCATTTGGGGGCAAATAATGTACTGTTCAGCCAGTAAATATGAGAAAAACACTTGAAAATAATAAGTTTTCTCAGGGGAATTTAAAGTTTACTGTCTAACTTGTATGGAAAGGGGTTGCGTAATTGCCCTGGGTAGTCACTTGACCGTTTAAGAATCGATGAGTCATCAAAACAATCCGATCAAACATCAAAATAACAACACTTTTCCCTTTCAATCAAAATTTATCCCTCCTTCTGACAGTATCCGATCGATTTTCCAACAAATACAGCCGTGAACGTCCTTCACCTACTCTCCTACCCCTTTTCGTCTCTTTTTCCTATCAATATCCTCAATCTCTCGACAAGTTGCGGCGTGGTCAGTCATGAGAAAGAATCAATTCTTTTTTCGTTTTCTACAGTTTGATACACCTAATATAGAAGTCTGTGAGCAGTTAAAATAAAGTTTACTATTATCGAACCGCCAAAATGGTCAAACGCGCTCCGCTGGACTTAACGCTATGCGATTTTCATTTTGGTTTTCGAATTATTTTATTTCACGTTGAATTTATACGTGAAATGAAATAATTTGGAGAGCAAAATGAAAATGGCATAGCGTTGAGTTCAACGGAGCGTGTTTGATCATTTTGGTGGGCCGACAATATTTAGAATTCTAAAAAGTGCAGACTTTTGTCAAATTTTCTATTGGTTTTTGCTTCTTTTTTTTTGAACCTACCGTACCCATAAAATTTTTAAAACTAGAAAAGCAGCCTTTCGGGCCTTAATACCATTAATTACCCCATTTTCCTTTTCAAGATGGCTTACAACCCGAAAAACGTGGCAATAACTGGCGGATGCGGATTCATTGGATCCAACTTTGTGAACTACATTCATGATGCGTGGCCAAACTGCAACTTTGTCAACATTGACAAGTTGATTTTGAACAGCGACACTCAAAATGTCAACGAGTCGGTGAGAAATTCGCCACGTTACAAGTTGGTGCTCGCTGACATCAAAAATGAGGCGGCGATTATGAACGTTTTTGTAGAGAACGAGGTAAGTTCTCGATTGTCGAACCACTAGGACGGTTAAACGCGCTCCGCTGAATTTTGTACTTCGTGATTTTCATTTTGGTATCCAAATTGTTTCATCACAAGAATATATGCAAAAAAATGTGGAAACAAAATGAAAATCACGAAGTACAAAATTAAGAGAAGCTCGTTATGGACCTATGTATTCATTTGAATTAAAATGAATTTTTATGTCATTTTAATTTAATTCAAAACAAAACAACATATTAATTAATCACCCTTAATTTTCATGCAACATTGAGTTTGGCCCTTTCTGAAAATCAAATCGGGTCGAACCCTCTTGACCAAATACATGTCTGCGCCTTTAAGGCGTGTACTCCGAGTGAACAATAAGTTTAGTGCGAAAAGGTATCATCTTGTCCAGTGAAGGCGCATGAATTTATTTGGTCAGAAGGTCTCGACACGATTTTATTTGCAGAAAGGCTCAAACTCAATGGTTCAGCAAAATTCAGGAAAATAAATTAATATATTGTTTTGTTTTGCATTGAATTAAAATGACATTAAAATTCATTTTAATTCAAATGAATAAGTGACGGTCCGACAATGTACGTGTTCAACCATAAATTTAAATAATGTTTACAGATCGATACCGTAATCCATTTTGCTGCCGATTGCACGTCTACACGTTGTTACAATGAAACTGCGGAAGCGGTTCAAAACAACGTTCTCTCCTTCATCCAGTTTCTGGAAACTGTTCGGATTTACGGAAAGATTAAAAGATTTGTGCACATCAGCACAGATGAAGTCTATGGCGACTCTGATCTCTCCGAGAACGAGCAGGGCAAGGTGGAGCACTCTCGGCTAGTCCCGGGAAATCCGTACGCGGCGACAAAGATCGCTGGCGAAGCATACGTACGAGCTTATCAGGCTCAGTACAACCTGCCAATAGTTACCGCCCGCATGAACAACATCTACGGGCCAAATCAGTGGGATGTGAAGGTTGTGCCGAGATTCATTGAGATTGCAAAAGTCCGTGGGGAGTACACAATTCAGGGAACCGGAAAACAACTTCGCTCCTGGCTATTCGTGGATGATGCCAGCGCCGGATTAAAGGCGGTTTGTGAGAAAGGAGAGCTCAATGAGATTTACAACTTGGGAACTTATTATGAAAAAAATGTGGCTGATTTGGCAAAGAAAATTCAAGAAGAAGTGGATCAACAGCTCGGAAGAGAGCATCTGCCACCAAGATACAAGTCGATTCCAGATCGTCCTTATAACGATCTTCGTTACTTGATCAGTATTGAAAAGGCCAAAAATTCATTGGGCTGGGAGCCAACCACTTCTTTCGACGACGGAATGCGTCACACGGTTGCATCGGCCCTCAAGGAGCATAATCATACGAGGATGCATGTTGCGATTTACGGAGGAAAAGGATACGTGGGTCAGGAATTGCAGCAAGTGCTCAAAGCCAGGCACATTCCGTACGTATTAGCAACCAAAAAAGTAGGATTCGACAGCGACGAAGAGGTCGAGAAAGAGCTTGCACTTTTGGGAGTGACTCATGTTATTTGTGTGACTGGTAGGACTCACGGACCGGGATGCAATACCATCGAATACCTTGAGGGAGGCGCTGATAAGGTGTTTATCAATGTCCGGGATAATATGTACAGGTAAGAGTGCTCGCCAAGTTGAAAACAAAAACATTCTTTTTACAACAGCGCAACAATTTTGGCGCACATGTGTCGCAAAATAGGCCTACATTATACGTATATTGGCACCGGTTACATGTTTGCTTATGATAAGGAACACCCTATCGGCGGCGCGGAATTCAAGGAAGGAGGTTTTATAGTTTGAAAAAATAAATAAAAAAGTATGAATTAAAATTTTCAGACGAGCCTACATTCTTTGGATCTGCCTATTCTGTTGTCAAAGGGTTTACGGATCGGCAAATGAACTATTTTAATCAAAAAGTAGGAAAGGGAATCTAATTGGGAATTTGCAAATATCTCATTCCGCTATTACGCATGTAAATATTCCTCGGTTTGAGATGCCTCGTAAAATGGTGCACATACGGGTCTCGCCACAACGGTGTATACAAAATTGTCGATTTACGCGCAAGTTGGAATCTTTCGTTTTGAATTGTCGTAAATCCATGCACAATTGTGGATTTGCGAAAATTAAAACGAAACAACTCAAACTTGCGCGTAAATCCACAAATGTGCATACACCGTCGTGACGAGACCTGCATGCGCACCACTTGACGAGACACCTCAAATCTAGGAATACGTAATAAAGCAAATTCATAAAAATCTCGTTAAAAATCAGTTTTTGCCCAGAAATTTGTCAGAAATGTTCGGCAAAATTTTAATAGATTTGTTTTCATTTAAAATGTCATTTAATGCAATGCAACAACAAAAAAATTAATTAAATTTATCATTTGCATTTCATTGAAATTCCATTTTAAACTCAATTATTTAAAATTTTGCCGAAAATCTCTGCTCAATTTCGGTGCAAAAATGTGAATTTTGACAAGTTTTCATAAAATTTTATGAATTTTCCCTGCGGAATTGATAATTTTTGCAAATGAAGTTATTCATAGAAAAAGCAAAAATAGCGAAAGATCTAGTAATTCTCCGATTGTCCTAAAAATTTGGAAAATAATGTCAAAAAATGATGCCGGCCATGACATGCTCAGAGAATTTCAGATCGAAATATCGATTTTAAAAACTTTCAGAAATGACTATCGAAAACGGCTAATAGCCAAAATTTTCTGAGCATGTTATGGCTGGGAGTATTTTTGACAATATTTTCCAAATAGCTAAAACCAACAAAAAATTCGGAGAATGCTCCAATTGGCTTGAAACTTTGGGAAATAATGGCAAAAAACACTCTTGGATATCCTCTGAAAACTTCAGAAAAAAAATATAGATTTTTTTCTTCAGACAAACAATATTTTGGTCTGAAACTTTCTGAGAATGTGCAGATGTATTTTTGCTATTATCTCCTAAAGTTTCAGGCCAAGAGGAGCAATTTCCCTGAAATTTTGCTGCATTTAGCTAATTTTCCCATTTCGTGCATAACACAAAAAGTTTCACGCCAATCGGAGCATTTTCCCCCTATTTTTTGCTATTTTTCCAATCCTATTTTGTGAATAACCACATAAGAATTTAAAAATAAATAAAAAATAATTTATTAATTTCAGGGCTGGGAAAATTTAAACGTGCGAATAACTCTGCCATTGAGTTTGGATTTAGAGCAGCCGAGAAACTTGCTCTCCAAAATTATCAAGTACAAGTAAGAAGAAAATTGAAACAAAAAAACCTTTAAAAATACACTTTTTAGAGAATTATTCGACATTCCAGTCTCATTGACAATACTTCCCGATTGTATGAACGCAATGTTAAGCCTGATGGAGCAGCGAACCGGCGGCACTTTAAACTTGGTCAATCCGGAACCAATTAGCCTTTACGAAGTCGTCAAGATTTATAAAGAGGTATGTCAAAATTGGGCGAAATGCGGAGAATTTATAGGACTTTTTGTAGAAATGTCGGGAAATGTCAAAAATGACAAAAAAATTGGTCCGAAAGTTGGAAAATAATGTAAAAAATGCCCAGGAACATTTCAGGCATTATTTTCCAAAGTTTCAGAGCAATTTTCACCATTTTTGACATTTCTCGTCATTTCCACGAAAACCACCATAAATTCTCAGTACTTCTTTAAATAAAAAATCCCACTAAAAGCATGAAAAACACAAAAAAAGAGAAATAATAAAATCCACTTCAGACCGTCGACGACTCAGTGAATCCGACACCAATCGGCGTGGAGACGGAACGCGCGCAACAATTGCTTGCGACAAAAGGAAATTGCGCACTGGACACTGAACAACTGCAGAAAGTGGCGCCGGTTTTGTCGGCGAAACAAAGCCTCATCAAGCATTTTGCCGATATGGCCGCCAAGTGATTTATTTATAGTTATTATGTTTAATAAATTAATAAATATATTTAATTGGGGCAAAAAACATAGAAAAAGTGGAAAGAAAAACGGAAAAAAAAATGAAAAAAAAAATGGAAAAAAAATTTTTGAGTGTAGAAATACGGCGGCCGAGGATCCGACAGT
Source organism: Caenorhabditis japonica (assembly GCA_963572235.1). Lineage (NCBI taxonomy): Eukaryota > Metazoa > Nematoda > Chromadorea > Rhabditida > Rhabditidae > Caenorhabditis > Caenorhabditis japonica. The sequence continues at coordinate 16,918,752 of OY754343.1, read as the reverse complement.
CCCGTGTACTCCAGTCGGACAAGGTTTCGCATGGAAGAGACAAATTGGTGTGGATTTACGGGATTTTTTGAGAATTTTGCATCAATTTATTTTTTTTAACTTTATTTTTTTGTATTTTTTATTGTTTTTTATTTCAAAAGTTATTTATTTTTGCTTTTTTACCTTTTATTGGCGCTCCATCTGTGATAAACTAATAAAACCTATTTCATAATCTCAGGGTTTTAATGATGAAATGCAAATATTTGTTTTTCACACAAAAGAGCATCATTTCCCACAATTTTAGGCCAGAAAAATGCTGCGCAATGTCTCGCTGGCATGCTCGTCGGCAGTTTCAGCCAGCTTGTGTAAAAAGTCGAAACCAGCGTGGTCACTTCTTTCGGCAGCACGATTTTCAGACAAAAAGAAAGGGTAAGTTTTTTATTTTATTTTTAAAATGCTTTATTTCACATTAGAGACGATTTGGAGACGGATCTGCAAAAAGACCTGAAAAAGCTGAACGAAATTCTGAAAAGTGGCATCAATGAGACGGAATCGCCGGTCCAGAAGCAAGAGCAGCCCGCCGTTGACAAGAATTTTATGAATTTTCGAAAACAGGCCGAGCAGGAGGCGTTTAACAGGAGCAGCAACATGTTCAGCTGGAAAGTTGCACTTGCCACGTTGGCTGTGGGTGGAAGCTGTCTGGCCGCTTTATTTTATGTTAAAAAGATTGTGAGTTGGTTGGACATTTTGGGAAAGGTGGAAAATTTGGTTTTAAACAGATTTTTCCAGGGAAAATGTTCGCATTCACCCTATTTACCATATTAGAAGGGACCTAATAGAAGGGCAGTGGAAAATGGAAGAAATTAGAGAAAAATGGGATTTCCATGTATTTTTTCCCTTTGAAAAATAGAACGACTAGCTGCCTCTAATTGAAGGAAACCTCTAAATTTGTCTGAAAATTGAAAAAAAAATTTTGAGAATTTTCACCGTTATTTTTCAAAAATTCAGCATTGTAGACGTTTCAGATTTTATGTCATGGAAATCACCACTTTCCATTTTAAAAAATATCAAAAATGCTGTGAATTTATGGATGGTTTTTTTTGTAGCAATCACAAAAAATGGGAAAAAGTGGTCTGAAAATGGGAAAAATTGCTCTGAAAGTTTGGAAAATGATTTTTTTTTTCTTTTTTTCGAAGTTTTGAATTTTTTGAGCATTTCCACCATTATTTTCCAAAACGGTCCTATACACAATAGTATGGGCATACTTTTTGCCCGAGCAGTTTATCGTCATGGAAAGCAGTTTCAAACTGTAGCAGAGCTCAAGGATGCCGTGTGGGACAAGATCCAGCCATCATACCACGAGAATCTTTCCAAAAAAATGCCCAAAACATTTTTGTCTTCAAAAAATAACAAAAAAAAAATTTTCCCCTCAAAAAATTGGCAAAAAAGCAAATTTTTTTTTCCTCATGGGGTTATTCAGGGTCGGAAAAATATATTTTTTCTTTTTTTTTATTCAAACGACGGAAAAAAAGAAACAAAAATCCGTGGCCGCGAGAATTTTTTCCGTTGCTTTTCTAGGCCATCGCAAAAGTTTTTTAGGCCCTCCGCTGCGAGACCTGCGAAATATCGATCTACGGGCGAATATTTTTTGAAAATTTTTTCTGAAAAAATACAGAAATTCATTGGAAGTAAGCAATAAAATACGATCAATTCTCCAAAAAAAATTTCAAAATTTATTCGCCCGTAAATCGATATTTCGCAGGTCTCACAGCGGAGGGCCTAAAAAACTTTTGCGATGGCCTAGAAAAGCAACGGAAATAACTCTCGCGGCCACGGATTTTTTAAAAAATTGTTTTCCGACCCTGAATAACCACATTAAAATATTGCCAAAAAATGTGTTTTCCTCAAAAAAAAAATGTAGACCAAAAAAATTGGCAAAAAAAAAAAAATACATTTTGGTGTTAAAATAAATAGCCAAAAAATTTTTCACCATGTAAAAAAGGCCAAAAAAACGTGTTTCTACCAATTTAAAGCAAACACTTTTTGTCAATTTTTGTTAAAAATCACCGATAAAACCACGTTGGCACTCACAGGCCGAACGCCATGCCCAATCCCTTCCAATAAATGAATTTTTAAGCGACTAGACGAGCGCGAAAAGCACCGAAAACAAGTCGCCGGCAAGGCTCGAATCGGTGGTGAATGGGAGCTGGTGAACACTGACGGAAAGCTGGAAGGATCGCAGGAGCTGCGTGGCAACTGGCTGCTCATGTACTTTGGATTCACACACTGCCCGGACATTTGTCCGGATGAGATTGAGAAAATGGTAAAAGTGGTGAAAATCATCGAGTCAAAAAAGGAGGCCACCCCAATCGTTCCCGTCTTCATTTCGGTCGATCCGGAGCGAGATACGATAGCCCGCGTGAAAGAGTACTGTGCCGAGTTCTCGAGCAAACTTCGCGGCTTCACCGGCACCACTGAGCAGGTGAACAAGGTGGCGAAGACGTTCCGGGTGTATCACAGTCAGGGACCGAGGACGAATAAGCAGGAGGACGACTACATTGTCGATCACACTGTTATCATGTATTTGATCGACCCGGATGGACAATTCTATGATTATTATGGTCAGAATCGACAGGCTGAGGAGATTGCGAATGTTATTCAGATGAAGGTGTTGAAGTATGAGGCGCAGAATCGGAAATCGTTGTTGAACTTGTTGTAACTGTACAGTACGAGGTTTAGGTGTCTTTTTCTGCCTATAAATTAGATTTTTCATGGACCTATTCAACACAGGAAAAAAATCAGTTTTTCGTGTTTTTTAAATAACCCTATTCAGGTTGTTTTCCAGAAAAAATCCATCGCGTCGAGACCCGGCGTTAAAAATGTAATGCGCCTTTAAGTTTCAGCCGAATTTCTCACATTACATTTTTAACGCCGGGTCTCGACGCGATCGGCTTTTTTTCTGTGTTGAATAGGTCCTTTACGTATTCGCGATGAGTGTCATTTTGCGGTATACTGTGAGACAAAAACCTTCATTGCTAAATATTTCTTTAATTTTTGGTAATATCTCGTGTCACTCTTTGCGAATACGTAATTAATACCTGAATTTTTCTGTCATTTTAATCTAATTTAGAGCAAAAATGCAGGAAAAATTGCCTCTGAATGCTTGTTTCTGGAATTAAAATGTGATTTTAATGCAGAAAAATGAGAAATTTTAATTTTTTTATTATAAAATGTTTTTCTGTATTTTTTTGCATTGAAATACATGTTTTTTTGAAATTAAAATGCATTTTTCTGCAATTTTAATCAAATTAAAACGTGATTTTTAAAGCTGAAAAATAAGGAAAATAAAATTTTTCATTTTTCTGCCCAAAAATGTTTAAAATGCTGATTTTCATTGGATTAAAATGACAGAACAATCCATTAATTCTTCTGTAATTTTAATCAGTAGTCTTTAATTTTTATGGAATTTTAATGCATATTTATTCCCAATTGAATAGGCCCGGTCCATTAAATACATAGATTTAGGAAGTTTTTTTTTTGTTTATTTTTGCCTCTTTTCTTTATTTATTTTTGCATATCCCTTTTTTTTGTTTTGATTTTTGAATTATATAATAAAATTTGAAAATATTGATTTGAAAAAAAAAATGTTTAGTTGGAGTTTTACCGCTCTGATTTATACCTTTATTTATTTTCTTTTAAAAAAAACTTCTCTGCGGTTTTATTTTTTTTTTCTTTAAAATTCATGTTTCCAGTAATTGAAAGGTATTTTTTTGTCAGTTTTAATCCAAGGAGAACAATTTTTGCGAAAAATGCAGAAAAATTAGAAATCCAATAAAGAAAAACATTTTTTGTGCATAAAAATGTACTTTTTTTTCTGAAATTTTTTTTTAATCCAAGGAAAACATGCATTTTAATGTAGAAAAATAAGAAATTAAGCGAAAAAATATCAGGTTTTTTAATGCGAAATTTAAAAATAAACAATTTGATAACATTTTATTCTCATCCAGAAAATTAATGAAAATCAGTGAATAAATCAATAAAATTTCAGTAAAATGGCCGCAAAACCAGATGACGTGAAAAACGAATTCAGCGTCCGCATCGCCAAACAATCTGGCGACACTCGCTATTCGGTGATGATGTTCAACGGAATGGACAAGGTAGAAACGTCAAAATGGACGATGGACAGTAATGTGACGATGGAGCGAGAAGACAATCGAGGAGTCGTGCTGGCCACACAGACGGTTCAAGAATACGGAGAAGGCTCAGAGTACGGAAGAGCGGCTCGCGAAGAAGCGCGACGCAAAAAATTTGGCCGCCAATCGAAAAGCTATAAACTCGACAATCAGCCGTGGCGATTGGCGTTCAAAGAGCCGAAAGGCCGTGTCCGTCAAATGCGCGGAATCAGAGAGGGCGGAGCCAACGAGCACGCCGACTATTGGGTGTTCCTGAAGCCGACGCAATCCAGCGAATTCAAGGCGTACAAGGTGGACGAGTGGCACAAGTTTTTGCCGGCCATCACTCATAAAACGCTGGACATTGATCAGGCGGAAGAGCAATTTTCGCAGAGAAACAAGGTTATGAACCAATTTGCGCTGAAGGCGGCGATACAGAATCAGTTGAATGCGGCGGACGAGACGGAGCTCACTGAGCAACAGAAGCGGCTGTTGAAAATTAAAGATGAGGGCAGTTCGGATGACTCGGAGGATGGAGATGATGAGGGAGAGGGAGAGGAGGGTAAAAAGAAGAATAAGAAGAAGAAGAAGAATTTGAAACCGACAAAGGAGAAGAGGCAGCGAGTCGAAAATAGTGACGAAGTTGCGAGTGAGTCTTTTTTTTATAAGCCACCAAATAGCCGCCGAATTACTGTGATGAATTTTACAGAATACGAATCATCTGACGGCGAAGATGAAGGCAGAGAGTACGACTACATCTCGGATAGTGGAACGGATTCAGAGTAAGTCTTTCATTTTTTATTTTTCGGCTCTGGGACGTTTCGAAACCGAGACATTACGGAACTAGAACGTTCTGAAATCAAGGAGTTACGAAACTAGGACGTTTCGAAACTGACAAGTTCCGAAACTAGTACGTTTCGAAATTGAGAAATTACGAAACTAGGACGTTTCGAAACCGAGACGTTGCGAAACTAGGACGTTTCGAAACCGAGACTTTACGGAACTATGACGTTTCGAAACCGACACGTTTCGAAACCGGACGTTACGGAACTAGGAAGTTTCGAAACCAAGACGTTACGGAACTAGGACGTATCGAAACTGAGTCGTTACGAAACTAGGACGTTTCGAAACCGAGACGTTGCGAAACTAGGACGTTTTGAAACCGAGACTTTACGGAACTATGACGTTTCGAAACCGGGACGTTACGGAACTAGGAAGTTTCGAACCCGAGAAGTTACGAAACTAGCACGTTTCGAAACCGAGACGTTACGGAACCAGAACGTTTCGAAACCGAGTCGTTATGAAACTAGGACGTTACGGATCTAGGACGTTTTGAAACCGAGAAGTTACGGAACTAGAACGTTTCGAAACTGAGTCGTTACGAAACCAGGACGTTTCGAAACCGAGACGTTACGAAATTAGGAAGTTTCGAACCCGAGACGTTACTGAACTAAGACGTTTCGAAACCGAGACGTTACTGAACTAGGACGTTTCGAAACTGAGACATTAAGCCGAGACTAGAATGTTTCGAAACCGAGGCGTTCAGAATGTTTCGAAACCGAGGCGTTCAGGAACTCGGACGTTACGGAACTAGGACGTTTCGAAACCGGGACGTTTCGAAACCGGGACGTTACGGAACTAGGATGTTTCGAAACTGAGTCGTTACGAAACCGAGAAATTACGAAACTAGGACGTTTCGAAATTGACACGTTTCGAAACTTAGACGTTACGAAACTTGGACGTTTCGAAACCGTGAAGTTACGGAACTATGAAGTTTCGAAACCAAGACGTTACGGAACTAGGACGTTTCGAAACTGAGAAGTTACGGAACTAGGACGTTTCGAAACCGAGTCGTTACGAAACTAGGAAGTTTCGAAACCAAGAAGTTACGGGACTAGGACATTACGAAACCAAGACGTTACGGAACTAGGACGTTTCGAAACTTTAGTGCATAATTTTTGAGTAGCGGTGTTCGCACCAAACACGCGAGCATTCAATTGACTTTTTTCGAAACTCTTCAGTTTCGACACGTCTCGGTCTCAAAAACGACCTAGTTACGATACGTGTCAGTTTCGAAACGTCCCAAACCCCATTTTTCATGTTCTTTTTTCCAATCCTTGCCAATTTTCAGTCGCGAGCAAGTCCCATCCGACGAGAAAATCGAAAAGCAGCTGGTCGGAGTGGCCGAAGAAGAAGGAGCACGCGAGCATTTCGATTCGGACAGCTCCGAGTCGGACGATGATTTGGCCAAAAAGTTGAAACCAGACGGCGAGAAGAAGAAAAGCAACGATATTGAGGAGCGTGACTCGTCCGGATCCGACACTGACGATCCGGACAATGAGAAGATTGATTCGGTGGTGTTTTTGCCGAAAAAGGAGGCAAAGGAGGGGGAGAGCTCGAAAAAGAGAGCTGCGACGGATGACGCTGCGTTGAAGAACGATGAACTCGGCCCGAGTGATCCGAAAAAGGCAAAGACGGGTGCCAAGTTTGAGGAGGGACTCAACGAGGAGACTGTTCGCAGATATCTTCGCCGCAAACCGCATACTACCAAGGTTTGTGCGTTTTCCTAAAAAAATAGCTTTTAAAAATGAATTGTGTGCAAAATTCTCGATTTTTGCAGGAACTGCTCCAAAAAATGACGGGAAAGTGCGAGGGAATGAACAAGTCGGAAATGGTGACCCGTCTGGCCGCCATCCTCAAAGCCATCGAGCCACACCAATCGAAACAGTTGAAGGGCAAAAAAGAGGTGTTGTTCTTTTCGCTCACCAACACTGTCGCTTGATCCTGGACACGCTTCTTTTTTTTTTACTTTTGGAGACGGGCGGTGGTAATCATATTTTTATATTTATTTATTGATTTTTTAAAAATAACTTTCTCGTGGAATCTGTGAATAAACCAAGTATTTCGAGGAAATGACTCTGAATTATGGACATTCACATAGGCTTTTTTTGCGCCTTTTTTTTTTACTTTTTTCAGTTTTTCGCCATTTTTGTTTTAAATTTTTAAGATGATTTTTGAGGGTTATTTTTCAAATTTAACTTTTGATATATGTTTTTATAGATGGGTAGACCTCTAGGAAAAAAAAACCATGTCAGTAGACATTCGCAAAGCGATCGTAGGTTGACGGAAACAAGGAGTTAAGACCTGAATGCTTGCGCGTCAGTTTTCGTGCTCCCCAAGGACGATTGAGAGAATCTTAAAGCGATTTCAAAACTCGGTACTATTTTCGAAGCTGTTAAAAACTATTTTTGACATTTAGAAACACTGTGAAGTACACCAGTCCGCTGGAAGACCCCGCCAAACCACCAAGAACGTTGATCGAAACATCGTCTGGCAGAAAATGGATTGCACGGAAGACGCCCAGTGAAGAAACCGCTCATCAGCGAGAAGAATCGTAAAGCGAGAGTTGCATGGGCGAAAGCACATGTGGATTGGGGATGTCGTGAGTGGGCGAATCATGTCTGGAGCGATGAACCTAAGTTCTATTTGTTCGGAACTGATGGAATTAAGTGGGTGAGACGTCCTGTGGGATCCCGCTTCGACCCCAAGTACCAGTGCCCAACTGTGAAACATGGAGGTGGATCGTGTATGGTGTGGCACGGCATGCTGGACCCTACGAAAGTGCAAACGCGCCCTGGCGCACTTTCGCGTTTTTCTCTGCGCCTCCATATATTTCTCTTGGAGTATTGCCAAAAATCTTTGGCGCCTTGCCAGATAAGTTTTTTTTGGATAAATATAACGTTTTCCGCATTTTTAGTCCCAATTTTCGTATATTGTTTTTCAGAATTTAAATTTAATTAAAATTAACTGTTTTTATTAAGAAAACAACCGACTTAAAATCAATTTTCCAACAAAAAAATTTATCACATTAATGTCAAAAAAACCATTTCAAAAACATAATTTTTTTAATGAGAAACAAAAATAAATAATAAATGAGGAAAAAAAAAATAACAAAGAAAAGTGAAAAAAGAAACAATAAAATCTCGTAAATCGACACAAGTCTCTGCGGAGGAGAAGCAGGGACGCGAGAGTAGAATAGCGCGCGAAAATTCGCTTTTGAAAAATAATTCAAAAACGTAGCTTCCAACACGCCGTGTGTGGGGCTGCTTTTCGTGCAAAAGTCGGTCGGGCATTCGTTTTCCAACTAGACAATGACCCCAAGCACACATCTGGACATAACAAGAATTGGTTTCAACGTCGCCGTGTAGATCTTCTGGACTGGCCCAGTCAATCTCCTGACTTGAATCCCACCGAGCATCTCTGGGAGGAGCAGAGCGTCGTGTCCAAGGTGTCAGAGCATCGAATGAAAACCCCTTCTATAAATACTGAAATTTTTTTTGAAATTACAAAAAAAGAGCAATAATAAATTATTATTTTATTTTTATCGATAAATATTATCAATTCAATAGTCTTGCCGGCTACGACATGCGCCCGCGAAAGTTTTATAATAGACGCAGACATAATGAGCGACACACCCGCTCACATTTTTTGATCTACGTTCAGTTGAATTAAGTTGAAAAGAACTGATGGGCGGAGCCTCGATTTATCGCGCCACTGCTTACTGTAACCGGCAAGAATATTGAATTGATAATAGCTAGTTTTCATAAAATGTTAAAAATTGCAATAAAAGGGCGGTCCATTCTATTAAATAGAGGAGACAATTTTGGAATGTGAAAAAAATATGTATATTATCAATTTCTGAAAGTTCCACCGGGACCCTATCGGAACCGCTAGGCCGTGCAGCGCTAGGCCAACGGCGGAATACGCATTTTCTATGTGGGAATTTGAGAGACGCGAGACGAAATGCGGGAAAGTCTGCAGTGCACTGTCCGTGTGCGATCGGTGGAACTCTCAGAGATGGATAATAACACTACAGAGCGATTGGAAAAATTGTGGCATCGGTTTTTGTGTATTTACCATTCATAAAAATGTCGAGAAACGCAAAAAAATTGTTGGCATTGAAAAAAGCGGGGACAGCTGGCATGGCATGCTTACGCAAAATTGCAGACAAGCACGCAAACACCGATCCGATGCCAAAATTTTCTTCATCGTCCACTACAAATGCTAACATAATTATTAAAATTAAAAATTACATATAAAATTATCATAATTATTGAGTTAATTAAAAATGAGCCATCCACTCTTTCCACAAACCCTCTGCGTCTTCGCCTTTATTGGTAATCTCGCCACGAGCGTCCTGAATGACGACATCGCCGTTGGCGCGGATGATCCTCATCGTCGGAATCGTTTTTACCTCGTACTTTTGCATCAGTTTTCTGGGAAATATTGAATTTCATAGACTACTTTTGGGGGTACGACAGAATAGAAATAGGCGAAATAGAAATGCTACAAAATAGAAATGCTACAAAAAAGAACTGGAAAAAATAGAACTGAGCGAAATAGAAATGCTACGAAATAGAACGGCTACAAAATAGAAATGAGCGAAATAGAAATGCTACAAAATAGAACAAATTTTGGCGATGGAGCGCGTTTGCATTATTTTTTCAATTGCTCAGTTTTTCGCCGATTTTCCATTTTTTTTTTCTGAAACTGCATTGATTTTATACATTTCTTCATTTTCGATGTTGTTAAGTGCGTAAAATATCTGAAAATTACTGAAAAATCCTATAATAATCGGAAAATTCGAAGAATAATGCAAACGCGCTCCATCGCACCGATTTCTATTTCGCCCATTTCTATTTTGTAGCCGTTCTATTTTTTCCAGTTCTTTTTTGTAGCAATTCTATTTTGTAGCATTTCTATTTCGCCTATTTCTATTCTGTCGTACCCCCCTACTTTTTGTCAACTTTTAAAAGTTTCGGATTTCCTATAGCTATTGTGTTTTCACTCGAGTTGCGACATCCATACGTGAAACTCCGCCCACTTTTTTCATGCAAACATTGAATTTTAATGCATTTTAAATTATTGCGTGAAAAAAGTGGGCGGGGTTTCCTTTTTTCATGATGCAACTCGACTGAAAACACAATACGTAAAGGAAATCGCGCTTTTTCGCATTTGTCTGCGTCTCCACAGTGCAGAGCATTCTGCTAAGTCTAGCTAAACGCGTGCCAAAATGGAGAAGAAAAGACGCGAGAATCGGTGCTTTAAAATTGGACGAAACTGGGGAACAAGATCCGCCCCCTTTGAACTTTCTCTACAAAACTCGTGCTGCAGACTTGAATTCCAAAGGGGCGGGGCTTGTTATAACAATTTTGTAATGGCGAAAATATCGTTTTTTTCAAGATAATATTTTTTTTAATTGAAAAAAAAAGTGGGCGGGGCTTGCAGGAAAAGGGGCGGAGCCAATTTCAAGTGTGCCGCACACTTTTCCCGGCATTTTCGCTATTAAAATAGGAAACATCGTGTTTATTAGATATTTGAATAAACGTAATTTTTCTTTAATAATTTTATAAAATATGCTCCGAAGAATAAACCCCGCCCGTTGCAATTTTGTGGCGCGCTTTCAGTGAATAAATTTGGTGCCTCCGACTTGCAAAGGGCGGGGCTTATTCCCCGTTTTTGTCAGGGTTTAAAAAATGTGATACTCTGACAAAACCGGAGAAAAAAATTCAAAAAACGGGGAATAAGCCAGGGTTTTAAAAATGCATGTTTTCGAAAAAACAAAGCGCCAATCTAAAAAAAATGTTAAGGGCGTGGCCTAAATCGTGTTTTGCGGAATACTTTAGGTCGTCGCTTTATTTTTTTCGAGGGCGACAAACCCGGAGAAAACTTGCAAGTGTGCGGCAAGAGTTTTGTACATGAAGATCCGTAGTAAACGCGCCCGGACGCACACACGCAAGGCATCCAAACGAAGCCAAAAATACAAACGCGCGCGAAATAATTTTGAATACAGTTTCGTAATTTTCACGATTTTGCTTTGGTTTTTCTCTGATATACTCGGTATAAAACGCTGATAACTCGCTCCAATCGAACAAAGAATTTCGCATGCATTTGGAGTGAGGTTTAGAGAAATCAGTGCAAAACATCGGCCACGGCTCTCTCAATTTTCTGCACTCTCTCGTCGCCAACATGGCCGCGTCCATCACTGTGCGAAAGGAGCGCGTTTGCAGCACTCCGTACTGAGAATAATGCGAAATTTTTCGCGCGCTTTTTTTATTTTTGGGCCTCATTTGGATGCGTTGCATGTGTGTGTCCGGGCGCGTTTACTCACTCCCTCCTCATACCCCAGTAATGTCGAGATTCGATTGAAAACACAGTATGCTCGCGGTGTTTGCACACTTGTCGCCTACCGTAATCCCCATAGCAAGCTCCGCCCCCAGACTTACGAAATCTTGCTGCTCCCAAACGGAATGTACGTCCAATCGCCCTGATGATCATTAAAATAGGCGACGAGTTCCTCGGCAGAACGATCACGCGACACAAATATCACCTCGAACTCGGGATGAGTTTTACGGATTTTCTCGAAAAATTCCTGAAGTTTCGGCGTGAACGCACGACACGGTGGACACCAGCTGGCCGAGAAGTAGAGACCGACGACCTGAAATGTGAAAGGTGTGAATTTTTGAATATTAAAAAAATTAATTAAATACCTTTCCCTTCAAATGCTCTCCGCCATCCAGCTCCACGTCTTGTTGAATTTTCAGCGTCACACCGGCCAATAGTTCGGACATTTTTTAAAGTTCTAGAATGAATGAATGAATGAATGCATGCCAATTCGTATCGAGTGGGCGGGGCGGGGCGCAGCGGCGCGACACAAGTCACGGGAGTCAAGTTTCAGAGCAAACATGACCAAACAAGACATACCCTTTTTGTCCTTTTGTCATCATCATCAAATGGGGGCGGGGACGTGAACTTTGCAGCGCGTGATAGAACAATGATTACCGTATTTCCTCTAATATAAGCGCACCTCTAATTGAAGCGCACCTCTAATAAAGGCGCACCCTGAAAGGTGCTTCGAAAAATAGAGGCGCACCCTCTAATTGAGGCGCACTCACTGGCTGTACATTTTTCCTTTTTAGTTTTGCGGACTTATTTTTTTCGGTTTTTTGCAGTTGTTCTAAAATTTTTTAGTTTTCTTGCTTTATTTCAATACTCAGTGAATTTGTCGATGTGTCAGATGCTGAAGAATCGGCAAAAAAGCAAAAAATAAATCGAATCCACCGTGATCACAAAAGCAAAACCTATAAGCTACCAGAGATATAGCTTTGGACCAGTTCAGAGCTAGGAAAATGTTGAGAGAATTTTCGGAAACTGTTTGGATTGCAACCCCGAACAGTTCTACATGGCGTGTTCGGGACTACGTTTCAGAAAACTTTTTTTAGATCGAATTTTCAAGCGCCAATTCTCGTGTCTCTGTGTCTCCATTTTTGCAAACTTTTTTCTAGACTTGGCAGTATGCCATTGTCGAGACACAGGCACATGCGAAATGGCGCGAATCCCTTTACGTAGGGTCTAGCACGCCGTGTTCTAGAAGACCCTACCAACAGTTACATACCTACCGTTCTCTGAACAGTTCCGAGCAATAGTTGAGTAAAAATGCGGTCGTTTCGTTTACTGAAAAAAAACAGCGTTTGCTGTGCCGCCAAGAAATTTTATTTTGACCGAAAATGTATACAGATACGGATTACCAATATTGAAAAAATCAATGATAAGCTGCATTTTCTTCAGAAATAATTGTTTGAAAAATAGAAGCGCACCCTCTAATTGAAGCGCACCTCTAATAGAGGCACATTTGGAAAAGAGGTTGAAAAATAGAGGCGCATGCGCTTAAATTAGAGGAAATACGGTATATTAGGTTGAGTAAAGTGTCTGGAGCTTCGGGCGGATCTTCAAAACGATGTACGGTCTCGCGTTGTCAGGGAGCAGCAACAATTTGGAGCCAATAAGGCGATGTAATCGATGCGCCTGGACCACCTTTCCCAGTTGAATGCGCCGTCTGGAAGAAGCTCTCGAAAAATGAGACCCTTACTGTCCCACCAAATTGTGAGCAGCACTTTGTTCTCCTTTTAGGTCCTGTTCTTTGAGGATGTTTGCCAGTCGCCGAAAGTTCGCGTGACGTTGCTCTTGGATCTTCTTCCACGGCGAGCTTCGTTGCACGTGCGGCCCTGAATTCTCGGTTATTTTGAACACTACATGACACGGCTCCCCATCCTTCCAATGCGCCAGCAATTTCACAGTGGTGCGCGCCAGATGTGTTATGGACCTATTCATAGGAAGAAAAAAAACAAAAAAAAATGTTTTTTTTTGTTTGTTTTTGTTTTTTTTTCCTATTCATAGATGTCAAAAAATGTCAAACAATGTTAAAAAACGTTAAAAAACGTTAAAAAATGTCAAAAAACGAATCCTATGAATAGGTCCATTAAAAAACAAAATGAATCGAAAAAAAAAATGAAATATAGCTGAGCAATGACGAAAAACCAAAAAAAAAAACAAAAGTAGCGAAGACTACGATATCAACTCTGGAAATTTTATCAAACGACTCTAAACCAAACAATAAAGTAAAGTAACAAAAAAAGGTGTTTAACAATAAAATAAAACAAAAAATTTAAAAAATTAGGCCGAAGAACCGCTCCAGAAAGTTTCTCCAAACTTGTGTTGAAGTGCTGCGATGACTTTTTGGCATTGAGTTTCCACTTGTTTGTTTTCGTCTGGAAGAGAGGGAGAAATGATAAAAGAGTTGAAAGTTTTTGAGCGCGAATTCAAATTTATTGTAGAAAAAATGGCTCTGGACGTTTCGAAACTTTTCTGCATTTTGTCGTCGCGGTGTTTGCCCACAATCATTTTCAAAAGCTTTTAAAGAAAAATTCCATGCAAGTCTTTGAAAAAAAATGATTGTGCGCAAACATCGCGACGACAAAATTCAGAAAAATTTACAACAATTGTGCATTCAATCAAATTTCGACATGAAAATATGAAACCACGCCCACTTTTTTGCTCATGGCGCGTATTTCCTGCTAATTTTTGCTTGCGCGATTGCCGCCAAAGTGGCTATCTGTTATTTCCAACGACTAACAGTGATTTTCAATGGCTAATAGCCTTGTATCCGCCAAATCCGCACCAATTTCATGTCGCAACTCGATTGAAAACACAATATTTTCCAACAAAAAAAAATCAACTCATCGTAATTAGTGTTTTATTGCGAAAAAATGATGACAAAACGTTTTTTTTTACAAACTTTTATCAGCAATTTTTCGCATTTTCTGATAAACTTAACAGGATTTTTTTCCAACCGTTTTTAAGCCAAAAAATGCGATAACTTTAAGAAATTTCGATTTTTTGCGGCTGTTCAAAATATTTTTGTCACATTTTTTCAGTTTCCAGAATATCCACAGAACAAAAAAAACATTTTTTTTTTGTTTTTTGCAGTGATATTGTAATTTTTGCATTTTTCGACATGCGTGCTTTAGAAAAAACAACAAAAAAATCTTTTGCACCACATTTTTTTCCTTTTTTCATTCAGAGTGTGCTTTAAAAATTGTCGCCCCATTAGGTTACGGTAGGGGCTCTGCGACGTTTCGAAACCTGCCACTTCGAAACTAGCTGGGACGTTCGAAACTTTAGTGCTATTTTAGCACTAAATTTTCCGGCAAATTTGGTCGAAATTTGTCAATTGTGCGAACAAGGCGACGAAAAATTGCATAAAATTTTCGAAACGTCCTAGTTTCGAAAAGTCGCAGAGCTACGGTAGGTCACAATTTCATTTTTTTTTTTTGCTTTTTTACCTATTCATAGATGTCAAAAAACGCACCTTCAATAAGCTCGTTGAGGAACGGCAAAAGAATGGAAAGATGCGGCTGAATTCCATCGCCAATCTTCTCGATGAGCAGTTCGAGCACAATGAGCGCACGATAACGAATCTTGGCTCGCGAGTCTCTCGTTTTCAGCATAATCTTGTTCACCACGTCCGGGAAGTTTTCCGGATCCGCGTTTCCGATGCGATAGATGGCCGGAACAAGGCTGTCCGCGCATCTCTTCTCGTGTCCTTCAACCTTCGTGTTCACCAATTCGTCCACAATCACATCGGTCACTAGTTGGCAACGATCGCTAGAAATTTTTTTTTTAGGAGAAGCGTTTTATAATGGACCTATTCACAAAACCGTAAAAAAAGAAAGAAAAAAAATTGAGGAGAAAAATCGGAGAATGCTCCGAATATCGATATTAAAAGTTTTCAGAAAAAATCGATATTTTGGTCCAAAATGTTTTGAGCGTGTACAAGAGAATTTTTTCCAATATTTCCCAAAATTTCAGGTCAATCGGAGCATTCTCCGATTTTTCCCGCAATTTTTTTCTTCCTTTTTTTCCGGTTGTGTGAATAGGTCCATAAAGTGCATAGGGGATTTACAAAAATAAAATCACAAACAGATTTCTCTAATTTTCGACGAAATTTAAAAGAAATGTCCTTCTAATAGAGTAAACACTTTTTCAACCCTTTTTCACAAAAATTGGCACTTCTTTCAAAAAGAGAAGTCGCACGGAATTCCGGATTTCGTATTTCGCTGTTTTTCTCGAAAGCAACGCGAAAATAGCAGATTTCTACGCACCGACCAGGACTGAAAACTTTTCTGAAATTTTCCATTTTTTGATTTGTAGAGCCACGAAGGCGCAAAAAATGCGGTGATTTTTAACAGAAACTGGAAAAACGTCTATTAAACTGGCAGAAACACGTATTTTTAAATGCAAACATTTTTTGTCCCACCCCTGGACCGACAAAATGACTTACATTGTGAAGAAATCTCTATGTCTCGCCGAGTTGGAGATCACATCAATGGCAAGAGTGAGCGCCAGATTCGTCTCGAGCGCCTCTATCGATCCACGTTTACCGCTCAACAAGAGCTCGTCAGCGGCCACCAGCGTCGCATTGCACTTTTTCAGCACCATCACCGCAATCTCAAGAATACGACCAAAGTAGGGAAGGGCCAGCGAGTTGTAGGCGGCGTACAGGTCGTTGGCAAAGTGAAGAAGGGAGATGAGGCGGAGTCTGGTGGGCAGGTCGGATTTCGCGTCGAGACCCGGTTCTGCCCAGGCGACGAGCTCGGTGACAATTGTACGGAACTCGACTTCGCTGAGGATGCTGGCAATCGAGACGAGGAAGTTGAAGACCGTGTGCTCCAGTTTTTCGACGTTTTCAAATTGCTGAAAGTTTGAAATTTGCGGAGGTGACAATTTTTCGGGGAAACTGTTTTAAAATTTAGTTTCGGGTGGGATATTACGCACAAAAAATGAATAGAATTTTTTAATGGGGTTTTTCACGAAATAGCAAAAAAAAAAACAATTCGGAAAATTCTCCGATTGGCCTGAAACTTTGGGAAATGATGACAAAATGACAAGACATTTACAGAAAATAAATTTCAGACCAAAATACAAGATATTTTTGTCTGAAATTTTCTGTCCAGGAGTATTTTTTCCATTATTTCCCAAAATTTAACGAGAATTCTCCAAATTTTCGCTGGATTTTTTGCAAGTGCGCTCTACGGAACTTAGTACTTTGTGATTTTCATTTTCGTCGCCAAACTAAACACATTTTTTCAGTTTTTCTTTCATTTTTTGCATAAATGATTAGTTTTTCTTGTTTTTTCCTTGCAAAATTGATTTGTTAAGACGAAATTCGTAATATTTCGTTAAAATTTCCAGATTATGCCCAATTTTAGTCAAAAATCGATATTTTTAAAGTGCAGAGCGCATTTCTCTGCACCTTCGTGAAACTTTGAAAAATTCTAAACGCGTTTGTTTTTTTTTTAACTTTTATATTCTCAAATACAATTTAGAAAATTTTTTTTTTCATATTTTCTCATTTTTTGCCACCAGAATTCCGATAAAAATCGGTAGAATTGGTGACAAAAAATGAGAAAATATAAAAAAAATCGTCTAAATTGTATTTGAAAAAATATAAACGTTAAAAACAAACAAACGAACGCGTTTAGAATTTTTTTTCCTTTCTGCATACGGAAAAAAACCACGAAAAACGGTTTTTTTTCCTCTGCTGAATAGGTTCATAATATTACGAACTTTGTCTTAATCAATCTTTTTTACAGGAAAAAAAAAGAAAAACGAACAAATTAATGCAAAAAAATGATTTAATTTGGCGACGAAAATGAAAATCACAAAGTACAAAGCTCGGTGGAGCGCGCTTGCGTTCGCCACGGATGAATGGACAGTGGTAATTTTTAAAAAATCTTTTTCGTGAATAACTCCTATTGGGAAAACAAAAACATCGCGTACACGTAGGTACCGCAACGTGTTTCTAAAACATAAGAGTTTCGCCAAACTGTCGACAAAAATAGATTCCAGTTGTGCATATTAGCATGTTCCCAAATTTTCGTTTCAAAATGTTCAGTAATTCTCGAGTTTTAGCTCTTCAAAGTTGGCCTCCCGAAGTACTGATTTTCTCCTCGCTGGAGAGGGCGGGGCAGAGTGTGCGGGCGCGCGGCACTGAACCCCGGCAGCAAAATTGTGGTGCAAGACGACTAACCGTTCGGCCACACACGAGTGTCTAGCTGCGCTCCCAAGTTTGATGATAAAGGCGAGTCCCCGCTGGATCGCCCGCCTCCCTCTAAAATTTCTATTCTGACACGTTTAAGTATGAAAAAAGTACATTCAGGTCCAAAAAATCAACCTTTTCAGATATCGCCGACATAGTTATTTCAGATTTTTTTACATCATTCAATAGCAAATTTTCTGTAGAATCGAATGAGAATAGTAACTCGCGTGACAGCGACCTCCATAATAGAGAAAAAAGCAAAAAACTTGATTTTTTTTGAAACCACTTTCATACTTTTTGGGCAAAAAGTGTTTCAAAATGTCTCAAATAATTTAAAAATTTGTACACTCAATCTCGAAAGCCTTTTTTATCGATTTAAACAATAAAAAAATAAGGTCATCGCTGAAAATTTTGAGATATTTTTCCTTGTACTTTGGAGACGTCCAGAAGGCGTGCCGTTGTAGATAGAGGCGATCTGATGCAAAAATCGAATTCCCCGTATAAAAATCTATCAGAAATATAAAAACAAGCCGTGACAGAGACCTACATAGATATTTTTAGAACGTTTTTCTGGTCGTCGTTTCAGTTTTTTGAAAATTTCGTCTGAAAATTAAAATTTTCAGTAAAATCTGATATCACCAATCAATTCTGCGTGCAAAATTACATATGAGAACATGTTGGTATGGATAATTATGTTCATAGTATTCGGGCTACTGGAGCGCAAACTCTCAAAATAAAAGCGAGGAGAAAAAATTGAAAGGCTCCGCCCCCTCCTTTTGCGGTGCCTACGTACACGATACCCAAAAACCACCCCCCCCCAAACACTGCTCACCTCAGCTTGTCTCTCCTGGCTTCTGAATCGCAATGAAGGCGTCACAATGTCGTTGACAAAGGTTCTTCTAAGTTGAACCACAGATTTGCGTAGCACATCCGGTTTCTGCTGATGCTGACTTTCAACGTAGCCAGTGAGCAAGTTGAAAAGAGCACTCAGCGCCTTCTTTTCCGTCTTCAACTCGCCGACCGCTTTGATTATGTGGGCGGGAAGAACGCGGACTTCAATCGTGATTAGGGCGCGGCGGATCAGCGAAAGGCGATGGTGGATGCCTGATTTGTGGCCGAAACCGCTCGTTTGTGAGCCGCCAGCATATTGGAACGCGTTGCTCGACGACGGCTGGTTCAGCGACAAAAGTTCGGCTGGGTCGCCGAACCGGGCAATCAGGCGACAGTAGCGAATGATTACGTCACCGGTGGACTCGACGACAAATGTGGAGAATTGGTCAAAGACTCGTTGGATGCATGTTAGGGAGCAAATCTGGAATAAAACTTGTCTAAATAGAACATTTCCAGAACCATCTTCTTTTTATTTTTATAGAAATACAATTTTGTAAAGCTTTGAAAAAATATATAAAAACAGGAAAATTCATTAATTTTGACAATTTTTAAGGCGATTTCCGAAATTTTCAGCATTTTTTTTAATGAAATCAAGAATTTTTGGTCTCTTTTCAATTTTTTCGAAATTTGCGAAAAAAAAAGCTTTACAAAATTAGAAACATTCTAACAAAATCAGAACAAAAAATTATTTAATTTTGACAATTTTTGAAGTGATTTTCAAGAGTTTAAGAGCATTTCGGTCATTTTTTCATGAAATCAAGAATTAATAAAAAGTTGGGACTGAAATATCGAAAATGCTTTATTTTCGACGCTATTTCTCAATGTTTTCTGCAATTTTCTATAATTCTTTTGAACTTTTCTGGAATTTCTACCTAATTTTTCTGCATATTTTTAACTGAACATTTCTTTTAAATTTTTATGCAATTTTTCAAAAAAAAAAAATTATTTTTACCATTTTTATGCATTTTTCTGAGTTTTTTCCCCAATTTTTCTAGAACTTTCAGTTTCCAAGAAAATTTTCGATAAAAAATTCTGAACAAAGGAAAAATACTTTAATTTTGGACATTTTTGACGCATCTTTCTAAATTTTTTTTTCAATTTTTCCACAGCCGCCAAAATTATCAAACTCGCTCCGCTGAACTGAACGCTATGCGATTTTCATTTTGGTCTCCAAAATATTTCATTTCACGTATAAATTCAACGTGAAATGAAATAATTTGGAAACCAAAATGAAAATCGCATAGCGTTGAGTTCAGCGGAGCGCGTTTGACCCTTTTGGCGGGCCGACAATATAATTTTTTCTTTTAAATTTAATAGAACATTTTTTAAGGAAAATTCTCTCATTCTGATCAACTTTAAAGTATTTTCAAAACTTTTATAAGAAATTTTCTGCATTTTCAGACTATTTCTAGAACATTTATATGAATTTTTGCCAAAATTTTCTAGAATTTTTAATGAACATTTTCACATTTTGACATTGTTTTTCTAACTTTTAGGCCAATATTGGCCCATTTTCAGACATTTCTATCGAGTTCCCCTCCCCTCCTCCCGCCCGCCCATCAAATTAAACTCACAAGCAAAGAATCACTTCCAAATTTATTTCCACCAAGAGATTGCTGTCTAATTCGTTGTCCTCTATTGCGAGTTCCAGAAATCGAAGAAGCCGGAGACGCAGCCGAATCAAACTGTGACTTTGAGAAACGAGCAATACACTCCTGAACAGTGGCAAGACACGTCTTCAAAAGACTAGTCGCGTGGTGAATAGTCGATCGCATATTGTGCGAACGAATGAGCTCTCCAGCGAGAAGAAGCACGTTTCCAGTCAGATTCTCGTCAAGTTTCTGATATTGTGACACGATGCTCACGCATCGTTGCATCGTGTCAGCAAGTACTTGCGACTCCGATTGCGACGGCAAATTCTTGGCAATCAATTTCAGCGTGTACGCCGCATTCTGACACATTCTCATCTTCTCCTCGCTCTTCGTCTCGGCGACAATAAACTTGTTGAGTGCCTGCGCCAGAGTGATCAACTCCTTCTCATTGATTCCACTATCCGCAAACAGATATCCGTCGTGTCCCAACTTGATGTTCGTCAGTTGCAACACCTTTTCGCACATTTTGTACGACAATTTCTTGCTGCTCACACACTCTTGAAGCACGTCAGCGATGAGACGAGCGGCTACTCCGCCTGGCAGCAAGTGACGAAGTTTCTCACTGACCACTTCGGTTCTCGACGCAAATGCGACCCAGTATCGTTGTGCTTGCGGATCCGATCCATCCTGATCGTTCGCCTCCTTGTTCGCAAATTCGTCCAACTCGACAGAACATTCGATAAGTCGTTTTCCGAGTGGCAGTGCATTTTTCAACAAATCGTCGTCTTCGTAAGCAGCTAGACGTTCGATGAGCACGCGATTCGCAAAAATTCTCGAAATAAGAGTGACAACGACGTAACGGAAGTGACGAATGCGGGGAAGCGTTTGAGCGGTTCTGTCAAAGATTAGAGTGTCCAAGTCTTTTTTGGTTGGTGGATTCTTGGCAGCAGGTGGTGGTTTGTCGCCTCCGAGGCGGAGGACGTACTCGCACATTGCCAAAACGCTTGAGAGCTGGAAAAAAAAATGTTAATTTTTGAGATACTGTCTCTATCAGCTGCTAGATTTTCGGCTCTGGGACGTTTCGAAACTTTAGTACTATTTTTCGGCGCCGTATTCGCACTATTGACGAATTTCGGCCAAGGATAAAGTAGTTGTGGAATATTTTACCGGTATTCGGAAAATTTTTCAAAATTACCGGAAAATTTGGCTCTGGGACGTTTCGAAACTTTTTTGCATTTTTGCGTATGGTTTTTCGCCAATTGAGACCAAAACACGCAGTCATTTGGTAATTATTTTTCGTTTTTATCAGTTATTTGTATTTTTTTGGGAATTTGAATCCAGTAATATGCCGCAAAAATTCAAAAGTTTCGAAACGTCCCAGTTTCGAAGTGGGAAGTTTCGAAATGACAAGTTTCGAAATGTTCCAGTTTCGAAACGTCCCAGAGCCAGATTTTCGACTCTGGGACGTTTCGAAACTGTAGTACAATTTTTTGTCGCCGTGTTCGCTGTTCACATTTCATCCACTTTTCAGAGTCTCGGGACGCAAAAATGCACCAAAGTTTCGAAACGTCCCAGTTTCAAAATGGCAGGTTTCCTGTTTTTCCGAGGTTTCCTGTTTTTCCGAGGTGTTTTAAAAACGATTTTTGTATTTTTGGCGAAGTTCTTTTCCGGATAAAAACTCCCTTTACTCAAAAAAGTGGTTCGGTGGTCTAGGAGTTTTTCTGATACCCTGACATAACCGGGGAACAAGCTCCGCCCCATTGCAAGTCTGCTGCACGATTTTCGTACAGAAAGTGCTATAAAAGGCAGGAAAAACGGCGCTCGAACTTTTCAAAAGTGCACCGTTTCGAAAAATTGTCTACATTTTGTCGTCGCAGTGTTTGCACACAATCATTTTTTAAAATGGAATTTCCAAAAAGCGTGAGAAAATCGTGGAAAAATTTGCAAGTCAAGTCTGCGGCACAGTTTTTGTACACAAAGTGCTATAGGAAAAACCGTGCCGCGGACAATTCCATAGAAATCGTTGAAAAAAAAAAGATTTTGTGCAAACACAGCGATGATCAAATTTTCGAAACGTCCGAGCCCCAAAATTGAAATTCAAAAAAGGGGCAGAGCCTTGGTTTTTCCGAAAAAAAAAACGAGAAAAATAGATAAATTATTCGTTTTTTCTCACATTTCAACAAAAAATGACAAACCTGTTCAAATGGATTTAGAGCACTGAGCAATTCAATAGCCAAATCGTCATAAGCATCTTGATCGGAGCCCTTCTTCAACGCTTCCTGAGCAGCCGCGTCCGTACTTCTCTGCCATCTAGCACAAAAACTCGAGGCGAGCACCAAAACGACCGTAGACGCATTTTGAGCTCCAACAGCTCTCGCGATGGCTTGTGCAATACGCGCTCTTCTGTGCGCCGGAATATCGACAGCACTGGCGGCGAAAAGACGCGCCAACTCGATGAGCTTCTCCGTTTTTTGCTGATTCGTCAACACCGTTTGTCCAGAGCTGTTGATGATGGTGGAGAAGAGCGATTCGACAGTTTTCTCGACAATCGACAGCGTCAACTCGTTGTCCTTCCTCAGCATTCCGTTGCCCATGAACGTGAACACGGACATTACGTGTTTGACGACAGAGTTTGGCGTGTGCTTTGCAGCCGCCACAATCAAGCGGAGACAGTCGCGGAGCAAGTGGTGGTTATGTGTGGATCGCATCGTTTCGATTACACAGTCCATGTCGACTTCAGACGATCCAATCTTTGTTTTTCCTGGATTCTCGAGGATTTTTCTGATTGCATTGACCGCTAAATGTTGTTGGTATGAGGAGCTTTCAATGTCCGATTTTGAGTTTGTTCTGAAAAATAAAAAGTGTTTATTTGAAAATTGTGGAAAAAATAAAATAGCGGCCTAAATTTTCCGCCAAAATTTCTCGATTTTTGTTCGATTTTCGCAAATTCAGTCGAAAATGCAATATTTTGTGGGAATTGTGTCATTTTTCTTAAATTTCGGCTCTTTAAATGGACAAATGTGAAATTTCTCGATTTTTAGAATGAAAAAACATAGAGATGCAAAAAAAGTCAAAAATTTTGGAATATGATCTGATTAGCCTGATTTTTTTGAATCTGTAATTTCGGTCTTTAGCCCTTATTGTCCATTCGCGAAGAAAGCAAGTGCGCTCTAAAAAACTTAGTACTACGTAGAATTCATTTTCGTCGCCAAATTATTTCAATTCACGTGCAAATTCAACGTGAAATGAAATAATTTGGCGACGAAAATGAAATCCACGAAGTACTAAGTTTTTTGGAGCGCACTTGCTTTTTTCGCGAATGGACAATATTTCCCAAAATTTTAAGTCAATCGGAGTTTTCGCCCAGTTTTTTTTCCTATTTCGCGAATAACCTCACTATTGTCGGCCCGCCAAAATGGCCAAACGCGCTCCTCTGAACCCAACGCTATGCGATGTTCATTTTGGTTTCCAAATCATTTGATTTCACGTTGAATTTATACGTGAAATGAAATTATTTGGAAACCAAAATGAAAATCCCATATCGTTGAGTTTAGCGGAGCGCGTTTGACCATTTTGGCGGGCCGAAAATAGAAAATAATGTAAAAAATGATTCCGGACATGAAAACTTCAAAACATTTTTGACTGAAATTCCCACAAATTGTTGCATTCGGTCGATTTCTGAAGAATTTGACGACTTAAAATCGTTAAAAACTAGAAAAAAAAGAGAAATAGAAAATAAAAAAAATCGAGAAATTTGTGAAGAAAATGAAAGAAAAAAAACGGGCGCCATTGAAAAATGGCCATTAGCCACCAAAAATGACGGCGCAATCCGCTCGAATTCGACGGATATTAGCCATGCATTTTTCTGTGATTTTAATTCTATGAATACCTACATTTATGAATGGCAGAAAAATGCATTTTAATTGGATCAAATATAAAATACGCACTCAGATTTTTCGAAGTACAGTTCGAAGTCTACCGCACCAAAAAGGCGACAAAAGTGGGAATTATGAAGTTGGAAAAGTCTGGAACGGAATGGCTTCATTTTCGAAAAACGTATGTTTCGGCAATAGCTGAAATTCGTTTGAAAACATTCACATAAGCTGCTTTCAACTGGAATTTATTTTTGCTACGAATTTCACAATTTTTATTCAAATAATAGAAATTCTTCCCCAAGTATTTCTGCCATTCCGTTCCAGACTTTTTCAACTAAAAGGCCAACTGTGCTGCGAAACGACCCGGAGCCCATAGAATAGTAAAACCTACTGTTTGACGAGAGCAAAAATCGCCGCCAGAACCTTATCGCTCGACGG
The DNA here is from genome assembly GCA_963572235.1 of Caenorhabditis japonica. NCBI lineage: Eukaryota > Metazoa > Nematoda > Chromadorea > Rhabditida > Rhabditidae > Caenorhabditis > Caenorhabditis japonica. The sequence goes on along the minus strand of OY754343.1, from coordinate 16,894,367 downwards.
AATCACTTTGCGAGCGTTCAAAAGATCCAAAACAAAAACGACTCGAAGATTGAACTGCTCCCAGGACTCATCAGCTCCAAACTTTTTCTCAACAACGTTGCTCTTCTGCGGACCCTTTGCTCGTTTTGGCGCCGATCCCTGGATGTCGTCGAATTTGGTGAGCAAATCGGTGACAAATTTCGGATTCATTGGGGCAAAGGCGAGTGCCGTTTTGACAGTGCTCACATCCACTTGGCTCACTTTTTTAACACCGACAATTGCCACAATTTCCACGATAAAGTGCTCGACATCATCCTCGATTTTTTGAGCAAAGTATTTGTCTCCTCTCTTTGCCATCTCGTTCAGTGCCCATTCCACCTTTTCCCACTTTTCCTGTTCCAGCCATTTAGACGCCTGTTTGATTGGATCGCCGGAGAAAACTTCTCGTTTCGCGAACTCGGAGCTGTTCGCCAAGATTTCCGCTTTTTGTTCAGCGGTCAGTTTTGGAACTTTAGCTGATGGCTCCTCTATAACTTCGGACTCTTCCACGTTTGCAACAATCGCCGAAAACTCGCTCGCCATCTGCACAACATCTTCCAGTTCAAACTCCTTAATCACCTTCTTCAATGCCTTCTTGTCTTTCAATTTCAGCTCATCGTGCACCGTGTCAAATTGCTTTGCAAATCTCAGCCCAATCGATCGGATGTTTCCCTTGATCCTTTTATTGTCTGTAAAAGAATTTCCGGCAATTGCTTCCTCGAGAAGAAGTTTCAGAAGATTTGCAGCTTGATCTGCGCTAAACAGAGTGGCGTCTTCAGTGGTGCTTCCAAGGACTTCCATTGCTAATTCGCGCTCTTCAGATTCTGAGTCTCCAGTAATTGCGACAAGTTCTTTCCAGAGAACATTATAAAATTTGGTGGTGTCAGTTCTATCGGTGAGCTCTCTCAGGTACTTCCAAACATCGATGTCTTCATCGTGGCGGAGCAACTTTTTCAGAGTGTTCTTGGAAATTGACTCGACATTTTGCTGCTGAAAAACCACCATCAGAGTTGAAAGAGCATCGGCCGCGGTGTCGGAGCGGAGTTTGGTGATGAGCAGCTTGGAGATTGAATTTAAAACTCCTTCCTTCAACTTCACAGTGAGAACGAGCTGAGAAATAACCACCATGGCAGAATAACGGAACGATTTCATTGGGCTCTTGATGCCGTGCTCAATGAATGGAATCAATTTGGCGAGCATCATCTCGTCCACCTTCTCTGGGTCATTGAACATGCTCAACAACAGTTTAGCGTGGAAATTGAAGAGCATCGGGTGCTTAACTTCCAAAAAATTGCTACCCACAATTGTCACTCCTTTCTTGATATGCTCAGTGATACAGCTGATAATCGAGTGTCGGCTCGAAAGAGTCGCTTTCGCGATTGAGCTGAATGGAATCGGAGTTTCAGACTTTAAAAACTGCTGCATAAATTGCCACTCCTTGGAGCGGCTCCAATCGAAATCGAGAATTCGGAGAAGGCGAGTGTAGACTTTTGTCTCGTGGTACGGTAGAAAAGTGAGCAGAAGGGTTTCGGCGTTGAAGGAGTACACTTGATAGGTGTGGATGAGGTATTCGAGAACTTGTTGGCACGCGAAATGTTGGAGGTAGGGGGAGAGTTCGAGGAGGAGCTTTTCGATGCGCTTGTTCAGCTCTTCGTTCGCTGGTTTGTCGAGCATTGATCTGGAGGTGAAAACATTTTTTTTTGGATTCTGGATCTATTGTCTATTCGCGAAGAATGCAAGTGCGCTCCACAAAACTTATGGGGTTATTCTCGAAACCAGCAAAAAATTGAAAAAACCAGGATTTTTGCTGTATTTTTTGCTGGTTTCGAGAATAACCCCATTAGTACTACGTGGATTTCATTTTCGTCACCAAATTATTTCATTTCACGTGTAAATTCAACAATAATTTGGCGACGAAAATGAAATCCACGAAGTACTGTTTTGTGGAGCGCACTTGCTTTCTTCGCGAATGGACAATAAACAAATGAATTTTCCGTGTGCATTTATTACATTTAAATTAATTTTTCTGCACTTTAATGCAGGAAAATGCACTTTAGAAAGCCGACAAAAAAATGATCTATTTGGCCTGCAAAATTGAAAAAAAAAATACTCCCGAACATTCCCAGGAAATTTTAGAACAAAATATGGACTTTAAAAACTGTTACAACAAAATTGAAAATTTCTGAATTCGATATTTCAGTCCAAAATTTTGTAGACCGGGACTATTTTTAGCATTTTTTCCCCAAGTTTCAAGCTAATCGGACCATTTTCTCCAAATTTTGTTCCATTTTTTACTTTTTTTTTATAAACCACGGTAACCAGGATTATAAATGTGGACAGAGCCAAAGCAAACGCGCCCCACTGGATTTAAATAGAAATTCAAAATTTGAGCTTTTTTCGGGAAAAAAAAAAGAAAATTTTATTTTTTTTTCGCATTTTTTCATATTTTATCAAATTCACAGTTTGTATACAATTTTTTTTATCTCAAAATTCAAGAATTCATTTTGGCGTCCCTATTCAAGTCTCGATTGATCTGAAATTTTGGGAAAAAAAATAGTTCTGGACATGATATGCTTTGAAAATTTTGGATCGAAAAATCGATTTTAAAAAATTTCAGGGAAAAAAATCAATGTTTCGGTCCAAACTTTCCTGAGCATGTCATGCCCAGGAGTATTTTTGCCCATATTTCCCAAAATTTCCGGTCAATCGGAGCATTTTCCGAGGTTTCGCGCAGTTCTTTGCCATTTCGTGCATATCCCCATAAAAAAAATCAGATCTAGAATGGCGTTTAAAACAGAGATTTTATTTCACCATGTACATAAATAAAACAAATGTCGGAGAAAAAAAATTCAATTTTTAACGATTGTGATCCAATATCGTGAGTTTCAGGAAAATCGCCCGAATTTTCCAGCCTGCAAGAAATTAAAAAGATAAAACACACAATTTCATTAAAGAAAAACGGATTTTACGGAGATAAAAATGATTAAATCAAATCAATAAAATATGCTGACGACAAGAAATGCGCCAAGGGCGCCGAAAGCTCGCCAGCACGAACAAATTTAGGCTCCGCCCACATTTCAACTTCTGGACACCGTGAAACCTTATTGAAAACAAATAAAATTTGAAAAAAAAAAACCTGACAAAATCCACTCGTTCCTCGGAAAACAGGTCATTTTCAATTTCAGTGTCAAAAACTGGATCTATTCTTTTCATCTGCTCGAGCCCGGCGACTCCTGAAAGTAAAGAATTTTTGGGTGAAAATTACTCTAGACGCTTGTGTATAAAGCCGGAAATGGCATTTTTGGGGCGGATGTCGGTTATAAACAGCTACATGGCTATTAGCCGTTGAAAATAGCTGTTTGGAGTGGATTTGACGGATATGTGGTAAAATTTTTGCGGCAATGATCGCACAAGCGGAAGTAAGTCATCACAAACGGCTAATAGCCGTTGATTTCGGGGCCTGTGCCACATGCATCTAGCATAATCCCCGAAATGAAAAACTTACCAATTCTGTGCGCCGTCTCGTTCGACAGCTTTCCAGCCTCCTTCCTATCGAACAGCAAAGAGACATGCCGCTTCTCAACCGTCAAATGACGCGCCGCAGATGTTCTGAGATTTTCCAACTGGTTTGTCAATGATGTCGCCATTTTCCGTGTACCCGAGGTTTGGAGAAATAACAGACAACAATTCTGGAAAACTTAGAATTTTTATAAGATTTTTTTGACAAAAATTCAAGGAAAAATAATGGGAAATTGTGAAAAATAAAAGAAAAATGGGGAATTAAAAATTAAAAAATTGACCGAAATTTTCAAGTCCGCAAACACCGCTATTGCGTACAATACACCACATTGGACGACAGTTCGAATTATTTTTTATTTTAGTTTTTTTTTTCGCGAAATCTTCCCAAAAAATAAGGCAAATTCCACCTTATTGTGTTTTTTTTTGAGAAAATTTTAAGCAGAAAAATCAATTTTATTAAAATTTTCCCATTTAAGTATCACAATGAAGATCAAAGTAATATCAAGAAATCCCAACACGTATCAAAGAGAAACGACAGAACAGAGGAATAAAAGTGAGTTTTTTCAATGGAATATTGATTTTAAAATTTACAATCTTCCTCTTGCAGTCGTCCGCAACTTCAACACACCAGCCGATCCGTTCCGCGCGCAGACCGAATACACTCGCGCACTAAACGCCACTAAATTGGAGCGAGTCTTCGCCAAACCTTTTGTGCACAGTCTTGACGGACATGTGGATGGCGTACAAGTGCTTGCCAAGCATCCGAGTCAGTTGGGAAATTATGAAAATGAATATTTTGATTTTTACAGATCGCCCCTCTACCATTTTCTCAGGCGCTCGCGATGGACAGGTGAAAATTTGGAATTTGGCATCACGCGACTGTGTGGCCACTTTGGATGCTCACAGGGGACTTGTTAATGGTGAATTTTTAATTGGGAGCGGAAAAAAATGTTTAAATTATTGATCGACGCGCTCAAAGTCACTAAATCAGGAATTTTTTCCTGGAAAACTCGGAAAAATCAATTAATTTTGAAAATGATAAATGAAATTCTTGGTTTCAAAAGTTGGAAACATGGCATCCGACTCGAATTATAAGCTTTACAACGAAGAAAATCCACAAGGGCGCGCAAAACAGTGATACAGGAGGTCTCGCAGCGAAAAGAACGAAGACTACGGTCAAATTTCTTCAGCTGTGCGCGCTTTGAACCATATTTTTAATCGGCGATAAATACCGTATTTAATAATTCTATTTTTCCACGTTTTTCGATTTTTCATCGGTTTTCAGTCGAATTTCAGCCAGAAAATGTAGTTTATTATCTCAGCGTTTTTTTCTGAGGCAAGGGTGAGGTCGAAGCGTTTCTGAGGTCCCTGTGAGGGGTCAGCGAGTCCTTAGTTATTTTTCGCGTCGAGAGTCGGCTAAACAATGCGCAGATGTTTGTTAAATCGAATTGTCGTATGCAATAAACAAGTAAACAATTCTTGTTCACTTATTCAATATTTTTCCCAGGAATTTCTACATTTATTTCAGTTTTTTTTTTACTATTTTTGTGAAATTATTGTCATTTTTATAATTCGAGATCAGGCTTTCTCGGAAATTTCCGAAGTCGGAAATTTCCGGTTCCGAGGCAGTTTCACTTCGGAAAAAATTCCGAGACAAAATGATTTCCGAATAAAATCCGGTTTCCGTCGTAAATAATTTTTGTTCCGTGTCGGAAAAAACAGATTTTTCTGAATAAGTTTGGTACGAAAAATCGTTTTTTTTTTTTTTTTTTGGAAAAATCCACCATGTCAGTGGCACAAATGTCCTATTTAAAACAAATGTTTATGTACCCCTTTTCGCAATTTTTTTGTGGAAAATTTCTGATTTTTATGGACCTATTTAGGCTCTTTTCCGATCGGAATTCGGAACGAGAGTTTAAAATTTCGGAATTCCGATGGAAATCGGAAAAAAAAAACGAAAAATTCGAAATTCCGTTGGAACATCGGAAGAGAAAATAGCAAAATCGGAAATTTCCGACGGAACTCGGAAGAGAAATTTTCATTTCCGAGAAAGCCTGTTCTCGACTCACTGTCACTCACTGTGTCGCCTCCAAAGTGAAAAAAATTCCTAGAATCACGTTTTTTCTGCATTCCAAAGTTGCACAAAAAAATCCCAGAAATAACAAGAGTTTACCACTATATTTTCATGTTTTTTTTGTTTAAAACTTTCACGCCGAAAAATACAGTGGTAATTCTGGGATTTTTTGCAACTTTGGACTGCAGAAACAGAATTTTTCGGCGTGAATGTTGCAAATAAAAAACACGCGAAAATATAATGTTAAGCACCTGTTATTTCTGCGATTTTTTGGGTAACTTTGGACTGCAGAAAAAATGTGATTCCAGGAGATTTTTTATGCCGCGTCCAAAGTTCAAAAAATTCCTGAAATCAAGAGTTTTGCAGTCCAAAGTTCCGAAAAAATTTTCAGAAATAACAGACGCTCACAGTTGAAACCGGCGTTACCGTAGTTTCTTCGCTGCGAGACCTTCTATGTTTAAAGTTGAATTTTCCCGTATTAAAGAAAAAATTGAGCAAATGTGGGAAAATTCAAGTTCAAACATAGAAGGTCTCGCAGCGGAGCAACTACATCAACGCCGGTTTCAACTGTGCGCGCCTGTTATTTCTCGGAAATTTTTCGGAGCTTTGGACTGCAAAATTCATGATTTCAGAAATTTTTTGAACTTTGTGTGCGGCATTACCTTTGGACACGGCATTAAAAATACATTTTAATTGCAGAGACGTTTCACGTCATGCGAACTCGTGATATCTTTTTTTTTTCAAGGTAGTTTTTTAACAACCCGCGATGGGAACTGTGTGTAGGATGTGCCCCGAAGAATCTACTGGCGCACGTATCGGCTGAGGCGAGTTACATCATATTCAAGGACTGTCGTTGATGTATGTCTGATTCCGTGTTTCTAGCGTAGCATCGGTGAAAGCCGCCGAGAACTATCTAGTATTTTTTACAACAACACATATTATTCAGGTACGGCAACCGAAATGATCATCTCGTGCCTCAAATTCTAACGGCTTCCACTGTCCAGCTGCTTGGAAACAATGAGTCGACTGGGCTGAATATCGTCGCCGCCAGTTACTGTAAAAGCAACTCAGAAAGGACAGAATTCAGTATGAGTGATGATTATCACAAGGGACGTTTTCGAAACGTTATCGTTTGCACAAAACAAGAGAAAGGTTATATACCATTGATTTAGACAATCACTACTAAATATCTAAATTTAGGGTACGAAAGCAGCTGGTCCGGGATTGGGGCAACTCCAAATGTGGTTAGATGGCGCTCAACTTTCTTTTTATTCGTGAGCTATCTTGATTTTTCCAATGAGGTTATTCATAAATTGCCAAAAAAATAATCTTTTTCTTGCAATATTCAATTCGAAAATTGTTTAAACGGTTTTGGTCTTCGCTCATTCAAGATTGCTCCAGCCAAACGTTTTTTTTTTCTGAAACTGTTGCAAACAAGTAAAAGCCATGCAAAAAAAAGCAAAAATTGCAAAAGAATGGGGTTATTCAAGGGCAGCAAAAAAGCAAAACAAAAAAAAAACTCATTTTTTGCTATTTTTGCTACCCCTTTTATAACCCATAACTATTATTTTTTAAGTGTATTTATGAATAAGCATATACGTTTTCATTTAATTTTTCTTACATTGACCTTCATTGTTATAGGATTATTCGTGAGAATAAAAATGCTGTTTTCTAATAAACGCCTTTTTTGCATAAAAATTTTCTCACGAATATGTCCTAATTTTCAACCCACATATTTTCTATATGTATCACTTCTTTCATTTTTAATTGTATTATTATTATTTTTTTTGAATAAATAAATGACAATGTGTGTAAAAGCGTGTTTTATAATTAATCTTCAAAGCCGAAAAGAGCGTATGCAAAAAAAGCTAAATTAGGTGCGTTACAATACTCCTCAATTTCTGAGGCCACAGTGAGGTGGTTTCCGAGGCCTCAGTGAGGTGCTTCCTGAGGTCCCGGCGGGACAAGCGTGGCTCCCCACTTTTTCCTCGCTCAGGTCTCAGGATGTCATCACTCAGGCCTCGGTAAAAAACGCTGAGATCTCAGCGTTTTTTTCTGAGGCAAGGGTGAGGTCGAAGCGTTTCTGAGGTCCCTGTGAGGGGTCAGCGAGTCCTTAGTTATTTTTCGCTTCGAGAGTCGGCTAAACAATGCGCAGATTTTAAATCGAATTGTCGTCTCAGCGTTTTTTACCGAGGCCTGAGTGGTGACATCCTGAGACCTGAGCGAGGAAAAAGTGGGGAGCCACGCTATGCAATAAACAATTTTTGTTCACTTATTCAATATTTTTCCCAGGAATTTCTACATTTATTTCAGTTTTTTTTTACTATTTTTGTGAAATTATTGTCATTTTTATAATTCGAGATCAGGCTTTCTCGGAAATCTCCGAAAAGTCGGAAATTTCCGGTTCCGAGGCAGTTTCACTTCGGAAAAAATTCCGAGACAAAATGATTTCCGAATAAAATCCGGTTTTCGTCGTAAATAATTTTTGTTCCGTGTCGGAAAAACAGATTTTTCTGAATAAGATTGGTACGAAAAATCGTTTTTTTTTTTTTTGGAAAAATCCACCATGTCAGTGGCACAAATGTCCTATTTAAAACGAGAGTTTATGTACCTTTTCGCAATTTTTTTTTGTGGAGAATTTCTGATTTTTATGGACCTATTTAGGCTTTTTTCCGATCGGAAATCGGAACGAGAGTTTAAAATTTCGGAATTCCGATGGAAATCGGAAAAAAAAACGAAAAATTCGAAATTCCGTTGGAACATCGGAAGAGAAAATAGCAAAATCGGAAATTTCCGACGGAACTCGGAAGAGAAATTTTCATTTCCGAGAAAGCCTGTTCTCGACTCACTGTCACTCACTGTGTCGCCTCCAAAGTGAAAAAAATTCCTGAAATCAAGAGTTTTGCAGTCCAAAGTTCCGAAAAACTTTTCAGAAATAACAGACGCTCACAGTTGAAACCGGCGTTACCGTAGTTTCTTCGCTGCGAGACCTTCTATGTTTAAAGTTGAATTTTCCCGTATCAAAGAAAAAATTGAGCAAATGTGGGAAAATTCAAGTTCAAACATAGAAGGTCTCGCAGCGGAGCAACTACATCAACGCCGGTTTCAACTGTGCGCGCCTGTTATTTCTCGGAAATTTTTCGGAGCTTTGGACTGCAAAATTCATGATTTCAGGAATTTTTTGAACTTTGGGTGCGGCATTACCTTTGGACACGGCATTAAAAATACATTTTAATTGCAGAGACGTTTCACGTCATGCGAACTCGTGATATCTTTTTTTTCAAGGTAGTGTTTTAACAACCCGCGATGGGAACTGTGTGTAGGATGTGCCCCGAAGAATCTACTGGCGCACGTATCGGCTGAGGCGAGTTACATCATATTCAAGGACTGTCGTTGATGTATGTCTGATTCCGTGTTTCTAGCGTAGCATCGGTGAAAGCGGCCGAGAACTATCTAGTATTTTTTACAACAACACATATTATTTAGGTACGGCAACCGAAATGATCATCTCGTGCCTCAAATTCTAACGGCTTCCACTGTCCAGCTGCTTGGAAATAATGAGTCGACTGGGCTGAATATCGTCGCCAGTTACTGTAAAAGCAACTCAGAAAGGACAGAATTCAGTATGAGTGATGATTATCACAAGGGACGTTTTCGAAACGTTATCGTTTGCACAGGACTAGAGAAAGGTTATATACCATTGCTTTAGACAATCTCTACTAAATATCTAAATTTAGGGTACGAAAGCAGCTGGTCCGGGATTCGGCAACTCCAAATGTGGTTAGATGGCGCTCAACTTTCTTTTTATTCGTAAGCTATCTTGATTTTTCCAATGAGGTTATTCATAAATTGCCAAAAAAATAATCTTTTTCTTGCAATATTCAATTCGAAAATTGTTTAAACGGTTTTGGTCTTCGCCCATTCAAGATTGCTCCAGCCAAACGTTTTTTTTCTGAAACCGTTGCAAACAAGTAAAAGCCATGCAAAAAATTGCAAAAGAATGGGGTTATTCAAGGGCAGCAAAAAAGCAAAACAAAAAAAAAACTCATTTTTTGCTATTTTTGCTACAACTTGTATAACCCATAACTATTATTTTTTTAAAGTGTATTTATGAATAACCATATACGTTTTCATTTAATTTTTCTTACATTGACCTTCATTGTTATAGGATTATTCGTGAGAATAAAAATGCTGTTTTCTAATAAACGCTTTTTTGCATAAACATTTTCTCACGAATATGCCCTAATTTTCAACCCACATCTTTTCTATATGTATCACTTCTTTCATTTTTAATTGTATTATTTTTTTTTTTTGAATAAATAAATGATAACGTGTGTAAAAGCGTGTTTTATAATTAATCTTCAAAGCCGAAAAGAGCGTATGCAAAAAAAAGCTAAATTAGGTGCGTTACAATACTCCTCAATTTCTGAGGCCACAGTGAGGTGGTTTCTGAGGCCTCAGTGAGGTGCTTCCTGAGGTCCCGGCGGGACAAGCGTGGCTCCCCACTTTTTCCTCGCTCAGGTCTCAGGATGTCATCACTCAGGCCTCGGTAAAAAACGCTGAGATTGATTATGTCAAGTTTGACCCCCTCCCCCCCTTTTATTGGTTTTTAAAGACTTTCAGTGCCCATCGAAGGAAAATGGATGTTTCATTGAACTTTGCGGATAAACGAAGAAAGGTGAGTAAATTAATTATTTTTTCCAGACGATCAGGACAATATGGCTGAAGAATCTGAAATTTCACTAATCTCCGACCAATGAAATGAAAAACAAGAAGAAGATCAAATTCTTCAAAAACATGGACTTTTTTTGAGTGGATCTAAATAATTATTCAATTTTCATAAATAAAATCTGTTATTTAAAATTTTTAATAAATTGTGTTATTATGGATTCGTACGTGAAGTAGCGACACGTTGCTGCAAGTTATGCGCCAACAAAATGGAAAAAAATACTTGAGCTGAATCGTGGCGAAACACAACAATTGCTGACGCATAACTTGACACGCTGTCTCGCTACGTCACGAACTGGCTTTCTCGGAAATAAACATTTCTCTTCCGAGTTCCGTCAGAAATGTCCGATTTTGTAATTTTCTCTTCCGATGTTCCGACGGAATTCCGAGTTTTTCATTTCCAAATTTCCGTCGGAATTCCGAAATTTCAAATTCTCGTTCCGATTTCCGTTCGGAAAAATCGGAAATGAACATGAATAGACCCATAAAATCTTAAATTATCCACAAAAAAGTTTAAAAAATTGAGGAATGATACGTAGACTCGTGTTTTAAAGGGGGTGCCAACTTTGTGGGGAAAGTGGCTTAAATTATACTCTTGGGTGGGGGATTAACGTATATCACATTGAAATCGCACGAAAAAAATTCTCTGATTTTTTATGATTTTTACAAAAAAAAATAGAAGACCACGAGGAGTACACGAAAATCGTGGTCGTGGACTAGGAAACCCGCGGCCGCGGCTTCTAGAAAGATCCATTTTCACCAGAAATATTTATTTTTCTTGCATTTTCCCTCGTTTTTATCATCGATTTTCGATAAAACACGCTCTAATCGCTTATTAAATTTTTAGATATTCGCGAAAACACATTTTAGTACTAAATATCGAAAAATCGATATTCGGCTGTCGTTCAATGCAATTTTTTAAATAATTTCTTGTGAACATTTTTTGTTCAAATATAAACGTTACAGATAAAAGAGTGAACTTAATGAGGAATTGAGCAGGAAAAGGGACAAAAACGGAAGGTATGAGAAGTTTTGTTCCGAATTTGTTTTATCGTTACTTTTGTGATCAACACGCGTTAATTTGATATTTTAAAACACGAAATGATGTTTGTAATATATTTCCCAAAGATTAGTGCAAAAATATTGGAAAAACACGGGAGAACAATGATGAAAAAGAAAAATGGCGTTTGAATTTCGCGCCAAGTCGTGTACTCCCCGTGGTCTTCTATTTTTTTTTGTAAAATTCGCCAAAAATCAGAAAAATTTTTTCGTTCGATTTCTATTTGATATTCGTAAATCCCCCATCCAAGAGTATATTTTAAGCCACTTTCCCCAGAAAGTTGGCACCCCCTTTAAATAGGAAATTTGTGTCACGGATATGGTCAATTTTTTTCCAAAAAAAAAAAAGATTTTTCGTATCAAATTTCGACAAAAAAAACATGTTTTTTCCGACATCGGAAAAAAAATTATTTCCGACGGAAACGGAATTATTTTCGGAAATCATTTTGTCTCGGAACGGAATCGGAAATTTTTTCGGAAGTGAAACTGCCTCGGAATCGGAAATTTCCGAGAAAGCCTGGTCACGAATCCCTAATACTGGAATAATTCTGAACCTTATTAGGACAACTATAATCCCAGGGAATTATTGGCGCGAACATCGCCGTCATAGGCAGCTATTATTGTTTTAAAAAATTTGTCACCTGGCGAGAGGCGCGAATTCAAAAAATAGGCTCCGCCTCCTAGCCAATATATTTTTGCAACTCTGCGCGCGCCAATTTGCAATCGCGGTGCGTGCGATTTTATGCGTTGAATCTCCGTTACTTTATTAACAAATATCCAATTAAGAAAATCAAAAACTCACTTTAAATCAAAAGTTGCCAAATTCGCTTCAAAATAACAATTTTATAAAGGTTTCCAGTAGAAATTGAAAGGCACTGGACAAAAATTCGACGCAGAAAATCGCGCGCACCGCGATTGCAAATTGGCGCGCGCAGAGTTGCAAAAATATTTCGGCGAGGAGGCGGAGCCTATTTTTTGAATTCGCGCCTCTCGCCAGGTGACAAATTTTTTAAAACAATAATAAATGGCTATTATCACTTGAAAATGGAAACTTTGAAGAAAAAAACATTTTCTTCAGACATTTCCGTCGACAACAGCAATGGAGAGCACTTTGTAACAGTTGGACAAGATAGCCAACTGAAATACTGGAAACTAAACTCAGCGCTCGACGACCAAAAAACGCCCGCACACTCGATCGCCCTGGACGGCATCGCGTACGGTGTCTCACATATCACCTTCTCCTCCGACTTTGTCACCTGCGGAGAGGACATTAGCGTGTGGAAACCGTTCCGTGACACGCCCCTTCGCAGCTACAATCTGGGCACCGACACAATTCACACGTGCCGCGCGAATCCGGTGGAGGAGAATGTGATCGTTGGCGCGCGCGCAGACCGCTCGATTTTTGTGCTCGACACCAGACAGGAAGTTCCTTTGAAGAAAATCACGATGAAGATGCGACCGAATAAAATCTCGTGGAATCCGATGGAGGCGTACACTTTCACAGTGGCGAGTGAGGATTTCAGTTTGTACACGTTCGATATGCGATACATGGAGCATCCGGTTCAGTCGCATCAGGGATTCACCTCTGCTGTTCTGGACGTGGATTATTCGCCAACTGGACAGGAGTTTGTGGCCGCTGGATACGATCGATCGATTCGGCTTTTCAAGGCCAGAGATATTACGAGCAGGTATCTTTAATTGTTTTGTTTTGGGCTCTGGGAGTTTTCGAAACTTTTGTACAATTTTTCGTAAAAATTCGACCAAGGATTAAAATAGTTTCTGATCTGCGGTATTATGCAGCAAAATAATTATTTAAAAAAAAAAACTGATTTTCAAAATAATCCCAAATTATGTGTTTTTAACGATATTTTTTCACTACAATTCAGTCCTGACCAGGCTTTCTCGGAAATTTCCGAAAAGTCGGAATTCCGATGTCCGAAATTTCCGATTCCGGTTCCGAGCAGGCTCGGTCGTAGTCGGAAAACGGAAATTCCGATTTTCCGACTTTTCGGAGAATTTTTTCCGTCGGAAATTTTTCCGAAAATGATCGGGAAAGAGCAGTTCTTTTAGGTGCCGCTTCTAAGTACTAAGAACATTTCAAAACTGAATTTTTTGTTGATTTTCGAATTTTTTTTTAAAGAAATAAGATGAGCCAATTGTTAAGAATCATTTTCGGAAAATACAAAATTTAAAAAAAAATGCAGTTTTAGTTTCGAAAATCGGAAAAAATGGGATATATATTCGATTTTCCGAACAAGCCTGGTTCCGAGACAAAAAGATTTCCGAAAATAATTCCGTTTCGGTCGGAAAAAATCATGTTTTTATGTCGAAATTTGGTACGAAAAATCTTTTTTTGGAAAACATTCGACCATGCCTGGTCAGAACGGCCTTATACACAAGAGGTTGCACAAGAGGCACAAAGCGAAAAAGTTCGTCTTTCTTTCGGAGCATTTTTTCTGCCATGGTATGCCATTTTATTTCTATGCAAACTCGCATATAAATGCAGGAAAATGAATTAAAATGTTCATCTGCACGGCCCTATACACAAGAGGCTAATTGCAAGATAAACGACAACTTTTCAGAGACGTGTACTACACAAAACGAATGGCGTCAGTTCTATCAGTGCTCTGGTCGGCCGACTCGAAATTCGTCTTGTCTGGAAGTAACGAAATGAACATTCGTGTGTGGAAGGCAAATGCGGCCGAGAAGCTCGGACCGTTGACGAAACGAGAGAAGCAGGCGTTTGCGTACAATGAGAAGCTTCGCGACACGTTCAAGAACCATCCAGAAGTGCGAAGAATCGCCAAGCACCGAAATGTTCCGAAGCACATTTTCGCGTAAGTGTTTGTTCTTTAGAAACCTGGAAAGAAGCTCCGCCTTTTTAAGTCTCTTTGCAAAGGGGCGGAGCCTGTTTTACGGTTTTCAAAAATTTGGAAAAATTGAAATTTCTATTTTCTATTCACGAACGAACGATAGTGACGACGCTCCAATGTTCCGCAGTATTTCACAGCGGAACATTGGAGCGTCGTAAGTAAAAAAAAAGGACACAATTTTGGGTAGACTGCAAAAAAATTGTCAGGGATTTTTTAAAATTCAGAAAAAAATTGGAAACAATTTAGAACAAATTTTTAAAGTTTCGAAAAAAATGGGCATTTTTGATCCGCAACCATAAGAATTATATAAAAATTCACATTTTCCGACAAAAAAATCCACAGAAACTACGAAAAATTGAATTTTTAGTTTTTGGCGGCTAATAGCCGTAAATTTTGTGGGGTTATTCAGGGTCGGAAAAAAATAGTTTTTTTTTTCCTTTTTTCCTTATTCAAATGACGGAAAAAAAAGAAAAAAATTCGTGGCCGCGAGAGTTTTTCCGTTGCCTTTCTAGGCCATCGCAAGTTTTTTAGGCCCTCCGTTGTGAGACTTGCGAAATATCGATTTACGGCCGAATTATTTTTGAAAATTTTTTTTTTGGAAATCTACAGAAATTCACTGGAAGTAAGCAATAAAATACGATAAATTCTCCAAAAAAAAATTTTCAAAAATTATTCGGCCGTAAATCGATATTTCGCAAGTCTCACTGCGGAGGGCCTAAAAAACTTCTGCGATGGCCTAGAAAAGCAACGGAAAGAAAACTCTCGCGGCCACGGATTTTTCTTTTTTTTTCCGTCATTTGAATAAGGAAAAAAAGGAAAAAAAACTCTTTTTTTTTCCGACCCTGAATAACCCCATTATTATCAATTCAATATTCTTGCCGGCTACCATATGCGCCCGCGAAAGTTTTATAATAGACGCAGACATAGAGACACATATCTGCGGCGACACACCCGCTCACATTTTTTGATCTACGTTCAGTTGAATTCAGTTGAATTCAGTTGAAAAGACCTGATGGGGCGGAGCCTCGATGTTTCGCGCCACTGCTTACTGTAGCCGGCAAGAATATTGAATTGATAATAGATTCTATTAAATTGAAAAAAAAACGAGTAAAAATACAAAAAAAAACCAAAAATGGAAATTTTCAGTCCGCGGCCGCCTTATTGACGAAAAAAAATAAAGCGGCGGCGACCTACAGTAACCCGAAAAACACGATTCTCGTTTCTGCAAAAGGGGCGTGGCTATTGTTCATCCTTTTTTTTTTGGTTTACTGTAGGTCGCTGCTTTATTCTTCTATTGTTTTCGACAATAAAAATGTCCGAGGACGCGAAAATTCGGAAAAAAAAACTTTGTCGGAATTTGCGAAAAACCTCTCAATTTCAGAGCCGCCAAAGAGCACAAAGTGATCAGAGACTCGCGAGCACGGCGAGATTTGCGTCGAGCAAAAGCGGCTGGTCTGGACGAGGACGAATCGTATTTGCCGCAAACAAAAAAGGCGATGGTCGGAGATGCAGAGTAGTAGAGTTGTTGTCTTTTTTGTTGTATTTTTTTCTGTTTATTGTTCGATTTGTTGATTTTTTTTTCATGAAATTTTACGTGAAAATATATACTTTCCTGATCAGGAAAAAAAGGAATGTTTTAAAGGGGGTACGACAGAATAGAAATAGGCGAAATAGAAATGCTACAAAATAGAATTGCTACAAAAAAGAACTGGAAAAAATAGAAAGGCTACAAAATAGAAATGAGCGGAATAGAACAGCGCGAAATAGAAATGTGACAAAATAGAAATGGGCGAAATAGAAATCGGTGCGATGGAGCGCGTTTGCATTATTCTTCGAATTTTCCGATTATTATAGGATTTTTCAGTAATTTTCAGATATTTTACGCACTTAACAACATCGAAAATGAAGAAAGGTATAAAATCAATGCAGTTTCAGAAAAAAAAATGGAAAATCGGCGGAAAACTGAGCAATTGAAAAAATAATGCAAACGCGCTCCATCGCCAAAATTTGTTCTATTTTGTAGCATTTCTATTTCGTAGCATTTCTATTTCGCTCAGTTCTATTTTTTCCAGTTCTTTTTTGTGGCATTTCTATTTCGCCTATTTCTATTCTGTCGTACCCCCGTTTTAAAGGCTGTGGGACGTTTCGAAACTTTTGAATTTTTGCGGCATAAAAGTGAAAACGCTACGCAAAAATGCAAAAAAGTTTCGAAACGTCTCACAATCAGAGCCATTTTAAATAAAGTAATCTCATTTCTTCGACACAATCTCCGGCAAATTGTTCTTAATCTCCTGCGGAATCGTATTGATGTACTCTTGATGCGCAACCCATGAAGCCGTGGCGAGCACACCGCCCGTGTTGTTCACCTGCACGTCTGGCTCATAGCGAATGTCGCGACCGGAAATGTCGGTGAGACGTCCGCCGGCCGCCGAAAGAACCGCCTCCACTGCACACGTGTCCCATTTTTTGCATCCGGCGCTTGCGAACACGTACGCCGCACATCCTTCGAGCACTTTGAGCACTTTGAATCCGGCTCCGCCCACTTTTTCAACGCTGTCCGCCAAGTTTTGGTGTTTAAGGGCGTCGAGGGCGCTGGAGACGGATTCGCTGAGGTGGCTCCGTGTCGTCACCACAATCTTTTTGGTGTTTTCTGGAAAATGCAAAGTATGTGGTGGGTGTCGGTGTTTTTTTTTGTCCTACTGTATTCAAGTTCCGCCACTTTGCATGATCTACAAATATCGTGTCTCAGACTTGCAAAAAGGGGCGGGCTTGTTTCTCGGTTCGCGCTAATTACGTACCTGGCTGGTTGGTATGTACCTAATCGGCACAAGATTGGCGCGGAATTAGACGAAAAATCGAACTGTGGAATTTTTGGCTATTAGCCGTCGAATTTGCTCTGTTTTTTTTTTAGTTTTGGTGAGTTTAATGTCCAAAAGCAGTACACGAAATGTGTGTGGCCTAGAAAACCGGCGGCCGGCAATTTGGAAATTCAGTTTTCTTGCAATTTTCTTCATTTTTTTCACAAATATCGATTAAAAATTCATAATTTTCTGAAAAAAGGATATTTTTTGAGAGAAACAAAATGATTTTCTAGAAGACACTCCCTCGTGACACACCTCGTGTACTCCTTTTGGACGTCTTGGAATTTTTTTTTGAACATAAATAAAAATAGCCAAAAATCAGGGAATAGATTTAGGCGCGGATATGGCGGATATATGGCTAATAGCCATCACAATCCTTTTTCACTTTTCAGCGACTCCCCGACTACGATCAAAAAACCAGCCTACCTGTAGCCGGCGCCAGCCCATGAACTCCACACCCGCGAATCGCCCAAACCGTCCTGCCGTTGTCCGCATGATACGGCTGATGAATGATTCCAGCGACCGGTCGTCCCTTGTACGCGACACCGATCAACACGGTCACCTGCTCTAACAACGCCAAATTCTTGTTCTTGACCGCCAACGCGACTTCAGACGTGCCGTCCAACGGATCCACCCACACAACCACCTCACTCTCTTTGATTTCCCTCAACTCGTTGCTCAAAAGTCGATCGGTCAGAAGGACGTCCTCGCTGAAGCCCGATTCGAGCTCTGGGCACGCTGTTGTGTCGTCCTGGAATGGTGGGAGGGATGGGGAAAATTTGGTGTAAAAAGTTACCTCTTCCCCAATAATATTGATATTTTTGAATCGCTGCTGCAGCGACTGAACGATGCAAAATTGAGCCCGCCGGTCGGCTTCTGTTTGCGGATCGTATCCTGATCCTTGCTCTGCTTTATCGATTATTTTCAGGTCACCGCCGGCCATGACATTCTGGAAGATAAAGAAATTGTGAGAAATTTGAGCATTTTTTCAACATTTCTCATCGGATCAATTTATATTAAATTTATTCACAGAAAATTCAAAATGGTAAATATTACGTATTCCTGGAATGGTGATGCCGCGTCAAATGGTGTACATTGAGGTCTCGCCACGGACGGTGTTTGCGGACTTGTGCATGATTTACGCGAAAATTTAGATTTCGTGTCTTCTGTTATTATTTGTGCCGGTTTTTTATTTTTGTTCAAAACTATGGAGTTTGAATATGTTTATATTTTTCTGGCTAGTGCATGTTTAACATTTTTATTTCAATATGCGATGAAAAATCCGGAAAATTTTTCAAATTAAGAACGGCACAAATAAGAACACAAATTCGAAACAAAAAAATTTAAATTTTCGCGCAAATCATCCACAAGTCCGCAAACACCGTCCGTGGCGAGACCACAAAGTACACCATTGAACATTTTTGACCAAAATATTGATTTTTCAGAATTTTCCCTCTTTTAGGCCAATCGGAGCAGTTTCCCTAATTTTTAAAAAATAATTTTTCGACAATTCAGTGAAAAAAATCAATAAAACTTGCTCCAATTTTTGGAGAAAACTGAAACTTGGAGCATTTTTTTAACTTTTTAAAAATTTATTTTGCAGTTTTTTCCGCCATTTTTCAGAGTTTCAGATTTGTGAGCAAATTAGAAAATTTTAAAGCAATTTTTTTTTCATCATCCAGGCCAATTCTTCGTCATTTTTTTTTTGGAATTTATGAGCACATTCAGTGGGGGAAAATACCGCTTTTTTTTTTTGGTTTTTAGCGAACGAAAAGAAATTGGCGCCAAGGTCACAGCCAAGTAATTCAGGAAATTATTGGCGGCGTTTTTCCCCACATTTTTTTGCAATTTTTCGCCATTTCAATTTTTTTGAAAAATGCAAAAACTCACTTTAATAATGCCGCCGGCAGTCTCGGAGACGCGAACCGACGACGCGACGAGACGTGTAAGAAAGCTCGCCTTGTTGAACATTTCCACTGAGGACGCGCTCATTCCATTCGTCGCGTCTCTTCGTCTATCTCAATATATCACAATTTTTGTGTGTCTTTCACGTGTTCACGTGTGCTGACCTGATAGACGAGAGGAAGAAAAAGAAGAAGACAGAAGAGAACAGAAAAAAAAATGAGTGGAACGCCACGCGACGTCACTCGGTGGTGCAGTCCCCGTGAAAGTGAGCTCCGTTGAAATGGGTGGAAAAAAGAATGAAGCGAATTCAAATTTTGAAGGGAAAAATCGACGAGGCGCAGACGAGAAACAGTGCATGTAGCCGCGCGCCGGCGGCAAAAAAAGCTTGTCAGTGGGCCAATTTTCACATTTTTCGAAACGAATTTTAATTTTGGATGGCGAAAGTGTGTAATGGACCTATTCATAGGAGAAAAAAAACAAAAAAAAACCTTTTTTTTCCTATTCATAGATGTAAAAAAACGACAAACAATGTCGAAAAACGAATGGTAAACAAGTGTTTATTGACCATGATAGACCATTGATAGTGAGGAGGCGCAGAAAAGGGGCGGAGTTTGCATGAACTAGTAAACAAGTCCGTTCCCACGGGGTTGTAAACATCTCTGTGCCTCCTCACTATCAATGGTGTATCATGGTCAATAAACACTTGTTTACCATTCGTTTTTCGACATTGTTTGTCGTTTTTTTACATCTATGAATAGGAAAAAAAACGTTTTTTTTTTGTCTTTTTTCTCCTATGAATAGGTCCATAAAAGTGTGTGTGTGGGATTAGAAGTTAAAGAAGAGTTGAAAAGGTAGTGACCAGCCCCCAGCGCCACGTGTCGACACTTCCTTCAATGTTTTATAAAGAATCGGTTAGACTGCGTGCGTGGAGATGACGGATAAGAAGGAAACACTTGGAAATGAGACAGGCAGCGAGAGATAAAGTGAAAAACGGAAAGATGCCAAATTCCGACAAAAACACGAGCGACTAAATGGCTATTAGCCATTCGGCCCAAGTTTGAAGCGGATATAGCGGCAAACGGGAGTTAGCCATGGGGCCTGCAGCAGGCACATGAATTTGCAATATGCCCCAAAAATGCCCAGAAATACCCAGTTTGACGCACGGCCTCCCAGACTCCCAACGCGCCAATCAATCACTGACGCATTTTTGGTGTTGGCGCACTAATCGACGCGCCGCGCCTTTGAGAGAATTTAAATTATTTCCGCTGTTTTAGTGCTTTTTTTCATCAAAATCGCACTGTTTTTTCATGTTCTCGTGGACTTTTTTGGTGAGTATTTTTTTTTGAGTATTTTTTTAAATGTAATTCAAGTGTTATTTTAGATTTCTCATGGACCTATTCACAAAACCGGAAAAAAAGGAAGAAAACAGCAAAAAATTCAGGGAAAATTCGGAGAATGCTCCGATTCACCTGAAATTTTGGGAAATATTGGAAAAAGTTCTCCTGTACACGCTCAAAAAATTTTGGAACATAATATCGATTTTTTCTGAAAATTTTTAAAATCGATATTTTGGTCCGAAATAGTTTGAGCGTGTACAGGATAATTTTTTCGAATATTTCCCAAAATTTCAGATCAAGCGGAGCATTCTCCGAATTTTTTGCTGTTTTCTTCCTTTTTTTCCGCTTTTGTGAATAGGTCCATCATTCATCGGGAGCTGCGTTCAACATGAACTTGGAAACAAAAACTGCGAAGAAGAGCGGTTAGTTGAACTAGATCATAAAATGCTTCTCCGCCATATTTTTTCAGGTTTTATGGAATTCAAAAAATCGATTCATAGCAAAACGACGAGGAAAACAAAGAAAGAAGTCAATATCGAGACATTTAAGAGCGTTTAAACCAAGAGGATCCAAGATCGTGAAGAAAATTGGAATTGGAAAGATGTTTCACTGTCAATTCCGCCTTGAGTATGCTGTTGTGCACAGATGCAAAACGAATGTTCAGCGAGTTGATCAGCGGATGAAATCCTTCTACTCCTTGTTCGCTGATGTGTCCCCAAGTACGGTGCAACCTCAGAAAAGGAACGAGATGGGCGCTCAGCAAATGTAACTTGGGTGTGACCGTTGCAAACGGCTGCGCTTTTTTGAGATTTCTTTCGATTCGACGGACGAGGGTTTCGATTTCGTCGAGTTGACCGTCAGTTTTGTACTCGTTGTTCGCTGTCGACATCAAGTCTGCCAAGTCCATCATCACGTCTCGCATAAGTTCCAAGTTGTCGGAGGCATTTGTGGGGAAAACTTCGTGAATTTTGGCGATGTTTTCAGGACGGAGAATTTTTCGAGCTTGATTTCCGGTGAGTTGTTGGAAAAAAGCTCGCGAGTCGCACTTAATGGATCGTAGTACATGCTCTAATTTTTTTCTTGTAGGTCCGGAGAGTTTGTCCACTGTGTTCTCGAGTTTCTCCCGTTCTTCTACAATATCTTCAAGCACTTCTTCATCGCTATTCAACCGTTTACTGATGTCGTGGTGAGCCCTTTCAGTCAGCTTTTTCCTTTCCAGAATTGGTACCTGGCGCCCCTTGCGACACTCCATGCATTTACCAGGATTACGTTGGGCATTTTCAGAATCTTCTTCGGTGATGACACCAATGCACAGCCCATGGAAGAATTGGTTGCACTGGGAACACCGGACCATGTCGCACTTCGGAATGGCATCTTTTTTTGTTGCATTCGAAACGAAGCAGTACGCCGAGTTGCAAGACGATGGCGATTCCTTGGATTCCTTTCCGGTGGATATTGTCCTTTCAAGGACCGCCAGCATCTTATCCACAATTTCAAGCGAATGTTTTGAGGACAGGTATCGAGTACTGTAAAATTCCTCTTGGTCCATGAGGTTCTTAAGAGATTTACGTTGTTCTTTAAGACTTTCAGGGAGTGGTTCGCCAAAGTCTGTAATGTTGCAGATGGCATAACACCAATTCACAACGTAGTCTTGGATGACTCCGAGAAGAATGTGTAGTGGTGGCGGGCAGATACAGTCAGGAGATGTGTGGAGAAGCGGAGTTTTCAAATCATCTGGATGCCACGAATCCCCAATCGCACCGAAGTCGAACGTTCCCAGTGTCGCTGCATTCTGTCCTCGGTTCACCCAACTGAGTTTGCACAAGAAACAGGGAGTGGAACTGGACTGTCCTGGATGACCCAAGATCGCCGAGAGGAACTTGCAGTCCCCAACAGGAAACTGCAAAACATTTCTTGTCACTTCGACGCCATTCTCTTGGTATGTGATGTTCTTCAGATCGTTGAGCGCATGGAACAGTGGTCCAAAGTTGGTCTTCAGTGACATGTAATCATCATTGCCCTCATAGGAACCTGGAAAAAACCTTCGTTTCCAAGTGCCCAATGTTCCCGGCTCTCGGACGTTTCGAAAGTTTTTTGCATTTTGTCGTCGCGGTGTTTCATAAAATCATTTCAAAAAGCTTTTAAAGGAAAATTGCTCAAACACCGCGACGACAAAAGGCAGAAAAACTTTCGAAACGTGTCCCCCTTGTGCCTTACCGATCAATAAAATCCCAAGAGGATTGTTTGGATTGATCAAATTTCCGAAGACAACAACCAGTTTGGTAGTGGATCCACCCTTGTCTCCGCCAACTCCACAGACGATTGGTTCTCCCGGCTTCAAAGTCAAAGTTCCTCCTTCGTACTGCTGCCGAAGTCTCCTACTAATTAATGCTTTCAGGTCCTTTGCTTCGATATGCACAGTTTCCACTTCAACCTCTCGTGATCCAACTTTCTTCAATATGGTTTTCGCCGTGAAATGGTAGTTCTCCGTTGCGGAATTCTCCTTCTTCAGCTGATCAATTTTTTGGCGGGACACAAACACATCGAAACCCAACTTTTCCGTGAGGAATGCTTTAAACTCCTTCAGAAAACCATCAGACAGTTTCCACTTAACTGTGGCAAAGAAACTGTCCATTTCAGAGAGCACGAGATGAAAGTTATATTCAGGAGATTTCGAGATGTAATGAATGAGATCCACCAAGAAGTCATTCAAATTTTCCTCACCCACGGATCTTTTAAGACACTCGAGAGCTTTCTGACAACGAACATTTGTTGTGTCTCTTTTGTTTCCTTTGCAATAATCTTTCAGAGACGACCCACCCGTGGGTGAAATTGCGACAAGTTCAGCGAGCTTCCTCTCCAATTGTTCCATTTTTTTTCTTTGAACAGTGTCGAATGCCTGGATGTTTGCCCGAATGATTGCCGTCTGTCGTTTTTTCAGCTCCAATAACTCGGACTCCACTGTTTTCAGTTGCACTTTCAGCTGGGAGTTTTCTGTACGAAGGCCCGACACTTTTTCGTCAATCAAAACGGACGCCTTTTGTTTTTGACCGAGTCGGTCGCTGACTAGTTCTATCTCTCGTTGAAGGTTAACGATTTGCGACGATTTCCGAGCTATTTCGTCTGATATGTTGTCGCGGTCTTCTGTCACTAAACGTATCTCTTCTCGGAGATTTTCAGATTGTGCCACGTGCATCGCGAGATCGTTTCGGAGATCCCTTTTGATGGCTTCATGACGACTTTCCAAGACTCCTCTTCCCTGTTTCGCACATATTTTTCGAGCCTTATCGGCTTTTTTAAGAGCTGGCATATCTGTTAACATATATTTGTACTTTTTCAGGTTTCCTTCAGTTCTCACCAACCTTATTAGTTTACTTCTGTTTTTCAACCGATTATTTTGTATTTTTCTCCAACTCAAATCTGGAAAATGCGGCTTGATGTTTCTACATATTTTGAAAAAAGTTTATTGTCGAACCGCTGCGACGGTCAACGCTTCATTGAATTTATAGCTTCGTGATGTTCCTTGTAGTTTCCAAATTTTTTCGTATGTTTTTGTATGATATCTTATGGGTGTAATGCACGAAATGGCAAAAAAGCGGCAATAAATTGCGCGAAAACTCGGAAAATTCTTAGGTTGACCTGAAATTTTGGGAAATAAAGGAAAAAATACTCACGGACATTCCCTGGTAATTTCAGACGGAAATATCGATTTTAAAAATTTTCAGAAAGAAATCAATATTTCGGTCTAAAATTTTGTGGGCAGGTCCGGGAGTATTTTTTCACTCTTTTCAAAATTTCCGTTCAAAGCATTTTTCAAGTTTTTCGCGCAGTTTTTTTTCCATTTCGTGCAAAACGCTTAGGCTTAGGCTTATCGATTCAATTTTCTTGCCGTTTTCATGTGAAAATTATGAAAAATAAAAACATTTGAGGTATGGCTTTAGATTTTCTGCGGGAAACCGGCAAGAAGTTTGAATCGATAATACTTTAAAGTGTTTTCATTGTAAAAATGATTTGTCCAAACCAAATTCATTCGGTTTGGGTCATAATCGGTAACATATTGCCTAATTTTCCCACGGGGTAAATAATCTATAATTTTCCATTATCCCACATTAAAAAATTACAGACTACATTGCCTGAAATTTTTCAAGTTGAAATCTAATCACGGTGATTTGTTTTGAAGTTGTCTCTTTTTGCTCGAAAACTAATGATATCTGATGCTCCTGTACGGTTTCCTCTTGAAAAAATAAGTTTTAAACAAGTATTATATGCGGAGACAATTTATAGAAACGTTTTAAAGAGTAAAAAGTGAGGTGGAGATTGAAATCAGCAACTTTCGAGCAAAAAAGTTAGGAACCTTCAAAAAAAAAATCATAAGAGATTGTGAAATTTTTAATTTGGAAAAATGAAACAAATATTATTTGGGGAAAATTAGGAAATATGTGACTGATTATGGCAAAACTTAATGAATTTGGTCTGGATAAATAATTTTGACAAAGAAAAAAAACAAACAGAAAGTAGGATTTCATACAAATAACGAAAAAAAAAGGAAGAAACAATTTGGAAAACGGAATGAAAATCACAGAGTTCAATGAAGCGTGTTTGACCGTCGCGTCGCTCCGGTCCAAACATACGAAGACGAAATACGGATAAAATATAACCAAAATTCATAAGAAGATAGTCTTGCTAATTTAATTAATAACTTCAAACTGCATCTCCTTCTCCTATTGTGAAAACAAAAAAATTGCAACGCGGTGTTTGCGTACTTTTGAAATTCAAATGGCAATGAGAGAAATAGCAAGGGAAATGAAGAGATTTGTTCCCTTTTCCATTTGAATTTTAAAAGTACGCAAACACCGCGTTGCAACTTTTTTGTTTTCACTATACAGGAGTTCAAATTCTTAGTTTTAACGCTTATTCGAAAGGTTTCACACTCCTCTTTATTTCGCCGAGAATCAAATCAAAAAAAAAGATATGGGAAAGCCAAAATATTTGGCGATAATTGAATTTTCAGTACTAAAACGAGAACAAATTTGAAAAACGAAAGTTCGCGCCAAAAGGAGCGGAGCGCGCTCAGTGGAGCGCGATTGCACTGCCTGGCGTGCTGGGAGGCCGTGTGACGGGCAATAAAAAAAATCATCACGCGTGAATTTACGATAAAAATCGCGCTTTCGTTACTTTGGAGAGTTGTAGTTTTTTTCGCGCGGGAGTCAAAAAATAGATTTTTGTTTGTCGGATTTGTTTGTTTGGAATTCAGTAAATATTTATTTACTAATCCCATTTTTCGAATTTTTAAAAAGGAATTTGGTGTGCTCGATCCTACGAAAATGCAAACACGCTCTGTCTCGTTTCTCTACGTCTCCATAGCCGTTTTTTGGCGTTCTAAACGCGCACAAAAACGAAGAGACGCAGAGAAAAACCTAGCGCGACAAAACCCAGAAAATCGGGAAAAGCTGACACGCGAAATTGCGGACAAGGCTCTTTTTTTTTTTCAATTTCAGAGCTCCTGACAAAATCGGGGAAAAATTGACAAAAACAGAGGAATGAGCCCTGCCCCTTTGCAAGTCTGCCGCACGAGTTTTGTAGTGCCGCTTTTTGACACATTTTCCCCTGTTTTGAAACGAATTTAATCGCAGATTGAATATTTCACGGAAAACGTGAAAAAAGCTACAAATTCAAACCAACTGACCAACTCGAAATGGGACAAAATAACATTTTTAAGAAAAAAAATGCTACAATTGTATGTTATGAATTACATGTTAATGTTTTTTGGTCGGCTAATTGTACATATGCATTTTTTTAACATCTCTCAAACTCATTTTCGCTGCGAGAATAAAATAAAGAAATGTTTGGGAGGAAAATCTCAGGGAATTATGGCTATTAGCCGTAAAATTTGGGGCGTTGGTTAAATTGGACAGATAAATCTAGTTTTCAAGGGATAACTGCCAGATAGCTGCCTACACGGGGTGCTGGCGAAGTGCGCTCAATTAAAAAAATCTTGGCATTGTGCCAAATTATGCTAATTTTTCGAGCAGAGAGCGTGTAAGCGAAGAGACGCAGAGTTGTCACGCGACGCAACCGCAACGCGTGGGCGTCGACAAAAAAAAATTCGTTTGAAAAAAAAAGGCAGTCGCCAGCATCCCGTGTGCATTTAATGTTTTCTAGACCTGCCTAAAATTCCTTGTGATGCATAATTTTCAAAAAAAATTATTTGTAAACGATTTTATTACATTTCGTTGTCATGAAATACTATTAATTTGCACATTAAATAAATAACAAAAAAAAACATTAAAAACCGTAATTGTTGTCAAAGTTCCTCAAATTCGTGCAAAATTGATATTTTTAGCAGTTTCCTGAAAAGAAATAATAATAGATTCACTTACTTTCCTTTTCCATGTCGATTCAGAAATTTCTCAAAAAACAATGAAAAAGTGTGCAAACACCACCAAGTCCTCAAAAATCGTTTCTGCTCTCCCTCTTCGTAAAAATTTTCCGCAGAATATTCCAGAATCAACAGAAATTTCTCGAAAAACAATGAAAAAGTAAGAAAATGTGCAAAAGCAGAGTCGAAAATTACAATTGAAAAGTTTAAGTGTGCAAACACCGCCAAGTCCGCAAAAACCATTGCGCACCGTACTCGAGCCTGAAAATAAAAGGAAGGAACATTGAAAATTCATCCAATTTTGCAGTGTATAATGTTTTCAAATACATTTTATGTTTTTTTTTTGTTGCCATCCAGTCTCTTCCTGATCTTGTACATTCGGCGGAACGGGGAAAAGAAAGAGAGAGAGAGAGAGAGAGAAAAAAAAAGAAAATCATCGGCTTTTTAAGTGCTCACCAAACACTTTGATTGGCACAGCCAACGCCTCGTCTCGCGCACGCGCAAAACATCGATTGTACCTACATACCTACTTTTTTGAACTCTAAATTCCTCGTTTTTTGTATATGGCCCCGAACAGTTTATTACTCATTTTTCTATTCCTTCTCTTACGATTTTGCAATGGACAACCCAATCCGAGTGATGATCAAGAAAATCGAAAAAACCCAAGTCTCTGCCAATCGAATAACTGTGAAAACGGAGGAACGTGTCTGGTGGCGAGCAATGTGGCGGCCACTTCCACGTGTCCAAAAGACACCATTTACTATATGGGATCGTGTTATCTTTTTGATAGTACGCCAAGGAATTGGAATGATGTAAGAGCGTCAAAACACCACATTTGCTTTTAAAACTACGCATAGTATTATTTCTCTATGCTTTAAGTTCTAATGTGTCTATTTAAGAACAAATATGGAGTTTACATAACCCTTTCTATCCGATCTATTATACTTTTATTGCCCAATTTAGGCAGCCCTCTACTGTAACAAAATGAGCGGAGGAGCCAGCCTTCCGCTGGTCGAATCCACAGACGATCAGGCGTTTTTCGCGGGCTACCTGCAAGCAATGATCCCATCGGAACTACGTAAGTGATATTATGTGTTCGCCACGTAGTAACACTTCGCGGTGAATTGAGAGAAAAACATTATGTTTCCATTTACCGCAAAGTCTCATCAAACGCGCCTTATAGCATGTCTGCGTCTCCGCAATGTAGAGCGTTCAAAAATGACCAGTTTTTCCTAGCATCCGGAATCCGCCCGGTTCCGAATGGCATCTGGACAGCTGTACGCGGCGTCAACAACGTCACACGACCCTCCTGGGTGTACTATCCCGGCTCTTTTCTCATCACCGACACATTTTGGGCATCGCAGGAGCCAAACATTTACGTGAACTACAACGAAGTCTGTGTGGCACTCGAATCGAGCAGTTTCTATCGCGAATGGACGACCGCGTTGTGCAATGTTTTGATGTACACGGTGTGCAAGATTGCGCCGATGCGATTAGACGAGAAATACGTGGCACAATGTGCGTGTCCGAATGGATATGGTGGAGTGAATTGTGAAATTCGGTCGGAGGATGAGACAACGCGGAAAACGTGTGGCAATCGTGATTTTCAATTTTCTTGCGATAATAATCAGACGATTGTTGTGGATTATGCTTCTTTTGGAGCGCAGGTATTAGTTTACCGCGCAAACTTTGCAAACACCGCGTCATTCTGTCGAAAATTTCAAAAATTAGTGTGAAACTTTGGGAAATAGTGTCATATTGACAAAAACATGGCTATTAGCCGTTGAAAACGGCTGTTAGCCAATACTGACACCCAGCTCGAGCCTAATCGGCTATCGACGCGCGTTTGAACGGACTTGACGCGAATTGGACTGGACGACAAACGAAAAATAGTCATCAAAAACGACTAATAGTCATCGAATTCGGCGCCTGTGCCACATAAATTTGACATACACTCTGAAATCGAAGGCAGTTAGCCGTTTTTAATGGCTAAATCTCGCTTGTACGCCGATTGTCACCAATCTTTCGTTAAATCCTAGCGAAATTGAGCCCGCCGATTATTGCCGAACTCACGCCGATCGCCGAAAAATCCCTGACATGATCAAGTATTTCGGAAAGAACGAAATATTGAATTTAACGCAAAAAAATCAATAATTTAGATATTGCATTTTGTGCCTAAAAAAATGTTGACCAATTTTCCACATTTTCGCCCAATGTTTTGTCCTTTTTTTTGCATTTCTCAACACTTTTTGAACATTCTGAAAATTTATTGTTAAAACGATCAACTTGCCTGATTTTTTTTCGCATTTTTTGCCATCAAATTGACAAAATAAATGTGAATTTTTCCCCATTTTTTCGTTTATACCACCAAAAAACCTGAAATTGAACACTTTTCTTAGTCCTGAGCACGTAAAATACATGAAAAATAGAACGAAAATTCAGGAAAAACGAGAAAAATTATAAAAGCGGCTGAAAATAAACGAAAGTCCTTTTTTTTTGGAAATTCAACAGTTTTCAGTCACGAACACGTAAAGTACATCAAAAACTAATTGTAAGCGGAAATGAAACATAAACGTGTAAAAACAACAAAAAATTAAAGAAAAAAGAGAAAAACCCTGAAAATTAACAAATAAATCAAAATCCGCGCAGAACCGCTGCAAAATATGTTCGAGGGGTGGGCGGGGTTTGAAATTTTAAACAATTTTCATGTCGCAACCAAAAAAAGTACAATAAATCGCGAAAAAAACACAAAAACCAAAAAAAAACCTCAAAAACTGATCTCTGCACAGACGAAAAATTCGCCGCGGTGTTTGCAGACTTTGCGCGTCATATCCGGTGTTTTCGCCATTTTACAAGGATTTAACCGTTTTTCGGGCAATTTAGGAAAGTTCAATGTGCAACCAAGCAAGCCAATCTAAAGAGCAAACATGCTCGAACGTGAACTCGCTGCAAACGGTAATCAACGCGTGCCAGGGCCTACAATCGTGCGAAATCAAAAATCTGACGAGCACATTCTCAAATACGCCGTGCCCCGTGGCTCAGGAGCAGTTTTTGGAGACGCGGATGCGTTGTGAACTTGGTAAAAATGACAACAAAAAAAAAGAAAAAGAAAAGAAAACAATTTTCTTCCAGAAAAAGAGCCAATAGCTTGCTCGTCTGACACAATTTCATACACTGGACGCTGCTACAGTATTACATTTGAGACGAGCGAGAAAAAACAAAAAACCCTGGACGCAGCCGGCCAGTATTGTGCACAAAATGTATTTAAGTCTAAATATTGTGTTTTCAAACGAGTCGGCTATCCCTTTTTTGTCTGCGTCTCTTCATATATTTAGCACTGAGAAAAGCAGAAATAAGTGGGCGGAGTTTCGTTTTCTCATGATGAAACTAAACTCGATTGAAAACACATTAGTTAGAAACTTTTTAAATGGAATTTTGTTTAGGGCGGTTCTCTGATAAGTACTGCACCAAATGATGAGCTGCTCGGGTTAATAATGGAGAAGGTGAAGGGTGAGACGAAGAAACCGATAAATTTTTGGATTGGAGGCCCGGAAAAGTAAGAATCAGGGTACATGGGCTAGGGCATATTAGAGGAACCATCATTTTACAGCTGCCGCCTGCTCGTCGTATCTGGCTCCTCCTCCTCGTACTCTGAATGTCCCCCATCGTCCACAGCCAACTTCATCTGCTCTACCGTACCCGGTGCATCGATTCTGGCTTCTCGAGCCTCTGAATCGGCTCCAATCTCGCTAGATACTCAAACTATGGCTCGTCGCGAAGTGTACACTGGCGTTCAACCGTAAGTGGGAGGGTATTACCCCCCCCCCCCCCCCCATGTACATATTTGCCGAATATCGCCAAGAACCGGTTGTGGTGACGCGATCGTCTGCGTCTCCGCTAATTGCACGCTATTTGGAGGCAGCGGCGGGGTGAGGGCTTCGTCTGGCAGCAGTAGCAGCAGCAATGAATGAGTCACACTCACTTCCTCCCCCTATTAGATTTATTTACCCCACACCATTTTTCACAAAAAAACACTGGCATATGAGAGCCATATATTTATTATTTATTCCGTATCTTTTGAGCCTTACTGTACTGGCGACGAGTGACGTGGGCAAAGATGAAGAAAGGTTGGGTATCTCTCAAACTTTTGCAAAAAGTTTAGCCAAAAGTTTGACCAAAGTATCCAAATCTTCAAAACTAAAACTCAAAATTACAGACCAAGTGTTCCGGACTCGATAAACAAGCCGCGATATTGCAAAAAACAGAAAAAAGATGGCAAGTTATATTTTTGGTTTCGAGTCTAATTAGAAGCAACCCAAGTCTAGATAAGAGCTTTTTGAGTACGCACCCCACTTTGAGGCAGTTCTGACACCTGTTGCAAATTTTCAGGATAATCAGAGAATTTTGGAGTTTTTCGAGTCTAATTAGAAGCCTTTTGAGTCGAATAAGAAGAATTATCTTGTCTAACCGGAAATACTACGGTTCTAATTTGAAGCTATTTTTAGTCTATTGTGTTTTCAATCGACTTGCGACATGAGAACGCGAGACTCCGCCCACTTGTTTGTGCGCGACCACGCGAACACAGTGATATTTGAAGAGACGCAGACAGAACGGTGAATGCAGACTTGCGTTTTCATGTCACAAGTCGATTGAAAACACAATAATTAGAATAATTCCGCATCTAATTTGAAGACATTAGAGTCTAATTATAAAAATTCAAAGTCTTTCAATCGAGTTGCAGCATGAGAACACGAAACCCCGCCCACTTATTTGTTCGCGACCACGAAATCACAGTGCTATTTGAAGAGACGCAGACAAAAAAGGGATAGCAGACTCATTTTTCATGCTTCAACTCGTTTGGAAACACAATAAAAACATTTTTAGTCTAACTAGAAGCATGTGGAGTCGAATTAGAAGCTTTCCATATCAAATTAGAAGCACTTAAATTTACACAAAATTAAAACCGAATCAGACACAAAGAAATCTTTCCAGGAATCACCTACGAACAAACACGAGCGTGCATGCAAAGTGAACAGCCATGCCCCGATCCGCAAGACGTGGAAGGTACAGTAACCCGTTACTGTAACTGCCAAACTGCCACGTGGGAAAGCCCGGACACCACCAATTGCACCCATCGTTGGGTGGTCGAAATGGAAAACGCGATCAAAGAGAATCAGCAAGTTGAGGATATAAGCTCGACGGTGAACCGGCAGTTAAAGTGAGTCTTACAACGACGCTTCAAAATAACGCGTTGTGTGTTGTTTACCGCGGCATGTACGCAGCAAAATAGATCCGCAAACACCGTGGCGTAAAAATGCAGAGTGTGTGTGTGTGTGTGTACCGACACTAAAAATGACGTCATAAAAGTGTATAATTTTGGTTTCAAAAGATAAAGAATTTTCTGGAGAACTTTGAGGCAAAGTTCCATAAAATTCTAAGAGACAGTTTTCGAGAAAAAAATTAATTTTTCTGAAAAAACATTTTTTTCAATTATTTTTTGGAATTTTTCTCGAAAATGGCGTCTTAAACGGCTATACTATTAGTGTCAAAAAATAAAGAATTTTGTAAAGAACGCCTTGACAAAGTTTAATACAATTTCCAGAAACACGATCCAACGCCAACTCTTCGGCGGCGACATCACCGGCACTGTCCGCCTGAGCAACGACATGCTCGGCCTGGCCCGCAACCAATTCGACGTGATAGACGATCGTAACGTTCGGGAGACAAAGGCGCGAAATTTCACCCAAAATCTGGGCGGCTCTGGCGATCAGCTCCTTTCGCCCGTTGCCGCAACCGTCTGGGATCAATTGTCGTCGCGTGTTAGAATTCAGCACGCTGCCAAGTTGATGAGTGTTTTGGAGCAGTCTGTGTTGCTGTTGGGTGATTATATGACGGATCGCAAGCTGAATTTAGCGTATGTTAATTGGGGTAGGTTTTTTTCTTTAAAAATTGGTTAAAAGTTGCAAAAACCGACAAAAAATCAATAAACATTTTGAACGTGCTCCACCGATGACGCGCCCTGAGAGACGTTAGATAGTTAGACAAAGCCCATGAGACGTTAGACAGTTAGACAAAACTGCAATAGAACGCAGACATTTGCAAAAATCCATTAAAACTTGCAATAACCAGCTACAGTTTGAAAAAAAAAACAGTGACAAAAACAGGCAAAAATCGGAAAAATTGGTGAAAAATTGGTGAAACATTTCGAAAAAAACAAACAAAAATTTGCAAAAATCGGAAAAATCGGTTCAAATAATGCAAAAATCCGTTAAAATACAGTGAAAATCCATTAAAAAACGACAATAAACAGCTATAATTCACAAAAAATCTGCAAAAATTGACAAAAAATCGGAAAAATCGGTGAAAAATCGTTTAAAAATTGCGAAAAATAGATAAAAAGTTGCTAAAAACTACAAAAATCCGGTAAATTCTTTTAAAATTCCATTAAAAACCGGCTATGACCAACTATAATTTGCAAAAAATTGGCAAAAATTGCAAAAGTCGATAAAAAAAATTGACAACAATCGATAAAAAATCGGAAAATTCGGTGAAATATTGTAAAAATCCATTTAAAAATGGCAATAACCAGCTGAAATTTGCAAAAAAAAAAAATTAAAAATCGGCAAAAAAACGGCTAAAAATTGCAAAAACCGGTTTTAAAAAATGCTTAAAATCAAAAAAAATCGCTGAAAAATTGGAAAAGTCGGCAAAAATCGGTTTAAAATTGCAAAAAACCCGGCCAAAAATTGGTAAAAACCGCTAAAATCGATGAAAATTCTAATTTTTATAGCCATGGAAGTGGAACTATCAGAGCCGGAACTTCAAAAAACCACAGGACAAGGACCGAATGTTCAAGACGATTCTGGAATTTTGATGTTCGAAATTTTCCGATTTTTAAAGAAGGCAAACATGGCCAGCGCATTTCTGCGTCTCCACAGTGCAGAGCATTGTTCTGTCAAGTTTAACTATTGTTTTTAATCGACTTGCGTGAGAACATGAGAACGCGAAACGAAACTCCGCCCACTTATTTGTGAGCGACCACGCGAACATATTGTTATTTGAAGAGACGCAGACAGAACAGTGAATGCAGACTGGACTTGCGTATTCATATCGCGTGCAAAACTGGAGACGCAGAGAAGCGAAAAAATGTTCAATAACGTAGCTATCAAAATCTGAAAATCTCACATTTTTAAGGGCCATGTCAGTCACTCCAGCCGCCACAGAGCCCGCCAACCAGCCAATCGATTTTCCGTCTCTAAAACTCTCACCAACAATCACCCTTCCATCCGCCTCAATCCTCAGCTCAATCTCACCTGTGGCTCCGAGCCCGAACGTCCTTACGGCTCAAAACGATGCCACCTCAGGATCAGCAGGTTCACCAAACTTGAATCGAAACCCGATAAAACTGGGCACTTATGCGTTCGCCGGATTCGGACAACTGCTCAACAACGCCGACAATCGCACCATGATCAACAGTCAGGTGATTGGAGCGTCGATTGAGAATGCGACGCGCAGTGTGAATCTTCCCGCCGATCATCCCGTCACATTCACCTTCCAACATCTTACGACGAAAGGCGTGTCGAATGCGCGGTGTGTTTATTGGGATTTGACGGAAAGGTAGGTGATAAATGGAAAGGGTTATTCAAAATAGTGCTGCTATTTTCAAAACCCTAAAGCTTCACCATTTTTTGACAAAAGTTCTTCGTTTTTAGCTTAAATTAAAGACTTTATCCTGAATAATCAGAACATGATTCGTATTGCTCGAAAGAAGTCGAATAATGCAAGTGCGCGTCGTCCAACGGTGCGCGTTTGCTCTATTCGCCTCCTTTCGAGCAATACGAATCATGTACTGATTACTCACGATGAAATCTTTATTTTAAGCTAAAAACGAGGAGCTAATGTCAAAAAATGACGGAGCCTTAGGGTTTTGAAAAATAATATACAATGCCCGTGTGTTTTGGTGTCACTATTTCGAACACCCATGATAATTCCAATAAAAACCCATTTTTCAATTGTTTTTCAATCAATTTTGAGCCTAATGTTCAAAAAAACACAAAAATAGCTTTTTATCCTGAACCTGATGGGTTACGGTGAGCAGTCCGTGCCATAAAATACGGCCAAAATTAGTTTAGTTCAAAATGTGTCATTGGGAACGCATGGCATTTACGAATAGCCCCTCAAAATCGCAAAACAAATAAAATTTTGAAGTTGTCCAAAAGGAGTACACGAGGTCTAGAAATCGATTTGCCGTAAAAACAAAAAAAAAACTCTAGAATGCCTCATTGATCATCCATGAGTTCAAAATGGGGCATATTAGAGGCATAGTGACCTAAATTGAAGACTCGCCGAATTTCAAAGATCTTTGTTGCTAAATTACTTCTAATTTAGCAAATGGTCAACAAATGGCTGTACACTAGTGTCCACGTCGCTGAATTCCACACAATGTTCTTGCACCCATTTGACCAGGTTTGCCCATTCGCCAAACACTGGCCACGTCATCAATCAATCTTTTTTCTACAGTTTCGCCATTCTCATGGACGTGTCCGGTCAAGTCGGTCAGTTTTCCGGTGGTCTCGCTTCTGCCCTGGACGTCGTCTCCACCATCGGTTGCGCCATCTCGATAGTGTGTTTGGCGTTGAGCTTTTGCGTGTTCACCTTCTTCCGCAATCTGCAAAATGTGCGCAATTCAATTCATCGAAATCTCTGTTTGTGTCTTCTCGTTGCCGAGCTCGTTTTTGTTATAGGTATGGCTTTTTTTCGGTCAAAATTGGTGAATTTTGACGTTTTTTGCGATGTTGGGCGTCAAATCTAGTGTTTAGTCCGCAGTGTACCACATCTGATGCAAAAAAATAAGCTTTTATGTTTTTCAGACTTTTTTCTACTTTTTCAGCGAGATTTAGTACATTTTACAACTGAAAAGTTTGAAAAACTGAACTTATTGCAATATGCGCGTCAGATATCGTGTTTAGTCCGCAGTGCACCATATTTGACGAGCAATACCAAAATTTGGCTTTTTGCTCCATTTCACCTAAAAAATTCGCTAATTTCGTCACTATTTGCTCGAAAAATCTCTAATTTTCCAACGCGCGTCGAATCTGATGTTTAGCCCGCAATGCAGCATAATTGACGCGCAGAAAACAAATGTTATGTTTTTAAGACTTTTTTCCACTTTTTCAGTGAGATTTTGCACATTTTACCACTAAAAACTTTGAAACACCGCAATTTTTGCAAATTGCGCGTCAAATCTGATGTTTAGTCGGTAGTGCGCCAAATTTGACGCTCACTACCAAAGTTTTGGTTTTTGCTTTCTTTTACCTTAAAAATTTGCTGATTTTGTCATTATTTGCTCGAAAAATCTCTAATTTTGCAAAAGGCGTCAAATCTGGTGTTTAGTCCGCAATGCACCATATTTGACGCGCAAAAAAACAAATTTTATGTTTTTGAGACTTTTTCAGTGAGATTTTGCACAATTTACCACTAGAAACTCTAAAAACTGAACCTTTGCAATATGCGCGTCAAATCTGGTGTTTAGTCCGCAATGCACCCTATTTGACGCGCAACACCAAAATTTGGGTTTTTGCTTTATTTTAACTTAAAAATTCGCTAATTTCGTCCTTATTTGCTTGAAAAATCTCTAATTATGCGATGCGCGTCAAACCTGGTGTTTTGTCCGCAATGCACCATATTTGACGCGCAAAATCAATTTTGACTGTATTTCTTCAAAATTTTTACAAATTTTGCACTTTTTGCGCGACGATTTTTAGGTTTAGTGCTGTTTGGCAAAAAAATTGATTTTTTTTAGGCATGGACCGAACTGGAAACCGTACCGGATGCGGAGTGGTCGCCATCCTGCTTCACTACTTTTTCCTCGCCTCTTTCTGCTGGATGCTTTTAGAAGGCTACCAACTCTACATGATGCTCATACAGGTTTTCGAGCCAAACCGTACTCGAATTGTGCTCTACTACGTCTTTTGTTATGGTGCTCCGGCAGTGGTGGTCGCAATTAGTGCCGGGATCAGGTGGCAGGACTATGGAACTGATACGTAGTAAGTGCATTTTCGCGTCGATTGGCGTGTTTGCGTAGATGTGGACTTTGGTCCGCAAACAACGTGACGTGATACTGCAGACTATGTGTGTGTGTGCCACCAAAAAAAGAGGTTTTTGTTGAAATGTAGAATTTTTTGGAGAAGGTTGTGGCAAAGTTTCAGGAAGTTCTAACTAACAGTTTTTGAGAAGAAAAAAATTTTTCTGAAAAATTTTTTCTTTTTTGAATTTTTTTTCTCAAAATTTTGAATTTTTCTCAAAAATGACGTCATAAACCGTATATAACTTTGATATCAAAAAATGTAAAATTTTCTGGAGAACTTTGTGGCAAAGTTTGAGAAACTTTTAAGAGAGTTTTCGAGAAAAAAAACATTTTTTGCCTGAAAAAATTTTTTTTAATTTTTTTTTTCTCAAAAATGACAATGACGTCATAAAAGCTTTTATCTTTAATGTCAAAAAATGTAGAATTTTCTGGAGAAAGTTGTGGCAAAGTTCTGGAAACTTCTAAGAGACAGTTATTGAGAAAATTAAAAAAACATTAACAAAATAATAATAATTTTCCATTTACAGCTGCTGGATCAACACCTCAACCCCCACACTCTGGGCGTTTATCGCCCCAATCATTGTCGTAATCGCAGCCAATATAATATTCCTGCTAATCGCTCTCAAAGTCGTTCTCTCCGTCCAATCCAGAGATCGCACCAAATGGGGCAGAATCATCGGTTGGCTCAAGGGCTCTGCCACGTTGCTATGTCTTCTGGGCATCACATGGTTATTTGGTTTTTTGACAGCAGTAAAAGGTGGAACTGGCACCGCATTTGCCTGGATATTCACCCTTCTCAATTGCACCCAGGGAATTTTCATATTTGTGCTCCATGTGGTGCTCAATGAGAAGGTACGAGCAACGATTGTGCGCTGGCTTCGCACCGGAATCTGCTGCCTGTCAGAGTCTAGCAGCGCCGCGTACAATAGCCGATCGTTTTTGAGCAGCCGACAACGAATTCTGAACATGATAAAGGTGAACGGACATAGTTATCCGAGCACGGCGAGCACGGATGACAAGGAGAAACAATTGACGCCGATCACAAAGACCACGGATTGGCTGAGCAGGCTTCCTAGCCCTGATTCGGTGTCTGTTCCGGAAGAGGTAGAAGAAGAAGAAGAAGATGAGCATCGAGTGGAAATTCACGTTACGGTATCCAATAGCCACGCAAACAACGAAATTGAGCGGCAAAGCCACGCGTCCTCAGATCCACGTGGCTCTCAAACAATCGAAGTGACACACGTCGAGAAAAAGGCGCCGGTGAAGCGAAGAAAATTCCCGCTTGGCGCGAAGCAGAGCGAACGCGGATCACAGCATCGGACTGGACCGCCCGACTCGCCCACTGTTAAGGAATATCGATTTTAAACGTGCTCCACCGATGACGCGCCCCGCGCTGTGAGAAACGTTAGACAGTTAGACAAAACTTAAATAGAACTGCTACCCGCAAAAATTGCAACAAAAAACTCCAAAAAAATTTTTTTCTACCAGTCCCAAATTGCGCCTTATCAGTTCTATGCCGTAACAGTTCTATAGCTTAGCAGTTCTAGGTCGTAAGGGTAACAGTTCTAGCGCCTTATAAGTTTTAAGCTGTATCATTTCTATAGCGTAACCGTAACAGTTCTAGCTCCTTAGCAGTTCTAAGCTTTATCAGTTCTATAGCGTAGCAGTTCTAGTTATTAACCCTAATGGACCTATTCAGCCCAGGAAAAAAACCGATTTTCGCGGTTTTTTCTCTATGCAAAATTGAGGAAAAAAGACAAAAAACTAAAGTAGTCGGAGGTTTTTTGACGTAAACAACTTATCGTGTCGAGACCGGTCGATGAATAACTCCATGCGCCTTTAAATTTCAACCGAATTCCCATTGAAAATTAAAGGCACATTGCATTTTTCACTGCCGGGTTTCGGCGCGATGGGTTTTTTTCCTGGAAAACAACCTGCATAGGGAAAAAACCGCGAAAATCGGATTTTTTTTCCTGCACTGAATAGGTCCATAACAGTCTTCTGCTGTAACAGTTCTAGTGGGGTAACAGTTCTATTTGGCAACCGTATCAGTTCTAGCGCGTAATCGTAACAGTTTTATGCCCTAACAGTTCTAGGTTTTAGCAGTTCTATTCTGTAGTTTTGCAGTTCTATACCGTATCAGTTGAATTCTAGAACGAAGCAGTTTTACGTCTCAATTTTAACTGTTCCATGATGTAACAGTTCGATTCTAGAGCGTACCAGTTCTAGCGCGGTAACAGTTCTAGGCCGTAGCAGTTCTAAATCTTAACTCTAACAGCTCCATGCTGTAACAGTTCTATAGCCTAGCCTAGCCGTCCCAGTTTGTAGCAGTTCTATGCCGTAACAGTTCCATGCTGTAAAAGTTTTAGGCCGCAACGGTAGCAGTTCTATTCTATAGTGTAGCAGTTCTAGGTCTCAAATGTAACAGTTCCATGTTGTAAAAGTTCTATAGCCTAGCCTAGCGGTTCCAGTTTGTAGAAGTTCTATGCCGTAACAGTTCTATTCGACAACCGTAAAAGTTATATGCCCTTGAAGTTCCAAGCCATATCAGTTCTAGCGCGACAACAGTTCTATACCGCACTAGTTCTAGAGAGACGTCAGACACTCTCGCGTCATCGGTTGCGTGCAAAACGCCCCTCCTCCCTGTTTTACTGATAAGTATGACACTTTATTGCTCACTCGAACGATCTATAAAACTCCGATCTCGACCCCTTTAATAACTTATTGTTTTCCCTTTTTCTTATTGTTCATCTTTTCACCTCACTCATTCACTCACTCACTACAGTACCCAATATCAATGAATTGGTTATTTCTACTTTTCTCCACCATTTTCTATCTGATAAATGACACCGAATCAGACCGCCTGACTGCGCAACAAAACAAGATTCTAAAAGCAAACTGTGGCCGCTACGTGCCAGGTTTTACGTCTCTGAACAGCCATCGAACAAGACCATCATCGGAAAACTTTAAAGTGCTTTACGGGAAAAAAGTTGAGCTTGGTGTAGCGCCATGGGCGATTTCGATAGCTATGAAGAAAAAGAAAAAGTCTGAGGACCAGCCTGAGCAATATCTGCAACATGGCACAGGGACCCTCGTCTCTCCCTGGCACATTGTCAGTGCCGCGCATCTCGTCGGTGTCAGTTCCGATCCGCTGCCAAACTGTGAGACCGGCGATATGAAGAATGCACATTTCATGAACAACTTCAACGATTTTGTCGCGTTTATCAATGTGACGTGTGCCACGCCGGAGGCTTGTGAGTCGGTGGACAAGAGGGAGAGGTTCGAGCCGATTCAGGTGAAAGCGGTGAGTGGAATGTTTTTAAAAGAAGCATTTAAATTGAAACATATGATTTTTAAAGAGTTTGGGTCAAGCGGAGCAGTTTTTGCTGAGTAACATCACTTTGAGTCCGATGGAGACCATGATACTAAAAAGGCTGTAACTCTGCTAAAAATGACACAAACAACCCTGACTTGGCAAAAATCATGTTTTTAGGTTTTTTCCTAAAATTTAAAAAGGGGAATTTGAGTTTTGAAAATTTTGAAAAAAAAAAACTTTTTTTAGATCGAAAAAAAAATTTCCTTTTTTCACTTTTATTTCTCATTTTATAAAAGGAATAATGTGAGTTGATTCTTTTCATTCTGTAGTGGGGGTGGATTGTTCAATCGGTGGGGGCCGATTGTAATACCAGGTGGGGGGTCATAGTCCTAGTGGGCGGCGGGGGGTGAAGCTATACCCGCTAAAAAGGGGGGGGGGGGTTAAGGTTAAAGAATACCTATGCTTTAACTTTCGCCCCCATTTACACTGGTGGGGGGCACATATAACATGGACTCATGTTACAATCAACCCCCCACAACAATCACCCCCCACCAGACCTCCGGGTTTCAAAATGTACTTTGGTGGGGGGCAAGGAGTGTTTGTGGGGGGTGGTATGTGTGTGGGGGGCGATTGTAAAAAAAAAACTTGGCGAAAATCATGTTTTTAGGCATTTCGCAACAATTTAAAAAGGAAATTTGAGTTTTGAACATTTTGAAAAAAAATGTTTTTTGGGGTAAAATTTTTTTGAAAAATTTTTTTCCAAAGTTTTAAAGAAAGCAACAAATAACAATATCCCTAGACGCAAAGGGATTTATTGTTAAACATGTCCTTTTTTGTCTTCGCCTCTTCAAATAGAACTGGTCGAATAAATGGGCGGGGTTTCTCTTTTTCGTGCTGCAACTCGATTGAAAACACAAATAAATTTCTTTATCTAATTTTAAAAATTTCCATTCATTCAAACAAAGCCATCTTCAACAGTTACCACCGGAATAGGCTCTTGGCTCATGTCCTGATCAACCTCTCTTTTGAGAAGTAACGCAATAAACTCCTTCTCCGAGATTGTAAAAAACAAGTGATCCGCATCATTTTCATACTCGGCCAGATCAAAAGAGTTGTCGTGAAGAATCCAGACGGGATTTTCATGTGCTTGGAGATACGGATGAGAGCCCTTGTTAAACGTTTCCTTGGAAGGCATTGCCGGGAGGAGGACCGCGCCAAGCTTCGGAATAAGGGTTGCCAATGTGAGGACTGGAATCAATTAAGAATTATTCGATTAAGAACCCACCCCCCCCCCCCCCGCCTCAACCTACAATAAGGACACTCCTGCATAACCACAAGCAGATAAACTCCTTGCAAGTACGGCATCGTCCCCTTTGCCATAGCCTGAGTCCATGGAAGTACTGCATTTTTGTAGAGGACATCATTGTACTTGACATCGTGAATCAAATATTTCTCATCGTTTTCTATCAATCTTGGATTCTGGAGACAATCGGTCATCCATTGCTCTTTCACTATAATTACTCCACGGAATATCCATTGGAGAACTTCAAAGTCATTCGTCTCCAAAACACCATCGGTTGTTGTGTGACATATGCAGTGTGTGGTAGTCGGTAGAGCTTCGTTAGAGGTCTGAAAAATAATCCAACGATACGTTAATTTGAATTCACATACTATGTGCTGAAACTTATCCATAAACATGTCAGTCAGCTCGTCATTCGTTCTACTCTCCATAAAAATGTGGTAGGATGAGACGGGAAACTCTTGCGGCACTCGAATGCGATACTTTTTCTTACAAAGCCTTTGATAAACCTGAGCAGTTTCTCGGTATCGATTCGCCACTTTTACTTCCATGGCTTCATAATCGTTTTCTTTCGGAAGCATCTGTTCCGCAGTCTTGTTCTGATAGTTAAGCAGCGAACGATCGGCGCCATGGGTTATCAATATTTGCACAATTTCAGGAAAGCCACGTTTTGTCGCAGTGTGAAGAGCAGTGTTTCCGAATTCTGAACATAATTCACAAATATAGTAAAGAAAATAAAGTTAGTATGAAACTGACGGCTATAAACATTTACATACGCTCCT
Source organism: Caenorhabditis japonica (assembly GCA_963572235.1). Taxonomy (NCBI): domain Eukaryota; kingdom Metazoa; phylum Nematoda; class Chromadorea; order Rhabditida; family Rhabditidae; genus Caenorhabditis; species Caenorhabditis japonica. Next base: position 16,852,129 of record OY754343.1, on the reverse strand, counting down.
CGTACAAGCGCTTTCTTCAAATTGACAGGATTTACCTCACGAGCACAGTCTATCACCACATTTGTACCTTCCACAGTGTCCATGAATAACTGAATGTTACATATTTAGTTTCTAGGGTATGCGTATGTATATTCCGTTGTTTCTGATACCTTTCTTATATACACCGCCACCAGGCTTGGTCGGAATCAAAAAACGGAAATTCCGCTTTTCCGACGTTTTTTTCGGAAAATATTTGTTGGAAAATTTGCCAAAAATGATTGGGAAAGTGCGGGCTTTTAGGTGCCGCTACTATGTACAAAAAAAATTCCTCAAAACTGAATTTTTGATAGTTGCCGGTGGCAGTAATCCCGCCGCAACTCCGGCGTTTTTAAAGTTCAGACGCGCTGGCATGCAACGACGTTCCTATGTTCCACCGCGCGCAGTTTAGTCTGAGCGCTTTGAATATGAGTTCCGAAGCATTTATCGATGCACGGAAAGTTCAGCGGTAACGCGCCGGGAGCATGTGTGACACTTCAATTTGGCGACCGGAGAGAGCTGGGCGGAAGCATGCTTTGTGACGGGATTTTTTGTGATTTAAATGCTAAAGGTGAGCAAAAAAAGTGAGAAAATGTTACCGGTAGCCGATTAAACACTCACAAGGATCGTCTTCCGGGTTCCCTTGGAAATTTCCGATTTTGTAATTTTCTCTTCCGATGTTCCTACGGAATTTTGAATATTTCGTTTTTGTTTCCGAATTTCATCCTCGTTTTCGGGTGCTACCTCGGAATAGAACTGAATTGTAATAGAACTGCAGCGATATAAAACTTGCTTCGCAATAGAACCGTTCGGAATAGAACTGTTTGGTAAAGAACTGTAGCAAAATAAAACTGTTTTGGAATAAAACTGTTCGGAATAAAACTGTAGCGTTTTGGAACGAAATTAGCAATGGAGCGCGATTGCATTGCTTGTCCGTCAAGGCGGGCCGAGAAAAAAATGAGAAAAGTTTATTCAAAAAAACAACAAAACAAACAATTTTTGATGAATAGCTCAAATATAAAACTGTTGAAAAAAGCACGCGCATGAGAAATTCCAATATTTGAATGAGCAAGCAATGCAATCGCGCTCCATTGCTAATTTAGTTCCAAAACGCTACAGTTTTATTCCGATCAGTTTTATTCCGAACAGTTCTATTTCACTACAGTTCTATTCCAAAGTGGGTTCAATTTCGCTACAGTTCTTTTACGCGTCAGTTCTATTACGAGGTAGCACCCGTTTTCGTCATGTTGAAATTATATTTTTTAACAAGAAAACAAAGAAAAAAAAGAAAAGTTCGGAAACAAACGTTTAAAAAAGCGGGGGTTCTGTTAGTAAAGTGTCCATCTAATATAGGGGACCTTCTATTATAGGGTGTCTTTCTATTTTTCATTGGCAGCCCAGCACTGCCCTTCTATTATAGGGGTGCTTCAATTATAGGGGTTTTTCTATTATAGGTTTTACGGTATCAAACAAATCAAAATCGATGCAAAACGGCAAACAAAAACGAAACAAAAAATGTTTTTGAGTGCCCCACTGCCCCCAAAAGCGGGAAAGCGCCAGCAAGCTTAGCGCACTTTGCGTGCCTTGGCGCGCTTGCCGACGAGCGCTCATTTTCAACAGAAAATGTGGTTTTCTCAATTTTTTTTTATTCATTTGGAAACATTTGTGTTATTTTTTCTAGATACGTTTGTTTATAGATGTATATTCTACAATTTACGAGGTCGTGCAATGAAATCGGTGGAGAAATGAGGACGAAATATAAAATAATCGGAATAATGAAAAAATCATATTTTTTCAAATTTTCAGCGGAATGGGCTCAATATTCCCAATGTCTTAGACATAGCTTCGTAGGCATGGTCGAGACAAACATTTTAAGCGCAGAATCGGTCGGAAAAGGTCAAAACTGGCGGCGAAATATGAATTTTAAATATCGGTCTATTGCTCATCTGGCACAGAATTTCAGAATTTCTGATATAGAATGTGGTTATTTTGCTTTTTTTGTACTTTGTCAAGGAACTTTCACTAGAAAAATTAAGAAATTCACAGAAATATAGCTGCAGCTCCTCAGAAAGCGGTAAAATCCGGCATTTTTTAAATTGCCATCTAACCGAGTGTAGAAAACATTTATTGTGTGTTTAACGTTTCAAAAAAATGGCTTTAATTATTTTATGTCGGTTTTATGCATTTTTTCTTCAAAAAAACCAATTTTCTTCCCGTTTTTTCGTTCTACTCAAAAGGTGCAATTATTCACGGCGAGGTACGATGCAATTGCGCTCTACCTGCACGCATTAGAGATTAGAGACGCAGAGGCGTTGTGCTAAATTCTGTATCTCTGCGTCTGCAAACGCAAAGTGCGCCAGCCAATGTTGTTTTGCGCTTTCCCGCTTTTGGGGGTAGTGTGCCCCAAATTAAAATTGTTTAGTTAAATTTTGAGCGGAAGTGGTGAAAACGGAGATGGCAGAGAGAAAAATAACGGTGCACGACAGTGGATATTTCAAATTCGCACCATTCAATGGAGCGCATTTACTCACCACTCGCTTAGTGCTGTCGATATACGTCAGCGTGGTGATTCACTGGGGTATGAGGAAGGAGTGAGTAAACGCGCCCGGACGCACACACGCAACGCATTCTAATGAGGCCCAAAAAATAAAAAAGCGCGCGAAAAATTTCACATTATCGGAGATTAAACCAAAAGAAAAATCGTGGAAATTACGAAACTCTGTTCAAAATTATTTCGCTCGAAAAAATTAATGAATCGATTAGAAACACTTTTCGTTGAATTAACAGAATTGTTTCATGCGTTTTCAATGAAAATGTTTTTTTGAATTGTCGTAAGTTTCGGCGCATGCACAGAAACATGTAACGTTATAATTTGAAAGCGCATGTGACGGCAATTTGCGTAATTTTTATTATTTTTGAAAATACGTACGCTTCAACACACCGTGGGCGCGTTTACTCACTCCCTCCTCATACCCAGTGATTATTCTTTTGCTACTGGTCACGCATTTTTAGTCCCCCGATATCAAGTATTTCTTCTCTCCCCCTCGCACTCTCTCACCCTCTCATCACATAGAGTGGGCGGAGTTACCCTCACGGGGTAATGGGCATTGCTTTTTTTCAAACGATTTTTTTGGCGCGAAAAAACGCGCGACGCTGGTCGACTTTTCTCGTCTTCTTCGTCTCGTCTCTTTTCTAAATATTTCCATTGAAAATGTGCCAAGATTTTACGCAGTCGATTGCGGCGTGTGCGGCGTGCGCGTGTTATCAATGGAGCAAGTTTTCAGCAGGGCACTCGCCATTACTTCTTGCACCCTCCCCTTTTTGCAAAATGCGGCAATCGTGTTTGCGAAAACTAGTTCGGCCACCACGGAAAACCAGCTTCATTTAAAATTGTACCTCACTGGGGTATCAGGAGGGAGTGAGTAAAGTAAAACGCACATACGCAACGCATCCAATTGAGGCCCAAAAAATAAAAAATCGCGCGAAAAATTTCGCATTATCGGAGAGAAAAATCAACGCGCGCGAAATAATTTTGGATAGGATTTCGTAATTTTTACGATTTTGCGTTGGTTTTTCTCTCCGATAATGCGAAATTTTTCGCGCGCCTTTTTTATTTTTGGGCCTCATTTGGATGCGTTGCGTGTGTGCGTCCGGGCGCGTTTACTCACTCCCTCCTCAGACCCCAGTGGTACCTATAAAACCGAGCGAATTACGGTTTAAAATATGCGCCCTAATGAGAGCTTGTAACGTGACAGACAACTTTTTGATCAGACGTCATTTAAAAAATCGGGGCAGAAAAAACCTAATCGGGGAGACTAGAAATGTGTGGCCGGCAGTAAAAGAATCGTCGTGAATTTGAAATTGTACGTAAAAAAATCAAACCAATTCCGGTTTTAAAAATGCGCCAAGTAACATGGCAAATAATTTATCGCTCCGAAGTCATTTAGAAAATTGCGGCAGAAAAACCTAATCGGTGTACTAGAATTGTGTGGTCGGTAGTAAAAGAACCACCGTGAGAGAGGAAAGACTTTTTTTGCTATATTTTTTTCATTTTGCTGGCGCAAAACTTGCAGCAACGTGTCGCTACGTCACGAATCAATAATAATAAAAATTAAACAAAACTGTTCTTACCGCATATCTCCACCGCTTTTCGAAATCTTCTGGTTTACCAAAATAATAGAGCCAATAGGTCTTGTACCTTGCCCGGCCACTTTTTGTAAATCCATATCCAATGAGACAAGTGCAAGACAAAAGAACAAGCACGCAGATAAACGATAAAGTAATTAGAACAATTGCAGTGGCTGAGAGTTCTTTGATGAAGCTGAAGATTTAAAAATTATATAAATTCTTAGTGAGAGAGAGAGAAGGAAACAAACACTAGTATCGAATTTTCCGTTCGCAATCCGAAAAAGAAATCAAACTGGTCATTGAGAAGTTGTGCACTAACAGCTGCGCTACCCAAAGAATTTCCAAAACTTTCAAAGTTCAAATTTAATTGGCTCAACTCTTTAAATATTCTGGAATCTTCGAATTGAGCGGTCTTGTCTAACAATTCTACCGCCTTGATGATTTGGGCTTTCGTAACATTAAATCCGATAACTTTCTGAGCAGCATCGAAAATAGGTTTAAAATTGGATAAATTCGTAGAGACGCTCAAATTAGCCGCTTTTTCCAAAGAACTCAAACTGTTTTGTAATTGTCGCATTGTTTCGTTCCGATGATTAAAAATAAGTTTAATAATATCGTAATAGTCCCATTGTAACACTACGTTGCCGGTTTCCGAGATATTTGCCAAATCTAGTAAAACATTTTGATTCTTTAACACATTACGAATATCACGCAACGCCATCACACCTTTACCAAATCTCTGCGACAAATCCATCGAATTCTTGAATTCATAAAGGACACGTGATTCCGGAACATCCGCCTTCTCTTTTTCCATAACTTTATATACGTTGTTTTGCGCGTCTTGGATGTTTTTTATATGATTAAAAAATGACTTTGTTGCATTTATCGTTCGATAATCTGTAAAATTGACGACGTTCAAGAGAAAAATGGTTGTCTGCCTGAACAGGTCAAAGTTGAACGCTTTTTCCTTATAACACTCGAGCACGGGAAACAGACTTAAATAAGCGATTTCTCTTTTCACAGAAAAATCACTCATTTGGAGTTGTCTATTTTTGAACTGGTTGATTCGGATGTCCAGCGAACTGACAGCGTGATTTAGGTTAAAGAGGGATTCTGCCGCATCTTCAAGAAAGTTGTAATCTTCACGTATTTTGTATGACATCAACCAATCGTTAATATTGTATTCATCAAGATTGTTTTGTTCCTTCTTGAAATCATTGATCACATTGGCTAAAAACTCGGGATCTTTGTATTTCATAGTACCGGACGCTATCCGAACTATTTGAAGAACTTCTTGAACACTGATAACCTGATTGTAAGCATCCTCAAATTTTGAGAAACCATTTTTAAGGAGTGTATCGTCCGTGACTTTTTTCGAACATTCGATTGCACTTTTCGTAAGTTCTGATATTCTCGTTGAGATATTTTCTGCGTTAAATGAGAGAAACACGTTGACCGTTTTATTCATCTGTTCTATACCCGACATGTGATCTTTTATAAAATTAACAGAGTTTGCAAACGCATTTTCCAACTTTGCTGATTCTGCGGCAAATTTCAAGAAGAAATTGAGAGCCCTAGTCAAACGTTTAACGTCTTTTTTCCCGGCAACGATGTTTTTGAAGAAACTGCTCTCCAAGTCTTCTTTAACTTTAATAGTGTCCATAGGAAGAATGAACCCAGAAGTCATTATTTTCGGCTCTCTTCTTAAAATGATGTGATTCCAGAGTTTCGAATACAAATTCATAAGACGATTGACGTCTGTGGAGTTGAAGTTTAACGGGAGTTTCGACCAGATACCTTTCATTTTTCCCATAAATTTCTCCACAGTTTCTGAGATGTTTCCAACTGAAGAGTGCCTTCTAGATTTCTGTACAAAGGTTTTGGCCACGCTCTTTAATTTTCTAAGCTGAACCATCTCGTTAAGTGAAGTATAAAGTGAACTCTTTTTATACATTTCCGGGAACTTTTCGAGGTTTTTGTAGCATTCCCTCATATTCAAAACTTGTTGATCCGAAGACAAATTACGAAAAAGGCTTAGAATATTGTGGCTCTGTTCCGGTCTCTCGTATTTCAGCAACCGGTAAAAACTAGAAACTAAATCCAGTATCTGATTGTCACAGAACTTATATATTTTAGGAGTCCCTGAATCGTTCAGAGCACTGTAAAAATTTTGAGCCGTTAATTCGTTGTACGCTTTTAGTTCTGTTAGTCGTTCGGAATTTAGGGATAAAAAATTGGTTAGCAGTAATGCTTCCTCCAGCTCACCTTCCGTCATTCTCTCTTTATAAGTTTTCATCCCTGTCACCTCTTTACTTAGCCAATCGAGGATCTCTATTGCACCACTCACATTCACTCTTTGAATTAATGGTAGGAAATCGTATTGTGCGGGAATCAGTTCTCTAATTATTTGTTTGATGTCTGTAGAATTTTTCATCACTTCTTTTTGGAGTGCAATGGCGTTTGATATTCTGGCAACAATTGAAAGATCGTCCACCAGTAACGAAAAGGACGACATGTTAGGTGACGAGGAGACAGACAAAATAGGATTGAAGAAGAGAAGCACAGCAAACATTATGATAGCAGTTCTTTTCATACTTTCCTCTGTAAACACAGATTAGAAAAGCTTGAGATTATATAGAAACTTACGAACTGTATTTGATACTTTTCCGAAGAGGATAATGAATGATAAAGAAAATAAAATAAATAAATAAACAGATTGAGAAACATATATACATATCTTGTTAAGCGTGGACACGTTGAAAAATAACCCGACCTCCAGATATTATCGAATTAATCGGGAGCCGACAGGTCAACTCACGCGATTTATTAAAATTTTCATTTCCTTGGCACGGCACCCGAGTAAGCTTTCCACGGCGAGCGTTTTTCGCCCGTCCAACCCGTTCTGGGAAAGGGCCGTCCGATCCTGGGGGAAAAAGAAAAATGCCCGCTTGAAAATTAAAAATAAACAAGTTTTTTAATCGAGATCAATGTGCTCAACTGATTTCCAACTCGTCTTATAACGCGTCGGGACGCTGATAGTCAAAGCGCTGTCACTTTGCTGAAAACGACCCGATTAAGGCAAACTCAAATTCAATCTTATTTCTAGTCCCATTAAATTAATAAACCTCGGCACTTTTGTCCGAAATTCACTTTTGGGTATCAGAATCCCGATGGTTTTACTTGTCTTGCCCGATAGGAACCTTGATACTCAAAGTGCTGTAACTCGGCTAAAATTGATCTAATCGGCTTTACGTTGATGAAAATCATGTTATCAGACGTTTAGCTGCCTTTTAAAAAACACATTTTGAGTTTTAAAATTAAAAAAAAAAAAAAATTTTTAATGAAAATTCTATTTTTATGATTAAAATGTAGCACTAAGTCTAAAAGTATAATTCCGTTAAATAAGCTCAAAGTTTTTTTTGAAAAAACAAAAAAAAATTTTAAGTTTTAATTATTTGCTTAAAATTTAGCACTAAACCCAAAATCATGATTTCAGTTAAATTTAGGTCGATCGGACTACCGTATTTCCTCTAATATAAGCGCACCTCTAATTGAAGCGCACCTCTAATAAAGGCGCACCCTGAGAGGTACTTGGAAAAATAGAGGTTCACCCTCTAATAGAGGCGCACTCACTGGCTGTTTATTTTCTTTTCATCTGTTTTTGCGGATTTTTTCTTTTTTTTTCGATTTTTTGCAGTTGTTCTTAAATTTTTTACTTTTCTTGCTTTCTTTTTCAATACTCAGTAACGATAGAAAAGAAAAATAAACGAAGACGAGGAGCTGAACGTCGTCGTTGTTTCAGATGTTGAAGAATCGCCAAAAGGGAAGAAGCAATTGCACAAATGAATTGAAGAACAAATGAATTTAGAAAATAGGTCGCTTCATTTGCTAAAAAAAAATCTGGTACCGCCAAGAAAATTTATGTTGACCGAAAATGTATGCAAAGATATTGTCGGCCCGTCAAAATGGTCAAACGCGCTCCGCTGAACTCAACGCTATGTGATTTTTATTTTGGTCTCCAAATTATTTTATTTCACGTTCAATTTACACGGGAAATAAAATAATTCGGTGACCAAAATGAAAATTGAATAGCGTTGAGTTCAGCGGAGCGCGTTTGACCATTTTGGCGGGCCGACAATAACTAAAAAAAAATCAATGATACGCTGAAGTGTGCTTTTGATGCGTCGACGAGAGGAACGAGCTATGGATGATGTCAATGATTTTCTAGAAATTATGGATTTTGGAGAAGATGACAAAAGCGGCAACTAAAATATATTTCTTTGCATTTTTTTAAATATTCTTTGTTGGGTCTCGGACGTTTCGAAAGTAGACATTTTGAAAGTGTGACGTTTCGAAAGTGCGACGTTTCGAAAGTGTGACGTTTCGAAAGTGTGACGTTTCGAAAGTGTACTTTTCGAAGGTTTTTCTGGATTTTGTCGACGCGATGTTTCACATAATCATTTAAAAAAGCTTTTTAAGGAAAATTCCTCAAACACCGCGACGACAAAATCCAGAAAAACCATCGAAAAGTCCACTTTCGAAACGTCACACTTTCGAAACGTCTACTTTCGAAACGCCCGAGAGCCTCTTTGTTATTTGTTATTTGTTGATTTCTATTGCTGTGTTCAGAAATAAACGTTTGAAAAATAGAAGCGCACCCTCTAATTGAAGCGCACCTCTAATAGAAGCCCATTTGGAGAAGAGGTTGAAAAATAGAGGCGCATGCGCTTAAATTAGAGGAAATACGGTATTTTCAGCCCAGTTACAGCTCTTTGACCATCAAGGTACTCATCGATACCTTAATACTCAAAGCGCTGTAACTCGGCTCAAAATGATCCAAACAGCCGAGACTGAGTTTTAATCGTATATTTAGTCTGCATAGAAACAATTTTTCTTCAGGTGTACATTCGCCACGGCTACGTCGGCGACGGGTGCATCGACCGCGAGTCGTTCAACGATTTGGCGGTTTTCGAGCTCGAAAAGCCGGTGGAGTTTTCCAGAAACGTGTTTCCAGTCTGCCTTCCAATAACGTCGGATCCGCCAAGGCGGGGGGAGACTGGATATAGGCTGTTCGGTTTTGGAAGAGATGGTTAGTACTTTTGAATCGAGTTGCATCATCAAAACTTGAAACTCCGCCCCCTTAAGATAGGCAAACCTTTCATGATGCAACTACTATGTACATAGATTGAAAAAACACAGAAAGTGCCTTTTAAATATGTATTTGCAATTGAATTGCAGTCGCCGACAAGGAAATGGAAACGGGGATTCTGAAAGAGCTCGACTCGTTCGTCACGGATTGCTCCGATGAAATCGCGTACGATGGCATTTTCTGCACATCGTCAAAAACAAGTGGACTCTCGTGTGATGTAGGTTATTTTGTAGCCACCCGTTGGGCTGCTGCCCGGTGACTAGCAGGCAATGTTGAAAACAACAAGAAGATGTGGTTTTAAATATTTATTAAAGAAAACCCGTTTCTACGGGAGGAAAAACCTTAACACTGAGAAGTGACGGGAGTTACTTTACCCGCTATGGAAAATCATTCCCTGAAATTGCACTCGCCGTCTTATGCAACACTGAAATGTCCATTACTCATTGTGTTTTCAATCGAATTGCAGCATGAGAACGAGAGAAATAAATACATGTTTTCTCTGCTTCTCTTCGAATCGAACTGTGTTTGCGTGGTCGCGCGAAAAAAAGTGGGCAAAGTCAAGCGTTCTCATGTCGCAAGTCGATTGAAAAAACAATATCTGGACCAAATCCAATGCATGAGCTTCATCTGAAGCTCGACTCATATACTGAGTCGCGTTTAGTGCTCAGTTCAGTCCAGGGCTGTCGAAAATCCGGCTGGCCGCGGCTCACGGCCGGACTCGGCTGTGCGCTCTCAACAACAAAAAAGCCGCCGCCGGCTGGAGGGCTGTGGGTACAAAATCGTATACTGTGAGAAATGGAAAAATTGCACTGATCTGCCGCAAAATGTTTTATCTGCGAGAAATTTTCCAAAAAAACACACACAAAAAAAATGAAGAGATGTTTCATCTCACTCGACCTTAAGGCCGGCCCCGACTTTTTTCTTATTCACGCTCGCAAAGTCGGCCGCGTGGCCGTTTTGATAGCCCTGGTTCAGTCGATACTTGGACTGGGTCAGCGAAGCTGCCGACCTGAGCTCGTCGATCTCCAGAGAGATTGACGAAAAGGCGACGAGTGCGAGAGCGATCTGCTTTCGCACAAAACAATAAAACGAGGAACAAGAATTATAAAAATAATGAAAAGGTGCTCCAAAATCGAGACGACGCAAGCGCGGAGGAAAACTCTGGAAACTATTTTAGGATTAAAAGGAGGCGCGGCGCTACGGTAGACAAGCGGGTCTCACCGCGACCGCTCAGTGCTTGCACACAGCGCAATGCGCGCGCCGTTTGAATTGTATATTTGAGGCTTTTCTTTTCCTCAGTTAGTTTTGCGTCCCAAAATATGGTTTTTGGTAAAAGCAAGTCGATTATTGATGCTCTTTATCGACAGGTTATAGTTAGGGAGCGCAAAGGGGTGGGCGGAGTCAGACGATTTTTCTCCCCAGTTCGCGCGCGCATGTTTACAGGCCTGTAAGGAGCCCCCGGATTGATGTAAGATACTCAAAACTATCTCTTTAGATGTAATCGACCGTGCTGAATCTAATGAACAAGTTGGTTTTACATGAAAATGCATAGTTTTCTCAGAAAAAGGAGAAAACAAAAATGGAGCTCATTTTTTGGACCCGTGTGGTCGATTTTACCGGGGCACGCGGCTAATTTTGAGTATACAGATAGTTTAAGATATGTGGAATTCATTTCTGAAATCAGTTTCTGTCCTGCTAGTTTCCGATTTTTTTTAAAGCTTGTCAAACTTCAAGGAAAAATTCTGGAAAAATTTCAGCGACGACCCTAGTTTTTTATTTGTGGAATACAAAGATAAACTCTCTTAAAGCTCAAATACAAAAATTTAGAGCACTTGACCCACTTTGAGCAATTTTATGTACATTTGAATGAAGCCTGTTCGCCCAAAACTTCAGTTTTTTGAGGATTTGAAGGTCTCAAATATGGAGCACGCGGGTAATTTTTCATATACAGATCCAGCGTAAAATTTGCTACAAAACCATGTAAAAATTAATATTGTGGCTAGTTTCCGATTTTTTTTTCGTGCCGATTTCTGTGCAAAAAATATCGTTTTCCGTTGAAAATGCTGATCGCGCAAGCAGCGGTGGAGAATACAGTCCCCCTCACCTCTCTCCATTTTGTGTTGTCTCTCGCTCACTCTCGCTCTGTCGGCGTCTCTTTTCTCGCGTCTCGACGGCCCGCCTCATGCAAATCTGGGGAGAAAACAGTGCTACTTTGGGACGGTATAACTCGAGAATTACCGAACATTTTTTGAAAAAAATTTGACAGCGTACTCATATTGAGCCAATGAACACATTCCAACCAAAAATATTCGGAAATTTTGACTTTTGGATAACTCGTTGCGGTCCCTAGTTATAGTGAGAAGTACGGAGCGCCATAAATTCGATCCATTGGACGAGGCGGCCACGTTGGCGACGAGAGAGCGTTTTTTTTCTCTGAATCTCACTCACTCCTAACTGTGCGATTGGAGCGAATTTGCAGCTCTATGTACTGACATTTTTTTACATTCCAGGGCGACAGTGGCTCAGGCGTAGTTCGCACATCGCGCACACGCAACGTCCAGGAACTCGCCGGCGTTTTGTCAGCCGGAATGCCGTGTCCAGAGCTCTACGAAAAGCATCTGGGCGAGCGACGTCGACACCGTGAACTGACCAAGGAGACTGATCTTTTGGTGGACGTCTCAAGTCATCTCGACTTTTTCTGCAAGTGTTGTGGATTGTGCACTTTAAATTATTGATTTATTCGTAAAATGTAATGAAGACGTGGCAACAATGTATCTAATTTATATACCCTACTCCAATTTTCGGTTGGCGTTCTGTAAAAAAATGTTTTTTTTTTTCTTCAAAAATTGGATAAAAAAAGAAAAATTTTCCAACTCACATAAATATTAATCTGATTTTTGAGCTGCGCCGTCACAACTTTGCCGAACACAATATGATTGTGCGACGCCAGAATCTTGGCGGCAGCCAGAGCAGCCTCTGATGGGTCCAACACTGTGGTGCATCCGATTCCATTCGGCATGCGCAGTGATGACCAAATGTCCAGGCTCAATGATTCGCTGGGTGGCGGGCAGTTGATTACCTGGAAATGTTGATGATTTATATTATTACTCGGCGTGCTAGACGGCAAATGCGCTCTATCTGGCCTGCGTCTCCACAGTGTAGAGCGTTTTTTTTTTTTTGCTGAACGCGCGAGACGCGAGAAAAAGGCGATTAATCCTTCTCAAAACATGAATTTCAAGACTAAATGCGCATAAAATCAGCAGAAGCGCAGGTTCAATAACCAAGTGCGCTCCACCGCACTCAGTACTTGAAATCGCAGATTTCATTTTCATGCAAAACCTTTATTTACGAGAACGGGCGAAATTGGCGATAAAAATTATGGATTTTTCCAAGAATTCCGAAATGACTAAAATGCAAAAAAAAAATATTTAAAAATGTCGAAAAATGTCAAAAAAATGTCGAAAAATGTCAAAAAAATGTCAAAAAATGACTAAAAATGTCTAAAAATGCCTAAAAATGTAAAAAAAATTCCTAAAAATGACGAAAAATGACTAAAATGTCAAAAAATGACAAAACTGTCGAAAAAGGCCGAAAAATGTCTGAAATTTCGAAAAATGCCAAAAAATTGCAAAAATGCTTAAAACTGTCTATAAATGTCGAAAAATGACAGAAAATGACTAAAATGCCTAAAAATGTCAAATAAATATCAAAAATGTCCAAAAAAAAACGAAAAATTACAAAAATGAGGGAAAATGCCAAAAATGCCTTAAAATGATGAAAAATGCCTAAAAATGACAAAAATGCATAAAAATGTCAAAAAATTACGAAAAATGTCGAAAAATGACGAAAAATGTCTGAAATGTCGAAATTGCCAAAAAATGACTCAAATGCCTAAAATGCCTAAAAATGGCGAAAAATGCCTGAATATGACAAAAATGCATAAAAATGTCAAAAAATGATAAAAGAGTCGAAAAATGACGGAAAATGTCAAAGAATGTCTAAAAATGTCAAAAAAATGACTAAAAATGTCTAAAAATGCCTAAAAATGTCAAAAAATGTCAAAAAATGACAAAAAATGGCGAAAAATGCTTAAAACTGACAAAAATGCCTGAAAATGCAAAAAAATATTAAAAATGCCTAAAATGTCAAAAAAAAAGTTTTAAAATGCCTGAAATTGTCAAAAAATGTCAAAAAATGACTAAAAATGGCGAAAAATGCCTAAAAATGACAAAAATGCCTGAAAATGCAAAAAAAAATGAGGGAAAATTCCTAAAATTGACAAAAATGCTTCAAAATTTCGAAAAATTACGAAAAATGTCGAAAAATGACGAAAAATGTCAAGAAATGTCGAAAAATGTTGAATAATGCCAAAACGCATACATTTTCAACGGCTAATAGCCCTATATCCGCTATCACAGGCCAATTTGGTACCAACTAAGTTTACAAACGGCTAATAGCCATGCAGCTGCCTAGATCCGCCCTATTAGCGTCAAACTCGTGCCAATTGCCAATTATGGGAAAACTACGCGCTAGTAATGACTATCCGGAATAATGGATAGCTAATAGCCATATATACGCTATATCTGCGCCGAAAAGTGGTATAGTGGCTAATAGCCGTTGTCGATAGCTAATACCCGCGCCAAATTCGCGCCGATTAGGGGCCAGCTATGCGGTAGTAATGGCTATCAGCCGTTTTCGATGGCTAATAGCCAATACAATACAACGACGCTCCAGCATGCGCATTGTTTATTTTAACGCGGAAATTCTCCCGTTTTCTAGGCCAATCTCGTGTACTCCTTTTGGACTTGTTAACTTTTTTAAAAAGCCAATTTTCTTGCCGGAAAATTTGTAAGAGACGCAGACACGCCCACTCTGATTTTTGCACTGCGTTCAGTCGGAAAACCTGAGGGGGCGGGGTTTCAATTTTTTGCGCCACTGATTACAGTAACCGGCTAGAAAATGGGTTTTTATCCCGAAATTCCACCCCTCACTTACCGGAAGCGATGAATTTCCAGCAATCACCGGTCCCAAACCATTGGATCTTCCGGCCACTGCAATCACTACAGTCGGAACTCCACTGTCCTCAAAATCGGCGATCAGCTCCAGAGTGTCTGCGGTCGTTTTGTGGGCGGAGCTAACTTTTAGGGTGGTGTCGAGCCCGAATTTCTTCGCCTCGTCAGAAATTTTACGGGCGAATACACCGTCCGATCCAGAGCCCATGATGACAAGGACGTGGCAAGCCTGACGGGGTTTCGAGAAACCTGACGTGATTTCCATTACCTGAGAAAGGCGTTGTTATGAGCGTCAAATATGGTGCTATGTATATTTGACCCGCAAACTCAATTTTCTAGGTTTTGAGTTTTTTTTCCACTTTTTTCGGTGGGATTTCGAACATTTTATCCCTAAAAACTACAACAAAAAAATGAAATAGTTCCATGGCGCGTCAAATCTGGTGTCTATTCCGCAGTGCAACATATTTGACGCGCAAACTCAATTTTGGGAATTTTCATTCAGAATTGGTCAACTTTGCTACCAAAAATCTCTATTTTGCAACAAGCGCGTCAAATATGGTGTCTAGTCGCAATGCACCATATTTGACGCGCAAAATCAATTTTGGTAGTTTTTCTTCAAAAATAACACACCTGCGTATAATTCTTGAGCACCAGAGCCAATCCTTCGGCCGTAACCTCCTTCAAATCTCTGTACACTTGTTTGTCGAGCTGAAGTCGTCTGTCGTTCTCCGGCCACACACGCCACGAATCATTGTCGATGACGTCGGCGAGTAGAATATCTCCTTCTGCAGTCACGCCGAATTCGATCTGAAAACACGCAATTGCTCGACTTTTGCAACTTGCGCGTCATAGTTGGTGTTTGGTCCGTAGTGCATCAGATTCGACGCGCAATAAACAATTTTCAAGTTTTTGAGACTTTTTCGGGAAAAGTTTAACATTTCCCCGCTAAAATGTTTTAAAAACTGTAATTTTTTCAATTTGCGCGTCAAATCTGCTGTTTGGTCCGCAGTGCATCATAATTGACGCGCAACAAGCAATTTTCAAGTTTTTGAGACTTTTTCGGGGAAATGTTGAACATTTCACCGAAAACATTTTTAAAAAACTGAAATTTTTGCAATTTGCGCGTCAAATCTGCTGTTTGGTTCGTAGTGCATCAGAATTTACGCGTATTTTCAAAATGTCGATTTTTTAGCCGTTTCCCTTTGAAAATTCGCTGATTTTTCGCATTTTTTTGTTGAAAAATCTTTTCAAATCACAAATTTTGCAATGCGCGTCGCGTCAAATCCAATGCAAAGTATATAGTGCATCAGATTTGACGCGCAATGTGCAAATATGGGATTTTCGGCGAATTTTGTTTAAAAATTTGCTAGTTTTTCGCATTTTTTTTGTCGAAAAATCTCTAATTTTGCAATGCGTGTTTTGTCAAATCTGGCTCAAAGTACGCGGTGCATCAGATTTGACGCACAATATTGTTTTTTTCTTCAAAAATTCGCAATTTCCTCCCAGTTTTGTCACCCTCTCCAAAGATAATTATCATTTTTATTGTGTTTTCAATCGACTTGCGACATGAAAACGCAATTCAAGTCTGCATTCACCGTTCTGTCTGCGTCTCTTCAAATATCACTGTTTTCGCGTGGTCGCGCACAAAAAAGTGGGCGGAGTCTCGCGTTCTCATGTCGCAAGTCGATTGAAAACACAATAAGTTTAAAAAAAAAAAGAAAAAAAGGAAACAACGAACCTTCATATCAATAAGAGCACTGTTCGACAAAGCCCACGCCTTCTCCAACGCTCTAAACACCAACTTTGTCATCTTCTTCATCAACGCCACCTCCTCGCGCCCGATCCTCAAATGGTCCACCAAAAGAGCATTCGACACAATTTGCTCATCAGTCCACTGTGGATCATCATTGGCGTCGTCCTTGAAAAACGTCTCCAACTTCAGCTCATTGAATCGATAACCCTCTTTGACACCCGGATTCCGCTTGAGAAACGATCCGGTGGCGACTCGACGAGCCACCCATTCGATCGGGATCATTGTGCATTTACGGGCGACGAATTCGGTGTCGGAGACGGCGGTTTCAAAGTGGGTGGGGAGACCCAGGAGTTGAAGGTATTCGAAGACGTTGACGGTGGTTTGACTGGCGATTTTCGATTTGCCTTCCAGTTCGTTGTGGCGGACAGCGTTGAAGGCGGTCAGCGAGTCTTTCGAGCGAATTAGTACATAGTTCTGAAAATCTTTTCTTAAAATTTCCTGAAATTTTGCCACAACCTTCTCCAGGCAATTCTCTATTTTGTGACATCAAAATTATAGCGATTTATGACGTCATTTTTGAGAAAAATTGAAAAGTAAAAAAAATCGGAAAAAATCTTTTTTCTCTCTAAAACTTTCTCAAACTTTACCACAACTTTTTTCCAGACAATTTTCCATATTTTGACACCAAAATTAGAGCGGTTTAAGACGTCATTTTCTAGAAAACTTGAAAAAAAACTTTAATAAATTTCAATAAAAAAAGTTTCTTAGAAATGTCTGAAACTTTACCACAACTTTCTCCTGACAATTCTCCATCTTTTGACACCAAATCCACACGAGTTAATTTTCGAGAAAAGTGACAAAAAAAAGTTGAACACTCACCTTTTCGCCCTTAATCTCAAAAATGCGTTTCGTCTTTCCCTCGGCGAGCAGCTCGAGATTCTCCTGTTTGGAGGCAATTTCCGACAGAGACGACATTTCTTCCAGTACGGGCAGAATAACGGAATGAAATGGCCGTCGTTCTGGCGTGCGTGCGTTATCAGGGCCGGGATGTGTCCTTTTGGTTTGTCAAAGACAAACATCTTGTTTTCCATCATTTTTTGCCCTTCTTCGCCTTCTTTTCCTCCTTTTCTTCTTTTCCTCTTATCAGTTTTACTCAAAGAGCAACAGCAACGTTTTTATGAGGTATTTGGTGCAATGGTGATAATAATGATAGGGTGGGAGTTGGAAACGAACACAGTTCTAATTATCGATAATCATTTATACGAAGAGAAAGAGAGAGAGAGAGAGAGAGAGAGAAAAAAAGAGAGAAAGAGAGAGAGAGAGATAGGAAGACAAACAAAAAAGGTTGGAAATAGGGTGAAGCGATCGATCGATGATGCATGAACGTTCCAAGAAAAAGAGATCATTCTTGCTCAATTGGGCGTGGCTCGCGCAGCCTGTTGTTGCTGCTGCTGCTGCTGTTGTTGTGCTGCTCCGACACTGCCGCCGCCAACGATTCCACCACCAACACCTACACCACCACCAACCATCACTCCATTCAGACCCGCTGCTGTCGCCGCCGTCGTTGGCGGAGTGATCCGTCCACCACCACTAGCCACACCGAGCGCCAAATTCTGCATCTGAATCATCAGACCCGTCTCCGGACCGCTCGGAAATTGTGGTCCGTGGAAAAAGTACTTGTAGGGTGTCGGCTGACCGTTCGCCGGCAACTTTGGCCGATCCTCCAGCTGATTGTACTCCAACTTCAACTCTTTTGGGATTTTTCGCCACTGCATCTGATCGAACACGTTGTAGTGACCCTTCTCGTACGTGCCCGTCTGCTCTTTCACGCCGCCGTATTGCGAACGCGTCAGCCACACTTGTTCGCTCTTGTGAAATCGCCATTCGCGTGCGTATCTGCAATTTTTTGTTTGCGTATGGATTTACGAAGCTCCGCCCATTTTTTTGGGTATTATGGATTCGTGAATGAGCGACAAAACGCAGTGAATTGTGGGGCAAAAGTTGGTTGGTCTCGCCACGATTTTGTCAGACTACGGTTAGCGCGAAAATTTGCCTTTTGACTAGCATTTTTTCACTATTAAAATGTTTTGTGTAACCTGGAATGGGTAATTTCGATTCAAAAACTTATTTTGTTGAGAAAAAACTATGAAAATGCGTTTTAATTTAAAAAAAAGATATATATTTTCGCGAAAACGGGGGAAAATGGGCGGAGCCAACCCCAAAAGTGCCGCAAACTCTTGCGACCCTTTTTCTAATAATAATTTTATGTTCAAATTGACTTTATTTAATTTTTAGAAACTAAAATGCTCGAATCCTTCGACAAAAATCTAAAAAAAAAAATTAGGCTCCGCCCATTTATGTTTCCGGAAGACGGCTCCCGTCTCATTTTCCAGTTTCATGGATTCGACACGTAAAAAATCGATTTCTTACGCAAAAAAACTGGGTTATTCGTAGAAATGTCAACCATGATTTGATTTTTCTGAAAATTCGGGCATAACCCCGGTGTGTAGACCCTTATGGTACGTCCAAAGTAAAAAAAAAGCGCAAAAAAAGACGAAAAAAGGCGTCCAAAGTAACTTTGTTTTTGCGTCTTTTTTCTCTACAGTATCCCGCCAAACCTGCACATCTTAGCGACGCGCGAAGCAAATAATTTGAATTTCACATGTTTGTTTACATTTTTGATTGTTTGAAACATGTTTTTAGTTGTTTTTTTTGTTTGATCTGCAGGTTCTGCGGTATACTGTAGAGAAAAAAGACGCAAAAACAAAGTTACTTTCGACGCCTTTTTTCGTCTTTTTTTGCGCTTTTTTTTTACTTTGGACGTACCATTACGCTTTTTCCAACTGCAAAAAGTTGCCACCAAGTATTTACGCAGCCAAATTATAACGGTATAATTTGGCTGCGTAGTTAGCGGGAGTTTTTCGCATTTGAAAAAGGCGTACGGGTCAACACACCGCTTAAAAATTTTGGAAAAGAGCTGAAGCTCTCCAAAAAAATTTTGAGCATGCCATATTCAGGAGCTTTTTATTTTTGACGATATTTAGCTTCCAAATTTTCAGAAAAGTTGGGGCATTTTTTTGACATTTCGACAAATAATCGAAATAGTTAAAACCAGCAAAAATTCAGAGAATGCTCCTTTGGGAAATAATGGAAAAAATACTCCCGGCTAGCCATGGCATGCTCAGACTGAAATATTGATTTTTTTTAATCGATATTTCGGTCTGAAATTTTCTGAGCATGCCATGGCTAGCCGGGAGTATTTTTCCCATTATTTCCCAAAGTTTCAGGCCAATCAAAGCATTTTCGCTGTATTTTTTGCAGGTTTTAGCTAAATATTTTTGCAATTTCGTGAATAACCCCTCAATGGAGGATATTGGGTTTTTAATTTTAATTTGCAGTTTTTACGAAGCTCCGCCCATCTTTTTTCATCTTTTCTTTAATATTTCGCAAATTAAATTTTATCGAAAATTACGTCATAAACCGCTATAATGTTGCCAATATGGGCAAAGTTTCAGGAAATTCCAAGGAGAATTTTTTAAAACCATTTTTTTGTTTCAATATTTTTCAATTTGTATGTCAAAAATAGAGAATTGTCTGGTAAAAAGGGATTTTTGACTGGCGACAGGCCAACTTTATACATTTAGCAACGCGCGGGGGTTGCAAAAAGGGGTGTGGTTGCTTATTTTACTCATCCATATTTCGGTTACGGTAGGTCGCCGCTTAATTTTTTCGATAATAAAGGGTTTTTTTGCAGTCAAAATTTGAAAATTCCGATGAAAAAAATCAAGCTCCGCCCCTTTTGCTATTCAAGTCTAGCTGCCACGGGCGGGCTTGACTCGCCTTTTTATGGGCTTCCTCAAATTTTATACAGAAAAAAAGAAAACAAAATTATTTTTTATTTCGCGCTCCACCGATTTCTCATTTCGTCTAACTGTCTAACCTCTCTCCCATCATCAGTGGAACGCAAAATTTCGTATTTTTTGCCACCAAAATGACCAAAAATTACAACTTTCGGATAAGAGCGCGTTTGGAGAGATGTAAATCCGCGAATTTTTTTTTAACTTTTTAAAGTGAATTCTCCGAAGTGAGCCAATTTTTCCATGGAAATGTCGAAAAATGCTAAAATTTTCAAAAATTTGCCTATATATTCACAAAAATGACCAAAAATTTCTAAAAATGGGCGTGGCTTCAATCAGAAAATGCAGAAATCATGATTTTTTTGTTCTTGTTTTTGTTGCACACAAAAATGGGCGGGGTTTCAATTCTCATGTCGCAAAAAAAAAAAAATAATAATAAAAACTCACAATTCGCACGCGGCTGCCACCTGGTGAATTTCGTTGGGACAATTGTAGAAGAGGTAGAATAACACGTCCTCGGACACTTTGCTTAATCGCAACGGCGGCAACTTGTCCCTGATGTGATTGTGCGTCATGTACTCGTCGGGCACCTTCACGTCCAGCTCGTGTGCCCGTATTGGCGAATCGGCCCACGGGCCACCAAAGTTCATGTACAATTTTCTTCTGAAATAACACACTTTTTTGATATTCACTTTTGGCGCGCTGTATGGCTATTAGCCGTTGAAAATGGCAGATAGAAATTATTAGGAAAATGCGGCGCTCCAATGAAAATTCGCCAAAATTCACCCAAGTACTACTTAAAGGAAAATGCGCCCTATCGCATGTCTGCGTCTCCACAGTGCAGAGCATTTCAGAAACGCGAAAATTAGTTTTCAGCGCTGGCATTGGAAAAGTAAGATTTTTAGACCCTGGACGGTCAAAAAAAAAACTGAAAAAAGACAAAAAGCAGCGAAAATTTATTCGCCCCGCTTCATAACACTCACTCTGACAAATTCAAATTTAAACCAAGCGTCGTCAAATCGTAGCCCAGTGCCAGCGAGACAATTGACGGGTTGTCCACTGTCCGCAGATACGTCACCAAGCCAGCCATACCAAACTGATCGTCAAGCATCGATGCCGGAATGTTCGTCACCTCGCCTGCAAATTCACATCTTGTGTATAAGGCCGTTGCGCAAAAACATCGGTACAATTGGTCAGAAATTTAATCTAATGGACCTATTCATTTGAGTTAAAATGAATTTTTATGTCATTTTAATTCAATGCGAAACAAAACAACATATTAATGAATTAATCTGAATTTTTCTCAACCATCGAGTTTGAGCCTTTCTGCAAATCGCGCCTATCCACAAATTGTTTTTTTTTCACAATTTTTCCCATTTTTTTTTATTTTTCGACATTTCTACGAAAAGTGCCATAATAAATACATATTTTGACCTAATTAAAATAAGATTTTAAGTATTAAAAACAAGGAAATTAGGCAAAACAAAACAAAAATTAAATTTAAATTTAAAAAATGAGCTCAAAAAATCAATAATCCCCAAACTGTGCAAAGTTCTCCCTTGGTGTTTGCACAATTTATTTTCTACCGTAAACCATAAACGAAATATCGATTTTAAAAATTTTCCGAAAAAAAAAAATCAATATTTTTAAAAATCGATATTTCGGTCCAAAAATTTCTGAGCAAACCCGGAAGCATTTTTGACAGTTTCTCCCAAAATTTCAGACAAATCGGAGCATTTCCGAGTTTTCTCCCAGTTGTTTGTCATTTTTTCCGTTTTTCTACAGTACTTTGAATAGGTCTATAAAAATCTTTTTTTTTTTAATGAAATTAAAATGAATTTTTATGTCATTTTAATTCAATGCAAAACAACATATTAATGAATTAATCTGAATTTTGCTGAACCATTGAGTTTGAGCCTTTCTACAAATCAAATCGGGTCGAGACCTCCTGGCCAAATAAATGCATGCGCCTTTAATAACTAGGGTCCGATCTGCACTTTATTGTGAAAACAAAAGAAATTGCAACGCGGTGTTTGCGTATTTTTGAAATTCAAACGGCAATGAAAGAAATAGCATGGGAAATGAAGAGATTTGTTCCCATTTTCGTTTGAATTTTAAAAGTACGCAAACACCGCGTTGCAAATTTTTTGTTTTCACAATATGCCATATTTTTTTCGTCATCTTGTCCACTCGGAGTGCACGCCTTGAAGGCGCATGCATTTATTTGGCCAGGAGGTCTCGACACGATTTGATTTGCAGAAAGGCTCAAACTCAATGGTTGAGGAAAATTCATTAATGGACCTATTGTCCATTCGCGAAAAAAGCAAGTGCGCTCCACAAAACGTAGTACTTCGTGGATTTCATTTTCGTCTCCAAATTATTTAATTTGCTGTTGAATTTACACGTGAAATGAAATAATTTGGCGATGAAAATGAAATCCACGAAGTACTACGTTTTGTGGAGCGCACTTGCTTTCTTCGCGAATGGACAATATTCATTTGAATTAAATTGAATTTTTATGTCACATTTATTCAATGCATTACAAAATATTAATTAATTAATCTGAATTTTCCTGAACCATTGAGTTTGAGCTTTCCTGCAAATCGCGCCTAGTCATCCTGGTCAAATAAGTTGATCTATTAACAAATAAATGCATGCGCCTTTAAACAGTAGACAGGATTACACAAAAATGATGACAATAGATGCATTTTTTGACCGGGATGGATAGGCGCGATTTGCAGAAAAACTCAAACTCAATGGTTCAGGAAAATTCAGATTAATTAATTAATATGTTGTAATGCATTGAATAAATGTGACATAAAAATTCATTTTAATTCAAATGAATAGGTCCATAAAAAACAAGAAAAAAAAGCAAAAAGACTCACCATCTGGATGCGTGACAATACCGTGCACGGGACCCTCCTGACTATTTCGCGAAAGTCCGCCGCCCAATTGTGACGGATCACAATCGCCGAGCGGCCCCGCGAAATCGTGCGGATGGTGATGGTGGTGATGATCGTCGGATAGCACCTGAAGTTGGCAATTTTAAGAAGGGGAAAAAATTAAGGTCCAAAAAATGGAAGAAGAAGAAGTACGTTAGTCAGTTGATCTCCGAGCATTGGCCGTGATGTTTGGCCAGGGCCACCGACGCCGGGAAGCGCAGGAAAATCCTCGTTCTGTATTTGGAACTCGGAATTTGTTAGACTGGGGTCCGCTCTCATCAGGTTAGCTGAAAATTTGTGGGAGGTTTATTTAGAAAATAGTCGAATAAAAAAAATATTTATTAATTTAATTTATGGGCCTATTCGTTTGAATTAAAATTAATTTTTATGTCATTTTAATTAATTCAATGCAAAACAACATATTAATGAATTAATCTGAATTTTTCCGAACCGCTGAGTTTGAGCCTTTCTGCAAATCGCGCCTATTCATCCTGGTCAAAAAATGCATAAATTATCATCATTTTTGGGTGATTTTGTCCACTATTCAAAGGCGCATGCATTTATTTGTTAATAAGTTCACTTATTTGACCAGGATGGCTAGGCGCGATTTGCAGGAAGGCTCAAACTCAATTTTTCAGGAAAACTCAGATTAATTGATTAATATTTATGAAGTATTGCATTGAATAAATGTGACATAAAAATTCGTTTTAATTTCAAATCAAAAAAATTAAAAAAAAAAATGAATTTTTATTTGTTTATGGATTACGGTAGAAAATAAATTGTGCAAACACCAAGGGAGAACATTGCACAGTTTTGGGATTATTGATTTTTTGAGCTCATTTTTTAAATTTAATTTTAATTTTTGTTTCGCCTATTTTCCTTGTTTTTAATACTTAAAATCTTATTTTAATTATGTCAAAATATTTATTTATTATGGCACTTTTCGTAAATGTCGAAAAATAGCAAAAAATGGGAAAAATTGTGGAAAAAACTTGAAGAATGCTCCAATTGGCCTAAAACTTTGGGAAATATTGCGAAAAATCGTCCCGGAAGCAGCATGATATGTTCAAAAAATTTTAGATCGAAATATTGAGTAAAAAAACAAATTTTAAAAAAATCGATATTTCTCATTTCCGGGACTTTTTTGACAATTTTTCTAAATTTTCAGGCCAATTGCAATTAATTGTAGTCCTTTTCGAGCTTTTCCACAATTTTTAAAAATGTTTTTTGCCATTTTTTGAATAGAAATGTCGAAAAGTGAGGAAATTACCCAAAAAATTGCAAAAATGTCAAAAAAAAACTGAACTTTTTTTCTAAAAATTAAGAAAAAAATTTGAAAAAAAAAAACATTTTTCTTCCAATATTTTGAGCATTTTTGACATTTCTAGACATTTTGGTGCTCAAAAAAGCACAATTTCAAAAAGCAGCGAACAAAACGCGCTCTAATACCATTCCTTGCATTTTGTTGCAAAAATATGCGCAAAATTATTTAAATTTTTTTCAATTCTGTGGTTTTAATTTTTTTTTTTGCCAATTTTCGTTTAAATTTTTTCGTATTTTTAGAAATACTTTTTTTTTCGTTTTTGTGCATCTGACAGCAACAGACTATCGTACTTCATCACGCGCACAATTTTTGACGGACGGCATGGATTTGTGGGTGTTGCCAAAATCGAGGAATGTCAAAAAATGGGCCAAAATTAAGCAAATTTTGGAAAATAATGCGAAAAATGCCCGGATTTTTTAATTTTCATTCATTTTTGCTTTCTTTTGGACGTTTTTTTGGCATTTCTGCTTCATTTCTTGCAAATAAATAAATAAATCGCTATTGTCGGCCCGCCAAAATGATCAAACGCGCTTCGCTGAACACAACGCTATTCGATTTTAATTTTGGTCTCCAAATTTTTTCAGTTCACGTGTAAATTCAACGTGAAATAAAATAATTTGGAAACCAAAATGAAAATTTCATAGCGTTGAGTTCAGCGGAGCGCGTTTGACCATTTCGGCGGGCCAACAATACGAGAAAAATACTTTTAAAAAAAAAGCGTGTGTTTTTAAATTTCGGTTGCAGAGCCCTACTCTCGGAAATCCGAGACGCTGAAAGACCGAGGAATCAGCTTCGCCCCTTTGTGGGTTATTCACAAAGTAGAAAAAACAATTAATTTTTTGCTGTTACGTGACTTTTTGCAAAGGGGCGGGGCTTATTCCCGATTTTTTCAGAGCCTCGGATCTGCGAGCAATTAGGGCTGTGCTACCGGAATTTGAAGGCGTACGTCTTTTTTTAGAAAAGTATTTATCTCTCAGCGAGAAACTTTCGGAAATATTGGCAAAAGTATTCCTGCACATGAATCCTCGGAAAATTTCACACCAAAATATCGATTTTAATAATTTTAAGAAAAATTGATATTTTTGTTTATCGGAAATTTCGAAAATCCGACGTTTCGAAAAATTTTCTGCAGTTTGTCGTCGCGGTGTTTGCACACAATCACTTTTTGAGGAGAATTCGTTGAAAAAAAAAATGATTGTGTGCAAACATCAAAATGCAGGAAAATTTTCGAAACGTCCGAGAGCCAAAATATTGATTTTTCTGAAATTGTTTAAAATCGATAATTTGGTCTGAAATTTTCTGGGGATGCCATAACCGGGAGTATTTTTTCCATTATTTCCCAAAGTATCGGATCATTCTCTGAATTTTTTGCTGGTTTTAGCTATTTTTGGGATATTTCGAGAATGCATTCCACAAAACCATGACCGTTTTTTGGTTGCTTTTAATTATACAAAACTAAAAAACAAACCATAGTTCGTACGATGTGCACCATAATTGTCCCTGGATGGCGATGACTGGGCGACGTTCAAAACGCTACCGCTCGTTGTTGGAATCGGTGAGAATCCGCCGCCGAGAGGGGGCGTTCCTGAAATGTTGAAAGTACATACACGTGAATGACGTGGATGGGGTGCTAATTCGGAATAGAACCGTTTGGAATAGAACTGCCTGAAATGGAGCTGTACAGGAAAAACCGGTGCGCGAAACTGAACTCAATAACCCACCATGCACAACGGAATACTTTTTCGAGCTGATCTAGTTTTTCTAGATCAGTACAGATCCATTTCAGGCAGTTCTATTCCGTAACAGTTCTATTCCGAAGTAGCACCCGTGGATTATGGGTACCTTTCGCGCCCAGTGATGGAAACTGGGATTCGTCGATAATTGTTGCGTTGCTGGAGACGAGGGAATGCGATAAAAATTGTTGATGCGTTTGTTGAGGCAATCGTCGTTCGGTAGCTACTCCACCGACTGGAAATGAAGGGAAATTAGGCGCAATTATTAATTTCCTGGTCTCGACACGAACTCCTTTTTTCTACGTTTCCGCAAGTGGTTATGTTATTCGCAAAATAGCTAAAACCAGCAAAAATTCAGAGAATGCTCCGATTGGCCTGAAATTTCGGGAAATAATGGGAAAAATACTCCTGGATATGACATTCCCAGAAAATTTCAGACCAAAATATCGATTTAAAAAAATCAATATTTCAGTGCAAAATTTTCTGAGCATGCCATGGCTGGCCGGGAGTATTTTTGCCATTATTTCCCAAAGGAGCATTCTCTGAATTTTTGCTGGTTTTAGCTGTTTCGATTATTTGTCGAAATGTCAAAAAATGCTCCAACTTTTCTGAAAATTGGAAGCAAAATATCGTCAAAAATCAAAAGCTTCTCGACATGTCATGCTCAAAATTTTTTTGGAGAGTTTCAGCTCTTTTCCAAAAATTTTGAGTGGTGTGTTGATCCGTACGTATTTTTCAAACTGAAAAAAGTTACCGCCAATTACGCAACCAAATTATGCCGTTATAATTTGGCTGCGTAACTACTTCGCCATAATTTTTTTCAGTTTGAAAAAAAAACGTACGGGTCTGCACACCGAGGTTATGCCCGAATTTTCACAAAAATCTGAGAATTTTTCACATTTCAACGAATAACCCCTTTGGCGTAAGAAATCGATTTTTTAACTAGGAAATGGATTTTCTTTTTGAGACCCGAGGCCGAATTTTTTTGTTGTTATTTTTGCCGGTTTTTTAAATTATTGTCAAGCTCATAATTTTAATCGGATGTTTTTTCAAAAAGTTAATTTCAGGTGGTCCCGCAACGAAAAGAAGTGGACTCACACTAAAATATTGTAATTTCATATTTTCTTTCAGAAAATCAATTTCAGGAGGTCTCCTAACGAAAAGAATCTACGATACGGGAATGGATTAACATCGAAAACCCGTAATTTCATAAATTCCTGAAAAAAAAATCATTTCAGGTGGTCTCGCAACGAAAAGAAGTGGAGTGACACTGAAATATCGTAATTGTATTTCAGTAGGGGCCGGATCCATGAAACTGGAAAATGAGACGGAAACCGTTTTCCTGAAAACGAAATTCGGAAATTGATGAATGTTGTAGGATAGTGGTGAGAGACGCAGAGAAACATACAAATCCATCCATTTTCCGGAAAATTCCGTTTTCCTGAGGTCATATGCAAAAAACTGGAAAACGGCGTTTTCCGGAAAATGATTTGCCTGTTTCTCTGCGTTTCTCACCGTCTTCATAAAAAAATTCATCAATTTCCAAATTTCGTTTTCAGGAAAACGATTTTTCTGTCGTTTTCCAGTTTCCTGCATATGGTCTCTGATCCATGGATTCTGGCTCGAGTCTCGCAACGAAAAGAAGCTACGCTGCGGAAATGGACTAACATCGAAATAGCGTAGTTTCATAAATTATGTTGTGATTAATCACGAAGTAGCAAAAAAATGGGCAAAGACTCTGAAAATGCTCTGATTGGCCTGAAACTTTGGGGAATAATGTCAAAAAAACTCGCGGACATGACATGCTCTGAAAGTTCTGGACGGGAATATCGATTTCAGAAAGAAATCAAGTTTTTCTGAGAATATCATGTCCGAGAGTATTCTTGACGTTATTTTCCAAAGTTTTAGGCCAATTCCATTCGAGTTTTTGCGCTATTTTTCCTATTTTTTTTTTTCAATTTCGCGAATATCCCCATTTCAGGAGGTCTCGCAACGAAAAAAAGTGGACTGAACTGGACTGAACTGCGAAAAAATCCGAATTTCTTCAAACTTTCAGTTTTTACGCACTTTTGCTTGCTCAAATCAAAAAACTCACCAGAATTCATAAGCACTGCGCTTATGCAAGATCCTATTCGGCGAAGAGCTACGTTCTAGTCATATATCTGTAAGAACGGCAGTGTTTTTGGTTTATGATGATGACAATCAATCTAATAGTTAGAAGCTGTCAAGGTGGATGAATGGTTGGATGAAAAAAAAAACACAGAATCGATTGGTTCGCTAAACGGGTCGGTCTGGTCTGGTCTGGTCGCTCGTACGACGTCGTTCGATTCGAAGCCGAATCCATTTCTAAATGGGTGGTGTTCGAATCGAAGAAAGCAGTGCGGTGGCGGCCGGCCCCCGGGCGAAAATCGAACAATGCCCAGAGTGTCTGTGCGTGTATTTCGACCGACTCTAACCATCTTCACACTCGTCGTCTGACAAGCGCTCTTCTCTGCGCACTCTACGTCAGCGTACGCTCTTCACACACAGATACTACATGCGACTAGTCGATAGGCGGCCAGTGTTACCGTACTCGACGCGTCTGCCTGCGCATCTAACTGGCCAGAGAGAAGGGAGGTGGGGGAGACGCAGCGAGAAGCAGCCGAGAGAGATTGGAACGAACGGCCAGAGATGGAGAGGAAGTGGCGCGTGCACGTGCGCTCGAGCGCGTTTTCATTGTTGCTCTGAAGCTTCGGCCGAATGGATGAAGGATAGAATGTTTTTCGAAGGAGGAAAGTTGGAAGAAGCAAAGGAAGAGGAGGGGGTGGAAGTCGATGACCTTAATGGAGACAGCTATTTAATCAGACTGAATTGGCCTCCTGGTTGGCTCGCCCTCTAGCTGACGAACAGAGCCCGGAGCCGCAAATTGCCCCCATTCGCTTCTTCTTCTCTCATTTCTCTCATCTGCCATGATTGATTTTGCCCGTCCGCTTTTACGGCTTTTCCTGTACATAATCTTGAAAAAAGGTGTGAAAAGCTTCTTATAAATGATTTACTCTGTCGATCTGTGAACACTGAAAAGAGCAAAAGATGCTTGCTCTTCTAAGCGGCCTTTCAAAGAATTTTGCACTCGGTGCACATAGTTTTGACGATTTTCTATTCGATGGATTTTTCATTTTGAATAAGAGGCGGAGCTTGCATTGAATCGGGCCGATTGGAAAATCATAGCAACGCCGTTATCCGGAAAACGAAGTTCGAAAAGGCTAATTTTTTATTTTCTCGAAACGCAAACATTTTCCTATCGTTTTCCACTCCGCAATGCACGCAAACGAACAGTCTTCAAAGGTCAAAACTGGTTCTCCGCCAGCGATCAGTCTAGTCTAGTTTCCTCTTCCACGGTCGTCGAAAAATCAAACAAAAAAAAATCATTTTTTGAACTCTAATGCCACACTCAAAAATGAAAATTTAGAAGAATAAAAAACATTAAAAATCTCAAAATTGTTTGTTTTTATCTTGAAGTTCGGCTAACTTAAGACTCACTAAATATCAGTTAAATATACACGTAACTTCAGGGTTACGGTAGAGTTTGGCTCCTTTTATGTTTTTAATATTGCGTATTTGCCACGGAGTGACACTTTGCTGTAAATATTGATACGTTTTATATATAGCTTATTGTGATGTTTATTGGAATTAGGTACTAAATAATAATAAAAATGTCATGTTGTTTTCTTTTCCCTACTGAACTTAATGAGGTTATTCATCCATGACTGCATTTTAATTCAGAAAACTGCATTAAAATTCAATAATGAATAAATAAATATTACGTGTTCCTCGATTTGAGAAAACTCGTCATATGGTGCGCATGCGGATCGATTCACGCGATTTACAAGTTTGAATTTTTTCGTTTTGAATTTATGAACATTTAATTCAAACTTGTAAATCGCGTAAATCGACAAGTCCGCATACATACACCGTCGTAGCGAGACCCACAAGCGCACCATTTGACGAGTTATCTCAAATCGAGAAATGCGTAATAGTGGAATAATTCAATTACCGTATTTCCTCGAATATAGGCGCATGCGCTTCTATTTTCTCATTTCTTCACAACTGCCAGGTATTTAGAGGTTTGCACACCAAACTTCGGTCGTCTCATGCCTGCTTGGTCAGGAAGTATTTTGGCGAGTTTGGTGTGAAAACCTCTAAATACCCGGCAGTTGTGAAGAAATTAAATAATAGAAGCGCATGCGCCTATATTAGAGGAAATACGGTATATTAAGTATTCGCTACGAAGTGACACTGCGGAAAACTGTTGGCGGGTCTCGCCACTTTTTCATTTTTTCCACAAAACAATAATTTTAAGAAAATAAATTTTTCACGCCCACCGTAACCCGACACGAGATCGTGGCGAGACCCGGCATCTCGTTGGATCACAATTTGCCGCGTAGTGTCACCCCGTTGCAAATTGTAAAAAGTTACAAAATGGATTAAAATTAAATATAAATTGTGCCCGCCACGATCACGCCACTTTCTTGAGCATTTTAACACTATTTTTCAAAGTTTCGGGTTATTAGGATTTTTTTTTTTGACATTAATCCACATTTATATGGCTATTAGCCTCATATCCGCCAAATACGCGCTAAAATTACCCAAATTTTGTAACATTTCTAGGTTTTCTACGAAAAAAAGTGCTAATTGGTGTAATTCTTTTGGAAAAAGTGGTGTAGGCTGTTTTTCCGTTTTTTCTGTCTGCGTCTCGTGTCACGGTATTTTCTTTATGTGACCAGCCTGCTGCGCAACATTTTCCAAGACCCTGATAAAATTGGGGAACAAGCTCAACCCTTTTTGCAATTCAATTCAAATAAAGTCGGCGGCACGAAATCTGTAGAGGAAGTGCTATAAATTTCAGAAAAGTTAAGTAAGCTTTTTGCATGGCTATTAGCCAATGAAAATGGCTAATAGCCACTAATGACTCGCAGCTCGCCACTTATCGACGATAAGCTCAAGTGTGGCACGTAAATGGCGTAGGTTTCGCGGAAATCGGCGCAAAAGCGGGATTCAGCCATCGAAACCGGCTAATAGCCAAAATTTTCTGAGAACAGTGCTGTAGACATGACATCCGAAAGAGGCGGAGCTTGTGAGCACTTTCAAATAATTTTTTTAATGTTTTTGTTGTTGTTGTTGCAACAAATAAGACAATACAGAATGTATGAATTTCAAATCACCCAGTTCCCTCGTAAATAAAATAATCCGTTTTCGATTTATCCAACTAAAACCGCCCGCCCGTTTCGACCCTCGCGTAGGTATTTATGTTCCGTCGACCACCACCGGGTGTGCGTTTCAAGTAAGTAGATATCTTCACATGACCCTCGTCTTCTTCACCGCCCTCGTCTTCTTCCGCTCGTCGATTAACACCTCCTGTTCCGTCTTTATTTGCAGACACTCCAGTCCCATCTATGTACCACACGAGAAGTCGTCTTTGCATTTAATGCCGTCGCTGCTCGGCGCGCCAACTAATCGATACCGGCTCTTCGTACTTTTCCTCTGCGTGCTTTTCTTCTACACGTGGCACGGTCAGCGTGCGTCGTTTGACGAGCAATTGCGACGGAGAGATGAGCAGAATGAAGCGTTGCGAATGGATCGCGATAGTGTCGCGGAGAAGTTGAGAGGTGAAATTTTTTTTTCCTGTTACAGTATCTAAAAAATTACATACACAGCAAGTCCGAAAAGCCACGCCCACTCAAATTTTCCAATTCAAATATCTGAGTGGACGTACACATTCAAAAACCATGAAAAATAATTTTAAATAAATACAGTAGGAGAAAGGCTCTGGAAGATACGAAAAGCCACGCCCACTCAGATTTTCCAATTCAAAAATCAGAATGGGCGTGCTCATGAAAACATCAGAGTGGGCGTGCTCAGGCAAAATAATAGAAAACAAAATACAGTACGAAAAAATCTCTGGAAGAAACGAAAAGTCACGCCCACTCAGATTTTTCATCGGAATATCTGAGTGGGCGTGCACATTTTGAAAAAAATCTGAGCTGGCGTGCTCATGAAAAATAATTAAAAAAAAAAACAAGGAACAGTACGAAAAGGCTCTGGAAAAAACGAAAAGTCACGCCCACTCTGATTTTCCAAATAAAACATCTGAATGGGTGTGCTCATGAAAACTAATTGAAAAAGAAAATACAGTAGGAAAAAGGTACTGGAAGAAACTAAAAGCCACGCCTACTCTGATTTTCCAATTCAAAAATCTGAGTGGGCGTGCACATGAAAAAAAATTTGAAAACGACAGTTCAATAGTAACAAAGCTCTGAAATATATGACGTATTCGCAAGTAGTGACACTAATTCGCGTGTAAATTCAACGTGAAATGAAATAATTTGACGACGAAGATGAAATCCACGAAGTACTAAGTTTCGTGGAGCGCACTTGCATTCTTCACGAGTGGACAGTAGTTGAAATTAGACTGCAATTATACTTATAAAGACCAGACATTTAGACACGAAATGATGATAATTTAAAATATTTATTACAGTAATCTGGTTGCACAAGAAAAAACTCGAAACGGCTCTCAATTTGCAAACATCTGAATCGCAAAAGTTTGAAGCTAAAATCAAGCTCAAACAGTCGGAATTATACGGGTGGAAAACAAAAACTGAGCAATGTTTGGAGGAGTTGTCCGTTTGTAAAGTGAGCATAATAAATATTAACAAAATTAGGTGAATTATTAATTTTAGAAAACAAAAAATGTTCCGGAAGTGCATAAAGATGTAAATGTAAACAATGAAAAGTTGATTGAAGAATGGAAGAAAAAATTGGAAGATGTGGAGGAGAAATTGAGAAAATACGACGTGGAATACAACGCGAAGTATACTATTTTTAAGGTATCGTAAAAAAATATTACGTATTCCTCGATTTGTGATACCTCGTAAAATGGTGCGCACTCGGGTCTCGCCACGATGGTTCATGCATTCAGACTTGTCGATTTACGCCCAAAATTGACTTTTCCGTTTGCATGGATTTAAGAAAATTCAAAACGAAAAAGTTCAATTTGGCGCGTAAATCGACAAGTCTGAATGCATAAACCATCGTGGGCACCATTTCACAGGTATCACAAATCGATGAATATGCAATACCGTGTTTTTATTTTTTAGTTAAAAAAAATAAAATTTACAGCACGAGCTAACAGAGTGCGAAGAGAAGATCAAAACATTGACGGGGGTAAGTGAATTTGAGATCTTATTTTGTCCCATTTAAAAAAGTTAGGAAGGGGCTGGAAATGGTTGTCCGTAGCCGTAAAGAGTGGGATCGTCGAATGAAATTGCGGGAAACGTGGAGGTGGTGGGCTGACACGTCCAGTTGGCGTAGGAGGGCATAAATGCGTTGGGGTACATGTTGCTGGCAGTTGATAAGAGTTGCTGCAAGTTTAAGGGTACTTTAGACTTTGAAATAGGCTCCACCCAGTTTGCGAAAAATCTGCGCTTCAATGCAATGTGCGGCGCGCTTTGATCTTGTTTTAGTTTTATTTTGGTGATCTTTTTTCCTTTTGTATAATAGCTTTTTCGTTATACAGTATTTACATATTTTAAGACTATTATGACGCTGTATTTATTACATTTTAAATAATAAACGATTTTTCAAGAAAAAACTGTTATTTTCCGTCCCCACCCCATCCCCTAATATCTTGTGTATAAGACCGTTTTCATGTCCGCGCACTTTTCTCTCACGCCTTAATCGGCGTGCTGACCACAATTTGCCGATGTTGGCGGTAAATGACATGCGCATGCGGGGGTACGACAGAATAGAAATAGGCGAAATAGAAATGCTACAAAATAGAATTGCTACAAACAAGAACAGGAAAAAATAGAACGGCTACAAAATAGAAATGAGCGGAATAGAACAGCGCGAAATAGAAATGTGACAAAATAGAAATGGGCGAAATAGAAATCGGTGCGATGGAGCGCGTTTGCATTATTCTTCGAATTTTCCGATTATTATAGGATTTTTCAGTAATTTTCAGATATTTTACGCACTTAACAACATCGAAAATGAAGAAAGGTATAAAATCAATGCAGTTTCCGAAAAAAAAAAATGGAAAATCGGCGAAAAACTGAGCAATTGAAAAAATAATGCAAACGCGCTCCATCGCCAAAATTTGTTCTATTTTGTAGCATTTCTATTTCGCTCATTTCTATTTTGTAGCCGTTCTATTTCGTAGCATTTCTATTTCGCTCAGTTCTATTTTTCCCAGTTCTTTTTTGTAGCATTTCTATTTTGTAGCATTTCTATTTCGCCTATTTCTATTCTGTCGTACCCCGCGCATGCAGCAATATGTTCCCAAAATCGGCAAATTGGCTCAAGCACGCCTATTCAGGCGGCAAATCACCGAAATTCCTCTGAGAGCGTTTGAAAAAAATGCAGTTGCCAGCACATCGTGGTTTCACAAACGCCCCCCCCCCCCCCCCGATCTCAACTCAAAATGACCTTATACACAGGCGGTCTTATACTCAAGATCTTAGGGTATTTGAAAAATTGTGTGTCTCAATCGAGTTGCGACACGACATAACATGAACACTGGAAACCTCGCCCACTAGAACTGAATTTACTAGTAATTCGCGCTCAAAAAAGTGGGCGGAGTTTTAATTTTTAGGTCGCAACTCGATTGAAAAGACCATACCGTACCACTCTTCTCTAGCAGCCTCCGCTGCGAAACCCAAAAACAAAAAAATATGCGCCTTTATGGGCCTATTCAGGACTGAAAAAAAAACAGGTTTTTGTTGTGTTTTTAACCCAATGCAGAATTCCGGAAAAAGGTAAAAAAAAACTACCGTACCCAAAAGTTTAACTGAAAACAACCCTTAGGCGTGTCATGGCGTTGGAATAATTCATTTCTCCTTCCAAAATTGACAAAATTCCCATCAAAGGCGCATTACATGTATTTAAAATTGGGTCTCGACTTAAAAATTTGTTTTTCAAGTAAACAAACTTCATAGGGTTAAACAACACAAAAAAACAAACACATTTTATGAGGTGTTCGACCTCGCCGCTGTGGCAGGGTTATTCATATGAATGTAGAAAACATAGACTGAAACTTGAAACCCTTGGGCATGCTCAAAAAAACAAGTTTGGCTGAAATATTGAATTAAAAAAAAACATATTTAAACAATCAGTATTCCACCCCAAAATGTTTTGAACGTGTCTGGAAATATATTTTGACAATACTTTACAAAGCGTCACACCAATTGGACCCAGGTTAAGTCATTTTTTAAACATTTCTATGAATAACCCCATGAATATGAAACGGTACTCAGGAATTTTTGGCTAATAGCCATTAAAAATAGCTATTAAAGATAAGAAAAAAGATCAGAATTTTTGCGAATGGGCGGAGCTTATTTTTAAAATTCTCGCACACTCACCTGTTGCTCAATATTAATCGGCTCGGCCATTTGCCCGAAGCTTGAGAAAAAATTGGCGCCCGTCGGTATTCCCGGAATCAAAGGCTTCATCTCAGAAATGTGTTCTTCCTTGATTGAAGTACCCTCTGAAGAGGTGACTTCAACATCCGAAAGTTGGGCAGGAGGTGGAGGAGGTGGAACAGCAGGAGGGGTGTCAAAATGAGACGTTGGTATGGGAAATGTTGGTACACCGGCATAGAGGGAAGAATCGAAGGAGGTCGTAGAAGTGGTGCTTGTTGGGTCGGCGGTAGAGTACTGTAAAGGGATTTGGTGGGAGAGTTTTTGAAGTGGAGGTGGCTGTGGATGCTACGCGGTTAATATGATCGCGACTACTGTAACAGTATATTTAAATGTGGATCGTGAAAAGTTGACACAATCTTTAATTACGCAGTTTGGCGAAATGGCTCTTTTTGTGCATCAATTTAATTTTTTAAGTGCATCATTATTTTTTTATCATTTATTGTTTTGCTAATTGTAAGTTTCAAGTTTGCTATATTGGTTTTGTAGCTAGCACCCAATTTGTGGAAAAGACCAAAAAAACAACTGCGCCATCGAGGACCCGAAAAACACATTATACGCGTACCAGAAACTTCTTCGGCCCGTTATCGAGGCTAAAAAAGGCCAAATAGAATAATTTTGATTAATAGCTGTGATTGTTAAACTTCCTAATAAAGTATTTGTTGGATTTGAATCTCGTCGGAAATTCCGAAATTGCGGTTCCGAATTATTTAGAAAACAAAAAAATTGCGGCACGGTGTTTGTGTTCTTTTAAGCATTCAAACGGCTCTGGGACGTTTCGAAACCTTCCACTTCGAAACTTGGACGTTTCGAAACTGTAGTGAATTTATAACGGTAATTTTACCGAAAAATAGCAAACGAAAAGGAAAGAAATCGATTGTCAAACAAACGGATTTTTAATTTTTTATTTGAATTTTTAAAAGTTCGCAAACACCGTGCCTTTTTTTGTTTTCCCAAAGCCTTCGGAAATTCCAAAAATTTCTATTTCAACTTTTTGGTTGCAAAAACTATTGAAAAAGGCGGAAAATGGGCTCTGGGACGTTTCAAAACCTGCCACATCGAAACTGGAACGTTTTGAAACTTAAAGATGGTCAGAATCGGAATTTTTCGGAACAGAAGCATCCTCGGAATAGAATTTCCGGCGGAATATTCTGAAAAATCGGAACTTCCGAGGAAGCCTGATTCTAATGGACCTATTTATTTGAATTAAAATGAATTTTTATGTAATTTTAATTCAATGCGAAACAAAACATATTAATTAATCATCCTGAATCGTCCTGCAATATTGAGTTTGAGCCTTTCTGCAAATCAAATCGTGTCGAGACCTCCTGCCCAAATAAATGCATGCGCCTTTAAGGTGTGTACTCCGAGTGGACAAGATGATAAATGAGTTTAGTTTGAAAAGGTATCATCTTGTCCACTCGGAATACGCGCCTTAAAGGCGCATGGATTTATTAAGTCAGAAGGTCTCGGAACCATTTGATTTGCAGAAAGGCTGAACCTCAATGGTGCAGGAAAATAAAATTTGGGTTAATTCATTAATTTGTTCCTAATTTCATTTTCTAAAAGTTCCAAAAATAGGTTCTCATAATCCACAGTTTTTGTTTTGCTTCCGTCCATCACTTACTCTCAGAAATTGAAACGGATCAATAGTCTGCCATTTTATTCCATGAAAAAACGGCAACTGTTGCTGAAGAATGGTCCCCGTCTCATTGGCGCCATCACCCGGCGTATACACCATTTTACCGATGCCCATTCTTTTGACCCTTCTGCAACACAAAACAAAACTAGACGCCGTTCATCATCAGCGCCTCAAACCTCCTCTTGAAATTTCCGTTGTCAAAAAGAGGCGCATTGTCGGGAACCATTTGCCAATAGTTGCCCTTTCGGTCGTTGGCGCAACTTTGTCCATCTCTCGCCTTCTTCACAAAGCAGTCGTTGAGCGACAGGTTATGACGAATACTGTTCTGCCATCCCTGTTTGCGTTTTGCGTCCGCGTCACGGTAGTATGGGAATTTGGCTTCGATGAACTGCAAAAAAAAAAATAGAAAATCATCCCTTTTGTTTGCCATGTCAACTCAAGTGAATGAATAATGGCCTGTCATCAATGTAACATTTTAAAAGCATTTTGGAGGAAAAAAGTGGACCACCAGACGAAATGAGTAACGGGCTGTGCAAATGCAAATGTTACGTGCCTGCCGTTTGTCAAATTGGTCACCATATTAAGGTTGATGAGTCAGGAAAATAGGATGTGATTATGATTATTGGATTACGGTGGATTGGAAACGGAAACTCAGGAAGGAATGTGAGGAGAAAAACTAAAAAAAAACAAAACTCACACAACATTTAACTTACACAAAAACCCGCTGGAGAAGGAGCAAAGAGTTTTTTCTATAAGGAAAAACTGTCTTTCGAGTCTAATTAGGATACGGTAGAACCTAGGATTAGTTTCTCCGGGAATTGTTGGCTATTAGCTGTTGATTTAGTGCATTCAAGTGACACAGAAGCCAAATTCAATGACTAGGTCATTTTCTATGGCTAACTCCTTCTTTGGCGCCGATTAGGTTCGAGCTATTCTCTGGTAACGGCTATTAGTCTTTTTCTATCAGAGTCCATCAGAGTCTCGGTCGATTATTGCCGAATTCGCGCCGATCGCCTATTAGGCTCCAGCTATGCCTAAGTATTGGCTAATTGTCGATTTTAATGGCTAATAGCCAATTGCAACGGCTAATAGTAATTTTCTGTGGATAAGTCCCCACTTTTGTGCCTAATAGCGGCGAACTATGCTTCAGTAACGGCAAAATTCTATCTCTGAGAATCAGCAGCCATTTTCAACAGCTAATAGCCATTTCCTGTCGATCATCGCCTAACTCGCGCCGAATCCACTCCAAACGTGTGCCGATTATGGTCCAATAGGCGCGAGCTAAGCTTCAGTAATGGTTAATCGCCTTTTTTGATGACTGACAGCCATTTTGAAAGGCTAATAGCCATTTTAGAGGCTAGTAGCTATTTTCTGTGGCTAAATCCTGCGACTGCAGAATACCGCCAACCAAGCTAGAACTATGCTTCATTTCTGGCCAAGTCTCCGCTTCTTTACGGATTCTTCCGGTCGATCATCGCCGAACTCGCGCCGATCGCCGGTTAGCTTCGAGCTATGCGTCACTAACGGCTAATAGCCTTTTCCAACGGCTAGTAGTTTTTTCTGTTGCTATGTCGTGGCTTCTGTGCCGATTATCTCTGATCAGCCGGTAACTATACTTTAGTAATGGCTAACCGTTTTTTTTTTTTTTGATAATCAACAGTTATTTTCAACGGCTAATAGCCATGCAGCTGCCTATATCCGTAATAGCAGAATATCCTTTTCAATTTTTTGACTCACATTCAAATATAATTCGCGGGATTTTTTCTTTTTTGTTTCTATCCGTTGGACAGAACTTGTTGATAAGCCACCGTTTGCATAATTTTCAAGGTTACCCGTCACAATACGGACCACCCGTACAGTAAACTCACCATACTGTACTCGAGTAATTTTTGGCGCTTATATGGCGTTATAAGCCGCATTTTCGGCATTTTTGAGGCACGCGATAGCCAGAGTTAATATCCCTTGGAAATGGCTACTAGAATTCTGAGCGTGCGCCTCATGCATTTGGCATACGCCCCAAAGTACCTTGTAAATCTGATTCAACGTCATCCGTTTGTCAGGCGATGCGTCGATGGCCATTGCGATGAGTGCCACGTAACTATAGGGTGGTTTGTCCTGGGAGTTGCCCTCAGGGCTGAAATAGAGAATGCAGTAGTATTACGGTGGGAGTGAGTCCGCAAGCACCGAGTGCCAACAGAATTAAACTGACAATATAGATTGTTTAATGTTTTTGAAAACATCACAAAGATGTTTGAAAAATAAAATTGACATGATTTTGTAAATAAAAATGTTATTATTTATTATGTATATGTACAGAAAATAAATAATAAATAATAAAACTCACGAAATGTGAAACGGCAAATGTGTTTGATGACGTGTCATGGATGGCTATGCTCTGTCTGTCCGCTTGTACCAACTTTTCGTAAAACAGTAGATAAGAAAAAGCGGGGCGCAAATGAAAAAAAGAGGAAGAAGAGGAGAGGGAGGAGGAGGAGGGGCCGATGTCCTTGTGCTGACGAGATGGTAGCCGGTAGGGAAGGGAAAGCTGAAATGTCGGAGGGTTGTTGCACACACCAAAGTGTGACATTCATTCGGCTGATTCATCATTTTGCATCTTCTGAGGGGACGAAAAAAGAGCCAGGCGAATCGAATCGAATCGAATCGCATCGCATCGCATCGGATCGTCGTTTTGTTTTGTAAATAAATATCTGATTGATACAAATGTTTGACGACGACGAGATGGTGGCGACGGTCGGGAAACGGAAACGGGCAATATCGAGAAAAGAGAAAAACGAGGGTGTTGTTGTTGTAACAATAGTGATTTTGCAGGGAGGAGCCGTCGAGCATTACAGTCAGAATGAGACGGCGCACTTTCACCGAAATCACAAGGTTTGTGTGGCACTTTGAACTGGAATGATTAGAATTGGCATACTCCTCGAATTGGCTTTCTAAGTTTTCTCACGGTGAATATGAGTAGCGACCCCTCAAAGTTTAGTTACACGGGTACAAAGTCATGCAAATGGCATACGCCCCATTCGACGAATTCGACAGCTAATAGCCTAAATTCTTTAGTTTGAACGTTATGGGCCACTAGAGAATTAAGCAATTCTAATAGAACGGCACTGTCATGTGTTCACGAGTGAAATTCAGTTCAGTTACGACGCTCCAATATTCCGCAGTTTTTCGCTGCTAGAGTGAATACGATAGCTTATATTATAGTTTCTAAATTTTCCTCGATTTGAATTGAGATAGCTCGTCAAATAGTGCGCATGCGGGTCTCGCCATGACGGTGTATGTATGCAGACTTGTCGATTTACCCGATTTACAATTTTGAATTAAATTTTCGTAAATTCAAAACGAAACAATTCCAACTTGTAAATCGCGTAAATCGACAAGTCTGCATGCATAAACCATCGTGGCAAGACCCGCAAGCGAACTATTTGACGAGTTATTTAAAATCAAATCGAGGAATACGTACAAACTATAATTTAAACTACAGTATTTACTCTAGCAGTGACCTGCGGAACATTGAAGCGTCGTAACTGAATTTCGCTTGTGAACACATGACGGTACCGTTCTATTAGAGTTTCTTAATTCTCTAGGTGTCCTGTACAAGTTGATAATCTTCCAACTGAAGGATTTAGGCTATTTCCGTCGAATTCGAGGCGTATTCCATTTGCATATATTTGTTTCCCTGTAACTAAACTTTGAGGAGCTACTCAGCGTAAGAAAACTTAGAAAAGTCGCTATTAGCCGTCGAATTCGATATGCCAAATGCATGTGGCGCAGATGTCGAATTAGACGGACGGCTATTAGCCGTTGACTATGGCTAACTTCCGCTTGTGTGCCGATTTGGCGCGAGCTATGCCCCTGTAACGGCTAATTTCTAATTTTGGGGATCAAAAGCCTTTTTTCAACGGCTAATAGCCAATGGCCAGAACCGCTGAAATTTTAATGGTAATTTTTTTTTTATTTCTGTTAAAATAAATAAACTGAATTGTTTTTGTAATTAGCAATTTGTCGAAATTATCTTAACTCTTAACAAATACTTGCCATTATAAATTTAAAAAAAAACCAGATACTCTATTCAAATAGAGTGGCACTGGCTAAAAAAAAATACACGTTTCGCTGTTTTCTGTTAAAAATGACTACTTTGAGGTTGTGTGTGTGTGCACAGGAAGTGTACTACTGATTAAAAGTTGTTCGGGTTCAACCTTCAAGCCTAGCATGGTGTCCCATAAGGGCATATCGCGTTGGCAAATGTGGAATCATATTTTTCACGGGAAATTACAAATACCGTATTTCCTCTAATATAAGCGCACCTCTAATTGAAGCGCACCTCTAATAAAGGCGCACCCTGCGAGGTGCTTCGAAAAATAGAGGCGCACACTCTAATTGAAGCGCACCCTCTAATAGAGGCACACTCACTGGCTGTTTATTTCCCTGTCTCAGTTTTTGCGAAATTTCTTACTTTTTTTCGGTTTTTTTGTAGGGGTACTACGGTATAGAACTCGCACGGAATAGAACCATCTGAAATAGAGCTGTGCCAGCACGGAACCGCTCGAATAACTCGAAGAAGTATTTCGTTGTACATGTAAATTGTATTTCGTGCATTGGTTTTTTTTTAGTACAGTTCCCTTTCGTCCGGATTTATTCCGCGCAGTTCTATTCTGTATTATGCGTACATGAACGACTGGTGCTGACGATGCTCCGATATTCGCAGTTTTACGGCGTTTTCACAACACATAATAGCAGTTCTATTCCGTGCGAGTTCTATACCTAAATACCCGCTTTTTTGCAGTTGTTTTAAAGTCCTTTAGTTGTCTTGCTTTTTTTCAATAGACAGTGACGTTCAAATAGAAAATTAAATTTAAGGCGAGGTCGTTTCGTTTTCTATTAAAAACAGCGTTTCCGGCGCCGTCAGGAAATCTGATGTTCACCAAAAATGTCAGGTATCAATATTGAAAAAAACAATGATGGGCTGAATTCTCTTCTGAAAAAAATGTTTGAAAAATATAAGCGCACCCTCTAATTGAAGCGCACCTCTAATAGAAGCACATTTGGAGAAGAGGTTGAAAAATAGAGGCGCATGCGCTTAAATTAGAGGAAATACGGTATGTACTGAAAATGGGGTTATTTCATTGTCTCACCTAGAGAATAATACGTGTATCCTATTAGTTTTCCTGTTATTGTCAACATGAGGAATGTGAGAGTTTTTCTGGAATTTTTGATGCATTATTTGACGAAATATTAGGATCGTCAGAGATTCCAGAAAAACTCACATGGGTTCCTCATGTTAACAATAACTGGAAAAAAAAAGATAAGCGTATTATTCTCTAGGTGGGACAGTGAAATAACCCAATTTTCACTACATACTTGTAATTTCCTGTGAAAACATTTCATTTTGTATAATTCCACATTTGCCAACGTGTATGCCCTTATGGGACACCATGCTAGGTTTGAAGGTTGAACACAACAATTTTTAAATTAGTGGTACACTTTTTGAGGCGTACACACGCGCAAGTATGATTTTGAGAGGAAACTGAAAAACGCGCAGCCCATTGTTTTTGGCCAGTGCCACACTATTAGAGTAAATACTTTAGTTTCTAGCGTAGAAATTCCAATCGCTTTTTAGCCTCTTATTTCGACTGTTAAATCGAAATTCCACGGAGATCAATAAAATGCAAGTACGAGCACGATACGGTATGTATGACACGGGACCAGAGAAAGTGACGTACGGATATCTATTTTGAAAATAGACATGCGTTTTTTCGAAAAAGGGAAAACTTGAAGAATGCTCCGATTAGTTTGAAACTTGGGAAATATTGTTAAAAATACTCCGATGCTCGGAAAATATGAAATCGATATTTT
Source organism: Caenorhabditis japonica (assembly GCA_963572235.1). Classification (NCBI taxonomy): domain Eukaryota; kingdom Metazoa; phylum Nematoda; class Chromadorea; order Rhabditida; family Rhabditidae; genus Caenorhabditis; species Caenorhabditis japonica. The sequence continues at coordinate 16,809,248 of OY754343.1, read as the reverse complement.
CCGAGCATGGGAACATTTTTGACAATATTCCCCAAGTTTCAAGCCAATCGCTGCATTATCCGAGTTTTCCCCCAATTGTTTGTCATTTTTTCCCTTTTTCAACAAAACGAATGTCTATTCTCAAAATAGATTGCCGTACGTCACTTTCTCCGGTCCCGTGTCATACATACATACATACCGTTTCGTACTTGCATTTAATTGATCTCCCTGGAATTTTTACGTCTTCTTCTTCTTTTCCCATGTTTATCAATTCAGTTTATCAGTCAAAATACAAGGCTAAAAAGCGAAATGCCTGCCGATCAAAGGTCTCCAGGCGGCAATGATAACATTTTTTCGCTAACCCCCCCCCCTTACTTTTACACTTTTTCTCTATTGTTTTCTTTTACATTTTTCGGCAAAAAGTAGCCGGTCATTATTTCGCCACTTTCAGGCCGACGAACCATTGTCTTTCGATCGTGGAAGAATTCAGCATCACATTCCCAATAAACTGCTTCTGGGTCGACAGTTGGCGGAAATGCTGGAAGAGGCGAAACGGAAAAAGTTGAAAGAGAATGAGCAATTGGACATGCACCCACAAGACAGAGAAGTCAAAGGTAGTAGTGTTATAGACCTATCGCGCGCGTTCCATACACAAGTGAAATGCGTTGGATGCATATAGTGTCCGTATTTGAATCATGTCGGGCATTCATGCACATTTGACTCTAGATATTTAATAAATACGTCTCGTTTGATTAACTTTCACACATTTTACTAATTGAACCACAAAAGTCACGAAAATTGAGAGAGTAGAGTGAAAAAAAGGAGCAGCGAAGTCGCCAAATGACGCAGGCTTGTGCATATATTCATAAGTTTTTATTTTATTTTAACGCAAAACAATTAGTTATTATATAGCCTAGCAGGTCTGTGCATATGTTGGAGGCTATATAATAACTTTTAATTTATTTTTTTCATTAAAATAATGAAATTATGAATATATGCACAAGCCTGCGTCATTTGGCGACTTCGCTGCTCCTTTTTTTCACTCTACTCTCTCAATTTTCGTGACTTTTGTGGCTAATTTAGTAAAATGTGTGAACATTAATCGAACGAGACGTATTTAATATATATCTAGAGTCAAATGTGCATACCGTATTTCCTCTAATTTAAGCGCATGCGCCTCTATTTTTCAACCTCTTCTCCAAATGGGCTTCTATTAGAGGTGCGCTTCAATTAGAGGGTGCGCTTCTATTTTTCAAACGTTTATTGTCGATTCGTGAAGAAAGCAAGTGCGCTCTACAAAACTCTACAAAAAATACTTAGTGGATTTCAATTATTTCATTTCACGTTGAATTTGTACGTGAGTTGAAATAGTTTGGCGATGAAAATGAAATCCACGAAGTACTAAGTTTCGTGGAGCGCACTTGCCTTTTTCACGAATGGACAATATTTCTGAACACAGCAATAGAAATCAACAAATAACAAATAACAAAGAATATTTAAAAAATGCAAAGAAACATTTTTGTTGTCGCTTTTGTCATGTTCTCCAAAATCCATCATTTCTAGAAAATCATTGACATCATCCATAGCTCGTTCCTCTCGTCGACGCATCAAAAGCAGACTTCAGCGTATCATTGATTTTTTTTAGTTATTATCGGCCTGCCAAAATGGTCAAACGCGCTCCGCTGAACTCAACGTTATCCATTTTCATTTTGGTCAGCAAATTATTTTATTTCCCGTGTAAATTCAACGTGAAATAAAATAATTTGGAGACCAAAATGAAAATTGCATAGCGTTGAGTTCAGCGGAGTGCGTTTGACCATTTTGGCGGTATATCTTTGTATCTTTGCATACATTTTTGGTCAACATACATTTTCTTGGCGGTACCGTCTTCGTTTATTTTTCTCTTCGATCGTCACTGAGTATTGAAAAAGAAAGCAAGAAAAGTAAAATATTTAAGAACAACTGCAAAAAATCGAAAAAAAAATAGAAAAAAAATCCGCAAAAACAGATGAAAAAAAAATAAACAGCCAGTGAGTGCGCCTCTATTAGAGGCTGCGCTTCAATTAGAGGGTGCGCCTCTATTTTTCGAAGTACCTCTCAGGGTGCGCCTTTATTAGAGGTGCGCTTCAATTAGAGGTGCGCTTATATTAGAGGAAATACGGTAAATGCCCGACATGATTAAAATACGGAAACTATATGCACCCAGCGCATTTCATTTCACCTGTGACCACGGTTCGAGTATATTCTAGAATTCAAAGTTTAACTTTTCCCACGTGATTTATCTCACCCGCGAACTCATAAATCTTGCCGCTTTTTCTTCTGCATTTCTATTTTATTGTATTTTATCGCCTCTGATACCGACACCGCCAATTAAATTGATGACGTCATTATGGTTACAGACAAAGAGGTCAACGAACAGCCGAACGAGCAGGAGCAGGACTACAAGGAGCACTGATTATATTCATTTTTTATTAAATTTCACGGTGTCCAGGATTTGAAATGTGGGCGGAGCCGAGCAAACGCGCCCCACTGGATTTTTTCGCGCGAAATTCAAATTTTGAGGCATTTTTTATGTTTTTCGGGAAAAAAACCATGAATTCTCAATTTTTTCCCACATGTGCTCCAACGGAATTATAGCTGAGGTCTTTAGAAATTTTTTAAGCCTAAGAACGTCGAATTTGGTTCAGCCACCATTTCGAAATATTCGTTTTGAGTTTTTTGGTGTTTTTGCAGGATAAATCTTTACGAAAAGCGAAGTTTGGGCAATTTTATGGTATTAAAAGATACAATACATACAATTTACAAAGAAAAGCAGGGTTTAGTGAGAGAAAAACAATAAAATCAATTAAAAAAATTCGAGAGTCGAAAAATGCGCAAGCACCGAAAGTGCGCCATGGAAGTTTGCTGACGCGCCAGCAAATTAGGCTCCGCCCACATTTCCAATCCTGGACACCGTGAATTTGAAATTTCTGAGCATATCATTTTTGTACTGTATTGCATTTTATTTCAATTGTTGTTCTTTTACATAAATAAATAAATAATTTCATTAAAATCCCCGAAATTTGTTTTTTTTTGTCGTCCGCGGTCGGTGAAAACGAAACGCGACGACTGGTACGATGTCCTTGAGAAAAAAATTCGAATCATCTCCTTGTTCTCGGTCTTTTTTTCGGTTCGCCTGGGCCCTGAGCTGTTCAATGTTCAATGGGAACAAAAAGGGGCTTAACACCCTTTTTGTTGATCACTGGTCATGCTGATGGGTATCACAAGAGGTCCCTCGCACCGAAAAACACCGAAGGAGAAGAAGAGGGGGGAGATGTAATGTCCATTGTTCTTGCGAAATATAGACGTAACTTTGCGAGAGACAATGACCCGGTAGAGTAAAAACGGGCGCGAAACAGCGAAACTTGTAAGCCGTTCTTTTCCTTTTTTTGGCCCTTGTTCTCGTTAACAAATACAGTTTTTTATCATGGGGAACTGAAGTGAACACGCGCCAATACGCTTACGCTTGTCAGCGAAATTGAAATCTCTAGAAAAAGGTGGAAGTTGAAGAATGAGAATGGTTGTAATTAATTCTCAAGAAGCCGTGCGATTTGACCTTTTGCGATGCTTTCTTTGTTGGTGTGACTAGCGGGTCAGAGGGGGGAGATTGGATAAGTTAGTGCAACACTATCAGTGTCAATGATGCATGGAAACGTCTGGAGGGAAGACAAAACGGCTAACAGCCATTACATTGGCTTTTCCGCCATAAAAAAATGCCTTGAGAATGCCCAGAATTTGAAGAGAATAGACATTGAAAAGGCTAATAGCCATCGAATCGGGCCGGGTCCCGTATGCGTTTGGCATACGTCCCATTATTAGAGCTTTTCAATGGCTATTCTTTTCAAGTTCTGGGCAGGAAATTTTCGGCTCGTATATGGCGGTTATAGGAAAACGGCTAATAGCCATTGAAAAAGCCTGATAGCCATTGAATTGGGGGTATACGCCAAATGCATTTGGCACATCTCCGAATTCGATGGCTATTAGCCGAAAATTTCCTGTTCAAAAACCTTAATTTTCTTATATTTCCCAATTTTTTTATGCTTTTGACCAATTTTTTTTATTAAGACCGTTTTTTTATTCTTATTTTTTGTTTTTTTGTTTTTGTTCCAATTTCAATTAAATTCAATATATTTCTATTTAATTTTCTAAATTAGACTGCTTCATGGAACGATAAACCAAGCTGAACACAAAAACTACAAGAATAATAATTTTTAATTTTTTTTGAATTTTTTATAATAAAAGCGGTGAATTTTCTGTGTTTTATTCTACAAGTCGCAGTCGTGGTGGTAAAATTAAGTAAAACCTAGGTTCAGCTCGCCTGGCCCGTACGTTTTTTCAACCGCAAAAATTGCCGCAAATTCTCAGGAAAGTTTTAGCTAATAGCCATTGAGTTCGGGTGCATGTGTCAAATGTAGTTGGCGCACGCCCCGAATTCGATGGCTATGACAGAAAGAGCCATCGAAAAGGGCTAATATCGATCGAATTCGGTACGTGCGCCAAACGCATGTAGGACATGGCCCGATTCGATGGCTATTATCTTAACAATATCACAGCCAAGTCATAGGTGTTATTGCGGAATAGAACTGCCTGAAATGGAACTGTACTGAAAAAAACTAGACAAAATTAACGGAATGCTTTTTGAGCTGTTCTATTCTAGCTATTTTGTGTCAGTTCTATTTCGCAGCAACACCTATAATTTGGCTGCTTACGTGGCGTAAATTTTTTTGCGTTTGTAAACGTTTCAGAGTTTTCTAGGCTATCAAGGTGATTATTTTAATTTTAAAATTAGAGACTAGGCTAGAATAGTGTCTTGCAATTTTTAGATGAGAAAATTTCGAAACCCTAATACATAGAAGAAAACCGGGCTTGGCATGCTGCCAAGAGCTCTCAAAAAAGAATGACCGTATACTTATCAGCCATCCTGTAAAAGAGAACCGAAAATAGAGATCCTGCGAATTTATGAAAAGAGTCTTTAACAATACGTTTCAAAGTCATAATTCAGAATTTTTGTGATGATTACAGTAGTAGTATTCTAATCTCTTGTAGAAAAACACTAGAAATCTTTTAAAAATTGCATTTTGTGTATAAAAATTGAATACCACCGACTTGACCGAGAGTTTTATTAATTTTCAGAAATCAAGACGAAGGACATTTAGTATGTTTCGCAACAACGCTTCACTCCCGTTTGACCATAATTGCGCCAAGAATGGTATTTTAATTTCAGATCCAATGACTAAACATTTCTTGAGGCTACTGGGACTGCATGATGACAATGCCGACCACATTCAGAAGTCGTCGTCGTCGTCGAACAGAACAGACACTTGATGATAGTATTACCAGAATAGAATCGGGTTTTTTTTGTTACTTGCAGGCAAGTCAGTCGAAAAAGAATGCTTTTGACCCCCGCTGGTGGGGGAAAATGTGTGAAAACAACATCCTGTTGATTTGGAAACGTATTGGATGGTGAGATAAGGCGCCGAAAAAAATACGGAAGGAAAGAAGTTTTGTTCAAATAGCAGGGAACGACAGCCTGGGAAATGCCAACAATGCGAAGAGCTATAAAAGGAAAATCTTGATATTTTTGTGTTCATTTTTTCTTTAATAAATGCTCTGTTTTCTTGTGGGTGTGTTTATCCGCGAAAAGAGTGCACGCAAAACTAGTTTTACCGCCAGAAGACTCGAACCCTGGTGTCTTGAACGTTGGTCAAAAGTGTTAGCCACTTGATCATGGAGCCGTAATTTGTTTATGAGCGTCAGGGAAGTGATGAAGCGATGTCTGCGTGTTTGGCGCGGATAGGAGGGATATAGGCGAGGCTAATAGCCGTTGAAAATGGCTATTAGCCGTTGAAAATGGCTATTAGCTGTTGTAAATGGCTAATATCCGTAGAAAATTACGTTGAAAATGGCTATTAACGATCGATTTCGGTGTGTATGCTTGATGGATATCGCACAGGTCGAAAATTTGACGGCTAATAGCGGTTTTCTATTACTAAATACCTCTTGTACGCCAATTACCGCCAAATCGCGCCGAGTATTGCTAAAATTGTTAATCAGGTGCGATCTATGCGTCAGTAATGGCTATCTGCTATGTTCAATGGCTAATAGCCATTTTAAACGGCTAATTGCCATGTAGCTGCCTATATCCGCCATGTCCACGCCGAAAGGCCACTTTATTACCTCCCTGGCCCGCCCCAATCTGCGATGGCTTGGAGCCCCGAAATCGACGGCTAATAGCCAGAGGTTCCCCTTGTGCTGTTTTGACGCGGACAAAGCGGCTATATGACTATTAGACATTTCTAGAGCATAGTTCACGCCTGATCGGTATTCTATCGGCGCAATTTTGGCTGTAATTCGGCTAATAGCCGTCGAATTAGGGCCATGTGTCTCATGCACTAGGCACACACCCCAGAATCGACAGCTAATAGCCATAAATTCGCATTGCCCTTTTTTGGCGCGATGGTCGGCGTCCGAATTTTTTGTGCGGATATAGCGATTCTATGGCTATTAGCCATTGCTAGCGTAAATGAGGGAGTTGGCTGTCAAATTAGGGGCCTGTGCCCAATGCAAAACTAATTTTACCACCAGAAAACTCGAACCCTGGTGTGTTACGCGCTGGCCAAAAGTGTTAGCCACTCGGCCACCATGTCATCGTTGTTTGGGGCGCGCGGCGTCTGTATTTTTGGCGCGGATATGAGGGGTAGTGACAGCTAGATGGCTAATAGCCAGAAATTCCGCTAGCCGTTTTTTGGCGCAGTTTGCCCAAGTTGATGTTTGATGAAAATGTGAGAGAGAGAGAGAGGGAGCCTTGAAAGTGTTTCGTTTTCTCCGAACCAGGTGATAATTTGGTCAATTTTAATTCGATCTTCACATTCCCCAACCTGAAATCAGTGATTTCAAAATCAAAGTTAGAAAAAGTTGCAACAACAAAAAAAAACTCCCGGAGGCGTGGTTCCCGCCCCTCTCCGTCTGCGTCTCTGTCTCTGCGTTTGCGCCTTTTTTTTTTTGGGAAAGGAAAAGCAACCTCCTTCCCCTCAAGCCCCCCCCCCCCGTCGATCGGGCGGTGTTTCGATTGCGTCGTCACGTCTTCTTCTTCTTCTCTAAGAAGTTGAAGGAAGGCGTTGAAGAAGTCGCCTTCTGCCTGTATCTCTCTCTCTCTCTCATACTGTCCCTGTCCCCTTGTCCCGTCGCTCGCTCGCTCGCCTACCAAGGTTATAACCCCCCTTCCGCCCGTCCGTCCGCCCGCCTCGTCGTCATCGTTGTCGCTACTCGACAGTAACGGCTCCACCCTACTCTCGTGCCAAGACCCACCCCTTATCTGTTTCGAAATTCAACCCCTCTCTCGGCATCACGGCCGCCCCGGTCAAGCAGACAAGCAAGCAAGCATCATTTCGAGTGGAGTGGCAAGCGACGAACACTACTATGCGACAACTTTTGCTCATACTTTTTCTACTTTATGGTGAGTTTTTTGTGGGTTTGGGGAATGGGTAATGGGGTTAAATATCTAAACCGCATCGAATAGCATCACCTATTACACAAACAATAATCTATCTCTTCCTTCTTTTCCACCTCCTCCTCCTCCTCCTCTCCTCTGATCTAATCTCATCTTATCCGCCTTGTGATAACTGATGGTTAATTAATTAATTGATTGGGTAAGGGTAGGCAAGACATGGCTAGGCTAGGCTAAAGCGCGTGGGGGGATAAGGAGAAAAAGCTTTTCACACTTTCTAGTTTCCTGTTTCTTTTCTCCGTCTTCTTTCCGGCTCATTTGCCCGGTACGCATGCTTCGTACATTCCCCCGTCGTACCAGTTTTCCCCTGCGTGAAATCCAGGAGGGGGCAATTCTCACATCAAATCTCGATACATCATTCATTCATTCATTCATTCATTCATTAAATCGCACCGCTCGGATCGGATCGGATCAGATCCATGCCATGCCATGCCACGCCGCGCCGCGCCAAAACGAACGAAACGGCTATGGGAAAGAAATTGGCGTTGCGTTGCGCAATACGCGCGCGCTTTTTTGTTGCGATTCACAGAGAGAGAGAGAGAGAGAGAGTGAGAGAGAGAGAGATCAGATAAGCTTGCTAGAATCGGCGTAAACCCGACGCCACATCATCTAGGATGAAGGGGGAAAAGATGGGGCGAAACATTTTGATAACACGGTCACTTTTCTTCGCGCGCATCTATATAGTTAAATCGTGTTCTCGCAAGTTTCGGACGCGCGGCAAGACGGCTGTTTTGGGCAAGCAAAAAAAGTTTGCCATCCCAGGACTCGAACCCTGGTGTCGTGCGCGGTAGACAAAAGGGTGAGCCACTCGGCCACCGAGGCATGCTTGTTTAGAGCGCGCTATAGAGATGATAAGGTTGCGGTGTCTGCATTTTCCGTTTGATCGGAAAGTTTTTGGTTCGGAAATGGCGGCCGTAAGGCTAATAGCCGTTGAAAATAGCGCGCTGGATGAAGAATGGGAGAAAGAATGATCGGTTTGGGGTATGCAAAAAATAATTTGCCACCCCGGGAACAGACCCCTGGTGTCGTGCGCGGTGGCCAAAAGATTTAGCCACTTGGTCACCGAGCCATGCTTTGTTAGAGCGCGCTAGGGAGATGATAAGGTGGCGGTGCCTGCAGTTTTTCGCATAGTCAGAGAGTTTTTGGCGTGGATATGGCGGTTATATGGCTATTAGCCGTTGAAAATGGTCCGTCGGATTAAGCGCCTATGCAAAATCATTTGGCATTCACATACGCCCCGAATTCAACGGCTAGTAGCCCCCAATATATCCTAGGAAATTTCCATTTTCCAGTTTTTTAGCTCCAAAAGTTTCCAAAATTAAACCTTGGTATACTGCGTAGCGACTTGAGAGATTATTATTAGAAATCGAGCAAAAAACCAGAAAAATATATTGCTGAAACTAAAAAAAAAGCGTGCTTTTGAAAATGAAAATTTCCAAAAGTACGCAATCACCGTACCGTGTCGTGTCGTGCCGTGTCGCAATTTCTGTTTGCACTATCGAACTGACCACGCAAAAAAATTTCCGTCAGTACAAAACCCGAACCCCCCACCTTCTGGCTGGCAATCATATCTGCTCACCACTCGGCCACACAGCCGCGAGACTAACTCTGCGCAAGGGCAGTGATAAAGTAGCGTGCGGCGCGGAACTTTTTAGAAAAAAAATGCCTGCGTAGCGACTCGATATAGATAATATCTACAATTTTTTCCAGCGCCGCTATCTTATTTCTCCGATCTTCATTTCGTTCCTTTCCTTTCCTTTCTTCCATGAAACATTGAAGACAGCGAAAAATTGGTTGTTTTGGTCATTTTTTTTGGGGGTACAAACACAAAAGTTGACAAACAATTGGTCACTAGTTTCTTGCCCTTTAATTCGATTAACTCGTTAGATAAGTATTGTTTTTCCTTCCTCCCCCTTGCTTCCTTGTTTCAATTTTTCGGCGAAAAACATTTTCCAGGGGGTCATCCTCATCCTTTTTCAACTTTTTTGCGTAACAATAATAATAATAATGATGGCCTTTCTTTCTCACCGGAAGAAAAAAGAGAGAAAGAAAGACAATTATTCATTTCGCCTTTTCGCCCGCGGCATTTACGCTTTCTAGGTGCCATTTTATGTATGTACGCGGAAACGGCAAGAGAAAGTGCGTTTGGTAAATAAAATAAAATGCATACAACTGTATCGCCCGCTTTTTTTTTGTTGGCTGTCAAGAAGGTTAGGCCACTTGTCACAGAGTGCCATGAACAGCTATTCGACACACCGTGCCATTAAACTTTAAAGGAGGGGGAGGCTAAGAGGAAGGAGTTTCTCTACTTGAAAGTTTACGAAACTACCCGAAAAGTTGACCATTTTCCTCTTACAGACACACAGGCACAAACGCTAAGTCCACCGATTACGGACCGCTTCAAGTGTCTCACCAATGGCTGTTGCGATCATCACGAATGGTGTCGGTTTTGGGCGTCGATTGGAGAGTGTAATGCGAGTTTTTCTTCTTTTTTTTTTGAAAATTTCTGTTTAAAAATGCAAAGCAAAAAAGTTTCACCGCTGGAAAACTCGAACCCTGGTGTCCTGCGCGCTGGCCAAAAGGACTAGCCACTCGGCCACACTGCCACCATTGGTCAGCGCGCGCAGGGGTGGTGAAAAAGGGAGCGCTGGCCGCAGAGGTCACGAGCGAAGTTCAGTTACGATGCTCCGATGTTTCGCAGGGTCAGGTCAGGTCAGGTCAGGCCTGGCAACGAAAAACGGCACATGTGCTTATCGTAGCTTCATACCATTTTTCATGCCTTAACTAAAAAGAACTGCATGAAATTCTCTTTAAAATGCTATAATGTTCATATTTTTGATCCAAAACTAAAAATTTAAGTATAAAGTGTTTGCGGACTTTTTGACTAATAATCCCCAAACTACGCCCACTCACTTTCATTTTTGCGTTTTTTGCACTTTTTTGGGCTGTTTTTGATTTTTTTTTTTTCGATTTTGGGGGAAAAACATGAAAATTAATTGGAAAATACGGAACGAAAAAAATGTTTTTTGAAACATTTTTTATTGCATTTTTGATGCCATTTCTATAACCTCTATTAAAGAATTCTGCATAAAATTATGTTTAAAATGCTATATTTTTTGGCCTAAAACAAAAAATTTCATGAAAAAGTGTTTGCGGATTTTTGACTACCGTAATCCCCTGGCTCCGCCGACATGAATTTTTGCGAATTTAGGGCCTTTTTTGCGCGGTTTTTCGCGTTTTTTTTTGTTGCAAATTTGGGTTTATAAAACAAGAAAAACAGGGAGAAAAAAAAATTAAACAAAACAATTTTTTTTGAAAATTAAAATTTTTGAATAAGCTAAAAATTAGGTTTCAGGCAAACAAAGACTGGATGTCAGAGAATTGTCAACTGGCATGCGGAACATGCACCGCTCCGCCTGTCCCTCTCCTTCCGATCACCACAACTCGTAAGTCGAATTTTTTGGGCGCGGATATGGCTATCAGCTCATTTTCAACAATAGTGTCGCAGTTTTTCGTTTGCACAACAGAAATCAGACATGCCAAAAATTTTCCACCACTGCAAAACCCGAGCCCCTGACCTTCCGAATAACGGCCATATGTGCTAACCACTAGGCCAAACAGCCGCGAAAACTACGGCACGCAAAGGCAGTGATAAAGTAGCGCGCGCGGCGAGAATTCTTGATAAAAACATCGCCTGCGTAGCGCGGCAATTAGCCATCGCAAAAACTAATGCATTTGCCTTACACCACGAATTCGACCCTTTGTCCGTTTTCCCCGTCATCAGATGACCCCCACACGCCTTTGTTATCATTTTGTTATCATCACAAAGCCCAACAAAAATGCTAGCCGTCATCATAAATGACCTTCGCGCGCGCCACACTCCCCCACCGCTTTTGACCCACTAATTAATAGAAGAGAAAATGTTTTCGTAAATTGTTGGTATTAAGACGACTGTGGGGGATAGAAACTGGCTGGACACGGAAAAAATCGGATCGAAAAGAGTATGAGAAGCGGATTTAAGTAAGAGTAATTATTCGCTTAATTCTGTGGTTTTGGTTTAACACGCAATACCCGTTTCGTTTCGTTTCGGGCAATTTTCTCGTTGTTTTACAGCTTCTTCTTCATCTTCTTCTTCTCAATTTGGGACTACCACGCTAGCCACGGGTCCTACCACGACTGTCACGATTCCACCGTCCGACTTGACGCCGGTGAACTCTTGTGAAAAGGTCAAGGAGAGCATTGCACAGGCTTCGGAGGTAGGAAAAGACACCAAAATAAGGTGGCAAAAATTGCGTGCTATCAGAGGACTCCAACCCCGGAGTCTTGCGCGGTGGTAAAAGGTGTTAGCCACTTGGCCACACAGCCAGCAAAGCTAAGGTGCCGAAAAGGTGCTGAGAAGAAGGGGCGACGCTCGCCGCGCTCGCTAACGGTGGACCGTGAATTATTAGAAATGTTGACAGCTTTTCAGCTCATGTCAATCTCGCGGCTCGTCAACCCGGTGGAAGACAACTTTGGCAGAAACATGCTCTCCATCGACGATATCACGCGAAGTGTGCCAACCGGATGTGTTCCCCAACTTTCCGATATTGGTGTGGATTGCCGAAAATCCCTTTGCTACCACTTAATGTACCGTACTCTTGACGGCACTTGCAACAACTTGGACAGGCCAATGCTCGGCGCCGCTTTCCGTCCATTCAATCGACACGTTCCTGCTCAGTATGACGATGGGCGTGGCGAGCCGATCTCGTCGCTCAACAAGTCGAGACCAAGCGCCCGTGAAGCGAATCGGGTTATGCTCTCCTCGGCGCAGTCTGTGGTTCATGATAAGGTGAGTTGTGCGTCAAATTTTGTGAATTGAACGCAAACACCAGACGAGCACATGCACAGCGGGCAAACTTATTCACTATAATTGTTCTCAATAATTAAATTTCAGTTCAACAACATGATGATGCAATGGGGACAATTTATGTCCCATGACATGTCAAAAACCACTCTCCAACCATCGGCAAACTGTAAAACTTGTGACCCGGTACCATCGAAATGCATGCCAATCCCAATCGGAGACAACGACCCGAACCTCGGTTTCAAGTCAAAACAGTGCCTGAAAGTCTCCCGATCTGCCCCAATTTGTAGAGTAGAACCACGAGAGCAGCTAAACGAGAATACCGCCTATATCGATGGATCCATGATTTATGGAAGCTCCCTGAAAGATTTGCACAAGTTTAGAGACGGTAGAACTGGATTCTTGAGGGTCTCCCGGTTCAATAATCAAAACGTGCTTCCATTCGACCAATCGAAATGTTTTAACAAGGATAAATGCACAGCTTCTTTCACAGCTGGAGACATTCGTGCTAACCTGTTCATTGGATTGTCCTCCCTTCACATTCTCTTCGCCAGAGAGCACAATAGAATTGCTCAAAGGCTCACCGAACTTAACCCAACATGGAGTGGAGATAGAGTCTTCCAGGAGGCCCGGAAAATCGTTGGGGCACAGATTCAAAACGTGCTCTACAAAGAATACCTTCCCAAACTTTTGGGCGTCTCATTCGACAAAGTGGTCGGTCCTTACAAAGGATACGATACAAACGTGGATTCGACCATCGCCAATGAGTTCACCACGTCTGCGTTCCGATTCGGGCACGGTATGATTGAAGAGTTCTACAAACGAGTTGACCTGTCGGGAAACAACATTACGCACGGTGGCTTCTTCTTTGGAGACGGGGTTTTCAAATCGGGCAAGATTCTGTTCGAGGGAGGTGTCGATCCGATCATTCGAGGATTCATGACAACCGCTGTGAAACGGCCGCATCGAATGACACCGGCTATCACCGAGAAAATGTTTGGAAGGTATGTAATGAAAAGTCAATTTTTAAATTGTCAAAATTTGGGAAAAAAAGTTTAAAAATATTTTTTTCAAAAACTCCATATTTCACTTAAAATGGAGCGATAGACCTAAAATTACGATTCCATTTCAATTTGAGCAAAACGTACCATTTTCAGCTGAGTTACAGCACTTTGGGCACCATGGTCCGATCGGGCAAGCCATGGGGACGCTGATGTTCAAACTGCTGTAACTCAGCGGAAAATGGTCCAACCAACCCAAACTTGACGGAAATCATGTTTTTAATTCCAATACTTTAATGTTCCGCCGCGAACAGCCTTTAATTATCTTTTGGCTATCAGCATCTCGATGGGTAAAGTTGACTTGTCCGATAAGGCCCTGATACCCAAAGTGCCGTAACTCGGCTGAAAATGGTCCAATCAGCCCAAAATCAATGGAAAGTGTATTCTAAGGCTCATTTCTTCTAAGCTGTCAAATTTGGAAAGTATTCCAAAAAAAAATTTTTTTGGTCGAAAATTTTGAAAAATGTAAAAAAAAAAATGAAAAAAAAAAAAAAAAAAAAAAAAAAAAAAAAAAAAACAATTTTTATCAGAATTTTCAAAAAACTAGTCTTAAAACAAAGCATCGCAATCAAAATTATGATTTCCGTAAAATTCAGGTGAAACATACCATTTTCAGCTGAGTTACAGCACTTTGGGCACCATGGTCCGATCGGGCAAGCCATCGGGACGCTGATGTTCAAACTGCTGTAACTCAGCGGAAAATGGTCTAACCAACCCAAACTTGACGGAAATCATGTTTTTAATTCCAATACTTTAATGTTCCGCCGCGAACAGCCTTTAATTATCTTTGGGCTATCAGCATCTCGATGGGTAAAGTTGACTTGTCCAATGGGGCCCTGATACCCAAAGTGCCGTAACTCGGCTGAAAATGGTACAATCAGCCCAAATTCAATGGAAAGTGTATTGTAAGGTTTATTTCTTCTAAGCTGTCAAATTTGGAAATTTTTCCAAAAAAAAAATTTTTTTTTGTCGAAAATTTTGAAAAATGTAGAAAAAAAATGAAAAAAAATTTTTTATCAGAATTTTCAACAAGCTAGTCTTACAACAGAGTATTGTACTCAACAGTATTATCACCGTTAAATTAGGGTTAAACGTACCATTTTAAACAGAGTTACAGCACTTTGGGGACAATGGTTCCATCGGGTAAGTCATTGGGATCCGGATGGCTAAAGTGCTTTAACTCAGCGGAAATGGTCCAACCAATCCAAACTTGACGGAAATCATGTTTTTTAATTTCAATACTTTAATATTCCGCCGCGAACAGCCCATAAATATCTTTTGTCTATCAGCGTCCCGATGGGTTGACCTGACTTGCCCGATGGGGACAGTGATACCCATGACGCCGTAACCCGGCTGAAAGTGGTCCAAACAGCCCAAAATCAACGAAAAGCGTTCTTTAAAGTCCATTTCTTCAAAACTGTCAAATTTGAAAAGTTTTCCAAAAAAAATTTTTTTATCGAAAATTTTGAAAAAGGTAGAAAAAAAAATGAAAAAAATTTGTTTTCAGAGTCTTCAAAAAACTAGTCTTAAAACAAAGAATTGCCATCAGAAGTATGATTTTCGTAAAGTTCAGGTAGAACATACCATTTTTAGCTGAGTTACAGCACTTTGGGCACCATGGTCCGATCGGGCAAGCCATCGGGACGCTGATGTTCAAACTGCTGTAACTCAGCGGAAAATGGTCGAACCAACCGAAACATGGCGGAAATCATGTTTTCAGTTCTAATACTACAAAAAACCGCCGCGAACAGCCCATAATTCCATTTACAATTAGTGTATCAGCATCCCGATCGGGTAAGTTGGCTTGGCCGATGGGGGCCATGACACTCAAAATACTGTAACTCGGCTAAAAATGATCTAAACCACCTTACATTAACGGTAATCTTGTTTTCAGACATAATTCTTTATTTGAACGACAAAAAAAGGAGTTTTGAAAATGTTAAAAAACAATTTTTTTTTTGATTTCTGACCAAAAAAAAGTTTTTTTTTTCAAAAATTTCAAAAGTTTCCTATCAGGCTTTAAATGATTCACTGGACCTGAAAATATGACTTCCGTTAAAATTGGGCGAAACGTACCACTTTCAACCGACTTACAGCACTTTGTGCACTAATTGTAAGGTCCCATCGGGCATGCCAACTTTAACACTGATGAAACTAGAATTTTACATCAACCAAACTGAAGCAAATCAACAAAAATTGTTTAAAAACAGCGTAAAAGCACAGTCCGTATAACTGTAACACTGCGCCAAGTTTGTAGACGTCAGATCTCACGTCCAAGTGGTTGGGTTGCACGATGGGACCATGGTGCCTAAAGTGCTGTAACTCGGCTGAAAATAGTCTGATCGACCAAAACTTGACGGAAATTATGTTTTTAGGTGAAAAGCTGCAATAAAAATGAAGTTTCAGAGATTTGGCAAAAAACATTTTTTTGCTCTAACTTTTATTGAATTTTTTTTTACAAATTAAAAATAAAAATCAAAAGTAAATTTAAAAATCAGCTTTTTTTGGCCACTGTCCAAAAGTCCAAAAGTCCAAAAGTTCTGTCATGAATGTCCAAAAGGACTACACGAGGTGGTGCCACGAATTAAAAAAAAAATAATTTCCAGCACCGACTTGGGCTCACTGAACATCCAAAGAGGCAGAGACCACGGTATCCCATCATACAACAAAATGCGAACATTCTGCGGCCTAAAACTAGCCAGCACGTTTGACGACTTTGGAGATATGATTCTGGACAAAAATTTAAGAGCAGGACTCGCCAGGAACTACAATACGACAAGTAAGTTAATAAAGAGAGAAAGTTGAAACTAAAAAAAAGTTTAGATGACGTCGATTTCTACGTGGGATCAATGCTGGAGGATCCGGTGGTCGGAGGACTAGTCGGCACCACGTTGAGCTGTGTGATTGGCGAGCAGTTCAAGAGGGCCAGAGATGGCGATCGGTAAGCTCTGCCCACGAGATGCAAACTTTGCTACTCTCCTTCCAGATTCTACTTTGAAAACCCTGGAATTTTCACCCGGTCACAAGTTGAAGAGCTCAAAAAGTCGAGCCTATCCAGGATCATTTGCGACAACGCGGACAGCTTCGAACTGGTGTCTCAGGACGCTTTCCTCCTGCCAGGCTCACAATTGACGCCGTGCAAAAATCTTCCCGAATTGGATCTTTCCAAATGGAGAGCTCTCTAACCACTTTTCTATATGTAGATCAAATTTCGCCTCCACATTCTTCCTACCGTCTCGCCCCGATTCTAGTCAGTCGTTCGTTTTTCGCCCAATTGTATGTATTTTCAGATTGCCATAGTTACATTCTTTCACTTTGTCACTTTTTGCCCTGTTGTTTCTTCCTCCATTACCATTCCCATTCCCATTCCCCAAAAGAGTTACCGGTCATTTTCGCATTACTACGCATAATGTATGCGTTTTTAGTTAGAATTGTAAAGAAATAACTTCGTAATAAACTGTTTTCTTTAAAAAATGAAACAACAAAAAAATACAAAAAAAACTAAAAAATTTCATCACCACCAAAACTCGAACCCGGGACCTATTGCATAATAGACAGAACCGCTACCGACTGCGCCATCGGCGACAAAACAAAATTATAGAGCGATTGGAGGGCATAAAGGAGACAGTGGAAAAACGACTGTAGACTAAACAATTTGAAGTTTTTTTTTTGAAATTTTTTTTTGGAATAAAACAATTATGGTTTTCATCGGGAAGTTTTCAGAGAAAAAAACCGATTACCAAAAAATCAAAGATTTCTCAATTACTACGTCGGTAATTCCCCAAGCACTTTGTGATGAACAAAACTTTTTTTTTCTTTGTTATACTTTATTTGAAATAATCAGACTGACCAACTCTTAGAGCAAGGTTTTGTTTTTCTTTTCTTTTTTGTTTTACTTTTTCGTTTTTAATCAGTGGCTTTACATTTATATTTATACTGAAATTTAGCGCTACCGTTCGAATAGACGTGTAATCAAGAGAACCGCAACGAGAAAATAGCTGGACTGGCCTTTCCATTCAATAAAAACCAATTTTTCTGAAAAACCGAGAAAAGTCGATAAAAAACGCGGGAAATTCAAAAACAATTTTTTCACTTCGCCCGCCCAGACCGTCGGTTTTTTCACTGCCAATTCGACGCCTTTCGGTCGCCTGCTTCCGTGGCGCAATAGGCAGCGCGTTCGGCTGTTAACCGAAAGGTTGGTGGTTCGAGCCCACCCGGGAGCGAAACTTTTTTGTTTTTGTGAATTTTTGCGGAATTTTTGTGTTTCGATACTCTAAAGTACATGTAATTTAGCCAATTAAACTAGACTTTCCTTTCAATTTTTGATCTACTTGGTGTTGTTATTGTTATTGTGTTCTAGTATTTTCCTTGAATTTACTTGAATTACCGCCTGATTCTCCCATACTCACCGGTCATGGATGGGAACCAGTTTCGCTTGTTTTTGCTTTTCACGATCTTGTCTTATCGATTCTGAAAGTCAGTAGTTTACTGTAAAACATCATAGTGTTCACAATCAGCCGAGCTTTGTCAGTTTTCTAGTCTCGCTCGTTTACCCTACAATTAACGCGCCTCAAATGCATCTTCCTCTTTTTCTTTGTTATCACAAGCGTCTTGTTATTTTGTTTTCGCGCCCTGATTCGACGATCTTTGCTTTTTTTTATGTGTCTGGGTGACGAATGCTAATGTGGGCGAGTGGCGCCCTTAACCCATTCGGGCGGGTGGAGGGCGTTCTTTTTTTGGCAAAGGCAGGGGCGTCCGGTCTCAAGGGGATGTGAGAATCCCGTGTCTTTTTGGTCGTGTCAGAGACGCTTTCGCCTCCTTCGGTGGTTGGGGTGCTTCTCGCCTTCTTAGATGGGTCGGAGGCGAACACCGCCTTTTTTGATAGAGGTGGGGCACTCTCGATTCCCCAAGCAGTTTTTGTGCATCTCCTGCACATCTTTGGGCGTGTTAGAGGCAATGTTCGCCTTATTAGAACTGTTGGGCCCCCCCCCGTCTCGTTAGGCCAGTTTGGGCGTACACCACCTCTTCAGGAAAGGTGAGGGTGTTGCTTGTCTGCTTAAGCGGGTTATTGGTGCTCCTGGGCTTTTAGGGGGCTTGTGTTAGTTTCCAGTTAGTTTCCAGGCCATTGTCTTTTCAGACGGGTTGGGGACGCCTTCGTCTTCTCAGACGGGGTCGATAACGCCCGTTAGGCGAGTCGGGGGCGCTCTCATCCCCTCAAACAGGTCGAGGATCGTCCTGACTCTCTTTGAACAGGACGGGGATATTTTCCTTTCCCTAGAGAGAGTCGCGGACACCCCTCACCTTTTCAGTATCATTGTGTGCGGCCTCAACACAGTCAGGCGGGCCGGGGTTACCCGTCGCCGATTCAGACGTAGCGGGACGCTTTCGTTTCCTCACGCGGGTCAGAAACGTCTGTGTCCTCTGAGGAGCGCCAAGGCACTCTCGCTTTCTCTTGCGGTGGACCCCGCCCCTGGTCGAGGGCGCCCCTCGCCTCCGCAGATATGGCGGGATTAACTAGCCTGCTCAAGCAGATGCAATCTTCCTGTCTCTAGTGGAAACGCCCTCAACACAATCAGGCGGGTCGCGGGTGCCCCTCGCCTTTTTAAGAGTCTGAAAGGCGCCTTCCACACATGCATGCGCGTTTAGGGCGCCCCTTGCCCTTTCGGATGGAACGGAGTTACTTTTCCATCGCTTTAATGCGGTTTTGGCGCATTCTCGGTGCCTTGGGATCTTTGTGTTCATCGCCGCATCAGACTTGTTGGAACCGCTTTTGTTTTCTCGGACAGATTGAGCTCGATTGAGCGGATTGAGATTGAGCGGATTGTCCTGAATAATTTTAGATGGGACGTGGGAGTTCTGGTGAGTGTGGAGTGTATACATCTTCTCTTGGGCGGGTTCCGGGCGCCCATTGCTTTTCCAGGCGTGACGGGTTGCTCTCGTCTCCTCACGCAGACATAGTTGTTCTGATTTGACTCGGGCGCTTTGGAGACGCTTCTTGTTTTCTCAAACAAGACGAGAGTGTCTCTTCTCCCACGTTTTAGTTGCGGGCGTCTCCCGCCTTTTCAGAAGTGACAGGCGCCCTCAAGTGGGCGGGGTCGTCCTGACTCTTTTAAGGTGGGACGGGGGAGTCCTCCATCACCTGGTGGGTGTGGAGTGTATCTAGCGTATAGGGGGGTTGCGGGTGGATCGCGGGCGGGTCGCGGGCGCCTCTTGCTTTTTCAAAAGTGTCGGGCGATCTGACCTGCTCAAGTGGGCGTGGTTGTCCCGTCCCTACCCACGTGGAACGGCGACATTCTCTTTCACCTGAGGAGTGTGGAGTGGGCAGTGTATCTAGCTCATCTTTTGCGGGCGGATCGCGGGCGCCCCTCGCCTCTGCAGATGTGACGGGGTCCCCTAGCCTGCTCAAGTGGATGGGATCTTGCTGTCTCTGGTGGAAACGCCCTCAACACAATCGGCGGGTCACGGGTGCCTCCTGCCTTCTCTAGATTTCAAAAAACCGCTTTCCACACTATCATGCGGGTCGCGGGCGTTTCTCGCCTTTGTAGATGTGACGGGATTATCTAGCCTGCTCAAGTGAGTGGGATGTTCCTGTCTGGTCAAAACGCCGTCAACAAAGTCAGGCGGGTCGCGGGCGCGCCTCGCCTTCTCAGGAGCCTAAAGGGCGCTTTCACACATTCTTGCGGGCTAAAGGCGTTTTCCGCCCTTCGCCCTTTTGGATGTAACAGAGCCACTCCTCCGCCCCTTTAATGAGATTTTGACGCGTTCCTAGCGCCTTGGGAATTTTGCATTCTTCCCCCATCTCATTTGTGGTTTCCTGTCTTCTATACTTATTTTTAGTGCACTTTCACCGCTGTTCCGGCTTTCTTGTACTTTTTCAATGAATGCAAGTGTTGGAATACCCAGTATTTACTTTCCACGAATCTCTTCGATCTCCTCGATTCCAAGTTGGCAATAATTGGAATTTTTTTTGTTTGAAATTTTTTATTTTTTGTAAAAATGAGTCTATTAGCCTGATTCCCTCGCTCTTAACAAGCAAAAAAGTAGGCGTAAACATTAGTTAGCTCAAGCGAAGAAGAGAAATGCTCGGCGTGTGCTTTGCCTGCTCGATGCTCGATCATTTCGCTGTCCGTTTCGGGAATAATAAATTATTATCATCAAAACTTGTTTTCTACCCTTTTTTGTTTTCTTTTCCATGTTTTCCATACTTCGTTTTCGTAGTTTTCACGGAAGCCAACTGGTGAAACAAACTTGGAAGAGTTTTCGCAGAAAGTTAGGCCATATTTGAATTGTTGGCATTTTCGTCCTCTTTTGAGCCTAATTTTCCAAAAAATTATGCAAGAAAGCGATTTTTCGAAAAAATTGCTCCAAAAAATGGCCGTGGAAGAAGTTTCATTTTATGGAAAAGTTTTGGGGGAAAACTCATCATCCATAAAATGAAAAATTCCTTTTTTGCGTTTTTACGGAAAAAAAATGCAGTTTTTGACAGAATAAACTACTTTTGACTAGTTCTCAATGTGATTATCTAACAATACGTGTTTTTCAGAAAAAAAATTTCGAAAAAAAAAAAAAATTTCAAAAAAAAAAAAAGAAGTCACCAACTTTTTTTCCCACCGGACAATTATTAGTTTTGTATTTATTGTTATTACTTACAAGCCTGATCTGACGCCTATCGGCGCCGATCAGTCTTGAGTAGCCGCCTGCGGCGGCTGTTCGGTTGGGCGTATCATTAAGCTTGATCTAGTTCAAAGTACCCTTTTTAGTTTCAAAACAACAATTTATTCACTAAAAAATTATTTGAACAACAGAACTATCTTTTAAAAAGAACTTTCAAAAAAAATAAGATCAAAGAATTTCTTTGTACACGACGTTGAGTAGTCGCTCAGAAGTATATTTGATTAAGAGCTCATTCTTTGATCTGGCGCGGGAAAGAGCAACGTATGTCTGTCCGTGAGCAAAGACGTCTTCCGGGAGGTAGAGTCCAACTCTTCCAAACGATTGTCCCTGTGCTTTGTTGATGCTGATGGCAAATGCCAACTGACCGGGAACTGTGTTCTCTTGAGGTGGAATGGAAGGTTTTTGTCCTCGTAGCAGGTGATCCTCGGCACGAAGGTGTCCTTTCCTTTGTTGGATCCTATGGCGAATGAATAGAGGATGCACTTTCGCTTGAAACTCTCGACGAAAGGCCGTTGCACATTCCACTGCTCACGTCCATATTTTCCCAATCATGACGACTGAGCCAACATTCAGACGAAGACGGTGAAGAGGAAGCGAAGATGTCCGAACAGAGTTAAGGAATTCTGTAGTCATGTGTTTGTTTGTAGACTCGTCTTCAACTTCGTCCCGGCGTCCGAAATGTCTCCTCTCATACCGCCAAACACATCATCCACGAGATCTTCCAAAACTGGGAGACCTTCTAGAAGAGTGACTCGATCTTCATAGTAGTTTGCTACTCCATCACCAACATCTAGTAGAAACTTGATCCAATTGGCATCTCCATTGATGATCCGCATGTTATCTAGAAGCGAGAACTTCTGGAATTGATTCCAGAGGTAACTGTTCTTGATACAGTTGTTGATGAGGTCAGTCTTGGTTCCGCGTCGGATAACAGGAAGGATCTGACACGAAAAGGAAGGGAGAGTCGGGCAAGTCTCGAAGCACGAAATCAGCAGTCTGCAATGCAGTTTTGGAGATCATTGAGCACTCGTCCCAGATGATCACATCCATTTCTTTCAGCTTCTTTGTCTCGTTAC
Source organism: Caenorhabditis japonica (assembly GCA_963572235.1). Lineage (NCBI taxonomy): Eukaryota > Metazoa > Nematoda > Chromadorea > Rhabditida > Rhabditidae > Caenorhabditis > Caenorhabditis japonica. Next base: position 16,787,069 of record OY754343.1, on the reverse strand, counting down.
TTCCTTTGCTGTGGTTGCTCGTCTTTGAATCGTTTCCAATTTTCAGTTTGAACAGTGACGCAGAAGTCCGGCCATTTGAGAGCAATGTGCTGGCAATTCCTGTCCAGGCGGTGCACTGTACGTTTTTGTTCATTGATGAGAGCATGTGAAGGATCACGTTGTGTACGTCTTCCCAGGTGGAAGTCCAAATCAACGGAATCGTCAGTAGAGTTGTCGATGACAATAGTAGGTGCAGTGGTGAAAGTATCTATTGATTTTCCCAATCGGACCAATCTTTCATCAATGTCGTAGTCTCTCGTGCTTCTGATTCCCCCTGATCGTGTCCCCGATTCAGAAAATCCACTGACATGTCCTTCGTGAAGATATTCCACAAAGTTTGGGTGTCGCCAATTTCGGATCAGGCCAGAATAGCAGAGAAGGCTGCTCTCAGCTGAGCTGGCATGTGAGAAGCGGCCATTTCCTCGAGTGACTTGATGACAACGGCATCGTCGCTCAGAAGACCTTGGGCTTTTGCTGCTTCGATAAAAGTATCATGCACAGTTGGAATACCATTGTCGTCTTTAGTCGTCTTCAGATCCGAGAAGCTGGTGGCACTTTTGGTGTACAGAAGGAGAAGACGTAGAGCGTATCTTTCAGGATCTTATGGAGAGACTCCATAGATCCTTCGGATGGTCCATTCTCCGACTCTTTTTCTAGTTTTCCACTCTCCTCTGGTCTTATCGAAGGTGAAACACTCTGGCATTTCGATGTAGGTGAGTTTTCTGAAGTCCTTAATCCCTTCGAGGTCCTTTCCAGCTCGTTCCTGATCAGCTAAGTTCTTGTTCGGAGCAACACTGCGCCTCTCTTCAGCCGCCTGCTTCGTGTCCATGGTGTATAATTGTCCATAGGGAAGGGCCTTTTCAGTCGATGGATGGAGAGGTCCAGCTGCAAGGTAGATCTGTTCATGGATCTTGTAAGAGTAAGGTCCGTAGTCTCTGAACTCTTCCACCTGTGCACCCATTGATGCGAGAGCCAATGCCGAATTGAACTGTCGGATGTTGCTCTGGAAGTTGTCAGCATCCGAGCTATCTCCCACCTCCAAATGCGTCTTTGGCCGTTGTTGCATTCTTCTCATCCTTTTTATTCCGATATCTGGTTGAATGGTATGTGAATCTCTCAGCGTGTTGCTCCTTGGTTTCAGATGCTCTTTTAGCCTTGGAATTGCTTTGAAGACTTGCTCTTCTTTCCTCGGCCCTTTCATGCGTTTCAAACAGTCTTTTCTTCAATTTTGATTGCGAGTTGCTGATCCTTTCCATCATTTTCTCCTTCTCGGTAGAATCTGCTCTCCGAAGACGTCTGGACTCCCGATCTTTCTTTTTTCCGGATGGCACTTTCTTTTGGAGTCTCGCTTTGTCGCTTCCGTCTCATAAACTCTTCAGCAGATCGCGTTTGATCATTTTGGTGGGCCGACAATAAATATTTATACGACTTTCGTCGTAGCAGTAACAAAAAATAATTGTTAAACGTGAAAACCAATTGAACTACCGATTGATGCGAACATTTAATTATCAGTTCATATCGTTTGCAATCGGTATCACTTGGTGTAGTAGCTAGTGAGTTGCAAACTGCAATCTGCACTCCCTGGTTCAATTCCTCCTGAGGTCTGTTGAGTTTTGTTGATCCAAAGACGTGGTTAAAAATAGTTCCCATAACCCTGATGCTCTCTCTTTGAGGAATACGGGCGGGCTATCTTCCAAGCGAACAGACGGACATACTTGAATAGCGTAATATATATAAGAAAGATTGTTCCAAAACGCTTTAGTTTTTGATCCCCCTTCTACACGTGGCCTAAAAAAAAGAGTTAGGCCACGCACCTCAAACTCTAGCAATAAAACAATTAGCGAAATGATCAGAAATTATTCCATTATGACAATTTTGAGCATTTTTAGTCATTAATGTGGTTACTTTTTGTTTGGAAATTAGATTTTGAACATTTTTTTTTTTCATTTTTTTAAATTGCAACAAGCCTGGCTCCATCAAAAGCTACTTTTGATTTCTTTTGATTTCTAAAATTTTTCCTTCTTTTTTCTTTTTAATATTCATTTTCCGCACCATACGTTAAAATTAAATTAATAAACACAAATTTTAAAACAAAAAAATGCAAGAAAAATCGAAAAAATGGGTGAAAGTTTTTTTTTAACCAATTTTTTTTTTAATTTGTTTTGCAATTTTTTGTGAAAAGTGTGGGTATTTTAAGTTTAAAAAACAATTATTTAACAAAGTCTTGACCCAAAAAACAGACAAAAAAAGGAAGAAAAATCGAAAAAATGGGTGAAAAATGTTTTTGAAAAAAAATTTTTTTTTTTTTTGAATTTTTTGATATTTTTTTCAATTTTTTCTTTTGAAACTTTTTGTAATTTAGTTTGTACAGAAAATAAAAATAATCTAACATGGAGTTCAGAAGAAAAACGGACCGAAATTCATGAAAAATCTAAAAAAAAATGTGTGAAAATTTTTTTTTTTTTGAAAAAAAAATTCTTTTATTTTTAAAATTTTTTTTTTCATTTTTTTTTTGTAAAAAGTGTTGGCTTTTTAAAATAAAATAAAAAGAAAAAATTATTCAACAAGAATTTAAGCAGAAAAAACAATGAAAAATTCAAGAAAAATCGAAAAAATGGGTAAAAATTATTTTATTTTATTTTTTAAATATCGCAATCGCAAAGCTTTATTTTCACTTATTCACAAAAAATTCAAACAGAAATATCTAGCTTACATTTGAACAGAAAATGTGAAGAAAAATTCCAAGTTCTGCCCTCAATCCCCCCCCTTTTCTTCTCTAATTCTCCTATATCTCCGTCTATTGTGTTTTCAATCGACTTGCGACATGAGAACGCAAGACTCCGCCCACTTTTTTGTGCGCGACCACGCGAACACAGTGATATTTGAAGAGACGCAGACAGGTGGGGCACAAATAAGTGGGCGGAGTCTCGCGTTCTTATGTCGCAAGTCGATTGAAAACACAATATAACCATTTTTTTCAGATGTCATCCAGAATAGGTCCAGAATGTGCAACAGAGAATCAAATGGAGCTCTATCGATCGACAATCTACACAATTGCTCTTTTTGTAAACCTGGCTATGGCAGTGTGCTCAATCGGGCTAATAGCTGCGGCTGTGCGGAAATTGATGATGAAATCGATTATTAACACGTCTACGAGGATTTTTCTGGTTGTAGGACTCGCCTTTTGCACCACACATCAGACTGCGTACATTGTTTTGCGGGTAGGTTACTGTAGACAGGTTTTGGGCATCTCGAGGGCGCTCATCGCCCATCGGGTGGGGTGGGGTGGGATGGGGTGCTTCTTGCTTCTGCCGTTAAGCGGGTCAGGGAAGGGAAAGCCCCCGCACGCCTCTCAAGGTAAAGGGGCGTCCGTCGCCTGCGTTTCCCCGCCTCTGGCGTGGGTCAAGAGCGCCCGTTTATCCAGCGGTTCGAGGACGCCCGCCCCTTGAGCGAGTCGATGTGGCCTCTCTCTGTCCAGGAGGTAAAAACCACTCCACGCCTTTTAGAACATTATGGAGTGCCTTGTCCCTTAATAGGGTCGGGCGGGGGCGCCCTTACCCTGCATAGATTGTAGAGGCGCCCATCGCCCCTCGCGCCCTTTAGGCAGTAGTCCGTTCCTTGGGTAGGCTCAACCTGGGTTGGGGCGCCCGGTCATCTCTGAAGGGCACTCTTCGCCTTTATGGCGACTCGCCTCTCGGGTGGTTCGGTGGTAACTTCTTGGTAGTTGGGGCGTCTATCTTCCTGTCCAGGTGATAGGAGCGCCAACCGCTTTTAGTAAGCGGGTCTAGAGCGCCCTCTAGGAGGTAGAAACGTCCTAATGTTCCGCGGGGGCAGAGTTGGGGGGGGGGAAGGTGTTAGGGGCGTTCATTGTCTATGGAAAGCAGGCCGTGGGCGCCCGAACCCAGTCTTAGTAGTGTGTGGGCGCTAATCGTCTTCGACAAGCGGTTCGAGGGCGCCCTCAGGACGTAGAAACTTCCCATCACCGCGCGGGGGAGGCAGGGTTCCCGTCCAGGTGTTAGGGGTGCCTATCGTCTTTGGCAGGCGGGTCGAGCGTGCCCTTTCCCTATCTAAGTAGTGGGGACGCCCATCTCCCCGACAAGCGGGCCGAGGGCACCCTCAAGGAAGTAGAAACGTCTTTTCATTCTGCGGGTGGGGCAGGGTTCCCGCCCAGGTATTAGGGGCGCCCATCGTCTTTGGCAAGCGAGCTAAGGGATCTAGTTCCCTGTCTAAGATAGTGGGGACGCCCATCTCCCCGACAAACGGGCCGAGGGCGCCCTCTAGAAAGTAGAAACGTCCCTTTGTCCCGCGGGTGGCACAGGGTTCCCGTCCAGGTGTCAGAATCACGTTCCCTGTCTTAGTAGTGCGTGGGCGCCAAACGCCTTTGACAAACGGGTCGAGAACGCCCTCGAAGCGCCCGCGACGACTTTTTGTCCATATTTTTTCTTTTTCAGATCCAATTGCTCTTTCAAATCCTGTTCCAACTTGACGAGCCGTGCGAGCTGTACTACAAAGCGTACGATTGTCGTTTCGTGGTATTTGGTCTGGTCCTCGGCAACTTTGGCATGATTTTGATACAGTCCGCGATGACGATAGATCAGATTTTGGCCACTGCTCTACCCAAATTTTGGCCGAAAATGAAGTATTGGCCGGGTGTTGTACTCTCTGTTGTGGTGGTAAGTTTTGGCAAGATAATGCAGCGCTAGTGGAGACGGTAGAGAAAGGAGGCACTGTCACGCGCGGAACCCCTATAGTGTCGGCCGCGTGTAGGGGTGGGGTTATATAGGAACACTGGCGTTTTATGGGCGATTTTTCCGGTTCTTTTGTTGCTTTTTTAATGTTTTTCAAGCCAGCGCAAGTAAATTTCTCTTTCCAGATAATCCTCGACTACGGTGTCAAAGAAAAAATCTTCTGGGATGACCCGCTCACCGACTACGTCCCCGCTTGCGGAACCTTCCCGCCCAAATCGGTCAAAACCTTCACCTTCTTTCTCCAAATCTCCTTCTGCATGTCAATCGCACACATGATCATCATTTGTCTCGTCCTATTCATCAATCGCCGCCAAGAACGAAGTCAGAGGTTCGTGACAACCACTGAAGATCAGAGGTGTGTTCAGTAGAGAGCACTGACGCACCCCACCCTGCCAATTCTTATCTATGTTTCAGTCGCTCTTTCAACGTCGAACAGCGGTATCATGCAAGGGAAACATTGAAGACAACACAGGCAATCTTCTTTTTGTCAATGTCACAGTTTTTCTTCATGTTTTTATACACTTTGTTCACAAATGTTTATATTATTGTTCAAAAGGATTTGACTGCGCTGCAATCTGGATTGGTGCTTGCTGTGATTTATGTAAGTAAAAAAAGAATGCCCGGTTGCAAGAATCGAACCCACCGGTGTTGGGCGCGTGGTGCAAAAGTATTAGCCAGTCGGCCATACGGCCACATTTAGTAAGGCGAGCGGAGGGTCTAGATATGCGCACTATTTTTTTAGTTTTTCACGCAACAATAGACTTATTGCAGACCACACCGTACACCTGCATCGCTCTACCCGCTCTTATCATAATAACATTGTGTTTTATTAAAAATCAACGGCTCCGGAGTATTGAAGAAATGAGAAATCAAACGGAAACCGGGGATGAGCATATACGGAAAATTCAAGAGCTCTGGAACAAGTAGACGAAGATTTGATTGTTATGTTACGAGCTGAAAAATGTCGTTTTCAAATTCAGTTACGACGCTCCGAAATTCCGCAGTGTTTCGTTTTCGCTGCGACGCCTGCGAGACCTATGGAACATCGAAGCGTCGTTTCGCTCGTGAGCAGATACTAGCCTTATTTATACGGTTTTATGGTTCATAGCAAAATAGTAAAAAAAAAACTGAGAAATGAAAATTTGAAAAATTTCGAAAAAATACTTTTTTTCTGGAAATTTTTTTTGAATAAAATGCTTTTATTTATATTTATATTTTTTTTCAAACATACATCATTAAAACCTTTGTGAAATTTGCTTCAAAAACCTATAACATTCATTCAATTTGCCCGCAAAAAGTGTTTGCGGACCTACAGAAATTTTATTTTAGCGATTTTTTCGATTTTTTTGCACTATTTTTTTCACTTTTTTGCGTTTTTTCGGGTTTTTTTTGTGATTTTAAACACTTGTGAACACGTGTAAAACCATAGAACGACAAAAAAAAATTTTTCTGGAAAAATTTCAAAAAAATTTGTTTTTTTTTTTTTTTGAAATTTTAAAAATACCGTTTTTTAGTTCATAACTTGTATAACATTTTTTAAAACACATTATAAAATCTTCCGTAAAATTTCCTACAAAACTATATAATTTTCGTTCAATTTGCCCGTAAACGGTGTTTGCGGACCTACAGTAATCTCATACTCGGCGATTTTAGCGATTTTTTCGATTTTTTTCGCACTTTTTTTGCGTTTTTTGTTAGTTTTTAATGTTTCAGGTCACGAACAAAAGCAAAAAAACAGTAAATAAAAAATTTCCAAAAAAAAAATGTTTCTAATTATTGCCCATTCGCGAAAAAAGCAAGTGCGCTCCACAACACTTAGTACTTCGTGGATTTCATTTTCGTCGCCAAATTATTTAATTTCACGTTGAATTTACACGTGAATTGAAATAATTTGGCGACGAAAATGAAATCCACGAAGTACTAAGTGTTGTGGAGCGCACTTGCTTTTTTCGCGAATGGACAATATGATTTAAAATTATCATGTATACATCATTGAAACCTTCGTAAAATTTCATACAAAACTGTACAATTTTCGTCTAATTTGCCTGCAAACGTTGTTTGCGGACATACAGTAATCCCACTTTGGGCGATTTTAGCGATTTTTTCGATTTTCTTGCACTTTTTGCGTTTTTTCGAGGGGGTTTTCTGTGGTTTTAAACATTTGGGATGTTAAAAATGCAATAATAAAACTTTTTTTGCAAAAAAAAAATTTTTTTTCTATTTTTTACAATCTAATTAAGAAAACAAACTCTGATTTTTGTCATCATTAGTCTACGAAATTTTTTGCTTTTCTGATTAGTAGCACCATTTCTAGAGAGCTGCACTTTTCAATATAATCTGATTTTTTTCGCCTTTTCACCTGCCGTTCCCATTTTTTTCCTCTTTTTTCTTGCTTTATTTTTTTTATTAGTGGTTTATTCAATCTGAAAATGGCAATTTATTTATCTCTTTTAAAAATTGTGAAAGACATTTTTTTTTAAATATTTTTTTCAAAAAAGCACACATTTTTAAAAAAGTAAATGCAGATGTTTCTAAAAAAGATAAAAACGAGTTTTGAAAAAAAGTATTCGAAAAAATTTTTTTTTTAATTTTTGCATAAAAACAGATTTGCTCTCTGCTCACAATTTTTGATCTACTCCTTCTAAATTAGTCTAAGAATTGGAAAAGCGGAAATTTTTTTCCATACCCATGTTTTTCCTGAATCGGTTAGAGAAAACTTAATTTTTTTTTATTTTCCGAGAAAAAAAATCCGCAGCAGGCTTGTAAGAGCAAGAACAAACAAGAATTTTCTAAAAACAATTTTTTCCAGCAAAAAACAATAAAGTGCTCGTAAAGAAATACACACCAATTTTTTCTAAGAAACCCTTGTTTGGTTTGTTGGTATGGCTCCAAAAAATTGCAAAAAAAAAATTCAAAAATTCTGAGTTAATTAGCATCATAAAACTCTACGGCTTTTGATGGCGTCATCATTGTTTTCAAACTTCAAACTTCAAATTTCCCACCTTCTAATTCCCAGAAAATATAATTTTCTCCCAGCACTTCATTATAATTGTTTTCCGCTTTTTCCAGGACAAGCAATGGATCCGAATTGGGCAGGAATTCAGTACACTGTAAGAGTTTTTATTTACAGTCTAGAATTATTGAAAATTTGGCCTAGAAATCTCACATTTCATGACCTATAACTCGCACAAGATGTGGCCTAGAATTCTCAAAAAATATGGTCTAGAAATCTCTCATTTTATGGCCTAGATATTTCACATTTTATAGCCTAGAATTCTTAAAATTTATGACCGAGAAGTAGCAGAAATCATTGCCTAGAATTCTCAGTTTTATGGCCTAGAACTCGCACAATGGATCCGAATTGGGCAGGAGTTCAGTACAAGGTAAAAGTGTTCTTTTTGCCCCGGAATTATTGAAAATTTGGCCTAGAAATCTTTCATTTCGTGACCTAGAACTCGCACAAGATGTGACCTAGAATCTTCAAAAAATATGGTCTAGAAAGCTCTCATTGTATGTCCTAGAATTGACATTTTGAAAGGACCAGAATTCTCAAATACCGCAACCTAGAATTCTCACATTTTATGGTCGGGAATTAGTAACAATCATGACCTAGAATTCTCAATTTTTATGATCTAGAACTCGTACAAGTTGTAGACTAGAATAATCTACAATGTGGTCTGGAATTCTGAAACTTTGCGGCCTTGAATTGATCCAATTTATAGCCCAGAAATCCCTAAATTTCATTGCCTAAAAATTTCAGAAAACAGGCAAATTATCATTACCTACCTTTTCTTTACCTACTTTTGTTCAGTTACCTACCTTGATCATTACCTACCATGATCTTTACCTACTAAAATCGAAAACGCTCTTTACCTACTTTATCACTACCTACCACAATCTTTACCTACCTTCATCACTACCTACCTTCATCATTACCTACCGTTAGGCTTTCCACGTCGGGCGTTTTTCGCCCGCCCGACCCGCCCTAGCAAAGGGCCGTCCGAAGCCCGGGCGAAGAGAAAAACCCGCGTGAAATGTTCTTTTTTTTATTTAAAAAAAAAAGAAAAAAAAATTGTAGTTTCAAAAAAGAATTTCGTTTATTAATCGACCTACTGCAAAAAAAAACTAGGAGTATTCGTTTAAAAATAAATACGAGATCATCAACTTTTATACTAGAACCGGGTCAGGAATAATTAATATTTTTACAACAATATAGTGTCTAAAACTTACAAGTTGCCCGATTTATAACAATAAATTATCAGCACGCTTCTTAACATTCGAGCGAAGAGTTTCACTGCACGGCATCATAAAATCGTGTAATTCCATGCGTGGATCACTGAAAAGTCAAATATGTTAGCGATATATGTTGGAAAGGCTTAAACTCACGCAGCTTTAAGAACAAAAGCTCTGAAATTCTCGCTTTTCAAGTGATTGAACTGATCATATAGACCACTGATCATTTGATCATATTCGACATCCTAAACACACTTTTGACAGCTGAACTCACAAAAAAACAATAAAAATCATGTCGAATATCATTGAAAATAAATAAATATATTCGAAAAATGGATTACGTGGCATGCAACGTGGCGGCCTATCGAAACACCGTCACGTAAATTCGCGGACAGGGCGAAGCGGGCGGGCGTAGGGTGCCCGACCTCCGGACGGGTGTAGGGTGTTTTCGGGCGGCCCGCCCGAGATGGAAAGCTTACCTACCGTGATCTTTACCTACCAAACGCAAAAATGTTCATTATTGTGTTTTCAATCGACTTGCGACATGAGAACGCGAGACTCCGCCCACTTTTTTGTGCGCTATTTACCCCGCCCACTTTTTTGTGCGCGACCGCGCGAACACAGTGATATTTGAAGAGATGCAGACAGGTATACTCGGTATAAAACGCTGATAACTCGCTCTAATCGAACAAAGAATTTCGCATGCATTTGGAGTGAGGTTTAGAGAAATCAGAGCAAAACATCGGCCACGGCTCTCTCAATTTTCAGCACTCTCTCGTCGCAAACGGCCGCGTCCATCACTCTGCGAAGGGAGCGCGTTTGCAGCGCTCCGTACTGAGAATAGCGCACAAAAAAGTGGGCGGAGTCTCGCGTTCTCATGTCGCAAGTCGATTGAAAACACAATAATGAACATTTTTGCGTTTGGTAGGTAAAGATCACGGTAGGTAATGATGAAGGTAGGTAGTGATGAAGGTAGGTAAAGATTGTGGTAGGTAGTGATAAAGTAGGTAAAGAGCGTTTTCGATTTTAGTAGGTAAAGATCATGGTAGGTAATGATCAAGGTAGGTAACTGAACAAAAGTAGGTAAAGAAAAGGTAGGTAATGATAATTTGCCCAGAAAACATGGCCCAGAAATCTCTTATTATATGGCCTCGAAATGTCACATTTTATAGCCTGGAATTCTCAAAATCTATGGCCGAGTATTAGCAGAAAACATGGCCGATAATTCTCAGCTTTATGACCTAGAATTCTCACCCCGGAATAGAACTGTCCGGTATAGAACTGAAAATGTTACGATAATACTATCGAAAATAATTTCGATAATTTTTCGATGATTCCTCGATAATTTTATCGAAAAATGTATCGAATTATTTATCGAAACTGCTTCGAAAATCCACACTGCCTAGAAATACAATTTATTATGGCCTTGAAACCCCAAAAAAATGGCTCCGGGACATTTCGCAGCCGGACGTTTCGCAGCCGAGACATTTCGCAGCTGAGACATTTCGCAGCCGGACATTTCGCAGCCGAGACATTTCGCAGCTGAGACATTTCGCAGCCGGACATTTCGCAGCCGAGACATTTCGCAGCTGAGACATTTCGCAGCCGGACATTTCGCAGCCGAGACGTTTCGCAGCCAACCTCCTTATATACACACTCTCTCATTTCTCTGACCATGCTTGTTTATCAATAACATGTTTACCAATTGTGTAGTCGACCGCTGAGAGAGAAGTGAGAAGTGTTTACCGGCTGCGAAACGTCTCGGCTGCGAAATGTCCGGCTGCGAAACGTCTCAGCTGCGAAATGTCCGGCTGCGAAATGTCTCGGCTGCGAAACGTCCGGCTGCGAAATGTCCCGGAGCCAAAAAAATGGATAGAATTCTCAAATTTTATTGCCTAGAAATGTGAAAGTTCATGATCTAAAATTATCTCAAATTATGTTCTAGAAATCTTACAAAGTATGAACTAGAATTTACACTATTTATGGCCTAGAATTATCGCATTTTGTGGCCTAGAAATATATAAATCTATGGCGTAAAACGCGTACAAAATATAGCCTAGAAATCTCACAAAGTATGGTTTTTAATTTTTTCAATATATTGCCTAGAATTACAAGAATTACCATTCTGAAAAACCATGTTCTAGAAATCTTCCAATTTCTGAGCCTAGAATTTTTTAAAAATGGACTAGAATTTCTTTATACCACGGCCTAGAAATCTGGAAAATTTCCTAAATTATGCCCTAGGAATCTCAAGAATCCGTGCCTGAAAACATTTCCAATCGGCGTAGAAATCTTCAATGAGTATGACGTAGCAGTTATATTCCGTATCAGTTCTATTTGGTAGAAGTTCTATTTCTCATAGTCAAAATTTTAATTTCCTAGCAGGTCTAGGACGTAGTAGTTTTATTTTCTGGCAGTTCTATTCCCTAGCAGTTCTATGTCTTAGCAGTTCTGATCCATAGCAAATCTATGACGTGGCTGTTCTATGATCTGATCTTTGCCTCATCTTCGTGACAAACCTACCCCCCTTTAGACGCGACTCTATTTTAGGTGAACTTTAATTTTTTTTGTTGTCATGTGAGCACGTTATTCACATAGCTGTGCATAATTATCATTCCCCAGATGACAATTTTCTCGAAATTCCATTTTGTGCCAATTAGGGGGTGGAGGAAGTAGGGTTTTGTATGGAAGAAAAAATTCCGAATTTATCTCTTTCCATTTTTTTCATTATTTTTTTTTCGGTTCTTTTAGCGGTACGATATAGAACCGTTAAAAATGAAACTTCTACGTCAAAGAATTGCTACGTAACTGAACTGCTACTATATAGAACTGCTAGGGTTAAAAATTGTCATGCTTAGGCTACATACAACTTTTCTGAAACTTTTTCAAGACATTTTTTAACTTTCCCAAAAAAACAAACTAAGTTTTTGGCAAAAACTGTGTTTTAAACGACACTCCATTATAACACCAGTGCATGTTGTTTAGCGGAACTTTGGTTGACCCATTTTCAACGATTTTCTCGTTTTTCTGGGTTTTTTTTAAAGCTTTTCAGACACGATTTTGATTTCTAAAATGCCGAAATTTCCAAAAACTAATTTTTGGTATAACATTTGGTTTAAACGACACTCCAATATAACGCCATTGCATGTTGTTTAGCGGAACTTTGGTTGACCCATTTTCAACGATTTTCTCGTTTTTCTGGGTTTTTTTTTTAAATCTTTTAGACACGATTTTATTTCTAAAATGCCGAAATTTCCAAAAACTAATTTTTAGTAAAAATGTGTTTTAAACGACACTCCAATATAACGCCATTGCATGTTGTTTAGCGGAACTTTGGTTGACCCATTTTTAACGATTTTTTCGATTTTCCGGCCTTTTTAAATGCCTTTTAGACACGATTTTGCTTTTTAAAGTGCCGAAATTTTCAAAACCAATTTTTTGACAAAAAATGTTTTTTAAACGACACTCCATTATAACGCCTGTGCATCTTGTTTAGCGGAATTTAGGTGGACGCATTTTTCTGAAGGTTTTCTGAATTTTTTTTATTTCTAAAATGCCGAAATTTTTAAAACCAATTTTTTGACAAAAAAATGTGTTTTAAACGACACTCCATTATAACGTTTTGTTTAACGTGTTGTTTAACGGAACCCGATTTTTAACGAATTTTTGGTTTTTTGTGCGTTTTTTAGCAAATTTTTTGAGTTTTCGTACAACATTTTTATGCAAAACTTTAATAATGAGCAACAAATGTTCAAAAAAAAATTTTCAAAAATTTTTCAAAAAACATTTTTTTTTTTTTTGCCAAAAATTCCTTTGATACTATTAATTTGGCATTTGAATTAATTTAACTTACAGTCAAAGCTTAGTTCAAGTTTGAAACAAATTCGATGGAAAATTAATGAAAATTGGTGAAAATTAAAAATTATTCTTTTGTGGTCCCCCACTTTTTTTTTTAATTTTTGAAATTCTAATTTTTTCCCTCATGGTTTTACACTTTTTATGGCTCAGTTATAACTTATAATTCGCTATTTTATTAATAGAAAATGCCAAATTGTCACGCAACCTATAAAATTGAAAATGGAATTTTTTGTTGAGCGCTTTTTTCCAACTGGTTTTTTTTGGCGTTTTCCCAGAAATCTAGTCAGATTTAAGAGCAAATGCACTCAAATTTCACCCAATAACATGCAGAAGAATGGTTTTTTTTAAATTCCGATTCACATCTTTATCATTCCACATCAATGAGCAATGAGCAGAAAAAACCTGTGTTTTTCTATAAATTTGTTGATTATTCAATGAAAACTGGTCATGCAAAGCTATTGTCCATTCGCGAAAAAAGCAAGTGCGCTCCACAAAATGTAGTACTACGTGGATTTCATTTTCGTCGCCAAATTATTTCATTTCACGTTGAATTTACACGTAAATTGAAATAATTTGGCGACGAAAATGAATTCCACGAAGTACTACGTTTCGTGGAGCGCACTTGCTTTTTTCGCGAATGAACAATATACACAAATTAAATCAGATGATGAAAGCCTACTTTCGATTTTGGGGAAAAAAATTTTTTTGGAAAATGTTTGAAAAAAAAATTGTTTTTCCAAAAATGTATTTTTTTTTCATTTACACGTGTTTTCTTCTTTTTTTTTAATTCTTTTTTTTTCAAACCAAAATTGTAACAAATTACCACACTTTGCGATCCTGAAATTGCCTGATTAGAGCCGAAGAAAACTAGAAAAAATATGTTGGAATACTTTTTTTTTTAATTTTTTAAGGTGATTACCAGATTAAAACACAGCTATTTGTTCTGTTCTAAAGCAAATTTTGCGTATTTTAAAAAAGTTTTTGGACAAAGTTAGTCCCTCCGAAACGGCAATTTTTGAAAGTTCGCAAAAAATTTTTCGAAAAAAAAGTTGTTTTTTAAATTTTTTTTTCGGAATTTTTATTTTTTATTTAGTTTTTAAAAAATTTGTTAATCAAAACCGTGTTTGAAAAAAACTTGAAACCTGCAAAAAACAGCCAGGAAAAAAAATCAACAACCGTTAAAAATCAGTTTTAAAAAGTTCCGCTAAACAACGCGCGTCGGCGTTATAATCGAGTGTCGTTTAAAATCCGTTTTTTGCGAAATATTTGTTTTGAAAATGTCTAGAATAGTCTTGAAATGATTTGAGAAAGGAATGTAGCTTAATAATTCAGAAAAATTCGAAAAAATCGCTAAAAAACGAAAAAAAAAATTGAAAATTATTTTTTAAATTGAATTTTGGAAAATTCGGCATTTCAGAAATCAAAATCGTTTCCAAAAAAAAAATTCAAAATGCCGCAAAAAACCCAGACAACCGAAAAAATCGTTAAAAATGGGTCAACCAAAATTTCGCTAAACAACATGCACTTTTGTTATAATGGACTGTCGTTTAAAATGCTTTTTTTGGCAAAAAAACTGCTCTGAAAAGCCTAGGCATGCCTTGAAATGTAAGAAAGAAAAGGTTAATGTTGATTAAAATTTTGCACCGGAAAAAATTTCTAAAAAAAAATCGCTCAAAAAAACATCCGAAAAAAGATCTTTAAACTTTTTTAAGCTTTGAAAAAACTATTTATCAAAATCGTATTTGAAAAAACATAAAAACCGCCAAAAAAAACGGACAGAAAAACGAAAAAATCGTTTAAAACCGTGTTCAGCTAAACAACACGCACTTGCGTAAAAACGGAATGTCGTTTAAAACATGTTTTTTGGTGAAATTTTGTTTTAAATTAGTCTAAACATATTTTAAATGGTTTTCAAAATGGTTTTTTAGAAAAAAAATTATTTTTTTTAATTTCAGTTGCAGTTCTAAGACCTAGCAGTTCTATGTCTTGACAGTTTTATTGTCTAGCTGTTCAATAGCGTAGCAGTTTAATTTCTAGCAGTTCTATCCCACCCGTTTTCAGATGTCGTGCGCCACGGACGTTCAAATCCAAATCTTCACCTCGCCAGTCCAAATCGTCTACTCCACGTTTCAAGTCCTCCTTTTTCTCGGCACAGTAATCGGATCAGTACTTGCCGTCGTGGGTCTCGCACGGAAATCCACGATACCAGATTCCACACGCGTCCTTTTAATCGGCAGTCTTCTGTTTGCCAATGCTCACGAATTTGCGTTTGTTTCGCAGGCGGTAATACATAGGAAAAATCGATAATTTCGGAGAATATTAAATTTCAGCTAAAAGTCTTCCGTCTCAACTTTTTCAACTCTGACCCATCTTGTTATCCGCTCGAGAGCACCCTGGAGTGTGTGCCAACGATTACTGTACTCACAATGGGTATATCCGGGAATATGTTAATACAGTCCGCGTTGAGTGTTGATCGACTTTTAGCTACCGTATTCCCACAAGCGTACACCAAATTGAACGCTCTTCCGGGCTTCATTCTGCTTATTGTGGTGGTGAGTTTTTGTTCAAAATAAGCTCCGCCCTTTGCAAGTCTGTGGCACATCTTTCTCGTTTCAGATTATCCCCTCCATTTTCACGTTTTCCCTGATACGCGTGGACGCAGTTCTCGATGATTATCAGTTGTTCTGTTCAAATTTCTCGACTAAAGTCAGCTCGAGAGCCAATTCATATCTCGAGTATTGCTCATATTCTACCATTGTTCACATCGTCATAAATCTCTTTGTGATTTGGAAAAATCGAGTGGATGAGAAAAAGTGAGAACTAATAGGTTATAAAACTGCTACGCTCTAGAACTGCTACGCTATGGAACTGCTAGGTTATAGAACTGCTACCACATAGACCTGCCAAGCTATAAAACCGTTACGCCACGAAACTGCTCCGCTAAGAAACTGCTACGCCATAGAACTGCTGTTGTCCTTTCGCGAAAAAAGCAAGTGCAATCCACAAAACTTAGTACTTCTTGGATTTCATTTTCGTCTCCAAATTAATTAATTTGACGTTGGATTTACACGTGAATTGAAATAATTTGACGAAGAAAATGAAATCCACGAAGTGCTAATTTTCGTGGAGCGCACTTGCTTTTCTCGTGAATGGACAATAAACCTAAAACATAGCTACCTCATAGAACTGCTACCCCCTAGAACTGTTACGCCATTGAACTGCTACTCCTTAGAACTGCTACGCTATGAAAATATGAAGAAAAATTTTTTTTAGCGATTTTTTCGAATTTTCCTAATTTTATAATTTTTTTTACTATTTTCAAGCAACTCACAACTTTTCTAAAACCATTCCAAAACTATTCCAAACATTTCCAAACAATTTTCTACAAAAAATGCATTTCAAACGACACTCCACTATAACGCCGCTGCGTGCTGTTTAGTGGATCATGATTTTTAACGAATTTTTGTTTTTTCCGGTCGTTTTTCGACAGAGTTATAGCTTTTTCAAACGCTATACTGATCATAATTCATCAATTTTGCAATTAATCATCAAAAATTCCAAAAAAAAAAATTTAAATTTCCGATTTTTTCGAATTGTTCTCCTCTTTTTTCAAAATTATTAAACATTTCAAGCTACATACAACTTTTCTGAAATCATTTCAAACGTTTCAAAAGGTTTCAAACAAATTTATACAAAAAATGCATTTTAAACGACACTCCATTATAACGCCGACGCGTATTGTTTAGCAGAACCTTGTTTGATGGGTTTTACCAATTTTTTCGTGTTTCTTCCTGTTTGTTCGCAATTTTTTGAGTTTTTTCAAAACACGAGAGTATCAGAAAAGACTAAAAAAATGTAATTTTCTAGAATTAAAGTGGAATTTTTTTTTTGAATTTTTTTCCGTTTTTTTAAACACTTTTTCAACACAAAAATACACGAATAATTGTTTTTAAACGACACTACATTATAACGCCGATGCATGTTGTTTAGCAGAACTTTATCCAAATGTTTTTAACGATTTTTTCGTGTTTTTGTTTGTTTTTTTTGCTGTTTTTGAAACTTTTTCACACAATTTTGCTTATCAAGTTTAGTTTTAAAGAATAATAATATTTCAAAAAGTTAAAAAAGTGAAAGCCTGTTAGTACAACGTGTGAATTAAAAGCCGAATTAGACGCGAAACTGTACATAAAATAAAAATTTAAAAAACCAAACAATTGTTTTCATTTTCAATTTTATAGGTTGCGTGACACTAAAACCTCGGAAAAAAATGAAATGGAACTGATGCTACCCCATGAACTGCTACGGTATAGAACTGCAAGGTCATAGAACTGCTACCCCATCAAATTGCTACGCTATAGAACTTCTACTCCTTAAAACTGCTACCCCATAGAACTGCTACCACATAGAAAAGCTATGATATGGAACTGCTACTTCATAGAACTGCTAAAGCATATAACTTTTTTCAGGGCGCGTTTCAACGTGAACGAGCAATACCACACATCGGAGACATTAAAGACGACAAAAGCAATTTGTTACCTTCTGATTGCTCAGATTCTCGCCATGTTTTTGTACACGGGCGGTGTGCTTTTCATGCGCAAAAATCGTGAGAATATTCCCACATTGGTGTACTTCAATGTCATTGTTTGGGTCTATGTGAGTTTATTGTAAATTGGAACTGTTAAAAATGAAACTGGTAGAACTGGAACTGCTAGAAATGGAACTGCTAAAAATGAAAATTCAAGAAAGTGGATCTGCTAGAAATGGAATGACTAGAAAACGGAACTGCTGAAAAATAGAACTGCTAGAAAATAAAACTGGTAGCAAATAGAAGTTCTAAAGTGGAACTGGTTAAATGAAACATCTAGAAATGGAACTGCTATACAATAAAACTGCTAGAAAACAGAACTGCTAGAAATGTCTTTGCGTAGCAGTTCTATGAGGTAGCAGTTTTATAGCGTAGCAGTCCTATTTTTAACAGTTCTAAATTTTTTTATTATGGTTTACTTGACATTTTTCTTCTTTTTTTTTGCAGAAAAAAAAGGAGTTTTTAGTTTTTATGAGATTTTCCACGAGATTGCGTACAATGCGTCAAATATGACGCGCTTTGACCAGAATGCAATACTTTTGACGCGCTTTAACGTATATTGTGTTTTCAATCGACTTGCGACATGAGAACGCTAGACTCCGCCCACTTATTAGTGCGCGACCTCGCGAACACAGTGATATTTGAAGAGACGCAGACAGGTAGCGCACAAATAAGTGGGCGGAGTCTCGCGTTCTCGTGTCGCAAGTCGATTGAAAACACAATATGCATCGAATTTGACGCACTTCAACGAGAATGCATCAAATTTGACGCGTAACGCTTTTCAACACATTTTTGCAGGCGCCCCCATACGCCTGTGTGTCAATCGGTCCGCTCATCCTGTTCTCGCTGTGGAATTTAAAGCGGCAACGCCAGTCGCGCATCCAATCGATAACGGTGCGAAAAGAAACACAGGAGGACCACATTCGCACACTGCAGCAATCGTGGAGATAGCCGACTTTTTCCTCCCTTTTTAGACTTTTCCCGAAAGATCCGTGAGCGACGATAAGCAATTGGGAGGAATTGGGAAAAAGAAGAAAAGAGAAGAACAAAGATGAGGACATTTGTTCCACGTCCTCTAGCACTTTTTGACCACCCTATGAATCTATGAACGCTAAATTAAGAAATCTGAATATTCCAAATTTCCTCTATGCCACGTGTGCACTCTATCTGCTCTTGCGGTTACTTTTTGTCGATTATGACAGTGTTTCGTAAGTTTTAAGCTTTTTCAAAAATTTAGTTCCAATTTCAGGGAGCGAAGAAAGTTGGAAGCGATCCCTCTGGAGTGTGACTCGGTGATTAACGGATCCGAAGATGGGCGCCTCGTTTCACGCGCAAAACAATGGGATTGGCATTTTAATTGGGTAGAAGCAAAGCTTTTCGAGGCAAAGAATGTGTGGGTTTATGGGAACAAATAAAAAAAAACTTTTCGAAAATTTTTAAATTTTTTTCAAGTTTTTGAATTCCCGCGCACGCTCGAGTCATTTTAAATTCTATTTTCTTTGTTTTTAATCTGTTATTCTTAATGCAGTTTCTAAAAAAAAAACAAAGCGAAAATTGCCAAAAATCGAGTTTTGAGATATCCCGATCTCGTGTACTACACGTGGACAATCCGAAATTTAAAAAAAATCGAAAAAATCATTAAAAAAAATGTTTTCAGCTGTTAAAATGCATTCTAGCTGATGAAAAACACTGTGAAAATTTGTAAAAAAAATTTGGAGAAAAAATCGATAATTTTCAAAATTCTTGATAATTTTTTTTTTTACATTTTTAAAAATTGATAATATTGTAAAATAGCCAAGACTAGATGATTTGATGGGTTTTGAACATCCCTTACAAGCAGTTTTTTCCACAAAAACAAACATTTCTGGAAATTTTGTGTTTTTTCGCCTCGTGTACTCCACGTGGACAATCGAAAAATCGAAAAAATCGCAAAAATAAAAAAATCCAAAATTTTGTCTTTTTTTTAAGTTTTCAGCTTTATATTAACTATTTCACTTACATTTTCAGATGCACCGTAATCGACGAATACTTCAACTTTGCAACAATCCCCATGTCGCAGGAAGAACAAGAATACCCCCTGGCCTACGGTCTAGTTGTCTATAAATCAATAGTACAGGTACAAGGCTTACACCAACAAAAAATGCTTTTTTGTTCTCCAGGTTATGATGCAGCTATCCCTTTTTTACCAGCCTCAACACCTTTTCTGCATCACTGTGGATATGCAGAGCTCCGATGAGTACAAGGCGGTTATTGAGGCGTTGCCCACGTGTTTTCCCAATATGAAAGTTTTTGTGAGTTTTTTGACGTATAAAACCTGCTTTTTTGAAGAAAAATGACGAAAAACGGACAATGCGCGTCACATATGATGTACTGCGGACTAAACACTATATTTGACGCGCAAATTGTGAAGTTTTCAGTTTTTCATAGTTCTTGTGGTGAAATGTGTAAAATCTCAATGAAAAAATAGAAAAAACCCAAAAACTTAAAAATAGCGTGTTGCGCGTCAATTATAGTGCACTACGGGCTAAACACCAGATTTGACGCACAGATTGCAAAGTTTTTAGTTTTTTGTAGTTTTAAGGGGTAGAATGAGCAATATCTTACTGAAAAAATTTCAAAAATTAAAAAATTGCTTGATGCGCGTCAAATATGATGCACTGCAGACTAAACAGCAGATGTGACGCGCAAATTGCAAAACTTTCAGTTTTCGGTAGTTTTAAAGGTTAAAATGTGCAAATTTCCTCAGAAAATGTGGAAAAATCAGAAAAAACTCAAAATTTGCTATTTGCGCGTCAAATACTTTGCACTACGGACTAAACAACAGATTTGACGCGCAAATTGCAAAAATTTCAGATTTTTTTTTAGTTTTTTGTGATGAAATGTGCATAATCTCCCTGAAAATCTGCAAAAAAAATTTCAAAAACTAGAAAATTGTTCATTGCGCGTCAAATATGATGCACTACGGACGAAACATCAAACTTGACGCGTAAACTATAAACATTTGAATTTTTTCATAGTTTTAGGGAATAAAATGTGCGTAGTCTCACGGAAAATCTGCAAAAAATCTCAAAATTTTGAAAATTGTTTTTGCGCGTCAAATAGGCGCACTGCGGACTAAACACCAGATTTGACGCTCAGATTGAAAAAATAGGCGAAAAATGCAGATTGGCGAGCAATCCGAGTGGGGATCCTTTGGAATTCTAGAAAATGTGTACACATGTTTCAACTGGCTAACCGCCGCCAAACACCCCTGGAAATACTACCAATACCTGTCTGGAACAGATCTCCCAATAAGAACAAATCTCGAAATGGTGCGTATTTTCAAAGCCCTAAACGGATCGATAAACACGGATGTCAGCGATTACGAGGTGAATCGGTACAAGAATATGGAGGTCAGTGCTTGAAAAATGAAAATGGCTAATAGCTGCTTTAAGGGTGTCCTGCCGCCAATTCCCATCTATAAGTCAAGCATGTCTGTGGTGGTGCCCCGAGAAGCCGCTGATTTCGTCATTGTCAATCCCAGAGTCAAAAAATTGTTGAGTTATCTGAGAAAGACGTGGATACCCGATGAATCGTTCTGGACTACTGTTTCTGGATCGCCTGCGCGTAAGTTGTTCTTTTTCATGCCAATAGCAAGAAAAAAACGCTTAAAAATCGATAAAATTAAAAAAATTTCAAAAAAAGTAGCAAATTTGAGCCACCCGCGTTCATATGGGTTACTGTAGTTACAAAAGTCCGCAAACACCGTCAGACATCTTTTTTTCGGTGTTTTTCAAGTTAATGTTGTCAAACGTACAGCATTAAACTGTTTTAAGCCAAATGAAGCCTTATTTTTTCCGTTCTTTTTTTAATTTTCCTTAAGATGGGTTACTGTAGTCTCAGAAGTCTGCAAACACCGTTAGACATCATTTTTCGGTGTTTTTCAAGTTTCTGCTAACGAATTAACACTTTTCAACTATTTCAAGTCAAGAAAAATAGTTTTGTTCGCCTAATTCAAAACTACTGCTCAAGATGGGTAGGTTCGAAAGTCTGTAATCACCGTCGTACATCATTTTTGACGATTTTCAAGATATTATTGATGAATTATCCTTCTAATTTCAGTGCTACCCGTACCCGGCGCAATCCGCGTCCGTGATATTCTCTGGCTCCGCAAACACTTTAAACTACGCCCACCTGACGTTAACACTGTCGACTCGATTGGCACCTCGTATATCGGACGATATCAAGTTTGGGGATGGCAGAAAGATTGTTATGGTAGGCTCGTTACGACACTCCAAAATTACGCTTCAATTTCGCAAAAAATTTATTTAATTCTGAAAGTTCCAATTTAAAACTCCCAGAAAAAGAAGCAATTCCTCAAAAAACTTTTAAAAAAATTTGTTTCAGGAAAAATAAAAGATTTTTCTTGCGTTTTTGGCGTCGAGGACATTGAGGAAATCATGACAAGACCAGAGCTCATTGCCCACAAGTTGTATCTCGAATTTGAGCCAGCCGCGTTCATGTGCATGTTCAAGGTGGGTTACTGTAAGGCCAAAAGTCTGCAAACACCGTTATGCGCTATTTTTTAAGTTTTTCTCATTAAAATAGCAGTTTACAAGTAATTTGAGCTAAAGAAAGTGAAATGTATCCTAAAAGTTCACAAATGTTTCTCAAGGTGGGTTACTGTAGTTTCAAAAGTCTACAAACACCGTCATTTCCTATTTTTTTTCGATTTTTCAACTTTTTTTCATTGAAATGAAAGATTTAATATGGTTTTTGCCAAGTAAAAGCGCATTTTCCTATACTCGGTATAAAAAGCTGATAACTCGCTCCAATCGAACAAAGAATTTCGCATGCATTTGGAGTGAGGTTTAGAGAAATCAGAGCAAAACATCGGCCACGGCTCTCTCAATTTTCTGCACTATCTCATCGCAAACGCGGCCGCGTCCATCACTGTGCGAAGGGAGCGCGTTTGCAGCGCTCCGTACTGAGAATATTAATTCAAAATTTATATTTAAGGTGGAATACTGTAGGGCCAGAAGTCTGCAAACACCGCCATTTACCATTTTTCGCTGACTTTCGAAGTTTTTCAAATTTCTCCAGTGAATTGACAGTTTTTAAGCATTTTCAAGTCAAGTAAAATCACAATTTTTCTGTTAACTCAAAAATTCTCCTTTAATTGGGTTACTGTAGGGCCAAAAGTCTGCAAACACCATCATGTCACAATTTTCCTGAAAAAACTTGTTTTTTTTTTAGATATTTGTGTGGAAATCGTAAAAAAATAGGTTGTTTTTTTCGTTGTATGCCAATTTTCGTCTAACTGCCTAACGTCTCTCATAGCGCATTTCGCCGCCAATAGAGCGCCCTAATAACCTCTCCAAATTCCAGGAAATCCGCCAACGAGCTGCCAGTCCAGACGCCGTCAAATTCAGCGCCAAAAGCTACTCTGAAATGCCTACTGTAGAACTGCTAAAAGGAAAAACAATAACCCAATTGACACATCCACATTGGCTGATACGAGATTCGTTCTACAATCCTGAGCAAGAAGAAATTGATCGGGCCGTCTTGTAAAAAAATTCAATTATAGGGTATTTACTTGTCGTATTGTTTCACTTTGATCTTCAAAATAAAACAAAAATCAATAAAAAAAATTTATTTTAAATTCTTAACATTTTTATTTCAGTTCCCATTTACTTGAGGTAAATCGCATGTCCCTTTTCGACAAATCCACCCAAATCCAACACAAATGTTACTGTGCCGGAGCTGCAATTTTAAATTGAGAAAAAACGGCGAAAAAGGAAAATGTGCGTCAAATATGGTGCACTACGGACTAGACACCAGATTTGACGCGCAAACTAGAAACATTTGAATTTTTCATAGTTTTAGGGGCTAAAATGTGCATAATCTCACTGAAAATCTGCAAAAAGTCTCAAAATTTCAAAAATAGCTTGTTGCGAGTCAAATATGGTGCACTACGGTCTAGACACTAGATTTGACGCGCAAACTAGTAACATTTGAATTTTTTCAAAGTTTTAGGGGTTAAAATGTGCATAATCTTACTGAAAATCTGCAAAAAAAAATTTCAAAAAATAAAAATTGCTTCTGCGCGTCAAATACGTTGCACTACGGACTAGACACCAGATTTGACGCGCCATTCTCAAATATTTCAGTTTTGTTTATTTTTTAATGAGAAAATATGCATAATCTCCGTGAAAATCTGCAAAAAAATTTTAAAAACTAGAAAATTGCTTTTGCGCGTCAAATATGGTGCACTACGGACTAGATTTGCCGCACAGATTGCAAAAATTTAAGTTTTTGATAGTTTTTCATGAGAAAATTTGCATAATCTTCGTGAAAACCTTCAAAAAAAATTTCGAAAAATAGAAAATTGCTTTTGCGCGTCAAATACGTTGCAATACAGACCAGACACCAGATTTGACGCGCAAACTAGAACAATTTGAGTTTTTGATAACTTTAGGTTTTAAAATGTGCATAATCTCACTGAAAAAATGCACAATGATCAAAAAGCTTCAAATTTGGTTGTTGCGCGTCAAATATGACGCATTGCAGACTTTGCACCAGATTTGACACTCAAAGTTCAAAATTTCCAATTTTTCATCAATTTTTGTGGTAAAATGATCATTATCTCATTGGAAAACCAAAAAAGTCTTAAAAAACTAAAAAATAGTTTGCGCGTCAAATATGGTGCACAACGGACTAGACACCAGATTTGACTCGCACTTTGGAAAAAAATATGTCATAGCAGTGCACGGCGAGTTCGGAACTTGTTTTTTTTTTTTTGCGACTTTTCACGATTCTCTGCGTCTCCATTTTTGCACGCGTCTATCTAAAAAAAACGCTATGCACTGTGGAGACGCAGACATGTGATTGGGCGCGTTTGCCTTTACATACAGTTCTAGGTAGTAAGACACTTACATCTGTGGCATCTCAATCAACTCCACCTTCTCAAATCCCCTCTCCTTCACCCGACGCATTCGTCTAGTCTTATCTGCTTTCAGCTCCGTAAAATACAGAGTTCCACACTGGAACGGGTTGAGCGAAAGAGCCGGGTTCTGGCTCAAAAGATGCTCAATGACCGTTTGGATTTTGGCGGACAACGGGGCCTTGGTGTGGGTAAAGATTCTGAAAATTGGTACCATATCGATTGGGTAAATATGTATGCACTCACTGTTTCATCGAATTGCCCTCCGCGTGCTGCACAATCACCAAATTCACCAAACACGTCTCGTCCCTCGGGCACGGAGTCGACGCGTCACAAGCTGACGTCACCGAGCAAGTAGTATAGCCGGCCGCCACCGACTTTTCGCTCGTCTCGTCGTCGGTATGGGATAAAGGAGACAAGGACGCTGATTTCACATCGATCCCGCGCTTCTTCATCTCACGAGCACGTGCTCGTTGCTTTCGGCAAACCTCTTTCTCGTAGTTTCTGTTCGTTTCCTCGCGAGAAGAGCCCTTCCAGTAACAGTGCAGAGAGCTGCAGCCGTTGGTGCCGTCCGCGTTTCGGACTATACCGTAGCAAGCGTTGCAGAGGTAGTGACCGCATCTGAAATGTAGAGTTTGGGTTTATTGGTCCAAGGTACCCATCGGGACCATAGCGCATTTCTCTTGTAATCTGTTTTCAGAATGTTTCTACTTATAATAAAGTACTAGAGCTAAAAACATGATTTTCGTTGAGTTTAGGTTGATCGGACCATTTTCCGCCGAGTTAGAGCACTTTAGGCATCCTGGTACCGAGGGCTTGTCCAATGTCCAATAATACTCAAAGTGCTATAACTCGGCTGAACATAGTACGAGTCGCCCAATTTTAGTTGATATTGTATTTTTAGGTTTGATTCTTTGTTTAAAGACACAATTTTAAAAATTGTGAAAAGAAATTTTTTTAATTTTTTTTTTCAGAAAATTTCAAAATTTTCGATCAAAAAAAAATTTTTTTCAAAATTTTCAAACTTTACAATTTTGAAGAAATGCATCTGAAAGTACGCTTTCCGTCAATTTAAGGTCAATCGGACCCTTTTCAGCCGAGTTACAGCCCTTTTGAGTATTTGGGTCCCGATCAGGGCACGGCGTGTTGGAGGCTACGTTTTTGAATTATTTTTCAAAAGCGAATTTTCGCGCGCTATTCTACTCTCGCGTCCCTGCGTCTCCTCCGCAGAAACTTGTGTCGATTTACGAGATTTTTTTCTTTCTTTCTTACTTTTCTTTGTTATTTTTTTTGCTCATTTATTATTTTTTTGTTTGTTTCTCATTTAAAAAAAATGTTTTTAAAATGGTTGTTTTTGAGATTAATGTGATACATTTTTTTGTTGGAATATTGATTTTAAGTCGGGTTTTTTCGTAAATAAAACAGTTAATTTTAATTTAATTTAAATTCTGAAAAACAAAATACGAAAATTGGAAATAAAAGTGCGAACAACGTTATATTTGGCCAAAAATAAAACATATTTGGCAAGGCGCCAAGAATACTCCAAGAGAAATATATGGAGGCGCAGAGAAACACGCAAAAATGCGTCAGGGCGCGTTAGCACTTTCGTAGGGTCCAGCATGCCGTGCAGGGGTGGGACCAAAAAAAATTGTTTCTGTTTTTTCAGGTATTTTTTTGGGTGGAACAAAACATTTTGTTTTTTTCATTCGATAATGCGCGCGAGACAAACAATTTATTATTTTTTTGATAGGGAGCCGTGGGCAAAACGTTTTTTGTTTTTTTTTTTTTTTGTTGGCTCAAAGAAAAGCTCAAAAATTCCGGTTTTTGACAAACACTCAATCGGTATATGTTCCGAATTGACAAAAAACTTTAATTTGTAACGAAAACTTAGACATTTTCCATTTAACTGGCAGAAAAACGCCTTTTTTAAAATTGTTTTTTGCTTTTTTTTGACAAAAAATTTAAAAAACATGACTTCCGTTGAGTTTGGGTTGATCGTACCGCCTCAAGGGTTTGCCGGATGGATA
Source organism: Caenorhabditis japonica (assembly GCA_963572235.1). NCBI lineage: Eukaryota > Metazoa > Nematoda > Chromadorea > Rhabditida > Rhabditidae > Caenorhabditis > Caenorhabditis japonica. The sequence continues at coordinate 16,760,657 of OY754343.1, read as the reverse complement.
CCCTAATACTCAAAGTGCTATAACTCTGCTTAAAATGGTACGATCTCCCTTATTTTATCAAACGTCTTATTTTTAAACCAAACACTTTGTTTTAAAATTCATTTTCTGAAAATTCTGAAAAAAAAAAGTTTTCATTTTTTTTTCCGACCAAAACAATTTTTTTTCAAAATTTTTTAAACTTGACAGTTTTGAAGTAATTAACTTAAAAATACGATCTTTACTATCTTTACTATTATTAAGCACTGAAGTTTGTCAGTATGTGTGTGAGATTTCATGTCACCAACTTTTTCTCCTACTTCTAGCGGACCGATTTGCACCAAACTTGGCTAAGCATTTTGAAACACAAGGGGCATGAGGCGGCCTTTTTTTCAGAATCGAACATGTTTGAATGGTAGCATACTGTATGCACTTAAAATTTTCTCGGTTCCCACTTCTCGCGAGTTCACTCCACCAGGGCGATTGATTGGAGAGCGCCTGTGGTCAAGTGGGTAAACGCTTTGGCTGTGATTCTTGCACAGGTGGTTCGCCACTTATGCATTATACGCGCAGGCAAACAACCGACAAATTGTACGTAAATCGCGAAGAAGAAAATTGCGATTTGGGCACAATTTGTAAATATTGCATTGAGTTGCCGAGCGCAATTCACCCACCAACCCCTTCTTCAAAGGCCCGCGCGTCTCAACGCAACGACACTCCGTTGTTCCGGTCGTGCTCGGTGTTTAGCGCCACGGGCGGATTGATTCTGTTTTAGAGCGGTCTAGGTTTTTTTTGTTTTTGTTTTTGTTCTAATTTTGTCTTTCTTTCATTGTTCTCTTTTGTTGATCTCTTTAATTTTTATCATAAATTCGCTTTTTATTCCCCGCCTTCGTCTATTTTTACTCGGAACCCGGCCGTTTTGGATAAAACGGGCCAACTTGGGGGCCGAATCGTCGTTTTTTGTTTTTCCCTTCTCTGTCAAGTTTTTGTGGGTAAATCCACGAATACTACCGGCTGTTTGGATAAACGCCCGTAGTGTGGAGGAATCTATAGAAACTGGACACACTTTGATTGGATAATCATTGTGAAACGCTGATCAGATTATTTGAATAAATAATTTGCAGTGGTCGTGGAAAAGCAACAGTCGAAGATGGAGGATTGCTGCGAAAGTGTGCTGAAGACGAACGAGATGGCGGCATTGGATCCGATGGACGGAAGTGGCACGAGCTCGACGAAGAATTCGGAGCGGACCAGCGATGAGCTGCTGGTGAGTGTTAAACAAAGACGAAAACTTTTCAAAAACTTTGCGCGGTTCGTGGATGCGGCCGACGAAGTAGAGAAAAAAGTGATGGAAAAATTGTTGTCGGTGCAAATGTGTACCGAAAGACAACGAGATATGATCGTCGGACCGATAGAAAAATTCCGAAAAGAATTGTGCGAACGGTTTGAAGAACTTGGTCGTGATAAGTGGCCGCGCACAGTGCTCAGGCTGATGAGAGAGCAGAATGTGGAGACAGTGGAAGAAATAAGAGAGTTATGTGAGCGAGGACGCCGTGAAGGAAAAAGCTCTACGAGCGAAAAATTGAAAAATTATCAGAATAACATGACGGTTTTGCAGACGGAGAACGAGCGACTCCAGGAGCGAATTCGCAAGTGCGAATCGGAGAAGCTCGCCGCCGAAAAACGACTGCGAAAAGCGCAACGTGCGTTTGAGGCAGAGAAGCGGACCGCTGAGGGACTCAAAGCAAACCTGCAGCATGCAGCTGGTGAGTTCGAAATCTGCCGTGTACAAGACGAAAAGCATCAAATAATTCAGAAGCGCTCGCGGAGAGCCAGCGGATCGCCGACCGACTCGAGAAGATCATCGCTACGATCACGGACACGGGAGCAAAGCCAAGGTACGTTAGAGGAAGAAGAGAGCGGGGATGACTGGCGCAGAAAAGTGAACGGATGGGACATCCAGCGAGAGAAGGCGGTGCACAGCGAGAAAACTGAAAATAGGCGGATAAAAAACGCGGGCAGTTTGAGTGGTTCGGAGAGGAGTGAGATGAAGGGAATGGTCGAGTGCATGAGTCGAATGATGAAATCATCGGCTCTGCCCGAGCCAAGAGGTTTTGACGGTTCCGGAGATTTTGGAGAGTTAAAAAGAACGTTTTTGCTGAAGTATGGTCAGGTGACTAGCGGTGATGACGAGCTCGTGGCCATTTTGGAGGATAAATTCCTGAAAGGCTCAGCAAAGGCACTGTTCAAATCACTAGCGAGAAGATATGAGAGACCGATTAAAAGCCTTTTTGATGAGTTCGAGATGAAACTGAGAAAACGGCAGGGTGACAGCAAGGCTGAAGCGTTAAATGAATTTGATGGGCTCCAAAGGGAAAAGTCAAAGAAAATGTGGGAGTACCTGACGGAAGTGGAAAAATGGTCAAAGTTGGCGTACCCAGAAGTGAGTGAAGAAACATTGTCGCAGATGCGAACGACGAAACTCATGAAGGCAGTGAGAGACGATGACACTCTACACCGCATGCTCATAATGAAGCGCCTGGAGATCCCGCTGAGACACCAATACGAAAATCTCAAGGACATTGTGCTTCAGCAAGAAAACGAGAAAAGAAGAGCCTACGGACAGAAAAAGAGAGAAAATGCGGTGGTAAGAGGAAAACCGTGGATGGACAGGGCTGACGAACGCCGCAACAACCCGCACAAAGAAGATCGGAAAGATGAGTTTGAGCCAAATCAGAGGGAAAGAAACCGAGACATTGCGAACACAAAATGTTTCCGTTGTGGGGCTGTGGGCCACATGGCACGACAATGTACGTCGAGGCCGGTGCAGAATGTGGATGCAGAAAAAGAAGCAGTGGGAGCAGAAATGGTCGAAATGGTGGATATCCTGGGGCAGAAAAGAAGAATAGTGATCGACAGCGGAGCGGTGGTGTCGGTGATGTCCACCGGAGCTTGGGAACGGTTAAAGAGGAAGTGTCCAGAGTGGGAGGAAAAAGTAGAAGTTTTGGCAAAACCGAATTTTTCGCTAGTCGACGCGTCAAAGGCAAAGATGCCAGTGAGGGAGCAGATAAAGGTGGAGATCGGGATCAGAGGGCGAAAGGCGGTAGTAGTGTTCCAGCTAGTGGAAAACGAGTTGGATATTTTCCTGTTGGGAACAAACTCTTTCGAAACCGTTGGTGTCGAACTGAAGTGGAAAGCGGAAAGAGCGGTGGCGCGGGCAGCGCGGAAGCTCAGAGTACCACCACAAAGTTGTGCTCAAATCGCGGTAAGGACGGAAGCGGATCTGGGAGACGTTATCCTGCTGGAATCCGAGAAAGAATGGGTGCCGACGAGTCTATGCTCGAAAAATGAAGATGGGAACGTGACAATCTTGGTGTCGAACTGGAAAGACCAGCCGCTGCTGATCAAGAAGAATCAAGTGATCGGTGTGGGCTCTCGAGACTGGGCAATGTGTAAGCCCGAGGTAGCACAAGCCGCAATAAACATGATGGAGTTAGACAGAAAAATTCCGTTGGAAGGGGCCAGGAAAAAAGAGGCGGTTTTAAAGATCTTGAAAGAAAACGGCGAAATTCCGGAAGGAAAGATTGAGAGAATAGTGGCAGAGTTCAGTGATATCTTTGCAATTGAAGATAACGAACTGACACAGACGAACATGACCGAATGTGCGATTGAACTCGAGAAAGAGGAGCCTATTCGGCAGAAATGCCGACCGGTTCCGTTGGCTCTGCAGGAAAAAGTTCGGGGGATGCTCAAGGACATGGAAGAGAGATGTGTTATCAAAAAGTGTAGGTCTCCATGGGCGAGTCCAGTGGTTCTGGTTAAGAAGAAAGACGGGAGTATAAGAATGTGTGTCGACTACAGGAAGTTGAATGCAGTGATTAAGTTGAACGCTCATCCACTGCCACACATTGAATCCACCTTGCAAGCGCTCAGAGGGAAGAAGTGGTTTACAACGCTAGACCTGATGGCAGGTTATTGGCAAATACCTATGGAGGAGGAATCAAAGGAGAAGACGGCTTTCACAGTACTGAACGAGCAGTATCAGTTTGAGGTCATGCCATTTGGATTAGCAACGAGCCCAGCGGTGTTCCAAGCCACAATGGAGGAAGTATTGGGAGAATGGATAGGGAAATCAGTGCACGTGTATATCGATGATATTCTAATTGCCAGCGAAACCGAAAATCAGCATGCCGAAGACTTGGAGAAAGTTTTGAGACGAATCCGAACGTGCGGACTCAAATTGAAAGCACAGAAATGCAAGATTGCGCAGAAAGAAGTGGACTATCTGGGACACGTCATCGACGAGAAAGGAATCCGGACAGATGAAAAGAAGGTGGAAAAAATGGAGAATTTTCCTGCGCCAAAAGGTCGGAAGGAACTTCATTCGTTCTTGGGGTTGTGTGCGTATTATAGAAGTTTTGTGATGAACTTTTCTGCGATTGCGGCACCGTTAACACCGCTGACGTCACCCAAAGTGGCGTGGAGATGGACGGAAGAACAGCAGAACGCGTTTGAAGAACTGAAGAAAAGAATGACGACGGCGCCAGTATTGGCACAGCCGGATGTGGAGGCAGCCCGAAGCTTCGAGAGACCGTTCTGTATTTTTACGGATGCATCAGACCAGGGAGTTGGAGCGGTGTTGGCTCAGAAAGGAATTGACGGAAAAGTACACCCGATCGCGTTCGCGTCCAAGGCACTTACGCCAGCAGAAAAGAACTACCACGTCAGTGATAAGGAGGCACTTGCCGTGTTGTTTGCAACCAGGAGGTTCAAACACTTCATTTTTGGATGTCCGACGACAGTATACACCGATCATCAACCGCTTACTAGTTTGTTCAAGGCGAAAAATCTGGCGGATAGACTGTTGAGATGGTCAATGGAAATGCAGGATTTTGCGTTGAACATCGTCTATCTGAAAGGGAAAGCGAATGTGGTCGCGGATGCGCTCTCGCGAGGAGGAGCACAAGAAGTGGAGGAGATGAAGGAAGTTCAAGAACAGGCCATGATGGACATTGTCAAAGTCATCAATGCGGTGCAGGTGATTAAAGAAGAGGATAGAAAAAACTCTAGTTGGAGGGAAATTTTGGAAAAGAACCGTGGATGGAGTGAGATCATTGATAGGTTGGAAAAGGGAGAACAAGAAGGGATCGTTGACGTTCCGGGAGACGGGAAACGGGAACTTCGGGAGTTCATGTTGGTCAGAGGAGAGTTAATGATGGTAACGAAATACGGCACCACGTTGAGAGTTGTTCCGGAAGAAAAGAGAAAAAGTGTGTTTGAAGAGGCTCATGCAGGAAGATTTGGTGGCCACTGGGGGCCCGAAAAGATCAGCGCGATGCTAGAACGGAAGTTTTGGTGGCCAAGAATGAAAGCATGGATTGGGAAGTGGTCAAAAGAATGCCAACAGTGTTTGTGTGGGAACGCAAAACCAACTTTAACCGCTCCGCTAACGCCGATTGAAGCTAGTGAACCTCTGGAGATAGTGGCTCTAGATTTGCTAGATCTTGGAAGGAGCAGCCACGGAAACCGTTATGTGTTGACAATAATCGATTTATTCAGTCGATATGCGGGAGTATGCGCGATTCCTGATAAATCCGCGGAAACAGTGGCAAAAGCGTTCACGGAATCTTGGATGCTAAAAGAAGGTAGAATTCCGAAATCGATTCTGACAGATCAAGGCTTAGAATTCGCTAATTCGACGCTAGAAAAAATCGCAAAAATGTCCAACATTCGGCTGATACGGACAAAAGGCTACCACTCGAGAATGAATGGGGCTGTCGAGCGATTCAATCGAACAATTCAGACGGTCCTTAAGAAAATTACGGTGATCCCGTCAGAATGGGACGAGAAATTGCCCTACGCAGTGTTCGCATATAATGTATGCCGCCACGAAACTACGGGAGAAAGTCCGCATTACTTGATGTACGGAAGAGATGCGCGGATTCCGATGAAATCGGATCCGGAAGAGGAAATTGGGAGGTATCAGGTGGACCTGGATGACTACCGATACCGGCATGCAGAACAGATGCAAATGGCGCACGAAGAAGCAAGGGAGCATGTGAGGAAGGAGCATGAGGCTGCCAAAAAGTGGTTCGACAATAAGCACAAAGTGCAGAACAGAAAATTTCCGAGAATGGGAGACAGAGTACTTGTCAAAGTACCTGCCGAAAAACTAGGCGCGCGGAATCCAAAACTGGTAAACGAGTGGCGAGGGCCATATCGAGTGGTGAACACCACCGAAAACTCGGCGGAAGTGGTTCCGATTCTGGGAGGCGGCGAAAAACTTTGGGTTCCATGGGAACAGACGAGAGTGGTACCGGTCGAAGTGCCAGACGTTCAAATAGAAACGAAGAAAAAGAGGGGGAAACGAGCGGTGCGAACAATGACAGTCAACTGTGTGAATTCTGCCGAAAAACACGATTTTAGTGTTGAAAACACGAATGGTTTTTTCAGAAACGTGGTCAAAGACGGATGCAACTGTGCGGACCGAAAATGTTCCATCCGCGAACAAGCAGTGGAGTGTCGGACCGCAGAAGAGCTCTCCAAGCGGATTGGCGCCCGGATGCGGAAAGTGGAAGGTGCGGATGCATCTCTGCTGATCGCAAGCTCGGAATTCAAAGAGCAATTGGGAGTAGGAGAACGGAAGGAAGCACTCTACCGATTCTCACAAGTCTGCACGGACCACGCCGAGCTGGTGATGTCGGGCGGAAAAATGGACGAAGAATGGAAGCAAGCGGCAGAAGAGCTGAAACGCGAGGTGATGGAAAGGAACAAGCCGAAGAAAGCGAAGATTGCCGAGAAGAATATCGTCGTGGGGCCAAGGCAAGGATGGAGGTCCCGGAGCTACTATGAGTTTCGAAACGGAGCTACGGAGGCATGGGCGGAGCGTTTCGACTGGAGCGAGGTTCAAAGCGTCATTTTCCTAACGTCACTGACGAAAGATTCGTCGGAGAACGAGAAGACGCTGGCGCTCGTGGAGAAAATAGCAAAGGACGTCACAATAATGACCATACTTCCGGTGCAATTCGAGGGGAACTTTCTGGAGTTAGCAGCCATAGCGGAATATTGGTCAGGAGCTCTCAAAACTACTATCAATGCGCGCGTTGTCGATCCGGTGAAACCGGTCGGGAGTCGACAGACACCGCTGATTTTGTCGGCGCCGGAGATATTCGAGTCGCGGGACAGTTTGATCGAATACATGGAACTCGCCGTGCCGGACCACGAAGCTCTTGTGAGACTGAGGACGGAGTCGGTGGCGGAACCGCACATGAAGAGAAAACGGGTCGAGGGACGCGGACACGCCGCAGCGAGCACGTGCACTGCCAACACCTCTACACCATTTCATCGTTGACTGCAAGTTTTTAATTTCTTTCATCGTTGACTGCAAGTTTTTAATTTCTTTCATCGTTGACTGCAAGTTTTTAATTTCTTTCATCGTTGACTGCAAGTTTTTAATTTCTTTCATCGCTGACTGCAAGTTTTTTTTATTTCTCTTATTTATTCAGTAGTTAAACTATATGTTGGGCCATTGTGCCATCAATGAGTGTAATTTTTAAAGAATAGTAAGAAAGTTTGAGCACATAGGCTCTATTAGGTTTAAGAATTTGTTTGTTTTGATTTTATCTAGCTTTTATTGTTATATTAAGGTGGCTAGAATAAGTTAGAAGAGCAATAAGATTGGTTCGGTAAGGAGAAGAATGTAAGTCGTTTGAGCGCGTGTTGTGCCAGCACCGGCCAGGGGTCCGGCTCTTCAGACGGGGGGGAAGTTGCCGAGCGCAATTCACCCACCAACCCCTTCTTCAAAGGCCCGCGCGTCTCAACGCAACGACACTCCGTTGTTCCGGTCGTGCTCGGTGTTTAGCGCCACGGGCGGATTGATTCTGTTTTAGAGCGGTCTAGGTTTTTTTTGTTTTTGTTTTTGTTCTAATTTTGTCTTTCTTTCATTGTTCTCTTTTGTTGATCTCTTTAATTTTTATCATAAATTCGCTTTTTATTCCCCGCCTTCGTCTATTTTTACTCGGAACCCGGCCGTTTTGGATAAAACGGGCCAACTATTGCCAACAAATGGTCGGCATATCCCAATTTTGGGAAAATTATTGATAAGTCGCGAAAATACAATTGGCGAATCCCTAAAGAACTCTCGCAGCGAACTCTTGCTCGTCCTTAATCGAGTCCCAAATTAATTAATTTCTGCCCCAAAAATGTTATTTTTATGATATTTTTCCTGGTTTTTTTTTGTGAAAATGCTTGAATATTTTTTTAATTTTGATTCCTTCTTGCTTTTTGTTAACTTTTTCCTTGTTTAATCTTTTATTTACAGACACCCGGCAGTCATTCACAAAAAAGGCTCGCGACAACCAAGGAAAATGTGAGTTTTCAAATTTAAGTAATGAAGAACCTAGGTTAAAAATGTTTTTGAAATATCATTCAAAATTTAAAAAACATGCTCAATTTTAAGTTGTTTCATTTTGTGGCTAAACTCATCGTATTTGAATTGAAATCTGAGAAAGACGCTGTTCTAGTTTCTTAAATTTTCTGTGTTTTGTTACAAAAATTTGTTACAAAATACATATAAAATTGATAAGCTTAGTAAGTAAATTAATTGTTTGATCAGAGAATTATTACGGCAAATCATACTGAAATTTTCGGGATTTGCCATTTGTGTGCGAACAAAATTATTGTCGGCGAATATGCAGTTTCGCGAATCGTCCGTTGTTAGCCATTTTTTTTGGCGATATGCATATAATTTCCAAATTAAATGTAAATTTTCCCTAATTGCGAATTGTGCGCGAACAAAAGTAATGTTCACGCGTACCCATTTCGTTCCAACTTTTTCGGAGACATGGAAATCTTGAATTTTCCAATGAAAGCCATCCTTTTCTATCATATAACGGGGGTGTGTTGAATTGATGCGGAATAAAATTTTTTATCAAAAACAGATGATAAGGCTACTCAAAAAAAACATAATGGAATTTGTAGAACGAGCAATTCCTCTGCCTATTGAGGAATGAAACGGATTTTAAAAAATTAGACTGTTGGATAATACTAGGAGAAACTCTTCTGAAAACCGAGGGCAAACACTTAATTGGGGAATTCAAAAGCGAGAAAGTTTCGTCAGTTTGCGTTTTGTTTTTCTACGGTTTTGGAAAAAATTTTTTTAGGAAAATTTGCGAGAGAGTCAGGGAAAAATGGTGGAAATGAGAAAGAAGTCTGAACTTCCCGCCACTTTGTGTACCCCGCGCGGTTTTTTCTTTGAAAATTTAGAGTACGGTGGTTATTTGATGGTTTTGTGCAATAAATCAGGAAACAACTACCAAAAACTGTTTTTTCCTGCATGGAATAGGTTTGTAACACAATTCTAACGCAATGAATTGTTTAAAAAATGGGTAGATAGAAACAAAATAACATTTAGATTTTAATAAATTCAATTTTGGTGGTTTGCTAATTTTCCTGTAAAACTTTTTTTAATATTCAGGGAGACTCGGGCGTCCCCAGGCACACCCAGAAGGTTTTTGACGGCGACAGCTTGCAACAACCTTCTGGTTACTGTTAATCTACGATCGATTAGACCATTTTCAGTCGAGTTACAGCACTTTGAGTATCAGCGACCCCATCGGGTAAGTCAATTGAACCCATCGGAACACTGATACTCCAATGCTGTAACTCTGCTAGAAATGGCCTAAACTGAAAAAACTTGTACTTTTAGCTGCAATAGCAGTTTAACTTTTAAGCGGCAAAACATTCTCCCCGCTCACCTTCCAATAGTGTTCAACAAATTGGACGGATAGACACGTTTGCACGGACCGTCACACTCTCCATCGACCGGAACAGGGGCTCCTCCGACCGTAGTGCTTGTGCTCAGCACGTTTAGCGAGCTCGACGACATTTTTTGCTCCAAAATGCCCTTGTATTTTCGGTCGGAATCGATGACGTCATCCCAGGTGATCGAGTAGGCGTAAATAGTCCTGAGAGGGGAAATTTATGATTATGAAAGGTCAAAAAGTGAATGCTGTGTTTGTTGTTGAAAATTGAAAATAAGCTAGACAGTTAGACAGTATACGATACATTGCGATAAAGAAAGATACGCAGACAAACACTGTGTTTTACCGTTTTTTTTTCGATTTTTTCGGGAAGATTTCGGGATTTTCCCTAATTTTTTTCACTCTACCGTCATTTTTTCGTGCAAATGCCTTTTTCGCAAAAATCCAAACAAAAAACGGAGACCCCACGAAAAGGGGGAAAAGTTTTGAAACGCAGGAACGAAAAGGGGGGAAAATGGGCACAGTTTGTCTGCAAAAGTGCCGCACGGTTTTTTCTGCATTTTTGGAGAATGAGCAATAGTGTTTTTTTTTCTGCTTTTTTTGCCTGAAATTAGTTTTTTTGGGTATTTATTGTCCATTCGCGACAAATGCAGGTGCGCTTCATTGAACTTCGTACTTTGCGATTTTCATTTTCGTCACCAAATTATTTTTCCTCTTTTTCTTCGATTTCTTGCTAAAATTCTCCGTTTTCCTTGATATTTATTTGTTAAAATGACTGACAACAAACAAACAGTAATATTTTGTGAAAAAATTTCCCAATTATGCCCAATTTTAGTTAAAATTCGCCATTTTTCGAAATTTTCGCTGCTTTAAAAATTCCTAAATCATTTATTTGGAAAGCTTTTAGTTCAAATGATTTTATTACGATGTATTTCAATGTATTCTTTCTTTTTAGCACACAATTTTCCTATTTTAATGCGAAATCACCCGAATTTTCGCAAAAAATATTATTTTTCACTAAAATCAATAATTTTGTGGACCTCTCGCAGCTTTTCCGCTTCTTTTATTTTTTAATCGTTTCTATTTTGTCTCCGCATTTTAAATACTAAATTCCAGAAAAACAAAGCAGGAACACTATTTCTCATTCTCCAAAAATGTAGAAAAACCGTGCGGCACTTTTGCAGACAAACTGTGCCCATTTTCCCCCCTTTTCGTTCCTGCGTTTCAACACTTTCCCCCCGTTTCGTGGGGTCTCAAAAAACGCACTGAAAAGTGGGTGCATCAAAGTTGACGCGCAATTCAATGGATTTTGGTCGGCGACACAAATCTCGGACAAATGTTGGCACCAAATGTTTTATCGAGTATTTATTGGGGTACGGTGAGGTGGTTGACTGAAATTATGGACAAATTTTTGAAATTTTTTTTTCTAAAAAAAGAAGCGTACATCTTCAGAAGTGGCATAGTCGGCATCAGAAAGTGACGTTGCTGACGTGGAATTAGTGACGTCATCAGAGCGCGAAGTGATCGTTTGCGTCGTTTCGAAGTCAGTCATCTTTGTTTGAACACTGCTTTCTTTTTTGCAGAGTGACTTATTGGAAAATGAGTGAAAAATGTGGTGGAAAGCGCACTACGTGGAGGTGGGGCGTCTTGGTGTTCTGGTTTAGAATTAGGGGTCACGTGGAAATGAAATGAAATGCGCTCTATTGATAAAAGTTTGAATTTTTGGTTTTTTGGTAAAAAACTTTTTTTATTCCTGGAAATTAAAAAATTTTTACTTTTATTTTTAAAAAATCAGAAAAAAAAACATTGAAACGTTTATTGTAGAATTACAAGACACCACGCACAATTGGCTATCAAATGCAGAATCTATTGATATGGAATTGCAAGAAAAAGGAAAAAAACAATTAATTTTAAAATGGGATTCGAGTTTTGTGGTGGTTAACTTTTTTTGCACACTGTTTTGGGGACATAAAATCGATATAGCACACTAATCAGACTTGTTTAATGTTTTTTAAGGAGTGTTGGTTGTTTTTTTTTTTTTTTTTGTCTTTTTTTTGTCCTGGAGCCTAATTTTGTCGGTTTTCAATTTTTTGGAGAGGTATTTAGGCACTTGAAAAAATGTTAGGCTTATCCTCCACTAGACTAATCTTGACCTTTGAAATAATATTTTTTAGTTCAAACGATACTAAACAAACAAATATAAATTGCGAAAAGATTAGACTAGGCAAACAGAAAATTATTGAAAAAAAATGGAAATTTTTTTTTCAAAAAAAAAAACTTCTAAAAATTTTTTTAACCAGTTTTTCCCATCTTTTAACGTTTTTGAAATCTCCCAACAAACAAAGTTCAATTGTTTTCCACCCCCTGCCACCCTCAAGTTTTAATTTCCAGACCACAGTTCAACAGCCCAACCTCTTCACACCCTTCTTTCCATTGTTTGTGCTCAGCGGCGAGACAAACACAAATGAGCCACTTGAAAGAGTCCAGCGGTGCTCTTTCACACGCCAAAAATTGAACCCGGACTGAAAAAATTTAATTTGAATTTTTTGAAAATTTTGAAAATTTTTCAAAAAAAAAATTTTTTTTTGCCCGTTTCAGTTGTTAGTGGGAAAAAATGCAGGTGGCGTATGTTTTCCTGCTTTATTTCCGTAATTTCCTACACGTGTTTTGTTTTTCAGATTGTGCCACGTTGTTTTACGAATATCATTACTTTTTTTGTCCGCTCATTTTCCCCACGGAATAAAAAAAACATTTCCCATTTTTTTCGTCAAGTTTTTCCTTTTTAGCACTTTTGTACAGAAAACAGACTAAAAGTAGTCAAAAAACTTCAAAAACAGGCTAAAAACAAACAGTTTTGAGGAAATTTGGCACCTACAGTAACCATTGGTGTGGATTTACGAGAAAATCAATTTTTGACGGCTTTTTCGATTTTTGATAATTTTTCACGGTTTTTTTTGTTTATTTCCAGCAAAAAAAAGTCAAAAACCGTGAAAAAACCAGCCACCTGCCGAAAATGAACAGCTACAGTACCTATTGTTGTGGATTTACGTGAAAATCAATATTTATCGATTTTTATGGATTTCTAGGTTTTTGAATGGTTTTTTGTTGGTTTTCTAATGAGAACAGTAAAAAATAACAAAAAAACAATTGTGAAAATTCATCATTTTGAACAGAAATTAGCAGCTACAGTAACCATTAGTGTGGATTTACGGGAAATCGCATTTTTTCGAATTTATTCTATTTTTCATTTGATTTTTGAAATTTTTTAGTAAATTTTGATAGAAAAAAGACAAAATGCATCAAGAAACCCCAGCAATTTTGCGAAAATTTTGAAAAAAAAAACGTTTTTTTATTGTGAAAACAAAAAAATTGCAACGCGGTGTTTGCGTACTTTTAAAATTCAAATGAAAATGGGAACAAATCTCTTCATTTGCCATGCTATTTTTATCATCACCGTTTGATTTTCAAAAGTACGCAAACACCGCGTTGCAATTTTTTTTTTTCACAATACCCAAAAGTATTCTCACGTCAGAATTATACTTCTTTTTACTTTCCATTTTTCACTTCGCACATTTCCAATAAAAATGTTTACTCGACGTACTTAATAGGCGCTTGCGAAAATTGCGGCTCGTTGGTGTAGAATAATGCTTTTTGAACCGCCCTGGCTAGAAAATTTCCTTTTCACCCTTTCTTTTTTGTTTGTCCGGGGAGGTGATGTAATTTTTTCATCTCCAGGACAATTGGGAATAAAACGGCAAAGTTATTTTTAGCCTCGAAAAAAAAAGAATATGAAGAAAAAACAATACACGGTTTGGAAATTTTTGATGCATCAGATTTTACGAGCAAAAAAAAAAAAATTGTTTTTTTAATTGGTTATGAATCTTGTTCAGATTACCTCCCTTTGTTCAAAATTCCGAACTTTTATGCAAAAATTTTGAATTTGCGCGTCAAATATGGTGTTTTGCCCGTAGTGCACCATATTTGAAGTTCATTAAGCGACTTTATAGTTTTTATTTTTATTTTTTCACTCTTTCAATGAGATTTTGCGGGTTTTACCACTAAAAACTGTAGAAAACTAAAACTATGTAAATTGTGCGTCAAATCTGGGGAAAAGTCAGTGGTGCACCATATTTGACGCGCAAAAAGTGATTTTCACGTTTTTGAGATTTTTTCTCTTTTTATCGAGTTCTTGCTCATTTTAAATTTGGTGTTTGGTCCGTAGTGCACTATATTTGACGCGCAATGTCAAAATGTTGCTTTCCACTGAAAAATTTTGAATTTGCAAACAAACTTTTTTTTGCACCATTTTTGAACTTTTTTGCAAGCTTTTTCTTTTTGCCAATTAGCTTATTTTTACATTTTTCAAAACAAAAATGTGTTGTTTCCACGGGTTTGGACTGGCAAAATCAGCAAAACCTCGAAAATTTGCATGTTGGCGGCAAATCTGGTGTTTAGTCCGTAGTGCACTATATTTGAGGGGCAAAAAGCAATTTTAAATTTTTCAAAATTTTTTTTGCACTTTTTCAGTGTGATATTTCGCATTTTACCACTGAAAACCATGAAAAACTTAAAATTTTTAAAATTTGCGCGTCAAATATAGTGTCAAGTCCGCAGTGCACTATATTTGACGCGCATTATCGCAATTTTTGAATTTGATTGTTTTTCTTTTCAAAATGTGTTCAATTCGGCATTCTTCGCTCACCAAATCTCTACCTTCGCAATGAGCGTCAAATCTGGTGTTCAGTACGTAGTGCACCACATTTGACGTGCAATGACAATTTTGGAAGTTTTCCGCCAAAAATGCATAATTTGCGCGTCACATCCGGTGTGTAGGTCTCTGAAATTCGAGCCGAAGACTCTCGAATTTCAAATAACCTTGCAAAGATCGGTGGAAGAGAATTGAAGAGAACTTGACTTCCGGAAAACGAAAACGAAAACGAGAAGACGTCAAATTTCGGAAACGTGCTTGTGAATAATGGCTGCGACATTTGTGACTTTATTGGAAAAATATATAAAAATGCAACATGATGTTTGCGTTCTTTTGAAAATCCGAATGAAATCGGGTTTTCAATAGTCTGCAAGCACCGTGTCGAATTTTTTTTGTTGTTTTTCCAATAAATATTGTGTTTTCAATCGACTTGCGACATGAGAACGCGAGACTCCGCCCACTTATTTCTGCGCGACCACGCGAACACAGTGATATTTGAAGAGACGCAGACAGGTAGCGCACAAAAAAGTGGGCGGAGTCTCGCGTTCTCATGTCGCAAGTCGATTGAAAACACAATAGTGAAGCATTGTTCTTTGCCCCGTACTTTTTTATTTCTGACTTTAATTTTTGAGTTTTTTTTCTCTAAATTAAGTAAAAAACCACTCGAAGTACTTGTTGTTGACACCTTTTTCTCAAAAAAATTTGATCCGCGACCACATCAGGTGATCGAGAAAAAAAGTCATCATTCATACTAATTTGGTTATTGCTTTTTGATTTTGCAGTTTCAATTTAAGTAGGAAAATATCAAAAGAACAAAACAAAAAACAATTTTTTCAAATATTAAAAAAATTCAAATTATTGTTTTTTTTTCAATTGACTTGCGACATGAAAACGCAAATCAAGTCTGCATTCACCGTTCTGTCTGCGTTTCTTCAAATAACACTGTGTTCGCGTGGTCGCGCACAAATAAGTGGGCGGAGTTTTGCGCTCGCAAGTCGATTGAAAACACAATAAAATTTATATTTCTTTGGCATTTCCTTTTGCATCTTTTTGCTTCCTTCTGCTAATTAAATTAATTGAATCCAGCATATATGCAAGCAGAAAACCCCATTTTTCATTTCAATATACACGATTTCCCTCAAAGTCCGCAATGCATCAGATTTGACGCGCAATAACCAATTTTTAGGTTTTTCAGACGTTTTTCAATTTTCTTGTCATATCAATAGCAATTCACATCGAAAAATTTTGAAAAAGTGAAAATTTTGAATTTTGCGCGTCAAATTTGATGTTTAGCCCGTAGTGCATCATAATTGACGCGCAATATGCTAGTTTTAGGTTTTTCAGATTTTTTTTTTCGGTTTTCTAATGAGATTTTATGCATTTTAACTGTGAAAAGTATGAAAAACTGAAGATTTCGCATTTTGTGCGTCAAATCTGATGCAAAGTCCGTAGTACACCATATTTGACGCGCAATGAACAATTTTTAGGTTTTTGAGACCTTTTTCAATTTTCTTGTCAGATTTTGAACAGTTGAACTTGAAAAATTATGAAAAACTAAAAATTTTGCATTTTGTGCGTAAAATCTAGTGCAAAGTCCGCAATACATCACATTTGACGGGCGATATGCTACTTTAAGGATTTTAAAGATTTTTATCCATTTTCCAGTGAGAAAATGAGCAGTTTGCCTGTGAATTTATAAAAAACTTTAAATTTCTTGTTTTTCGCGTTTCAGTTTTGTGTTCTGATTTTAAGTGCATCTTTCTTGTCCTATTTCTCTAATTAATTACACGCAAAACCACAACAAAAAAAAATTTTCTGAAAAGGACAAAAATACAAATGCAGCTCTGAAATGCACTTAACTTGTCGTTTTCTGCATGAAATGAATAATGGGGTTGTTCCTCTTTTTTCCAAAAAACAAATGAATCATTTTTCAAAATAGAGGGCAAAAATTGACCCCGCCCCCTTTTTGCAAAAATGCACCAAAAAAAAGATTTTTTTCCTTCATATCAGTTTTTCATTTCCTTCACATCTGTTTTATCATTTTCCCCGTTTAAAAATTTCCAAATTACGTTCCAAAAGGTCTCAAAAAGCATGTTGCGCTTCAAATACGGTGCAATGCTGACTTTACACCAGATTTGACGCGCAAAATGCAAAATTTTTCCGATTTTCATAATCTACGAGTTAAACTACTCAGAATCCAACTGCAAGCTTGAAAAAAACCTGAAAAACCATATTGCGCGTCAATTATTATGCATTGCGAACTTTGCACCAGATTTGACGCGCAAAACGCAATTTTTAAATTTTTGTCAAATATTAGACATACACTGCTCAATACCTCACTGAAAAACAGCAAAAACCCTCAAAAACCTAAACAATAGGCATTGCGCGTCATATATGGTGCATTTGAGACTTTGCACCACAATTGACACGCAAAACGTAAAATTGAAGGTTTTTTGGGTACAAGTGCTCTTTTAACGTTTTGCAGTCAAAAGTTCACGGTTTTTGAGCCCTCAAAATTGTCACACGTCAAATATTTATGTTGGTTGAAAAATGAGACGTACATGCTTTGTTGTGGTGGCTGCAAAACTCGTCTTTCACTTCTTCCTGCCCACTTGCTCATTGTTAAGTCCTGACGTAATATGGGCTCCTTGAAGCCACGCAACACAGAAAAGGTTGAAAGGTTGACTTTTGCGCGTCAAACCTGGTGCAAAGTCCGTAGTGCACCGTATTTAACGCGCAAGACGAATTTTTTGGCTTTTTTTAAACTTTCTGATGAGATTTTGAGACCAGTGAAATTTTGAGCAGTTTAACGTTAAATTTATAAAAAACAAAACATTTTGAAATTTGCGCGTTAAATATGATGCAAAGTCCGTGAATGCATGATATTTGATGCGCAACGAGCAATTTTTGGGGTTTTTCACACTTTTTTAGTTTTTCCAATGAGATATTGAGCAGTTTAATTCTAAACTGATGAACAACGTGAAAATTTTTCGTTTCGCGCGTCAAATCTGGTGCAAAGTCCGCAGTGCAACATATTTGACGCGCAGGACTATATTTTTGGTTTTTTTTTTTAATTGTCTTATGAGATTTACAACAACAATAACAATGAGATGTTTAACTCTAAATTCATGAAAACCTGGAAATTTTGAGTTTTGCGCGTCAAATCTGATGCAAAGTCCACAATGCATTATATTTGACGCGCAACAAGCAATTTTCGGGTTTTTAGACTCCTCTTCTTTTTTTTTGCCATTATTCGATTATATTTCACCAAACAAGCACTTTCAGCATCATACATGAGCCCCGCGACAAAATGCGCGACTGCCGAGCAAATGGTGCTCCAAACTTCGGCTTTAATGCGGGTTAATGTCATCATGATGAGCACACTCGCCTTGCTCACCTTTTTTCTGACGTACAAAGCGCTGCACCTTCTCCAGCGACGCCAAATTTTTCACCCGTCCACCAAGATTCTGCTCTACACCAGCCTGGTGTTTGTCAATGTGCACGAGGTCATTTTCATGATTATACAGGTAAAAATGGGCTGAAAATTATTGTTTTTCAATCTAGTTGCGTCTAAAAAACATGGGTCCGCAAACACACTGTAAAAAAAATACAGATAAGTGGGCGGGGTTTCATTTTTTCATGATGAAATTCAAATCGATCGAAAAAAAGGAAACATTTGAAACAGATTTTTGGTTTCAGGGCGCCGCGTTCGTTCGGAGTTTCACGTTGAGCGATAAGCCGTGTGAAATCATGAGAACCACTGAGGAATGTCGATTTCAGAACCATGTGCTCATTTCTGGGTTGGCCGGTATTAATTTCACACAGTTTGCGATGACTATTGATCGGTAAGTCTGCAAACACCGCGCCAACCATAAAAATGTCCGAAAAGACAAAAAAAAACAGAAAGTTCACAAATCATTAAACCGTAAAACCTGGTGTTTACGGACTGTAAAAAAGTGTAAAAGTGGGCGGGGCTTCATACGGTTGGCAAGGCGAGTGTAAGTCCGCAAACACCATGTCATCATCAAAAAAAACATTATTTTTTTAATTTTCAAAATTAAAAACGCTGAAAGCTCCGTAAAATCTGCTGTTTGCGGCCCTAGTGGGCGGGGCTTCTTACGGTTGTCAAAAGTCCGCAAACACCGCGCCATCATCAAAAATGTCTGCAAACACGGCGTCAACAAAAAGGTGTTTTTTTTCTCAAAAAAATATAAAAAAACGTATAATTTGGTGTTTTTGCGGGTATAAACTGGGCGGGGCTTCTTACGATAGGCAAGGCGAGTCTCAGTCCGCAAACACTGTGCCACGAAAAAGTCTGCAAACACTGCACCATAAAAAGGCTTAAAATCTGGTGTTTGCGGACTTTTTAACAGTATAAAAGTGGGCGGAGCTTCTTGCGGTTGACAAAGCAAATCAGAGTCCGCAAAAACCGCACCAAAAAAAATGCCACGTTTCTCTCAAAAAACATTAAAAAACGTGAAATCACGTGTTTGCGGACTTCGCAAAAATTCATAGCTGAGCCCGCAAGCACTACGCCAACCAAAAAAGCAGGCAATCCAAAAGCATTTCAATATTTCAAAAAAAAAATCCGGAAAATACGGTGTTTGCGGACCTTTCGACAGTACAAAAGTGGGCGGGGTTTCTTACGGTAGGCAAGGCGAGTGTTACTCCGAAAACATCGCGCCATCAAAGAAAGTGTCAAATGTCAAAAATCAGGAGCAAGTTCCACAAATCTTAAAAAAAAACTGAAAAAAAAACCGTAAAATCTGGTGTTAAAAAGTGGGCGGGACTTGTTACGGTTGGCGTTTCCGCAAACACCGCGCCCGGAAACACAAAACCATAAAAACGACATAATTGTATTTTTTTTATTGTAAAATCTCAGTTTTGGTGTTTGTGGACTCGCACTCGCGCCAGTCACCATAACGAGAAAATTAGAGAAACCCTCCAGCAGCGACACACTCTCTCGCCCTCTCGAAGCTTGCGTAGGGCGGCTATTTCTCTAACCGCCTGTGCCTCGATCAGAGATGCATTGTGGTGGAGGACGCAGACAGTTAGACAAGCACTCCACCAGCAGCGCACTCTCTCGCCGCCTGCGTCTCTAGGCAGCGTGCAGACAGTGAGAGTGCGCATTATCTCGCCAGTGGAGACGCAGACAGTAAGACAAGGTCTCCACGAGCAGCGCACTCTCTCTCTCTCGCCCTCTCGCCCTCTCACTGTCTGCGTCTCAGAGCTCAGAGAGCGAGCAGACAACGAGACAGTCAGGGTGGGAGAGTGCGCCACTGGTAGAGGCTAGGCAAGACGCAGACGGTCAGACGGTCAGACAAATGAGTGCAGTAGAGCTTCATTTTCAGCTTCATCGCCACCATTATCCCGCAAAAGTACGCCACGTGCGGCTCATTTCCCGGCCTATTTCTCTCCATAATCGTGGTAAGTCTGTCTACGTCAAAAAATGAAACCCCGCCCACTTTTTTTTCAGGCGAATATTGAATTTTTAGCGTAATTTCCAATTTTTCGTGGAAAAAAGTGGGCGGGGTTTCGTTTTTTTTTTGATGTGTCAAAACACAAACACTTCCAGGTAATCTCCAGCATATCAGCCCCATTGATAATCGCAATAGGCGATCGATACGACGATATTGTGCCCAATTGTTTTTTCTTCCCACAAAACTCTGCGCCACGTGTCAACATTTTTCTGGTCATTCTGAGCGTGATGGTGATAATCAGTATAGTGCTCAACTTTTTGATCATTTGTGTGAACAAAAAGTTGGAGAAGAGGTAAGAAAATGAAACTCCGCCCACTTTTTTTTTCAAGTGGGCGGGGTTTAGTTTTTTTTCATTTTCTGATGCTACGTTTGATTACAGTAGCCGCTTCCACGTACAACAACGCTATCAAAAACGCGAGGCACTGGTCTCGACGCGAATCATCTCGTACATTGCCGGGTCGCAATTTCTCGGCCTATCGCTCTATTCGACGCTGGTTTTGACGTTGAGACTGCACAAACCGTTTATTCCCGTCTCGATGTACCACAATATTGTGTGGTGGGCTTATGTAAGTGTAGTTGTCTAGCCTACCGTAATCTGATCCATGGAATTTTTGGATTACTGTAGGTGGCGCGAGTCCGCAAACAAACACAAAACACCTTTTCTGAGGTGATTTGGGGTTTACACACAAGCCCCGCTCACTTTTTTTTGAAAATAGCGCAAAAAATCACAAAGAAGGTGGGCGGAGCTGATTACGGTAGTCAAAAAAAGTTCGCAAACACCAGAAAAAATTGTTGTGTTTTTTCCACACAAGCTCCGCCCACTTTTGATTTATTTTTTGTTGGAAATTTTGGATTACGGTAGGTTCTTTTTTTTTTGGAAAATTTTTATGGTTGTGGTGTTTGTTGCACATTTTTTTTTTGCAAAAATAGAAAAGTGGGCGGAGCCTACCAGGTCCGCAAACACCAAAAAAAATTTGTTTTGTTTTTTAGCGAAATTTGGGCATTTTCCAAGTAAATTTTCACCTCATTTCAGACCGTCCCATTCGCCGCCGTCTCCCTACCAGCCCTGCTAATTTGCCGCATCAATCAAGTTGGCAGCAACCGCAAACGTGTAATAAATCGAATAACCGCCAAAGTGGAGACGCAGGAGGAGCATATGAAGTCTCTCAAGCAGCTTTGGGGGTGACGGGGAATAGGAAAAAGTTTTATGTATGCTTAATAATAATGATACAGTAATACAGTAATAAAAAATAAAAAAAAAAGTGAGTGCATAGAAACCCGTAAATCATGTATAAAAATGCATTTAAATTTAGAAAACTCAGCAACAAAAAAACGCACTAACTCCTCCCAAAGCACCGCTTAACGGCGTGCACCAAATGGTGTTGAACAGAAAGCAGAGCCGGGATGATTATCAGACCGTGGAGAAGTGATAACGAGACGCAGAGGGTTAGAGAGAGAGCAAACATTTTTGCCATGTAGAGCTCCATGAAGCCGAGCGGTAGGGCGCAGAAATCGGTGGACACGCCCGCCTGGATGACGGGGAATCCGACGGAAGATAGGGCAAATGTCAGCGATTTGTGGAAAGAGTCGGTGGGTGGCTCTGGAGAGGAAGAGGAGGAGGAAGTGGTGGATGATGACGTGGCGGGGACCACTTGTTGGGCTGATGGGTGCGATGGCTTTTTGGCTTCTGAAATTATACAAATTATGAAAAAAAAACTCCAAAAACCCGAAAAACTCGTTTTGCGCGTCAAATCTGGTGTTTAGTCCGTAATGCATAATATTTGACGCGCAGTGGGCCTTTTTGTTGTTTTTAAACTTTTTCAAATTTTCAATTAGATTTTGAGCATTTTCCCACTGAAAAGTTTGAAAAAATATCAATTAGCGACTTGCGCGTAAATCCGGTGTTCAGTCTGTAGTGCATCATACTTGACGCGAAAAACGCAAAATTTTTCATTGTTTCTTAAATTTAGAGCTAGGCTGTTCAGAATCACTGGATGATTGAAAAATGCCAAAAAAAAAATCAAAAATTTGCTCATTGCGCGTCAAATCTGATGCATTGTCCGTAGTGCATCATATTTGACGCGCAACAAGCTTTTAGACACTTTTTTCAAGTTTCTAGTTAGATTTTGAGCATTTTGAATCTAAATTTATGAAAATCTGAAAATTGTGAAACTTGAGCATAAAGCGACTTGCGCGTAAATTCCGGTGTTAGTCCGTAGTGCACCAGATTTGACGCGCAAAACGCAAAATTTTCCTTTTTTTAAATTTAGGGCTATTCTGCTCAGAATCTCACTGGATGATTGAAAAATACCATAAAAATAAAAAATAAATGCTCATTGCGCGTCAAATCCGGTGTTTAGTCCGTAATTCATCATATTCGACGCGTAATACGCCTTTTGACACTATTTTCTTCAATTTTCCAGTCACATTTCGAGCATTTTAATTTCTTGTAAATTGCGCGTCAAATCTGATGCAAAATCCGTGACGGTACCACATTTGACGCGCAAATATTGGCAAAAAAATGGGCGGGGCTTGTTAATGAAAAAACTGGATGAACAATCGGACAAGCCTGCCGCACCAAATACTGTAGGGGAAAGGGGCGGGACTTAACTTTTCCACAACTGAGGAACAAGCTCCGTCCCTTTTACATGTCTGCATGGTTTTTCTTGCCTTCTAGAGAGAGAGAGAACTTTCTGTTAAAAAACTGGCGCCAATAGACTAGAATTGCAAAGTAAATCCGTTCAGAGTCCGCAAACACCGAATTTTTCATTAAAATTTCACATTTTTTTGGGCGAAAAAAACTCACTAGCTGCATAAAAATGGAACGCCACGTGTGCCGGAATATCGACTGAAAATCCAATGCACATGATTGCGATCGACATGATGACCGGATCGAGGGTGACGCCGAGCAGCGACAAATACCCGAACACGCCCACTGACGTCACCAAAATTGCAACTGATACAATGAGCACCGTGAGAACGTCGGACATGAACAGGAAAAGGACGAGCGAGACGAAGATGAACGTGGCCAGGGTGGTTTGCCACGTGACCGTCGGGATCGACTGAAAGAAATATGTATTTTCCATTGAAAACAACAAAAAACTGAAATTTTTGCAACATGCGCGTCAAATCTGGTGTCTAGTCCGCAAAGCACCATTTTTGACGCGCAAGAAACAATTTTCAAGTTTTTGAGATTTTTTCAGTAAGATTTCAAACATTTTGCGACACAAATTTTTAAAAACTGAATTTTTCGAAACATGCGCGTTAAATCTGGTGTCTAGTCCGCAATGCACCAGATTTGACGCGCAAGAAGCAATTTTCAAATTTTTGAGACTTTTTTAGTGAGATTTCGAACATTTCACCACTAAAAACCCTGAAAAAACTGACAATTGTCCTATGCGCGTCAAATCTGGTGTCTAGTCCGCATTGCACCAGATTTGGCGCGCAATTAATCTGAATAAAAAATCTGAGACCCTGACAAAACCGGGGAAAACCACGAAACCGGGGAAGACAAAACCAGGGAAGACAAAACCGGGGAAAAAATCGGACAAAACCTGGGAAGAAGCTCCGCCCCCTTTTGCAGCTGCTGCACGATGTTTTGTACTGGAAGTATTGAAAAAGTGCGCCGCAGACTTGCAACTGGACAAAACCGGGGAAAAGTTGCAAGTCTGCGGCGCACTTTTTCAACACTTCCAGTACAAAACATCGTGCAGCAGCTGCAAAAGGGGGCGGAGCTTCTTCCCAGGTTTTGTCCGATTTTTTCCCCGGTTTTGT
Source organism: Caenorhabditis japonica (assembly GCA_963572235.1). NCBI lineage: Eukaryota > Metazoa > Nematoda > Chromadorea > Rhabditida > Rhabditidae > Caenorhabditis > Caenorhabditis japonica. The sequence goes on along the minus strand of OY754343.1, from coordinate 16,736,958 downwards.
CTTCCCTGGTTTTGTCTTCCCCGGTTTCGTGGTTTTCCCCGGTTTTGTCAGGGTCTCAAAAATCTAAAAAATACAAAAACCGAAAAAATGTGTATTGCGCGTCAAATATGATGCATTTCGGACTTTGCACCAGATTTGACGCACAAAAAGCAAATTTCAAATTTTTCATAATTTTTCAGTGACATTTCGAACATTAAACCATTAAAAACCATGAAAAATTAAAATTTGCAATATGTGCGTCAAATCTGGTGTTTGGTTCGTAGTGCATCAGATTCGACGCGCAAAAGTCAATTTTCAAGTTTTTAAGCCTTTTTCAGATAGTAAACAACTCACATCAACCATATCCAGGAAAAAGGCGTCTTCTGTGAACACGGTGGTGTTGTACTCGTCCTTAAACTCGTCGATAGCGTGTCGCCAGCTTTTCAGCAGCGCTCCTCTGTTATTCCAGTCTTTCAGATGTTGTCCGTGAAATCCGGTGGAGAACATGAATTTCGTCACATTGTGCGGATGCGTTTGGTTGTCGAATCGGAGGAATCCGCGCCAAAACGAGAATTCGGGCCATTCGAGGAAAGACTCGATTTCAGATTTTTCGGCAGCCACGTCATCTTCCGATGCAACGTCCGTTTCGAGCTCTTCGGCAAACGAAGAGCGGTATTGGATAAAGTCGCTGAAAAATTGGCAATTGGTTTGTTAATGGGGCGCGCTTGCTTCTTCGAAAAATCGATTTTTCAACAAAAAAAATCGAAAAATACGCTGAAAAACTAACTCAAAAAAACTCTCAATGGAGCGAACATGTTTTTCTTTGAAATAAATCATTTTTTGCACAAAAAAATCGGGAAAAAAAACTCAGAAAGCTAAAAATTGCTCGTTGCGCGTCAAATATGATGTATTCATGGTTCTGTATCAAATTTGACAAATTTTGATTTTTGTGGTTTTTTTTCCATTTTCCAATGAGATTTTGAGAATAAAATTATATAAAAATCTCGGAAAGCTAAAAATTTCTCGTTGGGCGTCAAATCCGGCGCACTACGGACTAAACACCGGATTTTACGCGCAAGTTTCTAAAATTTCAAATTTTTTTAAAATTAGAGTTAAAATGCTTGAAATCTAACTGGAAAAGCGAAAAATGTTTCAAAAAACTTATTTCGCGGCAAATGTGATGCATTCACGGACTAGGCATCAGATTTGACGCGCAAAGAGAAATGTTTGCTTTCTGAGATTTTCATTCCATTTTCTTCTCAAAATCTCACTGGAAAATTGAAAAATTGCTTATTGCGCGTCAAATCTCGTGTTTAGTCAGTGAATGCATAATATTTGACGCGCAACAAATCAATTTTAGGTTTTTTTTACGTTTTTCACTTTTCAGTGCGATTTTGAGCAGACTAGCTCTAAATTTATGAAAAAATGAAAAATTTGCGTTTTGCGCGTCAAGTCTGATGTAGTCATGGTTTTGCATCAGATTTGACGCGCAAAAGGCTATGTTTTATTTTGTGAAAGAAAAAGTTTGTGTTTTGCACGTCAAATCTGGTGCACTACGAACTAAGCACCGGATTTTGCGCGCAAGTTGATCAATTTTTTGATTTTCATAAATTTAGAGTTAAAATTCTCGAAATCTGACTGAATAATTGAAAAAAACTGTATTGCGCGTCAAATCTGGTGCACTACGGACTAAACATCGAACTTGACGCGCAAATTAAAAGGCTCAAAATGTAACAAGAAAGTTGAAGAAAGTATCAAAAATCTTATTGCCCGTCAAACGTGATGCATTGGCATTCGCGTCAGATTTGACGCACAAAACGATTTTTTTTGTTTTTTTTTTCATGAATTCAAAGTTAAACTGCTCAAAAACTAGCTGCATAAGCTGCAAATTGGGAAATTTATGAATTCTGCAGAATGTGGAAAAATTCGAGTTTAAACAGCGAAGCATTTTTCTATTGTGTTTTCAAACGAGTTGGTTGAATCGTGAAAACAAGAGAGAAAACAAGATTTATCCCTTTTCTGTCTACATCTCTTCAAATAGCACTGTGGTCGCGAACAAACAAGTGGGCGGGGTTTCCTTTTTTCATTATGAAACTCAACTCGATTGAAAACATACAATATGCGCGTCACTAATGTAAGACATGCAGGCTAAAAAAACACTATACTCACTCCAAAAAGAACTTGGTGCTCGCCGGGCCAATTGCACTCGTCATATTCTCCAACTTCTCTCTCAGACGCATCAGCCCTTGCACATTCGTCTCGTTTGACAAATCACCCGGACTATTCACGACAATATGCACAGGTGTGAAGTAGGGAACCACTTCCTCCGTCCTCAAATTGTCCATCGTCAACATTGGCGAATCTTTCAGGAAGAACTTGCTCGGCCGCAACTCGACGTGCAACCGCGTCAGCCCCAACACGGCGAATCCAATGAAAACGGCCCACGCCAACACGATTGCGGTGGAGACAAACACGTTCGAGATGGCGTCCACGTACCAGCGCAGGAATTTGCCGACGACGCGCGACATCTTCTGCTGAATTCGTCGCGTCTTCTCGCTGACACCCTCCACGTCTTTGGTGTCGGCGAGAAGGGTCATGCAGGCGGTGTAGAAGGTTGCCTGGTAGAACATGTCCATGAAGATTGCGGCGGCGTTTGAGTAGCAGAATTGGCGGATTTCGGGGGGAGACGTGATGGCGCCAATGGTGAAGGCGAGAATGTTGGTGAGGGCGGAGATGGTGATGGCTGGACCGGTTTCTACGAGTACCTGAAATTGTTTAGCTTTTTTTTCATCATTCAAGGATTTTTGCAACAAAAAAATGCCTCCGTGTACTCCTTTTGGATTTTCATAATGTAACACTGACCTCTCCCATCATGTGCTCCTTCATCGGCTTATCCAACGGCGCCGTTCTCCACGACTCTAACCGATTCCACGCGTGCAACATCAAAAAACTGTCGTCCACGGAAATGGCCAACACCAGGAACGGCGTGATGCACATGATCGGGCTGAACGTGACGCCGCAGAAGAAGAGTGTGCCCATGGCGGTACCGCACGCCATGAATGGTGTGATGCACGCGATTATCGATAGAGCGACTTTGTTGAACGAAGATTTCTGCGAGTAGAGGTAGACGGCGCTGAACATTGTAGTCACTGTGCAGAAGATGGACATGATGACGAATCCGACGACGAGGAATGGTTGGAGGGAGAGACCGGCGCGAACGATTTCTGGAATAGATTGAACTTTGCTGTTAAATCATTGCAAAAAACATTACATTACATAGATTACATAGTCGATCCGTTCTTCAAGTACCGAAGGTACTGCGGATCACGGTTTTCTGCGTACGCGGACGACTGGTGGTGTATTGTTAAGAGCTAGACATTATTTAAGTCAATTCCTGGCTAAGGAATTGACCGAGCAATATTTGTAGATTTCTCTACTACCCAATTAGAAGCTGGGTAAACCCGGGGGTGAGAACGGACTCGAACTTAAAAGAAAAATGTTTGTCAAAAAAATCGAACCTTTTGCAGACACCGAATTTGACGCGCAAAGTGAAGACTCAATTTAATTTCTATAGTAATTCCTTGGATTTTTCGGTAATTTTCAACCACTATTGTGAGAACAAAATAATTGTAACGCGCTGTTTGCGTACTTTCAAAATTCAAACGAAAATGGGAACAAATCTCTTCATTTCCCATGCTACTTATTTCATTGCCGTTTGGAATTAAAAACTACGCAAACACCGCGTTGCAATTTTTTTGTTTTCACAATAAACGTATCGATCTGCCTGAAAAAGCCATTGGATTACTGTAGAAATTAAATTGCGCTCACACTTTGCGCGTCATTTTCGGTGTTTGCAGAAAATCCAAAAATTGACTTTTTTAATGAACTCTGTTGTTTTTTTCGGTTTTAAAGACAAATTTGTTTTCGTCAAAAAAATCGAATTTTTCTGCAGACACCGAATTTGACGCGCTTCTAAAGTGAAGGCTGAATTAAATTTCTACAGTCTGCCCGGAATCTTTCCGAAAAAGCCGTTGGATTACTGTAGAAAAACACAATTAAAAAATGAATTTGCACGTCAAATACAGTGCCAGGTACACAATGCACTTAATTCTACGACATTTTGCTAGAAATGCGCGTAAAATATTGTGGATTGAGTAAAAAAGCACGATTTACGTAGCGATTTAATATATCTGTGCAAAATAACGGCAAATATGTGAAATTTCGTAATTTTACATGAATTTTTGGGATTTTTTGATTCATTGATAAGTCCGCAAACACCACTATCTTAATTATTAAAAATTAAATTTTTTTCCCCCGAAAAAAAAAGGAAAAAAAACCGATTTTCGCGGTTTTTTCCCCTATGCAGGTTGTTTTCCAGGGAAAAAAACCCATTGCGTCAAGACCCGGCAGTGAAAAATGCAATGCGCCTTTAATTTTCACTGAGAATTCGGTTGAAATTTAAAGGCGCATCCGATTATTTCATCGGCCGGTCTCGACACAAGTTGTTTACGTCAAAAAACCTCCGACTACTGTAGTTTTTTGTCTTTTTTTCTCAATTCTGCATAGGGAAAAAACCACGAAAAACGGTTTTTTTCCTCTGCTGAATAGGTCCATTAGGGACTTTTCAGATAAAATTTTCGAGCACCAATTCTCGCGTCTCTGTGTCTCCATTTTTGCACACATTTTGCTAGACTTGGCAGAATGCAATGGTCGAGACACAGACACATGCGAAAAGGCGCGAAGTCCTTTACGTATGGTCTAGCACGCCGTGTCATTATTCGTTGTGCTTGAAAAAAAGTTTTTTTGCGATAAAATGTCTTCTTTGCGCGTCAAATACAGTGTCTGGTACGCAATGCACTCTACTTATTGTTTTTTCAATCGACTTGCGACATGAGAACGTGTGACTCCGCCCACTTTTTTTCGCGCGACCACGCAAACACAGTTCGATTCGAAGAGAAGCAGGGAAAACATGTCTTTCGTTCTCATGCTGCAACTCGATTGAAAACACAATATATTGTGAAAACAAAAGAGTTGCGACGCGGTGTTTGCGTAGTTTTGAAAATTCAAACGGCAATGAGAGAAATATCATTGGAAATGAAGAGATTTGTTCCCATTTTCGTTTGAATTTTAAAAGTACACAAACACCGCGTTGCAACTTTTTTGTTTTCACAATATTATCAATTCAATATTCTGGCCGGCTAAAGTAAGCAGTGGCGCAAAAAATCGAGGCTCCGCCCCATCAGGTCTTTTCAACTGAATTCAACTGAACGTAAATCAAAAAATGTGAGCGGGTGTGTCGCTCGTTATGTCTGCGTCTATTATAAAACTTTCGAGGGCACATGCACGGCTCCCCCTCCTTCCAATGCGCCAGCAATTTCGCAGTGGTGCGCGCTTGCATCATTCGCCAGCGGCGAATGCAATTTTGTACTGAAAAATAAGTTTTTTTCATTATTTCACTCGAATAATTATATTTTTGAAAAATGAATATCATTGGCCGATAGAGGAGATTCTTGCGAACATTTTGAGCACTTGGACGTCAACAAAAAGGCAGAAATGGCTGACCCTTAGGGGTTTGAAAAACATATATTTTAAGAAAATTGGAGGCGAGCAGAAGGGATGAATTTCAGCTCGAAATTTTCGTGAAAATAGATAAAATGCACATGGATTTTACAAAACAGAACCATTATTTGCCTCTTTCTCGAAATCCAGGCCCAATAATTTGACAAAATCTAAATGAAAGTCACCAAAAAATCGATATTTAAGCCACTCCTAAATTATAAGGCACCCATGATTTTTGCCCAGCTTTCCGATCGTTTTTTTCCAAAGTTTTCCATACTATTGTCTGTTATATGTAATTTTGCAAAATATTTCAGTCTCAGTAAGCGTTTTTTCCTTGTTCAGAATGCAATTTGCGAGTTTAACGTCTATGTTCCACAGCAGAATTTATTTAATTGTATATAACATTAATTGCAACATAACATTTCAATTTGTGGCTAATAGTCTTCCAAGTTAGCGGCCTGCTCGTCGTCTGCCCCAGCGGTGATGTAGTCTTCGTCGATGTCCTAGAGTCTTCCGAGATCCAGTTTCCAGCTTTTGACGATCTTTAAGTTTCGGTCACAGCCTTCCTCAAGTTTTTCTCATTGTCCTTGCCAATGAAGTCTGGGTTGAGCCGGCTGCACACCTCGTGGAGCTGGTTGTTCGAAAACTGAAACAAATAAAATTTTTCATCGACAAAATTTTCTCACAATTTCTTACCACTTTCTTGATTGAAGTCGATTAGGAAGTGCCATTTTTTACGATTGCTCACATTTAGTGGTGGGTAATTAGCACAACACGGAATTTTCCAATATATCACGTGATTGTGGGAAATCTGCAATTTCTACGATAAAATATTGAGCAATCACATAAAAGAAATATAGAAATAAACGAATCTATCAATTTTCATTCAATCTCAGAATAGTTATGCCTAAAATTTTTTGTAAAAATATGGAAAATCAAATAAAAATGGAAAAAATTCTGCTGAATTGCGCAGATCACATTGTCCACGTGGAGTACACGGCCGTACGGCCATGGCGTGGCAAGTGCACGAGAAATGCGCAAACCAGAAAAAATTTTGGAAGGCTGGGGTGCCGTGACATGTGGTAGCCGGCAAGAATATTGAATTGATATACTCGGTATAAAACGCTGATAACTCGCTCCAATCGAAAAATGAATTTCACATGCATTTGGAGTGAGGTTTAGAGAAATCAGAGCAAAACATCGCCCACGGTTCTCTCAATTTTATGCACTCTCTCGTCGCCAACGTGGCCGCGTCCGCCACTGTGCGAAGGGAGCGCGTTTGCAGCGCTCCGTACTGAAAATAATACAGTGCCATTTACGCAATGGACGTATTGTGTTTTCAATCGACTTGCGACATGAGAACGCGAGACTCCGCCCACTTATTTTTGCGCGACCACGCGAACACAGTGATATTTGAAGAGACGCAGACAGGTAGCGCACAAATAAGTGGGCGGAGTCTCGCGTTCTCATGTCGCAAGTCGATTGAAAACACAATAATTTTACGAAAATTTTTCCTAAATGCGCGTCAAATAGTGTGCATTGTGTGAAAAATCAATGTTCACAAGAATATTTACTGACTCAATGTAAATTTTATGTTGGTGTTTTCCACCCCTCACTCACCACTTTCGACCACCGTCTGCGACATGACCTCCACCAGAATCAGATCGTTGGTATACTCGTGCGCAAAGTGATCTCTGACACGCAACTCCCACTGTTTAACCATCCGCGTCGTCCAGTCCGGAAATCGTTCGGCGCGAAAGTAGAGGACGATCAAGTTGGACGAATTCAGATGTTGACCGTCCGACGACATTTCTATTCCGAAGAAGTTTGGCTGAAAGAGATTGAAATCTAATGTAAAAAATATTTTGACACTGAACAAAAAACTCACAATCAAAGAGAATTTGCGTCCGAAAAAGTTGGAAGTTGGGTAGGAAAGATCGATTCGCTTCGAGATTCCATCTGTCCGGTTTTTACCGATTATTTGTAGGCCGTTCTGGAAGAAAAGAAAAAAAATGAAAAATGAGCTGAATTCATCCTCCAATATTCTTGCCGGTCGGCTACAGTAAGCAGTGGAGCAAATAGTTGAAACACCGCCCCCTTATATCTGCGGCTACTATAATTTTTTCGCGGACGCATATGGTATTGTGTTTTCAAACGAGCCGAGTTTCATCATGAAAAAGGAAACCCCGCCCACTTATTTGTGCGCGACCACGAGACGCAGGCAGACATAACGGTGTTTGTGGACTCTTGCTTTTATTTCATGATGCAACTCGTTTGAAAGTATTCGGCAAAAATATTAACTAGGATCCACTCACATAGTACTGCCTAACGGGCTCATTCGCCTGACAGAAGCCTCTACAAAACTGATTAAAGTTTTTCTCCACACCGGACACGTTCAGTTTGAAGTTGGTCGACACAAAATCCGACACTTTAACCACTTCTTTCAATCGTTTTTGCTCAAGCAGTGTGCCGTTTTCCACTCTAGATCTTATCAGAATTGCCATGGTGATTCCCGGGCCGTCCGAGTCGAGGAACTCTTGAAAAGTTTTGAATTCGTGGCGAGACATCGAATCGTCGGATGCGTAGCCGTCAATAGCGCTGATTTTTCTGGAAAGCGCCAATTATTACGGTATTTGAGGGCTTTTTGCCTTTTTGCGCGTCATTTCCGGTGTCTGCAGAAATTTCGAAATTGGACTTTTTAATGCGCTCTGTAGTGTTTGTTGTTTATTAAAGGCAAATTTGTAGAAAAAAAAAATACAAAAAGAACGTTTTTTGTCAAAAAATTCGAATTTTTCTGCAGACACCGAATTTGACGCGCACAGTGAAGGCACAATTTAATTTCTACAGTAATCCCTTGGATTTTTTGGCAATTTCCAGCCATTTAACGCATAAATGTGCCCGAAAAAGCCGCAGGATTATTATGCGTTCACGAACGAGGTGTGCAAACGACGCTCCGATGTCCCGCAGTTCGTTTGCACACCTCGTTCGTGAACACATAATACTATAGAATATAAATTATTCCTGCACTTTGCGCGTCATTTTCGGTGTCGGCAGAAAATTCAAAAAATTGACTTTGCACTCTGTTGTGTTTTTTCCTTATTTAAGACACATTTGTAGAAAAAAAAACCAAAAAGAAAGTTTTTATCAAAAAATTCGAATTTTTTTGCAGACACCGAATTGGACGCGAACAGTGAAGGCACAACTTAATTTTTACAGTAATCCCTTGAATTTTTGGGAATTTTCAGCCATTATTGTGTTTTCAATCGATTTGCGACATGAGAGAGCGAGACTCCGCCCACTTTTTTGTGCGCGACCACGCGAACACAGTGATATTTGAAGAGACGGAGACAGAACGGCACAAACAAGTGGGCGGAGCCTCGCGTCCTCATGTCGCAAGTCGATTGAAAACACAATAAACGCATAAATCTATCCGAAAAAGCCGTTGGATTACTGTAGAAAAACAAATTGTAAAAAATGAAATTGCGCGTCATTTACAGTGCCTGGTACGCAATGCACTCTATTTTTCGCTTTTTTTTCTGAATTTGCGCGTCCAATGGAGCGCAATACGTGAAAATGAAAATTTTTTCAAGCAAATTCAACTTTGCGCGTCAAATATAGTGTTGGGTCTGCAATCACCATACACTCAACTTTACGACACCCAAAGTTTTAAAAAATGCGAAAAAACTGGAACCGTATTTTGAAAATTCAAACTTTTTAAACGTGCGCGTCATATACAGTGTCGGGTCCGCAATCACCATGCCCTCAACTTTAGAACACTTTAAAGCGCAAACTTCAAAAAAACTCACTCTGTCAACGACAACTTGACACTGCAAACCGCAGAAACGACGAGGCACAGTACAATGGTGACGACTGGATATCTGGCGACAGTGGAGCCAATTTTGTAGCTCAATGCGTTCCATATCCGAGTCACTCGTGACGTTTCGTTTTTTGTGCCCATTTTTCTGCAAAAAGGGCTTTAAATTATTACCCATCATCATTTAAAATCGTATCTTTATTTCCACTCGGCACGAATTTTGACACAGTTGAAAATGAGTGGGACCGTAATCCATTCAACGAGAGAGTGGCAGCAAATAAGAGATCATTGCTTTTTTGTGTTGATCACTCTTCGATGAATAAGATTGAGCAACAACATGTTGCATGGATTACGGTAGCACTCATTTAAGCTGTGTCAAATGTCGTGCCGAGATATATTGATGGACCGATGCTAAGAAGAGGGTAATGCAATACACATTGCACGGTGTCCAGGATTTGAAATGTGGGCGGGGCCTAATTTGCTGGCGCGTCAGCAAACTTTCATGGCGCACTTTCGGTGCTTGCGCATTTTTCAACTCTCGCATTTTTTTATTGATTTTATTATTTTTCTTTCAATAAAACCTGTTTTTCTTTGTAAAATGTATGTATTGTATCTTTTAATACCATTAAATTGCCCAAACTTCCATTTTCGTAAATATCATCCTTATATATAAAATTCCGTTTGGGTCTGTAACTGAGTTTCTTGGTGTGTCTGTTTCCAAACTGCATGGCGGAAGCGAACTGAGCGCCCGAGACCAACACAAAAACTCGAACCTGCGTCGTTCGTTGGAAATGCAAGCGCTTAACCATCTGCGCCACAGGGCACACGCAAGAAATAAATGAAAAAGTAATTTAAAAGAAAGTGAAGAAAAAAAATTCTTAGAAATGAAAAGAAATCAAAAGTAGCTTTTGATGCAGCCAGGCTTGTTTATCCTGCAAAAACACCAAAAAACTCGAAACGAATATTTCGAAATGGTGGCTGAACCAAATTCGACGTTCTTAGGCTTAAAAAAGGGCAAATTATCATTACCTACCTTTTCTTTACCTACTTTTGTTCAGTTACCTACCTTGATCATTACCTACCATGATCTTTACCTACTAAAATCGAAAACGCTCTTTACCTACTTTATCACTACCTACCACAATCTTTACCTACCTTCATCACTACCTACCTTCATCATTACCTACCGTGATCTTTACCTACCAAATGCAAAAACGTTCATTACCTACCTTTAACAATATCGCATTGTTTAAAAAATCAGACACATTTATGGAAAGTTATTACATGTTTCTCCGATGTTTTTTTGTAAGAATTCGCAATTTTTCAGAAGAGAAACATATTTAGAAAAACGTCCTTCTGAAGCACAAATTTTGCTGTGGAAATTTGGAAGTTTTTTTGTGATTTTTAACGTTTTACATGTACAGTACCGGACAAAAAAGATATCATATTTTGGTTTTTGAGTATAACTTTTGAATGGCGAGGGTTACGGTTCTGAAAATTTGCATGAATCTGTCCCGTAATGTTTTTTACAAGCTCCAAAAATGGATTTGGTCATTTTTGAATACTGCTAATTAAAAAAAAAAATTGCAGATGCCAAATTTTCGACCCAAAAATTTTTTTTTTCAGATTTTTCAATACTCGAAATATATTTTTAAAATGAAGTTTCAAAACTAAAAGTATGATTTTAGTTGACTATGGGTCGATCGGACAATTTTCAGCTGACTTACAGCAGTCCAAATGAGTAAGTCAACTTTAACTTTTATTGAGGATCACCAAAACCGAAGAAAATTAGGACAAATTAGATGAAAACTGTTAAAAAACCAAGTTTATTTGGTTTTGTTTGGTGTTGGTGATTCTCAATAAAAGTTAAAGTTGACTTACCCACTTGGACCCTGATATTCAAAGTGCTGTAAGTCAACTGAAAATTGTTCGATCGACCCATAGTCAACTAAAATCATACTTTTAGTTTTGAAACTTCATTTTAAAAATAAATTTCGAGTATTAAAAAACCAGAAAAAAACATTTTTTGGGTCGAAAATTTGGCATCTGAAATTTTTTTTTAATTAGCAGTATTCAAAAATGACCAAATCCATTTTTGGAGCTTGTAAAAAACATTACGGGACAGATTCATGCAAATTTTCAGAACCGTAACCCTCGCCATTCAAAAGTTATACTCAAAAACCAAAATATGATATCTTTTTTGTCCGGTACTGTACATGTAAAACGTTAAAAATCACAAAAAAACTTCCAAATTTCCACAGCAAAATTTGTGCTTCAGAAGGACGTTTTTCTAAATATGTTTCTCTTCTGAAAAATTGCGAATTCTTACAAAAAAACATCGGAGAAACATGTAATAACTTTCCATAAATGTGTCTGATTTTTTAAACAATGCGATATTGTTAAAGGTAGGTAATGAACGTTTTTGCATTTGGTAGGTAAAGATCACGGTAGGTAATGATGAAGGTAGGTAGTGATGAAGGTAGGTAAAGATTGTGGTAGGTAGTGATAAAGTAGGTAAAGAGCGTTTTCGATTTTAGTAGGTAAAGATCATGGTAGGTAATGATCAAGGTAGGTAACTGAACAAAAGTAGGTAAAGAAAAGGTAGGTAATGATAATTTGCCCTTTTTTAAGCCTAAGAACGTCGAATTTGGTTCAGCCACCATTTCGAAATATTCGTTTCGAGTTTTTTGGTGTTTTTGCAGGATAAACAAGCCTGGCTGCATCAAAAGCTACTTTTGATTTCTTTTCATTTCTAAGAATTTTTTTTCTTCACTTTCTTTTAAATTACTTTTTCATTTATTTCTTGCGTGTGCCCTGTGGCGCAGATGGTTAAGCGCTTGCATTTCCAACGAACGACGCAGGTTCGAGTTTTTGTGTTGGTCTCGGGCGCTCAGTTCGCTTCCGCCATGCAGTTTGGAAACAGACACACCAAGAAACTCAGTTACAGACCCAAACGGAATTTTATATATAAGGATGATATTTACGAAAATGGAAGTTTGGGCAATTTAATGGTATTAAAAGATACAATACATACATTTCCGTTGGAGCACATGTGGGAAAACATGAAGAATTTATGCTTTTTTTCCCGAAAAACATGAAAAATGCGTCAAAATTTGAATTTCGCGCGAAAAAATCCAGTGGGGCGCGTTTGCTCGGCTCCGCCCACATTTCAAATCCTGGACACCGTGCATTGAGTGATTTTTGACAGACAAAAGAAGGAATGTTCGGCTAATAGCCATCGAATTGGGGACATGTGCCAAATTCATTTGTCGAAAACTTGTATGTACGTACGTCTCAATTAAATATGACGGCAAAATATGTATTTAAATGCAACAACCACCATTACCAAGATCATCCGTTTTTGATTGTTTGCGCAACAAGTTTTGGGTTTTATTCGTCAAAACTTGCACTATTTGCGCGTAAATTACAGTGCCAGGTACGCAATGCATCATACTTTACGACACTTCGCTCAAAAATATTTTGTTTTTGAAAAAGCCGTTGGATTACTGTAGAAAATAAAATTTTCCTTAATTTTGCGCGTAAAATTCGGTGTCTAAAAATTTGAGAAATGTTTGAAATTTGACTTTTAAAATGAACCCGGTTGTGTTTCTTTAATATTAAAGTTTTTGTCAAAAAATTCGAATTTTTCTGCAGACACCGAATTTGACGCGCAACGTGAAGGCTCAATTAAATTTTTACAGTAACCCCTGGGTTTTTCGGCAATTTTCAGCCATTCAACGTATAAATCTGCCCGGAAAAGCCGTTGAATTACTGTAAAAAAATAGTTTTTGCACTTTGCGCGTCATGTTCGGTGCCTGCAGAAAAGTTCGAAATTTGACTTTATAATACACTCTAATGGGTTATTTTATTATTGAACACAATTTTGTTTTAAAAAACCAAAAATAACGTTTTTTTTTTAATTCGAATTTTTCTGCAGACACCAAATTTGGCGCGCAAATTGAAGGCTCAATTCAATTTCTACAGTAATCCCTTGGAGCCATTAAACGTATAAATCTGCCCGGACAATCCATTGGATTACTGTAGAAAAACAAATTGTAAAAAAAAAAGGAAATTGCGCGTCATTTACAGTGCCGTGTACGCAATGCACTTTAATTTACGAAATTTAGCTCAAAGAAAGCGTAAATGAAAAAATTAAACAGAAATGCCAAGATAATCAGTTTTTGGCGATTTGCCCGAAAAAAAGTTACAACAAAAAGGCAAAAAAAAAGGTTTTTCCGCCTCTCTTCATTGTTCTTAAATCAGAGAAATTGAAAGAGAGAAACAGTAACAGAAAAATGTGTCTTGCCGTCCTCGACGGGGTCATTTGTCATGAACGATTTTGAAGGAAAAATGGGCGTGGTCAGTTGGTCGGTTAATTTGTGACGTCAGCAGTTTGAATTTGGCAAATTGAATAGTAGTTTAATGGGCATTTAAAAATACGCTCCTGGTTTTTTGATCAAAATTGTGTTTTTTTTACAAACCTGCTGCGGACAAAAAATATTTTGCCCGTCAAATATAACGCTTTTGGGTTAACGGTGTTTGCGTACTTTTTTCATTTTCAAAAGTAATCCAACGGGTTTTTCGGGCACATTTGGGGTTGAAAAATCCGAAAAATCCAAGGGATTACTGTAGAAATTAAATTAAGCCTTCATTTTGCGCGTCATATTCGGTGTCTGCGAAAAAAAAAATGTATTTTTATTGTCCATTCGTGAAGAATGCAAGTGCGCTCCACGAAACTTAGTACTTCGTGGATTTCATTTTCGTCGCCAAATTATTTCAATTCACGTGTAAATTCAACGTGAAATGAAATAATTTGGCGATGAAAATGAAATCCACGAAGTACTAAGTTTCGTGGGGCGCACTTGCTTTTTTCGCGAATGGACAATAAACGAAAATTGTTTTTAATAAAGAAAAGGTAACCAAAAATAGAGCACATCGGCCAGGAATTCAAATTTTTCTGCAGACACCGAATTTCACGCGCATTTTCATTTTCTACAGTAATCGCAGTTTTTCGGCCGGCTAGACAGTTTTCATACATTTCCAAGGTTGGAATGGAGTGGAGAAAAGGAAAAAACACAAAAATTTTTCACTACGTCGCCTCGTCTCAAGTTTCAGTATTTATCCGTCTTTCTAGAGACACCGAAAAAAAGGAACCAGACAGGAATTTTGGGGCAAAATATCAGTAAACAAAAACTAGACATTTTAAAACGAGAGGAAACTATCAAAGACCAGAAAAGAGAGTGCACTTAAAGGGGGTGCCAACTTTCTGGGGAAACTTGCTTAAAATATACTCTTGGGTGGGGGATTTACGAATATCACATTGAAATCGCACGAAAAAAATTCTCTGATTTTTTATGATTTTTACAAAAAAAAATAGAAGACCACGAGGAGTACACGAAAATCGTGGCCGTGGACTAGGAAAACCCGCGGCCGCGCTTCTAGAAAGATCCATTTTCACCAGAATTATTTATTCTTCGTGCAGTTTTCCTCGTTTTTATTATCGATTTTCGATAAACATGCTCTAATCGCATATTATAATTTTAGATAATCGCGAAAATACAGTTTAGTCATGAAAATCGAAAAATCGATATTCGCCTTTCGTTCGATTCATCGTTTTAAATAATTTCTTGTGAACATTTATTGTTCAAATATAAACTACAGATAAAAGAGTGAACTTAATGCGGAATTGAGCAGGAACAGGGACAAAAAAGGAAGGTATGAGCATTTTTGTTCCGAATTTGTTTTATCGTTATTTTTGTGATCAACGCGTTAATTTGGTATTTTAAAACACGAAATGATTTTTTTAGATTATTTCCCAAAGATTAAGGCAAAAAAAGGAGAAAAAGACGGGAGAAAAATGTTGAAAAAGAAAATGACGTTTGAATTTCGCGCCAAATCGTGTACTCCTCGTGGTCTTCTATTTTTTTTTGTAAAATTCGCCAAAAATCAGAAAAATTTTTTCGTGCGATTTCGATGTGATATTCGTAAATCCCCCACCCAAGAGTATATTTTAAGCCACTTTCCCCAGAAAGTTGGCACCCCCTTTAAATAATTAAAATTAAACATCAAAAGGTGACGAATTCTGGCGCGAGGAAGGAAAAAATCGCAAATTGAAAAGTCTGGCCCCCAACTTTTAACCACTACATTTATATACATACTGTAGTGGAATGGATGACAAACAGACGTAGAGGTCAGCGAAAAAGTGTGTAATTCGTTCTCGCTACAAACTGGAAACAAACCGCAAAAAAGGAAAAGGAAACGTATAAAAGTATCGAAAATCTTGGCGTTGGCGCTAAACTTTACACAAAAACTATATACTCGGAAATTTTCGAAGAGAATGACTGTTGACCGACAAAAAATTCGACGAACGAGAAGAATTAGACATTGAGAAGAAGGAGAAAATAAAATGTGTGTGTCTGTATTTTTTGTTGTTAATTCAGGTCATGTGGTTCGGGTTTTCTAGTACCTGCTGGATAGCTGCCCCTTGCTGGGGAAACAGTATAAATTTCAAAATTCGGGGAATAAGCTCCGCCCCTTTTGCAATTCAAGCCTGCGGCAAAACAGCGCCGCAAAAGGGGCTGAGCTTGTTCTCCGGTTTTTTTTTCAAATTGTGTTTATTTTATGAAATAAAATGATCGTATTTTACAACAAAAAACCCGTAAAAATTGAAACTTTCATCAATATTTAAATTGGATTTTTGTAGTTTTTGTGTTTTCAATCGAGTTACTTAAATATTTGCCAATTTTCGATCGGTTTTTCTGTAATTTTAACAAATTATTTTGTGTTAAGGAACGAAATCCACTTACGAAGATCCAATATCCTGCAGTTTTTGACTGCGGTGTTTTTACGAGAAGAGGATAATGCAAAAATCGATTTTTAAAAAACTTTCATCTTCGCCGATTCGTCGTAAATTTAGCAATCTAAAATCAATAATCAATTTCATAAAAACAAGAAAAAGATTACAAAAATGGTAGATTTTTATCGATTTTTCGGATTTTTTGTCCAATTTCGATCCGAATGCGATATTTATCAATCTAAATAGAATCAATAATTTATGTTTTTTAGCGGAAAAAAAATCGGAAAAACTGTAATAATTAAGGCAAAAGCATACGAAAAAAAACAAACCAGTGGGCGGAGCTTCGTAAATAAATCCGTACGAAACGGCAGTACGCCAACACCCTGCGCCAATTCAAATAAAGCGGCGATACAATGCACTCAATTTTACGACGATTTTCCTCAAAATGCACGACGCGGGGTACCAAGTAGCGCAGAAATCGCGAAAAACAAAATTTCATCTAAAATTCCAGTCTGATATGAAATTGACACATGGTTCGACGTCAAAAATAAGCGAACAAACAAACAAAAAACATTGGTGTCATGAGATGACCATCGATGACGAATTTCTACCAATTCTCATCCCCTCCATTCGTCAAACCGAGGTCATTTCCTTCTTTCTTGACGATGGGTTATGGGTTTCTAAGTGGACTGATGGGTGATTTGAATGGTATAGATTTTTAATGGATTTTTTAAAAGGAAATCAAAATTAAGCGTATTTTTTTCGTATCATGATCGGTTTTTCCTTCCATTCCAGCGTTGAACATATTTGGGAGCATTCGAAAAAAGAAGCGCAGAAGCGGGCCGCTGAATCGAAAAGAATCTGAAAATTAAATAATGATTTGGCCTAAAAATATCGAGTTTTCAGCGATCTCTGATTTTTGATCATTAAAAATCAACAAAGGTGTTTTGACACGCTGAAACTAAAAAAAAACATAGTAAATTTGGAGGAAACTCAGAAAAATTGGGAAAAAACGAGAAAAAAAATGAATAAAAACAACAAAAAGTCGATTTTTCTTAAGAAAAACCGTGCACGGGGCTTGCAAAAAAGCATGCGGTACTTGCAAAATGTGAAATTTTTTCGAAAAATCGTGCACTTTTTTCGCCTATTTTTTTCCACAATTATTGATTTTTTTTTTCGCATTTTCTAATTTCTTTTAATTTTTATTTAATTGTGAATTTTCTGTCATTTTAATGCAGTTTAATTCAGAAAAATGGAGGAAAATTCATTCGAATAGGCCAATAAATGTAAATTTATTCAGATAAATATTTAAATAGCGCCTCAAAATGGATCCAAACATGTCGTCGAACAGCCTGCAGCATGATAGAGTAACATTTTCAGTTATTTAAAACTCCAAATATGAATTCAGAAATGGATTCGAATGTTTCCGGCAAGCGTGTCCGAGAAGGACGCCTCGGCGAAATTTCTAATTCGCTCAATGTTCGTCGCGTTTTCCGTGATCATAAAGCGCAGAGAACTGCTCGACGCAGCCTGCTTTGCCACCAATCACATCACTGGTAAGTGCCAATTAAAAATTTTGCAAATAAAATGATTTCCAGACAACCTAAAAGCCACAACGCTCAGCTTCCAAAACCCGACGTCCGAGAAAATCTCGCAACTTCTGCGCAGCGCCGGTGAAGCGCTGAAAGAGGGCTATCTCAAGGAAATTGCGTTGGTAATTACGGAAAATCCGATGGAAGACGTGGCATTGGAGGTTTACACGTTTCGCGTGCACTACGATGAGCAAGGATTTCCGACCGCGGTTCTCGGCATGAACAGTGAAGAGGGACAGGGAGCTGTGAATTCGAATGTGAATCTTCAAAAAGTGGCGAAATTCGATTTCCGAGGCACCGCTTCGGTCCGCGATCAGCTTGTATTGTTGGTGAAGAGTTTGCACGCGTTGACCCAGAAGATTTTGAAGCCGTTGCCAGAGAAGAGGTCGTTCAATTTGCGTTTAGAGTATATGCCACGTAAGTTGTTCATTTTCTAGCTGTGCAACAAATGGAGCACAGCCGGCTGCCAGCTCCGCAGGATATAGTAATGCTCCCGGACACGTCATGGTCAAAAAATTTTGAAAAGAACGAAATTCAGAAATTAAGAAAAAAAAATACGTTTTGACAATATTTCTGAATTTTCGCATTTTTCAGAAAAAAAAATTTCAACTCCTGTCGCCGAATGTCTGAAGTAATGAATTTATTCAACTAAAAATGCCACCAACAAAGCTCACCGAAGCTCTCGCAGATCCGAATCAAAATTTTGTCAACTAATTTGACAGAAAATCCAAGGCACACCGAAGCTTTCATTTCAAAAAAAAAAAATAAGAAAAAAGTGAATACTTGGGTTTTGTTCTTGGTATGTTTTTTGAACGCGCTTCATGGAGAATTCGACAAAATTCACCAGAAAACAGGCTTCTTGCCGTCAGAAAAGCAAACATTTGAATATTTTGCATGGAAAATAATTCAGCGAACCTCGATTTTTTACGGTCATCCGAAAAAAAGTTTCCCTTGAAAGCCATGTGGAATCTGTAAAAACCGTCAATCGGAAAACTTGGAGAATGCTCCTATTAACCTGAAACTGAAAAATAATGTCAAAAACACTTTGGGCCTAAATATCAACTTAAAAAATTTTCAGAAAAAATCGATCTGAGAATGTCCATGAGTATTTTTGACATTATTTCCCAAATTTTCAGGCCAATCAGGGCATTTCCTCACAGTTGTTTCTTTTTTTCTACTTCCCCCTAAATATTCCCATTTTTCCTTCCAGACACCCCCGACACCAAGTCAGTTTCCGGCTTCACCGACGCCGATCACTTCTACACCCCGCACAATGACATGCAGATCGCCACCATCGGTCACCTTCGTCCCGGACATCATGCCGCTCTACTCGATTGCAATAGCGTGTTCATCGAGGATTCGTTCGGCGCCGAGACGACACTGAAACGTTACAATGATGTGTTCGCGAAAGATCTGGAATCGGCCAGTGTTTTGCAGCACAATGAGCTTTACTCTTCGTTTGCCGACGAAAGTAACGCGAAGATCCCAGAAGTTACGGCAGAGCGTTCTGAGCCGGAGGATGGTTCTGAGGACAAGTTGGCGGTGAGTTGATTGTTTGTCGAACCATAGAACCGGTAGAAAAAAAATATGTGGAACTGGTAGGCGAAACTGCGTGGAACTGATAGAAACAAAATCCATGGAACGGGTATTTTTTTCGTTATTTTTCATGCATTACTGGCTATTAGCCTGTCTAAAAAGTAGTACAGTATTTATGAGACGAACTATATAAAGGAACTGACTAATTTTCGGAGGAAATTGGTTTAAAGTGTAGTTTTGGTTCTACTGCCAGTTCGCCAAAATGGTCAAACGCGCTCCACTGAACTCAACGTTATGCGATTTTCATTTTGGTTTCCAACTTATTTCATTTAACGTTGAATTTACACGTGAAGTGAAATAATTTGGAGACCAAAATGAAATTCGCAGTGTTGAGTTCAGCGGAGCGCGTTTGACCATTTTGGCGGGCCGACAATAAAAATTACATTTTCGTGTACTCCTTTTAGATGTTTTACGAAAAAATTTTTCTGTAAAATTCGCCAAAAAATCAGAACAAAAAATGTTTATGTGCGATTTTAATGCGATATTCGTAAATCCTCCAAATAAAGCTGAACTTTAACCGAAAAGTTGACATTTCCATTTTTTTTCCTTTTCATTTTCAAAAGTACGCAATCACCGTGTCCGAATTTTTCCAGACTACCATCGGAAATATGGATCTGGACGCGTCACAATCTACGCCAAAAGATGTGAAACGAGGCGGTAAGCGTGCTCGTCGGCACCAAAAGCCGAGTGCTCATCCGTATTCGTAAAAAATAGATTTTTCAAATATTTTTCCCAACTGTGTGTCATTTTCATCATGTGTCATCATCATCATCATTTTTAATGGGATTATTTAGGTCCCCCTGAATTTGTTATAAATACTGTGCATTTTGTTTTGTCTAGGAAGTAAATGTTTTTTTTTTCTGCACAGCAGGATTATTATATTTATCACGTTTCTCGCAAGTTCCCGAACTTTCTTGACCTTTTCCCTTCGGTTTATCATCATCACCAGCTTTCCATTTTATGATATGTGCAGATATGGGCGTCAATCTATACTTGTCGATTTGTAAGCATTTTGGTGGGCGGGGCCTAAAAGTGGGCGTGACCATAATGTAATTATCATCAAGATTTGGAGCAATTATAATTAGGAAAGATTATTCATTAGTTTTGACGTCTTCTATTCTGAAAATTCGAACCTGAAATAAATGGAGCAGAATTATTGCGACTCGCCATTCTCCACACCATTTTACTCGTATTCTGCATTCCCCTACTGGGAGAATTACTACGATTACAGTAATACAGCTCTTTTTCAAGACTGGAATCTTATGACAGGATTTACAGGTAATTTTTTTTTAATTTAATTATTACTAGAACTAAAGCATTTACCGTTTTTCAGACACACCTCTTCCACCCAACCCTTCATTTGACGCTTCCCCGTTCTGGTGCTCACCGAATTCCGCGTTTTCCGAATCCCCTGGATTCACTCCAGATTTTTCCTCATACATGACTGAAAACTCACCGCAAACTTCAAAAACGCCAGAATCTTGTAGCGAAAAGTCGGAAAATTCGAAAAATCCAAGAAGTTGCACAAACTGCCAAACCACAAAAACGTGCAGATGGAGAAATGTGACCACACAAGTGCTTTGCAAGTGAGTTTTTAATTTCGAGAAAGCGTTTTAAAATGTGATAATGTCGAAAAAAAAAAGCGGCGACCTACCGTACCCCAAATAGGGTTGAGACCAATGGCCACACCTCTTTTTTTCTCATGATTTTTGTTTTGTTTATTAGTTTACTTGCAAGAGCCGATAATTGCCAACCAACATTCGCCAGTCATAAATGCTAATTTTTACCGATTTCGTGACGCCTATTCAAAATAATTTGTCACATTTTTTAATTACTGAACACCTATTATTGATCTATTTCACATTTGTGTTTTTCAATTGAGTTGCATCATGAAAAAATGCAACTTCACCCACTTAAAAAATTGCGTGCGACCATTCAATCACAGTGTTATTTTAAGAGATGCAGCAAGAAAAGTGTTTGCAGACTCATTTTGCATGATGCAACTCTATTGAGAACACAATAAAAACGCACAAAAATTTTATTCCAAAAGGAGTACACCAGGTGGCGCCAAATTAAAATGCATTATTGTGTTTTCAATCGACTTGCGACATGAGAACGCGAGACTCCGCCCACTTTTTTGTGCGCGACCACGCGAACACAGTGATATTTGAAGAGACGCAGACAGGTAGCGCACAAATAAGTGGGCGGAGTCTCGCGTTCTCATGTCGCAAGTCGATTGAAAACACAATAAAATTTTATTTTTTTAAACATTTTCTCAGAATTTTTCTATTTTTGTGCACAAAATAATTTTTTTGTGTTTCCAGCGCATGTTTCGTCTACACCCGAAAATACCATAAACCACGGCCGTCCTCAGCGGTGATCGCCTACCAATCTCGAGTGCAAAGTGACGGAAAAATGAAAAACAGCCGGAAAACAAAGAAGAGTTATAGTGGTCCGTACTAATTTTCTAATTACCGTAAAACCTGTAATTGAAGTACATGTACTTCTATTTTTCAAACCCCCCAAATGGGTGTACTTCTAATACAGGTGTACTTCAATTACAGGTTTTACGGTAATCTCAATTATTTAACTTTTTTTTTTTGTTGTTGAATTGGTCTCGATTGTCTTTTTTTTGTTGTAAATAGAGATTTTTTTAGGAATTATTTGCTATATAATAAAAAATTAAATAAATTTACTCGTTTTGTTTACCAATGATTTCAAAATACACGTTTTTTTAGCAGAAATAGCCTAATATCTTGTGTATTAGGCCGGTTTGATGTCTGCGCAGTGCGCACTACTCTGGGAATTTTCGGCTGCACCCAATTCGACACATATTTGCCGTATTCGACGGCTTAAACCTGCGCACATCACCGGTTAGGCGCGAGCTGTGCGTCAGTAAACACGGCTATTAGCCAAATAGCTGCCTATATCTACACCAAAATGCCCACAGTACGGCCATGTACACAAGATATTAGGTTAATGATTATTCCAAAGAGTTACGAGATTTCAAAAATTGTCACTCACATAAAAAATGGGGCTCTTTTGGAATAGAAATTCGACAAAATTGAAATGTCACGTTTTGGAAATTGCGTGAAAATAGAAACCCACGAAATAGAAATGTAATAAATCAGAAACGTAACAAAATGGAAACGCGTGAAAACAGAAATGTGTCGAATTTGAAGTAAAATGGCAATGGAGCGCGTTTGCGAGATTTTGTCGAATTTCTATTCCAAAGGAGCCCCAAAAAATTCCGCCTAATTTTTGTTTTGTTTCAAAACCTTTAAA
Organism: Caenorhabditis japonica; assembly: GCA_963572235.1. Taxonomy (NCBI): domain Eukaryota; kingdom Metazoa; phylum Nematoda; class Chromadorea; order Rhabditida; family Rhabditidae; genus Caenorhabditis; species Caenorhabditis japonica. The sequence continues at coordinate 16,714,337 of OY754343.1, read as the reverse complement.
AAAATCAAGTTTATTCTCCCTTAAATTAAAAAAAAAAATTACGCACACAAGTACCCTTTAATCAGTGGCATCCTCTTCCTCATCATCATCGTCCTCAGTCATTTTCTCAAACGCAAATTGCTCCAACTGACTAATCAACTTTTCCACTTTCGCCTTCAACGTGGCACTCATCACGTGTTTCAGACTATATGTAAGTGGAATAATATGCGAAAAAACGTATTGCGGAAACGTCTCAATCGCGCCGGGGCGTTGATTCCGAACCAGCACTGCCAAATCTCTAATGTTCGGAATTTCAGCGGCACGCAATTTTTCAATGGCTAGCGCGGCGACGATAAATGATCCGGCTCGACCGGCTCCAAAGTTGCTCACGACGCCGATAGAGGCTTCCGCGTCCTAAAAGATTCCATTAATGATGTGTTCATAATGATGAAGGGGAAATTTCTACTTTATTCACGTAAAACGAGAGTAACCGTACCCATCGTGGCAAGACATCATTTTGTCGAAAAAATGAGGTCTCGCCACGATTTGGGTACGGCCACTCTTTTCACGCGAACAAAAATAGAAATGTGTTGGGCGGGTGATTTATGAATATCCCATTAAAATCTCACAAATAATCTGATTTTATCTGACTTTTGACGAAATTTAGAACAAAAAAAATTAGAAGACATCCAAAAGAAGTACACGAAACGGGGGCAAAATCAAACGCGTTAATTCTCTTCTTTTCACCATATTTCTCCTGTTTTTCTTTCATCCATTCTAATTTTTTACGTTTATTTTTGAAAAAAAATCGATATGGGGAAAAACCAGCGATTCGATATTTTTAATGTATTTTTACCAGTAATTCCCAAAGTTTTAGACCCATCGGAGCATTTTCGAGTCTTCGCAGAACTTGTTGCTGGTTTTTTAAAAATTTATTTTTCTATTTCACCTCATGTACTCCTTTTGGACGTACATAACATTTGCCAAAAATCAGTTTTTTTTTAAAACGATTCTAATGTAATATTCGTAAATCCACCGCCCAACACCACACACTAGGCAATTTTCCGAAAAAGATGACACCTCCCTTGAAAAGAAAAACATGTCAGAACTCACAATATCTGACTCAAACACACTCGCAGCCGTGATTGCCGGTCTGCCTGAAACGGTGGGAATCTTCGCGTCGGGCCAGAAATCGCAAATCTCCATCATTGCAAATGGCGCCTCCGCACAATCTTTTGGCACCACTTCATAGTACAATTGATCGTTAGTCTGCTCTTCGCTCCGTGGTACCGTTTTTCGGTTGTTCACGCGGATCGTTTTGTGCTCCACAAAATCCTCGGGAAAGTAGTCGTTGAGTGCCTTCTTGTCGAGCTCATCTGGCCCGAGAAGGACAAAGACTCTTTGCATTTTTTGCGCAGCGACCATTAGCCAAAATGCCTCCAAGCATTGCGGCTCGTCGCGCAGCGGCAATTGAGCCATAACGATTTTTGGGGTGATCTGGAATGAAAAAAACAGTAATCCTTATGCGTTTCGCTTCGCAAAATTCATTTACTTACATTAGGAGCCGAAACTATACTGCCATGATAAAAGAAGTCGGTATCATCGAGTTTGACCCTGTTCGCGTCGAGCAGCTCCAAATTGTCCGACTGGCACCATTCTCTATTTTTATCAAAAACAGTGCACTTGGCGAGATCCGGGTCCATTGCAATAATTGGTTTAAAGTCTTGATCGAGCACTTTTTTGAAATCAATTTTTGCAAATGCTTCAACCCATTTTTGTACCCCCTTTTCCACCTTTTGATTGTGTGTCGAATCAATTTGACTAGGCGCCGGACCAATCATGTTGCATGATGGTGTTTTTGACGGGGCAATCTTAATTTATTTAACATTTTTTAGAAAAACCGTTTTCAAAACCTGTCATTTCGAAACTGGTGAATTTTTGTACCGCGGTTTTTTTTTCGTTTTTTTATAGTTTTCAAAATGATTGGTTTCGAAGTGACTGGTTTTGAAACGTCCCAGAGCCAGCCCGTCATAAGTGGTGTGTTCGTCTGTGATTGAGAAATTTGAGAAAGTATCCAAATTTCGCTGGCGGTGTTTGCAGGCAGCCGGTTCCGTCAAAAAGAACGCGAGCGGTGCTCGATTTTTCGCAACTGCCGTACAATATTATTTAAACTTATTTTTTCAGATAACTTTTTTTAACTGTAGAAACTTTAATTTCATTTTATCCATTTTTCCGTTCGTACGTTCATTCGATTTTCAACCATTTTTTTTATGTTAATTCTGTTGAATTTGATTTTAAAAAACAAGCCTGCTTAACCGTCCAATCATGGCGATGTCGTCTGTTTGCTTTTAGGGTGTATGAGGTCACCATGACAGGAAATGGCAGCAGGCTTGTTTTGTATCGAATAATACATATTAAACCCAAAAATGGAAACAGAAAATTGTGGTAGTTTTTGTAAAAAGCGACACATTTTTATTGCCGAAAACATCAAGTGGCGACCTACAGTCACCCGGAAAGCACGATTTACAGAGTGATTCAGGTCACGCCTCTAAACATTTTCATCTTGTTTTTTCTCGTTTTTGCAAAAGCAATGTGGTCCATGCTCATCCATATTTGGGTTACGGTAGGTAGAGGCTTCACTTTTTGACAAAAACAAGGAAAAACAACATTAGAGAAGTGGCGTAAATAATTCCGTGAATCGTGTTTTTCGGGATACTGAAGGTTTCCGCTTTGTTTTTGTTGTTTAATTCTCAGTACAGAGCGCTGCAAACCCGCTCCCTTCGCACAGTGGTGGACGCGGCCACGTTGGCGACGAGAGAGTACCGATTTTTTGCTCTGATTTCTCTGAATCTCGCTCCAAATGCATGCGAAATTATTTGTTCGATTGGAGCCAGCTTTCAGCGTTTTATACCCTCCGCGTCCTCTTCGACGGAGCCGGCTGTCTGCAAACACCGCAAGCACAGTTCAATTCCAGATTTAAACCAGCCAGCCAGCACCACTCCTACGAACCTTGACAGCTTCATTCGCCGATGACTCCTCCTCCTTCCTCCCCCTCTTCTTCGCCGATCGCTTCTCTCTCGACGATTTCTTCTCCTTCTCCTTCCTATAAGCCTTCGCAGTGACCTCTGTCAAATCCACCACCGGTTTCGCCGGTTTTCCGCCGCCCGAATTTTTCGACGGTGAACGCGAATCCCTCTTTTCTTTCACGTTGTGCTCGATCGCTCTCTCGCGAGACAATTCTTTTGAAGGCATCGCCGATGCCGAAGACTTTGATCTCTTCTTCTTTTTGAACTTGTCCACGAATTTTTGCATCAGAGTTGTCTTCGATTTGTTTTTCTTCAGTGGATCTGTACGGAATGGGTATTTTGTGAGAAGGAGAAGAGGAAAGGCTCACTGGAAGATTGCATCTTTTAGCCGGCTTCTTCCGTCGACGAAGATTGATTGAAAACTGAAATAAAAAAATGGGCTTGCGGTTTGACTGATTGACTGAACTTTTACAAATATTCAAATCCACGCCATTAACATTTTTTCCAGGACACGTAAATAAATGCGGTGATCGTTTTGTTTTGTGTTTATTTTTTATTTTCAAACGATGAGATATTCTTACATTTTATCGCTGATTCTTCTAATTACTCCGGCTTTTTCGCTCGTCTGCAAATCCAATACCACTTTTAATTTGATACTTTCCGAAGACAAAAAGGCGTTTAAATCACGGCAATTCCACATTTTCTACGATAAACATTTTAAGGTATATATAATAATTCAAATGTATAAATATTTATATTCATATGGGCTATTCAGATTGGCCTGAAAATTTGGGAAATACTGCTCAGAAAATTAATTTTTAACATTATTTCCCAAATTTTAAGGCCGATTTTTTCGCCATTTTCCTTCCCATTCCAGCCAATTGCCGAGTTAATCAAATGCCAGATTGATGGCGCCAAAATCGTGAAACAGGTGATTCTGGAAGAGGTTTCGTCTAAATTGTCCTTGGAGCGCATTTGCACACTGAAAAAATACGAGGACAAGTTGAAAGATCCGCTAAAAAGGAATCGAATGTTTATGGCAACGATTAGCGAGCAGGAAAAGGTAAACCGAATAATTCAATAAAAATTAAAAAAAAAATAAAATTTTTGCTGATTCCAGTTCAAATCGCCGGCCACATGCAGCGCCCAGAATCAATTCAATGTGATGAGAACGCCGAACCACGAATGGGCGGTTCAAATTCGTGGGCACATCTCTAATGTTGTCCTGCCTATGGACAAAAATATAGGTACCATGTTTTCACGAGCGAAATCCAGTTACGAAGCTCCGATGTTCCGCAAGTCTCGCTGTGGAATCCATAAAATAGGAAAATGGGCTTGTTATCATGAAAAATTCATCAATTTCCGACCTCTGATCTGCCGTACATCGGAGCGTCGTAGCTAAATTTCACAAGTTCGCTCTAACGACAAACTTTTAGATCATTTTACCCGGGAATCGTTGGCTTTTGCACTCAACGCTTTATTTTTCGCCACTACCTATGGTATCGGCGATTCCGAGTTCAAAACTATTGGAGGCGCAACACTTAAGGAGGTTAGGCAAAACATACTTTTGGGCGAAAAAAACACCCTGAAAAAAACGTGGAACAAGCTCCGCCCCCTTTTGCAATTCAGAGGCCGTATTCATGAACATTTACCGTAAGGTAAATAAAAAAGTAAATGGGTTTTTTGAGGGAAATAATAAGCTTCACTATTTCTAAAACAATTCACGAATCGTTTTGATACTTTCCATGCTACTTATTTCATTGCTACTTATTTCATTGCCGTTTGGAATTAAAAACTACGCAAACACCGCGTTGCAATTTTTTTGTTTTCACAATAAACGTATCGATCTGCCTGAAAAAGCCATTGGATTACTGTAGAAATTAAATTGCGCTCACACTTTGCGCGTCATTTTCGGTGTTTGCAGAAAATCCAAAAATTGACTTTTTTAATGAACTCTGTTGTTTTTTTCGGTTTTAAAGACAAATTTGTTTTCGTCAAAAAAATCGAATTTTTCTGCAGACACCGAATTTGACGCGCTTCTAAAGTGAAGGCTGAATTAAATTTCTACAGTCTGCCCGGAATCTTTCCGAAAAAGCCGTTGGATTACTGTAGAAAAACACAATTAAAAAATGAATTTGCACGTCAAATACAGTGCCAGGTACACAATGCACTTAATTCTACGACATTTTGCTAGAAATGCGCGTAAAATATTGTGGATTGAGTAAAAAAGCACGATTTACGTAGCGATTTAATATATCTGTGCAAAATAACGGCAAATATGTGAAATTTCGTAATTTTACATGAATTTTTGGGATTTTTTGATTCATTGATAAGTCCGCAAACACCACTATCTTAATTATTAAAAATTAAATTTTTTTCCCCCGAAAAAAAAAGGAAAAAAAACCGATTTTCGCGGTTTTTTCCCCTATGCAGGTTGTTTTCCAGGGAAAAAAACCCATTGCGTCAAGACCCGGCAGTGAAAAATGCAATGCGCCTTTAATTTTCACTGAGAATTCGGTTGAAATTTAAAGGCGCATCCGATTATTTCATCGGCCGGTCTCGACACAAGTTGTTTACGTCAAAAAACCTCCGACTACTGTAGTTTTTTGTCTTTTTTTCTCAATTCTGCATAGGGAAAAAACCACGAAAAACGGTTTTTTTCCTCTGCTGAATAGGTCCATTAGGGACTTTTCAGATAAAATTTTCGAGCACCAATTCTCGCGTCTCTGTGTCTCCATTTTTGCACACATTTTGCTAGACTTGGCAGAATGCAATGGTCGAGACACAGACACATGCGAAAAGGCGCGAAGTCCTTTACGTATGGTCTAGCACGCCGTGTCATTATTCGTTGTGCTTGAAAAAAAGTTTTTTTGCGATAAAATGTCTTCTTTGCGCGTCAAATACAGTGTCTGGTACGCAATGCACTCTACTTATTGTTTTTTCAATCGACTTGCGACATGAGAACGTGTGACTCCGCCCACTTTTTTTCGCGCGACCACGCAAACACAGTTCGATTCGAAGAGAAGCAGGGAAAACATGTCTTTCGTTCTCATGCTGCAACTCGATTGAAAACACAATATATTGTGAAAACAAAAGAGTTGCGACGCGGTGTTTGCGTAGTTTTGAAAATTCAAACGGCAATGAGAGAAATATCATTGGAAATGAAGAGATTTGTTCCCATTTTCGTTTGAATTTTAAAAGTACACAAACACCGCGTTGCAACTTTTTTGTTTTCACAATATTATCAATTCAATATTCTGGCCGGCTAAAGTAAGCAGTGGCGCAAAAAATCGAGGCTCCGCCCCATCAGGTCTTTTCAACTGAATTCAACTGAACGTAAATCAAAAAATGTGAGCGGGTGTGTCGCTCGTTATGTCTGCGTCTATTATAAAACTTTCGAGGGCACATGCACGGCTCCCCCTCCTTCCAATGCGCCAGCAATTTCGCAGTGGTGCGCGCTTGCATCATTCGCCAGCGGCGAATGCAATTTTGTACTGAAAAATAAGTTTTTTTCATTATTTCACTCGAATAATTATATTTTTGAAAAATGAATATCATTGGCCGATAGAGGAGATTCTTGCGAACATTTTGAGCACTTGGACGTCAACAAAAAGGCAGAAATGGCTGACCCTTAGGGGTTTGAAAAACATATATTTTAAGAAAATTGGAGGCGAGCAGAAGGGATGAATTTCAGCTCGAAATTTTCGTGAAAATAGATAAAATGCACATGGATTTTACAAAACAGAACCATTATTTGCCTCTTTCTCGAAATCCAGGCCCAATAATTTGACAAAATCTAAATGAAAGTCACCAAAAAATCGATATTTAAGCCACTCCTAAATTATAAGGCACCCATGATTTTTGCCCAGCTTTCCGATCGTTTTTTTCCAAAGTTTTCCATACTATTGTCTGTTATATGTAATTTTGCAAAATATTTCAGTCTCAGTAAGCGTTTTTTCCTTGTTCAGAATGCAATTTGCGAGTTTAACGTCTATGTTCCACAGCAGAATTTATTTAATTGTATATAACATTAATTGCAACATAACATTTCAATTTGTGGCTAATAGTCTTCCAAGTTAGCGGCCTGCTCGTCGTCTGCCCCAGCGGTGATGTAGTCTTCGTCGATGTCCTAGAGTCTTCCGAGATCCAGTTTCCAGCTTTTGACGATCTTTAAGTTTCGGTCACAGCCTTCCTCAAGTTTTTCTCATTGTCCTTGCCAATGAAGTCTGGGTTGAGCCGGCTGCACACCTCGTGGAGCTGGTTGTTCGAAAACTGAAACAAATAAAATTTTTCATCGACAAAATTTTCTCACAATTTCTTACCACTTTCTTGATTGAAGTCGATTAGGAAGTGCCATTTTTTACGATTGCTCACATTTAGTGGTGGGTAATTAGCACAACACGGAATTTTCCAATATATCACGTGATTGTGGGAAATCTGCAATTTCTACGATAAAATATTGAGCAATCACATAAAAGAAATATAGAAATAAACGAATCTATCAATTTTCATTCAATCTCAGAATAGTTATGCCTAAAATTTTTTGTAAAAATATGGAAAATCAAATAAAAATGGAAAAAATTCTGCTGAATTGCGCAGATCACATTGTCCACGTGGAGTACACGGCCGTACGGCCATGGCGTGGCAAGTGCACGAGAAATGCGCAAACCAGAAAAAATTTTGGAAGGCTGGGGTGCCGTGACATGTGGTAGCCGGCAAGAATATTGAATTGATATACTCGGTATAAAACGCTGATAACTCGCTCCAATCGAAAAATGAATTTCACATGCATTTGGAGTGAGGTTTAGAGAAATCAGAGCAAAACATCGCCCACGGTTCTCTCAATTTTATGCACTCTCTCGTCGCCAACGTGGCCGCGTCCGCCACTGTGCGAAGGGAGCGCGTTTGCAGCGCTCCGTACTGAAAATAATACAGTGCCATTTACGCAATGGACGTATTGTGTTTTCAATCGACTTGCGACATGAGAACGCGAGACTCCGCCCACTTATTTTTGCGCGACCACGCGAACACAGTGATATTTGAAGAGACGCAGACAGGTAGCGCACAAATAAGTGGGCGGAGTCTCGCGTTCTCATGTCGCAAGTCGATTGAAAACACAATAATTTTACGAAAATTTTTCCTAAATGCGCGTCAAATAGTGTGCATTGTGTGAAAAATCAATGTTCACAAGAATATTTACTGACTCAATGTAAATTTTATGTTGGTGTTTTCCACCCCTCACTCACCACTTTCGACCACCGTCTGCGACATGACCTCCACCAGAATCAGATCGTTGGTATACTCGTGCGCAAAGTGATCTCTGACACGCAACTCCCACTGTTTAACCATCCGCGTCGTCCAGTCCGGAAATCGTTCGGCGCGAAAGTAGAGGACGATCAAGTTGGACGAATTCAGATGTTGACCGTCCGACGACATTTCTATTCCGAAGAAGTTTGGCTGAAAGAGATTGAAATCTAATGTAAAAAATATTTTGACACTGAACAAAAAACTCACAATCAAAGAGAATTTGCGTCCGAAAAAGTTGGAAGTTGGGTAGGAAAGATCGATTCGCTTCGAGATTCCATCTGTCCGGTTTTTACCGATTATTTGTAGGCCGTTCTGGAAGAAAAGAAAAAAAATGAAAAATGAGCTGAATTCATCCTCCAATATTCTTGCCGGTCGGCTACAGTAAGCAGTGGAGCAAATAGTTGAAACACCGCCCCCTTATATCTGCGGCTACTATAATTTTTTCGCGGACGCATATGGTATTGTGTTTTCAAACGAGCCGAGTTTCATCATGAAAAAGGAAACCCCGCCCACTTATTTGTGCGCGACCACGAGACGCAGGCAGACATAACGGTGTTTGTGGACTCTTGCTTTTATTTCATGATGCAACTCGTTTGAAAGTATTCGGCAAAAATATTAACTAGGATCCACTCACATAGTACTGCCTAACGGGCTCATTCGCCTGACAGAAGCCTCTACAAAACTGATTAAAGTTTTTCTCCACACCGGACACGTTCAGTTTGAAGTTGGTCGACACAAAATCCGACACTTTAACCACTTCTTTCAATCGTTTTTGCTCAAGCAGTGTGCCGTTTTCCACTCTAGATCTTATCAGAATTGCCATGGTGATTCCCGGGCCGTCCGAGTCGAGGAACTCTTGAAAAGTTTTGAATTCGTGGCGAGACATCGAATCGTCGGATGCGTAGCCGTCAATAGCGCTGATTTTTCTGGAAAGCGCCAATTATTACGGTATTTGAGGGCTTTTTGCCTTTTTGCGCGTCATTTCCGGTGTCTGCAGAAATTTCGAAATTGGACTTTTTAATGCGCTCTGTAGTGTTTGTTGTTTATTAAAGGCAAATTTGTAGAAAAAAAAAATACAAAAAGAACGTTTTTTGTCAAAAAATTCGAATTTTTCTGCAGACACCGAATTTGACGCGCACAGTGAAGGCACAATTTAATTTCTACAGTAATCCCTTGGATTTTTTGGCAATTTCCAGCCATTTAACGCATAAATGTGCCCGAAAAAGCCGCAGGATTATTATGCGTTCACGAACGAGGTGTGCAAACGACGCTCCGATGTCCCGCAGTTCGTTTGCACACCTCGTTCGTGAACACATAATACTATAGAATATAAATTATTCCTGCACTTTGCGCGTCATTTTCGGTGTCGGCAGAAAATTCAAAAAATTGACTTTGCACTCTGTTGTGTTTTTTCCTTATTTAAGACACATTTGTAGAAAAAAAAACCAAAAAGAAAGTTTTTATCAAAAAATTCGAATTTTTTTGCAGACACCGAATTGGACGCGAACAGTGAAGGCACAACTTAATTTTTACAGTAATCCCTTGAATTTTTGGGAATTTTCAGCCATTATTGTGTTTTCAATCGATTTGCGACATGAGAGAGCGAGACTCCGCCCACTTTTTTGTGCGCGACCACGCGAACACAGTGATATTTGAAGAGACGGAGACAGAACGGCACAAACAAGTGGGCGGAGCCTCGCGTCCTCATGTCGCAAGTCGATTGAAAACACAATAAACGCATAAATCTATCCGAAAAAGCCGTTGGATTACTGTAGAAAAACAAATTGTAAAAAATGAAATTGCGCGTCATTTACAGTGCCTGGTACGCAATGCACTCTATTTTTCGCTTTTTTTTCTGAATTTGCGCGTCCAATGGAGCGCAATACGTGAAAATAAAAATTTTTTCAAGCAAATTCAACTTTGCGCGTCAAATATAGTGTTGGGTCTGCAATCACCATACACTCAACTTTACGACACCCAAAGTTTTAAAAAATGCGAAAAAACTGGAACCGTATTTTGAAAATTCAAACTTTTTAAACGTGCGCGTCATATACAGTGTCGGGTCCGCAATCACCATGCCCTCAACTTTAGAACACTTTAAAGCGCAAACTTCAAAAAAACTCACTCTGTCAACGACAACTTGACACTGCAAACCGCAGAAACGACGAGGCACAGTACAATGGTGACGACTGGATATCTGGCGACAGTGGAGCCAATTTTGTAGCTCAATGCGTTCCATATCCGAGTCACTCGTGACGTTTCGTTTTTTGTGCCCATTTTTCTGCAAAAAGGGCTTTAAATTATTACCCATCATCATTTAAAATCGTATCTTTATTTCCACTCGGCACGAATTTTGACACAGTTGAAAATGAGTGGGACCGTAATCCATTCAACGAGAGAGTGGCAGCAAATAAGAGATCATTGCTTTTTTGTGTTGATCACTCTTCGATGAATAAGATTGAGCAACAACATGTTGCATGGATTACGGTAGCACTCATTTAAGCTGTGTCAAATGTCGTGCCGAGATATATTGATGGACCGATGCTAAGAAGAGGGTAATGCAATACACATTGCACGGTGTCCAGGATTTGAAATGTGGGCGGGGCCTAATTTGCTGGCGCGTCAGCAAACTTTCATGGCGCACTTTCGGTGCTTGCGCATTTTTCAACTCTCGCATTTTTTTATTGATTTTATTATTTTTCTTTCAATAAAACCTGTTTTTCTTTGTAAAATGTATGTATTGTATCTTTTAATACCATTAAATTGCCCAAACTTCCATTTTCGTAAATATCATCCTTATATATAAAATTCCGTTTGGGTCTGTAACTGAGTTTCTTGGTGTGTCTGTTTCCAAACTGCATGGCGGAAGCGAACTGAGCGCCCGAGACCAACACAAAAACTCGAACCTGCGTCGTTCGTTGGAAATGCAAGCGCTTAACCATCTGCGCCACAGGGCACACGCAAGAAATAAATGAAAAAGTAATTTAAAAGAAAGTGAAGAAAAAAAATTCTTAGAAATGAAAAGAAATCAAAAGTAGCTTTTGATGCAGCCAGGCTTGTTTATCCTGCAAAAACACCAAAAAACTCGAAACGAATATTTCGAAATGGTGGCTGAACCAAATTCGACGTTCTTAGGCTTAAAAAAGGGCAAATTATCATTACCTACCTTTTCTTTACCTACTTTTGTTCAGTTACCTACCTTGATCATTACCTACCATGATCTTTACCTACTAAAATCGAAAACGCTCTTTACCTACTTTATCACTACCTACCACAATCTTTACCTACCTTCATCACTACCTACCTTCATCATTACCTACCGTGATCTTTACCTACCAAATGCAAAAACGTTCATTACCTACCTTTAACAATATCGCATTGTTTAAAAAATCAGACACATTTATGGAAAGTTATTACATGTTTCTCCGATGTTTTTTTGTAAGAATTCGCAATTTTTCAGAAGAGAAACATATTTAGAAAAACGTCCTTCTGAAGCACAAATTTTGCTGTGGAAATTTGGAAGTTTTTTTGTGATTTTTAACGTTTTACATGTACAGTACCGGACAAAAAAGATATCATATTTTGGTTTTTGAGTATAACTTTTGAATGGCGAGGGTTACGGTTCTGAAAATTTGCATGAATCTGTCCCGTAATGTTTTTTACAAGCTCCAAAAATGGATTTGGTCATTTTTGAATACTGCTAATTAAAAAAAAAAATTGCAGATGCCAAATTTTCGACCCAAAAATTTTTTTTTTCAGATTTTTCAATACTCGAAATATATTTTTAAAATGAAGTTTCAAAACTAAAAGTATGATTTTAGTTGACTATGGGTCGATCGGACAATTTTCAGCTGACTTACAGCAGTCCAAATGAGTAAGTCAACTTTAACTTTTATTGAGGATCACCAAAACCGAAGAAAATTAGGACAAATTAGATGAAAACTGTTAAAAAACCAAGTTTATTTGGTTTTGTTTGGTGTTGGTGATTCTCAATAAAAGTTAAAGTTGACTTACCCACTTGGACCCTGATATTCAAAGTGCTGTAAGTCAACTGAAAATTGTTCGATCGACCCATAGTCAACTAAAATCATACTTTTAGTTTTGAAACTTCATTTTAAAAATAAATTTCGAGTATTAAAAAACCAGAAAAAAACATTTTTTGGGTCGAAAATTTGGCATCTGAAATTTTTTTTTAATTAGCAGTATTCAAAAATGACCAAATCCATTTTTGGAGCTTGTAAAAAACATTACGGGACAGATTCATGCAAATTTTCAGAACCGTAACCCTCGCCATTCAAAAGTTATACTCAAAAACCAAAATATGATATCTTTTTTGTCCGGTACTGTACATGTAAAACGTTAAAAATCACAAAAAAACTTCCAAATTTCCACAGCAAAATTTGTGCTTCAGAAGGACGTTTTTCTAAATATGTTTCTCTTCTGAAAAATTGCGAATTCTTACAAAAAAACATCGGAGAAACATGTAATAACTTTCCATAAATGTGTCTGATTTTTTAAACAATGCGATATTGTTAAAGGTAGGTAATGAACGTTTTTGCATTTGGTAGGTAAAGATCACGGTAGGTAATGATGAAGGTAGGTAGTGATGAAGGTAGGTAAAGATTGTGGTAGGTAGTGATAAAGTAGGTAAAGAGCGTTTTCGATTTTAGTAGGTAAAGATCATGGTAGGTAATGATCAAGGTAGGTAACTGAACAAAAGTAGGTAAAGAAAAGGTAGGTAATGATAATTTGCCCTTTTTTAAGCCTAAGAACGTCGAATTTGGTTCAGCCACCATTTCGAAATATTCGTTTCGAGTTTTTTGGTGTTTTTGCAGGATAAACAAGCCTGGCTGCATCAAAAGCTACTTTTGATTTCTTTTCATTTCTAAGAATTTTTTTTCTTCACTTTCTTTTAAATTACTTTTTCATTTATTTCTTGCGTGTGCCCTGTGGCGCAGATGGTTAAGCGCTTGCATTTCCAACGAACGACGCAGGTTCGAGTTTTTGTGTTGGTCTCGGGCGCTCAGTTCGCTTCCGCCATGCAGTTTGGAAACAGACACACCAAGAAACTCAGTTACAGACCCAAACGGAATTTTATATATAAGGATGATATTTACGAAAATGGAAGTTTGGGCAATTTAATGGTATTAAAAGATACAATACATACATTTCCGTTGGAGCACATGTGGGAAAACATGAAGAATTTATGCTTTTTTTCCCGAAAAACATGAAAAATGCGTCAAAATTTGAATTTCGCGCGAAAAAATCCAGTGGGGCGCGTTTGCTCGGCTCCGCCCACATTTCAAATCCTGGACACCGTGCATTGAGTGATTTTTGACAGACAAAAGAAGGAATGTTCGGCTAATAGCCATCGAATTGGGGACATGTGCCAAATTCATTTGTCGAAAACTTGTATGTACGTACGTCTCAATTAAATATGACGGCAAAATATGTATTTAAATGCAACAACCACCATTACCAAGATCATCCGTTTTTGATTGTTTGCGCAACAAGTTTTGGGTTTTATTCGTCAAAACTTGCACTATTTGCGCGTAAATTACAGTGCCAGGTACGCAATGCATCATACTTTACGACACTTCGCTCAAAAATATTTTGTTTTTGAAAAAGCCGTTGGATTACTGTAGAAAATAAAATTTTCCTTAATTTTGCGCGTAAAATTCGGTGTCTAAAAATTTGAGAAATGTTTGAAATTTGACTTTTAAAATGAACCCGGTTGTGTTTCTTTAATATTAAAGTTTTTGTCAAAAAATTCGAATTTTTCTGCAGACACCGAATTTGACGCGCAACGTGAAGGCTCAATTAAATTTTTACAGTAACCCCTGGGTTTTTCGGCAATTTTCAGCCATTCAACGTATAAATCTGCCCGGAAAAGCCGTTGAATTACTGTAAAAAAATAGTTTTTGCACTTTGCGCGTCATGTTCGGTGCCTGCAGAAAAGTTCGAAATTTGACTTTATAATACACTCTAATGGGTTATTTTATTATTGAACACAATTTTGTTTTAAAAAACCAAAAATAACGTTTTTTTTTTAATTCGAATTTTTCTGCAGACACCAAATTTGGCGCGCAAATTGAAGGCTCAATTCAATTTCTACAGTAATCCCTTGGAGCCATTAAACGTATAAATCTGCCCGGACAATCCATTGGATTACTGTAGAAAAACAAATTGTAAAAAAAAAAGGAAATTGCGCGTCATTTACAGTGCCGTGTACGCAATGCACTTTAATTTACGAAATTTAGCTCAAAGAAAGCGTAAATGAAAAAATTAAACAGAAATGCCAAGATAATCAGTTTTTGGCGATTTGCCCGAAAAAAAGTTACAACAAAAAGGCAAAAAAAAAGGTTTTTCCGCCTCTCTTCATTGTTCTTAAATCAGAGAAATTGAAAGAGAGAAACAGTAACAGAAAAATGTGTCTTGCCGTCCTCGACGGGGTCATTTGTCATGAACGATTTTGAAGGAAAAATGGGCGTGGTCAGTTGGTCGGTTAATTTGTGACGTCAGCAGTTTGAATTTGGCAAATTGAATAGTAGTTTAATGGGCATTTAAAAATACGCTCCTGGTTTTTTGATCAAAATTGTGTTTTTTTTACAAACCTGCTGCGGACAAAAAATATTTTGCCCGTCAAATATAACGCTTTTGGGTTAACGGTGTTTGCGTACTTTTTTCATTTTCAAAAGTAATCCAACGGGTTTTTCGGGCACATTTGGGGTTGAAAAATCCGAAAAATCCAAGGGATTACTGTAGAAATTAAATTAAGCCTTCATTTTGCGCGTCATATTCGGTGTCTGCGAAAAAAAAAATGTATTTTTATTGTCCATTCGTGAAGAATGCAAGTGCGCTCCACGAAACTTAGTACTTCGTGGATTTCATTTTCGTCGCCAAATTATTTCAATTCACGTGTAAATTCAACGTGAAATGAAATAATTTGGCGATGAAAATGAAATCCACGAAGTACTAAGTTTCGTGGGGCGCACTTGCTTTTTTCGCGAATGGACAATAAACGAAAATTGTTTTTAATAAAGAAAAGGTAACCAAAAATAGAGCACATCGGCCAGGAATTCAAATTTTTCTGCAGACACCGAATTTCACGCGCATTTTCATTTTCTACAGTAATCGCAGTTTTTCGGCCGGCTAGACAGTTTTCATACATTTCCAAGGTTGGAATGGAGTGGAGAAAAGGAAAAAACACAAAAATTTTTCACTACGTCGCCTCGTCTCAAGTTTCAGTATTTATCCGTCTTTCTAGAGACACCGAAAAAAAGGAACCAGACAGGAATTTTGGGGCAAAATATCAGTAAACAAAAACTAGACATTTTAAAACGAGAGGAAACTATCAAAGACCAGAAAAGAGAGTGCACTTAAAGGGGGTGCCAACTTTCTGGGGAAACTTGCTTAAAATATACTCTTGGGTGGGGGATTTACGAATATCACATTGAAATCGCACGAAAAAAATTCTCTGATTTTTTATGATTTTTACAAAAAAAAATAGAAGACCACGAGGAGTACACGAAAATCGTGGCCGTGGACTAGGAAAACCCGCGGCCGCGCTTCTAGAAAGATCCATTTTCACCAGAATTATTTATTCTTCGTGCAGTTTTCCTCGTTTTTATTATCGATTTTCGATAAACATGCTCTAATCGCATATTATAATTTTAGATAATCGCGAAAATACAGTTTAGTCATGAAAATCGAAAAATCGATATTCGCCTTTCGTTCGATTCATCGTTTTAAATAATTTCTTGTGAACATTTATTGTTCAAATATAAACTACAGATAAAAGAGTGAACTTAATGCGGAATTGAGCAGGAACAGGGACAAAAAAGGAAGGTATGAGCATTTTTGTTCCGAATTTGTTTTATCGTTATTTTTGTGATCAACGCGTTAATTTGGTATTTTAAAACACGAAATGATTTTTTTAGATTATTTCCCAAAGATTAAGGCAAAAAAAGGAGAAAAAGACGGGAGAAAAATGTTGAAAAAGAAAATGACGTTTGAATTTCGCGCCAAATCGTGTACTCCTCGTGGTCTTCTATTTTTTTTTGTAAAATTCGCCAAAAATCAGAAAAATTTTTTCGTGCGATTTCGATGTGATATTCGTAAATCCCCCACCCAAGAGTATATTTTAAGCCACTTTCCCCAGAAAGTTGGCACCCCCTTTAAATAATTAAAATTAAACATCAAAAGGTGACGAATTCTGGCGCGAGGAAGGAAAAAATCGCAAATTGAAAAGTCTGGCCCCCAACTTTTAACCACTACATTTATATACATACTGTAGTGGAATGGATGACAAACAGACGTAGAGGTCAGCGAAAAAGTGTGTAATTCGTTCTCGCTACAAACTGGAAACAAACCGCAAAAAAGGAAAAGGAAACGTATAAAAGTATCGAAAATCTTGGCGTTGGCGCTAAACTTTACACAAAAACTATATACTCGGAAATTTTCGAAGAGAATGACTGTTGACCGACAAAAAATTCGACGAACGAGAAGAATTAGACATTGAGAAGAAGGAGAAAATAAAATGTGTGTGTCTGTATTTTTTGTTGTTAATTCAGGTCATGTGGTTCGGGTTTTCTAGTACCTGCTGGATAGCTGCCCCTTGCTGGGGAAACAGTATAAATTTCAAAATTCGGGGAATAAGCTCCGCCCCTTTTGCAATTCAAGCCTGCGGCAAAACAGCGCCGCAAAAGGGGCTGAGCTTGTTCTCCGGTTTTTTTTTCAAATTGTGTTTATTTTATGAAATAAAATGATCGTATTTTACAACAAAAAACCCGTAAAAATTGAAACTTTCATCAATATTTAAATTGGATTTTTGTAGTTTTTGTGTTTTCAATCGAGTTACTTAAATATTTGCCAATTTTCGATCGGTTTTTCTGTAATTTTAACAAATTATTTTGTGTTAAGGAACGAAATCCACTTACGAAGATCCAATATCCTGCAGTTTTTGACTGCGGTGTTTTTACGAGAAGAGGATAATGCAAAAATCGATTTTTAAAAAACTTTCATCTTCGCCGATTCGTCGTAAATTTAGCAATCTAAAATCAATAATCAATTTCATAAAAACAAGAAAAAGATTACAAAAATGGTAGATTTTTATCGATTTTTCGGATTTTTTGTCCAATTTCGATCCGAATGCGATATTTATCAATCTAAATAGAATCAATAATTTATGTTTTTTAGCGGAAAAAAAATCGGAAAAACTGTAATAATTAAGGCAAAAGCATACGAAAAAAAACAAACCAGTGGGCGGAGCTTCGTAAATAAATCCGTACGAAACGGCAGTACGCCAACACCCTGCGCCAATTCAAATAAAGCGGCGATACAATGCACTCAATTTTACGACGATTTTCCTCAAAATGCACGACGCGGGGTACCAAGTAGCGCAGAAATCGCGAAAAACAAAATTTCATCTAAAATTCCAGTCTGATATGAAATTGACACATGGTTCGACGTCAAAAATAAGCGAACAAACAAACAAAAAACATTGGTGTCATGAGATGACCATCGATGACGAATTTCTACCAATTCTCATCCCCTCCATTCGTCAAACCGAGGTCATTTCCTTCTTTCTTGACGATGGGTTATGGGTTTCTAAGTGGACTGATGGGTGATTTGAATGGTATAGATTTTTAATGGATTTTTTAAAAGGAAATCAAAATTAAGCGTATTTTTTTCGTATCATGATCGGTTTTTCCTTCCATTCCAGCGTTGAACATATTTGGGAGCATTCGAAAAAAGAAGCGCAGAAGCGGGCCGCTGAATCGAAAAGAATCTGAAAATTAAATAATGATTTGGCCTAAAAATATCGAGTTTTCAGCGATCTCTGATTTTTGATCATTAAAAATCAACAAAGGTGTTTTGACACGCTGAAACTAAAAAAAAACATAGTAAATTTGGAGGAAACTCAGAAAAATTGGGAAAAAACGAGAAAAAAAATGAATAAAAACAACAAAAAGTCGATTTTTCTTAAGAAAAACCGTGCACGGGGCTTGCAAAAAAGCATGCGGTACTTGCAAAATGTGAAATTTTTTCGAAAAATCGTGCACTTTTTTCGCCTATTTTTTTCCACAATTATTGATTTTTTTTTTCGCATTTTCTAATTTCTTTTAATTTTTATTTAATTGTGAATTTTCTGTCATTTTAATGCAGTTTAATTCAGAAAAATGGAGGAAAATTCATTCGAATAGGCCAATAAATGTAAATTTATTCAGATAAATATTTAAATAGCGCCTCAAAATGGATCCAAACATGTCGTCGAACAGCCTGCAGCATGATAGAGTAACATTTTCAGTTATTTAAAACTCCAAATATGAATTCAGAAATGGATTCGAATGTTTCCGGCAAGCGTGTCCGAGAAGGACGCCTCGGCGAAATTTCTAATTCGCTCAATGTTCGTCGCGTTTTCCGTGATCATAAAGCGCAGAGAACTGCTCGACGCAGCCTGCTTTGCCACCAATCACATCACTGGTAAGTGCCAATTAAAAATTTTGCAAATAAAATGATTTCCAGACAACCTAAAAGCCACAACGCTCAGCTTCCAAAACCCGACGTCCGAGAAAATCTCGCAACTTCTGCGCAGCGCCGGTGAAGCGCTGAAAGAGGGCTATCTCAAGGAAATTGCGTTGGTAATTACGGAAAATCCGATGGAAGACGTGGCATTGGAGGTTTACACGTTTCGCGTGCACTACGATGAGCAAGGATTTCCGACCGCGGTTCTCGGCATGAACAGTGAAGAGGGACAGGGAGCTGTGAATTCGAATGTGAATCTTCAAAAAGTGGCGAAATTCGATTTCCGAGGCACCGCTTCGGTCCGCGATCAGCTTGTATTGTTGGTGAAGAGTTTGCACGCGTTGACCCAGAAGATTTTGAAGCCGTTGCCAGAGAAGAGGTCGTTCAATTTGCGTTTAGAGTATATGCCACGTAAGTTGTTCATTTTCTAGCTGTGCAACAAATGGAGCACAGCCGGCTGCCAGCTCCGCAGGATATAGTAATGCTCCCGGACACGTCATGGTCAAAAAATTTTGAAAAGAACGAAATTCAGAAATTAAGAAAAAAAAATACGTTTTGACAATATTTCTGAATTTTCGCATTTTTCAGAAAAAAAAATTTCAACTCCTGTCGCCGAATGTCTGAAGTAATGAATTTATTCAACTAAAAATGCCACCAACAAAGCTCACCGAAGCTCTCGCAGATCCGAATCAAAATTTTGTCAACTAATTTGACAGAAAATCCAAGGCACACCGAAGCTTTCATTTCAAAAAAAAAAAATAAGAAAAAAGTGAATACTTGGGTTTTGTTCTTGGTATGTTTTTTGAACGCGCTTCATGGAGAATTCGACAAAATTCACCAGAAAACAGGCTTCTTGCCGTCAGAAAAGCAAACATTTGAATATTTTGCATGGAAAATAATTCAGCGAACCTCGATTTTTTACGGTCATCCGAAAAAAAGTTTCCCTTGAAAGCCATGTGGAATCTGTAAAAACCGTCAATCGGAAAACTTGGAGAATGCTCCTATTAACCTGAAACTGAAAAATAATGTCAAAAACACTTTGGGCCTAAATATCAACTTAAAAAATTTTCAGAAAAAATCGATCTGAGAATGTCCATGAGTATTTTTGACATTATTTCCCAAATTTTCAGGCCAATCAGGGCATTTCCTCACAGTTGTTTCTTTTTTTCTACTTCCCCCTAAATATTCCCATTTTTCCTTCCAGACACCCCCGACACCAAGTCAGTTTCCGGCTTCACCGACGCCGATCACTTCTACACCCCGCACAATGACATGCAGATCGCCACCATCGGTCACCTTCGTCCCGGACATCATGCCGCTCTACTCGATTGCAATAGCGTGTTCATCGAGGATTCGTTCGGCGCCGAGACGACACTGAAACGTTACAATGATGTGTTCGCGAAAGATCTGGAATCGGCCAGTGTTTTGCAGCACAATGAGCTTTACTCTTCGTTTGCCGACGAAAGTAACGCGAAGATCCCAGAAGTTACGGCAGAGCGTTCTGAGCCGGAGGATGGTTCTGAGGACAAGTTGGCGGTGAGTTGATTGTTTGTCGAACCATAGAACCGGTAGAAAAAAAATATGTGGAACTGGTAGGCGAAACTGCGTGGAACTGATAGAAACAAAATCCATGGAACGGGTATTTTTTTCGTTATTTTTCATGCATTACTGGCTATTAGCCTGTCTAAAAAGTAGTACAGTATTTATGAGACGAACTATATAAAGGAACTGACTAATTTTCGGAGGAAATTGGTTTAAAGTGTAGTTTTGGTTCTACTGCCAGTTCGCCAAAATGGTCAAACGCGCTCCACTGAACTCAACGTTATGCGATTTTCATTTTGGTTTCCAACTTATTTCATTTAACGTTGAATTTACACGTGAAGTGAAATAATTTGGAGACCAAAATGAAATTCGCAGTGTTGAGTTCAGCGGAGCGCGTTTGACCATTTTGGCGGGCCGACAATAAAAATTACATTTTCGTGTACTCCTTTTAGATGTTTTACGAAAAAATTTTTCTGTAAAATTCGCCAAAAAATCAGAACAAAAAATGTTTATGTGCGATTTTAATGCGATATTCGTAAATCCTCCAAATAAAGCTGAACTTTAACCGAAAAGTTGACATTTCCATTTTTTTTCCTTTTCATTTTCAAAAGTACGCAATCACCGTGTCCGAATTTTTCCAGACTACCATCGGAAATATGGATCTGGACGCGTCACAATCTACGCCAAAAGATGTGAAACGAGGCGGTAAGCGTGCTCGTCGGCACCAAAAGCCGAGTGCTCATCCGTATTCGTAAAAAATAGATTTTTCAAATATTTTTCCCAACTGTGTGTCATTTTCATCATGTGTCATCATCATCATCATTTTTAATGGGATTATTTAGGTCCCCCTGAATTTGTTATAAATACTGTGCATTTTGTTTTGTCTAGGAAGTAAATGTTTTTTTTTTCTGCACAGCAGGATTATTATATTTATCACGTTTCTCGCAAGTTCCCGAACTTTCTTGACCTTTTCCCTTCGGTTTATCATCATCACCAGCTTTCCATTTTATGATATGTGCAGATATGGGCGTCAATCTATACTTGTCGATTTGTAAGCATTTTGGTGGGCGGGGCCTAAAAGTGGGCGTGACCATAATGTAATTATCATCAAGATTTGGAGCAATTATAATTAGGAAAGATTATTCATTAGTTTTGACGTCTTCTATTCTGAAAATTCGAACCTGAAATAAATGGAGCAGAATTATTGCGACTCGCCATTCCCCACACCATTTTACTCGTATTCTGCATTCCCCTACTGGGAGAATTACTACGATTACAGTAATACAGCTCTTTTTCAAGACTGGAATCTTATGACAGGATTTACAGGTAATTTTTTTTTAATTTAATTATTACTAGAACTAAAGCATTTACCGTTTTTCAGACACACCTCTTCCACCCAACCCTTCATTTGACGCTTCCCCGTTCTGGTGCTCACCGAATTCCGCGTTTTCCGAATCCCCTGGATTCACTCCAGATTTTTCCTCATACATGACTGAAAACTCACCGCAAACTTCAAAAACGCCAGAATCTTGTAGCGAAAAGTCGGAAAATTCGAAAAATCCAAGAAGTTGCACAAACTGCCAAACCACAAAAACGTGCAGATGGAGAAATGTGACCACACAAGTGCTTTGCAAGTGAGTTTTTAATTTCGAGAAAGCGTTTTAAAATGTGATAATGTCGAAAAAAAAAAGCGGCGACCTACCGTACCCCAAATAGGGTTGAGACCAATGGCCACACCTCTTTTTTTCTCATGATTTTTGTTTTGTTTATTAGTTTACTTGCAAGAGCCGATAATTGCCAACCAACATTCGCCAGTCATAAATGCTAATTTTTACCGATTTCGTGACGCCTATTCAAAATAATTTGTCACATTTTTTAATTACTGAACACCTATTATTGATCTATTTCACATTTGTGTTTTTCAATTGAGTTGCATCATGAAAAAATGCAACTTCACCCACTTAAAAAATTGCGTGCGACCATTCAATCACAGTGTTATTTTAAGAGATGCAGCAAGAAAAGTGTTTGCAGACTCATTTTGCATGATGCAACTCTATTGAGAACACAATAAAAACGCACAAAAATTTTATTCCAAAAGGAGTACACCAGGTGGCGCCAAATTAAAATGCATTATTGTGTTTTCAATCGACTTGCGACATGAGAACGCGAGACTCCGCCCACTTTTTTGTGCGCGACCACGCGAACACAGTGATATTTGAAGAGACGCAGACAGGTAGCGCACAAATAAGTGGGCGGAGTCTCGCGTTCTCATGTCGCAAGTCGATTGAAAACACAATAAAATTTTATTTTTTTAAACATTTTCTCAGAATTTTTCTATTTTTGTGCACAAAATAATTTTTTTGTGTTTCCAGCGCATGTTTCGTCTACACCCGAAAATACCATAAACCACGGCCGTCCTCAGCGGTGATCGCCTACCAATCTCGAGTGCAAAGTGACGGAAAAATGAAAAACAGCCGGAAAACAAAGAAGAGTTATAGTGGTCCGTACTAATTTTCTAATTACCGTAAAACCTGTAATTGAAGTACATGTACTTCTATTTTTCAAACCCCCCAAATGGGTGTACTTCTAATACAGGTGTACTTCAATTACAGGTTTTACGGTAATCTCAATTATTTAACTTTTTTTTTTTGTTGTTGAATTGGTCTCGATTGTCTTTTTTTTGTTGTAAATAGAGATTTTTTTAGGAATTATTTGCTATATAATAAAAAATTAAATAAATTTACTCGTTTTGTTTACCAATGATTTCAAAATACACGTTTTTTTAGCAGAAATAGCCTAATATCTTGTGTATTAGGCCGGTTTGATGTCTGCGCAGTGCGCACTACTCTGGGAATTTTCGGCTGCACCCAATTCGACACATATTTGCCGTATTCGACGGCTTAAACCTGCGCACATCACCGGTTAGGCGCGAGCTGTGCGTCAGTAAACACGGCTATTAGCCAAATAGCTGCCTATATCTACACCAAAATGCCCACAGTACGGCCATGTACACAAGATATTAGGTTAATGATTATTCCAAAGAGTTACGAGATTTCAAAAATTGTCACTCACATAAAAAATGGGGCTCTTTTGGAATAGAAATTCGACAAAATTGAAATGTCACGTTTTGGAAATTGCGTGAAAATAGAAACCCACGAAATAGAAATGTAATAAATCAGAAACGTAACAAAATGGAAACGCGTGAAAACAGAAATGTGTCGAATTTGAAGTAAAATGGCAATGGAGCGCGTTTGCGAGATTTTGTCGAATTTCTATTCCAAAGGAGCCCCAAAAAATTCCGCCTAATTTTTGTTTTGTTTCAAAACCTTTAAAAAAATCAAGTTTATTCTCCCTTAAATTAAAAAAAAAAATTACGCACACAAGTACCCTTTAATCAGTGGCATCCTCTTCCTCATCATCATCGTCCTCAGTCATTTTCTCAAACGCAAATTGCTCCAACTGACTAATCAACTTTTCCACTTTCGCCTTCAACGTGGCACTCATCACGTGTTTCAGACTATATGTAAGTGGAATAATATGCGAAAAAACGTATTGCGGAAACGTCTCAATCGCGCCGGGGCGTTGATTCCGAACCAGCACTGCCAAATCTCTAATGTTCGGAATTTCAGCGGCACGCAATTTTTCAATGGCTAGCGCGGCGACGATAAATGATCCGGCTCGACCGGCTCCAAAGTTGCTCACGACGCCGATAGAGGCTTCCGCGTCCTAAAAGATTCCATTAATGATGTGTTCATAATGATGAAGGGGAAATTTCTACTTTATTCACGTAAAACGAGAGTAACCGTACCCATCGTGGCAAGACATCATTTTGTCGAAAAAATGAGGTCTCGCCACGATTTGGGTACGGCCACTCTTTTCACGCGAACAAAAATAGAAATGTGTTGGGCGGGTGATTTATGAATATCCCATTAAAATCTCACAAATAATCTGATTTTATCTGACTTTTGACGAAATTTAGAACAAAAAAAATTAGAAGACATCCAAAAGAAGTACACGAAACGGGGGCAAAATCAAACGCGTTAATTCTCTTCTTTTCACCATATTTCTCCTGTTTTTCTTTCATCCATTCTAATTTTTTACGTTTATTTTTGAAAAAAAATCGATATGGGGAAAAACCAGCGATTCGATATTTTTAATGTATTTTTACCAGTAATTCCCAAAGTTTTAGACCCATCGGAGCATTTTCGAGTCTTCGCAGAACTTGTTGCTGGTTTTTTAAAAATTTATTTTTCTATTTCACCTCATGTACTCCTTTTGGACGTACATAACATTTGCCAAAAATCAGTTTTTTTTTAAAACGATTCTAATGTAATATTCGTAAATCCACCGCCCAACACCACACACTAGGCAATTTTCCGAAAAAGATGACACCTCCCTTGAAAAGAAAAACATGTCAGAACTCACAATATCTGACTCAAACACACTCGCAGCCGTGATTGCCGGTCTGCCTGAAACGGTGGGAATCTTCGCGTCGGGCCAGAAATCGCAAATCTCCATCATTGCAAATGGCGCCTCCGCACAATCTTTTGGCACCACTTCATAGTACAATTGATCGTTAGTCTGCTCTTCGCTCCGTGGTACCGTTTTTCGGTTGTTCACGCGGATCGTTTTGTGCTCCACAAAATCCTCGGGAAAGTAGTCGTTGAGTGCCTTCTTGTCGAGCTCATCTGGCCCGAGAAGGACAAAGACTCTTTGCATTTTTTGCGCAGCGACCATTAGCCAAAATGCCTCCAAGCATTGCGGCTCGTCGCGCAGCGGCAATTGAGCCATAACGATTTTTGGGGTGATCTGGAATGAAAAAAACAGTAATCCTTATGCGTTTCGCTTCGCAAAATTCATTTACTTACATTAGGAGCCGAAACTATACTGCCATGATAAAAGAAGTCGGTATCATCGAGTTTGACCCTGTTCGCGTCGAGCAGCTCCAAATTGTCCGACTGGCACCATTCTCTATTTTTATCAAAAACAGTGCACTTGGCGAGATCCGGGTCCATTGCAATAATTGGTTTAAAGTCTTGATCGAGCACTTTTTTGAAATCAATTTTTGCAAATGCTTCAACCCATTTTTGTACCCCCTTTTCCACCTTTTGATTGTGTGTCGAATCAATTTGACTAGGCGCCGGACCAATCATGTTGCATGATGGTGTTTTTGACGGGGCAATCTTAATTTATTTAACATTTTTTAGAAAAACCGTTTTCAAAACCTGTCATTTCGAAACTGGTGAATTTTTGTACCGCGGTTTTTTTTTCGTTTTTTTATAGTTTTCAAAATGATTGGTTTCGAAGTGACTGGTTTTGAAACGTCCCAGAGCCAGCCCGTCATAAGTGGTGTGTTCGTCTGTGATTGAGAAATTTGAGAAAGTATCCAAATTTCGCTGGCGGTGTTTGCAGGCAGCCGGTTCCGTCAAAAAGAACGCGAGCGGTGCTCGATTTTTCGCAACTGCCGTACAATATTATTTAAACTTATTTTTTCAGATAACTTTTTTTAACTGTAGAAACTTTAATTTCATTTTATCCATTTTTCCGTTCGTACGTTCATTCGATTTTCAACCATTTTTTTTATGTTAATTCTGTTGAATTTGATTTTAAAAAACAAGCCTGCTTAACCGTCCAATCATGGCGATGTCGTCTGTTTGCTTTTAGGGTGTATGAGGTCACCATGACAGGAAATGGCAGCAGGCTTGTTTTGTATCGAATAATACATATTAAACCCAAAAATGGAAACAGAAAATTGTGGTAGTTTTTGTAAAAAGCGACACATTTTTATTGCCGAAAACATCAAGTGGCGACCTACAGTCACCCGGAAAGCACGATTTACAGAGTGATTCAGGTCACGCCTCTAAACATTTTCATCTTGTTTTTTCTCGTTTTTGCAAAAGCAATGTGGTCCATGCTCATCCATATTTGGGTTACGGTAGGTAGAGGCTTCACTTTTTGACAAAAACAAGGAAAAACAACATTAGAGAAGTGGCGTAAATAATTCCGTGAATCGTGTTTTTCGGGATACTGAAGGTTTCCGCTTTGTTTTTGTTGTTTAATTCTCAGTACAGAGCGCTGCAAACCCGCTCCCTTCGCACAGTGGTGGACGCGGCCACGTTGGCGACGAGAGAGTACCGATTTTTTGCTCTGATTTCTCTGAATCTCGCTCCAAATGCATGCGAAATTATTTGTTCGATTGGAGCCAGCTTTCAGCGTTTTATACCCTCCGCGTCCTCTTCGACGGAGCCGGCTGTCTGCAAACACCGCAAGCACAGTTCAATTCCAGATTTAAACCAGCCAGCCAGCACCACTCCTACGAACCTTGACAGCTTCATTCGCCGATGACTCCTCCTCCTTCCTCCCCCTCTTCTTCGCCGATCGCTTCTCTCTCGACGATTTCTTCTCCTTCTCCTTCCTATAAGCCTTCGCAGTGACCTCTGTCAAATCCACCACCGGTTTCGCCGGTTTTCCGCCGCCCGAATTTTTCGACGGTGAACGCGAATCCCTCTTTTCTTTCACGTTGTGCTCGATCGCTCTCTCGCGAGACAATTCTTTTGAAGGCATCGCCGATGCCGAAGACTTTGATCTCTTCTTCTTTTTGAACTTGTCCACGAATTTTTGCATCAGAGTTGTCTTCGATTTGTTTTTCTTCAGTGGATCTGTACGGAATGGGTATTTTGTGAGAAGGAGAAGAGGAAAGGCTCACTGGAAGATTGCATCTTTTAGCCGGCTTCTTCCGTCGACGAAGATTGATTGAAAACTGAAATAAAAAAATGGGCTTGCGGTTTGACTGATTGACTGAACTTTTACAAATATTCAAATCCACGCCATTAACATTTTTTCCAGGACACGTAAATAAATGCGGTGATCGTTTTGTTTTGTGTTTATTTTTTATTTTCAAACGATGAGATATTCTTACATTTTATCGCTGATTCTTCTAATTACTCCGGCTTTTTCGCTCGTCTGCAAATCCAATACCACTTTTAATTTGATACTTTCCGAAGACAAAAAGGCGTTTAAATCACGGCAATTCCACATTTTCTACGATAAACATTTTAAGGTATATATAATAATTCAAATGTATAAATATTTATATTCATATGGGCTATTCAGATTGGCCTGAAAATTTGGGAAATACTGCTCAGAAAATTAATTTTTAACATTATTTCCCAAATTTTAAGGCCGATTTTTTCGCCATTTTCCTTCCCATTCCAGCCAATTGCCGAGTTAATCAAATGCCAGATTGATGGCGCCAAAATCGTGAAACAGGTGATTCTGGAAGAGGTTTCGTCTAAATTGTCCTTGGAGCGCATTTGCACACTGAAAAAATACGAGGACAAGTTGAAAGATCCGCTAAAAAGGAATCGAATGTTTATGGCAACGATTAGCGAGCAGGAAAAGGTAAACCGAATAATTCAATAAAAATTAAAAAAAAAATAAAATTTTTGCTGATTCCAGTTCAAATCGCCGGCCACATGCAGCGCCCAGAATCAATTCAATGTGATGAGAACGCCGAACCACGAATGGGCGGTTCAAATTCGTGGGCACATCTCTAATGTTGTCCTGCCTATGGACAAAAATATAGGTACCATGTTTTCACGAGCGAAATCCAGTTACGAAGCTCCGATGTTCCGCAAGTCTCGCTGTGGAATCCATAAAATAGGAAAATGGGCTTGTTATCATGAAAAATTCATCAATTTCCGACCTCTGATCTGCCGTACATCGGAGCGTCGTAGCTAAATTTCACAAGTTCGCTCTAACGACAAACTTTTAGATCATTTTACCCGGGAATCGTTGGCTTTTGCACTCAACGCTTTATTTTTCGCCACTACCTATGGTATCGGCGATTCCGAGTTCAAAACTATTGGAGGCGCAACACTTAAGGAGGTTAGGCAAAACATACTTTTGGGCGAAAAAAACACCCTGAAAAAAACGTGGAACAAGCTCCGCCCCCTTTTGCAATTCAGAGGCCGTATTCATGAACATTTACCGTAAGGTAAATAAAAAAGTAAATGGGTTTTTTGAGGGAAATAATAAGCTTCACTATTTCTAAAACAATTCACGAATCGTTTATAGTGTCATGAACCACGTGCACATCGCAGAATTTTAGTTTTCTGTCAAAAAGATCATTTACCATTTCCATTTACCGTACGGTAAATGTTCATGAATACGGCCTCAGTACTGCGTCACGTGTGCCGCCGTAGAGGAAAAGGAGCGGATCGGTTTTGCCAGGGTCTCCATATGTTGTGTTGTCAAAGTATAAGGACAGTTACTACTTAACACAATTTATTATAAGATCTGTGCCGGTATAAACCTGGGCGCACTTCACTACAAATAAGGGCTTTACAGGAAAGTGTTGGGGAAAAGGGGATAATAGTAATATAGCGTACTCGCCAATCGAGTAGTATAATAGTGGGAAGAGTTACAACAATAACATAATGAATGTGAGTTGATCACGGTAATTTTACAGAAGCGCCCCCCACACCACTACTCTCCCCCCACAACCGGAATAGGCCCCCCATCAGTTCATTTTTAGTCCCGACTCAGGGTGGGGGGGGCACTTGTGTGAGGGGGGTGCTTGTGAAATGTCACCATTACAGAAGTATCCCCCCATAACTGAGAGGGGGGTTGATTCTGAAAGCATAGGTAATCTTTCAGAAGCGCCCCCACAACATTTCATTTTCGCCCCCCTCAGGAAAAATACAGAAGAGGCCCCCACCACGGATTTCATGAAAACTTCATAAATCTGCTGGGTTTTTTTTTATTTTAAAAGTAACTTACATGTTTCCCTGGCGATAAGCTCACATTTATGGATCAATTGGTATAGATATTATATAGATATACTCGGTATAAAACGCTGAAAACTCGCTCCAAACGAAAAAAAAATTCACATGCATTTAAAGTGAGGTTTAGAGAAATCAGAGCAAAACATCGGCCACGGCTCTCTCAATTTTCTGCACTCTCTCGTCGCCAACGTGGCCGCGTCCATCAACGTGCGAAGGGAGCGCGTTTGCAGCGCTCCGTACTGAGAATATAGATGGATCTTTATAGGGCCGCAGATAAACTTGAGAAACATCGTTTTGCCACGTACGATGGTAAAATGAGAAATAAAATAGAAAAAAGGATTATGAAAATACGTGTATGTATTGCCACGCATTTAAATGTCACGTTTATATTATATTTCTCTATAATAAATTATTTTTACGTGAAACTTTTATTTTAATCTTGAGGGGGGCTCTTCTGGGGGTTTCCCGTGGGGTCCTGAACTGTAATGTTGGGGGTGCTCTTCTGTAATTTTACCGTTGATCACTAGCGATAGACGCAGACAACGAGAGAAAAATAGTTCGCGCTGCCGCTTGAAACTAAGATCAAAAATAATATTGTCGGCCCGCCAAAATGGTCAAACGCGCTCCGCTGGACTCAAAGCTATGCGATTTTCATTTTGGTTTCCAAATTATTTCATTTCACGTATAAATTCAACGTGAAATGAAATAATTTGAAAATCAAAATGAAAATCGAATAGCGTTGAAATCAGCGGAGCGCGTTTGACCATTTTGGTGGGCCGACAATAATATCTTTGTGTGATCTAACAACACACAACCGGTGTGCCTTATCGACAAAGGTTCGACAAATTTGTCGATAAATTTCTCAAAGGTTTTCGTCGAAATTTATCGACAAAAAATCGACAAATTCGACAAAAATTCGACAAATTTGTCGACAAAAATTCGACAAAAAATTTCTACAAAAATTCGACAAATTTGTCGACAAAAAATTTCGACAAATTGGCTAAATAATGCAGCGCGCAATTTCGAAGTGTTGTTGTAGAACTGCAGAAGACATCAAATTTTACAATTCTATTTCGGATAGCTGTATTCCGGGCAGTTTTTTCGGGGGTGCCACGGTATAGAACTCGCACGGAGTAGAACTGCCACGGAATAGAACTGCACGGTATAGAACTGCTACGTTATAGAACAGAACGAAATAGAACTGCACGGAATAGAACTGCACGGAATAGAACTCGTACGGAATAGAACTCATACGAAATAGAACTCGTACAAAATAGAACTCGTGCGAAATAGAACTCGTACGAAATAGAACTGGTATGAAATCGAACCAGATAGCTGCCAGACAGCTGCCAGACAGCCGCCAAATAGCCACCAAATAGCCGCCAAATAGCCACCAAATAGCCACCAAATAGCCACCAAATAGCCACCAAATAGCCACCAAATAGCTGCCAAATAGCTGCCAAATAGCCGCCAAATAGCCACCAAA
Organism: Caenorhabditis japonica; assembly: GCA_963572235.1. NCBI lineage: Eukaryota > Metazoa > Nematoda > Chromadorea > Rhabditida > Rhabditidae > Caenorhabditis > Caenorhabditis japonica. The sequence continues at coordinate 16,683,684 of OY754343.1, read as the reverse complement.
TAGCCACCAAATAGCCACCAAATAGCCACCAAATAGCCACCAAATAGCCACCAAATAGCTGCCAAATAGCTGCCAAATAGCCGCCAAATAGCCGCCAAATAGCTGCCAAATAGCTGCCAAATAGCCGCCAAATAGCCGCCAAATAGCTGCCAAATAGCCGCCAAATAGCTGCCAGGTAGCCGCCAAATAGCTGCCAGGTAGCTGCCAGGTAGCTGTCCTCAGGAAATTTTTGGCGCGTTATGGCAAGATTCGGCGTCTAGGTGGCTAATAGCCACTGAAAATGGCTAATAGCCGCCTGAAAAGGCTAATAACGGGCGATAATGGCAACTAGCCGACAAATTTGGCTATTAGCCATTATGGCTATTAGCCGTCGAATATGCCGCTGAAAAGGGCTATTAGCCATTATTGGGTAATGTCGCCATCTATCAAAAATTCGTCTGTTGGAAACGCAGCTATAAAATGTTTACTTGCAACAATTAATGAAGACAGTATTCGCGCTTGCTCAGTGTTATTGCGACTTTTTCCAGCCACAAGATGACCGAAATTTGAAATGGAAAAATTTTGAAAATGATAGCCGACTAAAACGGCTAATAGCCATGGAAAACGGCTAATAGCCATCGAATATGGGGAGTGTGCCAAATACATATGGCACACGCCCCGAATCGGTGGCTATTAGCCGTTTTCAATTACTATTAGCCAAAAATTTCCTGAGTCTGGTACAGTGTGCAGTGTCGACACGAGATCGACAATTTTGTCGACAAATTTATCGACAAAATTATCGACAAATTGTCGACATTTTATCGATAAAAATTTGTCGCAATTTTATCGACAAAATGTCGATAAAATATTGGACATTTTGTCGACATTTTGTCGATAAATGAGTGTCGACAATAGTTGTTCCGACAATTTTATCGACAAATGAGGTTGAAATTTTCGCATACATTTAAATGTGATCATGCGGAATAATTTTTCAACAAAAAAAAAGAAACAAAAAGACATTTTTTTGTTTGCGTGATTCCATAAGAGATAGGATTATCCATCTATTTTTTGTCAATGTGTTCTGATGACGACAAGTTGAAGACCCACGGCGTGCTGGCCGGAACGTTATTGGCAATATTGGGTTCCGCTGAGTGTCTGCGTCTCTCCGGCGAGAGTTTCTACAAAACAACAATATCCTCTCACCCTGCTACTCTGCGTCTCATATTCGTATCAATTTAACGCAGATGAGTGGCTATGCAGCTAAATGCAGCCTACGGTAGAAAAATGGGTGCTACCCCGGAATAAAACTCGTTTGAAATAGAAATGTTGCAATATAGAACTTTCTTCGGAATAGAACTGTTTTGAATAGAACCGTTCGGTATAGAACTGAAGCAAAATATAAGTTTAACTAAATAGAACTGTTTTGGAATAAAAATGTCCCGAAACAGAACTGTAGCAAAATAGAACTACCTGAAATGGAGCTGTACAGGAAAAACCGCTTCGCGGAATTGAACTCAATAACTCACCATGTACAACTGAATACTTGTTCGAGCTGCTCTAGCTTTCCTGGGTCACTACATCTCCACTTCAGGCAGTTCTATTTTGCTACAGTTCTATTCTAAAACTGTTATATTTTGCTACAGTTCTGCTTTGGGACAGTTCTATTTAGCTTCAGTTCTATTTCACTACAGTTCTATTCCAAAACATTTATATTTCGAACAGTTTTATTTCGCTACAGTACTATTTTGCTACAGTTCTATTTCTAGCGAGTTCTATTTCGAGCGAGTTCTATTCCGGACAGTTCTATTCCGGACAGTTCTATACCGGACAGTTCTATTCCGGGTCATCTAGTGCCGAATAGCTGCCAAATAGCTGCCAAATAGCCGCCAAATGACTGCTAATTAGCTGCCAAATGACTGCCAGGTAGCTGCCAGATAGCTGCCAAGTCATGGGGACCAGTCTCCCCATGAAGGCTATACATACTTTCTATAGCCGACACCTCACGGGTTTCGACGTAGGCTATGCTTTGTAGAAGAGGGGCGGGCCGTCTACCTGTATTATCGAAAAATTTCGATAATTATCGATAATGCCGCGTCCAAAGCTCAAAAAATTCCTGAAATCAGGAGTTTTTTGCAGTCCAAAGTTCCACAAAAAATCCCAGAAAAAACAGGTGCGCACAATTGAAACCGGTGTCACCGTAGTTGCTTCGCTGCGAGACCTTCTATGTTTAAACTTGCATTTTCCCACAGTTGCTCAATTTTTTCTTTTTTTGCGGGAAAATTCAATTTCAAACACAGAAGGTCTCGCAGCGAAGGAACTACGGTAACATCGGTTTCAACTGTCACCGCCTGTTTTTTCTGGGATTTTTTGTGGAACTTTGGACTGCAAAAAACTCCTGATTTCAGGAATTTTTTGAGCTTTGGACGCGGCATAATGTCGAAAATTATCGAGGAATTCATCGAAACTGGTTTCGATAAAATTTCGATATTGTATTATCAAAAATTATCGAAAATGTTTCGATAATACTATCGAAAATAATTTCGATAATTTTCGATATTTTTTCGACACAAAATTTTCGATAATTTTTCGATAATTCCTCGATAATTATATCGAAAAATTTATCGAAGAATTTATCGAAACTGCTTCGAAAATCCACACTGGAATACACCATATGAATTTCCAATTCTTAAATTTTACCTTTTACGGAATCGGTTAAAAATATACATTTCACGCCCATCCCAAATAAATATACATTTTACGCCCTGGAATGCATTTTTTTGAAAACGATTCAACGACATTCCGAAATTACGAAGCGAGATATTTAGCGAGGAAATTTTATTGTCGGCGATTATCGACAAAATGTCGATAAAACACGACAAAATTTTGTCGATAAAATGTCGACAATTGTCGATAAATGTCGACATTTTATCGACAAATTATCGACAAAATTTTGTCGAATTTTGTCGATAATTTTGTCGATAACGGGTTTTGTCGATAATACGATGTCGACAACTGCACTCTGGTCTGGTATTATGGATTCGTGAATGAGCGATAAAACGCGGTGAATTGTGGGGCAAAAGTTGGCTGGTCTCGCCACGATTTTGACCGACTACGGTTAGCGCGAAAAATATTTTTTCTTCTTTTGTTTTTAATAAAAACGCGATTTTTTGCCTTTTGACTAGCATTTTTTCACTATTAAATTTTTTTGTGTAACCTGGAATGGGTAATTTCGTTTCAAAAACACATTTTGTTGAGAAAAAAACTATGAAAATGAGTTTTAATTTTAAAAAAAGAATAAAAAAAATATTTTCGCGCTAACCGTAGTCTGACAAAATCGTGGTGAGACCAGCCATCTTTTGCCCCACAATTCACCCGGTTTTATCGCCCATTCACGAATCCATAATAGCTGCCAGGTAGCTGTCTGGTAGCTGCCCTCTTGGAGAACGCAACCGGCTATACATAGTTTCTTGTACCGACAAATCACGGGTCCGCGATCGCTATCATTTGCATGAGATCGGCGCGGCAACCGATGTCGACTAGCAAGAAAATATATTTTGTCGAAATTTTTTGTCGATTTTTTGTCGACAAATTTGTCGAATTTTTGTCGACAAATTTATCGACAAAAACGACAAGTTCGAATTTTTGTCGATAAATTTGTCGACAAAATTTTGACAAATTCGACAAATTTTTTGTCGATAATTTGTCAAAAAGGGCATTTGTCGACAAATTTTTTTTCGATAAGGCACACTGCACACAACACACAACACACAACACCATATTTTCAGCATTATTTAAAAAAAAACAAGAAAAATCAAAAACCTATTACATAATTGCCAATTCCAGTCTCTTCTCAACCTCACTGCGATCATTTACATGGCAGTCCTTTTCGTCGGAGCTGTCGCTTTGGTCATCCTCCTCATCCTATTTTTCGCCAGACGACGTGCCACTGTTCGGAAGCGTGAAAGTGAAAAGAGCAAATTGTTGCGAAATCAGGCGAATAATAATTGTGACGATAGCTCGGTGGATATTGTCTATAATGATTGACATTTTTTTTTATTTTAAGATTGGAAAATAAAATTAATCAATTAATTACGTAACTTGTCAATTATTCATAGTTTTGCCACGAGATTGCGAAATATTGCTGTTTCCTGAAAAAAAAAATTGAAAATTTAATATTTTCGAGTTTATGAAAAAAGTGACGAGTTAAGAAAAATGGAAAAATGCGCAATATCCCCAGCGTTGAGACCCTGACAATATCGATAAATTTTTAGGACAAAATTATTCGGGGGTACTACGGTATAGAACTTGCACGGAATAGAACTGCTACGGAATAGAACTGCGCGGAATAGAACAGCCTGAAATTGAGTTGTATTATTTACTGCGTCGCGAAAACCAGTCAGAGCGCTCGTGTCTTGCTGCTGTGGTCTTGCCGCGACCAGCGTGTATACGGTAGTTTGTTTACTTTCTTTTTTGAATTTTTTTCTGTTTTTGCATTGTTTTTTTCGTAAACAAACTGCCGTATACACTCTGGTTGCGGCGAGACCACAGCCGCAAGGCACGAGCGCTCTGACTGGTTTTCGCGACGCAGTAATACCGACAGAGAACCGCTCGAACACAACGCGCCACCTACCGTAACCCACTTTCAGGGTTACGGTAGATTCTTACTTTATTTTATTTTTTATTTCTCGAATTTTCATCATTTTTGCTGAAATTTAATTTGTAAAATTCTAAAACACTTCCTCCCAATTTTTAAAACCATTTCCAGAGCAATAGCACTGCCCGGAGCTCCGCACTGAGCACCAGCTTGAGCACTGTTTTAAAGGCGCATGACAACATTTGTTATCCAGATTTCGCCGCGAAAATATACTTTCTTTTTTTTTCAGCGCCAATTTCCAAATTTTGGGGCTTTTTTGTAGTTTTTCCGGCGCTATGCGGGTTGAGGGGGGCCACCCAAAAAAAATTTTTTTTCACTAATTTTTTTTGCACTTTTTTTGTTGTTCACGCTTTGAATATTCGTTTCTGAGCATTTATCGATGCCTGGAAAGTTCAGCGGCAACGCGCCGGAAGCATGTGTGACACTTTTCAAATTGGCGACCGGAGGGAGCTGGGCGGAAGCATGCTTTGCGGGATGATTTTTTGTGATTAAAAGTCTAAAGATGAGCCTTAAAAAGATAAGAAAAGGTTACTGGGAGCCGATTTAACACTCAAAAGGGTCAAAGCAAGCTTCCGCCCAGCTCCCTCCGGTCGCATATTTGAAAAGTATCACACATGCTTCCGGCGCGTTGCCGCTGAACTGTCCTGGCTAAAAAATAATGCAGAATGAGATTAATATATGAAACAAACCAAAAGCGATGCGAAACCGCACAAAAAAACGAAAAAAAAAATTTTTTTTTGGGTGGCCCCCCCCAACCCGCATAGCGCCGTTTTTCCTTCAATTTTAATTTTTTTCCTCAACAAAATGGACACCTCCGACGCGCATCTTTTGCCAATGTCAAATATTTCGCGCACCGGCAGCATCGAGTTCAAAGATGCGGTGATCAACGAGAAGTGGGTGCATTCGGCGAACCGCCGCAAGGGGCATTTGACGCCGAAAAATGTGAGTTTTAACTTACTTAAAGAAGTGCCGAGAAAATGTAAAAAGTGGCAAAAAATTGGGGGAAAACTCAGAGCATGCACCGATAGGCCTGAAACTTTGAGAAATAAAAAAAATACTCCAGGACATGAGATTCACAGAAAATTTTGGTCCTAACAATAAATAAGTTTTCTGAGTATGCTTTTCCCAAAGTTTCACGCCAATCGCAACATTATCCGAGTTTCTCCTCTTTTTTTAAAATTTCTTTGGAAAGCCCCATAAAAAAGGCCAAAAGTACTCCATGACATGCTAAAAAAAAGGCATGCTTTCAATATACTCCTCCTTTAGCCGGAAAAGAAACGCGGATGGTTCGGCGAGCAAAAATCGGAGGAGGAGAAGCTGATGGAGCGTGTCGAGCAACACGAGCTCGAAGAGTTGCAAACTTTTATTGCTCAAAAGTTGTTCCGTGTTGACGGAATTTTGTGCGACGAGCAGACGCGAATTTTGCTCGTCGAAAAAATGATGAACGCGAAAGAGTACCCGACGATTGAGCACGAGGAGCTCGTTCATAGATATGGGTATGTAAAGTTTTTTTTAGAATTTGCTGTTATCTTTTTATTTTCAGAAGTTCCATGGCCGGCTGGCTTCGTGATCGTCTGGTTCCGACTATGGCCGATTGCAGTTCAGTGCTGCAGAGAGCCGCCTCAGAGTTTTACAAGGATAAAATGGTTTTTAAATAAAAATTATAGAGCCACCGAATGTATTTTATTTCAGTCCGACCCGCTCTGCAACTGGGGTCAAATGAACACTGAGCACGTGGCGATGGTGGCCGCCCGAATTGCCAAATTTTCCGAAGAAATGTCGTCGAAGGTGAAGTGGTCGTTGCTAGTCGAGCCGGGCAAGTTCAGCTGTCACCTCACCGAATTTGTGCTCGAATACAATCGGCTCGAGAGAATGTTCACAAATAATGAACTTTCTGACGAGGAGGCATCGCAAACTGCGTTTAATGCCAACTATTTGACGAAGGCGAGAAGTAAGATGGTTCCGTGCGCGGATTACACGAGGGTCCGACTGGAAGACGGGCTCGGGCGACTGGATGATCGGAATGAGCTGATGGATGGAATGTTCAGTGGGGAACACGAGTTTCAGAAAGAAGTCAACGAGCACAGTACTTAGTGAGTTCGGGGAACGTATGTAAATCGTTTTGGGGTGTAGAGCGCATTTCGCGTGCCACTGATAACAAAAAATGCGTGAGATTTATTCAAGAGGGTCTCGTCACGATTTTCCGACGAGTGTAGGTACAGTAATTAATTTTGATTTGTGAGTTTCAGTATTCAACATCGATAAATAGGTTGAGCTTTGTCTGAAATAATTTTGAATAAATCTGGAATATATTTGTTTTCGCGGAAACATTTTATGGTGCCTCAAAAATCCGTAAAATCTCAGTTCTTATCTTTAAAAAAAAATGCATAAATTGACAAAATATTATTGTTTCAATATTCTTGCCGGTTACCATATTCGCCTGCGAAAGTTTTATTATAGACGCAGGCATAACGAGACGACGCACCCGATCACATTTTTGCACTTCGTTCAGTTGAAAACTTGAGGGGGCAAAGCTTCGATTTTTCGCGCCACTGCTTACTGTAGTCGGCAAGAATACGGGAAAACGTTTCGGGGCATTGCCTAAATCGTCCCTTGAATCATGTTTCTAGGTTACGGTAGGTCGCCGCATTTTTTTTCGACAATATTGAAAGAAACGTTAAAAAAAATACCAACACACGGTGTCCAGGAAATGTGGGCGGAGCCTAATTTGCTGGCGCGCCAGCTAATTAGCATGGCGCACTTTCGGTGCTTGCGTATTTTTCGACTCGCATTTTTTTAATTGATTTCATTATTTTTCTTTCAGTAAAACCCGTTTTTGTTTGTAAAATGTATGTATTGTATCTTTTAATACCATAAAATTGCCCAAACTTCGATTTTCGTAAAGATTTATCCTGTAAAAATACCAAAAAACTCACTATTTAGCTCCGCAATGCTAAAAACGATTATTCCGAAATGGTGGCTGAATCTAATTCGACGTTCTTAGGCTCAAACAATTTCTAAAGACCTCAGCTATAATTCAGTTTGAGAACGTTTGGGAAAAAATTAAGAACAATTCAAAGAAACAATTCCAATTTTCAGCGGCACCACCGACTTCATCCATGCTAACTACATTAGGGGCGGACCACTTCTGAACACATTCATCTGCGCCCAAGCACCTCTCCGCAACACCCAGGAAGACTTTTGGCGTATGGTGTTCCAGGAAAAGTGTCAATTCATCGTGATGCTCAATTCGGCCGTCGACTCGTCCACACTAGGTCCTCTCGACTCGGCGAATCGCATGCACTGTCCATATTATTGGCCACGTGCCGAGAATCAATTCCTCGAATTTGGCGTGTTCCGTGTCACTTGCATGAGCGTCAACTCGAAGGCTGATCCGTTGTTCACGATCACCAAGCTGAAAGTTCAAAGAATGGGCGGAGCACTCGGCGATGAGGATGAAGATGATGATGAGCTGGTTTTGGAGCACTGGCAATGGGATTGGCAGTACTTGGGAGACGCATACTGGCCGTTTAGAGTTCTCAGGAAGTAAGTTAGTACCCCGATGGGATGAATGGAGTTGCCAAAAATTGTTCTCTGGGTCTTCTTCAAGGCCCTTGGAAATGTCAAAATATGTATACAATTTAATATAGTATTGCAAATGGGGATATGTTATTCTTGTGTACCGACACCTCGCGGGTTCCGACATCTGGCATTGACGTAAATGTTGATTTATTGACGTGCCTTGATGGTCTAGTCGAGGGGTGTCGTTGCAGCCAAGTAAATAGGAAATTTTGATATTCAAAAGCTTATTTCGGTATTTAGAGACCCTGACAAAACCGGGGAAGACAAAACCAGGGAAGACAAAACCGGGGAAAAGTTGCAAGTCTGCGGCACACTTTTTCAACACTTCCAGTACAAAACATCGTGCAGCAGTTGCAAAAGGGGCGGAGCATCTTCCCCGGTTTTGTCCATTTTTTTCCCCGGTTTTGTCTTCCCTGGTTTTGTCTTCCCCGGTTTTGTCAGGGTCTCGGTATTTATTATCAATTCAATATTCTTGCCGGCTACCATATGCGCCCGCGAAAGTTTTATAATAGACGCAGACATAACGACACATGTCTGCTGCGACACACCCGCTCACATTTTTTGATCTACGTTCAGTTGAATTCAGTTGAAAAGACCTGATGGGGCGGAGCCTCGATGTTTCGCGCCACTGCTTACTGTAGCCGGCAAGACTATTGAATTGATAATAGCTTCTTTGAAACATTTTCAAAAACACGAAAAAGAAAAAACTTTCCCCTAGCCTATTTCCATAAATTTTCCCATTTTTCAGAGCTCGCCAACTCTCCACGCCCACCATCATCCAATGCACAGACGGCTGCTCCAAATCTGGCACCCTCGTTGCAATCGAAACCGCTCTGATGCACTTTGTGCGCGGCTCGCCGCTCACCAAATCACTCATCCTCCAATCGTGCGTCTTCGTACGTCTCCAACGTCGTCTGTCCGTTTCTTCCACTCTTCTCTACCTCTTCATCTACCGCGTCGTGCTGCGCTTCATCGAGCCGTACGTGTCCACGTTTTACGAACGCGCCGCGCTGGGTCTGCGCTTCAAATCGATCGGATTCATTCAAAAGTACACGGCGATGATTCAAGAGTTTAGTCGGATCACGCCAGCTTACTAACCAACAGTTTTCGGTATCTGTATTATGTATATTTTCGTCCAATATTTTAGTAAAATAATTTTATGTGCATCCTCCCTCAATCTAACTCAAATAGAATCAATGAATCACTGATAATTGTAAATTTGGACATTAATAGGGTTAAAGAAGATTAAGTTTTTTGCTGGCAGTAAAACAGTCAAATGCGGGTAGAAAGAAGAGTTGACAAAGGGGAGCCCCACTGCTTTTTTTTCGCGCTAGAGACGGACATTGAATTTTATGCCGCGTCCAAAGTTTTAAAAAATTCTGAAATCAGAAGTTATTTGGAGTCCAAAGTTCCTAAAAATAGAAGCAAAAATTGCAGGCGGTCATGGTGGAAACCGATGTTACCGTAGTTGCTGTATAAAAAATATAATCGAACACGCGTGGGAAAATTCAAGTTTAAACATATATAAAAGGTCTCGCAGCGAAGCAAATAAGGTAACGTCGGTATTAGCTGCGACCGCCTTATATTTCTAGGATTTTTTTGTTTTAACTTTGGACTACAAAAAACTTCTGATTTTTAGATTTGTTTTGAACTTTCTCGCGGCTAAGCTGTCCACGTCGGGCGTTTTTTGCCCGTCCGACCCGTTCGGGGAAAGGGCCGTCCGATCCCCGGGGAGAAAGAAAAATGCCCGCGTGAAAATTAAAAAGAAAAAAATGTTTTAATCGAGATCAATGTGCTCAACGTCACGGTCTCCCACGCGGCTAATGTTCGATAGAGCGCGTTTGCAATCGGCTCTCGGGAGGATTTACGGTCGAGCTATCATTTATTTATTTTCTACTGAAATTCTATTATTTTTACTGATTTTTACCTATTAATCGTGTTATTTTGCTTTTTCCTGCCCAAGCTTTTGTTTAGTAGCTCACTAGAAACTTATTCGTGTCAAGTTTTTCGCATATCGTTTGAAATTCGACGAGTTGATACAGTTTGAAAATTTGTGTAGGAAATTGTTAAAATTTTCAAATTTTCGAAAATCGCTGACGGAATGCCAACAAAAAGCCCAAGCAATTGTTCAGAATTTTATGGTGATCATTTTGATCGCTAGCTGGGCTCATAATTTTCAGAAATGGCTGAGTTGATAGACTTTTAAGTGCTGCGGTGGATCACGAAATTTCTGCAAAACCTGGAAATTTTTAATTTTTTTGGATGCTAGTTGTAGGAAATCGCTGAGGAAAAACGCTGAAACAAAAAAATCAAGGAAATGAAGCTGCTAGCTGCGTATATTTTTTACTTTTAGCCGTTTTCTCCGTATTTTGAATCCGAATGTTATCTTTTGGAATTATTATTCGAATATTTCAGAAAACGAAAGAATGCATACGTCAAACGGTCCATTCTTTACAAGTTGAACGTATCGAAGATTGAAGTAAGTTATGATTGCGAGTTGTGGAATTCTGTTTGCGAGAAAAAAACGTAAGAAGGTTACAGTATAACTTTATTCATTTTACACGATCAAAAAATAAATGGAGCAAGATGGTTTAATAAAAACAAACATATCAGATATGCAAACCTATTTTTTACCATGACAAACATAACATTTTACGGCAAAAAGCCACCAATTAGCAAATAAAATGGGCTCAAATTGATTGCAAGGCAGGCACGGGATTTCCAATACCTTGTCAATATTTTAAAAAAATCGTCGGTAAGAACAAAACAAAATAAGTTGCACTTGCATATACATATTCAGCTTATGCGACGAGTTTCAAACCACCTTTGAAAAATCTTACAGCGTTACATCGAAAATGAAGAAATTGGTAGTCCCGAGCATAATTTTTTTTCCAGCACACTTTTTTTGCTAGTTTGTGCCTTTTTTATTAAAATTTTTGCGGTCCGACAAATCACTGTCCTGCGAAACGGCTGGCTGCGAATTGTCCGCCTGCGAAATGTCCCGGAGCCGAAGGACGAACTTCTTCCTCCCACGAACGTCTTCTTCTTCTTCTTCAGATTCTCGCCGACCAGAGCTGGAGTGCCTAAAACAAGGTTTTTACGGGGAAGCAAATGCAGTTCAGCAAAACACAGTGGCGGAATTTGACACCTCCAAATGCTCGTCTAGTGGAGCGCACTTGCCGTGGCCGAACTTTTTCTCTTCCATGTTGTACACTATTTTATTTTTTATTTTTTTCTACAGACTGGAACTTTTTTCACGCTCATTTTCCCCGTTTCTACCAACAAAAAACTCTATTTTTCACAGAATTTTTATTTAAAAAACGCGTGAATTCTCATTTTACAAACTTTCGTTTGCTTTCTTCTCTCATTTTTTCTCCCAACGACTAATGAATTTTTTTAAGGTTGGTTTTGACATCCGGCGGCTGAAACCTTGGTGAGATTTTTAATTGTTCCTAATTTTTTTCTTTCTTGGGCGGCAAAGATATTACTTTCAGATTTCCGGAAGGGCCGGAAGGGCCGGCAGGACAACAACAGGTATTCTTCACGAAAAACGCCGTCTTGAATTGATCTCCCACATTGCAGGACTACGGCAGAATCTAATGAAAGGTACTTAAAAATGGGTAATTTAATGAAAAAAAGTGACAAAATAATAAGGAAAATCAATTTTGCAGGTAGGAAAGCATTGCGCAACAACATGACGTAGAGCTTCAGCGGCTAAAAGCTCCTTCTCCGTCGGATTCAAAAAGTGATGAAGAAAAAAAGGAAAACAACTGCGGGAAAAATTGGAGAATGCTCCGATTGACTTGAAATTTCGGGAAATAATGGAAAAAAATCTCCTGTATATGCTCAGAAAATTTTGGACCAAAATATCGATTTTTTCTGAAAATTATTTCCCGAAACTTCAAGTCAATCGGAGCATTCTCCAATTTTTGCGATCCGACGGCTGAAACCTTGGTGAGATTTTTAATTGTTCCTCATTTTTTCTTTCTTGGGCGGCAAAGATACTACTTTCAGATTTCCGGAAGGACCGGCAGGACTACGACAGGTATTCTTCAAGAAAAACGCCGTCTTGAATTGATCTCCCACATTGCAAGGACTACGGCAGCATCGAATGAACCGTACATGTTTACTTTCTATTTCTGCCAACTGTCGTTTTTTCTCTTTATCGGTATCTACAAAATGCCGGATAATTATACAAACATGATTTTATTCCAATTAATTCTCGTTTTAGAAGAATAAAGATTAAAAAATAACAGTGAAAAAGAAAAAAAACATTATCAGAGTACATGATGAGCGACGTTGAACTGTTTTTGTAAGTTTTTCAGATATCCGTAGAGTATTCCATCAATCTCTCGTGGCGTGATTTGCAATGGAAGAAGGATGGACCTGAAACTAGTCAGTAAAACCAACGGGATAATAAAGTTTACGGAACTACACTGAGCGTATTTCTCACCTGGAAAAAAACTTGTCTATCCCTAGAAGTTTGAAGAGTATCTGTCTCAACTGATCTTTTCCTGAAATATAAATATGTTTAAAACAAAAAATTGCGACACGGCGATTGTGCACTTTTGATAACGAAACCGGAAAAGAAATAAATAGCATAGAAAATAAAGAAGTGTTTTTTTCGTTTTCAAAAGTACGCGATGGCTATGTTCAATGTTTGTTTTTAAATAACCCTTCTATGGGAAAATGAAGTCGGAAAAACTCTTCCATGGGAAAATTAATTCGAAAAAACTCTTCCATGGGAAAGTTGTGTTTCTGGAATATTATAAGAAGATGGGAAAGTATAAAAGAGAATCAGAACAAAGTTTTTACCTCTTGAAAATGAGTTTTCTCATCACTTGTCCCCATTCGTCTTGCGAGTATTCCTCAACGAAGTACGGTAACATCGTACGTCACCTCCAGTCTGTTCACAAAGCCTCCGAATCCAACATCAAAAAGTTTCGCGAAGACTTCGTAAGCAGCCGGTCAATCGTTAAAACAGGAAAAGCCGCTTGGAAGTGTCAAGAATGCGGCTGTGTTATTCCATCTGAAAAAGGTTTCGCTACTCACGTATCTCGTTTCCATAAAAAAATTTTGACACCGGCGGAAATTTCCCTTTTCGATGATGCACGTGTGAAGAGCCCGCCTCCGAAGGTACCACGGACACAATTGCAGTTACCGGATCAGCTGGTTCCACTGGAAAAGGTACCCACGTCATCAAAAGGTGCCATCGTTCTCACTGGAAAAACTGGTGGTTCAATTAAGTGTCCGTATCAATTGTGTACAGCAAGTTTCGCAGCTAGACACGAACTGGCGATGCACTTCTCGATGATCCACGAACCGCAAACAGAAATGGAAATTGTTTCATTTGATTCTGAAACAGATTTTAAGGTTTTTTGCATGAATAATCACTAATCATAAGTTTAATTAACAGAGCTGGCTGCATGTCATTCAGAAGGAGACATGCACCTCGTTTCGAACCCGGAATAGTAACATAAATGGATCGATTAAATCGACCTACTATATTTGTCGTCACGAGGGAGCATCTTCTGACACACCCACTCCTCGAAGATCATTGAAGTCGACTGGTCCCAGATACTGTACAGCTTTTCTGAAAACAGAAGAAAATGTTGAGACAGGTTACATTTCTATTGTTGGATATTTTGAGCATCACGGTCACACAAAATCGCATGCTCTCAGAAGGTTGAATGAGGAGGAGATTTCAGTACTTATCGGGTAAAATTGTACACCATTGTTTTCCACTTATTTTTTATAGGTTGATGAAAGAAGGATTTACGAATTCGCAGATCATAGAAAAATGTGACAAAAAATACGAATCAATCAGTCGTTTAGCCTATTTAGTGCCAGATGACCTGAGGTTTCACAATCACATTCTGATTAAATGAATTTTTTTTCACAGATATTTACGAAAAAATAACAACCTACATGAAGGGCGACTCGACGATAACGACTTGAAGTCACTGGAGAAAAGAGTAGAGAGAGGCTGGGAGAACGATGGAATCTTGCTGTATTGTCCACCGGATCTGGAGGGGAAAAATTTACTTTTGAGTAAGACAGTCCCCATTATCATTCTACTTTGTTGATTTCCAGTTGTTATGACCCCCGCACAAAAAGATATCTGCAAAAAATACAGTCACAGAGGGATTTGTATCGACGACACTCATAACAGCTCAAAATACTCGCTGAAACTCACAACCATGCTTGTTTTAAACGGTCAAGACAGAGGGATCCCAGTCGGTCAGAAATTATTTTTAGAAGGTGACGCGATCTACTGCCCTACTTTAATTCCATTAACGCAGTAGAGCGAAGTCGCTTTTATTAAAGTACAACTATTAATAAGATAAGACCTTTTGCTACTTTAAGCGTTCATGTTGTCCATCTCCGTGTCATCTACCGAATGCGCCAAATTTTTCGAGTGCATTAAAAATCAAATTCCCGACTTCAGTCCAGCTTTTTTTATGAGTGATGAAGCAAACGCATTTTGGAATGGATTTATCGAGGTAGTTGGACGCTGAAATTTTTATTTACAGTTTCTTCAGATTTTTCCCCATATTCCCACGAGGCGACTCTGGTGCCGATGGCACGTACTAAGAGCATTGGGTAAAAATGCCGACATTTTGCTCCCACAAGAACTAGCAAAAAATGTGAAGAGAAGTTTTGAAGAAATCATCCGCGAACCCGACGTCATTCAATTTGACAAGCGACTCGGAGCGATCATAATGTACCTCGAAGAAAATGGAAGCGCAGGACGAAAATTCTTGGAGTATTTCAAAAGTGGCCATTTAGGTTAGGATATTTTTGAAACTCTACACAATACATTTTTCAGTGCATAGAGAATTATGGGCAACATGCTATCGAGCGGGTGCTCCATTTCAAACCTCAATGTTTGCGGAAAGCTGGCACAGTGCACTGAAGGTTGCGTGTTCCTCGAATATTTGTCGTCAAAATACTTTTTTTCAGAAAGACATCTTACATAGAAAGACTAACATCAGAATTGACGAGCTGCTACAAACACTTTATAATGGCTTCTCATGGATCGTAACTCGCATCGCTAAGCAAACCGGTCGGCAACTTCAGAAAGCATCGGTTAGAAAATCAATGAACATGAAAAACTGCCGGGTAGCTGATCAACAATTGAAGGATTATGACATTTCAAGAGCTCCAGATGGATCTTTTGAAGTGGTAAAAAGTGACGGAACAGTGTATATCGTGAGAGATTGTTTAGGATGTTTGTGCTTTGAGGAGGTAGCCCATTGAAGTTTCAAAGACAGAAAGAAAAGACTCACCTATTACCAATAAATTACAGGAAAATTGCCACTGCTTTTGCGGCGCTTGCCAATATCGATTTTCCTGCACTTGTCTTTACCAATTGAGTGGAGTGGCCTGCAAAAACGTTCATATGGTGTTGAAATTCGCAAGTAGTTGGAATCTTTGAAATATTACCTGAAAAAGTTCTCGTTCAGCTACTTTGGAATCCGACGTGAATGGTAATCACGAAGACGAGCCATTTGTTGATGTTCCGAAGTATTCAAACCCGTCGTCGACATTGCCACGCCTCCTTCCATCTTTCCCAGAACCGTCAACTCTTTATGACGAATTTGTTGTTGTAAGTGTCTGAACATAATAAGTTAATGTTTAAAAGTTTATACTACAGCAAGTGGATATTCTTTCGGAAAAGATGCGCAAACTCAAAGCGAACAAAGAAAATGAGCCGAAGATGCGTGAAATTCTGGAGTTAATTCGTAGCGCAAACTCTCTTGAGGACTCAATCAAAACCCCTCGTTTGATTGCTCGGCGTAATTCAGCTTATTGTTCTCAGAATGCACGCGATACGATGAATTTCAAAAAGCTGCGTGTGCGAAAGAAGGCTAAAAGACGAGAGTATGATGATACGTCAGTACAGACTGTCCGGATTCAGAAAGATCCATCTATATGCAATGCATGTCATAATGTAAGCGTACCTGTACTTTCTTTTTCACCGCAGTTGTTCAGACCGATCCTGAATTACCGAACGACATGGACGCAGACGAGTTTGATTCTAGGATTACTGAGTGGCTGCGTTGCTCGAACCAACAGTGCAAACAGCCAGTTCACTATCTATGTTCAAATGGAAAATGTCCCAGTTGCGACAGCCATTATGAATGCTACCAACCTTCCGGATCGTCTAATTCATCATCACTTTCTGAATCCGACGGAGAAGGACCTTCTACCCGCTGAAGCCCCACGTCATGTTGCCGCGCAATGCTTTCCTACCTGCAAAATTGATTTTCCTTATTATTTTGTCACTTGTTTTCATTAAATTACCCATTTTTAAGTACCTTTAATTAGATTCTGCCGTAGTCCTGCAATGTGGGAGGTCAATCAAAGATGGCCCTTCCGGCCCTTCCGGAAATCTGAAAGTAGTATCTTTGCCGCCCAAGAAAGAAAAAATGAGGAACAATTAAAAATCTCACCAAGGTTTCAGCCGCCGGATCGCAAAAATTGGAGAATGCTCCGATTGACTTGAAGTTTCGGGAAATAATTTTCAGAAAAATCGATATTTTGGTCCAAAATTTTCTGAGCATATACAGGAGATTTTTTTCCATTATTTCCCGAAATTTCAAGTCAATCGGAGCATTCTCCAATTTTTCCCGCAGTTGTTTTCCTTTTTTCTTCATCACTTTTTGAATCCGACGGAGAAGGAGCTTTTAGCCGCTGAAGCTCTACGTCATGTTGTTGCGCAATGCTTTCCTACCTGCAAAATTGATTTTCCTTATTATTTTGTCACTTTTTTTCATTAAATTACCCATTTTTAAGTACCTTTCATTAGATTCTGCCGTAGTCCTGCAATGTGGGAGATCAATTCAAGACGGCGTTTTTCGTGAAGAATACCTGTTGTTGTCCTGCCGGCCCTTCCGGCCCTTCCGGAAATCTGAAAGTAGTATCTTTGCCGCCCAAGAAAGAAAAAAATTAGGAACAATTAAAAATCTCACCAAGGTTTCAGCCGCCGGATGTCAAAACCAACCATAAAAAAATTCATTAGTCGTTGGGAGAAAAAATGAGAGAAGAAAGCAAACGAAAGTTTGTAAAATGAGAATTCACGCGTTTTTTAAATAAAAATTCTGTGAAAAATAGAGTTTTTTGTTGGTAGAAACGGGGAAAATGAGCGTGAAAAAAGTTCCAGTCTGTAGAAAAAAATAAAAAATAAAATAGTGCACAACATGGAAGAGAAAAAGTTCGGCCACGGCAAGTGCGCTCCACTAGACGAGCATTTGGAGGTGTCAAATTCCGCCACTGTCAGCAAAACTAACCCCGATTCTCTTTTTTTAATATTGCATTTGCGTGAGCTTCTTCGTTTATCGATTTGGTCCGGAGATGTTCGGCGAGCCATCTGACTGAAATAAAACTAACCGCTTGTTCCGTCGTTGTTTTTTTTTTGCATGGAAATTGTCGCCTGAAATGTTACATAAATAATATGGTTATTTATAAGAATGATGAGAATAAAATTGTCATTTGTGTTTTTTTTGTTTATATTTTTAAAGACAAAACATGCATTAAATCACATATTTTTGCATTAATATTTTGAAATAATAATGTAATTATGTATAAACAAAATGATATTCGTATAATGGATTCGTAGCGGAGTGACAATTCACGTGAAACTGGGAGACGAAAAATCTCTTCATTTCTTCAGTTATTTCTTCATTTTTTGAATAAAAACGTAAAAAAATTGTCACTCCGCCACGAATCCATTATATTCTCATTTAAAACACAAATAAAAAACGTGAAAAATTAATGAAAAATTATTTGAATTGATGCGTATTACTCTGCAACGACACTCCGTCTTTACACTTGCGCCTTATTTATTATTAGCCTCCTGGGAGACCGTGAACGTTGAGAAAATTTTTTGATCAACCGATTTCCAACTCGTCTAATAACACGGTGATTCTTTTACTACCGGCCACGCATTACTAGTCCCCCGGTCGCAAGTATTTCCCTTCTTTCTCTCGCACTCTCTCACTCCCTCATCACATGAAGTGGGCGGAGTTCCCTCCCCTTTTTGCAAAATGCGGCAAAAAAATTTGCGGAAATCAGTTCGGCCACCACGGAAAAACAGTTTCATTTGAATTTGTACGTATAAAAACGAACGAATACCGGTTTAAAAAATGCCTAATGAGATCTAGTAACGTGACAGACATTTTTTAGATTTTGCGTCATTTACAAAATCGCGACAGGAAAAACCTAATCGGGGGACTAGAAATGCGTGGCCGGCAGTAAAAGAATCGCCGTGCATTTGAAATTGTACGTAAAAAATCAAACCAATTCCGGTTTTAAATATGCGCCATAATGAGAGGAAGTGACGTGACAAAAAACTTCTCGATCCGAAGTCATTTAGAAAATCGCGACAGAAAAAACAAATCGGTGGGCGAGAATAGTGTGCTCGGTAGTAAAAGAATCACCGTGAATAATGGGTTGAGTGTGCAAACACCAGCACGTCAAAATGCAGACCGGGCAGCGGGCACCCGTTCTCCGGACGGGTAACGAACTTCAGAGTTGCAAGGAAAATTTTACTTTTTAAAGATTTCATCAGAACATTTCAATGGGGAGGCTTCTTTTGAGGATGGGAAGGTGGGATAGGCTTATCTCCTGCCTATTGCCAACACTAGTGGAAAAGAAGGTGTTCAAATGAAAACTAGCAAAAGCCCGGTCAACAGCACGATTAATCACCGTAGACTACATTGGCCGTTCTGACGCTCGCTTGCTTGCACACTATTTTCAGTCTACGCCTCGTTTCCATTACCGACGTTTCCAACACTTCCAGCCAACCCCAAACCTAATGCCGCGTCCAAAGTCAAAAAAATTCCTGAAATCACGTTTTTTCTGCAGTCCAAAGTTGCAAAAAAAATCACAGAAATAACAGGTGTTTACCACTGAATTTTCGCGTGTTTTTTTATTTACAACTTTCACGCCGAAAAATTCAGTGGTAAACACCTGTTATTTCTGTGATTTTTTTTGCAACTTTGGACTGCAAAAAAAGCGTGATTTCAGGAATTTTTGGCGCTATGCGGGTTGGGGGGGGGGGCCACCCAAAAAAAATTTTTTTTTTCGTTTTTTTGTGCGGTTTCGCATCGCTTTTGGTTTGTTTCATATATTAATCTCATTCTGCATTATTTTTTAGCCAGGACAGTTCAGCGGCAACGCGCCGGAAGCATGTGTGATACTTTTCAAATATGCGACCGGAGGGAGCTGGGCGGAAGCTTGCTTTGACCCTTTTGAGTGTTTAATCGGCTCCCAGTAACCTTTTCTTATCTTTTTAGGCTCATCTTTAGACTTTTAATCACAAAAAATCATCCCGCAAAGCATGCTTCCGCCCAGCTCCCTCCGGTCGCCAATTTGAAAAGTGTCACACATGCTTCCGGCGCGTTGCCGCTGAACTTTCCAGGCATCGATAAATGCTCAGAAACGAATATTCAAAGCGTGAACAACAAAAAAAGTGCAAAAAAAATTAGTGAAAAAAAAAATTTTTTTGGGTGGCCCCCCTCAACCCGCATAGCGCCGAATTTTTTTGACTTTGGACGCGGCATAAAAACGAGCGCATCTAATCTACAATTCGCCATCATTACCGAATGCATTGCACCATCTGATATTGCCGCAAATCCGCTGCAGAAAACCAACCAGGTGTTTATCTTCTTCTTCAGTGTGATCACACAACAGATAAGAGAATAGCGAAGAGAAAGGTGATAAGCTAAGAAAAACGGACTGATAACAGAACACTCAGTGTTGGCACAAGAGAAGGAGAACAACAACAAAAACAAATGGGCTGGGACTCGTGGACAGGGAATCTGGAATCACTGCTCAGATCGTTCTCTTGTTTCTCTGCGTTTCGTGATCTCTATAATAGGTCACCACAAAAATCGATTAATGCTAATTGGTCAACCTACTACATGTGCATTAAAGACTCACCTAATTCCACTAGAAAATTGTTCTCACTTTTTGCCGGGGTTTCCTTCACGCCGCCCATTTTCCTCGCTCCATTCTTGTATCGTAATCCGATTACAACTTGTGCAATGATTTTTAAATGAGCTTAAATCGTGAAAGGTTTCAGTTTTTCAGAGCGTCAGCGAAATGGTGCTCCGGCTCTTTGCTGTGGTGTCGTTGCTCGTGATCGCCGTTTTCGCAGCCACCGCCGCTGAGGATCGAGATTTTAGAATTCGAACTAATCGGATTGCGGATAATGTTGAAGAGGCTGAGGTAAGCGAGAACAGAGATTTCTGTAATTTTTTTTATTTAGTAAAAATACAAGCCGGGATTAAGAAACAAAACTCGAAAAAATTAATTACCGTAAATTCTCTAATAGTACGACCGGCCGTTCAATTTTTCACTATCCTCCTAGGAGGGCCGGTCTATTTTAGGGGCTGTTATATTATAGGGTTAGGTTTACTTTTCAATGTCTTTAAATCTGCAGTAAATCTTGAGGATTTTCCAAAAAAAACGACACAAATGTATGAAAAAACAAATTTAGAAACCGGTCAATAAGTAACAATTGGAAAAATCTAACCAAATAACTGAAAAAAGTGCTAAATTCATTCCTAGATGAGAGGGGCCGGTTTATTTTAGGGATGCCGCTCTATTTTAGGGGGCCGTTCTATTAGAGAATTTACGGTATCTTCCTTATATAGAAAATTTTAGGTTAGTCTATGTGTATAATATAACGGCCCCCTAAAATAGACCGGCCCTTCTAGGAGGATAGTGAAAATTTGAACGGCCAGTCGTACTATTAGTGAATTTACGGTATTTTAGAATAAAATGCAAATATTTATAGTCGTCGAATACATCATCAACGTCGCTCTACTGCGAAATTCCTGTGAAACCGTGTTGCACTTGCAAGATTAGCTCGAATTCTAGTTTTATACTTCTTTTCCACGGAAAATGATGTATCCACGACGAGTTGCAGTTTAAATTAGATTTTTCGCTTCAAAAAAGGCGCACTACACTGTTGAAAATTGAAAAGTGCCGTAGAGCGAGGCTGATGATGCATTCGCCGAGTATAATTAAAGGCGCATGTAACATTTTCTGTTGAGGATCATCTAGCGAAGTTTGAAAATCGGTTATGGTACGTCCAAAGTAAAAAAAAAGCGCAAAAAAAGACGAAAAAAGGCGTCCAAAGTAACTTTGTTTTTGCGTCTTTTTTCTCTACAGTATCCCGCCAAACCTGCACATCTTAGCGACGCGCGAAGCAAATAATTTGAATTTCACATGTTTGTTTACATTTTTGATTGTTTGAAACATGTTTTTAGTTGTTTTTTTTTGTTTGATCTGCAGGTTCTGCGGTATACTGTAGAGAAAAAAGACGCAAAAACAAAGTTACTTTCGACGCCTTTTTTCGTCTTTTTTTGCGCTTTTTTTTTACTTTGGACGTACCATTAATGTAGGGATTTTTTATCGATTTTTATCGATATCGATGATTTTAACGACAAAGATTCGCGACACTTTGTCGAAATATTAATGAAAATGTTTTTTTTTTGTTGTTGTTTTTGTTGAAAACTAGCCCAAAAATTCACAATTTCTGCACTTGTTGGCTTTTACGTCCGAATTCCCACATTTTCCAGTTTTCCGGCCGCTGGCAGGACCTCGAAACATCGCCGTACGACAATGTCGTCCATTTCGACGGCGAGACGCATCTGGCCAATGTGAAACAGCTTACATTCGGCGGAATGAACGCGGAAGGCTACTTCAGTTTCGACAACTCCAAACTCACTCTTCAGGCGACCGGCTACGGCACTGATTGTGATCAAATATACGAGTTGGATCTGAACCGCGATCCACGTCAGCAAACGTTGAGAAGAATTAGTACGGGTTTGGGTGGCACCACCTGCTCGTACTTTTTCAAGGAGGCGGACAATAATCATCGATTGTATGCGGGAAATTGGTGGAATGTCAAGATTGATGTAAGTGTGAGATTGATTTCTGTCAGTTCGCGTTCACGCTCACGTTTACAGGACAATACCGATGTTTCCAAAACGTGTCCGCAGAAAAAATGCGCAAATCCGCAAACCGAAGAGCTCAAGCATTTGTGCAATACCAGTTACACTTGGGACATTTTTGGAGATTATGACATTTTTAAGGTGCGTTTATTTTTTCGTTTTCACACTGTGTGTGTGCAGACAGAATATGTGACACGGTGCTTGGAAACTCTTGAGAATGAAAAAATGTTTCTTGTTATTTATGTCTTTTTCGTTTTTCACGGTTCCGCGATATTAGCCGCGAGAGCGGTACCGCAAAAATATTTGTTAAAATTTTGAACACGTTTTTAACCGTATTCAGAGGTTTTTAACTAGAAAAAATAACCCCTTGCGTCGACGTTGGAATAACGCAATACAATGAGAATTTAAAATTGGCAAGAAAATTGGTCTCGACACGAAGGGTACGCTAGCTTTTTAAACGTTCTACCTTTTCAATTCTGCTTACGCTTGTTAGGGTAAAAAAATTCTCCATAACGAAATAACCCAATTTCTTTTGTATAAGGCTGGAGAGTACTTACAAAGATGGAAATTTTTGGCGCGGAGGTATAGCTGCATGGTTATGGGCCATCGAATTAGACGGATAGGCATTACTGACAGACAGCTCGCGCCTAATTAAAAATGTAATATTGTAATTGTTGTGTTGTCAAAAGTATAACGACAGTTACTATTTAACACAATTTATTATAAAATCCGTGCCGGTATAAACCTGGGCACACTTCACTACAAATAAGGGCTTTACAGGAAAGTGTTGGGGAAAAGGGGATAATAGTAATATAGCGTACTCGCCAATCGAGTAGTATAATAGTGGGAAGAGTTACAACAATAACATAATGAATGTGAGTTGATCACTAGCGAGAGACGCAGACAACGAGAGATAAAATAGTTCGCGCTGCCGCTTGAAACTAAGATCAAAAATAATAATATCTTTGTGTGGTCTATATAACAACACACACCAGTAATGCTCCTTTAATTTTCAATTGAAAAATTGCCGATCTTGAAAGGCGCATTGAATTATTCCAGGTCTCGACCCGAAGAGATGCTTATTTCCGCAATTCTGCATAGGGTTTAAAAAAAGTTTTTCCTCTCCTGAATATTTAGGTGCATCACATTTAATGGCATGAAAGCGGCCTTATATACAAGAGATTAGGGTATAAGACGTTTCCCATTTTTTTAATGTCTAGTGTGGAAAAATCTTAATATTCAGGTTGATCAATACGGAAACTTTGTGCAACGCCTCACCAACTCTCCCGGATACGACGCGGAAGGCGTCGTGTCGCCCGATGGCACCAAAATCGCCTTCACCTCAATTCGCACCGGCGACTTGGAGCTATTCATCATGAATTCCGACGGATCAAACGTGGTGCAAATCACCAACGAGCTCGGCTACGATGGTGGCTCATTCTTCACGCCCGACGGCAAACGCCTAATTTTCCGCGCGTCACGCCCAAAAACACAGACTGAAATTGACAAGTACAAGTTGTTGCTGAAACACGAGCTCGTCGAGCCAATCGCCATGGAGCTATTCATTGTGGACATTGACGGAAAGAATATGCGAAAGATTACTAATTTAGGTGAGGCCAATTGGGCTCCCTACATGCTCAGCGACAACAAGAAAATTATCTTTTCGAGCAACTATAATGCGGCCGCAAACGGTTTCGGCGCGTTCAGTCTGTTCATGATCAACGATGACGGCACCGGTTTGGAGCAAATCACGTTCGGTGAGAATCAATTCAACTCGTTCGCCATGCAGAGTTATGATGGAAAGAAATTGGTTTGGGGATCGAGCAGAAACGGAACAATGTACGAGTTGAATCTGTTCATCGCCGATTGGATCGATAATCCAGCTACACCAGCTTCAACTCCATCTACTCCACCTTCAACTCCAGATTCAACGTCCAAGTCCCTAGAAAGTGAGTTACTGTAGGTGATAAATTTCGACATGCATGACATGTTTTTCAGCTACTACTAACTCCTCAAATTCACAATTGTCTATTGTTGCACTTTTAATCACACTAATTGCATGCTTTTTCTAATATATTGGTAATTTTTTGCCACTCCTTTATTTTTTTTGTGAATAATACATTTTCAGCCATGTGGTCTCGCATTCGCAAATTGCTCAAAATGGTCTAATTGCTCTTTGATCATGTAAATCTACAAGACGTTTCCAAATAAAGAATTTATTCCGAAAATAGCCAATTTTTGAGAGTACTGGATGTATTTAGAGCCTTCATTTAGAGCAAAATGCTCTGAGCAATCATTGCAGTCACCTGGTAGGGATCGCAGTTGGAAGAGGGACGGCGATCCTCCAAATAGCCCTAAAAATTATAGTTTAATTCTGCGCAGGCTCCGCCCCTGGTGCTCAGTGTTTGTAGGCTCGCGTCGCCTAAATTTTTATCGGTTTTTTTGGTTGATTTATACTCGGCGAATGCATCATCAACCTAGCTCTACTTCCAGTATAGCCACCCACTACAATATAGGTACCTACGCTATAGAATAGCCACACACATACCTGAAAAATGGGATTTTTGCGATTTTCTGTGGGTGGCTATTTTGAAATATATGGGTGGTTTTACTGGAATATATTATTACAGTTAAGCCACCCACTCAGCGGTAATGGGTGGCTATACTGGTTTCCTAGGGAATCTTTCAGAATAGCCACCCTTGCACTTCAATATAAGTACCCGCACCAACGGGCTATAGAATAGCCACCCACGCGGCGCCGGCTGTGGGTGGCTATACTATATCGAGTCAAATGGGTACCTATTTTGAAATATATGGGTGGCTATTTTGTAATTATCCCAATTATGTACCAGTTCGCAACTTTTAAGGGTCTATTACAGTTTTTACGGTATGTCGGTGCCTATACTATAGCGTAGGTTCCTATATTGTAGTGGGTGGCTATACTGGAACTTTCCCGGGGCCTTTTCGCATTTGTCGGGTCGAAAAAAAAAGCGACAACCTACCGTAACCCAAATAAGGGTTAGCAATGGCCACATCCCCTTTTTGAAATACGAGGAAAAGACGTGGCCTAAATCACTCTGTAAACCGTGTTTCTCGGGTTACTGTAGGCCGTCGTTTTTATTGTTTCAACAATTGCATTGTACTGTATTTTGCGGACGAAAAAATTGCGAAACAGTGATTGCGTACGAATGGATAGGTACGAATGGATAGGTCCGTCTCTAGTTAGACGTACTCTCTCGTTTCTTTAGCCGCGCTTTTCTCCAAGAAAGGAGCACTCTCTCGTTTCTCTGACCACTCTTGTTTACCAATAACTTGTGTACCAATAGTGTGGTCGACCGCTGAGAGAGAAGTGAGCGGACATGAAAACACAACACGTCAGAGAAACCAGACAAAATGAGTGTGTCCTTCTCAGAAATGAAATCGGACCTATCTACACGAGTTTAGGGTACTTTTGAAAATGAAAAAATATCTATATTTTCGTTTGATTTTCAAAAGTACGCAAACACCTGCTGCAATTTTTGTGAGAACCTGACAAACCGGTGAATAACAATTTTAAATAGATTCAGGAACCGCGCCGCAGATTTGAAGTTTTGCTCAGAACGCGACAAAAAAAGAGATTACGGTAAACGACACACCTTCTTCTCAGCGGCTACCTGTCTCGGAATACGAATAGAACATCCGCGATTCGCGACACCCCACGAAAACTTGTCGGCAGAGCTAGTCTCGTGACGCCCCGTCAGTCGACGCAAATTGTCATTTCCACCATGCGGATCGTACACCTTCATCGCCTCCGTGTGCGTTCTCTTCAGCCCCTCCATCGCCGCCTCAATAGCGGCTAGTCCGCCCGGTGCACGCATCTCGGCCGTCGAAAAGTTGGTGTGGCAACCAGCGCCATTCCAATCACCCATAGTCACCTTTGGTTTCGGGTCGAGCGAGACGCAGACACCAAATTGCTCAGCCACTCGGTGCAAAATATATCTAGACATCCACAATTGATCGCCCATCTCAATTCCCTCGCACGTGCCAATCTGAAACTCCCATTGTCCCGGAGTGACTTCCGCGTTCGTGCCAAAAATGTTGAGTCCAGCGTGAAGACATGCACGATAGTGAGTTTCGACGACTTCTCGGCCAAACGCACGATCCGCACCGACACTACAGTAGTACTTTCCCTGTGGGGCCGGGAATCCGTGTTTAGGCCAGCCTAGGGGGTGCTCGTCGCGGTCCACAATCAGATACTCTTGCTCCATTCCAAACCACGGGCGGGTCTCGCGAATTTCAGTCATCACTTCGGCGCAGTATTGACGGTGGTTCGTGGCTGAAAGTGGGCAGTTTGGAACAATTTGGGGAACGCTAATTCGCTCCGCCCTCTCTCTCTCTCTAGCAATTCTTAAATTTTCGCGTCGGTTCACGTGTCTGCATACGTGTTCATCAGGCTTGAGTTGCAAAAGGGACGGAGCAAAAGCCGAATTTTCCTGCTATGGTCCCATGGCCCATTACTGTACCTGTCGGTTGCATTTCATGATCCAACGTGTCGCACATCACCAACTTGTTGCCACCGCCCAAAAACGGATCCGGATAGACGGCAACCGGGCGCAAGTACCGATCCGAGTCTCTGCCCTTCGCCTGTCCGGTCGACGATCCATCATAGTTCCAGATCGGGTACTCTTCAATTTTTTTTGGCGCCCGATCAAAAGTTCGCGTTTTGGAGCGAAGTTGCTCGCCGGTTCCGTCGATCCACACGTACGTCGCCTGCACTTTTGTCGGGTGAGGGCGGAGTCCGAGGAACTGATCGATGACAGCTTGGCCGAGCGGCATGCGCGTCTCATAGTTCAAGTGAGTCATTTTGGCTGGAAATTTCACGTCGAGAAGTTCGAGTTGCGAGATGAAGTCCGCCAAAAACTTACAGTTTTCAAATGCGAATCGAGAGAGGTGTTCGTCGAGTAGAACCAATAGTGATTTCTCGAATTGATTTCTTTTAATACCGATTGGAGCGAGGAAATTGACGTGTCACAAAAGAAAACTAAACCATGACAGGCGGGTCACGTCTGAAATTTTTTTTTTAAATAAATACCGTTTCGGTGCCGTTTTCTTCTGCAAAAATTGAAAGTTAAACAATAATTATGTGCCGAAATAGAGAATATAAACGACTGGAATGGCACAATGAGCAAAAACCCCAAAAAAATTACAGATTTTAATGAAAACTTGCAGTTTTGACGGAAAATCAGTAAGTTAGATATATAATTAGGTATCGATTAATTTGACAATGAAAAAAACAAGAAAAACGAATAACTTATGCAAAAAATCGAAGAAAACAGGAAAAAATAGTTCAGTGGAGCACACTTGCTTTCGCAGCGGGCCGAGAACATTCATACTGCATTATTTAGTGAAAAACCCTGAAAAAGTCCGTAAACACCGAGCAAAAGGTTGCCTTTGGTCTACAGTAATATTCGATTTTCGATAAATTGAGAGCATGAAAAACGGTGGGAACAAGTCCGCCCCATTTTTGTAGTCTGCGGCACTAATTTTCTGCACTTTTTCTACAAAACTCGTGCTGGTAACTTGCAAAAAAAATTACCGAAATCTCTGGAATATGACGATATTCAGCTTCTCCCCATGCTTCCAATAATCGAGTTTTGATCAGACTTTCTCGGAAATTTCCGATTCCGGTTCCGAGGCAGTTTCACTTCCGAAAAAATTTCCGATTCCGCATTTCCGAAAATAATTCCGTTTCCGTCGGAAATATTTTTTTCCGATGTCGGAAAAAAACATGTTTTTCTGTCGAAATTTGGTACGAAAAATCTTTTTTTTGTGGAAAAAATTCTACCATGCCCGTGATACAAATTTCCTATTTAAAACACGAGTCTACTTATCTTTCCTCAATTTTCTAAACTTTCTTGTGGATAATTTAAGATTTTATGGGTCTATTCAGGTTCAATTCCGATTTTTCCGATCGGAAATCGGAACGAGAATTTTCAATTTCGGAATTCCGATGGAAATTCGGAAATAAAAATGAAACTTTCGGAATTCCGACGGAAATTCGGAAATAAAAATGAAAATTTCGGAATTCCGTCGGAACATTAGAAGAGTAAATTACAAAATCGGAAATTTCCGACGGAACTCGGAAGAGAAATTTTTATTTCCGAGAAAGCCTGGTTTTGATACTGGAAATCTGAAAATAAGAAGCTCACTATGCTCTCGTCTCAGCATCTGCTCATAAAATTTGAAAATAGCCAATTTTCTCACGAAATGTCTCGGAGCGAAACGCATTTTATGGCACAGTAGATTGAAATGAGTGCGACCGTAACCAATTTAAAAAGGTGTGTCATTTTCCAACCTTGAATGAAATTCGAAAATAAGCCAGAAAAAACTGCAATTTAAATTTGCTAAATTTTCATCCACTTCCTCCTAAAAAAAGGTACAACAGTCTACATTATTACAGCAGCATCCTCTAATAGGACGATTGAAAGTTAGAGTCCTTATTACGGTGACGAAAACTCGGGCGCGGTCCGTCCCGTCCCTCCTGGCACTTTTGCTGGTAGCGAGCACAGTCGCGTCGCAATTGTTCCGGCACGTTTTGTCCGGATTTCTCGAGAATCGAGATGAGTCCTTCAAAGTTGGAACGATCGTTCCACCACAGGAAGCTCATCGCTTCGCCGGTTCGGCCGGCGCGTCCGGTTCGTCCGACGCGGTGCACGTACTCTTCAATGTCCATTGGGAAGTCGTAGTTGATCACGTGACTGAAAAGAAGAATAGGGCAACCGATGAAATAATTCGATGCTCCGTTAAATTACAACCGAATACCTATTGAAATTTAAAGACGCATTGCATTTTTACTGCCGGTTCTCGACGCGATGGATTTTTTTTTCTTGGAAAACAACGTGCATAGGGAAAAAACAACGAAAAATGATTTTTTTTTTCCTGTGCTGAATAGGCCCATAAGATTTTATTTCGCCATGTATTAACAAATAAAAAATTATCATACCGTAAAAACTGTAACATAGCGCCATGCCGGTCTATTTTTCGAAATGCGTCTAGGGCTGGCCTTGTATTAGAGGTGACGTTCTATTAGAGGGTGGCTGTATATTTTTCGGAGCTAAATTTTTAGAAGAAAAAAAAAAATCAAATTTCATCGGCCGGCCGTTCTATTTTTCACTACCCTCCTAGGAGGGCCGGTCTATTTTAGGGGGCCGTTATATTATAGGGTTAAGTTTACTTTTCAATGTCTTTAAATTTGCATTAAATCTTGAGGATTTTCCATAAAAACGACACAAATGTATGACAAAACAAATTTAGAAACCGGTCAATAAGTAACAATAGGGAAAATCTAACCGAATTATTGAAAAAAGTGTTATATTCATTCATATATGAGAGGGGCCGGTCTATTTTAGGGGGCCGTTCTATTAGAGAATTTCCGGTAAATATTGTCGACCCGCAACGACGGTACATTGTGAGTCCCTGAGTTGTATTTTGTGCACTGGTTTTTTTAGTACAGCTCCATTTCAGACAGTTCTAGCCCGCGAAATTCTATTCCGTAGCAGTTCTATTATGTGCGAGTTATACAACGTAGTCTGTAATCAGCTAGCTTCATCGTTCTTTGAACACCGCGGTGTTTGTGTACTTTTGACTACAGTGATCCACGTTGAAAAAAAAATTACTGGTGCACCAGTTCATGTTTATAGGCCGCAGTTTTTCAGAGTGGCGTTCTATTTTTCGAAGTGACGTTGGGGGTGGTGTTCTATCACAGTTTTTACGGTATATAGAAAATGAAAAACAATTATTCAATTATCATCATTTGTGAGCCAATATTGCGCGTTTAATGAAACGGGTCCGAATTCTCCAGCCTGTAAGAAGTTTAGAGGTTTTTCATTCTATACATTTATTCCAAAGAAAAACGAATTTTCTGGAGAGAAAAACAAAAACAAAAATAAAATGAAATAAAATATGTATGCGGGCGACGAAAAATGCGCCAAAAAAAATCTAGGCTACGCCCACATCTGGGTGGTACGACAGAATAGAAATAGGCGAAATAGAAATGCTACAAAATATAATTGCTACAAAAAAGAACTGGAAAAAATAGAACGGCTACAAAATAGAAATGAGCGGAATAGAACAGCGCGAAATAGAAATGTGACAAAATAGAAATGGGCGAAATAGAAATCGGTGCGATGGAGCGCGTTTGCATTATTCTTCGAATTTTCCGATTATTATAGGATTTTTCAGTAATTTTCAGATATTTTACGCACTTAACAACATCGAAAATGAAGAAAGGTATAAAATCAATGCAGTTTCAGAAAAAAAATGGCAAATCGGCGAAAAACTGAGCAATTGAAAAAATGATGCAAACGCGCTCCATCGCCCAAAAATTTCTATTTTGTCGCATTTCTATTTTGTAGCCGTTCTATTTCGTAGCATTTCTATTTCGCTCAGTTCTATTTTTTCCAGTTCTTTTTTTTAGCAATTCTATTTTGTAGAATTTCTATTTCGCCTATTTCTATTCTGTCGTACCCTCCACATCTGACAAAAAAAAACGAATATTTCTGTGAAAACTGGAATTTTTGTACAAGACGCGGGCGCCGATTTTCCAGCCAGTTCAGATGGGGAATTCTAAGTCACGTAGTCCAAATTTTGGAAAAAAAAATATAAAAAATTGTGATATTCGTAATGGTACGTCCAAAGTAAAAAAAAACGCATTGCTGATAAAACAAAAAAGAACAACTGAAAACTGCATTTCAAGCCATTGCTAAAAAGAAAGCCTTACGTGATATCCGGCACATCGATTCCGCGGCTCGCTAAATCAGTGGCCACCAGAATTTGCACACCTCCGGACCTCAACGCTTTCAGAGACATCTCTCGGTCTTGTTGTGATCTTCCTCCATGCAGCCCTTGCGAGTTGATGCCCCGCATACAAAAATCCGAGGAAAGATGATCAGCCATCACTTTTGACTTTACAAAAATGATCATTTTGTAGTTTTTCTGATGCATATTGTTGAGATAATTGACAATTTCGCAAACTCTTTCAAACCGGGCGTCTTGTGGGATAAACTCAAAGTATTGTGCGACACTTTTGCAGGACGTCAAGTCCAAACTCCCGTTCACCGCCATAATCGCCTCCTTCGTATATCTGTCGGTGAGAGATCTGACGGCTTCTGGCCACGTGGCACTTGTCAACGCGACCAGGCGATCTGGCCGGATTTCGAAAAGAACTCTGCGAATAGCCGCCTCGAATCCCATGTCCAACATTCGATCGGCCTCGTCCAAAACCACATAGGTCACCGAGGCCAGAGAGATGATTCCCTCATTGGACAAATCGGTGAGACGTCCCGGAGTTGCGATCACTATTTCCACACCATTTTTGCACGCGGTCACCTGCTCGGATCTGGAGCCACCTCCGTAGAGACATACGCTGCGGTATCCGTTGTAACTGTACTTTTGAACCTCGCCCTCGATCTGCTGAGCCAGCTCGCGCGTCGGGCTGAGCACAAGGACGTGTGGCGACGGGGTTTTCTCGTTTTTGGCGTACTGCGCCAATTGGGCGTCAATGTGGAGAAAGGCGGGTAGAAGGAAGGCGAGGGTTTTTCCGGAGCCGGTCTGCGAAACTCCGATGCAATCTTTGCCTGATAATAGAGTGGACCACATTTGGGACTGGATTGGGGACGGCTTTTCGAATCCGTTTTTGTGGATCTCGGCCATGATTGCAGCTTCAATTTTTAATGTTTTTTTTTAAATTTATCCTAATCTCTTGTGTATAAGACCGAAGTGCGCCAATCGCCGCATTGGCACCAGCCGGTTGTCCTCGTTAAAGTGCGCTCCGTCGAAATCGCCAAAAAATCTTGGCAGAATGCCAAGTTCACATGAATTTTTGACGCAGAAAGCAAAGCCTGTAACCGACAAGACGCAGACATGAGACAGAATTGAACCGCGACGCAAACGCCGATTTGGCGCCAGATACGTGTCAGTAATGGTAATGGCTAAACGCCAATTTCAACGACTAAAATCCATGTTTCTGCCTATATCCGTCATGTCCGCGCCAAAAATTCTCCGAATTGTGATGGGATCATTCTCGAAATAGCAAAAAATTGGTAAAACCAGCACGAAATTTTCTGGGCACGTGATGTCCGAGAGTATTTTTGCCATGATTTTCCAACGTTTCAGGCCAATAGGAGCATTTTCCGAATTTTCGCTGAATTTTTTTGCTATTTCGAGAATGAGAATGACCCAATTACAATTCAGAGAATTTTTGGCGCGGACATGACGGATAGGGGAAGAAACATGGCTATTAGCCGTTGAAATTGCCAGTTAGCACGGCACCCCAGCCTTCCGAAATTGTATCTACCTGGCGCATTTTTAAACCCCTAAGGTTCGGTCATTTTCTGACAAAAAGGCTTCGTTTTTGGGTTAAAACGATGGTGTCATCCTGTATAATCAGATAATGATTCGAATTTTTCAAAAAAGTAAACTTTCGAGTGAAAAATAATTTCATTATCCGACGAACTTGCTGGCGCATTGGTCGACGGGGGAGGCGTGGTTAGCCATTACTGACACACAGCTCGCGTCTAATCGGTGATTAATGCGCTACCTTTTTTCGCGCTGCTGTTGCGTCGCAATTCTGTTTCTTGTCTGCGTCTTGTCGTATACAGGCTTTCTGTGTCAAAAATGCATGTGAACTTGACACTCTACCAAGATTTTTTCCACGAGTTCAACGGAACACACTTTCGCGAGGACAGTCGCCAGCACCCCGTGATCGGCAATCAGCGCCCAGCCGGGAGTTAACGGCTAATAGCCAAAAAAATTCGTGAAAAAGTGACGTTTACCTTTTTCGGTAGAAAAAAAGTGTTCAGCCACAAAACCGGCCTCATACACAAGAGATTATAGTGAATATTTGTTCATATTCAAAATTTTTCTACAAATGCTCACCATTATTTCCAAAAGCCTGCTTGAAACTCATAACTGGCGGGGGAATTTCCACTTTTGAGTCCTCACGAAACGGATACACCTTCATAATTCCTCCATTAGATAACAGCTCCTGGAGCTCCTCGTCTGATAAATGTCTTTGCTCTTCGGGAATTGTGTACAAATCCCTCTCGATATCCTTCATATCTGACAGGCAACAAATTTTGGGATTTTTTTCTTAATTTTTAATTTGAATATTTAGCTTACTATAAAATCGATCATCATCTTTTCGCTCGGCGATTGAGTTGTCGATAGTTTTAAAGGGCTCCGCTTCTGAAAATCGCGTGAATTTTCTGTATTTAATTAAAATAATAATTTTTAAAACTCACCAGCAGATTTTTCGATAAGTTTCAGGTGCATTTTGTCCTCGAAATTTGACGAAAACAAATCAATAAATCGAAAAATTTTAATAATTTTCAAATAAAACTTAGTCGATTACGGTTTTCGTGGCAAAACCCTCAAGTGATTCTAGCGTATGATCCTTTAAAATCGCTGCGCCTTTAAATTTTAAATTTTTTTCCCTCGAGTGTTTTCGTTTTTTTACTCATTTTTGATCAGTTTTCTCTTTTTTTCAGTCGTTTTTTTTTGTTTTTCACTCTTTCAAATGGAATGAACCCATGTGCTGGAATTCATTTTATACGTTTTTGTTTTTAAAATGATTGAAAATGCCCAAATTTCATGTTTGGGTATTTGAGAATTCTCGAATTCGCATCAAAAACCCATCGAAAATGCATGAATGTCCGGTTCTTAACGATCCACTATTTTACGATGATGCTCTGTGGCAAAGAAGGCGTCTTGTCGCAATTTTTCATTCATTCAAGAATCGTTTTCGTCTGCGAGCTTATGATTTTCTTATTTCTCTTTATTTCGTGTTTTCCCCCTTTTTTTCGGGACATTTTTCATTCCCCAGGGGGTTGCCTGCGTTGAATTATGTCTGTTTCCGGAATTCCTGGCCGCAGAAAATCGGCATAAAATTGTTTTTTTTTCACTTTATTGTTCTCCTGTGGTGATCATCGAACGGGCGCCATTCGCTCAAAAATTTTGGCGAAATTGGCAATTTTAGGAATTATTGCACTTAAAAGCCTATTTTTGCCATTCCTAACAAAAATTGTTTTTTTTTGTTGAAAAATTCAAGCGAATATCTTAATTTCTGTGGGAAAACGATGAAAATCAGTAAATTTTGAATCATTATTAATATTGGGCATCGTATTATTATTATTATCTGTATTATTACTATTACTATTCGTGATATGAAAATAACATATTTTGTAGGACGGAAATGGAAAAATAATGAAGAATGTCTATGAAATAATTTACCTCGATATGGCTGTAAAGAAGACACAAGACGGCGAAAATGCAATTTTTAATTGAAATATTTCGATTTATGGGTCTGTTCAAGGAACCAGCAAAATATGCAAAAAATTCTGAGAATGCTCCGATCAGTCTGAAATTTTGACAAAATATGTCAAAAATACTCTTGGACATGTGGAGAAAATTTAAGAAAAAATATCGATTTTGAAAATGTTCAGAAAAAATCGATATTTCGGTCTGAAATTTTTTGCACATGTCCGGGAGTATTTTTGACATTATTTACCTAAATTTCAAACTGATCGGAGCATTCTCCGAATTTTCGCTGAATTTTTTGAATTTTTTGCTATTTTCCGTGAATAGCCCCATTAGAACATAGAGAAATCTATAATTGGTAATAAAACGTTTGTACTGTTTTCTTGAAACAATAATGGGGCATGTAGAAATGTAGAAAAATGAAAATTAACTGGAAGAAAATTCTCCGATCGGTCTGAAATTTTGGAAAAAAAGTTAAAAACTCCCTGACAAAAGTTTTCGGACTGACAATGAAATATAACATTTAAAATTCATATTTCAGTCAAAAAAAATTTTTGAGCATGCCCGGAAAGATTTCTAACATTACTTTCCAAATTTTCAGACCAATCGGAGCATTTTCCAATTTATTTGTAGTTTTTTTTTTAATTTCTCGACATTATTATGAATAACAAATACACATTTTGCCAATTTTTGTTGTTCATCACTGAACTGCATAAAATATTACGTTTTTGGGACGGAGTGACACTTTGGGAGCCAACTAGTCGCTGGGTCTTGCCACGATCTTGTGTTTCTTTTCGTTTTCTTCGAAAAGTTAATTTTTTTTGAAAAATAACAATTGCTCCGTTTTTCACAAAAAAAACTTGAGAAAAAACTGATTTTACTCAAAAGACATACACTAATTTCTTATGACACGTGAAAGGCTTTATACACGAGAGGTTAGGCGAGCCAGACAAAACGAGAAAGTGCGTCTCTTGGAGATATGAAATCTGTCAATCTGTCGTTATACACAAGAGATTATGGTAAAACAAATTTTTTCGACAACAAATTAA
Organism: Caenorhabditis japonica; assembly: GCA_963572235.1. Lineage (NCBI taxonomy): Eukaryota > Metazoa > Nematoda > Chromadorea > Rhabditida > Rhabditidae > Caenorhabditis > Caenorhabditis japonica. The sequence goes on along the minus strand of OY754343.1, from coordinate 16,648,159 downwards.
GAAAAATAGTATTTTACACGCCGATTGTGTCAGGACCAGGCTTTCTCGGAAATTTCCGAAAAGTCGGAATTCCGTCGGAATTCCGATGTCGGAAATTTCCGATTCCGGTTCCGAGGCAGTTTCACTTCCGAAAAAATTTCCGATTCCGTTCCGAGACAAAATGAGTTCCGAAGATATTTCCGTTTCCGTCGGAAATAATATTTTTCCGACGTCGGAAAAAAACATGTTTTTCTGTCGAAATTTGGTACGAAAAATCGTTTTTTTTTGGGGAAAAAATTCGACCATGTCCGTCACACAAATTTCCTATTTAAAAGGACTCCGCGACATCTCGAAACCGCGTTAACAGTGGGGGAGGGGGTAGGAAGTAAAACATTTTTTTTTCATAATTTAATGACTATTCAACAAAAAATCAAAAAGTGCAAGATTTGAGCGTCATTTCTTTGGAGGCCACCAAAAATGTTTACAGTATGCAAACTGCACCTTGCATCGGGAGCAGGGGTGGGACCAAAAAATGTTTTTTTGGTCCATGCACGTGAGAAAAAAGGTTTTTTTTTAAGCCGCGGAGGCGCAAATAATGCCTCTATCTGAACAAAACCGGGATATGTTCTGAATTGACCAAAAACTCTAATTTTCAACAAAAACATTGGAAAATTACCATTTTTTTTGTTTTTTTAATTTTTAAATGTTTTAAGGACAAATAAAAATTTTTTTTCTCAAAAAAAATTTGTTCAAGAAAATTATACCAAAAAAAATGTGTATTTCTGCGAGTTAAATGGAAATTTTTCAACAGTTCGTTGAAAATTAAAGTTTTTTTTTTTCAATTCAGAGCATATCCCGGCTAAGCTTTTGTCCAAATACAGACATTGTTTTGCCCATCCGCGGCTTAAAAAAAAACCTTTTTTTTTCACGTGCATGAACAAAACAAAATGTTTTTTGTTTCACCCAAAAAAACCGGAAAAAAAAACAAAAGAAACGACCGAAAAAAACCGCTCAAAACTTGCACTTTTTGATTTTTTGTTGAATAGTCATTAAATTATGAAAAAAAATTTATTTCCTACATACCTCTCTTTCAACCCCCTTCCCCACTGTTAACGCGGTTTCGAGATGTCGCGGAGCCTTTAAAACACGAGTCTACGTATCTTTCCTCAATTTTTTTTTAAACTTTTTGTGGATAATTCAATTCTTTTTTATGTGTCTATTCAGGTTCATTTCCGATTTTTCCGATCGGAAATCGGAATTCCGTCGGAAGTCGGAATTCCGACGGAAATCGGAACTAGAATTTTCAATTTCGGAATTCCGACGGAAATTCGGAAATGAAAATGAAAAACTCGGAATTCCGTCGGAACATCGGAAGAGAAAATTACAAAATCGGAAATTTCCGACGGAACTCGGAAGAGAAATTTTAATTTCCGAGAAAGCCTGGTCAGGACCAGTCGACATTGGCCACAATTTCCCAAAAAGTGTCTTTCCGTTGCAAATGCGTAATATTATTCTAGCCTCAACTGGTGACAGCTGGGTCCTAGAAATGGATAACTCGTCCATGAGTAAATTTTGCACCAGTTAAAATCAGTGTCACGGCCTACGTAAAGGAATTCGCGCCTTTTCGACTGTGTCTCGACAGTGGCGTTCTGCCAAGTATAGTTAAAAGTGTACAAAAACAGAGACACGGAGACGCGATAATTCGCGGTCAAAAATTTGATCTCAAAAATTTTTTCTGAAACGTAGTCCCGAACACCCCGTGAGTGTGACCATGATCCTTTCAAAAAAAAAATTTTAATGGGGTTATTCACGAAATAGCAACAAAAAAAATAGCTAACGCACGGTGTCCAGGATTTGAAATGTGGGCGGAGCCTAATTTGCTGGCGCGTCAGCAAACTTTTATGGCGCACTTTCGGTGCTTGCGCAGTTTGCAACGCTCGAATTTTTTTAATTGATTTTTTTATTTTTCTTTCCGTAAAACCTGTTTTTCTTTGCAAAATGTATGTATTGTATCTTTTAATATCATAGAATTGCCCAAACTTCGATTTTCGTAAAGATTTATCCTGCAAAAACACCAAAAAACTCAAAACGAATATTTCGAAATGGTGGCTGAACCAAATTCGACGTTCTTAGGCTTAAAACATTTCTAAAGACCTTAGCTATAATTCCGTTGGAGCACATGTGGTAAAAAATTAAGAATTTATGCTTTTTTTCCCAAAAAACATAAAAAATGCGTCAAAATTTGAATTTCGCGCGCAAAAATCCAGTGGGGCGCGTTTGCTCGTCTCCGCCCACTTTTCAAATCCTGGACACCGTGTAACGCTAGAAAATAATTCAGCTAAAATTCGGAGAATGCTCCGATTGAGCTTAAATTTTGGGAAATACGGGCCCGGACATTCCCAGAAAATTCCAGACCAAAATATCGATTGTAAAATTTTTCAGAAAAATCGATATTTTGGTCTGACATTTTCTGGGAGTGTCCGTGAGTATTTTTGTCATTATTTCCCAAAGTTTCAGGTCAATCGGAGCATTCTTCGAATTTTCACTAGTTTAGCTATTTTTTGCTTTTTCCTGAATGAAATTTTTAAAAGGATTACGGTCACGCTCATTTCCGATGTGTCCTGTCGTGCTTAACTTACTCGTGGAGGATCATGATTTTTCTAGGCCCCAGCGTCACCTGATGGGAATAAGAAAGAAAATAGAAATTCACCATTTTAAAACTTGAAACTTTAAAGGTGCACAAATTATTTTCCGCAATATGAATTTCTTTGTTAAATTATATTAAAATGCAGTCATGGATAACAAGACGGCCACTATTTCGTATTTAAATTTGAACTTTATTTTTATGAATAGCTTTATATTACTCTCGGCTCAATTTGCTTTTCATGGACTTTTTCGTACTCTCGGCACGATTTGGACACAGTTAAAAGAGTGTGACAGTAATCCATTGAAATGAGAATGAGAGTGAGAGTAAAAGCAAAAAAAGAAAACAAAATGAATGTTTTTCATTCAACTGTGTCCAAATCGTGCTGTGAGAATATTCGTGAAAAAGTCCATATTAAAAGGCAAAAGTGAGCGGAGTCTCAGTAGAGCGAATCTACCAACATCTATAATTAGTCAATGTTCAGCGCAACATAAATCCATCCACGCCTCCCTTCATCGCTCGTCTAGCGAATGAATAATGGCGACTCAATCTCTCCCTCTTTATGGGTCCTACTCATCCCTCGTTTCATCTCTTTTTGTCGACGGATACAACATATTCTTTGCGAATTTTTAAGCCTTCTTCATCGCGTCTTATAGTTAATCATAAATTCCCGCCTTCTCCTTTTTTTCGGCTTTTTCCTTTCCCATGTCATCTTCGCTGAGAGAGTTTTTTGAAGAGTTTTTTGAAAAAAGGCTGGCTCTCAAGGAGTGAGTGGAAGCGGTTTTTAATTCTTTTGGAAGTCATGCAGGCAGGAGGCAGGCAGGCGGGTACTTTGCTTCCGCAGTACACCAATTTCGCGACTTCTTCTTCTTCGCACTAAGTTTTTTTGGGGTATGTAGTCGTCGGGTAGTCTCGGAACGTCTCCAATTAGAGTTCAGTTTGCTCCCTTTTTTTGGTTGGGCGTTATCAAAGCCACCAATCTGGCTGTTCTTTTCTCTCTTTTTCTGAGTTTTTTCGTCAATGTGACGACCAATTTGGCCTTTTTTGTTCCTTCTTCGCTTCGAGACCCAAAAATCGGTTTCCACATACCGCAAAAACTCTAATAAAACGGCATGCCCTTCTATTGATTCTTTTCCTCACAACTGCCGGGTATTTAGAGGTTTGCACACCAAACTGGTCGTCTCATGCCTGCTTGGTTTGAAAGTGTTTTGCCGAGTTTGGTGTGCAAACCTCTAAATACCCGGAAGTTCTGATGAAATGAAACAATAGAAGGGCATGCCGTTCTATTAGTGTTTGTACGGTATCCGTAGCCAATCACACGGCGTCGTTTTCGTCGTTCTAGAGCTAATTAATTCCGCCCAACTTTATTGCTTCCTAATTTTTTGCCAAGCAACAAACAAAACATTTTTTCTCGGACGGGTGAACAGAAAAAGCTTTGTTTACCACCAACACCATCGCCATTGCCATCGCCAAAAAGCCTCTCTTGATGATGACAAGAACGGAGCCTTTTACGCTTTTTTCGTTTTCTGGCTGCTCTATGACGTATTGCCAAACCAAAACTATTTTTTTTTCTTTTTTATTCAACAAAAAAGAAGAATAAGAAAAAAAAAGTCCAAAGAAGATAGCAACGCCAATCTTGCTCTTATTATGCTCCAACGATAGAGAGAGAGAGAGAGAGAGAGAGAGAGACGGGGAGAGGGAGGGAGCTCCGGATGTTTCGATTCGAGCGAAGAAAGAAAGACGATGCTTTTAAACACGTTTTTTTTTTATCGCGTCGGGAGGAGCGGAGGACGGGCTCGTAAATCCACACTTTCGAATTCAAACGATTGACCTTTTTTTCGGGTTCAATTTTATCAGCTAACAAAAAGCAACTGTCTTTCGTAGGCACAATAGGCTAGATTTTCGATTTTTCGATGCAAACAGGCTCCACGAATTGTCACCTCGTGGCGAATACGTAATACGGGTGCACTCGTTTTTTGGCTTGTTAGACATCCTAGATTACGGTTCTCAGGTATCGAGTCAAACTTTTCTGATCGCATTTCAAACCTTTTCAAACCTTTTCAAGACAAACGTCGCTCGTCAAACTTTTCCGAGCGCTTCTTAAACTTTTTCAAACTTTTGTTGTCGGCACAAGTTGGAAATCTTTTTTAAACTTTTTCAAACATTTTCAAACCTTTTCAAACCTTTTAAAACCTCGCTTGCGGCCGTATACGGTTTACCAATTGTCGTCAGTTCCGCAGTTTGGGAACTGCGTACTAAATGAGAGTGTGCAAAAATAAGAGAGGGCAGACTCTTTTAACGCGTGCGCGCGTTTTCATATTTTCGAAAATTATTTTGCTCAATTTGTTTCTGTTTATGTGTTTTTTTTTCTATTTGCTCATCTCCTAATTTTTATTTTCCCGGAAAAATTAAACTTACTCAAAATTTCTCAAAACGTTATTCAAAATACCCGATCTTCGGGCGATTTTAGGCTAAGCCCATATATTTAATTGCTGTTTCTTTTTGTTGAAAATTTTGAGTCTTTGATTTTTCTCATCTTTATCTTTACTATTATTAAGCGTTGATAAATATTTGTAAGTATTGTGTTTTCAATCGAGTTGCGACATCAAAACGTGGAACCTTGCCCACTTTTTTCACGCAAAAATTAAAAATGCACTAAAATGTAATGTTCGCGTGAAAAAAAGTGGGTGGAGTTGATGTCGCACCTCGATTGAAAACACAATATTGTGGTTTTAATCGAGTTGCGACATCAAAACGTAAAACCTCGCCAATTTTTTTCATGCAAAAATTTGATATTCGCGTGAAAAAGGTGGGCGTTTCATGTTTTCACACGGGGTGTTGAGAGGTACATGGAAATTAAAATTTAAATTCCGCGGGAAAGTTGCCACGTCACTCGAGAAAAAAACGCGCGAAATGGCGTGTTCAAAGTGTCGTTACTGCGGCGCCACAGCAAATTTTTTTTTAACATTTTTTCTTGTGGGTTTATATATTTTGAATGATTCTTAATATTTAAGAAATGTTGCCCTATTTATTTAATGCAGAAAACGTATTCCGCCAGCGCCTCGTTTTTGAAAATCTAAACTGTTTCAACTCTGTAACAACCGCGTTTCCTCAAATCTGTGTGAACAGTGGAGCGCATTTTCACTATGTACTCTTCAACACTCCGTGTTTCATGATGAAACCCGATTGAAAACACCATACTAAATGAACTTAGCGTTTTTAAGGTTCCGCGACATCTCGAAAACCAGGCATCTCGTAACCAGACATCTTGAAATCGGTCATCTCGAAATCGCGTTAACAGTGGAGGTGAAAAGTGAAAAGGTATTTTTTCCAGAATTATTTTTAAAAATAAGCAAAAAGTGCACAAAAGCCAGTTCGTCACAAGAACATTGTTTCCCAAGAAATAAATTACTTTTTAGAACAATAAAGGGAGTAAAAAATCAAAATATTATTTTTTCAATAGAAAAAAATGAAGTAAATTTCAATTTTAAATTGATTATGGGCCTGCGCAGATGAACTTTTCCTAACCTGCATTGAAAAGTAGGTTTCCAGGAAGAAATGACAGGAAAGTTCATCTGCCTAGGCCCATAATCATTTTAAAATTGAAATTTACTTCATTTTTTTCTATTGAAAAAATAATATTTTGATTTTTTACTCCCTTTATTGTTCTAAAAAGTAATTTATTTGTAGAAAAACTGATATTGTGAAAACAAAAAAGTTGCAACGTGGTGGATGCGTACTTTTAAAATTCAAACGAAAATGGGAACAAATCTCTCCATTTTCCATGCTATTTATCTCATTGCCGTTTGAATTTTAAAAAGTACGCAAACACCGCGTTGCAACTTTTTTGTTTTCACAATAAGATAATTTTCAAACTGTAATTCCGTTTCCAAATAAAAAAAACATGGAATTTTTTCACAAAAAAGTGGTTTGTCACTAAATACATTTTTTACCACAATTGCGCGTAATAATAAATCCGTGTGAGATTTGCTGTGTAAATCGTTTTCTGAGATCGGATAAGTTTGAAATGTAGCATCCTGTTAGAACTTAAAGTGTTTACATCATTGTACCAGCGAAATCCGCCGAATACCTGCTAGTAGTGGTATTTCAACTTTTTTTTTCTGGGAATTTTTTTGTTGGAACTTTGGACTGTATAAAATATCTGATTTTAGAAATTGATTAAAAACTTTGTACGTAGCATAAAAATTGGAGGAAAAAAAGTATTATTTACAGGGGTCCTCAACATCGGCTGGTGGCGTATTCTTCAACGGAAAAAAACAACAACCGAGCACAAGGAAGCATCAGGCAACATCCGCCGAAATTACTTTTCGAATTTTTTTTGTCTCATATCTTACTGCCTTTATACGTATATTTTTTGTTAACGAAATAAAGTTTGAAATACAGTGAAAGGCGTCAATCAATAATGCTGATTCAGCAGCCATCATTAGCCTGCGCAGCAGGCTTTTTGAGAAACAAAATCGAGACAATTTTAAAATTTCAAACTTTTATGGACCTATTCAAGAGAGAAAAAAAAAGAAAAAAAAGAAGTTTTTTCTGATGCAGGAACGGCAAAAAAAGAAAAAAAAGGAAGAGAAAAATTCATTTTCTGCCGATGATAAAGTAGTCATACGTGGCGAGACCCATTCAAATATACCGATGCGCCTTTAATGAACCTATTCAAGAGAGAGAAAAAAGGAAAAAAAAGAGGTTTTTTCCGATTCAGGAACGGCAAAAAAAGAAAAAAAGGAAGAGAAAAAAGGAAGGAAATTGATTTTTCTCCTCCTTTTTTTTCTTTTTTTGCCGTTCCTGCATCGGAAAAAACTTCTTTTTTTTCTTTTTTTTTCTCTCTTGAATAGGTCCATTAAACTTTTTCAACCCTTTTCATGCCGTCCTCAAACTTTTTCAAGCCATACTTAATCCTTTTGAAGCATTGCTTATTTGTTACATGAAAAGGTTTGAAAAAGTTTGAAAAGGGATCAGAAAAGTTTGACTCGCGATACCTGAGTTACAGACAACAAACAATAATAATAATAAAATTGGGAATACAATAAAAAAATAGCGACACACGGTGTTTGCGTACTTTTCATTTTCGTTTTAATCTCAAAAGTACGCAAACACCGTGCCGCTATTTTTTTGTTTTCCCGATATTATTATTATTATTCTTGTCTGTGACCGTAGTCTAGGACGTCTCACATGCCAAAAAACCAAGTGCTACCGTATTATTACGTGATTTCCACGGAGTGACATTTCGTGGTTAGAAACAAAAACTAAGGCTCTCGGACGTTTCGAAAGTAGACGTTTCGAAGGTTTTTCTGGATTCTACTTTCGAAACGTCCGAGAGCCAAAACTAATGTGGGCGGAGCTTGTTAGCAAAAATTGCAAAATTTGGTGTAAACAAGCTCCGCCCACTTTAGTTTATTTTTCTACCGCGAAGTGTCAATGCATGACGAATGCGTAATACGGGATAGCGCTTATTTTTTGGCAATGGCGTTCGTTATCATTTACCGCGAAGTGTCACTCCGTGCCGATTACGTAATAATTGTTATGCCGAGTAGATTTTTCCCGAAAAGAAACTCCTAGATTCCTCCGTTTTTAGAGTGGGGGTTGCCGAATTTCATCGGGTTTCAGTCGAATTTCAGCCAGAAAAGGTGATTTATAAGGATTTTGTCAAGTTTGACCGGATTTCTAGGCTATTTTGTGGGGCGAAATTCAGTTACGATGCCTCGAGACCCCACGAAAAGGGGGGAAAGCGTCGAAATGTTGGAACGAAAAGGGGGAAAATGGGCGGAGCCAAATTTTTTTTTTTTTTTTTGTAGAAGGGTTCGCGCATTTTAGTTTCAAAAAAATTAAATAAGGTCAATTTGAACATAAAAATATTTTTAGAAAAAATGTCGCAAGAGTTTGCGGCACTTTTGCGGTTGGCTCCGCCCATTTTCCCCCCTTTTCGTTCCCACATTTCGACGCTTTTCCCCCTTTTTGTGGGGTCTCGACTCTCCAATGTTCCGCAGTTTTTTCTTTCGCTGCGAGACCTGGAGCGTCATAACCGAATTTCGCCCTCGTGAAGGGGGCGGAGACTGCCAAAAAACCGGGAAATAAGCTCCGTCCCCTTCAGCAAGTCTGCGGCTGGGGAAAATTATGCAAGTTCGCGGCGCAGTTTTTGCTCTTTGCAATAGCCGGATTTCTTTGAAGTTTCTATGCTATTGTCGACCCGCCAAAATGGTCAAACGCGCTACGCTCAACTCAACGCTATGCGATTTTCATTTTGGTTCCCAAAATATTTCATTTCACGTTGAATTTATACGTGAAATAAAATAATTTGGTGATCAAAATGAAAATCGCACAGCGTTGAGTTCAGCGGAGCGCGTTTGACCATTTTGGCGGGCCGACAATATTTCTCTATATTTTCAAAAATGCAAATTACAGCATGCGGCTCCGAAAACGAAACTCGCTGCTTCTGCCCCTACTCGTCACATTTTCCGCCATCTCAATTGCCGCCCGACGTACCGATCCGTGTCTAGACGGCGAATTTGTGAGTCTTGTCTTTTTTCCCCTCCTTTGACGAACATCATCAATCAAATGAATTTCTAGGAAAACGACGTGGAAAGTCTTCGATTGCCGTCGCAATACGCGAATTTGACGCCGCCGTGGCGGCTGACAGATGGGAAGTACGCAAAGGTGCATAAATTATGGACTTTGGGGCAAAAAATGTATTTTTTTTTTGGTTTCAGGTAATTCGCAGCGAAGGCCTCAATTACCAGTGGAGTTGGGTGAAGGCGTTGCGCGTCAAGGGATTCTTGAAATCTGTAAGTCATCGGTATACACTATACAGCGCTGCAAATTCGCTCCAATGCACTCGTCACGGCCGCCTCGCCCACTTTGAGATTGGAGTGAATTTACGACGCACCGTACTGATATGAGAATATTTAATTTAACTGCCTTCAGGTCGAAGAAGTGATACAATTTCTAAGCGACAATCGCTGTCTCTTTGTGCCCATCGGCTCGATTGTGCGGAACGTGCTTCAGGCGGAAAAGGCGGTTTATATTAGTGGAGAAGTTAGCTGTGAGTTGCATGAGGTGAGTACAAATCACGATAGCGAGACCTCCAAAATGGGCTTTGGGGCATTTCGAAACTTTCTTGCTCTTTTTTTGCGGCAAAAACCAATTTGCCGAATACCGCAACGCAAAAATTCAAAAGTTTCGAAACGTCCCAGAGCCAAAAAGTACTCAAAATCCACCAAAAATTTAAAGAGCTGGAAATTGCGCAAAAATTCAAAAAAAAATGTTTCGAAACGTCCCAAAGCCCCTTGAAAAAGGGGAAAAACGTCGAAATAGGGGAACGAAAACGGGGAAAATGGAGAGAGACAGAAATTTTTTGCGCGGCACTCTTGCAGTTGGCCCCGCCTCCTTTTCCCTTTTTACGTGGCTTCTCGGAATTTTGAGGGTAATTTGGACTGGCCTTCTCCATTGGACGGTGTAAAAAAAAAAAGAAATTACAAAAATCTGGAAAAAATAATTCAATTCAAAAATCCTAAAAAATTGTTTTACAACCTTTTTTTTTTTGAGAATCCCCAAAAAATCCTCAAAATATCAATATTTATCGCAAAAAAACCTGTAAAAAAATACAAGTATTTCAGACCCTCACAAACGGGGAGCAAGCTCCGCCCCTTTTGTGCTATAGGATACTGAAAAACAGTGCCGCAGAAAGGGTTTTTTACAAAATTTTATCAGTCTCAAGAACAAAATAAAAAACGCCGTGAAATTGCGCGCATTCCGGGTCTCGTCACGATCTATTAATTGTCGATTTACACGCATTTTCGAAAAAACAAATGTTTTGTTGCTTATTTCTAGAAATTTTGAGCCAAAAAAAAGAACCTGCTTAAATCCATTTTTAAATGGGTTACGGTCGCACTCATTTTAACTGTGCTAAATAAATTCGAGACCCCGGGGAAAAAATGTCAAAAACCGAGGAAGATGCTCCGCCCCCTTTTGCAACCACTGCACTAGTTTTGTACTGAAAGTGTTGTAAAATTCAGGAAAAACTGCGCCGCAGACGGGTCTCAAAAATTCGCTCCGCTCCGAGACATTTCTTGAGAAAATTAGCTAATGGACCTATTCAAAGTACTGTAGAAAAACGGAAAAAATGACAAAAAATTGGGAGAAAACTCGGAAAATGCTCCGATTGGTCTGCAATTTAGGGAGAAACTGTCAAAAATGCTTCCGGGCTTGCTCAGAAAATTTTGGACCAAAATATCGATTATAAAAAATATTGATTTTTTCTGAAAATTTTTAAAATTGATAATTCTATCCAAAATTTTCAGAGAAAGTCCGGAAGCATTTTTGACAGTTGCTCCCAAAATTTTAGGCCAATCGGAGCATTTTCCGATTTTTCTCCCAGTTATTTGTCATTTTTTCCGTTTTTCTACAATACTTTGAATAGGTCCATAAATATTTTCAAAGTTTATGAGCAGCTGTTGGGACGAGAGTAATAAATATGATTTTAAAAACCCGCCCATTTTATCCAGCTCTACAACGCATGCATCGAAAAGTTTGGAGCATCCGGCTGCGCCCTCTACCCGATCGATGATGGTGGCTGGGGAGCGTACCGCCTGGAAATTGGTGACACGAGCAGCAACAAGAGCACGTACGGAGTGAGCGCCGAGCCAATTGTGCTCTACGAATGGCGGTCGGTGCTCGGCGCGCCACGATCACAATGGCGGTTTACGGTCGACACGTTGGCAATGTTTGATGATGGTGCTGGCGATCTTTTTATGATTGATCCGACCGAGACGGGCTATAAACATGTGTGCGATAAGAAGTTGGTGCCGACTTTTGAGGATTGGACGCAATGGAGTGAGAATCAGGATATGAAGATTATGGGGTAATTTATATGTTATTGAAGAATGGAATGGAACACCTATATTTCTAGATTCTACGATTTGCGCTCCTCCGGCTTCGCTTCGCAAAACGAAACGTTCCAAACGTTTGTTAACGATAAAATCAAGAAAGCGGACAAGCGGATATCGCAACGCTTCTATTGTGAAAACGTGCTGAAAGGTGTGGCGAATCTGGAGGGCAACACGCCCGTCTGTCACACCACTTATCCGGAAAAGGAGGTGGCGAGGGATATTTCGCAGAAGCGGAAAGTTATGATCAATGAGATGGGTAAGTGGTTTTTTTCGACGTTTCGAAACTTTGGTGCAAAACCACAAAGAGCGGTTTCGAAAATTTTTCTGCATTTTGTCGTCGCGGTGTTTGCACACAATAATTTTTCCACGGAAAGCTTGGACTAATGGACCTATTCATTTCAATTAAAATGAATTTTTATGTCACATTTATTCAATGCAATACGACATATTAATGAATTAATCTGAATTTTCCTGAACCATTCAGTTTGAGCCTTTCTGCAAATCGCGCCTAGCCATCCTGGTCAAATAAGTGAAGTTATTTACAAATAAATGCATGCGCCTTTAAAAATTTACTCCGAGTACACAAAAATGATGACAATGTATGCATTTTTTGACCGGGATGGATAGGCGCCATTCGTAGAAAAACTAAAACTCGATGGTTCAGGAAAATTCAGATTAATTCATTAATATGTTGTAATGCATTGAATAAATGTGTCATAAAAATTCATTTTATTGTGTTTTCAATCGACTTGCGACATGAGAACGCGAGACTCCGCCCACTTATTTGTGCGCTACCTGTCTGTGTCTCTTCAAATATCACTGTGTGCGCGTGGTCGCGCAAAAAAAAAGTGGGCGGAGTCTCGAGTCCTCATGTCGCATGTCGATTGAAAACACAATAATTGAAGTGAATGGGTCCATAAGAAACGATTGCGTGCAAACACCGCGACGATAAAATGCAGAAAATTTTTCGAAACTTCTGAGACCCTGACAAATCCGGCGAGACCCTGACAAAACCGGGGAAAACCACGAAACCGGGGAAGACAAAACCAGGGAAGACAAAACCGGGGAAAAAATCGGACAAAACCTGGGAAGAAGCTCCGCCCCCTTTTGCAGCTGCTGCACGATGTTTTGTACTGGAAGTATTGAAAAAGTGCGCCGCAGACTTGCAACTTTTCCCCGGTTTTGTCCAGTTGCAAGTCTGCGGCGCACTTTTTCAACACTTCCAGTACAAAACATCGTGCAGCAGCTGCAAAAGGGGGCGGAGCTTCTTCCCAGGTTTTGTCCGATTTTTTCCCCGGTTTTGTCTTCCCTGGTTTTGTCTTCCCCGGTTTCGTGGTTTTCCCCGGTTTTGTCAGGGTCTCAATCCGGCTGTCAGAATCTCATAATAGGGCTATCGCGAAAAAAAAAAGATTACGGTATTTGAAAAATTTTGCGTAAAATCTGATGTCATTTCTGCAAACACCGCACACCAAATTTGAATCTTTTTCTGAAATATTTAGGCGTACAATAGAGCTATCGCGTAAAAAATTACGGTATTTTAAAAAATTGTGCATTTTTGCGTAAGATCGGATGCAATCTGTGCAAACACCGGCGAGGGAAATTTAATGAGACCCTGACCAATTTTTTTTCCTGCGTTTTAGAACCCGTGCAGCAGTTGCAAAAGGGGGCGGACCATCTTACCCGGTTCTGTCAGGGTCTCGCTTTTTGCGTGGCGTTCAGTTAAAAATGTTATGGGGTTATTCTCGAAACCAGCAAAAAAAGCAAAAAATAGAAAAAACCAGCAAAAAATTCAGCGAAAATTCGGAGAATGCTCCGATCGGTCTGAAACTTTGACAGATCATTTAAAAAATACTCTCGGACATTCCCTGAAAGTTTCAGACCGAAATATCATCCTTATATATAAAATTCCGTTTGGGTTTGTAACTGAGGATCTTTGTGTGTCTGTGTCAAAGGCGCATGGCGGGGTCGAACTCAGCACCCGCGGCCAAATAAAAGATCGACGTGCAAGCGTGCTACCGCCTGCGCCACACGGGACACGTGGGTTGAACGCTCTCGGGGAGTAGATTTGTTCGCCTCTGGGTAGAGGATAAGGCCAAATAAAAAACAGTTTAGAGATGAGAAAAGATCAAAAATAGTTTTTGATTCAGCCAGGCTTGTTGATTTTAAAAAATATCGATTTTTATTTCTGAAAATTTTCAAAATCGATATTTTGGTCTGAAATTTTCAGGGAATGACCGGAAGTATCTTTTAAATAATCTCTCAAAGTTTCAGACCGATCGGAGCATTCTCCGAATTTTCGCTGAATTTTTTGCTGGTTTTTTCTATTTTTTGCTTTTTTTGCTGGTTTCAAGAATAACCCCATTAGTAACCGGCTTGACAATTGAAGAAAAAAGTGGGCGGAGCTTGGGAGATTACGGTCGAGTGGAAGTGTAATTGAACTGATAATAATTCAAAATTGTGGAAGCAAAAGCTGCCATTTTAATGCAAAATTGTAGAAAAATTAATTAAAATTCCGGTTTCAAATGGATTAAAATGACAGATAATCTCATTGTCAGTGGGCGTTTCTCATGCAATTTTTCGCATGAAAGTATACTGTAACCGAGAAGAATATTTATTTATTCAAAACAAAATAAAATCAAGTATATATTTAAAAAATGAGACCCTGACAAAACCAAAACCAAGGAAGAAGCCCCGCCTATTGGAAATTGCGGCACGCGTTTTGTACTGAGTGTTGTAAAATTAAAGAAAACTGCGCCGCAGACTTGCAAATTTTCCTCGGTTTTGTCAGGGTCTCGGAAAACTTTATTTTCTAGAGTAATCCAACGGCTTTTTTGGTATTTTTCGGCCGGATAGATATTTTACTAAATTCAATCAAACAAAATAAAGTGGGTTTTCACAAATATTGTCGGCCCGCCAAAATGGTCAAACGCGCTCCGCTTAACTCAACGCTCTGCGATTTTCATTTTGGTCTCCAAATTATTTCATTTCACGTGTAAATTCAACGTGAATTGAAATAATTTGGAGACCAAAATGAAAATAGCAGAGCGTTGAGTTAAGCGGAGCGCGTTTGACCATTTTGGTGGGCCGACAATATAAAAAAATGGCTGAAAATTCAAACAAAAAATCCGAAACATCGAAGGAATGACTGTAGAATTCCCGCACATTGCGTGTCAAATTCGGGGTCTGCAGAAAAATTTCTTGTCGTATTAAACGATCTACAGTAACCTGAAAAGCACACCAGAGTGATTTTGGTCACGCCCTTAAAATGTTTTTATCTTTTTCCAAATTTCCAGGAATCTCCTGGAACTCTTCCATCGGAAAAGCCGCCGAAGACCTCGAAGCAGTCTTCTGCACCGCCCGTCAATTTGTCGACATTCGCTCACGTCTTCTCCACAAGGTTCCCTCGTCGGCAGACTCTCGTCCAACTGGCGAAGAACCGCGAGTTATCGAAGACGGCCGACCAATGGTCAACGACTCGGCGCAGATCCACGCTAGACCGATACTGGACATGGCTGAAAACGCGCCAGAGCTTCCACCCGAGTATCCAAGTGTGCCACGCGCCGAGCCCAACTCGCAACTCGAGTTTGTCGAGCCGCCACTTGTCGACGGAGCTGGAAGTTCTGGAAGTGCGCCTGTCGCCTACCACGACGACTCGTCAGAAGTGTTTGACGAGGATGACGTGAAAACAGAGCGTCACGAAGGTGGCACTGCGGATATTCCGGAAACGGACATGCCACTGCATAATTCCATTGGTGACGATTTGCCGGTGATGCGATTTGATAAAGTGGAAGAGTCGGGCGGGCTCGCCGACGCCGCCGCTTCTGTCATGAAAATTCCGGCGGCGTCGTCGTTGTCTGAAGGGGTGAGCGCGACGACGACGACGACGTCATTATGGCTTCTGATTATAAATGCATTATTGTACCTTATAATTTTTTTGTAATATCAGTTTTTAGCGCAACAATTCTACTGTTTTAAAATTATCTTTTTACCCCTTTTTTAAATTCCTGTCTACGGTTTCGAAACCAATGCGTGCTTGCTTTCTTCGGCTCTGGGACGTTTCGAAACTTTTGAACGGCCAATGATGAAATAGTTGACGAATTTTTCGAAATTTACCGCTAAAAATTCGCTAGTTTCGAGAAGTCCCACAGCCGCTTTCTTCTCCTTCTAATTAGATCATTATTTTAGCCAAAAGAACTTTTACGCAACCAAAAAAAAAAACGAAGAAAATCTTAATAATAAATAAAACAATTTTGAAGCAAGTTTTACATGAAATCGTCGGACAAATTGCCGGCGTCCACGTCGTTTCGCGTCGCGCCATTGTCCCAATCAACGTCTTCATAATTCTGTATCCGTTTCTCCTCGTTTTTGGCCAACATTTCCCGTTTTTCACGATCTTTTCGCTCCTGCTCCACCTTTCGCTGCTTTTGACGCTCCTTGGCGTCACGCGCGTCACGTTCTTCTCTGAAATGGTCGGTAGTTTGGGGAGAGACGTCCAAAATGAGTACACGAAATCTAATCCGCTGGCATTGTGGCGGGAGATTCAATTTTCCTCATTAATTTTCAATAAATCAAAAAAAAATTGGTTTCTCTATTTTTTCATCTCGTGTACTTCTTTTGGACTTCTTATGATTTTTTTTTTAAATATATTTTTGGACATAAAATTTACCAAAAAATCAGAACAAAACAATTTTTGGCGCGGATGTATGGCTATTAGCCATTACTGGCGGATATTTGGCACCTAATCGGCGCCCAAGCGGGAGTTAGCCGTCGAATTCAACGGCTATTGGCCAAAAACGATGGGTTGTGCGACGTCCGAAAAGAGTACACGGAACCGAGACCACTGGCATGGTGGCGGGAAATTAAATTTTTCTCATGAATTTCCCATAATTTATGATTTTGTATTTGAAAAATCTGGAATTGACGGTAAATTTTTTCTGACCAATCAAACAAGAATTTTACTGGAAAGTATAGATTTTTCTTCGATGGAACCGATTAAAAAATGGTGGAAAAACTGAAAAATTAGCAATTTATGCAACAAAAAAAACTACGAATTTGAATTCCCCGCCATCTAGTGTACTCCTTTTGGACGTTTTCAAAATTTTTTTTGTTGTAAAAATCGCCAAAAATGTGACACTCTCGGAAAATTTTTGGCGCGTATATATGGCTATTAGCCATGCGCGTATGCCAAATGCATTTAGAATACGCGCCGAAATCGCAGAATTCACGAAAATTCCATTGAAAAAATAAATAAATGCTCACTTATAATCGATATCGCCTTTCCAGCGAGTCTTCTCCAATCGATTCACAATTTCGTTCACTTTTTTCTCCACAGTGTAGTGCTTCACTTGTTTCGGACTGTGGAAACTGACCTGAATTTTGGAAATAAAAATGTTCGACTTTTAACCGTTTTCATGGCTAACTTGGGTGCGGATTACGCGCCGAATCCCCTCCAAACCTGGGCAAATCAGGCACGAGCTGTGCGGCGCTAGCTATTTTCAACAGCTAATAGCCACTCCAAAAATTCCTGTCAGCGCAATCCGGCCTTATACACCAGAGCTTCGCCGATTTTTGAAATTTTTTGTTTGACACAACGCAAAGTGCCGCTCCGTGGCGAATAAATAAAAGTAATTTTTTCTGGCTCAAGTGGGAAAAATTGAAAAATTCTCTGAAAATACGGGGAATAATGTACGAAATATCGACTTTAAAAAAATCAATATTTCGGTCCAAAATTTTCAGTCAACTATTCTTTTTTCCCAAAGTTTCAGCAGCATACTCCGAGTTTTCCATCAATTTTTTACCCAATAGATTTCGCGATTCCAAGTTTAAAAAGCTCATTCTACCTGTCCCACAGCCATGTCCCCAGTCTTTTTCAGATTCGCCCACATTGTATAGACGATCGCCACGTTGTTCAGCTTGCAGCCCTCGATCGAGTTTTGTTTGACGAGTTGGCAGCAGTCTTCGAGCTGCAATTATTGATTTTTGAGCATTTCTGTGTTAAAATGCAGGGTTTTAATATTTTTTTATTCATAGAAATGCGAAAAAATAGCGAAAAATGTCTGGCTTTTTCAGCGTTTCCCAATAAAATCTCACCAACGCGGCCGGAATCGACTCGATCGACATGCCTGGCGGCAGCCGTAGGTAGACGTGAGCGGACGAGAGTTTGTCCACGTGGAACCACACGTCTTCTGGCCATCCGTACTGGAAAAATTGCTTTTTTGTCTTGTTTAAACAAAAATTGGCCAAACCTTGATGAGATCCTCGTTCTCCACCTTATCCACGCCCATGTAGATCATCGCCGGCGGGCTGACGCTGTTCGACGTGAATTTGATGACCATTTCGTTTCTAAAATGAAAATTGTGTTAAGTCATTTTAATTCTTGCAAAATGAGGAAAAATAGGGGAAAAATGGCGAAAAAATGGGAAAAAATTGCAAAAAAAAAATGTGAAAAAATTCAAGCTCCGCCCAGTTTGCAAGATGGCGCATGTAACTTTGCAAGCGTGCGGCGCGCGTTTTATTTGTATTTTTTGTTTAAAAAATGCGTTACAAATGGGAAAATCGCTGAAAATCGTCAATTTTTAGTGCAAAAATGCACAAAAAAATTTTTAATTTGCAAATGTAGGCGAATATTGCCAAAAATCGCTCCATTTTTCCTTAAAATTGATATTTTTCTCATTTTAACTTCGTTTTTTTTTATTTTCAAGTATTTTTAAATTTAATCTGTGTATTAATTGCTTAAAATGCTTGAAAATTGCTCTAAAACGCGAAAAAAAAAAATCGATTTCTTCGCAAAAAATACAACCTCGGGGTTTGCAGACTTTCGTGCCTACCGTAATCCTTTTTTTGGCGCTATGCGGGTTGGGGGGGGCCACCCAAAAAATTTTTTTTTTCAATAATTTTTTTTCACTTTTTTTTGTTGTTCACGCGTTGAATATGCGCTTCTGAGCATTTATCGATGCACGGAAAGTTCAGCGGCAACGCGCCGGAAGCATGTGTGACACTTTTCAAAAGGGCGACCGGAGGGAGCTGGGCGGAAGCATGCTTTCCGGGAAGATTTTTTGTGATTAAAAGTCTAAAGGTGAGCCTAAAAAGATAAGAAAAGGTTACTGGAAGCCGATTAAACACTCAAACGGATCAAAGCAAGCTTCCGCCCAGCTCCCTCCGGTCGCATATTTGAAAAGTATCACACATGCTTCCGGCGCGTTGCCGCTGAACTTTCCGGACAAAAAATCAATACGGAATGAGATTAATATATGAAACAAATCAAAAGCGATGCGAAACCGCACCAAAAAACGAAAAAAAAAAATTTTTTTGGGTGGCCCCCCCCAACCCGCATAGCGCCCTTTTTTTTTTCTAATTTTTAATCTTTTTTGCATAAAATTGCTTAAAAACGCAACAATTCAACAAAAACGCTGAAAATTTACTCTGTAGTGTTTGCGGACCTACAGTGAACCAAAATTCAAATTTTCCTGCAAAATCTAATTAGAAAAATACAGATTTAAAAAACATTCGCCCGCTGATAAGATAAACACTAATCGTCTACCGTATTCCTTCCCCTCACATCGTGCAGCTGCCACCTTGGCCCGTTGCCAAGCCCCGCCCCCTTCCGTCACGAGGACGTCGCGGGCGGGAAGCGCGGAAAATTCAAACACAACGCTCACTGCTTCAGTCGCGTCATCAACCACCATTCGCGGACGAGTTGTGCCACAAAGACCATTTATTGATGAAGTGAAGTGTGATTCGATTCAAAATCGATCAAAAATACAACGAGAAATGGATGATTGTTGGGGTAGGTTAACATTTTAAAAAGATGGAACAGTGTGAAAAGGTGGGCACAATGTATGTATTTAAAACACAATTTTTATTATAGCTTTTGGTCTTCGTGTGGTGTGATGCGTGGGGTGTCAAGCGGCTGGAATTTTTGAGGTTGAGATCTAAATCTGCACGCTTGCTGCTTTCGAGAACACAAAACCAAATTGAGGGGCTAAAGGAGACTTGAGGAGGAGGTGGGTGTAGACATTGAGTATCGTTTGATTCAGAACACAGGGTAGAAGCAGGGTGGTTGTCCACTATTGCTGGGTCTTCTTGTAGTTGGCAATCTCGACCTCGTACCGCTTCTTATCATCGGCAGCCTTCTTCTCCCACTTCTGAAAGCATACACAATTTGTTGTGAATAACACGAGATTTGAGATAACTTACCGACTTATCGGTGAGTTTTCCCCATTCAACTCCAGCAGCCTTGGCGACATCAGCCACTCCCATTCCTGGCTTCTTGATGCGGTCACGGTTCTCCTGCATCCAGAAGAAGAATGCAGACATGGCGCGTTTCGGCGCGTTCGGGTCCTTTCCCTTTCCGCCCTTCTTGACTTTCTTCACTGGCGAAGCCTTCTTTCCAGCAGCAGCCTTAGCCATCGTTAGTTGTAAGTTTCTGGAATAAAAATGTGTCATGTAAGAGGGTAGAAGCCAGAAAATAAGAATATAAGAAGAAGAAAAGGCAGAAGATGTAGTAGTTTGAAGGGGAAGAAAAAGAAGAAGATAGAAGAAAGGGGGAAGGAAGGCAACCATTGCGGAGAGACGCGAAGCAAGCGAATGAAGGCAGGAGGCGGGCACAACACACTAGGCCTACCCGCTCGTCCTTCTTCTCACTGCGTATGTGTGCTAGCGAAGGGAAGGCAATGCGATTGAGCGAGCGAATGAGTGAGGCGAAGGCGTATGAGGGGATGGCTGGCCAGCCGGCCTCGACAGAAGGGAAAAGGGGTGTCTTGTGTGTTGGCGTACACAACGCAGAGCCGCTAC
Organism: Caenorhabditis japonica; assembly: GCA_963572235.1. Classification (NCBI taxonomy): domain Eukaryota; kingdom Metazoa; phylum Nematoda; class Chromadorea; order Rhabditida; family Rhabditidae; genus Caenorhabditis; species Caenorhabditis japonica. Next base: position 16,627,837 of record OY754343.1, on the reverse strand, counting down.
GCGTCGCGAATGCAATGCGGTCGGAAAACGCGACTGCTGATCAACACACTAGAGGCAAGCGAGGGGCTACGCACGAATTGCTGTCAGAGACAATGAATGACTGCCTTGGTAGAGGCAATGGTGGGGAAGAGATGCGAATGATGAGATGAGACGAGACGCGTATGTGTGTTAGTGTACGTCGAGGCAAACGATGGATGGATGGATGGATGGAAAAGATCTAGTGGTCATGGGTCATACGAGTTTGGGGAGGAAATAGTCAAAAGATCTTTTTGCTGCTAAATATTTACGAGGAAAGAAAGAAGTGCATTTTCGCAATTAATCTACAGTACCCTCCCTGGATTTAGTTAATCTTAACCATTTATCCCGGAACTACACCTGTTTTTATTTTTCTAAAACCACCAACCATTATTGATTGAAAAAGTATCGGTTGACTATAGGCAACGAAAAAATAATCGTTTTTGATGTGTTGTTAGTACTAGGGCGGCCTGTGGAGGCTGTTGGCCAGTCCAAAGCGAAACGAGGCGCGCACGCACGCACATTCTAGCGACTGAGGGCGAGCGTTGAACACAAACAAAGACGCGATCGATAGGCAAGTGGCAAACAACTCGTTTTCGTTCGCGTATTTCCCTTCTCTTCTCGCAGCGTGAGAAGCAAGCGAGAAACGGAGAAGTGCTTGTTGGGTCTATTGGGACCTGGAGAGCCCCAGATAGGGGTTTGTACGATGAATAAAGAAAGGGAAGAGTAGTGCTCTGTTGAGTAGAGGAATGCATCCGAAAATGTCCTGTCCGGGTCTTATATAGAACCGTATGGTGGGTAGGTGGGGCGTGCTGGGTGGTGAGGTGGGAGTGCGTTGGGTGACGGTTGGCCGAATAGGCGGGGTGTAGAAGGATATTTTCGACGAAATAGTGTTAAATCGAGAAAACAACAGACCAGAGATGACAGAAAATAATGACGTGGCAAAATGGCAGCACCAGTCCAATTACTTTCCAAGCGCTAAATAATGTTGGACTAGACTCGTAGAATTTATCAAGACCCTTTCCTAATTCCGATACAAGACTATTTTTCGAATATTTAAAATTTTAAATGCACCAAATTCGAATATTCAAATATATTTTCAACAAATCATGATGTGAAGTGACAAGAGTGAGATAAATCTTAATTAGACTGAGCAGATGCTCGTAGCTAGATTGTATTCCAGACAAGAGATGATATTTAGAACGAAAAGCCGATTATAATGACGTCTTCTGATAAAAATGTATCTTCTGCCGAAAATTGTGAGGCGCAACGTATCGTTGGGAAATAAAAAATTGGGACACGGTAATTCCGTAATTTTTGAAAATGAAAATGTACGCAAAAATGTAGAATTTCACTTCGGTCTGTGTTTGTTTGCGTGTCTGACGCCATGAAAACAATCTAGACTACCACCAACACAGGGTCAATAGGCGGAATACAGCAAACGCGCTCGGACGCACAATTTCATGTATTTTTCTGATTTTTTTCCCTAAAAATTTGAAAACAGTGTTAGTTTAAAAATTTTAAGACACTTGCTTCAAAATTTAATTGACAATACGGAAAAACTTTCGAGCTTCTCCCTAGTGCATCCGGGCGCGTTTTCTGACTCCCAGATCATGCCTCTGTGCAGCGAAACCCGAACTCGTTAATCTCCACTAAGTTTCACTCGCTGTCCTACAACGAAGTAGGTAAAAGAGTGCAAATGAACGAATGAATTCCCTTCTTCACAATAAAAAGTGATTAAACGCAGGACATCGCAACAAGCTTGTAACTTCTAAAAATGATCAGAAGATGTTATCGCCGCATGTTTCTTCAATGATTTCCTAATGCAAATACGCTCAGATCGACACACCACTATAATCAGAAAGACATATTCGTCCATCATCATTTCCCCATTGTTCCTTGATCAAATCGGAGCGCAGGTGCTATTGGCATATGGAGTCTTGGCAGTCTGCCAAAGTTCACAGCAAACAGTAATAACAACATCTGTTGTGACACTAAACCAAACTCTACAAGCCCGTCACTCGCGAATGGTAATGGGGATAGAGAAACCTAAGTCGTCCATATTCTTCTCAGTGTATTCGCGTGTTGCACCTGCACCACACCACACTCCCCATGCATCCATTGAATCGCCTCGCAAACAACACCGCGAACGAAACGAAACGCCGACCAGCCGTTGTTCTGTCTCTCTTCTCTTCCCGTCGGGCGAATGGAGGGGTACAATGTGAGTGTGGGTTGCGTCGCGAATGAATAGACCGACCAGTCAACCGTCCTTCTCTGTCGTTTTCTCCCCTTCAAATGAATGACAACGACAGCAGCGCAGCGGCAAGATAAGAAAGAATCGTGTGAGAAGTTATTTTTGTTGGGTTGAATAGGCAGGAAATTCGCGCTGGCAACAATCGACAAACCAATAAAAATCTATGGACCATTTTTGGAGATTCGAAATAGCGATCCATCATTTTCTGATCGAAACGATAAAATTCAAATTTTGCGAAGGAAATTTGATACAAAAAGCGCGAAGTTTTGGGTAAGTGGAAACTCCGTCACATCACGTATTCACAAGCAGTGACACCTCTCGATAAATGGAATAAATAGCGTTTTTTTAACCAAAAAATGAATAAAAAACGAAAGAAAGAACTATGAGGTAAGAGAAATAACTTGGAAAAACGGTAATTTTCGCGTCTCAAGCAACTCATTACTTACAATAGTAGGAAATCCGGCGCTATGCGGGTTGAAAGCACCCAAAAAAAAAATTTTTTTTTTTTGTTCACGCTTTGAATATGCATTTCTGAGCAATTATTGATGCACGGAAAGTTCAGCGGCAACGCGACGGAAGCATGTGTGACACTTTTGAAAAGGGCGACCGGAGGGAGCAGGGCGGAAGCATGCTCTGCGGGTGGATTTTTTCCTGATTAAACGTCTAAAGGTGAGGCTAAAAACTGGGAGCCGATTAAACACTCAAAAGGATCAAAGTAAGCCTCCGGTCGCATATTTTAAAAGTATCACACATGCCTCCGGCGCGTTGCCGCAGAACTTTCCGGACAAAAAATCAATGCAGAATGAGATTAATATATGAAAGAAATCAAAAGCGATGCGAAACCGCACAAAAAAAAACGAAAAAAAAAATTTTTTTTGAGAAAAAAAAAATCACCTCACGTTAAAAGCGGAGCGAATGAATAAATGAAGGCGAATAGGCCAAGAAATGAAAATTTCGAAACACATCTACAGTATGCCTGCATTAAAGGCGCAGCCCAAAACTCGGATTGGTCTCACCGCGATTAACTAAAGGCGCACAAGTGCCGCATTCTTCTGTAATTTTTTTTATCGATTTTTCTTGTTTTATATCAGTTTTTCAGTGGGAAATTCATTTTTTATTTCATCGAAATTGTTCAATTTTTGCTTTAAATAATCTATTTTCAAGAACTCGATGATAATCCACGAAATAAAAGGTAAATTTATCATCATTTTCGCTTTTTTCTTCGCCCTCCTCTGCGTTTCGTTGATTACACGCTTTCTGCTTCAAAATTCATTTCAAAAAAAAGAAAGAGAATACGCATACAGGGTGGCCGATAAGTATAGGACGTTTTGAAAGTGCTCCCATTTTTTCAATTTGAGGATTTTTCGAGAACAACCTTTATTAAACAACAAAAAATAAGCAGAAAATTTGATTTTACAAGAGAATTTCGAAGTTGGATCCCACGGCGTGCTGGAGACTACGTTTTTAAAATTATTTTTGGAAATGAAATTTCAGAGGTCATCTCTCTCAAAGCTCTGCGTCTCTAGTTTTACACGCACTTAGCAAAACTTGGCGGAATGTTACTATTGAGACGCAGATAAATGCGACAGGGCGCGTTTGCCATTACGTAGGTTCTAGCACGCCGTGGATCCACGAGCTTTGACACAGGCTCTCAAACGTTTCTTCACCGAATTGACAGTGCGCCGCAGGTATCCGTCGTCGATCGAAGCCCATGCTACCTCGAGAGCGGCCTTCAAGTCATCGACAGTAGCAAAAACTTTTCCCGCGATCTTCCCTTCCAACATGCCCCAAACGCTGAAATCCATCGGATTGAGATCCGGGCTGGAAGCAGGCCACAAGTTCTTGTCCAGGAATCCAGGGAAATGCGCCTCCAAGACGGCCAATGTCGATCTCGAGCCATGGGACGGTGCCCAGTCTTGTTGAAGGATAAATGGACCACCAGCAAAGTGCCGTCGAAGAATTCGAACCGTCGAAGACGAAATTTGAAGGCGTCGAGCGATCTCAGCACTTCCGAGGCCTCTCTTGAACAAGAGTTCAATGGAAGGACGATGAGGAGAACTTTTCATAGCTCGGCGATATGGAGAAGTGAGAACAAATGACTGAGAAGCTTACTTATATAGTCTCTGGACTTTCGAAAAGTTTCGAAATTTTTCGAAAATATCCCTTGGCACCGTGCCAGGGAACGCTGAAAGCGAGCGTCCTATACTTATCGGCCACCCTGTAAATGGGCACACTGCCAAGATTTTTTTAACGGAGCGCACTTTCGACAGGGCAATCGCTAACACCCCGTGATCGAAAATGAGTAACGTGCGAGTTATCCTTAAGCTCATTTTGGTCTTTCTTCTGGCTCTGTTTTTATGTTAGTGGCTATGAAAATGCTGAAAATCTTGCAGGATCTCGCTCGCTGCGCTTTAACACATTTTTTTGTCTGCCGTTTTTTTTCAGTCGAAGTTTTGAATTATCTGCGATTTATTTAGGCATATAAAATCGCCGCAGGTATCGAAGATTCATAATTTTTCCAGATGTGCTTTTGGAACCGCCCGTTTGGACAGATACACGACCGCCTGGTTAAGACTGCGGAGAATCGCTAAACTACTAAATATTATAATTTTCCTTAGATAATTAATATGCACCTGAATTGATAAAGTATTACTGGGGATGTAAAGTAAGGCTTCCATTCGGACGAAAAAAAGCGGACGAATTTCGTCCGCTGTTCGTCCGCTCGTCCGCGGTTCGTCCGGTTCGTCCGGTTCGTCCGAGGTCGGTCCGCTTCGTCCGTTTTTTTCTTGTTAGTTTTTATTTTTCTTTTTGTTATATTTTGTTTTCAAAAGCTGTTTTTGTTCTTTTTTCTTTAAAATATCAACAGAAATGTCTTGTTTCTGCTATCAAAAATTCGGAAAAAAATTAAAAAAATTTGTTTTTGCAAAGCTAATTCTACATAAATTTGCAACCGCTTACATTTTCAATGTTAGAATTTTTAAAAAGAGTGCCATAAATTAAAATTCCCAGCCAAATAGAGCGTGCCGGACGAACCGGACGAAACGGACGAAACGGACCAACCGGACCGTCCGCGGACGAACCGGACGAACCGGACGAACCGCGGATGAAGCGGACGGACGGACGGACGAACGGACGGACCGGACGGACGAAAATTGGTCCGAATGGAAGCCTTAATGTAAAGTAGTTTTTTTTTTGGGAAAAAAAAATCTCTCAGGGTCTCGCTACGATTTGCCAGTGAGAATGTAGGTACCGTATTTAATTGGAGTAGTTCAACTTTTTTTAGTCGAATTTCAGCCGGAAAATATAGTTTATCATTGATTTGGACGAGTTTGACTGGAATTGCTTAATTTTGAAGAACTCCTACTTTTTGGGTTTAGGATTCGAGCGTGGCAAAACCGGAAAAAAAATGTTCAAAAATCGAAAGATTTCGCGTGAGAGTGTCCACTTTCTCCGGAGTGTCGCATTTTTCTCCGGTTTTGATTTCCCTGCGGCCGCAATCCTGAAACTGGAAAACGACAAAAATCGTTTTCCAGAAAATGTTTCTCTGCGTCTCTTACCCTTATTACAAAAAAATTGGCGTTCTTCGATATTGATTTTCTGGAAAACGATTTTCCTGTCGTTTTTGTGTTTGAGGGATCCGGCCTCTAATTTCCTGTTTTCCGGGTTTTGTCAGGCTCTCAAAAGTTTTTTTTTGGAAATCTTTCTTATATAGAAAATTTTAGATTAGTCTGTGTGTTTGTTTGTGTGTCTCACACACGAGTTTGCAGTCGACAAAATTCGATCCAGCGATCTTTAGATTGACGTTCAAACGCGCTAACCACTATACCACAAGGGTCACGGGAACTTGAGAGAAATAGGGAAAACAAATGATTGCCATTTCTATTTTAAAAAAATACAACAATCAGTAAAAATAAATATTTGACGAAGGCGACTTAGTCGCCACAAGCTGCAGGATTGTTTATCCAAAAAAAAATTAATTCGAACTGATTTTTACAAGAAGAGACACCACTCAGCGATTTTTTACGAGGACCCGCCCTTGTCCCATGGAGTTCTCAAAAATATCTTCATTTGCACACACTCTCGCTAATATGAGAACACACCGACCCCTCATGGAGGCCTCGGAAAATTCGAGGCCGTACCAAAACCTAGGAAGCAAGTCGAACCCAGGAACCAAAACTAAGGAAAAGGGGCGGGGCAACAAAACCGCGCCGCAGTGTGCCAAAACGCAAATTCGCCGCACATTTGTTTATATTTATAATTTACATATTATTGTCGTTTGGATTTTCAATACATTTTGTTTTAATTTCAAATATTCGATTAAAAATCAACTAGAAATATACGTTCCACAAACTGATTCCAAGAATAACAAGACTGTGCAAGGAAAAACAAAAATGAAAAAAAAACTGTGCGGCGAAGTTGTATTTTGGCAAACTGCGGCGCGGTTTCGTTGCCCCGCCCCTTTTCCTTGGTTTTGGTTCCTGGGTTCTACTTGCTTCCTAGGTTTTGGTAGGGTCTCGAAAATTCGACCTCACCGATGCCTCGAAAAAATAAAACATTAACTCAGAATATCTGCTCAAAAACTTTGGGTATAATGGGTCCGTCGAACCCTTTTTGAGACAACTTTGGGGGGTCTGCGTTTTTCCGGAGCAGCGGAGAGCTCGAAGTTTTTCTCAGGCCTCCATGGGACAAGGGCGGGTCCTCCGAAAAAAATCACTGATCAGAAAATTGTGGCGAGACCCGCTATAACACAACTTTTCCTTCCTGCTCTTCTTTTTGTTTTTTACCTCGGTCCGAAAAACGGGCTCTCGGACGTTTCGAAAGTGTGCCGTTTCGACAATGTGAAGTTTCAAAAGTGGACTTTTCGAAGGTTTTTCTGGATTTTGCCGACGCGGTGTTTCACACAATAATTTTAAAAAGCTTTTTAAGGAAAATTCCTCAAACAACGTCTACTTTCGAAACGTCCGAGAGCCGAAAAACGAGATTGACTTGAGTCCGGATCAGGCTTTCTCGGAGATAAAAATTTCTCTTCCGAGTTCCGTCGGAAATTTCCGATTTTCTAATTTTCTCTTCCGATGTTCCGACGGAATTCCGAGTTTTTCATTTTCATTTCCGATTTTCCGTCGGAATTCCGAAATTTCAAATTCTCGTTCCGATTTCCGTCGGAATTCCGACTTCCGACGGAATTCCGATTTCCGAACGGAAAAATCGGAAACGATCCTGAATAGGTCCATAAAATCTTAAATTATCCACAAAAAAGTTTAAAAAACTGAGGAAAGATACGTAGACTCGTGTTTTAAATAGGAAATTTGTGTCACGGACATGGTCGAATTTTTTCCAAAAAAGAAAAAACGATTTTTCCTACCAAATTTCGACAGGAAAACATGTTTTTTTCCGACATCGGAAAAAAATTATTTCCGACGAAAACGGAATTATTTTCGGAAATAATTTTGTCTCGGAACGGAATCGGAAATTTTTTCGGAAGTGAAACTGCATCGGAACCGGAATCGGAAATTTCCGAAAAAGCCTGGTCCGGATCCATGAAACTGGAAAAGACAGGAAAACCGTTTTTCGGAAAACGAAATTGGAAATTGATGAATTTTGTATGATGGTGGTGAGAGACGTAGAGAAACAGACAAACCCACTCTTTCAGAAAATGCCGTTTTCATGTTTCATGGATCCTAGCTCAGGGTTCACAAAAAAAAATTAAGTTTAAATATTCTGGTTTCGAGATTTCAGTTCTCGCTATGGACATCCCGATTTGAGTCGCTACCCAGTCGAATTTAAATAACACATTAAAACGCAGTTCCCTGCCCTCTTCCGCGCGGAAAATTAGTTCCGCTTGCTTTCTCCAAGTCTCCCCAAATCTTCCTGCCACCCATTTTGTTCAAAGAGTGTTTGAGAAAAGATCTGCGTCTCGGTCTCTGTCTGCTTCCCTGTTTTCCTCTCTCAATTTCAATACTTTCTCACGTTTTCTTTGTCCGTCTGTTTTGCCCAGAGAGAGGGAGAGAGAAAGTCTATCGCTTCTCATGCACTTGCCACTTTGGCACGTTTCACTGAATTTTTGTCCCCTTTTTAATTTTTTGTTTTCAATAGTGATTAGGAATAGAGATTAGAGCACGTCCTGCCTTCTACAAATCGTTTTTCAAGAAAATATGGCGTTTTTCAAATGGCTAAATGTTAGAAAACCACTGTTTTCTGATTTTTGATCATTCTTAATGGGGATTGTTCGTAGAAATGTCAACACAAAAAAATTGATAATTTCCTAACTTTCCGACCAATTCTCTAGACTTTTTGACATCTTCCTTATATAGAAAATTTTAGATTAGTCTGTGTGTGTGTTTGTGTGTCTCACACACGAGTTTTTATTCCACAAAACTCGATCCCCCGACTTTTAGATTGACGTTCAAACATGCTAACCACTTTATCACAAGAGTCACGAGAACTTCAATGAGTTAGACAAAATAAATGATTACCACCACTACATAGACAAATAAAATGGAATATTTGACGAGGGCGGCTTAGTCACCACCGCAGGCTTGTTTCTAAAGATTAAAAAAATGATCAAAAATCGAGCAAAACTTTGATTTTCCAAAAAGTTCATTTTGATATCTGATACGCAATGATAATGATATAACAATAAAATGAGAAAAGCGATAAGGGAAAGTGTGTTTTTTCTATTCGTCGTCTGGCTTAGGGTGATCTTGGGTTTCCCAACTTTTGGGAAAACCTTGGCGTTGGAATTCATAGAATTGGTCTGAAAAATTGAGAAATGGCGTCAAAAATGCTGAATGACCTGCTCGAAAAAGTATGGACTGAAATATTGAACTCGAAAACTTATGTTATTCACGAAATAGCTAAAACTAGCAAAAAAATTCAGAGAAAATTCTCCGATTGGCTTGAAACTTTGGGAAATAATGGGAAAAATACTCCCGGTCAGCCATGGCATGCTTAGAAAATGTACAACCAAAATATCGATTTTTCTGAAAATTTTTATTAATAATTTAGAAAATTTTCAGAAAAATCGATAATTTTTAAACTCGATATTTTGTCTGCAATTTTCTGAGCAGGCCATCGCTGGCCGGTGGTATTTTTTCCATTATTTCCCAAAGTTTCAGGCCAATCGGAGAATTTTCGCTGAATTTTTTGCTACTTTTGTCTATTTCGCGAATAAGCCCATAAGTTTTCAAGTCCAAAATTTTTCGAGCATGTCATCAGCATTTTTGATACTATTTTTCAATTTCTATGAATCGCAACGTCAAAGTTTTCGCAACTTCTTTCCCAACGTTTCCGCAACTTTCTGAATTTTAGCCCTCTTTGTTGGCGTCGTCGGCAATGCACTGCCACATGACGCCTTCAAGCGAGCCTAGCACGTCTTCTGGACCTCTTCTTCCCGAAGAAGTTTTTCATCGTAATTCACCGTCCACGTCTTCTTCTTCTTCACGTGAAGACGTGACTCGCCCTCTCTCGCCGACAATTTTCACTGATGGGCGCACTCCGATCAACGTTTCGGCCAGGTGAGCCATGGCGTCGTTTCCGCTGCGAGACCTCCTGGAAAACCGTTTTCCGGAAAAAAATACGAACTTTGGAAAGTGATGATGATTTTTGTATAATGGTGGTGAGAGACGCCGAGAAACAGAGAAGCTCATTTTCCGGAAAATTCAGTTTTCCTGATCCTAGAGGCCATATGCAAGAAACTGTATTTTTTTGATGGGCTTGAGAGACGCAGAGAAATTTTCTTGCATATGGCCCTAGATTTGAATGCATTTTTATTTCTGATCGTTTATTGAGAAGCTCATAATCCCAGTCGGATAATGCCGGGTTTTCAAATTCAGTATTTAACTATTGTCGGCCCGCCAAAATGGTCAAACGCGCTCCGCTGAACTCGACGCTATTCGATTTTCATTTTGGTTTCCAAATTAATTTATTTCACGTATAAATTCAACGTGAAATGAAATAATTTGGAAACCGAAATGAAAATCGCAAAGCGTTGAGTTCAGAGGAGCGCGTTTGATCATTTTGGCGGCCCGATAATATTTAATTTCATAAGTTCTTTTATGAACCTCTTCATTTGAATTTTAATGATTTTTTTTTTCAAAGGAATAGGTCCATAATATAATTTATGAAGTTATTGTCCATTCGCGAAAAAAGCAAGTGCGCTCCACGAAACCTAGTACTTCGTGGATTTCATTTTCGTCGCCAAATTATTTCATTTCACGTTGAATTTGCACGTGAATTAAAATAATTTGGCGATCAAAATAAAATCCACGAAGAATTGTTTTGTTTTCCTGCAGACGAACGAGAGCGAGAGAAACGCGAGCAGAACGAGAGAGCACAGACGCAGAGTTAAAGGCGCATAGCACATAATGAACGGCGGGTCTTACAACGATATACCCCTACGCAGCGCGTAAGGCCGAATTTATCGTCATTCTACGAAGAAACTGGTGTGTCTTCTCGAACAGGCGCCGTTAACTTCAAAAGCCGGTTCCACCGCGAAAGCATACACTGCGGAAAACGCAAAAAGGATTCAGTGGATGAGCCGTCATGAATTGCCGCAAGAGGAGGGAGCCTTTTTACTCTACCTGGCGGAAAGATCGATTTCACAAGGTAGTTCTTCTTTATCCAAGTCTTTGGCAGCTTATCAATTGGCTCACGACGCGCTGACGCCAGATACCCAAAGATTCGCGACAGAATTGATACGCACCAGAAAGAGGAAGGAGTCGGAAACTAGAAGGCAACCCGCGGTCGCATCGCTGGAAGAGATCAACAAGGTGATAGAGCTGGCAAAAAACGCTGACCCAAAAACCGAACGAGATGTACTGATCACCCTTCTATCATGGACAGCGCTTTTGAGAGCGTCGGAAGTTTCCGAGTTGAAATGGACCGATCTCGTAAGACACAAAAATTGTTTAGAGGTTCATGTGAGGCGAGCAAAAAACGATCAAGAAGCCAACGGGAGATCGACTTTCGTCACATACGAAGAGGGATCCGATCTAGATATTCTCCTGGCCAGGTGGAAGGTCAGAGCCAAAGGATCGTACATTTTCCCAAACCACAACGATGGATCGAAGTTGAGTCCCAGCGCTATTTCATCCATCACCAAGAGGATTTTCGAGAGCGTCGGCATTTTCAACAAAACGCACCATTCAATTCGTCGAGGTGCAGCAAACGCTATGCAAGCGCAAGGATTTTCACGAGACCAGATCAAGGCGAAGGGAAGATGGCGGTCGGATGGCGGAGTGGCGAGATATCTCGGGGATTGTCCAGAAGCACAGGGCATTCCGAAATTGGCAATAATTGGGACGTCGGCGAACAAGGAGAGCGAAGAAGGGGATGTGGATGAGGGACCGCCGGTGCTAGAAAAGGAGTTTTAATCTGTGTATATTGTTATTTTAGTTTAGACTAATTGCAAATGTTTGTTTACTCATGTACCCTATGCGTTCTTTCTCACTCGTTGTGTTTTATATTAACCACATTCCCATCTCAGACGGCCTATTGTGAAAACAAAAAAGTTGCAACGCGGTGTTTGCGTACTTTTGAAATTCAAACGAAAATGGAAACAAATCTCTTCATTTCCCATACTATTTCTTTTATTGCCGTTTGAATTTCAAAAGTACGCAAACACCGCGTTGCAATTTTTTTGTTTTCACAATAACCGTCTTTATCCATGTTCCTGTTTTTTAACAATCTTCACAAGTCGCGTCCGACGCGCACCACCACGATACTTCCTGAAAAGGCAACAATAAATCTGTACAATTGGTTAATCTTATTGATTTCTTAGAAACCGAGTTTTTACCTAATATTATACCTTTGATTGAGAGAGGAAGCGGGAAAACCATTTTTCCCGACACGACAGGGGAGGGAAAACTAAGTTTCGTGGAGTGCACTTGCCTTTTTCGCGAATGGACAATATTTAGGTAAATACGGAATTTGAAAACCTGGCATCATCCGACTCGGATTATGAGTTTGGCAATAAAAACAATCAAAAATAATGAAACAATTTGAAGGCGCATGTAAAAAGTTCATTCGGGAGGTAGGTCTCGCAGCGAAAGGACCACAGCGACTACAGTCCCTCCCTCTAATCCCTAAAAATCCATTCCAGACAACTCAAAGAGCACCCGCTCCACGAGCCCACCGGCACCTCAGAAGTTCTGACATTCTATCCGACGATGGACGAGTTTCGCGATTTCTCGCGGTACATTAAAAAAATCGAGCATTGTGCAGGCCATCTAAAGGCTGGAATTGCCAAAATCGTGCCGCCGGAAGGATGGACGCCGAGACCGTCGCGGAAGGATTTCAGCGATGTGGATGATTATGAAATTAATCAGTGAGTTGTTCTTTCGAGAAAAAAAAAGATTTTAAAAAACCGCGAAAATTGAATGTGACAATTTTTGTGATTTTTTATTCAATATTCGTTGCAAAATTGTTGATTTTACCGTGAAAAATGAGCGAAAAAGCGATTTTTAAGGTGTTTCTGGCCGATATTTCGTTAAAAATGTGCAAATTTATTATGGACCTAAATATTCATTTGAATTAAAATGAATTTTTATGTCACATTTATTCATTTCTTGTTTATTCAATCGACTTGCGACATGAGAACGCCTGACTCCGCCCACTTTTTTTCGGGCGACCACGCAAATACAGTTCGATTCGAAGAGAAGCAGAGAAAACATGTCTTTTTATCTCTCGTTCTCATGCTGCAACTCGATTGAAAACACAATACTCCGAGTACACAAAAATGATGACAATATACCGTAAAACCTGTATTAGAAGGGCCGGCCCTTCTATTTTTCGTTGGGTGTCTCGCGAGGCCCTTGTATTTGATGGCTCCTTCAATTAGAGGGGGTTCTTTTATTTTTCGTGAGGTCGTGTGGGGGATCTTTTTATTAGAATGGTCCTTCACGTTCTTTGAAAAATTTCAGATAGTCCAAAAAAAAATCACAAAAATCAATAAGTTCAAAAGAAAATTTCACAAAATTCAACAAAATTAGAAAAAAAAACCCAGAAAATAAAATAAAGATAACAGAAAAATGTGTTTTAACATGATGCTCTATGCATTATTGCTCACATTATTGCTCTAAAAATTATCTTTGACTTCCACGTCTTCAAACTGATCCACATCCGCTTTCATACGGCTGGTTTTATTGGCGTATTGCAGCGCATTTTTTAAACTCCAATCTGTAATTCAGTCTTCTTTTTCTTGCTGATAACACGCTCTTCAGCAATTTTTCCATATTCTTCTGTCGTCAAATTACCTTAAATTACAAGACAGGAACATGCAAGAGTTTTAATTTGAACACAAAACGATTAAAAAAAAATAAAAATTGAAATGTGGTCGTACTTTCGCGTCGGTCTGCTTTCGGCCACAGTTCTTTCGCTAAAAAGGTCATTCTATTAAAGGGGCCCTTCAATTAGAGAAGCCTTTCAATGAAAAGGGGCACTTCTATTTCTCGTGAGGCCATTTGGAGGGCCCTTCTAATAGAGGGGCCCTTCAAATGCAGTTTTACGGTATGCATTTTTTGACCAGATTGATTGATTTCCAGATTTTTAAGATTTTTTAATATCATATCAATTATATAATTGAAATAATTTTGTTGGCATGTCAGTAATTATATGGATAAAAATTTAACGAAAAAATCTTCGGAACTCTGAAAAAATAATGCTGATTTTTGAAATTCAGCGTTGTCCGCCATTTTGCGTGACAGTGTTGAACTTCCCCGGTTGTTGACATTTTTCCCCGATTTCTCGAGACCCTGAAAAAACGGGTCTCGGACGTTTCGAAAGTGTGACGTTTCGAAAGTGCGACGTTTCGAGTCGCGGTGTTGGCACACAATCTGTTTTTTTCAAAGCTTCTTATAAAATTTTCATTAAAAAGCTTTAAAGAATGATTTTGAGCAAAAGCCGCGACGAAAAAATGCAGAAAAACTTTCGAAACGCCGCACTTTCGAAACGTCACACTTTCGAAACGTCCGAGAGCCGAAAAAACCGGGGAAGAGGCTCCGCCCTCTTTTGCAACTGCTGCACGATGTTTTGTACTGGAAGTGTTGCAAAACAGGAAAAAGTGCGCCGCAGACTTGCAACTTTTCCCCGGTTTTGTCACGCTCTCCAAAATGATACATTGAGAGAACGAAGATACGCAGACAAAACATTTGTGCCTTGAAAAAAAAGAACAAAAATCGCCTCTTCCAGACCGGCCCGCGAGTCAATCGAAGCGATGGAGAAGCCCGGCGCGTTTTTCAAACGAAACATCACCTTCAAACGGAAAATGCCCGTAAAAGAATTTCGTAACCTCGCCAACTCGGCCCCCTACCGTAATCCACAACCAAATTTACGTGGCGAAAAACTCGAGCAGCACTATTTCTCAAATATCCTGAAAGGAGAACCAATCTACGGCGCGGACACGGAGGGAAGTTTCTACGACGAAAGCGTGTATGAGTGGAATATGAGTCGCCTTGGAACAATCCTGGAGGATACCGGATATCAAAAGATAAAAGGTGTGAACACTGTGTATTTGTACTTTGGAATGTACAAAACCACGTTTCCGTGGCACGCAGAAGACATGGATTTGTACTCGATAAACTATCTTCACTTTGGCGCGCCCAAATATTGGTTTGCGATCAGTTCGGAGCACGCGGATCGATTCGAGCGGTTTATGAGTCAAATGTTCTCCTATGAAAGTGAATATGCGCCCCAGTGCAAAGCGTTTCTGCGCCACAAAACTTATATTGTGACTCCGGAACTTTTACGCACTGCCAAAATACCGTACGCCACAATGATGCAACGACCCAACGAGTTTATGATCACATTCCCGCGCGGTTATCACATGGGCTTCAACCTGGGCTACAATCTGGCCGAGTCGACGAATTTCGCGACGGACCGGTGGATAGACTACGGAAAAGACGCAGTGTTGTGCGAGTGTAACAAGGATACGGTAAAAATTGACATGAGCCATTTCATGTCGACGTATCGGGCGAACGAGTTTGCAACTTGGTGGACGTACTGGTTTGGCGGCGGTAAATCTGTGTGGCAGCCGAAAAAGAAGAAGGAGACACCCAAGAAGCGAAAAAGCGGAGGCGGCGGAGTCTGTCTAGCTATTGAGCCTGCGAAAAGAGCAAGACTTGGAGCATCGACGGCCACAGACGGTGATTGCTCTGATGGATCGTCTGGCTCAGAAACTGACGGCTCCAGGTTTATGCGAGCTCTTCCCGGATATATTATTCATGATTATCAGCTGAGACCGGATTGTGATGATCTTATGCGGAAGTTCAAGAAGACGACGAGTATGTTTGTTTTGCAAGTTTTAATTTAATAACGTCGTTTTACTGGCGTTGCGTACGGATTTATTTACGAAGCTGCGCCCCCTGGCCTGTTTTTTCCGGATAATGCAAAAATATTCCATCTTCGCCGAGTCGTGGAATTTTTTTCCATGTTTTTTTTTAAATTTTATTATGGGGTTATTCTCGAAACCAGCAAAAAAAGCAAAAAATAGAAAAAACCAGCAAAAAATTCAGCGAAAATTCGGAGAATGCTCCGATCGTTCTGAAACTTTGAGAGATCATTTAAAAGAAAGATACTTCGAGTCATTCTTTGAAAAGTTCAGACCAAAATATCGATTTTTATTTCTGAAAATTTTCTAAATCGATAATTTGGTCTGAAATTTTCAGGGAATGACCGGAAGTATTTTTTAAATGAATTCCCAAAGTTTCAGATCGATCGGAGCATTTTCCGAATTTTCGCTGAATTTTTTGTTGGTTCCGAGAATAATTTTACGGCTCTTGGACGTTTCGAAAGTTTTTCTGCATTTCATTTTGTCGTCGCGGTGTTTGCACACAATCACTTTTAGCTTTTTAAAATATTGTGTGCAAACACAAACACCGCGGCGTCAAAATGAAATGCAGCAAATTTTTTTTGAAACGTCTGACCGTCGTAAACCAGCCTCTAAAATCAATAATAAATTTTTAAAAAACATGGAAAAAATTTCCACGACTCGGTGAAGATGGAAGATTTTTGCAGCGGGCTTCGTAAAAAAGTTTAAAAAAAATCCGTACGCAACGCCAGAACGCAAACACAAATTTTTTTTTTTCGCAAATTGACTTTTTGAGCGGAAAATTGTCCGCCAACAATTTTAGAATGAACAATTGTTGGGTAAATCAATATTTTAAATTAAATTGAGCAATAGAAAATTTTGACAAAAAATGAACATTTTCGCGCCGATTTTAACCCTTCACAAGATCGTGGCGAGACCCACCAACTCGTTGGCCCCCAAAAATGTCACTATCGGAAATACGTATTAAAAACTCTATTTATTCAAATTTTCTGTGGGAAAATGGCAGAAAATGCTCAATTCCTGTAAAATTTTCACGAAATTGAGAATTTTCAGTCTAATGTGGTGGTGGAAAATCGAGACCTAGAAAAAACCGAGTAACAAACTCCTCCCCTTTCCAATCCAAAACTCGTTCCGCAGACTTGAATTGCAAAAGGAGCGGAGCTTATTCCTCGATTTTGTGAGCATCTCGAAAAAATGAGGAAAATTTTTTTTTTTTTTGATCATTAAATTTTTTTTTTGGTATTTTGCAAAAAATTGTTTTGTGAGTCGAGAAATTCAAAGGCTAACATTCATTTTCGGCGACTAATAGCCAACAGAAAATGCTTATCTTCCCACAATATCATAATTTTTTCCAGGACTTCTCCGGTCCGACTACAAAATCGACTTTTTCCAAGAGCGCGAATACAACCAGCGAAAACGAATGGAGTGGCCGCACTGCGCTGTTTGCCAATTCTTCCAGCCGGATCACATGAAGGCCGTCATCGCGAACGTTCCCGAATTCTCACGTCGTCTGACGACCACCCCGTGCATTTCGAAAAAAGACGTGAAACGAGTGGAAGAACCCGACCGCCTGCTCACCTGCTCCAACTGCCACGTAACCGTACACTCGCTGTGCTGCTCTGGAGACGAACAACCCGAAAATTGGCGGTGTGTGCGGTGTCGTGGTCGGTCTGACGTGGAGATTCGCACGACGTCTTGTCAATTTTGCGAGCTTCGTGGCGGTGCCATGATTCCCTGCCAAATCGGCAACGATTCTACGTGGGCTCACGTAATTTGTGCGATTTTTAATCGCCGAACGACATTCAATAGAGGTTACGGGCCGACGAGCTGTTACACAAAACCAGCCACTCGACAATTGTCGCAAACCAACCGTATGCCGATGCTTGATGAAGATTATCGCGGAGAACTGGGAGATCTCTACGAGAATTCGCGCTGGGAATGCGTAGTCTGTCGACGAGTATCAGAAGGGCTCACACCTTGTGCTCTCTGCATCGAGGAGCAATCCACGTGCGTTCTTCCCACAGTAGCCCATGTGACATGTGCGCGCCAAGTTGGATTCTTATGCGAACCACGCGATTTTCCGCACAACGCCGTCATCATTTGTCACAAACACGAGCAGTCGCATCTGGTGAACAAGGCGGTGCAAGCGTTGACCACCATGCGGATTGGCGACGATGTGTTTTTGGAGAGCGACAGTGCGGCAGGATTCGTCAAAGGGCAGATTGTGCGAGTGGAGAAAAAGGAGACGGTCGTCGTGGACTTTATGGATTCTAGTGTGAGCCGCGACAACACGACAGAGGATATTCAGTCGTGCGATTGCCTTCATTGTGAGAACGGCGAGCATCAGTATGGCACAAGAGTGAGTTTGTGGAAATTCGGGGCTGCAAAAATATTTCGTCATATATTTATTAAAATACAAAAAATCGTGCGGCAATTGCAGAAATCTGTGCGCCATTCCTTTTTTGGCGCTATCACTCAATGAAATTAGGAAATTTCTGGAAAATTCCCCACTTAATTTTGAATTTTTTGAAAGAATTTATGAAATTACAGCTGGAAAAATGAAAAAAAATAGAGCTTCAAAACAAACAAAAGATTTCAAAATTGGGAAAAAAATTTAAAGGCGCATAGAGAAGGTCTCGCATCGCGGAATTTTCGTGGATTTTTAAGGAAAAGTTTTAGGGAATTTTGACGGAGTTTTCGAGGAATTTCAGGTACATTTTAGCGGGATTTTAGGAGATTTTTAGTGAATTTTGGATAATTTTAGCGGAATTTTTCGGGGAATTTTCGCATAGTTTTCGGCTAAAATAAGCGGAATTTTCGTGGATTTTTAGGAAAAGTTTTAGGGAATTTCGACGGAGTTTTCGAGGAATTTCAGGTACATTTTAGCGGGATTTTAGGAGATTTTTAGTGAATTTTGGATAATTTTAGCGGAAGTTTTTAGGAAATTCGTCTGAAATTTACCGAAATTCTCGGGGAGTTTCAGTAAAATTTTAAGGGGAGTTTTCGACGAATTTTTGAAAAATTTTTAATTTTAGGCGAATTTAAACGAAATGTTCAGTTAATTTTAGTGAAAATTTAAAGGAATTTAGGCAAAATTTTTAAGGAGTTTCAGCGGAATTTTCGACGAATTTTTAGAAATTTTTTAGAGTAATTTTCGGTCACGAAATTTCGGATTTTCTTAAATTTTTTAAAAACTGAAAATGTGTTTTTCAAGCGTTTTTATCCCAAAAAACGCAAAATTTCGCTTTTAAATTCCTTAATTTTTGTTGGTAGGCAATTGCGCTCTATTGACAATCTGTGAGCGGGAAATTTTTTTATTTATTTTCGTGGCGAGACCTACGGCTCACTAGCGCTCTAATGCAACAAAATGCATATTTTTGCTTGAAAAAAATTTAAAAAAAATAGGAGCGCGCTTGCCCACCTCAAAAAAACTATATAGCGTATTTTCCAGGTAAAAGTGCTCTGGGACGACAAGCAGCTCTACGACGCATTCTACCGTGGCAAGGGCGTGATGACCGAGTATACGGTACGTCTGGAAGACGGTCGAGAGGTGAAAAATCCGCGGAACAAGCTGAAAACGAAACGGGAGCTGAACGCGCGGCTTCGCAAGTGAAAAATGTCTTGGTCACTGTACTTTTCTTCCTTCTATGTACCTTTAAATAGCGCTCTATGGACAATTTTTTTTAGATGTAGAGCGATAGAGCGCGTTTCCAAAATTGAAAAATGTCTTAATATACATATTTTTTTTGAATATTTTCTTAATAATGATCTCTTTTTTTGTATTTTATCTTATCAAATATTATGGATTCGTGACGTAACGACACGTCGCTGCAAGTTGTGCTCCAGCAAAATGAAAACGATTGTTTCCTATCACGCTGCCAAGAGCTGAATCGTGGCGAGACGCAACAATTGCTGACCCATAACTTGACACGCTGTCTCGCTATGTCGCGAATCCATAATATTGATTTTTTACTGTATTATTGGAAGAAAAGAAAAAAAAAGAATCTCTAATCAACCCAACCACCTCCGGCGCAAAAATCTCTTCCCGATTTGTTTAAATTTGCAAAATTTGATGAATAAAAATGTATTTTTACCTATTTTAATCTGAAACGTGTTAATTAATTTGCTGGAATTTTTTTCATGCTACTAATCGATATCTTTTAACCAGTTTTTAAAGCGTTGTTATTCTATAGTCGGCGAATACATCATCAACCTCGCTCTACTGCAAAATCCCTGTAAAACAGTGTTGCACTTGCAAGATTAACTCGAATTATAGTTTTACACTTCTTTTCAACGGAAAATGACGTATCCACGACGAGTTGCAGTTAAAATTTGATTTTTCGCTTCAAAATAGGTGCACGGCATGCTGGCATCTACGTTTCAGTCTCATTTTATGAAATTCGATTTTTTCGCGCGTTCAATTCGCTGCGTACGTTCCGCGAAAACAAAAATGAAAACATGTTTTTTTCCCGCAGATATCCCATATTTTTTTTAAACATTTGATACAGCAGAAGCGTTCGCAACGCCGCGAGGGAATGTTCTCTTAACGCGCGGGTCACAGTGTTTCATCAAACGTTGAGTGTGATTGGGGCGCGTTTGCACTGAGGTAGGTGCCAGCATGCCGTGAGGTGCACTACACTGTTGAAAATGGAAAAGTGCGGTAGAGCGAGGCTGATGATGCATTCGCCGACTATAAAAAATGGAAAAATTTGCGAAAATTTCTGTAATCGCGCTCCATGGGCAATGTGTGAGCGCGACTTTGAAATTTTTTAACTTACACGTCTTTATAATTCAAAAATCATCATTTTTTTGGTTCAAAAATCATTTTTACACTATTTTTTCTCATCCACTTCCGCACACGTGTTCGGCGACGAGCAGCTGTTCGAAAATGTGTTTTTTATGTCAATAAACTCGCAATTTCGCTTAAAAATGCTAAATTTTTAGCGGTAGGCAATCGCGCTCTATTGGACAATCTCGGCGCGAAATTCAAATTATTTGAATTGTTGTTTTTTCGTAGGCACTGTTCTCAATTTTCCGTCAAAAATGTTTTTTTTTTATGTTTTTATGCCAAAAACTGAAAATTGTGAAAGTTGCTAGTGGTATGCAATGGCGCTCTATTGGACAATCTTGGCGCGAAATTCAAATTTTTTGAAATGGGGTTTTTTGCTACGCATTTTTCGCAATTTACCATCCAAAAAAGGCTTTTTTTTGACATTTTAATGTCAAAAAACGCAAAATTTCGCTAAAATTATTTATGGACCTATTCATTTGAATTAAAATGAATTTTTATGTCATTTTAATTCAATGCATTACAACATATTAATTAATTAACCTGAATATTCCTGAACCATTGAGTTTGAGCCTTTCTGCAAATCGTGTCGAGACATCCTGGCCAAATAAATGCATGCGCCTTTAATTTGTACTCCGAGTGGACAAGATGACGAAAAAATATGGCATAAAGTGCAGATCGGACCCTAGTTATTAAAGGCGCATGCATTTATTTGGCCAGGAGGTCTCGACACGATTTGCAGAAAGGCTCAAACTCAATGGTTCAGGAAAATTCAGGTTAATTAATTAATATGTTGTAATGCATTGAATTAAAATGACATAAAAATTCATTTTAATTCAAATGAATAGGTCCATTATAGAACAATCTTGGTGCAAAATTCGAATTTTTTGGATTTGCGTTCATTTTTTCCACGTGCATCAACATTTTTTCACGTGAACTTTAAAATTTCTGGTGTTAACGCGTTTCTTATCAAGATTTTTTTGTTTCCTTTATCTTTTTTCAACATTTTTTTCTGCCAAAAAAATTGTTTCCATGCTATTATAGATTCGTTACGTAGCGGCACGTTGCTGCAAGTTGTGCGCCAGCAAAATGAAAAAAGTTTGCAAAAAATTGTTTCTTCTCTCGCCGCCAAGAGCTGAATCGTGGTGAGACCCAACTCTCGCGACGTCACGAATTCATAATATCTTCAGTGCGGAGCGCTCCAAATTCGTTCTATTTGTCGACGAGAGAGTGCAGAAAATTGAGAGAGCGTACATGGCCGATGTTTCGCTCTGATTTCTCTGAATCTCACTCACTCCAAATGCGCACCTAGTCCATATTGCGATTGGAGCGAACTTGCAGCGCCCTATTTACAATAATTAAAAAGTGCCCCCGAACTTGAGCGAATTTTTGGATCCTATTAGAATGCAAAGATCACAAAATGAACGAGTAAACATTGTTTTTCTTTTCTTTCTTTCTTTTCTCTTTTTCTCTATATCTCCCATTTTTCCCATTTATTTGCCACTCCACTCGTCTTTAAATATCCGCCAGCACGTTTTAGAAAAAATGAAAGTAAAATCCGTTCCGTTCCGCCCGTCTTTCTCCCTCACTCTGCGTCTTTTTTCTTCTTCGAGTTGCACCAACTCTCTCTCTCTCTCTGGCCAACAAGTAAAAGCCGGCAGAATATATACGTGAATCGATCCAGAGAGAAAAAGAAAAGACGGGCGGCTCTTATCCTTTTATGGCTTCTTTTTTTTTTGCCATTTTTCACGTCTTTTTCATCTTTTTTTTTCTTGAAACTGTATATTTACAAATGTACCTTTAATGAGGTCATGCACGGTATTTGGATTTTTCCCCAAAAAAAAAAACACAATTTTTGACCGCCAAGATTTTTTTCAGTGGGTCTCGGTGATACCGCGTCAAATGGTGTACATTGTGGTCTCGCCACGGACGGTGTTTGCAGACTTGTGGATGATTTACGCGCAAATTTGAACGTAAATCATCCACAAGCTCCAGGAATACGGCCGGCAATTCGTGGCGAGACCCGCCAAGTTCCGGCGATTATTCTAATCATTTCATGCCCTTAATTTCTCCTTATCAGTCACGTGATATGACGGGAAAAAAAAGGTTTGAAAAGTGTCATTTTTGCAGAACCAAGCTCACGGGCAACTCCGCCGGAGCACCACCAGCATGCTGAGTCGTCTTACTCCCGCGTCCAGGTGAGCTGTTTTTGTGCGAAAAATGTCAAAAATTGCTGAAAATCCCACTGAAAATAGGAAAATGATCAGAAAATTTTGGACCGCAATATCGATTTTTCTGAAAATCAAAATTTTCTGAGCCCACAGTTTTGGCATTGTTTACAGGCCAATCGGAATTTTTTTAAAAACCATTTTTCACGCATAAAGGCAAACGCGCCCTATCGCACTCTCTGCGTCTCCACAGTGCAGAGATTCATTTTGTCCATCCGAAGCAAGTGCGCTCCACGGAACTTGGTACTTTATGATTTTCATTTTCGTCGCCAAATTAAACATTTTTTTTGTATTTTTCTTCGATTTTTTTGCTTAAATTATTTGTTTTACGTGTAAAAAATATTGATTTCGTAAAAATTCGTTGGTATTTTTCCAACTTATTTTTTTTCAAATTCAATTTAGATGATTTTTTCACTTTTTCTCACTTTTTGCCACCATAATTCATATAAAAATCGGTGACAAAAAATGAAAAAAAATCTTTTGTTTGAAATGCAAGCGCTAAACCATCTGCGCCACAAGGCACACGCAAGAAATGAATGAAAAAGAAATTTAAAAGAAGTGAAGAAATAACATTTTTAGAAATGAAAAAAAAAATCAAAAGTAGCTTTTGATGCAGGCAGGCTTGTGTTGATTTAAAAAAATATCGATTTTTATCTTTGAAAATTTTCAAAATCGATATTTTGGTCTGAAAATTTCAGGGACTGGCCGGAAGTACTTTTTAAATAATTTCCCAAAGTTTCAGATCGATCTGAGCATTCTCCGATTTTTCGCTGAATTTTTTTCTAGTTTTTTTCAATTTTTTACTTGTTTTGCTGGTTCCGAGAATAACCCCATAATAACTTCGTGACGAAAATGAAAATATATAGCTAAAACTAAACTGATGTTCTGCACTGTGGAGACGCAGACAAATGCGATAGGGCGCGTGCAAAATTAGAGAAATCTCGGAGAATGCACTATGTCGCATCTCGAACGAAGACACAATAATTGCAGCCTCCGCCGGATCTCCTGCACCGCCAGATGCTGCAGCGAGCGGAACGAGCCGGACCTCTCCGACCCAAAAACCCTTGCTCTCCACAAACTCTACCGCCCGGAACGTGTCACCCCGTCAAAACGCGGAATCGATCTCATCAAAACTCCTGGACTGAACAAAGGAATGGCGTTTTCACTGCACGAGCGACAATACCTCGGACTGCACGGACTCCTCCCGCCCGCTTTCATGACCGAGGAGCAGCAGGCTTACCGTATCATGACAAAACTCCGTCAGCAGCCCGACAATCTTGCAAAGTACGTGCAATTGGACTCGCTGCAGGACCGAAACGAAAAGTTGTACTATCGAGTGCTGTGTGATAATGTGAAAGAACTGATGCCGATTGTGTACACGCCGACCGTCGGCCTCGCGTGTCAACAGTTTGGAAGTATTTACCGTAACCCGAAAGGTCTTTACATCACTATCAATGATAACAGCATTTCGAAAATATTCCAAATCCTGGCCAACTGGCATACGGACAATGTAAAAGCCATTGTCATCACTGACGGAGAACGTATTCTTGGACTCGGCGACTTGGGAACCTATGGAATTGGAATTCCGGTCGGAAAACTGGCTCTTTACGTAGCTCTCGCCGGTATCCGTCCAGAGTGGTGTCTCCCTGTGATTCTGGACGTCGGAACGGACAACAGTGAGCTGCTCAACGATCCGTTCTACACTGGACTCCGCAGACAGCGAGTCCGTGGCCCCGAATACGACACGCTGGTCGATAACTTTATGAAGGCAGCTACAAAGCGATTCGGCAGAGACACGCTCATCCAATTTGAAGATTTCGGAAACCAAAACGCGTACCGTCTTCTCGATCGCTACAAGGAGGAGTACTGCATGTTCAACGACGACATTCAGGGAACTGCCGCTGTCGTGGTCGCAGGATTGCTCGCCGCGACGCGTGTCACCAAAAAGAAGCTGTCGCAGGAGAAAATTGTGTTCCTGGGAGCTGGTGGAGCTGCCACTGGAGTCGCCGAGATGTGCGTGCGTCAGATGATCGACGAGGGTCTCACCGAGGAGCAGGCATGCGCACGAATCTACATGGTTGATATTGACGGATTGATCACGACGTCGCGCGTCAAAACGCTTGGCGAGAGACACGTGCGATTCGCCAAAGATCTTCCGGACACGAAGAACCTGCTGGAGGTGGTGAAAACGGTGAAACCGGGAGCTCTGATTGGAGCATCCACGGTCGCCGGTGCGTTCACCGAGGAGGTGATCAAGGAGATGGCGAGAATTAATCCGAGGCCCATCATTTTTGCATTGTCCAACCCGACGAGCAAGGCAGAATGCACGGCGGAGGCGGCGTACAAGTGCACTAATGTAACATTTATTTTTCGATCGAACGGTCAAACGCGCTCCGCTGAACTGGGTGTTTTGTGGTTTTTTTTTCATTATCGTTTCTAATCGATGTGTTGCTTTTTTTTTGAAAAACAAACGCGCCCTGTCGCACAACTGAAAAGCTTTAAAATTATTGTGTGCAAACACCGCGACGACAAAATGCAGAAAATAAACGTCCGAGAGCCGATTTTTGTGCTTAAAAGTAGGAAAACATGGAAGAATTATGGCGTTTTGAATTTTTAAAAGGCTGTAATTTCAAAAAATAGCGATTTTTGCGAAAATTTTCGGGGCTCTTGGAATAGAAATTCGACAAAATTGAAATGTCACGTTTTGGAAATTACGTGAAAATAGAAACCCACGGAATAGAAATGTAATAAATCAGAAACGTAACAAAATGAAAACGCGTGAAAACAGAAATGTAGCATTGCAGAAATGTGTCGAATTGGAAGTAAAATGGCAATGGAGCGCGTTTGCGAGATTTATTTTTCAAAACAACCTTTTCGATATGTTTCGAAATTTTTCGATGTCTTCCACGTATTTTTGGATTTTTTTTTCACGTTTTTTTTCGATTCTTTTCGATTTCGATACGTTGAAAATGATTTTTTTTAAATCGACAAAAAACGTTGAAAAAAATCCAAAAATACGTGGAAGACATCGAAAAATTTCGAAACATATCGAAAAGGTTGTTTTGAAAAATAAATCTCGCAAACGCGCTCCATTGCCATTTTACTTCCAATTCGACACATTTCTGCAATGCTACATTTCTGTTTTCACGCGTTTTCATTTTGTTACGTTTCTGATTTATTACATTTCTATTCCGTGGGTTTCTATTTTCACGCAATTTCCAAAACGTGACATTTCAATTTTGTCGAATTTCCAATCCGAAAGAGATTTTCACCAAAAAATCCACAAAAATTGATAAAGGATACGAAACGAAACGAAGAATCGCAAAGCACCAAGTGCGCGTTTGAGCGGCCAAAAATTAAAAAAAAAACACACACCCCAATTATTTCAGGGCGCCGTCCTCTTCGCGTCCGGCTCGCCATTCGAGAACGTTGAGCTCAACGGAAAGATGTACAAACCGGGACAGGGCAACAACGCGTACATCTTCCCCGGTGTGGCTCTTGGCGCAGTGCTCTTCTGCACCAAACACATTCCCGACAAACTGTTCCTTCTGGCGGCCCGTATGGTCGCCGAAGCGGTGTCGGAGAAGTCGCTTAACACGTATTCGCGTGTCTACCCGCGTCTCAAGGATATTCGCGAACTGTCGGTGAAGATTGCGGTGGAAGTTGGCGAGTACTGTTATCGGCACGACCTGGCCACGTTGCATCCGAAGCCGAAGGATATGGTGGGTGATTTTATCGCATTTTTTGGCACCCTCTAATAGGCCGACATGCAAACAAGCACTTTTTCCATTAGATTAGGGGCGACCTTGACAAAACTGGGGGGAAAATCGGCGAAACTAGATTCGTAGTGCGATAGAATGCAGGAAAAACCGTGCCGGATAGATGCGAAATGGGGCGGAGCTTGTTCCTCAGTTGCAAATATGCGTGCGCCTTTTTTTTGGCGGCATCGGATCAGGGATGTGATTTCACGGTTACCGTTTTCACGGCATTTTTTGAAAAAAATTATTTCACGGCTGACCGTGAAAAAATATTCCGTGAAATCCGTGAAATTTTCGTGATTGAGTTAAATATTTTTAAGGCTAGTGCGCTGACTGCTGTATCATCCCTTTAGTGTTTTTACTGTCAGAAAACGACAAGTTTCGAAAAAAAAATGCTCATTGTGCATGCAACATCCAGAACTGACAGAAAAATTCGAATCTTGTTGACTTTATTTCGTGAAATTGTATTCTCACGTGCACCACGAGTAGCAGGTTGTTTGAGTTCCACAAATTCAAAAATATAATTAAGGTTTCAACATTATTATTTTAAACTTTTAAATTCAAGACTACATTGCACTAGTTGAACACTTATTCGTATGACTCCATTTATAGGTACTGTAGGCCATCAAAGCAAGGACCAGTTAAAAATTGATGGACTTTAGACAGAGAAACATAGAATTTTACTTACTTCTAATTTCAACAATTCACAGTGTTTTTGAAAGCAGTTGTACATGAAAGGAGATACTAGCTTTTAGAACTGGGCGGTTCAGAACTCAATTTTCCTGAGTGTTATTTTTTCCTTTGTAAACATTGTCTATCTAATCATATTTAAAATGATCGAAAATACAGGAATAAAAAAACAGACTCAAGAAAATTGAGTCTAAACCGCACAGTTCTTTTTTGTAGCAGTTCGCAACCACACAAATCTAAAAGCGGAGAGTGATCAACTATTAAAATGAAATTCAGGTAAAAAAGTACAGTACAACACAAGTATTTTGAAAACGATAGTACACTTCTAAACCTTTGTTAGTACACTTCTAAACTCTGAGTTTGTCATGTTTAACCAAAAACAACAAAACACAGTTGTTTCGTTGAGTTCTGTATTTCAATTTTTAATGATGCAACTCTATTGAAGACACAATACTTTGATCAATTTTTGAAATTTTGTTTTTTCACGGATTTCACGGTTTTCACGGTTTTTCACGGTTTTTCGAAACCGTGAATTCACGTTTTCACGGATCCGTGAAAAAAATAATTTCACGCACATCCCTGCATCGGATATCTTTGCAAAAATTTAACCAGAAAATGAGCGAATTTTTGGAGCAGGAAATTCCAAGAAAAATTTAAAAATTCACAATATCAGGAAGTTCAGGCCAAATTTTGAAAAAAAAAATTCCAAAATCCCAAAAACCGGCGCTTTTCGCTGCGAAACCATGCGCCTTCAAATTTTTTTTCGATATTTTGAAAGAATTTATGAAGCTGTGCGCGGGAATTTTGGGGAAGCTTTCATCTTACTAGAAATTCTCCAAAAATTCTTCAGTATTTTGTCGATTTTTTTGAAATAAAAATCTATTCAGTGAAAAATGTAGACATTTTGTGAAAATTCTCAAGAATCTCGATAAAATTGACTTTTTTCGTCATATTTTGAGATTTTTTGGAAGAATTTATGAAATTACCAGTTAAAAACATGATAACCGGCTCGGTTTTTTTTTTAAATTTTGGACTGGATTGCGAAAAATTATTGGAATTTTTGGCGAATTCTGGCGGAAATGATAATAAAAATGGAGATTACCTATGCGCTCCGAAAACATAAAAAAAAAACTTATTTTCATTCTGAAATTCTTGCAGGAAATGTTCATCCGCCAGAACTTGTACAGCGTTGAGTACGACGAGCTGATCAACAAGACGTACGAGTGGCCAGCAAAAGACTCGAAGCACGGATTCCCAGTGCCGGTTTTGCGAAGAACGTCGATGGATGAAGAATAATACCGTTTAAAATCTATTTTCTCTCGTTTCTAAATACCCTGTTGTCTCTAGTCCGTCGTTCTCTCTCTCTTTCTCTTTTTTTCCATAATTTTCATCTCAAAACCTAATTTTTCTTCGTACGCTCGCTCTACGTGTATTGCATAATCACCCCGATAAATATTTAAAAAAAAAAAAAAAACGAAAACGCGATTTTTTTCCTCTCAATCTCAGTTTCTTGTTGGATTTCCAGCCGCTCTTGCCTCCCTTCTTTTCAGAACCTCTTGAAATTGCTCCATAATCAGAATGCGTGCCAACGGTGACGTATCAACGTTAGAAGCCACCGTCCGAGTGCCAATGAACATTGCCCTGGTGAAATATTGGGGAAAACGCGACGAGCAGCTCATTATTCCGCTCAACGACTCGATTTCATTGACGGTGGATCGATTACGAGCGGAGACGACGGTTCGCATGATTCAGGGAGCTGGCGAGCATGCGGTGAGTCGGTAGAAATTGAAAATTTAAAAAAAAAGAAGCGGAAAAAGGTATTTTTCCTTTAAAAAATGCACAAAATCAGGAATTTTTGCTTAAAAACGATTAAAAAACACAATTTTACTATTAAAATTCAAAAACTCACAAGTAAAAAAAAAGACGAAAAGACCCTAGACCTACTCCGAGGGTACGACAGAATAGAAATAGGCGAAATAGAACTCGGTGCGGCGGAGCGCGTTTGCATTATTCTTCGAATTTTCCGATTATTATAGGTTTTTTCAAAAATTTTCAGATATTTTACGCACTTAACAACAGCGAAAATGAAGAAAAGTATGAAATCAATGCAGTTTCAGAAAAAAAAATTTCATAATCGGCGAAAAACTGAGAAATTGAAAAAAATAATGCAAACGCGCTCCATCGCCCAAAAAGTTCTATTTTGTTGCATTTCTATTTCGGCTATTTCTATTCTGTACCCTTCCCACTCCGAAAAATAGACCGCCAAGACGCTATATTACAGTTTTTACGGTATGCGAATTCACATTTTAGAAATGAATTTTTGAGGCGAAATTGTGTAAGCGACGAGACGAGACGCAGATAGCGTTGTCACGCGACGCAACCGCAGCGCGCAGCGCACGTCATATTAAAAAAAATTATAGGTCAGCATAAATGGCAAAAACGTGGATTTAAGCACCAACAAACGCTACCAGACAGTCTTTGGCGAGGCTCTTCGATTTTTGCGAAAAAGAAAAGACGTCGACAGTAGCGAAAATGAGCAAGAAATTCGGCCGATCACATATCATTTTGAGGTATTTAAGATTTGGCCCCGCCCCCTTTTTCATGTCCTCGAAAGGGGCGGGGTTTAGAGATTTTCGAAAATAAAAAAATCCTAGGTAATCTCCACCACCAACTTCCCCGTGGCCGCCGGTCTCGCCTCTTCCGCAGCAGGCTTCGCCGCAATCGCACTTGCAATCCAACGAATTCTGAATCTAGACGACGTGCAGGCTAACCGCCTAGCTCGAATTGGCTCCGGAAGCGCTTGCCGCAGCATGTTTGGCGGCTTGGTGCAATGGGAAAAGGGCGAAAAGGCGGATGGATCGGATTGTGTGGCGAAGGTAAGCGGAATCGCGACTCTGCCCCATTTGCAGTTGCCGCGCGCTTGTGTTGGGAAAAATCCCATTTATTTTTGTAAATAAAAAAACATTCATTTTCATATTTATGATTTTTGTTTGTTCGTTTTTTTCCTATTTTTCAAAGAAATATCCAAAAAATAAATACTTTTTAATTTCAGTTTCTATTTCTCAACAGATCACTCAATCAAATTGCACTGGACGCCGCAAGTCTACAAATCTTGGTTTTATCATTTTATTTCTTTCTGAATTCTTTTTTCTGCTATTTGTGACATTTTCAATGAAATAAAGCAATTAATTATACTGTAGATGACTTTACAGGGCAAATTATAGTCCGAAAAATTGAGATCCTGATAAAGCCGATGAAAAACACGTTTGGAAAATGTTTCTGTATTTTGTCGTCGCGGTGTTTGCACACAATTTTTTTTCAAAGCTTTTTATGGAATTTTCAAATAAATTCAACAAGCCTGTTCTGTCGCCTATCGGCGCAGTGACAGAAAAAAAGTTAAACGTGAAAACCGATTGAACTTGACCCTGACCTCGGTTTAGTCAGCGTCTCTAAAAATCTTTCTTGTCCGTCTGTTCGCTTTGAAGGTTCAGGGTCAAGTTCAATCGGTTTTCACGTCTAACGTTTTTTCTGTCACTGCGCCGATAGGCTCCAGAACAGGCTTGTTGAATTTATTTGAAAATTCCATAAAAAGCTTTGAAAAAAAAGATTGTGCAAATACCGCGACGAAGAATTTCAGAAAAATTTTTCGAAACGTCCGAGAGCTTTGCAAATCTGTGGCACGAGTTTTGTACTGAGAATGTTGTAAAATTCAAAAAAAAAAACTATGCCTCAGACGTGCCAATTTTCCCCGGTTTCGTCGTGGGCTTTCCCAATTTTATCAGGGTCTGAAATAAAGTTCATAAAACCTTGATCGTGGTGCACAGTCTGCAGTTTTGCGTTACGGTGTTTGCAGACCAATTTTATCTCTTTCACCAATAAATCCAACACGATCGGACACAGCTAAAATGAGTGTGACCGTAATCCGTTCCACAAAACTTTGCTCATTCTCGTTAAAATTTTTTAAATGGATTACGGTCACCCACATTTCAGATGTGCCCGATCGTGCTGAATTCACTCGTGGAAGAGTTTTATTATCCTTTTCTAGCTCTCAGCATCACGGCACGGCCCACTCGAGGTGGCCGAGAAAAAAAAACGTATCGGCAGCTTAATGGGTTTGCAAACACCGTTCCGTGACGCAAGACTGCAGACTTCTTAAATCGTGGAAAAAACGACCGTATTCAGAGAATCGGCACCGAAACGTGGCCGGACCTCTACTGTGTCATCCTCGTTTTCGACGATGGCCGCAAAAAAGTGGGCTCATCGGAAGGGATGCGACGCACCGCCCAAACCTCCACCCTCCTCCAATCACGTATCGAAAAAGTGGTCCCACAACGAATCGAGGAGATCAAAACCGCCTTCGCGGCCAAAGATTTTGCGGCGTTGGCACGCGTGATAATGGCCGACAGTAATCAGTTTCACGCCGTTTGTCTGGACACGTCACCACCGATTCGGTACTTGAACGATGCGTCGTGGCATTTGATCGAGTTGGTGGAGAAGTTTAACGAGAATGAGATACGGGCGGCGTATACGTTTGACGCCGGACCGAATGCGTGTGTGATTTTAAAAAAGTAGGTTAATAGTGGCATTTTCGGGGTGTTTGCGGACCTACAGTAATCCTTTTTTTTTAATATCAGGGGCGGGCCTGAAATGAACGCTTATCTGCATTGCTAAGCTTCGCCCCCACCTTTTTATTTTTTTAAAGATTTCGGAAAGTGGGCGGAGCTTGTCCGATCTGATTACGGTAAGTCCGCAAACACCAAAATTGTCTTTTTTAAAGCGAAATTTCCGATTTTTCCTTAAATGGGTGTTTGCGGACAAGCCCCGCCCATTTTTCTCTTTTTTTAAGTCTCAAATGTTTTGAAAAGTGGGCGGAGCTTGCATTATCAGGTTACGGTAAGTCCGCAAGCACCAAAATAGTCTCCAGTCATTTTGTCATTTTTAGCGAAATTTCCGAATTTTTCAAAGATTGACAGTTGTTTTTGGTGTTTGCGAACAAGCTCCGCCTACTTTTTGATTTTCAATTTTTTAAATGTGGGCGGAGCTTGTCCGATTAGATTAAGGTATTGTGTTTTCAATCGACTTGCGACATCAAAACGTGAACACCCGCCCACTTTTTTTCACGCGAACATTAAATTTTTGTGCATTTTGAATTTTTACGTGAAAAAAAGTGGGCGGAGTTTCACGTTTTGATGTCGCAAGTCGATTGAAAACACAATATGCCCACAAACACTGCAATAGTCTTTTTAGCGAAATATCCGATTTTTCCTTAAAAAATTTTTGCCAAAAAATATCAGTTTGGTGTGGGTGTTTGCAGACAAGCTCCGCCCACTTTTTGATGTTTTGAAAGGGGCGAAGCTTATGTAATTAGATTACGGTAAGTCCACAAATACCACAATATATTTTTGTTAGCAAAATTTTCGATTAAAAAATGTTTTATCCGAATCGGCACTTGGTTTGGGTGTTTGCTGACAAGCTCCGGCCACTTTATTTTTCAAAAGTGGGCGGGGCTTGCGGGATTAGATTACTTTAAGTCCTCAAACACCACACAATAATCTTCAGTCGGTTATTTTTTAGCGACATTTCCTATTTTTTCGAAATTTGTCCGAAATGGCGCTTGGTATTGGGGTAAGCTCCGCCCACTTTATTTGAAATGACTCTTGGTGTTTGCGGGCATGCTTCGCCCATTTTTCCAAATTTAAAAATTTAAATTTTTAGAAAAGTGGGCGGAGTTTATGGAATATGGGAACACCACCATTGGCCCACATTTTTTAAAACATTTCTGAAAAGTGGGCGGAGCTTGCCCTGTTATGTTACTGTAAGTCCGCAAACACTACAATTTTCAGAGAATTCGTCTCGGACTTTATCAAATTTATTAGCAAATCGATAAAAATTGTGGCAGAAGACGTGAATAAAGAAGTGGACCCTGAAATTTTGGCTGAAAATCACGATTCTAGCAAGTTCAAGTGCTCCAAACTGATTGTTAGCCCGATGGGAGGAGGACCCGAAAGCAGTTAGTTTTTTGAGAAATTTATCGATTTTTTATTGCATTTTTTTGTTTTGTTTTTTTTTCAGCCGTGTTTTCTTGTTAAATTAATTATATTTTTATGAAGCAAATATTTGATTTATTATCGATTTTTTTTTACAATATTCTCAATTAAATACATATGAAAAAAGCGAGCGAAATATTTCGGAAAAGAAGGAGAAGGAGATTTTTGTTGAGCAGTGGAGGTATTTTTTGGTTAATTTTGGTTCCTAATTAGAAGTGAACGGCAATAATATGTGGTAGTTGATGAGAGAGAGAGAGAAAGAGAGAAAGAATTGTGGGTTTCTTTAAAATCGAATAGAATAGCGCGATGAAAAAGAGAAAGAAAGAAAGAAAGACATTTCGGGGAAAATCACAACCAAAAGTGATGAATAAAATAAATACAAATATTTAAAGACTCAAAACTGAGTCGACGACTTCTTCTTCAAACTGCGCCGCTTCTTGGGGATCTCATCGTGCTGTGTGACGTCACTCAGCCACGTGTCATCCTCCACAGAAGTGTGGCTGCGAAGACGGCGAGACGAGCCAACGTCCTGGTAGTCGAGAGAGTGCTGAAAATGTCCAAAATAAAGAATAAAAGTCCAATAGAGCGCACTTACACTCGGATTGGCGGCAAATGCGGCGGCGCGCATTTGCATCTTCAAGGAACGCCGGCGGGTGACGTTTTCTTCGGCTCCTGAAGCTTGCGAGATGTTGGACTTGGAGCTAGCCTTAAGAGGAGCTCTTGTCGCCTTCACAGGTGCCTCCGGAGCCTCCGGACCAACAACAGCTCCAAAATAATCGACCGATTTTGACGACGTCTTTTTCGCCGAAGAAACTGGCGACAAGAACCATTCGCTGCGAGATTTCATCCTCTTCGCCTGATTTTCATGGACGCATTGGAGGTAGGAAAGAGAACGATCGCCACCGCATGCTGTCAGTGGACGGATGATGTCAGCAAGGTCGGAGAGCTCTTCAACGTCCGATGTCGCTTCGAGGAGCACCTGGAAAGAAATATTGGTCGAAAACCGGCTATTTCACGCGAAATTCTTCAACGAAAGTGGGTGGAGCTTAATTTATCGTTTTATTTTGTATTTGAATAATAAACGATTTATGTTGTATTTGTTTTGCTTTATTTTACCCACAAAAAAAATAGGTTAAGCGGCGCTAAACGTGACTCGACTCTGCTATTATGGATTCGTGACGTAGCGAGACAGCGTGTTAAGTTATGCGTCTCTCCACGATTCAGCTCTTGGCGTGAGAGGAAACCATTTTTTGCAAATTTTTTTAATTTTGCTGGCGCACAACTTGCAGCAACGTGTCGCTACGTCACGAATGCATAATACTGCACGTTACGTTTTCATTTGGGTTCAATATTCTTGCCGTTTACCATAAATATGCGCCCACATGATGAAACTCCACCCCTGAAGGGCCGGAGTTTCAATTTTCGTGCGCCACTTATTACTGTAACCGGCAAGAATATTGAATTGATGTCAAATATTCTCCCGGACATGCTCCAAAAATTTTGGATGAAAATATCGAATTTGAGAAACTCGGTGTTTGCAGACCGTAAGCTCCGCCTACTTTTCTTGATTTTGGCGACTTTTTTAAAAAAGAAAATGACAAAAAATGCGTTAAAAATACTCCTTTCAGTGATTTTCTACCCGAAATGCGAACTTTCCCAGTAAAAAATCCTGAAAAAACAACAAAAGTGGGCGGGGCTAACGGTCTGCAAACACCGAATGACTCAAATTCGATTTTTTTTAATTCAACAGGTCTTAAAGCTGAAAAAAATTTGTCAAAATTGCTCCCGGACATGCTCCAAAAAATTTGGACGAAAATATCGAATTTGAGAAACTCGGTGTTTGCAGACCTTAAGCTCCGCCCACTGTGGTTGGTTTTTGATGGTTTTTACGGGGAATGTTCGATTTTGGGATATAAAATCACCGAAAATCGGAGAAGAGTATTTTTCGCGATTTTCTACAGAAAATTCGCAAAAAAAGTGTTTGCAGACCGTAAGCTCCGCCTACTTTTCTTGATTTCTCAATTTTTTAAATATTTATTTCTTTTATTGTGTTTTAAATCGAATTGCAGCATGAGAACGAGAGAAAAAGTACATGTTTTCTCTGCTTCTCTTCGAATCGAACTGTGTTTGCGTGGTCGAGCGAAAAAAAGTGGGCGGAGTCACGCGTTCTCATGTCGCAAGTCGATTGAAAAAGCAATATCAATGACAAAAAATGCGTCAAAAATACTATTTTCGGTAATTTTCTACCCATATTTCACGCAAAAACCTTGAAAAAACAACAAAAAAGGGGCGGTCTGAAACACCGAATCACTCAAATTCGATTTTTTTAATTCAATAGGTTTTAAATTTTGGAAAATAATATCAAAAACACTTTGCTCAATAATTTCTTGGATTGAAATATTGGATTCGAGAAACTCGGTGTTTGCAGACCCTAAGCTCCGCCTACTTTTCTTGATTTTTGCGATTTTTTAAAAAGAAAATGACAAAAAATGCATCAAAAATACTCCTTTCAGTGATTTTCTACCCGAAATGCGAACATTCCCCGTAAAAACCCTGAAAACAACAAAAGTGGGCGGGGCTAACGGTCTGCAAACACCGAGGTTTTTTTAGGGCGAAAACACATTTCAAGGGACAGAAAAAACAGGGAGAAACTTTTTCGGTGATTTGCTAGCCAAAAATCGAAAATCTCCTGTAAAAACCTTGAAAAACAACAAAAGTGGGCGGAGCTAACGATCCTTTAAAAAATTGGGCGGGGCTAATGGTATTTTTGACATTTTTTGCTCAATTTTCAAACAAATAAAGTTGTTTTTCTAACGGAATTTGGAGGGGGTCTCTGTCTTGGAGGGGGTCTCTGTCTTACTAGCGAGAGGTCGTCTCTTTTTTTCGCCTCTCATATTGATTTTTTGAGCACCTATCATAATCATTTTCTTCATGAAGAGAAATCAAGCTTTCTCGCCCCCTGGCCCTCAAAAGTTCTC
Organism: Caenorhabditis japonica; assembly: GCA_963572235.1. Taxonomy (NCBI): domain Eukaryota; kingdom Metazoa; phylum Nematoda; class Chromadorea; order Rhabditida; family Rhabditidae; genus Caenorhabditis; species Caenorhabditis japonica. The sequence continues at coordinate 16,591,754 of OY754343.1, read as the reverse complement.
TAGAACTATGTCCTCTACTTCTATTCCCTCGGATTCTATTATTCTGGCGCCAGCGGAAGATCGCGAGTCGAAAACACCGGAAATGTCGTTTGAAGATTTGTACCGTGTGGTTGTGGAGATGTCTACGTCTCTTGAGCAGGTAACACTGCAAAACAACAAACTTGTTCAATTGAATGGAGAGTTGATAAAGAAGGTTGAGAGCTTGGAGCTCAATGTGAAAGAATTGAAGGAAAATTGTGCATCAAAAAAGACATTTGCTCAAGTCGTCACTGCTGGCTTGAAATCGTCTGCAGCGCAGGTCAGTTTTATTAAAGCAGCTGAGATAGCCAATGACACTGAGAAGAGGAACGCAGCTGTGATTCTGGATAAAGTCGAGCTACCGGAGAATGTTTCTGATGATGGTCGGTTTGGGCAAGCATTGCTGAAAGCTTGCGAAGTTCAGGAAGATTCGGTTTCGGTTTTTCGCCTCCAAAAAAGAGTAGGCCCGCCGTTGCTCAAGATTCAGCTACAGAAGAAAGAAGATGCCAGAAAAATGATGTCACAATTCAACAAAGTCAAGTCAACGGTTCAAGGTTGCTCGTCTGCCATTATTCGTCCAGACCTGTCGAAGCCAGAGCGAGAAAGGCAACGTGCGGCATGGAAGGAAGCTGTAATGAAGAACAACAAAGCCGGAGAGTTTCTCTTCACTGTGAGAAACCTGGAATGTGTGAAGGTGCAATACAAAGAGGGAGAAGCCCATCGCGCCTGGGAAATTCGAGAAACGCGTACATCAAACACCCAGTGAGTACTTTAAAAGTTGGCTATGCAAATTGTTGTTCTGTAGTCAATAAGATTCCCCTTCTAGAACTTACCGTCAATACTTTGCTTCTTGATATTGTATGCCTCACTGAAACTAAATTAGACAATTCCATTACTGATTCCATTCTTTCTCTCAACAACTCGTTCTCAGTTATTCGTAAAGACCGTGATAGGCACGGAGGGGGTGTAGCGGTACTAATTTCAAAACTTTTAAATTTTTCCATAATCAAAATTCCTGATTCTTTTGGGTCTCTTGAAGTGGTTGGGGTCGATGTTTTACTCAAAAGTGGTAGGTTGCGTGTTCTGTCAGTATATCATCCAAATCATAATTTATCCTACGACAGTCTTCTTGATTGTCTCAAAGATCTGATAAGTGTTAGAGGCAACTGTATTATTTTTGGTGACTTTAACGCTCCACACGTCGACTGGGCCAACCTCAAAGCATCTGACCCTAAGTGTAGAAAATTGTTGTCCTTCTCCATCAAGTGTGGTCTTAAGCAGCATGTCATGTCCCCAACTCGTCTTAATCCTGCTAATGTGCTCGACTTGTGCTTCACCAACACTGACATTGTCAATGAGATTACTGTAGGCGACTTGTTCAGTGATCATCGTTTTGTGCATGTTTCACTGTCCCGTCAACGTAAAAACTCACAAAAAGTGTCCACCGTTAAATGTTTCAGAAAAGGGTCGTTTGATGAAATCAACTGCATTCTCAGTCGCATAGATTGGGATCTTCGTTTCTCAACTCTAACTGTAGAAGAAATGTACCAAGATCTTGTTGCTCTGTTGTCCAATTTGATTGACAAATTTATTCCGGTCAAAATTCTTAAACCTTCTACAAAGTTGCATTCCAGTGATATTCGCAAACTTCAAAAGAAAAAGCTCGATGTTTGGAGGAGTGAAGGGAATTCTGTAAATTACAGAGCTCTTGCTCTACTCCTCCGTACTCGTCTTTCTCTGGAAGAAAAACGAATCACGGAAAATCGACTATGCGAAGGTTCATCCCCACATGCCTTCTATAAATTTGTTAATTCTAGATGGAAGAGTGACGAGAAAATTGGTATACTCCGAGACAGTGCTGCCGGTGAGGATGTCACTGATGACATCACTAAAGCCTCTTTGTTTTCTGACACATTCTCCTCCGTTTACACTACTGATGACGGATGCGCTTCGGAATTTCCGGTTCGTACCTCCCAGTGTCTTTCGTCCGTTGATGTTAGTCCCCACGTTGTCGAGTTTCATTTGTCACATCTTCCACTCAAAGCCAATACCACTCCGGAAGGAATTCCCTCTATTTTTCTGAAGCGCACGTGTACGTCTCTAGCCTTGCCATTGTCCATAATTTATCAGCGATCGTTACAATATAGTATTGTTCCTACGGTATGGAAATCAGCAATTGTGAAACCGCTCTACAAAAAAGGTTCTCGTTGTGATCCAAAAAATTACCGGCCTATCAGCCTAACTTCTTCTGTCTGTAAAGTCCTTGAAAAAATTGTTCGTTGTGAAGTTACAAAGCACTTGAATGTAAATAGACTGATTATTGATCGCCAATATGGATTCCGTTCAAATCGAGGAACCGTCTCCCAGCTGCTCTCGTATCAGTCAGCTCTTATTGGTATATGCATGAAAAAACTTGTTACTCACAGTGTATATGTCGACTTCAAAAAAGCCTTTGATACCGTTTCTCCCAAAAAGCTTGAAATTAAGCTTCATTCTTATGGGATTAGCGGGAGTTTGCTCTGTTGGCTTACAAGTTATCTCACTGGTCGTAATCAAGTTGTATGTGTTAATGGGTCCACTTCTGCATGTTCGTCGGTCATGTCTGGAGTTCCGCAAGGGTCTGTCCTTGGGCCGTTGTTGTTTCTGTTGTACATCAACGATATTGGAGATAATTTCAAATCAAATTATCTGCTTTATGCAGATGATCTGAAAATTTTCTCTCATTCATCGTCTGATGTTCAACATGACCTTGATGTTCTGTCTGATTGGTGTCGCACTTGGCAGCTCGATGTGGCTCCAAACAAATGTGAGCACATCAGTTTTTGTTTTTCAAAAAAATTGGTCCCCAGTCGTAAACCCACATTCACCATCTCAAACACAGTAGTGCCCTACACTGATAAGATCCGCGATTTGGGTGTATACTTTCAGTCTAACCTTTCTTTTGACAATCACATCGAATCAACTGTCCTCAATTGTCACAAAAGAATCAACATTATTTTCAACGTTTTGCGGTACGCCCCTCTCGATTCCTTTATTCGGTGTTTTACTGTATACATCCGTCCCTTGATTGAATATGGTTGTGAAATTTTTTCGCCTACTCTCCTGTCTCATACTATTCTCCTAGAGTCTGTACAAAAATCCTTTATTTATCGTTGTTTTAAAAAATTTAAATTACCTTATGTATCATATTTTGAGTCTTTATATTACTGTAACCTTGATTCACTTGAATACAGGCGTATTTTATTTGATCTCACTTTATTGTATAAAATCTTTATTACCGGTGACACCCATCTACACGAGTCCCCATCTCTTGCCTTTGCTAATTTACGATCTCTCCGACGTCACTCTTTCATTCTCCGGTGCTCTCTCAAAAATTCCTCTAAACCCCTACAGCAATTCTTCTCTAACCGTGTTCTTAAATGTTGGAATGATCTCCCTTCTCATGTTTTTCCTGTCAAACCTTCCACTAATTCCTTTAAAAACAACATCAAATTATTGAAATTTCATGAATATCTTCGTCTCAATTGTCATACATACTGACACACCTTCTATTTCTTTTGTAAACATTGATAGTATAAGCGGCCATGCCCTTCTTTTCAATTAAATAAATATATATATATATTTTCATAGAATTTTTATTTTTATAGATTCGTTAAAAAAATGAAAAAAACAACAAAAGTGGGCGGAGCTTAGGGTCCGCAAACACCGAAATTCTCAATTTCGATGTTTCAGTCCAAATTTTAAAAATCAAAGTATTTTTGGCAAAATTTTCCAAAATTGCAGACCTATTGAATTCAAAAATCGAATTTGAGTGACTCGGTGTTTGCAGACCGTTATCCCCGCCCACTTTTGTTCTTTTTTAAGATTTTTGCGTGGAATTTGGGTAGAAAATTACCGAAAATCGGAAAATAGGTTTTTCTGACGCGATTCTACATAATTATTTTTCTACTGAAGAAAAATCAAGAAAAGTGGGCGGAGCTTAGGGTCCGCAAACACCAAAATTCTCAATTTCAATTTTTCGGTCAAAAATTTTTGAGCATGTCCGGGAGTATTTGTTAAAAAATTGTGCTATTGTAATTTCAATCGAGTCGCATCATCAAAAATGAAACCCCGCCCATTCTTTTTTTCACGCGGCCACGCGATCCAATCACAGTGCTATTTGAAGAGACGCAGACAGAAAAGTGAATGCAGACTGCACTGACAAACCTCTCCGACACTGCTGCTCAGTCGATTGTTGAGCCTGGCCATTGTGGCCATCGGCTTCTGGCCTTGTCGACTTGTGCTCGCCACATTTCTGCCCATCGGCTCATTCTCTTGAATCGTGGTAACTCGCACCGAAAAGCAGCCTGAAAAAGGGCAAAACTAGGCAACTACAAACTACGATTTTTTAAAATCTAGCCGGTCACTTTATTGTGAATTTTTGTGTGGGATAAATTGAAATTGAATCAGGAAAATATTGAAATAGGGTGGGGAAAGGGGGCGGAGCGAAGAGACACGTAACATCGATGAGGATGGAATTATTTTTTATTATTTAATTATTTTTCAAAAAAAGTTGCAAATGCGCTCCATTTACGAGATAATGAGCAATTTTCGAATGAAAGTAAAAATAGAATGAAAATTAAAAAATGAATGGGAACAACAAAAATTGGACACATAATGTTTGAAATGTGTGAAGAAATGGAATGAAGACGGGAAGAGACGAGACGCAGAGAGAAAGATACGGGAATTTGAATTTTTGATTGATTGTGCTGGTTTTTTTCTTCTGTTTTGCAATGTGGGATGGTTGCAAGTTTGCTCTAGAGAGAATTTTGGGAAATTATCGATTTTTTCGCTATTGTCCATTCGCGAAAAAAGCAAGTGCGCTCTACGAGACTTAGTACTACGTGGATTTCATTTTCGTCGCCAAATTATTTCATTTTACGTTGAATTTACACGTGAAATGAAATAATTTGGCGACGAAAATGAAATCCACGAAGTACTAAGTTTTGTGGAGCGCACTTGCTTTTTTCGCGAATGAACAATAAAATTTTGAAATATCCATTTTTAGCGAAAATTTCGAATGTTTTCGAGAAATGTTTTGATTTTCCGCCAAATTATCGTTTTTTTCGCTAAAATTTTGAAAAATTTGAGATAAAAATCGAAAGTCTCACAAATTCAGAATTTTCAGCAAAAAAATCGAACTTTTCGTTAAAATTTTGAAAAATCCAAATTTTTGATAATTTTAGCGAAAAAATCGATTTTTTTTTCCCCTACAATTCAGCAATACCAAGGAGTAGAAAAAAAATTAGAAACAGTGGGCGTATTTTGCAGCGAAAATATCGATTTTTCAAAATTTTTTATTTTATTATTGTAGGGCCGCCAAAATGGTCAAACGCGCTCTGCTGAACTCAATACTACGTGGATTTTATTTTGGTTTCCAAATTTTTTCATTTCACGTGTAAATTCAACATGAAATAAAATAATTTGGAAACCAAAATGAAATCCACGTAGTATTGAGTTCAGCGGAGCGCGTTTGACCGACGTGGCGGACCGATAATAACCAAAAATTCAATAATTATCGATTTTTTCGCTAAATTTTTGTTTCAAATTTAAAAAAAAAACTATTTTTATCGGTTGATTTCATAATTTTTGACTCTGGTTAGTCAGAAACTATGAAATTTAAAAATTTGACGAATTTTTAGCGAAAAAATCGATTTTTTCGCTAAATTTTCGAAAAATTAGAAAAACCCATATTTTCAGGCCAAATTTCACAATTTTAGGGTGTTAAAAAAAACGACGTTTTGAATTTCCATCAACTGTGGTCAGAAATTGTCAAAATCTGTGATTTAAATTGAAAAAAATCTTATTTTCTATGCCAGATTTCGGAAGTTTTAGCGAAAAAATCGATTTTTCGCAGAAAATTGGAACTTTTTATTTGTCACCAATTTTGGCCCAAAAATTCAAAAATTTGGAATTAAAATGAAAAATGAGGGATTTCAGCGAAATTTTCGTATTTTTTGGTCAGAAACTAGCGAAAAATCGATAGTTCGCTAAAACTTTGGAAAATCCAATTTTTGGCTAAATCCCCAATTAAAATGGGAAAAAAAAACTTGGTTTTCTTAGCCGATTTCACAATTTTTTAGCAAACAAAAAACATAAATTTTCGCTTAAATTTTGAAAAATCAATTTTTCAGCTAAAAAATCGATTTTTACTAGCAAAATCGCTGTAAGTTAAGCAAAAAACACCAAATTATCCATAGAGCGCACTTGCATCAAGACCACTCACCAAAAGAACGCAAAATTACACACAAAACGCACACACGAAAACTAAAAGAAATACAAACGCAGCACAAGAACAAGAACAACAATAAAAAGATGTTAGGCCACGAAATGTTCGGACGCGAATGGGAGCAAATGAAAAAAAAAGAGAAAGAAAAGAAAACAACAAAAGTGGCAAAAGGGAGTCACACAGGGACATGAGCTGGGGGACGGTAAAGGCAAACGCGCCCTATCGCATTTGTCTGCGTCTCCACAGTGCAGAGCGTTTTTTTTTTTAGCTAAACGCTCCTCCCGGCTCATGTCCCTGTGGGGGTCATTATGGTATGGTTTCCAAAAAAAAAAGTATAATAACATCAAAAATCGCAATTGATTGACGTCCGTAAATCGGTCGGATACAAATCCTTGGCCGCAATTGACACACTCCGCTTCGGATGATCCGTCGTCTGTGTCAACGCGTGTTGCTTCAACGATCCGGCACGTCCGACTGTGCCACGTGGCGGATGCTTTTCGCACGCCGCGATCGGCGACGCGTCCGGCGACTCTTCGGCCAGGTGGAGGGCAGCGAGCGAGTACGCGCCAGCGCACTTGGCCGCCAGCGCGGAAAACTCTTCACCGCGCGCGCGTCGGTCTGCAAGTGAGAGAAAACGGGGCGTGTCGACAACGTTATTTATCGATTACGAACGAACGGTGGGGACGGGCCGTGCTGAAGTTTCTAGGCCAATAATGATGCGCGTTCTCTGTCGAATTCTCTGCGTCTCCACAGTGCAGAGCGTTTTTTTTTGCTTGGTGCGTGCCAAAATGGAAACGCAGAGTCGCGAGCAAAATCGCTTTCAAAAAAGTAGTTCCCAAAGCAGTGGTGCCCACTTGCTTCTTGTAAAATTTTCGATTTTTCCACCAAAAAATCTGAAAAATCGCTCAAATTCTGGTTTCTCTGCTTCTCCCTATTTCAATGGAGCGCACTTGCTTAAGATGATAATTAACACAAAAAATCGGGGGAAAACGCCAAAAACAGTATTTTTCTCTGCGCCCTCCAGTTATTGTGAAAAAATCAAGTGCGCTCCAGTGAGAACACAGTTCTAGGAAGACGCAGAGAAAAATACAGTTTTTTCCGGTATTTTTAACAAAAATATCGAATTTCCGTAAAAATTTAACAAAAAAACAAGGGCGCTCCATTGAGAACGCAATACTTAGAAAGCGCAGAAAAAAGGCAATTTTTATCGAATTTTTCGCTGATTTTTCATGTTAAACAGGTGCGCTTCATTGAAAATACAATAATTGGGGAGCGCAGAGAAAAATACAGTTCTTTAGCGATTTTTCCGGTTTTTCCTGGGAAAAATCGATTTTTTGCCTAATTTTCATTAAAAAAAACAAGTGCGCTCAATTGAAACATCAAAAATAAGAGGTCGCAGAGAAAAATGCGGTATTTTAGCGTTTTTTGTGGAAAAAACCGAATTTTTTCGCTGGTTTTTCATTTCAAACAGGTGCGCTCCATTGAGAGCACATTGCTATAAAGACGCAGAGAAAAATACGCTATATCAGCGATTTTTCCGATTTTTTAGTGAAAAATATTTTTTTTTCGTTAATTTTCAGAAAAAAAAAACAAGTGCGCTCCATTGAAATAGGAGGGCGCAGAGAAAAATACAATTTTTTAGCGATTTTTTCGATTTTTTTTTGGGGAAAAATCGATTTTTTCGCTAATTTTTCATTTTAAGCATTTCATTGTTTTTCCGATATTTCGCGTCGTTTTACGTGCCTGCGTTCGTGGCATTTAAATTTGCGACCGCCCTGATGAAAATGAATAAGCACCGCCCCTTTTGGAATTTATCGTTCCGCGGACCCGTTTTTTGAGACCCTGACAAAACCGGGGAAAACCACGAAACCGGGGAAGACAAAACCAGGGAAGACAAAACCGGGGAAAAAATCGGACAAAACCTGGGAAGAAGCTCCGCCCCTTTTGCAGCTGCTGCACGATGTTTTGTACTGGAAGTGTTGAAAAAGTGCGCCGCAGACTTGCAACTTTTCCCCGGTTTTGTCCAGTTGCAAGTCTGCGGCGCACTTTTTCAACACTTCCAGTACAAAACATCGTGCAGCAGCTGCAAAAGGGGGCGGAGCTTCTTCCCAGGTTTTGTCCGATTTTTTCCCCGATTTTGTCTTCCCTGGTTTTGTCTTCCCCGGTTTCGTGGTTTTCCCCGGTTTTGTCAGGGTCTCCGTTTTTTTTTTTGGCGTGTCGTAAAGTTCAATGCCGTGTACGCAGACACATGAAACGACGCGCAAACGCAAAAATCGCGATTTTTCTCCAAAAATAGCGAACTGTTCGCTTTCAAAAGTCTGAAAATGTCGTGAAGTTCAATGCCGTGTATGCAGACACGTGAAATGACGCTGCGCATCCCAAATTGGCCTAGAAAATCACCAAGACCGTCACCATCACCACCACCAACACCACCACAATATTTTGTGCATTTTATATGTGTGTGTGTGTGTGTGTAAAATATCGATTTTTTGTTGTTTTGGCATGCATTTTCATTCAAAACTAAATTACATACAACCACCAGTGTTTATTCGTCATTCCATTAGAGATAGTGAGAGACACAGAGAGATAGAGAGAAAACAAGAAAAATAGGGAGGGAGATCGAAATTGGAAAGAAAGAAAGAAAGAAAAAAAGAAACGATGCATGCAAAATCTAATTCAATCCAACAGAAACCAAAAAAAAACAGGAAAATTCTAAAAACAGTTACGACGCTCCGGAACAGCGGAGCGTCGTAACTGGCTTTGTTTGGACATGCATTGAAGGTGACGAGTGAGACGACGAGAGAAGGAGAGAGAGAGAGAGAGTGTGTGTGTGTGTGTGGCGCGGAATGAGAGGGTGTAGAGAAGTAGAGAGAATTTCACCCGTACAAAATCTACATGGTTAGGATAGAAGGAGAGGGGTTAGGTTTTGTTTGTGTGTGTGTGTGGGTGCAGAGAGGGGCGCAAAAAAAAAATATTAGAGATGATTTAAAAAAAAGAAAAGAAAAACGGTTGGCTAATAGCCAAACAACTCACTGGATGGATTGTGGAATGTAAACATGCGATTCTCGTCGATTCGCAGCGTGCGGCCCGTATAGCGCGCATAATACTCGTAACATTCGCGTGGAAAGAGCTTCGTGTCGCCAAATGAGCAAATTATCGAGCACACAATGTTGGACGCCAGTTTGAAGCGTTGGAGGTCTTCCACGCGGGCCTGAAATGGTTTTGACTAGAGTCGTGTTTGCGGACTTGTTTTTGTTTCGCTATTACTATCGTCTCTACTACCCTCCACAGCTAAAATGAATGCGACAGTAATCCAATTTCAATGGATTACGGTCACACTCATTTTGGATGTGTGGAAGAGTTTGTATCCTTTATTCTCTTTGCATTTTCTAGGCCACACCATTTTTTAAAAATGATTTTTAACGTGTTTAAGTTACAAATTTAATTTCAGAACGACACGACAAAAAGGGAAACGACAAAAATTGCGAAAATTAATTTTAATTATCTAATTTCAGATCAAAATTCCGGGGAAACAAACAACGAACGAAAAATCAATAAAACCCACAAAAAATGAAATTAAATAATGGAAAATTTTTAAAAGTCAAAATAAATTTGTTATTTTGAAAGTTTTTCAGCGAAAAAATCGAAATTTTTGCTAAAATTCTGGAAAATCCAATTTCTTGCAAAATATTCGATTTTTTCGCAGTTTTATGGGCCTATTAAACATAGGAAAAAAAAATTTTTACCCTGTGCAGAATTCCAGAGATTACAGTAGCTGGAGATTTTTTGACAATTTTTTCTTATGGACCTATTCAAAGTACTGTAGAAAAACGGAAAAAATGACAAAAAACTGGGAGAAAACTCGGAAAATGCTCCGATTGGTCTGAAACTTTGGGAGAAACTGTCAAAAATGCTTCCGGACTTTCTCAGAAAATTTTGGACCGAAATATCGATTTAAAAAAATATTGATTTTTTTTCTGAAAATTTTCTAAAATCTATATTTTGGTCCAAGATTTTCTGAAAAAGTCCGTAAGCATTTTTGACAGTTTCTCCCAAAATTTCAGACCAATCGGAGCATTTTCCGAGTTTTCTCCCAGTTTTTTGTCATTTTTTCCGATTTTCTACAGTACTTTTAATAGGTCCATTAATAATTTGAAATTTTGCGATAAAAATTAAAATCGGTCAAATTTCATAATTTTCGAATTTTTAGCGAAAAAATCGATTTTTTTGCTATAATTTTGGAAAATCCAATTTATTGTGTTTTCAATCGACTTGCGACCTGAGAACGCGAGACTCCGCCCACTTATTTGGGCGCGACCACGCGAACACAGTGATATTTGAAGAGACGCAGACAGGTAGCGCACAAATAAGTAGGCGGAGTCTCGCGTTCTCATGTCGCAAGTCGATTGAAAACACAATATAGTGAAAAAATCCATTTTTTGGGCTAAATTTCACAAATTTTTGGCGGAAAAATCGAATTTTTCGTTAAAATCCTGGAAGATCCAATTTCTATGTAGCGAAAAAAATCGATTTTTTCTCAGATTTTTTCGCAAAATCGATTTTTTTCGCAGTATAGAAATATACAACACAGAAAAATTGCGAACAAGAAACTAAAGTAGCCGGAGGTTTTCTGAGGTTTCTTTCGTTTAAAATTTGCAATTTTGCGATTAAAATTGAAAAAATCGGTCAAATTTCATCATTTTCGAATTTTCAGCGAAAAAATCGAATTTTAATAAGAAATAAGAAGTGTGCGGAGCCTGAGTCTGCAAACACCAAAATTTCAAAAATGGAACGGTATTTTAGGGAAAATTCGTAATTTTGGAGCATCGTTTTCGATCTGTACAACGATGCTCTAAAATGACACAAAATTTATCAATCAAAGCCTTACCGTCCTTCCATCATGTATACAAGTGTGAAAAAGCGACGGCGCCACAGAGATGGCAATCGCGTTCGGGTTCATCGCATTCGAGTGACCGTCCGACGAGTCGGCCACCACTCGAAAGGTGCCGAAAAGTAGGACGAGCAAGTGTTGCGAGGCGACTGGCAGTGAGCCGAATATCCTGAGAATGAGAATAATGATAGTCAGAGGGTGGGCAGAGGATAGGCAGCTAGGGGGCAGTTAAAGGGCAGCAAAAGGGCAGCAAAAGGGCAGCAAAAGGGCAGCTAGTGGGCAGGCGATGGACAGATAATGGGCAGCTGGGGGGGGGGGCAGCTAATGGGTAGATAAAGAGCAGCTAATAAGCAGCTGATGGACAGCTATTGGACAGACTGTAGGCAGTCGATGGGCAGCTAGTGGGCATCTAATGGGCAGGCAGCTAGGGGCAGCTAATGGGCAGCTGATGGGCAGCTCGTGGGCAGCTAATAGGCAGGCAGCTAGGGGCAGTTTATGGGCAGCTGATAGACAGCTATTGGGCAAACAGTAGGCAGTCGATGGGCAGCTCATGGGCAGGGCAGCTAGTGGGCAGATGGCGAGAAGCTAGTGAGCAGCTACTGGGCAGAGGATGGGCAGGCAGCTAGTGGGCAGCTGATTAGCAGCTGAAGGGCAGCTAAAGGGCAGCTAATGGGCAGCTGATGGACAGATAATGGGCAGCTAGTAGGTAGATAAAGAGCAGCTGATGGGCAGCCAATAGGCAGATGACGAGCAGCTATCGGGCAGGCAACTGATGGACAGTTAGTGGGCATGCAATGGGCAGCTTCCCCAAACACTCACCTATAAAACACCTGCCGCTGCTTCTCCACATCCATACCAGTGCTGGCACTATTAAACAACGTCTCCTCGTTGTCGCGTCCAAAAATGCCGCCCGGCAACTTGGACAGAAACTTTTTGATGACCGACGCGGCCGTGTACACGGTAAAGTTCTCAATGTTGACGAGCCGTCCGTGCTGCATCACTTGTGACAATTTGCGGACTTGTGCCTGGTTGCCTGGGGCCCGCCAAATGTCCTTTTTCGCCGGTCCGTCCTTGTTGACTTTGAGGAGGAGCATGAGCAGGGTGGCCGGAATGTCGTGCGCAAAAGCCTCGTTTATGGGTACACCGAATTTTACTCTGAAATCATCTCGTTTTGGCTATTAGCCTTGGATTTTGGCATTTCTGCCAATTTTATGGGCCACAGGCCGCGCTATTAGCCGAATTACTTTTGCCATCTACGCGCCATTCTTTCGCCGATCACCGATTGGGCGCGTACTGTGCGTTACTAATGGCCATTAGCCAGTTTCAACGGCTAATAGCCATATAGCTGTCTATATCCGCCCCGAGTCGTGTGGCTTTATAAAAGAAGATACGTTAGACAGTTAGACAAATGTATTTTTTTAATAGTCTCTTCATACTAAAAAAAAAGCAAATGCGCGTCAAATATAATGCACTGCGGACTAGACACCAGATTTGACGCGCAAAATGCAAAATTACGGGGTTTTCAAATTTTTGAGTGGCAGAAGGCTTAAAATGCGACTAGAAATTCTGAAAACCCAAAATAAGTACATTGCGCGTCAAGTATGGTGCACTACGGACCGGACAACAGATTTGACGCGCAAAATCCAAATTTTCGGGATTTTCAAGTTTTTAGTGGTCAAATGCCTGAAAGGTGACTAGAAAATTGGAAAAAAAATCTGAAAACCCAAAATAAGTGCATTGCGCGTCAAATATGATGCACTGTGGACTAGACACCAGATTTGACGCGCAAAATGCAAATTTTTGGGGTCTTCAAATTTTTAGTGGCAAAATGCTGAAAATTGGTTTCAAAAAAGATATTGTGTTTTCAATCGACTTGCGACATGAGAACGCGAGACTCCGCCCACTTTTTTGAGGGCGACCACGCGAACACAGTGATATTTGAAGAGACGCAGACAGGTAGCGCACAAATAAGTGGGCGGAGTCTCGCGTTCTCATGTCGCAAGTCGATTGAAAACACAAAAGAAAGTCTAAAACACGTAAAAAAAAATTGCGCATTGCGCGTCAAATATGGTGCACTACGAACTAGACACCAGATTTGACGCGCAAAATCCACATTTTTAGGGTTTTCAAGGTTTTAAGTCACCTAGTGTTCGAAATGTGACTAGAAAGTCAGAAAACTCTAAAATAGTGGGCTGTGCGTTATATATGGTGCACTACGGACTAGACACCAGATTTGACGCGCAAAATGCCAATTTTTGGGATTTTCAAATTTTTAGTGGCAAAATGCTTAAAATGTGATTAGAAAAATTGAAAATACTGTGAAACACCTTAAAATGTGTGTTGCGCGTCAAATATGATGCACTGTGGACGAGACCCCAGATTTGACGCGCAAAATGCCAATTTTTGGGGTTTTCAAGGTTTTAAGTGGCAGAAGGCTTAAAGTTTGACTAGAAAGTCTGAAACACGTCAAAATGGTATGTTGCGCGTAAAATGTAGGGCACTACGGACTAGACACCAGATTTGACGCGCAAAATCCAAATTTTCGGGGTTTTCAAATTTTTGTGGCAAAATGCTTAAACTCTGACTAGAAAGTCTAAAACACGTAAAAAAAAAATTGCTCATTGCGCGTCAAATATGGTGCGGACTAGACACCAGATTTGACGCGCAAATTAAAAAAAATTTTAAAGTTAAAAATGGGGAATTTTTCGCAATGTCTAACAAAAAAAATGCACTCACTTCTCAATGCGTCCACGATAGCGATGATCGTCGGAAGAGCCGCACAGCACCATGCTATAACTCGCCACGGTCATGCCGCTGCGACGCTGCGGATGGTGTTGGTGCGGCAACGTGCTCGCCTCGTGACACGTCGTCGTGATGGCGGCGGGTGGCGAGCGGCACACTTGTTGGCGAGGCGCTGCTGCTGTTGTTGATGGTGGTGATGGTGGTGGCACGTTGAAACGACGTCGTCTTGACGGCCGGTTGATCAAATCGTCCTATTGTTATCCAACTCGGGAGGCTACCACTAGTCTTGGAAGAATACCCGCCAGCTGGAAATTAGGAGTTCATTAGGAGAAAGATTTACGGTTTTGAAAAAAAAGGTCCAAAACGCCATGAAAGGGGCGGGGCTTGTTTCTAGGCTTGTTAGCACCTGATTGTGAGGGGATTTGAAATTGAAAAATAAGAGTGGGGGAATGAGAGAGGGAAAAAAGAGAATAATATTGATTTGAAAAATGATAAAATTTGACGTAGGATGCTGCCAAAAATTACTTTAAAAAATTAAAAAAAAAAATGACTTTTTTGGAAAAAAAAATTTTACTGTTTCAACAATTTTTTTCAAAAAAAAATAAATAAATAAAAATCGTTTAAAAAATAGAAAATGTGAGATAATTTTGGGAAAACAAATTTATGAATTTAAAGGGAAAGTAATGGATAAAAATTAAGAAAAATGCAAAAAAATAGGAAAAATAATTTCAAAATTTTAGAAAAAAAATAGAGAAAAATCATTAAAAATGAGGAAAATAATTAGAAAATAGGAAATTTTTGGAGAGAAACATTGCAAAAATTCAAAAAATTTGAACAACAAAAAAATCAGAAAAATTGAAAATTTTGCAAAAAAAATTTGAAAATATAGAATTTTAAAAACTTTGAATAGTTCTAATTATTTATAAAATATTGCAAAAATATAGAGCATGTTTGTTTTAGAAAATTTCGCGTTTTTTTGGAATTTTTAAAAAAATTTTGTAAAAATTCGAAAAATCGTCAAAATCACCAAAAATAATGAGTTTTTTTTTTTTGATAAATTAGGGGGGGGGGGGATGGCTAATATTGGCGGGAAAAGCTGGCCAGAATTCATAAAAATTTAAAAAAAAATAAGAAAAAAGGAAAAAGGAAAAAAGCAACAAAAAAACTTTTAAAAAAATTACAGCAAAACAAATTTAAAAATTTTTACTGTTTCATCAATTTTTTGTGTAAAAAACTACTACAAAAATCACTAAAATCATTAATAATGAGATTAGCCTTATTATTGTTTTTAAAAAATTATAAAAATAGAAAACTTGAAGAAATTTCGCGAAAATTTAAAAAAATTTGTTTTTTTTTTTTTTTTTTTTTGATTTTTTTTTAATTTTAAAAATCATTAAAAAACATTGAAAATGCTGTTAAATTCTAGAAAATAAATAGAAAACTTTGGGAACAATTTGAGGAGAAAATTTCGGGAAAAAATCGCAAAAATTCAACAAAAAAACCCCCAAAAAAAAATCGATATTTACAATTTTATTTATTTATTTACTATTGTGAAAACAAAAAAAAATGCAACGCGGTGTTTGCGTACTTTTGAAATTCAAACGGCAATTTAAAAAAAAAAAAAAAAAAAATAATAATGAAAGAAATATCATGGAAAATGAAGAGATTTGTTCCCATTTCCATTTGAATTTTAAAAGTACGCAAACACCGCGTTGCAACTTTTTTGTTTTCACAATATTTACTATTTAATATTTACAATTTTCTGCATTTTGGAGCACAATTACACTGTCATTAATGTTCCCTTTATTTTCTTTGAAACAGCAAAAAATGTAAAAAAAAAAAGGAAGAAAAATCTGAAAGCAATGGAAAGTTGATGACTCAAAAAGGAAAGTAGAGAAGGAGAAGGAGACATATGTCTATAATTACAGGTAATTAAGTAATTATGACGAAAAGGTACAGTGACACCAATTGGTTGACACTAGTCGTGAGAAGTGGGTGTAAAAATGGGAATGAAAAAGAAAAAAATTAAGATCTTTTCGATTCGATTCGATTTGGCAAACCAAGCCAAACCAAACCAGGGAAGGAAAAAGAGAGACAGAGAGACGCAGAGAAAAGGAGAGTAAAATAAAAAGAGGAGAGACGCAGAGAAAAAGTGAAAATGATATCAGAGTGCGCTGCGCGGTGCGCCGCGCGCTTATACATTATTACATTACAATTTTCTCATTGTCCCCCGTACCGTGACTAATGTTTCGTCTTTTCTTTTCTTTTCTTTTCTCCCCTTTCTTCGACAAGGAGAAGCGTCTCGTCGTTCGTTCCGTCTCATAAATCAATGAGAAGCGTGAAGGGCGCGCGCGCCAATTCAGCAATTGCATCCATCTTCAAGCAACAAAAAAATAGTGAAAAGATGGTGTTGTGCGGCACGGTACGGTACGCAAAAGCAAGTCCGGTTGGATGGCTTTCAAGCGCATGGTATTTCTTTCATTTGCTCCAAAAAAGTCAATATTTGCGGGGTGTGCGCGCGCGCGCGGCACACACACACAACCAACCGACCAGGAAATGGCGAAAAGCGATAAAATGGCAAGAAAAACTAGGGCAATAATATCAAAAATCATGGAAAAGCGCAATTTACATTTAAAATGTGAAAAAATAACCCAACCTTTTAATGCTTCAACGTTTTTTTGGAATCATTATTTTCAAAAGCCTAAGGATCTGTTATTTCTTTACTTTTTCTTATGTCCAAATGCTCAGAATGTTCGCAAAAAACTCCTCTAAAAAAAGAAAATGGTTTCCTTCAAATAATCGAAACTATTTCCTGCCTTTGAAATCAAAGCTTCTGATTTTTCAGTGTTATTTTGTTTGAAATCGCTCGTTGTTGACTTAAAATGAAGGTTTTATTTTGGGTTATTAGATAATGGTTCGAATTGCTCAAGCGAATTATGCAATCGCGCGCTACTGCGAACGAAATCTGCCTGGTGTCGTTCAAAGTTTGCAGTGGCGCGCGTTTGCATTATTTGCTTCCTTTCACGAAATTTGAACCACTGTCTCATTACCCAAGATGAAACCTTCATTTTAAGCTAGAAACGAGCAAGTTTTCTCAAAAAATGGCGGAGCCTTAGGGTTTTGAAAAAAGCACAACCTGTATTGATTTTCGAGTCAACTATTGAAAAAAAAAATACAATTTCAGTAGAAACTGGCGCATTTGATAACGGGGGAGGCGTGTGAAGCCGAAAAAACTAGGCAAATAAAACCAAAAATGCGAAAAAATAACTTGTTGGCCTAAAAAAAAAGCAGTTTTCGGGGAAGTAGGGGAAAAATACAAAAACAGTGGAAAAAATGGCTTAAAAACCACTAAAATAGAAGAAACTAGGCTTAAAAATCCAAAAATTCGGCAAAAAATAACACGATGGCCTAAAAACCCATAAAAATCAACTTCTAGGCCATGAAATGCCGTGAAGTATAGAGAGAAAGAGAAGGCCCCGCGCGCTCTGCCTTGATGGCCGGGTGGTTAGCACGCTTGCTCTATGTGCGAGAGGTCGCAGGTTCAAGTCCTATGCTGGTCAAAATTTTTTGCAAAGTTTTTTACTTTTCAACGTTCTGCGATCGCGATAGGTCTATAATAAACCAAAATGAGACACGTTTGCGTGAAAACTTCAATTGCAATGAAAAAAACCGGTCCAAAAAATAGATTATGGTGATTTTGAAAACAATATTTTATCTCATAGATTAAAAAAAAAAGCAAAAAACCGTGAAAAAATGACCTAAAACCCAGTAAAATTGAAAAAACAGGGTCTAAAAATCCAAAAATTCGCTAAAAACAACAATATGGCCTAAAAACCCACAAAAATCAACTTCTAGGCCATAAAATAGCAAGAAATAGAGAGCGCGGCGCTCTCTGCTTTGATGACCGAGTGGTTAGCACGCTTGCTCTATGTGCGAGAGGTCGCGGGTTCGAGTCCTATGGTCGTCAATTTTTTTTTGCAAACTTCTTATTTTACTTTTCAGCGATTTTCGATCGCGATAGACATATTATAAACAGAAAAATAGAGAGTTGAACATAGAAAGGCAGTTTTTGACGCAACTTTCTAGCAAACGGATTGACGTGGCAAACGAAAGGCAAGCAAGACCTTTTAGAAATTACAGTTCACCTAATGGAGTTGGGCTAACTCGTCACATGACACGTACATACATACATACATACATACTCCCTGATAGGGTAAATGAAGGAGAAAATGAAAATAAGACGGACGAAGCGAACAAACAAACAGATAAATCATGGTTGACGACGATGAGAAGATGATGATGATGAGAGACGAGAGAGTGAGAGAGAGGAAATGAATAATATGCGATGACCGTACGCACACTCGATTTCTCTGCACCTTCTCTCTCTGGCTGTTTGCCCGAGACTGTCAAATAGAGGGGCTTTCTACAAATGACCTCATTATTTTTATGCTGGTGGCTTTGCTTTCTGACCTCCCTGGAAAACGCGTTTGGCACGAAAAGAGACGCAGGCAGACAGGTAGTGCGCGAAAATAGCGTGCGAAGAGAGAGAGAGCGGGCGCACTTGGCACGAAAATAGCGTGCCCAACAGAGAGAGCGCTCCGCGCTTCGACCTGTTGACTGGAAGTCCCAGGTTCGATTCTTCTGGTGGTCAACATTTTTTTGCGCACCAAAAATCGAATAATACAGTGTCAATGATTGCGAAAATAGTACTATTTGAGTGGTTAGTGGTGTATTCCGGGTCTAGACTGTCCAGAATAGCCTACTGATAAGATAAGAAGTGGGACTGGAAGAAAGCGGGACTGAACAACAATAACACCATTTTTGATGAGCTCTGCAAATCAGATAAGATGAAATGCACTTTCGGATAAGACGGGACGAAAAAAAAGAAAGAAAAAATGAGTAGGAGGCGGACGGATTAGGCGGGACAATTGGTGACGTGCTGATAAAGAGCTTTTTGATAAGGGAACATCGAATTGGTGTTTGGCAGTTTGGCGGGATTCCGGCAATACATCGGCAAAAACTCGGCAAGTCATAGAACCTCGTCATGGCCTCGGCAACACATCGGCAGAAGCTCGGCAATACCTCGGTAACTCCTAAGATCTCTCTAGACCTCGGCAAGACCCAGGCAGTCCCTTGGTAGGAGTTTGGCAGGAGATCGGCAGAAACTCGGCAAGACCTGGGCAGGGTCTCGGCAAGACATCGGCAACTTTTCGGCAAAACCCCGGCATCTCCTAGGCGAATCCTCGGAAAGACCTCGGCAACTCCTTGGCAAGACCACGGCAGGGTCTCGGCAAGACCTGGGCGAAACCACGCCATGACCTCGGTTAGACCTCGGCAATATTCCGGCACCTTTTACGCAATGCCTGAGCAGGGTCTCGGCAACTCCTCGACAAGGTCTCGGCGAGACCTCGGCAACTCCTCGGCAGCTCTTCGGCAACTCCTCGGTAAGGTCTCGGCAGCTCTTCGGCAAGATCTCGGCAGGACCTAGGCAGCTTCTTGACAAGACCTGGGCAGCTACTCGGCAAGACCTCGGCGAAACCACGCCGTGACCTCGGTTAGACCTCGGCAAGACACCGGCATCTCCTAGGAGAATCCTCGGAAAGACCTCGGCAACTCCTCGGCAAGACCTTGGCAACTCTTCGGCAAGATCTCAGCAGCTCCTCGGCAAGATCTCGCCAAATTTGGGCAACACCTCGGCAGGACTAGGGCAGCTCATCGGCATTACCTCGGCAAAACCACGGCAATACATCGGTAACCCATCAACGTGACATCGGCAATCAGGACACCCTCAAGACGAACCTAACTAGACACGTTTCGCACCCAATAGCAAAACACACGCCCTGTTCAATGCCAAACGGACTGCCCTTACATCCCACATAAGCCTGGTTTAGCCGGCCAACAAAAAAAATGAAAAAGAAAATGGAAACGAGGAAACGACGGATTAAGGTGGGTCTTTACGCTTCTTTTTTTTTTTTGGAAAAAAAAGGAGAATGGGAAAACGGAGAGGGCGCGCGAAAATGTGTTCAAATGGGGCTAAGGAAGGACGAAAAAATACGTACATATATAAAATGCATTGGGAAAATCGAAAAAAAAAAGACGGGAAAAGAGTGAAGCGTGTATGGCGTGGCGGAAAGAGATAGTTCAACAGGGTCACAGGTCTGCAAAAAAGAAAAGAATGGGTGGGAGAAAGGAAGGAAGTCGTCAAAGTTCGTGACTGAAATGACAATCGGACGGGAGAAGAAGAAGGAAGTGGAGGAGTACTGTAGACAAATGGATGGATGGATCGGCCAACGGCTAATTGGTTGATTTAATTTCATTCGCAGGGTTATTTGTTTTTGTTTTTGATATTTTATGTCTTACTAGCATAGTTAGAGCGCACTTGCACCCACCCAAACCCACTTAATGAAGAATTTTGGGAGGGAAAAAGCAACAAAAAAAACATTATTTTTAGGTTCAAAATTTTTCGGCCAAAAAAAAAATTTTTTTGGACAACAAATTTTTTTTCCCAAACCTTCCTAAACTTCATATTTACAAAGTTTTAAAGTTGAAAACACAATTTCAGTCAAGTTTAGTCCAATCGGACCATTTTCAGCCGAGTTACAGCACTTTTGGCATTAGGGTCCCATCGGGACGCTGATATTCAAAGTGCTGTAACTCGACGGAAAATGGTCGGATCTAACCAAACTCGACAGGAATCATGTTTCTAGCTCAATTACTTTAATATACTCCCGCGAACAGCCCGAAATTCATATTTGAGTATCAGTTTCCCGATAGGTGGTGAGGTCTTGCCCGATGAGGGCCCTAGAAAGTGATGTAACTCGGCGGAACGGGGTCGGATCGACCCAAAATTAAGTGAAACTGTACTTCTAGATTGATAACTTGATAAAAACAAAGTTTTAAAAGTTTTTGAAAAAAAAAATTTTTGACCAAAAAACATTTTTTTTTCAAAATTTTCGACCCAAACATTTTTTTCCCCAAATCTTCCAAAACTCAAATTTTGAAATTAATTCAAACTGTGAGTACAATTACCGTTAAGTTTAGATTGATCGGATAATTTTCAGCAGAGTTAGACCACTTTTGACATTAGGGTCCCATCGGGCAAGCCATCGGGACGCTAATGTTCAAAGTGATGTAACTTTGCTTAAAATGGTCGGATCAAGCCAAACTCGACGGTATATGTGATTTTAGTTTTAATACTTTAATAAACCCCCGCAAAAAGCCCGTAATTCAATTGTGCGTATCAGCGTCCCGATAGGGGAAGGTGACTTGCCCGATGGAAGCTCTAATAAGTGGTGTAACTCGACGGAAAATGGTCCGGTCAACCTAAAATTAAGTGGAATTGTACTTCTAGATTGATTACTCAATAAAAACAGAGTTTTAAAGGTTTTTGAAAAAAAAATTTTTTGGGCAAAAATTTTGGACCGACCAACCAAAAAAAATTTTTTTTTTTCAAAATTCCCAAAACTCTATTTAAAAAAAAATATGCATTAAAGTGCTCTGGATGATACTACGTAGATCAAATAACCCCCGACTATCAAAAACGGCACCGGAAACTGAAGAAAAGAGCCAAAAAAATCAATTGAATGTCGTATAGAGCTAGAAGGAGTAGAGACGCAGACAGGCAGCGAGTGGCCAGTTGTACTAGAAAAAGCGCCTATTTTTAGCCGGTGCACTGAAAAAAGAAAGCGGGAGGAGAGAAAAACGAGAGAGAGAGAGAGAGAGAGAGAATACTCTTGCAGCAGTCGGCTGGCTGGCTTCCCGTCCAGTTGTTTATATTTATGTCGTTTTTCGTTTTTTTCAGAATGGATGAATGAACGATAGGGAGGGAGGGTGAGAGAAAGAGAGAAGGAAGAAGAGAACAAAAAGATACCGGTTGATTGACCAGGGAGAAGGACGAAAACACGTACAAGGTGGGTGAAAAACAGATGTCTGATTGGATAAAAAGTCAGTTTCAAAAAAATGTTTTAAAAGTTGCATGAAATTTGCCTTTTTTTTGTCTAAAAATCGAAAAAATCGCTAAAAATCGAAAATGCGTTATTTGCGCTAAACAACACGCATTGAGTTATTGCGGAGTGTCGTAGTAACACAAGCAATTTTTCTGCATACGATTCGACGGCAAAACCCGTTCGCCTTATATAGCAATCGTGTTTTGCAGTTTTTTGGCTGTTGTTGTTTTGCACGCCCCACCACTCGCTCACTCGCTCCCCACAAAAGGTTTTTGTCGTCGTTGACGTGATTCCGGCGCGATGCACTGGCGCATTTCCCGTGGTGCAGCGCTGCAAAAAAAAATGCAAAAGCAAAAACAAAAACAAAAACACGCGCCGATTGGACGACGATGGGAAGTCAAACATGAATTATTGGTGTTGTTTTGCAAACAGAAATGATTGCAGGTGGAAATGCGCTCGGTTAGGAGACGCAGAACGCATTTTTGAATTTTCGAATCTAATTAGATCTCAAAATGGGCTCCACGTGCATAATAACACAGTTTTCAATTATTTTTAGTTTCCAAGTTGATCCTACTGGCGCCCGCATCTTTATCATAGCTATTATGCACTTCTTAAAGCGTGGCTGTGTGGCCGAGTGGTTACACAGGTAAACCGGCATGGCCGAATGGTGGTTCACTGGTGCGCCGCTCGATGCTCGAGTGACGGAACCACCAACGTTTGAATCAGCGGTTTTTCAATGGTTCACCTTTCACGCATCCGCGGCTTTTCAATGCGCGAGATTCTCTCGCTTCTCCTGAAATGGACTGATGGAATTGAATACTTTTATTAAATTTTTACCATTATTAAAAGAAAACATAGTCAAATAATTAATGTTAGCCTAACTGAAATAAGTAATGTAATTTATTATTTTAACTTGGTGGCGGTTCAATCGAGCTCCTCGGACTCGTTTCGATTGGTTCTTCTTCATTTGGAAATTTGCAACTTTCGCTGTAAAAAACATTTAATTTGACCGCTACTTAATTTAATGAGGTTTCTCATGATAATAAAAATTGCCTTATATTTTTATTAATAAAGTAAAATATTGTCGAACTAAAATTAGGGACCGCAATGTGTTTTCTAAAACTGAAAATTTGAGACCTTGAAAAACCGGAGAAAAACATGAAACCGCGGAAGACAAAACCGAGGAAGACAAAACCGGGAAAAAATAACTAAAACCGGGGAAATATTGCAAGCCTGCGGCGCAGTTTCTCTGAGTTTTACAGTACTTCCAGTACAAAACATCGCGTAGCAGTTGCGAAAAGGGCGGAACCTTTTCCTCGGTTTTGTCTGTTTTTCCCCGGTTTTGTCTTTTCTCGGTTTTGTCTTCCCCTGTTTTGTCAGGGTCTCGAAAAATTCGGAATATTTTTTTTGAAAGGGGTTCCTTGACCGAATATGAGTTTGTTACCAAATTATTTTTTTAATGTTCGGTAATTTCCGAGTTATACCTAGGGAAGGCGAAGGGGTAGGCGGAGTCAGACGCTTTTTTCCCCAGTTCGCCACACGTGTCAAAAGTGTTTTTTCTGAGAAAATGGTGCATTTTCATGTAAAACAGATTTGTTCATTAGATTCAGTATGGTCAATTACATCTAGGGAGATAGTTTTGAGTATCACACTTCAAAATCGTCTGGCTCTACCCATCCCTTTGCGCTCCCTAACTAAAATGCAGTTAAAAAATTAAATTTTTACTTTTAAGAACAACGTCTTTTCAAGAACTCACATTTTTCGATTTTTCCCATTCGAGAAAACCACCAATGGTTTCTGATGCCGTACGTCAAATGATTTTCGATGTTGAACGCCAACGAGTTCTGAAAAAAATCGATAAAATGTACTTTTTATTTTTTGTGCTCCAGTCAAGGCAAAGAAAGTTCTTGGGATTATATTCGAATTTTAACGCGCGGAAAAGTTCTAGTAAATTTTAACAGTGCGCACTTGCTTGTTTCTAGAAATGGCGCATTTTTGAGAAATACGTAATTCCAGGATTTTTTTTAAACTTTTAATGTGGAATTAAAATTACCATTTTGATCCGAATAATTGCCATTCCGATAGTCTTCTTAGTGTTCGTTGGAATATTTTAAAAATTTCCTGAAATCAGAAATTGTGATAAAATATAGCGTTGTCAACTTTTTACCACCACACATTATGGCAGCGGCCTTTCGGACATCTTTGACGGTGTCATGGAAAATTGACATCTGAAAAATTTTTTTTAATAGCATAATAAATTCATTGCACCTACTGAGTGAGCACATCGATCCGAAAAACACCTTTTTCGGCGTTTTTCACTTTCCGTAAATCGTTTTGAACTGGAAGCAACGTATCCTCACACGAAATATACTGAAAAATCATGCTTTCGGAAATTAATAGGGTAATTAAGCAAAAATTTAAGTAAGAATTGCGTTTCACGAGCAAAAAAAAAAAAGAAAATTGCATCAGATAACGCGCTAGCGTTGACTATGAGGCCGCATTGAACAATCGATTATTCGCACATCGGTGGCTCACCAATAACTTCGATTCTCTCGCCTCGCGCATCGTTCATCATTCAGCGGTGTCTCGCACATTGTTCGAACATGAGCGTCTGAATGGTTCCTGCTCCTTCACCGTACAGGCACCATTCACGCATTACCGCTACCATTCACGCATTACCGCCTATTGGGCCACCATTCAATCACAATTCATCCATGCCGGTTTACCTGTGTAGCACTTTTGGGCGCCGCGCGAGAGGTCGAGGTTCGAGTTTTTCTGAGGGCAATTTTTTGCTTTTGGTTTTGGCGCGTTAAATCTGCTGGGAAACCAAAATAGTAGGCCCATTGTGCGAAAAGTTAAATCTGGCCGGGCTGCCCGCTGTTAATCTGATTATCGAGGCCCAAAATTAGATAAAAATCAGCGAGGAAAAGTGAAAATTTGCCAACAAGTTGGTTTGTTTTACAGATTATTGCCCAACAAAAATTTTTTTTCGTTTGTTTTGCCAGAGTTTCAGTCGACCGGGGTGAAAGCGAAAGTGAAAATAGTGGCGCGGTAACAACAAAAACAATAGAAATGTGACGTCACCGCGCGACAAAATTGGCGGCGAGGTAGATCAAAAACTGAAAGCGGGCGGTGGTAATTGGTGTTATAAGATTGGCGAAATCAAAAAAAAATGGCAAAACAACAGGTGGAAATTGAAAAAGTCACCTGTTTTCCGCTGGAAAACCATAAAAATGAGTCAGAAAAGTGGCAAACTACATTTTTGCATGTTCACTCTTTTTACACGGGAAATTGCAGTCTAATGTTTGTTGTTAGGGAGGGGGAGGGGAATTGCAGAAAAGAGTGGAAATGGGGAAAAATGGGAACATTTTTGAAAAAAAAATTTAATTTAAAAATTCGGAAAAAATTTTTTCAAAAATCGCAAAAAATGGATTTTTTATCGATCTTTTCCGGCGCCGAAAATCGATAAATTAAGTTTTTTTTGATGAACTTGTAATTAAATTAACAGCGAAATAAACAGTTTAAGCTTAGTTTTTGAAAAAAAAAAACGTTAAAAAAATCGAAAAAAAAATTTTTTTTTGAAAAATTGCAAAAAAGTTTTACCAAAAAATCGATAAAGTGCTATTTTTTAATGAATTTTTGATTAGGTTTACAGCAAAATACTCAACTTTCATTGACTTTCCAGAAAAATACGTAGAAATGCAGAAATTGAAAAAAAAAACATTTCGAAAAAACATATGAAACAGCAAAAAAATTTTTAATTTTTTTTTCAAAAAAAGTCTCAAAACCCAATAACATCGACAAATTTCAGCTGGGAAATAGCTGTTTATAGCTATTTTCCAGAAAAAAGCATGTGAAACTACAAAAAATAAAAATAAACAACTTTTTTTTTTTAATTTTTTGACTCGCTAAAAATGCGCCAAAAATCGATAAAATCGCGGTTTTTTCAAACATTTTTCACTAAACCTACAGCAAAATACTCCAATTTCAGTGATTTTGCAGAAAAATACGTAAAAATGCAAACAATTTTTTAAAAAATTTCGAAAAAAAACATGTGAAACAGCAAAAAAATTAAAAAATAATTTTTTTTTTCAATTTTAAACGCCCCAAAAAGTCCATAAAAACATAAATTTCCCCAATACAGTGTCTAAAAATAGAATGTACGCACGCAAAATGGAGCCACTTTGGGTGTGGCGTGGCGCACGTGGCGCTGCGCCCTGAAATCAATAAGAGCTTAGCATTCATTTTTATGTACATACATACATTTCGTACCAGGGTGGGGTGGGGAGGGGTGGTGGCTGCTTGGTGTCAGATGGGTGTGTGTGTGTGTGTGTGAGAGAGAGAGAGAGAGAGAGAGAGAGAGAGAGAGAGAGAGAGTGTGCGCGCAGATGTAAAAAAGTGCACAGAGAGAGACAGAGAGCTCTTTGCCTTTCCGTCTATCCCTCTATCCGTCGAAGAGAATAGAAGAAAAGAGAAGAGAATAGAATACGTACACCACACGATGGGGGAAAAGGAAAAGGAGAAGAAGAGACGACGACTATACGATTTATAAGTGTGCGCGCCGCGCCGTTGCGTCGCGGAGACGTCCGCGCACGATGCGTGCGCGATGCGCGACGCTTCAAGCGAAACAGCGTGGTCGCCACGAGAGACGCAGACGGTTCGACAAGAGAGAGATAGAGAGAGACGCAGGAGGTTCGAGAGGGTGCAACTAGTAGTCCAAGCCATGCTACGTTAGCTCTTCTAACTAAAAGTACACATTTCCCACCCATTGCAGAGAAGGGATATTTGAGAATGGCCGGAAATAGGGTGTGCGATGACACCACTGAAGCTCGTTTTTTTTGCTCTTTACTACGGATCAAGAGCACCAACACTTCTGATTTAAAGCACCAAAAAAGCTAGGCGAAGAGAAATGTACAGCGGGAATGACCAAAAGTTTCAGACAGAAATTTTCGAACCACTATTTCTCAGCTATTTTTCAACTTTTCGGGGCGGTTAGGGCCTTAAAAAATGTGTAAAAATTAGGTTTTCAAAACTATTTTTGACTTAGGTGGTACAGATGACAGTTTTGCCCGGAAATGTATGAAAAACTAACACAACGCTGAATGTAGACCCAAACTTGCAGCCGCTATTTCTCAGCCATTTTAAACTTTTCCGAGCGGTCATAAACTTAAAAAGTGCGTTTAAATCTGGTTTACAAAACTATTTATGAATAAAACAGAACAGATAACAATTTTGACCCGGAAATTTCTGAAAACGGGGAATTCAGGCCTAAATTTGCAACCGCTATTTCTCAGCTATTTTTCAAGTTTTCAGGGCGGTAAGAAACTTAAAAAATGCGCTTCAGTCCGGTTCACAAAACTATTTATGAATGAAATAAAACAGATAAAAATTTCATACTGAAATTTCTTAAAAGCTAGCACAATTCTGAATTTAGGCTAAAAATGTTCAACCCTCATTTCTCAGTCATTTTTCAACTTTTTCGGGCGGTTAGGGCCTTAAAAAATGTGGAAAAATTAGGTTTTCAAAACTATTTTTGACTTAGGTGGTACAGATGACAGTTTTGCCCGGAAATGTCTGAAAAACTAACACAACGCTAAATTTAGACCTAAATTTGCAACCGCTATTTCTCAGCCATTTTTCAAGTTTTCAGGGCGGTAAGAAACTTAAAAAATGCGCTTCAGTCCGGTTCACAAAACTATTTATGAATCAAATAAAACAGATAAAAATTTCATACTGAAATTTCTTAAAAACTAGCACAATTCTGAATTTAGGCTAAAAATGTTCAACCCTCATTTCTCAGTCATTTTTCAACTTTTTCGGGCGGTTAGGGCCTTAAAAAATGTGGAAAAATTAGGTTTTCAAAACTATTTTTGACTTAGGTGGTACAGATGACAGTTTTGCCCGGAAATGTCTGAAAAACTAACACAACGCCAAATTTAGACCTAAATTTGCAACCGCTATTTCTCAGCTATTTTTCAAGTTTTCCGGGCGGTAAGAAACTTAAAAAATGCGCTTCAGTCCGGTTCACAAAACTATTTATGAATCAAATAAAACAGATAAAAATTTCATACTGAAATTTCTTAAAAACTAGCACAATTCTGAATTTAGGCTAAAAATGTTCAACCCTCATTTCTCAGTCATTTTTCAACTTTTTCGGGCGGTTAGGGCCTTAAAAAATGTGGAAAAATTAGGTTTTCAAAACTATTTTTGACTTAGGTGGTACAGATGACAGTTTTGCCCGGAAATGTCTGAAAAACTAACACAACGCTAAATTTAGACCTAAATTTGCAACCGCTATTTCTCAGCCATTTTTCAAGTTTTCAGGGCGGTAAGAAACTTAAAAAATGCGCTTCAGTCCGGTTCACAAAACTATTTATGAATCAAATAAAACAGATAAAAATTTCATACTGAAATTTCTTAAAAGCTAGCACAATTCTGAATTTAGGCTAAAAATGTTCAACCCTCATTTCTCAGTCATTTTTCAACTTTTTCGGGCGGTTAGGGCCTTAAAAAATGTGGAAAAATTAGGTTTTCAAAACTATTTTTGACTTAGGTGGTACAGATGACAGTTTTGCCCGGAAATGTCTGAAAAACTAACACAACGCTAAATTTAGACCTAAATTTGCAACCGCTATTTCTCAGCCATTTTTCAAGTTTTCAGGGCGGTAAGAAACTTAAAAAATGCGCTTCAGTCCGGTTCACAAAACTATTTATGAATCAAATAAAACAGATAAAAATTTCATACTGAAATTTCTTAAAAGCTAGCACAATTCTGAATTTAGGCTAAAAATGTTCAACCCTCATTTCTCAGTCATTTTTCAACTTTTTCGGGCGGTTAGGGCCTTAAAAAATGTGGAAAAATTAGGTTTTCAAAACTATTTTTGACTTAGGTGGTACAGATGACAGTTTTGCCCGGAAATGTCTGAAAAACTAACACAACGCTAAATTTAGACCTAAATTTGCAACCGCTATTTCTCAGCCATTTTTCAAGTTTTCAGGGCGGTAAGAAACTTAAAAAATGCGCTTCAGTCCGGTTCACAAAACTATTTATGAATCAAATAAAACAGATAAAAATTTCATTCTGAAATTTCTTAAAAGCTAGCACAATTCTGAATTTAGGCTAAAAATGTTCAACCCTCATTTCTCAGTCATTTTTCAACTTTTTCGGGCGGTTCGGGCCTTAAAAAATGTGGAAAAATTAGGTTTTCAAAACTATTCTTGACTTAGGTGGTACAGATGACAGTTTTGCCCGGAAATGTCTGAAAAACTAACACAACGCTAAATTTAGACCTAAATTTGCAACCGCTATTTCTCAGCCATTTTTCAAGTTTTCCGGGCGGTCAGGCGCTTACAAAATTTGTAAAAAGTAGGTTTACAAAACTATCTATAAATCGAATACAACAGATGAAAGTTTTGACCCGAAAATTTCTGAAAACAGAGAATTTAGGCCTAAATTTTCGAATCCCTATTTCTCAGCCATTTTTCAACTTTTCTGGGCGGCCAGGGACTTATAAAATGCGCTTGAATCCGGTTCACAAAACTATCTATAAATCGAACAAAATAGATAAAAATGTCACAAGGAAAACTCTTAAAAACTAGCGCAATTCTGAATTTAGGCCAAAAATTTTCAATTCTCATTTCTCAGTCATTTTTCAACTTTTCCGGGCGGTCAGGCGCTTAAATTTTTTTTAAATCTGGTTTACAAAACTATATATAATGGACCTATTCATAGGAGAAAAAAAACAAAAAAAAAACGTTTTTTTTTTCATATTCATAGATGTAAAAAAAACGACAAACAATGTCGAAAAACGAATGGTAAACAAGTGTTTATTGACCATGATAGACCATTGATAGTGAGGAGGCACAGAAAAGGGGCGGAGTTTGCATGAACTAGTAAACAATTCCGTTCCCACGGGGTTGTAAACATCTCTGTGCCTCCTCACTATCAATAGTCTATCATGGTCAATAAACACTTGTTTACCATTCGTTTTTCGACATTGTTTGTCGTTTTTTTACATCTATGAATAGGAAAAAAAACGTTTTTTTTTGTCTTTTTTCTCCTATGAATAGGTCCATTACCATTCGTTTTTCGACATTGTTTGTCGTTTTTTTACATCTATGAATAGGAAAAAAAACGTTTTTTTTTGTTTTTTTTCTCCTATGAATAAGTCCATAAAAGAGATAGAACAGACCCCCCCCCTTTACTAACATAAACAAAAAAACAGTTGTTTTAAGAAAATCAAATCAAATTAAATTGCTAGTAACTTTCTTAGTTTTCAACTGATTTGATTTCATGGCGCACCCGTGGCGCAGTCGGTAACGCTGCCTGTCATGCGATAGGTCGCAGGTTCGAGTTTTGTCGGCGGTAAAACTTTTTTTTTGTTGCTAAATAGGCTCATCTCAACGGAGCGTGAAGCGGCTCTGTTTTGCTTACCACATGCTTTTTCTTTATTTCGTATACGTCTGTATAGATTGTTTATATAAATATAGAAATAGAAGCGGATAAGAAGGCAGAAAAGCAGCTAAATTGACGAGGGGAAGAAAAAATCCAATTTTTCGCTGAAAATTTGAAATTTTGAGACGCAGACAGAGCGTAAAAATAGCGCGCGAAAAGAGATAACGGCAAAGAAAAGGAGAGGCCCTCTCGCGCAAATTTCACGTGAAAAATCCAAAAAGTCGTCGAAAATCAAACAACTTCCATTCATTCCCAACTTTTTGGCGTTTCATAACCAACTATTATGCATTTTCATGCCTCATTTCTCATAGTTACATTGCTTTTTCAGTTTTCCAGTTCTCAAGGTTAGTTTCAACTGAAAATGGATTTGAAAAAAGATTAAAAACAATTTAATTTTGCTTGCAGTTTGTACCGATGACTGGCATCTAGTGCATACAGCGGATGGACTTGTTTGTTGGGCGGTTTGTGGATTTTTTCTTTAATGCGCTGCATGGCACGGCACTATTTTTCTATCCATTACGACCAGGGGTCGGGCCAGCGACGCGCGCATCTTTATCATAACCCTAGCGCTTGCTGCAAATCTTGGCTATATGGCCGAGTGGGTAGGATTGATGCTCTGTGCCCAAAAAGTGCTGGGTTCGGGTTTTGCCGGGCGCAAATCTCTTTTGAATACCAAACGCTATTCCACCTTTCACAACCATTTTTCCAGCTCCTCAGTGTCCCTGATTTCGCCACCGACTACGCTGGATCGCTAAACCTTTGCGAATCGGCGAAAGCGACAGGTGTAGAAGTTAAAAATGCGGCCGAAAAGGCCACGTTGGCAGATCTGGCGAGCCGAGTGGCCGAGCCCACTCTGAGCTGTTATAAAGCGTCGAAATCGACAGTGAATGGTCAATTTAAAGCTTTTGATTATGAGAAACCACCGGAATATTTGGTAAAGTTAAACCAAGAGGGACGAGTGAAATTGAAGCGGCGAATTGAGAAAGAGGATCGCATATCGATTGGGTTTTCGATGAGATTGTGGGTTTTTTGAATACCGTTTTTTTTCCTTGTGGGTGGGCTATAATAGGCCTATCTCAGGCCTGATAATAGGCCTGTTTCAAGCCTTGTAGTAGACCTATATCAGGCCTTATAACAGGACTTATAACAGAAGTCTTAAAATAGACACAGACCTATATCAGGTAGGCTTATAACAAGCTTATCTCAGACCTTATTTTAGGCTTGTCTAAGGCCTTTTAATAGGCATTTCTCAGACCTTAAAATTAGCCTATCTCAGGCGTTTTTATAAGCCTATCTCAGGCTTTATAGGTTTTTATCAAGCCTTATGGACCTATTCATAGGAGAAAAAAGACAAAAAAAAACGGGGCTACTACGGTATAGAACTCGCACGGAGTAGAACCGCTATGGAATAGAACTGGATATGCAATAGAACTGCGCGGAATAGAACTGCACGGAATAGAACTGCTACGGAATAGAACTGCACGGGATAGAACTGCTACGGAATAGAACTGCGCGGAATAGAACTGCTGTGAAATAGAACTGCTATGGAATAGAACTGTACGGAATAGAACTGTACGGAATAGAACTGCTACGGAATAGAACTGCACGGAATAGAACTCGCACGGAATAGAACTGCTACGGAATAGAACTCGTACGAAATAGAACTCGCACGGAATAGAACTGCTACGGAATAGAACTGTACGGAATAGAACTCGTACGAAATAGAACTCGTACGAAATAGAACTCGTACGAAATAGAACTCATACGAAATAGAACTCGTACGAAATAGAACTCATACGAAATAGAACTCGTACGAAATAGAACTCGTACGAAATAGAACTCGTACGAAATAGAACTCGTACGAAATAGAACTCGTACGAAATAGAACTGTTACGAAATAGAACTGGTACGAAATAGAACTGGTACGAAATAGAACTGGTACGAAATAGAAATGGTACGAAATAGAACTGGTACGAAATAGAACTGGTACGAAATAGAACTGGTACGAAATAGAACTCGTACGAAATAGAACTGGTACGAAATAGAACTGGTATGAAATAGAACTGGTACGAAATAGAACTGGTACGAAATAGAACTGGTACGAATTAGAACTGGTACGAAATAGAACTGGTACGAAATAGAACTGTTACGAAATAGAACTGGTACGAAATAGAACTGGTACGAAATAGAACTGGTACGAAATAGAAATGGTACGAAATAGAACTGGTACGAAATAGAACTGGTACGAAATAGAACTCGTACGAAATAGAACTCGTACGAAATAGAACTGGTACGAAATAGAACTGGTATGAAATAGAACTGGTACGAAATAGAACTGGTACGAAATAGAACTGGTACGAATTAGAACTGGTACGAAATAGAACTGGTACGAAATAGAACTGGTACGAAATAGAAATGGTATGAAATAGAACTGGTACGAAATAGAACTGGTACGAAATAGAACTGGTACGAAATAGAACTCGTACAAAATAGAACTCGTACGAAATAGAACTCGTACGAAATAGAACTCGTACGAAATAGAACTGGTACGAAATAGAACTCGTACGAAATAGAACTGGTATGAAATAGAACTGGTACGAAATAGAACTGGTACGAAATAGAACTGGTACGAAATAGAACTGGTACGAAATAGAACTGGTACGAAATAGAACTCGTACAAAATAGAACTCGTACGCAATAGAACTGTTACGGAATAGAACCGCCTGAAATGGAGTTGGACCGACACAGAACCGCTCGAGCAATTCGAAGAATTATTTCATTATTCATTGTGAGTCCCTGAGGTATATTTCCTGCTGAGGGTTTCTCACAACAGCTCCATTCCAGCTGGTTCTATTGGTTCTATTTCGTACCAGTTCTAATTCGTACCAGTTCTATTTCGTACGAGTTCTAATTCGTACGAGTTCTATTTCGTACCAGTTCTATTTCGTACGAGTTCTATTCCGTACGAGTTCTATTTCGTACGAGTTCTATTTCGTACGAGTTCTATTTCGTACGAGTTCTATTTCGCACGAGTTCTATTTTGTACGAGTTCTATTTCGTACCAGTTCTATTTCGTACCAGTTCTATTTCGTACCAGTTCTATTTCGTAACAGTTCTATTTCGTACCAGTTCTAATTCGTACCAGTTCTATTTCGTACCAGTTCTATTTCGTACCAGTTCTATTTCGTACCAGTTCTATTTCGTACGAGTTCTATTTTGTACCAGTTCTATTTCGTACGAGTTCTATTCCGTACGAGTTCTATTTCGTACGAGTTCTATTTCGTACGAGTTCTATTTCGCACGAGTTCTATTTTGTACGAGTTCTATTTCGTACCAGTTCTATTTCGTACCAGTTCTATTTCGTACCAGTTCTATTTCGTAACAGTTCTATTTCGTACCAGTTCTAATTCGTACCAGTTCTATTTCGTACCAGTTCTATTTCGTACCAGTTCTATTTCGTACCAGTTCTATTTCGTACCAGTTCTATTTCATACCAGTTCTATTTCGTACCAGTTCTAATTCGTACCAGTTCTATTTCGTACCAGTTCTAATTCGTACCAGTTCTATTTCGTACCAGTTCTATTTCGTACCAGTTCTCTTTCATACCAGTTCTATTTCGTACCAGTTCTATTTCGTACCAGTTCTATTTCGTACCAGTTCTATTTCGTAACAGTTCTATTTCGTACCAGTTCTAATTCGTACCAGTTCTATTTCGTACCAGTTCTATTTCGTACCAGTTCTATTTCGTACGAGTTCTATTTCGTACGAGTTCTATTTCGTACGAGTTCTATTTCGTACGAGTTCTATTCCGTACGAGTTCTATTCCGTACGAGTTCTATTCCGTACGAGTTCTATTCCGTACGAGTTCTATTTCGTACGAGTTCTATTTCGTACGAGTTCTATTTCGTACGAGTTCTATTTCGTACGAGTTCTATTTCGTACGAGTTCTATTTCGTACGAGTTCTATTCCGCACAGTTCTATTCCGTGCAGTTCTATTCCATAGCAGTTCTATTCCGTGCAGTTCTATTCCGTAGCAGTTCTATTCCGTATCAGTTCTATTCCGTGCAGTTCTATTCCGTGCAGTTCTATTCCGTAGCAGTTCTATTCCGTGCAGTTCTATTCCGTATCAGTTCTATTCCGTGCAGTTCTATTCCGTAGCAGTTCTATTCCGTGCGAGTTCTATTGCATATCCAGTTCTATTCCATAGCGGTTCTACTCCGTGCGAGTTCTATACCGTAGTAGCCCCAAAAAAACGTTTTTTTTTCCTATTCATAATGTAAAAAAACGACAAACAATGTCGAAAAACGAATGGTAAACAAGTGTTTATTGACCATGATAGACCATTGATAGTGAGGAGGTACAGAGATGTTTACAACCCCGTGGGAACGGAATTGTTTACTAGTTCATGCAAACTCCGCCTCTTTTCTGCGCCTCCTCACTATCAATGGTCTATCATGGTCAATAAAAACTTGTTTACCATTCGTTTTTCGACATTGTTTGTCGTTTTTTTACATCTATGATAGGAAAAAAAAACGTTTTTTTTGTCTTTTTTCTCCTATGAATAGGTCCATTATAATATACCTGTTTCAGACATTATAAGAGGCATGTTTCAAGCCTTACAATAGGTGTGTCTTACAAGGGAAGTGTTTGATTCCTCCTAATCTAGAATTTCCCAAAATTTCAGCATAGGTGCTTTCGACTATGCTGATTCCATTTCTGCAATAAAAACCGGCTAAATGCTCACGTGAGCCAAGTTATGAGCTCATAAACTTTTCCTATGGTTAAGCATTTTTTGCGTGAACCGAATAGTGTACTAGAACCGATACTGCTGAAAACATCGGTTGGTTGGTTCAGTGGTTCGGTTGCAGGGTTCAAGTGGGGAGGTCACGGGTTCAAACACTTCCCTTGTTAGGTAGGCCAAAAAGACCTAACTCAGGCTTTTCAATAGGCCTATCTCAGGGCTTATAAGAGGCCTATCTCGGGCCTTTTGTTAGGTTTTTCTCAGGCCTATCTAAGCCCTTAAAATAGGTCTTTCTAAGGTCTTATAAAAAGCCTATCGCAGGCCTTATAATAGGCCTATCTAAGGCCTTATAATAGGCCTATCTTAGACTTATCGCAGGTCTTTTGATAGGCCTTTTTCGGTGGGCCTGTAAGGGACCTATCTAAGGCCTTTAACATACCTTATTATAGGCCTATCTTAGGCCTATCTAAGGCTTTATAATAGGCATGTTTCAAGCTTTATAATAGGCTTATCTCAGGCCTTGCAATAGGCCTACATTGGGCCTTAAAATAGGCCTATCTGAGGCATGATAATAGGCCTATTTCAGGAAATATAACAGACCTTAAAATAGGCTATATAATAGGCCTGCCTCAGGCGAGAAAATAGGCTTATTTTAGGTTTTATAATAGAGGCCTATCTCGGGTCTTATAATGGCGCGGCCATAAATGAAAAAAAAAGATGCCATAAATGAAAAAAATTTTCCCCTTTTTTCTAAATTCAACTGTGCGATTTAGAAAAAAAAGAGGGAAATTTCTGCATTTATGGCCGCGCCATAACAGGCCTATCTAAGTCCCCCCTACCGGCTCCTTAGGCTCAAAAGTGCTTGTCAGAAAATATGTGTACAAGCCTATTAAAGGCTAGCTCGACTCCTGTAACAGGCATGTAGTAGGCTTAGCTAGGGTCACCTTTGCCTATAACAAGTTTGTTGCGTTAGACTTATTATAGGCCTGTTTCATGCCTTTTTAGGCCCATATTAGGCTCACAAGGGAAGTCTTTTTGGGCACCGTTTGAGATCTTTATGAAACTTGGGTCATAGGTACTCCAGACCCTCCTGAATCGAAATCCGTTTTAAAAAACTGCGGGTTTTGCCTCCTTCTGGAGTTATGACGTCTTCAAGATGGAGCGAAAAAGGGTGCCACCTTTATAAGCGCTCGCGTCCCCTCTTCTCAACAGCGAGGTGGTGGCCGAGGGGGTGAGTGCGCGCTCTGTGAATCTGACGATGCATGTTCGACCCCCACGCTCTGGCTATTTTATTTTTTCTTTTTTGCTTTCGTGGCATCTTCAATTTTTCGAATTTTTAGGAACATTTATGGTCTCATTATTGATTTTCGAACATTTCCGGTGTGTTCAAAGACCTATCGATTGTAGATGGCTGTATTAAAAATGTATCGATGAACAAGCTATAAGTGGCATGTCATACAAGTCACATTATGAAAAAAAAACTGACGATCTACTTCTTTAAAGACGTTTTCTTCTACTCTTTCATGCCAATCAACACATGTGTTGTTGATTTATGGAGCAGTTTGAAGGATAAAGCTGCCATCGACAGCGTGACCCCATCAACCCATTTGTGCAAAACGATGATCATACCACCCGGCTGCACGAGAAACATTCAAGTTCTGGGCGTCGGCATTTTTTATGGGTTCGAAAGGGTCATCAAGTACATTACTGGCCAAATAAAATTGTATTGCCTGCAAAATCAACCGGAAAGACGAAACATTGGAAATGCCTGTGGCGGTCTACAAATGATTTTGGTGGTCTACAGGTAGATTTTTCATCCGAAGTCGGATCCATGAGCACAGTACGTTTGGAATGTCTGGAGAAACCACATCATTCGCCCACCAAGATTTTTACCTCCAGCAGAACTTCTGTTCACCAACAACATGGATGTTGATTGTTCATCAAAAGCTTGGAACCGAACTTCTTTCATCAAATGCCTATACTGTGAATTATCTTCTCTGTATTCATAATGCTTGGCATGGAGGAGTCGAAAAAAAACATCTTTAAAAATTCGATCGTCACTTTTTTTTGTCATGATATGACTTGTATGACAGGCCACTTATAACTTGTTCATCGACACATTTTTAATATAGCCATTTACAATCGATAGGTCTTTGAACACACACTGAAATGTTCGAAAATCAGTAATGATACCATAAATGTTCCTAAATATTCGAAAAATTGAAGATGTCATGAAAGCAAAAAAGAAAAAATAAAATAGCCAGAGCGTGGGGGTCGAACATGCATCGTCAGATTCACAGAGCGCGCACTCACCCCCTCGGCCACACAGGTAGTGCGCGTTCAGCTTATAATAGGTTGCGCGATAGGCCTACCGAGTACCAGCGAAGAACCCCAAAGTAAGCCTATTATAGGCTTATCGCGGGTCGACGCCTGTAATAGGCCTATAATAGGCTTATCGCGGGTGACTTTCGCCTATCATAAGCTTATCGCGGCTATCAAAAGGCCTATTGTAAGCCTATAATAGGTTTTTCGCTGTCATTCAAAACTACGATGTGGGCTTATAATAGGGCGGCCACATGTCATCACACCGCATTTTGGCTCATATGTGCTTACATTTGAGCCACTTACTAAACAATTTCCTTGAAAATAAAGATTTATTTAAACGTACAGAATAATTATAAATTTCACAAAGTTATTAACATACAACAAACGTTGAATAAAACATTAAATACACAAATACATAAGAAAACTTAGAAAATCAACAGGTTCAGCCTTCAGAACATTTTTAAAATTGACCAACGTGTAGTTCGTTTATTTTTCTTGCCTAGTACAGAAAATGCTCCCGAGCATACTCTTTAGTTTCAAATTTTAAAGTAATTCCAATACTATTTTTAACACTATTTTCAACTTTCTGACCAATCGGAGAATTCTCAAAATCTTTTGAAACTTTTTCAATATTTTCAACATTTCCACGAATAATCCCACAACTGCGACATACGAAAAAATAAATTATGATAAATCCGGAACGAATGGTGCTAACGACGCTCCGATGTTCCGCAGTTTTCACTGTTACGCAATATTCGTTGCGAGACCGCAGTGAAAAACTGTGGAATGTCGGAGCATCATCAGCACAATTCCTTCGTGAACTCATAATAGCGAGATTACAACTTTTTGAATGCAAAAATACACGTTGGCCAATTTTTGAACATTCTTAAAACCTTACCGAGTCTACGCCAAGCCATTCCAACTTTGAAACAAGTCGTTGTTCCCGCCGTCGTCGATACTCTTCCTCGTCCGAGCTGGGTCCCGTCATAATCTGAAATTTTTGATTTGTAAATTAGTTTCCGGAATTTTCGGCAATTCGCTCTGTAATGATTAATGCGACGGCCAACTCGGATAATCATCGTGGCTGGATGAAACTCATAAAATTTCGAAAGACTCGTGTATTTCCTCGGAAGACCTCGAAATATAAATTTCGCGAGGAAATTCATGAATCTCACGATGAAATTTATATTGCAAAAAAAGTTACGAATCTTTTAAGGAAATTCACAAATTTCATCCAGCCCGGATAATTCTCAGGCATCAAGTCGAACTTTTCTGTGCAACATTAGAGCCATTTTATAACTTTTTCAAGCTTTCTAAAATAATTTTTTTTTGAAACTAACTCAAGACACATTAAAACTTTTTTCAAGATTGTCTCCGACTTTTCTCGCCTATTTTCAAAATATCGTAACCAATTTTCAGAGAATTTCGACGGCAAATTGCCACCGCGAGCAGGCAACTTGCCGCAAAAGTCGGCAAAATACCGTAAAAATCGGTAAATTTCTGGCAGTATCGACGTTTTTGCCGATGTCAATATGTAGCCATTTTGCCGAAAACTCTTTTTACTTTATAAACTAAAAACTCACATTCTTCCGAGTCGGGTAGTCGAGCAGCGGTTGAGCAGGCGACGTCGGGCAGCCTGAAAGTAAAAATTAATTTTGGAAGGAAAAAAACGGTGCTATGCGGGTTCGTGAGGGCCACCCAAAAAATTGTTTCTTTTGTCGTTCACGCTTTGAATATACATTTAAAACAATTTTTTGAGTGCCCCTTAATTCCTCAAAAAATGGCGCAGACGTGATTTATTGAAAAAATCGATAAATGTCGATTTGAAAATTTTTTTTGATTTAATTCGAGTTGCGTCAACAAAAAATTAAACACCGTTCACTTTTTCACACGCAAATTTAAATGTTTTATGTATTTTTAATTTTTGCATGAGAAAAGTGGACACAGTTGAAGTTTTTGATGATGGAAATCGATTGAAATCACATCTGATTAATTAAAAAATAAAGATTAGCAAAAAAAAAATAAATAAAACTCTAAAGTACCTCAAAAAAGCGACGGAGTAAGGCAAAAAGGCCCAAAAAAATTATGAAGCTCAAAAATGTCTCTGCGTACGCTGCGTCTCGTCTCGTAGCCGTCGAGCGCACTTGCATCGTTCTGCCGCCATCGCGGCGCCTCTTGTAATAAGCCTAACGCGGTCGGCGCATACACCGCGTGCGCGATAAGCTTATAACAGGAGGGTAGGCGCTGCCACCCGCGATAGGCTTACTTTAAGCTTATAATAGGCCTATATTTGGCCTCCACCTATTATAAGCTGAACGCGCACTACCTGTGCACCACCTCGCTGTTGAGAAGAGGGGACGCGAGCGCTTATAAAGGTGGCACCCTTTTTCGCTCCATCTTGAAGACGTCATAACTCCAGAAGGAGGCAAAACCCGCAGTTTTTTAAAACGGATTTCGATTCAGGAGGGTCTGGAGTACCTATGACCCAAGTTTCATAAAGATCTCAAACGGTGCCCAAAAAGACTTCCCTTGTCAGGCAGTGTCTGCGTCTCCGCAGAAACAGTGTAGTCGCAGAGCGCGGCGTCTGCTCTGATAGGCTGAAACAGGCCCATCTGAGGCCCCCCCCCCCGCGGTCGGTTCGAGTCCTTCTCACCACCAATCATTTTTGCAGAGCCTAGCCTGGCTCAAACAGAACCGCGTCACATATTAAATGCGGTGAATGCATATAGCGCCCGTATTTATGATTCAAATACGGACACTATATGCATCCCTCGCATTTCATCTGTGGAGGCGGGGTTCAAGTCCTGCTCGCCACCAATCTTTTTTGCAGAGCCGAACCTGGCTCCGGTAGCACCTCTAGACTGCTGGAGGCAAAATTTCAAATCGGCAACTCTTCGCACTTTTCGATCGAGTTGAAGTGCAGACACGACGATCAGCTGAACACGAAAATTTGCAAGGTCCGGCATTCCGGAACGCATCATGCTCAAGCGAGGACGATACAGCTGACAGAGAAGAAGATTAGAGACCTTTTTAGTGTCCAGTTTTTTGGCGTTTTGCATTTTGAGTGAGTTTTCATCAACGCATTGGCAGTGCTATTTGAAGAAGAGACGCAGACAGAACGGTGTTTGCGGACTTATGGTTTCACGATGATGCAACTCGTTTATAATATAAAAACACAATACATAGATTGAGAGACAGAGAGACACAGAGACAGGCAGAGAGAGAGACAATCTGCAATTGCGCACCACATCACTTATCTTTGTGTTTTTTTCAGTTTTCTGGACAAGAGAATCGCATTTCTCGACCAAGAACTAGACCTTCCGGACAAGTTTACCTACATTGGACAAGATGAGATTCGTGTGGGAAACATATTGGTGACGAGCGTGGAGCACTCGAAAGTCTGTCAGGGCCTGGATATGTATGCATTTGAGACGAGAGATCTGTCAAAACCGATGCCAGATTGGCATGAGCAGGTGGGACTGGGAACATTTTGAAAATTTGCAAAAAAAAAATTTTTTCGAAATTAAAAAATAATTAAAAAATAATTTTTTTTTCTTTTAGCCCGAGCACTTACCAGCTCTCCGTGAAAACTATGGCACTAAAGCCTCTTTTCCCATCCCCACCAACTTTTTCTACGACTTTTACTATCCTATGAGAGAGGACGGCTCAAACTCGGACGGCCTCGATAATCGCATCATTTTCGACATCCGTGTGTCT
This sequence comes from Caenorhabditis japonica, assembly GCA_963572235.1. Classification (NCBI taxonomy): domain Eukaryota; kingdom Metazoa; phylum Nematoda; class Chromadorea; order Rhabditida; family Rhabditidae; genus Caenorhabditis; species Caenorhabditis japonica. The sequence goes on along the minus strand of OY754343.1, from coordinate 16,550,650 downwards.
GGCCAGACGTTCAGGTGATTTTATTTTATTTGCTCCCAATTTCCCCCCAACTTTCAGAGATATCAAACTTAATTTCACAAGCGAGGCGAGGAAAAAAACGGTGATTGCAGTTCAGCTCGATTCGGGCGCCAATAAGATTCGACTTTTTGGTTATGAGCCAGATGACGACTGGATTGGCAAAGAGGAGTCGCATTTCTACAGCTCGGTTGGCCATAATTTGAAGAATTTTCGAGTGTCGTGAGTTTATTGATTTTTTGAAATTTTACCAAAAAAACATTTTTTGTAAAATCATTTTGGCAGTATTCAATTTTAGCCCCCACCCTAATTCAAATAAAGCCCCCCAAAAACAACACTAATATAGTCCCCCACCCGGTCTTTCATGCAGAAAAAAAGGAAAAATTAAGTATCGCGTGAAATGGTGTGGTAGTAGAAATATAATATAAACGTGTCATCAAAACTCATGGGAATACCACAATGTATTTTCATTTCTTGATCTATCGCAAACTCTGGTGAACCGCTGATGTGAGGAATCAAATATTCGAGTTATAATTGAACAAAACCAGGACAGAAAACCATGTGAGTCAGTTTTTATATAAAGATGATCATTAGAGTCCTGAAAATTAACAGAAATCTCCATTTTTCATATCAAAAAGAGAAGGAATTTGTGGGGGGCTTATTTTGAATTCAATAAAATTGAGCTAGTGGGGGTCTTATTTTGAATTTATGGGGGGCTCATTTTGAACAGAGGGGGCTAAATTTGAATAGAAATGGTGGGGGGTTTTATTTGTGGGGGGCTAAAATTGAAGAATACCAGGTTCTTCAATATTAACCCCCCACTTTGTACTGGTGGGGGTCTATAATTGAATACTTTCATCAATTGTGACCCCCCACATTAAAGTGAAACCCCCCACCCATTTTGTACTGGGTGGGGGGCTTTAACAAGGTTGTATACAACGTGGGGGGCCATATTGGGGTGGGGGGCTAATATTGAATTATACCATCATTTTTTTAACATCGTGGGCGCCGCCGCGTTATCACTTGCCCTGCTCTGTCTGCACAGCTTGGCTGTGTGGCCGAGTGCCTAGCACATTTGGCCATGGTGCAAGAGGCCCGGGTTCGAGTTTTGTTTGGGGACACTTTTTTTTTTGGAATTTTTGTTTTCAGCGGTTTTCAAGTTGCCCGCCTCTTTTTGCAGCCCTGGCATGGTTTTTTAATGAATTTTTGTGCATTATTGATGGTTTTTTAATGCGCAAAATATAAATAAATGGAAAAATGCGAGAAAATTAAAAAAAAAAAGAATTTGAAAAAAAGACACGCCCTTTTTGTAACCCTGGCCCGTTTTTTTTGCCGTTTTTTGGTGATTTTTAACAAACAACAAACAAACAAACAATGAGAAAAAATGCAAAATTTTTGAAAAAAAAAAACGTTTTGAGAAGTGGCCACACCCCTTCTTGCAAGCCAGGCACGGTTTTATTTTTTCCGTTTTTTTTTGGTAATTTTTGAATATTTTTCAATCAAAAAATAAGAAAAAATGCAAAACTTTGGAAAATATTTTAAAAAAGTGCATTTGAAAAGTGGCCACGCCCCTTTTTTTGCAACCCTGGCACGATTTTTTTGACGCTTTTTTGCAATTTTTTTTTGGTAATTTTTGGCTATTTTTCAATCAGAAAATGGGAAAAAATTCAACATTTTTGAAAAAAGTTCAAAAAAATGCATTTAAAAACTAGCCACGCCTATTTTTGCAACCCTGGCACGGTTTTTTTTAACTTTTGACGTTTTTTGGTACATTTTAAATATTTTTCAATCAAAAAATGGGAAAAAATTCAACATTTTTTACAAAATTTTCGGAAAAATGAATTTGAAAAATTGCCACGCCTCTTTTTGCAACCCTGGCACGAGTTTTTCTTTTTGCGTTTTTCTCGAATTTGTTATCATTTATCAGAGATTTTCCATTCAAAAAATGGGGAAAAAATGCAACAATTCAAAAAAATGCTTTTGAGAAGTGGCCACGCCCCTTTTTGCAATCCTGATACGGTTATCATTATTTTCTTTTTTACCTTTTTTCAATTGAAAAATGGGAAAAATTGACACATTTTTGAAAAAAAAAATATGAAAAAAAATTTTTTTTAATTAGCCACGCCCCTTTTTGTAACCCTGGCACGGTTTTTCTTTTTGCGTTTTTCTTTTTTTTTATGTATTTTCAAAGATGAACCATTAAATAATTGCGAAAAAAAGTTAAAAAATTCAAAAAGAAAAATGCATTCAAGAAGTGGCCACGCCCCTTTTTGCAACCCTGGCACTGTTTTATTTTTGACGCTTTTTTGCAATTTTTTTTGGTAATTTTTGACTATTTTTCAATCAGAAAATGGGAAAAAAACTAGAAAATTTGGAAAATTTTCAGAAAAAGGAATTTGAAAACTGGCCACGCCCCTTTTTGAAATCCTGGCACGGTTTTTTTTGTTTTTGCGGTTTTTTTGGTAATTTTTAAAAGTATTTTTCAATCAAAAAATGGGAAAAAATGTGACAAAAAAGGAATTTAAAAACTAGCCACGCCTATTTTTGCAACCCTGGCATGGTTTTTTGTAAATATTTATCGGTTTTGAATTTTTAAAAGTTTTTTCTTCCAAAAAATGCGAAAACAGTGAAAAAAATTCAAAAAAATGCATTATAAAAGTGGCCACGCCCCTTTTTGCAACCGTGGTCGAGTGGATATCACGTGTGTGTTTCACGCGAGATACCGGGGTTCGGGTTTTGTGGAAGACAAACGTTTTTTTGTTCTCTAGAATTTCTTCCGCTCCGGATTTTCTGCTCGCCGAGGCGACAGTTTCGGCTCGCGGCGAGACGATATTCACGACGAAGCGGACGATGAAGCATCGCGTGATCGACAATGTCAGACTGAGGTCGGACACTGCAATCTTTTACGACGTGCAGATGACGTCACTTTCAGATGTTGTGGTGACAACGTGTAACTTTCGACCGTTTAAACTGGAGGATGTATGTGTTATTAGACTTGGTATATGGCGCTGAGACGCAGACATTTACTTACAGCTAGAAGACCGCGTACCGTACCACTCGGAGTGCTACAAGGAGCGAAACATTTTGTGCCAAAAACCGCCACAAGATATCAAAGAAGAGGCTCAAATTCCGGACGAATTGAAGGAGGAATTTGTGTGGACCGAGAGCTTTGTCAATACCAACGTTACAGTAATCCCGTTGCCTCTGAAAGTAGCAGTACCAGTTGACGAGGATGACGTCATTGTTGAGGATATTGGTGGGCCATTTAATTCTTTTTTTTTTGGTAGGAAAACTTTACGGGTTACTGTCGGTCGCCGCCTTATTTTTCGAAAAAATTTTTCTAACTCCGCCCATTTTCAGAACCGTTCCAGTGGTGTATCGTTGGCATTACGGCCGCCTCAACCACCATGTTCATCACCATTGTCGCCTTGAATTGTATCCGCGGTGGATTGTGAATTTTCTTTTTTTTTGTGGTTCAATAAACGATTTTTATTCTTTGCCACGCCTCTTTTTGCAACCCCTGGCACAATTGAGTGAAAAATACAAAAAAAATTGTTTAATAATTTCAAAAACGCCGTAAAAATATCACAATATTTTTTCTTTTTTGTTGCTTTTTATCGTTTTTTGTACGTTTTTTTCAATCGAAAAATGCGAGAAAAAACTAATAAAAAAGGAAAATTTTAGAAAAAATTCCAGAAAAATGGATTTTACAATTGGGCACGCCCCTTTTTGCAACCCTGGCACTGTTTTTGCCGCTTTTCAGATAATTTTGGTATTTTCAAATATTTTGCATTAAAAAAACAAGACAAAATTATTTTAAAAAATAACTTTCAAAAAAATGCATTTGAATGGTGACCACGCCCCTTTTTGCAACCCTTGCATGTTTTTTTGCTTTTTTTTATAGTTTTACTTTTAAAAAGGGGAAAAATCGGAGAAAAATCGGAAAAAAAACAATTCTTTAAAAAAATTCATTTTTAAAGTGACCACGCCCCTTTTTGCAACCCTGGCACGGTTTCTTTTGTTCCTTTTTAAGCGTTTTTTGTATACTCAGCGTTTTTTTCTGAGGCAAGGGTGAGGTCGAAGCGTTTCTGAGGTCCCTGTGAGGGGTCAGCGAGTCCTTAGTTATTTTTCGCGTCGAGAGTCGGCTAAACAATGCGCAGATGTTTGTTAAATCGAATTGTCGTATGCAATAAACAAGTAAACAATTTTTGTTCACTTATTCAATATTTTTTCCCAGGAATTTCTACATTTATTTCAGTTTTTTTTTTACTATTTCTGTGAAATTATTGTCATTTTTATAATTCGAGATCAGGCTTTCTCGAAAATTTTCGAAAAGTCGGAAATTTCCGGTTCCGAGGCAGTTTCACTTCGGAAAAAATTCCGAGACAAAATGATTTCCGAATTGAATTCGATTTCCGTCGTAAATAATTTTTGTTCCGTGTCGGAAAAAAACAGATTTTTCTGAATAAATTTGGTACGAAAAATAGTTTTTTTTTTTTTGGGAAAATCCACCATGTCAGTGGCACAAATTTCCTATTTAAAACGAGTTTATGTACCTTTTCGCAATTTTTTTGTGGAGAAATTCTGATTTTTATGGACCTATTTAGGCTTTTTTCCGATCGGAAATCGGAACGAGAGTTTAAAATTTCGGAATTCCGATGGAAATCGGAAAAAAAACGAAAAATTCGAAATTCCGTTGGAACATCGGAAAAGAAAATAGCAAAATCGGAAATTTCCGACGGAACTCGGAAGAGAAATTTTCATGGCTCTCTCAATTGTTTGCACTCTCTCGTCGCAAACGCGGCCGCGTCCACCACCGTGCGAAGGGAGCGCGTTTGCAGCGCTCCGTACTGAGAATAACAAGAGTTTACCACTATATTTTCATGTTTTTTTTGTTTAAAACTTTCACGCCGAAAAATACAGTGGTAATTCTGGGATTTTTTGCAACTTTGGACTGCAGAAACAGAATTTTTCGGCGTGAATGTTGCAAATAAAAAACATGCGAAAATATAATGTTAAGCACCTGTTATTTCTGGGATTTTTTGGGTAACTTTGGACTGCAGAAAAAACGTGATTCCAGGAGATTTTTTATGCCGCGTCCAAAGTTCAAAAAATTCCTGAAATAAAGAGTTTTGCAGTCCAAAGTTCCGAAATAAAGAAAAAATTGAGCAAATGTGGGAAAATTCAAGTTCAAACATAGAAGGTCTCGCAGCGGAGCAACTACATCAACGCCGGTTTCAACTGTGCGCGCCTGTTATTTCTCGGAAATTTTTCGGAGCTTTGGACTGCAAAATTCATGATTTCAGGAATTTTTTGAACTTTGGGTGCGGCATTACCTTTGGACACGGCATTAAAAATACATTTTAATTGCAGAGACGTTTCACGTCATGCGAACTCGTGATATCTTTTTTTTCAAGGTAGTGTTTTAACAACCCGCGATGGGAACTGTGTGTAGGATGTGCCCCGAAGAATCTACTGGCGCACGTATCGGCTGAGGCGAGTTACATCATATTCAAGGACTGTCGTTGATGTATGTCTGATTCCGTGTTTCTCGCGTAGCATCGGTGAAAGCCGCCGAGAACTATCTAGTATTTTTTACAACAACACTTTATTTAGGTACGGCAACCGAAATGATCATCTCGTGCCTCAAATTCTAACGGCTTCCACTGTCCAGCTGCTTGGAAATAATGAATCGACTGGGCTGAATATCGTCGCCAGTTACTGTAAAAGCAACTCGGAAAGGACAGAATTCAGTATGAGTGATGATTATCCCAAGAGACGTTTTCGAAACGTTATCGTTTGCACAGGACAAGAAAAGGTTATATACCATTGCTTTAGACAATCACTACTAAATATCTAAATTTAGGGTACGAAAGCAGCTGGTCCGGGATTCGGCAACTCCAAATGTGGTTAGATGGCGCTCAACTTTCTTTTTATTCGTGAGCTATCTTGATTTTTCCAATAAGGTTATTCATAAATTGCCAAAAAAATAATCTTTTTCTTGCAATCTCAGGTAACATCATATTAAGCTAATCAAACAATGCCTTTTCTAATCGAACGCTGCCAATTCTAATCGTCCACTGCCGATACTAATCGAATGAGGCCGATTCTAATCGATCGGTGGCAAATCTAGCTAGCTTTTGACTAGCCTACGGTAATAGCACGCAAAACACGTCAGCATTGTATTTGCGCGTTTCGCGGCTATATTTTTTTCCAGTTTTGGGACTTTTGCATTTATTTGAATAATGCTGGGAAAACAAATGTTTTTTTTTCTAATTCGTATTTTAAAAATTAATACAACAATTTTTCTCGTCGTTCGTCATGGATTGATTAAAAAACATTTGTTTTCCCTATTCGCCACAGTTTTTTTTTTCGTTTCGCGTGTTTAATTTTCTAAATATTTAACTTTAATTTTTAAAGGCATTCGTCGATGCGCCAAAACAATTGTATGGTTTTCGCATGGTGTTTTCGCACAGGTTAGTTTTTTATAAATTTATTTTTCGGACTATTCATAGAAAAGGCGAAAACAGGAAAAATAGCAAAAAACTGTGGAAAACTTGGAGAATACTCAGATTCATCTGAAACGTTGGTAAATAGTTTCAGAAATACTCTCGGACATAATAAGAAAATTTTGGGCCGATATATCGATTTCATAAAATGATCAGAAAAATCGATACTTCGGTCTGAAATGCTGTAAGCATGCCCGGGAGTAATTTTGACATTATTTTCCAAAGCTTCAGACCAATCGGAACTTTCTTCGAGTATTTGCCCAATTTTTCTCTTTATTTTCGCCATTTTTTCAATAACCCATTTTATTTTTTTCCAATTTACAGGTGCTTGTCAACTTCCTCGCAGTGGACGGAATGGCATCGGTGGACTAACTGTCTCATGAAGTCGGTGCGATGTTAGAGTATCACATTAAAAACTGATTGTAAGTCTCGTTTCTATAAATTAATTGTCATAAAGTATACGTTACAATTTATTTTTAGTAACCACATTCATCACTCGTTGCGGAGAATCAAGCGTCGAGCAGATGAAGGAGAATGATGTGCTCGTCGATTCGTGGCGATGACTTTGGACTACGCGACTACCCAGTATGCCCAGGACTCTGGGATGTTTCAAAACCTGCCACTTCGAAACTGGGACGTTTCGAAGCTTTAATGCTATTTTTCGCCGCCGTCTTCGCACTATTGACAAAATTCGGCCAAGGATAAAATAGTAATCGAATCTTTTACCGGCAAACTCGGAAATTTTGTCAAAATTTACCGCTAAAAATGCACAAATGTTTCGAAACGTCCCATTTTCACGGCGTGTTGAAGAGTACATCGTGAAAATGCGCTCCACTGCTCACATAGATTTGAGGAAACGCGGTTGTCACAGATTTGAAACAGTTTGAATTTTCAAAAACAAGGCTCTGGCGGAATACGATTTCTGCATAAAATAAATGGGTAAATATTGTTTAAATATTTAGAATCATGCAAAAGATATGAACCCACAAGAAAAAAATATATAAAAAATTGCTACGGCGTCGCAGTAACGACGTTTTGAATACGCCATTTCGCGCAATTTATTCTCGAATGACGTGGCAACTTTCCCGCGAAATTTAAATTTTAATTTTCATGTACCTCTCAACACCCCGTGCATTTTGAAATGGCAGGTTTTGAAACGTCGTGGTTTTGAAGTGACAAGTTTCGAAAAGTCCCAGAGCCATGCCCACACAACGGTCCTTGGCTCATTGCTAACCGCAATTTCAGTGTTTTCGTCTAATTTCAATTTCTCCTTATTTTCTCACTTTTCTCACTTCAATTTCTCCTATCATGCCACCGAAATCTCACAGTGTCGAAATTCTCGGTCTCTCGTTTTGATTTTGATGTTTTGCTTACTTTAAAAATGTATTACTATCGCTTCTTTTCTTCATTTTTGGTGTTATTAAATATAAATAAAACTGTTTTCAATAAATATTTTGTTGTAAGGGTCAATTTTTATTTTTAAATGCTACTTTAATTACAAATAATGTACTTCTAGTAACACCCATCCCTTAATCTAATCGGTCGCAAACACCAGTCTAATAAATTGCAAACTCTAATCTAATCGATTGCATGCACTATGCTAATCGAATATTCAAAATCTAATCAAACGCTAACCGGAAGCTACCTAGGACGCGTTAGTCGCTCATCTGCGTTTGATTAGATTATCGCGGCCGTTTGATTAGCTCAATATGATGTTACCTGAGATATTCAATTCGAAAATTGTTTAAACGGTTTTGGTCTTCGCCCATTCAAGATTGCTCCAGCCAAACGTTTTTTTTTCTGAAACCGTTGCAAACAAGTAAAAGCCATGCAAAAAAATTGCAAAAGAATGGGGTTATTCAAGGGCAGCAAAAAAGCAAAACAAAAAAAACTCATTTTTTGCTATTTTTGCTACCCCTTGTATAACCCATAACTATTATTTTTTTAAAGTGTATTTATGAATAACCATATACGTTTTCATTTAATTTTTTTTACATTGACCTTCATTGTTATAGGATTATTCGTGAGAATAAAAATGCTGTTTTCTAATAAACGCTTTTTTGCATAAAAATTTTCTCACGAATATGCCCTAATTTTCAACCCACATCTTTTCTATATGTATCACTTCTTTCATTTTTAATTGTATTATTATTATTTTTTTTGAATAAACAAATGATAATGTGTGTAAAAGCGTGTTTTATAATTAATCTTCAAAGCCGAAAAGAGCGTATGCAAAAAAAAGCTAAATTAGGTGCGTTACAATACTCCTCAATTTCTGAGGCCACAGTGAGGTGGTTTCCGAGGCCTCAGTGAGGTGCTTCCTGAGGTCCCGGCGGGACAAGCGTGGCTCCCCACTTTTTCCTCGCTCAGGTCTCAGGATGTCATCACTCAGGCCTCGGTAAAAAACGCTGAGATAGTTTGATACAATTTTCATTCAAAAAAAATAAATAAAAAGGAAAATTCCAGAAAAATGTATTTGAAAAGTGGCCACGCCCACTTTTTTTGCAACCCTGGCACGATTTTATTTTTGCCGTTTTTTTTTTGGTAACTTTTGAATATTTTTCAAACAGAAAATGGGAAAAAAATGCAAAAGAAAATTACGAAAAATTTGATTGAAACTGAAGCCACGCCCCCTTTGAAACCCTGGCATGGCTTTTTATGCTTTTTACCGATTTTTGTATTTTTAAAGTTTTTTTTTAAATCAAACAGTGTGGATAAATTAGATAAATTAATATTTTCAAAAAAATACATTTAAAAAGTCGCCACGCCCCTTTCTGCAACCCTGGCACGGTTTTTTTTTGTTTTTTTACCGTTTTTTGTACGTTTTTTTCAATCAAAAAATGGGAAAAATGGAATAACAAAATTTTTTAACAAAAATTCATTCAAAAAGTGACCACGCCCCTTTTTGCAACCCTCGCACGGTTTTTTTTTTTGCTTTTAACCATTTTAAATTTTATTTTTTGTAAGTTTAAAGGTATTTCATTCAAAAAATGCGAAAAATGTGCAAAAAAATTAAGAATTGTTCGAATAATGCGTTTCAAAAGTCGGAAAATCGGAGCATCGTAACTGAATTTTGCTTGTGAACGTGACATAATTACGTCATGACGAGCGGCGCAAAGTCTATCGCATTTTATCAACGCCGTCAATCAAAAATGTTTAGTTTAGTTCCTTCATCAAAAGTCAGTTTTTTGGTTGCGAATTCTGATAGGCTCAGACAATCTCTTATCACCTTTTGTTTTGCGCGCCACAATCATTTTTCCTTCATTTTCGCGCAACTTCTACTTCTCATGAGCCCGCTTTTTCCCATATTTCTGGCTCTTTTAACCACTGCGACAGCCGCAGCAGGCTTATCGCTGGAGCGGCACAAGGTGAGTCATGTCGGCTCAAAAACCGCCCAAAAAAGCGGTCATTTTCAGCGCCAATTGCTCGGCGCCCTAAACCTATCCACGCGTCCACCACTCATCCGTCAGCCGCCATTGATACCGTACTCGCTGACCAGTCATAGCAGCGATATTTATGGCGGAGTGATGGAGCAGATTACAGTGGAGACGCAGACAGAGAGTGGGTTTGAAAAATTGTTTTTAATTGTGTTTAAAACACGAAACCCCGCCCACTTCTTTGTGCTCTTCTCAGTGATATTTGAAGAGACGCAGACAGAACGGTGTTCTTTTTTTTTTCTTTTTTCTTTTTTCTCTTTCAAACTACAAACCAATCAACTTTCGGATTACTGTAATTTACTGATAAAAACTTGAAAAAAGAAATTGAATGCCAACAAAGATCAACAACTTTTTCTTTTTTTTTTTGAACTTTGTGTTTTCAATCGAGTTGCGTGGCGACTTGACATGAAAACTTTAAACCCCGCCCACTTTTTTGACGCGATATCTGGCTATTAGCCGTTGAAAATGGCAGATAGCAATTACTGACACATTTGGTGTGCTTGGCCGTCGAATTCAACGGCTATTAGCCAAAAATTCCCATTATTTTTGGAAATATTAATATTTCATCCAAGAACGCCTATTTTTGCAACCCTGGCACGCATTTTTTGGGTGTTTTTAAAACGAGTTTTGATTAAAAACTGACGAAAAAAATTGAAAAATTCAAAATTCTTAACAAAAAAACACGTGAAAAGTAGCCACGCCCCCTTTTTTGCAAGGTTTTTATTTTGCTTTTTAGCGTTTTTGGTATTTTTTAAAGATTTTTAATGTTAAAATTGCTAGAAAATCTTGAAAAAAAATCAGCTTTCAGAAAAATAAATTTGAAGTTGCCACGCCCCTTTTTGCAATCCTGGCACGATATTTTCGTCTTTTTTAAAACGAGGGTATTTCTTTATTTTTGGTAATTTTCATGATTTTCTTCTAGAAATGGGGAAAAAATGAATTTTAAAAGAAGCCACGCCCCTTTTTGCAACCCTGGCACGGTTTTTTTTTTCGTCTTTTTTTAAAGCGCTTTTTCATTATTTTTGGCAAATTTTAATGATTTTTCTTTTGAAAATGTGAAAAAATGAATTTTAATAGAGGCCACGCCCCTTTTTGCAACCCTGGCACGGTATTTTCGTCTTTTTTAATAGTTTTGTTAATTTTAATGATTTTTCGTTCACAAATGGGAAAAAATGAATTTTAAAAGAAGCCACGCCCCTTTTTGCAACCCTGGCACGGTTTTTTTTTCGTCTTTTTTTAAAGCGCTTTTTCATTATTTTTGGCAAATTTTAATGCTTTTTCTTTTGAAAATGGGATTAAGAATTTGAAAAATCCGTTAACACATTTTAAATTTTCAGAAAAAGAAAAAAATGCATTTAAAAAGTTGTCACTCTCTTTTTGCAACCCTGGCACGGTTTTTTTCTTGGTATTTTTTAAAGGTTTTTAGATAAAAAGCCAAGTTTAATCGATTTGGTCGTCGCGGTAAAAAAAATTTAAGGGGGCGGAGTTTCAAGTTTTAATATCACAACCGACTTATGTATATTCAAATGTTTTATCATCTACAATTTTTTTTTCATCATTATCAATACTACAGTAAGATTCCAGGCTGGTCGTGCATCACACCCGACACCATCGTCACCGACTGCTTCCAATACTCGTTGGCTCAAATCGAGCATCAAGTGGTCATCAAGTCGGCGTCGCTGATTCTCCACTCGCAGGCGACGTCCAATGTGACGGTGATGGTGTTCGAGGTTGACGAGTTGTTCGGCGACGAGCGTCGCGTCCTGGATCGGTTTGAGATTGGAGATGTTGGCATATCACGTGGCGTCGTGCAAGTAAAGTTTGACCTGACTGCTCAATTTCTTGATTGGATGAGACGAAGTCAGACGGTGAAGATGTTGAAGGTGGGCCACGCCCCTTTGAGGGTACGACAGAAAAGAAATAGGCGAAATAGAACTCGGTGCGATGGAGCGCGTTTGCATTATTCTTCGAATTTTCCGATTATTATAGGTTTTTTCAGTAATTTTCAGATATTTTACGCAATTAACAACAGCGAAAATGGAGAAAAGTATAAAATCAAATGCAGTTTCAGAAAAAAATTTTCATAAAACTGATGGACCTATTCACAAAACCGGAAAAAAGGAAGAAAACGGAAAACAATTTCGGGAAAAATCGGAGAATGCTCCGATTGACCTGAAATTTTGGGAAATATTGGAAAAAATTCTGCTGTACACGCTCAAAAAATTTTGGGCCAAAATAAAGATTTTAAAAATTATCGATTTTTTGTCTGAAAATTTTGGTCCAAAATTTTTTGAGCGTGTACAGGAGAATTTTTTCCAATATTTCCCAAAATTTCAGGTCAATCGGAGCATTCTCCGATTTTTCCCGCAATTGTTTTCCGTTTTCTTCAAGGCTGTCACACGGCCGGCCCCGGCCGGCCGCGGGGCCTTGGTTTTTTTTTCGATTGGGATAACTTGAGATAGGTATAATTCTTTCACAAGGGGAATTTTCATACTTTTGTGAGTATTTTTTTTGTGTTGTCAACTTTGTTTTAACTTTTTATGATTAGCAATAAAAATGATTTACATTATTCAAAAACTTCTGGTTTAAATCTTGATTTTTTAAATGAAACAATGTTTTAAAAATGAGTATTGTATTGTATTGTATTTATTACGTTTCAAAAATAAACGTGAGTAGTGGTTATCTTTTAAATTTATTGTCTAAACTTTTTCTGGCATGAAGAATTATGAAAAATCCGATTGTACCTGAAAAATCGCTATTTTTTTTTTTGTGTGTCGTAAAGAAGAGATTGAAAAATGGATAAAGGAAACAACTAAATACACAAAAATGTACAAAAACTGATTTCAAAAAAGTTTTTATTTGTATCTCAAAAACTAAAAATTCAAAATGTCTCATTTTTTAAATATATTTTTTATTTTTCACATTTTTACACATATTTCTGTAATTTAGAACCAATCTGCTTCATTTTTGTTCAGTTCAAATAGTATAGAACCTTTCTGTAGATGTTTAATGCTAGGGCCGAGGCCGCGAGATTTGACAGCCTTGGTTTTCTTCCTTTTTTCCGGTTTTGTGAATAGGTCCATGAGGAATTGAAAAAATAATGCAAACGCGCTCCATCGCCCAAAGAGTTCTATTTTGTAGTATTTCTATTTCGCATATTTCTATTCTGTCGTACCCTCGCCCCTTTTTCTGTAGCAATGTTTCCCTTCTTTATTTGCAGATCGAAATCCTCTCCTCTGCCAACTATTCTTCTCTGCGTCTCTCCGACGCAATGCTCTCTGCTCCACACTTTGAAATTTCCGTGTTTCGCGCCAATGAATATTCTTCTTCTTCTTCTTCCATCAGCGATTCGAATTGCGCCGGGTGTTGTGTCGTGCCGTTTTACGTGAATTTCACGGAGATTGGTATGTGTATGCGTACGACACGGTGTTTGCGGACTTTTGAAAATAAAAAACTCACATTTTTTTCTTTCTTTCTTCCAGGCTGGAACGATTGGATCCTCTCGCCGCCCGGCTTCTACGCCAACTTCTGCTCCGGCCAGTGCTCATCTGTCGATTTTGACGAGACGTATCAGTTTATGAAAGCCGCGCTGAAAGACGAAACGTTAAGAATGCTGCCCGAGCCGACGTGTGCTCCAAATTACTACGGTAGCGTGGATTTCGTGGTGGCGCTCGGTCCGCGGGATATTCGAAGGACCAGAGTTCACGGGATGAGAGCACTTTCGTGTAGTTGCACATAAACGTTTTATGTATAAAAAAAAGAAATTCAACGAGAAAAATTTAAACAACAAAACAAGAAAATTACTGTCCTTTTAAATGATTGGGCGCGCGGTGTCTGCGGAGAATATTCGTTCGTGAGCACATAATGTCGATTAGAGTTTTGTCAATTCTAATTTTTATGGGGTTTTTTTCATGGAAAAGCCAAAAAATGGTCCGCCCAAGGAAAAAAAAACGCTAAAAAAAGACGAAAAGAAGCGTTTAAAGTAACATTGTTTTTTCTACAGTATCCTGCCAAAACTGCAGACTGTAGAAAAAACAAAATTTTAACAATTAATTCAAAATTCTGTTTAAAAATCAAATTTTCGTCATTTTCCGGTTTTTAAAATTATTTTCTTCCGATTCTTTAAAAAAAATTTTCTTTTTTTGATGGAAAAAAACCTACAACATTTGCGAAAAATAAGGATTTTTGCGATAAATTTCCAACAAAACGGTGTTTGCGTACTTTTGAAAATGAAGACGAAAATAAGAAATAGCGTTCAAAAGTATGCAAACACCGTGTCGCAATTGTGCAATAGAAATCTTCAACAACCGTGGAAAAAAAAGAAACCAAAAAACACGATATAGGCCACGCCCCTAGAAAAATACCTTGTTTTTGCAACTTATTTGGGTTACGGTAGGTCGCTTCCGCTTCGTTTCGAAAAATTTTATGCATTTTGTCGTCTCAGTGTTTGCAAAAAATCAATTTTTAAAGCTTTTCAAGGAAAATTCCATACAAATCTTTGAAAAAATGATTGTGTGCAAACACTGCGACGCCAAAATGCAGAAAAATTTTCAAAACGTCCGAGAGCCATTTTTCGCAATTTCTAGTCCGCAAACACCTCACGCCAACCCAATCAAAACGACTATATTAACAGTACCAGTCTTAACAAAAAAATAACAAAAACAAAAAAAAGAAGAGTAATTTCTTAAAAAGTGACCTTCTTGCCTCCACCCTTGCCACTCTTTCTCTTCGCCTTCAGAATCTGACGCACGTCTTGTTTGGCCGTCTTGTTGCGCAACGGCACGTAGGCGAATGGCTGCAAGCCTTTCTGCTTCGGCTTCTGCTTTTGCTGATCGTTTTTGCGCTTTTGTTGCGCTCGTTTTCCGCCCACAGACGATCCAACTTGCGATTTTCCGGACGTGTCTCTGTAATTGATTGTATAAATAAATTATGACAATAGTGTATTGTCGGTGCGCCACGACGGCCAAATGCGCTCCGCTGGACTTAGTATTTCGGGATTTTCATTTTTTGCATAAATTACTTGTTTTTCTGTTCAAAAATAATTATTTTTCGAAACAAAATTCCGAGACCCCCGAAAACGGGGGAAACTGTCGAAATGTGGGAACGAAAAGGGGGGGGGGGGAATGGGTGGTGCCTGATTTTTTTTTAATCGAAGGATTCGATCATTTTAGTTTCAAAAAAACTAAATAAGGTCAATTTGGACATAAAACTATTATTTGAAAAAATGTCGCAAATTTTGCGGCACTTTTGCGGTTGGCTCCGCCCATTTTCCCTCCTTTTCGTTTCCACATTTTGGCACTTTCCCCTCTTTTCGTGGGGTCTCAAAATTCCTCATGCCGCGTCCAAAGTTCAAAACATTCGTGTTGCAGTAATTTCTTCGCTGCGAGACCTTCTATTTTTAAACTTGAACGGGAAAATTCAAGTTTAAACAGGTCTCGCAGCGAAGAAACTACGGTAACATCGGTTTCAACTGTGATCGCCTGTTATTTCAGAGTTTTTTTTTGAAACTTTAGACTACAAAAAAATCCTGATTTCAGGAATTCTTTTTTTTAATTTCGCGTAACAGTCAAAAATCGATATTTTTCAACTTTCCACGTAGTAAAAATTCCATCTTTTTCTACTTTTTATTTCGAAAATTACAGATTTTAACGAAATTTAGCCCGTTACAGGTAAAATTCATATAAAAATCAGTAATTTTCGGGTGAAAAAGTAAGAAAAAGATGGAGTTTGTAGAAAAATCGGTCAAAAAAAAAAATGAGTCGATTTTTTACGATTACGCGGAAATTTTCTTGCGCTTTTAATTTTCGAATTATTCCATCGACAGGACAAGGTTTTACGTCAAAAAAACCTCCGGTTACTGTAGTTTTTTGTCGTTTTTTCGCAATTCTACATACGGTAAAAGCAAGAAAAACATTTTTTTTTTCCTGTGCTAAATAGGTCCATAAGACTTCGAAATAATCAATTATTTCCCTAGAATTTGGATTTTCCAAAATTTTAACTTAAAATTTGTGAAATTAGTCCAAAAAACAGATTTTTTCGATTTTAATCAACAATTAAATGAAATTGTTGTTTTCCAAAAAATTTAAGCGAAAAATCGATTATTTTGCTGAAAAATCGTAAAATCGGTTAGGAAAACAAGAATTTTCGATTTTTCTAAAAACTGGATTTTTCAAAATCGATTTTTTCGCTGAAAATTCGCTAAAAATTAGTTTCTGGCCAAATAATTCGAGCATTAAGAAATTGTACCGATTTTTTTCAATTTTAATCGCAAAAGTACCCAAAAAAAAAACCTTCACAATTCTGCAGACGGTAAAAAAAAACGAAAAACGGTTTTTTGGTTTCGAATATTTTTTTTTTACAAAAATGAAAATCACAAATTTCAGCGAAGCGGTGCGGTGCGGTGCGCGTTTGACAGTCGTGTCAGGCCTGTTTGTAATTTTTCTCACCTGTAGATACCCTTTCCACCATAGGACGGAGCTTTCGACAGGTACGTCTTCTTATCGTCCTCCTCTTCATCGTTATCCGACAGAATCTCATCATCCTCCGAATCACTGTTCTCTTTGGTCCTCTTGGATCCCTGAGTTGGCCCATCTTCCTCGTCCAACTCGTTCAAACCATCCCGAATCTTTCTCTTTCCGCCCTTTCTTCTGTCATCCTCATCATCCTGATCATCCACCACTACCAGTTTTCCATCTCTCGTAAATCGGAATCCAGCCTCCTGCTTTTCACGTCTCTCCAACGCCTTCTTCTTGCGACGCTCCAGAATCGCCGGGTTCATCGTGGTGATCTGATCAATCATTCGCGACGAATCAAGCAGATCCATGGGTACATCTCCGTCCGCCTCGTTCTTCAACCAGACACTTCCCACGCGACTCTTTTTCATCAATTGCTCCTCCGAGTCGCTCTCATTTTCTTCATCAGAATCCTCCAAAAGTTCCAGAATAGTGTCAGCGCCGGCGGTTCTTCCAGACACGTTCGATCCGCTGATAGCGCTTGCGCCATCCTCATCATCGCCGTCCTGGTCCATCTGATCACCGGCGGCCGCCTTTCTGATCTTCCTCTTTCGGATCTTTTCAATGTTTTTCATCTGCTTCAGCCAATCCGGTTTGTCAGTGTATTTTTCGAGAACATTTACTCCGAACTTTTCGACGAGCACTTCCAAAAGCAGTCGATTTGCTTTTCGAACCTTCACAGTTAGATCGCTGGTGAGTTGACCTTCAAATACGGTGGTCAAAATTTGCTCGCGGAACTGTTGGAGCACAACTTCCGGGATCTTCTGGCACAGGACTCGCATCAAACGGATGGCAAGGATTCTCACAGCGGCACGACCCTCAGCAAGCCACGAACAGGCAAACGAGATCATTTTGGACGTGGCGACAGTGTTGAGAACTTTGATTTGTTTCTGTCCAATGATGTTGGCAGCGACGAGGCACGATCTGGCGACGTTCAGCGGAATTTTGGTGGTGTTCTTCTGATCGGCGGCGAGTGTGGTTAGCTCGTAAATTTTTGAGAGAACAGGATCAAGAACAGCGGCCGGGGTGTCGACTGTCGGATCTTCAACCAGGTCGAGAAGTTTGTTGCAGACAAATTGAATGCATTTGGAAGCGTTTTGACGAGTGTGCACGTTATTGTCTTTGTCGAGGAGCAAGATAATGTTGCTGATGAGCTTTTCGGTGAGCTCAGTCACTTCTTTCATGCTTTTACAGCCATCGAAGAGCATGTGAACACAAGAGCAGTATGAAGCTCTGGCTGGGAAGGAAATCGATTCGATCGGTTTCAGAACCGCGTTTTCGACGTAGTCATTGCGATTCTCGAGCAAGCTCTCAATTTCCGGACTAGATCTTCTTTGAACCACTTCCTCCAGAATTCTGTACGCTTTCTTTTGCAGTCCATTCATATCCGAACTGTCGAACCATGGGAGAATAGTGTCAAGAATCTTGGACACATCGTCCGTTTCCGCCACCCGTGCCATGGCACATAGAATGTCAAGCACACGAGCTTGTTTCTGTGAAGCCGTCGTGTTGGAGCTGTCGTCGTTGTCCTTGGACTTGGAAATGGCGCTATCCACGTAACGAGTAATCAAATCGGAAGGCGTGACTTCTGTGTAAAGACGAATCGCTTCGAGAACCGAAAGACGGACTCCCTTGTCATCGTATCCACCATCGACCACTGATCCAACGTACATATTGAAGAAGATTGGCATGAAATTCTTCGCATATCTGCTCATCACTTCCACTCGCTCCGACGACGCATCCGGCTGAAGCGAGAAGCGAAGCGCACGACGAATCGCGTTCAAAACCGTCATTCGAAGATCTTTACGCTCGTTGAGAGCCGCTCCAAGAATCGGCGCAATGTCGGGGAAAGACGTCTCGAGATCCGACGGCGATTCACAGAACGAGGGAAGCAGCTCCCAGAGCTGAAACTGGAATGTGTTGTAGAGACGTTGCACTTGCGGCTGAAGAGTGGGAAGGCGTCGATGGATTTTCATGGCGATCGGCAGGAAGTGAGTGGTGAAGAGTGCGATAGGCGCATTGTGGATGTTGACGCGAAGGACTGGGAGAAGCCAGGAGCGTGTGAAATCGGTGGAGAGGATTGCCGCGTCCGGATCGATTTCCAGTGAGAGAATGTTCATGACATGGGCGACTCCAATGTGGCGAACAGCTGCGCCGATTGTCTGAATAGAAAAATTATTTATCGAAATTCTAACATAAAAAAAATAATTGACAAGGGTTTAAATTCAATTTTTTCACAGTCTGTTTTTTTTTTTAAATTGGTTCTGGGACGTTTCGAAAAGGGCCAATTCGAAAGTTTTTGGTTCCGAAACGTTCCCAGAGCCGTTTTTTCACGAGGCTACCCCGAATCAGAACGTTCCTGAATCAGAACTGTTCATATCAGAACTGTCCTAAATCAGAACTGTCCGGAATCAGAACTGTCCCTAAGCAGAACTGTTCGTTTCAGAACTGTCCCATATGAGAACTGTCCTGTATCAGAACTGTCCCGAATCAGAACTGTCCCGAAGCAGAACTGTTCGTATCAGAACTGCCCCAAATCAGAACTATCCTGTATAAGTTTTAAATAAAATTTGTTTTATTATGAAAAGAAACATATTAGGCCGTAAGCATGCTTATTGAATAGTTCTGATTTAGGACAGTTCTGATTCGGGACAGTTCTGAAACGAACAGTTCTGCTTAGGGACAGTTCTTATACAGGACAGTTCTGATTCGAACAGTTCTGATTCAGGACAGTTCTGATTTATGACAGTTCTGATACGAACAGTTCTGATTCAGGGCACGGTTCTGATTCAGGACAGTTCTGATTTGGGACAGTTCTGATTCGGGGTAGCCTCTTTTTCGGTGCTACCTCGGAATAGAACTGACGCGTAATAGAACTGTAGCGAAATTGAACTCGCTTTGGAATAGAACTGTAGTGAAATAGAACTGTAGCGAAATAAAACTGTTCGAAATAAAACTGATCGGAATAAAACTGTTTTGGAATAAAACTGTTCGGAATAAAACTGTAGCGTTTTGGAACTAAATTAGCAATGGAGCGCGATTTCATTGCTTGCTCATTCAAATATTGGAATTTCTCATGCGCGTGCTTTTTTCAACAGTTTTATATTTGAGCTATTCATCAAAAATTGTTTGTTTTGTTGTTTTTTTGAATAAACTTTTATCATTTTTTGATCGGCCCGCCTTGACGGCCAAGCAATGCAATCGCGCTCCATTGCTAATTTATTCCAAAACGCTACAGTTTTATTCCGAACAGTTTTATTCCAAAACAGTTTTATTTTGCTACAGTTCTTTACCGAACAGTTCTATTCCGAACGGTTCTATTGCGAAGAAAGTTCTATATCGCTGCAGTTCTATTACACTTCAGTTCTATTCCGAGGTAGCACCTCTTTTTCACTGGGTCTCGCAGCGAAAACCATGTACATCGGAGCGTCGTAAGTCGATTTCTTTCGTGAACCGATAATTTACGAATATCGCATTAAAACGCACAAAATCTTATTTTATCGTTTTTTGGCGAAATTTGCAACAAAAAAAAAGACATCCAAAAGGAGTACACGAGATGGCGGGAAATTCAAACGCGTTGGTTCTTTTTCACCATTTTTTTCTTGTCTTTCTTCTTTTTTTTTTGGCGTCTAATTTTGAGAACTAATTAATGCTTCTGCGAAAAATTTTATTTTTTTTTAAGTCGAGACCGTCGGTTTTTTAGGCCAGCGGCATATTTTTTCCAAAAATATTCGTTTTTCCTGCACTTATCCCCCATGCATTATTTTACAAAATTAAACCCAAAAAAAATTGAAAAAAAAAAACAACGTGTTTCAATTTCCCGTCACTTCGGATACTCCGTTTGAATTTTTTTTTTCTAATTTTTTGTTGTAAAATTCACCAAAAATCGGTGAAATTATTTCGCAAATCCCCGCCCGCCAAGCACTTCATTTTAAGCCCCTTTTTCGCCAAAAAGTTGGTACGCTGGCACAGAATAACCTATCCGCCCGTAGCACTAAAAACCGAGCACGATCGGAACAACGGAGTGTCGTTGCGTTGAGACGCAAAACAGAAAAAAAAAACTTACAAAGTCCAATTCAGTTTTGCAGAAACAGTCGTCGGATTGTCGAAGTCTAGAGAGGTCCTCCATGACTTTGGTAAGTTCCGGACCTTCCAGCCCATCTCCACACGCCTCGTACAATTTCATTTGCGCGCGGAGAATGAATTTCCAGACCGACGCCGACTTCATTGTCATTGCCTCGTGAAGCTGCGCAAGCAAGAACTTTCCGCACTCTGCATCGTCTTGCACACAATTCTCAATGACTCGAGTTAAAGATTGATACGTCACCTGCGCGAGTTGCTCATTTCCAGACTCGAAAATCTTGACAAACAGCGGAAGCGACTGGAACGCGTGTTGAATCGACTTTTTCGAGTCTTTGGCGGTCAGACAAACGTGCGCCTCGGCGAGAGCTTGCATCCAGTAAGCCGTGACAGTGACATCGGTGACAGAGGAGCCGAGTTGGCGAAGAGCCGCTAGGAGAAGGCTGTTGGTCTCGGTGGGAAGTGCGGAATCGCATGGTTGACGTTGGAGAGCACGATGGAGGCATTGGAGAGAGGAGCATTTGACCATCGAGTCAGAGATGGCGAAGCATTTCAGCATTGCTTCTGCCATTTGTTTGAAGAGCGCGGCTGGCATTTTGTGCATGATTCCTTCCAGGAGGCACAGGAAGCGGACCACAGTGGTATTGTCGCCGTTTGAGCGGGCTGGAAAAGCAAAATAAGCATTTCTCGTTTTTCAGTCAATTTTTCGTGTCAGAATTTCCGAAAAAGTTTTAACCCAATGTTTTGATATTTTTTGGAATAATACGCTCAGTTTCTATGCGAAAATCGGCAAGAGTGAAGATCAACTCCCCACCGATGGAAGAACAACCCCACACCAAAAATAAAAACTCCCCACCAAAAAAAACATGTAACACGGAAAGTTCACGTAAAAAAGATGGGTGTGTATACGCATGACCGAAACTGTTGAAAACTTAGCGGTTTCGCGCCACGTGGCAGTCTTTTTCCTGCGCTATTCAAGCAATGTCAATGTGCAATCGAGGATATCGAATCGAAGTGCAAAAAAAAACAAAAATTCACACAACCGAAAGCATCAGTTCTCCACAATTTTTGGGTGGGGAGTTGAAGTTCCAAAGTGGGGGGCCAATATTCTATTGGTGTGGGGTCAATGTTCACAAGCCCCTCCTGTGAACATGTTCCCCCCAAAATCAACAGTGGGGAGCTGTTATTCATGAACTTCCACTCCCCAAATCGGTAAAATAGCCCCCCGGAAAACATCGTGTACCTGAGCTCCCCGAAAAAAAAAATAAAAATTTTCCACAATGTGGGGAGTCAAACTCCCTTTTTGGGGAGCTTTATTCCACGTGTGGGGAGTCATATGTGGGTGGGGGGCTTATGTTCACATTCGCCCGAAAATCTAACATTTAACCCATTTAAAAATGAAATTTCCGCCATTTTCCACATCTGAGGCCGGATCCATGAAACTGGAAAACGAGAGGAAACCCGTTTTCTGGAAAACTAAATGTGAAAATTGATGAATTTGTTATGATTGTGGTGAGGGACGCAGACAATCATACAAACTCATTTTCCGGATCTCTGAGAAGGCCACAAAAATATGCGGAAATTGCTAAAAACAAATTTTTTCAAATATTTTTTGCGTTCAGTTTCCCCAATTATTTAAACATTTTTCGATTTTTATCTGAATAGGTCCATAACATTTTCCTTTCTTGTTTTGAAATTTTAATTGAAAAATTTCAAAATTCTGTTTTCCAGACCTGGGACCATGGAAACAGGAAAATGGCATTGTCCGTCTCGAATTCATCGATTTCCAAATTTCGTTTTCTAGTTTCATGGTTCCGGCCTCAGAATAAATTGTTTTTTTCCAACCTTTTTTTAAACTCTTGGACGTTTCGAAACAAGACATTTTGAAACTTGCAACTTCGAAACTGGGAGTTTTCGAAATTTTAGTGCATTTTAGCGCTGAATTTTCCGGTAAAAGATTCAACAACTCTGGTATGCTTGGTCTAAATAGTGCGAAAAAGTTTCGAAACGTCCCAGATACATTTTTTCTTAATTTTCGGAGCCCAACTTCCCATTTTAGCCCAATCAAATCTTCAAAAACTCCTCACCCAAATAGCTCTCAATATTACTGAGAATCAGCTGTCCAACAGCGCCACTCGCCGGATGCAATCCGTTATCAGTGGCCGTGACAGGATCCGTCACAACCGCTCGGATGACGCGACGAGCCATAGTTCTCACCCATGGCTTGTCGTGCGCGGCAAGAGCCGCAACCGAGACAAGCATGTTTCGCGTGTTGGCACTTGCCCAGACGCTGGCCGGCTGAGCACGAAGAATGATTCCAAGGACCGAGATGAGATTTTTGAGGGCAGAGCCTTCGGTGCTGTCCACGTTTTCCAGTAGTTTCGTGTACAGGATCTTAATTTGATTTATTTATATTACTGCACAATCACAGTGTCGCCGAGGGAACATCGAGGAAAGCGCGCTCTACCGGACTACCGTAACCTGCTATTGTGAAAACAAAAAAATTGCAACGCTATGTTTTCGCACTTTCAAAAATTCAAACCTCAATGAAAGAAATATCACAGAAAATAAAGAGAAACGGTCCCATTTTCATTTGAATTTTAAAATTATGCAAACACCGCGGTGCAATTTTTTGTTTTCACGGTAGATTGAAAATTGGCATCATGCCAAAAATCGTATTTTTTTTCCATTTTTGGCCTATTTTTCCTGCAAAATGTCATTATTTATGGTGTTATTCACAGAACCAGCAAAAAACTCAGCGAAACTTCGGAGAATTCTCCGCTCGGTCTGAAACTTTGGGAAATCATTTAAAAAATACTCCGGGTCATTCCCAGAAAATTTAAGACCAAAATATCGCATTTTAAACATTTTCAGAAATAAACATCGATATTTTTTAAAATCAATGTTATAGTCTGAAATTTCCTGGGAATGTCCGAGAGTTTTTTTTAATGGTTTCTCAAAGTTTCTGACCGATCGGAGAATTTTCCGAATTTTCGCTGGTGAAGTTTTTATTTTTCCCTAAACCTCTTTCGCAATAATGTATTAATCGTTATTTACCTGAAAAATCAATTGTTTTTGTGTTTTACCGTTCAAAAACTAAAAAAACAAGGATAAAATTGTGAAAAAATTGGTTAATTAAAAAATAAATCGAAAATCTAATAATAAAAAAGAAAAAATCACATGAAATACAACAAAATTAAACTGCGCCGATTTCGCTGCGTGCCGCGCATGGTGTTATGTCGCTACGCCGTTTTTCAGCGATGTTCCCTCCGAAATCCCATGCACAACTTTAAAAAAATGAAGATTACCTGCACAAATCTATGAAACTGCGCCTGCAGCACCTCTTTTGGCACCTTTCTTACAATCAAGTGCAGCAGATAGGCGATCGCGGCCGTTCTTCTCGGATTTCCGAGCGACGAGCCCTCGAGAGCGGTCATGAGGGCGGCACAGTACTCCACATCGGACTCTTTACCTGAAAACACCTAAGATGAGGCGCGGGAAATCCTACGGGTGGTTTATACCGTCGCGCTCTTTGATAACCTCAGCAATCGCCGCCAAAACCGAGACAACCTCTGCTTGAATAGAGGACCCAGATCTGAAGAAATCAATCTAACAGTCTATGGCTCGTGCTTTGGGAACTTAATGGGTCTAATCAAACAAAGAAGGGGGAAACAAAAACTGAAACACTCACTTCCAAACCCGATTCACCGAATCGAACGCTGGATTCGTGCAAGCGGTGAACTCGGTCAACTTGGAGAGCCCTCCCTCTGAAACCATACTCTTCGACGAGGATCCAATGTCCATCGAGTGGATGGGAAGCGCGGCGAGCATGTCGTCGGCCGCCGTGTTCATCGGACGATCTTCGACGGCGAGCATGCCGGCTCCACCGTAGGAGGCATTGCGAGCTGCGAGAGCTGCCGATCGGTGCTTGCTTTTTGTGGGGTTGCTTTCGCAGCTGTAAAATTTAATTACTTCTTTTTTCCATTTTTTTTAAAAACATAAATCTGCCTTAATTGACATTAAAAGCCGAGAAGATGGAATTTTTGACACTATTTTCCAAATTTTTAGCATTTTTTGAGTCTGCGGCGCAGTTTTTCTTGAATTTTTAGCAGTTCCTGTACAAAAATGATTTGAAAATAACTTTTGTACAGGAACTGTTAAAAATGCTGGAAAAATCAGGCCGCAGTCACGCTATCGCATTTTTTAATGGGTCTATCAAAATATAGAAAAAAAAATTCGG
Organism: Caenorhabditis japonica; assembly: GCA_963572235.1. Classification (NCBI taxonomy): domain Eukaryota; kingdom Metazoa; phylum Nematoda; class Chromadorea; order Rhabditida; family Rhabditidae; genus Caenorhabditis; species Caenorhabditis japonica. The sequence goes on along the minus strand of OY754343.1, from coordinate 16,525,857 downwards.
AAAATGCTCCAATTGACCTGAAAAAATAAAATAATCCCGGCCATGAAATTTTCAGAAAATTTGGACCCAAATATTTATGGATTTTAAAAACTTTGGGAAGGAAAAATCAATATTTTTATCGATAGTCCGGCCCAAAATTTTTTGAGCCAAAAGTTTGGGGCCAATTTGAGCATATTTTTTTCCCGTTTTTCGAAATTTCGTGAATAACCCCATTAGCTTTTTTAACATAGAAATGCTATTAAATGCTGAAAATTTCCAAAAAGTAGGAAAAAAAATCATACTCGACGGCATTTTTTCACTATTTCCCAAATGTTCACATCCTTCTCCGCATTTGTTAAATAAATACTATTTTAAATCGACTCACGCATTTCCAGCACTAAATTTCACGCCAGTTTTGTTGCTTTTGCGGTGTCGAAAATTTCCGCCACCCATTGTTGATTCTGAAAAACGTTGAGAATTCCTATAACTTGTTGAAAAAATGATTTAGCGACAATAAAAAAGTGTAAAAAATCAATATCAGGTGCAGAAAAATATAGGGAATTTTTTAAGAAAAAAATAATTGTAAAAAAGCTGCGAAAACTACCGTAATTTGGGCTTTTTCAGCTGAAAATTGCAAAAAATATTGCGAAAATGTAGTGTTCGTGGCGAGACCCGCGGTAGCCGATGTGCCTTTAAGCGATCGCGGCCACGCGTTTTCTAGGCCATGTGGCAAGAAAATGCGCGGTTTTTCAAATTTTAGTCGGGTGAGTAATTTTTTTTTTTGATTTTTTATAATTTTTTTTGTTGCATCGTTTTATTTAAATTGAAATTCGAGGTTTGCGTACTCGCGTTGCGGACAGATTTATTTTACATTTGATCCTGCAATTTTTGATTCATTTTCAATGCATAAATCAATAAAAAATTAGAAAAACAAACAATTTATCCGTAAAAAATCCGAAAAGCCGAAAAAAAGACAGAAAGGTAAGGGATCGAAATGAACATCGACAAGAACAAAAGAAGGAATTTTGCAATTTTTAATCATTTCTTTTATAAAATCAAATTTACAAGTGTCCTGGGCGGGAAAAAGTGAATCAGTGTGGGTGGTTAGTGAATTGAATAGAGCATACAAAAAAATACAATTTTTTCAAAAAACGAGTACGATATATCCGATATAGCGATCAAAATCAATTAAAAAATTGAGAAAAAACTGGAAAAATGGGCGGGCGAATGGGGAAAAAGGGGTTAAAAGGAAAAAGGAGGACAAACGGAGGACAAACGGAGGGAGAGAGAGAGAGAGAGAGAGAGAGAGCGAACCGAGTGGATGAAAGGAAAAACCCGTAATAAAAGTGGGTGGGTGGGTGAAAAAAAAACCTTCTGAAGAGCTGAGGGAGAGAGAATGTCACACTATACACAGGATGGTACAATCAATTGAAAGCAGCGAAAAGAAAAAACAAAAAAAAAAGGCAATACTCAGCACTGATACATCAAATATCGTTTCAGGATGGGCGGTAAGGCCAACTGCTCAATGTACTCTTCGGGCGCCGCTCCCAGTTCGATGCGTACACGACGTCGACACAGTTCGGACAACGATAGCGGTTCGGCTGAAAAAATAAAGAAAAACGTCACGTATATTGAGGCGAGGGGCACGGGACGGGGGCACGGGACAAAAGATCCAAAAAATGCTCACAATATCGGTACATGGCTTGTAGGCTTAAAATTGGCGGCGACAAAAGCTAAGCTCGCCACGATTGCGTGTGTAGATTTACGAACAGATGTATGAACCAGGGGCCAGCAAAAGCGCCCGAACGCACAAAATACCAAGAAAATCGCCTAAAATCCAGTGCGTCCGGGCGCTTTTGCGGACTTCCTCGAACAACTTTTTTTTGTCGAAAATACAGCGTTTTCCGTCTCTCACCTCTCCAGATTCTTAAATACGGCCTCAGGAGTCAGCAAACGCGCCCCGGCGCTCAAGGGCGAAAATCCGGCTCTCGGACGTTTCGCAAAATGTTTTCACACAATCAGCTTTATATGGAATTTTTGCTTTAAAATAAATATACGAAACGCCTTCAGAAATTTCAAATTTTTGGGCGAAAATCCTGTGCGACCAGGCGCGTTTTCTGACTCGCGGCATGATAGTTTTAAATCACGATTTACTGGCTAAAACGTTTGTTGTATTGTCTTGAGCGTAAATTCACACAAACAATCGTGGCAAGACCAGATTTTTTCAGGGCAAAATATCAAAAACGTCTCCTTTCGCATTTCCCGGCGTCAACGGCGGCCCAAAAAGCTCAGCGGGTGCGTGAGCGCGGGGCGGAGCCGGGAGATACAGAGAAGATTCGGACGGCGTCTCGTGCAGTACTCGTTCCACTGAACGGGTTTCTGCACGATCCCCCTCAAATTTGTGCCATTCGGCGGGCGGTTCGAACAAAGAGTACGAGCTCGAGGAGCTCGACGCGCCGCCCGCCTGCAGGTCGTAGAAGGAGAAAATTTTGGCGAGATCCGAGAACGGAGAGAATGGAAGAACTGGGGATTGGACTGTCGCGGCTCGCATCGCAGCCCTAGACGGGGACGCAGAATGGGCGGATCGGGGCGGCGGTGGCGGTTTATAAACAGAAGAATAGAAAAGTGGGCGTGGCGTTGGTGGTGGTCGGGGCGTCGCTCGTCGGGGCGTGGTGGGTGGAGAGTAGAAGGAAATGAGCTCACGTTCTAGCGATCCCAGGTATCGCATGCTAATCTCGCAGTGTCCCCACACGGCCGCCACTATCGGGTACAACGTCTTGCCCTTCAGATTTCGAAATGCGACTCCAAGGTATTCTTCGTCGGTAGCGAACGCCATGTATCCTTCGTCCATGTCGAGAATGCAGTAGAACTGGAAGGGAACATTTGAAATTGGGTAAAAAATAAAAAATAAAAAACCTTGTCAGGAACATGATAAACGTCACGCGTGTTGTTGAACGGGTACCTCCACGTCATGGTGTGCTTCGAATCGTGGTGACATTCTCGTCGCGCTGGAAATTAAGATTGTGGCTAATAGCCGATGAGAATGAAAAAAAAAGGTGGCACTCAATTAAAAATTAATCGCGATTAATCGATAATCGTTCCTCAATGCGGCCTTGCGGACTTGTCTACAGTAATCCAAAATTTTTTTTTAATTTTCATTTTTTCGCTTTTTTTAAATAGCCAATTTTCAAGGTCTCGAAGCGCATTTTTGGTATTTACTGTGATTTTTGTAAACTTGTTTATTGAAATTTTCAAATGGGTTACGGTGTCATTCATTTCAACTGTGTCAATAAATGCGTTCCGAGATATTTGGTGGGAATATTGGATATTTTCAAAGTTTATGATCAGCTGCTGAGAGAAATGCTCGAATTTGGTTGAAATTTTGGAAAATAATGTCAAAATACTCCCGGAGATAATAAAATGCTCAAAAAAAAATTTGCGCCTGTCCGACGCTGCGTACGGTTGTTTTCAAACTGGGAAACAATTTCCGCCAAGTGAATAAATACGTACGCAGCCAAATTTTCACGTTGCGAATAACGTTACCATTTGGCTGCGTATTTGGCGCCAATTTTTTTGGTTTGAAAAATAAAAATAATTTTTTTTCCAAACTTTCGTCAATTTTTAAACTTTTTTTTCCAAACTTTCGTCCTTTTTTTTTGTCAATTTTGTGAAATTTTCAGCATTTTTGACAATTTTTTTTGACAATTTTTGTCTATTTATATTCCCAATTTTCATCAATTTTTCGTCAATTGAGCGCCATTTTTCCACGAAAAAAACTGTCGGACATGCTCAAAATGTTTTTTATGCGCCGTATCATTTTTTGGATTCATTTTCCACAAATTCGTTTTGATGATTAAAATCAAAATTTCTGTATTTTTAACATTTTTTGTCAATTTTTGAATTTTTCTTCAATCGAACGAATTTTTGATGGCCAATTTTCAAAGTCAATAAACAATATTTTGATGTCTTTCCCCAGAGCGATTTTTAAACGTTTATGTACCTATTCAGCGCAGGAAAATAGTTTTTCGTGTTTTTATTAACCTTATGCAAATTGTTTTCCAGGAAAAAAAACCCATCGCGCCGAGACCCGGCGTTAAAAATGTAATGTAATGCGCCTTTAATGGCAATTCGGCCACGGCTAGCTGTTAACGTCAAAATGTGGTTTTTCCTTAATAGGGAAAAACTACGAAAAACTGATTTATTTTTCCAGTGTTAAATAGGTCCAAAAAAACCAAAAAACTCACTAATATCCCATCCATAACTCTCATTCGTCGTGCCAATCAGCGCCGTGTACCCAGTGGCATGCAATGGCGCCGTCTTGGTGGCCACACCAACAACGGCGTGCGTTCCGCGTTGTCGCTCCGGCCACTCGATTTGCCACACGTGAAATCCGCGACTGTAGCCAATTTTTCCGCGAATGCAATCCGTGCTCTGCGCCACCGGGTGACGATGAAACGTGAACTTGTCCTCGTCTTTGACAAAAATGTTCAGCGAGCGGTCTTCGGGGTTCCACGAGTGTTGCTCTTGCACAAACTGGTCGGGCGCCGACATGTGCATGATGCGGTCAAAGCGCTCCGGTCGTAGCAGATCGTCCATACCGCTCATCTGCAAATCAGGCGGTGGTTCGGGTTGGGATTGGCAGAACAATCAATAGGAGAAGAACGACGAGAAGGAGGAAGGCGTCGAATAGAGAACCATTGGCGCTTCGATTCGATTCTCTTCTCAAAAACAAGTTCCCCTTATCACCTTTTTCTTCTCCTTCTTCTTCTTATCATCATCACACGTCCCATCTCAACACACACACAACACTACCAGCCATATATTGGCGAGAAGGCGAGTACTTGTTACCTATTATTCGTTTTTAGCGAGCGACGACAAAAACAATCCAAATAACTGAATTTTTGTCAAAATTTGGGGATTTTGACTTTTTTTATCCTCAAAAAATTAAAAAATTTCGCAAAATTATAATTTTTTGGCAATTTTGAGGGAAAAAAAATGCTAAAAACTTTTTTTTAAAACAAACATTTGAGAAATCTGCAGTCGCGTCGTGTGTCAACGCTGTCTCTCGTCTGCGTCTCGTCGTTTACACGCATTGGCACTCTGCCAAGACTTTTCTTTCGGGCGCAGTTCAATGGAGCGCACTTTTACTCTGGTGATGGCTACCATTGGCCATTGCTAGCACTTCGTTTTCGTCTCAAAAATCGCCAAAAATGTTACGCAACTTGCGCGTAAATCCACACCAAATCGTGGCGAGATCCGGTCGCGCGCGGACAATTTGACGGCGCTTCTCTACGCGCGCATATTAATTGCCTTAATCCGCCCGCAAATTCCAAGGCCAACTTTCTCAGAAAATTCAAAAACGACTCACCACTGCATTCGGATGCGCCGGCGACAAACTGCGCATCGTGGCGGTGCCGGATCGTCCGGACGCCAAGCTCTTCCGTTCACGCGTCGACACCACCGTCCGCACTGAACTGCCGGACGTGGCGGAGGCGGATGAGTGCGCGTGATGTGCTCCAGAAGACGAGGAAGACGTGGAGAGCTGTTGCGGACGGTACGGAGAAGAGCTCGACGAGCATGCTTCCGAGGATGGCGACACTGGAAACGAGACAAATTATCGATTTTTTCAGAAAATTGCAAAATAAATCCTATTCCCTCGGTTTCCTCGATTTGAGATACCTCGTCAAATGGTGTGTATGCGGGTCTCGCCACGACGGTGAATACACACTTGTAGATTTACGCGCCAATTTGAATTTTTCGTTTTAAATTTTCGTAACACTTGTGGATTTACGAAAATTGAAAATTCAAATTTGCGCATAAATCGACAAGTGTGTGTACACCGTCGTGGCGAGACCCGCATGCGCACCATTGGACGAGTTATCTCAATTCAAGGAATACGTAAAAAAAAAATTTTTTGCGTTTTTTTCCCGAAAATTTGCAAAATTCCTCCATATTTTTGCAATTTTTCTTCAAAAAATCGCTATTTTTGCCATTTTTTTCAGAAAAACAACAAAACTGCTCAAATTTTCGGGGAATAAGGCCAAAAATAATTGCGACAAAAACATTTTGAACCAAACATCGATATTTAGGCTCAAAGTTTCCTGCTGAACATGCTCGCAAAAGCACAAACCGGGGGTCAGCAAACGCGCCTGAGCGCACAATTTTGAGATTTCAATAATGAGGCCCAAAATTAATTCAAAAAACGCAATATTTAAATTAATTTTGGGCCTCATTTTTTAAATTTCAAAATTGTGCGCTCGGGCGCATTTGCTGACTCCCCGTTCATGAGCATGTTCGGCAGGAAATTTTAAACTGAAATATCAATTTTTCGGTTCGAAATTTTCTATCGCTATTATTCCCCGAACTTTCACGCCAATTGAAACAGTTTTGCTGTTTTTCAAAATGCAAAAATACGTTTTTCCCCCAATTTTTTGCCATTTCTTTCCCCTTTCCATGATTCCAGGGATCATGGCGATCGGTGCGGTGCGTACGGGCGGCCGGAAAAAAAACAAACAAATGTTTGTTTTCCGCATGCTGACGCACCGCACCACACCGCGACAAATGTTTGCGTTGGCGCACACAGTGCCACAGCCAGCCATAGAGACCGACCATGACTAGAACGGGATTTCGTAATTTCGTAATATTCACTACTACTTGCAATTAGACAATAGGAACATTACAGTCTACTGGTCTCGCTAATCAAAACAGATACACAGAGCGCATCCATCGCACATGGACATACCATCATTCATACACTGCAAGAGCAGCGTGCTCACATTGAACGTAAACTGCTCCTCGTTGGTCGAGCTCGCCGCCGCCACCTGAAGCACATGGTTCATCAGCTCGGCGCTGAGCCGCGACACCAAATCAGACGGTATTACCGGTGGGATTAGTCTGGATGATGTTGGTGTGGCGGGCGTTGGTGGTGGTGCCAATGGCGCGGCGGTGAGGACAACGCTTTTTCGTCGTTTTTCGGTGGGTTGAACACCTGGTTGCTGAGCCCGTTTTAGCGGGTTTCTGAGCATCTCCAAAGTTTCCGTTCTGCGCGGCCGAATGGCGCGTAGTCGGCGTGAAACTTCGTCAGAAGCCGCCTCAAGGCGTGCTTCTTGGCTCATCGTTGTTGTATGAAGAAAGTAGAAATTAGAAATGGAAAGTAATTGAATAGGTCAGTCGCGACCGATCAAGTGACCCAGAAAGGTGTCTTGGGCGCCAAAAAATAGAAAATCAATAATTTCTTGGCAACCGCTTGATCGTCGTCGTCGGGCGTAATAGCAGCAGCAGCAGCAGCAACAATCGAATAGCAGCCAGAATTTTTGGGGGAGGGAAAGGAAAGGAAAGGAGAAAGAATCGGAGAAAAGACGAAAGTCCTATTCTCCTCCTCTCAATGTCTCCGCACTTTTGTGTCGTCGGCGGCTGCGGCGGTGGCGCGCGCTTCGGTGCGGTGCGGTGCGGCGCGGAGCGAGACACCCGAGACACAGATGAATAGGCAATTGAGGACTGGCTATACAGGACCGGCCTCTTCTTCTTCGCCCTATCTTCTCCTCAATGCTTCTGCTTCTCTCTCTTGGTACTTCAGCGCACCGTGCCGCGCAAGACAAGCAAAAGTGGCGGGAAACAGTGAATTTTGGAAATGAAATGAAATGAAAACATACATAAACACAGGTGGTGCCTGTTTACATGTTTATCATTGCGTGTTGCTTATCACTTTTAGACTTGTTATTAGCTACCAGGTCGTACCTTATTTATTATTGTTCTCATAAATAATCATAATAATAATGTTGTCACCTGGTACTTTCGAAATTGGGTAAACACAAACTCCGCCCACGTTAGCTTTTTTCCCAAAGGGGTTTGCAATTTATGGGGTGATTGGGTAACACCATAACCGCAAACGCGCCCTATCGCATTTCTCTGCGTCTCCACAGTGCAGAGCGATTTTTTTTAAAGCTAAGCGCATGCAACAATGGAGGCGCAGAGACGTAAGGCCGAAGATCCGGGTCCGGACGTTTCGAAAGTGCGACATTTCGAAAATTGTGTTTGCACAAAATCATTTTTTAAAGCTTTTAAAGAAAAATTCCATTAAAAAAAAAGACCACAATATGCAGGTTTTTTTTTCAAAGATTCAGTACTGTCCGATAGCCTGTTTTTAGGCCACAAAACCGATTTTGGGTTTCTAGACCACAAAATTAATGATTTAGGATTTCTAGACCAAAATTTGTGTTTCTAGTCCATTAATACAATTATTTTGGGTTTCTAGGCCACAAAACACTGATTTTGGGTTTCTAGGCCGCCACTTGGGATCAGTGGTCATTAAAAATGGTTTTGGGATTCTAGGCCACCAAAATAAGAATTTTGGGGTTCTAGACCGCCATTTCGGTTTCTAGGCCATCATTGGGTTTCTATTTTTATTGGGTCTCCATCAAAACGAAAATGTTGGGTTTCTAGGCCACTAAAACAAAAATTTTGGGATTCTAGACCTACATTTGGGTTTCTAGGCCATAAAAACAATTATTATGGGTTTCTAGGCCACAAAAACAATTACTTTGGATGAATTCTAGGCCGCCATCTGTGTTTCTAGGCGGTCACTTGGGTTTCTACGCTACTATTTGGGATTCTAGGCCACTTTTTGAGTTTCTAGGTTATCAATAAGAAAAAGGCGTTTATTGTCATTTTTCTTCTTGGTGGCCTAGAAACCCAAAATAATTATTTTTAGTGGCCTAGAAACCAAAAATCGTTTTTTATGGCCTAAAAACAGGCTCTCGGACAGTGCGAAACTTCAAAAAAAAATCTAAATTTTGTCGTCCTTTTTTAAATGGAATTTTTCTTAAAAACCTTTAAAAAATGATTTTTTTTTCTTCTTGGTGGCCTAGAAATCCTAAATCTTTATTTTGCTGGCCTAGAAACCGAAAATCCTTGTTTGTGTGGCCAAAAACATTGTTTTACTGGCCTAGAAACCCAAAATCATAGTTTCCGCCCATTCTAGTGTCTTTCAAAGTGTTTTGCGTGAAAATTATAAGCATATTTAGCTAGAAAATGCAACAAATAAGGCCGAGCGCTACCTGAGTCGACAAACCGCTCGCCGAGCACCTCGCTGTCGGCTCCAAAACTCGTGTCACTCGATTCCGCAGACGTCGACGACTCGTCGCTCATCTCCACGTCATCGTCGTCGTACTGGTGGTGGTGCTGTTGCTGACCGTTCGGCAACAGCATTTGTTCTGTGCACAAAATCACGTGGAACTGACGATAAAAAGCGGAAAAGAAAAGAAACGACGAGAAAGAAAAACTGCGGAATATTGAAGCGTCGTGATTGAATTTAGTTTCTCGTAAATATACACGGAAAACCCCGAAAAACGCAATATTGGGGAGCGAACAATAGCAATAAAAAGCGAAGAAGGAGAGAGTGTGAGAATTGGAGAAAATGAAACGCATTTTGATTTTCAATTTTCATTCAAAAATCGGGGAAGAGTTCACAGGTGTCAGTGAGACGCAGCAAGGAATGCATGAATGTGGGATGGGAAAAGGAAGAAAGAGAAACGGCAGGTGGGTGCACATGTACTATTGCTCACAAGGAAGGTCAGTTTACCCTCCGGTTGAGAATTTTCTTAAAATTTAGGAGGGAGTAGTTTCGAACACGGAGAATCCATTTTTCATAGTCTCAACCTGCGCATTTTCCATATAATGGAGAACGAACGTCTGGAAGTTTGGAAGCTGAAATTAACACATGAAATCTATGGTTTAACAGTGAAACGTGAGTAGGATTTTCAACGCGAAGGTCACTGCCTTTGTTTACCGTTGATTTCATCGTTTCGGTGGTTCAGTGGTTGGGTGTTCAATTGGTAATGGGAAGGTGCTGGGTTCGGTCCCCGCGCCGTTGGAAACTTTTTGGTAATTTTTGACAAGATTCCAGATGACGTGATTGAAGCTTTTGAACACTTTCAAGACGTTTTTAACAACATCGCCGGGCTTTGAGGCACTTCAAGAACTATTCAGCAAATTTTTGAGAAAATTTTTTTTCGTTAAAATTCGAAATCTGCATCACCAATTGGGTGACAATTTTCGAAATCCAAAATTTTTCAATTTTTTTCCATAAAATGCTCGATATAAACTTGAACAAGAAGAATTCAGACAACGACACAGAACTGGTTTTCAAAATTTTCTTTAATAAGCCGTAAGCAAGCGATATTTCATATTTTGCACAGAACATTCAACTGCAGGTTATGATGTAATTTTTTGAAGTTAGGTTGTATGTAACTGTAGATATAAACTTTTATGTGTGTCGTATTTTTGCACGAGAGTAAGCAGTACATTTAAAAAAAAGTTTAAAAAAATTTGGATTTCAAAAATTGCCACCCGATTGGTGATGCAGATTTCGAATTTTCACAAAAAAAAATTTTTCTCGAAAATTTGCTGAATAGTTCTTGAAGTGCCTCATGTTGTTAAAAACGTCTTGAAAGTGTTCAAAAGCTTCAATCACGTCATCTGGAATCTTGTCAAAAATTACAAAAAAGTTTACAACGGCGCGGGGACCGAACCCAGCACCTTCCCATCATCAATTGAACACCCAACCACTGAACCACCGAACCGATGAAATCAACTGGAGACAAAGGCAGTGACCTTCGAGTTGAAAATCCTACTCACGTTTCACTGTTAAACCATAGATTTCATGTGTTAATTTCAGCTTCCAAACTTCCAGACGTTCGTTCTCCATTATATGGAAAATGCGCAGGTTGGGACTATGAAAAATGGATTCCCCGTGTTCGAAACTACCCCCTCCTAAATTTTAAGAAAATTCTCAACCGGAGGGTAAACTGACCTTCCTTGTCAGAGAGCAAATATAGAGCCAAAAACAGCGTGGTCCGCAATTGCGCGTGACCGTGTCAGTTTTCCCGGCTTTTCCAGCGGGTCTCACCACGATTTTCCGGCCAGAGTGTAGGCATCGTATTTAAATGATTTGGATTGATTTTCCACCGTTTTTTTTTCGAATTTCATCGCTTTTCATTTTCAGTCGAAAATTTGACAATATTCGACTGAAAATGTCATTTAAATACGGAAGCTACTTTCTGGTTGGCAAATCGTGGCGAGACCCGCTGGGAAAAACCAGGGAAAACTGACACGCTCACGCACAATTGCGGACTGTGGTACCTCGTCAAATGGTGCGCATGCCGGTCTCGCCACGATGGTGTACGCACACTTCTGGATTTACAAAAATTCAACTGTTCGCGTAAATTCACAAGTGTGCGTACCGGCATGCGCACCAGTGATGAGCGGAAACCCGTTTTTCTGAAAAACGGAAACGGAAACATATTTCTAATTCTGCGGAAACGGAAACGGAAAACGTATTTTATCATTCACGGAAACGGAAACGGAAACGGAAAAAAAGCGGAAACGGAAACGGAAAATAACGGAAAGCTTCGCTGAACTCAGCGTTATGCGATTTTCATTTTGGTTTTCAAATTATTTCATTTCATGTTGAATTTATACGTGAAATAAAATAATTTGGAAACCAAAATGAAAATCGCATAGCGTTGAGTTCAGCGGAGCGCGTTTAACCATTTTGACGGACCGAAAATAGTGAGCAAAATCAAAACTTCTACAGGGCTTCCTCCTCAATACGATTTCGTTTGGGAACGAAAATTTGACAGGCGATTGAAAAGAGTCGTTCACTTTTAGCCGAAGTGGCTGGCACAGCTAGAAGCTTTTGGGCCACAGATTTAAGCCGCGGCAAATTCTGATTCTCTCTCCAAAACTTGCATGGGTCAGCGGAGGAAGTTGGCGGTTTTGGAAAAAAAATTTTCGAAACAAAAAAAACAGTTGTCGATTTACGGTAAACTATGAGCATTTTTGGAGTGTCGTCTGCGTGAAGTACACGTGGACAACATCAGATATTTCAAGCTAAACATTTTCCGTCTAAATGCGGATAACGGAAACGGAAACGGAAAAACACTTATACTTTCACGGAAACGGAAAAGGAAACGGAAAATAATTTTTTATTCCGCGGAAACGGAAACGGAAAAAACCCTCCCAAAAACGTCACGGAAACGGAAACGGAAACGGAAATTCCGCTCATCACTGATGCGCACCATTTGACGAGGTATCTCAAATCTCGTGTGTGCAAACACTGAATAAGACGACAAAAAAAAACGAAACGTGTCATTTTGTTCGCATTTCACATCGTAAAAAATCGATCAGCAACGAGAGGAAAAAAACACGAACAAAAGCGCAACAAAACGCGTGCGAAACGAGGAGAGGGTTGTTAAAAAAAATGAAACAACACACAGACACAGTGTCGTCGAGTATTGTATGTTGTTGATGTAGAGCGAGAAAAACGGTAGATCAAGTGCGCGCGTGGGCGACGTTATTTAAAATAATAGTAGCGGGGGGTTCACGTTACAGGAGCCGAGTGCAAATATTTAATGAATAGTGCGATATGTCGTGGAGATGGTAGATCAAATTTGAGGATCAAAAATTTCTTGCTGGCAAATATTTTTTAATAGTGACTATTGTGTTTTCCATCGAGTTGCATCGTGAAAAAAGGAAACCCCGCCCACTTATTCCGCCACCAGAGAAAACGCAGACAGAACGGTGTTTGCGGACTCATGTTTTCCTGATGCAACTCGTTTGAAAACAAAATAAATATTATGGATTCGTGACGTAGCGACACGTTTCTGCAGGGTTTGCGCCAGCAAAATGATAAAAATTTTGCAAAAATTGTTTCCTCTCTCGCCGCCGGAATCGTGGCGAGACCAAAATTCGTGACAAAAAATGCGATAGATTGAATTTTTAACTCAAAAATATTCACAGATAAAGCGAAAAATGCCCCTGAAACTTCGGAAAATAATGTCATAAATGCTCCCGGACATGAAATGTTCAAAAAAATTTTGACCGAAAAATCGATATTTCAGTCCAAAATTTTCTGAGCATTTCATGTCTGTCCGGGAGTATTTTTGGAATTATTTCCCGAAATATCCGGAGCATTCTCCGAGTTTTCTCCCATCACAAATTACCCTATAAAAAATAGCGAAATATGAAAAAATGGATATCGCGGCGAGACCAGCTCGGTAACCTAGAGTTTTCCGGGAAAAAAACCAGTGATCTACGTGGCGAAGCAAAACCGGGAAAAGCTGACAAGATCGTGGCGAGACCCGCTGGAAAAACCGGGGAAAGCTGACACGTTCACGTGCAATTGCGGATAATGCAAATTTACAGACTTTTGAATGTTTTGGCTTTCTTTTTATTTATAAAAAAAAAGAAGGAAACATTCAAAATCTGCAAACTTGTGTTGTCCGCGATCGCGCGTGAGCGTGTCAGTTTTGCCATGTAGCTCACTGTTTTTTTCAACGAGTCTCTACACTTCTTTTCGGCTACTAGGATGGAAAAAACAGTGATAAATCGGAAAAGAACAAATAAAGACAAATAATGTTTTTTTTGTTCTTCTTCTTTTTCAACGGAACAAAAAAGGAAAAGAAAAGACAATACCAAATCGATTCTGGTGATGGCTACTGACTGATAAACGACAGAAATCACAGTGTGAGCGATAAGAAAAAAGAAAAACAACAAGCCAGTCATCGTAATTTTCCATTAATTCTCCCCGCCGACGACATCACATCTGATTGATGCGCGCCGGGTTGAACCTATCGAGATAAAGTGTAGTTTAAAGCAAGTCGTCTGAAAAAGAAAAAGAAAACCGTGACCAATCATCATATGACTGTCAGTAAGTAGAAGGAGAAGAGGAAGAAATTACGCCTCCGTCTACTCCTTTTACTTTCCGAAAAAGCGCTACTATCGAAAAAGAGAGAGAGAGAGAGGTCGAATGGCATCGGTGTGGCGGAAAGCACGTACGGGCGACCCGAAGAGAACCAGTTCTCCTATTCGCACCCACACATCATCGCAAAACTTTCCGTCGTCTATTTGCCAGCACTCTTTTCTATCTATATCTCGTCACACCGTATGTTTAAATTGTGTCTCGGGCGTCGGTTGCGCAAAAAAAAAAATCATTACACCAGTGCGTACGACCCGAAATACTACCACGTGCTCCTATTTCTGCAGGCGCCGATTTGTGCAAACTTTTCTAAATTTATAGAACCGATTTGCTGGCGTAAATTGACAACAGATACCGTATGCATGAACCTCGTTTGCTCGGCAAGTGGGTTTGTCGGCTTTTTCTAGGGCGGCCAGTGGTTGAGAAAATTAATGGTCCAAAACTCGAAAATCCCGAATCTCGCTAATAGCCATTGAAAACGGCTATTGGTGAGGAATAATGAATAATAGCTGTCGGATAAGGCTATTAGCCTTTCGATATGACTATTAGCCGACGGGCATGGCTATTAGCCGTCGAGCATGGCAATTAGCCGTCGGGAATGGCTATTTTGTCCAGAATTTGAGAAATGGCGAAAAAACCGCTATCCCACTTGATATATAAATATCGCAAAATTTCCTGATTATCACAAAAAGTGATAAGAATCCAAATCCATCGGCAAAAGAGAAAGACTCGATTTTTGTGGCAATCAACCAAATCTATGATTCAACGATGAAGACCGGAAATTTTCGAATAATAGAGTTCAATTTTGCACACACTTTCTTTTGTTCTGTGAGAAACAAAAAGAAAAAGGACGGCATGGGGGTCCGTTATGTAATGCATTCGTTGCCAACACTTGGTCACCCGCCGACATTCAACGGCAGACAAAGAGGAAATGGAATAGATTCGGTGGGGAAACGAATAACGTAAGAAAAACAAAACTAAAATGTGGAAAAACAGAAAAAATATGATTTCCATGCAATATATCGAGTTTTATTTCTTTCTTGTGAAAACGTTATTAAACGATTGTTAATATTTTAGAAGTCGAATTTTATTCAAAAACCCGAAAAAAACGCAAAAATTCTCAGCTCTTGCCTTGTTCGTCCGAGCGCGTTTGCAGACTCACGGCTCAAACCTCTGTGTTCGATCAGTCTGAAACTGGGAAAAATGTTAAATATTCCGGAACCGGAGTATTTTTTCCCAAAGTTTCAGCCCAACCGGACACAGGGGCAAAACCGGGATTCAGCAAACGCGCACGACTGGACAAGGCGTTTTTTTAATTAAAAAAACATTTTCAGAAAAAAAAATCGATAAAATGCAATGCAAAATTATTCAAATTTTGCTAAAAAAAAAAAAGGAAAAATTAGCCGACGCGTGCCAAGACCGGTTGTTCTGGCGCAAGACGCGATACGCGCAATAAGTGATATTATGAACATATCCTTCTGGTAATTGACACAAAAGGCAAACAAACAAAATAGAAAAAAACACACCTACACACACGAGACAAGAAATTGCCATTTTTGTCTTCAAGGTCATGATTTTTGACTTTGACACAGACCGGTCACACATACAAATCATCCATTGTTCCTCATGTACTAAAATTTAACCCAAGAAAATGTGAAATTCAGTTACGACGCTCCGTTTATCGTCGCTGCGAAACCTGCGGAACATCGGAGCTTCATAGCTGAATGTCACTTGACGAGCAAGTTAACGAGTAAAAAAGCCAAGAAAGGACAAGGATAGATTTTTTGGCGCGTGCGCCGCGCGTTGTGCTTTTCTCTTCCTTCCTTTCTTCCAACATGGGCGGCACATGACATAATAAAGTATGGATGGAGAAAGGGTGAAACGCAGGCCGTAAAACGGGAAACGAGAGATAGTGGAAAGATGAGCCGCGCGGAAGAAGAATGAACAACGCTTTTTTTGTCGTACTGGTTGTGGCAACAAAAAAAAATCATATGATCGTTGCGTTGAGGAGAAGAGAATCAATCACAAATCGAGCGAAAAATATTTGTTTTTGGCGGGAAAATAATGGTTTTTCGCTACGACACCCGCGGCGGAACATCGGAGCGTCGTAGCTGAATTTAGTACTTCGTGATTTTCATTTTGGTTTCCAAATTATTCCATTTCACGTGTAAATTCAACGTGAAATAAAATAATTTGCAAAACCAAAATGAAAATCACGAAGTACTAAATTCAGCGGAGCGCGTTTGACCGTCGTGGTGGGCCGACAATACGTAAATATTTATTACCCTAGTCTCAGCAAGTGCCCATCCATTATGGACCTATTCATAGAAGAAAAAACAGTCGTTTTTTGACGTTTTTTAACAAATACAAGCCTGCTGTGCATTTTTGTTTTTTTTTCTTTGTTCCTAAAAATGATGAGAACATGCTGAAGCGAGAGTATATCAATTTAATAACAAAATAAAAAAAAAAGAATGCCGCTCAATCAATCGATAATCGGACCGCAGTGTGGCGTAAAGTTGCGGCCTTGCGGACTTGTCTACAGTAACCCAAAAATTGGTTTTTTTTGGCTAAATTTTTTTTGAGTGGATATTGAATTTAACGGTTTTTGAATTTTGAAATTGAAATTTATGAATTTAACGAAAATTCAACGCATAAAATTGCGCGCACCGCGATTGCAAATTGTCACGCGCAGGATTGCAGAAATATTTCGTCGAGGAGGCGGAGCCTGTTTTTTGAATTCGCGCCTCTCGCAAGGTGACAACTTTTTTAAACCAATAATAAAAATCTTTTCCACGATTTTATCAGTCCAATAAATGTTTTTCCACTGTTTTTATGGACAAAACCAGCTTAAATTGTTTTTAATGCATTAATTAAGGGTTTATCCAACAAAAAAAAACCGAAAAGAAAAAATAAGGAAAACTCGGCTCAGATTGGCCCGTTCACTATCAGTATTACGTATTCCCGAGTACGTGAGATGTCGTAAAATGGGTCTTGGCACGATCGGTGTTTGCAATGTAAATAATCTACAGTATCCCGAGTACTGTAGATTGTTTACAAGACCGATCGTGGTAAGACCCATTTTACGACATCTCACGTACTCGGGAATACGTAATATCTGTTTTTCTTCCGTATTTTTTAATATAATTAGTATTTTTTCTTTATTTCCTATTTGACGGGTCGCGCCACGATCCTATCGGCCCGAGCTATGTTTTTTTTGTTTTTTGAGTAAATTAGTTGGATTTTCAAAAATAATTTTTGAAAAACAACAATTTCTTCATGTTTTACAAAAAATTCTTGACAAATACTGAAACGACTAATTGCGTGCTTTTATATATATTGTTTTCATCAAAAATTGCATAAACTCGGGGAATTTTCTTCTCTTACATTAGTCGTTTTCCGCTTGCACGCCGATTATCGCAAAAATCGTGCCGATAGGTGCAAACTATGCGCCAGTAATGGCTATTCAATGGTTGATAGCCATTTTCAACGGCTAATAGCCATACCCTGCCTTTATTCGCTGCAAGTGCGCGCCATTTCGCAGGATTTTGTTCTGATTTTTTGCTTTATTGTTTTTAATTTCAGCAAAAATTGTCTTATTTTGCAAAAATGTTTCATTTTCAGAAAAAAAAAACGGCAGAATTGCGAAAAAACTACGACCTTGAAGGAGGTCAATTTGCAGACATGTTTCAATCAATTTTCTCGAGGAAAATTACATTTTACAAGTGTCAGTTTTTGATTCCCCCTCGATGCCACTCGAAAAACCTGAAAATGGAACACAAAGAAGTGAATTGCCAATTCGGACGGAAAAAAAATGGAAGGAAGGAAAGGAAAAGAACGTGAGTTATTTGTGTTTAGACAGTTCGAGTGTGCAGAAAAAGGCCAAATATCTATATTTGGGCGCGGAAAGCGAAATGCAGTTACGACGCTCGGCAGTTTTTGCTGTGAGACCTCGGAGCGTCGGAGAACTGAGTTTGCTCGGTAACACACCTTACCGTTCCTCGACCGTCATGGGTCTCACAGCGAAGAAAAAAACAAAACAATCACGAGTCTTTAATAAGCGAGGAAATAAAAACGAAATCAAATTGTGTAGTGCGATTTAGAAAGTGAATTACGTAGATTTCAATCTACGTCCCGCCCTTTTTTTAAACACCGATCTTTGCCATGTAGTAAAAAGTGTTTTAAGCAATTCATTTACGTCACAGAGGTCACGGCCTAGAAATTTATACACTTTTTTGAATTTTACAGTGTTTTTCCCACTATGCATCTGTTCCCCGAATGGTCAAACTTTGGTGTTATCGCCGCGGAAAAATGAATTGATATCAGTTGGCTGCTCTGGTGGAGCCACTGCGGCTACCTCGAGTTTGAAGTTCGGTCTCACAGAGAAAACGGTATTTTTGTATGTTTACACGTTTTTAGTCACTTTTAATTTTACTACCTGCGGAAATATCTCCAGTCAATCAAGTAAGTTCGTAAGTAACGATTAATTTTCAGGCGAAACCAACATTGGAACACCAAAAAGGAAAATAAGAATAAACTAACCTTGGAAAGTGTCGGGATGTGACGCTGTCGTCGATTGTCGAGCTCCCATCATAGAAGTCGCTGTTCGCTGGAAAAATGAAATTTATTTTTTTCAATTTGACGAACGAACGATAATGACGACGCTCCGATGTTCCACAGCGAAAAACTGCGGAAAAAAGTGAATTTGTTTGAAAATAAATAAATTGACATTCTAATTCGATTGGATCAGTGCTACTCCCCGCTATCAGTGATAAAGCGTGTGCGGAGTCTTGCCTGATGGAAGGCTGATAGAAAAAAAAAGGAGAAGGCAAGGTCAATAGCACTTTGAAACAAGTACGTGAACGAAGTACAGTACCAGGCCAAACATTTAATGTAGTTTTTTAGGGTATTTTGATTTCAATCGAGTTGCATAATGAAAACATTAAACCCCGCCCACGTTTGTGCGCGCGATTGAAGAGACGCAGACAAAAAAGATTCATGTTTTCAGGTTTCCAAATTATTTCATTTCACGTGTAAATTCAACGTGAAATGAAATAATTTGAAAACCAAAAGGAAAATCGCATAGCGTTGAGTTCAGCGGAGCGCGTTCGACCGATATGGCGGGCCGACAATAAACGTTTATCGAAAGTTGCCACTCCTTGCGAATACGTTATAGCAAAAAATGTCAACTCCAAATAAATAAAAGTGGAAAAAATCGATGAATTCTCGAGTTACAAGTTACCCGCCACTAACACTAGTGGCGGGGGGGGGGGGTGAAGACAGCAGTCAAAAGGTAACTTTGAGCGCCGATTCGATTGGGGTGGTAAATAAATACATGGTGTTCGGTTGGCAAATATACTACTTTTCATCCTCCCCGCGAACTCCTTCCCTCTCTTTCTTTTTTTTTCCTTGCTTCTGACGGGTGAAAAAAAGAAGAAGGGAGGAAAATATGTGATACACACTGAGACACGAGGCTTTTTTTCTCTTCGTGTGTTCGTGCGTTTTTCAGTGTTGACCCGAACAAAAATAATATATATCAAGAAAAAGAAGATGGAGAAGGAGAACAGATGATTTCTTTATCTTTTCTTTCTTTTCGCTAGTTACTTACTTCCCCAAGGTATCTCCATCACACATCGAGCGGATCATTGAAGTAATGGAAAATAAAGTGAATTCTAAAGAAAGATGGGAATTTCCGACACCTAATTGCCGATTAAAATGGAAAATTGCCACGGAATTCAGAACATCTGGCCGGGACAGTTACTCGGCAGCTTCGTGGCCAGTCGCCACCGTTTTCGGCCTTTTGCTCGGCAAACTGCCGGAAATTCCCAAATCGAGAAGAAAATCAGCTGGCAACGTCACCAAACCAAGGTGACCATAAAGAAGGAAGAAAAAGAGGATTAGTCAGATAGAGGAAAATTGCTCAGATTTTTCCGACTGGATTATGACTACATACATAGATTACATATTCGTCACATTGCCAGCGGCAAAACTGGCGTGCACCACGTTGACCACGATCTGTTATGGGTACTATATCAAGAAATCAACCTAATTGATAAAGGAGGATCAAGAGGACGAAAAGGCTCAAAATGGCTACAACGGCTGGATAAGCGTTAAATTAGATCGCGTAACAGTTCATTAAAACGAAACCGAGCCTGATCCTGAGGCAGAATGCACTCAGAAGAGACGGCTGATTGCCGAGCCACAGGTTTCAGCAGATCTGCGGGCTGCTGAAGAATGGCTCGCGAAAGTGCGTTCTTATGCAAATTCACATTTTTCGAAATGAGTTTTTGAGGACAAAAGCGTGATCTTTACTTGACAGTCGCCAGCATCCATTAAGCTCGGCAAATCGCCTAAGATTCCCTGAGCAAGAAGCTGATAAGCGACATGGAAATTGTTTTCCGGAAACTAAATATGTAAAATGCTAATTTTCGCATAATGGTGGAGAGAGGGCGTTCTCTGCGTCTCCACAGCGTAGAGCGTTCTGTCAAGTTTAGCCTAACGCGTGCAGAAGTGGAGACGGAGAGGCGCGAGACATTTTTTTCAAAAACGTAGATCCGAACACGCCGTGTACGGACTCACATCACGTCGGTACCTGGGACTTTATGAGTGGAAAAGGAAAAAATGAACGACGAACAGGGAAATGTGGATATTTAGAGAAAAAAAGTCTGAAAAATTGCTGTGAAAGACAAATGAAATGATAAACAACTGTAAATCCCGAAGGAACTGCTAAACTGATGCCAAACAACGCCAAACACAATTTTGAAAAATACGCAAAAGTTTACGCACAAACTAAGTCACAAAATGAGTCAACTAATTGTAACTTGTGGCTGTCTACTTTTGCACATAAATGCGGATACGGTCACTATTATCAATCCACCGGTGGAGCACCGGAACTTAGGCCATATAGAACTAGGTGAACAGGCAAAACACCGATGGATAATAACAAGTTTAAGTAACTTATCTGTGGTGCCGAAAATGAAGGAAGAAAACAAGTTGTAAGAAAACAACAAAACACTATATTTTCTATCGAGACGCAAACCTTGCCACGGGATTTGGCAGATCTGCCCAGGTCGGCAGCTTCTCGGCAATCTGCCAAAAATTCCCCGACTAGACACAGTCTTGCAGGGAACACATCCTATTAAAAATTAAATAAGAAAAGTAAGACAAAACGAGACACCTGGAAAAACAAAGATATACAGATGAAGACAAAACACATCCGAAAGTTGGTGATAATTGTACCTGCTTTTGTTCGTTTTTTTTCTCAGTTCCCACTCTCACTGATATCCTTTTGGCACGTGACGCCAAGGACGGATTTATGAAGAGAGAGATAGAAAGAGAGAGAGAGAGAGAAGAGAATGTTACGGAACACAAAAAACGGATAGCGATCGTTTGCAATGTGATCGTTGTTCTAGGCGGGAGGGCGAGACGAGCAGAGGATGTGATCATCAGCGAAAAACAAAACAAAGAAAGGCAAAGAAGAGGAATTACTAGGTCATGCAGGTATTTATCAAATCTACGTGGGCTTTGGAGGGCGTTCGATGTCAAACAAGGAACAACAAGGAAGACGGAAAAATAGGAGATTCAGAATAGAATTAAAGTTCAACATAATACATAAGGAAGAATCTAGAACTGTTTGCGTACCAACCGAGCAAAATGGAACGAAAATCCAAGAATTTATCCTATCATGATTGCAACACGGTGATTGCGTACTTTTTAAAATAAAAACGAAGACGCAAACACAGATTTCACGATCAGGATGATGGTAAAAGTACAGTAACCTTAGTCTAGACAAGTACTTCACACTTAAAGTCCACCGATACACACACACACACTTGAAACGACGACAATACATTTTCATTTTCATCCCGATCACAGAACAGCCGTGGATGTGGAATGAACTTTTGTTCATCATGCAAGCAGGAATTTCGAGTGAAAATGAAATGACTCACAGAGTTGGCACACGTTGCCGCGCGCCCTTCCGCCCTTCCGCGCGGAGGAGAAGAAGTGTGGGGGAGGAAATGCAAACAGTGTTGACATTTGAACGTCGCGTGGGGAATCAAAAAAAATGGAAGAAAGGAAGGGGAGAGAAAGTGAACGACCTCGGAGGACGAGAAAAGCTGCCATAGGGTGTAACAAAATGTGGCAGACAGACAGATAGACAAATATAGACAATTATGAACTAGGCGACCTTAAAATGGAAGTACATATTATGTGTTCACCGAGCAGGAGCGACAGGAAAACCGTTTTCCAAAAAGTATTTCTGCGTCTCCACAGTGTAGAGCGTTCCGCTCTGCAGGATTTGGCTAAACGCGTGCAGAAGTGGAGACGCAGAAGCCGTGTACAGCCTGACATCAGAGGCCATATCCATTAAACTGGAAAACGACAGGAAAATCGTTTTCCAGAACATGTTTCTCTGCGTCTCTCATCTTCACCATGCAACGAGAGGGGTGGTGGTGGTGAGAGACGCAGAAAAACAGAAAAGACATTTTCCGGAAAATGTCGTTTGACTGTTTCATTGGTGCCGTTCATATGAACCGCTGGTTTCGCTGCGGAACAGCGGAGCGTCGTAACTGAATTTCTCTCGTGAACACGTTCAGCACGGAAAATGGCAAAAAGACAACCAGGAAGAAAAGATGTGCACACCAAAGTTTAAGTGTCAAAAGAAGAAATCGATGGCGACGAGGAGGCAATAGGAAACTGACAGATTCAGAATGCCTGCCATAATTGAAGACGTGCGCTTGCGATCGACCTCGTTGCCGCCACCGCCACCGCCTCCTTCTTTTCTATTCTTCTCTGTTCGGTTCACAAGGGAAAGCTTGATGGAGAAGAAAATGATGATGGGTTGGTTATATGGTAGGGTCGACCTTGACAGGGAAATCATTTTTTGGCTGTTGTTTTTTTGCAGTTTATAGAATTATAAACTGCAGACCACAAAGAACGAAAATAAAGATTGTGTTTTGCCCAAAAGACGTTTTATAAATTTTCAGCGAAAAAATCGATTTTTCCCATTTTTAGCAAACATTTCGGCTCTGAAACATTTCAAAACTTTAGTGCATTTTTGCGTCGTGGGATTTGCATAAAACGAAAAAAAGAATTAAAGCGTGCGTTTCGGTGTCACTTGTGCAAACACCGCGACGCAAAAATGCACAAAAGTTTCGAGAAATTCATGAAAAATCAGATTTTTCGCTGAAATCGTAAAAATCAACTTCCTCAGCCAAATTTCAGAATTTTACGAATTTTTAGCGAAAAAATCGATTTTTCGCTAAAAATTTTGAAAAAAAAATCTGATTTTCTTGGCCAAATTCACGAATTTTACGAAATTTCAGCAACAATTTTTGCTCTGGGACTTTTCGAAACTTTGGTGTGATTTCGCGTCGCGGTGTGGTAAAAACACAAAAAATACATTTTTCGCTGAAAATTTGCAAAAATGCGAACACCGCGACGCAAAGTTGCACCACAGCTTCGACACGTCCCATAGACGAAATTTTCGCGGAAAATGGAAAAAAAAAATCGATTTTTTCGCTGAAAATTCTGAAAATTGGCCATAAAAACCCGATTTTTTTTTTCGATTGTTACGAAATCTCGTGGCGGTGTTTGCACAAAACGGCAAAAAAACGAATTGCGCGTGTGTTTTGGTGTCACTAGTGCGAACACCGCGACGTATAAATGCACTAAAGTTTCGAAATTTTCACTAAAAATTAGAAAAATAAGTTTTTTAGAAATTTTAGCGAAATAGTCGATTTTTTTGCTGACAATTCATAAATATCAGAAATTTGGCGAAGAAAACCAGATTTTTACGATTTTTTACAAAATTTTTAGCGAAAAAATCGATTGAATTTCGAAACTTCTGACATAAAATTTTCAAAACTGACAAAACCATTTTGTAGCTTTTAATACAAAACTAACGTGTACAAAAATTTACTTTTCTCTTCCCTCTCCCTCCCCAAACGTCCATCGAAAGTGAATCCTGCCTCTGCTAACCTTCCCCTTTCAGTCAAAAGGGTCAATGGCTTTGCTTTAGCGAAAACCGGTTCGAAGAAGCCATTCCTTTGTCCTTGCCATTGTCGTGTGTTACACAACAAGTCAAGAGAGGGGTCAACGTCTTCTGCCCCTTCTAAAACCCAAAAATAAAATGAAACAACCATCATCCACCTGGCCACCGAGACGGCCAGTGTAACACATGACTTTTCTTTCTTTTCCAAAACGTTTCGGTTTCTTTTTTTTCTGCAGTCTTGCACAGTGTTATCGTATTAGTTTGGAGGATGCTACTCGGTGTAGTCTAGGGAGTTAGGTTAGCAGGAGGCGACTAGAAAGTTGGTAAAATTGGATGGGAATATTAACGCTCTGCAATGTGGAGACGTAGACACGGCGTGTTGGGGACTACGTTTCAGAAAACTTTTTTGAGATCAAATTTTCGAGCGCCAATTCTCGCATCTCTGTGTCTCCATTTTTGCACACTTTTTGCTAGACTTGGCTGAACGCCACTGTCGAGACACAGACACATGCGAAAAGGTGCGAATTCCTTTACGTAGGTTCTAGCACGCCGTGGTAGAACGCTCGGCACTGTAGAGACGCAGAGAGTGCGTTAGGGCGCGTTTGTCGTCACGTAGGGTTGAGCGCGCCGTGTAAAAGGCCGGGAAAATGGGGTTTGTCGCTCTTTGCCAGGGCTTTTTCTTTCGGTTATCGTGCTTTGGTTCGGGTTAAAAGGTATTTGTCGGTAGTGATTTTCGGGATTTGAACCTTCCAAGGTCACGTGCATGAACCTTGTTTCCGGGAAAGCGGTTTTTTCGCTCTTTTTCAGGGGCATGTAGCGCTTTGTCTTTCGGTTATCGTGCTTTGGTACGGGTTTAAAGGTATTTGTCGTGATTTTCGATGTTTTTAGCCTTCAGTTGACAGTGAACAAACTGTCCGACAAACCTCTATGTCTGGCAAATGAAGTTTTAAGCGAATTTTTGATTTTTTTCGACATACAAACGCTTGAAAAATCACATTTTTTAAACGAAAAACTGCCTATGGAATTTTTTGAATCAGGGCAGGGGTTTTACGGTATTTACTTTGAAAGATCAGTCCTGGTTCAGTGAAGGGAAAAATTAGGACACTGGCTACTAAAATTTTGAGAAATCTGTGTGCAATTCCGAAAACGTTGATGACAAAACAATTGGGAAAACAAAAAAAAATTAGCGGAATTTTCATTTTTGCTTGAATTTTCAAAAGTACGCAAACACTGTGTCGCAGAAAAAACTTGCGTTTTCAAAATTCAATGAACATACAGGTAACACATGGTAACACATAAGTAACACATAACACATAACATACAGATAGCAAGGCGCAGCAAATTAAAGAAAAAAAGATCATAAATAAGCGAAAATGCTGACCGAGGCCGCCTTAAAGAAAAATGACAGTAATTAATTATCAAGCGTTTTTTTCTTGGACAAAAAACTAAACCATCAGCTTGTTTCGTTGAAAAAATGCCATCCGTGTTCGTTATCAATTAAAAAAAACGGGTGAAAAAAAAAGAGAAAAAAGACTCACTGCTCGCGGATAGTTTGACGTGTCCATCACCATTCGGCTCGGTTGTTCGTGCTCTTCTGAAAATTTTAGTTTTCAGCAGAATTGTCAACGTTTTTCACGGGGTGGGGAACAAGCTCCGCCCCTTTTGCAATTCAATTCAATTCAATTCAAGTCTGCGGCACCTTTTTTGGCATTATATAGACTATACAGTTACTGTACAGTACTTGTGTCGGAGACTTGCAAGGGGCGCAGCTTGTCCCCCAAGTTTTGGGATATTTCGAAACTCTTTTATCTTTGGCCGAAGCACCGAAACGTCGGCCTAGAAAAGCGTTCTTCCAATTCCTAGTCCCCCGCCACAAAAACTCACCTCGACCGCGTCCGCCCTGATCTGATCCGCCGAACACTCGACTGCGTAGAAACCACATTTTGCGCGGGATTTTGGTCTGAAAAGTGTGAGAATTTGAAAACAAACGTAAATGGTCAAACGCGCTTCGCTGAACTCCACGCTACACGATGCCCAGGATTTGAAATGTGGGCGGAGCCTAATTTGCTGGCGCGCCAGCAAACTTGCATGGCGCACTTTTGGTGCTTGCGCATTTTTCGACTCTCGCATTTTTTTTTAACTCAAAACGAATATTTCGAAATGGTAGCTGAACCGAATTCGACGTTCTTAGGCTTAAAAAATTTCTAAAGACCTTAGCTATAATTCCGTTGGAGCACACATGGGAAAAAATTAAGAAGTTATGTTTTTTTCTTCCGAAAAACATAAAAATGCGTCAAAATTTGAATTTCGCGCGAAAAAATACAGTGGGGCGGGGGTTTGCTCGGCTCCGCCCAATTTTCAAATCCTGGACACCGTGCGCTATGCGAATTTCATTTAGGTTTTCGTAAAAAAAAAATAGAGTGAAATAGAATAATTTGAAGAGCAAATTGAAAACCGCATAGCGTTGAGTTCGGGCCAAAAACAACAAAAAACAAAAATAACTTGCGAGGGGAAAATGTTTTGGAACTGTCCAGGGACAGAAAGCACTAAAAACGGAAGTGAACGGATGAATGACACATTCGGCCGGTCGGCGAATGGTCTTTTGAAAAAAAA
Organism: Caenorhabditis japonica; assembly: GCA_963572235.1. Lineage (NCBI taxonomy): Eukaryota > Metazoa > Nematoda > Chromadorea > Rhabditida > Rhabditidae > Caenorhabditis > Caenorhabditis japonica. Next base: position 16,499,518 of record OY754343.1, on the reverse strand, counting down.
AACACGTTTTTTTCTGTTTGAAACTGGTGGACTCGTAATTTTTTTTTCGAAACGCCACACTTTTCAACTAAAGATGACGGTTTATGGGATTTTGTGCATAACACTGAAAATGGCCTAATAGCTTTGTAAACAGGGGGGCACTACGGTATAGAACTGCTACGGAATAGAACTGCGCGGAATAGAATGGGCTGAAATGGAACTGTACTAAAAAAGAACGGCACGAAATAGAACTCAGGGACTCACAATGTACAACGAAATAATTCTTCGAGTTGTTCGAGCGGTTCTAGGTCGGTACCGCTTAATTTCAGGCGGTACTATTCCGTAGCAGTTCTATACCGTAATACCCCCATTTTAAGAGCACGGCCGGGCTGCCCCAAAAAGTTGAAAAATGGCTGAGAAATAGAAATTTGAGCAGTGAAAAGTGCCGAAACCTTAAAAAAAATCAAAAACACGAACAAATCTATCATGTTTTGACATTTGAATTCCGCGAACTCAATTCCCAGTTGACGAAATTTAGTAACTCGGGCCGTCTATGAATTTGCGTTTGGCGGTCGCCCCGCATTCGATGGCTACTAGCCTTTTTAAATGGCTACTAGCCGCTTTCCATGGCCATCTATAAACTGTACTTGCGAAAGAAGTTGGAGATTAAAAAGGCTAGTAGCCATTGAATTCAGGGTGTACGCTAAGTGCATTTGAACCATTCTCCGAATTCGATGGCTATTAGCCGTTTTTAATGGCTCTTAACTCTCAGGCAAGCTTCCTGAATTTACGGTGCTACCTCGGAATAGAACTGAAGTGTAATAGAACTGCAGCGATATAAAACTTGCTTCGCAATAGAACCGTTCGGAACAGAACTGTTCGGTAAAGAACTGTAGCAAAATAAAACTGTTTTGGAATAAAACTGTTCGGAATAAAACTGTAGCGTTTTGGAACTAAATTAGCAATGGAGCGCGATTGCATTGCTTGGCCGTCAAGGCGAGCCGAGAAAAAAATGATAAAAGTTTATGCAAAAAAACAACAAAACAAACAATTTTTGATGAATAGCTCAAATATAAAACTGTTGAAAAAATCACGCGCATGAGAAATTCCAATATTTGAATGAGCAAGCAATGCAATCGCGCTCCATTGCTAATTTAGTTCCAAAACGCTACAGTTTTATTCCGAACAGTTTTATTCCAAAACAGTTTTATTCCGATCAGTTTTATTCCGAACAGTTTTATTTCGCTACAGTTCTATTACGCGTCAGTTCTATTCCGAGGTAGCACCGAATTTACACGTCATTCTTCGGCACGGCGGCACGATATTTTAAGCTTTTTTCGGTGTCTTTTGCAGAATCATTGAGCAGTTTATTTGTACGTATAAATTGGGAGCAAAGCGGCGTCGAAAATGGAGGTCGGCTGCGTAAACAACCGAAAAAAAGGGGGTCGGGACAAAAAAAAACAGAGAGTTGAGAAAATTTGATCTAAAATTGGCGAGCGAGGAGTTCGAGAAGAACAAAATAGGTTTTTCAAACAAAAAATGTCATTTTTTTTGTGGCTAAAAATCCTAAAATTGAAAACCCTGAGGTAACTGCGCTCTATTGCTAAAATCCTGTGAAAAAAAGTTAAAAAAAGAACCAAAAAATTCAAAGCTGTCCAAAAGGAGTACACGAGGTGGAAAATGAAAAATTCAAACTCGTCCAAGAGGAGTAAACGAGGTGAAAAACAAAATAAATTTCAAATTCGTCCGTCCAAAAGGAGTACAAGAGGTGAAAAACCAAAAAAATCAAAGTCGTCCAAAAGGATTACACGAGGCCAAAAATAAAAAAATTCAAAGTCGTCCAAAAGGATTACACGAGGCCAAAAAAAAAAATTAAAGTCTTCCAAAAGGAGAACACGAGGTGAAAAACAAAAAATTCAAAGTCGTCCAAAAGGAGTACACGAGGTAAAAAACAAAAAAAAATCCAAGTCGTCCAAAAGGAGCACACGAGGCGAAAAACACAAAATTCGAATTCGTCTAAAAGGAGTACACGAGGTGAAAAATCGAAAAATTCGAAGTTGTCCAAAAGGAGTACACGAGGTGAAAAATAAAAAATTCAAAGTCGTCCAAAAGGAGTACACGAGGCAAAAAATACAACATCTCAATTCGTCCAAAAGGAGTACACGAGATGAAAAACAAAACAAAAAATTCAAAAACGTCCAAAAGGAGTACACGAGGTGGAGAGTTTAAAATTAAATTTTTACGGATTTTAACACTCTTAACAATTTTTCCCCCAAAAACCCCACTATTAGTTTTTTGAAAAATATAAACTTTAGCTTTAACGCGCCCGTAAACCTACACAACAGCTAAGCCCCGCCCTTTTTTCTGCCTGCTCATTAGAAACTTTTTATAGAGGAAAACTGAGATTAAAGCTGGCCAGGAAATTGATCCCCTTAATCTGTTTCTCTCTCGGTTTTGCTCGGAGAGATCAAAGAATTTTCACTTTTTTTTTGAAATGGGTCTCGCAGCGAAAAGGGTGGAGGTTGCGATTTATTTAAAATAGAAAAAAAAACAAAACAAAAAACTCGTTTTTAATATTTTTTCAAATTTTTCAAAAAAAAAATAGAATCTTCTCCACGTGTAGTACACGAGATCGCGGGAATTCAAAATGACAGTTTTAAATCAAAATTCGATACTTTCCTGCCACGCCAGTCTTATCAACAAACCACAGTCACATGCTCTCGCTCCCAGAGAGCAAAATTCAATGAAAACATGAAAAATGGGGTGCATTTCAAAAAAAGGTTATTTAGTTTTTGAATTGGTGCGGATAGAGGGAGAGAGAGAGAGAGAGAGAGAGAGAGAAAGAGAGAGGTGAGAGAAAAAAGACAAAGTAGAAAAGGAGGAAAAAGAGTCACTATGTGTGTGTGTGTGTGTGTGCGTTTATACATATTTGCGAGACGAGCGGAAATGTATATGTAGTGTTGACACGCGCTCACTCGATCACGTACTGATCGCGTTTTATTGATTTTTTTTTCATTTGTTTGCACCCACTGAGACGTCCGTCTAGAAATGAAAAATTCTCAAAAAATTCTAGAAAAACCAAAAAAAAGTGCAAAAAAAGCCAATTTTTAGAGTAAAAAGCTCAAAAAATGATCAAAAACCAAAATTTCAAAAAACGGGACTCGGCAATACTTCGGCCAGGATCCGGCAATACTCCGGCAACACATCAGCTATTTCTAATTTTGGAGGAAAAATAGTCACTGGTAAAAAGAAAACGGATTTGCTAGGGATTGGGCTTCTGTAAGGTTTCGGCAATACTCCGGCCTCACATCGGCCTGAGTCCGGCAGTACTCCGGCCACATATCGGCTAGATTAAATTTTGCTGGAAAAAATATCTAGTTTTTGAGAGTTTTCAATCCCCTGCGAAGTTCATAATGCCGCGTCCAAAGTTCAAAAAATTCCTGAAATCAGGAGTTTTTTGCGGTCCAAAGTTCCACAAAAAATCCCAGAAAAAACAGGTGGTGACAGTTGAAACCGGTGTTACCGTAATTGCTTCGCTGCGAGACCTTCTATGTTTAAACATGAATTTTCCCACAGTTGCTCAATTTTTTCTTTTTTTGCGGGAAAATTCAAGTTCAAACACAGAAGGTCTCGCAGCGAAGGAACTGCGGTAACGTCGGTTTCAACTGTCACCGCCTGTTTTTTCTGGGATTTTTTGTGGAACTTTGGACTGCAAAAAAACTCCTGATTTCAGGAATTTTTTGAACTTTGGACGCGGCATAACGTGATTCACAAAAAATGCTCAAAGTCCAAATTTTCACGAAAAAAGGGACTCTGGCCACACTTCGGCCTCATTCCGGCAGTACTCCGGCAGCACATCGGCTATTTCTCATTTTAGTGGCAAAATGGTCACTGGCACAAAGAAAACCGATTTTCGCTAGGGATTCGGCGTAAACAGGACTCCGGCTACACTTCGGCAGTACTCCGGCATCACCTCAGCTATTTCTCATTTTGATAAACACACTGTGACAGGCAGAAAATAAATGGATTTTTGCTAGGGATTGGCCTTCGGTAGGGCTCCGGCAGTAATTTGTCCTGACCCCGGCCATACTTCGGCCTGACTTCGGCAATAATCCGGCCACACATCGGCAATTTTTCATTTTTGTGTCTAAATGGTCACTGGCACAAAAAAAACTGATTTTTGTCATTGATAGGGCGCGGTTGGACTGCGGCAACATTTCGCCGTAACTCCGGCAACACTCTGGCAATACCTCGGCATAACTCCGGTTTTACTTCAGCCGAACATCTGCCTAGATCACGTCAGTGGCACAACGAAAACAGTTTTTCGCTAGGGATTCGGCGTCAAAATGACTCCGGATACACTTCAGCCAGACAACGGCTTGACTCCGGTAATACTCCGGTCGGACTCCGGCAGCACCTGGACCATTTTTCAGTTCAATGGCAAAACGGTAACTGGATAGAAAAAAAAAACGAAATTTTGCCACTGACAGACCCAAGATAGCACTCCGGCAACATTTCGGCTGACTCCGGCCTTATTCCGGCAGTACTCCGGCAACCCATCGGCTATTTCTCAATTTAGTTGCAAAACGGTCACTGACTAGAAGAAAACGGATTTTTTGCCTCTGACAGACCCAAGAAAGGTCTCCGGCAACATTTCGGCTGACTCCGGCCATACTCCGGCAATACATCGGCAATTTCTCATTTTGGTGGCAAAAATGTCTAGTTTTTGAGCATTTTTGAGCCTCTGAGAAATGCATAACATGATTCACAAAATAACTCTATGAACTCGAAAATGTTCAGAAATTCCCATTTTCAGAGTTACGAATCTAATTAGGCTTTTTTTTTGCGAAATTTTTGTTTTTCGAACATTTTTTGTGAATCACTTTATGTATTACTCATGTGTTGAAAAATGCTCAAAAACTAGAAAAAATTGCCTTCAAAATAAAAAAATTGCCAATAGATAGTCGGAGTCAAGCCGATGCCTGGCCGAAGTTTTTGACAAAGATCATTGTTTTTCTGTCAGTTACTGTTTTGACACCAAAGCTATGTGTGGCCGGAAAAAAAGCAAAAAGTGATCAGTTCATTGCCGAAGCCTGCCGAAGTCAGCCGATGTACTGCCGGAGTCTGTCCATAGGCTTGTTTTTGACAAAAGCCTTTTTCTCTCTGCCAGTGATCGTTCTGACATTAAAATGAAAAGTAGCCGATATAAAGCCGGAGTCAGCCGGAGTGTAGCCGAAGTGTTGCCGGTGTCAAATTTTTACGAAAATTTGATTTTTTGATCATTTTTTAAGCTTTACAATGCTAGTGTTTTGGATTTTATTTCATTTATGCGTGTTTTGTTAAAGTTTTGTGAACATTGTCAAGCCGAAGTAGTGCCGGAGTCAGCTGAACTCAGCCGAAGTGTTGCCGAAGTCCAGTTTTTACGAAAATTTGGTTTTTTGATCATTTTTTGAGCTCTACAATGCTAATTATTCAAATGTTATCCTAAATTTTGGATTTCCGGATAATTATTGTTAACATGCCGGTGTATTGCCGAAGTCAACCGAAGTGTTGCCGAAGTCCAGTTTTTACGAAAATTTGGTTTTTTGATCATTTTTTGAGCTCTACAATGCTAATTATTCAAATGTTATTCTAAATTTTGGATTTCCGGATAATTATTGTTAACATGCCGGTGTATTGCCGAAGTCAACCGAAGTGTTGCCGAAGTCCAGTTTTTACGAAAATTTGGTTTTTTGATCATTTTTTGAGCTCTACAATGCTAATTATTCAAATGTTATCCTAAATTTTGGATTTCCGGATAATTATTGTTAACATGCCGGTGTATTGCCGAAGTCAACCGAAGTGTTGCCGAAGTCCAGTTTTTACGAAAATTTGGTTTTTTGATCATTTTTTGAGCTCTACAATGCTAATTATTCAAATGTTATCCTAAATTTTGGATTTCCGGATAATTATTGTTAACATGCCGGTGTATTGCCGAAGTCAACCGAAGTGTTGCCGAAGTCCAGTTTTTACGAAAATTTGGTTTTTTGATCATTTTTTGAGCTCTACAATGCTAATTATTCAAATGTTATCCTAAATTTTGGATTTCCGGATAATTATTGTTAACATGCCGGTGTATTGCCGAAGTCAGCCGAAGTGTTGCCGAAGTCCAGTTTTTACGAAAAATTGGTTTTTTGATCATTTTTTGAGCTTTACACTGCTAGGCTCTTAAGAAAGAGAAAAAAAACACGAAAATATAAAAAAACAGAAGCTGGTGCAAAAATTGTCTCGTTTCTCACACACACACTTACAAACTTCCGGGGCGGCCTAAAAAGCAAGAAAAAAGGAAGAAAAATACACGGATTCGATTAGTGAGCTCGAACAAAAAAGTAAAGTTGCCAGAGGCAAGACACACACAAAAAAGGAGAGAGACGTAGACGAAGAAAGAGTCGAAAAACAAACAATTTCCCTCTTCTTTTTTTTTTTCGTTCGCGCCTGCTCTGTTATCATCTCTTATCACGTGTCTCGTCAGCCGACGGAGTGATAGACGGATTAGCCACGCCCCCTCTCCCCTTCGGTGGAACATATGATGGGGAAGAGCAGGTGGTAAAGAGAGACAGACAGAGAAAAAAAGTGCGATCAGAGAACTCCTCGGCCATACTCCGGCAATACTCCGGCAGTAATTCGAAGATGTTTCATTTCGGTGGCAATAGGGCAGTGTCACTAAGAAAATGTATTTGGACATTGCTTGGGACTTGACACGTCTTCAGCAACACTTCGGCTTGACCTCGGCCGAACTCCGGCAATACTCTGGCAATAAGTTGACGCTTTTTATTTTGGTGGCAAGAAGGCAGTGGCACTAAGAAAAAGGGTTTTGACATTGATTGGGGCTCGGCACTTCTCCAGCAACACTTCGGCTTGACCTCGGCCGAACTACGGCAATAGTCCGGCAATTTTTTAGAAATGTGAGAAAAAACGTCAAAATTTTACTGATAATCGGAATTTGAGATTACTGTCCAAAGAAATGACAACATTGAATGTGATTACACATTGGCAAGACCTCGGCCTAACTCCGGCAATACTCCGGCAATTCCCCGATCATCTTGAATTTTGTTGTCAGAGAGCTCAAAATGATTTGAGAATGAGAAATTTAAGTAAAAAGTGGGTAGAAATTGACAATTTCGCAAGTGGCCGTACTACGGCAAGACCTCGGCCTAACTCCGGCAATACTCCGGCAATTTCTTAGGAATGTCAGAAAAACTTCAAAAGTGTTTTCTGAGGTTACGGCTGTAAGGCACATTAATTTAAAAAATGATCGCATATCGGCCAGACCTCGGCAGTACTCCGGCAGTACTCCGGCAATACCTCGGCAAAGTGGAAATTTGGGTTAAAAGAGCCTGGAATTCTAGATTTTTAAGCGCAAAAAACAATTTTTTTTGTAGAATCGTCTCAGAGCAAATAAATTTTTTTTCCTTTTTTCCCGTTTCTTTTCCTAGAAAATTCTCTCCCAGCCTAATTAGGTTTTTTTTTGAGTACTTCAGAACCCACGGAAGGCAAACAAACGGCGGGAAAAATACGTAATTTCTGCGTCTCGCTCGTCGACGGAAAACTGCACTTTTGAGGCGGGAAAATGGGAATTTCGGCGTAATTAATGTTTGCATATCTTAATAGAGCAAAAATAGAAAAAAAAAATTTTTTTCTTTCAGACTGAAATTGTTTTTTTTTCAAAATTTTTTTTTCAATTCTATCGCGCAAATGTTCAATTTCTGATCTAGTATTAGCATAGAAACCCTAAAACCAACAAAAAACCTCAAAATAAACTACAAAATCGGAAAAAACGATAAAAACCCATAAACAGTGCTGCAAACGCGCTCTACCGCTAAAAGTTCTCATTTTTGCTTCATTTTTTGCACACTCTTACATGACGTCAGCAGTGTATGTTTAATCTATGTAGACGTAAAGCGAGAATGAAAAAACGATGAAAAATTCAACAGCATTAGAGGAATATTGGATTTCAGTAATTTTTTTTATTTTTTGAGAAGCGAAATCGCGTTAAAATGAGAAGGAAACTTTTAAGTACTTTAATCTTGTCACAAACTCTAAAAATGAGTTCAAAAAGAATTCAAAAACCGAAGAAAAATCGATAGATTTGACGTTCTACAAAAATTGGCACAACGCCAAAAAAAAATTTCCGTTCGATTTTTGACCGATTTTTGAAAATTTTTGGATTTTTTCGGTTGTCTTTTGCATAACTAGACCGTTTTTGAACATAAAAATAAAAAAAATTACACAAAAATTTGAATTTGCCGCCACCTGCCACGGCCATGACGCGAAATCTAGGCCACCGTTATTTTTGGTCAAATTTTGGAATTTTTCGGATTTTTTCATCTCTTTCGGTTATTTTCAGCCCTACTACAGCAATTTTTCACAAAAAAAAACACAAAATCACTCAAAAATTTGATTTTGGCGCCACTTTCCACGGCCACAAAGCGGAAGCTAGGCCACCGTCAATTTTTGACCGCCTTTAGAAAATTTTCAGATTTTCTCTTATTTTTTGGGTAGTTTTAGCCCTACTACATCTTTTTTTAACGAAAAAACTTTTAAAAATGTGCAAAAATTTGAATTTGGCGCCACTTTCCACGACCACAAAGCGAAAGCTAGGCCACCGTCAATTTTTGACCGCCTTTTGGAAATTTTCGGATTTTTTTTTCGGCTATTGTTAACCCTGCATTTTTTGACAAAAAAATTCAGAAAATGTGCAAAATTTGAACTTTGCGCCATCTGCCAAGGCCACCACGCGAAAGCTAGTCCGCCGATAATTTTAGACCGATTTTTGAAAATTTTCGGAGTTTTTCGGTTGTCTTCTGCAATAATAGACCGTTTTCGAACATAAAAATAAAAAAAAACTACACAAACGTTTGAATTTGGCGCCATGGACGTGGCCGCCACGGCCACCAGGATAAAACTAGTCCCCGGTCGATTTTAGGGTTATTTTTAGCTCTTTTTGAATGAAAATTAGATTTTGAGCATTAAAAACGTTTAGTATTAATTGAAAATAGAAAATAACAAAAAAAAATATTATTTTTTCATTTTTTTTTTATTTTGAAAAAAAAATTGTTTCCAACAAATTTTTTTTCCACTCGAAAATTCCATGAAAAGGGGAACAAATTGAGTGTGCTTTTAGAACTTAAAGTGCACCAATTTCCGCTAGCGAACAATGAAAAAGGGCGCATAATGATGCAAGTGCGCTCTATTAATAATGCACCTTAAAAATCGAGTTTTCAATGGGAAATTGCTCAGAAAACGGAAGGCGGGGGGGGGGGGCTTTGGAAATAGAAAAAAGGACGGGGGATATCGATTGGGGAAGGGAGCGACGCGGGCGGGCGAAGAACAAAAAAAGAAAAATATCCAATTTTAATTCGAAAAAAAAAAATTTTTGCGCAGCTTTGAGTTCGTTGTGTGAAAAGAAGAAGAAGAAGAAGGCATTCAAATGGGGGATATGTACGTAGAACAGGAAAATGGAGAAAAGAAAAAGAAAGAAAAAGGAGAAGATGTGGTAAGAGTAAGAGTGCCGAGGAGAAGAAGAGCGGAGAAGAGAGCATTAGAAAACGAGGCGTGCTCGTCACGTGGGCAGAATTTGAGATTGTTTTTGGAGGCAGAGAGTTCTAAAAACTGGCTCCGAGCCAACTCCACGCGCGGCAAATTAAAAAAAAAAACAACATTTGAAAATTTTTCAATGTTTTTTGCAAAATTTTTGCCAATCGGTACTCGTATGGGTGCGTGGGTTCGAATCCCACTTCGTGCAGATTTTTTTGCAAATTTGTTGTTTTTTTGCTGCTGCTATTTTGAAAAATATCTATTTTTAAAACCCCTTTCCTTTCTTCATGCTTGAAAACTTCAAAGTTCACAATGCACATCTAAACTCGAAAAGCCCACAAAACCGAATTTTATGTGTTTTGTAAAAAAAAAAAACTCAACATGTTAGCTCTCTAAAAACTCATAAAATGCATGTTCATACAGCATTTCGCGTCCGTCCATCCTTCCGTCAGCCCATCCGTCCCTACGTCCGTACGCACCGCCATCACAACTCCCAAGGGGATTTGTTTGAAAGTACTAGTTTTCACGCAAGCTCACATCGCAACGAGCCGCGTCAATTTCTGATGATTTACAACCAATTCCCAGGAGATAACGCATGTTGAGAAGGGTGGGATAGTGCAAAAAGGATCTGCACGAAGTGGGATTCGAACCCACGCACCCATACGAGTACCAGAACACCCAGGTGACCTCGAATTTGAGGCAAGCATGTCGCTTGAGTCTGGCGCCTTAGACCACTCGGCCATCCGTGCGTGTTCGTCAGCGGTTGTTGTTAGCCGTTAAAAGAGTGATGGAGAGTGGACAATGTGAGCGGGCAGGTGGCGATGGAGTGTGTTAATATTTTTGAAAATGTAAATTTTTACCGGTTTTTCTCTGACAAGTTTTAATAGCATGCAAGAAAAGATGATTGCGAACATTTTAAGTGCTTGCGCGATTAAATCGGATGAGAAATAAAAAAGTTATGGGCAATTTTCGAAAAAAAAATTTGTTTTTTTTTTTTTGAAAATTTAGAAATTTTTTTCCACTTCCATTTGCTTTATAGATAGCTTCGTAAACACAATTACACCAAATATTTTAAGAACCGGACCGCCTGGAAAATTTTAAAGGTGCTACCTCGGAATAGAACTGAAGTGTAATAGAACCGCAGCGATATAAAACTTGCTTCGCAATAGAACCGTTCGGAATATAACTGTTCGGTAAAGAACTGTAGCAAAATAAAACTGTTTTGGAATAAAACTGTTCGGAATAAAACTGTAGCGTTTTGGAACTAAATTAGCAATGGAGCGCGATTGCATTGCTTGGCCGTCAAGGCGGGCCGAAATATAAAAGATAAAAGTTTATTCAAAAAAACAACAAAACAAACAATTTTTGATGAATAGCTCAAATATAAAACTGTTGAAAAAAGCACGCGCATGAGAAATTCCAATATTTGAATGAGCAAGCAATGCAATCGCGCTCCATTGCTAATTTAGTTCCAAAACGCTACAGTTTTATTCCGAACAGTTTTATTTCGTCACAGTTCGATTTCGCTACAGTTCTATTCCAAAGCGAGTTCAATTTCGCTACAGTTCTATTACGCGTCAGTTCTATTCCGAGGTAGCACCGAAAACTCGATTGAAAACATAATAAGTATTGTCGGCCCGCAAAAATGGTCAAACGCGCTCTGCTGAACTCAACGCTGTGCGATTTTCATTTTGGTCTACAAATTATTTCATTTCACGTATAAATGCAACGTAAAATGAAATAATCTGGAAACCAAAATGAAAATCGCATAGCGCTGAGTTCAGCGGAGCGCGTTTGACCATTTTGGCGGTTCGACAATAAGTAACTTTAAGATTAAGATACAAAAATCAATATTTCCTAATGGACCTATTCAAAGTACTGTAGAAAAACGGAAAAAATGACAAAAAACTGGGAGAAAACTCGGAAAATGCTCCGATTGGTCTGAAATTTTGGGAGAAACTGTCAAAAATGGTTCCGGACTTTCTCAGAAAAATTTGGACCGAAATATCGATTTTAGAAAATTTTCAGAAAAAAAATCAATATTTTTTAAAATCGATATTTTGGTCCAAATTTTTCTGAGAAATTCCGGAAGCATTTTTGACAGTTTCTCCCAAAATTTCAGACCAATCGGAGCATTTTCCGAGTTTTCTCCCAGTTTTTTGTCATTTTTTCCGTTTTTCTACAGTACTTTGAATAGGTCCATAACCAAAAACAAGAAAAGAAAATGTGCCAGCACCTCCTCCGAGCGACCAATCACGTTGGAATTCACACGGTAATTAAGCGCCGCTCACACATCGTCTAGCGTGGTTAATGACAGCTGGATGGCAACGAAAGAGACACAAACAGCCAGTACCCACGCGGAATCGAACTTGCGGGTGTGGCAACGGCGAGAGATTTTCGGTCGAAAGTGTTAGCCACTGCGCCACACGAGTGCATTCTTCATGCAAGCCCAGCTGGCGTTTATAAATGCGGGGGAAACGAGACGCACGCGCGAGCGTGCGTGTGGCCAAATATTGTGTGTTCCTGAGACGCTTGAAATACAGTTACGACACTCCGATGTTCCGGTGATCAGATTAGGTGCCGCAGTGAATAATTTCTAGTGTTTGTTTCGCTATAGAACTCTTAATACTGTTGGCAATCTCTCTATTTGTTATTAATCCGCGAAAGGGAAAGAAAATATGAATGTTGTAGCGCGATGAATTTTGTAGTTGGTCTACATTGAAAGTGAGAAAAAACGTGGTTTAATGATAAGGGCGGGCGTATAAAAAGGGCAGTGATCGCTCTAAATATTTAGATATTTTCTTTCAACGATTTTTACGGTTCCAGAATGCCCGACTACAAGCTCACTTACTTTGATATTCGTGGTTTTGGAGAACCCATCCGCCAACTCTTCCACCTCGCCAACACTCCATTTGAAGACATTCGCCTCCCGTTCCAAGACCAATTGCCCGGCAAACAGACCCCACAATGGCTGGAGATTAAAAAAGGTTAGTACCACCTTTAAATGCGCTCTATTCTACTTATTCAGCTCTCCCATTTGGCCGCCTTCCCGTGCTCACAGTCGACGGTCTCGACATTCCCCAATCGGCCGCAATTTCTCGCTACCTTGCCAAAAAATTTGGCTTCGCTGGCAAGACTCCAGAAGAAGAGGCATGGGTGGACGCGATCGTGGACCAGTCCAAAGACTTTGCCGAGCAATTCCGTGCCCTTATCTACGCGACAAAGCTCGAATTTCCAGAAGCCGAGATTCAAAAAATCCGCGAAGAAACTTTTATTCCTGGCAGAGACCTGTGGTTTTCAATTCTCGCACGACGATTGACATCTAATCCTTCCGGTTTTCTGGTCGGAAATGGATTAACCTGGGCGGATTTGTCGGTGGCTGATAATTTGTACACCCTGGAGGGCTGGGGGCTGCTTGGCAAGGAGCACGGAGAACTGATAGAGTATCGAAAGAGGATTTATGCGCTGCCGGAGCTCAGGGAGCATATTGAGAAGAGACCAGAATGTTCTGTTTGATTTTTTTTGTTTGCAAATAAAAAATTTCCCGCGCAAAAAACCCGAACCCTAGCCTTGTGATTGGCGGGCAGCACACATGTGAAATGCGCTGGATGTATAGTGCCGTATTTGAATCATATCGTGCATTTATGTAAATTAGGCTCTAGATATTTAATAAATCCGCGTCGTTTGATTAACGTTTACACATTTTACTAATTCAGCCACAAAAATCACGAAATTTGGAAGAGCTGAAGTACAAAAATCAGTTCCGTTACAAGAAAAAAAATTGTAAGAAAAGTGAAAAAAAAGCAGGGGCAAAGCCGCCAAATGTCACAGGCTTGTGTATATACATTCAATTTATTTTCTTTAATGCAAAAAATAAATAAAAAGTTATTATATACCGTCCACTGGACCAAAAGGACGACATGATTAAAATACGGACACTATATGCATCCACCGCATTTCACCTGTGCATTGCTAACAATTCCCCCATCAAGACATCAAAAGCAGTGCTTGAATGGCGGTTATAAAACAGCGGCGCTCGTTTTTTGTTCTCTTGGTGGCCGAGTGGGTAGCATTGCTGCCCACCAGTCACAAGACCCGGGTTCGAGTTTGGTGGTGGTAAAATTTTTTTGCATGCGTTTTTTGTTTAGCACAGTATATAGTCGGCGAATACATCATCAACCTCGCTCTACTGCAAAACTCCTGTAAAACAGTGTTGCACTTGCAAGACTAACTCGAATTCTAGTTGTTATACTTCTTTTTAACGGAAAACACGACGAATTGCAGGTAAAATTTGATTTTTCGATTCAAAAAAGGCGCACTACACTGTTGAAAATTGAAAAGTGCCGTAGAGCGAGGCTGATGATGCATTCGCCGAGTATATCTTTTACCTAAAAAGCCGCTTGAAATTTCGATCTTATCAAATTTTTTTTGTTAATTTTCATAAAAACGTTCAAAATCCGTCTAAATTTGGCCAAAAATGCAAGAGCAAGTGCGCTCCATTGTTAATTAACGAATTTTTTTGATTTTTTCGGTAAAACAAAAGGATTTTTGGCTTGTTTATTAAAAACATTTTCAAGCCCAATTTTAATGCAATTTTTCAGATGTAAACCTCTTTTTTTTTTTTGACAAAAATGTATTTTTTTTTTCTTTAAAAACTGGAAAAATAAAAATGCGATTGCATGTGTATTCTGTGGATTTTGGACAAAAATCTATTTTTAATTTTTTCAATCTAAAAAATCGAAAATCAATTTTTCTTGACCTTGATTTCAAATTAAACACCTTTTAGCAGGCAATTTTGGTATAAAAACAACATTTCGAGCAGTTTTTTCAAAGGTAAAGCACGGTAGATCAATTGCACTTAACAAAAAACGCATGCAAAAAAATGGACCACCACAAAACTCGAACCCCGGTCTTGAGACTCGCGGGCAGCAATGCTAACCACTCCACCACCAAGCCTTGTCGGTTGAGCGCGGCTTTATAAACCCCCTTCGTGATAGTTTGACGTTGCCTTTATGGCCTAGTGGTTAACACTGATAACCACCAATCACAAAGCCAGGGATCGGGTTTTGCGCACTGCAACTTTTTTTTGTTTTTTTTTTTTAATTTTCTTTAATAAACCGTTTATTCAGATCAATAACCACTTTTAAAAATCAATAAATTACTAATGAGGGAAAAAATTGTCAAAAAATGCAAGAAAAAAAAACAGAAAAAAACGTTCAAATTTCCAACTTTTGCACACCATTTTTCACGTCGTCCGGCGTGGTGCTGAAGCCAGAGTCTTTGCCCTGAAAAAAAAATATTTTTTCCCGTAAAAATTTAAATTTTCTTAGCAATTCTACCTCTTCCAGCACCGTCATTCGCGACGTGTTAAACTCGTCCGTCAACGTGTTCGAGCTGCCGCCGCCACGTGGCATTTCCACGTCATCCTCGTCGCGAAAGTTTTTCGTCTCGTCCTGATCGTCGTCGTCTTGGTGGTGGTGGTGGTGTTGGTGTGGGTGGTGGAAGGACGTGGCCGTTGCCGCTCCGGCCGCGGAAGAGGTGGCTTGGGAAATTTCAAGCGGGGCCATGGTGGAGACGTTTAGAGGGGTCAAGAATGACACGTCAGAGGTGGGAACCAGCGATTCGCCTAAAAAATGCATGTTTTCAAGTTGAACGGTGTTTGCGGACCCAAAACATCATATTTGACGCGCAAGTTTTTTTGCCTTTTTTTGTATTTGTTTTGTAATTTGGTGAAAATGCTTTAAAACTGACATACGAAGCGCTAAGATGCCAAACATTTGCGAGATTTTATGTGTTTTTTTTTTTTTGAAAACTGCCTAAAAATCGACGCTCTAATGCGAAATTTGGTTAAAATGCAAAAATGCGTACCCGGCGCCAGAATTGACGACAATTGAACCAAAAGTGATATATAGGTTATTTCCAATAGAAAATATAGCAATATGGGTGTCAAAACTCATGAAAAAGCTTAAAAAAAGCAAATTTCGTCAAAAAAAAAAAAGAAAAATAGGAGATCTTAAAAAATTTTTTTTTTGAAAAATCGAAAAAAATAAATTTTTTTTTACTAAATTTGTTTTTAATTTTTATGAAAAATACCACAATATGGGTGTCAAAACTCATTTAAAAAAGATCCAAATTCAATAACTAACCAGCTCCACCCCCAGCAGTGGTATCCATGGCCGAAGTGGTCGGCGTGTTGGAAGACGAGATAGGCGGCATTGGAGCGCCCATAAACGAGTATCTTTGTGGCGCCGCACCCCCACCATTCCCAGAAAACGAAAACATTGGCTGAAATTGCGGAGTCGTCTGAAACGCGTTGCCAAACGGCGCGAATCCCGAAGAGGCGGTCATCTTCAACGCCTGCTCGCACTCTTGCCACTTTTTCTTGTAGATTTCGCATTTGCGCGTCTCCTTTTCCAATTTCTGGTTGGTCTGGATTAAAATCTTCACCAAATCGTCCTTCTCTCGCTCCAACTCTTTTATGTGTCGCCCGTCCAATCTTTGCATTCTTTCATAAGTGTTTAGCTTTTGTGCGTAGTGCGCTCGGATTTTTCGCTTGATATCTTGATAGTTGATGCTCTCACGGTCAGTCGATTGCTCTAGCTCCTCCTCTTCGTCAGTTTTTACCTCCTCTTCTTCTTCTTCCTCTTCCTCCTCTTCTTCTTGCCGCTGATCCCGATGGCGTCTCCGTTGGTGTCGCTGATAGCCGATTGGCGATGTGTTTTCGCTACCGTACTCTGATGTTTCCCATCTTTGGTGATGATGGGGATGATGGTAGGATCGTGATGACGTCATCATCGAGGACGATGACGTCATCGGGTTGTTGTTGGAACGGCGACCTCGTGACGGCTCGTGACGGTAGTTGTCGACGACGTAGGTGCGGTTGCTGCCGGATGGGGCTGGAGGGTCTTCGATGCATCTGAAAGAGTTATTTAATGTTGATAGGTTACAGTTATTGATTTTGGGAATTTTTGATTTTTTGAAAACAATTTTTAAAAATATGTTCATTTTTATAAAATTTCTATTTTTTACACAATTTTACTGCTATTTTTTTTAACTTGAAACATATGCAAAGGTGCTCTAGAAAATTTGTTTTAAAAAAAGTTTTGAAAAAATTGTTTGCTTTTTTTCTGTTTTCCCAATGTTTAGTCTCCAATTTTCTAAATACAAAAACTACAAAATTTCATGAAATAAACGAAAAAATACTAGAAAATATCGATCGATATAAAAAATTGAATTTTTTTTTGGAAAATTTTTATTATTATTATTTTTTTAATATGCAAATTTTGACACAGCTTTCGCTTTATACACTTCATACTTATACACAATTTTCGGCTATTTTTTTAGCTCAAATTAATGTGAAAATGTGTTCAATCTTTAAAATTTTTGGAAAAACAATTTTTTTTTGAAATAAAATTTTTTTTTTAATTTTTCTATCGTTTTTGTTACTATTGGTTTTTTGTTTCATTCCAAATTTTCTAAAACCATTTGTTCTGTCTGCGTCTCTTCAAATATCACGGTGTTCGAGTGATCGTGCACAAATAAGGGGGCGGAGTTGAAAACACAATAATGCGCTCAATTTGGAATTTTAACGAATTTTTGGTTTTTACCGTTTTTTTTTTTTGGATTTTAGTCATTTTTTGATTATTTCCAGATGGGAAGCTAATGGGAAACTCATTTTTAGCCGAGAAAAAAAAAATTAAAAATTTTTTTTTACATTTTTAAATTTTTTTGAATGTAAACTAACTCGAATAATTCAAGTATTACAAAAATTTGCTTTTAAAAATCAATTTCTTAAAAAAACGCCCAACAAAGACCTATAAAAGCTTGGCCTAAAAATACATAATTTGTCAATGGAGCCCATTTCCATCACTGGCACTCAATTTAGTCGATTTCTCACCAGAAACACAGTTATTCTTCCTAGATTTACAAATATAATAGTGTAATGAGGCTCTGCGAGCCTCACAACAGGGGGGAAAAAGAAGAGAGTAAAAAATCATAAATCCACGTTTATGGTGGCTCTCCCACCACTAAAAATCTCATAAAACCGGCCACATGTGTTTCGCATAACTCGAAAAACAAAAAAAAAACTCACTCTCCAGGACAACTTCTCGGACCTTTTGGCATCTTCCTGGTCGACTGCGAGTGATAGGCGGCGGTGGCCGGAAGCATACTGTCATCGTGGAAACGGGCGGCTCCGCGCGCCCGAGACGATGATGGGCGGTACGAGCGGCGGGATTGGTCACGGTCCTGAAAGGGGAATTGGTTAGAAATGGAAACAAAGTTTTTTTGTGTTTCAATATTTTTTCGAAAAAAAAATTTTTTTTTTTGAAATTTTAGAAAAAATTTTGAATTTTTTTGAAAAAAAAAAAAAATTTTTGTCGCTAATTTTTCTGAAAGTTTGTGAATTTTAATAAAACTCAGATCATAATCAATTCTACGTTAAAAAATGACCAAAATCCAAAAGAAAAAACTAAAAAAATTCAAAATTTTCGCAAAAAAAATTTATTTCCAAAATTTTTTTAAAAATTCAAAATTACATCAAGAATTAACTGATAGTTTCCAACGGTTTGCTAACTTTGAACTTAATTGAAAACTATACTTTGATTGCTAAAAAATAGATTTGAACCTTAATGAAAATTTTTTTAAAAATTCAAATTTTTGAAAAAAAAAACGATTTTCTAAATTTTTTTCAAGTTTTTTTTTTCAATTTTTCTGCACAATAAAATCAAAAGTTTCTAATAAAAAACACTTTTGCACACAATATACAATAGAAAAAGATTAAAATTAAAAAAAAAATTTTTTCCAAAATTTATAAAAAAAAAATTTTTTAATTTAATTTTTTTTTTGCTCCAAATTAAACATCACAGTATCAAGCTTAATAGAGCGCATTTTCTAAGCTGCAAGAACAACAAAAAAAAGCCTTTCCAACTGCATAGCGGCTCAAAAACACAAGACCAACCAACTTACCATCTGCCCATTATCATTACCATTGTCGTCCTCACCACGGCTATGCGATTTTTTGTGGCCAAACAGGTTGCGGAACAGGCTTGCCATCACAGTAGTTCTATAATAAAAGAAAAATGAGTGGAAAATAGGAAATAAAAAGTCAATGAGACGACGAGCTGGAGGGGTGGGGTGTGGTAGGAGGCGGGGCAAAAAAAAAGGTATTGGTACATTGTTTGCCGTCAAGTGGACACAAAAAGATAGTATACACGATACTAGGAAGACTAAATAGAAGAGAACAACCACTCGAATACACCCATGATACATAGTGAACAACGTGTTCAAGTGGGGGATAATGATTGTGTCTAGGTCTTAGTTTGGGTTAAGAAACTATGATGGAATGGAGGGAAATAGGGTTTGAGAGGGTTTGAGGGGGTTTGGAAAAGTTTTGGGAGCGCTTGGAGAAGTTTTGGAAAATTTTGGAAAAAATCGATTTTTTCGAATTTCTTGAAAAGTTCTTCACCACGAATTGCTATTTAAACTTACAAAAAAAATGTTTAAATTGCGTATTCAATACAGACTTTGCATTTAAAAACCGCGGAAAAAAAAATGAATTTTGAAAAAAAAAAAATTTTTTTGAAAAAATCGATTTTTTTCAATTTCTGTTGAAAATAACAGAAATTTGGTGTCTTAGTTAGCAAAGTAACAGAAGAATAGCTCAAAACTTGATCCAAAACGTTGGAAAATGTGAAAAAATTTTAAAAATTGTTTTTCGAAAAAAATCCATGAAAAAATCCGAAAAATTATTTTTACAAAAATTTCCAGCAATCTCCTCAATTTTTGATTAACAAACCGTTTAAAACTTAGAAAAAATGAATTTAAAGCTGCTAAAAATGTTATCATTAATTCTATGAGCATCCAAAAAAATATTGAAGAAAAAATCCTAAAAACACGAAAAATCCCAAAAACGGTCTAATGGAGAAAACTTGGAAAATGCTCCGATTGGTCTGAAATTTTGGGAGAAAATGTAAAAAATTCTTCTCGGCTTGCTCAAAAAATTTTGGACCGAAATATCGATTTTATAAAAATATTGATTTTTTTTTTCTAAAAATTTTTGAAATCGATATTTCGGTCCAATTTTTTCTGAGAAAGCCCGGAAGCATTTTTTACAGTATTTCAGGCCAATCGGAGCATTTTCCGAGTTTTCTCCCAGTTGTTTGTCATTATTTCCGTTTTTCTACAGTACTTTGAATAGGTCCATAAAACAGGAGAGAAAGACCATGAGAATAGAATGGACACATGAAAATTAATATAAGAGAAGAAACATGTGTGGATAGAACGGTCCGCCTCTCGAAAAATCTATAATATAGGCGTGACCATTAAAAAATGATAAGACAACCAAAAAATGTGAAGAAACATGAAGAAAAATCAATAAATCAATATAACCCAACAAGCGGCGACCGCCGCTCTTTTCATCACCCTTGGCGCGGCTCCAAAATCTGGCTGTGTAGCCGCACAGGTTAAATGCGGTGGATGCATATAGTGTCCGTATTTTAATCATGTCGTCCTTTTGGTCCATTGGACGGTATATAATAACTTTTTATTTATTTTTTGCATTAAAATAAATACATTGAATGTATATACACAAGCCTGCGAAATTTTTCACTTTTCTTACAAGTTTTTTTTTCTTGTAACGGCATTGATTTTTGTACTTCAGCTCTTCCAAATTTTGTGATTTTTGTGGCTGAATTAGTAAAATGTGTAAAGGTTAATCAAACGACGCGGATTTATTAAATATCTAGAGCCTAATTAACATAAATGCACGATATGATTCAAATACGGACACTATATGCATCCACCGCATTTCACCTGTGTACCACTGCTCCGCGCCAGTCACAAGGTCCCGGGTTGATGTTTTGCAGTAGTCAAAATTTTTTGCAAACTTATTTAGCGTATTGGTAGTAAATTTCGGAAGGAATTTCTCCTCACTATCATCTACTTCAAAAGGGTAGTGCCGCCACCGCGTTTCTCTCCCACCCTCCCTCCCTTCCTTGTAATTAGACAGCTATTTGTTTTTGTAGAATAGAAAGAAAGGTAGGGTGGGTAGATAGATCAAATGAGCCGAAGAAGTAGGAGAAAGAGAAGATGGCGTGCGAAAATCGGGCAAGCAAACAACGTGGTGTGACGGCGGTGGTGAAAAGGGTGTGGAACAGGTTGTTGACGTTAGGTATACGAGGGGGACAAAGTGCTCACAGAAAGAAACAACTCGGCCACACATCCCATGCCCAGATGATCTTGGCCTTATCTTATCAACTGGACACCCACTCACTCTAATTCTGGGTTTAGGTTTAGCAGGAGGTAATCTTCTTTTTTGATGTTGCCCTATTTGCTGGTAAGGTAATCCGCTTTGTTTTCTTCCCTCCCCCATACATTCGCTGGCTCGGCGAGCCGATTCGATTCGATTCGAGCAGGGCAGGACAGGGCAACAAAGCTAAAATTTTTCGTTAAAATTAAAAAATTTTTTTGCAGTTTCAAAAAATTTTCAAAAAACATTTTTTTAAACTATTTCTTTTTTTTCCTAAATTTAGCCTAATTGTCGGTAAGAAATCAAACAGTGAGGATTACGGTGTCGGATCAATTATACTCCTTTTTTCTTCCAACACACACAACGAGATCAATTTGCTTTGATCGTTGCGCACAGATCACGACAGGTGCCGCCCAGAGGCGGCAGATATGGCGCAATAGAGCGGCAACTAAGAAGGGAAAAATTTGGAGAAGAGTGGGTGTGAATTGGTGCGAGATTTTGGGAATTTTAGAAGAAAGGAGAAAAAAATAAAACATTTTTTTTTAACGGAAATTTTTTTTGTCCCATTTTTCGCATTTTTGTGGCTAAGAACAGAGCTAATTGTTAACAAAAATTGCAAAAAATTGTTTAAAAAAGTGTGCAAAGTTTAGCAGTTTTTAAAAAAATTTAAAAATTAAAAAAATTTTTTTTTTTGAAATTGATAAAACTTTTTTTTTTAAATATTTTTGGTGTTTTTGGCTCAGCACAGAGATCATTAATAAATAACAAAAAATTAAAAATTAAAATAAATCTTTTAAAAATGTGTGCAAAGTGCTAGCATATTTTCAAAATGTTTAAAAAATTAAAAAAAATTTATTTTTTATTTTTTTGAAACTGAAAAGAATTTTTGCTCAATTTTTCTATTTTACTCAATTCAAAGCTTCTAATTTCCCAATTTTTTGCATTTTTAATCAAAAAGTGCCAAAAAAACTAGAAACTTAGATAAACAATGCAAGCGCGCTCCACTGATAAAAGTGGCTAAAAATGGTCAAAAATTGCAGAAAAGTTCCTTTTTTTGTTAAAAAAGGTAGTAACTGTTTAATGCGTTTTACTGTTAAATACTTTCCAATTTTAGATGAAAAAAAATTTTTTTTTGATTTTTTGAAAAATTTTATTTTTTATTTTTTTAAATTTTACTACAAATATTACGCATTTCTAAATGTAAATTTAGACAAAAAAAATCAAAAAATAGCTGAAAATTTATTGAAAAAAATCATATGAAGTTTTATTGAAAAAATCATATGAAGTTGCAAGTGCGCTCCATTGATAATATTCGATTTTTCTGATTTTTAACAGTTTTTTAAGTACCTATGTGGTTATTTGTGAATGAAAAATGAATAGAAAACTAGTGTAGTTAGTATTAAAAAAAATAGAATAAAACATTTCTGAATTCTCTGAAGCTCCGCCCACTATTAACCAAAGCTTGTCATCATTTTTAAGACAAAAATTCACAAAAAAAACTACGCGAATCAGCAAAAAAGTCATAAAAGGCATTCAGCATTCTCTTATCATTTTGGCGGGGGGGGGGGGGGGGCGTGAAACGGCGAAAAAAAAGAAAAAAGGAAGAAATCGATACTGACAATGAATGATAATGAATAGGAAGAATCAAAAGAGTTAAATAAATAGGTTAACATCCTTTTTTACGACCCTTTTTTGGGAGAGAAAGGAGAGAAACAGAAATAGAAAAAAAATAAAGAAAATCAATGTTTCCACAGTATTTTGACAGAAAATGGTGCTGCCTGGTGTGGCGGGTGGTGTATTAAAGGGGTGGGTAGGAGAGGATTTGAAAAGAGACGTTTGGCGGGCACGCCAGGCGGTCCCTTTTGACGGGAAATAGAGAGAGAGAGAGAGAGGCGGACAGACATTTACCCTTCCCCCCTTCATCCCTTTTCTTCTTCCTTTTCCCTTTTAACCGTACCGCTAGCCGGCAAATTGACACAAATCCGGTCGCCTAACCCCCCTCCCCAATTTAAAAGAAGTTTGCCGTGGAGCGCACTTGCACTTTTAATTCGGCGATTTTTTGGAATTTTGACGGGAGAAAAAGCTGAGGGGCGTGAAAACTGGGGAAAAAAGGTAACATTGCAAAACAGAGAGAAACAGAGTAAAAATGCAAAAATGCGAAAAAAAAAATTTATTTTTTCGATTTTCCACGATTTGTCGCTTTTTTGCAGATACTTTTGCAGTTACAACACCTTTTTTTGTTCTGCAAAAATCCAGAAAATCGCTCAAATTTAAATAATTTCAAAAAAAAAAATGTTTTTCAGCCTGTGTGTATGAAATTGTGGCCTTAAAATAATTTTTCAAGAAAAATATTTTTTTTTCGAAAAAAAAATTTTTTTTTCTTATTTTTCCATTGTTTTTCAATTTTTTCGAAGTTCATCATACTTTTTAGTGCACTCTCAAATTTTTTTCCCGAAAAAAATCCAATAAATCTCTAAAATTCAAAGACTAACGCTCTAAATCGCCGCCGTGGCCTAGAAAATGTCATTATGTGAAAATTCTTCCAATTTCGTTTTTTCCCTGGTTTTTTTTGCAGTGTTTCTACGGTTTTCACACATTATCAACCTGTTTCTATAAGGCTGAAACAACAAAAAATAATTTCGAAAAAAAATTTTTTTTTGGAAATATTTTTTTAACGATTTTTTTGTCTATTTTTAGATACTTTCACAATAACAACATTCTTTAAGCTTTTTTTACAGTAAAAAATTCCGAAAAATCGCTAAAATTCAACCACTAGCTCTGAAGCGCTACCGTGGCCTAGGAAATGCTAATCTGTGAAAATTCTTTCATTTTCAGTTTTTTTGGAGAATCATTTGTAGGCCACAGTTCATACACACAGGTTAAACATGCGAACAAACAAAAAATTAACGCAAAAAAACCAAAAAAAAACCCGAAAATGGAAGAATTTTCACATAATGACATTTTCTAGGCCACGGCCAAGTTTTAGAGCGTTAGTTTTGGAATTTTGGCGAATTTTTGGGTTATTGTCGTGTAAAAAAGAAAGTTAAAAGTGTGAGAAATAGACAGAAAATAAAAAAAAATAAAACAAATAATGCAAACAAATTTTTTTTAAATTTTATTTTTTATTTTTTGAAAAAAAAAAAACATTTTTTTTTTGAAAACCATTTTTGAACCACAGTTTTATACACACAGGCTGAAAATAAAGACAAATGGGCAAAAATTCCGCGAAAAATACCAATTAAACAAAAAAAAACCAAAAATGGAAGAATATTCACATAATGACCTTTTCTAGGCCACGACCGAGCTTTAGAGCGCTAGTGGTTGAATTTTAGCGATTTTTCGAAATTTTTTACTGTAGAGATGCGTAAAGAACGTTGTAACTATGAAAGTATTTGAAAAATAGACAAAAATACGAAAAAAAAATCGTGAAAAAAAATTTTTTCAAAAATTTTTTTTTTTAATTTTTCGAAAAAAAATTTTTTTCAGACAACACCCTTATCAAAACAGGTTGAAAATGTGTGAAAATTGTGCGAAAAAAACGGAAAATGGAAGAATTTTCACAGATTAGCATTTTCTAGACCACGACAGCGCTTTCGAGCGCTAGTGGTTGAATTTTAGCGATTTTTGGAATTTTTCACTGGAAAAGGACTAGGAGAACAATTAAAACATGTCACATGATTAAAAAACTGGAAAACCGTGGAAAAATACAAATTTTAAAAATAATTCGAATTTTTTTTTTCGGAAAAATCATTTGATCGATTTTTTGGATTTTTGCAGGGAAAGGAAAACTTTTTTTTGATTTCAAGAAAAATTAGTGCCGAAACGCTACGAAAGCAACACTAGAGCAAAATGATAAGATAAGTGACCATGAATTCGAAACAAAAAATGACATTTTCTCGAAAAAAAAGCGCCGAAACGACAACATTTCGGCACTTCAAAGGGGGCGCGTTGACGCGCCCGCGTCGCCGCCGATAATGTGACGATTCGTGAATTTGAATTTATTTAGAAAAAGAGAAGGAGATAACGATTGAAATGTTCTGGTTTGTTCTTAATTTGTAACCAAAAAAACATTTTAGTTTTTTTTGTTTAATTTTCCCAAAAAAAAATTTTTTTTTGTGATTTTAATTCAATTTTACCCTAAATATTTGTACTTATCACGTTTTTTGTCAACAAAATGCATTAATTCTACTCAAATTGCAAAGTCAAAGAAATCGAAAAAAAATGTGTGGCAACTGCGATTAAAATGTGCGCTATACGCGAAAAGGGTGGAGTCAGAGGGTTTATTAGTGGGTAGGCAGAATTTCAGAGTTTTTATCTGAAAAAGTAGTTTGTGGAAAATTGGAAAAATTTGGAAAAAAAAGTTCCTTTAAGAAATCAAAAAAAAATGTTTTTTTTTTGAAATTTTATTTTTTTGAAATTTGTATTTTTCCACGGTTTCGCAGTTTTTAAAACATGTATTCTGTTTGAATTGTTCTCACAGCCTCATTTTCCAGTAAAGAAACTCCAAAAAACGCTTAAACTCGAAGAATGACGATATAAAGCTCTGCTGTGGCATAGAAAAAGCAATTATGTGAAAATTCTTCCATTTTCGTTTTTTTGTTTTCTTTTCAGATTTTAAACTTGTCTTCTACAAGACTCTAGGCTAAAAAAAAATTTAAAAAAAATTTTTTTGTATTTTTCAAACGTATTATTACCCTTTCTAGTCCCCAAATTTCAAAAAAATCGCTAAAATTCGAAAACTAGGGCTCCAAAGAACGACAGTGGCCTAGAAAATGCCAATTGTTCTTCCATATCCATTTTTTTTTTGTTTTGCAATTTTTTTTCGCTACTTTTCACTACACAACAACGGTATAGAACTTTCTGAAATGGAGATGTACAGGAAACTGTACAACTGAACACTTTTCCCAGCTTTTATAGCTTTTCAGTGTCAGTAAAGCAGCTCTACGTACAGATTCTATAATTTTCACAGTGTCCAGGATTCGAAAAGTGAGCAAACGCGCCCCACTGGATTTTTTCGCGCGAAATTCAAATTTTGACGCATTTTTTATGTTTTTCGGGAAAAAAAGCATAAATTCTTAATTTTTTCCCAAAGATGCTCCAACGGAATTATAGCTAAGGTCTTTAGAAATTTTTTAAGCCTAAGAACGTCGAATTTGGTTCAGCCACCATTTCAAAATATTCGTTTCGAGTTTTTTGGTGTTTTTGCAGGATAAATATTTACGGAAATCAAAGTTTGGGCAATTTCATGGTATTAAAAGATACAATACATACATTTTACGAAGAAAAACAGGTTTTATTGAAAGAAAAATAATAAAATCAATAAAAAAATGCGAGAGTCGAAAAATGCGCAAGCACCCAAAGTGCGCCATGCAAGTTTGCTGGCGCGCCAGCAAATTAGGCTCCGCCCATATTTCCAATCCTGAACACCGTGCATTTCATTCGTTATTCATCCAAAAAACAAAACAAAACAAACAGTTCAACCCCGATAATACTGAAACGGTTGATAATAAGGGGCAAATGAGGGCACTGAAAATTGAGTCGCCTGTGGGCTCATCCATCGTTGATCGAACTGTGGCCACTGGCCACGTGGCAACGACGATGGAAACAGTTCTAGAGCCGGGAAAGAGCTCTGTGACTGTGAGATTTCTTGTGGAGCAACTGTAACCGGCTCCTTGTCGGCTTTTTGGGCGGGAAGAAGAGGGCGAATTTCGTCGGTTTGGAGCAGCATAAAGGGCGCGAAAATTGGGCTGAGAAGGTGGACGACGAGGCGGTCGATGCGCTGAAAAATTCAATATTACTGCGTCGCGAGGAGCAAGCAGAAATGCGCGGAAAACGTGGCAGCGTCGCGTGAGCCTCACCGCGGCAGTATAACGTAGATCGACACGCTGTCCCGGCGAGATCCACATGACGCTGCCAAGTGCATTTTCCACGTTTCTGCCTGCTCCTCGCGGCGCACTATTGTGTTTTCAATCGACATGCGACATGAGAACGCGAGACTCCGCCCACTTATTTGTGCGCGACCACACGAACACAGTGATATTTGAAGAGACGCAGACAGAACGGCACAAATAAGTGGGCGGAGTCTCGCGTTCTCATCTCGCAAGTCGATTGAAAACACAATAATACTATTAAATAATTCATGGTATTGAATTATTATTAAGTCAATAGTTACAGTAAGCAGTGGCGAATCTCCGCCCTTTCAGGTGTTTCAACTGAAGTCACAGTCAGTGCAAAAATGTGAGCGGGTGTGTCGTCTCGTTATGTCCGCGTCTATTATGAAAATTGCGCGGGAGCATATAATAGCCGGTAAAAATATTGAACCGATAATAGTGTCAAAAAAAGATTACATTTCAAAAGAACACAAATTTTTTCGCGATTTTTTAAAAAAGGTTTTGGTGAAGGATGCGCTCAAAAGAGGGTTAAAAATAGGGAAAAAATGCGGAAAATTCGTTTCTAAAAATTAGAGAAAAATTCAAATACTGTGTTTTCAATCGACTTGCGACATCAAAACGTGAACTACCGCCCACTTTTTTTAACGCAAACATTATGCCGCGTCCAAAGTCAAAAAAATTCCTGAAATCACGTTTTTTCTGCAGTCCAAAGTTGCGCAAAAAATCCCAGAAATAACAGATGTTTACCACTGAATTTTTCGGCGTGAAAGTTGTAAATAAAAAAACACGCGAAATTTCGGTGGTAAACACCTGTTATTTCTGGGATTTTTTGTGCAACTTTGGACTGCAGAAAAAACGTGATTTCAGGAATTTTTTTGACTTTGGACGCGGCATTACATTTTAGTGCATTTTGAATTTTTACGTGAAAAAAAGTGGGCGGAGTTTCACGTTTTGATGTCGCAAGTCGATTGAAAACACAATTCTTTGAAAAAAAAATGTTTTTTTTTAATTTTTAAAATTTTTTTCCGTTAGTCTTATTTTTTGCATCCTAGTCTTATTTTTGATCTATTTTTTAGGAATTGCATTATTTTATCAGCGCTTATCCACTGCAGTGTAAAAATGAGAACTTCTAGAAATAAAAACAATTCGAATTTTTTTCCGACAAATTCCTCGTCTTGTTTTCTTTTTCTAGCTTTTTTTTTTGATAATTTCGGTGCTTTTAAATGTGTAATTTGCAGATTTTTTTTTTTTAATTTTTCTTTTTTTTTTCGTTTTTCCATACGAAAAATACAGGAAAAAATAAATAACGTGTTATACAGGGTGGCCGATAAGTATAGGACGTTTTGAAAGTGCTCCCATTTTTTCAATTTGAGGATTTTTCGAGAACAACCTTTATTAAACAACAAAAAATAAGCAGAAAATTTGATTTTACAAGAGAATTTCGAAGTTGGATCCACGAGCTTTGACACAGGCTCTCAAACGTTTCTTCACCGAATTGACAGTGCGCCGCAGGTATCCGTCGTCGATCGAAGCCCATGCTACCTCGAGAGCGGCCTTCAAGTCATCGACAGTAGCAAAAACTTTTCCCGCGATCTTCCCTTCCAACATGCCCCAAACGCTGAAATCCATCGGATTGAGATCCGGGCTGGAAGCAGGCCACAAGTTCTTGTCCAGGAATCCAGGGAAATGCGCCTCCAAGACGGCCAATGTCGATCTCGAGCCATGGGACGGTGCCCAGTCTTGTTGAAGGATAAATGGACCACCAGCAAAGTGCCGTCGAAGAATTCGAACCGTCGAAGACGAAATTTGAAGGCGTCGAGCGATCTCAGCACTTCCGAGGCCTCTCTTGAACAAGAGTTCAATGGAAGGACGATGAGGAGAACTTTTCATAGCTCGGCGATATGGAGAAGTGAGAACAAATGACTGAGAAGCTTACTTATATAGTCTCTGGACTTTCGAAAAGTTTCGAAATTTTTCGAAAATATCCCTTGGCACCGTGCCAGGGAACGCTGAAAGCGAGCGTCCTATACTTATCGGCCACCCTGTATTATCCGCTTGACTAGAAAAAAAAATGCAACAAAGTAGGAAAAAAAAGAAAAAAATTTTTACATTTTTTTTTGAGTCATTCGCCTTCAAAATTACCGTAACCTATCTCTAAACGTTTTTTACCGAAAAATCGTATTTTTCTTTACTTTTGTGAGCAAAAATTAAATCAAAAGGCTCCATTTTTATCAGAAAAAGAACCGCAAAAATTATAAAAAACAAATGATTTAAATTTTCTTTTGAGTCATGCGCCTTTAAACTTACCGTAACCCTTTTGACCGAAAAACTGGAATTTTGACATCGAAATTGAATTTTTCTATATATTTTTTAACAAATTTTGAGTTGAAAAGTCACTCTTTATCATAAAAAACAACACAATTTATAAATAAAAATTTGTTTTGCTATTTTTTTTTAGTGCTGCGCCTTTAAAACTACCGTAACCTTTTCGGAACGGGTTTTGCCGAAAAATTGGATTTTTCTCGACTTTTTTCGAGAATTTTTTAAGATTATTTGTAATAGCTTTGCTTATTTTGACCAGATTTTTGAAAAATTTCCAAAAAAAAAAAGTTTTTTTTCGAAAATTTTTCAAAAAATTTTTTTTTCATTTTTTTCATAGTTTTTCAATTTTCACTCAATTTTTTATTGTTTTAACCTTCTCCCAACCTTTTATTTCTAGCGAAATTCCAAAAAATCGCTAAAATTAACAACCTAGAGCTCTAAAGCGCGGCCGTGGCCTAGAAAATGCCATTTTGGGAAAGTTCTTCTATTTTCGTTTTTTTTTTTTGCGAATTTTTTAAAATGTTTTTTGCACTTTTTTCCCATTTATTACGGTGCTACCTCGGAATAAAACTGACGCGTAATAGAACTGTAGCGAAATTGAACTCGCTTTGGAATAGAACTGTAGTGAAATTGAAATGTAGCGAAATAAAACTGTTCGGAATAAAACTGATCGGAATAAAACTGTTTTGGAATAAAACAGTTCGGAATAAAACTGTAGCGTTTTGGAACTAAATTAGCAATGGAGCGCGATTGCATTGCTTGCTCATTCAAATATTGGAATTTCTCATGCGCGTGCTTTTTTCAACAGTTTTATATTTGAGCTATTCATCAAAAATTGTTTATTTTGTTGTTTTTTTGAATAAACTTTTATCATTTTTTTCTCGGCCCGCCTTGACGGCCAAGCAATGCAATCGCGCTCCATTGCTAATTTAGTTCCAAAACGCTACAGTTTTATTCCGAACAGTTTTATTCCAAAACAGTTTTATTTTGCTACAGTTCTTTTCCGAACAGTTCTATTCCGAACGGTTCTATTGCGAAGAAAGTTCTATATCGCTGCAGTTCTATTACACTTCAGTTCTATTCCGAGGTAGCACCTTTATTACAGGGTGCGAGGTAGCCTAAAAATAATTTTCAAAAAAAAAAAAACTTTTTTTGGGATAGATTTTTTTTCCAAATCTAAATTTTTTTTCTCACCGATTTCAACGAAGAGTATTTGATCCTCAGCCCAGTTCTGAAGCGATATTTGATCTTTTCAATCTGCAAAATAACAAATTGTTTCTTTTTTCTTCCAGTCCCTATCGGAGATGACAATCTCTTCGTTTTTTCCTTACTTTGTGAATTTGCCGCCCATCTCCCGACACTTCGACCGCTGTTTGAACCGGCGAGAACTTCATCACGTACAGGACCAGACGGCGGCGTAGCTAAAGGGATAATCGGAAAAAAAATTTTCAAAAAAAAAAAAATTACAAAAAAAAATTTTTTTTCGTAAAAAAAAAACTCACATCCCCATACAATTTCCGACCATTGCGCACGTAATCAATCACCAAATCTTGCGACTCGCTGTCCAATTCGTCCAGCTTTTCGTCCAAATTCTGCAAATCCTCTTCCACGTCTTCTTGGAATGGGTCTGGTGGCGGTGTCGCGGTGGTGGTGGTGGTGGTTGTGTCGTCCAGGGCGTCAAAATCGGTGATACTGTTTTGGCACAATGCCAAAAGGGGGAGGAGGTAGAAGAGAAAGTGTGATTTTAGCATTCTGAGCGGGAAATGGACCTATTCACAAAACCGGAAAAAATTGCGGTAAAAATTGGAGAATGCTCCGATTGACCTGAAATTTTGGGAAATATTAAAAACATTTATCTTGTACACGCTCAAAAAATTTTGGACCAAAATATCGATTTTAAAAATTTTAAGAAAAAAACGATAATTTTTAAAATCGATATTTCGGTCCAAAATTTTTTGTGTACAGGAGAATTTTTTCCAACATTTCCCAACATTTCAGGTCAATCGGAGCATTTCTCAGAATTTTCCCGCAATTTGTCTTTTTTCCGGTTTTGTGAATATTGTGAAAACAAAAAAATTACAACGCGGTGTTTGCGTACTTTTCAAATTTAAATGGAATTGGCAACAAATCTCTTCATTTCCCATGCTATTTCTTTCATTGCCATTTGAATTTCAAAAGTACGCAAACACCGCGATGCAATTTTTTTGTTTTCACAATAGGTCCAAAAGTTTTTTGAAATTTTCGAAAAAAAAATTTTTTTTTTTTGGCGAAAAAAACGTGAATTTCTGGGCTACAGTAATCCTTGGCATCGTGACAAACGCAAATACGTGATATGAAAAATGGAATAAAAAACATAAAACGAAAAACGAAAAAAAAAGAAACAACACTGTCTAAACGCTCGTTCGAATGAAAGAATGACGCCAAAAAAAAAACGAAAGCGACTCGGGATTATTTTCTAGAAGAAACCCTTTACATCCATTTTATTTTCCTCTCAAGGCTACCTTAAACCGCTTACCATGTCCTCCCGCGTCCAGTAATTGCACCAGCAATCGAGAATTCGAGGAGGGAGCGGGGCAAAAGATTCAGTCTACTTGACCTCCTGGTACCTAATCCCTTCAAATATTGTGCTAAAACGTCATAAAATGCTTTAATCGACACGTTTTTTTGGTGCAAGGAGCAGAAAATTGACAACAATATGTACAAGAAGAACAAGAAAATGAAAAAAAGATAAATAATATTCAACATGAAACATGTAAATCAATCAAAAATTAAAAAAAAAATTACCAAAAAATACACAAAAGTACAGTTGATTATGGCTGCAAGACGAGTAGGGCGCCGTGCGGATCGTCAATTTCCGCCCGTCTCGACTCAAAATTCTGACGGCGTTCGCATTTTGGGCACTCGCCACTCGTACGCCAACACTCCACGTGGAAAACCGAGAAGCACACGTGGCACTGAAAAATTTTTAGGGTTTGTAAACATGTTTGAAAAAAAATCCCTACAGTATTTAAGCTACGCCCGTAAAATTTTTTTTTGCAAAAAGGTGTGTGGCAATGGCTCATCCTTATTTGGGATCAGGGGTGGGACCAAAAAAAAATTTTTTTTCGATTTTTTTAATTTTTTGGGTTTTTTTTTGGATGAGACAAAAAAATTTTTTTTTTTTTTTGATGATACGCCGTAGGCAAAAACATTTTTTTTAGAGCCACGGAGGCGAAAAAAGTTCCGGTTTTTGGGCAAAAACTTAGTTGGTATATAATTCCGCGTTCAAAGTTCTAAAATTCCTGAAATCAGGGGTTTTTTGCAGTCCAAAGTTCCACAAAAAACTTAGAAAAAACAGGCTATCACAGTTGAAACCGAAGCTACCGTAGTTGTTTCGCTGCGAGACCTTCTATGTTTGAACTTTAATTTTCCCACATCTACTCAGTTTTTCTTTTTTACGGGAAAATTCAAGTTCAAACATAGAAGGTCTCGCAGCGAGGCAACTACCGTAACACCGGTTTCAACGAGACCCCACGAAAAGGGGGGAAAGTGTTGAAACGCAGGAACGAAAAGGGGGGAAAATGGGCACAGTTTGTCTGCAAAAGTGCCGCACGGTTTTTCTACATTTTTGGAGAATGAGAAATAGTGTTTTTTTACTGCTTTATTTTTCTGGAATTTAGTATTTAAAATGCGGAGACAAAATAGAAACGATTAAAAAATAAAAGGAGCGGAAAAGCTGCGAGAGGTCCACAAAATTATTGATTTTAGTGAAAAATAATATTTTTTGCGAAAATTGGGATGATTTCGCATTAAAATAGGAAAATTGTGTGCTAAAAAGAAAGAATACATTGAAATACATCGTCATAAAATCATTTGAACTAAAAGCTTTCCAAATAAATGATTTAGGAATTTTTAAAGCAGCGAAAATTTCGAAAAATGGCGAATTTTAACTAAAATTGGGCATAATTGGGAAATTTTTCACAAAATATTACTGTTTGTTTGTTATCAGTCATTTTAACAAATAAATATCAAGGAAAACGGAGAATTTTAGCAAGAAATCGAAGAAAAAGAGGAAAAATAATTTGGTGACGAAAATGAAAATCGCAAAGTACAAAGTTCAATGAAGCGCACCTGCATTTGTCGCGAATGGACAATAAATACCCAAAAAAACTAATTTCAGGCAAAAAAGCAGAAAAAAAACACTATTGCTCATTCTCAAAAAATGCAGAAAAAACCGTGCGGCACTTTTGCAGTCAACTGTGCCCATTTCCCCCCCCCCCCCCCTTTTCGTTCCTGCGTTTCAACACTTTCCCCCCCCCCCTTTTCGTGGGGTCTCGTTTCAACTGTCACCGCCTGTTTTTTCTGGAATTTTTTGTGGAACTTTGGACTGCAAAAAACTCCTGATTTCAGGAATTTTTTGAACTTTGGACGCGGCATAAATGCTCCGAATTGACAAAAACCTCTAATTTTCAACACAAACTTGGAAAATTTATTTTGAACTGGCAGAAATACGTCTTTTTTTGGTAAATTTTTTAAGGGCAAACAAATTGTTTGTTTTTTGTTTAAGTTTTGTATGAGCAAAAAAAATTTTTTTTGGGGACAAAAACAGTTTTTTTTTTGACAATTTTTTGTGGAAAATTTTTTTTGTCCCACCCCTGTTTGGAATACTGTAGGTCACCGCTATATATTTTTTAATAAATAGGGATATTAATAGAAACGTCGAAAAATGTCAAAAAAATCCCAAAAATTAGCCTAAAATGTGGAAAATACTGCAATAGACGAAAAGATTGGTTTTTTTTTCAATTTATATAAAATGTTCACAAAAGCTTTAACATTTTGCAGAGAAAATACAAAAAATCGTATTAGAAATCTAATCATTTAAAAACAGAAAATGAAATGGTTTTTTCTAGAAAATGTTCTCAAATTTCTTTGTTTTGCCTTATATTATTTTTTAACACCTATTCGCCACGAGTGACACTTTGCGGTATTTTTTGTTGAATAAAAAGAAAAGGTGATTGTCCGTGGCAAATACGTAATGAGAATTTTGGTAAAAATTTTCACAAAAAAAGCAATTTCAGAAAAAAAAAAAGAACTTTGCAAAATAAAAAACTTTTTGGATTAGATTACTGTAGTCTCGAAACTGTGCAATCTGCACTTGTCATATTTGACGACATTTAGGGAATGAAATGTTGTTTTTTTTTCTTAATTTTAGGGGCGTGGCCTACCCCGTGAATCGCCGCATTCTTTTTTCGGCCATACAGTTTTTTGAAATTATTTTTCCAAAGTTTTCAATTTCAAAAAAAAAAACCAACCCGATGAGTAGCATCCGTATTAAACGGGTAGATAATTTCGCTGACCGAGCACAATTCACAACAGAATCCCTTTTGCTTGCACAACGTGCACGTCATCACATGATTCACCGAGTGTTTCAGCAAATGTGTCAACTTTTTCTGCAACGCTCCACTTTTCACGTCTTGTAGATCGGTGAACGAGTAGAGGTGAATATCCGAACGCAGGTACTCTTTCGGCCACAGACGGCGTCTAAAATCTTCGGCCACCGATTCGCGGCAAGTAAACAGGTACATTGAGACGAGTTGCAGTTTTTCTCGGAGTTTGCGTGTTTCCTCTAGCGCCGGGACGTGCGTGTAGAGTCGAGAGTTTCGCTCCTGGATGTTGATTAGAGCCTTTTCCTGATTCGCCTCGTACCAGGCACGTCCACGGTCAGAGACTGGCCGTTCCCTCCAATCCCAATCCATGACCACTCGAGATGGTATGGCCACCTTTCCACCAGGTTTCATGCATTCTGTACAGTAGTACTTGCCGTCAATTGCACAGGTTCTGGAACATGGACAATGTTTAACGGTGTTTGTTTTGATGGAATTTTGCAGTTTCATTTTAATTCTTATCTACCGTATTTACTCTATTTGTCCGGCATATTTTAAAAGCAATTATGACCGAAAACATGAAAATAGTACCAAACAAACAATGCTATTATATTTCAAGGGAGACTTGTCTTTAAAAACCGGAGAAATTAGAGTTTCAAAGCCCTTGTTTGCATGCCGGGCAATTAGAGTAAATGCGGCAATCTAATTAGATTTATAACCCTATCCAAATTGAACAGGGTTCGCAAAAATTGTACTTGGAGTCTTTTTCAAGGCTCTGCAATTGATTATTTCACAACACTCAGAGAGTGTCAGAGACGCATATACTAGTCTAGTGTACGGACGCCTGACGGGTTGCAACGACCCCTATACCGCTCATTTCATTGTCCAATGTGAATATAGAATGTCACAACCCGCCAGGTGTTGGTACATGCCAATGTTATACACATTTTTAGATGAATCCCCTGTTTCAAGAGGGTTATGGACCTATTCAAAGTACTGTAGAAAAACGGAAAAAAATGACAAAAAACTGGGGCTACTACGGTATAGAACTCGCACGGAGTAGAACCGCTATGGAATAGAACTGGATATGCAATAGAACTCGCACGGAATAGAACTGCTACGGAATAGAACTGCACGGAATAGAACTGCTACGGAATAGAACTGCACGGAATAGAACTGCTACGGAATAGAACTGCGCGGAATAGAACTGCTACGGAATAGAACTGCGCGGAATAGAACTGCTACGAAATAGAACTGCTATGGAATAGAACTGCACGGAATAGAACTGTGCGGAATAGAACTGCTACGGAATAGAACTGCACGGAATAGAACTGCTACGAAATAGAACTGCTACGGATTAGAACTCGTACGAAATAGAACTCGTACGAAATAGAGCTGGTACGAAATAGAACTCGTACGATTAAATTAATCGACAAAAAATATCGCTAAACAACACGCGATTCGTAA
This sequence comes from Caenorhabditis japonica, assembly GCA_963572235.1. NCBI lineage: Eukaryota > Metazoa > Nematoda > Chromadorea > Rhabditida > Rhabditidae > Caenorhabditis > Caenorhabditis japonica. Next base: position 16,463,672 of record OY754343.1, on the reverse strand, counting down.
TTTCGGAGCGTCGATATGGTTTTTTCAAATTAAAGAATTCAAATGATAGCGATCGCGGACCCGTGATTTGTCGGTACAAGAAACTATGTATAGCCGGTCGCGTTCTCCAAGAGGGCAGCTACCTGGCAGCTATTTGGCGGCTATTTGGCGGCTATTTGGCGGCTATTTGGCTGCTATTTGGCTGCTATTTGGCTGCTATTTGGCGGCTTTTTGGCTGCTATTTGGCGGCTTTTTGGCTGCTTTTTGGCTGCTATTTGGCGGCTTTTTGGCTGCTTTTTGGCTGCTTTTTGGCTCCAATTTGGCTGCTTTTTGGCGGCTATTTGGCTGCTATTTGGCGGCTATTTGGCAGCTGCCTGGTTCTATTTCGTACGAGTTCTATCCCGGCTGCCAAATAGCTGCCAAATAGCTGCCAAATAGCTGCCAAATAGCTGCCAAATAGCCGCCAAATAGCCGCCAAATAGCCGCCAAATAGCTGCCAAGTAGCTGCCAAGTAGCTGTCTGGTAGCTGTCCTCTTGGAGAACGCGACCGGCTATACCTAGTTTCGGTGCTACCTCGGAATAGAACTGTAGCGATATAGAACTTGCTTCGGAATAGAACTGCTCGGAATCGAACCGTTCGGTATAGAACTGTAGCGAAAAAGAACTGTAACGAAGTAGAACTGTTTGGAATAGAACTGTAGCGCAATAGAACTTTTTCGGAATAGAACCGTTTCGGAATAAAACTGTAGCGAAATGGAACTGTTTCGGTGTAGAACTGTAGCGGATTAAAACTGTTGCGAAAAAAAACTGTTTTGGAACAGAACTGTCCCGAAACAGAACTGTAGCGGAATAGAACTGTTTTGGAATAGAACTGTAGCGAACAGAACTGCCTAAAATGGAGCTGTACAAGAAGAACCGCTGCGCGAAATTGAAATCAATTACCCACCATGTACAACTGAATACTTGTTCGAGCTGCTCTAGCTTTCCTGGGTCACTACAGCTCCATTTCAGGCGGTTCTGTTTCGCTACAGTTCTATTCCAAAACAGTTCTATTCCGCTACAGTTCTGTTTCGGGACAGTTCTATTTCGCTTCAGTTCTATTCCACTACAGTTCTATTCCAAAACAGTTCTATTCCGCTACAGTTCTGTTTCGGGACAGTTCTATTTCGCTTCAGTTCTATTCCACTACAGTTCTATTCCAAAACAGTTATATTTCGCACAGTTCTAATTCGCTGCAGTTCTATACCGAAACAGTTCTATTCCGAAACAGTTCTATTCCAAAACAGTTTTATTTCGCTACAGTTCTATTCCGATCAGTTTTATTCCGAACAGTTTTATTTCGCTACAGTTCTATTTTACTACAGTTCTATACCGAAACAGTTATTGTCCATTCGCGAAGAAAGCAAGTGCGCTCCACAAAACTTAGTACTTTGTGGATTTCATTTTCGTCACCAAATTATTTCATTTCACGTTGAATTTACACGTAAAATGAAATAATTTGGCGACGAAAATGAAATCCACGAAGTACTAAGTTTTGTGGAGCGCACTTGCTTTCTTCGCGAATGGACAATATATTCCGAAACAGTTCTATTCCGAGGTAGCACCCTAGTTTCTTGTACCGACAAATCACGGGTCCGCGATCGCTATCATTTGAATTCTTTAATTTGAAAAAACCATATCGACGCTCCGAAATTACGAACCGCGTGTTGTTTAGCGATATGTTCCGTCGATTAATTTAATCGTACGAGTTATATTTCGTACGAGTTCTATTCCGTACGAGTTCTATTCCGTAGCAGTTCTATTCCGTGCAGTTCTATTCCGTAGCAGTTCTATTCCGTGCAGTTCTATTCCGTAGCAGTTCTATTCCGTATCAGTTCTATCCCGTGCAGTTCTATTCCGCGCAGTTCTATTCCGTAGCAGTTCTATTCCGTGCAGTTCTATTCCGTAGCAGTTCTATTCCGTGCAGTTCTATTCCGTAGCAGTTCTATTCCGTGCGAGTTCTATTGCATATCCAGTTCTATTCCATAGCGGTTCTACTCCGTGCGAGTTCTATACCGTAGTAGCCCCCAAAAAACTGGGAGAAAACTCGGAAAATGCTCCGACTGGTCTGAAATTTTGGGAGAAACTGTCAAAAATGCTTCCGGACTTTTTCAGAAAATTTTGGACCAAAATATCGATTTTAAAAAATATTGATTTTTTTTCTGAAAATTTTCTAAAATCGATATTTCGGTCCAAAATTCTCTGAGAAAGTCCGGAAGCATTTTTGACAGTTTCTCCCAAAATTGCAGACCAATCGGACCATTTTCCGAGTTTTCTCCCAGTTTTTTGTCATTTTTTCCGTTTTTCTACAGTACTTTGAATAGGTCCATTAAATATTGACGCTTTACTCAGCGAATTTTTCCGAGGAGCATCGCTTTTCCTATGGAGGCCTTAAAGAAACTTCGAGCTCTCCGGGACCACTCAAAGTTATTAAAAAAAAAGAAGGTTTGGCCTTACACGTGTTTCGTATAAAAATTCTGAACAGTTATCCACAGTTTTTGAGCAGATATTCTGAGTTCATGTTTTTTTTTTCGAGGCATCTATGAGGCACGGCCTCCCAGCACGCCAGGCAGTGCAATCGCGCTCCACTGAGCTCGCTCCGCTCCTTTTGGCGCGAACTTTAGTTTTTTCAAATTTGTTTTTAATTTAGTACTGAAAATGTACTTATCGTCAAATATTTTGTCTTTCCCATAATTTTTTATCGATAAAATTCTCGGCGAAATAAAAAGGAGTGTGAAACCTTTCGAATAAGCGTTTAAATTAAGAATTTGAACTCCTGTAGGAGAACGAGATACAGTTTGAAGTTATTAATTAAATTAAAAAGACTGTCTTCTTATGAATTTGCCTATATTTTGTCCGTTTTTCGTCTTTATATTTTCGGCCCGGAGCGACGCGACGGTCAAACGCGTTTAATTGAATTCAATTGAGCTCCATACTTCGTTATTTTCATTTCGTTCGCCAAATTTTTTCTTTCTTTTTTTGTATGAAAATACTTTTTTTCTATGTAAAAATGATTTGTCCAGACCAAATTCATTAATTTTTGTCATAATCAGTCACATATTGCATAAATTTCGCCAAAAAAATATGTTTCCATTTTTCGAAATAAAAAAAAAAGTTCAACTATATTTTTCTGGGTTTTTTTTCTGGTTCAAATCAAATCACGGTGAAGTTGTGTTATTTTTTTGCTCGAAAATAGCTGATTTCAATGAAAATTTTAATTGTTTCTCGCCGAAATGGCTAATTTCCAATTAAATCGGTGATTTTGTGAGTTTTTCGACGCTTTTCCTCACTTTTTGCTCTTTCAAACGTTTCTCTACATTATCTCCGCATATAATTCTTGTTAAAAACGTATTATTTCACGAGAAAATCGCACACAAGAACATCAGAGCGCTCAAAGACGCGCCGTCGAGTTGTGCGCCAACACCAGAAATGCGTCAGTGATTGGTTGGCGCGTTGGGAGTCTGGGAGGCCGTGTGAGGGGTCTTTTTTTTGTTGGGATTCTGTATTCCAGATTCCGTATATAGAAAATGTTCCTTCCGTACTCACGTGAACTTTTCTGTAATTTTACTTAATTCAATGCTTAATTCAATACTCGAATTTTAAACATGTTAATGCAGAAAAATTTGTTTAGACTATTCTCTTCCGATTACTGGGATTAGATAATTTTACATATTACCCTGACTTGGAAAAGCTAGGGTTTGCAAAAATTGTACTTTGAGTCTTCTTAAAGGCTCTGAATTTGATTATTTCACAACTCTCAGAATGATCTAGAGAGGAACATACTAATACAGTGTACGGACACTTGACGGGTTGCGACGACCCCTATGCGCTCATTGCAGCCTTGCTCTCTCTTGTTAGACCGATACTTTGGCAATGATCAGTATAGGGGTCGTCGAAACCCGTCAAGTGTCCGTACACTGTATTAGTATATTCCTCTCTAGCTCAGTCGAGAGTTGTGAAATAATCAATCGCAGAGCCTTTAAGAAGACTCAAAGCACAATTTTTGCAAATCCTGATCTTTCTAGGTCGGGGTAAATAATTAAAGTGTTTCTCTTTGAAACATATAATGCACCTATTCAGCACAGGCACAGTGTGTCGCGACCGGCCGATGGAATAATTCAGCCGAATTCCCATTAAAATTAAAGGCGCATTAGTTTTCATTTCATTGGATAACTTCAAAATGATACATTTTTTTTCTAAATTACATTAAATTAGCGGAAAACATGTTCGCAAAATGAATCGCCAAAGTTGAAAACAAAAATACTGTAATAGAGTCGCATGATGCATTCTCGAAAATCCTTTGAGATAGCGAATTTTTCTACTTTTTTCGCAATTTTTCAGGTATTTCTCTTCAAGTTTTTAAATTAGTTTCCAAAAACATCGGAAACTGATAAATCGTACTCAAAAACGGAAAAAAACGTATTTCTGTTTTTGAGTACATCTTCAATAAATTTTTTTCTGTAGATTATGAACTTTATTACCCCGACCTAATAAGATCAGAGTTCGCAAAAATTGTTCTTCGAGTCTTCTTAAAGGCTCTGAATTTGATTATTTCACAACTCTCAGAACTCAGGTAATTTTCGGCAGCTTATGGGCAACAAGGCCGCCAATGGCCGAGCAAAATGGCAGTTTGCCACAGGATTCGGCAGATCTGCCCGGGGCAGGCGATGCGCAGGTCATGCGCAGCTGATCGGCAGCTCATGCGCAGCGCCTAATCTGCCACTCAGTGGGCAGCTCAGGCGCAGCTGATCGGCAGCTCAGGCGCAGCTCAGGGGCAGCTCACGCGACGCAACTCCATGCGTCGCGTGCCTTTGCTGTGGCGAACGGCGCATGGGCGTTGCATCCTATTTTACCTTTCTACGTTTTCCTTTTTTTTTTTTAACGTAAGATACATTATTTTATTGATAGTTATTTACACAATGTATAATGTTATTATTATTATTTTTTTAAATTTGTCGCCTCCGAAGCCTTTTCACGCTAATTTCATGCAATTTTCGAAAATTATCCTAAATGCTCGTTTTATTCGTAAAAATTAAAAAAAAAAAGATTAAAAATTTGCGTGAAGAGGCGGATTTTCAGTATAAAGTTCATGCGGTCTCAAAGTGACAACTTTTTAAAAACAATATTAACACTTTTCTGTTTGCTTTTCTAATTTTTATATAATGGACTCGTGGCGGAGTGACAATTTTTTTCACGTTTTTATTCGAAAAAATGAAGAAATGAAGAGATTTTTCGTCTCCTAGTTTCACGTGAAATGTCACTCCGCCACGAATCCATTATATTATAATGAATGCGCGGCGGAGTGACATTTTTTTCACGGTTTTATATTTTTTATTTAGAAATAATTGAAGAAATGAAAAAATTTTTTGTCTCCCAGTTTTATGTGAAATATTGCTCCGTCACGAATCCATTATACTGTGTTTTCAATCGATTTGCATCACGAAAAAATATATTCCGCCCACATTTTCACGCGAAATTTACTGCATTTTGAGATTTTTCGTCAAACACTTAGGCGGTGTTTTCTTTCTTTCGTGATACAGCTCGATTGATAACAATAAACCTTTTCCGCTGTATTCACTTTTTCTCTATCGAAAAAATACGAATTTTTTTTAGTTCCGAAGAAGAAATGGCCCGCTCAAAACTAAGCATGGAAGGATCATTACGACATTGTTTGAAACGCACTGAGTAAAATATTATGATTTCAAGCGAACTGCATCATCACAAAAAAATTTTTTTCAGAGAAAAAAGGATTTTTCAACAACCCCAACAACAACCACGCGACGTCTCAAAAACGGACATCTCGAAGCCGGGCATTTCGAAACCGCGTCAACCGGGAGGTGAAAAGTGAAATAGTGAGTCGATACAAAACATATTTTTAAAAATTTAATAAAAAAGAATCAAAAAGTGCACACACTTTGTTGTTTGTAAAAAAAAAAAGTGCACACAAGTCATTTCCTCGAAAAACCTTGCTTTGTGCAGCGGTTATTTTCATCAGACATGTCGCGGTCCGGGCCGGACCAATGGTGAAATTTGTCAGCCCGGAAATTTTTATAAGACGTGAAATGAAGAAAAAATACCTGCTTAAAAATAAAAAAATTTAATCACAAAAAACGAATTTTACGTGAAATTGTGAGCAATTTCACGTGAAATTGTAATGGGGTTATTCACGAAATGGCAAAAAACTGCGCGAAAACTCGGAAAATGCTCAGATTGATCTGAAATTTTGGGAAATAAGGGGAAAAACTCTCCCGGGCATTACCCCAAAATTTCAGACCAAAATATCGATTTTTAAGAAATATTGCATTTTTCTCTGAAAATGCTTAAAATCGATATTTTTGTCAGAAATTTTGGGGTAATGCCCGGGAGAATTTTTTCCTTTATTTCCCAAAATTTCAGGTCAATCGGAGCATTTTCCGAGTTTTCGCGCAGTTTTTGGCCGTTTTTGCCATTTTTTGCCATTTCGTGAATAACCCCATAAGACAAAAAAATATCTCCATTTTTTCTGATATGTCTTCATTTTTTCGAATAAAAAAGTGATAAAAATTGTCACTCCGCCACGAATTCATTATAACGTTACATTACAACGTTACAAAAAAAAAAGAAAAAATATATCATTATAACATTATAATTATATATAACGACGCAATTACTTCGATAATTTCTTTTTAAATGATTGAAAAAAAAACGAAAAAAAACAATTGATCGGGCCGGTCCGGGTCGGCCCGCGGGCCAGCCCGAGTTTCGTCATGTCGTGATGTTCATAGAAATAAATTAATTTTTAGAACATTAAAAAGAAAAAAAAAATCTTTTCAATAAAAAGTTAGTAGAATTCAATTTCATAACGGTTATGGCTTTATGGGCCTATTTACATGCATTTTCCTGTCATTTTCTTCCTATGCATTTTTTCGATAGGATTAAAATCAAGTTTACATAGGAGGAAAATAACAGGAAAATTTATGTAAGAAGGCCCATAATCGTTCTGAAATTGAATTATATTAATTTTTTATTGAAAAGAGAGTCTCTGGGCGTTTTTTTTTCCTTTTTACTGTTCTAAAAATTAATTTATCACTATGAAAATAACCGGTGCAGAGATCAAGGTTTTTCGAGGAACTGACGTGTGTGCACTTTCTGATTCATTTTTTATTAATTTTTTGAAATGACTTTGTATTGACTCACTCGCGGAGCCAACCCCCTCCGTTTCCTCCATTTTTATTTTACGGCCCGTTCCTCCTCATTGTTTTCATTTTTCCGCCTATTTTGCTATTCTTGCCATTTTAAATTTTTTCATTTCCCATGCTATTTCTTTCATTCCCGTTTGAATTTCAAAAGTACGCAAAAACCGCGTTGCAATTTTTTTGTTTTCACAATAAATAATTTTTTAAATTGTTTTTATATTGTTATCGATTAACCCCCTTTTTCTCAACATTTGCTTTTTTCAATAAATGTTTGTTATAATTTTGTATATTTTGGCAATATATTTTGGGACGTTAAACAGCAGCTCGGGCGCAGGTCATGGGCAGCTTGGGCGCAGGTCAGGGGCAGCTTGGGCGCAGGTCACGGCAGCTTAGGCGCAGGTCAGGGGCAGCTTAGGCGCAGGTTATGCGCAGGTCAGGGGCAGCTTATGCCGCGGTCATGGGCAGCTTGGGCCGAGCTAGCGGGCAGTTTGCCCCGACTTTCGGCAGTTTGCCCCGCAAAATGGCATGTGGGCCGATGGGAGTCGGCCCACATGCCCTTTTGCTGGGCAAACTGCCAAAAGTCGGGGCAAACTGCCGAAAATTACCTGAGAATGAGCTAGAGAGGAACATACTAATACAGTGTACGGACACCTGACGGGTTGTGACCATCCCTATACCGCTCATTGCCGTCTGGGTGCACTCCTAGATGGATATTTTTGGCAATGAGCGGTATAGGGGTAGTCGCAACCCGTGAGTTGTCCGGACATTGTATTAGTATATGGTTATTTAGCTCAATAATAATAAATTGCAGAGCCTTGAAGAAGACTCGAAGCACAATTTTTGCAAACCCTGTTTCCAACAGGGTAACATATTGATTTCTCATGTTGTTAATGGACCTATTCAGAGGAGGAAATCAATTTCGGGCTATTCTCGGAACCAGCAAAAAAGCAAAAAATAGAAAAATCCAGCAAAAAGTTCAGCGAAAATTCGGAGAATGATCCGATTGATCTGAAACTTTGGGAAATCATTTAAAAAAGTACTTCAGGCCATTCCCTGAAATATTCAGACCAAAATATTGATTTAAAAAATATCGATTTTTATTTCTGAAAATTTTCTAAATCGATATTTTGGTCTTAAATTTTCAGGGAATGTCCGAGAGTATTTTTTAAATTAATCTCTCAAAGTTTTAGACCGATAGGAGCATTCTCCGAATTTTCGCTGAATTTTTTGCTGGTTTTTTCTTTTTTTTTTTTGCTGGTTTCGAGAATAACCAGATTTGTTTTTGTTTTTTTCCTATTCATAGATGTCAAAAAAATGTCAAACAATGTTAAAAAACGTTAAAAAATGTCAAAAAACGAATCCTATGAATAGGTCCATAATACCGTCCTTTTCGGGATACATGCTCCAGAATGCCGAACAAAATTTTTATGATTTTAAATCAATTGTGTTCAAATATGCAATTTACATGTAAATAATTGAATTTCATCCGGAATTAAGCAGGAAAACGGAATTTTTGAAACAGATTTCGCCGAAATTCTATAGGAAGGGAAAACGTAAAAAATGAAATTATATTGCAAAAATCATTGAAAAACATAAAAAAGCATATGATTCGGGGGGGGGGGTACAAAATGCATAAATTGGGGGTAGTAAATTTAGTGGTACCACCTTTTTGGGTACAATTACGTGATGATACAATATTTGACTGCAGCAGGAGTACAAACCAATTGATTCAGAGGTATAAAACAGTGAATGTACCCCCCGAATGGGTTCTACCCCTTGTACCCTCCGAATTATATGGCAATAAAAACATAAAAATGTGGAAAAATGCTGCGTACAACCTTTCCATTATGGTACGTCCAAAGAAAAAAAAACGAAAAAAAAGGTTACTTTGGCGGCCCTTTTTTTCGTTTTTTTTTTTCCTTTAAATTTTTTAATGGACGTGCCATTAGAGGGAGCCCAGAGTGAATACGATAACTAGCGATAGCCATAAATTACTGTAAAATTTCCAAATTTTTCAGGACCCCACCCTATCCATTCAAACAATTCCAAAAACTCACTCAAACTTTGAAAACGTGGTGCCACCGACCGTCTTCCGACACATGGCGCATCGAAAATCTTGCGCATCAAGCCCCTGCTCTCTGGGTATTCTGCACAGCTTCTCAGAAGTCTCCTGAGAAACGGACGACTTGCGCGACGAATCCGCATTCGATTCTTCCGTTTCCACTTCATATGCCAAGTCTTGACTGGACGCTCCCAACGATTGTGACATCGTCGTCGAGTCTTCGTGTCGCGGACCAGTTTCCATGGCAGAGCGGAGAGCCTGGCCGAAACTGACGACGGGTCCAGTGGATTCTGACGAGGTGGACAGGCGGTCTGAAGCCGATCCTTCCCACATGTGATGACGGGCTCCGATGGCGGCTAGGGAGTTCCCCATGAGTCCGGGGCTTTGCACGTAGATTGGGACGCCTTGCTGGAAATTTTGGGAGGTAAAAAAGTAAAATTCAAATTTCCTTGACGTACCTCAAAAGTATCATTATCTGGAAATGAGGACGGAAGTACTTCAAGTAGCTCATCGCGAAGAGATGTGCCCAGAACAGAGTCCGTCTGTAAAAAAAAACAAGTCTGTGTGTTTGTTTGTGTGTCTCGTAGTCGCCAAAAGCCGTAGACTTGTTTTAAAGAAAAATTCAATAACTCAAAACCAACTTACGATCAAAGGAGAAAACGGGCCAAAATATGGCATCACTCAGCAGAAAACAAAAAACGAACACCTCTATTTTAGCACAAATGACAATAAAAGGAAAACAACTTATGGTTACGATAAGTGTGTGTGCGTTATCAGCCAAAAAAAAACAGAATTGGAGAGAGAGAGAGAGAGAGCAGTGCGAAAAAGTGTGGGTTACTGTGGACACGCAGAGTAGCATTATTACGTATTCCTGGAATGGTGATACCTCGTAAAATGGTGCGCATTCGGGTCTCGCCACGATGATGTATGCAAACTTGTCGATTTACGCACAATATTTAATTTTCCTTATTGAATTTTCGTCAATCCACAAGTTTGCAAGGATTACGAAAATTCCAAACTACAAAATTCAATTTTGCGCGTAAATCAACAAGTGTGCGTACACCATCGTGCGCACCATTTTACGGGGTATTATGGATTCGTGAATGGGCGACAAAACCGGGTGAATTGTGGGGCAAAATATGGCTGGTCTCACCACGATTTTGACAGACTACGGTTAGCGCGAAAATATTTTTTTTAATTCTTTTTTTTAATTAAAACTCATTTTCATAGTTTTTTTCTCAACAAAATGTGTTTTTGAAACGAAATTACCCATTCCAAGTTACACAAACAATTTTAATAGTGAAAAAATGCTAGTCAAAAGGCAACAAATCGCGTTTTTATTAAAAACAAAAGAAGAAAAAATATTTTTCGCGCTAACCGTAGTCGGTCAAAATCGTGGCGAGACCAGCCAACTTTTGTCCCACAATTCACCGCGTTTTATCGCTCATTCACGAATCCATAATATCACAATTCCAAAAAAACAGAAAATGTATTGCTACGCGGTGTTTGGGTATTTCGAAAATCCAAAAGATCGTTTGAATGTGCAAAGGTACGCAAACACCGCGCCGCAATTATTTACCCCAACCTAATAAGATCAGGGTTTGCAAAAATTGTACTTTGAGTCTTCTTAAAGGCTCTGTATTTGATTATTTCACAACTCTCACTAGGAAAGTACTTTTTGGTACATTTTGGAAAATTCTGAAAAAAATCAGGGTAATACTAGATTTTTTGGTGAATTTTTTGAGATATTAAAAATCCGCAAAATGTTTTCAGAAAAGTTTTTATGAGCCGTCAAACTTTTTTCTATTGTTCGAGCACATTTTTACCTGTAAAATCCTACATTCCACACGATCGCCTTCATTACACCAGCCGAAAAGTCTACCAACACACAGGTAGCTAAAAAATGTCGATAGGTGGCGCAACTGGGTGCGCTGGGAGCAGTGATACAGGGAGTCTGTGGGTTCGCTCCCCAGACATAGTAAATTTTTTTTGCAAATTTTTGATGTGTATTTTTCGGAGCCGTAATACAGTCCAGAAATTTTTAAAAAATATTTCGAGTGTATTTTCTAGTACGCTTCGACCCAAGAAAGTGCCTAAAATCCAAAAAAAAAAAATTTTTTTTCGTTTTTTTGGAAAAAAAATGCCATGCAATTGGTGGACAAAAATTGGAAAAAAGTTTGAAAAAAAAATTTTTTTTTTTGAGTTCAGGCCTTTAATTAGGATGAGGAGGACTATAAAATACACTCAAAATATTTTTAAAAAATTTCTGGACTGTATTACGGCTCCGAAAAATACAGATCAAAATTTTGCAAAAAAAATTTACTAGATTTGGGGAGCGAACCCACAGCCTCCTTGTATCAGCGCTCGGAGCGCACCCAGTTGCGCCACCCATCGACATTTTCAGCGACCTGCGTGTTGGTAGACTTTTCAGCTGGTGTAGCGAAGGCGGGCCGTGTGGAATGTAGGATTTTACAGATAAAAATGTACTCGAAAAATATTTAAAAAGTTTGACGGCTCATAAAAACTTTTCTGAAAACATTTTGCGGATTTTTAATATCTTAAAAAATTCACCAAAAAATCTAGTATTATCCTGATTTTTTTCAGAATTTTCCAAAATGTACCAAAAAGTACTTTCCTAGTCAGACTGAGCTAGAGGAGGATATACTACAAGAGTGTACGGACACTTGACGGGTTGCGACGACCCCTATGCCGCTCATGGCAGCCTTGGTGCTCTCCTAGACCGATACTTAGGCAATGATCAGTATAGGGGTCGTCACAACCCGTCAGGTGTCCGTACACTCTATTAGTATACGGTTATTCAGCTCAGTGGCAAAGTTGTCAAATAATAATAAATTACAGAGCCTTTAAGAAGACTCAAAGTACAATTTTTGCAAACCCTGTCTTTTCCAAGTCAGGGTAATATGAAAAATTATTCTCAGTACGGAGCGCTGCAAACGCGCTCCCTTCGCACAGTGGTGGACGCGGCCGCGTTGGCGACGAGAGAGTTCAGAAAATTGAGAGAGCCGTGGCCGATGTTTCGCTCTGATTTCTCTAAACCTCACTCCAAATGCATGTGAAATTTTTTGTTCGTTTGGAGCGAGTTTTCAACGTTTTATACCGAGTATACCTAATCATGAATTTCTCAGTAATTGGAAGACATTAGAGTAAATACGGTGTCCACGATAATGGCCCATATCAAATCCAAATATTATGGATTCATGAATGAGCGAGACAAAGCGGTGAATTGTGGGGCAAAAGTTGGTTGGATGGCCTCGCCACGATTTTGAGAAACTATGAGTAGCACGAAAAAAAAGTGTTTTTTTTTTTAATAAAAATGCGATTTTTTAACTCTTCGCTAGCATTTTTCACCATTAATTTGTTTTTTTATGTCCTGTAGAATGGTAATTGCTTTTCGAGAACACATTTCAATTTTTCATAGTTTTCACTCAACAAAATGTGTTCTCGAAAAGCGATTACCATTCCACGGAACAAAATAAACAATTTAAACGTGAAAAATGCTATTGTCGGCCCGCCAAAATGATAAAACGCGCTCCGCTGATTTCAAAGCAATGCGATTTTCATTTTAGTCTCCAAATTATTTCATTTCACGTTGAATTTATACGTGAAATGAAATAATTCGGAGACCAAAATGAACATCGAATAGCGTTGAGTTCAGTGGAGCGCGTTTGACCATTTTGGAGGGCCGACAATAGCGAACAGTCAAATAATCGCATTTTTATTTAAAAAAAAACACCATATCGCGCTACCTATAGTCTGTCAAAATCGTGGCGAGGCCACCCATCCAACTTTTGAACCACAATTCACCGCGGAGTGTCGCTTATTCATGAATCCATAATATATCGATTTGATATGGGCTTTTATCGTGGACAGTCAATGAAATTAATTGTTTATATTACCCCAACCTAATAAGACCAGGGTTTGCAAAAATTGTACTTTGAGTCTTCTTAAAGGCTCTGCGATTGATTATTTCACAACTCACAGACTGAGCTAGAGGAGGATATACTACCAGAGTGTACGGACAACTGACGGGTTGCGACGAACCCTATACCGCTCAATGTCGCCTGGGTGCACTCCAGTGATGCACGGAAATTCCGTTTCCGCTTCCGTTTCCGCTTTTTTAGCCTCTTCCGTTTCCGTTTCCGTATTCCGCAAATAAAAAATTATATTTCCGTTTCCGTTTCCGCTTCCGTAATTTTTGGCATTTTTCCGCAAATCACGGAAATGTTTTTCAATATTAAAAAAATGAAAAAATTTGCTGTTTTTTGGAATAAATTCCTGATTTTTTCACTTGAAAGTACAATTGGGATAATTATAATAAGACTCCCCCATGAAATAACAATAAAACCCCACCAAGGAAATAGTCAAGTATTCCTAACCGGAAATACTCTACTAAAAAGAAAGAAAAGAACGAAAGAAAAAACAATCAAAATCAATCAATTTTATCTAAAAAACCAAAATAATTCACGAGAAAAGCAAAGATCAACAACTCTCCACAACCAAGTACAAAATCCAAAAAGGATAACTTTCAAACTCAAGATTGAGCAAAAAACCAAAAAGAACCAAAAGAAAAATCCAAAAGAAAAACCAGAATGAAATCCAAAAAAAAATCCAAAGAATGCAAGAAAAAAAATCAAGCCAGAATGAAAATCAAGCCAGAAAATGATGACAAATCGAAGGACCATCGAAACAGTCCCGCACACTCTTGCGTCAGCAAGAGCGCAATGGTTTCGCGGGCAAAATTGGACTTTCCCGGGGCGGATTTCTGTCAGAAAAACAGAAAATCTCAGCGGAATCGCACATCCCCGGGTTTTTTTCGAGCCCACCCTACCATGACTGCGGCGCTCATTCATCAAGAATTGGGAAAAAATAAGAAAGGGAACAAAATTAGAAAACATAAACTTTTATGGACCTATTCAAAGTACTGTAGAAAAACGGAAAAAATGACAAAAAAACTGGGAGAAAACTCGGAAAATGCTCCGATTGGTCTGAAACTTTGGGAGAAACTGTCAAAAATGCTTCCGGACTTTCTCAGAAAATTTTGGACCGAGATATCGATTTAAAAAAATATTGATTTTTTTTTCTGAAAATTTTCTAAAATCGATATTTCGGTCCAAGATTTTCTGAAAAAGTCCGGAAGCATTTTTGACAGTTTCTCCCAAAATTTCAGACCAATCGGAGCATTTTCCGAGTTTTCTCCCAGTTGTTTGTCATTTTTTCCGATTTTCTACAGTACTTTGAATAGGTCCATTAGAAAATGGAAAAAGATAAAGAGGGTGGTCAATGACTAACACTAAAAAACTTGAAAACATGTTCGTGGCAAATATATATAAGAAATCATGCGAAAATTGAGTCGACGACAAGCATCAATACGGCTGATGTTGCTTTGGCCTACATCCGAACTGTTCGCGTCACAAACCAATGCGACCAATCCACGTGAAAGCATATGGGCAAACTTCGACGGATAGGACTGTCCGGGATTGTTGTAGAAAGGGCCAATCCTCATTGACAACTCTGGCGCATAATTCGAAACCTTCTTCGGCAATCCAGACGAGCGTGTTGTAGAAACCACAATTTGATCTGCTTGCCAACAAGTCATGGTTGAATTCGAATCTCCAATCTCCCACAGCTTCCGGTTGCGTGTCGACTGGACCCCGTTCCCAGGTAGAAGCAAATGTGTGGGGTTCTCCGGGTGTGACTTTTGTTGAATCATTGACTCCAACTTGCCAGCAACCGGATAAATCCCCAATAAGGTTGGGGCGAACACCACTACAACCTGCACTTTGTCTGGTGGCTTCGAAACGTTCTTTTTACCTAGTTCGTCCGACTTGGTACAAAACAAAACCAAAGGCAGAGTACCTGTTGGTTTCCCTTTTATTATCTCTTCAATGAGCTTGGAAAGGTCAACATATTCCGACCATGAACTATGCCGAATTCCGTTCAGTGGCACCTTTTTGGGGTCAACCACGGGCGTGGTGATGATCCGCAATTTGGCCCCAGGATACACGATCTTCAGAGCTCTGATGGTGTCCAGAATGAGAGACAAGCTGAGTTGAGGATATTTCTTCTCTACTGAAGCCTGGAATTCCTTCGGACTTACTATCACTCCTGGATTGTGCTCCACCCATTCTATTAGGGCTTGCTTTTTGACACTTCTGTGCGCTCTGGACAGTTTCGGTGTTGAAACACACTTATCTTTTTTCATATCAGAATGATTAATGCCATCGGCATCCTCCCCGTCCATTTTTATGGGGCCTTGCGGGTCCCTTCCTATTATCACAACGTAGGGATTATCATCTGACATTCTGTTAATTATTGCATGACAGAAATAAGGAAACTGATAGTTCCATTTCATAGGCAGCACAACTTTCTTATATTTTATTAACGCCACTGCGCTTGACCACAGAGAATTACCTTCCCGGTTTACGCTTGGGCTAAATTCTTTCAACACTCGTTTCTTAGTTCTCGGCATGACAGCTAACGAAATCGAACAAGGGTTTTGTCTGTTTGACTGAGGTGATTTTAAGAGTTCAATTTTGCATTCGGCAACACTGATTCTTCCCGAATCTTCGCCGTCTAAAACAAAAACTGTTTGATACTCTTTTTCAAACTCACAAATTGCTTGATTCTTTTCTTCCCGTCCTTGACGAGGTTGGGTACATAGATCCGAAAACTTTTGCATACCCGCATCAGTTTCTTCCTCTACACTACACGCATGATCAATTGGGGCTTTGAATTCTGGGCTACCCACCCTCTCATTCAATTCCACTCCCCATCCATAATCAGTAACGTCATTCTGGACTATTTTAAATCCTTCCACCTCGCCGGTGGCAACAATTTGTTCTTTTTGAAGAACCAAAGACTTTTTTCCAAAGTCAGAGGATCGCAGAGCAGCCTTTTCATTCAGTTTAACCTTGCATATGGCCAGAGCCAACGATTCAACGAGCGGCGTCATGAGCCAATCACCTTGCTCTTCCGCTACGCCTTCCACCAAAACCTTTGCAGATTTTTCCGATTCGGATAACAATCTGATATCCCGAGTGGGTTTAACCTCTCGTGGAACTCCTTGGATATTTATGGAAATGCCCATCAGTTTGAAAGCATTCGTTCCAATAATAACCGTTTCTCTCTCCACGTCCACGACATAATAGATAACCTCTCTTGTGCGTGTCTTTAATGACGTTTCGAGCTTCACTTGATGGATCAGTTTCATTGGCTGATTATTTGCCGTGAATACGGATTCAAAAATCGGTGCTTTCACCGCACACTTTTTCTCCCAATCTTTTCCATTAATTTCCACTATATTTTTCCACAGGGATTTCGGAATGAGTGAAATTGTGGCGCCACTGTCAATGACGATCCCCACTTCAACTCCTCCTATTCTCCCCTTTTCAACTGTTGGTGTTCCAAGATTTTCTGAAACATTCTCTACAACGGGGTTTTCAGCCTTCGACTGACTCAACTCTTCGACTCGTACTACCGGCAGTTTTTCTGGATCTTGCATCGGTGCCACTAGTGGACTTTGAGGACACTTGTTAGAGTAATGTCCTTTTTCTCCACACTTGAAGCAAGTGACATTGTTACTCCTCGGAGCTCTTGAGCATGTAGGATCATGACATCCTGTCTGATAGCATTCTCCACATCCTCGCAGACTTTCTCCCTCTCTGAGAGTAGGATAAGTAGCAGATGATACCTGATGGTGAACTCTTCTGTCCGGCTCAATCTCTCTACGGTTTTCCCAAACCGACGGACAACGACTGGTCGCTTTTGCCGGAACACCTATTCTTTCCACACTAGTCTCCACATCAAATTCGAACCGAGTGGCCAACATTCGACACAAATCGTAATGCCGCACCTCCTCTGTGTCCATCAACTGCACTTCAATCATGCATCGAATGGTGTGATTGTGGGCGAGGGCAGACATGAGTTTCGCCGTCTTGAGCGATGAGAGTTCTTCTGGGGGCGTTCTTGAAAACGCAACCCGGGCGATCTCATCTAACTGCAAACAAAAATCTTCGATAGACTGACCATCTATTCTCCGGAGAGCTTCCCACTTGGTTTTTGCTTTTCGGGATTCGTCTTCCGCCGAAACCCTCAAGCGACTAGCCATTGCTTTCAAGGTGGCTTCAACCGTGGTCTTTTCATCCAATGGAACCCCTTTAAAGACTTTCAGTGCTTTACCCTCCAGATACTTAGTTTCCAATAAGGTGATTTGGAATTCTTGCGGCAACGTTCCAAATTTCATTTTGAACGTTTTCGCAAAGGTGGAGATGGAAAGTTTTCCCGGTGCCGCCGAGAACACAGGAGGCTCGGGTATTGACTGAGTAATTAGAAACTGGCTGAACAGCTCAGTATCTTCATGTCTAGCAGCAGAATTAAATCTCACCGGGCTCCTTTCATCTTCCTGGACCACCCCATATCTACCATACCTCTCGGACTCATCTAAGATCTCCTCAGTCTCCTCATAGTATCTCCTAGGCACTTCTTTTTTTCCAACAAAAGGCTTATGTGGCGCACAAAGTAAAAAAAAGCACGCGTGATTTTGCGAAACACGCGCACAAAGTGATGCGAGATTTGCGCGATTTTGAAGCGTCAATTTTACAAAAAGATGTTATGTCCCTTTAAAAATCTTACGGTACTTGTTATATTTTCAGTCGATTTTCTCAACATTTTGCGGCAAATTGACGTTTTCTGCGGTTTTAAAGATATTTTTCAATAAAGTAAATTAATTTAGCCCTGATTGAAAGAGTTTGCATCACGTAATCACTTTTTTTATTGACCAAAATATCGGCTTAAAAAATTTTCATTAAAAAATTCAATTTTTTAAAAAAATTGATTTTCCGGTCCAATTTTTTTGAGCATATCCAGAAGTATTTTTTGCCTTATTCACCAAAATTTCAAGTCAATCGGAGCATTTTCCGAGTTTTGCGCAGTTTTTTGCCATTTCGTGCAAAACCCCATAACACAATGCTACAAAGTTATCCAGAAAAGGATAAAACAAAATAAAGTAACATTTGAATTGCAGACATGACGGCAAAAAATTAGGTAGGTTTCCAAACAATGGAAATTTACTTTAAATAAGAAAAAACAGTGGTTAAATTACGCAAACCCTTTCAATCAGGGCTAAATTAATTTACTTTATCGAAAATTATCTTTAAAACCGCAGAAAACGTCAATTTGCCGCAAAATTTTGCGAAAATCGACGGAAAATATAACAAGTACCGTAAGATTTTTAAAGGGACATAACATCTTTTTGTAAAAATGACGCTTCAAAATCGCGCAAATCTTGCATCACTTTGTGCGCGTGTTTCGCGAATTCACGCGTGCTTTTTTTTACTTTGTGCGCAGCATTACCTTGGTACCCAGAGAGCGGGTGACGCGGCCTCTCGACTGGTAAGCGCTCGTCCATGGTCTGAACAGTATTGTTCTGCACCGCGGCGTCTTCCGCTTCCCGGAGAAGTTTGCCCTTCTGCTCCAGTTGCTCTTCGAGCATCCGCACCTTGTATTTCAGAGTCATCGACTCTTCTTGGCAAAGCCGCAGGCTTTCTTGAGCTTCTCTAGCGTCTCGTTGAGCGATCGCGAGCTTTCTGGCATCAGCTTGAAACTGGTGTTTATTAAATTCCAGTTCATGCTGAAGTTGAAAAATCTTCTCAAGTTCTGCTCGAAGAATTTCGGCTGAATCAATTTGAAAATCGTTTAATACCTGCTGAAAGCGAATTTCACCCAAATTGGCAGCGTGCTCGTGCGAGGTCGGCTCAATGGTTTCCGCAAGATGCGCCAACTGACAGACCTCTTCTAGAGCTGCATGCCTCTTGTCCATCAAGCTAACCGCCGTCTGCAAATCATAGTTCTTGTTTCTCATGATCTCCAGAGCTGTTTGTAATTCATCTATTTCGCTGTTTTTGGCTTCCAAAGTTTTTTCTTTATTTAGGAGCTCTTGTGTGAGAGGCGAAATCATCAGAGCAACCTGTGCTTCTGACGCTCTTGATTGGGTGCGAATGTGTGAAATCACTGCGCTGATTTTCAGTGTTTCTTTTTCGCTCACTTGCCCTTTATCAGCGCCAGCCGCCCGTGCCTTGGCCTGATGTCCTGTCGCCACAGACACCGTCTTGGCTCTCTGGCTTTCAACAGCAGATGACGCCTCCGACCTGTTGAACGAGAAGTTGACAACAGCGGGACCACCAACATTCGGCTCATGGAGCTGCAAGGCTTCCTCCAGCTCATCAACCTCCATAACTCTTTCCTCGCGGGAATCCGCTGGGATGTTGTCCAGGAGAACACACTCGTAATTTTTCATCTTTCTCTACAATTAACACGAACGATTAACTTCGAGAGGTTTTTTTTTATAGTTAAGATATTTCACGTGAAAAACGTTCGCAAGTGAGATGGATACACAACTCGCTCAAATCAATGAAAGAATTTATCAAAATTATTTTCTTTTTGTTGTTTACAATCTTTTCCAAAACTTAAAAGTTGTCGGAAGATTATAAATTGATTCACTTGGCTGAACGGTTGTAAAGTTACAATCCGGATCAGTATTTGGTCTAGATGGTTCTTTTCTGGGACAACTTGACTGAATAGCGAGAAGAGTCGATACCCTCGGCAAAATTTCTCACACTTTCCAGCCAAGTGGCGCTCCAAATCAGAGACTGATAAAAATGTGGTGTTTTTCTAACCGAAAAAACCTTTCTCGCTTTCAAAATTTTGCGAAAAAAAGAAATAAAATTTGATATTCTCCGCGAGAAATACCAAAATTCTTCTTTTATTTTATCTTCGATAAAAGTTTTCAAAATATTTTTTGACTATTCACTTCCGTGGCAAAAGTCCACCGACGAAATACCCTTTCAGTCGCGACGTGCTCACAGTGAGGTCGTCTAAAAAATTTCAAACTTTATTGATCGCTACCCACGAACAATATCGTTTGCTCAAGAAAAAACAATTACAAAGACTCAACGCAATGGTTGGAAGTCCTTCTACACAATTTTTTTCAGAAATTCCGCCGTTTTAAAACTAGGCACGGAAAACTTTAAAAAAATGTGTTCTCTTTACAAAATCCACGAAGAGCTTCGCTGGATTCTGCTCAGAGTTTTGGCCCGGCCCCCAAGTCAAGTATCCGGCCCCCAAGTCAAGTATTCCTTACTGGAAATACTCTACTAAAAAGAAAGAAAAGAACGAAAGAAAAAACAATCAAAATCAATCAATTTTATCTAAAAAACCAAAATAATTCACGAGAAAAGCAAAGATCAACAACTCTCCACAACCAAGTACAAAATCCAAAAAGGATAACTCTCAAACTCAAGATTGAGCAAAAAACCAAAAAGAACCAAAAGAAAAATCCAAAAGAAAAACCAGAATGAAATCCAAAAAAAAATCCAAAGAATTCAAGAAAAAAAATCAAGCCAGAATGAAAATCAAGCCAGAAAATGATGACAAATCGAAGGACCATCGAAACAGTCCCGCACACTCTTGCGTCAGCAAGAGCGCAATGGTTTCGCGGGCAAAATTGGACTTTCCCGGGGCGGATTTCTGTCAGAAAAACAGAAAATCTCAGCGGAATCGCACAAAATGCTGTAAAATCCTCCCAAGGACAATATAAAATATTGATATGATGGGGGACTTTATTGATATTATGGCGAACTATTTTCATACGAAGGGGCCAGAATGCCCCCCCCCCCCCACCCCCAAAAGTATTGGTGGGAGGCTAGACTTGTATTTTCGTATATCAGAATAGACCCCCAGGGAGTATAATCCCCCACCGAGTAAATCGGTGCAAAATCAACTGCCAGGGGAGGGGCAAAACAGGTAAAACAGGCACCGTACAAGTTTTTTGCTCAATAGTATTTTTCATAAGGAAAGTATGTTTTTTAATGGCAACTGTTTTCAAACAATACTTTAAAAAATTTTCAAAATAATATGGAGACTTGTATTGCAAAATCTTTAGAAACCTCCGTTTCCGTTTCCGTTTCCGTCTTCCGCGGAAAACCGAAAAATTTTCCGTTTCCGTTTCCGTTTTCCGCGGAAATTTTTTCTTCTTTCCGTTTCCGTTTCCGCTTTCCGCATTTTTCAAATTTCATTTCCGTGCATCACTGGTGCACTCCTAGATCGATGTGTCTTTGTTTTGTTACCCATATTACCCTGTCAGTATCCATACTGTTCGGTTGCCGTGAGCACAAACTAAAGTACTACTATGCACTTGGTACATTATCAATTGAACTGAACCAGCATTTCTAATGATTTGTTTACAGTTCTTTTTTCACTTCCTCATTATATTTGTGCTAGAACAAAGACCATAATGTTTATGCTAATGAACTGTGATATTGAACTAAATTTTTCGGCGATCAAAATACATTTAAAACTACTGTCGGCCCGCAAAAATGGTCAAAAGCGCTCTGCTGAACTCAACGCTATGCGATTTTCATTTTGGTTTCCAAATTATTTTATTTCACGTTGAATTCACACGTGAAATGAAATAATTTGGAGACCAAAATGAAAATCGCATAGCGTTGAGTTCAGCAGAGCGCGTTTGACCATTTTTGCGGGCCGACAATAGGTAAATTACTGTATTTTCAATTAAGTTGCGACCAGACCTAGGATCTATGAGGAAAACGGTATTTTCCGGAAAATAAGCTTATCTTTTTCTCTGCATCTCTCACCACCATTATATTTACAAAATTCATCAATTTCCATATTTCCTTTACCAGATAACGGTTTTCTAGTTTCATGGATCCGGCCCCAGGCTTGACCGGAAGGGTTTCGGAACATCGGAAAATTACTCCTTTAATGACACAACAACACATTCCTATTTCGATTTTTACCCAGGCCTAAAAAGAACAGGGTTTTCAAAAATTTTACTGTGGGTCTTCTTAAAGGCCCTGTAACAATGGTATATAATTGGAAGGTGTAGATGTTAACTGAGCACACTAACTACATGTACCGACACCTTGCGGGCTGTGTCGTCTTCTATATTCTAGCCATAAGAGGGAGACTGTATTATTGATGCTGTGCACATAGTAAAAAAAATGAAGCGACGCGAAATTTGCATGATTATGGAAGTTTCGTTTTACAAAAAATATCATGTTCCTTTCAAAATTCTACTGTACATTTTGGTATTTAAACTGATTTTTTTCCAAAATTATCGATAAATTGGCACTTTCCGCGAATTTATCGCTAATTTTGGAAAAAAAAATCCGTTTAAATACAAACATGTATAATAGAACTTTTAAAGGGACATGATATTTTTTGTAAAACGACACTTCCATAATCATGCAAATTTCGCTTCGCTTATGGGGTTATTCTCGAAACCAGCAAAAAAAGCAAAAAATAGAAAAAATCAGCAAAAAATTCAGCGAAAATTGGGAGAGTGCTCCGATCGGTCTGAAACTTTGGGAAATCATTAAGAAGATACTTCCGGTCATTTTCTGAAAATTTCAGACCGAAATATTGATTTTTAATTATCGATTTTTATTTCTGAAATTTTTCAAAATCGATATTTTGGTCTGAAATTTTCAGGGAATGACCGGAAGTATCTTCTTAATGATTTCCCAAAGTTTCAGATCAATCGAAGCATTCTCCGAATTTTCGCTGAATTTTTTGCTGGTTTTTTCTATTTTTTGCTTTTTTTGCTGGTTTCAAGAATAACCCCATAAACTATATGTACACATCATCATTAATACAGTGTCCTCTCTTATGGCTAGAATAGACGACGACAGAGCCCGCAAGGTGTCGGTACATGTAGTTAGTATATTCAGCTGACAGCTACACCTGCCAATTATATACCATTGTTACAGGGCCTTTAAGAAGACCCACAGTACAATTTTTGGAAACCCTGCTTTTTCTAGATCAGGGTGAAATTCGAAATAGGAATCTGCTGACGTATTGAGCTCCACTTCAGGCAGTTTTATTTCATTCCGTTCCGCGGCAGCACCAAAATTTGTTCTCCGGGACGTTTCAAAACCGTACTAATGAAAAATATAAGCCGAAACTTGTATTTAAAAAAGCAATTTTGAATATAGGCACTATTTCAGCGCCCTCTGTTTTATTTTTGCCGCGTCCAAAGTTCAAAAAATTCCTGAATAAACAGGCGATCACAATTGAAACCGATGTCACGTTACAGTAGTTGCTTCGCTGCGAGACCTTTCGAATTTAAACCTGAAAGGTCTCGTAGCGAAGCACTACTGTAACGTAACATCGGTTTCAACTGTCACCGCCTGTTATTTCTAGAATTTTTTGAATTTTGAGACGGAAAAAATAAAGCAGAGGGGGCTGAAATAGTGCCTATATTCAAAATTGCTTTTTTAAATACAAGTTTCGGCTTTTATTTTTCATTACTACGGTTTTGAAACGCCCCGGAACCAAAACTCGACACAATTTGAACTCGTCTTTCTATGATTCTTTGTCGAAAACCGTACCACATCAAAAATCAACTGCTTCACACTCCGCTTCTCTTTCTCTCGCATCGTCGCCACCAGTGTGAGCGTCGAGTTGACAAACTTGCGGAATATCGAATCGCTGACGCGGTTCACGTCGGCTACGACGTCCGCAAGACTGCTGCGCCTGCGTGACGAGCGTCGGGAGACGGAGTGGATTTTTTGAATTTCCAAGTCAGACTTTGCCGTGTTGTTGTTAGTGTCAAACGGTGAATCCGAATAATAGAAAGACGAAGAAGAAGAAGAAGGCATCGAGGAGCAAATAGTGCTCATTTTTCTCAAGAAGCCGTGAATAAAAAGAAAAAGGTACCAGAGTTCAAAATAGTGAGAATGAGGTCGTATCAGCTTATCGTGCAACTCGAGTGCCTCACCTATCATTTTTAATTTGCATTGTCATGTGAGTGTGACGAAAAATGAGTACATAGAATGAGAGAGAGGAGGAGGAAATAAAAGTTCAAATGTCTAGGTTTGACAACAGGAAAAAACGAGCTTTCTACCGTACCACGCGCGATACGCAATCAATTTTCTAGAACTCTTTCCGGAGCCTTGAAAATTCAATTTTTAGGGTTTTACGGGTCCGTAAAAACACACCTTTTTTGGCATGACATACTGTCTTGTCCCAGTTCTATTCCGTTTAAATACTTACCGTATTTCCTCTAATTGAAGCGCACCTCTAATAGAAGCACATTTGGAGGTTGAAAAATAGAAGCGCATGTGCTTAAATTAGAGGAAATACGGTATTTACCGTAAAACCTGTAATTGAAGTACATGTACTTCTATTTTTCAAACTCCCTAAATGGGTGTACTTCTAATACAAGTGTACTTCAATTAGAGAATGTACTTCTATTTTTCAAAGGCCTTTCAGAAGAAAAATAACCAAAAAAGACGATTCGAGACCCAGATAAAATCGGGGAAGACAAAACCGCGAAAAACATTTCCAAAGCCGAGAAAGAAGCCCCGCCCATTGCAAACGTGCGGCACGGGTTTTGTACTGAAAGGGTTATACAATTCTAGGAAAAATGCGCCGCAGAAATGCAAATTTTTCCCGGTTTTGGTAATTTTTCCCCCTGTCAGCTAACGGAATTTTTACCAGACCATTTTCTCGCGAGGTGGTGCTCAAAACCCCAACTCGGTCAGTTTTCAACATTTCCCAATTCTGTCTTTTTTTAATAGCACGGCATGCGGGCACCTACCCCAGTGCAAACGCGCCTCAATCACACTCAACATTTGATGAAACACTGTGGTACGCGTGTTAAGAGAACATTCCCTCGCGGCGTTGCGAACTCTTCTGCTGTATCAAATGTTTTCAAAAAATAAGGAATATCTGCGGGAAAAAAACATGTTTTTTTTGTTTTCGCGGAACCTACGCAGCGAGATAAACCCGCGAAAAAATCGAACTTCATAAAATCAGACTGAAACGTAGGTGCCAGCATGCCGTGAATAGGTTATAACTGTAAAGATAAGCTTAATAATCGTCTGTGGTCAATAGAGTCTTGGACCATCCGCTGGGAGACGCCATTTCCATTGCACTGTGGAGGCTGTTCCCCGGTTTTGTCAGGGTCTCGAAAATTTGAAATCTGCGCTCGTCAATTAAAATTCTGCAAGCGTATTCCTCTATGAACGTGTTGGACTAAGGCTTCCATTCGGACCAATTTTCGTCCGTTCGTCCGGTTTGTCCGTTTCGTCCGGTTCGTCCGGCACGCTCTATTTGGCTGGGAATTTTAATTTATGGCACTCTCTTTAAAAATTCTGACATTGAAAATGTAAGCGGTTGCAAATTTATGTAGAATTAGCTTTGCAAAAACAAAATTTTTAATTTTTTTTCCGAATTTTTTATAGCAGAAACAAGACATTTCTGTTGATATTTTAAACAAAAAAGAACAAAAACAGCTTTTGAAAACAAAATATAGCAGAAACAAAAAGAAAAACTAACAAAAAAAACGGACGAAGCGGACCGACCTCGGACGAACCGGACGAACCGGACGAACCGCGGACGAGCGGACGAACAGCGGACGAAATTCGTCCGCTTTTTTTTCGTCCGAATGGAAGCCTTATGTTGGACACTTGTGTCGCGGGCATTCAAATGATTTTCAATTCAAAAATTCTTTAAACCAATGAAAAACTGAAAAAAAAGCTTCAAAAATGGAATAAACATTTTTTTCAAAATAATTAACCCTGTACCTCTATTAGAAGGTGTACTTCAATTAGAGGGTGTACTTCTATTTTTCAAAGGCTCCTTGGGGGTGTACTTCTAATACAGGTGTACTTCAATTATAGGTTTTACGGTAAGTGAAAATAATTCTTATTGCTGGTAAAAGAACTAAAAAAAACTTGAAAACGTTTCGAAACTAGGTCGATTTGAAACCGGGCACTTCGATTTTTTGAGGACGAACAATTTTATTGTTTTGTAAAAAAAATTCCCTAGTTTCGAAGCGTCCTAATTTAATTTTTTTTTTTCGACTACTTCTTGAGAAAAACAAATTTTGATGTTTTCAGAAAAACAAAATTTAGTTTTCAAAACTCTAGTTTCGAAACGTCTTAGATTCGAATCGTCCTAATTTCAAAAAGCCAGTTTTCAAAGCGTCCCAGTTTCGAAACATCTCATTTTCGAAACGAACCATTTTCAAAACGTCCCAGTTCGAAACTTCCTTGTTACATTTTTTGGGATATTTTTGAGAAGAAACAATTTTTTGTCGATTTAAAAAAAAATGCCTAGTTTCGAAGCGACCTGTTTCTAATGGACCTATTCATTTGAATTAAAATGAATTTTTATGTCACATTTATTCAATGCATTACAACATATTAATTAATTAATCTGAATTTTCCTGTACCATTGAGTTTGAGTTTTCCTGCAAATCGCGCCTAGTCATCCTGGTCAAATAAGTTGATCTATTAACAAATAAATGCATGCGCCTTTAAACAGTGGACAAGATTACACAAAAATGATGACAATAGATGCATTTTTTGACCAGGATGGATAGGCGCGATTTGCAGAAAAACTCAAACTCAATGGTTCAGGAAAATTCAGATTAATTAATTAATATGTTGTAATGCATTGAATAAATGTAACATAAAAATTCATGTTAATTCAAATGAATATTATCGGCCCGCCACGTCCGTCAAACGCGCTCCGCTGAACTCAATACTACGTGGATTTCATTTTGGTTTCCAAATTATTTTATTTCACGTTGAATTTTACACGTGAAATGAAAAAATTTGGAAACCAAAATAAAATCCACGTAGTATTGAGTTCAGCGGAGCGCGTTTGACCATTTTGGCTGGCCGACAATAGGTCCATAAATGTCCTAGTTTAATTTTTTTGGGTTATTTTTTGGGGAAAAATATTTTTTTTTGTTGAATTTTGTAAAAAATATTTTCCTATTGTCGGCCCGCAAAAATGCGCAAGTTTCGAAACGTCCCAGTTTCGAAATGACAGGTTTCGAAACGTCCCAGAGCCCCGACAATAGTTTCGAAAAGGCGTAGCTTTCAAAAATTCCTGGTTTCGAAACGTCCGCACTCAAAATCATCCCAGTTTCAAATCTTCCAAGTTTCAAAACGTCTTGTTTCGAAACCTCGAGCCTTTTAGAAAAAAAGAGCCTTTTAGAAAAAAAAACCATTTTTTCGGCAATTTTTTGAAGAAAAACCATTATTTTTTGTTGTTTTGTAAAAATTCCTAGTTTGGAAACGTGCCAAAGCCTTTTATTCGGACAAAAAAAATTTGGCTATTTTTTGAAAACAAAATAAATTTTTTTTCGAAAATAAAAATGTTTGTGGCGCCCCTAATCAGATGATCAGTACCGTAACCCACGAACTAAATGAGTTCTTTTCTAACCTAATTCTATTCTAACCGAAGTTTATTTCGCCATTCGTCGATATTTTTCTATTCTGTGGTATTATCAATTCAATATTCTTGTCAGCTACAGTAAGCAGTGGCGAAACTCCGCCCCCTCGGTTGTGTCATCTCGTCACGTCTGCGTCTATTATAAAGCCTGCAAGAATATTGAACCGATAATACAACGTCTCTGACAATGAGTAGACACCGCATTTTGCTCCCGTCTTCAGACTAGTTTAGCCTCTTATCATCACGGTCACACGACCCGCATTTTCGTTGATAACGCACCCTTTTTGGCGCATTTTTCGCCGCCGTCACAATTCGTCGCCTTCCGCCCGGAATCGTCATCGGATTGCTGCGAGGGATGGTGGTGGTGGTGGTGGCGGTAGTGTCTTCTACAGTGTCCATGGATACTTAATTTGAAGACGATAAATAAATAACTAATATTTCAATCATGTACGTACCATCAAAAACCGAATCCTCCTCCTCCTCCACCACCCCGTTTTCTTTTTCCGGCTCGTTCAAAAATTCGTCAGTCATTGTCAGGCTTCGTGGCGCCGGCAGGGTGTCTTCTTCGTGAACCGTCGACGCCAGCTCATTGAGGGCGTCTAGAAACGAGACGGACGGCTCTGGAGCTTCTTCCAAGCCTGGATCCGTTTCAGCAGTTTCAGAAATAGTGGCCGTTTCCGCAATTCCACTGTCTATGGTGGCAGAGATGGGCTTTGGGTGAAGCGGTTCTTCAAGCGAAAACGCCACGTCATTGGGCACCGTTCCGAATATTGTGGAAGGCTGGAAACGAAAATTTTGGCTCTGGGACAGGGGTGGGCCAAAAAAAAATTTTTCAATTTTTTTTTTTTTTTCGAGTTTTTTTTTTTGGATGAGACAAAACATTTTTTGATTTTTTTTCAATGGTAAGAGTGAGACGAAAATTTTTTTTTTGATGATGCACCGCAGGGAAAAAAAACAAAAGCCACGGAGGCGAAAAAAAGTCCCGGTTTTTGGGCAAAAACTTAGTCGGTATATGCTCCGAATTGACAAAAACTTCTAATTTAAAAAAAAAAAACTTGGACAATTTTTTTTACGTCGATATTTTTTCTATTCTGTGGTATTTCAAGCGAAAACGCCACGTCATTGGGCACCGTTCCGAATATTGTGGAAGGCTGGAAACGAAAATTTTGGCTCTGGGACAGGGGTGGGCCAAAAAAAAAATTTTTCAATTTTTTTTTTGACAAAGACCTCTAATTTAAAAAAAAACTTGGACAATTTTTTTTACTGCCAGAAATACTTTTTTTTTTGTGGAAATTTTTTTTGTCCCATCCCTGCTTCCGGTCATTCCCTGAAAATTTCAAACCAAAATATCGATTTTCAATTCCGAAATTTTTCAAAATCAATATTTCGGTCTGAAACTTTTTGGGAATGTCCGAGAATATTTTTTAAATGATCTCTCAAAGTTTCAGACCGATCGGAGCATTTTCCGCATTTTCGTTGAATTTTTGCTGGTTCCGAGAATAACTCCATAAGTTTAAAAACTCACCAAATCACTATTCGCTCTCGAATCTCTGGTGGACATCGCATCAGTCACTTGCCGACTATCCCGGGACGCCGACTCACTGGAACTTCTCGAATTCGAATGCTGTTTGGATGGCCTCCGAATCCTTCGCGAAATCACCAACGGTTGATGATACGGATTTTCCGGATCCGTGACCACCTGCACAAAGTCTCCCGATCGTTTTCCAACTTTCACCTGATCCAGAATCGTAGTGTCGACGGGTGTGGAAGAGAACAGGGGTGATTGTGGAAGTTGATGGTTGGACGTGACACGTCTTAGGCATCCAGACGACGAGGGCACACGTTTCATGCCGCCGAGCACCGCGTGTTGGTAGGACATTTCGCCAGTGTCGAGCATGGAGGGATGCGAGTAGACGGACGAGTTGTCCGACGTGTCTTCTTCGTTGTGAGATGATTCTGAAACTTTTCGAGGCGTTTGAAAAGGAAAGGTTGTACTGTGTATTCCGCCCCTTTTTCACAATTTTATATAATCGAATTTTTGTCCAGTTTCTTCCGCCGGATCTTGTATAATTTACAAGAACTTTTCGTTGGTTTTTGGAAAAATTATCTAAAAATCAATTTTCCTCCTTCAAAATGTTCGTATTTTTTTTTAAACAAAAATCTGGGACGAATCATTTTTGTTTAAAAATTTGGCGAATACGTAATAATATCCCGACAGCCTCTAATTGTCCAGCATGTGATCAGGAGATCCGAAAAAAGAGTGGTAATTTGAATTTTCCACGTTTGTTTTTTTTAGGATTTAATTGGTTTTCCATTTTTTTTTTGTCGAATTTTATCAATTTTCGCTCATGGGGTTATTCACGAAATGGCAAAAAATGGCGAAAAACAGCAAAAAACAGCGCGAAAACTCGGAAAATGCTCCGATTTACCTGAAATTTTGGGAAATGAGGGGGAAAACCCTCTCGGACATTCCTACAAAATTTCAGACCAAAATATCAATTTTTAAGAAATATTTCTTTTTTTCCTGAAAATGCTTAAAATCGATATTTTGGTCTCAAATTTTGTAGGAATGTCCGGGAGAGTTTTTTCCCTCATTTCCCAAAATTTCAGATCAATCGGAGCATTTTCCGAGTTTTCACGCAGTTTTTTGTCGTTTTTCGCCATTTTTTGCAATTTCGTGAATAACCCCATTAATTTTTATTAATTTTGAACAAAATGTGGATTTTTTTTTTGGTTGAAAATTTAGATCAAAATAGAGAAATTCCTCAAAATTGATAAAAATCAAGCACCCTTTCTGATTAAAAATATTTTTTAAAGTGAAAAAATTAAAATTAATTTCGGTAAATAGCCATAATCGTGGCGAGACCCTCCTTTTTCTAGTTGTTTTTCTGATGTTTTATGGCAAAAATAATAGTTTAATCAAAACATTTCTTTAACATTAAAAAATTGTTTTTTTTTTTAAATTATTTTTCATAATAATAATACGCATTCGCCACGCACAATTCAACGGAAAAAATATGCAGAATTGATTAGATCAGCTTAAAATCTTTTTTCCAAGCCTTCGGCTTTTCTTTTGAGGTTTTTCCAGCATTTTACTGCATTTCCTGTACAAAATTCGTCCAGCAATGGGGTGGAGATTGTTTCTCGGCTTTCTTTTTACTTGGGCCCCAAACTCGGCGAATTGTTGGCTATTAGCGGTGTTCGGTGGCTGATTTTCAATTTTTTAAACTTTTTTCTTCAATTTCTTCATTTTTTGTGCCTATTTTCCGGGAGTATTGTGGCCAAAATGAGTTTTCCTCAAAAATCGATAAAAATTAAAATTTTCTGGTCAAAATTTGGGTGAAATCATTATTATTTTTTTGTTTTTTTAAAGACACGCATTGCTTTAACGGCGGGTCTCGAGGCTCGGTGGTTTCAAAATCACAAAAAACTCACTCCTAATCGGCCGACTCAACGCTCTCCTCCTCTTCTTCTCCAAGTACGCTGGCGATCCAATATCATGATCCTCTTCCGGCACCAACGCGTCAATCGCAGGGATCGCCATCTCCTCCGTCAAATGCGCCGGCTTCGGATTCGGTCGTGCTTTCAATGCGCCAACTTTCAGCGGTTCTCCAGCCAACAGTCCTGCGAGAATTAGCGGTGTAGGTGTCCACGAATTGAGAAACGACGAGTTGGTGGCGGCGAGAATGGGCAGCGATGAGAGGGGCTTCAGAAGGCCGCGAATTCGTTCCGAGTGTTCGGCGTCCGTGAGCAGGCGCAGAAATGCGTCTTCGTCGTAGAATTGTCTGGAGAAAAATATACTTTTCAGATTATTTATAGGCCTATTGTGTTTTCAATCGACTTGCGACATGAAAACGCAAATCAAGTCTGCATTCACCGTTCTGTCTGCGTCTCTTCAAATATCACTGTGTTCGCGTGGTCGCGCACAAATAAGTGGGCGGAGTTTCGCGTTCTCATGTCGCAAGTCGATTGAAAATACAATATGTGTCCACGGTGTCCAGGATTTAAAATGTGGGCGGAGCAAAGCAAATGCGCTCCACTGGTTTTTTTTCCACAAATTTTCATCAAAATTACGATTTTGTTTAGAAATTTTTTTTTTTTCAATTTTCACCAATTTTGGGCAAAAATTATTGAAAATACCGATTTTCGCTAAATTTTTTTTTCGAAATTAGGGATTAAAATTTAAAAAAATGTTTTTTTTTCAGCGAAATCCCCCAATTTTCAAACCCCATTTTTTGTGCAAAAATTTTGCGAAATTAGAGAATTAAATTGAAAAATAAGATTTTTCAGCGAAATTTCCGAATTTTTCGGCAAGAACTATGAATTTTAATATGTTTACGAAATTTCAGCTAAAAAATCAATATTTCACGAATTTTCAGCGAAAAAATAAATCGATTTTTCGCTAAATTTTTGCAAAATTAGGGATTCAAATAAAAAAAATGAGGTTATTGAGCGAAAAAAACCGAATTTTTCGCTAAAATTTTTTTTTTTACGGTCTTAAATTTGAGAAATTACAGAAAAATAAAGGCAACCCCGATGAAACTGGAAAGAAATTTGGAAACGAAAACCAAGTTCAACGGAGCGCGTTTGACCGTCGTGGTGAGCCGAAATTCAGTTACGACGCTCCGATGTTCCGCAGATATGGTCTCCCCCAAACTCACTGGATAGCATGCGATTCGGTGGCCAGTGTGTCCAGATACTCGCCAAGGGCATTCTCGTTCAAAACTATCCGAATCCAAGCACGACTTTTGCCAATTTCGCTGCGAATTTGTCCGAGACATGCGATTTGGCTTATGATAGCTCGGTGGGAGAATTTTGATACGAATGGCCAGAAATTCTAGAAAAATGCTTGAAATTTTGGGAAATAATGCTACTGCCATTTTGGACTGAAATATCGATTTTTCTGAAAATCGTTATTTTGGTCTAAAAATGTTCGGCATTACACCATTATTTTGACATTTTTCCCAGATATTTCAAAAAAAAACACTCACCGGTTCCGGATATTTGGCATATCTGGTACCTTTCAGGAAAAATGGATCGCGCAGTCCGTGGATGAACAGGGCCTCAATAGAGTTGCACAAATTTTGGGTGATTTCGCTGAAAAATTACCCTTTCACTGAGAACTTCCTCAACAAAAAAAAACGTACCTGGGAACATTTAAATTTCTCGAATGGGGCGACGCGATAGCCGCTTTCACGACATTGTCGAGCTCTTTTTGCAAATCCGCACGGATTCGCTCTTGCTTTTGTTTTTGAGCGGCTCGCGGCGGCGGCGACGTCATCGCGCTCGGTGATGCTTTTTTCTGGAAAATTGCAATTTTTAGCAATTTTCTGCAGAGCGAAACGAGAACAAAGAGGGTTGCTTATCAGTTCATTATCGTAAAATATTTATGTTGCGTATCGTATCGTACGCACTTTTTGTACTGTTTTTGCTGTTTCAAAAGTTCAAAAAAAGAATATACTTACATTCAGTATTTTGTTCAGCATTTTCGGCGTCAATCGAGCTGTTGGTTAGATTAGTGAAATTGTGAAAGTGAGGTTTCATTCACAACAAATGTCGAAATAGTGGCTGGAAGGTGAATATTTGGAGGGTTAGAGAGTTAGAGAAAAGAAAAAAATTGTATGAGTCACCAATAATATAAACAAAAATCGTTATAATTCTAATGGACCTATTCACTTCAATTAAAATGAATTTTTATGACACATTTATTCAATGCATTACAACATATTAATTAATTAATCTGAATTTTTCTGAACCATTGAGTTTGAGTTTTTCTGAAAATCGCGCCTAGCCATCCTGGTCAAATAAGTGAACTTATTAACAAACAAATGCATGCGCCTTTAAACATTTACTCCGAGTACACAAAAATGATGACAAAAGATGCATTTTTTGACCAGGATGAATAGGCGCGATTTTCAGAAAAACTCAAACTCAATGGTTCAGGAAAATTCAGATTAATTAATTAATATGTTGTAATGCATTGAATAAATGTGACATAAAAATTCATTTTAATTCAAATGAATAGGTCCATAAGGACGAAAGGACTTTTTTCGCAGGTTTTAGGCCAAAATTAGACATTAAATAGTTCAAATTGGGATGGGAAAAGCATTTTCTTTTTTTTTTTCAATTTTTTAAGTACAGTTTTTTTTTTCGCAAAAACTTGCATTATTTAATTATCTCTAAACAAGAATGTAAAACGACTGAATATTTATTTGATTATAGACAAATTTTCTGCAATTTAAGCAAAAATATCAAAAAAATCGAAAAAAAAAAACAATAACCCCTTAATTGGCCCGCTAATTATAATTACCGCATTACAAACAAGTGACACCGAGACACTGTGCAAAATCGAGAGACGCAGCTTTGGGTTTCACAGCGATTTCAACTACGGTAGCACTTGTTTCAACTGTGCGATTTTTCGCAACGCAGAGTCTGTTTATCGATTCTTTGTGTTTTTTGAATTAATGCTAAAAAATTGTTTAAATTTTGTTTTGTTTTTCTTTTTTTTCTATAAAATTCTGCAAAATTTATTTATAAACCTCAATTTTACAGGCATGCTCGCCCCACGCTTGCACAAGGCGATTAATGCCAGCAGATCACTCTACCTAGCCAGAATCCTGTCCAGTAAGTATTTTTTTTTCCCCTTGCTAAACCCCTCCCCTACAAAACCAAAACCAGTTCATTATCAGTGCGCGGACCGCTTTCCTTCGACGGCTGGTACCCGCGTGATCACAAGCCGAGCGCCCCGCCAACCAACGAGGAGGAGCGTCGCGCGGCCGCCGTCAAGTACGGTCTTCGTCCGGAAGACTACAAATCGATGGACGCGGACGATGTGGTGAAGTTTGCCGGTGATTATCCGGATCTGGGAGTGATCACGTTTGATCACAAAGATCCGTACGAGGCGTGGACTGACCGGCAGAATCGGAGAAATTGGGGAGAGTTGGTGCCGATCGATATGATGCGTTATCGTGGAGATCGTTTGACGTTCACCGGGCTCGAGGCGGAGGATTATACCACGTAAGAATGATTTTTATGCTGGATATTGTTGGAGACCCGGACAAAACCGAAGGTCCAATAAACGATGCGTAGCACTTGTTATTGAGTTTCTGTCAATCGGGTCATTTTTGGGCAAATGCCAAGGGCAAAGGAAATTCAATTCAAAACTTTTTTCCCCGGTTTTTTCAGTGTGTTACATCGGGACATGGATTTTTAAAAGCGCTTTATTGAACAGAGTAGTCGTTCATGAAAATGTAATGGGGTTATTCAGGGTCGGAAAAAAAAAATTGTTTTTTTCCTTTTTTTCCTTATTCAAATGACGGAAAAAAAGAAAAAAATCCGTGACCGCGAGAGTTTTTTTCCGTTGCTTTTCTAGGCCATCGCAAAAGTTTTTTAGGCCCTCCGCTGTGAGAAAATTTTTTTCAAAAATTATTCGCCCGTAAATCGATTTTTTTCTTTTTTTTTCCGTCATTTGAATAATGGACCTATTCAAAGTACTGTAGAAAATCGGAAAAAATGACAAAAAACTGGGAGAAAACTCGGAAAATGGTCCGATTGGTCTGAAACTTTGGGAGAAACTGTAAAAAATGCTTCCGGACTTTCTCAGAAAATTTTGGACCGAAATATCGATTTCAAAAAATATTGATTTTTTTTCTGAAAATTTTCTAAAATCGATATTTTGGTCCAAAATTTTCTGAGAAAGTCCGGAAGCATTTTTGACAGTTTCTCCCAAAATTTCAGACCAATCGGACCATTTTCCGAGTTTTCTCCCAGTTTTTTGTCATTTTTTCCGATTTTCTACAGTACTTTGAATAGGTCCATAAGGAAAAAAACTATTTTTTCCGACCCTGAATAACCCCATAAAACAGTTATCAAAAAATAATTGGCAAATATGAAAAATTGTGATCTGAAACAATGAAAAATGCTCAAAAATTTGCATGTATGGTCGTATTTTTGACGTTTTTTTTTTGAAAATTTTCCGATTTTTCTAATTTTTTTTTCACAAAGTTATCTGGCTCTTTGTTTATAAAAATTAAAATTATGTAGAGATTTTTAAGGTTTTACCTTTTTTTCATGAGTTTTCGCTATTAGATTTTTGCCACACATGCGAATACAGAATTTTTAAATTAATTCACGAAATTGCAAAAAAAAAAAAAGGAAAAAAACTGCTCGAAGGCTCGGAGAATGCCCCAATTTGCCTGAAACTTTGGGAAATGATGGCAAAAATACTCCCGGGCATGACATGATCTGAAAATTTCAGACCAAAATATCAATTTTAAAAATTATCGATTTTTCTTTTTATAATCGATATTTTTGGTCTGAAATGTTTTGTCAAAATTTCTGGTCAATCGGATAATTTTTGCTGGTTAAAAAATAATTTTTTCGGCTTTAAAGTTAAATAAAAATCACACTTTTACCAATTTTTCACTAAAAATAGGAGGAAATTCGAAGATGTTTCGAATCTTTTGCAATTTTTGGCGCGTAGAGTTATTCGCCAAGTGACACTCGTTTTTATCGATTTTTAAAAAATTATTTTTTGGGAATTTAAATAAATCAACTAGCATGTCGCAGAAATGAATGCACAAAAGTTTCGAAACGTCCCAGAGCCCAATACCGATCTAAATATCTTCCAGCTGGGGCTCAATCGTCATGTGCCTCCGCCTGCTCGTACCGATGGCTCTCATCGCCTGGTACTTTTGCAACGACCACCCGAACGCGCTTCGCTGGCGAAACCCGGTGATGCCGAAGCAGTACCCATACGATTTCTACCGCTCGTACCCGTTTGACGATCCACGCAAGTATCCGATTGTCAACTATTCGTTTGATCTGGAATGAATAGAGTGACTAGAAAATGAAAATCGGATCGAAAAGGGTCAAAGTGAAGAAATTTTCGTCGAGTGCTGTATTTCTATAGGCTTTTTTAGTGAAAACGCTCGGTTTTTAAAAATAAATCTTTTTTGTTTGTAAAATAAATTATCCACCTTTTAATATTATTTTTTTCTCAAAAAATAACGATTCTCGATTCGTTTTGATATCTATTTCTCGAAATTTACTGATCATTCTTGCTCAAATTCCCAGTTTCAAAACTTCAGAAGCGAAGGGCGCTGGACGCCGAAAAGAGGAAAAACCAATGTTGTTCCTCGATGATTTTCTAGAAAGTGAGTTTTTATTTTTATTTATTTTAAATAAGGCTTCCATTCGGACCAATTTTCGTCCGTCCGGTCCGTCCGTCCGTCCGCCGTCCGTCCGCTTCGTCCGCGGTTCGTCCGGTTCGTCCGCGGACGAATTGGTTGGTCCGTTTCGTCCGGTTGGTCCGTTTCGTCCGGTTCGTCCGGAACGCTCTAATTAGCTGGGAATTTTAATTTATGGCACTCTATTTAAAATTTCTGACATTGAAAATGTAAGCTGTTGCAAATTTATGTAGAATTAGCTTTGCAAAAACAAATTTTTTTTCCGAATTTTTGATAGCAGAAACAAGACATTTCTGTTGATATTTTAAACAAAAAAGAACAAAAACAGCTTTTGAAAACAAAATATAACAGAAACAAAAAGAAAAACTAACAGGAAAAAAACGGACGAAGCGGACCGACCTCGGACGAACCGGACGAACCGCGGACGAGCGGACGAACAGCGGACGAATTTC
Source organism: Caenorhabditis japonica (assembly GCA_963572235.1). Lineage (NCBI taxonomy): Eukaryota > Metazoa > Nematoda > Chromadorea > Rhabditida > Rhabditidae > Caenorhabditis > Caenorhabditis japonica. The sequence continues at coordinate 16,426,492 of OY754343.1, read as the reverse complement.
GTCCGCTTTTTTTTCGTCCGAATGGAAGCCTTAATTTTAAAAACCTCCAAAAAATTGATTTTCAGTGCTCGACGAGCTGCCAGCCGAATTGCGAGAGCGTGGCGATGAAATTCGTCGAATTGACGTGGAAGTTGAAGGTATCTTTCTTATATAGAAAATTTTAGATTAGTCTGTGTGTTTGTTTGTGTATCTCACACACGAGTTTGCAGTCGACAAAACTCGATCCAGCGACCTATAGATTGACGTTCAAACGTGCTAACCACTATACCACAAGGGTCACGAGAACTTGAGAGAAATAGGGAAAAGAAATGATTGCCATTTTTATGAAAAAAAAAACAAAAATCAGTAAAAATAAATATTTGACGAAGGCGACTTACTAGGGAATGCCCCGGACTTAATTTGGGCTTTCGCGATGAGTCTTACATGATTAGAAAGATAATTTTATGGAGATTCCAAAACTACTTTTCGTTTTTGCTAAACGCCGGTTGTTTTCGAGAAAATCGCGTCTGAAAATCCAGTTAAAATTTCAATTTTGTGTGCGTTTTCAAATATTAAATGCGTGAGCTGTTCCTTTCAAAATCATCCAGACAGTCACTTTTTTGCCATTCGCTTTCTTGCAACAGCTGAACAGCGGTTGGGTGGTTAAGTGGGTAACGCGTTAGGGTTAGGTTCTAGAGGTAGCGGGTTCGGGTCCTTCACAGTTGGGAATGCTTGTGGTGGTTTGGATGGATTGTATGTTGGGTTTTGTTCTTTTTAAATCCATTGTTTTTGCCTCATTTTTTGCTTTGCATCTCCTCTGTTAGATTTTTATTGTTTTGCTTCTGTAAATTTCAAATTCTTGTGCAAAGTATTTTTATAGATGGAACTCCGAAGACTATCCAGTAATTCATTCTGTCACATGTGAATTTCTTTGCTTCAAGCAGTTCATCTTTGTGACCCTACTTTGATTTTTTTAAATAATGATCCAAAATATGAATAAAGATCCAAAGAGCCGAATGTGCATCCATTTACTGAACAGTCTTCGAAATTCCATCTATCAAAACAATTTTGCACAGGAGTTTGAAAATTACAGTGTTTCATTAGCATAAATATGACAAATTAAAAGAAACAAAACCCAACATGCAATCTATCCAACCTACCACAAGCATTCCCAACTGTGAAGGACCCGAACCCGCTACCTCTAGAACCTAACCCTAACGCGCTACCCACTTAACCACCCAACCGCTGTTCAGCTGTTGCAAGAAAGCGAATGGCAAAAAAGTGACTGTCTGGATGATTTTGAAAGGAACAGCTCACGCATTTAATATTTGAAAACGCACACAAAATTGAAATTTTAACTGGATTTTCAGACGCGATTTTCTCGAAAACCACCGGCGTTTAGCAAAAACGAAAAGTAGTTTTGGAATCTCCATAAAATTATCTTTCTAATCATGTAAGACTCATCGCGAAAGCCCAAATTAAGTCCAGGGCATTCCCTAGTTAGTCGCCACAAGCTGCAGGCTTGTCTTTGTAGATAATTGATAACAACTCGTTTTAAAAGCCTATTTCAGTCCGCCTAAAACGAAACCGTGAGGCGATTACCGATTTTTTCGAGCGAACCGGTGTGCACATGCCAGAGGAGGAGAGGAAAATACGGTTCAAAATGCTTCAAGATGTGAGTTTTTAGTTATTTTTCACGGTCTTTGCCTTGGGGAGGGAATTTCTGAATTTTCTAGGCCAACGATGTAAGCTCCGCCCTCTTGTGAAAATTGGAGACCAGGTTAAGAAATTTTAATAAAAAGCCGAAAACCCGTGCCACAGAATTGCAAAGGGGCGGAGCGTATTTCCCAAATTTTCCCATATTATGGGTGCCCTTTTATTACAGGTTTTATTCAAAAACATCACTTTAAAAATGTGATTAAAGGGGGTGCCAACTTTCTGGGGAAAGTGGCTTAAAATATACTCTTGGGTGGGGGATTTACGAATATCACATTGAAATCGCACGAGAAAAATTCTCTGATTTTTTATGATTTTTACAACGAAAAAATAGAAGACCACGAGGAGTACACGAAAATCGTGGCCGTGGACTAGGAAACCCGCGGCCGCGGCTTCTAGAAAGATCCATTTTCACCAGAAATATTCATTTTTCGTGCAATTTTCCTTGTTTTTATTATCGATTTTCGATAAACATGCTCTAATCGCTTATTATAATTTTAGATAATCGCGAAAATACAGTTTAGTCATGAAAATCGAAAAATCGATATTCGCCTTTCGTTCGATTCATCGTTTTAAATAATTTCTTGTGAACATTTATTGTTCAAATATAAACGTTATAGATAAAAGAGTGAACTTAATGCGGAATTGAGCAGGAACAGGGACAAAAAAGGAAGGTATGAGAATTTTTGTTCCGAATTTGTTTTATCGTTATTTTTGTGATCAACACGCGTTAATTTGGTATTTTAAAACACGAAATGATTTTTTTAGATTATTTCCCAAAGATTAAGGCAAAAAAAGGAGAAAAAGACGGGAGAAAAATGTTGAAAAAGAAAATGACGTTTGAATTTCGCGCCAAATCGTGTACTCCTCGTGGTCTTCTATTTTTTTTGTAAAATTCGCCAAAAATCAGAAAAAATTTTTCGTGCGATTTCGATGTGATATTCGTAAATCCCCCACCCAAGAGTATATTTTAAGCCACTTTCCCCAGAAAGTTGGCACCCCCTTTAAAAAGAATAAATCCAAAATTTTTCTCATTTTTCTAGAAATTATCGGATTTTTCTTTAAAAAATAAAAAAAAACATATTTTCGAGCTGGAAAAGTAAAAAATTGCCGCCAAAAACCCAGTCTTTTTGTAGTTTTTTTTTTCTAAATTTTTGCGAAAAAATTATCGAATTTTTCACAAAAATTTCACATTTTCGAGCTGAAAATGCGGAAAATTGCCAAAAAAAAAATCTTTTTGAATTTTCCACAAAAACATTAAAAAAAAAACACGAAAAGGAGGGCGTCAGCAAACAGAAGAATACAATTAATTCCTCTTTCAGGAATACACTACAATTCGCCATCTGGCTCAACGAAAGTACGTGATCGCCGAGAAAATGCAAGAACTGCTGAAAAAGTATCAAACACATCTGGAAAAGGAAAAGACCAACTTCCAGTGCGAAATGGAAGCGGACAACATTGGTGTGACCGATATGATTGAAAAACGATACACTGCACACTGTGAAGCGATGCTGACGGCTCGAAAAGACAGAAAACGACGTCATCGTGTCGGCTCGTCGCGTTCTTCAACCATCGCCTCTGGACCTCTACTCTCCGAGAAAACCAATGATAAAATCCAACGAATTCTTCAAGAAGGAGGACGTCTTCGAATGGACTTGTCGGACGATTCGGCTCATTCTGCGCTCTCTTCGGCGATTCCGTCGCCAGCGCCACGTGGAAGACCGCCAAAGTTGGCGAAGGATCAGCAAATGCTCTCGTCGCTGGTGCCAAGTGATGATTGTATGACGCCAGTGCCGACTCCTACTGCTAGCAGGGTGAGTTTTTTTTTGGTTTCATGTCAAGAAATGTTGAAAAAATATTCGAAAATGCTTCGAAATTTTTTTGTCAAAAAAAGCATATTTCTGTCGATTAAATGGAAATGTTCTAATTTTTCTTTAAAAATTAGAGTTTTTGTCGATTCGGAGCAAAGCCAAAAAAAATATGTTTCACCCAAATAAAAAAAAAACGTTTTTTCTGGCTCCGATTGGCTTGAAATTTGGGGAAATAAATTGAAAATTACTCCCGAACATATGAAACGCTCAGAAAATTAACATTTTGGACCGAAATAAATATCGATTTTAAAAATTTTCAAAAAATCGATATTTTGCTCCTTTTTCCCCCTTTTTTCTGTAGAAAAATCAAGAAAAAGCAAAAAATTACATGAGAAATAAACTGTGCGGCGAAATTTCATTTTGGCAAGCAACTGGGGAACGGATTTGCTGCTCCGCCCCTTTTCAAGAATTTGGAGTTTTTCAGAAAATTGCAAAAAAAAATTGGTGAAAACTCTGAGAATGCTCGGAAAATTTTTTTGAATCGATATTTCAACGTCCCAGAGCCATTAAATTGATAAAATAATGAAAATTTGCATAAAAATATTGTCGAAAATTCTTTTTGGGTCATTTTTCCAAAGTTTAAGGAAAATCGGAGAAATTTGGCATAATTTTTTGCCGTTTTTTAAATCGATATTTCAGTTTTCAATGGACCTATTCACAAAACCGGAAAAAATGGGAAAAAAAACGTTCGGAAAAAATCGGAGAATGCTCCGATTGACCTGAAATTTTGGTAAATATTGGAAAAATTCTCCTGTACACGCTCAAAAAATTTTGGACCAAAATATATGGATTTTAAAAATTTTTAGAAAAATCGATATTTTGGTCCAAAATTTTGTGAGCATGTACAGGAGAATTTTCCCCAATTATTCAGGTCAATCGGAGCGTTCTCCGATTTTTTCCGAACGTTTTTTTTTTGTGAATAGGTCCATTGAAAACTGGAATATCGATTTAAAAAACGGCAAAAAAATTATGCCAAATTTCTCCGATTTTCCTGAAACTTTGGAAGAATTTAGGCAAATTTGCATTATTTTACCAATTTATTGGCTCTGAGACGTTGCGAAACCTGCCATTTCGAAACTGGGACGTTTCGAAAAGTTTTCTGAATTTTGTCGTCGCGGTGTTTGCACACAATCATGGAATTTTCTGAGACCCTGACAAAACCGGGGAAAAATGACAAAACCTGGGAAGATGGTCCGCCCCTTTTTGCAACTGCTCCACGATGTTTTGTACTGGAAGTGTTGAAAATACAGGAAAAATTGCGCCGCAGACTTGCAACTTTTCCCCGGTTTGTCTTCCCTGGTTTTGAAAATATTTGTGCGCAAACACCGCGACGACAAAATGCAGAGCCCAAAATTCGTGCCGCAGACTTTGAAAAAAGGCATTTTTTTCAATATTTTTGAAAAATTTTGAACCCAAAAAGCCATTTCAGCGCCGCTCCAACGCCAACACTATCCGCGGAACCGTCTCTATTCACAGTGCGATGAACGCGATGAATCGCGAATCATCTGGCCGTTTCTCGCCAAACCCTTCTGAACGCAGCTGGTCGAACGCAGGAATCGACGAATCGCCAACACCCACAATGAATTTGATGACCCCCGTATTCTCATCCGGCCCGCACACCCTACAAACGCCCACAGCTGCACCTCCACTTCAGAACTCTGCGTTTGTGGTGTCGGAAAGTCGACATGGCAGGACGAGAAAGTTGACGAGTCGTGTCCAGGAGATGTTCAAAGAGACGCTCCAACGTCAGCGAAATCACGGAAACTCTATAATCGCACTGCAGGAGAGAATGAGTGCTGCCAATTTGGCATCTCACCATCCACATTCGCCGAACATGGAAAGGCATGGATCGTCGTCAGACGAGGAGGATATAGATGATGTTCAACGTCATCTGCAGCCACAACAGCTTCAACAGCCGAATAGGGTAATTTCGGATGATGATGATGATGATGAAGATGAGGACAACGAAGATGCGAGAAATTGGTGCTTTTGCAACGAGAAGAGCTATGGAGAAATGGTCAGATGTGATAACGAGGAGGTTGGTTTTTTATTTGTTATTATCGAAAAAATGAAGCGGCGACCTACAGTAACCCATTTCATTTTGTCTTCGCAGTGTTTGCACACAATCCTTTCTTAATGGACCTATTCACAAAACCGAAAAAAAACGAAAACAAATTGCGGGAAAAATCGGAAAATGCTCCGATTGACCTGAAATTTTGGGAAATATTGGAAAAAATTCTCGATTTTAAAAATTTTCAGAAAAATCGATATTTTGGTCCAAAATTTTTTGTGCCGGTACAGGAGAATTTTTTCCAATATTTTCCAAAATTTCAGGTCAATCGGAGCATTTTCCGATTTTTCCCGCAATTTGTTTTCGTTTTTTGCGTTTTTCTCCGGTTTTGTGAATAGGTCCATTAAAAAAGGATTGTGTGCAAAAACGACGACAAAATGCCGAAAAATTTGAGATTAAAATTGCAGAAAAATCAATTTTTACACTTTTTTTTTTCAAATTATCCAGAAAATGCGAAAAAAAATAGTGCAAACGCGCTCCATCGCACCACGAGTTCTATTCTATCGTACCCCCAAGAAATTAGGCGAGATAGAACATATTCCTTGCAGAAATGAAACCGGTCTTATACACGAGAGGTTTTATTTATGTATTGTCGAACCGCAAAATGGTCAAACGCGCTCCACTGGACTCAACGCTATGCGATTTTTATTTTGGTTTCCAAATTATTTTGTCGGTTTTTATTTGGCTTTTTTGCATAAAATCTTATTTTTTCGTGTTTTTTCCTTGTAAAAAATAATTTTCGAGACCAAATTCAAGAAGTTTTGTCAAAAATTTCCGCATATTTCCGCAATTTAAGTGAAAAATCAATATTTTTCGATTTCTGTGCACTTTAAAAAATTCATCACTCATTTGTTTGGAAAGTTTTTTGTTCAAACCCCATCATGGTGATGTTTTTTCAATGTTTTCTTACTATTTTGCCCGAAAAGTACTGATTTTAATATGAACTTCATCTTTTTTTCTCCGCCGAAACGGCAAATTTTCACTAAAATCCGTGATTTATTCCACTAAAAATACAAGCAATATACACGATTTTAAAAGAGAAAAAGAGTGGAAAAACGGAGAAACACCCACAAAATTACTGATTTTTGTGAAAGTTTGGCGGAAAAGGTGGAATTTATACTAAAATCAGTACTTTTCGGCTAAGATTAAAATGTAAGGCAACATTAAAAAGCATCACCATGATGGAGTTTAAACAAAAAACTTTCCAAACAAATGAGTTACGATTTTTTTAAAATGCACAGAAATCGAAAAATATTGATTTTTCACTGAAATTGGGAAATATGCGGAAGGTTTTTGAAAAACTACATGAATTTGGTCTCGAAAAAATATTTTTACAAGGAAAAATCACGAAAAAGATATTATGAAAAAAAGCCAAAGAAAAACCGACAAAATAATTTGGAAATCAAAATGAAATTTGCATAGCGTTGAGTCCAGTGGAGCGCGTTTGACCATTTTGGCGGGCCGACAATATTAGAGTTACTGGAAAAGCAATATTTTTCTTACAGTGCACCCTCCGCTGGTTCCACTACCCGTGCATTGGAATGGTCGAACCGCCAACCGGAAAATGGTACTGTCCACGCTGCGTGGTGACTAATGGAATGGAAGTGCTCAAATTGCCAGAAGAGATTGCTGAGCAGGCTTGAAGAGTTTTGAAATTCTTTTTTTTTTTTTTTAATTTTATCCCTTTTTAATGGACCTATTCGGCGCGGGAAAAACTGTTTTTTAGGCTCTGGGACGAATTTTTGCGTTATTATTATTTTTTTTTAATCGACTAGTATGCCGAAAAAATAAAAAAGTTTCGAAACGTCTTAGAGCCGGAAAAACGTACTGAAAAAACCCCTCGTGCCAAGACCTGGCATAGGAATAGTCTAATGCGCCTTTAAAAATCGGTCTCGACGCGAATTGGCCCATAAATTGTACATTTTATTACCCCAATTTCCCCCAATCATTTTATCTGCACATTTATGAATTACAGTATCTCAACCAAATTGCATTATATTTTGTTCAAATTTTATCCGAAAACAAACTTCCGTATATACACCCCCACCCTTGTACCATAATACGCTGCTTTGCTTTGCTCTGAATTTTTTTTAAATGTTTTAAATAAATAATAATAATGCGTAATAAATAAATCAATAAGAACTGACTGATAAGAAAATCGATTTGCCAATCAATCAATCAGTGACTATTTGTTTTTTTTTGCTCTTTTTCTTCTATTACAGCCATTTTCAGCCACCCACCACCAAAATGGCCCCCGATCCTCGAAAAATGTACCTAATAATGGACGAACAAGAGGAGAAACACGACCAACCGTGGCCCTCGTATCACATTGAAACGCCCAGGAGACTTGAAGTTATTCACGAGATGTTGAAGGCAAGACATTTTAAATTTACACTAACATTTGTTCTTTTTTCAGAGCACCGGGCTCTACTCAGACTCGAGAATTCATCACCTGCCACGTCGCGAAGCGACACTGGACGAGATTGAGTCGGTGCACACGAAAAGATATGTGCAGGATGTGAAATCGACGGAAACGATGACAGTGGTGGGTAGGCTTTCCAGGACCGTTTTGCACGGTCCGCAATGTTGCGTAAACATTTCTGTGCAGACGCCATTCACGACAGAAGCATTTTTTTTAATTTCTTGAGTGGTTTTCGCAATAATTTTTCTTTTTTATGGGTTCATTTGGTGAAAATATCGTTCTGGCACTTAAATTTTGGTAGGAAGCTGTGAAATATCGCGCTGAATCTGTCAAAACCAATATTTTCATTTTTCGGCTCGGATAAATTGTTTCTGTCCGTGTTTCGCATATATTATTGTTTTATTCAAGTTGTCGCGCGGTGTTTGCGTACTCGCGTTGCGGATCGATTTACGAGGCTTCGCCCACTGCCCTGCATTTTTTCGAGATTTTTTGTCGCTTTTTAATTATTTTATCGCTGTTTTCTAATCCAATGTTTATTTTAGGTAGATAATTGTTGTATTTAAACGAATATTGTACGAGAAAAACAGGAAAAAGAAGGAAAATGGCGGTTGATGCAAGAATCGATAACATTGTTTTTCGTCTGTTCATAATAAAAATCGACCTAAAATAAAAATTTAATTAAAAAATTGAAATAAAATCATAAAAAAAAGCGAGAATCACACAAAAAAAGGAAGGCAGTGGGCGGAGTTTCGTAAATCTGTCCGCAACGCGAGTACGCAAATATCTCCATGACGAAATTTTTATTTATTTATTTATTTATTATATTACGACTGTGAAGCACGTGAAAAGAAGATGAAAATCAAATGAGTTTCGAAATGAAACAAAAGAAAATATGGCATGTACTGCTGAAGAAAAAAAAATGGAGATAGTTATAAAATTAATGACATAGATTGGTAAATGTGGGGCGAATGTGGATAATGGGGTTATACAGGTAATATCAGAAGAGATACATTGGAAATATATGTCCGACATATTTAAGGTAAGTTATATTTGCGTGTAGGTAGATAGCGTGCGATTAGTGAAGAAGTTGCGCCGTATTTTGGTTTTGCATTTGCTCCACGTGAATTTAGCTTTTGCGCGCGTTCTATTTTGGCATGTGACCGTGAAAAAGTCTGAGGTGTTGATATCTACTTTGCCTGCTAGCATTTTCGAAACAAATTTTTTGTCTATCCATTTTTTCCTGCATTCTAACGATGTTAGGTTGGTAACGATACGTTGGAAACGATGGTTGGAACGATGGTACGGTTGGAACGAAACGATGGGAACGATTGAGGAAAAACGACGAATAACTACAGTAGTCCGAGGCTTTTTTGACGTCAAAAACTAGTCGTGTCGAGACCGGCCGATGAAATAAAATAATTCGACGCGCCTTCAAATTTCCGCCGAATTCCCATTAAAGGCACATTGCATTTTTTTACTGCCGGGTAAACAACCTGCACATGGAAAAAACCACGACAAACGGTTTTTTTCCTGCGCTAAATATGTCCATAACAAAAAAAACCAGTATCTAAATTTTTAGAATAAAGGATAAAAAAATCACGCAGACTGGCAAAAGGGGCGGAGCTAATACACATGAGATCAGGGTAATTAAACAAATATTTACACGGCGAGACATTAAACCGGTCTTAAATACAAGTTAAATTTAGTTCTTCGGCCCAAAAGCAATTTTAAAAGTCCAAAGTTTCACTGCAAAACATCCACAATTGCAGGTCCAACAAGAGCAATTCTGCACCAACTACGAGGACATTTACGTGAACTCGGCCACGTGGCGCCGAGCAAAACTGGCGGCCGCAAGCGCGATTGACCTGGCGATTGAATGTGCGACCCACAAAAAACCAGGAATCGCATTTGTCCGTCCGCCCGGACACCACGCGATGCCAGACGAGGGCTGCGGATTTTGCATCTTCAATAATGTGGCGATTGCGGCGAAGCAGGCTATTAAGGTGTGGATTTACGAGCTATTATTACGGCTCTGAGACGTTTCGAAACTTAGCGCTACTGAAGTTTCGAAACGTCCCAGAGCCCTTCCTTACAATTTCTTGCTCAGAGAGGGGTAGCAAAGCGAGTGCTGATTGTGGATTACGATGTTCACGCCGCGAACGGCACCCAAGAGTGCATCGAAGGCGAGGAGGGCATCCAACTGATTAGCATTCATCGATATGAGCATGGAAAATTTTGGCCAAACATGCCGCAGACTGGAATTTATCATAAATGTAAGTTGAAAAAGACGTCTAATAGCTTCATTTTTACAACCCCACACACGTGGAATCACGGTGCGGTGAATAGTCCTTTCAGAATATCGAAATCACAAGCCGCAGGCTTGTTTCGATTTAAAAAAAAATGTGAACAACGCTTAATTTTGCAGACAAAAACACGATGAACCTCCCATTGAACGCCACTGGAATGAGCGATCGCGAATATTTTGCCCTATTCAGCCACATAATCCTCCCCGTCGCCTATTCCTACCGCCCGGATCTCATCCTCGTCTCTTCCGGATTCGATGCCTCCATCGGAGATCCAGAAGGATACATGAATGTGACGCCTTCTGGATTTGCCACCATGATTCGAAAGCTGATGGATACTGGTGTCCCCGTGGCGGCCATTCTGGAAGGTGGATACTTTCTCGACGCACTGGCAGCCGATTCTGAATATGTTGTTCGAGCGATGCTAGGAGAAGCGGTGCCGAAATCAGTGGAATTGTCTCTGAGACCACATCCTTTGGTCGCCGAAACGATCTCGAGAATTTACCAACGGTATCAGAACTCGTTTCCTTTTTTCCGCAAAGTTCAAGAGCTGCGCGAGCTTTTGTTGGAGACAAAATTCGACACACGAACCGAGCAAACGACGGATTATACTGGAGAGCGGGTGGTTTGTGCACCGTATGATACACGTGGCATTTACACGCCATTAAGTGACGAGAAGGTCGACGAGTTTAGAAAGGAGCTTGCGGAAATTCTGAATGAAGATAAATTGAAGAAATTGGAGAACTTCGACGAAAAAATGGCTAAACCGTTGGAATTTTCCACAGGAACACCCACCAACTGCCTGAAATATGACGACGACCTCGAAAAAATTGTTTTTGGCGACGGTAACGCTGTTCGATTATTTGCCACACTGCTATTCCGCCTACCATTCGATCCGCTCTTCGCGCTAGGACACATTCCGGACACAATTCCCAATTTTCAAGATATCCAGTTGCACGATTCGCTGAAAGAAATCCGAAAGGACATAAAATTTTTTTGTTTGGCTTTTTGGGTAATGCCGACAATCTTTTAGGGGCTTAATCCCTTTAAAAGTGTTTGGTTTTATTTACGGTTTTTTTTGAATGCAGAACTTCACTTGAATGTATTTTTTGTAAATAAAAATGTTAAAAACAACATAAGTTGTACTCTATTATCTTGTGCTTAAGGCCGTTTTTCGCGGGCGGGTATGACAGTGCCGAAAGAATCAAAATATTGACTGCGGTCCAGACAACAATAAACACGTATTTATTCTCCAAAAACCTCTAAAGAGGGAAAAATGAGAGAATTAGGGAGTTTAAAAACTATTAAATTGAATCCTAAAAAACTTTTGAATTTTTAAGCCCTCATGCTGCCGCAGCGTGGGTGGGTTACGGTCCTAGCGGCACCTGCACGTCAAACTTGCCGCGTCGAAGATTCAAATAGGTTTCGTGTAGAATTTCTTCCGATCCTCTTTTGGGTCTCCCAATTCGCAACACCCTGAAATTTTTTCTAACGAGGTGATTTTTTGGGCGATACCTCGAAATAGAACCTTTTCGAAATAGAAATGTGCCGAAATAGAACGTGACGCGAAATAGAACCGCGTGAAATAGAACTGTTCTGAATTAGAACTGTCCCGAATTAGAATTGCGTGAAATAGAACTGTAGCGAAATATAACCGCGTGAAATAGAACCCAGTCAATTAGGCTTTCCATCTCGGGCGGGCCGCCCGAAAAAACCCTACACCCGTCCGGAGGTCGGGCACCCTACGCCCGCCCGCTTCGCCCTGTCCGCGAATATACGTGACGGTGTTTTGAAAGGCCACCACGTTGCATGGCACGTAATACACGTAATCGGGTATAATCGGAGAATCACCCCCCTGCACATCGCACTTTAGCCCCCCTCGGATAAACTATGGAATAGCCCCCCGCTCCCTCTATAAAAAATAATAACTTTTTTCATACTTAATTTTACCGTGGCATGCCCTTTTGACTAGGCACAGAATTTAATCTCCTTTTGTTTAACCATTTCTTGATTTCTTCGAGCGAGTGGATGTGGATGGAACATTTTTAGTGAGTTTCCGGGATATTCCTATAGTTCAGCGCTCTTGAAGCATCTGTATTGCCTATCAATTTTGCGCCGCCAGGCGCTGGGTGGAAGCCGTTTAGACCCTCTCTTTCAGTGATCGGCACAGGCACATTTTTAATCTCACGGGACGGAAGTAATTTTTCTCCACAAAACGGAAAAGTGGGGGGTGATTTTGAGATTATACCGTGGGGGGTGATTGTAAGACCTGCAGGGGGGCGATTCTTGGAGATTACCTTAGAACTTACAATCGGCCCCCATTTCTACTAGTGGGGGGCCATAGTACGATGTTGACACTATAGAATCACCCCCTACTCACACTCACAATCACCCCCCAACCATCTTCGGGATTCAAAATGTACCCAGTGGGGGGCGATTCCCTGGCTTGGGGGGCAATAGTGATGTGGGGGGCGATTCTGCGAAATTACCCGTAATCGTTCTTAAACGAATATTCCTAGTTCTTTTTTGACGTGTTATTTTTTTAATAAAAAAACAATATTTTTTGAAACAAATAAATTTTTTTTTTGGACGAATAAAGAACATTTCACGCGGGTATTTTTCTTCGCCCGGGCTTCGGACGGCCCTTCGCTAGGGCGGGTCGGGCGGGCGAAAATCGCCCGACGTGGAAAGCCTACAGTCAATAAATAGAAAACGCTCCTCAACTGAAATCCAACGCAGTGCCACGATTGTTACAGCTCACGCCACTGAGAGGAACTTTTTCTGTTTGGCCATTTATTCAATAGTCTTTTATTGGAAGGGTCTTAAAATTAGAGAAACCCTTTAATTCGGCTCTCGGACGTTTCGAAAGTGCGACGTTTCGAAAGTGTGACGTTTCGAAAGTGGACTTTTTGAAGGTTTTTCTGGACTTTGTCGACGCGGTGTTTCACACAATAATTTTAAAATGCTTTTTAAGGAAAATTCCTCAAACACCGCGTCGGCAAAATCCAGAAAAACCTTCGAAAAGTCCACTTTCGAAACGTCACACTTTCGAAACGTCACACTTTCGAAATGTCTACTTTCGAAACGTCCGAGAGCCTTTAATTCAAGAGGGCACTTCTATTTTCGGGAAGTTGTTTGGAGGCCTTCTAATACAGTTTTTACGGTATTTACTTGTAAATTTAATTTCTATATTTAAACAAAAACAATTGTTTTTTGAAAAAAAAAACTATACATTTGATAGAAAAATCATCAAAATTATAATGGATTCGTGGCGGAGTGATAATTTTTTCACGTTTTTATTCGAAAAAATGAGGAAATAACTGAAGAAATGAAGAGACTTTCCGTCTCCCAGTTTCACGCGAAATGTCACTCCGTCATGAATCCATTATACCCAATTTTCCACGAAAGTACTGTAGTTAAAGGCGCATTATCCAATCTTGTATTCGATTTTTGTCATGCGCCTTTAAAGTGTACTACGGTGTGTAAAATTTTTTTTTGGCAATTTTTAATTTTTTATTCGTTTTTAACTAAATATTTACAAATTAAACTGCATTATTTAAAGATTTAAATAGCAGATGTTTAAAAATGTATTTAGTTTTTGTATTCTTTATTTAAAACGTATTTAAAATCATTTAAAATCGCCAATTTTCCGCCAAATTCTCGATATTTTCTTCAAAAACAGCAATTTCCCGCTGACCGTGACGCGACGCGCACGCAACGCGACCCGACCCGTTGCGCGCAGTATCGACAACCCGAGTCTGCAGCGTCGCGGCAACAGTGCTCCATTGCCAATGTTTCCTTCAAAATTTTCGTATTTTATTTAAATTGTTCATTGGAGCGTGTTTTTTTATTAATTATAATATTTTCTAGTGGAAACACACACGAAAACCCAAAAAAAAATCGATGGCAGACGAAGAGACGACCGAATTCCTGGAGTCTGTAGGCGATGGCGATGAAATTGAGCAAAGTGAGTTTTTAAATAATTCTACACATTTTTATTTGGTTCTCCCAGACGTCGAGGAAGTGGCAAACGACGAGGAAATGATGCAAGTTGAGCATGAAGAGGTGCTCGAAGAAATAGTGCACGCCGAAGAAGTTGTGTACGACGCGGACGGTCGAATAATCGAGTACGACAACATGATGATGTACGAAGACGGTTCGGAGGTGATTGAAGAATACGTGGAGGTAGAGGACTTGGGAAACGATCAATTCGCGTACGTGGTGGTGGACGAGCACGGAAATCGGCGACTGCTCAAGCCCGATGAGGTGGAGGCGGTGAAGAAGATGGAAGAGGAGTCGGGAATGGCGCCGGCGCCGGCAGAGGCGCCGAGCAGTTCGACTGATTATTTGAGACCGCCGAGTGAGTTTTTTTAGGACACATGTTTTAATTTTACCCAACTCCATCTCCATGCTCTTTCCAGAGCGTTCCCGCCAACCCAAACAAGTTCCCCAACCAATCACAATGCGAGATCTTATCAAACAAGGTGTCATCTACGCCGGCGGCCAATACAATGAATATCCGCCGAAACGAATGAACGATATGGCAAAAGTGGACGTGGAAAAGTACGTGCCCGCCGTTCCGATCAATCGTCGTCCGCTTCCCGACAATGCAGACTTTTCTAAGCCGAAACCGCCAAGATCTCGCAAAAATGCGCCGTGGCAAGAGGAGACCGTTTCGGTGCCTTCCGTACCGTCCACATCTCGAATATCTCCTTCTCCGATCGTCAAGGATCCGTTGTTCCCGGAGGAGGAGGATTTGGTGGTTAAATTTAAGTGTCCAGAGTGTACGGAAGGGTTTTCTTCGATGGATAGACATTGTGATCATATGATGAAGGTTTTTTTGATTTTTAGAGTTTTTGTCTGAACGGCACGCCGTGGCGGTCCGGGATGCTGGTCACTGTCCTTGCGAAAATGTGCTCTGTTGAACATAATCTTGGCGATGTGCCAATGCCCGCCAAAATTTTCCTGAGAATGCCCAGAATTGAAGAGAAAAGCCATCGGCACATGCCCCAAATTCCATGGCTATTAGCTAAAAATGTCTTTAGTAGCAAGTTCAGCGGAGCGCGTTTGACCGCCGCCGCGACGTGTCGTGCCGTGCCGTGCCGACAATACTCAAAAACTATCATTGCAGAGCCACGACGTGCAAGCTCTCATCCGCGAAGTCGATTTCTTCCACGACCGCGACTTTGAATCGTTTATCGCCAAAGTGGAGAAAGCCACGTTGCACAAAGAGTTTCCCAATCAAAATGCGGCAGCGGCGGCGAAAAAGAAGTCGAGACAGGGATCTACGCAGACATTTGTGTGCAACTATATGAATAAAGCGCGCGGAAAGAACGCGGAATTCGCCGAGGTGTCGCTGACGGCGCTGTCCGAACGACCGCAAGAGTTTTGCTGTGCGTTTATCCAGAAAACGTATACCTAGTGAGTTGTTTTTTGTTATTTCGCGCTCTATCGTTATGCCGCGTCCAACGTTCAAAAAATTCCTGAAATCAGGAGTTTTTTGCAGTCCAAAGTTTTGCAAAAAATCCCAGAAAAAACAGGCGGTGACAGTTGAAACCGGTGTTACCATAGTTGCTTCGCTGCGAGACCTTCTATGTTTAAAATTGAATTTTTTCTTTTTTTTTTGCGGGAAAATTCAAGTTCAAACATAGAAGGTCTTGCAGCGAAGCAACTACGGTATCGTCGGTTTCAACTGTCACCGCCTGTTTTTTCTGGGATTTTTTGTGGAACTTTGGACTGCAAAAAACTCCTGATTTCAGGAATTTTTTGAACTTTGGACGCGGCATTAAGGTTTTGACTTCAAGACCGGAAGTACCAAGTTCAATAACGACGATAATACTAGAAATCACAGGAAATGCAAAAATTGATCTGAACTTTTGGAAAATAATGCACAAAAATACTGAAGGACTTGAAATGCTAAAGAAAAACCAACGAAAATAGCACTAAAGTTTCGAAACGTCCCAAGCTCCATCCAAAACACAAGCTATTTCCAGCGACTGCATCCGCGTCTCCTACTGTGACCAACACTGTCACTACGACGGAAACATTGGCTACCGTGTTCCCCTAACCGTCAAACGTCGAATATTCGAGCTATCGTTCAAACGTCTTCCCATCCCGTGTATGCAACTACTGCTCGCCCACGAGGCGGAAAACTTGCTCACGCATCCAACGCGTTTCGAGCAAAAGCTCAAAAACTTTTCGCACGTCGAACTCATCGAGCTACTGGGATCGATCGGCTCGCTGATCCGAAGAAATAACACGATTCATCAAAAGTCGAAGAAAATTGCGCTGAAATTTGACACTGTCACCACGTCACAAGGACAAGACACCCTGATAGTGAGGCGTCTTAATCCGCCGCCACCACCACCGAAGAATGCCGAAAAGGGGGCGGACGACGGTGCGAATGGTGACGGATTTCAGGTGGATGGAGAAGAGGTGCCGCTGATGGCCAGAGAGACGCCAGAGCAGCAAGAGGCGGATTTGGAGCCGGAGAAGGAAGAGGGATCGGATGGACTTATGGAGGAGAATATGTGTGAGTTGTGGTGGGGTAAATTTGAAAGTTCTTTTAGGGGAATTTGAGGCAAACTGCCCATTACGTGCTCTGGGCAGATTTAAATACACTAGAATTTTTTATTCAATTTGTCGCTCGATGTTTACGTACTCACGTTGCGGACCGATTTACAAGCCCACTGCCCTGCTTTTTTTTTTTGGAGATTTTCGCATTTATTATGACTTTTTTGTCGCCTTTTGATGATTTTCTTTCTGTTTCTCAATAAAATGTTTATTTTAGGTCGATAAATGTTGAGTTTGAACGACTATTGGACGAGAAAAACAGGAAAAAGAAGAATGAATGACGGATAATGCAAAAATCGATAAAATAATTGTTTGCCTTCATATTAAATTTTTCCAGCCTTATTATTGATTTTATTGTCGGCCCGCCAAAGTGGTCAAACGCGCTCCGCTGAACTCAAAGCTATGCGGTTTTCATTTTGGTCCTCAAATTATTTAATTTCACGTTGAATTTACACGTGAAATGAAATAATTTGGAAACCAAAATGAAAATCGCATAGCGTTGAGTCCAGCGGAGCGCGTTTGACCATTTTGGCGGGCCGACAATAGATTCATGAATATGGTGTTCGAAGCGAAATTTGGTTAAAAAAAACAGATTTAAATATTCTTTCTCTACATAAACCGTTTTTAATTGACAATGGCAGCTTAAATGAATAAATATATACAAATGCGATGAAAAAATTAAAATAAGCAAATTATACCGGCCAATGGTTCAAAAATTATTAACATTAATCGAAAAATTGTATCGTATATTGCATGCTCTTTTTTCATTTCTCATCGATTTTTTCCTCGGAACACGATATTGAACCTTTTAAAATATTTGATTACTTTTAAAACACAAGAAAATCTACCATGCACGGTGTCCCGGACGGGAAAAGCGCCGCTAGGAATAACTGCTGGCGCATCTCTCGTTCTCTCTCTCTCTCTCACCACCACAGCGCAGCTATTTTTCAACTGGAATTTGTTTCTTTTTTGTATTTTAGCAAAACTAAATCACTTTCGAAAATCTGTGCTAAAAATGTATTCTTCAGCTGAAATGCTTCATTTTTATTACCAAACACCACGATTCGTGCAGAATTGTCGGAGAAGATGCATTTTAAAATAATTAGTACAGAATTTTACTTAAAACTTAATTTTCTGCAACATAATAATGCATTTTAAATGTCTCCCTGTGCAGAATGTTCTCGCGAACACCAGCTCGAAACGTGCGAATTCGGTTTTTTCTCGGTATTTCAAAAATTTTAAATGTATCTCCTCCGTCAATTCTGCACCAATCCTGGTGTTTTTGTAATTGAAAATGAAGCATTTTATCTGAAGAATATATTTTTAGCATAGATTTACGAAAAATGATCTAGTTTTGCTGAAAATCAAAAAGGAAACAAATTCCAGTTGAAAAAATAACTGCGCTGCGGTGGGTAGGGAGATAGAAGAGAGTGCAGACAGTTGCAGACATTTTTCCACTTTGGGACACCGTGCCATGGAAAGACGAAAAACAATTTTATCGATTTTTTGCATTATCCGCTATTTTTCGTCAAGTAGTCGTTCAAACTCAACATTTATCGACCTAAAATAAACATTTGATCAAAAAACAGATAAAATCATCAAAAAGCGAGAATCACACAAAAAAAAAGACAGTGGGCGGAGCTTCGTTAATCGGTCCGAAACACGAGTATAGGTTATGGGGTTATTCAGCACGGCATGCTGGCATCTACGTTTCAGTCTCATTTTATGAAATTCGATTTTTTCGCGCGTTAAATTCGCTGCGTACGTTCCGCGAAAACAAAAATAAAAAAATGTTTTTTTCCTTCAGATATCCCTTATTTTTTTAAACATTTGATACAGCAGCAGTGTTGGCAACGCCGCGAGGGAATTTTCTCTTAACACGCGGGTCACAGTGTTTCATCAAACGTTTAGTGAGCTTGGGGCGCGTTTGCACTGAGGTATGTGCCAGCATGCCGTAATTCAGGGTCGGAAAAAATAGTTTTCACAGCGGAGAGCCTAAAAAACTTTTGCGATGGCCTAGAAAAGCAACGGAAAAAACTCTCGCGGCCACGCATTTTTTTTTCCGTCATTTGAATAAGGAAAAAACCTATTTTTTTCCGACCCTGAATAACCCCATTATGTTAAATGAAAAAAATAATAGTATGCCGCAGAAATGCACAAAAGTTTTTGAAACTTCCCAGAGCCGTTCCTCGCATCTAATTCCTGTTTTTTCAGTATACGATCCGGAAAACCGAAAAGACGCCCTTATCGAAGAGCTGACAGAAGTGGAGCTCGGCGTTCTTGACGCCTACGAAAAAGACATTGGCATCAAACTGGAAGACGAGCAAAAACAGCTTCGAAACCGTCACAAACTGAAATACCAGCTGGCAAAAGTGACGACAATCTACCAAGCGCTGGACGCGGCCACTCACGCGTTCGCCCCATCCGACATTCACAATGATTCGATTCAATCGCTCCGCGAAATGGCAAGCTACGTCGTCGAAATTGTGTGCCAAATCGATGCGGAGGTGAAAGCGCAATTTAATCCGGCTCTCCGAGCCGATGAGATCAAAAGGGACATGATTGCGGGAATTGCGATGCAGGAGAGAACGTGTCAGCCGGAGAGACGGCGTCGCCCCGCGACGGTTCATTCTCAGCAGTTTGAACAACTTTTAGTGGAAGCGCAACGTCCGCAATCTCATGCCAGCAGCCATCAGGAATACAATGAACCTGCCTATGAGGCGAAACCCCGCCCACCGTTTGATTTATCCGCCGAGCAACGGCATATTGAAATGCTCCGACAGCAACACCTTCAACAACAGCAAATTCTGTCTGGTGAGCAGGTACCGGTGGAGCAGATGCCGGTGGAGCAAAAGCCGAACGTTTTTATGCCAGACCTGCCGGAGGCTATGAAGGGCGTGGCTTACACGAAACCGACGAGAAGACGTCAATCTGGGAGTGCTAATCCGAATCCGAACGCCCCGCCCAAAAAGAGGGGCAGACCGGTGCTGCAGAAGGCGGCCGAAGTGGCTCCAGAAGACGTTCCATCCGCCCTGGACACTCTGGCAGCCATTGTTGCGCCGGAATTGGAGACCGAGGAAAGTCTAGAACTCTCTCATCAGAATCCATTATCCGTGGATACCGGGACCGAGCAAGAAGACGCGGGAAAGGTGGGCTAATTTCGGAATTTTTGGCTATTAGCCGTTTTCTCTGCCCATTTTCATTTTTTGCGTTAAATATTGTCCTCCCCTTAATGACGGTGACTAACAAATGCGCTTTTTGACATTTATTGCATTTTGAAATAGTAAAAAAGTCATTTTTATTATTGATTTATTTGTTTTTATTTTGAGGTACTTTAATATTTTCTTTTTATAAACTAACACACTGTTTTATTCAGAAATATTCACAAATACGAACAAACGCTTGAAGAATGACGAATAAATGGGTTTTTTCGTTTCAGAAGTACGAGAAAAAGGGCGACGAAATGAGACAGACATGAGAGTGAAAAGTTGCGATCAAACCGAGGGAACCAATGAATACATTTTAATTTTTAACTAAAAGCTTCTCTATCTGCTAAGTTCTGTTGCGATTTATATGAAGATCAATGAATTTGTTCTTTCTTAATGATTTTTTCACATAAAAATGGGTTAGAAATGGTTTTACCGTATTTATTCTATTAGAAGGTCATTCCCTTTTATTTTTCCGTTCTATTATGGGGTTGTTCACGAAATAGCAGAAAATTTAGCGAAAATTTGGAGAATGCTCCGAATGGCTTAAAACATTGGGTAATAATGACACAAACGCCCCCGGGCATGTTTCAGAAAAACATATCGATTTTTCAGAAAATTTTTTATGTCGATATTTTGGTCTGAAATTTTCTGGGCATGTCATGCCCGGGAGTACTTTTTCTGTTAATTAGCAAAATTTGAGGCCAATATGAACATTCTCCGAGTTTTTTGCTAGTTTTAGCTATTTCGTGAATAACCCCGTTAAAAGTGTGTCTTTCCTGTTTCTTTTTTTTTTGTTGAAAAGTGAAAAATCTAATAAAATCACAAAAAATGCAAAAATCTTGACGAAATGTATAATTTCAAGCTGGTAAAAAGCTTATGTGATGCCCTTCTAATAGAGTTAATACGGCATGGGGAGCTCTTTTGGAATAGAAATCCGACAAATTGAAATGTCACGTTTTGGAAATTGCGTGAAAATAGAAACCCCCGAAATAGAAATGTAATAAATCGAAAAAAGTAATAAAATGAAAATGCGTGAAAACAGAAACGTAGCAGAGCAGAAATGTGTCGAATTTGAAGTAAAATGGCAATGGAGCGCGTTTGCGATATTTATTTTTTTAAACGACTTTTTCGATATTTTTCACATTTTTCAAATTATTTTCTATTTCGATACGTGGAAATTGTTTTTTAATCGAAAAATACCTGAAAAAAATCAAAAAATACGTGAAAAAAAAATCAAAAACTACATGAAAGATATCGAGAAAAATGTGAAAAATGTCGAAAAAGTCGTTTTGGAAAATAAATCTCACAAACGCGCTCCATTGCCATTTTACTTCCAATTCGACACATTTCTGCTCTGCTACGACTCTGTGGAATTTCTATTCCAAAAGAGCCCCACGGTATGTTGAAAATCCAAGAAAAACGGAAAATTTATATTTCCACAAAGTGAAAAAAAACGGGCACAAAGCGACCCGAAATCTGCGTGATTATGGAGTGTCGTTTTTACAAAAAAAATATTATGTTCTTTTAAAAGTTTCACTGGACATTAAAAAAAAAAAGTCAATTTTTGGAAAAAAAAAAAGGCAATTAAAATACGAAAAAATGTACAGTAGGACTTTTAAAGGGACATGACATCTTTTTTTATAAAACTACACTCCGTAATCACGAAAAATTCGCGTCCTTTGTGTTTGTTTTTGGGACTACTCGTTTTGACTTTTGCGGTATGGAACTGCTACGAAATAGAGCAATATCCATAATTAAGCTGTGCGGGGAAGCGGGTTCGAAAAAAAAAATCGTGGCCGCGAGAGTTTTTTTCCGTTGCTTTTCTAGGCCATCGCAAAAGTTGTTTAGGCCCTCCGATGTGAGACCTGCGAAATATCGATTTACGCGCCCGTAATTGTTGAAATTTTTTTTTTTTTTTTGAAAAATGCAGAAATTCATTGGAAGTAAGCAATAAAATACGATCAATTCTCCAAAAAAAAGTTTCAAAATTTATTCGCCCGTAAATCGATATTTCGCAGGTCTCACAGCGGAGGGCCTAAAAAACTTTTGCGATGGCCTAGAAAACCAACGGAAAAAAACTCTCGCGGCCATGGATTTTTTTAATTTTTTTTTCGAACCCTGAATAACCTCATAAAAGAAAATACCAGACAGTTTTGAAAACGCGCTCACAAGATGATCAATGATCATCCAAACGCGCCCTCCCGCACAAGAGTTCTAAACCTCACAGCTGTATTCTCTTATATTGTTGGCCCGCCAAAATGGTCAAATGCGCTCCGCTGAACTCAAGACTACGTGGATTTGATTTTGGTCTCCAAATTATTTCATTTCACGTGTAAATTCAACGTTAAATGAAATAATTTGGAAACCAAAATGAAATCCACGTATTACTGAGTTCAGCGGAGCGCGTTTGATCATTTTGGCGGGTCGACAATAGTTCTATTTCGCACTGTACTGTTTTGTAGCAGTTCTATACCGCAAAGTTCTAAAAGCGAGTACCCCTTGTTTTTTTTTGTTTGTGCGCAGCATGAATGTTGTTATGGACAGAAATGTCGAGAAATGCAAGAAATGACTGAAAATTGGTAGAAAACTCGAAGAACGCTCCAATTGGCCGGAAACTTTTGGACATGCACGAAAACTTGGGGACTGAAATATTGATTTTGAAAGTGCAATATTCCAAACCAACATTTTGAGCAGGCTCAATAAAGTTTTGGTTTGAAACATTGCATTTTCAAAATCAATATATATTTCAGTCCCCAACTTTTTGAGCATGCCCGAAAACTTTTTCGACATTTTTTTCACAACGTTTCAGGCGAATTTGAACGTTTTCTAAATTTTCAATACATGCGAACGGTCCTATATACAAGAGTTTAGGCGAGCCAGGCGAAACGAGCGTTTACCGGGCTTATGCACATGGTAATAGGGTGATTTACAAAGTCTCTACATTTCTATGAATGGGGGGACAATATTGCACGCAAAAAACCTCTGAAATGGGCGGAGCCGAGACGCATACATATTTGAACAATTTCAGTCGGACGCGGAGCCGTCTTCGCCACTCACACCAACCAACGCCACCAAAACCCGTACCGGGCGTGTGGTGAAGCCAAAAAAGTGGGCAGCTGAATAATTACCAATTTTTCATTAATGTTTCCAATTTTCTCTTTAAAACCATTTTATTTGATATATAATATTTGTCGGAACGATATGAAGGTTTACAAAAATAATGACAAAACATTTGAAAAACAAAAAAAAGTGGACAAGACAATTGAGCGGTTCTAAGTGAATACCTACCGTACGCATTGTTTAACAGTTTCAAATTTGGAAATTTTTGTGGAAAAAAATTGAATGAAATTGAAACAATCGCACGATTAACAGGGGCGCTGAAAGAGTGGGGAACAGTTTTTGCGTGGTTGTAAAGTGAGAATTTTTAAGGTGAAACGGGCGGGTTTTAGTGATAAAGGATGGAAGTTTAGGCTCTGGCACGTTTTGAAACCGAGACGATTCGAAACGTCTTGGTTTCGAAATGTCTCGGTTTTGAAATTGTCCAGTTTCCAATCGTCTAGGTTTCGAAACGTCCCAGAGACGATATTTAGGCACTTTGATAATAAAAAATATAACGGATGCGGACACGGATTGTTCAATAAAATTTTTTTTTTTTTTAAGTTGGGATTCAATTCGAAACATCTTCATCTTCTTCTTCGACAAAGTCGAGGCGGATTCGCGTCTGAAAATTTGAAAAAATATGAACAATGGCCTAGAAATGCAAAAATGGTAAGTTTGGTCATGGCCTAGAATTCCAATTTTTGGAAAACTAGGCCATAGCCTAGAAATCCACATTTTGGAACGTTGAGCCATGGCCTAGAATTGGAAAAAAAAAGGGAAATTTAGGTCATGGCCGATAATTCTAAAATGGAAAAGCTAAGCTGTGGCCTAAAATTTCAAAAACCGGAAAAGCTAGACCATAGTCTAAAATAGGAAAAGTCAAGTCATGGACTAGAAATCCAAGAATTAGAAGAGCTAGGCTATGGCTTAGGATTGCTGAATTTTGGAAACCTAGGCCATGACCTAGGATTGGAAAAAAAAAATGGGAAAGTCTCACCTCTGGAACTCGACCAATCATCGCCCCAGCACCGCCGCCACTGTCCGCCTCCATATCCACCATGGCGGACATGACAGACGCCTGATCGACGAGAAAATTCGACGGCGTCTTGGCCAATTGAAGCGTCTCCTGAAGACGTTGTTCGGCCTGAAATTTGGTGTATAAATGGAAATTATTTGCCAAAAAATGTGATGTGCTACCTTTCGAATCTTCTCGGTCACCGAATCCTCTTGTTTGAACCACTTTTTCAAATAGTTTCGGAACAGCTGCAATTCGTATTGGTAAAACGAAAAAAAATACAGGAAGCTGTATAAATATTTACTGGGAACGGCGGGGAATTTGGCTTTAGATAGCGTGGCCTAGTTTTCTACTGCCAATCCCCGTAAATCGACACAAGCCCCCGTAAATCTACAGCAACATAAGTAATTCCATGGATTGCGAGACCCAAATTGTGTATGGCCGGAGCCTCAGCTTTCCTAGGAATTACTGTAGTTTCACTTTAAGAAAATACTTTTAAACTTTTTAATTTATTGTCGGCCCGCCAAAATGATCAAACGCGCCCCGCTGAACTCAACGCTATGCAATTTTCATTTTGGTTTCCAAATTATTTCATTTCACGTGTAAATTCAACGTGAAATGAAAAATTTGAAAACCAAAAGGAAAATCGCACAGCCTTGAGTTCAGCGGAGCGCGTTTGACCATTTTGGCGGGCAGACAATAGCATCCAATGAACCAAATGTATAATTTTTCCCGTAAATGCAGAACGGCGCCCCGTAAATCCACACAAACCGCCAGTAAATCGACACTACTTACATGCGGAGAAGCGCATATCAAAATGACAATCATCCATCCGAAAAGAATGCAAATGCCGGCGAACCAAATGGTTTTCGAATCGTCTTGACTCATGAATTGATAACTCATTTTTCACGGATTTTTTTTTGGCTGAAAATTTGGATGACAATTAGAGAAAACATTGGGGATTTTGGGGAATTTTTTTACAATTTTTAAAAAGCTCAAAGTTGTGTGAATATATACGAATATGGCTGTTTTTATCAATATTTTTTTTTATAAAAAAAAACAGAAAAGAAAAAAAATGAGAAAATAATGGGTGGAAATCCCAAGGGGAAATCTTCAATTCCATTGATGAAATTCAAAAAAGGAAAAATTTTAATCAAAACTTTGAAAATTCTAGTATTTTGAGACTACACGGAACTGGAATAATGAGAAAAACAAACAATTTGTTTAAAAAATATTTTTTTTCACTGTTTCAGAAAAAATCAAAAATAAAAAAAGAAAAACAATTGTTTTTTCAAAAAATTACCTTTTTATTCCTCGATTGTCATGTCATGCAAATCCAATCTGGCACGTCATCATTTGGTGGCGGTTAAAATCCGGAAAAAAAATGTTTTTTTTTGAAACGCAAAAAACTTTCTTTGTTTTTTAAAGAATCACGTGCGTAGGCGCAGAGTCTGCCTAAAATTAGGCTTCTCTATCAAGAACGGATCGGATTTCCGTGAGACACACATGGTCCTCTAGAAGTCAGTCACCATGTGCGGACGCGACGCGACGCCCGGAAATGATGGGGCACCACTTTTTTTTGTTGGGTGTTTAATTTTTGGTTTGGAGGGAAAAGAGAAAGAGAAAGTGAGAGAAACGGGAATTAAAAAAATAATTTTTTTTTCTGAAAAAATTCCAACAAAAAAAAAATAAAAAAATCGATAAAAATACGACTTTTAAAATTGTTTTTAATTAGAAAAATAGAGAAAAACGGCGAAAATTCAAGAAAAATGAGCAAGTAATTTCAGAAAATGCAAGAAAACATTTTAAAAAAAAGTTTTTTTTTTTGAAATTTTTGGAAAAAAATTTGGGAGAACTCATAAAAAATATAAGAAATTCTAAAAAATTTAAGACAAATAAAACATTCAAAATGTCTAAAAAAAATCCCCAAAGACGTCCAACCACAAAAAAGTGTCTCAAAAAATAGTTTTCCTAGAAACGTTTGTGAAATGATCAGAAAGCAGCAAAGAAAAACGCGTGACATGTCGGAAGTTGGTCCCCACCCACGAGAGGCAAAAAATGTCAAAGAAAAAAAAGAAACTCGTGTGAAACAAAAAATAAAAAAAAAAAATTTTTTTCAACTTTTTTTACTTGACTAAATAAGTATCTACGCACTCGGTTAAAAATGGTTGCTCGTAAAATTTTATGGCTCATTGAGCAAGATTTTTGACGTTTTGTTTATTTTTTCCCCCATTTCTATTGCAAAAGGGGCGTGGCTTTATGCTAATTCGCTCTATTGCTAGAAATCACGGCGTGCCGGAGACTACGTTTTTATAATTCTTTTTGGAAATGAAATTTCGGAGGTCATCTCTCTCAAGTCTCTGCGTCTCTAGTTTTGCGATGGAGCGCATTTAGAATTTGAAAAAAAAACATGTACAAGTGATGAAAGTGGTCCCGTCAACCACCCGTGCTGTGACAGAGCACAATGATGACGTAACAGGAGAGAGAGAGAGAGAGAGAGAGAGAGAGAGAGAGGAAAGAGAAGAGAATTAGAGAAACAAAAATGAAAAGTGAGGTGGATGAGGGGGACCAACATGTGTCTCTTTCCCCACATTCTACTAGTCGCTTTTACTCTTTTAAATAAATGAAAAAACACGCTTTGAAAAAAATACAAAAAAAACTTGAGGCTCTTATGTGTAAGGCTGCAACGGCCCTAGGCACAAAGGGGCATAGAACAGCCGGACGTGGGCGGCCTTATTTACAAGAGAATAGACAATTTTAGCCGCCAATTCAGAGCGTCCTCACTAAAAAAGGACGGCGCCGCGCGCCGCCTTATCACCACCATATGCGCGATTATCTGTTTCTAGCTGTGTGGCCGAGTGGGTAACGCGTTTCTACAGATGAAATGCGGTGGATGCATATAGTGTCCGTATTTGAATCGTATCGTGCATTTATGTAAATTAGGCTCTAGATATTTAATAAATCCGCGTCGTTTCATTAACGTTTACACATTTTACTAATTCAGCCACAAAAATCACAAAATATGGAAGAGCTGAAATACAAAAATCAGTTCCGTTATTCTCAGTACGAAGCGCTGCAAACGCGCTCCCTTCGCACAGTGATGGACGCGGCCGCGTTGGCGACGAGAGAGTGCAGAAAATTGAGAGAGCCGTGGCCGATGTTTTGCTCTGATTTCTCTAAACCTCACTCCAAATGCATGCGAAATTCTTTGTTCGATTGAAGCGAGTTATCAGCGTTTTATACCGAGTATACAAGAAAAAAAAACTTGTAAGAAAAGTGAAAAAAAAAAGCAGGGGCAAAGTCGCCAAATGTCGCAGACTTGCGTATATACATTCAATTTATTCATTTTAAGGCAAAAAAAAAAGAAAAAGTTATTATATACCGTCCAATGGACCAAAAGGACGACATGATTAAAATACGGACACTATATGCATCCACCGCATTTCACCTGTGTTTCGTCTCCACGCGAGAGGCCAGGGTTTGAGTTTTGCGGTGGTAAAAAAAATGAGCACGATAAGCAAGAAAAATCGACGTTTTATTGGCTTTTAAGGTGGGAATTTTAAAAAATAATAAAACAGTTTTTTTGGAATATTTCAGTCAAAAATCGATTAAAAAAAGAAATTGTTGACATGAGCAAAATAATGAGATTAATGCAGAAATTGTCAAAAAATACAAAAAATGTTAAATTTTCAACGAAAATTCAATTTTTGAAAAAAAAAACTTTTTTAATGTTTTAATTTTTCAAAATTTCTGAAGCTTTTATTTTTTTTCGCAATATTTTTATTTTTATTTCGTATTTTTACAGCTCATTAGACTGAAAAACAATCAAAATAAAAAAAAATGATTAAAAAAACACATTTTTCCCATTTTTCACCTGTCTTCACGCCCCAAAAAGCATGCCGGAAATTGTGTCACAATGAGCATTTTTTAGCGATTTTGCCAAAAAAAAAAACGGGGGAAAACTAGAATATATTTGGCGCAAAAGATGGGATTTTAAAGACGCAAATAAAAAAAGAAAAAAATTTTTCGAAAAATTGTTTTGTTCGCAATAGATTTATTATGTGTCTATTATGTGTGCATTGTGTAAATTAGAATTTGATAGATCTTAAAAAACATTTAAAATTAGAAAAAAAAAACTAAAAATCAACAAAAAACTCGAAAAAAAAATTTTTTTTTTCAATTTTTAAAAAATATTTCAAGCGCCGTCCCTTTTCGCTGCGAGACCCAGGCCAAAAAAAATAGCAAAAAAAAACAAGAAGAAAATGCTCCGATTGGCCTAAAAGTTCGGGAAATATTGGCAAAAATGGTCCCGGCCAGTCATGCCATGACTGGCCGGGAGCAATTTGGACATTATTTAAGGCCAATCGGAGAATTTTTTCTCTGTTTTTTTTTTCTATTTTTTGCCCTGGGTCTCGCAGCGAAAGGGGGCGGCGCTTAAAATATTTTTAAAAATTGAATTTTTGTTGATTTTTAATTGTTTTTTTTTTCTAATTTTAAATATGTTTTAAGGTCTATCGAATTCCAATTTACGCAATAAACACATAATAGAAACATAATAGATCTATTGCGAACAAAAAAAATTTTCGAAACCATTTTTTTTTATTTGCATCTTTAAAATCCCGCCATTTGCGCCGGGCGTCTTTTACTAACAGAAGATTATTATTCCCGAAAAGGGGCTTTTTCGGGAATAATAATCTTCTGTTAGTAAAAGACGCCCAATGTTTTCCACGAGAAAACCGACTATTATTTGTTGTAAAATTTACACCGCTTTGAGCCAGCCAGCCAGCCAGCCCTCCGACGAGTGATGAAGAATACCCGAGGCGATGGAGAAAGAGAGAAAATGAGAAAACAGACAAAAATTTGGATTCTTGCTACAAAAAATGCATAACTTTTTTTGTCTTTTTTCTGTTCCTCTAAATATTTCTGGGAGGAAGATTTCTATGAATTTGTGAACACAACAGAAACGAGCGTTTTTGCCGGCAACAAAAAAGGCTCGAAAACGGGGGAAACAATGCATTCACGCCCCACTGCACTGGTGGCCGAGTGGTTAACAGGTGCCAATTTTCTGAGGCCGTACCGTTTGCATTAACCTCGTTTGCCGGGCAAAGCGGTTTGTCGGCCTTTGTCATGGGCACATAGGACTTTGTCTGTAGGTCGTCGAGCTTTGAAATGGGGTCTAAAGTTTTCCAAACACTGGCCAACAGAACCAGAAAAACACAGACGAACCCCTTTGCCCGGAAAACGAGGTTCATGCATACAATTATTGGTGTGGGATTTATGAAAAATGCACTGAAATAAAAAATTTTTGAGACCCTGACAAAGCCGGGAAAAAATTTACAGTTTCAATTCTGCGGCGCAGTTTTTCCAGAATATTACACCTCTTTCGGTGCAAACCAAGTTTGCAATGGGCGGGGCCTCTTCCCCGGTTTTGTCAGGGTCTCAAAATTTTTTCCCATATTTGGCGAATTTTATGTCCAAAGATTTTAGAATAAAAAAGGAGTACACCAGCTGTGGACACCAGTTTTCAACGCCAGCGGATGCACCTCGTGTAATCCTTTTAAACGTATTCTGGTTTTTTTGGGCCACCAAAAGTCTGGTAAATTTTTCGTGAGATTTTAATGTAATAGGATTACTCACAAAATGGCAAAAAATGCGCGTTTTTGGGAAATAAAGGAAAAAATGTCAAAAATGTTCCCGGCCAAACATGACCACCGAAATAAATATCGACTTTTCTGAAACCTTTAAAAATCCATATTTATTTCCATCCAAAAAATTTGCCTGAGCATATCATGGCTCGCGGGGAGCACTTTTTTCATTTTTCATTTATCCCTCAAAATTTCAGGTCGATCGGAGCATTTTCACGCAGATTTTTGCCATTTCGTGAATAATCCCATAATTTTAAACCATTGCCCTCTTTTTAAAATGCATTTATTCATATATTACAATGATCAAGAAATTTGGATTAAAGATAAGTATGATAAAATCGTGGATAAACGGGTCGATTGCACATCTCCAATAATGAAAAAACGTGAGGACGCTGAAAATATATAACTTTAAAGTTAAAGAGTATATACACTGGAAAACATTTTAAATAAACACGAAACAAAAATCTGACAAGAAAATATAATGTTTTAATATTGAAAAAAAAAATAAATAAAATCAAGCCTTGACCTGCGCGCTGCGCTATTCTCTTTTGTGTCGATTTACGGAGATGAACAGCATTGAAAATTCTTAAATAAAATTTGCAATTTTATTCCATTTTTACTGAAAATTAACTAAAACAAACAGATGAGCGGTTCGCCCTTGAAACAAGAAAAATATAGATTCTAACCTAGAAAACAAAAATGAAAAAGAATAAAAAAAAATAAACAAAAAATCACTTTTTCCTGTACGATTTCGCGTACTTTTCCTTCAGCGCTTTGATTTGTTCGGCCTCTTCGGGTGTCGGAAGTCCGGCTCTTAAATTTTTGAAAATCTTATGTTAGTTTGGTGGAAATAGGCACATTTGTTGCCTACATTTGGCATATGCCATGAAATAAACGGCTAATAGCCAAAAGAGGGGTTTATACACAAGATATTCGGGTAATTTTTCTGAAAATGTTTGAAATCCATATTTCGGTTTTACGTATTTTTCTAAAGTTTCAGAGTATTCTCCGAGTTTTCCACCAATTTTAATGCTATTTCGTGAATTGAAAATTCGGCTTAAAAATAACAATTACCTCTTATCAATATACTCAGTCTTGGGCAGCCCGTACAACTGCTCCAAACTCATAAACCTGCTCCAATGCGGATACAATTTACGTCCAGTCGGCGCCAACTCATCCTGCCACTCCTTATTCGCCATCTTAATCGTCTCCTTCACATACTTTTCCGGATCAAACACCTCCAACTCGTTGAGCAACGACTTCATGCGCTTCTGAAACGCCCGCTCTGCCTTCAACTTCTTCTCGCGGTGATATTTCTGATATTTGAAGAAGTCTCGGTCATAACGCCTGCTTCGCTTGTGCTTCTTCATCTTCTTGCGGCGAATCGTGAGCAGACGTGGCGACAACCACATTGGCGCCTTGTCGGGTGTTCCGGGTGTGATTAGCGCGTTTTTTTCGACGGTCGGCGCGAGTTTCTCCAGAATCTCGGTGAGAATCACGCCCGGCGCAACCTTAGGCGATCGGTTTAGGGTTGGGAAGGTGTAAATTTGCTGTGGATTTTCGATAGATGGCAGTTCGATGGACACTGATGGCTGGGGGAGATTAATTGAGCCATTTGCAGGAAATCCTTTTTCGATCACAGGGTTTTGACGTGGAGGCGTTGGTGGCAAGATTGAGGAGGTCGGTGGGGGACGGAAATCTGAAAATATATTTTTTTTAACTTTTTTCTCTCGAAATTGTTTATTATTCTTACAATGCATTTGGCATGAACCTGCACCAGCTCCTCCAATGCTAAGCCTGCTGCACGCTTGGGCGAGTCGCGTCACAGCGCGGCTCATTTTTTCCTTTTTTTTACCTGAAGGGAAAATTTGATAAACTTTTATTTATAGGCACAAATATAAATATTAACGATAAATATTCCTGTCATTTCGATGCAGAAAAATGACACAAACAACGAAAAAAAGAAAACCAAAAAAAAAAATTTTTTTTCGACATTTTTTTTGCGCGTCATATGTAATGCCCCACCCGCAAACACTGTGACGCACAATTGCAGATATTAGCTATTTGAATTTTTTTATTTTCCCGCGCACGCCGCATGTTTCATTTCTCTCCTCCTTTTTTATGTTTTATTCATTTTTTCTTTGTTCAAATTCCTAAATTTCTAGATGGCCTACCAAGGAGCAACAATTGTGGCGGCTCCGAACGAGTTTCGTACTCCATTCCCGCCATTCGTACAGGTTTCGAAAGTTCAGGTGAGTTGACCGGTTAAAAATGCTCCAAAAACAGAAAAATAGGTTCAGAACCTTAAAAACACTCCAAAAATGTTTGAAACTATCACGTGTTCGCAAGAAGTGACATTTCTCGACAAGATCAATTGAGAAACTCAAATTAAATAAATTCCACCAATTGCATCACAAATATTTCCCCATTTTCAGTTCCAAAAAGAGGGTGGATCACGTCTTTTGGCGGCCTCCGGATGGGATGGCGCCCTGCGCGTCTACGACGTCGGAAAGTTGGGCGAGATTAGCGAAAAACTCGCGTTCAGTCATGGAAAACCGCTTCTGGCCACGACGTTTGCGGTATGTTCTCGGGTTCTGTTGGTTTGCGATTGGCAGCCTGATTTGGGTCTCGCAACACATTAGGTTTTAAAAGTCCTATTTTGCGGGTTTATGCTTTAATTTATGTCAGGTAGCCACGAAAACATGCAACATTTGGTCTGAATTTTTGGGAAATAATGTCGAAATCTCGTCCGGACATGCTCAAAAACGGAAATTTTAACTATTTTCAGTTCAACAAATTTTTAGGTCCGGGACCATTCTTTGAATTTTTGCAATATTTTTTCCTTTTTCCGCAATCTGGAATTTTTTTAGAGCCTTCTAACAAATTTCCGGCTAAAAAATGTTCCAAAATTCGAAAAAAAAAAATGACCCGTGGAACAAGCCCCGCCCATTTGCAGTTCAAGCCTGTGGCACGAATTCTGTAGAGAAAAATGAACGGATCCTGTTCCACGGTTTTGTTAGGGTCTCGAAATTTTTAACGTTCCTATGATTTCCGAAAAGTACAGACCCCGCCCATTTTTATTGCATTTATCGTCGTTCTTTTTTATTTGGTGTTTGCGTACGTACGGATTTACGAAGCCCACTGCCCTGTTTTTTTTCTTCGTGTAATTTCCGCTCTAATTATTGTCGGGGAATTCATGATCAGCCGCGCTCCACAGGACTTTTAAATTCGCAAGTGTGCGGCGCGCTTTTTCGGCGGGAAGATTCAAATTTGAGCTGCCATCCGTCGTTTGGCAATTTTTTTATATTTATTCGCTGCATATTTCTTTCCTTTTTATTATTTAAAAAATGATACTATTTTTTTGTAAATTATTTATTTATTTTAGCAAACGCGCAAAGGGGAGAATACTGCTGTTGAGGAGGCGCAACTGCGTGGTGCTGGTAAGTATTTTGCAACAAATTGTAATTTAACTTATTTTTTGTTAATAAATATGACAAATTATGTGAATTACTTAATTTAATAGTAAACAATGAAATAAAAAAATTTGAATTCGCGCCAATTTTGCAAGTGCGGCACGGTTTCGCTTAATTTTGTCAATAGAATTATTGATTTTAGATTGATAAATATCGCATGGCAATTGAACGAAGATTTGGAGACCCCACCAAAATCTGGAAAGCAAATCGAGTAGGCGAACCAAAATCTTCAATGTCATTCCGCTTATACAATGTCATAATGTATTCTTGTCGATTGAACTTTCAATAAATTTCAATTTCTCAATTATGTTCCTATCTTGAATGTAAAAACTAATGGGAATATCCTCGAAATAGCAAAAACTCGGTAAATGCTCCTATTGCCCTGAGATTTTGGGAAATACTGGCAAAAATACTCCTGGATATGCTCAGAAATTTTTGGATCGAAATATTGATTTGCCCAAAATTTCTGAACACATCGAGGAATATTTTTGATTTTATTTCCTAAAAATCGAAGCATTTTCCGAGTGTTCTCACCGTTTTTTGTCATTTCGTCCACAGATTCCATAGATGTGGCCTAGACTCTCAATAGGCTACCGCGCACAAAAACGTGGGCGGGATTTCAAACTGTTCATGTCGCAACTCGATTTAAACACACAATCACTTTTCCAGGGCTACAACAAAGTAGCGTTCGGAGGCGTAGATCACAACGTAAAACTGGTCGACATTGAAACAGCGCGAGCCACACTCCTCGGCTCGCACGCTCTGGCCGTCCGATGCATGGAATTCAACCCGATAAGCAGTATGATCGTCACCGGAGGCTGGGACTCGGCTGTGAAGCTGTGGGACGCGCGGAGCTACGGAAACGGTGCGATCGAGTCGGTGACAGTGTCGAATAGTGTGTACGCGCTGGACGTGCTCAAGCACACGATCCTGGTTGGCACCAAAGATCGCAGAATTTTCATGTACGACAGCCGAAAACTGCGAGATCCGCTTCAAGTGCGCGACTCGCCGCTCAAATACCAGACGCGCTCCGTGCAATTCTTTCCGTCGGGCGAGGCGTTCGTCGTGTCGTCGATCGAGGGACGCGTCGCGGTTGAGTATGTGGATCAAAATAGTGAGCAGATGAAGAAGAAGTACGCTTTCAAGTGTCATCGCGAGAAGGAGGCGGACGGCACGGAGCTGATTCATCCGGTGCACACGGTCGCCTTCCATCCGAGATATGGAACGTTTGCGACGGGCGGTGCCGATGGAATTGTTAACATTTGGGATCCGTTCAATCGGAAACGCATCATTCAGCTGCACAAGTGAGTTTTTCTTACACTTATACAAGCTCCCCCTTTTGCGGCGCTATTTTTTTTATATCTGTAGAATTTTATCTTCAGAAAGCAGGGGTGAGACAAAAAAATTAACAAAAAATTACCAAAAAAGCAAAAAAAATTCCAAAAAAAAACACGTATTTCTGCCAGTTAAAAATAAATTTTCCAAGTTTTTGTTGAAAATTAGAGATTCTTGTCAATTCGGAGCATATACCGACTAAGTTTTTGCCCAAAAACCGGAACTTTTTTTCGCCTCCGTGGCTCTAAAAAAAATTATTTTGCCTGCGGCGCATCATCAAAAAAAAAAATTTTTTTTGTCTCACTCTTACCATCGAAAAAAAATCAAAAAAAAAATTTGTCTCATCCAAAAAAACCCGAAAAAACGAAAAAAAAAATTTTTTTTTGGTCCACCCCTGTTCAGAAACGACTTGCATTACAAAAGGGGCGGAGCTTAAAGGTCTTTTGAAAAAAGTCCGCAATTGCGCGTGAGCGTGTCAGCTTTTCCCGATTTTCCTAAGACCCCGAACATTTTTAAAAACTGAGGAACAAGCTGCGCCCCTTTTGCGATTCAATTCAATTCTGCAGAACCAGTTTTTTAGTGGAAATTCTATAGAATTCAGAAAAACAGTGCCGCAGACTTGAATTGCAAAAGGGACGGGGCTTATTCCCCGATTTTGCCAGATTCTCGAGTTGCGACTTGAAAGCTTGAAACACCGCCCACTTTTTTTGCTCGAAAATCCATGTCGCAACTCAAAAAAATTAATATTTTCAGATTCGAAACTTCCATTGCCTCGCTCTCATTCAATGAAGACGGTAGCCAGCTCGCAATCGCCGCATCCTATCAATATGAGCACGAGGAGGAGCCGTCGCCAATCCCCAACTCTTCCATCACTATCCGCCACATTACCGACCCAGAGAGCCGGCCAAAGTAAAAAAAAGCTCCGCATCACCTTTTTTTTTACTCGATTTCCACTCCACTCCCCACTCTACGGGCCATATTTATCTCTTTAAATTGTGGCGGCGACTTTTTTCAGCTCATTATTATTATTAAATACTAATTTTCTGCGCCCCACACCACACCATCCACTCTTCGCTCTACACTGTATATGACATTTTATTTTTTGATTTTCCAATTTTTCACCTATGAATTTTTTTTTACATTTGACACTTTTCTTTCCGAGCATTTCAAAAACCAAGGTGGTCACCGATTTGATACATTTCTGAGGCTCTCACGCAACTAAAATTTCAGTCAAAATTCCAGCCAACTATGCCGATAGGCGACTATCCGACGATTGGCGAGTACGCGGAAGCGCAGAAAAAGCTGGGCAGCTGTCTGCCCGAATTTCGCGCCACAATGGTGAAATCGGTGCAAATTGGCAGCACGTTTGGCGTTCCGTTTGGGTTGTACGTGGCGTGGCGGTGAGTTTTTGGGGTTTTTGATGGTATATAGTAGTTGTGCAACAACAATAAAATTCCGGCTCTCGGACACAGTGAATCTTTTACTACGTCAAGCCAAAATTTCTATGACAAAAGTCCACGAATCAGCAAAAAATGGGTGGGGGGGGGGGTGGGGATTTAGTTGCAAAAGGCTGGCACCGATTTTCTAATGGCTTCGTTTTCGAATGATTGTCGGCCCACTAAAATTGTCAAATGCGCTCCGCTAAACTCAACGCTATGCCATTTTCATTTTGGTCGGAGTCGGAAAACGGAAATTCCGATTTTCCGACTTTTTTCGGAAAAATTACCCGTCGGAAAATTTCCCGAATTAATGATCCGGAAAATTTTCCGAAAATGATCGGGAAATTGCAGTTCTTTTAGGTGCCGCTTCTAACTGAATTTTTTGTTGATTTTTTGATTTTTTGTTGAATTTTTGGTTAATTTGTTGATTTTCGTATTTATTCAAAGAAATAAGATGAGCCAATTGTTAAAGGGGGTGCCAACTTTCTGGGGAAAGTGGCTTAAAATATACTCTTGGGTGGGGGATTTACGAATATCACATCGAAATCGCACGAAAAAATTTTTCTGATTTTTGGCAAATTTTACAAAAAAAAATAGAAGACCACGAGGAGTACACGAGTTGGCGCGAAATTCAAA
Organism: Caenorhabditis japonica; assembly: GCA_963572235.1. Taxonomy (NCBI): domain Eukaryota; kingdom Metazoa; phylum Nematoda; class Chromadorea; order Rhabditida; family Rhabditidae; genus Caenorhabditis; species Caenorhabditis japonica. The sequence goes on along the minus strand of OY754343.1, from coordinate 16,389,706 downwards.
CGCCATTTTTCTTTTTCATCATTTTTCGCCGGTCTTTATCGCATTTTTTTTTTTGCATTAATCTTTGCGAAATAATGTACAGACTTTATTTCGTGCTTTCATATTGCTAATTACTGCGTGTTGATCACAAAAGTCACGATAAAACAAATTCGGAACAAAATTCTCATACCTTCCATTTTTGTTCATTTTCCTGCTCAATTCCGCATTAAATTCACTCTTTTATCTGTAAATTTTATATTTGAACAAAACATGTTCACAAGAAATTATTTAAAACGTTGAATTGAACGACAGCCGAATATCGATTTTTCGATTTTTAGTACTAAAATGTGTTTTCGCGAACATCTAAAAATTTGATAAGCGATTAGAGCATGTTTTATCGAAAATCTATGATAAAAACGAGAGAAAATGTAAGAAAAATAAATATTTCTGGTGAAAATGGATCTTTCTAGAAGCCGCGGCCGCGGGTTTCCTAGGCCACGGCCACGATTTTCGTGCACTCCTCGTGGTCTTCTATTTTTTTTTGTAAAAATCATAAAAAATCAGAGAAATTTTTTTGTGCAATTTCAATGTGATATTCGTAAATCCCCCACCCAAGAGTATATTTTAAGCAACTTTCCCCAAAAAGTTGGCACCCCCTTTAAGAATCTTTTTTCGGAAAATACAAAATTTAAAAAAAAAATCCATTTTTAGTTTCGAAAATCTGAAAATATCGGATAGCCGATTTTCCGAAAAATAAAATCGGAAAAAATGTCGGATATCCGATTTTCCGAAAATTGAAGTCGGAAAAAATTTCGGGTATCCGATTTTCCGAAAAATTATTTCGGAAAAAAATTTCCTTTTCCGATTTTCCGAAAAGCATTTTCCGAACAAGTTGGTCTCCAAATTATTCCATTTCACGTTGGATTTATACGTGACATTAAATAATTTGGAGATTTTCATTTTCAAGCTCCAGGATTTGTTTCATAGAAGAGAACATTTCTCAAAATAGCCTGAGACCTGTTTCAAAATTTATTCGCCCGTAAATCGATATTTCGCGGGTCTCAAAGCGGAGGGCCTAAAAAACTTTTGCGATGGCCTAGAAAAGCAACGGAAAAAAAACTCTCGCGGCCACGGATTTTTTTCTTTTTTTTTCGTCATTTGAATAAGTAAAAAAAGGAAAAAAAACTATTGCTTTCCGACCCTGAATAACCCCATAAGATCAATCCATTTTATTTTTTGAACGAAGATTTCTGAAGATGGAGAAAATATTTTAAGAAAAGAGAAAATTGCGACACGCTGTTTGCGTAAATACTTTTGAAAATTAAGAAAACACGAAAAAGAACAATAAATTCAAGAAAATCAAAAGAAAAAACACCACATTTTTCAGACAACACGGCACACATCTGAAGCCGTTTATTGGAAAATCATTCGCCACGTGGCTAACCTCTACGCTAACATTTTCGTGCCTAGGACTGATGGGCGGAGTCTACAACTGCCTTCGCGTAAAATTTGAATAATTTATTGAAATTTTTAATTTTTTGATCTTTCATGTTTTAGAATGTTTAAATATTTAGTTTTTGTAGTTACCGGTCATAAAAACGAAACAATTAATACCGTTACCTACGCACTTGAATATTTGCAAGCGTGGTCAGCAAAAACGATGTTTGTTTGCGGGTTCTATTGCACAAAAATTCTGCTGCTGCTGCACGTTTTGTGATCAACAGCGATAAGAACGCCCACTTGCGATCTTACGGCGCCCACAATAGGGTTTATAAATGCGCGAACGAGGTGCGAACGGACATAATTTTTTTTTATTAATTTTTAACAAAGTGGAAAATTGAAACTTGAAAATTCGCCAAATTTTTAGGTAAAGTGAAGCTTTTTGGCACTCGGTGTTTGCGTGGGGATTCCCGAAGCTCCGCCCACTGTCCCGTTTTTTTCGTATGATTTTCGCTTTAATTATTACATTTTTGATGATTTTTCTCCGTTTTTTTTATTTATTTATTGTTTTCAATCGATTAGCGACATCAAAACATGAAATTTCAAAATGCACTAAAATGTAATATTCTTTAAGTGGGCGGAGTTTCGCGTACTGATGTCGCAACTCGATGGGAAACACAATAAATATCGCGTCCAAGAAAAGAGGAAAATGCCCGATGATGCAAAAATCTTCCATCCTCGCCGATTGGAAATTTAGAAATCTATTGTTTTCAATCGAGTTGCGACATCAAAACGTGAAACCTCGCACACTTTTTTTTCACGCAAAAATTAAAAATGCACTAAAATTTAATGATCGCGTGAAAAAAAGTGGGCGGGATTTCACGTTTTGATGTCGCATCTCGATTGAAAACACAATAAACGTCGGCAAAATGTGAGTGACAGAAATTCAATAAAACCAATAATCAATTAGAAAAAAAACGGAAAAAATTTACCACGAATTGGCGAAGATGGAAGATTTTGCATCATTTTCCTCTTTTCTCGTATTTTTCGTTCAACTTTCATTCGAACGCAATATTCTCTCAATTCATTTGAAATCAATATTTTACTGGAAAATAACGGCAGAAATGAAAGAATTAAAGCGAAAATCATACAAAAAAACCGATCAGTGGGCGGAGCTTTGGAAATCTGTGTGCGAAATAAAAAAAGACGATAATTCAATGGAAACCAAACCTGACCTGTATTTGCTGGAAAAATTCAGGTTTTTAATGCAAAAAATTAATTAAAATGTGGTCTTATTTGATTAAAATTTGGCGTTTAATATTAAAAATGCCCAAAAAATATTCGAAAATAAAAAACAAAAAAAAAGTTACGGTTTTTGTTTTCGCTGCGAAACCTCTACGACAAAGAGATGCATGCTCCTTTAGGGTTACAGTGTGATTAAATTGCAAAAAATTTGAATTTTTTGTATTTTTCATGTTTTGGACAAAACATATTCTTAAAAAGTGTTCTATTGGAAAATTTAGTTTTAAATTGCTGAAAAAAATTAAATGCAATACAAAACATTAAGAATTAACAAATTTTAATTTTTTCGCTGCAAGACCCTTGCTCACAAATTTGGGCATGTGCCTTTAAACGCTACTGTAGGCTAGGCGAAAAATCAAAAATCAATATTCTATATCTTGACCTATTTTTCAAATAAGAAGATATTTATGATGATAAGAAATGATTGTTGTTTTTCCTTTCTTTCTGATTAATTTTTTTTTGAATTTCATAATAATTATTTCACTCTTTTTATTGTTTAAGAGCGCTCAATTTTCGAACAGAGTATAATTAGTGATCATTGCGCCAATTTGCCCGTTACTTTGTCCGCTGACATCGAACGTGTACTTTGTCCTCTTGCGACTACTCACGTTTAGTCGCAAAATACCCACCCCATTCCATTTTGTCTCCCTCCCCCACACCCGCTGATAAAGCGCTGGATGAATCGTACGTGATTGCATCAGGCCGTTCTAGCCATCACGCCTTCTAGACCATTGCGACTAGAAGGATACAAATAGAAGTGGTATTTAGGTGCAGGCGACCTTTTTAAAAAGGTGATATCATTTTTTTTTTGAAACTTTTTTTCTCCGTTTTTTTTTCGTTCTTTTTTTGCAACACCTACACCTCATTGGCAAAACAAAAAATAAAAAAAGTGATCTTGAACCTAACTTGCTATCTTTATTTCTTGTTCTTGTTCAAAAAAAAAAGTAAATATTTACCATAAACGATAATGATCTTGATGGGACACACAAAAACTCCACCCACTTTTCCCCTCTGTTTTTGGGCGATGAGAAGGAACGTTCCGGGCGGTCGGTTGGTTGGTCGGTCGGGACCGCTCTCTCGTTATCGATTTTGTTCGATAAAATGTTGCATTTTGGATCTTCTCTTTTTGCACCAACAAAACCCCCATTCTTTGCAGTCAGTTGTTGTTGCTCAGTTTTTTTTCTCGCCGCGGCAAGCCGCTCCTCGTTCCATTTTTTCAGATTTTTCTGCTGGAAATTTATTTATATGTGGAATTATGGCCTAAAATTCTGGGGAAAATGTCAAAAATGTTCAGCATTTGACTTTTTTTCCAGTTGAGTAAATTTTCAGTGGAAACATCTGAAAATGGAACGGGTGGCGCGTTTCTCTGGTCCACAATTCCCTGGCAGCCCATCCATACCAAAACGTTGCACTTTGCTGCAAAAAAAAAGTGGTTCTCTTTAGATCATTGGCTGCCCACCCACTTTTATTGTTGACACGTTCTGAAACACCTCCTTCGCTCTTCACTCGCTTTCATTTCGAAAATTGGTCATTGTCTCCCCCCGCTCTCACCGTGTTCCACTCGCTTTACATGCTCGATTCCATTCAGATGACGTACGATTTGTCGCGTCTGACACAGGACATTCCGCACGACAAGTCGGAGCCGTCGCCCAAAGCTTCGGTTCTCATGAACCAGTTTCCAGGGTATGACGATTTTATTCTGTGCAGCAAAAACGGCTATTAGCCTTTGATTTTGGGGCGTATGCAAAATGCATGTTGCTGGCTAACAGCGATTTTCAACGGCTAATAGCCATTTAATGGCCTAGATTCGTCATATCCGCGAAAAATCCAGAATTTAATTGCGAACCGGAAAAACGTACCCTACCCAGTGGCACACACACATTTTTAACCTGGAAAACAACCATTCGGGTCGAGACCTGGTGTTGGAATAATTTAAACATGTAATGCGCCTTTAAAGAGCATAAAAGACGCATTACTTTATTAAATTATCACATCGCCAGGTCTCAACGCGAAGGTTTATTTTCGACATTTAAAAATGTGTGGCTTCCGGTTCGCAATTAAATTCTGGATTTTCAGCGTTTATTGCAGATCTAGACCGTTACGTGGCTATTAGCCGATGGAAATGGCTATTGTCCATTAATTAGGACAGATTGCTGCTGCACAGCTCGCTCCCTATCGGCGATTGGCGCGCAAGTGGGAGTCAGCCATGGGAAGCGGCTGGTAGCCATCGAATATGGCAGATAGCGACACATCGAAAACGGCTAATAGCCGTCTCCTGCACCGAATAGCTCCAGCCGCCCATCCATTCAAAACGTATTCAATTTCAGCGGTGCTGCCGATCAGAACGACAACATTGGCCATGAGGTGCCCGCGACTCCACGATACGCCTCGATCAGCCGCGCCTCGTCGATCGATTCCATTTCGGGGGTAAATCTGATTTTATTGGAATTTTTCTAAATTTTTACGTTTCGAACTTCCAGGAAACACTAGTCGCCGAGTATCTGTCAACGGATGAGCTCGACAAATTGAGCACCGCGCTCAGCGAGGTAATTATTTAGGACCATTCTTTTTTGTCTTGCTACAGTTTAGTCGACGTACACATCTGCTGGGGATGGGCTGGGCGACGGCGGGGTGTAATGCAGACATGTGTCTCTTGTTCACGTGAACGTCACACCACAGGGCAAAGTCCGCTCACCTGGTGAGGTGTCCTCACAGACTCAGACACCCATCATCAGCTGGGAGGGGGAAATTACGAGGGGAATTAGTTGTACCGTAATTGGAGAACTGGCTCCGTCTATTTATTTATTTGTTTTGTTCGACTTTCTCTTCTTTTCTTTTTTTTTTGATAATTATTATCGTAATTATTGTTATTGTTATTATCGTTTAAAGCACAAATTTTGCCACTTGTGGAGAGCAAAACACATCTGCTACCCTGTAAACATATTTTTGTACATTAAATGTGAATTTGAATCTTTTCAGGGTATTCGTGCACTCGTCTGCAAACATCACTGTTCACTCCAGGTGTCAATCAAAATTCGCTGATACTGATACTGATAATCGCTGATAGGTCAGAGGTGCAGATAAGCTTGAACTTAAGTTTTGACACTGCCAGGAACTAACGCGGAAAAACGACGATCAAATGACCAAAGAAAAATTGAATAATCACGTTTTTTTGTTGCATAAAAAGTGTACTTAATTTGAATAAAAATAGCGAATTTCTGTTTCTCGGAAGTTTCGAAAAATTTTCCGCATTTGTGTTCGCACACAATGGAGACCCTGACAAAACCGGGAAAAAGACACGAGTTTTGTACATAAAATACAGGAAAACCCGTGCCGCAGAATTGCAAAATTTTGCCCGGTCTTGTCAGGGTCTCTCAAAATGATAAAATTGAAGTTGTTTGAAAAAAAGACGACAAAATGCAGAAAAAATTTTGAAACGCCCGAGAGCCGAATCGGCGGGAACGTTATAAGAAAAAATGGAATTCAGTCCTGAATTTTCGAATACCAATTTCACACAAAAACAAAAAGCTTTCAAGATCAAATCGGTTGAGAAATGAGAAAGTTATTTGCGATTTGATTTGCTGAAAATGGCTGGTTTTTCTGAAATGTCAGAGCAAACAGTTTAAATTTCCATTTTTGGCATTGTAAAGAGTACTGTCGAAAAAGGGGAAAAAAAAGACAAACAACTCGGAAAAAGCTCTGATTTGTCTGAAATTTTAGGAGAAACTGTCAAAAATACCTACAATCTTGCTCAAAAATTTTGAACCGAAATATCGGTTTTGAAAATTTTCACACGATCAATATTTTTAAAATCGATATTTTGGTCCAAAAATTTTAAAAGTATACCCTGGAGTATTTTTGGCATTTTTTCCCAAAATTTCAGATCAATCGGAACTTTCTTCCAGTTAATTGGCTTTTTTCCCGTTTTTCGACAGTACTCTGCATTCCTGCAAAAATTGCCTCCATCTTTGGGTATTATCGCTTCTACGATCTACAGTACCCTTGTTTATCAGTAGTTAATTTGTCATTTGGAACATAAAACTGCAAACCCCGCATTCTTTTCAATCAGTAGTACTGTATGTGCTGCTGGGCACAATTTCCCATTTCACGTGATCATCTTTTTGACCACTGGGTTATCAAAACGATTCGCTTCTCCACGTGTTTGTCCGTGATCATTTTGGAAATACAGTGTTGATAGTGGTTTTGTGTGTAGTATTGTTGTCATGGACCAAAAACAGTACCCGGAATCGAGTACTTTGCCCTCTCTTTTGTAAATAATTGTAATCGAATCGCATCAGATACTTAAAAAAAAAACTAAAAACATTTCTTCGCATTTTATCGTCCTTGTTCGATCAAACGGCAATCAGCTACGCACTGTTATTTCTCTCGCAATTTTTGCAGTGATCTGTGCTGTGAATCATTGTAATTTGTGATCGCTGGCAAAAGTGAGGGAGTGTGTGTAATGGGGAAGAAAATCCGAGCAAAGTGGCAGAAAATTGGGTCGGGATTCGGATTCTGCAGATCCGCCTTTTTTTAGCTAGTCGGCTAATTCCCCGATGACCTTTGGAAAATATTGACTCCACCCCAGGGGAAAAGTTCAAAAAATCCTTGGACCCTGATCGCCGCTCCATATTTGTCTTTCGTTCCTTCTAGTCGTGGTGCTGCTGACGGTGACTACAAAGTTCTACTCTACCTTTCTCGCTTACTTTAAAATAACAACACGTTGAATGTATTTTTATCCTCTTAACGGCCATGTTATCACTTATCATTTTCCATCCATCCCGACGACTGCTTATGTGCTGCTGACTGGGCAAAAGATTAGAAAAGAAGTAGCGTTTCGACTTGTTTGCTATCTCTTTTCTGTTTTGATTCGTTCCTTCGTTCTTTCATTCGTTCCATCACCAAGAAGAAAAAAACCTTACAGCGAGAGAAGGGAATCAAATAAAAAAAAACATAATGAACGGCCAGAAATTCGACACGAACACGATTTCCGCGCTCCTCGCCGCCACCTTTGACTACTATCTGCGTGCGATCGCTACCAGTTTCGAACGTCATCGTCGTGATAATCACGTAAAGGTCTTATTGTCTTTGTCTTCGCGTCATCCTAATCCGTTATGGGAGTGATATTGACAGGATCGCGCATCTGTTGATTAATTATTGGGAGGATATTGGAAAGAAAATTGGATTATCGTGGGGCTTTTTGAGGCGAAAATGGTTTTCTAATAGATTTCTGGGGAAAAATGCTGTTCTCCGTAAATCGACACAATATTAGGTCTCGCCACGATTCGTATACGGTTATTATTAAGCTAGGCTAGCATCAATTTTTCACCTATTACGTATTCCTCGATTTGAGATACCTCGTCAAATAGTGCGTATTCGGGTCTCGCCACGGCGGTGTATATAAACTTGTCGATTTACACGCAAAATTGATTTTTCCGTTTTGAATTTTCTTTCATCCATGCCCACTTTTGGATTTACTGAAATTCAAAACGAAAAAAAGTTTGCGCGTAAATCGACAAGGTTATATACACCGTCGTGGCAAGACCCGAATGCGCACTATTTGACGAGGTATCTCAAATCGAGGAATACGTAATAGATAAAGCAGTCGTACCCAAATAATGGCGAGACCTGATTTTTTGTCGATTTACGGAGACTTTAAATAAAATTCATCACATTTTAAAACTGTTTTCCCAAAAAATTTGGCACCTCTTTTATGCTGCGTTCAAAGTGATGAAGGTGGAGAAAAAAAAAGAGGAAATACTACTTTTTTTCACGTGAGGAAAGAGTGATCGTTCCCAAATCGTGGCGATATCTTATTTTGTGTGAGGTCTCGCCACGATTTGGGTGCGTTAATACTCATTTTTCGTGACAAAAGTAGAATTTCCTCTTTTTTCTCCATCTTCATCACTTTGAATGCGGCATAAAATAGGTGCCAACTTTGTGGGGGAAACAGTTTCAAAATATCACATAAAAATCGCTTTCACACAACAAATCCTTGGACTTTTAATGAATTAAAAAATAATTATAAAACGTTCAAAAGAGTACACGGGATGCAGCCGCTGGCCTAGAAAACCCGAGGTCCGGCAATTTATTTTCACAGATCTGTGTATAATGTACCAGGGATTTAAGTGAAAACACAGATTCTGGCCGTTTAAGAGGGAAGTAATTGCCGGCCATCGTTTTTCTAGGCCGGCGATCACACAGATCGTGTACTCCTTTTGGATGTCTTCTAACTTTTTTTCGACATGAAATTCAGTGCGAAATCGATTCTTTCTAGATTACTGTAGAAACAAGCCAAAAATGTTGTCAGGGTGTTCCCTATTATGCGAAAAAAATTGTTTCATTCAAAATCTGTGAAGAATCTGCATCTGGAATAGCTTATAGTGGATTCGTGGCGGAGTGACAATTTTTTCACGTTTTTATTCGAAAAAAATGAAGAAATAAATGAAGAGATTTTTCGTCTCCTAGTTTCACGTGAATTGTCACTCCTCCACGAATCCATTATATTAGACTCGGAATCTTTTGGTTTGGCTTGTCTGGACAGATTGGACTGTCCGAACGGAGTGTCGTAGTGTTCATTGTTGATCTTGGAACTAAATTAATGAGAAAAAAAATCAACAATGCACACCCCAACAACGTTTTTGACGTGTGTCTACAGTAATCTGGAGAATTTTCCTATGTTTCACTAGTCGAAAAAAGACAGTGCACTCTATCCAGGCAAGCCAAAAATTTACCTAATTAAACCCAGATTGTGATAGAATGCGTTAATTTATGTACATTGTCTCATTTCCTTCTGAATTTCAGGCCTCATCGGAAGGCAGTCGTGAAAACTCTACGTGGCTCATCTTCGACATGTTCCAGGCGCAATTGGCGCTCTGGACATGCGCTTTCTCTCTTCTCTACCTATACGCGTGGATGCAGCACCGTAAAAAGTTTCTGCTCAGCATTGTGAGTTCATTTTCAGCACTGGCTTCTAGTTATTTTATTATTTTTTTTTTGTTTTCTTACAGTTCATAGTGGTCCCCATCACATTCACTCTGACGTGTGCAATGTCAGGGCTCTTGGCCGTCATTGTCATCATTGGGCGTGTCTTCTCAACGCCCGTCGACTACAAACACTACTTTGATTTGTCCCGACACGGAGTTTTGGACTTTGGTGGGTATACATACTGTAGCGGTTCTGGGACGTTTTGAAACTTTAAAGTTTCGAAACGTCTTAGAGCCTACTGTAGATAGTCGAAAAAAAAAAGTGTAATCGCTTCCTTCCAGACCGCGAATTTATTCGAGAAGCGTTCCACCAGCGAAGCATGTCTGGCGGATCCACTTCTTCGCTTCAAGACGATTCGATGCTGCCAAAGCCATTGTGCAAGAGACACAGCTCTTTGACGTATGTTAAACGAAACTCTGGCTATTAGCCGTTGAAAATAGCTATTGGTCGTCGAATATGGCTAATAGCCGTGGATGGGTGGCGATTGTAAAATTATACAAAAAATCTTAGTTTTTCCTTCTTTTTTTCTTTGTATTTATCTAAAAAATAATTATTTGAGACCGTAAAAAATACATTTTAATGGACCTATTCAAAGTACTGTAGAAAATCGGAAAAAATGACAAAAAACTGGGAGAAAACTCGGAAAATGGTCCGATTGGTCTGAAATTTTGGGAGAAACTGTCAAAAATGCTTCCGGACTTTCTCAGAAAATTTTGGACCGAAATATCGATTTTAGAAAATTTTCAGAAAAAAAATCAATATTTTTTTAAATCGATATTTCGGTCCAGAATTTTCTGAGAAAGTCCGGAAGCATTTTTTACAGTTTCTCCCAAAGTTTCAGACCAATCTGACCATTTTCCGAGTTTTCTCCCAGTTTTTTGTCATTTTTTCCGATTTTCTACAGTACTTTGAATAGGTCCATAACGGAAAAATCAATTTTTTCGTCGTATAACCTCATTTTTCAATTTGAATCCCTATTTTTGAAAAATGTTGGCGAAAAATTGAATGTTCATGAGTTTTTAATTTTTTGGCCAAAGTTGGCACGAAAATAATTATTCGACACCAAAAAGTGTTTTGAAAATTTTCGCACTTTTACTCAAAAATCGATATTTTTCTGATTTGCCTGCCACTTTAAAATATTTCAAACTATTTTTTTTTTGACGGATTTTTGTTCAAATGCCATATTTTTTAATGTTTTCTTCCTTTTTAGCCAGAAAATTAATGATTTTTATGAACATTTATACTTTTCTTGCTAAAAAGTAAGAAAACATTAAAAAATATGGCATTTGAACAAAAATCCGTCAAAAAAAATAGTTTGAAGTTTTTTAAAGTGGCAGGCAGATCAGAAAAATATCGATTTTTGAGTAAAAGTGCGAAAATTTTCAAAACACTTTTTTTTGTGTCGAATATTTATTTTCGTGTCATTTTGTGCCAAAAATTCATAATTCATGAACAATTTAATTTTTCGCTAAAGTTTTGCAAAATTAGTGATTCAAATTGAAAAAAGGTTATTCAGCGAAAAAATCGATTTTTCGCTAAAATTTATTTTTTTTCCGGTCTCAAATAGTAAGAAAAATGAAGGAAACACCGACAAAATTATGGACCTATTCATTTGAATTAAAATGAATTTTTATGTCACATTTATTCAATGCAATACGACATATTAATGAATTAATCTGAATTTTCCTGAATCATTGAGTTTGAGCCTTACTGCAAATCGCGCCTAGCCATCCTGGTCAAATAAGTAAACTTATTAACAAAACAAGGCATGCGCCTTTAAACATTTACTCCGAGTACACAAAAATGATGACAAAATATGCATTTTTTGACCAGGATGGATAGGCGCGATTTTCAGAAAAACTCAAACTCAATGGTTCAGGAAAATTCAGATTAATTAATTAATATGTTGTAATGCATTGAATAAATGTGACATAAATATTCATTTTAATTCAAATGAATAGGTCCATTAGGAGGAAATTTGGAAACCAAAATGAAAATCGCGAAGATTCGAAAATTCGACAGCTAATAGCCGTCTTTTATGGCCAACTCCCAATTGCCGCCAAATTCGCGCCATTCGCATGTGCAGTAATGGCTATTAGCCGTTGAAACGTTGTTAGCGATGCACAGCTGGCGCCTGCGACACATACGCATTGACATGGACAACTAATAGCTCAAATTTCCCTCAAGGAATTAAGCGCTTAATTTTCAAATTGCAGCTCTCTGAATAGCCGCCCGGCTTCGGCGAATCGCAAGCTCTCCTACGTCTTTTCGCATTACAATTCGCAGACGTCAGAGAAAATCGCCGTAGATGAGGATTGAGAGATTTAAATTTTTCGCCAAAAAAAGTTTTTTTTGTTTCCCAGATTCTAATTTTCTCTTTCCGCCATTATGTACTTGGAAACCTCACTACCGAATAGCAGAAGCGGGTAAGTTTTTTTTGTTTTCTTGTATGTACATACCCAGATTCCTCTTTTTCTATTGCACCACTTCCCGAGAATTTCTCATTTTTTCCTAATTTTCCTGTCGATTTTTGTGAAATTAAATAAATTATTTATATTTAAGTTGAAAAAGAAAATTACTCTAAAGGTCTCGATGACGACGGCGTCTGCGTCTTCCACGACAGCCACGAATTCCAGAAAAAGGAGATGATTTGAACCAAAATGATGCGATAATTGAGAGGAACGAAATAAAAGTTGATGAGCTGAAGGGCTGGCCAGGCGTACAGGCTGGTAAAGTAAACGTCGGCCCACTCTTCCTTCAGTTTATCAATCGATTCGGAGAACGAGAGGCCTTCGAGAAGGCGTAGCTCTACCAGGTTGATGCCGTTGATTATTGGGCTGGAAAATGGAGATGTTTGGCTTTTTTAAAATAGATTTTCGCTCAATTTCAAAAAACCAGCTCTCACAGCTGAACCAACGCCACCGTAACCTTATTTTCGCTGAGAGACCTCTATGCGCCTTTAAAAAATTTATTTTGGGATTTTCTTTTCTTGCTATTCTCTTTCTAGTTTAACTTTTTTTTAATAATTGCAGAGATCTTCTAAATCGATGCACACGATTGCAGTAAACTGGCATGCCCAAAAAGTGGGTGAGATTTGGTTTCTGGAAAAATTCCCGATTTTTTGCTTTTTATTGCGCTCCACTGAAAATTTTCTTGGATTTTTTGCACAAATTTTCGTTTTTCCTCGTAACATTTCGTCTAAAATTTCCAGATTATGTCCAATTAAAAAAAAATCGCCGTTTTTTCACACCTTGAAAAATTCTTTGTCGTTTTTCGTCTTTTCTACTTTTTTTTTGAATTTTCCGTAAAACCTGTAATTGAAGTACATGTACTTCTATTTTTCAAACCTCCTAAATGGGTGTACTTCTAATACAGGTGTACTTCAATTAGAGGGTGTACTTCTATTTTTAAAAGGCCTTTTAGAAGAAAAATAACAAAAAAACACGATTCGAGACCCAGACAAAACCGGGGAAAGACGCGAAACCGGGGAAGACAAAACCGGGAAAAGCATTTCCAAAGCCGAGAAACAAGCCCCGCCCATTTTAAACGTGCGGAACGAGTTTTTTACTGAACGGGTTATACAATTCTAGAAAAACCGCGCCGCAGACATGCAAATTTTTCCCGGTTTTGGTAATTTTTTCCCCTCTCAGCCCCCTGAGCTAAAGGCATTTTTACCATAGACCATCTTCTCGCGAGGGGGTGTTTAAAATCCCAACTCGGTCAGTTTTCAAAATTTCCCAATTCTGTCTTTATTTAAACAGTATCTAACTGTTGTGATAAGTTAAATAATTGTCGGTCAGCTATTCTAAACGATTTTTTAGTCGATAGACCATCCGCAGAAAGTCTTGGACCATTCGCTGGGAGACGCCATTTTTATTGCGTTGAGGGGGCTGTTCCCCGGTTTTGTCAGGGTCTCGAAAATTTGAAATCTGCGCTCGTCAATTAAAATGTTGCAAGTGTATTCCTCCATGAACGTGTTTGGACACTTGTGTCGCGGACATTCAAATGATTTTCAATTCGAAAATTCTTTAAACCAAAACGGAAAAAAAGCTTCAAAAATAGAAAAAAATTATTTTCAGAATAATTCACCCGATGATGTACCTCTATTAGAGGGTGTACTTCTATTTTTAAAAGACCTCTTGGGGGTGTACTTCTATTAGAGGTGTACTTCTAATACAGGTGTACTTCAATTACAGGTTTTACGGTATTTCATACTTTCTCACGATAATTTTGCTTTTATATTGACAAATCGGTGGAAAATATCGTTCTGACACTAAAAGTTTAGTTGAATTTTAACGTGAAATGAAATAATTTGGAAACCAAAATGAAAATCACGTAGAATGAAGTTCAGCGGAGCGCGTTTGACCATTTAGGAGGGCCGACAATACGTTATCTAATGATTTTCAAATAGGAATGATGAATTGAAGGACAAATACTCATTAAAGCTGTATTTCACAGCTTTCTACTAAACGTTTAGTTTCAGAATTATCGTGAAAAAGTATGACATTTATTCTAAAAAAGGTAGAAAAGACCACACGCTGAAATGCGATAGGCAATACAGTGGCGGAATTTGACACCTCCAAATGCTCGTCTAGTGGAGCGCACTTGCATACCTCCTCCTTTGGCGCCGATCATATAAACGCCCATCGCGGGCATGTGTACTGTGATGGTCTAGTGGTCTACATTTTCGATCGCCGATCTGGAGGCCCGGGTTCAATACCTCTTGATGCACTTTTTTTTTGTTTTTTGTTTTGAACCACAGATTCAAAGCAAGCTTAAGCCCAGCTCCCTCCGGTCGCCCATTTTCAAGGTTTCACGCATGCTTCCGGTGTTTTGCCGCTGAACTTTCTGGATAAAAGTTACTTGCCGAAGGATTTAAATAAAACTAACGAATTTAAAGTAGTTCGAAAAAAAAAGAAAGGAAATTTTAATTTTTTTTTCAACGTTCTACTCCAACACGCAAATGTAATTTTTTGTGGTATTCGAAACAAAAATCCATAAGATTTAGTCTGAGCAGATACAAAAGAATAAAAAAAAAAAACAAAAACCGCGAAGGGGGATCGAACCCAGAACCTTCGGATTGGCGTCCGCAAGCTCTCACCACTAGGCCCACAGGTAAAGCGCGTCCAACTTATAATAGGTGTAAGCCAAATATAGGCCTGTTCTGGGCTTAAAATAAGTCAATCGCGGGTGGCAGCGGCTACCCTCCTGCAACAGACTTATCGCGCACGCGGTGTGTGCGCCGACCGCGTTAGGCCTATTGCAGGAGACAGCGATGCAAGCGCGCTCGACCGCTACACTATCTTTTTTTGGGCGGCCTAAATTTTTTGTCATCATTTAATTGTTTTTTTCCAAGTTTTCATAGCTTTTTGAGTACGTTTTCCGTTGTATTTTTTTTTCACAAATTATTTTTTAAATAATTAATGTTATTGTGTTTTAAATCGAGTTGCGACATCAGAACGTGAAACCTTGCCCACTTTTTTTATGCAAAAATTCATGCACTAACTTAATGTTCGCGTGAAGAAAAGTGGACAGAGTTTCACGTTTTGGTGTCGCAACTATAAATTGATTGAAAACACAATATTTTGTTTTCAACCGAGTTGCATCGTTAAAAAAATGAAATTCCATCCACTTTTTTCAAGAAAATCTTAAATTTTAGCGCATTTTGAATTTTTGCGGGAAAAAACGTGAGCGAGTTTTCATTTTTTTTTGTTAATGTTGCGGCTCCATTAAAAAAATAAGCTTTTTCGCATCAGTGTTGCACAAAATTTATTTTCCTTCCTTCCTGCCTCCACTTTCTAGCCTCGTCCGTTTACTATTTCCGTTTTTTTTTTTGGAACTTGGAGAACTGATTTTTTTGACGCTGGTCGCGCCTGTTTCTGGACGAAGATTTTTTAAAATATCATTTGCAAAAAATTAAGCGCTTTGCGGGTCGTGGATTTTTCTTCAATCTATTTAATACTGCTGAATGCAGAAAAAACCGTTGCAAATTATATTTTACTCCCGCTGAATAGCCATATGATCGTGGGTTTGCAATACATATACTCAAATATCGTCTTCTTCCGTTATCTATTTCTGGGCTGTAGTCAGGAAGCCACACGGAATTCCGAATGGCCTCCTGAATACTGCATCTGATATCTTTTCGGTGAACTCTCATTAATGCACTAAACATTTCAGATAATAACGGACAGTTCGGGCATCGCGGCGCCTCTTTGATTCCTTCAACACTCCGCGTCAACATCGACGACGACATAAACGGCGTCATTTTTTGATAATTTTAATGGCTTGGCTTGGTAAGCTTTTTAGAACTTTAAAAAATTGGCTAACGTGTATAATCGTGCGTCCAAAAAACCAGAAAAAGGAAAAGATGGGCTCTCGGACGTTTCGAAAGTGTGCCGTTTCGAAAATGGATGTTTCGATAGTTTTTCTGAATTTTGTCGTCACGATGTTTGAGGAATTTTCCTTAAAAAGCTTTTTAAAATAATTGTGTGAAACACCGCGTCGACAAAATCCAGAAAAACCTTCGAAACGCCGCACTTTCGAAACTTCAACTTTTGAAACGTCCGGGAGCCACAAGATGATGTCCAAAAATTCTTATTTCACCACTTTTGCTATGTCTACATGTGAAATCAGTGCGGCCGCACTATCTAAATCGATTTCCCTAGTAGACAATAGCAAAAGTGGTAAATAAAGCCTCTTTTCTTCCATTTTCTCCCTTTTCTGCGTTTTTGGACGCACCACAATTGATTTGTAGAGTTTTTTCTCTCGAATTTACCGGTGAAATTTCTAACAACTTTTGTATACTTGACCAATTTTTGCCTATAGTCCGAACACCGCGACAAAAATAGCACTGAAGTTTTTAATCGTCCCAGTGCCATTCCTACTTGTCGAAATTTCTCAGAATTCTCCGATAGAACCAATATATTAATTTACAAGAAAATTTTGCCTTAATCGCAAGCCTTTTGAGAAGTTTCTAGCTCATTACATTTCATTTAAAATTGTAAGACTATTGAAGTTTACCAGAAAAATAGAAATATTCAAGAAAACCCTATTAAAAAGAACAAACTACACGTTGGCCATTATTTTAAAGTTCTGAAAGCTCTCCCGGCTTATTTTATGTTTTTTATTTATTTTTTACTCGATTTCCATTGTTTGTTAATAACTTACCAAAGTTTTCATGTTTTTATCGTTAAATATGCAATAAATTTGATTATTTTCAACAGTGAAAATTATTTGGGAAAGCTGGCTTGAATTGAAGCACGGCGGAGCCAAATATTCCTTGTGATGTCCTGTGGCATGCCTATTGTAAGCCCACAACCAAATTTGAAATTGCCGCGAAAGACCTATTATAGGCGTGCAATAGGTTTTCTGACAACCGCGATAAGCAAATTGTAGGTGAAAATTACCCGCGATAAGCTTATTTCAGGCCTATTATAGGCGCCGAGCCGCGATAAGTCGGTTACAGGCTTACTTCGCTGCCCTTCGCGTGTACTCGATAGGCCTTGCGCGCAACCTATTATAAGCTGGACGCGCACTACCTGTGCCACCGCTGCACACATTCTCAGTGCCCGCAATTGGCGTTTATATATGAGCGGCGCGCGACGCGAGGAGGTATGCAAGTGCGCTCCACTAGACGAGCATTTGGAGGTGTCAAATTCCGTCGCCCAATAGGCAATTTCTTTGTTCGGACAATATTTAATTCGAGTTTTACAGGGGAAAATGCGAGAAAACAATTTTCCACGTTCAGTTTTCAGTGGAGCACCCTTGCGCTGCGGCTCAAACAGGCGCCCACGTACCTAAAAGCAAACTGATCACAAAACATCCTTCCAAACGTTTGCACGTGTAGATTCGAGTGCCGAATCTTCTCCAACACGCGAAACCAGACAAAGACGGGCGGAGTGATGAACACGGCGGCGAGTGCCGTGAATCGGGCGGTTCTCCAGTAATCCCACTTTGGCTCATTCGTCAGATATTGTGCGAATGCGTCTCCGCCTCCGGATACGGCTCCCGACACGACGATCTGCGTGAGAAGCGGTCGGCGGGCTAGTGTCGCGTTGAATTTGCGAAAGATGTTCATTTTCTGCAAGGAAGGAAGTTTGAGCTGAAAATTTTTTGATTTTCGATTAACACCAAGTGCTCTTGAGCCTGTTTTGTCGCGTTCAAAGTACCACAAAAACTTCCCGAGAGCATGGACGCGAAATTATAGAAGACTTACCAAAACACTCACAGACCACGAGAAAAGCGAGAAATAAAAAAAAACGACTGACAATCTTGGATAATTGGATAAAACGTGTTAAAAAAAAAATAATAATAAGACGTACGTGTCCTTTACAAACATTTCTCGCGTGAAATTTTGTGTTCGCAGCGATTTTTCGACTCCAAACTTTGCAGGCAAAACAATATTTAGATAATTTAAATTATACATTTAATTAATTTAAACAAACAAAAAATACCAGCAACAAAATTTAAAACCCAACTGTTTTCTTATGACGACTTCTGCGTCTTCCACGACAACCACGAATTCCAGAAGAATGCGACGACTTGAACCAAAATTACGCGATAATTGAGAGGAACAAAGTAAAAGTTGCACAGCTGAACAGCCGGCCAGACGTAAAGACTCGAAAAGTACACATCGGACCAGTCTTTTTTCATTTTATCGACCGATTCGGAGAACGAAAAGCCTTCTAGAAGTCGCAGGTTCACCAGGATTATTCCGTTGAAGATGGGGCTGAAAAATTGGGTGGTGATAAATACCGCGTCAAATGGTGTACATTGTGGTCTCGCTACGGACGGTGTTTGCAGACTTGTGGATGATTTACGCGTTGATAAATACAAATTTGAATTTTTTTTTGTTTCGTTTTCGACGAATAAATATATATTGTCGGCCCGCCACGTCGGTCAAACGCGCTCCGATGAACTCAATACTACGTGGATTTTATTTTGGTTTCCAAATTATTTCATATCACGTATAAATTCAACGTGAAATAAAATAATTTGGAAACCAAAATGAAATCCACGTAGTATTGAGTTCAGCGGAGCGCGTTTGACCGACGTGGCGGGCCGATAATATTCGGTTTTTTTTTGTTATTATTTGTGCCTTTTTGATTTTATTTAACTATCGAATTTGAACATTTTTCCTGGGCAATTTATAAATACACTAGTCCGGAAAAAATTTTCAAATTCCATAGAGTTATTGTCGGTCCGCCAAAATGGCCATACGCGCTCCGCTGAACTCAACGCTATGCGATTTTCTAAATTATTCTATTTCACGTAAATATAAATTCAACGCCAAATGCAATAATTTGGAAACCAACACGAAAACCGAATAGCGTTGAGTTCAGCGGAGCGCGATTGACCATTTTGGCGGTCCGATAATAAATGAAAATGTTATTTTTTCGCTATTTTACTTTCCCAATATGGTAAAAAATATTTTTTTTTTCGTATTTCCAGTGTGTTTTTATTAATTTCGATTCCATAAACCAAAACCACATACCTAAAAGTAAACTGATCGAGAGCCAGCCTTCTGAACACTTGAGCGTGTCGATTCGTGTGCTGAATCCTCTCCAACACGCGAAACCAGATGTTGAGCGGCGGAGCGATGAACACGGCGGCAAGCACGGTGAATCGAGCGGTTCTCCAGTGATCCCATCTCTTTTCATTCGTCAGATATTGTGCAAATGCGTCGCCGGATCCTGATACGGCTCCCGACACGACGATTTGGGTGAGAAGAGGTCGGCGGGCTAGTGTCGTGTTGAATTTGCGAAGGAGGTTCATTTTCTGAAAGAAAGAAAGTTGGAAAATATGCTGTTATTGGAAATTTTTGAGAGAATTTCACCAAAATTATTAATATTTCTTTGGAAATGGCACACATATTCAAAGATAGAGATGGAATCAATATTCCCTATCTTATCAAGAAAAAATAATTGCGGTTTATCAGTTTTGATAGAAAATTTAAACGATGCTTCGAATTAACGCGAGCGGTGCAGAAAACTGCGCAGCAGTTGCCAAATGCCGCACAGTTTCTAGTGGTGTTTCCTTCCAAAATTTGAAGCCATGACACAGTGCCGCAAGCTTGCAAAAGGGGCGGAGCTTGTTACTTGTTAGGGTCTCACCCCGGAACGCGAAAAAACATTAATTTTCAAAGAAATTTCGAAATTTTCGCTGAAAAATCTATTGATTTTCTGCATTTTTGTCTATTTAGTGTCAAAGTTCCTGTTTTTTGCAGGCAAAATAGATAAATATATAAATTAAAGATCTGTGTTGTCATTTGAACATACATACATAAATATAAATATTTATGCGGCTGCAAAAAATGCAACAAAAAACACAAATACCTAAATAATTGGGTAAAATTTCAAAAGAAAAATGATATGAACGCCAACATTTTGGCAACACTGATCTAGCAACTAAAAAAGTAGAATACACTAAAAAAGAACAAGCGATTAGTGTTCAAAGATCAGAGCAAGTCCATCCTCTTTTTTCTAGCAAAAAAAAATGTTTTTGTTTACTCCCTCACCTCAAAGTTCGCGTTCTTTTCTCAGCATGTACTGGCGGAATTCATGGGGAATCGCGGTCATGTTTGCAGTTGTCAATGACGCGTGGAATTGCCTGAAATTGAGGAATATTTGAATACAATCAGCAAAACTTTCATAGTATTTCTGCGGGCGTCGCAAAAAATGGAAATCGGGGATGCTGTGGCCTAGAAAATGCAAACTCTTCCACGAGTAAATTCAGCACGATCGGACACAGCTGAAATGAGTGTGACCGTAATCCATTTGACAGAAAAAGATTACGGTCACACTCCTTTCAGCTGTTTCCGGTCGTGCTGAATTTACTGGTGGAAGAGAATGCATTTACTAGGCCACAGCTCTCGCCAGACGAAAATTTTAATTAAATTTTCGCGGGAAAATAAAAGAAAAAAACCAGCTCAAAAGTGAAACGCAAGTCCGCAAACACTGCGAACCAACAAAAGGGCAATATATCTTTGCCGCAAATCGCCGATCCGACTAATCCGCGTGAACGCGGCACTTTATTGGCACAATAGTGAACTTTGTCTAGCCGTCTCATCCTCTCTCTCTCTGTATCCTCGTCCAGCAGACGGCTCTTTTTACAATTCGAGGGAAGAAAGATTGAACGAAAGGCCGGAAAGAAGAATAAAAAAGAGAGGCGGGTGGGTCGTAAAACCGACGAGACAGAAGGAGAAGGTCAGAACGCGCATGCATAGAATGTGTCTCCTGCTGCTACTGGTTTTCACCATTCTTTTTTTTTGGATTTTCTAATTTCGCAGGGCCTTGAGTTTACCGCGCATAAAATACGAAAAATGATGTTTTCTCGAGCCACATTCAGCTACGACGTTCCGATTTTCCTCACGTCGCTGCAAAACCCGCGGAACATCGGAGAAACGTAACTTGATTTCGCTCGTGAATACATATACTCGGTATAAAACGCTGAAAACTCGCTCCAATCGAACAAAGAATTTCGCATGCATTTGGAGTAAGGTTTAGAGAAATCATAGCAAAACATCGGCCACGGTCTCTCAATTTTCTACCCTCTCTCGTCGCCAACGTGGCCGCGTCCATCACTGTGCGAAGGGAGCGCGTTTGCACCGCTCCGTACTGAAATATTGTGAAAACAAAAAAATTGCAACGCGGTGTTTGCGTACTTTTAAAATTCAAACGGCAATGGGAACAAATCTCTTAATTTGCCGTTTGAATTTCAAAAGTACGCAAACACCGCGTTGCAATTTTTTGTTTTCACAATAAAAAATCAACTATTTACGAATTTTCGTGAGGAAAAACTGGCGCGCGCACATTTGAAACGATGAAACCGTAGTCATATTTTCGCTGCGAGAACTCCTGAATGCGCCTTTAAATTATTTTGGGATTTTTAACTGTCAAACTGGTAATTCGGGACGAATTTCATGTTTCCAACACAAAAAAGTTAATCTAAAAAACAATAATTTTCCCATTTTTTTGGCAAAAATTATCCAAGTTCTGAGCTTTTTTTTTCAATATTCGAAGTTGCGAAAATTGCAAACAATCGATTTTCTGTTCGTCCAAAATTATTTAAAACTTACCAAATCAGAAAATTTTCGAGGAAAATCCGACGCGCACAGTTGTCGATTTTTGGATTTTTTAATGGACCTATTCAAAGTACTGTAGAAAAACGGAAAAAATGACAAAAAACTGGGAGAAAACTCGGAAAATGCTCCGATTGGTCTGAAATTTTGGGAGAAACTGTCAAAAATGCTTCCGGACTTGCGCAGAAAATTTTGGACCGAAATATCGATTATAAAAAATATTGTTTTTTTTTCTGAAAATTTTCTAAAATCGATATTTCACTCCAAAATTTTCTGAGAAAGTCCGGAAGCATTTTTGACAGTTTCTCCCAAAATTTAAGACCAATCGGAGCATTTTCCGAGTTTTCTCCCAGTTTTTTGTCATTTTTTCCGTTTTTCTACAGTACTTTGAATAGGTCCATAAAAGAATTTATGAAATCAAATGGAATCCGGCTTGATTATGAGCTTGAAAATATTATGGACCTATTCAGCGCAGGAAAAAAACCGATTTTCGCGGTTTTTTTCTCTATGCAGGTTGTTTTCCAGGAAAAAAACCCATCGCGTCGAGACCAGGCAGTGAAAAATGCAATGCGCCTTTAATTTTCAATAGGAATTCGGTTGAAATTTAAAGGCGCATCCGATTATTTCATCGGCCGGTCTCGACACGACAAGTTGTTAACCTCAAAAAACCTCCGAATACTGTAGTTTTTTGTCTTTTTTCTCAATTCTGCATAATGGACCTATTCAAAGTACTGTAGAAAAACGGAAAAAATGACAAAAAACTGGGAGAAAACTCGGAAAATGCTCCGATTGGTCTGAAATTTTGGGAGAAACTGTCAAAAATGCTTCCGGACTTTCTCAGAAAATTTTGGACCGAAATATCGATTTTAGAAAATTTTCAGAAAAAAAATCAATATTTTTTTTAATCGATATTTCGGTCCAAAATTTTCTGAGAAAGTCCGGAAGCATTTTTTACAGTTTCTCCCAAAGTTTCAGACCAATCGGAGCATTTTCCGAGTTTTCTCCCAGTTTTTTGTCATTTTTTCCGTTTTTCTACAGTACTTTGAATAGGTCCATAAAAGAATTTATGAAATCAAATCCATTAATAAAAGCCCCAAAATAATTAAAACAATTTAAAGGCGTATTGAACAGGTCTCGCAGCGAAAAGAAGACTAAGGTGGCGTTGGTTCAGATGTGCGCTAGCTGGCCGAAATTTGAATATTGGAAAATTTCTAATTTTCGCCTTTTTTGCGCGGCAAAAAGTGGGCGCGGTTTTTAAAAATAGGGGCTTTCCCAGTTTTTCATCTCTCTTTCTCTCCGCCTCCCCCTTCTCTTCATTTCTCGTATTTTCTTGCTCAGAGTGCTCAATTGGCTACAATTTGATTGTTTCCACATGTTTCTTAGGCTCCATACTACTTCTTAGGCTCCATACTACAATACGTCTTTTTTTTTCAGCGGCCCCCAACAAAAAATGGCGGGAGGCGCCGTCATCGAAAACCTGAGCAATCGGAAGCTTTTTGTCATTTTTTCCATTTTGCTCATCGTCCAGCTGCTCTTTTTCCTGGTCGGCGCGTGGTATGGTGAGTTTTTAGGCGAACATTTTGGTTTATTGTATTTTTTGTTCTCACATCAGCTCCATCTCCATCCTCGTACATGGAATTCGAGATGATCACGTGTCGAGACGAGACGAAAGGATTGTCGGGCGAGTGGATACATCGAGATGTGCGTGGCGTATAATTTTCGATTTTTTCGTTGAAAATCGATTTTTTTTTGTAGAATTGCCAACAAATCTCGGAGCTCTCCGACTTCACGCCCACCTCGTTCGATTTACGCGAAATTGTGTTTGTCGCCAAGATGCCGCACGCGAGGTAAGATTTTGTTTTTAAAATTCCAACAAAAAAAAATACCCAAAAGGTGCTATTATCAAGAGCGGCGAGACCCTGACAAGACCGGGGAAAAATGTCAAAAATCCGACGTGCAAGCCCCGCCCCCTTTTGCAATTCAAGTCCGCGGCAGAGAATTTTTCAGAGGTAAATACACAGAAAAACAGTGACGCAGACTAGAATTGCAAAGATGACAGAGCTTATTCCCCGCTTTTTCCCACATTTTCTTCGCCGGTTTACCCAGTTTTTCGGGTAAAATATTAATTTTTGCTCGCTTTTTTGTCTACAATATTGTATACAATTACGAAAAAAACTGATTTCTGTCGATTTTTAGCGACTTATCGAGTTTTTCACTGATTTTTCTTTCGAAATCAAGAAAAAACTAGCAAAAAACCATTAAATATTTTACCCGGAAAGTGGGCGGTGCTTCGGGAAAATCCGGGGAAAAACACCAAAACAGGGGAAAAATATTTAAAAAAAAAAGCCGGCGAACAAGCTCCGCCCCATGTTGCAATTCAAGTCTGCGGCACAGAATTTTCTAGATGAGCCGCAAACTTGAATTGCAAAAGAGGCTGAGCTTGTTCCTCATTTTCACGCAAAACCAATTTACCCATCTCCAGGGACGGCGTCGAGTTGGAATACTCGCCCTGGTTCCAATTTCTGCTCGGCGTGCTCCACGTGGACGTCGAGTACTCTGAGCATTTCAAATATGTGCCACACGCGCCCCTCGAGCTTGAAGTTCGCATGGGATATCGAGAGAAGGGAAGCGAGAAGAATGCGTGGAACGAGTTGACCACGTCCAACGTCACCAGGATTCTGGAGTGCTCGATTGCGGAAGAGGATGTAAGTGTTATTAAATGGCTGTGAACCGCCGCCAAAACAAAAAAAATCATATATTTCAGAAGAAAGACGGTGGAACGTACGATTGCGACATGCTGGATCTGTTCGAGCTCGGCTCCAGCTCCTACCCATTCTACCTGATCAACATTCGAATTCCGATCGATCAGGCGGCGTGTCAATACGATTCGCACAGTCCGAATTGCCAAATTGGCAAGATTTCAGGCCTCAGACTTATCGAAATCCACCAGAATGGCGGATTTACTTTGGTGTGGCTGTGGACGAAGACGGTGTTGACGCCAGTCGTTGGTGTTTGTTTATGGTGGTATTATAATCGGGTACGTGGGAAGGAATTAGAAAGGAAATGAGAAAAAAAACTATAATTTCAGATAAACATGCTCGCCAGAAAGCCGCTTCTCCTCGAACGCGCCATTCTTCTTCTCGGCTTGAGCCTCGCTATTTTGGATTGTAAGTTATTGATTTTTAAAATTTGAATTCGCGATCTATCGCACAACGGGTACCACTTTTTCGATTCTTTTTTCATCGAAAAAAAAAAGCTAGAACACGGCGTGCTAGACGCTACGAAAATGCAAACGCGCCCTATCGCATTGTCTGCGTCTCCAGGGTGCTTTCTGCGGAATTAGCGAAACGCGTGTAAAGATGGAGACAAAGAGAAGCGAGAAATGAAATAGTGCCTAAAAATTAGTTTTCAAACTAATTTTCCCAAAATGTGGCAGCCAAGAAGCATGCGTGTTTTTTTCACATTTTTTTTTCAATCTAATTTGACACATTTCAAACTTCTTTTTTTGGTAAATTTAATAGAGTTCTATGGAAAACTGATCAAAAATACAAAAAACATTTCAAAAATTTGCTAATTAGACTTGAAAAATGAGCATATTTTAAGATAAAAGGCAATGCGATTAGAGAATTTTTGAATCTAATTTGAAAATTTTCGAACCTGTTTTGCTATAAGTGAAAATAATTGAAATTTTATCGATAAATTCAAAAAATTCTCTAATTAGACTTAAAAATCACTTTTTAGATGCAATCTTTCTTATATAGAAAATTTTAGATTAGTCTGTGTGTTTGTTTGTGTGTCTCACACGCGAGTTTGCAGTTGACAAAACTCGATCCCGCGACCTGTCGATTGACGTTCAAACGTGCTAACCACTATACCACAAGGGTCACGAGAACTTGAAAGAAATAGGGAAAAGAAATGATTGCCATTTCTATTTAAAAAAAAAAACCAAAAATCAGTAAAAATCAACATTTGACGAAGGCGACTTAGTCGCCACAAGCTGCAAGCTTGTCTAATTAGAACATTTAAACACCTATTTTTATTGTCCCTTCAAAAATATTTGAAATTCGCCATTTTTTGCATTAAAAATCCCAGAAAACCTGGCGCGCACAGCTGAAAACGTCAGTGCCGTAGTTTTTTTTTCGCTGCGAGACCAGAGAGTTCAATGCAGCGCGTTTTCTCTGTTGGGAATTTTTTTGACTACCTTCGTTTTATATAATGTGGCACTTGGTGTTTGCGTTCTGGCGTTGCGTACGGATTTATTTACGAAGGTCCGCCCACCGCCATTTTTTTCGCTCTAATTATTGCGTTTTTGCCGATGATTATCGATTTTTCTGGCATTTTCCTCACTTCTAATTTTTTTCCAATTTCCGTTTGATCTAAATATTAAGTATTCCTGAAATTGGGATACCGCGTCAAATTGTGTACATTGTATGTCAAATGTCAGGTCAGGCCAGGTCAGGTCAGGAAAGGAAAAATGTCAAATTCCATAGAGTTAAAAAACAATTAAAAACGGCACAAGTAAGAACAAAAAAAACTGAATTTAAATATTCGTCGAAAAATTTCGAAGCGGAAAAATTCAAAATTTTTCAACGCGTAATTAAGGTGCTACCTCGGAATAGAACTGAAGTGTAATAGAACTGCAGCGATATAAAACTTGCTTCGCAATAGAACCGTTCGGAACAGAACTGTTCCGTAAAGAACTGTAGCAAAATAAAACTGTTTTGGAATAAAACTGTTCGGAATAAAACTGTAGCGTTTTGGAACTAAATTAGCAATGGAGCGCGATTGCATTGCTTGGCCGTCAAGGCGGGCCGAGAAAAAAATGATAAAAGTTTATTCAAAAAAACAACAAAACAAACAATTTTTGATGAATAGCTCAAATATAAAACTGTTGAAAAAAGCACGCGCTTGAGAAATTCCAATATTTGAATGAGCAAGCAATGCAATCGCGCTCCATTGCTAATTTAGTTCCAAAACGCTACAGTTTTATTCCGAACAGTTTTATTCCAAAACAGTTTTATTCCGATCAGTTTTATTCCGAACAGTTTTATTTCGCTACAGTTCAATTTCACTACAGTTCTATTCCAAAGCGAGTTCAATTTCGCTACAGTTCTATTACGCGTCAGTTCTATTCCGAGGTAGCACCGTAATTAATCCACAAGTCTGCAAACACCGTCCGTGGCAAAACCGTAATGTTCAACATTTTACGCGTTATCGCCATTACAGGAATACGTAATATTACGGGTTCGCCAAGGAGTGACATTTCGCGGTCAATTGTCGTCTAGCCACGATTTGACGCGGTATCGTCACTCCAGGCGTATTTACGTAATATCAAATATCGATAATTATTTATTAAAAAAAAACAGGAAAAAATCATTAAAATCATATCATACGAAAAAAATAGGAAAGTGGGCGGAGCTTCGTAAATGAAATAAATCCGTACGCAACGTCAATACGCAAACATCGAGTGCTAATCCAGTTTACATAAAACGGCTGTACTAATTGAAAGATAAAAATTTACCTACAATGCTCCGATGTTCCGAATTTTCAGTTCCAATCGAGTGGATCTCGCTCACCCACCGCATTCCGATTCTTCTCCTCTTCTCAGATCTCCGCCAGGGTCTTTTCTACACGGTCCTCTTCTCATTTTGGCTTATTTTTGCAGGCGAGCATCTGATTGATGACACAACCAGGAATAATATTGTAAATAGTTTTTTTTTTAATTCGCCAATACCAATTCAATAATTTGTAGATGTCCTACCGCTTCAATCTCTCGTTTATCGTCACCGCCTCTGGTGCCCTTTTGATCTACGACCTCATCGAGCGAGGCAGCCAACTCTACGACCCGTTCTACAGTGTGTGGTCCTCTCCGACTGGCTCTCAAATCGCCTACGCCGCCATTGGAATCTCGGGGCTCTCAACGCTCGCCTACTTTTCATTCTTGCTCTTCAAAATTGTGCGAGTGTGGACGACGATCAAGCACAAGCGCGCCGCCCAACTCTACCAATCGAACGCGAACCGCCGGCTCAAAGTGGAAGGTGTCATTTACCGCTTCAAATTCCTCATGATGTTCACACTGCTCTGCGCCGCATTCACCATCGCCGCCTACTTTATGAAACAGTACGGAGAGGCGCAGATGCATGGCGACGAGGCGAGGGATGGACTTTTGACGGGAAGCACGTCGGCGTTTTTTACGGGCACTTTTGGAATGTGCAATATTTATGTCCTTTTACTGCTCGCCATGTACGCGCCGTCTCATAAACACTATAAGGGAGCCACTCGTGAGTTTTTGTTTTTGTGGGTGTTGGTGTGGGGTGTAGGTGGGAGGGGATACGGTGTACCTAAAACAAAACATAGCGTTCTGTCAAGTATAGCTCCATTTACACGGGGTGCTGAACACAGCCTTGCCAATTCACGTGAATTGACGATATAGAATGAGACGCAGAATGAAAGTCAGAGTTGTCATGTGATGCAACCGCAGCGCGTGGGCGGCAAAGCATGATTAAAAAAAGAAAGTCAGTAACCAGCACCCACCCATTACAGAATTGTTTTTTTTCCAAAATATCTATATTTTTACAATTTTTGAAAACCGTGGCACATTCGGGCGGTGAATTTTAATTTTTTCTGCGTTTTGCCGATTTTTGACTGAATATCTCATAAAAATCGGACGAAAATTCTAATTTTCAGCGAACTTTTCCAACAAAAAAAAATTGAAAGACGTCCAATAGGCGTACACGAGGTGTGATTTCGTTCAATCCGTTTTTACACGGAATAGCAAAAAACAGCCAAAACCAGCATACAAATCATCGAAAATTCGGAGAATGCTCTGATTGGCCTGAAAATTTGAGAAATAATGGCAAAAATACTCCCGGGCATTTCCAGAAAATTTCAAACCAAAATATCGATTTTAAAAATTTTCAGAAAAAATCATAAATCGATATTTTGGTCTGAAGTTTGCTGGGAATGTCCGGGAGTATTTTTCTCATTATTTCCCAAAGTTTCAGGCCAATCGTAGCATTTTCCGAATATTCTCTGATTTTTTTGCTATTTCGTGAATAACCCCAACACGATTGTTAACAGTTATTCTCAGTACTGAGCGCTGCAAACGCGCCCCCTTCGCACAGTGGTGGACGCGTCAACGTTGGCGACGAGAGGGTGTAGAAAATTGAGAGAGCCGTGACCGATGTTTTGCTCTGATTTCTCTAAACCTCACTCCAAATGCATGCGAAATTCTTTGTTCGATTGGAGCGAGTTTTCAGCGTTTTATACCGAGTACAACGCTTTCAATTTTCTTCTGTAAATTGTTGTGCTCAAATCGACAAAATATCGGTTTTTGAAAAAGAAATATTTGAACAAAATTGATCGAAAAATCATGACAAGAATTGGAAAAAAATAGCAACAAAAAAATCGGATTGGCACCAAAACCCGTTTTCTAGGCCATCGCGCGGAAGTTAGGCCACAAGTACTCCCTCGTGTACTTCTTTTGGATGACGTCTTCTAATTTTTTTGAGCGACTCCGAAAAATCGCAGGGTAATGGGTAAATTGCCAAAAATTGCCTGAGTATGCGCGATACGTCAATCATTGGGGCCTTATAATAGATCTATCGCACCTCCTCGGAACTATTCCATTTTTCTGCAGAACTGATTGATGAAAACGACGAGGAACTCATCGATGATCCGTCCACCCAACACACTGAATCGAATGCGATGACGACGTTTTTGAAGGCGTCGGCGGATTGAGTTCAATTTTTTTAAAAATCTTTTGTAAATAACGATCTCTTTTTCGGTCATTTTTGACAAAAAAAAAGCATAATTTTCAGTCTTTGCCGCTTATTTGTTTGAAAATTGCCTTTTCATGTACCATCACCCAAATTTTAAAATTTGTAATTTTTTAAGTGCCTTTGAAAAGTAAATATTTATTCCAACTTAAAATTTTCGACTTAAAAGTGTCAACCCATAATAATTTTAACACAATTTTGTGGATAAGTGCGTAAGCCATAATCTGTGTAAGCCTAATCTTATTAAAAAATGTCTAATTTTTGGCCCAATTTAGAGGATACGCCTATTTTTAACGGTAGGCCTAATTTCTAGCAGGGTGCCAAGGGTGCCGTTTTACGGTATACGCCTCTCTTATCTCTACAATGATTGTCATGGGATGGACGGATGAAATGACCATTCCACACTTCGATTGACCTCGAAATATCTGTTTCAATTTCACTCGCACTTGCGATTCGCGTCGCGTAGTTCTTTTTTTGTTTCACTGCCAACAGTTTTTTTTTGCTTTTTTTTTCATTATTATTCAATCTTTCTCTGCTTCGTTTCTCTTTCCATTTTTTTAAAACTACATTTTGCAGCCAAAACGTGCCAAAAGCATGTCGTTTAACCATCCGCTCATCGAGTTTGACAAACCAGTGTTTTTCCCGGGCGAGGAGGTCACTGGCAAAGTGTCAATGAATGTGGAAAAGGATCAGACGGCGCGAAAAGTGGAAATTAGTTTTACCGGCAAAACGGTGACCGCGTGGAGTCCTGATGGGTAGGTTTGCAGCGCTTTATGAGTATATCCTATTTCAGAAAAGTCGAAAAGGTTAAACGATCGGGAGCGTTTGAAAAGTCGCAGGAAAAATTTTTAGAGATGAAGCACGAGGTGTGGCAGCCGGAGGATGAGGCGGTAAGATCATATACGAATTTTTGCTAATTCTGGGACGTTTCGAAACTTTGGTGCTTTTTTTTTTTCGTTTGCACTATTGGCAAAATTCGGCCAAGGATAAAATAATTGTCAAATCTTTTATCGGAGAACTTGTCAAAATTTGCCGGACCATTTAACGCTAAAAATGCACTAGAGTTTCGAAACGTTCAAGTTTCGAAGTGGGAGGTTTCGAAAGTTTCGTCCTAGAGCCCGAA
Organism: Caenorhabditis japonica; assembly: GCA_963572235.1. Lineage (NCBI taxonomy): Eukaryota > Metazoa > Nematoda > Chromadorea > Rhabditida > Rhabditidae > Caenorhabditis > Caenorhabditis japonica. The sequence goes on along the minus strand of OY754343.1, from coordinate 16,359,018 downwards.
AAGGTGTGAAGTACTTTATCATCAATGCAGAACACGTTTCCCGCCGGCGAATACGAGTGGAACTTCTCGTTCGAGTTGCCCAAACAGTGCCCGCCGAGTTTCGAAGGCTGTTACGGTCACATTCGCTACTCGGTGTTCGTGTCGGTCGACGTGCCAAAATGGCTTGATAATGAGGCGGAAAAAGCGGTCACTGTATCGCCATCAATCGATTTGAACACGATTGCCGGGGCTCAGAATGACGTCGAGTTCAAGGCGGAGAAAGAGATGGAGGCTTGCGGGTGTATGCCAATTTTCAACTTTGCGCCCTTCCGACGCGGAACTGTGACTTTTACGGTGAGTAGTTCTTTTTGTGTCGATCGATTGCCTTCCAGTACACGACACCAACACTCGGCTTCGTCTCTGGCGCAGACATTCCTCTGTCGGGGATCGTCCACAACAGTACCAACAAGGCGATAGAGGGTCTCACGGCGAAACTGCTCCAACGAGTTATCTACCGTCAAGATCTTTCCACTTTGAATGCGATTAAAGTCAAGAATGACATTGACTTTAATGCAAAAACTGTGAATCTACAACTGGCGGATAGTTATGAGGTAAATATTTTGAGAATTCCTTCTAGAACTAGAACCATGAATGTTTTAGAGCGTAGAAATCCCAGTTGGCGACTCGAAACCATTCAATTTTACCCTACAAATCCCCCCGACAGTTGCCACGATTCGCAGTGAACAATTCCTGAGCGTCGAGTATTTCGTCGCAGTGACCGCCGAATTTGACTCAAAATGGTGCGCGTCTGCAACTGCCGACATGAATATTCTCATTGGAAATGTTCCGTTTTCAGATCCAGAGAGGGATGGATGTAAGTTGTACTCACTGAGTACCGTAACGCAAAACCCTGGCAATGAACATTATTACAGTAACATCACACCATTTCGAAAAAGGAGCGGCCGCGGAATGTTGGACGAGTCATATGAGCGACGAGTTCAGACCACAATTTCCGTATTATGGGACTGTCAAGACTGTGGAACCGCAATGAGGGGTTTTCATGGAAATTTGTTATATATTTTATGGTTATTTTAAATACTTTTCCTTCTATGAAGTTTTCTAATTGTAATCTGTGAGAAATGCAATTAATTAACCATTCCTATTAATAAAATACACTCCCAGTTTTCAATCGATTTGCTAAATACATTAAACTATTGTCTATTCGCGAAAAAAGCAAGTGCGCTCCACGAAACTTAGTACTTCGTGGATTTCATTTTCATCTCCAAATTATTTCAATTCACGTGTAAATTCAACGCGAAATGAAATAATTTGGCGACGAAAATGAAATCCACGAAGTACTAAGTTTTTTGGAGCGCACTTGCTTTCTTCACGAATGGACAGTATGAAGCCCCGCACACTTTTTTTCACACAGATCTCGCCGTTTTATTTAAATTGGAACTCGGTGTTTGGCGTTTTGCTCGGATTTATGAAGCTCCGCCTACTGCCTTCTCACTCCCTCTCACACCCCAGTGCGAAACGGACGAAGCAGACGGACGGATGAACGAACGGACGGACCGGACAGACGAAAATTGGTCCGCATGGAAGCCTTATCCTGCTTGTTTCAAACAATTTATTAAGATTTGTAAATCCGTACGCAAATCCCGAGTGCTAATTAAAATGAAAGGACGATTCGAAAACCCAATAACCTTTTAAATCTGTCTGTACCCGTGTTGGAACGGCGAATATTCTAGTCCTGGTTAAGCCGGCACAAAATAAACCAACGCGCCGCGTTTTTCGGTTCCGTCTCTCAAAAAGTTGCAATATCTAATTTTTGAACGAGAGAAAGGGAGAGGAAAGGAAGGAAAACAAAATGAAACAGAGACGGGGCGTGTTTTTCGCTTGTTCTTTGCCCCTCTGTTTATGTTTCTTTTTTCGTCGCGTGCCTTTTTTGCCCTGATCACCTCTGATTTGCCAGTTTCTTTGTTTATCCATATTTGTTTGTACATCTGTTCATCTTTTGGTCTTTTTTTTTGAGGTATTGTGTTTTCAATCGACTTGCGACATGAGAACGCGAGACTCCGCCCACTTTTTTGTGCGCTACCTGTCTGCGTCTCTTCAAATATCACTGTGTTTGCGTGGTCGCCCTCAAAAAAGTGGGCGGAGTCTCGCGTTCTCATGTCGCAGGTCGATTGAAAACACAATACCTCGTCGAATGGTGCGCATGCGGGTATCACCACGGTGTATGTATGCAAACTTGTCGATTTACGCGTAAGTTTGCACTTTTGTAAATCCACAAGTGTCCACACCGTCGTGGCGAGACCCGCGTGCGCACCATTTGACGAGGAACCTCAAATCTAGGAATACCTAATATCCTGTTTTGTAAATAAGTGAGACGAAGTGTCGTTATTTACCCACAAATCGGATAGACTAATCCTAATTGCAGGCCATGCCCGAAACGGAGCTGGAGGTGGAGTTTGACGAACAGCAAGAAGTATTCTTGCCCGGATCTCCAATATCTGGTCGCGTTCTTCTTAACACGGAGACGACTTACAAAGCGCGAGCGGTCAATATTCAATTCGAGGGACGCGCCCACACGAATTGGGACGACTACGAGAGCGTTTCGAGGGTGTAGGTGATAAGTGTTTTTTCTTATCATTTTATGAATCTACAGTGGAACCGACGGAAAAACACACAGGGAGCAGCGCCGTGTCAACTTCTCGGCCACGGTGGCCTATTTGGAGCATGAAATTCTGCTATGGAAAAGCCCGGATGGCTCGGTATGAGAAAACGCTTTTTTCGATGAGCTAATCGTTTGATGTGCAGAATGCACTCGAACCTGGATCCTACTGCTGGCCATTCTCATTCACCATACCCACCATTGTTCCGCCGAGCTTCGAAGGCAGATACGGTTATGTGAGGTACTCGGTGAAGGCGCAAGTGGATAGACCGTGGCGATTCGATAAAGCAAAGAAGCGATGTATTACTGGTGAGTCGCTGCGAAGTGAATATTACGGGAAATTTCGGCAGGAAGTTGGCAGGCTGGCCGCTATTTGCTTTGGAAAATGAAGGGGCCATAATCCTGCCGACTAATTGCCAACTTGAAGCTGTCGCTAAGCCGCCCTGAAGCTGGCAAGTAGCGGCAGATCTATCTCCCGAACCCCGTCGCAATTTGTCATATTGCGGTCTAGCTTCCAATTATCTGCCAGAAATTTCTTGCCAAGTTGCTGCCTGCCGAATCCGGTGACAATTTACCTGACAAACGGCTGTCCCCATGGCAACTTCCCGTCGAACATTTCCTGAGCAAAGGCGATATCTCTCTATAAAGGGATAACCCGTCCCTCATTTCCCGGGAAATTTTTGAAGTTGGCAGGGAGACCGCTTTTTGCCAGACAAAAATGCAGCCTTGCCATATTACTCGGAAATTAGCGGTCTTCCTGCCAAAAATTAACCGAGTAAGAGCCAATTCAACTACTTTTTCTAGTCTCCCCACTTCTTGACCTAAATTTACTCCCACATGCAATGGCTCCATTCCGCGACCAGGCGAGCGAAAACATTGGATGCTGTTGCTTCAAGAAAGGCTACCTAGAGCTCCGTGTAGACGTACCCAAATCGGGATTCGTGCCCGGAGAAGTCATCCCATTTAACCTTCACATTCTCAACCACGGCTCCGTTCCTGTCACTGAGGTCAAAGCAAAGATCAACCAATATTGTACATTTTATGGTTACCGGCTCGGAAGAACTGTCACCTATACTTCAGGGCCGTTGTCTGGCACTATGCGCAATATTCGAAAAGATAACAAGTCTGTGGTCAAAATAAGTCAGCAATTGAGGGTAGAGCCGGGAAAAGAGCAAATGATGGCGATTGAACTCCGGCTTCCTTCTGTCACTCCTACTATCAATCAATACTGTCCGATCATAACTGTGGAGTATGTGGCGGAGATCTCTTTAGACACCACTTCCACCTTCAATAGTGACGTGGATTGCCAAGTTCCAATTCTTATTGGAACCGTTCCAATTCGTCAATACCTCCCACCCGCCTACTATCCACCTAATCCATTTTATCCAAGTTCAGTTCCATCTGTGATTCCATCAGGTAGGGGAAATATTGGTATTTTCAATTAAATTATCCATTATCTCAGCACCTCCCCTCTCCTACGAAGACTCAATGTACGGAACGGACGGCACCGAATTGCAAACCGATGAAAATGAGAAGCCCTTCGTGCCCAAATACCCAGTTTTTAACGATCTTCCCGTCTACAACCCAACTGCGCCGCCGAAAGAGTGAAGAGAAAATTATAAAATTTTTGTATCATTTTTCTTCCGCAGATTCGTTGTTTGTCGTTCTGGTGTCTCCACGGTCTTCTTTGAATTGTCATTCTGCGGCGAATACGTATTAGTCTACGAAGACCTTGAAAATTACGATAGTTTCAAATGTACGCAAACACCAGAAAACGATAATGCAAATATAAAGACGATTATAATAATTTTTATTTTAAAAATTGCACGAAAAAAAAACAAACAAAAAGAAAGGGTGACGCGCGATAGATCTATTGTAGCTAGGTAGCCATAAATTCTCATAATTTTGAAACAAAAAGGTCACTCTAAAAGCTGCTTTTGAATTGATCGAAATTCTGACCCCGAGAATATCAAAAATCCATATTTTCCTTGTGGGTCTAACCCCGAAAACATTAAACCAAAATACTTTCAAAACTGGCAGGTGTGGTCGCGGATCACAACATTCCAAGCTTTTCGGTCCTTGGCGATTGTCGACCAATCTGTTTTGAGTTGCTTGTCATGGTATAACGATATTTCTTCATTTAGGGAGTCGCTCCATCTCAATGGTGATCTTCCAACAGGTCACTTCTCACCTATGGGATACCATTCTTGCATCAGCCTCGTCCATCTGCCATCGTTTCTTTGCACTATGTTTCCAGCCCACCCAAACCTCTTTCGAATTCGCTCGGATATCTTCCCTGTGCAGATTCCGACTGACTCTTTCAGAAAGTGCCTTTGTGAAGGTCCAAACTTCAGAACCGGTAAAACGATGAAAGCCAAATAAGTCGTGATCTGACAGTAAAGAAATTAGAATGTATTTCGAGAAAAACAGGGAATATTTCCGTCTCAACTTAGAAAAAAAATCACACAAAAATTGAAAAAAAAATTCCCCCTCGGTAAGGGAGACTTCATACGAAAGTAACAAATAGTAGGAGGCCATAAAACAAAAAGACAATACCGGAATGATGACACACGATGAGAATGGTACAAGATACGGCAATCAATATAATTTAGACATTGTTGCGACGCTCCAATGAGCCAGTGTGCCCATACGGATGAATTCGCTTCTTTTTTGGCGATATTTTCGATGTCGCCTTTTTCGGAGTTGGCGCCTCGACGAGCGACTGATTTCCTGAATAGCTCGTTTTGTTGAGATCTTCGGTAACTCTTCCAGGCTTTAATAGGAGTGATGCGGCAAGCATCTGCACTTTGTGGTAACCGCCGCAGACAATGCCGAGCTGAACGGATCTTGAGTCGATGTGGAAAAACTCGCTGGATCCATCGAATCCTTTTGGCATGTAGTCTTTTGGAGTGCCTGGATGGAAAAAATGTTTAAAAAGGCTATAGTCGGCGAATACATCATCAACCTCGCTCTACTGCTAAAATCCCTGTAAAACAGTGTTGCACTTGAAAGATTAACTCGAATTCTAGTTGTATTCTTTTTTTCAACGGAAAATGACGTATCCGCAACGAGTTGCAGTTAAAATTTGATTTTTCGCTTCAAAATAGGTGTACTACACTGTTGAAAACTGAAAAGTGCGGTAGAGCGAGGCTGATGATGCATTCGCCGACTATAAATAACTAGGAAAACCCTTAAAAAAAACGCCTAAAACATTGAATTTCGAGAAAAAGCAAGCGGAGCGCGTTTGCTTTTACCGCGCGCACCTCAAAATCTCTCGTCTTCTTCATCTCGTCTCTTTTCAAAATGTTTGCATTGGCACAGTGCCAAAATTTGTGTCGTCGAATGCGCCGCGTGTTCTCAATGGAGCAGGTTTTCACCAGGTCACTCGCCAGCACCCCGTGAAAGAACAATTCCAGCCCAGTTCAGTACTCGGCGTTTTAGCAAAAAACGATTCAAGGGAAAGGGCGAAATTGCACAAAACTTAGGGAGTTTTACGGATCATTAAACATTTTGTCGAATTTAAAGCTCTGACTTTTTTTCTCAGAATTTTCAAAGCTTTGGGATTTCCCTAGTAAGAAAGACGTATCACAAACCTTCAGTAAACGAGATGCGAAAACTTGCGTCAGCATCTTCGGGAATGTCTTCCAGACCTTTCATGCATCTGTGAAGCTTTTTCAGCGCATCAACAAACTGTTTTTTGGTGTCTTCGAGAGATGTGAACTTGGCGTTGATAAGATTTTGACTATCTTCCTCTCTTCCGAACCCACTGAAATAGACATTTTTTTCAAGTTTTCGAAACAGGGTCGCATGGAAACTAGAAATTTTGTTTTTTTTTATTTACAAATGACAATATTTTTTTTAATGGTGAAAAAATGGAAAATTCTGTTCAAACCAAAATCTTACGTGTCCATCGACAAGGCAACATCTCCATCTTCGCTATACATCAACCGAAAGTTATAAACCTCGATAACATCCTCTTCGTCTGGTTGTCTGTAGAACACTACAGCAAACTCCTTGAGATAACGGCTCGAAATGGCTGCTTTCAGCCCATCGAGCTTCTCCGACAACCGCTGAGCAGTCACGTTGTCCTGTTTGAAGCACGGCACGAGCAATTTCTCTGAAAATATATGCAAATTTCTACTACCTATTTTCATGTTTCAAACAAAAATAATAATAACTTACCAATCGTTCGTGTTTTGAAGCATGTATCAGATAGCAACGAGCGTTTGTCCAAAATGAACGACGTTGTACACTTGATGAATCGGAAGGCGAACGTGGAGGACGACTTCTCAATTTCGAGCTCTACGGGGAAGGTTGTGCTCCAGGAGGCGTTCTGTTGGGTCTAAAATAAAAATTAAATAAAAAAAATGAAAAATAAGCTTACCACAGAGTCCCGCGATTTTGACGTCGGTCGACTGGTCGTTGTCATAGCGGGCATGAGACCTAAAATAATAAATAAAGAAATTTGAAAAATAAATAAATAAAGTTAAATCTCTAAATAGGAAAAAATCAATAACATTTTGGACGAAAAAAAAATCGTTCTGCGCCTAAATTTAAACTCAGATTACTGTATTCGTGGCGAGACCCATTCATTTTTTGGCATGCGCCTTTAAACTTCAGCAAAAAAATCCTATTTTCAGTTGATTTTCTCCCATTTGCAAATGCATGCATTTGTCTGGAAAAATCGGAAAATAAAGTTTTTTTTTTCAAAGATGCAATGCTACTCATTTATTTTTTTAATTCATTTTCTTAAATACTTTCCTTCTTTTGTTCTCGAATCTTAATACTTAACTTTCAGAAAAATCCATATTTCGGTCCAAAACGGGGGGTATTTTTGACAATATTTCTGATCGAAGCGTTCTCCTAAATAGTTTCACCTAAATTTTGCTGTTTCTTTGTCATTTTGTGAATATCTTCATAAATGTATAAAATGTATTTATTTATTTTCCAATTCATTTTATATTCGGCGTTTCACAATCAAAAAAGAAAAAAGATGGCTTCGTCTCTCTGATCGTACGCTTTTTGTGATGACGTGGCACACAAAAATCGACGACGCAGAGACTTTGTCTTTTTACTTCTTCTTCGGTTCGTTCGATGTGGTGGTATGGTGTGGAAACGTGTCAAAATCAGAAGAATACCGTCTGGATACTGTAGTATTGTGTGAGGGTATTTAAAACAAACGAGGGAGAGAGATAAAAAAGAAGAACAGAAAACTCATATTTACATAATTAAGAGTGTTCGCGATGAAAGCTACAGTTTCAAAAAATAAAAACAAACAAAAATCGATCGATAATTTTGAGTATACGGACCCGTTCATCACTTAATAAGGGGGTTTTAGAGGAGTGGATTTTTAGAAAACTAGACCGGCTGAGAGAAAAAAGTAGAGCACTGGGTTTAAAAAATGGGGGAAAATTTTCCAAAAAACAATCATAGCGGCATGCTCTCGACTGGCTCAAATTCGTCTTGAAGTGAGGCCAGAATCTGCGCCTGTTTCACCGACTGAATTTGCGTCTCGACACGCTGAAGGTCCGCCAGGATTTGGGCGTCTCGTTCGCGCATTTCTTTCTAAAAAATAAAAGTCAAAAAATTATGAAAACTAAGAAAACATTTACCATTTCCCGCTTCAACTGTTCAAACAAATTGCTGAAATTCACCGGTTCATCGCCACTTTTCGACGTTGACGTCATCGAGACACTCGATTGTTCCGGTGTCGACGCGCGGTCCATTTCAAAGCCACTGTCCGGATAGCTAATGTCCATTGTCGCGTTTTCAGAGCGCATTGTCTGGAACTTACGAAATATGACTCTGATGATTTAACCCATTTTAAATAAGCATTGCCGCGCAATTTTTACAAATTTTTCAAAGTAATCGTTATTTGCCCGTTTTTGTTAAAAATGTTCTGTATTTTCTGTGTTGTGTTTTCTTACTGCTTTGAAACTATGGAAAACCTTGCCGAAAATTTGTTGGACTGAAGTATTGTGTTTTCAATCGACTTGCGACATCAAAACGTGAAACTCCGCCCACTTTTTTCACGCAAAAATTCAAAATGCACTAAAATTTAATGTTCGCGTGAAAAAAAGTGGGCGGGAGTTCACGTTTTGATGTCGCAAGTCTATTGAAAACAAACAAGTCTATTGAAAACAAAATTTTCAAATACGACATTTCAGTCCAAAATTTGTCTGAAATTATTTTCAAAGTTGCAGACTAGTTATAGCATTTTTTGCCCAAATTTTTAACCATTTTCATGCATATTTCGATTTAAAAAAGATTGCAGATGGCCAGCCGAATAATAAAACAATTTTTCCTGGAAATTTGAGACCCCACGAAAAAGGGGGAAGCGTCAAAATGGAGCAGCGAAAACGGGGGAAATTGGGCCGAGCAAGCTGCAAAAGTGCCGCAAACTTTTTTCGACATTTTTTACCATAATAATGTTTTTTTTTCAAATTTTCTTAAATATATTTTTTTCCGAGAATTTATTTGTTTTCAATCAAGTTGCGACATCAAAACGTGAAACCTCGCCCTCTTTTTTTACGCAAAAATTCAAAATGCACTATAATTTATTGTGAAAACAAAAAAAATAGCAACGCAGTGTTTGCGTACTTTTGAAATTCAAACGGCAATGAAAGAAATAGCATGGGAAATGAAGAGATTTGTTCCCTTTTTCGTTTGAATTTTAAAAGTACGCAAACACCGCGTTGCAATTTTTTTGTTTTCACAATAATGTTGGCGTTAAAAAAAATTGGGCGGAGTTTCAAGTTTTGATGTCGAAGCTCGATTGAAAACACAATAAATAATAAAATTTTTCAACAAAAAAACCATAAAAACTTTCATAAATAAACACTTTTTTTGCAGTTATGGACCAGTGATGCACGGAAATTCCGTTTCCGCTTCCGTTTCCGCTTTTTTTAGCCTCTTCCGTTTCCGTTTCCGTATTCCGCAAATAAAAAATTATATTTCCGTTTCCGTTTCCGCTTCCGTAATTTTTGGCATTTTTCCGCAAACCACGGAAATGTTTTTCAATATTAAAAAATGAAAAAATTTGCTGTTTTTTGGAATATTGTGTTTTCAATCGACTTGCGCCATGAGAACGCGAGACTCCGCCCACTTTTTTGAGGGCGACCACGCGAACACAGTGCTATTTGAAGAGACGCAGACAGTTAGCGCACAAATAAGTGGGCGGAGTCTCGCGTTCTCATGTCGCAAGTCGATTGAAAACACAATAAATTCCTGATGTTTTCACTTGAAAGTACAATTGGGATAATTATAATAAGACTCCCCCATGAAATAACAATAAAACCCCACCAAGGAAATGCTGTAAAATCCTCCCAAGGACAATATAAAATATTGATATGATGGGGGACTTTATTGATATTATGGCGAACTATTTTCATACGAAGGGGCCAGAATGGCCCCCCACCCCCAAAAGTATTGGTGGGAGGCTAGACTTGTTTTTTCGTATATCAGAATAGACCCCCAGGGAGTATAATCTCCCACCGAGTAAATCGGTGCAAAATCAACTGACGGGGAGGCTGCCAGGGGAGGGGCTAAAGAGGTAAATCACCGTACAAGTTTTTTGCTCAATAGTATTTTTCATAAGGAAAGTATGTTTTTAATGGCAACTGTTTTCAAACAATACTTTTAAAAAATTTCCAAATAATATGGAGACTTGTATTGCAAAATCTTTAGAAACCTCCGTTTCCGTTTCCGTTTCCGTCTTCTGCGGAAAACCGAAAAATTTTCCGTTTCCGTTTTCCGCGGAAATTTTTTCTTCTTTCCGTTTCCGTTTTCCGCATTTTTCAAATTTCATTTCCGTGCATCACTGTTATGGACCTATTCAAAGTACTGTAGAAAATCGGAAAAAATAACAAAAAACTGTGAGAAAACTCGGAAAATGCTCCGATTGGTCTGAAATTTTGGGAGAAACTGTCAAAAATACTTCCGGACTTTTTCAGAAAATCTTTGACCGAAATATCGATTTTAGAAAATTTTCAGAAAAAAAATCAATATTTTTTTAAATCGATATTTCGGTCCAAAATTTTCTGAGAAAGTCCGAAAGCATTTTTGACAGTTTCTCCCAAAGTTTCAGACCAATCGGAGCATTTTCCGAGTTTTCTCCCAGTTTTTTGTCATTTTTCCGTTTTTCTACAGTACTTTGAATAGGTCCATTAAATTTGAAAATACAAAAAAAATTGGTGAAAAACTCGAAGAATGCTCCGATTGGCGTGAAATTTCGGGAAATAATGCCAAAAATAGTCACGCACATGCCCAAAAAATTTCGAGCCGTAATATCGATTTTAAAGTTCCATAAAATCGATATTTCGGTCAAAATTTTTCGGAGCTCGTCCAAGAGTATTTTTGACATTATTTCTCAAAGTTTCAAGAGCATTCTTCGAGGTTTCCCCCTACTTTTTATTTTTTCATCAATCATAGAAAAATGCCAGAAAACTCAAAAACCCACGTCATCATCATAATCATCATCCAAATGAGTCGTATAGTCGTTCTCGTCGCTCGTCAACGGCGCCTTCTTCAGAATTTTGTGTCGATGATGTGCTCCACCATCCACTTCGTCGTCAAAGAAAACCGACGACTTTTGAAAATTGTCCACCGACGTGCTGCTACTGCTGTTGTTATTCTGTTTTTTGGGCAACGTTGCCGACGTGTAAATCTTTTTGAAAAAGCGCTTTGTGGCGCGCAGGAATGTAGTGTTATTATGATCGGCGCCAGAGCCGCCGGCACGTGGTATCACACCCGATCGGTGCATTTCTGAAGTGGATACGGCGCCGTTCGGTGCCAGAGTAGAGTAGGTCGAGTGCGGACCGGCGCTGTGCGATCTGAAAGTTTTTAAATTGCCAAAAAGTATAACAATTTGATCTCAAAAATTATAATAATAAAAAAAAAAACAAATTTCGCTCCAAAAATTGTTTCACCACTAGAGCGCACTTGCATCATTTTTTGGCGCCAAAGTGTCGCTTTTTGAATTTTTGTCAAAAATCTTTTTTTCTTGTCGAAAAATAGAAATGTTCTGTTAAAAATGTTTGCAAAGTTTGCAAATTTCTTTCAAATAATTGCGAAAAATGGAATTTGTGACTTTTATTGGAAAATTTCCAAAATTAAATTAAAACAAGCCTGCGGTTTGTGGCGACTACGTCGCCTACGTCAAATATTTATTTTTATTTTTATTTTTTTTGTTTCTAGTATTATGGATTCGTGGCAGAGTGACATTTCACGTGAAACTGGGATACGAAAAATCTCTTCATTTCTCCATTTTTTCGAATAAAAACGTGAAAAAAATTGTCACTCCGCCACGAATCCATTATAATTTTTTTTATTTCAAGAAAACATAACCTGAACACATTTCAGGCGTCAAATGGCCAATTTTTGCAAAAATTTTCGTTTTTTTTTTAAAATTTTTCCGGATATTCGTGCATAACATCATCTTAACAATTTTCAGTGTTAACAATATTGAGCGACGAAAACTTCGAATAGAAAAAAATGCCACCAAGTATTGGAAAAAGAATTGTGACACTGTGTTTGCGTAAATACGTTTAAAAATTCAAACGAAAATGAACGAAATATTGCGTTTTCAATCGAATTGCATTATGAAAAAAGAAAACCCCACCCACTTATTTTTCCGCGACCACGAAATCACAGTTCTTTTGAAGAGACGCAGACAGAACAGTGTTTGCGGGCTCCTGTTTTCATAATGCAACTCGTTTGAAAAAGTTGTTTGAATTTTCAAAAGTACGCAAACGCCGTGTGTTTTCTAATAATCTAAACAATTTTCAGCGTTAACAATTTTGGAGCGACAAAACTCACATTAAATAGAAAACTAGTGGAAAAAAGTGCACCGCCTGCTCCGCGGAGCTAGCTCTTTTTCGTTGCAAGACACCCAAGACACAAGATGAAACTCAATCCGACGCGAAAAGACAGGAAAAAGGTGAGAAGTTGCTTCGCTTTGCATTTTTTTTACAGAAACAGCGCTCACCTGTGATGTGCTGATCCCGAGCCCGAACCACGATCCGAATCGTCCGTCGAGCTGCTTCCGCTATTCTGCTCGTACTTTCGCCGCGAGCTCTGCGAGTATTTCAAGTTTCGCGCCGATTTCGATTGTGGATGGTGGTGGTGGTGGTGCTGCGTGTCGTCTAGCTGAACACTGCCATCTTTTCGCGATTTTCGCAAAAATGCCGCCTGAATCGGTTCCGCCGACGATTTGCAGCCGCCGGCCGTCGAGTTGCCGTTGAACGAGTCTGGAAAAATAAAAGGTAAATTTGCGGAATTTAAAACCTCAAGTAGTCGCCTGATGTGTTTTTTTAGAGTGTTTGCGTGTTTGCACTCAACTGATAAGCAACAGAAAGAACAGTTCATTCATTTTTTTTTTCGCAAAAGGTGTGTTTGTCCTGTTTTCACACACAGAGCCCCCAAGCAATGCGACGTGAAGAGCAAACGAGACAAACACTTGGAGGGGCGGAAAATAGAGACAAGTGCGACCAAAAAAGAGAAAACAAAAAAAAAACAAGGCGAAAATTGCTTTCATCACTCGAGAGACAACAAAACGAGCACTCCTTTTCGCGCCCCATGACGTCATTAATGTGGGAATTCGCGCCACGCCGTGGTGAAATTATTTTTCCTTTTTTTTTGTTTATATCATTTTTACGTGCCTATTTGTGAATTTCAGCGCAGGAATGGATCAATTTGACGCTCGGACCAAAATTAGCTGATAATTTTAATTTTTTTGTTCCAATCTAATATAAATTCAATAAATATAAATTTTTATCGAGTCCAACAATGGGGGAAACTATATTAAAGGGGTTGCCAATTTTCTGGGGAAAGTTGCTTAAAATATACTCTTGTGTGCAGTGTGTCGCTTCGAAAAAAATTTTTCGAAAGAAGGGGTCTTTCGAAAGATTTTCGAAAGATTTTTCGAAATTTTTTCGAAAATTTTTTCGAAAGATTTTCGAAACTTTTCGAAACTTTCGAAAAAATTTCGAAACATTTTCGAAACATTTTTCGTATTTCGAAAAATTTTCGAAAGATCTTTCGAAATTTTTTCGAAAGCCGATATTTGAATTTCGCGGCGTGAGCAGGGGTGGAATGGAGCGCGCTTGCACTGAATCATGGCGAATTCTATTTTTCTTTTTTCAAAAAATGTGTTTTCTTATTATTGGCCATTCGCGCAAGTGCGCTCCACAAAACGTGGATTTCATTTTCGTCGCCAAATCAGAACTATCCTGTATAAGTTTTAAATAAAATTTGTTTTATTATAAAATAAAAACATGCATGCATATTGAAGCATGCTTATTGAATAGTTTTGATTTGGGGCAGTTCTGATGCGAACAGTTCTGAATCGGGGTAGTTCTGATTTAGGACAGTTCTAATTCGGGACAGTTCTGCTTTGGGACAGTTCTGATGCAGGACAGTTCTTATGGGGTTATTCAGGGTAGGAAAAAATAGTTTTTTTCCTTATTCAAACGACGGAAAAAAAAGAAAAAATCCGTGGCCGCGAGAGTTTTTTTCCGTTGCTTTTCTAGGCCATCGCAAAGGTTTTTTAGGCCCTCGGCTGTGAGAACTGCGAAATATCGATTTATTGTGTTTTCAATCGACTTGCGACATGAGAACGCGAGACTCCGCCCACTTATTTGTGCGCTACCTGTCTGCGTCTCTTCAAATATCACTGTGTTCGCGTGGTCGCCCTCAAAAAAGTGGGCGGAGTCTCGCGTTCTCATGTCGCAAGTCGATTGAAAACACAATACGGGCGAATAATTTTTGAAAATTGGTTTCGCGCGCAGGTCTCACAGCGGAGGGCCTAAAAAACCTTTGCGATGGCCTGGAAAAGCAACGGAAAAAAACTCTCGCGGTCACGGATTTTTTTCTTTTTTTTCCGTCATTTGAATAAGGAAAAAAAAGGAAAAAAAAACTATTTTTTTCCGACCTTGAATAACCCCATTATACAGGACAGTTCTGATTTGAACAGTTTTGATTCAGGACAGTTCTGATTCAGGACACGGTTCTGATTCGGGAGAGTTCTGATTTGGGACAGTTCTGATTCGGGGAAGCCCCTCAAAATCTAAAGCGCGTGGCAAAGCTGTCTTATTCTGCGTCTCGTCAATTGCACGTTTTCTGCTTCAAAGTTCATTCCAAAAAATGCGAATTCGCATAAATGGGCACACTGCCAAGATTTTTTTAATGGAGCGCACTTTCTCCAGGGCAATCGCCAGCATCCCGTGCCCGTGCGCTGTGATGGATTCGTGGCGGAGTGACATTTCACGTGAAACTGGGAGACGAAAAATCTCTTCATTTCTTCAGTTATTTCTTCATTTTTTCGAATAAAAAAGTGAAAAAATTGTCACTCCGCCACGAATCCACTATATAAAGTAACAATTGAATGAAAAATGATCTCAAAAATCTTTCGAAAATCTTTCGAAAAAATTTCGAAAAAAGTTTCGAAAAAAATTTCGAAATTTTTTCGAAAGATTTTCGAAAGATTTTTCGAAATTTTTTCGAAATTTTTTCGAAAGATTTTTCGAAATTTTTTTCGAAATTTTTTTCGAAAATGCTTCGAAGCGACACACTGCTTGTGTGGGGGAATTTACGAGCATGGCGCAAAAAAGGTTCTGATTTTTGGCGAATTCACAAAAAAAGGCGTCCAAAAGAAGTACCCGAGGCCAGTGGTCTAGAAAACTGGAATTTTTTCTCAAAGGTTTTCTGGACCAGCAGCCACACCTCGTGTACCCATTTTGGGCTTCTTCTAATTTTTTGTGTATTGTGTTTTCAATAGAGTTGCATCATGAAAACATGATCATCGTTCTGTCTGCGGCTCTTCAAATAGCAGTGTGATTTTGGGTTGCGCGCAACTAAAGTGGGCGGGGTTTCATGTTTTAATTATGCAACTTGATTGAAAACAATAAAATTCGCCAAAAATCATAGAAATGGTTTTTGTGTGATCGGCTTTAATGTGGTATTCGTAAAATTTGCGAATGCCAGCTTCAAAACGCCACCCACCAAACGCTCTAGGGGACACCCCGTAACTTCCGTTGGAACAGAATAGATTCCGGAAAAGAGTGGTGTGTGCAATTGAATATTTTCGCCACGGGTAGCTCTCTAGAAGACGTCTATGAAGACAATGCAGACACAATTTCCGTATTGTTCATAGTAGTGGGGGTTGTGAAAAACATCAAAAAAAAAAGAAGGAAGAGTCGTCGCTCACTCATAAATATTTTCGAGTTTATGGGCTAGATGGTGGCGTGGCTTGGTGTTAGAGTGGGGGGAAAGAAAAGAAGAGAAAAGAAAATGTTAAATTTCGTAGAAATGTATGACCCCAAATGGGAAAAATAAGAAGACCCGTCGGGGCGAAAAGAGCAAAAGCTCTGGAAGAATGGGCCCACCCGACTAGTGCGTAAGCTAATTAATTTCCACCACTAACACGGGGATATTTCTCTGCGTCTCCAATTTTGTACGCGCAAAGCCAAGCTTGGCACAACGCCAACTATAGATACGCAGAGAAATGCGATAGGGCGCGTTTGCCTATACTTAGGGTCTAGCACGCCGTGCACTTGATATGCTAAATAAACGGTCGGGGAATTAGAATGGGAGATGTCATGGCACCAGTGTGGTACATGTAAATTTCTAGGCGAGAGAAGAGCTTAATGGTTGTGCTCGTCGTCATTTAATAGTGCCTTTACTATTCTCGCTGCTAGAAATGTAAACGGGGTGGTGGCGTCTGTCTTTGCGAAAGTACGCTCCGTAGAACTGAGCGGGAAAAATCTTGGCAACGTGCCAATTAATGTTTGCGACAGAAAGAAAGAAAGAAAGCGTGCGAGCGAAGAGACGCAGACAAGAACCAGCATTGTTACGCGACGCAACCACAGCGCGTTGGGCATCGCGGGAAATGAAATTTCAAAGTGGTTAATTATTGTCGTTTTATTTAAATTGGTACTCGGTGTTTGCGTACTGATTTACGAAGCTCCACCCACTGCCCTGTTTTTGTTTTTTTTTCGTCTTTTTTGCCAATTATTGCATTTCAGCCGATTTTTGATGATTTTTAAATTTTTGATAAATTATTGATTTTAGCTTTTGAAATATCGCGCCGGTTTCGACTGTCACCGCCTGTTATTTCTGGGAAATTTTTCGAAACTTTGGACTGCAAAAAACTCCTGATTTCAGGAATTTTTTGAACTTTGGACGCGGCATAAAGAATTAAGAAACTCCTAAAGTCATCCCAAAATGTGGGTGCATTATTATCAATCTCTGAAAGTCCACCGGGTGCCTATCGGAACTTAGGTCATGGAGAACAAGGCCAACGAAAAAATACGAATTTTCTACGTAGAAAATTGAGAGACGAAACGCGGGAAAGTCCGCAGTGCACTGTCCGTGTGCGAGCGATGGAACTCTCAGAGATGGATAATATAATTTTGAAAAACCAAAGAAAAATGTAGAAAACATTTTATCCACTTTCTCCTTCTCCATACAACATCCACAAAGGCACACACCTCCGGTGACCCGGACTTGCCGCCATGTATGTGTACATGGACACGTTCTTACATGTGGTTCAAGCCGTGTTTCGTTTGGTTTAGTTACCAAACAGAGCGTAAACCGCTATAGTGAAATTTTGCAACACAAAAAAGGAGAAAAACACTTGCAAACCTTGTTGTTCATTGTGCGTCACAGTGTAGGAAAGCTCATAGACCATATTTTGAAAATAGTAGGAATTTGTTAGCCACTTCGAGTACTAAACGTGTGGATGGGGTCACTCGTGCCAGAACAAAACGTTTGTTTCACTCTGATAAGAGCCGACAAGAGGACAACTGTTCGCCGTGAAGGCCACCCCGCCTAGTGGCGTGGCGTGGCGCGGAGCTGATCGGAGCGGAGCGGCGCGGCGCTTTCAATTCGAATCAAAATGCAATGATGATGATCCGAATCCGAGAACGTAGAGAAACGACAGGTGTCAGTGTGAGATTCGGATTGGCAACATTGCAGGGGCGAGTGATCAGTCAGATCACACCCAAGCATCAAGATTCGTTTCGCATGCATTCAAAAGAGATAGACAAAAAAACGAGAAAAAAAGTGGTTCGTTGCGGTTAGCTCAGTGTGGAAAAAGTGGACAACGTGTTGGGATGGGCAGGCATCAAATCGAATTTCATTTCATTGCATTGTTCGAGTAGGCGCTTCAGATTTTTGCATAAAATTTGGAGGAAAATGTTCCAATTTACTTTTGTGTTTGAAAATTCGTTTTTTTCCGTGCTTCTGACGTCGCTTAATTTATTTAACTTGAAATTCTTCTTTTCAACGACTCGTATAACATCTGATCACACTGGTTCGTCTGTGCGGATTTTTTTTAAATTTTAAATTAAAAAACTTTCCAGGTTTCTTTCCGGATACAGTATGCTTTGACGCAAACACTGGGACATAAGCCGTGAGTAAGAAAACTTTCATACTTTCAGAAAAAAAACCGACAAAAACATGAAAATCAACAATCCTAATTGAGGCAATCTTAAATGTGCGTTCGGGCGCGTTTTCTGACTCCATGCTCATGTCCATGTGCGCAAACACTAAAAAATTTTTCAATCTTCCTTAACTCTCTAAAATTTCAGATAACGAGGACGAAACGATGCGAAATTCCAATTAACAAATTCGAAGAGTACACTCTGCTCAATTAATGCGTGTGTTTGCAGTTCAGCTCAGCACAAAGTTTTCGCGCACACAACCTATTGAAACAATGTACATGCGCTCGAAAAGGGAGAAAGAAGAAGCGACAGAAAATAGAGTTATCCTCAACTCTTGCTCTCGTGTTGTCACACACTCACATGTCGAAAACAACTTACAAATGTGTAGAGAGTCGGGAAAAAGGTCAAAAGTTAAAGGAAAAATGGATAGGAAGTCATTATCTCAGAAGCACAAGAGACTAAATGCGCAACATTGTTTTCGCTTTCGGGAAAGATCAAATAAGCTCACCAAATAGAGAATCTCACATTCAGCAAGGGATGTGCTCCGTTAAACACAATCTTGGCGGTGTGCCAATTTATGCGAATGGACATTTTTTGAAATACATTTTTGAGGAAGAAGAGAAAGCGTTGTCACGTTACGTAACCGCAGTCCGTGATCCAGAGACCATATGCGAGAACCGGGAAAACAAAAATCGGAAAATGCAGATTTTGCATGAATTTTCACAATGAAGCAACAATACAATACACTCCTACAAATTTTAAAAAGATAATCTGAAAATTTGTCAAATAAACTCGCTACGAAAAAGTTCGGGGATGAAAGGAAGTATGAACTTAGGTTCTAAGCGGATCAAGAAATGCAAAACAAAGAAGAATAAATTCAAATGTAGGAAAATGCTCGAAAACGTCTTACCTCCAGCCGCCGCAATCCTCGCTTGTCCAGCACCAACACCGCCAATCACAGCAATCGAAAAATCCTTAAATGTGACGAGCCATGTCCATAGGTCGATGAGCGACAGAATGAACAACATTCGTCGTCGCCACCGCCACCGCCACAACAGCCACGCAATCAGCAGTGCGTGAGTGTCAAAGACGATGAGCGGATCGAGTGCGAGCGCGGGACAATCAAAAAGTGTTTTTGTCAGCAGCTTTATCGCGATAAGAGGTCGGTAGCAGCGGGGTTTTTGGGCAAACCCACCGCCACCACTTCTACCTCAATTACTTTATCACTTGACAAAAAACGGGAGCCGAGGCGATACGTGTGGTGTTGAAATTGTGTTTGGGGGCAAAAGAGGTTGGCTGCGGGTGGTAGAAGCAAACACGAGCACATCAAAAAGCCGGTTGCGCTCTCCAGTAGTACAAGTCGTATAATGAGCTTGTCTTGGCGGAAAAAAAAATGTTTAAAAAAAGTTCAGTTCGTAACTCATGTGAAAACATGTGTACCGTTCGGATGACGATTGAAATTATCAAACGAGGCGAAACAAGTTACCGCTACCGATTACAACATCTGTTTGTCTTAAAATAGCGGGAGACAAAAAAAGGCTGAGAACGTGAACTTTGTAGAAGAGTCTATTGACCTTTGTGCCGAGTGTTCTCAATTGGAAAAAGTGATGTGTTTTTTCACACGGCAGGTGATGAAATCTGAAGATTCTAGGAACACAAAGTCATTTGAGGCCCTACTAATAGGGTTATTCACGAAATGGAAAAAATGGCAAAAAACGGCAAAAAACTGCGCGAAAACTCGGAAAATGCTCCGATTGATCTGAAATTTTGGGAAATATTGTTCATTCGCGAAAAAAGCAAGTGCGCTCCACGAAACTTAGTACTTCGTGGATTTTATTTTCGTCGCCAAATTATTACAATTCACGTTGAATTTAGACGTGAAATGAAATAATTTGGCGACAAAAATGAAATCCACGAAGTACTATGTTTTTTGGAGCGCACTTGCTTTCTTCGCGAATGGACAATAAGGGAAAAAAACTCCCGGACATTCCCACAAAATTTCTGACAAAAATATCGATTTTAAGCATTTTCAGAGAAAAAAGCAATATTTCTTAAAATTCGATATTTTAGTCTGAAATTTTGTGGGAATATCCGGGATAGTTTTTTCCCTTATTTCCCAAAATTTCAGATCAATCGGAGCTTTTTCCGAGTTTTCGCGCAGTTTTTTGCCGTTTTTTGCCATTTTTTTCCATTTCGTGAATAACCCCATAATATGAAAACGGCTGCACAAGGTGCTGCCATCGGGAAAGTATTGGCAGAGTGCCAATTTTTTTGAATTCAAATTTTTCGAAATGCTTTTTCGAGGGAGAAAGCGTGTAAACGACGAGAAACAGAGTTACCACGCAATTCAACTGCAGTGCGTGGTTTTTGGCGGCAAAAAAGTACTTCTCAAGATTTGCCAAACGACCAAATGACGAACGAATACAGTATACATACACTTTCCATGGCAACATAAACATGCAAACACTGATTCCATGGATGTGGGGAATTTTCGGCAATTTGCCAGGCTCTGCCATTTTTCTGGGCAAATTGCCAAATGTGGCAGCTAAGCTTCCACGAAGATGTATACTGGCTGCCACGAAGCTGCCAAGTAGATGTCACGAAGCTGCTAAGTAGCTGCCCATGGGAGATCTGCCGACTGCATAATTGGTAGATGGCGAATGGAAAAAAAAGGAAATACAACGAATGGATTTTCGGTGCCCATGCTATGGATCAGCGATAGGTAATATAGCAGTGAGCTATCAATTTTGTCGAATATTCAAACAGTACACAGTTCTTTGAATGGATTGCAAAAAAATGCCGATAAACGAAGACGTCTTTCTACGTAGCGGTATGACTGTGGGAAGCACCAGCGTCAAAATTAAGGGCAACAACATTTTTCACCAATTTTATTTATCATGCTAATCCAGATCAGATCCATCAAAAATCATAAACTTTTTTTCCCGATAACCACTTGATCAACCGCTCATTGATCCACTAAACCGTAATCAAGTCAATTAAATCGTCGTAGAAAGCAAAAAAAAGAGGAGTCCAAATCACTTCAAAAAAGCGGGCCGTCATAACCACACATCACCGATGTCCCGTGAGATGAAGCAAACAGTAAAATAACACAGAAAAGGGTGAACAAGTCATTTTTCGGGTAGATCACAAGTGACCGACCGACCGTATGTGTCCTGTCTTGTCTTTCGGTCGTTAATAGTGGCGCAGAAAAGAATGAATGCTCGAAAGGCGCATTTGTGCTCAGGGCCAGAAAACAAAAGACAGTCGGTCACAAATGAGCGTTCATAACCATCGTTGACCATAAATGCGTTCAATGGCGAAAAGCCGGAAGAAATGGCTGGATTTGTCGTGTTCGGCTGATTGGAAGTTGTAGAAGAAGAATAAGCGAAAGTAGAGCGGATTTGATTAGACATACTGAAGTAAAAGTTTGCTACTTTTCGTGATTTTCGAACCGATGGAGAAGGCCAGCGAAAGGGAATGAGAATGAAGTGGAGAGATTAGTACAAATGGTATAGCCTTGAATTGTAGACAATAGAAAAGGAAAACTGTCCGGAGAAACTAGAAAACCAGTGAAAAGCTAATGTACAAGGAACAACGTTTGTGGCGGCTATGTTCGGTATTCACCTATTACGAGCCTACTGCGCCAAATTTGTGGTTCGCAAAATATCGTCGACCTACTTACTAATTGGAAAACGAATAGACACCAGAGATAAGCGGAATGTACATTTTTGTAAACAGAAAACGGAATACAATTCTTTTAACGGTAGATGGAGCACGGAATGAAAAAAATGGCGTAAATGGAAAAAGTCACTATTCTAAACAGAGTGTGAGATATTCGGAATAAAAAAAATTTGAAAACAAACACAATTTACTGCAAACCTCGGATATCTCGTATTCTCAAGGAGTGACACCTCTCGAAAAAGGAGTCACGGTTTTTAAACAAAAATTAAGAGACTTTTTGTCTACCGCTTTATCGTAAAGTGTCGCTCCTGGTGATACGTGATAGCGGCTACATTTTCAAATGAAAATTCCAAAAATAAAAGAAGTGCTACACAATTCAACTCACCACCAACACATTTTTTCTTCCTCTTCGGCTGAAATTGAAAGCATCGCCACGGCATACTCTGGTCAAGAATGCGAAAAGAAGCTATTCGGGGAAGGAAGCAAACGTGTAAACGCAAAAGATTAACAAAACCTAATTCCTTCTTGCAATGTGAAAAGGACAACAGTGTTCAAGACAGAAAATTTGCGAGAACAAGTGAATTGTTGCCAATTTAGACACGGCCAGGAAGCGGGCGGATAAAATCACACATGAAGAAAAATAAGCAAATACATAGTTAAGTTGGCCGAAAAGGGAATGTTTTGGCAAATTAAATATTAGTCATTATCATTTCACCCGCATGAATCAGAAGTCAGAAACCATGTTCTTCATTTTCTAGACTAAAAAAAGGAAAAAATTCAAGTGAATGGGAACTTTCAAAAACCAGCGTCACTGAGGAGGCATTAGGTATGCAAAAAGAGGAAGCCGAACAAAGAGAACGGACCGGATGGGATTCGAGAGAGGACAGGATTTGAATAAAAATGTGAATAGGGCGAGAGGGGACATGGATTACGTATTCGGATGAATTTGAGTGCGTCTGAGAGTGAGAATAGAAATGACCAAAACTATTCCCTGCTCACGAGGCGCTGGCGACTGTCCTCTCAAAAGTGCGCTCCGTTGAATTGGGCGGAAAATTTTTGGCAGAGTGCCAATTTTAGCAAATTCACATTTTTCGTAACGAATTTTTGAGGCAGAAAGGGTTGCCACGCGACGCAACCTCAGCGCGTTGGATTTGTCGGCAAAAAGATTAAAATAAGAAAGTAAAAACACGCCTGCTGCGCCACCATCGATTGATGTTCGAACATTTAAAATTGGATGAAAACAAAAAACCCGAGATTTGTGGATTACTCAAGAATTTCAAGACCCAAACAACTCAACTCAAAGACAGACTTAAAAAAAACACTCACCAATATCCTCGCGACTGCACACATACTGACAGTACTCGGTGCTCGAGAAGAAGTCGTTTGTGTGACTCATTTTGCCGTGCGGCAGACCTGCAAGTTTAGGCTTTCAGAAAAGTTGAACCCAATGAGGAAAAAAACAAAAAGAGAGGTTACTCTGTCCATTGCATTGACCATTTGATTTGAAATGGACAAGAGGGGGGTCATTGAAATGGAAGGAAGCGAACGGGATAGACGGCAAAAGAGGGTTGTAACATCGTAAAAGCTGTTGCTGTTTTTGTGTGTTTTTTGTCAGTGTCTACTCTAATGGAAATTCCTCAGATAACGATCAAGGAGGGGGCGATTGATGGAATGAGTTTTTGAAATTGATATGCGAGTTAGTAGGAAACCGAGTGCCGGAAGATCACGAATTTGGTCCCGAACCCGAACTATGCCTAGGCTAAACGTTATAAAATTCTAGCTTACCCAACGACAACTGTGTGTGCGTGTGATGAATGCGCGATAGGTTTGGACTGCTTTCGCCGAGACGACTGTGCCGTTTGTCCACACTCAGCAGATTGTTGCCACCAGCAGCGCCAAGCGTTGAGGACGTCGGATGATGTGATGCGCCTGTTGACAGGTGGTGCAGTTCTGGCGATGAGCTGAAAATAGTGACAGCAGTCTGGTGGGTCAAAAAGTCGATTGTACATAATTGGCAGGAAAATACACGGATTATGTGGTCAATGACTGGGAAAGGGAGGAAGGCGGTGCGTTTTTCTGGTTTTTTTTGTTGTTGTAAATACGACTTTTCATGAACCTTTGATGATACTAAATTACAAAACAGCTGATCCCCATGAGAAAATAAGAAAATGAGAGGTGAGACAACAGCTGCGAGCAAATGTTTTTTGAGAAGAGAATAATTCAGAGTACGCTAGATGCTCCCAGCTTCAACATCAAAGGTAAGTCGTCGACTGACTCAAATCTTTCAGAATGCGCTCGCTCTACAATCCCACTCTTGTGCAAATTTTGGAAAAAGACCCCATGATTGACGTATTTCGACCAAGAATGGCTACTATGCTCTCGGCTGTTCAAGAAAACAATCTCGACTTGAAGAGTGACCGGAAAACCGAAAACCCGCGCGAAGAGCCGCTTGTTTGGCAACATTCAACAAACGACAAACATGTTCGAAGAAAAACAAATTATGGCAACTTAACGAGACGAAATTTGAATGTGAGTGAAAACCGAGCCGAGGAAATGAAATGACGATTGATGTGTTTAGGAAACGAGAGGAGCAGATGGGGGCGATGGTGACAGAGAGCTAGTGGGAGCACACGCCATGTATCTTAATGTCAAGAAGTCAAATTATTTATGATGGTTGGTTGGAAAAGGGGAAGGGGCTCATGTTACAGCCTATTTCGAGCGGTGCTTGTGAGCGTGAGAGAGAAAACAAGAAATTTTGTTTCTGTTTTTTTTTTATTCCGCTACAATATCAATTTTCCTCGTAAAACATCACAATTGCAAGAAAAATGGAGATTCAAAGACTCTTCACGCTATTAAGATCCACAAGAAACCTACTGTGTCCCAGAGATGTATGGGATGAAAATTTTTGTAAACGAAAACGGAAAATGGAATAAAATTCTTCTAACGGAAGAAGCAAGACGGAATAAAACATTCCCAAACAGAAAACGGAAAACGGAATGAAAAAAATGGCGGAAACGGAAAACGGAATTCCGCACATTTCTTCTGTGTACCAGTGTTGTACTGCAACGAATGAGAATTTGCTAATATGGAACTTAACATCTGAGGCCGGATCCATGAAATTGGAAAACGACAGAAAATCTGAATTCCGGAAAACGAAAGGGAAAGACGCAGACAAGCCCATTTCCCAGACAATGTAATTTTCCTGTTTCATGGATCCTATCTCTGGAATATGGAACGAGAAAAACAGTGGAATCCGCAATCCGGTATTCCGTGCCACTCTACTGTCTACCCTTGTGCGCTGGAAACAAAGTTTGGAAAACCTATACTCCGAGAGTTACATTAACAGCAAAATTACCAATAATAATGATCTATCGGGACGATTGAATGCCGCCGCCAAAGCCGTAAAAAGTAAAAGTTGTGCGAGATGAAAAAGGTCAGCGATGTGGAGGTTTGAATGGAAGGATAGGACTGACTGTTTGCACAGCGTTTGTGACTGATTTTATCCCCCACTAAAACTGTCAAAAATCAGGAGCGAGTGGATGGAGAAAAACAACTGAAAAAGGACGTATCTAGAGCTAGCCCGTACAAGCACACAAGCACATAAATGCTCGGCGGGGGAGGAGAAGGAGAAGAAGTAGCAGCCACGAGACAGAGCGAGGAGGCTGTTTCTCACCCATATAAGTCGATGTGTATACAATTGCAAACATATGGTCGGAAGCTCTGAAGGAGGAGAGGCTTTTAATCTGTGCTCTCGAGTAGAAGAAGAGCTAACATTTTGTGTTGCAATACAGCGGGTCATGGAGCTGGGCAGAAAAGTGATGGCTCCGGTGACAGATCATGTCAGTCGGCGGTGGGCCCTCAGGTAGATCGGTCATAAATCAGAGCTCATAGCTATTTTTTAAATCAAAGCAAAGCTGTTCAACCTTTAGCTGATCTCAGTGAGCACCACCTAGAGCTCGTCCTAGCCCAAGGCCCTCCTACTTCATTCCGGAAATTCCAATTCCACACTATAGAGAATTTAAACACCCAAACTCCAGCACTCATTCGTCAAAGTACGAACTACGAAACCGGAAGGACAACAAGCCAGGTTTCTGCTTCACGCACTAACACAACGACTTAAGGCTAGCATTGAAGGTGTCAAGTTGAGTTATGAGAAAATGGCGGAGAAAATGAGGGGTGGTGGCAGCGAAGAGTGACGTGGCAACTGGAAGCGAAACCAGTAGGCTTGCGATAAATGGGTACTTCACTGGAAAGAAACACGACGAGTGAGTGGGCAAACAAACAGAGACCCCAAAAATCGCCAACTAGCAGTCACACGTGAATTGAATTGCGATAGAGCTATTGCCTCGCGTCAAGACTATTGCGCCATTGCGGCATTTGGATTCGAAGCTGTACATGGGGTGATGACGATCGTCTGCCGTTCCGTTGAACAAGTAGAAAAATAATATTGGCAGATTGCCAATTTGTGCGACTTTACATTTTTCAAAGTGCATTTTTGAGAAAGAAGGTTAAACGACGAGACGCAGACGATGGGCAGTGTTGTCATGCAACGCACACGCAGTGCGTGGTTGTAAGCACAAGATATGGAGAAATCAAAGGTTTTTATCAGAAAAATTTCAAAGACACAGGAATCGCGAGCTGCGCGATATGTGGCAATTAGTGAGTAGGGTATTGGATTGGATTGGATTGGATTTGATTTGATTCGATTCGATTCGATTGGTTAAAGAGCTCGCCCTCAAATGCCGCTTATTTGTATTTCCTTCAAAATTCTCGCGAAAGAAAACACGAAACGAACGGCCGGCAAAGAAGAACAAAAAGAGCAAAAAGAAAAGTGACGAAAATTTGAAAACGAAACACAGTCTATTTGATTTGCACTATGCATATTCAAAAGTGTGTGTGTGTGTTTGTGTGCACTCACTTTTTATGGCCCCCACACCACAATATATTCAAACAATTGAAACTTTTCATTCAAACTGCTGAGAATGTTAAATGTTAAACTTCCAAACGGAAAGCCACCCCATCCAAGCGAGCGGATAGATCATAATCAATTCGATTCAATTTCAAATCGAAGGACGACCACCAGTACACCTTTCGATTTGAAAATGATTGGAGAAGGCAGGATTTTGGAATTCGTCAAGGCTATTGTATCGTCCCCCCACGATAGGCTTAATTGCCACTACGAGCAGCAAGGACGTGTGAAACGAACAGTAGAGGGGAAAATAATGTTGCGGATGAAATTGAAATTTGAATTTCAACTTCACTTTCTCCTCGACATTGCACCTCGTGGAATCATCCCGACGTCGGATCAAGTCCCTGCATTGTGTTCTTTCACACATTTTTCGCTATCACGGCGTCCTCTGCTATCCAAATTAGGTTCATTACCTTTTGTCAGCGCCACTCACACTCATAAAAGCCGCCCGTCCCGGTTCCACCTCATTTGAACAGACAATAAAACTCAAATGGTATTTCTATTTATTTAGAAAAGGTAGAAATAGTAGAACAACGAACGACGCTCGCTTTTTGAAACAAACTAAAGGCGTGGAGACAGGCGGCTGGTGGAATGGGAATGGAGGAATGGCCGGCCGGTGGACAATTAGTGACGGATGAGGGAGGACCGGACTGGTCATCGGCATGAGGATTACCTGTGGTGGTTGGACAATAATAATTGGATTGCTTGCCGAGAGGACCTTTTTGCGGGATAGGCCTATCCTAACAGGCAGCATCAATGCAACTGGAAAACTGTTTCCCGGGAAGCACAATTCTGATTTACTTGTGAGTGGAAAACGCTTTTCCTGTCGTTTTCCAGATTCATGGATTCGACCTTCGGACACACCGCAGTATTATTCAACCCTGAAGGTACTACCGGCTCCCTATCCATGGAATGTGCACTGCGTCTCCTCTCGTCTCGTCTCGCGTTTCTCAATTTTCCACGCGTTTTGGCGTGCACCTTTAAACTCACGTGGCGAGACGCCGTCTTTGCCGCCTAGGTTGGCCCAAGTCCACCCTTCTACACGGTAGCGTCCAAAACTTGTGCAGAAGCACTAATATCAACTTATTACAAGCTTAACTCACCATTTTAACCGGCTCATCGGCTCCTCGGACCTTCGCTCCGTCATGTTGCGAGCGCCGCCCACTTTCCACGTGCCGAATGCCACCGATCTGAAAGCACAATTTTCAAGAACAAATTTCAAAGAAAACTGAAAAAGGAGCGGCAAAAACCCAACCCTTTTGCCTTGAAGAAGCATATCGGATTGCGGAATAGTGTGCTCAACATGCCTCTCGAATTTTTTATTAAATGGTTTCTTGAAAACTTTTCGGGTTTTCGAAAGAAAAAAAAACGTGAACAAGGGCACGGCCGCGTGGCGATTTGAGACGTCGCACCTGTTGGATCGCATGGAAAGAATAGAAGCGAAATTAATTGGGATGTTAGATAGCAAGGGAGGAACACGAATCTGGCAATAGGACAACTATAGGCACACAATAGTGGCACATTCGATCCAGGCAAAGCTCGCGACCCCTAATCAAGAAGATGGGACATTTTTTTTGTTTTTTCGGGTTTTTTTGGATAAGACAAAAATTTTTTTGTTTTTTTTTTGAGTATGCGGGTGAGAAAAAACATTTTTTGATTTTTTTTTCGATGGTGAAGTGAGACAAAAAATTTTTGATGATGCGCCGTAGGCAAAAAAAAATTTTTTAGAGCCACGGAGGCTAAAAAAAAGTTCCGGTTTTTGGGCAAAATCTTAATCGGTATATGCTCCGAATCGACAAAAACCTCTAATTTTCAACCAAAACTTGGAAAATTTCTTTTTAAATAACTGGCAGAGCAAAAAAAGAGCAAAAAAAATTTTTTTTGTGGACAAAAAAAGTTTAGTCACTAAAAAGGCTAGTAGCCATAGAATTCGATGGCTATTAGCCGTTCATTTCCTGAGCTATGTATGGCATGACCTCCACTAACCTGTACTGTCTCCTGACATTGATCGTATTGT
The DNA here is from genome assembly GCA_963572235.1 of Caenorhabditis japonica. NCBI lineage: Eukaryota > Metazoa > Nematoda > Chromadorea > Rhabditida > Rhabditidae > Caenorhabditis > Caenorhabditis japonica. Next base: position 16,330,255 of record OY754343.1, on the reverse strand, counting down.
AATTGGAAATGGAATTGCTGGTGAACGGCTCCACCATTTGATAAGTGTATCTAGTGAAGCTAAAAGCTGAAAGTCTGTGTTTGTATGTTTAGTATAAAATTGGTTGAAAGGTGGCGCATTGTCATCGTGGCGAACGCGGGAGCGCGGGAACGTCATCTCATGAACGAGGAAAGGGAAGAAAAAGGCGTTTACATAGGAGAAAACATACACAGAAACACAACAAAAAGAGTGAAAGGTGAAGTGGTGGGGGGAGGGGGTATATATCAAAGTGGTACATAATTTCCATTTTTTGCGTTGTTTTTGATGCAAAATAGGAAAACTTTAGTAGTACTGGTCACTTTTCGTCAGATTTGGTGGTGGATCTCTTCTAGACGATGAAATGTGAGAAGAGGCGCGGGAAATTTGAATCTAGTCGGCTCCTGCTATTATTCTGGGGAGGAGGGGCTCAAAATTAAGGTTTTCAACACAATTTTTAGGATGCCTAACCTAACTAACTGTAGTAAGTGAGATCCAGAAACAAGTGTGGTGTGAAATAGGGGGATGATAACAGAAACAGAGAGAGAGAGAGAGAGAGAGAGAGAGAGAGAGAGACATTGAGAAAGAAAGAGAGAGAGAAAGTGAGGAAGGACCAGATGGAAATGAGAAAAGATCAAATTTCGGGCCGAAAATGGAAAGTATGTATGTAGATCAAAAGACGTGTGAAAAGAAGGAAGGAAGGATGTGTATAGGCTAGGTCAAATTGGATTTCACGCGCACGCAGATGTTGCACATTTTGAGGTCCTCAATCACCAAATCACTGCTAATTTTCGGGGCACTTTTAGGAATAGGGTTTAGAGTTTTCGTGGTCTAGAATTCGTCTTTGAAAATGGCTATTAGCCATTACTGCGGGCATGGTTGGCACAGAGTTTTGTGGTAATCCGTCTGCAAGCGGGAGTCGGTCATTGAAATAGTTTATTAGCCATCCATCGTTGGATTTCACGGTAATCGCCATGCAAGCTTGAGTTAGCCATTAGTCGGAAATCGAGTTGTGTTTTGCGGGAATGGACGTAAAGGCGAAAAAGTTCCAAAATTATTTTCGAAACCTTTGAATCTGGGCGGCTGACAATTGAGAAAATGCTGCTCAAAAAGCTGAGCAAGGGATGGAAATGTGTGAGAATCGCTGGCGAGGTGTGTAATCGTCCAATGAGTTGGTCCACTATCTCTCTCGGTTTTATCGCATTTTATAATACATACATTGTTTAGATGAGCAGGTGTCGCGGAGCTTATGTTAATAATGTAAATAATACAATTAGATGGGTCAAAACTACTGGAAGTTTTTCCGAAAATGATCTAGCGCTCATTTTAAAATGAGGTCCACTGAGAGAAATACCGAAAAAATCGATACATTTCATATCTCTCGTAAATCCACACCAATTGATACTGTAGCTGTCAATTTTCATCAAAAGTTTTTTTTCCATTTTTTCACAGATTTTGACTGTTTTCTCTCAAAAGAACTGAAAATTAACGAAAAATGGAAAATATCGATAAAACTCAAGTTTCTCGTAAATCCACACCATTAGGTACTTTAGCTGCCAATTTTCCATAAAATTGTTGGATTTTTGGACTTTTTGTCACATTTTCCGACCGTTTTCTCTAAAAACTACGGGGAATCAACTAGAAAAACCAAAAAGTCGTTAAATTTATATCTCTCGTAAATCCACACCAGAAGATACTGTAGCTGTAAATTTTTATGAAAATTTGGGTTTTTAACTTGTTTTTGCTATTTTTTGACTGTTTTTGTCTGAAAAAAAACTAAAATTTAGCAAGAAAAAAAAATCGATAAAATGAGACTTTCCCGTAAATCCACACCAAAGGATACTGTAGTTGTCAATTTTTCATGAAAAATTATTTCTTTTTCTTAAATTTCACCGTTTTATAAAGGTATAATCGGCATAAAACGCTGCAAACTCGCTCCAATCGAACAAAAAATTTCGCATGCATTTGGAGTGAGATTCTGAGAAATCAGAGCGAAACATCGGCCACGGTCTCTCAGTTTTCTGCACTCTCTCGTCGACAACGTGACCGCGTCCACCACTGTGCGAAAGAAGAGCGTTTGCAGCGCTCCGTACTGAGAATTCAACAACAACAACAACAATAAAGAGGTAAATCAAAACCTGATTTCTATAGAAATACACAAAAAAATAAAAGCTTTTGATCACATTTTGATGCTTCTTTTTTTTGTTGTGCATCTGCATCTGCATTTTCATCTTCATCTGCTCATGTGGGTACTAAACTCAAATTACTTACACTTTTCCCGAACACACTCTAGTACATGAAAAACGTGCGGAAATGACGCAAAACATGTGAGGACCGTGGGCAGTAAATAGAGAAAATGACAAGAAGAAGAAGAAGAGAAGAATGGAGATTTCATATATCTCATTGTCAAATATTTAGTTTGTTACTATGCAGTCTGATTACGAAATTTTGCAATAATCAGTTAGAAACTATGAAAAAAATGGTTAAAAATCCAACTTTTCGTGAAATTTGTGTGGATTTACGGAGATCAATATTATAGTTTTTTTGGATTTTTCACCGCTTTTCTGGATATTTTCCAGCTCTTCTTTATTGAAAACAGTCAAAAATAGCAAAAAAAGTTTAAAATCCAACATTTTATAGAAAATTGCCAGCTACAGTAACTCATGGTGTGGAATTACGAGAAAAATCAATTTTATCGCTTTTCGGTTTTTTTCAAATTTTCTTTTTAATTCTTCTAGACCTTTTTAGAGAAAAAGTCAAAAACTGTGTGAAAAAGTGGAAAAATCCAACTAATTTATGGAAAAATTGGCAGCTACAGTACCCCTTGGTGTGGATTTACGAGGAGATCAATTTTATCGATTTTTCCCGATTTTCTGGTTCATTTTCAGTAATTCGCAGAGAAAACAGTTAAAATTGTAAAAAAAAAACTGTTTAAAAATCCAAAATTTTGTGAGCATTGGCAGCTACAGTACCCCTTGGTGTGGATTTACGAGAAAATTGCTTTTATTGATTTTTCGAATTTTTTCCCGACCAGAAAGGTTAATTTTCAACATTTTTCAAAGAAAACAGTCAGAAATTCGGAAAAAAGTTCAAAAACCAGCTATTTTATGAAAAATTGGCAGCTACAGTAACTATTGGTGTGGATTTACGAAAAAATTAATTTTATCGAATTTCTCGGTTTTTGTAAAGATTTTCCTGTCAAAACTAATTTACAGACAAAACAATTTAAACAAAAAAAGGAATAATGGAGGAAAAAAAAATAAAGAAAAACCACAAAAATCAAATTAAAAATTTTTTTTTTTGGATTTGTCACAAATGTCAAAGAGTTAAAAGTTGGTTGCACACCGATCTATTTGAGTTTACTTTTTCAAAATCTTATCTCTTATATCAAATATTGAGTTGGTTGCGCAGAAAAAGAGCTCGCTACAAAAGTGTGTGTCGATTTACGAGCCTGGTTGGAAAATTTTTGGGGAAAGTGGAAGGGGGGGGGGGGGGGAAATTGTGAGATATAAAAAGTATTTGTATTAGTTTAAACCTTGCTAACAGTTAAAAGTCAAGAATTTGCGGTTTATTTGATTAATTAAAGTTTTGTTTTACGAAATCTGATCAAATCTAAACTAAAAAACGATCAGATAAAAGGCGGCAAAGTGGCTTTTCGGTAATCATTTAGCCGCCAAATTACTGTAGAGGAAAAACCACTCGAAACTGAGGAAAAGCGGGCAGATCGGGCTCGCGAGGAGCCAGGAAATTGGAAATTGACGGAGGATTTGTGTTTGCGCATTATCACGGGAGGGGGGGGGGAGGATAAGATTTTGAGAGCTAGAAAAAGAGAAAAGGAAAAAAAAATAATTATAGGGGGATGTTGGTGAAGTTAATTTTTTTTTTGAAATAAAAAAAAGTTTCTAAAAAAAACAATTTTTTTTTCTTAAGAACTCGCACGGAGTAGAACTGCTACGGAATAGAACTGCGCAAAATAGAACCGCTCGAACAACTCGAAGAATTATTTCGTTGTACATTGTGAGGCCCTGAGTTCTATTTCGTGCAGTTGCTTTTTTTAGTACAGTTAGCACCCCCTCCCGTCTATATTTAGTTTTTAAATAAAGTATTGCACCTATAAGTATGATTACAGTATCAGGGTACCCATCGGGACGCTAAAAGTGTTGTAACTTTGCTGAAAATGGTCCAATCAGGCTAAACTTACTTTTAAAAAAACTTTGAAGTGCAGAACTTTATTTTAAAACAAAAAAAAACATTTTCTGAAAAAACATTGTTTTTTTGGTTCAAAAATTTTCCAAAATTCTGGCGCCTAAAATTTTTGAAATATCTTAAATTTTACCACAAAATTGTTTAGAACGGGACATGTACATGCAAATTTTTAAAATCCAAAGCTCACAAAATGCGTGGCTCTTTCCCGCATGTCACAAACAAAAAGAACCATAAAATAGAGGGCATGTGGTTTGGATTAGCCTTTGATCGCTCACATATGATCTCTAAAAATCAATAATCACTGGGAAAATACTGCTTTTAAGATCGTTGCAAACGCGCTCCCTTCTCACAGTGGTGGACGCGGCTACATTGGCGATGAGAGCGTGGCCGATGTTTCGCTCTGATTTCTCTGAATCTCACTAACTCCAAATGCATGTTCACTGTTCGATTAGAGTGGGTTTTCAGCGTTTTATACCGAGTATAACAAGAAAACAAAAACGAAACAAAAAATACACGAACACGCAACCCGCATCATTTTTATGGGGGGCGCCGCGAGCGAGGACTGCAACATCGAATTTTTAGTGCTTTGTATTTTATTTTATTTTTTTTTTAAAGAAAAGCAAATGTCTTTTTTTGACAGCCGGGTGTTGCAGAAAAAGGGGCGGAGCTTACAATGACGATCCAGGCATTTTTGCCGTATTGCGAAAAAAAATTGGGAAAATAGCTCGAAACATTTTCTGAATTTATTTTTTAAATCACGTAGTTTATTTATGAATTTTTCATTTTTCAAACAAAAAAAAAACCAAAAAATTAAAAAAAAACCATTAAAAAATTTGCTTTTTTTTCAATAAAAAAAATTTGGTGATTACTGTAGACGTATTTTTGTGGTTTCCTAGGTTTTTTTTTTGTAAAAAAAACATAATTTAATCATTTTCATGCCACTTTTATGTAAAAAAGTAGTTTTTCCAAATAAAAAAAAATTGAATTAAAAAAAAATTTTTTCAAAAAAATTTTTTTTTTGTTGAATCCGATATTTTTTTATTTAAATTGCGCGGTTCTTTTTAGGCAATAAACTTGAAATCAGAGGCCGTATTCATGAACATTTACCGTACGGTAAATGGAAATGGTAAATGATCTTTTTGACAGAAAACTAAAATTCTGCGATGTGCACGGGGCTCATGACACTATAAACGATCCGTGAATTTTTTTTAGGAATAGCGGAACTCATTATTTCCCTCAGAAAACCCATTTACTTTTTTATTTACCGTACGGTAAATGTTCATGAATACGGCCTCAGTTTTAAAAGTTGTAAAAAAAAACCAAAAATAAAATTTTTTTTTCAAAAATTCAAAAAAAAAAATGTGTTAATTTTCGATAAAAAATTTTTTATCGGTTTAAACATTTTTTGCCGATGTTTATGCAACGAAATGAATTGAGTGGGCGTGGCTTCACAAGTCCTATAACTGTTTAAAAATAAGAAAGAAAAACCACAAAATTTTTAAAAATTCCTAAAAATGTCTAAAAATGTCATTAGAAAAAAATTAAATTTTCAAAAAATCATTTTTTTCAGTCCAAAAATTGTCATTATTTTCCAAAATTTCAGACAAATTTGAGAATTTTGCTTTATGTCCGGGAAGAAAAATGAAAAAAAAAAATGAAAATTTCAATGCTGACGCTAAAAATCGGGAATTTCGGCGAAGATATGACAAAAAACTGGCAGTTAAATAGCTAATAGCCGGTGAAAATGTCTGTTGGGCGCGAAATTGGCTAATATCCGTCGAATTCGGTGCCTGTGCCATGTTTTTGGCATTTTTTTGAAACCGTTTTGAAAGCTATTTATTTTTGCACGCGCCGAGTTAAAAAAAAAGCGCTCTGCACTGTGGAGACGCAGACATTCGTGCTCAAAGGCTAAATTAAAAAGCAGGGTTAAAAAAAATGTGTATAAATGTTTCGGCTACTAATAGTCAGATAGTACCTAGTGATTATCATAATGGAAATACATACATACTTATGCAAAATATGTACATAGTACGAGTCAAAATGACATTGACTCACCTAAATAGGGGCGCCGTTTTGACAGTCAAGGGCTACTGTGGAATATAACTGTTGCAAAATAGAACTGCCTGGAATGGAGCTGTACTGACGTAGTTCAGCTTTCTTTCTGTACAACTCCATTTCAGGCAGTTCTATTCCGCAGCACACACGGCACTCCACAGCACAGACGGCACTTGGCAGCGTGCCCTTTTCAGGCAAAGAGCGTGTCACGCGACGCAACCGCACCGTTTGGCGTCGGCGGCAGAAAATGTGCGTTTGAAAAAATGCAGACCGTGTAAAAGCGTGTGGAGACGGTCAGATCGACAGAGAATCGCAGACCAGAGCAGAAGAAGAAGAAGAAGAAGCAAAGTGCAAATGTTTCATTTCACACAAAATGACAATGTGCGAAGAAAATTCTCGTCTTTCTACTCGATTTCAATGCGGTGTGGTGTCCGCGCGCGCCGTCGCGTGCGCACGCCAACAACAACGATGAGCACATAAAAAAAATGAAATACAACAAAAAAAAATGCGGACAAGAGGGGGTTATGTTGTTGTACACACACACACAGTGTATTTGGTTTTGTGTGGTTTTGACCAGTCTTTGCAATGTGGTTTGGGCAACACAATAGGTCACTTTTTTCATGAGTGGGGGAAAAAAAACTGTTTGCCATTATGTTTTTAAACGAGTAAAAGTAGGCGGAGCTTCACGTTTCCATGTCGCTAATTATTATTGATTGAGAACGAAATACCGTAGGATTTGAACGGAAAAATAGCCAACAATTGTGGGGAAAACCATTGTCAAGCGCTACAAACTCGCTCCAATCATGGGACTGGTTGTGCATTTGAAATGAGATTCAGAGATAAAACGCATTGGTGGACACTCTCTCAATTTTCTGCACTCTCTCGGCCCGTCTTCCACTTTGCGAAAGGAGCGAATTTGCAGCGCGCCGTACTGTGAATATCCGCGGATTCGTTCTCTTTTTTCCGGATATTTTTTTGTTATTTTTTGACATTTTTAAACATTTTTTGGCATTTTGCCATTTTTTGGCATTTTCAGACATTTTTAGGCATTTTTAGACATTTTTTTCACATTTTAAGACATTGTGATGCATTTTTTTAGACATTTTTAGGCATTTGTGGTATTTTGAGGCTTTTTTTTTGACATTTTTGACATTTTAGTTATTTTTAAAGATATTCAGATATTTTTCGGAATTTCTTGGAATTTTTATGCATTTTTGACATTTTTAGGAATTTTTAGACATTTTTGGGCATTTTTAGACAAATTTGGTATTTTTAGGCATTTTTTTAAAGGTATTTTTGACATTTTTTTGGCATTTTTTGGCATTTTTAGGGATTTTTAGGAATTTTTAGGGATTTTTGGCATTTTTGGCATTTTTCGACAATTTTAACTTTTTTATGTCTAAAAATGTCTGAAAATGTCTAAAAATGCACCAAAATACCTAAAAATGCTATTTTTTTGCTAAAATCTGGAAAAACGGGAAAAACAGGAGCAAGGAGCAAAGATAAATAAAAAGAAAAAGGTTACACATATGCTAACGCCTGTTCTCATCAATGCGTTGTAAAACACGATCAGATTAGCAAAGACATAGTTTTGCGCATTTATTAGCATTTAGCACGGGCTGACACCTAGTGTGTAAAAAACAAGGAGCATTCATTGCTGAAGCCTAGAAATTTGGCGAAATTCGAAGAAAATGGGTAATAAACGAGAGGGGGGGGGGCTAAGAAATTCGATATCGGCTAAACTAGGAAAAACAAAAGAAATTCAGCGATTTTCTCGAATTTTCAGATGCTTTGAGTTAAGAATAGCTCAATTTTTTGGGGGGTGCTACAGTATAGAACTGCGCTGAATAAAACCGCCTGAAAATAAGCTGTACCGACCCAGAACCGCTCGAACAACTCGAAAAATTATTTCGTTGTACATTGTGAGGTCCTGAGTTCTATTTCGTGCAGTTGCCTTTTTTAGTACAGTTTCATTTCAGCCGGTTCTATTCCCCGCAGTTCTATTCAGTAGCAGTTCTATTCCGCGCGAGTTCTATACCGTAGCACCCCCCTCAATTTCTCCCATAATTTCAAATTTGGTCATTTAAATTTGTTTTTATGGTCCAAAAATGGTTCTAGATAAACAACGACACTCCAGAATGACGCAGGCCTTTTTGTGCGATATTTCATGCAATTTGGTTCTATAGTCGGCGAATGCATCATCAGCCTCGCTCTACCGCACTTTTCAATTTTCAACAGTGTAGTGCGCCTGTTTTGAAGCGAAAAATCAAAATTTAACTGCAATTCGTCGTGGATACGTCATTTTCCGTTGAAAAGAAGTATAAAACTAGAATTCGAGTTAATCTTGCAAGCGCAACACTGTTTTACAGGGATTTTAGCAGTAGAGCGAGGTTGATGATGTATTCGCCGACTATAATTAGACTTTAAACTTCACATTTTCTCAATTTTCATCTGAACAAGGAAAAAAAAACACTTAAAAACGCAGAAAACTGATAAAACAAAAAATAAGAAATTTCATATTTTTTGAAAAAATCAAAAAAAGAAAAAGTCTCGAATGACCACAAAAATGGTCTTATTTCTTCATTTCTTTGCTCCATGTGCTCTCACACTTCTGCGAATCAAATCGTAAAACTAAAACTGTGCAGTAGAAATGAGCAAAAAAGGGGGAGAAAGCGAGTGCCGAGTGACGGGTGAACTCCAGCTGTCTTCGGGGTCACTCTGGGGAATTAATGGGGAAAAGTTGGGTGGAATATGAGGGAAAAACACTAGTCAGTTACAAAAATGATTTAAAAAAGATGGAAGACGATCAAACTTAGAACGTTGAAAAAAAACAGCGAAAATATCAATTTTCTGATAAAATGTCAATTTTTTTGGGCTCCGCCCACTTTTGGTCATTTTCCTCGTATTTTTTTTTCAGTTTTTTAACCATTTTTTGGGGATAGTTGGAAAAATACGCTGGAATTCTTAGCCAACAAAAAAAAACAGTAAAAAATAGCGGAAATATCGATTGTTGGAATTTTTCCAAATTTTTTATGCTCCGCCCACTTTTGGGCATTTTTCTCGTATTTTTTCAGTTTTTCCTCCCTTTGTTGGCGGGATAGTTGGAAAAATACGCTGAAATTTTTGACCAACAAGAAAAATCAGTAAAAATTAGCCAAAATATCGATTTTTTGAAAAATTTTCAAATTTTTAAGGCTCCGCCCACTTTTGGCCATTTTTCTCGTATTTTTTTCAGTTTTTACCCATTTTTTGGGGGATAGTTGGAAAAATACGCTGAAATTTTTGACCAACAAGAAAAATCAGTAAAAATTAGCAAAAATCGATTTTTTGAAAATTTTCCAAATTTTTTAGGCTCCGCCCACTTTTGGCCATTTTTCTCGTATTTTTTCAGTTTTTTCTCCATTTTTTGAGGATAGTTGAAAAAATACGCTAAAATTTTTGACCAACAAGAAAAATAAAAAAAAATTAGCAAAAATATAGATTTTTTGGAATTTTTCCAAATTTTTAGGCTCCGCCCACTTTTGGTTATTTTTATCGTATTTTCTCACTTTTTTCCCCAATTTTTGGGGGAATAATTGGAAAAATACGCTGAAACTCTCAGCCAACAAGAAAAACAGTAAAAAAAAAATAGCGAAAATGATTTTTCGAAAATTGTTCATATTTTTAGGCTCCGCCCATTTTTGGTCTTTTTTCAGGGTTTAATTGTTGGTCATTTGCAGAAAATTGACAAATTAGTGCAAAACGATAAAAATCTGAAATGTTTACAAGAAAATGGCGAAAATATCGATGCCTGTTTCAAGAAATCATTGCATTATTTTTTTTTCTATTTTTCACCGAATTTTTCGATTTTTGCAAGGTTTGATGATAGTAAGGGTGGATGAATTGCGCGTCAAATATAGTGTATTTAGTGAACCAAAAACAAAAATAAATAGACAAAATCTTTAAAAAAATTAGAATAGAAAAGCTAGAGAACCACACGATCGATTCGACATCATCGGCATTTTATAATTTGATTCGACTTTGACGTTTCGTTTCCCGTCGTCGAAAAAAACGCAACACCCACCCACCACCACAGGAGTCTCCTTTGGACGGTTATTATATACAGAGAATTGTTATTATTCGGGAGGAGAAGGAGAAGCAATTGGATATTGGCGATGAGACTTCTCGTATTCTTAATAGGTCTCTTTTTGTTACAGTGACCGATGACCAAACTGTCTTTTTTTGTTATAACTTAAGAGCAGAAAACTGCTTTGAACCCCTAAACTAAAATCTCCTGAAGTTTACCCTAATTAAAATCCGTAAAATTGGTAAAGCAAATAAAGTCGAAAAATGGAAAATAGCGTATTGATCCGCAAAGACCGTAACGTAAAACTGCGCATAAAACTAGATGTATTTTTGGAAAACGTTGTAGCAAAGTTTCAGAAAATTCTAAGAAACAGTTTTTGCGAAAAAAATTGTTTTCTTTTTTTGAAATTTTGAATTTTTCACTTTTTTCAAAAATGTTCAATTTTTCTTGAAAACAAAGACGTAAAAGTAGTTAATTTTTATATCAAAACTTTGAGAATTTTTTTTCAGCAACGTATAGCAAACTTTCAAAAAGTTCTGAGAAAGGATCTTCGAGAAAAACATTAATTTTGTTTAATATTTCAATTTTTCACTGTTTTTTTCAAGTTTTTGCAACTTTTCTCAAAAATGGATTCATAAACAATATATGATTGTAATAACAAAAAAAATAAGAACTTTTTAGAAAACGTTATGGAAAAGTTTCAGAGAGTTCTAAGAAACGGGTTTTGAGAAAAAAAAATTTTGTCTAATTTTTTGAATTTTTCACTTTTTTTTTTCAATTTTTTTGAAATTTCTCAAAATTGAATTGATAAACAGTATATGATTTTTATATCAAAAAATAGAAAGTTATCTGAAAAACGTTATGGCAAAGTTTCAGAAAGTTCTCAGAAACAGTTTTTGAGAAAATTTTTTTTTTTTAAATTTTGAATTTTTCCCTGTTTTTTCAAGTTTTTGCAACTTTTCTCAAAAATGGATTCATAAACAGTATATGATTTTAATATCAAAAAACAGGGAAATTTTCGGAGAACGGTGTGGCAGAATCTTAAAAAATTCTAAGAAACGGAGATCGAGGAAAACAATTTTTTTTTAAATTTTGAATGTTTCACTTTTTAATTTTGTGATTTGTTATGAAAAAAACTAAGTATGTTTTAAAAAACGTATTTTAGAAAAACAACAAGAATAAGACAAAACCCCTGAAAATTGAAGAAATTCGAAAAAATGGGTGCCAAAAAAAAAGGCCGTTTTGAAAAATAGGCAGAGCCAATGAAAATAGTTTTTACACGTTTCGCATTATTCTAAGAGCAAATTTTGATTTTTAGACTTCAAAACTTACAGAACCACAAACAGACGGCAAAAATTCATTTTCTGGGAATGACAGGACAGGGCATCCAACCACTGGATTCATTACTACTATTCTTCTCTATTTTTTCCTCTTCTTCTAAACTTGTTTCTGGTTCATTATACAATAGAATCTTGGTAGTCGGCAACGAAAAGCGTGCGGCAATTTTATTTGCAAAAAAAAATTGGATTCGATTGGAGTTTTTGCCCGAAAAGTCGAAAATTTCGCTATAAAAGTGTGTTACAGTGAAAGATGAAGTCGTGCCGCATTCCCTCCCGACCACCGTTTATGCAAAGAGAGAAGACAGAGGTACTTGAATTCAGGCGCACAGTGTTTGAAAAGTTGTGAAAAGAATAACGTGAAAGGCGGGCGGGAAAAGTTAGGCTCTTGACAGGAGGACAGGTGTTCACATATTCATGAAAGAGTTGGGTTGAGCGACGTGAAAAAAAAGTTTTTTGTATACTCGGTATAAAACGCTGATAACTCGCTCCAATCGAACAAAGAATTTCGCATGCATTTGGAGTGAGGTTTAGAGAAATCAGAGCAAAACATCGGCCACGGCTCTCTTGATTTTCTGCACTCTCTCGTCGCAAACGCGGCCGCGTCCATCACTGTGCGAAGGGAGCGCGTTTGCAGCGCTCCGTACTGAGAATAGCAAAAAGTATACTTTGGTCAGGGTGCAAGTAAGCAAGTAAATAAATTCAATAGAGCGCCTTTGCAACATCTCAAATTGAAGAAAAAAAACGTAAAATTCTCTATTGGCCTCTGGAATTCACTTCGAAACAAAAGTTATAAAATTTGCGACGAGTTATTCGGAATTTTTGATGACTTTCTCCTCCTTTTCCTCACTTCCTTTCTCCTGGTCGATGAACCGGACAGACGGGACAGCCTTTTAATGGAAAGAGAGTGCGCTGTTGAGAATTGGCGGGAATTCAAAATTCAATTATCATGGTTTTTACAAAGCATTGCAGAAGGCGTTTCGTTTTTGCGCTCCATCGATGAAGTGTTTAGAAGAGAAGTTAGACAGTCGGACAAAATGAAAAACATCGCTAAACTGTTTTCCAAGCCCTGACAATATATCCGTAAACTTTTATTTGATAACAAAGCTTGAAATCGATATCCACTGGCCAATTAATTTAAAAAAGAAAGTTAAAAACATTTTCTCGAAAACTGTTTTTTTGGAATTTGCTGAAACTTTGCCACAACGTTTTCCAGATAGTTCTTTATTTTTCGATATAAAAATTATACCCTGTTTATGTCTTCATTTTTGATAAAAATTGCAAAATATTGAAAAAAAAATTTTTTTTTAAATTTGTTTTTCTCGAAAACGGTTTCCTAGAATTTCCTAAAACTTTGCCAAAACGTTTTTTAGATGGTTTTTCAATTTTTTATATCAAATCAATACACTTTTACGTTTTATTTCTAAGAAAGTTACAAAATAATGCAAAAAAAAACTGTGAAAAATTAAAATAATAAAAAAAAATGTTAAAAATTAAAATAATAAAAAAAAATGTTAAAATTTTTTTCTCAAAAACTTTTTCTTAGAATTCTCTAAAACTTAGTCACAACGTTCTTTGGATAGTTTTCAATTTTTTGCTATCAAAGTTATATCCTGTTTATGACTTCATTTTCGAGAAAAATTGCAAAATAACTGCAAAAAAAAGTATAAAATTCAAAAAAAAAAAAGTTATTTTCCTCGAAAACTGTTTCTTAGAATTTTCTAAAACTTCCCCACAACGTTACGCGACAAGTTCTCTATTTTTTAATAACTAAATTAGGCACTTTTACGGCTTCTATTTCAAGGAAATTTACGAAAAACTGAAAAAAAAAAAGAAAGTTAAAAAATTGTTTTTCTCGAAAACTGTTTCTTGGAACTTGCTGAAATTTTGCCAAAACGTTTTTCAGAAAGTTTTCGATTTTTTTGTAATTAAAACTATACCCTGTTTATGACCTTATTTTTGAAAAAATTGCAAAATATTGCAAAAAAAAATGTGAAAAAAAAATGTGAAAAAGGTTTAATTACCCAAGTTTGAGTTTGAGGTACGCTGATCCCGACCAACGCGTGACACCCGATTCTCGATCCGAAATGTCAACTACCATGGACTCGTCACCTTCCGCATCACCTACGGACGAGAACACGTGTGCCGACATCAGTGTGGATTCACCACCGACGAAGAAACTATCGCTCAAGGATGGTCGGAAGTGTGCGAAACGTGGTCGCCCAGCAAGAGCAGTAGGACGCCCGCCGAAGTACCCCGGAGGCAGCCCATCACAGTCCACCCCAATAATCATGTCTCTGCTGGAAAGAGTTTCGAAATTGGAAACAGCGTTCTCCGAGCTGACCGCTGCCAACGCAATACTAGTCGAAACCAATGCCAAAAATGAAAGAATTATCAATGATCTCCGAAACTCTTCCGCGCCTTACGATTTGCACTTTCCAGCACTCTCCAACGCCAACTCTACCGTGAACATCAAGAAGTCTTGCCCGCTGTACAGAGATATTTGTAAGAACACGCCGCTGCTTGGAAAAGTATCAGCCCAACTCAAACTCGCCAACGACTTCCGTCAACTCGAGAAAAAATGTTGCTTGGCTGTGATTGAAGGACTCGCCGACGACAAATCGGACCAACAGTCGGATAAAGATAAGTATTTTATCGACGCTTTAACTGATGCCTGTTCGCTTCCGAAGCACATTGAAACATTTCGTGTAAAATGTAGGAATCCGGATATTAATGCCCGCCCAACAAAAGTTAGATTCGAATGCCAAAAAGATAGAGATAATTTTATTCGCAATTTCTCCAAGGCCCTACGTGCGCTCCCGTCGTCCCCTAAATTCCCGCGCCCTCTTCGTTGCAGGCGTGATATGACGCCAGACGAACTTTCCGTTCTCAAAAACTTGCGCAAAAAAGTTTTCGAAGCTAACCGCGAGGCTGGCGAAATCCGTTTCTACATTCGTGATCTTGAAATTGTGCAATCCCCCACGCCGCGTCCTCTTCCTACATCCTCAAATGTGCGTGTCGCTCCAGCGGTAAGCGCCTAGGAAAACGGCCACCGAAAATTCTCTTTTTCGTCAAAAACGGCAGTTCCCATCATTCGTGTTTCGCACTTATCGTCTTCTTTATGTAAAAACAGTCCGACACTCGGTGTTTGTCACTCGGTGGCTCATTTTCCCATCGCGTCCAATTCACGTTCTGTAAATAGTAAACTAAATGTTGTTCAAAAAACTAATCAAACTAAAAATCTTACTTGTCAACTATCCAATGCTCGCTCAATCGCAACGGCAGAACGTTTGACTCTTCTTCATCAGAGCATCTTTGTAAATAATATCGATTTATTTTGTGTGACGGAGACATTTTTGTCTAATCTAATTCCCCAATCATTAACTTCCTCACCAACAATTTCATGCCTTCGTGCAGACAGGCTGCCCACTCACCCTAAAAAACGAGGCGGAGGTGTTGCGGTATTTTTCCCCCGCAGCTTACCTATTATTCTTGTAAATTCACTTTCCGATCAGTTTTATTCACAACATTTCTGTGAGATACTGGCTTTTGACCATCCACCCTCCAAGTCCCGATTTATTCTAATTTATCGTCCGCCCAACTGCTCAACAATCGAAACAAATTTACTTTTTTCAAATATTAACGAACTCGTCAGCTCCTCTGTTCAGAATGTCTACATATTGGGTGATTTCAATTTCCCAAACGCTACTTGGTCTTCTGACTTGAGAATTCCGAATGGGATTCCTGATTCTCTTAAAGATTTGATGGTTTCGCACGATTTGGTCCAAATGGTACACTTTCCGACTAGAACAGCCGCGTCTGGCCGAAACAATTTTCTCGACTTGGTTTTTACAAATCGTCCTAGTTCCTTCACGAGTTGCTCACAGGTTCCGCCGTTGATTCTCTCTGACCACTCATCAGTTGGTTTTTCGCTCGCCCATAATCCGCGTCCTATGAATATTCACGCTTCTCGTGATCGTCTATTGTTCCGGAAATGTGATTTCTCGGCTTTGAATCGTCATCTTTTTTCATACAATTGGGAGCGTCAGCTGTCATTCTTCGCAACGCCTGACTCGAAACTTGCGCACTTTCTTCGAATTTTCAATGAGTTGATAGAAACGTACACGCCAAAATGTCGATTTCGTCCGCCCGTGCACCAGTCGAAAAACAATCTTAGCCGAAGGCTTCGACGCCGCTTGAAGACTAACTTCAACAAAAAATCGATAAATCGTAAGCTAAAAAATATCAAGAAAAAACTTGCGAACGACGAGAAAAAAGCGATAAGTTCCAAGAATTGCCGTGAACTTTTCCAATTCATAAATCGCAGAATTTCGCCACTCCCGCCGCCTATCACTCTTTCCATTTCCGGCCAAATTGTCACCGATCCGAAAGTGATTGCTCGTGAATTTATCCGTTCGTTTTCCTTGTCATTCACGCCTCCGTCACCAGCGTTTCCATCGTATCCGTCGCCAAATCCATCGAAAATATCTCCCGACTTCTCGCCAGTGAACGTCATGAAGCACATCCTTGCTCTGAAACCGAAACTTGGTTACTCAAGTGATAAAATCAATTTCTTTCTGATCAAAGGTTGCTGTCACGCCCTCACCGTTCCGCTTTCTCTTATTTTTATTGAATCCTTTACGAGTAGTCATTTTCCGACGGAATGGAAAACTTCCACTATAATTCCTCTGCATAAAAAAGGAAGTCTGACTGATTCGGGCAATTATCGGCCAATTACATTGACTCACCCACTTGCCAGGCTGTTTGAGAAAATCGTCTTGGAAGCGATCCGGAAGCAAATTAACGGTAAAATCTCGAAAAATCAATTTGGATTTATGAATCGCCGCTCTTGTACACTGGCAATTTTAGAGTCGACGACCGAAATACGCAAAATCCTAGCGAAAAAAGGCGGTTTTGCTGACGCCGTCTATTTTGACCTCAAAAAGGCGTTCGATTCAGTTCCGCACAATCTTCTCTTGGCAAAAGTACAAAATTTCGGTGTCGACGCAAAAGCATGTCAATGGATTCGTTCTTTTCTTGAAAATCGCAAATCCGTCGTAAAAATCGATAATTATGTCTCAGCCAACTCGATTAGCGTTCTTTCTGGTGTTCCACAGGGAAGCGTGACAGGGCCTTTTCTCTTTTTAATTTATATAAACGACTTACTCGAAATTTTTCCGCCCGATGTCCACGTGACCGCATTCGCCGACGATTTGAAGCTACTTTCCTCCAATCCAGCGTCACTCCAGCACAGCATCAACCTCGTCGCAGATTGGTGTGACAAGTGGCGACTCCAATTGGCCGAACAAAAAACGGCGGTCGTGCACTTCGGCCGCAAGAATCCGCGCACCAAATACTTTGTAAATAACTTCGAAATAAATGTAAAAAATTCTATCAGAGACTTGGGAATTATAATTGACAACGAATTGAAATTTGACAAACATGTAAATAATATTTCTAACATATCATTACTAAAATGCAGACAACTGTTACGAGCATTCCATTCAAAATCCCCCGAATTTTATTTTAAATTGTATAATGTTTATGTAAAGCCAATTCTAGAATACGGTTCTGAACTACTAAATCTCCACTCAGTATCCCAAGCCAAAAAACTCGAATATCCACTACGATTTTACACCAGACGGGTACTGCAACGATGTAACGTGTCTTTTTCATCGTATACTGACAGATTAACTCAATTTCACATGATCTCCACTTTTCACCGAAGAATCTTATCCGTGCTCCGTATGTACTTTAAAATTGTCAACCTTGAATGTCACTTTCCGTCCCTACCACTATGTGTAAAAGCGTCCCGGTCATCCAGAAGTCCGTACATGTTAACTCCTTGTGGTAATTCCGCACACGGTTTTCTAATCGACAATCTGTCCTTGTGGAACCACGTCGTCAAATTATTCCCGAAAAGACTGAATTCGGAGGCTTTTGCTGCGCGCATAGCCTCATTCCCGCTCGAAACCCTTTCCCCCCACACTTGACCGATAGACTATTGCTGGTCTGACTGGTCATTTTACTTTTATTATCCCAATATATTTATTTTCTTTGATTTAATTTGTAATGTATTCATTTGTGACGGATAATAAATAAATTCTAAATTCTAAAAAATTAAATAACTACAAAAAAAAAATTGTTTTTCTCGAAAACTGTTTCTTAAAATATTCTAAAACTTTGCCACAACGTTTTCCAGAAAACACATTATTTTTTGAAATTCAAATTATACGCTGTTTATGACCTTATTTTTGAGAAAAAATTGCAAAATATTGAAAAAAAAATAAAAAATTCCAAACAAAAAAAATAAGTTTTTTTTCTCGGAAACTGTTCCTTAGAATTTTCTAAAACTTTATTATAACGTTACGCGACAAATTCTCTTTTTTTAAATAACAAATTTAGGCACTTTTACGGCTTGATTTTCAAAGAAATTTACGAAAAACTGAAAAAAAAAAGAAAGTTAAAAAATTGTTTTTCTCGAAAACTGTTTCTTGGAATTTGCTGAAACTTTGCCAAAACGTTTTCCAAAAAACTCTCTATTTTTTGAATTTAAAATTATACCCCTTTTATGACTTTATTTTTGAGGAAAAGAATGTACATTTCTTGGTGTCGGCAGTTCTACGTCAGGGTGTTTGCAGACGAATATTGCTGTCTAAATTGCGGTGTCATTACCAGTTTTTTCTAGGTTATGTTTCGTTGATCGTGTCGTGGCCGCGTTCAAAGCTGAAAAATATGGAATTTATTTTTACTTTCCATCGAAATTTCATCGAAAATTTCCAGAAGTTCCTTTCGCTGCGAGACCTTCTGTGTTTAGAAATTTGTGGAATTTTTGTTGTTATTCCCAGTCAGGAGCGCTGTAAATTTGCTCCCTTCGCAATGTGGAGGACGCGGCCACGTTGGCGACGAGAGAACGTGGCCGATGTTTCGCTCTGATTTCTCTGAATCTCCTCACTCATTTAAAATGCAAGCAGAATTCATTGTTCAATTGGAGCGTGTTTTTTGAGCTTTATACCGAGTTTAACAAAAAAAATTAATTTCATATTTCACAAATGTCCGCAATATTGCCAACTGTACATTGTTCTTGCAAAATGTCAAGTTTTCCGATTTTTCGCACTCTATGACATCATTTTATCACCATTTCTTCTTTATCAAACTACATAGAGGTGATAAGTTTGTTTGCAAACTAAACTTTCCTATATAAAGAGTGACTCTTAACGATAAAACATTTTTATTTGCTATACTTTTGCGAAAATGTTTTCGCTTCGAAATGAGATGAAAACCATGGAGATGTGAGTTTTTTTTATTGGCAAATTAAAATTTTATTTAAAAATTCCAGTTTCGAAGCTTCGTTAAAATCGATAGAAATCCAAGAAAACATCAAAACCCACCAAATAGGAATTTCCGATTTTCTGCTCGAAAACTATTGCGATTTCGTTCACATTAGCCTGGCTAGAACAGACAATGCGTTTTCTGGATGGATAGTTCATGATTTGGAGGATGTGGATGAGGATGAAGAGGACCAGGAGAGAATAACAGTTGGGGACACTGTTTTCCAGCATTTGTGAGTTGTAATATGACAAGCCTGATCTGACGCCTATCGGCGCCGATCAGTCTTGAGTAGCCGCCTGCGGCGGCTGTTCGGTTGGGCGTATGATTAAGCTTGATCTAGTTCAAAATACCCTTTTTAGTTTCAAAACAACAATTTATTCACTAAAAACTATTTGAACAACATAACTATCTTTTAAAAAAACGATAAAAAAAATAATGAGATCAAATAATTTCTTTGTACACGACGTTGAATAGTCGCTCAGAAGTAGATTTGATGAAAAGCTCATTCTTTGATCTGGCGCGGGAAAAAGCAACGTATGTCTGTCCGTGAACAAAGACGTCTTCCGGGAGGTAGAGTCCAACTCTTCCAAACGATTGTCCCTGTGCTTTGTTGATGCTGATGGCAAATGCCAACTTGACCGGGAACTGTGTTCTCTTGAGGTGGAATGGAAGGTTTTTGTCTTCGTAGCAGGTGATCCTCGGCACGAAGGTGTCCTTTCCTTTGTTGGATCCTATGGCGAATGAATAGAGGATGCACTTTCGCTTGAAACTCTAGACGAAGGGCCGTTGCACATTCCACTGCTCACGTCCAGATTTTTCCAATCATGACGACTGAGCCAACATTCAGACGAAGACGGTGAAGAGGAAGCGGAGATGTCCGAACAGAGTTAAGGAATTCTGTAGTCATGTGTTTGTTTGTAGACTCGTCTTCAACTTCGTCCCGGCGTCCGAAATGTCTCCTCTCAAACCGCCAAACACATCATCCACGAGATCTTCCAAAACTGGGAGACTTTCTAGAAGAGTGACTCGATCTTCGTAGTCGTTTGCTACTCCATCACCAACATCTAGTAGAAACTTGATCCAATTGGCATCTGCATTGATGATCCGCATGTTGTCTAGAAGAGAGAACTTCTGGAATTGATTCCAGAGGTAACTGTTCTTGATACAGTTGTTGGTGAGGTCAGTCTTGGTTCCGCGTCGGATAACAGGAAGGATCTGACGGAAATCTCCGCCCAGAACAATACGTTTTCCTCCGAAAGAGAAGGGAGAGTCGGGCAAGTCTCGAAGCACGAAATCAGCAGTCTCCAATGCAGTTTTCGAGATCATGGAGCACTCGTCCCAGATGATCACATCCACTTCTTTCAGCTTCTTTGTCTCGTTACTTCCTTTGCTGTGGTTGCTCGTCTTGGAATCGTTTCCGATTTTCAGTTTGAACAGTGACGCAGAAGTCCGGCCATTTGAAAGCAATGTGCTGGCAATTCCTGTCCAGGCGGTGCACTGTACGTTCTTGTTCATTGATGAGAGCATGTGAAAGATCACGTTGTATGTGTACGTCTTCCCAGCTCCCCCGGACCATCGAGAACAAAGATCTGAGGAAGAGTGAAGTCAGTTGCAGCGGCAATGACAGCATCACAAAATTCCTTCTGGCGGGGATTCAGAGTGGCGTAGAGTTGATCTCCTTTTGCTCGGTGGAAGTCCAAACCAACGAAATCGTCAGTAGAGTTGGCGATGACAATAGTAGGTGCAGTGGTGAACGTGTCTATTGATTTTCCCAATCGGACCAATCTTTCATCAATGTCGTAGTCTCTCGTGCTTCTGATTCCTCCTGATCGTGTCCCCGATTCAGAAAATCCTCTGACATGTACCATTGTCGTCTTTAGTCGTCTTCAGATCCGAGAAGCTGGTGGCACTTTTGATGTACAGAAGGAGAAGACGTAGAGCGTATCTTTCAGGATCTTATGGAGAGACTCCATAGATCTCTCGGCTGGTCCATTCTCCGCCTCTTTTTCTAGTTTTCCACTCTCCTCTTGTCTTGTCGAAGGTGAAACACTCTGGCATTTCGATGTAGGTGTGTTTTCTGAAGTCCTTGACCCCTTCGAGGTCCTTTCCAGCTCGTTCCTGATCAGCTAAGTTCTTGTTCGGAGCAACACTGCGCCTCTCTTCAGCCGCCTGCTTCGTGTCCATGGTGTATAATTGTCCATAGGAAAGGGCCTTTTCAGTCGATGGATGGAGAGGTCTAGCTGCAAGGTAGATCTGTTCATGGATCTTTTAAGAGTAAAGTCCGTAGTCTCTGAACTCTTCCACCTGTGCACCCATTGATGCGAGAGCTAATGCCGAATTGAACTGTCGGATGTTGCTCTGGAAGTTGTCAGCATCCGAGCTATCTCCCACCTCCAAATGCGTCTTTGGCCGTTGTTGCATTCTTCTCATCCTTTTTATTCCGATATCTGGTTGAATGGTATGTGAATCTCTCAGTGCGTTGCTCCTTGGTTTCAGATGCTCTTTTAGCCTTGGCATTGCTTCGAAGACTTGATCTTCTTTTCTCGACTCTTTCCTGCGTTTCAGACAGTCTTGTCTCCAATTTTGATTGCGAGTTGCTGATCCTTTCCATCATTTTCTCCTTCTCGGTAGAATCTGCTCTCCGAAGACGTCTGGACTCTCGATCTTTCTTTTCCCGGATCGCACTTTCTTCTGGAGTCTCGCTTTGTCGCTTCCGTCTCATAAACTCTTCAGCAGATCGCGTTTGATCATTTTGGCGGGCCGACAATAAATATTTATACGACTTTTGTCGTAGCAGTAACAAAAAAAATAGTTAAACGTGAAAACCAATTGAACTCCCGCTTGACGCGAACATTTAATTATCAGTTCATATCGTTTGCAATCGGTATCACTTGATGTAGTAGCTAGTGAGTTGCAAACTGCAATCTGCACTCCCTGGTTCAATTCCTCCTGAGGTCTGTTGAGTTTTGTTGATCTAAAGGTGTGGTTAAAAATAGTTCCCATCAACCACGATCCCTCAATCCTAATGCTCTCTCTCTTTGAGGAATACGGGCTGGCTATCTTCCAAGCGAACAGACGGACATACTTGAATAGCGTAATATATATAAGAAAGATAGCGTAATATATATAAGAAAGATATTGGAGAACAATCCTCCCCCTCCCTCGCGCCCTACATGCATTCCTTACAGTATAAAAGAAGGCAGCCAACTACGTCTCTACCACGAAAACCGCATCATTGGAGCTCTACACCTGCTCCGGTACTTGTTCGAAATCTTTAGCGGACCAATTGAATATTCGAGATTTATCAATGGAACGATTCCAACTGAAAAAACTTCAAATTTTCTAATTGATATTTATCGCTTGAATTCGGTGAAAGAATGTGAGCATGTGACAATTTTTGAGAAGGGAATGTCATCGAAATCAATGATGGATGAGGTTTTGGACCTGGCTACCGGGTTGAAGCGATTTGATTTGAGGTGCACCCTTCCGGACGATTGGAAGAATCCAAAGGTGGGTGTGTGTATGTGTGTAGCTTTGTACGCTGCAAATTCGCTCCCTTCGCACAGTGGAGGATGCCGCCACATTGGCGACGAGAGAGAGCGTAGCCGATGTTTCGCTCTATTTTCTCTGAATCTCACTCTAAATGCACACCCATCTCCATGTTCGATTCGAGCGATTTTTGAGAACCTTATACAGAGGACACTCCTTCGAAAAAATTGATAAATTCGGTGAAATCTAAAATCTCTCCCTTCAAGTTGAAAAATCGATAGTTTCAAGCCAGTGACGGGGTTCATTTAGTATCAAGTTTTTTTTCACAGCAAAACTCTACATTTTTGAGATAAAATTACTAGTCAAAAATCTTTAAAAACACGGAAATTAGATCATTAGTTCCATAAAGCGCATTTACTGATGTCCCTAAACGCCGACTTTTATTTCAAACATGTTAACAACAAATAATTAATTGAAAACGGATTTATTATACGGAAATCAATAAAATCACAAAACAAGAATAAGAAAATTCAAAAAACCCGGCCCCTAAACAATGCACACCTGGAATATCGTTGTAAGAAACGCAGAGACGCAGAGAAACATACCAGAGGATTTTAAAAATTATGGTGAATGTCTTCAAAATTTTTGGCCGTTGAAGCATTTCTCGTGCATTTTTCCGTGTACTCCACGTGGACAAGCAATTCGACGAATTCGAAAAATTTAAAATTTATTTTTTTGGTTTTTTGATTTGTGGCACTTTTTCAGGGAAAAATGTTCTGTAAAAAAACAAAAATTAATGCTCAAAAATATTGTAAAAATTTTAATATTTTTCGGGAACTATCTCGTGTACTCCACGTGGACAACCAATTCGACGAATTCGAAACTTTTCCATTATGTCTTCGTTTTTTCTTCATTTCCTTGATTTTTTCCAAGTTTTCAAGCACAAATTAACAAAAATTATCAAATATAATTTTTTCTCTTTCCTTTAAATTCCATTTTGTTCATTTTCCAGTGCTATTTTCAAAACCCTAAAGCTCCGCCCATTTTCAAACAAAATTCCTCGTTTTGTGATGGAAAATAAGATTTCAGCATGAAAATGGATCGTAGTTTTTGGAAATAATGTAAAAAGTGTGAAAACTTGAAAAAAAACGCTCCGCATTGTGGAGACGCAGAGAATTTTTTTTTCTCAAAACCTTGAGGCTTCATCATTTTTCGACGAAAATTCTTCGTTTTTGAATAGCAACGTGAACCATCTGTAAATGGATGGTAGTGCTCAAAAAAGCCATTTCTCTCATCTCTGCGTCTCTATGCGTTCAGCTAAACGGACGCTCTGCACAATGGAGACGCAGAGAAATGCTATAGAGCGCGTTTGCCTTCACGTAGGGTATAGCACGCCGGCCTAGACGGATCCAAGACACTAAAACCAAGAATTTTCAGATTCTAAAACTGGACACTCTGATCTGCTGGCCAGCCGAATGGTTCACGACCACCGATCTTTTGACGACCCTCGACTGTCAGTGTGCTTCCATAAACGAGACAAATCTAAAGTGGCAATCGTTCAAAGCGTTCATGCTCAAATGGCAAATGACGGAGAATACGCGACTGAAATGGCTGGAAATCTCATTTGACGGCAACTGGGAGGGATTCAACTCGGACGGGCTGAACGCCAAAGAATGGAATCCGGCGGACAGAGACAGTCATCATCCGTGAGTTGTAAAAAGTCTCGAAATACGTGGTGCTGGAATTTTGGCAGTGTGCCAATTTATGCGAAGCAGAAAGAGAAAGGCGTGTGTGTAGGCGACGAGACGAGACAAGACGCAGACGAAAGACAGCGTTGTCACGCGACGCAAGCGCAACCACACGCAATGAACAATTAATTTTCAGCGACCTTCTCGAAAAGCCAGGCTCCAACTGGCAAAACTGCAAGTTTGCCACCGACATTCAACGCAATCACGACGGCGTTTTGGCGTCGTTTTGGCGCAGAGAGAACAGTTTTCACTTTGTCGTCTGGCACGACCCGCATCCAATCGCCACGTTGCAACCGGATCCACGACTTCTTGTCAAACTCGAGGAAGATCAGTTTTTGAGCAGCAGTGAGGATGAAGATGAAGAGGAAGAAGAAGAGGAAGAGGATTGAAGAATTACATATATATTTTACTTGTTGAATAAATACATATTTTCCAAATAAAAAATCACAGTTGTTCGATATCGCACTCTAAACTATAGTGCAACTACACAACTAATGGGGTTACTCATGTTGAATTCTTTGTTTTTTCTACTTTTCTGATTTTTTTCATGCGTAAATAAAACTGAATTTTCTGCTTATTTGAAGGGCAGCTTCCTCGCTAACTCGGGTACGGAAAAAGTCAAAGTTTCCCCTCTGTGATCACGTGCAATTTTGTTTGCAAACAGGTTCTGTGATCTATTTTCTTGGGTTTTTCCTTCTCTGCTTTTTCCGCTTCAATCTGATTAGTTTCTACATTAACCACTTTTTTCAAAGATTTTCAGACTCAAAAAAGTTTAGCCGACCCGGTCACCTCCGGGTTCAAAAGTTTCAAAATTTTTTCACTACTAAAAACTACTTAATTTAAAGCATATGTGCGGGTCGGATCCCGGTCGGATCAGAGTCAGGTACGAGTCATGTCCGGAAGAGGTACGGGTTCAGGTTAGGTCGGGTGTGGTCCGGGTCGTGTCCTAGGAGGTCCTTTTTCGGGTCAGGGGCAGGTACCGGTTAAGTCCGGAGCAGCCACGGGACCAGTTTAGTTCGTACCCATGGTTGGGTACGGTCTTTGAGTCGGGTCGGGATCAGGTCCTCGGGTCCTCGGATTATGAGGTCGGGTAGGGTTTTTGGGCGAGGTGAGGTCCGTGTGTTGTTTATGGTTTGGGTCGGGCCGGCTCAGGGTCGGCTCCGATTCTTCGGGTGTGGTCGGGGACAGGTCCGTCGTTGGGTCCTCGAGTGGTGCCGTTGGGTTTGGTCTTTTGTTAAGTTCGGGCCGGACATTAGCTTTGGGTCAAATCGCGTCGAATCGGGCTGGGTAGGGTCTTTGGGTCGGTCATTGGGTTTTTGGGTAGGGTCAGACCGAGTAGGATCTGTGGATCGGTCCTCGGGTCCTCGGGTCGGGTCGGGTCGGGTCTTTAGGTTGGTCCTCTTGGATTGTGGTCTGAACTGTGTTTAAACTGTGTCAGGTATCGTTTCGGGCCAAGTCGGATTCGGGTCGGGTTGGGTCAGGGTCAGTTACAAGTCGAGCACGGAATGTGTTCGGACCTTTGAGTCTTCGGTTACTAGAATTTAGGTCAGGTTGTTTGGTCATGTCTGAGGCCGTATTCATGAACATTTACCGTACGGTAAATGAAAATGGTAAATGATATTTTTGACAGAAAATTTAAATTCTGGAATGTGCACGGGGTTCATGACACTATACACGGTGATTCTTTTACTACCGAGCACACTATTCTCGTCCACCGATTTGTTTTTTCTGTCGCGATTTTCTAAATGACTTCGGATCGAGAAGTTTTTTGTCACATTACTTCCTCTCATTATGGCGCATATTTAAAACCGGAATTGATCTGATTTTTCACGTACAATTTCAAATTCTACGTGATTCTTTTACTGCCGGCCACGCATTTCTAGTCCCCCGATTAGGTTTTTCCTGTCGCGATTTTGTAAATGACGTCTGATCGAAAAGTTGTCTGTCACGTTACTAGCTCTCATTAGGGCGCATATTTTAAACCGGAATTCGTTCGTTTTTATACGTACAATTTTAAATGAAACTGGTTTTCCGTGGTGGCCGAACTGATTTCCGCAAATTTTTTTGCCGCATTTTGCAAAAAGGGGAGGAAACTCCGCCCACTTCATGTGATGAGAGAGTGAGAGAGTGCGAGGTGGAGAGGGGAAATACTTGCGACCGGGGGACTAGAAATGCGTGGCCGGTAGTAAAAGAATCACCGTGCTATAAACGATCCGTGAATTGTTTTATGAATAGCGAAACTTATTATTTCCGTCAGAAAACCCATTTACTTTTTCATTTACCGTACGGTAAATGTTCATGAACACGGCCTCTGGTCTTCGGTCGGGTCGGAAAGGTAACACAGGTGAAATGCGGTGGATGCATATAGTGTCCGTATTTGAATCATATCGTGCATTTATGTAAATTAGGCTCTAGATATTTAATGAATCCGCGTCGTTTCATTAACGTTTACACATTTTACTAATTCAGCCACAAAAATCACGTAATTTGAAAGAGCTGAAGTACAAAAATCAGTACCGTTACAAGAAAAAAAACTTGTAAGAAAAGTGAAAAAAAGCATGGGCAAAGTCGCCAAATTTCGCAGACTTGTGTATATAAAAATGTATATATTTTAATGCACGAAACAAATAAAAAGTTATTATATACCGTCCAATAGACCAGAAGGACGACATGATTAAAATACGGACACTATATGCATCCACCGCATTTCACCTGTGAATGAGAAACGCAGAAGAATATTTGCCAAAAAACATTCTACTTTTCGTTTTCTAGTTTCTTTTATGCTGTCTCTGGTTGATATTTAATACAATTTCATAGCTACCAGCTGAAAATAATTGTTTTCAGTTTTCAGTATCTCGTTTCCTGTTTCTTTTTTTTTTTGCTTTCTCGTAAGAAGGTCTGAGCTTTTTAAGCTAATTTTCTCGGTTTCATTGTCGATTTTCTATTTTTTTTTCTGATTACTGGGCCGGATCCATAAAAGTGAAAACAAGAGGAAACCCGTTTTCTGGCTGGAAAACGAAATTCGGAAATTGATCAATTTTGTATGATGTTGGTGAGAGACGCAGAGAAACAGTCAAACCCATTTTCCGAAAAAAGGTAATTTTCCTGTTTCATGGATCCTTGCTCTGGTGAAAACTAGGGCAGAGCACTTTAAGTCAACTCGTTGAACCTGAACAATAGGTGGATTTTTATTTACAAAATTAGCGGGCTCGAGCTTTTAAAGTACATACATATGTACATACGATTCATGTTCCCAAACGCTAAAAAGGCCAAGGTTCGTCGCGAGAATCGTCGGTTTCTCTGGCAATTAGTTCAACTTGAAATCGTTTTGATTAGACTAGCATATTTATGACAACTGCCTTTGTTCGTACGTACGAAAATTCAATTGACACTTGGATTTTTTTTTGGGGATAACCAAAACAAAAGCCTAAACCCTTTTTCCTCTCGGCTGTCACTGCCAAACACCGACGCATTGAATTGCAACATTTCAGTGCCAAAGTGATGACGACGATGTTGAAATTTTAGAAGATGTTATATTGAAATTCGAATCAAGTCCAAATATTGCAAAGAGGGGTTTGCGCATCTTCTTTTTTTTGGAAGAAAAAAAAAAGAAAAACGTTTTCAGTTTTATTTTATTATATGTACTTCTCACATGTCTTAGCGAACACTTGAGGTGGACGTTGACGGTGCACTTGAGACTACTTTTCGGGTCATCTTTTTTTCTTTTATTTCCGGCAATTTCCCACGTTTTGTTCAACATGTGTGTGTGTGGGTTCAGATTCCTGGACCCTGAGAAACACACACACACACACACACACATGCACCAAGCATCAGTGAATTCTATTTTTTCTGTTCTACATACAATTCTAATTTGTCCCGCACTATTTTCATATTTGTCTACGCAATAAATGAATTATGTTCTAATCGACCGAAATATAGTCAACAACAACAACAAAACTAGGCACACACAAAGTTTGCACCACTGCCGAATATTTGCAGCTGTGCTGACTAACGACGTGGTTTACAGCCAATTATTGTATATATCTGACCCTTAAGATCAAACGGGAACCGAATAGATGAATCATTTTTTTTCTTCTTCCATTTTGTTCCATTTCCCCCCTATGTATGCAAATGACGTATTGGACTTTTCGCTTATCCGACCAATTTCCTTTTTTTCGATTAACTAATACTCGTGCTCTGCAAGTGGGATAATCACGTTTATTTTTTGTTGCAATTCAGCAAAAATTGCGGGTAACCCCACTGGACGATCTCTGGCTTCTCTTTGTCTCCATTGTACACGTTTAAATAGCTAAATTTGTAAAAACGCTCTTCACTGTGGAGACGCAGATAATGATTTTTTTTTCAAAACCCCAAGGCTCCGCCATTTTTTGACTAAAGTTCCTCATTTTTAGCTTAAAAAGAAGGTTTTATTCGAATCAATCTAAAAACGATTCGTAGTGCTCAAAATAGGTTGAAAAGTGTAAACTGTTTTGTGTTCTCCCCGTGGACAATCAATTTCCAATTTTTTAAAAATTTTCCTGGTTTTGTCAAGTTTTCAGGAGAAATTGTGACGTAAATACGCAAAATCAATGAAGATAATTGTTTAAATTTACTCCAAATCTCATTTTCCAGTGCCATTTTCAAAACCAGCTCCGTCATTTTTGAACGAAAATGACCCGTTTTTAGCTTGAAATGAAGGTTTTATTCTGAGTAACCTGAAAATGTTTCGTCGTCCTCGAAATATAAGTTTCTCGCGTCTGGAGATCTCCATTTTTGCACGCGTTCAGCTGAAATTGGAAAAAAAAGGCTCTGCACTGTGGAGACGCAGAGAATGCTTTTTTTCAAAACCCCATGGCTCCGTTATTTTTTGACGAAAATTTCTCGTTTTTTCTTATAATGAAGATTTTATTCTGAATAATCTGAATATGGTTCGAAGTGCTCAAAAATAGTGTGTAAAATTCAAAAAATACAAATTTTTCGGATAAAAATGGCACCCGCCGCCGGCGAACTTGCTGGCGCATTAGACGACGGGGGTGGGGGCGTGCCGTGTAGAACTGCTAGGCCATAAAACTGCTAGACCATAGAACTGGTAAGAGACGAGACGCAGAGAAAGCAAAGGAACGCGTCTAGCTGGGGCGCGTTTTGTTTGCCATGTTTCGCCCACCAGCGTTCTTCTTTTCTAATTGCCTCGTATTTGTCCCCTAGCCCTGTAAAGATTGAGGAAGTTTTCATCCAATTCCCATAACACCATTGTTTTTAAAAGTATTATGTACATGATTCTCAGAATGTAAATTCCGTACTTTTTATTCAACATTTACCTTTGACGGCTGCGCAAACATCTCGATTTGCTTTTTAACATTATTAATTTAAGCCTGCTGCGCCACTATGTGTTTCTCTGCTAATTCCACCCACTTTGTAAACAATGAGTGTATCACTTTCGTTTTTCTTTCCGTTTGTTTAGGAACATCCCATATCATTTTTTTCTTGCTCTTTGCTGCTGTTTGTGTGTTCTTTACTTGTAGTTGGTTAGTAATCATTACTTGCTAAGTTTCTTAACTCACTAACTCGTTTCTCTGCGTCTCTACGCGTTCAGCTGAAAAAAAAACGCTCTGCACTGTGGAGACGCAGACATGCGATAAAGCGCAGCGCGTTTGCCTTTTTGTAGGGTCTAGCACATCCTTTACTTGTAGTTTTTTTTACTAATCATTCCTTGCTAAGTTTCGTAACTTACTAACTACATAAGTAATGAAACTCTCTCGCTTCTCTGCGTCTCTACGCGATCAGCTATAAAATAAACGCTCTGCACTGTGGAGACGCAGCCATGCAATAGAGCGCAGCGCGTATATCTTTTTGTAGGGCCTAACACATACCGTAAAACCTGTAATTGAAGTACACCTGTATTAGAAGTACACCTCTAATAGAAGTACACCCCCAAGAGGCTTTTGAAAAATAGAAGTACACCCTCTAATTGAAGTACACCCTCTAATAGAGGTACATCATCGGGTGAATTATTTTGAAAAAAAATTTTTATTCCATTTTTGAAGCTTTTTTCCGTTTTTCATTGGTTTGAAGAAATGTTGAATTGAAAATCATTTGAATGCACGCGACACTAGTGTCCAAACACGTTTATGGAGGAATACACTTGCAACATTTTAATTGACGAGCGCATATTTCAAAGTTTCGAGACCCTGACAAAACCGGGGAACAGCCCCCTCAGCGCAATGGCAATATCGTCTCCCAGCGGATGGTCCAAGAATTTCTGCGGGTGGTCTATCGACCAAAACATCGTTTTAGAGTGGTTGACAGAAGATTATTAAGCTTATCTCAACAGTTATACACGGCGAATGCATCATTAGCCTCGCTCTACGGCACTTTTTATTTTCAACAGTGTGGTGCGCCTTTTTTGAAGCGAAAAATCAAATTTAAACTACAAATCGTCGTGGCTACGTCTTTTTTTTGTTGAAAAAATGATACAACTAAAATTCGAGGTAATCTTGCAAGTGCGTCATGGTTTTACAGGAATTTTGCAGTAGAGCGAGATTGATGATGTATTTGCCGAGAGTAGAAACTGTTCAAAAAAAGACAGAATTGGGAAATTTTGAAAACTGACCGAGTTGGGATTTTGAGCTCGCGAGAAGATGGTCTATGGTAAAAATGTCGTTAGCTGAGGGGGGTGACAGGGGAAAAAATTACAAAAACCGGGAAAAATTGCATGTATGCGGCACAGTTTTTCTAGAACTGTATAACCCTTTCAGTACAAAACTCATGCCGCACGTTTGCAATGGGCGGGGCTTCTTCCTCGCTTTTGGAAATGTTTTTTTCCTGCTTTTATCTTTCCCAGTTTTGCCTGCTTCTCGAATCCTCTTTCTTTTTTTTCTCCTGAAAGGCCTTTGAAAAATAGAAGTACACCCTCTAATTGAAGTACACCTGTATTAGAAGTACACCCATTTAGGGGGTTTGAAAAATAGAAGTACATGTACTTCAATTACAGGTTTTACGGTAATTTCAAAGGCGCTTTTTTCGATTATTTGTGACCCATATCTCGCGTCTCTGTGTCTCCATACGTTCAGCTAAAAAAAAAACGCTCTACACTGTGGAGACGCAGATACCCCTTAATGTGCGTTTGTTTTATTTAGCGCGTCGTGTAACTTTTTTAATAATCATTTTTAGCCCGTAATAGAGAAAGAGGATGAGCGAAACCCTGGATGAACTTTGTCTAAGAAACAGTGCAACAGCGTTTTCCATCGGATATCAATTGGTGTATTTAATTAATGTGGTCCTGTCACTTATTTCCATTTTTTCATGCACTTGTTTCATCAAGTCTTTTATATGGAATTCCACGTTTCATCCTAATTTTAAGGTGAGTATTAAAATTTGTGTGAAATTTAGTTACGATGCTCCGATGTTCCGCTGGTCTGGTCAGGACAGGCAAGTGTCGCAAAGAGCTAAACACCGTTTAGTGTTTGCTGCAAGACCTGTCGTAACTATATTCTGAACAAAGACTCATTTTTGAAAAAAATTTGAAAAAAAAAAACAAAATTAAATGCATTTTTTTCAATTTTATTCTGCATTTATGTACATAGTACTGCACTACAGTAACCTCCTGAAAAGACAAAATTCTATTATTCCAGCTTCTCCTCACAATGTACTTTTTCGCCGCCACCCTCCACTCGTTCCTCTTCACCGCCTCATATCTGATGATCCTGGAGAGATTTCTCGAGTACCGTACTGCGTGTGACATTCACGTTACTGTCACACCGTACACCATTGTTCACAGCCTGATTGCCGCGTGTCTGTTTTGTGGAATGATGATACAGGTGGAAACAACTTTTTTTAAATTTTTTGTATTTATTTTGTGTATTCAGATTTTCCTCGTAATCGAGCGCATTTTTGCCACCATAAAAGTGAAAAGCTACGAACACGAAACGTCATTTTGGAACAATATTTTGTATTTTCTTTTTGTAAGTTTTTTTTTCAAAAATGTTCGAAAAATTAAATCTTTTTTTCAGTGCATAGTTCTCCCGGTATCCTCGCTAATTTGGGTCTATCAAATGGCTGATTTTTCGTCGCCTGTGATTTCCGCTATTAGCCCGCCAAAGGGAGTAGAGACAAGGGTGGGTTATTAAAAATTTTTTTAAAAATTGAAAAAAAAAATTTTATTAAATTTTTTTTTCATTTTTTTTTTAATTAAAAAGGCAATATTAAATCAAATTGATGCAAGTTTAGAATTGAAATTGAAATTTAAAGCACCGAAAACACCAAGAAACACCAGAAAAACCCACGAAAATAAAAAATGTTTTTTTTTTAATTCGGAAAAAAATTCGAAAAAAAACTTAAAAAAAATTTTTTTTTTTAGAAGAAAAATAAAGTCAAATTTATGCATTTTCAAAATTTGAAAACTCCGCAAACCCCAAGAAGCACCAAAAATACCCCTAAAAATAAAAAAAAAATTTGAAAAAATTGAAAAAAAAAAAAATATTTTTGAAATTTTTGAAATTTTTTGAAATTTTTAAAAGCAGTATTGTCGAACCGCCAAAACGGTCAAACGCGCTCCACTGGACTCAACGCTATGCGATTTTCATTTTGGTTTCCAAATTATTTTTTCGGTTTTTCTTTGATTTTTCGCATAAAATCTTCTTTTTTCGTGATTTTTCCTTGTAAAAATAATTTTTCGAGACCAATTTCATGAAGTTTTGTCAATATCTTCCGCATATTTCCGAAATTCAGTGAAAAATCAATATTTTTCGAGTTCTGTGCACTTTAAAAAATTCATAACTCAATTGTTTGGAAAGATTTTTGTTCAAACTCCATCATTATGATGTTTGTCTATGTTTTCTTACCTTTTAGCTTGAAAAGTACTGATTTTATTATAAATTCCACCTTTTTTCCGCCAAAACGGCAAATTTTCACTAAAATCAGTAATTTTGTGGGTTTTTCTCCGCTTTTCCACTCTTTTTCTCTCTTTCAATCGTGTATATTGTTTGTATTTTTAATATTAAAATCTTATTTTTGCAGGAGGAGACCGCACAGCGACATGAGGCCGAAAACTTCTGCTGAATAGTTCGGTGAGTTGATTGTCAAATTTATTTTCCAAAAAATCCAGAATTCTTACAAATTTAGTTCA
Organism: Caenorhabditis japonica; assembly: GCA_963572235.1. Classification (NCBI taxonomy): domain Eukaryota; kingdom Metazoa; phylum Nematoda; class Chromadorea; order Rhabditida; family Rhabditidae; genus Caenorhabditis; species Caenorhabditis japonica. The sequence continues at coordinate 16,296,883 of OY754343.1, read as the reverse complement.
AATTATTAAAATTAATCCTGAAGCCACTTTAACAAAGTGATGCAAACCTGCATTTTTATGCAAATTACACAAAATTTCATAAAGATGCAGATTTTCATTGGGCTAAAATAGCAGAAAAATGATTTTTTCGGCAATTTTGCAACAAAAAAACGGTATTTTCCGAGTTATCTTTATCTCTCACGAAGAAATTCATGCTCTAAATTTTTTATTTCAGAATAACGGCTGACGTGACCCCGGAAAACCAATTGATTGATCAATTTTTTCTTCGTTTCTTCTGGAATTATTATGTTTTTAATTGATCTCTTTGATATTTCTCTATTTTTCTTTAATAAAATTGGACTTCCACAGGAAATTTGCAAATTTCTTTTACAGAAACGCAAAATGGAGCAAATACCCAATTGGAGCAATGGAATTTGAGTTTCCCAGAGATTGTTTCAGGTGTTCTTCGCAGTTAACATTGAGTGAAATAGTCGATGTACAATTAACGCTTAATAGAAATTTTATTGATACAATAGAAAAAAACCAACATTTAAAAAATTAACCAAAAAAGTTACTGAAACGAAGAAAAAATTGATCAATCAATTGGCTTTCCGGGGTCACGTCGGCGGTTCGTCTGAAAATAAAAATTTAAAGCATGAATTTTTTTCGTGTGAAATAAAGATAGCTCGAAAAATACGTTTTTATTGAAAAATAGTCTAAAAAATCATTTTTCTGCCATTTTAGCGCAATGAAAATCTGCATTTTTGTGAAATTTTGTGCCATTTGCATAAAAATGCAGGTTTGCATCACTTTGTTAAAGTGGCTTAAGGATTAATTTTAATAATTTGAAATAAATTTATAAGAATTCTGGATTTTTTGGACAATAAATTTGACAATCAACTCACGCAACTATTCAGCAGAAGTTGTCGGCCTCATGTCGCTGTGCGGTCATCTCCTGCAAAAATAAGACTTTAATATTAAAAATACAAACAATATACAGGATTGAAAGAGAGAAAAAGAGTGGAAAAGCGGAGAAAAACCCACAAAATTACTGATTTTAGTGAAAATTTGCCGTTTTGGCGGAAAAAAGGTGGAATTTATAATAAAATCAGTACTTTTCGGGCTAAAAGGTAAGAAAACATAGACAAACATCATAATGATGGAGTTTGAACAAAAATCTTTCCAAACAAATGAGTTATGAATTTTTTAAAGTGCACAGAAATCGAAAAATATTGATTTTTCACTGAATTTCGGAAATATGCGGAAGATATTGACAAAACTTCATGAAATTGGTCTCGAAAAATTATTTTTACAAGGAAAAATCACGAAAAAAGAAGATTTTATGCGAAAAATCAAAGAAAAACCGAAAAAATAATTTGGAAACCAAAATGAAAATCGCATAGCGTTGAGTCCAGTGGAGCGCGTTTGACCGTTTTGGCGGTTCGACAATATTAAATCAAATTGCAGCAATTCAATTACTTAAATCACAATTTTAAGCTCCGCAAACACCAAAAAACACCAAGTAATACCAGTAATTGCCCATGAAAATTTAAAAAATCGAAAAAAAATTTGTTTTCAAAACAAATTTTTTTTTGCGAAAATCTTTCAAAAAATAGCAAAACAGAGAAAAACTCTGGCAGCTACATGGCTATTAGCCGTTGAAAAACTGCTATTAACCTTGGAAAATGGCTATTAGCCATTACTGACGCACAGCTCGCGCGTAATTGGCGATCGGCGCAAGCTCGACCATAACCGGCTCAATTTTAATGCGGATAAGGGCTAATAGCCATAAAAACGGCTGTTAGCGGTTACTGGCTTGCGCCTTAACAGCGCACAAGCAACAAATACGGCTAATAGCCGTCTCGTTTGGAGCCTGTGTCCAGAAATCGCATTCGGCATACCGTAAAAGCCACGGCTAAAAGCCAAAAACTGACGTGCTCATTCCTGTTCTATTTTCAGCTCAATATCCTCTACATTCTCAGCTTTCTGCTCGCTATCCTTGCTCTCATTGTGCTCCAAGTAGTCCGATATGTTAACAAACGGCGCGAGAGCAGGTGGGAAACATGGTCACTCCATGAGAACATTTTGCACAATACATTTATTTTTCAGAATAGAGATTAGTCTATCGGGACGGTTTCAAGTACTTGAAAACATTGACACCACCAATTTTATCACCTCGATTCTGATTATCAACATGGTGATAACGCTAATCTATTTGATGGGCACATTTTGTCTGCGAAATTTCGATTTCGAGGTTTTTGTCAATGAGCCAGAGGCGTTATCGACCGTCAAGTTGATTTTTTATGTGAGTTTAAACGTCGGCCTACCATGTGTCTGCGTCTCCACAGCGCAGAGCATTCCGTTCTGTCGTTTTAGCTATGTGCGTGCTGGTGCAAAAATGGAGACGCAGAGCAGAGAGACGAGAGAAAAGCGCTTTAAAAAACTTTGCGCGGTAGAGGAATTTCGCTAATCGACATATAATATGTATTGGATAAATTAAGTGGCAAATTTGAATAGTTGGAGAGCATTCAAAATGGAGATGCAGCTTTTCACCGAATACATGAAAAGCTGTTCCGACGCTCCGATGTTCTTCCGCAGGTCACGTCAGGTCAGGTCTTGCAGCGAAAACTGCGCGTTGTTTATCGTAGCTGAGAGTTCTGACCTGAACTGACCTTAAATGATGCGGAATATTGGAGCGCCGTAACTGAACTTGACTCGTGAAGGGATGACGTGGGAAAATGAAAGTGAGTGCCCGGAACAAGCTAGGACGAATTCGACGTTTTAGGTTAAATGCGGCGGATGCATATAGTGTCCGTATTTGAAAAAGTCTGTGCCTCCGAAGCCGCCAAATGCGTTCGGATTCGGGCGTAGCTAGTGGGCAGCTAGGAAACTAATTGATTTAAGCCCCGTTTTCGAATGAAATTATTTTCAGCTGCACCCACTGTTCTCATTCCTGTTGCCGCTTATCAGCAGTTATCACCTCTCAAAAATTCGCGAACGACGGTTGAAACGAAGAGAGCACTTGCTGGCGATGAAGACGAAAGGACGGGAAGGATCGGATGCGTATAATCAGCTGCTTCACGATCAGTGGACGCAGCATTTTTTGGCCTAAATCAGAGTGTTCTTTTATGAAACTATTTAAATAATATTTATTATCATTATGTATTTGAATTTCAAATCACACTCAAAGTTTCGAAAACGGTGGTGGCGGTTTCTTGGACATGGACGCCAGTCCCGCTTTGAAAACGTCTTCGGTGAGAAGTTGCGACATGTTCCACGTGGCCACATATGTCAGACTGTCATGCACATTGTGATCTCTAGAGTAGTTGAGGATGTGTTTTGTGCCCTGCACCGCGATTGGGCTTTTCAGGGCAAGCAGTTTGGCGAATTTGGACACTTCTGTGAGCATCTCCTCGCGATTTTCGAATACACGGCTGAGGAAACCTGCAGAGAGGGTGTTTTATTGTTTTTAAGTCTTAAAAATTAGAATTTGCCATGCCACATTTTTCGCTCCCCACTTCTCGCGTCTCTGCGTCTCCAATTTTGCACGCGTTTAGCTAAATAAAATGCTCTGCACTGTAGAGACGCAGACATGAGAGATAGCGGGCGCGTTTGCCTTTACGTAGGGTTTAGCACGTCATTACAAAAGGCGCTTTTAGCGTGTTATGTCTCGCATCTCGGCGTCTCTATTTTTGCACGCGTTTATCTGAATAAAACGCTCTGCACTGTAGAGACGCAAACATGCGAAATGCCGATCGCGTTTGCCTTTTCGTAGGGTCTAGCACGCCATTTCAAAGGCGATTTTCGCGATTTTTCGCGGTCCATTTCTCGCGTCTTTGCGTCTCTATTTTTCCACCTGTTCAGCTAAATAAAACGCTCTGCACTGTAGAGACGCAGACATGCGAGAAGGCGGGCGCGTTTCCCTTTACGTGAGGTCTAGCAAGTTATTTCAAAGGCGCTTTTCGCGGTTTTTCGCGGGCCAACTCTTGCGTCTCTGTGTCTCCATTTCTGCACGCGTTTAGCTCTATAAAATACTCTGCATTGTAGAGACGCAGACATGCGAGAGGGCGGTCATTTCAAAGGCGCTTTTCGCGGGCCATCTTTCACGCCTCGGCGTCTCCATTTTTGCACGCTGTCCGCTGAACTTGGCCTAACGGTCTGCACTGCAGAGACGCAGACATGCGAGGGGGCGCGTTTGCCAGGGTCTAGCACCTCATTTCAACGGCTTCACTCACCAAACTGGAACGCCTCTCCAGCCGGAAAATTTCTGGCGGACAGCGAAATATCCTTGACCCAACTCTGATTCCCCACAATTTTTGGCAATCTGTTAAGCGTTCCGATATCAGCCGCCATTCCAACATCCACCTCTTTCACAGAAAACACGGCGTCTTTACTAGCGTAACGAATATCACACGCGGTTGCCAGATCGACACCCGCTCCCATACAGTATCCATGAATAGCGAGGAGCACAGGTTTTGAGCAATCGTCCACGTACGTGAACTGCCGTTGCATCCACTCGACGTTTCGGCGAGTGGCTCGAGACTTTCGAGCCTGGTCTTGCTCATCGCTTGATCCCATTCCTAATACGCTGCCGGCTGGAAGAGAAAAAAAAATTAATGAATCGTGTAATGTATGTACATACAACTCATATCCAGTCCAGTGCAAAAGTGTTTTCCCTCGCCTTGCAAAATGACGACACGACAGTCCGGGTCATCGTGGATCAGTTTGAAACAGTCGCCGATTTCTCTTAAATTTTTTTTTGTTCTTGCCTATCCAAAAAATTCGCAGTGGAGCGCGTTTGCATTATTGTCCGGCAGACGCTTTTTTTTACCCAACACTTGACAAAAATCAGGAAAATTTTTATAAAAATTTAAAAAAAAATCGGGTCGGATTGTCCACGTGGAGTACACGAGAAAATTTAGGCGTCAAAGGCCGAAATTTCAGAAGCGGGGGAGAGAGAGCGTCGTAACTAAGTTCTGCTTGTTACAAAATAAACAACAAAAAATTAAAACAAAACAAACCCCCAAATCTCCAAATTCAACGCGTTATACTTTTCCGGGCGGTTCAGAGTAACCTTGTAGACAAAGTCTCCAACGTTTTCGACTTTTAGAAATTTTAGAGACTTGTATGACGTCATTGGCTGTCTGAAAACAAATGTTAAGTTAGTTAAAATCAGGAAGAAAGGGGGAATGGAGGGTTAAAGGGAACGGGGCGCATTTATAGATGTTTTTTTGTTGTGTTTTCAATCAATCTACACGTGTGATAGATACAATGTAGTCTTGAAAGTACCTTTTTTCTCTCTTTCTCTATTATTTCTTTCTTTTTGACCGTCTGCTATTTAACTGATAACGAATTGTGGCCATTAGCCATTGTTTTGACGCGTGTCTGTGTGGTTACGCGATCGCCCCATTTGCTGCCGAAATCTGTAAATAATGGATAATTAAATTAGACACAGTATCACTAGCAAGACAACTAGTACGCCGTTTTTGGGGCGCTCGTTTCTCTGCGTCTGCACTGTTCGCCAAAAAAAAAACGCTCTGCACTGTGGAGACGCAGACATGCGAGAGGTCAGGCGCGTTTGCCTTTACGTAGGGTCTAGCAAGCCGTTTCAAAGGCGCTTTTTCAATTTTTTGCAGGCCATCTCCCGCGTCTCTGCGTCTCTGTTTTCGCGTCCCTTACTGTTTGCTAAAATGAACGCTCTGCACTGTGGAGACGCAGACATGCGGGAGGGCGCGTTTGCCTCTAGCACGTCGTTTAGCAGATAGAAATTTGCATTTTTTGTGAAAATTAAAGTAAAATGAGCGACAAATATGATCTTGGTCAGAAAATTTGAAAATCGGAAGAAAATTTCGAAAAATTTTATTTTCAAAAAAACAATTTTTTTTTTGAATTGAGCAGCGAAGCAAAGCGCGACAAAAATTGAAAAAATTACAGTAGGCTACTACACGGTAATCTTTAAAAAATATTTAAAATGAATTTGAAAAAAAACTTTTTTTTTAATCTAAAAAGAATTTTGAAAAAAAAAATAAAATAACATTTCCAGAATTTTTCCACGAACTTTCCAAATTTACAACAAACAATACAGTAATTTCAAAAAAAAAACTGAAAAATGTGTTTAAAAATTAAAAAAAAAAATTTGAAAAAAAAAACATTTTCCAAAAAAAAGGTTCTATTTTGTTATCACACTATACAATACAATGATCTGAAAAAAAAAACCAGCCCGATTCCTCTTCTCAGGAGCAAGTTATGTGCTCACGTGATCATGAGCGAAATACAGTTACGACGCTCCGATGTTCCGCAAGGTCAGACCAGGTCATGAAAGGTCAGGTAAGGTCTTGCAGCAAAAATTGCAGAGTTTTACCGAGCTGTGAGACCTCTACAAAACCAATTTAAAACAAGGAAGGACATTCTGTACAAAAATCTGAAAAAAACAAATGTTTTTAATTTTTGGCGTGAAAAAAAAGTGGGTGGGGTTTCATTTTGTAGTTCTCCACCGATCATCAAAACAATCTACACACGTACAGACATGTTCAATTTGCTTGCAACCAAAAAAAACACCCACTCTAATTATGTACTGCAATTAAATTGCCTCATGAGAATCGGGGGGAAAGCTAAAGCCTAGAGAGGATGAAGAGTTGTAATTCAACGTGAGGAAAAGGAAAAGAACGTGTTTTTGCGTGCGTCTCCGTTCACGTAGTCGGCGGACGTCGGACACGACGCGGCAAAGTGTCGCTCTCAAGGCTTTTTCACTTTTTTTCCCTCCCTCTCTCTCTCGCGTTTTTTTATTTCATTCCATCCTCTCTCCTTTAAGAGTCCTACGTGAAATTCAGTGTTCATACAGACATACAAATCATGATGAGGAGAAGCCTGTTAGCCCTATTTTTCCATTGTCTGCACTTTCTTGATGCTCAATTCGTCTCCAATGAAAGTGTGACGGTAGGTTCGTTTTTGCTAATTTAATCTTATCTATGTAGATCAAAATACTATGCAATCTCAAGGCCATGGCGCTGTGCCAACTAATATGAGGCAGAAATCAAATGATTATTGTTAGCTGAGTTTTAGTAGCATCAAAATAAAAAGAAGACGGAGCTTGTTTCGTCATTTTTTGTTCGAAATACATTTAAAGTGGTTCGTCCCGCTCGAAAACAGTGTAAAAACAAGAAGCAAACATTTTTTGTTTGGTGTACTCCTCCTGGACAATCCGACAGCACTTTTTTGGATTTTCCTGATTTTGGCCAAGTTTTAAGGCCTAAATATTCTGAAAATGAACAAAAATATGCATTTTTCTATTTCCTCCAAATCTCTTTTTCCTGTGCTATTCTCAAAACCCTAAAACCCTGCTCGGCCATTTTTTGACAAACATTTATTGTTTTTGAATTCAAATTAACTTTTCAACGTGAACAAATGGAAAATGGTTTGCTCTGCTCAAAAACATGGTAAAAATCGGGGGAAAAACATTTTGTGAATTTTTGTTTCGTGTACTCCCCGTGGACAATCCGACAGCACTTTTTTGAATGTTTTTTTGAATTTTCCTGATTTTTGGCAAGTTTCAAAACATAAATATTTGAAAAATAAACAAAAAATGATAAAAACATATGTTTCGATTCCCTCCGAGACCCAACTTTCTCAGTTTCGAGTTTTTTTTAACCCTGAGGTTTCGCCATTTTTGAACGAAAATTCGATCTTTTTTAATTTAAAATAACGTTTTCAACGTGAAAATTCTAAAACTGAAGCAAAATTCTCAAAAATTGTGCAAAAATTGTGAAATATCTCGTGTACTCCTCGTGGACAATCCGAAATCACTTTTTTGATTTTTTTGGGGATATTCCTGATTTTCGCCAAGTTTTAAGGCATAAATATTTTAAAAATGAATAACAAGATGATTGCTTCTATGTCCTCCAAATCTCATTTTCCAGTGCTATTTTCAAAACCATAAGGTTCCGCCATTTTTTGACAAAAATTTCTCGTTTTTGGATAGAATTGAAGTTTCCAACGTAAATATTAAAAAAAAGATCAACTTTGTCCCCTCACTGCCCATTATCAGCCAATTAGCAATGCCCAAATCCCAACTTTCTCATTTTCAAATGCTATTTTCAAAACCTTAAGGATCGGTCATTTTTGACGAAAATGTATCTTTGGATTAAAAACAAGTTTTTAACGTTAACAAATGCAAAATAATTCTCGCTCTGCTCGAAAACAGTGTAAAAATCGGCGAGAAAATATCTTGTGAATTTTATGTTTCGTGTACTCCCTGTGGACAATCCGATAACATTTTTTTGAATTTTTTTGACAAAATTTTATAGTCTCTGATTTAAAAAAAAAACCGTTTTCAACGTAAATCATAGGAAAATGGAACGTGTGCCGATTTGCCCACTAGCTGCCATTCTGATCGGCAATTAGCGGCTTCATTGAATTTTGAAAAAAAAAAAAGACAGATGTTTCTGTTGACGCGCTCCGCTGCGAATTTGCTAGCGTATCAAACGGTGGGAAGTCGTGCAAGTAAAAACCTTCAAACTGTCTGATTTCAGCTCCACGACATATTAAAGCCATCGGACACACATCGACTCTTCGACACTTTACAGTACTCGGTGGAAGAGCAGTACTCGGACTCGCATATTTCTTTTGTATGCTTTGAACCTTTTGAACAAAACTCTAAAACCCTATTTTAGGACGCATCCACCATCTACAACTACTCTGAAAAGGCAATTTCAATTGGAAAGCTCAACAAAAAATACCGAGACATTCTGTTTGAAGGCGACATGGCAATAACTTACAAGCAGTTAAGTATGATAGTTAACGGTTCCACAGAGTACAGAAAAGCGGCAAAGCCACGTGGAAAGAGCAAAAAATTAGACGCGGATCGGCGTGAAAAAAGACAAGCGTATTTGGATCAAAATTACCCGGCGACTATTTGGAAGAATGGTATTCCGTTTGTTTTTCATGCCTCGTTATGTGAGTTTGTCTTGAGTCTAATTACTTTGTTTTTAATTGAGTTGCGACATGAGAACGTGAAACAAAACACCGCCCACTTATTGGTGCGCGACCACGCAATCCAATCACAGTGATATTTAAAGAGACGAGACGCAGACAAAATAGTGTTGATGTTTTCATGCTGCAACCAAATCGTTTGAAAACACAATAGAACCGTTTATACTTTTAAAGCCCCCATCGCAAAAAACGCCATCCTCAAAGCAATCCACTTTTGGTATCGCGAAACGTGCATCGAGTTCACACCGAGAACTTTCCAGAAGGAGGTAAGCACTAGGAATTTGAAAAAATATGTTTTATGTGCATACAGTACCTCTTATTCATTGGAAACGACGAAGGATGTTGGAGTACTGTCGGTAGAGATGCGTCACAGGTCAAGCAGGTTGTGAGCATTGGAGAGGGGTGTGAACATGTGAGTTGCTCATTTTTTTACATTTGAAACAACTGAAAAGGAAACATTTAAGTTCGGAGTAACATCGCACGAGTTGGCCCACGCGTTGGGCATTTTTCACGAGCAATCGCGATTCGATCGCGATGATTCGGTGACGTTCAACGCCCGAATGGTCGATAGAGAGTTGCTGTTTAATTTTGCAAAGGTGAGTCGATCCACTGCTATTTTCAACACCCCTAAGGCTCTGTCATTTTTTGACGAAAGTTTTTCGTTTTTGATTAAAATAAAGCTTTGATCAATTTTTCCCACTAGCTGCCCATCCTTTTCCAGTGCTATTTTCAAAGCTCTAACTTGGTTTTTTTTTGTTCTAAAATCGGTTTTTTGCCCAATTTTTTAGTATAAAGTGAGCCCAGTGTGGATTTACGCGCGTAAATCTACACGAAAAAGATATTTACTGCCGCGACGCGACCGCAACGCGCCGAATGTTCATTCTTTTTTGGCGGGAAATTCGAAAGACATTATTTTTGACTGTTTTACCGTTTTTCCTCCAAATTTTCTATTAAAAAAATTGTCGCAGTGTGGATTTACGCGCGTAAATCCACACAAAACGTTTTTAGAGCGGCGACGCGTCCGCATAGCGCCTATTTTTGAATTTTTCGGCGGGAAATTCAAGCAGTATTATTTTTGACTTTTTCCGTTTTTCCTGAAAATTTTTAAGAAAAAAATGAGCGCAGTGTGGATTTACGGGCGTAAATCTACACCAGAAACATTGTGAGCCGCTACGTGACCGCAACACTCCGAATTTTCATTGTTTTTTTGGTGACGGGAAATTTGAAAACTTTCTCGTTTTTGGATTAATATGATGTTTTCAACGTAAATATTCGGAAAATGGTTCGTAATATTCAAAAAATTATTCCTCGAGTTGAATAATTGAAAAAAAAACGCCCTAGCGCAGTTGCCTGCGTCTTCACAGTGTAGAGCGTTTTGTCAAGTAGCGTAACGCTTGCAAAAATGGAGACGCAGAGTCGCGCGCACGTGGCGACACGCAACGCCGCTCCGATACCATTTACTTTAGCACATCTTGGGTTTTTATGTTCTTTTTCCTTCAGATCTCCCCCCACCAAATGTCCACTTATGGCCTTCCGTATGACATTGGAAGCGTGATGCATTACACGCCAACAGAGTCAGTGATTTATAACTTAAATATCTACATATGTACAGTGATAAAAACTTGTCATTATCAGGTTTTCAAACGTTCCGTCAATCCCCATACTCACTGCAGTGGACACTAATCTCCAGCAGACAATGGGACAAATGGAGGGACCATCTTTTGTTGATGTGCTGATTATGAATGAGCATTATCAGTGTCAAAGTGGGACTTGTTGACCCGGTTGATTGATTGGCTAATTATATGTTTTAGAAAAGTGCCCCGAATTGGCACCTTGCCAAAACGGGGGTTTCACAAACTCGAGGAATTGTAAATTGTGCAAGTGTCCGAGTGGATTTGGAGGAGCTTACTGTGAGCAAATTGCACCCTCGTTTTCCCCATTCTGTGGTGGGGAATTAGAAGCTGAAGAGGTTAGGTGCTTGTTTTTGGATTTTCTGCTTCTTTAACCGTAACTTTTGATTTCAGACCCTCAAAAGATTCGATATAACGATCCGACAATCTGGCGAGACTCGTTCAAAAATGTGCGTTTATCACATCAAGGTAAGACGGCGTGGTGCGTAAAATTGAAACATAAATTATAGGCTCCAGAGGGAAAGAAAATTATAATTGATATTTTGGAAGTGAGGTCAAAGTGCATTGAAGGATGTTATCAAGATGGGCTGGAGTTGAAGATGAAAAAGGATTTCAGACCGGTGGGATACAGGTTAGTTACGTCAATTCAGGGGGGTTTTTGGCAATTTGCACAGTAGATGTCCATTAGCTGCCTAATAGCTGCCCACTTGCTATTCATGAGCTGCCCATTGTCTGCCCATGAGCTGCCCATTGTCTGCCCATGAGCTGCCCATTAGATGCCCACTATCTCTCCCCTAGCAGATTTCTCAATGGCTATCTGCCAAATCAAACGGCTAGGAGTCGTTTTCAACGGCTAATAGCTCAAGAAAATAAGTTTCAGATTCTGCTGCCCAGAATCGTCACGTCGAAAAATGTCCTCTGAAACCAACATGGTTCCCTTTATGGTATACTCTAGGGAAAATGACTTTTCAGTTTCCTTTGAATATTCTTATGGTTCGTTTCGTTTTTTCTGCCTTTTTACGGTCTCTCAATCGGTTTTTAATCGATTTAACGTAGTGCTATCATTTTTAAACTGAAATAGAGAGGAGCTTAAAATAGGCCAAACCTAAGCTGAGCCTAAGGTAGGCCAAATCGACGTTTAACTTGGGTTTTGCATAAGTCTAACGTGGGCGTAAGCCAAAGTTTTTTCCCTTGTATCAAACAGTCAACAACGACACTCCGTTTTTGCATTTCGTTTAATTTAGCCTTTTGGGAGACCGTGACTTTGTTTTAATTCCGAAACAAATTGTTGTATTCAGTTGACGCAAAAATCGGATTTGATGACTCTACGACAAAGGATGAGAAAATTGATAATCCGGATGGTGTCAAAGTTTCAATATCTTCGGTTTTCAAACGGTTTCGACGGCAATTTCGATAATTTTTTGTTGTTATTTATATGTTTTTCTAGAATTAAAAATCGCTCGCGCTTAAAGCTTTATGTGCCATGTTCAAAGTGCTTTCTTTCATTTATATAAACAATTTTTTAATTTTTCAATAAATATTGGTTAGTCCATGCATGTAACTGAATATTCACACAAAATTTTGGCTTAACCTAGGCTTTAGCCTAACCTAGAACTGAGCCTAACCTAAGCCCGAGTCTAGGGTTTACTCTGACTTAAACCTAACTTAGGTCTAACGTAGACCTAGCTTTTTTGCTATTTCAAAAAAAAACATTTGATATTCAATACAGACTGTAGCCTAACCTAAGCAGGAGTGTAACATGGGTCTGAGTCTATCTTATTTTTTGGGGTTATTCACAAAACCGGAAAAAAGGAAGAAAACGGAAAAAAAACTTCGGTAAAAATCGGAGAATGCTCCGATTGACCTGAAATGTTGGGAAATATTGGAAAAATTCTCATGTACACGCTCAAAAAATTTTGGACATAAATATCGATTTTAAAAAATTTTCGAAAAAAGTCGATAATTTTTAAAACCGATATTTTGGTTTTGGTCCAAAATTTTGTGAGCGTGTACAAGAGAATTTTTCCCAATATTTTCCAAAATTTCAGGTCAATCGGAGCATTCTCCGATTTTTCCCGAAGTTCTTTTCCGTTTTCTTCCTTTTTTCCGGTTTTGTGATTAACCACATTAGGCCTAATCCTCATTGTTTACTCAGGAAATTTTTGGCTAATAGCCATTGAAAACGGCTAATAGCCACCGATTTGGGGCGTGTGCCATATGTATTTGGCACACGTCTCATATTCGATGGCTATTAGCCGTTTTCCATGGCTATTAGCCGTTTCTGTCGGCTATCATTTTCAAAATTTTTCCATTTCAAATTTCAGTCATCTTGTGGCTGGAAAAAGTCGCAAAAGCACTGAGTAAGCGCGAAGACTGTTTCCCCTAATTATTGCATGTAAACATTTTATAGCTGCGTTTCCAACATACGAATTTTTCATAGGTAGTGGTATTACCCCATATGGGCTAATTGCCCTTTTCGACGGCTAATAGCCATATTCGACGGCTAATAGCCATAATGGCTAACAATGTGTGCTCCCGGGACCAAAAAATGAAGATTCCCGGGAATTTTGGAAAATATAGTCTTCCCGGGAATTCCTAGGATCCTACCCTTTAAGTGGTTTATTTTGCATTCCCGGGAAATCCCGGGACTCCCGGTACTAGTTACCGGGTAGTCCCGGAAAATAAATCCCGACCGCCACTCCCGGGATTCCCGGGAATTATTGGTAGTAGTCGCTTCAAATTCCCGGGAATTCCCGGGAATCTTGGGAGTAGTATTTTCGGATTCCCGGGAATCCCGGGACTCCCGGCAATGGTATTTCAAAATTCCCGGGAATTCCCGGGAGTCCCGGGATTCCCGGGAATTCCCGGGAAATCCCGGGAATTTCCCGGGAATTCCCGGGAAATCCCGGGACTCCCGGGAACTCCCGGGAAATTTTCGGAAACAGTAGAAAAATAAAAAAAAATCAAATTTTTATTCAGAAAACAATGCGAATTTGTATTTTTCACATTTTTTTTTCATTTTTTGAGCATTAAAGTATTATTAGATTGGTGAATATTGGTTATTTTGAAATATCTAGTAATTACTCTTTACAAAATATTCGGTATATAGAAGGTTCGCGATAAGAAAAAAGTTTACATGAAAATGCATAGTTTTCTCAGAAAAAGGAGAAAACAAAAATGGAGCTCGCTTTTTTGACCAGTGTGGTTGATTTTACCGGGGCACGCGGCTAATTTTGAGTATACCGATAGTTTAAGATGTGGGGAATTCATTTCTGAAATCAGTTTCTGTCCTGCTAGTTTCCGATTTTTTTTAAAGCCTGTCAAACTTCAAGGAAAAATTCTAGAAAAATTTCAGCGATGATCCTAGTTTTATATTTGTGCAATACAAAGATAAACCCTCTTAAAGCTCAAATACAAAAATTTAGAGCACTTGACTCAGTTTGAGCAATTTTATGTACATTTGAATGAAGCATGTTCGCCCAAAACTTTAGTTTTTTGAGGATTTGAAGGTCGCAAATATGGAGCACGCGGCTAATTTTTCATATACAGATTCAGCGTAAAATTTGCTACAAAACCATGTAAAAATTAATATTGTGGCTAGTTTCCGCTTTTTTGTTCGTGCCGATTTCTGTGCGAAAAATACCGTTTTTTGTTGAAAATGCTGATCTCGCAAGCAGCGGTGGAGGATATAGTCTCCCTCGCCTCTCTCCATTTTGTGTTGTCTCTCGCTCACTCTCGTTGCGTCGGCGTCTCTTTTCTCGCGTCTCGACGGCCCGCCTCATGCAAATCTTGGGAGGAAACTGAGATACTTTGGGATGGTATAACTCGAGAAATACCGAACATTTTTTGAAACAAATTTGGCAGCGTACTCATATTGAGCCAAGAAACACATTCCAGCAACAAGTTTTCGAAAATTTTGAGTTTTGGATAACTCGTTGCGGTCCCTAACTATAGTGTGGATTGTCGAAAACTGTTTTTCGATAATCGACCAATTCGTCAAATTTTTCGATAATTTTCGATAATAAAATATCGAAAATTATCGAAAATAGTTTCGATGAATTCCTCGATAATTTTTGACATTATCGATAATTATCGACAATTATCGAAAATGGAATGCTTTATTTTGCTAAGGGCAGTTCTATTCCGGACAGTTCTATTCCGGACACACGGAGTAATGGCGAGTGACCTGGTGCAAACGTGCTCCATTGATAACACGCGCACGCGCACGCGCCGCATTCGACGGCAAAAATTTTGGGCACTGTGCCAATGCAAACATTGAGAAAAGACACGAGACGGAGAAGACGAGCGAAAAAAGAGACGAGACGGAGAAGACGAGAGCGTCGCGCGTGTTCCCGCGCCAAAAAAAGTCGTTTGAAAAAAAGGCAGTCGCCATTACTCCGTGCGGACAGTTCTATTCCGCACAGTTCTATTTCGGGCAGTTCTATTCCGGACAGTTCTATTCCGGGCAGTTCTATTCCGGTTCATCTAGTGCCGAATAGCCTCCATATAGCCACCAGATAGCCGCCAGATAGCCTCCAAATAGCTGCCAGATTGACGCCAAATAGCTGCCAGATTGCTGCTAACTAGCCGCTGAATAGCTGCCAGACAGCAGCCGAATAGCCGCCAATTAGCAGCCAATAAGCATCCAAACAGCAGCCAAATAGCCGCCAATTAGCTGCCAAATACCATCCAAACCGCAGCCAAATAGCAGCCAAACAACCGCCAAATAGCAGCCAAATAGCTGCCAAATAGCCGCTAAATAGCTGCCAAATAGCCGCCAAATAGCAGCCAAATAGCCGCCAGACAGCAGCCAAATAGCCGCCAATTAGCAGCCAATAAGCATCCAAACATCAGACAAATAGCCGCCAATTAGCACACAATTAGCATCCAAACAGCAGCCAAATAGCAGCCAAATAGCTGCCAGGTAGCTGTCAAGTCATGAGGAACATTTCTATAGCCGATATCTGAAATGTTCTTCTTATATCATCGAAATTTTTTTCGATAATTCCTCGATAATGTTATCGAAAAATTTATCTAATGGACCTATTCAAAGTACTGTAGAAAAACGGAAAAAATGACAAAAAACTGGGAGAAAACTCGGAAAATGCTCCGATTGGTCTGAAATTTTGGGAGAAACTGTCAAAAATGCTTCCGGACTTTCTCAGAAAATTTTGGACCGAAATATCGATTTTAGAAAATTTTCAGAAAAAAAATCAATATTTTTTTTAATCGATATTTCGGTCCAAAATTTTCTGAGAAAGTCCGGAAGCATTTTTTACAGTTTCTCCCAAAGTTTCAGACCAATCGGAGCATTTTCCGAGTTTTCTCCCAGTTTTTTGTCATTTTTTCCGTTTTTCTACAGTACTTTGAATAGGTCCATAATAGTAAGAATTTATCGAAACTGCTTCGAAAATCCACACTATTCCCTATTGACGGAAACAGACAAACAGTCTACTCTTTTATCCACACTATTTGTATCAATTAAACCAACAAAAACTAGATTTCAAAAACAGAAACTCTTTATTTTTAATGAAAAAATTCATTTACGAATTCCCGGGAATCCCGGGAAAATTCCCGGGAATCTCCTAAGACTCTGCGCGACTCACTCCCGGGACTCACTCCCGGGAAATTCCCGGGAGTCCCGAAAATGACTCCCGGGAATTACCGAAAAATTCCCGGGAGTCCCGAACCCACTGCCGGGAATTCCCGAAAAATTCCCGGGAGTCCCGAACCCACTCCCGGGAAATACTATAAAATTCCCGGGATTTCAAAAGCAATCCCGGGAATTCCCGGGAATTCCCGGGAGTGGACGCATGAGTCCTCCTACAAGTAGCAATAGGAATTTTTTCCCGGGAATTTCCCGGGAATCCTACCATTTCCCGGGATTGTGTTTCCCGGGAGCACACATTGATGGCTAATAGCCAAATTCGTCGGCTAGTTGCCATTATCGCCCGCTATTAGCCTTTTCGGCGGCTATTAGTCCATTTTCAGTGGCTATTAGCCACCTAGACGCCGAATTTCGCCACAACGCGCCAAAAATTTCCTGAGAAGCATTTTAAATGAAGGCCTAACTTACGCTTCAATTAAACCTGATTTGGGCCTGGGCCTAAGCTAGGCCTAAGCGCAACCTAGGGTTAACCATGGCCAGGTTCAAAGTGCTTTCTTTCTTTCATTTTTATTCAATGTTTCAATAAAAATTGGAACTGGCAAATCGATTCATGTACATACATATCACATAAAATATCACAAATTCAAAACAAACTTTGGCCTCTATACAATTTCCGCTTTATTCAGGCAGGTGAATACATTGTTTCGTTGAACTGAAAAAGGACATTGGCTATAAAAAGAAACAGGTGCAAAGCAAAACACTTGCCTGATCAAACGAAAGCTCCATCACCGATACCTTATTAGTGTTGGACAACATTATCACTTCTCGTACTCTCTGAATTAATTAAATTCAATTTGGTTTTCACTCCCCCTGCCGTAGCTTTCTACCCACCGGTGGCTCGCCATTCCGCACATGCCTTCGCTTGCATTGGATGTAGTTTCGACACTTGATTATCACGTAGAACCCCATCATTTGGAGCACGAAGATTCCCGGACACACTATTAGACATATTTTTGCCATAACAGCGTCTCGTAGTGAAATGGTGCCCTGGAAATGGGTGCTAATTATTTCAAGTTATTTAATGGACCGTACCTCAGAAAATAGCTCTCCAACTGCTATTAAACTTGTGATAACATTAAGAACCGCTATGAATAGATGGTAGGCAAATGCAGGCATCAGCCATTGTGTTTGGAGCTGCAGAAAGAAGAAAATAGTTTGTAGGAATGGAAAGTATGGACTTACCCTTGAAGAATACAGAGAATAGAGGATCAGGCCGTGAGAACAACATCCACCAACTAGGAAGCAGATAAATGCGATTTTCGCTGAAAATTTCAAAATTGTTATTTTGGCATTGTTCCGCAGTGCGCCACGCCGATCAAGAAGACAGTGATGAAAAGATCGTAGGTAAATGCAGGCATCAGCCATTGTGTTTGGAGTCTGCTTCTGCGTCTTGCAGAGCGTCTGCATCCGTCTGCGTCTCCACAAGGCGGAGTGTCTGCGTCTGCCTGCGTCTCCACAGGGAAAAGCGTCTGCGTCTGTCTGCGTCTCTACAAGGCAGAGCTCCTGCGTCTGTCTGCGCCTGTCTGCGTCTCCACAAAGCAGAGCGTCTGCGTCTGTCTGCATCTCCACAAGGCAGAACGTCTTCATATATCTGCGTCTCTACAAGGCAGAGCGTCTTAGTCTGTCTGCGTCTCCACAGTGCAGAGCGTCTGTGTCTGTCTACTTCTCCACAAGGCAGAGCGTCTGCATCTGTCTGCGTCTCCACAGGGAAGAGCGTCTGCGTCTCTACAAGGCAGAGAGTCTGCGTCTCCACAAGGCAGACCGTCTGCATCTGTCTGCGTCTCCCCAAGGCAGAGCGTCTGCGTTTGTCTCCGTCTGTCTGCATCTGTCTGCGTCTTCACAAGGCAGAGTGTCTGCGTCTGTCTGCGTCTCCACAGTGCAGAGCGTTAAGAATGGTTTTAAAATCGTGGAGACGCAGAGACGCAAGAAATTAACTCGTTTTTGATTTATTTAGGTAACAACAACAACAAAAAAGAAAAGTGGTATTCGTAATGGTAAGCGCACGCTCCACCAATAAAGGGTCAAAGAACAACAACTCTCTAATTATTTTGCGGTTTTTTTTGCATGAATAACCAACTCCTACGCTAAAAAATGATCAACATCAAAATGTAGATATGATTTTTCATACTGATTTTGTATGTACATATGTATTTGTGTACAATAATTGTTTACCTTCACGTGCTTAAACTCTAGAATCAAAGAACGGATCGACTCATCTGATTCATCTTGTTTTTTGTTTAAAAACATTTTTTTTGGTTCAGAAAGGTTTTTTTTTTGGTTTTTTTTGAACTGGCAAAGTTTTTCGATGGCTATTAGCCATTTGACTGCGCCAAAATGTGCCCTGTAATGTTTTCGGCAAATTTTTGGTTATTAGCCGTCCGTTTTGGGGTATAATGTATGCCAAATGATTTTTATTGGAACAAGCTGCGAATTTGACAGCTTGGGCGCGATCAATGCGTCAAGGATGGCTAATTGCCATATAGTGTCTATATTTGAATCATATCGTGCATTTTTGCATCCTGTACTCGAGATTATATAGCGTCCAATGAACCACACGGACACTATATGCATCCCCCGCATTTCACCTATGTAAAAGCCACGACACCCACCCTAAATCTTACCCGTAGTGTTCACAGACTCCTCATAAAGATACCAGGGAAAAATAGACCATCCAAACGCAAAAACGGCAACAGTGGCACAAATTCCAAAGACTGCACAGAAAGACGCCACGTATTTGATATGTACACCACCGAAAACTCGAAATCGGTCCGCGTTCTCGTCGAATTCCATTTGGCAGAGAGACACTGGCAATTTTCAAATTTTTGTCAGAAAGTGGCGAAAAACAACGAGGGTGGTCAAAGAGAAAGGAGAGTTAAGGGAAAACAAATCTGAGTAAAAGCTGTTATGAGCTAGACGTGAAAATGAGCATGGTTTGAATGAAATAAAAATGAATGAAGAGTGCATGAGGCATGAGAAGAGAGAGAGAGCTCTCCGCGAGATAAGCAATCTTTGTCACTACACTGCCACGGGCAACAGGCGTGAAAAAAAGAAAGAGAGAAGGAGAGAGAGAGGTGGAGAGAGAGGTGTGGTGAAACACTTTTTGAATTGAAGACGTCAATTTTTAGTCATTGGTGGGAAAATAACAGAGCAGGGTACATTTTCACCATTTAGAAGCCAGAGGAAGACGGAAAACGAAAAACAGACAAAGTTTAGCTCTGCAAATTTCAAAATTTCGGTCAATAGGGTTACGGTAATTTTAAAGGCACTTACTTAAAAAATTTTTCCCTTTTTTGCATTTTTTCTAGTGATAAAAATGACTTTTTTTTCTCAAATTACGGCACGATTGTCGCAAAAGTCTTCTCAGAATTGGTGATTAATCGGGAATCGGAAATCGGTAAGTGATAAACGGAAATGTGGGTCGGAGTCGGAACAAAACAGAATATGTACACTATCAGAATGAAATACATACGAGCCGGTCAGAATGGTTCTAACTGTGATAATCAGAAATTTGGATTTAAATTGCTTTTATTTAATCACAACAAAAGAAAACCAAAAAAAAAAACAAAGAAATTCAATTTTAATCCTGACTATCCGCCTTTTTGTGAAAACTTGAAAAAAGGTCGATCGATGGACTTATTTTGATGAAGTCATTATCCCAGAGGACAATCGTAGTATCCTATCTATTGTGAAAAAAAAGGAGCTGAATGCATGCTAGAAGGCAACGCGCCCTATCGCTTGTCTGTGTCTCCACAATGCAGAGCGTTTTGCCAAGTCGCTAGACGCGTGGAGACGCAGAGACGCAAGAAAACACTAGCTGAACACCTTTTGATCCTCACAATCAGAATCTATAACATTTTTATACATTAAAATGTATTCAGTCACAAGCAAAGACGTCAACAAATACGTTTTCTTGGAAAATCCCGAAATCTTAATCATAGTGGGAAGAAGTCAAGAATGATTTGATGCTCTCGGAATTTTGATCGTCGTCCGTCCTCCGTTTATTCTGAATTGTTCTCAAATTTCCGTTTGCCACTCACCCATTCTTGGTTAATCAGCGATTTTAAGAACCGTAATTTGAGTGAAAAAGTCATTTTTTACAAAAAAAACTGCAAAAAAATAAAAAATAAATGTTTTTTTTGTCATGCACCTTTAGAATTACCGTAACCTTTTTGACCGAAAATTTGGAATTTCATTTAATTTTTTACGAACAAAATTAGAGTCAAAAAAGCATTTTTCAAACAGAAAAAATTTTGAAAAAAAATTATGAAAAAATTGTTTTCGTCATTTTTTACCGAACTTTGAATTGTGTTTTTTTGAGCACATTTTGAGTCAAATAGTAATTTTTAACAAGAAAATATTGCAAAAAAGCAAACAAATGCAGAAGAATGAAAAAAAAAATGTGTTTGGTATTTTTTTCGTTATGCGCCTTTAAAATTACCGTAACTTTTTTGACCGAAAATTTGGAATTTTCATAGCTAAATTAAATATTTAATTTTTTTTTCTTTTTTTTATGAACAAAATTAAAGTCAAAAAGGCATTTTTCAAACAGAAAAAAAAAATTTAAAAAATTTTTACCAAAATTTGAATGGTTTTTTTTAGCACATTTTGAGTCAAACAGTCATTTTGCAACCAGAAAAAAATTTCAAAAAATGAAACAAAAAAGCAAAGAAATGAAAAAAATAAAATGGTTTTGGGAAATTATTTCCGTCACGCGCCTTTAAAATGACTATCCCTTTCGACCGAAATTTTTTATTTTTCTTAGCTAAATTAAATATTTAATTATGATTATTTTTTTTTATGAATGAACAAAATTAGAGTCAAAAAGATAATTTTCAAAAAAAAATTTTTTTTTGGTAATTTTTTTCGTCATGCGTATTTAAAATTACCGTGGTAAAAATGATGAACTCTTCAACTTTTAACATTATTTTTGAAGAATGCGACGCTACATTTACACATCATCATTGCTTTTTCGGCTCAAGTTAATTATTTTTATTTTCGTGTTTTTTTTTACAAATTTGACAACACCTCATTTCTAAAGACCAGCTGAAAATGAATACTCATTTGCATGTGTCACGGCTGATTTTTGAGCTGAAATCAGAAAACAGGTGAAAAGTAGCGTCTAAATACGGTATTTTATTTCAATGGCGGCAAAGTAAAAATGTTTGTTTTTCATGATGAGCTCCAGGTATGGCGAAAATCCCAAAATAAATTATTTCATTTTTTTAGTTTAGTTTACAATTAGTTTACTTTAAAAATTTCAGCCACTAGGTGAATGGGGAATACATATGTGTCTAAAATTAATTGGAAATGTAATAATAATAATAATAATAATATTCGAAGGTGATCAACAACAAGGGGGAAATACAATTTTTCCCCCACCCCACACCCTTTTTTTTCAACACGAACAGATAGCCATATACTGTGATATTAGGGCTAATTAGAACAAAAAATAATTCAAATTCTCTCAAAAAAGAAGAGAGAAAAGTGCAAAGCGAAAATAAAATTTCAGAGAAGAAATGAATGTAAAGGAGGAGATTCGCCTGGGTTGGTTGCACACCGAAAACGGGGGAAATGGAAGCAGGAAAAATGAAGAAATTAATTGAAAAACCTGCATGATTTTGTTGCGTCAGCCGAGGCGATTGGATTGACAAATGAGAAAAGGAACAAAAGAAAAAATTAAAAAATCCTGGGAATTTTTGGTTGACATAAAAAAATAAGATTTATTTATTTACGCCAGAATTCTTGTTGTCGCAAATGAAAGCTAGGCGACAAATTTTTTATAATTGTTAGGTTACATATATGATCTAACTATAAATTATTTTTTTTTCTTGCTTCTTAAATCTAAGATCTCACTCTGTGCTTGAGGTCAGAAAATACAAATTTCTAATTTGTCATGATGTTGTTGACAAGCTTTTTTTTTAAATTGATTTAGTAAAATTTTAAAAATTAAGAGTTTTCTGATGGCACATAATTTTAGACCAAAAAAATTTTAAACCAAAAAAAAATTTTTTTTTTACAAAACAAATTTTTTTCCTTCATAACTCCATATTATGTCTAAAAAATGTATTGACACTAAAAACATTATTTCCGTAAGGTTTAGGTCAATTAGACAATTTTAAACAGAGTTACAACACTTTGGGTATCAGGGTCCCTTTGAATCAGCCGATGGGGACTCTGATACTAAAATTGCTGTTACTCGGCTTAAAACGGCCTAATCGACCCAAAATTAGGTGTAATCATACTTTCAGTGTTGATACTTTTATGAATTTCATGCTTTAAAGTTTTTGAAAAAATTTTTGATTTTGGTTTTGGGTCCAAAATTTTGGAAAATTTAAAATTTTCGAAAAATCTAAAATTGAATAAATTGAATAAATTTATTCTAGGACGTTTGTTAGCAACATTACGAGTATGCTTAAATTTTCTGTGTGAACGTTTACGCTCCAAAAATCCTCTATACGGCAAAACCAAGGCTAATGACAATTTTCCTAGACATTTCTTAACGGACTACATACATATAAAAATGTTTTTTGGTTTGAACAAAGTATCAAGCTCCTATATAATGCCAAAGTACTTGGTAACATCATTAGACAGTCTGTTGAGACCGATACAACAGCCTGCGAGCAGTGAACCAAAAAATAAGCGGAAAATGACAATAAACAATCTACAGACTCTAGGCAAACTGTTTATGGTTACCAGGCTAGGGAAAACATAAATTTAAAAAAGAGAAAAACAAAGAGAGCTCCAAACAATTAAAAACTTTCGATAGCCACTTAACGTCGCGCGAAGAAAATATCTAGAATTCAACGCTCGTTCTGTTCTTTCTCACACTTTGAAGCGGTTCGGTTCATTTCGCGTTTGGAGCAAAGAATGAACGGAAAAGGGCACTGAGGAGGTGTACTTTGTGCAAAGCGTGAACTCTAAATGCTTTAATGGGCAGGTGCTTATTATTGCTCTTCATAGACGACAGACACTTTGTCGATTCAATCCGTTCAGTGATGTGAACCTGATCACTGAGCAGATCAGACCACGCAAATTAGAAATTCAGTTGTGTTCAACCAACCAACTTACTTCCATACTTTACATATCTTACATATCCTGGTCCATTCTCTGCGTCTCCACAGCGCAGAGCTTTAGCTAAACGCATCGAGACGCAGAAACGCAAGAAATATAGTCGCCTTACATACCTTACCTACCTTTTCCTGTGTCTATCTACGACAGAGCTAGGTTGGGCCTATCTGGAGCTGTCTGCAAATGAGCTGGAGCTATCTGAGACTGTTTTCCGCAGTCTACGGTTGTCATGCGTCTATATGCGACTAGCCTGGGTCTATCAACTATTGCCCTGGCTCTATCTACGGCTAGCAGAGGTATATATGGCTGGTCTGGGTTTTATCTTACCTACCTGACCTATCTTACATACCTTATATACCTCACTTCCTTACTCATAGCGTGCTACGGCAAACGCGCTCTATCCGATTCTCTGCGTCTCCACAGTGCAGAACGCTCAGCTAAATGCGTTTTACCGCATTCTCTGCATCTCCACAGTGCAGAACGCTCAGCTAAATGCGTTTTACCCCATTCTCTGCGTCTCCACAGTGTAGAGCATTTCGCTGAACGCTCTCTATCGCATTCTCTGCGTCTCCGCAGTGTAGAGAGTTTAGCTGTACGCGCTCTATTGCATTCTCTGCATATCCACAGCGCAGAGTGTTAGCTGTACGCGCTCTATAGCATTCTCTGCGTCTCCACAGTGTTGAGCATTTTGCTGAACGCGCGCTATTGCATTCTCTGCGTCTCCACCGTGTAGAGCGTTGAACTAAAAGCGTGGAGACGCAGAGACGCAGAGACGCAAGAAAGGAAGTTGTGCTTGGCGGGAAATGTGAAATTCAAAAAGAAAATTCTAGTTCCTGTTTGAAATCTAATTGCCAGGTATTGACATAATGTTTCCTAAAAATATAGACATTATCAATAGCATAATCACAACTAAATACATGTATTAGGCGACTAGAAAAGGCAAAAAAGTGATTAGTTAGGTGAAAACGGGCAGATTGGCGTGCTCGTTTTCCGATAATTGGATTCGGCGGAAAATTGCAGCTGCATGAACTTTACCGCTAGAAATGTGTCTTGTCATTATTACTGTGGGCGTGTCCTTGCGTAGTTTCTGCTATGAAGTACTTTTTGTGTTTTACAATTTTTATTGAATAAAAAAAGAAAAAAAAAGTGTTTGGTTCTTGAGAGAAAATAGGCCCGGATGTGAAGAGAGTTGAGACATGAAAGCAGATCGGATAGGAAGTTTTTTGACACCCGTTCTGAGATTGAAAGATATTGGCAATTTCCGGACGTCGTCATCGTCAACGGCTACAAATTTCTATTTCTAGAAGACGACGTGGAAGGATGAGATTAGTTTCGCTCTCGAGACAAGTAGTACCACCAGTAGAACACTGAAAACGAAAAAAAATTATGGTGTTCCCTTTCAGCGTCAGAAATTTTTGGCAGCGGGTCCGCTAATTGCCGAGCAAAAATCTGCCTGGGGCGGCTGATGGACGATGAACAGCTAAAGGGCAGCTGATGAGCAGCTGATGGGCATCTGGTGGGCATCTGATGGGCAGTCAATGAGCAGCTCTTGGGCAGCTGATGGGCAGCTAATGGGCAGCTACCCGGCAGCTACCCGGAAGCCAATCGGCAGCTACCCGGCAGCTACCCTGCAGCCACTCGGCAGCCAGTCGGCAGCTACCCGGCAGCCAGTCGGCAGCTACCCGGCAGCTACCCGGCAGCCAATCGGCAGCTACCCGGCAGCTACCAGGCAGCCAGTCGGCCGCTACCCGGCAGCCAATCGCCAGCTACATGGCAGGTACCCGGCAAACTGCCAAAAATTCCCCTTGCCTACCATTAAACGCCGCAAACATTGCTGGGAACGC
Organism: Caenorhabditis japonica; assembly: GCA_963572235.1. NCBI lineage: Eukaryota > Metazoa > Nematoda > Chromadorea > Rhabditida > Rhabditidae > Caenorhabditis > Caenorhabditis japonica. The sequence goes on along the minus strand of OY754343.1, from coordinate 16,271,705 downwards.
CTTGGCTGCAAACGAGTCCACTCTGGCTCCCATATCAGCGGACGCCTCTCGTGAGCTGTTGTTTTTCCAGCTGATACCATTTCCGTTCTGCTCGCCACTGAAAGAGAAAATAAAAAATTGTTATTTTGGCACGGGAAATTGCATTTTCGATCCTTTTTGTCAAATTGGATGGAACAGTGGAAAAATAATAATCTTTGAACCTTTGGTGTATGAGGTCATAAGCGGAAAATATGTATGTACATATGCGACACTTTTTTTTCGACATTTTGCACATTTACTCAGAATTTCAATGCAGCTGAAGCTGAACTTTTCATTTCCTTTTTTTTTTGAGTTCTCCTTTTTTGGTAAACATGATCGAAAACGGATTCTGGTCAGCAAATGGGCAAAAAATGGGCAGCTAGTGGGCAAGTTGCCAAAATTTGCGCAACTCACCTAATATTGTACAGCTCCTCGTCATCGTTATTGTTCATCGTGTAGCGCAACGAGTTGCACTTGGAAGTGCACGAGTTCTTCCTGAAACTCACAGGACGATCACTGAAAGACACACTTCCCATTTTCTCTACACCCTCCGCAACCACTCACTTTCTAATGGTACCGCCGGCGATAGCCCTCTGGAATTTGATTCTTCTCGACCTTCGCTTTATTTCTGTAATCTTGTCCACAAATCCGACAACAGCCAACTCGACGAGCGAGAAGAAGATGAACGCGACGCACACGAAAAACCAGAGATCTATAGCCTGGAGAAAAAACGATGTATGTTTTAGTCCGTAAAAACAGAACGACTTACCTTAACAAAAGATACACGTGGCAAATTTTTGACAATGTTACCAAACTGAAACGTTAGCGCCATTAGCGATGAGACGCCAAGGGTGATTCTGGCGGGAAGAGCTCGTGTGTCAATCCAGAACGCGATCCAGGAGATGAAGACGGAGAGGTAGGTGGGTAGGTACATTTGCAGCACATAGTATCCGTAGAGGCGTTTGAATCTGGAATCACGTTTGGGTTTAGAAAGGGTAGGGCAAGGGTGGGGCAAGGGATATGGGAAAGGTAGGGCAAGGACAGGACAAGGATCAGGCACGGGCGGGAAAAAATTTTAACAAAACTACGGTACGGGTATCGCAAGGGTATAACAAGAATATGGCAAGGGCAAGGGCAAGGGTAGGACAATGGTTGGGCATAGATTAAAAACGGATATGCTAAAGGCAAAGCAAAGGTTATACACCGGTAGGAAAAAGCTTAGAGACTGATTTGGTAAGGGTATGGCACGGGTACGACCAGGGGTGGGACAAAAAAAAATTTCCACAAAAAAAAAACTTTTTTTGTCCCCAAAAAAAGTAACCGAAAAAATTAACAAAAAAAATAAATAATTTTTGTCCCCAAAAAAAATTCAAAAAAAAAAAAACAAAAAAATTCCAAAAAAAAAAAAACGTATTTCTGCCAATTAAAAATACATTTTCCAAGTTTTTGTTGAAAATTAGAGGTTTTTGTCAATTCGGAGCATATACCGACTAACTATAAGTTTTTGCCTAAAACCGGAATTTTTTTTTCGCCTCCGTGGCTCTAAAAAAATTTTTTTTTTCTCACCCAAAAAAAAAACCCCCGAAAAAACAAAAAAAATCGAAAAAAAAAATTTTTTTTTGGTTCTACCCCTGGGTACGACATTTCGGACATGACGCGGGCATGGCACGGGTGTGTCACAGATTTGATTTCCGGACAAGAGTGTGGACCGGTAAGGATGATGAAAAAATGTCCTGGAAACGGGTATGAAAAGAATATGGCCCAGATACGGTGATGGTTAGACAGTATCGTGTTTTGAATCGACTTGCGACATGAGAACGCGAGACTCCGCCCACTTTTTTGTGGGCGACCACGCCAACACAGTGATATTTGAAGAGACGCAGACAGAACGGCACAAATAAGTGGGCGGAGTCTCGCGTTCTCATGTCGCAAGTCGATTGAAAACACAATAATATAACAAGGATATGTCTCGGCTTTGTCACGGGTATGGAGATGACAGAAAACGGTAATGGCAAAAAAAATGACACGGTATGGAAAGGGTATGAAACGGGTATGCCACGGGTATGGCCATGACAGCTAGACAAATTCATGGAACGGGTATGACAAGAGTTAGGCACAGGTATGACAAGGGTTCGACACGTTTAAGACAATGGTTTTGCACTGACAAGGCACGGGTATGAAATGGCTATGGAACGGGTCAGACGAGAGTAGGGCACGGGACACGACCATGGCAATCTTACCTGAACGTGACCTTCAACTGGTCCCACATTCCAGCAGTGTACTCGTTAGACGTTTTTCCCCAGGTCACATTATAAAACTGAAAATCTGGCAAGCGAAAATCTTCTGGCGGCGGCATTGTCACAGGAGCCCACTGTTGCCAATTCAGCCTTACTTCAGCGATATTATACGAGTACGACTCGAAGACAAGATGACACTCTTGAGCATCAATCGGAAACCGGGACAGTTCGAAACTGCACGGCGCGGACACTTGGACTCGGTAGTTGAGCCAGACAGTGCCTGAAATGATGGAATATTGTCCATTCGCGAAGAAAGCAAGTGCGCTCCACAAAACTTAGTACTTCGTGGATTTCATTTTCGTCGCCAAATTATTTCATTTCACGTTGAAGTTACACGTGAATTGAAATAATTTGGCGACGAAAATGAAATCCACGAAGTACTAAGTTTTGTGGAGCGCACTTGCTTTCTTCGCGGATGGACAATATGTATTTACAATAACTAAGGTTGTTTGACTCACCATTTGGATAAATAATAAGAAGAATGTTGGAAGCAGGGGATTTGTGTACTTGGGTGCTCTTGCTGTTTACAAAACACACGTTAGGCGTCCATAACCGCTCGCTTACGTAACTATCCAGCGACAAGTTTGTTTTGCAGGAGATGTTCCTTTAATTTGACACCTTTGTACGTACTTGTGATGGATGGTCGATTGCTTACCGATATTCGAGCCGCGGATCTTCCCACACTTGACTGAACCAGACGTCAGCGATGAACGAGCTCGAGATTTCCGATATTGAGGAGATGTCCTGTTGGAACAAAATAAGCATGTAAACAAACGGAATGGAATAGACTAGACTATGCATATCCCCAAATATGTATGTCATGTTTGGTCATGGCTGGCCTGGCTGGCATCATAGGCTTTTAAAGATTAGGAAATTCCAGGGGGGGGGGGGCTTTTCACGGGCCTGGGTCTGGCACGGATCTGGCACGGATATGGCACGGATCTGGCACGGGTCTGGCACGGATTTGGCAGGGGTCTGGCACGGGTCTGGCACGGATCTGGCACGGATCTGGTACAGATCTGGCACGGGTCTGGCAAGGGTTAGACACGGGTAGGACAATAGTATGGCACGCGTAGGACAAAGATATGACAAGGGTATCAAATGGTTGTACCTGCACGGTAAGTTCCACACTGACTTGCACAGAGTTGTTTGACGGCACCATCGTTTTGTCATAATCTTGGAGGAGATCCTGAAAGTTGATCTGAGTTGAGCTTTGTTTGTTTTGGGTTGTTTTAAGTACAAGGCTAGGCTAGGTTAGACACCTACTTACTTACTTAGTCACCCCGCTGGATTATGATTGCTTGGCAGGCTGCCAACCAGACTAAACATAAAAGCCAACCACTTACCGTCAAAATACTCTTTCTATGATTGGAATTGTATTCGCAAAGCGGTGGATCCGAAGACGCCGTCACTTTGGCCTCTTTTGCCAGTGTCGAGATGAGCAACAAGTAGATGACATCGTGTAGCATTCTGCGACAAATCAATAGGCGAAATTTCGGACAAAACAAAAAACGAAAAGAGTAGGAGAAGGAGCGGCTCGACTAGAACGCAGGATTCGTAGACCATTGAATTATGGCGGTAAACGAGAAGGCGTAGAACAAAGGAGATAGAACAACAAAAAAAAGGAGAAAAGAAATGGGGTTAGTCTGATTTGACGGGGTGGGGTGGCTGCAGAACTTTCTCAATTTTCTTTGTGGTCCTCCCGATAAACAGCACCATAATCAGGTTAGACGACAATTTTGGTTCAAACTAGCCGGATTTGAAAAGAGGAGAAGGCGTGGAATTTGAATTAATTACCGGGTTTTTAAAAGGGAGAAAAACGCAAGCACATTGAAAAATAGAAGCCGTTTCTAGTCAGTTCAATGTTTGGCTTCTTATGTTCGAAAAATTGAAATTTGGGTTTCCGAATGACATCAATCTGAGACAATTAGATGCGTAGAAAATAAAATTGAAAACAAAAAAAGGGACAAGGGGTGGAGTTTAGACGAATTCGTATAATTGACAGGTTTCAAGGGAAAGTATATGAATTTCGAAGAATTTTATGATGAGGAAGTGGCTATTGGGTGTACGTATGCGAAGAATTTGAATTGAACAGAATTGCTCAACTATTTCTTTTCCGATTTGAAGTACAAACATCGCCAAACAAGTTAATCCAGAAAAGCACACAAACCGATTTGATTGGCCTCGTGGGAAAACGGAACAGGAAAAAGGGCGAGGAGCGCAAACTTCTTTCACGAAAGTGCGCTCTGTTGAACTCTTGGCAGCACGCCGATTTACATATATGTAAACGACGAGGCAAGGAGAGACGCAGGCGCGAGACAGCGCTGTAACGCGACGAGACGAGACGACACTCAGACACGAGACAGCGTTGCCAGGCGACGCAACCGCAGCGCGGCGGGCTTTTCGTTTGAACGATAGGACTGGGCGTCTAGCCTCTGATATACTCGGTATAAAACGCTGATAACTCGCTCCAATTGAACAATGAATTTCACATGCATTTGGAGTGAGGTTTAGAGAAATCAGAGCAAAACATCGGCCACGGTCTCTCAGTTTTCTGCACTCTCTCGTCGCCAACGTGGCCGCGTTCACCACTGTGCGAAGGGAGCGCATTTGCAGCGCTCCGTACTGAGAATAGGTAGTTAGACTCTAATAGGCATGTACCCTCTGACAGCCCTGCAGCCTCCTATAGCCCGTCACCCCATATTAAACCAGAGACCCAAAAAACATAAAATCGGAGCGAAAATGAAAAAGAACGAAACAAAAAAGAAAAAAGACAGGCGAAACAAGAAACTAATGATTAATCCTGCCTGCCCTTCTTATGTATTTCTTTTTCTTCGCTCCTCTGAAAATGACATTGTGGTGCATGAGCAACAAGTTGGTGTGCTCTTCCTCCTTTTCTACTCGATTCAATAAACTTTGAAGAAGTGCGTGAGGAAGAACACGAAATTGAGTTTTTCAGGTATTTAGTTATAGTCGGCGAATACATCATCAACCTCGCTCTACTGCAAATTGCCTGTAAAACAGTGTTGCACTTGCAAGATTAACTCGAATTCCAGTTTGTATCCTTATTTTTAACGGAAAATGACGTATCCACGACGAATTGCAGGTAAAATTTGATTTTTCGTTTCAAAATAGGCGCACTACACTGTTGAAAATTGAAAAGTGCCGTAGAGCGAGACTGATGATGCATTCGCCGAGTATATGTATTTTTGGCCACCGTGAAGACCTAATACGTGTAAATAATCTCAGAGAGTCGCTACTCAGTAAATAACCTAAAGTGTGTGCACTTTTCTGAAAACACGAGTTCAAAAAAAACTTGAAAAGCATCAATAACCAAGGCAAACGCGAGTAGTGATATTTTGGCGCTGGGACGTTTCGAAACCTGCCACTTCGAAACTAGGACGTTTCGAAACTTTAGTGCATTTTTAGTGGTAAATTTTCCGGTAAATTTTTAAAAATTCTCCGAATACCTGTAAAAGCTTCGATAGCTACTTTATCCTTGCCCGAAATTCGTCAATAGTGCAAACACGGCGCCGAAAAATAGTACTAAAGTTTCGAAATGTCCCAGTTTCGAAACGTCCCAGAGCCTATATTTTTTAACCCTATGATTCAAAATGTTAGAAAGTAAAGGTAAAATTGAAAAAAACCACCAAATTCTAGTGAAAAAGTGGAATAATTAAGCCAAGAACATTTTGGAAACAAAAATTTTTTTCAAAAAAAAAAAAAAAAAATTTTTCTTTGTATTTATTTGAGTTTGTTTGTTCTGGAAACCTGTGAAATAAAAATGTATCACGCTAACCTCTTGTGTATGAGACCACTTGTCTATAAGGCCAGCTTGAAGGGGAGCGCGTTGCCACCATGTGAGTGCGCAGCCATCAAAACGGCCTTATACACAAGTAGCTATACAGGGTGGCCGATAAGTATAGGACGTTTTGAAAGTGCTCCCATTTTTTCAATTTGAGGATTTTTCGAGAACAACCTTTATTAAACAACAAAAAATAAGCAGAAAATTTGATTTTACAAGAGAATTTCGAAGTTGGATCCACGAGCTTTGACACAGGCTCTCAAACGTTTCTTCACCGAATTGACAGTGCGCCGCAGGTATCCGTCGTCGATCGAAGCCCATGCTACCTCGAGAGCGGCCTTCAAGTCATCGACAGTAGCAAAAACTTTTCCCGCGATCTTCCCTTCCAACATGCCCCAAACGCTGAAATCCATCGGATTGAGATCCGGGCTGGAAGCAGGCCACAAGTTCTTGTCCAGGAATCCAGGGAAATGCGCCTCCAAGACGGCCAATGTCGATCTCGAGCCATGGGACGGTGCCCAGTCTTGTTGAAGGATAAATGGACCACCAGCAAAGTGCCGTCGAAGAATTCGAACCGTCGAAGACGAAATTTGAAGGCGTCGAGCGATCTCAGCACTTCCGAGGCCTCTCTTGAACAAGAGTTCAATGGAAGGACGATGAGGAGAACTTTTCATAGCTCGGCGATATGGAGAAGTGAGAACAAATGACTGAGAAGCTTACTTATATAGTCTCTGGACTTTCGAAAAGTTTCGAAATTTTTCGAAAATATCCCTTGGCACCGTGCCAGGGAACGCTGAAAGCGAGCGTCCTATACTTATCGGCCACCCTGTATATGATGTTTTCTCACAGATGAAAAAGAAACAAAAGGTCTTGTACACAAAAAATTAGGGTGTTCACGGAAATTAGTGGTTTATTTTGGATACAAAATTGTGAAAAAAAATTTTTTGAAAATTTTTTTTTGAAAATCTCGAGATACAGAGCACAAAAATGTGTTGAATGCCTAGAACCTAATTACTGACACCATATTTCAAATAAAAACAAACAAAATAAAAACAAAAATTGAAAACAGAAGAATCTGGAAATTGGAAAGAATCGGAAACCCCTCCCTATTCCGAGAAGAACGAGAAGTAAGCAAGAGGTCGTTTTTCAGATGGAATTAAGCCTTGCGAAGAGGAAAAAAAAACGAGAAAAAAAGCGAGAAGAAGTGAGTCCGTCCGGCCGGGTTATGATGTGATGACGTTGCGATTCTGGAGCGAAACGACGACGAAAAAAGAAAGAAGAAAGAAGAAGAAAAGGAGAGCGTTCGTTTCCGAATTTGACACTTTTCTCCTTTCTTGCAACACACACTCTCCTTCCCGCTTTCTTCCCCTCACCGGCTGTAAGAAAGAGGAAAAAGTGAATAATAATTCTTACTCTGGCTCCTTTTTTTTTGGCTAACCACTCGGTGTGGGTGTTGGTCCCCCCGTCTTTTTGTTCGAAATTTGGAACATTTACCGTTTTTATTTTGTTACAGGGGTGGGACCCAATGTCTAAGTTTTCGTTTCAAATAATAGTTTTTTGTCAATTCGGATCATATACCGATTAAGTTTTTGTCATAAACCGGAATTTTTTGAGCTTTTTTTTTGAGCCAACTCCCTATCAAAAAAAAAATAATAAATTGTTTGTCTCGCGCGCATTATCAAATAAAACAAAACAAAATGTTTTGTTCCACCCAAAAAAAAATCCTGAAAAAACATAAAAAACTGAAAAACAATTTTTTTTGGTCCCTCCCCTGCTTTGTTAGTAAACTCTCTCAGAACAATTGGAATGAAAAAACTAGAAAAATTAAGATAAATCTGCCAAAAAGTCGAGTCTGACCTGTCTATCAGAAACTACCGGACTATTAGAAGCTACCTTTAGCTTTGATGGCAAAAGGAACATGATCAGTAGTCAGCAATATAAATAAATGATAGTAAGAAAAACAGATTTTTAGGAAATAAAATCTCACTGCTCTTTTTTTTAAAGATTCCTTTTTACCAATCAAAAATTCAGACATTTTTTCTTGTTTTTGCCATGGCAAAAACGTGAGAAAGGCCTAGTTTGCAACAAAAACGTAAAGCTTTTCCCTAGACCTTCAATCATCAAAAATTAATAAGGTAAATAAAAGCAATCACTTCAAGGAAGTGAAATAAAAAAATTAAAAATAAAAAAAAAAGGCCAGCGGTAATGAGGCGTGTGTGTTTGAGCAGAGTAAAGCAGAGCAACATTTTACCAGATTCGTGGTGTCCCGGGGGATGGGACAGCCTGTGTAATCGAGTAATGAAAGGAGAGAGGAGCAGGAAAGGATTATTGCCAGTTTAACGCTTTCCAGAGAGGGTGTAAGCAACAATGTGTTGGATGAAGGCTTGGATGAAGGCTTGGCAAGTTGCTTCAAAGGGCAATATAAGGGGAGACGGAAACGGTGGAAAAAAGGAGGCGGAAGGCGATAAATGTGGCAAAATTTTTTTTTTTCAAATTTTTTTTCAAAAATTTTGTCTTTTTTTGTACTTGAAAAATGACTTTTTTTTTTCAAGATTTGCTCACAAAAACAAAAAAGTATCAAACGATTCAATTTAGCTGTGAAAATTCGAAATTTCGGTCAACAGGGATACTTTAAGCTTAAAGGCGCATGACGAAAAAAAACAATTTTTTGCTGTTTTTCTGAGCCTTTTTGATTAAAATTTTGCTCATAAAAACAGGCAGATAGTTAAATTGTGTGTTTAACTCTGAAAATTCAAAATTTTCGGTCAAAAATGTCCTGAAAAAATTTTTTTTTTCAATTTTTGTCCTTTTTTTTTAACTTTTTGACTCAAGTTTTGCTCACAAAAACAAGAAAATACCAAACGATTCAGTTTAGCTGCAAAAATTCAAAATTTCAATCAAAAAAGATACGGTAATCTTAAAGGCGCATGACAAAAATAAAAATTCAAAAGTTTTTTTTTCAATTTTTTTGCTGTGTTTCTACGCCTTTTTGTCTCAAATTTTGCTCATTAAAGACAAAATATTATAAAAAATTTAGTTACATTAAGAAAACACCAAATTTTCGGTCAAAAATGTCTAGAAATTTTTTTTCTTTCAATTTTTTTTCCAAAATTTTTTCCTTTTTTGTACTTGAAAAATGACTTTTTGACTCAAATTTTGCTCACAAAACAAAAAAGTTGTTAATAATTCAATTTAGCTGTGAAAATACCAAAATTTCGATCAAAAGGAAGGATACGGTATTTTTAAAGGAGCATGACGAAAAAAATTTCCAAAAAATTTGTTTTTTTCAATCTTTTATTTTCATTTTCAGACTTGTTTGCTCTTCAGGCTTGCTATTAGAACAAATAAAACACAATGCAATCAAAAAAGGAAGAGAAGTGATTTTGAATTGGAAAATGGGCGGTGAAAAACTGCAGGAATTGTGTGTTAAAAAGAAAGTGTCTGGTGTTATGCACGGTCAATTTGCATCCAGAAAAGGAATGTTTCTGTGTTTTTGTGCGTGTCTTGCACGGAAGTGCAAGAAAAGACAAAAGACACACCCAAAAAATGACCAGAGGACGAGGAAATGACAAAAAAAATGAACCCACCAACTTTCATACATACATACATACATACCGCATGAATAATAAAGTCACTACAGTCTATTTTCGTCTTAAAATTTTTTCGTTGGTCGTTTCTATGACAAAACGCCTTCCTAGAACCTAGTTTGACACCTTTTCATTCTCTCGTGGTCCTCCTCCTCCCGAACCTAAATTAGCCCACTGCCTATTGCTCTTTGATTTTTAGCTTGTTGTTTTCTTTCTAATTTGTCACCAACATTCAGGCAGCAACAGTAATGACACAATTGAGCAAAAAGTGGTTGAGCAAAGAGCAACGCACTACGACACTCCGCTCGAACGGGGGCAGTATTATCGGTTCTTTTATGAGGTTAATTAGATTTGTTTGGGTCAAAGATGAATAAAGGTTGAAAATAAAGCAAGAAAAAATCGTAGACAGATAAAAACTTTTTTTAAACTATAACTGAAATATCGATTAAAAAAAAATTTTCGGAAATTTTTTTTGGAAATTTGTTTATTTATAAATATAATATTTTAGTTCAAAAAGCTCAAAAGACGCTCTGAAAACGAGGCAAACAATGCCCAAAAACTCACGGACAAGCTCAGAGAAATTTAGACTGAAATATCCCTTTTCAAAAAATTTTCGAAAAAATTTTCTGAAAAAAAAATTTTTTTTTGGTGTTTAATATTTCGGCCCTAAAAACTCAGAATTGCTTTCAAAACGTAGAAAATAATTTAAAAAATTACACAAAAAAACGTGAAAAACAATGTTCAAAAACCCAAAAACCAGCTCAGAAAATCTTAGACTGAAATATCGATTTTCAAAAAATTTTCGGAAAACTTTTCTGAAAAGATTTTTTTTTTTGGAATTTTAACATTTCAGTCCAAAAAGTTCAAAAATTGTTTTTAAAACGTGGCACACTATGCCCAAAAACCCACGGACAAGCCCAAAAACTTTCAGACTGAAAAATCGATTTTTAAAAATGTTAGAAATTTTTCGAAAAAAAAATGTTTTTTTATTTATTTTACTGTTCCAATAGTTTAAAAACTTTTTGAAAAGAAGGGAAAAGTGTCAAAAATAACCACGGACACGTTAAAAAGCGTAGGAGTGAAATATCGATTTTCAGAAAATTTGCGAAAATTTTCTGAAAAATTTATTGAAAAAAATTTTTTTTTTTAATTTTTAATATTTTTGTTCAAAAATTTTTGAAAACTGCTTAAAAAACGTGGAAAACAATTCCCAAAAACACATATACAAGCTCAAAAAGTTTTAGAGTGAAATATTGTGCGAAAAAAGTGGGCGGAGTCAAGCGTCCTCATGTCGCAAGTCGATTGAAAAAACAATATCGATTTTCAAAAAATTTTCTGAAATTTTTATTTTATTTGTTTAGTAAAAAAACATTTTTGAAGCAATGCATTTCAGCAAAGTTGCCGGATCCATGCCATTTCGAAAATAGCCAAAAGTTGCCGGTTTAAAAATAGCCAAAAATAACGACCAGGAAAAAAACCCTTCCAAAAACTTGAAAATTCAAAGCCATTTTAACGCGAATAAACATTTTTTTTTTCAAAACGTTTCCACCCACTCGTCATGAATTAATGAGAAAACACCACGCGAGGGGCTATTAATAAATTTCGGGGCCACAATTCATTTATTTTTGTCGGTTGTGAAAAATAGGAGTAATCAGTTTTCAAAAGAGCAAAAAATGCACACCGCTTCTCGGGCGCTGCCGCTCGGAACGAACAGCATAATAATATTCCTAGAGGACCTCCCTACATACTTCTCAAGTGTTTTTGTCTTTTGATTTGCTCCTTTCCTTTTCCTTTTCTTAGGGTCAAAGAAGAGAAAAAAAAGGAGAAAAAAAAAAGAAAAACTCGATTAGAAAGACGCCCGAATGTCTCCATGTCGATTGTTTCCCAACGACGCACGGTGTCCAGGATTTGAAATGTGGGCGGAGCCTAATTTGCTGGCGCGTCAGCAAACTCCCATGGCGCACTTTCGGTGCTTGCGCATTTTTCGACTCTCGCATTTTATGTTATTGATTTTATTGTTTTTCTTTCAGTAAAACCTGTTTTTCTTTCTAAAATGTATGTATTTTATCTTTTAATACCATATAATTGCCCGAACTTCGCTTTTCGTAAAGATTTATCCTGCAAAAACACCAAAAAACTCAAAACGAATATTTCGAAATGGTGGCTGAACCAAATTCGACGTTCTTAGGCTTAAAAAATTTCTAAAAACCTCTGCTATAATTCCGTTGGAGCACATGTGGGAAAAAAATTAGGAATTTATGCTTTTTTCCCGAAAAACACAAAAAATGCCTCAAAATTTGAATTTCGCGCGAAAAAATCCAGTGGGGCGCGTTTGCTCGGCTCCGCCCACATTTCAAATCCTGGACACCGTGCGACGCTCATTTTTGTTCTTTTATGAGGTAAAAGGGGCAAGAAGAGAGGTAGAGCCCCAAATGATTCATGCTCTCTCTTGTGCTCCTTTTCCTGCTAGAGAGGCCCTTTTATCACGTGTGCGTGCGCTGCATGAATTGTTTTTTAAATGTTCAGAGGAATGCACTTCCGCGTGATTTGTTTGCTCCGGAAAAAGGGAACTAAAAATACCACCTTAAGCACCAAAAAAAATGTATGGATGCACATACATTTAAACAAAAGAAGAAGAAAAAAAAATAAACGAATGTATAACTTGGCAAAGTGCCAAGCACGCAATATGGAAGAATAAAAAACCAATAAAAAGTAGTCAACGAATAAGGAAAAGTAGATACGGAGAGACTGATTCGGAAAATGCCAATCTTCCACCCCTTCTTCTTCTTATTCTTTGCTCCTTGATGTCATGATGAATAATAACAGGAAGATGCATTGACAGAATAGCAACTCACAAGAAGAAAAGTTAACAAGTGAGAGGAAATTGAGCAAATGTGTGTGTGTGCAGAACGGAAGATGGTTTTTTTTTTTGAAAATATATCAAAAATGACGTTAACTGATAATCTTGGTTTTTGCCGCTCGCTGATAAGATTAAATGAAATATTTTGGCTAGAGGAAAGCGGATTCTGGAAAAAAAGAAGGCAAAATAGTGAAGGGCAAAAAACAGATTGTGCTTGCCTAGCGAACGCATCTTTAAATAAATGGGGTGAGGGCGTTCCGGGATGCGCGAAAGACTGGTTGGAGAGGTGGCATCTCGCATCCTGCCTAAAATGTTCGGAGCGCCACTTTTTACCCAAAAGGGTGGATGGGATCCCTTGTCTACCTGAGAGAGCATCGGTGCCCATACAAGTCCTGAGAGGACTAGTGTCCGTACCCTTGCTGAAAGGGCAAGGGTGTTCATGTTCTACCTAAAAGGCAGGACAGTTTCTTTCCCATCAGAGAGAACTGGGTTCTCCCAAGCTTTCCGAAGAAGACGGGGTGCCCCTACACTTCCCGAAAAGACTGTGGTGCCAATACTCTTCCTGAGAGAACAGGGGCGTTAAAACCCTTCCTGAGAGGACAGAAGGGCCCAACCCTTCCTGGAAAGACACGGTGCTCCTTCCCATCCTGAGAAGACAGGGGTGTTCAGACCTATCCTGAGAAAACTGGGGTGCCTTATCCATCCTGAGAGGGCTTGGGTGCCCCAAGCCTTCCTAAGTGAACAGAAGGGCCTGAAACCCTATGGAAAATATAGAGGTGCCCCTTCTCTTCCTGAGAAGACAGGGGTGTTCAGACATATCCTGAGAAGACTGTGGTTTCTATACTCTTCCTGAGAGAACAGGGGTGTTCAAACCCTTTCTGAGAGGACAGAAGGGTCCAACCCTTCCTGGGAAGACACGGGTGCTTCTTGTCTTTTTGAGAAGACTGGGGTGCCCCTACACTTCCTGAAAGGACATGGATGCTTCTAACTTTACTAAGAGGACAAAGGGACTCTAACCGTCTTGAAAGGACTCGGGTGACCCTACCCTTTCTGGGAAGACATGAGTGCTTTTACCGTTTCTGAGGGGACAGTGCCCCCATACCGTTTCTGAGAGAACTGTGGTGCTCCTAGCCATTCTGGGAAAACAGATTCGCACCAACCCTTCCTGGGAAGACACGGGTGTTCTTTGCCTTCTTGAGAGGACTGGGGTTACCTTACCCCATCTGAGAGGACTGTGGTGCCACTAGCCTTCCTGAGAGGGCCGGGGTGCCAATAGCCTTCCTAAGATCACATGGATCACATTTTCTTTGCTTGTGACTGTGAGGAAGAGAGCGCCTCTATCCCCTCCTTTCATCCCGAATGTTCGCGGACGCCTCTACCCTTTCTGAAAGGACTGGGGTTTTCCTGTGCTTTTCTGGGAAGGCAAAGGAGCCCATGTTCTTCCTGAGAGCTCAGGGGTACCCCTACTCTGACTGGAAGGACAAGGGTGGCGCCACTCTTCCTGAGTGGACAAGGACGCCCTTATCCCACTTTAAAAAACCGGGATGTCCCTATCCTTTCTACGACGACAGACATACCCGTAGTCCTTCTTGAAAAGACTGGGATGGTCCTAGCCTTTCTGAGAGGACAAGGGCGCATTTATCTTGATTGAGAAGACTAGGATGCCCCAACCATTCCTGAAGGAACTGTGGCGCCCCTAACCTTCTTGAAAGTACAGGGGTGCCCCCTAGTCTTCGCGAGAGTACTGGGGTGATCCTTACCCGCCTGAGAAAATCGGGGGGACCCTACCCCTCCTGAGAGAACAGGTATGCTCCAAGCCTTCCTGTGAGAACTAGGGTGACCATACCCTTCCTGAGAGATGCTCTACCCCGCTTGAGAAGACGGGGAAATGACCCATTTCAACTGTTTTCTAAATTATAATGGTGAACATATAAGAACTAAAGCTGCTCCAAAAAAGAGAAAATTGACAGCAACTCAAAAGAAAAAATCGGAACAAGTGCACGCTTCTTTACAAAATCTCGCCTCGCTAGTAACGAATTATTGATGATCAATGGACAAACGCGTCAAATCTGACACACGAATAATCACTTGTGTGACGAGCCGAGTATCGGCTCGCCACCAGCTGGTGTAACAAAACCAATGAATGGGTGAAACTAAACTATGTTACGCCCTTCGCAAAAAGAAGAATGAACAGCTCTTGTTTTGACCTTTGTTCTTCTCGATACCACAAAAAATTAGCGGAAAATAGAGGGAAAATTAAATTAAAAAGATGACAAAGTTGGAAAAAGAAGTAATTTATGGAAGAACTCTGAGGAGCAAAAGTGAAAGAACACATAGGTTGTTTACCTACTTGTAGTGAGAGCGATTTCTTTGAAATTGTGCATGTTTTTCAAGAAAATTGGAAGGGGGAGGAAGGGCAAGGGAAATTAAAAAAGTAAAAATAAAAAAAGTAAAAATAGAACAAAAGAAACGAAAACCGAAACATTTTTAAAGCTTATAGTTAGGTGAAGGAAGAACAACAACAAAAAAAAAGAAAACGTTTTTGATAAGTGGAAACGGATAGGAAATGTCTCTTTTTCTGACACATCAGTGAGCAGGACCAGCCAGTTTTCATTCATTTTTTTTTGGTCACAAAGGTTTTTAAACATTTTCAATTTGACGTTGATGCGATGCACTAGTAGATGATCACTCATCTTTTACGGACTTTTTTGGAATTTTGCCAAGTCCGAATTCCAAAAGTTCTGTTTTCCACCCAAAGCGCGCGCTTAAGGGAGCGGAGCTTGCAGGATTAATTGCTATTTTTTGGAAATTCGCTCTAAACAACAAAAAAAAGATTGGTGTTGTTTGATGATTTTGGTAAATAGTAAACGTGAGGGGTTGCTTCACGTTCAGCGCCACGCTTACGCCAAAGCGCCCTTACATCAGATGGGGGGCAGAGGTACAAAAGGTGGAATTACAGAGCAAACGGGAACAAATAAGAGAAACAGAGTGAGGGTTTTGGGCCCTTTTATAGCCAAATCGTGAACGCTTTCGCGCGCGCGCAATGATTTGGCGGGAAAAATAATCATCCGGGCGCGAGAAGAGAGAGTCCAGGTGGTGTGAGATCAGAGTGAGATCAGGGCGAGACGTGTGCGGTGATCAGCGAGGCGCAGGAGGTGCAAGACCGGCGGCGAGATGTACGAGGAGATCAGTGAGACGCAGACGGATCGAAGGTTATCGGCAGCTATTGTTAAAACAAAAATTGCAACGCGGTGTTTGCGTACTTTTTAAATTCAAACGGCAATGAAAGAAATAGCATGGGAAATGAAGACATTTGTTCCCATTTTCATTTGAATTTTGAAAGTACGCAAACACCGCGTTGCAATTTTTTTGTTTTCACAATAGGAGAGGTAAGGTGTACTGGTGACGTGTGTCCCGGGAAGGATGTGAGCACGGACATTATAAAATGAAAATAGATGAACCTTTGGTGTTATAAAACCCACCTCAAATGGAAGATTCCGAGATAAACAGGCAAACAAGCCCGTACCATTTGCTGCAGACTGACCGTCTCGTGTCTCTCACTTCTCCACGCTTTTCAGCGTGCACCTTTAAACTCTCTTGGCGAGACCGAAAAGAGTGGGGCTCCCCAATGAAGAAAGTAAGTAAGCTCACTTTCAGTTAGGCTATTCGTTTTT
The DNA here is from genome assembly GCA_963572235.1 of Caenorhabditis japonica. Lineage (NCBI taxonomy): Eukaryota > Metazoa > Nematoda > Chromadorea > Rhabditida > Rhabditidae > Caenorhabditis > Caenorhabditis japonica. Next base: position 16,255,464 of record OY754343.1, on the reverse strand, counting down.
CATGAAGAATGGCTTAGCCACCTTTAGAACAAAACGGAAGAAGAAGAAGACAAGGAAGTGGCTCAACTGAGTCAGAGAAAAGCTCGAAAACTTTCGTGTTATCATTATCACTTGTTCCCATTATTTGTTCACATAATACTAATGGAAGAATAGAACTAAACAGCTAATAATGTGAATGTGACGCCATAAACTTTTTACACAATAACTGACAATTATTCTCGCATTTCGAGGACCTCCAAAAGCTTTCTAGGATGCTCGGCGAGGCGTGACCGAGCAGACACGCCCTCTCTCTATTTGCAGCACCTTGCTCATAGAATATTGATGATGTTAAGTGGTCTTCTATTCGATTAAACTTTGAAATTGTTTTGGGAGAATTTAAGGATGGTTGGACGGATCGCAAAGAGGAGAGGGGAAAGGGCAAGCAATATGTGCAGCAATTGTTAGTTAATATCATTCATTTTAGTTACAAAAATCCAGATTCAATCAAAATTACTCCTCACGCCAACGAGTGCACCGAGTGTACCACCAAATCCACGTGATTCTTCTGCTTCGAGCCCTTCGACGCCTTCTCCGCCTCGCCGTACGTGACAACCCGTCGCTTGTTGCAGAACAGATATTTGAACTGGTGTCGAAACTCGGCATTGAGCAGCAAATACACGAAAATGTTAATGCCAGAGTTGACGCAAGTGAAGTAGGTGGACGGTTTTGAGATGAAACTGACAGTCTTAAGATGGAGAGTTGAGTTGATTGAGATGGATGGCAAAGGAAAAGGGGGTGGGGAAGATTATGAAGACGTGGGAGCGGCAAAAAAGAAAAAAAAGACAAACCTCTTCAAAATGCACAGAGAGAATCGAGATTGCGTTAGGGATGGAGACGAGGACGAATGAGATGAATGAGATGACCAGACTGTAGCGAACATTGATGATTTGGCGTCGGACTAGTCTGGAATTTTCGTTTTTCTCAGTTTCTCCCACCAAGTGATGCTGGCTCATGGCTAGGCCCTACGTAGCAGCAAACGCGCCCTCCCGCATGTCTGCGTTTCCACAGTGCAGAGCGTTCTGCTGAACAAAACGACGAGACGCAGACAGCGTTAGCACGCAACGCAGCCGCAACAAGGCAGTCGCCCGCTCCCCTCCTCCCACCTTTTACCAGCCTGCTGAGCTTGTTGCCCAGTTTGTTGCCCAGGGTTTCGTCCCAACCTCACTTACTTGTTAATCGTAGAAGAAGCTTTAATCATTGTGATACAATTGATGAGAAAACTGAACAGGTAGCCAAAGATATTGATAATGTAGATAAATGTGGCATAATCGTTACCAAATGCAGCTTTTCTGCCACAATAGTATTGCACCTAAAATTCCAACGGTTTTTGGGGAGTCAATACCTTTATATTTGAGCTCTACCGCTTGTCTTACTGTCTAACTGTCTAAACTTTCTATTTCCTTTATTTTTTGAACGCTGCTTCCCAACCAAAAAGTCGGTAGAACGCGAATCCAATATTTATAACCGTTTCAACTCCAAAACTGATGGCAAATAGCTATTAGCCGCTAATAATGACTTTCAACCATCGAATATGGCAGTTAGCCATTGCTGACGCATGGCTCGGGCCTAAATCGGCGCAAAAGCGGGAGGTAGCCATCGAGTTCGGGGCCTCTGCCAAATGCATCTGGCAAAACCCCTGAAATCCTAAAAAGCAATGTGTAGAAGGCGCACGTGGCGGCACGCAACGACGCTCCGATATCCCGCTGCGCCTACTTTAGTGTACCCTGAATTTTGAAAAATTCAATCGGCACTCTTTTGCTAGTTTCTGTGGCACTTTTCACGTGTTTTCTTGGTTTTTTTTCAATGTTTAATTTTCTAGTTGATTTATCGTAAAATTTGTCATTATTTTCACTAATTGGATAAAAAATTTAAGGAAAAAACCCACCTTTACATGCCGATTCAAATAGGCAATGACAAAACCAATCAATAACGTTGGCAGTAAAATGACAAGTGTAGAACCGAACAGAAAACTCGAGCTGTAAAATATAACGCATTTTGCGTCTCTGTTTTCTGCTTTGCTCGAGCTCTCCTTTCATTTCCCATAAAGGTTTATAAAGCTCGTACCGATTTCTGCCATTCTTGTGAAACCAAATAGGCGCAAACACCGCGAGAGCTCGTTGAATTCCAATAACCATTTGAACGACAGGTGGCCAAATGTCTCCTGAATGCCTCAAGTTTTCATAATTCATGTAATCGTCTTTGCAAAACAGGCTTACATTCTCCCCAGGACGCACTACGTTTCAAAAATTTTTTTCGAGATCAAATTTTTGAGCGCCAATTCTCGCGCCTCTGTGTCTCCATTTTTGCACGATTTTTGCTAGACTTGGCAGAACGCCACTGTCGAGACACAGACACATGCGAAAAGGCGCGAATTCCTTTACGTAGGGTCTAGCACGCCGTGCACACGCCGCCAGTCTATCTTGCTGTGCACTCCAAACACGCCAGCCCTCGGCCCCTGCGTATCACTTGTCTACGCACACATCTCGCCGCCGGACGCTCGCGTTCTAAGTGTCCTCATCTGGTCTCCCGCCTCGTCAGGATTTCGCGCGCCGAATAATTATTTGTTCCCGCCAAATCATGACGCGGGAAACCGTCCATGATTTGGCTATAAAAAGGCGCATTCCGATCACTCGGGAAGTCACTAACGTTTATACCACCTTGCTCCCGCTTGCACCCCATTCTTCCTGTCTTTGTCCATTTATGTATTTCCCCCGCGACCACATCAGGTGATCGAAGAACGAATCGACTAAGTAACTAAGTAAGTAAGTAAGTAAATTATGTAATCGCCCGTTATGGAGGCATGGGCGACGACCCCCAATAAACCTCGTACGTGAGACTGACAGTGTTGTGCATGCGCGTGGCGCTGAAGGTAATAATGGCAGTGTACCAATTTATGCGAATTCGCGTTTTTTCGAAACGCCTATTTCAGAAAGAGAGCGTGTAAGCGACAATACGAGACGAGACGCAGGCTGAGAGAAATCGTTGTCACGCGACGCAACCGCGGCGCGTTGGCGTAGGCGGGGGCGGCAAAACTCACCGATTCCCCGCAATATGAGCCACGGCTCGATGGCGCATTGCCAGGCAGTCCGGATGGGAAGCTGTTGGGTTTGCAGGATTTCGGTGTACAGTTCCACACGGTTTTTGCCCATGAACAAGATGGCAAGAGTGTTGAAAGTGTCCGCCAGACCGAGAATCATCAGGATCTAAAAGTGAAGGTTTAAAAAAATACTTTTTTCAGATTCACAGTTCATTAAAAATATTCGTGTGTCCGCATAGCCGCAAAATTTGACTCTGGCAAGTTGTTTCGTTTTTATCTAACCCTAGAAGTTTTACCGCTTGACCACATAAGTCACCAAACCGTCGTCTTGTCTCGCGTCTCTCAAGTTCCCACGTGTTGCTGCGTGCACCTTTAAACTCTCGTGGTGAGACGGATACGTTCCGTGGGCGAACGGTAAAGGATGAATAACTCATTTTTTTAAAGTTGTGTTTGAACTGAACTGTTCTACCGTATTTTTGTAGTTAAGTTATTTACATACTTGAAAAACGATTTTCAACCAAACCAAATCAAATTTTTCAGAACTCACCCTGTTTCTGTGTTTTTTTCGTAACGTTGGCGATGATAAGAAGACGGAGAAAAGCAAAATGTTCAATGAAAAGCATATTGCTCCGAAGAAGACGTTCATTCTGAAAATGCAAATCACCATTATTTCCGGTTATGGCAATGTTATGTAATCGACGTTTCAGCCACCTTCCTCTAATTACTAGAAATTTCAACTTTTTTTTTACCATTAAGGCCCAACCAAAGAGGGAAAGGGAACGAAGGTTGGTTGGAGTGATTTGTGTGTTTTTTTTTTTTTGAATTTTCGCTTTTATTAGGGAATGATGTAGGAAAATCCAAACTTTTTCGAAATTTCAGTCGCTCTGTTTGAACAAATATTTCAAGAGAGACAAGAACCGGCCTTGAATTTAGCAATCCGTCTACCCAACCACTTCCATCGACGGTTCACGCGTCTCAGCGCAACGACACTCCGTTTTTTTTGGTCTTGCTCAGTGTTTAGTGCCCGGGTGGATTGATTGGTGTCTTGAGCGGCCCATTTTTTATTGTTTTCGCCTGCTGCGTTTATTTTTTTTTGATAAATTCGCTGTATCGGACATCATTGTCTATTCTTAATTTGGAACCCGACCGTTTTGAATTAAAAAAAAATCAACGCTTGGAGATGGCGACACTGGACCCGATGAATAGAACCGGCATAAACACGACAAAAGGCTTGGAACGGGCCGTCAAGAAAAGAGCAGCTGGTTAGTGTTAAACAAAGACGACAACTTTTCACAATAATTTGTAGTGATCTTGGGAAATCGATAGCCAAAGATGGACGACAGCAAGTGTGGTTAGGCTTCCATTCGGACGAACATCGTCCGCGCTTCGGTTTTTCAATTCGCTCAGCTAATTGTATTTTTGAAACTGCTGACATCGGACGAACCGGACGGGAACGACGAAAATCAGTCCAAATGGAAGTATCAGGAACCGGCACAAATACGACGAAAAATTCAAAACGGATCAAAATAAGATCGTCTGGTGAGTGTGCTGGTGGCTGCCCTCGTGAAAGTTTGGTCGATTGAAAAAAAATATTGGCAGTGAGCCAAATTATGCGAATTCGCATTGCAGCGTTGTCACGCGACACAACTGCAGCGCGTGGCGTCGGCGGCAAAAAAAGCGTTTGAAAAAAGGCAGTCACCACGTGTGTTAAACAAAAAAAAACGTTTCAATAACATTTTCTTTGGTAAGACCATGACCGCAGACTAGTTTTTGCAGGCGCAGTAACCAAAAAATGACCAGAAAGCTAAACCACAATCATTTAAGCATCTAAAAACTCAACCCACCGATGAAAAGACACGTAATCCTGAAGATTTGCCAAAAAGTCGGGTGTAATGCACGGATCTGAGTGAATGATGACTATGAGGTCGTCAGTGAATGTCGTATTCATTTGAGTCCTATTCCGTTCACTTTACATTTTACAGTCATCAAAATTAAGTAGAATATTTATAAATAAATGGAAAACCGATAGGGAAAAGGAAAATGTAAGATCGAATGGTCGAATGGTCGAGGGAAGAGGAGGGAAGGAGCACGCACAAATCGGGGCTAATTTCCATAGTGTTTTCTTTCTTCCACGCGGGATGGAAAAAGACAGTAGTCTCGTGCCAAATAAAAAATTTCATACATATTATGTATTCTAGAAATTTTTTCTTTTGCTCATAAAAAAGCTTTATTTATTCCATAGAAAAAACAGCTAAAATTATGTATTTCTCAGTCCACAATTTTCAGAATTTTTTCCAAAAGCGCCGCTTTTGTCGCATCGCTGAGATTCTTAAACTCTTCCGTCATTCGAATAGTTTTCACATCCGCAACACATTTGATGTTGCGGAGACAGCTGTCCTAAAAAACGTTTGCGTTTGCAAGTCGAATATCAAGATTAACAAACCTGCAGCTTTGCCAATAAATACTGATCCGCCCACACCAATTTTGTAATCAACGGCACCTCTTCGGTGGTGGCGCTCATCAAAAACCGTTCACACTCGTCCATGACATATTGAATTTCATATTTGTCACCCAATTCCAGAAGGTATTCAACGTTTTCTACGGTCACTGGCTTGTGGCAAGGATAGATGACGTGGAGGAGTTCTCGGAACTCGTCGATTGCCACATCTTCTAGTTCCACTTGTGTCTTTTCACGTTCTTGGAAGTTTGAGAAGAACATTGCGTAGAAGACGGGAGAGTAGAGAGCCAGGTACTGCAAATGAGGAATTCTCGAACTCAAACTAAATTTTAAACAATCAAATAAAAATATTGTTCATTTTCGGCCGAGTTACAGAACCTTGGGCGCCAGGTCCCCATCGGGACCCAGATGCTCAAAGTGCTGTAACTCGGCTGAAAATAGTCTGATTAACCCAACCTTAAACAAAATCATATTTTTAAGTGCATTGCTTCTCATTTTTCAATTTCTAGAAATTCGAAAAAAAAACTTTTTTTTTCTCAAAATTTCAGATACCAAAATGTTTTTTTTCCTGAATTTTTAGAACTTTTGTTTTATTGGAGTACAAGAGTATAAAATTATAATTTCCGTTGATTTTGTGTTGATCGGATAATGTTTTGCCGAGTTACAGCACTTTAGGCATCAGGTCCCAATCGGGTAAGTCAGCGGACTCTGATACTCAAAGTGCTGTGACTCGGCTAAAAATGGCCCGATCACTCCAAACTTAAGTAAAATCATACCTGTATTGTGTTTTCAATTGAGTTGCAGCATGAGAACGAGAGATAAAAAGTTATGTTTTCTCTGCTTCTCTTCGAAGCGAACTGTGTTTACGTGGTCGCGCGAAAAAAAGTGGGCGGAGTCACGCGTTCTGATGTTGCAAGTCGATTGAAAAAACAATAGATGCAATACTTTATTTTAGAATAATTATAAAGTTCCAAATTCTTGAAAAAATATTTTTTTTTGGTCGAAAGTTTTGACATCTGGGGCCGTATTCATGAAACCATTCGGAATTCCTAACGGGTTCGGAAAATTTTATTCCGGGCTACTTGGGATTTTGAATGAAAACTATTTTAATAAATTTTGATAGACCACTAATCCTAATGCACAGTAAAGGAAAAAAAGAAAACCGTTTCCATTCGGAATTTTGAGTAGTTCGGAATACTTTTCCGAACCCGTTCGGAATTCCGAATGGTTTCATGAATACGGCCCCTGATGCGAAAATAAATTTTTTGGAATTGATCAAATTTAATTTTGAAGAATGTTTGTCTCTGCGTCTCCATTTTTGCACACATTTAAATAGCTAAACTTGACAGAACGCTCTGCACTGTGGAGACGCAGACAGGCGATAGAGCGCGTTTGCTTTTAAATACGTAGGGTTAGCACACCGAGGAACGGTAAATTTGTTAAGCACATTTTAATTTACAATGTTTGTTTAAATACTACTGGACTTTCAATACAGATTGAAAAAAAAACAGAAAATCATTTCCCACTCACCGCTTTATTGACAAACAGCCGTTGTTTGTTGATAAGAAGCGTCATATCACACATGTTTGTCTGCATCGCTCCAAAATCATACTTTGGCACATTTCTCACGCCCAACACTTTCTGAACGACAACTCTGGCCGTCACAGTGATCGTATCATTCCGCACAAAGTTCGAGTTGTTCACCTCGTCCCACGCCATAAAAGAGGGAAATCCCCAATTGTTCGAATTGTAGTTGAACTTGTTGGTGAATTGGCGTGAGAAGGGTGGATGTGTACGGTTTTTGGAGACGAGACGGAACTCGACAACAGCGTCGCAAGACCATAGTGTTGACTCGGATTCTGGATTGCAGTCAATGTAGACCGAGAAGAATTTCACGTCGGATGTCCGTTTTGTTTTTTCGGTTTTCGCGGCTAGTCTCCTGAATTTTGGGGAGTTTGTCCGATCGTGCTGATTTTACTCATGAAATTATTTGCATTTTCTAGGCCGGGTACACGGTGGGTTAAAGCGTACATTTTTTTTTTCAAAAATAATAAAAAGTACCCAAATTGCCGCCACATGCGCTTTCAAATTATAACGTTACAGGTTGCTGTGCATGCGCCAAAACTTACGACAATTCAAAAAACATTTTCGTTGAAAACGCATGAAACAATTCTGTTAATTCAACGAAAAGTGTTTCTAATCGACTCATTAATTTTTTCTTATGCAGAAGAGTACAAAAAAAGGTAGAAAATCACGTCAATTTATTGATTAATGAGATATTTCAGAAACAGTGACCGTAACCATAAAACTTTGTTTCAATTAGTAGCGCGAGGGGGCGCGTTTGCAGCGGTGCACCGTTCAACACATATTGCGGGTGTCTATTGTTTTAATAATGTTTTCTTCTGTATTTACTTTTTTTTATTTTCTCATTAATTTTTGAAAAACACATATTGTCGGCCCGCGAAAATGGTGAAACGCGCTCCGCTGAACTCAACGCTATGCGATTTTCATTTTGGTCTCCAAATAATTTCATTTCACGTATAAATTCAGCGTGAAATGAAATAAATTGGAGACCAAAATGAAAATCGCATATCATTGATTTTAGCGGAGCGCGTTTGACCAGTTTGGCGGGCCGACAATAGTTTTAAATCAAACTCCAGCGAAATTATCGATTTCTTTTTTTGGTTTTCAAGTATTTTCCAAGCCAATTAAAATGCTCAGTAGTACATTTCTTTGTGCCCATTACTTTTCCTGTTATCATTATTTTTTAAATAGTTTATGAAAAATGGTTCCATTTTGGTTTGAAAATTAAATACAAACACCTCAAATTAGGGTTTCCTTCAATAACGCACCACGGCGTGTTGGAAGGAACGTTGGAAAATAAAATTTAAACTGCGCGGGCTTTTTTCTCGAAAAAAAAATTCTCGCCTAAGCGTGGTCGCATTTAGCTGCGCAGCGTTTTTATGCGTTAAACTGATACGAAGAGGAACGAAAACTGATACGCAGACAAGCAGAATGCGAGGATACTGTGGTTTTTGTAGCAAACTCTCGCAGCGGAGCGCGTTGCCAATAACGTTCCGGGCAGCACGCCGTGGCGCACCAAAAAATGGGGTTGAAAATACAGGCGTCTACGCCTCTAAACAATGAAAAAATGAGAAATTTTGGACAAACATGAACTAAAACACAAGTGTGCGGGCCCAAAGGGGCGCTGTTTAATTTCTTTTTTTTATGTTAAATTTTTTTTGTTGAAAAATCCGACTCACCATGGCAAATTTCCAATATAAACAAAAGGCGTGTTAACTTTTGATCGCAAACTCGGAAAATTTGGAATTTCCAGCTTTAACATTCCCTCTGTTCTCGTGCTTTTCGGCTGATGGTAAGCGTCGAAATCAAACGGAGCCGGGCCACCATTATCGATTTGTTCCGGTGCGCTTTGTTTGGGGGGACCTTAATGTGTAGGTAAATTTATTTTAATAAAAGTAAGGACAAACTTGAAAAAAGGCGTCTAGGAGCAGTAGATGGTGGATCGCATGCACAACTTATTGATAGGGCGTCCAGTTCTGACTATACTTGATTATTGAGCCAATTTTTAACGACTAAAAACTCACATCAAAATGTCGCACCTCTTCTGGATTCTCTCGCTCCGGACCATTGCTCATTCCGCTCATTTTTCGAGGTACTGACTGGTGAGCCAAAAAAATGGGTTTTATTGTCGATTCTTTAACGATGAACGAAAGAATACGGAAGCACGTGGTGAGGGCGGGAGACGGAGGAAGGAGGACGGAGGCAAACAGCCAGCATTAGTACTAGTTGAGATAGGGGGAGTACGTAGACACCGGCACGCACAATTGCGAAACGAAACGGAGTAAATAGAGACCCTACCAAAACCCAGGAAGCCAGTCGAACCCAGGAACCAAAACCCAGGAAAAGGGGCGGGGCAACAAAACCGCGCCGCAGTTTGCCAAAACGCAACTTCGCCGCACAGTTTTTTATATGTATAATTTATTCTTGTCGTTTGGATTTTGAATACATTTTCTTTTTCAATTTTGTTTTAATTTCGAATATTCGATGAAAAACTACCTAGAAATATACGTTCCACAAACTAATTGCAAGAATAACAAGACTGTGCAAGGAAAAAAAACAATGAAAAAAACTGTGCGGCAAAGTTGCGTTTTGGCAAACTGCGGCGCGGTTTCGTTGCCCCGCCCCTTTTCCTGGGTTTTGGTTCCTGGGTTCGACTTTCTTCCTGGGTTTTGGTAGGGTCTCAGTAAATATAGCGGGAGGGTGCAATTTGGGGCTTTGAGATTGACGCTAATTGTAAGTCTCTGCAAATGCGCTTCAGCGCACTAAGGAACAAAAAATAGTCAGTAGAATACTGACGTCAGTTTCGGTGCATGCACACAAAAGTGCAATTCTATAATTTGGCTGCGTATTGTGTTTTCAAACGAGTTGCGACATGAAAACGCAAATCTGCATTCACCGTTCTGTCTGCGTCTCTTCAAATATCACTGTTCGCGTGGTCGCGCACAAAAAAGTGGGCGGAGTTTCGCATGCTCATGTCGCAAGTCGATTGAAAACACAATAGCTCCTGAGTTCTCTATGAAAACAATAAGCAAGCAGTAGACTGTCTGCGGACAGTTTAAAACTTCTCACAGACTGGTGTACATGTTCACATATACTTTCAATAGACTGACAATTAAAAAATTCATGGCGTTATGATTCCGATGTTAAGTCAGCGAATTACATACCTACCCGAAATGAAATGGAATTAAATACGTAAAATGATTAAAAGAAAGTGAAAAGTGAATTATGATTATAATTTGGATGGCTTGCTGAAGGCGAATTCGATAACGATCAAGATAGGTAATTAGTGGAAGTGTGAGCGAGCGAGAGAGGGAGAGAAATAAAGAGAGAGAAAAGTGATGGATGTTTTCCGTATCGGCGGCTTCCTTTCACATCTTTTCGCTTTCTTGTTTCAATGTTCTTTCGCATGGAATGCCATGTCATGTCGAGGTCATGGTGAACAAATTACTCTAAACTTTTTCGCGCTCCATCGATGATGTTGCAGAGAAGTCAGACAGTTAGAGAAAACGAGACAGTGGGGAACACGAAGCGTAGGGGAACAATCTTGGCAGTGCGCCAATTTATGCAAATTCACATTTTTTGTGACAGAAAACGTCCAAACGACGAGACGAGAAACCACATTGTCACGAGACGCGACTGCATCGTCTGGCTGAAAAATGCGATTGAAATGAAGGCTATTGCCAACACCCCGTGGTGACGTGGCGGCCCTCCCGTTGAATCATCGAGTGAGTGTTCCAGCATAAATTGTCTGTCTGTCTGCCGTTGCGTTGCGTAGAAGCGTAGAAAAGACAGTTCGAGATTAGGCAAAAAAAAAAACCACAAAACTCCGACGATGCTCCCTCATTGTTTTCACTAGACCCCGACGATGTTTCCTCAGCGTTTCCCAAAAAATTCGAACCGCCTGTACGCCTCCACAGGTTAAATGCGGTGGATGCATATAGTGTCCGTAATTGAATCGTATCGTGCATGCCAAATGCCGCAGTCTTGTATATTTATTTCTTTTGGTGCGTAAAATAAAATAAAAAATTATATTGTTATTGTCGGTCCGCCAAAATGGTCAAACACACTCCGCTAAACTCAACGCTACTTATGCGATTTTCATTTTGGTTTTCAAATTATTTCATTTCACGTGTAAATTCAACGTGAAATAAAATAATTTGGAGACCAAAATGGAAATCGCAGAGCGTTGAGTTCAGCGGAGCACGTCTGACCATTTTGGCGGGCAGACAATAGCATCCAATGAACCAAATGGACGATATGACTCAAATACGGACACTATATGCATCCACCGCACACACCATCAATGCCGAAGAATGACGTGTGCTGCGAGCAGCTATGCAAATGCGATCCACTAGACGAGCCGTTTAAGGTGTCGAAATCAGGCGCATGGGCAATCCGACGTATGTATTTGCAACATTTTTTCCCATTTTTCTGATTTTCTCTTCTTTTCATTTTCTCCCTTTTCCATTGTTTTTTTTAAACCCTAACAATAAGGCTCGTCCATTTTCTGACGAGAATTTCTCGTTTTTGGGTTAAAATTAAGTTTTAATCGTGAATAATTTGAAAAAGGAATGTATTTCTTGAAAACAATGTAAAAATTGTAAATTTCGCCTGCCTTGCTTTCGTGTACTCACCGTTGACAATCCCACAACATTTTTTCGATTTTCCTGAATTTTTCAAAGTTTTCAGGATTGAATATTCAGAAAATAGGCAAAAATAAACAAAGATAACTGTTTCTAACTCCTCCAAATGTTCTCATTTTCCAGTGCTATTTTCAAAACCCTAAAGTTCGGCCAGTTTTTGACGAAAATTTCTGCTTTTTGAATTAAAATTAAGTTTTCATCGGGAATAATGGGAAAATGAAAAAAAAAATATTGAAAAATGCCGATTTTGTGTGAAAACCCTCATTTGCTTCAGTTGAATAATGCAAACGCGCTCAACTGTACAAAATGCAAGTTTGCTGGCGCCTCTTTATACATTTTTTTAACTTTCCATTTCATAAATTTAAGAAAAACAAAGTTTTGATAAGTCCTAGAAAACTTTGTGTTGTCTGTCATCGTGTCGTAATTCCTCCGAACTGCTTACAAGCTATTTATGTACATCAATACAAAAGTATTTTTCTCAAAAGTTCACCCCCTTCTCCATATTGTTTATTCATTTGGTCAAATTGGCTGAACAATGCAATGGATTTCACCGCATAATAGTGGACAGGAAAAAAAGAATTTGAAGAACTTTGTTCATTTCCTCTATGCTTTTCAGACAAAAGGATACCAGAAATGGCATAGAAATTTGTGGAAGAGGGCGTAATAGATAGAAAATGAGGAAATGGAAATTTAGTGGGCGGGGATGTGCCAATTATGCTTTAAATGGCGGAAATCGTATTGAGGAAACGCTGAGGGAACAACGCCCGTGTTTTGAGGAAAAGCTGAGGAAACATCGTCGGAGTTTTGTGTAAACGCTGAGGGAACGGGTTTTGAGAAAACGCCGAGGGAACAACGTTAAAAAATCCTGAAAATAACACATTTTGAACGGTAAGACAATTTTTGGGCATTGTTTTCAGTAGGCGAGAGCTGAAGGGAGTCCCGAGACACCTGGGTGTAGCACCTGAGAATTCTCAGCAGTCTATCTCACACTGATCCCGAAAACACGTCCCAAACTTGTGTATGCACCAATAGTCATATTTCCCCTCACCCGTCCAATTCCTTGCTCCCAGTGAAACACTTGTTTCAGCGGAAACATTTTTCGCCAAGGAAGTGGAAAAATAGTTGTTGGGTTCTTTGTCACGCCAACATCGATATATGAATGTGCGAAAGCGGCGGTGTCCAATCTACTCTTAACACGATTAAATTCGCGGAATTGTGCATAAGTAAACACGAGAAATGTATGCGTTTGCATTTCCTTATTTCCACACGTTTTCCTCACCGCACAAACTCTGAAATTGGTTTCGAACGGGAAACTATAAAATGGGATCAATTTTTTCTCTAGTTTCATGCTCAAAATTTCAGTTACACTTTTTAGCCGGTCAATGAACTTTCCACACAATTCGTAGACGTTCAGGACAAAGTCATGAATATTTTGGTTGGATCAAACCCCCGCCCCTGGTCTTCTGGCCCCTCTGACTCATCTTTTTAGGAATTCCTATTCCTACTTTTTTAGTCTCATAAAGAACATCGTAAAACTGTGTAGTGCTCATTCTTTCCATCAATCATCATCCAACTTTTTCTCAGGCTCCGCCCACTTCTTCAGTCTTCCCTCCCCCTTCCCAATTTCATTTTTTTTTGTCTGTTCTTCCCGCTAATAGAACACGTCGTTTAGCTTAAAACGCTCTTCTTGGAAATTCATGAATTTTGACAAAAAAAAGGCGTTCCATTCCTCACATACACTCACACTCCCATTTTAGGGATGGAACCATTTTTGTCGTGTTTTTTGCATTTTTCTTTTATTGCCGTCCGATTTTTTGGCAACACGTCATTCGAGAAAGAAAGAGTAGAATAATTGGCTAATAACTATTCCTGAAAATATTGCCGACCGCCCACGAAGTATTCGGCAATTTGCCCACTTGCTGCCGATTAGCTGCCTATTAGCTGCCCACTATCTGCTGATAAGGTGCCAATCAGCTGTTCATTAGATGCTTACTCGCTGCCCTTTACAATTAGCGGCGCGTTAGCTGCCCATCAGCCGACCATTAGTTGCCTAATTGCTGCTCACCCGCTGCCCACTTTCTGTTCATCAGATGCTCATCAGCCCCTCATCGACTGCCTAATAGCTTCCTTCATTAGCTGCCTACAATAGCTGCCCATTAGCTGCTCACCCGCCGCGCATAAGGTGATCATTAGCTGCCCATCCTCTATTCAGCAGTTGCCTGTCAGCTGCTCATCAGCTGCCTATTAGCTGCTCAGTTGCTGCCCATTTTCTGATCATCATCTGCTTATAAGCTGTCCATTATCTGTCTATCCGCTGCCCACCGGCTGCACATCACCTGCCACATTGCAGCCCATTCCCAAAATCGTCGGAAAATTGAACTTTGTCTGTCCATAGAAAGGTCGAGGAGCACATGTGAAATTTTGATTGACATTTGGCGAAAAGTGAAAAGAAAAGGCTGAGTTATTGGTTACTGGTTCCTTTTTGTTTTTTCTCCGCCTTATTATGTTTTCGAAGCGGTGACGCAGAAAATGTGCACGCAAAGAAAAGTCACGGGTCAGATTTTTGTGTTTTTCCAACCCGTGACATGTCCTTTTTCACCCTAGTCCCTTGTTTATCTACCTTCAAGGCCAGTCCGTTCAATTTTTGATCTACCAGGGCAATTTGGAAAAAAAAACGTTTCGGTTTGCGCGCCCCACAAGTACCTACTTGTGACGTTTCCGTATCACATTTCTCGAAAATAGCTGTGCCCGGATTTTTGTTGTATGTGCAATGTGTTCACTCACCAGCAGGGCTGTCAAAACGGCCCCGCGGCCGGCCCTCGGCCGTGAAAACTGTCGGCCGGCCGGCGGCCGGCTTCGCGAGCGTGAATGACAAAAAAGCCGCGGCCGGCCTTAAGGCCGAGTGTGATGAAACATCTCTCTCTTTTTCGTGTTCTTTTTTCAAGATTTCTCAGAGATCAAAAATTCTGTGGCAGATCAGTGCAATTTTTCGATCTTTCACAGTACCCACGGCCTTCCAGCCGGCCGCGGCCGGCCGCGGCTTTTTTGTTGTTGAGAGCGCACGGCCGAAGCCGGCCGTGAGCCGCGGCTTTTTTCGGCTTTTTCCAGCCGGATTTTTGACAGCCCTGCTCACCAGCAAAATTGAGTTACGACGCTGCGATGTTCCACACGTCTCGCAGCGAAACTGTCTGTCTGTCTGTCGCCTCAAAATTGCAAAGGCACATGAGATGGGGCAATGGATTATCGATAAGCAACACGTTTTAAGAGTATTTGGAGCTTAACGAATTTTCCCCCAAGAAACTTTTCAATCAAAAAAAAAATCCAATTCCATGCACATTTTTGCAAAGTGCTTTAATTAATCTACATACCCTGATTTGATTATGATTAATTTTTTTTTTCATTTTACACGAGGTATCAACTTTTTGGGGAAACTGCTTTAAATCGTAGTTTAAAAACATCTAAAAAGAGTACACGAGGTTTGTTCAACTTGACCTATTACTTTATCACAAAAATTAATGTTGCGGCCGTCGATTTTTTAGGCCAGCGGCCACAGCATATCATAAAGCTCCCCAAAGCGTTTCGCATGCATTTCTAAGCTCTGCTTCTTTCCGTGCCCTTTTCAAGTTTTGTTAGCGTGTGCTCCGCTGCCACGTGCTAATGTCCACAAAACTTTTGGCGCATGAACATGAATAGTGTATAGTTTTTTTTTTGTTGTGTTGTGTTTTCTTGTCTTACTCAAAATAGAAGGGTTTTGGAGGTTCTAGGTATTCAAAGTTTAGTTGTTTAGTTGACTCCGCCCACTGCTACCAAACTGGCAATAAAATGCGTCAGAACGTTGCTGGCACAGTTTTTTTCAACTAAATATAACGATTCAGCTGGATGTACATCAGCTTCCCATCCCAATTTCTTTATATAAGTTTTGTAATCCTGAGTGAAACAAATATTTCAAACGCTAAACCGCTCGGAAAAGTTGAAAAATGACTGAGAAATAGGAATTTGAAAATTTTGGCCTAAACCCACCGTTGTGGAAATTTTTTAGAAATTTCGGCGCAAAATATCTAAATTCTCATTTGTTTTATATAAGTTTTGTAAACAAAAATTAAATAATTTTTTTGAGCGCTAAACCGCCCGGAAAAGTTGAAAAATGGCTGAGAAATAGATATTTGAAAATTTAGGCCGAAATTCCTCGTACAGCACACGTTTTCTTTCCGACTTCTGAAGACAAAGAAAGCAGAGCTATATATATATATGTAACGCCTGTTTTCAGGGTTTTTAAGAATTAGATTTTTTTTTTGGCGTAATATAATTCTTATTTTTATTCTCCTACGCGATTTTTGTTTTTTTTTTTTGGTTCCGAGAATTTGTTCATCACGGATCAAGAAAAGATTCATTCTGATCCCGGAAATGTTCTAGAATTTGTTGTTCTGTTCTAAAAGTGCCACCAACTAGGCCACGCCCCCACAAAAATTATTTTTTTTGCTGTTTCAGATGTTCTGTGCGACTTAGTTTGCTCAATTTTCCCTGTTCTCTTGATCTTTTGTATGACCCTCTAAAGCCCATTCTCATACACTTTTGATGCACCATCCCCCATTTCCTGGAAGTTCCTTTACCACTACGTCAACTTTCTTCAATTCTGCACCACCTCCCCACGCCCACACCATTCCAAATTTTCGAAACGGTGGTATCGTATAACCAATCAGCAATTTCGGCTCCTCGAATTTCATATCTTCATCCACTTATATGAACAATAAATACCGACATCTTCGTTCTTGAGTTCCCTTCTGATTCACCGCGGAAGGAAAAATATATGCATGTGCACATTCAAAAACCGATTAACCATATGATTTTCGGCTAATCACCCCATACTTTTATCCGTTGTTAATGTAGAAATAAGCGTTTCCGCTCGATCTTATGATTCCTTCCGTCCGCCCCAAATAGTTGTCATCCATTCCGAATATGAAAAGCGTATAGGGAAAAGTCCTTGCTAGGTTTTTCAAAAAGCCCCATTCTCCAAATTTGTCTATTTTGTAGCTGCCCAGTAGCTGCCTATAAGGTGCCTGTCAGCTGCCCACTCGCCACCCATTAGCTGCCCGATAGCTGCCCATAATCCGACCATCAGTTGCCTAGTAGCTGCCCATCCGCTGCCCATCCGCTTCCCATAAGCTGCCTATTATCTGCCCATCAGCTGCCCATTTGCTGCCCATGAGCTGCCCATTGACTGCTGACTAGCTGCCTGTTAGCTGCCTACCTGCTGCTAATCAGCGGCTCGTTTTCCGTCCATCACCTGTCTATCAGCTGCTCACTTTTTGCATATTAGCTGTCCATTAGCTGCCCAGTAGCTGCCCATTAGCTTCCTTTCAGCTGTTTTTTTAATTTGCATAGCAGGTGCCCTCTGACTGCCCACTTTCTGTCTATCAGATGCTCATTAGTTGCCCACTCGCCATCCATTAACTGCCCGATAGCTGCCCATAATCCGACCATCAGTGCCCCATTAGCTGCCCATGAGCTGCCCAATGACTATCGATCAGCTGCCTTCCAACTACCCATTAGCTGCCTTTCAACTGCTTTTTTGTTTGCATAGCAGCTGTCCTCTGACTGCCAACTTTCTGTCCATCAGATGCCCATTAGCTGCCCGATAGCTGCCCATAATCCTACCATCAGTTGCCTATTAGCTGTCCATCAGCTGTTTATTAGCTGCCCACTAGCTGCCAATTTGCTGCCCATCACTTGCCCAGTTTCTGTCCATCAGCTGCCCATTGAGAGCTCAACAACTGCAATCAAATTCCGCTTGTATTTTTTCACAAACAATTTTTTTCTTGCATTTCTTCGTCAAATTCCTAAAAAAAACATGAGCTTATCACTATTTTATCATGATAATCGACCGGGGCTTTTGGATTTAGCTAGATTAAAAAATAATTATGAAGATGGTTTTCGGATAAATCAGTGGTAATGCCTCTTGCACAATGTGTCTGGTGTTTTCTTTATTCGATTTTCTTGTCTATCTTGATGTGTTGGTTACTCATAACCTTTTTGAACCCTTTGCACCATGACGAAAGACCACCCTGTGTCTCTTCCGGATATTAGCAGGTGCATGGCTAATAGCGGGTCACCTAATTGGCAACTGACAGCCAGCTAATGTGCAGTCGATGGGCAGCTAATAGGCATTTAATGGGCAGGTAGTGGGCAAATTACCAAAAAAATGCACTTGTCATGTCCTAAACGCCCCAAAATTAAAGGCTAATAGCCAAAAGCTCTCAAAAAGATAGCCAATTTCAACGACTAATAGCCAGAATGCAAATACGTTCTACCCAAAAATTGTCATTTTCCCCTTTTTTAGTCAGTTCAAATGACGAACAGTGTTCAGACGCTTTGTGACGCCTATTAATTCAATTTTGAGTCGAAAATAGAATTACGGGTCGAGTCTAGATTCCAAAGACTTAGTTCAATTGATTGGCATCAAAAATCAAAGTTTTCGTGAGCAAAAACTTTTAAGGGTGCTTATATTGCACAACGCTGCGATCAATTCAATCCAAAACTAATCCATTTTGCTACCAATACGTCACGCCTCCCTCCTCACAAGCTCCGCCCACTTTCTCTGTTCTCGATCTCTGTTTCTTCCCCATTCCTCACTTTTCTGTGCACGTTTCCAGACGAATCGATCGACATGAACGCGTTTTCCTCATCGCTTAACACCATTCTCTTCTCACTGCTCTTCACCATGCTGCTGGTGCTCACCGCTGGAGCTGAGGACGTTGACAGGACGGGCTTTCTGACCCCAGAAAACGAGATTACGGTAAGGGACATTTTCTCGGTTATTGTGAACGATATTCCTTTTTCAGCCCGACGAACCCTCTTCCTCCAACAACTTTTGGCCTCCAGTGCACCTTCGTGGATTACGGTAGGCTCTTTCCTTTTTTTTCTAATTTTTTCCATATCTGTTCCCTGCAGCTCTTCCAACGGCAAACCGACGTTCATCCGATTTGGCAAACGCGGCTCCCCGTCTTTTATACGTTTTGGCAGAAAATAAAAAAGACACCCTCCCGCTGTATGTAGATTCTTCTCATGTCTCGAAACTTGCACATTCTTCCTTTTTTCAATAAATTGATGGATTGTTATGTTAGCTGAGCGTCACGAGCAGGTGTTTTGAACTGAAAATGAAAATGAAAATGAGCAATAAATTGTTTCAGTTCATTCCTTTTAAAGTTCAGACGGATTTTGCAGGGCATTTTAAACAAAAATATGGCTTCTTTGATTCTGCAGAAAAAAACAGAGTTAAAGATTAAAATGATCAAGAACGAAAAATTTTCAAAAAGGGAGTTTGGACCTGAATTTTCAAATGCCTATTTTTCAGTCAATTTTAAACATTTCCGTGCGGTTTGGCGCTTAAAATACTTGTTTTAGTCGCGTTTACAAAGCTATTTATCAAAAACATGAAAATTTAGAGACTTTGCCTTGAAATTTTCTGTGAAACTAGTACCAGACCGGCGAATAAATTGTTCGGCCTGAATTTTCAAATCCCTATTTATCAGCCATTTTTCACCTTTTTTGGGCGGTTTGGTGCTTAAAATTTTTGTTTTGATCTGGGCTACAAAGCTACCGTATTTCCTCTAATATAAGCGCACCTCTAATTGAAGCGCACCTCTAATAAAGGCGCATCCTGAGAGGTGCTTCGAAAAATAGAGGCGCACCCTCTAATTGAGGCGCACTCACTGGCTGTGCAATTTTCCTTTTTAGCTTTGCGGACTTTCTTCTTTTTGTTTTTTTTCTATATTTTGCAGTTGTTCTTAAATATTTTAGTTTTCTTGCTTTTTTTCAATACTCAGTGAATTTGTCGATGTGTCAGATTCTGAAGAACGGCCAAAAAAGCGAAGCAGAAATCGAATTCATCGTAATCAGAAAAGCTAAACCTATAGGCTACCACAGAGATGTAGCTTTGGACCAGTTCAGAGCCAGGTAACTGTTGAGGGAATTTTTGGAAACTGTTTGGATTGCAACCCCCATAGTTCTAGAAGATCCTAACAATAGTTGCCTGCCGTTCTCTGAGCAGTTCCGAGCAATAGCCGAGTAAGAATGCGGTTGTTTCGTTTACCAAAAAAAACCGAGTTTCCGTTGCCGCCAAATTTTATGTTGACCGAAAATGTGTGCAGAGACGGATCACCAATATTTAAAAAAAAAATCAATGATAAGCTGCAATTTCTTCAGAAAGAAATGTTTGAAAAATAGAAGCGCACCCTCTAATTGAAGCGCACCTCTAATAGAAGCCCATTTGGAGAAGAGGTTGAAAAATAGAAGCGCATGCGCTTAAATTAGAGGAAATACGGTATCTATAAATCAAGTAACAAATTTCGACTCGCTGCCCTGAAAGTTTCTGTGAAACTCGTACCAGAACGGTGAATTAATTGTTCGGCCTGAATTTTCAAACCCCTATTTATCAGCCATTTTTCAACTTTTTTGGACGGTTTGGTGCTTAAAATGTTTGTTTTGATTTGGGCTACAAAGCTATCTATAAATCAAGTAAAAATTTCGACCCGCTGCCCTGAAAGTTTCTGTGAAACTCGTACCAGAACGGTGAATTAATTGTTTGGCCTGAATTTTCAAAAATCTATTTTTCAGTCATTTTTCAACATTTCAGGGCGCTCTAAATCTTAAAATGTGTGTTTTGATTTGGGCTACAAAACTATTTATAAGTCGACTAAAAATTGAAACAATTTTCCCTAAAATTAAAAAAAAAAAGCATTCATTGTTTTGGTGGTAGTGTGCAGCTGACAAAGCTATTTTTCTTTTTTTTTTTTCTTTTTTTTTAATTCCAGATCAAAACGATCTCAAAATCCCACGATAAGTTGTGCTCGCGCCCTGATCCCAATTTGTCTTACTGTTTAACGTCTCCATCTCCGTGCTATTTCCAAAACCCTAAAAATAAAGCTCTGTCATTTTAAGTCAAAAATGCTTTGTTTTTAAATTAAAATGAATTTTTCAACGTGGATAATCTAATAAGGGAGTTATTCACGAAATGGCGAAAAATGGCAAAAAACGGAAAAAAAAAACTGCGCGAAAACTCGGAAAATGCTCCGATTGATTTGAAATTCCGGGAAATATGAGAAAAAATTCTCCCGGACATTACCCCAAAATTTCAGACCAAAATATCGATTTTTAAGAAGTATTGCTTTTTTTTCTGAATATGCTTAAAATCGATATTTTTGTCTGAAATTTTGGGGTAATGTCCGGGAGAATTTTTTCCCTTATTTCCCAAAATTTCAAATCAATCGGAGCATTTTCCGAGTTTTCGCGCAGTTTTCAATTTATTGAATGACCCTGTGAGACAGGAATGGCAAATCTCCTTAATGGTTGTGAATTATTTGGTTTTCTTATAGTGGATCGCCTTGCGTTTCTGCTAAATTCAAAGCCCGTTGGATCGGCGAGCACAGAGCCTTGCACACTAGTTTTGTACTTTTGAAGTGCACGGTCAGTGGGCGTTTTAATCATCGAGTCGAGCTCGGGCGGTGGAGAGTCGCTGGTTGTATGGGAGCTGGAAGTAAGCGAATAAAGAACTTTGGCTATTAGCCACAACTTACCCGGTACGCCTATTAAATCTAGTGTTGGAAGTCTCGGTGAGGATGCTCAGTTGACGATCGTTCAACTCTTCAGTTTTCTGGAAATAACAATCTACACATTTCAAAATTTATTATCTTGGTGAACAACATTGGGGGCGGGGCCTATTTTCACAGTGACAAAACTACGACTTACTGCAATTTCACCATTCAAAAATTAATCACTGTTTCTTTTTTGTTGTTGTTATTCGTTTCATTTTCAAAAAAAAAAAACAAAGCACACCCAATCCATCGTTGCAGCTACTGCAATTATTTTCGTTGACAATGAACGATTCAAGTTCAAGTAACATTAAAAAATCTTGTTTTTCCGTGTTATTCCTTTTCCTTGTTTAAAATGGCCTGGTCAGGGTTGGGACTAGTGTGCGTTACCGGTAAAGATTTGACGATTTTACCGGTAAATTTTCGAATCACGTTTTACCGATAAATATTCGGCAAAAGAGAAACCATTTCTAAAATTTTTTACCGGTAAATTTGGCAAATTTTGTCGATTCTTTACCGGTAAATTTTACCGATAAAAGTTTCGGCAAAACTTTTTATCGGTAATTTGCCGGTAAATTTACCGGTAAATTGACATTATTTATACATGAAGAAGTGGGACAGGCCACGTTACAATTATAGTCTTGGTATCACGGTCGGTCACGCTTTAATACAGATGAAATTTTTAAAAAAATGTGAAAAAGACGTGATTGTGCAAGGCCGAGGTCGCGCCACGTATCGTCTGCGTATTTTTGTTTTTCACGATGTCTTGTTATTCTAATACGTGAACTTGACCCCACGTTAAGTTTTGCCGAAAACCATTTTACCGGTAAAATTTCCGCGAAATTACCGGTAAATTTACCGATAAATTTGTCGAATTTACCGTGAAATTCGGTAAATTACCGATAAATTTACCGGTAAATTTGCCGAAAGATGCATTTACCGGTAAAAAATTTTTCGGTAACGCACACTAGTTGGGACTCTATTAAAGTATTTGGTGAGCTTTGTGAATTTTTCCAGACAGATCTGCCAGGGCAGCTAGTGGGCGGCTGATGAGCAGATAATGTTCAGCTAATGGGCAACTGGTCGACAGCGGATGAGCAGCCCTTGGAAAGCTTATTGGCATTTTATGGGCATCTAATGGGCAGCTACTGGCAGCTAATGGGCATCTCATGGGCAGCTGATGAGTAGTTGGTGGGCAGCTTGTGGGCAGCTCATGGGCATCATTTAGGGAGTGGATGAGCAGGGATGAACGGATAGTGAGCAGAGAATGGACAGCTAATGGGAAGCTCGTGAGTAGCTTGTGTGCAGCTTATGGGCATCTTATAGGCAGCTAATGGGCATCTTAAAGGCAGCGGATGGACAGAAGATGAATGGATAGTGAGAAGAAAATGGGCAACCGATAGGCAACTAATAGGCAGCTAATCGGCAGCGGATGGGCAGCTATTGGGTGGCTAATAGGCAGCTGATGGGCAGCTAATGGGCAGCTAGAAAGCAGCCATTGAGCAGCTGACGGACAGCTGATAGGAAGCTAATAGCCAGCTAATGGGCAGCTAGTGGGCATTTTGCGTTCTCTCCAAGAGGGACAAAATGCATAGCATAGAAGAAAGTGATAACAAAACAATCAGGTTTTCTTTTTTCTCATTATCACAATTTTTGATGATTGTTCACTGATAAATAAAAAACCAATGAAAACCAAACCTTTTGCAAATTAAAACAAGCCCGTATTTTGTACCGATTGAACGTTCGTTCATCCCTCTTCGCCATATACACGATTATCGAAAACAGGGCGGCCAATTCGGTGAACAGAAAACTGGCCTAAAATGCAAGAATGTAAGTGCGCTCTATCGAACATGCGATACTTTTAGACACCAAAACGAAAAGCCATACGACATGTAAAACATTGGATCGTCCATCTCGCTTGCCGCGTGGATTTTGTTGCCGACTTCTTTCGAGACGGCGGACATGTACACGATTATGCAGGAGAAATTGGCGATTCCTATAACTTTGGTTTTTCTGATTATAAGCAAGCTGCATGAAGGCAAACGCGCCCTAACGCATGTCTGCGTCTCCACACTGCAGAGCTTTTTGACAAGTTGTGCTCTTCAAAGTAACACACTTACCGGAGTTAATGTGCAATAAAGACGACACCAGCAGCGACGTGTACGGATTTTTGAGACAATAACAAATTACAGCCATTACCAAACCAAACCCGTCAAGCAAAATGCCAACCAGCATGAACAGAAATGAACGGCGTACTGATTCTGAGAGGTTATTTCTTGTATAATATGAATTTGAACCATAATTATGTACGTTGAATAGATGTAGTCGTGTCGCTCGGCTCCTCATCGGTCAAATAGTAGACGGTGGAGCAGTGGAACGGGGTTATGGCTGAAAAAATTAATTTGATAGGTTAGTACCATCAATGTAACATTCTTGCCGGCAGTGGCGCAAAAATTGAAACTCCGCTCCTTAGATTTTCAACTAAACGCAATGCGTCTATCATATCTTTTTCGCGGGCGAATATGGTAGCCGACAAGAATATCAAACCGATAATACTATAGTCTATAGAAAACCCACGATCCGCCCAACAAAACAGCCATGGTCCAATCGTGGCATTCTTAAAATAGACGGGTGCGGTGGCAGTGGAGATGTCATCATAGGTGAGTGTCTGATTCGGGAAGACAAAGTACTTGAGCACTTCTGAAGTGTACAGCCAGTGGTTTGTGGATGAGCCTGAAAATATAAGGAGCTCAATGTGGCCCTGTTACTTGAATATAACATCATACTTTTTTATGTCTTCATTTTTGAGAAAAATTGCAAACATTGAAAAATAGTGAAAAAATTCCGATAACATTTTTTTCTCAAAAAATAATAAGTGGAATTTTCTGAAACTTTGCCACAACGTTTTTCAACAGATTTTCTATTTCTTTAAGTTAAACTTAAACATTTCTATGTTTTTATTTTTGAGAAACATAACAAAAATTGAAAAATAGTGGAAAAATCAGACAAAAAAAAAGTTTTTCTCAAAAAATAATTGGTGGAATTTTTTGAAACTTTGCCATAAAGTTTTCTAATAGATTTCCTATTTTTTGATGTTAAAACTAGACCCTTTTATGTCTTCATTTTTGAGAAAAATTACAAAAATTGGAAAATTGTTTTAAAAAAAATCTCATAAAAAATATTTTTTTTCTCAAAAACTAATAATTTGAATTGTCTGAAGCTTGACCAAAACGTTTTCCAAGAGATTCTCTATTTTTCGAATTTAAAATAAAACACTTCTAAGTCTTTATTTTTGAGAAAAATCTACAAAAATTGAAAAACAATGAAAAATTCGAAGAAAAATGTATTTTTTTTTTCAAAAAATAATAGATCAAATTTACTGAAACTTTGCTACAACGTTCTCCAACAGATGTTCTATTTTTTAAAGTTAAACTTAGACATTTCTATGTCTTTATTTTTGAGAAAAATTACAAAAGTTGAAAAATAGTGGAAAAGTTCTGATAAAAATCCTTTTTTCTCAAAAAATAATATTTTGCATTTTTTGAAACTTTGTCACAACGTTCTCCAAAAAATTCACTACTTTTTGATGTTAAATTTAGACAACTGTGTGTCTTTTTTTTTAGAAAAGTTACAAAAATTGAAAAATAGTGAAAAAATTCCGATAAAAAATGTTTTCTCAAAAAATAAGGGGTGGAATTTTTTGAAAATTTGTCACAACGTTTTTCAACTAATTTTCTATGTTTTAGTATCAAAATTATTTGATTTTATGTCTTCATTTTTCATTTGCGCACTCTGAATTTCACAGCGAGCTAGATCCTACGTGGTGACAAACGCGCCATATTGCATGTCTGCGTCTCCACAGTGCAGAGCGTTTTTTTGCTAGACGCGTGCAAAAGAGGGATGCAGGTTTGAATAATTGTACATTTTTGCTAATTTTGATGTCGTGTCGATCTTTTGACATGTTTTTTTTTAATTTGAATTCGAATTTTATCTAAAAAACAATAAACAAGCAATTTGCATTACATTGCAGTGCAATGATGTCATTTATGTGTGTCATAACAACACTTTTATGCTCTCGAATTAATATCACGTAATGGTTGCGTAGTAGGGTTAGGGTAGGCAAACAAGTAACGATGCTCCATGCCTCGCAGTGGAGCTTGACAACTTGGCAAAAATCCGAAACGTTAAAAAAATCAGTTCTCCAGTCTACACGAGAAAAAACAACAATTTTGAAAGCGTGGGGTATTTTTATATTCACTTACACAGTGTATTGCATCCACAGGCGAGTGCCGAGCACAATAGTGCAAACTTGGTGAGCCGATCTCGATTCACCCGTCGAATCTTGATCAGCTTGTGCTGACTGACAGGTATTACCATCATCTTGTGAGAGTAAAAAAGCGTATATAAATAAAATGACGAGGAAGAAGAAGAAGAAGAGACGAGTACGTCTTCTCCTTTCTATGGGTGCCTTTTGACAAAATTGAATTTTGGGAAATGCCGCGCCGCGCGCTTTGGACATAAATATCTCGCCACTTATGCATGTATAACGCTGGTCACTGGCCTTGTTTTGTCTTGTCTTGTCTTCCAAAAATGTGCTCCATTGAACAGTATGCCAATCTTGACACTGTGCCAATTAATGGGAATTCATGTTGAGTTTTCTAGGCAGAGAGCAATTGACTAGACGCAGACTGAGAGACAGCGGTGTCACGCGACGAAACCGCAGCGCATGGGCTACAGCCGCTTGAAAAACACTAACATCAATTGATAAGTTTAATTTTAATTTTCAAAAATGACAAAAAAAAACATTAGGGCGTTGAAAAGTGGGTGGTCAAAGTCAGAGGTAAAGAGGGGGTATTGAATAAATTAAATTGACCTTTTAGTGAAATAGAAAAAAAAATCTATTGCTCTGTGGGTAAATACATAGATAATAATTAAAATCTTTGGAAACTTTTGGGTGAAAATTTGGTGTGAATTAAATTTGTTTGGATTGAATAAAAAATGAAATTTGGATCGCGTTGAGTTGAATTGAAAATGAACAGTATGGCGGGAAAATTTCACAAATTTTCAGATAGAGCACAAATTAAGATAATTATAATAATAAAAAAATCAAAAGAGATCAAAAAATTACAATTTTTGGGCGATTTGTTGAATTTTGAATTTTGAATTTTAAATGTTAAGTCGTTTCCAAGTTTTAAGAGGTTCAACAATTAGAGATATTTGGCATTTTTGAGTTTAAAAAACGATAAAAAAAATAGGGAAGAGCGCACATGAAAGTTTTCTGGGGACAGACTTCTTATACAGGGTGAGATCAGCAAACTGGGGGAGAGGAAGAGGGGAAAAAGAAGGCGGGGATTCTGATACCCGGTTGAGAAAAAAAAACAAAAATGCTGGGCTGCTTAAACTCCATTCGGCGTTGGTGTGGGTAGCAGCTCAAAGACAATTTGGCGTGGTCCGTCCACAATCGATCGGACTGGAAGTTGGGCGAGGAATTCGGCAAGGAAGTGACCTATAAGAGAATTTGGTTTTATAGGCATTTTAAAAACGAAAAAAAAAACTAACCGCTCTCATCATTGCTTCTGACCAAAAAGGTCTGCGTCGGGAACACCTTCTCTCCGAGCGCCTTGCCAAATCCTTCTGGGATCGATGATGAAGGGGAGATGCTTCCGCTCTGTAATAAAGACATTGAAATGTTTAAATTCAATCGCAAAATAAAGAAAATGCATTCCAAAACGTTGTGGCAAAGTTTCAGAAAATTCCACCTTGTATGTTTTGAGAAAAAAGTATATTTTTTGGATTTTTAATAATTTTTCTCAAAAATAAAGACATAAAAGTGTCTAGTTTTAACATCAAAAAATAGAAAATTTGTCGGAAAACAATGTGGCAAAATTTCAGAAAATTCCACCTAGCATCTTTTTAGAAAACATAGTGTGCTGGTCGGAACGTTATTTGTCTGCGTTTCGCCGGCGACATGGTGCTACATAACAACATTTTTCGCTTCTCTGTGTCTCCTTGTGCTAAGCAGAGTGGCTAGCAAGCTAAATGCATGCCAACGGTAGAGCAGAATTTTTAAATTGTATTTTCGAATTCCAACGTTCGTTCCGACCGACACTCCGTGTTGAAAACACAACCTACCGTATGCGAGTTTCTCTCATGATGATGTGTAACCACCTTCTCCTCCTCCACATCCTTCTTCCCTCCACTCTCATTCTTAAACGTCAAATTCAACGCCGCGCCAGTCACATCGCCATCAAACTGATTCTGATTCTGAACAACCATCTGAAGAGCCGCCTCCGTCGTCAATTTCAACGCCTCATCCTCATCATCATCCAGCGATTGTTTCGCCTCGTTCATTTTATGGTGTCTCTCCAGATGCAACTCCAAATTCTTGGCGTGTGGAGTCTTGTACGAGCACTCGGTGCAATCGAAAAGCATGCCCAGCTCTTTTTCCTCAGCGCTCGGAGCGCGTGGCGTAGCCTGGTTGAGAATCGCCATCACGTGAGAGAGATCTGCAGCTCCTGAAGACACACCCGCCACTCCGCCAAGATGCTCCTGGGCCATATGCATCATCATCATTCCTGGAGCAAATCTTTTGTCACACATGGCACACTTCTCTTCCCCTGAAGCAGTTGGAGTTGTGTTGTTGTTGGCTGTGGTTGGAGTGGATGGCATAGACGGTTTGTTCTGATTGTTGCGTGGTGTTGAGAGTGGGAGAACTCCATGCACGTCCTGCCGATGTTGACGGAGTTGATTGCGAGTCTTGAACATGGTTCGGCAAGTGTCACATCGGAACGACAGCTCTCCTTCTCTCTCTTTCACCAGAGTGTCAATGTTGGCAATCACGGTCTTGTTCTCGTCGATAACAATACCGTGCATTTTTAGCATATGTGTCCGCAAAAAGTACTTGTTGCAAACCTCCTTATTGCAAATGTCACAATAGTTTTTGCCGTTTGAAGAGTATTGTCGTTTCATACCGCTCGATTTGTTGGGTGTAGAGAGTGCAGAGAGTTGTTCAAAGTCTGCCATTCCGGGAAATTGTTGATGAATTGGAGAGGATAAAAATGGAAACCCGGCGGCAAGAGATTGTGGGAAAAAGTTGCCAAGTCCACCAAACAAATTGTCCTCCTTCTTCTGACTCTGCTGACCGCCCAGTGGATTGAGCCCTCCAATCTGTGCCAATAGACTCTGCATGATCGACGAACTGGGACCTGTTGGTGTGACCGGAGTCTCATCGTCGTCTGGTCTTATTCTCTTTGCCGGTGGCATATCGTCGTCCTCGTGAGCCGTAGAGGCTTGACCATTGACAATGACCGAAGAGGTGGCCGAATCGACTGAAGACGTGGTGCTGGCGGCACTGCATCCGGTCGATGAGGATGTGGTTGGGAGGATCATGGCGGCCAGTGATGAGTTGAGAGAGACAGCTGGTGGGGTGGGAGTGTTGTCGCGAGCGTCTTCTGGCTCGTTGTCGTGCTGAAATACGAGTCGTAAAATTGTTGGGTTGGTATGTTTTGACCCACTTCTGATAAATGCCGCCCAAAAGAAAATGACGTCACTACTGATAAGATGCTTATCTTTTAGGGCTATCTTTTTTTTATGGACCTACTCGTGGGAGGAAAAAACGTTTTTCAACCTTACGCAGTTTGTTTACATCAAAAATTTGGTCGATATTTAAAGGCGGGTATGGTGTATTTTTGACGTTTTTCTCCTATTCTGCCAGCACACGATTAAAAAACTGTTTTTTCCTCACCTAAAAGGTACAAAGGCTAGTTTCCATGCGGGATACTTTTAGCTAATAGTCATTGAAAACGGCTAATAGCCAATACATTTGAAGCCGCCCCGAATTAGATAGCTATTAGCCCTTTCCAATGACTGTATTTTCCATTTAAAATTCTGGACCTTCTATGTCTGGCCAATATGCGCGGACCAAAAACCACTATGACTAATAGCCAGATCCGGCGGCTAGTAGCCGGTTTGAATGGCTATTGCCATATGCGCGCCAAAAATTGAGTTTGCCTTCACGAAAGTCAAGCACGGCGTGTTCGGAACTACTTTGGAACTATCTTCTTTAAATTTTGGCACGTCCCGCGTCTCTGCGTCTCCATTTTTGCACGCGCTTAGGTGAAAAATACGAACGCTCTGCCCTGTGGAGACGCAGCCTTTCTCTAGAGCGTGTGCCTTTATGCACGGTCTAGAAAGCCCGATTTTAATGGCTTCTAGTAAAATATGTTTTTAAGTGTCAAATGCAATCTAGCATCTCCATTATTGCACGCGCTTATTGTTAGGTAAAAAAAAAGAACGCTCTGCACAGTGGACACGCAGACACCTGCGATAGAGCCAAGAGCTTTAGCGTGAAGCAAGAGTTTGGAAAACCAAACAAAAAAAGACACCCCGTGATCTCCATCAACCCAACTCACCATTTTAGTCTGACCACTCAGCTGAGCCGCGAGTTTGGCGAAATCCGCGTTTCCAGTGAACATATCCAACAGATTTCTATCCATTGCAAGCTCGCCATTGCTGCCAGTCGGCTTCAACTGCCCTGCAGCCGCCTCCTGAATCTGCTGCTGTTGTTGCTGCGAGTTCATCAACATTTGCATCCACTGATTTCCTCCGAATCCATTCTGCAAAAGTGCCGACGCGTGCTGCTGAAGCTGCTCCTTCTCATCGGCGTCTGCGAGAATGCTCGACGAGCTTGGCGCCCCGGAAGACGTTGGACTGGCCGAGCCGCCGGAAGAGGTCGTCAGCACACATGCTCCTCCCTTGTTCATGTTGAATTGGCTGGTGCGCGACTGAAAAAATAAATTGGGAAATTGATTTTTAATTATTTGAAGGACGAAAGATTGAAGTTAAATGAAATGAAATGAAATGAAACGGATTAGATAAAAAAAGTATATAAGTTTTAGAGGGGGGATTATGTATGTATGTTATGCGAGAAATACCCATGACTTACTTGATGGAAAGAATTTCCCACACCCCTCTACGTGCGTCGACGATTCTTTCCGAAATTAGAAATTAGACGAAATGTTGCCAAGTTTTGGGGTGGACAAAAGAAAAAGCGAAGGTGAGGTGCGAAGGGAGGCAGATCAGTTCAGATCAGCTGGGAAGCGGATTTCTTGCAGTTTTGTATGCTGATTATGGGGAATTAGAAGCGTTAAGCTCGGCGGGTGGAGTTTAAAACGTCTTAAGAATTCGGCAAAAAAAACCAATAATCAAAAGGAGATGGTGGCAAGAGGGGTTCTGGAACCCAAAGAGCCTATGACCCAAAAATCCGGCACCCATTGGCCATTGCCCAGAAAAAAAAGTGGAGAGGTCATGAGAAACAATAGTAAAGGATTAGTTTGACGGACCTGTCCAGCCATTGTTTAATTAGGTGAGATTTCGCGACGAGATTACAAACGTTGGGGCAAGGTGAATACGAGCCAACTGCCTCCAGGTTCGTACGCGCGCGCGCACGCAATGGTTGTAAAAAATAGAATAAAGTGAAAAGGAACAAAAAAAAGACAACTGGTCAGCCTTTCTTTTAGGTCGAGAGTCGAAGAGTGAAGAGTGGTCCGCTCCGCCCGGTCATTCGAAATGGGAGGTAGGTGGGTGGGTGGTCCGTTCGATGGGACAAACCAATCGGGGGAGGGGACAGAGAGAAAGGGGAAGAAAAAGAGACTAGACTGACCGAAATTCTTATTCTTCTTCTTCTTCACAATACAAACAGACGGACCAAGAAGAGGGGGGGAGGGGGGCGGAGATAGAAGACGGTCATCTTCGAATGGTCCGGGCAAGCGAGCGGTAGAGAGAGAGAGAGAGAGAGAGCATTCATTTCGAGGAGTGTCAAGATCAATTCTCCCCCGGGACGTTGGGTCTCCCGAGAGACTAATTAAACACACAAAAAACGGGCAGAAAACCCACAGAGAGAGCGGGGTCAACGTTGAAATTTGTTGGAATATGTAGAATAAATATGTACGTGGGTAAGGGTCCCTATTCCCCTGTCTCACTTTAATCGAGTAATCGTTTCCTGCGATTTTCGTTTCAAATCTCAGGCCCGCTCGCGCGCGCACGCTTGTCACACAGCAGAAATGCATCAACTCGCTTCCGTATTTTTAGTTTTACTAAAACTTCTGAATTTCACGGCGGAGCCAAGGGGGGCTGAGCAGCATAGTATGAATAATTCGGCGCAGTGTGCGAACTTTAATGAAAGAGTCAAATTGGTTTTGGACGCGATTCGATTCTGGATAGACAAGGCAAAGCAAAGTGTGTGAGAACTTGCCAGAAAAGAGGACAAAAAAAAGTCTTTATGAACCAATCGGATGGTCTTGACCCTTGCCAAAATCGGGTGGTGGCAACAAGTCAACAAATTTATTTTAAAGTAGCAGAGAGAGAGAGAGAGGGCAGTGCTCTACATATATCTCACCAGGTGTTCTTCTTTTTCTTTTTCTTCACGTATTATTTAACTCTCGCAATAAAAAATCTCACTGCACCCCATTCCCCACCAAAACGGGGAATGCCTCAAATGACCCACAGTTTCCACCAGAAAAAAAAACGTTTTGGTTTTTCGTGTATAAGGCCAATTTCTCAGATTTTAAAATTATTTTCACAGTGTTTCTCGGCAAAAAAGACGCAAAATCTTGCCTAGTTTCTTGTGTATAGAGCCTTGGCCACATTTGCACAAACGTGCCGCAGATTTCCGGAGGCTTTCGGCCTTATACACAAGAGGTTAGGATAAGAAAAAAAAGAAAAACCCAAAAACTCTTTCTGACTTAAAAAAAAAATGTTCTTTGTGAACATTTTAAGCGCTTGCTCGCTCAAATCGGTTGAGAAATGAGGAAGTTATTAGCGATTTTATTTGCTGAAAAAAATTAATTTTTTTTTTTTTGAAATTTTTTTTTTCAAAAAGCGTCTAAAGTTTTATGTTTTTAATAAATAGCTTTGTGAACCCAATTAAAAAAATTATTTGAAGTGCCAGACCGCCCGGAAAAGTAAAAAAACGACTGAGAAATAGGTGTTTAAAAATTAAATTCAGGCCAAACAATTAATTCACCGTTCTGGTACTATTTTTCAGGGCAATGAGTCTAAATTTCTATGTTTTTTAAATATAACTTTCTAAATGCGACAAAAACAATTACTTTAAACGCCGGACCGCCGGACCGCCCGTAAAAGTCAAAAAATGGCTGAGAAATAGGGGTTTGAAAAATTAATTCCCCGTTCGTGCAGCAGTACCATTTATTGACTCTTTGCTAACATTTGCAACATCTCGAGTGGATTAGCGGTGTGGTACCAAAAAGAAAGGACTATTTTTATGCAAATTTGTTTGGTTTCCAACATCTATCTGACGGGGGAATGAAGGGGCAATTGCCCTAAAAAAGCGAAGTGAACTCGGCGGGCAAAAAATCTTGGCAGTGTGCCAATTTTTGCGTATTAATTCACATGCTTGGAAATGAATATTTGACATAGAAAGCGTGAAAGCGAGAGGGGGTGCCAAGAAATAGAAGCGATTGGAATAGAGCTGCCAAGGTACATATCTATTACGCAGATGATGTCAGAGACTGGCGGATGCGATAGAATAAGAAATAACACGGTTTCGGCTCTATCGGCTGTAGTAAAGCAGTTCTATTTTGCGTGAAACCTCCCAAAAACGCGTAAGCGACGCGGCGCAGACAAAAGAAAGCGTTGCTAGGCGACGCAACCGCAGTGCGATTCTCCCATCTCTGTGTCTCTTTTTTTGCTCAGCGCTGTGGAGACGCAGAGAATGCGGTAGAGCAAAATACAGTCGGCGAATACATGATCATTTGCGCTCTATGGAGACTCCTCCCTGCGAAACCGTGCCGCACTTGCAAAATTGGCGGGAATTCAAATTTCAATATTTTTTTCAACCTGTTTTAATTGTTAAAAGGTTATTTTTGCGAAAAATTAATGTTTTATGTCTTTAAAATATGTTTATTAGTAACAATGCTGATACACAGCTTTCTGGCGATTTCGTCACCTCATTTTAGTTTTTTTTACCTGGTCAAAAAAATTAATACAACTAGAATTCGAGTTAATCTTGCAAGTGCAACACGGTTTTACAAGAATTTTTCAGTCGATCAAGGTTGATGATGTATTCGCCGACTATACGTAGGGTTTATAAGACCCAAATTCAGTGGCTTGTAGTAGTCAAAAATGTTTTTGAGTGTATAAAATATATACAAACTAGCGTCTCGGTCTCTGCGTCTCCACTTTTGCACGCGCAAAAGTAAAAAAAAAACGAACGCTCTGCACTGTGGAGATGCAGAGAATGCGATAGAGCACATTTCACAAACTTTCAGACAAAAAAACGAAGGAAACTGGAACATAATGTGTGTTTCTAAATGTGGTGATCTGAGGAAACGACAAAAACACTTTTTTTCAGCACCTTTTTCAGCGACAAACTCTATAATTATAAAACCGCTCAAAAAACTCCACCTACCGCATCCATCGACATTAACAGCTGTTGCATTTCCACCGCGTTCGCCATCATAATATCCGTCGTGATTGGTGCAGAATGGTGGTCAACACTCAATGAGATTCACTGAGAAATGAGACGAGACTTCTTGCTTCTTCCCTGCAATATTTAGAAATAAATGAGGCCAATTTGCGGTAAGAAAAGTAAAGTTTTGGAAAAGTTGAATTTAAAAGAGAAAATTGAAAATGCTAGAAGAGAGGGAAGAAGGGGGAGGGGAGGGGAGGTTTATTAGTAAAATCAAAAAAAAAAAGATTGTTACTAGTTACTGCTAGCAGCAAAAGGTGAGAATTGTAGCCTGTTTTAATTCGAAAAACAAAACAGGGAGAAAAGAAAGCGACTGCTCCGAACCGAAAAAACTCAGAGACTATGTTTTTCTCTCGAAAAAAACGACTGAAAAGAAATTTCAGCCACACCACCTGGTTGAGATTGGCTCTTACTAATTTTCAAAATTTATAGAGTGGTTGGGGGGAATGGATGGAGTAAATAAATTTTCGTGTGTGGATAAATATATTAATTTCAATATTTCTCCTGACCGCCACCGCCGTCTGTAATCGCATTTCGCTGTCCTGGCCTGGTCTGGCTGCGCGCCAAATTCTCACATTTTATTGCACATTTCATTTCATTTCAATTCGGAATTTGAATTCAATTTCAATTCAATTTCGACTCGACTCGACTCGACTCGCGTCCATTTCAAAATCCGAGCAAGTGAAATTGGCAGGTGGAAAATGATAAATAAATATGTGAAAAGCAAAATTTTTGGCCAAAAAAAAGATTGTGTTCAGGACGCCGTCTGTCTGGGGGGAATAGCGGTTAATTGAAAATTGAAAATTTTCATTTCAGTTTCCTGGAAAATGGAAAATCGCAGAGAAACATTTTCAGGGAAACAGTTTTCCAGGAAAAAAACGTGTCACGTGCGTGCAAACTAGCACGAGCACTCGAGCTCGCACTCGCATGAGCATGAGCATGCAAAACGACTCTATACATACATGTCTCGGCCGGAAAATTGCTTTAATTCGAAAGAAATTCAAATCAAGTGAGCACGAGCCGCGCCACCCCATAATATTTTCCATGATATAGAAATAAATGCATGTAAATTCATTTCTTCTCCAACCAACTTCAAAATACATAATTTAATCCAATTTTTCTTTTATTTGGTTATAGTTATAGTCATACCTCGAGCATTGCAAGTCCCGCCCACTTTTTAAAAGCATTTTCCTAGCCAGCGGCAACAAGTCACAATCACGCCTGCGGGCATTTGAAGTAAAATTGTAAAATTTATGAAAAATGACAAGTTACAGCATATATATATATATATAGCCTAGTATGATCCCTCCTCTTGATAGGATTTGATTTTCAGATTGTTCCCAAGTCAAAAAAGTTCGCGTAACCAAGTCAATCTGTCGGAAAGCCGCTTGACTTGATTCGCAACCGCTTTGGATGAGATTTGAGCTGATGCTCTATGATTTGTGTTATTCTTTTAGAAAAGCGGATAATGTGGAGAATTTGGCATTTTGGCGCTGATTGAAATCATTTCTCATCATAATCTGCATATTGGGCTACTACATATGTACATGTACATTTTACTTTGTATTTGATTTTGATACCTGGTTGTACATATGTAGGCATATAACAAAAAAATTCAAAAAAAAAATTTTTTTCTTGAAATGTTTTTCGGAAGGACGTAGGGGGACGGGGTTGCGCAGCAGGCTTGTTTTTAATTTTTATAATAGAACTTTCAGAAAAACATTGTTGCAAAATTTCAGAAAATTCAACTTATTTTTTTTTTGAGAAAAAAACCTTTTTAAATGAATTTTTCACTTTTTTAAAAATTTTTCTCAAAAATAAAAACATACAACTGTCTAAATTTAACAACAAAAAATAGAGAATTGGTTGCAGAACATTGTGGCAAAGTTTCAGACAATTCCACCTATTCTTTTTTAAGAAAAAATGATTTATTTTTATTGGAATTTTGGAAAAAAAAATTTTCAAAAAAAAACATTTTTTTTAATTTTGCTGAAAACTGTGGAATATCGGAGCATTCTTTGATCACAAAGTGTGCGCGATTATCTTATTTTGGTAGCAAAAAAAATTCTTGAAAAACAAAAAAATAAATAATAAACCAAACCGTTTCAAAAACTGGTGATAAGAAGAAAATGAAAAAATAAGAGGTGATTGGGCGAAAAGAGATTGATGACGTCAAGCGGTGTGTTGTGTGTTTCACACAAAAATTTTGACTGTATGTATGTACATGGAAAATCCGCCGGCGGATGCCACCCACCATGCCCACCACCAATAGCGGCTTGTTTATGCGCTTCGGTGCGTTTATTTTGTCACAACGAGATTATAAAACAGCTTGGTCGTGCGGCGCGGCGCGGTCGGTAGTGTCACAAAATATCGTACAAATGCCCTCATCCGTTGACGGCGTCGTTCGCGATGCGGCGCGTTGCAAAAAAGTTAGAAGCCATCGCGCTCAAATTACTAACACTCTATGAAGCGGGTTTTTTTTGGTGCTAGGGCCTATCGGGAACGGGTAATTCGCGTCGGCCAGCGTTTCAAACCAATCAGCTGATTGATTGTTAAGGGTGGGCGCAAGAGAACAAGTTCAAAAGCAAGTTCAGAGAAGCCTGGTCAATAATACGGAAAATCTAGTATGAATAAGAGTTTAAACCAATTTGATTGTTCTTGGAACACAATTTATGGTGAGAGAGAAATAGTGAGCTGCTCGTTTTTTTATAATACTAATCGGATCGGAGGCCAGAGCGCGCTCTATCGGTCGCATTCTCTGCGTCTCCACAGCGCAGAACTTTTTTTTTTAGATAGGCGGTCGCGTGTGAAAATAGAAACGCAGAGAGGCGAGACGTTTTGTTTTCAAAAGTTCCTAAACCCTACGCAAAGGCCAACGCGCTCTATTGCATGTGTCTGCGTCTCCACAGCGCAGAGCTTTTTTTTTTAGACAGAAGCGTGCAAAAACAGAGACGCAGAGAGGCGAGGCGCCTGGCAACGCTACCTTTTGTCTGCGTCTCAACGGAGCGCAATAGCGAGAGAGAGAGAGAGAAACGGCAAATACATAAATAAATAAAGTTTTTCAGCATCGTCATCACCATCAAAACGTCAAAAGAGGGGCTTAATGAGAGTCGGTATAGACGGGTTACATCTTCATGAAAATGGGCTGCGTGTTCAAGTTTTTGGCGGAATGAAATTGGGTGCGTGGGGAGGAAATGTTGTCAATTTGACAGAAGCCGAAGCCGCAAAGCCACACAGTGACTTCACCGCCCTTCAAACAAATCATCTGTTTCAATGTGGCTAATCACCGAAAATCGTCAACGTCTAAATAAAATGAATTACAATGATTTTGCTTCATCATCACTCACTGGAAAGAAAGCAATTCGCGTTAAAATGAAATGCGCGCGTAAAAAAAAACAGGCCTGGCTCCGCCTCCGTGGCGCTACGCTAACTAACTAAAATCTTGAAACCCTTTATCATCGTCAA
Organism: Caenorhabditis japonica; assembly: GCA_963572235.1. Taxonomy (NCBI): domain Eukaryota; kingdom Metazoa; phylum Nematoda; class Chromadorea; order Rhabditida; family Rhabditidae; genus Caenorhabditis; species Caenorhabditis japonica. Next base: position 16,218,164 of record OY754343.1, on the reverse strand, counting down.
AACAAGAGAGGGGGGGATATAATATAACTGGTCCAGTCAGTCCCCCCCCCCTCCTCTCCTCTACGTACAAATCGTAATTAGGGAACGTTCGAAAAATTCCAGTTGGGCGTTGGGGGGTTTGGATGAGATGGGATGGTATGGGATGGCCATGAAACGAACGCAAAAATCAAGAGAGACTTGGCTTGCGCGGCGCCATGATGTTCGACAAGTTTATATTATTGTTATTATCCCGGTTGCGTAGATGCATAGAGAGGGGGAGAAAAGCCACTCAAACTAACTATACAGTAATCTAAAGCTTCAGGACTTTTTATTCTTCTCCTTCTTCTTTGCCTCCCCCTTTTTTTCGTTCCCAAAAGCTTGTCAATTAAGCAAGCGCGAGAATCAATCTGGTTTGTCTGCTTGCTTTTTGCGCGCTCATCCTTTTTTTCGGACATTCCTAGATACTTTTTCGCGCTGCGCCCGCCAAGGCGGTCAAAAAGCGAGCGAACAGACAATTTTTGTGTTTTTCCTTTCACAAAATATTTGCGTCTTCGTCTACTCGGAACTGGCTGGGTTTGCCGCCACGGGTCGCGCTGCACTGCAGTGCGCTGCGGTCGCGTCGCGTGACACCGCTGTTGGGCGTCTGCGTCTGCGTCTGCGTCTGCGCCTCTCATTGCCTGGACGTGCTGCGCTAGCGTCGCGTGACACCGCTCTCTTGCGTCTGCGTCTCTCATTGCCTACGCGTGCTGCGCTAGCGTCCCGTGACACCGCTCTCTCGCGTCTGGGTCTCTCGTCTCGTCGCATAAATTGGCACAGCGGCAAGGGGAGTGGCTAGATTTTCAAAAAAAAAATTCACAATTTCACAAAAAAAAAATTGAAAGAAAATGGAAAGGAAAAGTCTGCGAAAAAAGGATAGAGAAAAGACGAAATCTTTTAAACCATATCAGCGTATCAACACTCACACACATACACACAAATAAGGCGCGCTGGCTGCATCGTGCGCCCGTTTCGAAGGACGTCGTCTTTTTCGATTTCGTCGGCGTCGCCGTCGCCGAAGACACGAAACAAATTTTTTTTCTATCAAATTTCCACACCTTTATCACCGTGTGATTAGGAAATTTTGAAGAAATGTGATCACCAGCTGGTCAAAAACTGCGCGGTGTTTAGCGAGACTGCGGAGCGTTGTAACTGTATTTCGCTCGTGGTAATAATGCAATGCGCCCCTATTATGGGCTCTAAGACGTTTCGAAACTTTTTTGCATTTTTGTGTTGCGTTTATTGCCAATTGGCACCAAAACGCACGCTCATTTTGTTTTTATTTTTTGCTTTTATCAGTTACTTTTATTTTTATGGAAATTAAAATACACTAGTACGCCGCAAAAGTTTCGAAACGTCCTAGTTTCGAAATGGCAGGTTTCAAAACGTCCCAGAGCCGTATCATGAGCTCATCAGCTAAATATTTACAGTTATGGCGCTCCAATGTTCCGCAGTGGAGCGGCGAAGCGTCATAACAGAATTTTGCTAGTAACAAGGTAGATCAAATCTTAGAGACAAGAAGAAGCTAATACTAATACAATGGTCATCACTACTCACCTTAGCACGCACAAAAAATGAACGGCTGCGAACTAGTTTGATTCGACGCTGTGCGATGCTTTGCGATGCGACACGATGCGATGCTATTCGATGCGACACGACACGACGCGATGCGATGCGATGCGATGCGCAGATCAAAACAGGGCGGAGCTTGTGAACGTTTCCTGAAACTGAAAATTGTGAGAAAAATAAGAAAACGAGAAGGAAAACGTTACGGCGACAAAACCAAAAAACAATATGATTGAAGCCAATTCAAACCCCAATTCGCTGGTGGCAGTCAGTCACAAAAGAGAGAAAAACGAAAGAGCTACTGTTCATCTGGTCACATAAAACGGCAAAGAGCAGGTAACTGACGGAGAGCCGCCCATAAAATTAACAAATTTCCATGTGGCTCTCTCTCTCTCCCTTGCGCAGATGGGGGGACCTCGATAGAATGAACGAACGGCAATTGCGCAATTCGCCGATGGAACGTCCCGCCCCCTGCCTCTCTCTCTCTCTCTCTCTCCAAGCGATAATTGGTAAAAAGGGCTCGATTTGAGACCAGGATATCCAAAATAGTGCGGTTAGGGAGAGCAGGTGTGAAAATTGGCGGGGTGAAATTGTGACAGGACCAGGCTTGACAAATTGGAGCAATTAGAGAGGGAAGGGGAGTTGTTTTTTCGATAATATATCGTATTATCAGTAGTGGTAGGCTTCTGTGCCATTTGGAATGACGACTGACACCGTTGAGCAAAAAAAAAATTTTTAGTGTTTGGATTAGGCGCAGGCTTCTGCGCCATTTCGGATGAGGACTGGTCCCTTGAAAAGAATTTCGATTTTTTGATTTTTTATCGTCCAGAGCACCTAAATTTAGGGGGGGGGGGGGACACCCTTTTTAGTTTTTTTGATTAAGTCCGTCCCAGACCCGCTGAAGGGGGCGGAGTTTGACAATTTTTTTTTTTGGTTTTTTGATCATAACATAGGCTTCGGTTTAAACTTGGGCTAAAACGAATAGTAAGGCAAAACATTTCGGGTAAGGCTTAAGCTTGCTGCTTTTTTTGAGATGGTGATTTACCCCCTTGAGCGAAAATTTCGATTTTAGGTTAGGCTTAAGGTTAGGATTCTGGCTCAGGCGCAGGCTGGCTTCTTTTGCTATTTGGGATAAGGACAATCCACCTTAAGTAAAAAGGAACGTTTAGGGGTAAGAGGGTAAGAAAGGGCCTAGTAAAAAAATCGAGTTTTTTTTTTTGCTTACAATTAGGCTTGCTTAGGCTAGACAAGAGAGAGAGACAGTTTTTTTTTAAATTTGTTTCCTTATCAGTAACAGTCCTAGTGGGGCACCGTACCCCTGAAGGACAGCAATTTTCAAAATTCAAATCAAACCCCAATGCCCTTTCCTTCTCTTCCGTTATCACCACGATAATCTCTCGGCCAATTTTGTGACCTCTACATTTCTCGCTCGGAGGACCATTGAAAGATGACATCATCTGCCACCAAGGGGACCCTTTATTTCATCGAAAACAGAGGTCACTGCTGCTGCTGCGCAGCCTGGTCAGCAGCAAAAAACTTTCCATACACACACACACACACAACGGGGAACAAAGATGGTGACCGAAGAGCCCTCCCCCCAAAGTGTCTGCGTCTCGTGTGGTGTGCTCCGAACGGAAAAGTAAACAGGTGAATGAATGGCGTGGCAATGTGTACACTTGTACGTTCGTTATTCCAACCTCGGTTCTCTCTTTTTTTTGATTGGAATAAAATAAAATAAAATAAAATGCATAAACGTAGAAAGAGCGGACCAGAAGGTGAAAGTGGTGAGTCAGGGGGGAATGAGAAAATTAGAAAAGGCTAGTAGTACGGTACCCTGGTGGGCTTCGCGGCTAAAGAAGCAAAAAAAGGAATGAAATTTCAGTGTCAACATCGGTAGGTATCAGCAGCAGAAGGAGCATGAGCAAAATTTGTTATCGCCAATGTCTAATCACATGAAAAAATGAAAATACAATTTCCGAAATTGCGCATTTTGATTGTTTTTTTCGCCAGGTGAAAGCGATGCGATGATCAGTTCGTAAAAAACCGAAAATTCAATTTCCTCTCTTTTTTCCACATATTTTTACTTTTTATATCTATCTAATCAAGGGAATTTTGCGCCTATTCATCAACGTTTTGAATTGAAAAAATTTAAACTTGCAAATTCCAAAAAAAAAAAATTTTTTTGAAAATTTAAAAATCTGGCGTTCTGATTTTTTTTAATGTGTTTCAGCAAAAAAATCAGCCAAATTGAGTTACAACGCTCCGCTACGCTAAACACCGATTATAGTCACAAATGCATTTCTCTGCGTCTCCACAGTGCAGAGCATTTTTTTAGCTAGGCGCGCGCGTGCAAAAATAGAGACGCAGAGACGCGACGCTAGAAATTACAGTTACGACGCTCCAATGTTCCTGATAAGCGCCGTATTGGGATTTCGCCAAAAACAAGAAATTTCAAAACCAACCATTAATGACACGGAAAAATTGAATTGTCATGATCACAAATTTACAAAACTGACCTAAATTGTTTTCATTTCATCTTTCTCTTTTTCTCATTCTTCCTTCGTGGTGGATTTATTTGAAACGGTTTTCCGAAAACCTCGTTATCACCAGCGGCGACCTATTCTCTCTCTCACACTCGAAATTTTCTTATCAACAGCAACAAAAACTCAATTAGAAAGAAAGACATGGGCCATGTTTCAAATAGCAAAAAAAAGGCGACAGTGACCTTTTTGGAGGGCCAATGTGTACGTGTACGCATATTTTACCGTGTACAACAAACATAAAGGCACAAAAGGTGGTGCGCGGCTCTCACATATTCAAACACACTGCTCTACACACTGATTTCATTGCATTGGCATAGAAATGTTAAGTCCGCCCTCCGGCTTTATACACGAGTGGTTAGGATGACTAAAAATAAAAAATAACGCTTTCTGGATTTGAAAAATGTAAATTTTGTAAACATTTTAAAAGCTTGCACGATCTGAAAAACCATAATTTCAATATTTTCAGAAATTTTATAGAAAAGAGTCTAAATTTTTATGTTTTGAATTGATAGATTTGTAAAACCAATAAATACAAACATTTTAAGCCCCGAGCCGCCCGGAAAAGTTGAAAAATGACTGAGAAATAGAGTAAATGAATTTGCCCAAATGTGCGACTCAAACAAGAGCGGCCTTGTACACAAAAGGCGTTAAATCCAAAAAATGCTTTTTGAGTTTAAAAAATACAAAATTTTCGCTTGCGATCGAATCAGTTGAAAAATTAAAAAGTTATTCGAAATACTATTCGATGAAAAACGAAAATTTCAAAATTTTCAGAAATTTCGGGGCAAAGAGTATAAACTCTTATTTGTTTGATTGATAGATTTGTAGAACCAATAAAAAAATCATTTTAAGGACCAGACCGGCCGGAAATGTTGAAAAATGGCTGAGAAAAAGGGGCTTGAAAATTAAATTAAGACCAAACAATTAATTCACCGTTTTGCAAGGCTGTCAAATCTCGCGGCCGGCCGAGCCGCGGCCCTGGAAGGCCGCGGCCCTGAGGGCCGCGCAGTGAAGGGCCGCGGCCGGCCGCGGCCTCGGCCCTAGCATTAAACATCTACAGAAAGGTTCTATACTATTTGAACTGAACAAAAGTGAAGGAAATTGGTTCTAAATTACAGAAATATGTGTAAAAATGTGAAAAATAAAAAATATATTCAAAAAATGAAAAAATTTGAATTTTTAGTTTTTGAGATACAAATAAAAACTTTTTTGAAATCAGTTTTTGTAAATTTTTGTGTATTTAGTTGTTTCCTTTATCCATTTTTCAATCTCTCCTTTACGACACACAAAAAAATATAAAAATAGCGATTTTTCAGGTACAATCGGATTTTTCATAATTCTTCATGCCAGAAAAAGTTTAGACAATAAATTTAAAAGATAACCACTACTCACGTTTATTTTTGAAACGAAATAAATACAATACATACAATACAATCTTCATTTTTAAAACATTGTTTCATTTAAAAAATCAAAATTTAAACCAGAAGTTTTTGAAAAATGTAAATCATTTTTATTGCTAATCATAAAAAGTTAGAACAAAGTTGACAACACAAAAAATACTCACAAAAGTATGAAAATTCCCCTTGTGAAAGAATTATACCTATCTCAAATTATCCCAATCGAAAAAAAAAAACCAATTTTTTTTTTTAATTTTCAACTTTTTTATCATTTTCACAAATTTCATGAAGATTATCGTTATTTTAGTATAATTTTTGATTTTTCATCCTTTTTTTATTATTTCTCTATGAATTATTCACTTTGGAAACCCTTTGTAGGTTTTTAACGCAAGGGCCGAGGCCGCGGCCCGGCCGGCCGCGGCCGGCCGCGGCCGGCCGGGCCCGGCCGTGTGACAGCCTTGCCGTTTTGGTACTGATTTTGAGGGCAAATGGTTTAAATTTTTATGTTTTTAATAGATAACTTTGTAAACACAATTAAAACAAATTTTTTAAGTGCCAGACCGCCCAAAAAAGTTGAAATTGGCTGAGAAATAGGGGTTTGAAAATTCAGTGCAACATCACACCCTTGAATAGAATTAGCATGAATTTGAATTCTCCTTACCTCTCCAATGTACCTGGCTCTTCTACCTCACAAGGGTAAAAGCAAAAGCCATGGATTAGGAAATGCTAGGAATAAGAATATGTATTATCTTTTAAATTCTAAAGGAATTCATTTCGTAGGTAGAATGCATTATGACATCATCATTTCTCTCTGCCGAAAAATAACACACACATTTTAATGGAAGTGATTGAGAGAAAACTTGAAAAATGTGTCAATATTGAAAAAAATGTTATTCTTTAAATGACAACAAATAAAAACTACCGTAATATTATTAGATGAATCTAATCCATTCAAAACTAAAGCTTCATAATATTAAAATGATGGAATTATCATAAGTTTTCCCTCCCTCCTCTCATCCTCATCAAACTTAATCGTCATCGTTGCACAAACTAGTAATAATAATAATGGGGAAGAGGGTGACTATGAATGAGCCTGAGCGATTTGGAAATGAGTGGGACCTTTCACGCCTAATTATCGTCTGGGTAGAGTCCTAGGATTTCAAGAAATTGCCACAAAATAATATAAAATACAATTTTTTGTGTTCAGTGTCACTTGTTTCTCACCTAATTATCGCTTCGCTTTCCTACCGAAATTTGACGTACGTCTTGTCTTGTTCTTGCGTGTATACGAACCAGATCAAAACCACTTGACTAACATACACAAATTATCTGGCGGATCCCCCCTACATCATTCATATTCTCCTAGACCTTCATCCAGCTGGATTTCTTAGCGATGAAACAAAAAAAGCACATCAAAGTCAATCAGAATTTATGGGGAGGGGGGACTGTACTTGTTATTGCATAACTTTTAAGACGCTCCGATGTTCCTCAGCGTTCTCTCGGGACCTGCGGAAGAATATTGGAGCTTCGTAACTTTATTTCGTTAGGCCATCAACTTTTAGTTTAAGGTGATCTGCTAACTATATACTCTTGGCGACAAAAAGAAAACCCATTTTTCACAAGTTTCACGAGCAAATGAAAATACAGGTACGACGATCCAGTATTCCTCAGCGTTTCCTCAGAACCAGCGGAATTTCGGAGCGTCGTAACTGTATTAAACACATACATTGTCTTTTGATTGTCTAAAATACACACCGTGTTTGTTGGAAAACGCTCGCTTCTCTGCGTATTCATTTTTGCACGCACCTAGCAAAAAAAATGCTCTGCACTGTGGAGACGCAGACAAGTGTGATAGAGAGCGTTTGCAACGGCATTTCGCCGTTTTTTTTTTGTAGCTTTTCTTTCTGTTTTCTGCTGAGGTTGGTGATCAGGTCATCAAAAATCACCGCAACAACGCCCCGCTGTTCCTTTCTTCACCGTTCCCCCAGGACCAGCGGAATTTTGGAGCATCGTAACTATACGCGATTTTTGATGATCTGAGCACCATTCTCAGCGGGGGGCAAAAAAACACACACACAGACACAGTGTCTACGTCTACAAAGAAAAGGACAGAAAAGAAAGGAAAAGAAAAGGAAAAGGCATGTCCGTGTTGTAACGAGGCGGTGGCTCCTGTTTGTTTGTATTTGTATTTCTCATTTTCACCACCCCCCACCATTCATGAAATGTGTGGTGGGGTGTTTAACAGCAGCCTAGTGCTCTATTCCATGATGTGGCTGTTGAGAAATGGAATTGAAAAACCAGATAATGGAGAGTGTGAATTGAATTGAATTGAATTTTTTGGGGCAGAAGGAGGCGGTGGGGGAGCTCAAAAACCAAAAATACAGTTACGACGCTCCAATGTTCCGCAGGTCAAGTCTTGCAGGCTCCGTTCCCGAAGATCGGGCAGGTCGGAATATCGGAGCGTCGTAACTGTATTTCACTTGTGATCACACATCAAGGCAAACTAGAAATACAGATACGACGCTCCAATCTTCCGCTGACCCAGTTTAGCAAGCCCCATTCCCAAAGATCGGACAGATCGGAATATCGGAGCGTTGTAACTCTATTTTGTTCGTTTGAAAAACAGCTTCAACGCTCCGATATTCCGCTTCAAATCCCTTGCCCCCCGAAATTCGCAATCACCTCGAGTTTATTTTCGTAGCGCGCTTCTTTTTTTTCTTTTAATTTTTTTGCTCCTGAAAACACAGAACCTTGTGTCGCTCGCGCCGCTCGTTCGTTCCCAGGCTGCTGCTCCCCAAGACGAAATGTTTGCTGAAACACACAATGTGTATACACATACTATTCCTATCCAAATAGAGGTCAGCGGTCACTAAGAGCAGAGTTGAAAAAAAAACGCTGCTACGTTCTTTTAAACGTAAAAAATCTGCCGCCAGGTGCGCAATTTTTTGGCGTTTGATAAAAGGTACATATTATATACTCGGCGAATGCATCATCAGCCTTGCTCTACGGCACTTTTCCATTTTCAACAGTGTAGTGCGTCTGTTTTGAAGCGAAAAATCAAATTTTACCTGCAATTCGCCGTGGATACGTCATTTTCCGTTAAAATGAAGTAAAAAAACGAGAATTCGAGTTAATCTTGCAAGTGCAACACTGTTTTACAGGAATTTTGCAGTAGAGCGAGGTTGATGATGTATTCGCCGACTATAGGTTGACGAGGGAAATATAGTTACGACGCTCCACTGTTCCGCACGTCGAAAAACTGCACGGTGTTTAGTGGAGCTTCAGAACAGCGGGTACGTGTCTGAACACTGTGAATTAAGAAATGAAATACATAAAGGTTCTAGCAAACAATTGAGCATTAAAATGGGAATCAAAGAGCCCAAACAGGTGGAGCAGTGAGGCGAAAGGGGATTGAGGATTGAGGATATACGGTAGTGGAGGAAACGAATTCGAGAAGACGAAGACGAAAACGAAGAAAAGAAGAAGAAGAAAGATTCCGAAATGAAGCGGGCCGTGCCCCTCCACGCCACTCCACTTTTTGCCCAGAAATATGGGCGGAGTCGGAGCCAAATTAGGCATTGGTCACCGAGAGAGTTGAGAGAAGGCAGAGGCGAGCCAAAAACACGAAGGGGGGCATAGCGAATTTCCGAAAATTCGCCTTTGCGCGAGGGGCGGAGCCGAGCCAATAGAATGGCGGCTGGTTTTTGGAATTGGGGCACGGGAAATGGGTCACAAAATGTGAGGGTGACTAAGAGAAAGTTGGGCTAAAAGAAAGACCGAAATGGTTGGTGTGGCGGCTCTCGATGAAAACGGTGTGAGTCAGAATGGTGTGGTGCCACCATTGTATGTATATGTACTTTGTAAGTTTCATGTAAGCCTAGTTTCTCATTTAGGCGTCACTGCGCCAAATTCTAATTCTCTAATGTTCCGCCGCATGCCTAGCTAAAAAAAAACGAACGCTCTACACTAGGGAGACGCAGACAAATGTTATAGAGCAGGTTTGCCTTTACGTAGTTTCTGTAACGCTTCGAATTCAACGGCTAGTAACAAAAACTATATTTTGAGGTCTCTGCGTCTATATTTTTACACGCGCTAAGCTAAAAAAAATGTTCTGCACTGTGGAGACGCAGACACATAGAGTGCGTTTTCCTTTACGTAGAGTCTAAAACGCTTCAAATTTAATGGCTGGTAGAAAAATGTGTACAATCTAGCGTCTCAACGTCTCCCTTTTTGCACTCGCCTAGCTAAAAAAATGCTCTGCACTGTGGAGACGCAGACATACAAGTTTAGCAAACCGTGAAATAGCGCGATTCGCTTCATTTTTATTTTGCTCTACGTATTCACCTCCTCCGAGAGTCGAGAGTCAAGACGTAATGGCTTAAGCTTAGGCTTTATTAATCTGTGAGCACACCGCCAAAAATTCAATGCCTTCCATTGCCTTTTTTCTAACATTTATTCGAATGAGGTGACGTCACGATGAAAAAATGTCCAGGCTTTTTCCAACCGTAATCTTCATTTCAAAAAGCAGGCAGGCACGCAGAAACCTGTCAAATCACCAAAAATCCCCCAGTGTGGAGTACTCGAGATGTTTCGAGCCGCAGCCGCCGCAACCGCGAGCCACCTTATTATCATTCATTTTTGAAGCAAAGCGAGCGCGCGCAAAAAAAAAGTGAAAAAGCAAGTGTGTTTGTCTGTTTCGAGCACTTTTATTGATAAATGAATGAACCTCGATCGCTTGGGCAGAAAAAAGAGGGGGAAAGAGAAAGACGGATGTACTTCACACAGTGAGCTGATGGAAAAAAGAAAGTTTCAAGTGGAAGAAGAAAAAAATGAGGAAAAGGGGGCGAGATTTGATTGAAATTGTCGAAAATAGAAACTTTGATTAAACTGTTGGCAGACTTTCCAGAGAATCCGAACACTTTCGGTTAACTGATCGCAGACTGTCCAGAAAAATTGCAGACTTTAAGTAAACTTCTCGCAGACCATCTAGAAAGTCTGCAGTCTGTCCAGAAAGTTCCCACACTGTCCAGAAAACCCGCAGACTTTAAGTTAACTTTTTGCAGACTATCTAGAAAGTCTGCAGACTGCCCAGTAATTCCGCACACTTTGGGTAAACTTTTCGCAGACTGTTCAGACATTTCGCAAACGTTGAGTTAACTTCTCGTTACGCAGACTGTCCAGAAAGTTTGCAGACTTTGAGTAAACTGCTCGCGGACTATCTAGAAAGTCCGGAGACTGCCCAGAAAGCTCACAGACTGTCCAGAATGTCTGCAGACTTTGAGTTAACTGCTCGCAGACTTATATTTCTTTTCTATATTAAAACATGATGAATAGGGCTAATAGCCAAATAGCTGCAATTGAATATGGCAGGTAGAAATTACGGGCAAGGGTACAAAGGGCTATTAGCCATTGAAAATAGAAAGGCTATCAGCCACTGACGTCTAGTTAGCGCCTATGCGTCGATTGGCGTGGGTTTGGCGGATATATGACTATTAGCCATCGAAAATTGCAGATTGAAATTATTTTGGCATAGTTGGCGCCTAATCGGATATCGGCCCGATTTTGGCGCGTATTTGGCAAATTAGCGCAACTATTTGGCTATTAGTCGTTGGAAATTGAATGGCTATTAGCCACTGGCACATAGTTGGCACCTGATCGGCGTTTGGCACCAGTTTGGCGTTTATATGGCGGAAATATGGCTTTTAGCCATTGAAAATGGCAAGTAGTAATTTCATGCGCATAGTTGGTACCTAATAGGTGATTGGCGCAAGATTGGCGTGAATATGGCAGATATATGGCTAATAGCCATTAGAAAGAGGCGTGGCCTCAAGTTTCGGTTGTGACTCCTTCTGGATCAGTCTTTACCCGTAATATGGGGACTTTCGCATTGTTTTCATATAAAATCGAGGACAAGGAATCTAGTTTTTGACTTTCTGATTCTGTTTTTTGAACACAAATTATACTGCCAATTCTGGTACAGTACGCCAAACAGATTAAAGAGTAAAGGGGTGCTCGAAATTGCCACGCGCTGCGGTTGCGTTGCGTGGCATCGTTGTCTCTTCGTCTGCGTCTCTTCACTTACACTCTTTCTACAGTTTGAAGTCGCATTAATTGGCTCAGTGCCAAGTTTTCTTTCCTTTTTCCGCACAATTCAATGAAGAAAATTGCCAGTACCGTAAAAATGCGTGTACAGCGATAAAAAATGAAAACGAGCGAAACAAAAATAGATGAAAATTTCATTTCTATATTTTTCGTAGGAAACAAACCGTCACGAATTCGCCGGCACCATGAATCATCTCTTTTTGTTATCAAAGCGATGAAAATTGAAAATTGAGAAAAATTGAAACCCCGCATTGTTTATTATACGCAGAGATTTTTTCTTTTCAATTTGCTAAATATACAATTATTAAAATTTGGATACACAGGATCGAGCGCGTCTCAAATTACCGTGTTGTTCACCACGCGAAATTCAACACCGCCTCCTCTCCTCTCACACTCAAATTTTGCGAAAATCTCGCCTCTTTCGGAAGCCTGTCTTACTTCTAATTGGCACTAGTAAAATATTCATGATTTAAGACGACATAGCGTAGAGTTTTCGTCGCTCGAATTTCTTGCTTCTTATTTACAAATTGTTTAGGTACTAGATTACTTGACTGGGAGATAGGGGACTTTACGTTTATGTCATTGCCCAATTGTGTTTTCTTACCGGTTAATCCAATCCTTAACGCTGTCAGCCAACCAACCAACTCGCTAGCTCTCTATTCTTCTTCGTAGATCTAAAAAAAATGAAAATTATATAAGTTAGGAACGGATTATATTGTTTTTTCTTCTGTTTTTCACATTATTAGCATCCCTAACGAAAACTAAATGGGTACACAGGACTGACCAGTCTGGCTCAAAGTCACGAAAAAAAGAGAAATGTTGGAGGTGTGGAGGAGTGTCAATCAAAAATCGAAGGGATAGGAGGAAAAGAATCTTCATGGACACTAGTAAACAATTGGAACAAGCAAGACAATTACAAATTAAACTATACAATGGTAGAGGTACTTATCGGAAATAAACAAAATTTTATTGGTTTCAAAAAAAAATTGTCAAAAAATCAGAAAATAAAAATTTTTGTTTTGTTTTTTGTCTGTTTCGGGCATTCAGAGTAGGTCAAAAAATGCAAAAAAAACGTCAAAAACATTCAAATAAAAAATTTGGGTATTATAAACAATTTTGAAGAAATTTTTTTTTTTCAAATTAAAAACAATTTTTTTTTTTCGAAAATTCAATTTTTCGCCTAATTTTTTTACTTTTTTGCATTATGAAAAATACATGTTTTGTCTGAAACTGGCTACAAGTTTCTCAAAAGATGCATTTATAAACAAACAAATAATTTTGAAAGTTTAATTTTTCAAAAATTAAAAAAAAAATTTAAAAACAATTTTTTTTCGGACTTTATTTCTATGTTATGGCAATTTCTGTTTTTCAAAACGTACTTAGTTTTGTCAGAAATCAGCTAAAACCATCTATTTGAGCTACCTAAAAAGTTTCCGAATAAAACAAAATTTTCCTTTTTTTTTTTCAAAAAAAATTTTTTTTTTTTTTGAAAAATGCATTTTTGCCAAATTTCTTCTCATTTTTTGACATTTTTAGCATTTTAATAGATACATTTTTTTTCTTAAGCTGGCAAAAAATTTCTCAAAACCTAAATTTAAACAAAAAAAAATTAAAAAATTATTCTCATTTTTTGACATTTTTCGATTTTTTTCTCATTTTTTTTGACATTTTTTCATTTCAGTGAAGACTATTTTGTTTAAACTTTACTTGAAAAGGCTTAAAAACTAAACTTGAACAGGAAAAAAACGTTTCAAAAGTTCTCAAAAATCAAAAAAAAACTTGAATGAAAAAAAAAATTTTTTTCAAAAATTCAAATTTCCCGCCAAATTTTTTTCTCATTTTTTTTTTGACATTTGTTCACGTTTTTGCGTTGAATAACAGTATTTTCTGATGACTAAAAAACCTTAGAAACAAAATTTTAGCCAACAAAAACATTTTCCAAAACCTAACTGCGCTTCGCACCCATCCCCACTAAAATTTCTAAATGCCTTCCTTAAAAATCGTCGTTGTTCTTTCAAAACCCCACACATAGACACACAAGATCTTTTATTAAATTGCTGGGCACATCTGCCGTCCAATGAAGACGTCTTCAACCATGAAATTTTTGGAAAACACACGAAAATTGAATAAATATTCGGTTAGCTTTCATTTGACACTCATACATCTTTAGGGACAAAATTTTTCTAATAAATTAGTGGCAAGCACGCTTCGTTTAGTTGGCGGAGGCAGTTGGTCACTCGCTATTTAAAAAACCAAAAAAAAAAAACAAAATGACCAAGTTTTTGCACCTGATTGATTGGTTTATTTACGAAATCCATGCATTTTTGTTACACTTTCTCGTCGTTTCGTTTGTCGCGGAGCTGGAGAGAACTAGTACTAGTTGGCACTGATAGGATTGTGATTCGAATGAATGTCTGTCTGAGGGAGGGGGGGGAGAGGGGGGAGGAGAAGGAACGAAACGGGGGAAAAATTTTTTATTAAACTTACTTATCGAGAGAGACAGAGAGAGAGAGTGAGGTGATAAAGCAGAAATATGAGACCACTGATTGACCCATCAAGCATCAGGACAACATAAACAATGAGAAAAATGGATGGTGGACGCTTCGTGCTGATCGGAACGTTATTGGCAACGCGCCCCATTGACGCACCCCTTGTGAGTGGGGTCGCTGCTTGTCTGTGTCTCTTCGACGACAGTCGCTACAAATATGCGCGCACTCTGCTTCTCTGCGTCTCCTCTTCGCATCAGTTTAATGCAAAATGCCGCCTATTATAGCAAAATGCGACCAAGCAGAAATTTTATTTTTCAACGTTCCAGCCAACAAGAGTTTAACCTGAAGCATAAGCTGAGAATGAAAAATGTTCATTTTTCAATTTCGTTCCACTCTATCTCTTATCACACACTTATATCCCTGCCTCAACCGAATCTTTTCGGGAGAAATAACCGAACCGCTCGAAAAAAAAAGATTCCGTGTTTCAAAATTAATGGCCTCCACTCGGCTGCCGCTTTCGAAGAAATCCGCTCCTCACAAATCACTGGCAACCAAAAGCAAAAAAAAAAGAAAAAACTCTCTTATCAACAGGAGCTGACAATTTCAAGAGCTTTTCCGAAATCACAATCTCAACAATTTGAAGTTGAAGCACCCCTCGTTTTTTTTGCAAACAGATAGTTTTAAAGCGGGGGGCGGGGGCAATCGGGGCGAAAAAAATAAATCTATTTTTTTTTTCGGGGCGACCAATTTACCGAGAAGTTTTCAAGAGTTTCGACGAGTGGAATGCATGCCGATTCGCGAATTGAGGAGAGCAGGACGTGTGCCAACTGAGGATGGCTAATAGCCACTGAGGATGGCTAATAGCCGTTCAAACTCGCGCCGATTGCCGATTTCGTTTTGCCGCGAGCTTTGGCAAATTGGCATTGCATTTTCAACGGCTAATAGCCATAAATCCGCCAGACCCGCGCTTGTGTCAAAAATAGTTGAAAAAAATTAAAATCGAACAATTGTGAAAATTTTTTTTTAATTCAAAAAATTGAATTTTTTTTTCGACATTTTCTGGACTTTAATAAACACTACTTTGCTTGAAAATTACTAGAAAGATGTCAAAAATTAAATTTTAACAAAAATAAAAAACTGTAAAGTTTTTCGAAATTTTTGAAAAATCAAAAAAACATTTTTCAAAACTTTAATTTTCTGCTGTGTTTTTTGGCATTTGCGGCATTTAAATACATTTTTTTTGCTTAAAATTGGCTAGAATTATATCAGAAACCAAACTTTAACGAACAAAAAACTTCAAAATTTTTCGAAATTTTTGAAAAATCAAAAAAAAATTTTTTCATAGATTCGATTTTCCTTAAATTTTTTGGCATTTTCTGCATTTTAATAAACCTTTTTTTGCTAAAAAATTGACTAAAAAGTTTTCACACAATTAAATTTGTATGATAAAAAATTTCTTTAAAATTTTCAAAATTCTAAAAAAAAAAATTTTTTTGCTTAAAATTGACTAGAAAATTCTCTCAATTCTCTCTCCAAAAAAAACCGTTCACAACAGTCTACACGCAGTTAGCACAAAGTTGCCAAGAGCGCAGTAATGGCTATCTGCCATTTTCTACGGCTTATAACTGGCAAAGGGTCGCAGTTTATCCAGAATCTCGAATAAACTGTCTACTAGCATTATCCCAACAGTCTACAAGCAGTTGACTAAAAGCTGCTCCTGCTAAAGTGGTCTAATCGTCGGATGTTCGGAATAGGTTGCTTGCTCGAGTTCCGGTGCACTTCCGCGCCTCGAAATGATGTCCTTCCGACTCAAATTCGCCACGTTTCACTTTTGACGAGACAATTGTTTCACTTCAGCAGTCGGTCCGTCCGAAAGGAAGGAAAGAAAGGTATTGAGGGGAGTGAGTGACCATAAACAAAAAGAAAAGTAAATTTCTTCATCTCCTCCTCCTCCTCCTCTTCCTGCTCCTCTTGCTCACAAGAAGCAAGAAGCCATTAGTGGTTGGTCCATGCCATTCCAAATTTTGCTTGATGGCAGGCAGGCAACAGAAAAATAGGAGGAAGAAAAAAAATTCAATTGATTCACGCATCGATGAGTGATGTAAATTCTTGCGAAGTTTGGCAAATGGGTTTTACAAAATTGAGTCAAGAAGGAGGGAAAACAAGGAGAACAAATCAGAAAGCTTTTAGTCGTTAGAAGAAGGAGAAAAGAAGACGTAGAAAAGGGGATGTTTTAGAACTCGACTCAACGTCACCAATGATAAGACAAGCTGTTTGGATTGATTTTGACGTCGTCGGGTGTGGTGCAACAACTTATTTTGACATTACATTTTCCCACCCATTTTTTTACCAAAAAGCAGCTTACAAAAACTAAAAACCCGAAACTATGACGTCGTTGTAGTTTAAGCGATGAAAATATAAATTATGGACGCCAAAAGGAGCAGATTAGCTTTTAAAATCCTGTTATCAAAGATATCATTTAAAAAATGATCCAAGATTTACAAATATTAGGCAATACAAGAAAAATCTATGAACTTTAAATATCTGTTTTGTGTCTTTATCACGTGGATAGATTGCAGCTCAATCTAATGTTTTACACTAGCGGACTTATACACAAGAAGATAGGATGGTAAAACCCAAAAACTATTTCTAACTGTTGGAAAATTGATTTTGTGGACGTTTTAAGAGCATGTGCAATCAAATTGGTTGAGAAATATAAAAGTTATTTGTCATTTGCTGAAAATAACTAAAACAACAAGTTTTTACAGGAAATGGTCTAAATTTTTATTTGTTTTATAGATAGCTTTGCAGATACTATAAAAACAAACATTTTAAACGTCGAGCAGCCCGGAAAAGTTGAAAAATGGCTGAGAAATAGGGGTTTGAAATTTCAGGGCTAATTTTAAATTCTCCGTTGTTACATGTAGTTTTTCAGAAATTTTAGAGCAAATGGTTCACATTTTTTTTTATTTATAGATAGCCTTGTAAACACAATTTTAACGAACATTTTAAGCGCCGGACCGCCCGGAAAACTTGAAAAATGACTGAGAAATAGGGGTTTGAAAATTCAGGCCAAGCAATTGATTCACCGTTCTGGTGCCAGTTTTACAAAAATTTTCAGGGCAATGGGTTTAAATTTGTATGTTTTTGATAGATATTGTGTTTTCAATTGACATGCGACATGAGAACGCGAGACTCCACCCACTTATTTGTGCGTGACCACGCGAACACAGTGATATTTGAAGAGACGCAGACAAAACGGTACAAATAAGTGGGCGGAGTCTCGCGTTCTCATGTCGCAAGTCGATTGAAAACACCATAGCTTTGTAAACGCGACTAAAACAATTATTTAAAGCACCAGACCGCCGGAAAAATCAAAAAATGGCTGAGAAATAGGGGTTTGAAAATGCATGCAAACAATGAATTCACCGTTCTGGTACTAGTTTCACAGAAATTTTCAGGGCAAAGGGTTTAAATTTCTATCATTTGCTTTAAAAATAGCTCACGTCCCTCCTCCCAAAAATATTAAGCCTAAAAACGTCGAAAAACACATGAAAAAGAAGAGAAATCAGTCGGATTGTCCACGCGGAGTACACGAACGGCACAAGAAATTTCACAAATTTTACACTATTTTTGAGAATTACGAACCATTTTCAGATTATTCGCATTGAACACTTTTTTTCATTTAAAAACGAGCATTTTTAGTCAAAAAATGGGGGATCCTTAAGGTTTTGAAAATAGCACTGGAAAATGAGAAAGTTGGGATTCGCGCGTTGCTAATGGGCAGCTGACAAGCAGCTAGTGGGCAAAATTGCTCATTTTCCTATTATTCACGCTAAAACCTTCATTTTAATCCAAAAACGAAAATTTTTCGTCGAAAAATGTCGGATCCTTGCAGTTTTGAAAAAAAAATGGCCTAGAAAACCAACGACCGTAAAAGTTCACATATTTCTGTACAAACCGCCATAAAAATTACTAGCTAGTGAAAACACACAATCTCAGGCCACGCCCCAAAACAAATCAGAGCTAGAGCAAAAAACGAAAATGAATTGTTCCTGACCATCAATTTTTGATGCTGCTCAACACGTCATGTAACCCGGAAAATAGATTTAAAAAAAATCTAATAGCATCAACGTGGGATTTTGGTATTAGCATCAGATAAACATTTTTCGTTTTTTCGTAACCTCCACTTTGTGGGCAGATTTCATGTAAGAAAACCACGTGGAGTACACGAAGCTTCTGGCTTACAAATAGAAAAAAAACGGCCGCGACGTTTAGAAAATGCATTTTTCTAGAAAAATGTTTGAATTTCCCACCATTTCGTGTACTCCGTTTAGATAACTTCTACATAATTTTTTTTTGATTTAAAACGCTTTTAATGTGATATTTGTAAATCCCCCACCAAAAACTACATTGAAAAACTGTTTACCCAAAAATTGAGAACCTTTTTAAAAGGAAAAAGTTCACTGGAACAGGATCATAATTTGCACGAACTTTCCAGATTCAAAGAAGAAAAACCGATCGACTTGTAGGCTAAAGATATATAATCACCGTATTATTTTTGGGTTGTTTCCGAGAAGAAATAAAATCAGAAATTTTCTAAAAGTTTGTCTAACTTTTCTTCTTTTTAACAATTAATATTTCCAAGGTCTATTGCAGCCAGTCGGCAGTTTTATGGCAAGACTACGACAAGCTGTCACGAGTTATGGACCTATTCAAGAGAGAAAAAAAAGAAAAAAAAGAAGTTTTTTCCGATGCAGGAACGGCAAAAAAAGAAAAAAAAGGAGGAGAAAAATCAATTTCCTTCCTTTTTTCTCTTCCTTTTTTTTCTTTTTTTGCCGTTCCTGAATCGGAAAAAACCTCTTTTTTTTCCTTTTTTCTCTCTCTTGAATAGGTTCATTAAAGGCGCATCGGTATATTTGAATGGGTCTCGCCACGTATGACTACTTTATCATCGGCAGAAAATGAATTTTTCTCTTCCTTTTTTTTCTTTTTTTGCCGTTCCTGCATCAGAAAAAACTTCTTTTTTTTCTTTTTTTTTCTCTCTTGAATAGGTCCATAATAATGTGTCTCCTGTATAAGACCGGCTTACGAGAAAAAAGTGGAGACATGAAAGTGCCGAAATGCGTGGTCAGAGAAACGAGAAAACCCGGCCATAAACGGGCGGCTAATTGGAAGTGAGTTGGCGGCTGAATGGCAGCCAGTCGGCGGCTAAAAGACAAGCAAAAGAACACCTTCCCTGACAGTCTGCAAGCAAGGTTACTGCTACCAGAACGGGGAATTCACAAATAGGCCTGAATTTTCGAATGCCTATTTCTCAGCCAATTTTCAACTTTTCCGGGTGGTCTGGCGCCTAAATTAATTTTTTTACTTGTGTTTACAAATCTATCTATAAAATAGATAAAAATTCAGACTTTTTGCCCTGAAAATTTCTGCAAGCGAGGATACTGCTACCAGAACGGTGAATTAATTGTTTGGCCTAAATTTTCAAACCCTTATTTCTCAGTCATTTTTCAATTATTCCGAGCGGTCGGGCGCTTAAAAAATGTGTTTTGATTGTGTTTACAAAGCTATTGTGTTTTCAATTGATTTGCGACATGAGAACGCGAGACTCCGCCCACTTATTTGTACGCGACCACGCGAACACAGTGATATTTGAAGAGACGCAGACAGGTAGCGCACAAATAAGTGGGCGGAGTCTCGCGTTCTCATGTCGCAAGTCGATTGAAAACAGAATATTTCTATATATAAAGCAAATGCAAGAAATTTAGGCCTTATTTTTGAAAAACTTGAAATTTCAGTTTTTTCGCTAATAACTTTTTCATTTCTCCACCGCTTGGACCGCGCAAGCTCTCAAAATGTCCAAAAAAATCCCATTTATGGACCTATTGTGTTTTCAATTGACTTGCGACATGAAAACGCAAGTCTGCTTATCACTGTGTTCGCGTGGTCGCGCCTAAATACCTAAGTAGGTGGAGTTTTGCGTTCTCATGTCTCAAGTCGATTGAAAACATAATAAATATTTACCGTCTCGTTTTTCGAGCTTCATTTGCCGGGAAAATAGGTTTGTCGGTGTTTGCCAGCCCCCCCTTATTGGGTATTGTCGGTAGATCATCGGAGTTTAAGAGGGGTCTAGAGGTGTTTGCGATGATTATTAAGTTTCAAAATCTTACGTTGGTTATTCCCTTTGCCCGACAAACATGGAGACTTCTGTTGGAAACTGACTCAGTGCACGTACTGTGTTGGGTGAATTTAACAGGATACTGGCAATCAAATGCCTATCAGCCGCATTTTCTGTTTACGTGGAAATGTGGCAGTGACAAAAATAAGGTAAATATATTCTAGTCTGCCATATATGCAGTTATGCCAAGAAGTTGTCTATTCGAGCAATCGTAGTAAAACCAAAAGAGGATCATCCTTTTAAGTGATTGATCCCTGTGACGAAACAAGCTTCGAATACCCAAAAAAAAACGTCTGATTTGCTCTATGGTTTATGACGAGGCGTTCACATTAAAGAAAGAGATTAACATTTTATTTGGTCAAAGTCATTTGGATCAAAATTTGGTATATGCTTTTTTTCGTCACGACTACATACGCCTGTGGTGCCGAGAGTTCTTGAAAAATGAAGCTTTTGACGCATATTTTACGGATATTAATGACCTAGATGTTGAAAACGGTTAAGTATGGCTAATAGCCATTACTGCCGTACAACTCAGGCATAATAGACGATCCGCGCACTGGCGAGAATTAGTTAGCCACGAAAAATTGCTACTAGCCGTCAAATTCGGCCCTGATGCAATATGCCTTTGGCGGCAATAAGCTAAAAATTCACCGAGTTGTAATAAGGGAGCAAGTTAGGAACACGGCTAATAGCCAACAATCTGGAAGCAAAGCAAAGAAACGGAAAATGTGAACAAAGTGAAGATTATTTAATGCACATACATATGTACCACATAATAAAATTCTCTTTCTTCGACAAATTGCAAAAAAAAATGAAATGAAATGAAATGTGCGAATGAAAGAAAAGATGTACAAACGCCCATCGAGTTGGTTGGATTGAACGCGCAAAAAATAAAAGACAAAAAAAAACAAAATTCAAACGCTCTGACGGCGCCAACCTGGCGGTCAGCGTTGAAGGGTGACCAAAAGTGGGCGGAGCCGGACCGCCCGGAAATGTGAATGGAAAGAATTCATTTTGTTAATTAAATTGACAGAGGCGTTTTTCCTTTTGGCCAGGTACGACCAAACACGGCAATAATTCGAATTTATTGGAGCTCTTATGTTAAATTCATCCGCTGGCGTTTCCAACAAAGGTTGCCTTCTTTGTCGGGCAAAGGGATTTGTTTGTCAGGCAGTCAGTGGTTGGCTAACTTGAAGTTGTGAACCTACAAGAGCCCCTGACAAAGGCCGGCAACAAGCTTTGCCCGGCAAATTAAGATAGGCAAATGAAGGTCTCAAAAGATAACATTTTAGTTCGATAAGTGGGATTTTTGTGAACTTTTTAAGAGCTTGAACGGTCCAAAAAGTTGAGAAACGAAACAGTTATGAGCAAAACAACTGAAATTTCACGATTTCTGGGCAAAGCGTCCAAATTTCTATCCGCTTTATTTTAGTGAAAAATGACTGAATTGCAATCTGTTTTATAGGTAGCTTTGAAAACACAATTTTAAAAAACATTTAAAGCGCCAGACCACCCGGAAAAGTTAAAAAATGGCTGAGAAATAGGAGTTTGAAAATTTAGGTCAAACAATTAATTCACCGTTTTGGTACTAGTTTCACAGAAACTTTCAGGGGGAGAGGGTCTAAATTTTTCTGTTTTTGATAGATAGCTTTAAAAACACGATGAAACCAAGCAATTTAAGCGCCAAACCGCTTGGAAAAATTGAAAAATGGCTGAGTAATAGCTATTTGAAAATTCCGGCGCCGATGGTAGATTTTCAGTAAATTTAAAACAAATTATTCAAATTTCTTGAATTTTCTTTATAGATATTGTGTTTTCAATCGACTTGCGACATGAGAACGCGAGACTCCGCCCACTTATTTGTGCGCTACCTGTCTGCGTCTCTTCAAATATCATTTTGTTCGCGTGGTCGCGCAGAAAAAATTGGGCGGAGTCTCGCGTTCTCATGTCGCAAATCAATTGAAAACACAATAGCTTTATTAAAACGATTAGAACAAACATTTCAAGCCTCGAACCGCCCGGAAAATAAAAAAAACCGCTGAGAAATAGAAATTTGAAAATTCCGTCCTAAACTACCCAGTGCGGGGAATGCGTCTCTAATTGCGCTGGAACATTTTTCAATTGAATATATACATTAAATTAATTTGATAAGTGGCAGTTTTGTGAACAATTTAAAAGCTTCGCCGGTCCAAAAGATTGAGAAAAAAGAAAGTTATGAGCGAAATAACTGAAACTTCAAGGCAACAGTTCTGTAAACACTACGAGCATTTTGAGCGCCAGGAAAAGTTGAAAAATGACTGAGAAAAAGAAATTTGAAAATTCATTCTCATCTTTTTAGTAGTTTTCACTCAAAACTCATCACCAATTTTATTCCGTCGAGCGGGGACCGCACAAAGAAGCGAAGGAAGACAAAAGAAAAGCGGCGGCTGGAATTTTCCCACTTGAGCACTAAGAATGCTCGAGATTTCCGAAATATTCTCGAATTTTCAAAACTAGGCCCTTATTCTCCTCTTTTTCGCTTTTGAAAATAAAGAAATGGGAATTTTTGAAGAGTTTATTTCAATTTCGAAAATGAGCAGCAGGGGCAGTAGTAGCACATAATGAAAAAAATTGAAAAAAAAAAGAATAAAAGTCGAAGAGCAGAGCTGCGCATCTAATAAAAAATTCAAAGAGTGCGAAGAGATAATTTCATATATATTGCAACTTTTTTTTAACTCAAAAGGAACAAAACGAACAAAACGAACGAGCCAGTATGGCAAGCCGCAAAGATTTAATGAAATAAAACGGAATTTTTGAGTCGAAAATAAAAGATATTGGCAGGTCCTGTGATGATGTTTTGACCCTCCTCCTGGCTTTTTTTTTTTCAAAAAACAATTTCCGATTTTTTCCTTTTTTGCGGACGCCCAACAATATTTTTCAAAACAGTTTGTATCAAATGAATTGTTTGCGTCTTTTGGTATCGAATTTCGCGTTTTTTTGGAAACCAAAAAATAGCATTTTTAGCGGCTTTTTTGTTTTTTGAATAGCTCATTTTAATTTGGATTTTCAAAAAAAGTTTGAGTGTGGATTTTTGTTTATATTTAAGCGCCGAAACGCCCTGAATAATTGAAAAATGACGGAAAAATATAAAGAAAAAAAAATATAAAGAAAAAATACATTTTTTAATTTTTCCGGGCCGTTCGGCGCTCGAAATATTCGTTTTATTTGTATTTACAAAGCTATCTATAAAAAAATTGTGAATTTAAACTACCGTTTAAACTGTATTAGAAGGGCCCCCTGTGTGTGTGTGTGGAGGGATTCTTTCTATTATAGGGGGACCTTCAAATTTCGCTGAAGAGGCCCTTTTATTGAAAGGGTCTTAAAATTAGAGAAACCCATTAATTCAAGAGGGCACTTCTATTTTTCGGGAGGTTGTTTGGGGGCCCTTATATACAGTTTTTACGGTATTTTCCCTGAAATTTCTGAAAACTTTGAAATGTCAGTAATTTCGCTAATAAGTTTCTTATTTCTCAAACGATTTATTCGTGCAAGCTCTTGAAATGTCCACAAAAATCCCACTTATCACTATCGTTGAAAAGAAACTGTGCCAGCGCACCCTCTACAGTAAACCCCAAAAGTTGTCTCAAAAAGTTCGGAAAACAAGTCAAAAAGTGAAGAGGCATCAAAAATGCACAGGAAACCGACACTATAAAGTTTCAAAAAAGGAAAAAAAAGTTGCACAAAACAACTCATCGTTTTTAATCGCCATGAATATCATATGCATTTACGAGTGGTTTTGAGATGCTCATCATTTTGATACAACTCGACCAAACCAAACGGCGTTTTGTATGGTTTAGAGACGTGCAAATGGGTAAAAGCATACTTGTGCCAAATGAATTTGGTGCACTGCCCAAATTCGATGGCTATTAGCCTTTTCCATGGCTTTTAGCCACAGGACTTCTTTTTTTACAGATCTTGGGCAGCCAGTCCTGATTAGCCCTGATTAACAATTGAGTTGAGATTCAAAAAATAATTTTACATGCACAAAAAAGCGCCAGTACGCGTTCCATGGCATCCAAACTTTAGCCGCAGTAATTAAAAGCAAGCCACCTGTCGGAAAAAGCATGTGAGTTATGGACATGCTTAAGCATTTCGACATGGCGCCAACGAGAGATCCTGTGGCAGCAGGAGACGCAAACAAACATTCTTTTCTTCCGTTTGGTGGCAAATTATGTGGCCACCTTTCTCACCAACTACAGTATTCCAAAGCGCTCGAAGAATATCGAGAAATGAACGACAGAAATTCAATTTCCGGGGGATTGGTGTGAATCGGATTGGATGAATGAATGGATGAATGGATGGATGGGTGGATGGCAAAGCAATAAATTTTTTCGCTCAAAGTCTTTCTTTAATGAACTTAACATATGTAAATGAGGCGGTGAAAAGAATTCATCGCGTTTTGTAGGAAATTGAGAAAAAAATAGGATTTATGGAATTCTTTTGAGGCCAAACTCGAAAACGACATTAAAACCGTTTATTGGAAAGGAAAATATCGGGGGAAAACTCGGATAATATCCTAACACTTTGGGAAAATGTGAAAAAATCAGAACATTTTGAACGATTTTTCAAATTATCAACAAAAAAAATCGATATTGTCCGAGGGCATTTTTGACATTGTTTGCCAAAGTTTCTCCGAGTTTTCCCCTTTTTTTTCAAATAGCCTTTCCGGAAAACAGTTTTACTGTCGTTTTCCAGACTCTGAAAATCTGCCGTCTTCTTTTTTATGGCACAAGTGACAAAACCCATTGAAATGCATTAAAAAATTAAAATTCATGCCATGGGCTATTGCGAATTTGCATTCATATTTAAAAGTGGATATTTCGAATTTTACTACAAAAAGTAATGAAGGAGAACCATAAAAAACGATTAAAAAAATTTTATTTTGAAACATCGAAAAAAGAAACAAAAATCACTACATTTTCTGTAGTATTCTTTTATTACGGGCCACAAAAATACCCTAATATCTCGTGTATAAAGCCGCTGAGAAAAATTGCGCGAACGGTGCTATACCCAAGAACTTAGGAGAGTCAGAGTAACCGAGAGAGCGGCCTTATACACAAAAGATCAAGTATCAGAAAACCGGTTTTAACAGGAACATTTCACAAAGTGCAAACCAAACAGTTACGCATTTTCTCTCCTGTTCTTCCATGTACATACTTTTCCGACCAAGTTTTTTTTTTCAAATTTTAAATTTCAAATTGCCACGTCACAAACTATCCCCTCTTTTGAGCTGATAAGCTCTCGCTTATTATCTGCATAACTTTCTGCTCACTGACTATGCGTCTCTTATCAGTTTTTCTCTTTTTCTTTAACTTCGTTCATTTTCAAACAACCTAACTTATTTACTTTTCCTCCATGTTTTCAGCCAACTTTCCTTTTTTTTTTTCATTGTGATTTAGCCAAGCATGACACCCCTCAACTGGTTTTGCGGATATAATAATAGATTATAATTGGAATGGACTTGTGTTTGATTATCCTCTTCCCTTTCGCCAACTTTTTTTGCTACTTTTTGATTTTTATTCGAATTATTTATAAATACTATTTTAATGATATTCATCATTTTTTAAGCCCCATGACCGCTGACGAGGTGTCAAATTTAAACGAAAACGATGGCAAAGACGAAAATGAACAAGTGAAGAAAAGCGGGCTGAAAACGGGTTCCAGGCGTCTTCTAATCTACGGAATCGCCAGGTACGTTGACAACCACAACTTTACCACCTATTTTTCGGTTTTTAATGCGATTCGAATGGTGTTGACCGAAAACGTGTTCTATGGCAA
This sequence comes from Caenorhabditis japonica, assembly GCA_963572235.1. Lineage (NCBI taxonomy): Eukaryota > Metazoa > Nematoda > Chromadorea > Rhabditida > Rhabditidae > Caenorhabditis > Caenorhabditis japonica. The sequence continues at coordinate 16,192,054 of OY754343.1, read as the reverse complement.
ATTCTTACTTTTTGAGGCTTTCGTAAACAATTTTTTTTCACGCTTTTTCGAGAATGTTTTGTTCAAAATGGATTTCAAATTCTAATTGTTTTAATTTTGAGTCTAATTAGAATGATTTCAATTTCTAATTTTTGGAATTTTGAGTCTAATTAGAATGATTTCAAATCCTAATTTCAAGTTTTTTTAGTCTAATTTAATGGTAATTAGAGCCTAATTATATTTATTTTGAATCTAATTAGAATATGTAATTTCAAACTCTAATTATAATTACTTTGAGTCTAATTTGACAGGCTATTGCACAGATTTCGATCCTAATTAGAACAACTTTGAATTCTAATTTTCGGAACTTTTAATCTAATTAGAAGGTTTCCAAGTTCTAATTATAAGTATTTAGAGTTTATTTCGAAGGTTTTCAATTTTATTTCTGCTCATCCATTGTGTTCCCAATTCGTCGTTTTGTCTAACTGTCTAATTGTTCTTCATTCTTTTTTTCTAATGGGTCTATTCACGGAAACCAGCAAAATATGCAGAAAATTCAGCGAAAATTCGGATAATGCTCCGATCAATCTGAAACTTTTGACAAAAAAAAGACAAAAATACTCCCGGACATTTGCAGAAAATTTCAGATCAAAATATCGATTTTTCTGAAAATTTTCAAAATCGATATTTTGGTCTGAAATTTTCTGTACATGCCCGGGAGAATTTTTTACATTATTTGCCAAAATTTCAGACTGATCGGAGCATTCTCCAAATTTTGGCTGAATTTTTTGCATATTTTCCCGGTTCCGTGAATAACCCCATCATTTTAAATTATTTTATGTGTCGTCTGTTTGTCTGTCTGACCTAATTGAATTATAATAGACCTATCACGCGTGTGCGCGATAGATCTATTATACGGCTTCGAAACAATTCGAGACTATGGTCTAGCTGTGAAAACCCATGGAACTGGTGAAAAAATTCCAGTTCCATGGGATATTTTTCTACCAGTTCTATGCACTTTTTTTCGGAAATAACACATTATGTGATTACGAGTGAAATTCAGTTACGACACTCCAATCTTCCGCAGTTTTTCACTCGCTGCGGAACGTCATAACTTTGTAAGGTTTTTACTCATTTTCGGGGCAGAAAAAAAGCGCCAAAATGAAGAAAGTCAACCGGTTTTGGAATTTAATTGTTTTATTTATTTAAATTTTAAATCCAATTGTGCCTATGATGTGATTACTGTCAAATTGGTCAAAAACCATAAAATTCTTTGTCCTCCTTTTTTCTTCTTGTTTTTTATGTTTATGTGCTTGTTCTTTTCTTTCTCTTTGAAATGGCATCAAACAGTGGACAATTAGACATCAATACGTTACCTTTCTTTCATTCAGCTTCTTCTTCTTTTTCTCCATTTTCCCCTTCTCGAATTGCCAACAGTGTGACCTCGAGAAACTAGTTCGCACGCCCATCCATTCATCCAACCAACCATCAAAATTTCATTTATTTACAGTTCGCTCGCCGCTTTGGGGGCGTGGTTTGTGGCGGTCAGTGTCGTCGACACTTTGGCACATTTCACTTCTGACGACTTGATGCATCTCGACAACCTGGTCGGCCACGTGGCGCCTGGATATGAGAAGGTGGAGAAGGTGTTTCGGTGAGTGTCTTGGGAATGGCTATTAGCCATTGTTGATAGCTATTACTGAAGTCTAGCTTGCGCGAGTTAGCCGGGGCATGGTAAACGTTCTGAAACCAACGGCTGTTAGCCAAAAACTTGAATCGAATCCCGTTTTTCTTCTCCGTTGTCTTCAATTTATTTTCCTTCAACATTTATATGCATACAGTGTATTTACATATACATATTTACACAATATTTGCCATGCCAAGGTCGTATAACACCGCTCTTTCTTTTCGTTTTTTCATCCACTTTTCATTCAATTATCCGACCATCGGGTGAAACGAGAGATCGAGAGAAAGTGTGAACAAGTTTCACAAAATACTTACCGCAATCCTGTGTGTTTCCATCGAGTTGGTTGCGACATGAAACCATGAAGACTTGAAACGCCTGCAGAATATGTAACAGTGCCGTATTTATTGTAATAACGATAATTCGCCCAAAAAAAACGAAAAAAGGTGATGGGCGGGGTTTAAAGTTGCCAAATCGCAAAATCTTGGCAAAGTTCCAAGTGCCGGAAAGCGAGCGTGAGAGTGATGAGACGCAGACAAGAGACAGCGTTGCCACGCGACGCAACCATCACACCGAGGTGCGGCGCGGCGCGTTGAACTTTGGCGACAAAATACCTTTTTTCAGGCGAAACTTTGCCGACAACTGGGAACGAGAGGGCGCCTCGATCACAGTTTATCACAAAGATCGAGTGATTGTCGATTTACAAGGCGGCTACGCAGACAAGGCGTCGGGCAGAAAGTGGACGCCCGACACCCGGACCGTCGTTTTCAGTGCCACTAAGGCGGTAGGCGCAGTGTGTGTCGCCATGTTGGTCGATCGTGGCCATATCAGTTATGAGGATAAGATGAGCAAGATTTGGCCAGAGTTTGCGCAGAATGGAAAGGAGAACATTACGATTGATTGGCTTATGTCTCATAGGGTGGGTTGGTGGGTGAATTGGTGGGTGGGTGACTTTCCAATTTTTTAAAACAAATTTTGGATTTTCTTGCCAAAATTCTCTGCAAAAATGTAAATAATTATTATGTTTTCAATAGATTTGCGACATGAAAACGCAAATCAAGTCTGCATTCACCGTTCTGTCTGCGTCTCTTCAGATATCACTGTGTTCGCGTGGTCGCGCACAAACAAGTGGGCGGAGTCTCGCGTTCTCATGTCGCAAGTCGATTGAAAACACAATAAGTGGCTAATCTCAATCTTTTACAATTTGTGCTTAACAGAAGCAAAAGTATGAAAAGATATGTTATCATTGTGGTTGTCTTGCTCCTTTTCTTCAATCCTCCGTCATCTACCTCACGGCATGCTGGCACTTACGTTTCAGTCTCATTTTATGAAATTCAATTTTTTCGCGGGTTTAATTTGCTGCGTATGTTCCGCGAAAACAAAAATAAAAACACGTTTTTTTCCCGCTGATATCCTTTATTTTTATAAAACATTTGATACAGCAGACGCGTTCGCAACGCCGAGAGAGAATGTTCTCTTAACACGGGTCTCACAGTGTTTCATCAAACTTTGAGTGTGTTTGGGGCGCGTTTGCACTGAGGTAGGTGCCAGCATGCCGTGTACCTTCTCGCCACATGACATGTCGCCCTTTTCGTTACTGGTGGACGATCTTTCAATTGTTGCCATGGGCGGAGTTTCGCGTTCTAAAAATGGCACCAAAATTTTTTTTATTCCAAATTCGCTCCCTTATGTGCCAATCCACGATACCCTGATAAAACCTAAGAAAAAGCCCCGCCTGTATGCAAGTCTGAGGCACCAGTTTTCTACATGAGTGCCACAGAATTCAAAGTCTCGTAAATCCACACAAAATCATGTAATAGGCTTCGGGATTCTGGAACCAACAATAAAACACTCACCTCGTTTTTGCAGGCCGGCCTTGCTGCCCTCGACGAGCCGATCACCATCGAAGACGCCAACGATTTCGACAAAATGAGCCACGTGATCGCCGCACAAAAACCCAACTGGGAACCGGGCACCAAGTCCGGCTATCACGCGATCACGTACGGCTGGATCGTAGATCAAATCGTGCGCCGCGCAGATCCCCAACACCGTTCCGTCGGGCGATTCTTCAAAGAAGAGGTGGCCGACGTGCACGGCATCGACTTCCACATCGGGCTCCCGCCCAGCGAAGAGCACACTGTTTCGCGGCTCTCAATGCCTTCCACGCTTCACTTGTTCCGCGAAATTGTGCACGATCCACGTGTGCTCATCGTGCTCGCCGTGTTCAATCTGAGACCGCCCAACTCGATTGTGCGCAAGATTGCGGCGAATCCGACGTGGTTCAAGTTGGAGCAGGACGTGAACACGTTCAACAACCCGACGCTTCACGCGATGGAGCAAGTTGCTGCTCTTGGTATCACTAAATCGCGCGATTTGGCGCGTCTTTTTTCGCTTGTTCAGCAGGGTAAACTCTTCTCGAAGGAGCTGTTGGAGAAGTTCCGTGCTCCACAGGTTCAGGGAATCGATGAGGTTGTGATGACTCCGCTGCCAAAGGGACACGGATTTTTGTACGAACGGCATCCAATGAGCGGTGTAAGTTTAATGGGACTATTATGGATTCGTGACGTGGCGAGACAGCGTGTCAAGTTATGCGTCAGCAATTTTTGGGTCTCGCCACGCTTCAGCTTTTGGCGGCGAGAGAGGAAACAATTTTTTTCATTTTGCTGGCGCACCACTTGCAGCAACGAGTCGCTACGTCAAATTTTCTTCCAACGAAAGGTCTCGAAACGCTTTTTCGAAACAGTTCAAATGAGTGCGACCGTATTGTGTTTTCAATCGACTTGCGACATGAGAACGCGAAACTCCGCCCACTTATTTGTGCGCGACCACGCGAACAAAGTGATATTTGAAGAGACGCAGACAGAACGGTGAATGCAGACTTGATTTGCGTTTTCATGTCGCAAGCCGATTGAAAACACAAAAACTAACCCATTTAAAAATGTAAATAAACAATCCCCAGTTTTTTCGTTTTCAAATAACTTGTTTTTCAATTTTTGAATGGGTTACGGTCGCACTCATTTCAGCTGTCATATAATGCGCTCCGAGATATTTCGTGGAAAGCCGAGTAATGATGGTACGTCCAAAGAAAAACAAATGCAAAAAAAAGACGAAAAGAGGCGTCCAAAGTTTGCGTTGTTATTTCCACAGTTTACCGCCAATCCTGCAGATCTAACAATAAGTGACTTTATCTGAAAATTCAGCCAAAAAAAAATATTCACTTTTTTCCAGAAAAAGTGGTTGGTGGGTCATCCGGGCTACGGTGGCAGCACCGTCATGATGGATTTGGACGACGAGATCACCATTGCATACGTGTCAAACGGTCTGAAAACCGGAATGGGCGAGTTGACAAGAACGTACCGACATCTTCGCGACGCAGTCTTCGATTGCCTCGAAAAGCAGAAGAATGGAGGCAAGATGCCAATCATTGAGGAAGTGGCTCAGGCTGTCGCTGCGTGAATGAGCTGAATAATTTTTTTGTACATTATGCCATCATTTGGGACGGGTTAAGTTGGCCCCTCGTTTTTGCACTCATATGAATGAAAATAAAGATAAATAAAAAATAAACCGATATTCACTGTATTCGAAATTGCAAAACCGGCTAGATGGGTGGATGGATGAATGAATGGGAAGAAAGTATTTAAAACAGATAAATAAATTTAAGAAAGAAAAAAAGCTTATTGTCGTTTTAAATATGTATATTGGCAACAGGTGTTTGTTGACACGAGTCTGCAAACACCTAGTGCCGACATAAATAAAACGCATGCGAAAATGAAGAAAACTTTTAAACTTCCTGAAGTCACAGAGCCTTTAAAAGAATTCATCTAGTGTCTCTGTGAGCTCAGAAAGCTTAAACACCAGGCGATGGAAATAAATTATAAAAATGGAAATAAGAACAATCAAGATTCAATCCTCCATATCGTCCTCATCAAGTTTCGCAGCGGCCCACTCCTCGGCGGCAGTAACCACGTCATCTGGCACTGCCTCGTACTTTCCGTCAGTGTGCTCTCCAACCCATCCCATCTCGATCTGGATGTTCTTGTCCTTGTTCTCGTCACGCACGGCAATGATAATCCGGGCGGCTTCTTTGACGAGTTGCTGCACGTCGAGCTCGTCAATCTTCAGCTTTTCAATCTCGGCCTTTGCAGCCTGACGATGTTTTCCCACTGCCCACGCCTTATATTCGTAGTTCAGACCGGATGGTTCGACAAGGTAGAGATGACCACCTCCTTGCTTGCTCCAGGAAGCGAAGAACGCGCCAGCTCCAAACGGACGACTGATTCCGAGGGTGTGGATGTGAACGTACTCGGCCACAGAGTTCGCAATATTCTTAATGGGCATCGGCTCACGGTAGTCTTTGAGCCACTTCATCGCCTCTCCGTAGGAATAGTTTTTGAGCGAGAAGCCGTCTGGGTAGTTTCCAGTGACTCCGACGCCAACATTGTCATTCACGTTGAACATTCTGGGGTTGGCATTCTGGAAATTGACAGTTTTAGATATAAAATTCTTTCTTCTCTTTTTCTTCACGCCCAACCGCTTATGTATTGGAATGTATCCCCGGTATTTTTTTTTCAATTGAGTGTGAATGAATAAAGAATATATATAAAAAAATCAATATTTTTTATATTCGAAATTTCGGTCCAAAATTTTTCGAGCATACCCAGTAGTATTTTTTCCCCTTATCTGCCAAAATTTCAGTTCAATCGAAGCGTTTTCCGAGTTTTCGCGCAATTTTTTTTAGCCAAGACACAGAGAAGTTTGTTTTTTTTTTTTTTTGGAAAACGGATTTCCAGTCAATTTCTTGCATATGATCTCTGCTGATCGCCGATTATGGGCAAAATTTGAGCCATTTTCCAGTGCTTTTCAACGGCTAATAGCCATTCGCTTGGCGTCATATACGCGACAAAAAGCGAAACCCGGCCTTATACACAAGATAATGCGATTCTTTGAACTTTAAAAAAACATACATCGGAATACAGTTTCGATGAGACCACTTTGTCAGCAACCATCACAACTCCATTCTTTCCGCGAATAGCGATCATCGTTCCGGCATTGTCGACGGCTTTCTGGGCGTATTCGACTGAAAATTGAGGATAATTTGTAGAAAAAGGCAAATTTAACGCTGCTTTCCAGAGTTTGTGGCCACAACATTTATTTATTTACCTTGGAAAATTCTGCCATCTGGAGAGAAGGTCGACGCAGCGAGATCATAGCCGGTACCGATGGAACTCATCCTTAAGAAGTGAAATATTTATGGCAATGTCAAAAATGCAAACAATGTGGAGAATTATCAGAGTCCGAGGCTATTTTCTAGATTATTTTCCAGAGTTTCAGACAAATCGCTGTCATTTTCCGACATTTCTACTTTGAAAAAAAAAAACTGAAAAAAAAAAGGTTTTGAGAGAAAAACACTTTAAAATGAAGAAAAATGGGCGAATTTTTCAAATGATGATTATTTTGTGTCGATTTACGGAGTCGAGCGTTTTGTGGCGGGTTTCGCCACGAAGAGGCGAGAGAGTGTGCAAATTGAGAGACACCAGACACGAGTTATGCGCCTTTAATGTCTTTTTCGTTTATTTTTCGTTTCTCTTTTTTTTCTTTTTTCTCGCTTTTTCATTCTTTTATTTTTCTGTTTATTAATAATTTTGTTGTTAAAAAATGTAATTTTAGTGTGGTTATTCATAGAAATGTCGAAAAACTGCAAGCAAATGTATCAAGAAAGCTGAAGAGAGTTTGGACTGAAATATTTATTGATTTTTAAATTTTCGTTTATGAGCTGTTTTCTCATTTTTCATTGGTTCAGGAGCATTCTCCGAGTTTTACCTTTTTCTGCATTTCTCTGAATAACCCCAAAAATAAATAATAGTTTTCCAGTGGGTAATAACGAGTAAGAATGGTGAAACTCGATGATAAGAAGAAAAAGTCAAAAGGAAAGAAGAAGGTGAAAAATGTGTTGGAAAAGAAAGCCAAAGGACTCAAACTGAACAAAGTTGACAGAAAGCGGATCGTCAGGGTTTGTCTTACCGATTCTCAATCTTCCACACATTACCATCTTCCAATTTAGATCGAAGAAAAGGCGGCGTTGAAAACAAAAGTGGACACTGCAGTGAAAGCAGAGCTGGAAAGGCTGAAAAAGTCGTCGTCGACTTCGGTTTTTGACAACGACGGTACTCGTGACTCTTTGTGCTCCGAGTCGTCGTTCGGAAGTCAACCAGCGCCGAAAAAGAAGTCGAAGAGGGTATCATTCTCTGGAAAGCTCGAGCACACGAAAACTTTCACCAAAGGAGTTCACGATCTTGAAATACAACCTTCACAAGCGTCTCCTGGAAGAGGAATTCTTAGATCTCCAGGCGCTAAAAAACTCAAGGTATGTTCTATTTTTTACAAGTTTCGTGCAAATCGGTCCAGCAAGAGCTGAGAAAATTCTGGTGTCAAGAAATCTCACATACATACTAACAAATATCAGCGCTTAATAATAGTGAAGATTACCGGAAAACCTGTATTAGACTTGCATGCAAGTTCCAGTTTCAAAATCTCGCCAGAGTGCAAGTTTATTAGACAGAAAAGTCTATTAGAGGGTGCAAGTCTATTGCTTCAAAGCCTGGACCGGGTGCAAGTCTATTAGAGGGGCAAATTATCTGGTTTACGCCACTTTTGCCACTGTTAATGCGTTTGGTTAGGGGGGCAAGTCTAATACAGGTTTTACGGTAATTTTTTTTTATTTACAGAAAGTGGTTAAAGTGAAGACGCAATTGCAAGAAGTAGACGAGGAAGATAAGCAGGAGAACGAAGCTCCCCCAAAAAAGAAGACGAAAGTCTCCTCAGAGAAAACTGTTGTTGCGGAGCCAGCTGATGAGAATGATGAGCAGGAAAATGAGAATGATTCACTCGTCAAAGTGCCCCAGCTCAAAAGAAAGCGGACGATCCAGGTGACAAAGTCTGTGAAAGAGCAACTCTTGAACATGCCGAGAAAGGAGCGAAAAATATTCCTGAAGGAGCTGAAATTGAAGAGAAAGCCGGAAGGAGAAAGAGCCCAAAAGTGTAAAATGCTGTGGGAGAAAATTCGTATGGGTAAAACTCCAAAAGCCGACAAGGATGCGGCTGTTCATGAGTTGTATGGACTTGTGAAGGGTCACGCATCTAAATTGATTTACTCTCACGATACCAGCAGAGTCATCGAATGTCTTGTCGCTACGGAAAGAGAGGGTATCATCAATAATTGTAAGTTCTTGGTTTTTATTTTTTCTTACTTTGGACACACCATTAATGATTCTGGACCAGGCTTTCTCGGAAATTTCCGATTCCGGTTCCGAGGCAGTTTCACTTGCGAAAAAATTTCCGATTCCGTTCCGAGACAAAATGATTTCCGAAAATATTTCCGTTTCCGTCGGAAAAAAACATGTTTTTCTGTCGAAATTTGGTACGAAAAATCAGTTTTTTTTTTTTGGAAAAAATTCGACCATGTCCGTGACACAAATTTCCTCTTTAAAACACGAGTATGTATCTTTCCTCATTTTTTTATTAACTTTTTGTGGATAATTTAAGATTTTATGGGTCTATTCAGGTTCATTTCCGATTATTCCGACGGAAATCAGAACGAGAATTTGAAATTTCGGAATTCCGACGGAAATTCGGAAATGAAAATGAAAAACTCGAAATTCTGTCGGAACATCGGAAAAGAAAATGACAAAATCGAAAAAAAAAATTCCGAGAGAGCCTGTTCTGGACCTATTCAGCACAGGAAAAACCGTTTTTCGTGGTTTTTTCCCCATGCAGAATTGAGGAAAACGACAAAAAAACCACCGTAGTCGTGTCGAGACCGGTCGATGAAATAATTCGACGCGCCTTTAAGTTTCAGCCGAACCAATGAAAAATTAAAGGCGCATTACATTTTTTAACGGTTGGTCTCGGCGCGATGGGTTTTTTATGGTAAAAAACCTGAATAGGGATTAAACGCACGAAAGACTTTTTCTTGTGCTGAATAGGTCCATTACCCTGATGCCGCGTCCAAGTTGAAAAAACATCTATTTTTTTTGAAATAGCAAAAAAAACATAATTCCAGGAAATTTTTTAAACCTTGGAAGCGGTATATATAGAGCAGTCCCCACAGCGCAATGGAAATAGCGCCCCCAGCGGATGGTCTATTGACCAAAAAACCGTTTTAGAATAGCTGACAAACGATAAATTAGCATCTCTCAACAGTTAGACACTGTTTAAAAAAGACATAATTGGGAAATTATGAAAATTGACCGAGATTGGATCTTGATCACCCCCACGCGAGAAGATGGTCTATGGAAAAAAAATGCCGTTATTACTGCGTCGCGAAAACCTGTCAGAGTAGAGCGCGCGACGCTGCTGTGGCAAGGTGCGCGACGCTGCTGTGACTCTGCTGTGACCCCCACTTTTCGCGGCGAGACCACAGCGCTCCGCTCTGACTGCTTTTCGCGATGCAGTAATAGCTGAGGGGGCTGATATAGAGAGGTTCGCAGACATGAAAACGGCCGCTATACACAAAATTTTAGGCGAATAAGATAAAACGCTTTTTTCAGTGTTCAACGAATTGACCCCCGAGATCGTGAGAATGTCAAAGAACGTGTATTCCAAGTTCTTTGTCAAGAAAATGCTGAAAAATGGAACAAAAGAGCAACGTGATCTTATCATTAACGCGTTCCGTGGCCATGCTTCGACTCTTCTCAGAATCAAGCATGCCGCCGAGGTGCTCGAGTACGCCTACAACGATTTTGCCAACGCTCATCAGAGATTCAACATCATCACAGAGTTCTACGGAAAAGAGTTTATCTTGTTTAGGGTATGTACAGGAAAAAGTTTTTATGCAAAATTGCTGAAAAATGTCGAAATACTACCGTACCTAACGTTTTTTTTTTGCTCTGGGACGTTTCGAAACTTTAGCGCATTTTAGAGCTAAATTTTGACAAATTCGTTCATTTTTTAACTGAAAACAACCGTTCTGGTTCAGAAATGGCATTGGAATAATCTGACGAATTTCTTTTTAGAACTTCCGCTGAAAATCTTCTTTTTTTTCAAAGGTGCATAACAGTATTTCAACGCCAGGTCTCGGCACGAACGGTTGTTTTCCTAGTTAAACAACTGAATAGAGTTAAAAAAAAAAACTCAAAATTTGTGACTTTTTCAGGAAGAGAACATCAGATCGCTCGCTGAGATCCTCGAGGAAAAACCAGAAAAAAGAACGGTGATCATGAAGCATCTCGATGAGATTATCGAGGCCGTCAACGGAAAGGAAACCCTCCGCCTTTCAATTCTTCACAAACTAATGCTTGACTTTTTCGAAAACTGTGACGAGGAAAAGAAAAATAACCTTCTTGAATCGCTCAAAGACAAGATTCCGGAATTTATTCACACTCCAGATGGAGCAAAATTGGCTATCAAGCTCATCTGGTACGCGCCAGTGAAAGAGAGAAAACTGATTGTGAAGAACTTCAAAGATCTGTCGGTGAAAGCGGCTATGGAGCACTATGGTCACCGTGTGCTGCTTTCTCTTTTCGACACTATTGATGACACTGTCTTGGTGAACAAATTTATAGTCTCGGAGCTCTCGAATGATATGAAGAAATTGGTGGAAGATGAGTGGGGAGAGAAGGTCATTCACTATCTTGTGCATCCGAGAGACGGAAGAGGAATCGATAAGCGAGAGATTGAGTTCCTGGCTGAAGGAGACAGTAACCAACATTCGAAAAAGACGGCAAAAGACAGATATGAGCAGTTGTACGGCGGAATCACTGAGAATCTTTATCCATATTTGGCTGCCAACTTCGAAGAGCTCGTCTTTGAAGCCAACAAGTCGAAGTTTGTGGCTGCTTGTCTTGAAACTACTTGTGAGTGTTTTTAATTGTAAATCAACTCCAATCAGGGGTGGAGTTTAACGGTTTTTATGCATTTTTGAGGTCATAAAATTTTTAAAGCGATTTTTTCAGTTTGGCAAGAAAAAACTATTTTTCGTCTTTTTCTTGATTTTTTTTTCAAAAAAGTAGCTGAAACCAGCAAAAAAATTTGGGGAATAATGCAGAGAATGTTCCGATTGGCCTGAAACTTTTGGAAATAATGGTAAAAAAAGAAAATTTAATGGGGTTATTCATTTCAAGCATTTTGCATTTTTTGTCAAATTTTCCTTATTCATTTCGTGCGGAAAACGACATTTTCTACAGCAGACAACTGCACTTCGTTGAACTGCAAATTGCAGAAAACTGCATCTCGTCGAACTGCAAAATGCACTTTTTGTCATTTTCTGCATGAAATGAATAACACCACCATTTTTCTTTCATTTTTCGCGTGATTTTCGTGACAAAAAGTGCATTTTGCAGTTTGGCAAAATGCAGTTTTCTGCGGCAGAAAATGTCGTTTTACGCATGAAATGAATAAGGAAAATTTGACAAAAAATGCGAACTGCATGAAATGAATAACCCCATAAGACCAAAATGTCGATTTTTCTAAAAATTGATTTTTTTTTTGTAGTCTGAAAATTTTTGGGCATTTCATGTCCGGGAGTGTTTTAACATTATTTCCAAAAGTTTCAGGCCAATCGGAGAATCGTCTGAATTTTTTGCTGGTTACAGCTATTTTTAATCATTTCATGCAGAAAATGGCAAAACATTCATTTTTCTGCAGGAAATGTCGCTTTGCCCATGAAATTAACAAGGAAAATTTGACAAAAATACAGAATCTATGGAAAAGAATAACTCAAAACCCAAAAAGCTTTTTTAAAAATTAGGTTTGAAATTATTCGCGTCACCAAGATGTGCAGGTTAGTCTGTGTACTGTAGAAAAATCTACGAACGCCTGTTTTCGTCTTTTTTTTTTACTTTGGAAAATTGTTTTTGTCCTCAAAAAAATTGCTAAAAGGCGTATTTCTGCCACTTAAATCTAGATTTTTCAAGTTTTCGGTAAAAAATTATTGTTTTTTTGTTGTCATTTCGGAGCATATACCGACTAAGTTTTTGTCCAAAAACCGGAATTTTTTAGCCTCCGCGGCACTACAAAAAACGTCTTGTTTTGGTATATACCACCCCAGCCCCCAGCCCACCAATTTTAATTTTACTATTTCAGCAAAATATGATCTATTCGACCGCAAAGTGCCATCAGAAGCACGCAAAAGCTGCAATCAAGCAATCGTCGAGATCGCCAAGAAAGACTTTGTCCCGATGGACCAGGACGGTTTCCACATTATCGAACACCAGTCTGGAAACTTTGTGCTCATGGCCATTATGCGTTGCGATGCGGAGCTGCCAGAAGACGAGCGATTGTCGGTGGCGCTTGCGGACGGGCTCTCAAAACAACAGCTTGGCTCGTGGATCACGTGCAATCGTGGATGCCATGTGCTTCTGAAGATGCTTCAAGTGGGTGGACCAACGGTTGTGGAGAAGCTGAAGGCGTCGATCAATAGAAAAACGCTGGATGGGTACAACTCGCAAGGAGCACGTCTTTTGAAATTGGAGCTTGATGGGAAGAAGACGCCGAAGAAGTAGGTTGGTTGGTGTCCGAATCAAATACAAAGTACCGTATTTATTCTATTAGAAGGGCATCTTTATCGGCTTGGAATTTGAATTTTCGGGTGTTTTTTTTTGTTTGAAAAGTACCCTTCTATTAATTTAAATACGGTACGGTAATTCCTATTTTGGTTTTTATTTTCTTATCATCATCTCGTTACCACACATTTTTATAACTTTCCTTGTTTTCGTTGTTTTCTGTTGTTGTCGGCTTTTAAATGAAAATATTATTGTTTATTGATTGAAGGACAGCTGCCACTTATTCTTCGGCACGTATATAAATAACAAAGAAACGATATGATGGAAGATTGGAAAAAAACAAACAAAAGAAGTTGGAAAAAGATGTTAGGAAAATGGAGTGGAAGAAACTTATCTAAGCTGAGATTCTGTAGCTTGTTTTTAAAAACAGTATTGTTTTTTCAATCGACTTGCGACATGAGAACGCGTGACTCCGCCCACTTTTTTCCGCGCGACCACGCAAACACAGCTCGATTCGAAGAGAAGCAGAGAAAACATGCCAGATCTGTCATTAGTCTTCCTCATTCTAATGTTTCCAGGTTGTTTTGCTCCAGAGCTTCAAAGTATGAATTGTAAACTATACCAAACTTTTTTTAGCAACGATAGATAAATTATTGAGAATGCAGCTACATTTGAAAACAGAATCCATGACAAGAATTAGGCCTGGGAGCGGTGGGAATGATGGACGCGGCCGCGTTTGCGACGAGAGAGTGCAGAAAATCAAGAGAGCCGTGGCCGATGTTTTGCTCTGATTTCTCTGAACCTCTCTCCAAATGCATGCGAAATTCATTGTTCGATTGGAGCGAGTTATCAGCATTTTATACCGAGTATATGGGGTTACGTCGAGAAGCGACTAGCGTTTGTTGTTGTTGTTGTGTTATGGGGTTATGCACGAAATGGCAAACAACTGCGCCAAAACTCGAAAAAAAGCTGATTGAGCTGATATTTTGGAGGAAAAAAAGGCAAAATACTCCTGGATATGCACAGAAAATTTTGGACCAAAATATAGATTTTTTCTAAAAAATTTTCAAAATCGATATTTCGATTCAAAATTTTCTGAGCATAAAGAGTATTTTCGCCCTTATTTCCCAAAATTTCAGCTCAATCGGAGTTTTCGTGCATAGGTGTTTTTTTTTTCTAATAATAATAAAAATCCGACTCACTGAGCCGTTCGGAGCACAAACTGACGTCTTCGGTCTTGTCGTTCAGCCTCAAAAAACCTCCGGCTACTGTAGTTTTCCAGCGGTTTGGCGCTTAAATTATTCTGGTTATTTAATCGTGTTTATAGGGAAATTCAGACGATTCCTATTTTTCAGTCATTTCTCAACTTTTCCGGGCGGCCTAACGCTTAAAATTTGTATTCTTTATCGGGTTTACAAAACCGAAATTTAAATTTAAATTTAGACCCAATAAAAGTCATTTTCAGAAAGTCGCTAATAACTTTTTTATTTCTGAACCGATTTGATCGAGCAAGCTCTTAAAATGTCCAAAATTTTATTCTTAAGATTTTTTTCTACATTTTTTTACCCCGGTTCGGTGTTTTCCCCCGCTTTTTTCCAGGTTCTTTGAGACCCTGACAAAACCGGGGAAAACCACGAAACCGGGGAAGACAAAACCAGGGAAGACAAAACCGGGGAAAAAATCGGACAAAACCTGGGAAGAAGCTCCGCCTCCTTTTGCAGCTGCTGCACGATGTTTTGTACTGGAAGTATTGAAAAAGTGCGCCGCAGACTTGCAATTGGACAAAACCGGGGAAAAGTTGCAAGTCTGCGGCGCACTTTTTCAATACTTTCAGTACAAAACATCGTGCAGCAGCTGCAAAAGGGGGCGGAGCTTCTTCCCAGGTTTTGTCCGATTTTTTCCCCGGTTTTGTCTTCCCTGGTTTTGTCTTCCCCGGTTTCGTGGTTTTCCCCGGTTTTGTCAGGGGCTCCTTTGCGAGACCCTGACAAAACCGGGGAAAACCACGAAACCGGGGAAGACAAAACCAGGGAAGACAAAACCGGGGAAAAAATCGGACAAAACCTGGGAAGAAGCTCCGCCCCCTTTTGCAGCTGCTGCACGATGTTTTGTACTGGAAGTATTGAAAAAGTGCGCCGCAGACTTGCAATTGGACAAAACCGGGGAAAAGTTGCAAGTCTGCGGCGCACTTTTTCAACACTTCCAGTACAAAACATCGTGCAGCAGCTGCAAAAGGGGGCGGAGCTTCTTCCCAGGTTTTGTCCGATTTTTTCCCCGGTTTTGTCTTCCCTGGTTTTGTCTTCCCCGGTTTCGTGGTTTTCCCCGGTTTTGTCAGGGTCTCTCCTTTGCTTTTTTCCTTGTGTGCATTTGCGCGTGAGTAGTTTGCGCGTATGCGATTCTGTTCTGCAAACACCGTGTGTCGGCGCGGAGTTCGCATTATTCGAATTTTAACTCTGAATCTTTTCTTTTTTGTTTAGTTTTTCTTTTCTTTACCCAAAGAATTTATTGTATGTAAATCTGTCGTTTTTCAGTTAAAATGCCGCCTCGAAAAATCAAAACCGACGCCGAAGCGGCCAAAATCGCCGGGGAGCTTGCCGATCCTGGTAAATTTGTCTTTTTTTCTCGATATAATCGTTTTCAAAAAACACTTTTTGTATTGCAGTATACCATTTGTTGAAAGATATCGAAGTGAAGCTCCAGGAAATTGCTGAAAACGTCGCAAAAAGCGAGAAGGAGCGCATTTTGGCGATGATTCCGCAGGTTTTAGATTAAAATAATATATATTTCTGAAAAACAAGTAATTTTAGAACTATCGCGAGATGAATCTGATGGAATTTCTCACGGCGGCGCCGTGCGATCTTTTCGGCAAGGAAAATCAAGAAAGCGGCGAATTAGACGAAGCGGCTCTCGAAACGAGCATACCCATTGCTATTGCTCATTCTGCACCGAATTCGTGAGTTTTTGGAAAATTAATTTACAAATAAAAGTTGAAGACGAAAAAGCAGCAAAAAATGGGGGAAAATAATGTCAAAAATATGTACCCCTGGACCGAAAAATTATTATTTCCGAGTTTTTCCCTAATTGTTTTCTTTTTCCTGAATATCCCCATAAAAACTACTTCAGCGGGCGCAACACTGCCACCGAAACGCGCCTAATCACGCCAGCCGGCAACGTCATGTCAATTCCCCACGCAATCCACCCGAAAATTGCGGAACTTGCCGGAAAACCGCCACGTCGTCCACACTCTCACGAAGAAATTGCCTTTTCGGTAAACGGATCGCCAATGATTCTGGGGGCGAAATTCGAGCAAGGAACCGCGGTATAATCATTCAAATATTTGAGTTTTTCAAAAAGTTCAAGCACCATTTTCTGTAAAAAAAAAAGACTTGTACTCTCTATCGCTCTGAATATTTGAATATCTTCCTCACAACATTAATAAGTAATCCTGTTTCGAAGCATAAAAGATTCAATTAAATATTTAATTTCACTAAATTTGTAAAATTGGGAAAATTAAATTGCGGATCTCGCCACGATTCCTTTCTAATTGGCGCACACATTCGTGACAAGAACCGCCGAAAATTTTCTTACGAATCGAGAAAAATTTTAGCGAAATTTCGAAGAATTCTTCGATTGGCCTGAAACTTATGGGGCTATTCACGGAAACCAGCAAAATACGCAAAAAATGTTTTTAAAAAAATTCAGCGAAGATTCGGAAAATTCTCCGATCAGTCTGAAATTTTGGTAAATATTTTCAAAACTACTCCCGGGCATGTGCAGAAAATTTCAGGCCGAAATATCGATTTTTTCTGAAAATTTTGAAAATCGATATTTTGGTCTGAAATTTTCTGGGAACGTCTGGAAATACTTTACCCATTATTTCCCAAAATTTCCGGCCAATCGGAGAATTTCGCGAACTTTCGCTGAATTTTTCTGGTTTTAGCTGTTTTTGCTATATATATATAGTGGATTCGTGGCCGAGTGACAATTTTTTCACGTTTTTATACGAAAAAATTAAGAAATAACTGAAGAAATGAAGAGATTTTTCGTCTCCCAGTTTCACGTGAATTGTCACTCCGCCACGAATCCATTATAATATTGTGCATTCGCTAAAGAAGCAAGTGAGCTCCACGAAACTTAATACTTCGTGGATTTCATTTTCGTCGCCAAATTATTTAATTTCACTTTGAATTTACACGTGAATTGAAATAATTTGGCGACGGGAATGAAAGCCACGTAGTACTAAGTTTTGTAGAGCGCACTTGCTTTTTTCGCGAACGGACAGGTATTTTAAAATGGGTGGAAATTTAAAAAAAAAATTGCGTTTCTTCCGAGTCTTACCACGAACAGGGTGCGACACAACGATTTATTAAGTAGAAAATATGTTAAAAAAGCACATAAAAAAATTAGATGACAGCCTCCGGTCTAGTCGCATTGTGCTCCTTAATTTCTGGCACCGCGCCAACCTTCTCTCTGAACGCCACCAATTTCTGATTTTCCTCTGCGCTCAAATTGAAAACTCCCAGTTTCTCCAGCGTCGTCAAATTATCGGCAACCACCAAATCGGCCCACGTCAATCCGTCGCCGACCAGGTAGCCAGACGTGCTTTTTTCAAGAATTCCATTAATAATTTTGAAAAATACTCGCCGGGCGGGATCGAACACTTCCTTTTGGACTCGCTCGATTTCCGTCGCGTCGCCGGCTCTTTGCGCCATGAGGAATTGGCGGAGTGGTGAGACGAAATCCTTGAACTGATCGACAATGGCGTCGGCCCACGCCTCTTCCTCGGCCGTTTTTCCGGCGTAGCCGAATTTTCTGGCGAGGTAACGACAAATAGCCGCCGATTGGGGGATTTTGAAGTCATCGATCGATAGGAACGGGACTTGGCCGAATGGGGTGGCTGCAAGGAGGTTATTTGTAGTGATCTAACTAGAATATCTTGTGAAATGTATAACAATTTACCCACTTGGCTTAAACGCCTCCCACTCTGGTGTTCCATTCTCCATTCGCACGTCGTCAAACTCGACGTGAGCCAATTTGAAGAGCTGACGAGCCGGCTCGGCCCATCCGCGCAAATTGAAATAGTAGAGTTTGTACTGGGGCATGGTCATCTAACAAATATGAGCAGTTAATGGTGTTATACAGTGGAAAGTTTTCGAAAATCGCCGAAAAGTGAGAGAGAAGAGATGACAGAAAAGAGGCGGCAGAAAGTTTTTTCCCGAAATTGTGGTTTGTGATCACAAAAGATCACGAAATTGTGTGTCTTGGGAATCAAAGACACGTGTCTTATACGGGTTGTCCAATAGAGCGCACTTGCTAGCCAAATGTTGGCAAAAATTAACTGAATTTTTTTTCTTTTTAAATTTTTTTTTTTCTAATTATTCCGGTTTTCGTTCTTTTTTTTGTATAAATTGACACTTGTTGTTTGCGTTAAAGCTCCGCCCTCTGTCCTGTTTTTTTTTTGTAAATATTGTTTTCAATCGACTTGCGAAATCAGAACGCGAAACTCCGCCCACTTATTTGTGCGCGACCACGCGAACACAGTGATATTTGAAGAGACGCAGACAGAACGGTGAATGTAGATTTGCGTTTTCATGTCGCAAGTAGATTGAAAACACAATATTTGAATAGTTTTTAAATTAATTTCGGATGATTTAAAAAAATAAATAAGTGATTTAAGAGTGATAAATTTCGCGTTCCAATGGAAAAGTATTCGAGAAAAGAGGAAAACGCTGCAAAACTCAGTAATCCTCGCCTTAAATACAATTTTATTGATCGAAATGTCAACAGAAAAGTAAGTAAATAGATTAAGCAATTATTTTTTACAGTTGAAAACCTCATACTTCCGTATCATTCCGAGATGCAATGTGATCTTCAAGCTCAGGAGTGCTGTAAATCTTCCTCTTATAATCCAAAAGTCTCTGATGTCCCTCCGCTTCATCCATCGCACCCAACTTCTCCAAACTATGCAAATTGTCAGCGACCACCAAGTCGGCCCAAGTCAAACCGTCGCCAACCAGGTAACCAGACTTTGAATCCTCCAAAATTTTGCTCAACACCTCGAAATACTCGTCGCGCGCCGGATTGAACACCTCGTAGCGGATTCGGAGCACCTCTTCCGCTAGTTTTCCCTCTTTTGAAGCTTTGACTAATTCAAAGTAGACCTCCCAAAAGTCTTTGTAATAGTCGACGATGGCGTCTGCCAGTGCTTCTTCTTCTGGAGTTTTTCCGGCGAATCCAAATTTTTTCGCGAGATAACGGCCAATGGCAGCGGATTGTGGGAGCTCGAATCCGTCGATCGAAAGAACGGGAAGTTTGCCAAATGGGGTTTCTGAAAAGAGTTTCGATAATTTCAGCGCCGCCCTGTTGCCAAATTTTTTGACACCAAATCCAAATTACGACTATTGGCACTGGGGTATGAGGAAGAAGTGAGTAAACGCGCCCGGACGCACACACGCAACGCATCCAAATGAGGCCCAAAATATAAAATTGGCGCGCGAAATCATTTTGAATAGAATTTCGTAATTTTCACGATTTTCCTTTGGTTTTTCACTCCGATAATGTGAAATTATTCGCGCTTTTTTATTTTTTGGGCCTCATTTGAATGCGTTGCGTGTGTGCGTCCGAGCGTGTATACTCACTCCTCAGGCAATTGAAAAAAAATATTATGAGACATTTTAGTAATATTCTGAGAAATCGTCATATTTTAAGATTATACAATATATTTGGCTGGCGCATTTGTCTTGGCAGGAAAATGCGTCAGCAATGTTGCTAGCGCAATATTAGACAAGATATTTCAAGAAACACGAGATATTACAAGATATTGTAAGATTTCAAAAATCTTGTAAGATATTACAAGAAATTCCAAGATTCTGTGAGAGATTTGCAATATTACAAGATATTTCAAGATAATTCAAGAAATTGCGCAATATTGATTTCTTCATTAATCTACTTTTCCAATCGCGTTCTGCGCATTTCTGCCGTTTTTCCCTATATTTTAAGATTTTTTTTCCACGTATTCGTTGATATTGATTTTCACATATTGCCCATTCGCGAAAAAAGCAAGTGCGCTCCACGAAACTTATAATTAGTACTTCCTGGATTTAATTTTCGTCGCCATATTTTTTCAATTCACGTTTAAATTCAACGTGAAATGAAATAATTTGGCGACGAAAATTAAATCCACGAAGTACTAAGTTTCGTAGAGCGCACTTGCTTTTTTCGCGAGTGGACAATGCTTTATGGCGCGGCCAGAAATGAAAAAAAGGTGGCCATAAATGCAGACATTTCCTCTTTTTTCTAAATTCAACCGTGCGATTTAGAAAAAAAGGGAGGAAATTTCTGCATTTATGGCCACCTTTTTTTCATTTATGGCCGCGCTATTACTGTTTTCCTTCAATTCATTATTTTTCTGTGTTATTATCGAGTCAATTTTTTGCCGGTTTCACGTGAAAATCCTGCAAACACCAGTTATTTTTCAGAAACTAAAAATCCGCGTGTGGCCACACTCACTCAACTTTTTGGCTCTGGGACGTTTCGAAACTTTTTTGCATTTTTGCTAATGGATTTTCGCCAATTGACACCAAAAAACGCGGGCATTTGGTAATTATTTTTCGTTTTTATCAGTTTTTTTTTTGGGAATTTGAATCCACTATTGTGTTTTCAATCGAGTTGCAGCATGACAACCGAGAGATAAAAATACATGTTTTCTCTGATTCTCTTCAAATCGAACTGTGTTTACGTGGTCGTGCGAAAAAAAGTGGGCGGAGTCACGCGTTATAATGTCGCAAGTCGATTGAAAAAACAATATAAAATAACCAAAATATATTATTTTCAAACGAGTTGCAGCATGAAAACATGAGCCCGCAATCATCGTTCTGTCTGCGTCCCTTCAAATAGCACTGTGTTTGCGTGATTGCACACAAAAAAGTGGGCGGAGTTTCATGTTTTGACGATGCAACTCGATTGAAAACACAATAAGCAAAAATACCAACAAAAAAAAACAAATAAATTTTGACGCTTCGTCATTTCACTTTATTGACTTGCCTCTTACTTTTTGGGACTTTAAAATGCTTTCTTCTTTTGCTTATAGGGTTATTCACAAAATAGCAAAAAGTTGTCGCAAAACTCGGAGAACGCTCTGAGGCCATATGCAAGAAATTGGAAAACGAGAGGAAAACCGTTTTCCAAAAAAAAAAACATTAATGTCCCACTGTTCATTTGTCACAAATGATCATTTCCTACTGTGATCATATGCCACTTTTCGGGTGCTACGTCGGAATAGAACTGAAGCGAAATAGAACTGCAGAGAAATAGAACCGTTCGGAATAGAACTGTTCGGTAAAGAACTATAGAAAAATAAAACTGTTCGGAATAAAACTGTAGCGTTTTGAAACTAAATTAACAATGGAGCGCGGTTGCATTGCTTGGCCGTCAAGCGGTCCGAGAAAAAAATGATAAAAGTTTATTCAAAAAAACAACAAAACAAACAATTTTTGATGAATAGTTGAAAAAAGCACGCGCATGAAAAATTCCAATATTTGAATGAGCAAGCAATGCAATATTGCTAATTTAGTTCCAAAACGCTACAGTTTTATTCCGAAACATTTCTATTCCAAAACAGTTTCATTCCTATCAATTTTATTCCGAACAGTTTTATTTCGCTACAGTTCTATTTCGCAACAGTTCTATTACGCTTCAGTTCTACTCCGAGGTAGCACCCTTTTTCGACAGTATCATTTCCCACGTTTTTCAAATGTTATGTTTCAATATACTCGGTATAAAATGCTGCAAAATCGCTCCAATCGAACAAAGAATTTCGCATGCATTTGGAGTGAGGTTTAGAGAAATCAGAGCAAAACATCTGCCACGGTCTCTCAATTTTCTGCACTCTCTCGTCGTCAACGTGGCCGCGTCCACCACTGTGCGAAGGGAGCGCGTTTGCAGCGCTCCGTACTGAGAATATACCTATAATGGATTCGCAGCGGGGTGACAATTTTTTCACATTTTTATTCGAAAAAATGAAGAAATACCGTATTTCCTCTAATTTAAGCGCATGCGCCTCTATTTTTCAACCTCTTCTCCAAATGTGCTTCTATTAGAGGTGCGTTTCAATTAGAAGGTGCGCTTATATTTTTCAAACATTTTTTTCGGGAAAGAATTCAGCCCATCATTGTTTTTTTCAATATTGATACCTGACATTTTTGGTCAACATCATATTTCTTGACGGCGCCGGAAACGCTGTTTTTAATAGCAAACGAAACGACCTCGCCTTAAATTTAATTTTCTTTTTGAACGTCAATGACTATTGAAAAAAAAGCAAGACAACTAAAGGACTTTAAAACAACTGCAAAAAAGCGGGTATTTAGGTATAGAACTCGCACGGAATAGAACTGCTATTATGTGTTGTGAAAACGCCGTAAAAACTGCGAATATCGAAGCATCGTCAGCACCAGTCGTTCATGTACGCATAATACCGAATAGAACTGCGCGGAATAAATCCGGACGAAAGGGGACTGTACTAAAAATAAACCATTGCACGAAACACAATGTACATGTACAACGAAATACTTCTTCGAGTTATTCGAGCGGTTCCGTGCTGGCACAGCTCTATTTCAGATGGTTCTATTCCGTGCGAGTTCTATACCGTAGTACCCCTACAAAAAAACCGAAAAAAAAGGAAGAAATTCCGCAAAAAATAAGAAAAAAAATATACAGTTAATGAGTGTGCCTCTATTAGAGGGTGCGCTTCAATTAGAGTGTGTGCCTCTATTTTTCGAAGCACCTTGCAGGGTGCGCCTTTATTAGAGGTGCGCTTCAATTAGAGGTGCGCTTATATTAGAGGAAATACGGTAACTGAAGAAATGAAGAGATTTTTTGTCTCCCAGCTTCACGTGAAATGTCACTCCGTCACGAATCCATTATATTTTTGAGTGGAATATACAATATTTGCCCGCGCTAGATTAGGGGCTTGGGGGAAGTATGCTTTTTTTCAGCGCCAACGCGCCGGAAGCATGTGTGAAACCTTAAAAATTGGCGACCGTATGGAGCTGTGTGGAAGTATGCTTAAAAGAGTACGGAGCGTCGATGGCGCGATTGTGGTACCGGTTGGGACGTAAAATTTGAAAAAGATAGGAAATGATAGTATCGAAAAAGGTGGTATATGATCACAAGAGGAAATAATCAATTCTGACAAATGAACAAAAGTAGGAAATGAACAGTGGGAAATGAACGTTTGCCTCTCTCACACTCATCATGTTTAAATCAGCGTTTTTCAAATTTCGTTTTCCGGAAAACGGTTTTCCTATCGTTTTCCAGTTTGTTGCATATGGCCTCTGATTCGCCTCGAACTTTAGAAAATAATGTATAAAAAATTCCCAAGGTCATATGCAAGGAAGTGGAAAACGTTATGCCGCGTCCAAAGTTCAAAAAATTCCTGAAATCAGGTGTTTTTTGCAGTCTAAAGTTCCGAAAAATTTACCAGAAATAACATGCGGCCACAGTTGAAACCGGCGTTACCGTATTTGCTTCGCTACGAGGCCTTCTATGTTTAAACTTGAATTTTCCCAGTTTCTCAATTTTTTCTTTTACACGGGAACATTCAAGTTTAAACATAGAAGGTCTCGCAGCGAAGGAACTATAACGCCGGTTTCAACTGTGGCCGCCTGTTATTTCTGAGAAATTTTTCGGAACTTGGGACTACAAAAAACTCCTGATTTCAGGAATTTTTTGAACTTTGGACGCGTCATTAGGAAAACCGTTTTCTGGGAAACAAAATAAGAAAAATGCCCATGAAAAAACAAGAAACATATTTCCCGGGAAAAATAGTTTCACGTTCCTTGCTTACGGCCTCCAGACAGGCTCAGAAAAGTTTGGACAGAAATATCGTTTTTTCTCAAAATTTTAAAAATCGATATTTCGGTTCATAAATTTTCTGAGCATGTCCGAGATTATTTTTTACATTATTTTCTTAATGTGTCAGGTCGATAGAAAAATTCTCCGAGTTTTCCCACAATTTTTTGCTATTTCGTAAGTAGCCCTATTAATTTTAAATTGCTTAAGGTACTCAAATGACAAAAACCGAGTTTGGTTGAGCGGAAAGACAATTGCTCAAAGGATCGTTAAGCAGGTCAGAGGAAAACAATGAGTGGATGGAAGCATCGAATAAACAAATGCAAAAAAAGTCAACGAATTCTGGAAAAGAAGACATTTAATTTAATTATGGATTCTGCAAATCGGATGATATTCTTGTTCCCGACATTTTTCGATGACCCACTTATTGAATTTTGATTTTTTACTTCAATAAATTTTTAAAAATCTCCAAGATATTCCTAGATAATTTGGTAGTATTATAATAAAAACACGAAACTTTACAAGATAACTTAGTAATAATGCAAGAAAACTCAGTAATATTACAAGAAAACTCAATAATATTACAAGAAAACTCAGTAATATTACAAGATGCCTCAGTAATATTACACGATAGCTCAGCAATATTGCAAGAAATCCAATATATTACAAGAAATTCTGGCAATATTATTGTGCCTCACAACATTCTTGTAAATCTTCGCCAATATTACTAAAATTTCTCATAATATTTTTTTTCAATTGCCTGAGTCCCTCCCAGGGGTGCCGTTTTTTTTTTCGCATTTTTCGCACCTATTGTGAAAAATTTTTTATTTTTTTTTCGCATAGATTTTTTGTTTCAAAAAATTTTCGCATTTTTTTGAAAAATTAAAGATTGGAAAAAAAAATTTGGAGTAAAGACTGGAATACGAGTGTTAGCGATGTCTCGAAAACGGTTTTCGCACATTTTTCGCAATTTTCCACCTTTCTGCACGAATAAAATGGGTAAATTTGATAGCATTTTGATAAAAAACGATAAATATAGGCGGTGAAAATGAAAAACATTTTTTGTTTTTTTTTGGTTTTTTTGTTTTTTTTTCGCAATTTTTTTTGCGAAAAAAACTTTTTTTGTTTTTCGCAAAAAAAATTTTTTGTGGCACCCCTGCTCCCTCCTCATACCCCAGTGTTTTGGCGGCTACGCACGGTTTTTTTTTTTGAATTTCCGTCACTCACATTTTGCCGACGTTTATTGTGTTTTCAATCGAGTTGTATCATCAAAACATGAACCCCGCCCACTTTTATTTTGCTATTTGAAGAGACGCAGGCAGAAAAGCGATTGCAGTCTCATTTTTTCATGATACAACTTGATGATTATGGCACTCGGTGTTTGCGTACTGGCGTTGCGTACGGATCTAACTCCGCTTTTTTGGTGTTTATTAAAATAAAATATTGATTTCCCAATTAGATTAATAAACATCGCATTCGAATGAAAATTGGACGAAACATTCTAGAACCTGACAAAACTGAAGAAAAAGTGGCAATTCTGCGGCACATTTTTTCCTGCCTTTTATAGCACTTCTTGTACAAAACCCGTGCCACACACTTGAAATGGGCGGGGCTTTTTCCTCGATTTTCGAAATGTTTTTCCACGCTTTTGTCAGCTTCTCAAAAATTCGAGAAAAGAGGAAAATTCTGGATGATTATTGAAAATGGAAAATTTTCATTGAATTTTTCATCTTCCGGCTTTTTTGTCCAATTTCCATTCGAATGCGTTACTTATCAATCTAAATTAAATAATTTATTTTGAAAAGCAGACAAAAAATAATCAAAAATCGGCAGAAATGTAATAACCAAAGCGAAAATCATAAAAAAAAATAAGACAATGGGCGGAGTTTCGTAAATCCGTGCGCAACACCAGTACGCAAACACGATATAACTTACTGTCTTTCATCTCCGGCCACGTCTTTGTGTCGGTCATCGAAATTCTAAAGTCTTCATAAGGCACGTGAGCGACGTGAAAGAGTTGTCGAATGGGCTCCGCTCTGGCGCGTAGGTCAAAATAGGTAAGCTTGTATTCTGGCATTTTTTCGGAAGTTTGGGGTGAATATTGTGAAAATCGGCAAAATTAATGAACACTGCCAAATATTTTGTGAAATGTAAAGACTGAATGTTGTTTACCAAATAGTGTCACATGTAGCGCCGCCCCTTATTTGTGGTCTTTAGCATTCGACCTTCTCTATTTTGTTGTTGCAAAAAAACACATCAGAGAGCGGCGGCCTGTTTGTTTATCGATCCGAGTGTCCTCGCGAAAGTGTGCTCCGTTGAACTCGAAAAATTTTGGCAGTGTGCTGAATTATGGTGATTCACATTTTTCGAAACAAGACGCAGGCAAGCAAGGCAGTCGCCAGCAATCAATGTCTTTTCTCTCTCTCGTGTTTTAACAGTTACGTATCAGAGTTGCATTGAAGTGAAAGTTTCTTATCCGGAAGTTGGAAGTGAAAAATGAAGAACAACGAGGAAAAACGCCGAAATACGCTTTGGAAATGTTTTTTCAAACGAAGAAAAGTTGTTAGTCCTCAAACAACACATATCACGACTAGTGTACTTTCGTGAAAATTTTATTCTCTTCAAATCCACGCGTTTTCTAGATTAGATTAATTTTTGAGACAAAAAGCGTGTAAACGACGAGACTCACATCAGACAAAAAATTATGGAAGAAAATTGTATATCCAAAAATGTGCATATCTTCATTTATAATAAAATCAAGTCATAAAGCGTTTTGAAAGTTTAGAATTGAGTATCAGGTCTCGAGGCGATCCACGCCTTCAGCTTCTCCTGCGTGTACACCTTTTCCCTAAGAGCCGCCAACTTTGGATGCTCGGCAAGGTTGGCCAATCCATTCTTCTCCAGTGTGGTCAAGTTGTCGGCAACCGAAAGATCGGCATAAGTGAGCCCGTCTCCAACTAAGAATCCCGACTTGCTCTTCTCCAAAATATCGTTCAAAATCTTGAAATAGGTGTCACGTCCCGGAAGGAACACCTCCTTTCTGATCTTTGCAATCGCCTCCTCTGACTCTCCACCACGAATCGCCACGATCAGTGGGCGCATAGCGACATAGAAGAAATCTTTGAACTGATCAACGATGGCGTCGGCCCACGCTTGCTCCTCGGCGGTCTTTCCGGCGTAGCCGAACTTTTTGGCGAGGTAGCGGTTGATGGCGGCGGATTGCGGAATGGCTTGACCGTCAACGTAGAGAACCGGAGTTTGACCGAATGGGGTGGCTGGAAAAGGGATTGTTGGAGGCTAAACAATTGCAAATTTCTCGAGATGCCAAGAATAAGGAAAAAAAGGTGTGAAAAAACCCCCAACTCACAATCCTTAATCTTGAGCCACGATCCGTCGTCATGACTGACACGAAAATCCTCAAACGGTACATCGGCGAGATGGAAGAGAAGACGAGCGGCCTCGCCTAATCCACGAGCATCAAAGTAGGTGAGTTTGTAGGACGGCATTCTGCAGCAAAAGACGCGTTGACCGGGGTTCAAAAAAGTGTGAACAAACAAAGTCTGGCGGTGTGCGAAAATGATGACAAACGAGCGTGTATTTATACCCGCCCAGCGTGTCTGCGTCTCGGACGCACATGGCCGAAAAATTGATGTTTGGTTCGACTTGGTCTCATTTCGAGTGGATTTCACAATTCGATTCGAGCAGGACCTCGAAGAATCACGTAAGGGAATGAGAATTGTCATCATTTTTGGCACGCGGACACATTGGTCACAAAATGTGGCAGAATGTTGAGCTTAAAAAGAAGCAGCAGCACAGATTAAGAGTGATAAAAGTGCACATGCTGATGCGTGTCTATAATCTTGGCAGTGTGTCAATTTAGGCGAATTCACACTTTTCGGAATGAATTTTTTAGCCGGAAAGCGTGTAAGCGAGACGCAGACAAAGACATAATTGTCATGCGACGCAACCGCATCGTGTTGGATATTGTGTTTTTTTGATTCTGTGTTTTGTTCTTATAGCTGACTTCTGGTTTTTACGTGAATTTTGCATTATTCGAGAAAGTTTTCAAATGTATGAAAACCGGATTGCGAACGAACATCGAAAGATGATCTTTTTAAAACCCGATCTTTCACATTTTGAGTCGAATTGAAATATGGTCGGTCACAAACACAAACCAATTAAGTGGAGAGACGCGGAGAATCACAGAAAATTATTTTGATTTGACAGTTTTTCCAGATAAGAACACAGGAGCGATAAAGATGTTTTTTTGGGGAATGAAGCGAAAAAAAAAACCGAGAAATACAACAGCGACGTTATCACGAGAGAAAGAAAATTTCCAGACGGAATTCAAAATTTTGACAAATCTTTCTCATCTTTCTTATATATAAAAACCCAGATCGGGATGTCTTTGTGTATATCCGAATTGCATTTGGCAAAACCCGAACCCGTGAAAACCAAAAGATCGGCATAAGTGAGCCTGAACTATGCCAGAGAGATCTGCATAGAAAAGGTATCCGAGAAATGGCGAAAGCCCGAGATCCTTTATATTATGGCGCGTCCAAAAAAACAGAAAATTGAAGAAAACTGTGTATCGAAAAATGCTATTCTTTCCACTTTCGCTATTGTATCCACGTGAAATCAGTGCGGCCGTACCAGCTAAATTAATTTTACATGTAGACAATAGCAAAAGTGGTAAAATTAGCTTTTTTGAACATCCACTTTTCCTTCATTTTTACTCTTTTCTGCTTTTTTAGACACACCATAATGGATTCGCGACGTAAAGAGGCATCGTGTCAAGTTATGCGTCAGCAAATGTTGCGTCTCGCCACGATTCAGCTCTTGGCGGCGAGAGAGGAAACAATTTTTTTGCATTTCGCTGGCGCACAACTTGCAGCAACGTGTCGCTACGTCACGAATCCATAATACCGCATCAAGAATAACAAGAAAAAGAAACTTGGATTTGTCGGACGTGAAGAAAGATGGATGATGTTTTTTATTTTACAAAGTTGGAAGACCACCAATTATGGATCGAACTCACTGCGGAAAGAAGTTTCAATTTATCAAAACAACTCAACACTTCTTGGTCACCAAGCGCCAAGAGCGGAAAAAAAAAACTATTCCAGTTAGTATTTACATATCTTTCTTATACACAGGTGAAATGCGGTGTATGCATATAGTGTCCGTATTTGAATCATGTCGTCCTTTTAGTCTATTGGACGGTATAAAATAACTTTTTATTTATTTTTTGCATTAAAATAAATAAATTGAATGTATATACACAAGCCTGCGACATTTGGCGACTTTGCTCCTGCTTTTTTTCACTTTTCTTACAATTTTTTTTTCTTGTAACGGCACTGATTTTTGTACTTCATCTCTTCCAAATTTTGTGACCTTTGTGGCTGAATTAGTAAAATGTGTCAACGTTAATCGAACAACGCGGATTTATTAAATATCTAGAGCCTAACTAACATAAATGCACAATATGTTTCAAATACGGACACTATATGCATCCACCGCATTTCACCTGTGTATATAAAATTTTAGATTAGTCTGTGTGTTTGTT
Organism: Caenorhabditis japonica; assembly: GCA_963572235.1. Classification (NCBI taxonomy): domain Eukaryota; kingdom Metazoa; phylum Nematoda; class Chromadorea; order Rhabditida; family Rhabditidae; genus Caenorhabditis; species Caenorhabditis japonica. The sequence goes on along the minus strand of OY754343.1, from coordinate 16,162,485 downwards.
TGTGTGTCTCACACACGAGTTTGCAGTCGACAAAACTCGAACCAGCGACCTATAGATTGGCGTTCAAACGTGCTAACCACTACATATACCACAAGGGTCACGAGAACTTGACAGAAATAGGGAAAACAAATGACTGCCATTTCTATTAAAAAAAAAACAAAAATCAGCGAAAATAAATATTTGACGAAGGCGACTTAGTCGCCACAAGCTGCAGGCTTGTACAATAGAAAAAAAAAGTATAAACCACAGTTTCAATCAAATCAATTTTTCTTCGCCTCATTTTCCTTCCGTTGCTCAGCCAATTTGATTCTTGAATATGTGCTTTCATTCTTCCGAATCGCCAAGCCCAAATCATCTTCTATCCATTTTCGACGCCTCGCCTCCAGATTTTGATCCTCCAATTCTTTTAGCATTTGAGAAATTTGCTGTCCAGTTCGCTGAAAAACTGCAAATTAAAAGTAATGATAGGAAAGAAAGGATACCTGAAAGTCTTCCAAAAGTCTCTGCAAATCTTCATCGCCCCATTGCCGGAGGTACTCGTAGTTTTCAGAAGACACCAGATGATCGAATGATTCACAGTAGGGGTAAGAAGCAGTGCTTGTACTCGGACTGTTTTTATCGCATTCTGATGAAGGTGTCACGTCTTCTTGCTTCTTGTTCTCTTCCTCCTTTTCGTTCTTTCCCTTTGGAAGCAATCGCTTTACACATCCGGAAATATTGGGCATCTGCAAAGACAACAATCGTCTGTAAATTGTGTCGGGGAATTCAAAATAAGAGCACATAGTTTTGGCAACTTGCGTGCACATATTTTATTTAAATAAATAGAAATACAACAATTACCATAAAGTATTTAATTTTTTATTTGTTGATTTATTAGAAAAAAGTGGGTGGAAATATCCTAATCTCGTGTGTGTGTGTGTAAGGCTGGATTGCGCTGACAGGTCCGCTGCCTTACAACTCGGGGCATGTTTAGCGCGAATATGATGGGTACAGGCAGCTACATGGCTATTAGCAAACAAACAAGCGAAAGTAAGCCATCGAACAATAGCTGTCTAATTCTAATGCAGAGAAGATGATGTTTTCGTTTACATGTTTCCGGGTGGTAGTGCACGGACATAAAACTGGTCTTATACACAATAGATTAAAATAATGAATTGGGGGTACGACAGAATAGAAATAGGCGAAATAGAAATGCTACAAAATAGAATTGCTACAAAAAAAGAACTGGAAAACATAGAACGGCTACAAAATAGAAATGAGCGGAATAGAACAACGCGAAATAGAAATGTGACAAAATAGAAATAAGCGAAATAGAACTCGGTGCGATGAAGCGCGTTTGCATTATTCGTCGAATTTTCCGATTATTATAGGGTTTTTCAGAAATTTTCAGATATTTTACGCACTTAACAACATCGGAAATGAAGAAAAGTATAAAATCAATGCAGTTTCAGAAAAAAATTTCATACACTGCGAAAAACTGAGAAATTGAAAAAATAATGCAAACGCGCTCCATTACACCACGAGTTCTATTTTGTACCATTTCTATTTCGCCTATTTCTATTCTGTCGTACCCTCAATCCAACAGAATATTTCACAAAAAAACCTTTTAAAAAGAAATTGTAAAACAAAAACTATGCGCATTTAAAAATTATGTTGAAATTTTTTTTTATGAGACAAATTTAAAATATTTCTTTGATTTGCTCAAAATTAATGAAAATGATTTATGTATCTAGATTTTAAGGAAACAAACAATCAATACGAATTTCGCAACTAAGTTTATCTGAAAAGGGAATGTTTAAAAAATCGATACATTAAAATGTTCCAAATGAACATTAAAAGTGAGCACTCTTATGAAAAATGTGCATGGCGATTGCAGTGAAAGCTTGATAGAAAGAGGGGGAGAGAGAGCAGAGAAAATAAAGAGTCAGAGAGTCTGCGGAACGGGTAGGGTGGTAGTGAAAACGAAGCGTTATTGAGAGTCGCCTGGCATCATGCCAGGCGAACGCGAAAATGTGAATTCGCATAAATTGACAGACTGCCAAGATTTTTTTTCTGGCAAATTCAACTTGTCGAGGACAGTCGCCATCACCCCGTGTCCACATCCCCCACCCGGCCCTTGAGTAAATCGCCAAAATGTTAAAAGTTCAAATTTCTAAAGCTACATTTAAACATCTGTTATGAGTTGAAAAGCGTAATTGGTTTTTTTTTGCTGATATAAACAAAGTTGCGAAATGAAAATAATAATACTCAAAAACACGTTCCGAACACCTGTTTGTAGCGTTAATTAGATTTTTTTTTTGCGCGATTACGCAAATGAACAAATGTACAAAAAAAAAGAAAATCAAATAAGATCCGGAATCATCTGGTTCAAAATATAAACTATTTATTACTATAAAGTGAGAAAAAAGTTATACTTTACTCAATCCACTCGACACCGTATCCCAGTGCTTCCATATCGCTTCCTCATAATTTTTGACACCCTCCGCACCAGTGGACTTTATTTCAATAGTGGATTGAACCTTTGATATCCGCTTCGATTCCAATAAATTCAACATTTTCCATCCGATAAACACAATTATCAAATTGTAGGTGGGGATAACACAACAACTCCCTCTCGCAACTGTGTAATTGATGTAGCCGTTGAAAAACGATTGTCCGAGAGTTCGAATGAACAGCGTGGAAACGAGATACCAACCGACAAATAGCAGATGGGTAAAACTGACAACTAGGGTGAATGTGGATGACACATAGATTTCTTGCATTTCATATTTGACTGATAAAGTGCTCCGACGTCTGAGATGTCTGCAAGTAAGAGTAAACAATGTCGCGCAAAGCTGCCAATACCTATTTTTCAGCCGTGTATGGGAGATTAAAAGGGCGCAATTACAGAGAAAATTGCCAATATCAATATAGAGAAGCAGCCAGAAAAAGCTATTCCATTGAGCCGCAGAGGTGTTTGGGATGAGAATGAAAGAGATGAAATTGTCTTCGAATGTCTCGTTTTGATAAACTTTAAAGTTTATAATCACATCTATTGCAATCTGGAAAAATACACATTTAATAATGAAAAAAAAGTTTTGTCTGTTATTTCCCTAGCCAGGAATTGACTCAAAATGTCAGGGTCAGAACGGTGCACCACCAGTCGTCCGAGGACGCACGGGGCGCTGGCTACTGTCTTTTTTTCAAAAGTTTTTTTTTGCCGCGGACGCCCACGCGCTCGCACAACAACGCTGTCTCTCAGTCTGCGTTTCGTCGATTACACGCTCTATGATTGAAACATTCATTTTGAAATTTCGCAGAAGCAGTGTCCGGCACTCCGTGTCGCAGCGATCGCCTACGTGCTCTACCGCACACGAAGCGTGTCGCGTCGCGTCCCGGTTCGGCGGATGGTTGAACATTTTCAAATGTGTGGATATCTTTCTCGATCGATTGATTTCCTGTGCGGACCTTAGGTTTTGACCGTTTTTCTTTCTTTTTCTGTTTATTTTGACGATGAATTAGTTTGTTTCGTCCTTCTTTGTCTATTATTTATTTGGAACACGGCCGTACGGACCAACGAGTCATTATTTGTCTTGTTTGTGCCGTTTCCTATTCAATCTCGATGTATTACGTTGAATTCAATGATTTTCAGAAAGAATCGATTGAAGAAAACAATGGAAATATACTCGGCGAATGCATCATCAGCCTCGCTCTACGGCACTTTTCAATTTTCAACAGCGTAGTGCTCCATTTTTGAAGCAAAAAATCAAATTTTAACTGCAACTCGTAGTGGATACGTCATTTTCCGTGGAAACAAAAATAATCAAGCTAGAATTTGAGTTATTCTTGCAAGTGCAACACTGTTTTACATGAATTTGCAGTAGAGCGAGGTTGATGATGTATTCGCCGACTATAAGTCAACGAGCTGAAGCTGCTTTCTACTGAACTTTTAGTGTCACAACGAGATTTTCCACCAATCCATCTATATATATTGTCGGCCCGCCAAAACGATCAAACGCGCTCCGTGGAACTTAACGCTATGCGATTTTCATTTTGGTCTCCTAATTATTCCATTTAACTTATAAATTCAAGGTGAAATGAAATAATTTGGAAACCAAAATGAAAATCGCATAGCGTTGAGTTCAGCGGAGCGCGTTCGACCATTTTGGCGGCCCGACAATAAGGAAAATTACCGTGAAAAAGGTAGAATGTTTCTTATGCCCAGTTTTCTATGCAAGCTCGCTGTATTCAATGATTTTCAGATACATAGGAGCGACAAAGAAAAGAAAACGATGGACATAAAAACGAGCTGAAGCAGCTTTCTACTGAACTTTTAGTGTCATAATGATATTTTCCGACGTGAAACGACACGCTTCGCGTGCGGTAGAGCAACGCTGATCGTCAACAGGTACACGTTTTTTACTTACCAAAAAAACAACTAGCAGTGGGCCCAAAAAGGTTCTTATGTGCTCATATTTGTGCGCCAAAGCCATCGCCACAATTCTCTCGACAGAAAAGCCAACAGATAGTAGCATCGGGACTGTCATTAGGAATAGAACTAGGACGTGTACATATTTGAATAATGGATTCTCGATGATAAGATCGCAACTTGAATTTACAAAGAATGGAATTAGAAAATGATAACCCTGAAATAATTAAACATTGTAAGGGCTCTGGAACGGCGTGCTTCGAAAATCTAGTGCATTTTTTGTTTTTTTTTTTCGAGAGCGAATTTTCCTGTGGCGTCTCTGTATCTCCATTTTTGCACGTGTCTAGCTAAACTTGGCAGAACGCTCTGCACTGTGGAAACGCTGGCCAGACATGCTATAGGGCGCGTTTGCCTTCCCTAGCATGGATAGCACCGAGGCACAATAATACACAAAATTTCGAAACGTGCCACAGCCCTTTGTAAGAACTAAGCTTTCCACGGCGGGCGTTTTTTGACCGTCCGACCCGTGCGGGGAAAGGGCCGTCCGATCCCCGGGTAAAAAGGAAAATGCCCGCTTGAAATGTTTATTATTTTTTCCAACTATTAAAAAAAATTGGAGAATAAAGTTCACGCATTTATACACATATTTTCCATTTCCCGTGACAAAATATTATTTTTTATGATTCCACATTTGCCAACGCGATGTGCCCTTATTTCTATCCTAGGAAACCGTCACGAAACATTGCAGACCGGGCAACGCGGACGGGCAGCGGGCACCCGTTCTCCGGACGGGTAACGGACGTTTTCGGACGGCCCGTCCATGGTGGAAAGCTTAGTAAGAACTCACAAATGAAAAAGAACAAGCACAGGCGAATAGAAAAATGGATATGAAAAATGCGATAAGAATAGTTTTCAAATTCTTGTGAAAGTGCAACACAAAAATCCGCTTGATTAAAAAATACGCGACCGCCGGAATAGCCAGCGCCGACACTGAGAATGTCCAGAATTGAGCAAATCGATAAACGGGATGATAGGTGAGCTGGAATGCCAGATCACATTTCGTCTGATTTGTCTCCACCATTTTCTGAATGACATGGTTTAGGACTTTTTTTTTCAAACGGAACAAGTGGCCGCCAAGTACGTAGCCAATTTATAACATTGCGTATGACACTATAAATTGGCGGCGCATTCGGCAAACCTGGAAATATTTTGGAAATAAATAAAAACAAAGAAAAAGAACGGAGCCAGAAGCGATTTAAATAATAAGCATTTACATTTCTCTATAGCATTTGGAAATGGGAATGTTTTCGATTTGCAACCAGTGCCAATCCAAAATTTTGTGTGGGGGAGGAGGGAAATATTATAATGAAATTGCGGATTTCGGGTGGTGTTGCGGAAGTGAGTGAGTGATTGAGACTTTAATTTTCAAGGAAATTCTCTCAATAGTTTCTTTTTGCTCTTTGCTAAAAATAAATAAAAAATTTCTTTGAAAGTGCAATAAATAAACGCTTTTATATCATCTATCCGGACAAAGTGTAAACACCATTTTTTATCAGAAATTCCTCCATTCTGCACTTTATTTTATTTTTTTAAAGCTCACATTGAGGAAATGTTTTACTAAATAGCTAAAAAATAAATAAATAAACCTCGAAAAATGTCGAGGCATAAATTGAAAAACTAGAAATCACCTGCTTGGCCGCCAAATTTGATCTACATGAAAGGTTTGATATCCCACGCTCTCTCTGAACCTCTCTGACAATGTGTATACTGAAAAGCTACCAAAAACTCGATGACGGCTGCAAAAATTCTGACACCACGCCCCCTTTTAGGCACTTTTTTTCTTTTTCTATTCGGGAATTCTACTGTCACCGAATGGGGAAATGAAATGCGTCAGTGCGTGCGCTTCTAATGAAGATAACGATTTAGTGGTTTTCCAGAAATTGGATCTGATTTATCATTTTCCATGTTTCTTTTTAGATATTCTCAGTACGGAGCGCTGCAAACGCGCTCCCTTCGCACAGTGGTGGACGCAGCCACGTTGGCGACGAGAGAGTGCAGAAAATTGAGAGAGCCGTAGCCGATGTTTTGCTCTGATTTCTCTAAACCTCACTCCAAATGCATGCGAAATTCTTTGTTCGATTGGAGCGAGTTATCAGCGTTTTATACCGAGTATAGCTTTGTAAGCAGGATTGAAAGAAGTATTGTAAGTACCGGACCGCCCAGGGCAAAGGGTCTTAATTTCCATTATCCTTACAGATTGAATTTTGCCCACAGTTAAAAGGAATTTTTTAAGCCCGGGACCGCCCGGAAAAGTTGAAAAATGGCTGAGAAATAAGATTTTGAAAATTCAAGCCTAAATTACCCGTTGTGGAAGGTTTTTTTTTTCAGAAATTTCGGAACAAAAGGTCTGAATTTCCATTATCCTAGCTTTGTAAAAACGATTTTATAGCTTTGTTAGCTTTGTAAAAACGATTTTAACGAATATTTTAAGCCCGGAACCGCCCGGAAAAGTTGAACAATGAATTTGAAATAGAGATTCGAAAATTCAGGCTTACATTCCCTTTTCTGTAAGCAGTGAAATTCATCATTCCGAACATGTTTTTGTGGTGCTTTCCCATGCCCTCTGGCGACCGATCCAACAGAAATGTTCAATATTTTTTTTTGTTAGATCACTTTTTTCTTATAAAAATGCCTACAAAATACGAAAACATCGTCACTGCCGTTATAACTTTTCCGGGCGGTTCGGTAATTGAAATATTTGTTTTAATTGGGCTTACAAAACTATCTATACGGAAAATGGAAATTTAGACCATAAGCATTTTGCTTCGTTTTCTAAAAATGTGTAAAACAATTTTTTTTAAATGTATAAATTACGTTATTCGTGACTTGGTTACAACAAAAAAAATAATGCATACAAAGAATATCTAGTAGGATCTTCTCTTATATACAGAAAAAAAAGTGCAAATTAACTTTTTAGCGACAAGAATTGTGTTTTATTGCTTGCAATTGTGACGTGACGACTGCGTGCCAATGAATTAATTTAGGGCGTCCTCCTAGTGTAATTCAATCGGCATTTTATGTGTTCAACTATACCAGTGACCTCAAAGGGGCATGAACCGCCGGAAGTCAGTCAGCAAACGCTCCCGGGCGCACAACTGGCCGTAAATGTGCGATTGGGCGCGCTTACTGACTCCCGGTACATTCTCGATTTAAGGCTCTCCAGAATCCTCCAGGAATTGTAATCAAAGGGCCTGTTGAACGCCAGTCTGGAAAAAAAAAACTTGGAAATTTTTCGGCTATTAGCCGTTTTGAATGGCTTTCTCACACTCCAATTCGACCCCAAACTTGCCCTGATTATGGACGTGCGCGCTTTGCTTCAGTAACGGCTGTCTGCCATGTTAGAGCTATTTAACCAAAAATGTAAGTCCATTAGAAGTGTAAATACCAACTAGTGTTCTCTATCAAAATATGAGCTTACCTCATACAAGCCTGCTACGCAGGCTACCAATCGACTGGAAAATGAGGCGGAGTTTGCATTAAGAAGTATCAAAAAAAATTTCTATTTCTGGAAAAAAAAAGACATGGGTCGGAAAAAGTGTGTATATGTTTTTTCAGGAGGAAGTAAATAAACATGTGTGCTTTCTCACAAATTTACCTCTTAGGCTTTTCCAATTTTTTGGACTTTTGGTTTTCTAATCACGAAAAATCATGTCTGGGATTTTACGTCTTTCACGTTTTACGGAATCTGTTAAAAATGAAAATCCAAGATGTGGAACGTGGACTTTTCTTTGATAAAGTACCGTGGGCCGCTTGGCTCACGCTATGCGCCACGCGACTTTACTACACACCGTTCGGTTAAACTCATTGGTTTATTAGGCCACGAGGAATGTGGCAAAACCTATGGGGACTAATGGACCTATTCACAATACTGGAAAAAAAAGAAGAAAAAGGAAAAAAATTGCGGGAAAAATCGGAAAATGCTCCGATTGACCTGAAATTTTGGGAAATATTGGGAAAAATTATCCTGTACACGCTCACAAAATGTTGGCCCAAAATATCGATTTTAAAAATTATCGATTTTTTTCTGAAAATTTTTAAAATCGATATTTTGGTCCAAAATTTTTTGAGAGTGTACAATTTTTCCCAATATTTCCTAAAATTTCAGGTAAATCGGAGCATTTTCCGATTTTTCCCGCAATTTTTTTCCTTTTTCTTCCTTTTTTTCCGGTTTTGTGAATAGGTCCATAATAATAGGGGAACAGGACGAGCAAGGGCCAGTTGGCATAAACAAGGGTGACCTCTCGAGTGATCGAGATGCGGCCTTGGGCGGTTTCCCGCGTCATGATTTGGCGGGAAAATATAATTAGCAGGCGCGCGAAATCCAAAGGAGGCAGGAGACGAGGTGACGAGACGTAGAACGCGAGAGTCCGCCGACGAGATGCACGGTGATTCTTTTATTGCCGAGCACACAATTCTAGTCCACCGATTAGGTTTTTCTGTCGCGATTTTCTAAAGGACTTCGGATCGAGAAGTTGTTTGTCACGTCACTTCCTCTCATTATGGCGCATATTTAAAACCGGAATTGGTCTGATTTTTTACGTACAGTTTAACACGCACGGCGGTTCTTTTACTGGCGGCCACGAATTTCTAGCCCCCTCCCCCCACCCATTAGGTTTTTCCTGTCGCGATTTTTTAAATGACGTCTTATCAAAAATTTATTTGTCACGTTACTAGCTCTCATTAGGGCACATATTTTAAACCTGAATTCGCTCGTTTTTATACGTAAATATCAAATGAAACTGGTTTTCCGTGGTGACGAACTGATTTCCGCAAACTTTATTGCCGCATTTTGCAAAAAGGGGAGGGAACTCCGCCCACGCCATGTGATGAGAGGGTGAGAGAGTGCGAGGGGGTAGAGCACGGCATGCTGGCACCTACCTCAGTGCAAACGCGCCCCAAACACACTCAACGTTTGATGAAACACTGTGAGACCCATGTTAAGAGAACATTCCATTTACGAACGTTTCTGCCGTATCAAATGTTTTATAAAAATATGGGATATCTGCGGGGAAAAACGTGTTTTTGTTTTTGTTTTCGCGGAACGTACGCAGCAAAATGAACCCGCGAAAAAATCGAATTTCATAAAATGAGACTGAAACGTAGGTTCCAGCATGTCGTGTAGAGAAAATACTTGAGATCGAGGGACTAGAAATGTGTGGCCGGTAGTAAAAGAATCACCGTGAGTAAGCTTTCCACGGCGGGCGTTTTTTTGCCCGTCCGACGCGTTCGGGGAAAGGGCCGTCCGATCTCCACTCACATAATTCATGGGCTAGTTGCCCAACCAAATGGGCGATAGCCCCATGCAAACAGCCGCTTCGCCCACTGGCATGGGCGAAGCTGCCGTTTGCATGGGGCTATCGCCCATTCGGTGTGGCAACTTGCCCAAATGACGGGCGACTCGCCCAAATGGCGAGCGACTCGTCAAATGCCGGGCGATTCGCCCAAATGCCGGGCGGCTCGCCCAAATAGTGGGCGGCTCGCCCAAATAGTGGGCGGCTCGCCCAAATGGCAATTCCGTGAGTTGACGGAAAACTCTTTCGAATCCTTAAAATTCGCCCGCCATTCAAATTTTAATGTTTATTTTACTATTAGTACCATTCTCCATGTCATTTGGCGCTGTTTAGCCTGTTTTTGGCAGAGTAGGACCACGAAGGAAACTGAATGAGCGAGCGGTGGGCGAGCCGCCCGTCATTTGGGCAAGTTGCCACACCGAATGGGCGATAGCCCCATGCAAACGGCAGCTTCGCCCATGCCAGTGGGCGAAGCGGCCGTTTGCATGGGGCTATCGCCCAAACATCTGCCCAATAGCTGCCAAAAATTATGTGAGCAGGGAAAAAGAAAAATGCCCGCGTGAAAATTAAAAAGAAAACTTTTTTTATCGAGATCAATGTGCTCAACGTTGAGGAAAAATTTTGATCAACCGATTTCCACCTCGTCTAACAATGGGTGGTGTGTGCAAACACAGGCACGTCAAAATGCAGACCGGGCAACGCGGACGGACGTTTTCGAACGGCCCGTCCACTCAGGCATCGCGAGTCACTTTTTCAAACCTTTTCATGTAACAAATAAGCATTGCTTCAAAAAGTTTCAAAATGAGTTAGAATAGTTTGAAAATGGCTTAGAAAAGTTTGAGAGCATCTTGAAAAAGTTTGATGTTAGCATGAAAAGGTTTGAAAAGTATTAGAACGTCTTGAAAAAGTTTAAACGTGTCTTGAAAAAGATTGAAAACTTGAAAAGTTTTAAAAAGTTTAATAATGGTTTTATTGTTACTCAGAAAAGTTTGACTCGATACCTGAGCCATGGTGGAAAGCTTAACCTGAGTTGTGTCCGTAGACCAGTGAGACGCAGGAGTCGAGGGTTGGCGTGTTTGTAGAGCGCGGTAATAGTGGATTTGTAACGTGTGACCTGGGGAGAATGTAAGCCTGGGCGAGCCGGGACTTTGCAATATTTTGAGAAATAAAAAAAAAAGATTTTTATTTTAATTTAGAATTTTTAGAGTAACTCATTATGTAAATTTGCTTGCTCTGCAACTTAAAAATATTATTTTAACTTCCAAATATTTTTTGGTGTAAAAAACTGGCCGAAAAGCGTCATAAACTAGCCATAAAACGTTTCTTCCTTTGTTCGCTTTTCTTTTTCACGTTCAGCTTACACTTTATCTTGAAATAATGCAATTTTCTGTAATCTTCATATTTTTTTTATTTAACTCTAATGCTGTTAAGACTGAAAATTCGGATTTGGACTCGTCTCATAGTCAGTCAGTTTAAAACTTGAATATTTATTTATTGTTCAATTGTTTGTTGTTGTAATTTCAGAATAATATCCAAGCAACTAGAAGCCTTAACTCTGTCTCTGAAAAGTCTACAAATTTCCAAGTTTTTGCAACTTTTCAATGAGAAAACAGTTGATGTAAATCGAGTTTTTCAGCCAAAATGTAAGGCCGCCTTTTATTCAAATTTTGATCTTGTTTTTCCAGTCCTATACCCCGACAATGTATTTGCTTCAATGGGCGACAGCGAATTTAAAAACAGTCTGAAAGTTTGAAAAAAAAATTATAAGCAACTCTGAAAAATTATATATTTCCCAGATTTTCACACCGTTTCAACCAAAATTGATCGCTTCCGGTGATATTCAGGCACTCGTCACAATTTGGTATAAAATGGGAGGAAAATCGGAAAAAATGGATAAGGAAGTTGTGGTTTCAAAGGTTTAAATGGTTCAAAAATTGGAAACAACGAAAAATAATTTTAGAGTGCAAAAAGTGCAACTGGATACGTGTTCACTGTGTTTGACTCTATTTGAGCTGTTTTAAAATTATATTATGTTGAAATTCAATAATTATGCACATGTATATTTCCCAGGCATATATTGTAAAAACACTAATACAACGACATGCCCTTCTATTGTTTCATTTCATGACAACTGCCGGATATTTAGAGGTTTGCACACCAATCTTCTGTCGTCTCATACCTGCTTGTTCAGAAAGTGTTTTGCTGAGTTTAGTGTGCAAACCTCTAAATACCCTGCAGTTGTGATGAAATGAAACAATAGAAGGGCATGCCGTTCTATTAGAGTTTTTACGGTAAATTGGTTTTGCGCTCCACGACATTGGGAGTTGAAGAGTATAGGCAGACTACAAAACACTCGGGTCATCGGTTGTGGCAAACGCGAAATCAAACCGATGAACCAAAATATTTCGGGGATATCCGGCTCGTCTATGTTTTCGGTTTTCTATTTTTCTTCCATTGGAAAAAAAAATACGTCAGAGATTTACGAAAATCGCAATAAAGTATGTTTTTCCCAGTGGTATTACCGCTAAGGATCACTGATCGGTGTGATGATTGGTATCAATGTAACCGTATAAAAACCGATTTGAAAACTCGACTACTAACAATTCTCACCAACAACCTTTAAAAGAAAATGTCCCGCGCTTGCATATTCCTGACTCTTCTTGTATCCACTGCCTTTTCTCAATTGGAGCAAGGCGGACAAGGAGTGAGCGGTCAGATTGGACAACCAGGAATTTTTGGCCAAGTGGATGGGCAGGCAGGCGTGATTGGTGGACAACCCGGACAGCCAGGACTATCTGAGCAAATTGGACAAACTGGTCTGCCACCATTCGGAGGAGCCTTTGGACAACAAGGGCAACAACTACAACAGGGACAACAAAGAAAATAAACGAATAACAGTTACAATTTTGCAAAATTTACGCGTTGAGAAAGTTAATAAACACGATAGTATGCAAAATTGTTTCATTTTTGATATTCATCCCTGAAAGTTCTACCGGCCGTCCACGGAACGTTCACTGGGGACTGGCCTGCGTCTTGTCTTGTGTTTTTTCTATTTTCCACGTGTCTCAGCGAACAACTTTAAACTCTCGTGGCGAGACATGGTCGACCGGTAGAACTTTCACGGATGCATAATAGTCAAACCGCACGATGGGAATTAAATACTTTACCCTATTTGGAAAAGTCACGTCTCGAGGTACACATCTGAGTTTGCAATGTTCTGGTTTTTATTAATTTGTGCCTGAGCCTAAAGGCGACGTGTAAGCTTTGTCGGAATCCTCGGTCTGGTGCTGTGCTCAATTCATTCGTTGCTTCGACTATGTCAGCGAAGCTGCTGGCCTGGAGGTTATTGGTCTGAATAGAGAACGATGAGGAGACAAACGAGCAAACGATCACATGTCACGGTGTCCCGCACGCGATGGGCGCCAGCATTTTTCTGTTTCTTCTGGCACCCTCTCGCTCTCTCGCACGGTGCTTGATCAGAAGCTACAGTAGATTTCTATAATTGTTAAAAGCAAGAAAACCATTATTTTTTTGAACGATCTTTTTGGAATTACATTCGAAAACTATTAGAAGACATTTGGACGTACGAGCATGAAAAATGCGCCAGAAAAATAAATATGCAATTCCCATAGATTTATGTAGATTGGACCTATATTTTCAATAATATTGCTTCCATATCACTATACTTTGTTTAGAAGTATTATTCAAGGCAATATTCATCATTCACAAAGCTACAAAAGAAATGGGCGACGTCAGGAAGGTTTCTGTGCGCCTACAGTACTCCCCCTAGTGCTACGGGAACTTATTAAAACAATAATAACTCATTTAGTTGGAGGCCTAATAACTTGTTTGACATTTCAAAATGTCCGCAAAAAAATTTAGAAACTTTGCAAAACAACGAATCTTTGAACCAGGCTTTTGTTTTACAGGAATTTTCAAAAAATGACCCATTTTTTCGAGTTTTCGTGCAAAACTTGATTTATTAATAACTTCAGTAGTTTTCAACCAATTTACTTGATCAAAAGCGAAAAATAACCGAATTTAAAATGCAAAATTCTGTAAGGCAGGCGGTTTTTGCCAAAATAATTTTTTGGCGAATATGGGCTACAGTATCCTAAAATTCATATTCCGAGCCCTAAATTCAGGCTTTCTGATATCGAATGTGGGTTTTTTGTTCATCTTAAATTTTTTAGAAGTGAATTGAACTAACAAGTCAAGAAATGCACAAAGAATACGGGTTTACCTTAGCTACAGAGCCTCATAACACAGTAAACTTCGGTATGTCTTTTAAACGAGTATGGAATTTTTTTTGTACAGTTTTCTAACTCAAAAATTAATTTGAACCTTTTAGTGTCTGTTTTATTTGTTTTTTCTTTAAAAAATCCATTCATTTTCTTTTTTTTCACGTGTTTTTATGGTGCACATTTTCCAGGCGAGTTCCGATGCAATCGCGCTCCACCTGCATCTGACCTTTAAAAGAATGAAAATTAAAATTAAACCGAAAATAACATTTTATTAAGAATTTCCAGGTGAAACATCTAGGTATTGCTATTCTATGTAATGAAATATTGTGTTCCGATCCGTACTTCCGCCAGAATACGCAAATTTCCCAAAAACCCGTTCGCAATTGGTTTCAAATTATCTCATGACTCACTGAGTTTTAACTCCTGTATTCGCACTTTTAGACATTTTATAAGCTCACTTTCCTCTGCAAAATGTCCAATTTTCCCACTGATTTTGAAGAGATTGGTATTGATTCAGAAAAGCAGGAAATCGGTATGTTCTTACAAGTTGCTAGTTAACTTACCGTTTAATGAATTCCTACCTGGTATTGTGTTCCAGAATCCCAAGCGACTTCTGAATCAGTGCATCAATTAGATTTGTCTTCTGAAGCTCTCGTGACGTCTACATTGAATATCAGAGGCAACAAAATCATAACCGCAATCCGCCCGGGCACATCTCCTTACAGACGAGAAGTTGGAGTGTCGAGAGAGAATTTGAGATCTGGATCTCCCGATTCGGTACATATTTAAATATAAACTTCCCGAATAAAGGGAATCGGGCCTTTAATAGCAAAATCTTGGTGGGATTCCCGCGGCAAAGCCTTTCGATGGAGAAGGTGTTGACGAGAGAGAGTCCCGAGATCCTACGCGGGAGCGAACTTGCATTGAGACTTGAAGAGCGTGTGGCAACTGAGAGACGTAGTGACTTGATTGGCAAGAAATAGATAACATTGTAAACGGTTGGAGTGTTCGAAAAGAATTCAGGTCCAGGTGAGCCTAGACCTTACAATTAGGCCTGCTCAAACTTCCACTCTTCCCGGGAAATCAGCCAGCAGTTCACCTTGCCACTCCACACTGTTGACAACCCCCCCCCCCCGCTCACAATTTGGGTATAAAAGACCCAAAATCCCTCATTCTTCAATTTTTCTCGGAATTCGCTTTTTGCCCCGTTTGCTACCATTTTTTCTGTTCTCTTTCCCCGATCATTTCTGACTCCACGCTTACTCACGAAATTTTTGGCTAATAGCCATTGAAAACGGCTAATAGCCACCGATTCGGGGCGTGTGCCATATCTATTTGCCACATGCCCCATATTCGATGGCTATTAGCCGTTTCCATCGTCTATAATTTTCACATTTTTTCCTATTTCAAACTTCGGACATCTTGTGTCTGGAAAAAGTCGCAAAATCGCTGAGTAAGCGCGAAGATTGTTTCCCTTAATTGTTGCATGTAACATTCTATAGCTGCGGTGCCAACAGACACATTTTTTATAAATGGCGACATTACCCAATAATGGCTAACAGCTCTTTTTGTCGGCTAATGGTCATATTCGACGGCTGATAGCCAAATTCGTCGCCTAGTTGCCATTATTGCCCGCTATTAGCCTTTTCGGCGGCTATTAGCCATTTTCAGTGGCTATTAGCCACCTAGACGCCGAATCTCGCCATATCCGCGCCAAAAATTCCCTGAGTATATTTAAAGTTTGGGCGCTCGCCCCTAATAGATCAGGTATGTAACATGACTACAGCACCGTTCAAAAGGTTGGAAACTTTTGGTTTTTCGGGCATAACTTTTGAATTGAGAGGGTTATGGTTCTGAAAATTTGCATGAATTTTCCCCGTAATGTTTTTGACAAGCTCTAAAAACGGATTTGGACATTTTTGAATATTGCAGATTTTTCAAAAAATTTCAGATGCCAAAATTTTCGACCCAAAAATAATTTTTTTTTTTCAGATTTTTCAGGACCCGATATTTATGTTGAAAATGAAGCTTCAAAATTGAAAGTATGATTTTAGTTTACTATGGGTCGAGCGGACAATTTTCAGCTGACTTACAGCACTTTATCAAAGTCAAGGTATCAAGGTCCACATGGGTAAGTCAACTATAACTTTTATTGAGAATCACCAAAATCAAAGAAAATAAGGGCAAATTAAATAAAAACTGTTAAAAAGCAAATTTTATTTGATTTTATTAGGTTTTGGCGATTCTCAATAAAAGTTAAAGTTGACTTACCCATATGGACCCTGATACTCAAAGTGCTGTAAATCAGCTAAAAATTGTCCGATCAACCCATAGTCAACTAAAATCATACTTTTAGTTTTGAAACTTCATTTTGAACATAAATATCGAGTTCTGAAAAATCAGAAAAAAAACAATTATTTTTGGGTCGAAAATTTTGGCATCTGCAGTCTGCAGTTTTCAAAAGTGACCAAATCCATTTTTGGAGCTTGTCAAAAACATTACGGGGCAGATTTATGCAAATTTTCAGAACCATAAGCCTCTCCATTCAAAAGGTATGCCCGAGAAACCAAAAGTTTCCAACCTTTTGAACGGTACTGTATGTTCAGTGTAAGTGCACGACGCATAAGTTGAACCCAATGTGTACATTAATCAATGTTTCATTCATAAACTTCCAGGTGGCAGCCACGTACACAATTCGAGAGAACCGAAGTGAACGACAGACTAAAGTAAAGTTAGAAAGTTTGGAACGACGCCTAAAAGCCAACGAAAAGGCGCGTAAAGAAATTGAAGCAGAAGCGGAAAAATGGAAAGAACGGGCGAATAAAAACTCGAAACGACTTCCCGAGCTGGAAATGGAGTTGGCTGAAACAGTGCAAGCAAAGGAAGAATGGCAGGCGAAGAGTCAAGAGTTGGAGGAGCACAATAGGCAGTTGTCAGGAGATTTGGGAGCGGTACAGATCAAATTGGAGGAAACTGAAAACTCTTTGAAAATGTTTCAACAGAAAGTTTCATCAGTTTTGAACATTGAAAAATTTGCGCTAGAAAATGAGGGAGAAATGCCAGTAGAACTGACACTAAACGACTTGGAGCAAGAAATTTTAAAATACCAAGCCAAGTGTGTCAATCTCGAAAAAGAAAACTCAGATCTGAAAGAACAGTTACATGAGCTCACCTCTTCTCTCACCCAAAATCAGAACCACGTGTCCACGCTGATGGGTCATTTAGAAAATAACAAGACGCAGAGCCGGGAGATGCACGGTATATGTAGAAAAGAGTTGGAGATGAGACAGGACCGTGAGAGCCGAATCAATCACGATGCCACACTATTGAGCTCGACGATTAACGAGCAGAAAATGGAATTGGGTGAGTCACGGCAGAAATTCTATTTTTCGCGGGTTCAATTCGCTGCGTACGTTCCGCGAAAACAAAAATAAAAACTTGTTATTTTTCCGATGCAGAAGAAGTGTTCGCAACGCCGCGAAGAAAAAATCTCTTAACACGCGTATCACAGAATCACGCGCGTTTGAACTTACATTAGTTAAGTGCGAGAATGCCCTGTGAGTGCGGGGTGTTCGTCGTTGAATTAAATTCAGCACCTGTGCCAAAAAATGTGTTCTTCATACCGTATACACCCCCAAAATCGACGGTTGTTTGCCAACACTTCTCTAAAATTTTGAATTTTGAAAAAAGTTAACTTCTCGTGTTCAGAAATGCTAAAATCCGAAATCCGCTGCCTCCGCTCGTATTCTCAAGAAATCTCCACTTCCAACAAAAACAACATAATCCTACTGAAATCCGCCGAAACCGAACGGAAAAGCCTCCTGGAAACCCTGACGGTACTTTTAAATTCTGAAGAAGAGCCTACTGAAAACAATATAAAAAGGACTATTCGAGACTTGGTTCGCGAGAAAAACTCGGAGCAAACGAAGCGATTCGAGGCGGAAAAAGCAGCGTCCAGTGCCGAAGGTGTGCTTTTGGAGCAAGCAAAACAGCAGAGAAGTGCTCTTTTTAGGGCTAGGTTCGATTTTTTTTTTGCCTTACGGGGACGGGGTAACGGCGTGATGCGCCGTACGTAAAGGAATTCGCGCCTTTTCGCATGTGTCTGTGTTTCGGGTGCTACCTCGGAATAGAACTGACGCGTAATAGAACTGTAGCGAAATTGAACTCGCTTTGGAATAGAACTGTAGTGAAATTGAACTGTAGCGAAATAAAACTGTTCGGAATAAAACTGATCGGAATAAAACTGTTTTGGAATAAAACTGTTCGGAATAAAACTGTAGCGTTTTGGAACTAAATTAGCAATGGAGCGCGATTGCATTGCTTGCTCATTAAAATATTGGAATTTCTCATGCGCGTGCTTTTTTCAACAGTTTTATATTTGAGCTATTCATCAAAAATTGTTTGTTTTGTTGTTGTTTTGAATAAACTTTTATCATTTTTTTCTCGGCCCGCCTTGACGGCCAAGCAATGCAATCGCGCTCCATTGCTAATTTAGTTCCAAAACGCTACAGTTTTATTCCGAACAGTTTTATTCCAAAACACTTTTATTTTGCTACAGTTCTTTACCGAACAGTTCTATTCCGAACGGTTCTATTGCGAAGCAAGTTTTATATCGCTGCAGTTCTATTACACTTCAGTTCTATTCCGAGGTAGCACCGTGTTTCGACAGTGGCATTCTGCCAAGTCTTGCTAAAAGCGTGCAAAAATGGAGACCCAGAGATGCGAGAATTGGCGCTCGAAAATTTGATCTCATAAAGGTTTTCTGAAACACAGACGATAGACAGCGTTTCCACGCGACGCAACATGCGTAGGCTCATGAAGGCGTTCACCAGCCCCGAATGCAAGAGTTTTAAATTAAATGTTAAAATTCAGAGTTTCCGAAGAAGAATGTTCAAAATCGGCAGAGAAAATTGACGAGTTAGAGCAAGAACTATTGGCAAGTGATTTGGAGCGGAAAAACCTGGAGCATAGAATTGAAAATTTAGAAAAATGTGTTACAAAAGTACGTTCGCACAAATTAGACGAACGCAACAGCTAAATCCACTTTTCTAGGTATCCTCCCTGCTCAACGTCAACACTGGCACTATCTTCGATCCAATTTTTGACCGAATCGAAGAACTAGTCGCCCAAGAATCAGTATACCGCGTGGTGGTTAATGAAAATCGATTGATTGTGAGTCCGAAAGTTTTAAACTTTATTGAATTATTTTTTTGCAGTCTGAGAACATCATTCGTGGCCTCCAAAGTGTCCGGAAAGACATTAAAGGTTTTGGAAGTGAGGGGAAGAAGAGTGGTCCGGCGAATGCGGCAGTGGCCACGGCGGCTAAAATTATTTCGGTTGGTGCTCTTAGGAAATTTTTTTGGGGAATGTGCCAAATGCATGTGACACAGGACCCAACTAACTCCAACTTGTGTCGCGCCAAAAGTTGCTAGCACTCAATGAAATACTAAAAAAAGTATTTATTAATTTTAAGGAACGATCGCACACTTTGAAAACGATTGACAAAATGGACAAGTTGAACAAAGATTTACTCGCCACAATGACAATAGAGACGTTGCGAGCGGCAGATATCGAGAAATCCAATCTTAAGGTGGTCTCCCAGTAAACCTTACGGCGTGCTAGACCCTACGAAGAGGCAAAGGCGCTCTATCGCATGTCTGCGTCTCCACAGTGTAGAACGTTCGTTCTGCCAAGTTTATCCATTGAAGCGCGTGCAAAAACGTAGTCCCGAGCACGCCGTGAACCTAAATTTCCACACCAAACTCACCAACAATTTTTCAGAAACGAATGAACGAGCAAGAAGCGAAAATCCGACAACTGGAGCGTGAAAAGAAGGAGGGCGAGCGAATCCGGTCGATAATCGCCAAATGGGAGAGAAGAAATGTGCCAAAGTCGGAAAAAGCGGCCCACTCGCCATCTAAAGCGCCGTCAATGGAGCACGTTCGCACCAAGTCGCAGACTTCTATGACAGGCCTGACGTCGGCGTTGTGACGTTTACGTGCATTTTTGCGCCGCGGTGATTACACTAGATATCACGCGTCGCGAAAACCTGGCAGCGGCTGTGGTCTGCGTCACAGGTAGCGGCTCTGGCAGGTCTTCGCGACGCAGTGATAAAAACAAAAACGAATAACCAAATGCATGTTTTTCGGCGTCACTAGTGTGAACACAGCGAGCTCACCATTAGGTCATAATTAACAAAATTAAGCAAAATAAACTTTATTGATTTGATTGGTGCAAACATTTAAAAAAGTGAACATTGCCAAAATTAACTTTACTTTCCAACCTTTGACTTGATCCAATCGATCACTCCGCCAGTCTTATTGCCACCCTCCTGTGGCGCACCGTTTGGCTCGCTTTCATTGCCACGCGGAAGTTCCAAAACAGTTCCATTTTGTCCTTGTTGTGTTGGTGGTGGTAGTGGTAGCGAAGGTAGAGCAGCGCCGTTCTGTTGAACGGATGATGATGATGGTACGACTTCCGACGACGAAGCGACGAGGAAGAAAACAGTGGCGAGGAGGATGAAAACGAGTCGCGTAAACTGCATAGTTTGCCGAAAAATTGAAATGAAAACAGATTCAGTTCAGTTATGAAAAGGGGATGATCCTCTGGCTTCGATAAAAACACACAATGTTATTTTTATAGGGATAGAGTACATACATAGATTACTCATACAGTCATAACACGGGATTATCAGGATGAAAGTGGGCGGAGTCTGGATAGGACGAGACAAAAAATTAGGGTATCGTAGATCAGATGAACAAACAACTACGGTGGAGAGATGGGTTGGGGTTTGAAGGGAAATTGGCAGCTTCTGCTTCATGACAGCGGTAGCACTGAACAGTTTAGTGAAAAAATGAATATTACTGCGTCGCGAAAACCAGGCAGAGCCGCGTATACGGTAGGTTGTTTACATTTTATTGCATTGTTTTTCTGTTTTTTTTTTCAAAAAGAAACGTGGAGACCCCACGAAAAGTGGGGAAAGCGTCGAAATGTGGAAAATGGGCGGAGCCTAATTGTTTTGAGTTTTTTTTTTCGAAGGATTCGATCATTTTAGTTAAAAAAAAATGCATGGAATTTTGGTGTTAAACGTGGAACATTGATTGATGAGTATTTTGAGGTTAGTTCCTGTTGGGAAGGCACGTGGCCGCCCTCGTTGGTATCAACGTGGTCACCTACACGTGGAAGTAGAGCAACCAATCGAACTCTATTATAATATTTAATTCACACTTAAGTCGTCGTCTAACTCCTAATAAAGGTCCCTCTCTCTATCGTCTTCGTCCCTTTACAACAGTTCCAGTTAATCTCACGTGAGTTAGAGGATAAAAACCCACAAATCCACACCAACATCCGTAAATCCACATCAACATCTGTAAATCCACACCAACATCCGTAAATCCACGCCAACACCCGTAAATCCACACCAGAACCCACAAATCCACACCAACATCCGTAAATCCACAACAACACCAATAAATTCACACCAATGCCCTTAAATCCACACCAATGCCCTTAAATCCACACCAACATCCGTAAATCCACACCAGCATCCGTAAATCCACAACAACACCAATAAATTCACACCAATGCCCTTAAATCCACACCAATGCCCTTAAATCCACACCAACATCCGTAAATCCACACCAACATCCGTAAATCCACACCAACATCCGTAAATCCACATCAACATCTGTAAATCCACACCAACATCCGTAAATCCACGCCAACACCCGTAAATCCACACCAGAACCCACAAATCCACACCAACATCCGTAAATCCACAACAACACCAATAAATTCACACCAATGCCCTTAAATCCACACCAATGCCCTTAAATCCACACCAACATCCGTAAATCCACACCAACATCCGTAAATCCACAACAACATCCGTAAATCCACATCAACATCTGTAAATCCACACCAACATCCGTAAATCCACGCCAACACCCGTAAATCCACAACAGAACCCACAAATCCACACCAACATCCGTAAATCCACAACAACACCAATAAATTCACACCAATGCCCTTAAATCCACACCAATGCCCTTAAATCCACACCAACATCCGTAAATCCACACCAGCATCCGTAAATCCACAACAACACCAATAAATTCACACCAATGCCCTTAAATCCACACCAATGCCCTTAAATCCACACCAACATCCGTAAATCCACACCAACATCCGTAAATCCACAACAACGCCAATAAATTCACACCAATGCCCTTAAATCCACACCAACATCCGTAAATCCACATCAACATCTGTAAATCCACACCAACATCCGTAAATCCACACCAACATCCGTAAATCCACAACAACACCAATAAATTCACACCAATGCCCTTAAATCCACACCAATGCCCTTAAATCCACACCAACATCCGTAAATCCACACCAACATCCGTAAATCCACAACAACGCCAATAAATTCACACCAATGCCCTTAAATCCACACCAACATCCGTAAATCCACATCAACATCTGTAAATCCACACCAACATCCGTAAATCCACACCAACATCCGTAAATCCACATCAACATCTGTAAATCCACACCAACATCCGTAAATCCACAACAACATCCGTAAATCCACATCAACATCTGTAAATCCACACCAACATCCGTAAATCCACAACAACGCCAATAAATTCACACCAATGCCCTTAAATCCACACCAATGCCCTTAAATCCACACCAACATCCGTAAATCCACACCAACATCCGTAAATCCACAACAACACCAATAAATCCACACCAACATCCGCAAATCCACACCAACATCCGTAAATCCACACCAACGTCCGTAAATCCACACCAACGTCCAAACTTGCGGAAAATTAATTTTCCTGGTCCACAATTTAGCGCGATACTGCCCTCTCCATTTTCTAGCACTTTTTGCTCAAAAATCGTTCTTTTTTTTCTGCCTTTTCGCCTCCTCATTTCCATTTTTGTATGTTTCTCAAAGCTAGTCAAAGCTAGTGTTTGCAAAATGAAAACAAAAAATAAATCAATAACTTATGTGTCTAATTTGATCACTAATACACTTGTGTGGGGGGAGGGGGCAATAAAAATGATGAAAAAAGAGAATAATTATCAGGAGGTAGTAAAAAAACTTACAGTGTCCCCAGGACAACAATTAAAGGCAATTAAATTCGTTTCATACAAGAAAAAAAAGAAGAGAAAAACACCCAGGGGGGAGGAAATAATAATTTATATATGGAACAAGAGCAAAGGATGGATCAGGAATCATTTAATGAGACACGATAACTTTTGAGAGTACAAGAGAGAGAAAAAGAGGAAAAAGTTCAGGATAAAACTGTGTTGTTGGGAGGTGGAACAGTGTCCGATTACTGTAATCGATATCACAGGAACAGAGAGAAAAAACATAGAATGTCACCTATTCGAAATTCAATTTCATTATTTTGGCATCCCTGATAATAGAATCGTTTGAAGATTGAGGAAAGCAGGGGCGGGGCTAAAAAAATCACTGGATGTATTAAAGGTGTTCAGACAACTTGTATGTAATAAAAATAGCAAAAATTCTGAAAAAAAATAAGGGCGGGGAGAGGGAGAGGGAGAGAGAGAGGGAAGGAGGGAGGCAATACTCGTTTTTTCAAAGAGAAGGGAGAGATTTGTAAGGCAAAAAGCAAAAATATTAAAAAAAAAAAAGCTAAAAATCCCGATTCATCACATTTTATCTTTGCCTTCATACTGATGTAACTTTTGTTGAAGATCCCGATTCGAAGCTTCCAGCTGATGGACTTGCACTGTAAATTTTCAAATTTTTAGTGTTCAAGGATCCATCATTACGTACATTTGAGCGTCTTGTTCTCCTCGCTAAAAACGTGCAGACGACTCTCGAGTGCATCAATGTACTCTTTTCGTTTTCGGCGTGATTCTTGAGCAGAGAGCTGAAAAAATATCGTTTATTTCAGGGCTGGGATTTTAACTTTACGGTTTTTACAGAATTTATTTTGTTTTGTAGGAAAAACAGCACATATTTTCGTTTTTTCCTTAAAAATTTGAAAACAGCCAGGTACTGCAGATATGGCTCCGAGAAGTTTCGAAATTTTAATGCATTTTAGGGCTCTGGGACGTTTTGAAACTAGGTAGATTCGAAACTGGGACGTTGAAAGTACGCGATTTTTTTTGAATGGTGCGTTTAAAAATGCTAATTTTTCACAAATTTTGCTATTGTGTACACGGGAAATCAGTGCGACCGTACCCGGTGAATCAATAAAAATTTTTTGACAGCTATTTTCTGCTTTTTGGACACCATAAAAGATTTTGGCAACGAAAATTCCGATTTTGGAGAATTGTATTCATGCCCAAAAAAAGTTAGAGGAAGTCCAAAAAGATTACACAAAGTCGCGGCCACTGTCCGGCATTTTCTAGGGCAGCGGTCACACAATTTGCCAAAAATCGGAGAATTTTTTGTGCGAAATCAATTTTTCCAGTTTTTCTCAACAACAAAAAATCACCTTATTTTTAATTTTTCGGCGAACAATTTTCAGCGCTTCTTCCTCACTCTTCGACAACGGATACTTTTGCGGAATCGGATATCCTTCCTGTACAAGAGTGCGCCGTTCCTCCGACGATAAAACCAATTCGCCATTTGCTTGAAGGTTCTGAAGAAGCTTAAATATTGTCAGCACACAAACAACAACAACAAAGAGAAAAAAAAAACAAACATAGTCTGCGCTGACCTGATCAGTGATAAGGTGCTGTCGGAGTGCCATTTCGTGCATCTTGTTTCTCGCTTTCAGTTGTTGTTGAGCAGCTGCCAGTCCCATTCCACCTGAAAACATTATTTTGTACTCTTTCTAGAAACTTGGATCCCTTCGTTTTATTTTCATGTTTAGATTGCCGAAAAGATTCGGAGACACACACATTTTTTCTGTTTACGTACTCTTTAACAACTCTTCAACATCGATATCATGGATACCTTCTGCACCACCACCACCTCCTCCATCAGCTGCGGAAGACGCGGCGAGAAACATTTCCGCATTCAAGTGCAAATCCGCCTCATCTTCGTCCGGACTCGAATCATGCGAGTTTAAAATTGCGCTGAGATCAATTTCCAAGTGCTCTTCCAGCTGCTCTTCTTTTATTTCATCCTTGATGAAGACGTTGGCGGTACAACGTGTCGCCATTGTCTTCTGATGTGATGACGGTATTCGGTGAGGTGGGAAAAGATTAGAGAAGAAGAGACAAGTGAGAAAACAACAAAAAAGATTACTCAGAGTATCGGGAAATTCAAATTATATTTTTTTTTATTAAACTCGCGGCCGCCATTTTTCTAGGCCACCGGACACGCCTCTTGTACTCCTTTAAAACGTTTTTTATGATTTTTGGCATAAAATTCTACTCTGGGAAGTTTCGAAACTTAAAAAAAAACATTTTTACGTGGCGTTTTTCGCTCATTTTCCGCAAAAATGTACAAGAGTTTCAAAAGGTCCCAACAATTTGCTTAAAATCAGAGAAAAGAGGGGAAGAGAAATAGAAATAAAAAGAAAAAGAGGGAGATCGTGAGAATCAAAGTGCATTCCACTGAACTTTGGTTTCCAATTTTTTTTTTTGGATTTTTTTATTATTATTTGTTTTTTCTTGGCGAAAAAAGGCTCTCGGACGTTTCTTGCACACAATTTATGAAGCTTTCCTTTAAAAGCTTTTTAAAAATAAATGTGTGCAAACACCGCGACAACAAAATGCAGAAAATCTTTCAAATTACCACCAAAAAATAATCCAAACGCCGAAACAAATTTTAATAAAAATTTACCTTTACTAATTGAATCTCGAAGAACTATTATAATTTGGCAACAAAGTTCAGTGGAGCGCACTTGGTCGCACGCAAAACAAACAATTTCGGTACTGTACATCAAAGTGGCTTTTTCCAACAACAAAAAAAAAGAAGCCCAACGGATCGAGGGGAAGAAGAAGAAGAAGGCGAAGGCAAGACGTGGCCAAGAGGAAGAGAGGAGGCAATAGAGGGGTTTTCGACGATCGACGACCCCACCGCGTGTCCAATGAGAGAAAGCATGTGAAACTACGAGACACAGGGCATCGCCAACGTGGCAGACGGGGGGACCGACCGATTAGAGGCGAGATGCGAGAGACTGGGAATTGCCACGCGATAACCTCGGAGACGACAGACTAGGCGACACGTCACACAGAGGGAGAGAGAGAGAGAGAGAGAGCGGCGCATAGATACACATTGCCACGTCAAGAGAAGTCATACGGGGTCCTCTGTCTTCGTCTTCTTCCGTGGCCGCTTTTTCCCCATTTCCCCCACGTTGGCCATTAGAGTACACCCCGAATGGCTCTGTGGGAAATGGGCGCGACGGAAGTGGACAGAGCGCAGTGGCTGGCAGAAGAAGAAGAAGCAGTTCGTGACGTGAGCACATTATTCCACGAGACAATCGGTCACCCATCGATTCTGCCGCCTTCCAATTAGGCATCAGAGGTCACCGTACACCGACAAGTCTCCAGTGAGCAAGCCTTTTTGCCCGCCAAACGGATGTAGACAGGACAGCCTATGGCTAATAGCCATTGAAAACAGCTAATAGCTCGATGATAATGGCTATTAGCCATCCGTTTCGCTGTTTTTCAGTCAATTTTACTGAAACTCGGCGGCGAGAAGAGACAACGGAAAAGATCAACGAAAAAACGAACAGGCGGGTGCAAAGACGTGGCAAAGTCGTTTATTCTAGAAGACCACAAAGAAGTTCTCTCTATGAATCTGGCGTAATAAGACGAAGAAAAAAAAAAGAGAAAACGGAGAAGAAGAAGCATTAGAGATGGCGCGAATAGAGGACACATAGATAAGACAGAGACGCTAGTGACATGACGTGGCAAATATTTTATGTATTTTTCGAAACGTTTCCACTGCAGAAATGCGTCAAAAACCTAGCGTACGCAGACGTTTTTCAACTAGGAAAACAAAAACAACGATTCTCGTCGAGACGTGGCGATGGAAAAAGGAAAATTCCATAAAGCTTTGAAAAAAATGATTGTGTGCAAACACCGCGACGACAAAATGCAGAAAAACTTTCGAAACGTCGTGGCGAATAAAAATGAGCCGAAGAAGCGTCGTTTAGAGGGTGAAAAAGTGACGTCTCCTGGCAACGAAGCAGGGCTCACCCCTCTCTCACGCTTCTTTGTACTCTCTGGATCCAAAAAAGAAGAAGAAGACAGCGTTTGACGCAATTTCCACACGAAAAGCAGAGTACGACGGTGCCCAATCAGAGGTCCAGTAGGAATGACGTGGCAGCACACACACACACACACACTTCTCTCTTCCGTCCATCTGCCACGCATGCACGCACGCAACGACCACGCTCTCCCTTTCTCCAATCTTCTTCCCGGCAACAGAGAAGGCCACGCCAACAATAGATGACGTGGTGGTGCATGGAATGGAATGCAAAGCTGAGCAATACAACTAAATACCCGTTTTTCAAATGACAGTGAAAAAACCAGCTGACTCTGCCAAACTCAACAGTGTTCGAGGATTGATTGTAAGAAGGGGTCACCTGACTTTTAAAAACTTGGAGAGAGAAAGAGAGAGACGGGGTGCTGGCGATTGCCTTTTTTCAAACTCATCTTTTTGCCGCCGACGCCACGCGCTGCGGTTGCGTCGCGCGTCTCCTCGCTTACACGCTCTCTATCTGAAAATGCATTTCAAAAAAACGATTTCGCATAATTTGGCACACTGCCAAGATTTTTTTATAAAGCGCACTTTCGCGAGGGCAGTCGCAATCACCCCGTGCTAACCTAAGACACCCATGGTGACGTGGCAAATTGAAAAAAAAAAAGATTTTATCAACAACAATTTGTAAAAATTCCACTTGAAGAAGAGACGCCAATACACATGACGTGGCAAACCGGATCAAAAAGCGTTGAAGAAAAAACGGCAGAGATCACGCGACGCCCTCAACAACAACGTCATCTCATGAGATGACGTGGATTCGGTCGAATAGGAAAAGTGGTGTTAATTGGAGAGTGCAGGTAAAATTTGGCGGATATAGGCAGCCATGTGGCTAATAGCGGACGATAGTGAATATTGTTTTAAACAATTTCATTTTCGTCGCCAAATTATTTCAATTCACGTGCAAATTCAACGTGAAACTAAATAATTTGGCGACGAAAATGAAATCCACGAAGTACTAGGTTTCGTGGAGAGCACTTGCTTTCTTCGCGAATGGACAATAGCTGTCGAATATGACTATTAGCTGTCGGATAGGGCGCATATTTACATCATAAATAAATAAATAAATAAAAATAAATAAATAGAGAGATTCCACCTAATGGCACGGCACAGGACGTGTTTGGCGCGTAAGCGGCATTTTTGAGACACAAAATGTCCAGAATTTGAAACGTTAGAGTGGTTGAAGAGAATAGCCACCGGAAACGGCTATTAGCCAACAATTTCTGGATATTTGCGACGGAGTGACACTTTGGGGCGAATTGTGAATCATCGGCGGGTCGGCGTGCCAGGGAAAAAAAGAAGGTATTTTTATTTGAATTTTTGGCTTTCGGACGTTTCGAAAGTTTTTCTGCATTTTTTCGTTGCGGTGTTTGTGCACACAATCTTTTTTTAACTTTTAAAAGATTTCGTGCAAACAGCGTGGCGATAAAATTCAGAAAAACTTCGTCCGAGAGCCAATTTTTTTCCGACGTAAGAAATACTAAATATTTTTCACGAACAATTCACCGCAGTGTCACTCCGTGGCAAATACGTAATAGACTAGAAGAAAGGAATCTTGAAAAGAGGAGTTTTTGGGCCCAAAATTCCAAACTCCCTCCTTTTTCAGCGAGGGACTAGAAAATGAGATTAAAGCTAGTCCACAAGCTCGTGTACTATACTAGGACATGTTTCAAACTGAGAAGTTTCTTCTTCAGTGCATAAATAGAAAAAATGTGTGCACCACAAATAAAATTGAAAATTTTTCAAAGATAATAAAAATTGCTCTCTCACTCACCCATTCCATCGTAAATAGCCGAGTCCTTGAACAGAAAATTGTGTTGAACATTGGTGGTGACATATTGGTGTGTTGGATTAGTGAAGATTTGGTTCATGCCCATCTGAAATTCATCTTTGCCACTCCCAACTCGTGCCACAAATGGCTAATATCCTAATTACCTGAGAATGATGCTGCACCATGTGATGGTGATGATGGTGATTGTGGGAAAAGTGGGCGACCGACGGTAGCGGCGAATTTTGTTGCTGTTGTTGTTGTTGTTGTTGCATCGTGACGCCTCCGTTCATCATTCCGAAAGATGTCGGGCTGCTGCAAACAACTTACAGACCGATTAGACTGTCTTTAAATTATAAAGTTTCAGAATTCCAGATCAAAAAAGAAAGAAAAAAACATTTAACTCACTTGAAGTCACAAAACCACGATAAAACAAAATCCACGTGTCAAAATAAAAATTGAGCTTTTTTTTCTTTTCTTCTTTTTCGCGTGACCCCGTGACCTACTTTCAAATTTCGACCACTTTTTTTGTTTTTTTTTCACGTGGAATATTTTTTTGTATATAAATATTCCGGACACGCGCTGTTTCTCGGCCGCCGCTATGGCTCTCAAACGTTTGAAAAGTGCGATGTTTCAAAATTTTTTCTGCATTTTGTCATAGCGGTGTTTGCACACAATCATTTTCTTTCAAAGCTTTTTACTGGAATTTATCTTAAAAGCATTTAAAAAGGAATGTGTGCAAACACCGCAACGAAAAAATACAGAAAAACTTTCGAAACGTCGCACTTTAGAAACCGAGGAACAAGACCCGGCGCTAAAATAATATAATGTGCCATAAAAATTATGATTTTCAAAAAAACAATATTGCCAATCTTTAAAGGCGCATTGGATTACCGTATTTACTCTATTAAAAAGGTACCTCTAATAAAATGGCAGTATGCAGCATTTTGATATTTCGCTTTTTTCGAATTTTTAATGATATTTTCGAAAATTATCAAGAAATCAGTGAAAAAGAAGTGATTTTTTGGTGTTTTTCTTGCCTATAATATGATTTCACGTGCGAAGTTTAGCTACGATGCTCCAATGTTCCGCAGTTTTTCGCTACAAGACCTGCGGAACATCGGACCGTTGGAAATGAATTTTCGCACACATTATAGGCAAGAAAAACACGAAAAGATCACTTATTTTTCACTGATTTCTCGATAGTTTTCGAAAAGGTCATTTAAAATTCGAAAAAAATCGAAGTTTCAAAATTCTGGATTCTGCCATTTTTTTTTGAGGTACCTTTTCAATAGAGTAAATACGGTAATCCGATGCACCTTTAAAGATTGGCACATTACATTATTTTAACGTCGGGTCTCGACCGGAAAGGTTGTTTTCCTAGTAAGCTGAGGCCGTATTCATGAACATTTACCATACGGTAAATGAAAAAGTAAATGGTTATTCTGACGGAAAATATTCGTTGTGTTATGTCTGAATTCGTTCACGGATTGTTTATAGTGCTTTGAACTCCGTGAACATTCCAGAAGTTTAATTATATGTCGAAAATATCATTTACCTTTTGCATTTACCGTACGGTAAACGTTCATGAATACGGCCTCTGGTCTCTGCGCCTCTATTCTTGCTTTTTTAGCACGACTCGCTCTGCACTGTGGAGACGCAGACAAATGCGATAGGGCGCGTTTGCGACAACGAACGTAGAACGAAATTTTCAGCACTTACTGAGACGAAGTGGCGGACGGACTGAACGGCGCATTGAAGATGGAGTGTCCAAAGTTGACATCTAGTCCGAGCGGCTCGTCTTTGAAGCCGTTTGGTGACGAAAGCGAAGAAGACGGACTTCCCGACGAGGATCCGTGATAGTCTGAAATTAAAGGTACTTTTATCGTGTCCTTTTCTTTTCGAGACCCATTTAAACATCAATACCAAAATGAGCAGCTCCCGCTGAATGTTATCAATGTCCCTTCTCTCTTTTCACCAAAAAATTTTACGACTTTCGCATGCGTGCTCCCCTGTTTTTTGTTCTATTCACTATTCCTTGCCAATCTTTTTTTTTTGGTAATAATCAAACAAAAGTTTCGATTCAAACGAAGAGATTGTGAGAGAAAAAGTGGGTCATAAATTGCATTTACGTCAATGACCTGCACACGAGAGATGACGATTATTCGTGAGTTTTGTTCCGGGAAATGCCACTCTCTCTCTCTCTCTCTCTCTCTCTCTCTCTGTCGCTCGATTGCATGACAATCTGTATAATAGCAACGAAAAAACGTTACTTTTCCGATAGACTGATGATCATCAATCGTAGCTTGTGCAAAATTCGGCTATTAGCTGTTGACTAAGGTTATGTCCGATGGCTATCTCCCGATTGCCGCCGAACTCGTGCCGCTAATAGCGATTTTCCCGAGTTTTTCAATGAAGCAGCATTTCATTTCATTTCCGTCCGGGACTGCACGTGGGAGAAATCGGAAAATTAGAAACTGATGATAACAAAAATAGTCACAACAACTTTGCAGAGTTCTTCTGACTTGTACGGGACGAGGAAAGAGCCAATTTTGGCTACTCCGGTTCATAGATGAGTTTGTGATAAGAGAAAGTGGGCAAGCTACTGAAATTATTAAAAACTTGACATTTATGATTTTTTCCATGCAAACAAAGGAATATTTTTTTTTGATAGTTCAGAAACCATGCTTATTCTCAGTACGGAGCGCTGCAAACTCGCTCCCTTCGCACAGCGGTGGACGCGGTAACGTTGGCGACGAGCGAGTGCAGGAAATTGAGAGATCGTGGCCGATTTCTCGCTCTCTTCTCTGAATCTCACTCCAAATGCATGCGAAATTTATTGTTCAATTGGAGCGGGTTGCAGAACTATATACTGAGTATAATACACTGGTAAAATAAAATTAGCACGATGGGACACGGCTGAAATGATTGTTACCGTAATCCATAAATGTTTTGAATGGATTACGGTTCCACTCATTACAGTTGCCACAGCTGTCACAAGTTGAGACCAGAATAAGAGGAAAACCGGGTTTTTTAACCCAGCGCGGAAAAGATACTGCACCCAGAAGTTTTTCCACTGGGAAAAATATCTTTCGCGTCGAGACCTGACGTTGTTTGACGAAAAATGCAATGTTCCTTTAAAAATTTGCCCAATTTAATTCTTTTAAAAGAGCATCACATTATTCCAACGCCTTTATAAAACAAAAAAAAATTGAAGATTTAAAAAGGAAATTGGGTTAATCTTTACTTGAGCATTAAATTATTCGTCAAACAACGTCAGGTTTCGGCGTGAAACTTTTTTTTTCATAGTTAAAAAATCTCTGGGTACGATAATTTTTAAATGTGTTTTTGAGTGTCTACGGCTCTCGGACGTTTCAAAAGTGCGACGTTTCAAAAATTCTGTCTTTTTTTCTTTTTTCAAATTCCCAGAAATAACAGGCGGTCGTAGTTGAAACTGACGTTACCGTAGTTTCTTCGCTGCAAGGCCCTTTATGTTTAAACTTGAATTTTCCCGTATAAAAAAAATTGAGCAACTGTGGGAAAATTCAACATTACATATAAAAAGTCTCTCAGCCAAGCAACTACGGTAACATTGGTTTCAACTGCGCAAAATTGTTCTTTCTGGGATTTTTTTTTGTTGGTACTTTGGACTGCAAAAACACGTGATTTCAGGAATTTTTGAAACTTTGGACGCGGCATTAATAAATGCATTTCAATTTTCATGACAACAATTTAGTGAAATTCAAGGAATATGGAATGAAAAGCCCGGAAAGATGCGGTCCAAGGAAGGGAAATATAATATATTCACGATGTTCCGCAGGTCTCGCAGCGAAACATGAAGCGTCGTAACCTCATAAAAGCACAGAAAGGACACAATTTCAGGAATGCCCGTAGAAACTCTAGAATACCGTACCTTCTCCGGAGCTACTATGCCTTGATGGATTGAAAATGCCGTTGAGCGGCGGCGGTGGGAACAGATTCATTGGCGGTTTTTCGTCAGGCGGTGTGCATGGCTCCCATTTACACACAAACTCGTTCGCAAAACTGTTGTTCATAATCATCTGTTCTCGATTCGCCTCCATTCTCATCTGCATCGGCATTGACATTGACATTGACATCGGTGGCCGGCATAGCGACGAAGGTGACGAATTCATAATAGGTACAGTATTTACAGGAATATTCCTCGTTTCCTCGGCTGGCACGTAGGGCGGCAGGCGGCAGCAGCAGCAACTCCAAGGCCCCGGGGACGCCTAATTTGATAATCAAGATAGAATGAAAAAAGAGGATGGAGAGAAGCACGGCAGTTTCGCAGCAAACCGATAACTGATAAAGAGTGGAAGAAACAGTGCAAGTGGTAGAGAGAGGGGGAAAGAACATGTTTGTGTGTCCTAGCGTCAGGGGCTCCAACCCAGAAAAGCACTATAAGGGAACAATTATCGTCCGACTCGCGAGCTTCCGGGCTTCAAGTTGAGACCAAAAGATTATCGATGAATACGATCACGGTGTGTTGGTTGGAGCGTGCATATGTTTTATGTTTGAAACGAGGAAAACTCGGGCAAAACTATGCGTACTTGGTGGAAAAAGGACGGCCCAATACGCAATATCAAAAGAAGCGGATCCACAGAGCCCTATACAAAGTTATGCCGTTTCGGCTCAGCCCGACTCGTTAACCATCCAGTTACTGCCACACCTTTCCGTTTCGCTGCTCTTTTTGACTGGTGATTCAGCTCGCCCACCACCAGAACAATAACATGACACCGAAAAGTGACTTTGATCGATATTTGATGGCGGTCGTAAAAAGTCGAGTACAAAATGGTGATAACGAGATGTTGTCGATGGGAATCGAAACTGTGAATGGAAATTGAATATACGATGTCGTCGTTGATGTTTGATATGCGACGGAGGGAAATCATTCAGTTGAAAGTTTAAAGATTGATCACACAGGGACGTTTCGAAATTTTTTCTGCATTTTGTCGTCGCGGTGTTTGCACACAATCACATATTTGTTTGAAAATTCAATAAAAAGCTTTGGAAAAAATGACTGTGTGCAAAAACATCGCGAAAACTCGGAAAATGCTCCGATAGACCTGAAACTTTAGGAAACAAGGAAAAAATGCTCCCAGACATGAAATATTCATAAAATTTTGGACCGAAATATCGAATTTAAAAATTTTCAGAACAAAAATAAATATTTTTGAATTATAAAATAACGATTTAAAAAAAACATTCATTTTTTTCTGAAAATTTTTTAAACCGATATTTCGGTCCAAAAATTTTTAATCATATTCTCAGTACGGAGCGCTGCAAACGCGCTCCCTTCGCACAGTGGTGGACGCGGCCACGTCGGCGACGAGAGAGTGCAGAAAATTGAGAGAGCCGTGGCCGATGTTTTGCTCTGATTTCTCTAAACCTCACTCCAAATGCATGTGAAATTTTTTGTTCGTTTGGAGCGAGTTTTCAGCGTTTTATACCGAGTATATTTGTCCTGAAGTATTTTTGCCCTTATGCCCCAAAATTTCAGATCAATCGGAGCATTTTCCGAGGGTTCGCGCAGTTTTTGACGTTTTTTTGCTGTTTTTTTTGCCATTTCGTGCATAGCCCCATTAGAATTTCTATTTCGCACAGAGCGGGTTTTTTAATGGAAATCTGGAGGTATTGTGTTTTCAATCGACTTGCGACATGAAGACGCGAGACTCCGCCCTCTTATTTGTGCCGTTCTGTCTGCGTCTCTTCAAATATCACTGTGTTCGCGTGGTCGCGCACAAATAAGTGGGCGGAGTCTCGCGTTCTCACGTCGCAAATCGATTGAAAGGCTCCGGGACATTTCGCAGCCGGACGTTTCGCAGCCGCACGGTGTCCCAAAGTGGAAAAATGTCTTCAACTGCCTGCACTCTCTTCTCTCTCCCTCCCCACCTCAGCGCAGTTATTTTTTCCACTGAAATTTGTTTCTTTTTTGATTTTCAGCAAAACTAGACCACGTTTTGAAAATATGTAATTAAAATATATTCTTCAGGTCGAATGCTTCATTTTTATTACAAAAACACCACGATTGGTGCAGAATTGACGGAGAAGATGCATTTTAAAATGTTGAAACATCGAGAAAAAAACCGAATTCGCACGTTTCGAGCTGGTCGTGGTATTAAAATGTTCGCGAGAAAATTCTGCACAAGGGAGACATTTAAAATGCATTATTATGTTGCAGAAAATTAAGTTTTTAGTAAAATTCTGTACCAATTAATTTAAAATGCATCTCCTCCGACAATTCTGCACCAATCGTGTTGTTTTTGTGATAAAAATGAAGCATTTCATCTGAAGAATATATTTTAATTACAGATTTTCAAAAAGTGGTCTAGTTTTGCTGAAAATCAAAAAAGAAACAAATTCCAGTTGAAAAAATAGCTGCGCTGCGGTGGTGAGGGAGAGAGAACGAGAGATGCGCCAGCAGTTATCTCGAGCGGCGCTTTTCCCGTCTGGGACACCGTGAGCCGAGACATTTCGCAGCCGGGCATTTCGCAGCCGGACATTTCGCAGCCGAGACATTTCGCAGCTGAGACATTTCGCAGCCGGACATTTCGCAGCCGAGACGTTTCGCAGCCAACCTCCTTATATACACACTCTCTCCTTTCTCTGACCATGCTTGTTTATCAATAACATGTTTACCAATTGTGTAGTCGACCGCTGAGAGAGAAGTGATATTCGTGAAATTGTGCTTACCGGCTGCGAAACGTCTCAGCTGCGAAATGTCCGGCTGCGAAACGTCTCAGCTGCGAAATGTCCGGCTGCGAAATGTCTCGGCTGCGAAACGTCCGGCTGCGAAATGTCCCGGAGCCGATTGAAAACACAATAATACGGCTTTTTGACGGCTTCGCCAACCCATTTTATTTATTAGGTAATAAAGAAACAGACATGTGAAAAAAATTGTTTAAAACCTTTAAAAAAATAAACAAACAAAGCCAAAATATTAAAAAATAATAATAACACCGAGAGCAAGAATCGATTGCTCTGTAACAATAAAACAGTATGAAAAATTTTTCAGCTTTTTCAGATCCACGTCGTTTCCTCAATCGCACCATCGCTGTTCGCTGTAATTTATAAATAAAAAAAATTCAAAAACGCGTCATAAGAAAAAATAATGCAAAAAAAATTGTGAAATGACGAAGCGCGCCAAAAATTTCTTCATAAAAAATGCTCCGATCAGACCAATCTGAGCAGTTTTGGCAGTAAAATGCTCGATTTTTTATGATCAAGATCACCATTTTTATAAACTTTTCATCATATTATCACCACTGTTTCGTTCTTTTGCTCGCTACTTTTTTTTGCTTCCTTCTCCGAGCTCCGATAACCCATACATGACAGCAATCACTTATCATTGTTCAGTTTCAAAATTCAATTTGCAAGAAACAACAACAAAAAAACCAGATTTTTAAAATTTTTTGTTGGTGTATATAATTCTGTTTTCATGGGCTGAATTCAGTTACGACGCTCCGATAATCTTCTCG
This sequence comes from Caenorhabditis japonica, assembly GCA_963572235.1. NCBI lineage: Eukaryota > Metazoa > Nematoda > Chromadorea > Rhabditida > Rhabditidae > Caenorhabditis > Caenorhabditis japonica. The sequence continues at coordinate 16,126,005 of OY754343.1, read as the reverse complement.
CAGCGAAGTGCAAGGCGGAACATCGGAGCGTCGTAACTATTTAAATTCGCTCGTGATGCCATGCTTATTTTGCCCAAATGCGTGCGTAAATCAAACGGAACTTGAGTGTAGTTTGGAGCGAAATTATTATCAATCACTCATTCACTTTCTATTTAATTATCGTTGATCACCATAAATTTAAAAAGTGTGATAAGAGAAATTTTTCGAATGTTTAAATGCTTGCCACTAACCTGAAGTTTCATCGATCGGCTCCATTTTGATTCGAATCGAATCCGGAGAGAATCCGTTGTCATCGTTGTCGAAAATTTGGAGGATCTGGAATTTTTAAAATTGTTTATATATTTTGTTGTTTAAATGTCAAAAAGCCAAATACATCAATGGCGTCATTATCGTCGTTAATCGGTGAAATGAAGCAATCTTTTTCGAGAATTCCGCTAGCCGTCCAATCGTCCTCCAACATCCCGTCCAAACTGAAAGAAATACAAAAATTATTAATCGATAATTTTTTTAAACTTGAATTTCAAATTTTGAAAAAAAAAAACGGACTGTCTCCGAGCTCGAGCAAGCGTGCTATCAATAGAGCGAGTTTTACACTTTAGAAAATTCCGAAAAAGAAACAAAACTCGGGCGGGATTGGACGCGAAACAAAATTTTGAATCGAACAAAAACAAAGTGAGATCAAGCGACAAAAAAAAGAACCGAAAAGTATAAAATGTTGTTCCTCTTGTTGCGATAAAAAAAAAACGATTTTTGTCGGGATTTTTTGTTGCTTTACGATCGGGAAAAACGCATAAAAGCGGCGAAAAATACGGGCGAAATGCAAAAAATTTCCAGAAAATGAGCGAAAAAACTTGAGCAGGTGAAATCCGCGCCGCACACTTGCAAATCACTGCGCAGCGGTTGCAACTGGGAAAAATTTTCTTTTTTTTAAATCGATTTTTCATTTATTTTTTTCACTTTTTCTTTTTATAAAATTTGTCATTTCATTTTAATTTTTTAAATTCTGATTTACATTGAGTATTAAAATGCCGAAAAATAACGCGATGATCGAAAAAGTGTTTTTAAAAATTTCCTGGGCTGTTTATCTTTTTATTTATTTTTCGTCAAAACTCCAAATTTGCCAAGAAATTACCCTATTTCAGTTTTTTTCAGCCAGTGTAAATATATAAATACAAATTCCATATAATAATTCGTCAGAGGATCGGAAAAATTCGCATTATTTTGCATCGATGACGTGCGGACCATTCAAACCAGGTACCTTGTTTATTTTTCTAAATTTTATGTCATTATTTTATTGTTTTTTTCTAAAAGTGTATTGTCGGCCCGCCAAAATGGCCAAACGCGCTCCGCTGAACTCAATACTACGTGGATTTTATTTTGGTTTCCAAATTTTTTCATTTCACGTGTAAATTCAACTTGAAATAAAATAATTTGGGAACCAAAATGAAATCCACGTAGTATGGAGTTCAGCGGAGCGCGTTTGACCGACGTGGCGGGCCGATAATAAAAAAAAAATTTTTAGAGGCGTGGCCTAGGTCGCTATTTTATTTTTTACAAGGGAATGGTCCAAACTTAACTTGGCGTTTCGAAATGACACTTATATAGGGTGAAAGAGCACTTCACGGGGAGCTCAAATCACTTTTCAATTTTTGCAATATACCATTCGGAGCCGAGCAAATGAGCTCCAAAGTTTTAATTTTTACGTGCGAATTTATCACCGCAGTTGAGAGTCATTTCCAACAGTGGCCGGATGGCCGAGTGGTTGGTGCAAGAGAATAGTAAATGGAGGATGCGGGTTCAATCCCTCGCCCTAAAAAATTTTTGTATTTTGATTTTTGTGTTCACTTTTCCAGGTCCTAGAACTTTTTTAAACCATATTTTTTCGCATTGCCAACCTCTTTTCAACGTATGGTGACGATTGTATGTTTGTGTTTTGTTTTGTTTTTATTTCGTTTTAACTGGAGATGACACTTCATGTAGCAAGTGTTTTATCGTTATTATCCAAGAAGTTTTTGATTTCGAACTCGGATTTCCTCCACCTATTTCCCGTCAAAAAACCAATCTCTTGAAAAAAAAGCGTGATAAATGGACACGAGCTTACCGTTCTTGACACCTTCGGAGTTCCGCTTCGGACAAGGTGGCGCAGATGATTGCTTCCAGACGAGATGTACCGATAATGCGTTCATCAAGTGTGCGAGATGCACCAACACTATTTGTTTTTCCAATTCATAATTGTTGATTAGCATTATTGTCCTTATTTGTGAACTGTTACTACGTATTAAACACAAAAAATTGAAAAAAAAATTTGGTCAAAAAAAGTTCTAGGACCTGGAAAAGTAAACGCAAAAATCAAAATACAAAAATTTTTTAGGGCGAGGGATTGAACCCGCATCCTCCATTTACTATTCTCTTGCACCAACCACTCGGCCATCCGGCCACTGTTGGAAATGACTCTCAACTGCGGTGATAAATTCGCACGTAAAAATTAAAACTTTGGAGCTCATTTGCTCGGCTCCGAATGGTTTATTGCAAAAATTGAAAAGTGATTTGAGCTCCCCATGAAGTGCTCTTTCACCCTATATAGGTTTCATTTCGAAACGCCAAGTTAAGTTTGGACCATTCCCTTGTTAGACATTTGGATTTTTAAATCATCTTCATCACTATTGAAATGAGCTTCTAATTATTCAATTTTCCGGTAAAATACATGGAAAACGGGAAAAGGCGGCGAAAAGATTTTTTTTGTTGGAATATTCAAAGAAAAGGCGAAAAAATAGCAAAATTCTCGGAATTTTTTTTCTGTGTATGACCCATCGGTCACCAATTACGCCCTATTGCAATTTCTGACCGCGCCATTGAGCACTGTGGCGAGCATTTTTAAAACAGTTACCGTAAAAACTGTATTAGAAGGGCCCCCAAACAATCTTCCGAAAAATAGAAGTGCCCTCTTGAATTAAAAGGTTCCTCTAATTTTAAGACCCTTTCAATAAAAGGGACTCTTTAGCGATAATGGAAGGTCCTCCTATAATAGAAAGAATCCCTCCACACACACACACGGTCCCACGAAAAAAAAGGTAGGGGGGGGCCTTCTAATACAATTTTTACGGTATTTATAGGAGGTGCCAATTTTTTGGGGAAAAGGGTTTAAAATATACTATTGGATGGGGGATTTACGAATATCACATAGACATCGCACTAAACTTTTTTTAAAAAGATTTTTTCAAAAAATAAATAGAAGACCACGGGGAGTACACGATGTCGTGGCCTAGGAAACCGACGGCCACCATTTTTTCCCCTCAAAATGTTCCTTTTTGAAATGGATTAAACCTATATTTCTGCTTACCTGGCGCAATTTTGGCTGATTTGTTAATAATTTATAGAAAAAATGAAAGAAATAGAAGAAAAAACCAATTATTTCTAAAGAAAATACAACTTTCGAAAAGACGTGGTCGGCCGTCGGCCTAAAACACCTAATCTTCGTGTACTCCCCGTGGTCTTCAATTTTTTTTTTGTAAAATTTGGCAAAAATCAGGGAAATTTTTTTGTCTGATTTCGGTGTGATATTCGTAAATCCCCCACTCAACACTTTATTTTAAAACAGTTTCCCCGAAAAGTTGGCACCTCCTTTAGGGCTTTTTTCAGAATTCCGGATCAGGTTACAACAAAAAAATCTTTTTTTTTTCGTTACTTCGCACTAAATATGTAAATAGGCTCTACAAAATTATTTCAAAGATGGAAATTCCCATATATTTTTGAGATAATTTTATATTTAACGGAAACGAGTGGAGCGAATGGTTCCAACTGGCTGTTCAAAAGTAACCCTGCACGCTAACAGTGCTCTTCTTTTCTCGTTTGCAGCTAAACAAACAGGTATTGATGGACGGCATATTTCCGAAGAGAATAGGGGGGAAACGAAGGGGCTGTTTGAATTGCAATGTACGGTTTGCATGATATGGCGGACGGCGAGGAATAAATGAAACAAATTTGAGCTTTCCGAATAATAGTAAATAACAGTAATTGAATTACAAAAAGGACGCCGCCAACGTATATAGTACAGTATTATGCGTTCATGAGAGAAATGTGGAACATCGGAGCGTCTTAACTCGTGAAATCCCCAAAATTACCATCTTTATTAAATTGTGTTCGCTAAAATTGGGAGTGGATAGCGCAGCCGGTAGTGGCGACCGCCGCCGCTCCAGAAGTCACAGGTTCGATTCCTGCCCTCACCCCTGGGTTCACCCAGCCTCTAATTGGGTAGTAGAGAAATCTACGAAGATTGCTCGGTCATTTCCCTAGCCAGGAATTTACTTAAATAATGTCTGGCTCTGAACGGTACACCACCAGTCGTCCGCGTACGCAGAAAACAGTGATCCGCACTACCTTCGGTACTTGAAGAACGGATCAACTTTGTAATCTTGTTAAATTGTGTTCGCTAAATTTAGTGAAGCAATTTTTAAACTAAATACAAAGCTTATGAAAATCAATAAACTATGCTGCGTTTGTTTCCAATTTTTCCAGCTGCGTAAAGAAAAAACAGCTGTCGCGAGCAGCATAATAGCGGCTGCCCAATGCGATCGAGCCCCTGAATTTTTTGGGACTATACATTTAAGTTTTTAAAATTGTATTGTTTGAAAGCTATTTTTGTAATTTTTGCTGTTGTTTGTTGATGCTTAGCTTGGCAGGACTTCACTTTGGAGACGCAGAGGATTTCGACAGGGCGGGTTTGCACTTTCGTAGGATTTCGCCCTCCGTACAGAATACTAGGTTTTTCAATAAACTGGCATATTGTAAATAGCTTCAGAAATGAGACAACCGCAGCTTCATTTTCATTTTGGTTTCGAGATGTTTCATTTATCGCATAAATTCTACAAGAAAGGAAATAATTTGGGTTACAAAACGAAAATCACAAAGTAGAAAGTTCGGCGGAGCGCGTTTGACCATCGTGGTGTCTTCATAAGAGAAAGGGAAAAAGTCAACCTTCGAGCCCTTAATAGGGGGAAACTCGGAGAATGTTCCGATTGGCCTGAAGCGTTTGGATATAATATCAACAATACTTCCGAATATGCTCAAGAAATTTTGGACCGAAATATCGATTCGGGAGTATTTCTGACAATATTTCCCAAAGTGTCAGGTCAATCGGAACATTCTCCGAGTTTTCGAATAGCAGACTGCCAGTGTCTAGCCACGAACAAACTTTAGTGGCGAGACCTCCAGTGACAGCCATCTGCAGTTTGTCGCAAAAAAAGAGAAAAAAAAAACAGTTATAGGAATAAGAGAGCTGCGTAAATAACTTTTGCACTTGCAAAAAACTCATAATTTCGATATTTGCACGGTTTTTTTGTTTCCGCTGCAAAAAAATTTGACAAACTATTTAAATGATTCTAAAAACCTTTAGACAATTTGTATTCTTGATTAGAATTCTACATCTAAAAAACGAACGAAAAGGCGGAGATTAAATCAAAAGTATTTGTCCTTTCTTTACTCGAAAATGACCTCAAATAGGGATGAAAAAAAAAGAATTATAACTCACTAATTAATTTGCCGGCGCTTTTTCTAAAGTGTTCCAAAAAAAACGTAAATATCGTTTGACCGTTTGTGCGAACGGACAGACTGACGGCGGTGAGAAGGAAGAAAAAGTAGACAATTAGAAGGCAAAAACGAACAATTTTCTGCGTTTAGTCATGTATTTACATGATACTGGTTATTATATTATATAACTTTTGTGGAACAAATACGGTAAGATGTGAGAGTATTTAATAAATAAAAATGAAGAAAAGACGGATTGTTCTGTGCGGTCAACAATGTTATGATTATTCTATCCGGAAGGTCCATTTAAAAATGTTTATATTTATGTTTGTGTGAGAGAGTAGCCTAAACAAATATTACTCATTCGCCACAAGCTAGTAGTAGGCCTGGCCTATCGATTGATGTTCTCTGGTTTTTTTCCTTCGAGTCCGTTAGTTAATTATTTAGTCGATCCTTTCTTCGATTCCCGTAAACTATAACCTATTTTTTTATTCGTCTGGCGATCAAGATTCCGATTCTTGAAGTGAGCGTGACCTACCGCCGGTTAGCGATTTAGATGGTAGTTTTAGATATTGGAATAAGGAGAGGATACGAAAATAGATTTTCGCGTTAAAGAAGAGGCAAATCAATGGAGTTGCGACATGAAAAATTGAAACCCATATATATGAATAACCCCATTAGAAGAACGATTTTCTGCTAATTCGCAACCAAAAAAGTGGGCGGGGCTGCAAGCTTTCATGTTGCAACTTCGCAACTCGGTATAATGACAATTTGCGACGAAAAAAAAATTATATTTTTCTTTTTTAATAAAAAAGTGTATAGAATTTGGTTTTCCATGAATCGATGAGCGATTCTTCTTCGCCCCGTCAAAATTCGCACGCCCAACACATTGAAAAATGTGACCAAAAACACAATGCCATCACTGGCTTTTCGTCCTTTTTTGTCAATTGACCAGCTAGGAAAAAAGGAAAGATAGAATTTGAATTTGAATTGTTATTTGTATTTTTTTTCTTGTGATTATAGAGAGAGAGAGAGAGACGAAATAAAATGGAAGAGGAAGAAGTGATAAAAAGAGAGTACACATTGTATGTGTGTGGACTCACTGAATGAAGAAGATTGGTGCAAGGGCGTCAACCTTCGAGCCCTTATCAGTTAAGGTGGTAAATTATGAAGTCATTTGTTTCTACTAGGCAGCGTGTTATGATCTATTCTATCGCCTAAAAGTCAATAGTTTGGAATTTTCGTGCCTAATTAGGCAAAATTTCCGTTTGATTGTGAGGACCGACACTCGGCTAAAACTTTCTAATCTGAAAATTTTCTGATTCTAATCGGATAAGTTTCAAGACTAATTAAGAAAACTCCCAAGTTAATTAATCTTGATTAGATATACCCCAAAAATGTGTTTGGGGTACGGTGCATTGGAGCGTACGTGTTTCGAAACAGCGAAAAATTGCGTATAAAATGATAATTTGGCGGCAATTTTCCGATGTTGTTGAAAAAACGTACGCTCCAACACACCGTGCCCCAGAGAATTTTTGGGGGCTATCCAATCAAGATTAATTAATCTCAGCCCCCTCAACGCAATGGAAATGTCGTCTCCCAGCGGATGGTCCAAGGATTTCTGCGGATGGTCTGTTGACAAAAAAATCGTTTCAGAATAGCTGACAGGCGATTATTTAGTTTACCTCAACAGTTAGAATCTGTTTAAAAAAGAAAAATTTGGGAAATTTGGAAAACTGGCTGAGTTGGGATTTTAAACACCCCCTCGCGTGAAGATGGTCTATGGAAAAAATGCCGTTAGCTTGAGATTTTGCTTAATTAAAAGTCTTCAGATCTTTCCGATTAAAATCAAAAATCTTTCAGATTGGACAGTTTTGCCGAGTGTCGGGTCTCAATCAGACCAAAATTCTACCAAATTAGGCACGAAAATTGAAAACTATTTAGCTTTTGAGCGATAGAAAAGAGCATAACAATCTGCCATGTAGATATCCAATGACAATCCTCCAAGACGCAACGCGTTAGACACGAAACTCCAAGAAATTGCACACAAAAGTTCAAATGACCCAAAAAAAAACATCTATGCAACGCAATGTCACCTTTTTTTGCTCCCGGTGCAATATAAAAATAGCGCACGCCGCATAAAACATATTATCATTTTTTAAATGTATTCTGCAACCATTCTTTCCTCTTCGATTCAAATAGACCTAGCTTACCTTTTTAGCTACAAAATTGTAAATACGTGGCGAACGAGAGGGACGGAGGAAGGGAGGACGGTGAAATAGTTGTGACTGATTCGTGGAATGAATAACTAGAGATTAGGAACAAATAATGGATGAAAGTGTCTCACATACTAATGAATCAATATTAGTATTGCAAATTTGACTAATTAAATGTTAACCAAAAGATTAGATGAGTAGCTAGCGAACCAACAATTTTTTGGTTTCAATAGAGACGTTATAAGTGCAACTCAATGCGACACTTTTTAGATTTACTAGTTTCCAAAGATTAAAGTGTAGCAAATCATTATTGCGGCGGTGTTGGGTTGAAAACGGATTACTGTCAGATTTCACTCTCGCCGTTTCAATGGAAAGTTTCGCCAGCCTCCTCGAATTTGACACAAAATAAAAGAAAATAAAGTTTTGCGGAAAGAAGTGCCGTGCTCTAGGCAACCGTTTCCAAGACAATTGCACGTGATGTATGTATTATGTACAAAAAGTTGGAGGAAAAAAGGAAACGGCAAAAACAAATCGAACAAGAAAGGGAAAGAAAGAAAGAGTGTGTATCGTAGTGCGACGAGATCTCGATCTGAAATAATCGCGAAGGCCGATCCGTCACTCGTTCCTATCGCTTCGATTCTCGAACAGAATCTCGGTCAAATATTCGATGAATACCTGTTCGCTCGCCGCGACTTTTTCCAATTTTGGAATCGAATCCTGAGGATTTGGCGCAGTGCCAAACAATGTGTAGATGTTGATCGAAATCTTGCTGTCTGGCAAATTTGCATTTTTTCGGGTAGTTTCATAGAATAGGCAAAAAATAGAAAAAAATCTCCGATTGACAAGAAACTTATAAAATTAATGTAAAAATACTCCCGGAAATGCCCAGAAAATTTTCTTATCATGTCATATCCGAAAGTATTTTTGGCATTATTCACGGCATGCTGGCACCTACCTCAGTGCAAACGCGCCCCAATCACACTAAACGTTTGATGAAACACTGTGACCCGCGTGTTAAGAGAAAATTCCCTCGCGGCGCTGCCAACACTGCTGCTGTATCAAATGTTTAATACAAATAAGTGAAAAAAAACATGTTTTTATTTTTGTTTTCGCGGAACGTACGCAGCGAATTGAACGCGCGAAAAAATCGAATTTCATAAAATGAGACTGAAACGTAGATGCCAGTTTGTTATTTTTCCTTCTTTTTTTGTAAAAAAAAAGTTGAAAAATTAAATGTGCTGCTTTTTCAGAAAGTCCACAGAAAACTGAATATTAACTGAGCTGTAACCTAGAAAATGGTTTGATAATGCAAACTCTTCCACGAGTAAGTTCAGCACGACGGGACACTGCTGAAACGAATGTGACCGTAATCCATTCAAAAAATTCTAACGAGAGTAAGCAACAAAACCACTCAAAGAAAGCAATGGACTCTTTTTTTACTCGCATTCAAACAATTTCAATGGGAAAGTGAACAAAAATAAGATTCTTTGTTTTTGGTGGTTTTGGCGCGCATTCCGTTAAAAATTTCAGAATGGTCTACTGTCACACTCATTTAACCAGTGTCCTATGTGCTGAATTTACTCGTGGAAGAGTTTGTATTATCATTTTCTAGTCCACTCTACCGTAGTCATACTCCCCTTCACATCCGAGTATAGTCGGCGAATGCATCATCAGCCTCGCTCTACCGCACTTTTCAATTTTCAACAGTGTAGTGCGCCTATTTTGAAGCGAAAAATCACATTTTAACTGCAACTCGTCGTGGATAAGTCATTTTCCGTTGAAAATAAGTATAAACACTAGAATTCGAGTTAATTTTGCAAGTGCAACACGGTTTTACAGGAGTTTTGCAGTAGAGCGAGGTTGATGATGTATTCGCCGACTATAGTCCTAAAAAATTAATTTAAAAAAAACATGACGAAGAAAATTAGGCTAAAGTTCGCGTGGAAATTGTGAGACGTGGCTCCCCTTTCCATCCAAACCGCAAACGCCAAAATTTGTCTCATTTTTAATTTCTTTGCAATTCACACAAGGCATCTCTCTAACTATGACAAAGTCAAAACCAATAAAAAAACGAAATCGTTCCAAGTCGCAGAATGCGGCGAATCCGGCGAGGAGGAAACCGAAAGCGAATCAGAAAACGAAAGGAAAAAATGGCTTGAGACATCCTCATCGAAAATTGACGTTGAAAGAAATAAAAAAGAAGCGTAGACGTAAAATCGAAGAGTTGGGGATGAGCAGAAAACAGTGGAAGAAGGCGAAAAAAGAGTTGCGAAGCGAGAAAAAGTACATCACGTTTCCATGGTATTGGGGATATCTGGAGCAGTCTGAAGCGGAACGACTTCTTCGTGGCATGGAGGACGGATCGTTCCTGGTTCGGAGCCAAATCGCGGACCACACTATTCTCATCGTTTCGGTCGTTTATGGTCGTCGCAATTTTCGGCACTTTATTGCAAACATAGTTGGTTCGCACTGGAAGCTCGAGAATTTTCCAGCCAAAGCAAGAACTCTAGTGGACCTGGTTCAGCATTATCAAACTCATCATTTGGAGAAAACCGATATAAGATTGAGAAATATTGCTGAACAACCCGATTGGCTCATCAAACGGAATAAGATACTGTACGTATTTATAAATGTTGCTATCCAATAAATTGATTGTTTACAGCGCGCCAACCGGTGCCCCAAGACTCGGCGGCGGCAACTTCAGCGAAGTCATCATTGGCGCTTTCCAACGTCGTCTCGTGGCCATTAAGGTACTGGTGTCGAATGAAACACAGTTGAAACAAGAACGAGACAATCTGATGAGAGAGGCGATGATCATGAATAGACTCAAAAATCCGTACATCACTAAAATGATTGGAATTTCGATGGATGTGTTGCCACCGATGCTGCTCGTCGAGTTGATGGCGACCAGTCTGGAGAGCCATATTCAGAAATATGTTGGTTTCTATTCGGTTGTTGTTATTTAGGTGTTTTCGGAATAAGCGCTACTCGCCGCTCAACTGGTGACAGCTGGGTCCTAGGAAATGCAAACTCTTCCACAAAAATTGTAGCCACCCGCCGGGCAGCTGCTCAGTGGCTATTATGTGTTCACGAACGAGGTTTGCAAATGACGCTCCGATGTTCCGCAATTTTTCCACTGTTCCGCAGTATTCGCTGCGAGACCTCAGTGATAAACTGCGGAACATCGGAGCGTCGTTTGCAAACCTCGTTCGTGAACACATAATAGCGGTCTATGGCAAAATTAACAAAAAAACAGCTTGATTTTTCACTACTACTCTTGTCTCAGAAACTGCTCGTCATTTTTACAAATGGTCAATTTGGGAGGATTGTATTAAAACCCACCGCATCATTGCGATATACACACACTGACCTTATTATTTCAGGGCAAAGAAACTACATTTGGAGAGAAAATATTGTACTGTTGGCAGTTGGCGAAAGCGTTAAAGTATTTGGCCTACAAGTTTGTATTTTTCGTTTTGTTTTTTCCATTCTTTCCACACATGTATATACATTCTTTTCAGAGGAATCGTGCATTGCGATTTGGCAGCGCGAAACGCACTTTTCAACCGATACGGTATTCTCAAATTGGCAGATTTTGGACTTTCGTGTGAATCGGGAACAAAGAAAAACACGTCGAATGAAAACTTGCCGGTGAAATGGATGGCTCCCGAGTTGGTGAAAGATTCGACTGTAACGTATAATGAGAAAACTGACGTTTGGTCTTTTGGCGTCACTTGTAATGAGGTATATAAATATTCACTGGATATTTTTATTTTTCTAATCCTCTTAAAATTTCAGATTTTTCAAAACGGGAGAAAACCTCTTGACTACATCGCAGACGTCAAACGAGTGATGACCATTCTAAAAACCTACGATGGAACTCCACTTCATCGTCTCTCGAAACGACTTCCCAACGACATTCGAGACCTTCTCATTAGTTGTTGGCAGAAAGATCCGGGTGACCGTCCCAGGTTTCATGAAATTGTCACAAATCTTGATATGCTCCAAAAAGTCGAGTACGTTCCACCGCTTCCTCACAAACAGACGGTTCGATTGATCGAAAATTGCACTCCATTGTCTACTGTGGAGTACGAAACTCTTTACTATAGTAATCAAGACTGGTTGCCACCTGTCAGAAAAGTCAATCAGGAGATGAAGGCGTATAAAAAAGAGATTAAAGACATTGGGAAGGAAATTCAGGATAGTACGCGGAAAACTGCTGGTGAGGAAAATAAGGTTCCAGTGCCCCCCAAACAGAAACAAGAGAACGATCCGCGCAAGGTGTTGCGTAGACTGCAAAAGAATCTGCGTAGAAAAATGAAAAGGCGTCATATGAGATGGAAGTTGGCATTGCACAGGCAAAAAATAAGGGAGGAAAATAAGAGATTAAAAATTCTAGCTCAACTGCAAGCGCATCGGATAGAAAACTGTGAAGGCAAATTACAGGTTCGTAAATATCAAAAAAGAGTTCGTCCCGACTTTGAGAAACTTGTTGATTTGTATTGGAAACTGATGCGGATGAAGTGGCGGAAGATCGCACCAAACAGAGAGACGAGACTTCGTCTTCGCAGAAACCGATTGATCAACAAAGAGTCGAAGAACCCAATGTCTCGGAATGGAAAGTTCAAAAGAATCAAAATTCCTCGGCAGCCAAGAGCCAAGAAACCCGAAGTACCAGAGCCAACATTCCCAAAGATGCCAGTGCTCAAAAACCATCCAGTTGTTAAAAAACCGAATACTGAGACAGCGATAAGATCGGCCAAACATACGAATGTGGGTAAGAAGAAGCGCACTCCGGAGTGTTTGAAAAAGTTGAAACGAAAGAAGAAGAAACAGTTGAGAAGACGAAACAGACGCGCGAAGAGAAACGTGAACAAACGGAAGAAGCGTCAACAAATTCGTCGCAAACGACGACAGCGTCGCAGAAGAAAGATGCGAAGACGTTACCGCCGCCTGAAGCGACACATTCGAATGGAGGCGTTGACATGGGATCAGAAGGATCGTATGGAGGAACTGAATCAAAGACGTCGTGACAGGAAGCTCAGATTGTATCGGAGACATCGCGGCAAAAAGATTGAACATATTCTGAAAGAGTGGATCGATATTCGAAAAGAATTGGAGGCCAAGTGGTTCAGGCAAGTGTTTGTGAAGAAGAAAACCGTATTGAAGAAAAAGTTGGAGAGAGTTCAGAAAAAAGGGAATATGATCAAACAGTCGTTTAAGCAACCACGAGCAGCCACGTCGAAATCTACAATCATGGACGTGTCGATGTCGGATGAAAACAGCAATGGTTAATCAATTAAATAGTGACTTATTTTTTGGATGAAAAATGAAAATATTTGCGTTATTGTGAAAACAAAAAAATGCAACGCGGTGTTTTCGTACTTTTAAAATTCACACGAAAATGGGAACAAATCTCTTCATTTTTTTCTCTAACGTAAATCGCGGACACGAAATGGGAGCCGCTGCAAGTGCGCCCTATTGCACACCTCAAATGCGCGCGAGATTCAAATTTTGAATATTATCGGGTTTGCAGATGTGAAATCAGTGAACAGAACGAAATGTGTTAAAAAAGCATGCTTCCATCCAGCTCCCTCCGGTCGCCCATTTTGATGGTGTCACGTATGCTTCCGGCGCGTTGCCACTGAACTTTCCGGTTATTAATGAATATTACGTATTCCCAAGTACGTGAGATGTCGTAAAATGGGTATCGCCACGATCGGTGAATGCATACTTGTAAACAATCTACAGTACTTGGGATACTGTAGATTGTTTACATTTCCGACATGCGTGAATTGGAAAAATCATGTTATTTTTTACATGAAATATATAGCCCCTTTTTATAAAATATGAGTTTTAAAAAACAAAAAAATAACATGAAAAAATTAAGAAAAATTTAATTGAAAAAATTCGAAAACAAATATTCAAATCCACAAATATGCAAACACCGATCGTGTCAAGACCCATTTTACGACATCTCACGTACTCGGGAATACGTAATAAAAAAACCGATTTTCGCCGTTTTTTCCCTATGCAGGCTGTTTTCCAGGAAAAAAAAACCCATCGCGTCGCGACCCGGCAGTGAAAAATGCAATGCGCCTTTAATTTTCAATTGGAATTTGGTGAGAGCGTGACAAAACCGGGGAATTCGACACTGTCACGTAAAATTGCGGATGACTCTGATTTTCCGCGCAAATTGCGGAAAATATTCAGACAATGACACGCTGAATTTTGAAATTCCGCTTTGTCGACAATTTTGCGTGACAGTGTCGGATTCCCCGGTTTTTGACATTTTTTCCCCGATTTTGCGTTCCCCGGTTTTGTGTTCCCCGGTTTCTCGTTTTTCCCCGGTTTTGTCACGCTCTCACAAGGGGAGTGTTTGATTCCTCCTAATCTAGAATTTCCCAAAATTTCAGTATAGGTGCTTTCGACTATGCTGATTCCATTTCTGCAATAAAAACCGGCTAAATGCTCACGTGAGCCAAGTTATGAGCTCATAAACTTTTCCTATGGTTAAGCATTTTTTGCGTGAACCGAATAGTGTACTAGAACCGATACTGCAGAAAACATCGGTTGGTTGGTTCAGTGGTTCGGTTGCAGGGTTCAGATGGAGATGTCACGGGTTCAATTCCTGCTCATGCTAATCTTTTTTTGCTTTTTTTTGTGTGATTTTTTCAGCCAGTAAAAGTCAGAAAAAATCGGTTACATTTACTTTTTTTTCAGATTTTGAGTGAATATTCCGGCTGCAAACAGCTTCGAGAATGCATTTATGACAAAAAATTAAAAACTTTTTTTTTTGATTTGGCGACATCTTGAGCCATTGAGCACATGCAAAATTTTTTTTTTCAAATGTTTTGAATTATCGTTTTTGATCTGTTTTTTAACCTGTATCCGCGTGAACTCTTCTTTTTGGTACACTATTTGGATGTACCCGTCTGTCTCTTGGTGACCTTGTAAGAACTGTTTCTTGATGACCCTCTTCGTGTTGGTTCAACAAAATGACGATCCGATCAGCCAAATTCTGATCCCAACAATCCAATTTTGGCTTTTGGTTCATCCTTGATTACAGCAGTAGCGTAGGCAAAAATAACAAGCTTGGAAGACATAATTGCCTACAAATAACTGGAGAATTATGGACCTATTCAAGAGAGAAAAAAATAGAAAAAAAAGGTTTTTTCCGATGCAGGAACGGCAAAAAAAGAAAAAAAAGGAAGAGAAAAATGAATTTCCTTCCTTTTTTCTCTTCCTTTTTTTTTCTTTTTTTGCCGTTCCTGCATCGGAAAAAACTTCTTTTTTTTCTTTTTTCTCTCTCTTGAATAGGTTCATTAAAGGCGCATCGGTTAATTTGAATGGGTCTCGCCACATATGACTACTTTATCATCGGCAGAAAATGAATTTTTCTCTTCCTTTTTTTTCTTTTTTTGCCGTTCCTGCATCAGAAAAAACTTCTTTTTTTTTCTCTCTTGAATAGGTCCATTAGGTTTTTTATATCCAGTTTCTCGCTTTTCCAGTTCATTTAGAACAATCAAAAGGTTTACGCGGATACAGGTCAAAAACAGATCAAAAACGATAATTCAAAACATTTGAAAAAAAAAAATTTTGCATGTGCTCAATGGCTCAAGATGTCGCCAAATCAAAAAAAAAGTTTTTAATTTTTTGTCATAAATGCATTCTCGAAGCTGTTTGCAGCCGGAATATTCACTCAAAATCTGAAAAAAAGTAAATGTAACCGATTTTTTCTGACTTTTACTGGCTGAAAAAATCACACAAAAAAAAGCAAAAAAAGATTAGCATGAGCAGGAATTGAACCCGTGAACTCCCCATCTGAACCCTGCAACCGAACCACTGAACCAACCAACCGATGTTTTCTGCAGTATCGGTTCTAGTACACTATTCGGTTCACGCAAAAAATGCTTAACCATAGGAAAAGTTTATGAGCTCATAACTTGGCTCACGTGAGCATTTAGCCGGTTTTTATTGCAGAAATGGAATCAGCATAGTCGAAAGCACCTATACTGAAATTTTGGGAAATTCTAGATTAGGAGGAATCAAACACTTCCCTTGTCAGTTCTGTTGAAATTCAAAGGCGCATAGAGTTATTTCATCGGCCGGTCTCGACACGATAAGTTGTTTACGTTAAAAAACCTCTGACTACTGTAGTTTTTTGTCTTTTTTCCTCAATTTTGCATAGGGGAAAAAACCAAGAAAATCGGTTTTTTTCCTGTAATATTACGTAATGAAAAGGTCCATTAGGGTTTCGGGTTCACCCGGGCGCACTTTCTGACTCGCGGTTCATACTTCTGAAAAGTCGTCGTCGTTGTTGTTGTTCTCCAGCATTTTCTCGCCACCCGTCTGCTTCTCTACCACACTCTCGCATTCTCGCACTCTTTCACATTCTCACTCGCTCACTCTCGCACCAGTCTGGTGACTGCACC
Organism: Caenorhabditis japonica; assembly: GCA_963572235.1. NCBI lineage: Eukaryota > Metazoa > Nematoda > Chromadorea > Rhabditida > Rhabditidae > Caenorhabditis > Caenorhabditis japonica. Next base: position 16,109,831 of record OY754343.1, on the reverse strand, counting down.
TCGTCATTTCGAGCCGTGTTCTTTTCTCTTTTTTTTTTTTTATTTCTATCCAATCTGATCATTCTATCTCAATTTCACGCGTTCGTCTAATATTTACTCTTTGAATTGGGGAAATTAAAAGCTGGGAAACCAAAAAAAAAAGAGCACACATTAAATACTCGGTCGGCTCAACTTACTGAAAAAGAAAACACTTTTTGTCACCTGACCGCTCGTCGGCCCTTTTCTTTTTTTGATTGTATCTAAATATTTAAGAATTGATTTTTGGTGTGACCTTTTTGTTTTTTTTTGACGTTTTATGATTCTCTAAAATACGCCGGCGCAAAAACATTAGTCATTCTAAATAGATACATGAGAGATTTCGCTGACACGATTGTAAATGTCAAGATATTTGCAAAAGATTGTCCGCGAAAAGTTGTTGTTCATGTTTTTTCCTTCATTCGTTGCAGTCGTTGTTCTTTGAAGATTTTTACCCATTGTCATTATTTTACATTTTTATAACGCGATGCGTGTCATCGATACAGCGGAACATAGGAGCATTGTAACTGAATTTCGCTCGTGCGTGAGCACATAATAATGATACGTCCAAAGTAAAAAAAAAACGCAAAAAAGACGAAAATAGGCGTCCAAAGTTTTTTTCTACAGTAAACCGCCTAACCTGCAGATCAAACAAAAAAAAAACAACTGAAAACATGTTTTCAAACAAAACAACATTTGAAATTTAAATTATTCACTTCGCGCGTCACCAAGATGTGCAGGTTTGGCGGGATACTGTAGAGAAAAAAGACGCAAAAACAAAGGTACTTTGGACGCCTATTTTCGTATTTTTTGCGTATTTTTTACTTTGGACGTACCATAAGGAATAACATTCTATTTAACTTTTTTTTAAAGGCTGCCTCCCCTTCAAAATAGCACACTGTATTTAGATTTCTGCGCCCAGACAAATAGAAACTTATAAAAATAATAGAAATTGGCATTTCGCTACTTGATAAGGAGAAAAAACGTGTCTACGTCTCTTCTTGCCTTGCACTCTCTCGTAGCGGTCCATATGAAAGCATGGCTATCGGTAAAATAGTGTTATCAGTACTCAGAGAATTATCGGCAATTTGCCGCCCCTCGGCGGCAATTTGCCGTCGAAATCGGCGGCCTGGCCGCCTCCTGTGGGCAGACGCGCCGATTTAGGCGGCAAATTGCCGCCGAGGGGAGGCAATTTGCCGATCGCGGCGGCAAATTGCCGCATAGGGGCAGCAATTTGCCGATCGCGGCGGCAAATTGCCGCTTTTTTTTTTAAACTTTTTAGCTTTTTTTAGACTACCTGAAATTTCCATTTTTTACTGATTTCACTCAAGATGCTCAACGAGCACCATGTATACAGAAAACCAAAAATAGCCGGTGAGCTCTGTGGCAGCGTGCCACGGAGCCTTCCTCCAGAGTTCCCCACCCACCGTTCAGAATTCTTTAACCCAGTCCCTTGCAACACCAGCGTTGACGGCGGGTATACCTTCTCTTGTGGACCGACACTTCACGGGTTCCGACGACCCTTATGTTTTGCACGGGAAAGGGGCGGGGCGTAGCGTGGTGACACCAGTTTTTCGTGGATTTTATAATATTAAGACGTTTCCCGAATACTTACTTCATATGCCTGCAGTGGGATATAAGCCCCCCCCCCAGCATAAATAATTATAGTCCCTCACCATCGTAGTCCCCCGACTATCTCGAATCAAAACGTTTCCAAATCAGAACTATGGTAAAGGTGAAATCAGCAACATGATTGGAAAAGAAAAAAAGATTTTATGAGCCACAAATGTCGGAAATGAATTATGTGGTATTTACTCTAACTGGCCGGTATCCAAGCAGGAGGTTTAAACAATAAGCCGGCATGCCGGCAAATAGAATAAATACGGTATTAGAAATACTTGTTTTGCACTGGAGAATTTGATTTACCTTATTATTATACAACACTTTTGACACGTATCCATTTGGAAAGAAAACGGTTCTGATTCGGGACAGTTCTGTCTTGATAAAGTTCTGATTCGAAGCTTTTCCTTATTCGGAAAGCGACAAAAATGGTAGAAAGAGCTATGAATGGTGCAATTCTATTAGAGGCTTCTATTAATTGGGATTGCTCTTCGATGTCGGTCGATTTTCGCTTGTTGTTTTGCTATTCTGATACGGCAATTCTTATCAGGTGGGGGGCTATTCTGATATAGCGGAAGGCGATATTGATATAGAAAAAAAAAGGAAGAAGTGGGGGACTTATCTGATAAATAGGCGCTCCTCGAAATAGAACCTTATCAAAATAGAACCGTGCCGAAATAGAACTTGACGCGAAATAGAACCGTGTGAAATAGAACTGTACATCGTTTTAGCGCGTTTTAGCACAATTGGGTGAAGACTATTAAATAAAAAGCCAAACAGAAAAAGTTCAACTCACAATCAGTGTCAGTGGCGTGACCTGTTTTCGATTTATTGACTGGGTTCTATTTCACGCGGTTCTATTTCGGAACAGTTCTATTTCGGAACAGTTCTAATATCGACGTTGAAAAATATAGAATTACATTAAACGCGGTGTAAAAATCGTGAAATAGGTACAAAGAAAAGGCAACAAGAATTGTACGCCAGCGCACTGCTATGCGTCAGTAATACCCCATATGTCGGCAATTTGACGCCTGAATCGGCAAGTTGCCGCGGGCGGCAAGTCGGCAACTTGCCGAGTTCGTGCCGACATCACGCCGGGTCATGCATTTTTAGCTGCCGACTTCCTGCCCGCCGGCAATTTGCCGATTTCAGCGGCAAATTGCTCATTTCAGGCCGACTTCACGCCGGGTTATGCAATTTTAGCTGCCGACTTCCTGCCCGCGGCCGGAAGTCGGCAACTTGCCGAGTTCGTGCCGACATCACGCCGGGTTATGCATTTTTAGCTGCCGACTTCCTGCCCGGCGGCAATTTGCCGATTTCGGCGGCAAATTGCTCATTTCAGGCCGACTTCACGCCGATAATTCTCTGAGTAGAGAAATTGAAAGATAAACATTAAAAATGCAGCTCACGCGAGGAGCGGAAAAGCCGATTAGAAGCCCAATACACGGTGTGAATCGAAGTGAATTCACTTTTGCATTATTTTTTTTTCTCGAAAATGTGTACTTTATGGCGCTATATCGCTCTAGCTGGGATGAATGGCCGTTCAGGCTTCCATTCAGACCAATTTTCGTCTGTCCGATTCGTCGGCTCTAATTGGCTGTGCATTTTAATTTATGGCACTCTTTAAAAATTCCGACATTGAAAAATGTTAGCGGTTGCCAATTTATGTAGAATTAGCTTTGCAAAAACTGGGAGACGAAAAATGTGGGCTCCCCCATCTATAACTAGGAAAGTACTTTCTGGTACATTTTGGAAAATTCTGAAAAAAATCAGGGAGATATATACTAGGTCTTTTAGTGAAATTTTTAAAATCTTAAAAATCGGCAAAATGTTACCAGGAAATTTTTTATGGTGATTCGAACCATCTCTCAATTTTGCCCCCAATTTTTTTGCTATTTGGGTATAATCGGAGAATCACCCCCCTGCACATCGCACTTTAGCCCCCCCCTCAGATAAACTATGGAATAGCCCCCCGCTTTCTCTATAAAAAATAATAACTTTTTTCATACTTAATTTTATCGTGACATGCCCTTTTGACTAGGCACATAATTTAATCTCCTTTTGTTTAACCATTTCTTGATTTCTCCGAGCAACTGGATGTGGATGGCACAGTTATAGTGAGTTTGCGGGATATTCCTTTAGTTCAGCGCTTTAGAAGCATGTGTATTTCCTATCAATTTTGCGCCGCCAGGCGCTGGGTGGAAGCCGTTTAGACCCTCTCTTTCAGTATCGGCACAGGCACATTTTGAATCTCAATGGACGGAAGTAATTTTTCTCCACAAAACGGGACAGTGGGGGCTGATTTTGAGATTATACCGTGGGGGGGTGATTGTAAGACTTGCAGGGGGGCGATTCTTGGAGATTACCTTGGAACTTACAATCGCCCCCCATTTCTACTAGTGGGGGGGCCATAGTACGATGTTGACACTATAGAATCACCCCCTACTCACAATCACCCCCCACCCCACTTCGGGATTCAAAATGTACCCAGTGGGGGGCGATTCCCTGGGTTGGGGGGCAATAGTGATGTGGGGGGCGATTCTGCGAAATTACCGCTATTTGTTCGTTGACTATCGGATTTATCTAGAAAAGCGTCATTCTTGTTGTTTTCTTTTTTAGCAGATATTATATTATTTGTCGCCACATTTTTTCCTTCCTTTCACTGTTTTTTAAGAAAAAAAAAGAGAATACCGGATTATCGATGCTTAAATATTTCCTTTCCATTCAAAAAATAAGATTATTTCAAATATGAAAAAATATTCACAGCAGCAAAAATCTTGTTCTTTCATAGAGGCATAACCCAGGAGTCAGCAAACGCGCTCGGTCGCACTACTGAAAATGCTTACTGTCCGACAGGGCGCGTTTGCTGACTCGCGTTCCATCAGAAAGGTGCTCTTTCTCGACTTGTCTAAAGTAAATTTCGCAACTCGTTGTCTTTCTTTCTGCACTTTTATTCTTTCCTTCCCGCCGGTCTGGTGCCAATCGTAATCTTTTATGTACATACCTACTATTTTATGATACTCTTCGATGTTTCCAAATTTGATAACGAATCACAGTTTACCACTTTTTGTCCTTTTACATCCAAAAAACGAAAAATTGTAGGAAAAAATGCCGACGGAGACGAACGGCGTCTCCTTCTTCACACCACACGAGGATGACGACGAGGCGACCGCCGCCGCCACGTCACCAGGATCCGAAGTGGGTCAAAAGTTTATCAGTAGAGCGAACTGTTCAATTTATTTATTTTCAGGCCAGCCATCACGTTCTCGACAGCGTCAGGGAATATGGCATTAGTGAGTTTCTACGTGTCCTTTCTGGCGTTGGGGGGGGGGGGGGGGGTAGGTAGACTTAATGACGTGGCAACCAATATATGCGGTTTAGTCGGGAATAAAAAATTATTTTGTTTTTACAATATTTTCCTGTCGAAACTTTGAGAAAAAGATTTTAAAATGGGACAGAATCCGTCAGTAGAAGCGTTATCATCAATACCAGCGGCGACGAGCAAGGCAAAAGAGGTTTATCAGTTTTCTTCATAATTTCCGATAACTCTGACACTTTCAGCCGAGCTCAACAACACCTGACGGAAATGTCAGTGAGCAGACTAAAAAGGCTCCAATCGACCCAAAAAGTCCGCCGACGTTTCACGTTAATCTCGAGAAAATCAAGTCCACAGAAACGATTGTCGGTCCGAATAAGGCGAAAAAGGCCAGATCTTTTAATATGACTGAAGTAGACTTTTCGATTGCCGGAATTTCGAGCGCTTTCGCACCAGTTCCCGTGTTTAACAAGGAGTCGAGCAATTCGGGTGATACAACGTTGCTGTCACCCAAGTCCTCCGCTCAAGCAATTATCTCGGCTCCCTCACCGACTAAGAAAAACTATCAAAATAGTCCACCGGATTCGCCGAGTCCGCAACGAAAGTTGAAAAAAGCAAAGTCGCCAGAAGACTCGGAGCCGCCCAAGGGTTACTATGAGGCGAAGCAAAAGTGAGAGACTGTTCGGAAGGGGAATTTTCGGCGGCTTGTCCAGCAAAATGACAGGCATGCCGATTCCAGTCGGAGCGCCTGCCATTTTCAAATCTGCCAGAAGTTCTCTGCACGCTAGCGATGACGCAAGGAATGTCTAGTTGTCTGCATATTAATATCCTATTTTGTCTAACTGCCTCGCGTCATCGGTAGAGCGCGAAACACATGTAAATATTTTGTAGAGAGAGAAACGAACGGAGACGGTCGTCCAGTAAAAGTCCGCCGAGAAACAGTGCAGAGAAAACGGTAGAGAAAGAGAAGAAAAGTAAGAAGTGATTACCAAAAAAAAAACGGGTACCTAAAGGGGGAAAACCAAAAAATAATTGTATAAGTTCCAAATAGGAGAAAATTCAGCTAATTTGCCGACGGCTGTAGCGGAAGCAGAACTTGGTGAGAAATTGAAAATGTTGTGATTGGTTTCGTGGTCATTTTTATCTTATTTTATTTTATTTTTTTAGTTTTTAAATGTCAAATAATTTGAAAAAAAAATACCCCTATTGTCGGCCCGCCAAAATGGTCAAACGCGCCCCGCTGAACTCAACGCTATGCGATTATCATATTGGTCTCCAAATTATTTCATTTCACGTGTAAATCCAACGTGAAACCAAATAATTTGGAAACCAAAATGAAATTTGCATAGCGTTGAATTGAGCGGAACGCGTTTGACCATTTTGGCGGACAAAAACTAAAAATTTACCATTTTCTTCTTCCAGAGACCGTCGACAGTGAGCTGTTTGATTCGGGACCGTTCAAAAATAACTATGTGGTTTGTTTGATCGCATTTATATTGTGTTCACCAGTCAAATTCAGTTACGACGCTCCAATGTTACGCATTTTTTACTGCGAGACGTGCGGAACATCAGAGCATCGTATCTGAATTTCGCTCGTGAACACGCAAATTCTCACCGTGTTTTGTTCAGATGGGCCACTCGGAGCATTCGACGGCTTCACCATTCGAATTATCGACGACTCCGATCGAGGTGAACGAGTCGCGTAATCAGAAAGCTATCGAGATTTCAAACCGGTAATTTATTTCGACTTTGTCGACGATTTATCTTTTTTTTTTAATAAAAAAATTTTTCCGGTTTTTTTCCGGCTCTGAGACACTTTGAAACTTCAGTGCAATGTTGAATTCCGTGGGTAATGGGGTTATACACGAAATGGTAAAAAAAAAACTGCGCAAAAACTCGGAAATTGCTCCGATCGACCTGAAATTTTGGAAAGGGGCGAAAATACTTCTGGACATGAAATTCTCAGAAAATTTTGGACCGAAATGTCGATCTTAAAAATGTTCAGAAAAAAAATCGACATTTGGTCTAAAATTTTCTGGAAATGTCATGGCCGGGAGTATTTTTACCACTATTTTCAAAAGTTTCAGGCCAATCGGAGCATTCTCCGAGTTTTTGCCATTTTTTATTTTATTTTGTGCATAACCCCATTATTTTTTGCCGGTAAATTAGTCAAATGTGTCGAAATTTACCCCTTAAAAATTCGGAAAGTTTTAAAACCGTAAGTTGCCTAACAAGTCGTGTAACTAGTGCGAACACCGCGACGCAAAATTGCACTAAAGTTTCGAAACGTCCCAGATTTGATTCGAAACCACCTATTATTGTTTAAAAATTGTCACCTGGCGAGAGGCGCGAATTTAAAAAATAGGCCTTTGATGCCGCGTCCAAAGTTCAAAAATTCCTAAAATCAGGAGTTTTTTGCGGTCCGAAGTGTCACAAAAAATCCCAGAAAAAACAGGCGATCATAGTTGAAACCGACGCTACCGTAGTGGCTTCGCTGCGAGACCTTCTATGTTTAAACTTGAATTTTCCCGTAAAAACGAAAAATTGAGTAGATGTGGGAAAATTCAAGTTCAAACATAGAAGGTCTCGCAGCGAAGCCACTACGGTAACGTCGGTTTCAACTGTGATCGCCTGTTTTTTTCTGGGATTTTTTGTGGAACTTTGGACTGCAAAAAACTCCTGATTTCAGGAATTTTTTGAACTTTGGAGGCGGCACACTGCACCTTGCATGGGGAGACTAGATTCAAAATTCAGAGGAAATGGGCAATAGAGCGCACTTGCACCGCGTCTTCCTGCGTCTCTTATCTCGGCACACTCTCTCGTTCACCTTTTTTTTGAAATAGATAATTAAAATCCATTTTTCAGCATTTTCTCGTTCCCTTTTTTCAAAAATCGCTCTGTTGAATGGAAGTAAAAATTTTTAGAATGTTTTTAAAACAAAGTTTATCAAAATTGGCCAATAATTACTTGTACGCTGTCAATTTTTTGTTTTTCTTTCTTTTTTGCCGACATTTTTAGCCATAGTTTTGAATGTTTGTGTTGAAATATTTTTTTCGAGTCTTTGTTCGTTCTGGAATACGGGATTCGACAAAAATTTCTAATTTTCAAAAACGTTTTGGCAATTCAATCAACAATGAAAAGGAAAAAAATATTGAATTTGTAAGTGATTTTAGCGATTTACATAAGAAAAATAATTGATATATCAGTTTTCAAGTTAAGCACAAAAAAAAAGGAATGGGATAAAGTACTCGTCGCACAATTTTTCGTAAGTTTTGCATTGCAATTGTACAATTGTGGTCTCTCGCCAAACCAAAGGCTGGTTTACGTTGAATGGCACGTAAAACTGTAAATTTCAGACAAAATAAATAAGAATTAAAGGGGAAAAATAGAAAATATGACATTTCGGATAAAAAAATGCCTGCGAAAATGGAAGAACAACTAAAAATCGATAGAGTGCACGGAAGAAGCGACCAATTTTCGAAAAATTTGATTTAAAAACACTCTAAAAAAAATTTGCTACCTTTTAACAGAGAGATTTTTCCAAAAATGAAACGAGAAGATACTTTAAAAAGCATTTTAATGCTCTGAAAAACAAATTTTCAAAAAAAGTGAGCGAGAGAGTGTGTCGAGATACGAGACGCAAACGCGGTGCAGGCGCGCTCTATTGACCAATTTCTCTGGTTTTTGAAGCGGGTCTCCCAATGCAAGGCGCAGTGCGGCATGAGGTATAGAGGCAATGAACAAAAAATCGCGCGCAGACATGGAAAAATTTTCGGCGAGGAAGCGGAGCCTATTTTTCATATTCGCACCTCTCGCGTGCCAGGTGACAACTTTTTAAAAAACAATACTAGTTTCGAAACATCCTAGAGGGGGTTTCCTTTAAATGTTTATCTAAAATTTTAGCGAGAAAGGGGCGAAATCGAGACGTTGGTCTTGTTTGTGAGTTTATATAACAACAAAAAAAACTCGTTGTGGGGTAAAGTAAAATTGTCAGAAACTTCTCTCGTTCTATCCACCACCTTTCCCGATTAACAAATCCTTCCCCATTGTGTCCACGTGTTGTCTTGTTGCATGCCTGTTCTTCATTTTCCAGAGCCCAAAATGAAAAGTCTACGAAAAGTTCGAAAAAACCGCCTTCCAAAAAAGATGTGAACGAGGGGAGGATAAAAGAAAGCCGTGTGGTTCAAGTTGACATGGGTCTCGCCAAGAATGGATCTACATCGGTGATGGGAAGCGACTTTTGGTCGCCGCAAAATTCGGAGAAGGAAGTGAAAAAAAGGTTGCGATTTTTGTGTTCTTGCATGTTTTTCGTTTAATTCAAGTATTCTTATCAGTTACAGTAAACCACCTCTTACTGTAACTGGCAAGAAAATTGTACTAATGGTGTGTTGGCCTTAAAACCCTTTTGCTCGAGATCCGGGGGAGAAAAATTATTATTATTATTGTTATGGAGATATGTAAAGAGAATCCCAATTTTTTTTCTCGATATCTATAGACTCTGTAGAAAAATAAATTAAAAAAAAAACGATTTAGAGAATAGAACTCTTTAAAATTATTTTTATGGTGCAAATTCGTTCCGAATACAAAAAATAAACCTAGGTAATTGTGGTCACAATATGTCTATTATACATCTATAATAAGCTTATCGCTGACTGAGAAATGTAAAAAAAAAGAGAAAAATAGGACAAACAATGATTCGATTGACCTGCAATTTCGGGACAACATGTGAAAAAATCTCCCGGGAATGCTCTGAAAATTTTGTCGAATCAGTGTCGTTTCTCTTTTTTTTAAAAAGATTCTCGAGTCAGCGATCAGCTTATTATAGGTGTATAATAGACATATTGAGACCACAATTTCCTTGGTTTTTTTGTATTCCGGAACGGATTTGCACAATACAAATAATTGAAAAGAGTTCTATTCTCTATATCTTTTTTTTTCCTTATTTTCCATTTATTTTTTTCAACAACTCTTTTTTCCAATTCCTTCCTGAGGTTTTTATGATAGCCAATTTTTAATTTTAGCCTGCGTGCTCTTTGAAATGGAGCATTTTTAAAAAATGTATTCCCTTGGAGACTTTTAGTATAGTTTGTTCCCTCTGAAAACAACCTTACTACGTGAAATTATCCTATCAGAAGGGCTTCCTTTGTAGAGATTATCCGCTCTGGTTCTAAGAAGATTTTCTTCGTTTTCTCACTTGCTGAGCTGAAAATTGGGATTTGGAAAATCTTTTTTACTGAAATTGAATTGCGGTTCTCTGTGTGAAGAGTTTCAAATATGGCCCTGGATATTGATTTGCATGTTTTGTGGGCGAGAATGCAGTGAGTTTTTTTTTTTGGAATGCTGCATTGTTCAAAAGTTTATTGTCGGATGTGGCCCCTTTTTTTGTTGCATGTCAATTTATTTGCACTTTAACACTTTTATTTATCCTCTTATCGAAATGGGTGTATAGATTCTTTATATATAGTATGGAATTAATGTATAAATGTGGTTTGGTTCTCACAAAACGATCAACTTGATTGATTCTCAGATTCAATTCATTCACAATTATGGACCTATTCATCTAAATTACAATGAATTTTTATGTCATTTTAATTCAATGCAAAACAAAACAAAACAACATATTAATTAATTAACTTGAATTTTCCTGACCCATTAAGTTTGAGCCTTTCTGCAAATCAAATCGTGTCGAGACCTCCTGGCCAAATAAATGCATTCGCCTTTGAGGCGTGTACTCCGAGTGGACAACTCATTTGTCATCTTGTCCACTCGGAGGAGGTCTCGACACGATTTGATTTACAGAAAGGCTCAAACTCAATGGGTCAGGAAAATTCAAGTTAATTAATTAATGTTGTTTTGTTTTGTTTTGCATTGAATTAAAATGACATAAACATTCATTTTTATTTAAATGAATAGGACCATTATATATTTATGTTATCACTCGGTGCACAACTATGACAAGTTGGTTGCAGAGCTCGTCTCGAGTCGCAAAACGAGGGATGCTTGTCGCCATCGTCGCTCAAATCGGTGCTTGACGATATTGCGATGGAGCCACGTTGCAAGTCGCCGCAACAACTCGATTTGCACACTTTTAGGTTGAACACCGTATTCTCACACGAAATTTTGCAATTTTAAACATTTAGAGATGCAGTCGACGTCAACTATCAACGAATGGCGATCACTGGTGAGGAGCTGTCTGGAGTTCCCTTGGAGGACCTTAAAACGGCGTCTGGACACTTGATTGAGGCACTTCAACTCCGCTCGCGATACATGGAACGCATTGGAAGTCAATTTCCATCAACTACACGCAACTTTTTGAGTGGTCACTATCCGAACAATTTGCCGAAGCATCGCGTCAAAAATACGGAGAGCAGTAGGTTTTTGCATCAAATCTGATCCAATTTATTATTACAGTAAGACAATTGTGTAAGTTGGGAGAGAATGGGTATGAAAATAGTAGACTGCACCGGAAGTTCACTTGCATATTTATCTATTTGTTAAACTCATTTGAGGTTGAGATTGTTGATGATACAATATATACAGAGCTTCCAATAAGATAGCTAAAATTTAGAAATGGGACAATTGCGCTCTATCGCTAAATATTGATTCCATTTGCGCCCCACTGCTTGTCTGCGTCTCTTAAAATTGCGCGGCCCCGCACACATAAGTGGGCGGGGTTTCATTTTTTGATGTTGCAACTCGAGTTTTCATTGTCTACCCCAAGTCGTGGGGTATGGCCTAGCCTATCTCTATTGGACGCACTGTATATACGGAATGAGAAATTTTGATTCCGGAAAATTTTACTTCTACCGTAAAACTTTCCTGTCTACTCCACTTCTTTCCAAATTTAGCAAAACTCGTGTTCCATCCGCCAAGTTTACCGGACCTGAAGGGTAAGAGCGTTTGAGTGACTGGGCCCCCAGGGCTGTGCGGAAATTGCCGTACACCCCTGACTAGACGCCATTTTTTTTTACCTACTATACAGTAATAATATGTCTACAGAATAAACGAGTGTTTAAACAAGCAGAAAAACAATGCTAAATTACTAATAGTTCCTTCTTTTTTTTTGGTCTTGTAGTGATTAATTGATTTTTGTGTCGTCTCACGCAATTTTCGCCTTTTCATCTTACTTCTAGTACTTCTACTTCTACCTGACTGATGTTGATCAAACAGGCAAATTATCTTTTTCTACCTTTTGTTCCTAGGCACTGCAAAAGTTGTATTATTACATTTTTACCTATATTGTCCATCCGTGGCGAAAGCAAGTGCGCTCCACGGAATTCAGAACTTTGTGAATTTCATTTTTGTCGCCAATTATTTCTTTTCAGTTTTTATTTGATTTTTTGCATTTGTCGGCCCGCCACGACGGTCAAATGCGCTCCGCTGAATTCAGTACTTTGCGATATTCATTTTGGTTTCCAAATTATTAAATTTCACATTAAATTTATAAGAGCTTAGCGAGAGCTTATAAATTTAATGTGAAATTTAATAATTTGGAAACCAAAATGAAAATCGCAAAGTACTGAGTTCAGCGGGGCGCGTTTGACCGTCGTGGCGGGCCGACAAATGCAAAAAAATTAAATAAAAACTGAAAAGAAATAATTGGCGACAAAAATGAAATTCACGAAGTTCTGAATTCCGTGGAGCGCAATTGCTTTCGCCACGGATGGGCAATAAAATGGTTCGAAAAAGAGTTTAGTGTATCCAATATTTTTAAAGTTTTAAGAGCAAAAAAAAAATCGTAGCGAAAGATAGTTTGCCGATCAAACAGGATTTCCAACTTTTCTGTTCACTTGTTCACTTATTCTATGTGTATCCCATATTTTCAGCCGTCCAAACTTCATTCAACCCGCCAGATCCACCAAAGGATCATTGGGGGAAGAATGATCCGTTGCCAAAGTATGAGAAGATATATAAGTTGAAGAGAAATCGTGGAGTGGTGAGCACAAAAATGTGAAAATGTTGCGATTAGTCTGACAGTATTTGATACCTTCTAGAATTTTAGAATATCCCAAAATTTCGACATAGGTGCTTTCGACTATGCTGATTCCATTTCTGCAATAAAAACCGACTAAATGCTCACGTGAGCCAAGTTATTACCTCCTGATTTTTTCCAATGTTTAAGAATTTTTGCGTGAACTTTCTTTTTCCGGATAGTGTACTGGAACCAATACTGCAGAAATTATCGGTGAGGTCAAGAGTTCAATTCCTGATCATGTCAATACAGATTTATTATCAATTCAATATTCTTGTCGGTTACAATAGGATTTCACGTGAAAATTCTGCAAACACCACAGTTATTTTTAGAAATGAGAACGCCACGTGCCGCCACACCCACTCAACTTTTTTTTCATTGCATTCAGTTGAAAATTTAAAAAAAAAACTGAGGGGGTGTGGCCTTAGATTTTCCACTCTTGTGGTAGCCGGCAAGAAGATTGAATTGATAATAGCACACAAAAAAAGATTGACATAATCAGGAATTGAACTCTTGACCTCCCCACTGAACTAAGCAACCGATAATTTCTGGAGTATTGGTTCCAGTACACTATCCGGAAAAAGAAAGTTCACGCAAAACAACTTAACCATAGGAAACATTCAGGAGGTCATAACTTGGCTCATGTGAGCACTTAGCGGGTTTTCATTGCAGAAATGGAATCAGCGTAGTCGAAAGCACATATGCTGAACTTTTGGGAAATTCTAGATTAGAGATATCACATACTTCCCTTGTGAATGGTGGAAATTGAAGGCTAATAGAAGCATTTTGAACAGTTTTGAAATAAAGATTTGGATTTCAGACTGAAATCTGCAACGATGATGGTTCAATTGAGGAGCAATTCAAAGCGATGTATGTCACGAAGGAGGAATTTTTGAATGATACCGAAAAATTGACGGCTATGATTGTGGATGGTCCGCTGTTAGTTTACCGCTGTTAGCTCGTTTTCTGATTATTTGTCTTTTAGCAAATCATTCTGTTTCCGTCGTCTCTCATACCTAGAGAACAAATTTCAATTGCACGTTTTGCTCAATGAGCTGCGCGAGCTTCATGAGCAAAAGGGTGTCTCGCATCGAGATTTTTACAATATTCGCAAAGTGGATACTCACATTCACGCCGCCTCATCGATGAATCAGAAACACCTTCTACGCTTCATAAAGAAGAAGATAAAGACGGAGGCTGATTCTGTGGTTCTGGAGAAGGACGGACAGAATGTGACGATGAAGGAGGTGTTTAAGAAGATGGGCATTGACGCTTACGATCTTTCTGTCGATATGCTCGACGTGCACGCCGATCGTAACACGTTTCATCGTTTTGACAAGTTTAACACGAAGTACAATCCGGTTGGAGAGTCCACTCTGCGTGAGATATTCATCAAGACGGATAATTATGTGGGCGGAAAGTACTTTGCCGATTTGCTCAAGGAGGTGCTGTCGGATCTCGAGGATTCCAAATACCAGCATTCGGAGCCACGTCTCTCTATCTACGGACGCAGCAAGAGCGAATGGGACAAACTGGCAAAGTGGGCATTGACCCATGACGTATGGAGCCCAAATGCCAGATGGCTCATTCAGATTCCGCGACTTTAGTGAGATTCTGGTGTTTAAACATTGATTTTAAGTTGTATTTTCAGTGACATTTATCGTGCGAAGAACATGGTGAAAAACTTTGACGACATGCTCGACAATCTGTTCACCCCGCTGTTTGAAGTGACCAACGATCCGTCGTCGCATCCGGAACTTCATCTCTTCTTGAAGCAAATTTCTGCAATCGATTCGGTCGACGACGAGAGCAAGCACGAGTTTGTTCATGTGAGTTTTGTAGACGAATCTATACTGCGGATTTTCGAAGCAGCTCGATAATTTTTGATAATTCTGGTAAAAAGCGCGCAAAGATATCTTGGAGCGTCGTTGTTTATATCAGGGGTGGGACGAAAAAATGTTTTTTTTGTTCTCAAAAAATGTACCAAAAAAGGCCTATTTCGGTCAGTTCAAGGGAAATTTTTCAAGTTTTCGTTAAAAATTACAGTTTTGGTCAATTTGGAGCATATACCGACTAATGGGGTTATTCACAATATGGCAAAAAACGGCAGAAAACTGCGCGAAAACTCGGAAAATGTTCCGATTTATCTGAAATTTTGGAAAATAAAGGAAAAAATTATTCCGGACATTACCCCAAAATTTCAGACAAAAATATCGATTTTAAGCATTTTCAGAAAAATATCAATATTTCTTAAAAATCGATATTTTGGTCTGAATTTTTGTTGGAATGTCCGGGAGAGTTGCTCATCATTTCCCAAAATTTCAGGTCAATCGGAGCATTTTTCGAGTTTTCGCGCAGTTTTTTGCCATTTCGTGAATAACCCCATAAGTTTTTGTCCAAAAACCGGAATTTTGTTTCGCCTCCGCGGCTCTACAAAACAAAAAATAATTTGTCTCACCTAAAAAACCTGAAAAAACTTTTTTTTTGGTCCCACTCCTTGTTTATATAGCTTATGTGGTTATTCACAAAGTCACAAAAAAATTGGGGGAAAACTCGGAAAATTCTCCGATTGGTCTGAAATCGGTCGTGAAATCGAATCGGCGCACCACTTTTTTTTGGCATAACTCTATTTACGAGGCCCCAAAAACCGGGGCGGAATATTCCGAAAAATTGGAACTTCAGAGAATGCCCGACGAGCACACAGTCCATTATGCTCAATTAATTGATTGCAGTTTGACCGATCCACCCCATGCCCGCCGGAATATACTGACGCCGAGAATCCGCCGTACAACTACTACCTGTTTTACATGTACGCCAACATTTGCGCTCTGAACGCATTCCGTCGAGCCCGTGGTCTCAACACATTTGCTCTTCGTCCACATTGTGGAGAGGCTGGACATGTGAGTCACTTGCTCACTGGCTACCTTACCAGTGAGAGCATTGCTCACGGAATCTTGCTCCGCAAAGTTCCCGTCCTCCAGTACCTTTTCTACCTGACGCAGATGGGAATTGCCATGTCGCCGCTCTCGAATAACTCTCTGTTCATTAGCTATCAGAGAAATCCGCTGCCAGAATACCTGCAGAAGGGTCTAAACGTTTCGTTGTCGACTGACGATCCTCTGCAATTCCACTACACTAAAGAGGCGTTGATGGAAGAGTATTCGATTGCCGCCCAGGTTTGGAAGCTCAGCTCTTGCGATATGTGTGAGCTCGCCAGGAACAGTGTTATGCAGAGTGGCTTTGAGGATAAGGTACTGTTTGCATTATATACAGTAAACATTTGCGTTTTTTAAAGGTTAAAATTCACTGGCTCGGTCCGAATTACAAGGAGGAAGGTGTGCTCGGAAATGACATTCACCGCACGAACGTTCCCGATATTCGTGTCAGTTTCCGTCATGAAGCGCTTGTCGACGAGCTCTATAATCTGTTCCGTGTGCAGCACACGTTCAAACAGTAGTATTTTTTTCCTTGGTTCATAAGTTTTCTCCTCACGCTTTTTTTGTTGATGTTAAATATTACCCTAACAATGGGATTGCATATGGTCGGGCTTGCACAAGTTTCTAAAAATGTCTGGCGTGTAGAAGTTTGTCTTCAATTCCCATTTTTGTTTTCAAAGGCCCACCGACCGTATGTAATTTTTGTTTGCACCCCTTCTCTCACAATCACCTTTTTCTTCTTGTCGTATAGCTCATGTTTCTATAATTTTTGACTATTTTTTTTTAATATTCGGTGAAATTAAATTTTTGTACCCGCTGTGAATCTTTTATTCGGAATTGCATGTTTTCTCGGTGTGTTTCCCTACTGCAACAGTACTACACCAACTGCACAACCACCATCACACCATTCCACAAAAAAGTAGAAATTGCGATAACAAGATGTTCGGCCAAGAAGAGCCCATCTCTCCGAACCTCTTCTCAGCCTGTCTGGGGAGCGTCTTCAACAAGCTGACATGACAGCATCTGAGAGGAGACGGCGACAACTACGAACACGGAATACGAATCAACGGCCAAAATCTCATTCACTTTTTTTTGTGGTATCCCTGATGCGAACGCCGTTGTTAAGCAAAAGCGACACGTTGCTGCAAGTTGTGCGCCAGCAAAATGAAAAAGGTGCAAAGAATCGTTTCCTCTCTCGCCGCCGTGACGAGACCCAACATCTAGCTACGTCACGAATCCATAATATTGCTCGTCTCAGCAGCTGCTCATAAACTTTGAAAATAACAAATTTTCTCACGAAATGTCTCAAAGCGCATTTTAATGACGAAAAACAATAGAATTTCGTGACTTTTGTGGCTAAATTAGTAAATGCGTATTCATTGAATATCTAAACTCTAATATGCATAAATACACTATATGATTCAAATACGGACACTATATGCATCCACCTCGTTTCGCATGTGTTCTCGCCTCGCTCCCCGCTTCGGCCCATTCCTTTTGTGCTGGCTAGTTGTGACTAACTATGCGTTCTACGTAACAATATTCAACATTTTTAAACAAAAATCTTGCTGTTAAAAGCAGCCGTACGCAAGCCTGAAGCCCTACAATGTTCGCCCACTGTTTTCAAAACATCCTCGTTTGCATTGTGGTTGTTTCGTTTTAACTAGTTATGTCAGAACTCCTAATGATATTAAATGTTTTTTTCTTTTTTTTTATTTGCTCTTCAAGTTTCGACTGTTTCTACTGAACTCAAAGTTAATCAAACTAAGCCAAAGGTACTTTTTTTTCACGGGGGGGGGGGGGAGGGCTGGCGACTGCCCTCGCGAAAGTTTGCTCTATTGAAAAAAAATTGACAGTGTGCCAAATAATGCGAATTCAGATTTTTGGAAATTAATTTTTCAGACAGGGCGTTTAACGGATGAGACGCAGAGTTTTCGCGCGACGAAATCAGGTCTGGGCGTAAAATTTACGGAGCGCGTGGCGTCGGCAACAAAAACACTTGAAAAAATGCAGTCGCCAGCCCCACGGTGATTCTTTTACTACCGGCCACGCATTTCTAGTCCCCCGGTCGCAAGTATTTCCCCTCGCTCCCTCGCACTCTCTCACTCTCTCATCACATGGAGTGGGCGGAGTTCCCTCCCCTTTTTGCAAAATGCGGCAAAAAAAAAGTGCGGAAATCAGTTCGGCCACCACGGAAAACCAGTTTCATTTGAAATTGTACGTATAAAAACGAACGAATTCAGGTTTAAAATATGCGCCATATTGAGAGCTAGTAACGTGACAGACAACTTTTTGATCAGACGTTTACAAAATCGCGACAGGAAAAACCTAATCGGGGGACTAGAAATGCGTGGCCGGCAGTAAAAGAATCGCCGTGCATTTGAAATTGCACGTAAAAAATCAGACCAATTCCGGTTTTAAATATGCGCCATAATGAGAGGAAGTAACGTGACAAAAAACTTCTCGCTCCGAAGTCATTTAGAAAATTGCGACAGAAAAAACAAATCGGTGGACGAGAATAGTGTGCTCGGTAGTAAAAGAATCACCGTGAGCCCCCTGCCCTGTGCCTTTGTGGAAAGAGGGGTGGGGTAATTTATCTAGAAAACTGTATATGTTTTGTTGTAATTGTAAGATTCATGTTGGAATAGCAGCTGCTCTGGAATTTCAACCAGCCTCAATTGGCTGGGCATATTCTGGTGGAGCAGTCCCGCTGGCCGTTCAATATCTTCAGTCACATGGTTTTCTGACAAATTTTGACTTTGAGTATGTACAGCTCACCCAATTTTCAAAAATAAAATGTAACTTTCAGATTCCACGTGGAATACACAGAATGCGACATAGCGAGCACTGTACGCGCGGGCCTAAAATTCATGAGCACTCTCGACTATGATGTGATTATAGGTCCGCCGTGTGCACAGGCGTTAAAAGTGATGGGCACGTTGTCGAACATTTTTAAAAAGCCAGTGCTTGGATGGGGATTCGTCAGTGAATCTGAGCTCTCCGACAAGTCTAGGTTTCCCTATGTTGCATCGGCGCTGCCAAATTCAGAGACGTATGTCATCTCAAGCTTCCAATGTTTTTCCTACAAGAGCAATATAAAGCCATTCTGACTTTCTGAGTTTTTAGACTTGGAATCGCCGCTTCCGAACTTCTCCAGCTTTTTTCATGGAACAGAGTTGCTCTACTCTTCTACGCAAATGAGTTAAACTACTGTAATTCTGTGATTGATGACGTGGAATCGAAATTGAACGATCCAAATGGATATCCTGTAAAAATAGTAATGAAAGGAGAAATTGATTCAAAAGATAACGGGAGCTCACTGGCAACTTTGCAATTGATTAAAAGCAGATCGAGAAGTAGGCTCATTTTGATTCTTTTATCAGACTAAATACAGGGTGTAAGATAAATCTTTGCGGGTGATTTTGTTGTTCTGTCTGTATCTGGGTTCGTTACCGACATTTCACTTTTTTTTTCTCTGATCTATTCGTTATTATGTTCTTAGCCAGGTCGCCAAAAATCATCAAAAAATATTTTTTCATTTCAGAGTTATGTTCTCCGAAGCAGATCGGATTCGGATCGTGACCCTCTCAAACGCGGGACACAATTAGTCTGACATTCTCGGTGAAACTGGGCAACTGTCATTCGCCTGAGGAGCTACGGTTGTCCAAGTGTTACCAGGCAGTTGCCCGACTGTCGTCATACAGTTGCATGTGATTGTTTCCCAGCGTATTTTTCCTTGTTTTCTGTTTATCAACAGTTGCAGAAAGGAAGTTTTCTTGAAAATATGATCAACAGTCGACCTTCTGTGGGCAAACTGTTGTTCACCCCTTGAACTGTTGCTCAACTGTTGTAAATGTCCTCAATTGTTGCCTAACAGTTGCCAAATTTTACCGAGTTTGAAGACGAAAATCTCCATCCGAACCATCCAATATTGTGTTTTCAATCGACTTGCGACATGAGAACGCGAGACTCCGCCCACTTTTTTGTGCGCGACCACGCGAACACAGTGATATTTGAAGAGACGCAGACAGGTAGCGCACAAATAAGTGGGCGGAGTCTCGCGTTCTCATGTCGCAAGTCGATTGAAAACACAATACATTCCCAAACGGTTCCGGGCGACTGGTGGGGTTAAGGACCGTGCCAGATCAGGGGCGCCTGCTACTGCCGTCACATCTCGCAACATCAAGGTGGTCAGAGGGAATGTGAGACGGAACCCCAAGCGGAGGATAAGAAAGCTCGCTTCTGGGATAAATCTATCGGCGGGCTCCGTCCATATCATCGTCAAAGACCGTCTTCGTCTTTGTTCTATCAAGATGCAACCCGTACATGCTCTGAATGCAGAAACCCAGAAGGCACGACTTCTCAGATGCCGTGAACTCCTCAACCGATTTTCGGAGGCACGCCATAAGGAAAACTTGTTTACCGACGAGAAGTTGTTCACTGTTGAACAGGTTTTCAACGCACAGACCTTCCGGATTCTTGCTGCATTCGTCAAAGATGCTTCCCAGAAAGGTCGGTACGTCTCCAGAAGAGTTCATCGTCATGGTCTGGGCTCGGATAACATCCACTGGGAAGACCCCCCTGATTTGTGTCCCTCTAGGAGTGAAAATCAACGCCGCCAACTACCTGGACGACATTCTGAAGAAAGTTGTGGAGCCCTGGCCTTCTTTCCATTTCGAAAACACAAATTTGACCTACCAAAAAGACTCCGCTCCTGCTCACAATGCCAAAATTGTTCAGCAGTGCTGGACCGGTGCAAGGACCATTTTCCTGAGTTGATCACCCGATGGACTATTCTGTGTGGAGTGTTTTGGAGAGCAAGGCATGTGCTTCCTGCTACACCAGTTTGAAGTCTCTGAAATAAGCTCTCTAGGAAGCCTGGGTTGATTTGGATCCTGACTACCAACTGAACGCTTGCGCCAAGACGAAGAGTGGATATTTCGAAATCTAAGTACATATTTCATGTTGTTTTCAGTTGTTTAAATAAACTGTCGTTAAAATGTTATGTCTTTACAAGCCGGGCTCTATCAACAACTATTTTTGATATTTTCTCATTTCTAAACTGTTTATTATTTGACCTTGTCCTCTATCCAGAGGCAAACGCAGCGGCATGATGCCAGCCGAGAGCATTCATTCGGTTTGTCCCGTTTGGCGCAACGCCTGTCCAGCAAGCTTTTATTTGACCACTGGTGATCAGTTCGCCCCGCCGTGCGCCTTTGACACAGACACACAAAGATCGTCAGTTACAAACGCGATGATGTTTCTCTGTTTCCGAGTTGTGGTCCAAAATACCACCCGCAAGGACTTATCTTACACCCTGTAAATAAATAAAAAACTCAAAATTACAGTAATCCTTATCTGTGGTCAAACTGCTAGTGAAAAGCGTGATTATATAATAAAAATCGCACAACTTGGAATGAATACGAGTGAATACGTTCATATCATGGTCTCGATGAGAAGTGTGGGCTACGGTGTTCAATCGGCGATTGGCAAGAAAACATGTATGTGTAAACAAAGTAAATAAATTGCAGCCATACTTTCAGTTTCCCAATCCGGTCTGGTCCCACTCTGGGAGTCGTTCACATCGGCTCCAGACGGAATGGAGGAAATCGCAAAAAGTGGTGCTTCGAAATTGCTCGTTCTGGATTTGAGCAGTGAAGTTCAGGACAAACAATACCTACAGTATCTGACAAAAAATGTGGTGTATGCCGTTAGAGCACCGCCATTAAGTTGCTCTGCTTCAGCATGTTTGGCAGCCAATGCAACGGTATTTCTGAAGGAATTTTAAAATGATGGTAAAATTTAGGGAATGGGAGCGTATGCTAGACACTTGTTCGATATAATAATGATTTATGGAATGTCGTTGACAAAATTGAATTCAACGGATCCAATAGTCTATCGTGATTTGGAGAAACTGATTCCTCATTATGTTACCACTTTTGAGGGAATGACTGGATTGGTGCAACTGAACAATGAGTTGTCACGAACAATGTGTGCTCCCGGGACCAAAAAATGAAGATTCCCGGGAATTTTGGAAAATATAGTCTTCCCGGGAATTCCTAGGATCCTACCCATTAACAAGGGACTTTCGAAATGGTAAGGGTTCAGAATTTTCTATAAATTGGCATACTAGTACTTTCGAACATCCTGTACACGAATATCATAGTGGTTATCTGCAGAGATTCCTCCAAGTCTGAAAATTTTCGGTCTGAAAATTCTAGGTTTTTCCACCACATTTTGCGCCTCGCGCTCTCCCATTTTCTTCACTGCTACCTTTGCAGTAGCTTCGGCAAGCAGGGATGGGTGAGTGGGTAGCGCAGTTGAATGGTAATTATGATTTCACGAGTTCGAACCCACCTTTCTTTTTTTCTTTTTTATTTTTCGTTTTACACTTATTTTTTGGTCAGATGTTGGGAAAAATAATTTAATTTTTTCAACATTTTTATTGCGTTTTAAATTGATTTTTTTAAGTTTGGAAATATTCAGGAAGTTCTTATTTGGAACTTTGTCCAGTTCGACAAGCTTGCCATGGCAGAATCGGATCAGATTGGGCTTGCCAGAGAGCTGCACTGCGTCTTTATAGACTACCATTTTGAGAGACTTCATCATCAGGAGACAAGGCTGCAACAAAAGTATGGTTTTTCTTTAATTTGAATACGAAACCTACTTGTATCTTTGATATCATCTTCAAAACTTGTGAAATATTCTTTTGTGGAAATTTGATAAGTTTCATTCTTGACTGACTCATAAACCATAATGATATAATCAGCAATAGCTGACCTGATCGATTTATACTGATCGAAAATAAAGTTCTAGAAAATTCGAAGAATTTGCAAGAAGCTCCCAGAGGGAATTTCTGAAACTTTCTGGAATTTTCTTGAACAGTATAGAATTTTCAAGAACTTCCTGAATATTTCCAAACTTAAAAAAATCAATTTAAAACGCAATAAAAATGTTGAAAAAATTAAATTATTTTTCCCAACATCTGACCAAAAAATAAGTGTAAAACGAAAAATAAAAAAGAAAAAAAGAAAGGTGGGTTCGAACTCGTGAACTCATAATTACCATTCAACTGCGCTACCCACTCACCCATCCCTGCTTGCCGATTCTACTTCAAAAGTAGCAGTGAAGAAAATGGGAGAGCGCGAGGCGCAAAATGTGGTGGAAAAACCTAGAATTTTCAGACCAAAAATTTTCAGACTTGGAGGAATCTCTGCAGATAACCACTATGATATTCGTGTACAGGATGTTCGAAATTACTAGTATGCCAATTTATAGAAAATTCTGAACCCTTACCATTTCGAAAGTCCCTTGTAAGTGGTTTATTTTGCATTCCCGGGAAATCCCGGGACTCCCGGTACTAGTTACCGGGTAGTCCCGGAAAATAAATCCCGACCGCCACTCCCGGGATTCCCGGGAATTATTGGTAGTAGTCGCTTCAAATTCCCGGGAATTCCCGGGAATCCCGGGAGTAGTATTTTCGGATTCCCGGGAATCCCGGGACTCCCGGCAGTGGTATTTCAAAATTCCCGGGAATTCCCGGGAGTCCCGGGATTCCCGGGAATTCCCGGGAAATCCCGGGACTCCCGGGAACTCCCGGGAAATTTTCGGAAACAGTAGAAAGATAAAAAAAAAATCAAATTTTTATTCAGAAAACAATGCGAATTTGTATTTTTCACATCTTTTTTTTTCATTTTTTGAGCATTAAAGTATTATTAGATTGGTAAATATTGGTTATTTTGAAATATCTAGTAATTACTCTTTACAAAATATTCGGCATAAAGAAGGTTCGCGATAAGAAAAAAGTTTACATGAAAATGCATAGTTTTCTCAGAAAAAGGAGAAAACAAAAATGGAGCTCGCTTTTTTGACCAGTGTGGTCGATTTTACCGGGGCACGCGGCTAATTTTGAGTATACCGATAGTTTAAGATGTGGGAAATTCATTTCTGAAATCAGTTTCTGTCCTGCTAGTTTCCGATTTTTTTAAGCCTGTCAAACTTCAAGGAAAAATTCTAGAAAAATTTCAGCGATGACCCTAGTTTTATATTTGTGCAATACAAAGATAAACCCTCTTAAAGCTCAAATACAAAAATTTAGAGCACTTGACTCAGTTTGAGCAATTTTATGTACATTTGAATGAGGCATGTTCGCCCAAAACTTTAGTTTTTTGAGGATTTGAAGGTCGCAAATATGGAGCACGCGGCTAATTTTTCATATACAGATTCAGCGTAAAATTTGCTACAAAACCATGTAAAAATTAATATTGTGGCTAGTTTCCGCTTTTTTGTTCGTGCCGATTTCTGTGCGAAAAATACCGTTTTCTGTTGAAAATGCTGATCTCGCAAGCAGCGGTGGAGGATACAGTCTCCCTCGCCTCTCTCCATTTCGCGTTGTCTCTCGCTCACTCTCGTTGCGTCGGCGTCTCTTTTCTCGCGTCTCGACGGCCCGCCTCATGCAAATCTGAGGAGAAAACAGTGCTACTTTGGGATGGTATAACTCGAGAAATACCGAACATTTTTTGAAACAAATTTGACAGCGTACTCATATTGAGCCAAGAAACACATTCCAGCAACAAGTTTTCGAAAATTTTGAGTTTTGGATAACTCGTTGCGGTCCCTAACTATAGTGTGGATTGTCGAAAACTGTTTTTCGATAATCGACCAATTCGTCAAATTTTTCGATAATTTTCGATAATAAAATATCGAAAATTATCGAAAATAGTTTCGATGAATTCCTCGATAATTTTTGACATTATCGATAATTATCGACAATTATCGAAAATGGAATGCTTTATTTTGCTAAGGGCAGTTCTATTTCGGACAGTTCTATTCCGGACAGTTCTATTCCGCACAGTTCTATTTCGGGCAGTTCTATTCCGCACAGTTCTATTTCGGGCAGTTCTATTCCGGAAAGTTCTATTCCGGACAGTTCTATTCCGCACAGTTCTATTTCGGGCAGTTCTATTCCGGACAGTTCTATTCCGGACAGTTCTATTCGGGACAGTTCTATTCAGGACAGTTCTATTCCGCACAGTTCTATTCCGCACAGTTCTATTTCGGGCAGTTCTATTCCGCACAGTTCTATTCCGCACAGTTCTATTTCGGGCAGTTCTATTCCGCACAGTTCTATTTCGGGCAGTTCTATTCCGGACAGTTCTATTCCGGACAGTTCTATTCCGCACAGTTCTATTTCGGGCAGTTCTATTCCGGACAGTTCTATTCGGGACAGTTCTATTCAGGACAGTTCTATTCCGCACAGTTCTATTCCGCACAGTTCTATTTCGGGCAGTTCTATTCCGCACAGTTCTATTCCGCACAGTTCTATTCCGCACAGTTCTATTCCGGACAGTTCTATTCCGCACAGTTCTATTTCGGGCAGTTCTATTCCGCACAGTTCTATTCCGCACAGTTCTATTCCGCACAGTTCTATTTCGGGCAGTTCTATTCCGGACAGTTCTATTCGGGACAGTTCTATTCAGGACAGTTCTATTCCGCACAGTTCTATTCCGCACAGTTCTATTTCGGGCAGTTCTATTCCGCACAGTTCTATTCCGCACAGTTCTATTCCGCACAGTTCTATTCCGGACAGTTCTATTCCGCACAGTTCTATTTCGGGCAGTTCTATTCCGCACAGTTCTATTCCGCACAGTTCTATTCCGCACAGTTCTATTCAGGACAGTTCTATTCCGCACAGTTCTATTCCGCACAGTTCTATTTCGGGCAGTTCTATTCCGCACAGTTCTATTCCGCACAGTTCTATTCCGCACAGTTCTATTCCGCACAGTTCTATTCCGCACAGTTCTATTTCGGGCAGTTCTATTCCGGACAGTTCTATTCCGGACAGTTCTATTCGGGACAGTTCTATTCCGGACAGTTCTATTCCGGACAGTTCTATTCGAGACAGTTCTATTTCGGGCAGTTCTATTCCGGACAGTTCTATTCCGGACAGTTCTATTCCGCACAGTTCTATTTCGGGCAGTTCTATTCCGCACAGTTCTATTCCGCACAGTTCTATTCCGCACAGTTCTATTTCGGGCAGTTCTATTCCGGACAGTTCTATTCCGGACAGTTCTATTCCGCACAGTTCTATTTCGGGCAGTTCTATTCCGGACAGTTCTATTCCGGACAGTTCTATTCGGGACAGTTCTATTCCGGACAGTTCTATTCCGGACAGTTCTATTCGAGACAGTTCTATTTCGGGCAGTTCTATTCCGGACAGTTCTATTCCGGACAGTTCTATTCGAGACAGTTCTATTTCGGGCAGTTCTATTCCGGGCAGTTCTATTCCGGGCAGTTCTATTCTGGGCAGTTCTATTCCAGACAGTTCTATTTCGGGCAGTTCTATTCCGGACAGTTCTATTCCGGGCAGTTCTATTCCGGTTCATCTAGTGCCGAATAGCCTCCATATAGCCACCAGATAGCCGCCAGATAGCCTCCAAATAGCTGCCAGATTGCCGCCAAATAGCTGCCAGATTGCTGCTAAATAGCCGCTGAATAGCTGCCAGACAGCAGCCGAATAGCCGCCAATTAGCAGCCAATAAGCATCCAAACAGCAGCCAAATAGCAGCCAAATAGCTGCCAAATAGCCGCTAAATAGCTGCCAAATAGCTGCCAAATAGCCGCCAAATAGCAGCCAAATCGCCGCCAGACAGCAGCCAAATAGCCGCCAATTAGCAGCCAATAAGCATCCAAACATCAGACAAATAGCCGCCAATTAGCAGACAATTAGCATCCAAACAGCAGCCAAATAGCAGCCAAACAGCCGCCAAATAGCAGCCAAATAGCTGCCAGGTAGCTGTCAAGTCATGAGGAACATTTCTATAGCCGACATCTCAAATGTTCTTCTTATATCATCGAAATTTTTTGCGATAATTCCTCGATAATGTTATCGAAAAATTTATCTAATAGTAAGAATTTATCGAAACTGCTTCGAAAATCCACACTATTCCCTATTGATGAGAAATCCGGAAACAGACAAACAGCCTACTCTTTTATCCACACTATTTGTATCAATTAAACCAACAAAAACTAGATTTCAAAAACAGAAACTCTTTATTTTTAATGAAAAAATTCATTTACGAATTCCCGGGAATCCCGGGAAAATTCCCGGGAATCTCCTAAGACTCTGCGCGACTCACTCCCGGGAAACACTCCCGGGAAATTCCCGGGAGTCCCGAAAATGACTCCCGGGAATTCCCGAAAAATTCCCGGGAGTCACGAACCCACTCCCGGGAAATACTATAAAATTCCCGGGATTTCAAAAGCAATCCCGGGAATTCCCGGGAATTCCCGGGAATTCCCGGGAGTGGACGCATGAGTCCTCCTACAAGTAGCAATAGGAATTTTTTCCCGGGAATTTCCCGGGAATCCTACCATTTCCCGGGATTGTGTTTCCCGGGAGCACACATTGGTCACGAATGCCATTTTATCAAGTTTACGGTCTTGATGAACAATTTGATCAGATATCGCTAATTAACTTTAGTCTTATCAATGGAACTTCAGTGAGTTTTTTCTGCATCGTCCACAAAAAGCAGATTTTTTCCAGAAATTTTCACTAAACTACAAAGATGAAAATTTGCAAATGTGGCATCATTGGGGAGGTTCCAGACCTTTGGACACTCCAATTTGTGGATTTCTTGGAAAATCTTGCCCTTTGAGTTTTTATGAACAATACCGTATCTTAATTTTTGTAATTGCTATTGTGGCAATTTTGACAATTATCACAATCATCGTTTGCCTTCTCTCCATCGTAAAAAACCGGCTAGCTGAACAAGCACGGATAAATTCAGAATGGCAAATTCCAATTGTCAAATTAAGACTTCCGGAGGGACGACGTTCGAACGTACATCGGAAATCAGTTCACTCTTTAGAATCAAATGACTCAAATATGGTTAGTGAATTCAAATGTAACTATACCGTACAATATCACGAAAATGAAATCGTTATGACCACAAAGCATCAAAGTCAAGAGTTGACCAGACAAGAGATGGACAATTTAGTGAAGATGAGAAAATTGGATCATGATAATGTGCACAAGTTTATTGGAATGTCGATAGACGGACCACGATTAATTGGTGTTTGGAAGTTGTGCTCAAGAGGTTCTCTTCAAGATATCATTTGCAGAGGGAACTTTTCCATGGATTACTTTTTCATGTTTTGTATGATTCGTGATATTGCGGAAGGTGTGAAATATCTTCATCACAGTTTTCTAAGAGTTCATGGAAATCTGCGATCTGCCACGTGTCTCGTCAATGACAGTTGGCAAGTGAAGTTGGCAGATTACGGGTTGGATTTTATTGAAGCTCAAGAGCAAAAAATGTTAGCAAAAAAGAGATTACTTTGGGCTGCACCAGAAGTTATGAGAGGGAGTCTTAAACCAAGTATTACTGATTCTCCTGCCGATGTTTACTCGTTTGCCATTATTGCTTCAGAGATTCTAACTAAAAAAGAAGCGTGGAACATTTCAGAAAGAAAAGAAGGTTATGAAGGTTTCACTTTTTGTTTGCTTCAAAATAATATGATATGATTATTCAGAAGTCATATACTTGGTGAAAAAAGGTGGAGGCGAAATATTACGTCCGGATCTCTCTGTTGATCGCGATGTCAACCAGACTTTGCTCGCATTGGTGAAAGATTGTTGGGCTGAAAATCCCAACGATAGACCGGTAGCCGATGAAATATGCAAGTTAATAACGGAACTCACACCAAAGTAAAGTTTTTCTTATGGATTTTAGTTACATTTTCCATTTTAGAACCAAGAACAATCTAATGGATCATGTTTTCAAAATGCTGGAAGATTACACTTTCACACTAGAGGTGGAGGTTGAAGAGAGAACAAAAGAGTTGACTGTAGAGAAAAAAAAGTCCGATATTCTATTAGGAAAGATGCTTCCAAGGCAAGTTACGGAGCGATTGAAAGCAGGACAGGCTGTTGAGCCGGAAGGATTTGATTCGGTTACTGTCTTCTTTTCTGATATCGTTAAATTCACTGATCTAGCAACAAAGTGCTCTCCATTTCAAACTGTTAATATTTTAAACGACCTGTTCAGTAATTTTGACGCTATTATTGAGAAAACTGACGTTTACAAGGTTAGTTAAATAAAGTTCATTAATTTCGTTTTAAAAAAAACCATTTGCAGGTTGAGTCAATTGGAGACGGGTATCTTTGCGTTTCCGGGCTTCCAATAAGAAATGGGTTTGCCCACATAAAGTAAGAAAATTACGCCGAAAAGAATAAGCCGAACCGAGGAACTCTCACTCCCAAAGCAAGAATCATCCTTATATTTAAAATTCCGTTTGGGTCTGACACTGAGTTTCTTGGTGTGTCTGTTTTCGGGGCAATATGAGAGGAGGCAAGCACTCAAAAAAAAATTTTTGTTGCTTTTTTTTGTCATAAACGCTTTGAATATGCGTTTCTAAGAATTTATTGATGCTCGGAAAGTTCAGCGGCAACGCGCCGGAAGCATGTGTGACACTTTTCAAATTGGCGACCGTAGGGAACTGGGTGGAAGCATGCTTTACGAGGGGATTTTTTGTGATTAAAAGCCTAAAAAGGTAAGAAAAGGTGACCGGGAGCCGAAAACACTCAAAACAACCAAAGCAAGATTTCGCCCAGCTCCCCTCGGTAGCATATTTGAAAAGTATCACACATGGTTCCGGCGCGTTGCCGCTGAACTTTCCGGACAAAAATCAATGCTGAATGAGATAAATATATTTAAAAAATCAAAAGCGATGCAAAATCACCAATAAGAACTAAAAAAATTTTTTTTGAGTGGCTCACGCGAGAAATGAATGCAAAAAAAAATTAAAAAGACATTTTAGGAATGAAAAAAAACAATCAAAAGTAGCTTTTTATGAAGCCAGGCTTGTCATATATTGACAAACCGCGTAAGGAAGAACATGTTGTAAATACAGAAGTTGGACGCTTAATCTCGTTCTGATTTTGGGAGTATTAAGCCCTGTGTGTGCCTGTGGTGCGAGAAGTCTTTGGTTCAATCCCCTGTTCGACCCATTCTTTTTTCCAAATGAAAATCAAAAAATATTTGCGTAGCTTTCAATCTAAATATTACAGAAATCTAGTGGACATGGCGCTTCAGTTCATGGAGTTTACAAGCCACTTCAAAATTCCACATTTGCCAACGGAGCAGGTACAGTTGAGGATTGGAATGAACAGTGGTATGTACAAACAGTATTAAAAGTTGTTTAAACAAAGGTGTTTGAATTTCAAAATCTAGGACCCTGTGTGGCTGGAGTTGTCGGTTTATCAATGCCTCGCTACTGTTTGTTTGGAGATACGGTCAATACGGCTTCACGAATGGAAAGTAATGGAAAACCGTCAATGATCCACATATCAGAGTGTGCACACACGTTACTCACAAAGTGTTATCCATATCAATACGAAACAAGTTCCAGAGGAGAAGTGATTATCAAAGGGAAAGGAGTTATGGAGACATTCTGGGTGCATGATAGATCAACCATAGTCACCACAAATAAAAACTGGAGATCGGAAAATCTGGAAAAGATTTCAGAAGCGGATTCTGGTGATAAAAACACGATGAGATCTGTTAGCCCATACATTGAGAATTTGACTGTTGATGAAAACAAGCGGAGAAGAGAACTTATAAAAGAGAGCATGGAATATCTTTGATGTTAATAAAGTATCATTAAAATCAATCAGTGACTTTGTATACTCGGTATAAAACGCTGAAAACTCGCTCCAAACGAACAAAAAATCTCGCATGCATTTGGAGTGAGGTTTAGAGAAATCAGAGCCAAACATCGGCCACGGCTCTCTCAATTTTCTGTACTCTCTCGTCGCCAACGTGGCCGCGTCCACCACTGTGCGAAAGGAGCGCGTTTGCAGCGCTCCGTGTTGAGAATACCTTTATCTTTACTATTATTAAGCCACGGCGTGTTGAAGAGTACATCGTGAAAATGCGCTCCACTGCTCACATAGATTTGAGGAAACGCGGTTGTTACAGATTTGAAACGGTTTAGATTTTCAAAAACGAGGCGCTGGCGGAACACGTTTTCTGCATAAAATAAATGTGTAAATATCGTTTAAATATTTAGAATCATGCAAAAGATATGAACCCCATAAGAAAAAAATATATGAAAAATTGCTGCGGCGCCGAAGTAACGACGTCTTGAATACGCCATTTCGCGCGCTTTTTTCTCGAGTGACGTGGCAACTTTCCCGCGAAATTTAAATTTAAATTTTCATGTACCTCTCAACACCCCGTGTTAAGAGTTGATGTTTGTCAGTATAATGGATTCGTGGCGAAGTGACAATTTTTTCACGTTTTTATTCGAAAAAATGAAGAAATAATTGGAGAAATGAAGATATTTTTCGTCTCCCAGTTTCACGTGAAATGTCACTCCGTCACGAATCCATTATATTGTGTTTTAAATTTAGTTGCGACATCAAACCGTGAAACTGCGCACACTTTTTTCACGCGTAAATTAAATTTTAGTGTATTTTGAATTTTGCGTTAAAAAAGGTGGGTGAGGTTTTACGTTTTGATGTCGCAACTAGATTGAAAAAACAATATTTATGTGTGTGAGATTTCGCGCCAACAGTGTTTTCTCAGCTCCTACCGCACCGATTTGCACCAAACTTGGCGAAAAATTTTCAAACCCAGGGACATGAAACGGCGCTAGTTTGAGGCCAATCGAAAGGGGGGCAAAAAATCCGGAAAAGTAGTGGGCGAAAAATTCGGGAAGACATGTCCGCAATTAATTAGACGCGATTTTACAAGTTTTTTTTTTTAAATAATTTTTTCCATTTTTCCAATATGTTTTTAATGTGTTTTTAGATATAGGAATGACCAGTATAAGTGCATTATAACCCCCATGAAATACCAGTAAAATCCCCCACGAGTTGCGAGGATATAGCCCCCGCAGAGAACGTCAGAGATGTGGTATGCAAACGCGCGACGCCGATTTGTCATCATTTTTCATATTTTACTGATTATTTTTCATATTTTCCCGTCGTTTTCGAAGAATTTTTCTTTTTTTATTGGTTTCTTGAAGAAAATGATTTGATGTAACTCAATTTCGCTCAAGATTATTGTGTTTTCAATAGAGTTGCATTTTGAATTTTTCCGTGAGAAAAATTGGGCGAGGTTTCACGATGTCGCAACTCGTTTGAAAACACAATAACATACTCAGCAAAGTAAATGGGACGATCGGCGGTCGATAATAGCGATAGACCTACTTGACCCATAGATCGTCCAGAACCCCATCGCTGGTGCTCCTGAAATATTTAGGAGCGTCTTTTTGCGTATGCGTGTTCTTTAGCGCACTACTTTTTTTTCTCGCACTCAGGTATCGCGAGTCAAACTTTTTCAAACCTTTTCATGTAACAAATAAGCATTGCTTCAAAAAGTTTCAAAATGGATCAGAATAGTTTGAAAATGGATTAGAAAAGTTTGAGAGCATCTTGAAAAAGTTTGATGTTAGCATGAAAAGGTTTGAAAAATATTAGAACGTCTTGAAAAAGTTTAAGCGTGTCTTGAAAAAGTATGAAAACTTGAAAAGTTTGAAAAAGTTTAATAATGGCTTTATTGTTACATGAAAAGGTTTGAAAAAGTTTGACTCGATACCTGAGCAATATTGCTCGTTTTTTGCATAGAATGTATTTTTATCATTGATTTATTCACTTAATAACATAAAAATAGATTACAAATAAAGAAATGAATGGGATTATTCACGAAATAGGAAAAAAAAATAGACAAAACCAGCAATAAAATCAGCGAAAATTCGGAGAATGCTCCGATTGGCCTGAAACTTTGGGAAATAATGCCAAAAATACTCCCGAACATTCTCATAAAATTTCAGACCAAAATGTTTTCTGAAAATTTTTTAAATCGATAATTTGGTCTGGAAATTTATGAGAATGTCCGGAAGTATTTTTGCCATTATTCCCCAGAGTTTCAGGCCAATCGGAGCATTCCCCGACTTTTCGCTGAATGTTCTGCTGGTTTTAGCTATTTCGTGAATGACCCCATAATAAAATTATGATTAAACAATTAAAGAAAAATGTGGATATAAGAAAAATTGTCAAGCCAGAATCGAAAATCAAGAAGTAGTCAGCTCGTTCTCCTTGGACAATTTAACAATTTGTGTCTTCCAATGATTCTTCCATTCAATTAAGGTGGCCGTTGATTATCTGAAAACTCCAATAACTGAATTTAATAAGTTTTCCATATTTTTTTCCAAATATTAACAAATTAATTCATTTTTGCTCTTAATCACCGTACTTTTTTCCATTAAAAAGTGGGTATTAATATTATGGATTCGTGAATTAGTGATAAAACGCGGTGAATTGTGGGGCAAAAGTTGGCTGGTCTCGCCACGATTTTGAAAGACTACGGTTAGCGCGAAAATATTTTTTTTATCCTTTTTTTAAAATTAAAACGCATTTTCATAGTTTTTTCTCAACAAAATAAGTTTTTGAATTGAAATTACTCATTCCAGGTTACACAAAAAATTTTAATAGTGAAAAAATGCTAGTCAAAAGGCAAAAAAATCGCGGTTTTATTTAAAACAAAAGAAGAAAAAATATTTTTCGCGCTAACCGTAGTCTGTCAAAATCGTGGCGAGACCAGTCAACTTTTGCCCCACAATTCACCGCGTTTTATCGCTAATTCACGAATCCATAATAGCAAAAAAAGTAAGTTTTATCGTCAAAAATAACCCACAGAAAATAATTTCGCGAAAACATACTTTTAAATGTTCCATGAACTGCTTGTCGATCTTGGTTATCTGGTAAATATTCCTAGTTCTATCCATCCATAGCAGAGATTGTTCCGTCAGCTGTTTTAGATAAAGTTATAAGAGAACGTCGACCTAAACGATCAGGAGTAACCTTTTTAAAATTGTTTTACCTAAATACCTTATGAAACAAAAAGGTTGCGACGGCGTCCATTAAAGAATCACCGGCAGACAAATCAGTTGAACACTAGTGTGTAAGTGAAACAGTATCTGCAATACAATACAAGTCATTATGTATGTTTACATTCATAAATACCATGACTGAAAACGGAGAATTTTGAGCTACGCATAACACCTCCGCCATCACCCTCGCCGCGTTGAATATTGGAATATCCAGAGAATGGGATGAGAGGTCGCGATGGCCCAACAATATTTAAAATATATTTTCCAAATCTTATGTTAATTCTTCATTTGCCTGGAAATATAAGTATCTTGTTGAAAATGTGTTAATTAACTGCTTACCGACGTTTGCCCTTCAGCTTGTAGAAATTGAAAGAACGTGGGTCTGTATACGGACTGAGTCACCAACTCGCCGTACAGTTAATACTTCTTGAACAATTATGTAGAAACGGAATAAGCACGATCATGACGTGTCAACACTTGAAAACTGTGTTTGATATCGTATAAATCACAATGCTACTACATGTATAAGAGTGTAACCCAAAGTGCGCATATACCTGATTTTTCAAATGGCTGCGACAAGTGTCAAACTCACAAGTTCTGAACATCATACATAAATAGTTCAAGAAAAAATCACTAGGCAACTTGGCTAGCAAAACCAATTCGACGATCTTGACATCTCGAAGCAAGTTGAAACATCAGACCACGTACTTTCCCTTTGTAATACGTCGCCGTCAACGACCGCCTGGGTCTTGAATTGTGGGGCTCGCTTGCCAATGAACGTCTTCGACATCTGCAAAAGAAAAAAAAAGATGGGTTATTCAAACTAGAAGATTCTCGGCGGTCTTCGCCGATGCAACGGCTAAAACACGCTAAGTGCATTCAGTATACTTGTCCGATTTGCACTATACTTCGGCCGCTTCATGCCACTTGGGTTTGAAAATTCTTCAAATTTTGTGCAAATCGGTCGATTAGGAACTGTAAAACGCTGGTAACATGAAATCTAACATACATAAGCTGTACGCCTCTTGGACAAAATCGTCAAGGACCGAAAGACCTGCTGAGCAGAGTTGCAAGGAAATGAAATATTCTAAAATGGATGACGGAAGTGAAAAAATAGGCGGAAGTCGGAATATTATGCAACTCTGCTGCTGAGATCAGCGTTCACACCTTGTGATCGAAGAGCGGAAAAACGATGACATTTTGCTTCGCAAATTGACGAATAAAGGAGCCATCGGTCATGTCCATGACAAGCAGCAGCCGCCTCTAGCATTAAATATGCGAATTACCTTGACAATTCGCTATTTTTCCCGGCCAAAAGCGGCTTTCTGTCAAAAATTACCTTAGTGTGGGCGAAAGAAATTATAAAGACAATCCGATTGGTCAAGGTCTCTTAAATGGGAGCCGACAATGCTGCCTTTTTGCTCCGCGCTACCAACTTCCTGCCAAAAATGTTTTTTAAATAAAATCTGCAACTACTTCACTCCTCGTAGTTAGATTAACTTTTATCCATTGTACCAACATAGCTAACAAAAAAAAGGTCACAAAGACTAATTAAGGAGAGGAGGAGTGAAACAATCGGTAATTAAATGAACGGAGATCATCGGTAAATATGAGAAAGCTTACGAGATGCAGAAACTCTGGTAAATCGTTTGATGTTTAATCAGGTAGTTTTGGAGTTTAATCTGGGTAAAATCAGCTCCTGACGGTGCATGATTAAAGCCCACTCGTAGCTGATCAGACTCGAATGGAAGCTGATCAGGCACCAAAATCTGAGCGCGGAATGTCGTTGTGCGAGGTGTTTAGTATTTTAAGAGAGATGTATTTCGACACAGAAACTTGAAAAAAAAATATAAATTTATTGAAATTAACCGCACTTTAACAAATTAAAAAAAAAACAAAATAAATAATTTAGAAGATTAGGTTCTTGTGTTTCTGCGTCTGTCTTCTTGAGCTTTGCCAGAGTGACTCGATCCTGACGAGTCCATCTTCCCTAATCCAGGCATCGGTGTCATGCAGGTAATTCATCGGACGCGCTGAAAAATTGTAAAAAATAAAGAAGGCAAATTAAATTTTTTTATTCAAGATTTCATTTGATATTTAATGGGATTGTTCACGTCGAGAAAAAAGTTTTTTCTTCGTCTTTCCTTATTCAGAGGAGAAAAAAAAGTTATCGCAAGGCCTCCGCCATGTTTTTTCTCTCAACGTGAGTGCTTTTTGACATTTTTATTGGTTTTGCTTCGAAATTATGAAAAAGGAGATGAGAGCAAATTTTTGAGGAGGTACAACGGAATATAAATGGATCGAAATAGAACTGTACTGAAATGGAAAAATTAGAAAAATATTTCATTGTCCATGGTTGGTCTTTCAGTTCGATTTGGAGAAGTTTTTTTTAACAGCTCAATTTTAAAAAGTTATCTTCAGTGGACTTATATTTTTTGCAGTTCTATTCCGTGCATACTTATCATCCGGGCCGGCAAATAACTCAGCTCAGAATGCATATTTTTGTTGAATGAAATGTTCAAAATGAAGATCTCGGCGAGTTCTACAACATAGGAACATAATATTGGCAGTTTATTCATGTGTCACGGGCTGGCAAAAATTTGAAGGGCCGGGCCGATTCCCCCGGCCTGGCCACTTTTTGCTGACCCGTGGAAAGACTAATAATTAAACTGTCAAGATTATGTTCCTATGATGTAGAACTTGCCGAGATCTTCATTTTGAACATCTCATTCAACAAAAATATTCATTCTGAGCAGTTATTTGCCAGCCCGGTCGGCCCGGATGGCAAGTATGACTCCGTGCATGTTCTATTCCGTTGTAGCCACACTTTTAAAAGCTCATTAAAATTTTCCATGAAAGCATACCTATTCCTACGTCCGTAATGACACTTGGCAGGAGCTTGTTTTAGTCCTGTCCTACTCGATCTTCAATTTCGCATCATGGAACGATCGGTGGAGTGAAATATACCTGAAAAAATAATCTGACAATCAGAAGCTCTTAACAAAATTACCTGAGGACCAACGTCGATACCAAAAAATTACCGAAATTGTGCAACATTTGGCCGCTGCCA
Organism: Caenorhabditis japonica; assembly: GCA_963572235.1. Classification (NCBI taxonomy): domain Eukaryota; kingdom Metazoa; phylum Nematoda; class Chromadorea; order Rhabditida; family Rhabditidae; genus Caenorhabditis; species Caenorhabditis japonica. The sequence continues at coordinate 16,073,004 of OY754343.1, read as the reverse complement.
CTCCTTGACTCTGTGAAAATCATGTTTAGACGAGATAAAATTTTTTACCACGGAGCATTTCGCGGCAACTTGTGATCCAAAACAATTTTTTCGCAGTTTTTATTTTTATTTTTTTTAATGTTAAAAAGTCATTTAAATATTTTCGTGAATCGTTGAATTTTGATAAAACAAATTAAATTAAACTTATTTCTTATCGTTGGTAATTTTAAAAAACCCGTTGTTTCACAATTTGCCGCAAAATACTACTCCTTGGCGAGTGCGAATTTCTTGTAATAAAAACAACAAAAGAATTTAATTTTTACGTACAAAAATGAAAAAACATAAAGAAAATGTTGAAAAAAAAAACAGGAGTTTCGAAAATATCCTAAAGATTTTCGAAAGTGCGCCAATGTTGACGCAAAAGGCGGGCGCGTCAGTAATATGCCTGACTCGGTTTAAATTCCACTCCTGGCTGATTAAACCCGAAATCGGACGTTGTTCGAATTAAACTCCAACCCTATCTGATTAAACTCCAAACGATTTACCAGAGAAGCTTCCGGCGCTATGCGGGTTGGTGGAGTGGACTCAAAATATATTTTTTGCCGTTTTTTCTTTAGATTTTCACGCGAATTTGATTTTTCAAATTATCTATCCCATCCGGAATTTCCGCCAAATTCAGCGGCAACGCGCCGGAACCATATTTGTCAACAACATCAACTTAGCGACCGAAGGGAGGTGGATGAACGCATGATTTGTTCAATTTGCGTGTGTAACTGGCTCCAAACAAACTTTATGACTCGTTTACGCTGAACTTTCCGTACATTGATTAATAAGTATATTAGAAACGCATGTACAAAGCGTGAACTACAGAAAAATGCGAAAAAAAATTGGTGGCCTACTACTACCAGCCCGCACAGCGCCAAGTTTCGTTTTCTGCATGAAATGAATAAGAAAAACATGACAAAAAATTAAAAATCAATAAAATCATGAATGAAATCCACCGAAAACGGAAAAAAATACAAAATATGAAGAGATCATCGAAAAAAAAGCTCCAAAAATTTAAAATAGAAATTGGCGCGAAAATACGTTATTTCGTAATCCCACTGCATGCAAAACTGCGCTTTGTTTATCACAATTCGACCGCAGCGTCTCCGACCGTCCAGCGAAGCCCCCAAAAGTCTCTTCAACCGCAGCGTCGCCGACCGACCAGCGAAGCCCCCAAAAGTCTCTTCGACCGCCGATCGTCCTGTTATAATTGCTGAGTCGCCGACCGACCAGCGAAGCCCCCAAAAACCTCTTCGACCGCTGATCGTCCCGTTTACTTTGCTGAGTAGAAATATTGGAAACCATCAAAAATAATACTTGTGTTTGCAGAATCGTGCGCCATAAATTACGCGCAAATGCAGAGACAGATAAATGCATTTTTCTGATGCTAAAATTGCAATTTTCAAATATTTATCTTTTAAACAACGGTTCGTTTTGTATTTACCTTTGTATTTTAATTAAAAAATATATACACAATTTTGGTCAATACAGCCACGAACTCGTTGCCAGGAATCCAAACGCAAAACTATTACGAATTTATAATGAAAAACTCCCATTTAACTTTCAAAGTTTGGAAATTACTCATCAAATATTCAAAATTGACGGACAATTCAATTGGTGCGAATTTGAAACGGGAAGTAACGAGAAGAAAATGGGCGAGTTGGTGCAATTTTACTTGAATCGAGTGGGAACCAGAGTTAGGGAATTGAGAATCGAGGTATGAGACGAAATATAAATATTTTTATTTTGCATATTATTGCGTCGCGAAAACCTGTCAGAGCAGAGCGCGACTCGTCTGTGACTCACGTCATGCTGACACATACGTTTCAGTATCATTTTATGAAACTCGAGTTTTTCGCAGGTTCATTTTGCTGCGTACGTTCCGCGAAAACAAAAATAAAAACATGTTGTTTTCCTGCAGATAATCTATATTTTTGAAAACATTTGATACAGCAGAAGTTCGCAACTCCGCGAAGGAATGTTCTCTTAACAGGCGTGTCACAGTGTTTCATCAAACGCGTTTTTTAGCGCGTTTGCACACGCTGACGTACACGGTGATTCTTTTACTACCGGACACGCATTTCTAGTCCCCCGATCGCAAGTATTTCCCCTCTCCACCTCGCACTCTCTCACTCTCTCATCACATGAAGTGGGCGGAGTTCCCTCCCCTTTTTGCAAAATGCGGCAAAAAAATTTGCGGAAATGAGTTCGGCCACCACGGAAAACCAGTTTCATTTGAAATTGTACGTATAAAAACGAACGAATTCCGGTTTAAAATATGCGCCCTAATGAGAGCAAGTAACGTGACAGACAACTTTTTGATCAGACTTCATTTACAAAATCGCGACAGAAAAAACCTAATCGGGGGACTAGAAATGCGTGGCCGGCAGTAAAAGAATCTTCGTGCATTTGAAATTGTACGTAAAAAATCAGACCAATTCCGGTTTTAAATATGCGCCATAATGAGAGGAAGTAATGTGACAAAAAACTTCTCGATCCGAAGTCATTTAGAAAATCGCGACAGAAAAAATAAATCGGTGGACGAGAATAGTGTGCTCGGTAGTAAAAGAATCACCGTGACGTATATCGACAGCACTAAGCGAGAGGTGAGTAAATGCGCTCCATTGAATGGCGCGAATTTGAATTCTTCCACTGTCGTGCACCGTTATTTTTCTCTCATCGATTTCTTTTCTTTCCCCCCGGATCGTACATGAATTATGTATTTTTTTTTATTTAATAAATTTTTTGTTGTCGTAAACGCTTTGAATATGCGTTCCTAAGCATTTGTCGATGCACGGAAAGTTCAGCGACAACGCTCCGGAAGCATGTTTGACACTTTTCAAATTGGCGACCGGAGGGAGGGGTATACTTTGCGAGGGGATTTTTCGTGATTAAAAGCCTAAAAAGATAAGAAAAGGTTACCGGGAGCCGAGTAAACACTCGATAAGATCAAAGAAAACTTCCGCCCAGATCCCTCCGGTCGCATATTTTAGAAGTATCACACATGCTTCCAGCGTTTGCCGCTGAACTATCCGGGCTAAAATAAATGCTGAATGAGATAAATATATCAAACAAATCAAAAATGCATAATCGCCAATAAAAAAAAAAGAAAAAAATGTTTTTTGAGTGGCCCCGCAACTCCATCTGCCCGAAATTAAAATTTTTTAGTTACATTTTGAACGGAAGTGGTGAAAACGGAATCGGGATAGGAGGAAATCAATGCACAGAGAAAAAAATAACGGTGCACGACAGTAGAAGAATTCAAATTCGCGCCATTCAATGGAGCGCATTTACTCACCTCTCGCTTAGTGCTGTCGATATATGTACGTCAACGTTGTTTGCACCGAGGTAGGTGCCAGCATGCCGTGTGACTCTTCTGTGAATCGGCTGTATTGTGTTTTCAATCGAGTTGCAGCATGAGAACGAGAGATAAAAAGCCATGTTTTCTCTGCTTCTCTTCGAATCGAACTGTGTTTGCATGGTCGAGCAAAAAATGTGGGCGGAGTCACGCGTTCTCATGTCGCAAGTCGATTGAAAACACAATAACTCTCACTTTTGGCGGAGAGACCACAGCCGAGTTGCACGCTCCGCTCTGACAGGTTTTCGCGACGCGTTAATACATATTTCCAATTTAGAATGCACCGAAAAACTTCGAATCGCTTCCGCCACTTCGAGTTACCAATTTTCTGTCCTGGAACATCACAATTCATTCGCACCGATTTGATCACACTACAATCTTTGAATGTTTACGAATAAATGCGGGAAAAACCAAAAAAGTGGAGATTTTTCTGGAGGGACCAGACAACTCGATACTTCAAGAGCCAATGGTATTTTTTCTCATTCTTGGTCGGTATTGTGTTTTCAATCGACTTGCGACATTAGAACGCGAGACTCCGCCCACTTATTTGTGCGCGACCTGTCTGCGTCTCTTCAAATATCACGTGGTCGCGCACAAAAAAGTGGGCGGAGTCCCGCGTTCCCATGTCGCAAGTCGATTGAAAACAAAATATGAAGCGCTGAAAGTTCGCTCAAATCGCACGTACCATAAAAACTCTAATAGAACGACATGCCCTTTTATTGTTTCCTTTCATCACAACTGCCGGGAATTGAGAGGTTTGCACACCAAACTTCGGTCGTCTCATGTCTGCTTGGTTAGAAAGTGTTTTCACAAATTTGGTGTGCAAACCTCTAAATACCCGGCATTTGTGATAAAATGAAACAATAAAAGGGCATTCCGTTCTATTAGAGTTTTTACGGTAAACGAAACTGCACATGTATTTGAAGTGAGATTCAGAGAAAAAATTGTGCTCACAAGCGAAACATCGGCCACGCTCTCTCGTTGCTGCCGCGTCCACTGCGAATGCAGCGAATTTACAGCGCTGCGCTAAATATCTTATTGATAGATTTCAGATTCAAGAAGCACGTGAACTATCCGTTAAAACAAGAACATTGCTGCCAATTCGTGCAATTTTAAACTTTTCCGCGGAAAAATTGACAATTTTGGGAAGAAGTGTGAGCTCCGACGAACAGCGGGAAATCGAAACGGAGTGGCAGGGAAACCGGAAAAAATTGGGAGAAACGCTTGAAATTGAAGATGCTGCATGTTGCTCCACTTTGAAATGGGAAATGACGGAAAATGGTGTCAGCTTCAAAAAAAATAGAAATATTTTTACATGAATTCTAATAGCACCCATTTATTTCCCGCAAAACTAAATACACATTATTATTTAATAAACATTTACAAATATCTACAACGTTCAAAACATCAAAAAAAAGATTTTCTCACGATCAATCACTGAGCAATTGACAAACTGTAAAGTTTTTTGCCAGTTTCGAAACGCCAAAACCTTCCAACTGTGTGATTTTTCGATCAAAAGGGCAACTGATTTGATCCAAATCGCTGCCGGCAATCCTATTCGCACATGATATGCACAAAGTGTGGCCACACGCTAGAAATTATACAGTTTTCAAAGATTTGAGCCATATGGACTTACCAAGTACCCTGGGATTTCTATCGACCTGGTTGTTGAACTCACTGGCACAAATCTCGCACGTCGGGATTTTATTATAACTCTGAGTTGGTCCATATTGCACTTTATCCACCATTTCCTCATCTCTCTCTTCATGTTCATTATTCTCTAATTTGTGCTCCAAGAGCATAATTTTCTTCGTCTTTTCCTCATTCTCTTTTTGCGAAGCGGCAATAATTGTCTGAAATTCCTGCTCATAATGCGTAATGTATTCTTCGAGGGCGCTGATTTTATCCTGCATTTTCAGATAGTTTTCAGCGGCAATATGAGATCTTTGCTCCATTTCAGTGGCTTTTAAATCGAGTAGTTCGTATTTTTGCTTCATACCCGATCGGTATACGCAAAGATTCTGATTCGTTTGTTTTAGCTCTTCGTTTTCCGCTGTGAGCTGTTCAATTTTCAGTAAGAGTTTGGCCGTTTCGGGATCGGGCTCGGAGGACATTTTTGTTCTGAAAATTGTAAAAATTTAAAAAAATGCGAAGGAGGAGAAAACGAAAAAAAACTCGGTAAAAAAGCGCAACATCGGCCACACGCTCTCACTGGGGTCTGAGGAGGAAGTGAGTAAGCGCGCCCGGACGCACAAATGCAACGCATCCAATTGAGGCCCAAAAAATAAAAAATCGCGCAAAAAATTTCGCATTATCGGAGAGAAAAATCAACGCGCGCGAAATAATTTTGGACAGGATTTCGTAATTTTCACGATTTTGCGTTGGTTTTTCTCTCCGATAATGCGAAATTTTGCGCGCGCCTTTTTTATTTTTTGGGCCTCATTTGGATGCGTTGCGTGTGTGCGTCCGGGCGCGTTTACTCACTCCCTCCTCATACCCCAGTGCGCTCTCAATTTTCTGCACTCTCTTGTCGCCAACGTGGCCGTCTTATTCACTGCGAATGGAGAGAATTTACAGCGCTCCGTACTGAGAATATTGCACCGACTTTCATAAATAAACAACACTAACATCCATATCAGAAAGTTCCACCGCACTGGTGAACCGCGCGCGGGCCCGCGGCGGCTCCGCAGACGCTACGGGCCCGCCAGCGCTTGGGTGCCCTCGCTGGCCGCTGGCGGGCCCGTGGCGCTTCACCAGTGCGGGTGCCCACCGGAACCTAGCCCATACAGAACTAGTCCAGCGGCAAAATGTGTATTTTAAACGTGGAAAATTGAGAGACGCGAGACGAAATGCAGTCAAGACCGCAGTGCACGGTCCTTGTGCAAGCGGTGGAACTCTTAAAGATGGATAATTTTTACACGGTGATTATTTTACTACCGGCCACGCATTTCTAGTCCCCCGATCGCAAATATTTCCCCTCTCCCCTCGCACTCTCTCACTCTCTCATCACATGAAGTGGGCGGAGTTCCCTCCCCTTTTTGCAAAATGCGGCAAAAAAATTTGCGGAAATCAGTTCGGCCACCACGGAAAACCAGTTTTATTTGAAATTGTACGTATAAAAACGAAAGAATTCCGGTTTAAAATATGCGCCCTAATGAGATCTAGTAACGTGACAGACAACTTTTTGATCAGACGTCATTTACAAAATCGCGACAGGAAAAACCTAATCGGTGGACTAGAAATGCGTGGCCGGCAGTAAAAGAATCGCCGTGCATTTGAAATTGTACGTAAAAAATCAGACCAATTCCGGTTTTAAATGTGCGCCATAATGAGAGGAAGTAAAGTGACAAAAATCTTCCCGATCCGAAGTCATTTATGTAAGGTCTAGGCTCGCCTAGCCCTGAAACCTTCTAGAACACTCCATCCGTTCACCCTTTATCGATTATCTGCCGACCATGTGTCTACGTCTCTCAACTGCCACCCTCACTCTCGCTGCTCTCAATGCAAGCGCGCCCTCGCGCGCTCTCTCATCGCCTGGACTCTCTCGCCGACGCCTGTTCTACCGACTTTCCCGCGAACTCGGACGCGGGAATTTTCCCTATAAATAGGCCCAAAACCCTCATTCGTGAGGTTACTTTCTGCTCCCCCACCTACGTTTTCGCTTGTCTCCATTTGCTTATCTTTTGCCCGAATTGCTTCTGTCCCCCGCCTTTAATGTCCCCATCTTTTGTATTGTTTTAGGGCTTCGGTCCTCGTAATAAACCGTGAGTGTAAGAGAGTTTGGGTGTTAGTGTTGGGCGCTAAGCGTGAGCCACGGGCTCACGCTTACTTTTAGAAAATCGCGACAGAAAAAACAAATTGGTGGACGAGAATAGTGTGCTCGGTAGTAAAAGAATCACCGTGCGAAATGCAGTCAAGTCCGCAGTGCACGGTCCTTGTGCAAGCGGTGGAACTCTCAAAGATGGATAATATTTAACAAGAAGATCAGTAAGTCCGCTCCACCAAATCAGCGCGAACTACTATTTGTTTTCCTGGTTTTTGAAGATTTCGATAAATCTAAAGGTAATTGTTGGCGGATATCTCAAAAATAAATTATTTTTGGGTGGAAAACTCGCTCAAATCATTGAATTTTTAATTTTTAAACGGTCTTAAGTACGTTTATAAGAGCGTAAGAAATGAATACCTTATTATGTGTTCACGAACGAGGTGTGTAAACAACGCTCCGATGTTCCGCAATTTTTCCACTGTTCCGCAGACACGGCGTGTTGAAGAGTACATCGTGAAAATGCGCTCCACTGCTCACATAGATTTGAGAAAACGCGGTTGTTACAGATTTGAAACAGTTTGGATTTTCAAAAACGAGGCGCTGGCGGAATACGATTTCTGCATAAAATAAATGGGTAAATATTGTTTAAATTTTTAGAATCATGCAAAAGATATGAACCCACAAGAAAAAAATATATAAAAAATGGCTGCGGAGCCACAGTAGCGACGTTTTGAATACGCCATTTCGCGCAATTTTTTCTCGGGTGACGTGGCAACTTTCCCGCGAAATTTAAATTTTAATTTTCATGTACCTCTCAACACCCCGTGCGCAGATATCGCTGCGAGACCGCAGTGATAAACTGCGGAACATCGGAGCGTCGTTTGCAAACCTCGTTCGTGAACACATAATATTTAATTTTTAAAATGCAAAATATTTACCTCCAAAGCGCCGGAGCGAATAAGCAATATCTGCGTCTCGGCACTAGTTTAATAGATAAATTCGATAATTATTTTTTATTTTTAAAAGTGCGCTGGAGCGCATATTGTTTGCAACATCGTGCAAACACCTAAACTAGCAAAAAAGACACTTTTTTTCAACTTTTTGACATGGAAATCGCATCGCGAAAAACAATTGATATAGAAGGGTCAAAATCGCAAAGTTTAGCCGGAAAGAATTGGGTGTCATCATTTTTCTGTTTGGTTCTCTTTCGCCTCTCCCTCTCTCTATTTGTCTCTTTACTGACACACTCACGTGATTTTTACAGCTGATTTTGAGGCAAGAAAACACCGAGTTGTCGAAGAAAACATTTTTTTTAATACGAGTTCAAAAAAGACATAATAGAGGTCTCAGTTTATGTACCAAGTATCTTTTAATCGAGTTGCATCATGAAAACACGAAACCCCGCCCACTTATTTATAAAATATGGTACAATTTATAAATAGATTTACTTCTTCGACTCCTCAACTTTTTCGTCAATCCCTCCAAAAATGGCCAAATTCTTCGGAAGTTGTACTAAAACTCCATCCTTTTCGGTCGGTGTGCCAATTCGATCAAATGGGCAAAAGATAGCATTGGAAGATGGATCTCGACTGGCAATTAGACGACAACATCCATCGCAAACTGTGTGACCGCAGTCTGGAATTAATAACTTTTAATCTTTTGTGTGTAAGGAGTTTCCACGATTTGGGGCGAGTTGCCCACTAGGTGCTCATTAGCTGCCCATTAGCTGTTCATTAGGTTCCCAAAATTTCCTGAGCAGTGTCATTTTTGGCACAGATATGCCGGATATAGACAGCTACAGGGCTATTAGCCGTTGAAAATGGTTATTAGAAATTGAAAAGGACTGCGTTTGGAGTTTGGCACCGATTTGACGCCTATGGCTCGATTTTGGCAGCACACGGCGTGCTAGACTCTCGCTAGATCCATAGACTATGGACTGAAGTCACCAAATTTGGCGCCATGCGCCAAGAAATGGACGGCTAATAGCTGAGAATTCCCTGGATAGGGAATGCCGTATGGCTAGGGTATGGGATTTTTTAAATTTGTATCCTGAATCAATTTTTAATAGTCACCAAATGCCCAAGTCGCAAAAAAACGCTCATCAAAAATGCTCACGGCGCCCACGGTTATTATCCCTGTCCTTGGCAAGCCCTAGTCGGCAAGAGAGTGCGTCTCCCGAACAGAAAAAAAACGTGATCCTATAAATAGGTACCGCAACGTGTTTCTAAAACATAAGAGTTTCGCCAAACTGTCGACAAAAATAGATTCCAGTTGTGCATATTAGCATGTTCCCAAATTTTCGTTTCAAAATGTTCAGTAATTCTCGAGTTTTAGCTCTTCAAAGTTGGCCTCCCGAAGTACTGATTTTCTCCTCGCTGGAGGGGGCGGGGCAGAGTGTGCGGGCGCGCGGCACTGAACCCCGGCAACAAAATTGTGGTGCAAGACGACTAACCGTTCGGCCACACATGACACAGGTAAACCGCAAATAGTTTAAAAAGAGTCTGAAAAGAGTTTTGGTGCGGAAAGAGTCCCAAAAGAGTCTAGGGTGAATTGTGAACCGCAAAAGTGTATCGAAAGAGTGACATTCTGATAATTCAAACGAATTCTTTTCAGAATCTGTTGAAATTCTTTCTGCTTCAGAGAATTTGAGAAGATTATCAAAAGAATTGCAAAAAGGCATGCGCTACTTGCAAAAAGGGCGGAGCCTAAATTATCGACATTTTTTTGTCATTTTCTTCTCATTTTTGCTCGTTTTTCTCCTATTTTCCGACTTTTATTGGTTAAATTTTTATCGGTAGTTGTTATTTTTGAGATTTATAAGCGGTGTGTTGAGAAATTTTCGAGGTTTAGGCGTCGAGAAAATTGAAAAATCAATTCAGGATTAAAATCTGTGATAATTCGTTTTTTCGGCATTTTCAGTTGTTTTATGGTCCTTTTACACGCTATTTTTAATGAGTTTATTGGTAGAATTAAGAAGAAAAGTTAGAAAATGTCGAAAAAGGCAAAAATTAAGGGAAATGTCGAAAAAATCGGTCTATTTTGAATGTTTCATTAGTTTTGGCTTTTTCTATGTTTTATGCGCCGTTTCTGATAGAAATTTTCATGTGAATGTTGAAAAATGACGAAAATTTGCCTAAAACTTCGAAAAATAGTGTCAAAAATATTCATGGACCTATTGTTGAACCGCCAAAACGGTCAAACGCGTTCCACTGGACTCAACGCTATGCGATTTTCATTTTCGTTTCCAAATTATTTTTTCAGCTTTTCTTTGATTTTTTGCATAAAATCTTCTTTTTTCGTGCTTTTTCCTTCTAAAAATATTTTTTCGAGACCAAATTCATGAAGTTTTATCAAAATCTTCCGAATTATTCCGAATTTAAGTGAAAAATCAATATTTTTCGATTTCCCTGTACTTAAAAAAAATTTATAACTCATTTGTTTGGAGAGATTTTTGTTCAAACTCCATCATCATGATGTTTTTCAATGTTTTCTTACCTTTTAGCCCGAAAATTACTGATTTTAATATAAATTCCACCTTTTTTTCCGCCGAAACGGCAAATTTTCACTGAAATCAGTAATTTTGTGGGGTTTTCTCCGCTTTTCCACTCTTTTTCTCTCTTTCAATCGTGTATATTGTTTTTATTTTTAATATTAAAATCTTATTTTTGCAGGAGGAGACCGCACAGCGACATGAGGCCGACAACTTCTGCTGAATAGTTGGGTGAGTTGATTGTCAAATTTATTGTCCAAAAATCCAGAATTCTTATAAAAATAGTAAATCCAGAATTCTTATAAAAATAATTTTTTAATATTAAAAATAAAAACAATATACACGATTGAAAGAGAGAAAAAGAGTGGAAAAGCGGAGAAAACCCCACAAAATTACTGATTTCAGTGAAAATTTGCCGTTTCGGCGGAAAAAAGGTGGAATTTATATTAAAATCAGTAATTTTCGGGCTAAAAGGTAAGAAAACATTGAAAAATATCATGATGATGGAGTTTGAACAAAAATCTCTCCAAACAAATGAGTTATGAATTTTTTTAAGTACAGTGAAATCGAAAAATATTGATTTTTCACTTAAATTCGGAATAATTCGGAAGATTTTGATAAAACTTCATGAATTTGGTCTCGAAAAAATATTTTTACAAGGAAAAAGCACGAAAAAAGATTTTATGCAAAAAATCAAAGAAAAACTGAAAAAATAATTTGGAAACGAAAATGAAAATCGCATAGCGTTGAGTCCAGTGGAGCGCGTTTGACCGTTTTGGCGGTTCGACAATACAAAATTCTACAATTTGGGCAGAAATGTTGAAATTCAACAAAAAATTGTTTTTTTTTTCAGAAACTGTGTTTATGACATTTTTTTCCAAATTATCGGGCAAGTTTGTACGTTTTCTAGGTATTTTTGAACTTTTTTTGATATTTCTCATGAGAATACCCACAAAATTTCATTTTGAATCAAAAAAGTTTGCGGTATTTTATGTTCCACGCGCTGTTTATAATTGGGTTATTCAAAAAAATGTCAAAAATTTCGGGAGATTGTGAAAAAACCGCCAAATTTTGCGAAAATTTTACATTTTCACGGCCGGGAGCATTTTTGGCATTATTTCAGACCAATTTTAGCATTTTCAGTAAGGCTTCCATTCGGACCAATTTTCGTCCGTCCGGTCCGTTCGTCCGTCCGTCCGCCGTCCGTCCGCTTCGTCCGCGGTTCGTCCGGTTCGTCCGCTTCGTCCGCGGACGGTCCGGTTCGTCCGCTTCGTCCGCTTCGTCCGCGGACGGTCCGGTTCGTCCGGTTTGTCCGTTTCGTCCGGTTCGTCCGGCACGCTCTATTTGGCTGGGAATTTTAATTTATGGCACTCTCTTTAAAAATTCTGGCATTGAAAATGTAAGCGGTTGCAAATTTATGTAGAATTAGCTTTGCGAAAACAAATTTTTTAATTTTTTTCCGAATTTTTGATAGCAGAAACAAGACATTTCTGTTGATATTTTTAAGAAAAAAGAACAAAAACAGCTTTTGAAAACAAAATATAGTAGAAACAAAAAGAAAAACTAACAAGAAAAAAAAACGGACGAAGCGGACCGACCTCGGACGAACCGGACGAACCGGACGAACCGCGGACGAGCGGACGAACAGCGGACGAAATTCGTCCGCTTTTTTTTTGTCCGAATGGAAGCCTTAATTTTCAGTATATTTATCGTCATTCTTATGTGAAGTGGAATCCCAGAAAAATTTATTTTTTGCCAAAAGTCCATTCACAATCAAAAATCAATATAATGGATTCGTGGCGGAGTGACAATTTTTTTTCACGTATTCAAAAAATGAAGAAATAACTAAAGAAATGAAGATAGTTTTCGTCTCCCAGTTTCACGTGAAATGTCACTCCGCCACGAATTCATTATAATGTTTGATCTTTTTTTTTTGCAAATGTCTGATTTACGTGAATTACTTTCAGAAACCAGCTATCCGGGGCAAACGAAGTTGGAATTCAAAACGCAGAAATTAACACCGACAGTGGCGTCCAGGAAGAAGAGGGTCCGTCTGTTATGGGCTTATTCACAAAACCGGAAAAATAACTGCGGAAAAAATCGGAGAACGCCCCGATTGGCCTGAAATTGCGGGATATAATGGCAAAAATGCTTCTGTACATGCTCAGAAATTTTTGGACCAAAATATCGAATTTTTTCTGTTAATTTTAAAAATCGATATTCTGGATGGTCTGAAATTTTCTGGAAATGCCCGGTAGTATTTTTGCCATTGTTTCCCAAAATTTCAGACCAGTCGGAGCATTCTCCGATTTTTCCCGCAGTTTTTTATCGGGTTTTGTGAATGACCCCATTACGGAACCCAATACGGACTATTTATAACGTTGTTTTCTTTTTTATTTTCTATTTTTTTCATAACGTTGTTGAGCTCGTGTTGTTTACTAATAAATTTTCAAATAAACATTCTCAGATGGATGAAAAATCATGAACGATAAACGCGTTTAAAAAGTAACCCAAAGGAATCAGCAAACGTTCTGAAAAGAGTTTCAAAAGAATGCGCAAAAAGTATGGAAAGAGTTTCAACAGATTCTGGGAGACTCTTTCTGTGCACTTTTTAGAATCAACGCCCGCACTCTTTTTAGAATCTGTTGAAACTCTACGCGGTTTACCTGTGGAGTGTCTATCTACGCACCCAAGTTTGATGATAAAGGCGAGTCCCCGCTGGATCGCCCGCCTCCCTTTAAAATTTCTATTCTGACACGTTTAAGTATGAAAAAAGTACTTTCAGGTCCAAAAAATCAACCTTTTCAGATATCGCCGACATAGTTATTTTATATTTTTTTACATCATTCAATAGCAAATTTTCTGTAGAATCGAATGAGAATAGTAACTCGCGTGACAGCGACCTCCATAATAGAGAAAAAAGAAAAAAACTTAATTTTTTTTGAAACCACTTCCATACTTTTTGGGCAAAAAGTGTTTCAAAATGTCTCAAATAATTTAAAAATTTGTACACCCAATCTCGAAAGCCTTTTTTATCGATTTCAACAATAAAAAAATAAGGTCATCGCTGAAAATTTTGAGATATCTTTCCTTGTACTTTGAAGACGTCCAGAAGGCGTGCCGTTGTAGATAGAGGCGATCTGATGCAAAAATCGAATTCCCCGTATAAAAATCTATCAGAAATATAAAAACAAGCCGTGACAGAGACCTACATAGATATTTTTAGAACGTTTTTCTGGTCGTCGTTTCAGTTTTTTAAAAATTTCGTCTGAAAATTAAAATTTTCAGTAAAATCTGATATCACCAATCAATTCTGCGTGCAAAATTACATATGAAAACATGTTGGTATGGCTAATTATGTTCATAGTATTCGGGCTACTGGAGCGCAAACTCTCAAAATAAAAGCGAGGAGAAAAAATTGAAAGGCTCCGCCCCCTCCTTTTGCGGTGCCTACCTATAAACAAGAAAGGCATAACGAGACGACACACCCGCTCACATTTTTGCACTGACTGTGACTTCAGTTGAAAAACTTAAGGGGGCGGAGTTTCGCCACTGCTCTCTGTAGACGGTAAGAACCCTAGTAAACTCACACAAAACGCGAGGCACCGTAATCCCGGCCTCTACAAACGGTCGAACACAAATATCACACTCCAGCTCTTCAATTCCAGGTGCTAATCCGTTTTCTCTTTCATCCAAAACACGGTTCTCGAGACACCACACCCTCTCCCTGAACGTCTTCACTTGTCGGTTTTCTTTCGATAAATCCACAACGCATTTAAAATGCTCATACGCGGCGGATTTAAGAGAATTCCTTTGAGCCATCATTGTTTTGTATTCCCGATGCTTTTTGATCGTCTGCTCGTGCAAACTCTTTCCCAACTTCATCTGCTCGTCCGCTTTGATATTTTCTTGCTTTGAATCTTCTGTTAGTTTTGTTAAAATTTGTTGCAAATGCTCGATAACACGTTTGTTCTTCTCTTTTTGTTCTTCCAGTGATTTTTTCTTCTCTGTGAGTTTTTGGATTTTTTGTTGTTCGTCGTCTAATTGCTCACGGGAAAACATTGTGTCTGAAAATGTAGAAATAGAGGTTTAGAAAGAAATTAAACGAGAAATAGAAATACAAACAACGGGATTCGTGGGAATGCAACGCGCTCTATCGCATGTCATGTCTGCGTCTCCGCAACGGAGAGCGATCTGACTAGCTAAACGCATGCAAAAATGGAGACGCAGAGAAGCGAGGAGCCCATTTCCAACATTTCAGAATGGACAAGAAAATGGCATGGCTATTTAACAAAATGATTATTCATATCGCTTGGGCTCTAGTCTATAATGCTCTGTTTCACTGGTTACCGAGGAAACCGCGTAATTTGATAACGCAGCCCAGCCCAGCCCAACTAAATAAATTACCTGCGCTTGAGTACGTGCAAGAGACCACTGATATCAATCTCTCGTATACTGATTTTCTATATTCAAGAGAGTGTGGTTCATTTCTTGTTCGCCAAGTTTTCGATAATTTTTGAAAATCAGTCCACAGCAGCATCGTGCGCTCTGCTCTGACAGGTTTTCGCGATGCAGTAATAATAGCCTTTATTTTCCAAACATCGACTCTCTAAATTAAACGTCTGCGCGGTATTTGTAGGCAAAAAAAATAGTGAAATTTGGAATTCCCCGCCAAAAATAGATCAAAACTACTAAACAGGGTGTAGAGCGGAACTTTGAAGCACCGTAGGCAAAAATTTAGTAAATTTTGAATTTTGCTCGAAGAAGAGACATTTCGGTCCATCGTAGATCAAAAGTATCCAAATTGTTGAATTCCCCGCCAAAAATAGATCAAAACTACTAAACAGGGTGTAGAGCGGAACTTTGAAGCACCGTAGGCAAAAATTTAGTAAATTTTGAATTTTGCTCGAAGAAGAGACATTTCGGTCCATCGTAGATCAAAAGTATCCAAATTGTTGAATTCCCCGCCAAAGGAGATCAAAACGGCTAAACAAGGTGCATAGCGGAATTTCGGAGCATCGTAGACACAAATTGTCAAAATTTTTTGAATTTTTCGCCGAAAGTACTGCTAAACAAGGCGCGGAGCGGAATTATGGACCTTCGTAGACACAAGATTTGCAATTTTTAAATCTTCCGCTAAAAGTAGACATTTAAAACCTTCGAAACCCAAATTTTCGGTAAAAAATTAGAGCTCGTCGGCAATTGCTTCAGGACACGCAAAATGCGTCAGCGCATTGGAGCATTTCCTGTTTTTTTGTCAGTGAGATAATCCTCGTTTCTTATTTTCTCTAAAACTCAGGAAATTTTTGGCGCGGATATGGCGAGATTCGGCGTCTAGGTGGCTAATAGCTGAAAATGGCTAATAGCCATCGAAAAGGCTATGAACGGGCAATAATGGCCTCTAGCTGATGGAGCTATCAGCCTTCGAATATGGCTATTAGCCGCCAAAAAGGGCTATTAGCCATTATTGGGTAATGTCGCAATCTATAAAAAATTTGTCTGTTGGCACCGCAGCTATAGAATGTTTGCATGTAACAATTAAGGGAAACAATCTTCGCGCTTACTCAGCGATTTTGCGGCTTTTTCCAGACACAATATGTCCGAAATTTGAAATGGAAAAAATTTGAAAATGATAGCCGACGGAAACGGATAATAGCCAATTTAAAAACGACTAATAGCCATCGAATATGGGGCTCCGAATCGGTGGCTATTAGCCAAAAATTTTTTGAGTAAAATTGTGAAAATTAGACGCTAGGCGTTTTCGAGACATTTCGGGCAAGCGTCTCTGCGTCTCTTGTTCAAGACGGACTAGACCCTACGTAACTGTAAACGCGCACTTTTGCATTTCTCTGCGTCTCCACAGTGTAGAGCGTTCAGCCATGTAAGCGTGGAGGCGCGATAGGGCGCTTTTGCATTATTTCAGTGTCTAGCACGCTCTTCCCTCTTTTACGTTCAGATTTTCAGAATCAAAATGTATTCTGCTTGCTGTTTCACGACAAGAACAAAAGAGGAGCGAGAAGTTCAAAAACTGACCAAAGAGAACTCAAAATTGACGTCTGAAATCGCACAACAGCACCGGGATATCAAACAGTTGAACATTTCAGTGATCCGAATATTAAACGAACGGAGAATGCAGAAAAAAAGAAATAAATATTTTTCTGATGTTCAAAATGTGGCAGAACAAGTCATCGATGCTCATGACAAAGAAACTGTGAATCTCGATAAGGAAATTCTAGAATTAACCATGGAGACGGAACGATTTCAGTTGCTCTACAGTAGGATATCAAAAAAGCATGAAGAGGTGGAGGGGTTGAAACTAAATGAGGAAGCTTTGGAGGAACACTTTTCGAAAGGAAAGAAGGTTAAGACGGCTGTAATTCAAGATCTGGGCTGTGAAATTTGCAAGCGTCCATATCAGGATGATAGTAGCAGGCTGCCAAGAGTTTTGGGTGGGGTTATAGTTTGTATTTTATTCTCATGGATGCTCACGGGCTGCTAGCAATTTTTTTGGCGCCGACGCCGACGCTCCTGTGCTGCGGTTGCGTCGCGTGCCAACGTTGTCTCTCAATCTGCGTCTCGCCTCATCGTTTACACGCTTGTAAGTTCGCATATTGGCGATGTGAGATCGTGTAAGCGAAGAGCCGAGACGAGACGAGACGCAGACTGAGAGACAGCGTGCCTTGTCACGCGACGCAGCCGGTCCACAACGCGTTGGCTTTGGCGGCAAGGACAGTAGCCAGAATTTTCTCTAATTCAAACCATGATTCAGATTGCGGTCACTCATATTGCCATGCATGCTGCAATCGAATCAGTAAAACGAGATCGAAGAAAATCTTCTGCCCAGTGGACAACTATATGACTTTTCTGGGACACGCTCCGAAAAACTTTGCCATTCTTGACATGATTAGAATGTGTCCTAAATAATGTCGTTGATCATGTAATTTGAATTCCCTCTTGAATGGCTACAATAAAAAAATCTCACAGGAACATTCGAAGTCCAGCTCGTTTGTGAACACATAATAGATACAAAAACAACAATAAACAAAGAAAAAATTGCGCCTAACGCTAACGCCTCCCCGGTCGTTCAATGCGGCAGAAAATTCGCAGTGGAGCGCGTTTGCATTATTTGCCGCCGGTTTTTGCAATGTTTCACTTTATTTTTCGAGTTTTTAGAATCATTATCAAATTATTCACGTTAAAATCTTCATTTTAATCTAAAAACGAAACATTTTCATCAAAAAATGGCCAAGCCTTAGGGTTTTGAAAATTACACTTCGCCGTGGTGAATTTCAATTTTCAAGAGAAAAATAGGTTTTTCTCAATTTTTTTGAGTTTTTCGAATCATTGTCAAAATATTCACGTTAATATCTTCGTTTTAAGCCAAAAATAAACAATTTTTGTCGAAAAACAGCCGAGCCTTAGGGTTTTGAAAATTTCAAAAAAAGTTGGGATTAGGTGGAAATAGAAAACATTATTTACCTTTGAACAGAGAGGGTTAGGAGTCTGAAAATTTGCATTTACATGTTGGTTTAGACAGGCTTTCACGTAAAATTAATTGCAGTCAATTTTAGGAAAAATTTATTCTGTTTTTTTTCCAAAAAAAAAAAACAAAATTTTATTTTCTTCACAATTTTTGAGTCAAAAATCAGTAGTTGAGCTCTTGAAAATAATTTTGAAGCTAAATGTGTAATTTTAATTGAGTTTCAATTTGGGTTGATTATCCCATTTTCAGCCGAGTTCTAATACAGCACTTTTACTATCATGGTACTGGCACATTCCTTAAAGTCCACGAAACCAGCAATTTAAACGAAAAATGTTTAAAAAAAACGCTTTAAAAAACCTTAATTAACCTGTTTTCTTCAGTTAAAGTTCTAATAACTTTGAAAAATAATTTTTTTTTGGTCGAAAAAACGTTTTTTTTTTTGAAAATTTAAAAATTTTGAAAAATCCAAAATTTTCCAATTTGACAGAAACCATTTTGTGGGCTTGTCAATAATACTACTGTACATGTGCATGCAAATTTTCAGGGCTCTAACCCTCTCCATTCAAAAGTTATACCCCAAAAACTAACGGGAAATTTTAAGAGAGCATTTTTTCAATTTCACTTCAAAAATATGCAGTTTCTTGAATTTTTACATGATTTTCAGTGTTTTTCACTCAAATCCAGTCAAAAATATAGAAATGATTGCAATTTTCCGTTGAAACGACGCGAGGAAGCCAGTTGTTTGGCGGAGCGCGTTTGAATTGAGGGGCGGCGCCTCAATTGGAACTATCGTAAAGATTAGGGTGTTTAGTGAAAATTGTTTATTTAGACGGTGTCCATTTCGATATCTGTTGAAATACAATGAGAAGAATGTGCAAGAACGCAAATATGGCATAGAAAGCGAATTCGTTGTTAATTTTATTTTCCCTCCCTGCTCCATCAGTTTCCATGGAGCGCGTTTGCATCCCATGATGATCGCAATCTGGAACGAAAATGGGGGCTATTGTGTTTTCCATCGAGTTGCAACATGAAAACACGAAACCCCGCCCACTTATTTGTGCGCGACCACGCAATCCAATCACAGTGCAATTCGGAGAGACGCAGACAAAAAAGGGATAGATATTTAGCCGATGTTTTCATGATGCAACTCGCCACGAAACGCATAAAACTAAAAACTCACGTGAAAAAATCTCGGATTCTTTGCTTTTTCCTTTGCCACGTGGCACTTCTTCTTGTTTTTTAGCATCAATGTTCATAATTAGGGCATCCAAAAGTGTAAAAATTCCAATTTTCTGGCAATTTTGAAAAAAGGCAATAAAATTGGCAGAAAATGTTTCAAATTGCTGTAGAACTTCCTGAACTTCACGAGGGCTCATAACGGTGGGAAAACTGGAGGAAAAAAGTGAATGACAGGAAAAACAGTCAGAATTAAAATATGTGGGATGCGAGTAGAAGAACGCGCGCGCTAAATCTATATTCTATACCTTTATGGACCAAGCCTGCTGCGCAGTCTTTTATGACGAGGCCGCATCATTATTTTATCATTTTCTAGCCCACAGCTCTCATGCAATGTGCCCTTCGTTGAACAAATCTTGGCGATCTCGAGACAAAAACAGTCGTCATACATGCACAATCAGTTCATTTTAATTTATATTTTCAGGAAAAAAAACCTGCCAATAAAATCATACAATAATTCGAAACTTTTTCGCATTCTCGCTGTACGTTGATCGATTTTTCAGCGAAACTCGCGATCGATTCAATGTGCTGTTGAAGGTGATGTTCTCGAAGCTGTCGGATTCGTTTTTCGCGTCCAAGCTCAGAATTTTCGATGGGTGTAGCGGTTTTGGACGGGAGCATCTTACGTACCAGCTGAAAATGTTTTGTCTAACTGTCTAACTTCTCTTCTCTCCACGTCGTGCCAGAGCCTACGTAAAGGCAAACGCGCCTTATCGCATTCTCATTCTCTGCGTCTCCACAGTGTAGAACGTTCGTTCTGTCGAGATTAGCTAAAAGGCGTGAGAAAATTCACTTTTAAAAACGAATTTCTCAATTTTTTTTTTTTTTTTTGAAAAATTTTCAGTTCACACTCACCAATAAGCCATACCGACAATCGAGAGGACCACTAGAAAATTAATAGACTTTTCTATAACGTGCTTTTGCGATTTCGAACCATGGTGATGGTCTCGGCTCTCTGACACTGAAATCAACATTATTAGACGCGTTTCCCCTATTGAACCTACTAAAATGGCATCGAAAATTCACCAAAGCTGTTCTATTCTTTGAAGACACCGCGTTGCCCCTGATCGTCATCATTCCGGCTCGGCCTGGTTTCTCGGCACACCATTTGCGAATCGTTGGTGTTCCGCAAGTTTCCTCTTCCAGAATTGACTGAAAACAACGATTGGCTACCTTTTTTCTCAAACTCTCAAACGCTTGTCAGCCACGCGCTGCGATTGCGTCGCGTGCCAACGCTGTCTCTCGTCTGCGTCTCGTCGTTTATTTGAGGGGTCAGACCGAACTGGGCCAGGCTTTTTGCCTCCTCAAAAATTCGTTGGCACACTGCCAAAAGTGAAAAGTTAAGTCGCCAGCACCCCAAAATCAATTTCCCCACCTGTTTCCAGCCATTGAAGATCTTGGGCAATCCGGCGGCTATTTGACAATCGGTGAGCAAAATTGACATTGTTAGAAATGGCTCCGGCGTCAGCTCGTGTTTAAGCAGGTATTCGAGTCTGAAATTTTGGTGCTTTCAAATGAGTTGCGCCATGAAAACGCGAGTCGACTATCCCTTTTCTGTCTGCGTCTCGTCTCTTCAAAAAACAGTTTTTGGCGTGGTCACGCACAAATAAGTGGGCGGGGTTTTGGTTTTTTCATAATACTCTCGTCTCAACTAATGCACATCCTTTTTCAAAAAATGGAAAAAATAACACAGTTGAATCAAGTGCGACCGTAACACATTCAAAGAGAGAGAGAGTAAGCGAAAACAAGAGACCACATTGCTCACCCTTATTCATCCCTCCCTCTTTCTCACACTCTCTCATATTGTGGCATTTATTCAAATTTGGCAAATTCGTGGCGAGACGCCGAGATTAATCGTGAGTTTTTCCCCTTTTTTGAAAAAAGGATGTGCATCAGCTGAGACGAGAGTAATATACTCGGTATAAAGCTCGCTCCAATCGAATAATGAATTTTGCATGCATTTGGAGTGAGTGAGATTCAGAGAAATCGTCGGCCACGTAGCCGTACGAAGGCAGCGAGTTTGCAGCGCTTTGTACTGAGAATAATGCAACACGATTCAAATTAAAACGCCCAAAAATTTACCTCCCAGCAGCGATTTCCTGGAATTCTTGACGAAGCTCGTTAGGGACCGTGTTGTTGGCATAAATGGTTAGAAAGGAGGCGAAAATTGGCAGAAAAATGAAGGAGTTCATGGTGGTGAGAATTAAATATTGAATGGTGGTCGGTGAACGGATGGCTGGTTGGATTGCCCAAGTTTGATCTATTTTCAAATGGCATTTTCAATTTGTTTTGATCTACTGGAAAGTTTTAATTCATTTTCTTTTTTCCAGCCATTCACAGTAGTTTTTTTCTTACCCAGCTGTTAAACGGGTGTTCTCCCTCCCCTTTCGGGTCGTGAGAAAAGGTTTTCTTTGATCCTGTAATCCTTTGTAAGGATTATTCTTGGCCGCGCAATGTCTGATGGTACAGTTTTTATTCGTTTAGCGAGTAAAACAGGGTTGTGAGTGTGAACATAGGTGGTGGTATAGGCAAGGGCAGGCTTGAATTAATATAACCATAATAAAAAACCGTAAGTGAACAATGTAACCGGGGATTTTGGATTTTGTGAACCGTAAAACAGATAATATGTAATCAAAGGGTAAGTCAAAAAAGACAACTCTTGAAGTTAATAACAAGAACAGAACATCTCAACTAGTCAAAACTAAATATACGACAAAAAGGAACGGGTGTAGATCAAGATTTAACTAAACTTGTCGATGTGGTCGCATGAAGTCCTTGAGCACTTGGTGCATCAGTTAGATACCTGGCCACCGACGCATCTGATCTCCATCTCCCTTTTGCTTTAACTTCCTCGAAAGACAAACCGCTTGCTCTTAGCGCGTTCGCTGCACCTCTTCGAAGTGCGTGGTGTGTTGCGCCTTCAACTCCGGCATTCTTCAGCGTCTCCTTTGTCACCTTTGAAATGGCAGAAGGCGACAGCTTTTCTCGATTGTTGAGATTGAAAAAAATATAGTCGCTTTTGAACGCTGGCTCAGAGCATCTGACTCTCCATCTTGACAAAAGGATGTCCAGATCCGTTCCATCTTTGTATTCGACAAATGTTGAACGTCCTTGTGCCAGTTGGTCGTTTTTTGCGTGCCTAACGCGGATCTCCAGTACGTCGCCTTCTCTCTTCAGGTCGGTCCACTTTATTTCGGCGGCTTCTGAAGCTCGCAGAAGTGCTGTCCAAGAAATGAGCGTAATCAGGGCATTTCTTTCCGACTTGGGGTCTTGTACATCTACCCTTTTTACAATCTTTTCTACCTCCGTCCATGATATTTGACTCGGCTGCGTGCGACTTTCGATCTCTCTCTTTTTCATTGATTTTATCAAATCTCTAGCCAATTGTCCCCCGAAAATCGACAAATTGTTGTTTACCATTCGAAAGGCCGCAATGGCTTTGGCAATCGAACCACTGCCAACCACTTGTGATCGATGTGCTAGGTACAGCAGCAGCGATTGTTCTTCTTCCGGAAGATCCTTCTTTGCCATCCACGCTTTGCGCAGTCGATTTTCCGCTTGGTAAGCTTTCAATGTGTTCGGTGCTTTGGCGAGAAGAGCAGACTGGGCGAGAAGAGCAGCGAGGTTGCATAGTTCCGGCGACATGGCGACTTGTGTGATCCTATCGAAGAAAGCTTTCTTGGGACCTTCTGCAATTCAATTTAACATGGTTTTTATCTGTTAACGACCGCTTCCTTCCATTCTTCCCCGGGTGGGAGGGTGGGAAACCTAAACACTCGTAGAATGATGATAAATGTGCGGTGCGGTCTCTTTATTCTATATTCGCTGCGGGACCTACGGCTCTCGAAACTGCGTGTCCCTTTAATTTTCTCTGCCGGGAGTCGAGCGCGTAATTGAAAACATTTTTGCTTATGCCTAATTTTGAATCAAACTTTCTTTATTTTTATCATTTCAGTCTCAAGAAAACAAAATAATTCTCCCTCCCCTTTCGGGTCGTGAGAAAAGGTTTTCTTTGATCCTGTAATCCTTTGTAAGGATTATTCTTGGCCGCGCAATGTCTGATGGTACAGTTTTTATTCGTTTAGCGAGTAAAACAGGGTTGTGAGTGTGAACATAGGTAGAATTCGCAAAGCCCGGGGCCTAAATTGAAGCGTCTATAAACGCCAGTAGGAACGGAGATCTACAGAATTCTGATGACATTTTTTCGCTTCTTTGGGAACCAGGGCCTGGATCGATTATTTTAGTGTTTGGGTTGAAAATTTTATAGTCCCTAATCTGGTTTAGAAATCTTCCCCTCGAATCGATAAGTGCTTGATAAGAAGCATGCGAATGCCATAATGGCGTTGCTAATATTCCCGTCAGTTTATGTGTTTTAATTTCTTTCATAAGTTTTGGGACTAAATTTGGAGGTGGCACCCACCAAGAAAATCCGAGTCCTTTTGCTTTTTCGATGTTGTCGAAGACGTCGGACCCTTGCGAGCCAGGCTCAGCGAATCTGGAAAAGAAGAATTCAGCTTTCTTATTTCTTCCGTCAGCAAACCAATCACATTCTACTCTACCCCAACGTTTCTGCGCCCATTCAAAAGCCCAATTTTTTAATGACCAGTCATCATAATCAAAGTCCCTACTGGCCGCATCTGCCTCTTTGTTATGTTCTCTGGGAATCCACAAAAATTTAGCTGGTCCAATTGTTTCTAGGCATTTCCAGATGTTATTAGCTATACTTTGTAAATTTCTTTTCATGGAGCCTTTTCTCAAAATTATCACTGCTGTTTGACTGTCGGAGTGAATCAAAATTGCACCTTTTTGGGATTTTGAAATTCTAAATACTGCTAGTTCGACTGCTTTTAACTCTCTCCACGTACTAGACTCTTGGGAAAAATTATTTTCTCCTATCTCGGCTATTTTCATCAACACTTTGTTGTTTCTGTTTTTGAGGACTGCGCCCAGTCCTTCGCTTGAAGCGTCCGTGAAAAGGTAAAAATCCGGATCAAAATATTCATCCATTTTTCTGACTAACTCTCGATTTTCTAGTTTTTGTATCCAATATTCAATTTCTTCTTTCTCACCTTCCGATAGTTCCACCTCTGCCTTTTCGCTCGCTCCTGCTCTTTGAGCTTGTGCCACCATGGATGACGTGTTTCTTTGCCGTGCAATAGCCGTTTCGCCTGCAACAATCATCATGGATGATAAATAACCGCAAAGTTTCTGACGATCCAGGATCGACGGAGCCAGGCTCTTTCTCATTCTTTCTAACTGCATTCTCAGAGAATGTTCTCTTTTTTCCGTTAATCTGACATTTCTTGCGACCAGGTCGCCTTCAACTCCTAACCAAGTGAACCGTTCACTTGGAGTCCAACAAGACTTATCTTCCGCTACACACACGCCTGCCTCTCTTAGATCGTTTCTCACTATTTTAACCGCTCTTAATGCGTCTTCTAAATTTTCTGCAAGAATAAGGCCATCATCGAGGTACAAGAAAATTATTATCCCCATTTTTCGCCATTTTCCTACAAGTGGTCGGAATAATTTAGTGAAAACCCACGGGGCTTCGGCTAATCCAAACGGTAACGCATTAAATTTGTAGAACGGAGGGGCCGGCGGGTCAGAGAGCGAAAATGCCAGAAAGTTTGTTGACTCTTCCGCGACTCTCACGTGATGATATCCGCTGCGGAAATCGAAAGTGGTCGCGAAGCGCGCTCTTTGCAAAAAAGGCCAAACCGTTCGCCAGTCTTCTTGTTTAAAATAGGGCGGCGGTACTAATTTTTTATTTAACTCCGAAAGATCCAGGATCAGTCTTTTCTTACCTGCCGTGCCTATGGCTACATGCAATGGAGAAATGGTTGCTGGCTCGTTGGTCCTCACGACCGTCCCCACCTCCACGAGTTTATTGAGCTCTGCAATTACAAATTCAAAATTATTCTTAGCCGAGTTTCTCATTCCTTGTGGTTCCGGAAGCACCGTGTTTTCCGGAACGTTAATTACCAAACCTTTTTTAATTATACTCAGTATCCATTTGTTTTGTGTCAGCTGTGACCAAAACTGGAATTTTTCCGACAGTCTGTTCGGAAAAACAATACCTTTGTTTGCAGTGTGCTGCAAAGTGACCCGTTCTGTGACAGTTGAAGCATCTTTGAGGAGATTTTCCATAAGACTGCTCCACGCTTTGTGATCTTGGACCGCCGGTTCTCTTCTGGGTGTTGAAACCGTAGTTATCGCGGACTCTTTCCGGTCCTTGGAAAGAGCCCGCTGCACGAAACCACTGGTGACCATTAGGCTGACGGTAACGTGGCTTTTGATTGTCCTCTGCCGCCAGTTGGGTCATCATCGCCAGCATCCGCGCTGAATCCGTCGCCGTCGTCCCACCAGCCAAGGCCGAAATGGCTTCCAGTTTCTCGACGGTTCGGAGAGCTCCTGGATTTTTGTCAAGCAGGACGAGTTCCGAATTTCGCCTTCTGATCATCTCGATCGTCTCTTTTACCGCGGCTATCATCTTAGCCTGGTCCTGATCTTCGAGCGCCTCTTTTAACTTGTTCAATATTTTTATATTGAGCTCCGCTTGTACTTGGAGTCCCTTTTGGGAGAGTTCTGGCGCTTTTTCTTCAGTTCTTCTTGCCATTGCTTGAAGATCTGGCCGACATAACTCTATCAGCTGGGATTTGAACAAGGCCACTTGTTCGGCCGTGAAGATTGGTGGTGCGCTGCTCGCCGATTCGTTCGCCTCCTCTTGATTGCTCATGACTGTAAATTATATAATACAGCCTGTTCTAGCGATAATTACCTGTTTTTAACGTCGATATAGCGATGAAAAACAAAAATTTCACGTCAGAATTACAGAAATACAGCGTTTTACCACCTAAACACTCGTAGAATGATGATAAATGTGCGGTGCGGTCTCTTTATTCTATATTCGCTGCGGGACCTACGGCTCTCGAAACTGCGTGTCCCTTTAATTTTCTCTGCCGGGAGTCGAGCGCGTAATTGAAAACATTTTTGCTTATGCCTAATTTTGAATCAAACTTTCTTTATTTTTATCATTTCAGTCTCAAGAAAACAAAATAATTCATTAGAGTGAATCCATCGTCGTGATTCAGCCATGTCGTTTCTCTGCGTCTCCACAGCGTAGAGCGTGAAAAACGGAGACGCAGAGAGGGAGGGACACAATTCGCGAAAATTAGCAAGAAGCTCGTTTAAAAAAACGACACCACACATCAAATCTATTTCCAAACATTGAATGCACATATTATAAATAGAGTCTGGCTCCATAAACTCATAAAGCTAGTGTCAACGAATGACGAAACCGTCGCGGTCAAACCTATAAAACGGGCCTTTGCCAGGCCTTATCAAAAGGCCCAACACGTTATCAGCACCGCTTCTCGACAGTCTCCTCCTCCCACCATTTTCATTCCACTCATTACTGCACAAAATTGTGTTGCTCTTTTGCTCCGTAAAGCATGGATTTGGAGGTTCTCAAATGGATTTTGCTCGGCACAATGGCCCTTATGACCATTATTTTTGGCCTTTTGCCTATGAAGGTACCTTCTTTGTGATTTCTAGCCAATATTCAAATTCAATTTCAATAATTTCAGTTAATCGACTACCTGAATAACACAAATTCGACGATGCACAAACACTCTTCTCTGCTCCTTTCGCTCTTTTCGTGTTTTGCCGGCGGCGTTTTTCTGTCCGTCTGCTTTTTGGACATGTTGCCCGATGCTCTGTGAGTTTTTATCAGTTTGACTACGAATAATTAGTAGCTTTTCAAAAACTGAACATTTGAGAGTCTAGTTGGGACGTTTGCAAGTCTAATCAAAATACTTTTGAATCAAATTTGAAAAATTTTCGTATCTTATTAGGAAATTTAATGATTTTATTCAAATAATTTTTGAGTTTATTTACAATTAGAAATAAGTATTTTCAATCTAACTTACAATTTTGAATTTAAATGCGCAAAAATAACATTTGAAGTTTTCTGCAATTTTTCGACAAATATGGTGCATTGCGGACTTTGCACCAGATTTGACGACAATTAATAATTTTTGAAAGATTTTTCCATTTTTTCATCATAAAACCGAGAAAACTCCTTTTTTAATAGGATAATTAAGTTTTGGGCAAATTGTCGTCAAATATAGTTCATTGCGGATTTTGCACCAGATTTGACGGCAATTCCCACTTTTTAAACATTTTTCTTTTTTTTATCATAAAACCGAGAAAACACCGTTTTAATAAGTAAATTAAGTTTTTTGCAATTTGTCGTCAAATATAGTACATTGCGGACTTTGCACTAGATTTTACGACAATTCGCAATTTTTGAAATATTTTTTCCTTTTTTTAAAAATCATATTGTGAAAACAAAACAATTGCCACGCGGTGTTTGCGTACTTTTGAAATTCAAACGGCAATGAAAGAAATAGCCTGGCAAATGAAGAGATTTGTTCCCATTTTCATTTAAATTTTAAAAGTACGCAAACACCGCGTTTCAATTTTTTTTGTTTTCACAATGAAACCGAGAAAACACCTTGGGAAAATTAAGTTTTTAAGACCCTGACAAAACCGCCGAAAAGTTTCAAGTCTGCGGCGCACGTTTTCCTGTATTTTCAACATTTCCAGTACAAAATTTCGTGCAGCAGGTTTCGTTTTTTTCCTTGTTTAATTGAAGTTAGACAGTTAGACAAAACGAGACACTGGGGATACCAAGATACGCACAGACAACAAAAATCGAAACGCGTAACTCATTTTTTTTAACGTTCAGAGAATCCTGGGAAGCGGTTCGCCGTGAAACCAACTTCACCAGCGACTACCCATTCGTCCAGCTCTTTGCCCTATGCGGCTTCTTCTTCGTCTACCTGACAGAAGAACTGTCGAACGTGATCTGCCACGTGGGACACGGACACTCCCACTCGAACGAGCCAATGATGGAGTCCAATGTGACATTTCCGCGCGCCCGTCTAGCCACAGTGGGCAGCATTTTCAACGTGGAAGGCAATTTGGTGCAACCGTGTAAACGGTCTCTTCAGGTGTGCCTATTTTGTCGTAAAACTCGGTGTTTGGTCTGCAGACAGTCTACTCGACGCGCGTATTCTTTGTTCCCATCTATTCATAATTTCGACGAAATGCATAAATGCATGCACGACAGTTCTAAAATTAAGTAGCCGGCAGGAAGGAAGAATTGAAAGAGTGTGCGAATTTTGACACTATCTTTCTCATTTTTTTCCGCTTTTCTTGCCCGAAATGCGTGTGAAAACGGCTGATAAGCGAAAAGGTTCACCGTGATAACGTGACTACGTTTCGTGCAAAACCCCAGGGAATTTTTAAAAATTATTTTGAAGGCTTAAAATTGATGGGAAGGATTAGTAATTTGTGTGAGTGGTGCTACTTTGGAATAGAACTGTTCGGAATAGAACTGCCTAAAATGGAGCTGTCAACCTGAAAAGCTAGAGCAGCTCAAATAAGCATTCCGGTCTACCTGGTGAGTCATTGGGTTCAATTTCGCGCATTTGTGTTTCAGGCAGTTCTATTTTGAACCGTTCCATTCCAAAGGGTTATCAATTCAATATTCTTGCCGGCTACATAAGCAGTTGCGAAACTCCGCCCCCTCAGGTTTTTAAACTAAACGTAGTGCAAAAATGTGAGCGGGTGTGTCGTCTCATTATGTATGCGTCTGTTATAAAACTTGCGGGGTGTTTAAACATTCAATGGATATTAGCACGGTGCAAGTGCGCTCAAAACATCATATCTGACGCGCAATATGAGCAATTTTTCATTTTCGTTGCTTAACATGAATTTTTGACGCGCAAAACCAACAAAAATTACGTACCATCCGTTCTATTTCAAAAGAAGATGCACCTTTTTTTAATAAGAAATTCAATTTTTCACAAAATGCGCGTCAAATAGTGGGTATTGTCCGCAAACACTGAGACCCCACGAAAAGGGGGGAAAGTGTTGAAATGTGGGAACGAAAAGGGGGGAAAATGGGCGGGGCCTAATTTTTTTTGGATTTTTTTTCGAAGGAATCGATCATTTTCGTTTCAAAAAAATTAAAGAAGCCCAATTTGAACATAAAACTATTATTAGAAAAAATGTCGCAAGAGTTTGCGGCACTTTTGCGGTTGGCTCCGCCCATTTTCCCCCCTTTTCGTTCCCACATTTCAACACTTTCCCCCCTTTTCGTGGGGTCTCCAAACACTAGTGCATCGTATTTTACGCGCATTTATCATTTTTCCTCAATTTTTTTCATTAATTTTGCTGAATTTGTGAAGCGGAAGACTTGATTTTGATAGTAAAAATTTATAAACCAATGCGCGTCTAATTATGTGTTTTGTACGCAAACACCTGCGTATCATACAGTAGCGGCCACTGAAATATCCCCTTTTGGTTTTTCAGCTATAACTTTTTTTAGAGAAGAGCTAGGAACTTGAGGTCAACTGTGAAAATGTTCTAAAATAAGCCAGAAATATGATCCAGTTTAGCTTTTACCGTTAAAAATTTGTTTTTTTCTGAAAAATCAAAAAATTCGATTTTTCGACTTTTAACAAAAACCCGGTTATTGAGATTTCACCCGGGAAACGACTTATAAATGATGTAATACGCGATAGAAACAGTTTCAAACTGATCAATACTTAGTTGCAAACCCTCGAGAATCGATAACAGCTTGAAATCTTCTTGGCATCAACTGGATCAACTGGATGTGGAATCTGAGCCCACGCAGTCTGCAACTAAGAGAATTTTTCGTCGGCACTTCGAGCACGAATGCCGGAAACGCGTTTCTCAAGCTCTTCCCACAAGTGCTCAGGGGCTCTGGCTGGGCGACTCCATTACGATCACACGGTTGGGGGCGAACCAATTAAAAAAAAAGATACTGATGGTTTGAGACATTTCACTCTCTATGATGTGATTGGACGTGTGTTTCGGGTCACAATCTTGCTGAAACGAGTAACGAAGTCTTGGGGAGGCACGAGCAAACGGGAGCATTACATTTTGCAAGATATGTTCGTACACAAAGCGATTCATGTTGCCTCGGATGCGGTGTAGAGGTCCGACCCCATAGCAGCTGAACAGGACCATACCATCACGTTGCCGCCACTATGTTTTACGGTCGGAGTTTGGTATTTTGAGTTGAATCTGGTCCCTACTGGTCGTTTCGCACAAGAAATTCCATCCAAACCAAATAACATGAACTTTCTCTCATCACTCTACAAAACTCGTTCCCACTGACTTTGAGTCCAGTTGAGATGAGCTCGCGCCCAGGCCACACGAGCTGCTCTATTGCGGTCAGAGATGTACGGCTTCTTTACAGGTCTTTTGCCAAACATTCCAGCATCGTTTAGGCGCCGTCGGATCGTTCTGACGCTTGCCACAGGTGATCCACGGGGAGAAACCTGATCGAGGACTTCGGGGGCACTGAGCCTGTGGTTGCTTCTAGATGCGCGTACGATGTTTCTGTCTGTTTGATGGTTTGTAACTGGAGCCCGTGAGTGTCTTCTCTTCCCTGGTTGTCCATTTTGAGCTCTCCAGCGCTTTAAAAATTTTCCAAATGTGGAACGATCGACTTTGAACTGCTCAGCAAGTTGCCTGAGAGTTCGTCCCTGCTCGCGCCCTCTAGCAATTGCAAATCGCTGGTTAGTGGTCAAATTAACTTTTCCTTCAGTTTTTGTCATTATCTAAATGAATAGATATTGAAGACTCAGGAAAAATATTGGAGTTGTAGCTTTTTAAAAAAATAGAAAAAACGATCAAAATCGTGAAAATGGAATAAAAAAATTAGAAAAACTTTTATTGGTAAAAGCTAAACTGGATCATATTTCTGGCTTATTTTGGAACATTTTCACAGTTGACCTCAAGTTCCTAGCTCTTCTTTAAAAAAAGTTATAGCTGAAAAACCAAAAGGGGATATTTCAGTGGCCGCTACTGTATCTTACGCGCATTAACCTTTTTTTCAGCAATTTTCAGTTAAATTTGCTGATTTTGGAACAGAAGAAACGCAATTTTGATAGGGAATTTTTGGGAACATACAAATGCGCGTAAAATACGATGCACTGGTGTTTGCGTACAACACACATCATTTGACGCGCATTAGTTTATTTTTTTTTTGCTAATTTTCCACACTCTATTAAAATTGAGCTGTTTTTCCCAATAAAATATTATCAATTCAATATTCTTGCCGGCTACAGTAAGCAGTGGCGCGAAACATCGAGGCTCCGCCCCATCAGGTCTTTTCAACTGAAATCAACTGAATTCAACTGAACGTAGATCAAAAAATGTGAGCGGGTGTGTCGCCCCTAGGCATTCCATGCGGGAAAAATTTTGACCGCCCGGCCCACCCGTTGCCCGCGACCACCCGTCGACCGTCCGCATTTTGCCCGCATGCATTTGCACGTCACCGTGTTTGCGGACTTTTGCGATTTCGACAGAAAAAATTTATAATTGAAACAAAACAAAAATAAAATTAATAAAACGAATTTATTATTCAAAATCCTACAAATCAAATATAAATTCTCTGTAAAAACTCTTCCGAAATGGGAAAAGGCTCTATTGCGGATCGATTCATTCGATAAATATAACGCATATTTAAAAACCTTCATCAACTTTCGCGAGATGAGAAAAAAAAATTGATTTTTTTTCACGAAAGATTCCAACGGATTTATTGATCTCCCGGCAATTGAAATTAATATATTAACATGAAATTAACGTTTTATACTCTGCCATTTTTGTGTGATTTGTTACTCTCGGTCACCGTAAAAGTGAGAACTCAAATAAGCACAATTTTACAAACCATACAATAATTGCAAACATGGAATCACAGAACGGGGACTATCGGCAATTGCACTACTCGGATTGCGCTAAAAACTTTTCAACTATCGATCGGATGCGGTACAGATCGTAGAAATGTCAGTTTTAAACATGAGTATCATTTTCGGGTTTCCATTGATATTGTGTTTTCAATCGACTTGCGACATGAGAACGCGAGACTCCGCCCACTTATTTGGGCGCGACCACGCGAACACAGTGATATTTGAAGAGACGCCGACAGGTAGCGCATAAATAAGTGGGCGGAGTCTCGCGTTTTCATGTCGCAAGTCGATTGAAAACACAATATGTGGAAGTATTTTTTTTAATTTCCTTCAACTTTTGTCCGTTTTCCGTCCCTTAAACAGTAGAATTCGTTGATTTCGATGACGTCCGCTAACCTTCCATTCCTAAAACAAAATCCAGCTCGTAATAAAATTTTTCAATAAGAAATTAATCGTTGAGAAACAAATAATTGCATTATTCTATTCACAAAAATAAAGAAGATCCGTTTTTTTGCTACGGTTAACTATTGGACGCAAACACCGCTACGCGCAATTGCACATGCGGGGAAAACGGACAAAGCGGGCAAACTTTGCCCGGACGGTCGGCGGGCCACCGTTTTTTGCCCACCGCTCATGGAGAGCCTAGTCGCCCCAGACATGTGTCGCTATGTCTGCGTCTATTATAAAACTTTCGCGGGCGCATGTGGTAGCCGGCAAGAATATTGAATTGATAATAAGCGTTTTTGACACGAAAATGCTAGAAAAAAAGGAAACTGCGCGTAAAATACGATGCACTGGTGTTTGCGTACAAAACACATTATTTTACGCGCACTTTCAATTTTTTTTCTACTCACCATCAAAATGGAGCTCTCCGCGTATCAAAATGAGCAAATTTAACAAAAAAAAAAAATGCAGAAAAACGGTAAATGGGCGTAAAATATGATGTATTTGTGTTTGCAGACAATACACAGTATTTGACGCGCATTTTTTATATTATTTTTTTTGCTAATTTTTAACACTATCAAAATTGAGCTGCTTTCGCCTAACAAAATGAGCGTTTTCAACGAAAATTTGCAAAAAAAAGGTAAATGCGCGTAAAATATGATGCAAGAGTGTTTGCGGACCATACACATCCTTTGACGCACATTTTTTTTCGATTTTCTATCAAAATGGAGCTTTTCGATAACAAAATAAGCTGTGTTTTTAATGAAAAAACACAAAGCCGAAGAAGACAAAAACGGGGAACATGCTCCGCCTCCTTTTTGCAAGGGTCCGGCACTGTTTTTTCTGCATTCTACAGCCATTCTTTACAGAAATGGTGCCGCGGACTTGCAAAGGGTGGGGCTTCTTTCACGGTTTGGTAAATGTCTAATTTTCTGGATTTTTGCGCGTCAAGTTTTGGGTTTTGTACGCTGACACCATTACATTCACATTTTTTAGAGTAAAATCCTTAATTTTTCCTCAATCCCCCAATTTTCAGGACTACGATGAAGACGGCGAGGCGCCAATTCGCCAATCGATAATCTTCACGTCGGCCTTCATCCTCCACGTCTTCTTCGAGTGTTTCGCATTCGGTGTCCAAGAAGACACCGTCTCGATCACATCACTCTTCCTCGGAATCGCCCTGCACAAAGCCATCGTAATGTTCTCGTTGGGCATGAAATTGACGAGAAGCCATCCGGAAAGACGATACGTTGTCGTCATTCTGATTGTCGTGTTGGCGGTGTTTAACGTGATTGGCGGATCGTGCGGCATTCTTATTGAGAGCTCGAATATGAATCAGACGCCAAAAGACACGTGTACGGCTGTGTTGACGAGCTTCTCGTTGGGCACTTTTATTTATATTAGCTTTTTTGAGGTGAGCGCTTTATTTTTGCGAAACTTTGTAGAACGCTCTGCACTGTGGAGACGCAGAGAATTGCTCTAACTCGATTTTCTTCCAGATGCTCGCCCCAGAACGCGCCAACAATCACTCAAATATGCTCCAATGGCTCGCCAGTGTCGCCGGTTGTGCTCTCCTGGCCGCCAACATGATTTGGGCTAGTTGAATGTCTATTTCATTGTGTTCTCAAAGAAGTTGCATCATGAAAACAGGAATCCGCAAACACCGTTTTGCCTGCGTCTCTTCGCGCACAAAAAAGGTGGGCGGGGTTTCATTTTTTCGTGATGCAACTCGATTGAAAGCACAATTTTTAAAATACTCTTTATCATCTTGCATATTACTCAATTTGTACTGGTAGTTGTTATTTTTGTACTTGACAATGATATCTAATGATAAACTTTTTATATTTTGTTTTCTTTTTCAGCTTTTTGTCTATCTGTATGTCTATACAACTTGTTGAAGCCAATTTTGGCTATTTTCGACTATCTTGGTGATAAAAAGAATGCCTACTCGTTTCTAGACCATAAATAATGAGCAGCGACTAACTTTTGCAAATATTGGATTTCTAGGCCATCACATTTTTTGAGTAAATTTTGACAATATTTAGCTGATTTTTTAACTTTCTTTCCAGAAAAACTAGCGGAATTATAAGGTTTTTGACTCAAATACCAAAAAAAAATCTTTAGCAGGGACTAGTTTTTGGGAAACTTGGATTTCTAGGCCACCACATTTTTTCGATTGTTCTTGACAATATTTAGCAGGTTTTTTTCATGCGTTTTCATGGAAGATAGTGAAAACATTGACTTCTTCACTCCAAAAATGCTAAAAATATAATCAGGGACTAGTTTTTGCAAAATTTGAATTTCTAGGCCATCACATTTTTCTTGTATGATTTTTCACAAAATTTTGAAGATTTTTAATGCTTTTTTATGGAAAGTAGTGAAAATATTATTTTTTTGACTCCAAAAAAAGCTAAAAATATGAGAACGGCCTAACTTTTGCAAAATTTGGATTTCTAGGCCCCCATTTTTTTGATGGATTTTCACGTTGTTCTGCTGACTTGTTATGCGTTTTTCATGAAAAAAAAGTAAAGATATCAATGTTTTAGATTCAAAAACTGCTAAAAAAATAGTAACGGGGACTAACTTTTGAAAAATTTGGATTCCTAGGCCATTTTTTACATGGTCTCTCACGAAACCGGGCTAGTTTTTAATGTTTTTTTAAAGGGAAAATAGCGGAAATATTAGGTTTTTGACTGAAAAACTACCAAAAATAGGATCATGACCTGACTTTTGCCAATTATGGATTTCTAGGCCATCGATTTTTTTCACCGATTTTTTAAATTTTCGCAGATTTTTAATTTTTTTTTTTACCAGGAAAAAACGGAAATATCTAGTTTTCGACTGAAAAACTTTCAAAAAATATGATAATGGCCTAACTTCAAAATTTTTGATGTATTTAGACAATCTTTAGTAGATTTTTAATGTTTTTTTCCTGGAAAAAATAGCGCAAAATATTAGATTTTTTGCTCAAAAAATTCAAAAAAATATGAGCATGGACTAACTTTTGCAAAATTTGGGTTCCTAGGCCACCCTATTTTTCGCATGGTTTTTGACTCAATTAGGCTAGTTTTTAATGCTTTTTTATAGGAAGTAGGGAAAATGTTGAGTTTTTGAGACAAAAATTGCAAAAAAATTTATTAAATTTTCAAATATACACGTGTCAATAAAGAAGTTGTTTTTTCTAAGGAAACAAATACAAATAAAATAGATGAGAAAGCCCCCGAAATTGACGTTTGGAACCGGAAAACAATGTACATACATGGATTAAAATATTGGGAAAAAAAAAATCAATAAACATGAGAAAAAAGGTACCTGTTAATCATTTGTTGTTGTGTTTTTTTTTTGTTTTCTCAGAAATGATTATGCTCTTTTGATTAACAATAAAAAATCTATTTCGCGCTCCACTGCCACTTCTAGCACCTCTGCGTCTCCATTTTGGCAGCTAAACTGATGCTCTGCGCTGTGGAGACGCAGAGAAGGCTCTGGCACGCCGTGCAGAGAAGTTAGACAGTTCGACAAAACCGAACCTAATGCCATCCACCATTCGGATCCAACGTATAACTCGGCGATCCAGACCTCTGGCTACTGATGCTAGTGGGTGATAGCTGATCGCGTGGTGACAGACAGTTTGCCGGCGACACTGGCCGGCTCATAAGAGCCGGAGGTGATGGGGAAATTGTCAGCGAATTGCGATCGGCCAGTATTCGGTATAAGGCGTTGAGCGTTTTCGCGCTAGAGTCCACTTTTCGGTCCAATGACGTCATCTGGAAGTTTTGAATGGTTATAATAAAGCGTTAGGGGTGGGGGTAACCTGCAGTTCGAGCCGTGATAATCGTGAGCCAATGGTGATCGGATGGCCTTTACGAGACCCTTTTCCGTCGTATTGACCGGGTTTGCCGAGCGTTTGGTCGAGCCTGGAAAACGAGAAGTTTAAAGGGAGTTTTTGGCAATGTGTCCATAAGCTACCGGTTAGCTGCCCACTAACTGTCATTAGCTGACCATAAACTGCCCACTAAATTCCCACTAGCTGCCCATTTACTAGCCTTAAAATGTGATTTTTTAAGTGCCCCAATGTCAAAATTTGTCAAAATCTATCAAAAAAAGTGATGGCCTAGAATTCCAAAGTTTGCAAAAGTTAGGCCATCCTCATATTTTTGAGCAGTTTTCGATTCAAAGATGTATTATTTTTACTATTTTTCATGGAAAAACCATAAAAAATCTGCTAAACATGGTCAAAAGCTATTTAAAAAGTGATGACCTAGAAATCCAAATTTTGCAAAAGTTCGGCCATGTTCTTGTTTTTGAGTAAATACTTAATAATTTTCGTATTTTTCATGGAAAAACCATAAAAAATTTGCTAAACCTGGTCAAAACCGATTAAAAAGTGGTGGCCTAGAAATCCAAACTTTGCAAAAGTTCGGCCATGCTTATATTTTTGAGCAAATTTCGATTCAAAAATGTATTATTTTCACTATTTTCCATGAAAAAACTATAAAAATCTGTTAACATGGCCAAAACCGATGAAAAAAGTGGTGGCCTAGAAATCCAAACTTTGCAAAAGTTAGGCCCTACTCTTTTTTTTTGAGCAGTTTTCGATTCAACGATGTATTATTTTTACTATTTTTCATAGAAAAAAAAACCATCGAAAGTATGGTAAATATTTTCATCAGGGACTAGTTTTTACAAAATTTGGATTTCTGGTCCACCACTTTTTTTTAATGAATTTTGACAATATTTAAGAGATTATTTCGGTTTTTCCATGGAAAACAGTAAAAAAGTTACATTTTTTGACACAAAAACTGCTAAAAAATGATCAGGGACTAATTTTTGCAAAATTTGGGTTTCTAGGCCACCACTTGTTTTTAATGATTTTTGACAATAATTAGCAAAAAATTACTGTAGCTTTGAGAAAAATACTGGCTCCACGCTCCACCGATGACGAAATGCGTTTCGGTGTCTGCGTATATTGGTTTTTTTGTATCAATGTCTCGTTTCGTCTAACTGTCTAATTTTTCTTTAACTTTTGAAGGACTGAATGGAGGGCGAACAGTTTTTGCATGTTTTAAATCGTTTTTAAACGTTTTTTGGTCAGAAGTACAAAATGTGACGAACCCGGTGAAAAATTATCAAAAAACATGGGATCAAGCTCCGCCCCTTTTGCCAGACTTCTGATGACGCGCTCTAAAAGGGGCTGAATATCTCACCTTCTCTGCAGCTCCTTAATCCGCACCATCATGTTCAAGTGTCCCTGCGAATACTGCTCAATGACATCCCGTACATCGTACGGTTTCCGTGCCTGTTGAAATCGCCTCCGTGCCACAAAGTATTTCACTTTTCGGATCGCTCGAATCGCATTCCGATGCGCTTCGGTGAGCTCGCACACGTGACTGATATGTCCTCCTTGAAGAGCTGTCGGCGTGTTCGCCTCTTCCGTCTCATACTCGATTTCAATGTCGGTGGTTCGTCTGTAGAGACGTCGCTCGTCGTCAGTGTCAGAGTTGCGTTCCTGGCGGGTGAGACGTTCTTGGTGGAGCTCGCCGAGCTCCACGTCGTGTGACGCCGGTGAGTTTTTGCGGCGGAATGTGTTCACCAGGCTGGATCTGTAATTATTATTTAGGATTGCCCAAAACTCTATTATTTGGCTGCATACACGGTGTGCTAGAATCGCATGTCTGCGTCTCCACAGTGCAGATCATCGGAAAGGCGTTATGCCAATTTTAACTAAACGCGTGCGAAAATGGAGACGCAGATACGCGAGAGATTGAAAAATCGCTTTTAAGAACGTAGTGCTGAACACGCTGTGATGTACAATCGGACACAGCTGAAAAGAGTGTGACCGTAATCTAAACTTCTTATTTTTACTCTCCTTTTCTCGTTAAAATGTTTAATGAATTACGGTAAAACTCATTTCAGCTTTGTCTGATCGTGCTGGTTTTATTCGTGGAGTTGAAACAATTTTCTGTATTTTCAAGGCCCCAGCTCGTTAAAAAAATCGATTTTTTCGCTAAAAATCGCTCTAATTTTAACCGCTGTAATTAGGGCGCACAATTACGGATTTTTACCATATTCAGTAGATTTTAAATATTGTTTTTCGTAGAAAATAGTAAAAAATATCAAGTTTTCACCTCAAAAACTGCTAAATATATGAGCAGGGACTAGCTTTTGCAAAATTTGGGTTTCTAGGCCATCACAATTTTTTTTCTGTATTTTGACAATCTTTAGTAGATTTTTAATGTTTTTTTCCTGGAAAAATAGCGAAAAAATTAGATTTTTGACTCAAAAACTGGAAAAAAAAATACCATGGCCTAACTTTTGCAAAATTTGGATTCCTAGGCCATCACATTTTTTCGATGGTTTTTGACGAAATTGGGCTAGTTTTTAAAGTGTTTTTTATGGAAAACAGGGAAAAAATCAATAGTTTTATGAAAAATGTGAACAAAAAAAAAGAGCATGGCCTAACTTTTGCAAAATTTGGATTTCTAGGCCATCACGATTTTTTTTTAATGGTTTTTGACGAAATTGGGCTAGTTTTTAAAGTTTTTTTTATGGAAAACAGGAAAAAAATCAATAGTTTTATGAAAAATGTCAAAAAAAAAATAAGAGCATGGCCTAACTTTTGCAAATTTTGGATTTCTAGGCCGCAATTTTTTTTTAATAAATTTAAACAATTTTAACTGATTTTTCATGCTTTTTTGCATGAAAAGTGATTAAAAATAGCGATTTGAGTCCAAAACGGCCAAAAATAAAAACAGGGACTAGCTTCTGCAAAATTTGGGTCTCTAGGCCAATACATTTTTTAAACGGCTTTTGATAATATTTAGCAGATTTTTGTCCTTTTTCCATGAAAAACATTCGAAATATTCAGTTTTTGCCTCAAAAACTGCTGAAAATATGAGCAGGGACTAGTTTTTGCAAAATTTGGGTTTCTAGGCCACCAATTTTGTTTTGATGGATTTTGACAATTTTTGGCAGTTTTTTAAATTATGGAAAATGTACCACGAATATTTTCTTTTAAAAATTGACTTACTGTTTCTTAAACAGCTGCCTTTTGCGAGTCACACTGTTCGCATCGCCGCCACCTTTTCCTCCCTTCCCATGCGCCCCACCATTGTGCATTTCTCTCGTCTCACGAGCCAACGGATCCACATGTGCATTCCACGTGGCCGACACCCTCTTCTCAGCGGCGTGACACCTCCACAGACACTGGATGAGTGTCGCGGCGGCGGGAATTTGGCGATTGAAATGCTTCTGTCGTTGCTTTTGTTGCACTTTTAACGCGAACCCAGAGCCGAGAATTCCGGCGGGTAGCGCAAAAAAGCTGATGGCAAAGATTGAGAAGCAGGAGGCAACAATTCGACCGGTCCACGTCTGCGGAACGACATCTCCGTAACCAATGGTTGTCATTGTGATTACGCCCCACCAGAGAGCGTCAGCATAGGAGGTGAACGCCTGGCGTCCGTCGATGCCCACGTGGTCTTTTTCGGCGAGATAGACAAAGTAGCTGGAGAAGATGAGACCGAGGAAGCCAATGTAGAGGGTGGTGATGAGCTCTTGACGGTGGATGAAGACTACCGAGCCGAGAAGGCGCCTAAAAATAGTTTTTTACTTAAAAACATTCAAATAAGGTGCCAAA
This sequence comes from Caenorhabditis japonica, assembly GCA_963572235.1. Classification (NCBI taxonomy): domain Eukaryota; kingdom Metazoa; phylum Nematoda; class Chromadorea; order Rhabditida; family Rhabditidae; genus Caenorhabditis; species Caenorhabditis japonica. The sequence continues at coordinate 16,032,779 of OY754343.1, read as the reverse complement.
TTTTATCTTGAAGAGACGCAGGCATCAAAATAAGACACACTGCTTACTGTAACCGGCAAGAAAAATGCAAACACGCCCTATCGCATTCTCTGCATCTCCACAGTGCAGAGCGTTATGTCCTATCGCATTCTCTGCGCCTCCACAGTGCAGAGCGTTCTGTTCTATCACATTCTCTGCGTCTCCACAGCGCAGAGCATTCTGTCCTATCGCATTCTCTGCGTCTCCTCAGTGCAGAGCGTTATGTCCTATAGCATTCTCTGCGTCTCCTCAGTGCAGAGCGTTATGTCCTATCGCATTCTCTGCGCCTCCACAGTGCAGAGCGTTCTGTTCTATCACATTCTCTGCGTCTCCACAGCGCAGAGCATTCTGTCCTATCGCATTCTCTGCGTCTCCTCAGTGCAGAGCGTTATGTCCTATAGCATTCTCTGCGTCTCCTCAGTGCAGAGCGTTATGTCCTATCGCATTCTCTGCGCCTCCACAGTGCAGAGCGTTCTGTTCTATCACATTCTCTGCGTCTCCACAGCGCAGAGCATTCTGTCCTATCGCATTCTCTGCGTCTCCTCAGTGCAGAGCGTTATGTCCTATAGCATTCTCTGCGTCTCCTCAGTGCAGAGCGTTATGTCCTATCGCATTCTCTGCGCCTCCACAGTGCAGAGCGTTCTGTTCTATCACATTCTCTGCGTCTCCACAGCGCAGAGCGTTCTGTTCTATCGCATTCCCTGCGTCTCCACAGCGCAGAGCAGTTTTGCCAAAAAATTAGCAATTGTTTAAAAATTTTCAACAAAAACATTAAAAAATTTAAAAACCTCCAAAAGGAGTACACGAGGTGTGGCCGGCAATTCATGCTCTTTGCTTTGGATCAGAAACTCGAAAAACCAATAATTTTTGGTAAAACGGCAAAACGAAGACCTCGTGTACTCCTTTTGGACGATTTCAAATGGTTTTTGTTGAAAAATTCCTCAAAAACCTGGCAAAAAAGCGCCGTGCGGCTTACCATGTTCCTCCCTGCCGATCCACGTGAAGCATTCTCAAGATTTGCAAGAATCGGATGCCTCGAATGGCGCTCGTAGCGAAGACTTGACCCTCGCTTCCGATGCATATCACTGTGATGCTGGCAAGCACTACGCACAGGTCTGAAAATCAGCGAATGGGCCGTTTTTTGGCTATTTTATGTCCAAAAACTGGAAAAATCGGTGAAAAGTATCAAGTGTTTTGAATTAAATGCACGCGCTGCGGTCGCGTCGTGTGTCAACGCTTTTTTCGTCTCCGTTTCGTCTCGTCGCTTACATGCTAACTGTCTCTAAAGGGCAGTTTGCTGCCCACTCCATCGAACACAATCTTGGCATTGTGCCAAATTATGAAAATTGAGACGCAGACAAGAGACAGCGTTGCCACCCAACCGCAGCGTGTTGGGCATTGGCGTGAAACAAGCCTGTGGGTGGGTCTCGCCACGAAATGAAATGCACGGAGCTTGTTGTGTCGAAAAATCCCTTACCAATAAAAGAGATAGGCTTCCTTGCGAATTTGAGTCTGCCCCAAAATCCAATATATTTAGATCTACATCCGGCGGACCACAGCCGGATAATGTACTCGATGGCGAAGAATATTACTAGAAAGATTTCCTGGAATTAGTCTATGTAAAATACCGTAAAACGAACAGACTCACCAAAATATAAAGTAGCTCTGCGGCAAAATGGCTGTGCTCCTCAACTGTTGATAACACTGATAATATCAGACATATGAGGACGATGAGAAACACGGAAAAGTGATAGAGAAAGCATTTCCAGCCGGTTGGCCGTTCCAGACAATTGTAGATCAACGCGCGGTACGTCATCTTCGCCGCCTTCTTCTCTTTGATGTTACGATAGCGCGCATTGAACATCTGGAATGAGAAAATGTGACATTTTGGCTTTTTTTTTTGAATTCGCGCGTAGGATATTGTGTTTGCGGCCAATACCTTGTGTTTTACTAAAACTTGCGGATTTTCTGTGGTATATTTTTGAGATCCTCCTTGCGCAATTTCTTGCTTATCTGCCTGCGTCTCCATTTTTGTACGCGTCTAGCTAAATTAATGCTCTGCACTGTGGAGACGCAGAGAATGCGATAGAACACGTTTTCTTTTACGTAGGGTTTAGAACGCCGTGAGCCAAAAGCAAATCGGGGAATAAGCTCCACCACCTTTTTGCATTTTATAGCATGTCCTGTATTGTGAGAACAAAAAAATAGCAAAGCGGTGTTTGCGTACTTTTGAAATTCAAACAGCAATGAAAGAAAGAGTATGGCAAATGAAGAGGTTTTTCCCATTTTCGTTTGAATTTTAAAAGTACGCAAACACCGCGTTGCAACTTTTTTGTTTTCACAATACACCCAGTACTTGAAAAAGGCGGAACCTCTTCCCCGTTTTTTTTTTCGGGCTCTCAATTTTTAACTTCACCCTTTTTCAAAATTGCGAAAAAAAAACGTAAAACGATCACGAAAAATGATGATTTTCAATGTTTCCCTGCTAAAAAAATGAATCATTTTGCGAAGGCGTGCGAAAATAATTCTTTATTTTTAATCTTTTGAATAGCAGTCTGATTAGACTGATACTTTGTACATAGGTAGCTTTTGACCGGTGAAAATTTTTGGAATTTTTTGATTGAGTCGTAAAATGTGATGTTTGCAGACAGTGCACCCAATTTGACGCGCAATTTTCATTTTTCGAGATTTTGGGATTTTAGCTGATTTTTCTGTGCCGTTTAGTAGTTTTTTTTTTCGCACAAATGTCGTAAAATATGGTGTTTACAGACTTTGCACCAAATTTGATGCGAAATTTTATAACCAATGAATTTTTAAGGATTTTGTTGAACATTTTGATTTTTTTTTGCTTTTGAGCTGATTTCCGTTTGCTTTTTCATAGTTTTTCGGACAAACGCCGTAAAATATAATACCTGGTACGTAGAGCAGGATTTTTGCAGACTGTGCACTATATTTGACGCGCAATTTTTAGTTTTGAATTTTTGAGTTTTTCACCGAAAGTTTCGAGTTTTTTGGCTGTTTTTCGGCTTTTTAGCTAACCTTTCTGCGCTTTTTTGTTATTTTACGGAAAAATGTTGTAAAGTATGGTGTTTGCAGACTTTGGAGCAAATTTTACGCGCAATCTTTTTAACCATGAATTTATGAGTGTTTCAGCGAAATTTTGGAATTGTTTTGGCTTTTTTGATGATCTTTCTGTGCATTTCCGGATATTTTGGAAAAAAATGTCGTAAAACATGATGTTTGTAGACCGTGCATCAAATTTAACGAGCAAATTGTTTTCCTATGAATTTTTGAGTATTTTACCGAAAATTTCCAATTTTTACTTTAAGCTGATTTTTCTTTCCTTTTTCTAGTTTTTCAAAAATGTTGTCGTAAAATATAATGTTTGAAGACTGTGCACCAGATTTTACGCGCAAATTTTATTATTTCGAGATTTTGGGCTTATCAGCTGATTTTTTTGTGTTTTTTCGCGGACTGTGCATCAAATTTAACGCGCAAACTTTTTACTCGTGAATTTTTAAAGATTTTACCGAAATTTTTGAGTTTTTGGCTTTTGGACTGATTTTTCTGTGGGACTTCAAACTCTTAATTATCTCTGTAAGCTCTAAAACCTTCAAATATTCATTTTTGCTTTGAAAGACAAGTTTAAAGTCATAATTACCCCTTCCACAGTCTATAATTAGCTATTCAAATACATATACATACATAGAAAACGAGACTAAAAAAAAACAATTCTCAGCGCCATGGCAGCCACTATTATGTTCACGACCGAAATTCAGTTACGACGCTCCGATGTGAGACCGCGGAACATCGGAGCGTCGTTACTAAAATTTAAAAAAAATCAATAAAAACGACAAAAAAAGGGCACAAACATTTAGCGGTTACCTCCTCCAACGTGTCATAAGTTTTGCGGCGTGGCCGCTTCGGATGGAGAATATCGCGTAGCTCCCATGTGCCAACGATTAGACTGCCACGTCGATCCAACGACTTGTACATGCTTTTCCCATCTATTCACAAAAAGGCGGACGGGCGGGCGCAATTAGCAATGCATAGATGGGCGGTTGTGAGATGACCCAGTAGGTCAAAACACGGGCGGTCAGAAATGGCAGGCAGACAGACAATAGTGATGGGAAAGGGAATTGATAAACACGTTTTAAGCTTTTAAGAATTTAAAAGGCTTAAAACTTATACAAGGGTCAAAAGTTGATAAGAATGAAAAAGGCGGGCGGATTTTTTTTTTGATTTTTGAATTCTGATTCCCTACTATTGTGTTTTCAATCGATTTGCGACATGAAAACGCAAGTCTGCATTCACCGTTCTGTCTGCGTCTCTTCAAATATCAATGTGTTCGCGTGGTCGCGCACAAATAAGTGGGCGGAATCTCGCGTTCTCATGTCGCAAGTCGATTGAAAACACAATACCCTGATCTCTTGTGTATAAGTCCAATTAACTTTTTTTTAACAATTCAAATTTCTAGCCCCTGCGCGACACGCCAACCTTTGTTTCCCATTTTTTATAGTCAAAAAAAGTACAACATTTTTTTGTCCCTTTTCCCAGAAACATTTTATACCCAAAAGTACATGTGAAAAGTGCAAAAAATATTCGGATTCTGATTCCAGAATATTCTGAAAAAGGGCAAGAGAGCCTAATATTAGCTACCAAAAAACATAATTAAATTATCAGAAAAACATGTAAACTTTGCAGAAATATGCAAAATTTCCTCATTTTTGGAAGTTGTTTATCGTTTTTCGGAGCCTAGTTAATTTGTTTCTGAATCATGAAAACTCAAGATCAAACGATCAGGAATTTTGGAGGAAATTCTGCGATAAAAAAAAAAAAATGATTTTTCAGCAATTGTCGTCAAATATGATACCTGGTACGTAGAGTAAGGTGTTTGCAGACTATGCACCATATTTTACGCGCAAAGTTATTTCAGCGAATTTTTCCAGTTTTTCACGCATTTTTGGAAAAATCTCATCTTCTCAACTAAAAAAAAATTTGAAAAAAATAAAAATAAAAATTTCATTCCAAATATAAAAGAGATGTTTGCGGACTATGCACCATATTTTACGCGCAAACTTTTGATTTTCAAAAAAAATAATTTTTTAACAAGAAATGATAAAAACAAAATTTTAAAACATGAAAACACACAAATTCCATAAAAATTTCCGTAAAATACGACGCCTGATAAGTAGAGTAAGAAGTTTCTAGACAATGCACCACATTTTACGCGCAAAATGTTTCAACACTTTTTTTTGAAAACTTTCGACTTTTTCTTTTTCAATTATCGCTAATTACCTCTAATTACCTCCTGCGCAAAAACCAACGGTCTCAACGTACAATCCATGCAGATATCCAGTTTGGCGGGTGGAAAAATATAGATGTGGGCGAACGATTTCAATTTGAGCCACCACCTTTTTTCTCTCTTTTCTACTCTTTTTTTGTCAGCTTTTGCAGTGAAGAAAAGTTGATTGAGTGATAGAGAAGGAGAGATAAAATGAGCTGGGATTAGTACACACGCGGCAAGCTGAAAAGTGGGCGGAGCCTGGCAGAAAAGGAGATCAGATTCTATAAACTGGATAGATTTTTTTTAAGTAAGATGATGGAGTTTTTTGTGCAAACAAATACAGATAGTAGATCAAAAATTTGTCAATGTGGTAAAATATGATGTTTGCAGACGGTGCACCAGATTTTACGCGCAAATTACATTTTTTCGAAATTTTCGTTTTTTTTTTTCTGATCTTTTATTGCCTTTTCGTAATTAAAAATATGATGTTTTGTGTGCAGTGCAAGGTGTTTGCAGACTATGCACCAAATTTTACGCGCAAATTTTGTTTTTTCGAATTTTTACATTTTTAGTTGTTTTCGATGAGCTCATTCGCCGTTTTTCGAGTAAATTTCGTAAAAAAACATTTTAGGCGTAGAGCAAGGTGTTTGCAGACTATGCACCAAATTTTACGCGCAAAGCCATTTTAGTGAAATTTTCGAGTTTTAACGAATTTTTCGTCAATTTCTTTGTGCCTTTTCGCAAATTTTGGTCTAAATGTCGTGAAATATGAGGTTTTGTGTGTATACCACGGTATTCGCAGACTATACACAACATTTTACGCGCAAAATTTATGTCTATTTAATTATAAATATTTTACCGAAACTTTCCATTTTTTTTTGGCTTTTTAGACTTTTTCCTGCCCTTTTTTGCAATTTTTCAAAAAAAAAAGTCGTAAAATATGACGTTTGCAGACCATGCACCCAATTTTACGCGCAAATTTTTGTTTCGAATTTTTATATTTTTAATTGTTTTCGATGAGCTTATTTGCCGTTTTTCGAGTAAATTTCGTTAAAAAAAAACATTTTAGGCGTAGAACAAGGTGTTTGAAGACCATGCACCAAATTTTTTGCGCAAACATTAAATATATTTTTTTTCGAAATTTTTTAGTACACGACACCCTTAAAACCAAAATCACAAACTACCAACAGATTTATTGGAAAAAAAAATGGAGAAAAACTTCTAATCAACAGCTATATCATTCTTTTCCCTCCCTCTCAATTATGCTGGCGATGACGTCACAGGCTCGGCGCACGAAATACATATAAAAGTTGAGGAGGTGATTTTTCAATTACGCACTTTCACACGGGCCAAAAAAAGTGGAAAACGTAGGCAACTCACGTAATTTATGATGAATCATGGATGGAAATAAAAATGTGGGTACATAAATATGTGTACTAGGAATGAAATATAAATTTAGAAAAAAATAATTCTGAATAAATACATTTTTATGTTGAAAAATTGCAAATTTATTGCAAAATCACGTTTCGTGTAACGAGGCTCCAAAATTACGGAGGCACGGCGCGCGTTGTTTAAAAAAATAACCATTACGTTATTTATAGCGTTTTTTGTGATTTTTGGTATAAATCCGCAGCCGCATCGCGTTTAAAAATTTTCAATAGAGCACACTTACCTTCCCAATCCCATCGCCTGTCACCATTCCAAGCAAAAACGTCTCTGATTCGTCCTGATCTTGCGGCGAGTCGTCCACCGACGACCGCACCGACGCGCCGTTCGCCCAACCGCCCGTCGTGAGCATTCTAGAAAATGGTAATCTATGTTTTGTGATAATTTCTTGCTCCAAAAGTCTATTTTGGCTGGCCAAGTTTAAGAAACTGCTCTGAACTTTTCATTGACCAGTCAAAAAGTGACACTTGATGGTTTCTGGTCCCGGCTAAATATATCGATCACCCCGAACAATTTCCCCTGCTTGAAAAACAATGGAATTAGGCTGGAAAAGAAGAGGAGGAGAAGCCAAAATGTGTGCATTTTTTCTGGCTTCCCGAGACAACGATGAGTCGTTCAAGAGCTTTGGGTACTCTTCTTGACGTCAAGATATAGCAAGATGACACCAAAAATTTGCGGAAATAACGAGAATGTCATTGGAAAGAAAAAAAAAGCAAAGAATGGATGAATGAATGAAAAAGTGAAAAATTGGTTTAAAAAATAATGCTGATTGAATTTTTCTTTTTATTTCCTTATTCGAGTTACGGGGTTTGGTTTTTTTTTTCGAAAAAAATGTCATTTTTTGCAGAAAAAATAATTAAATTTACTGCACTTTGTTGTCTGCGCATATCCCTTTTCCCCAAAGTCTCGTTTTGTCTAACTGTCTAACTTCTCTCATTCAGTTACGACGCTCCAATGTTGCGCAGGTCTCGCAGCGAAAAACTGCGGAACATCGGAGCGTCGCAACTCAATTTCGTTCGTGGGCGCATAATGTTTCGGAGAGAGGTAAGACAGTTAGACAAACTGGGAATTGGGAAAAAGGGAAATACGCCGACGATAAAGCGTGTAAAACCAATATTTTAGGATTCTAAATAAGACAAAATTATTTTTTTGAAAATTGTGGAAGTAGAGAAAAATTACAATTTTTTTTTCAATTTTTTCCAAAAAAAAAATTCTATTGTTTTTTCAATCGACTTGCGACATAAGGACGCGTGACTCCGCCCACTTTTTTTCGCGCGACCATGCAAACACAGTTCGATTCGAAGAAAAGCAGAGAAAGCATGTCTTTTTATCTCTCCTTCTCATGGTGAAACTCGATTGAAAACAAAATATTATGAGATTTTTTCCGAAAATTCACCAAAAAAATCATAAAAATGACCATGCCAGGTCATCGCGAAAATCCGTGCGCAATTTTCCAAATAGGCCACGCCCCTTTATATACTTTTTTTTAAAAGTTTTTAAGCGTAAAAACTCAAAAATCTGGAAAATCAAAAATATGTATTGGATAATCGAAATGTTCGGCAAAAAATTATTAAAATGATCGTTCCAGACCATTGCAAAAATCCATGCCCACTATGCCATTTAGGCCACGCCCCTTTTATACTGATTTTTATTGTGTTTTCAATCGACTTGCGACATGAAAATGCAAGTCAGCATTCAACCGTTCTGTCTGCGTCTCTTCTAATATCACTATGTTCGCGTGGTCGCGCACAAAAAAGTGGGCGCAGTTTCGCGTTCTCATTTCGCAAGTCGATTGAAAACACAATAGCTATTATTCTCGTCTCATCAGCTGCTCATAAACTTTTAAAATAGGCAATTTTCCCATAAAGTGTCTCGAAGCGAAGCGCATTTTTCGACACAGTTGAAATGGTTGCGACCGTAACCCATTTTAAAATGTTTACAAGTTCTATTGTTTTTCTTTTTTTTTTTTATTTGTTCACATTCTTAAATGGGTTACGATCGCACTCTTTTCAACTGGGTCAAAAAATGTTCTTCGCTTTGAGAGCAGCTGCTGAGACGAGAGTAATATTTGAAGAGACGCAGGCAGAAAAGTGTTTGCGGACTCATGTTTTCATCATGCAACTCAACTCCATTGAAAACACAATATCGATAATTTTAAAAGCTTTTAAGCGCTAAAAACTCAAAAATCTGGCGAAAAGTCAGAAATATGCATTGGATTTGGCTTATATGCACACACTTTTTGACACTCTAACTAAATAATAATATTTTGGATTTAAAATATAAAAAAATCAAACAGAACAGAAACGACGACAAAATAGCCGGAAAAAACCACAATTTGTTCTTATCACTAACGGATTTGCAGGGATTTAGGCGGGGAGAGTAGAAAAACAGGAAATGGGGTTTTTTGCGTATTGGAGTAAAATTTTTGTTGATTTTCAGAGATTTTCGTTAAAAACCCCGAAAAAAATTGCCTTTTTCCTTGAAAAATGTTATCTACGATATTATGCAGTTTTTCGTTGCGAGACCTGCGAGCCCTGCGGAACATCGGAGCGTCGGAAATAGAAATGACATTTTTAAGTGCAAAAGCCTGTTGCGCACGATTTCTCGCTTTATCCCATTCAAAAATACAAAATATGTTGTGTTGTGTGTTGTTAGAGCACACAAAGATATTATTATTTTTGATCTTAGTTTCAAGCGGCAGCGCGCGAACTATTTTGTATCTCGTTGTCTGTGTCTCTCGCTAGTTATCAACTTCCATTCATCGTTATAGTTGTAACTCTTCCCCTATTACTACTATTCGATTGGCGAGTAGATCTTATTGCTATTATCCCCGTTTCCCCATACACTTTTATGTAAGCCCCTTTATTTGTAGTGAAGTGCGCCCAGATTTATACCGGCACGGATCTTATAATGAATTGTGTAAAGTAGTATGCTCAGTACGGAGCTCTGCAAACGCGCTCCCTTCGCACAGTGGTGGACGCGGCCACGTTGCCGACGAGAGAGTGCAGAAAATTTAGAGAGCCGTGGCCGATGTTTTGGCCTGATTTATCTTAACCTCTCTTCAAATTCATGCGAAATTCTTTGTTCGATTGGAGCGAGTTGCCGTAAATACTGTATTATAAGCCCATGGGCTTCTATTTTTCAAAGGGGTCTCGAGGGTGGGCTTATATTACAGGTGGGCTTCTATTACAGGGTGGGCTTTTATTTTTCAACCCTCTTTTTTATCTACATCAAAAAAAACTTCAAAAAACCAACAGCAATTTTCAGAATATCAAATTCTGATTGCGAGTCAGAAGTTCTAATTCAAGAGCAGTAACAACATAAAATAGATGTTTGTAACTTTAAAAATAATAGTTTTCGTAATCCAATTGTGTGTCGATTTATCTGCTTTTATTTACGACAGTAAAACTTGTGAAATTTTCCGAAAAACGGAAATCATTCAAGATGATTTCTTAAGGAACTCAACCTACCCGAAATAAACCAAAAATTGCAGTATTGTTTTACTTTCGCCATTTTCATTATAACTTTTGATATTATTACTGGTTTTAGTAGTCAATTTTCTTTGCTGAACTGTTTAAAAACGGGTGAAAATAATGCAAAATTGAACACATCGCGCTGAAACGCGCACAATTCCAAGCCAATAATCCATGGGTCCCAGACTCTTTGGGCACGATTGATTTTCGATTAAGTCTGCTTAGGGTACCAAATTTGTCGATTGCTTCTTAGTTGCGGCAACTTTTTTGCATGAAATTTGCAAATATGGTACCCAAAGAGCAGCCGTAACCATAAAGAAAATGTACCAAAAGAGCGAGGAAACCAAAGGTCCGGGACCCATTGAATGTTGACTACAATTTCAAGATGGGCTTTTATTAAAGGGTGGGCTTCTAATACAAGGTGGGCTTCTATTTTCAAAGGGGTCTCAAGGGTGGGCTTATATTACAGGTGGGCTTCTAATACTGGTGGGCTTATAATACAGTATTTACGGTATAAGCGTTTTATACCGAGTATAACTGTCGTTATACTTTGACAAAACAACATGTTGTTTGCTCAGCACGAACTTTATGTTTTTCGATTGTGGAACACAGTGAAAAACATGAGAAATTTTGGGTTTTTGTGCTTAAACTTCAGATTTTAAGTGGATTTTCATGGGTTTTCTTTATTTTTGCCAATAAACAGGTTTTCAGGGGTAAAAATCCGGTAATTTGAACACGAGCGAAATTCAGTTACGACGCTCCAATATTCCGCTGGTCTAACAGCGAAAAACTGCGAAACATCGGAGCGTCGTAACTGAATTTTGCTCGTGGAATTGTTTTTCATTTTTCGCCGAAAATTGATAAAAACGGCGGAAAAAAAGTGGATGAAGTTTTGCAGGGAATAATTTCCGTTTCTACCCATTTTTCGAACATAAAATTCAATTTGGACACAAAAATTATGAAAAATTCCAGAAAAAAAATCTGAAAATTGAGAGAAAAATTTCTGTTTTTCCTCAAAAGTCAAAAAAAAAACCGAAAATTGATAAACTTTTCATGAGAAACTATCTGTTTTTCACCATTTTCAGCCCCGCTGAGCACAAAAAAGCGCGGGAAAGGGTGAGAAAATGGGGGAAAAAAAGGGGAAAACACGAATGAATACACATGAATATTTGTGGTCGCCGCGACGGCTTCTTCTCCTTATTCTTTTTTCCTCAAGACACCTCATTTGGCTGTTATTTTTTGTTGGTTTCTTGTGATCAAATGATAACAAAAAGAGAAAAATAGGCGAGGCGAAAATGGTAATTGAAGGTTTTAAAGTTTGTGAAACTTGAAACAAAATTTTTTTTCTTGGAAATTATAGTTAAAACATGAAAATTCCGTCTTCGTCTCACTGGAAACAGGTGGTTAAAGTTACAAGAATGGGGGAAAATGTGCTATTTCAGATTTTTCAGACAAATTTTCAGGAAAATATGTAAATATCTTATAATTACCTATTTAGTGGAGCAAAGAACAGAGGGGGTGACCGAAAAATCAAAAAAAAACATAAATTTTTTGCTCTTTGACCGTATCAACCTTTTGAGGTTGGCCACGCCCCTTTCTTGCAAGTCTGCGGCGCGCTTTTTATTTTTTTTTCGGATTTTTCATTTTTTTTTGTCGAAAAAACGCAAATTTGCTGGTTTTTCAAGGTTGATGCATCGACACGTTTTGCAGAAATAAATTCACTGAAAAAACGTAGAATAAGACCAAGAGTGATAGAAATGTCGAAAAATACAGAAAATTGAGTAAAATGCTCAAGTTTTTTTTGGATATTTTAAAAATTAAAAACAAATTGTTTGGCTTTTTTTCAGACAAATTGAGCGTTTTTCGAATTTTCGTTGAAATTTTGGTAATTTTCTACATTTCAAACTCGAAAAAAGTAGAAAAAATTGCCAAATTTTCGGCAAAAATACTGTTTTTTTTTTCAGAAAAATTTAAAAATAAACTTTTTAGGCACGTCCGCCCGCGAGTATTTTTGCCTATTATTCCCAAAGTTTCAAACCAATCGGAGCATTTTCTCACCATTTTTAAGTTATTTTTCGTCTTATTAAATTTTCAGTGGATTTATTTCTGCAAAAAAAACGAAAAACAAGAAAAACACTGAAAACTCCGCGAGAAAAAAGCGCGCGGCAGACTTGCAAAAAACTGTGCCTCGGTTGCAAAAAGTGGGCGGGGTTTCATTTTCTGGTGATTCAACAACGCGATTGAAAACAAAATATTTATTCAAATTTTCTAGCCTTACCTTCTAATCGACTTGCGACGCGGCATATTTATCGTTCAGAATTTTCAGATTCTCGTAAATTTGGCATGGAGGAGCAAAAGTAAAGAAAGAAAAGCAAGTGGATAATCAAATGAGCGCCCAATGTTTGAGCTAATCACTAATCTTTTGGGGATAAAAGTAGAGAGAGCGTTGAATGTTTGAATTTGAGAGAAAAATGAAAATGGCAAATTTGCTTGGAAACGACCTGACAACTGCAAAAAATTTCGGTTACGGATGGGTGACTAAGGCTCAATTGAATTGCTAAAATTGGTGTCTATTATTTAAATACGACACTTCGCTCGAACAGTCCATTAAAGGGGGGCTAATGATAAATTAATCCGGATTAGATGAGTCAGAGTTGAAAAAGCGATCTGTTTGTGGTGTCAACTTTTCGTGGAAGCAGCTTTGAAATGTGGTATTGTGTGGGGGATTTACGAATAAATAACTATGCTCGGTATAACGCGCTGCAAATTCGCTCCAATCGCACAGTCTCTCAATTTTCTGCACTCTCTCGTCGCCAACGTGGCCGCCTCGTCAGCTGGAGCGAATTTACAACGTTCCGGGCTGAGAATATCATATTAAATTGCAAAATTACGCTTTAAAAATAGGTGTTTAAAAAATTAAAAGTTGTCCAAAAGGAGTACACGAGGTGTAGCCTAGAAATCCGGTGGCTTGCTATTTTTTAAACCCGAATTTTTCGCCAAAATTAAAATGGCCGCGCCGCAGACTTGCAAAAAACTCTGCTTTTGATACAAAACGAGTTTGCACGACTTGAAAAACGTTTTTTTTTTCATAAATTACACGTAAAAATGCAAAAAACTTACTTTTGGAAGGGTCTCGCGCCGAAATGCGCCATTTTCAGCAGTTTTCGAAATGATTTTTTTGTTTTTCAGCAAATTTCAGCACTAAAAAAGCAAAAGTGGCGATTAAGACACATAAATTTTAATTTTATAATCTTATTATACAGTCATCTTACATGTCATCCTGTTTTTATCGATTTTTCACGCGACGTCTGCAAAATTTTGCACTGATAAGCTAAATAATTTGATACGTACTAATAAATATAAATATTTAATTAGTCGAACGTGCAACTGATATTTTTATGGGAAATGGGATTTTACCGCAAAAATTGCTAAAAAGCTGAAAATTCTGGAAAACAAGTACCTGGAGATTGTTTTTTTGTGCCACCGAATTGGTTTTGTATTCTATTCTATTCTGTTTTTTTTCTTTTCTATTTTAGGCTATTCTATTTGATATGACGTGAAAATTAAAAAAAAAAATTTAAAAAAAAACGTGTAAAATTTGTCACTTGAATGATGTGAATTACGCACAAATGGGATCGTAAAATTTGCATTGTTTGCTCTTTTTCCAAGCACAAAGATCGAGAACTATTATAATTTGATAAAATTTATTTATTTCTTTATTTAAGAAAAAATTATTTAAAAATCAAAATAAAATTTTATTTCAACCTGAAAAATTTACTTGATACGGTAGCTACCGTAACCTTAATGCTGAATTTCAGGTTTTCAGCTTTACCCGTCAGGTTTTTGGTGTTGTTTTTGTTATTTTGTAATTAATTATAATTATTTGTGATTTGATGTCTGTACTTTCTCACCAAATGACATCATTTTCAAGTTTTCGCCAATTTATCGAATATTACACATTGCGCGTTAAATCGTGCGCACTCTCTAGTACACTCTGTGCGGTGTTTGCGGACTTTTGATAAACGAAAATTTTTTATTTTATTTTTTCATTTTCCCCCATTTTTAATTGCTTTTCCGTTAATTTTTCCTATTGATTCTATAGTTTTTTGATTTAAAAAATGCATAAAAATCCGATTTTTAGACCAGCATGGATCTTTTCGTCAGAAATGGCGAGGAGCCGTACATGCAATTCTCCAACTTTAAATTGCGCAGTTATTTTCCACACGAAGTTGACAAGCTCAGCGTGTTGAGGATCACACAGACGAAAACTTTTGATGAGGTGTGTATTTATTTGAAAACATAAAACGGAAAATTATTTATTTATTTTTTAAAATTTTAGGTCGGTCATCCGATCAGTGGCGGTCTCTACGATCCAATTTTGGGTCCGGATAACACGTTCGATCAGTGTCTAACCTGTCATCAATACGAGCGGCATTGTCCAGGCCATATGGGTCATATTCAGTTGGCCGTACCGGTTTTCAATCCACTCCTCTTTCAGTTTACCTATAATGTGAGTTGTTGACAATTTACCTAAAAAGATAGCTAAAAACCAGGCAGGGAAAATTCGGAGAATTCTCCTTGGGAAATAATGGCAAAAATAGTCCCTACCATGACATGCTTAGAAAATTTCAGACCTAAAAATCGATATTTTGGCCTGAAATTTTCTGAGCAGGAGTTTTCTGTCATTATTTCCTAAACTTTCTGGCAATACTCTAAATTTTTGCTATTTCGTGAATATCCCCATATATTAATTTTGCAGCTCCTAAAAGGTTCATGCGTGCACTGCCACCGACTAACGTGCAAAGGCGATGGCGTGAACGCCCGAATGCTTCTCGCGCAGCTCCGTTGCTTTGAGCTTGGCGTGGAGCACGTCGCTTTCGACCTCGAATCGATTCTCCGCGACAAAATCGTCAACGCCGATCTGTTCGATGACGACGACTCGAAAGCATTTGTCGACGTGGATATCTATATCGCACAACTCGCCGGAAAACCGTTGGCAGAGCTCAACAAGTTCCAGTCAATGCCCACCAAAAATTCAGTGCAGTTGAAACGAGATCTCATCACCGAATTTTTGAGATCTCACCTTTTCAAACGCCTTCAAAAGTGTCCATTGTGCAAGAATCGTAACGGAGTGCTGAGAAACGATGGCGCAAGATCGATTCTTCTCGATTTCACAGGTTCTCGTGGAAAATCCAAAAAACTGATTATCACCGGCGAAAATGGGTTTAATGAGGAGTCGTCCTCCGATGAAGATGAGAAGAAGCCGGAGGAGAAGAATGTAGACGTTGGTTCAGGCGTGGATACCACCGAAGGAAGTCTAGAGATGCAGATGAAGAATGTGAAAAGTGGAGAATGCGATAAACTCGCCTGGAGAGGTGCCGAAGTACGTGAGCACTTTAGAATGCTTTTCAAAAACGATGGAAAACTCCTTTTAAAACTCTTCCCAATGCTTATCGATGAGCTGAATGGAGCTGATATGATTTGCCCGCTAGATGGACTTTTTCTGGAAAGAATTTTAGTTCCACCCAAAAAATTCCGCCCGATCAGAATGTTCAAGGGCTCGCAATACGAGGACCCACAAACTTTAAACTTGAGAAAAGTTCTGGAAGCTACTGAGACAATCTCGGCGATTTCCCTGATCATGAAAGGGGACAAGAGTGCTCAGCTCAAAGAGCTCGTCGCGAATCGGGTTCGCGGAAAAACTATCAACGCTCAAATGCACGACGCCTATCTGCAATTGCAACTGCGCGCCAACGCGATTTTTGACCAAGACCTGAACAAAGGAGATCGCGATTCGATTGCCGGAATCAAGCAGATTCTTGAGAAGAAACAGGGTCTGTTCCGCATGCACATGATGGGAAAACGTGTGAATTTCGCGTGCCGATCGGTTATCACTCCAGATCCGTATTTGGATATTGACGAGATTGGAATTCCGGACATTTTTGCGAAGAAACTCACTTTTACAGGTAAATGAATATCCAGAAAACATTTTAAAATTCAAGCCGGTGTATTTGAATGGGAATTTATTCTGGAATTATGTAATTCAGAAAAAAAGGGACTTTATATTTAAAAAAATGAGAAAAATGGCAAAAAATTGGGGGAAAGCTTTGAGAATGGTCAGATTGACCAGAAATTTGGCAAATATCTTTTTTAAAAAGCCAAGTTTTGCGGCTCGGCCTAGAATTTCAGAGAAACTGTAAATTCGAAGAACTTGTCAAAATTTGCGCTCTAAAAATGCGGATCTGGGACGTTTCTAGTGAATTTAAATTCCCAAAAAATTTTTATTATTGATAAAAACGAAAAATAAAACCAAATGCGTTGGGTTTTCGTGTCAATTGGCAAAAAAAACCCTATGCAAAAATGAAAAACAGTTTCGAAATGGCAGGTTTCGAAACGTTTCAGAGCCGGTTATGCGCACCTATTTTACACGACCATAAATATATATTTGTTTCAATTTTTGTTTTTTTTTTAATCTTTTTCTAATTTCTGCCTTTTTCTAAGCGGCCGAATTTCGCCCAAAATTCAATTACGAGGTGGGATTTTTCATGAAAAGTTATGGGGTTATTCATAGAAATCTCTAAAAAGGGAAAAAAATGACGAAAAACTGGAAGAAATGCTCCGATTGGCCTGAAATGCTGGGAAAAATGTCAAAAATACTCCCGGGCATGCTCAAAAAATGTTGTACTGAAATATCTCTTTTAAAAATAAAAAAAAAAACGATATCTCACTAGGAAGGTACTTTCTGGTACGTTTTGAAAAATTCTGAAAAAAAAAAAATCAAAGTGATACTAGAATTTTTGGTGAATTTTTTAAGATCATTAAATCCGGGAAAATGTTTCCAGAAAAATGAGCTGTCAAACTTTTTTCTATTTTTCGAGCACATTTTTACCTGTGAAATCCAATATTCCACACGGTCCCTTTCGCTACAACAGTCGAAATGTCTACCAACACGCAAGTCTCTAATAATGTCGAGTTGCGCCATCCATCGACATTTTCAGCAACCTGCGTGTTGGTAGACGGCGTGTGGAATATTGGGTTTTACAGGAAAAAATTCTCGAAAAGTAGCAAAAGTTTGACGGCTCATAAAAACTTTTCTGGAAACATTTTGCCGATTTTTAATATCTTAAAAAATTCACCAAAATATCTAGTATCACTTTGATTTTTTTTTCAGAATTTTTCAAAACGCACCAGAAAATACCTTCCTACTGAGATATCAATTTTTAAATCCTTAAAATCGATATTGCATTCCAAAATTTTTTGAGAATGTCCGGGAGTATTTTTGACATTTTTCCCAAAATTTCAGAGCATTCGGAGCATTTCGTCCAATTCTTCTTCATTTTTTCCCCTTTTGACATTTCTAACAATAGTCCCATTAGAAAATGTCAAAAAATGAGCAAATATTGAATTTTAATGCAAAAATATGCATTTAAATGCATATTTTTCATTAAAATTCACCATCATGGAGAAAAAATTTAAATTTTATTAAAGCCTTATATTCATGAATAAATTGAAAATTCCAGAACCTGTCAACGTGTTCAATTTGAAAGAAATGAAGGGACTGGTCCGCAACGGACCACACGAGCATCCCGGAGCCAATTTCTACGTAGAACCCTCTGGAAAAAAGACAATGTTGGGCAACAAGCCAGAGGAGAAAAAACGCCGAATGCAAATCGCCAAGACGATGACCGCAGCCACCACGGAATCCCTCCGTCAGACACCAAAAGTGCTCCGCCACATGAAAAACGGTGATATGATCATGATGAATCGTCAGCCATCGCTTCACAAGCCCTCCATTATGGGCCATCGTGCCCGTGTGCTCACCGGTCAACGAGCTCTTCGCATGAACTACGCTCCGTGCAAAGCGTACAATGCGGATTTCGATGGTGACGAGATGAATGGACATTTGGTGCAATCGCACATTGCTCAGACTGAAGTGCGTGAGATTGCCAACGTGGGAAGCAACTTTTTGGTTCCAAAAGATGCCACGCCCCTTTTGGGTCTCATTCAGGATCACGTTGTCTCTGGTGTTCTTTTGACACTGAGAGATCGATTCTTGAACAAGGAGGATTTCATGCACCTAGTTCTCGCCTCTTTTGCTCAATACTCGAAAAGAATCGAGATTCCACCACCAACAATTCTCTACCCGAAACGTCTGTGGACAGGAAAACAAGTAGTCACCACAATTGTCAAGAATTGTATCCCAGAGAATAAACCGTTGATCAATTTGGACGGAAAAGCCAAGACGCCATTGTCCTGCTGGGTGGTCCCCGGTCATCAACCGCCTCCGTTCGAAATGAGCGAATCGCATGTGGTGTTCCGACAAGGAGAACTGCTGGTTGGAGTGCTCGATAAGGCGCACTTTGGAGCCACACAATTCGGTCTGGCTCATTGTGCATTCGAACTCTATGGACATCGTTGTGGAGTTCAACTGCTCTCCTGCTTCTCTAGACTTTTCACGACCTATTTGCAGGTGAGAATGGGCATATGCCTTTTTTTTTGCTCCCGCGCGAGTTTCATAATAGACGCAGACATAACGAGACGAACGCATTCAGTTGAAAAAGTGAAGGGGCGGAGTTTCGCCACTGCTTAGAAAATTGAATTTTTTTGAGTTTGTGTCTTATTCATTTCATGCAAAAAACGACATTTTTGTAGCGGAAAATGTCGTTTTCTGCATAAATGAACAAGAAAAAAAAACATGCAAAATGTATGTACAAAAGTAATATTATATCACGTATTCGCATAAGGTGACACTTATCGAACCAAGGGGTTGGGCCAAAAAACTGCTCTTGGAAGTTTCGAAATTGCGACGTTTCGAAAATGTTTTTTTAAATTTTGTCGTCGCGGTGTTTGCACACATTTATCGAATTTTTCCTCCTTATGGGGTTATACAGCATGAAATAGCAAAATAGCTAAAACCAGCAAAAAGTTCAGCGGAAATTCGGAAAATTCTGAAAATTTGGGAAATAATGCCCGGCCATGACATTCGCACAAAATTTCAGATGAAAATATTGATTTTTAAAAGATATCTTGGTCTGAAATTTTCTGAGCATTCCAAGACCGGGAGCATTTTTGCCATTATTTACCAAAGTTTCAAGCCAATCGGAAAATTTTTCTAATTTTTGCTGGTTAGCTTCTTTTTTGTTGATATTTGGTGAATGACTTCATGAGGAATATTCCATAAATGGGTGCAAACACCGCGACGACAAAATGCAGGAAAATTTTCGAAACGTCGCACTTTCGCAACGTCCGAGAGTAAAAACAAAAAAAAATTGTTTTCGATTTTTTTTGTAAAGCCGGGGAAGTGCAAAAAAAAACCTAATTTTTTGTCAAAAATTTTAGTCCCACCCCTGCTCACGATTTTCTCCAAAATGGGGTTATTCACGAAATAGCAAAAAACTCGGAAAATTCTCTGATTGACCTGAATTTTTGGAAAACAATGGCAAAAATACTCCTGGATATGCTCAGAAAATTTTGCAACTTTTTAAAAATTGATATTTCGGCACAAAATTTTCCTATCCAGGAATTTTTTTCCCTTATTTCTCAAAATTTCATTTCAATCAGACCATTTTCCAAGTTTTTTGCTATTTCCTGAATAACCCTATAATAGAAGCTTTCTGCGCGTAAATAATGCCGCGTCCAAAGTTCAAAAAATTTCTGAAATGAAGAGTTTTTTGCAGTTCAAAGTTGCGCGAAAAATCCCAGAAAAAAACAGGCGGTGAAAGTTGAAACCGGTGTTACCGTAGTTCCTTCGCTGCGAGACCTTCTATGTTTGAACTTGAATTTTCCCCCAAAAAATAAAAAAATTGAGCAACACTGGGGTCTAAGGAGGGAGTGAGTAAACGCGGCCGGACGCACACACGCAACGCATGCAAATGAGGACCAAAAAATAAAAAAGGCGCGCGAAAAATTTCGCATTATCGGAGAGAAAAACCAACGCAAAATCGTGAAAATTACGAAATCCTATCCGAAATTATTTCGCGCGCATTGATTTTTCTCTCCGAAAATGCGAAATTTTTCGCGCGATTTTTTATTTTTTGGGCCTCAATTGGATACATTGCGTGTGTGCGTCCGGGCGCGCTTACTCACTCCCTCCTCATACCCCAGTGAGCAACTCTGGGAAAATTCAAGTCTAAACATAGAAGGTCTCGCAGCGAACCAACTACGGTAACGCCGGTTTCAACTGTCACCGCCTGTTATTTCTGGAATTTTTCGTGCAACTTTGGACTGCAAAAAACTCTTGATTTCAGGAATTTTTTGAACTTTGGACGCGGCATAAGAAACCCCGTAAATTATTATTAACTTCCTCCTTGTTTTTTTAGTATCACGGATTCACCCTCGGAGTCGCTGACATTCTTGTCATGAAAGAGGCGGACGAAAAGCGAAAAAAGGCCGTTCTCGAATCGCGAACCATCGGAAATCAAGTGGTCCGCACTGCATTCGGACTTGCCGACAACGCATCTGAAGCGGAGATTAAACGAACTCTTGCCGCCACCTACTGTAATCCACGTGGCCAGGGAACTGACGTGAAAATGTTAGATTTCGGTATGAAACAAGGAATCGCCAAATACAATGACGCCATCACCAAGTCTTGCGTTCCTACCGGTTTGGTCCGTCTTTTCCCCCAAAATGCGCTCCAACTTATGATCCAGTCGGGAGCCAAGGGATCCGCTGTGAATGCAATTCAAATTTCTGGATGTCTCGGTCAAATTGAGCTCGAAGGAAAGCGTATGGCTGTAACTGTTGCTGGAAGAACGCTGCCCTCGTTCCGATGCTTTGATCCTTCCCCGCGAGCTGGTGGTTACATTGATCAGCGATTCTTGACCGGAATGAACCCGCAGGAACTGTTCTTCCACACAATGGCCGGAAGAGAAGGACTTATCGATACGGCTGTAAAGACGTCACGTTCCGGATACCTTCAGAGATGCATTATCAAGCATTTGGAAGGAATTCGTGTTCACTACGATTCGACGGTTCGCGATCATGATGGATCCGTCATTCAATTCAGATACGGAGAGGATGGAATGGATACCACCAAGGCGACTTTCCTGAACAATAAGACGATGCCGTTCTTGGAAGACAACCTGGAAGCTGTCACGCTTGCGTCAAAACCGGAAGGCGTCGCTGACGCTGATTTTGGAATCAAGGAGACTGAAAAACGATATAAAAAGATTGTAAAGTGGAAGAAGAAGGCGGCAAAGTCGGGAGATACGGCCAAGAAAACGTACTTCTCAGCGTTCACAAACTTCTCCGCAGAGCACGCAGGAATGGAGAAAAAACGAATTTTGGCAATGTGGTTTGAGCTTTCACTCGAAGAACGTGCAGAGTACGCGAAAGGAATGCCGAGAAAGTGTCCAGAAGCTGTGGACGAAAAGTATAATCCAACGTGTAAACTCGGAGCTCTTCCAGAGAAAATGCTCGATGAAATTGAAGGATTCTGCACGAGGGTGAAAAATAATGAGGAGCCAAAGGAAATATTGAAGAAGACTCTTTACTGGAAAGGTTGGTGGGACGGGCAATAATTAGGAAAGGGGGGGGGGGAGCGTCCAAAGTTCCAAAAAAAAAATCATAGAAATAACAGGCAGGCGATCACAGCTGTAACCGACGTTACCGTAGTTGCTTCGCTGCGAGACCTTCTATGTTTAAACTTGAATTTTCCCACATTCAGCTTTAAACATAATGGTCCGTATCAAAGTACTGTAGAAAAACGGAAAAATGACAAAAAACTGGGAGAAAACTCGGAAAATGCTCCGATTGGTCTGAAGTTTTGGGGAGAAACTGTCAAAAATGCTTCCGGGCTTTCTCAGAAATCTTTGGACTGAAATATCGATTTTAAAAAATATTGATTTTTTTCAGAAAAAGGTTCAGAGTTTTTTTTTATCGATATTTCAGTCCAAGGATTTCTGAGAAAGTCCGGAAGCATTTTTGACAGTTTCTCCCAAAATTTCAGATAAATCGGAGCATTTTCCGTTTTTATACAGTACTTTGATACGGTCCATAACAGGTCTCGCAGCGAAGAAACTACGGTAACGTCGGTTAAAACTGTGCTCGTCTGCCTGTTATTTCTAGGACTTTTTTTTTGGAACTTTGGACTGCCTGCAAAACAAAACAAAAACTCTTGATTTTTGAATTATTTGAGTTTTGGAAGCCGCATAATATTTACTTTTTAAATTTAATTTTCAGGAATGCGCTCTCTCGCCGATCCTGGAGAAAACGTTGGCCTTCTCGCCGCCCAATCCATCGGAGAACCGTCCACTCAGATGACACTGAACACTTTCCATTTCGCCGGAAGAGGAGAAATGAACGTCACACTCGGAATTCCACGTCTTCGAGAAATTTTGATGACGGCGTCGAAGAGCATCGCCACGCCGAGTGCCTCAATTGCGGTGATTGAAGGAACGCCGCGCGAGAGAATTGATGCGATAAAACGCGAATTGGATCGTGTTTATTTGAAACAGCTGTTGAAGAATTTCAGTTTGGAGGAGAAGATTACGCTGACACAGAAGTGAGTTTTTGGAATCTATAGCGATAATTTTTCAAAAATATTTAATTATACCGATTCCGTAAAACGTAAAATTGATGGGTTAGGAATCCGTAAAAACCGTAAAATTTTGAGTTCACTGCTCAGTAAAGAAAATTAATCACTGAAACCAGAAATAATAACAAAAATTGAAATAAAAATTACCAACATGAGATTTTTCAAAAATTAATTTTCAAATTTGGCCGAGAATTCCACTGTACGGAAAAATTTTATGTAAATACTTCTACAGTACCCCGGTTGTTTTTTAAAATAGAAAAACGAGTTTGTTCCAAGACTTGGAAAATTTTTTGAACTGCGATTTTTTTGTTTTTTTTGTTTTAATACCATTTCTTTTTTCCTAATTTTTTCCGAATAACCGAATTTTTTCCTCTTTTTCAATAGAGCGCAATCGCATTATCAGAATCACTGGCCAAACCTGGAAAAAAAATCGAGAAACAAGCCTCGCCCCTTTGCGAGTTTTGCATAAGATCTGTTATGGAATGCAAAAAAACTGTGCCGCAGACTTTCAAAATTTTCCCCAGGGTTTCGAAAAAAATGCCAAAAACCAGGAAAAGTTGAAACTCTGACGTGAAATTGCAAACAGCGGTGATTTTCAGACGTTTGGATTTTTTTGGGATGAAATTCAGCGTTGTTTTGTCACGCTCTCCATTATAATAACTATAAAAATTTCCAGTCAATCACTGCGCCGCTATCACCTTCGCATCGAACTATTGGCGGCGGAGAAGCGTGAACAAGGTGCACGCCATCTAAAACGCTCGAGAATCATGGAGGAAATTGAGAAACGATTCATCCTTCGAGTCGCTCACGCCATCAAGAAAAAGTACACGGAAATTAGCGAATACCAACAAATGTCGCACAGAACGATGCGCCAGGGTAATATTGCCGCTGGAATTGACACGCAGAGCAATAAAACGAGAGGACTTCAAGGCCCGGACAATGGAGATTCGTCTGACGAGGAGGCTGAAGGAGGACGTGAAGCTGACGCCGCGGAGGCACGTCTCCATCAGAGACATCGTGACGAGGCTCAGGATTATGAAGGAGAAGAGGAGGAGCAAGGAGCTGTCAGAGAAAAAGATGACGAGGATGTTCATATGGATTCAGATGCGGAAGAATACGTTAAGAAGGAGGGCGACGAGGAAATGGAAGATGGAGAGGGTTCGAAGAAGATGACTGTGAACTCTTCGAGAATTCAGGCGGTGCAAAGATTGTCGGAGAATATTTCGAATTACACGTATGATGTGAAATCCAACAAATGGTGTGAGGTGGTTTTCGAGTTGCCGTTGAGAAACAAGACAAAGATGGATGTGGCTTCGATTGTTGAGAAGTGAGGAAACATTTAGAAGCTGTATTTTAACATTTTGTAATATTTGTCTTCCAGAGAAGTCGACGTATTCATCATTCATCAAACTGCCGGAATCGAGCGATGCGTTGAAACGACCGAGCAGAAGAATGGACGCGAGATGACCCTTTTGCAGACACAGGGTGTCAATTTGGCGGCATTCTTCAAGCACGCGGACGTGCTCGACGTCAATTCGGTCTACTCGAACGATTTGAATCTAATTTTGGAGAATTACGGTGTGGAGGCGTGCTCCAAAGCGATCACTACTGTAAGTTGGTTTCGGAAATTTGTCCGGGTGGGGGTTTACTTTTTGTCTTTTTTTTTGCATTAAAACGCTGATTTCCTTCTCAAAAATCTCCATAAAATTATCAGTAAATTCTAGGGTTTCTTCCAGAAATTATAAAAAAAAAGTTATGGTAGGGGTTTAAAGGGCTCTGGGACGTTTCGAAACAAGACGTTTCGAAACCTTTTGCATTTTTGCGTAGCGTTTTTTTGCCAATTGACACCAAAACGCACGCTCATTTTGTTTTTATTTTTTGCTTTCATTAATTATTTTTATTTTTATGGAAATTTAAATACACTAGTACGCCGCAAAAGTGCACAAAAGTTTCGAAACGTGCCAGTTTCGAAATGGAAGGTTTCGAAACGTCCCAGAGCCGTTTAAAGGGGTTTTGGGCTCTGTGACGTTTCGAAACTTTTGTGCACTTTTGCGGCGTACTAGTGTATTTAAATTTAAGTGTGCATTTTCTTTCAAAGTTCATTTTCAGAGCTAAATTTTAAAATCACTAACTAGGAAAGTGCATTTTGGAAAATTCTGAAAAAAAAATCAGGGTGATACTAGATTTTTTGTGGAATTTTTGAGATATTAAACTTACTTATTTGTAAAACTCACAAGTATCACAAGTAAGTAAGTTTTAATATCTCAAAAATTCAACAAAAAATCTAGTATTACCCTGATTTTTTTTCAGAATTTTAATGTACCAAAAAGTACTTTCCTAGTAAAGTTTCGAAAAGTCCTAGAGCCGACAAAACCGGGGGAAAAAAATCGAGAAACAAGCCCCGAGTCAGGGTCTCAAAAAATCTGTTTTTGCCACGTATTGCAGTTGAAATTCGCAGAAAATTAGAAATCTTCCATGATCCTTTTGTTATTCCGTACAACCTCAAAAGCTTGTCACTGCCACCTGCCCTTTGATAGATGACAAAGAAGCGTGTCCTTCATATTTTCTTTTTTTCTCTGTCGGTTTTTTCTTTTTTTTCAAAGTCTTGAACCGGGTACGGTTTTTCTTCTTGATTCAATTAACACGCATTAATTTTGAATGTCACATGGCTGCGACGGTGGCGGCCGAGAACCGAACAGATTGCGATACTAGAAAGAGGGAGGGAAGATTTATTGTCGCTTCGTTTTCCCACAATAGGAGAAGCGTTTGATGCGGCTATAAATAGCCGCAATACACGTGGGTGGCACGCGGTGAAGCTGCGAACGCTATTTATTTACGGTCGGTCAAAATGTGTGGTACAGGGAGGAAATTTTGAATTATTCCCCAAAATGTAATGATATAATCAATCAAACTAACCACAGAAACGGTTTTGCGCTAATTCTGCTGCAAATCAAGATTGAAAGGTCAAGAAATGGGTTGAAAATTATTACAGCGAAATAAATCTAGGTCATATGATCACTTATTTGTTTGAAAAACGATGAAATTATAAAATGACGTGGTTTTTATTTTTTCGAAGTGAAAAAATGATGGTTATAAAGATTTTCAAAGGGTTCTTAATTGAGTGCCGACCTAATTACAGTAACCCGAAAAACACAATCGACGAAGTGACTTACAATTAGGACTATAAAAAGTGTTGAAAAAAAATGATTGTGTGGAAACACCGCGAGGACAAAATGTAGGAATAGTTTCGAAACGTCCGAGAGTCACATTTTTATGGGGTAGCAAAAAATTCAGCGAAAATTCGGAGAAAGCTCCGATTGGCCTGAAACTTTGGCGGAATAATGTTAAAAATACTCCCCGACAAAATTTTGGACCAAAATATCGATTTCAAAGTTTTTTAAAAAAAGAAAAATCGATATTTTGGTTCAAAATTTTGTCGGGGAGTATTTTAAACAATATTTCCCCAAAGTTTCAGGCCAATCGGAGCTTTCTCCAATTTTCGCTGAATTTTCGGCTATCTCGTGAATGCCCCCATAAAAGAACGTCACGGTGTTTGAAGACTATCAAATCTACAGTAATCTTTTAAATTTTCCGAAGAAAAAGGCAGGAAAACCGTGCATTTCGGTTTTAATGTTTTCTGTAGGCAAAAAAACATGTATTTTGGTTTCTTTGCCGTCGGTTTGTCTGTCTCTCGTCGAAGTTTGTCGGTCCTCGATATGTTGGCTCGAATGCATTATTTAAAGCACTTTAATTTAGTCGGTTTGTCTGTCTATATTCGATTTACTTGACTAGGAATTTCCCCTCTGAAAGTTCTTCAAATGATACGGTAGTGTAACCGAACAATATGGTAGATTACGGTACCTAGTACCGGCATTGTCCAATGTCGTTTCGTTTCTTCCTCATCAAAAGGTCCGAATCGCATTCCACGCGCTGCCTGGCACCCATTTTCCCATCCTACAACGTCTTCTCTTGCATCTCTTCAAAAGTCGTTGTGTTCTTTTATTTGCTACTAATCGTAATTTATTGGAAACAGCACGTCTTTTGGCGGAGACTCTGAGAAATCAAGACGAGTGGGCGGTCCAAAACGGTTCTGTTTTGTCGTCGGCGGTCTCTGCACGAAGAAGACGTCTTCATCTTGCGTCTCATCTTTGCCGCGCCGCTACAGTGCGCCCTCGATTATGTGTGTTCGCCTCTTTCTGATCTTGCGACGTCACTGCGCTGCGTTCTTCTGATGCTGCTACTGCTGCTGCTATATTCCTTTCTGAAGACGTGCTCTTCTCACTCTATCATTGATTATTGACTATTTGTGATTTGATGATGGAAAAGTGGAGGAGGAGGAGGTGGAGACGATGTACATCGTTCTTCCCTCCTCCTGTGATGACTTTTACTATAAAAGGGTGAGAAACATTTGGCTATTGTATTGTCTTCTTTAATAAATAAAAGGAAGAGCTATTTTTGGCACTCGTCACCCACACACACACACTCACACATACAAAGTGAGAAAAAAAACAAGTCCAACCTTGATTGATCGACAGAAGTTAGACGGTTGCGGTTTTGGGAACAAAGAACGGGTCTTTTAAGAGTGTGTGTGAGGAAGCTAATTGACACTGAAATGGAAATTGAAAATAGAATTTCCAAGAAACAAAGCCATATTATTTCCGAAAGTTTTTTAATATTCCGCATAATTTATAATTTTTGTCAAAAATCGATATTTTCTAATTTGGCCACACTTTGAAAAATTCTAAACTCATTTGTTTAGTGGTTTTTTATTCAAATGCCATCATAGATGTTGATATTTTTTAAAATTTTTCTCACTCTTTGGCCCGAAAATTACTGCTTTTAATTTAAATTCCACCGGTTTTCCGGAAAGACGGTTAATTTATGTTAAAAACGGAATTTTCGTGAAAAAAAAAACAGAAAAGAAACACATTAAAAGATCAACGTCCATGATGACATTTAACCAAAAAATCGATTTTTGACTACATTTATGCCCGGAAATTTTAAACAAAACCATTAATTTGGTCTCGAATAAATATTTTTGCAAAGAAAAAAATTTTAGATTTTATACAAAAAGTGAAGGAAAAATTGACGAAATAGTTTGGAAACCAAAATTAAAATAGCAAAGCATGAAGTTCGGCGGAGCGCATTTGGCCGTCGTGGCGGGCTGACAATATTTTTAATTTCGACTCTTTGAAAGTACGCATCATCGAGAAAATATTCAGTTTTTGAAATATATTTAAAAACCCTTTCCGTAATATAACTCACTAGGAAGGTACTTTCTGGTACGTTTTGGAAAATGCTGAAAAAATCAGGGTGATACTAAAATTTTCGGGGAATTTTCAAGTTTTTATGAGCGGTCAAACTTTTGCTATTTTTCGAGCATATTTTTACCTGTAAAATTCTACATTCCACCCGGTGTCTTTCGCTACACCAGCCGAAACGTCTACCTATTATTTTGAAGATTTTTAAGATCTTAAATAATTCCTCGAAAGTTTTAGTATCACCCTGATTTTTTTCAGAATTTTCCAAAATGTACCAGACAGTGCTTTCCTAGTCAGTTTTATTCAAAGATTATGTTAATTAAAAACTAGCAATTTCAAAAATTGCCGACCCCTAACCAATTAAATTTCAGGAAATGAACAATGTGTTCGCCGTATACGGAATCGAGGTCTCGAAACGACATCTCTCCCTAACCGCCGACTACATGACGTTTACTGGTCAAATCCAACCGTTCAATCGCGGAGCCATGTCTTCCAGCTCGTCACCTCTTCAAAAAATGACATTCGAGACGACGATGGCATTCTTGCGAGAGGCTCTGCTACAAGGTTAGTGTGTGCACAAAGTACATAACTGCGGTTGTTTATCGGGTTTACGCCCAAAAAGATTGGAATTCTTGTTGCGCATTGAACCGAGAGATCGGGCCGTATTTTGCTTTTTGCAAAGAACTTCACGCAAAATCGGCATGCATGCGGCGTCCCGCCGCTCTTTGTAAGTCAGAGTGACAAACCAGTTGGTCTATATTATCTGCGTAGACATCCTCTTCTCCTGGGTACACATAGTGGTCAGAGAATAGTTTTTTTGTCCCTCGACTAACTAATCAAAACGATAAATGATAACAAAATGGTCAAAATGTTCCTGTTTCACTTATCAACGTGAAGATTTTTGAAGAAACATGCGGCAGAGATCGCTCGTTTTTTTAAATTGGAATGTGATCAGATACGATCATGAGTTTACTAATTTTGGGTAAACGAACAAAGTGACAAATAGACACGGGGAAGTCTTTCTTTTTTCGTTTGTTGACCAGATTTTCAAAGTCGCGTGTAATTTTTATGGTTGTTGAGCGGTTGAGTGATCCAGACAGACTTGTCTTTCAAAGTTCGCAAGATTTTTTGATGATACCTACTGTCGGCCCGCCAAAATGGCCAAACGCGCTCCGCTGAACTTAACGCTATGCGATTTTAATTTTAAAAACGTTAATATTGCGATTAACTAATAAGACATTTTGAATATACACCGTACTTCAGTCTCTTTCGGGCAAGAAATTATGAAACTCGCACAGAAATTTTTTTTTTTGAAAAATTCCTTTCTTTTTTCTTTTCTAATTTTGGAAAATTAATATTTGGGGTCTTCATATGAAATAATAATGTGGTAATTCAGCCCCCTCAGCGCAATGGAAATGGCCCCCCCCCCCCCCCCCCCCCAGCGGATGGTCCAAGACTTTCTGCGGATGGTCTATTTACCAAAAAACCGTTTTAGAATAGCTGACAAACGATAAATTAGCTTATCTCAACAGTTAGAAACAGTTTAAAAAAGACAGAATCGGGAAAATTTGAAAATTGACTGAGCTGGGATCTTGAGCACCCCCTCGCGAGAAGATGGTTTATGGAAAAAATGCCGTTAGCTGAGGGGGCTGGTGGTAATTCACTAAATAGCAAAAATAGATCTGATTGGCATTAAAATTCACGAAATAATGATAAAAATACTACCGGATATTCCCTGAAAATTACAGACCGAAATATCGATCTTTAAAATTTTCAAAATAAAAATCGATATTTTGGTCTGAAATTTTGTGGAAATGTCCGCAAGTATTTTTTCCACTATTTTCCAAAATTTCAGATCAATTGGAGCTATTTTTGCTATTTCGTGAATAACCCCATTATTACTTCGTATTAAGACCCCAGATATTAATTTTCCAAAATTAGAAACGGAATAAATATGCACTTTTCGGAAACAAAAATCCTCTGAAATCCGCGAGTTTCGTGATTTCTTGACCGGACGAGACTGAAATAATGTCTATTCAAAATTTCTTGTTGGTCAACCGAAAATTCAAATAAAAGTATCACCAAAAATCTTTCGAACTTTGAAAGACAAGTCTGTCTGGATCACACAACCGCTCAACAACCATAAAAAATACACGCGACTTTGAAAATCTGGTCAACGAACGAAACAAAAATACTTTTGAAATTTCTCGATTTCAAAATGTTTTGGTTTCGAAACGTCTCGGTTTTGAAACGGCCCGGAAGAGTCATATCGAACATGGTCTACATCATGGAATTTTCGGCAATTTTAAAGATGTATTGTTGGCCCGCCAAAATGATAAAACGCGCTCCGCTGAAATCACTACTACGTGGATTTCATTTTGGTCTGCAAATTATTTCATTTCACGTGTAAATTTAACGTGAAATGAAATAATTTGGAAACCAAAATAAAATCCACGTAGTACTGAGTTCAGCGGAGCGCGTTTCATCATTTTGGCGGGTCGACAATATTGACTCTCTCAAAACTTTGTAATCCCGATGTCTTTGTTATCAGTCTTCAAAGAATCAATCCCGTCGTCTGCTTCCGCATAGCCACTCGGAGAAGTCGACGTCGTCGTCGTCGGAGAATAGAGTGAAAATCACTGTACGCATGTGTATGACGCGTGAAGATCATTGAAGAACGTTTTACTCTTTTCTTCTTTTCTTGCTTGCAGCTTTTGCAAACAGCCAGCAGAAACCAGAAGTTTCAGTTCCCTGTCTGTCTGGAAGATATCAGTGGCTAGCGGGAGGCTGAGCAGCACTGATCAGAGCACATGCTCTGAGTAAACATCAACGTGCCACGCAAAGTGACGTGGCATGTGTTTGTGGACACAGTTCTGTTTCAAAAGAAGAGGCCGAAACACACGGGCGTAGAAGTTGACCAAACGGTGTGTCACATTCGCACACACACGTGAATTGCTACGCTATAGTGAAAAGTTTTTCACTAATGTGTTTGTCAGACAAATGGAAAAGAAAACATGGGAAAATTGTTTCCTTTTCTTCCTTCCATTCTTCCTATCTTCTTCTTCTCAATTTGCTATTTTTGCTGACCATCAGGTTGTTACTTGTGAGAAATTAATCATCTCTCAAGATACCAAGCGAACAAACGAGAGAGAAAGTGCATACTATACTTTCAGAACATCCATTTTGAGATTTTTTTGAAACAAAAAAAGTATCACGGCTACGGTGTCTCGTCTCCAAGTACAGATTGTACCAGGAAAGTGCAAAAGTGGGCTTTGATCAGTGTAAAACTTGGCAATTTTAGGCTCCCGGACATTTCGAAGGTGCGACGTTTCAAAAGTTTTTCTGCATTTTGTCGTCGCAGTGTTTACATTCAATCATTTTGAAAAACTTTTAAAGGAAAATTCCATAAAAAGCTTTGAAAAAATGATTGTGTGCAAACACCGCGACGACAAAATGCAGAAAAAATTTTGAAACGTTGTACCTTTGAAACGTCGCACCTTGGAAATGTCCGGGAGCCTATAATTGCCTAGTTTTACACTGATGAAAGTCCACTTTTGCACTTTTCTGGTACAATCTGTGCTTGGAGACGAGACACCGTAGCCGTGATACTAAAAAACATCTCAAATTGGATGTTTGGAAAGTATAGCAAAAATGATTGTGTGCAAACACCGCGACGACAAAATTCGGAAATAATTTTGAAACGTCCACTTTCGAAACGTCCAAGATCCAATTTTTGGGCCCAAAAACCCACAGGGGCATGACACAGATGTCATCAAACGAGCCCCGGACGTACAACTCGAAATGCACCACCACCACCAGGAAGCGGTGATAGAAGACGAGACTTTGGAAACGAAACGGTGCTCGTGTCGGTGGAACACCTCACCTGGCTTTGCCAATTCGTTCCGGCTGGCAAATGATCTGACCAGGATAAACAACTCTAGCCAGCTAATCCAACGCTAATGAGATGATCCCGGCTGAAAACCAGGAAAAAAGGAAGTATTTTCCCTGACTGGGAGTTTTCACAAAGGCATGAACCGCAAGTCAGCAAACACGCCAGGTCGCACAACTGATAATGCTCGTGGTGCGTTCGATGTAGAGAAAAACGCAAAAAATAAATGCAAAAAGTGGCGTTCATATTAACTTTGTTTCTGCGCTGTTTTGTTCTACAGTATGCCGTCTAACCTTCATATCTAGGTGGCGCCTGAATAATTTGAATTTTTTAAAACTATGTTTAATTCAAATTCAAATTATTCAGGCGTCACCAAGATATGCAGGTTAGGCGGCATACTGTAGAACAAAACAACGCAGTTACTTTGAACGTCACTTTTCCTGTTTTTTTCTTGTTGCGTTTCCGGGCACGTTTGCTGACTCCCGGTTCATGCCCCTGTGAAAACCCCAGTCAGGGAAAATACCTCCTTTTTTGGTTTTCAGCCGGGATCATCTCATCAGGGTTGGATTATCTGGCAAAAGTTGTTTATCCTGGTCGGAATATTCGCCAGTTGGAACGAATTGGCAAAGCCAGGTGAGGTGTTCCACCGACACGAGCACCGTTTCGTTTCCAAATTCTAGTCTTCTGTCACCGCTTCCTGGTCGTGGTCCTTCTGGAGACGAAAGAAGGGCACAACTTGTTTGTTTGCCTCTCTCTATAGTGTTTTGTTGATTAGGCGCCTTTTTCAATCTTCTCTTCTTCTTCTTCTTCTCTTCTTCTGATGGCCCACCAGTCGCGACGAAGACGACGACGATGGTGGTGGTGATGATGTTGATTTTGATTTCGAATGACACTGACAAACAGCTACTTGGTGGTTTTGGCCCC
Source organism: Caenorhabditis japonica (assembly GCA_963572235.1). Lineage (NCBI taxonomy): Eukaryota > Metazoa > Nematoda > Chromadorea > Rhabditida > Rhabditidae > Caenorhabditis > Caenorhabditis japonica. Next base: position 15,999,946 of record OY754343.1, on the reverse strand, counting down.
TCTCAACTTTGACCTGCTTTCTGGCCTGTTTTCGTACGGTTTTCAGAAGAAGTTTTGGTCCGGTTTTGTACTAACAGTTTTCGGTTTAGAGGCGAAAGTGGCTTGAAATGTAGTGTTGGGTGAAGGATTTACGAAAATGTCACGTTAAAATTTCACAAAAAGCGAATTTTACAACAACAAAAAATAGAAATCCACGAGGAGTACACGAGGTGGCGGGATATTCAAACGCATTTTTCTTTTTTACCATTTTTATCTCTCTAGAAAACCGACGGCCACGAGTTCTAAAAAGTTCAATTTTTCAGAAAAAAATGTTTGACTTGCAACTCTCACTATACATTATTTTTCAAAAATGTTGGAAAAAAAAAGCAAAAAAGGCATGCGATTGAATTTCCCGCCATTTCGTGTACTCCTTTTGAACATTTTATAATTTTTGTTGCTGTAAAACTCGCCAAAAATTAGAGAAACGTTTTGGTGCGATTTTAATGTGATATTCGTAAATACCCATCCAATAGTATATTTGTTTGAGAGAATGTTTAGATGACGTGCCCTCCAAACAATTATATTCTGAATACCTAGATGGACAGAAAACACTTGGTCGAACGTGTTTTCCTGTTCTCCTGCCAGCTCTCACACACACACACACACACACACGTCATTTTCGATAAGTTGGTTGTCGAGCTTTCTCTCATGAGCTCACTGCATATTTTTCGAGGAATCACACACGAAATGAAATGCACTCGCCGTTTTCTGGGTACGCACTCAACGACGTCAGCCGTTCGGATTAGAATGTACCGCTCTCACGGTTTGGGTATGCATGCACTTCACGTGTCACAAAAATGTGGAGACATGAACCTAGAATAGACGCATCAAATCAAATCACATAGCGTGTTCTCATTGCGGAAAAAAAGAAAAGAGATACGACATTTCCGATTTTTAAGAAAATTGTGTATAGTTTCGCAATTTACTCTTGGGTTTTGGGCTATTAGCCGTTGTATCTGAGGGGTATGCCAGATGCAGGTGACACCGGCTTCAACTTGGACGGCTATTAGCCGTTTTCGATAGCTAAACTGCCGCCAAATTTGCGCCGATTGTCGAATAGGATCTGCCGCATTTCTCTGCGTCTCCAGAGCTAAACGCGTGCGAAAATGAAGACGTGGAGAGGCCAGAAATGGAAATTGTAATCTAGAGAATTTAATTTTTGGCTATTAGCCGTCAATTTCCTGACGTATGCCAATATAAGTAGTTTTATGGCTAATAGCCAGTTAAAACGGCTAATAGCGGGTCATACTGGCTACCATCGGATATGGCTATTAGCCATTGTCGCGCATATTTACTGTCTACGAAAATTCCATCTGTTGGCACCCGCCCAAAATTCGATGGCTATCAGCCAAAATGTAGCTGTTTTCGTTCCTCAAATACCACGACGACAAAATGCAGAAAAACTCTCGAAACGTCCACTTGCGAAACGTCCGAGAGCCGCCAAATCCGCTCCGAACTCGTGCCGATCACTGGCTACTATTCGACGGATATGCGTATTGGCCGCTGAAAATGACTGTTAGCCACTATCTTGCCGTCTATAAAAATTCCGACTGTTGCACACGTCCCGAATTTGATGGCTATTAGCCAAAAATTTTCTGAGTGTGCGTCGGTAATGAATAACCGCTCTGTACGACGGCTAATAGCTATGTAGATGCATATATCCGTAATATCAGTGCTAAAATTTCCCTGAGGAGGTGAAACTAAAATTCGATATTTTCCGAAAATTTGGATTCTGTGCAAACGACGAAAACAAGGTGAATGCTTGTAGCTGTATCTCAGATGAGTCATACCGGAAAATAATACTCTTTGTACACCTGTAATAAATTTCAGGAAAAGTGACTCATGAAAATGGAAAATGCCACGTCTTCATTGTTGTGGAGATTAACATTTTTTCATTTTTTTTAATGGAATGGATTATTTTTTTTTTTACTTTTTTTGAATTTCTCGCCACCTCGTGTACTTCTCGTGGATTTCTAATTGTTTTTTTTGTTGCCAAATTTGCCAAAACCCCGAAGTTTTTGGCTCCGGGGAATTTCAAAACCGAGACGCTTCTTTTAAAATTATTGTGTACAAACTATCGTAATGTTGCATTTTCAAAACGTCACACTTTCTAAAAGTCTGATGTGAGAGCCGAAAAAATCTATTTGGACTGAATAGGACCTTAAAAATGCTCAAAATTGACTTTTTTTGCTTGCATTTGCGATTAAAGTACACTCGGATACAGAAATTGGTGGACAAAAAAATGATAACGTGTGGATTTTATCACTAAAATTCATGATAAAACTCGCTCTTTGCAGGCGAAGAAGACAATGTGAACTCGCCGTCTGCGCGACTTGTGATGGGTGCATTGCCACGTGGCGGAACCGGCTCGTTCGATGTGTTGCTGGACACGAAAATGCAGTCGGAACGCGAAGAGCTCCAGGCGGAACGGGCGCGGAAACGAGGCGGAAGGAAGGTGAAGGAGGAGCAGGAGGAGTGATAGATTTTGTTGATTTTTACTTTTTTTCGTTGGTTTTGTTATCGTTTTTTATTGTTTTTGTTTTTATGAAAATTGAAGTTAATTGTTGAGAATAAAGTGCTGAAAATTAAATTAAATTGATTGCAAACTTTATATAGAATAATAATTTAACTGTTGTTTTAAATTTAAACGAACTCAAGTGGCAGAAATATTTTGATTTACATTTAATTCAAAACCTTTTCTTTCCTTTTTCTATGTGATTCTAAAGAAGCTAAAAATTCCGGAAATTTCATTTCGAATATCATCATCATTTATTATATGCATCCATGTATGTATGTACATTTTCAGAAATTTTCGTGAATCGTCGGAAATTTAAAGCCAAATTGGTGTTGGTGGAGCAAGATGGTGGCAAGAAATTGAGCTAGAGAGCAAGAGAGGAGACGCAGAGAAATGAAAGAGACAGAGAGAGAGAGATAGAGAGAAAGAATTGGTTTTGAATTAAAGCAAATCTTTTAGAGTCGTGATGAGATCTTTCAGTTGGATGGTGACGTGGCAACCGCTTCGGATGAACAGGAAGTAGACGTGGAACGACTGAAAATACAAAAGTAAGTTTCTAAAAAAAAAAAAAAAAAAAAAAAATGCAACCTACCATCTGGAAATGGAGCCAGGACGACGGCGAGGTGGACACCGCTCGAATCGGCGATACGACACGAATTCCAGAGTGTCTCGCGATGGATGAATAATGCTGATCATGATTTTTGAAGGTTATCGGTTTCGTTTCTTGCTCTTTTCCTCCCCTTCTGCTCTTCTTCTTTTGCACAAAAAGTAGAATATAGCAAACGAAAAAATATGAAATTTATCTTATCACTATATGTAATTATCAGAGAAAGCGTTGCGTGCGTGTCGCCGCCTTTATAGATGCGACAGCGGGGGCGGAGTCTTGGCCACGCCCCCTCGCCTCCCCCTGGCAAAGGAGAACATAAGAAAGATCATGTTGGCCTGGTGCCAAGGCGACTAGGAGGGGGAGGGGCGGAGCCTGTGAGGAGAAGGAGGAGAGTGGGTACTCGTTGTACTGTGTGTCAGACGCGGAGAGGAACAATAGACACTCGGTAAACGCCTGCAACTGTTACGCAGATCTAAGAGGCTATAGCAGCTTTTGCGCATGGCTTAGAGCTCCTTTCAGATTTTAAACAGCCTTTAAACCCAGTAGCAGATGTTATGCAGACATTGAAGGCTGCAACACCTGTTAAGCAGATCTTAAAAAGGCTGCAGATGTTACGCAGATCTTAAACGCGACACGCGCCGCACCTGGCGACACAAAATCATTGGCACCGCCCGTCTGTTTTCTGCTTGTTTTTTTCCGTTTTTTCGGCGGTATTTTTCTTTTTTTTTCTTTTTTTTTGCAATTTTTAATCATTTTTTTACTCCGTGGTAAATTAAAAGATGAAAAAAGACATTCTCGTCACGAATTCCACATTATATATAATGGATTCGTGACGGAGTGACATTTCACGTGAAACTGTGAGACGAAACATCTCTTAATTTCTTCAGTTATTTCTTCATTTTTTCGAATAAAAACGTGATTGTCACTCCGCCACGAATCCATTATAGCGCAAAATAATTTTTTTTCAAATAAAAACGCGTTTTGCGTCTTTTTGTTTTCACATTTATGTTTTTCGGTAACGTGGAAGATTAATTTATTTTCAAAAAATATTTTCGAGGAAAAAAAAAGAAAATGTGATTAATAAATAATAAGAAAATGTTTTTTGCGCGAATATTTAAATAGATACAAGCCTATTGGCTTCGTCGCCACTCTTTTTCTCTTGTTTCGCTCTTCATCATTCATTTGTAAGCACTCTGTTCTGCTGGGATTTCTGTCCTCTGTGGCTCAGTTGGTAGTGCGCGTGATTACAAATCCAAATGTCGCGGGTCCGTGTTTTGCCCAACTCAAAAAAACTTCTTTATTTTTCGTTTTTTGTGCGGTTTCGCATCGCTTTTGATTTGTTTCATATATTAATCTCATTCTGCATTTATTTTTTGTCCGGAAAGTTCATGGAAGCATGTGTGATACTTTTCAAATATGTGACCGGAGGGAGCTGGGTGGAAGCTTGCTTTGTGACGGAATTTTTTGTGATTTAAAGTCTAAAGGCTTTTTCAGTGTTTAATCGGCTCCCAGTAACCTTTTCTTATCTTTTTAGAATCACATTTAGACTTTTAATTACAAAAAAATCCCCCCGCTAAGCACGCTTCCGCCCAGCTCCCTCCGGTCGCCCTTTTGAAAAGTGTCACACATGCTTCCGGCGCATTGCCGCTGAACTTACCGTGCATTGATAAATGCTCAGAAACGCATATTCAAAGCGTGAACAACAAAAACAATTAGTGAAAAACAATTTTTTCTCCAATTGACCTGAAATTTTGATAAATTATGTAAAAAATTCTCAAGTTTTGGACGGAAATCAATATTTCAGTGGGCTCTTGAGCATTTTTGCGATTCAAATGAACCCGCGCGCCACCGATGACGTGCCGCGTTTTCTATAACCGTCTAGCTTCTCTCTCTCTCTCTCTCGCTCTCTCTCTTTCCCGCAGAGCGCCAATTAAATTCCTAATTTCCAGAGCAAAAGGGTAAAGACAGAGAACCCGTCGACCAACAACACCATCCACCACCCGCCACGTCACCGGCGCCCAGTCAACACCCGAGAAATTCCAAAATGCAGGCGGCACGAGTTTGCCTACCAGTTGGAGTTTACAAGGAGTTTGAGGTTAACGTAAGTTGTTTGGACGGGCGTAAAGCTTAAAATCACTGGGGTATGAGGAGGGAGTGAGTAAGCGCGCCCGGACGCACACACGCAACGCATCCAATTGAGGCCCAAAAAAATAAAAAATCGCGCGAAAAATTTTGCATTATCGGAGAGAAAAATCAACGCGCGCGAAATAATTTTGGATAGGATTTCGTAATTTTCACGATTTTGCGTTGGTTTTTCTCTCCGATAATGCGAAATTTTTCGCGCGCTGTTTTTATTTTTTGGGCCTCATTTGGATGCGTTGCGTATGTGCGTCCGGGCGCGTTTACTCACTCCCTCCTCAAACGCCAGTGTTAAAATAACAAAAATAAAAAATATATCGTTCAGCGCGGCTCCGAGGGTGAAGCATTGTTCCGTCAGGTGACGAGCGACTTGTCGATCGAAGAACGCGATTACTTTTCTCTCTGCTTCTACGACAAAGAGGAAGGCATCAGACACTGGTTGTATAATGATAAGAAGATATTAAAGCAATTGAAAAGTTGGTTGCTTTTTTTTTGGTTTTCTGATGATTCCTAGTTGATTTAAAAGCCAAAAACAAACTTTACAGACCTTCCCTAGGAGTTATCTTTCGAGGCCAAATTCTACCCGACCACACCCACCACTATTGTCGACGATCACGCACGATACTACGTCTTCCTCCAACTCCGCCGTGACATTCTCACCTTCCAGCCACCGCCGACACTCATGCCCTTCACGGCTCTTTTGTTGTTGAGATGACAATAATGTGTATTAAATTCTATTTCTTTTTTTAAATAAAAATAATAATTATAAAAGTATGTTTTATTTACTAATAGAAAAGAGAAAAGGAACGAAAAGCAAAGTGAAAGCAGTAGTAGCCCCTTAGTTGCGCAGCTTTTGAGCAGATCTTTAGCAGAAACCCATAGCGCGTAAATTAACAGTTGCGTAAGAGCTGCGTAAAAGTTGCCAAAGTCTGCGTAACAGTTGCAGGCATTTACCGAGCATACAGAGAGAGAGAGAGAGACTGGTTTCGTTGTGACTGGGAGGATTACTGTAGAGAAAAAGAAAAAGCAGGCCCTTTTTTGTCCAATTTTGAATAGCAACAATAGGTTTTTGTGGCGTCTTTCTTTTCCCACCATTTTTGTTTTGTTTTCTGGATACACTCTTTCGACCGAAAAAAAGAACAAAAAATCATGAAGGTCCTTAGCGCCCCACTTGGGGATACTGTAGTGGGCGGAGATTTTGAAACCTACAGTTTTGAATTTTGCGTTAAAATCGAGGTTTTTGGGCCTCACAGCGATAATTTGGTTCTCGCAGCGAAATTAAAAAAAAAAACAAACGGATCTGGATCAGTGGAGCGCGTTTACATTTTTGAATCTTTATAATTTTTTGATTTTTTTTTCCGTAAAATTAAATTCTTTTTTCTTTTTTTTTAAAGAATTTTTTCGATTTTTCAGCCATCAATCGATTGTGAATACAGTATGCTTGAAAATGAGTCTTCGTTTCGAGACCATACATTTATTTTGTTTTCCTGAACATGAAATGAAATTTACTGTAGTTTTCTTCGTTTTTTTTTCGATTTTTCCAAGTTTTTCCGGTAGAATTTAAAAGTTTTGCATTGCAACTGCCCTCGATTGTCAGTTACCCGGTTTTGGTGTTTGCGGACTCGCACCGCCTACCGTAATCCTAACTAATTTAGAGAATGCTCCAATTGACCAGTAACTTTCGGAAATAATGTAAAAAATGGTCACGGACGCGTTTTTGGACGAAATCACAATTTTTTTCGTCCAAAATCATTTTGAACATTATTCCTCAAAGCTTCAGACCAATCGAAGCTTTCTTTGAATTTTCCCGCAATCAGGAATGATTACGGTAGCCAGCGCGAGTCTGCATACACCAAAATTAATCTAAAATCTCGGAAAAATTTGAACAATTGCTCAAAAAAAATGGAAGATTTTGGTCTCGAAACGAAAACTGATATGTATTTTTTTCAATTTTAAACTTATTTTTTCAGGATTTGAGAAATTTAGCAAAGAAAAAATCGGGATTTTGCAATACAAGAAGAAAAAAGAAAAAGAAGGAAAGAACGAACAAAATTTTTGCATCAATCCTTCCACCTCTAAAAGACAAATCTGGTCGTACGACGTCACCGATTTTTTGTACATTGATCCACTTTAAAAGTTTGCAAAGAAATAAAAATTATTGTTTTTAGTCATTATCATAGTCTAGCCGAGGTCTAGCCGAAGAGTTGATAGAGCCAGAGAAAACAACGAGATCCTGCCAAAACCGGGGAATAAGCCCTGCCCATTGCAAGTGTGCGGCACGATTTTTTCACAGGTGGTGCAGACTTGTATTGCAAAAGAGGCGGGGCTTAATCCCCCAGTTCATCAGGGTCTCAAAACAACTCTTAACAACCGTAACTTTAAGATTACGGTGGTTAGTGACCACTACTAGATTACAGTCTTTATCACTCACGTTTTTTCTGTTGTTTTGTTTTGTTGTTGCCACCAAAAAAAAGAAAAGTGAACTTTGCGTCGATCTTTTCAAATGATCACGTCGCCTTATCATAGCCACTTTTATATACCCAATATAGATTTAACTAGTAAGAGGAACTCAAAAATCAGGGGCTACCGTACTATTCTCGGCGCGGTTCACGTGAACCCAGAACCCACGTGAATGTCTGGAATTTTTTGGTGATAAGGGATGAGAAAAGGAGAGAAAAAATAAATAAAAATTTGATAAAAAGGGAAGAAGAAGATATTCTGGGAAATGTTTATCAAACAAATAGAGTGATCTTCGTGACGAAAATGGTCGCTAAACCGTGAAATGAAATGCGCTCAATAAGCTGAAGCGGGATACATGAATATGCAAAACGAAGTCAGGAAATCGCTGAATTTTGTATGCTGGTGGTGAGAGACGCAGAGAAACACACAAGCTCGTTTTCCGGAAAATGCGGTTTTCCTGTTTCATCGATCCTCTCACAGCGCACTTGCACTACTAAATTTGTGAATAACGTCTAATTTAGCACACTTTCACTTGAATTACGCTACCGATCCATCAAAAACCGCAAAGTCGAAAGAGAACTGAACTGAGTGAACTTTGTTGGACGCAATTTGCGGCAATAATTTTAGGTTAAAATGCATCGAGATAAGGCAAAACTGGTAGATTTTGGAAGAGCGATATCATAGTACAGTAGATGCCCACCAACTGCCCACTGAGTGACATTGTATGTGGCTGCTGAAAATCTGCGGAGTACCTACCGGCTAGCTGCCAAGTAGCTGGACACTTCCTGCCTACTAGCTGCCCATTAGATGCCGCCTAGAAGCGAAGTAAGCTGAAATTCCAGTCCGAATTAGGAGCATTTTTACCATTGATTTTTACTTTTCGGGGTCGATAGCACAGTCGGTAGTCGTGGCTGCTGATGTTCGAGAGGCCACATGTTCGAGTTCGCCCTCACTCCTTGGTTTACCCATCCACTAAATAGGTAGTAGAGAAATCTTCGAAGATTGTTCGGTCATTTACTCAGCCAGGAATTGACTTAAATAATTCCAGGCTCAGAACGGTGTGCGACCAGTCTTCGCACGGCACCCCAGCCTTCCAAAAGTGTTTCTACCTGCCGCATTTTAAAACCCTAAGGCTCGGTCATTTTCTGACCAAAGTAAGTTTTCGAGTGAAAAAAGAATTTCATTATCCGGCGAACTTGGTGGCGCATTGGAAGACGGGGGAGGCGTGGGACGCAGAACACCGTAAGAAATGCATTATTATCGATCTCTGAAAGTTCCACCGGGAGCCCGTTGGGTAACTAAACCATCGAAAGCTATGCCAACCTCGGTCGATGCTGCGTCTCGCCACGACAGTTTAAAAGCGCAAGCCGATGAACCCTTGCTTTTTCTTTCTAATTTTTGGAACGAAAATTTTCATGAAAATATACGACTATGTCCGTTTTCAGTTTTTTTTTTTGAAAATTTTTAGCAAAATATTTATATTTTCGTCCTTTTTTCACTCTTCTCCGCTTATATTTTTCAAATTGCTCTTTTTTCTCTTTATTATTCGTTTTTCAGGTGGACAAAACGAGGACATCGACATGCGAGTCAAGCAGCGGCCGTGAAGAAGAATGCCCAAAAATAACGACATGGAAGCCGTTTGGATGTCAATTATTGATTTCTAAAATTCTAATAATCCTTGAATATTATTTTTCTGAATAAATAAATTGATGTCAGAAATCTGGAAAATTCCTAGAAATCAAACTTTACAAATTTGACTTGGAAATTCTTGCACGTGGAATGGAACAGCTCGACATTAAGCTGATTTTGGGCGACATACGCACACAGACATCCCGATCTGTGTTTTTATATATAAGAAAGAAAACATACGAAATGGTCGATAAATAAAGAAAAAACTGAGGAGAGTTTCGACGGAGTCATGAGAGAAGATGTTTTGCAAGACTCGACTGTTTCCATCATCCAATATGCCAGCGTTCCGCAAACCCAAATAAATGCTGGACTGTGAATCAGAAGATATTAGTATGATAGTATAATACAAGCCTGCTGCGCAGTCCAGCGCGGCTGCTGACGCAGCCTATTGGCGACTTCGTCGCCACATTCTATTTTTTCACGTTCCACTCTTCCTCATTCATTTATAAGCACTCTGTTTTGAGATGATTCCTGTCCTCTCTGGCTCAGTCGGTACTGCGCTTGAATACACAGGTTTTGCGCGATAGGCCTATAATAGGTTGCGCGGTAGGCCTATCGAGTACCCGCGAAGGACCCTATAGTAAGCCTATTATAGGCTTATCGCGGCCCGTCACCTATAATAGGCCTATAATAGGCTTATCGCGGTTGACTTTCGCCTATAATAAGCTTATCGCGGTCATCAATAAGCCTATTGTAAGCCATAAATAGGCCTTTCGCGGACATTCAAAACTCGTCGGTAAGCTCATTATAGGTGCTCCCAGGCCGATATACCGGCTCTTTAGGCTCAAATTTATTTGTATTCAAGGCAGTTTATTTGCAAAATTGATACAATGTTGATAAAAATGACAAATTTATTGCGAATTAAATAAAAAAAAATGCTTTAGAGGAGTTATTCACGAAACAGCAAAAAAGGCAAAAAAAAAAAACTTCTCCAAAACTCGGGAAATTTTCTGATTGACCTGAAACATCGGGAAATGGAGACAAAAATACTCCTAAATATGCTCAAACAGTTTTGTACCGAAATATTGAAATTTTAGTCTGAAATTTTTGAAATCGAAATTTTATTTCAATTTTTTTTGAGCATATTCAAGAGTATTTTCGCCCTTATTCCCAAATATTTCAAATTACTCAGAGCATTTTCTGAGTTTTCGCGCAGTTTTTTTTTTCGCTTTTTCTCCATTTTCGCTGTTTCGTGAATATCCTCCATGATTGATGATTCGTTTCCCATTCCTCCAATCGCAATCGTCTCCATATCCGACCCCGTCGCCACCATCGCTGCATATCGGGTGGAAGGCCACAAACTGAAACAAATATAATTTTAAAAAACTTGTCATATACTTACTTGTGAGGTTGGACCTCAGTTTTCGTCATATTTTGTTTTATTTATTTTTTATTTCTCTCGTTTTCTCTTCTTATTTTAATTTTTCGCACGTTTCATGATTCTCGCTCTACGAATTCTTCAGAATTAAATGAAAAAACCCAAAAAGTGCACAAATGCCAGCAGTTTTTTTTCCTAGAAATAAGTTACCGTAAAAACTGTATTAGAAGGGCCCACAAACAACCTCCCGAAAAATAGAAGTGCCCTCTTGAATTAAAGGGTTCCTCTAATTTTAAGACCCTATCAATAAATATTCAATAATATTTTCTGGGGATGTCTGAGAGTATTTTCAAAATGATTTATCAAAGTTTCAGATCGATTCTCCGAATTTTCGCTGAGTTTTTTTTTCTATTTCATGCTTTTTTTGCTGGTTCCGTGAATAACCCCATAAGTAAAGTTCTTTTTTTTATGAGTGTTTTGCTCTGATTTTTTTAAACTGGCGTTTGTTTACTTTTTAATAATTTTTTCATTCAATTCTGAAGAAATCAAGGCAGGACATTTCCGAAATTTATCCAATTTTTACAACACGAAGTAAAAACTCACTTTAAAATCGTTGGCACGGCGTTTGACGGTGTCGGGTGGATGGCGGATGAATGGGTGGTGGCGGGCAATCTGAAATTATAAAATATTGAAGGAATAACGAGCGAATTTGTTTTATCGAGAAAAATCGATAAATGTTCATTTGACAAGATATTTTATTTTCAATCGACTTTTCAATTGTTTTCAATTGAAGAGTCGATCGAAAACATTAAATTTTTAAATTTTCTGACCATATTCGTAAATTTCCTCGCGAGACATCAGAAGAATTTAAAAATCAGAAAAAATTCAGCAGTCTCACGACGAAATTTACAAATAATTTCAGAAAATATATCGAAAAATTTATTTTTTGGCAATATTCGTAAATTTCCTGTAAATTCTATCGAATTTCAAGAGGAAATTTACGGATCTCCAGATATTTGAAATCTCACGGTAAAAATCAGCATTTTTGATAAAAAAATTATGTTTTTTATAAAACAAACAAATAAGAAAATAATTCTTGTCCAACAATTTATCTCGAAATGCCAATTTTTACGAATGCGCAACAGGAAAAAACAAGCACAATTTATATTTATTAAAAGAAAAAACATAAAATATTATTAAAAAAACGGAAAAGAGTTAAATGCGACGGCAAAAAATTAATTTAGGCCAAAAAAATGTGGTTTTTTGAAAGTCGCTGACGAGGTAGTCTAGCCATAGAGCGCGTTTGCATTGACCTACAAATAGGCCTACCGCGGTCGCCGCACACCGCGTCCGCGATAAGCTTATTACAGGAGGGTAGGCGCTGCCGCCCGCGATAGGCCTATTATAAGCTTATAATAGGCCTATATTTGGCCTCAACCTATTATAGGCCTATCGCGCAAAACCTGTGTACAAATCCTAGCGTCACGGGTTCGTGTTTTGTCCACTGCATTTTCTTGCAAAAAGGCAAGTGCGGACGCGCACAGACATCCCGATCTGGGTTTTTATATATAAGAAAGATTGGCAACGCTGTGTTCTGTAGGAGCAAAAAAAAAAAACAAGACACTATGTGAGTGACTTACAGTGTCTGGAAGTAATTGAAAATAAGTAGATAACGTGAGAAAAGGAAAATAACATCCAGTGAACTAGTCCATAATCTGCCAGCTCAATTGAAAGATCTAAAAAAGCAAAAAGGAGAAAGTGCACAATACACGAAATTCTATGTTGTGGACGTTCTCACTTCCTCGCTTCTCGGAATTGGGGAAAAAAACAGTTCACGAATTAAAGAACAAGGAGAAAACGAAGAAATTCTGAAAAGAAAATGTCCCCCCACTATGAGTCCGACACAAATTTCATCCTTGACTCGCTTCTAGACGCTCTCCAGTCTTTTGTTAGTTCAATTTTCCGTTCATTCGTTCAATCCTGCACCGCGTTCTACACGCTCTAGATTTTTTATACCGGTTAAAAACTTACAATCCATTGGCGTGTTAGTTACTTACAATTAGACGAGATTCTTTAACTGGGTATTCCACGGAATGTCGAATCCGCGATGCCGGAATAGGAAGAACGTCTCTGCATGCGAATACGCTAAGCTGGAGCAATGGTGGCTTGCGGCTACAAACGCCAAGGGCAACAGAGCGACAGTTTTGGGATTAATGACGGAAAGTTCGGTTCTCTCCGCAACAATAGAAGCTATAATCGCCAACAGTCCTTCAAATGAGAAACGTGTAAATTTTCATGCAACCGTGACTGCCGATGTCCATAGAGAATACATTGAAAAGGCGCTTGCTGCATTCAAGGCTGCAGCACCACCTGGATGTCAGCCGGTACTAGTAATAGACAACACCTCCGTCCATGATACAAGATCGCTGAAGGTAATCCATTAGAACGAGATGAAAGGTTTTGATAGAAAAATTTTTGATTCAAACGGAAATTGCTAAAAAAGCCGAAATGCTCGAATTCCTCGATAAACACGGTATTTCTGCCGCTGCCGACATCAAAAAAGGTTCGCCTGAAAAACGAAAAAATTTCATAAAATGGGCTTAAACAGAGAGAAAACCAACTATTTGAAGAATTTAAGCGGAGAAGAGTAAAAAAGTACGAAAATACATGTATTTTGCCAAAAATTCGCAGAAAAAAGCTGAAAACGGACAGAGTTTCATTAAACTTACGTATCGGCGTGCCCCTTCAAGCCGTCGTGGCGTAGCCTTGGCCAAGGTTTTGGCATAGCTTTCGATGACCCAAAGGGCTCCCGGTGGAACTTTCAGAGATCGATATTAACGATATGCTGAAACTGACTGAAATGCCAAGCAAGATTTTCAGAAATTCCAGAGCAAAGGGCCTGAATTTGTTCCATTTGCGTTACGGATAGTTTTGTAAATAAACACGATTGAAACGATCGTTTCAAGCGCCAGACTTCCCGGGATTCGAAAACTCGAGGTTGAGTTCTCCGTTCCAGTGGAAGTGCGCAACATATAATTTTCACAAAATTATCTCGAATGGACCCGCTCAGCGGAAAAGAGCATTTTCGAGGGAAAAAGAATTTCCATTTTCCAATTCTTACCCAACCTGGTAATGATTAAGAAGACACCGACATTTAGTTGCGCAGTTCTCAGTGTTCATTTTAAGACCCTCATAACCTTCGATTTTGAGCCCTCCATGGTTGGTGTTGAGAAAATGTGACGATACATTTATTGCGCAGCATAAATGACGTGGTGAACAGGAAACTTGGAAGATGCTGACGACGTGCGATCGGGAAACGTTTTCTTCACATTTTTCATAGCTCCACCCATTTTTGTCTTCCTCCCCATTTGCACATACATATTTTGTCGTAGGACCATTCATTTCTTATTTCCTTTTTATTCACTTATTCTTTTCCATCCTTCTGTTTTCATGTCCAACGAAAACGAATATCTCGGTTTGATTCCATCCATTAGAAATCGAGCGGACCCTGTTGAAGATGAGCGAAAAGAGCTTGAATCTGAAATAACCCGTCTCAAAAATTGGCTCAAAGACGCGGAGCGAGAGAAATCTCGGCTCCGCGAGCTCAACCGATCCAATGAGGAGCGTTTCTCAAGGGCGCTCACCGCAGAGACGCTGAGGAATCAGGAGACTCAGGTGACGCTTCAACGCGTCTATCGAACCACTGCAGGCTACTGGCAGTCTGTGCAGGATCTTCAGGAGCAGCTGAAAATCGCTCGCACTAGAACTCCGGTGGTGATTATGGAAACTGTGAAGGTGGGCGGGCCAGAGTGCCAGATTTGTGTTCGGCCGTATAGTGACTGTGGAATCAGGCAACCGAAAGTTTTGAGTGAGTTTTTTTTTACTTTTCGCTTGTCAATACGGCGGTCAAAAGCATTTCACTGAACATTTTCGTATTCCAGTTATTTCGTTGTTTTTCTTTTTTTTTTTTCGTGCAACTTTTCCGCATAAAAGTAAAAATCGATATTGGGGAGCCAGCAATATGTAGCTTAAACAATGCAATTATCTATTTATTTTTTTTATTACAGTCTGCGGTCACACAATCTGCGAGGAATGCGCGGCGCGTCTCGTGCATGACACCAAAATCAAGTGTCCATTCGATCGGCTCGACACCCATCTCAATGGCCATGGGCTCGACGTTCTGCCAAAGAACTTTGCCATCCTCGAGGTGTGCAAACCATGCCCCATGGCCGAGAAGGCAACGGATACAGATGATTTGGAGTCGGAGTCGGATGACTCTCACATGACTCTTCATTCTATCCTCACCTTCTCCGTCTTCTTCGCCTTCTTTTTCATTTGCTATGACTTTCTTTTCACGATTGCAACTTTATTCTGATATGTATTGTGAAAACAAAAAAGTATCAACGCGGTGTTTGCGTATTTTTAAGATTTAAGTGCATTTGAATGTTCAAAAGTACGCAAAAACACCGCGTCGCAATTTTTTTGTTTCCCCAATAATAATGGTTATGCTTTTAAATGATTTATTAATTAATGGAACTTTGTTGTGATCGTTTTCTCCTGTCTCTCCACCCAATAAATCTCGGGTATTTTAGCATTGTTTCTTTGGCACATGATAAAAACAGAAAAATATGCAGAATGAAAAATTCAAACATTAAATAACGATAAAAACCGGGGTACAACGGTATTGAACTGCGCCGAATAGAATCGGCTTAAATGGAACCGTACTGAAAAAAACACTGCACGAAATAGAACTCAGAATGTACAACGGAATACTTGTTTAACTATTCTAGTTATTATGTATCGATACAGTTCCATTTCAGGCGGTTCTATTCCTAGAAAACTGTGGAAAAAATGGAAAATGAAAATTCCCACAACTAGCATGACTACTGTAGTAGTAGCTTTGAGCGTATGTGCAGTGAGAAACAACGGCTTTTCGTCATTTAACGGTGTGTTGAAGAGTGCATCATGAAAATGTGCTCCACTGCTCAAACAGATTTGAGGATTTCTTTTTAACATGGCAGAAATACGTTTTTTTTTTTTGGTAAATTTTTCTAGGACAAAAACAATTTTTTTTGTGGAAAATGTTTTTGTCCCACACAGTGTACGCGAGCGGTGGAACTCTCAAAGATGGATATTAATGGGGTTATTCTCGAAACCAGCAAAAAAAGCAAACAATAGAAAAAACCAGCAAAAAATTCAGCGAAAATTCGGAAAATGCTCCGATCGGTCTGAAACTTTGAGAGATCATTTAAAAAATAGTCTCGGATATTCCCTGAAAATTTCAGACCGAAATAATGATTTTAAAAATTATCGATTTTTGTTTCTGAAAATTTTCAAAATCCATATTTTGGTCGGAAATTTTCAGGGAATAGCCGGGAGTATCTTTTAAATGATTTCCCAAAGTTTCAGATCAATCAAAGCATTCTCCGAATTTTCGCTGAATTTTTTGCTGGTTTTTTCTATTTTTTGCTTTTTTTGCTGGTTCCGAGAATAACCCCATAAAATAATTAAGAACAATTGCGAAATAGTCGAAACAAAGAAGAAATCCAAGACGAAAAAATGCACAGCCAGTGAGTGCGCCTCTATTAGAGGGTGCGCTTCAATTAGAGTATGCGCCTCTATTTTTCGAAGCATCTCTTAGGGTGCGCCTTTATTAGAGGTGCGCTTATATTTGAGTAAATACGGTATGCTACATTTATGCATTTATTAGTTTGCAACTTTGGTTTTTATTTATTTTATTGTTTTTTACATGTTGCGGAACGATTTGCTTACCGAAAGTTTTGGTAGTTTTCCTATACATTTTATAAATATGTTTTTCTATTTATTTAGGTCAAAATCCGTTTTTTTTTATTCGATAAAAATCTCCGAGATTTTTCACGCCCAATTTATCTTTCTGCAAGATTTTAGCAGGTTTTTCCTCCAATTTCCACAATTTTCTCTCATTTTCAAGTGCTCATGCACCTAAAATGCACCCTTTTTCTTTCTCAAAATGAGAAATAATTTTCGCGATGTTTACGCTCCTTTTTTGTCTTTTTTCCTCTGTTTTTCTCGGTTTCGCCATCTATCTAGCCGTTCTAGCCGTTCCCGATGCCTTTTC
Organism: Caenorhabditis japonica; assembly: GCA_963572235.1. Taxonomy (NCBI): domain Eukaryota; kingdom Metazoa; phylum Nematoda; class Chromadorea; order Rhabditida; family Rhabditidae; genus Caenorhabditis; species Caenorhabditis japonica. The sequence goes on along the minus strand of OY754343.1, from coordinate 15,983,082 downwards.
TCTATTTTTCGTGTTTTCTCTTATTTAGCGGGCGGATTGATGGACACTAAAGACATGAATGTCTGCTGGTTTCCGCCTTTTTTTGTTTTGTTTCTAAAAAGGATTTTTTCTTTGATAAAATGTTAGAAAATTGTGCTTATTTTTGTTGAACACGGTATTTATGGATTCGTGACGTAGCGAGACAGCGTGTCAAGTTATTGTGAAAACAAAAAATTGAAAAATGCGGTGTTTGCGTACTTTTAAAATTTAAACGAAAATGGGAACAAATCTCTTCATTTGCTGTGCTATTTCTGTCATTGCCGTTTGAATTTCGAATTTACGCAAACACCGCATTGCAATTTTTTGTTTTCACAATATGTGTCAGCAATCGCCGGGTCTCGCCACGATTCAGCTCTTGGCGGCGAGAGAGGTAACGATTTTTTGCAAATTTTTCTCATTTTGCTAGCGCACAACTTGCAGCAACAAGTCGCTACTTCACGAATCCATAATAGAACCTGCATGGAATAGAACTGCCTGATATGGAGCTACCAAAAATTATCTAATAGAACGGCCGGCCGTTCTATTTTTCACTACCCTCCTAGGAGGGCCGGTCTATTTTAAGAGGCCGTTATATTATAGGGTTAGGATTACTTTTCAATGTCTTTAAATTTGTATTAAATCTTAAGGATTTTCCAAAAAAAAAAACGTGACAAATGTAAATAGGACAAAACAAATTTAGAAACCGGTCAATAAGTAACATTTGGAAAAATCTAACAAAATTATTGAAAAAAGTGTTAAACTCATTCCTATATGAGAGGGGCCGCTCTATTTTAAGGGGCCGTTCTATTATGAGGTTCGTTTTATTAGAGAATACCCATTGTACGACCTGTTTTGTGAGAAAAACGTGGCGAACCGATTGTCACACTTTGATTGAAAAACGTATGCAAATAGAACTTTTGAATAAAAATTTTCCGTATTTTTACCAAAATTTCTGTATTAAGTAAATTTGTGCAATTCACAAAAGAGGCTTACAAAGACAAAATTGGATGCGGCTTTCTCTTTTTTTTGCAACTGCCGCACGACTATTTCAAAAGTGCAATTTTACGTGTAGTTTGATCGGTATTAAAGTTGTTGAATTTCGAATAATATATTCGATGGATTAGTGGAAAATTGAGCGAGTTAAATAAACCCAAAATTTTCAAAATCCAATTGGAATTTTGGGTGCAACTTCGTAATAGAATTGCAGCAAAATAGAACTACCTTGAATGAAGTTGTACTGACCCCAAAAACGCTAGAGCAGCTCGAAAAGTATACAGTTTCGCGCAGCGATTTTTCCTATACAGCTACTTTTCAGGCAGTTCTAACTCGCTACAGTAATATTCCAAAGTAGAACCGGATATTCATATTATTTGATTTAAAATAAAAATCGTGCGGTGCAGCACGGCAGATATTAATTATTTTAGCGTCAGAGCATATTGCAGCCCATTCCAAAAATCAAAAGTACTCAAATTTTACGGGTGTACTTTGTATTAACGGCGCGAAAAAGTGCGTGTTCTGTGCTACCCGACATTTTGACCTCCGTTATCATAAATAATCGACGACACACACGGGTTTTTCCTGTTCTTTTTCTTTCCCCGGCGCGTTTTCCTATCTCTATCTATCTTTACATTTTGCGAACCGAATCGAATCGAAACGCCCCATTCCCTCATTTTCTTTCCTTCTTTTGTATGGAACTGACCATAATAATCGATTCATCCACACTCGTCTCAATATTCTTGTCGCTCAAATACAGTTTAACGGGGTGCTGGCGACTGCCTTTTTTCAAATTCTTTTTTTTTCACGTCAAAATCCAACGAGCTGTGACACGTTGCAAAGCTTTCTGCTTCAAAAATCAATTCAAAAAAATTAAAATTCGCATAAATGAGCAGACTGCCAAGATTATTTCAACGAAGCGCACTTTCTCCAGTACAATCGCCAACACCCCATGCGGTATAATTTCACGCGATGAAAAATCTGCAAACACACCTGAAAGGCAAGAAAATTGAGACAAATCCTTGTTTCTTGGTTCCGTATCGCTTTGTATCATGTCATACCATCTCTACTCTCCCTTTATTTATGACGTCATCATCATTTTTATTGTACATATTCTCTGTGCGTACGTGACTTTTGGAAAGTTTGCCCTCGTCACAATACGGAGGAGGCGGAGTCGGGTGCAGTTACATCACTTTTGGGGTAGGGGGCTCGACGATCGTTATCGCTATAAAAAGACAGTTCTTTGATTTTCTTGACCTTTTATCTTGTTTCGTTCAATTAGTAAATGCTTATTTTTCTTCTTTCTTATACCGTATTTACTCTAATAGCCTGGCATTTCGGTTTAAATGCCGAGTGGTTATTGCTATCGTCTCATTGTCAGCAACATTATCTTTTAAAATGACCGTTTGCCCACGGAAAATGCCGGCACGAATTTTGACACAGTTGAAATGAGTGTGACGCCTTTAATTTAGTCACCCGGCATTTGAACAACAAGTAAATAATTTCCAGGCTATCAGAGTAATTACATGTAATAATTCCATATATTCATCCAATTTTTTCCCAGAATGACCACCCCAATCCAAAAAGTTCTCATCGCCGATGACATTGAGCAAGAGTGCGTCGACATTCTGCAAGAGAACGGCATCGCGGTGACGGTGCAAACGAAACAGACTCGCGAACAACTTCTCGAGTCGTTGCCCGCCCACGACGCTGTCATTGTGAGAAGCGCGACGAAGATCACAGCGGAGCTTTTGGAAGCGTCGGCTGGCAAGCTCAAATTGGTGGGAAGAGCCGGAACCGGTGTGGACAATATTGATGTGCCGGCAGCGACGAAGAGCAAGATTTTGGTGATGAATACGCCGCGTAAGTTATGAAAACCGTTTGCCAAAGGTAGTTTTTTGACGCCGTGTACGGTGTGCCGGCCGCCGGAACGTTATTGGTATATTATAATGCGCTCCGCTGAGAAGAACGAAACGCTGCTTGTATGCGTCTCTGCGCGCGTCTCTTCGGCGAGAGTCGTTGGTACCAAGCATCTCTGCGTCTCCTCGTGGCTATGCAGCCTACTGTAGAAAATGCGACCACGCTTATACCAGAGCTAAGATCCATGAAACAGGAAAACGGCATTTTCCGGGAAATCCATCATACAAAATCCTAAATTTCCAAATTTCGTTTTCCGGAAAACGAGAGAAAAACATTTTTGTAGCGACTCTCGCCGTAGAGACGCAGAAAAGCAGCCTCCCAACTCAGCGGAGCGCGTTGCCAAAAACGTTCCGACCAGCACGTCGTGTTACGGCCAACATAGGGTAAAAATAGTTTTTTTTCTAGGTCCATCCCCCATAATAAACCCCCATTTTCCAGAAGCCAACTCACGCTCAGCCGCAGAGCTCACTTGCACCCTCATCCTCTCGCTCTCCCGTCACGTTCCCCAAGCCGCCGCTTCCATGAAGACCGGAAAGTGGGCCCGAAAAGACTTTATGGGAGAGGAGGTGTACGGTAGAACTCTTGCCGTGCTCGGCCTTGGCCGAATTGGAACCGAGGTGGCCGTAAGGCTTCAAGCTTTTGGAATGAGGGTCATTGGATTCGATCCACTGGTCACTAAAGAGCAGGCGGAGGCCAAGAATATTGAGTTGTTGCCGCTTGAGGAAATTTGGCCGCAAGCCGATTATATTACGGTGCACGTGCCGCTTATCAAGCAGACTGCTAATCTTATTAATAAAGATAGTGAGTTCATTGTTTTATTTTTTCTGTCCAAAACTCAAAATACGAAAATTCCAGCCCTCGCCTTGTGCAAAAAAGGAGTCCGTATCATCAACGTGGCGCGCGGAGGAATTGTCAACGAGCCGGACCTCGTCGCCTTTCTGAACGCTGGACACGCCAAGGGCGCCGCATTCGACGTGTTTGAGCAAGAGCCGCCCACTTTCCGCGAGCTCGTCGACCATCCGCTCGTCATTGCCACCCCGCATCTCGGCGCGTCCACGATTGACGCTCAGCTGCGTGTGGCTTCTGAAATTGCTGATAATATTGTACACTTTAACAAAGGGACGGTGCTCGGAGCGCTCAACGCAAAGGATGTGCTTAACTAGGTTTTGGAATTTTCTTTTTTTACAATGAATGGGTTTTTTTTCTTTTTTTTTGTAAGCACCAATAGACAGTGAAAAACTGCGAAACATCGGAACGTGGTAACTGAATTTCACTGGGCATGCCATTCTTTATTTTTTGATCATTTCGAACCATTATCTTCCGATTATTCAGCATAACACCCTCATTTTAAGCTGCAAACGACAATTGTTTTGAAAATAGCACTGAAAAATCAGAAACTTTGATTTTGCAGGCAGAAAATAGTTTTGATTACCTGAAACGAATAATTTTCCAATAGAGGAGTTTTTTGCGAACATTTTGATCAATTGAACGTCAGAAAAATACAGAAATGACAGATCCTTAAGCTTTTGAAAGGAATAATCTTTAAAAACGCTGGAAATTCCCTCTAATCACACAGTAAATTGCACATGCATTGGGAGTGAGATTCAGAGAAAAGAAAGCGAAACACCGGCCATGCTCTCTCAATTTTCTGCACTCTCGGCGCTCAAGCGGCCGTCTTTTTAGTAGTTCTAATGGAGCGAATTTGTAGCGCTATACATCGAGTATAATACATTTCATAATAGAAATCGTCTCTGAAAATCGTGAAACAGCGAGTTGGCGAATTTTTGAGCTTCATTCGATTCATCGCGTCTCTGCATCTCCACATTTTTGCACACGTTCAGCTAAACTAATGCTCTGCGCTGTGGAGACGCAGAGAGTGCGATAGGGCTCGTTTGCTTTTACGTAAGGTTTACATGCTCGGTCATTTCCCTAGCCAGGAATTGACTTACTAGGAAAGTACTTTTTGGTACATTTTGGAAAATTCTGAAAAAAATCAGGGTAATACTAGATTTTTTGGTGAATTTTTTGAGATATTAAAAATCCGCAAAATGTTTTCAGAAAAGTTTTTATGAGCCGTCAAACTTTTTTCTATTGTTCGAGCACATTTTTACCTGTAAAATCCTACATTCCACACGATCGCCTTCATTACACCAGCCGAAAAGTCTACCAACACGCAGGTAGCTAAAAAATGTCAATGGGTGGCGCAACTGGGTGCGCTGGGAGCAGTGATACAGGGAGGCTGAGGGTTCGCTCCCCAGACAAAGTAAATTTTTTTTTGCAATTTTTTGATGTGTATTTTTCGGAGCCGTAATACAGTCCAGAAATTTTTAAAAAATATTTCGAGTGTATTGTGTTTTCAATCGACTTGCGACATGAGAACGCGAGACTCCGCCCACTTATTTGTGCGCTACATGTCTGCGTCTCTTCAAATATCACTGTGTTCGCGTGGCCGCGCACAAATAAGTGGGCGGAGTCTCGGCTCTCGGACGTTTCGAAAGTGCGACGTTTCGAAAGTGTGACGTTTCGAAAGTGTGACGTTTCGAAAGTGTGACGTTTCGAAAGTGCGACGTTTCGAAAGTTTTTTCGTTGTTTGTCGTCGCGGGGTATTCACACAATATTTTTTTTTCAAAGCTTTTTATTGAATTTTCCAACCGATTTATCTCTTTATTCAAAAAAAAAACGGGAATAGATCATCAAAAAATTGAAACATATAAATTATTACGTATATCTCTTCGCAGATCGAACCGCCTTCAAAAATTCGATCCCGCGTAGTGGTGCCGGGTTATTCAGAACTTTCAGGATTCGGTCGTCCTTCAAAATATCCTTAATTTTGCGAGAACTCGAAATCTGAAAAGGAAGTAGACGGGGTTGTCACATATTCTAAGCTCACTTGGTAACTTGGGTCATACCCAAGAGCCTCTTTGTCATGTTCCAACTTGCATGCTTCTTGGCGCAAACTTTTCACAAGATCGGACAGAAGTGGAGCTGCTCGTCCTCTTGTATCCACGATCACTTTCTCTAAATTTCTGTGATGAGACTCCACAGAGTTTGTAGTTCTTGGCAAATGCATTCTAGAACGATCAGAGACGTTCCACGTAGCTGGAGGATACAGCAAATTGACACGAGGTCCAATGTAAAACTTGGTCATGTATTCAACGAATGCTGAAAAAAAAATTCAAAATTCTATAGTCACGACGGAAACTCACAATTTACAGGTTGAGTAAGGGGAGTTGGGATTAGTTGAACGAGAGCATCAAAATCATTCTCGACGTCGAGCAGTGGAGCAAATGGCAAACATTTTAATATTGACCAAAAGTCGTAAAGATAATTGCCATATAGAAGAAAGTCGTTGAGTTTCAAAGCCTTTAATTTTCTTATCCATGCTTGAATGGTATGAAAATAACAGAAAAATTTGACAATTCCTGGAAAAGTGTTAGTAATGGCACGAGCTTGGCCGATCTCAAGATCTGAAGACAAATTTTGATGAAATTACTTTTGAGAAAGACAAACCACCAATAAAATATCTTGGATTCCAGTTGGGAATTTCCAGTTTCAGCTCATGCAGCACATCCTCGTAGTCTTCGATTGATTTGTAAGTCATAAGAATGTTGATGACTGGAACAGTTGAATCAGCAAACTGGAAGATAACAGTTTAAAAGGCTTTTATCGATTTTTCTTACTTTGGCATGCAAAGTCCACAATTGTCGAAACGGAGCTCTCGCAACGGCAAAAGTGGCGTCGCTGAGCAAAAGATCCGACATTTCAAGTGTTTTCAAGCATATTTCATTTCCAAATGCCACGTTCCGGCCACCAGAGGATGTACAAATTTTATCGAAAATCATGAAACGTTGTTTGTCTGCAATTTTGTAATTTACAAGAAAACATATCGTTGACAAACTTGCGTCTTGTGCCATTTTGCCTTTAAAAACTGGGACAACCGCATTCGCCGCTTCAGTGTCCGGACAATTTTGTTCTCGTGCTCTGTGAATCATTCTTGTAAGTGAAGACGTAGATCCAGCGACGACGATCGGACGGACACCATATTTAACTTTTGCATCGCTTATTACATCTCGAGGCGCTGTATTTGCTTCCATCGCATTTTGCTTTACAGCAATTCGGGCCATCTGAGCCTGAACTATGAATAATTTTTGTAATTAAAAGCTTGACATAGTTGGCACCTGTACTAATCCCTCGTCTGGATCATGTCCTTGATGTGGATTGTCTATAGTAATAACTCCATTTGATCTGTGCCCTATAGCTCGACAGTCGATATATGTCTTCCTGAAATAAAACATCATTAATTTTCAATGTTTGTGAAAATAACCTTTTGGTGCAATGAAGTAGTTCAGTGCCGTCTGCAAGCAATGTAACGGGTCGCATTGTGTATCCCTGATGAGGATATAAAGGGCGGAGCGCTCTTTTGCTCATTTTTGGTTTATACTAAATAAATAAATGTCATTTGAATTTGAAAAAAAAATGAATTTTGTACGAAAATTCTATAAAAAACTGAATTTGTACGAAAATTCTATAAAAAACTTTGAAAAAAATGATTGTGTGCAAACACCGCGCCGACAAAATGCGGAAATACATTTGAAATGACGCGCTTTCGAAACGTCACACTTTCGAAACGTCACACTTTCGAAACGTCGCACTTTCGAAACGTCACACTTTCGAAACGTCGCACTTTCGAAACGTCCGAGAGCCGGAGTCTCGCGTTCTCATGTCGCAAGTCGATTGAAAACACAATATTTTCTAGTACGCTTCGACCCAAGGAAGTGCCTAAAATCCAAAAAAAAAACATTTTTTTTTCGTTTTTTTGGAAAAAAAATGCCATGCAATCGGTGGACAAAAATTCGAAAAAAGTTTGAAAAATTTTTTTTTTTTTTTGAGTTCAGGCCTTTAATTGGGATGAGGAGGACTATGAAATACACTCAAAATATTTTTAAAAAAATTCTGGACTGTATTACGGCTCCGAAAAATACAGATCAAAATTTTGCAAAAAAAATTTACTAGGTTTGGGGTGCGAACCCACAGCCTCCTTGTATCAGCGCTCGGAGCGCACCCAGTTGCGCCACCCATCGACATTTTCAGCGACCTGCGTGTTGGTAGACTTTTCAGCTGGTGTAGCGAAGGCGACCGTGTGGAATATAGGATTTTACAGGTAAAAATGTGCTCGAAAAATAGAAAAAGTTTGACGGCTCATAAAAACTTTTCTGAAAACATTTTGCGGATTTTTAATATCTTAAAAAATTCACCAAAAAATCTAGTATTATCCTGATTTTTTTCAGAATTTTCCAAAATGTACCAAAAAGTACTTTCCTAGTTAAACAATGTCTGGCTCTGAACGGTACACCACCAGTCGTCCGCGTACACAGAAAACCGTGATCCGCAGTACCTTCGGTACTTGAAGCACGGATCGACTTTGTAATCTTTGTTGTTTGTTTGTGACTCCACCCACTTTTTTCGCGCGACCACGCAAACACAGTTCGATTCGAAGAGAAGCAGAGAAAATATGTCCAATATATTGTGTTTTCAATCGACTTGCGACATGAGAACGCGAGACTCCGCCCACTTTTTTGTGCGCTACCTGTCTGCGTCTCTTCAAATATCACTGTGTTCGCGTGGTCGCGCACAAAAAAAGTGGGCGGAGTCTCGCGTTCTCACGTCGCAAGTCGATTGAAAACACAATAGACGTAAATGAAAAACGTGAAGGTTTACATAAAAAAGGGACGAATAAAAAATTAAATAGGAGTGCATAGTGTGGAACAATTTATTTTTCATATTCGAGTCTACGCGAATCGTCGGTAATCCCAGAAAAATGGAGAAATCAGAGGACGGAGTGAAAACGGTGCCACTTCAACAAACCGTTTCCGATTCGCAGCTCTCCGAGAGAGCCGATGTCGATTTGTCAGTCGATCCAGAGGTAATTTTCATCTGTTAATAAGACGATCTTCGTGTTTCCAAAGTTTGTTTTCCTGCCACAAAACTTTGAAAAAAAAGACACGGGTTCGAGGTTTGTGGTGGTATGGCATGCTAGCATTTAATTAATGGCAAACGCGCTCTGCCGCCTTATCTGCCTCTCCACAGTTGCGTTCTGCCGAATTTAGCTAAAAACGCGTGAAAAGATAGAGACACAGAGATGCGAGAAATGCCACGCGAAGGTTTGCCTTCGGATGGTGACTTCATAGAAAAGTTTCAAACTCACAGACCCAGAAAAAATTAAAAAAAAAAGTTTTTATTGTTTCCAGGAAGCGCTTTTTCCACCGGTCGGTGCTGGCAAATCTGATCACATGGTGGTGAACTACACGAAGTTTCGACTGGCTCTCAAAGTACTGCATTCACAGTTTAAAATCTTCTAATTATCATGTTCTTGTTTAGGCCAAATGCAGCAATAATGGAGTGTTCCGAGTGGATCCAGTGTTCCAAATTATTGAGCCGAACAAGTGCAAAAATGTCACCATTTCTCGTTCACCGGGGGGAGGTAAACATTACTTGTTTTAAATCCAATTGAATAAAAAAGTTTTCAGTGATTAAGAAAAACGACAAAGTTTTATTGATGTATGCTCCCTGCGATGAAAAGATGACTGATGTGAAGGCGTTTTTCAAAGAGTTGGATTTGAAATCGAAAGATGGACAAAAGTACGTGAAGATTCCGATTGGCGTAGAGAGTGGACAAAAGAAAGTGAACTTAGACAGATGATTCTATGAATTTTGACTCTTTTTGGTTCTACGGGTCAAACGCAAAGTGTGGTTGATCTTTCATAAAGTTCTGCCGATATAATTCTGTCAATTCATATCAACGAGCATTAAATCGCTTTGCATGGTTCCTTCAGCTTATTTCGATCTATTGCGTTTTCAATTGAGTTGTGACATCAAAACGTCAAAGCTCGCCCACATTTTTTCACGAAAAAAATTGAAACTTCACTAAAATTTTATGTTTGCATTTAGAAAGTGGGCGGAGTTTCATGTTTTGATGTCGCAACTAGGTTGAACACACAATACATATATAATGAAAACAAAGAAATTGCAACGCGGTGTTTGCGTACTTTTAAAATTCAAATGGGAACATTTCTCTTCATTTTCCATGCTATTTTTGTCAACGCCATTTGAATTTCAAAAGTACGCAAACACCGCGTTGCTATTTTTTTGGTTTCACAATATTGTCGTTTCAATTTTCTTGCAAGCTACAGTAAGAAGTGTTACAAAAGTTTAAGAACCCAACCTTGAGTATTGATGTCAGCTTTTCTTACAATTTTCACGACATAGCATACTATGCACCAGAGATGAGCGGAAATGGAATTTTTAGTTATGGAAGACGGAATAAATTTTTTTTTTCGGAAGACGGAATTCCGCTCATCTCTGCTATGCACGTAGTGTTAGTGACTACGTTTTTAGAAAAAATTTAAATGCGAAAAACTGCCTGTCCATGGAGCGTCGAAACTTACGAAATATAATGGATTCGTGACCAATGTGTGCTCCCGGGACCAAAAAAATGAAAATTCCCGGGAATTTTGGAAAAAAATAGTATTCCCGGGAAATCCTAGGATCCTACCCTTTAAGTGGTTTATTTTGCATTCCCGGGAAATCCCGGGACTCCCGGTACTAGTTACCGGGTAGTCCCGGAAAATAAATCCCAACCGCCACTCCCGGGATTCCCGGTGTCGACCCGCCAAAATGATCAAACGCCCTCCGCTGAACTCAGTACCACGTGGATCTCATTTTGGTTTCAAATTATTGCGTTTCACGTTGAATTTACACGTGAAATGAAATAATTTGGAGACCAAAATTAAATCCACGTAGTACTCAGTTCAGCGGAGCGCGTTTGATCATTTTGGCGGGCCAACAATAGTAGTCGCTTCAAATTCCCGGGAATATTATTTTCGGATTCCCGAGAATACCTCGACCCCCCGGCAGTGGTATTTCAAAATTTGTCACGGATGGGCAATATGCTGAAAAATATAAAAAAAAATGAATAGAAATCACGTACATTTAAATTTTAGAGTTCCTAACCCTGCTGAGTAAGGAAAAACAATATTATTTCACTTACCATGAATACAACATGTTTACTGACTTTGCTCCATACAACATGCTGACATGCTTTTGCGAAAAAAATTTAATAAAAATCTGATTTTGCCCTTTTTTTCAAAGAGAATCCACTCCACCTTTTCCCCTCCTCTCTCTTTCAACCATATAATCGCAATACGCCCGAAATTATTTGCTCTTTTTGCCATAAAACTGCTAGCTGCTGCCGCGTCTCTCACCCGGCGTTATCACACTTTTTCATTCCGCCTTTTCAAAATACAGTTCTTTCATTCTCTCTCTCGCACCGTTTGTTTGTCATTTCTCAATTCACCTTTATTCCGGTCCTTTCCTTTTTTGTTGTTTCATATTCTGGAATTCTGAAAATGCAAATGGAAACTAAACTCGTCCTGTAGTTTTATTTCCATCTATTTGTTGTTTCATGTTTGGTGACAACGAATATTCGAAACGAAATTTAGAGATGGTTGAGTGACTCAAATGTTTGCACTGCTGGCCATGACGTGGCAGAGCTCCGATAGTCACAAAGTCATGTATGAAATAGTTTGGAAGTTTTGAAATTGGATGTTTACATTCAATTCGTACATATTTTTATTTACGGTTTTCCACCTGATTTAATAAATTATTATCAGTTAGTTCTAATGGTGAATTAAACATAAATAAACACTTAAAAAAAGTGTATGTTAGAATAAATAAAAAGTTTCGTAAGAGTCGGTTTCCATTAAATGTTTGCTGACTAGCTTTTTTTAGTCTTCAAATGTCAAAGATTTCTACTTTTATTTTCTGGCTTTCTAATAGTTTTCTATCTTTCTAATCATATCTTTCGAGTTCTACATTTTTCTAAAAAAGTACAGGAATGTCCTCAAGCCAGATTTGTTCAACTTTTTTTCCATTCCAAACTAGAACATGATTCCCAAGAATTCCTTAATGTAGCAGTCGATCTAATATCAATTCTTCTCCGATTCACATGCTCTACCCGATCAATCGATAATGAAACGAAACGAAAAGCGACATTTATTTCCATGAAAAAACACACACGTTTTATCACAGCGCTCACACCGTTTCAGTGACCACATAACCAGTTTTTTCAACACATTTCTCTCCAAAGCCTCTGAAAATATTTTTACTCAAATTTTTCCTCAACAGCAAGTCAACAATTTTCAGTTCAGTTTCAAAAAATGAGTTACCATGAGATGAAACAGATGCCGGGCATGTTGAAGCCACTACTTTTGGTAATAAGACAATGCTTCAGATCCATGTTCCTTAAAGAGCTGCATTTTCAGGTTCTCACACTACTCCAAATCATCTTTATGGCCTCGCCAGGGCTACGTGGTTGGGGATGGTTTATTTGCCTCACATCCATTTTAGAGTTCATCACGGCTATTGGTGTTTTTGCAGCCGTGTTCTTTGATTTGCTCTTCACAAAGTCCTCGCAGTGGACACTTATTGTAAGTGCATAGTTAAGGGAATGTGGATTTTTAGATACAAACAAAATGTTTTTTTTCTTCTTTAGGAACTGGCTTACAGCGCTGTTTTTTGTGTGTGCAGTGCTCTCAACACCATTTACTATTTTTGCAACATTTTTTATCATTTTAATTTTTGGTTCCTTCTCGCGACGGTAAGCTTTTTTTAACTACAAATCGTATGGTATTTCATGTTATATCATGTTTTCACGAACGACTGGTTCTACCGACGCTCCAATGTTCCGCAGATTTTCACTGCGGAAAATTTGAAAAACTGCATTACATCAACGCATCGCCAGCTCCAGTCTTTTGTGAACACATCGATATAATAACTTTTATAATGAAACAGAAAAAACTATTTCTATTGGATCTGTTTAACTTGCTAGCCAAATATTTAAAAGCTATGGTCAGTACGGAGCGCTGCGAATGCGCTCCATTAGAAAAGTGGACAAGGCGTGTTTAGTTTTTTTTTCTGAATCTGACTCCAAAAACATTCACCGCGCAATTGAAGCAGATAAGAATAAAAGATAAAGTGCGTTTGCTCATTTTCCGGAAAATTTAATTACCATTTACAATGGTTATTAGCCGTGGCGGATGGGCATTTTCTTTAACTACTCCTATTTTTTTTTTCAAATTCTGGTTTTTGTGTAATCCACAAAAACTCTGAATAGAGGCCGCTAATGCCCCAAACACATCATGATAGCTGATTTTAATTTTCGGATTCAAAAACACTATTTTCCGCGGTATATATGCAAAATCATTGGTGCTACTTTGGAATAGAACTATTCCGAACAAAACTGTAGCAAGATAGAACTGCCCGAAATAGAGCTGTACTGATCCTAGAGCAGCTCAAATAGTACTCTCGCCTTCTCACATAATTCATGGGCTAGTTGCCCAACCAAATGGGCGATAGGCCCATGCAAACGGCAGCTTCGCCCATGCCAGTGGGCGAAGCGGCCGTTTGCATGGGGCTATCGCCCATTCGGTGGGCGACTCGCCCATTCCGTGGGCGACTCGCCCCAATGGCAGTCGGCTCGCTCTCCGCTCGTCCACCCATTTGTATTTTGCGGTCCTACTTTTCTGCCCATTAGATCCCAATACATAGAATATAATCAATAATAACAGAAACAAACTTTATGCAAAAAATAGTAAAGTATAAATTAATTAATAATTAAAGGTAAATATTCGATTAATAATAATAATAATAATAAACCCTATGTCAAAAAAGAGATCAGGAAAAGCAAAGCTATAAATGTGAATGTTGTGTTGGTGTTTGAAGCTTGCTACATTTCTCACTGCAAAAATTCAAACTTTTGATTTTAATTTTACGTATTTACTTCGTGAAATTAAGAGAGCGTGACAAAACCGGGGAAAAACGAGAAACCGGGGAAAAAATGTCAAAAACCGAGAAAGTGTGACACTGTCATGCAAAATGACTCAGATTTTCCGCGCATATTGCGGAAAATTTCCAGATTTTAAAAATTGTTTAATGTCATATTACTGCGTCGCGAAAACCAGTCAGAGTGGAGCGCGCAACTCGGCTGTGGTCTCGCCGCGAAAAGTGGGAGACACAGCCGAGTCACAGCAGAGTCGCGTGCCTTGCCACAGCAGCGTCGCGCGTTCTGCTCTGACAGGTTTTCGCGACGCAGTAATATCAATTATATTATTGAAATAATTTTGTTGGCATGTCAGTAATTATATGGATAAAAAATTCAACGAAAAAATCTTCGGAAGTCTGAATTAATATTACGTATTCCCGAGTACGTGAGATGTCGTAAAATGGGTCTTGACACGATCGGTGTTTGCACACTTGTGGATTTGAATATTTGTTGTTGAATTCTTTCAATTAAATTTTTTATTAATTTTTTCATGTTATTTTTTTGTTTTTTAAAACTTATATATTATATAGGTTATATTTTATACTTACAATTAGGGGGTCATTCATGTAAAAAATAACATGATTTTTCCAATTCACGCATGTCGAAAAATGTAAACAATCTACAGTATCCCAAGTACTGTAGATTGTTTAAAAGTATGCATACAACGATCGTGGCGAGACGACATGTCACGTACTCGGGAATACGTAATAATGCTGAATTTTGGAAATTCAGCGTTGTCCGCAATTTTGCGTGACAGTGTCACACTTCCCCGGTTTTTGACATTTTTCCCCGGTTTTGTGGTTCTCGTTTTTCCCCGTTTTGTCACGCTCTCCAACTGTTTCCTCTTCCGAGCACCTTTTTTTTCTCGACTTAAGTATTGTCTGCTCGCCAATATGGTCAAACGCGCTCTGCTGATAATAGAAGATTCCTAGGGATTTGGATAAACACCTTCAACCCCATTGTTGGGGGCTTAAAAGAAATTGTTAAAGCCCGCACTAGTTATTGTCCTATACACCCCCCCCCCCCCCTGATATAACCCTCGCTTTTCAATGGGTGGGAGTGCTATTCCAACATGCGGGGGCCATATCAGAGTTTTCCCTAAAAAGACATAACTGCGTCGCTCAGAGCAGGCAGAAGCTTGGCAATAGCCACGGCATGCTGGCACCTACCTCAGTGTAAACGCGCCCCAATCACACCAAACTCTTGATGAAACACTGTGACCCGCGTGTTAAGAGAATATTGCCTCGCGGCGTTGCCAACGCTGCTGCTGTATCAAATGTTTAAAAAATATCAGGGTTATCTGCGGAAAAAAACATGTTTTTATTTTTGTTTTCGCGGAACGTACGCAGCCAATTGAACGCGCGAAAAAAATCGAATTTCATAAAATGAGACTAAAACGTAGATGCCAGCATGCCGTGATAGCGGGGTAGCCTCGCGTGTGTCTCACCACGACAGTGTGCGGTGATTTACGCTCCGAATTTAAAATTTTCAGTAAGGTTGAAAAAATATCGTAAATCGACTTGACGTCTCGGCGCAATCCACGCGACGCTTCCACGTGCTTTTGTCACGTTTCTGCCTGCTCACGGTGTGTTGCGCGCTATTATTGGTCGCGTGGTCGCATTTTCGCTTCGCAGCACCTTATACGTAGAGACCGCAACGCGGGTGGGCGGGGCGAGTGAAATTTTTCTCACTAGATTCGCTTCGCCACCTTTACCGTCCTGTACTGCGGCTCCTGGCTATTGGATCGATAAAAATTTTATATGTTCTTATGTAATCGACTGCGTAGAACACAATGGTAATATTCATTTTTCTTCAAATGATTCAGTTTTTGAGAAAAATACGGGAAACGGTCGGAATTTTCGAAGCGATTCGAGAAAAACGGAAAATATGGTGTTACGCAGGTCCGTAGCGCACGTTTTTATGAATGATATCGATAGATCTTGACACGCTGAATCGTTTAAAAAAAAAAATCAAAAATTCGTTCTTGCAAACATCCTGAAATTTTCAGTCAAAGTAGCACAAAATTTTGTGAAAATTTTTCAGCGATGACCTATGTTTTTTATTATTTAATTGCATAATACACTTCATTTTATGTTTGTAATAAAAATTTCAGACACTTTCTGCGATTCTAAGTTAGTTTTTTTCTCATCCAAAAGCCCAAGTCTCAACGAATTTGGTAGTTTTTCCGCTTTTTCGGTATTACGCAAGGCCGTAGCGCAGGAGTTCTCATTACCATCGAATTCTACGCAAAATTTGGCATCGATACTCAAAAAAAATCGAAAATCGCTTCTTGCGAACATACTTTTTTATTCGGTTTTGTATCATTTCAAAAGTAGTTTTTATGGAAATTTGTGAAAAAATCTTGTTAAAAACATGACAAAACAGTTTGATAGACTGCTGCGCAGTGTACGACTAAAGGAGTTCAGTTGGGAAGGCGGTGCGTGGTGTAGTGGTTAGAGCGGATGCTTTGCAAACATTTTGGCCCGGGTTCGATTTTTGTGCAGTTTGAAAATTTTTTGCGCAGGAATTTTTCGAAGTTTAATGATGAATTCTCATTGTAAAATGGTTTTTTTGTTCATTGGATGTTATTTTGCGTATTTTTAGAACAAATTTACGTTTATTTCTTTCATATCTTCTTCAAATTGAAAGAAAAAGGTTAAATTTCCTGTATTTAAATACATTTTGTCTGAAAGTTGAGAATAAAGTGACAAAAAGTATTGAGAACAATTAAAAAGTGATATTTACAAAAAAGATAAGCCCAATTTTGCAAAATAATAAACTTCCATCGAGAAAATCTCATATTTTTTTCAAAGCCTCTAGAAATCGATTTCTTACACTTTAAATCGACAAATTTATGATAATTAAGTGATAATTAAATATAAGAACGATATGTTTTCCCATTCTTCTCATTTTAGATCTTTTTCGCAACATTATTCACCCTTTGAAGCCGAGCAAATAGAGTGCGAATCAAAGTGCGCCGAAAGAATGCAGCGAAAACCCCGCCCACCTTTTCGCGCCGCGGCAACTCGCTGTGAGAAAATCAGTAGTAATGAGGAGCGCACAAAAATGACTGTAACTCGGCTCATACTGAATTTTTTTCGGAAAAAATTTGGGAACGTATTTTTATCAAGTGTTGGAACATATTCCAATCGCCAGTTCGTCAAAATTTGGACTTTTGTCAAACACGTTGCGGTCCCTACTTATACGGTATATAATTTTCCGGTTCCGAGGCGGTTTCACTCATTCACTCACGATTCCGTTCCGAGGCAAAATGATTTCCAATAAAGTTACATTTTCTGTCGGAAATATTTTTTTCCACGGTCGGAAAAATTCAGTTGGAACTCGGAAGAGAAAATCTAATTTCTGAGAAAGCCTGCTCGCTACGTAATAATTTAAATTTTCATACAGGAAAAGAAAAACAGAACTCACCAATATTTGCATAAATTGTCATCCATCTTTCAATCTTAATGAGCTGAGCTACATGTAGACCAATATGTATCTGCAAATTTTTAGTTGTGACTATAAATCGTGAACATTATTAAAAAACCAACGAAACGCAGTGAAAATCAAAGCAAGTGAAAGGAAATGAAAAATCAATAAATGAATTTCGAAATATGTTCGCCCAAGCCTCGCCCAAGCCTCGCCCAACCTCCGCCCCATGCCTTGCTCGTCTTCGTAGCTTCAAATCTTCGCCCACGCTCGCCCAACCCTCGCCCATTCACCTGCGCATCGCATTGGCAAGGGCGACTCGCCCAAAAGACGGGCGAGTCGCCCAATAAGGCTGGGCTGTCGCCCAATAAGGCTGGGCTATCGCCCAAACGTCTGCCCATTAGCTGCCAAAAATTATGTGAGTTAGCAGCTGCTCATAAACTTTGAATATAGCAAATTTTCTTACGAAATGTCTCGGAGCGCATTTTTCGACACAGTTGAAAGGAGTGCAACCATAACCATTTCAAAATTAAACAATTTTTATTGTTTTTCGTTTTTTTTTTTAACTTGTTCACATATTTATTGTGTTTCGGTTGCACTCCTTTCAACTGTGCCAACTGTGCCGATCAGAGATATTTCGTGAGAAAATTTTCTGAGACGAGAGTAATAAGTATTGCGTTGTAAATGGTGTGTTAATTTGTTCACTTTCGCGCAGTTATTTTTCTTATACACCTCAATGAACACCGCGTAATTCAAAATACAATAGATCCACTGACTTATGCTTATTTCTTCAGGTCGCCTCTGTCCTAATCGTTCTTGCCTACGGTCTCCAAACTCTCGTCGCGTGGACCGATCGAACTGGAACTGTATCGTCTTCAGGTACCGGAAACCAGGCTACCGCCGCTGCTCCACCACAACCATCTCCGTTCCCAGCTGGTGTCAATCCAGCCTAAACCTCTTTTCCATTCACGTTCTCATTCCACCGCTAATTCAAAAGAAACTTCAACTTCACACGCTTTCTACGGTTCTCTAGCCCAAAATATTTATTGTCCTTGTCCCACCCATCGCCCTGGTTTATAATTTGAATAAACGTGACCTTTTGCCACCTTGCACATCAAGTGTTAGTGACGTCTGTCACTATTTCAAAAATTTGCAACAAGAATAGAAGCGAAAATCTTCTGAAATGTCGCTATCCGATCTGTCCGTTTTGTCCGTTCAGACGGCGGTCAGTTTTCACGAGTTGGATGTGCAAAAGTTGAGATTGGAGGAGGAGAAGAGGAAAGAAAAGAAGAAGAAGAATGAAACTGTCGTTTTTGTGGCGATCGATGACAAGAATCTGCCGAATGGTGAAGAAGATGACACGTTTGTCTACGAAAAGTTGTCGTTTCGTGTGAAGCAAAATTATGAGAATGGAGCGCGTCGAGTCCATCTGTCTGTTCAAACATTGGTTCCAGCTGAATGGCACCTTTTGGTTCAGCTGAGAATTAAGACAGGATCTGAGATGCAAGTGTTGAATGTGGTGGATAAGGATGTTTTTAAGTTTGACAACTTCTCGTATCCGATAAATGTCGAGGTGCAGACCAGTGATGTGAAGTATATGAAGTTTGAGATGCGAGTTTTGACCTATGTGAGTTTTGAAGGCGTCTGGGAGTTTCTGTTTTTATTGTTGGGTTAAGGATCTTAAAGTTTGGCAGCTACCGAAAAAATAGTCAAAACTTTGAAAACTCCTGGGAAGAATTAGTTACAAAATTGCACAACGTCTGCTCTAAAAATAAATAGAGATTGTTACAGAATAGGCACCCACATCTTTCAAAAAAAAAAAAAACACCCATTGGACTCGCTATAGTATGGCCACCCACAGTCCGCACATGGGTGTGTATTCTGGAATGATGGGTACTTATATTGAAGTGCACGTATCAGCTTGTGGGTGCCTATCAGGGATGTGATTTCACGGTTACGGATTTCACGGATTTCACGGTTTTCACGGCATTTTTTGAAAAAAATTATTTCACGGCTGACCGTGAAAAAATATTCCGTGAAATTTTCGTGATTGAGTTAAATATTTTTAAGGCTAGTGCGCTGGCTGCTGTATCATGCCTTTAGTGTATTTACTGTCAGAAAACGACAAAGTTTCGAAAAAATGCTCATTGTGCATGCAACACCCAGAACTGCCAGAAAAATTCGACTTTATTTCGTGAAATCGTATTCCCACCTGGACCACGAATAGAAGGTTAAAACAGGGAGTGAGTTCCACAAATTCAATAATATAATTAAGGTTTCAACATTATCATGTTTAACTTTTTAAATTCAAGACTACATTTCACTAGTTGAACACTTATTCGTACGACTCCATTTAAAGATACTGTAGGCCATCAAAACAAGAACCAGTTAAAAATTGATGGAGTTTGGACAGAGAAACATATAATTTTACTTCTCATTTCAACGATTCGCAGTGTTTTTGAAAGCAGTTGTACATGAAAGGAGATACTAGCTTTTAGAACTAGGCGGTTCAGAACTCAATTTTTCAGAGAGAGTGTTATTTTTTCCTTTGTAAACATTGTCTATCTAATCACATTTAAAATTATTGAAAATACAGGAATAAAATAACAGACTCAAGAAAATTGAGTCTAAACCGCACAGTTCTTTTTTGTAGCAGTTCGCAATCACACGAATCTAAAAGCGGAGAGTGATCAACTATTAAAATGAAATTCAGGTAAAAAGTACAACAAAAGTATTTTGAAATCGATAGTACACTTCTAAGCCTTTGTTAGTACACTTCTAGACTCTGAGTTTGTCATGTTTAACCGAAAACAACAAAACAAAGTTGTTTCGTTGAGTTCTGTATTTCATTTTTTAATGATGCAACTCTATTGAAAACACAATACTTTGATCAATTTTTGAAAATTTGTTTTTTCACGGATTTCACGGTTTTCACGGTTTTTCACGGTTCTTCGAAACCGTGAATTCACGTTTTCACGGATCCGTGAAAAAAATAATTTCACGCACATCCCTGGTGCCTATTCTATAGCCCGTTGGTGTGGGAGCGTAAATTGGAGTGCAACGATGGTGGCTATTCTGAAAGATTACCACTAGGAAAATTCCAGTATAGGCCTCCACGTAATTGAAAAATGAGGTTTTCCGATTTTCTGTCGGTGGCTATTTTGAAACATGTGGTTGCTCTTACTGGAATCTATTATTACAGTTAAGGCACTCACTCAGTGGTAATGGGTGGCTATACTGGAATTTTCCCTCGGCCACTAATCGCAAATCGGGGCAACCAGCCGAACATTCCCTGAGCAATGACCGCCTGTATCACCATCAGGCTTTCTCGGAAATGAAATTTTCTCTTCCGATGTTCCGACGGAATTCCGAATTTTTCATTTTCATTTCCGAATTTCCTTCGGAATTCCGAAATTTAAAATTCTCGTTCCGACTTCCGACGGAATTCCGATTTCCGATCGGAAAAATCGGTAATGAACCTGAATAGGTCAATAAAATCTTAAATTATCCACAAAAAAAGTTTAAAAAATTGAGGAAAGATACGTAGACTCGTGTTTTTTTTTTTTTGTTTTTTCGGGTTTTTTTTTGGATGAGACAAAAAATTTTTTGTTTTTTTTTTGAGGATGTGGATAAGACAAAAAATTTTTTGATTTTTTTTTCGATGGTGAAAGTGAGACCAAAAAATTTTTGATTTTTTTTTCGATGGTAAGAGTGAGACCAAAAAATATTTTTTTTTTTTTGATGATGCGCCGCAGGCAAAAAAATAAAAAAAAAATCACGGAGGCGAAAGAAAGTTCCGGTTTTTGGGCAAAAACTTATTCAGTATATGCTCCGAATTGACAAAAACCTCTAATTTTCAACAAAAACTTGGAAAATTTATTTTTAAATGACAGAAATACGTACTTTTTTTGGAATTTTTTTTTGTTTTTTTGGTAAATTTTTTGAGGAAAAAAATTTTTTTTTTGTTTTTTTGTTAATTTTTTTGAGAGCAAAAAAAAAATTTTTTTTTTGGTAATTTTTTTGGTGGACAAAAAAAGTTTTTTTTTTTTTTGGTAACTTTTTTTGGGGACAAAAAAAGTTTTTTTTTTTTTTTGGTAATTTTTTTGAGGACAAAAAAAGTTTTTTTTTTTTTGTGGAAAATTTTTTTTTGTCCCACCCCTGGTCACGAACATGGTTGATTTTTTTCCAAAAAAGAAAAAACGATATTTACTACCAATTTTCGTCAGAAAAACATTTTTTTTTCCGACATCGGAAAAAAAATTATTTCCGACGGTAACGGAATTATTTTCGGAAATCATTTTGTCTCGGAACGGAATCGGAAATTTTTTCGGAAGTAAAACTGCCTCGGAACCGGAATCGGAAATTTCCGACATCGGAATTCCGACTTTTCGGAAATTTCCGAGAAAGCCTGATCACCATCTAAGGGAGAGCATTGACAAAACATTTTCCACGTTCTGAATTCCCCGCCATGTCCATGAAAAACTTTTTTTCCGTCTTTCAGTTGCACCAGGAACTACCAACTTTCACCGATGGCGACGAAATAATCGAGTTTGATGACGGCTCCAAAATCCACGTGCACGCCAATATCCTCTCCATCCTCTCGGATTACATGGGCAAGGCTGAAAAGGAGGCGATGAAAAGACCGGATGGCGCCCGAATCAATGCTCAGTTGACTGAAAAGGAAGCTTTCTTAGAGTTGCTCTATCAGGCATATCCCACTCGTCGACCTATTTACTCCTCGTTCCGTCGACTTTCTATTGCTGCCGTTGGATACAAGTGTGACACTTTGATCTACCATCTTTCGAAACATCTTATTGAGTACAACTTCCGACCGGTAATAGACTGTATTCTCCTACACATTTTGACTGTGATTTCAGATGACATTCCTTTCTCGCTTCCAAGCCGCCATTGAAAATCGTCTAGAACCCGCAATCCGTGAGCTTGCGTTTCGTGCCGCCCTGGATGGAACTTGGAGCCGGATGATCTCGTCCGGATTTGAGCCGGAAAGTTTTTGCGGACGCAGCGTTTACACTCAAATTGTCTGTCCTGCTATCCTCCTGGCTCGCGGTGCCCGCCCCGATGCAACCACCTTGGTCCCACCAGTCAACACGCTAAATTTTGTGGAGCTCGAGGAGGGGGATACCACAAAGTCTGCAATTCTGTTCCGTGGAACCTATTTCTACGTGAACAGTGGTTTACTGGCGGCTCATGGAAAGAGCACGTTGTGCACTGGACAGAATGGAGAGCTTATTGCTCGTTACACGCCAGAGTTTCACCGCGAATGTGCCAGAAATGATTTGCTGCCGGGAGAGGTGCTCGTACAACTTCTCACTTATATGCACCCAATGGGAGATGTTCCGCATCCGAATATGATTCGTGCGTGTATTGTGTTTGCTCACGATCAGGGCTGGAATTTGGTCAAGGAGAATTTAGAACTGGAGTTTGAGCCACCGACGACCCCAGATGAGTATATGTCGCAATTGGTGTTTGCTGACAAGTTTGAGTTGCTGAATCTTTTGCGTGTTAATATCCAGAGAGCTGAGTCAAGGTAAGCTTTGGTGAAATGTAAGCTTTGGTGAAATGTAAGCTTTGATGAAATGTAAGCTTTGGTGAAATGTAAGCTTTGGTGAAATGTAAGCTTTGGTGAAATGTAGAAGAAAAAGCGCACCCTATGAAATAATTCGCGGAGCAAGCTTCCATCCGCAGCATGCTTCCCCCAGCTCCCTCCGGTCGCCAAATGGTTCCACCCAGCAAGAACAATAATTTCGTTATGGAAAAATGGAAAAATGTTTTTGATTTCGTGGAAATGCCCCGTGGTTCAGGAAAAAAACACGTAAAAACTAAAAATGTTCACGTAACAATAAAAATTAAAATAAACAAAACGTAAAAAACAAATAATAAGTATATGATATATTCATGCGTGACCTCATCAACTCTTATGCTCCCTTTTTGATGAATACGATCGCCAAAAAAAAATTCAATATTGTCGGCCCGCCAAAATGATCAAACGCGCCCCGCCGAACTCAACGTTATGCGATTTTCATTTTGGTCTCCAAATTATTTCATTTCACGTTGAATTTATACGTGAACTGAAATAATTTGGAGACCAAAATGAAAATCGCATAACGTTGAGTTCAGCGGAGCGCGTTTGACCCCTTTGGTGGGTCGACAATAAGTATTTAAATAATGGGGGTTTATAATTTTGTACACCTTGCATTTTTTTTTGCCGTCTTTATTCAATGTGATACTTGTGAGGTTTGACCTCAGTTCTTTATTTAATGCAAGGTGCACAAAATGAATAACCTCGTAAAAGTGCCCAGTAGATCAACATTTTTTAAAAATTACGTTTGCTCCCCAACTGTATTTAGACCGCAGATTTTGCGCTACATTTTCGCCTAATATAGAGCTACTCACAAGGGAATGGTCCAAACTTAACTTGGCGTTTAGAAATGAAACCTATATAGGGTGAAAGAGCACTTCATGGGGAGCTCAAATCACTTTTCAATTTTGGCAATAAACAATTCGGAGCCGAGAAAATGAGCTCCAAAGTTTCAATTTTTACGTGCGAATTTATCACCGCAGTTGAGAGTAATTTCTAACAGTCGCCGGTTGGCCGAGTGGTTGGTGCAAGAGAATAGTAAATGGAGGATGCTGGTTCAATCCCTCGGTGTAAAAAATTTTTGTATTTTGATTTTTGCGTTCACTTTTCCATGTCCTAGAACTTTTTTTTTACCAATTTTTTTTTTCAATTTTTTGTGTTTAATACGTAGTAACAGTTCACCAGTAAGGACAATAATGGTAATCAACAATTATGAAATGGGAAAAACAATTAGTGTTGGTGCATCTCGCACACTTGATGAACGCATTATCGGTACATCTCGTCTGGAAGCAATCATCTGCGCCAACTTCAACGGAACTCCGAAGGTGTCATGAACGACAAGCTTGAGATTGGTATTTTGTCGGTAAACAGGTGGAGGTGATCCGAGTTCGAAATGAAACACTTCTTGGATAATAACGATAGAACACTTGCCACACGAAGTGTCATCTCCAGTTAAAACGAAATAAAAACAAAAAACACAAACATCCAATCGTCACCATACGTGGAAAAGAGGTTGGCAATGCGAAAAAAAATGGTTTAAAAAAAAGTTCTAGGACCTGGAAAAGTGAACGCAAAAATCAAAATACAAAAATTTTTTAGCGGGAGGGATTGAACCCGCATCCTCCATTTACTATTCCCTTGCACCAACCACTCGGCCAACCGCCCACTGTTAGAAATGACTCTCAACTGCGGTGATAAATTCGCACGTGAAAATTGAAACTTTGGAGCTCATTTTCTCGGCTCCGAATGGTTTATTGCAAAAATTAAAAAGTGATTTGAGCTCCCCATGAAGTGCTCTTTCACCCTATATAGGTTTCATTTCGAAACGCCAAGTTAAGTTTGGACCATTCCCTTGTCAGAAACCCAATAAATCAAAGTTTTATTACAGTTGCCGTGAACTCGCCGAAGTACTTGAAAGACATGGTAAACTAACGATGCTTAAAGATCGCACTCGGGAGGGAATTATGGACCGAATGTGCAGTGGATGGGGGCTCAATCCAGTGGTGAATCGCCTTTCCACTAGGTGAGTGATTGTTTAATATCGGATTCATTCGAAATAGAAAAAATTCAGGTTCCCAACAACTTTCCATCACCGTACCGTAAATCTTCAACGCGGAAAAGCGGTCGTAATTGGAGAGGGAAGAGCTATTGACACGCTAAACTCGATGGCTTCGGAGAATGCGTTTGGCGAGCCGCACGAATTGATTGTAGTTGATTAATTGATTGTTTTTTTTTGTTCTGATTTCTGACTTGTGCACCTTCTACTATCCATATTTCTCGATGGATGATTTCCTGTTTTCCAATGATGAAACATCGTTCTTTTGTGCTGCCCTTTTTCTCGCCCCTCGAAGGCGAAAGAATTAAAGAATTAGGCTCCGAAGACATGTGTCGTCGGGTCGATAATCCGAAAATACGCGGGACGAGCGGCCGAGCGGGCGGGCGGGTGCAAAAGCGCCTGCGCGTTGTGCTCGGACAGTCTTGGGCTCTCTTGGCTTCTTCTCTCCGCTCTGCGAATCTCTGTGTTTGCAAATGCAAACAATGACCGGATGGTATGTGTGTGTGCGCCTCTAGCGATCAGCATGCTTCTCGCCGACCCCTGGAATCGTATTTTGCCACTTTTCTGCCATCTATTCCACCTTAAAATCCGCTACCGCAAACCGACTTGTTCGTTCAAACCGCTTGTTTAATTACTTTTCTTTTACATTATTTGTGTAAATTGGTGGTTTCTTTGTTTCTTTTGTTTTTTCTTAATCTTTTCCTCATTTCTCTTGCAACTTTGCTCATGCTTGTTTTATTTTCGTGACGTTTTTCGAAGTCATCTCAGTAGCATATAAGTCTGAAACATGGTCTACGGTTTGTTCAAACAATGCACATCTTCATCAAAGCATGTCACAAAGAAGGTAAAAAGCCGAAAATACGCGTCTCTCTTTGCCGCTCACTTCTTTGTCATCGGCGCCGAGAAAGTTCGAATTTCACAACTTACATCACTAATTTGTGCGCTCCCGACTTTGCATTCTGACCGCTCGGCCCGACCCGTCCCGATTTTTTGTTCCGTTGCATTTGACCAATGGGGTTAAACATTGGATTAAAATTAGGGAAAATTGTGCATATTTTTTGGTGTAGTTTTTTGTTTGTCCTTTTTGTGAACTTAAGCCAGAATTATCGTCCGTCAAAATTTTAACGCAATGGATCTATTCTAATTTGCCTCGCAAGATAGTTCCCACAAGAGGCCCATGATAGAACTACTGTAGATTTAATGCGACCGTGGCAAATGAGTATTTCAAAGGTGAAGTGTTTTAGTATACTCGGTATAAAACGCTGATAACTCGCTCCAATCGAACAAAGAATTTTGCATGCATTTGGAGTGAGGTTTAGAGAAATCAGAGCACAATATCGGCCACGGCTCTCTCAATTTTCTGCACTCTCTCGTCGCCAACGTGGCCGCGTCCTTCACTGTGCGAAGGGAGCGCGTTTGCAGCGCTCCGTACTGAGAATAGCAAAAACGCAAAACAATTGTTTTTCTTATCTTGCTAACTAGTGAATAACTTTATTATGGTCCTCAAAAAGGCAAGATTGATCTATTCCGCTTCTAGTGTACATATATTTATTTATTTTATTTTAATTGAAAAGAAGGGCATGACCACTTATACTATCAATGTTTACAATAGAAATAGATTTACAATAGAAATAGAAGGTGTGTCAGTATGTATGACAATTGAGACGAAGATATTCATGAAATTTCAATAATTTGATATTGTTTTTAAAGGAATTAGTGGAAGGTTTGACAGGAAAAACATGAGAAGGGAGATCATTCCAACATTTAAGAACTCGGTTAGAAAAGAATTGCTGTAGGGGCTTGGAGGAATTTTATGTAATATTTGCCTCTTTTTTTAATCCTTTTGTGCTTTCTAAAAATATTGTTTTTTCCATTATCTTGAACTTACCCATACATTCAAATTTTCGCAAAACTCGCAGAAAGAAGATATCTTTCTTATATAGAAAATTTTAGATTAGTCTGTGTGTTTGTTTGTGTGTCTCACACACACGAGTTTGCAGTCGACAAAACTCGATCACGCGACCTTTCGATTGACGTTCAAACGTGCTAACCACTATACCACAAGGGTCACGAGAACTTGAAAGAAATAGGGAAAAGAAATGATTGACATTTCCATTAAAAAAAAACAAAAATCTTTAAAAATAAATATTTGACGAAGGCGACTTTGTCGCCACAAGCTGCAGGCTTGTTATAAGTTAGATTTTTAAGATTTAGAAATGACGCTATCTTGCTCTATAACTCTAAGCCATTTGAGCTTTAAGAGGGTTCATCTTTACACCAAAAAAAAACTTCGGTAATCGCTGCACATTGTCCAAAATTTTTCCTTTAAATGAATTTCCCACATTTGAGATAGTTTTGAATCGAATCCTTCAATCCGGGGCCTCCGTCAGTCCCGTAAACATGGCCGCGCGAACCGGGAAGACATATCGTGACTCCGCCCATCTCTTTGCGCTCTTTATCCATGGCTTGATTATTTTATGATGTGGCATCAAGGCATTTTTGACATTTTTTAAATTCCTCCGATACAGGATACTTCAGTTTCAAACTGTGCGATTTATAACTTAATTTTCTTCATCCATCATCATCCTCACAGGAAATAATAACAGAGTTTCACTACTGTCCCATAAATTACTATTCTGTTGTTTTTGTGTTCTTTCCTCTTTTCATTCTCCTTCTGACAGCTTCCTTTCCATTATTGCACATGCCTTCCATCCTGAACATTTTGCTCCCAGTTTTCCAGTTCTCCTCAAAAAACACTCTCGAAACATTCCACTTGTGTTGTCTAGCCCACCGTATTATTGTTATTATTATCCATGTCAATTATCGCTTGCTCTTGCACACTTTCTCTTCCGTGTGCGTATTTGTTGTGTTTCACAAATGTTTATTTACATGAAATGCCCTTGCGATCCGGAACCGTCCGACACCTCGTCGCCACAAATGTTTCATAATAATCGTGTGTAGGTGTGGCAAGGTGTCAAACCGGGGCGCCTCATTGCGTCGTTAGTTGGCTCGAGTGCTCCGCTTCGCGAGCCACATGGGCGTAGAAATGGGAGGAAAACCTGATTTGCCGGCTCTGGCGCCACGCACAGTCGTTTTCTGCTCACTAGTGGCGGTGCGTGTGACGTCAATTAATCATAGCGTGAATGGGCGGCCAGTTAACTCTGGTTGATTGCAAACATTTCACACTTTTTGAAATAAAAAATTGGAATTCAGTTTCTCTTTTCATTACCGATTTTCTTTCATGCGCCACTTGAGTTTTCTTCTCTTCTCTTCTCTTCCCTTCTTCCCGTTCCCCACCTTCTGAGCAGCTCTTCGATGCATTGCCTTTTTTCCGAAAAAGGATACGCAACTATTTATTTATTTAATATCTATGAAGAGATAAAGATAAATATAGACTGATCATTGCCTCGTTCACTTTATCCCTCTTCACACTCTGTGCTACTCGACCCTATTGATTAAACTATCAATATCACTTGAGAATTTCAGGTGCTGAATGAATGAATGTTTTTGTTGATCTTTCTACTGGCTAGCTACAATTCGATAGCGTCCTCCTCGTCGATCCTCGTCGACTTTTCCAGTTATGCGCTTCAGCCCGCTCCGCAGGCATATCTCATCGAGTACACTCCACCGGTGGGCTATCCACCAACAGGGTCGGCGGTTGAAGGGTAAGAAATAATGATGGAAGTTTTGAAGAATGGGCGTATTTTTATTTACAGCACCACATTTCAATCTTTTATCAATGGCACTATATCAGCGACAGAGTATACGGTGTCAGTGAGCGCCATTCTGATGGATGGGAGTAGAAAGAATGTCGCAGAGTTTCCAGTTTTTAGTAGTGAGTCATGTTTTTTTTATGTACGGTAGTGATTTCGTTGGGAAACTTTGTGTATCTAACAAGAGAGTTATGTGCATAAGGTCAGGCTTTCAGAAATTTCTGAGCATTGAATGGAACATAGTTTGAAGTATAGTCGGCGAATACATCATCAACCTCGCTCAACTGCAAAACTCCTGTAAAACCCGTCTACACTTCTTTTAAACGGAAAATAACGTATCCACGTCGAGTTGCAATTAAAATTTGATTTTTCGCTTCAAAAAAAGTGCACTACACTGTTGAAAATTGAAAAGTGTCGTAGAGCGAGGCTGATGATGCATTCGCTGAATATATACTTTTTCGATTTAGCTGAAATTTTGAGACACCCTTCTTCACACCAATCTAACCTTTTATCCACTGTACCACACCTCATATGCTTTCAACGCTTAAAAATATTAATGATAAAAGTTGATTTCTTGAAAAATTGCACTCCAGCACATTCAGATTTGAAACACCATATTTCAAACTATGCGCCTCCTAATTTTTTTTAGAAAATTCAGGAATCCTGACCTTATGTAACTCCCTTGTAAAATTGTTTTTTTTTTCTAACGATCACAATCAATAAAACCAAGAATAATGGGGAAACATATGTTTTCAGAAACTTAGAGAAACCACTACGTTGTGTGCCTTTTTTAAACGAAATGTCGGATTTCTTTTCAAAAAATTCCTCCCCTAGGAATTCTACTATTCTAGGAATTTTTTCTCTAGCCTTTCTTGCTCAATAGAGGAAAAAAAAATCAATAATCAAACCCCATAGACACTAATGTTTGATACACAGTGATTGAACAATAGCGGAACGGCGAACACTAGTGTTCACACTCCGCCTGACCGGAAAACCAATCTGTGGTCAAACACATGTGCCAACGGGAATTTTTTTCACAAAAAAAAACACCTACAACCATAAAAAAAGAAGATTTCCAGGCCCCGATGCCCCGACACTGGATTCAGTTGAGACGACAGAGCACGAGGCGACAATTTCCTACTTCCCACCGCAGGGGCAAAACATCACCTACCGCATAGGTTCGTTCCGATTCTTTCACTCTTAAATTTAGCTATTTTGTCCAGAATACTACCCCGAAGAGCACAAAGAATACTCGAACGCCATTGACACCAAAGCGTCGCTTGTCCGCTTACGTGGACTTGATTCGGGCACAACATTTCGGCTGAAAATTCGGTCGGCATATCAGGGGGTCATATCACAAGAACTTATTGACACTACTTTTATAACTCAAGGAACTTGTGAGAATTGAATTTTTCGTGAAAAAATTGAACCTGATGAGTTTACAGCCAACTATGACTATTCATCCTCTGCGGAAGCGTACAGTGTTAGAACTTTGCCTCCGAATTTCAATCTCGGTTTGCAAACGACCACGGAGATGACTTCATACGAATATTCGAAGGAAGTGGAAGAGGATACCACTATTACAAGTAAGTTAATTATTTCAAAATGTTTCAAAATGTATTCCTATATTTTCAGCACCTCTCGTCGCAGTGACCACTACTATGGCGCCTACAACCACGACGATATCCGTTAAAAGTTCGACGACTGAAACGGAACGTGAAACTGAAACTGAAACTAAAACTGTTCCAACAACCACCACCACAATAACGTTACCACCAGAAACGACTGCTTCTACAACAACAACAACAACAACCAAAAAAACAACCACTACAACACACCAAAAATTAAATCCGGTTGAGGTGAACTCGGGGGATCTTGGAGCTGACCACCCAACAGAAAATTCGAATGCGCTCATTGATATTTCCCAAATGATACAAGAGTATGGCGAGCCATCTGGTGTCGCTCTATCAGATGAGAATGAAATGCTCCGCCTCGATTGGGAAGCTCCGGAGAATGCAAACTGTGAGGCGTTCTTTGTCAACTACACCATTCTTTCGCTGAATCGGCCTCGTTCCTTCTCGCTTGCCACGTCGGATGAGCATGCCGATATCAAAATGTTCCCAGAGCACACTTTAGACATTCGCGTGTTTTGTATGTTGGCAGGTGCTCTGAGCAAGACTTGGTGGGCTCATCGGATAGCGCATCTCTCGAAACCAAAGCAACTGGAAAATGTTAGGGTGACTGAGGTGAATACTGATGATTTCTACGTGGCAAGTATGAAACTGACGTGGGATTGGCCGGTTTATCATGATTTTGAAAATTACAAAATCATGATTTCGTATGGAATGGGAAAAGAGGGAACACGAGAAATGGAAGTAACAAACAAGGAAGATATGGTGATTCTGGACAAGTTGGAACCGTCCAGTTTATATCATATATCTGTTCGCAATGCGTCTACAGAGTTGTCATTGAGCTCGAAGATTACCCAATTGGATCAGGTTACAGCTCCGATCATTTCCTCCACAGTATATCCAGGACAAATCTCTTCAAATTCAATCAATATCAACTTTGGTGATTCGGATCCAGAGCAAGGAAAATTCGATTATTATTTGCTCACATTCAGTGGAAACAATAAAAACATTTCGAAAAAGGTGGAAATGGAGCATGAGTGAGTGACTCGCTTATTTTAACTGAATATTTAATTCACTTTCAGAAAATCCTTCACGTTCACCAAGCTGATTCCGGGAAAGACGTATCAATTTGCAGTGTATACAGTGTACAAGGGCGTGAAGAGTAGGCCGGTGTCGGCTGATATCACAACATGTAAGGATTGAGGAAAGAGCTGAATTGTTTTAATATGAATATGTATGTTTAGATCCATTAAAAGTGAATCAATTGTTCCCAGTGGTTGGAAAAGATTACGTCGTTTTGTACTGGGATATCGAGAACTTTGCCGATTCGGATTGCAGATTTAGATTGAGGTATGGGTATGGCGAGTTCGGAGGGGGGGGGGATGTTTTTTTTTTCTCAGTAAATTCAATAGGTTATCTCCACTTTGAAAAATATATGGCTATTAGCCGCCGAAAAGGGCTATTAGCCATTATTGGGTAATATCGCCATCTATAAAAAATTTGTCTGTTGGAACCGCAGCTATAGAATGTTGACATGCAACAATTAAGGGACACAATCTTCGCGCTTACTCAGCGATTTTGCGACTTATTCCAGTCACAATATGTCCGAAATTTGAAATAGAAAAACATTTTAAAATTATAGCCGACGGAAACGGCTATTAGCCATGGAATATGGGGCGTTTGTCAAATACATATGGCACACGCCCCGAATCGGTGGCTATTAGCTGTTTTCAATGGCTATCAGCCAAAAATTTCCTGAGAACCTTTTAGATATCCTACCAAAACCCGGTCAGCTAAAGACAAAGCTCTACGAGCCCCTGATAAAAACGGGCAAACGAGTTTCGTGCATAGGACATGTGGAGATTTGAAAATTAACAAGAATTTGGAATATACAGTATGCTCAGGATATTTTCTCATCCTTAAAACAATGCAACAAAAAAAACGTCCACAAGTTAAGCGGTTTTTCTGAACACGAATGATTAAACAGAAACAATCTGAAAAACGAAAAAACTATTTTAAAACCTATTCGAATCCCCCAACTTCCAATTTTTCCAATTTTCACCACAATTCTATCCCTTTAGCTACAACGCGGACAACATACCTACCGTATCGGTAGAGCTGAAAGGAGCGAGTCGTCACCGCTTTTCTGGTCTTCAATCAGAAGTGTACTACACGTTTACCATCATCGTAATCATGGGAGTGGGAAAAGCGGCAGCCGAGAGTGAATCCGAAATGATCACCGTGGCAATTCCAAAAGGACGTCTCTCCCCATCGGTTCATCGTCAAGGAAGTCGAGAACTCGTCGTCGGATTCGACAATGATCTCCAAGTGTTCTCTTTGCTCAATGGCTCACCGGACAACTTTGCGGTCATTGTGTCAGATGACACGTCGTTGAACGATGATAATTACGAGTTAAAGTCGTGGTTCGAGGTGAAAGAGGAGGAGGTGTGGGGAGCGTATCGCGCATCGCCATCCACATGGAATCCGTTTGATTCGGAGAGGGTGAGAAGAGCGGCGTTTACAGTGGGTACTGACGATTGTGTGAAGAGGAATCTCGATGAGCCGGTGAGTCGGAGTTTGTAGTGGGCAAATTTAATTGTGGTTGTTGTTACAGTACTGTAATGGAATTCTTCGCGCTGGGACAGAGTATCGGGTGAAGATTCGAATGTACACGGACACCAAAGTGGCGATGGAAACGGATTGGGGTCGGATAGAAGGAGCGAAGAATTCTGACGGAGACGAGGAAGAAGAAGAGGAGGAGGAAGACGGTGAGTGGTCTTCATATTACTCTTGTCTCAGCAGATGCTCATAAACTTTGAAAATAGGCAATTTTTCCACGAAATGTCTAGGAGCGCATTTTTTGACAGAGTTGAAATTAGTGCGACCGTAACCCATTTAAAAATGTAAACAAGTTCTATTGTTTTTATTTATTTTCTCTTGTTCTGGTGATTTTTCAAAACTTGTTTCAATGGGCTATGGTCGCATTTATTTCAACTGTTTCAGAAAAATCAGTTGCTGAGACGAGAGTAATAGTAACAAGCCTGATCTGGCGCCTATCGGCGCACGGAAAGAAAAAAAAAGAGTTAAACGTGAAAACCGATTAAACATGAACCTGACCCTTCAAAGCGAACAGACAAGTTTGAATAGCGTAGTATATATAAGAAAGATAGTTCTTTAAAAATTCTATACTTTCAAAGCTATGTATTTCCGTCCAAAAAGAGGTTTTCTGAAAACATAAGAAAAGTCATACTTTAGCGGACAACAATTACGAGCTAGAATACAGAATACAATAGATCTATCGCCCCTCATTTTTACTAACCTGATTCCATAAGTTCCAGAACGCCGCTTTCCATGCCACATGTACTTGAACGGATGCCGTCGAAAATCCGCCAATCATCCTCGATTCTCACCAATTTTAATCGCCATTTCCGTCTTGTTTTCTGCAATTTTTCTATTCTGAAATTAACGACTTGTTCTTTTACTATTTTTCCAATTTCCTTCCTTTCAAATCAGTATTATATTAATATTATTTATATGACTATTTGTTAATCTATCTTCAAAACCACTATTTCAACGTCTTTCAATGCTCTCCGAGTGATTAGTTCTTTCCCCCATTTTCTGATAATCCGGACCATCTGCTTATGGGTTTTTCTCTATGCTTTTCTAATTATTTTCTGTGCTTTTTCTACCTGTCTTCTCTTATTTTTCCGAATTGCCAAATTTAAATAACTGTCGAAAGCTCACTGTGTTTTTGTTTAATAAAATTTGATTTTTTTTTGGCTTCAGAAATTGAATTTCTTGCACTGGAAAATAACAAGACAATCATTTTCGTTTCCGAAGTGGTGTCAGCGCGGATCACACAGCAGATCAGGTGCAGTATTCATGAACGTTTACCGTTTGGTAAATGAAAACAGAAAATGGTTTTCGGGACGGTAAATTTCATTTATGGAATATTTGCCGTATTAACAAATATTTCAAAAACTAAGACTTTAAAAACAATTATTTTTGTCAACTGGGACCCAAACAACAGTTATTGAAGAACATGATCGTATTTTGATCCTTTCGCTTTGATCCACGAAACAGAATCAAGCCCAGTATCCACGAGAATGAGCATACACGACAGACTTGGTGGATTAGGACCCGTGTGACGGTGCCCAGGTTGGAGACCCACAGACGTAAAAATGCATCAACACTGACTTTTCGTAGACTTCCGAATTGATTTTCACATTACGCTTAATGAAAACCAATGGAACTTTATCTTCAGATGTTAGACCGGCCCACACCATCGGCTTCCCTTATTTCTATATAAGTCAGGAACTGGCCACGGAGATGATAAGAGGTCAACCCAAGGTCGTTTTTGACAATGTTTTGGACAGACAGTCGAACGTGCGATTCCGAGTGATAATGCCACCTTGTTTAAGGTGGCTCCATAATTTCGGGTGATCTGCTTATTGATTAGTCGACGAGTTCTACGAGTGTTCACAGTCCGAGGTCTTCCCGATTTTGGTGTCTCATCAACATTTATTGTCCTCTTGAGTTACTTGATGACTTTGTAGACGGTCGGCTTGGGGATATCGAGGCATCTCACAATGTCCGAGGCTCGGTGTCCTTCTGAATATAGCATGGCGATGATGGCGCGGTGCGGCGATGCTCTCATATCTACGATAAAACTTGGAATAATTTTATATCTGGCCCATATTTTCGAAAATACACTTGGCACCGTGCCAGAAAAGTCTACATATTTATCGGCCACTTTGTATAAGGGGTCTGTGAATGTTTTCTGAAACAACAGAATTATTATTTCCCGTCAGGAAAACCATTTACTGTTTTCATTTACCGTCCGATAAACGTTCATGAACACGGCCTGATATAATTATTTCATTTCACGTTGAATTTATATTGTCGAACCGCCAAAATGGTCAAACGCGCTCCGCTGAACTCAACGCTATGCAATTTTCATTTTAGTCTCCAAATTATTTTATTGCACGTATAAATTCAACGTGAAATGGAATAATTTAGAGACCAAAATGAATATCGCATAGCGTTGAGTTCAGCAGAGCGCGTTTGACTATATTGGCGGGCCGACAATACGTGAAATGAAAATTTGGAGACCAAAATGAAAATCGCCTTGAGTTTAGTGTGTAAATGAATGTGTATGTGTAAATAGTTTCCAGAAACTTTATAAATACTATTCTCTTTTCTCTTCGATCCCAGAGAATATATTTTTCTGTTTCATTACTTCGAAAAAATGGCTCTTTTATTCTTTTATTTATTTAAATTGGTCTTTTGTGCGTGGTTTTAGTAAGTCGTTTTGTCGCAAAAACACTATACCACCTAACACACAATAATACCAAAAACATTCGAAAAAATTAACATATTAGTGTAAAAACGTAGGTGTTAGGCGAACAACAAACTAATTGATTTTCAATCGATACCGGCGGGTCTGCAGGGTGAATGACACATGGCTGAGCAACTATAAAATTTGAGTAACGAATAAGGGGAAAAATGGGTAGGGGGGGGGGGGCAGTATTCCTAATCAACAAAAAAGAAAAAAAAAAATTTATCCTCTATTAGTTATGATCGTCCACTTCATGGAATACTCCTTGCGTCGTCGGGACGTCCTTGAGGTATCTCTGCAGGCCACCAATCGATCTCCATCTACCTCGAGCCGCCACTTGTTCCAGCGATAGACCCAACTCCCTGAGGTGATTGGCACCTCCTCGCCGAAAACAGTGATGAGTTGCCCCTTCCTTCCCGATCTTCTTCAGCATCCTCGATGCCAAAGCCGAAATTGACGGTGCTGACAATTTCTCGGTTCCTGCTAAATTCGAAAAAACGTACGAACACTTTTCTCCGTTTGCGAGTCTCCACTTGCACATGAGAATGTCCGCGTCGCTGCCGGGGGTATACTCGATGAAAGACGATCTTCCGAGCGCCATCTGGTCGTTTTTCGCCTTATCGACTTTCACTTCGATCGTATTCCCTCTACGAGTGATGCCGTCCCATCTGAGGTCCGCCGCTTCTGACGCTCTCAACATCGCGTGGAATGATAAAATAGCCAGAAGAGCATCACGGTCCGCGGCCGGATCGTTTGACGACATGGCCATGTCAGTGATCTTCTTCACATCGGCTATCGTCACCTCAACTTTCGGCTTCCTGAAATCGATTTCGGTTCTCCTCGTCCACTTTAAAAGGTCTGAGATCAGACTGGAAGCAATCCCGGACATGCCATCGTTTGTCACTCGATACGCAGCTGCAATCTTCCCAAGAGCGCTGCTTCCGATGGTCCGTGCTTTTTCTCCTAGATACAAGAGAAGGGATGACTCGTTTTGTGGCAGATTCCTTTTGATGGTCCACTGAGCTCGTTTTGAGTTTTCGGTCTTGTAAGCTTTCGCTGTGGAAAAAGCCTTCGAGCCGTATGGAGCGTCCTCAAAAATCGACCACGTGGCTGAGCTCTGTCCCGGCGATGGTTCTCAGCTCCTCGATGAATTGCTGCTTTTTTCCTTCTGGAAAAATATTTTGTTGAAAATGTGTCTCCTGTACACCTCTCTTGCGCGTCATGCCTATCTTCCCCGGGTGGGTGGGCCGGGAAACTCGCTAAAAACGCGTAGAATGACAATAATTTCGAAAATGTTGCGCACCTCAGAGATTTCGTTGCGAGACCCAGTTGGAAAATAACGTGTGCCTTTAAAGGATTTGCTCGCCTGGGCCATTTTTCTCCGTTCTTCAACGAAAAATATATTATTCTCTTTTCTCTTCGATCCCAGAGAATATATTTTTCTGTTTCATTACTTCGAAAAAATGGCTCTTTTATTCTTTTATTTATTTAAATTGGTCTTTTGTGCGTGGTTTTAGTATGGTAGAAATAATTTTACAAAGCCGAGGGGCAGATTTCTATTGCGAAAAATCTAGGAAAGCGAGAATAAATTCGGATTTTGAAAATTTTGAGCTTGTCGCTTCACAGTAATTTGATCCCCTCCCTGGTATAAAAATCTTGCTGTTTTTCTCGTAAATCATGTAATCCTTGATTTCTCTAATATATCTACCTCTATTATCAACTAAAGACTGATACGAAGGATGGCTTTTCCAGATAGGAGCCACAAGCACTCCCTTCAGCCCTTTTTTCCCGGCAACTGCTATCAGTCTAGGTATCAAAATTGGAGGAGGCACCCACCAAGCCGTTCCACCCGCTGCTGCTTCCCGAATGTGTTCGAAGACGTCGGCTCCGGCGGATCCCGGTGTGGGATATCTGGAAAAAAAGATAGTTGTCTTTCTGTTCTGATGGTCAGCGAACCAGTCCACTTCTATTTTTCCCCACAGTTTTTGCGCTTGCCTGAATACTTTTTCTTCTACTTCCCAATCGTCAAAATCAAAATTTCTACTGGCTTCATCCGCTTCCCAGTTGTTTTCTCTGGGGATCCAAATGAATAAGAATTTTCCGATTATTTCTAAGTTTTTTCTTACATTTTCTGCAATTTCGTGCAATTCGGGTTTCATAGACCCTTTTCTAGCAATCACTACGCCACTCTGACTGTCCATCAACACTCTTATGTTTCCTTTTACATTCTCTTTCAAAACTTTTGAAGCACCTTCCAAAGCTCTGAGCTCTCTCATAGTACTCGACTGCGCATCAAAAGTTTTGTCACCAATCTGGGACCACTTCCACACTACTTTCTGCTCTTTATCTTTCAAAACAGCACCCATGCCATTGGCCGAAGCGTCGGTAAACAAACTCCAAGCATATTCTTAGGGACCGCAAAAGAAGGGGGCGGAGCCTTTCATTTTTTTCTCCCCAGGGCATTTTTTGAAGTTTGAGGCTTGATTACACGAATACTACCGAATTATCCATATACTTTACAATGTTTCTGTATGTAATTAACGACAAGGAATCGATTGGTGCCATCAAATTTGTCTGAAAATGGCTAATTTTGACTGAAAATCAGGAAAAACTGAAATGCAAGTCAAAAAATCGATTTTTTTGGGAATTTGTAGGGCCGGTTCGCGGGCTTTTGCGATTGATTCCGATAGTTTTTGACAAGCTGAATTGAATTTTTTAAACAGAATTCAATTTTAAATGAGCGCATTTTTTTTATACCTGTTCAAACTTCACATAAAAATTGTGGAAAATTTTCAGCGATGACCCCCTATTTTTATTTTTCGGATACTTTAAGCAACCCTTCTAGTAATCACACAAAAATTTTTAGAGCTCTGGCATAAATTTAAAGCACTTAAAAGCTTTCCAAAGTCATGACCATTTTCGAAATAATCATGTTTTTTGGGATTTTCGGGAATATGGAAGTCCGGTTCGCGCGATTTGAAAGCATGATCAAATTCAGCAAAAAATTCTCTATCGAATACATTCTTTAGATTGAAAAAATAAATGAGCGCATTTTTTTAAATTACACTTTTCGAAATTAAAAAAATACTTTTCTATGTCATTTCAAACAACTTATCAGGCCTTGTCAACGCGGAGAGAGAGCGAGCACATCACAGGAATAAGGCGAGAGCTAAAATCTGTCGGGGTGGTTTTGTGGTTAAATGTGCTGCGCATTGTGTGTGAGGTCAAGGGTTCGGATCTCGTCCTTTTGATTTTAATTTTGCAAAAAGCTTTTTTGATACTTAAAAGGCTATTTCTTACGCAAAAGTATTAATTTTTCAGAAATTTTCGAAATCAACCAAGAGAATATCCATTTTTTGTGGAAAACCGATAGGGGTTTCCACTTATTTACGTGTTCCCGCGTATTTCAGCCATACAATAATAGTATTTGAGTAATATTAATCGCCTGGTATAAAAAAAATTTAAAAAATTCCAAATTCGATCTTCATTTACACATTCCTCAGCAGAAATCCGCAGAATTTATCGCATTCAATGAACAATGATGACAAAAGAGGTGGTCGGTAAAACCACGCCGCGCGCATGCAGCCGAAGCCCCGCCTCCCCGCTGGGGAGAAAATCAGTGGTAAATAATCGCGACTTTGAAAGGCTGAAACTCGGGAACTAGCGGGAATTTCGCTGAGAAAATTTGGGATTGTACTAATATTGAGGCGTAGAATACAATGAAATCAGTGGTTTTTCGAGATTCGCACGTTTTTCAAACTAGTTGCGGTACCTACATATTCTACTTCTTCTTCTTTTATCTTCCTTTGTAGGACTCTTTTTCCATTTTTCTCCCAATAATCGAGTTCTTTCCTCTCACCTTTCGATTTTCGCAAGTGATTGTGTTTGTCCCTCTCCTTTGACTGATGTGCGGCC
This sequence comes from Caenorhabditis japonica, assembly GCA_963572235.1. Taxonomy (NCBI): domain Eukaryota; kingdom Metazoa; phylum Nematoda; class Chromadorea; order Rhabditida; family Rhabditidae; genus Caenorhabditis; species Caenorhabditis japonica. The sequence continues at coordinate 15,943,591 of OY754343.1, read as the reverse complement.
ACCGTCCGCATCAAGTGTCGAGCCTCGAAGATGGCGACGTCACCTGCAATAAGATCCATTGATGCCAGGCATCCCAAAAATTTCATTCTGTCCAGGACAGATGGAGAATCCTTCTCCTTGAGAATTCTTAGCATAGACCACCAGGTAGTCATTCTCTTCTCGGTCGCAGCGACCATTCCCTCCAGGAGGTTCACATCAAAGCCAAGCCAACTAAAGGCTATTCGCGGCTCCCAAAAAGACTTCTGCTCAGCCACGCAGACACCTGCTTCTTCCAAATCTTTTCTAACTATCCTAACCGACCTACTAATCTCTCTCTCTGACTCCCCCAAAATTAAACCGTCATCGAGATAGAGATATATTTTGACACCCTCTTTTCTCCACTTATAAACTAAGACTTTAAAAACTTTGGTGAAAATCCAGGGGGCTGATGAGAGACCAAAAGGAAGTCCCCGAAAAACATAGTATGGATGAGCAGGAGGGTTTGAAAGCGAAAATCCTAGCAGGGATCTGGAATTTTTGTGAATTCTAATGTGGTGATAGCCGCTAGTAAAATCAAAAGTTGCAGCAAATTTTGAAAATTCTAACTGGGGCCAGGCGGTTTTTAAATTTTCTAGCTTAAATTTTGGTGGATCTATGCTTCTATTTAAGGCACTCAAGTCTAAAATCATTCTCAATTTTTTACCTTGATCGACGACGTGCAACGCCGAGACACAACGCGGCTCGTCCTGGACCTGCTCCACAACTCCTTGCATCGCGAGCTTCTCAATCTCTGAAGACAGAAAGTCTTTGTATTTCAACATCGATGGACGTAGTCCTTCTGGCTCTGGAATCTTGGCACCAGACTCCAATTGAACCACCACTCCTGACTCTACAACGCTGAGCACCCAGTCCTCTCTGGCATGCTCTTTCCAGAAACTCAGAGCTCTGGTCAATCTGTTTGGAAAATCAGTTTCAAACTCACCGTTTTTGCGGGCACCGATTTGCATAGTGTCCGAAACGATGGCACCGCATGCACTTGACATCGGCTCTTCCTTCTCTCTGGCTTTGGTGATCCCGGACTCTTCCATTGCCTCTGAAAGAGTCCGTTCCTCGAAACCACTGCGAATCCTTTGTATCGATCCTTCTCTTTCTCGAATCGGTTTGGCTTCTTTGGTTTCCTGAGAGTTGGGAAAAAAGCAGCAACGAAGTCATATCCGGAGCACTCGTTGAACCAGTTGATTCCGAGGTAAGTGCCTTGAGCGAATCGATTTTCTCTTTTGCAGCAAGAATTCCCGGGTCGTGGTCCAACAAGACCAACTCAGCGTTCCGGTTTGATAGCAGCGCCAGAACTTCCTTCACCGGCTCCATGAATTCGCCGTCGTGAACTGCTTTTCTCAACAAGTTTTTCAAATTGGTATTGAAATCGAGCGATTTTTGGATCCCTTTTCCGGTGACTTTTGGCGCCTTTTCCTCTTCAAATTTCTCCTTTTTCTTCTGCGCCGATTCCAACAGTGAAGTAATCCTATCCATCATCCGGCTCTCCATCTCTTTCAATCGATCCCCTTCTAATCCTCCTTGCGCCTCCTCTCCGGACATCGCGACTGTTCTGTGTTCAGATTTAAGAAGGAATAAGGGGGAAAAAAAAAAGGAGAAGACAACAACAAAAATAACTGCGAGAAAAAGAAAGAAAAATGTGTTTTATAAAAACCGAAACGGTAAAATCCCAAAAAAAAAAAAATTCTATTTTTTGATTGTTTGGTCGAAAATTTCTTAATTTGCTTTAATTTTACTTAAATTTTTGGAAAATTTGATAATAAAATGTAAAACTTTTCCGAAAATTCGACAAAAACGCGACGAAACGACGCTAAAAACGCGTAGAATGACAATAATTTCGAAAATGTTGCGCACCTCAGAGATTTCGTTGCGAGACCCAGTTGGAAAATAACGTGTGCCTTTAAAGGATTTGCTCGCCTGGGCCATTTTTCTCCGTTCTTCAACGAAAAATATATTATTCAGAAAACAAAAAAAACCAAAAAAGTGATGTTCTAGTCAGTCTATAAAACCTTTATTCTACAGAAACATGATTATGTGTTATCGTCGTTGGCGTGAAACAAGTAAATGGCACAAGAAACGGGGATAAAAAAAACAGAGGGTCGGTGAAAATGCAATCGTTTTCTACAGTATGCGCTAAAACAGGCACCAAAAGCGAGTAAAAGAGAAAAAAAGGAGAGAAAAAGCGGGAATGTGAACACCAATAATTGGGCACCTAAACGAATATTTCCGAGTCTACTTGAGTTGTGCGAGCATTGCCGATGGGTGCTCCAGGTAGAACTTCCATCTGTTGCTGAAGCGAGCCATTGTGGCTCCATCGACGACTCGGTGGTCCGCGCACCAAGACACTTTGATGACATTGGCGGCGATCACCTGAATATAGGAAATTCATAGCTGTAGGAATTATTTGTCGGAAAAACTTGGAGCCCGGAATTTCTTGAAAATCTGATAGACCAATTTAGAGCAGGAAAAAATCAGCAGAGCCCGCACAGAATAGAACTGAGCTTTATGCCGCGTCCAAAGTTCAAAAAATTCCTGAAATCAGGAGTTTTTGCAGTCCAAAGTTCCACGAAAAATCCGAGAAAAAACAGGCGGTGACAGTTGAAGCCGGTGTTACGGTAGTTGCTTCGCTGCGAGACCTTCTATGTTTAAACTTGAATTTTCCCACAGTTGCTCAATTTTTTATTTTTTGCGGGAAAATTCAAGTTCAAACACAGAAGGTCTCGCAGCGAAGGAACTACGGAAACGCCGGTTTCAACTGTCACCGCCTGTTTTTTCTGGGATTTTTTGTGGAACTTTGGACTGCAAAAAACTCCTGATTTCAGGAATTTTTGAACTTTGGACGCGGCATTACTGACGTTCTTGTCTCCGAATTTTCGCTGAATTTTTCGCTGGTTTCGAGAATAACCCCATAACGTTTTTCCATAATATTGCATAGGATTAAAAGGCGCTGTGACATTTCGAAAATGGGACGTTTCAAAACTCTAATGTTATTTTTCGTCCCCGTGTTAGCGCTACCGACAAAATTCGGCCAAGTATGAAATAGTTGTCGAATCTTTTACCTGTAAATTGATTTAGCACAAAAAATGCACCAAAGTTTCGAAACGTCCTAGAGCCGGTTAAAAACACAACAAAAAACGTTATGTTTTTTTTTTTCCCTGCCCTGAATAGGACCATGATTAGCGCCAGGGGTGGGACCAAAAAAAATTGTTTCTCAATTGTTTTTGTTTTTTCAGGTATTTTTTTTGGGTGGAACAAAACATTTTGTTTTTTTTATTTGATAATGCGCGCGATACAAACAATTTATTATAATTTTTTTGATAGGGATTTGTGGGCAAAACGTTTTTTTTTTGTGGGCTCAAAAAAAGCTCAAAAAATTCCAGTTTTTGTCGGTATATGTCCCGAATTGAAAAAAAAGACTTTAATTTGTAACGAAAACTTAGACATTTTCTATTTAACTGGCAGAAATACGTCTTTTTTGAAATTTTATTTTAGTTTTTTTGACAAAAATTTTTTTTTTTTGGGTCCCACCCCTGATTAGCGCAATCGAAGAGAGAGAGATAAAATAAATAAAAACTCACGTTATCATGCTTGTCAAATCTCGGGAGTCTCTCAATCTTTCCAATGGCTCCAATCGCAACTTGTGGTGGGAAAATGACTGGAGAAGCATAAGTTCCTCCGATGGCTCCAATGTTGCTCAGAGTGAACGTTCCACCCAACAAATCCTCTCTTCCAATCTGTTGTCTCTTTCCAGCTTCCATCAATCGGCTCAACTCATGAGCAATCTCGAAAATGCTTCTCTGTTCGCAGTTCTTAATGTTCGGAACAACAAGACCTCCAGGAGTGTCCATTGCCAGACAGATATTGTGAGAAGCTTTGTGAACGACGCTTTCCAATTTGTCATCGGTGGTTGCATTTAGAGATGGGAACTCCAGAAGAGCCAAAGAAGCAGCCTTGATAAAGAATGGCATGTAGCTGAGTTTCACGTTACGCTCTTTGGCAAAATCTTTAATTTCTCCGCGGAGTTTCACAAGGGCGTCCACGTTGATTTCGTCATTGTATCCGAAATGTGGAATCTTAAGTGCTTCTGTCATCGTTTTGATCATGGCTCGAGTGTATCCACGAATTGGTACTGCCACGTCTTCCTTGAGAGGCTCATATGACTTGGCAGCCGGTGCAGGAGCGGAATGAGTTGTGCGGATGTTCGTAGATCCCGAGAAGTGATCTGGAATAAATATGGAACTGTATTTATCATTTTTCCGTATTTTTTTAATTAAAGGTGGTGCCAAATTTTTTGGGGGGATTTATGAATATATCATTGAAATCGCACAAAAAAAAATTCTCTGATTTTTAATGATTTTTACGAAAAAAAAAATAGAAGACCAAGGGGAGTACACAAAGTGGCGGCCTAGGAAACCGACGAAAAGCATTTTTTCCAAAAAATTTCCTTTCTTGAAATGGAAAAAACCTATATTTCCGATAACTTGGCGCAATTTTGACCGATTTCTAAATAATTTATCACAAAAAAGGGAAAAATGAAGGTAATAGAAGAAACAAACCGATTGTTGTGAAGACAATATAGTTTTCGAGACCCTGGCAAAACTAGAGAAAATTTTGCAAGTCTGTGGCACGGTTTTTTTGCATTTTCAACCCTTTCAGTACAAACTTCGTGCAGCAGTTGCAAAAAAGGCGGATCATCTTCCTCGGTTTTGTCAGGATCTCGAAAATTTTATCGTTTTCAGCAACAACTTCTATTACCTTCACTTTTCCCTATTTTTTTGATAAATTATTTACAAATCGGCCAAAATTGCGTCAGGTTACCGGAAATGTAGGTTTTTCCATTTCAAAAGGGAAATTTTTCGGAAAAAAAAAATGCTTCTCGTCGGTTTTCTAGGCCGCGACTTCGTGTACTCCCCGTGGTCTTCTATTTTTTTTTTTTCGTAAAAATCAGAGTTTTTTGTGCGATTTCAATGTGATATTCGTAAATCCCCCATCCAATACTACATTTCAAGCCAGTGTTGGAACTTCCTTTAAATACCATACCAGATGGAACCTGTCCGAGGAACTTGAGAACGTCCTCTTTAAGAACTCTTCCGTCTTTTCCACTTCCTCGAACATCGCCCAACTTCACACTGTTCTCCATGGCAATTCTACGAACTGCTGGAGTGGCGAGGACTTTTCCATTATTGTTAGAAACTTCTGCCGCGCTAGAAGGAACGGATTTTGGAGATTCTTGTACTGCTTCTGCTTTTTCTTTCTTTGGTTCTGCAAAAAGAACAAAAAGTCAATTGAAATTCAATTAGGTAGAGTTGAATCCCAGGGGAAATTAAAGAAGGTGCGTGTTTACGATTAACATACGCTCTTCAGCAGGAACATCTCCTTCCACTTCCACATCGATAAGAGCTTGTCCAACACGTGCCATTCCATCGATTTCGTGATAGCTGAAAGGAATTCAATTAATTTTTTTTCAGATTCTTCTTCTGCAAAGTGTAGCAGTTTTTTCGCTCCAGACACACTTTTCTGGCCGCTGTCTCTCTCTCTCTCTCTCTCTCTATCCTCGATAACCATTATCTCTCAACCATCCCACGATGATCAGTGATATTTCTATTCACCCGTCAGAAACAGAAAAAGGAGAAAAGAGACGCAGAGATCACACACTGTGCAAAAGAAAACGCCACTTGCGCTGTTTCAACTGCCACATGGCAAGGTCGAGAAGCGATAAAAGAGCAAAACTTTGGGGAAAAACAAGAAAAAATTACAGTTTTCGAACGACTCCGTCATATCTGCTCGAAATAGTGACTGCCGCCTTGTCGCTTTGAACTTCGCACACTTTGTCAAACTGCGAAATCGTGTCTCCTTCTTTCACGTACCTGAAAAATAAGTTTTAAGGACAGATAGAGAGAAAATCGAGAGATAAATATAAAACGAACCATTCTTTCACTTGAACTTCTGCGATTCCTTCTCCAATATCGGACAATTTGAACTGGACAATAGGCAAGAAAGTAGCTGAAAACAGTAGAGTTTGCAATGAAATCAAATACATTTTGTTTTGTACCTCGAGCAGTGTGAAAATGCTTGTTGAATTTGACAATTCTTGAAGAGGGTCCCAAAAGTCTAGCGGCTAACATTTCAGCGGGTTTTCTTACCGGTATTCAAGTCTGGAATTTTGATTTTTCAATTTTCAAAAAAAAAGAAAATGAAATGGGAAACGAATCGAAAAATAGAGACGAAAAACTCGTGGAAATGTGAGAGAAATAAAAGAAAAAGGGAAACACGCCAGCGTGGCTGCTGGCGTTTTTCGTGTGCTGACGCGTTTTGATTGAGGGAAAGAGGCGGTAATTTGAATTTCATTTCTTTACTTATCACTTTTATCAATATTTTGGAATTTTTTTGGATTTTTTTGATGCGAATATTCAAAAAGGACACCTATCAAAATTAGATAGCTATTTTCTTATGTGTTTAGCCTGGAAGCTGCCATTTTTCATGTACCTTTAATAAAAAAAAACGAAGAGAATGCAGTTAGAATGGTGCTACCTCGGAATAGAACTGAAATGTAATAGAACTGCAGCGATATAGAACTTGCTTCGCAATAGAACCATTCGGAATAGAACTGTTCGGTAAAGAACTGTAGCAAAATAAAACTGTTTTGGAATAAAACTGTTCGGAATAAAACTGTAGCGTTTTGGAACTTAATTAGCAATGGAGCGCGATTGCATTGCTTGGCCGTCAAGGCGGGCCGAGAAAAAAATGATAAAAGTTTATTCAAAAAAACAACAAAACAAACAATTTTTGATGAATAGCTCAAATATAAAACTGTTGAAAAAAGCACGCGCATGAGAAATTCCAATATTTGAATGAGCAAGCAATGCAATCGCGCTCCATTGCTAATTTAGTTCCAAAACGCTACAGTTTTATTCCGAACAGTTTTATTCCAAAACAGTTTTATTCCGATTAGTTTTATTCCGAACAGTTTTATTTCGCTACAATTCAATTTCACTAAAGTTCTATTCCAAAGCGAGTTCAATTTTGCTACAGTTCTATTACGCGTCAGTTCTATTCCGAGGTAGCACCGTTAGAATTTCGGGTATTCTACGGAATAGAACGGGCTGAAATAGAGCTACACTGAAAAAACCCCTGCACAAAATAGAACTCAGGGAATCACAATTTACAACGAAATACTTCTTCAAGTTATTCGAGCTGAAACTGTGTCGGTACAGCTCAATTTCAGACGGTTCTATTCCGTAGTACACCGAGAATTTCTATTTTTAATTTCCAGAACGAAAAATAAAATTTAGGAATTTTCATGCAAGACATCCTTGCAGAAGATTTCTCAATAGACACAATAATTGCAATTTTTTTGGGGGGGGGGGGGGGGGAACTCAAAAAAAAATTTTGTTTTGAATAAACGCTTTGAATATGCGTTTCTAAGCATTTACTGATGCCGGGAAAGTTCAGCGGCAAGGCGCCGGAAGCATGAGTGACACTTTTTAAATTGGCGACCGGGGGGGGGGGGGATGGAAGCATGGTTTGCGAAGGGATTTTTTTGTGATTAAAATCCCTAAAAAATAAGAAAAGGTTACCGGGAGCCGATTAAACACTCAAAAGAATCAAAGCAAGCTTTCGCATCACACATGCTTCCGGCGCATTGCCGCTGAACTTTCCAGACAAAAATCCATGCTGAATTCAGCGCTGAATGAGATAAATATGTATATCAAACAAATCAAAAGAAATTCAAAATCGCCAATATAAAAAAAAATTTTCTCGCTTATATATAAACGAGAAAAAAAATTTTTTTTTGAGTGGCCCCCTCAATCATATTGCCCCGAAATTTTTTTTGCATGAGATCAAACCATATTTTTACAGTTAATTTTTTTCTGAAAAAACAACAAAAACTATTTATTCTCTCCGTACCATTAATTTGAAAAAAAAATAAGAAATGAAGAGATCAAAACCGTAACGCAAAAGAAGTCAATTTTTCCAAGTCAATGAGGAAAAAAGTACAAAAAAAAAACAGTTTTCTTTAGAAGAAAATAGCCTTAAAACAGTCTACATCAACGAGCATTTATCTTTTCGTGTGCTAGTTGAATGTGGAGCTGTGGCGACCGGTTCAACCCAGGCTTCAGTGGACGCTGGAGGGGTTAGTGTAGAAGAGTTTACTGTGGAGATTACGGTAGAGTTGACAGTCGAGGAGTTCACAGAGGAAGACTGTTTTCTGAAACGCTGAAAATTTTTATAGACTTTAGGAACAGTGGAAGTGCATTTAAGTTTTGTTGCTAAAACAGTTGTTTAAATCACCTTTCATTCGCATTTTCATCCTTTTTTCGACGTGTCAGCTTCTCAATCAAATAGGCGAATGGGTGCATCACATTGAACTCTTTCAGCGCTGATACTCTGAAAACTTATTTTCTATTTTTAAATACCCTGACATGAGAAAACTGGAAAACGACTGGAAAATCGTTTTCCGGTAAACGATTTTCCTGCCGTCTTTTTCCAGTTTCATGGATACGGTTTCTGATCTCTTTTGTATGAGATGAGACCGCTTGCGTATACCGTATATATACGGTATACGTCCTGTTTCCTTTGAGACCCACAGAGGTTAGGGAAGCCAGAAAAAACGAATAAGTGGGCCCCTCACAGAAATAATTACCTGTACAGCCTTTTGTGCAGCTTTTTCATTTCTCCTTCCACCAACGTTTTGTCCATTTGGCTTTCCTCTACAATGTCCACTTTGTTCTCGATGAACACTATTGGCATTTTTTCTGCCACCCGTTGAATTTCGTTTTGAATCTCCAACGTGTGTTCGTAGCTCTGGAAATTGACATGTTTTGAAAGGTGTATTTGGAAAAAAATCTTTTGTTTAATTCTAGAATTTTTAATGATAGTTGTCTACAAGGGAACCTTGAAATTCATGTTTTAAAATAAAGTATATTTCTTATATAGAAAATTTCAGATTAGTCTGTAAAAATATATATTTTACGAGGGCGACGTAGTCGCCACAAGGTTTGTTTCATTTTATGTTTTTAAATCTCTTTGAGTTTATTGTTGTGTGATTTCTTCTCTGCATTAGAGGTTCAATACAATAAAATATTTAATTAACGGTAGTCAGGGTTTTCAAGTCCCGCTCCCCATTGCTCATAATGTTTTTTTTAAATTACGAGAGAAAAACTAAGCGTGTTACTAGAAGTGCCTGACCGGTGAAAAAGAGATCGTGCTCTACCCACTTATCTATTTTTGACGACTTTTAAAATATTTTATTTTTGCAGGGTTTTGAATAATGATTTATTCCTTTGCACTGAATTTATAATTGGTTTTTGATTCAAACGAACTGAGAAAAGGAAAATTGAGAAAACTGTGAAGATAAAAACTCGAACCCGTTGGTCTCATGTCATGCCCTGGCCGTGGGTACTCTCTTTTAACTTTGCTGTTTAGAACATACCGTATTTACTCTAATAAGCGCACCTCTAATAGAAGAACTTTTGGAGGAGAGGTTGAAAAATAGAGGCGCATGCGCTTAAATTAGAGGAAATACAGTATTTTAGATGATCAGAAGGACAAGTAAAAAAAAATAACAGGCTCAGGAAAGTTGAGTAGTTTCATCACGCACAGTTCTATTCTGATATAGTTCTAAAAACGGGTACCCCTGGCTCACTGCCAGCCCCCCCCCACCCCATAATTAAAAAATAGAAACTCACAATCTGATCAGTAGTTGAGAAAACAAGTGCCACCGCATCGAACAGCTTCTCCATTCCTTCTTCCCATCTTTTTGACACTGTTGCCTCAATCAAAACTTTCTCGTCGTCCACGTTTAGCTCTGTCCAAATCGTTCCCTCCTCATCGCCTTCCGTGCAAAATGATTGGAGAAGTGTCTTTTTGCCGACCTAAATGGGATTTTTGCATAAACTGAAAATACATTGGTTTCCGGTGTGCTATGCTGGAGCCTATGCATGACGCAAACTTTCTTTAGATTTGTGTCAGATATATTAGAACAAGTCTGATCTGGCAACTATCGGCGCAATGAAAAAAAAAGAAGAGTTAAACGTGAACACCGATTGAGCTTGACCCAGACCCTTCAAAGCGAACATACGGACATAGTTGAATAGCGTAATGGCGCGGCCAGAAATTGAAAAAAGGTGGCCATAAATGCAGAAATTTCCCCTTTTTTCTAAATTCAACTGTGCGATTTAGAAAAAAAAGGGGGAAATTTCTGCATTTATGGCCACCTTTTTTTCATTTCTGGCCGCGCTATAATAAATATAAGAAAGATTTTTGAACTCTTTGTGAATATTTGCAGCTCTTAAATATTCCCACAAGGGCATGAACTGGGAGTCAACAAATGCGCTCGGCCGCAAAACTGCCAACGCTTACAAATTAGGCTCTTTTTAACTTTTTGTGGTTTTTTCTTAAATATTTCGAATCTGCAGAAGTGATGGGCCCGGGCGCGTTTGCATGGCTTCTGCGTATTTACGTTTTTTCTTGAATCCTTTGATCATTGTTTTTTCTTCAAGCGTGTCAGCGTATCATAATTTTGTTAAGAAAACTGGAATAGTGTAAACAATATTAATTTTTGAAAATCACTGATTAACTGTAAGAAAACTGTATCAAGACTTGTGTAAAAATTCAGCATCAAATTAAATTTTCAAATGTTCGAGTTTTGGGATGGAAAACTTGTTATTTAACATCGAATTTCATTTTTTTTTTGGTTGCTTCAAACCTGAAAGTCTAGGAATTAAAAAAAAGACAGTTTCAATTATTTTTTCAGCACACATATGTAGACAGATAAAATTTGATAGGTCTATTGTAAAAAAGAGGCCAATATTAGCCATCTCAGTTGTGCGTCCAATCACCATTTCTGGCTCCCGGCTCATGCCCCTATTGAACCATGAGAAAAAGCTCTATTTTTTAATAAAATCTTTACCCAAATAAAATCCCCAAAAACGTCCAACATTTTTGAAAAAACTCACCCCTTTGGCACCACAAATGATAAACTTGAAGACACGATCGAAAGTGGCCGGGTTGGGAGCCATTCCTCTAGAAAATTGAGTCATCTCACGACTTTATCAGTAATATCTTATCAGCTTGGATGAAAAGTGATGGAAGAGATTGCTACAAAGTTAATCGAATCGGAAAGGAAAGAAAATTAGTGAAATTTGTTCAAATCTGTTTAGAAAAGAAAGAAGAAGGAGAGAAAGAGGGAAGAAAAAAAAAGAAGGGCGGGTGTGAGTGTGTGATGTAATGTATGTATTACTATTTTATAAATATGTACACCCTCCGTAAAAACTTGTACTAAAAAATTGTAAATATTGATAAACTCGACTTTACTAAGCACTGGCAATCATCTATAAACAAAGCTAAATATATCATGTCGCAAATATTTTACCAGTATAGTAGTAATAACAGCAGACTCATGACACTCTTGTATAAAATATTCATAAGACCATTAGTAGAATACGGAACAACAGTCACTAGCCCTTTAAAACAAGGTGACTCCAAAGCCATAGAATCGGTCCAAAACGCGTTCACAAGACGCCTCTACTGTAGACAGAAGGGACGGTACCTCAGACCAGATGATAAAGATTATAAATCCGCGGCTCAGAGAAACGAACTGTACAACCTAGCATCGTTAGAATGCAGGAGAAAATGGATAGACAAAAAAATTGTTTCGAAAATGCTAGCAGACAAAGTAGATATCAACACCTCAGACTTTTTCACTGTCACATACAAAAATAGAACGCGCGCAAAAACTAAATTCACGTGGAGCAAATGCAAAACCAAACTACGGCGTAACTTTTTCACTAATCGCACGCTGACTAGACTTATGCAGAAATAACCTACCTTATGTTATTCCACAATTACCCACATCAACCCCATACGTATCTATTAATTTCATTGCCCAATTAATCATCTTATTATTTCTAGCATTACATGTATAACTACTCCGGCACAATCACATGGAAATTCGATCCTTATTTTTATTCATTTTACTATACCATGATTTTCTTTCTATTTCACGCACTTTAAAGTCGTAATAAAATAAATAAAATAAATAAACTTTAAAAGAGAAAAAACATGAAAAGGGGGGAGTGACCCTTCGGTAAAAAATTAATAAAACGTTTGAAGGTCAAGATAGACCAAAAAAACTGAACCCGATCTCAGATATTAGAATCAAACTGATTCGAGTAGCTAAAGAACAAAGAAGACAATTCATGTCAGTGATAGCAATGGAGGCGTCACGTATTCTTCTTCTCTTCCATTTTTCTTCTCTAATTCTCTTTTCCATTGTGTTATTGTCTGTAGACAAAACCACATGCAAATGCATTGGGAAACAGTCTCACTATTCAGTTTCGGTGTTTTTGCAAATGGAAAAAACATTAGAAAAAATAGGTGGATGTTGACCTGGGATAAATGGATGAAAACGGAGAAGGAGAAAATACGAAAAGAGGAAAAGGATATGTATAGAAATAAATATAAATGTGAATGAATCGGAATTAAATGGGTGTTGTGTTGTACAAGGTGATTGACGCGGAGAATATATGAGATATGGAAAAATCAATGACATACGTGGTAGGCTTTCTATCTTCTTGCTAGCTGCTGCAAATCATTAGCCACGCCCACATAAGGCAAGTGTCTACTTTTTGTTTTTTGGAGCACAAGTTATTTGGGATTTCTGGCGATTGGAAAACCAGAATAAGTACACGAGGAGGTGGCGAATTTCGATTCCGAAGGGGCTGTCTTTCTGTGTCACATTTTCCAAAGAAAAGCGAGGGCTATCTTAAAATTTTCACATTATATAATTTCCGTTCAATTTCCTTTTGAACCCTCACCACGCCCACGCGCACTAGTGTGCAGTTTGTCGTAAAATATTAGTTCAAAAAATTTGGCTTTCTTTGACGCTTTCATTTATTACTTTAACTATTTTTTTTTTCCATTTCCAGCGCTAAAACATACAATTTGTAAATCTGAAATTTAAAATAAACAGCAAAGAGAAAATTGAGGAAAACACAATTTTTATTACATTAAACCTAGTCTTTGAAGTCTGGAAAATTAGATGTCATAGAGTTCATTCACCCGAATTTATGTACATACATACACCAAAGAAAAAACGGAAATCCGGCCACATTCAGAAAAAGGTGTGTGTGTGTTTTTTTTTCTCATTCAAAGTTTTTTGAGTTTTGAGAAGAGGTGTCGAAAAAAAAAGGCAAAAATGTCATCGGAAGTGAACTTTGAGCTCTTTCTCTTTATCTCTCTGTCTGATCCTCTTCATTGGGTGCAATTGGTGTCTTATTCACACCATTTTCCACCCGCGCACAATTTTTTGTATTTAAACAAATAACTATTTGTTTTTTTGCGAGACACGAGACAAAAGAAGACAGAAAAAGTGTTGAATATAACGTTAATTGGGCACCTTCGAGAAGGCAAAACATGAAGAAATTGTGGTAATCCATAAACGAAGAAGAAGAGGATGAATACAGGTGGATTAGAGTGGATTACGCGCGCCAAAATGAAGAAAAAAAGAGAGAGACAGAAAAATAGGAAGAAAGAAGCATCTAGGTGGGTGGCTAAGTTGTGTGAAGTTATTATTCTTGTTGGGAAAACTGAAAACAAAAAGTAGGCTACAAATGGGCTCTGGGACATTTCGAAACTTAAGGGCAATTTCAATTTTGCGGCTCACAATCAGTGTCTAACCATGTTTGCATAACCCCAATAACAACGTGAAATTAAATGAGAAATGAGAGTGTGTTTTGGTGTCACTACTGAGAACACCGCGACGCCGAATCGCACTAGAGTTTCGAAACGTCTCAAAACTTAAAAATGCCTTAGAAATAGTGTTAAAACTTTACCGAAGCCAAGAAAGTTTCGGCTATTTTTCCAATATGGTTCAATTCATTTAAAAGTCGTGTAAAAGTTTTGCCTGAATATTGCCGACGTAGTCTAGACATTGCCGGTGTACTCAGGAAATTTTGTGCATCTAATAGGCAACGAGGCCGCTAATTGACAAGCAAAATGGCTGGCAAATTGCCCCTGGATCAGGCAAGATTTGCCCGGGGCTGATGGAATCGCCGGAATACTCAGGATGCATATTTCAAGACTGTTCTGTAGGCAATCAGAGGCCGTATTCATGAACGTTTACCGTACGGTAAATAAAAAAGGTAAATTATATTTTCGACAGAACATTAAACTTCTGGAATGTCCATGGGGTTCAAGGAACTTTAAAAGTTCCGTGTACGGTTTCAGGACCAAAAACACTAATATTCTCCTTCAGAACCCCCATTTACTTTTTCATTTACCGTATGGCAAATGTTCATAAATACGGCCTCAGGAAATCAGATTTTTACGAAAAATACTTATTGGTTTTGACGGAATAAGGGTAGAGCCGAGAATTTCAGCTCAAAACTTTCCAAAACAAAGCAGCAAACAATATACAGAAAAAAAGATCAGTTTCCCCGTTTAGACTACAAAAGGTGAGCACATACTATACAGATGTCAGCAAATGTTTGGCTAATAGCCAACAAATTCCAGACATTTGCCAAAAGCATTTTGAATTTGGTTCACGCCTTAAGTTCGATGGCTGTTAGCCGTTTTCAAAGGCTATTAGCTAAAAATTTTATGCCCAACACCAAAAAAAATCTGGTAAAGAAATCTATAGAATAAACTGCACCCATTGAATGCCCCTGGAAACAAATCACATCATTTTTTCAAACGAATACATACATGCATACAGAAAACATTTGAAAGAAAGAAGAACAAACCGAATGGAACGGAATGAAAAACGGACGGAAAAGGATTTGAAAAGAACAAAAGGAAGTGGGTGGTGGGTGGATTATTGTTTTTTTTCCGGTAGTGACAGAGAAAGAGAAAAAGAAAGGAAGAGAGAGAGAAAGAAGCGGAAAAAAGCGGAACGGAAGCACCGGCAGGCAGAAAAGAAGAACAGCAAACTATAAAAGTTTCTGGTTTTTTGAATTAAGACGGGCGCCACTTAAACAGAAAAGGAGGAAGTTGACAATTGTTGTCTTCTGTTCAAGTTGTCTGGGTGACTAATTTAATTTCAGGATGAGGCACTCGAAGCAATTTTCATTTCCTTGGCTCCGCCCCCCCCCCCACCTGAAACGAAATTTTTGATGCAAGGGCGCTGCATACGCGTTTTAATAGTTGTTCATTATGCTGCGTCCAAAGTTCAAAAAATTCCTGAAATCATGAGTTTTTTGCAGTCCAAATTTGCACAAAAAATCCCAGAAAAAAACAGGCTGTGACAGTTGAAACCGAAATTACCGTAGTTCCTTCCCTGTAAGACCTTCTGTGTTTGAACTTGAATTTTCCCGCAAAAAATAAAAAATTGAGCAACTGCGGGAAAATTCAAGTTCAAACACAGAAGGTCTCGCAGCGAAGCAACTACGGTAACGCCGGTTTAAACTGTCACCGCCTGTTATTTATGGGATTTTTTGTGCAACTCTGGACTGCAAAAAACTCCTGATTTCATTAACATGCGATTTTAATACGTACACCGAACAAATAGACAAAACAAATCAAACATTGGTGCAAAAATTTCAGAAAATATCTGGCACAAGAGCGGCCAGTCGTCCATGCACTATTCCTCACGATCATGGTAGTCTCGCAGCGATAGTTGAAAAATACGGCATCAGCTTTCGAGCAGCAGAGAAAAAAAGATCATATGCCATGATCTCCAAAACGGAATCGTATTAACTTTAGGTAAATAATATCTTAATATCCACCAAAATTTGTAAAAAAAAAAGAGAACATTGAACGTATTCCGAACAGAAAAGCTTTCACAAAGTCGTTTCAATCTTCTTGCTTCTCGCATAAAAATACAGAATAATAAAAACATTAATGATAATGTTGTTTTTGGCACTTCTGTCATTATTTTTTAATTACAGAACAAAAAACAACGAAACTATTCGTTCCATTGCCATAATCGAAAAAAACATCCGTGTTGAATGAGAATATAATTGCCCGCTTCAAAAATTGCACAAGGCACGACATAAAAACTGGTTAGTTTCCGGGCGGGATAATCGTCAGCCACAGGTCAGAAAATTTCGCTTTTTTCACAGGTAGATCAAATTACATTGGAGAAATGAAATCTGAATCGAATCGTCACAGATTGATTGTCAATTGTTTTGTACACAGGTATGTACATAAAATAAATAAGTGTATCGTTCTTTTTTTGAAAATCAAATTATCCAATTATCACATTACAAAACACCTGGGAAATAGTGTATGGGGTGAAGCGATGCAGATAGGTAGATGATCGCATTTTAAAAGAAAACATTTAAAAAAAATATCCAATGGTCTGTTTAATTTAAGACAAAAAGTACAGAGGGTTACTGTACATAAATTAGACAAAAATGAAGTTCCTCGTCTAGTCAAGTGGACAGGGATGGTTTGTGGCTGGCTGGACCATCGCAAAATAAGAAGAAAAAGACAAATGTCAGAAAAAATGTTGATACTCTTTCGATTGGATTACGAAGGTGGCGGATCAGTTTGCATAATCCTGGTGTCTGAAACGAGGCGTTCTTTTTTTCCGAGAATACAGACGGTTTAGACTAATGCGAAAAGTTGTAAACTTTTTGGAAGTGTGCCAATTTTTAAATTAAATAGAACTTTTGAGGTATGAAATGAAATTGTTTAAAAACAGAACTGCTAGGATACAGTGCCACAGTACGGGATGCATGCACCCTTATGATTCCTCGTTTGAGTAACAGTTATGTGGCATGGAAGTTCTATTTCATAATAGCGTTGTTCTGGAAAAACTGTAGAATACACAAATGAATTCATTCACCTGTTTGGTATAGAAGGCATTTTCACGAGGACAGTAACTAGAACCGGTGAATGTGTCATATCTTTATCATTGTAGCTTATATTGAACTTTTGATTTTATGCTTTCTATTTGTTCAGTTTTTGGGCAGCACTGTAATCGAAAAAAGTCTAGTTGGGTGGGCTGCACTCGCTTTAGAATGCTTGAAGAGTAGAACAATTAGAGTTTTGGAAGTCAGAAAAGTTAATGAAAACGAAAAGAGGGATATTTATTTATTTATTTATTTACAAGATTTACAAAAAAAAAAACGATGACGTGACAAAAAATTAACCGTATAAAATCTACGACATTGAACCCAGCCTGAACCTGGACAGTTGCTCATGAGTGGAAGCCGGAAGCATCCGACTCAGTCGACGGAGCCCTGCACGACTGATAGACGGTGGCAGATCCAGGCTTGTCGGAGTTCCGTCGTCACAAGTGACAACGCAGATGGTGGGAGCTGGTGAGGAAATGGAAAGACGAGTGGTGGGAGGAGGACCAGGATCAGGATCAGAAGCTGTTGGAGTTGGTTCCGGTCGGGAAGTGGAAGAATTGGTTCTGGAAAATGGATAAATGAGGTTTGAAAGAAGATGTGATTTTTTTGGTTAGATAGGAAAAGAGGGGCATTATGAGTTGAGAAAAACCACCAAAAAAAACATTTTTTTTTTCTTATTTATGTCATAAACGCTTTGAACAAGCATTTATTGATGTCCGGAAAGTTCAGCGGCAACGCGCCGGAAGCATGTGTGACACTTTTCAAATTGGCGACCGGAGGGAGCTGGTTGGAAGCATACTTTTCTAGGGGATGTTTTGTGATTAAAAGCCTAAACAGATAAGAAAATGTTACCGGGATCCGAATAAACATGTCGAGGGATCATCTTGGAAGTGAGTAGACGACCTCGCCGATTCCTCGCAACTCCCAGGTCCGAGGGAGAAACGAACGCAACAAGGCGAATGATAAGCGGTGTTAAGAACAAAATTATTAGAAATTCATTTCGGGAAAAACCCGCGTTTCCCGAATTCCGACGGGCAATTCGCGGAGAACCACGGGTAAAAAACCACAGGCACACCCCTCAAAGACGGGTAAGAAACGGATTCGAACGAGTGAATAAGAAAGGGAAAAATCAATAAACGATAACATGTCACAGGGGATAGGTCAGCGGACCTTTTTTCTTCGGGCACTCTGCGCGCGGGCACACACGCACGCTACCGTAGGCGCGGGTACACACGCAGCGGCGCGAGCATTGCGCGGTATTTCAAATGTGGTTTTTGACAAAGGTGAGCAGATTTCACTGTGGAGAAGAGTTTTGAACAAAGAGAAAAAATTTATTGATAGAAAGGGGGGTTACCGAATGGTTTTGCGTGGCTGAGTCGAAGCCAACGCAAAGAAGGTTTGTGAGTTCTGCTTTCTCGGGGCAGAATCCACACCATAACACTCAAAAGAATCAAAGCAAGCTTCCGATTAGCTCCCTTCGGTCGCATATTTGAAAAGTATCACACATGCTTCCGGCGCGTTTCCGCTGAACTCATATTGCCCCGGAAAACAATGACGGTGATAGGGTGAAGGAGTTTGGATGAGCAGCGAAGACTCAGGCTCCGTCCAAATTGTAACTCATTCAATCCAATCCACCGGAATTCCAAATCAGAAAAAAACGTGTCTTTTTGGGAAAAGATGTTATTTTTTTCAATAAAATTAATCAAAAGTCACAGAAAAGAAAAAAAGATAGAAAGAAAGGAAAAGAAACCAAGACAAAACTTAAACTTTCAGCCAAAGATATACAAATTTCACAGATTTTGCGCGGCACTCTACTCGGTATAATGCTTTGCAAATTCGCTCCAATCGAACAGTTAATTGCCAATGCATTTGAAGAGAGATTTAGTGAAAAGAGAGCAAAACATCCGCCACGCTCTCTCAATTTTCTGCACTGTCTTGTCGCAAACGTAACCGCGTCCTCCACTGTACAAAAGGAGCGAATTCGCAACGCTCCGTACTGAGAATACAACAGCTGCAAGAAGTCCACGTTTCACGCAAAACCTGTGAAAATCAGAACTGAACCGTAGCAGTTTGAACAAAAGCGTTTTGGATGCGACATGCCGATTTTTAATTCCACCTACCTGTCGTGCTTCACCATATTCACTCTATTTTATTACTGAAACTGCAAGTTATTAAAAAGAAACTCCCCAGCGACATGAATTTTCATGCAAAAATAGGATTTTTCGCAAAGAAAAAATTAGACTCTCTGGTAAATTGTTTCGTGTCATTTTTTGTCATTTTCTAAATTTTACCCATGCCTAAAAGTGCTTCTGGTCCCAACCGACGTCTCGTCTCGCTTCTCTCAATTTTCCACGTGTTTTGGCGTGCACCTTTAAACTCGTGACGAGACGTCGTTTTGTTCATACGGTTGCAGGTTCCGGGAGCGACCGTTAAAACAATCAGGGATCGATAACAGCTGATTGGAGAAAAAAAAACAACGATAACTTTTGAGTTTAATTAGAAATTTCGAAAATATATTTACAGGATTAGTTTTAAAATTCTAAACACATTGAAAAATATTCTTAACCAGATATGAAGCGGTTCAAGTCTGAAAGTTTAGATTAGTCACAAAACAATTTTCCAGAGAACGTATTAACCAAGTACAATGGTACGAGAAGAGGGTAGAAGCTTAAAAATCAAAAATGTCAAAGTTTTCATTTCTAATGGAAATAAATACCCAAAAATAAAATGAAAACAAAAAATAAAACTTACATGGCGACTTCTTGACCGGCAGTGTCCAGTTGCATGTTTCTCATTTTGTTTCGAGTTTTTGAGTCTTTGGAGTTGCCGCGATACCAGTCGATGAACTGAAAAGGGAACAAAATTTAAAAAAAAAATAAGGTCAAATAATTGTAAAAAAAGTATTCACCTTTCCAAGAATAGTCAGTTTTAACCGGAAAACGTCATGCCGAGACTCAATACAATACTCTCCACACGCCAACAAGAAGGCGACTATCAGACCAGTCAATAACACGTAAAATATTCCAAAAATGTTCTGTGGCTTTGAGTTTGTCGCTTTTTCGGCAGGAGGAGGACCGCAAGATGGTCCTTCTGCAATTCTTATTATTCCATGATGTAAGTATGCTCTACTGACAAACCTCTCCTATCTCTCCACCATTTATTCTTCAACGCTTCCAGAATAGTCCTCTCCTGAAGCTGTAGCACTGTCCTCGATAAAATGTCCCGTAATGGTGATCCTTTTGGCAACGCTATACCGTAGCCCTGAACAGATTTCAACTTTGTTGAACTTAAAGTTATTGGTTCTTGTCACCTACTTTAGAATCGAGCAGTCCTCCAATACTTTGCAATTCACAATCTCTTTCTAAATAGTATTCGAGCATGGAGCTCTCCATCATGTACGCGTATCCGCCTGATTTCACCCGTGCAATTCCCTCGCGTGAGCTGTTAACAAACACTCCAGGCGAGGAAGATTCCATTACGGACCACCTGAATGTACATAAATTTGCGTTATTTCAAAAAATAAAACAAGAAAACAAAACTCACATTCTCTCATACATTGGTATTTTGCTCTCCCGGAAGAAATCCATAGTCGACCCGCTTTTGAGCACTCCGTACCTAATTTTCTGCTGATTCGCCAAGTCTTGCGTACTTTCAATTGGTGTCGACATTCTCTCCACTGTCAAAAAAGCGGCCAATTGAGCTGTATACGAAGATATGATAATTTGGGTAAACATCCACCAAACGACGGCAATCAATCGAGTTGCTGCGGCACGTGGAATCACATCAGAGCCCTGTTGCATAAGTGAACCCATTGTGAACCAGAACGAGTTGAGCACTGTGAACTGGTTCTTTTGGTTTTTTATGTTCTCAAAGTCTCGTTCGTCAATTCGTTCAATGTTATACCTGAAAAGAAAATTCCAAATTATGATGATTTTTATAGTTGTTTTGTTTGAGATAGCTTCAAAATTCTACAAAGCGCGACGGGAGCTGTTTTCGAGATAGTTGTGTTTATTTTTGGCAAAATTAATGAAAAAAAAAATGAAATTTAATTTTTTATAATCATAATTTTAAAAAAAAGGTCCAAAAAGCCTACCATTCATACGGAGAAAACTTGGCCAGCAGATGCATTGAGTACGAAACAATGCAATAGCTGACAAGCAAGCTAACCCAAACTGTTAACGATAACGGTTCTAGAAATGTCCAGAGTGATCCTTTATCCGTTTCTTCAGACGTTCTTGCCAGCAGAATTGATATTCCCAGATGCATGAATGGTAGGGTGAAGTCTGAGAGAAAATTGAAAGCTTTGAGTTTTACATATAATTCGAATATGTATTCAATTCAAAAAACAGTTGCACTTACCAACAACCTCTGCCCTACTATAAGTTATAGTGACCGCTGAAAGTGAAAGATCTGCTTCGTGTCTTTGTAGAGCTCCAATTATTCCGTTCCATCGTCCTGAGTCATCCTGAACTTTTTTTTTGTCAACCATGTTTTTCTTCATGCTCACCCTTACCTCAATCCCATAAGTGCCATCTTGAACTTCAATAATTGTATAATTGAATTTGAGCACTTGTGTCATTTCATTGAGCAGGTCGATGCAAAATCCTTCATACTGATTATCACCGGTTTTAATCACAAAAGGCTCTTCCAGATAGACAACTACACGGAGATGTAGGCCTTCTAGGTCCTCCGAGTCCTGGTCAATGTCAAATTCCCATCGGTTGGCGTATCGAGAGTCGAAATTCCAGCCGCGTTTTTCAGACCAATTGCCAAGCTGGAAATTGCTAGGGTAGGTAGATTCTTATTGATATCCAGTGGTATTGTAGCTTTTTAGAAAAATCTGTTTTGTCTAGAGATTATACAAGAAGTCCAGAAATTGAGCAGTTTTATTTATTTTCACATTCATCCGATTATTTCATTTGTACAGGAAGAGTTTAGGAAGAAAATCCATAACCACACCCAATAAAATTCTTCAGCTAAACACAATTCAAAAAGCTGAAAAGGCAAACAATTTTCATGCAAAATCATACTGTAACTGGCAAGAAAATTTGAACGAAATTTTTTTGAATACCGTATTTCCTCTAATATAAGCGCACCTCTAATTGAAGCGCACTTCTAATAAAGACGCACCCTGAGAGGTGCTTCGAAAAATAGAGGCGCACTTTGGCTGTTTATTTTCTTGTCTCAGTTTTTGCGGATTTTCTTCTTTTTTTCGAATTTTTGCAGTTGTTCTTAAATAGTTTACTTTCTTGCTTTCGTTTAAAATACTCAGTGACGATCGAAACGAAAAATAAACGAAGACGAGGAGCTGAACGTCGTCGATGTTTCAGATGTTTAAGAACCGCCAAAAGAGAAAAGAAGCAATTGCGTAAATGAATTTAAGAACAAATTAATTTATAAAATAAGCCGCTTGTTTTGCTAAAAAAAAGCGCTTCTGGCACCGCCAAGAAACTTTATGTTGACCAAAAATGTATGCACAGATAAATTTTCATGACTAAAACAAATCAATGACACGCTGAATTCTGCTTTTGATGTGTCGACGAGAGGAACGAGCTATGAATGATGTCAATGATTTTCCTGAAATTATGGATTTCGGAGAAGATGACAAGAACGGCAACGAACATGTTTCTCTTTTTTTTTTAATAAATGTTTTATTGTTTTGCTGTCTGATAGTTCGTTGAAATCGATTGTTGTGTTCAGAAGTAAATGTTTGAAAATAGAAGCGCAACCTCCAATTGAAGCGAACCTCTACAGTGCGCGTCATAAGTATATGCCCACCCCAAAAATTCGATGTTTGGAACAAACTGAACTATTTGGTTGAAAACCGCTATTGCTATTCGATTCAGCATGTCAAATAACCTATGTGGCCAATTTTTCATAACGATACAATCAAAATTACGTGTTCTAGGCCAAAAAGTTGAAATTTTGGTCGCGTCATAAGTATATGCCCACCCTGAAATTTTGACGTATTTTCGAAAAAACATTGCATTTTTCTTCGTATTTCATTCATAATTTGATTTTTCTTTTGTTTTCTTTTTTCGATCTAGGCGGTCTTCATAGTTTTTAATGTTACAGAATAATTTCTTGTTGGAGCAGAGCTCTGAAAGTGTTGCTTAAAGCAATTGTATCTACCGTACCCTCACAAAGCCAAAGGGGCGCAAGGAACGCTATCAAGTGATGAATCGAACTGATAAACAAAATTTAAATCGATATAATTTAACTTCCGAGTCGTCTTTCTGTTTTTCCGTTGTTTCTCTCAGCATTTTCCAGAATCCTAAATTATTAATGGAGTTTCGGACATAAAATCAGCAATTTTTCGACACTGTTAAGAATTATAATCACTGGAAGGAAAGCAAAGAAGCGACATTGATTAATGATGTGCTTGCGCCATTGACCACTCTATTTAAAAGACCATAGCCGGCTCCGATGGGCTTTAAATCGGGACTGAAGTCTGGCCACTCGCGAGCATTAATCTTCTGGTTTTATTCTGTTGGCTTTGTGAGCAGACGTCATGTAGAATGTGATACGAACCATTATGACTTCTCAATACAGTTAATTTTGAAGTTTGGACATCGAAATTCTTGAGGATTTCTGTTGGAGTTGTTGTTTAATTGGTGGTACCAAATCACATTGAGCTTGTTTCATCCTTTGAGCGTTTTTGGTAGAGCCCATCAAGAGTTTTGTATATTTAAATGAAAACTTGACAGATAACTGCATGTTACCACAAGTTCACTAGATTTTTTTTGTTCTTACGAGTTCGCATAGTCCGACTTTCAACATAATAACCAGTTGACCGTGTTCTCAATTTACTAGATTTGTTACATTTGGTATATTGGTTGGAAAATGCTGAGAAAACTATTGGAAAAATCCGAGAGAAGCATTGGAAGTTACAACAGACAGTTGTTGATTTTGCTTATCAGTTCGATACATCACTTGATAACATTCCTTGCGCCCTTTTGACTTTGTAAGGGTACGGTAGATACACTCGCTTTGAGCAACACTTTCAGAGCTCTGCTCCAACAGGCAATTATTCTGTAACATTAAAAACTATAAAGACCGCCTAGATCGAGAAGAGAGAAAAAAAAAATCAAATTGTGAATAGAATACAAAGCAAAATTCAATGTTTTTTCGAAAATACGTCAAAATTTCAGGGTGGGCATATACTTATGACGCGACCAAAATTTCAACTTTTTGGCCTGGAACACGTAATTTTGATTGTATCGTTATGAAAAATTGGCCAAGTAGGTTATTTGGCATGCTGAATCGAATAGCAATAGCGGTTTTCAACCAAATAGTTCAGTTTGTTCCAAACATCGAATTTTTGGGGTGGGCATATACTTATGACGCGCACTGTAATAGAAGCACATTTGGAGAAGAGGTTAAAAAATAGAGGCGCATGCGCTTAAATTAGAGGAAATACGGTAGTTTTCAGAACCTGTGGATAATTTTAATTTCAGGTGAAAAGTTCAATCCCCACTTTTGCGTATTTATTCTTTTTGTTTTTCATTGTATGCATTCTCCATGAAAACAATTTCTTGTTTGTTTATTTATTTTCCTCTTCTTCCCCGTTAACTTTGATCAAAACTCAAAAACTTCCACAGCGTTCGTTCCAGTTCCTGCTCAAACAATAAAAAAACTTTGCGAAAAAGAGTTGTAGTAAGTAAGAAGTTTATTTGTATTTCATTCCCCAGTGCACCGTATTTGTTTTTCCATTTTTTTTTCCTTCATTCAGCTGCCAAGAACCTTATATACCATGCACATTGGTCTCCGATCATCTCTCTTTACTTTGCTCTGTCGGTGGCCAGTAAATCGATGTAATTGTAAGACAACAGGGGCAATTAATGACATATTTATGATCTATAAATGGTCATTAATGGATGCCGCTTGTTGCCACGTCATCAACGGTATTACCACCAGCAGATAAGATCCATGGCAGAAGAAACAGTGTTTGGTTTGGTTCAGATTTGGTTGGCAGACCTTTCCAAAAAAAAAAAAAACAGACAATTCTCAGCAAAAAAAAGTTGGACCGTTCATAGATCGAGTAATCTAGGGAGATCGCTTTTTGTTTCTACTGGCACCTAGCACCAAACTTTAATGTTTTCAAACTAATTTGATGAAAAAAAAACCCGGCCAAGTTTAAAAGTTTATAGTGTTTCCGGCGTTGCCGCCGAGAATCTTCTAGTTTTTTCATCAATGACCGAAGAAAATAATCTGTCGTTCCGGAATTTTCCCTACTTTCTCCTAAATCGTAAAAAATGGTCACATCATAAGAGATCCGTGCGATCACCAAAGCAAGGAAGTAACGGCGAAGGCGTTGGATATCGGTTAGATATGTATAAAAACGGAGAGAAAAGAAAAGAAATCAATCCGAATCGAGGCGATAAAAATCGTTAATTTCTCAGAAAGAGAAAAGCCGTGTCAAGGTTGTGCCAATAAACTCACACACAATGGTTTTTGTTTCAAAAAAATTTCAGAAAAGTTTCTATCCGATTCAATAAAGACAACAGTAAAAAAAAGAAGAAGACAACGATGTGTTGACGTCATTTGAAGATGAGACGATACAGAGGTCAAAAGAGAAGAAAAAGGTATTGATGACGTGGAAATGAAAGGGCAAGTTACTGATATCGTGCGGAACAAAAATGCATTTCGGAAAGTTACAGTATTCTAAACGTGGTGACGTGGCATTTTTTCCAAGAAAGTTTGAGATTCTAAGCGCGCTACACAATAGTCTGTCGCCGATTGTCCTGTACTTTTGAATGGGGCACAAAAAATTACAAAATATTTACGAACGTTTAAAAAACAGTCACAAAAAACCCGAAGCCACGTCATCGTTCGATTCGTCACCTCATCATTTCCTTTTCACGAAAAATCTCAAATTCAGCGACTTCATCGGTGGAAACGACTTTAGCGAACACATTGTCTGCGTCTCTCGCCCTCTAACTCTCTCGTCGTGTCGATGATCTGCGCGTTGTGGGTGGAGCCAGAAAGGGCGGCACATCGACAGTCGGTATATAAACCGCAATTATTCTCAGGAAATCTCCATCAGTCTACTCTTTCTGATTCCAAACATGTGCCGTCTTGCCGTTGTCGCTCTTCTCGGACTCGTCGCTGTTTCCGTCTATGGACAACCAGCCGGAGGACAAGACGTGCCACCATTCCTCCGTCGTGCCACCCCAGCTCAACTCCAGAGCTTCCAGGGTGTCATCCAGAACAATGGACATTTGACGGACGCCGCTTTGGACGCCAAGGTTCAACAGTGGGTGAACCAGCAGGGAGGAAACGTTGCCGCCGATTGGGCCGAGTTCCAAAAGTTCATCAAGGGACAGCAATCTCAGGCTGAGGCTGCTCATCAAGCCGCTATTGCCTCGTTCTCTCCAGCCGCCAAGAAGGTGAGTAGTTGAAAGTTATGAAGTGGATAACAAATCTAACCCATCTATTTTTTCAGGCCGACTCCGAGCTCACCGCCATCTCCAATGACCAGTCCCTCTCCGTTCAGGCTAAGGGACAGAAGATCCAGTCGTACCTTCAAGCTCTTCCAGCTAATGTCCGTGCCGAGCTCGAGAAAGCTCAGGGAGGACAATAAATGAAACCCGACTAGAAGTTATTTTGCCAATTCTTCTTATATT
Source organism: Caenorhabditis japonica (assembly GCA_963572235.1). Classification (NCBI taxonomy): domain Eukaryota; kingdom Metazoa; phylum Nematoda; class Chromadorea; order Rhabditida; family Rhabditidae; genus Caenorhabditis; species Caenorhabditis japonica. Next base: position 15,917,133 of record OY754343.1, on the reverse strand, counting down.
TTGTTTATGTGTAAATACCCCTCTCCAATCTCAATGATTTCAAAAAATGAGCCACCAAGTCTATATAATTATAATAAAAACATCGTGACGCTCTATTTCAAGCATATTCAAACAATATTCGCACATTATAACACAAAAGTTCAGTGTTTGTTCGGGTGTTTGCGCACAGTAGTTAGCGGAAATTGTTGTAGCAACACAACACAAAAAAGTAGTTGAAACCGACAAAAAATGTTTTGCTAACAGGTATTGACGAGGAAAGTGGATTATGGTTGAGTGATGGTTACAAAGCAGTAGATTTACCAAATGCATTTTCTGATTTGGCAAGTTTTGGAATTATGTTTAAAAAAAATTGTTTTTTGAAAATGTTGAAAGTTTTTGTCCACAATGGCAAAATGTTTGGCTCAACAACTGTAATGGGGTTATTCTCGAAACCAGCAAAAAAAAATCAAAACATAGAAAAAACTAGCAAAAAATTCAGCGAAAATTCGGAGAATGCTCCGATCAGTCTGAAACTTTAGGAAATCATTTAAAAAATACTTACGGTCATTCCCTGAAAATTGCAGACAAAAATATCGATTTTGAAAATTTTCCGAAATAAAAATCGATATTTTTAAATCATTATTTCGGTCTGAAATTTTCAGGGAATGTCCGAAAGTATTTTTTAAATGATCTCTCAAATTTTCAGACCAATCGGAGCATTCTTCGAATTAACCCCATAAGAGTCTAAATAGAAAAATTCAAACACCGGAAGAGCACGAGCAAACGCGCCCGACGCACATTTAGGACTCCTTCAACCAGAATAAGAGACTTTCATGTATCTTTGTAGGTTTTTCTGGAAGAATTTAATAGCGATTCTCTTCGAATTTCATTGAAAATTCTGAGCTAGAACCCATGAAACAGGAAAATAGAATTTTCCGGAAAATGGGCTTGTTTGTTTCTCTGCTTCTCTCAGCACCATCACACAAATTTCATCATTTTCCAAAGTTAGTTTCCCGGAAAACGGTTTTCCTCGCGTTTTCCAGTTACATGGATCCGGCCTCTGGAACAACGCATAAACATTATCGAGCGCTTCTTTTGTATAGTCGGGCGCATTTGCATACTCCCGCACGTTGTGAAAGCGAATATTCGAGTAACTGTGGAGATGCAGAGAATGCGATAGGACGCGTCTGCCCTTACGTAGGGTCCAGAACATGCGCAGAAAGGATTCCAAATCTAATAAGATTCTAGTTGACCCGTTATATATTTTCCAGAGTACATCATTCTATGACTACTCACATCAGTTGGAAACTTTGAAAATAATAAATTTTCGTGCACCTCTTGACCAAAAGTACGAGACGACAAAAAAGTTCAAGGTCAATCACTTTTTGATTAACAGTTCACTGAACATTAATCTTTCATCATTTTTTATCAAATTTTCTCTCCCATTCAGTTAAATGGTTCCAGGTTTTCTTAGAACTTATTGGAAACCTGTTTCTTTTTCCTTTTTTTCCATACCCAATTACCTTCACAAATTGAGAGTTGATGCGTCCGACGCCGTGATACATAATATCGTCGCGTTCTCCGTTCGACTTGAATTGCACATCGCCGGTTAGTTGATTGCGGAGTTTTAGCTGAAGTGTTAACAAGGAAATTATAGCCTAGGTCCAAGCTGCAGTAGGCTTATTACAATTTCCCAGGGTTCTATGTTTCTTTGAAATTCCAATATTCTGCTACTTGATATGAAAAGCTGGCCGTCGGCCACGCTCATGTGGTCTCGCAGCGATAGATGAAAAAAGCATAGCAGTCGAGAAACAGCGCGTGTCCAAATGCCAGATTTTCATGAACAGGTAATGGTATTTGACTCATACAGAATGACTCATGTTTTTTTCCAAAAAAAAAAAATAAAACAATTTTCTCTACAAGCCAACCGTGTCCGAAGCAAAATATAGTGACCTAGCTTTAAAAGTTCTCTTCTTCATCATCATCTTCTTCCTCTCTCTCTCTTTCTCTTTTTTTTACCAACAAACCAACAATTACTATAATCCTCCACTTCAATTCGACAATTGAAACGAAGAAAAAAACCAAAAGAAAATAAAAGAAAAAAGAAACGAAACGAAACAAGTTTCACCGGATCAAATGGACGAGGAATTGAAAGGGGAAGAAGATGATTCGGAGTGTAGTTGTTTGCGGATTTAAAATACTTGAAGGACGGACGGAACGATCGAGAAAACGAGGAGAGAAGGAATTGAAATTAAAAGTTACCTTCCGAATGCCGTCGTTCATTATTCGGCCATCCGTCCAAATGTCGTGCGAGTCGCACATTACCGCCGATTGTCGGGGTGCGTGGCCGAGCTGGAAAATGAGGAAGGGAAGCATTTTGGTCACTTCATTTAGGATAAAGCTAGTTTATTGGGTTGTCCATTTTTTCACTGCATTTCCAGTTTTTTCAAGTTAGAAATGTTTCAAGAAAATCCAGCTTTGTCAATCCTAACCACGGGGTGCTGGCGACTGCCCTCGCTAAAGTTCGCTTCATTAAAAAATATTGGCAGTGTGACAACCTGAGCGAATTCACATTTTTTTAAATGAATTTTTCAGGTATAGAGCGTTTAAGCGAGGAGACGCGCGACGCAACCGCAGCGCGTGGCGTCGGTGGCAAATAATAGCGTTTGAAAAAAAAAGGCAGTCGCCAGCACCCCGTTCCCAACTAAATAACGAGACTATGAAAACATGTAAAACGTGGGCTTGAGCATTTAATAGTCGACTAGAAGGATGCAGACAATCTAAAAACAACTTACAGGATGATGAATAATTTTAAAACCCTTCATATTTTTAAAAACGACCACTAACATCATATTTGATTCACGACTATATTTTACTTAAATTACTCTAGAACGCTGATCTGATGCTATTGCTGAAAAGAACTATTCGGAATGGAACTGTAGCGAAATATAAATGCCTGTAATGGAGCTGAACTGACGTACTGAACAGCTCGAAGAAGTGTTGTGTTCTACAGGATGGCCTATTCAGCTCCACTTCAGGCAGTTCTATTTTCTACAGTTCTAATAGCACCTAAAAGTTTTCAATCAAACCTATCTCACCTAACTACTCAGATTTTTTATTTATTTATTTTATTACGACTTTAAAGTGCGTGAAATAGAAAGAAAATCATGGTATAGTAAAATGAATAAAAAGAAGGATCGAATTTCCATGTGATTGTGCCGGAGTAGTTATACATGTAATGCTAGAAATAATAAGATGATTAATTGGGCAATGAAATTAATAGATACGCATGGGGTTGATGTGGGTAATTGTGGAATAACATAAGGTAGGTTATTTCTGCATAAGTCTAGTCAGCGTGCGATTAGTGAAAAAGTTACGCCGTAGTTTGGTTTTGCATTTGCTCCACGTGAATTTAGTTTTTGCGCGCGTTCTATTTTGGTATGTGACAGTGAAAAAGTCTGAGGTGTTGATATCTACTTTGTCTGCTAGCATTTTCGAAACAAATTTTTTGTCTATCCATTTTCTCCTGCATTCTAACGATGCTAGGTTGTACAGTTCGATTGAGCCGATAGAGATCGATTGAGCCATTTCCATACCCTTTAACATCTAGACCAACCTCTCTCATCCTATAAATTGCCATTCCCGCCACATAAACAGCTTCTGAAGTCAACGCCAATTGGGTTTTCATCATCGGATCGTTCTTAACCAATTGTAATCCGGTGATGTTACAATGAAAGGAAGCGCCGTACATGTTGTTGAGAAAATCTTCGAGAAGTGATAGGTCCTGTACGCAAAAAAAATGTGTAGAGTTGTTCGTCATGTTAAAAAAGGAGCCTACTGTATTTGTGAAGACGTAGGAAAACGGTGGTTCTGCCATATTAAGACCTCTTGCCTGCTGGAGAAGATTGTAGAGGACTGTGATGTTGTTCGAGTGGATTATCTGAATATGCATTTTATTGGAAAGTACAGTATGTGCGCTTCATCGCTAAAAGTATCAAAGCTGGCTAGAGAAATCGTGGAAAATTATAGAAGAGCCAGCGGTTTTTCATAACAAACTTCACATTTAAATTTTGGATTTTTGAAGAACAAATGACAAATCTTTGAAACTGGAAAATGATAAGTAACTTTTTTCCAGAAAAGGGGATTCGGAATTAGTTGATTTTTTTGAAAGCGAGAGACGGAGGTAAATACGGTTGTTTTATAGTTTATTGGATTCGCCCACAGAAAGAAAAAGAACAAGTGAATACCGTAAATACTGTATTATAAGCCCACCCTGTAATATAAGCTCACCTCCAGACCCCTTCGAAAAATAGAAGCCCCTCCAGCCCAACTTATATTTTCTGTTGTTAGTACTCTTGAATTAGAACTTCTGACACAAAATTCATGAAAGTTGTTGTAAATTTAAACGGTTTTTTAACAATGGGGATGAAAAAGGGTCTCCTGGACGTTCCAAACACTGGCGTTACAAACCTGGCATACGCAATCTGTCGTCGCTGTAGTTGTGTAGTTCTGTTCGTTCTGAGCCCCCCCCCTTTAAGACCCTTTTGAAAAATGGAAGCCCATGGGCTTATAATACAGTATTTACGGTATCTTCCGTTGTGTAGTTTTTCTTTGCACTCTTTTTTCCAACAAAAACGGATAAGCAAAACGAACTAAATTGAATTGGTGTTAGTCTACAATGAGCAACCAACTTCCGCGGGGAAATTTGGGTGGGTCGACAAATGTTTAAACATATGTTTTGCAAAAAAAAAAAAACTGAAAGTTTGGAGTTCCAGAAAATCGCAACAAGATAAAACCCAACAACTATTGTGAAAACAAAAAAATTGCAACGCGGTGTTTGCGTACTTTTAAAATTCAAACGGAAATGGGAACATTTCTTTTCATTTTCCATGCTGTTTCTTTCATTGCTGTTTGAATTTCAAAAGTACGCAAACACCGCGTTGCAATTTTTTTGTTTTCACAATAATTTTTTAAAAAATTTTTCCAACAATTTTTTGTGGACGGTTGAGCGGAACACGTTTGTCACAAAAAAACTGGGCCCATGGAGTGACTAAAATGGTGGTAGCATTCTGCGTATTTGCATTGGCTAACAATTATTTGTCGAGATGGGACGAGCATAATTAAGTAGCTCGGTGTTGTATAAAAGTTTTATTTTAAAATCTATAACAAAACTCACAATATTAGTCTGCTTCAACCTCGTTTTGACATGCTTCAAAAACGGTTCATAATCGTCAGTGTTATTCGGAAGCCTCCTAACTTTTATATGAATCCTTCTTCCTCCAGTGTCAGCGATCTGTTTATACTGCATCAACGGGGATAACTCTTCCAAATCGGTTCCGTGCTGATAAGCCAACAAGAATCCTGTCCATCTCATCGAGTCGAGAAATTCACTAGTGGCACGTGCACCGGCTCCGCGTGATGGTCCAAGCAGGGTGACAAAGTCTGAAACAGTGTCACGCAGCGAGCTGGAAGCTAGGGATAGACAAGGGATCTAGAAATAGAAGGATTTTTCACGAATTGCATTTAGTTATTCTTACATTAAAATAATGACACATGGACTTGATAAGCTGTGCATCTTGCTCATCCTCTTCGTTCGAAAGGACCACTGCTACGATTCCCTGCTGCATGATTTCACACACTGGAAGAACACTATTGTTATATTCTAATTTTAATTCCGTCAAACTCCTCACTCCGCTCCTCATAATTATTATCATATCTTATCGGCGAGACGATTGAAAATTTAATATGCGTGTGAGATCCGTGCTCCGAATTCCAGCGATCTATTGCGTATCGAAGGTGTTCGTAGGCAAATGAACCGCGGTTTGCAATGGTTCCTAAAGGTATTTTGGATCGTTTGTGTTTGTTTCAGAAAAAATGTTACAAATGTTTACCTATATGAAATCGATCTTCGGCAAGAGCACGAGAAGCTAGTAGCAGAAAAAGGGCAATGGGACACCAAACTAAACGACATTTCTCTTGCATTTCCAGACCAGTTTAGCTCATCTGAAATTGAATGGATGTTAGTGAGCTTTCTGGGCTTGATTTCAATCCAATTAGGCAGAGCTAAATATTATTGTATACCTCGATACAGCTGTCAGTTTGATCAAAGGTCATTTGAGCATAATTAGAAAATTTCCGGATTTTATTTAAACTATTTTGAGTATGCTGTGTTTGCCAAGGAGTGATGCTCCGCGGTAAGTTGTGAAAAAAAAATCTAAAGTCAAATTACCGTAAATCCCTCTTTTTTCACAACCCTTTTAGGAGGCCGCTATATTTTTAGGGACCAAGGAGTTTTTAATGTGTTTATTTAACTTTGCTTTAAATCTTAAAGGTTTTTTGACATATTGTGTTTTCAATCGAGTTGCGACATCAAAACGTAACCTCGCCCACTTTTTTTCACGCAAAAATTCAAAATGCACTAAAATTTAATGTTCGCGTGAGAAACTTGGGCGGAGTTTGATCTTTTGATGTCGCAACTCGATTGAAAGCACAATAAAATGTCACATAAAACAAAGAAACCGGTAAATAAGTAACCAGTTTAAACAAATTAAACTTTTGAAACATTTTTTTGGAATTAAATTCTATATGAAGGGGTGTTATATTTCAGGTTTTACGGTATACGGGTTTCGAGATGAATCAAAAGGAATAAAATTTGTTAAGCAGAGTTCAGAGAAATTAGAATTTTTTGGGCCACAATTGTTTCACGGAACTTAAATAAAGCTCGGAACAAATCTTAAACACTTAAAGAAAGTGTTCACAACTTTTGCGTAAGTTCTGCGAAATAGTAAGATAGATTTCTAAAAGTTTTCCAGTTCAAACCCCGTTAAAAAATTGCGGACAAAATTATATATCCAGAAAAATGGAGTAGCTAGAGTAGAAGAATAAGGAAAGAAAATTCCCTAGAGAAGGAAGAATAGGTTATGAGAGAAGAGGCAGTGAATTGACGTTTGATTGCTCCCCAGATTTGAATCCACGATTCTTTTCACTGGAACTTTGGACTTTTTCTGAGACGAGCAGAAGAAAAAATGAGTAGGAGAAAAGTGAATTTGAAGAGTCTTGCGACGACAAATTAGAATGAACAATCCTTTTTTGCAGTCGTGAAACATTGGTCACTGAGATTTTGAGAAAAGATTGAGATGGATCAAGAAAATAACAAAAACAGAGCTGTCTCTAATGTTCTTTGTTGAACGACTGGTTCTGGCGAAGCTCCGATGTTACGCCGTTTTTCACTAATCACCAGTATTCGCCGCGAGACCGCACTGAAAAACTGCGGAACATCGGAGCTTTGTCAGCGCTAGTCGTTCGTGAATACATAATAAAGATACTCTGGAAGAGCCAGAATGTCCAGGACAATGAAAATGATCAAAGAATATGTCAGAGTTAAAAAAAGCTCAATCTCTGCTTGGTTTTGGTAATTTCAACTATTCGTATTACAGTTGAAACAATTTTTGACTATTTATTTTGACTATTTATTTTTTTGAAAATCTGACAACATCTTTACTTGCTTTCGGCAAGGTTACAGTCAATTGTTCAAATAAAATGTTCAATATTTGGCAAAAAAAAGTTCAACCTCTCTCAAAAACTTAACATTACTTAAGCTTTAAGCTTAAAAATGCAAACTGGAGCCACTATGTATGTAAAGATACTAAATTCTGAATTTGCCATTTGCGTAAACTCGGACCAGACTAAATTTTTACGGCACAAATGGCGGATATATGGCTATCACCGTACTTACTATAATTTTCGAACCCCTTTTATTCTTTAACAGAATCTTATAGACCGGCATAAAATCAAGGAATTTGAAAAATAAGATAGCAACCTCTAATCAGCCGGGAACTACTCAGGAGATTCAAAAATTACCGTTGCCCCTGTAATAGGTGCATTGTGCAAGTCTTTTTCAGGTTTTACGATAAGACGACATGCCGGCATGCCAAAAAATTCAAAAATATCCATTAAAAAATCATTTGTTTAAAGAGAAATCGAAAATCAGAGTTTGTCTGGAACACTTTGTTTTTTTTTCGTGGGAAAAAGAGAGCAAAACAAGCGGTTGAAAGCGGGTTTGTTTTCCGTGGGAAAACTATTAAAATTTCATCACAACTTTTCTGTTTTTTTTTAACTTTTTTCCCACACTTTTGTTTTTTATTCTGCTTCCGGCGAAAGACAGCCTAGTGGATTTTTTAGAGCTTTACAAAAAAATTGAAGAAAAATGAGAAAAAAATTGGTACGGATGAGAGGATCAAAAGTTTGATGAATATTCCTGAGAATGACTAATTTCTGATGTCAATGATCCGAAGAGGAAGCGAGCAAAAAAAAAGTGCTTTGAACTTTTTTGGACACAACACAAAAACGAAAAAGGGCGGACCGGGACAAAAAAGAGAGAAAGATGGCACACAAAACGGATAAAGACGATGATGATGATGATGATGATGATGACGATGATGATAGGGGGCGGCGGAGAGGAAACGAAAAGAGTCTGAAATTGAATTGCGCGCGTCGGAACCAAAAAAAAAAGAAAGGAGGAGACAATGCGATAGATTGGAGACGCAGATACGTCTTTTTCAGAAATCTCGACAAGAAGATCTTTGAATTGTATCGAATTAACTATGGATCGCTGAGAATTTTTATTTTTCCTACTACATACATAGTGTCTGAATTTTCGGATTTTTTTGTGCTCATTCGAGAGGACAAATAAACTCGATGATCAAATGTCGGATACTAGACAATCTGGCATGATGAACCGCGGTAGATCTATTAGGATCTCCAATCCCTAGAAAAACAAGAAAGGTTCTGCTCTGGAAACTAACTTGAAATGTTCTAATTGTTCGATGTTATTTCTATTTGTAAAATTGGAGAAACCCTATATTTCAACTCGTTTTTATGTTTAGAAACACTTGTTTAAAAATAATCACTGATTTTTTAGGAATAACTAAAACCACTTGTGTACTAAAATTGATTGTAAGACCTTGTCCTTCAGAAACAAGCTTGAAAAACATGAGGAAATTCCAAACTTTAATAGAAAATCCGCAGAACAAAGTTAACGAAAGTTCATTAAACTATGTATATGCGAGACGCCTGAACTTGACAAGTTCTTTTTTTTTATTAAACCACAGTGTATTTAGTGATTATGCTAGAGAACCAGGAAATGTGAAACTAAAAATGGGAAAAAGTTGTCAAAACGTCTGCTCTGCTTAGTATCTCACGTCTTCCTGTCAATCATCTTTCTCAGAGTTCCGCAAAAAATGGGCGTGGTTTAAAGGGGACGGATCTTCAAATGTTGAAGTTTCTAAAACACTGGTTACGTGCTAGGGAGAGTTTTTGAAAAGTTATTAATGTTATACTTCAATAATGTTGCTTTAGAAAATTCCAGAATCTTTCATAGTTTGGGTATATAAGAGGGGCGATACGGGCTAATAGTCCTTCGATTCTCAGCTCCCTCAGCGCAATGAAAATGGCGTCTCCCAGCGGATGGTCCAATGATTTCTGCGGATGGTCTATCCACCAAAAAATCGTTTGATACTAGCTGACAGGCGATTATTTGGCTCCGGGACATTTTGCAGCCGGACGTTTCGCAGTTGAGACGTTTCGCAGCCGGTTAAAACAATTACACGAATCTCACTTCAGAGAAAGGAGAGAGTGTGTATATAAGGAGGTCGGCTGCGAAACGTCCGGCTGCGAAACGTCTGGCTGCGAATTAGAACTGTTTGGAAATAGAAATGTTCCGAAATGGAACCGCGTGAAATAGAACTGTTCGGAAATAGAACCGCGTGAAATAGAACTGTACTCCGTTTTAGAGCGTTTTAGCGCAATTGGGTGAAGACTATTGAATAAATGGCCAAACAGAAAAAGTTCCACTCAGTGGCGTGACCTGTAACAACCGTGGCACTGCGTTGGATTTCAGTTGAGGAGCGTTTTCTATTTATTGACTAGGTTCTATTTCACGCGGTTATATTTCGGTACAGTTCTATTTCACGCAATTCTAATTCGGGACAGTTCTAATTCAGAACAGTTCTATTTCACGCGGTTCTATTTCGCGTCACGTTCTATTTCGGCACATTTCTATTTCGAAAAGGTTCTATTTCGAGGTAGCGCCTATTTCAACAGTTAGAATATTTTTAAAAATACAGAATCGGGAAGTTTTGAAAACTGAACGAGATGGAATTTTGAGCACCCCTCGCAAGAAGATGGTCTATGGAAAAAATGCCGTTAGCTGAGGGGGCTGCTCGATTCTCAATCCAATGGCTCCACCTGACGGCGAAACCTTCTCAATCTATCGAGACCAGTTGAGGCTGGTCTTCCTTTATGAACATCGCCGAGGTTCCTCCCCACGACCTTTTACTGGTTGTATCAACAAGTCAATGAGCCGTACTACAGCAGCGAGATGGTACCAACGTTTCAACAATGGTGGGGGGGGGGGGGGGGGGCTTTGAACTGAAAGATCAACATCGAGATCGCGGCCTCAATACATTAAATCTCGATGCTTTGAAGGCACTCATTAAAGAGGATCCCCGCCAATCTAGTCGGTGTTTTGCAGGCAGACTGTGATAATAATGAATTGAGGAAAAAAATTGGAAAAACAAAAGTTTTGTTTTAAGTGTTGCAGGAATTATCGTCCAACCTAATAGAGGAAGTATTTGATCTTATTTTCAAACTACAAACAAAACAAAAATTCTCATATTCTTTCATCAAAAGAATACACGTGCTCTCACTCTCGGTTTTTGCTCTTTTTTTCTTTATTTTTCAAAATTTTCAAACGCATCCACTTCAAAGTTCTAATCCGCTTTTTCTCCCTCTTTTTTAGCGGTCCTTCAGGAAAACTGACCACTTCTCTTGATCTACAACCTAATTCAAGTGGAGCTGGTGTTTCGTTTTGGAAGAGGACAAAAATCGGAGTTGCACACGCTGTTAGCATTTAAAGAAAACTAAGTTTTGCGTTATTGACATATTCATAGGATAAAAAAAACATTTTTTTTTTCCTATTCATAGATGTCAAAAAAGTCAAACAATGTTAAAAAACGTTTTTTTTTAAACGAATCCTATGAGTAGGTCCTTTAAATAAATCCCTGATTGTGAAGCACGACTGTAATGGGGTTATTCTCGGAACCAGCAAAAAAAGCAAAAAATAGAAAAAACCAGCAAAAAATTCAGCGAAAATTCGGAGAATGCTTCGATTGATCTGAAACTTTGGGAAATCATTTAAAAGATACTTCCGGTCATTCCCTGAAAATTTCAGACTAAAATATCGATTTTGAAAATTTCCAGAAATAAAAATCGATATTTTTTAAAATCAATATTTCGGTCTGAAATTTTCAGGGAATGTCCGAGAGTATTTTTTAAATGATCTCTCTAAGTTTCAGACCGATCGGAGCATTCTCCGAATTTTCGCTGAATTTTTTGCTGGTTTTTTCTATTTTTTGCTTTTTTTTGCTGGTTTCGAGAATAACCGCATAATAAAAATGTTGAAAATCTTGGCAAAAGATTGGAGTCCGGTGGTTTTGAATATGAGAGTTATTCATATTCAAAACCTGAACTTCAGGAATGCGTTAGTTTTAGAACTTCGATCTATTCAGAATGTCCTAAAATTTTAAAACCTTCCGAGAAGACATTGAAAAATGTGAGGTGACACCTGAATTTCCCACCCAAAAGCACTAAAACGAGACGGAGTGGGAGGAAGACGCAAAAAGAGAAAAAGAAGAAGTGCTCTTTCCTTGTTGTAGTTGAAAGTCCATTTAATTCTATGCAAATGTGCGAAAAGAAGGAAAAGAAGGAGAAGAATAAAAAGAAGAAGAAAATAAAATGTAGAAGCTGTTGAAAAGAGAAGTTAATATTGAAAAGGTGGGGGAAAGGTCAACACTTTTATTTATCTTTTCTAAAAATTTGTTCGAATTTCCAGATTCGACCCTGTGAGCTGATTAGAAAAAATAATATAAATCTATATTTTCCATTTGCAAAAAAAGCAAGTTCGCTCTACGAAGTTTAGTATTTCGTGAATTTCATTTTTGTCGCCAAACTATTTTATTTAACGTTGAATTTACACGTGAATTGGAATAATTTGGCGACGAAAATGAAATCCACGAAATACAAAGTTTTGTGGAGCGCACTTGCTTTTTTCGCGAATGAACAATACCACAAAATACATAAAAAATATAACTTATCTTAATTATATTTCTAAAAACCCAAGCATGGGAATTCTCAAGCTTCTAAGAAATATTAAGGGTTTTGTCAAACCCTATCGGATGTTCGGATCAGCTAATCAAATTATGTCTAGCCGGAAAAAAGGGAACCTCCACGACAATTTTGTGCGCCCACAATAATAGAATATAAACAAGGAAGCTATTGTAAAACATTTTTTTAAAAAAGTTTGTGAGCTCATTTTAGATTTACGATTAGACAGATTAATTCGGATTAACTTATAATAGGCCTTCCGCGACAGACAAAAAAGAAGCAAAATTCATTTTTTTTTTTCAAAATTTTGTTGAACTTCTTTGTTTGTTATCATATTTATGTGAATCTGAATAACACAAAGCGTTTACTCAGTGGCTTTAATTATTACCGTAAAAACTGTAATCCCCTCTAATAGTGGTGCACCAGGAGAGAACACTAGAAAAATAGTAGTGCATGCAACTCACAATCAGTTACAGTTTTTACGGAAAATTTGATTTAAAATTTTCATGAATATGGACAGCATGGAATTTTCTATTTATGATATTTTTTAAAAAACTCTTTCGTGACCAAATAATAAGATGCAACTATGTTTCACAAAAGTTCCATATCACTATAGCTCTGTTCGAAACAGTTTTATTCCGCAGTAGTACCAAGAATAGAACGACGAAAACAACTTTTTGGGTATGCATTCGCTTTTAGACATATTGCCGTAAAAATATCTTTAACCCTATTAGTCTAAAGGTCCATAATTTACGGGTAGTCTAGAACTAGAAAACGGCTTGTCAGAGACTCATAGTTTAATTAACCATAAGAGAACTTAAGGAATATTCGGAAAACGATAAAAATCGCAACTTTCAAACTTTATTGTCGCGACGAAGATTTAAAAAAAATCCCAGAAATAACAGGCGGCCACATTTGAAACCGACGTTACCGAAACCTACATTTTTTGTATGAAAAAAAAATGAACAAGTGTGGGAAAATTCCAGTTTAAACATATGTAAACGGTCTCTCCACTGGGTCCGCCTGTTATTTCCGGGGGATTTTTTTTTTGAATTTTTGGCTAGAAATACTACTGATTTCAGTTGGCAGGCGGCATAAAAAGATATTTCCATCATCCCAAAACTAGCGGAACCTATAGGTTACCCTGAAATCCGCTGCTCTGAGCTTTTTTCAGATCACACACAAAGATCGAAAAATTGTGCAAAGTTCAAAAGTTGTTCTCGTCAAAATGCACATGTTTTCGATGCGAACAAGGCGTCTTCTCCCACCTCCTTCACTTCCTCAATCGTTTCGTTTCGCAGCCGGCAGAACATTTAAATAAGTGCCAGAGCGAAAAGTGCGAAAAGATGAACATGAAAACATGATTTTTTCCTCGAGAATGTTGTAGTAAAAGTTTAGTACGTCAGACGTACAGGTGTTGTTCTAGGAACTAGGCAACCACAGACAGAGGAGCGCTTTGGAGAATTTTTAGGAAGAAAAAAAAAAGAAAAAATATATCTTGTAGCACAGATGAAGTAAAAAGTTTTCTACTTTCTCCTTTCACAAAAACAATTTGACAAAAAAGCAAAAAGCTCTTCTTCTGCTTCTGCTTCTGCTCCTCCTCCTCCTTTTTTTGAAAAAAGCGTATGTCTCACTTTGAAAAGCTACAAATCAAATGAGAGCACGAGCCAGTCAGGAGCCGAGCACAAGAAGGAAAAGAAAGTGTCTTTTGACCTATTTGTTATGCGTAACCAAAACAATAAAACACGCGGAAAGAAAACCCAAAAAAGAGGTGAGAAAAAATGCGGGTATGTAGAAGAACATGTAGAAGAGAGCGAAGATTTTTTTTCTTGGGTTTCTGGTTGGTTTCAGATTTTTTTTTTAATTCTTGCAAGAAAATTGGATGGGTGAAAAAAAAAATGGAAATGAAATTAGACGAGGATGTTGAAAAGATGACGAATTTAAAATAGAATACCTGGATTGAATTATTTTATTTATCAAATCATGATAAGAACCTTTATTTTTATTTATTTTTCTTGCAAATCACTGTGTGCCAGGGCTGGGCGTAAAATTTATTTTTCACGGATTTTTTTAAACGTAAAATTTACGGTTTCAGAATCCGTAAATATCGTAAAATCCGTGAAATTGTTAATTTCACTGTTCAGTAAAGAAAATGAGTTGTTAAAACCAGAAATAATAATCAAAATCGGAAATATTCCCCTAAAATTCAAAGGATGCATAATTCTGGTTTAGTTACAGTATACAACATTGAATAATATGTTGAGCTTTTTCTGAAATAACTTTGGATAAATCCCACTGAATTGAAAAAACTTTCTACATCTGCAAAATTTTTTAGAAAAAAAAATTCAATAAAAATACAAAAATGTGGGTTTTATTCTCACCGAAATGAACAAAATAGCTTTAGAATTTTTACGGATTTTACGGATGAAATATTACGGAATCCGTAAAATTTTTACGCTGCTTCAAAACCCGTAAAATTCCACACCTGCTGCAAATTTCAGAAGTTATTCTTCGGTGAGCACATCGGGAAATTTAAATATTTTGAGGACAAGGTAATTATGGTATGATCGTGAGAACTATTTCAGCTAGATTGTCTATCATTAAAAAATTAATCGTTTCAATTTCTCAAAATGTGTGCCTGGAGCTTCTGGACAAGAAATGTTCCAAAAATGTTGAGTTCATTTAGACGAGATGGACTCAAAAGTCTTAATTTTTGTGTATTTTCTTTGCAATAGTGATGAGCTTTTTGTTAATTTGTTTCTCTTTTATGCGTTACATTTAAGTCGATTCTTTAATTTCTTTAACTAACAAACTGAACGAAACTTTCATCAACTTCCTTTTTGTTTTGTTATTTTTTTTTCCAGACTATTTATGTATCTACTCCCCTGATTATTTTCAGTTTTTATGTTTTTTTCAAGTAATCAATCAACTTTTTTGGTTTTTTATCCTGTTTTCCATGCTGAAAAATGTATGGGCCTAATACCGCCGTAATGCTAATAGACCGCCATCAACCATCAATGAACCGACACCTCAGTGAACGCACTTTGCTGAAGTGATTGGAAGCTTATTAAAAAACCGAGGAATGGTTTTTTTTCAAACTCGATGAACTGCTTGACAAATTAACTTTTTCTGTTTCACCTCGTTGAGGATTTTTTTGGTATATTTTTTTGTTTTCCCAAGTGCCCAGCAGTATCATTTTTTCAGGTAATTTCAACCATGTCGGAGCAGCTTCGCCTCGCTGATATCAAATGTTCGCGAAGTGTCTCCAGCGCTCGCCCTTCCCAAGTTTTATCAATACATTTTTGTTGAAAATTTTTCGATAAATTTACTGTAGAGGAAAAATGGGAAAATGCGTATTTTTGTTTCATTATCATGTGTTTACGAGCGAAACCTCAGTGAAAAACTGCGGAACATCAGAGTCTCGTCAGCACCAGCCGTTCGTGAACATGTGACATAATATATGATTTTCACGACTCAGGTAATTTTCGACAAACAGTGGTGCCACGACGGTCGCCACCGGCTGACAATGGATGAAATAATTTGGAGGATTTACATTTAATAATTCTTCGACTCTTCAGCACCTTCATTTTTGGTAAATAGCTGAAGTCGAAGGACGAGAAAAGGACCAAAATAAGACTAAAAACAGGCTGAGATGTCAAAAAAAAATCTACAAAAAAGTTGCGTCAGCACGCATTCTGCGCCAGTGAAAAAAGCTGGTGTTTTGTAGACGGCCCGCTTTCGGCACGCTGCCGTTTTTCACGGCAACGTGCCGGTAATTGTTTGAGTGGAAAAAATAGTCGTATCCTTGCCTAACGTTACCCGTATCTGGCAGCCTGCCGTTTTGCTCGGCAGCTGCTTGCTACTTGTGTGCCGTTCTCATGCCGAAAATTAACTGACTAGGGAACCATTTATCTAATGCATGGACTCTGCCTTAACTGTTGACACAGTTCGAAAGACTTTTAAAATGTATATTCCAGTTTTCAAAACCTGCTTACGAGACTTCTGAATATATGAAATTTCAGTCCAAAGTTTCACATTTTTAGCATTGTTTTTAGCAAAAATAGCCTTTCACGAGCTATTTTTCTCGCCATGACCACCCCATTTCATAGGTTTCCTCATTGTTCAGTTCAAAACATGCGAGGGTGGCGCAGGTGGGAGTAGTCTGAATATATCGAGATGTTGGTTCGACCCCCCCACGAAGTAATTGATTTTTTTTCTTTTCTTTGGAACTTGGCTATGGAACTATTCAGCACAGGTACATGAACAAATCGAAACGCTTTTTTTCCCAAATATGAACTGAATGGAATTTTCAGATGGGAGAAGCGCGAAATCATCTGCCAAACTGGCCATAACCTTGATTACAGAAATTTCAGAAAACTTGAAATAATCCATGATATGATATGGAGAGAAAAGTTTCAAAATTAAATATGAATCTTATCATATCCAAAGTTTAAAGGGAAATATTTAAAGCAAACTAAAAAAAAATTGTTTCCAAAAAACTTTATGAAAAATAATTTGAAAAGAAAAAAAACAATAACTTCGTGGGGGTCGAACCAGCATCTCAACATATTCAGAAACGCAAGTACTCCCACCTGCGCCACCCTCGCATGTTTTGAAGTGAACAATGAGGGCACCTATGAAATGGGGTGGTCATGGCGAGAAAAATAGCTCGTGAAAGGCTATTTTTGCTAAAACCAATGCTAAAAATGGTCAAACTTTGGACTGAGATTTCATATATTCAGAAGTCTCGTAAGCAGGTTTTGAAAACTGGAATATACATTTTAAAAGTCCCTCTTTCGAACTGTGTCAACGGTTAAGGCAGAGTCCATGCATTAGATAAATGGTTCCCTAGTGAGGAGTTGTCCGCCGGACACCCTATTCCAGATGATCCCTTTATCAATATGTAGTCAAACTTTAATTTCACAACCATAATGCAAACCGACGTGTCCCACTGATCGTA
Organism: Caenorhabditis japonica; assembly: GCA_963572235.1. Taxonomy (NCBI): domain Eukaryota; kingdom Metazoa; phylum Nematoda; class Chromadorea; order Rhabditida; family Rhabditidae; genus Caenorhabditis; species Caenorhabditis japonica. The sequence goes on along the minus strand of OY754343.1, from coordinate 15,900,032 downwards.
ATCTCCTGAAAGTTTTCCAATCGTTTCAATCTAAATTTGATGGCAAAACCGCGTGTCAAGGGCATCGATTTGCCGCATTTTGAAGTCACCGACTTCAACTTGTTCTTTTATTTATTATCTGATGATTCGGTGGTTGTTCTTATTCTTCGGAATCTGTTCTATGTAGATACAGTATCCAATAAAAATGTCAGCGATTTAGATGGAATGTGATGCAATGTAAATGTGTGCAAACACTGTATTCTCATTTGCATACAGTAGTCCTTTTGTGAAAAAACGAAACGAACGACGTTCTTGCTTGACAAATAGGACAAAAAGGGAAGAAGAGGAATAATGTGATTGTAACTATTGACACATGTCACTGTGAGCCAATAGACAAGTTAATGGTGGTGTTGAATGCAAAGAGAAGAAGAAAAGGAGATGGAATAGTTATTTAACTACCGTAATCGAGATGTCAAGTTGACAAGTCGCGGTGAAAATTGGGCAGTTTCGAGAGACTTGTTTCGAATTTAAGTGTTAGAAATTTCGTTTTGTAGGATTTCCTGGCGTTTTGAAGTAATAAATACACATTTTTACGTTGAATAGGGTTAGGTTTCTTAAACATTTAAAAACGCTAATGCCTGTCTGTATCCATGTGAGATTTTGTGTCCCCAGCGTTCTCTCAACTGGGCCGATTTGCACCAATGTTGGTAAAACAATAAAAAAAACGGAATTTTGCAATTACTGCCAAAAACTAATGAGTAAATAACCTTTCACAAATACAAGTCTGGCTTCATCAAAAGCTACATTTTATTTTTTTTTCTAAAATATTTCTTCTTCTTCCTTTTTAATTGTTTCGGTTAAGCATTTCAAGCGAACGACGCAGGTTCGAGTTTTTGTGTTGGTCCCAGGCGCTCATTTCGCTTCCGCCATGCAGTTTGTAAACTGACAAACCACCCCTTTGGTGAGAGTCCGAGCAACAAAAATTTTCCTGAAAAATCCCATCCCCAGTTAGGCCCAGTACCTGAAATATCAACATTTTGAGAATAGTCTACAGCCATGACCCTAAAGCGATCCCTCAAAATCTTTTTAAACTTTAAGGCTCGCCTCTTCCCTACCTCCCTCACTCAACACCTCGCCCTTTCAACTTCACCTAAGTTGCTGCATGCATGAAAAAAAAAAACAAATAATAATATCTGTCCCATTTTTCGCTTTCGCATTTTCCAAAACGGCTGACCCCTTCTTCTCCTAAACTAAACACCCGCCAAAAGCCCTTGACCGTCCGCCCGGGTTCACCTGGCACCAGCCCTTCTTTGTTGGGTGGTAGAAGAATAGCAAAAGTGCGGAAATGGGCAGGAGAAGAACAATTTGGCGCATTCTGTTATCAATTATAAAACGGGACGGGACGGGAAAGGGAACGAAACAAAAGAAACATACATAAGAAGCGAATATGCATTTTGTGCATACTTGGCACACGCTGTTTCAGCGGGAGCAAAGCTAATGTTGCACTGATAAGAAAGAACTATCACTTGTAACAGAGTTCCTCCATTCCCTTTTTCATTTTCTTTCTTTCTATTTTTTCGTCCAATTTTATTCATTACGCAATACGGCGGCCAAACCGCTATCACACCACCTCATCTCTTTTATTCGTCTCGAGGTCACCCAAAAAAGAAATGGAGATAATAATCTTATTTTGATGGTGGCTAGTGGTAACCGACCGACAAAACGAATTCATCTAATCTGACAAATGGATAAGCCGGCGCCTGGCGCCGTGCCAATGCCGATCAAGGGCACACGCTTTTTTTTCAGGGCGCGGTGAACCAAAAAGCAGGCCAAAGACGTCGGCAGATTTGTTTGAACAACTCATTTCAATCTGTTTTTTTATTCTTTCGCTTTTCTTTTTCTCCTATTTGCGGCCCATCATCATTCGTCAGTTTTCCGTTGATGGCAGATTTTCATTAACGAATTCTAGTTTTTGAAGGCTAGTGGAGCGTGGGAATAATGTTGAGCTGGAAAAGGTTTCAAAGACTTTAATTCTATTGTCCATTCGCGAAAAAAGCAAGTGCGCTCCACTAAACATAGTACTTCGTGGATTTCATTTTCGTCGCCAAATTATTTAGTTTCTCGTTGAATTTACACGTGAATTGAAATAATTTGGGGAAGAAAATGAAATCCACGAAGTACTAAGTTTCGTGGAGTGCACTTGCTTTTTTCGCGAATGGACAATATCAAAATCATTCCGTAAAACGGTTTCAAGTTTTTGCCTGTGAAATACAACATGATTTAATTTTTGCGAATATCCAGTTGTCACGTGCATTGGGTTCCACCGCCTGTTCGGGACTATATAAGTTTTTTCAAACGCAGAGACGCATTTTCTCGCTTCTCTGATTCTTTAATTTGGCACGCGTTCAGCTAAACACAGAACTGTGGAGACGCAGAGAATTCGATAGGGCGCATTCCCCTTTATGTAGGGGCTATCATGGTGTGGGTTCAGTCAAAAAATCTAAAGGTGTGTGGTCTTCAATTTTCCACGTTAACGTTTACTATACCGTACCACGGTGTCCAGGATTTGAAATGTGGGCGGAGCCGAGCAAACGCACCCCGCTGGATTTTTTCGCGCGAAATTCAAATTTTGAGGCATTTTTTATGTTTTTCGGGAAAAAAGCATAAATTCTTAATTTTTTCCCACATGTGCTCCAACGGAATTATAGCTGAGGTCTTTAGAAATTTTTTAAGCCTAAGAACGTCGAATTTGGTTCAGCCACCATTTCGAAATATTCGTTTTGAGTTTTTTGGTGTTTTTGCAGGATAAATCTTTACGAAAAGCGAAGTTTGGGCAATTATATGGTATTAAAAGATAAAATACATACATTTTACAAAGAAAAACAGGTTTTACTGAAAGAAAAACAATAAAATCAATAAAATAAAATGCGAGAGTCGAAAAATGCGCAAGCACCGAAAGTGCGCCATGGAAGTTTGCTGACGCGCCAGCAGATTAGGCTCCGCCCACATTTCAAATCCTGGACACCGTGCGTACCGTAATTCTATCGAAACCATTAAGTGATTAAATGCTTTTTGACTGTTCTTGTATTATCGTGTAATTGTTCTTGCCTGTAACCGAATTATTTTACGCGAGAAATCCAGAAGAAAACTGAGAAGATAATAGAGTATCGTCTTGCCACGTTTCTCCCTAATTCATATCGTCTTTTCCGTTCCAAAAAATTCAAGAAACTTTGAGTGATTCAGCAGCAGCAGCAGGTGTAATGCAGCTGGCGGAGCACACGTCATTCAGAAAAAAAGAGCAGTGCACTTTGTAGCAAAGTAGAAAAGGGTCGAGAAAATTGAAGAATTTTATTGTAAAAAATATAATGGAATTTGTTAAAACAGTGGCACGATGCACTGAAACATTTTTGTTCATACTTTTGTAAACTGTCCCTAGTCGTCAAACTAGTTTTGAGCAAAAAAAAAAGATTTATTGTTGGCCCGCCAAAATGGTCAAACGCGCTTCGCTGAACTCAGTACTACGTGGATTTCATTTTGGTCTCCACGTAGTATTGAGTTCAGCGGAGCGTGTTTGACCAATTTGGCGGATCGACAATATTTCAATTTTATTTATTTTCCTATAATTATGATAATAATTTATGACCAGTGTGCTTCACCGATCAAAAATTCACCGATTAATGGTTTTTTCGATTAATAATCGGTGAATTAGTCGATTAATTTTCACCGGTTTTAGTCGATTAATTAGTCGATTAAAAAAATTTTAGTCGATTAATCGTCGATTAATTTAATCGCAAATTAGTCGATTAATCGCGATTAAATTAATCGACGAAACATATCGCTAAACAACACGCGATTCGTAATTTCGGAGCGTCGATATGGTTTTTTCAAATTAAAGAATTCAAATGATAGCGATCGCGGACCCGTGATTTGTCGGTACAAGAAACTATGTATAGCCGGTCGCGTTCGCCAAGAGGGCAGCTACCAGACAGCTACCTAGCAGCTATTTGGCGGCTATAAGGCGGCTATTTGGCGGCTATATGGCGGCTATATGGCGGCTATTTGTCGGCTATTTGTCGGCTGTGTGGCAGCTCTTTGGCAGCTGTGTGGCGGCTCTTTGGCAGCTGTGTGGCGGCTCTTTGGCAGCTGTGTGGCGGCTATGTGTCGGCTATAGAACTGCCCGGAATAGAACTGGCCGGAATAGAACTGGCCGGAATAGAACTGGCCGGAATAGAACTGCCCGGAATAGAACTGTCCGGAATAGAACTGCCCAGAATAGAACTGCCCAGAATAGAACTGTCCGGAATAGAACTGCCCAGAATAGAACTGCCCAGAATAGAACTGTCCGGAATAGAACTGCCCGGAATAGAACTGCCCGGAATAGAACTGTCCGGAATAGAACTGTTCGGAATAGAACTGTCCGGAATAGAACTGCCCGGAATAGAACTGTCCGGAATAGAACTGCCCAGAATAGAACTGCCCAGAATAGAACTGTCCGGAATAGAACTGCCCAGAATAGAACTGTCCGGAATAGAACTGCCCAGAATAGAACTGCCCAGAATAGAACTGTCCGGAATAGAACTGTCCGGAATAGAACTGCCCGGAATAGAACTGCCCGGAATAGAACTGCTCGGAATAGAACTGCTCGGAATAGAACTGCCCGGAATAGAACCGGCTCTGTATCGGTACAGCTCCTTTAATCGACGATTAATCGGCGACTAATTCACCGATTAATTAATCGACTAAATCAGTCGACGATTAATTTAGTCGATTAATTAATCGACTAAATTAATCGATTAATCGGCGACTAATTCACCGATTAATAATCGATTAAGCGACTAATTTTAGTCGATTAATCGTCGATTAATTAATCGATTAATTAGTCGGTTAATTAGTCGATTAATCGCCAAAAATTTAATCGGTGAAGCACACTGTTTATGACTAATCAAAACTAGAAAAAAATCTTCTAAACACTGGCTAAATAAGCCTTAAAAAACATTAAAATAACTAATTAAATACGCCTTGAAAATGTTTAAAAAAAGTGCAAGCAATTCTTGGTAAAATCATGTAACAGTTACTCAATGTTTTGGTGAAAAGATTTTTGAAATTTACGCAAAAAAATAGCGCTAGGAAAATTATTTTTAATCTAGTTTGGATTTATTGGGCATCTTGCTGTCTTGAAATTAAACACGTGTTGGGCAAAAGCTCTATTCAGTTTGATTTAAACAAAACAATTCATGAGCTTTATTAAATGTCCAGTTTTAACCTTATGGCCTGGATACTGTAAATACCTCAAATTCGCTTCCAGGGACTTTTCCAAGCTCCTATGTTATATCATTTTAACCTGCCCCCTTTGCTATTTTCTCTGAATTTTGAAGAAAAAAATTGTAAAAATGAAATTCCACGATCGACGCCTCCCCCGTCGCCCAATGCGCCACCAAATTCGTCGAATAATGAAATTATTTCTTCACACGAAAATTTACTTTTTTGAGAAATTCGAATCATTGTCTGATTATTCAGGATGACACCATCATTTTAATCCAAAAACGTGGCCTTTTTGTCAGAAAATGACCGAGCTTTAGGGTTTTAAAAAGGCGCCAGGTAGAAACAATTTTGGAAGGCTGGGGTGCCGTTCGATCCCTCTTTTGTTCATGCTCTTGCGCAACTCTTTTTCTATTCGCTAGGATTTTTTTAAAATTAAACTGCACTTTGCACCTGTTTCCTATATAGGCTATGTTTGCTCGGTTTTCCAAAAAATAGTTACTAGATTTTTGCATAACTGCCCTGGCTTTATCTACCAGTCTGAGAATTCGTCAATTCTCTCAGAAAATAGATGCTTCAATCTACTGTCTACATAGTTGCGGACTTAGTGCGGATTGGGGCTTTTTTAAGTGGACTTTTGTAACTGTGGACATCTATTGTTGACCCCGCTAGACAACGGTCTGCTGAACTTACAATTAGTGTTTCGTTATTTATATTTTAGTACCAAAATTATTTCGTTTCGAGCAGCAATTCCTTACTGCCGTCAATTACACCCTGTTGCGCATCTCAATTGACTTTACAATTACAATTTCAAATTCCATCGCTTCATTCATGCGGCTACCCATAACTCAATTTTGTTGTCGGCGACGCGGCGGTTGGCGACGATCATCGAGAAGATATGCGAAAATTGAGAAGCAGATAGTCATCGCGGGACAGAGCGCTTCGAATTAGTGTCCGTCCTCCGACAAATTTTGACGATTCTGTCTCGGTTATCGGCATCGGGAATCTACAAATTGAAATTTGAAATTCATTTTCTGTAAGTTTGTGGGTCAGACCGGTTATTTTGTTGTTTCTAAATATTAACCGACTCGAGTTGAAGTTTAGTTTTTGTGTTTGCTGACTCGCATTGTCTACCATAGTCTGTTATTCGGTCTACAAGCTCTACATATTGGGCTCTATGTAATATATTAAATTTTCTCTGTTTTTTAAAGTATCCACAAAAATCTGACGACTAGTGATACTTAGGCTGAGGGTTAGCGGAGTCTCAGCACGGCATTTTAAAGGCGCAGCCAGAAACATCAGAAACAATTTGAGAATATAATAATAATAATAATAATATGTTTATTCATTTCTCGCATAAAAATATGTATAAGGCTTGCAAATGTGGCCCGTTCTATTTGTAAAAATTCAAAAGTTACAAAACTGATGCTACTTCGGAATGGAACTGCCTGAAATGGAGCTTTAGATGAAAAACAACTGCGCAAACGGAATACTTTTTCGAGCTGCTCTTGAGTGTTAAAGAGTACATCGTGAAAATGCGCTCCACTGCTCACACAGGTTTGATGAAACTCGGTTGTTACAGAGTTGAAACAGTTTAGATTTTCAAAAACGAGGCGCTCGCGGAATACGTTTTCTGCATTAAATAAATAGGGAAACATTGCTTAAATATTAAGAATCATGCAAAATATATGAACCCACAAGAAAAAAAGTAAAAAAAATTGCTGTGGCTCGCTTTTTTGGCAACTTTCCCGCGAAATTTTAATTTTAATTTCCATGTACCTCTCAACACCCCGTGCTTTTCTGGGTCAGTGCAGCTTTATTTCAGGCAGTTCTATTTTGCTACAGTTCTATTCCGAGGTAGAATCACAAAACTAAAATAAAAATTTGAAACTCCCTCAAATTTTCGTACAATGGGATACATATGATCTTTGCGGACAAGGCAGAAGGGTAGAAGCTTTTTTCTCGGTTTTTGTCATATAGGAATTTAGAAATTCTGCAAGAAGAAGATCAGGCTCCTTAGTGCCCTTAAAGAAAGTTCATTTTCAATTTTTTTTTCAACATTTATCACCCTATCGCCCAGTTTTTATCACCGCCCATAAAAAACCTCCACACAGCAGATTTTCTCGTTCTTTATTCAGTGATAACACGTTTTTTATCATTTTATCTCTTCCTCGTGGTGGTCCACTTTCCCAGCCAACGCATAAATATGCATATTTCTTGTCGATTTTATTATCGGACACGCTTCTTCTTTTATGACTTTTTCTATTTGTATGCTAATCGTACCACGGACGGAAATCGTGGAAGGAGGTGATCGTGTCTTGGGAACAGGAAAAAAGTTGTACACAAATTTGATTTAAAAAAAATCAAAATTTTATTTTACCCGCCAAAATCAGTGTGGCCGGGAAATTTGAAAACCATTTTTTGTTGATGGCGGTTTTGTTGGTGGGCGTCGCTCGTTTTATTGAAAATGAGAGAGAACCGGTCGGATTGCGGAATGGGTGGAATTGGAATTGGCCAAAAAGAGAGAGAGAGATGCCATTCGGCTCCCCACTGTCTCTTTCAAAGTTTTAGTTTAATTTTTGATTGTTTTGAATGGGAGGTGGTAACTTTAAACCAGGTGCCAAACTCATTCTGTTTATTTTTAGATTTAATTCTCGCTCAAGGAATTTTCGGCAATTTACCCATTAACTGCCGAATAGCTGCTCCGAGCAGATCTGCTAAATCCCATCCCAATTTTCGATTTTTCTCGGCAATTATTTAGTGGCCTTGTTCGTTGCTGCCTGAAAATTTCTGAGCAGTGTTCTTTCAACTTGAACTAAGCCTCGTTTTCTCTATTGCTAATCCAGATCCCAACCGTCCATATCAGAACTAGTGCGAATCAAAAATGGTAAAAATCAAACCCGATTAACCTAAAACTTAATTTTTCTTGAGCGACAGCACTTATTTATATTATTGTTTTAATGCTGCGCACAAAGTAAAAAAAAGCACGCGTGAATTCGCGAAACACGCGCACAAAGTGATGCGAGATTTGCGCGATTTTGAAGCGTCATTTTTACAAAAAGATGTTATGTCCCTTTAAAATTCATACGGTACTTGTTATATTTTCAGTCGATTTTCTCAACATTTTGCGGCAAATTGACGTTTTCTGCGGTTTTAAATATATTTTTCGATGAAGTAAATTAATTTAGCCCTAATTGGAAGGGTTTACGTCATGTAATCACTATTTTTTCTTATTTAAAGTAAATTTCCATTGTTTGGAAACCTACCTAATTTTTTTGCCGTAATGTCTGCAATTCAAATGTTCGTTTATTTTGTTTTATCATTTTCTGAATAATTTTGTAGCATTGTGTTATGGGGTTTTGCACGAAATGCAAAAAACTGCGCGAAACCCGGAAAATGCTCCGATTGACTTGAAATTTTGGGAAATACAGGCAAAAAATACTTCTCGATATGCTCAAATAAATTTGGACCGAAATATCGATTTAAAAAAATATATTTTTTATGGACCTATTCACAAAACTGGAAAAAAAGAAGAAAAAGGAAAAAAATTGCGGGAAAAATCGGAAAATGCTCCGATTTACGTGAAATTTTGGGAAATATTAGGAGAAATTCTCCTGTACACGCTCACAAAATTTTGGCCCAAAATGTCGATTTTTTCTGAAAATTTTTAAAATCTATACTTTGGTCCAAAATTTTTTGAGCGTGTACAGGAGAATTTTTTCCAATATTTCCCGAAATTTCAGGTCAATCGGAGCATTCTCCGATTTTTCCCGCATTTGTTGTCCTTTTTTTCCGGTTTTGTGAATAGGTCCATTAATGAAAATTTTTAAAACCGATATTTTGGTCGATAAAAAAACATTGATTACGCGACGGAAACTCTTTCAATTAGGGCTAAATCAATTTACTTTATCGAAAAATATCTTTAAAACCGCAGAAAACGTTAATTTGCCGCAAAATGTTGAGAAAATCGGCTGAAAATATAACAAATACCGTAAGAATTTTAAAGGAACATAACATCTTTTTGTAAAAATGACGCTTCAAAATCGCGCAAATCTCGCATCACTTTGTGCGCTTGTTTCGCAAAATCACGCGTGCATTTTTTTACTTTGTGCGCCACATAAAAAAGTTGTCACCTGGCGAGAGGCGCGAATTCAAAAAATAGGCTCCGCCTCCTTGCCGAAATATTTCTGCAATTCTGCGCGCGCCAATTTGCAATCGCGGTGCGCGCAATTTTCTGCGTCAAATTTTTGTCCAGTGCTTTTCAATTTCTCCTGGAAACCTTTATAAAATTGTTATTTTGAAGCTAATTTGGCAATTGTTGATTTAAAGTGAGTTTTTAATTTTCTGAAGTGGATTTTTGTTAATAAAGTCACGCAAATTCAACGCATAAAATTGCGCGCACAGTGATTGCAAATTGGCGCGTCAGAATTGCAGAAATATCTCGGCGAGGAGGCGGAGCCTATTTTTTGAATTCGCGCCTCTCGCCAGGTGACAACTTTTTTAAAACAATAATAGCTCTAGTTTTAAAAAAAACTGACAACAAGCTGATAACGTAACTTCGCTTTGGCAAGATTTTCGTACCAGCTTTGATTCGTCTATTTTTGATCCTGGGGTACACCGCTTTTCTTGACTGTTTTTCAATGAATAGGAAAGTGAGCAGAGCTTGCTAAATCGGATAGATTTGGGATTTCGGTTGCATCAAGAGTCTGCAAACACTCTCCTACTTCTGGAAAGGGTGTGGGGCTTTAGAAAAAATTGTTTTTGGCTGCCGTAGTTTCTGAGTCTGCAAACGCTGGAAATAGGGCACGCATAACGTGGGTTGGACTTAATTGTAAATTCATTATTTTTTGCATCCCATGGGATCGGTATTAGGCATATAATTCGGAGGGTACGGGGGGTTCAAAATGCATGATTTCAAGTAATAAATTCCCGGTTTTATACCTCTAAATCAATTGCTTTGTACTCCTGAGCAGTGTGTCTTATCGAAAAAATTTTTTTCGATAAATGCCCTTTTCGATAAATTATCGAAAATTTATCGAAAAAATTTATCGAAAAATTTATCGAAAAATTTTCGATAATTTATCGAATTTATCGAAAATTTTTCGATAAATTTACCGATGATTTATCGAAAATTTTTCGATAAATTTATCGAAAAAGGCGTTTTCGATAAAAAATTTTAATTACCTAAAAACAATGTTTTTTTTTGTTTCTTTCGTTAATTTCAAATAGTGTGAATGGAAAATATGCTTATTTAATAACAATTCTCATTTATATGAGCTATATGCGATTTGCCAAGCTTTTTTATTGCCCATCGTAAATCATTCTGAATAACGCTCGGTTTGTATTTCCCATCTCGCTCATTTACAGTTGTTATTAATAGTGTACAGTTTTGCTTATTTATTTGAATTTATTCGTTTTAATAATGTTTTGTGATATACCGTATATTTGTATTTAACAGTCAGTTTTCAGAAAATGGTGCCACCACCGTTAAAAAAAACAAGCCATTGCTGCTCAAACCGAGATCTTTTATTTGGCTGATATTTAATGGCTTATTTTATTACTGCGTCGCGAAAACCTGTCAGAGCAGACGCGCGACGCTGCTGTGACTCTGCTGTGACTCTGCTGTGACTCGGCTGTGACTCTCACTTTTCGCGGCGAGACCACAGCCGAGTTGCGCGCTCCGCTCTGACTAGTTTTCGTGACGCAGTAATAATATTTCAGAAGAACGTCAGATGAGCAGCCATACTTTTCAGAGGATACCGATGATTCTGAGGAAGAAGACAGCGTGGTACTTGAAGATGAAGACGTTTCCAGAATTTTCCCAGCGGATGAAGATTCAGAAGAAGAATATGACGAAGATGTAAATGAATTTAGCCGAAGAGACGTGGCAACCGTGGGAGAAGAAATTGGATCAGAAGAGTACTAAATAATGTTGTCTATAGACTATAGCCTATCTACAAGCTATATCTATCTTTCTCCTCCAGAAGATACTCGAAGCTTTGTTTCTCTATCAATAAATGAGCTTCTTAATTAAGTTTCTCTGCAAGTCCGTGAAGGAAAGTACGTCGGGCGCATTTGCTGACACCCGTCTCATCCCTCTGTGTACACATTAGTAACACAAAAACTCGAGTATGTCTAGGTAGCTTACGCGTCTTCTCGCATGCGTCACTACACGGAATAAAACTGCCTTAAATAGAGCTGTAAGGGGAAAAATTGCGCAAAATAGAACTAATTATCTATCATTTGCGCTATTCTATAGGTATATTTGTAGCATTTTTATTTCGCTACAGTTGCTATACCGTTGAAATTTTATTCCGAACAGTTATATTTCGCAATAGCACCGTTAAAAAAACAATTCACTTATTAAATTTGCTGCATTCAAAAATGTACGTTTTATCGAAAATTTTTCGATAAAAATTTTATCGAAACCTTTATCGAAAAATTTTCGATAAAATTTTTATCGAAAAATTTATCGAAAAATTTTCGATAAAATTTCGATAAATTTTCGATAAAAAATTTCGATAAATTTTTCGATAAATTTATCGAAACTTTATCGAAAAGACACACTGCTCCTGAGGCATTGTAATATTCTACCACCACTTCATCAAACCCAAAAAATGTGGTACCACTGAATTTTTTACCCCCAAATTATGAGTTTTGTACCCTCCGAATTCACTTCTAGGTTTAAAGCGATCGCTTTAAAACCATTATCATGAGCTTAACGTTATCTCTCACTTCCTTTTCTGAACAACCGCATAGATACTTTATTCCGGCCAAATTACAATCTAAACCACTAGACCACACCTATTAAATTCTAAAACAGTTCCGTACTCTTCCCCGTCATGTTTCTTTTGTTTCCGTTGGCACGCTGCCAAATATTTCACACTTTTTCCACATCATTTCTGAATCAGCTGCTAGCGCGCGCGAAAATGACCGTCTCTTCAGTGTGTTTTTGTCTCTCAAAGCATGTGTGTGTGTGAAAACGAAACGGAATAATGGGCCGACGAAAGAGAAATTTCGAGTGAACGAGAGAGAGAAGGAGGCTGTTGTTGCATTTTTTGGCGCCAAGGCGGACCGGTTTTCCCCTTTGCCAACTCTGATTTTCAACGGGGTGGGCGCGAAATGAAAGAATTTGAAAATATTCGCCAGTGGTTTTTTTTTCTATTATTGAAGTGTGGTGTTTAGGATTATATTTTTGTTTCCTTAAAAAATAGGTGGGAAAAGTAGGACAGTTTGACAATAATCTGACACGACAGGCTGTGAACTTTTGTTGGAAAAAAAAAGATGAAGGGATTTTGAAATACATATTCTTCTTTTTTTTTGATGTGAGAAGGAAGGCCAATGGGATTAAAATCCGAGATGGCTTTGAAAATTTCTATACTGCTCTTTTTCGAAAATAATTCCAATGACTTTATCTGTCATTCAAACCATAATTTTCAAACTGTTTATGTTTAAATAAGTTGTTTTAGCGTGAGCCTTCCAGTCTAGGCAATTTTTACTTTGAGAGGGGTTCTACAGTAATCTAAATCTGGTTTTTTTTTTCATTTTTCTAGCACGATTTTATGAACTTTTATGTCTAATTTTATCAGCTTGAGACGCATACAATATATTTAAGTTTCTAATATCACGTGACCAGACTTAAACCCCTCTTCTTTTTTTCCTTATAACCGTATCGTCTCATTGATCTTAAATTGGTATGTACAACAAAAAAGAAATTGAAAAACCGACTAATTCATCATCATCTAGAAATCGCGCGCCTGCGCCCGCCTTCTCAAGAAGAAAACATGCGAAAAATCATATGATTCGCATTCAGGTTTGGTTTCATCCACATATCTGAAACCTCATTTTTGAAACAAACAGCTTGTGACTTCCTGGCTGGCTGACTGACACACTTTGATTTCGCGCCTAGATTGTTGCAAAATCAGAATTAAAAGTTTGGATGGAACGAACGCAACATGTGGCGGGCGGGTAGCATGCAAAAATAGGTCTCTGGCGCTGGGAATAATGGAAATAAATTTTAGAGAGTGGTAAGTCTTTTGTTTCATTCTCCTCCCTTCCATCTCTCGGTTCGGAACTACTTGGTCAATTTAATTTCGGGGAGATTAATTGGTTTTTATGTACGTTAAAGTTTGTGGTGTTCAAAGTAGAATTGGAGAGCATTCAGCGCAGGAAGAATCTTTTTTTGCTTTGAATTATTCCCATACCAGATGGTCTTGTTTCATAGTTTTATTTATTTACGTGAAATAAACCTACGGATACGGTAGTTTTTTTTATGCTTTTTCCGCACTAGGTTTTTTTTGTGGGTTGCGCTGAATAGCTACATTAGTATTTTTTGTCTGCATCATGCTTTTAGTTTTTTTTTTTGTCGTATCAGTGATTATTCATTTTATTGTTGCTCTTTTGATGCCGTTTTCCAACTTTTCTTTCTTTGGAACTGTCATTCGTGCTCCAACCCCCCCCCCCCCCTACCTTCTCGAGCCTTGCCAAATTGGAAAGACGTTCTACTGATAAAAACCTTCCAGCCAGCCCTTTTCCACTTTCCTTCAAATACTTTTTTTGCTTCCCAACTGTGAGCTGTGAGACTGATAGCAAAACGCTGAAACCATGTATTGTCTTCGTTGCATTCATTCCGTTTCCCGAAAGGTGTTACATTATTGCCCGTGAAAATTATTTTAACGATAGTATGTGCATATTAATCTTATCAAAACTAGTTGTTTGACTAATTTCTTGCCACACCAACAAAGTATCACAAAAGTTGTCCTGCGTCTCTTCCTCTCAGCGCTCTCTCGTCGGCTGGCAGAGTGCCAAGGGGCGGGACGGGGCCGAGGCTGGGTGTTGAAACGCAAAACGCCGAGGGGCGGAGTTTGGTGGGCGGCGAGACGCATCTCATTTTGTTCGTTTCGCTTTCCGCCCATCGACGTGTTTTGTTTTTGCTTTTCCCACTTTTGTTGGTGTTCGTCCATTCCTGCTGGATAATTAGTGGATAATTTGTTATATGCATTTTGTTTTGGTCCCCCTCCCATATCTCGAGAACATCTGCCTGCTCATTACACCCAGAGCACACATATATGCTACCAGCCTGGACAGATGTCCGGACGGACGGGGAGAAGCCGGTTGGTTGGTCCGTCTGTCTGTTTGGCTGGCTGGCTCTTTTTCTCTCTGCAAACGTTTTCTAATTTTCTTTACCCTCTTTCCATTACGTGAAAATGATCTGTCAATCATGTTCCAACTATGCTTTGAAAGCGAATTTCCTCACGTCTCTGCATCTCCATTTTAAACTAAAATCGGCAGAACGCCATGGTGGAGACGCGATAGGGCGCGTTTGCCTCTACGTATTTATCGTTTAGCTCGCCGTGACAAAGTTCTGTCGCTTGGTTTCCCACACCTGTGTGTGTTTTCCCATTTTCTCGTGCATATAAAAGGCTCCGACACGTCTTTTCCGCTCCGCTCCACTTCTCTCCGCTCCGTTCCGTTTTTTTTTCTCTAATCACAAGTAACAACATTGGTTTATATTTGTCGAGCGTCTCGGGGTCACTATTCCTCCACTTGAGACACTAGTGTTTGAACAAGTACTCGTACTCCCCCACCCCATGCTGTTGTTGTTATCACTTTAGTATCACTGTCATCCCATTGTATGAATATATGTATGTACAACTTTCATTTAGTACCAGAGAGGATGGTATTTGTTTATCCAATTACTCACACTGGTCGTACCATCGTACAAGTGACACATGTATAAACACGGGTCGTGATTCATCCACTTTTCTATTAGATAGGTAGAAAGGCTGTTGTCCAGGATGTTGTAATAGAGGCCCTGGCACCTAGGTCTTACGTATAATCTGGATTATCTATGGAAGCATCCAAAATTTCCCAGTTACCTAGAGGACATATGTATGCAATAAATGGGAAAGGAAAGCGACAGAAAAGCTGGAGAATACTGGTTTTCCGGAAAACGTCGTTTTCCAGTTTCTTACGTAAGGTCTCAGGACTTTCCTGGTCCGTACAATCCGGTCAAGCAAGCCAACTCGCCGAAAGAATGTTTATGTATTCCCCTTCTTTCCTTTGAACCCGTCAAAAGAAGAAGAGAAGAAATCTGACACCCGTTCGCCATACTCTGTGCTCTGTGCCACCAGCCATTGCGCATTGAATATCCGCCTATGTATTTGCCTCCCCCGCGTGGTCCCTCTGACCTCGGACCCACTTTGATGACCCGGCCACCACCCCGCTCGCACCCTTCTATTACACAGTGCATATGACTCCACCCCTTCTCGGAGAAGAGGCCCGCCCTTCACCCTCCTTCCTTCTTTCCACCCTTCCACCACCCCCCAATGGTTATATTCAAATGTTGTTGTGTACGGACCGACGTCCCGTCGTTTCTTCCTACTCTTTTCAATTTATGCTAACTCACTTTTATCTTTCTGCTCATAATTAATCTTGCTCTTTTATAGGTAATATCTTCCTCAATTCACCACATTTTCAAAAAATGTCCGCCCGTCGTTGTCTTTTCGGACGTCCCACTTCCGAGCAACGCGCTCGCACCCGTGCCTGGCTCGACAACGCGTGCAAGCAACGCCTTGAAGAGCAGTGCAAGCTCTGGGGATTCGACTTCGAGCTCGGTATGCCCCTTCCGGATCGTGCTGACGTTGAGTACGAGTTTATTCCGGCCAGTGATGTGCCAGAGTTTTATAGGTAAGCACCTCTTCGTTTTGACATCGATGAACTAAATTTTATTGTATTCATTTCAGAAACAAGACGCTCTCTGTAAACACTTCTACTTCATCCCTCGACCTATCGTCCACCACGCTTACACCACTTAGTTCCCCAAGCACTTCTGACAAGGACGCCAGCCTTTTGGCAGAGAGCAACAGCTCTTTCGAGGAGGTAGAAAACTCAAAGACGTGGAAATTCCGTGAACCACCAACTCCACGCAAGTCGCCGACAAAACGTCAGCAAAAGATGACCGACTACATGACGGTCACGAAGAAGTTGTCGCCAAGATCCTTGACACCGTCGCAGTCTCCATCACCGAAGAACGTGATCTTCACCCACAGATCTCGTCGCCCGGCTACGGTTCGTTCCCCGTACTAGATGAAAAGGTACTTTGATCTACCCTGTCCAATTTCTATTCTTTATACTGTAACTAGTCGTGTTTTCATAGCTTTTCCCCCACACAGAAAAGCTTAGGAAATGTAATATCATGTCTTCGTCACTTCTTCCAAAAGCCCTGTGATTCATGTTAAGAACCGACCTCTTACTGTATCATTGCCATTTTATTGAATTTATGTTATTCATATTACAAAAATTCCATTCAAGATACCAAAAACAATAAGAGTTTTAATATGTTCTAATAAAGCGCTTAATTATTGTATTCCAAAGATCGTGTTCTTTTTTCCCACAGCTTATTGATATACAAAACGGAGAATTTTGGCCTTCTACAGGTCTGATTTAGGTCTGAATTTCTCATTCATTGTTTTTTCACTTTTCCGGGCGCCACATTGCTTAAAAGCTTGGTTCTAATTGTGTTTACAAACACTTTTTAGCCCAAAAATTGCTTATAAAATGTCCACATTTCGTTTTTTTTAAGAATTTCTACTCTAAAAAATCGTTTTTTTCCGTTGAAAATTTTTACCAAAAACGGCCCCGGCATACTCCCCGTTTTGGTAGCAGTGCACCTGCAAAAAAATTTCCAAATTGCGCAATCAAATGTATTCTTTTTTCAAACAAATCCCATTAAAATACGACCCTCATCACAGATTACACATTAGTAATATGTACACTACACCATATCATTGCACATAATTAAGAAAGATGCTCGTAAATCACGGATAGTTGCACAACTATTACTTCATGTTTGACTGACTTCTTCGCAAATATAGTCCATCCGAATCGTCCATATAAATAGAGACGAGAAGGAGTACTTGCAAGACCTTGAGAAGACCGAACGGACGCACTTTTTATTGCGGTTTTCGTTCCCCTCCGAGTGGTACGAACGTACGCACATGTGGATATTAAAATGAGTGGAATGGACAGAGGAGAAGGACGCGGCGTCCGGGAGTAAAGTGGGGGGGGGGGGGGGGGGGACGGATGATCGATCGGAGGAGGAGAGTGGAGCCAAATTTATAGGTTCCTAGGAGATACGAAGCTCTCGCATTCATTATTCAAATTCCTCTATTCATTCTTTTCTATTCATACCCGTAAGTACTCTTCGGGGACAATGGGGTCACCGAGTTGGATCGGGATTAACCGTGGTGTGACCTCTCGTTCATCTGAGCAATGTGTTATACATCCCCGCATGTATGCACAGATGTGTCAAGAGCTGGACGAAATCTGTTTCAATCTCACTTACGCTACTCTACGTACCAGCTGGTGCGTAGAGTAGAGTAGAGTAGCAATTTAGCAGAGTGGTCGATTAAGTGACACCTGATTTATTTTACGGCCGGTTGGCGCCACTTCACTGACGATTTAATGTTAGTAGATCAATCCTTCAAGTTTATGGATTTGTCACACTTGGCCCATTGCCAGTATATAAGTTCTTATCGTGAGCGAGAGAAAGAGAAAGAACCTTTGTTCAAAAAGAGCTAGTGATAAGGAAAGTGACAGACACTAGGACTGGATTAAACGCCTTCAAATACATAAATACCAAACATTAAGGCAAAAATGTATAGGAAGTTGTTTATTTATACATTTAAAAAAATCAATATTTCCTAATACATATCAAGTTTTGTAGCCACCCGTCGGGCTGCTGCTCGGTCGCTTAAATGTCCCGTAATTGTCTGGACCGAAAGCAACGCATGAGATGCGTGGTGTGCTCAATTCAGTGGGTGCTTCGACTGCGTCAGCTAGCTGCTTAGCGGACCGACAATGAAGATAAATAAATATTATAAAAAGAGAAAAAAGTGCTCCAAAAATCACAGAAAAAATCGAGCAGCAAAAAAAAATAACGGGTGCGCTGATGAAAATCCCAAAAAATATTCTAGGATTAAAGGGAGGCGCCGGCTACGGTAGACCAGCGGGTCTCGCAGCGCCCGTACGGTGTTTACGCGCGCCGTTTAAACGTATCTTTTTGAAGAGTTGCTTTTCCTCGACCGTTTTCTATAATGGAAATCTGGAATTTTGCGTCCTATCGTAGCTTTTAGTGGAAGAAAGACGACTATTTTTGTTTTTCGACATCATTCATCGACATTTGGCGTTCATTTTTTTCTGTAAATATCAGTGGGAGACTTTGCACCAAACTTGGCGAGTGAAACATTTTCCAACTCAAAGGTCTAGTGGCAAATCGGTTAAGTTTAAAGGGTCCGAAAGTTCTTAAAATGTTCCCAAGCTGTTGAGAACCTTCTAGTAATCAATAATGAATAAAAAACCGAAAGACATTGCCATTGAAACGATAAAAAGCTCGCGACGTTTTGTTTTGCTACTGTCATCGGCTCCTTTTCGTCTTCCTCGCCGTCAATATTATCTATACACAAACAGGCATAAAAGGACAGATGCGTCGTTCGCCTTTTTGCGGCTTCTCTTCTCTTCCGCCCCGACTCGCTTCGCCTTCCGTTTTATATATACATATTCATTCCCCCCATCATAAACAAAAAGGCACCGTATGCAAATGAACGCGGCCCTTGGCGTTCGGTCGGCAACGGTCACATCCGAGTACATAAATCATCGCAATGTGTCGTCGCGAGCCTAATTAGGTTACCGGGCAAACATTGTCGGCGGCTCTGGTTATAATTGGAAACGGGCGGCGGACGGTACATGAAGAAGAACATGTGACGAGCGTGTAGACATAATTTATAAGATGCTCCGTTCCGGTGCGGTGGCAAAGGAAAGGATGCGGTCGGCTTTTGACTGACTTTATGATTATCTTAATAATTAATGGATTATGAGCACCTTAGCGAACAGGTATTAAACCATGTTGGGGAGCTTGCGCGCTGTACAATATCTCGGAAACTATCGCATAACAACTGCTTAAAGAGATAGCTCAAAAAACCGTTCAATACTAAATAGAAGCTCTCTTGATCCAGTAGAAAAATTGGTACGAAAAAAAAGCCTAACTTCAAGAAATGTACTGTTCAAAACTGAGAATAGTGCTTGGAAATTTAAAAAATTAAGAGTTCGGAATAGCTAGCATGCCCACCAAACCAGTGATGGTTAGTCTAGACGAATGATATCAAAACCTAAAAGAATTTTACTGAAGCAAATCCAATTGCGAAACAAGCATCCTCATAAAGAAACCGACACTTCCGATCCTCTTTTCCTCCAGAATCCCATCTCGGCCCATCGTCTTCAGAAGTTTGCGGTCGCTCGGTCGTCACGCGTCTCGCTCTACTAATTGTCTATGCAAATTGCAAATTCTCGTTTTGATTTCACATTCTCCTTTTCCTGGATGCCTCCTGAACAAAAGCGGGGAGACTTTTTTGTTTCTTCGCCGCTTCCTTGCTTCAGATAAAAAGTACATAAACTTCGATGCCTACCCTTTTTTGTTTGGTCATATGCGCATATCAGTTCAGTTATAAACGACACTTTTTTGACAGAATGACAGGTTTACGGCAGTCGACGCGGAGCTGGCAACTAGCCAATACCTCCTTTTTACGTTGAGAAAAAAAATGAAAGAAAAAGTATGTATGTATTACGACGAGGGGTTTGCTAGCACCAAACACTAAACCGATTGAGTCATGTCGCCAGATGACAGCTAGTTTGAAGCCTTCTGCGCACACGTGTTGCCACCCAACCACCTAAACGGTCACTTATCCTAATTGACATTATACCCCCACTAATTTCCGTTCAACGATCCGATACATTTGAGTGTCTGCTACAGACTTCTTTCTTCCGGAACTGAGCTGTGCAGTTGTCGGCAGGTGTGCGCTTCTCGGTGACGTAACCGGGCGTTGAAGAATCGAGAAATGCGCAACAGCTGGCAAGAAAAAGGAGAAAATGGGGAGATGATGATGAGAAGAAAAGTGACTGCGAGAAGAAGTGACCGCCGACGTGGACGAGGTCACACATTGTAAAAGTTGATCAGCTGACATGTGGGACCGAAACATTTGAGGAATTTTTCCTCTAGGCTTGTTTGTTTTGAATTGCGAATCCTTACTCAGAAAAGTGATCACAAGGGAAGTCTTTTTGGAGGCTCTCGGACGTTTCGAAAGTGCGACGTTTCGAAGTTTTTTCTGGGTTTTTTGTTTGAGGAATTTTCCTTTAAAAAGCTTTTTAAAATGATTATGTGAAACCCCGCGTCGACAAAATCCAGAAAAACATTCGAAATGTCTACTTTCGAAACGTCCGAGAGCCTTTTTGGACATCGTTTGAGATCTTTATGAAACTTGTATCAGAGGTAGTCTAGACTATCCTGAATCGAAATCCGTTTTCAAAAACTGCGGGTTCTGCCTCTTTCTGGAGTTATGACGTCTTCAAGATGGAGCGAAAAGGGGTGCCACCATTATAAGCATGTCAGATATATACTCGATTGACAGAAAGTTCAGTAACACAAAATTCGCTGCGACTGTGCGTCGGTGTGTATGTGGGGGCGATTCGGCGCCAAGTTCAAATTGTGCAGCGGTCCTCGAGTAGACGAGCAAAACGTTAAGCTCTCTGCCACCAAAACTGTTCATGCAGGAAAGGAAAGCAACGGATAAATTACCGTAAAAACTGTATTAGAAGGACCCCCAAACAACCTCTCGAAAAATAAAAGTGCCCTCTTGAATTAAAGGGTTCCTCTAATTTTAAGACCCTTTCAATAAAAGGGCCTCTTTAGCGAAAGTTGAAGATCCCCCTATAATAGAAGGAATCCCTCCACACACACACACATACGATCCCACGAAAAAAAAAGAAGCCTTCTAACACAGTTTTTACGGTATGTAGTTCCAGACGCTTGCTAGTCATTATAATTTCCTATAACCACAAAAATACAGCTTGTTTGCTGCATAATTGCATGAAAGTGACATTTTCCAAAACGGAAGGCGGAATTGGTTTGCTGCAATTTAAAACTAAAAACAAATTTGCCCAATTTTAACCATAAACTCCATCCATCCATCCCTCCTGCCAGTCTGCCGGGATTTTTTTTACCACCTCAACTTTTCCTCCGCTTCCCTCACTTTTATGACACCGATTCGCCGGTCCGATAAGCGCCTTACGGTCTCCAACTGTCCGTCGAGATTTATGAGAACTCCCCCCTACACTTTTTTCTCCCATTTTGTGAAAAACAACGGCAAAAAAGTGGCACGGCGGCAAAAAAAAACAAGTTGCGTTACGCGAAGCCTTGAACAAGTGCGCTCCATTGAGAAAAAGTTTGCGCGGCAACTTCAAAAGAAAATTTCAAAATTGAGATTTTTTTCCATTTCAATTTTTTTTTGTTTTTTTTTTCTAAACTTTCCATTATTTCCATGTTTTTGTTTCAATTTTTCCGTGAAAGAGCACGTTTATCGCATTTTTCTGTTCGTCGCCGCATTTCGAAATTCACTTTCTACTCGCTTCTCTCGATTCTCTCCCGCTTTTCTGCGCACTCGCCGCCGCGACGCCTAACATAAGCGATCGATTTTCCGACCCGAAATGTACGTTTTACCGCACGCCAATAAATATATACGTTTCTGTTTTGTTTCTTCCTTCTTCTTATCAATGGTTTCATTTTCAGCATAGCAAACACCAAAATGGCAGCGACCAATATCAGCGAGACGAAAAAAAAGTCGGCGCGATGTCTTTTCGGGCGCCCCGATCCGGAACAGGTACCCTTAAAAAGAGATTGAGATTTATAATCAAATAAAATTGAAGGTTTCCCGTCAACTGAATGCTCGGTTGGATCGAATGTATAAGGAGGATTCGCGCAAATGGAATTTCGACTTTTCCGGCGGAGTTCCAATTGTCGGACCAGGCGGTGATTATCAATTCGAATCGATTTCCGCCTCAGACGTTCCCCATTTCTATCACGATCGTACCATTCGGTCGTCTCGAAAAATCATCAGAAGACGTGAGTATACTCCTGTATCGGACACGGTCGAGGCTCCCGAAGAGCTTCAAAAGCAACTGCTTCTTGTCAATGAGCCAGAACAGCCGTTGCTCATTGCATCGACTTCTGGCCATGTTCAAAGTTATGAGAAACCGGTTACCAGGTGGGATATTTTGCTTTAATTTTAAAAATCGTGGATGTTTTCTTTCAGATCTTCGACAGCCAAGAAAGCCACCGAGCAGCAAGAGGTCGACACGTTGAAGCAGACCAAATTGACGAGTGAGTATTTTTTTTTGTTGTTGTTGTTGTAAATATTGATAAAAAAGTTGGCATGAAGCCAATCTTGACAATTTGATTATATTTCACTTTTCAACCGTTCTTTCGATCATCGTCGTCTAAACATATTCCCTGCGTCTCCACCACCCTTCACACTGTTTCTCTCGAGTGCATGCGAGACAGTTGACCTTTCGGCTCATCGATCACTTTTCATTCTTTCTTCCGTTATGCATAGTTATGCAAACCATCTTCACGAAAGTGACCGAACGTCTCTCTCTCTCTCTCTCGAGATAGAGGGAATGAAAAGAACAGCTGGCCTTGGGGGAGGAAAATTCGAAATTTTGGTTGAAGAATGAATGGTTTGTAAGGTTGATGTAATTGGGGGAGCAGATGGAGCGAACCTCATTCGTACAAATTGCTGGGTTTCGAGAAAAGAACGACACGTTAATTTGACAGTGGGTGATGGAGAAAATAGAAACAACGAATTTAAAAATGTTTTTTCACTTTCAATTGTGTGCAAAATGAACCCTATTTTTGGCTCTCGGAAGTTTCGAAAGTGGACTTTTCGAAGGTTTTTTTTTCCGGATTTTGTCGTCGCGGTGTTTGAGGAATTTTCCTTTAATAGCTTTTTAAAATGATTGTGTAAAACACCGCGTCGACAAAATCCAGAAAAACCTTCGAAACGTCCGAGAGCCCTATTTTTAACCGGGAGTCAGCAAACGCGCCCCAGCGCACAACTTCGAATTTTCGAAACACTTCAGAATATTTTGACGTTTTTTTTCTTTAATTTTCAACCTTATTTAACGAAAAGAAAGTTTTTTAATTATCTAAAAAATAATTTGCATAATTTTGTTTTAAAAATGGCGTTTTTCAATAAATATTGTATTTTTTATAACAAACTTGTGATAAATTCGTGATTATTGCACAAAAACATTGATTAATTAGCAAAAAACTGTGCGAAAACGCGGGAAGTGCTCAGATAAAAAAAAATATAAAAAATACACAATTTATTAAAAAACGGTTTTTTTCAGCAAATTATTTTTTGAAAATCAAAGCATTTTCTGTTTGTTAAATATCGTAAAAAATCAACAAAAAAAACATCAATATTCTGAAGTGCAATCGAACCACAAACATTCGAAAAATGACCATCTTTCTTATCGTGATCTTCCATCCTTTGACTCTAACTTGTATTGCGTTAAGAGCATTACGCAAATCGGCTCAATTCTTTTTCGGCCTTTTTCGCTCATAATGATCAAACCGGCTGATAATTATGCGTCGCTTAATAATATTATTATCTTTTTTGGAATCCCAAGGGCAAATTACGTCGTCTATAAACGGTTCTAAAACAATATTTGGAGAACGGAAAAATAAAGGGACTCATGCATATATTCAGCGCAGAAAAAAAAAACGGTTTTTCGTGTTTTTTAACCCTATGCAGGTTGTTTACCAGACAAAAAAAAACCTATTGCGTTGAGACCCCGCTTAAAAAATAATGAGTTTTTAATTTTCAATGGGAATTTGGCCAAATTTCAAAGACGCATCAAATTATTCTTCCATCAACTCCGACTATTTTTTTTGTCGTTTTTCCCAATTCTGCATACGTTAAAAACACGCAAAACTGTTTTTTTCCTGTGCTGACCAGGGGTGCGACAAAAAAAATTTCCACAAAAAAAAAACTTTTTTTGTCTCCAAAAAAAATTACAAAAAAAAAATTTTTTGTCTCCAAAAAAAAATTACAAAAAAAAAAACAATTTTGCCCAAAAACCGGGACTTTTTTTTCGCCTCCTTGGCTCTAAAAAATTTTTTTTGTCTGCGGCGCATCAAAAAAAAAATAAACATTTTTTTGGCTCACTTTCACCATCGAAAAAAAAAATCAAAACATTTTTTGTCTCATCCTAAAAAAAAACCCAAAAAAACAAAAAAAAAATTTTTTTTGGCCCCACCCCTGGTGATGACCTATTCACTGTTTAAACACATACACAATTCAAAATTGCAGACTACATGCCGATTCGAAAGCGCCGAAGCGAGACTTGCCTTGTCGCAGCCGCTTCCTCGGCATCTTCCGCTTCTCAAAGCCGCGCTGTTTCTATCGACGCGGACGTTCCGGTCCGGAAAGAGAAACGTGCGACTAGCATTGGAAATAACAAGAACAAAAGAGCACCGAAAAGGCCACTCAGGCATGTTTCCACCCCAGGCTCTACCGATATTTTACCGCTCAAATTTCAATTTTAGATTTGTTTCCTCGAATCTTCCAAAGTCTTCCGTCTCCGATACGGCAGTCATCTCGTCGCCCCGCTCTCCACCAATCAAACAAATTGCCACAATTGCCGCTCCTCGTCGTGCGCCTCGTCGCAACACCGGAGCTGGAGATTTCTGAAATCTCTGCTCAACTCTCCTTCACTCATGTGTCATCAATTCGTGAAAAGGTTGGTTTAAAACTGCCATAAATCTTGGCGGTGAATTAGGTCAAAAGAATGTGTTTGACATGTGCGAGTACATGAAACATGACATGCGGCAAACGACGGGGTTTCAAATGGTGTGAATGTTGCGAAAAGAAGAACGCATCCATCCATCTATCTGCCACCACCACAATCCGATCCCAGCTGCACAAATCGTTGATGGCGGCCGCAGCGCCGACAATACAAATCACTCACAAATCGGTTTTTCGGTGTCGGCAAATCTAATCGACAAGTGGTTTGAATTGACTAAATGGTTTAGGGTTGTCTTTCATCAACAGGGACTAACAACAAGAGTTTATTTCTCGAAACTTATGTAGTTTATGACTAAAAAAATTATGGGTTTTTATTCAGAAGCCGTATTTCTCAACGTTTACCGCAAGAGTAAACTAAACTTTCGCTGGGTTAATGACCCTATAATGGTGCGTCCAAAAAAGCAAAAAAAAAAGAATAAATGGAAGAAAAGTGGATATCCAAAAATGCTTATTTTACCACTTTTCCTAATTTCTACATGTAAAATCAATTTAGCTGTTTGCGGTCTCGCCACGGACGATGTTTGCAGATGTGTAGATTTACGCACAAATTTGAAAGTTTGCTTTTCAGAATTTTTCGACGAATAAATTCCGTTTTTTATACTCGGTATAAATAGGGACCGCAATGTGTTTTCTAAAACTGAAAATTTCCGAATATTTTTGGTAGGAATGTGTTCTTTGGCTCAATATGAGTACGCTGTTAAATTTTTATCAAAGATTGTTCGGTAATTCTCGAGTTATACCGTCCCAAAGTAGCACTATTTTCTCCCCAGATTTGCATGAAGCGGTCCGTCGAGACGCGATAAAAGAGACGCCGATGTATAAAACACTGACAACTCGCACCAATCGAACAAGAAATTTCACATGCATTTAAAAAGAGGTTTAGAGAAATCAGAGCAAAACATCGGCCACGGTCTCTAATGGGGTTATTCTCGGAACCAGCAAAAAATAGAAAAAACCAGCAAAAAATTCAGCGAAAATTCGGAGAATGCTCCGATCGGTCTGAAACTTTGAGAGATTATTCAAAAAACACTCTCGGACACTCCCTGAAAATTTCAGACTGAAATATTGATTTTAAAAATTATCGATTTTTATTTCTGAAAATTTTAAAAATCGATATTTTGGTCTGAAATTTTCAGGAAATGACCGGAAGTATCTTTTAAATGATCTTTCAAAGTTTCAGAGCGATCAGAGCATTCTCCGAATTTTCGCTGAATTTTTTGCTGGTTTTTTCTATTTTTTGCTTTTTTTGCTGGTTCCGAGAATAACCCCATAAGTTTTCTGCACTCTCTCGTCGCCAACGTGGCCGCGTCCACCACTGTGGGAAGGGAGCGCGTTTGCAGAGCTCCGTACTGAAAATATTTATTTATTGTGCTGCATTTTCGAAACGGAAAAATTAAAATTGACGCGTAAATCCACAAGTCTGCAAACATCGTCAGTGGCGAGACCGCAATGTACATCATTTGGCGCGTTATCACCATTCCAGGAATACGTAATATCGTTCCCTAAACGTTAATGAATACGGCCTAAGAAATGCGAATAAGTTTTTTTAAACAATTACCATATCTAAAGTAGGAAATTAGGATCTGTGGTGAAATGATGTTCTTTTTTTTTGGCAAATCTGTGAACCACTTATTATGCCGCGTCCAAAGTTCAAAAAATTCCTGAAATCAGGAGTTTTTTGCAGTCCAAAGTTCCACAAAAAATCCCAGAAAAAACAGGCGGTGACAGTTGAAACCGGTGTTACCGTAGTTGCTTCACTGCGAGACCTTCTATGTTTAAACTTGAATTTTCCCACAGTTGCTCAATTTTTTCTTTTTTTTTGCGGGAAAATTCAAGTTCAAACACAGAAGGTCTCGCAGCGAAGGAACTACGGTAACGTCGGTTTCAACTGTCACCGCCTGTTTTTTCTGGGATTTTTTGTGGAACTTTGGACTGCAAAAAAATCCTGATTTCGGGAATTTTTTGAACTTTGGACCCGTAGCCCCATTGCGATTTTCCATGATAGTATTCTTGATGCTTTTGAATCTGTTTTCCCATGTAGTTTTTGCCCCCATCACTAGTGATTTTGAATCGATTTGTCCTTGCTTGCTTGCTCAATCTTGTTTCCTACCATTCTTGCATTGCTTTTCCGTCCGTCCATCCGTTCTGTTTCAATTCCTTTTCTCACCACATGATGGGTAGAAATGACACAAAAAGAGTCGTTCAAATCATTGAGATTTATGACACATTCACTTTGAACGACTAAAAAAACTGGTTTCATGGCGTTGCGCCCATCACATACACACCAATTCAATTCACCCACCATCATTGGCGTGTGATGGGAACGATTCTTGAATAGTTGAGTTGAGTTGAGTTGAGTTGCAAAAGGGGATTTTCGTTTAGCCGTGTGAAAGTTTATGCCACACGACAATGCAAAATCAAAAGAAATGCCGCCACCACCGCTCCAATTCCAATTCGTGCCCAACACAAAAGAGTTTTGAGGTGGGAATTGAAAGAACAGATGCGATGCGGTGCCCTTCCGTTTCTCTTTTGATGTTCGCCTCCCAAACCGAAAAGTGGTGGCAAACCCGATGTGAATGAAAAAAAAAACCGAACTGCGAAACTGGAACAACACTTTTGGGGTTATGCACGAAATTGCAAAAAAAAACGGCGCGAAAACTTGGAAAATGCTCCGATTGACCTTAAATTTTGGGAAATACGGGTAAAAATACTCCTCAATGTGCTTAGAAAATTTCGGGATTTTTTTTCTGAAAATTTTAAAATCGATATTTCGCGCCCAAATTTTCCGAGCATATCCATGAGTATTTTTGTCCTTGTTTCGCAAAATTTCAAGCCAATCGGAGCATTTTCCAAATTTCGCGCAGTTTTTTGCCATTTCGGGCATAACCCCAAAAGTGTTTATCCAGTTTCGCAGTTCGGTTTTGTTTTTCATTCACATCGGGTTTGCCACCACTTTTCGGCTTGAGAGGCGAACATCAAACGGAAGGGCACCGCATCGCATCTGTTCACTCCTCAATTCCCACCTCAAAACTCCTTTTTTCAGGTCAATCAGAGCATTTTCCGAGTTTTCGCGCAGTTTTTTGACGTTTTTTGCCATTTCGTGCATAACCCCATTTAAAATCATGGATTTCATGTGGAAAATCCATCGACTAGATGTCCGAATCAAGATTCTGGGTCATAAAAGTTGGTGACCGGACCATAAACACATTGACTATCCATGAATCATGTTAATGATCCTATCAACATTCATTCACACCTTCATCCCATTTTTCACCTATTCATTATCCATTCCATTCCGAATGTCGATCATTATCGAAAGTTGCGCCAAACCGCCATTAAACAAAAGTTATGGGTGGCCAAGAAATGATGGTGGGAAAGGAAAGTAATGAAAGTCTGAACTTTTAAACGTTCCCGGGCCTAGAGACGTAGAGATTCCAAGTGTGTCTCGTTTCCCACGATCTTCTCTGATTGCCATATTTTCACGCCATTCAATCTTTTATGTAATGCGGGTAACCCGCTGAACCATTGAACTATACAGACGAGTGTGAATCATCCCGTCCTTTCCACATAATGGTTTGCATATGCTTTGCTTTTTGACACTATTTTTTTTGCATTGTTGTGATAGGTGCTGGGTGGGGTGCCAGCCAACCAGCCAGCCAGCCGATCCTGAACAAGATGACACACATGTTGTAATGGACGGAAAGAAACTGACAAGACGATCACCACCTTCTTATCTGGGGTTAACTGCAGGTGAAATCCTGCCGTGTTTTATGCTTTTCGCTATTCGTACAAATGTATATCTTCTTACTTATAACTCGAAAGCTTCTTATGTTTCGACCCCCGAATCGGTTGGGAGCTTCTTATCGGCTCAATGATCCCTAGGAAATCCTCAATACTCTGAAGGTACTTCACCTGCTGCTTCCTCTTTGAAAACATTTTAATTTTGAATTCAAAGTCGTATTATCTGCAGCAGAAATCCGAAACCGGTCAAGAAAACAACAGAATAAGAGATTGGTACTAAAGATTGCTTTCGGTGCTTTTCCGTTATTTATCCATCCTCGTCGCATTGCTTCAAGACGAACGGCATGAAATAAAATGACAGGTGCCAACCATGTAGTTGTTTTTTTTGGTGTCGAAATGGCATGTCTGCGCTTTTCGTTGCCGACGAATAGAAAGTACATATTATACGACTGTTCGGAGGACGATAAGTAGAAGATGTTCGGTTTTATTGGGCCGCCGAAAGGAAGAAAAGGACGTTGAAATGAAAAAAAAAGGAACGGCTGTTTCAAATTACATGTTGATGGACAGAATTGAACAAAGATGAATTTCTGTCTGGGCCAACGAAGGGACTTTCCCAGTCTCCGAAGGTCCTTTAAATCTCGTCCACGCAGGTTTTACAAATGACATTTGTCGTCTCCAAAAAGTTTTGAGTTGCTTCCACAAGGTGATGCTCGATCGCGTTTGTACGAGGATACATTTCTATCTGGGACAGCCAGGGGCTTTCCTTGTCTCCGAAGGTCCCTCAACTTGTTTCATTCTATTGGCGATGCAATTTTAACAGCTCATTTCCTAATGACACTTGTCGTCTCCAGACTAATCCAGGGTTCAATTGACTCGTTTGCATCAGAGAGTGACGCCAACGTGAAAACACCACATCTTTGGCCTTTCAGACCTGACTTCTCATAGTAAACTAGGATTAAAAATGAGAGTAATCTGGCAGTTTGTTTCGATGCCTATCACATAAAAATAGATGGATAAAAATGTCATCCAGGATAAGTTTTCGTAGTGTTTTCGGCTTTTCTTGGAATGGCGGTAGCTCTTTTTTGCGCCAACAACACATCATATGAAACGTTTATCTTGGTGTTCTCTCCGAATCGGTTCAATGACTATGATTTGAACACGAAGAGCTTGCGCAATCCACGACGAGTTTAGATGCCATTTTGTAGTACGATAACACGTTTAATGAGAGATAACGGGGTGATGCGTCTACGACTGACGAGTTGCGCAATCAGTGGCAAGGTCGAATACGGAATAGGGTTGCGTTTGAATCAAGTTTTGAACGATGTTGGGGAATCATTTTTTTCAAGTATATGAGTTGGGGAATAATTTCTTTCAAGTATGCGTTTTGCGCGTCAAATCTGGTGCAAAGTCCGCAGTGCATCATAATTGACGCGCAATATGGTTTTTGAGATTTTTTGAAAGCTTGCAGTTGGATTCTAAGTAGTTTAACTCGTAATTTATGAAAATCGGAACATATTGCATTTTGCGCGTTAAATCTGGTGTAAAGTCCGCAATGCACCGTATTTGACGCGCAACATACTTTTTGAGATATTTTTTCAAACTTCCAGTCTGATTTTAAGCGGTTTAACTCTAAATTTGTAATAAAAAAAATCAGCGAAAATTCGGAGAATGCTCCGATTAGCCTGAATAGTGGCAAAAATGCTCCCGGACACTCCCAGAAAGTTTCAGACGAAAATATATATTTTTAAGAAAATTTTTAAAATCGATATTTTCGTCTGAATCTTTCTGGAAGTGTCCGGCAGCATTTTTACCACTATTTTTAAAAATATCAAGCTAATCGGAGCATTCTCCGTTTTTTTTTTTTTTGCTATTTCGTGAATACCGTAAAACCTGTAATTGAAGTACATGTTTTTATATTTTTCAAACCCCCTAAATGGGTGTACTTCTCATACAGGTGTACTTCAAAATGTTACGGTAACCCCATTAACTTTCTGTGACGAAGATAGAGAAAAATGATCCACAGCAAGCATACACCTTCTAAATTACGAAAAATGTAATGTGTTTAATGAGAAGTTTCCGCACATTGCGCTTTTTTGACGTCATTTTGAATAAAGCACACTGTACTTAAAGTATTATATTCTTCTACAATACAAGTAGCGTTTTTAATTATAAAAAAAACTACTCTAAATTTTTTACGGTGACTTAAAAATCTGTGAAAAGCGTAAGTTCCTAATCTTGATCTGGGCTCTTCGCTTCATCATTTAAAGCAGCCTCATTAAAGGAATCTGGAAATTTTTTATTTTTTTCAGAACCAGTCAGCAAAATTGTTCCTGTTTCCTGAAAAAATTACTAAAATTACGTTCGAAACTTCAAAAACTTTCTTTTTTTTTCCAGAGGCCGAATATCCTCATTCTCCTTCCAATCGATCAATCAATATCAATCTCCATGTCCGAATATGCCGTCATAATTGGATTCACATTGAATGGAACTCGATGTGTATTATCTGTCAAATTTGAATATAAAATGGTGCAAAATTGGCTTTTCTCAACTTTTTTTTTCCTTTTTTATCAACCAACCCAGTTTATCAGCCCCTAATTGCCCTTATTCCCTCCCATTTTGTCCCAATTATCTGTGAAATTTGTCCCTCATAGCATGTTACCTCTGTTAAAAATTGGCTTAACGGTTTAAGCCCAAACACATTCCCATTTACCTCTTGATTGCCTCGTCATGATACGTTATCATCATAGTATATCCTATCCATAGTAAGTTCAGTTTTTTGTTTTGTTTTTCTGTTTTTCTTTGTTTGCTTCCTTTCTCTTTTTTTTCTAATAAATTGCAGTTTTCCCATCCGAGATGTGTCATTATTTCCGTCTTTTCGATTCTTTCGATAATCCATCTCGACTCGGTCTGAAAAAGTTGTAAGGATTTTGTTTTTGAGAAAAGCCAAAATTTTACGACGGAAAATACTAAAAAACAACTCGTCTACGGATCTTGAGCTGATAGATACAAAATTGTTGTATTTCAACAGATTTTTTTTGGCTCGAAAGTTTTCCCAAAAATAAATGAACATCTACAGTAACCGGAGACCGTTAATTTTATTGTCCTGAATTTTGAGGCTCTGGGACGTTTCGAAACATTTTTGCGTATGGTTTTTCGCCAATTGACACCAAAATACGCGGGCATTTGGTAATTATTTGTCGTTTCTATCAGTTATTTTTATTTTTTTGGAAATTTGGATCCGCTAGTATGCCGCAAAAATTCAAAAAAGTTTCGAAACGTCCCAGAGCCGAATTTTAAAGGTGTGGTTGACCAGGGCTGAGCCGCTACGTGAAATTTCGGCAATTGCCGAAAATGGTGAGACCGCATAGGAAACGACACAAACATCGCCCCGGTTTCCCTATCGCGTTATCATTTGCGGCGCTAAAAACGACAGCTTTCTACATCGCCTATTTTCCATCTTGGATAAATAGTGCCTTACCCTCCTCCCTAAGCATATTTCGAAACTTACCTTTGCGAGACGCCTCGGTGTGTTATAATGGATTCGTGACGGAATGACATTTCACCTGAAACTGGGAGACGAAAAATCTCTTCATTTCTTCAGTTATTTCTTAATTTTTTCGAATAAAAATGTGAAAAAATTGTCACCCCGCTACTAATCCACTATATCAAAACGCAAGTCTGCATTCACCGTTCTGTCTGCGTCTCTTCAAATAACACTGTGTTCGCGTGGTCGCGCACAAATAAGTGGGCGGAGTTTCAGTTTCATGGTCTCATGTCACAAGTCGATTGAAAACAGAATAAACAAGAATAATAATGAGTATTTACTTCATTAAAAATTCCGCGATTTCGAAGAAATCTGTGAAAATCAAATCAACATAATTTCAAATATTCTCTGATTTCTCTAAACCTCACTGCAAATACATGCGAAATTCTTTGTTCGATTGCAAAAAACAAAACGATTAGAAAAATCAACGAAAAATGCGAAAATAATTTTTTAAAAACTTGCGACAAAAGTTCAACGGTTTTACACATGTCTGGAAAGTATTTTAGGATTTGTGCGTCGACTGGAGCGTGGGTTGTGCGTCGGAGTGTATGCGGGAGATTTGGCGCTAAACTCAACTTGTGCAGCGTTCCTCGAGTAGACGATGGCGCGCCGTGCGCTCTATAATGAACTTTTGGTTACTCAGGAAGTTTTTGGCGCGTATATGGCGAGAGTCGGCATCTAGGTGGCTAATAGCCACTGAAAATGGCTAATAGCCGCAGGAAAGGCTAATAGCGGGCGATAATGGCAACTAGCCGACGAGTTTGGCTGTTAGCCATTCTGGCTATTAGCCGTCGAATATGGCTATTAGCCACCGAAAAGGGCTATTAGCCATTATGGGGTAATACCACCGCCTATAAAAAATTCGTCTGTTCGCAACGCAACTATAGGATGTTTACATTCAACAATTATAAGAAAAAAATCTTCGCGGTTACTCAGCAGTTTTGCGACTTTTTCCAGACACAAAATGCCCAAAATTTGAAATGGAAATATTTTTTAAATGATTTCCGACGGAAACGGATAATAGGCATAGAAAACGGCTAATAGCCATCGAATATGGGGCGTGGGCTTTTTCAATGGCTATTAGCTAAACATTTTCTAAGTACAATAGAATTAAGTTGGTCAGAATTTGTGTGAGATTTCATGTCACCAGGTTTTTCTTGGCTCCTAATGAAACGATTTGCACCGGACTTGGCGGAACATTTTCAAACTGCCAATGTTTCGTGCGAATTGGACAAATTTGAAGGGTAGCATACTAAAGGCACCGCTAGTAGAATTAGTCTTTAAACTTTAAAAAATTAAAAATAAACTTTCTGAAAACAGAAGCACATTTTAATGAAGAACTTTCGCAGAAATCGTCACACACTTTTTCACAGAAGTAAAAAAAAACACCATCTATTTTTTTCGTCTTGCTTCACTTTTTGCACTATTCTTCTCCGCCGACGTCTTGTTTTTCGGTATGAGAAACTTGATGAGAAATAGTAGTTTTCGGCTGCAGTGGATGAGCAGTGAGGACCGCTCCGAAATGCATCAAAAATAGACGGTTTATGAGTTTGGTGCTGCTCCAGAACACCACGTCACATCCAAATGTTTGAAAAATAGTTTTTTTTTTTTTGAAAAAAAAAAAGAAAACAAAAAAATAGGTTTTCAAAGTGGAACGTTATCCACAGATAAAACTAAATACTAGAAACTAGTGTTTTTATGACTCGTAATGGATAATCAGATTGGCGGAAATCGGAAGATCTTTCACTACGTAGCAACTGAAATGCAAATAATTTGTGATAAACCGGTTAAGATATATACGTGCAAGGAAAAAACATACTCTGGCAATAAAGTTTCACCTCACTGCAAGAAACAGGAAATAAATAAAATACGAACACGTACATGAAACAAATCGCTCGGCTCATGGATGAGCACCTAATGAGACTATGCAGTGGCCCCCAAACAACATTTTTCTTTTATAAATTATGCTCGGTATAAAACGCTAAAAACTCGCTTCATACGAACAATGAATGCATTTGAAGTGAGATTCAGTGAAATCTGAGCGAAACATCGGACACACTCTCTCAACTTTCTGCAATCTCTCGTCGCCAAGGGAGCGAGTTTGCAGAACTTTATACCGAGTATACCAAGAGAGCGGAAAGTACTTTCCAGAAAAAAACAGGAAGTCTATTTTTGTCTGGAATAATTTGTCTGAAAATACTATTTTCTGATAAGGAAATTTTGCATCGACGAGGAGAGAAGGGGAAACCAAATTTCAGACCGGAAATTGCTCATTTTCGATTCTAAAAAAGCGAGCAAGATTTTAATTTTTCAGGTACAAACATACATACATCTTCGCCAAACATCGCGAATGGGAGGTTAGGGTGAAGGACTTATTCTTTTCTGCTGAGCAAAATGTAAATTCCAAAAGTTAAGAACTCAAATCTGCGGCAAAGTCGTCTTCAAGCAAAGCATCAATCCGGGTTATTAAGAGGATCACTCAAAAATCAAGGTAACATGGTTTACCTGTTTTCTGAGATGAGAACTAGAAGTTTTGAAACTTTGAAGAAAGATGTGCATGCTCCTCAATTTGTGTCATTTGTTTCCAGGTTTCGATGGTCTCGAGACATTTTAACTTTTTTCGACAGGGTGCTCGCACTGATTGGTTTAAAAACCCAAAAGTTTCAAAAAATGTTTCCCAGAATATTTTTCTTCAGAACTTCCTTTACGTGGTTCGTGTTTTGTTGATTGCCAGCTCATCTTGCAAAGATCACCAAGAAAAACAACCAAAATACAGACAATGTAGGCGAAAACATTTGTCATTTTTATTTGAATATTTCATGAACTTTTTCTGTTTTTTTTTCTGCCCCAGGAACATTTATTTTTCAATGTCGAAGAATGAAATATGCAAATTTGTTTCAATAAGTTGTTGTTTTTTTCGTTTCTAGTGGAAGCTAAACTTGTAACGTAATCATTGAAATTTTATTGTCTATTAAAAAACTGGAAGTTGACCAAGAGATGCTGATGCACAAGGAACAACTCTTTTGTTATGCTTAAAACATCCAGCTGCTTCGTTTTGCGCCACAGCCAGGAGACGTTAAAACCAAAGTCCGTACTTCTGAACGTTCACCACACGGTAAATTAAAAAGTAAATGATTATTCTGACAAAAAATCACATACATTTTCATTGACCATAAAGATACGATACTTAAGGGCTATTTATAGTGTAATTAATCCAGGAAACACTTTGAAAACTTAGTTTACCGAACGGTAAACGTTCATGAATACGGACCCAAGCCTGCGGCACACTTTCTTTAAAGTGAGTTCGATTCAATAAAGATTGAACTGCTCGTGGTTGGTCACGCACTCGTTTAACACGGAACTGCTTTGAAACTAGCAGTAGCTACTTATTTTTGTTTCATTTTCCTGAAACATTCACGCAAAACTGTCAAACACATTCCACCCACTCTCTCTCTATTTACATTCATACTTTCCCACGCATCTGTCATGTCAAAATCCTCGTTTTGCCTATTATCCTCTAAAATCTTATCAAAATGTTTGTCATGACAAGATCCGCTTAACCCTCTCTCTCTTCCTTGAGATTTTCTCCCACCCTTAAACAAAATGGGCGTGGTCAAGAGGGAAGAAGTACTGAAAGTGGGCGGAGCCAAGACGCTGTCTTAATCTGGCACCCGAGACATATAAAGAAGGCGGTTGTCTGGGCGTGACACGCCACTTTCTTCCTCATCTCTTCTGAACTTTTTTTGTTGCTCTTTCCGCCTTTTCTGAATGCGACTTTTCTTCTACATTTTCCTTCTCTGCCACGTCATGGGTGTCATTCGGGCGTACGATATTCTGGATTTCGAGGCGATTCGACAGTCCGCTGTTCGAAATATTGTCAGCTTGGAGAATATTCTGGAGCACCGATTGGCAGGTGCTTCTCATCGAGCTCACCATCATAAAATTCCAAAGGTATGTTGTTGGATTTTTTTGTTGTTTTTTTCTAATATTCAACAAAAGACTAATTATTAAATCTTTCAGAGCAGACGAATTGGTGGAAACATTGTTATGGGATGAGATGATGAGCTCAAGACATTAAACAGTAGATCTTTGGATAGAAATTCACATACCGATCGGGTCTCCCAACGATTGCCTTAAACTTTTGCGGGTGGAAGAGAAGCGAAACAGAATACTGTGTAACTTTTTTGATCTTTACCTACGACATTTCATTGTTTATTATTTTGAGCAACAAACAAAAATAAATTGTTGATAATGTTTGATTTCATTTTTTAATGAAGGTAGGATCATTGAGTTTGGCAAAAAAGAGGTACTTTCTGTGTAATGAACTATGTTATTTCATAAGAAAATAACGAATTTTTCTCAAAATAAGTTATAGGTGAAATCTGATAAGGATGCGAAGCTTTTTCAGTGATCAGCGGCTAACCCCGGGATTTTGAGAGCTATCTATTAAGCGTTTATTTATGTATATATCCGTGTCTGGAGCATTATATCAGCTAGTACTGGACTGATTTGCACCCAAATTGTCGGTGGAATGAGGTTCAAAGGATACTTACACATATTTACCGAATTGCAGCGGAAAATTGTATAGTCCTGCTCAGGTATGAAACTGTAAATAAATCAGTGGGCGCCCTTGTGGAAAAAGTGAAACATTCATAATGTGTCGATAAATGATGCCCAAGAGCATCAATAATCGATTTGCTTTTCCCAAAAACCATGTTTTGGGACGCAAAACGATAGTTTTCTCTCCATTGAAAACAACTGAGGAAAATAAAATTCTGAAATATACAATTCAAACGGCGCGCGCATTGCGCTGTGTGCAAGCACTGCGCGGTCGCGGTGAGACCCGCTTGCCTACCGTAGCGCAGCGCCTCCCTTTAATCCTAAAATAGTTTCCAGAGTTTTCCTCCGCGCTTGCGTCGTCTCTCTCAGTTTGTTGGACTTCTGCTCGTCTATGCTGTGATTTTGAAGCACCTATTCATTATTTTTATAATTCTTGTTTCTGGTTGTATTATTTTATGAGAGAGCAGATCGCTCTCGCACTCGTCTTCTTTTCGTCGATCTCTCTGGAGATCGACGAGCTCAGGTCGGCAGCTTTGCTGACCCAGCCAAAGTATCGACTGAACTGAGCACTTAACGTGACTCAGTATGAGTCGAGCTTCAGATGAAGCTCATGTGTTGAATTCGGTCCAGATAAGTAATGGACATTTCAGGGTTGCATAAGAAGGCGAGTGCAATTTCAGGGAATGATATTCCATGACGGGTAAAGCAAATCCCGTCACTTCTCAATTTTAGGGTTTTCCTCCCGTAGCAACGGGTTTCCCTTACAATTAATAAATATTTAAAACCTCATTGTCTTGTTGTTTTCACCATTGTCCGCTAGTCACCGGGCAGCAGCCCGACCGGGTGGCTACAAAATAATGTCAGGGTAAAAACCTTAATAAATAAAAATAATGATTCCCAAAAACAGCTAAAATATTTTCTATGTAGAAGTTCAAAAAGTCTACTTGAGCTCAAAAATTTCAAGCCATTTCCAAAAATAACCAAAAGGTGAACTTTTGACCCAAAAATAGTAAAACTTGTTTTTTCGATTGTTCAAACGTCATTCTTTAAAAGGCGGACTGCTTCCCGTTCTTGGCTGGTCAATTGAGCTTTTTTGGGCTGTAACAAATGTATTCAAGGCTAAAGAGCTGGAAATGATGTTTAAGTTGCCTACTCTTGGTTCACCAAACGTAAAGAATGTTGAGAAAATAACAGAGAACAAAAATACCTAGAATTAACTACTCTGGTAAGTACTAGGAAGGTGTTTAAGCACGGAAAGAGCACAGGGTGTCTCGAGTTCCCAGTCAAACTATTTTGAGTTTATTCAGTTCATTAAATCTTACACTGGAAGGTTTCAAAGGGCTTTTGCCGAAGCAACGAAAACTCCAGACGTCTCATTGCCCTTTGGTTTGAAAATGTTTTGCCAAATTTGGTTCAAATCGGTCCAGCAGGAGCTGAGAAAACTGCGTACACAAAATCTTTCACTCTTGTCTCAGCAAGGGCCTATTATTCTTAAAAATGGTCGTTTTCCCGCAAGGAACATCCGCATGAACTTTGACACAGTTGAATGAGTGAGACCGTAATCCATAGGCTTGAACAACATAAAAACATAATCGAACAAATGACCTCTTAATTTCCTACATTCTATCGTTGAATGGATTACGGTCACATTCATTTCAGCTGTGTCGATATTCTTCGTGGGAAAGCGGTCATTTTAAAGAAATATCGGTTTTTGCTGACTATGAGACAAGAGTAATTCAATTTAACAACAGCGAAAATCTACTTGCGACATGATAACGCGAAACTCCGCCCACTTATTTGTGCGCGATCACGCAAACTCTGTGATATTTGAAAAACGCAGACAGAAAGGTGAATGCAGACTTGCGTTTTCATGTCTCAAGTCGATTGAAAACACAAATTTCTTTTCACGTACCGCAATGGGCGTATACAAATAAATAAATATATTGTTTATTTATTTATTTATTTGCTTTCAAGTGTAATTACAACATAATGGTTACGTACGAATTATAAAATCAGAGCAAATAAAATGTAAAATGACCTATCGGACCGGCAATAGTCCAGTTGGTCAAGTGGGGGTGTGGGTTAAGATGTCTAGGGGAATAGCGCCTAGGCGCGCAGCAAAAGCCTTTGGATGCAATCTCTTTGGTATTACTTTGGCGGCACGGTTCCACAGGGACAAATTGGCATGGAGGAAGCCTTTTGAGGACTTTCCACAATCCGCTAACAAATAAGGGTATCTGGACGAGCGGGACGGTTTGACATATAAAGAAACGGACGGGAAGTGATATTCCTTTGTTATAATTTTGTGATACATACGAAGAATAGCTAGTATCCTTCTGTGAAACATGGATTTTGTATTGATTTTTGTTAATCTATCGTTATACGAGGAAAACGGAATGTTGCATCTTTGAAATACACGTCTTGTAAAGAATCGGAGGGGGCGCTCGAGTTTTTTCGTTTGAGAGACGGAATTGTGATCGATTAGTTCACATCCATATTCTAGAATGGGTCTTATATATACATTATACAGTTTAATATAAAAGTCCGGGGATTTGGAATGGAATGCTCGTAGAAGTTGTTTAGATTTTGTTTATTATTTCATACGTTTCAAAGCTCGTAACATGAGTAAATACATATTCAAGGAAAAAAGACAATTAATATTTTAAAATCTGTGACGAAAATACATACTTGGTCACATTTCAATGGGAACAATCAACACACACACACACCGGTAATGAATTATTATAATTGTTTTCTTACTTTTGCAGTATTTTTAGATTTTTCCTAAAAGAAAACTGCCAGGAGCCATCGGATCTTCAGAATGAAAGAATTGTTTCCATAAAACATGGAATTTCTTTTTGTCGATACTGTGCATTAATTGGCCTTGGTGGTTCTGCAAAAATCTTGTTTATGCGTGTATATAAATTTATGATTAAATCTGTTTGAGGGCATGGAAACATTTGTTTTTAAGAATTCAAAAAACAAATTTTCAAAGTTGTTTTAAAAACAAATTTCAGATGGATTTAGTTTGAATGTAGCCATACTTGTTGTTTGTTGATAGAAATTTTGGTTAGTTATAAAATAAACTAGATGGACCATTGTGGCGTCAGCAGCTGATCCGAGAGATTAGACTCTGGATTTGAAAATTTTATGAGCTCAACACTATTGTACATAAAGCTGCAAAGATTTTGAAAACTATTTCTCAAAGAGCTGGGAAAATATTTAAACTTTGCAAGAAAACGGCGGGATTTCAAGATTTGGCTGGTTTGATTAAGATTTTGACATGTAAATATTTTCATAAATATTACGCATTTTGAAATCAAGAAACTATACTTTTAGGAAAATAAAGCAAGAAAGTTGTACAAAAGTTTGATTGAAACGAAAGTCTTGAAAAATTTGTATGAACTCGGATTTTGTGGTTCCATAAATAAGTTGATCAGGACAGACATGTCCGCAAGCACCGAACACCCAATTTCTAAAAAAAAAACTCACAAAAGCAAACTGATCGAAACAATGGCTGGAATCTTTTCGATTGACTCCAAAGTATCCGAGAACTTGCACGTATTCGGCCAGGTCGACAAGATGATCACCTGAAAACGACACTTTTCCTACTTCCTCTTCCCATTTCGCTCACCCGACTCATCCAACAACTTGAACATGTACTCTACATAAGCTTTTTGCCATGCCGGCTCACGTGGTGATTTTCTCGAAGATTCGCATAGTTGAATCCAATCCGACATTGTGATCTGTGAGAAAAAAAACGGATAGAACGAGCAAGTACGTGACAAATGGAAAATAGTGAATGGGATTTAACTTACAACGTCTTCTTCTTCTTTTCCGATCGCTTCGGTCATCTTTTGCCAAATGTCTGGAAGGCAGAGACGGGCGGTGAGAAAGAAGTCAGATCGACGTCCACGCACTTCTCCGATTACCTAGAATTCCATAATTTTTAAAATAAGTTTTGAGCGATATGGAAGGTCAATGACAATAAAATTAATATTCTTGATTTCCGCTTGCATTTAACAATCATTTAATTATTATTTTACAAGAAAAATCTCAAAGCCGTAAAGTTTTTAATTAAATGTTATGTGCTCCTATTGTTAGAAAATACAAATAAATAGTCCAATTCACCTTACAATCACTAAAATTCAAGTCGCGACGTCTTCATTCCCTGCTGTTCTGTTTAAAAATATGACAAGATAAATAGTTGCATTATAGATCTGCAGTATATCCCTTCCCTTCCAGCTGCTGAGCCTTTTGTCTCACTACAAAGCCCCAAAAGTTAAGCATTTTGTCTATAATAGGTAAACTTGTGTATACAATCGCGAAATTATCGAGCCACGATTGATCTAGCGCCTAACATTTTGTGAACTTTTTCATTATAATCCCGAAATTCCACCCAATGCTTAGAATATATTATCAAGAACTCAAATTCTAAAAAAATTACTTGCATCAGAAATAACAGTGATCCATCAGATTAGCCAATAACACGTTCTTGGAAAACCAGACATTTAATTTTCCCTGACCCCATTATTTTTTTTGATACTCATCATCCTCATGGCTAAGACACTAGATTTCTGATCAAACTTTTCTATTTTTTATCGGTTTTTTTGAGTGTTAGTGTTCGATTTGCTATATATTTGCTCGTCTTATTTTTTTATACGGATCGGCGCAGTTGGATAAACATATCAAATCAAATCACATGGCACATGATATTTTTCAAAGAATACGGTACCTCTATCAAATCTTGGAAGTCCTTCCACTCGATGATTCCATTTCTGTCCAGATCTGTAATAAAAATTGTTTACTTTCTAATCATAATGGCACACTGTTTTCAACTAACTTACCAAAGAAAGTAGTGAATGCGTATTGCCATTTGCTCTCCAGGAATTCTCTTGCGTTTGCAGATTTTGAATGCATTTCTGTCATTTTTAGAAGACTTGAGAGATTTCAAAAACAATGGACTGTCAAGACAAGTAAGGAATTCTGATATAGGAAGGCGGTGCCCAAACCAAAAAGCCAAAATCTCAATACGTGACATAGAGAAAGAATAAATAAACAATGAACGTCAGTGAGGAGGGGCAATTTCAAGTGGCACCGCGTTTCGCGAAAATTCGAAAAAAAAAATGGAGAGAAAAAGGTAGTTTGGATGGTGAGAATTGCGACACATTCCATTCATATTTGCGGGTCAAAAATCTTAAAAAAGAAAAGGGAAAAGTAAGACAGTTGGCACTGTGGAAAAGTGTCGGATTACACGCGTGGTACGTGAGAATTCGTTGCGAAATGGTTGGTACTTGAGATGTGAAGTTGCCAACATTTGTATGCAGGATACGCGGCTGATTACAAAAGAGCACAACGCCTTTGCCTGAAAGCGCATAAAGCCACTTGGATTGTGTTTTATCAAGATTCATAATTTGAAGATTTTTGAGCTCACCAGTTTATGAAAAAAATCATTTAACAGTAGAAAACTGTGTTGGATGTTTGTCTTTCTGTCAAACCAATCCTGCTTTAAAAATGCAAAAAACACAGTTTCAACAAAAGCATTTTTGAGCATTCATTAGGTCCCTTCGAAAATAAAAATGCTAATTAATCTATCGTTGGTCAAACGGAGAGAAAAAACTGACAATAAATATAGGAAAATTCAGTGAGAAATCGAGTACTATTCTATTCGAAGTTTACTTTAATTACAACTTTTTTTTAAAATAGGGGTGCAAGAAAAACACGATAACACACTTTAGGCCTTCCTGGACTGTAAGCGATAGGCATCTATGATTCCAAAATTTACAATATATTCTCTGTACGGAGCGCTGCAAACGCGCTCCCTTCGCACAGTGGTGGACGCGGCCACGTTGGCGACGAGAAAGTGCAGAAAATTGAGAGAGCCGTGGCCGATGTTTTACTCTGATTCCTCTAAACCTCACTCCAAATGCATGCGAAATTCTTTGTTCGATTGGAGCGAGTTTTGAGCGTTTTATACCGAGTATAACACTTCAGAATCTACGAGGAAATAAAAGAAAAAAACCAATTCTGATCCACACGTCAGAAATCCCGTCCAGCACCGTCTAGAAATGCCAAGTAGCAAAATAAAAGGACCACTGACGACAAAGCCCGCCTTTTCAAAAACAACAAAACGTGATTGGATGACGTTTGATTTTTGAAAAGCAATTCGCCACAAGACACACGAGGAAATCACTAAAACACCAAAAGATCCGAACACAAACATCGCGCTATCACGACTTTCAAAAGAGAGGGACGAACTGGTCCTTGCTGGAAAAAAAAATGATGAGCATCTCTGGCCGTGACATTCCTGAAATTTGACACATGAGGTGAAAAGAGACAATGACCCGGACAACTGTCTCTATCACTAGAAGTATCCTCTACTCGTTGTGCTATTTTCTGAAGTGAAGTGAAGTGAAGTGCGATTAAAGTTGATAAACGATGAGGAGGTTAACAACATATTGGCAACTAGACTATAGACTATAGTCCAGAAGTCGATTGCAAGAAAATTGCTCATTGGAGTGACTGAGGTTATTCACGAGAAAAAACGATTGTTTGGTTTTGTTTTTTTTCCAATTCACGCGATGTCGAGAATTGTAAAAAAAAAAAAGGTGAGGAGTTCAAAGAAAGGGGACAGTCTCTGTGTCTCTTCACTATCAATGCTATATCCCCGTTTCTCTATTATCGGCCCGCGAAAATGGTCAAACGCGCTCCGCTGATCTCAACGCTATGCGATTTTCATTTTGGTCTCCAAATTATTTCATTTAACGTAGAAATTCAACGTGAAATGAAACAATTTGGAAACCAAAATGAAAATCTCATAGCATATCTTCGTTCTAACATTAAATTTTCATCCAAAGTTAATGCCCAATTCTGAACAAATCGGTCTATTAAATGTTGGAACTCCCTTTCCCCTTCTATCTTTCGTTTAAAAATATATCTCAATTCTAACTGTTTTTAAACTATTTAATTGCAACTATTTTTTTAAACTTTTTTACCCTGTTAATATGTAACTATTTAACCGGTGACTACATTGTGTTAGAGGCAACCGCCCTTCAGTGAATAAATAAATAAATTGAGTTCAGCAGAGCGCGTTTGACCATTTTGGCGGGCCGACAATACCTGTATTTTTTTTACAATTCTCGACATCGCATTCTCGACGTGAATTGGAAAAAAACAAAAACAAACCGTTTTTTTTTTCTCATGAATAACCCCATAACAAAATTGAAAAATGCAGTGAAAATTTAAAAAAAAACTCAAACAGAAAACAAAGTGTTCGAAATCTTACATGCATGCTATGTACCTCTCTCACAATCAGAAGCTTTTTAATGTGTTTTTGTCAGTCAGCTAGCTTTATTGCACACAAATTTGAACTATAAATATTTTCCATCGCATCCTATCTTCTTGACCGATAAACTTTGCAAGTATCTGATGGCAGACAATTGATTGACATCTTCTTCTTCTTCGTCTTCTTCACATGCTATTTCGAGGATACAAACAGAAATAGTGTGCTTTGTGCATGTGTGTGTGTGTTGGTTCATGGGGAACCAATATCAGGTGTTGGGCTCGTTTCTATCATTTTGTTCGGATAGCCCCGTGAATTTCCGTGCCGAAAGAACGTTAAAAAAACACT
Organism: Caenorhabditis japonica; assembly: GCA_963572235.1. Taxonomy (NCBI): domain Eukaryota; kingdom Metazoa; phylum Nematoda; class Chromadorea; order Rhabditida; family Rhabditidae; genus Caenorhabditis; species Caenorhabditis japonica. The sequence continues at coordinate 15,855,619 of OY754343.1, read as the reverse complement.
TTCAAATGCAGGAGCATTGCGGAGAAGAGAGCAAAGGATGTGAAACTGAAAGCAGCACGGCGTGTTGGACGGTACGTTGGAAAATAATATTTAAACTGCGCGGGCTTTTTTCGCGAAAAAAAAATTCACGCCTAAGCGGGGTCGCATTTAGCTGCGCAGCGTTTTTCTGCATTAAACTGATACGAAGAGGAGACGCAGACAGGCAGAGTGCTAGGTTACTGTTGTTTTTGTAGCAAACTCTCGCCAGAGAGACGCATACACTCAGCGGAGCGCATGGCCAATAACGTTCTGGCCAGCACGCCGTAAGCAGTAACAGTTTGATTCTGCCTTTAATCCCAACCAGGGGTGGGACAAAAAAAAAATTTTCCACACAAAAAAAAAAATTTTTGTCCTTAAAAAAATTACCAAAAAAAAAAAAACTTTTTGTCTCCAAAAAATGTTACCGAAAAAAAAAATGTTTGTCCCCCAAAAAACTACCAAAAAAAAATTTTTTTTTGCTCTTAAAAAAATTACCAAAAAAAATACGTATTTCTGCCAGTTAAAAATAAATTTTCCAAGTTTTTGTTGAAAATTAGAGGTTTTTGTCAATTCGGAGCATATTCCGAATAAGTTTTTGCCCAAAAACCGGAACTTTTTGTCGCCTCCGTGCCTCTAAAAAAATTTTTTTTTTGCTCAAAAATTAACAAAAAAACAAAAAAAAAATTTTTTGTCCCCCAAAAAATTTACCAATAAAAAACAAAAAAAAAATTCCAAAAAAAGTACGTATTTCTGGCAGTTAAAAAGAAATTTTCCAAGTTTTTGTTGAAAATTAGAGGTTTTTGTCCATTCGGAGCATATTCCGAATAAGTTTTTGCCCAAAAACCGGAACTTTTTTGTCGCCTCCGTGGCTCTAAAAAAAAATTTTTTGCCATCAAAAAAATAAAACAATTTTTTGGTCTCACTCTTACCATCGAAAAAAAAATCAAAAAATGTTTTGTCTCATCCAAAAAAAAACCCGAAAGAACAAAAAAAATCGAAAAAAAAATTTTTTTTGGTCCCACCCCTGATCCCAACTGGTACGAATCTGATCTTGTTAAATATTCCAAATATAATCGTGCGCGAAATTATTATATCACTGTTTGATATATTTATGAAGCTGGGTGGGCAAGTTTTTGTGATAAGCATTGTGTGGTCTCTCGTTAAAACTACACAATAAGAACGTTTTTGCAGAGACAGACAAGTTTTCTGACTTTGTGCCGCATTGGTTGCTTATGGGGTTATTCACAAAACCGGTAAAAAAGGAAGAAAACGGAAAAAAACTTCGGGAAAAATCGGAGAATGCTCCCACTGGGGTATGAGGAGGGAGTGAGTAAACGCGCCCGGATGCACACACGCAACGCTTCCAAATGAGGCCCAAAAATAAAAAAGGCGCGCGAATAATTTAGCATTATCGGAGAGAAAAACCAAAGCAAAATCGTGAAAATTACGAAACTCTATTCAAAATTATTTCGCGCGCGTTGGTTTTTCTCTGCGATAATGCGAAATTTTTCGCGCGCTTTTTTATTTTTTGGGCCTCATCTGGAAGCGTTGCGTGTGTGCGTCCGGGCGCGTTTACTCACTCCCTCCTCATACCCCAGTGTGCTCCGATTGACCTGAAATTTTGGTAAAAATTGGAAACAATTCTCCTGTACCCGCTCACAAAATTTTGGACCGAAATATCGATTTTAAAAATTTTCAGATAAAAAATCGATAATTTTTAAAATCGATATTTCGGTCCAAAATTTTGTGAGCGTGTACAGGAGAATTTTTTCCAATTTTTCCCAAAATTTCAGGTCAATCGGAGCATTCTCCGATTTTTCCCGAAGTTTTTTTCCGTGGCTATTAGCCGTTTTCAGTGGCTATTAGCAGTTTCCGTCGACTATAATTTTCAACCCTAACATCGGAACTACAGAAGCAGATCGGAAAATCTGGGTGAGCTTTGACGAATGGGTTCCTCCCCACAAAATCAACAAAAGCTCTATTCAGAACTTTGATAAAAAATTCATGCGCTATCGTCTTCCAAGGAAAGGATATTCGACCAGCCATCTCTTCGGATCTCAAATCTGATAATTTCAGCGTTTGGGAAACATTTGAAGACAAGCTCTGTTTGGGGAATTCCGAGTAGCTAATGGGCAACAAAGCCGCTAAATGCCAAGCACAATGATAAATTGCCAAGGAATGTGCAGTTAATAGGCAGCGGGCAATTCTCCCCGAATTGGGGAACTTTTTTGAAAACGTCCTGGATGTAAACACTTCTACCCTGTTGTGGACACTCGTTTGGTCGATCTTCAAAAGCCTAGGCCAAAATCAGCCTACGGTGCACCGTCGATTCTGTGACGAGGAGACCCTCAAAGAAAGATTTTTGGCACAGGGTGCTGGCGAAAGTGAGTTCGTTCCGTTAAAAAAATCTTGGCAGTTTGCCCATTTATGCGAATTCTTATTTTTCGAAATTAATTTTGAAGCAGAGAGCATGTGATTGACGAGACGCGGCGAAGAGTCAGCTTTTCCACGTGTCACGCTGGATTTGCTCAGCCCCGTGTCTTGGAAACACTGATCAAAACTCGATGAGCGTCTGGGCGGTGCATTTTATCAATACAATTTATCAATATTTTATCAATACATTTTATCAATTTTGCTGAAGAGCTTGATATAATTATACTCGGTATAAAACGCTGAAAACTCGCTCCAATCGAACAAAAAATTTCGCATCCATTTGGAGTGAGGTTTAGAGAAATCAGAGCAAAATATCGGCCATGGCTCTCTCAATTTTCTGCACTTTCTCGTCACCAACGTGGCCGCGCCCATCACTGTGCGAAGGGAGCGCGTTTGCAGCGCTACGTACTGAGAATAGTGTCACTCTGCCACTCTGCACTCTTCAGGTACAGTACCGTTCAAAAGGTTGGAAACTTTTGGTTTCTTGGGCATAACTTTTGAATGGAAAGGGTTATGGTTCTGAAAATTTGCATGAATTTGTCCCGTAATGTTTTTGACAAGCTCCAAAAATAGATATGGTCATTTTTGAAAACTGCAGATTTTTCAAAAAATTTCAGATGCCAAAATTTTCGACCCAAAAATAATTTTTTTTTTCTAATTTTTCAGGACTCGATATTTATGTTCAAAATGAAGGTTCAAAACTAAAAGTATGATTTTAGTTAACTATGGGTTGACCGGACAATTTTCAGCTGACTTACAGCACTTTGAGTATCAGGGTCCATATGGGTAAGTCAACTTTAACTTTTATTGAGAATCACCAAAACCTAATAAAATCAAATAAACTTTGTTTTTTAACAGTTTTTATCTAATTTGCCCTTATTTTCTTTGATTTTGGTGATTCTCAATAAAAGTTATAGTTGACTTACCCATGTGGACCTTGATACCTTGACCTTGATAAAGTGCTGTAAGTCAGCTGAAAATTGTCCGCTCGACCCATAGTCAACTAAAATCATACTTTCAATTATGAAGCTTCAATTTGGACATAAATACTGGGTCCTGAAAAATCTTTAAAAAAAATTATTTTTGGGTCGAAAATTTTGGCATCTGAAATTTTTTGAAAAATTTGCAATTTTCAAAAATGTCCAAATCCATTTTTGGAGCTTGTTAAAAACATTACGGGGCAAATTCATGCAAATTTTCAGATTCATAACCCTCTCCATTCAAAAGTTATGCCCGAAAAACCAAAAGTTTCCAACCTTTTGAACGGTACTGTAAGTGTTTCAGTATTGAATTATTCTCAAAACCAACTTCCGAAACGCAATGACCAAAGTTGAAGTTGCCTTCCTTCATGCTAATGCTAACTAGCCATCATTAACAGCGTGAATCGACACGAAATGACCGCCACAAGCTTTGGAACGAACGAGAAAGTTTCCATGACAACTGATGCAGAAACACGCGTTCTTGGCGTTCTCTTCCGCGAGGACGTCTTCTATGAAGCGGAAGGGTCACTCTCTCAATGCTCAACTTAACGTGGCGCGTTCTATTCATGGAATACTCCTTTCCATTCTACTTCAAAAGAATCTTCAAAAGAAAAAGAAGAAGACGGTCACTTTGTCCAACTATTTTTCCGTGTTAAGTGTCTCGATAATTGCCCGAGGCGAGAGAAGTGTCACTTTCGCCCAGTCTCTTTTTCAACTTATTCAACGTTCTGTTCTCATTACTTGAGGGTTTCAAATTCAAAAATTCGGTAAATCTATTGACATAATAATAAAACTATTGTGAAAACAAAAAAATTGCAATGCGGTGTTTGCGTAATTTTAAAATTCAAATGAAAATGGGAACAAATCTCTTCATTTCCCGTGCTATTTCTTTCATTGCCGTTTGAATTTCAAAAGTACGCAAACACCGCGTTGCAATTTTTTTGTTTTCACAATAAGAAGATCAAACACCAATTGTTTAAAGACTTTAATAATGCCACAATTTTTTTTATTAGCATCTGTATGTCATACATATTGCTCATAAAAATTCACATAATTTCGCGCCTTCGTTTCGTTTCGTACCCAACCGCTCATTGGCTCTTATTCAAAATTCATCGTTTTTCTCTTTCGTAAATATCTTTCCAAAGAGACGAAAAACCGCAGCCCAGCCCAGCCCAGTTCAGTTCAGTTCAGTTCCATTCTACGCGTGCTCAAAAGCTTCTGCTTGCATGATGTTTTTGTTTACGCCGCTGCGTCTCTGACTGCTCTTCCCACTCTTTTGCACACAAACATGGAATAGAGCGGACCGAAATTTGCGCAACTACTGCGAGAAATAGAAGAGAAGAGAGGAGAAAGAAATGAGTGAGTCAGTTTGAAACATACACACTCGCCCACTTCCTTCCTTTCCTTTTTTTCGTTTTTTTTTTTGCTATTTGTCGTGATCTACAATAAATTGGCTGTCTAAATATGTAGGTGTCACTTTGCATTCAATAATCACTCGATCATTTCTGCACGTTCTTTTTTTGGGTGTGGGTGGGTTAAAAAGGGTTTTGCTGATATGTCTGCTTTGCGATAAATAGATATTCCCTAGAAAAAAAACGGATATTTCGCGTTGAAATACGTATGGGGCGTTTGCTTCACAGCAGGGCTGGGGTTTAACGTTTAAAGATTTTTGTAAATCTAATTTATTAAAAAAATTTAGAAAAAACTCACCCTATTCCTCTCCTCGACATTTTTGTGTTTTCAATCGAATTGCATCATCAAAAATTAAAACCCCGCCCACTTTTTTGCGCGCGACCACAGAGACGCAGGCAGAAAAGTGTTTGCAGACTCATGTTTTTGTGATTTAACTCGATTTAAAACCCACTAAATTGCGAATTTTACGGGTCTAAATCCGCAGAAAACATTTATGCCTTGTCCTACTTCATACACCGCATTTTCTATGGCTCTGGGACGTTTCGAAACTTTAGTGCAATTTTGAAACGTTTTTACTGGTAATTTAGAGTTACATTTATCGGTTTTTTGCCGGTAAATTTTCGGTCAATAGCCATCAAATTTAGGGCATGTGTAGAATGCGTTTGGTACACACCCAGGATTAGATGGCTACTAGCCTTTTACAATGGCTATTAGCCGTTTTCCATTGCTATTAGCCACATACGCGCCAAAAAATCCCTGAGAATGCCCAAAATTTAAATTTCCAAAAAGGCAGCTGTTAGTCGTTTTCAATGGCTACTAGCTATACATTTCCCGAGAAGTTTTCAGATAAACTATTTTTCAGCATCGCGCAATTATGATCTTTGCCTACATCAGTAAAAATTATTTGGTAGTCTTGTAAACTCGCAATAATTTTTTACAAATTTATAAAACACAAAACAGAAACCTGATGCATCGGGTGTAAATAGTGCGAACACGACGACGCAAAATTGCACTAAAGTGTCGTTTAAACGCCCCAGAGTTTTTTTTCCATCTGCAACAACACCAAAACTTGTTGTGTTGCGATTTTTCCACCTTTTGTTATCATAAAGTCGTCACCCTTATCAGTAACTAATCCGGTAGGATATCAGTTATCAGATAACCACTCCCAGTTCCTAAATGATAAATATGTACAGTACTGGCCATAAAGAATGCGACAACTAGTTTTTTGACAATAACTTCTTGGAATGTTAACTTTTTGACCCAAATTTTTTGTGAGATTTTTTCAGCACTATCAGAAACCTTTCTGTCAAGTTGATTTTAAAATTCTGCTGAAAATTATTTTTTTATTCAATTTTTTCGAAAATTCATTAAAATTGACATTTTTGGAGATCTATACAAATAAGCTCTAGAATCAGCGAAGGTCAAAAACAAAAGGAAGGTAACTATAAAAAGTGATTTAATACTTGGTTGGGTATCCTTTGGCATCAATAACAGCCTGGCATCTACGTGGCATCGAATCCAGGAGCGTCTGAACCACCGTCATCGGGATACTCTTCCAAGCAGCTTCGAGTTGAGCGAATTTCTGGTTGGCATTGGAGGCTCGGCCTCCTTTGAGACGTCGTTCTAGCTCCTCCCACATATGTTCAATGGGATTCAAGTCCGGAGACTGACTTGGCCATTCTATGAGATCCACACGGCGACGTCGAAACCAATTGGCGACATGACCCGAAGTGTGCTTCGGGTCATTATCCTGCTGAAACCCCCACGATCGGCCCAAATTTGCTCTTGCCCATGGTCGCATTGTGTTCTCCAGGATGTCTTGGTACACATATCGTCCATGGTTCCAACAATTCTCTTCAATGGACCCATGGAAGTGTCGGAGAAGTATCCCCAAACCATCACAGATCCACCTCCATGTTTTACCGTCGGACATTGGTACTGAGGAGCATATCTGGAGCCAATAGGACGTCGAATCCATTGAATACCATCAGTACCGAACAGATTGAAGTTCGATTCGTCGCTCCAGATGTGATTAGCCCACTCTCGAGGTCCCCAGGACAAGTGCTGTTTAGCCCATTCAACGCGAGCTTTCCGGTTTTTAGACTAACGAGTGGCTTTTTGACTGGTCTTCGTCCGTGCAGTCCAGCAACTTGCAGACGTCTTCTAATAGTCCTTCTCGATGGCACCGGCTCATTTGGAGACGTCACGGAAACTTGAATATCCGTAGATGTGCGTCTAGGATCTTCTCGGCACGCGCGCAAGATATTTCGATCCATAGCTCTGGAAGTGGTTCGGGGTCTTCCTGGAGATTGACGATGAACTACACCATCCTGAATAGTCGAAATCAGTTTAGAAAGCTAATTGAAACCTTACATCATCACGGTTATTCTTCAAACCACGTTAAATTTCGCTGGAAGAAGAACCAAACTAGGTTGCGAGTATCTTCGGATGCGCGCCTAGTTCATGTCCATGTACGATGCTTTTTCGAACGTCCACAGTGAAAGTTTTTTCCAAATGGTCTGACTATGGCTGAAAAACAATAAAAAACTAATTAGAACTACTCCCAATTAATTTACATTCAACTTTATACAAAAAACTGAAATACATGAAAAAAGTGCAAAAATGAGAAAAACTTAAAAAATTAAAAAAAAATTTTTTTTTGCAGAATGATGCAATTCGCAAGTACGCAAGTTTTTGTGAGGTTCCATTGCAGATACAGTAAGAAATTCGGGTCAAAAAGTTAACTTTCCAAGAAGTTATCGTCAAAAAACCAGTTGTCGCATTCTTTATGGCCAGTACTGTAAGTTTATCAACTTAAGTCAGAACAAAGTTAGTATCAACTGTTTAGATATTCGTATTTCCCATTCTCTGTTATCACAATAACTGTGTTTTTGTTTCTGCACCAGCCTACTGCTTTATTTCCCACTTCACGTCAATTTAAGACTCACATAAGTTTAAGATCGATTTATTCGATTGAAATTCACAACTTTCCTCGCAGCTGACCAATTATTGCCCAGCCCGCAACCAGTAGTACCTTCCTTCCCTCTTTTCTTTGTTTATTTATTCGTCTCTCTGTCTCTCTAATCCTCGCCTCGCTTCAGTTCCCTCACTGGATTCAGGCGGTATACTCATATAATAATAACACTCATCCATCGTTCACATCTTTTCTCTTTTTCAATATCTGATTCGGAGGTCGTCACCCGTTATTATGCGTGTAGTACTTGTATGAACATGTTATATTATATAGTGCGGAATCACATCACTTTCCTATTATATACCACGGATTTTCCGTTTTTGTAGTAGAAATGATAGGCTGGGCTGCGCCTAGGCATGGATTTCATATTATAATGTCTTACTGGACTGGCAATGGTGTTATACATATTTTAAAGAAACTTTATATACATGTTTTGTTTTACGGTCTCTATCTTCAGAAAACATTTCACATATTTTCTAAATAGAATCAGTCTAAATTACCTCCCTCAATCAGCAAGCAGAATAGGACTGTAACGAAATGAAATAGAATTCGAGTTCTTCTAGTTGTACAGATCCATTTAAGACAGTTCTATTCCCCATTAACACCTCGGCACAGATTACACGCTCTCTGTCTCAAAAATTCATTTTGAATAACGTGCATTCGCATATATTCGATTGTGTTCAACGGAACATCACCCCGAGCCTCAAAGGAATGTGAGCATCACTAAAAATTAGATGATTCCAAGTTCGAGGAAACAACTAGACTATTCCTTCCAAAGACCGTTGTAATCCGTCTACTCGGCCTAAACTCTTGGATGCTGCTACCCACGGAAACCAGAATTCGTCATTCCCCCTCTCCCACCTGTCTACCCAAATGACAACTTTTTTCCTGTAATAAGCGTTCTCTTGTCCACAATTATGTACACGCGCAAAATGCGTCGCGTTGGTTTCGGACTGTTTGTGTTTTGTGTTCCCCCATCTTCTCGCCATGCGCTGAAACAAGAAAATGGCTATCAGAGCATGGCAAAAAAGTGAAAAACGCGAAGATGAGAGAGGGCGAAACAATTGGCTTAAAACGCATCATTCCGCACCGTTCCGCGTCTTCCTTCCGTGCCATGAGAAAAAATTGAGCCCCGCCCATGGCGTCGCCTCACTTTTGATCATTTACACAAACATTTCGCATGCGCACAAAACTTGGCTCTTGTGATTTTCGTCTACTGATTGGTCATTTTCCACTTGATCACTTTGCAAATTTTATATTCTTGTGTTTTTTTTCTTTTTTAAACTAACGGCAAATCCGAACACATTTATTTAGTTTTACTGGAATGCCGTGATGAAATTCACACTTGCTTAGGCGGCAGCTTGACAATAACATTATTTTAATGTTTTTTTAATAGCTAAAAAATGCATAAATTCAGTTTGAAATGACATCCGACATCCCTCTCCATGAAATTTGAGATTTCTATTGTGCAGTATTCTATCACATATTTCCACAATATTCGCACCGCACTCCTCAATTTTTTCCCACAAACCACAATTTTCCCATGTCACGTCTTCATAAATCACCGTTTCACATCTCGTCGTCCGCTTTTTGGCTCTTTTCTCATTTTTTTTTCTCCGAGCTTCAATGACAAATTGTGCCAAGAGCACAACTAGACGAACACACCCAACTTCATTCGATTCCACCCATTTTCAAGATCGTTTCAAAACGTGAAATGTGGAACGAAAGAATGAAAAAAAGCGAGTAGAAGAGCCGCCGGTTGGTGTGTAACAAAACTAACTGCATGGCATTTGGAGAGAAAGTGAAACACGAAACACACGTATTTACAACTTTGTTTTATTTCGAAGAAAAAAAACCTCAAAAGTGAGTGACTCAACCTTTGAAAAGATTAAGAGTGAATTACTGCAATTGGCAAATGGCGTTTAGAAAACTTTTAAATTTCTTTATTTGACAAAATGAAACTAATTTAAACACATTCCTACTTTTTTTTAAACTTTTTTTCCTCTCGTTTTCGGGGTTTTCGATTCCAAATGAGAAGCATTCCAGGATTGGAAATGTGGGCGGAGCCTAATTTGCTGGCGCACCAGCAAATTAGCATGGCGTACTTTCGGTGCTTGCGCATTTTTCGACTCTCGCATTTTTTTTTCTTTCATTAAAACCTGTTTTTCTTTGTAAAATGTATGTATTGTAACTTTTAATAACTCTAATATTTCACTTTGAAGCATAAAATACCTCTCAACTTCGTGAAGCCTGGAAGATTCGGGGGATTTTCGAGAAACTCACAATATTGGATAACAATCGATGAAAATCAAATAATTTTATTTTCATGATATTTGTTTTATTTATTGTGTTTTCAATCGAGTTGCAGTATGAGAACGAGAGATAATAAGACATGTTTTCTCTGCTTCTCTTCGAATCGAACTGTGTTTGCGTGGTCGCGCGAAAAAAAAGTGGGCGGAGTCACGCGTTCTCATGTCGCAAGTAGATTGAAAAAACAATACATGACGATATAAAATCTGAGAGATTTTACTGCATTAAACGTATTTTCAGCGCTATTCTAGTCCCGAGTTTCTTTTAATTGACAGAAGACTTGCATTTTCAGGTCAAAACAATGCATACAATCTTGGAATTAACAAAAAAAAACCCGAATAAGACTAAAAATACGGAAAATGCGCCTCGAAGAGCGGTCATAGAATTTTTCGTCGGCAGATGGCTAATCGGGTTTTTTCAAGCAATTATTGATTTTTTCCATAACCAAAGTCAATTATTCCCCATAAAATTGCCAAGACTTTCATTTTCGTAAAGATTTATCCTGCAAAAACACCAAAAAACTCACTTTTTTAGCTCCGTAATGCTAAAAACGATTATTCCAAAATGGTGGCTGAACCAAATTCGACGTTCTTAGGCTTAAAAACTTTTTAAAGACTTCAACTATAATTCAGTCGGAACATATTTGGGAAAAAATTAAAAATTTATGAAAATTTCTTCCATTAGGATTCCTGTTTCTGGGTTTAGCCGGCTTTTTGTTCCGTCCATGTGCGTCCGAGCGCGTTTGCTGACTCCTGGGTCATGTGATGAAAGCATGTAAAGCCAACCCGCCAGGGAGACTGTGTGAAATTCTGCTTTCAGCTGTTGCCCGAACTGTTTTTCATTTAACTTTGCGCAGCACCACAATTCATACACTCCCTACCAATACTTTTGTATTCATCCCCTCTCCTTAGAGCCCCGTAAATCAAATAACTGTGCACCAGCTAGAGAAAGAGACACAAATATTTCACTTTTTTCATGTTGTATTCAATTTCATGTTTGATTTGTGCGCTTGCTTGCGCCCTTTCAACTACCTTTTCTCCTATCTTTTTATTAGTTTACCTAGCACATTACATCTTCCTTTTTCATTTCAAAGATACCAGTTATTATTCTTCTTTTTTTCTCGACTTCCTCAAGGCGGCTTGGACGGCTAATAATACCATTCTATAGAAAGTGGGAAGCAAAAAAAAAAGTAGAGAAGAATAAGAATAGGAATAAGGAATTTTTTTTTGCCGTTGTTTTTGTCTTTGTTGTGTTTTGGTATTGTTTTCTGCTTTTTGTAACGTTCTAGTTGTTGTTGTTGTTTTTGGCCGGATGGATTAAGTCTATCCTGTTTTAATCTGAATGACAGGAAAACATGTTGAAACGTTTTTTTGTTTTCATTCAATTAACTTGTTTTCCTACCTATGAACATCATGCTTGTTTCCAAATATTATTTGTTCACGAGCGAAATTTAAGTTACGACGCTGCTATTTTCCGCAGGTCTGGTCTAACAGCAAAAAACCTCACAGTCTTTATCATAGCTGCGAGACCTGCGGAACATCGGAGCGTCGTAACTGAATTTCATTCTATATCAAATATTTTTCTGGTTTTTTTTTTGAAACAATAAAATATTATCTTTAAGATTGGAACTCTCTTCAGTTTTATAATTTTAGCCGTTTTCAAAATAAAGTTTAAAAAATTATAGAAAAATAAAAAAAAAAATAAATTATGTTATTCTTTGGACCAAAAACACGTTGGAATCGAGAATTTTTAACACACTTTAAATGTTCCGTTTTGAAGATATTGTATTGTATTGTATTTACTACGTTTCAAAAATAAACGTGAAAAAATAAGAAAGAACAGAAAAATAAAAGTAATGATTAGAAAAAAGGGTATAAAAGAGAAAACAGACATCCAAAGGCATACGCAATATCAGATTTTACTCATCTTCTCAGTCAATTTTTGGACGCCCAAGATGAGTCTTTTTCGATGTTTCTTTTTGTCAACTATCCCCTGAACACCTCAGGAAAATTTCGGCTCAAAACAATCAAATTTGGGGCATGTACCAAATGCATTTTGGGTAGGCACGCAGCGCTTTTTAATGGCTATTAGCTGAAAAAGTTCCTACGGACGAGTTCCTCGAGCGCGTATCAAGTAGGACGCCAAGAATTCCTTGAGAATGCTCCCGAAGTTGAAGAGAATACCCATCGAATTCGGGGCATGCGCCAAATGCATATGGCGGGCCCGAGTCCGATGGCTTTTATCCATTTTCAATGGCTATTAGCCACATAGTTGCCAATATCCGTACCAAAATTACCTGACCATCCTTCTGGAGTATTCTGACGACACGCCCTGCTGTTCCGCCTATTATTTTATTTTCGTTTCTTTTCTTTTCTTTTCCAACTGTTCTCTTCTTTTAAAAAAAGGCACAACCACTCGCTCTTTATGTTCGAAAATTACTGTTTTTCCTTGACAGACCAACAAAATAAACGATCGACACACACAACACACCATTCAAATATTCCATTTCCATTTTTTCCGCGGGGTTGAAAAATGGATTCGCAAATCGGCGAAGTCGACATTTTTCAACAATGCAAGTACATTCATGAGGTAAAACTGCGAGTTTTGAATTAAAAAAATATCATGATTTTTTTAAAGGTGGAACTCGTGAATATGAAACTGCAAATGAGGATTCTGGAGACACACATCGAGACAAAAGATCGTCTTCTGCGAAATTTAGAAGATATTATCGATGAGCAAGAGTCGCGTATCGCCAATATGGAGGAGTTTATTCAAGGTGAGCAGCACGAGTTTAATGCATGAACTGAGCTTTTGTCACTCACCAAAATCTTCAATCTTTTCAAAACTTTCCCCTTATTATTTATTTTTGTTGTGGTGGTCGGATTGGCATGATTATACATAGACATATATATTCAGTCGTGTTTGGTGATTTTCCTTTTCATTCTCACTTTCGGTTTAGATTTTTGATTCACATGAAACCACCTCAATTCAAAGTCACTCACTTCCAAACCGGCCATCATACTCAATAAAAACTATTACAACCAACAAACAACAAAAATGTTCATAATAACGATCATTAAATTAACAAATAAAAAACTAACGGCTCTTTGGAAGGGACTTTGAATTGCAGGTCGTACCAAGTCATACACTCGGCGTTCCGAAATGCTCAGGGGAATTTCAGTGTTATCACTGGACTTTGGAACTCTATCGGAAGAAAATCTTCGGCTTAAAAGTGCTCTAAGCCAAATGCAAAAGACAACGAGGATGAATGAATTGTTGGAAACTGATGAAGATTACGAAAGTGACATGACCAGCAATGAAGACCGCTTTGCATTGGGGTAAGTATTAATTTTTCTTGTTCCTCCACGTGAGCATGCTAACACGTGGAAATGTGTTGTGTTGGTTTGTTTACAGCCGTGATTCGTCATGCTCTGTTCCCAGATCGGTTAGCCCTCAACCAACTGGCGATGTCATCAAACCGTACCCTCAAATGGTTCAATCAATGCGAGAAGAGGGACAATGGAAGAAGCTTCAGAGATGTGCGGAAGAGCTGAAAAGCGAGAAAGACGAGCTGAGAAGGCTTGCTGTAGACACGAAAGACGCATTCAGTGTTTGCATGGCTGAGATGAAACTGTTGCTAACTTCGAAGACCACCGATTTCTTCCGAGTGCTCATTGAGAGGTACAAGAGTGAGATGGAAAAAAGAAAACAACTGCACAACCAATTGGTCGAATTGAATGGTAAAATAAATATCTTTCATTTTTTTCCCCTTTAATTCTAAATATGTATATGTTACAGGAAACATCCGTGTTTTCTACCGCATTCGACCACAACTCTCTTCCGAATCGGACATCAATAAGCCCGTCGTGACTATCGACGACCTTGACAATGGCGTTGTGCACGTGTCCAACTCTTCAGGCACACGAAAAACCAGCGCAGGGGCGGATAAAGTCATCCCCACTGGCTTCTCGCAATCTCAAATCTTTCAAGAAGTCTCGCCTATCATTACTTCTTGTATCGATGGATACAATGTTTGCATTTTCGCATACGGACATACCGGAAGTGGAAAGACGTACACCATGGAAGGACCTGTGGAACTTCCTGGAATCAACCAAAGAGCCATAATGCAGTTGTTTGAAACGGCAAAAGAACGAGATGGAGATGTGAAATATGTCATTCGAGTGGCTATGATGGAAATTTACAATGAAAAGATTCGGGATCTTCTGAACACTTCCAACACTAACTTGGCGATTCGACAGACTGACGAAGGCAAAAGTTCCATACCAGGTCTTGAAGAGATTACAGTATCCTCTGCGAAAGAAGTCACTGAGACGTTAGCAAGGGGCAGGAAGAATAAGGTAAGGTTGCCTATTTTGGATGTGTTGTTGATTGTAAACTTCTAGGCCGTAGCAGCAACAGAAGCCAACATTGAGTCAAGTCGTTCACACGTAATTGTTCGTGTTATCGTCTCCGCCACCAACCTTATCACCAAGGCAACTACAGTCGGAAGACTAAATCTGGTTGATTTGGCTGGATCGGAAAGAGTTTCACAGACAAATGCCACTGGACAACTTCTTAAAGAAGCACAGGCCATCAACAAATCACTCTCAGAGCTGGGGAACGTCGTGTTGGCATTGAGACAAAATCAGAAGCATATTCCGTTCAGAAATTGTCAACTGACTAGGATTCTAGAAGATAGTTTGAGTACGTATCCTTGGTGTTAGAGCTGCCTTAAATGAAACTATACCGGCACGTCCAATTTCGCGTAGTTTTTTTCCCCGTACAGCTCCATTACAGGCAGTTCTATTCCGCAGTAGCTTCGCGTCTTTTCTTAAAAGAATACGTACGCAAACTGTAAATTTTCAGATGGCGATAGCAAAACGCTGGTAATTGTTCACCTCTCTCCGGACGCTAAAAGTTTGAACGAGTCAATAAGCAGTGTGAACTTTGCAGAGAAAATTGGACAGGTATCCAAGTAGAAAAATCTGTTTCATAAATTTTATTCCGTTTATCAGGTGTTCACCAAGTCCGGAACGCTGAAACGAGAGCCGACTCGCCGAAGTATTACAGGAGTGCAAAGTGGTCAACGGAGAGATATTCCGTCTTCCCCGAGAAAGTGATATACATTATATTTAAACTTAATTATGTACCTCGCCTCATTATCATGTTGAACTCCCGCTTATTCTTTCCCGTTCTAGTCGATGACAAAACACTACCAAACCTTCCGATACGGTTATGACTTTTATTTTTAAAATTCAACTTATTTTTTTATTGACAGAAAATTGTGTATGTGTGTGAGCTTTTGATTTATTAAAATAATTTAATAAATATGTGAAAATGTATGTACAGAATTAGAAATTTACAACAATCCCAGTCAATCAATCGAATATAAAATCAATCCAAAATTGTTATGGGTGGAATTGCAACGAAAATGGTACAACAGGCGACAAAAATGAGTGAGAATAGAAAAAGACAAAATCGATCCACTGCTTGGGCGGCAAACTTCCATTCTTCCTAAAAACACAAGAATTGAGGGAGTGGCGACTCAATTATCGTTTTTTCTTTTAGAAGAAGTAGAAAATTTTTTAGGTTGCTTTTGAAGGCCACACATTTAAAAATGGTTACCGTAAATTCTCTAATAGAACGGCCCTCATAATAGAACAGCCCCCTAAAATAGACCGGCCCCTCTCATATAAAATCGAATTTAACACTTTTTTCAATAAACCAATTTTTACTTATTGACCGGTTTCTAAATTTTTTGTGCTATATTTAGGGACCACAAAGAGAGGTGGGCGGGGCGTTCCGATTTTTCTACCCAGCGCGTTTTTGGATCGTGGTGCAATATTGCGATTCTGTAACGCGGATACTACTGGTATAACCATTCATGTTAAGATGCTCCCTTATGTAATCGACCACGAGGAATCGATTGGTGATATCAGATTTGCGGAAAAATCATTAGTTCCACCCGAAATCGAAAAAAAAAATGGAGCGAAAGTTAGAAAATCGAAGTTTTAGGGTCTTTCCATGCTGAGTCCCACTCTTTTTATTATTGATTCCTATAGTTTTTTATGTGCTGAATTCGAATATGCAGTTGGTTTTTAAGTTTTAGTTCCCCCTTTTAGGTTTTTTTTCAGTCAAAGTGGGAGGAAATTTATCTCAATTTTTTCAGCGATGACCTATCTTTTTTTTTTTAGAAACCAATAGAAAAATCAATTATAAGGTCAAGGCCAAAAATTTAGAGCGATTGATCGATTTTAAAGTACTTTCTTACCTCCTAAAGTGATCGGCTCAAAACCAATTTTCTGGTTTTTTGCAATTTTGAGGGTGATGCCGGTCGAGTCCCACTGTTTTTATGACGGATTCGGATTCTACAGCCTTTTTTTGACTAAATCCTTTTCACAGATTTTCAAGTTATAATCCCCCTTTTAGGTTTTTTTTCACTTTTCTGGGTAAATTTTGTACATTTTATGCATGAATCAGCATCAATTTCATCTGGCAGCGACAGCGAGGAGGCAGTGAGGCGGCGACCATATGTAGGAAAAAGAAGCTTCGCGCTAGAGTGGCGGTGTGGCGCAGTGGTAAAACTCTTGATTCGCGATCAGTCTATGAGGCGTTTTCCTTTTGTGAGCTTCAAATTGAACGATTATCTCGCGCGGGATTCTTGCAAACATCGCCCCGCCCACTGGGCTTGCAGAAAATCAGTACATTGAAAATGAGCATAAAAACGGCTGTAACTCGACAGCGAATAGCTCTTTTGGATTGATTTTTTGGCAAAAGTCTTAGAATTGGCTGTAGAATGTAATGCAACAAAAACATTTCAGAGAATATTTGTTTTGAAAAACACTTTGTGGTCCCTAGCTATATTTGTGTCGTTTTTATGAAAAATCCTCAAGAATTAATACAAATTTAAAAACATTGAAAAGTAAATCTAACCCTATAATATAACGGCTCCCTAAAATAGACCGGCCCTCCTAGGAGGGCAGTGAAAAATAGAACGGAAGGCCGTTCTATTAGATAATTTACGGTATATTGTTTTTTTTTATTTAATGATTTTTTCAAGTTTACTTGTTCCTCGGTAGTGGCATATAAAACAAACGCCACGCCCCATTTTTCAAAAACAAAAAAAAACATTTTTAGGGGCGTGGCATAGCCGGTCTCGTAAATCGTATTTTTCGGGACATGTCAAGAGGCCTAGGATTTTGGAGATTTGTTGTCTTATTTTATTAAGTATTGAGCAAAATTCAATAGTTTTAATTTTTGGATTTACACGTACCCGGTTAAAGCTGGCACCATTTTCTAAGCTCACAAATACTCTTTGAAAGAGCTTTCCAGTGCATCTCTTCACTATCTCTGTCCATTCTCCTTCGCAAACTATTGCTACCCCCTAGGCCTAGGAGACAAACAGAGATGCAGGCACTGCGTTTTCTCTTCCACGTCCATTCGTCCCCTAGTATTGACTATTTCTCGCACTAACCTGAATTTCCTTTCTTTTCCGTTTCAACGCGAGCCGCTTTCGGATTTTCTCAAGTTGGTCCACTAGTGTTTCGTACATTTTTATGGTTGTCACCAGTACATTTGCCATTTCGTTTGTCGCTGAAAAATTGTTTTTTTTTTTTAATTAAAGCCGAGGTGTTGTAGTTTATTTTGCGCCCCACCGATAATGCCAGGTTTCTGACAATCAAGTGTTTCAGAGTTAGAGCAACAGATGTTTAAAAATTACAATTAAGAAAAGCAGTTTGACAGTAAGATATCGATGGAGCGCTTTTTTTTCTTATACTAATTAAGTACTAACCATCCGCTTTAATCGCCTTTTCACAAGACATCATTCCTTTTTTGAACGTTTCCCTTCTCGCCTGCTCGTGGATTTTACATCTCCTCTGGATGAAAAGTCCCTGAAATTTAAATTACATATTGTCGGCCCACCAAAATGGTCAAACAGGCTCCGCTGAACTCAACGTTATGCGATTTTAATTATGGTTTTCAAATAATTTCATTTCCCGTGTAAATTCAACGTGAACTGAAATAATTTGGAAACCAAAATTAAAATCGCATAGCGTTGAGTTCAACTGAACGCGTTTGACCATTTTGGCGGG
The DNA here is from genome assembly GCA_963572235.1 of Caenorhabditis japonica. NCBI lineage: Eukaryota > Metazoa > Nematoda > Chromadorea > Rhabditida > Rhabditidae > Caenorhabditis > Caenorhabditis japonica. Next base: position 15,837,398 of record OY754343.1, on the reverse strand, counting down.
CCGACAATAGGCATACATTTTTTCAGCCCTTTATGTCAGATTCAAAAGCCAAAAACATGCTGCAAAAGCTCTCACTGACACCAAAAAGAAAGCATGAATCAACAGAAAAAGCGCTTGAAACGGAAGAAGATTTATTATACAAACTGAAAGGATTGCAGTGAGTTCAAAGCACTTGGAACAACTTGAATTTTGAATTTTTAGAGCAGAACAGGATTACTTGCACATTTGGACAATTTATGAAAAGCTGGCAACGATGGTCGAGGAGAGATCTGATAGTAAAGCGAAAAAAGAGTACGCTAAACAGATTTTCTACTTGCAATCTGCCGCGCAGGCGCTTGTTAAGATGTGGAGAAGGGATTCAGATCTTCCGTGTGAGTTTAGTTTCACATTAAACTGTCTTGAATATCTTTTTAACATTATTTCTTCCAGTCGAGCAATACTTTGCCGGAGACATTGCTCGACTCTACAATCGTGCTCTCGAGGTGGCTATCCGGCACATTGATCATACTGTAGTACACACGATTGCTCGAGAAGGTGGGCTTGCTCTTTTGAGTATTGGCAAGTTCATGGAGGCGAGAGATATTTTTGTGAGAGGTTAGACAAGCAGTACTAATGTAAGTGACTTTAACAACGCCCTTTTTCAGCAGAACAACACCTTGTCGCAGTGCCTTCTAAACAGCTTCCAGACTTCATGGAGCGACTGATTGTGCTCTACGGAATAATGGATACACTTTTACACGAAGAGCGATACAATGAGTACATGGTGTATACGGATAAAATCTGGATGATGACGATGAAGGAGGAAAAACGATGTGCAATGCTCGAGAATGTTGTGAAAGAGGTGGAGCAGGTTGCAGTGCTCTTGCTCGTTTTTCAGAGGGTCCGTCTTCTTTTTTTTAACTTCTGAGTTTTTGCTAATAGAGTGAATTTGTAGAGCCGCGTACTGAGTGTATTGTTACAGAGAGTGGAATGCAGTGAACGTCACAAACGACTTCTAGACGCCTACCGAACGGATGCTTGGTCCTCGCCGGTAAATTTATGAAACTTTAAAAATAATTTAAAATAAAAGACATTGTTCGTTTAGATTATTGAGCACAATCCTCCACTGACTACACTGAATCCATCGGAGCAGAAAATTTTCCGTCGATTTCTGTTTTACATGATCTCCAAAAAGCGCAGTATTGAAAAGGCAAGTCGTAATTATCTTTGGGAATTTTCGGCGAATTGCTGAAATTTGGGCAAATTGCCGATTATCTGTCCACTAACTGCCCACTAGATGCCCACTAGCTACCCACTAGCTTTCCAGGCCTGCCGAATCCCGTGAGCAATTTGCAATTTTTCTCTGCAATTAGCAACTCCGTTTCCCAATAGAATTCCCTGACATTCAGATTTTTCACTGTTTAAAAAATCAATTTCAGTGCTCGCAACTAATTCCACGTATCAGCGAGATAGTGGATCGACCGTTCCGAATCGAGGTTTTCAACAACAATGAGTTTGCTAGAAATCTGAGCCACGTCGCAATCTACAGTAGGTCTGCCATCAAATTTTTCCATCATGCAAGTGTGAACTATTCGCCTCATTTGTATCTCAGAAATTAAAGGGTTTTCTTTTTCTTTTTCGTTTTATTTATTGTATGTACTTGTTTATGAGATTATTCACGGGGTTTGCTTATTTCGCAACCCCGTGAGCAACCTCATTACGTCTCCAAATTTCAACGTGTCATTATCACGGCGTGTTGAAGAGTACATCGTGAAAATGCGCTCCACTGCTCACATAGATTTGAGGAAACGCGGTTTTTACAGATTTGAAAAGGTTTGGATTTTCAAAAACAAGGCGCTGGCGGAATAGGTTTTCTGCATAAAATAAATGTGTAAATATCGTTTAAATATTTAGAATCATGCAAAAGATATAAACCCAAAAGAAAAAAATATATTAAAAATTGCTGCGGCGCCGCAGTAACGACGTTTTTAATACTCCATTTTGCAGTGCTACCTCGGAATAGAACTGAAGCGAAATAGAACTTGCTTCGCAATAGAACCGTTCGGAATAGAACTGTTCGGTAAAGAACTGTGGCAAAAGAAAACTATTTCGGAATAAAACTATAGCGTTTTGGAACTAAATTAGCAATGGAGCGCGATTGCATTAATTGGCAGTCAAGGCGGGCCGAGAAAAATTTATAAGTTTATTCAAAAAAACAACAGAACAAACAATTTTTAGTGAATAGCTCAAATATGAAACTGTTGAAAAAAGCACTCGCATGAGAAATGCCAATATTTGAAGGGACAAGCAATGCAATCGCCCTCCATTTCTAATTTAGTTCCAAAACGCTACAGATTTCTTCCGAAACAGTTTTAATCCGATCAGTTCTATTCCGAACAGTTGTATTTCGTTATAGTTCAATTTCGCTACAGTTCTATTTCGCTTCAGTTCTATTCCGGGGTAGCACCCATTTTGCGCGCTTTTTTCTCGAATGACGTGGCAACTTTCCCGCGAAATTTTAATTTTAATTTTCATGTACCTCTCAACACCCCGTGCATTATGAATATTTAACGGGATTATAGCTATTTCACTGTGATAAAAAATCAAATAAATGTTCTCACTTACATCGCCAACTTTTCGCGTTAATGACAACGTCTCTGTCGGGAATGGGTATAACGTTTGATTCTCAACTTGCTGTTGATTGTCAACTCCTCGTAAAATGCTCTTAAGCTCTGAATTTTTGGAGCACTGCACACATTGATCCGTCGTAAAATCTTTATAAGAGCATCCATTGCGAAACTTGTGACCCGGACGTTTCATGCACAATGCCCATGGCAGCCATTCAATGAATATGGTGCGGAACTGAAGGTTTCATTAAAAAATGGGTATCAAAGTAATACTCTAACTTACCGTCGATGATAAACGATGGTTGGTAATCTGCCGATAGCGGATATTAAGAACAGCGATCGTGAAAGTTGTGGAAATAGCCACAATAAATGTTAGGGCGGAGAAAAAGACACCGAGCAGAGGAACAGCTTCGGAAGTTGTTGGCGTCATATCGGATAGAATGGTCAGGAAAAAACATACTGATAAGAGAATCGTGGTTTCTGGAAATGAAAAACGATTGTCGGCGTAGTTAACTTCAAACCCACGAAGTCCAATTTTCTCGCTCAAATCGGTGGCCGGGAGGCAGAATGCCAGAATTGACATGATAGATACCAGAAGAGTTGGGAGAATCACATTGAAGACGTAGTAGAATGTTCGTCGACGGAGATGGAGGTAGAATCTGAAGAAAAAATATTGGAAATACGAGAATGAACAGGCTTCTAGGAGCAGAGCTGAAATATCCAGAAAATCAGGCTCTGGGACGTTTTGAAATTTCTTGGCTTACTTGACAGTAGGGTACGGTTCTTTACAACACTTGTAGAATTTCTCTTCTCTCGCAGCTGGCGCTCGAATTAGATGCCATTCTCCATTTGTTATATACGTTGATAGATCCGCTGAGGCTTCTGAAAGTTACAGATATTGAAAATCGCATATAATTTTGCTCAAATAAATATAAATACCATCCTCTTTCGGAGCTTCCAGTCTCAAATCCAACGCAAACCCGTGATAAGTCCAACTTCCAAACTTCATGAAACAAACTTGCTCGTCAAATGGAAACAGTGTAATGTCCATTTTGCAGCTCATCTGAATTCAATTGATTTAACATTATTTTTCCATTTCCAGCAACCAACTTTAAAAATTCCTGGTGGAATCCAATTTATCACACCATCATTGTACACCAATGCTTTTGTTTTGTAAGTGATATCGAAACTCTCTTGCTCACTATAATAATAACAGCTTAAATTTAAATACAAAAATGCTGTAACCAAACCAACTCTTCAATATATCTATTGTACAACAGAATATCTGGTTGCCAGATTTGATCCTCTCCATAAAATCGGACAGATGTGATGTTATCGTAATCCAAAGGATTCCAACGAAGACGAAAGTCTGTCCACACCTAGGGACTACATTTACTTTTAATTTTTTTTAATGAAACAAACATATTTGAGCCACGCATTGACCTCAATCATTTGTTGTTTTGCATCCACTGTCAAAACTTGTTGAATAAACACTTTCATCGTTACTGTAAGCGCTTTTTTGGGATTCCGAACAGGTCGCACAAGATAACTGTAGTTCTCGAGTAAGTCTCTGAACTTTTTTTAAACTAATTTGTATTCAAAAGTATGTGCACACCTGTACAATTGTGCTTCTTTCTTGCTGCCCGCCACTTGATTAGGACCATTTTGTAGAAAAATAATCAAAAGTATTTGAAAATATAACAACGATGGCATTGAATTGGCGATTACGTTACGGGGCTAAGAATTTGACGGACAACATGTCGAACCGAACTGTCAAGTGGACGAGCCCAATGAGCAAATAATGCTCTTTTCACTTATTTTCAAGGCGAGGCGGTAGATTGATTCATGGAACTTCATTCATTACGTGGCTAGAAAGGAGTTTCACAAATTGAAAAAAGGCTCCGCGACATTTTGCAACGTGACCTTCGGAAACTGTGCCGATTCGCAACTCACAGTGGCGCTACCTCGAAATAGAACCTTTTCGAAACAGAAATGTGCCGAAATAGAACGTGACGCAAAATAGAACCGCGTGAAATAGAACTGTTCTGAATTAGAACTGTCCCGAATTAGAATTGCGTGAAATAGAACTTTACCGAAATATTGTTGGCCCACCAAAATGGTCAAACGCGCTCCGCTGAACTTAGTACTACGTGGATTTCATTTTGGTCTCCAAATTATTTCATTTCACGTATAAATTCAACGTGAAATGAAATAATTTGAAAACCAAAATGAAATCCACGTAGTACTAAGTTCAGCGGAGCGCGTTTGATCATTTTGGCGGGTCGACAATATATATAACCGCGTGAAATAGAACCCAGTCAATAAATAGAAAACGCTCCTCAACTGAAATCCAACGCAGTGCCACGGTTGTTACAGGTCACGCCACTGAGTTGAACTTTTTCTGTTTGGCCATTTATTCAATATTCTTCACCCAATTGCGCTAAAACGCTCTAAAACGGAGTACAGTTCTATTTCACGCGGTTCTATTTCCGAACAGTTCTATTTCACGCGGTTCCATTTCGGAACATTTCTATTTCGGAACAGTTCTATTTCACGCGGTTCTATTTCGCGTCACGTTCTATTTCGGCACATTTCTATTTCGAAAAGGTTCCGAGGTAGCGCCCTCACAGTAGCTTTTGCTACTGTGACTTTTCGCAGCCAGACGTTTCGCCGCTCGTATAAATCGAAACTTGCAATTTCGAAACTGAGACATTTCGGGAATGAGACATTTAGTAACTAGTTTTTTTGCAACTAGACATTTTGAAACTGCATCAACAAAATAGTTCTATTTTTTCCAATTGTGTTAAAACATATCATGAAAACAAAAACAAATATATTAGGTATACTTTCTTGCCGCTCGAATCGTTTTCAAAGTTAGTGGTAGAGAAGGAGCAATCGGTGTATTTGTGCTTGCTTTTATGATTCTAATATCCTTCATGATATCCTGGAGCTTGCGATGGAGATTAACCTTTAAAAAATGCTCAGATTCGATATGGACTAAATTTACCTGATGATTGGGGTTATTAGCTTATGCTTCCTTGTCAAACAGGAACCCTGAAGCTTTTTTGTGGATACACAGAATTGATCCCGAAAAGCAGTGTTGGATACTTATGATCTGGAAAGTTTTTTGTCTTTTGCAGTGGAATTTTCTAAAGCAAATTATCATTACCTACCTTTTCTGTACCTACTTTTTTTCAGTTACCTACCTTGATCATTACCTACCATGTTCATTACCTACAAAAATAGAATATATTCTTTACCTACTTTTTCTATTACTTAATTTTGAAACTGACAAAGGCCGAAAATAGTGATCTGGGAGGATTTGAAATCCCCCTACATAAATATCAAAGAGATAAAGAAAGAATATGGGCATAATTACACTTGAAAGCAATAGGTAATGATAATTTTCCCAAATATCGATCTCGTAGAGCTTAAAAAAACAACAGAAGGTAAATTGGCAGTTCACGACTTCCCGTTTTTCCTGTAGATCCGTGAATGAGCGGCTTCACGATCTTCCATGGTGGTTTTCGTTTTTAATTTTCCCGATTAAAAGTTTTTCAATTATGAGACTCCGAATGAAATATTGCACACTATTTTCTTCTCCGGTTCAAAACCAGTTTCTGAGCATTTTCGAAGAACATCAGGCTGCGAATAATTCCAGATTTCCTAATTTTGCAATATTTGGACAAGGAATAAGGTTTCGAATGTACATATTTTTGAAACTCAACAGCAAGAAAAAACTAAAAATGTCTACTTCTACAGAAATTTTTGAAATTGTTCTCACCGGTATGAAGAAAATAGCTCTAGAATTAGTACGGATTTTACGGATGTATATATGTACTTCTACGGAATCCGTAAAATCCGTAAACGTAAAATACCAGCCCTGACCAAATTGCTGCCACTGAATTTCTAAAACTTACGTGGGCAATTCATTGTTCGATATTTACGAGGTTGTTTAATTCCCCAAATTTCAAATTTAAACTGAATAGTTCTGCAGGACCCCATTATATCGTTTCCTATGCATTCTAATCGGAATATCTTTACTATTATTAAAGGTTTCGTTGCGTTGACGTTTGTCAGTATGTGCGTTCTATTTGCTGTCAGTCTTTAGCGTTTTCTCAGCTCCTACTGGTCCGATTTGTACCAAACTTGGCGAAACATTTTCAAATCCAATGTGCATTAGGCAGCCGAAGTTTGGTGACAATCGGTTAAGTTTGAAGGGTAGAATATTAATAACACTTTTAACTATTCTAATTCTGATTCATCCTAACCTGGATAGTCACTAAACCACTTCAATTTCGAAGCTCCCAAGAATAATTACATTTTGCCAAACTTTGCCAACAATCTCTCAAATCCATCTCGTTCACCCTGAAGTCTAGCGTGTGTTCTATCATTTCGAAATAGCACACACACAGCTCGATCTACAGGGTAGACGATGTTCGGATCGAGCAGATCAACTTACATTCTGTGCGGATTCTGGATGGTAAAGTTGTCGGTTTCAGTAGGGGCAAAAATCGAGGAGTAAAAGTGAGGAAAGACACGACACGAATGTCGTCCGGGGAGGGCGGACGGGCGGGACGGTCGTAAATTTAACGACCTTCTGGACGGCGGCCGGACGGGTTGAGGCAGGAGAACGAGGAGGAGGAGGAGGAGAAGAAGGAGACAAGCGGATTTTCATTGGAAAACTCGTAAAACGAAGGACACCACCGTAGGTGTCTCCAAGTATTTTGTATGGATGCCTACATTTTTTAATATATATTTATGTGTATGGTCTAGGCCACGCCCACCAGCCTCCAGGATGAATGACCCGACGGAAAAAAGGAGAAAGGAAGAAGGAAACGAAGGGACACGTTGTGCATGTGTGCACACACACACACAGACAACTCAAACACATAAAATCAGTTGGCTCCAGAGATGTGCGTGTTATCACTTCTCTCTCTCTCTCTCTCTCTCTCTCTCTCTTATCACCAAGAACATGCATGGGAAAATGATTTTATTTGGAATCGAATCGAATCGAATAGAATCGCGACGAGACCTTCATCCTTCACATGTACCGTAATCCATCCCATCCAATTCGTAATGTGTCTGTCCTTTTCCTTTTTTCTTTATTTCCTGCCCACCAAACTTCGCTCCGTTTTTTTTTCAACCAGGCAGAAACAGTATGAAAAGTGCAGAGGCGCAGAGAAATTGGCCTCCGCTTGCGTTTGCCGGGCACAAGATTTTGAAAAAAAAAGATTCATATTTTTGCCCGAGTTTCGTAATAATTCAAATGAGCAACGCATTCCATTCTTCGCGTGGCTCACTTCAAAGGATGCCGATCCTCCTCCTCGTCCTCTCGTGGACCGCGCATTCGATAAAAGATAAAATTTATTCGTTTTCTGGTCGTCGTGAGAGACACGAAGAAAACGATGGGAGGAGATGGTCGTTCCGTTTGAATTATGAGTTGGAAGAAGAAGAAGAAGATGACGATGAAGAGGAAGAAGAAGAAGAAGAAAGGAAGTAAGAAAGTAATGGACGCCAAAGAATAAAGTAGAGATGGGTTTTCTGGTTTTGAGCCCGCAAGCTGGAAGCTTAAGCTCTGATCATTCTAAACTACCGTTAATACTTTAATAGAGTTGCACAATATTGGAGATTGGCTAAACCATTATTTCACCGAAAATGTATGAGCTTTTCTGATTTTCATGTGTTTTTTTTTGTTTCAAAGTGCATGGTATCCAGGGGCACTCCACCCTCGTCGTCCAATGCGCCACCAAGTTCGTCGGATAATAAAATTATTTTTTGCACTCGAAAATTTACTTTTTTGAGAAACTCGAATCATTGTCTGATTGTTCAGTATGACACCATCATTTTAATCCAAAAATGAGGCTTTTTTGGTCAGAAAATGACCGAGCCTTAGGGTTTTAAAAATGCACCGGGTAGAAACCATTTTGGAAGGCTGGGGTGCTGTGAGGGGTGGGATTTTACGTTTACGAATTTTACGGGTTTTTGTAGCCCCGTAAAAGATGTACCTGTGACCCTCCACGAAAACACTATAGACATAGGCTGTGATAGAACACGCTTTGTTTGAAAGTTGGTGCAAACCTTGCAGTGAATCTGCACAATGTTTGCAACTGCGCCAAAGTTGGCACTATGTTTGCAGGGCTCTTGTATAATGGGGTTATTCACAAAACCGGAAAAAAGGAAGAACACGGAAAAAAACATCGGGAAAAATCGGAGAATGGTCCGATTGACCTGAAATTTCGGGAAAAATTGGAAAAAATTATCCTGTACACGCTCACAAAATTTTGGACCGAAATATCGATTTTAAAAATTTTCAGAAAAAAAATCGATAATTTTTAAAATCGATATTTCGGTCCAAAATTTTGTGAGCGTGTACAGGAGAATTTTTTCCAATTTTTCCCGAAATTTCAGGTCAATCGGAGCATTCTCCGATTTTTCCCGAAGTTTTTTCCGTTTTCTTCCTTTTTTTCCGGTTTTGTGAATAACCCCATAATGTTTGCAACATCCTCAGTATCGGTGCTGAAGGCGCGTACCTCTCATTTTTTGTCCAAACTTTGCATGGCGTTAAGAATTTGCTCATTGTTTGAAATTGCCTCAAAGTTGGTGCAAAGGTAGCACGCGATAGCCGAGTAAACTTAAAAACTAACGCTTACCTTAAGCTGTTCTATTGCGGTCAGAGATGAAAGGTTTCGTCACTGGACGTCTCCTAAATAATGCGGCTTGATTTAGACGTCGTCGGATGATTCTAACACTACCAATCGGTAATCCACGAGGAGAAACCTGGTTCCGGACCTCAGTGGCAGTAAGTCTTGAGTTGCTTCTCGAGGTTCTTACAATGTTGCGATCATCCACCCGAGTTGTTAAACAAGCTCTGCTATTTTTCGTTTCACTATTTGTCGATTTCGAGGATTCCAGCGCTTCAGAAATTTCCCAATCATCGAACGATTGACGTTAAAGCATTGAAAGAACTCCAAAAACATGCAAAAATTGAAACAATTTCCGCAAAAAAATCGGGGCGTTTTTTCCTAATGTTTAGTTTCATAAATAATTTTCTACCTTTACAGAAAAAAAACCCACATTGCGTTTGTTGTTAAATGTTGAACATAAAAGGCATTAATTCATCAATAAAAGTAAAAAAAGAAAGAAAGAACAACAGGAAAATCGATCTACAAACTAAATATACTAAAAACAAAACCTTAATATTTGCGATACGTAAAATGCGGATGCGTCTTCGCCGTGATCGGCAGCTCATCCTCTTCCGGCACATCAGCCTTCCATTTGCTCGCCACGTGGAAAACGTCGTGTCCCATCGTTTCAGTGTCCCACAGCTCTTGTCCACGTGGCAAACGTCGATTCACACCACGCTTGTAGCCGTCACGATAGTCACCTCCGATCGACATCTCTTCGACCATCGATAAAACTTGTTCTTTGCACTTCCAGTTCACACGCTTCTTGCGATGACGAAGCCATTTGTATCTGGAGAAAAATAATATAAATATTGTCGGCCCGCCAAAATGATCAAACGTGCTCCGCTGAACTCAACGGTGTGCGATTTTAATTTTGGTCTCCAAATTATTTCATTTCACGTTGAATTTACACGTGAAATTTCACGAAATTTCCCGGCTGCGAAATTTCCCGGAGCCCAATTTTCAGTATTTCCGCTTATTATGCAACAAGAAATCTATGCATTTTTTTTTTAATTTTTCATAAAATTGCCGAGAAATTAAAAAAAAATGTGCTAAAATTCTGAGTAATATGTGTTCGCCATGGAATGACATTTTGCTGTAAATTTCGAGACAAAATGCCTCTTCATTTCTTCAAAAAAAATTTTACGGCGTGTACGGGACTATTGTGAAAACCAAAAAATTGCAACGCGGTGTTTGCGTACTTTTAAAATTCAAACGAAAGTGGGCACATTTCTCTCCATTTCCTATACTATTTCTCTCATTGCCGTTTGAATTTCAAAAGTACGCAAACACCGCGTTGCAACTTTTTTGTTTTCACAGTACGTTTATCCAAGAACAATCCAATTATAGATCGAAGTTACCGACCCCACTGGGGTCTGAGGAGGGAGTGAGTAAACGCGCCCGGACGCACACACGCAACGCATCCAAATGAGGCCCAAAATATAAAAAAGGCGCGCGAATAATATCACATTATCGGAGTGAAAAACCAACGCAAAATCGTGAAAATTACGAAATCCTATCCAAAAATATTTCGCGCGCGTTGATTTTTCTATCCGATAATGCGAAATTTTTCGCGCGATTTTTTATTTTTTGGGCCTCAATTGGATGCGTTGCGTATGTGCGTCCGGGCGCGTTTACTCAATCCCTCCTGATACCCCAGTGCGACCCCCACCCCACCTATTTTCATTTTTTAATCCAAAAATCCAAAAACTCACTCTCCAACAACAAACGGATCGCACGTGGTGTAGGACCTCTGGAGAAAATACTTGACCTGTGGGTTATTCTCACGAATAACCGGCAGGTACTCTTCGACAAACTTCTCGAGTCCTTCCGCCTTCAGGTCGTTGTGCGTCCAACTGAGACGAAGAGCCACAAAGTGCGGAACGAATTTGATGATTTTGGCGGTGAAGCCGTTCTGCACACTCATTACCGCATTCGCCCCGATCGACATCTGAAGAATGATTTCTATGGTAGGAAAGAGGAAAAAGCAGCATTAAGAAAAAGAAAAAGTTAGGTGAAGTAAAAAAAAATGGCTAGATAACCATTTGTGAAGAAAGAGAGATAAATTGCTATAGAAATTAAATACATTCATTTAAAGAAAAGGAGATCGAATTAAATATTTATGCCAAATCGAGATCATCTCTATAATTCCGGTACTGATAGACAATCTCAGGCATCTCTTCTGAAAACGCTTTCATCAGATGTGCACGGAATTTTTTGTACATTTCAATCTTTCCATTCACCGCCTTGTTCTTCTCCAACGTCGCCACCATGCAATTTTTCGAGTACAAAAGTGGATTCTTTCCGTTATCAAGATAAGGAAGAATATCCAACGGCACTTTTCGATCGCTGTAATTGCTTTTCATTCTATCCAAATCTTGAAGTCCTCTGATTAAAGAGTATATCCTTCCGTTCAGCGTGTCCTGGTATTTTGGCTGAAAGTGTGTGGCGAGATCTCCGATGAATCGAGCATTCTCCTGAAACTCTTCCAATTTCTTCTCCAGTTGCATCAACTTTTCGTCGTCCTGCCGTCGTTTCTCCTCTTCCCGCTCCTTTTCCTTCTTTTTTGCGGCTTTCTGAAAATGTTATTTCGGTTTTTTTTTGTAGAGCCGCTATATTTTTGGATAATTTCCTGTGAATAAGCCTTTTTATGGGGATCACAGAACCAGCCACAAATTCAGCGAAAATTCGGAGATTGCTCTGATCGATCTGAAACTTTGAGAAATCATTTAAAAAATACTCCCGGTCATTCGCAGAAAATTTTAGACCAAAATATCGATTTTTTAACATTTTCAGAAATAAAAATCAATACTTCGGTCTGAAATTTTCTGGAAATGTCCGAGATAATATACTTTTCCAACAATTTTTCAAAGTTTCAGATCGATCGGAGCATTATCCGAGTTTTTTTTTCTGGTTTTTTTCGTCCCACCCCTGATGCATACTTCTCTCTCATTTCTCTCATTCAACTCCATCATTCTCTGCTGATTCTGTTGTTGTTGTTGTTGCTGTTGTTGTAGTTGGAGAATTTGCTGCTGTTGCAATTGTTGTTGCTGAAGTTGTTGTGGAAGAAGAGGAGGCTGATGTTGCTGCTGCTGCTGGTGCATCATCTGTTGAAACATTGGACTGTTCGGATCCATCTGAATTAAAATAAACTTTTAAAGAGATTTTTAATAAATTAAATATATTCAACTGGCTGTAAAACCTTGGGACAAAAAACTTTAAATTGTTCTTAAACTTTTAAAAAAAATTTTAATTTTTTTTTAAATAGTGTCAGTAACATTCTAACCGATAGAGCAACAATGAACGACGCAAAAATAGAAGAAAAAAAACAACCTAATGATAAATAAACAACAACAGCAAGATTTTTTTTTTTACAAAACTGTAATAAATACAAGAGAATCCAGCAGAAAAGAAAGATCAATGAATGGAATATCGAGAGAGATTCACCGCCCATAACAATCACTTTTGCTCCGGCTCCGTACCATTTTGACGTTCTTTCAATTTGTCCTCATCCGAGTTGAGGTATTCTTTTCGGATTTCGTCCAAATCAATCTCGAACGGTTGTTGTGTTGCGAGGCGCTGTAATTAAATGTCATGCCATGGAAAAAGTGATTTTTCCACCGGAATTTTTTTTTCAGTTTTTTGTCAGAAAATATTTCGCGAGTATTATGGTGTTATTCAGGCTTGTTCGGAAAAAGCTTCTCGGAAAATCGGAAAAAGAAATTTTTTTCCGAAATAATTTTTCGGAAAATCGGTTATCCGATTTTTTTCCCATTTTCGAAACTAAAACTGCATTTTTTTTTTAATTTTGTATTTTCCGAAAAAGATTCTTAGCAATTGGCTCATCTTATTTCTTTGAAAAAATACGAAAATCAACAAATTAACCAAAAATTCAGTTTTGAGAAGCTATTGGTACTTAGAACCAGCACCTAAAATAACTACTTTCCCGATCATTTTCGGAACAATTTCCGAAAAAAGTCTGAAAATTCGGAAAATCGGAATTTTTGTTTTCCGACTCCGACCAAGCCTGGTGTTATTCATGAAACCAGAAAAAAAATTCGGAGAATGCTCCGATTCGTCTGAAACTTTGAGAAATTTTTTTAAAAAATACTCTCACAATCAGACGTTTCCAGAAAATGTCAGACCAAAATATCGACTTTGGTCTGAAATTTTCTGGAAATTTCTGATTGTGAGAGTATTTTTTTTTTAATTTCTTAAGTTTCAGACCGCTCGGAGCATTCTACGAATGTTTTGTTTTTTTTCTGGTTTTGTGAATAACCCTATTAGAAAAAATCTAACATAGGTTTTAAAAATTGACAGGAATTTTCACTCGGTTTGTTGAAAATTTTCAAATTATTTGTATATTGCTCATTTTTAAGCTGGTTTAAGACTAATTAAGGGTAAATGCAGTAAATTACTGGATAACAAATTGTTGTTTTTGTTGATAAATTACCGAAACATTAAAAAAAAAGGCGAAAAACTCGGAAAATGCTCCGATTGACCTGAAATTTTGAGAAATAGGGGCCGAAATACTCCTGGATATGCTCAAAACATTTTTGACCAAAATATCGGATTTAAATAGTATTGATTTTTTTCTGAAAATGTCTAAAATCGATATTTCTGTACAAAATGTTCTATGCATGAGTATTTTTGGCCATATTTCCCAGAATTTCATGTCAATCGGAGCAGAATTTCATGTGAATCGGAGTTTTTTTTTTTTTGAAAATTCCCACAAAATTCAAAAGAAGTTACCTCTTCCACACATCGTTTGTAGACGTCGTGTAGCCTTTCGCACGGATTCACTGCATATTGATGTCTGTAGTTTGGTGTGATAAACTTTTGAAAAAATTCTGTAAAGCACTTGTCGTAAATCTGAAATTTTCAGATTTTAAAAATAAAAAATTCGTTTTTTTTTAATGTACCTGCTTCAACTGATCGCATTCCGGGAAAATACTTGACATGTGCCGACCGCTCATCTTTCTCGCATAACTGATTTTGAAATTTTGATACTGTTTAAAATTGCATGATTTAAAAAAAAAATGTCAAACGGCTAAATAGTTAAACCGATAAACCAAAGTAAAATTTAAAATTTAAAATAAAAAGTAGCAAAACATTTTTTTTCCAAGAGGACAATTTTAATAGCTCAAAAAATAATTGTTTCCAACAAATAAATGAGAAGAGAAGAGAAGAGCTTGTGAGGATTGTTTGTATCAATTTAAATTGTGCTCGGCAGAATGAAAATGGAAGAAAAGAAAAGAAAATGAATGAGTATAAAAGATATGCACGGAGCATTTGAGAGATTGGGAATGGGAGGAAGGTAACGAAACAAGGAAATACTTGAGTTTTGAACAACGAGCTTCGAAATAAGAAAATTAAAACTCGCAACGGTCGAGGAGATACTTGGTGAGCGCCCAACTGTCGAGATCAAATGCAACTTAAAATAATCGAGTTTAAATTGAAAATTAATACAAAATTCAGAACAGGAAAAAACCGTTTTTCGTGGTTTTTTCCCTGTGCAGAATTGAGGAAAAACGACAAAAAACTACAGTAGTCGGAGGTTTTTTTTAAAATGTAAACCACTAATGGACCTATTCACAAAACCGGAAAAAATCGAAGAATGCCCCGATTGACCTGAAATTTTGGGAAATATTGGAAAAAATTTTGGACCAAAATATCGAAATTTCTTAAAATTTATAAAATCGATATTTTGGTTCAAGCTTTTTTGAGCATGTACAGGATAATTTTTTCCAATATTTCCCAAAATTTCAGGTCAATCGGAGCATTCTCCGATTTTCAATTTTTTTTTTCCGTTTTTTCTTTTTTTTTTCCGGTTTTGTGAATAGGTCCATAAGTAGTCGTGTCGATGCGCCTTTAAATTTCAACCAAATTTTTTCCCATTGAAAATTAAAAGCGCATTGCATTTTTTTTTTACTGCCTGGTCTCGGCGCGATGGGATTTTCCCTGGAAAACACCCTTCATAGGAGAAAAAAACGTTTCTTTTTTGGATTTTCGAAACTTGTTTTCCAGAAAAAAAAACCCATCGCGTCGAGACCCGGCAGTAAAAAATGCAATGCACCTTTAATTTTCAATGGGAAAAACATTTGTTTGAAATTTAAAAAGCGCATCGAATTATTTCATTTGCCGACACGACTATTTAGTATTTTAGTGGTTTACATAATATTTACTGGTTTACATTTTAAAAAAAGCCTCCGACTACTGTATTTATTTGTCGTTTTTCCTCAATTTTTGCATAAGGAAAATATCCACGAAAAACAGTTTTTTTTTTGCTGGATAGGTCCATTTGTTTTGTTTCAAAAATGGGGCTCTTTTGGAATAGAAATTCGACAAAATTGAAATGTCACGTTTTGGAAATTGCGTGAACATAGAAATCCACGAAATAGAAATGTAATAAATCAGAATCGTAGCAGAGAAGAAATGTGTCGAATTGGAAGTAAAATGGCAATGGAGCGCGTTTGCGAGATGTATTTTTCAAAACGATTTTTTTCGATATTTTTCGTTTTTTTTTTTTGGATTTTTTTCACGCTTTTCGATTTCGATTCGTGGAAATATATTTTTTTAATCGACAAAAAAGTGAAAAGATCTAAAAATGCGTGAAAAAAAAATCTAAAAATACGTGGAAGATATCGAAAAAGTCGTTTTGAAAAATAAATCTCGCACTCCATTGCCATTTTACTTCAAATTCAACACATTTCTGCTCTGCTATATTTCTGTTTTCACGCGTTTCCATTTTGTAACATTTCTGATTCGTTACATTTCTAATTTTCACGCAATTTCCAAAACGTGACATTTCAATTTTGTCGAATTTCCAATCCAAAAGAGCCCCTCAAAAATGATTACCTCTCGGCTCAACAACTTTTTGTTCTTGAGTCTTGCAATTCTTCATTAAAATTAGCTTTGTACGAGTTCCAGTGTTGTCGTCGACGTGGCGAATGATTCCCTGAATAGACCAGGTGAACTCTGCAACAACAAAAAAAGATTGTCGGCACAACAACAAAAAAAACGATACCTTCAACCTTTTTCTCTTGAACTGGAGAAGCCAGTGTACGTTGACGCGAAGATGGTGTTTCTTTTCCGCCGTTTTGTTTCTGAAACAAAAAAAAAAATTAGAACTTCAGATGTTTTGAGGAGAAAAACGCTTGCATACTTACTTTGCTCGCAGAATTCGTCGAGCATGGCTGTGGAGACGGGCTCTTTTTCTCTTTCTCTGGAACGGTTACCGCCGCCGCCGCCACCGCCACCGACGCAACAGGAGTGCTCCGTTTAACTTCTGGCTCCTTTCTCTTAACTTTGTCCGCTATTTTTTCTATCTCGGATGGCGTAGTTTCCTTGTCGTCATCAGACGATTCGTCTAGCCAACCTGCACGCGCTTCACGAACAATAATAGCGGCCTTCTTTGCGTTATTCGGAGCGATCGGAGTGGAAGAAGTGTTGGAAGAGTCGTAGGACTTGAGAGCGGCTTTGGTTGGAACTTTCGACACGGAGGATAGTGGTGTATTGTCTTTTGGTCTGAAGCATGGGCATAAACAAAAATTGCATCATTGGAACTAAAAATTCCAAAAATAACTCACTTTCTTCCTCTCTTCGGTTTCTTTGCCGAAGTTTTCCGGGCAGTGTCGTAGCTTGCTTCACTATCATTATCATCAGATGGCGCAGATTCTTCGTCGCTCTGAGCATGTCTCTTAGCAGGAGCAGCCTTTTTGCTCTTCTTCTTTATCTTATCAATCATTTCATATCTATCACTGCACTTGTTTTTTTTAAAGTACGCGCTGACGACCAAACCGGCAGTTTCTTGCAGATCTTCCTCCGGCTCCCACGTGTCTTCATCCTCTCCGTATCCCAGCCATCGAACCTGAAAAAATCATAATAAAAACTATGGAAGATAAATAAAGTATTTATTTATTTACCTTAAGTTTAAGAATATTGTCATCCAATTTGTGGGCGAGAATCTTCTCAACTTCGAAAATCTCTTCGGATTTTCCTTCTTTGGCCTCTGGGACGTGTCCGTCGCCGCTAACGGAGGAATCTATAAGAATGATTGAAGAAAAATCAATAAATCAATTATTAAATGTATTTATTTACCTCGACTCATTTTTCAGCTAATTGCTATTTGCAAGTGTTGAAAATGTGAAAAAGTTGGGAGAAAAAAAAAATTTTTGTTTGAAAAATATTTTCACTAAACAACGCGCAGTTTCGTTATTGTGGAGTGTCGTTGCAAAGTTTGGAAAACAAAAAAAATTTATCAAATTTTTGTGCTTTTTTTTGCAAGCGATTGTTTTGTTTTTTAAATATTTTATTTTTTAAATTTTGTATATTTTTTCATGGATTTGCGGAAAATGCGAAAAAATTTTGGCGCTATGCGGTTTTGGGGGGGGGCACCCAAAAATATTGTTTTCACTAATTTTTTTTTTTGTATTTCACGCATTGAATATGCGCTTCTGAGCATTTAACGATGCACGGAAAGCAGCGACAACGCTCCGGAAGCATGTGTGACACTTTTCATAAGGGCGACCGGAGGGAGCTGGGCGGAAGCATGCTTTGCGGGAGGATGTTTTGTGATTAAAAGTCTAAATGTTAGCCTAAAAAGATAAGAAAAGGTAAAAAAAAAAGAGCCGATTAAACACTCAAAAGGATCAAAGCAAGCTTCCGGTCGTGGACCTATTCACAAAACCGGAAAACAAAAGAAAAAGATTGCGGGAAAAATCGGAGAATGCTCCGATTGATCTGAAATTATGGGAAATATTGGGGAAACTTCTTCTGTACACGCTCAAAAAATTTTGGACGAAAATATCGATTTTAAAAATTTTCAGTAAAAAATAGATATTTTGGTCCTCAGGCAACTCATTTCTTGCTATATTAGGAAATTTTGGAATTATAAACTAGTGATTTATGGATATTTGGCGACCTCTTATAATTCCAAAATTTTCTGTACAGATTCCAAAATTTTCTGCACAGGCGCGCATCTCCTGCACAGATTCCAAAATTTTCTGCGCAGATTCCAAAAATTTCTGGACAGATACCAAAATTTTCTGGACAGATTCCAAAATTTTCTGCACAGATTCCAAACTTTTCTGCACGGATTCCAAACTTTTCTGCACAGATTCCAAAATTTTCTGCGCAGATTCCAAAATTTTCTGCGCAGATTCCAAAAATTTCTGGACAGATACCAAAAATTTCTGTACAGATTCCACAATTTTCTGTCCAGATTCCCCGGAATCTAAACTTTATCGATTGAATAAAAGACAATTCATTTTATTGGTTATAACAAAAAAACAAGGAAAAATTTTAAAATATAAAGAAATTAAGCCGATGTCGATGGCTGTTCCGCGTCGTCCGTTCTGCACCTTTTGACGAGCTTCGATCTGGCCGCCGCGCTGAAAATAAATTATGATATTGGTAAAACAAAAATTGCACTTTTGAAAATTCAAATGGCAATGAAAGAAAGAGGAAAACCTGCTTTTCCAAAAACTCACTTCACATTGGGAAGGTATTAAGTGCTTAATTTTTGTCGGAGAGCTTTAAAATTTTTTTTTCTGTGGTAACTAGAAGAGTTTATAAAAATAACCAAAAAATAAAAGCTTGGGTTCATCGCTGAAAATTGTCTGTGATTTATTGTTGAAGTTTAGCGAGGTATAACACAAATGTGCGCAGTTAAAATTAAATTCTGTTTGAAAATTTGAACTCTGTGTTAAAAACTAAAAGATTCAATCATAAGGTGTAGCTTGTTCGACGTTTCTGTAATTTTCAGCTATTGTTGGCCCGCCAAAATGATCAAACGCGCTCCGCTGAACTCAATACTACGTGGATTTCATTATGGTCTTCAAATTATTTCATTTCACGTATAAATTCAACGTGAAATGAAATAATTTGGAAACCAAAATGAAATCCACGTAGAACTGAGTTCAGCGGAGCGCGTTTGATCATTTCGGCGGGTCGACAATAAAAGTAGGCATTTTCAGAAAATTCTGATCGGCCCCAAGGGTGGGATTTTACGTTTACGGTTTTTACGGGTTTTTAAGGGACCGTAAAAATTTTACGGATTCCGTAAAATCCGTAAAAATTATAAAGCTAATTTGTTCAATTCGAGGAGAAAAAACCGAAATTTTTGTATTTTTCTTAAATTGTTTTCTAAAAATTATGCCGAAGTAGAAAGTGCTTTCAATTCGGTGGGATTTATCCAAAAATTATTCCAGAAAAAGCTCAACATATTTTTCGAGGGGCTAATTTCCGATCTGATGCTTTTCTTTGTTGTTGTCCAATTTTATTTCAATGTTGGTGATTTTTTTCTGATTTTAGTAACTAATTTTCCTCACTGAACAGTGCAATTTGCGATTTCACGGTTTTTACGGATTTTTAAACTGTAAATTTTACGTTTTACGGAATCCGTAAAAAATTTTACGCCCAGCCCTGATCGCCCCAGTCGATTCCTTGGGGTAGATTACATAAAGCGCAATTGTAACATACCGTATTTCCTCTAATTTAAGCGCATGCGCCTCTATTTTTCCACCTCTTCTCTAAATGTCTAATTAAAGCACACCCTCTAATAGATTAGAGGGTGTGCTTTAATTAGAAGTTCTCTTATATAAGAGAAAATACGGTAAGTGGATTTCTAGATATTGTGCAACCAAAAAAATTGCAACGCGGAGTTTGCGTACTTTTGAAATTCAAACCAAAATGGGAACATATCTCTTCCTTTCCCATGCTATTTCTTTCATTGCCGTTTGAGTTTTAAAAGCACGCGAACAGCGCATTGCAATTTTTTTTATTTTCACAATAAGATGACAGAAAAACTCATGTAAATACATCTATTACTTACGTATTTTGTCCTGATTTTCAATTTTTCTCTGCGCTCCACTGTTTTTCGAGTGCCCAAGAAATCACAGGCTGATTGGTGGTGCGATCCATTAGGCTGCAAACACTTCAAATTGAATTTTAAAAAATTTTGCAACTCATAAAAAGGCCAAAAATAAATAAATAAAAATAAAATAGTCGCCCAGGCTGGCGTAAAGCTCTTAAACCCTAATAACCCTCTATTTCTCTGCGTCTCTCGCCACGCGTACAATGACACACCAGACACACGTTTTTAGCGACACGCGCGACCTTATTTTAATTCTCACGTGAACCGGAGAAATTGTCGTGTTGGCAACTGCCACTAGGTTTGGTGGAGACTCTTAGTTCTCAGTTTTGGTTTTTTTAAGTTTCCGTGTGAGCTTTCTTTGTTTCTTTGGTGGATTTATTGAGTTTCACGAAATAAATCTGCCTCTTCTTACATTTGTCTTGTATTTTCTTTAACTTTTGTGTCTTTGAGCACAATTTATCTGGAGCCCGGGAATCTTTCGGAAGGAAAGATACAACTTGGGGGACGAACCGCTGTTTTTTCGCGTGTTGGTCAATTTCTGTTTCTGTTACCCTTTTCAATACGAAATTTGGAATAAATTTCGGGAAAATAGAGGGAGCAGACGAATATTGGCACGTATCACGAGGAAAATTAATATTTTCGTTACTTTTGGAATAAGAGTAACGAATTTCCGACACGGACAATGAAGATAGACAAGAAGACAGCAAAGAGAAGCAAACCGGAAGCCGAAAAGGAGCCGATTCTGGAACAGATGGTCGGCGACGTGCCGACTGTAGATGAGGAACTGCGGCTGGGACCGCTTGGTGAAGTCGGGGGAAAAGACGGAGGACAGATCGTCGGGAGTGAGCAGAATGCGCCATCTGCTGTGGAGGTGTTGGAGAAGATCAAAGAAGAGGAGAAAAGGAAAATTGCCAGAAAAACCCGAAGCGTGGAGCGCGCGCTCCGAGAAGAGATGTCACGGACAGAGCAAAGCAAGATGGAGATTACCATTAAAGAAAGAAGAACATTGTTGAAAGGATGGCATAAATTTATTGTGGCCAGTGAGAAAGTTGAAAGAGAGACGATAGAACAGGTCGGATTGTTCACGACGTGTTCGCCGCGAGCGAAAGAGTCGATTCTCGCACCTTTAAAAAAGTTTGGAGAGGAGCTGAGAGACCGCTGGGAAGAAATGGGCGGTGATAAGTGGATAAAATCGGTCATGGCGGTGATGATCGTAATGCAGATTGAGGACCCCATAGAGCTGGAAAAAGCACTATTGGAAGGGGGAAAACGAGAAAAAGAGGAGAATGAAAAGTTGAAGAAAGAAATGTTCGAGTTCCAGGAGCTGCACAAGGCAGAGAGGAGTGAGCTGAAGTTTAAGGTGGAGATGCTCGGGGAAGAATTGGAGAGAACAAGAAGAAAGCTCGAGATTGCAGAAAAGGCAGAAAAATTTGAGACGAAAAAGGCGCTCAAAATGAATCATGGTTTGGAGCCAGTTGAAATGGAGTCTGATGGAAGCGAAGATTTTGAGGAAATAAGAACAAGGATTCAGGGGTGCTCGACAAAAGCAGGAAGGAGAGGGTCAAGGAGTACAACGAAGCCACAGGCGAAGCATTCCAAATGGGCACCGGAGGCGTACAGAGCAGGTACGTCAAAATGGGATTTGGAAAGTGTAGAAGGGAAGCGCAAGGTGTCGAGTTGGCTCGAAGAGAACAGCGAACGTCGGGGAATCGAAGATAGTGTGAAGCTGAGACGAACTCAGAAGCGCGAAGAAGAGAGAAGCGAGGCGGAAAGCTGGCGCTCAAGGGAAAGTGAGAAAATGATAAAATCCACGATGATTAGTATGAGCAAAATGATGAGGTCGTCGGCGATGCCGGAACCAAAAGTGTTTGATGGAATGGGGAATCTCGGAGAGTTCAGAAGAACTTTCATGATGAAGTATAAAGAGGTGGTAGAGGAGGATGCGGACTTGGTCGCGATAGTAGAGGAGAAGTACCTGCAAGGAGCGGCGAAAATGTTGTTCCGTTCGATCGAGAATCGATACGGAAGGCCGATTAAGGAAGTGTTTGAAGAATTTGAGCAAAGATTAAGAAGGAGACATGGCGATAGTAGGACCCATGCGTTGGCGGAGTTTGATGGATTGAGACGCGGCGTGAATCAGAGGATGTGGGAATACATCCCAGAGATTGAAAAATGGTCGCGGAAAGCGTACCCAAACCTGGACAAAGAGTCTTTGTCGCAGATGAGGGTAACGAAGTTGATGATGGCTGTGAAATCAGACCACAATTTACAAAATTTGCTGGTAATGAAGAGAAGAGAAACAGCACCGGAGGAACAATACGAGACGTTAAAGGACATCGTACTGCAACAGGAGAATGAAAGGAGGCACGACTATAACCAGAGGTTCAAGGTAAATCAATACGCGGAAAGGGAATCGCTGTGGAGGAAGAATGAAGCTAGCAAAGATCAAGAAGTTTGGAGAATGAACCAAAAAAGAAAGGGAGATATGGGTGAGAACAGAGAAGACGACAGGAATAACGTAAAGTGCTTTAACTGTGGAGGATTAGGACACGTGGCAAGACAGTGCACGTCGAAGCCAGTCTATCGAATTCAGAAAAAAGAAAAGACAGCTAAACGTGGAGCGGTTGAAACAGAGATGGTGGAGAATTGTGAGATACTGGGACAAAAACGGAAAATTGTTATAGATAGCGGAGCGGTAGTCTCTGCAATTTCAGCGGGATCGTGGGAAAAACTGAAGAAAGGCTGCAAGGAATGGAAGAAGAAATGTGAAGTTCTGGGGAAACCAAACTTTACGCTGATGAACGCATCAAAGTCGATGATGGATGTGAAAGAACAAGTCCGGTTGGAAATTACAATCAAGGACAGAAGAGCAGTCGTAGTTTTCCAAATCATCGGGAATGACAAGGAAATGTTTCTGTTGGGGACAAATGCGTTTAAAGATGTAGGAATTGAGTTGAATTGGAAGCCGAGGAAGTCGGTTTCAGAAGAGCAGATTGGTAGATATCGGGAGAACGCGGGCGAGTACAAATATCGTCATTCGCAAGAGATGAATATGGCTCATGGAGAGGCGAGAGCGAATGTGAAAAAGAAGCAAGAAAGATCCAAGAAGTGGTGCGATAAGAAAAATGTGGTTGAAAATTCAATGCTTCCAGTAGGGGGAAATGGAACACTAGTGAAGGTTCCAACGAAAATGACTAAAGCTAAACGCGGAAAGCGGGCAGTAACGAAAGAGAATGGAGTGAGGTCTATGCAGAAAAGCGATGATTCGAGAAAGTTGTCGAGGTACAGCGAAATGTATGGAAGGACTGGATTGACGAGAGTACCAGTCAGCGGAGGACGTTTCCATGGCGTTTTCAATCCGAGGATCTTTCGAGCCGAATGTCCGATGAAACGGCGAAGATATTTTATTTAATTATTTGTGATTATTATGTATTGCGATTTAGGAATGTAATGATTTTTAGATAGTGGTTGCGTTAGGAAGTAGAATAAGAGAACAAATTGTAAATTTTGGTTGTTATTAATTAGGGTAACGTTCTGGGTAAAAGTGTCCTTAGGTGAGCGAGAAGACTATATCCGGTCGGGGTCCGGACTGTTTGTCGGGGGGAGAGTCGCCCAGGCTGGCGTAAAGCTCTTAAACCCTAATAACCCTCTATTTCTCTGCGTCTCTCGCCACGCGTACAATGACACACCAGACACACGTTTTTAGCGACACGCGCGACCTTATTTTAATTCTCACGTGAACCGGAGAAATTGTCGTGTTGGCAACTGCCACTAGGTTTGGTGGAGACTCTTAGTTCTCAGTTTTGGTTTTTTTAAGTTTCCGTGTGAGCTTTCTTTGTTTCTTTGGTGGATTTATTGAGTTTCACGAAATAAATCTGCCTCTTCTTACATTTGTCTTGTATTTTCTTTAACTTTTGTGTCTTTGAGCACAATTTATCTGGAGCCCGGGAATCTTTCGGAAGGAAAGATACAACTAAATAACAACGCAATAAAAATCCACACGAAACATTTCGAAATTCGTGACGCGAATGGCGCCATGAAATTTTATTGACGCATCTCGTGCAATCAATTTTACAAATCTTAGCAGATCTTGCAAGACCGGTAAATTTTCTGTACAGATTCGAGATTTCAAAAATTTTTCGAATCTGTCAAGACCCCTTTATAGTTTGTAAATTTCTATATAAGATTTGTATTTCCTAACAAGATCTGAATTTTCTGGACAAGTTCCAAAATTTCCTATTCAGATTTGGATTTCCTATTATAGTAAGAAATGAGTTGCCTGAGTCCAAAATTTTTTGAGCGTGTACATCAGAATTTTTTCCAATATTTTGTCCCAAAATTTCAGGTCAATCGGAGAATTCTCTGCTTTTTCCCGCAATTTTTTTCCGGTTTTGTGAATAGGTTCATTAAATTTTTTCAGAAAAATCGATATTTTGGATCAAATTTTTTGAGCGTGTACAGGAGAATTTTGTCCCAAAATTTCAGGTCAATCGGAACATTCTCCGATTTTTCCCGCAATTTTTTTCCGTTTTTTTCTTTTTTTTTCCGGTTTTGTGAATAGGTCCATTACAGCTTCTCGCCATCATGAGAGTCCCCGCAGGAGCTCCAGTACCATTCTGGTTGTCAGTGAAGAACCGTTTCCCACAATTTGCGAAGACGGCTCGACCAACACTTGGATCGATGGCGGTTGTGGCGACAGCAATTGTGACGTGCTGTGCAGTGGCCGCAGTCACTCTTTATCCAAAATACCATCACGATTACTATCAAAAGGCGCAGAAGGAGGAGAGAGCTCTACTCAGGTCGTCTCGCGAGCAACAGGCTGGTCCACAGAACGTTTGGGCGGATCCGTTTGAGAAGAAGCATTAAGGCGTTGCGTAGTTGCTCCGTAATATTGTACATGTTTGGTATTTAGTTAGTTTTTCTTATTTTAATTCTAATTTTTGTCTTGTGGAGAATGGGCAAACGCGCTTTATTGAACTCCATTGAAATTTAAATTTTAAGCCGATAAAAAGTTATGGGGTTATTCATTTCATGCATTTTGCATTTTTTGTCAAATTTTCCTTATTCATTTCATGCAGAAAACGACATTTTCTGCAGCAGAAAATTGCATTTCGTCGAACTGCAAAATGCAGAAAACTGCATTTCGTCGAACTGCAAATTGCAGAAAACTGCATTTCGCCGAACTGCAAAATGCACTTTTTGTCATTTTCTGCATGAAATGAATAACACCTCCATTTTCTTGCATTTTTCGCGTGTTTTTCATGACAAAAAGTGCATTGTGCAGTTCGACGAAATGCAGTTTTCTGCTGCAAAAAATGTCGTTTTCTGCATGAAATGAATAAGGAAAATTTGACAAAAAATGCAAAATGCATGAAATGAATAACCCCATTAGAACAAAGCGCGTTTTTGATCTTCTTCACTGGAAAACACTTTTTTTGTTTCTAAATAATTAGTTGTTTAATCGGGTTGATTCTCGTTCTGTCAATACAATTTTCTCTCAATCACGACACTGTATTTATTTATCCTTAAACATTTACAGTTTTCTCGCTGTTAATATTTATTTCAATATTTATTCAAAATGCACATTTTTGGCAATAATTCAGTTTCAAAATGATCGACAATCGCCAGGAAGAAGGAGAAGAAGTGGAAGAAACCAGAGAGCCAGTGCAGAAAAATCAGTTCGATTTGGACGCCATTGAAATCGATTCAACAGTAAGAGAAGACTTAAAATTAAAAAAAAAAGATTTTCAACAAACAATGATTCAGGAAATCGATCTAACCCACACTCGCGCCGATCACATTCCTGACCTTAGCAGATTCGAGAAAGTTGAGGTAATTTTTATTTCACCCACCAACCTACGAATACAGTAGTTTTTGAGCTGCGCTGATTAAACGCATCGGAGAATGCTGTTTCAACAAAAAAAAAGTGTTTTATTCTCGAGAAATTCACCAAAAAAAAAGCGTATTTTGCCAGTTATAGGAAAATTGTCCAAGTTTTTGTTAAAAATTAGTGATTTTTTGTAAATTCGAGGCATTTTTATATTCATAAACCCGTTTTTTTTAAAGAATTTTTCCCGAAAAACAAAAAAAAACATTTTTTTTTTTGGTCCCACCCCTGATTCGGAGCATTCCCCGAGTTTTGTTCCAGTTTTTTTTTTCCGCCTTTCTACAGTACTCTGAATTATTCCATAAGGGGTTTATTCTCGGAACCAGCAAAAAAAGCAAAAAATAGAAAAAACCAGCAAAAAATTCGGGAAATGCTTCGATTGATCTGAAACTTTGGGAAATCATTTAAAAGATACTTCCGGTCATTCCCTGAAAGTTTCAGGACAAAATATCGATGTTGAAGTTTTTCAAAAATAAAAATCGATATTTTTTAAAATCAATATTTCGGTCTGAAATTTTCAGGGAATGGCCGAAAGCAATTTTTTAATGATCTCTCAAAATTTCAGATCGATCGGAGCATTCTTCGCATTTTCGCGGAATTTTTTGCTGGTTTTTGTATTTTTTCCGCTTTTTACAGTATTCTGAATTGTTACATAATAAATTATTTTGATTTTATTTTTCAGGAGCTCCGAATGCGTAACAATCTTCTGACTGCAATCAGCCCAGCCATCTCTTCGCTTGTCAACTTAACGTCACTGGATTTGTATGAAAATCAGCTGACGGATATTTCAAATCTGGAAACTCTTGTAAATCTTGTCAATTTGGATTTGAGCTATAATCGGTATATAAGGAGAGAAATTGAAAATAACAATTTTTTATAATTGTAGCATTCGTCAAATCACTGGCCTTGGCACTCTTAAAAAGCTTGAAGTTCTCTATCTTGTCAACAATAAAATTGAGAAAATTGAAAATTTGGAGGCGTTGACGCAACTCAAACTTCTCGAACTTGGAGATAACAGGTTACTTTTTACACGTTATACGAAAAATACCGTATTTATTATAATTGCCCGACATGCAAACAAGGACTTTAAAAAATAGGCCGGCAGCCTCTAATTGCCCGTCATTCTAATTTCTCCGGATTTTTAAGACTAGCCAGCACTATTACGTATTCCCAAGTACGTGAGATGTCGTAAAATGGGTCTCGCCACGATCTACAGTACTTGGGATACTGTAGATTGTTTACATTTTTCGACATGCGTGAATTGGAAAAATCATGTTATTTTTTACATGAATGACCCCCTAAGTATAAAATATGTTTTGAAAAACAAAAAAATAACATGAAAAAATTAAGAGAAATTTTAATTGAAAAGTTTCGAAAACAAAAATTCAAATCCACAAGTGTGCAAACAACGATCGTGCCAAGACCCATTTCACGACAATGGGAATGCGTAATACCAGCAAAATCGCGGCGGGACTAAATAGCAAACGTGCAGAAAATAAGCATTTTTTGACACCCATTATTTTTCATTTTCACTTTTTTTTTGCTTTTCTGGAAGCACCATAATTTCCCGGCATCCAATCAGGAGGTTCGAAAAATATGCCGGGCAAATAGAGTAAATACGGTATGTAGATAAATTTAACTTTGAAATTGTTTAAAAATCTGCGAAAATTGGTATACATATTCAGAATCAAAAAAATTGAGCACATTGAACATCTGACGAACCTAGAGGAATTATTTCTGGGAAAAAACAAGATTCGTCTACTTGAAGGCATTAGGACACTTCAAAAACTTCGTGTGCTCAGTGTTCCCGGAAATCGTCTTGTAAAAATTGAAAACGTGGAAGAGCTCACGGACCTGAAAGAGCTTTATCTCAGCGACATGGGACTACAGGATATTCATGGCGTAGAGAATCTGACGAATCTCACACTTCTCGATGTCTCCAACAATGAAATCACAACTTTTAGTGGAGCGGAGAAATTGGAACAACTCAATGACTTTTGGGTAAGTTTGAACAAAAGTTAAACAACTTATTGATACTTACTATCAATTTGCAGGCGAATGACAATAAAGCTGAAAACTTTAATGAAATTGAGCCACTTTCCAAGCTCAAAAATCTGCAGACAGTCTACCTAGAGAGAAATCCATTCTATTTCCACGACGTCAATCAGTATCGTAGGAAAGTTATGCTGACACTCACGCAAGTTACTCAGATTGATGCCACTATGTGCAGACAGCCGAACTCATAATTTCATGTTAATGATGATTATAAATATTGCTTTTTAAAGATGAAAAAAGTTTATTTGGCGGTGGAGCGAACTTGCAATGCGTACGCATTCATACCCGTGGTTTATCTTTACTTTTATTACGAATTATTTCGTTTTTCGTGCAATTTCCTTCATTTTTTCGCCTCAATCATTTAAAGATAGCCATTTTATTCTGAATATTTATCATTCTTAAATTTTTGTTTTGCATAAATTTGCTAAATATCGATTTTCGATTGTCGTAACTAGCAAAATTATGGGAAAAATGAAAGAAATTCACGCTATTTAAATGAGCTTTATATGGCCACCGGTTTTCTAGACCAGTGGCCGCTCCTCGTCCACTTCTTTTGGATTTCGTCTACTTAAAAAAAAAATATTATGTGTTACGACGGGTGCTGACCAGGCTTTCTCGGAAATGAAAATTTCTCTTCCGAGTTCCGTCGGAAATTTCCGATTTTGTAATTTTCTCTTCCGATGTTCCGACGGAATTCCGAGTTTTTCATTTTCATTTCCGAATTTCCGTCGGAATTCCGAAATTTCAAATTCTCGTTCCGATTTCCGTCGGAATTCCGACTTCCGACGGAATTCCGATTTCCGATCGGAAAAATCGGAAATGAACCTGAATAGGCCCATAAAATCTTAAATTATCCACAAAAAGTTAAAAAAAAATTGAAGAAAGATAAAAAAAATTGAAGAAAGATATACTCGTTTTTTAAATAGGAAATTTGTGTCACGGACATGGTCGAATTTTTTCCAAAAAAAAAAACGATTTTTCGTACCAAGTTTCGACAGAAAAACATGTTTTTTTCCGACGTCGGAAAAATATTATTTCCGACGGAAACGGAAATATTTTCGGAAATCATTTTGTCTCGGAACGGAATCGGAAATTTTTTCGGAAGTGAAACTGCCTCGGAACCGAAATCGGAAATTTCCGACATCGGAATTCCGACGGAATTCCGACTTTTCGGAAATTTCCGAGAAAGCCTGGTGCTGACGACGCTCCGATGTTCCGCAGTTTTTCACTCGGGTCTTGCAGCTAATACTGTGATACAGCATCAGGAAGTTCAGTTATTTCAATTGCCCATCCAACAACACTGCCTTGGACCTTGTAGACCGATTTACACCATTTCAGAATTTGGTTGAAATCGGTTGCATCGCTCAGGCGATTTCGTTTTTTAAAGTATAAATAACTAGGATTGTCACCCCAATTTTTTTGTTCTGCTCCCACATCACGGTGCTCATTTTTCAGATTTCTGTCTGCTAAACTTCTTCTAAAAATTCACTATTTTCTTCTTTTCCGTCTTTTCAATCACTATCTCTTCCATTTTCCATTTCGCCCCGTTCGCTTCTTTTTTATAAAACTTATCGCCCGACAGACTTATTTACCCCATCGGAATTTAGGTGGGCAGGGAGGGGGCAAAGTGTATAAAACCGCACGATTTCATGATGTTTTCGTTTATTTTATTTTCACTTTGATTTTTTATTGTGTTTTTAATCGAGTTGCGACATCAACACGTGGAACCTCGCCCACTTTTTTCACGCACAAATTAAAAATGCACTAAAGTGTAATCTTCGCGTGCAAAAAAAGGTTGTCCCAACTCGATTGAAAACACAATGTGTCCCTCAAGTTTGTGTTTTAACTTTAACTGCGCCCAGGGCCAAACGTTTTGGAAGCGTGGGGCTAGATTTTTTGGAAAAAGTTTTTCGCTGCGAGACCTGCGGAACATAGGAGCGTTGTAGCTGAATTTCCCTCGTGAACACATAATATATATTTTTCAAGTTTTCTTTTCTTCCTTTTCTCTGATGCATCCAAAAGCTTTTAACCAAAATATTAAACAAAAACAATCATTTTTCTTTTTCACACAAATTGATTCACGGCGTGTCCCGGACTACGATTTTCAAAACTTTTGAGATCAAATTTTCGTGGTGTCATTTCTCGCGTCTCTGCGTCTCCATTTTCGCACGCGTTCATTTAGTTCACATGGGATGGTCTGATGAGTCCCCGGGCGTTCGCGCTGAGACCTGGTTCATTTCATATTACTGCGTCGCGAAAAGCAGTCAGAGCGGAGCGCTGTGGTCTCGCCGCGAAAAGTGGTGGTCACAGCCGAGTCACAGCAGCGTCGCGCACCTTGCCACAGCAGCGTCGCGCGCTCTGCTCTGACAGGTTTTCGCGACGCAGTAATAGCTCCTGCTTTGGGATTAACGACGAGTCGAGAAATTCTGGTCTGAAATTCTAGAGCTGTATTAAATCGAATACTGCGAAACAGTGAAAAACTGCGGAACATCAAGGCGTCGTAAGTCTCACTTAATTGTTAACAGACAGTGTCTTGTCCATCGACTACCGTAACCTTTTAGACCACACATTTTTTAAACCGCTGGTCCGGTTTTGTCAGGAACTCCAAATTCCGAATAGGGGGAAAAATAATCTATTATCCGCCTGCAAAAATGGTCAAACGCGCTCCGCTGAACTCAACGCTATGCAGTTGCCTTGGGCAAGTCATCCACCCAAAACTCCTTTATTATCGGCCTACACGTATCAGCGCCACGGCACTCTGTCTAGACCGCCATATACGCTGTTGAGCGCCACAAATAATATTAAAATAAAAGTAGTTTAAGCTCACGTGAGTTCACGCGATTTAGTGCCACGTGAATATTATTTATTTTGAGCGGCCCCATTGGTCATTTAGTTCTTGTTTCTGTTTCGCTTTGGTTGTTTTCTTCCTCTTTGCGGTGTTATTTTTTTTGTATATAAACTCTTCGTTATAATCCGTCTTTGTCTATATATTTTATTAGGAACCCGGCCGTTTTGAATAAAACGGGCCAACTATGCGATTTTCATTTTGGTCTCCAAATTATTTTATTTCAAGTTGAATTTGTATGTGAAATGAAATAATTTGGAAACCAAAATGAAAATCGTATAGATTTGAGTTCAGCGGAGCGCGTTTGACCAATTTAGCAGGCCGACAGTATACATTTTTACTTAAAACATCACATTTTCTGCTAGAGACTGGAGGCATGAAAAAAACTGACAAGAAAGAGCAAGCAACATTTTATGGATATTCATAGGAGAAAAAACCAAAAAAAAAACTTTTTTTTTTCCTATTCGTAGATGTAAGAAAACATTAAACAATGTCAAAAAACTTTAAAAATGTTTAAAAATGTCGAAAAACTATTGTGTTTTCAATCGACTTGCGACATGAGAACGCGAGACTCCGCCCACTTTTTTGTGCGCGACCACGCGAACACAGTGATATTTAAAGAGACGCAGACAGGTAGCGCACAAATAAGTGGGCCGAGTCTCGCGTTCTCATGTCGCAAGTCGATTGAAAACACAATAATCCTATGAATAGGTCCATTAGGAAAGTTGGCGAAAAACATTTTGCGCAGGCCTTGCATAAAGCATGCGCGATTTGCAAAAAGGGGATGTGTCGCTTGCTCATCGTTATTTGGGTTACTGTATTTTTTGATGTGCGGCTCGCTGTTTTTTTTTCGGCCCGAACTATTGTGTTTTCAATCGAGTTGCAACGTCAAAAGGTCCACTTTTTTTTCGCGCAAAAATTCAAAATGCACTAAAATTTAATGTTCGCGTGAAAAAAAGTGGGCGGAGTTTGACCTCTTGACGTCGCAACTCGATTGAGAACACAATAACTTAACTATTTCTTTTAGACGCACCACGACCTGGATATTATTCATTAAATTTGCAGAAATGATCACTCTAAACAGTGGCTATAGAATGCCGTTGGTTGGAATGAGCACTTCTCTAAAAGATCCCCGTGCGCATTTTGATGGATATCAAGAAATTGTGGGAAGCGCTGTGGCCATGGCAATCAATATGGGTTACCGAAATATTGACACTTCCCAAGTAGATCTGAATTTGAAAGTTGTCGGAGAACAGATTAGAAAACAAAATGTGCATGTAGGTATTTTAAAAAAGTCTTGTGTAAAAGTATACAACGTTTTATTCAGAGGCGTGACTTATTTATTGTTTCAAAAGTATGGAACACTCATCATTCGAAAGAAAAATGCCATGAAGCAATTGATTCGATTCTGAAAGATTTACAGTTGGATTACCTGGATATGATGTTGATCAACTTTCCGCATGGATTTGTGGAAGATTTCACTCCATCGGATGATCAAACTGACTTTCAAAGTGTGGAAATTGCGAGAATGTTTCCAACAGACGGGGAAAATATTCTCTATTCGGATGTTGATTACCTGGAAACATGGGAAGCACTGGAAGAAGCTGTTGAACAAGGGAAGATTCGCTCAATCGGTCTATGTCAGTTTTCACTTGAGCAGATTCAACGTGTCTGGAATGCGGCAAAAATCAAGCCTTCTTTGGTCAAAGTTCCATTGAGTTTATATCACCAACAGTTCAAAATTCGCGATTTTTGCGCCGAAAAGGGAATCGTGGTTGGCGCGTACAATATTTTTGGATGTACAAAGTTTGATCCGAAAAGGAACGGGAAGTTTTCACAATCAAAAATGATTCTTTTTGAAGAAAGAATTGTTATTGAAGTGGTTAAGCAACTTAAGGAAGTTTGTGATATGCCAGTTTGATATTTAACTTTAAATTGCTATCCCAGAATCCTGTTCACGTAATTATGCGATGGTTCATAGACAGTAAAATTTGTTTCAACGTTAATTCATTCAAGAGAAGTAAGAGCTTTATTAGCAAACCACGTGGAATTAATTAAGTAATTGAAACTAATTCACAGATGCCATGTATAGTACATTGAAAGTTTTTAACTTAAAATTGACGGAATCACAGTTGGGAAGATTCGAATTATTGCACAAAGGAGAACCCGAAGAGATTGAACCGTTTTGGACGACTAACAGAGTCAAGAAAAGTAAACAACAGCCAGGTATTATTTCTAACCGATAATGGAAAGGTGGCATTTTTCAGAGGTTTCGCCAATTTCGAACAGCCTTTCGCTGAGAAATGGACACGAAATGCCTTCTCTTGGAATTTCCACGTGGAGAAATTTCAAAAAGCTGAACGAATTCGGATGGCACATTGAGAATGTTTATAGTTCAATATCTACAGCGCTTGAAAACGGATATCGACACGTCGATTGTGGGCAAGTTAATATGAATCTTTTGCACATTGGAAGGGCGATCATGAGAGGCTATCGTAAAATTTACAACGTCAGTTTTAAACGAATGTTTTCCACAAGTTTTTTTTTTAGCGCGAAGATTTATTCATCTCGGCAAAGGTCTGGAATACGTTCCACACAAAAAAACGATGTCACCAAGCTTTAAAAGTCATGACAAAAGAATTAAAAGCGAATTACATTGACTTGGCACTTATTCATTGGCCGCAAGGATTCGCAGAGAATCATGAAGCGGTCATTTCCGATAAAAGTGAGGTCGAATATTTGGAAGTGTGTGAAATGTTTCCGAATGACGGAACTCAGTTTATCCATTCTGATGTTGACTACTTGGAAACGTGGGAAGCACTTGAAGAAGCTGTTGAAAGCGGAACAGTCCGATCGATTGGGCTTTCTAATTTTACGGAAGAGCAAGTGAGAAGAGTCTGGGATTCTGCAAACATTAAACCAACGGTTCTACAAATCGAGGTGACTCCATATGTCACACAAAAGAATCTTCGGGATTTCTGCAAAAAGAAAAGTATTGTTGTGAGCACTCTACCACCGCTGAGCGACTCTGCTCTTTTCAAAGATGCCATTATTTTAAATATCAGCAAGCAAATAGGAAAGGTGGTTTTCATTAATTTCTAATATTCTCCAATTATTATTTTCTATTTTTCAGACACCATTTCAAGTTCTTCTTCGTTGGCTCATTCAGAATGAAATCGCAGTTCTGCCTAAATCGTACGACGAATCCGAGCAAACCGAAAACATTGAATTGTTTGATTTCGAATTATCTGAGCAGCAAATGGAACAAATTGATACGCTCGATGAAAATAATTGCAATGATGTATGCATTGAGCCATCGAGTCAACCCGCTTGGCCGTTCCATGATAAAGTTATCACAACTCGACCACACCTTAGTAAGCCATGCCAAGCCCCGTACAATTTAATTAATTCAATTATTCAGTTCCAAGGGTAAATAACATCCCGATGATCGGAATTTCGACGTGGAATGATGAAAATGACTTGAATTTGAGTCATAATGCTTTGCACATGGCCCTCAAACTTGGTATTCGCCTTTTTAACTGCTCTACTTCGGCTACTAACCAGTTGTGGATGGGAACATTTTTGAATTCAGTGGAAGAAGTGAAGGTTTGGTAATTAGAACATTTAGAACTCTT
This sequence comes from Caenorhabditis japonica, assembly GCA_963572235.1. Taxonomy (NCBI): domain Eukaryota; kingdom Metazoa; phylum Nematoda; class Chromadorea; order Rhabditida; family Rhabditidae; genus Caenorhabditis; species Caenorhabditis japonica. The sequence continues at coordinate 15,802,808 of OY754343.1, read as the reverse complement.
CAACGTTTGCAAAATATTCAGCGAAAACATTTGTTTATAACTGCACGGATGACCCACGTGTACATTAATAAGCACGCATGTCGCGAAGAGCTAGACATTATTGAGCGTAATTTGAACAGCAAATACATTGATCTAGTAGTAATGCAATGGCTTCGCGAAAATGAAACATACCTTCTTCCCGAAAATTTTTCGAAAATAGATTTTATGGAAACGTGGACAGCACTGACGGAAAAATGCCGAATGGCGAATGTTAAGGAGATTGGATTGTGCAATTTCAACATAGATCAACTAGAAACGATCTGGAATTCTCCATTATCAATCAAACCGAGCGTTGTTCAAGTGGAAATTAGTCCGTACATTGCTCAGAAAAAGATGCGGGAGTACTGTAAAGACAAGGGAATCATTGTGATGGGATACGCTCCATTCGGTGGAAATGTTCTTGACGATCCAATTATTATGGACATTGCTGATCAAGTTGGAAAAGTAAGAATATCTAATGCCGCGTTCAAAGTTGCGTAAACACCTGTTATTTCTGGAGGTTTTTGTGCCCTTTTTGGACTGCAGAAAAAATATGATTCCAGGAATTGTTTAAACTATGGACGCGGCATAAAATTGACTCAGGTAGAAGTTTTAATAGATTTCAGTCCCGGGAACTAGTAATTCTCAGATGGTATATCGAGAACGAAGTTATCATCATGTTGCAGCCTTGCGATTCTCGTTTGTTTTTTTCCCCCAATTATGTTGAACCATTCGATTTTGAGTTTTCAGGAGAGCTGACTGATAGTCTTGACGTTTTCAATTTCCGCCTAACGCAAGACCATATGCAGTCGATCGAGATATTGAACAAGGAAAGAAGCAGTTTTGAATTTGATTTAGTTACGGATCAGTTTTCTAGTTTCCGGTTCTATGAACATAAACAATACGAATTGTTCACAATCGCACTAAATAATGGCTATGAAATCCCTGTTCTTGGATTTGCCACGTGGCGACAACCGGAAGAGTTTGTAGACTGCAGAAAAGAGTTCTCTTTGATCCAGGACGCGCTCTTTTATGGATGCCGACACATCGATATCGCTACTGTTGATAAGAATACGCGCTGTATACGTTCGGGTTTTAAAAACATTTGCCGAGACGGCTATATCAAGGTATCTATTTTCTATGTGAACATTGAAACGTGAAGCTCATTTTAGAGAGAAGAAGTATTTTTTAGTGCTAAAATCTGGAACACATCGCATTCAACTGAAAAATGCAGACAAGAGATTGAACGCGTCTTGTGGAACTTGAAAATTGATTTCGTAGATCAAATGTTGATTCATTGGCCTCAAGGATACGAGGAAACTGGTAAAATGTTTCCTGGTAAATACTCGGATGTCGATTATTTGGAAACGTGGAAAGAAATGGAATCCGCAGTGAAAGAGGGGAAAATTCGCTCGATCGGACTGTGCAACTTTAACACAAAACAAATCCAGAGAGTGTGGGATGCCGCTGAAATCAAACCATCAGTGGTTCAGATCGAAATGAATCCATATTTGACACAAACAAAAATTCGCGAATTTTGTAAAGAAAAAGGAATCGTGGTCTCGTCCTACGCTCCATTCGGAGGTGACCCTACTAGTCAAAATTACGCGATTTGTGATGACCCAGTTATCTTACAAATCAGTAACGAATTGAATCAGGTGTCTGGTATTTTAACATCATTCATTGATTTTTTTTTGTTTCCAGAAACCAAAACACGTGATTCTTCGCTGGTTCGTCCAGAAAGGAGTTGTGGCTCTACCGAAATTAACTCATGGTAACTAGTAGGGGTGGAACCAAAAAAAACCTTTTTGATGTTTTTTTTAATGATAACGCGCGGGAAACAATACTTATTGTGTTTTCAATTGAGTTACATCATCGAAAAATGAAACCCCGCCCACTTTTTACGCGAATACTACATTTTTAGTGCAATTTTCATTTTTGCTTGAAAGAAATTGGGCGGCGTGTCATTTTTTCATGATGCAACTCGATTGAGAACGAAATATTTCAGAGCGCTGCAAAATCGCTCCATTACACGGTGATTCTTTTTCTACCGGCCACGCATTTCTAGTCCCCCGATCTCAAGTATTTCCTCTCTCCCCCTCGCACTCTCACTATCTCATCACATGGAGTAGGCGGAGTTGCCTCCCTTTTTGCAAAATGCGGCAATAAAGTTTGCGGAAATGAGTTTGGCCACCACGGAAAACCAGTTTCATTTGAAATTGTACGTATAAAAACGAGCGAATTCAGTTTTCAAATATGCGCCCTAATGAGATCTAGTAACGTGGCAGACAACTTTTTGGTGAGACGTCATTTAAAAAATCGCGACAAGAAAAACCTAATCGGGGGGCTAGAAATGCGTGGCCGACAGTAAAAGAAACACCGTGCATTTGAAATTGTACGTAAAAAAGCAGACAAATTCCGGCTTTAAATATGCGCCATAATGAGAGGAAGTAACCTGACAAACAACTTCTCGATCCGAAGTCATTTAGAAAATCGCGACAGAAAAACCTAATCGGTGGACGAGAATTGTGTGCTCGGTAGTAAAATAATCACCGTGCATTAGAACAACCAAAGAGACGGCTGTGTAAGCGGCGAGAAAGTGCAGAAAATTGAGAGAGCGTCGCCGATGTTTTGCTCTCTCTTCTCTGAATCTTACTCCAAATGCATGCGCAATTCACTTTGTGATTGGAGCGAATTTTTTCAGACGAGATGCGTTATATATTGGATCCCCTCAATTTCAATTTGACGGCGGAACACGTTGAAAAAATTGACGGCCTAGACAGGGGATTACGAACATGGAACATTGACATGAATGATGAAGATCATCCACATTGGCCGTTTCACGAAGAATGACTGTATACTTGTTTTATTGTAATTTTATTTGTTGTGTCATTGGTTTTCTTATCATTCTAATAAAACTTTATCTGAAATACTAGAGAAATGGTCGGAATTTCATTGCAAAGCTTGGCGGAAATCCAATTAATCAGCGAATTGCTCGCCATGAGACTGTTACACACTCTAAACGATTCCAGAGGTAAATTTAACAAAATAAAATTAATATTTTCGGCCCGCCAAAATGGTCAAATCGCTATTGTTGATAGGAATTCGCGCTGTATAAATACGTTCTCCAATAATATACAGTATCCCAAGTACTGTAGATTGCTGACAAGTATGCATACACCGATTGTGGCGCGACCCATTTTACGACATCTCACGTACTAGGGAATACGTAATAGAGTTGAGAATCAGATTTAGACTGTTGGAAACGTCTTTCAATCTACAAAAGGAAGAAGTTCCTAAAAGAAAAGAATGGGCTGCGGTAGTGCGTCAATTCGATGGCTATTAGCTAATAATTTCCTGAGTCCTGAAAAGATCCTATTTTTCCTATTTTCGATGACGTTGCGGAATTCCTCTTATGCCGCGTTCTATATAACAACTGTAAGTTCAAAAACTTCCTGACATCATGTTTTATTACAATTCAAAGTTTCACAAAAAATCTCGCAAAACCTTTTTCAGCTATTTATAGTTTTATTCAAAAAATAAAAGATACTGGACATTCCACAAGAATAAAGAATCTTAGGAAAAAAAGGACAGAAAATCATAATTGAATAAGAGCGCCCCCTAAGCAACAGCCCAAACGCCTCTACTCTTACACTATTTATTACGTGGGACAAAGCCCAAAAGCGTTAATACAATACGGGAACAATCTAACGGGGCGGCAAAAGAGGGGGAACAAGCATAAAAGATGGGACGAGCAAAACGAAGGTACGGGGCGGTAAAAGAACCTCACGAATGAGGGAAAACGGGCTATTTATAGGGAAATCTTGACCGCGGTCCCGCGTCAAGATTTCGCGCTAAAGTTGTCGGTCAGGCGATGGAGTAGGTGATGGCGAGAGAGTCCAGAGGTGCGCGAGAGCGCACTCGCATCGAGTCGTCGATGGGAGAGAGAGAGAGTGAGTCCGGCGGGAGACGCAGAGAGCGGGTCGGTGCGATAATCGATAATGGGGCGAACGGATGGAGTGTTCGAGAAGGTTTCAGGGCTAGGCGAGCCTAGACCTTACACCTCCCCCCTTTTTCTTCGGATCGACCCTGATCCTCTTGTACTCGAAGGTCCGGGGCGGCGGTAAGCCTTACTTGTGGTCCTTCTCGAGTTGGTTGTGTGGGTTTTCTCTGACGTCGTGACGCATGTCCTTGGGGATCCGAGTCCGGGTGAAGTGTGGACTGTGATGCGGATCCTGATGACGGAATTGTGGACGTGCGTCGATCTCTCTCTCTCTTGGCAGATGTTGTGTTCTCGGTGGACTCCTCGCTCGGTGGATGGTGACCGGCCCTGGTGTGGTTGCTGATTCGCTCGTACTTTTCGGTTGCTCGTGGGGAATGGGGTCTGGAAAATAAAACTATAAATGTGTTAATAAAAAGGAGGGGAAATGGGGGAGAAGGGAAAAATAAAAAGGGGATGGAAGGGGTAAAGAAACAAAAATATTAAAAATTCAAACAAACGGTAATCCTTTGCGGCTGCTATCTAGTCGTGGTCCATTGGCTCGTCCTCGATCTCCTCGGCAGCTGGTGGAGGTGGCGGTGATGGTGCTCTTGTCCGTCTTCTGATCGCCAAGATGGTGCGGATGCGATCCTCCGTGAGTGAATGACGGGCGGGCTGCTTGCTCAGGATGGCTTTCCACGGACGTGTGGCTTCGGCGGCTTTGTGGTTGATCGTCAGGATGAGGATTTTCTTGGCTCGCGAGAGTGCAACGTTCACTCTCGAGGCGTCGCGGGCAAAAGGCGTTGGCTCCTTCGGACGGGTGGTGAGCACGATGGTGCAGTCGAACTCCTTGCCCTGTGAGGCGTCCGCTGTTCCTGTGTAGGCTCTGGTGGCTTCGAGCTTTGACGCCATGAGGGAGCACTGGTCTTTGTAGAGGCAGATGACGCCCACCGACTGGAACGACCGTGAGTTGAGTGCGCGGAGTGCGAGGGCCACGGCGATGTCCGCTTCGGCGTAGTTGCGGTGTCCTTGCTCCGATGATGTTTCCGGGGAAACCAGGTCGATGGTGTATAGTCCGTCCTCTTGGCCGATTCCGAGCTCGTTGGCGAGGCCCGATGGTGGTTCTTCGGGTCTGGGCTCCAAACGTTTTCCGTAGAAGACGGTGGACAGCAATCTGGTGAGGGTTGGCGGACAGCGGAAGACTCGGCTGAGCTCGGTGTTCGGGAGTAGTCCGTTGGTGACGCTGGCTGCCAACACCGATGTGACTCCCAGAGTTCGTAGCTTCGCCGGCAGGTCCTGTGGGCAGAAAGGCGGGAGTTGCTTTGGGTCTCCGATGATGACGAGACGGCTCCACGGGAATGTGTTGGCGATGTTGACGAACACGTGGCGGGGTACTTGACTGGCTTCCTCCACGACTACCATTTTGACTTGGTTGGCGAATCCTTTCCAATCTCCTCGGGCGAACGAATCTATGATGGCTGCGGTGGTGCCGAAAAGGATCCTGGTTCCGTGGATTTCGCGGATGCACTGGCCCATCGGTTTTGGCTGGAAGCTCTCTTTGCTGACGTTGAAGTGTCGGCGGAGTGATATGTTGTTCAGCTCCTTCGGCTCGCACCTTCCGTGGTACAGGGATCGGGCGTAAAAGAGTGCCGAGAGCACCAGAGAGTCGGTGACCTGTCCGCGTGGGTGCCTCTTGTCGTGTTCTTGAACGTGTTTCCAGAAGAGTGCGCCTATGACCTCTGGTGAGTCATATTCCGTTCGTAGTGCCGGGTCGATTTGTGATCGGTTCCTGGCTGAGATCAATCGGAGAGCTGGTGCCTTCTGGAGCGGGTCGTGCTCGACGAAACACGAGTAGGCGGCGTGTGCGGCGGCGTTCGTAGGCGTGAAGATCAGCTGGAGCGGCTTCGCCTCTTCGTGCTGCAGAGCGGCCTTCATCGTTGCGTACGTCGTGGTGTATGTCTTCCCGGTGCCAAAACTTGCGTCGCATGTGAAGGCCGGGATGGACTGGTCCATGTACCACGCGACGAATCTCGCCTGGTCGTCTGTTAGCTCCAGACCGCGTTCCGTGGTGATCGGTGTGACGGGTGTTGACGGCTGCTCGAGTGGGACGCCTCCGAACAGCGCTGGAAGGTAGTGGTAGGCTGGGTGTATGGAGCAGAGTCGAGTCGGCTTGTTTACTGCTGGGAAGTTCCACAAGTCGTGCAGGTTGTAGTCGGGTGGCTGCGTCATGAAGACTTCCTGGTCCAATAGGAACGACAGGTTCGATCCTGACAGTGATCTTGCTGAGATGAGGAGTTGGTTCCCAGCTTGGTCCATGGAGAGGACCTTGCAGTGGTAAGTTTCGGCTGCGGCTGTCTCGATGTCGAACGTCGTGTCTCGTGTCCAAGCCGTTGGTGTTGGTCGGGTCGCTGGGTGCTGCAGGTAGAACTTGATAATAGTTCCTCGTGGATGCGGGATGACGGCATGTATAGTGACCGTGTAGTGTCGCGTGTCCATGAACTTTTGGTTTGCGGCGAGGGCGGCTGACAGTGCGAGACGTCCGGATAGCAGAAGCGCTTTCATCGCCCTGGAGTTTGTGACGTCGAGGGTCCCGAACGGATTCGTCGCAACTTCCAGTAGATCGGCTCTGTCTCCGTCGAGTGTGTCGATCTTCAGCAGCACTGGCTGGTGTATGTGCTTGACGGATACCGGGGCCGTTATTCTGACCACGTGGTTCTTCGGAGCTCCTTTTCCGATGGTTCGCAAAAGAGAGCCTGGGTGGACTTGTGGGGTGAATACCGTGGCGCTGTAGAAGGTTTCCAGTGGAAGATCGTTGGGCGGGTTGCAGAATCTTGCTGGCACCTTGATGGGGATCGTGAAATCCGTGGCGTAGAGAATGCGTTGTGGTTTCCGCGGCTTAACTTTCGTCATGTAGGCCGTCACGTTGTGGGAGACGGTGCGCTTGACGAGCGAGTATTTGCGGATTGTCCAAAAACGATGCTTCTCTTCTTTGGTGGCTTCTTCGTGCTTGCGGACGAAATTGTCCGACGTTGTTTCGGGGATTCTTCCGAGCTCGGTGACGATGAGCAGGTCGCCCACAAAAAATTTGTCGACGTCGTGGTACCGCTGCGTGGTCCTTTCCTCGGCGTACTTCGCGTTGAGATGGATGTAGAGCAAATCCGGCCTGTCGGCGGCAACGAGCTCTCGGTGGATCGGTGTGAGGAGCGCACTGGTTACTCTGTGGTCGATGATGGAGTAGAGCGCGAAGGGGACTTCCGGAGCGATGAACACGCCGTCGAGCTGGACTTCTGGTGGCGCGAGCGTTGGCATGGGTTGGGCTGTCAGCGGCTGGAACCAGTTTCGCGAGGCCATGCGGAACCTGTGGAGATCTGAGAGTCTGACACAAGCGGCGATTCTTAGTGCTGTGTCTTTCGGCAATTCCTCGTCGTCGAACGGGGCGTAATGCGTGTGGAACGGGTGTCTCTCCTGTTGCGGCGGGATGGGCACTCCTTCCTGGACGTCCGGGACCGGGTAATCGATATCCACGGGGTTGTTGACTTCGGGTTCGTCGTCAGACTCGAGTTTCTGTGGATCAACGTACTCTTCCTGGTCGGATACGTCGACCTCTAGGTCGTCGGAGCTGTAATCGTCGGGTGGAGGCCCAACTATGGTTGGTGGTGTATAGACTGGTATGGTTTCGCTTGCAGAAGAAGTAAAATCCTCGCTTGGCTCGGCCCGGTTGGAAGACGCGGGGGGCGAGGATCGGGGGGAGACAATGTCTCCGCCTTTTCCTGCCTGGCCCGCGTTCCCTCCCGGAGCCGCGATGGTGCCGTGCGAGGTTACCTGTGTGTCCTGCGTTGGCTCTGGAGAATCCGGTGGCTTGGCCTCCTTCTGCCTCTTCGGTGCTGGCGACATTTTGAATCGGCGGCGTTCCTCTTCTGAAAAAAAAACGTGAATATTAGTAAGAGGAAACAGTATAATTTCTGCGGTCTTCGATTTTTTTTTTTTTTTGGGACAAAATTGAAGTTATTGGGAGGTTCGGCAACTTTCTCGATTCTTATGGCCGATGAAGTTGGCAAATGTGGGTGCCGAAACCCCCAAACGCAGAAATTTTCATACCTGCGGTCCGAATTATTCGTTGGAGCAGCAAAAATTTAGTAGGAATTGGAGAAATGACGCAAAAATTGTTTTGTTTTGGGACCGCGCATGCGCTACAGTAGTCTGCGGTCGCGGTCGTGGCGAGACCACATGGCTGTTGGCAGCGCATGTTCCTTTAAACGGATTTAATTTTGCGTGTTTTTCTGCGATTTTACACGAAAACTTGTGAGTGTCGGAAGAATTTAAGATAGTTTGAGATATTTTTGGGAAAATAAAATCTTCAAACTTTTTCTAAAAATCTTGACAGGCGTTTTCGTGTTCCGGAACTGTTGGATTTTCTTGCAACGTGGCTTGGCGTCTGGATTGAATACTGCTCTTCGGCTGCGTTCTCTTCTCACGCTGTCCCATTGGCAAAACGACTCCTCCAATGTGAAAACTGGCTCTCTTATAGTCAAGCAGGAAGTTGGGAAGTTGCGACAGAAGGTCATTACCAATAATGAACGTGTAACCCATCGGTCCGGATGGCGTGCAACTTCCTTGCGTGAAATGTGTTTGCTGCGTGACTTGATGAGGGCCGATTTGGAACGTGATGGGCGCTGTTCCTATCATTCGCACTGCGTTTCCGCCAAGACCGATGGCTGTTTGGGACTTCGGTGCGTTCAGCGGGGCGTCGCAAAACAAATCGACGGAAGTTTCGCTGGTCACTGTGATGTTTGCTCCGGTGTCGATAAGCGCGTGACAAGGATGTCCGTTGGCTGTTATCGGGATCTGCGCTGTGATGAACGAAGTTTTTGTATGACTCACTGTTTTTGGCGGCTCCGGGTTCTCGTTGTTCGTGGCAAAAACGTTTACGCTGGGTGACGGTGATTCCGATGGTGTTTCTTCCATATGGTAAGCATGAAGGCGCCATTTGATGTCTTTCAGCTGATTGGCTTGCATTTTGATCGTGTGGGCCTGCTGTTCAACAAGTGCGCGAGTTTCCTCGTCCGATGACGGCGGTTGCTGACGGATTTGTTCGGATGGTGAAGCATGGAGTGCTTTCACTGTGAACTGCTGGTGATTGTCCACTGGATTCCTCGGCGGTCTTCTGTCGTGGTTGTCGGCAGAGGCTGCACCAGGCGGCGCGATTTGGGGATCATCGACGCTATTTCTAAAAATCCCTCTGCTTATGTCTTCTTTCCTTGTTTGGCATTCGAACCGGTAGTGACCTGGCCTCATGCAGTACCAACACTCGAGGACGCGAAATTGGCTGTGTCTCTGATTCTGGTCGCGATTGAAACTTCGATTCGCACTGGCCCTGTATCCTTGGTATGAACTGTTGTATTGGGTTCTCCTGGGAGTCCCCTGCTGTTGGAACTGACCTTGTCCGCGCGGTGCGAAACTGGCTACCATTGGGTATCCTTCCTCGTTGTCGTAATCGTACAATTCGCGGTGTTGCTGGACGGCCTGGGCGAAAACTTCGGCTGTTCTGGGGCGATTTGCCACGGCGGTGGCGTTGGCTTTATCTTTTCGTTCCTTGTCCAGAAGCGCCTTCTCGAAAAATATGGCGTCTTTGTACACTTGCTCGAATTCGGACGATTTGGCCGTCGTGACGAAGAAACGAATTTCCGGCTGCAAACCTTCAAGAAAAGCTTGCTTACCTACGCGGATTACTTCTGCTCGGTTGGCTCCTGTCTGTGCCTCTCTCATCAGCTTGCGGACGCGTTGGTAAAAATCTTGGACGGGTTCCTGTGCGTATTGGAAACACGCTTTGATGGCTTCGAGCCGGTACTGCGTGCTGTACTGATCTTCGTATTGTGCACGGAGTGCATCGATGATGTCGTCGGAGGAGGCGTCTGGGTTCCGCTCGAGGACTTCTTCAGCTGTGTCACGTGCAAAATCTGTGAGCACTGTGAGCAAATGATTTCTCACCTCATTATCGTCCGGATCTCTGGTAAGTCTCACGTGGTCCTTGAAATTTCGCACGAACGTGTGGAAATTCTCTTTATTGGTGCCGGAAAATATGGGGACCGTGGCGGCTGACTTCATCGTGAACACGTTGATTCGTGGCTGCTGGCTTGCTGACATCGAACGGGTAATTCGGCGTGATGGGCTCATCGACCGTGTCGATCTTCTTCTGCTGCTGGTTGTCGTCTGGATATCGCCAGTGCTTGGCTGCGTGATCACCAAAATTCCTGGCGGCTGGCCTTCATTGACGCCGTCAGCGTCGGGCTGAATTTCGGCTTGCTGCTCATTATCGATCGGTTGACCGAGCTTGGCAGGAACGCTCTTTTCTTGCTTTTTCTTCTCATAATCACTCTTCTCTTGCATATTTCTTTCTTCTTCTTCTTCTTCTTCCTCTCTCGGATTCTCAATAATTCTTCTCATATCTTCGCACTTCTTTTTGTTTTTGTCTGAAACTGATGGATTGGGTGGCGGCCCCTCCGTGGAGAGAGCCGTTGCGTGTAGAACGCGGGTTTCAGTTGCTTTCACAGGAAAAACTTGAGAGCTTGCCATCTGGTTGGCCATCTTCGTCCCCGGGGGAAGCTACGCTTCCGCCAGGTTCGAAGAGAGGGCTTCGCAGGAGCTGGCTTACTCTTTAAACTTTGAAATCCTTACCTTAGTCGCTTCACAATTGCCCGGGACGAAATGCTTTGTCGAAAAACGGCGTCGCATGACGGATTTGCTGGGTAGTCCATCTCGGACGACAAGAAAAACGACTGGATAAACTATTTTACCTGGAAAACGTCTGCGCGGGCAGACACATTAAAAACGAAAAAAAAACAATAAAATAAACTAAACTCACACACGGGCGGATGACGTTTCCCGGACAAACGGAGGGGGAGTGGGATTGCTCCGCACTCGTGGCTACAGGTGGTCGGGGGCTGTGGGCGCTCGTAAAGCACCCCCGACTCTTAACTCTCAAAAATACTCGGCTTCTTGCCGGACACTCTCTCTCTCACAGGACTAAGCCTAAAAATTACCAGGACGCTGCCTAAAAATATACTACCAGGACGCTGCCTAAAATATACTACCAGCCGAAGGCGCGACCTCCTCTGGGGGGACTTACCTGCACTCTTGCCACGAGCGACTTTTACGCGCCCTACCTAACGAGTTGCTACGCGAACCGCTCGGTCCGCTATTTAACGAGTCCGACCTGCGCATGTCGAGACTCGAGGGCGGCCGAGTGGACCCAACTAACTATGCGGTTCCTACTGCTAAAGCCTATTTAAAATAAAAATTCCCGAAAGAAAGGAGAGAGGGTGGGGATGCGCTTGGGGCTACCAGAGGGGTGGGTCTTTTGAGTTGGCGGACGGCTTGGTACCTAATGCCGAAGGCCAACTCACACGAAGCTGCTACCAATAAGAGCGCCCCCTAAGCAACAGCCCAAACGCCTCTACTCTTACACTATTTATTACGTGGGACAAAGCCCAAAAGCGTTAATACAATACGGGAACAATCTAACGGGGCGGCAAAAGAGGGGGAACAAGCATAAAAGATGGGACGAGCAAAACGAAGGTACGGGGCGGTAAAAGAACCTCACGAATGAGGGAAAACGGGCTATTTATAGGGAAATCTTGACCGCGGTCCCGCGTCAAGATTTCGCGCTAAAGTTGTCGGTCAGGCGATGGAGTAGGTGATGGCGAGAGAGTCCAGAGGTGCGCGAGAGCGCACTCGCATCGAGTCGTCGATGGGAGAGAGAGAGAGTGAGTCCGGCGGGAGACGCAGAGAGCGGGTCGGTGCGATAATCGATAATGGGGCGAACGGATGGAGTGTTCGAGAAGGTTTCAGGGCTAGGCGAGCCTAGACCTTACAATTGGATTATTAAAAGGGGCTTTACCAATCAATCGGATCGTCATTCCTTCTCATACATTGAAAAAGGAACGTGTGCCCGTTGAGTGATAAGGATTTTGAAGAGTCTTTGGATGAACCATAACTCATGCGTCAATATTGGCCTTTTTCAACTCCTTGGCATTGTATGACTAGATTTCCTCGTAAATCTTTCGAACAACCTATCCTCTCATGTCTAATGCTGTTTAATTCTGGTGAGCACGTCAGTCAATCAAGAGCTTGAATTATTCTGAAATCTAACCACGATGAAGTTCCAAGAAGCGTCAATGAAAGAAAATCAAGAAGGTTAGAATTTTTCCAAAAAGAATCAAAAAACGGGCCGGTTACAGAAGCAAACAATGTGAAATTTTAAATGGCCTGAATGATCTAAATTTTCAATGTTTTTAAAAAAGTTTTTTTGACATTTTTCCCCGGTTTTGTCTTCCCTGGTTTTGTTTTCCCCGGTTTTGTCAGGGTCTCTCCTCTCCAACCGGGCTACGGTGCGTTTCGTGTGCAATCTGTCGTCGCGGTGTTTGCACTATTCGTCGTTCGAATTGGACGTGGCACAGTGAATCTTTTACTACGTGCCGATGCGGATCCTAGGCCATTTTGAGAAATTTTCTCTTCCATGAAAGAAATCCTGGAGCTATTTTGAAAATGAAGGCCAAAATGAAAAATCGGCCCAATAAATATTGTTCTTCGTTTAATTTACTACCTTTAAAAAAAAAAGTTGGCTCAAATCGGTGCACTACCGGCTCTAGCAAATTTGTTAAAGGTGTCGCGGACTAGTAAAAAAATATCGAATTTTCTCTTCCATTTTCAGTTTTTTGTACTTTTCGGAAGAATAAAAGCCTAAATTAAAAATCGGCTCAATAATTATTTTTCTTCATTTAATTAGCTACGTTTTAAAAAAAAAGTTGGCCCGAAACGGGCTGCCACCGACCCCACAAGATTTGTTTAAGGTACGGCCTAAGTTTCGCCATTAGCTAATAGAGACCTGAAACTTGTCGCATGAGCTGTTTTCAACTGTAATTTATTTTTGCACGTTCTTTTAGATGTTTTTCCTTCGAATTGCATACAATTTGTTCGTAAAATTGCAGTTTATTCACCAGGTAATTCGAAAACGAAGCCAATGGAAAATCTGTGCCAGCCTTTTGCAACTAAATCCCGCCCATTTTTTCTCTGATTGGTGGACTTTTCGTCGAAGAAATTTTGGCTTGACGTAGTAAAAAATTCACTGTGCGTGGCAATTACGATTAAATGCTCCATTTTTACACTCCCAATTTATGATTTTTCATCGAAAAAATAAATTGCAATTTTCCAGAATGTGGTTACCAACAGTTTTTCTTATTGTCCTCGTGGGAACCCAACAAACGTTGGCGGATCGAGTTCTCGTTTTGGGAGAAACTAGCGCCATTAAGGAAACGCATTCGGTCTTCCTCAACTCTGTTAAAGGCGAGTTTTTCTTTTGTTTTATGCCTAAATTCAATATTTTGTAGAAAGAGGACACGATTTGACTATCCGCGCTGCCGATGATTCTCAGCTTGCTCTTTTTAAACACGGACAACTAATTTTCGACCATCTCTTCGTTCTTGCTCCAGGAGTTCAAGTTTTCGGAGGATCCCTCTCTCCAGCTGAGATCTCCAAGTTTGTCGACGCCGGAGGAAACGTGCTTGTCGCCGCTGGATCTAACATTGGTGATGCTCTTCGTGAGCTTGCAGTTGAGCACGGATTTGAATTTGATGAGTTTGGAACATCTGTTGTCGATCATTTTAACTACGATGTGAAGCTTGACGGTGGAGATCACACTACCATTGTGGTTAAGGATAATCAACTGATTAATTCTGAATTGATCGTTGGAAATTCTGCCAAGTTGAATCCAGTTCTGTTCAAGGGTGTAGGACTTTCTGCTGGAAAATTGAATAATTTGGCTTTGAAAATTGTAAAAGCGGACGGTACTGCCTACTCTCACGATCCAAAAGCTTCCCCGGTTAAGGTACTAGATGCATTTTGATTGTTATGTTTGTCACCGAAGACATTTTCAGAACCCTTCGCTCGCTGGATCTCGCACGCTTCTCGTCGGAGGACTCCAAGCCAGAAATAACGCCAGAATCGTCTTCTCTGGAAGTGTTGATCTTTTCTCTGACGCTTTCTTTGCTGCTCAAGTGAACCCATCGAACCCAATTGTTAAAGCAAAGGGAGTCGTTTCTGGAAATGCCGAATTCGCCGTTTCCATCTCCAAGTGGGTAATGAAGGAGAGCGGAGTTCTTCGTGTCAACTCAGTCAACCACCACAAAAAGGGAGAGACTGTTCCACCGGCTGAGGACTATTTTATCACTGATGACGTTGTTTACACCATTAATATCGAAGAATTGAAGAATGGAAAGTGGGTGCCATTCCAAGGAAAAGATGTCCAGTTGGAGTTTGTTCGTATCGATCCATTCGTCAGACAGACTATGAAGAATATCAATGGACGTCAGACGGCTGCTTTCAAGATTCCGGACGTCCTCGGAGTGTACAAATTCCTCGTTGATTACAGAAGAGTTGGATACACTCATGTTTATGATGTTCAGCAGGTATTTTATTGTTCTGGAATTCTTTAACCTTCTATTCATTTTTTCAGGTGTCGGTCCGCCCTTTGTGGCACACGCAATACGAGAGGTTTATCCGTTCTGCATATCCATACTACGCCTCTTCTTTCTCGATGATGTTCGGGCTCGTTCTCTTTTCCATCGTATATTTGTATCACAAAGACACTCCAGTGAAAGGAGCCAAGGTTTTGGAATCGGAAAAGAAGAAGAACTAAACGTTCGTTAAGAATTTTTTTTTTGTTTTGCCATCAAACTGGTTTAGCCCACAACTCTTCCACAATCTCTTGGTTAATAACGAAATTCCAAAGATTTCTTTTAATTTATTTATGTTTATTTTCCTATTGCTTTTAGGTGATTCAACTTCGCTTTCCTTCCCATTTTAACCCCCTTCTCTCTTCCAATCCCGAAAAAAACTTTAATTTATATTCGGATGTTTTGTCCTTGACTGGTTGTATTTTTCCCACTCTCAATGTTAAATTTTTGTTTTGTGATATATAATAAGGTATTTCCCTAGTCTTTTTCCTGCTCGAACGAATTTCATCTTGATTATTATCGGTTCAATATTTTTGCTGGATAGTATATGCTCCCGCGCAAGATGACACACCCACTCATATTTTTTAGACTGCGTTCATATGAAAAACCTGAGGGGCGGGCACTGGTTACTGTAGCCGGCAAGAATATTGAATTGATAATACCTTCGGAACCTGCGCAAGAAAAAACTTGGGTAAAATTACAGAAGTGCACCCCCGATATTACAGTTCAGGACCAGGCTTTCTCGGAAATTTCCGATTCCGGTTCCGAGACAAAATAATTCCGTTTCCGTCGGAAAAAAATATGTTTTTCTGTCGAAATTTGGTACAAAAAAATTTTTTTTTTTTTTTGGGAGAAAATTCGACCATGTCCGTGACACAAATTTCCTATTTAAAACACGAGTCTATTTACGTATCCTTCCTCAATTTTTTTTTAACTTTTTGTGGATAATTTAAGATTTATGGGTCTATTCAGGTTCATTTCCGATTTTTCCGATCGGAAATCGGAACGAGAATTTGAAATTTCGGAATTCCGACGGAAATTCGGAAATGAAAATGAAAAACTCGGAATTCCGTCGGAACATCGAAAGAGAAAATTACAAAATCGGAAATTTCCGACGGTACTCGGAAGAGAAATTTTCATTTCCGAGAAAGCCTGTTCAGGACCCCACGGGATACTCCCAGAAGAGAAAGTGTAAATTCAACGTGAATAGAAATATACGAAAATGAAATCCACGAAGTACTAAGTTTTGTGGAGCGCACTTGCTTTATTCACGAATGGACAATACATTTCTTCGTTTTTCGTGTTTTTTACGGAAGTTTACATCTATCAAGGCAATTTCTTGAATTTTCACCATTCGAATAACAATACTCTAAAAATGTTCATTTTTATTTATTCATGTCGACTGTAATATAAGACGTTTGAAACTACGGTGGAGAAAACGGGGAGCAATAATCTATATGATTGTGAGACAAAAAGCGGGAGGCGATGATGATTTCTCTGAAATTCTACACATTTATCAGTGGGAAAGGTAAAGGATGACTCTGTATTGGAAAACAATCGGATATTTACATTGAAGTTGATGAGCAAGAAGGAAAAGAATTGAAAAAAAACCAATGTAAAATGAGGCAAATAGAATACAACCAACTCCTAGCCTATGACAAAGTGCAGAGGGAGATATTGATTAAACATTTGAGGAAAAAATCACGAGAAAAAAGAATAACTGTGTACCTGAACCTATCCTAGTCGGATCCAGTCCAAAATTAAAAATTCAATTAAAAAAACACATCCTAACTAACTATTTGAATCTAACAGAAAACTAACAACAAGTCCATAAAATGATAAAAAAAAATAACAGAAAATCTCGAAAAATAAATCTGATCTGAAAAATAAAAAATAAACGAGGAAAGAAAAGGAACTAGACTAGAAATAGGGAAAAGAGGAACTCTAAATAGCTACAAACGCCTAGAAGTCGTCCCTACAAACAGTTGAGATTTTTTGTCTCGTTGAAATTTGACAAGCCCAGCAGCTGAAAAAACTACAATATTCCCCGATTGTTAATTTTAAATACCTCCTCAAAGACATCGTCATCAAGTCCGCAACTGAAATCGGTGGTCAAATCCATTCCGCACAGCGGATCGTTGAAGTTGTCCGGAAGATTGGCGGCCAAAATTCCGTCGAGTGTAGACGTCACTCCAGACGCTTCCTCTCCACCACAAAGAATCTCATCGTCTCCTCCGTTCAGTCCGAACAAATCTTCATCTTTGAACGTGTCAAACTCATCTTTCAAGAGGCTTTGTGCAGCAAGAGTGTCCTCGTCTTCTAGTTCAATTTTTACTTTCTGAAATTTTGGGAATATTGTATATTTAAACCAAAACTGTGTATCAGTAGAGTTTATCTAATATTGTGTTTTCAATCGACTTGCGACATGAAAACGCAAGTCTGCATTCACAAGTCTGTCTGCGTCTCTTCAAATATCACTGTGTTCGCGTGGTCGCGCACAAATAAGTGGGCGGAGTTTCGCGTTCTTATGTCGCAACTCGATTGAAAACACAACAGCTGCGCGGAAACTTTCCGATATATTTAGGTTTGTCTTGGAATAATCTGCAAAACGTAAAATTTACGGATCGACAGTTCGTAAAATCACGACGTGCTGGTCGGAACGTTATTGGCAATACGCTCCGCTGAGTGTCTGCGTCTCTCCGACGAGAGTTTGCTATTATCGGCCCGCCACGTCGGTCAAACGCGCTCCGCTGAACTCAATACTACGTGGATTTCATTTTGGTTTCCAAATTATTTTATTTCACGTTGAATTTACACGTAAAATGAAAAAATTTGGAAACCAAAATAAAATCCACGTAGTATTGAGTTCAGCGGAGCGCGTTTGACCATTTTGGCGGGTCGCCAATAGAAAACAACAATATCGTCGCACTCTGCTTGCCTGCGTCTCCTCTTCATATCAGTTTAACGAAGATAAGTGGCTGTGCAGCTAAATGCAGCCTACGATAGAAAAATGCGACCACGCTTAAATACATTAGACCAGAATTTTTTTTTCGGAAAAAAACCCGCGCAGTTTAAACTTTATTTTCCAACTTTCCGTCCAACACACCATGAAACTTGCGAATTTTATTCATCAGAAGAATTTTTATTGCAGTAAATAACTCCTAGAAAAAACGCTATTTTTGAATAGTTTCAGTAAAATCAACAAACTTTTATGGGGTCAGCTTTTTCAAGAATTATTTTTTGTTGCATGAAATAAGTAAGGAAACAATTTTCAAAAACTGAAAAAATAAATTGTCCTTACACTTTCATCATAGTCCTGCGGCACAACAATGTCTTGAAGTTGGCCGCCGTTAAAGCGTATGGGCACTGCCGTCTTCATGGTGATTGAGTCCAGCTCTGTCTGAAATCTTTCCGGTTGTCAGAACCTTTTCTTCAGAATTTCATCACTGCTTTACCTTTATATTCATTCCAAAACTTCTTTTTCCAGCCATAGGGGGCGCTTTCATCGTCATTGGTGTCACTGAAACAGATTTGTATTTTGTAAATATTTAGTTTCGACTTACCATAAGGATTCGGCATTTCAGATCCTCGATAGGCGCCATTGTAAGCGGCCATTTCACGGTGATATTGATCAAACCAGATTGGCATTTGTTCAATGAGCCCATTGTCACTGACCAGACGGAAACGACCGGAAGATCCAAGATATGCTGAAAATTGTTTTTCGTCAGTTTTGTGTGTGAGCTATTTATCAAAATTCACTCACTTCTTATGGTGTCCGTGTTGCTGAGCACTTCCATTCCCTCGTTGACCGCGTCGACTATATGTCCGATGCTGGAGAGCTGGAATTGAAATATATAATGGATGCTGGTGGGAAAAAAACCAAAAGCCTGGCTGTATCAAAAGCTACTTTTGATTTCTTTTTTTTTTGTTTTTTTTTAAATATTTCTTCTTCTTTCTTTTTAATTGCTCTTTCGTTCATTTCTTGCGAGTGCCCTGTGGCGCAGGCGACGCGAGTTCGAGTTTTTGTGTTGGTCTCGGGCGCTCAGTTCGCTTCCGCCATGCAGTTTGGAAACAGACACACCAAGAAACTCAGTTACAGACCCAAACTGTATTTTATATATAACTATACTCGGCGAATGCATCATCAGCTTCGCTCTACGGCACTTTTTAATTTTCAACAGTGTAGTGCGCCTTTTTTGAAGCGAAACATCAAATTTTAACTGCAACTCGTCGCGGATACGTCATTTTCCGTTGAAAAAAGGAATACAACTAGAATTCGAGTTAATCTTGCAAGTGCAACACGTTTTTACAAGAATTTTGCATTAGAGCGCGGTTGATGATGTATTCACCGACTATATCATCCTTCCAAACGTTGTCTGAAGCAGGGGTGGGGCCAAAAAAAAAAATGTATTTCGGGGATTTTTTGTGGAACTTTGGACTGCAAAAAACTCCTGATTTCAGGAATTTTTTAAACTTTGGACGCCGCATAATGCAGGTAACAAATTTTTGGCATTTTTTGTAGCGCCGCGGAGGGGACAAAAAGCGGGTTTTTGGACATTTGTTTTTGGACAAAAGCTGAGACCCTGACAAAACCGGGGAAGACAAAACCAGGGAAGACAAAACCGGGGAAAAAATGGACAAAACCGGGGAAGAGGCTCCGCCCCCTTTTGCAACTGCTGCACGATGTTTTGTACTGGAAGTGTTGAAAAAGTGCGCCGCAGACTTGCAACTTTTCCCCGGTTTTGTCCATTTTTTTCCCCGATTTTGTCTTCCCTGGTTTTGTCTTCCCCGGTTTCGTGGTTTTCCACGGTTTTGTCAGGGTCTCCAAAAGCTTAGTCGGTACTATCGGTTCAATATTCTTGCCGGCTACCATATGCTCCCGCGCAAGATTTATAATAGACGCAGACATGACGAGACGACACACCCGCTCACGTTTTTGAACTGCGTTCCGTTGAAAAACCTGAGTGGGCGGAGTTTCGTAACTGCTTATGGGCTTATTCTCGGAACCAGCAAAAAAAAAAAAAAACAAAAAATAGAAAAAACCAGCAAAAAATTCGGAGAATTCTCCAATCGGTCTGAAACTTTGAGAGATCATTTAAAAAATACTATCGGACATTCCCTGAAAGTTTCAGACCAAAATATTGATTTAAAAAATATCTTTATTTATGAAAATTTTCAAAATCGATATTTCGGTCTGAAATTTTTAATGATTTCCCAAAGTTTCAGACCGATTGGAGCATTCTCCGCAATTTCGCTGAATTTTTTGCTGATTTTTTTTATTTTTGCTGGTTCCGCGAATAACCCCATTACTGTAGCCGGCAAAAATATTGAATTGATAATATATCCTCCGAATTGACAAAAACTCTAATTTTTAACGAAAACTTGGAAAATTTCCATTTAACTGCCAGAAATACGCTTTTAAAGATTTTTTTTGGACCCCTGATTGGAATCAAAGCAGCCAGATACAAACTGGCAAAAAATTAAAAATATTTACTAAACGCCCACAAACCTCATTGGGCTCCAAAACCATTCTTGTATGATCGATTTCGTGGCCACTGTGATGCAAACAGCCTTCTATTTGAAGCTCGGATACAGTCGGATTCTGTTTTATCTTCAGATAAGCCATGCAATTCCTTCCACATTTTATCGAAGGTCGCGGCGGTCTCACGTACTTTTTATTAGGTCGTTCCTTCTGATCTCCACTTCTCGAGCACGTCAAATAGTGAACTTGTAGTCCACGTCCCCACTTTTTAGATCCAGAAGAGACGACAAACTCGACGGCGTGAGTTTCGCGAAGAGAATCGAGCCACGATTGGAGCATCTCACGATTGGCAAATGTTCGTTTCACAAGTGGAGCTTCAATTCCATGCGAATCATACATGTGGCGGAGAAGAAGTGGACGAGAATAGGCAAAAGTATCACATTCACTACATTTCACGCCCTTTGGCTTCGGTTGAACCAACTGAACCTTCATGGCTTCTCCCCCCGATTTGTCATACACCATAGTTTGCTGCTTCGAACCGTGTACCTGCATGTGTTTTCGCATAGACATCTCATTGGCACCGCGCCAAAAACAGTCTTGTTGAGGGCAATTGAATCGAGACGTTTGTAATCGATTCCGTTGCAACAGACTGTATCCTCCTGGCGGCGCTGTTGCTGCTGCTGGTGGTGGTGCTACTGCTGGTGGCGATGATTTTCGCGACGACATTGTCGTGACGAGTGGTCCAGAAGACTTGAGATATGGATCCGGAGACTCGGATTTTGGCGTTTTGTCAGAATTGAAGCCATCACCGGTGAGCTCATCGGCTCCTAAATCGGCGACTTCCTCGTCTACTTCTTCCTCAAAAACCACTTCGCCGCCCATTGACATGCACGCAGGAACTGTTGTAAAGTGCTGTTTAGGAGGTTCGTACGCCGGTACGTACAAGTTTGAGTTTGGACGGTTTCTGAAAAAAATTCGAACATTCAATACATTTTTTCATGGAATTTCGCGTTTTTTGCAGAAAAGTGCAAAATTCTTCAAGTATTGGCGGGTCGAAAATATCTGCAAAAATATGTCCTCAGACTTTTGACGAGCTTGTCGTTTATTTTTCCCACGGAAAAGGGCAAATCGAGCGGTTTTTGGAAATTTTTCGTTTCAAAACCATGGTAACACGGATGGGACCGAAATCCGGAAACGCAAATTTAACGTTTTCGTGGTTTTCAATATTGTCGGCCTGCCAAAATGGTCAAACGCGCTCCGCTGAACTCAACTCTATGCGATTTTCATTTTGGTTTCCAAATTATTTCCTTTCACGTTGAATTTAAACGTGAAATGAAATAATTTGGAAACCAAAATGTAAATCGGATAGCGCTGAATTCAGCGAAGCCCGTTTGACCGTCGTGGCGGGCCGACAATACAACTCTTTACTTTTTCTTTCCTTCCTATGTTAAAACGGTTTTGAAACGTCCGGTTTTGCAATGTCCCGTAGCTCCAACACAATACGTCCAGTCATTCATTTTAAACGGCTAATAGTCATATAGCTTCCCGGTGTCCAGGATTTGAAAAGTGGGCGGAGCCGAGCAAACGCGCTCCACTGGATTTTTCGCGCGAAATTCAAATTTTGAGGCGTTTTGCATGTTTTTCGGGAAAAAATCATAAATTCTTAATTTTTTCCCAAATGTGCTCCGACTGAATTATAGCTGAGGTCCTTAAAAATTTTTTAAGGGTAAGAACGTCGAATTTGGTTCAGTCACCATTTCGGAATAATCGTTTTTAGCATTGCGGAGCTAAAAAACAGAGTTTTTTGTGTTTTCGCAGGATAAATCTTCACCCAAATCGAAGTTTGGGCAATTTTATGGGGAATAATTCACTTTGGTTATGGGAAAATAATCAATAATTGCTTGAAAAAACCCGATTCGCCGTCGGACGACGAAAAATTCTATGACCGCTCTTCGATGCGTATTTTTCCGTATTTTTAGTCTTATTCGGGTTTTTTTGTTAATTCCAAGATCGTATGCATTGTTTTGACCTCAAAATTCAAGTCTTCTGTCGGTTAAAAAAACTCAGGAGTAGAATATTATCAATTCAATAGTCTTGCCGGCTACAGTAAGCAGTGGCGCGAAACATCGAGGCTCCGCCCCATCAGGTCTTTTCAACTGAATTCAACTGAATTCAACTGAACGTAGATCAAAAAATGTGAGCGGGTGTGTCGCCGCAGACATGTGTCGCTATGTCTGCGTCTATTACAAAACTTTCGCGGGCGTATGTGGTAGCCGGCAAGAATATTGAATTGATAATAACACGCTGAAAATACGTTTAATGCAGTGAAATCTCTCATAAAAATAAATGCAACTTATTAGATTTTGTTAGATTGTTAGCCAATATTGTGATTTTCTCGAAAATCGCCCGAATTTCCAGCCTGAAAGAAGTTTAGAAGTGTTTTATGCTTCAAAGTGAAATATTAGAGTTATTAAAAGATAAAATATTATGGATTCGTGAATGAGCGACAAAACGCGGTGAATTATGGGGCCAAAGTTGGCTGGTCTCGCCACGATTTTGACAGACTACGGTTAGCGCGAAAATATATTATTTATTTTTTTATTTTAATTAAAACGCATTTTCATAGTTTTTTCTCAACAAAATGTGTTTTTGAAAAGAAATTACCCATTGCAGGTTACACAAAAATGTTAATAGTGAAAAAATGCTAATCAAATTTAAAAAAATCGCGTTTTTATTTAAAAAAAAGGAGAAAAAATATTTTTCGCGCTAACCGTAGTCTGTCAAAATCGTGGCGAGACCAGCCAACTTTTGCCCCAAAAATTCACCGCGTTTTGTCGCTCATTCACGAATCCATAATACATACATTTTTACTGAGAAGAACAGGTTTTACTGATAAAAAAAATTAATAAAAAAATGAAAAAAAAATTTTGAATTTCGCGCGAAAAATCCTGTGAAGCACGTTTGCCCGGCTCCGCCCACTTTTCAGGTCCTGGACACCGTGGCTTTGTATATCCGCTGTATCAAAAATGCCCAGAAAAACTGTCAATGAAGTGAAACTAACTCGTTCGAACCGGATCCAAAATCATTTTTCGGAAGGCGATATACATATTTCGGAGCACCGCCACTCGTGTCCAAAGTCACACTTCCCGTTGACATTGATGTTGCGTGATAGCTGAAGATAAGTGTTTTCCCGCTTATTTAAAACGTTACATACGATGGAGCTCTAATCGAAGAATTGATGGTGCTCAATCGCCCACCCATTCCACCGTTTTTTGAACCCGGAGTGTTGCGACGGATGTATATCTGAACAGGGAGAAAATTCGTCGTCAATAATGTGGATAGATCGCTCACAATTTTTCCAATCTCATAATTCTCCTTCATCTTCTTCATGTAGTCGGGCGGTGGAAACGAAATTCCGGTGCTACTCGTCATTTTCTGATTTCCACCACCACCACCACCATTGTCGGCGACGAATAATCGACGTCGGGGTGCTAACCGGCAAGCCGGAAGGTTCTAAAAACGGTGAAATTATGTAATGAAATAGAAGATTCGTGTACTTTGAATGTTGCCGGAGGTCTTTTGATTACTCTACCCTGCTGCGACCGGAGTCCCACGGACGGTGCGATTGTTGATGGTCCCTGGAACATTGTGGTTTGGCTTTTTTGGCCCGTAATGGGATTATTCACAAATATTTTTTAAACTTTAGCCAGTTTTGAACATTTTCAATGCCGTGTCAAAAATATAAAAATAAATTAACTGGAATCTGAATTTTTAAGTCGAAAGTTCCACAAAAATTTCCAGAAAAAAAAACATGCACACACCGCTGAAAACGACTCGAATTTTTGGCTCTTGTATGTTTAGAAACAAGTTCGCACTATTCACAAAATTCGGCCATGGATAAAATATTAAGTTGTCGAATCTTTTATCGGAAAATTTAGCGCGAAAAATGCACGTGCAAGTTTCTGTTTTTTTTTGCAAAAGTTTCGAAACGTTCCAGTTTCGAAAAAGCCCAAAACTAATAGGACAATCGCCTGTTTTCTGGGAATTTAGTCCGAAAAAAAGAGGTATTTTCGTGTCGGGCCCGGTGCGGAATCAAAATCGGTCGGCTCTGAGACGTTTCGAAACTTTTTTGCATTTTTGCGTAGCGTTTCTCGCCAATTGACACCAAAAAACGCGCGCATTTGGATATTATTTTTCGTTTTTATCAATTATTTTCATTTTTTTTGGGAATTTAAATCCACTGCACAAGTTTTGAAACGTCCAAGATCCTAAAAATCAACCTCTTATTACTGCGTCGCGAAAAGCAGTCAGAGCGGAGCGCTGTGGTTTCGCCGCGAAAAGTGGTGGTCACAGCCGAGTCACAGCAGCGTCGCGCGCTCTGCTCTGACAGGTTTTCGCGACGCAGTAATAAAAAATAATTTTCCACTACTTATTTACCAGTATATTAAGCGGCTAATAGCTGTTTGTTTTTTTTCGCTAGTATCTGCTTTCGGTGGCTAACTCCCGCTTGTGCGCCTATAAACGCCAAACTCGCGCCGATTAGGTTCTAACATTGGCTAACACCAGTTTTCAGCGGCTAATGGCCATATCCGCGCCGAAAACTCCCCTCGAGAAAATAATTGAAAAATTCGAAATTTTAAATTTACCTGAACGGGTGAATGGTAATCTGTCCCGTATGAATCGCCGTACATGGACGCCTGGTAGCGCAGCATAGTAAATTACCTGAAATAATCGACATATACTGTGAAAACAAAAAAATTGCAACGCGGTGTTTGCGTACTTTCAAAATTCAAACAAAAAAGGGCTACAAAATGCATAATTTGGAGGTTATCAATTCAATGGTATATACCATACTTTTTGTGTACAATGACGTTGTGGTAAATTATTTCAATGACTCAGGAGTACAAACCAATTGATTCAGAGGTATATTAAACCTGCCATTTCGAAATTGGGACGTTTCGAAACTTTTTTGTATTTTTGTGTAGCGTTTTTCGCTAATTGGCACCAAAAAACATGCGCATTTTGTATCTATTTTCCATTTTTATCAATTTATTATTATTTTTTGGGAATTTAAATCCACTAGTATTTATGGCGCAAAAGTGCAAGTTTCGAAACGTCCCAGAGCCGAATTTACTGCACATAAAATCGGTCTTATAGGCAAGAGAATTTTGATGAAATTGTGAACAGAAAGGTTGAAAACCAAATAGTTTTAAAACGCCGCTGAAAACAACATTTTTTAGAAAATGAAGTAAATTGTGGAAACAGGGATTAAAATATGAATACTTTTAAAGATTTTTCAGAAGAAATTTTCAAGAGACGGCTTCTGATTCACAATAGGTAAATAATATAATGTATTTATTCAAAAGAAATTGTGTGATCTTTGGTTTCGAGAAGATAGTTGTTGTTGTTGTATTCTTTGTAACCATTTCATTTTTTTTCTTAAGATTTAACTATTTTCGATTCTGGCGGAGTAATTTATGAACAAATTTGCCTTTTAAATGAATAAATATTTAGTTTCAAGTTTTCAAAAAACAAATAACAAAAAGGAAAATTTTTAAAGAAAGCCGCTCCGCTGAAATTTACAGAACTAGACCATTTTTAATGACAATACAAGAGATTCGACGCTGAAAACTGGCGGATGTGATTTTTTTTGTCATTTGATCAAGTCCATAAACTTTTCCTGCATATTTTTAAAAAATTTGAATAACTTTTTTCTCGTTCCAAATGCAAGCTTGCATTGCATTATTTATATAAACAAAACAACGAAAAAAAAAATCGAAATCAACCCGAAATTCATTGTTATCAATAAAAAACCTTGCTATTGGCCTAATTTTGATGATTTTTTCAAAATCTTTCGTTTTAATGACGCGTTTTGGATAAAACTGAAAAAGAGGAGAAAGTAATCATCTGATGTGAATGGCATAAGGCGAGCCGGCTCGGCGAGCTCTGCAACAGTTGGCGGATCGCAAAAGCGCAAAAAACGCGAATTGTCGTCGAATAGAGCGCCGAGGATTGACGTACGCAATGCACACTTTTGCCCTCCACCGTATACTCGCAAATTCGTTTCGCGTTTGTGTTTATTTAGCGGAGAAAAGGCAAAAAAAAAGGAAAGAAAAGAAACTTGTCAGCGAGCAAAAAGAAAGAGAAAAGAGAAAAGAAAATCACAACAAAGAGCAGGGGAAGAAATATGGTACAAATTGATTTTTTTTTTGCCTTTGAATGCGAGGACAGATATGAGAACATCAATATTCCGTCAATATTACAATCGTCATTGAAATGAAATTACAAGGGAATCTAATGCAAATTAACGACAATTTTGGTCCAAAAAAAATAGTGAGCAAAAAAAAGCTTTGGAAGCGGATCGGATTTTAAAAAATTAAAAAAAAATATTATTTTTTCGTGGGCTCAATCCTTCTCAACTCATACAATCCGCATTCGTCTTGATTGAAATCGATAAGCGCCAATGATTGCATTTTCGTGGACGCGACAAGAGGATCCCACGATGATTCGGACCAAGAGGGGGAGCGGCCTGGAGAAAAAAAAATCGTTTCATTCGGTCGGCGTTAAAAAATATTGTAATGCGCCTTTAAAAAATTGGAAAATTTTTTCCAATTTTTGAAGGTGCATCAGATTATTTTCTATTAAAAACAAATCTCTTGGTACGGTAATTGTTTTTCAATTTTTTTCCGAAATATTTTTTCCTGAACTATAAAATGAAATAAGGAATGTTCTAAAATAAAAAAATAAATACCTCGTCCAAATACGGCGAATTCGACGGCAGCGGCGGCTAGAATGAAGAAAACGAACATCACCACTTTTGTCCATTCGGCTAATTTGCTGAAAAAAAGTTGACCATTTTTATTATGGGGTTATTCACGGAAACCAGCAAAATATGCAAAAAATATGCAAAAAATCGGAAAATGCTCCGATCAGTCTGAAATTTTGGTAAATAATGTCAAAAATACTCCCAAACATGTGAAGAAAAATTCAGACAAAAATATCGAAAAATTATTGATTTTTTCTGAAAATTTCAAAATCGATATTTTGGTTTGAAATGTTTCGAACATGTCCGGGAGTATTTTTAAAAAAATTTCAGACTGATCGGAGCATTTTCCAAATTTTGGCTGAATTTTTTGCATATTTTGCTGGTTCCGTGAATTTTTTTTCCCATTAATAGACCTATTCAAAGTACTGTAGAAAAACGGAAAAAATGACAAAAAACTGGGAGAAAACTCGGAAAATGCTCCGATTGGTCTGAAATTTTGGGAGAAATTGTCAAAAATGCTTCCGGACTTTCTCAGAAAATTTTGGGCCGAAATATCGATTTTAAAAAATATTGATTTTTTTCTGAAAATTTTCTAAAATCGATCAATCGGAGCATTTTCCGAGTTTTCTCCCAGTTTTTTGTCATTTTTTCCGTTTTTCTACAGTACTTTGAATAGGTCCATAATATGCTTTCATTTTCGTCGTCAAATTAGTTTTTTCTGTTTTTTATGGTTTTCACATAAAACCGTTTTTTTAAACTAAATTTCTGCGAATTATTGCGAACTACATTCGAACAAAAAAAAATACGATTTTAAGATTAGCAGTGCAGAATAAAAATTCTAAAATCTCCTTTTTATGAGGTTCTCTCTTTTATCGAGATTCCTCCCAGATGTAGCTCAAAAATGATAAAAATGAAAACCCACTTTTCTCCCACCGTAAATGCCACCATGAGCGGAACAACAGCGAATGCCAATCCGAATGGAATCGCTGCCATCGTGACGATTTGCTCAGCAAAAACTCTTCCAACCACAGTAAGACTTCGTGCAAATCCACAAACAATCGCCAATCCGAATGGAATCATCGAGAGGAGAAGGATTGACATAAGACTGGAAAAATAGGAATACAGGGAAAATGTTTTTAAAAAAATCAAGTTTTACCCAGGTTTGGTCTGCAAAAATGCGACGAATGGAATCGAAACGATGAGAATTGCAGCGATGGAGAAAGCGACAGTGTTCAAAATGCGGATTATTTTGGTGGAAGGTTTGAACATCAAGTTGAGTGAACCGAATATCGCACAAGAGATGGGCTAAATTGAGATAATAATTTTATGTATTTAGATACATTTTTCCAGCCATTTTATTCCTACGCAAACCTGTATTTAATTAATTTTCTTTCATTCAAATGTAGGTTTACATATTACGTAATCCCGAATACGTGTGATGTCGTAAAATGGGTCTTGCCACGATCGGTGTATGCATACTTGTAAACAATCTACAGTACTTGGGATACTGTAGATTGTTTACATTTTTCGACATGCGTGAATTGGAAATATCATGTTATTTTTTTACATGAATGAGCCCCTATTTATAAAATATATTTTTTTAAAAATAAAAAAATAACATGAAAAAAAAAATATAATTAAAAAGATTCGAAAACAAATATTCAAATCCACAAGTGTGCAAACACCGATCGTGCCAAGACCCATTTTACGACATATCACGTACTCGGGAATACGTAATAGGAAAAACGTGAAAGGAAAATTAAAATTACCAGCAATTGGAATGGAATGGTTCCATGAATTCCAAGACCTTGAACAAAGAAAACATCCGGAGAAGCCAAAAGAGATGGTAGGTAGGTAACGAAAAATGCGGTGGCGGAGAAAAGTCCGAATAAAGAAGTCCAGATACTCCAGGCAGAAAGAGATTTCAAAAGTGACGAATAAGAGTCAGAATGTGCTCGATTACACTGTAGTTCTTGAACTTTGCCAGCCACAATTCGGTTCAACTCGACTCCACTCACCCATGGATGAGTCTGCGGGCGGTCTCGATAGAATATGCTCCAGCTGAGAGAAGAGTAATATTTAGATAGACGGACCGAGAATTTAAAAATCAAAGAACTTACATAACACATAAGAAAGCAAGGATAATCGCTTGGACGTAGTAAACCAGATCCATGTCTGCTTCCAATGCGTGCACGTAATTTGCAACAGGCCATGCGACGATCGGACCGACCTACAAAAATATTTTTTGAGAACCGTATACTGTGATACAGGAAAAAATTGAAAAATCAGGAAATGGATATCCGACGTTTTTTTTTCGACCAAGCTGTGCTCGAATGTTGATTCAGAATTAAACTTGCAGCTGATTTTCCGACTTTTTTCGGAAAATTTTTCCGAATTTATTTTTCGGAAAAGTTACCCGTCGAAAAAGTTTCCGAATTAATTATCCGGAAAATTTTTCGAAATTTATCGGAAAAGTGCAGTTCTTTTAGCTGCCGCTTCTAAGTACCAAAAACTTCTAAAAACTGAATTTTTGGTTAATTTTTTGATTTTCGTTTTTTTTTTCAAAAAAAAAAAAGTTGAGCCAATTGTTAAGAATCTTTTTCGGAAAATACCAAATTAAAAAAAATGAAGTTTTTGTTTCGAAAATCGGAAAATATCGGATAACCGATTTTCCGAAAAATTATTTCGAAAAAAATTTCTTTTTCCGATTTTCCGAACAAGCCTGGTCGGCTCCCTATTGACAACAAACTCTAATTTTCAACGAAAACTTTGGAAGACAAATTTTTTTCTTTTTGGTAATGTTTTTGAATAAAATTGTTTTTTAATTTTTAGCGTGCTTGGTATTTAGTGTTTTTTACAAAAAAAAAACATTGAGAAAATTGTCAACATACCGAGATAAACATGAGCATTGTGGTCAGAAATATCAGTTGCTCTTTGAGTGGTCCCCATTGAACGAGAACATTTCCCATAACTGGAAACACGCCGGAAAATACGACTCCTTGAAGGAATCGAACCAAAAGAAGCAGATAGTAGTTTGTCTTTTGTACGAACAAAAAGACGATGGTTAACAGAGCTGCCAGAGCCAAAAATATTCCGAAAAATGTTCGAACTCCAAATCTTTTCGACAGAAGCATTGATAAAAATATGCCCAAAAACGTTCCGACACCTGGAGCAGCGTAGAGAAGTCCGCGAGAAATTCGGAATGATGTTGGTTTAGTTCTAAAAATTTAACAACATCCAAATATTGAAGGAATATTATATTTAAGTAACTATTCAAATACTTACACTCCTTTAAAAGTTTCCTGTGCAACTGGTGGATATTCTGATTTTCCTTCTTCAGCGTCTCTTAGTTTTTTCAGAGTTTTTGCCACTTCCCTTGCCACTACGTCATTTTCAGCGGCAATGGTTGTTGCTCTTTCCGCCCGCAAAGTTGTGGTTTCCGGATGATTTGTGATGAAAATCGGCACCGGTTTCTCAGTTTTTTTTGTCGTCGGAGCTTCGGTTGTCGTTACAATCACTGGTTTTTCAGTGGGTGGGAGAATTGGATGTCCCTCATCATCTTCTTGTGATTCATCGTATCTGACAACTTTGGAAGGAATTTTGGAAGGAATTTCTGCTAGCTCTCGTTTAAGGCGGTCAAAGCCTGGAAAAAAAAAAATTATTTACCAGTGAAATCAAAAACTACCTTTATAAGAGCTTCCATGCAACGAATCCAATCCGGGAACAGGTCGCCATTCAACTTCTGAATCCAGAATAGACGTCAAATTGAAAAGCAGAATTGTGGAATACATGGCGGCTACTGAGCACGTGACGAGAAGGAGAACTGGGAAGCGGACATTGTTGATGAAGCAGCAACAACCGGCTGCTGGACGTCCACCTGCCATAGCATTGATCTGAACGTTGAAATGATTATCAGTGGTAGAAAATACTGCAAAGAACACGCATGTTATGAAATCGTCAAACACGATATACTCGTGAGCGATTTCATAAGTGATTTTCACCGCAGAAAATGAAACTACAATTAAAAGTGAATATTTAGTAAATACGGATATTTGAAAACAGTCAAATAAGAATATTTATTAATGAATGAAAATAAATAAATGTCGCAAAATTCATTGAAAAAACAATTAAATAATTTTTTTTCTCGCGAGAAAAACGTAAAAAAAACAATTAAAAAATTGTCCTCGTGTAGTACACGGCGGAATATTTGCGTTATTTTGGAGACCCTGACAAAACCGGGGAAAACCACGAAACCGGGGAAGACAAAACCAGGGAAGACAAAACCGGGGCACAGTGAATCTTTTACTACGTGCCGATGCGGATCCTAGGCCATTTTGAGAAATTTTCTCTTCCATGAAAGAAATCCTGGAGCTATTTTGAAAATGAAGTCCAAAATGAAAAATCGGCCCAATAAATATTGTTCTTCGTTTAATTTACTACCTTTTTAAAAAAAAGTTGGTTCAAATCGGTTCACTACCGGCTCTAGCAAATTTGTTAAAGGTGTCGCGGACTAGTAAAAAAATATCGAATTTTCTCTTCCATTTTCAGTTTTTTGTACTTTTCGGAAAAATAAAAGCCTAAATTAAAAATCGGCTCAATAATTATTTTTCTTCATTTAATTAGCTACGTTTTAAAAAAAAAGTTGACCCGAAACGGGCTGCCACCAACCCCACAAGATTTGTTTAAGGTACGGCCTAAGTTTCGCCATTAGCTAATAGAGACCTGAAACTTGTCGCATGACTGTTTTCAACTGTAATTTATTTTTGCACAATCTTTTAGATGTTTTTCCTTCGAATTGCATACCATTTGTTCGTAAAATTGCAATTTCTTCACCAGGTAATTCGAAAACGAAGCCATTAGAAAATCTGTGACAGCCTTTTGCAACTAAATCCCGCCCATTTTTTCGCTGATTGGTGGACTTTTGGTCAAAGAAATTTTGGCTTTACGTAGTAAAAGATTCACTGTGCGGGGAAAAAATCGGACAAAACCTGGGAAGAAGCTCCGCCCCCTTTTGCAGCTGCTGCACGATGTTTTGTACTGGAAGTATTGAAAAAGTGCGCCGCAGACTTGCAACTGGACAAAACCGGCTCCGGGACATTTCGCAGCCAGACATTTCGCAGCCGAGACATTTCGCAGCCGGACATTTCGCAGCCGGACATTTCGCAGCCGAGACATTTCGCAGCTGAGACATTTCGCAGCTGGACATTTCGCAGCCGAGACGTTTCGCAGCCAACCTCCTTATATACACACTCTCTCGTTGCTTGTTTATCAATAACATGTTTACCAATTGTGTAGTCGACCGCTGAGAGAGAAGTGATATTCGTGTAATTGTGTTTACCGGCTGCGAAACGTCTCAGCTGCGAAACGTCCGGCTGCGAAACGTCTCGGCTGCGAAATGTCCGGCTGCGAAATGTCTCAGCTGCGAAACGTCCGGCTGCGAAATGTCCCGGAGCCACAAAACCTGGGAAAAGTTGCAAATCTGCGGCACACTTTTTCAACACTTCCAGTACAAAACATCGTGCAGCAGCTGCAAAAGGGGGCGGAGCTTCTTCCCAGGTTTTGTCCGATTTTTTCCCCGGTTTTGTCTTCCCTGGTTTTGTCTTCCCCGGTTTCGTGGTTTTCCCCGGTTTTGTCAGGGTCTCTTATTTTGGAGTGTCGTTTAAGGAAAGAAATCCAGTAAATAAAACTTTTGTTTTTGAAAACAAGACTGTTTCAGTTTGCGCACCGCAGATCCCAATTTATGATTTTCAGAAAATAATTTACGGAAAAGCTGGGAACAGAAATAAAAATTCAATTCCCAAAATTCAGCAGATTTTTGTTTTGGGAAACAGTACCTTAAAGGGGCATCTACCAAAATTTCAAAATGGTCCTGAACGGAAAAGTAAATAGTCTATTACCATCGTTTTTTATTTTGCAGAATTATTTTTTTGGGAGCTCTTCAAGACAGTAAAAAATGTGTTTTTTTTTGCTTTTATCATTGAATTTTACTGCAAAAATATGCATTAAAGTATGATGAAAATTGGATTATTCTCATGAAACCCAATTTCATATCTATTGTATTCATTTTTTAAAAGTTTTTTTTTCATTCTTAGTACTTATTTACCCCATAGTGACACATCGCGGTAATGGAAACACACATATCGCAAACGTTTTTAAACAAAATAAAAAATGTACCGCGAAGTGTCACTCAGCGTTGATCTATTAACTTGAATTTTTCTGTCATTTTACCGTAAAAACTATTATAACGGCATGCCCTTCTATTGTTTCATTTCATCACAACTGCCGGGAATTTAGAGACACACCGAACTCGGCAAAACACTTTCTAACCAAGCAGGCTTGAGACGACCGAAGTTTGGTGTGCAAACCTCGAAATACCCGGAAGTTGTATTGAAATGAAACAATAGAAAGGCATTCCGTTGTATTAGAGTTTTACAGTAATCTAATGCAAACCTGCAATATTATTTGTTTTGTATTTACTTTTTAAAATGTAGGTTTTTGTTGTATTAGAAATGAAGCTTTTCGTTCTATGAGATCCCTACTAGTGATCAAGAAAAAAGAAGCTTGGATGGTCCGGGCACATAATGCGAAGAAACGATGGCAGATGGACGAGGCTAATGCAAGAATGGATTTCCAGACCTGTTGGAAGACCACGAATGAGATGGGGCGACTACCTTACTTACTTGTGATACTTGTGAGGTTCGACCTCAGTTTCCATCCTGGATACTGCGAACCAAGCTGCGCCAAGTTACACGATCCCTTCCGACAGTGGACCATGCTCGTCTTGCCTCGAGTATGCCAATTCTTCGGCGGCCGTGCCCGAGGTTGCCCCTGAGGGCCTCATTGTGGATGAAGATTTTGATCGAATCCTTGATGTCGTCGGCCCATCTTTTCGGAGGACGACCGCGTGGTCGTGCTGATCCCCTAGGATCCCATTCTGATACTATCTTCGCCCATCTGTCGTATTTCATGCGTGATACGTGTCCTGCCCACTTCAGTTTTCTTCGTAAGACTTGCTTTTCCATGTCTGGTGGGTCACATCCGGCAATTTCGAACATGTTGCTAACCGCTCTCTGTAGTCTCTTCGTGTCTGCCTCCTTGGAAGTCCATGTCTCGCATCCATAAGTCATCGCTGGGATGACAGTTGTTGTGAGAAGTCTTATTCTTGTCTTCTGAGGAGACTGCAAGAGCTCCCGCCGAATGGCGTTGAAAGCAGCCCATCCCGCGCGAATCCTTCTAGCGACTTCTTCAGTGAGAGATCCGTCGTCCGCAAACGTTCTTCCGAGGTATTTGACCTTTTGGGAGATTTCAATCCTCGTGTTCAGAATATCGATATCTGATCTTGTGACGTACTTATTCATCAATATTTGCGTCTTGGACGGGTTTATATTGAGGCCGTACTTGGGACATCCCATTGCAATCCGATTTGCTCTATCTTCTGCCTCTTTCACAGAGCTCGCGAATAAAACAACGTCGTCTGCGAATTCCAAACGGTGAATTGATTCTCCATTGATGTCAATTCCGGTCTTATCATCCTCACAAGGTGCTGGGTCTAGCTCATCCAAGATCGCCTGAAGAGCCAGCGCGAAGAGTAGTGGAGACGACGAATCACCTTGACGTACTCCTCTTTTGATCTTGAACCTCATCTTCTTGTTCAGAACGTTCAGCTCTCCAATCGCCGAAGAGTTTGAGTTGTTTAAGGCCCGAATCACGTTTCTTCCGATTTGAAGATTGTTCAGGACTTGGGATATCTTCGTCCAATTAACGTTGTCGAAGGCACAAGTGAAATCCAGGAAGACCGCTACGAGCGGAATCTTGAATTCGGTGCACTTTTCCCACATCTGCGCGACGACTTGAATGTTGTCTGCGCATCCTCTTCCACGTCTGAATCCTGCTTGTGACTCTTCCAGGTAATCCTCGCTTTTGGCGGTGATCCTTCTCGTAAGGATTTTTGTGAAGAGTTTTGAGACGATTGAGGACAACGCAACCGGACGATAATCTTTCACTTTCTTCGGTTTCGTGGTCTTGGGAAGGAGAGAAATCTTCACCGTCTTCCAGTCTTCCGGTGTTCTCCCGTTCGTGAGGACTTGATTCAGTGCGGCTGTGAGATGAGGAGCTATGCTCTCAATTCCCAGCTTTAATTGTAGCATTGTAATCTGATCAGGTCCTGGCGAAATGTTCGTCTTTGAGGTGACTATTGCGTGTTCGACCTCATGTTGGAGAATTTCCGGCTCATCTGGATGGTTGTATCTGGATTATTTAAGTAACTATTCAAATACTTACACTCCTTTAAAAGTTTCCTGTGCAACTGGTGGATATTCTGATTTTCCTTCTTCAGCGTCTCTTAGTTTTTTCAGAGTTTTTGCCACTTCCCTTGCCACTACGTCATTTTCAGCGGCAATGGTTGTTGCTCTTTCCGCCCGCAAAGTTGTGGTTTCCGGATGATTTGTGATGAAAATCGGCACCGGTTTCTCAGTTTTTTTTGTCGTCGGAGCTTCGGTTGTCGTTACAATCACTGGTTTTTCAGTGGGTGGGAGAATTGGATGTCCCTCATCATCTTCTTGTGATTCATCGTATCTGACAACTTTGGAAGGAATTTTGGAAGGAATTTCTGCTAGCTCTCGTTTAAGGCGGTCAAAGCCTGGAAAAAAAAAAAAATTATTTACCAGTGAAATCAAAAACTACCTTTATAAGAGCTTCCATGCAACGAATCCAATCCGGGAACAGGTCGCCATTCAACTTCTGAATCCAGAATAGACGTCAAATTGAAAAGCAGAATTGTGGAATACATGGCGGCTACTGAGCACGTGACGAGAAGGAGAACTGGGAAGCGGACATTGTTGATGAAGCAGCAACAACCGGCTGCTGGACGTCCACCTGCCATAGCATTGATCTGAACGTTGAAATGATTATCAGTGGTAGAAAATACTGCAAAGAACACGCATGTTATGAAATCGTCAAACACGATATACTCGTGAGCGATTTCATAAGTGATTTTCACCGCAGAAAATGAAACTACAATTAAAAGTGAATATTTAGTAAATACGGATATTTGAAAACAGTCAAATAAGAATATTTATTAATGAATGAAAATAAATAAATGTCGCAAAATTCATTGAAAAAACAATTAAATAATTTTTTTTCTCGCGAGAAAAACGTAAAAAAAACAATTAAAAAATTGTCCTCGTGTAGTACACGGCGGAATATTTGCGTTATTTTGGAGACCCTGACAAAACCGGGGAAAACCACGAAACCGGGGAAGACAAAACCAGGGAAGACAAAACCGGGGCACAGTGAATCTTTTACTACGTGCCGATGCGGATCCTAGGCCATTTTGAGAAATTTTCTCTTCCATGAAAGAAATCCTGGAGCTATTTTGAAAATGAAGTCCAAAATGAAAAATCGGCCCAATAAATATTGTTCTTCGTTTAATTTACTACCTTTTTAAAAAAAAGTTGGTTCAAATCGGTTCACTACCGGCTCTAGCAAATTTGTTAAAGGTGTCGCGGACTAGTAAAAAAATATCGAATTTTCTCTTCCATTTTCAGTTTTTTGTACTTTTCGGAAAAATAAAAGCCTAAATTAAAAATCGGCTCAATAATTATTTTTCTTCATTTAATTAGCTACGTTTTAAAAAAAAAGTTGACCCGAAACGGGCTGCCACCAACCCCACAAGATTTGTTTAAGGTACGGCCTAAGTTTCGCCATTAGCTAATAGAGACCTGAAACTTGTCGCATGACTGTTTTCAACTGTAATTTATTTTTGCACAATCTTTTAGATGTTTTTCCTTCGAATTGCATACCATTTGTTCGTAAAATTGCAATTTCTTCACCAGGTAATTCGAAAACGAAGCCATTAGAAAATCTGTGACAGCCTTTTGCAACTAAATCCCGCCCATTTTTTCGCTGATTGGTGGACTTTTGGTCAAAGAAATTTTGGCTTTACGTAGTAAAAGATTCACTGTGCGGGGAAAAAATCGGACAAAACCTGGGAAGAAGCTCCGCCCCCTTTTGCAGCTGCTGCACGATGTTTTGTACTGGAAGTATTGAAAAAGTGCGCCGCAGACTTGCAACTGGACAAAACCGGCTCCGGGACATTTCGCAGCCAGACATTTCGCAGCCGAGACATTTCGCAGCCGGACATTTCGCAGCCGGACATTTCGCAGCCGAGACATTTCGCAGCTGAGACATTTCGCAGCTG
The DNA here is from genome assembly GCA_963572235.1 of Caenorhabditis japonica. Taxonomy (NCBI): domain Eukaryota; kingdom Metazoa; phylum Nematoda; class Chromadorea; order Rhabditida; family Rhabditidae; genus Caenorhabditis; species Caenorhabditis japonica. Next base: position 15,765,854 of record OY754343.1, on the reverse strand, counting down.
GACATTTCGCAGCCGAGACGTTTCGCAGCCAACCTCCTTATATACACACTCTCTCGTTGCTTGTTTATCAATAACATGTTTACCAATTGTGTAGTCGACCGCTGAGAGAGAAGTGATATTCGTGTAATTGTGTTTACCGGCTGCGAAACGTCTCAGCTGCGAAACGTCCGGCTGCGAAACGTCTCGGCTGCGAAATGTCCGGCTGCGAAATGTCTCAGCTGCGAAACGTCCGGCTGCGAAATGTCCCGGAGCCACAAAACCTGGGAAAAGTTGCAAATCTGCGGCACACTTTTTCAACACTTCCAGTACAAAACATCGTGCAGCAGCTGCAAAAGGGGGCGGAGCTTCTTCCCAGGTTTTGTCCGATTTTTTCCCCGGTTTTGTCTTCCCTGGTTTTGTCTTCCCCGGTTTCGTGGTTTTCCCCGGTTTTGTCAGGGTCTCTTATTTTGGAGTGTCGTTTAAGGAAAGAAATCCAGTAAATAAAACTTTTGTTTTTGAAAACAAGACTGTTTCAGTTTGCGCACCGCAGATCCCAATTTATGATTTTCAGAAAATAATTTACGGAAAAGCTGGGAACAGAAATAAAAATTCAATTCCCAAAATTCAGCAGATTTTTGTTTTGGGAAACAGTACCTTAAAGGGGCATCTACCAAAATTTCAAAATGGTCCTGAACGGAAAAGTAAATAGTCTATTACCATCGTTTTTTATTTTGCAGAATTATTTTTTTGGGAGCTCTTCAAGACAGTAAAAAATGTGTTTTTTTTTTGCTTTTATCATTGAATTTTACTGCAAAAATATGCATTAAAGTATGATGAAAATTGGATTATTCTCATGAAACCCAATTTCATATCTATTGTATTCATTTTTTAAAAGTTTTTTTTTCATTCTTAGTACTTATTTACCCCATAGTGACACATCGCGGTAATGGAAACACACATATCGCAAACGTTTTTAAACAAAATAAAAAATGTACCGCGAAGTGTCACTCAGCGTTGATCTATTAACTTGAATTTTTCTGTCATTTTACCGTAAAAACTATTATAACGGCATGCCCTTCTATTGTTTCATTTCATCACAACTGCCGGGAATTTAGAGACACACCGAACTCGGCAAAACACTTTCTAACCAAGCAGGCTTGAGACGACCGAAGTTTGGTGTGCAAACCTCGAAATACCCGGAAGTTGTATTGAAATGAAACAATAGAAAGGCATTCCGTTGTATTAGAGTTTTACAGTAATCTAATGCAAACCTGCAATATTATTTGTTTTGTATTTACTTTTTAAAATGTAGGTTTTTGTTGTATTAGAAATGAAGCTTTTCGTTCTATGAGATCCCTACTAGTGATCAAGAAAAAAGAAGCTTGGATGGTCCGGGCACATAATGCGAAGAAACGATGGCAGATGGACGAGGCTAATGCAAGAATGGATTTCCAGACCTGTTGGAAGACCACGAATGAGATGGGGCGACTACCTGAGGAAAGAAATATCTTACTAGGAAAGTACATTTTGGAAAATTCTGAAAAAAATCAGGGTAATACTAGATTTTTTGGTGAATTTTTTGAGATATTAAAAATCCGCAAAATGTTTTCAGAAAAGTTTTTATGAGCCGTCAAACTTTTTTCTATTGTTCGAGCACATTTTTACCTGTAAAATCCTACATTCCACACGATCGCCTTCATTACACCAGCCGAAAAGTCTACCAACACACAGGTAGCTAAAAAATGTCGATGGGTGGCGCAACTGGGTGCGCTGGGAGCAGTGATACAGGGAGGCTGTGGGTTCGCTCCCCAGACATAGTAAATTTTTTTTTGCAAATTTTTGATGTGTATTTTTCGGAGCCGTAATACAGTCCAGAAATTTTTAAAAAATATTTCGAGTGTATTTTCTAGTACGCTTCGACCCAAGAAAGTGCCTAAAATCCAAAAAAAAAAAAAATTTTTTTTCGTTTTTTTGGAAAAAAATGCCATGCAATTGGTGGACAAAAATTCGAAAAAAGTTTGAAAAAAAATTTTTTTTTTTTTGAGTTCAGGCCTTTAATTAGGATGAGGAGGACTATAAAATACACTCAAAATATTTTTAAAAAATTTCTGGACTGTATTACGGCTCCGAAAAATACAGATCAAAATTTTGCAAAAAAAAATTACTAGATATGGGGAGCGAACCCACAGCTTCCTTGTATCAGCGCTCGGAGCGCACCCAGTTGCGCCACCCATCGACATTTTCAGCGACCTGCGTGTTGGTAGACTTTTCAGCTGGTGTAGCGAAGGCGACCGTGTGGAATGTAGGATTTTACAGATAAAAATGTACTCGAAAAATATTTAAAAAGTTTGACGGCTCATAAAAACTTTTCTGAAAACATTTTGCGGATTTTTAATATCTTAAAAAATTCACCAAAAAATCTAGTATTATCCTGATTTTTTTCAGAATTTTCCAAAATGTACCAAAAAGTACTTTCCTAGTTACACCATGGCAATGAACTCAAAAAACATTGGTCGACAATCGCCATGTGCCGAAAGGTTTGGAATGCTGTGATTTGCAACCACACCAGGTGGTAAAAGAACGGATCGACTAAGTAGGTAAGTAAATTATTAAATTTAAAAATTCAGGTTTTCGTGTTATTAAAATTACAGAAAATTCGATTTCTGGTCAAATTAGGGTGCATTTTTCAAAGATTTTGTATTTATCATTTTCATCTAGAATTAGGGAATTTTTACTGAAAAAATCTGAATTTTTGAGGTTACTACGATTTTTCGAGTTGTAAGTCGAAAATATTACCCAGTTTGGTAGTCGATAAAAAAATTTCCAAACATTTTCGAGCCTAAAAAGTTTCAATCGAATTCAAACAAATATATTCATAAGAAACAAAACCGGGGGCGATTCAAAACAAAAAAAGTGAGAATCTGATTAGGCAAAAATTATTCAATAATTATGTACAATTTTCAACAAAATAAGTCAATAAAAGGCGACACTTTTGAGTTCTATTCCCATACTCGACGCCCGCTCCACTCTTCCCAGAGCGATAATTGTGGCCTTCCGGTCGGTGTACGAAAAGACACGCCACTCACGAACAACCGTAATATTTGCGCCTCGGATGCAGATTGAACCTGCAGATAAATATATATATACATTATGATCCTCGTATCTCATATTCGGATTAAATTTTCTTTCTTTTCTATATTTTTTCCGATTTTTCTCGCGCGAGGTCACCAACCACGTCTGTCCACAACGGCTTGCTGTAGATTGTCCATTGGATAAGCATCGGAAATTGTTTCTGGAAATTTAGGGTTTGAGAAGCACTCGTAACAAGTTTATATAAATACCTTCAGTAGTGTCGATTCGAAAGATAATGTTATTGATCCGAGCGAAGAGTATTCCGGAATACCCAGTGAGATCGAATGAGTTTTTAGACGTAAAGTGTCGAGTTATCGACGTCACATCCATATCCAAATGCTCCCAATCTTCTGTGGATTCCAAGTGTTTTAACATTGTTAAACCGTCTGTAGTCACACACCAAATCATTTCCTCTTCCCATTCTAAGTGGATGCAAGCGATAGGAAAATCGACAAGTATCTTGAAAAAGTTAAGACTTAAATACGATAAGTATGGTTTTTTGCACCTGTTGCCAATTCTGACCGGTAAATTTCTCTCTATCCACTCCTGTGCGTTTTAAAATGTGTCCGTCCTTTGTTAGCGCTACAACGGCTATCGTTCCCTGAAGAATTTTATTCTTTTCTGCAGTAAACTATAAATATATGTCTTCGTGAATTGCTTGGAAAAGTAGTTTTAATTCGGAAACTGACCGTCTCCCATGGCCAACACTTCGAGATAAATACTCACATCTAGCGACTCCGTTTTCGCCACCCGAATGCATTGAATACTCGGCGCTTCCACGTGGCACCAAGGAGTCTTATTTGATTCAAAACGAGCTCTCCTAAACCAGGAACGCCTTCTCGCCCTGCCTTGCTCTTTTTCACTTGCCACGTAGACACCGTCAATTTCATTCGAGTACTCCCATTTGTCATCCTCTAACTGCCACTTGGCATCTATCCAACTCCAATTTGTGGATGGAAGCGATGAAAACGAAGGTGGACAAGGTTTTCCATCGCACATCCACGCGCTGATTCCCTTCTGGACACCTTGAAAAGTGATGAATCCGCGAAAGATTGCGGTTTTTTGATACTCGAACATTCGAAGAGTCACTTGGTCTACCATCTTAAAATCAAAGTATGTTTCGTGTGAATCTAAGGGATCGAATTGTGAGCTGAGGGAGTAGAGTGATCCAGTCTGAAATATTAAGTTAGGATGGAAAATTCGCTTAATATAACTACCCCATTCATAGCCCAAACAGCTCGCTTTGCTCCACAATCAATGCTCTCAAAATGACCATCAATCGTCAATCCACGGCTAACACCGGGATTGACACGCTTCTCGTAGCCACTTTCTTTGCTCATTTCGGCAAAACAGTGCCATCGGACGATGCCTTCACAGCTCACTGACCACATGCTCTCGCCAAATGAACTGCGAGTTGATGATAGAATGTGATCGCGAATGATCTGAATCAAGAAGGAACGTAATATTCGATTGAATAGGATCAATACTCACCGACTCGAGACAAGCGTGAAATGAGCCACGAGATTTTTCATCAGTGAAAGCAAAACATTCCGATTCCCCGCCTGTGAAAATTTTAAGAAGATATTTCTGTGGGAGGCGTTGAAATGAGGGCAGAACTGATTTGATTGCACAAACTTCGATTTGTTTCTTGGTAAACTTCTCGTCGGCAGAAATCTCCATATGAGTATCGTTTATCCACACGTTGACGCTTCTAAATCCATCTCCAATCTTTAATTGGCACCGAATTAGTTTGATATTATCCATGTTTTGGTCTGCATCATTCTCAAGTTCGATTTCCGCTCCTTTAATGTTTTTCATAGCTGTCCACGAGCGATCAGAAGCTTCTTGGAGGCGTTCAAGAATCTAAAAACAACAAAGATGAATTGAATATTCTATTAACCTCTTTCTTTGATTTTTAATGTGCGTCTTGTCTTGTAGCACAGAACTTTCCTTGCGACGCCAATCTGCATTTTTGAACTGTAAAACTTCGAATTTTGATTGCAAACTTGTCGACGACATGAAAAATTCGGGGATTTGCGAGAAAGTGACAGCGCCGGCGTTTATCTGTATTTAAATTCTGATTTTAACTTTTTTTTCTCAAAACAATGTTTAAAAAATTTTTATAACCTACAGAAATCCATTTTTGATCAACGATTTCCCCACGATCGATAATTTTTTCGAATCGCTTTCCCGATGGTTCTTCTTTTTCGATTCCAGTACGAACCTCGATTTTCCCACTGGTCGAAATACAGAACACCTGTTAATATTTACGGGCGATTAATAGAAGATGTTTCCACATGTTTGGACAAGTTTTTACCTGATCATTTTTTGTCACTGTCACTTTGCATATTCCTCCTTGAGTCACCAATTGATACCCACTCGCTGAAATGCTTTCCAGTAAGTGCTCTTTTCGCTTCTCGTCCACTTGAACGCGTGTAAACCACACCTATATTAAGAAATTGAAATAAAACATGGTGCGTTGGGATTTACCAGAGTAATGGACCTATTCACAAAACCGAAAAAAAAAGAAAAAAATTGCGGGAAAAATCGGAGAATGCCCCGATTGGCCTGAAATTTGGGAAATATTGGAAAAAACTATCCTGTACACGCTCCAAAAATTTTTTCCAATAGTTCCCAAAATTTTAGGTCAATCGGAGCATTCTACGATTTTTCCCGCAATTTTTTCTTTTTTTTTCCGGTTTGTGAATAGGTCCATAATATTGCTCTCTTCTTTTTTTCAAATTTAATATTTTCAAAAAATTACCGATCCATCCGCAGTGATGCACCACAAAGTACGAGTTCCGATGGACGCGCATATCACTGCCTTATTCCTTGGCGTTGGAATGTTCTGCCAAGTTACTCCAGAAGGTGTGCGACGAGAAATACCTCTTCGACTAAACATTTTGCCATCCCAAGTGATACAGAGAAGGGTTGCGAGCGAAGGGGAAACAGCTATCAGGATAACTTCATCCGCATCGAAACCTTTCAACTTGATTTTTGGAAGTTTATCCCAGTCGCTTCCACTCGGTTGATTCGTTTGAATATCTTCTCTTCTGTACACATTTCCATCAGTGCCTATTGCAAAAAGAAGGCTCTCCCCCTCTTCCATCACATCCATTCCACCTATCGCCAATTCGGTAAACATCATTCCGTCCTCACTCGACATTTCAATCCATTGATCATGAGCTGTGTACCTCATGTGTCGTTTAAAAATCTTTCTTCTCACATAATGAAAACTTCCACACTTCTTTTCCCATTTTCCGGATAAAAAGAAATGAGAGTATTGCCATCCTTCCGAATCGAATTTTCTAGGATCAAAATGAGTGCTCCATGGCTCTTCCCAACTCCATCCGGGCTCCACCTCATTGTACGATGGGTCTATCGGAATTCTACCCGTCTCATCGGAAAATCTAGGACGATCAAGGAAAAGAGTGTTGGCCCAACGAAAAAGGTACCATCGTTGGTTCGCATAAATCTCGACTCGTTCTCTGATTGCGATATGAGTGGGAAGAACGAGAACAAGTGCTCTTCCAGTCTTATCGATAGCAAATGCAGAGGTGGCAGAGGAGACGATTGTGAGTATTGAGGAGCCGTCGGAGCACGGAACTTCCTGCCAGTCTACTTCGCTTGTGCATCCTGATAAAGTATCTCAGTTTTTTAAAGGTAACTTTTAGTTTTCTTTTCAAAAAAAGCCTCACTTGGATCTTGAACTGCAGGGATTCTGCACGGGACACCATTTTCTGACACGATCCAAATGTACTCCGCCGGCATTCGGAAATTATCAATTAAAAAAAAAAAACTGTTTAAGCCTTCTGATATTACCAGCTCGAGACGACGTGCTTTTGAATACACCTTTTAAAGAAGTTTTGTGTGTATTTATTAACAGGAAAAGTAGAAGAGTTTTGATGCAAAAATCGATATATAAATGGGGTTGAGTGAACAATTTTGGTGGGTGAAGAAGAGCTGAAATGATCTTTAGATTTGTCACGGAAGACAAATATGAAGTTTGCAAAGGAAAAAGTGCGCTAAGAAAAAAAAAACTAGAGGCCATTAAATATTACAGGAAAAAAGGAATGTATCATGAATCACCGAAAATTGGGGTCAGAAGGATCAAAATATACATTCGTTTCAGAGCGGCGATTGGGGATTTTTGACTGGATTTTTTTCTATATCACTATTAAATATCCCTAACATTTGGGACAGAAAAGAAACATGGAATTAGGAAAATAAATCGATAAAATAGAAATAATAAAATTTATTTGTTTCCGAACGCAGCCTTGTTGGTCTGCACAATTCCGATGATCATTCCGAAAAGACCGATGGCCGAGGCAAAGATTTCAATAATAAGAATCTTGACGAACAGAGCTGGATTGGCGGCATCAGCGATAGCTGCTCCGGATCCGACGATTCCGACGGCAAGTCCGCACACCAAGTTGGAAAGTCCGACGGTCAAACCGCCACCGAAAATCATGTATCCTGCAGCAAGGTTACGGGCGAGGATGGCCATATCATCGCTAGATGTGCCGAGTTCCTCACGACGGAACTCCTGAACAACAAGCACGGTTTTTAATTTCACGAAAACTAGTATTTAGTTAATTAACAATAAAAAAAACTTACCGCAAGCTTTCCGACAAACACAAAGGCCATGATGATTCCGAAAATAGCGACGGCTTCACAGAAAATGATGGAAACAAGGTTTTTGGTACGAATTCTCGGTGCCTTCACTCCTCCTCCCAGAATCGATGAACCGGTGGTAAAGATTCCCCTGAAAAGAAAAAAAGACATGTTTTAAAATTGAAATTTAAAGTTAATTACCATCCAGCGCCAAGAACTGATAGAGAAAGGGAAAATCCGATACCAAGACCTGCCCACATATGAGGAGACGTGGAGGTTAGGAACCATGCAATGTCGAATCGGTGTCCCTGCCCATTTAGCATGTAAAACAACCCTAAACACAAATTAACAGAATTCTCCTCTTGTTTTGAGTTACAATAACTATTATACAGTTTATTTTTTTTTTAAAAGAAAATCAATATTTTTATTTACCTGTTCCGACAAGGATCAGAGTTGTGATTATCACCAGGGTAGCAGTAGTCTTTAAAATTGCTCCGGCCGCCATTACCTGGAAAAATCGATATTTTCACAATTTACGAAAGCTGCGGCAGGCATGAACGATTCATACCCTCGAAACTAATACGAAATGTTAAAAATGTGACAAAAAAAACAAATAAAATCATGAAAACCGAGCAAGTTTTCAGCATAAATATCCGAAATGGGACTTTTGGACAGAATTATCGACGAACGAGTGGTTTTCGGTCGAGCGAAAGAGGAAACCAGGCCGCGGTCGTAGCGACCGCGGCCTCGGCCTCGGCCTCGAAGACAGAAAAATAAAAATAAGTAAAAATTCGAAAGTGATTAAATTTAAAAAAAAAAAAAACATCAATTGAAAATAAAAATAAAATTCACGTGAACTGCCAGTTGTTAAAAAAAAAGAAACGTCACAAAACAAAAAATAAAATCCACCCTGTCAGTTTTGTGATTTTAAACCGTCTTCGAATGGAGTGGAAAAACGATATCTTGAGCTTTAGCGGTTTCAATTATGGTGTCTCGACACGAAAACAAGTGGATAACAGTATCCGGTGAGATCATGATACAAAATAATGATTGTTTTATAGCTGCGAGCAAAGTGAAGGATGACAAACCACGGGGAATAGAAGAAGGTTTAATTTTCATTTTATGGGGTTATTTACGGAACCAGCATAATTTGGAAAAATTCGGAAAAAGCTCCGATCGGTCTGAAATTTTGAGAAATCATTTAACAAATACTCTCGGATATTCCTAAAAATTTTCAGACCGAAATATCGATTTTATTTAAAAAACTTTATCGTTTTTTTTCTGAACATTTTCAAAATCGATATTTTGGTCTGAAATGTTCAGGAAATGACCGGAAGTATTTTTTAAATGATTTCTGAAAGTTTCAGACCGATCGGAGCTTTTTTCGAATTTTCGTTTTTTTTTTTTTGCATATTTTGCTGGTTCCGTGAATAACCCCATTAATGAATATTCAGAGAATAAAGAATTTTTAGAAATCGAGCGCACCAAAGCCAAAAACACTCGAGAAGAAAAAAAAGAAAATGTTTTGAAAGATTTCGAATTTGAACCGATGAATGAGCGAAAAATTGAAAATACTTATTTCCAAAACATTGAGCAGGCAGAAAAAAAGAGTTTGTTTTTCTAGAAACCACTTTCTTACTAAAAATTAAAAATTCAGTGAACAAGTTGACAAAACTGAAATCAAAGTGGGCGGAGTTAGGAAAAGACGGTGATTCGATAACCTCGAAAATGTATCTGAAACCTTTGAGCCACAAAAATCCGTGGAAGGATCGAGAGTTTCAGCAAAAGGAATTGAATCAAAATTCGAACGCGAATGAGAATGGAAAGTGTATCATTAGCTAATTTTTTTGTTTAACATTCGTGAATAAATTTATTGTTTATATATACCGGCACGGTATTGTAAGCGTCGAGTCCGTTCCAGGCCCGATGCTTCTACCGGGTCCTTCACACGACATCGGCAATTGCGCCATACTGGAAACGATCTACACCAAGCCGCTCATGAATGTATTTATTGACTCCGCCCATTTCTAATGTCTAAAAGGCGAGTTAGCGGATCATTCGGCGGGTTTTTACTTCCAGGAGTTTTTTGCAGTCCAAAGTTCCGAAAAATTTCCCAGAAATAACAGGCGGTGACAGTTGAAACCGGCGTTACCGTAGTTGCTTCGCTGCGAGACCTTCTATGTTTAAACTTGAATTTTTCCTGTTGCTTGACTTGCTCTTTTATACGGAAAAAATTCAAATTTAAACATAGAAGGTCTCGTAGCGAAGCAACTACGGTAATGCCGGTTTCAACTGTCACCGCCTGTTATTTCTGGGAAATTTTTTCGGAACTTTGGACTGCAAAAAACTCCTGATCAGGCTTTCTCGGAAATTTCCGAAAAGTCGGAAATTTCCGATTCCGGTTCCGAGGCAGTTTCACTTCCGAAAAAATTTCCGATTCCGTTCCGAGACAAAATGATTTCCGAAAATATTTCCGTTTCCGTCGGAAATAATTTTTTTCCGATTTCGGAAAAAAACATTTTTTCTTTCGAAATTTGGTACGAAAAATCGTTTTTTTTTTTGGAAAAAATGCGACCATGTCCGTGACACAAATTTCCTTTTTAAAAAACGAGTCTACGTATCTTTCCTCAATTTTTTTTTTAACTTTTTGTGGATAATTTAAGATTTTATGGGTCTATTCAGGTTCATTTCCGATTTTTCCCATCGGAAATCGGAATTCCGACAGAAATCGGAACGAGAATTTGAAATTTCGGAATTCTGGCGGAAATTCGGAAATGAAAATGAAAAACTCGGAATTCCGTCGGAACATCGGAAGAGAAAATTACAAAATCGGAAATTTCCGACGGAACTCGGAAGAGAAATTTTCATTTCCGAGAAAGCCTGCTCCTGATATCAGGAATTTTTTGAACTTTGGACGCGGCATAATATAGCAGTGCGGTGCAACCTCTAGTGTTTTAGAGTGTTTTAGAGTGAGTTAAGGACCCGGTTGGCCACCGAGGTTATTGTATCCAGCGGTAGTTGTACTCTGAGAACACAAAACTTTTTTTTTTATTAAATTATTCAAACTTGCTAGGCGCTCAACAAATTCAGTTTCAAGAAAAAAAAACAGGCGACACCAATGTGTGCTCCCGCTCAGGCAACTCATTTCTTACTATAATAGGAAATCCAAATCTGAATAGGAAATTTTGGAACTTGTCCAGGAAACTCAGATCTTGTTAGGAAATACAAATCTTATATAGAAATTTACAGACTATAAAGGGATCTGGACAGATTCGAAAAATGTTTGAAATCTCGAATCTGTACAGAAAATTTACCGGTTTTGCAAGATCTGCTAAGATCTGTAAAATTGATTGCACGAGATGCGTCAATAAAATTTCATGGCGCCATTCGCGTCACGAATTTCGAAATGTTTCGTGTGGATTTTTAATGTGTTGTTATTTTATTTTTATTTATTTATTTTTGGCTATTTTTATGAGTTGCATTTAATTTGAAGTTTTTGCAGCCTAATGGATCGCGCCACCAATCAGCGTGTGATTTCCTGGGCACTCGAAAAACAGTGGAGCGCAGAGAAAATTTGATAATCAGGACAAAATACGTAAGTATTGTGAAAACAAAAAAGTTGCAGCACGGTGTTTGCATACTTTTAAAATTCAAACGAATATGGGGACGTCTCTCTTCATTTGCCATGTTATTTCTTTGATTGACGTTTGAATTTTCAAAGTACGCAAACACCGCGTTGCAACTTTTTTGTTTTCCCAATAATGGATGTATTTACATGAGTTTTTCTGTCAATCTTATTTAGTTGCTAAAATCAGAAAAAAAAAATCACCAACGTTGAAATAAAATTGGCCAACAACAAAGAAAAGCTTTTTAGAAAACAATTCAAGAAAAATACAAAAATTTCGGTTTTTTCTCCTCGAATTGAACAAATAAGCTTTATAATTTTTACGGATTTTACGGAATCCGTAAAATTTTTACGGTCCCTTAAAACCCGTAAAATTCGTAAAAACCGTAAACGTAAAATCCCATTCTTGGGGGCGATCAGAATTTTCTGAAAATGCCTACTTTTAGCTGAAAATTACAGGAAAGTGAAATGGTCTCCAAAAAACCGCCTCCGACAAAAATTAAGCACTTTATACCTTCCCAACGTGAAGTGATTTTTTGGAAAAGCAGGTTTTCCTCTTTCTTTCATTGCCATTTGAATTTTCATAAGTGCAATTTTTTGTTTTACCAATATAATAATTTATTTTCAGCGCGGCGGCCAGATCGAAGCTCGTCAAAAGGTGCAGAACGGACGACGCTGAACAGCCATCGACATCGGCTTAATTTTTTTATATTTTAAAATGTTTCCTTTTTTTTGTTATAACCAATAAAATGAATTGTCTTTTATTCAATCGATAAAGTTTAGATTCCGGGGAATCTGTACAGAAAATTTTGGAATCTGTGCAGAAAATTTTGGAATCTGCGCAGAAAATTTTGGAATCTGGGCAGAAAATTTTGGAATCTGTGCAGAAAAGTTTGGAATCTGTACAGGAGATGGGCGCCTGTACAGAAATTTTTGGAATCTGTACAGAACATTTTGGAATTATAAGAGGTCGCCAAATATCTATAAATCACTAGTTTATAATTCCAAAAATTCCTATTATAGTAAGAAATGAGTTGCCTGAGCGGGACCAAAAAATGAAGATTCCCGGGAATTTTGGAAAATATAGTCTTCCCGGGAATTCCTAGGATCCTACCCTTTAAGTGGTTTATTTTGCATTCCCGGGAAATCCCGGGACTCCCGGTACTAGTTACCGGGTAGTCCCGGAAAATAAATCCCGACCGCCACTCCCGGGATTCCCGGGAATTATTGGTAGTAGTCGCTTCAATTTCCCGGGAATTCCCGGGAATCCCGGGAGTAGTATTTTCGGATTCCCGGGAATCCCGGGACTCCCGGCAGTGGTATTTCAAAATTCCCGGGAATTCCCGGGAGTCCCGGGATTCCCGGGAATTCCCGGGAGTCCCGGGATTCCCGGGAATTCCCGGGAAATCCCGGGAATTTCCCGGGAATTCCCGGGAAATCCCGGGACTCCCGGGAACTCCCGGGAAATTTTCGGAAACAGTAGAAAAATAAAAAAAAATCAAATTTTTATTCAGAAAACAATGCGAATTTGTATTTTTCACTTTTTTTTTTTCATTTTTTGAGCATTAAAGTACTATTAGATTGGTAAATATTGGTTATTTTGAAATATCTAGTAATTACTCTTTACAAAATATTCGGTATAAAGAAGGTTCGCGATAAGAAAAAAGTTTACATGAAAATGCATAGTTTTCTCAGAAAAAGGAGAAAACAAAAATGGAGCTCGCTTTTTTGACCAGTGTGGTCGATTTTACCGGGGCACGCGGCTAATTTTGAGTATACCGATAGTTTAAGATGTGGGGAATTCATTTCTGAAATCAGTTTCTGTCCTGCTAGTTTCCGATTTTTTTAAAGCCTGTCAAACTTCAAGGAAAAATTCTAGAAAAATTTCAGCGATGACCCTAGTTTTATATTTGTGCAATACAAAGATAAACCCTCTTAAAGCTCAAATACAAAAATTTAGAGCACTTGACTCAGTTTGAGCAATTTTATGTACATTTGAATGAAGCATGTTCGCCCAAAACTTTAGTTTTTTGAGGATTTGAAGGTCGCAAATATGGAGCACGCGGCTAATTTTTCATATATTGTGAAAACAAAAAAGTTGCAACGCGGTGTATGCGTACTTTTCAAATTCAAACGGCAATGAGAGAAATAGCATGGGAAATGAAGAGATTTGTTCCCAATTTCGTTTGAATTTGAAAAGTACGCAAACACCGCGTTGCAACTTTTTTGTTTTCACAATACAGATTCAGCGTAAAATTTGCTACAAAACCATGTAAAAATTAATATTGTGGCTAGTTTCCGCATTTTTGTTCGTGCCGAGTTCTGTGCGAAAAATACCGTTTTCTGTTGAAAATGCTGATCTCGCAAGCAGCGGTGGAGGATATAGTCTCTCTCGCCTCTCTCCATTTTGTGTTGTCTCTCGCTCACTCTCGTTGCGTCGGCGACTCTTTTCTCGCGTCTCGACGGCCCGCCTCATGCAAATCTTGGGAGGAAACTGAGATACTTTGGGATGGTATAACTCGAGAAATACCGAACATTTTTTGAAACAAATTTGGCAGCGTACTCATATTGAGCCAAGAAACACATTCCAGCAACAAGTTTTCGAAAATTTTGAGTTTTGGATAACTCGTTGCGGTCCCTAACTATAGCGTGGATTGTCGAAAACTGTTTTTCGATAATCGACCGATTCGTCAAATTTTTCGATAATAAAATATCGAAAATAGTTTCGATGAATTCCTCGATAATTTTTGACATTATCGATAATTATCGACAATTATCGAAAATGGAATGCTTTATTTTGCTAAGGGCAGTTCTATTCCGGACAGTTCTATTCCGGACAGTTCTATTCCGCACAGTTCTATTTCGGGCAGTTCTATTCCGGACAGTTCTATTCCGGACAGTTCTATTCGGGACAGTTCTATTCCGGACAGTTCTATTCCGCACAGTCCTATTCCGCACAGTTCTATTTCGGGCAGTTCTATTCCGGACAGTTCTATTCCGGACAGTTCTATTCCGCACAGTTCTATTTCGGGCAGTTCTATTCCGGACAGTTCTATTCGGGACAGTTCTATTCCGGACAGTTCTATTCCGCACAGTCCTATTCCGCACAGTTCTATTTCGGGCAGTTCTATTCCGGACAGTTCTATTCCGGACAGTTCTATTCGAGACAGTTCTATTTCGGGCAGTTCTATTCCGGGCAGTTCTATTCCGGGTAGTTCTATTCTGGGCAGTTCTATTCCAGACAGTTCTATTTCGGGCAGTTCTATTCCGGACAGTTCTATTCCGGGCAGTTCTATTCCGGTTCATCTAGTGCCGAATAGCCTCCATATAGCCACCAGATAGCCGCCAGATAGCCTCCAAATAGCTGCCAGATTGCCGCCAAATAGCTGCCAGATTGCTGCTAAATAGCCGCTGAATAGCTGCCAGACAGCAGCCGAATAGCCGCCAATAAGCATCCAAACAGCAGCCAAATAGCCGCCAATTAGCTGCCAAATAGCATCCAAATAGCAGCCAAACAACCGCCAAATAGCAGCCAAATAGCTGCCAAATAGCCGCTACATAGCTGCCAAATAGCTGCCAAATAGCCGCCAAATAGCAGCCAAATAGCCGCCAGACAGCAGCCAAATAGCCGCCAATTAGCAGCCAATAAGCATCCAAACATCAGACAAATAGCCGCCAATTAGCAGACAATTAGCATCCAAACAGCAGCCAAATAGCAGCCAAACAGCCGCCAAATAGCAGCCAAATAGCTGCCAGGTAGCTGTCAAGTCATGAGGAACATTTCTATAGCCGACATCTCAAATGTTCTTCTTATATCATCGAAATTTTTTTCGATAATTCCTAGATAATGTTATCGAAAAATTTATCTAATAGTAAGAATTTATCGAAACTGCTTCGAAAATCCACACTATTCCCTATTGATGAGAAATCCGGAAACAGACAAACAGCCTACTCTTTTATCCACACTATTTGTATCAATTAAACCAACAAAAACTAGATTTCAAAAACAGAAACTCTTTATTTTTAATGAAAAAATTCATTTACGAATTCCCGGGAATCCCGGGAAAATTCCCGGGAATCTCCTAAGACTCTGCGCGACTCACTCCCGGGACTCACTCCCGGGAAATTCCCGGGAGTCCCGAAAATGACTCCCGGGAATTCCCGAAAAATTCCCGGGAGTCCCGAACCCACTCCCGGGAATTCCCGGAAAATTCCCGGGAGTCACGAACCCACTCCCGGGAAATACTATAAAATTCCCGGGATTTCAAAAGCAATCCCGGGAATTCCCGGGAATTCCCGGGAGTGGACGCATGAGTCCTCCTACAAGTAGCAATAGGAAATTTTTCCCGGGAATTTCCCGGGAATCCTACCATTTCCCGGGATTGTGTTTCCCGGGAGCACACATTGGGCGACACGTGAAAAAAGAAAAAGCAGAAATTTTATTGACTTTTGAAATAAGAAAGTCTCAACTGTGTTAAATCGTTTCGAGACCAATGACAGAAAAAATGTATGCGCCTTTAAATTTTACAAAAGTTTTGTGCCTAAATTTTGTTTTCTCTCCACCGCCAAGAGTCTTCATTTTTCTCAGAATTTTACCGCTTTCGTATCTTAATTTTTGAATTTTTTAAAGACATTTTCAAATTTCTTTATTTTCAGCCGTTTTGCTTTCAAGATGCGGGTGACAATTCTCGGAAATAATCTCGCTGCACGACATTTCGTGAAATACCTGTCGATTTGCCATCAGACAGTTCAAATTTCTCTCTGGACATACGATGATGTCAACTATCCAGGTGGGAGTTCCATCTTTACTCTCGAAATCGGATATTTTCAGAGTTTGACACGGTTGCCACGTGTCTTCGCTATTACGGTATGAAGAATTTGCCGAATGCACTCCTTGCTGCTGATGTTGTAGGTGTTTTAGATTTATAAATAAAGCAATTCATTTTTAATTTATATATTGCATTACAAGCCTGCAGCTTGTGGCGACTAAGTCGCCTTCGTCAAATATTTATTTTCGCTGAATTTTTGTTTTTTTTAATAGAAATGTCAAATGTTTTGTCGACTGCAAACTCGTGTGTGAGACACACAAACAAACACACAGACTAATCTAAAATTTTCTATATAAGAAAGATAATTGTTGCAGGTGGTGAATCTCCACGAGTGTACCGATTTTTCGCTGCTTCCTGACGTTGAGAAACTGCAAGTGCACAATGTTGAAGGTTTTCCGATATTTTTTTCATGTTTTAAGTCAATTACTCACTTCAGTGATTCGCTCGGTGCTATTCCACAATAATGGCCCGCTGATCCACCTCTCAACTCCATTCCTTCAGTGTTCTAACGTATGGCCAAACGTCTATGAACCAGAGCGTGATCCAGCTGTTTTCAGCGCCCAGTGGCCGTTTCCAGAGTATTGCGCGAGCAAATTTGAGGCGGAAGAACTGGTGAAAGCCACTTCCAACGACTGCTACATTGTGTACTTTCTTGTTGGGTAAAATAAAATGCTTGAAGGGTTTTTTTCCAGGAGATGTGTCCCAACTTATGGAGAAGGAGATGATTGTTCTATTCTCACCGACTTGATCTACTTCTCCAATGACAAAATGGTCGTGTCTATTGGTGACGATGACGGACATATGCAGGTCATTTTCCCATTCTCGTTTCATGAACCAATTTGCTTTTCGTTCAGATGGCATACGCCGGAAATGTGTCCGTGGCAATCTGGTCAGCCGTCTGTCGTCTTCTCTCCCAATCGACGAGTCTTGATCTGAACGAATCGTTTGACGATGAGCTCAGTGATCTGCTCCACTCGGCCGAGAATTCGTTCAAGTATCAAGAACTTGAGGAAAGCACTGTATCAAAGAAACCCGTCGGATTGTACGTTATCAAAGAAGATGATGAGAATCAGGAAGGGTATCGGGCTCGTCACAATACGGTGCGTACCAGTTTCGACGATACGGAGTCGAGAAAGTGTGAAGATGAGCTTATGACGGAGGAGGGAGAAGTGTTTGATCAGGACACCACTATGCCGACCCAGTTAATGGCGAAACCAGGATTAATGAACTTATCGATAATCAACGAGGAGTCGTTCGCCGTTGATAAAAAACGAATTTTTGAGGTATCATTTGGACACCCTGAAAAAAATGGGGAAGAAAAAACGGTGGGAAAATAATTATAAAAAAAAACCAGGAACAAGCCGCACCCTTCGCAATTTGCGGCACGAGTTTTGTACAGGACGTTCTAAAAGAAACAGAAAAACAGTGCTGCACACTTGCAAAATTTTCCGCGGCTTTTGAAATGTTTCTCATCTGAGGCCATATGCAAGAAACTGGAAAACGACAGGAAAACCATTTTCCGAAAAATGCTTACCTGCGTCTCTCACGCTCATCCTGTAAACATCAGCGGTTTCCAAATTTCGTTTTCCAGTTTCATGCATATGGTGTCCTTTGGTTCTTATTTCCCCGCTTTTGTTAGGGTCTCGTCATTTGAAGAATCGAATTTTTTATTCAAGTTCTATTTTTTCAGATATTCTTGATCAACGATGAGACTCCGAAAAAAACTGTGTACAACACGTATTCTCCACTCCTTTACGTAAGTCATTTAATAGGAGGTATTTAATGTCTACCCACCACGAAGGTCAAACGCGCTCCGCTGAATTTAGAACTTTGTGATTTTATTTTGGAAACCAAAATGAAAATCATGAAGTACTGAGTCAAGCGGAGCGCGTTGAACCGTCGAGCGGGCCGGCAATAGTCGGTTTTAAGACTGTCCGGTTTAGAACTCAATTTTCCTGAACCTGTTATTTATTCCCCGTTTTTCTAATTTTCCCCAAAAATATGATTATAAAGACTAGAAAACAATGACAGGTTTAGGAAAATTGAGTTTTATTCTGATACCGTTCTAAACAGAACAGTTATAAAAGTGAGTATTTACAGCCATTTTAAAATATACAATCAAATAATCGCTTCACGTTTCGAATTTACAGAATGGCAAACGTCTCCGCTCGGCCACCCAGCTCTCGTTCATCCCTCTCTATTACGTTTATCTGTTTTTCTCAATGGTCGTTCAATTCGCCATCAAACTTCTCGGACCTCTAAAATTCGCCGCAATGCTTCCCAATCCCTCGTTCCTCTACTTTTATTTCCACCACTGGACGTTCTTCAACTCGACGAAAAGTCTTCTAATGCTCGGCTACAAACCGGATTTCGATTTCAAAGAGTGTGTGTCTAATAGTGTGATGCACTATCGCGAGATGCGCAAGAAGGACGTTCGTCTCTTCTCGTGGCAGAATTCCATTCATGAGATCCCTTCTACCTCTGGAAGTGTCGTTGTTAAGTGAGGAATTTATTTATTTACAGGTTGTTTTTTTTTTCTTCATTTTCTTTCCTTCTGTTTATAGTTTTCACGAAATTTGTTTAGAATAGTTTGAGCTCATTCCCTTGTTTTTGTAAATATCCTTTATATTGCACAATATTATTTATGTTATATAAGTGAACGCTCTCCGTCTCCGCTCCACCCACCCTAAATTGTTTATTTTCCTCTCCCACTTGAACCACTACCCTGCTTATCACGTTGTTTTGTATTGCAATAGACCGTTCGAGACGAAGAGACGCAGATGGCTCTTATCGTATTTGGCGAACATGCTGCATTGCAAAGATTTTACAAAAGTTCGTGCATTGTCGCTCTTGTCTCTTTCTCCCTAAATAAAGTTTCTTTCCCATTTTGGGCTCCCTCTTTTCTGGATCGATAAGTAGTCGTGAACTGGAGCCGTCTTCGCATCGATTCTCCCCCCTCCACGACTTCTCGGCGTCTCTTATGACGAAGTGAGCACGAAAGTCCCGAAAATTTTCGTTTCGCAATACCCTTTTCTACTACTTTTACACTTTTTTTGGCTCACTTTCATTACTTTTTTAGAGTTTTTAGACATTCATCTATTTATTTGCTGCTTTTTTTTGCAATCCACAAGTCTGCAAACACCGTCCGTGGCAAGACCGCAATGTACACCATTTGACGCGTTATTATGGATTCGTGACGTAGCGAGACAGCGTGTCAGGTTATGCGCCTTGCGATTTTTTTCATTTTACTGACGCACAACTTGCTGCAGTGTGTCGGTCACTACGTCACGAATCCATAATATCACCATTCCAGGAATACGTAATATTTAAATTAATTATTGTGTCTCTAAAATCACATTTGGCCTAGATTAAAACATAAAAATACATTTTAACTTGATTTAATATACAGGTTCATTGAAATTCGACACATCATAGTTTAATGACGGGTTGCCAGCACCTACTAATTTATTATATACATCTCTGTTTCTCTAATTCTCTCTCTCTCTCTCTCTCTCTCGGCAATTTCCATATTGGAGCATGCATGGCTCACAGCCACCTGTTCATTCTCACTCGATCGCAAAATCCGTTAAATAGGTCAAGCCTATCGAGGAAAAGTGTCGTGCTGTGAAGCGGTCAATTCCTCAGTTTTTCTCTAATGTATTCGGTTTCATTTTTTTCCTTCTCTCTTTTTTTTTTCTTCGCTTGGGAAATTGTTTTCTTGAGTAAAAATAGAAAGTACTTGAGAGCTCAAATTTTGATTATTTGCACGTTCCTAATAAGATGCTCAAAAACTGCTTACAGAAGAGCAAACGTTTTTAGAAAAAAAAAACGAAGGTTTTCAGAACTTTTACTCTTGATGTCATTGAAAATAAGACAGACGAGACGGGACCTCTCTATTTTCAATAGCAATGTTTTTGAGATCTGTGAGCTTTTCGCATTTTTCAATTTTTCTCCTTTCAAAAACAACCAACACACTGGGAACCTATTTATGAAAAAAAGAATGTTTTTTTTTGTCTCCGTTCCTTCGTCGCTTTTTTTTGGAGACAGTATTTCTTGGCATCTTCTTTGTTCACCTCATAACTGCATTAGAGATAGCATAAAACTTTAATTGGGGGGGGGGGGGGGGGTATCTAGATAAAATCAAATTTCCCGCCTCCTCTTTTCCGGGCATAAAGTGCCATTACGGATTATATAAAAGAGCGAGAATGACGGATGGCGCAAAAAAATATTTACCAAAGTGAGCGAGAGGAAAAATACTCCTGAATTCCGGTTTTCAAAAGATAATTCCAGTGTTTCTCTCTCTCTCTTTCTCTGTCTCTTCGCTCTCGCTCACTCGAGAACCCCTTGAATTCTTGATTTTTGAATTCCCCAGCAGCCGCAACCCAACCGCATTTTCGTCATCATCTAAATAACCTTTTGTATTCTCAGTACGGAGCGCTGCAAACGCGCTCCCTTCGCACAGTGATGGACGCGGCCGCGTTTGCGACGAGAGAGTGCAGAAAATCAAGAGAGCCGTGGCCGATGTTTTGCTCTGATTTCTCTAAACCTCACTCCAAATGCATGCGAAATTCTTTGTTCGATTGGAGCGAGTTATCAGCGTTTTATACCGAGTATAAAAAAAGTAATTTTACAGGGGCATGAGCCGATTAAATATATTAAAACTCGTTCGAGCCTTTCCGATGTGATGTATGTGATATTATTCGCGCACCTTTTTTATTTTTTGGGCCTCATTTGGATGCGTTGCGTGTGTGCGTCCGGGCGCGTTTCCTCACTCCCTCCTCATACCCCATTGCCCATGACAACCGCCGCCCCGCCCGTTTGTTTACTATCCTCTCTGCGTGTTTACATCCGAGTAGCTTTGGCATTTCGCAAAACATTTCGCAAACCGAGAGATATTTCACAAAAGTGAGGAAGAAAAACAAAGGAATGACTCATTTCGGTCAAGAATTGGTCAAGATTTTGTTTAAATATTAAAGGGCATTGCTAAACATTTTTTCTGAATAGCTTTATCCTATCACTCGGCTTGTTGATGGGTGCACAATACCCTGCAAATAAACAAGATATTGTGAAAAAAAATAGCAACGCAGTGTTTGCGTACTTTTGAAATTCAAACGGCAATGAGAGAAATAGCATGGCAAATGAAGAGATTTGTTCCCGTTTTCATTTGAATTTTAAAAGTACGCAAACACCGCGTTGCAATTTTTTTGTTTTCGCAATATTTCTTGAACACTTATTTGAGCTGTTCCTAGAATTGTTCTTGGGAAATTAGATTGTTGTTTTCTAAATTAGGTTTTTTTAGGACAAAACATTCCCAAAATCTGCCGTGAACAAATACATTTGTCTCACCTCACGATAAAAAAATAAATAATTGAAAATTCTTGAATTAATTAAAATTAGAAAACTTTTTTTTCAAATATTGAAATTCTTCGAAAACAAATATAATGAGGCGTTAATGGTACGTCCAAAGTAAAAAAAAAGAGCAAAAAAGACGAAAAGAGGCGTCCAAAGTAACTTTGTTTTTGCGTCTTTTTCTTTGTTGTTTACTGCCAAACAAGCAAAAAAACAATTGTATTGTGTTTTCAATCGACTTGCGACATGAGAACGCGAGACTCCGCCCACTTATTTGGGCGCGACCACGCAAACACAGTGATATTTGAAGAGACGCAGACAGGAAGCGCACAAATAAGTGGGCGGAGTCTCGCGTTCTCATGTCGCAAGTCGATTGAAAACACAATAAACATGATTACAAGTGCGCGCTTTTTTTTTTACTTTGGACGTACCATAAGAATAGAAGAAAGAATTAAACAAAAAAACGCGGACAGATCAACTTTTTAAAACGGCGCAAACGCGCTCCACTGAGCACTAATCTGTCGCCTCTTAAAAAGGCTTTTATGTTTTATAATCTCCTCTGCCATCACTACTCACTCCATTTGAATTTGCATACAAACACACGTCGCCAGTGATCCGCCGTCTGCCGGGGGTCGCTTCTCATGTTCATCCGACCATAATCTGTATGCGTCTCTCGTTTTAGCACACTCTCCTCTCGCTCCATCACTCACTTTCACACCGTTTTGACAACAAGAAATTGGTCTTGTCGTCGGTTCGATCGCTTCCATGAACGACAATGGATTCGATTCGTGAATCGATTTATTTATTATTCGCTTTTTAAAATATGAATTTACAATTTTTTTTTTCATTATTTAACTTTAAAAGTACCGAAAAAAGTAGTTGACCTTTTTGATTTTTGCTCAGTTCTCTTTCAAAAAGTAAACAAGAGCCAAGAATTTACTGACGATGCTTTTCCGCACCAAAAACTCGCTTTTTATCACAGTTTTTTTGTTTTTGCATATTCTCTCGTGACAATTTGCTTGGAAAAATGCATAATAACTTGTTCCTATTGTCAACAAACATTCCATTACCCTTTTCTCACTTTCTCTTGATTTTAAATGTATTATTCTCGTATCAGCAGCTTCTCATAAACTTTGAAAATAGCCAATTTTCCCACGAAATATCTCGGAGCGCGCGCATTTTTTGACACAGTTGAAATGAGTGTGACCGTAACCCATTAAAAATGTAAAAAAAAGTTCAAAAATATCACGAAAACCATTAGAACTTGTTTACATATTTAAATGGGCTACGTTACGGTCACACTCATTTCAACTTTGTCGAAAAATGCGCTTCGAGACTTTTAGTGGTAAAATTGACTATTTTCAAAGTTTATGAGCAGCTGCTGATTGTGAGACGAGAGTAAACTTAGTAAAACGAACGAACGAGTAAAAAAGCGCTTTCATCTTTCACCTGTTTGACATGATATCCCTAGAAAGTGTGCTCGCTGGAAATTTTGGGAAAAATTATTTACACTTTGGAAAATATTTTTCAAAATAGCGCCCTTGGATACGGATAATTATAAATTCTGTTCGGGAAAATTATAACGAAAAACGCAAAAAAACAAGGGCGTGGCATAGTGGCAGCTGCCGCACGCTATCGAAAATTTATTGAAAATTTGGTTTGAAATATTTAAGAACAAATTTCGTGGTCGTTCGATATTAAAAAAAAAAAAAACGAAATAATAAAATATTTAGATACGACATTAACTTTCCAAGTATTGTTAAGTATCCAAGCTCTACCGAGAACTAATACCAGGCGTCAGATATTG
Organism: Caenorhabditis japonica; assembly: GCA_963572235.1. Classification (NCBI taxonomy): domain Eukaryota; kingdom Metazoa; phylum Nematoda; class Chromadorea; order Rhabditida; family Rhabditidae; genus Caenorhabditis; species Caenorhabditis japonica. Next base: position 15,742,519 of record OY754343.1, on the reverse strand, counting down.
CTGTTTGATCAGCCGTCTACCGTCATTTCCGCATTTTCAAATCATTTCCATTTTTCAGTCCCATTCGACCCGTCATATTAATGCTCACACAGACAATAAAATATACGACGTGTCACCTGATTTTTTGTTTCAGAATTTTTTCCTTATCAGTGATGAAATTTATTCCATTCGCTCCTTTTTTCTAGATGTTTTTTGAGGTATTTATTTGATTGTTTGGGTTTTTCAACCCTATGCATGTTGTTTACTAGGGAAAAAACCTTCACGTCGACACCCGGCGTTTTTTCCTCCGATGAATAAGTCCATAAATTATGGTTTCTGCACTAGGAAATTCGCAGTCTAGAATCCCAATTCCAGCCAACATGAAAGTCTCTAACAAATTCCATATTTCTGCCAATTTCGAGCACTTTGATTTCAGCCAATCAAATATTTTATTGTCCTTTTCCAATATATGGCCTAGAATCCGACCCGCAGCCAACACGGTGCTCTCTTGACCCGCAAACACTGATAATCGGCTTGCTCGCGTGAAGTGGTATTACGTCGGCTCGTATGTGCAACACTTTGTAGCCAAACACCACTCTTTGGAATGTCCTTTTTCTTTGGTTTTTCGGTTCAAAACGTTCGGATAAACGAGACGAAAAGGGGCCACGAGCAAACAGAAAAACTCCGAACTGTACAGTTTTTTTCCTGGATTTAATCTGTGAATTGTGTGTGCAACTATTTAGCTTCGAATGGCGCCATTTTTGGTAGATTACTGTGGAAAGGAAGGAGGAGGAGCTCTCTAGGCGCATTTCGAAACCGGACGACACTTCCATTTTAAATCGTCAGATCGCGAAAATTTGTATGCCACTTACATTAGGCGTTAGGCTCCACCCATATTTAATACGACACGAGAAAGTGTGCTCTGCTGGACTTGTTTTATTCTCAAGCATACAGCTTTCTATTTTTAAAAAAATTGTAAAAAAGCATTATTTAATCTTTCTAAAAATAATTCCACTTCCTTTCGATTTTTCTTCGATTATTTCCTAGAAATCTCTGTAAATAACGAAGAGAAAAGAAAAACAGACAATTGTCCAAAGATTGACCGGAAATTGAGTGGCATTCGTTCTTTTCCCCCAACGTTTTCTTTTCGCATGCCATGCCATCCGATTTTCTTTTTTTGTTAGTCGAGCAGTGAGCAAAAACAACAAAAATGGTTTCCATGGTATCGCCTTGCCCTTCAACGAAAAATTCTCTGTTTTTTTTTCAAGTTTTGGTGATTCGAATAACTTCTGCTTGATTTGTTGCTACGCAGGTAATCTAATCTCATTTATCAGCTGCCTAGTCATTCGATTATAAAGATTAGATTACTGTAGAATTTTTTTAAAGGCGCAGTTTCTAAATTCTGGAATGAGGTTTCGCAAGGAAAATTTGGTTTTTAAAAAATCAATGAATTAGGTTTTGGGTACTGTATACTACGGAATAGAACCGTCTGAAATGGAGCTGTACCGACACACACGGTGTGTTGAACGGTGCACCGCTGCAAACGCGCCCCCTCGCACTACTCATTGAAAGAAAGTTTTATGGTTACGGTCACTGTTTTTGAAATATCGCATTAATCAATAAATTGACGCGATTTTCTATCTTTTTTTGTACTCTTTCGCATAAGAAAAAATTAATGAGTCGATTAGAAGCACTTTTCGTTGATTTAACAGAATTATTTCATGCGTTTTCAATGAACATGTTTGTTGAATTGTCGTAAGCTGCGCCGCATGCACACAAACCTGTAACGTCACGGTGATTCTTTTACTATTGTGAAAACAAAAAAATTGCAACGCGGTGTTTGCGTACTTTTAAAATTCAAATGGAAAAGGGAACAATTCTCTTCATTTCCCATGCTATTTCTCTCATTCCCATTTGAATTTTCAAAAGTACGCAAACACCGCGTTGCAATTTTTTTGTTTTCACAATACCGGCCACGCATTTCTAGTCCCCCGATCCCAAGTATTCCCTTCTCCCCCTCGCACTCTCTCACTCTCTCATCACATGAAGTGGGCGGAGTTCCCTCCCCTTTTTGCAAAATGCGGCAAAAAAATTTGCGGAATGAGTTCGGCCACCACGGAAAACCAGTTTCATTTGAAATTTTACGTATAAAAACGAACGCATTCAGGTTTAAAATATGCGCCCTAATGAGAGCTAGTAACGTGACAGACAACTTTTTGATCAGACTTCATTTACAAAATCGCGACAGGAAAAACCTAATCGGGGGACTAGAAATGCGTGGCCGGCAGTTAAAGAATCGCCTTGCATTTGAAATTGTACTTAAAAAATCAGACCAATTCCGGTTTTAAATATGCGCCATAATGAGAGGAAGTAATGTGACAAAAAAACGTCTCGATCCGAAGTCATTTAGAAAATCGCGACAGAAAAAACAAATCGGTGGACGAGAATAGTGTGCTGTTCTATTTCGTGCATTTCAGGCGGTTCTATTATGTACCGTAGTACCCCATTAGTTTCTTTTTTTGGCGCGCCTGCAAATTAGCATGGCGCACTTTCGGTGCTTGCGCATTTTTCGACTCTCGAATTTTTTCTGTTTTTCTTTGTAAAATGTATGTACTGTATCTTTTAATACCATAAAATTGCTCAATTTTCGATTTTCGCAAAGATTTATCCTGCAAAAACACCAAAAAACTCACTTTTTAGCTCCACAATGCTAAAAAACGATTATTCCGAAATGGTGGCTGAACCAAATTCGACGTTCTTAGGCTTTAAAAATTTCTGAAGACCTCAGCTATAATTCAGTTGGAGCACATTTGGAAAAAAAATTAAGAGTTTATGCTTTTTTTCCAGAAAAACCTTTAAAAAAAAGCCTCAAAATTTGAATTTCGCGGGAAAAATAGGCAAATACTCATTTGCTTTGGGATCATTTGCTATACAAAATAAGCACAACGCGTTTTTAAAAACAAGTGTTTTCTGAAATTTGTTGGTTTCATAACATTTTAAATCCTATTCTAAGACTTTTAACAAAAAATTCATTACAAAAGAGCTATTCGCTGTGGAAATACAGCCGTTTTCCAGTTCATTTTCTATAGAAAATGAGCGAATAGCAAATGATCCCATAACAAATGAGTATTTGTCGGAAAAATACAGTGGAGCGCGTTTGCTCGGCTCCGCCCACTTTTCAAATTCTGGACACCGTGTCTTTGGGAAAATTAGTTGGTATTTATTTATTTAAATAAGCAAGAAAGTAAATATTTTCTCTTGAAAATCCCTCAAATATTTCGAAACCGCCCGGTTTCGCCTGCCTGCAAGCAATGCGCTGACTCATCGATGTTGCATCGATACATCGAGAATTGTATATATTCCGGTCATGACGGGACACATGATTCATGGAAACTTTTTCTTCTTTTTTTTTCGCCTAATAATATAAAAATCGCAAAATCAAAATTCCAAAATTGTGAATAAAACTGTTTGGATCCAAAGCATTTGTGAACGGCGGCGGGCTTTTTTCTTTAATATTTTTTTTGGCGTTTAGATATTTAAATAAATAAATACATTTTGGTCTCACGCGAAAGAAGAATAATGTAGAGTTCACGTGAATCCACGTCTACATGGATTTTTGCGTGAAATCTTATTGTAAGCGGTGTTTGCGGATTTGAAATGTTTGCAAACAAACGCAAGCTCCTCCCACTTCCTTTTTCCTATTTAGCAATTTTCTACCTCTTGAGAGCCTGTTAAAACCGAGGAACAAGCTCCGCCTTTTTTGCAAGCCTACAGCACTTTTCCCCGGTTTTGTCAGGTTTTTTTTTTAATTTAAAAAAGTTGTATTTAGGGTCCCGTAGTTTTGTAGGTTTGTTTGTCCAGTGACACACACACACACACACACGCATTCAATCACGCCATTTCTTTTTCCCTTACTCACAAAAGTATGGCAAAAGTAGAGGGTGTGTTTGTTTGTGTGTGTGTGTTTTGTGAAGAAAAATTGAATTTTTTTTTCTTCATCTGAATTATTTATGACGCCTTCGGTAGCCAGTTAGAGTGCTCTTAATAGTTGTATACTATGTGTTCAGTTACGACGCTCCGCGAAAACTGCACGGTGTTTATAATAGCTGCGAGGCGAGGCCTGCGGAACATCGGAGCGTCGTAACTGAATTTCGCTCCTGAACACGAAAAAATTTTCAAAAAAAAAGAACAATATTTTCGAACATTCCTCACGTCCGTCCTCTGCTTCCTCGCCCATTAGTCACCCCGCCACATGTTCATGACGTCTGCGTCTCTACTGGCGCCTCACTATTTCCCAAAATTCCATCGTTCTTTGTGTTTCTCATTCTCTCTATCTCTTCATTTCTTTTCGGCAAAAAGAGGGGAAAATAGAGGAGGAAGATGTGAGTGTGTTGTCCCTATCCTCCGCCTCTTTTCGCTTGTTGCTTTTTCTGTTTTCCGCTCGTTCCTTTCCTCCACTTCTTCTCAAGCTTCTCCGTCCACATCGTCTAAATTTAGACGGGACATTACTTTTCCTTTTCCCGCAAAACTTTGTGCCGAGTGATGCTATTTTTTCCTATTCTCAACAGCGCTCCATTGAACTCTACAAAAAATCGCGTTTTTTGTTTATGGACCTATTCAGCGCAGGAAAAAACCCATCGCGTCGTGACCCGGCAGTGGAAAATGCAGTGCGCCTTTAATTTTCAATGGGAATTCGGTTTAAATTTAAAGGCGCATCCGATTATTTCATCGGTCGGTCTCGACACGACAAGTTGTTTACGTCAAAAATCCTCCCACTACTGTAGTTTTTTGTCTTTTTTCTCAATTCTGCATAGGGAAAAATACCACGAAAAACGGTTTTTTCCTCTGCTGAATAGGTCCATTACTGAATTTTAGAATTTTCTGCATGGTTTATATTTAAATACAAAACATTATGGGAATAAATGATTTGTACAAAATTGTTATTAAATATGTGGTTGAAGTTAAAGTGTGAACAAATCTTCATTGTCTACTTTTTTTTTCAGTGCCATTTGAATTTTAAATGAACGCGAATACCGCGTTGCAATTTTTTTGTTTTCACAATAAAGGTGGACGGCAAAATAAAAACACGTTTAAAAACAATTTGTTCAATGGAGCGCGTTTGCACATTCATAAATACAATGCAACATTTTTATAACCAATTTTTTCCCCAACTTTTTTCCTCGAATATTTGCGCATGATATGAAAGTCAACAAACTGAATTTATGGCACGAGACGCGAGCAATTTGATACCCTACGACCCGTTTACTTTATCATTTTATCAGTGACGTTGCTTCTTCGGCTCTTATCGTAAATCAGCTGATTTTCGGTTTCATCCAGAAATTTCGATATAACAAATGCATATTTTTTTATTATTCTCCTGACGGTCACCTGTCCTTCTGCCCCCGTTTTACGAGTTCGACAATTCTTTCTCAATTTCACCCGTCTCTAAACCCGATTCTTTGCGCTGTCTGCATACGTAGAGGCCACCTCACCTCATATATCTTTCATTTGGTTCTGCTTTCCATGCGGAACAAGAAGAAGAATGAAAAAAAAAACATAACTTTTAAGTTAGATTTATCTGTTCGATTTCAATAATTATTCAAATTTGAAAAGGTGCCAAATTTTTGGGAAAACTGTTTTAAAGGTGCTACCTCGGAATAAAACTCGCTCGGAATAGAACTGTAGCGATATAGAACTTGCTTCGGAATAGAACTGCTCGGAATCGAACCGTTCGGTATAGAACTGTAGCGAAAAAGAACTGTAACGAAGTAGAACTGTTTGGAATAGAACTGTAGCGGAATAGAACTGTTTCGGAATAGAACCGTTTCGGAATAAAACTGTAGCGAAATGGAACTGTTTCGGTGTAGAACTGTAGCGGATTAAAACTGTTGCGAAAAAAAAACTGTTTTGGAACAGAACTGTCCCGAAACAGAACTGTAGCGGAATAGAACTGTTTTGGAATAGAACTGTAGCGAACAGAACTGCCTAAAATGGAGCTGTACAAGAAGAACCGCTGCGCGAAATTGAAATCAATTACCCACCATGTACAACTGAATACTTGTTCGAGCTGCTCTAGCTTTCCTGGGTCACTACAGCTCCATTTCAGGCGGTTCTGTTTCGCTACAGTTCTATTCCAAAACAGTTCTATTCCGCTACAGTTCTGTTTCGGGACAGTTATATTTCGCTTCAGTTCTATTCCACTACAGTTCTATTCCAAAACAGTTATATTTCGCACAGTTCTAATTCGCTGCAGTTCTATACCGAAACAGTTCTATTCCGAAACAGTTCTATTACAAAACAGTTTTATTTCGCTACAGTTCTATTCCGATCAGTTTTATTCCGAACAGTTTTATTTCGCTACAGTTCTATTTTACTACAGTTCTATACCGAAACAGTTATATTCCGAAACAGTTCTATTCCAAAACAGTTCTATTCCGAGGTAGCACCGTTTTAAAATGTAGTATTGAGTGGGGGATTTACGAATGTCACATAGAAATCGATCACACAAAAATTTTCCCTGATTTTATGGTTTTTATTGACAACAAAAAAATAGAAGACGATGGGGAGTACACGAAGTCGCGGCCTAAGAAACCGACGGCCAGGATTTTTACACTTTTGAAATGTACACTTACCTGACGCGGTATTTACATTATTTATCAAAAAGAAGAAAATAAACGAATATTGCTGAACTGAAGACAATTCTATTTTCTAGAAGACCGCTGGCCTAAGAAACAATCTTTTGTCGAAAATCAGACATTTTTTTATGTGATTTTAATGTGATATTTATTGGTAAATCCCCCACTCAATACTATATTTTAAAGCAGTCTCCCTGACAAGTTGGCACTTCCTTTAAAATGAAAACGAAGGGAATGAAGAAAAATATTTTCCTCCTAGCGCTAGTCCGCTCATTTTTTTTATTTTTAAAAATTTCCACCTCCAAAATCCAGTTCCTTTGCTATTTTCGATGCGAAAACAACAAAGTTTTCAGAAGGTAACCAAAAAAAAAACGACTGAAAATCTTTATTTGACCTCCACAATATTTGCTCACATTGTCCGCTTTTCGTCTCCGTCTTCCACCCGCGAACACACACAAATCGGCGCGAGTCTCTCCATCTCCATCTCTCTTTTTCTCTTTTCTCAGCGCCCCGCTTTCACTCATTCTTTCTCACACATTTTTTGAATTAGCCGCCCCCTTCCGTACCCAAAAGTCTATTTTTTAATTTCGCTTTCACGTGCACGTTTCATTTTTTTTGTTATCATTTCATTTCATTTTTTCTTCTCATTTTCCTTTATTTCTTCCAGTCAGAGCTGCCCGTAAGACCTGAAAAGTCGGCAGCAATGCTCACACTGTTGGAGCCGCCCGGGGCGAAACGATCCCCGAACGTCGGCAACTACAACAACAGATCGGCTCAACACTTGCTCAATTTATGTGAGTATTTGATTTTATTTATTAAAAACTTACTTTCTCGCGTTTTCAGCGCCAGAAGATGAAGATTTGTACGAAACGTACGACGAGAATGAGGATTATGCGGAGAACGAGACGACAGGCAACTTTTTGACCAGGGTTTGTTTTTTTGTTTCCTTCTTCTCAAATTTCTCACACCGAAGGCTAGACGTTTCAGTTTCTGGACCGGTACCTCGTCGGAAAGTCTTCGTCGGCCGACTACAACGATCAGTGGAAACGAGAGTTCCGTGCAAGACCATCGTGGTGCGATGCCGATTTGTGCCTGCAGCAGATCAACCGGGTAAGTCCACAACCACAAGAAATGGGTGCAGCTAAGATGGATGTAGTACCCTAGGGCTCATTTGTCTTTTAATGTCAGCTCCCGTCTTCTTCCCTTTCTTCCTCAAGAGAATGGGTGCTGGTGGTAGTGGTGGGGGGGGGGGGGGGGCTATATAGTCGTTAGGGGTTATGGATGGGAACGAACTGACTGCTTTTTATTTTTCAAGGACAGCTGTGTGTATCATTTAACTGTTTGAAATTGACTGGGACCACTAGGAAAACCAGTAGGAAAATTATTAAATAGGGCCTTTTTTAATGGGGTTGCACGAAATGACAAAAAACGGCTCGAAAAATTCTCCAATTGGCTTGAAATTTTAGGAAATGAAGGAAAAAAATACTCCTAGATATGCTCAGAAAATGTTGTGGCGTTATTCACAGAAACAGCAAGAAAAAAGCAAACAATAGAAAAAAATAACAAAAAAAATTGAAAAAACCAGCAAAAAATGTGAAAAACCAGCAAAAAATGGAAAAAAAACCAGCAAAAAATTCAGCGAAAATTCGGAGAATGCTCCGATCGATCTGAAACTTTGGAAAATTATTTAAAAAATACTCCCAGTCATTTCCTTAAAATTTCAGACTAAAATATCAATTTTTGAGCATTTTCAGGAATATAAAGGGATGTTTTTTAAAAATCAATATTTCGGTCTGAAATTTTCAGTGAATGTCCGAGAGTATTTTTTTAATGATTTCTCAAAGTTTCAGACCGATCGGAGCATTCTCCGAATTTTTGCAGAATTTTTTGCTGGTTTTTTCCATTTTTTGCAGGTTTTTTCAATTTTTTTTTTGTTTTTTTTTTGCTGGTTCCGTGAATAACCCCATTAGACCGAAATATCGATTTAAAAAAAATTTGATTTTTTATTGAAAATTTTGAAAATCGATATTTCGGTTCAAAATTTTCTGAGCATATTTAATTTATCCAATTTATCGTTTTCCGAGTTTTCGAGCAGTTTTCTGTCGTTTCGTAAATACCGTAAAAGCTGTAATTGAAGCACATGTACTTCTATTTTTCGAACCCCCTAAATGGGTGTACTTCTAATACAGGTGTACTCCAATTAAAGGTTTTACGGTAACCCCCCTAAACTTCCAATGAAACTTTATAGCCTGGTTAAATATAAAATAATCTATGAAAGTTTGTTGGTTTGTTTGATCTTTTCGCCCATGCGACTGTTGGCTCTCCAATCCATTAGTCTTATTGGCCTGCAGGGAAGTTGCGAACGAACTTGAAATGAGGGCGTTAAGTTACTCACTTTGGTGGAAATGTGAATGAAAACGGGGAGGAAAAAGTGTTCACTCTCTTTATCGCCACTTTGCATACATATGTTTGCACAGTTTCGCATTTCCTTTCTCTTCCCTTCCCTTCTTTTCTCTACCGCCAAGTCATTTCCTCTCACCTAAATACTGTGTGTTTGTTGGATTTATTTGTACCTTTAATTGATACTTGTGCTCTAATTCTGAGCTGCCACCATGAGTAGTATTTTGGTTCTTCTCGTACAAGGATTAGACGTCTCTTCGCTTCTCGGGAGGAGCGTCTGCACACTCGACACAGAATTGGATGATGAGAAAAAGCGGAGAGGGAGGGTATTTCGAATTGGTTTCTAAATTGGAGGGGAAAATAATGATTGATGCGAGCGGACGTCGCGAGAGAAGCGAAGAGAAAATGTTAATTACACGATTCTGTTGAAATTCGAATTCGGAGGGAAATCTGTGGAATGCGGGATTACCGTAATAGATGCATCCATGAGAGCCGGAGATTTAAAAGAAAGACAATTCAGATTAAGGAATAGATAGACAACTTGTTCCTCTTCCTCGTAGACACCTGGCGCCATTCTGTTTTGTTCCGCCCGACCACCCTACTGCGTCGTAAAGTCATTTGGCAATGCAGAGGTTTATCCAAGGCCAGTTGAAACCCAGTTTATGACCGATCTCTTTCCGAGTTTTATAAAATGAGTCACTGACCTTGCAACTGTTGGAAATGAGAATTTTTTTCTTGTTAAATCCTTTCCTCCGGCGCAATTTATGATGAAGCTCTCAGAAGTGCAGGAGAAGCAAAGAAATGTAAAGTTGTCTTGCCTCCTGGGGCCGTATTCGTGAAACCATTCGGAATTCCTAACGGGTTCGGAAAATTTTATTTCGAGCTATTTAAAATTCCAAATGGGAACGGATTTCTTTTTTATTTCTTTACTGTTAGTTCTTTAGGATTAGTGGTCTATCAAAATTTAAGAAAATAGTTCACATTCGGAATTTTAAGTAGTTCGGAATACTTTTCCCAACCCGTTCGGAATTCCGAATGGTTTCATGAATACGGCCCCTGAGGCCGTATGCATGAACCTCTTTTGCCGGGCAAAAGTATAAGATACAAACACAAGTACATACGTTTTTCATCGTTCGTTTACAAAACGAGAAGCTTTGAAGCTATAATGAGAGAGTGCGCTCTCTTCTTCTCATCCTTTCGTTTTTTTTTCTTTTCTATTTGCTCTTCGAAATTTGTAGTTTTTAGCGTTTTTTTTATTATTTCTCTCGCTTTCTCATCGAAAACGTGTGGCGAAATGACGAGCAGAAAATGAAAAAAAAATTTAAAGTTTTCATGAGAAAAAAACGAGACGCAAAGGTATTGGATGACAACACAACATGGTTGTGTAATGGGCCGAAAGAGCAGTTTGTGAGATGTTGGGGACAAGAAAAAACGAGATATAGTGAAAGAAATGAAAACTTATCCATTTTTGATGGATAACCCCTGCGAAGATGAATGTTTTTCGGACAATATGAGAGATAAATGGGGTCAACAAGAGTATCAACAACATCCAGAAAAACTATTTGGTAATTTATCAGTATAGCCCCCCCCCCCCGCCTGATATGACCCCCCAAGGACCAGCATAGTCCCCCCGCCAGTTGATTTTGCCCCGATTTACTCGGTGGGGGGATATACTGTCTGGGGGGCTACACTGGTATACTGATATACCAGAATAATCCCCCACCAGTAGAAATGGGGGGCCATTCTGATACCTTAGGTAATTTATCAGATAAGCCCCCCCCCACCTCATACCACTATCGCCCCCCTCGGAAAAGGTAAGAACAGCCCCCCCCCACTTCTGTTTTTTTCTTGCGAATTTGCTTAGTTTCCCATATCAATATCGCCCCCGTCATATCAGAATAACCCCCATCATATCAGAATAACCCCCATCATATCAGAATAACCCTCGTCATATCAAAATAACCCCCATCATATCAGAATAACCCCCGTCATATCAGAATAGCCCCCCGCTGTATCAGAATATTCTATATATAACAGAATAGCAACAAACCCAGCAAAAATTGAGCGAAGTCGAATTACACCAAATCACTTGCTTCAAAAAACCAATAAAAAAAAAGAAAAAATCCTCGAAAACGACAGAAAATATGAAAAATGATGAGTAAAATATGAAAAATGATGACAATTCGGCGTCCTCTACACGAACTATATATTTCAATTCGGTGGAGCGCGTTTGCATCTGGGGGGGCTATATCCTCCTTTTCCGAGGGGGGTTACACTGGTATTTCATGGGGGGTTATACTGTAATTTTACCAACTATTTTTCAGGGAAAAGCCACTGGAAACCGATATGCACTTTATTCCCGAAGTCTTATCCAAAAGCTGTTGTTCTCTCTGGGAAACGCCGTTCATCGAAATGCGTGGTCTATAATTCTCACCATCTCGATGTTCTTCGCACTCTGCTGCTATGGCCTTCAGTATGTCCACATCGAGACGGATATTGTAAAGTTGTGGGTGGCACGTAAGTATTTCATGAGGAATACAATACTATTCCTTGTTTCTTTCTTTTCAGAAGGCGGACGACTGGATGAGGAGCTCAACTTCCTTCCAAGCATAAAAGAAGCGATGCGAAACTTGTCGACAGATTCTGGTCCGGAGATTCCACGAGAAAACGGGTTGGGTGGTGGATATCAAGTATTGATTCAAACACCCGAATTCGAAGGACAGAATGCGCTAGACGAAGGACCTCTTCTCAAACACGTGGAAATTATGAAGTTTATTGCCAGTTTCAATGTTTCTGTTCATGGAGTGTAAGTTCTTTTTTTTATTGCCATCTTTATTCTCTGATTACAGTGATTGGTCTCTGTCCGACATCTGCTTTAAACCCGCTCCTCCGTCAGTGGCCGCCGATTCTCCTGCTGCTCCACTCGGTGACGTCATTGACCGAATTGTTCCGTGTATCTGGATTACTCCAATCGACTGTTTTTGGGAGGGATCAAAGGCACTCGGACCGCATCCATCGCTTCCAAAATCTGCGCTTGGACCACTCAGTGTCTTGTTGAGTTCGTTGTCTGATAAGGATGATCAGATCCGTTGGTCTGATTTCGATCCGATCGCAGTTATTGACGAGGTTCACCGAACTTTCAACCTCGGATCACACTACACATTTTTCGAAAGAGCTGGTGTAGGACACGGCTACATGGACCGCCCATGTATAGACCCACTTGACCCGGAGTGTCCAACTATGGCCAAGAATCACTTTGACATTTGTCCACACGTTGATAAGATTCGGGAAGTTGCTGGAAAGTACGGAAACGAGTTGAAAAAGGAAAATAAGAAGGAAAGTTCTTTCGATCTGTTCAGTTTATTCGGAAGAAAGAAAAGACAAGCGGAACCACAATTGCTCCATCCAGCTCAACCAGCTGGTTCTATTCAAAATGCGCAGTCTGTTCCTGTTCAAGTCGTCGCCGCTGCGTCACCAATTCCAGCTCATGTTACTTCTTCTCCACTTCCGACGACTACATTGTCACCAGAAATGGTGAAGGCTGAAAAGGAAGAAGAGGAAAAACAGAAGGCTAGAGATGCTAAAGATCGTGAGTTTAATATTTAACATTTTATCTATGTATTTAATGCATAAACATTTCAGACTGCGATGCTTACCGAAAGTCTGCATCTGAATGGCTCAAGCAGAACAAGGATAAGTGGGCTGAAGTGATGCCAGAGTCTGCGTATCCACGTAAAGTCGACTTCGCCGCAGAAATGACCGGTGGATGTTCCGGATTCGCCTCGAATGTGCTCAACTGGCCAGAAGACATGATTCTCGGAAACCCACATCGATCAAAGAAGGGAGGAAAATTGACGGGAGCCGAAGCTCTTCAATCTGTTTTCCTGGTCGCGAGTCCTGCCGATGTGTACCTTCGATTCAAGCAGAAGCCAGGGCGCAAGCCAATGAAAGCTGGTCTGGATGAGGAAGCTTGGAACGAGACTGCTGCCGAGCAAGTGCTTCAAGCATGGCAGAGAAACTTTACCAAGTCTTTGTACAACCACGAGGCGAATGTAGATGAGGAGGGAAATGAACGAAGAACTCTGCATCCACTGGCTTCCACCTCAATTGCTGACATGCTCGAAGAGTTCTGTCAGTTCAATTATGGCATAATTTTGGCTGGCTACGGTTTGATGCTTGCCTACGCCATCATCACTCAGGCTCGTTTCGACAGTTGTCTTCCTTCGTCCGAATCTTCGATGGGACTTGCTCTTGCTGGAGTTCTCGTCGTCACGTTTGCTTCGGTCGCCGGGTTGGGACTTGCCACGTGGTTCGGAATTGAATTCAATGCGGCCACCACCCAAATTGTTCCATTCTTAACTCTTGGAATCGGAGTTGACAACATGTTCATGCTTCTTCATAACTACCGAGACGTTGTGAAACTGGCCGGTGGACACGCTGAAATTGCAGTTTTGATGCGTGAGACTGGAATGTCGATTCTTTGCACTTCGATCAACAACATTCTCTCGTTCCTTACTGGAACTCTTTTGCCGATCCCGGCTCTCCGATCGTTCTGTGCGCAATCCAGTATCCTTCTCACTTTCAACTTCATAGCCATTCTCACTGTTTATCCAGCCATCATTTCTATCGATATGAAGAGAAGAAAGGCTCAACGACGCGATCTATTGTGTTGCCTTTATGGCGACACTCGGGAAGAGTCGTACTCGATGATTTCGAAGCCAAAGATTCCGAGCAAGCGGATCATTGGAGCCCCATCAGAAGCTTCTATTATGCAACAGTTTGACGGAATAACTCAAGCTCGGATGGCTTCAAGTGACGAACCGGCACCATGGTCTCTCCACGCTCTTATTCGTTATTACTACATTCCGTTTATCTCGCGTCCAGCATGCAAAGTGGCTGTCATTGTGGCGTGTTGCGCCCTTCTCGCCGCCTCGTTCGTCGGAATGCGTCAAACGACTCTTGGTTTGGAACTCGGAGATGTTCTTCCAGAACACACTGCTCCCGCTCAGTTTTTGAGAGCTAGAGATAAGTACTTCAGGTAATTGAATATTCTACCTTAGAAATTCAAAAATTATATATATTTTCCTTTCAGCTTCTACCCAATGTTCGCTGTCATCAAGGGACCCAACGTCGACTATGCTCATCAGCAACGTCAAATTGACAACTATCGTCAATCGATTGGTTCGTCCAAATATGTGATCAAGGACAAGAACGATGAACCGTCGGAGAAATACTGGCTCGGATTGATGAGAGATTGGCTGATCAGTGTGCAACGTGGATTCGACGAGGAATTCGCGAAAGGTTCATTTGATATTCAAACAGGACTCATTATTGGAAACGTGTCCGAGGACGCTCGTATCGCCCATGCTCTTATGTGCTCCTATGGAACACATTTCGAGTGTGCTGGAAGAATTGGACACGTCAGATTGGTGGACGCGAGTGGAATCATCAACTCTGACGGCTTCTACAATTATCTTACGGCGTGGTTCAACGTGGATCACATGATGTACTACGTGTCGCAAGCTTCATTCTTCCCAACTCCACCAAAGTGGCAGTTGTCGAAAAATCAGACGCTCAACTTCATTCCGGCCGCTGAGCCATTGGCCTACTCTCAGATTCCATTTTACCTGACTGGACTCACTGATACATCTGTGATTGTTGACGCCATCAAAGATATCCGTGGAGTTTGCGATCGATTCACCGATCAAGGACTTCCCAACTTCCCACAAGGAATTGCATTCACTTTCTGGGAGCAATATCTCTTCTTGACTGGAAATCTAATGCAGGCCATCTCGATCATCACTGTTTCCGTCTTCGTCGTCATCTCTCTGCTTCTTTTCAATCCATGGGCTGCCGCGATGGTGGTTTGCATTCTTTGCATAATGACTTGTGAACTTGCCGGATTCATGGGACTCGTTGGAATCAAACTAAATCCAGTTTCGGCTGTTACGTTGATCACGGCCGTAGGAATTGGAGTCGAATTCACAGTTCACGTCGTCGTTTCATTCTTGACTGCACTTGGAACAAGAGCACAGCGAACATCATCTGCTGTTGATCGTGTTTTCGTTCCTGTCATTCACGGATCCTTCTCTACTCTTCTCGGTATTCTCATGCTTGGATTCTCCGAATTTGAATTTGTCGTCAAGTACTTTTTCATTGTAATGACTGCTCTCATCGGAACTGGAATAATCAACGGTCTCATTCTGCTGCCAGTTTTGTTATCGTGGTTTGGCCCAAGGAGAGAAGTGAGTTTTCTCATATTTATTTATATCCTATCTATTATTTCAATTTTTCAGATCTCTCCTACGAACGGCAAAACGACACTGGCATTGCCGCCTCCATTGCCAAAAACATTAAACAGTTCGCGGTCAGGAGGTGACGATTCCGATGATGATGACGAGTTGGGTCTTGTCATGCAGACAGCGCCGACGAGGACGTCTTCTGGAAGCGTCACTCGTGGGAATGCGTCACGTGGCACAAACGGAATCAACACAGCCCGCCGAATGCCCGCCGTGTAGCACTAGGTGATTTGCTCTCTAAAAGCAGAGCAACGAAGCACATCAAAAAACTTACAAATGTAAAAATGGGTCATTTTCTCTCTGATGAATGCAGCGCATTGCGAACTTATTCCTTTTCCTTCCAACTTTCTGTTCATTGTCATATTTTCTCTTAAGTTATTTTTTTTTGTCTCTTCTTCTTCTAACGGTCAATTTCGCAACTTTCTGGTGACGTTCTCTATTTTTTCTCCATTCTTTCTGATAATATTTTTGTAGCTGTTTTTGTTAATTGCCACCTAAATACCACACGCTAATTAACATGATCACTACGGAATTGTTCCCCCGCCCCTCCAATCTTCATCATTTTTCTAGCATCCAATTAACCTGTCTCTTCCCATCCAAAGAAACACAAAAATCCAATAAAAACTAGAAATCTTGCGCGGTTTTTAAAACGAAACTCAAAAAGCTTTACACTGTTATAGTATTGTTTCCTCTCTTTCTCTTCTCGATTTACTTTTTTTTGCATCCATATCGATTGCTGTAGCGTATTACGCATAATAGTTTAGACCCACCCGAGTGAGAAAAATTGGACGATGTCTGGCCCCAAGTCTGAAAATGTCTGTCAGGTACCGCCCATTTTTTCCCGAATTCCCCGCGCCCACTTGGTCTTTTCGTTCTGCCGTTTCTTCTATTGTCTTCCTTTCTGTGAATGATCTCAGCGAGCTTTGGAATTAAATACTTTATTAGCACACCCCTTCCCTCCTTCCCCACCTTTTTTGTTTTTTTTTTCTTTAAAATTATATTTTCTTTCCTCTCTCGCCTCCATCGCACCTCTAATGTTTTGTCGCCAAGTTTTTCGAATGAATAAACTTTTTCTAACATGAAAAAACGCCTTCACAGTTGTTTCCTTTTTTAGTAAATTCTGAAACGTTTATCTGTTTTCTTCGAAAAAAGCGTTGCCAAACAAAAAAGCGGCGACCTACAGTAACCACAAAACATGATTTACAGGGAGATTTAGGCCACGTCCCCAGAACATGTTTCATTTTTGTTCTGCCTTGTTTTTTTTTTTGAATAATTTGATATTTTCTAATTGAAACTTTATGTGATTTCTATCCAAAATCATAGCTTCTTATTTTTAAGGTTTTAGCGTAAAGCATCAATCACGTTTCAGAAAAATGTTTCGAGATCAAATTTTCGAGCGCCAATTCTCTCGTCTCTGTGTCTCCATTTTTGCACACTTTTTTCTAGACTTGGCTGAATGCCATTGTCGAGACACAGGCACATGCGAAATGGCGCGAATTCCTTTACGTAGGGTCTAGCACGCCGTGATTTCTGTCTCGTTCAAACTATTTAATAATCAAAAAATTATGCGGAAATTGAAACATTTTGGCCAGAAATCAGAAAAAAAACAATCGGCCTTTTCTCGGGTTACGGCAGGTCGCCGCTTTATTGAGCCCTGGCCAAACCGGGAAAAACGCGAAACCGTGGAAAACAAATCCGGGGAACATTTTCAATTTTTGGGCGCAAGTTTTACAAACCGCACTAAAATGATTATTTGTACAGTAGGATGCAGAATGCGATCTCCTGATGTATTCGCCGATGACGACGGTGCAGTTAATTCAGATGACTCGTTTGAGAATTTTACAGTCACGCCGATTCGAAGACGTAGTCAGGCGATTGTGCATTCGGAAGATGTAATTTAAAAAATTGGTATTTGAGATAAGTAGCAGCCTTTTTTTTTAGGAATCGTTTGATTTTGCAACCGGGAGCGAACAAGCTACAGTAATCGAGATTCAGCAGCATCAGGAAACTGTTCTATTTGAGGAAAAAGAAGACGTGGATTCGGAAGATACAATAAACCGATTACTGGATTCTAGTCTTGAAGAAGAACTTGAAGATATTGATTGTGAGCATAATGATGCTTTATCGAAACTCTTGCAGTCGTTCGGGCATAGAGAGAATTCGAATGAGCGGCAGGAAGAAAAAGAAGAACAAGAAGAAGAGAATCGACCAAATGTCAGTTTGGACATATTTGAACAGGTTGAAGATAACGCTGACGAAGAAATTCAGCTATCTGAGGAACCAGAAGATGACGAAGCGACACTTTTACCTGTGGCTCTTCCAGATGGAAATAATTTGGAGCCGGCTCCGAAACGAGTGAGCACCCTTTTTGACTGATATTGTATTTTGGCTACTATTTAAACATGATTCTCAATTTTTAGCGCCGCTTAGATTTCGCTCCTTCCACGTCATCTGCTGCAGATGGACCCGTAGTCCCCGCTCAATCGGATGTCGGCGAATATTGGAATCAGAACCATACGAAAACAATCGAGATTCATGGAAATAATTTTGAGATCAACAACTTTGTAAGTTAAATCTCAATATCTTTTACATTTATATGTTAACGATTTTTTTCAGCACGATTACATGCGTATGAAAATTACGAAACTTAATCATCAAGTGAACGTGGAAAAGTCAAAACCATTTGAGAAAATTTCTAAAATATTCAAAAACTATTCGGTATATGTAAATGGGTACACTGAGCCTCCGGCTCTTGTGATTCGTGATTTGATAGTCGCTCACGGTGGAGAATATCATTGCTATTACATGCACGGAAGGACCACGTACAATATAGCTTCATCTCTAGCCACCGCCAAAATTGCAACGATCAGAGAAAAAGAAATATTCATAAAGTCAGACTGGATAACAGAGTCGTACGTTTAACAATTATTTTCTTTCAACTTGTATTACGCTAAAAGTTCAGAATAGCAGCTGGAAAACCACTTGATTATCGAGACTTTTTAATCTACGAGAAAGGCGCTCAAGAGAAAGGACGGATGAGAGAATTTTTCGCAAACAATTCTCAAAGTCAAAATATCGAAGAAGATCCTTCTACACTTTCATCTTCACAAAATGCATTTTTAGATGCCAGAAATCCAAATTTCATTCGTGACTACTACGCGAGAAGTCGCCTTCATCTTATCTCCACTTTGGCCCAAGACATGAAAGATTTTGTGGCGAATCTGAAACTGGAAGGCAAACTCATTGAAAAGTGTTTTCCAGAAGAAGAACTCAAACAATTAAGTGAAGGAAACATTAAAAATTCTCGTAATGAAAATATGGTTTTACACGTGGATCTCGACTGTTTCTTTGTTTCGGTTGCTCTTCGAGATCGAGTTGATTTAAAAGATAAAGAAGTTGCGATTACTCATAGCAAAGGTACAATTTCAAATTCGATGAGTGAAATTGCCTCGTGCTCGTATGCTGCTCGAAGTTGTGGAGTCAAGAATGGAATGCTTGTTCGAGATGCTCTTCAACACTGTCCAAATCTTACTCTTCTCCCATATCAGTTTGATGATTATGTTAACGTCAGTCAACAAATCTACGAGATCCTTGCCAGCTACACACTGGAACTTCGCGCCGTCTCTTGTGATGAAATGTACATTAATGTTGGGACTCTCTGCCAACAATACGATATTCAGGATCCCATCCTGCTTGCTGAGCACATTCGGAAAACAATTCGAGCAAAAACAAGATGCCCCGCGAGTGTTGGAATCGGCAGGACCAGTCTTTTGGCTCGGTTGGCCACGAGGCATGCTAAACCTTATGGAGTTTACTGGGTGACAGAGGAGAAACGGATTGAATTTATGCTGGAAGAAAAAATTAAAGATCTTCCGGGTCTCGGCTACCAAATGATGGATCGATTAACAGCATGTATCGGAAAGGAAATCTCAACATGCGGACAACTTCAGCAAAAAACTGAGCGAGAACTTTCTCAGATTTTTGGACCCAAACTCGCCACAAAAATATTCAAACAATGTCGTGGAGTAGAAGAGGATTCTGAAGACTTTTGGAAGACCCAACTCAGAAAATCAGTTTCTTGTGATATCAACTATGGAATTCGTTTCACGAAAAGAGAAGAGCTGTTGCAATTGATGAGAGCGATAGGGGCGGAGCTGGAGAGGAAACTGACTGATTCCAAAATGATGGCCGGAGCAATTACTGTGAAGTTGATGGTAAGTGGTTAACAAATCTTGAATCCACCACATGCGCGAAGATCTTGTTGAGCCGAGACTAATCAGAAAAACATCGCACCTTCTGGGATTCATTTATGTATAAAAGTTTTGATTTTTAAAGCTTTTTGGAGTTAATCGTATAATAATACAAGCATGCGGCTTGTGGCGACTACGTCGCCTGCGTCAAATATTTATTTATTATTTATTTTTATTTCTAGTCATTTTTTTCATTTCTCTTCCCTAACTCTTTCAAGTTCTCGTGACTCTTGGTAACATGTTTGAACGTCAATGCACTCGATTGTGCGAGACACACAAACAAACACACAGAACAATCTACAATTTTTTACATAAGAAAAATTAAATACAGTGCTGGTCATAAGTTTATATAAAATCGGTTTTTTGAAGATAACATGGCTCATACTTGAAGGAGGGTCATGAAATTGCTACGGTATGTGCTAAACACAGTTACGGAAATATGCAGACTAAAAAATTGCATAATTACAAAAGCATGGAAGACTATCCCACTCTCTGTTGTGGATACTCTACTGGATTCCATGCCTCGTCGTTGTCAGGCAGTAATTGATGCAAAAGGCTTTGCCACAAAATATTAAATCATTTTCAATCATTTCCCGGTCATTGACTTGCCAATCGGAGCTTTCCTACTTCATTTTTCACAGGTTGTCACTTTCTTGGCTTTTCCATTTTTTCGAATAAATTGTCATAATTTTTCAAAATTTTGATTTTTTCTGAAATTATTTTTTTAATTAACGCAATTTACCCTCATAAACATGAGAAAAAAATTTCATGACCCTCCTTCAAGTATGAGCCATGTTATCTTGAAAAAACCGATTTTATATAAAATTATGGCCAGCACTGTATATGGTGGTTTCAATCGAGTTGCTACATCAAAACCCACTTTTTTCACGCGAAAATTCAAAATGCACTATTTAAAATTTAATGTTCGCTTGCAAAAAGTGGGTGGAGTTTCCCGGTTTGATGTCGTAACTCGATTGAAAACACAATATACCATGAAAAAATCCAAATTAAAATATCCTGATCCACTGTTAACACACAAATACTTTTCCAACAATATCAATTTTATCAATGTTTTCTATCAGATTTCCAGGTACGATCACCCGATGCCCCACAGCAAACAGCCAAATTTATGGGACATGGAATTTGCGACACTTACACTAAATCGGCAAACATCAATGTTCCAACTAATAGAGCCGAATCGTTGTTCGCGGAATCGATGAAATTATACGGAAAGATATCTCCGAAACTGGCGGATCTTCGTGGAGTTGGAGTTACTTGCTCGAAATTGAAAAGCCGGATGAGAAAAGATGTAGTCAGTGCCGTTCAGCAAATGTTTGGAATGACCAAAGTGGACGAAAAGGAACCGAAAAAGAATGAAAAGAGCAATAAAATAATTAAGAATCAAGAAGAAAAGGATGATGACGATGACGAGGAAAACATGCAAGAAGAAGTCGTTGCTCCTCCGCCTACTGTATTCTCATCTAACCAGGAACCGAACATTCAAAAAGTTCCACATCCAAAAGATATAAAGCCTGGAATAGAGGTTACTGTGCCAGGAATTCTGAAACTGTCTGAAATCCAAATACGAAGAGCGCTGAAGAAGTTGGACGGAGATCAAAAGAAGATTTTTAGCGAAAAACTGGAACATTTTCTGAAAACAGGTATGTAAGGATGAATGTAAGGTACTAAATAGTGTAAAAAAATAATGTTGCTACCTACAGTATTCCGAAAACACGATTTTAGGAGTGAATTAGGCCACGACTCAACATTCCTAAAAAAATAGTTTGAAGCTAAATAAAGTCGCATTACATTATTTTAAAGCCGGATATTGACCCGAAGAATTGTTTTTAAAAACGCGGTTTTCCGTGTTATTAAGGCTCCATTACGGCAAACAAATCACAATCGTTAACTTTTGTTCTTACAGTACTAATTTAACAATGTTATTCGTTTTTTAGAACCAACTAAAGAAGGCGTTGTAGACTTGCATTCTCATCTGAAATCCTTCCTTAATGCCGGAAAACTTTCGACTTTCTCAATGCTCCTGCACAATTTCGAAGAACTCTGCATAGATTCCAAAAAAAGTCACGTGGATTGGTTTCCAGCATTTTACATAATTCTCGAAGAGCTGAAGTTACAATCTAAAGAATTACTGCAATTTCCGATTGATAAAATGCAAAAACGTGTACCAAAACCGCGAGAAGCTTCAAAAGAAACCAAAAAGACTCAAAACGAAAGACGTGTTCCTCAGGAAGTGGTTGTGTTTGAAACAACCCGATAATTTTTTAACTTACTGTGATATGATATACTTGCCCCCTATATTCACCATTGAAATTCTTTGCTAACAAATAAAAATTCTTAAAATTTTAATTTTCATATTTAACGGATGTATAACAAAGTGAAGCGAATTTTCTTGAAGACGTGAAAGATGAGAAACCGGTTCGTACGAGATCGATTTGGCACCGGAAAAGGATAAAAAAGAAAGAGAGAAAATAAATTTGTAATCGAAAAAAAGAACTATCATCGAATTCCTGCTGGCTTATTTGGTCCGTTCGCCAGCTTTTCCAAATCGGCGAACGATAACTTTGATGTTGTCGACGCAGAAATGTCGCGTTCATTTAAATGATCTGAAAAAATGGGTTGGAAAACTCCAAAGACAATATTCGCACTTTCCGGAACTGCTTGAACTTGCATACTGTCCACGTTGAATTTCAATTTTCGAAGATGTTGACGCTGGGGATGATTTGACAGTTTTGAGGAGGCGTTGGTGTGAAGGAGCTTAAACAGGAAGAAATAAAATGAAATTCCCTATAAAGCTAGAACTTACATGAATTTCATCGTCCAAACTCTCCACATAAACTGGCGGCACTTGATTGTGCAGTTCATCGACAATCAGCATTGACACTTCCAAATTTCTTTCGAGAATGTAATTGAACTCAAAATCCTCATCATCTGCACCGAAAGGAAACATCAGATCCTCGCCAACTTTCAGCCATCCGACATAGAACAGAAATTGGAGTATTGTGAATATTGGAACATAGCTGAAAAATATACCGTTTTTATTGTGATAGCGGTGATTGTGGAAAGTTCTACTGGGAGCCCATTAAAAACCTAGGCCGGTGCACGCCGAAACACGTGGAAAATTAAGAGACGCAGAACATGCACGTTCCGTGGCGACCGGCAGAATTTTCAGGTATGTTAGGCATGAAATTTCACTGGAGCGAGCGCGTTTTTGATTTTCGAGTAAAACAATAACATAAAAAGAATCAGAAATGGAACCAAGGCGTAAATTTTTTACAGATCTGTAAAAACCGTTGAAAAATTCATGTAATTCAAACATCGAATAATGGCGAAATTAATGAAAATATGGCAAGAATCTAAAATTTTGTAAAAAAAAAAAAAAAAATCATTTTAAAAGGATCCATTCTTTCTGAGTTTAAAAGTTTATTTTTTTTCTTATTTTCGTTTGCAAAATGTGCAAGTAAAATTTGAAAATGATTCGGGAAATCCGGAAATTTTTTCTCCTTCCACTCCATCGACATTTCGCTCACAAAACATTCGAAATCTCAGGAGTTTGCATGGTGAAAGATTTTCAGTGAATCACATTTTTAAACAGATTTTACGGATATAATTTTACGGTCCTCCTTGAAAAATAATTTTAATCGAAAACCACATAGAATTCGTAATGCTGCGCACAAAGTAAAAAAAAGCACGCGTGAATTCGCGAAACACGCGCACAAAGTGATGCGAGATTTGCGCGATTTTGAAGCGTCATTTTTACAAAAAGATGGTATGTCCCTTTAAAAATCTTACGGTACTTGTTATATTTTAAGTCTATTTTCGCAACATTTTGCGGCAAATTGACGTTTTCTGCGGTTTTAAAGATATTTTTAGATAAAGTAAATTAATTTAGCCCTAATTGAAAGGGTTTGCGTCATGTAATCACTGGTTTCTCTTATTTAAATTAAATTCCCATTGTTTGGAAACCTACCTAATTTTTTGCCGTCATGTCTGCAATTCAAATGTTACTTTATTTTGTTGTATTCTCTCTGAATAACTTTGTAGCATTGTGTTATGGGGTTTTGCACGAAATGGCAAAAAACTGCGCAAAACTCGGAAAATGCTCCGATTGACTTGAAATTTTGGTGAATGAACCCCAGCGAAAAATACTTCTGGATATGCTCAAAAAAATTGGACCGGAATATCAATTTAAAAAAAAATTAATTTTTTTAATGAAAATTTTTTAAACCGATATTTTGGTCAATAAAAACAGTGATTACGTGACGCAAACACTTTCAATTAGGGCTAAATTAATTTACTTTATCGAAAAATATCTTTAAAACCGCAGAAAACGTCAATTTGCCGCAAAATGTTGAGAAAATCGACTGAAAATATAACAAGTACCGTAAGATTTTTAAAGGGACATAACATCTTTTTGTAAAAATGACCCTTCAAAATCGCGCAAATCTCGCATCACTTTGTGCGCGTGTTTCGCAAATTCACGCGTGCTTTTTTTTACTTTGTGCGCCACATAAAAACCGATCCGAACCGGTACAATTACTTTTCATTTTCGAATAAAACCACTAGTAAAAAATTTTGAAAACGTACACATCAACAATCTCCTCATTTTCGTTCTTACTGGGATATTGTCTTCCGATGAGCGCGAATAAGAAATATCCGTAGACAGAGATAGTGGAGACCTGCAACATATTTCATCGAGTTAGTTACAGTAAATCTTTTGTCGTTTTTAATTCATATTTATACATTTTTGATAACAAAAGAGTGTGAGTGGAAGCTAATGTTGGAGCTAATGGCTACTTAACTTTGGCAAATTGCTTTGAGTTCGGAAAAAACTTTGGTTTCGGAAAGCTAAACACAGAATGTTTCCAATCAGACACAAAACAATTTGTCAGAGAATACTGCCACGTCACCGCATACATGCCAGGTACAAAAAGAAAAGGAAAAGGTGCTTAAAAAAAGACAGGGGATAAAGAGAGAGAAGTCACAGCACGACTATGTCTATATGCACCTGGCAGTAGACGAGCGGAATGCATATCCAGTCGTAAACGAACAAGCTGGCGATGCGCTGACGGTACTCTTCCAGTTTTCGCGTCAGCATTTGCAGTGATGTCATGAAACAATTTTAGGATACCTTTTTTCACAAAAAAAAATAACTAAGGGAACTATTTGCATCGCCTTTTACAGTTGTTCTTTAATCAAACTTATGAAGAATTGACATCACCTGTGTGTACACAAGCGGAATGGCAATCCAATCGTAAATGAACAACTGGAAAAAGCCGTTTCGGTACTTTTCCAACGCGTCCAGCAGCACGCGGAGCTCGTTCGTGTGCGTCAACGTTCCCTTCTCGAAACAGCGCACCATCATTGTTTGGATCCAGTTGAGTGGAACCCACCATTTCTGAAAATTACATAGGGTTAAGACATTGAAGGTATTTGAATAAACTGCTAGTAAATATCGTTATCAAATGTTTCTTGCTGGTTATAGTAAGCAATGGCGCGAATATTTAAAACCATTATCAATCAGTGTTCAAACTGAACACAATGCAAAAAATCTGAATAAATGTGTCTTTTTGTGTCTGCTCCCTAACCATTTTTTGCGCCAGAGAATATAACTAAATTTACACTTGATTGTGAGAAAAATGTTTTTTGCCTTTATTTCGAATATTCTTTTCACATATTTATTGTGATTTCAATCGACTTGCGACATGAGAACGCGAGACTCCGCCCACTTATTTGTGAGCTACCACGCGAACACATTGATATTTGAAGAGACGCAGACAGAACGGTGAATGCTCACTTGCGTTTTCATGTCGCAAGTCGATTGAAAACGCAATAGTCTGAAAACAAAAATGGATATTTTCCAACAGTTGAATGTGTGTTCAAAAACATTCTGCTGGAATAGAACTGCGCAAAATAGAACCAGCTGAAATGAAACTGTACTAAAAAAGCAACTGCACGAAATAGAACTCAGGGCCTCACAATGTACAACGAAATAATTCTTCGAGTTGTTCGAGCGGTCTATTCCGTGCGAGTTCTATACCGTAGTACCCCCATCAGATCTTGAAAAATCAACGAGGAGAATACTGTAGCAGGGAAATAATGTAGTCCGTGATTTCGATATTCGGAAAGCCCCGTTTTCAGTAGAATTTCTTCGATTTAATTCAATTTTTTTCTCAGTTCCTCTATAACAGGAATTCTCTAAACCATTATTTTGTATTGTCCTCCCACTTTTTCGATTTTCGGAAGGCTACTGCATGGGGGGTGCTACGGTATAGAACTCGCACGGAGTAGAACTGTAACGGAATAGAACTGCGCGGAATAGAACCGCCTGAAATTGAGCTGTACCGACCCAGAACCGCTCGAACAACTCGAAGAATTATTTCGTTTTACATTGTGAGGCCCTGAATTCTATTTCGTGCAGTTGCTTTTTTAGTACAGTTTCATTTCAGCCGGTTCTATTCAACGCAGTTCTATTCCGTAGCAATGATAATTTGCCCTTTTTTTTCTCGAAAACCTCAAAATCGAAGTGTCACTTCGAAACAAAAAAAAATCATTTCGAAAGGAAATTAAAAGCCTAAAAGGTTCACGAGAAATATTGGGGTAGCTTTCAAAAAACTGCACTTTCAGTTGTAGGGCATTTCATGCAACTCTTTTATAGTATTTACGATGATTCAACCAACAACATTCCTTATATAGAACATTTTAGATTAGTCGGTGTGTTTGTTTGTGTGTCTTACACAATCGAGTTTTCATTCCACAAACCTCGATCCCATGTTCAAAATTGTTTGAAAACTTATAACTAATACCTGATGAGGATCAACTTGCACCGTAATCGACTTGAACATGATCATTTCTTCTTTGGTCATCAGTCCAGAATCGACTAAATGATCATCCGTTGGATACCGGGCAAGAACTCGAAGAGATATACTCCTCCACGCGAGCACTGATGTCAGAATTGTATATCGGGCTATTGTTTTTCGAATTATTCGTGTTTCGGGCTGAAAAACAGTTCCTCATCATTCAACAGTTACGGTGCAAAAATCAAGGGTCCGTAACTTTTTTTTCCAAACTTTTTTGCGATTATATTTATTTTCTACCTTATTCAACCTTAACCAAATGTTTTTATGTACCGTAAAAACTGTATTAGAAGGCCCCCCAAACAACCTCCCGAAAAATAGAAGTGCTTTCTTGAATTAAAGGGTTTCTTTAATTTTAAGACCCTTTCAATAAAAGGGACTCTTTAGCGAAATTTGAAGGTCCCCCTATTATATAATGGTACGTCCAAAGTAAAAAAAAACGCAAAAAAAGACGAAAAAAGGCGTCCAAAGTAACTTTGTTTTTGCGTCTTTTTTTCTCTACAGTATACCGCCAAACCTGCACATCTTAGCGACGCGCGAAGCAAATAATTTGAATTTCACATTTTTTTTTACATTTTTGATTGTTTGAAACATGTTTTTAGTTGTTTTTTTTGTTTGATCTGCAGGTTCTGCGGTATACTATAGAGAAAAAAGACGCAAAAACAAAGTTACTTTGGACGCCTTTTTTCGTCGTTTTTTGCGCTTTTTTTTTACTTTGGACGTACCATAAAGAATCCCTCCACACACACACACACGGTCCCACGAAAAAAAAAATGAAGGGGTCCCTTCTAATACAGTTTTTACGGTAGTGATTTTCTGGTCACGTTTTTTTGCGTGAAGCATTATTATACAGTATATACTCACATCTTGACCCCTGATCAACGCTGATACATTGTATAGGAGATGATCGGGCCAACTGATGAGTTGACAGCAATCCCACCATCTGAAATTTAGCAAAAACGGCTTTTGAATTTCCAAGTTTCAAGTGTACCTCCTAACAATCATTGCAACATAAAAACCTAAAAGAAAAGTGAGCGGAATTTCTTTTGTCCACCCGTCAACCAGCATTACATACTTCATAAATTCGTTTTGTTGCTCCTTTGTCATTCCGAACCTAGAATTTAAGGGGTTTTAAAACTATAGTGTGAAATGTTGGAAAATCTTAAATTTATTTTGAAAAAAGAATCAATTTCAACATTATTCTACAAGCTGGAATATTCAGTAACGTTTTCTGTACAATTGTCCATTCATTTTTTTACTATTACTTGTCGGTTTTATTCATCATATCATCATATCAATCACAATGTAATTCATACGACACTTCCAAATAATGATAAGAAAGTTGGTTTGTCGCAAATCGACACCGATTTCGTTTTGACGAATTTATCGTTTTTTTTTGTGTTCGTTGGTTTTTTGAATACAAAATTGTGTGTTTTGTATTTATTTTTGAAAATTGGGTATTTTTTCGGTCAATACGCTCTCAATTTTTCGAAAAACCAAAAAATGTCCTACCTGTAGTACGCATTTATAATGTAGTACATGGTGAGAAAAATCAACAAATGTTTCCAAATAGCTTTCCATAGTGAGCCCTTCCATCGTAATAATAGTTTGAGGAACGTGTCCGAGTATGAGATGGTCATTCACTGAAATCTTGCTATTTTTTAATTTCCAACCAATTAGTTCTTTAGAATACACCAAAAAAGATAGTGCAAAGAAAATAAAGAAAATTCCATGTTCAGAAAACATCAAAGAGAGAAACAAGCAATTTTGGAGGAAAAAAAGAAAAGAAAACAAGCGGAAAAGGATAAAGATAAGTGCTCCGGAAACATTCGACAAATCGCGCAGAAAAGCGAACAAGAAATATAAAGAATTGAACAAGATGCTCTCTACTGGACTGTTTAAGAAGATACGATGATTGAAAGTTACATTAACAAACAAACAACAATTAGAAACGTTTTTTTCATCCATTTTCTCACTTTTTTGTTGGGAAAAACGCTACAAGCTATTCGTCATTGAAAATTAATGAGGTTCGGAACGTCGTCATCAATCAGTGAGGTAACGGAATGAAGGGAAGGAGTGAAAAAAGACGGGGAAAAACTTGTGTATGTATAATATATTCTTAGTGGAACGCTGGAAAACGGGAAAATGGAATGGCTTTTATGGAACCAAGCTTTCAGACACTGAGAAATATGTATTTAAGAATAGATAGAATCTCATGCTATGTATTCTGAATTTTTCCGTGGCTGAGCTGGGCAAAGATTCATTAGAAAGATTTGAAAATTTTTAAATTTTTAAACGGGGAAGTCGTAATAACACGGTCAATCTCTCTAACTAGATTGGATAATCTTCTAATATTCCAATATCTTTGCGGTTCTCCAGCCTCTAATTATTCGGGATTTAAACAAAAAAAATTGTTTTTTTTTTAACCGCCAGATATACATAAAGTACGACAAACAAAAATATATTTCTCCATTTTAGACCCTAAAAGTTGTTAAAATCCAGAGAAACCCGATGCTTCGTCACCTTCTGACTATGCAACGACTCGTCTGAAAATTGAGTACCAAGAGTTTTTTTCAAGTGCCGTCTGAGTCTCGCGTTCTCAAGAGGATGGGATAAAAGTTTTAAGCAAAACAAAACAAAAACCCTAAAACTAATTTTTGATATTATAGATTACGTTTGAAGGATTTTCAGGTTGTTTGGAAAAAAGGTCGGGCCGGGCCGGTAAACTTTCCGAATAATTATAATACTAAATTAGAAAAATCAGAGCAAGATTTTAAAGTTTAAGAGAGTTTGCATGCACAGACAGATAATTAATATTGTAGGGTGTATGATTATGATGATGATTAGTGTCTCCAACGCTCTAAATCAGGGAATTTCGAGCAGAAAAATGGAATGGCAATATGCCACGGGATTCGTCAGGTCTGCCGGGAGCAGCTAATGAGCAGCTAGTGGGCGAATTTCCGAAAATCTCTTAGGATGAACGGCAACACACTTTCTGCACACTGGTGCGAAAGATTGGTGCGAAAAAGTCTTGGCTTTGAATTTTCCTGGAGTAAAGATTTCTATAAAAGAAAGCAATAGCCATAACAATGAGCAATGAGAATACTTAAAAGCCGGAAAAAGCTCCATTCAATAAATAGAAAAAGAGCACTGCAATAGGTTTCAATACTTTGGCTCCAAAAGTTGCTCCATTGGAACGGACATAGAGAGAGAGGGAGAGAGAGAGGGAAAAAGAGAGGGGGGGGGACAAAAAAAGAAGATAAAAAATAAATCCACAGACACAAACAAACTCTCTTTGTTTCTCTTCTTTTCTCCCCTCGCTCCTCTATTGGAGCACAGCAAAACTGCGACATTTGCGTCACTCACCTGTTACAACACAAGAACTTCTAGCTTCCCGACGCCACTACCACCAACAAGAGACTATCAGGAGGCAAACGAGTGATGAGGTGAAAAGAGAAACAAAGATTGAAACTGACACTATTTATATCTCATGACCGCGTGAGGTGCATCGTTCAGAGAGAAGGGGAATATGAAAGTGCTCTGGAATCTAATATATTCTTCAAACATGACATGAAACTCTAAAGTCTACAGTAATCATTTAAATTAAAGAAAATTGTGTTGTCTCCTTCCGCCATCAAAATTGAGCGAAACGTGTTGCAAGTGTGCAACTTTTACACACTCATGCGGAGCACACCATCATTTTATATCCAACCTTCCTCTATCATCAATTGTGAATTGAGGAAGGATGGTTGAAAAGAGTATCTCCCACTCCCTTTCTCTCTATTTCTTTCTTCTTTTGTTTTGAGTAGAGTGAGTTTCACTACTACTCGATGAATTTTGATTGGAAGGGCAAGATCACGAGAAGGAGGAGGAAATGTGGATGGAGTTCCGGGAAGTAGAGTGTTGGAGCTCATTAATGCAATGTTTGTAATTTATGCGTTACAATTATCATGGGTAATAATGTGAGAAGACGAGTTTTGTATCATGCAGTAGAGCTAAATACGTAGATCCCTCAAGATAGGATATTTCACATTGGTTTTTTATTGTGGACCGTAGTAGGTTGGGTGAATTTTCAAACAATTCAATTGCTCAATAGATCTACCGCGAATAAATGTGGCAATCAAAATTTATCAACTATCAACGTGGTGTTTTTCTGCCATGGCTATCCGGTCTTGCAGTGATATAAACAATCACAGCGGCTGAATTGACGCAGACAAAAATACAGTGCTTGATTGATTTAAAGTTGGTCATAGAATGTTTGAAAAATCTACTATTTTGATATCCGTTTTGTTACCCAAAATCAAAAAATACCGATTAGTGTTACTGGCAAAAATTCTGGTAAAATATCAAGAAATTGGTTAAAAAGAGCATGGCCAATAACAGAACAGCGAGTAATTGACAATATGCTGCATTTATTAAAAAGCGCTTGATATTTTTATAATTGCTGTTTTTTAAAACCACTTTCTTTGTTCAAAATTAGACAATTCTTTAAATTTAAATTTCAGTGGATTTTGAGCAAGAAGGCAAAATGGAATTTTGACTGACTTCCGACTTTGGATAAGACATTTTCATTTTCATTCAACTTTGCAATAAGCTTCGAAGCAGACTTCTGCGAAATTGAATTTACCTGAATCCAAAAATTTTTTTTATCCTCACAACCTCACAAGTATCACAAGTAAGCACATTATACCAGCACATCGCTGGCGTTCAGTCTACAGCAATTTAAAAATATTGCGGGTTGGTGTCATGTCTATGTTTTTCAGTATGTAAGAGCGTTTTTTCAGCTCTTACTGGACCGATTTGCTCCAAACTTGGCGAATCATTTTCAAACCCAAGGGGCATGAGGCGACCAAAGTTTGTTGTGAATCAGACAAGTTTGAAGGGTAGCATACTAAGGGCACTTGGCGTTTTTTGACCGTTGCTCCGGCCAATGCCGGCGAAAATATTCAAGTAATCATTTATTCATCGCTGGCCTAGAAGAGTATTCTGAGAGTTCGTCCTCTCGCATGTGGGCTGTGCGGACTTTGTCTCGCATCTTTCAATTATCCTTGTATTTTGGTGTTAGCCCAGTTTTCTATGGCCTAAGCTCCAATGGGTTTCCGGTGGAACTTCCAGAAATGGATAATATGAACGGGGAGAAAAGTCTAAAGTTTATTTAAAACATCACATATTGTCAATTCGCGAAGAAAGCAAGTCGCTCCACAAAACTTACAATTAGTACTTCGTGGATTTCATTTTCTTCGCCAAATTGTTTCATCTCACGTGTAAATTCAACGTGAAGTGAAATAATTTGGCGACGAAAATGAAAATCCAAAGCAAAGAAATTAATTAAATTAAATTAAAGTACTAAGTTTTGTGGAGCGCACTTGCTTTCTTCATGAATGGACAATAGAAACTAAACTAAACAGTGCGCACATATTTGTGCATTTTGCAACACAACACTGTTCTCTTTTTTCTGTCCGTTCCTCCAGTCGAATATGTACAGTTTTACAATCATTTACAACAAACTCAAACACTGATTCCTTATTTCTCGGTTAAAAACGAATAGAACACACCCTGGCACTATACGATTACAACCTCATCAAACAGAGCCCATGTTCCATATAAAAGCTTCAGATTTTTCCATCCCAATTAGATCATTTTTATTTATCATACTGAAATGCTAAAGTTCCTTATTCCCGTCATCCTCGCACTGCTTCACGTGGATGTTTGTATTGCTTGCGGATCTTCCACCGATGCGGAATACATTCAAAATCCCGTATTTCAAATGCAGATAAGTCCGCCAGTTGGATGGTCGTATTTCCCGGCGACTCCGTCTGTCACGAGTCAAGCTATTTGGTATTTTGTGGGTCAGTCGAATGACACGAGTACAGCGAAGAATCGAGCGGACACTGAATTAACGGCTGCGGTAAGTTATATTGTTTTTAATGTTCCTAGATTCCTGTCACAATATGCATATTCGAAATTTTAGATGCTCGAGGCCCTGATTGCCGCCGATCTAAACACCAATGGTGTCACTGTGTCAAATGACTTCCAGCCAATTCAAGTCGAAAATCCTCAAACTACAACTCCTACGGGCTCTTTGTACGGAAAAGTCGAGGGAGGAGCTTTGGTGGCCACCGCGCCAGGAGTCGCCACCGGAACCACTGTGACGTTCACTGCCTATCATGTAACTCTCCGTGTCACTGTGAGCAATATTGGAGCCACTCGATTCTACTGGAATATAGTAGAGAACACGTTCCTTCAGAAGATGACCATGAATTATCATGCACAGTTTACGGGGGATGTTACTGTGACGAAAGTTTGATTTTTTGAATGCAATTGGATAATCTGTGTGTCAATAATATTAAGAGTAATAATATTAATAATAAACACATATTTATTCTTGTTGTCACGTCGTCTTGGGAGCAAACAGTTCGAATGAGAGGAGGATGAGGAGGGGGGGGGGGGGCAAATAGAAATCTTTTTCGACCTTGTCAGTTCACTTATGCTGGACTGGCTGGCACTCTGGAAAGTCAACCCCCGACAAAAATGAACGCACAGAGTGCCAACCAATATAAGCTGACAATAATCTTTATCATAATTTATATACAAAAACGGTATGCAAGAAAGAAAAAGTCCAGAGACAATGGCAAGATGTTTTCAGCTTAATGTCTGAATTGGGTGGAACGGAAAGTTGAATTGAATTGTATTGTATTGGCGCCTAATTGTAAGCTCAAAATGAACAAAAAAAGACAGGAAAGGGAGAAAAAACATGTTAAAGCTGTCAAGGAATCAAAAAAAAGGAGGAAAATTGCGGTGTTTGGTAAATTTTTTGTCAAGTCAAAATGGTCAAAGATATGTCAAAGATCAAAAGTTCTGTAGGTGATGCAAAAAAGAGATTCAAATGAAAAGGGAAATATTTACACATAGGAAACAGGTTGATCTCGAAACAGTTCAAACTCGTCGGCGAACACAATCATACTATTCTGGTGTGCAGTCTGTGTCTGCGGAAGCGTTGCGCGTGCTGCCTTCCGCGCCGTTTCCGCGTCCACGTCGAACAACTCGTCTTCGGCGGTCGATTGGCGCGGTAGGAAGCGGTGAGCTCGGTGAATGGCGCTCCGCGCCGGTGGGTCGACACATTCTTTCGCCGAATAGAAGCACTGAAAATGGGATATGTACACATTAGGGTTTGTGGCAGGAATGGATGGTGCGGCTAGTGCGCTCTATTGAGAAATTCTATGGCTGGAAAAGCTGTTGTGTAAAATTTTGATACGCGTCGAACAAGCAATTTATAAGCAAATACAAGTGCATGAGGCAGGAGTCAGCAAACGCACCCCGATGCACAAGGATTTTGCTAAATTTTTAAGTTATGGGGATATTCAGGGGCCGTATGCAATTTTCCTTAAAACGGGTTTTCTGAGGCCATATGCATAAGTCTCGTTTGCTGGGTAGGGTTTGTCGGCGTTTGTAAGGAGCTCGTATGAGTTTGTCTGTAGGCCGTCTGGCTTTGAAAGACAGTCTGAAGGTGTTTATCGTGGTTTCTAGGTTTTTAAAAACCCTCGTTTTTCTAACCACGAACCGTTTTCAATCGAGTTGCGACATTAAAACGTGAAACACCGTCCATTTTTTTCACGCGAACATCAAATTTTAGTGCAATTTTTATTTTTGCATGAAAAAAGTGGGCGAGGTTTCACGTTTTGATGCCGTAACTCGATTGAAAGCATAGCAAAATCCGAATTGTGCATTGAGACGCGTTCGCTGACTCCTGGCTCATGCCCCTGTGAGCAAAGCCGCACGTACGCGCTTTAACAACCAATACAGTACAGCAAATTTTCCGGATTAAATTCAACAGGTTTTATATACTATTGCTATGTATTTCCTAAGTGTCATTTCTTAGCGAATACGTGATAGAATAATTTCAAAAACAAAATAATTTTAAAAGTTCTATTCTAGAAATAATTCACAAGGGCATGAGCCAGGAGTCAGACACTGGGGTATGAGGAGGGAGTGAGTAAACGCGCCCAGGCGCACACACACAAAGCATCCAAACGAGACCCAAAAATACAAACGCGCGCGAAATAATTCTGAATAGAGTTTCGTAATTTTCACGATTTTGCTTTGGTTTTTTTCTCCGATAACGTGAAATTATTCGCGCGTCTTTTTTATTTTTTTGGGTCTCATTTGGTTGCGTTGCGTGTGTGCTGACCCCCGGATCATGCCTCGCTGTGAATCCAAGTCAAATTAAAAGTCCTTCATAATTTGAACAATATCGCCTTCACACGATTTGGATTTATTTTCGCAATAGAGCGCACTTTCCACATGCAAATTTGGCGATCCTGGGTGTGAAAATAAGTAGCGTTTTGATTTGCAAAGTAAAACAAAGCTTTCAAATAATAAAGAAAAATCGAAAAAGTTAGTGAAAATGCATAAACTAAGGAATAGAACTGAAAGTAAAAGATAAAGCTTTTCAAAAAAAAGGTATTTAAATAAAAGTCAAACCTGTTGTATGGAGATCATTAGGGTAAGTAGGATGAGTTGGGGGAGGGCAGGGCGTTTTCGATCACATGCTCATTTCTCCCATTCCCCCGAAGAGAGCACATGCGGAATGCGGAAAAGGAAGGAAGCGGTGGCTGTGGTGGAACGGCCATTTCGATTCAAAGGCGTGTCGATTCAACCTGAACAAACTGTGTGTGAAGAGTGTGGGTTACGGCCAAATGGATACAAGCGGAAACCGGTCAATCACATGCTTTTCCTTTTTGTGGTGGTTTTTGGAAAGTGATTTAGAAGTTTGCCAGGCCAGGCACAGCCCAAAAAGCAGTGTGAGCCAAAAAAATCGAACAAAAAAGCCCCGAACTTAAAAGAAAAAAGAAGAAAACATGAATAAGAAGAAGGAATGTTGCAAAAGGGTGTAGTGCTCTTGCTCCATTTTATCTTACTTGTCCGGCCGACCGATCCCTCGGCGAACATTTCCTGGAGTAGTGGAGAACCCGTGGGTGTCTTCTTCTTGACGAAATTCTCAACATGGTATTCTTTGTTTTTATGCTCTTTCTTTTTGATGCTCTTTGCTCGAAATTATAGACTTTTCAGCACACAGGAATAGAGTGGTTAGTATTGAAAATAAAAACAGTTCACGTCAAGTCAAACAGAAAGGAACCGCAAACTTTTGCATTTTTGAGCATTTTTTGGACATGGACTTTGTGTTTGCGGACTCGCATTGTTACCATAGTCTATTCTTGTCAAGTTGGCCAATTATTGGGGTTTTTCCACCTACGAAAGAGCAGCATTCCTCTGCGTCTTCATAATGCCAAGTTTAGCTATGTATTATCGGTTCAATAATCTTGCGGGCTACCATATGCCGCGCGCCAACGGACGACACACCCGAGTACATTTTTGCACTGCGTTCAGTGCAAAAAAAACATGTTGGGCGGAGTTTCGCCGATTCAAAAGACCAAAACAATAATTCAAAAAAAAAGGGAATACGGTAAACAGCGAGTCCGCAAAGCAAACACCAACGATTATTTATTTCTGCTCAAAAAATTGGTTTACCCATCTTAATTATTTTCTTTTTTTCAAAATCTAAAAAAAAAAGAAATGAAAATCCCCGTACCTTCTCCCGTTCCAGCGAAGGCCGTTTATCGTACACGTCTCGTTCAATTATCTGAATTTGATCGACATGCTCTGGTGAACCGTCTGTAATCAAATCAAGTTAAGTCTAATTACAGTTCATTAAACTTACCTCTTGGAGCAATGACTATTGAGGTAGTGTAACTCTTCCGTTTATCGCCGGTATCAGTTTTCCGTGGCATATCTGTTGTTCTTCTTTGGATTGTTCCAGGAGATTCGTTATTGTTTGATCGGCGACCGCTTGGTAATCGTTCGACGGGTGCTGAAAAAAAGAACAAACAATAAATATATTATTGTTTTAAAAAATTTGTCACCTGGCGAGAGGCGCGAATTCAAAAAATAGGCTCCGCCTCCTCGCCGAAATATTTTTGCAACTCTGCGCGCGCCAATTTGCAATCGCAGTGCGCGCGATTTTCTGCGTCGAATTTTTTTCCAGTGCCTTTCAATTTCTCCTGGAAACCTTTATAAAAATTGTTATTTTGAAGCGAATTTGGCAACTTTTTATTTAAAGTGAGTTTTTGATTTTCTTAATTGGATATTTGTTAATAAAGTAACGGAAATTCAACGCATAAAATAGCGCGCACCGCGATTGCAAATTGGCGCGCGCAAAGTTGCAAAAATATTTTGCCTAGGAGGCGGAGCCTATTTTTTGAATTCGCGCCTCTCGCCAGGTGACAAATTTTTTAAAACAATAATAACAGTGTTGACGTATTCTCTTTCCATGCAACACTGATGTATACAACAACCGTCTGTTCGTCTCGCACTCTCTCAATTGCCCTTCCCTTCGCACGCATTTCATAGCGTTGGTCGCGACCCGTGAGACGTCGACCGCTTGCTTCTCGCTCTCTATATAACACCGTGCCCTCCACGTTTCGCCAGGCGGTGCTCAAAGTTTTCGGTCTAGATTGATCTCCTATTCAACAGTGAAAATAGTTGACGAACTTTAGACGAGTCTTGGAATAAGAGGATCGGGAGCTCCCGTTCGGCTCGTAAAGATGCAACGGTCCTAGAGCTCCCTCTTCGAGCCTCCGGCACCGGTGACCACTCGGTCCCACGCTGGAATACATGGCTTCCAACTAAAAATTCATAGGTACTAGGCTAACTTCTAGTCAAAATTCACCCCCACAGAGCACCGCCGATATGGGCTCCGCTTGTTAGGAGTACCAATTTTTTAATTGAAAATTTTTGGAAGTCTATCAATTTTAGTACCTTCTTCTGTATCATTCTTCTCAGCGTTTTTTTTTCCAAGGAGGCGCCCCTGTCCCACTCACCGTTGCCTCGGAAAAGAAAAACTTGAACTCAGAATGTCTGCTCAAAAACTTTCAGAATTTTATACGAAGCACGGGCAAGGTATAACCCCTTTTTTAAAATAACTTTGAGGGGTCTGCGTTTTTTTTCCGGGGCAGCGGAGAGGTCGAAGTTTTTCTGAGGCCTCCGTGGGACCTCTTCGGGAAAATTAACTGATGTGAGTTTTGATTTTCCAATTTTCAACAAAAATCAGGGAAAGTTTACTTATTTTGAATAATTTATTTCTCGAATTTATCGAGAAATAGATCAGAAGCCTTGAAAAATAAAAGGGCATGCCTTTGTAATAAAGTAAATATGATACATGGTAAAATAACGTTTTTGATTTTGTTAGGTGAATTTTCGAAATTTCGAAATAAAACTTACTTTTTGTATTTGGAAGTGACGTCGTTTGCTCCACAGGTTTCCTCGTCGTCTTTAAAATGTCCGGCGTTGGAGGCAAGAATATTTCTTCATCGTCATCATCTTCTGATCTGTCCTGCTCTTCGAGATCCTCTATATCATCCTCGATATCCGACTCGTTTCCACAATCTTCCTCCTCTTTTGGTGGCTCTTCCACACTGTACCTCGAGAAGAAACTCTGCCAATCCGCTTGTCGATCCATTCCGAATATTGTATACGCATTACGAATCATCACCTCAATCGCCTTGTTTGTGAATTGGGTGTGCATGATTGCCGAAGTGTGATTCGCCCGTTTGGGTGACATCCAGATAAGTGAAGGGGCAATTACGGTGGACAAGTTGGCAGCGCCCATCAGATTTACTTCGTGGAACCTGGAATTGGGAAAAAATAGAATAATATTGTTAACTAATCTATGTACTAGTCAGGTACTTACCAAGATACTCGATTCAAATGTATCATGATAAACTTGAGGGTTTCATAGTTATGGATTGGAAGTTTCCTAACCAAATGCCTTAATTGCTCAACTTTATCATCTTCAAAATTTGATCCAGATGCCTGTGACGAGCAAGTTTCCGTTCCTAACTTCACAAAATCATCGTAGAGATCGTACGTCAAAAGTGGCTCAGGCAACTTCCTCAGGTACAACTTGACGACTGACGCCAAATTCATCGGATTCTCATTTTCCAAACAGACTTCATCATCCGAAGAGCTTCGTTCAAATGAATTACAAATCTCTTCAATCTTCGACTTGACACCGCAAGTTCTATAAATTCCTTTTGCTCGTAATCCCCTTCTTTGCAATTGATCAACGCTTTTCTCAATAATAAGTGGAATGTGTCGATTCTGATGCTCCAATAATCCTTTTAACGGCACACCAAATATCGACGTTCGTCGATCAACAAGTTTCGATGCTTGTCCACAAACTTGTTGAATTCTCGGAAAACACGTTTTATGCCATTGTCCGCCACAATCGATGCATTGAACGGTGTACAAAATGGACAAGGTGTCGCACGCGGAGCACTTCGACGGTTGCACGGTTCGTTGGATGTGATGCGACTGAGCGGCTGTGGAAATTTCGTGGTTATCGAATGTGCGTCCAGCTGAAATGGGTAAGACAATAGAAAATTGTTTGCGATGGAAGGAAAAATAGATGTACCGTAGCTGGTCTTTTTGTGCCGTTTGGTGTCCGGAAGTGCTCCTTCATCGTCAGGATTGATAGCGTTTCGGCGAAGAGAGGTTAGGGAAGAGGAACCGTCGCACGAGGCGACACCCTCATCAATTGAGCGGTCCGATCTGGAAAACAAGGGGGTTTTTAGTGGAACTTTATTTACGATATGAAGTTATTGCAAGAAAAACTTCAATATAAATATAGTGCTTGGAACTTTTATGGTAAAAAATTGGGGGCAATATGAGTGGCGGGGGGGGGACTTTCAAAAAAAAATTTTTTTCGTTTTTAT
Source organism: Caenorhabditis japonica (assembly GCA_963572235.1). Lineage (NCBI taxonomy): Eukaryota > Metazoa > Nematoda > Chromadorea > Rhabditida > Rhabditidae > Caenorhabditis > Caenorhabditis japonica. The sequence continues at coordinate 15,703,311 of OY754343.1, read as the reverse complement.
TGGCGATTTTGCATCGCTTTTGATTTGTTTGATATATTTATCTCATTCAGCATTGATTTTTGCCCGGAAAGTTCAGCGGAAACGCGCCGGAAGCATGTGTGTTACTTTTCAAATATGCGACCGAACGGAGTTGGGCGGAAGCTTGCTTTGATTGTTTTGAGTGTTTAATCGGCTCCCGGTCACTTTTTCTTATTTTTTTAGGCTTTTAATCACAAAAATCTCCTCGCAAAGCATGCTTCCACAAGCTCTCTACGGTCGCCAATTTGAAAAGTGTCACACATGCTTCCGGCGCATTGCCGCTGAACTTTCCAGGCAGCAATAAATGCTTAGGAACGCAAATTCAAAGGGTTTATGACAAAAAAACAAAAAAAATTGTTTTTTGAGTGCCCCCCCCCCAACTCATATTGCCCCAAAAAGGCAATATCTTGGCAATATGATATTTTACCAACCGCTCTCTTTGGTAAATATGCTTTGAAGTAAAAAAAATCTCGAAATTGTACAAACAGGCGCTGACTACAATAAAAGTGCGAAAAAAATAGTTAAGGAGAAAGAACAAATTGAAATTTTAACTCACCTGACAAGACTGGAACTGCTGGCTGCTCGAGTGGGCAGCGTCTGGAGAAATGCCATGTACTCGGTGCCCGGTTGATAGTCTCTTGTCGCATTCGACAACTCGTGAAATGCGCCCGGCAATCGCGCCCAAAGCGCCGCCAGGGACTGAAACTTTTTCATTGTTTTGTGCCTCCTTTTTTGGCGGCACCGGATATTTATTCAGACTTTTCGCGCCGGGCTTTTTCAATTAATTGTCAATTGCGCTTTTGACGTATGCGGGCAAAATGAGAAAGGGAGCTAGCGAGCGTATGAGAGAGAAGCGAACCCCAGTAAACAAAAAGAAGACGACACCGCAAAAAGTTGGTAGCGTCTTTCTTTTCATTAGCAGAATCGCATCAATGACCGAAAATTTAATTAAATTCGCCCCCTCACACTACTTTATTTCACTTGTGACTCATAAAGTTCTTCGGGTTACTGTATCTACTTTTTCTGTGATTAAGCATCACAGTGTTTTCATTATATCCTACGACAAAATAAAAAAAAGAAAATTCTAGAATCAGGAATTTTCTGCGGTATGAAATTACAAAAACAAAATCAGGACAAAACAGACACACACAGACACACACAGCTACATCCAAACGACGGTACCGTATTTTGTATCTCTGCGATATGTACCTATTATGGATTCGTGACGTAGCGACTCGTCGCTGCAAGTTGTGCGCCAGGAAAATATAAAAAATTTGCAAGAAATTGTTTCCGCTCTCGCCGCCAAGGGGTGGCGAGACCCACGGCGTGTTGGCCGGAACGTTATTGGCCATGCGCTCCGCTGAGTGTCTGCGTCTCTCCGGCGAGAGTTTGCTATAAAAACAACAGTATCCTCGCACTCTGCTTGTCTGCGTCTCCTCTTCGTATCAGTTTAATGCAGAAAAGTGGCTGCGCAGCTAAATGCGACCACGCTTAGGCGAGAAATTTTTTTCGAGAAAAAAGCCCGCGCAGTTTAAATTTTATTTTCCAACGTTCCGTCCAACACGCAGTGGCATTTGCACTGCAAAATACGTGTGATTCCAAGATTTTTATTCACCATGCATTCATGGCGGAGTGACAATTTTTCACGTTTTTATTCCAAAAAATGATGAAATAACTGAAGAAATGAAGAGATTTATCGTCTCCCAGTTTCACGTGAAATGTCACTCCGTCACGAATCTATTATTGTCGGCCCGCCAAAATGGTCAAACGCGCTCCGCTGAACTCAACGCTATGCAATTTCCATTTTGGTTTCCAAATTATTTCATTTCACGTTGAATTTACACGTGAAATGAAATAAATTGGAGACCAAAATGAAAATCTTATAGCGTTGAGTTCAACGGACCGCGTTTGACCATTTTGGCGGGCGGACAATATGTATAATTTGGACGCGGCATATTTAACTTTTCATACTGTAGCGGTTCTCATTATACGCACTTATTTACCGCCAATATTCAATTGAAACTTACGGTAAAATAGTGAACTGTGCAGGCCTTTGTCGTCTGCTCACACTGGAAGATGAGCTCGCGGAGCCGTTCGATTATGCTCTCCTACAATTTAACACACAATTTTTGTGGCTCTCAGTGTCTCTATGTCTCTTTTTTGTGGCTACGCCCAAGAATTCCCAACGGGGAAATACATTATCGTGAACGAGGGGAAAGGATGATTAGGGATGATGATAAAGACGCGAAAATTATGAAAACAAAGAAAACAAAACATAAAAGGAAGAGCAAAAAATGAAAAAATGACGTCAGATTTTATAGAAGAATGAAAAAATAATGCAAATGGACAACAAGAGTACGAGCCTAATAGGGTTACACGTTTATGTTCTGTGCGGTACTTGCACTACCTGTTGTCGGACAGAAAATACTTGAACTTTTTTGTGGACAGCAGAATATGTAAGTTTGACGTCATTTATATGTGGGGAAAAAGTTACAGAGACTGAAAAATCACATGGATTTTTAGGACAGAAAACTATTGTTTGGGGTTTTAATTTTTTGCAGAATTACGGAAATCGTTAAAAATGTACCGTGAGATGCAGGACGTGTTGGAGACTACGAAATTTTGCGGGTTATTTTTCTGCATCAGGAAAATGCAATAGGGTGCGATTACATTTTCATAGGGTCTACCACGCCGTGATACAGTGCGTCCAACAATTTTAGGACCCCCCTCGATTTTGGGGTTCCAGACAAAACCGAAAGAGATCTGAAAAATCTGTGAATGCAGTACGATTTAGAATCAAAAATAACCCCTGGGCTCAATTTTTCATGATCCTACCATGTCCCGTCCCCTCACACGACTAAAAAGTCGTATTTTCGACTGTCCAAAAATTATAGGACCCCCTGAGAATTTGGGAGTGCGGGTAATTTTTTTGACGACATGTTTCGTTTTTAACAAAGTTTATATTGTTGTAAACTATTTTCGAGCTACTTTAGTAGACTTCTCATGTAATTTGTATGTTTGCGTATTCAACAAACAGCTCAGTTGGTAGTGGTGACGGCTGTAGTTCGGAAGATCACAGGTTCGAGTCCCCCCTTCATCCTCGCTTTACACAGCCTCTGATTGGGTAATAGAAACAACGGCAAAGAGAGAACGGTGCACCAGCAGTCTTCCGCTTAAACAGAACACCGAGACCCGCAGTACCTTCGGTATTTGAAGAACTTATGGGCTATTTAAGATTTGTTGTTGTGATGAGCTGGGTTTTCTATGCTTACTGTAATGTCGTTTGTGGTGAAAGTTTGAAGTGCAGCTACCGTAAACAAAAGTTGAATTGGTTCATATCCTAAAAGTATGCCTGCGAACCATTCATTCGATCATGGCTCGCGCTCCTTTCCTCACTCCCGCGGAACAGGCCAACATTGATGTGATGCACCAACTGGGAAGGAAGCTGCATGAGATGTCTCGTCAACTTGGAAGAAGCCGGAATACTATTCGTCGCTTTGTCAATAATCCTATCAATTACGGGAAGAAGCAGAAGCTTCCGCAAACGACACAAAATCCACTTCTTCCAATAGGAAAACGCCGCGAATCACGTCTGCAACACTACAAGGAATTGGTTTGCTTCGAAACGAAGAAACGAATGGTCAGCTTGTAGCCCATATCTCAACCCATCGCGGATCTATGTGATCTTTTTGTCCGTCACGCCTATCGTCACGGAAAACAGTTCAACACCATCCAGGACCTCAGGGTTGCTATCAAGGCTGAAAGGGATGCAATCACAGAAGCCGAGTTGACGATGTTGGTGGCGAGAATGCCTAACAGGGTGATCAAAGTGACCCAGAAAAACGGCGGAGATATCAATTACTGATAATCTTTCAATTTCCTGAACGTTTTTTTGCTTTTAAACTGATTTTCTCACAATTAGTGTGTTTTATTGGCATAAGTGTAATCATTCCATGAAAATTGACTTTAAACAAAAAAAAACATATGATACGTTTACGACAAGTAAGTTTAAAAATAGTTTAAAATGATATAAAGTTAATTCAAATAAAATTTAAGTAGAAAATATGGTCTAAAAATCATCCGTACACCCAAATTCTCAGGGGGTCCTATAATTTTTGGACAGCCAAAAATAGGACTTTTTTGTCGTGTGTGGGGGTAGGATTATGAAAAATTGGTCCTGGGGGTTATTTTTAATTCTAAATCGAACTGCATTCACAGATTTTTCATATCTCTTTCGGTTTTGTCTGGGACCCCAAAATCGAGGGGGGTCCTAAAATTGTTGGACGCACTGTATGCTTTTTTAACTAGAAGAACAACCTTGATTTCTTTGTGAAAAAAAAGACATTCGGGTAGTGTCCATCTCTGATAGTACCACCGCTCGCACACAGACAGTGCACTGCAGACTTTCCAGCATTTCGTCTCGCGTCTCTCAATCTTCAACCCAGAAAATACGTATTTCGCCGCTGGCCTTGTTCTGCATGGCCTAGGTCCCGATGTGCGCCCGGTGCAACTTTCAGAGATTGATAATATGATACGTTTTCCAACGTATTTCCGCAATTTTGGAAAAAACACACACACACAAATAATAATAGGGGTTTGACCGATCTTCCATATTTTTTTTTTCACCTCACTATCAGGAAAAAACCCGTTTCTGATCGAATTTCTGCTCTTGTTCAGTAGCCCAAAATGCGTGGTAGATCAACTGTAGATTGTCGATAGATCGATTCGATCGGAAATGTGAACTCAAAACAAATCTACAGTACCGGCAAGAAACATTAAAAATAACAGGTATTTGAAATTTTTGGATGCGGAACTTTGAATCGAATTAATTTTATTTATTTAGAATGAAACGTTTTAAACCTCGAAATGACATTGCCTGATAGTGAGCGCCAATCAATTTGGACTGACCAAAGAATACTGTAGATTCCGGCGTTGTTAATTTTTTAGAGCCAGTACGCATTGCTCATTCTGCCTTCAGAATCAATTTTTCATAGTCTCTATCTACCTGCAAAGTTTGTGGAGGCACAATAGGCCCGGGTATAACTATTATGAAATTTCTCTTCTCCCCCTACAGTTAAATGATAGCTTGAGAGTACCTAGGAATGCTCCGTTTCGCGGGAAAATCCGTGAAAACGAGCGAAGAAGAAGAAAAAAAACTGAAAAACGCATGTGAATATGGAGCAAGGGCTCTATGAGCCTAGCGGCTAGGAGTATCGGATATCAATTCATTCAGATTTTCCCACTTTTCGCCAATCTACTTTTGAATGTCTATTCTATTCTTTTCTATTTGGGGAGGAAATTGACACACTGAAATTTGATATTTTTGCATTAAAAAACGGCTAGGTGTATGTGTGCGTGTGTGTGACCGATTTCTTCTGAAAGACAGGGGGACAAGAACAAAAAAAAAGAGAAATTCTATAAATAAGCGTGTGAGGGAGGATGAGGCGTTTTAAAGGAGAAGGAGCAGAAGACGTGAGGCAAGGCAACGACGGAAAGGAGAAGAAGAAGAAGAAGAAGAAGAAGAAGAAAACGAAAAAAAAGAAAGCACGTTTTTGTTGTCGTGCCAGCACGTCTTCTGCTTCTTCTGCTTCTTCTGTCATCGCACCAACAATAAAAAGTATGAGAAGAAGAAGAAAAAAGAAAATAGCAAAAAAAAAAATCTGAATCCTTCTCAATTTCCCCAGATCCCCAATACCGTACACAACGTCTTCAAAAGATGTACGCTCGGAAAAAAGCTAAAGAAAGTGGTTGCTAGGCACTTTTAGTGCTATTTGCTGTTTGTTCATAAAAGAAAAACTCACAAAATTTTAGCTAACAGCCACAGTGGCTATTAGCCGTTTTCGATGGCTATTCTCTTCAACTTCTTTGGGGCTTTATGGCAGGTATAGGCAGCTATGTGGCTGATAGCCATTGAAAAGACTAGTAGTCATCGAATTCGGGGTGTGCACCAAATGCATTTAGCTCATCGGAAAGTTTTTGAGAGAAAAACTGTGTAGCCCCTGCCAAATAGCTTGATCCTAATGCTAAAAATATGGTAGCGTTTAGAGATAAAATTATAAATGTGCACCAGAGCGCTTTTTGGTTTGGATGTCTTCCTCGCGAACGGCTCGTGCTTGAGCTTAACTGAGTTTGGCAATTTTTCAAAATTCAATTTTCTCTGCTTCTTGCTCTTCAAAAATGCTGAAAATTCACCAAAAAACTGATTTTGTATTTCCTTGCTGTTTTCCCTACATTTTATTGTTCGCTTTTTTCCCTAAAAATAGTGTGGATTATAAAGGCGCATAAATTTGAGAAATAGAAAAGTTAAAGATACAGTTTTCACTATTCACGACTGTGCGAATGTGCTCCAGCACATTTTATATCTTAAAAAGTGTTACAATGTGCGGTAGAGCACGTTTGCATTGATGTTCATGTGAGCTACTTTTTTGGGTCTATTTAAAAATTTTAAATTAAGTTTTTTTTTCAATAAAAACGATTGTACCACTTATAAAATGATTAGAAAAAAGGGAGGGGAACGAAAAAAGAATTTCTAACAGTTCTATACTGCACAGTTTTAAAAGCGAGTATATACCTCCAACACTGAAATAGCCATCCGTGCAAAGCTACAGTAACTTATTTATTATTGTTTTAAAAAATTTGTCACCTGGCGGGGCTACTACGGTATAGAACTCGCACGGAGTAGAACCGCTATGGAATAGAACTAGATATGCAATAGAACTCGCACGGAATAGAACTGCTACGGAATAGAACTGCACGGAATAGAACTGCTACGGAATAGAACTGCACGGAATAGAACTGCTACGGAATAGAACTGCGCGGAATAGAACTGCACGGAATAGAACTGATACGGAATAGAACTGCTACGGAATAGAACTGCACGGAATAGAACTGCTACGGAATAGAACTGCACGGAATAGAACTGCTACGGAATAGAACTGCGCGGAATAGAACTGCACGGAATAGAACTGATACGGAATAGAACTGCTACGGAATAGAACTCGTACGGAATAGAACTCGTACGGAATAGAACTCGTACGGAATAGAACTCGTACGGAATAGAACTCGTACGAAATAGAACTCGTACGATTAAATTAATCGACGAAAAATATCGCTAAACAACACGCGGTTTGTAATTTCGGAGCGTCGATATGGTTTTTTCAAATTAAAGAATTCAAATGATAGCGATCGCGGACCCGTGATTTGTCGGTACAAGAAACTATGTATAGCCGGTTGCGTTCTCCAAGAGGGCAGCTACCAGGCAGCTACCAGGCAGCTACCAGGCAGCTACAAGGCAGCTACCAGGCAGCTACCAGGCAGCTATTTGGCAGCTATTTGACAGCTATTTGGCAGCTACCTGGCAGCTATTTGGCAGCTATTTGGCAGCTATTTGGCAGCTATTTGGCAGCTATTTGGCAGCTGTCTGGTTCTATTTCGTACGAGTTCTATTTCGTACCAGTTCTATTTCGTACCAGTTCTATTTCGTACCAGTTCTATTTCGTACCAGTTCTATTTCGTACCAGTTCTATTCCGTACGAGTTCTATCCCGGCTGCCAAATAGCCGCCAAATAGCCGCCAAATAGCCGCCAAATAGCTGCCAAATAGCTGCCAAATAGCTGCCAAATAGCTGCCAAATAGCTGCCAAATAGCTGCCAAATAGCTGCCAAATAGCTGCCAAATAGCTGCCAAATAGCCGCCAAATAGCCACCAAACAGCCGCCAAATAGCCGCCAAATAGCCGCCAAATAGCCGCCAAATAGCCGCCAAATAGCCGCCAAATAGCCGCCAAATAGCCGCCAAATAGCTGCCAAATAGCTGCCAAATAGCTGCCAAATAGCTGCCGAATAGCAGCCAAATAGCAGCCAAATAGCAGCCAAATAGCAGCCAAATAGCCGCCAAGTAGCTGCCAAATAGCCGCCAAGTAGCTGCCAAATAGCTGCCAAATAGCTGCCAAATAGCTGCCAAATAGCTGCCAAATAGCTGCCAAATAGCTGCCAAATAGCTGCCAAATAGCTGCCAAATAGCCACCAAATAGCCGCCAAATAGCCGCCAAATAGCCGCCAAATAGCCGCCAAACAGCCGCCAAACAGCCGCCAAATAGCCGCCAAATAGCCGCCAAATAGCCGCCAAATAGCCGCCAAATAGCCGCCAAATAGCCGCCAAATAGCCGCCAAATAGCCGCCAAATAGCCGCCAAATAGCCGCCAAATAGCCGCCAAATAGCCGCCAAATAGCCGCCAAATAGCCGCCAAATAGCTGCCAAATAGCTGCCAAATAGCTGCCAAATAGCTGCCGAATAGCAGCCAAATAGCAGCCAAATAGCAGCCAAATAGCAGCCAAATAGCCGCCAAGTAGCTGCCAAATAGCCGCCAAGTAGCTGCCAAGTAGCTGCCAGGTAGCTGTCTGGTAGCTGCCCTCTTGGAGAACGCGACCGGCTATACATAGTTTCTTGTACCGACAAATCACGGGACCGCGATCGCTAGCATTTGAATTCTTTAATTTGAAAAAACCGAGGCTACCCCGAATCAGAACGTTCCCGAATCAGAACTGTCCCGAATCAGAACCGTGTCCTGAATCAGAACTGTTCGTATCAGAACTGTCATAAATCAGAACTGTCCGGAATCAGAACTGTCCCTAAGCAGAACTGTTCGTTTCAGAACTGCCCTGAATCAGAACTGTCCTGTATCAGAACTGTCCCGAATCAGAACTGTCCCGAAGCAGAACTGTTCGTATCAGAACTGTCCCGAATCAGAACTGTTCGTATCAGAACTGCCCCAAATCAGAACTATCCTGTATGAGTTTTAAATAAAATTTGTTTTATTATGAAAAAACAACATATTAGGCCGTAAGCATGCTTATTGAATAGTTCTGATTTGGGGCAGTTCTGATACGAACAGTTCTGATTCGGGACAGTTCTGATACGAACAGTTCTGAATCGGGGCAGTTCTGATTTAGGGCAGTTCTGATTCGGGACAGTTCTGCTTTGGGGCAGTTCTGATTCAGGACAGTTCTTATACAGGACAGTTCTGATTCGAACAGTTCTGATTCAGGGCAGTTCTGATTTATGACAGTTCTGATACGAACAGTTCTGATTCAGGACACGGTTCTGATTCAGGACAGTTCTGATTTGGGACAGTTCTGATTCGGGGTAGCCTCGAAAAAACCATATCGACGCTCCGAAATTACGAACCGCGTGTTGTTTAGCGATATTTTTCGTCGATTAATTTAATCGTGCGAGTTCTATTTCGTACCAGTTCTATTTCGTACCAATTCTATTTCGTACGAGTTCTATTCCATAGCAGTTCTATTTCGTAGCAGTTCTATTCCGTGCAGTTCTATTCCGTAGCAGTTCTATTCCGCACAGTTCTATTCCGTGCAGTTCTATTCTATAGCAGTTCTATTTCGTAGCAGTTCTATTCCGCGCAGTTCTATTCCGTAGCAGTTCTATCCCGTTCAGTTCTATACCGTAGCAGTTCTATTCCGCACAGTTCTATTCCGCGCAGTTCTATTGCATATCCAGTTCTATTCCATAGCGGTTCTACTCCGTGCGAGTTCTATACCGTAGTACCCCCCACCTGGCGAGAGGCGCGAATTCAAAAAATAGGCTCCGCCTCCTAGCCAAAATATTTTTGCAACTCTGCGCGCGCCAATTTGCAATCGCGGTGCGCGCGATTTTATGCGTTGAATCTCCGTTACTTTATTAACAAATATCCAATTAAGAAAATCAAAAACTCACTTTAAATCAAAAGTTGCCAAATTCGCTTCAAAATAACAATTTTTATAAAGGTTTCCAGGAGAAATTGAAAGGCATTGGACAAAAATTCGACGCAGAAAATCGCGCGCACCGCGATTGCAAATTGGCGCGCGCAGAGTTGCAAAAATATTTCGGCGAGGAGGCGGAGCCTATTTTTTGAATTCGCGCCTCTCGCCAGGTGACAAATTTTTTAAAACAATAATAGGTCAAACACTTTTGTAGGTAAGAGAATTAACATTTTACGAGTTGATTGCAATTTAAAAAAATTTTTAATCTGCTGGAAAAATACTAAACATTAATATAATATTCGAGTTTTTTAACGGAGGGGTATAATGAATGATAAGGAAGGAAACACTGTGCTTTTCTGCCGATTGGACTCTCCCCATTTCGTGGCTTTCACCGATTTTGTCGGGCGCTCAAAATAACCAGTCCATTTGGAAAATTTAGGAAAGTATTTAAAATTGTGCCATTCTCAGAAAAACACGGAACTTTTAAGGAATTTTTCGGATGGATGGTTTTGTCTGTCACTGTCTCTCTGTCTGTCTACCTACATATTTCTGAAAACTAAGACCGTTGCCGCTGAGCCCTGGTGATGATGATGATGAAATAAATACTTGTCCAGAAAAGAGGACCTCCCCTTCTTCTCCCGTGGATCCTCCCGTGGATCTTCTTCAATAAGGAAAATATTGAAAAATAAAAGAAAAAAGAAAAGAGAGAGAGAGAGAAAAAGTTATGAATTGAAAACGAGCCGCGCTCGAAAAGGTCCTTCTCCTTGTGTGTGTGTGTGTGTGTGTGTGTGTGTGTGTGTGTGTGTGTGTGTGTGTGTGTGTGTGTGTGTGTGTGTGTGTGTGTGTGTGTGTGTGTGTGTGTGTGTGTGTGTGTGTGTGTGTGTGTGTGTGTGTGTGTGTGTGTGTGTGTGTGTGTGTGTGTGTGTGTGTGTGTGTGTGTGTGTGTGTGTGTGTGTGTGTGTGTGTGTGTGTGTGTGTGTGTGTGTGTGTGTGTGTGTGTGTGTGTGTGTGTGTGTGTGTGTGTGTGTGTGTGTGTGTGTGTGTGTGTGTGTGTGTGTGTGTGTGTGTGTGTGTGTGTGTGTGTGTGTGTGTGCGTGTGTGTGTGTGTGTGTGCGTGTGTGTGTGTGTGTGTGTGTGTGTGTGTGTGTGTGTGTGTGTGTGTGTGTGTGTGTGTGTGTGTGTGTGTGTGTGTGTGTGTGTGTGTGTGTGTGTGTGTGTGTGTGTGTGTGTGTGTGTGTGTGTGTGTGTGTGTGTGTGTGTGTGTGTGTGTGTGTGTGTGTGTGTGTGTGTGTGTGTGTGTGTGTGTGTGTGTGTGTGTGTGTGTGTGTGTGTGTGTGTGTGTGTGTGTGTGTGTGTGTGTGTGTGTGTGTGTGTGTGTGTGTGTGTGTGTGTGTGTGTGTGTGTGTGTGTGTGTGTGTGTGTGTGTGTGTGTGTGTGTGTGTGTGTGTGTGTGTGTGTGTGTGTGTGTGTGTGTGTGTGTGTGTGTGTGTGTGTGTGTGTGTGTGTGTGTGTGTGTGTGTGTGTGTGTGAGGGGTGGAAAAGGTTTTCAAGGGGGGAGAAACGGAAGCAAATGAAAAAAAAAAGTTGTGGAGGAAGGACCAAAAAGGATGGGGGGAAATGACGATTTATGCAACGGATCTATCCAGGAATGGGGTGTGCTTCTAAATTATTGCGAATCAACCGAAAATCTTAAATTGACAGGCTTGTTGTTCAAACTCTAAAAATTTCCGAGAAACCATAAAAAAGAAGAAAATCAAGATTTTCTAAACGAAAACGGTGATTAACTGAAAAAACCACTAATTATAACTTTCTCATGGGAACGAACGCTTTTTGTACATTTGTTCTGAAGAATCATTTATATATTTTTTGAAATTCAGCCTATACTTTCCACATTATATGGCATTTTCATTCGTGGGATGGTTTGGCAAAAATATACTTTGGCCTAGTATGGGGACAATTTGAAAACATAAATACTTGGTTAGATATTTCGAACTCTAAATCAATCCTAAAGTCAAGCATAATGTTCTAGACAGGCTCTCGAAGCCAAGACAAGTCAGCAGCTCAAAGAGCATCAAAATGGGTCTGTGATGGATGTGATATTTGGGCTTTTCACCAACAAATTGTTGATCTTTTGCTCCTTTTTTAACCATTAAATTACTTACTAGCAATTAGTGCGTAATTGAATGACCAAAAATCATTAATTAGTGTTTTGTTTTATGGTATTATCAATCTCTGAAAGTTCCACCAGGACCCTATCGGAAGAGTAAGAGTTGCATGGAATTCCGATTTGCTTCTTGCGACTTCCAACTTTCGTTTTAGAAAATTTAACTTCTGGAAGATATACCGTAAACACTCTAATAGAACGGCATGCCCTTCTATTGTTTCATTTCATCACAACTGCCGGGTATTTAGAGGTTTTCACACCAAACTCGGCAAACATTTTCTAACCAAGCAGGCATGATACGACTGAAGTTTGGTGTGCAAACCTCTAAATACCAGGCAGTTGTGATGAAATGAAAAAATAAAAGGACATGCCGTTCTATTAGAGTTTTTACGGTAGTTTGAAGTATACAGGAAAACACGGAATACGGTCGGGGAAATTTTGGGTTGGTTTTCTTGTAAAAATTGTTGTTTGAAAAAATCCACCAAAAGTACGCTCTGTGGGACTCGCAGAAAATAATCTGTCTGCCAATTTATGTTAACATGTTTCAAAAGGAAATTTTTGGGACTGAAAGCGTCTAACCGACGAGACGCAGACGATAGGCAGTGTTGCCCCACGAGGCGACCGCAGCGCCTTAGGCTTTGGCGGAAAAAAACCTTTCAAAAAAGGAATTTGGCAGCTTTTCGGGCCACTGGACAGGTAAAAAAATTTTCAGCATTTTTTTTAATTAGACAAGGAATTAGCAACAAAAATCCATATTAAAATTGTTTCGATTGAGCTTGTTTGCAGAATATAATACTGATTATAAACAACTTCCTTGGGGGCATTATCAGCCGAGATGGGCTATACTGGTAAATTACCCTGACTATAAAGAACTTCTGAAATAGCGTCATAGCAAACTTTTAAGAAATTTTCAGTTTTTGACCCCTTCTCCTCTCATTATCCTTTCCAGGACATATAGAACAGAAGTATGAAAAACAACGAAAAACAATTGAAAAAACAACGAAAAAGAGTGGTGAAAAGAAGAAAAAAAGAAGAGCGTATACAAATCAATAATTAGTGAAAAATGGAGGAAAACGGAAAAAATATGAATGAGTGAAAATGGAAAGAAAAGAAAGAAAAAGAAAGAATCACAAATTAGGATGGTTAGGTTGGCAATGACGCATATGAAATATCAGAATCTCACGGATTTATGAATGGACCGGGGAAGACGTCAATGATGACAATTGGATGAAACTTTGAATGGAAATGATGATAGGAGAGTTTTGAACTTATATTGTGTTTTCAATCGAGCTGCGACTTCAAGACGTGAAACTCCGCCCACTTTTTTTACGCGAACATTAAATTTTAGTGCACTATTAATTTTTCCGTGAAAAAAGTGGGCGAGGTTACGTTTTGATGTCGCAAGTCGATTGAAAACACAATATACTATGAGTAGAGAATTTGAAGAAATTTTGGTTAATTATGAACATTTGTTTGCCAGAAATTAAAAATAATCACAAACCACAGAATATTCGGTGGCAATTATCCGTTTTCAATGACTATTAGCTAAACGTTTCCTGAGTAAGTTAAGCGCATTTCTTTGGCTATTGTGTTTTCAATCGACTTGCGACATGAGAACGCGAGACTCCGCCCACTTATTTGTGCACTACCTGTCTGCGTCTCTTCAAATATCACTGTGTTCGCGTGGTCGCGCACAAAAAAGTGGGCGGAGTCTCGCGTTCTCATGTCGCAAGTCGATTGAAAACACAATAAATTAAAACAATATTTATCAAAATTGAAAGTTCAAGTTTCACATTTTTTATGAGTTTGTAAAATTTCTGCCAAATAAAGCTCAGAATTGGATAGGCTTCCAAGGTGCCAAAAACCTGATAGAAAATATGAAATGAATGCTCTACAAAACGACTCTGGAACATTTCAAAACTTCAGTGCAATTTCGCGTCGCGGTGTTTTCACTAGTTGGTTTAAACTCCCAAAAACAAAACAACATTGATAATTATAGCGTTGATAACCACTAGTGTGAACACCGAGACGCTAAAACGCTCTAAAGTAACGTACCAAACTCCGATTTTAGAGAAATCAGCACTGCAGAACATTACACACTGAATTCCAATTCCAAAGTTGTCCACGTAACCTTGGAGCACGTTTGTGAGCGCATTTACAGGGCCTAGAGTCTTGTTAAAAGTCAGAAAAAAAGTAGTCGTCATCGTCGGATGACTTGATGACTTTTCATCGACGACGACGACGACGTCGCGTGTGTTTCGTCCTCTTCTTCCTTTCTGTTGCTCACAAAAAACGCGCACTGCGTCTCTTCATCCTACACGCTACTTCCAATTAGGATGCACATCAAAACTTGATTACTCGTGGACGACGACGACGACACAAAAAAGAAAAAGAAAAAGGAAGATCTAGAAGAGCTGGAAAACGAAAAAAAATTATTTAAAAAAAGAAAGAAAAGAAAATGAAGAAAATATGTATGCTTGAGAAGAAAAAGTGAGCAAAAGGAGTTGTTGATGATGATAATTCTCACGCCACCTCACGCCTTTTTCCTCTCCAATTCTTCTCACATTTCATACAGAACGCCTTCTGAATTGCACGTCTTCATTTCTAGAAGAGTTGTCTTCAAAATTGGTCAAGAAAATCGAAAAAAGTGGTTCCGATGAATTTAGCGTTAAACTCACAGGTACATTAGTAGGGTGTCAGTAAAGGATGAAACACTGAAAACACTTAAAAATTTTCATCTTCTTTTTGCGTCTTGTCTTATTTCAAGTCGTTGTACACTAGGCCAATGTCTGAAGGCCTATGTATAGGTGAACGCGCTCTATCGCATTTCTGCGTCTCCACAGTGGCGTTCTGCCAATTTTAGCTGAACTCATGCAAAAATGGAGACGCGGAGACGCGAGAGAGAGCCCGCGAAAGATGCTGTGCCATGCCTCACTGTCAGTGTGGACTGTTATTCTTTATATTTTTGCCGATTTTTGTTTTCAAACAGAAAGAACCAAACAAATTGAAGAAAATTAAGAGAGAAAAACGAAAATTTCGTCGAAATTCATTCCCAGCGTTATTTTGGAGTGTTGTAATAAACAAAACGTGATTTCTATATGCTTTGCAGTCTCACAACTTCAAAAAATGAGAACAAAAATGCGGAAAAAAAAGGTTACAGAGGAAATTGTATTTTTTTTTTTTCGCGATTCACCCAACACTTTATGGAACGGAAATTGAGCGGGAAATTGAAAGAGAGAGAGAGAGAGCCACGTCATCTTTTGTTTTTAGAGCCTTCTTCAGTTTAGCCACCCCCCAACCGTCCAACGCCCTTATCAATTATTGCAGACGAGTGGACGAGAGAGTGTGTGAGACGAAGAGACGCAGAGAGGAAAGCGCGTGCAAGGACCGCCCGGAGTGCGGAAGAAGAAGAAGTGGTGACGCGAAGCGACTTTTCGGTTTTTTTTTTGAAAATTAAAAACGGGGAAGAAAAACGACTGGAAGAACGTTTTCCAGTTTCCGGAAAACAGTTTTCCTAGTGTTCCTCTATTTTTGAACCAAATGGACATACAATTAGAGACATAGAGAGGAGGAGAATCAATAAGAAAGAATAAACAGAACTAACCTTGGTTTTCTCAATGTCCGTCCGTTTTCGGTGCAATTCCAGGCCGGCCATGTGGGATTGACGATCCGCCTCTTCTTTCTGAAAATTTTCATTTTTTAGAAGCGAGTTAGAACATTTTGTCGCTGATAT
This sequence comes from Caenorhabditis japonica, assembly GCA_963572235.1. Lineage (NCBI taxonomy): Eukaryota > Metazoa > Nematoda > Chromadorea > Rhabditida > Rhabditidae > Caenorhabditis > Caenorhabditis japonica. The sequence goes on along the minus strand of OY754343.1, from coordinate 15,687,639 downwards.
TAGGCATTGGTGATCATATTTTTTTTTACCGTGAAAACTGTGCAAGGGTGAAACCTCTAATCTAATGGGGTTCAGGGTTGGAAAAAAAATAGTTTTTTTCCTTTTTTTTCCTTATTCAAACGACGGAAAAAAAGAAAAAAATCCGTGGCCGCGAGAGTTTTTTCCGTTGCTTTTGGAAGAACGTTTTTTTCGCAAAAGTTTTTAGGCCCTCCGCTGTGAGACCTGCGGGCGAGACCAATTTTCAAAACTTATTCCCCCGTAAATCGATATTTCGCAGGTCTCACAGCGGAGGGCCTAGAAAACTTTTGCGATGGCCTAGAAAAGCAACGGAAAAAACTCTCGCGGTCACGGATTTATTATTATTTTTTTCCGTCATTTGAATAAGGAAAAAAAGGAAAAAAAAAACAATTTTTTTCCGACCCTAAATAACCCCATAAATACAGACCGAAGTAATATTGCGTTTTCACTCTAGGTGCAACATGAAAACACGAAATCCCGCCCACTTATTTGTTTTTTCCAGTAACAGGCATATTCATAATATCTGAGTCTTCAAATGCACCAGCCATCACTCACCTTTAGCATCGCCTCCTCCACTGCCCTATTCTTCTTCTCCAGATCCCTCCTTCTCCTCGACGCTTCTCTCTCCGGTGGTGACGATTCCGTCCTCAGACAATTCTCCCTCGCCTTTTTCAACGCATCCTCCCTCATTTTGACGGCCATCCTCGCCTTATCAAACGTCTCCTCACTGTCATGACACGCTTTCATCGCCTTCGTCCATTCCACTTTCAACGCATTCCTCACCGTATCGTGCTCTTTTCGACGAGCATCCAAAGCCTCGACGACTCGATCTCTCAAGTGCTCAGTCGTTTCTTTGGTGTGGGAAACCATTTCCACTTCCGTGTCGAACGAGTTTTCAAAAATTTCACGGAGTGGCATGAATGGCTGAAAACGGGTTTGGAAGAGAAGAAGTGGATGGATTTGAATCCATCTCTGCAAGTTCTACCGGTCGCCCATGGAACGTGCACGGGCAAGATAGGCCTAGATTTCTATGACCTAGGGTTCCGATGAACTTCCGGTAGAACTTTCAGAATTAAACAGTATCCAACTTTTTACCTTATTGATATCCCTCCTGGACGTGTCCACCAACGCATGAACTTTTCTCGCATGGTCCTGCTCCAGTTGAATTCGAGCTCTCACATACGCAATGACATCTTTACAGTATGTGCTCCACGCCTTTGTCCTCTCAAATGCCACCTCAACACCGTCAGCTCGATCGATCAGAAGACGGTCAATTTCCATCACTTTGCCCGTAGTGGATTCTGAATATGAAATTGAGGGTTTTTCTAAAAGGATGACGTGTTTAAATGGATTTAAACAATTCAAAGGTTTTTCTAATCTACTGTTAAAAAAAATAACGCGGCGACCTACCGTAACCCAAATAAGGATGAGCAACGACCGCGGTTTTTTTGCAAAAAAAAAGAAAAAAAAAAGGTTAACATTTTGAGGAGCGTGGCCCAAATAGGGACACTGTAGCTAGACATTTTTTTTTTTGGTGTTTTGTTTCGTGATTTTAGTATTTTTTGAAAGAAGTTGTCTACGGTAATTGGTAATTAACCGTAACACCACTGCGGTCGGATTCAAAATTTGACCTGTTGTTGCATATTTTTTTCAAAGGGGATTATTTTTTAGGGTTTGTTTATTGCCAAAAAGTCCTTAAATTACAAAATAACCATTTTAATTTAAAAAAAATTCTAGGCTCAAAAGAAAAATCTGCAAATACGCTCTTACTTTTTTCCGATTTTTTGCTGGTATCAGAAATAAATTATTGTAAAACCTGCATTAGAACGGCGCCATAGAGTTCTAATACAGGAGAATGTTTGGCTAATAGAATTTTTGAGTAATAGCCATGGAAAACGGCTAATAGCTTTTTCGGGGCGTGTACCGTATGTATTTGCCAAATTCCCCATATTCGATGGCTATTAGCCGTTTTCAATGGCTATTAGCCGTTTCCGTCGGCTATAATTTAAAAAATTTTTCTATTTCAAATTTCGGACATCTTGTCTCTGGAAAAAGTCGCAAAATCTCTGAGTAAGCGCGAATATCGTCTCCCTTAATTTTTGTATGTAAACATTCTATAGCTGCATTGCCAACAGACGAATTTTTTATAGGCGGTGGCATTTCCCCATAATGGCTAATAGCCCTTTTCGGCGGCTAATAGCCATATTCGACGACTAGTAGCCATAATGGCTAATAGCCAGATTCGTCGGCTCGTTGCCATTATAGCCCGCTATTAGCCTTTTCCGTGGCTATTAGCCGCCTAGATGCCAACTCTTGCCATTTAGGCCCCGAAAATTTCCTGAGTATATGGGCCATTTTTACAACAAAAAAAAATGAATAACACAACTTTCTACAACCTCGTTCTCAATAGAGCGCATTTGCACTTACGATCATTTGGATCCTGGTGTGTCTGATGTGTGGAGTGTCTCCTTTGAAGAGTCTGTGACACTGCCGTGGATGCTCCGCCGTTTCGTAGGTATGAGTCTGTCGAGTTCTGGAAACAAAGAAATCTGCATACTGTAGTCTAGAAGAGTTTTCCTTGTTTTTTATGTATCTGGGTTATGTGACAAAACACAAAGATTCAAAATCCTTATCGAGTTTTGTACAAACTTTTGAAATCTGAACAATAGAGCCCAATTTTTCAGTTCTAAATTTTTTACATTTTTGAAAAAAAAATGTCTTCCTCGAATATGTGACTCACTCACCCTCGAATAACTTTGATATTTTGGAGGCATTTTTCAGAAGAAAAATGTATAAAGAAACAATGAATAATGTTAATACGAATAATAAAATAATTTCGAAGGAAACGGAACAAAAGGCAAGAAAGATGGACGAAGAAAAACGAGGATTGACACATATACAAACAAAAAATGTGTATATAAACGAGGAAAAAACAGAAGAAGAAGAGGAAGACAAAACAACAAAAATATGTACAAAAATTGGATGATACAACAAAACAGATTTTCTTGGAATAAAAATCAGAAAATGAAAAACTCACATTTTGCTTCCAGCGTCCAAGAGTTGAACTCCTGCTGGGTGTGTGATGAACGGAGACTATGTGACGGTTTCTGGAAAGAAAATAATATAAATATGCGTTTTTTTTTATGTTTTTTTCTTTGATTTTAAGAGAAATATTATTGCCAGTGGTCATTGTGTGGGATTGGACTCGCGTTGCCAACCCATAGTATCAAACCATTGCTCACCGCCCTGAGCTCGTTCTTCTCCTCCGTCGAGCGTCACTACCTCTGCTTCCTGCTCTTCGCAGGAAGCGATTGAACACTTGCGACATTCGCAATCTCATCACTCGCCACGTTCTCGTGTGTTTTCAAATAATCAATGGGAATTGATCTAATATTCCCATGCAAATGCACAGAAGAGGGGCGATGGGAAGAGGGACAGAGAGTCGTAATAAACTAACACGTTTCCTTCCCATTTCTTTTTCGAGCTGTTTTCAGGGCGTTTTTGATGGAAAAGAGGAAAAAGAAAGCGATGTCGGAACGGCCAAACGATAAAATGATAGTGTTTTTTTTTCTATCAAAGTGTTTTTCCTTTTGATTTTTTCCACGAAAAGCTAAGATATTCCTGCCGATTGTTTTGTGTCTAATTAGAAATCGCAGGGAATTGAGCCAAACGTCTGCAAACGTGTCTGATCGCCCGTTTGAAAGCGTCTGTGGAAATATTTAGATTTTCGTTTAATAAAAAAAATCCGATTTACCGTAAAACCTGTACTTGATTAGAGACAGCGATTTAGTTGAAAAGATACCATTGCCGAATCGCCCGCCGCACCTTGCAGACTCCGCCCCTTTTCAAAAATTCAAGAGAAATTCAGTACTAAAAAATCGCGACTTTGATCGGCTTAAACTCGAGTAAGGCTTCCATTCGGACCAATTTTCGTCCGTCCGGTCCGGTCCGTTCGTCCGTCCGTCCGCCGTCCGTCCGCTTCGTCCGCGGTTCGTCCGGTTCGTCCGGTTCGTCCGCGGACCGTCCGGTTCGTCCGTTTCGTCCGGTTCGTCCGGCACGCTCTATTTGGCTGGGAATATTAATTTATGGCACTCTCTTTAAAAATTCTGACATTGAAAATGTAAGCGGTTGCAAATTTATGTAGAATTAGCTTTGCAAAAACAAATTTTTTAATTTTTTTCCGAATTTTTGATAGCCGAAACAAGACATTTCTGTTGATATTTTTAAGAAAAAAGAACAAAAACAGCTTTTGAAAACAAAATATAACAGAAAGAAAAAGAAAAACTAACAAGAAAAAAAACGGACGAAGCGGACCGACCTCGGACGAACCGGACGAACCGGACGAACAGCGGACGAAATTCGTCCGCTTTTTTTTCGTCCGAATGGAAGCCTTAAACTCGAGAACTAGCGGGAATTTCGAGGAGAAAATTTGGGACTGTACTAATATTGAGACGTAGAATACAATGAAATCAGTAGTTTTCCGGGATTCGCATGTTTTTCAAACATGTTGCGGTGCCTACAGTACCGTGAAGTAAGATATACAATTTCACTTTTTTTGACTATAACTTTTGAACGGAGATGATTAGGATTCTAGAAATTTGAATGCTCATGTTCCGTAATGTTTTTGTCAAACCTCCAGATTGGATTTAATCAAATTTTAAAATTTCCGATTTTTCAAAAATTTAAGATGTCAAAATTTTCGACCCAAAAAATGTTTATTTTTTTCAGATCTTTCAGAACTCTACATTTATTATTTAATCAAAGTACTTCAACTAAACGTATGATTTTAGTTAAGTTCGGGTCAATCGGACCATTTTCAGCTGAGTTACAACACTTAGAGTATCATCGTCCAATGGGCAAGTCAACTTTGAAACTGATGACATTTTTAAGGAAAGTCAACAAAACCAAAGAAAATTAAGCAAAATCGTATTTAACCGTCAAAAAAACCACATTTAATAGATTTTCTTTGGATTTTTTTGATTTTCAATAAAAGTGACATCCGACTTGCTCATTGGAGCTTGATACTCAAAGTGTTCTAACTCAGCTGAAAATAGTCCGATGAACCCGAACTTAACTAAAATCATATTTTTAGTTTAAATACTTCATTTAAATAACAAATTTAGAGTTCTGGAAGATCTGAAAAAATACACATTTTTTGGGTCGAAAATTTTGACATCCTAAATTTTTGAAAAGCCGGAAATTTTAAAAGTTGATCAAATCCATGTTGGGGGCTTGACAATAACATTACGGAACATGTCCATGCAAATTTCCAGAATCCTAATCCTCTCCGTTCAAAAGTTATAGTCAAAAAAGTGAAATTGTATATCTTATGAAGCTAACGAAACTGTAAAAAATTATTATTACAAAACACAATTTTCTCTGATTCTTTCTAAGAAATTTTCTTTTCGGCGAACCTCCGAATTCAAAGTTGGGGAAAAGCGTGCGTCTAAAACCGAGAAACAAACTCCTCCTCTTTGCAAGTTTGTTCAAAAAAAGGGGTTTTTCAAAATTTTATAGCACTTCCTCTAGGGCCGCAGACTTGAGAAAAGGGGGGGGGGGGAGGTGTTTTTTCACCGATTTCGTCAGGCTCTAAATTTATCACAAAAGGAAATTACGATTTCTAGAAACCATGAGGCCAGAGTCTGCATATTGGCGTCATGGTGTACACACACTCGACCTCGTAACTTTCAAAAAATACAGACAAGCAAAGCTTAATCAGCAAACTCCATCACATTCTTAAACTCCCTCTCTCTTTATTATTATTATTACTTCAAAACTTTTGACGAATGAAAAGAATATGAAAAAGACGGAGAAGAAGAAGAAACAGAGCAAGGTGAGAAAAAACTCACAGAATGATGTTTAAAACAGCTGATTCCAACTGATCAATAATATTGAGCACTGGCGTCGTATCCACCGAGCATGTATCGAATTTCAAGTCTGAAGAATCGATGAATGAATGAAGATGAAGACAAATTTCAGTCGAGCGGCAGATAAATGGAAACGCACAAAATGGAAATAAAAGGGGAGCATTGGTCCTAATGAAATGCGTTTAGTATTCGGGTGATGCGGCCACATAAAATGGCGAGAAAAAAAGTATCTTTCTTTTTTTTTTGAAAAAAAAAGAAAAAGAGATAGAAAAGAGTGGAAGGGTACCTTTGACCGCCTGCACAAGTTGCAGAGACAGCAGGATTATCGGATTCGTCTTGAATTGCGGGTATTTGAAGAGGTCGCGCATCGATTCGGACACCATCTCGAGTGATGCGTGCACATTTACACATACTGATTCACCATCTGGAATAATACTTTTGGGGTTTTGAAGCATCTTATGAGACCGTATCTTTTTTCGTAAATAATTTTATTTGAGGTATCAGAACAGAAGTTCATAAAAACACTACCTAGATTAAAGGCAAACAGGAAATTTACCACGTTCTGATTTCAATGAAGCTTGCTTGATGGTTAATGAGTATGGTTTTCAAAATAGAAACTGTCAAAATAATGAAAAATTGACCTACCTTAACCCAGAAAACAGGATTTTTCAAAATTAGAAGTTTGTGTTTATTTTAAATTGGTAAACTACAATTTTCGTCGCCAAAAAATTTCAAAACCAAAAAAAATTATTTTTTGACCACGCCCCAAAAATGTTTTTTTTTGTTGTTTTATTCTAGTTTTCTTGAAGATGTCAATATTTTTTCAATTTCTCGTAATTATTTGAGGTTTTTCAAGTCTGAAAAGCAATATGTTTTTGATTTTGAAGCACTATTGTTTTTTCAATCGAATTGCGAAATGAGAACGCGTGACTCCGCCCACTTTTTTTCGCGCGACCACGCAAACATAGTTTGATTCGAAGAGAAACAGAGAAAACATGTCATTTCTCAGGAAATTTTTGGCGCGTTATGGCAAGATTCGGCGTCTAGGTGGCTAATAGCCACTGAAAATGGCTAATAGCCGCCTGAAAAAGCTAATAGAGGGCGAAAATGGCAACTAGCCGACGAATTTGGCTATTAGCCATTATGACTATTAGCCGTCGAATATGGCTATTTACCGCTGAAAAGGGCTATTAGCCATTATTGGATAATGTCGCCATCTATAAAAAATTCGTCTGTTGGAAACGCAGCTATAAAATGATTACTTGCAACAATTAGGGGAAACAGTATTCGCGCTTACTTAGTGCTTTTGCGACCGCCACAAAATGATCGAAATTTGAAATGGAAAAATTTTGAAAATGATAGCCGACTGAAACGGCTAATAGCCATCGAATATGGGGAGTGTGCCAAATACATATGTATCGCACACGCCCCGAATCGGTGATGGCTATTAGCCGTTTTCCATGGCTATTAGCCAAAAATTTCCTGAGTTTATCTCTCGTTCTCATGCTGCAACTCGATTGAAAACACAATACTTACAGTGATGCAAGTTTCGGCTTACGGTAAGCGCGGTCATGGATTTTCTGCGTAAATACTTACTTCATCCTAAAATGAGAACTTGCAAAACTGAGAAACTATGAAAATTCTTGCATTCTCGGCAAAATGCAAAATGACAGGCCTAGATTATCAACTACGACTGAAAACCCACCGACAACAGAAGAATTGAAATCCAATGTGGTCCTTAACCGATTAATAAACACTGAAAACCGATCAATATCCCTTCGGATGGACGCCGGAATACGCGTGTCGACAATAAAATCGGCGTCATTGGAAGAGCAAATGCTGCTCGTCGACGACATCGTCGACGTCTTCTGATGCCCCAAATATCAGCTATCAGCAGCTAATTCTGAAAAATATATCTGTTTAAATTTAAGAGAAAATTGAGAGGAAAAGGAAGCAATAGCCCCCATTCCCCGCCAATAAAACTGAGAATTTTTTGGTTTGAAAGATTCCAACTTGAGATAACACACCACTAAACTTTTTGGCAGACGTTAAGAAACGTAAAGCTAAAATTAGATTATTTAACACTCAATCATCTCTGTTCACATCTTCTCTTTTTACGATGAAAAGCAAGAAAGAAAGAAAGAAAAAACAAGATTTGTCCATGTATGTGTGTTTTGGTAGTAAAATTTCTAATATTTTAGAATTTTTCGGAAAAATAAAGAAAATGAAATGAGGAGGGATGAAAATCGAAATGACGTTGTTGTTTGTGCGGGAAATGCGATGGAAATTAAAGTGTTTTTTTCTCTTTTTGGAGGTGTCGAATTCGAAAAGAGTTGTGAGAAAATACGCCTCCACTTATACTTATCTAATCGAAGGCTCGGCAAATTGTGAGAGTTTGGGCTTTTAATCTATGGGTCTTGAAATGAGAATACGGTATGATTGGGTTTCAAACTTGACTTTTAACCTCTAAAATTTCTCAATCAACGTATCAAAATATATAATAAACCAATCAGACTGTGCATATCGTATAATAAGAAGATTTTTAAAAAAAGTCATTATTTTCCATTTTTCTCTGTTTCAAAACGTGTAAAGCTAAAATATTTGAACGCCGATCTTTCAAATAACAGAGAAACCAAACTGTGAATCAAGAAGTCAGGAAATTCTGGAAAAAAAAGAAAAACGAGTAGAAAGGGAAAAAAAAAAGTTTCTGCGGAGGAGGAGGAGGGGGACCGTGACGTCGTTCGCTCGGCGCCTTCCTTTGTGGTTTTCGCAGATTGGGAAGAGCCGCAAAAAAGGAGAAAAAAACGGAAATGCTCTGACGGATGAAGGAAAAGAGCAAAAGGAGCTGCAGGAAAAACAATATAAAATATCCTAAAATTAAAATACTTGCGACTATTTATTGTGTTGTTTTGTCTGACTCAAACCACTTATTTTTCCGTTTCTTTTTTTTTTTTCATTGGCGGTCTTTATTTCTATACTCAATACATTTTATAATAGAAATGAGAGCCAAGGAATGGGTGAATGAATGAATGTGGGCACGAAAACAAGAGAAGAGGGTGATGACGTGGTAAGCGGGAGAAGAGAGTGCCATAAAGCTGATCGACGATTTACAGTAAATTTCTGAGTTTTTCTACAAAAAATTCTGGTTGAATTAAATTTTGTAGCCTGAAAATACCGTACTCCATTCCAAAAGGTTTTTTTTAATCATTAATCATGTAATACCGTCTTTTCTCCCGGTCCAGACCGCTCAAATCAGATTGGTACAAATGAGAAACCCTATTCTGTTTTCAATCGACTTGCGACATGATAACGCGAAACTCCGCCCATTTATTTGTTCGCGATCACGCGAACACAGTGATATTTGAAGAGACGCAGACAGAACGGTGAATGCAGACTTGCGTTTTCATGTCGCAAGTCGATTGAAAACACAATAAATTAAGAAATGCCGGATATTTTTTGTTTCTCAAGTTCAAAAATCTATTTGAAACTTTTTTTTTCAAATTTTTGTGTCAGTAAAAATGTGTACCAGTTCAAATTCTGTCGGTTAGAGTCTGGAAAAGTACTATTTACTCTATTTGATTTATAAAATATATTTTATTTGTCAGCTAAAATTTTAAAAAGTAGTAAAAAGTTTGGTAAATTTCCAGGTAGGGCAGTTGTATGAAATTTATAAAAAAAAAGGTGTGAACATTTTATCAAAACCGTGGAGAGAAAAGAAAAAATTGCACTCTCGTGATTGTGTGAGTAAAATTCCAAAGAAAAATGTTTGAAAAAGTGTTTTTTTTTTCAATTTCAAAGAAAATTTTTTAAAAATTATTTTTGTTCTTTATCCGATTAAGAAATTAAATATTTCATCCAAACAATTTATGGGGTTATTCATTTAATGCAGAAAACGACAGAAAAAATGCCGTTTTCTACATGAAATTAATAAGACAAAAATACAAGTTGCCAAAAATGAATACGTTTTTACGGTAGCTATAAAATAATGACTACCGTGTATATACGGTAACACCAACTTGAAGTGTGTGGTGCAGACCAAAGTGTCAACTAAATCGCAAAATGGCGAAGACTGTAAAATTCCAGAACAGAGAAGCAAACATTTGAACAATCTGAAGTAAAATGTAGACTTGATAAATAGGATTTGATTTGTTTGCAATGATGAAGAGTCCACAAGTACACAGTTTCCGCCTATCCATCGTCAAAAAACTTGCAAAAATGCATGCAAGACACCTTTTTTGTGTTGCGAAAAGCGCAATATCTCATATCATTTGACACTATGAGATTTTTGATGTCGTTAATCAGAACGAAATTGATAAAAATGATAAGCGTAACGAATAGGGGAAAAAAGTGCGAATAGTGGGGATATGTACATATTGATGTAACAATGTATTGCAAAAGGAACATTGCAATGAAAAAGGTCACGTCAAAATGAGTGAGTAGGTGTCAATTGAATTCGGTCATTTCATCTTGTTTGGGTGTAAAAAAAAGCGAAGAAAATGAGAAAGTTTAGAAGGAAAGCTAGAATGTGCGAAATTTTTAATGTTTTTAGTTCAAAAACCTAACCAATGAAACTGGAAAACGACAAAAAATTAGTTTTCAGGAAATCATTTATCTGCGTCTTTCACACCCCCATCATACGAAAATCAGAATTTTCCGAATTTCGTTTTCCGGAAAAGGTTTTGCTATCATTTTCAGGTTTCATTAATGCGTTCTCACAATCAGGTGTTTCAAAATTGCAATAATTGCACACATTTTGCCAAAAAAATATTTGCCGAAAAGAATAAAGTGAAGATCAATTGAAAAAAAATATTATGAGAAATTTTAGTAATATTCTGAGAAATCGTCATATTTTAAGATTATACAATATATTTGGCTGGCGCATTTGTCTTGGCAGGAAAATGCGTCAGCAATGTTGCTAGCGCAATATTAGACAAGATATTTCAAGAAACACGAGATATTACAAGATATTGTAAGATTTCAAAAATCTTGTAAGATATTACAAGAAATTCCAAGATTCTGTGAGAGATTTGCAATATTACAAGATATTTCAAGATAATTCAAGAAATTGCGCAATATTGATTTCTTCATTAATCTACTTTTCCAATCGCGTTCTGCGCATTTCTGCCGTTTTTCCCTATATTTTAAGATTTTTTTTCCACGTATTCGTTGATATTGATTTTCACTTATTGCCCATTCGCGAAAAAAGCAAGTGCGCTCCACGAAACTTATAATTAGTACTTCCTGGATTTAATTTTCGTCGCCATATTTTTTCAATTCACGTTTAAATTCAATGTGAAATGAAATAATTTGGCGACGAAAATTAAATCCACGAAGTACTAAGTTTCGTAGAGCGCACTTGCTTTTTTCGCGAGTGGACAATGCTTTACTGTTTTCCTTCAATTCATTATTTTTCTGTGTTATTATCGAGTCAATTTTTTGCCGGTTTCACGTGAAAATCCTGCAAACACCAGTTATTTTTCAGAAACTAAAAATCCGCGTGTGGCCACACTCACTCAACTTTTTGGCTCTGGGACGTTTCGAAACTTTTTTGCATTTTTGCTAATGGATTTTCGCCAATTGACACCAAAAAACGCGGGCATTTGGTAATTATTTTTCGTTTTTATCAGTTTTTTTTTTGGGAATTTGAATCCACTATTGTGTTTTCAATCGAGTTGCAGCATGACAACCGAGAGATAAAAATACATGTTTTCTCTGATTCTCTTCAAATCGAACTGTGTTTACGTGGTCGCGCGAAAAAAAATGGGCGGAGTCACGCGTTATAATGTCGCAAGTCGATTGAAAAAACAATATAAAATAACCAAAATATATTATTCAAACGAGTTGCAGCATGAAAACATGAGCCCGCAATCATCGTTCTGTCTGCGTCCCTTCAAATAGCACTGTGTTTGCGTGATTGCACACAAAAAAGTGGGCGGAGTTTCATGTTTTGACGATGCAACTCGATTGAAAACACAATAAGCAAAAATACCAACAAAAAAAAACAAATAAATTTTGACGCTTCGTCATTTCACTTTATTGACTTGCCTCTTACTTTTTGGGACTTTAAAATGCTTTCTTCTTTTGCTTATAGGGTTATTCACAAAATAGCAAAAAGTTGTCGCAAAACTCGGAGAACGCTCTGAGGCCATATGCAAGAAATTGGAAAACGAGAGGAAAACCGTTTTCCAAAAAAAAAAAACATTAATGTCCCACTGTTCATTTGTCACGAATGATCATTTCCTACTGTGATCATATGCCACTTTTCGGGTGCTACGTCGGAATAGAACTGAAGCGAAATAGAACTGCAGAGAAATAGAACCGTTCGGAATAGAACTGTTCGGTAAAGAACTATAGAAAAATAAAACTGTTCGGAATAAAACTGTAGCGTTTTGAAACTAAATTAACAATGGAGCGCGGTTGCATTGCTTGGCCGTCAAGCGGTCCGAGAAAAAAATGATAAAAGTTTATTCAAAAAAACAACAAAACAAACAATTTTTGATGAATAGCTCAAATATAAAACTGTTGAAAAAAGCACGCGCATGAAAAATTCCAATATTTGAATGAGCAAGCAATGCAATATTGCTAATTTAGTTCCAAAACGCTACAGTTTTATTCCGAAACATTTCTATTCCAAAACAGTTTCATTCCTATCAGTTTTATTCCGAACAGTTTTATTTCGCTACAGTTCTATTTCGCAACAGTTCTATTACGCTTCAGTTCTACTCCGAGGTAGCACCCTTTTTCGACAGTATCATTTCCCACCTTTTTCAAATGTTATGTTTCAATATACTCGGTATAAAATGCTGCAAAATCGCTCCAATCGAACAAAGAATTTCGCATGCATTTGGAGTGAGGTTTAGAGAAATCAGAGCAAAACATCGGTCACGGCTCTCTCAGTTTTCTGCACTCTCTCGTCGTCAACGTGACCGCGTCCACCACTGTGCGAAGGGAGCGCGTTTGCAGCGCTCCGTACTGAGAATATACCTATAATGGATTCGCAGCGGGGTGACAATTTTTTCACTTTTTTATTCGAAAAAATGAAGAAATACCGTATTTCCTCTAATTTAAGCGCTTGCGCCTCTATTTTTCAACCTCTTCTCCAAATGTGCTTCTATTAGAGGTGCGTTTCAATTAGAGGGTGCGCTTATATTTTTCAAACATTTTTTTCGGGAAAGAATTCAGCCCATCATTGTTTTTTTCAATATTGATACCTGACATTTTTGGTCAACATCATATTTCTTGACGGCGCCGGAAACGCTGTTTTTAATAGCAAACGAAACGACCTCGCCTTAAATTTAATTTTCTTTTTGAACGTCAATGACTATTGAAAAAAAAGCAAGACAACTAAAGGACTTTAAAACAACTGCAAAAAAGCGGGTATTTAGGTATAGAACTCGCACGGAATAGAACTGCTATTATGTGTTGTGAAAACGCCGTAAAAACTGCGAATATCGAAGCATCGTCAGCACCAGTCGTTCATGTACGCATAATACCGAATAGAACTGCGCGGAATAAATCCGGACGAAAGGGGACTGTACTAAAAAAAACCATTGCACGAAACACAATGTACATGTACAACGAAATACTTCTTCGAGTTATTCGAGCGGTTCCGTGCTGGCACAGCTCTATTTCAGATGGTTCTATTCCGTGCGAGTTCTATACCGTAGTACCCCTACAAAAAAACCGAAAAAAAAGGAAGAAATTCCGCAAAAAATAAGAAAAAAAAATATACAGTTAATGAGTGTGCCTCTATTAGAGGGTGCGCTTCAATTAGAGTGTGTGCCTCTATTTTTCGAAGCACCTTGCAGGGTGCGCCTTTATTAGAGGTGCGCTTCAATTAGAGGTGCGCTTATATTAGAGGAAATACGGTAACTGAAGAAATGAAGAGATTTTTTGTCTCCCAGCTTCACGTGAAATGTCACTCCGTCACGAATCCATTATATTTTTGAGTGGAATATACAATATTTGCCCGCGCTAGATTAGGGGCTTGGGGGAAGTATGCTTTTTTTCAGCGCCAACGCGCCGGAAGCATGTGTGAAACCTTAAAAATTGGCGACCGTATGGAGCTGTGTGGAAGTATGCTTAAAAGAGTACGGAGCGTCGATGGCGCGATTGTGGCAACGGTGGGGACGTAAAATTTGAAAAAAGATAGGAAATGATAGTATCGAAAAAGGTGGTATATGATCACAAGAGGAAATAATCAATTCTGACAAATGAACAAAAGTAGGAAATGAACAGTGGGAAATGAACGTTTGCCTCTCTCACACTCATCATGTTTAAATCAGCGTTTTTCAAATTTCGTTTTCCGGAAAACGGTTTTCCTATCGTTTTCCAGTTTGTTGCATATGGCCTCTGATTCGCCTCGAACTTTAGAAAATAATGTATAAAAAATTCCCAAGGTCATATGCAAGGAAGTGGAAAACGTTATGCCGCGTCCAAAGTTCAAAAAATTCCTGAAATCAGGTGTTTTTTGCAGTCTAAAGTTCCGAAAAATTTACCAGAAATAACATGCGGCCACAGTTGAAACCGGCGTTACCGTATTTGCTTCGCTACGAGGCCTTCTATGTTTAAACTTGAATTTTCCCAGTTTCTCAATTTTTTCTTTTACACGGGAACATTCAAGTTTAAACATAGAAGGTCTCGCAGCGAAGGAACTATAACGCCGGTTTCAACTGTGGCCGCCTGTTATTTCTGGGAAATTTTTCGGAACTTGGGACTACAAAAAACTCCTGATTTCAGGAATTTTTTTGAACTTTGGACGCGTCATTAGGAAAACCGTTTTCTGGGAAACAAAATAAGAAAAATGCTTATGAAAAAACAAGAAACATATTTTCCGGGAAAAATAGTTTCACGTTCCTTGCTTAAGGCCTCCAGACAGGCTCAGAAAAGTTTGGACAGAAATATCGTTTTTTCTCAAAATTTTAAAAATCGATATTTCGGTTCATAAATTTTCTGAGCATGTCCGAGATTATTTTTTACATTATTTTCTTAATGTGTCAGGTCGATAGAAAAATTCTCCGAGTTTTCCCACAATTTTTTGCTATTTCGTAAGTAGCCCTATTAATTTTAAATTGCTTAAGGTACTCAAATGACAAAAACCGAGTTTGGTTGAGCGGAAAGACAATTGCTCAAAGGATCGTTAAGCAGGTCAGAGGAAAACAATGAGTGGATGGAAGCATCGAATCAACAAATGCAAAAAAAGTCAACGAATTCTGGAAGAGAAGACATTTAATTTAATTATGGATTCTGCAAATCGGATGATATTCTTGTTCCCGATATTTTTCGATGACCCACTTATTGAATTTTGATTTTTTACTTCAATAAATTTTTAAAAATCTCCAAGATATCCCTAGATAATTTGGTAGTATTATAATAAGAACACGAAACTTTACAAGATAACTTAGTAATAATGCAAGAAAACTCAGTAATATTACAAGAAAACTCAATAATATTACAAGAAAACTCAGTAATATTACAAGATGCCTCAGTAATATTACAAGATAGCTCAGCAATATTGCAAGAAATCCAATATATTACAAGAAATTCTGGCAATATTATTGTGCCTCACAACATTCTTGTAAATCTTCGCCAATATTACTAAAATTTCTCATAATATTTTTTTTCAATTGCCTGAGGAGACTTTGGTCTGAGTCTGGAAGTTCTAGGTGCGGTATTTCTTAAAATGTTTTTTCTGGAGTTTACTGGTTTTTTCTTTTCGATTATTGCAAAATACTAAACTCCTGGCGACAGCAAACTTATAATTATCATCAGAAAGTATCCTGGCATCCTAAAAACTTCTTAAGAAAATCGAAGAAATGATCCGTATTTTATTTCATCTATTCTCTGCGCCCATTATACTGATAACACATCACTGGCGTTATAAAAAGATGATTAAAATCATTTTCCATCAAAAAAAAAAACGAACAGAAAGAAAGTCAGAAATAAAACGGAACGAAAAAAAAAACTAATCAGGTCAACAGGTAGGAGAGGATAAATCAGTGCAGAACAATGGAAAAACGGGAGAGGTTTTTGGATGGGTTAAAAGTTTCCAAGTAACCTTGCCGTGGAAAGAGAGAAAACCGTCGAAAAGTGTCTTTTTTCGTGTAAAGAAGAGTGTGAGCGTACGAGATTTGAAAAATGCGATAAGAAAAAGGTCTGAGAAGTATCAAAATGGTCGGAGAAGAAGTGGGGAAAAAGAAGATACTTGTATTCGGGTGGCAGGCCGATGGATACATGTCAAAAATGATTGGCCGAGTGATCGTTTTTTTAATTGAAAGAAATTGCATTTTTCGGACTATGTCCTACCGAATTAGATATCAGACGGGAATCGGAAATTGGCGAAAAAAAGAACTTCAATTGAACTTTTTCAAATTAAGTTTTTATCATATTCGAACACGGCGTGGTAGAACCTACCTAAAGGCAAACGCGCTCTGTCGCGGTTTAGTCAGGTGTGTGCAAAACTAGAGACGCAGAGCGGAGACCTGAGAGAGATGAGATGACATCCGAAATTTCATTTCCAAAAATAATTTTAAAAACGTAGTCTCCAGCACGCCGTGTGTTTTTGCGTTGCAGTTCAGTTGCAGACCAGGATGTCTGTCACTTTGTATATAAAATAAAAGAATAATTGAAACTTTCCCAGCAGGAAATGTACTTATTAAAGATCTGCTTTGCTGGAATCATGCTGTTAGATATGAGCATGAACTTTGAAAAAAAAACCTATAAAATTAGAGGAGGTCTAAAACTTCTTATCGTCGGCCTGCCAAAATTGTCAAACGCGCGCGTTTGACCATTTTGCCGGGCCGGGCCGACAATAGAAACTCAAAACAATTGTTTATTTATTTTTTTTTCTTGTTTAGGTTTTTTCAGAATCTTCGAGGTAAATTTTCTGAGTATTAATGCGTACGTACAGAATTTTCAAAAACCCAGACACTTTTTGGTCAAATAAGACGCAAATTTATTGAAAAAGATTTAGAAAAATTATAGTCTTAAGACTAAGACAGAAGGTCATAAAAATACAAAAAGTTGATGATGTTCTGTTTTCTTGAGTTCGACGAGAATAAGAAAGTCTAAAAAGTACAAGAAACTCGAACTTGGGTTTTTACATAAACTTTTTTTTTGGATTTTTCAGAATTTCATTCATCTATTTAGATATCAAGGTAAAACATGCGATTCTGGCAGATATGACAGATAATTGTTTGAATATGTAAATAGTTAAGGAAAGGGTAAATTTTAGGAAATGTGCAAATCCCTTAAAAATGACACAAATACCGTGAAACCTGTTATATAGTTGCTCCCAGAAATAAAGCTGCGGGCC
Source organism: Caenorhabditis japonica (assembly GCA_963572235.1). Classification (NCBI taxonomy): domain Eukaryota; kingdom Metazoa; phylum Nematoda; class Chromadorea; order Rhabditida; family Rhabditidae; genus Caenorhabditis; species Caenorhabditis japonica. Next base: position 15,670,440 of record OY754343.1, on the reverse strand, counting down.
GCTCTATTTTCGATTTACGTTAGCAGTTAATTGACTGGAGATGTCTTAGTACCTCTCATTTAAGCGCATGCCTTTCTATTGTTTCAAGTTTTCACAAAAAACTCGGAAAAACACTTTCTAAGCAAGCAGGAACAAGACGACCGAGTTTGGTGTGCAAACCTCTAAATACCCGGCAGTTGTGATGAAATGAAAAAATAGCAGGGCATGCGCTTAAATTAGAGGAAATACGATGGGTTGCCTCAAAAAAACAACAAAAAATCTATGATCATTCACGGATTACAGAAAATACTCCCAATTCCTGTTGAAACTTTTTGATTTCCCAATAAAAACTCATAGTTGTTTCCCAGTCGTGAAAAAGAAAAAAAAACAAGTGGGAAGCGTTCGCCAATCCAACATATGGAGCAAATGGAGCGAGTAGCGAAAAAAAAATGGCGGAAAGGAAACAAAAATATATCAAAATAATGGACTTTTTCCCCACACTTTTCTTTCTTTTTCCCTCCTAGTTGAGCTCCATTTAATGAGGTTTCTGCGGCGGAGAAGAAGATAAAAACATTTCTCGAAAATTTTTGGAATTTTCTATGTTTAAAAATACACCTACTGGGTCCCTGGTTTGAAGGCTTTTCAGATGAACGTTTTTTTTTTAAATTGTTATACTCGGTATAAAAAGCTGATAACTCGCTCAAATCGAAAAATGAATTTCGCATGCATTTGGAGTGAGGTTTAGAGAAACCAGAGAAAAATATCGGCCACGGTCTCTCAATTTTCTGCACTCTCTCGTCGCCAACGAGGCCGCGTCCACAGCTGTGCGAATGGAGCGCGTTTGCAGCGCTCTGTACTGAGAATAAGAATTCATTAAAAATCATTAAGAAACCTTCTATTACTTCAACAATTTTCAACAAAATCTAGGCGACAACAGAGTGGAAGAGAGAGAGAGAGAGAAGCCTAATTTATACGAGTATTTTATCCACCGCGTGTAGTGTATGTATGTAGTTTTACTATCGTAATGGAACGGAAAAAAGACCAAAAAAGGAGAAAAACGATAAAACGCATCTAAAACGAGGTGATAAATCGATCAAAAAGGGAAGAAAGAAATAAGGGAAAAAAAGAAGAAGACGTGATGAAAGAAAGATGACGTGGACAAAAAGTATGCTGATTGATATGCGGATATGAGGTCATATTGATGGATTTATTGGGGGAAAAATAGAAAAAAAGCTAATTTTTCGGAAACATTTGGATTACTGTACTTTTTAGAGGTGCATACCAGAGATGAGCGGAAATGGAATTTTCAGTTACGGAATACGAAATGTTTGTTTTTTTTTTGATTTAGTACACCGCGGGTGCTGGCGACTGTCCTCACAAAAGTACACTCAATAACGACGCGCAATTGTGGACCTATTTTGTTCTGTTTTTGTTTTGCTTTTTCTGTTGTGTTTTCAAATGGATTTTCTGCAATTGCGCGTCGCTGTGTTTGCACAGAAAACACCGGTTTTTTTCCGCCGGTTTTTGAATTAAAACCCGGTGAAAACCGGTTGTTGGAAATCGGTTGAGCACATTGGTTACAACGGGAAAATTGGAGACCGAAATGAACATCGCATAACGTTGAGTTCAGCGGAGCGCGTTGGACCATTTTGGCGGGCCGACAATATTTCTTTTAAAAAATTGAATATTCTTCAAACGGTGTAAAATTTGGGATAATAATTTTAAAAAAAAATGCTTATCCAATATTGATATGTATTTGAAAACCGTGTAGGATTTCTTTCAAACATTTTTCAAAAATGAAAGTGATAATTGACTTTATTGCCAAAAAAAGCTCCAAATAAGATGAAATGAAAGAAGTTACTGGGTTTTTAAACGAGTTGCAGCATGAAAAATGATTGGTGCTATCCCTTTTTTTTCTGCGTCTCTTCAAGTAGAACTGTGTTTGCATTGTCACCAACAAATAAGTGGGCGGGATTTCGCGTTATCATGTCGCAACTCGATTGAAAACAAAATAATAACACCAAGTTTAGAATCTGTTTGAAGTTTGGTATAAAGCGTCGAAAAAGTACAAAACAGTGTGTTCCAAACGGTCAGAACAGAAAACAAATGAACGGATTCTATCATTGTTTTCATTTTCTTCTTCCGTTCCAATTCTCTCTCTCTCTTCTTTTTTGCTTACTTTCATTCCAATTCTGTTTCACTTTCGAATAGAAGTGAAATGAATTAAATTTTTGGTCGAAATTGAAATTAGAATCAGGGCTATGTATGTACGTTGAATACTCGAAACCAGGCTTGTGCGGCAACGGCCAGTCGGAAAAGTCGGAAATGGAATTTTGTTTCCGAAAATTTTTTCGGAAAAATTCCTTTCCGACTTTTGTTTCCGAAAAAAAGGTCGGAAATTCGGAAAAGTTCGGAAATACCAAAAATTCACTAGTTTCTTCTGTTGTTTTAATTTAATCAAGCATTTTATCATGAAACTAAAAGAATATAAACTAAAACGCAAAACTAGTAATACTGTTTTATAAGTTGTCACATAGTTTCCGCCCTTTTTCGAAATTCCAAGTGATTTTACTTTATAAAAAGTGAAAATAATGATTGAAATTTTGGCAAGGAAGCGGAGTCTATTTTCAAACATCATGCAGCTTCCAAGTTGACAAAATTATCAAAAGATTATTATATGTACTCTGGAAATCAATTATTATTGTTCAAAACATATTTCCCCCAAAGCTGTATGAACTTCGAAATCTAGCTCCCCCCACAATTTTCTTGATACATAATATTCATAAAACAAAAGTTGAGACCCCGCTTACTTTTTTGTAGGAAAAATTCAAATCACGCTAGAACTGATTGAAAACACGTTAGCTTTCGAAAATTATCGTTCAGTTCGAGATATGATTACCACAAAGCACTAATTACTGCTTTTGAACGTTTGAAGCTTCGAAATACCTGATTTTACGTTTAACTAAACATTTACCATGTTTTCATAAAATGATAACATACAAAATTGCTTCAATCTTTTGAAACCGTAAGGAAAAACCAGAAAATAAGCAAAACAAATGCCTAGTGATTTTTCAGCAATCGGCCGGTTTTTAGTCATTTTTGCCTATTTCCGAATTTCCGAGTTTTTTCGGAAATATTTCCGTCGGAAAAGCTTTTCCGAAAAAATTTTCGGAAACGTTTTCGACGGAAATCGTTTCCGAAAAATGTCGGAAATTTCGGAAATCCGGCAATGCCGATTTCCGTTTCCGCACAAGCCTGCTCGAAACCAAAAAAAGGAAAAAAAGAAACGGAAACGTTTTTTTTGTCAGCAAAATTATCATAGATAGATTGAGTGAACGAGGTGAACGATTGGCTACAGCAAAAAGGGAATTGTTATGGATATGTGAATGTATGGGAGAGAAAGGCGATGAGTCAGCGGAAATGGAGGAAAATTGAGAAAAGAAGCGAGTTTTAAGAAATAGTCATGTCTGTATTATGAAGTTGGTAACTAGGTGGTTATAGTCGAACGTTGAGTGAGTGCGTGTGTAGCAACCCAATGAGCGTTTTGTACTGTTTAATTTGAAGAATCTCTTCGTATCTGATTGTAAAACAAAGCGGTCCAAATTTAAATGGCCAATTTTTTATTATGGGGTTATTCACGGCGTAGCAAAAAACATTTGAAAAAAATTTAGTTTTGCTCATTTGGTCACCCAGTGAATAACCCCATAATTGGCCGAATAGCGACTAACTGTGGGAAAAATGCGAGAAATATTTGAAGGAGATTTGGTAAATTGTAGCTCAAAAAAAAAAGGAATATTGCTTAAAGCTATAAAACGACAGAAAAATTCGGGAAAAAAATTAGTCAAGCCTTATTTTGGGAAGTCGTTTCTGGAATTTGAATTGGAATTTGAACTGCGGGTAAAGTAAAAACAAACAAAACGATATACCGTAGTGTAAATACCACTACAAAAAAATGCTCACTGAGTAGCGACTCAATTCGAAACGAGAGGCTCTAAAGGTTAATAAATTCACACGTTTAGGTATTTTTGTTTTTTGTTTTAAACATACATAGAAGTAAATTAAATTTAATTGACTGCAATTAAAACCAAAAAAAATGAAAGAAAAAAAAATGCAAAACCCTCTCGATTCAGACCCCGAATGATCAGGAAAATCAATATTCCCGTGGCCAGCACCAGCGCCACCGGCAGGTCATCAATTTCCGGGTTAATGCTTGTCGAAATGAGGTAAATTTGTCTGTCGGTCTCGAAGAAACGGTTCTCGTCGAAGAAGACGTCGCGCGCGCAACGCACTCGCGCACTTTCTAATAATATCACTTCTTTTTTGTTTCCGACATTTTTTTGTCTGACAAAATGGGGTCATACTGTGACTAACTAACGGGGTCACTGATTTACTGCCTGGCGTGTCGACTCGAGTGTTCTTGACAACGTTTTATGCTCTGTTGGGCTCAACTGAGAAGCTCTGTGCAAGGATAACAAGTTAAATTTATTTAACAAACTAAATACCAAAGAAGCAAAAAAAGTGATAATGGTAATGATAATGATCAGAAGACAAGCAAGACAATTGATAGTTTTTGTTTGTGTATGTGTGTGTGTGTGTAATCAGATATTATAATCAGAAAAGAGGAAAAGCTGCGCGACGCGATGCGACGCGACGCGCGGGCGTAAATACATATATACATTACATAAGAAGGTGGCGATGACAAGCGGAGAGGAAAAAAAGAAAGCGCGCAGAAGAAACGAAACAGTGGTGTTAACACAATATTATTGTTGATATAAAGAAAGAGAGAGAGGGGCGAAAACAAAACATGACTGTCTAGGGGCTAGTGATCATTTCGATTTCAAGGCGATTTTGTTTGCGGCTTTTTCCGTACCACAAAAATAGGGGGTTGCTGAAAGTTTTTACTTCTTACATATTCATAATAAAAAAATGAGAATTTAGAAGGTAAAGGAGCATTATAAAGTTTAATTCCATAAATACATGTACTTATGACTATGTGTCATGAACTTTAAGTGCTATCAGTATGCTACCATTCAAACCTAGTCATGCTATTGTGTTTTCAATTGACTTGCGACATGAAAACGCAAGTGAGCATTCACCGTTCTGTCTGCGTCTCTTCAAATATCACTGTGTTCGAGTGGTCGCGCACAAATAAGTGGGCGGAGTTTCGCGTTCTCATGTCGCAAGTCGTTTGAAAATACAATAATATCAACCTCTGAAAGTTCCACCGGGAGCTCATTGGAACTTGTAAGTCTAATTAGGCCATAATTAGGCCATACAGATTTAGTCCAACAGGCGAAAGAGCATGAAAAATTGAAAGACCCGTAACCAATTGGGGTATGATCGGTTGAACTCTGAGCATCCAAAAGTTTGGTGCAAATCGGTCAAGTAAGAGCTGAGAAAACGCTGCGTACATGAAATGTCAACCGGTTTTTGTTTTCAAACAGACAGACAGTAACGCTTAAAAATGGAGAAGACTATGAGATTTGGGTTCATAGGCAGTCATGCTTTTCTGAAATATGTTTATTTATTGTGTTTTCAATCGACTTGCGACATGAGAACGCGAGACTCCGCCCATTTATTTGTGCGCTACCTGTCTGCGTCTCTTCAAATATCACTGTGTTGGCGTGGTCGGCCACAAAAAAGTGGGCGGAGTCTTGCGTTCTCATGTCGCATGTCGATTGAAAACACAATAAATTTCATTAAAAAATTTTCAGACCGGTGTCTTAATCAATATTATTCTTGTCTCAGCAGTTGCTCATTAAGTTTGAAAATAGCAAATTTTTTTCCTGAAATATCTCGAAGCGCATTTCGACACAATTGAAATGAGTGCGACCATAATGTAACCCATTTAAAAATATACAAGTTCAATGATTTTTATTTCTTTTCTCTTGGTTTTCGTTATATTTTAAACTTTTTTTTTCCTTTTGAAATGGGTTAAGGTCGCACTCATTTCAACTGTGTTATAAAATGCGCTCTGAGATTTTTCGTGGGAAAATTGGCTATTTTCAAAGTATATGAGCAGTTGCTGATACGAGAGTAATAATGGAAAATTTGCCGAAAAATTGCTGTGCTAATTATTGTGATTTTTTTTTCAATTTTTTACAAGTCTGCTTTTTGGAATTTAAACAATGAGCAGGTCCAGTCGATTTTCAAATAAAGCAAAATTTAAAAAAATAAACTGTGGCAAGGCTTTTGGTGTCATGTTTTTAATAGCGATGTACATTAGAATTTGAGTTTTTGTTAGGAAACGCTGTAAAGAGCTGAGAAACTAAAGCGGCGCCAAAACCAGGCAGAACCGCTTTTGGGTTACGGCTGTGGTCTCGCCGCGACAAGCGTCTTTACGGTAGTTTATTTACATTATTTTTCAATTGTTTTTCTGTTTCAAAAGAATTATGTGTTTTCGATTTTTTTTTTCGTAAACAAACTACCATATACGAGCTTTTCGGTGCGAGACGACAGCCGCAACGCACGCGGTGCTCTGCTTGGTTTTGGCGACGCAGTAATATACCACTTTTCTCTTTACCAAAATGAGTATGTATTTATTCAGTTAGTTACAGAATGAAAAAGGTGTCTAGTGAGAATGAGTCATTTTTCAATCAAGCGACCACATTTTCCAACACTAACTACTTTTTGTTTTATAAAAAAAAGAACAAGCTAATTGGAAAGAAAAAAAAAGTGCCAACGGATATTCGATATTTGCACAAAGTTGTCAAAGTGGGAGGCCGCCTGTGTGCGGGAGAATGCCGATACAAGAATAGAAATGAAATGCAATGAAAAAATTGGCTTGGCAGAGCAAAGGTAAGAAGGGACTGCGGAGGCCAATTTATCCCACTCATCAAGTAAGCGGCAGCTGACGGAATGCAAATGTGCAAAACATTGGGTGGGGGGGGGGGGGGGGCGAACGGGTCGGTGCGTTAGTAAAAAGTCGCAAAATTGCAGTAAAGTGAATTGGAGGCAGGAGATGAACGGAATTGATATGCATTGAGTTTCTAATGATAGGAAGCTAGTTATAGCTTATAGGGTATATTGTGTTTTTAATCGACTTGCGACATGAGAACGCGAAACTCCGCCCACTTATTTGCGCGCGAGCACGCGAACACAGTAAAATTTGAAGAGACGCAGAGAGAACGGTGAATGCAGACTTGCGTTTTCATGTCGCACGTCGATTGAAAACACAATAGGATTGGTCATTTTTGGTATTTTTTGTGAAAAATCGCTCCAAAATTGTAAAAATAACAAAGACTTTCTCTTCCTTGTACGTTCGAGCGCGTTTGCAGATTCCCGGCTCTACTTCTCTGATACCCCTGTGTTTTGAGGCTTCTCTCTTAAAAACCAAAAAAATTTTTTTAATTTGACATTTTTTTTAAAGTGCACAATTGCCCATACTGATCTTGGATTTTTAAAGCAATTGTATCAAGGGCTTTTTTGAAGCCGCTAAAACATCTCAGGAAATTTTCGGCTAATAGCCATCGAATTCGGGAGGTGCGACAAATGCATATGACACACGGCCCGATTCGATAACTGTTAGCGTTTTCCATCTCTATTAGCCAAATAGCTGCCTATTTTTTGAAATAGAATATTTAAAACTACAGTATGATTTTTTTAATCTCAAAAATAAAAATTGATTCTATTTATAAACTACGTACGTACGCGTACAGTAAGAACTTTTCAAAAATAAAAAATTGTAAAACAAAAACCATTTTCGTTACTGACAAAATCGAAAGAATCGATAGAAGAAGAATGAAAAGGGTAAAAAGGAAAAAGAGAAGAGCAGGTGAAGAACATCTGGATACGGAAAAAAAGTTTTGCACTTTTCCGTTTTTAAAGACGGTCATTCGGCGGAAAATTGATTGAGACGATAATCGAAGCAGTGACAAAAAAAAGTGTCAAGAATATTTATATATTTTTGACGAAATTCAATTTTAGCGTGGTTTTGAACTGTTGCCACCAAAAACGGGTTGATCCAGATAGTACGGAATAAATGAACATGTCTCATATAAATGGCATAATCCGAATCGCACGGGAAAAAAGAGACGAAAAAAACGTCGGCTGCGCATTTTGCCACCATTGTGGTTACGCCTTTTAACTGTCTCTCCTTCTTTTCTTTCCGCACTGTTTGTCAACTCTTTTTTTCCGCGAATGCGCACGCGGAAAAGTGCTCAGAACAAGTTGAAAGTAAGTTTGACCTGGAAGGAAAAACGAAAATCGAGAAAATTTCTGGTTTCCATTACTTATTGTTCTGGATGAAGTCAGGGAAATCGATCTACGCGTTATGTTTAGAACTTTGCCAAAAATTAAAAGTCTGCGTTATTTCAAAGAGGTGGGGATGATAAAATAATAGACTTAACAGAAAAAATTAGGAAACTTTCAAAATAAGCCTAACAAAAAAAAATAATTGGATATGACAGAGTTCTAAATTTTTGTCGTTACTATGTTTAAACTCTTATTTTTCAGTGTGCTCAATATTTTTCAAATGACTTGGTTTTCTGCCATTTTTTCGTGGGTGCTCGTCCTTTAGAGATGTCGGTCTATTCGTGTAAATACGGCAATTCATAGTTCTATTGTGTTTTTTAAAGTTTTGCCCTCGAAGCTGCAAATAACACAAGAAACACGTGCGCTTCTGATTAACGCACAAAATATTAGGTGGAGTTTGAAGTAGAGTGTGCATTGTGTTTCGATTCTTCCCGAAAAACCTAACGGAGAGAAAAGAGTTTAACGCCCAGTTAAGTTCTTATTTTAAGGTAAGCTTTGAAGACGTCCAGAAATTGTGCCAATGTACAGTACCGGACAAAAAGATATCATATTTTGGTTTTTGGAGTATAACTTTTGAATGGAAAGGGTTATGGTTCTGAAAATTTGCATTAATCTGCCCCGTAATGTTTTTGACAAGCTTCAAAAATGGATTTGGTCATTTTTGAAAACTGCAGATTTTTCAAAAAATTTCAGATGCCAATATATCCGACCCAAAAAAAAATTTTTTTTTCCAGATTTTTTAAGACTCAAAATTTATTGTAAAATGAAGTTTCAAAACTCAAAGTATGATTTTAGTTCACTATGGATCGATCGGACAATTTTCAGCTGACTTACAGCACTTTGAATATCAGTGTCAACATGGGTAAGTCAACTATAACTTTTATTGAGAATCACCAAAACCAAAGAAAATTAAGACAAATTAAATGAAAACTGTTAAAAAGCAAAGTTTATTTGATTTTATTCGGTTTTGGTAATCCTCAATAAAAGTTATGGTTGACTTACCCATGTTGACACTGATATTCAAAGTGCTGTAAGTCAGCTGAAAATTGTCCGATCGACCCATAGTCAACTAAAAACTTCATTTTAAAAATAAATTTTGAGTCTTGAAAAATCTGGAAAAAAAAATTTTTTTTGGGTCGAAAATTTGGTTGTATGAAATTTTTTGAAAAATCAGCAGTTTCCAAATATGACCAAATCCATTTTTGGAGCTTGTCAAAAACATTACGTGGCAGATTAATGCAAATTTTCAGAACCGTAACCCTCTCCATTCAAAAGTTATACTCCAAAAACCAAAATATGATATATTTTTGTCCGGTACTGTATGTAGATAGGAAAAATTATATTAGTCAGTTTTATTTAATACAAAAAAATGAGGAACTTCTCCAACAAAAAAAACCTGTCATTCAAACGTGGGATTAGAAAAAAAATATTAAGGGAAATACACGCTAATTAAACTGAAACTCTTCCGCCGTTTTACAATACTCGTAACGCGATGGATCTGGATATGAGCAAACAATGGTTTTAAGTTGATGTTCAGCCGCCTGAGTTCGTCGTCCGTTAATCAAAATCCATGGAACCCAGTCCAGATCGGCAGCAATTTCTCTCTGACGATACCCGTGCTGCATCATCAACTTGGCTCCAAGTTGACTTTGAGCACATCTTATCATGCTGAAAGGAAACGTGCCTGATGGTGAATAAGTCATTTTCACAAATAAACAAACAAGTTCTCATCTAAATCGGGTCTCGGTCGGAAATTGGTGATACAATCGTTGACGGCTGTCGAGAAGGATCTTTGTCCTTGCATACAACTCACTAAATGATGTTATATTAGAGGTGAGTTTAAAAAAAAACGTTTTTACTAACCGACTGGGAGGTAGAGCTGCGGGATTTGAAGAGCACTGATCACACACGCTTGAAGCATGTTGAGCTGACATTCGGCGGGACCGTGCTGGCAGTTGCATCTGGAATCTCAGAACATTTTTTAGCTAAAAGCCATTTAAATAGGTTATTAACCACCGAATGTGTTTTGGTGTAGGCCCCAAATTCGATGGCTATTAGCCGTTTCCGTCGCCTATCATTTTCAAACTTTTTCTATTTCAAATTTCGGACAACTTGTGTTTGGAAGAAATCGCAAAAGCCCTGAGTAAGCGCGAAGATTGTTTCCCTCAATCGTTGCATACAAACATTTTTTTGGTGCGGTACCACATTGCCCCATAATGGCTAACAGCCCCTTTCGGCACTACTTCTTTCCATATACGCGCCAAAAATTTCCTGTGTAAGGATCATAATTATTTCCTTGGCTATTGGTAAATGCTCATGGGGAACGGATGAGGCATTTTAAAAGCATAAATCAATAACTTTGACGTTGGTGTTAGAGCTTACGCAGCAGGGCTTCCTAGGTGGCAAACCAGACTTCCAGAGGATCGAAAAATGGCCCGGGCGGGTAGACAATAATTGGTTCAGAAACCATAAACAGAAAAGGCGGTATAAATGTATTTCATACCGTAAATACTCTAATAGGGTTGCATGCAATTTGCAACCTTATTGTTTGTGCGGGAATTCCAATTGGTGGTGCTATTTTCTTCGAGGTTTTTCCACTACTTTGAGCTGTTTTTGTGTTTTTTCCTAGTTTATGGACCTATTCACAAAACCTGAAAACAAAGGAAGAAAACGGAAAACAATTGCGGAAAAATTCGGAGAATGCTCCGATTGACCTGAAATTCTGGGAAATATTGGAAAAAATGCTCCTGTACACGCTCAAAAAATTTTGGACCAAACTATCGATTTTAAAAATTTTCAGAAAAAAAATCGATAATTTTGAAAATCGATATTTTGGTCCAAAATTTTTTAAGCGTGTACAGAACTTTTCTCAATATTTCCCAAAATTTCAGGTCAATCGGAGCATTCTCCGATTTTTCCCGCAATTGTTTTCCGTTTTCTTCCTTTTTTCCGGTTTTGTGAATAGGTCCATTACCTTTTCTATTTCAAACTCCTAATTCGAGTTTGAGATTTTTTCTAAAAGGGCATGTACATACATATGATAAATTGACACTACTTGGTTTGTAATTCTATTGCAGGCGCAAAACTATTAGAGTATTCACGATATACCAGATTAGACATCGAATAAACCTAAAAAAAAACCAAACCCCCCCCCCCCCCCCCCATCTGTCCCGCTACCATAGATCTATCGCGCTATATTTTTTTCACAATACCAATTTCGCCAGTCCACCGTAATCCACTTTGCGCAAGCTTGTACTGCACTATCATCAATTTTTCCATAAAAGTACAAGTATCCCCTTACGGATAAGAGTAGTATAGGAACGAGGGATTATAATACCATTTTCGACATTTCAGTCATTTCAACACATTTTCATTCTCTGATGTCAGAGAATCAACTCATTTACAACACTTTTTTGAAAAAAAGTGAGAAGTAAGTGAATTTTTGAAGCACTAAAAAGTGCTTATCTTTAATAATTTTTATACATTTTCGATCAATTTTCTGTTGAGATGTCGATTTCATTTTTAATTTCCTATTTTCATGTTTAAATGCGCAAAAAATGTATCATTTTCACACTTTTTAGAAAATCAGTGGATGTCGATGGATGTCGATTTTAAAAAGGAAGTGGTATTATCTCTGAAGATAAAAATATTGGTTAATAAATGAAATTCTCAAAAGATCTGAAGCCTCTTACTAACTTCGAACTCATAGAATTAGCAGAAATATTGGGAATCAAACAAGTCTTTACAAGAAATAACTGATGTACACAGGTAGTCTCAGGCACAGTCCTGTATAGCAGCGGTTCAGAGAACGATATTCAGATTACACTTTATTACTTCGGACCAAGGCTTAAAATAACAAAACCCGTAGATAGCAAAGAGCCGGAGACACAAAAAGCGACCCCTTTTCAACACATTCAAAACAGAGAGCGTAAGAGAGAAGGGAAATAACTAGCGAAGTAGATATTAAACGGAGAACGGCTCGTGTTTGGCGAATTCAATGTGGCTGAGAATGACTGAAAAAAAATGAAATTTATATAAGACTCTATATTAAATTTATACTCACTTTGAGTTGAGACCATTTCCAAGACGTCTCCATACTGCTTCGTTTCCTTTCCGTCCCATTCACTTCCACGAGCGATGCCGAACAGAGCTCCATTTCTTGCATAGAACACCCCTCCTAAAATGTGATAAATAATATTACTACTGCTACTACTACTACTACCTCCGCTGAATCCTGGAAGTCCACCGGAATCGCCGTAGAAGTATCCTCGACTCCCATCAGACAGTGACGAAACATGACCGAGACGAACCGAAGCCTTCTTTTCACCAAACTGGAATCCCTGAAAATAAAAACATTAGTGATATAAATGGTGAATTATAAAAGTATTTTACAAAGTTTGCTCTATTAATTATGTATATTTATATTTAATCTAAATAAATAATCAAGTTTATTTACTCACCACCACGATGTATTGATCCAGAAGCGCCGGATAGGTCATTTCAGGAATACACTCGAAGGTTCCATCCGTCTTCTTGAAAACCACATAATCGGAAAGCTTGTTCATCCCGTGGATGTAAGCATTGTGGTTCTGTCCGTCCGAGTCCCAAAGAGAAACCGATTGGCCGAGTTCTTGGAAAGATTCGGGGAGACAGTGCAGCGTTGTGACCGCATAGTGTTTCGTCAACACAACTACCGAGATCCAAGAATTCTGGTACTCGATGTACATGCAACACGACGTCACCTTCTGGATCAGTGCTTGGTTCGCGGTTCTCTTGAACATCTGAAAACTTTTAATCAAATAACTTAGAGAATATAATAATATGGAAATTAATACACGGATTTAGTTCAATAAACATAAATTTAATAAAAACAATTAATGGAAGAATGCGATGTCGGCAGTTTCTCGCCTTCCTCTGCGTCTCTGCTCACAGACACGTCACTCTCATCCCCCTTCCACTCTAGCCCAACGCGTTTGCGTGTCGCGTCGCGTGCGCCTAGTTCAACTGGAGCAAATGTGTGATTGTGCTTGGTCAGAGTGAGGAAGAGAAAAGAAGGTCACACAAAGAGAAAGGGAACACTGCTGACCTTTATACGTCACACCAAAGGATCTGAAAGACATTCAGCGAAAGCAAGCTTCCTTGAAGTGCCTATTGAAGGAAAGAACAGAAGGAGAAAGAGAGAACTCGACGAATTTGGTCACACCCTAATGGACCTATTCATAGGAGAAAAAAGACAAAAAAAAAACGTTTTTTTTCCTATTCATAGATGTAAAAAAACGACAAACAATGTCGAAAAACGAATGGTAAACAAGTGTTTTTTGACCATGATAGACCATTGATAGAGAGGAGGCGCAGAAAAGGGGCGGAGTTTGCATGAACTAGTAAACAATTCTGTTCCCACGGGGTTGTAAACATCTCTGTGCCTCCTCACTATCAATGGTCTATCATGGTCAATAAACACTTGTTTACCATTCGTTTTTCGACATTGTTTGTCGTTTTTTTACATCTATGAATAGGAAAAAAAACGTTTTTTTTTGTCTTTTTTCTCCTATGAATAGGTCCATAACCTTCTCGAAGGTACTGGCAAAACAAGTATAAAAGAATGAGGTGTATCATTTATTAAAGATTTACGTCGCAGAATTTCTTCAGTTTTTGTATTGTTATTTCATTTTCAAGATGATTTTCAAGCAAAGTTCAATATTTTCTTCTAAGATGGGAATGCTTTTCGTGTCAAGAAATCTCTACTTCTTCATAGAAAGTGTAAAAGTGAACAGAAAGAGCTGGTAAGTCTTTTTTTTGTATGATACACTAGATTATTCTTTATTTGCAGGTTTTACTACAACATCAATTTAACGAAATTGATGAATCTCTTCGATCAGTGAGAGATGTGTTCAATAACAAGAGGTTTTATTATGTTTAATGAGAAGAAAGATTCAACGAACTACTAAAGGTGAGTAATGAACGTCTCCAGAATAACAACAAAGAATTTAAATGAATAAGATATATTTCAGCAGGAAATGTTGAATGAGCATTCGAAATTCTGAGAAAACAGTTTATGTAACGACTTGAAGAATCTTTTCCGGATGGGGAGAAAGTGAATAATCATTTGATTGTTGTTGTTAATTCTTTGTTATTTCATCTTCTTGTTTTATTTTGAAAAAAAACAAATATCTTGTTTGATTGAAGCCAAGTGAAAAAGTTAATACCTCGGAAGAGGTAGCCATGTTTGGGGTTCATGGCTAGGTGGAAGTGAATTCACTTTCTAGTGAAGACATCCATTTTCACTGAACGTCCCCCATTTCACAAAATCAAATAAGATATTTGTAGCCAAAAAATTTTAACTTCTAAATTATGGAATTAGTATACTGTTTCAAATGTAAAAAATTTACTGATACTACTGACATATTTAATGTTGAAACAAGCTCGAAACGTTCTATGATAAAAGGGTTATGCCAAGATTGTAATACAATGAAGTGTAAGCTAATTCCAACAATCACAGGAGGTTCTGGATTAGGAGATATCAAGGAGGTTAAAATTAGTGAAAAATCTAAATTTTTTAGACAACCCACAAGTTCCGAAGGTGAAAGAGATCTTTTAGAAAAAGCTTATTATTCTCCTAAAACAGGTTTCTGCGGTATCAATGAACTATCAAGAGTAGCAAAGGTGTCACAGAAAAAGGTTAAAGAGTTCCTGAATGAACAAGATGTTTACACTCTTCATAAGCCAGCTCGTAAGAACTTCAAGAGTCAAAGAGTTTATGTCAGTGGAATAGATGATCAGTGGCAGTCAGATCTCGTAGAAATGATTCCCTACGAAGAAGAAAATAAAGGTTATAGATATCTTCTAACTATAATTGATTGTTTTAGTAAGTTTGCATGGGTTGTTCCTCTTAAGAGTAAAACAGGCAAAGAAACTGCAGATGCTCTTTCTTTAGTTTTCACAAAAAGTAAAAGAAAACCCAAAAAGATGCAAACTGATAATGGTAAAGAGTATTACAATTCCAATTTAAAAAGTCTCTTCAAAAAATTAGAAATTAATCACTTCTCAACTTATTCAGATAAGAAAGCTTCTATTATCGAAAGATTTAATAGAACCTTAAAAGAAAAGATGTGGAAGATGTTTACTCATCAAGGTAATCATAAGTGGGTTGATATTCTTGATGATCTTGTGTTAGGATATAATAATCATTATCACACTTCAATAAAAATGACTCCAATACAGGCTTCAAAAATAGAAAATCAAAGTATTGTTTACTCAAATCTTTTTCCTAAAGAAATTGAAAAGGAAGAATTTCAAACAGATTCAAAGGCTTTACACAAAGCGAAATTCCCAGGGGTTTTGAGCAAAGCTAAATTCAAAATAGGTGATACTGTCAGAATTACAAAATATAAAGCTATTTTTGATAAAGGATATCTACCAAATTGGAGTACAGAGCAATTTAAGATTTCTGAAGTTCTAATAGGTGATCCAATTATGTATTCAATAAAAGATTTCGCAGATGAGGAAATTAAAGGAAAGTTTTACTCTGAGGAACTTACACTTTATAATAATGTCAAAGAGGAGTTCAAAATCGAGAAAGTATTGAAACATAGGACTAGAAACAAAGTAAAAGAGTTATTTGTCAAGTGGTATGGATATCCAGATAAATTTAATTCTTGGATAAACGAAGGAGACTTAAAAAATTAAATATTCGCAATTTTCTATGAAAATCAAGAGCATCTTAGATGCACAGTTATTTGCAATAACCTAGTTTGATTCCATCAAATGCTAACAACCTTAACTCTATTATTCTTGACTTCAACAATATTTTCTGAAAGAATCAGACAGTAACATTTAGTACTTTGAGCAATGTTTTTATTAAAGGAAGCTTTTATTGTAACATCAGGTCGAGATGCAATAATTCTATCATTTTGTTTTGATACATCAAATACTAGAAGTGGATAGTAATAATAATAGACATCTTCTTCGATGAAAATATAATCTTTTATGGATTCATAATAACTATTTCTAAATTCCTTAGCAAAATTGTATTGTTGAACTGCATTGAATTTATCAAAATCGAATTTCAAACATTCATATGGATATCTTTCTGAATTTAGTTCAACATAAATTTCTTCTAATCCACAATTATCGAACTTTGCAGCATTTAGATAATTGTTATCTCTAGCAGTCTGAAATGCTATGACAATGTATTTTATCTTATCATATTTAGTTCCAAGTTTCCAAGTAAATTCTCTATTACCATTAGGAATATTATAACTCTCAAATTGTCTAGAAATAAAAGGCATTTGAATGAGTTTATTACTTTCAAATATATTTAGAAGTTTGTTTTGCATCTCAAGACTTGGCATAATTTTAGGAATTATCCATTGAAGTTTATTAATAGTCATTTTAGATGTAAATTTAGTAGGATCTGAAGAAACACAAGAATTCTTGTTTTCTGGAGATCTATAGAGTCCTAAAGTATGCTTTCTTCCATAAATTATTCGATTGTAACATTCAGCAAAACCAAAAATATGACTTAGAGGAATGCAGAATGTTAGATTACCTTTTCTATTTTTTGTGTATTTATTTTTTTTGTATTGAAGGATATCTTTTGTTTCAAGTATCCATCCAAATGTATTTTGTTTATTCATTGTGGAAGAATAAGTAAGTAAACCTTTTAATAGTGTAGCTCTTCCAGGATCAATGACATTTTCAACTTGCATACCATCCATTGAGTAAGTAGCTCTATCAAATAGAAACATTGGAGCATTATTGGTAAGTGAGACTTCATCAGTATCCGCGAGTTGCGTACCATCAAGTTTAGTCAATGAAGCTTCTAAATATATATAAGATTTATGAAGTAATAGATATTGATCACAGGTTTCAATTATAAAATTTATTTCTCCATGTTGATTTAAACTAGATCCTGATGAAGGAAATATGCTAATCAAATTTTCTTTTTGAATTGAAGTATCTTGAATAATTGGACTATCAACAATCAGGATTCTATCAACAGCTTCGGTCATTTTAGACTTTTCAATTTAATTAGAATAAATTTTTTCTAAGTTAAATACAATGAATCTATTGCAATTCTACTTTTTCTTTATATTTACTCATCATGATATTTTAGCTGCTATCATTTGTACTTCTAATGCACCAGTTCAATATTTCAAACTTCCGAAACTACACAAATGTAATTATCATAGACAATTAAATAGTCAATCAAAAGTAGTAAGGTATGAAGTATATAAACCGAACATTATTGAATACTCAAGTGAAGCTAAATTGTGTAAGAAATTAGTAAGTGAAGTATCAATGTATACAGATTTTTCAGGATATGAGCACTTAGTAGAAAAGGAATTGAATCATCGTTCTATTAGTGTTGCAGAATGTAGAGAATGGATTGCAAATAAGAAATGTGAATATGGAAGTTTAGGGAAAGGTAAAGAAGGAATATATAGTACAAATAATAAAGTGAATGAAGATTATCCAAATCGATTTACTAGTTTCTTTACAAGTAAAAGATATTACAAAGAAAATTGTGTAATTATTGAGACTAAGGTCTATTCTCACTTTAACCAAAGTAGACCATCTAATGTGTTAGCTGATATGTCGGAGTGTAAATATCAAGATGGTTCTTGTCAACCTGGGAAGATGAATGAAATTATGATTTGGGATGTTAATAAAGATCAAAATTGTCAATACATTTCAATTGGGAAATTAGATGGAACCATGAATAATGGATTGTGGATTAATAGCCAAAATCAAATTGCTTTAGACCTTAAAGGAAATAAAATTATTAGAGATTGTAATATTGATCTCTTAATTAGTGAAGAAGGTTTTGCAGTCAAGGAAATTCAAAATATTCAAAAACTTCCTACCCCACAAGCTCTTACTACTGCTGGACTACCAAGCCTCCAAGAAATGAGTATAAAATCAGAGATTCCTAGATCCGAAGGATTGATGAATCGTCCTCAGAAGTATCAAAAAGAAAGAGAAGAATATTATAAACGACAACAAGAAATTCAAAATCAAAAAGACAAAGAAACAAGAGATAAATACGAAGCTGATCGTAAAGAATTTGAGAAGCGAAGAGAAGAAAAAATGAAGCAATATCTTGAATTCGAGAAAAGAAAGAAGGAAAAATTGGAAAGACAACGATTATTGAATACTGGTCCTAATACTACTACTACTTCTGTGAATTCGAATAAAATCAAAGATTCTGAAATCCAGAGGATTGATACTACCAAAAGGGTCAAAAGATCTACGAATCAAAGTTTAGAAGAACCTTTTCCATTACCCACTTATGAAGAATACTCAAAGATTAAAAACGATTGTTTACTGCTTCCAAGTTTTGAAGACTATTTAAAAACCAAAGATCTAGAAATCTCTGATTTCGTAAAAACTAGAGATGCATGTGATACTTTTCCAACCTATGATGAATACGTTACTAAATTTGCTAAATATGCTCTCGAAGAATTAGAAAATAGAAAATCTAAAAATACCGAGACCTTTGGAAATCAGAGGATTGGTAGAACAAGAAGACAAGTTTACTCAGATTTTCAAGCAGCTGGAGAGTTTCAATATCTTGAGAACAAATCAAATAATCTACTAAGACATACAGCTGAAGTAATGTGTGATATCTTTAATGAACATACTTCTCTTCTTGAAACACTAATAAGAGAAAATCCTAGAACATATATTCAAAAACAACTAAATCATTCTGCGATAAGGGTGAAAATGGTTTCTGAAGAAGTAGTTCAGGTAACGTTCTGTAAATCTTTATGGGGTTATTCACGAAATGGAAAAAAATGGCAAAAAACTGCGCGAAAACTCGGAAAATGCTCCGATTGATCTTAAATTTTGGGAAATAAGGGAAAAAACTCTCCCGGACATTCCCACAAAATTTCAGACCAAAATATCGAATTTTAAGAAATATTGCTTTTTTCTCTGAAAATGCTTAAAATCGATATTTTTGTCAGAAATTTTGTGGGAATGTCCGGGAAAGTTTTTTCCCTTATTTCCCAAAATTGCAGATCAATCGGAGCATTTTCCGAGTTTTCGCGCAGTTTTTTGCCGTTTTTTGCCATTTTTTTCCATTTCGTGAATAACCCCATTAGAAGATGAAGAAATTGAATTCATAGACTTAACTCATTTTGATGGATTCAAGACAAGTTTAGCTCTTACTCAAGGACAAATACCCATTAGATTAAAGAATTCAGACAAGATTTGGTATTACAAGAATGATCCAAGTGGGGGAATAATTTCTAGTAGCCTAGCACTACATCCTATGGCTAATAATGTTACTAATTTCAAAAACTTTGAAGAGTTCGATCTAAATTTCTTAGATGATAAAGTAATCTTTCATGAACATATTCTCCTTGATACAAAAACGAATATAGAGGAAGAATTAATTAATGAGATGCGAGAAAAAGCTGATACTAGCATTCAATTACACTCAAATAGTCAAGATGGTATGATTCCTCATGAAATATTAGATGAAGTTTCTAGCATCTTTGAGAAGTATTACATTAGAATTTGGAGGATTTATGTAACTATTGGTGTTACTCTCTTTTACATATTTATAGGTAGATCTATTTGGATGGTCCTTTCTCCAAAAACATTCTTTGATTCAAGAAAAAATAGAAATCCGAGAAATAGGAGTCCAATTTTTGTGAGAACAAAAAATCATGAAGATGTTGAACTGCAAGATTTCAGAAATGAACATAGAAGATCTCTTGTTGTAGACTAAATTTTTCTATCTTTAAATTATTTTAATTATTATTATTCTTTAATAAATTATATTCTGCGTAAGCAAGCTTCCTTAAAGTCAACTCTACAAAACGAAATGAGATTCTTCAATTCTGGTGATTCTTCAAAATATGTTATCATAAGTCCAAAAGAGAAAGATAAAATAGAATTGATTCAAGATATTAAACATGAAGAAAAAATAGAAATCAATGAAAAAGTAAAAGTCAAGGAAGGATCTGCAAGACATTCACTTAGTGAAGGAGGAAGTATTACTCAAAAATCAATGAATACTACAAATGAAAAATTGAATACTCCAAATAAATTTGAAAAATTGAATACTAATAAATCTGAAGGATTGAACAAAAATAATGCAGCATTTCTTAGAGCTCTAAAGAAAGGATCTGCAAGACCTAGTGAAGGATCAGGATTCAAAAGAATTTAATTTAAATTATTTTCTTTTTTTACGTTTTTACATATAATTCTATATGAAGATCACATTTGTTAAAGTCAATAAGGTTATTTTTATCATCCACTAGTTTTAGTGTTAAAGTATTACAATTATTAACACTTCGATGATAAATTAAGTTTATTGGTTCATATTTTACTCCTCCATTAGGTGAATCTAAAGGAAACTTGCAAATGATATTACTTTGTCGTTCATCAATGAAAGTATCACAAATAAGATTGCATGATAGATAAACGAAATCGGAGATTCCTAGATCTTTAGATCTGACAAAAGGCTTATCATTAGAACAATCCAAAATTCCATCAATCTTCACAACACTAATACTACTAATTTTTAAATCTTGTGGAAATTGAAATGTCTTTTCATTTGTTCGATATATATTTAAGAAGAGACTTGTCATTCTTAATTAATGATTCAATTTATTTAAATAATTTATTTTATCTTATATTTTTCAAACATTTTAAATACTTAGGTATAAATTTAAAAATGAGTGATTTCAGTGACTACAGTATCAAAAATTATTATCCAGAAAGAAATAACAATCCTTTACTTCCCCAAAGTATAAGAGGATGTATTATTGGAAAGAGTGGATGTGGAAAGACTAATTTACTAATGAATTTACTCCTTGATTCACCTAATGGTAAAGGAGAAGAATACCTTGATTACAATAATTTATACATCTTTAGTACAACTTTATTTCAACCTTGTTATCAAGCATTAATTAATGGAATGAATGAAGGATTGAGTAAAAAAGAAATTAGGAGGTGTTTTGAAAAGCAAGACTTCATAATTGAAGAAAAAGATGATTTCAAGCCAATCATTGACGTTTTCACTAGTTCTTCTTTAGAAGATATTCCAGATCCTAGTTCAATTGATCCTAATAGGAAAACTCTAATTATTTTTGATGATCTTTTATTAGAAAAACAAAATAAAATAGAACAATATTATACTAGAGGTCGTCATTCTTCAATTGATTGTTTCTACATTTCTCAAAATTATATTAAGCTACCAAAAAATACAATTAGAGAGAATGCTAACTTCTTCATAATCTTTCCTCAAGATAAGATGAATTTAGATTACATCTACAGAGATCACGCTAGTGAAATTAAAAAAGAAGAATTTCTTGAGTTTACAAGAGAAATTTGGTCTACGAAGTATAATTTTTTAACTATTGATAAATCTAGTCCTCTGGAAGATGGTAGGTATAGGAAATGTTTGAAATATTTTTGTTTGTTTGAATAGTTACTTCTTAATCACAATTGTATCTTCTTTTGTGTTTTGAATGTTGATACTTTTAACTCCTTTGAACATAGGACCTTTCTTGGGATTGCTTTTCATACTCATTAATTCTTCTTTTGTATATTCATTTGAACCTTCTTCTTCAAAAATAGGCTTAAAGTCCTCAATGAACTTGATATCCTTGATCTTTTTATTAGTATATGCAGATATCTTCTTATTTTTCTCAGGTTTTATCATAATACTCGAAAACATTCTATCCATCTCTTCAATTCCACTTTTATCACTATGTTTTTCAGCTTGTTTAGCAATAATTGATTTATACTGTTTCTCCCTTTCCAGTAGAAGTTCTATGGTATCCTGATTCTTGAAGTTCGAATATTTATAGGTTTCTTTTGCTACATGGGTCTTCTCTAGAGCAATGAAAAGTTGTTTCAAACCTTTTTTATAAACATTATCTATTCTTAATGTATCTATACCTTTAATAATCAAGTCTAAGGAATCAGCATTTTCTTCAATCAAATTTTGCAAATCAGGAATTTTTGAAATTAAGTTATCCAATCCTTCTAATTCTTCATTTGTAGGTGTGTATCTATTTATTTGTTTCTCCATTGCACCCGGGACAAAACACTTTTACGTAGGAAGATTCTTATTTATTAGACAAATTATTTTTCTGATAATCCGATATTCCACATTTTCATAATTCCACATTTCCACATTCCCGTAATTCCATACCATTATTCCGTTCCGTTATTCCTCAATAAAAAGTATCTAAATAAATTAACAATGGAAAAATCAGAAATACTTGATTTAATGCGTTCTTATGATTTCATTCAGAATTCAATGATTTCATTTGCTAGAAAATATAATATTTCATCTAAAACAGTATCTAATTATATGAAAGAATTGAACATTGTCCACAAAGAAAAAGGTGTTAAAAGTAAAATAAATAGAGATATTCATGGAAAATTCACTTTTTCGAATTCAAAGGATCTGGAAGTAGTGAAGGATCCTGGAATCTTTGAAAAAGAACAAATAAAAGTAGAAAGTAAAAAGGTTGATCTTCTTGACAAACCAAAGGTTCTACCGAAGGTCTCTGAATCTGACAAACAACGTATCAGAAGTTTTAAAGATTTCAATAAAAAATATGATGTATACTTTTCAAATTCAGATCTTTAGCTAAAGACCAATACCCATTTGAAAAATGCTTTGGTCAGAGACCGATACCTAAATAAATACTTGGTAAATCTTTCTTTTTTATCTTCTTTCTACGAATTAATTCATCTAAAATAGCATGAATCTTGTTGAATTCTCCATTATTACCAGCTTGATAAGAACCTATTGATAATCTTAATGAATCCATAAGAGCATTAATATTAGAAGGTAGAAGGATTGTTTGATTAATCGAACTTCCTGAAACTTGAGAAGTTTGTTGTACTGTTTTTGTCACACTACTTACAGTAGCTGGACTTTTGGTTACAAAATAATTCTCTTTAATGAATTTCCATTTATCACTAGCATCAGCATTATATCTTTTGCGGCTTTTATCAAATCCTTGATACAGTGCATCTGAGCAAAGTAAGATTTCTCGATAATTTTTAGTATCATAATTCTTAATTTTATTGAGATCTGGAGATTTTTTAGTTAATAATTCCATAAGACCAGGAGTTGCAATATAAACAGAATTATTGATTTCCATTGTATTATCATCAAAAATTACTTCTTTATTTCCAATAGTATACTTTTTATTACTAGCATCGTATCTCAATGAATATCCTGCATTGCTTTTATCTCTAGGATCTTGGAGATAAGTAGCAATTAGACTACTAACTTTGATTTCCGAAGTTTTACTTAGTGTGGATTGGATTTGTTTAGTAGGAGTTTCCGGAAGTGGTAGAATTTGTGGTTGATTAGTTTTATCAAATGCCTTAAATTTCACAAGTGAATCCGAAGGAGATCCTTTAAATGAATTAAGAGTTTGAACTATCTTATTCTTTTCATCAATAATTTCTTCCTGTAGTTTCTTATTTGATTCTAGTATGGGTTTGAATACTTCTATACGATGATCTTCTACGTTTTCTAAGTCGGAGCGTTCTTGTATATTCTTTAGGTGATGTTCTTTTCTACTCTTTAGAAAAGATTGAACAATTTCATTCCTCTTCTTGGGATCATAGATTTCGATTGTGGAAGGCATTTTTTGAAAAAGTAATTTATTTATAAAAAATTATTGTATTTATAAATGGAAGAAATTACTGAAGCTTTCCAAAAAGTAAGTTTCCAAAATCTTTCTTTAGGTGAAGAAGATCTAAAGAAAATGAAAAGAGATGATGTTCGTAGAAAAGTTGCAATGATTGGAAGTGAATTGAGAAAATACATCCTCAAATCTAGGGAAATCCAAACTATGAAAAAGCAAGAAATGATTGACTTTATTATGAGGTTTAAAGACGTGTTTACACTAGAAACTTCGTTATCTGAAATTTGAATTTTTTGTTTAAAAAAATTTTTCTATATAAAAGGAAGTGTTGGCTCCTTCTTAGATTTTGAAAAAGTAATAAGTTGAATACATATAGTTTAAAAATAACAATGGTCAAAGAAACAGATCAACTTCGTAAAGAAGTTAGAATAATTAATAAAGCTAGAAAATTATTATTAACTAATGATCAAATAACAAAAATGAAGGTAGAAGAAATGAGACAATTCATACTAAAGTATTCTACCAATGATACGGAAGATAAAGATAATAACATTTCCAAAAAAACTGCTTACAGGAATATGAGTGATAAAAATATATTACCAAACATTTTCTACACAATCGAAACTAATGGTCTTCCTTTTTACAATACTCTTGTAAGAAAGAATCTTACTTCTTTTCTCAAAAAGAAGGAAAATCTAGTATTGAATGATATCTTCAAGGATTGTGATATCAGAATAATGTTTCATCTGGAATGTAAGAAATTGATTAACACTACTAGTGATACTAATAAATATGATTGTACTTCATTTGACTTTGACATCACGAGTGAAATCCAAATTCTTCATTATGGAGAAAATAGAAATACTTTCTTTCAAAATGTTGTTCAACAGATAATAAATAAAGTCATCAGTTCTCAAGAAAACATAGAAAATGGAGTGATATCGAAATTTGTTAAATTAGTTATGCATCAATCAAAACACTCAAGTGCTTCGACTTCCCAAAAATCGGAGGGTTATGGTCAAGTATACGACGAATATTCATCTTACTTAGTAATTAATGAAACTAATCACACCGAAGATGCTAAAACTTTAGTATATCAAGAAAGATCTAAGTTTCCTGAAGAACGAGAAAGTAAGTATTTGAAAACTACATTCTTTAATTTAGTAAAGTCGATTGATAACATTCATCATTACTTAGATGTTACTTATCCAAGAGAAGACAAAGCTATCAAATTTTATATTATGTTCGGATACGTAACTGAAAGAAATAATGAAGTCAATCTTTTCAAGCCTGGTCGAAATGAGTATTTCTTTAATAAACCTGTCTTGATGAAAAATGCGGAAGATCTTAAAAGCATAAAACAAAAACTAACAAAAGAATCTATTACAATGCATTTAAGTAAGAGTCGACCAGATTCTAAAACAATCATTCTTGGAGTTTATGGAATGGGTGTTAAAATCACTAGATTAGATTTTCCGATTGGTAGTAAAATTCAATTGCCTGATTATATGTATTAGAGATTCAAAATCTATTGTTTCATTAGAAAATGTTTAAAATAATATGTGTTTCTTTAATTGTATCGCACTAGCTACAGGATGTAGAACTGATAGATACACGAAAAAATCAAAAGAAATATTTGAAAAATTTTATGAAAAAAGTATAAAAAGAGGTAAAAGAAAATACGAAGAATATGTTGGATTTGATTTTGTGAATGAATTGGATCATTTTGAAGAAATATATCGAGGACTAGCAGTTAATATTGTGAGTTTTTATCCTATTAGTGAAGAAAATGAAGAAAGTATTTCTTATATCAGAAAATCTAAATTCAATGAAGAAAGAAGACCTATTTATTTAAATTTATATCTTGATCACTTCTCATACATAACTGATTTAAAGAAATTGAGTAAGCTTTATTTATGTAATAGATGTGGTTTCAAATGTAGAGATAATCATAATCTACAAAGACATATTGATACATGTCAACTCGAACAAATCGATGTGTTTCCTAAATATCCTAAGTTGTGGAATAAAAAGAGAAATCTAATAGTTGAACTTTCTGACTATTATGATATTGATGTAGACTTTAGGTATGATTATCTTGTCGTGTTTGATTTTGAAGCTATTCAGTCAAAAAATGAAATCATTGAAGAAGTAAAGGATCTACAAGATCCAGAGGTAGTGAAGGACAATAAAAAGTTGAATTACATTAGTAAACACACACCAGTCTCAGTTTCAATAACTTCCAATGTACCAGAATTCGAAAAGGAGAAATTCATATTATCAGAAAATCCTAGAGACCTAATAAAACAAATGTTCAAATGTTTTGATGATATATCTAAAAAAGCTGGAGATTTGATGATTGAAAAAATGTCACCATTGTTAGATATATTAGAAGATGCGGAAGATTATAATAATCTGAAATTAGTAGAACAATATTGTTCTGTTGTTCCTATTATTGGATTCAATAGTGGAGGTTATGATATAAATTTAGCAGCTGATCAAGGTTTTATGAGTGAAATAATTGAAAGATGTAAAAATCCTTTCATTATAAAAGAAGGTAGTAATCGATATAAAGTAATAAAAACGAATAACTTTATATTTCTTGATCAAATGGGATATTGTGCTGCTGGAACAACATTAGAGAAATTATTCAAAGCTTACGATGTTGGAGAACAAAAAGGATGGTTTCCTTATGAATGGTTTGATAGTTATGAAAAGTTAGATTTTCCGACGAAAGATTTAAAAATCAAAGATTTCTATTCTTCTTTAAAAAATAAACACATGAAAGAAGAAGATTTCACTACTTTGATGAAAATTTGTAATGAAAGAAGATTAACTAAAGTCAGAGATTTGTTAGAGTGGTATAATAACTTAGATGTACGACCCTTATTGAAGGCTTGCTTGAAACAGAAAGAATTCTTCTACACTTTCAATTTAGATATGTAAATATAAAGATGCAGTTTCTCTGCCAGGTTTGAGTGAACATATTTTGTATCAATTCCAAATTCAAGGTTTTGAAGAGTACCTAAAACAAAGATCTCCCAAAACTTATTACACTTTAAGTATATATGAAGATATTCTAGAAAAAAGAATTTATAACTATTATAAGCAAGATAAAGAATCAAATAGATCGACAGATGATATTTTACAAGTTGAAGACGTCGTTGACATCTTGAAAAGAGAAAATTATAAATGTTTCTATTGTTGGTTCTGTTTGAAGGAAGATACTTGGTCCCTAGATAGACTTGATTGTTCCAAGAGTCATACAAAAGATAATTGCGTTGCATGTTGTATTTCTTGCAATAAAGCAAGGTCCAAGAAATTGTTCAAAGAGTTTTACAGACATAAAGCTCTATTAAGATGGGAAAAAGATCATCCTATGATTTGGCTTTTCGGAGAAGAGAACAAAGAAGCATTTTATAAATTCAAAAATAATATAACTGGTGGAGCTTCAATAGTATTTCATAGATATCATGAAAAAGATAAAACACAAATTACTAGAGTACACTACGATCAAGATAAAAAAGAATGGTATTATGATAAAGAAGGAAACGTAGTCAAGAAAATACTTGGATTTGATGCTAATGCATTATATTTATAGTGTCTTGGAGAAGAAATGCCTTGTGGAAAACTATATTTTGAAGAAAAAAATGATTTTTCGTTTTATGAAAAGAGTTTGATGAGTAATACATCCCCATTTTTTGGATTTTTAGAAGTAGATATTGAGGTGCCAGAAGATAAATGGGAATATTTTGGTGAATTAAGTCCTATATTTGTAAATAAAGAGTATGATGAAAGCATTTGTGGTGAATATACTAATAAAGTTATAAAATCGTTGGATAGAAAACCTTCTAAAAGTAAAAAGCTTGTTACTATTCTAAAAGCTGAAAAAATTCTTATCAAATCTACAAGATTGAGGTGGATGTTGGAACATGGTTGTATTGTTACAAAATTACATGGAGTCATAGAAGCTAAAGGAGGGAGAGTTTTCAAAGATTTTATGAATTGGGTATCTGATGAAAGACGTAAAGGAGATGTTGATCAAAAGTACGCTATAATTTCTGAAGGAGCTAAATTAGTCGGAAATTCTGCCTTTGGAGTAACTGGAATGGATAAAAATAAACATAGAAAGGTGAAAATGTGTGATGAAATACAGTTCAATAGAGCTAAAAATGATTATTTTTACTATGATGCTGAAGAATATGATGGAACATATGAAGTGGTTAAGAAATCGAAAAAAGTTAAGCAAAACATACCAATTCAAATTGCTTGTAGTGTGTACGATGATTCTAAGTTGAGAATGTTGCAATTCAATTATGATTGCATTGATTATTTTATACCTAGGGAAGATTATCAACGATTAGAAATGGATACAGATTCATCATATATGGCTCTTGCTGCAGATTTTGAAAGTCTGATTAAACCTCATCTCAGAAAAGAATTCGAAGAGAACAAATATAAATTTTTCCCTAGGGATGATGAGAAGTTCAAAGCATTCGATAAACGAACACCAGGATTATTTAAAGTTGAATTTGAAGGTGATGGAATGATTGCATTGAATAGTAAGACTTACTTTGTTTGGAATGAGCATGAAAATAAAATGTCTGCTAAAGGAGTTCAAAAGGGTAGAAATAGTGATATCTTGGTAAAAGAGAAATACTTAGCTTGCTTAATGAATAATGAGTTGATAATTGGAGAAAATAAAGGATTCAGGTTCATTGATAAGTCAATGAAGACTTATGAATTAAATAAAACTGGTTTATCTCCGGTGTATCCAAAAGGTGTTGTAATGGATGATGGTATTCACATCAGACCAATTACTGACTTTTGATAATCATAAGATTCTAATAATTTTAGAAGTAACAAACAATAATAACCACAGTGATGTGTTCCGAATTCTTGAATTCGAAATGTTGACAACTCGATGACTGATTTTTTATTTTCCTCTTTTGAGGTTTTCAAATATTCTTGAAGTTCTAATGGTGGATCTAATCCAAAGGAATCAAAGTAATAAATATCCTTATTCTTGGAGTCCTTGGAATAGCAGACCCAATGAGTACCTTTACCATCTGAAGAATCTAGATTGACAATACCTACTTCTTTTTCTTTAATTCCTTGTGGTGGTAAAGTGTCTCTCATGAAGATACCTCTGAAATTCTTTAACTGAAGTATTTCTACTAAAGCAAGAAGATCGAGATTTGTTAATGGCTTCAAATGTTTATCGAATCTTAGATTCTCAGATCCTCTGGATTTATCGAATTTCATTTATTAGGCTGAATTTTTATCTTCAGAGATAATACCACTTCCTTTTTAAAATCGACATCCATCGACATCCACTGATTTTCTAAAAAGTGTGAAAATGATACATTTTTTGCGCATTTAAACATGAAAATAGGAAATTAAAAATGAAATCGACATCTCAACAGAAAATTGATCGAAAATGTATAAAAATTATTAAAGATAAGCACTTTTTAGTGCTTCAAAAATTCACTTACTTCTCACTTTTTTTCAAAAAAGTGTTGTAAATGAGTTGATTCTCTGACATCAGAGAATGAAAATGTGTTGAAATGACTGAAATGTCGAAAATGGTATTATAATCCCTCGTTCCTATACTACTGATAAGTATCAAAAATCGCCCTTTAGAAGAGAAAATTCTCTCACCGAATGATGCCCGTGTCTCCACTTTTCTTGCATTCTGCCAAACCGAATGGATGATAAGTGATGTTAACAAGAGTGGACGCGTGTAATGCCGTCCACACTGGCATCAAATGATTACGAAAATATCTGAAAGTAAATAAGTTCCCTCTTTTTATCCTCTCCAATTGGTTACCGTGTTGTGTCCGGGCACAAACTCTCACCGAACACCTCAATGTTGACGGGCGGTACTGCTCCGCGAGCCGCCTGGTCAGCGAGCATCGCTTTGTAAAGTTCGAAAAGGTTTTGGCACTGTGCCAGATTTAAAGTAAAGAAGAAAATGAAAAAGCTCCGTAGTATCCGAGGTGGCATTGTCATAGTGTGCTGAAAATGACAGAATAGAACACTTGCAAGAAGAAAGGAAGGAAGTTGAAACAGACACATGCGTGGTCATGAAAACAGGAGAAGAAGGGGGACGAAAAGAAACAAAAACGGATATGGATGTAATATGAATGTACGAGGTCAACACAGTGTTCGAGAAAAAGAATGATCCCATTGACTGATTATATTGATTACCAGATGAGATCTATGTGATTCGAAAATACCTATATAGCCACAAAAAGGCGGAGGGCTTCTGGAACTTTGCAAAGTCAACAAAAAAGACCAAAACAAGAACTATTTGATGTTGATCGAAGGTGGTTTACTTTTTATACCCTACCTGTCATATGATTCATTCAAACCCGTGAGTTGGGACCGATAAATGAATCAGAAAGTAAAGGAAAATGAATGGACCTTGAGTGCAAAGTAGAAATAAAACATATGTATACCAATCATCAGTGTTTACTTATTTTTGCCGTATAGAACAGCAGGAGATACTAATTGTAAGAGCAAAGTTTATATTTTTCTGTTTGTACTAGAGCCTACAAGCACAGAGGTCATCTTGTTTGCAAGTTCTGAACACCTGATAAAATGTTTGCATGCGTGCCCTACCGCAGGCCTATGAACACTTGTTTAAATACATTTCTTTATTTTTCAATACTGTTCTTAAACGTTAGCATATGTCTGTATCGGTACAACAACAAACAACAAAGCTATAGTATGGCCACCCACAGTCCGCACATGGGTGTGTATTCTGGGATGATGTGTGTCTCATCTGAAATTATATTGAAGTGCAAACATCAGCTTGTGGGTGGCTATTC
Organism: Caenorhabditis japonica; assembly: GCA_963572235.1. Classification (NCBI taxonomy): domain Eukaryota; kingdom Metazoa; phylum Nematoda; class Chromadorea; order Rhabditida; family Rhabditidae; genus Caenorhabditis; species Caenorhabditis japonica. The sequence goes on along the minus strand of OY754343.1, from coordinate 15,639,743 downwards.
TATAGCCCGTTGGTATGGGTGCACAAATTGGAGTGCAAGGGTGGCTATTCTGGAATTATGGATGGCTATTCTGGAATTATGGGTGGCTATTCTATAGCCCGTTGGTGTGGGTACTTATATTGGAGTGCAAGGGGGGCTATTCTGAAATATTCTCTAGGAAACCAGTATAGGCACCCATTAACAATGAGTGGGTGGCTTAAATGAAATAACAGATTCCAGTAAGAGCACCCATATGTTTCAAAATAGCCACCCACAGAAAATTGGGAAAATCCCACTTTTCCGTAATGTGGGCGCCTATACTATAGCGTGGGTTCCCATATTCTAGTGGGCGGCTATACTGAAATTTTCCCGTAGCGATTTCCTGTCCGCAGACCGATGACAACGGTGTAGAACTCGCACGGAATAGAACTGCTACGGAATATAACTATGCGGAATAGAACCATGTTAAATGTAGCCTACTGAAGAAAAAAACTGTAGCTCAGGGCTCCCTATGTCCAACGAAATTCTTCTTCGAGTTGGTCGAGCGGTTCTGTGTCGGTAAAGCTCCATTGCAGGCGGTTCTATTCCGTGCGAGTTCTATACCGTTGTACCTCTCAAATAATAAACACAGCCGCACCTCATATTGTCCAGAGGCCGTATTCATGAACATTTACCGTACGGTAGATGGAAATGGTAAATGATCTTTTTGACAGAAAATTTAAATTCTGCAATGTGCACGGGGTTCATGACACTATAAACGATCTGTGAATTGTTTTAGGAATAGCGAAACTTATTATTTCCGTCAGAAAACCCATTTACTTTTTCATTTATTCTCAGTACGGAGCGCTGCAAACGCGCTCCCTTCGCACAGTGGTGGACGCGGCCACGTTGGCGACGAGAGAGTGCAGAAAATCGAGAGAGCCGTGGCCGATGTTTTGCTCTGATTTCTCTAAACCTCACTCCGAATGCATGCGAAATTCTTTGTTCGATTGGAGCGAGTTTTCAGCGTTTTATACCGAGTATACCGTACGGTAAATGTTCATGAATACGGCCTCAGTTTTTTGCAAAGTTTCCCCTTAAATGGTTGTTAACTATAAAAAAAATAAACGCAATTTTTCAGGATTTTTTAAGTTTCCAAAAAGGTTGTTGTTGTTGTTGTAATCCAAAAAATATGCATTATTTTTTATATTTTCACCTCCAATTTCCCAACCAACAAAAAAGTCGATAAAAAACTATATTTTTCATATTGTAAATCAATAAGTATATATACGTATTTTGATATTAAGCTGTTATAAATTATATAAAGACAATTTTAGATTTGGCAATTAACAAATATCTCGCAATTGCTCAGCAGTTGATGCTTCTGATCGTCCGTCACAGCTACCCAATTCCATATCGTACAAATCGACAGTTTTCGTCTTTTTATCATCTAGATTTTGGGCACAGCATCTGAAAAAGATTATTTATTGTAGATTTTATGATTCAATATAAGAATATCCGTTAACTCACGCTAAGAAAAGCAAAAGAACAAAACAATACGCGGAGAGAATAGTGGCAATTGCACAACATATAGGGATGATGGATGTTGGTACTGTAACTCAGAAAATATGAATTGTTTCGAATAGTTAGAGTGAATAAAACCCACAAGTTTCATTGAAATTCTTCACTTTTTTCGTCTTGAAGTATTGATCAAAGTTTTCATGGGCGAACAGAACAATAATAGCAGTCACGATTATTGGCCAGATGATACAGAAAAACAATATGATTCTTTTTTGTCTTGAAATAATTAGAAAGAGTAGTCCAATGCAGCTGGCAATCTGTAATGGTGCTCTTTTTCTAGACCCTATTTTACTCTGGCGGAAAATTATACCATGAAGAAAAGGTATTTTGAAAAATATCAGATTTTTTATAATTTGTGTAAACCTTTTATACAAATCTCGTCCCATCTGGTGATATTGTGTTTTCAATCGAGTTGCGACATCAAACCGTGAAACTCCGCCCACTTTTTCTCACTCGAACATTAAATATTAGTGCATTTTGAATTTTTACGTGAAAAAAAAGTGGGCAAGGTTTCACGTTTTGCTGTCGCAAGTCTATTGAAAACACAATAGCTCTAATTAAGAAAAATAAAACTCCCCACGACTAAGTTCACCAGACACAGCTGAAAAGAGTGTGACCGTAATCCCGAGACGAGAGCCACATTTTCAGGAAGCGACATGCGCAGGAGTTTTTGAAAATCGTTATAAGAACCATCCAAGCTTTAATTAAATTGTCTTGAGACAATCAGAAACAATTCAAAAAATATCGATCTTCTGATCGATTAAGAAAATACGATAACTCACAAGCGTCATTGGGATCGCCCGTGTGTATATATAGAAATGACTGTTAATATTGTGGGCTCTGAAAAGTATACTTAACGATTTGTTATTATTTCTAGCTGCAGAAGCAATGACAATCGGATTTTTAAAACTCACCCATAACTACCCAGCCAGATGAACGATTCAATGAGCACAGTACTGGTTATTAGAAAACAAAATGACAAGGTTAAAGCGGTAGTCTATAAAAAAAAACAATTTTAAAAATAATGAAGAAGGGCAACACCTAACCTTGGCGGATGAGCAGAGTACTCGATTGGATGTATCGACATAGCTGCACCATGACATGACGAAGATAAAGGGGAGAGGTTTCAGGGAAGTTATTCAATTTTTCGACCCACGTGTAGAAAAAAAACCACATAACAGTCGTGATATATTGTTAGATTATAGGCGAGTTCACGTAGTTTTGATTATTTTGCTGACAAAACTGTATTATTGAATGATTTTATTGGTTTTTCCAAAGTTACTGTATTTTGTCTAGCCAAAAATTAAACATGAAAATAAAATATGAAATCATCACTAGTAGCTAGGAACGCTAATTTAAATGATTGTGTGAAGTTTATTTGAAAAAAAAACTGTATCCGAAAATAAAATGGAGAATTCAAATGTCAATCTTTATCGGTTCTGTCGCAAATCTACCTTAATGTACCTTAATCTGGACTGGTGCGAATCAGAACTTTTATTAATTGGAACCATCCTAATTGGTGACCGATTTCGTTATATTTCAAAAACTGAGCAAGTTTTTACGTTCAGTAAAATATAATTTCGCACTAAAAATGCACAATTTTGAAGCTCGTTATTTATGGAAACTCTTGCAAATCTTTATTAAGCGGTTATTAACTGATACGTAGGTTTTTAATGAAAAAAAAGTCTCAAAGTGATGTTATTTCTTTACTGTAAAGCGACAATTAACAAAACCACTGAAACATAACAAGCCGAAAGTCACTTTTACAAAATCTGGGCCAAAATACCGATTTTAACCGAGCGCTCTATAATCAACCACTTACCTATTTAGACACAAAAACAATGAAATTTATTAATTTGTAATATTTATGATATGATTGAGTCATTGACACAAAATGAAAACAAATTGACAAAAAAAAAATATAATCAAACACCCCGATCATCGTCTTTGCTAGTCTTCCTGAGCTCTTGTCGTGATTTTCGAAGTCGAACAATTCGGTCTTTATCGTCTAATTGCGAGGGTGAATCGCTCTGGAACAAGAATACATATTTAACACGTTTTCTTTTATTTAATGAACTCACACTGGCCCGTTTTTCGCATTTTTTGGGGAAGCATCTTCGTTTTTCACTGTACCCTTCTCGAATTCGGTCGATATTTCGTTTATCCATTTGATTTCGTGCCTTTTTGATAGGCATTCCGCCGGAGAGCCTGTTATTTGAAAAGTTTGTAGTACTAGCGACTGTCCTGGCGTTAGTGCGCTCCGTTGAGCTTGGTGGAAAATTCACATTTTTCAGGATTCATTTTTGAGGCATACAAGAGAGAGAGAGAGAGTTGTCACGTGACGCAACGCAGTGCGCGTAAAAAATTATTTTAAAACAAACAAAATTGCCAGAACCCGGTGCCACATTTTGGAATTTCTGGAGAGAGCAGAAAAAAAGGCAATAGCTACAAACTGGCAATAGACCCCCTACTCTCCAGGAATTCTCGTCAACTAAATAAGATACTGAACTCACATAGGAGGTGCACTGGAAGTGCTCGCAACATCCAGTGGCCAGTGTATTCCGTTACGGAAAATTTCCTGTACATCTTGGTTTTTTGGTTCATCTAATCCGTTTGATGGACCAGGTTCCATGTCTTCCATGTAGGGCCTGAAAATTTTAGTCATTTTGAAGACACAAATCAAAATTACCTCTTTGTTATTTCGACCTCCCTGACGGTGTCGATAGTCTCTGCCGAAGAGAGACTTGTCGGTGTTGCGTCTGAATCGTAATCGTAATCATCTATGTCGATGTTTTTTCTGGCTGAAAATCATAAAGAAATCAATCGGAAATTTTCAAGAACCCCAACTCTTATCAAAAGGTCGCAATGCTGCTCCGCCCAAATAATCAGTTGGATCCTCACGCGGACCCATTCTTCCTTCCTTGTCGGGCTCAAAAGTTTGCTCCGAATGTTCATCCAAATACGGAGGAGGGTCTTTTCTGGAACAGAGAAGAGATATGGACTGAAAAAGTTAGGCCACCACGTTACGTTAACCAAGGAACATATAACAGAGAACAGAGAACATAAATTGACACATTTATTGTTATTATTATTATTTGTATTATTATTGTTGTTGTTATAAGCACAATTATTGTTTGAACACTGATTAACACGGGTATGCGGAACGGAGTTCGGAAAAAAGAAAATTCTGATCGGAAAATACGGAAAAAAGGTTACGGTGTATATTGGAAAAAAGGTTACGGTGAATATTGGAAAAAAGGTTACGGTGAATATCGCTCGTGAACACATAATGCTTCATTGAATTTTTAGAAAAAAAACTAAGTAATTCCAAAATTCCGATATTCCAAAATACTCCTAGAAGTCCATTCCGCACAACCCTGCAGACTACCTATTTGTTGTTAATTTTACATAAACTTAAAACATGTGTTATCCGACCAAATTTTCGGGAGCTCTCCGCCGGAGAGCCGTGGCCGAAGCGTCTCTTTGTGCCAACCTTGTCTCGTAGTTTGTGCCACGCCTTTGCTCGAAAATCCTTGCTTCTTCGTCTAGACCGGCTATCACCTCGACTCCTTCGTATTTTTCAATCGCGTCCACGTCTACTTGTACACTGAAACAGATTTCGTTTGTTGCTCATTTTCATGTCAATCAGATTCTGCGCCTCAGCAGTTTTGTGTTTTCGGTCGAGTTCCCACATCGAAATAAGTCCCCGCCCAATTTTTTGATCACGAATCAATGACTAGAAGAAAGACGGGAAATCAAAGTCGGGACAGAATAGAACTGTCTTTTTTGACTGAAGGATTTTTCGGCAATTTGCCGACTGCCGATAAATAATGCCCAGGAGCATCAATAATCGAGTTTCTTTTCCCAAAAACCATATTGTGCGACGCACGGTGTCCAGGATTTGAAATGTGGGCGGAGCCTAATTTGCTGGTGCGTCAGCAAACATGCATTGCGCACTTTCGGTGCTTGCGCAGTTTGCGACTCTCCAATTTTTTTTTGATTTTATTATTTTTCTTTCAGTAAAACCTGTTTTTCTTTGTAAAATGTATGTATTGTATTTTTTAATACCATAAAATTGCCCAAACTTCAATTTTCGTAAAGATTTATCCTGCAAAAACACCAAAAAACTCAAAACGAATATTTCGAAATGGTGGCTGAACCAAATTCGACGTTTTTAGGCTTAAAAAATTTCTAAAGACCTCAGCTATAATTCCGTTGGAGCACATGTGGGAAAAAATTAAGAATTTATGATTTTTTTTCCCGAAAAACATAAAAAATGCCTCAAAATTTGAATTTCGCGCGAAAAAATCCAGTGGGGCGCGTTTGCTCGACTCCGCCCACTTTTCAAATCCTGGACACCGTGCGACGCAAAACTATATTTTTCTCCATTGAAAACAACTGAAAGAGAAAAAATCCTCAAATATATAATGCAAACGGCGCGCGCATTGTGCTGTGTGCAAGCACTGCTCTATCGCGGTGAGACCCGCTTGTCTACCGTAGCGCCGCGCCTCCCTTTAATCCTAAAATAGTTTCCACAGTTTTCCTCCGCGCTTGCGTCGTCTCGACCAGTTCGTTGGACTTCTGCTCGTCTATACTCTGATTTTGGAGCACCTTTTCATTATTTTAATAATTCTTGTTTCTCTTTTTATTTTTTGTGCGAGAGCAGATCGCTCTCGTAGTCGTCGTCTTTTCGTCGATCTCTCTGGAGATCGACAAGCTCAGGTCGGCAGCTTCGATGACCCAGTCAAAGTATCGACTGAACTGAGCTCTCAACGCGACTATGAGTCGAGCTTTAGATGAAGCTCATGCGTTGAATTTGGTCCAGATAAGTATTGGCCATTTTAGGGTTTGCATAAGACGGCGAGTGCAATTTCAGGGAATGATATTTCATGGCGGGTGAAGCAACTCCCGTCACTTCTCAATGTTAATGGGGTTATTCTCGGTACCAGCAAAAAAAGCAAAAAATAGAAAAAAACCAGCAAAAAATTCAGCAAAAATTCGGAGAATGCTCTGATCGGTCTGAAACTTTGAGAGATCATTTAAAAAATACTCTCGGACATTCCATGAAAATTTCAGACCGAAATATTGATTTTTAAAAATATCGATTTTAATTTCGGAAAATTTTCAAAACCGATATTTTGGTCTGAAATTTTCAGGAAATGACCGCAAGTATTTTTCAAATGATTTCCCAAAGTTTCAGACCGATCGGAGCATTATCCGAATTTTCCCTGAATTTTTTGCTGGTTTTTTCTATTTTTTGCTTTTTTTCTGGTTACGAGAATAAACCACATTGTTTTGTTGTTTTCACAATTGTCCGCTAGTCACCGGGCAGCAGCCCAACGGGTGGCTACAAAATGCTGCCCCCTAGCTGCCCATTAGCAGCCAGATATTCCCAGAGTTGTTTTAACTTACCGCGGTGGACACAACGGCTCGTATTGCTCATTGTGATAACGCGCCAAAAATGGGTGTTGCAAAATTTGATCCGCAGAATACCGCCGCCACGGAGAGACTTGAAGCAGCTGAAAAAGTTCACTGTAATTATTTACAAACACAGTTTTCTCAAACTCACATAATAAACCATATCCCTTGCCTCTGGACTGGCTTTCGGAAAAATTGCCGAGAACGGAAGTGGCGTTTTCTTGCCGCACGCATCGATAGAATCTCTGACTAGTTTCGAGTTTATTCTGCTTAAAACTTGCTCTTCTGGACTTCCCAAATAGAAAACAATCATTTTGATCTGTGAAACCGAGTCTTTTCCGGGAAAGAGTTGGCGGCGGAGAAGCATTTCGGCGAATATGCAACCGGCTGACCAAAGATCCACTCTGCGAGAAAAAAAACACGGTTTTTGCTTATCGTATTTTAAATTTTGTTTTATTTTCAGTTGAATTTTGTTGTCATCGAGCGAGTACTGTTAATTGTTTTCTCTAATCTTATAGTAAAGGCAACACGTTGTGGGTTTGGATAGGTTTATTGATAATAGGTCTAAGACCTATGTGTAGAGCAAGATCAGATCTAGAATACAATAAAGACATGATATTTATACTGGTTCTTGTGGGCGGAGCTGCCGACGATCCCGTGCTCGAGCGTTGTGACCGATCCGTAATGATAACCATAGATATTGTAGGAAGATATGATGTTGAGAGAAAAGGCGGCATTCCTTGTCGTCCCACGGGCTCTAATGGAGTTCCGGATATTGGAATTCCAAACCGGTGACGTATGGTCGCGGCGATCTTTAGGCCTAATGGAGTGGGTGGTTTTGGTCTTGGGATACTGTAGCTGGACCCGTAAAAGGATCTTATCCTTTACACCTCCCCCCTTAGATTAGGACCGCCCCTGGTCCTATTAAAAAAAATTAGTTGTGCTCTGATAGTGAGATGCGCATCTTCTGCCGCTGGTAAAGTTGATAGTTGGAATTGCTGGTGGATTCCGTGGTTGCGGCATTCGTCAGAGTGAATCTGGGTTTTTGACCGCAAGTGGTGAATAGCAGACAATATTTGTTTGTCCCGTTTCAAATTTTCCAAGGGCTCATCGGGGCTGAAGCTCCGCCAGAACTTTTTGAAGACTTGAATGATGAGGTATTCGAGGTCCGTTCGCAGAGGTGCTTCCAACTGATCTCTGTGTGCTGTAGTTATTATGCGGACCACTGGAAGATGGTTTCCTCCGGCTTGAACTTTAAGTGCGGCAATAATCGGGGTCATTGCTGCATTCGTCATTCCCAACATGAGGTGCATGAAATTTGAAGCAGTATTTCATTCCGCCATTAATTTTGAAGCGGCCGCTATCATCATTTATTGTCGAATCCGTGAGGAGCATTGGCGTTGATTCCGTTGGTCTGTGTTTCCATGAGGGTTCGGACGTATTTGGAATGCTCCCGTGACAGGATGATTCCTGCTTGGCTGCATACGACGGGGCTCCGGTGGTGCTTTTTGAAGACGACGTCTGCTTTAGCCACCATGTATTGGATGGCTGGCGAAGCGGGGATTCCATTCCAGGAGGATGGTTCGGGAAGGGTTCGGAGTTGGTGCATGCTGTCGTCAAACGTTTGCCAAACACTGATGTTCCTGTTAGAGAGTGGTGGTCAGAGAGTGGTCGATAGCAGAGAGAGTGGTCGATAGCATCTTGGAACTGTCCACCTCCAGCGAGAATATTCCTGCTTTAGCCACTTCCACAATGCTCTTGGTGCCATATTCGCATATCCGGAGAACGTTCTGTCCAGCTGGTAAACTAGCCGTTGGTCGTAACGGCAGACTTGGCGGTTGCAGACTCGTTGCTGAGGCGACTGCATGTCTTTCTTCACCGGGGACGGTGGTTCTGAAGAATTGTCCGGGGACTAGGGTCGGCTTAAAAATGTCGGCGGAAGCGAGATTCTTTTGTTTTCCTGGGAGGCGCCAGAAAGGACCGTTGGTTGGCGTTGTAGGTCACCCAGAGGCACTTCCTGTTCATGTGATCCCGAGGGAGTCCATTTTGTGGATGTTCCGTCTCATTTCCTGACTGGGTTTCCTGGGTTGTTCTGATGTGCCAGATAGGCTTGTTTAACCGTATGTTTCTTTTGACCAGGGCAAATTCATCTACGATCCAAAACTTGTGATTTTTGATATCAAGGACCCTGTCGAATGTTCTGTCTAGGTCGCCCATTGTGGCCTTCGGTCTTTTCTTCAAAGAGAATACAACGAAGACGTCTCCTGTGAAGTAGTTGGCGGCGTTCGGGGGCCTGCGTTTAGCTTGTTTTTCGAGTGATTGTTCAGCTGGACGAGGAAAAGATCTGGGCGGTCGTGGGTCACCAATTTCCGGTGGACAGGGGTCAAGACGACATTGGCCCCGGTAGATTCCTTGGCGATAAATAGTGCGCGAACGCGCCGAGGTGGTAGCTCGCTCAGAAGTCATGAATTCGGGGTCCAATCCGGGAAGAGGTTATTTCCGATGGTGTGGTCATCCAATCCGCCGTTTTATTACGGAAGGCCTAAATGTCATCGATTTTTGTTTCTTCTGCCATGAGAGCCGCGAGTTGTGTTGGTGGTTCGTCATCGCACTCTTTTTTTTCGTGGTAAGGGTGGAATTCGTTTTTTGTTGGAAGTCTGGCTACGCGGTACAACGCCCCGTTGGTTACATCGTTCGAAATTTCGCCGATAGATGCGGTTTCGGGGACTATGTATCAGCTGATTGATTTTCATGTGTTCTGTATCTAATTGGTTTGAAAAGGCGCGATCTGAAACCACGTTGAAAACAGGATGCTGTTTTTTTTTTTGGAGGTTGAGGCAAGCTTTGAAATAGATTTTCGGTCGTTTTCCACCTGTTCGGTCTTTTTTTTTCAAAAGTCGGGGTTCGAAACCACATTGGAGGCGGGATACGGGTTTTCAGAGATTTCGGCAAGCTCAAGAACTGTTTGTTGGTCCGCTGCCACACTTTCTGTGTTTTATGAATAGAATTCGCGAGGTTTAAAACCACCTCGGATGTCGGATACGGATTTTCAGGGGTTGAGACAAGCCCGAGAATTGCTTGTTGGTTGGCTTTTTTTTTGTTTTACGATTGGTTGGTTTGAAAGAGCGGGGTTTAAAACCACGTTGGATGCTGAACCCAGTTCTGTAGGGGTTGAGTCAGGCTCGCGGATGGCGTGTTGGTCTGCTGCATTTTGAATGATTTGATAATCGAGGTTTAAAACCACTTTGGATGCTGGAACCAGGTTTTAAGATGCCGAGACCAAGACTATAGCTGCCTTCTGATCGGCTTTCTTTGTTGGAGTTCTTAGAAAAGACGAGGTTTGAAACCTCGGTGGCTGCTGGGTTCGGTTTTTCGGTGGTGGAATCAGGAGCAATAGCTGCGTTCTGATCGGCTTACGTTGTTCTTCTATTGGAATTCTTAGAAAAATCGAGGTTCAAAACCTCGGTGGCTTTTGGGTTCTGCTTTTCGGCGGAGAAAGAGGGTCCGGCGGTTGCTTTCTGACTGGCTTTCTTTTTGGATTAAAAAAATCGAGGTTTCGAACCTCGGTGCCTGCTGGGTTCTGCTTCTCGGGTTCGACGGCTGCTTTCGTTGCTCTCTTTTTGGAAATTTTTAGAAAAATCGAGGTTTAAAACCTCAGTGGCTGGAGGGTCCTGCTTCTCGGGCTCGATGGCTGCTTTGAAGAAAAGTCGCCGTGTCTTTGTGTTAGGAGACCGCGAAAGTCGAGGTGGATGTTGAGTGGACCTAGAAAGCTTTGGTGCATATGTTGGATTGATGATGATGTTTCGTGCATCCCCAGATGCAAAAAGTGCGAGAGTCACGAAAATAAATTTTTTATCCTGGATATTGGATTGGGAGGCAACGGCTAAGTCCTTGGTTTATCTAGAAGTCGAGACGGCACAACTTACTATCGTGCCCAACTGGGTTGAATGCCGACGATCTTGAACAAATTAATCGGAAAAACATACTCGCTAGCGCTTTGCTAAACTAGCGACTGGTGTTCTGGAACCATAATTAACTACTAAACTGGAGCTTCGCCAAAGCCGTTCCATCGGATGATAAAAGTTCTAATGTCGGCTAATGGTTAAAAGCTGATTTCTTATGTCGTAACTGGGATAACGGATAAAATTTTTTTTTTCTTTGAATACACTTATTGTTAGCAGAGGTCTAAAAAAAAATTAGTTTTCGATAGAACCAGGCTTGTTATTCTGAAAAAGGAGCTGGGAGTGTTTCATTCAATCTATGAGTTTGCGGAGTGCAGATCACTGGATGGCTAAATCTGTGGGCCAGAATGGAGATATTTCTAAGATTTTTAGGAAAGAGGTCTGAGACCGCTGTGAGCAACTTACTCTCGATTTACCGGGTGACAAATTGAGTGAACATGGCTTCCATTTGGGTGTGAGTTAACAAACTGGGTGTTATTGATTGCTGACTGTACGTTGTAAACGGAATGATTCGTGATAGAATTGGTCTGAAGTAGATGTTGGGCTAGTTCTCCATTGCACGCAATTTTGTTCGAAAGGCAATTGAATTGTCGAGCGGCCTGTTTTGCATTTGTATCGAAATTTTTTTTTTTTTTTTTTTTTTTTTTGGTACGAGCTTCCAAAAGCCTTGATGGGTAATATGTATATCTGGGCTAATTTCGGCATTGGACGAAATGATTAGATTAAAGTTGGATACGACGTTTAAAACGGCGGTGGGTGGATTAGAATTTATCTCATTTATGGACTGAAAGAGGCGAAGAAAATCTACGGTCATGAGCGAAGAAGAAAATGAATAAAAAGTAACCAGAAAAACGAATGAAATGCTCAGTTTTAATCAGAAGGTGAGGAAAACAAAACGAGAGAAAATAATTGAGAAATGAAAAAGAAAAATGTTGAAGGAGAGAAGAGAAAAGGCCATCTGGGCTGAGCCAGGAACTGTTGTACGCTGCTAGAGAAAAAAAATCTAGGCATCGCTAGAGACTGTTGTTACGCTGTTGGGAAAAAGGGAAAAACTGTATTCGAAAATGCCATGTACCAATGTTTGAATGTGTGAATGTCTGACCGGTCGCCTGCTGCTTACTGTTGCTGTGTTTGCGTCATACTCACGGGAAGCCGAGCGCGCTCTCTAAACTGAACTTCCGCGTGGAACCACCAAGTCTGTTTCCCTCTCAGACTCTGACCTGATCTTGTCTTACCGTACTGCTGGCGGTGCCAATACCTATATAAACCAAAAAAACGATGTTATATTCTCAACTTAGGTCTGCGCAAACCCTTATACTATTGAACATAACTTGGCACCGGGAATGTTTGACTGAGCTCAATCTTTACCGAAAATAAACCGAAGACGCACACCAAGTTTGGATTTTTCTACTGCGGGGAGTACCTCCTAGTCCAGGCAAGTCACGGTCTCAATAAAACCTGAACCAAACTTAAACGCGCGGTGGATCGTAATGGGCTGGATTAAAAAAAAAAAAACTAACGAGGAGAGAGATAACGAGTGAAAAAAAAGGAAAAAAAAAAACTACAAAAAAAAATCCAGCCACTCGCTGTTACCAGTAAAGGCAACACGTTGTGGGTTTGGATAGGTTTATTGATAATAGGTCTAAGACCTATGTGTAGAGCAAGATCAGATCTAGAATACAATAAAGACATGATATTTATACTGGTTCTTGTGGGCGGAGCTGCCGACGATCCCGTGCTCGAGCGTTGTGACCGATCCGTAATGATAACCATAGATATTGTAGGAAGATATGATGTTGAGAGAAAAGGCGGCATTCCTTGTCGTCCCACGGGCTCTAATGGAGTTCCGGATATTGGAATTCCAAACCGGTGACGTATGGTCGCGGCGATCTTTAGGCCTAATGGAGTGGGTGGTTTTGGTCTTGGGATACTGTAGCTGGACCCGTAAAAGGATCTTATCCTTTACATTATGGACCTATCCAGGGGTGGAAAAAAAACAATTTTTTTTGGTTTTTTCCGCCCCTTGCAGGGTTTTGACATGGTGTTAAACTGACGTATTGTGTTTTCAATCGATTTGCGACATGAGAACGCGAAATTTCGCCCACTTATTTGTGCGCGACCACGCGAACATTGATATTTGAAGAGACGCAGACAGAACGGTGAATGCAGACTTACGATTTCATGTAGCAAGTCAATTGAAAACGCAACAATGAGCCTTTAATTTTCAGGCACCCAGACATTTCAAACCCGGAGGTCCGTTATCTATCTATCGAGTTCCGTATTAATGTTCGTTTTCGTACGAAAAACCGATTAGAATAAAAAATAATTTAAAAAAAAGGTAATTTGCGTGCAAACCCGCGATGACAGAGTGCGGATTTCCGGCTTGAAAAGTCTGGGTTTGAAATGTCCGGGAGCCAATTTTCAATAGGAATTTGGCCGATATTTGAAGGTGCAACGAATTATTCCACGGCTGGTTGTTTACGTTAAAAACCTACGGGTACAGTACGTATTCTACGTTTACAACGGTTTTTTTCCTACCGTGAACAGGTCCATAATCCTCACAGGCTCCGCCCACTTTCGTTTCGAATTTTACGGATGGAATCTACAGTCAAAAGGAGATGCTTTACTCCCACTGTGCAATTCTAACTTTTTGTTACAGGCTGATTTGACACAGAAACTTTTAGAACACTCGAATATGCTTAAATTTTTTTAATTAAAAAAACGGCTCCGGGACATTTCGCAGCCAGACGTCTCGCAGCCAGTAAACACAATTACACTAATATCACTTCTCTCTCAGCGGTCGACTACACAATTGGTAAACATGTTATTGATAAACAAGCATGGTCAGAGAAACGAGAGAGTGTGTATATAAGGAGGTTGGCTGCGAAACGTCTCGGCTGCGAAATGTCTGGTTGCGAAATGTCTCAGCTGCGAAATGTCTCGGTTGCGAAATGTCCGGCTGCGAAATGTCTCGGCTGCGAAACGTCTCGGCTGCGAAATGTCCCGGAACCAAAAAAACTCACTTTGTGTCATACTCGACCATTGAAAACAAAATCTCCGGTGCCCGATACCATCGCGTTGACACGTATTGCTGAAATCGACCTTATTGATACTCCATTTATTATACTCGGTATTGCGTTTTCAATCGACTTGCGACATGAAAACGCAAGTGTGCATTTCCCGTTCTGTCTACGTCTCTTCAAATATCACTGTGTTCGCGTGGTCGCGCACAAATAAGTGGGCGGAGTTTCGCGTTCTCATGCCGCAAGTCGATTGAAAACACAATATAAAGCGCTGCAAACTCGCTCCTTTCGAACAACCAAAGAGGCGAGAGAGTGCAGAAAATTGAGAGAGCGTGGCCGACGTTTTTCTCTCTTTTCGCGATTTTGTAGCGTTTTATACCGAGTACAAATAAAATAAAAAGATCGAACCGTCATGTGCCCTCCAACATTCGCATCATCTTTAACAGTGCTCGCGGAAGCGCATGCTCGCGCCATCCCGAAATCGGCAATTCTCAAAAGACAGTCGCCATTTAAGAGTAGATTAGATGGTTTGAGATCACGGTGAATTATTCCGGCAGAGTGAAGGTACTGCAAAAATGTACATTAGGTATTAAAAAAATGAAAATGTTTGATACAATCGCAATTTAACAGGTCGCAGTCAACAAATACATTCTCTTTCCGCCCTACTCCATCTATCTCTCACTCCCCTCACTATCTTCAATGCCCTTCACAGCGCCGATTTTCCCGACACGTGTGGCCGAGTGGTAGTGTGCGTGTCCTCGCTCACAATGCCACGGTTCGTGGCACAGTCAGGGAGGAAAGTTTCCATGCACCACTCTGAAGTATAGTGTGGATTATGGTTTAGTGTTTACTGAGGCTGTTTTTGCCTTTTTTATATCACATCTGCGCAAGAAGCTAGCTCACCTTTAAACCTCTTAACAGCTGATAGAAAAAGTACTGAAAGTGCTGTTCGAGCAGTGTTTGTCTGGAATGCAAAATCTGATGCAAATCGGTTTCCATCAAGTCCATAACCAAGTAAATGTCCTTTCCGTGTGAACCTTCTGCTGTGAACATGTCCAATACTGCGATGATATTTTCGTGAAGAAGTTCTCGAAGGATACGGACTTCTCGAAGTGACCTTTTTGCCAGAGTATGAGCGGTGAAGGCTCGTGGGATCTTTTTGATAGCCACTTGTTTTTTTGATTTCTGAAAATCAGTATTTAGTTGAGAGGTGTTTTTGGATTCGATTTGCTTGGTTATTTTGTTGTTTTTTTTCATGACTTTCTACTCATTTCCAATGAAACAATCTCCATGGTGAGTTGGAACGTACTTTTATTAAAAAAAAAAAAAGGTGCCAAATTATAACGTTACGAGAATAATGGAATGGTTCGGAAAAGAACTACCTGAAATGGAGCTATACCGAAAAAAAGAACTGCGATACGCGATACTTTTTCGAGCCGTTCTGTGGCAGTATAGCTTTGCTTCAGGCAGTTCTATTCCGTTACAGTCTGATTCCGTAATATTCTCAACGTTAAAAACTGGAAGCAACACGCTCCAGCACACCGTGATCTTCGAAAAAAAAAAACATTTTCCTTTGATTTCAATTCTAACGCCTGCACCCACCGTATCCAGAGCCTTGCACACAACACCATAAGCGCCTGCTCCGACGTTTTCTTCCGCCAAATACGGCGTTCCTTCCAGCCAAAATCGTGCGTCTAATCGAGCGGGCGACTCTGCAGGCGCAGTCATTTTTTTCTGAAAATTAATGGGGTTGTATTTATTTGGCAATGGTCACCGAATTTCGTCTCGCGTCTCACAATTTCCCACGTAGAAAATAGGCATTTCGCCGTTGGCCTTGTTCTGCATGGCCTAGGTTCCTATGGGCACGCCGTGGAACTTTCTGAGATTGATAATACCGCAGCGCATGAGTTTTTGCGGAAAAAAACGTGCTCAAAAAAGGTTAAATTTCAAAACAAAAATTTACCTGCTCTTTGACTCGTTTAGAGTAATACTCAGGAGCTCTATACAGTGAGTGTTGTCTGATTTTAAGAGAAGAGCTCATTTTCAGAAAAGTACAAAGAAACGCCATCCGAAAAGAATGAAAGCAGCCTTAAATAGACACCGCCGGAAAAAAGGGCTGTGTCCAATCGGATTATTTTTCTTTCCGCATGACGTCATTTCAATTTTTTACGTGAGAAAATACAAGCAGTCGGGCGAATTTTCTATCGATTTTGATGATATTTCAAAGATGGAAGAGAATTATAATTTTGGCCGTCAGATTTCATCAAGCTCCGCCCACTTTTAGAGGTGGCGCGCTTTGATGGTTAGCCTTATGCATCGATGGGGTTTTTGGTGTCAATGGCTTGTTTTGGGGTGGAAAAAAGGAAATTCTTGAAATTTATTTAGCAAAAAGGCTTCGCATTATTTTAAATTTTCGATATATATTGTTTTTTTTTTATTTTTTTTCCAAAATTACATTTTTTTTTAATTTTATATTATCAATAATGTTCAGAATACGTTTGTTAAATGAGACAGACAAAAAAAAATAATACCCAAGACAAGACAAAAAAAGAAACTCACACGCTTTTTTGATGGAAAACGATGCTCCGACAGTTCCGATTATCACCATTTTCCGCACCGACCTACGCCGCCACTCGTGATTAAAACTGATAATACGAATTATCAGTGAGAAGGAGCAATTCTGAAAATGCCGAAAATAAACAAATAAATAAATATAGTTTTTTTTTTTTTTTGAAAATTTCAAAAAAAAATTATGATTTTTTAATTTTTGATTAAAAAAATGGTTTTTTTTAATAAAGAAAAGAGAAAGAGAGAGAAACTGTAATTTAAAAATATATAATAAGGCTTACCACGAGAAATTTCATAATTTTTCGTCATAATTGTTTTATTGAAAAATCCACTCAAAACATTAAAATGTTTTTCAAAATTTTCAAAAAATAAATCAATAATTTTCAAGATTTTCGTCAAAAAACTTTAAAAAATGAAATAAGATCGTAATGAGGACAACATAGAGAGAGAGTGAAAGAGATTGGTAGAGATAAAAAGTGATTTGAAAAAAAAATGGTAAAAAAACGGAAGAAGAAGAAGGAAAAGGAGGAGGAGGAGGAGATGGCGTTGACGTTGAGATCTTCTTCTTCTTCTTCTTCTTCTTTTCCATTTTCTCTCATCTTTAAAATCAATTTTTCTTCCTCTCCCTTCTTATTCTCAATCATTTTTTTGTTCTTCGCGCCACCACCGCCATCATATCATCAGCATATCTTCTCTTCATCATTCAACTTCAACTATTACACTTTTAATACCAAAATTTTCAGACACAAACAGAAGAAATACATAATTAGCAATTTATTTATTTGTTACGCATAATTTTTGATTTCTAATGTAAGGCTTGGAGAAACTAGAGAAAACCGGCAATCGGAAAGAAAGGCGTGGAGAGGAGACGCGGAGAGAAGAAAAGCCAACAGACACTCACTCTTATCTTACTATTGTTAACATTGCGGAAATACTGTTCAAGGACACGGAGGAGCGACACGAGCTCCAAGAGAAAATGCTTTATCAACTGAAGCTTTTGTTTTTTATTCAATAGTTTTGATCTAATTAACACTAGAAGACTCTCGCTATTCGACGTTGTACGGTCACTTTTCGTGCTTTCAGGATTCTAACTTTCACGCTTGGGAAAATACTGGGCAAACTAAATCTAACATATATACAGTACCGTTCAAAAGGTTGGAAACTTTTGGTTTCTCGGGCATAACTTTTGAATGGAGAGGGTTATGGTCCTGAAAATTTGCACTAATCTGCCCCGTAATGTTTTTGACAAGCTTCAAAAATGGATTTGGTCATTTTTGAAAACTGTAAATTTTTCAAAAAATTTCAGATGCCAAAATTTTCGACCCAAAAATAATTTTTTTTTTCTGATTTTTAGGACTCGATATTTATGTTCAAAATGAAGTTTCAAAACTGAAAGTATGATTTTAGTTGACTATGGGTTGACAATTTTCAGCTGACTTACAGCACTTTGAGTATCAGGGTCCATATTGTTGCGAATTGGGAGACCCAAAAGTGGATCTCCCGCACGCAACTCCCTTTCCGCACGCGCCAACAGAAATGGTAGTGATTCTACACAAATCACAAGAAAAACGGCCCGAAATGAGCCCCAAACAGCGCCCGCATCCATCGCGGGACCTCGACCTATTTGAATCTTCGCGGCGGCAAGTTTGATGTGCAGGCGCCGCAAGGAACCCCGGCGACCGTAACCCGCCCTCGCTGAGGCGGCAAGAGGACCCGAAATTCGGAGTCCTTTTTAGGATTCAATTATCGTTGCTTTCTTGTTATCGATTTCTCTCTTTTTTACTAAATTGTTACGTGTTTTTTCCCCGACGACGGAGTCGTCGGGTTTTTACTGTTTTACTTGTAAAGGGTCCGCAAACCCTAATTAAATCCGTAAGACGTGCACGGCAGTGCCGCGTCTCTCGCCAAGAGCGAGAGCGTGGCCCGAACCGACCGCAGGACCACATTTCTCCCGTTTTTTCCCTCGATCGAGGTTTTTCGGAGAATAAACATTTTATTCATTTAAAACGCGTGTTATCTGTTGTCTGGACCGCAGTCCACCTTTGCGCCGTTGGGCATTCGTTTCACATATGGGTAAGTCAACTTTAACTTTTATTGAGAATCACCAAAACCTAATAAAATCAAATAAAGTTTGCTTTTTAACAGTTTTTATCTAATTTGCTCTTATTTTCTTTGATTTTGGTGATTCTCAATATACATAGTTGACTTGCCCATGTGGACCTTGATACCTTGACCTTGATAAAGTGCTGTAAGTCAGCTGAAAATTGTCCGCTCGACCCATAGTCAACTAAAATCATATTTTCAATTTTGAAGCTTCATTTTGAACATAAATATTGAGTCCTGAAAAATCTGAAAAAAAATATAATTTTTGGGTCGAAAATTTTGGCATCTGGAATTTTTTGAAAAATCTGCAATTTTCAAAAGTGTCCAAATCCATTTTTGGAGCTTGTCAAAAACATTACAGGGCAAATTCATGCAAATTTTCAGAACCATAACCCTCTCCATTCAAAAGTTATGCCCGAAAAACCAAAAGTTTCCAACCTTTTGAATGGTACTGTAGGCACCGCAAAAGGAGGGGGCGGAGTTTCAATTTTTTCTCCTCGCTTTTATTTTGAGAGTTTGCGCTCCAGTAGCCCGAATACTATCAACATAATTATACCTACCGGAATTTTTCCATACGTAATTTTCCACGCAGAATTGATTGGTGATATTAGATTTGACTGAAAATTTCAATTTTCAGGCGAAATTTTCAAAAAACTGAAACGACGATCAGAAAAACGTTCTAAAACTATCTATGGAGGTCTTTGTCACGGCTTGTTTTTTTTATATTTCTGGTAGATTTTTATACGGTGAAGTCGATTTTTGCATTAAATCTCCTCTATTTACAACGGCACGCCTTCTGGACGTCTCCAAAGTACAATTAAAAATATCTGAAAATTTTCAGCGATGACCCCATTTTTTTATTGTCGAAATCGATAAAGGAGATCTTCGAGATTAGGTGTAAAAAATTTTTAATCATTTGAGACATTTTAAAACCCTTTTTTCCTTAAAATTATGAAAGTGGTTTTTGAAAAATTCAAGTTTTTTGCTTTTTTCTCTATTATGGAGGTCTCTGTCACGCGAGTTACTATCATCGTTCGATTCTGCAGAAAATTTACTATTGAATGATGTAATAAAATCTGAAATAACTATGTCGGCGATACCTGAAAAGGTTGATTTTTTGGACCTGAAAGTACTTTTTTCATACTTAAACGTGTCACAATAGAAATTTTAAAGGGAGGCGGGCGATCCAGCGGGGACTCGCCTTCATCACTCGAGAATCACTGAACATTTTGAAACGAAAATTTTGGGAACATGCCAATATGAACAACTGGAATCTATTTTTGTCGACAGTTTGGCGAAACTCTTATGTTTTAGAAACACGTGGCGGTACCTAAACATATATAATAATAGGCAGTACTTAAAATCGGTTTTGGAAGGTTGCACTAGATTAAAATCATGATATAACAAGCCTGCTGCGCAGTCCTGCGCGGCTGCTGACGCAGCCTATTGGCGACTTCGTCGCCACATTCTATTTTTTTACGTTCCACTCTTCCTCATTCATTTATACGCACTCTGTTTTGGGAAAATTTCAGTCCTCTGTGGTTCAGTCGGTAGTGCGCGTGAATACAAATCCTAATGTCACGGGTTCGTGTTTTGTCCACACTGCATTTTCTTGCAAAAAGGCAGGTGCGGACGCGCACAGACATCCCGATCTGGGTTTTTATATATAAGAAAGATAATTCATTAGAATAAATAGAGCAAATAAATAGAACATTCAAAGAAAAAAACACTCCTTAACACTTGCACTCTCCCTTATTAGCTGGTCTTCTTCTGATTCCTTGAGCACGATTGGCCTCGTCGATGCGAAGATTCTGAAGGGAACGACGTTTACGTCCTCCACCTCCACCTCCGCATCCACAACATCCGCATCCACATCCACAACAGCACGGACGGCAGCAAGTGCAGCATCTGGTACAGCAACACGTTCTGCAGCATGTGCAACAACGACGACAGCAGCAACAGCATCTGGAAACATATAGTCAAGGGCATTCGCAATAAATAACTTACCTTGGTCTGCAACAGCAACATCCACACCCTCCACCACCTCCTCCACATCCGCAACATCCGCATCCTCCTCCGCATCCACAACATCCACATCCTCCTTGACGTTTCACTCGTGATGATCCAAGAGTATCAATTGCAGTACCAGAACCTTCAGATGGTGACGACGTCTCCACCAATGTCACTTCTTTTGAAGACACTGGTAGGACTGCTGCTTGAACTTGTCCGTAATACGCACCAAGAGCCACAATGGCAGAAAAAATTAGAAGAGCTTTGAATGAACTCATTATGGAAAAATGAATTATACTGACTCCTATGCTTTTCCGAAGGGATTATATAGCCCTATGCAGCCGGCAAAATTAGCGTCAAAACCTTTTTCATTGTACATTGTCTCCATCTCTAGCTTTTCAATGATATTTCCCACATCACTGTTTACCTTCGATCGGACTCAAGCTCGCCGCGGCACGCGTGAAGTTTTGACAGTTTCCGGTAGAAAACTGCAAGTGGACTCACGCCGGAATCAACATGAATCGGAAAAAAAAATGGATAAATGGGTGTATAAAACTGAGCGCCGCACGTTTTCGAGCATCAGTGCGAAGTTCCTCCAACAATGACCAAGTTCCTTGTCTACTTAACGCTTGCGATTGGCACTTTTCTTTCATTGCATGTGAGTACTTTTATTTGTTTACCTTTTTCCAGATTATTAACTTGATTTATTTACCACAGGTCCAATCTGCAGTTCTCCCAGTATCATCGAAAGAAGTAGCATTGGTGGAGACGTCGACACCATCTGAAGGTTCTGGTACTGCAATTGATACTCTTGGATCATCACGAGTGAAACGTCAAGGAGGATGTGGATGTTGTGGATGTGGAGGAGGATGCGGATGTTGCGGATGTGGAGGAGGTGGTGGAGGGTGTGGATGTTGCTGTTGCAGACCAAGGTAAGTTATTTATTCCAAATGCCCTTGACTATCCTTTATTCGTTTACAGATGCTGTTGCTGCTGTCGTCGTTGTTGCACATGCTGCAGAACGTGTTGCTGTACCAGATGCTGCACTTGCTGCCGTCCATGCTGCTGTGGATGTGGAGGTGGAGGTGGATGCGGATGTGGATGCGGATGTTGCGGATGCGGAGGTGGAGGACGTAAACGTCGTTCCCTTCAGAATCTTCGCATCGACGAGGCCAATCGTGCTCAGGGAATCAGAAGAAGGCCAGCTAACAAGGCCGAGTGCAAATGCTAATTATGACGTATTTATTACTTTTAATTTAATAATGACAATAAATGTAATGACCTCTATTCAACTCTCAATTTTTTGGCCTATTTTTAACATACTCTAATGGTCATCAATTTCGCTACAGTTCTATTTCGCTTCAGTTATATTCCGAGGTAGCACCTAAAAAACTAATAAAAATTGAAATTTGGTCGTAATTTCGCGTGGCTATGACTTCGGACACAGTTCTTTCGCTAAAAGGGTCCTTCTATCAAAGAGGGCCCTTCAATTAAAGCGGGCACTTCTATTTTTCGTGAGTCCATTTGGAGGACCCTTCTAATAGAGGGTTCCTTCAATTTAAGGGGCCCTTCTAATACAGTTTTTACGTTAGTTGTATTTTAACGCGAAAAAAATTTAAAAAAAAACGTTCATATTTTTTTTGATTTCATTAGGTGATAAATTTACTAAAATATGTATTATCGTTTCAATATTCTTACCGCCTACCATATGCGCTCGCAAAAGTTTTATAATAGGCGCAGACATAACGAGAGCTCAAATTTTTGCTCTGCGTTGAGCTGAATTCGGTTGAAAAAACTTGAGGGGAGGAGCATCGAATTTCGCGCCACTGCTTACTGTAGCCGGCACGAATATTAAATTGATAATAAACAGGCAAAGTTCAAAATGGTTTTTATATAAAAATAGTTTTATGAATTTCAATAACATGTTTGTTTTTCAAAACCTATACAAGTTTTACGATCATTTGAGTTTTGAATAAACAATATTGTTCAGCGTTGTTCTTATCAGAACTGATTGTTTTCATATAAAATGCGTAGCGTGATATTATTATATACTCGGTATAAAACGCTGATAACTCGCTCCAATCGAACAAAGAATTTCGCATGAATTTGGAGTGAGGTTTAGAGAAATCAGAGCAAAATATCGGCCACGGCTCTCTCAATCTTCTCCACTCTCTCGTCGCCAACGTGGCCGCGTCCACCACTGTACGAAGGGAGCGCGTTTGCAGCGCTCCGTACTGAGAATAGTATTCCTTTTTCTACTGCTCAATGAAAATGCATTCTTTACAAATCAGTGCCGCAATTGTATTACTATTATTGTTTTAAAAAATTTGTCATCTGGAGAGAGGCGCGAATTCAAAAAATAGGCTCCGCCTCCTCGCCGAAATATTTTTGCAACTTTGCGCGCGCCAATTTGCAATCACGGTGCGCGCGATTTTATGCGCTGGATTTCCGTTATTTATTAACAAATATCGATCGAAAACAATTAAAAACTCACTTTAAATAAGCAGTTGCCAAGTTCGCTTCAAAATAACAATTTTTATAAAGGTTTCCAGGAGAAATTGAAAGGCACTGGACAAAAATTCGACGCAGAAAATCGCGCGCACCGCGATTGCAAATTGGCGCGCGCACAATTGCAGAAATATTTCGGCGAGGAGGCGGAGCCTATTTTTTGAATTCGCGCCTCTCGCCAGGTGACAAATTTTTTAAAACAATAATATCATCCTTATATATAAAATTCCGTTTGGGTTTGTAACTGAGGATCTTTGTGTGTCTGTGTCAAACACAGGTGAAATGCGATGGATGCATATAGTGTCCGTATTTGAATAATATCGTGCATTTATGTAAATTAGGGTCTAGATATTTAATGAATCCGCGTCGTTTGATTAACGTTCACACATTTTACTAATTCAGCCACAAAAATCACAAAATTTGGAAGAACTGAAGTACAAAAATCAGCGCCGTTTCAAGAAAAAAAAACTTGTAAGAAAAGTGAAAAAAGCAGGAGCAAAGGCACCAAATGTCGCAGGCTTGGGTATATACATTCAACTTATTTATTTTAATGCAAAAAATAAATAAAAAGTTATTATATACCGTCCAATGGACCAATAGAACGACATGATTAAAATACGGACACTATATGCATCCACCGCATTTTACCTGTGAAGGCG
Source organism: Caenorhabditis japonica (assembly GCA_963572235.1). NCBI lineage: Eukaryota > Metazoa > Nematoda > Chromadorea > Rhabditida > Rhabditidae > Caenorhabditis > Caenorhabditis japonica. The sequence continues at coordinate 15,615,953 of OY754343.1, read as the reverse complement.
TATGGCGGGGGCGAACTCAGCCCCCGCGGCCAAGTAAAAGATTGCCGGGCAAACGTCTGCGCCACACGGGACACACTGTATGAACGTTCTCGGTGAGTGGATTTGTTCGCGGTTGGCAGCATGCCGTTGCGTTCGTCTCTGGGTAGAGGACAAGGTCAAATAAGAAACAGTTTAGAAATGAGAAGATCAAAAATAGTTTTTGATTGAGCCAGGCTTGTTCTTCCCTATTATTTTCTCCTTAAAATTGGACGAAAGTCGTTTTGTATGCAATCGGAATAAATTCTAGTAAGTTTTGTCAAAAATAAAAAAATATAAATAAAGATCAAAGCCAACCAGTTTTTTTTTTTGCTTAAAGAAGATATACCGTAAAACCTGTATTAGATGGGCCGGCCCTTCTATTTTTCGTTGGGTGTCTCGCAGGGCCCTTCTATTTGAGGAGCCCTTCAATTAGAGGGTGCTCTTCCATTTTTCGTGAGGTCGCGTGGGGGATCGTTCTATTAAAATGGTCTCTCTTGTTCTTCATAAAATTTCAGATAGTCCAGAAAAAACTTCAAAAAAATCAATAAGTTCAAAAGAAAAATTCACAGAATTCAACAAAATTAGAAATAATCTAGAAATTTAAATTAAGATAACATAAAAATGGGTCTAAAAATAATGAACAATGCATCATTCCTCAAATCAATGGAAGTTTTGATGTTGTAATACTCCTGGTCAGATTCCTGAGCTGCTTTTTTGTTGTTGGTTTTATTGGCGCATTCCAGCTCAATTTTGAACCCCCAATCTATAATTCTTTTTTTTCATGCTGATGACACGCTTTTTACGAAATTCTCCATATTCTTCTGTCGTTTAAGACAGGAAAATGAAAAAAAAAACATTTAAATTTGAACACAAGACGATAAAAAACTAATAAAAATTGAAATTTGGTCGTAATTTCGCGTCGCTATGACTTCGGCCACAATACTTTCGCTAAAAGGGTCCTTCTATCAAAGGGGGTCCTTCAATTAGAGGGGCCTTTCAATTAAAGGGGGAACTTGTATTTTTCGTGAGGCCGTTTGGAGGGCCCTTCTAATAGAGGGGCCCTTCAATTTAAGGGGCCCTTCTAATACAGTTTTTACGGTAACCTGAAGTTGGTCCCAGGCTCAGTTTCTGCTTGCAAGAAAATTGAGAGAAGTGAAATAATATTAGTACTCCAAAAATTATGGTTTACCGTATAAAAATATGCATAGTTGCAGCGTATACAAAAGCTTGCAAAAGTTTGTCACTGCAACCGCAAAAGTGCCATTAGACTATATTCTTGATTATCAACTAAGCGAATTTTGTGATATCAGGACAGTTGGATTAAGGTCGAAGAGAAACTCAAAATATGCTGAGAAATTTTTGCAATGGGTAAAGAAATTATACAATCTCATGAAAAGGTTTATAAATAATGAATCATGTAAGTTTAAACACCATTTTTATATTTGAAATTGTTTTAAAAATATTTTAAAGAAAAATAAAATACCTGATTGGGTTACCATTATTTCATTAAACTATCCACAGAAAAAAGCTCCGGTTCCAGATGCCTCTTGGATGATGGATAATGATGAAAGCGACGTATGGCCTTCTTGGATTTCAAAGCGGAGTCTTAAAAATAAAAGGTATAGCAATGGAGCACGATGTCAGTTCGTCCACGTTGACTGGCGAAAAAGTGGTCAATATGGCTATGGCCGCCGGCGTCTACTGCGTACAGTATCACTTACTTTTTCAGATCAATAGAAAACGAAGTAATTCACAAAAATGTGAGAAAGCTGGAGAATAAATTACTAAACGAGCAAGGTCTTCGTAATGTCATGAAATCTGTTTTTCCCGCACACAACCTTGATTTGCTGGACTTAGTCACCGTAAAAGCTGTGACATGCGATGAAAAATCGATCAAGTTTGAAGTCAATGTTCCAGATGTCGAAACGATTTTGGCTGAAACGGTAATTACAGATTTTGCAGAGTATTTTTCTCTTCAATCTGTTTTATTTTCAGTGTTATGACTATGGTGAAGTGTTAAATGGCAATTATGTTTACTTTCATCTACCGCATCTTGTTGTTGATGATAATCAAGCCCTCGATCCGTTTCTTTGTGATCCACCAACAGTTACTATAAGTCCACATTCGTTTAAATGTTTACAGCTGCAACAAATGCAATCATTACTATTTTTATTAACCGTTGATACGTATCTGTCTGCATCCGTATGCTTCTGCTGAACCGATTTGCACCAAACTTCTCAGGAAATTTTTAGCTAATTGTCGCTTCTGATGGCTTTTCTCTCAAACTTCTTTGGCATTTTTTAGAGAAAGTTTTGGCGCGTACATTATGGAAAACGGATAATAGACATTAAAAAAGGCTAGAAGCCATCAAATTCATAAGGGACACGGCCCGATTCCATCGCTATTAGCTAAACATTTTCCGAGTTGCCAAAACATTATCAAACACAAGGGGCATGAGTTTGGTGACAATCGATTAAATTTGAAAGGTAGAGAATACTGCTAGCACTCCACCTTCAAGTATTTCCTTTAAAAAAATATCCACGGAGTGTGAGTGTGGCGGCTATACTTTCAAATATAAGAACACTGGAGAACCTCATTACAGAACGGAGCTGTAGTCTGCCCAAATGACGCTCTTTTCGTTGTCAACTGCACACGAAATTCAGTTGAATTTTGCAAACTTCACCACCTACCGATGAAGCCAGACGAGCCACCTGTGATGCGTTTGGTTAACAACCGACTGTATCAATAGTGCCAACAAAGTTCGTACTTAAATACTTCTGAAGAGTCCTTATAGCTCATATTATGCACTTTTTAGATGCTCACAATTCATCGGAATCAGCACGAATTGAAAACTCATTTTGAACGTTTTCAACCCTCAAAATCATCGTGTGTCGGTCCACGGTTCTCAGGAAGTCAAAGAAAGTTAGTTTACTCTTTGAATTGGTTTTCATTTTTGTCAGACATCGCCTCAATGTTGTGAGCAAAGAACGAACAGACTGCGTAAGTTATGAACATTCTCTGTTTCTCTCGTTGATCCATTATAATTTTCTCATCGTATGTTTACCTACATTGGTCGGAATCGAGCTTGCGTAAACTTTTTGACAGCTTCCGGATGTAAACTTCCGATATAATCATTTCGAAACCAACGTAAATCAGAAAAAAACAGCAAAAAAATGATTAGATGGGTGTATAAAACGGAGGACCACACGTTTTCAAGCATCAGTTCTGTACTCTTCCGACAATGACCAAGTTCCTCGTCTACTCCACGCTTGCCATTGTCACCTTCATTTCTTTGCAGGTAATATCAATTTTGCATACTTTCCAAAAATCCATTCTGATATTTTGACACTTCTAGGCCTATTATTTCTATTAACCAATGGCTCGATCAGTTTGTCGTTATTATTCTTCATTTTTCGTATCGTTATTTGAAAAGAAAATAGATGGCAACACCAATTCACTCGAATCCTTCGTTTTTTATAAATATAAATGGTTCTATTGTGTTTTCAATCGACTTGCGATAGGAGAACGCGAAACTCCGCCCACTTATTTGTGCGCGGCCACGCGAACACAGTGATATTTGAAGAGACGCAGACAGAACGGTGAATGCAGACTTGCGTTTTCATGTCGCAAGTCGATTGTAAACAGAATAAAAGCTTTATCCCATAGCTATCAACAGGTCAGAATTTTCCAGCTTTCCCAGTTGATTACAAATGTTATGCTTCCAGTCTTCCATTATTAAATATGCATTTTTTGCAGGTTCAATCTGCAGTTATCCCAGTATCTTTGAAGGAAATAGCATTGGTGGAAACGTCGACAGCATCTGAAGGTTCTAGTACTGCAATTGACACACTTGGATCTTCACGAGTAAAACGTCAAGGCGGCTGTGGATGTTGCGGATGCGGAGGAGGTGGTGGTGGAGGATGTGGATGTTGCTGTTGCAGACCGAGGTAGGTACTCTATTGCAAACATCTTTAACTATATTTCACTCTTTCAGATGTTGCTGTCGTCGTTGTTGCACATGCTGCAGAACCTGTTGTTGTACCAGATGCTGCACTTGTTGCCGTCCGTGCTGTTGTGGATGTGGATGTGGATGCGGATGTTGCGGATGCGGAGGTGGAGGACGTAAGCGTCGTTCCCTTCAGAATCTTCGCATCGACGAGGCCAATCGTGCTCAGGGAATCAGAAAAAGGCCAGCTAACAAAGGTGATTGCAAATGCTAATTTTTGATGTGAATATTTATTTTAATTAATTATGGATTGGAAAATAAACCTTTATTGGGTGTAAAAAAGTTCACTATCCCAAAAAATAAGCCGACTTGTCATGTTGTTTCTTTTTAACTCTAGTGAGTAGCTGCGTTCTCATCAGAATTTCCCCATAGAGGGTGCATGTAGCTGACCAAGTTTCCATTGGTGATAACTGCGAATATAATTGCTCCAACTACAAGTACCATCAAGGCAATAAAGCCGACAACTGGAAAAAACTTCTGTGTCTACTATAGTTTCATTCAAGTAAAACGTACTTATTGCAGCACAAAAGATGGCTCCCTCAATACGAAACAAAAAGTTCTGCGACTCGTACTTGTCCATATGCTTAACCTTCTTTGTCTTGTCTTTTCCTTTCTTTCCTTTCTTATCTTTCTTTTTCTTATCTTTCTGTTTTTCTTCTTTTTTGTTAATCGCGCCGAGAAGATCAAGCATTGCCGACGATCCTCCCTTGTCGCCCTGATTGGCCGCACCCGTTGGATCACCGGCGTCAGTGAATGAAACGTTGTCGTCAGCCATTCTTGTATGTTTTCTTCTGCAAACAGTAGTCTTACATTACTGTAACTGTTGACAAACGGATACTTACCAGATAGAGTGCGCAAAGCAACCTTTCTTTTCGAAAAAAAACTGCTCTGATCAATTAATAATTGTTCCGTCCATCATTTTATCTTCTTTTAAAGACAAGTCTAGGGCGAGTTCACGTGAAACTTTTAAAAACAAGCGCTAAATTAAATATTAATTAAATTAATTAAATATTTATTGTCGGCCCGCCAAAATGGTCAAAAGCGCTCAGCTGAACTCAACGCTATGAGAATTTCATTTTGGTTTCCAAATTATTTCATTTCACGTATAAATTTAACGTGAAATGAAATAATTTGGCGACCAAAATGAAAATCGCATACCGTTGAGTTCAGCGGAGCGCGTTTGACCATTTTGGCGGGCCGACAATATTTACGAAAACAGCTTTTTAATTTTTAAAATCGTCATAAGTTCACGCAATATATGCATCTACTGTTTTTTATGCAAACTTGTTTTTTTTTTATGCAAACTTGTTTTTACATGGGGTGCTGGCGCCTGCCTTTTTTCAAATTATTTTTTTTTTCACGCCAAAATTCTGCTCGCCTTTGCGTCTCGTCGATTACACGCAATCTTCTTCAAAATTCATTTCAAGAGGCACACTTCCAATAATTTTTTAACGGAGCGCACTTTCACCAGGGCAATCGCCAGCACCTAAAGTTGGCACTAAAACTAAAAGTTGACAAAAATAATGAAGACAAAATTTATGCCAAAAAAAAGTCTAAAAAAAGGCACTCGACTTAATGCGCTTTGGTACGTTTCCGGCACCAGCCGAAACTTCGGTGGATGTTTCCTTGCTAGATGCTGAAAAAAAAATTTGTTCAAGCTGTAAGAATGACCACTAACTATTCGAATTCTTTGGATCCCGTGGAATATCCGGCGATTTAGTGTTGTAATAATGTGCCGGAGAGTCCGGATATACTACTGAATTTGCGGATATCGATGATGCGGTTTTTGCATCTTCGGCCGATTTCAGTCCTCGCGAACTGGACTGCGTTAAACTGAAAAAAAAAGTTTATAAACTGAGCAAAAATTAAAGTGACTTACAGAGTCATCGCTTGCGTGACACTCAGTGACGTAGCTTTCTTACCGCTCATAGTGGATAACTGAGTTGACGCCGTTCTTTCGTCAGTTGACGCATCCTTTTGTTTTTTACCCTTTTTCAATTTATTCTTCTTTTTCTTTTTCTTTTTTATTCTTTGTGTCTTTTCTGAATCGGTCTCATTTGTCGTCTTACTCGGCCATTGTGGATTTGTATGATCTTTCTGTGTTTCTAGAGGTAATGTATACAAACTGTCCTCTTCTTCTTCTTGGTCAACATCTGATTGTCGTTGAGAATTTGTCATGGGTCTAACTTCACACCTCGTCGAAGCCGGCGGTTTACAACATATTAACAGTGCGAAGACTGTCTGAAGATAATTGAGGAATAATTATCCTTTTTAAACAGTAAACTAACCGCCAAGCATGTTAATGAATGGTAAAGGATAAAGCCAACATCAATGATAAAAAAATCCATTACATTCGGACCGATTGTTTAATTTCCAAATCAAATGGATAAAATGAGAAATGAATTGAAGCTAGCTTTTATAAAATTAAAATAAATAAATACGTCAAAATATTAGCACTTGCAATTAACCTTATTATACTCGGCGAATGTATCATCAGCCTCGCTCTACGGCAATTTCCAATTTTCAACAAAGTAGTGCGCCTTTTTTGAAGCGAAACATCAAATTTTAACTGCAACTCGTCGTGGATACGTCATTTTTCGTTGAAAAAAAGGAATAAAACTAAAATTCGAGTAAATCTTGCAAGTGCAACACGGTTTCACAGGAATTTTGCAGTAGAGAGAGGTTGATGATGTATTCGCCGACTATATATAGCTGGTCTTCTTTTGATTCCCTGAACACGATTGGCCTCGTCGATACGAAGATTCTGAAGGGAACGACGCTTACGTGTAGAGTATTTACCTCGGTCTTCAACAGCAACATCCACAACCTCCACCACATCCTACTACGCATCCGCAACATCCACACTCACCTTGACGTTTCACTCGTGATGATCCAAGAGTGTCAATTGCAGTACTAGAGCCTTCTGATGGTGTGGAAGTCTCAACCAACGCTACTTCTTTCGAAGACACTGGTAGAACTGCAGATTGGACCTGTAGAAACGATAGAGATTTATGTCGATAAATAATGCCCAAGAGCGTCGATAATCGACTTGCTTTTCCCAAAAATCATATTTTGGGACGCAAAATTATAGTTTTCTCCATTGAAAACAACCTAGGAAAAGAAAATCCTCAAAAATACAATTAAAACGGCGCGCCCATTGCGCTGAGTGCAAGCACTGCGCGGCGCGGTGAGACCCGCATGTCAACCGTAGCGCGGCGCCTTCCTTTAATCCTAAAATAGTTTCCAGAGTTTTCCTCCGCGCTTGCGTCGTCTCGCTCGGTTCGTTGGTTTTCATTCTCTTCTTTGTTGTGATTTTGAAGCGCCATTTCAATATTTTTATTCTTGTTTCTCGTTTTATTATTTTGTGAGAGAGCAGATCGCTCTCCCATACGTCTTCTTTTCGTCGATCTCTCTGGAGATCGACGAGTTCAGGTCGGCAGCTTTCCTGACCCAGTCAAAGTATCGACTGAACTGAGCACTCAACGCGACTCAGTATATGAGTCGAGCTTCAGATCGTCAGCAACTCACGTCACTTCGCAATGTTAAAGTTTTTCCTCCCGTAGCAACGGGGTTTCCTAAATAAATATTTAAAACCACACCGTCTTGTTGTTTTTACCATTGTCCGATAGTCACCGGGCAGCAGCCCGACGGGTGGCTCAAAAATGTATGCCAATGTGAATTGGAGGTAAATATGAAAAGTGTTGCTAACCTGCAAAGAAACGAACGCCAAGATCGCAAGAGAAAAGTAGACGATAAACTTGGCCATTATTGAATGAGCGATGTACTTCTGCTCCAAAACATGAGACGCACAGTTTCATATTGTCCATTCGCGAAAAAAGCAAGTGCGCTCCACGAAACGTAGTACTTTGTGGATTTCATTTTCGTCGCCAAACAATTTGATTTCACGTTGAATTTACACGTGATTTGAAATAATTTGGCGACGAAAATGAAATCCACGAAGTATTAAGTTTCGTGGAGCGCACTTGCTTTTTTCGCGAATGGGCAATACACCCGTTTCTCAAGTTTTTACCTCTACATTTTTTTCTGATCCATGAAGATTGAGTCGTAACATTGTGCATATATTGTCAGTTTTTTCCCCAGGAAACTGTCATCATTTCACTCTTGCTGGGCAAGCTAGAGTCCAATCAAATGTAAACATAGAAATGAGGGAAATATCATGAAGTGGGAAGGGGTAAATAGAATGTACATTGCTCACGTTGTGATTTCTTTTCGCTCATGTAGATCATTCATAGACCGAGTGCAAGAAACTAGAAAATGGCAGAGAAACTGTTTTCTAAAAAAGTGTTTCTCTGCGTTTCTCAATATGTATAGTGGGGGTGCTACGGTATAGAACTCGCACGGAATAGAACTGCTACGGAATAGAACTGCGCGGAATAGAACCGGCTGAAATGAAACTTTACTAAAAAAGCAACTGCATGAAATAGAATTCAGGGCTTCACAATGTACAACGAAATGATTCTTCGAGTTGTTCTATCGATTCTGGGTCGGTACAGCTCAATTTCAGGCGGTTCTATTCTGTGCGAGTTCTACACCGTAGGACCCCCGTATAGTGGTATTCTCACAAGGGAAGTCTTTTCACAAACCATATTGGAATGCTCTGAAACTTGGTGGGCTAATAGAACATATCTCTGGCTACAGCGTCAAAAAAATTTAGCTGCCCAATTTCAAAAATAAGCTCAAAAAGTTGCTCCAAAGTTCCGGCTCCGATCCGCCGCTCTCCCCTTTTTTTATGACTGCCCTCCAGAGGAGAAAAACTCAACTAGAGGGTGGCGCAGTGGTATACCGGCGGATCGGAGCCGGAACTTTGGAGCAACTTTTTGAGCTTATTTTTGAAATTGGGCAGCTAAATTTTTTTGACGCTGAGCATGAGCGAGAGGACGGCAAGAGTTGTGCAAAAGGTTGGCAAGAGTACGGCACAGATAGTTTTAAAAATGCGTCAACGCTTTCTTTGTGCATTATTTTAATTTTTTTTTATCTTTACTATTATTAAGAATTGATGTTTGTCATAAATAAAGTTTATGATACTTTATGTAAACAGCCCTTTCTCAGCTCCTACTGAACCGATTAGCACGAAACTTGGCGAATCATTTTCAAACCCAAGGGGCATGAGGCAGCCCAAGTTCGGTACAAATCGATCAATTTTTAATAACAACATAGTTCTAGGTTGTTTACTTTTAGAATATCGGAAAAAAATGCAGAAAAGAAAACGGCGGCGATTGACAGAGCTCGCGCAGAAATTTTCAAAGAACTTTTAAGACCACCGTCTTTTTTTTAATGTGTCAAAACAACCAAGAAGCAACCAAGAAGTGCAAAAAATGTGTTAAATATTTATTCTAGTAATGGGATGAGTCAATAGTTTCTCTCTCTTCCTGAACCGGATAAAAGTCCACGATAGTCCAGTGGCTCGGGCTGTCCGACGCCTTATCAATGTGCAGCACATAAATGTCGGGCTTGTTGTCCTTGAACTGGAACGACATGGTAGCATTCATGCCGAGAATAACATACTCCACCTTCAACAACTTCACCTTGTGCAGGTTCATTGCTCGCAAAGCGAATGGAGAAGCTGAAATAATTAAAATACGACTGAAGAGAAATTAAAATGATCTTACTATCATATTTCCTGTTGAGCTTGCGCAGAAGAGCCGTATCAAACGTGGCAATAGCCTGGATGTACTCAGCTAAGTGCTCCTTAATCGTCAAAATCGCAGCCTTTTCTGCCTCGTCTTGAGCAGAGGCCATAGCCGCCAAGATGACAAAAATGGTGAAATAGAGATGCATTTTTGATGTTTTTCTGACTTTCGGGGGCTTTTAAAGAAGGGAAAAGGGGAGGGGAGGAGGTGGGGACGATGATATGGTAATCGAATCATTTTAAATTTGATATAATCATAATAAAAGCCATAAAACTATGTACATGTGCATATTGAAAAAACTGTGATTCAAGGAGCCTGTGAAAGCAATAAAATGTGCATTAAGGAAACTAGAAAATTCTCGGCAGCGGTCTGTACACTGTACAACGGTCAAAACACGCTAAATGCATTTAGTATTCTACCCTTTGAACTTGTCTGATTGCCATCAAACATGCCCCTTGTGGTTGAAAATCTTCCGCCAAGTTTGGTGCAAATCGGTCCATTAGGAGCTGCGAAAACACTGGTGACACGAAACGCTTAATAATAGTGAAAATATTGGGTGGGAAATTGATTTATTGTCATTTAATTACAAAAAATAAATAAAACACTTGAGCTAATTAACACTTGCATTCTCCCTTGTTAGCTGGTCTTCTTCTGATTCCCTGAGCACGATTGGCCTCGTCGATGCGAAGATTCTGAAGGGAACGACGCTTACGTCCTCCACCTCCACATCCGCAACATCCGCATCCGCATCCGCATCCACCTCCACATCCACAACAGCACGGACGGCAGCAAGTGCAGCATCTGGTACAGCAACACGTTCTGCAGCATGTGCAACAACGACGACAGCAACAACAGCATCTGTAAACAGATAGTCAAAGTCATTCGGAATTGAGAGTACTTACCTCGGTCTGCAACAGCAACACCCACATCCTCCACCACCACCTCCTCCACATCCGCAACATCCGCATCCACAACATCCACATCCTCCTTGACGTTTCACTCGTGATGATCCAAGAGTATCAATTGCAGTACCAGAACCTTCAGATGGTGTCGACGTCTCCACCATTGCTACTTCTTTCGAGGATACTGGTAGAACAGCCGATTGGACCTAATAGAGGAAGAAAATTTACATAACTTCAATTAAAAGTCGATAATCACTAAATACTACCTGCAAAGCGATAAGGGCCAAGATGGTAAGAGAAGAATAGACGACGAACTTGGTCATTTCGGATATGCTCGAATTTGATATCCAACTTATCCACTGCATTGCTTATATACCCCGGCAACCATGCTTACGTAATATCGCCGCGCGGCATAAGCGCGCCACAAACCAAGATTTGACAGGTGAGAACGGAAGAGGAATAGGAAAAGAACGTAATTGTTTATGATGGTTTATTCATATCTATGTATCACACTATCAGAATGTATCACAGAAAACTGAAATTTAAAGAGAAAGATTCATATTAAGGTTGCGGGCGGTGGAAGAATTGAGTGGATAGATGCCATGTGACTGTCCAGTTCGGTTCTGCACGGGAACTCTTTTTCGCATATTTCACAAACCGAGCGTATATGTGTTTTCATGTGTGCGTTTAGAGCCTGGAATCTTAAAATAAAAGTTCTAATCAAACATGGTGCAGAGGCTCCGCGCCATTGGTTGAAAAGAGAGGTAGGAAGTAATAATGTTTTCATAATTTAATGACTATTCAACAAAAAATCAAAAAGTGCAAGATTCGAGCATCATTTCTTTGGCGGCCACCAAAAAAAGTTTACAGTACGCAAACTGCACCTTGCATCGGAGACAGGGGCTGGACCAAAAAAAAATATTTTTTCGGTCCTTTCTTTTGTTTTTTTCGGGTTTTTTTTTGGTGAAACAAAAAAATTTTGTTTTGTTCATGCACGTGAGAAATTTTTTTAAAGCTGCGGATGCGCAAAAAAATGCCTGTATTTGAACAAAAACTTAGCCGGGATATGCTCTGCAACAACAAACAACAAATATTTCAAAGTCGATCCGTTCTTCAAGTACCGAAGTACTGCGGATCACGGTTTTCTGCGCACTGGTGAAGCGCCACGGGCCCGCAGCGGGCCCGCCGGGGGCCCGCCAGCGCACCGCTGACAGCTAAAAGAGTACACGCGTGGTGCACGCAGCGGGCCCGTGGCGGGCCCGCCAGCGGTTTGCTACCTGCTACATCGCGTGGGTGATCCCTTTCTTGCTTTTTTTTTCTTTATTTGATATTTTCTATTAGAAACTAACACTGATGTTATTAATAAGACAGTTTATTGAAAAACAGAAAAGAAAAATTTAGAAAATTATTAGATTATCACAAAGTTCTTCGATGACGTTGCCCGAATCATCTCATCGTCGATCGTCCGAATCGAGATGTCGCACGTGTCTGAAAATTGAATAAGTTTATTATGTGAGAGCTGGCGCTAAATACGGCATCCCGGAGTTTTAAAAACTTTATTTCCACAATTAAATGGCGTAGAGTTTCATTTAATTTTAAAAAGTACATAAAAAAGTTTCCAAAACAGTTTAAAATAACTCTTTTTAAGCCGTAGAATGTCAAATAAGTCAAGGAAGACCGATAGTTGCATATAATTGCCACGGACTTCTTAGAATCATTTGAAATGGTACGCGGTTTAACTGGGCTTCTAACGTTTTCTATATTTTTAGGGAATATCGTTGTTAAAAATAAATATAGCTTTATTTTGTGTCATTCTTATTTCATTCAGTTCCTTTCTTCATAAGCATTTTTCCAAATTTTATCTGCGCAAAAAGCACCTAAATATTTCGCACCAGAACTCGGTCGCTCCAAGCCCTGTGGCTTTGAAAATTTTTGGGCTAGTTTCGTGCCAATCGGCTTTTTTTCCACTACGTACCGATTCGGATCCTAGGCCATTTTGAGAAATTTTCTCTTCCATGAAAGAAATCCTGGATCTATTTGAAAATAAAAGCCAAATGAAAAATCGGCTCAGTGAATATTGTTCTTCGTTTAATTTACTACATTTTTTAAAGTTGGTTCAAATCGGTGCGCTACCGGCTTTAGGAAATTTGTTAAAGGTATTGCAGTCGAGCAAAAAATAACGGATTTTCGCTTCCATTTTCAGTTTTCTGTACTTTTCTGGAAAATAAAGGTCTAACTAAAAAATCGGCTCGCTAATTATTTTTCTTCATTTAATTTGCTAAGTTGACACGATATTACGCAAACACCGCGTTGCAATTTTTTGTTTTCAACATATGTAATACAATTTTTTTTGCTCTTTTTTCGCAAATTTCAACAAGACTAAAACTTTTCAAAACATACCGATTGGCCAGATGAATTTGATTTTTTCCATAGCAGCCTGGCGTCTTTACCACCTGAAAATAATAACTATCTCAACAAAAAAACCCATAAAACGTACTTTACAAACTTCCTCGTTTTTCAGGCGGATTTTAACCTCCGCCGACCGCAAAATGTTGCCATTTTGATTCGTTTTTCCCCTGAAAACACAAAAAATTAATTAAAAATGAAAAATTATGATAAAAAACGGCAGAAAACCACGTAAAATTGAAGTTGTTTGACAAAAAAATATTGAAAAAAGTAAGCACCGCCCACTTTGCACTCTGCGGCACACAATTTTGCAATAATGCTGCGCGCCATTTGTTTCACGAAAACTGGGTAATACTGACTTTTTACGTTAATATTTTTGATGAATAATCAAAAAATGAGTATAAAATCACAAAATTTAGCATTAAAAAAAATTAATGTACATGTAATCGCTTTAAAATAGGCAGATTGAGCGATGTTAGCCTGCGCTGAACTCATTGTCAACGTCAATCCGCAGTACCCGATTGTCAACGTCATTAAAACGGCAACTTCAGTATTATAGGAGTTCAAGCCTGCTACGCTGACGTGTACTAAATATTGACACAGCATTTAAGAGAGTTGTTAAAAAAGGAACGCGATAAGGATAAGGCGATAAAGGCTCCCTTACCGGCTTGACTCTTTTATATAGCAGCGTAGAAATATTTTTTCTATAAAAACTATAATCGATGGAAAACACATATAATGGATTCGTGGCGGAGTGACATTTCACGTGAAACCGGGAGACGAAAAATCTCTTAATTTCTTCAGTTACTTCTTCATTTTTTCGAATATGCTCAGTACGGAGCGCTGCAAACTCGCTCCCTTCGCACAGTGGTGGACGCGGCCACGTTGGTGACGAGAGAGTGCAGAAAATTGAGAGAGCCGTGGCCGATGTTTTGCTCTGATTTCTCTAAACCTCACTTCAAATGCATACGAAATTAATTGTTCGATTGGAGCGAGTTATCAGCATTTTATACCGAGTATAAAAACGTAAAAAAAATTGTCCCTCCGCGATGAATTCATTATACAACCATTGCAAGAAGCCGGAATATCTACGTAATTGCTAATATATGCTGCATTTTTAATAAAGACTGCTACATTATTTTTGCAGGTACTGTAAGCTTCGTTACTGAAGCTGCACCTTTTTAAGAGAAAATACAGTGTTTATAGATGTGAATTATTCACAAGAAATGAATTACATTCAAGCGAACGAAACTCGTAGTTTTTTGAATGCCTTCATCTATTTGTTTGAATTTTGTGTAAATAATTTTGTTTTCAATGAACTTGCGACATGAGAACATGAAACTCCGCCCACTTATTTTTACGGTGTTTGCGGATTTTGGTTTTCATGATGCAAATTGTTTGAAAACCTAATAAACACTTCTCAAATCAGAACAAAACGTTTTCAACAAATATCAAAACAAACGAAACATTAATGAAACTTTTCTGCAACTTATCATGTCCAATTCTTACAATTAGAACAAAGTCTACTAAAAAAATCTTTGTACTCGTTATTATTCACATAAAACTAGGAAAAAATATTTATATACCTTCTTGAGACAGTTTACCATCCTCCGCCCACCCATTCGTCAGCTGGACGCTGGCGGGCCCGCCGCGGGCCCGTAGCGGGCCCGCCAGCGCATCACCACTGAATATCAGCATTTTCGATCAAAAACTCAACTAATTAGTGTCCTATGCGCATTTTTACTTCGTTTAAAATAACTATAATTCATTTATAAACCCATTGGAAACAAAAATTTTTTCACCTGTCAGTCACCTACCAAATATCATAGCCGCCGCGGGCCCGCCAGCGGCCAGCGAGAGCACCCAAGCGCTGGCGGGCCCGCTGCGGGCCCGTGGCGGGCCCGTAGCGTCTGCGGAGCCGCCGCGGGCCCGCGCGCGGTTCACCAGTGCGTACGCGGATGACTGGTGGTGTACCGTGGTGTAACGGAAACTTTGGAAAACTTTCCATTTAACTAGCGGAAATGCAATTTTTTTGGTATTATTGTGTTTTCAATCGAGTTGCAACATGAGACGAGAGAAAAAAGACATGTTTTCTCTGCTTCTCTTCGAATCGAACTGTGTTTGCGTGGTCGCGCGAAAAAAAGTGGGCGGAGTCACGCGTTCTCATGTCGCAAGTCGATTGAAAAAACAAAATTTTCTTGGATAAATATTTTTTGGGAAAAAAAATTTATTTGTCCTTAAAGAAATTTAAAAATAAAAAAAAACAAAAAAATGATAATTTTCCAACGTTTTTGTTGAAAATTAGAGATTTTTTGTCAATTCAGAGCATATCCCGGCTAAGTTCTTGTTCAAATAGAGGCATAACAAAATAAACAACCGAAAAAACATTTTTACACCACCGCTGCTCCCGGTGCAAGGTGCAGTTTGCGTACTGTAAACTTTTTTTGGTGGCCGTTAAAGAAATGACGCTCAAATTTTGCACTTTTTAATTATTTGTTGAATAGTCATTAAATTATGAAAACAATTTTTACTTCCTACCTCTCGTGTTAACGCGGTTTCGAGATTTCCGGTTTCGAGATGTCGCAGTTTCGAGATATCGCGGAACCGGTGCAGATGCCTACCTTTGTGCATTTGTATCCCGGATGGGTACAACTTTTGATGGGACATTTGTGCATCATCTGCATATGAACCATCTGAACATGTCGTCTTAGTCCACCACGTCTTCCAAACTTTGTTTTACAATATACACACTTCCATGCTCGTTGATCTGAAGAGCTGTGGTAGATGGCCTTGTGCTCGCAAAGTTGGTAAGGTGTTCGCTCGTTGGAGTTGCATTCGTCGCAAATGTACTGAAATTTCCGTATTAGGCAGTTCAAAAACCTTTGACCCTTTTCCAATTTTTTTTTCAGATTAAGTCTTATTCATCAGAGTCCATAACCTCTTGCTATCGCGTCCGAAGTTGAAAGAATCCGTAAAAAGGTAGAAGCTACCTCGAATCATAAATGTTACGAATCAGAACTGTGCTGTATCATAACTACAGTGCGTAACATAAGTATAAGCGCACCCCCAAAAATGCATGGTACTGCGTTTGCATGCAATCTGAAGACTCGGGACCTTGAAAATCGTAATTAGCATGCAAAATTACCCCAGGACTACATAGTCCAAGTTAATATTCACAACACTCTTGAAATGGGCCTGAAAAGTCTGAAAAAAGTACTCCTGCAACCGTAACATAAGTATAAGCGCACCCCACATAACATCGGAAAAACTCAAGAAAAACACAAGTTGATAATTAGTAGCTGTACCATATAAGTTTATAACTCCATAATCACGGTTGGACATAGAATTAGATACGCCTGGGATGTCTTAGTCAGTGTTGTTTTTGAATTCCTGCTCCAGGATACTCTACACACGAAGAATGGCGACCTCGAGTACAGCAATCGGCTAGAATGGTTTTTCTTGGTTGTGAAATCGACGAAGACCAGTCCCTAGATGTTATCCAATAGGTTCTAGTCCAGAAAGCATCCTGGACAAGTGAAAACATCGCGGTTTTTAATCTTGAGCCAGCCCACTGGCATACGTGGATGCGTTATCTTGTTGGAAGATGAGGCCATATCGACGGAGGAACAAGACGAGTTGCTGTTTTGGGATGTTCTGACATGAATTCATGTTGAGTAGCTTTTATACAAGTGTTATTATTAGTAAATCAGAAGACTAAAAACACCGGACACCATTATGCCTCTTCCTCCAAATCTTACGTTTTGAGAAATCGAATGGATCCTAGAAGAGATCGTGCCAATCGTATTCGTAACTACCCGCGTTGTTTGAATTTAACTTTTTCAATCAGAAAAACATTGTTGGAACAAATAAAGTTTGGTTTGAGAGTTTTAGTACCAAACAGTTACTGAATTCAAATTTAAGTCAAAACCACAAATTTTTTGATCGTTGGTGAATTGCGGCGTTGGTCTCAATACAGCTCATTTGATATTGGGATCACTTTTTCCTGTTTTGCGATACGTTTGCTTGTAAACTAAAGCGTTTAGTTCTCATTTGGTGTCGTATCACGTCTTCAGAGAGCATGAAACTTGTCGACTGATGTTGGTTTTTTTCTGACAGACGGCTTTGGCGGCACCCCAAACTTTTCGTAAAGGTTCTGATTTCTCATATAATAGTTATTGCACGTCGTGGAATGATTCTGCAGCTTTACAATTACTCAGTTCGACGATCTGGCCGTGTTGAAAGCTTGGATTTGCGTTTTCTCGGTGTTTGACTGATTTGTGCAACTTGGCATGATTGAATGATCTTTTTCGGTTTTGTTTTTACTGTGAGGAAGTTCTTTGTTAAATTCTGAAGGTACGTGACAACACTCATTACCTGTTTTCAAAAAAATTTTGAGTTTTTTCATCTGTTTTGGTAAGTGCGCTTATACTTATGTTACGGTTGCAGGAGTACTTTTTTCAGACTTTTCAGGCCCATTTCAAGAGTGTTGTGAATATTAACTTGGACAATGTAGTTCTGGGGTAATTTTGCATGCTGATTACGATTTTCAAGGTCCCGAGTCTTCAGATTGCATGCAAACGCAGTACCATGCATTTTTGGGGGTGCGCTTATACTTATGTTACGCACTGTACTTCCAATCAGAACTGTTCCAGATAAGAACCGCTCTCTTTCAGAACGTTTACGTATCGAAATTGTTGTATAAAAATGGCTCTGGGACGTTTCGAAACTGGGACATTTCGAAACTTGTCATTTCGAAACTGGGACGTTTCGAAACTTTAGTACTTTTTTAGTGGTAAATTATTCGGTAAATTTTGAAATATTCTCCGTATACGGTATACCGGTAAAAGATTCGACAACTACTTTATCTCCTTGGCCGAAATTTGTCAATAGTGCAGTGCGAACACGGCACCGAAAAATAGTACTAAAGTTTCGAAACGTCCCAGTCTCGAAGTGAAAAGTTTTGAAATATACTAGTTTCAAAACGTCCCAGAGCCAGTTGTGTAGCTAATACTCATCGAAAACGGCTAATAGCCATGGAAAACTGCTATTGTGTTTAATCGACTTGCGACATGAAAACGCAAGTCTGCAATCACCGTTCTGTCTGCGTCTCTTCAAATATCACTGTGTTCGCATGGTCGCGCACAAATAAGTGGGCGGAGTCTCACGTTCTCATTTCGCAAGTCGATTGAAAACACAATGCCATTGAAAAAGAATACACAATTTTTGTAGACGTCACTTTACGGTTCTCATTTTTTTAGGAAGATTATACTGTAACGGACAATAAAATAAAAAAAAATATTTTTTCTTACCTGTCCGTCGGGAGGTAGAATAAGATCTTCGGGCGATGATGACGGTTGGGGTTTCTGAAAGCGAAACGTTTTGTTTTTTTTTTCGAAATGAGTGTACTTTTAATCAGCTCAATGAAAGGAGTAAAGTCTATTTTTTAACCTTTTTTTCTTCTAATTTTAATTTATTCTTTGAGTGTTTTGACAATTTTCAGGCAGATATTTATTTTTAGAACGACAATTGCTCAAAATAAAAACCAAAAGTGCATGAAAAAATAACTTTCCCGTTGAAGTGTTCTAGCTGGAACTTGTTGGAAAAAAAAAAGAAAACATAGTTTCTAAATGCGGAAATTACTGGAAAACTTTTTCAAATGTTATGACAAATCTCCATGAAAATGACTTGTTTTCTAATTGTGAGCAAGAGTCAAAAATTTTGGTGTGTATAGACTAGAAACTAAAATCGTAATCTCCTCCATCCAAGCTCCGCCCTTTTTTAAATAGACTATTTCTTTGGTTCCATCATTCTTCGAAATTACCGCTTTCTCGCGAGGAATATCGTCACGAATTTGGACACGGTTGAATGAGGGCGACCGTAATCCGTTCAAAGAGAGAGTGAGAGAGAGAGAGAGAGAGTGAACACTAACAACAACAAAAAAACAAAGTCCGATACTCTTCGCGAGAAAGTGGTCATCTTAAAGGATGGTGGATGCAGCGATGATCAGACGAGAGTAATAAATATTCGAAAAAAGAAGAAATTAAACGAAAGTGGGCAGACTAGAAAAGCTGGAATACGGTCGTTATACCGAACATCCACGGCGATGGGGGCCGCCCCGTTGTCTATAAAAAGTTCTATGAAAAGGCAGATAACGATTGAGAATTGAGCTGATCCCAGTAATTTTTTGAAAACAAAAGTACAAAAATCCATGCCAACCTTTTCCTGTGCATTGTCAATAATCTCTGCCATCAACAAACTCATGCTCTTCCGTTCGTTTCGCTTCTTAATCCGCTGAATTCGATACTCTAAATTTGTCAACTTTTTCCCATACTCTTCTTTGGTGAACAAAAAGTTGGGCGGCGGATTGAACGCTTTAGGCGGAGAAGCCATTGAACCTGCAAAAAGTAGAAAAATGGCAAAAAACGTTAAAATTTTGAATAAAAAAGTGAGCACCTGAAAGTGTATATGTGCGCTTTTGAGGGCCGATAAAAAAACAGAGCAACGACCGCCTTTTCGCGTTGCCATGGAGAGATCCGCAGGGCTCAAAGCTGCCTCTTTTCGTATGTGTGTGTGTTTTTTTTATCTTTTTATCACTTCAGTCGGTGTGAGCCACGATTTATACTCTTGAGACTCCCTATCAGTTGAGGTAGAAGAGAAGAGTGAAGGGAAGCAGCGATGGTCACAACTATATATGTACATATACATACGAACTGGTCTCAGGGAACATGCCTGAAAAAAATAAAGGAAATTATGTTGAAACTGAAAGTTTGGCCACCCACCAAAAAAAAGTTATCCAGATTATCAGGAATGTCTTGTTTTTTCAATGCCGGATTTTCTGAATCCTGAAGCATGCCCGCTACGAAATTCGTGCCGCAGACTTTCGAAATAGCGGAGTTTTTTACAGCTCAGAAAATTTTTGGCTAATAGTCATTGAAAACGGCTAATAGCCACCGATTCGGGGCATGTGCCATATGTATTTGGCACATGCCCCATATTCGATGGCTATTAGCCGTTTTCGATGGCTATTAGCCGTTTCCATCGGCTATCATTTTCAAATTTTTTCCTATTTCAAATTTCGGACATATTGTGTCTGGAAAAGTCGCAAAATCGTTGAGTAAGCGCGAAGATTGTTTCCCTTAATTGTTGCATGCAAACATTTTACAGCTGCGGTGCCAAAAGACAAATTTTTTATAGATGGCGTCATTACTCAATAATGGCTAATAGCCCTTTTCGACGGCTAAAAGCCATATTCGCTCGCGGAAATGGCTAATAGCCAAATTCGGCGGCTAGTGGCCATTATCGCCCGCTATTAGCCTTTTCGGCGGCTATTAGCCATTTTCAGTGGCTATTAGCCACCTAGATGCCTATTCTCGCCATATCGCGCCAAAAATTTCCTGAGAGGTTTTCACTCCCTCTTCTTTTTTCTCTGATTATCACTCGAGTGCACTCTCTATTACTTTTGCAAATGGAGCGACCTCGCACTGATTTACCAACAAAAATCGCGAGAAAATCGATAAATTTCGGTTGGAATGAACAGAAAACAAAATGCGCGGCCTTTGCAAAAGCTTGCGAAAAGGGCTGTGGTCATTGCTCATTTTTATTTGACTCGTGAAGGCGCGCGTCTTTAGTATTTTTTTTGACACGGCAAATTATTTTTTTAATTTTTTTTCTTCTCATTTTTGCACAATTTCACACTGAAATTTGCAATTTTTAAAGCGTATTTTGAAATCTTCAAGTTCGCGGCAACAAAATATGCAAACGCGCTCCGTCGCACCAATTGGAACATTTTCAAATTTTGTTTTTTTTTCTATTTTTTTAAATCATTTTTTTCTCTTTTTTTTTTTTAATTTTTTTGCATTTTTAAATTAATGGGGTTATTATTCACAGAACCAATTAATCCAAAATTCTGAGAATAGTCCGACGAATCTGAAATTTTGGAAAATCATGTCAAAAATACACCGGGGCATGTGCAAAAAATTTCAAACCAAAATAATGATTTTGAAATTTTTCAGAAAAAATCGATATGTTGGTCTGAAATTTTCTTCACATGTCCGGGAGTATTTTTGGTATTATGTACCTAAATTCCAGAGTGATCGGAGCATTTTCCGAATTTCGCCAATTTTTTTTGCATATTTTGCTGGTTTCCGTGAACAACCCCATATGAGATAAGAACGCACGCTGACGTATATCGACAGCACTAAGCGAGAGGTGAGTAAATGCGCTCCACTGAATGGCGCGAATTTGAAATTTTCTACTGTCGTGCACCGTTATTTTTCTCTCTGCGCATTGGTTTTTTTCTATCCCGTCTCCGTTTTCACTACTTCCGTTCAAAAATTAACAAAACAATTTTAATTTGGGGCAGATGGAGTTGGGGGCCACTCAAGAACATTTTTTTGTTTCGTTGTTATTGGCGATTTTGCATTGCTTTTGATTTTTTGATATATTTATCTCATTCAGAATTTATTTTCGTCCGGAAAGTTCAGCGGCAATGCGCTGGAAGCATGTGTGATAATTTTCAAATATGCGACCGGAGGGAGCTGGGCAGAAGCTAGCTTTGATCCTTGTGAGTGTTTAATCGGCTCCCGGGAACATTTTCTCACCTTTTTTGCTCACCTTTAGACTTTAAATCCCAAAAAATCTCGTCACAAAGCATGATTTCACCCAGCTCGCTCCGGTCGCCAAATTGAAGTGTCACACATGCTTCCGGAGCGTTGCCGCTAAACTTTCCGTGAATCGATAAATGCTTAGAAACTCATATTCAAAATGACAAAAAAAGCAAAAAAAAATTATTTTTGCAAAAAATTAATAATTCCGGGAGACAAGGAAGAATTCGAAGCGCAGAGAGAATAATAACGGTGCACGACAGTGGAAGATTTCAAATTCGCGCCATTCAATGGAGCGCATTTACTCACCTCTCGCTTAGTGCTGTCGATATACGTCAGCGTTAAGAACGCGTTTAAATTTTTAAAGGGAAATGAAACAAGATACAGCTGACGCGGACGAAGCACTTCCTCATAATTACAAAGATTTTCCCGATGGAAGTCTACTCCGAGTGGTTTTTCACAATTTTTTGTGAGTTTTTCTTTTTTTTAATTGAATATGAGTATATCAAGCTTGCCAAGAGATTGCAAGAAAACACTGAAAGTGCTTCAAAATATACCTCTGAATATGCCAAACGTCTTACAGAACTTATGAGCACACATCTTTCCTGCCCACCGCCAATCTCAACATGATTCTGGGCCATAATGGAAGTGGAAAAAGCTCAATTATTTGTGGAATCTGTCTGGCTTGCGGTGGAAGTCCAAAATCGCTGGGAAGATCGGAAAAGCTCACCGAATACATTCGTCACGGATGCACAGAAGGATACGTGGAAATCGCAATGTAAATTTTTGACGAATTTTGATTAGAATTCTTAAAATTTGCAATTTTCAGAGCCGACGCCGTCAAAGGGCCGCAGAGTATTCGACTGACTATCCGAGTTGGAAAAGCTCCCGAATATCGTTTGAATAACTCGCATACAACTCAGCACGAACTTGTTAAACTGAGAAAAGAATACAATATTCAGGTTATTATTATTTGAAATTCAAGCGATACTGATTTGGAAAAAAAATTCACAATTTTACTTTACTTTACTTTCAGATCGACAATCCATGCGCTTTCCTGGCCCAAGACAAGGTGAAAAGTTTTTCCGAACAGTCTGCTATTGAATTGTTGCGAAATACCGAAAAAGCGGCATCAGAATCACTCAACAACCAGCACGAAAAACTCATCGAGCAACGTCAAGACTCCTCAACAATTGAAGAGAAATGCACGACTTCTGAAAAGAATATAAAGCAATTAGAGTCGGAAATTCAAAAACTTCAGCCATTTGTGGAAAACTATCGGAAAAAATTGGCACTTCAATCGAAACTTCGTCTCCTTGAAAAGAAGCTGAAAATGTTAGAATTCGAAGCGGCTGATAAAGAATATCAAGAAGAGTTGAAAAGGATGGACGAAGCGATGGTAGAGTATCGAGAAGTGGAAGCTCAGATTCAAACGTGTAGCGAAAGTATCAAAATTTTTGACGATAGAATTCGACACGAGAAGTCACATGTTGCGAGATTGGTGAGTCTTTTTATACATAGACTTCAGTGGTTTATGAAACTTCTCTCCATTTTGGTTTCGTTTCTATTTTTGAAATATTTAAATAAATAAGAAAATAATTGGGGCAAGGGGTGGGACAAAAAAAATTTCCACAAAAAAATTCCAAAAAAAAAAACGTATTTCTGCCAGTTAAAAATAAATTTTTCAAGTTTTTGTGGAAAATTAGAGGTTTTTGTCAATTCGGAGAATATACCGACTAAGTTTTTCCCAAAAACCGGGCCTTTTTTTCGCCTCCGTGGCTCTAAAAAAATTTGTTTCGCTTGCGGCGCATCATCAAAAAAAAAAAAATTTTTGGATCTCACTTTCACCATCGAAAAAAAAATCAAAAAATGTTTGCCTCATCCAAAAAAAAACCCCGAAAAAACAAAAAAAAATTTGTTTTTTTGGTCCCACCCCTGATTGGGGCCCATGGTATTTACGAGTTCATAGTTAGTTGCCGCCAGGCTTGTTCGGAAAATCGGAAAAAGAATTTTTTTTTCCGAAATAATTTTTCGGAAAATCGGATATCCGACATTTTTTCCGATTTTCGAAACTAAAACTGCGTTTTTTTTTAAATTTTGTATTTTCCGAATGAGATTCTTAACAATTGGTTCATCTTTTTTCTTTGAAAAAATACGAACATCAAAAAATTAACAAAAAATGCAGTTTTAAGAAGTTCCTGGTACTTAGAAGCGGCACCTAAAAGAACTGCACTTTCCCGATCATTTTCGAAAAATTTTCCGAAAAAAGTCGGAAAATCGGAATATCCGTTTTCCGACTCCGACCAAGCCTGGATGGGGCAAAAAAATATTCAACAAAAACGTTTTTTTTGTCTTATTCCTGATTGCAATATTTAGAGCCGCAACGCCGATGAACTGCTCACCAAAGTACACCAATGCGTGGATAAAAAGCGCATGGAAAATGTCCTCGAGCGTGCAAAAATGAAGTTGGAATCAGCGAAATCCGCTTTCGAACGTCACGACAGAGATCTGGCGCAGGCTAAGAAATCTATCGAAGTAGCGAAATCAAAGCTAGAAGAGGCGGATGAAGACGTTGTTGGATATGAGACTTTTAACGAAACGCTCAAGAAAGCGGAACATCGGTTTGGACAACAAGAACAGGAAAATCGCCAAGAGGAAGACGCGATTCAGAGAACATCGTATGATGTTAAGAAATTGGAAAGAGGTACATATTTGTGCAATAAGACCAAGTTTTCTGCAACTTTCAATATTTTTAGAAAAACAAGACAAAGAATCGGAATCACGAAACAATTTCAATGATCGATTTCGTGCACTTCAAAGTTTCAGTTCGGACGCCGCGAAAGCATACCGTTTCTATCAGCAAAATAGACAACAGTTCCGCGGAGATATCTATGTGCCAATATTAGATGTACGTATATTTTTTTTTCGGAAACTGGTGTTTTTGGATTCGATTCGGTTTTTTTTTGTTCGAAGATTTAAAGGGGGTGCCAACTTTCTGGGGAAAGTGGCTTAAAATATACTCTTGGGTAGGGGATTTACGAATATCACATTGAAATCGAACGAAAAAATTCTCTGATTTTTTATGATTTTTACAAAAGAAAATAGAAGACCACGAGGAGTACACGAAAATCGTGGCCGTGGACTAGGAAACCCGCGGCTTCTAGAAAGATCCATTTTCACCAGAAATATTTATTTTTCGTGCAATTTTCCTCGTTTTTATTATCGATTTTCGATAAAACATGCTCTAATCGCTTATTAAAATTTTAGATAATCGCGAAAACACATTTTAGTCATAAACATCGAAAAATCGATATTCGCCTTTCGTTCGATTCTTCGTTTTAAATAATTTCTTGTGAACATTTATTGTTCAAATATAAACGTTACAGATAAAAGGGTGAACTTAATGCGGAATTGAGCAGGAAAACGGGCAAACATGAAAGGCATGAGAAATTTTGTTCCGAATTGGTTTTATTGTTAATTTTTTTATTAACACGCGTTATTTTGGTACCTGAAAACACGAAATGATGTTTGTACATTATTTCCCAAAGATTAATGCAAAAAAATGCGAGAAAGACGAGAGAAAAATGTTGAAAAAGAAAATGGCGTTTGAATTTCGCGCCAAATCGTGTTCTCCCCGTGGTCTTCTATTTTTTTTGTAAAATTCTCCAAAAATCAGAAAAATTTTTTCGTTCCATTTCGATGTGGTATTCGTAAATCCCCCACCCTAGAGTATATTTTAAGCCACTTTCCCCAGAAAGTTGGCACCCCCTTTAAATACGCGTATGTGGCTTTCTTTTCAATTTTGAGGTTTATCTATTCAATATTCTTACCAGTTTCGCGCGGGAATGCTAAGGTCACAACCACCGAAATTCTGCAAACACCAAAGTTATTTTTAGAAATGAAAAAGCCACGTGTGGCCACACCCACTCAGTTTTTTCATTGCGTTCAGTTGAAAAAGCTGACAATGGAAGTCTTTTCACAAACCATATTTCCAACTTCTTCACATCATACGATGTTCTCTGAATCGCGTCTTCCTCTTGACGATTTTCATATGGTTTGTGAAAAGACTTCCACGGAGCCGGAACTTTGGAGCAATTTTTTAAGCTTTATTTTGAAATTGGGCAGCTAAATTTATAGGTTCCTTTAGCCCCAAGTTTCAGAGAATTCCAATATGGTTTGTGAAAAGACTTCCCTTGTCAGCTTTTTCAACTGAACGCAATGAAAAAACTAAGTGGGTGTGGCCACACGTGGCTTTTTCATTTCTAAAAATAACGGTGGTGTTTGCAGAATTTTCACGTGATTTTTCGCGGCACGAAAATTGAATCGATAAATAAGAAAATGTTAAAAATCAAAAAAATTACAATATTAAATCAGAAAACAAGTAAACGAACACACAATTTCCAGATGGTACTGAAATACGAAGAATCATCCAAAGCTCTTGAAAACTCTGTGGGAGTTCGTGATCGTTGCATGTTTGTGTGCCAGTTCAAAGAGGACGAGCGTAAAATCAACGGAAAAGACAATTCGTGGCGCATCAACACGTCAGTAGTCTCCAAAGAGCAAATCAGACTTGACGACATTGAAACAAGTCTTCCGGATGAACTAAAGCGAATGGGATTTAAATTCATGGTGTCCGAATGTTTCGATGCGCCGTCTTCACTAAAACAATACTTGTGCAATGTCGCCGGTTTGTCCAGAATTCCATACGGAACAGCTGATGTGGAACGGAGAATTGCGGAAGTGTCGAACGAGTTGGCACAGACCAGATATCAAGTTTTCATGACCAATGGATTGAGAGTTAGTTGGCAGAGAGCAGAGCTCGTTTAGTCTATTTTTTCTGATTTCAGTGTCAAGCGACGACTTCTAGATATTCTGGAGAGGTCATTCAAACACAATCTGTAATGCGCGATCCGTACACTTGGAGAGATTCTTGCTTTAGAAAATCACCGTACTCTAGAAAAGATGAAACCGATCAAATTCAGATGAAAATCGACGATCTGGTAAGTGGAAAAAAGTTGTATTGTTCATAAGATGTTACTTCATTTCTAGAGAGCCAAACTAGATGAACGTGCCGAGGCGCTTCGCCAGAAGCGATTTGCAATTCAACGAGATCGAGATGTTCTTCGCAGCGAACAAGTGCATTGGAAGTCGAAAAAACAGGTGCAGGTTAAATGGCAAATGGAACTGAAACAAGAACAGGGAAAGTTGCGGCAGTTGGAGAAAGAGAATATAGATATCAGTAAGGCCGAGACAGAATATGCACATGCAGCGAAATCTGCGTCGGATCAGACGAAAAAGATGTTCAAGGAGGCTGCGAAGTATCAGGTTAATCAATTATGTGTGAAAACAAAATAATTGCAACGCGGTTTTTGCGTACTTTTAAAATTCAAACAAAAATGGGTATAGTGGATTCGTGGCGGAGTGACAATTTTTTTCACGTTTTTACTCGAAAAATGAAGAAATAACTGAAGAAATTAAGAGATTTTTCGTCTCCCAGTTTCACGTGAATTGTCACTCCGCCACGAATCCATTATACATTCCTCTTCATTTTCGTTTGAATTTTCAAAGTACGCAAACACCGCGTTGCAATTTTTTCGCAATATATTTGTTCTATCGAAATCTGAGTCTGATTTTCCGAATTTCCAGACCGAATGCATTGCTCTGTACCACGAAATGGCGCGTCGTGCTGTCATTGATATGCTTGCTCGCCACAGAATTTCTAAAATCACCGTGGAATTGGATTCTCATCGTGAAAAACTCGATGATTTGAAAGACGTAAAACGGAATGCCGAAATAACGTTAAAATCAGCATTAAATGTGAAAAAAGCTGCCTCTGAAGCCCTTACAAAGGTTTGCTCGTTGAAACATTTGGACGAAAATCGAATGGAATCGGGAGAGAAGAGAATATTTGAGAAAATAAACAAACTATTTACTGAATCCGAAATTCCTGATGATCTTGATGCGGTCCATCATGAAATTAATGCTGAAAAGACGCGTCTTCTACTCGCCGAAGAATCCGGAGAGGACGGTTCTATTGAGCACGAACAGAATCAGGAACGATTCAGAAATGAACTCGTGGACGAGCAGAACAAATACGAAAAACTGGTCGACAATCGTCAATGTCTTCATGATCAACTGGGTAATGACATTGACACGTGGCGGAATGAGGTGGAAGAGATGATTGAGAAGATCAATGAGAACTATGTGCAGTACTTTGGAAAGTTGGGATGTCGCGGAGAAGTCAGTTTGGAAGTGCCCGAGAATTCATTAGATATCGAAAAGTACGGAATTATGATCACGGTGTGCTTCCGATCAGGAGAAAAGATGAAACGATTGGATAATAAGGTGCAATCCGGTGGTGAACGAAGTGTGGCTACAATGCTCTATCTGCTAGCTCTTCAACAACTTTGCCCGGTTCCTTTCCGCTGCATTGACGAAATCAATCAGGGAATGGATCCGACGAATGAGCGAAAAGTGTTTGATATCATGGTCGGTCTTTGGAATGGAAACGATGGAGCTCTCACCAAAACACAATATTTCTTGTTTGTTTTTTTATTTTTCGGAAAATGTGTATTTAAAATGCCATTTTAGATTGTCTCCAAAGCTTCTTCACGGTTTGGACATGCGTGAAAATGTGAATATTGTCATGGTGAACAGCACACTTGTGGATTTCCATGGAAAGGTTTGTGACATGGAAAGGAAATTCTATAGATCTACTATAAACAATCTATAGATTTTTGTGCTTTGACATTAGGGGTGTGGCAAAAAAATTTTTTTTTTCGCGGATCTATTGTGTTTTCAATCGACTTGCGACATGAGAACGCGAGACTCCGCCCACTTATTTGTGCGCTACCTGTCTGCATCTCTTCAAATATCACTGTGTTCCCGTGGTCGCGCACAAAAAAAGTGGGCGGTGTCTCGCGTTCTCATGTCGCAAGTCGATTGAAAACACAATAATACAAAAAATTAAATTTTTGTTCCACTCAAAAAAAAGCCTCACACCCTACTCACGTTCGGTCTTTTTGTGTAGTCTTTATAGATCTATTGCGTTTCACCATCATTTTGGCTGATTACTTGAAAGCATTGGTGGGACAAATATATTGTTTTGGGCCTCAAAAAAATCCAGACATTTTTTTTCAAAAACAGGCTTTTTTTTGCGCCTCCGCAGCTCTACAAAACAATATTCGTTTAATTTAAAACAAAAAATTTTTTGGGACTCTGGGACGTTTCGAAACTTTTGAATTTTTGCGGCATACTAGTGAATTCAAACTCAAAAAAAATAAAAATTACTGATAAAAACGAAAAATAATTACCAAATGCCCGCGTGTTTTGGTGTCAATTGGCGAAAAAACATACTCAAAAATGCAAAAAAGTTTCGAAACGTCCCAGAGCCTTTTTTGGTCCTACCACTTCTTGAAATCATCTTTAATTTACAGAACTTTGACACTCAAGCAAAACTCAACGCGTCGCTGGCTCATCTGGAAATCAATGCATAAGTCTAAATACAATTTTATAAAATTCTCAAAAAGTTTATCAAGAGCATTACGGTAATTAGATAACGATAATGATACTCAACTGTATTTTTTTCTTTTCTGAATTTGTCCATAACAATCGATAAAAAATATAAAATGAACAAATTTTAATTAGATTTTCTCTTCCGTCCAATCCCATCTTTACGATTGCAAATATCTTTCAAAATTGCCACTTTATCTTCTGAAACATCTGGAAAAGTTTCAAAAATTTGTGTTGTAATTGAATTTCGAGAAGTTCTCACTTGCCGTTTCGCCATGAAAACCCACTAAATGTGTTTGCATATTGTGTCGAAGAGTGAAGGAAATTTCGCAAATGTCGCACACAAACTGCAAAAAAAGCTGGGGATATCAGGTGCATATTGTGAAACCAAAAAATGGGACACGGTGTTTGCGTACTTTTGACAAAAAAAAGAAGTTATATTCATTTTCTATGCTGTATGTGAATTTTTTGTTTGAATTTCAAAAGTACCGAGACCCTGACAATACCGGGGAAAACTCGACCCAACTCAGCAATTGAGTCAAGCTTCAGATGAATCTCATGTGTTGAATTTGGTCCAGATAAGTAAGGGACATTACATGGTTTGCACAAAACGGCGAGTGCAATTATTTGAAATGAGATTCCACGACGGGTAAGCCGTCATTTATGAATGTTAAGGTTTTTCCCCTGTTGCAACGGGTTTTCCTTAATAATAAACGACGCGTAAGAAACCAAATTGGTTTGTTGTTTTTAACCTCACCGTTGTCCGCTAATCACCGGGCAGCAGCCCGACGGATGGCTACAAAAATCGATGCAAAAATTTTCCTCGCTTTTTGACATTTTTTACGAGAAGTCACGGTGTCCAGGATTTGAAATGTGGGCGGAGCCTAATTTGCTGGCGCGCCAGCAAACTTGCATGGCACACTTTTGGTTCGACTCTCGCATTTTTTATTGATTTTATTATTTTTCTTTTATGGACCTATTCAAAGTACTGTATACTCGGTATAAAATGCTGAAAACTCGCTCCAAACGAACAAAAAATTTCGCATGCATTTGGAGTGAGGTTTAGAGAAATCAGAGCGAAACATCGGCCACGGCTCTCTCAATTTTCTGCACTCTCTCGTCGCCAACGTGGCCGCGTCCACCACTGTGCGAAGGGAGCGCGTCTGCAGCGCTCCGTACTGAGAATAGAAAAACGGAAAAAATGACAAAAAAACTGGGAGAAAACTCGGAAAATGGTCCGATTGGTCTGAAACTTTGGGAGAAACGGTAAAAAATGCTTCCGGACTTTCTCAGAAAATTTTGGACCGAAATATCGATTTAAAAAAATATTGATTTTTTTCTGAAAATTTTCTAAAATCGATATTTCGGTCCAAAATTTTCTGAGAAAATCCGGAAGCATTTTTTACCGTTTCTCCCAAAATTTCAGACCAATCGGAGCATTTTCCGAGTTTTCTCCCAGTTTTTTGTCATTTTTTCCGATTTTCTACAGTACTTTGAATAGGTCCATTAGTAAAACCTGTTTTTCTTTGTAAAATGTATGTAATGTATCTTTTAATACTATAAAATTGCCCAAACTTCGATTTTCGTAAAGATTTATCCTACAAAAACACCGAAAAAAACTCAAAACAATTACAGGGTGGCCGATAAGTATAGGACGTTTTGAAAGTGCTCCCATTTTTTCAATTTGAGGATTTTTCGAGAACAACCTTTATTAAACAACAAAAAATAAGCAGAAAATTTGATTTTACAAGAGAATTTCGAAGTTGGATCCACGAGCTTTGACACAGGCTCTCAAACGTTTCTTCACCGAATTGACAGTGCGCCGCAGGTATCCGTCGTCGATCGAAGCCCATGCTACCTCGAGAGCGGCCTTCAAGTCATCGACAGTAGCAAAAACTTTTCCCGCGATCTTCCCTTCCAACATGCCCCAAACGCTGAAATCCATCGGATTGAGATCCGGGCTGGAAGCAGGCCACAAGTTCTTGTCCAGGAATCCAGGGAAATGCGCCTCCAAGACGGCCAATGTCGATCTCGAGCCATGGGACGGTGCCCAGTCTTGTTGAAGGATAAATGGACCACCAGCAAAGTGCCGTCGAAGAATTCGATCCGTCGAAGACGAAATTTGAAGGCGTCGAGCGATCTCAGCACTTCCGAGGCCTCTCTTGAACAAGAGTTCAATGGAAGGACGATGAGGAGAACTTTTCATAGCTCGGCGATATGGAGAAGTGAGAACAAATGACTGAGAAGCTTACTTATATAGTCTCTGGACTTTCGAAAAGTTTCGAAATTTTTCGAAAATATCCCTTGGCACCGTGCCAGGGAACGCTGAAAGCGAGCGTCCTATACTTATCGGCCACCCTGTATTTCGAAACGATGGCTGAACCAAATTCGACGTTCGATTTCTAAAGACCTCAGCTATAATTCCGTTGGAGCACACGTGGGAAAAAAGTAAGAATTTATGCATTTTTTTTTCCCGAAAAACATAAAAAAAAATGCGTCAAAATTTGAATTTCGCGCGAAAAATGCAGTGGGGCGCGTTTGCTTGGCTCCGCCCACTTTTCAAAACCTGGACACCGTGGAAGTGAACCAATCCGTGTCGCTATTTTTTGTCTTCATAATATTGCGGAATAGAACTGCCTGAAATAGAGCTGTACTGAAAACTACGGTACTTTTAGAGATGTTCTAGCTTTTCTGTGTCAGTACAGCTCTGTTTTTTACAGTTCTATACCGTAATAGCACCCATACTCACCAATTTCTGTGACTGATCGCACTTTTTGCCCCTTGTGTATGGCTGCGAGATGGTTTTGATTGCCTGAAAACAAAGAAAAAATATTTGTTTTTAAATCAAAATCAAAAATACCCTACATTTTTGTGAACCTTTGTATAGTACGATCTCAGGTTGGCCCGTTTTGGCTCTTTTTCTTTTTTCGGCGGTTTTTCAGCTTTGACGGGTTTTTCGCTTTTCTGAAATAGTGAAAAATGAAACTTTTTATAAAATGGAATCGAAATAAAATCTCACCTTTTCCCGTTTTGTATACTTTCTTTTCACCAATTTAGGCATCTGCTTTGGTGGTGAAATCGAAATTGGTTGGGGCGTTGCTTCTTCTTTCTCGGATTTTTCACATTTTTCAAAATAAAAATTCGCAGAAGTTGGTGTGGTGGAAGCGGTTGGTGGGAGGAAGAATTTTCCGTTAGAGTCTGCAAATTTTGAATTTATTTTTCAAAAATAAAAAATTAAAGAGGGACTAAAAAATTATTGGAAAAAATTGTGTTCACTTGTTTAAAAATCAAATAATTATTCTATTTTCGGCAAAAGTGTATTTTTCAAACGTTTTCCGCCCAAAAACAAACACTCACACTGAACATTAGTTTGCACATTGATCAATTCCTTTTCCTCGACAATTTGAAACTCGTCATTGAAAAAACTGCCGACGGACACGTCATTCCAGAAGACGTTGTGAGAATTGTCGTGAAGGTGACAGCCGTGGAATGCTGTATTTAAAATTAATTCATAATTATTTTCAGCCTTTTTCTTTAATTACTCACCTTCCGTACACCAAAAACAAATATCTTTTCCAATCATTTTTACAGCCATTTCCACGCAAAACTCGTTTTTTTTCTTCAAAAACTTCCAAGCGTGGAGTTTGACGCGTGGCTGGCATTTCACGTGACGTGTATTATTCAAATTGCGTGGGAATCCAGTTAAAATTTCGATAAATTTTATTTATACGGAAAATCAATTATTATGGAACATGACAATTAACATGAAGTTTGGGATAAAAACAATTCCTAGACAGAGCAAAAAAAAAGTGAAATTTCAGTGTAAATGAGCGGCAGTGAGAAGAAAAATGAGAAAATCCCGTGGAAAAAAGTGAAGAAAATGCTGCAGAAGAGGAGATACATATAACAATTTGAGACGATAAATAAAAAATAAATCAAAATTTCGAGCAATTATTAAACAATTATTTTGCGGAGAAAAATAGAATGGGACAAATGAAAATTATCAACCATCAATGTTGAATTGGCGGAGACTTCCGCTCATTGCCGCGCGGAAAGAACTTCTCGATGCGACGCGATCCATTAGTGAATTTTCATGGGCGGATCCGCTTCCCTGGGATGATGGCTTTCGTGGAAGCTCGACGTATCTGAAATTTATCTTCTCATTTTTTTATGATGCTCCATTGAACTTTTATTCGTTGCTCACAAATCATAGATTATGAAATATTCGCCAAGGAGTTACACTTCGCGATAAATTGTGCGGCAAGTCTCAATTTCTTGGCATTTTTTCATTGTTTCCTTTGTATATTTACATGTATTCTGTTCCGCAAAGTGTCATAACGTGGCAAATACTCAATTTAACTTTTCGTCTCAACTGAACTGCCCGGTAAATATAGTCGGCGAATACATCATCAACCTCGCTCTACTGCAAAATTCCTGTAAAACAGTGTTGCACTTGTAAGATTAACTCGAATTCTAGTTTTTATACTTCTTTTTAACGGAAAATGACGTATCCACGTCGAATTGCGGGTAAAATCTGATTTTTCGCTTCAAAACAGACACACTACACTGTTGAAAATTGAAAAGTGCCGTAGAGCGAGGCTGATGATGCATTCGCCGAGTATAACACGGCGTGCTGGAGACTACGTTTTTAAAATTATTTTGGAAATAAAATTTCAGAGGTTATCTATCTCTCTCAAGTCTCTGCGTCTCTAGTTTTACGCGCACTTAGCAAAACTTGGCAGAATGATACTATCGAGACGCAGAGAAATGCGACAGAGCGCGTTTGCCTTTACTTAGATTCTAACATGCCGTGAATAATTAGAGGTCTACGCACCAAATTTCGGACATCTCATGCCTGTTTGCATAAAAAGTTTTTGCTTTTTTTACCTGGTAGTCGAGATGAAAGAAACAAAAGGGCATGCCGCGCAATTCGAGTGAATACGTTAAAAATTTGCTTTGAAAATTGCCATTTTCAGATAATAAAAGTGTTTTTTTCTGAATGTGCACAAAAAAAGAATTCGAAATTCCACAAGTGATTTTTTTGTTTGCAAGCGCGATGTAAATATTTTATGTTTTCTTCATTTTGATGCAAACTATTTCAGTTTTTATTGTGTTTTTAATCGACTTTCGACATGACAACGCGAAACTCCGCCCACATATTTGTGCGCGACCACTCGAACATTGATATTTGAAGAGACGCAGACAGAACTGTGAATGCAGACTTGCGTTTTCATATCGCAAGTCAATTGAAAATGATTTAATTTGTTATTTTTATAATTTTCCTATAAACGGGACCTCTAAAAAACTTTTGTCTCAAATTTAAAGCAGCAGCATACCGTAACCCAAATAAGGATGAGCAATGACCCGCCCCGTTTTTTTTTTTTTTGGAAAAAAAGGAAAATAAAGAGATAAAGATTTTTAGGGGCGTGGCCTAAATCACTCGTGTTTTCGGGTTACTGTAGGTGGCCGCTTTATTTTTTGACAAAAATTATTGCGTTTTCAATAGAATTGCATCCTAAAAAAAGGAAACAATATTTTTTCGACAATACAAATTGTAAAAAACCTATTAATGCGAATATTTCCGTCATTTCAATTCAATGGAAAAATGGCTTTTAAACGTTTTAATGTAGAACAATTCTCATAAAAAACGAACCTTCTGGAACTTCCTCTGCTACTTCCACTCGTCTGACTTCTCTGATCATCTCTCGTTCTTCCACAATCTCCTCCATTCTTAGGCGGAAATGGCGAAGATGGCATCGAAGCGTACCCACTCACACTTTGTTGCATTGGAATTCCATTTGGAAGCACCACAGAGTTTCGTTGATGATTTTGTGACGAATTGGCTGATTGAACTTCGTTCTGATTTGGTGGGTACATGTGCGCCGGAAACACATTATTGTTGTTGTTATTAGTCGTCGAGTTTGACGTGGAAGACTCGCGGCTCTGCGGATACTTGAATCCACCGTCTGGAGCGCGCAATTGAGTGTAATCCGCGCACTCTTCGCCCATCACGTAGTAACACTTTTCCGAGAAATGTTTCTTGTTGACAACATGCTGAATATAGCCCATTTTGAGCATTTCACCGGCGAAATTGCAAGCCTCCTCTCGCTTTGTCAATCCTTTAATGTGGTCGAGCAGCCAATCGACCAAATCTCTTCCCAAGAATGACATTGGAATCGGGATTTTAAGCCACTCTCGATCCTTAATTTCCAGTCCAGAGCCAGGCGCGGCCATCACTTCCACCACGTACTTTTTATCCGTTATTACGCTGAGTTGGTTGATTGTGGGAGTTGGTCCTCCAAATGGAGTTCCACTCGCCGAACTATGAGATGGCCATTCGTCAGGAATAGGGGTCGAAGAGCTTTCTGGGAATAGGAATAGATAAGTTGTGAAAGAGATTTAGAAGTCGTTAAAGAGCGCCTACCTTCAGAAATACTTGGCATTGCCTTCATGTGCTGCGTGGCGTGTTTTATCCACTCGTTGGTGTCAATTGGTCGAACCGGTTCGTTTCTTGTGTTTCTCAAGAACGCAGTTTTCTTTTTGTCAGTTTTTGCAATTGTCAGAGTTAGAAATTGTCGTTGAACAGCGCTTCTGAAATGGTGAAAATGTTAGCATTAGAAGTTTTATTTAAATAAAAATCAACGACTTTTAATTTCAAAATATAACTGTTTTGCGTACTCGCGTTACAAATCGATTTACGAGACTCCGCCCACTGTCCTGCTATATTTTTCTGCGGTTTTTCCTTTTTTTTTTTAACTTTTTTTCCTCATTATGCAGTTTTTCGCCTGTTTTTTAAATACATTTTTTTTTGTTTCAGATCAATAAATGGCGTATGCGAATAAATATTGGACAAGAAAGTTCGGGAAAAAAAGAAAAAATGGCGGAAGGGGCAAAAATCGATAAAAAATGTTTTTTGTCTTTTGATGATAATTTTTGCATTGCATTTTTCCCCCATTTTTTTTGGAAATAATTGATTTCAGGTCGCTAAATTTGTTGTTCGAATACGGATTCAATTTTAAAAAAAGTGCAATGAATTGAGAAAAATCCCGCACTTTTTTAAAAATTAAATCCGTATTCGAACAACAAATTTAGCGACCTGAAATCAATTATTTCGAAAAAAAATTGAGGGAGACAAAGACGAAAAACATTTTTTTTATCGATTTTTGCATCTTCCGCCATTTTCCTCTTTTTCTCGATTTTTTTTTGTCCAATATTCATTCGCATACGCCATTTATTGATCTGGATCAAAACATGTATTAAAAAACTGCCGAAAAACTGCAAAATGAGGAAAAAATGAGAAAAAAAGGAAAAATCACAGCAAAAAATAGCAGGGCAGTGGGCGGAGTCTCGTAAATCGGTTTGCAACGCAAGTACGTAAACACCGCGCGACAACTTGAATAAATCAATAATAATAAAAATAACGGCTCTGGGACGTTTCGAAACTTTTGCCTCCGCAGTTTCGAAACGTCCCAGAGCCATAATGGACGGAGGTGTCTAATAATAATAAAAATAATAAAAACGTACTTCAACAAATTTGCCGCCTGTTGATTCGTATGATTCTGAAGACTGACTCCATTGATTTCCAAAATCATATCTCCAATATCAATCCGTCCATCCAGAGCAACCGCTCCACGATCCGTAATACTTCCGACAAAGAGCCCAGAGTCACCTCGAGAGTCCGTATCACCACAGGGAATCATTCCAAGTGGAAGGGTCTCCAAATTCAGACGAACCGTGATAATTTCCACGCCCATTGATGATTCTAAACAACTCTCTTCATTATAAAATTGATTATTATTCTTCTTCAAAACTCACCAGTAATATCAGTAAAACTGGAAGAAGTCGTGCTCATCGCACTCTTCCACTTATTTTGTGCTCTCGCCTGCTGTTCCCTGTACATTTTCTTCAAATGTTGCTGCGAAACAGACGTCAAATCCGTGTTTATCGACCTCGAATCGTCGTCTTCATCATAAAACGTCTCTCCGTCGCGATGCTGATGATGATGATGATGTCCTCCACCGTAAACGTCAGATTCTGTGACATCGAATGACGATTCCTCGTATGGATTCTGCTGCTGCTGGTAAGGAATATTTCGATGGCGTTGTTTCTGGAGCAAATGTTGTCGAAGATCTCCGTATTGTGGAGGTGCTCCGTGACGACGATTGTAGGCGTGCGCTTTTTTGACATATGTTGGGAGAGAAGATGCGTCAGAAGAGACTTCTGACATGACGGCTGAAAGTTTTTGGGCATTTTGATTAAGCTTCTGCTGCAAGTTTCTAGAGGAAAACTAAGTTTCCCTGAAATTATTGGCACGTTCACATAATTTCCGAACATAATTGTTTCCCAATGTATTGTGGTTCCGATTTTCTGGCCATACATAGAAATTTCGAAGATGCAAAAAAATTGGAGAAATATATTCTCAAAAATACTACGGGAAACGCCCAAATATTTTTTGACTGAAATATTGAATTTAAATTTTTCTGATAAGAGGGCCTTTGCAGATGAATTTTCCTGTCATTTTATGCCTATGCAAACCTGCATTTTAATTAATTTTTCTGCATTAATCTGCATTTTCCTCTGTCCATTAATTCAATAGCTTTATCCAAAATTTTTGAGCATGCCTGGCACTATTTTAACCATTATTTCCCAAAGTTTCAGACCAGTTATTATAGTTTTTTCCGAGATTTTTAAAAATTGCTTCGTTGCTTTTTTAATATTACGTATTCGCCACAAAATAACACTTCGAGTTAAATAAAAACAAAATTTTTCAAAAAAAAAATTAAGAGACTGCTTGTCTCCCAATGAACCAACCTCAATGTCCACCTGTGGCGAATATATATAATTTTAAAACTTTTATTTTTTGCGTTAAAACTGAGAAAAAGCCGAAAATCATACTCGTTGTTTGCAATTTTACCGAATAAAAAACTCACAAGCATGTTCGTAACCAGCTCTAAATTCTCTGGAAGAACTCGATCCTTTGGATGACGTCTTCTGTTTGCGATGACGTCCCGAACTGGTATCCGAGTGCACTGAGCCTTCAATCGTGAGCAAAAACAGCTGGAATCGGCCGTCTTTCAGCGGGTAAAGTTTGTTCGAGTCGTCACGGATTTCTGCTTTTACTTCTCTGAAAAAATGTCCATAAAAGTCATATACATTTAAGACTAGAAAAAACTTACAGGCCACTATCCGGATCGAGTGCAATACAGAAAAATTTATAATTGGTCCTTGTCAATTTCCTTTTCACATCTCGAAGAGTTATGCAATCTGGTGGCACGTGCACTTCTACCATGTACGGCACTTCTTCATTGTCCATGTGGCAGTATACCTGGACGAACTTCTGTTTCCTAGTTTTTGGGGAAAAAAATCGTTACCTTTGTGATTGTTCTGGCAAAACTTGGCGGTCTTGGAAGTGGCTCCATAACTGAAGACTCGCCTTCTGAGAAATCGGTTTTTGAAAAATCATCGACATAGATGGCTGATACTTCTGGAAATGTTTCAGTATTTGACTAATTTTCTAAAATAGGATCCCACCTTCTTCATCTCCATGACTACTGTCTTCTCCGTCTTCTTCCTCTATTTTCAGATCTCTTAAATTCCTAGTCTTTGCAGCTATAACAGTGCACGGTGTGGCTATATCTGAGGCATCGAACGAAGAATCGATGGGTGATGGTGAATCAGTCATGTATTTTCCGGTATACTTTCTATCTAATCTGAATAGCGAAATTCTATAAATTGAGTGAATTCTGACTGGAATAATGAGATAAAATACAAGAAAAGTATTAAAATGTGAAGAAAAAAGAGCAATTGACTTATTGGGCGCTATGCGGGTTGGGGGGGGGCCACCCAAAAAAAATTGTTTTTTTCGTTTTTTTGGAGCGGTTTCGCATCGCTTTTGATTTGTTTCATATATTAATCTCATTCTGTATTGATTTTTTGTCCGGAAAGTTCAGCGGCAACGCGCCGGAAGCATGTGTGATACTTTTCAAATATGCGACCGGAGGGAGCTGGGCGGAAGCTTGCTTTGATCCTTCTGAGTGTTTAATCGGCTCCCAGTAACCTTTTCTTATCTTTTTTGGGCTCACCTTTACACTTTTAATCACAAAAAATCCTCCCGCAAAGCATGCTTCCGCCCAGCTCCCTCCGGTCGCCCTTTTGAAAAGTGTCACACATGCTTCCGGCGCGTTGCCGCTGAACTTTCCGTGCATCGATAAGTGCTCAGAAACACATATTCAACGCGTGAACAACAAAAAAAGTGAAAAAAAAATTTTTTGGGTGGCCCCCCCCAACCCGCATAGCGCCACTTATTGAATTTGAACGTTGTCAACCTAGCGGTTTTTTCTATCGCTGCCTCCGCAGTCACCCTCACGCACTTTTGCATACTCTGTTTCTCTGCGCCCTCCATCTTCACATTGTCTCTCGTCAATTGCACCATTTCGAGCAAGGTCAACTGCCAGCTGGTGTCGTCGTCCAACTCGTCAACAAAAAGTGACAGTTAATCAATATTTATACTCCAATATGTATATACACAAATCCCAGAGAGACAAAATTAGATAATCAATTGGTGCGGTAAAGATTGTATATATTTAAATAACCCATCTAAATACATTGCATGCAATAAATTTGATTTTTTTGTTGTTAATTGGATGTTAATCACATTGAGTCCTGCTCGCTAATTGAATTGTTGGTGCATCCTGAAATTCAATTAACCGGAGCCAAATTTCGCAACAATTGTTGAGCGACTGAGGAGAATGCAAGAGAGAGAAGTAATTTCGAGTTGTACGGTGGAAGACTTCCAGGCTCCCATGAGTTTACCGATGATTTATATACCTGGAAGTTTGGTATTCTAGAAAAAATAAATTTTTTTGAAATGTTTTTCTTCACATTATCGCCTAGGCGAGGTGAACATCTGTACTCTGCGCTCTATCGATCATGCGAGGCGACGCGACACGACGCGGTCGCCAAATTTTGGAAGAAACATCTGTTACAAAAGTGAAATTGAAAAATGAGAATAAATATTACTCTTGTACGCTAATTTTAAACCTTTTTTTGACTGAAAAATTAAAACAATTTTCACGAGTAAAAACAGCACGATCATCTGAAATGGGTGTTACCGTAATCCAGTAAAAATGTTTTTACTGGATTACGGTCACACTCATTTCAGCTGTGTTCAATCGTACCGATTCTACTCGTGAAATTACTTGAAATTTCCAGGCCAAAAAAGCGTCAGCTGAGACGAGAGTAACACTTACCGTAAAAACTGTATTAAAAGGGCCCCTAATTTTTTTTTTCGTGGGATCGTGTGTGTGTGTGTGGAGGGATTCTTTCTATTATACGAGGACCTTTCTTTTTATTATACGGAGGACCTTCAACTATCGCTAAAGAGTCCCTTTTATTGATAGGGTCTTAAAATTAGAGGAACCCTTTAATTCGAGAGGGCACTTCTAATTTTCGGGAGGTTGTTTGGGGGCCCTTCTAATACAGTTTTTACGCCTTTTCCGAAAATACTGGCCCTGGGACGTTTCGAAACCTGCCACTTGGAAACTGGGGCGTTAGATTTTCCGGTAAATTTCGAAAAATTATCCTATTTACCGTGGCCGAATTTCGTCAATAGCATTAAAGTTTCGAATCGTCTCTGAGCCAAAAAACTGATTTAATCTTTAATTATTTTCAGGTTTTTTACGCAGAAATTCAAAAAAAGACAAACATAAATTACAAACAGGCAGTTCCCGTTAATAATTACGGTAAGTTTGCGGTGGGGCACGTTTGCATCACTATCAGCGCTAGACAATTTAGACAATTTTTATCCGTTTTTTCCTTCTAAAACTCACATTTTTAATTGCCTGGGACACAGAAATAGAATATTCATCACCAGGAAGCCCTTCTGATTTAGCGGCTCTTTGAATCGCCTCGACGATTGTTGACGGAACTTCTAAAAGTTGTGAAATCGCGTCGAAAGTTTGATTTCGGTGATTCAGAGCAACTTTTGAGGTGGAGTAGAATCTGAAAAAAATCTAATATTAGTCAAATGGTGTTTATGTGTTCACGAGTAAAGTTCAGTCGCTCCGATATTCCGCATGTCTCGCCTGCAGAACATCAGAGCGTCGTAACTGAATTGTCACCAATCATACAGTTTTGCGTCTAACCGGAAAAATTCCATATCTTTTAATTTTAATAAACAACAACAACAACAACAACAAATCTCATTGAGATGAAACGAATTATTTATTTACCTGCCCGAAATCTCCAATAGAAACGGCTGAACGACAACAATAGCCGCATCCTCGACCGCTTTTTTCGATTTTCGAGCCGCATCAATTCGTGAATCGCACAGTTGTCGTGCTTTCTGGTCGCCAAGTACTAACGGTCTAAAGTTTGCCAAATAACCGGTTTCATCAAATTGATGGTTCTTCGAAA
The DNA here is from genome assembly GCA_963572235.1 of Caenorhabditis japonica. Lineage (NCBI taxonomy): Eukaryota > Metazoa > Nematoda > Chromadorea > Rhabditida > Rhabditidae > Caenorhabditis > Caenorhabditis japonica. The sequence continues at coordinate 15,574,441 of OY754343.1, read as the reverse complement.
TTGCGAGTGCTCCAGATTTTGTAAACGCCTCCGAAGCGACGACGAGAGTTTCAGAATCACTGTTGAACACGGCGAACTCTATCTGAAAATGCAAACAAACAAAGCATTAATAGAGGCCAGAATGAGTTGAAGCACTTAATCCACTAACCACTCCATGCTCAGCCAAAAACGGTTTCATACCAGGATCCAACGTGGTGATGACCGTTTCCATGCCAGCTTTCGCTTTTTCTGCCACATCATTCAATAGTTTGCTCTCGGTTACAGTTTTCGTCAACCAGCTCATCAGTCCACCACTCATATCCACTTTTTCTGACATAAAGTTGTTTTCTGGCGCCGTTTTACTGGATTCGGCATGCGTGGAAACTTCAACGATTGCTGGTGAGACTACCTGAAAAGAAATTCGTGATCAAGTTGGTAAAGTATGAAAGATCCACCTGTTGATTGTTCTCAATCATTGGTGTGATTGGAATTTCAGTGGTAGCTGGCGTGGAGGTGCTTAAAGTCGTCGGTTTTGGTGGCTTTTCAGGCTCTGACTCTTTTTCAACCTTTTCCACATTTTCGACAGGCCTAGACGGTGGTGGCGGCACTGATGCAGATTTCTGAACACTTTCAGAAGTCACAGAAGACGGAATCGGTGATACAGAAGCGGGTCTCGGCGCGAAAGGATTCGGAATTACTGTTGGTTGTGGAGCTTGAAATGGTACGGTAGGAGTTTTCTGTTGTGATTTTTGTAGAATCGTGGCGACATTTGGATTCAGAACGGGCGGTTTTGGCATTTCAAAAGATAGTGGTTTGGGTGGAGGCGGCATTTGGAAGGTGGCTGGAAAGAGTATTTGTATTTTTGTTTGTTTGAATTAAAATTAAAATGATGTTCCTTGCTGTGTCCGAGGATATCTTGAAGCGAAAACTACCGTGTTGGAACTTTTGTCGCAGCAGCTGCTCACGAAATATCTCGAAGCATTTTATGGCACTGTTGAAATGACTGCGACCGTAACCCACCTAAAAATGAACAAGCTTAAAGAGACCCCACGAAAAAAAGGGGGGGGGCACTGCACCTTGCATTGGGAGACTCGCTTCAAAAACCAGAGAAATTGGTCAATAGAGCGCGCGTGCGCCGCGTCTGCGTCTTGTATCTCGGCACACTCTCTCGCTCACTTTTTTTGAAAATTTGTTTTTCAGAGCATTAAAATGCATTTTAAAGTATCTTCTCGTTTCATTTTTGGAAAAATCTCTCTGTTAAAAGATAGCAAATTTTTTTTAGAGTGTTTTTAAATCAAATTTTTCGAAGATTGGTCGATTCTTCCGTGCACTCTATCGATTTTTAGTTGTTCTTCTATTTTCGCAGGCATTTTTTTATCCGAAAATTCATATTTTCTATTTTTCCGTTTCAATTAATATTTATTTTGTCTGAAATTTACAGTTTTACGTGCCATTCAACGAAAACCAGCCTTTGGTTTGGCGAGAAACCATAATTTTACAATTCAATGCAAAACTTACGAAAATTGTGCGACGAGTACTTTATCCCATTTTTTTTTCAGCTTAACTTGAAAACTGATATATCAATTATTTTGTAAATCGCTAAAATCACATACAAATTCAAATTTTTTTCTTGTTCATTGTTGATTGAACTGCCAAAACGTTTCTGAAAATTGGAAATTTTGTCGAATCCCGTATTCCAGAACGATCCTAGACTTGAAAAAAAGATTTCAACACAAAAATTCAAAATTATGGCTAAAAAATGTCGGCAAAAAAGAAAGGAAAACAAAAAATTGACAGCGTACAAGTAATTATTGACCAATTTTGATAAACTTTGTTTTAAAAACATTCTAAAAATTTTTACTTCATTCAACAGAGCGATTTTTAAAAAAAGGGAACGAGAAAATGCTGAAAAATGCATTTTAATTATCTGTTTCAAAAAAAAGTGAGCGAGAGAGTGTGCCGAGATAAGAGACGCAGACAGACGCAAGTGCGCTCTATTGCCCATTTCCTCTGAATTTTGAATCTAGTCTCCCGATGCAAGGTGCAGTGGGGGGGGGGGGGGGGGGGGGGGGGAGTGTTGAAACGCAGGAACGAAATGTGGGGAAAAATGGGCACAGTTGTCTGCAAAAGTGCCGCACGGTTCTTTCTGCATTTTTGGAGAATGAGGAATAGTGTTTTTTTCCTGTTTTGTTTTGCTGGAATTTAGTATTTTTGGGTATTTATTGTCCATTCGCGAAAAATGCAAATGCGCTCCATTGAACTTAGTACTTTGCGATTTTCATTTTCGTCGCCAAATTATTTTTTCTCTTTTTCTTTGATTTTTTAGTTTTCCTTGATATTTGTTTGTTAAATTGACTAATAAGAACATTTATTTGGAAAGCTTTTAGTTCAAGTGGTTTTATGACGATCGTTTTTTTTTACTCTTTTCTATTAAATAAACACCCGAAAATACTAAATTACAGCAAAAAAAAGCAGGAAAAAACACTATTTCTCATTCTCCAAAAATGCAGAAAAACCGTGCGGCACTTTTGCAGACAACTGTGCCCATCCCCCCTTTTCGTTCCTGCGTTTCAACACTTTCACCCCTTTTCGTGGGGTCTTTTTAAGTTTTTTTTTTACATTTTTAAATGGGTTACGGTCGCATTCATTTCAACTGTGTCATAAAATGCTCCGAGATATCTCGTAGACGAGAGTAATATCCTCAGTCACCGACTTGCTTCAACTCACATTTCTTCTCTTCATCGCCCATTTCTTCCCTATTTCCTTTTTCTTCCAATCTAAATCGATATTTCAATTTCATTTTTTTTTTGAAATTTCTTCAAGATATGCTCCAATCGAATTGACAATTAACCTTGTTTGAAAAACCTTTTTTTGCTTTTAAATAATAGTTCATTAGGTCAATAAAGTTAGAAAAATAATGTAAGCAAAAATTTTCTTCTATTTAAAAGAAAGTTTGTGATCATATTTTTTGGCATTTGGCGCAAAAGTTTAACAAAAAAATAATTAGACGAAAAAATGAGGGTGGGGTGGGACAATCGGTTATTTTACACTGGTAAATTAAAAAAAAAAAAGAGAAAGAAAAGAAGAAGAAGCAGCTGATGATAGAAATATTTAGAAATCGATGAAAAATCATGCCGTAAATAAATCGTAAAATTTGGTTTGAAGAAAAAAAAGGCAGGAAAAGCTGGAATATGGAAACGCTCAATCAATCAGTCAATCAAGCTTCCTAGAAATTTATGTGAAAACGGCAGATGGAACCAGGCCTTCTTTGGACGTTATTCCTGGAGTGAGCACCGCTTTGCAAAGGAAGTTTAGTGGAAAATCGACGAGAACACCTGCAAATTATTTTAAATGCATGATATCATCTCATCGCCCTTCTTTTTTTTTAGTGATGACATTTTCCAATTTCCAAACTTTCCCGAGTTGGAAATGATCGTAAATTTTTGTGATAAGAGAATTAAAGTTTACATGTTTTTAGTTTGATGTCATCTTGAATAATAAAACGATACCTCTAAGGTCTCGAACCCTTTCCTCTGCTTGTTGTGGCGAATACTCGGACATTGGAATTTGCGAAGTCCATTTTTGGAATTCTTCAAAACTCTCCACAAAGTCCGTGGGGTACGAGCGGAACACCTGGAAAAACAAACATGGTAATAAATAGATGACTTTTCAAATATTTTTTATTGACCACTATTGTTGGTTTTATTATATTGAAAGTGAGTGTTTGCTGTTGTTTTTTTTTCTAGGTTTTTCGCGACGCATATAAACGTATTTACTCTATAAGAAGGACATTCCCTTCTAATTTTCAATATCTGGAAGGTGAAAAAACTATTTAAAAACAGAAATTTCAAAAAAAAATAATGACAAACAGAGATGTGCATTGCCCTTCTAATAGAGTGAAGACGGTAAATAATAATGCAGTTATTTAATTCAAAATCTAAAAAAAAAATTCCCAAAAAACTTTATGTACCTCCTCATAAATTTGCGTATTGTTCTTGGAAGTTGCCTGCCACACATCCACGTAGAACCTGTCGGAAACCGGATCGTCACAAGTGACCGCATACGGGAAATTGGCTTTTCGACGTGAATCAGGAAGAAGGCCGAGGTGTTCCTAAAAATAGTTTTTCTCCCCGATTTACCGCGTTCCATCGAAATAAAGTGTTTACCTTCATGCATCGCATCCGCAAACTTTTTGCAAACCGACCCGCTTCGTACGGTTTTCCGTCCATCATCGATCGCTCCTTGACGACGTCAGTGTATACACAACACACTTCCGAGTCACGGTTTCCACACTGCAAATTTTGAAATGGCCATGAATTCCACGTGAATGGCCACTTGCTCATTGTTTTCACATTCTTTTGTTTTGCAAATTGTTTTTCGTTGCTTCGTTTAAAATTATCAACTTTGTTACTTTAAACTAAAAAGGAAGAAAGAAAAAGCAACGAAACAAAATTACGTTTCTGGCATTTAGATAAGAAAATATTTTGTTTCAAAAGATTAATTACTTCGTAGCTTCTATTTAAACGAGGTGCCAACTTTTCTGGGAAACTGCACATAAAAATGTTTCAGACTTTTAATGATATTTACAACAACAAAAAAATAGAAGACCACGAGGAGTACACAAAGCCGAGAGTTCCTAGGCCGGCTGTCGATCGCGTCTTTTAGAAAATTGTATTGTCTTCAGCCATAATCGGTTTGTTTCTTCTATGTCCTTCATTTTTTCCCTATTTTTTTGATAAATTATTTACAAATCGGCAAAAATTGCGCCAGGTAAGTGAAAATATATAATTGGTGCATTTCAAAACAGTACATTTTCGGAAATAAAATGTTGGCCGCCACTTCGTGTACTCCCCGTGGTCTTCTATTTTTTGTTTGTAAAAATCATTTTAAAAAAATCAGATACATTATTTTGTGTGAGTTCGATGTAACATATTTTAAACCACTTTCCACAAAAAGTTGGCACCTCCTTTAAATATTGATTTCTGTTTGGCATGCAATTGCGACATCAAAACGTGAAACTCCACCCATTTTTTTCACGCGAAAATTAAATTTTAGTGCATTTTGAATTTTTGAAAAAAAAAAAAAAGTGGGCAAGCTATATAGCTTTCACGTTTTGATTTCGCAACTCGATTGAAAGCAAAATAGCCCATTTAATTTTTTACTAGACTACTGTACTATCTCATTTCCAGCCAATAAATCACATTTAAATACGACCACAAAATTTCCCATAAAAGAAACCATGACTAGAGCAAAGCCACTGTATTATTTTCGTAATAGACAAACAATAGATGTAGTAGTACGCTTTATCGACAAAGAATGTGCAAAGTACAAGCAACAAGCATAATAGACCTATTGCATTTTGCTTGTTTACTCCATTTTTTGCACTTTTCTTCCTCATCCATAGTTAAATTCCGCAGTGATTCATTCATTCTCACTCTTCGTTGATAACAAAGTCGAAAAGTGAGGAAAAGGAGGGGAGGGAAAGTTTATTCAACGCAATTTTGGGGTGGAGTCTTATGCCGGACGGGCAAAGAAAAGCAAAGCATATTTAAACAAGAAGAGAAAAAGGAATTGTTGAGTTTTTCGAAACATACTATTGTTCTATTTACCCGGAAACTCTTGAAAAGAAAAAATGGCAGTGGACACTGATGCGATTATTGAGATCATTCTCTGCATTTTCTTGCCGGTATGTTTTGTTTTGTTTTTTCTCATATTTATTGTTAGATCACTCTTTGAAATTACGTAATATTTCAGCCACTCGCCATTTGGTGGCACACTAAAGAATGCGACATTCACGTGCTCATTGATATTATTCTTTGCTTCTTTTTCTGGCTTCCCGCAATTCTCTACGCTGTCTACATTTGCTTCTTTAGGAAATAAACTTTGCTTCTTTTTTTAAAATCAAATTTCGAATTTAATAAACATGTATAGTCAACTTTTCTAAAGTAGTAGTTTTTCAAACGTTTACCTGTGATCGATCATTGATATTTGCCGATCCAATGATTACAGTTTCGTCATCCACGATCAACAGTTTGCAGTGGATGTAAATCAGTTCAGAGACCTGGAAAAAGGAGGGTGTAGAGAAAAATAACGGGAAATTTATAACTAGAGTTGAATTGAACAAACAAAGAGAGAGCGAGAAACTGATAAAAATAAATAAAAATGACGGTTTGCATTGCAGAATTGCAGAATGCTTAAATACTTACCAATTTATGTCCCAGCTGATCATAAGACCTCAACGATCCCACATGAATGTACTTGAATGGGTCAGGCATCACAGCCTTCAGCCTCTGAAACAGTGAGTTTGGACCCTGGCTCAGTGACTGATAAGTCCAATGAAGCACAGCTTGAAGAGAGGAACCTCCAGGCGCACCGACGTCTCCTTCGAATCCAGGAAGTAGTGGAATCATGATGTATACGCGGTAGTTCTCTTTCTCCCTGTAAATTGTTTCCATTCCTTTCAAAAGTGCAGGCCGAAAAGTGCTTACTTGTACGCGCGAACCACTCGATTGTATATAACTTTGCACACCTCATTCGTCACGTCGTTTGACTCGATCATCGACACGAAGAATTGGTTTTCAATGTAGATATAGTGCTGAATCATGACGCTTATTGGTCATTTTATGGGGGGGGGGGGCAAATTTTTAAGCTTATGTTGCACACATAGGTCGTGTCAACTGTGTTTACGGACCGCTAAATCAGAAATACGATGTGCTCTTTCTTATAAAAACGTTCAATTTTAACAATAAATTAGTCAGCTTATCCCCGAAATGAAATAATTTTATTCCAAATTCAATTCGTATGACCCAAATGAGCAAGAAAAATGGCTCTGGGACGTTTCGAAACGTCCCAGTTTCGAAGTGACAGGCTTCTAAACGACACCAGTATCAAATCGTCCTAGTTTCGAAACGTCCCAGAGCCCGAAAAATAGCAGAAAATATTCGAAAAGTCCCAGTTTGAAGTGACAGGTTACGAAACGACACCAGTTTCAAATCGTCCTAGTTTCGGAACGTCCCAGTTTCGGAACGTCCCAGTTTCAAAGTGACAGGTTTCGAAACGTCTCAGAACGTCCCAGTTTCGAAACGACCCAGAGCTCGAAAAATAGCCCTAAAGTTTCGAAACGTCTTAGTTTCGGAACGTCCCAGTTTCGAATCGTCCTAGTTTCGAAACGTCCCAGTTTCGAATTGTCCTAGTTTCGAAACGTCCCAGTTTCAAAGTGACAGGTTTCGAATCGTCCTAGTTTCGAAACGTCCCAGTTTCGAATTGTCCTTGTTTCGAAACGTCCGAGTTTCAAAGTGACATGTTTCGAATCGTCCCAGTTTCGAAACGTCCCAGTTTCGAATTGTCCTAGTTTCGAATTGTCCTAGTTTCGAAACGTCCCAGTTTCAAAGTGACAGGTTTCGAAACGTCCCAGAGCCCGAAAAATACCCCTAAGGTTTCGAATTGTCCGAGTTTCGAAGCGTCATAGTTTCAAAACGTCCTAGAGCCGAAAAAATAATGTGCAATTGAGTGGCCTTGGAATTCCGCAAACACCATGTGCACATTACTTTTTTTTTTGGAAAACCCCGAAAAAATAACTATAATGGACCTATTCAAAGTACTGTAGAAAAACGGAAAAAATGACAAACAACTGGGAGAAAACTCGGAAAATGCTCTGATTGGTCTGAAATATTGGGAGAAACTGTCAAAAATGCTACCGGGTTTGCTCAGAAAATTTTGGACCGAAATATCGATTTAAAAAAAATATTGATTTTTTTTTTCTGAAATTGTTTAAAATCGATATTTCGGTCCAAAATTTTCTGAGCAAACCCGGAAGCATTTTTGACAGTTTCTTCGAAAATTTCAGACCAATCGGAGCATTTTCCGAGTTTTCTCCCAGTTGTTTGTCATTTTTTCCGTTTTTCTACAGTAGTTTGAATAGGTCCATAAGACTATTTTAACCCTGAATTCTTGGTGAAAATTGGACTGAAATCACGAAAAATGCGAAATTTTTGGAAAAAATTTAAATTTCAAGCCTTTAAAACCCCTATGTACTGCTCTTCTATTGGAGGTGAGGTGCCCTTCTATTAGAATAAATACGATATACATAAATGTCCTTACTTTTGAATTGGCAATCAGCGAAAGGTATGCCATTTGGATGGAATCCTCGGTTTGATTGATGAGTCCGGACCAGTTGGAAAGCGAGCGGAGCACCTAGATTAAAATTAAAATTAAACCAAACAATTTTCAGAGGAAATTTAACAAAATGTACCTGGACATTGACCAATTCCGAAGCAGTGGCAGTTTTGAAGACACGTGGAACTCGTACGTTTTCGTAGCTTTTCGGGAGAAGGTAGGGATAATTAGTGTCATCCTGAAAACAAAAATACATAATAAATTACGAAAAATGACTGTTAGATTACTTTGAGTTTCTCCGTTTTGGTAGCATTCCATCTCTGAATATAATGACGTGCAACGTCGCGAGCTGGTGCTCCAAAAGTAACCGAGTGGATGTCATGCCATGGCATCCGAGGAGTCGTTCCACGGTCGATAAAATCTTAAATTCGGTAATAGTTAAAGCCAGCCAATATAACAAACAAACCATGGAAGGGCATATCGACTTCCACAAAATCTTTGGCAATATAGTTGACATAGTCTTTTCCGTACCACAACTTGGCTCCTCCATCAATTTGATCATCTCCTTCTTTCTCGTCCATTTCTCTCAATCTGAGCCAATCCAACTCGTAACCCATCGTTGCCTCATCACTTTCCAACATTTGTCTCCACTTTCTCTTCGCCCTATTGCTCTTCCAGTTTCCAACGGCTCGCGAGATTTTTCCCTCCTTCTTGTTTTTCCGTCGGTTTGGAGGCGTTTGAGCCCGATGTTTTTCCTTGGCCACTGCTCCCGATGCTACGTATTCTTTATACTTCTCGGCAGCCTGCGCGAAATCCATTCCCGATTTCGCTGCTTTTTCCAACATTGAGGGGGCGGGGCCAGCACGGTCTAGAATCTCTCTGGGTACATGCTTCCGCTGACGATCGAGGGAGGAAACGACTCTGCGCACGTCTTTTTTCTGCTTATCATCATATTTGTCCACAGATTTGATGACTTTGGTAGTTGTAGTGGTGGTGGTGGTTGTCTTGGTGGAAAGGCCTCCGGTAGTCGATGTGGATTCCACTACCGTAGTCTTGGTCTCTTTCCAGTTTTTCTGAGGATCAGCTGGACTAGAGTGACGGACGACTTCCTCGACAGGAAACCGATTAAGTGTGCGAACTTTGACACCACCAGTTTCCTTATCAGTGAAAACAGTCTCTTCAGTTATGCGAACAATTTCGGCTTGCTCCTCTTCCGTTGGCTCCGGTGTCTTTGGCTCTTCATCTTCTTCTTCCACTTCCTCTTTCACGGGCGACTTCAACGCTACATGTTGCTCTTTTCCATCTCTTGGCACCACTTTCTCGTGCTCTTCGAGTCCAAGCGGAGAGAGGGTGAGTGGAGCCGTCATCAAACTTCTGAGCCCACTTTGCATGTTTGTGTTGACCTGGTGTGCACCAGAGTATTGAACAGACCCAAGATCAGTTAGCAAATGACGATGATCGTCCCATCGTCCGAAACAAAGATCAACACCTCCGACGAAACTGATTAGTTGATCGATAACTAACAGCTTTTCATGATGGGCCCAGAAGAAAGTACCAGTTGATGGATAGTGATCGGGATGACGCATCACCTGGAAAATAATGTTTTCATTGACCACGAACAGTAGAGGTTTCCTAGGCCGGCGGCCGACCGCGTCTTCTAGAAAATAGTATTTTCTTTAATTTCCTTCATTTTTTTCACTATTTTTTTGATAAGTTATCTATAAATCCACGGTGTCCAGGATTTGAAAAATGGGCGGAGCCGAGAAAACGATTTTTCGCGCGAAATTCAAATTTTGAGGCATTTTTATGTTTTTCGGGAAAAAAAGCATAAATTCTTAATTTTTTCCCATGCGACTAAATTATAGCTGAGATCTTTAGAAATTTTTAAAGCCTAAGAACGTCAAATTTGGTTCAGCCACCATTTCGGAAAAATCGTTTTTAGCATTGCGGAGCTAAAAAAGTGAGTTTTTTGGTTTTTTTTTGTTTTTTATGCTTCAACGAGAAATATTAGAGTTATTAAAAGATACAATACATACATTTTACAAAAAAAACAGGTTTTACTGAAAGAGAAATAATAACAAAAAATTCGAAAGTCGAAAAATGCGCAAGCACCGAAAGTGTGCCATGCTCATTTCCTGGCGCGCCAGCAAATTTCTGGACACCGTGAAATCGGGAAAATTGGGCGGGGTAAGCTAAAATATAGGTTTTGTACATTCCAAAACAGTAAATTTTCGGGGAAAAAATGCTGGCAAAAAGTTGGAAACTACTGTAATACCTTAATATTTTCATGAAGTCCTTGCAAAGTCCTCTTTGTGTAAATACTGTTCAATCCAAGAGCCATCTCCATCTCCTTATACAACAAAATGAAGATCTTGATTCCCTGTTGGGCTTTCCGTTTCAAAATCTCATCCAACCGCCAATAATTGCCCTCTAATGCCGGTCGTTTCATATAAATTTCCGGGCTGAGCCACCAATCAGCGATGAAAATTTCTTCGCGAGCCAACTCCATCATATCCGCCGCGTATTCCATGTACGTTTTCGCCTCGACAAACCATTTTGCATGGCACTTTTCGCGAATTGGGAACGATGAGCTGAAGCGGTGCGGTTGGAGCCAAACGGAGCCAAGACCGGACATTGACTGCTCAATGATGGCTTTCCACGTGGCGGTGTCCTGCACTCGGCGGCATTTCAGATGGAGCTCGCTGCAAATGTGGTGCGATGATGAAGAAAGAGGAAAAAAAGAACTTACTGTTGTGTATTGGTGATGATAAGTCCAGTGGGAATTCCTTCCGTTTCTTTCCCTCCAGCAGCCACTTTGAAGTCACGATCCATCAAAAGGACCATTCGGATCTGCTCGGTTCGATGATCCATGTAGGCCACAAAAGAGTCACGCACCATCAGCCACCGTTTACTCCATGGCAACAAATACCGTACACAACAATGCTTCCATCCAAGAAATACACGTGAACCTCCTGGTCGCTTTTTCACAAATCCTTCTGTGTGCTTTCCGCCCAACTCGTTAACGAACGAATACCTCGACACTTCGAGAAATTCGGCGGTTTCGTGGTGATTTCTGTTGATCGGAATGTGCAAGACCATTTGAAGCCAGTTCTCCAGCAACTCTTTTCGGTGCTCTAAATTGGTGACCATAGAATCTGGCATCATTGGGAAACGCGGAAGAGTGTGACGATCCTTCTTTCTCAGACGACGCGATCGTTTTGGAGAGCCTTCTGAAGTCGTTGTGGCATTAGGATCTTCAAGGATTCCCGATTGAACAGCTTGTTGCATCGCGACTTCTTTTTTCTGCATTTCTTCAGTATCTCCTGGAGATTCCATAGAGGCTAATGGGGCCGAGTTTTTAGTGACGGAAGCTTCTTCAAATCCATCAGCATCGCGTTTTAACACTTCCAACTGAAATTGCTTAGTTCAAGCTGTCATCTATGTACAGTAATCCACAAACATACCTTTGGATGTTTCTTCCTTTTCGAGCTCTGATTCGCGTATGGACAGTCTGGTTTGTGGTCCGATATTATATCAATGCCTATGTGTTCCAAATAGTTGTCGAATCGCTCTTGCGTTCTGAATAAACGAAACATAAAATGAGGAAAATAAATAAATATTTTCCACAATTTTTCACGACCACATGCAATATTTACCACTCTGAAACAACCACAAATAACAAAGGGAAAACCTACCCATCGTGAACTTTTCCGCGAAATCTGAATAGGGGAATAATTGTTAACAAATGACAAAATGTTAGCAAAACTTGAAAAAAATAAAATAGAATTTGAACAAAAAAAAAACAAATATAAAAAAGTAAAATAAAAAAGAGCACCTTTTAATAGGAGCCATCAATTGCTCACGAGCTCTGTGTGCCATGAGCCGATTATTAAGGATCGTGAAATCTTTGTAATTGCGAATAACGGACCATCTGAATTGGCCATGCTCCAGCTCAATTGTGTATCTAGAAAAGAAGTGTGAAAAAAGGAAATGGAAAAGAAAAACTTACAGCAGTGTGTTGATGAAATGGATCCCTCTGTCAGTGTTTCTTTCCACTTTTACAATTTTTGCATTCACTGGCACTCCCGGAATCCAGTATCCACGTTTTCGGGCTTGTTGTTGACTATCGTAGATTGACATGTACGGTATTATACCTGGAAATGGGGATTTTCAGAAGGGATATACTGGGATTTTAAAAAATCGGTATCGTCCAACAACAAGGCGGTTTTTATGAACATTTATCGTACGGTAAATACAAAAGTAAATGGGGTTTTCATAAAATCCACAGACCGAAAATATTATGGGGTTATTCTCGAAACCAGCAAAAAAAAAGCAAAAAATAGAAAAAACCAGCAAAAAATTCAGCGAAAATTCGGAGAATGCTCCGATCGGTCTGAAACTTTGAGGGATCATTTAAAAGATACTTCCGGCCATTCCCTGAAAATTTCAGACCAAAATAACGATTTTGAAAATTTTCAGAAATAAAAATCGACTTTTTAAAATCAATATTTCGGTCTGAAATTTTCAGGGAATGACCGGAAGCATCTTTTAAATGATCTCTCAAAGTTTCAGACCGACCGGAGCATTCTCCAAGTTTTCGCTGAATTTTTTGCTGGTTTTTTCTATTTTTTGCTTTTTTTTGCTGGTTTCGAGAATAACCCCATTAGTTCCAGAAACCATTCACGGGCCGTTTATAGTGCCATGTACCCCGTAAACATGCCAAATTTTTAATTTTCTGTCGAGAAAATCATTTACCTTTTTCTTTTATCGTACGGTAAATAAATGTTGTTTTGTTATGGCGCGGCCAGAAATGAAAAAAAGGTGGCCATAAATGCAGAAATTTCCCCTTTTTTCTAAATTCAACCGTGCGATTTAGAAAAAAAGGGAGGAAATTTCTGCATTTATGGCCACCTTTTTTTCATTTCTGGCCGCGCTATTATGGATTACATCCTCAGGATTCCGGATTGCATTTCATTTCAGTAAACCATATTTTTCCAAAAATTTTATATACTTTTTCAAATAATTTTTAAAACATTTTTCTCCGTTTTGTTCATTCTAATCAGGGGTGGGATCAAAAAAAATCAAAATGTTTTTTCGGTTTTTTTTTTTGGGTGAAACTAAAGCAATTTTTTTTCGATAGCCAAAAGTTAGATTGGACAAAAGTTAGCCGGTATATACTCCAAATTGACAAAAAAAACTCGAAATTCAACCAAAACTTGGAAAATTTCCATAAAACAGGCAGAAATACGCATTTTTTGGACGTTTTTTTTTTAGTTTTTTGGTCGATTGTTTGAGGGTAAAAAAAAAACAATATTTGGTAATTTTTAAGGTCAAAACAATTTTTGAATAACGTTTTTAGTGCATTATCACCGTTTCGGCAAGTTGTCCCGAGAATTTTTTTTTCAATATATTTTTTATTTTTTCGCGTTTTTTGTTGGATGAGACAAAAAATGTATTGTTTTTTTCTTGATGATGCGCCGCAGGCAAAAAAAAATTTTTAGAGAGAAAAAAGTCCCGGTTTTTGGGCAAAAACTTAGTAGGTATATGCTCCGAATTGACAAAAACCTCTAATTTTCAACAAAAACTTGGAAAATTTATTTTTAACTGGCCGAAATATGTACTTTTTTTGGAATTTTTTGTTGTTTTTTTTGGTAATTTTTTTGAGGACAACATTTTTTTTGTGGAATTTTTTTTGTCCTACCCCTGGTCCCGAGGTGTTTGCAGAAATTTGATTAAATTTTCTTTTTTTTTTATTCCTCAATTTCACCAAAAAGTATTATTGTTTCAATTTTATTTTTGGTTATCTATTTACCATATGAAAAAAAAACCGATAAATTTGTAAGAGACGCAAAAGCGTTCATGAACGCGTTCAGTTGTGAAATTTAAGGAGGCGGGGTTTCAAATTTTCGCGTCATTGCTTACTGTAATGGACCTATTCGCAAAACCGGAAAAAAAAAGAAAAAAAAAACGGAAAAAAATGCGGGAAAAATCGGAGAATGCTCCGATTGACCTGAAATTTTTGACCAAAATATCGACTTTAAAAATTATCGATTTTTTTCTGAAAATTTTTAAAATCGATATTTTGTTGAAAATTTTTTGAGCGTGTACAGGAGCATTTTTTCCAATATTTCCCAAAATTTCAAGTCAATCGGAGCATTCTCCAATTTTCCCCGCAATTTTTTCCGGTTTTGTGAATAGGTCCATTACTGTAACAGCCAAGAAAATTGAGACGATAATTGCTCGGTTCGGTCAAAGTGTCATACAAAAATTGGGCGGAGTCAGATTTCCGCAAACACCACATTGCCTCAAATCATAAAATATCGCGCTTACCTTTACGTCCCGGAGTTCCTGGTAACGATTGCTGAAGTGCCGCGGCAACACAATCGCAGTATTGAATCTCATCGTCATCAGAGCTGCTACTACAGTCATCATATTCCAATGATTGAGGTGATGATATCTATAAAAAAATGCAATGCTTAAACATACAGCCGTGATAAAAACAAACCTCATCAATATGCACAGTTTTGCTGTCTTTGCGCACCGCCAATTCGCCCGGCGGACTATCGCCTCTTCCTTCGTGCTCTCTGAATCGAATCACTGCTTTTTTCTGTTTTTCGGATGCCTGAGTGGCCGGAAGAAGTCCGGGTATTCCACGATCGTGCATTATCGACGCGTCGACTGAAGAATAAACAAACAAAGTATGCATATTTTTGCCGCTTACATTAGTGTGTAAATAAAGATTGGGTGAATATTTTCAAACTTTTTTCTTAAAACTTGAAAAACTTTCTTGAAAACATCACCTACCAGTATTATGCTCCGTTGTATCCTTTGGCTCCATTTGTCCGCTTGAAGTGGTCCGGGGCCGCCCATCATCATCGTTCCCCATTATGACCTCACGCCTTCTGAAACTTCAACAAATGACGAAGAAGACGTGGACACTGCAAAAGAAAAAAAAACGTTTCGTAACAGAGTATGTAATGTTTCGGTGTATTTATAAAAAAAATAAACCGGAGTGAGTCACTTTTCGATACGAAGGAAAAGAAGAGCGGAAAGGTGAATTTCGTATCAGTTTAAATTCTCTTTTTTGGGAATTTCTGTTTTGTACGTGAGTTTGTGTGTCATATTGGACATTGTAGATTGTTGTTATTTACCAAAAATATCGTATATTTGTTTCCGATATATTACGTATTCCTGGAAGAATGGTGATACCGCGTCAAATGATGTACATTGCGGTCTCGCCACGAACGGTGTTTGCAGACTTGTGGATTTACGCGTAAATTTGAATTTTTCCGCTTCGAAAATTTTCTAGAAATAAATTCCGTTTTTTTTTCTTTGTACTTTTTTTTTAATTTTTTAAACTAACATTTTAAATTTTTTTTCCGGACTAGTGTTCAAATTTTTTATCGCTTGTTGAAATAAAAATGCCGAACAGTAGCACGGAAAAAATTTTCCAATATACTCAGCGAATGCATCATCAGCCTCGCTCTACGGCACTTTTCAATTTTCAACAGTGTAGTTCACCTTTTTTGAAGCGAAAAATCAAATTTTAACTGCAATTCGTCGTGGATACGTCATTTTCCGTTGAAAAGAAGTATAAACACTAGAATTCGAGTTAATCTTGCAAGTGCAACACTGTTTTACAGGAGTTTTGCAGTAGAGCGAGGCTGATTATGTATTCGCCGACTATACCACAGAGTTAAAAAATTAAAAACGGCACAAACTATAACAAAAAAACGGAATTTATTCCTGGGAAAATTGGAAAAATTCAAACTTCCTCGTAAAACCACAAGTCTGCAAACACCGTCCGTGGCGAGACCGTGATGTACATTATTTGACGCGGTATCAACATTTCAGGAAACCAGGAACACAATTTTAAATTTATTTCCAATTCAGACTGAATTCTATTCTAAATTTAGCAGGGGCCATATGCAAGAAACTGGAAAACGATAGGAAAATAGTTTTTTCTGAAAACGAAATTCGGAAAATTCTGATTTTTGTATAATGGAGGTCAGATATTCTTGTAAACATACGGCAACAGACGTTTCGCGCTCTACGGTTGACGTGAGAAATAGAGTTGGGAAGTTAGAAGAAACTAATCATTGGGAAAACGAAGATACGCAGGCAACACAATAAGATACGCCTCTCGTCATCAATAGAGCGCAAAAACAATATCTTTGACCCGCACGTTTGCCTAATTAGACTCTAAATGCTTTTGATTAGATACAAAACGACTTAGTCGAGGTAAATAAACAGGAAGTAATTGATATTTTTGGAAAATTCGTACGATAAATTTGCAAAATGTGAGAAATTCCCACGCGGAAGCATCAGCGACAACCGCGCACTTTTCTCTTTTTCGTCTCTCACCCTCTCGTCTCGCCACACTATCTCCGCCGGGGCGGACGACTTGTTTACATGCCGAAGCATTCTATCGATTGTCCCGACAGTGATGAGGAAAAAAAAAATGAAAAATGAGAGAAAAATATCAGCTTGTTTGTAGTCTTTAGTACAATGATAATAAGCATGTTCAATCTGATAAGAAATGAAAAATAAGGTGTATTTATTGTGGAAGACGCTTTTTGAAGGAAGGGATAGGGAAAAAAAAACGAAAATTGAACAGACGGCTCATGACCCCGGGGAAAGGAACCCTCTCAGGCGAAAAACAACAAAAAACTGGAAAAAAACAAAGCTGTTTGTCATTTACAATGTCAACTTCCCAAAAATTTGGAAGACCTTCAAGTTCTAGAAGCAGAAGGAATTTTAAAGTAAAAAACAAAACATATTTTCTTCATAAAATAAAAGTGTTTGAAAGCTATTTGTTCCAAAAATAAAGTGGTTCAAATGCATTACTTATTGCGAGCACGAGCAAAGAGCAAACAATGAGACATGAATGACTGGTTTATTTTTCTGTCCATTTTTAGCGAGAGAAAAAGAGAAAAAGTTTCATTTTTGCAATTCTCGTTGCAAAAAAAAGAAGAAAAAAGTTGGGAGAAAAGTGAAAAACACCAAATTTTTCTTAATTGTCTTCCGCGAAACTAACTCAATTTTGCTAAATTTTCTTCAAAAATGTAAACTTTTTTCCACGTTGAACATTTTGGAGATGCATGGCAATACTTGTTCATATTGACTCATAAGGTCAGAAACTTGATATTTTCAATTTTTAGTCGGAAAAAAGCGAAAAAAAAAACATAA
Organism: Caenorhabditis japonica; assembly: GCA_963572235.1. NCBI lineage: Eukaryota > Metazoa > Nematoda > Chromadorea > Rhabditida > Rhabditidae > Caenorhabditis > Caenorhabditis japonica. The sequence goes on along the minus strand of OY754343.1, from coordinate 15,557,158 downwards.
AGAAAATGCAACAAAAAAAGTTGAGCGGAGTGAACTTTGTGGCCAGTTTTGGGCATGCGCCTTTAACTACCGTAACCCGAAAGTTTTACAAAATTAAAAAAAAAATGATTTTTTAAATGAAATTTTGTGGTTTTTTCTTGCAATGGGAATATCATTTGTGAAAAAGAAATTATTACTTAAATATTCCTCTATTTGCGATACCTCGTCAAATAATGCGCATGCTGGTCTCCCCACGAGGGTGCAACAAAATACAAGTGTGCATGCGCAATACTTGACGAGGATCAAGATAAAAATATTACTCTTATTGTATTTTCAATCGACTTGCGACATGAGAACGCGTGACTCCGCCCACTTATTTTCGCGCGACCCCGCGGACACAGTGATACTTGAAGAGACGCAGACAGAACGGTGAATGCAGACTTGCGTTATCATGTCGCAAGTCGATTGAAAACACAATATTAAACAAAATTTTGAGTCCATTGACTAGCATAGAAACCGTAGTAAACATGGCGTTGACTTTGAGAAATGAAAAAGAATTGACATTGTTGTGTTTTTAATCGAGCTGCAGCATGAGAACTCGAAACTCCGCCCACTTATTTGTGCGCGACCACGCAATCCAATCACAGTGCTATTTGCAAAGACGCAGACAAAAAAGGGATAGATAGCCGACTCATATTTTCATGATTCAACTCGTTTAAAAACACAATAAATGCATTATAATTTTCAGCAGATAAAAATTCTAGGTAAAAAAAAACAAATTTTGGCCAAGATAAATTTATTTTCAATGTTTTTACCCTTCTCTATTAAATCCAAATGCCGTTATTTACTGTTCGGGGTCTCTTTGGGTGCCGTTCTAATAGAGAAAAACGATAAAATGATGAAAAATAATGGACCTATTCAAGAGAGAAAAAAAAAGAAAAAAAAGAAGTTTTTTCCGATGCAGGAACGGCAAAAAAAGAAAAAAAAGGAGGAGAAAAATCAATTTCCTTCCTTTTTTCTCTTCCTTTTTTTTCTTTTTTTGCCGTTCCTGAATCGGAAAAAACCTCTTTTTTTTCCTTTTTTCTCTCTCTTGAATAGGTTCATTAAAGGCGCATCGGTATATTTGAATGGGTCTCGCCACGTATGACTACTTTATCATCGGCAGAAAATGAATTTTTCTCTTCCTTTTTTTTCTTTTTTTGCCGTTCCTGCATCAGAAAAAACTTCTTTTTTTTCTTTTTTTTTCTCTCTTGAATAGGTCCATAAACGAAAATAAAAAAAGAGTCTACAGCACACCACTCAGTAGCCAGTGAGCATGGCTTTAGAAACAGTTACGTTCTGTTTGAGACTGCCGTTCTAATAGAGTCCATCAGTATTTTCTTCTGAAGCATGTGAAAAACATGTGTTCATTACACTTTTACGCAATTACATTATCACTTTGACGAAAAGTGTAAAAGATCATTGGAATCGCAAACATTCATTTATGTACGAATCAAAAAACATTTGAGCCACTGCTGCGCTCCTTTCCATGTAGCTTCCGGAAAACTGTCAAAAAGTACGTTGCCGACGCGTTTTCCGTCGCGCAGATATGTATATAAAAGCCTTGATCAAACTACTAAAATACACGCAACCCCTCCATGACAAAGTTCCTCCTCTACTCTTTTTTGGCCATTTTGGCTTTCATTTCTGTACAGGTACAGTCATCTTTTCATTGATTCAATTTTTCATTTCTCTTTGTTATAGGTCCAATCCGCAGTTTTACCAGTATCGAAAGAAGTAGCATTGGTGGAAACTTCCACATCATCTGAAAGTTCTAGTACTACAATTGACACTCTTGGATCATCACGAGTGAAACGTCAAGGAGGATGTGGATGTTGTGGATGCGGAGGAGGATGCGGATGTTGCGGATGCGGAGGAGGAGGTGGTGGAGGATGTGGATGTTGCTGTTGCAGACCGAAGTAAGTACTCTCTATTCCGAATTCCCTTTACTATCTTTTATTCGTTTACAGATGCTGTTGCTGCTGTCGTCGTTGCTGCACATGCTGCAGAACGTGTTGCTGTACCAGATGCTGCACTTGCTGCCGTCCATGCTGCTGCGGATGTGGAGGTGGAGGTGGATGTGGATGTGGGTGCGGATGTTGCGGATGCGGAGGTGGAGGTGGAGGACGCAAACGTCGTTCCCTTCAGAATCTTCGCATCGCTCTGGCCAACAAGATTGAGGGTATTGCAAAAGCCGTGAAAGGAGATCAGCAGGAAGCATTGGTTCAATTCAATGAGGCCCCAGCTAAGGCTCTCGAAACTGCAGAGGAAAAGAAGCTAGCTATGAATTAATGTAGTTCATTGTATTGTGTAATTTATTTTGTTTCCTTTTTAAATTATAATTTGAATAAAGTTTTTTTGTGTTTTTGTTTTGGATTAGTATCGCCACCTGTATTCTGAACCGGCAAAGGTGCTATTGCGGAATTGGACTGTAGCAAAATAGAACTGTTCGGAATAGAATTTTTCTGAAATTGAGCTGTACGAGAATAACAATTGCGTAAACTGGAACTAACTCAAAAACTCACCAAGAACAACGGAATACTTTTTCAAACTTCTAGGCTATCTTATAGCTCTTCTGTGCCATTACAGCTCCATTTCAAACAGCTATATTTTGCTACGGTTCTTATACCATTACAGGTCTATTCCACATTAGCACCCTCTCGGTAAAACTGGGCAACTGTCATCCGTCTGACTAGGAAAGTACTTTTTGGTACATTTTGGAAAATTCTGAAAAAAATCAGGGTAATACTAGATTTTTTGTTGAATTTTTTGAGATATTAAAAATCCGCAAAATGTTTTTAGAAAAGTTTTTATGAGCCGTCAAACTTTTTTCTATTGTTCGAGCACATTTTTACCTGTAAAATCCTACATTCCACACGATCGCCTTCATTACACCAGCCGAAAAGTCTACCAACACGCAGGTAGCTAAAATATGGCGATGGGTGGCGCAACTGGGTGCGCTGGGAGCAGTGATACACACAGGTGATTCGCGACTTATGCATTATATGCGCAGACAAACAATTTACAAATTGTACATGAATCGCGAAGAAGAAATTCGCGATTTGAGCACAATTTGTAAATAAAAAATTGTCGACATATGGTCGGTATCCCTCAATTATCGGTAAATTATTGACAAATCGCAAACATACAATTGGCGAATCCCGAAAGAACTCTCGCAGCGAACTCTTGCTCGTCCTCAATTGAGTCCCAAATTAATTCATTTCTGCCCCTAAAATGTTATTTTTTTTGCTATTTTTCCTGGTTTTTTTCTGAAAATGCTTCAATATTTTTATAATTTTCATTCCTTCTTGCTTTTTGTCAACTTTTTCCTTCGTTAATCTTATATTTACAGACACCTCAGCAGTCATTCACAAAAAAGGCGCGCGACAACCAAGGAAAATGTGAGTTTTCAAATATAAGCAATGAAGAACCTAGGTTAAAAATGTTTTTGCTTTTGAAATGTAGAAAAAATGTTCAATTTTTAGTTGTTTCTTTTTGTTGCTAAATTCATCGTGTTTGAATTAAAATCTGAGAAAGAAGCTGTTCTAGTTTCTTAAATGTTCTGTGTTTGAAAAATTTTGATAAAAGACGGATGCATGGCAGAACCAGTTCTTAAAGAGTAGCGATTGCGAGAGAAAAAAAATTTAATTTACTATTTTTCAGGGCAACGATAAGCAAGCAACTCCGAACGAGAACTCAAGGATCAACGCAAGGATCAACAAGCAACTGCGAATGTCAGCGCAAGGAGACCGATGTTTATTTAAGATAATTTGACCCACGATTAGGATAAAATTTGAAGAACGCTCCGATATGTTTTAAACTTTTCATGCCTGGCATGTTTTTTGTCCACATATACCAAAGTTACAGACTGATCGGAGCATTCTCAGATATTTTTTCCTAATCTTTTTCTTATTTGCTTGATATTTATATGAAATTCTCTCTCCCCCCCTATTGTTCATTGTTTAGTATTGTTTATTCTGGTAGATGTGTTTAATTTTTTTATTGTTAATTCTGTAGAACTTTTCTAATTATTTTTTTGACTTGTCTTTGGATTTATCATGTACTTTTTTTTTAAAGTTTTGAATATAATAAACCAACATACTCTTGTTACAAAATACATATAAAATTGATAAGCTTAATAAGGAAATTAATTGTTTGATCAGAGAATTTTTACGGCAAAGCATACTGAATTTTTCGGGATTTGCCATTTGTGTGCGAACAAAATTATTGTCGGCGAAAATTTCATTTCGGGAATTGCCAATTATTGGTCATTTTTTTCGCGATATTCATATAATTTCCGAATAAATTGTAAATTTTCGCTAATTGCAAATTGTGCGCGAACAAAAGTAATGTTCACGCGTACCCATTTCGCAAACGCGCGAACAATTTTTGACAAATTATTTGCGTCACGCGAATCACCTGTGCAGGGAGGCTGACGGTTCGCTCCCCATACATAGTAATTTTTTTTTTGCAATTTTTTGATGTGTATTTTTCGGAGCCGTAATACAGTCCAGAAATTTTTAAAAAATATTTCGAGTGTATTTTCTAGTACGCTTCGACCCAAGGAAGTGCCTAAAATTCAAAAAAAAAAATTTTTTTTTTCGTTTTTTTGGAAAAAAATGCCATGCAATCGGTGGACAAAAATTCGAAAAAAGTTTGAAAAAAAAATTTTTTTTTTTTGAGTTCAGGCCTTTAATTAGGATGAGGAGGACTATAAAATACACTCAAAATATTTTTAAAAAAATTCTGGACTGTATTACGGCTCCGAAAAATACAGATCAAAATTTTGCAAAAAAAATTTACTAAAAAAAAAAGACCGTGTGGAATGTAGGATTTTACAGGTAAAAATGTGCTCGAAAAATAGAAAAAGTTTGACGGCTCATAAAAACTTTTCTGAAAACATTTTGCGGATTTTTAATATCTTAAAAAATTCACCAAAAAATCTAGTATTATCCAGATTTTTTTCAGAATTTTCCAAAATGTACCAAAAAGTACTTTCCTAGTGAGGAGCTACGGTTGCCCAAGTGTGGTCTGTCACTTTACAGTTGCATGGGATCGTTTTGCAGCTTATTTTTTTTATTGTTTTCTGTTGATCAACAGTTGCAGAAAGGAAATTTTCTGGAAATGATCATCAACAGTCGCCCATCTGTGGGCAAACTCTTGTTCACCCCTCAGTTGCCCAGTTTTACCGAGCTAGTTTGAGAGGAGGCGGGTCTAAAAATTTTCGCGCCGGCAATAAAACTGAAACGTCAATAACATCCATTGGACGTCTTCTGTGTGCTTTGACCTCGGCCTTATTATGGTTGACCACGTGATTAAAAAAACTATCTTATAAAAAAGTTCACGTTTTGTAGGGATAGACTCTGTATTAAATTCATTTCTTTACTTTTAAAAATCATTTCAATCTCATTTTCGATAAGAACAATCTCAGCGGGTGTTTTTCGATTTATTGATGTGATTTGACGAAAAATGGTGCTTTTTATCATCGATGCGGTCTTTATCATGAAAACGTTGGTTTTTATCACGGTATGCGCTCGTTTTTTTTAACCTTATTGTGTTTTCAATCCACTTACGACATGAAAACCCAAGTCTGCATTCACCGTTCTGTCTGCGTCTCTTCAAATATCACTGTGTTCACGTGGTCGCGCACAAATAAGTGGGCGGAGTTTCGTGTGTTCATGTCGCAAGTCGATTAAAAACACAATATCCACCTTTCCATTTTTGTAGACGTGCGCCTTATTCTATTGCTCTAAAAAGAATTCGGAGCAAAAGTGCACAGTTCGGCCTGTATCGGCTTCAGTGCGCGATGCTCCAACTATGAATGACGGCCCAGCGGTGAGCTATATGCGAACGACTATTAACTCGGCCGAAGGAACGAAAGGAAGCAAGTCGTTGCGCAACTCAAAAATGACCAAAGCGAGCAAATCAGAGAAGTCAATTAGGAACAGCAAAAAGTCGAAGAAGTCGAAGAAATCCAAGAAATCCAAGAAATCGACAAAATCAAAGAAAGGGAAGAAGGCAGGGGCAAACAATTCAGGCGTTGACAGTACTCAGGATTCGCTTGTGGTATGGTGTAGAAATTTATAGGATTAAAAAGGCATTTTTCTGTTCTACAGAGTACCAAAAGTTCTCGGACAAATACGAATAAAAAAACAGATAAGACGCAACCATTGAGTGTTGTCCCAGGCGAGTCAAAGACTGGAATTGCTCCGACCCTTCAAACGTGCGAAGCAATTCAATCCACGCCCAATATTCCAACACTTCCAAATGCAAAGACTCCACATGCTTGTTCTCCTGGTAAAAAATAGAACTGAAGGTTTTTTTTCCTGAAAATTGTATGATAAATGCTGTTTTCTGAATTTGAGAAAGCTTCTTAAATTTCTATATATCAGGTCACTTGTGGTTAAATGGGGGGGATAATTACAGAATAGCCACCCATATATTTCATAATAGGTACCCATTTGACTCGCTATAGTATAGCCACCCACAGTCGGCGCCGCGTGGGTGGCTATTCTGGAATTATGGGTGGCTGTTCTGGAATAATGGGTGGTTATACTGGAATAATGGGTGGCTATTCTATAGCCCGTTGGTGTGGGTACCTATTTTTAAATATATGGGTGGCTATTCTTTCAGAATAGCCACGGTGGCCATTCTTTCTTTCGGGATTTTTGCGATTTTCTGTGGGTGGCTATTTTGAAATATATGGGTGCTTTTACTGGAATATATTATTACAGTTAAGCCACCACTTAAAATATACTCTTGTGTGGGGGATTTACGAATATCATATTGAAATCGCACAAAAAAATTTCTCTGATCTTTTGTCGGGTTTGCTTATTGAATGATTCTGATTTGGAGCAGTTCTGATACGAACAGTTCTGAATCGGGGCAGTTCTGATTTAGGACAGTTCTGATTCGGGGTAGCCTCTGCAAAAAGCCGTTCAAATAGTTTTTTTTTGCGTGCTTGAGTCACTAACCGGATTTTTCAAAAATCAAAGTACAGAAATTGAGAAAAACGACTAATTATTGTCGGCCCGCCAAAATGGTACAAACGCGCTCCGCTGAACTCAACGCTATGCGATTTTCATTTTGGTCTCCAAATTATTTCATTTCGCGTTGAATTTATACGTGCAATGAAATAATTTGGAAACGAAAGTGAAAATTGCATAGCGTTTAGTTCAGCTGAGCGCGTTTGACCATTTTGGCGGGCTGACAATAATTATTTAAATATTTATTTTTATAATGCAGAAATGTTGGCAGTTTTTTTGTGTTGTTGCAATTTTCTAGGATTTGACTTTAAGAACAACAAAAATTCTTTGAAAAAAGTATAACAGGGCGTAACTTGCCAACAACGAGTGCCGACCTAATTAAACTGATATTAAAGAATAATTATACATTAAGAACTCTGCAGGTGTGGCCCATAAAAGTATTCGCACATTTTTCTGCTCCCTCCACCGATACACTTTCATTCCCCCTCTCTTCGTTTCCAGGGCAACGAGGCGACTAAAAATGCTCTCAACAGCTGCTCTCACGCAACCAACGTAATATCTGAATGCACGCCACTGAGCACGCCTAATCCTCTTTCACTAAACGGCGACAAACTGATGCGATCGGCTCATCCGATAATATTATGCGATTATTGTTAACCTCTATTATATTCTTTGTTTATACCGACTTTTTCGTTGTTTCTTTCCAACACCTTCAATGCTATCATTGTATCAATCGAATCAGCACTGGAGACATTACAAAACAAGAGCAGAACGCGCTGAAAAGTGCTCTTTTTGCGAGGTGAGCTTGAAAAGATTTTGCAAAAATATATTGAATTTTTCTTCCCATTTGAGATTCAACATTCCACCGTCTAACGAGTATTGTGCTGATGGTGGAGATGGTGTTTTGTTCAAAACGGTGCCGAAAGAATTGTGCATGGGGGTCAATGATACGTGTGTGAGGATTTATTTACATGGTGAGTTTTATTCTCTAAAATTGATTAAGGTGGATTATTTATTTAATTTTGATTGTTTTTTATTCTTGTTGAAAACACTAGTTCCAGTCCCCAAAAAACACCGAGGTCCAAAACAGTAAGATTCACATTAGTTTTTCCGCTTTTAAAAATTCAACACTCACTCCAAAAAAGAATGGCCACGCCCACTTAAAAAATTGTTTTATTGAAATGTAAATCTAAAAAAACCCAACAAAAGGACCAAAAACAAAAGGATCTAGCTGATTATTTTCTTCACCCGCAATGGACCTAAAACTGCAGGACGCAAAATGCAAAACACGTGCAGCAGACAATCCCCTTGAAACTTGCACCTGCCTGCTTACATTTTCAAATTACAAATTCTCAAAGTTAACTACAAAAAACTTCAGGCGACGCCACAAAAAAGCTAGTGCTTCGAGGTTGCCAATCAACTCTTCACAAGTCCACATTCGATCTGGTCACCAATTATTCGTGTGGTCAGACATCAATTTCCTCCTCAGAATGCATTACCACCTGTCAGGAACCGCTTTGCAACACTTCTCACGCACGAAATTATTTAATCCCTTTAACAATTTTGCTTGGAACGTTGGGAGTTGTTAAATAGAAATTGTGTCGCTTTGTATTTTAATTGTAGGACTTACTAGGCCAATATATACATCGGTATTTTCATTTTTGGCATGATGAGGGCTCTGTTTTGGAAAATTTATTTGATCGCGAATTTTCGCCGCTGTGTCTTCATTTTTGCACGCATTTAGCTAAACTTGGCAGAACACCACTGTGGAGACTTAGAGAATGCGATAGGGCGCGTTTGCCTTCACCTAGGGCACGGCGTGTTGAAGAGTACATCACGAAAATGCGCTCCAGTGCTCACATAGATTTGAGGAAACGCGGTTGTTACAGATTTGAAACAGTTTGGATTTTCAAAAACGAGGAGCTGGCGGAATACGTTTTCTGCGTAAAATAAATGTTTAAATATTGTTTAAATATTTAGAATCATGCAAAAGATATGAACCCACAAGAAAAAATATATAAAACATTAGTAACGACGTTTTGAATACGCCATTTCGCGCAATTTTTTCGGTGCTACCTCGGAATAGAACTGACGCGTAATAGAACTGTAGCGAAATTGAACTCGCTTTGGAATAGAACTGTAGCGAAACCGAACTGTAACGAAATAAAACTGTTCGGAATAAAACTGATCGGAATAAAACTGTTTTGGAATAAAACTGTTTGGAATAAAACTGTAGCGTTTTGGAACTAAATTAGCAATGGAGCGCGATTGCATTGCTTGCTCATTCAAATATTGGAATTTTTCATGCGCGTGCTTTTTTCAACAGTTTTATATTTGAGCTATTCATCAAAAATTGTTTGTTTTGTTGTTTTTTTGAATAAACTTTTATCATTTTTTTTCTCGGCCCGCCTTGACGGCCAAGCAATGCAATCGCGCTCCATTGCTAATTTAGTTCCAAAACGCTACAGTTTTATTCCGAACAGTTTTATTCCAAAACAGTTTTATTTTGCTACAGTTCTTTACCGAACAGTTCTGTTCCGAACGGTTCTATTGCGAAGCAAGTTTTATATCGCTGCAGTTCTATTACACTTCAGTTCTATTTCGAGGTAGCACCATTTTTTCTCGAGTGACGTGGCAACTTTCCCGCGAAATTTGAATTTTAATTTTCATGTACCTCTCAACACCCCGTGGTAGGGCCAGGCACATCATGATTTCGTTTAACATTCCAACAAGTAACTGCAAGCGCAGCAGCCGAATTACAGTTTTATATGTACTTTTATCTACAAGAGACAAAACAGAAGAAAAAGCAATGAGAGTGTCTCTAGACTGTCTATGTAATTTTTACGAACTTCGGGATAAGGACCTATAGACTGTTGTATCAGATCCAACTCCTCGGTAAAAGAATTAGACAATTTATTGAAAGTTGGGACTGGCATACTCGGTATAAAACGCTGAAAACTCGCTCCAAACGAACAAAAAATTTCGCATGCATTTGGAGTGAGATTCAGAGAAATCAGAGAGAAACATCGGCCACGGTCTCTTAATTTTCCGAACTCTCTTGTCGCCAACGCGGCCGCGTCCACCACTGTGCGAAGGGAGCGGATTTGCAGCGCTCCCTGTTGAGAATACAACAACACCAACATGCCACAGACTCTTGTTCGACTGTTTATTGAATTTTTTCGAGAAAATGTCGAGTTAGAGTAAGCCGACGAAATGTCTGGATGAGCAGCCAACTCAGGGCTGCACTATGGGCGTGTTTTTATAGAAAAAAAAATGGAAATAAAAGTCTTATGTGCAAAATTAAGTGGACGGGGTTTCATTCTTTGATGATGCAACTCGATTGAAAACACAATAAATAGAAAAAAAAGAAAATTTGTTTGAAAATACGTGAACTTCCATATATTCCAACTTTGCAACGTTTCAACTGATAAAAGAAAAAAAGGAAACGTATTCTAAATTTCTACAAAGATTCGTGCACGTCTCAAATTTTCACAATGAACTGTTCAATTAAATGGATTTTCTTACTTATCAGTATCTTATCCCACAAATATATTATAAAACAAACAGGAGCAGGTAAATTTATATTTATATTTTCAAAGAAAAAATAATGTTTATCATAAAGTTTCAATTAAATTCAGTTCAATGTGTTTTGGAACTATTATGTTTTCAATTTTCTTGCCTGTTACAATGAGAAATGTAGTAAAAATTCGAAACCTTTCCTCGGGATTTTGAACTGAACACAACTCGAAAATCTGAGCGGGCGTATCTTCTCGTGATACCGGGGTTGGAGTTCGGAATCCCCAACTCCTCTTTTTATGTAATACAAGTCTGCGGCTTGTGGCGCCTAAGTCGCCTATATCAAATTTATATTTATTTTGTTTTTATTTCTAGTAAGGTAATCAGTTCTTTTCCCTAATTCCCTGAATTTCTCGTGACCCTTGTGCTAAAATGGTTAACATGTTTGAACGTCAGTAAGAGGCCGCATTCATGAACGTTTACCACGCGGTAAATGAGAACGGCAATTTGTCGATTTGTCGAAATTTTTTGTCGAAATTTTGTCGACAAATTTGTCGAATTTTTGTCGAAATTTTTTGTCGAATTTTTGTCGAAACAAAACACAGACTACTCTAAAATGTTCTTTATATCTGAACGATTATTTCCTTGGCAAAGTTCAAAAATAAATATAAATTCAGGCCTTATGCGAGAGCGTAGGAATAGGAATCGCGCTTTACTGTAAAATTGTAACTTGCATTATTTTTGATAGTTGAATCGTTTACACTAATTTATCAATTTCACAACAGACAATATACGATTCAACGCATCGAAACAAGCAAAACACAGGTTTCCACTAACCAATTATAATCCACAGAAGTACAGTTTTTGTGAACCAGGTTTTTGTTCAATGGATGATATTATTTGTCGATTATTTATTCGTAGATCGTTTGAATATAAGAGACGTTGAGCTTTGTCCTGGTTTGCCTCTTCCAGTAGGGCACGAACAGGAATGTTTTGGATCCGTTCTGAATGATTCAAGTTTTGGAAGCTGCTTTCATCCGGGTTCCACGTGTTATCGAGGCTATTGCTGTCCGGCGAGTAAGTTTTACAAATATTTGACCTGAGCAGAGGCGCAGAAATGAAAAGTATGCTCCACCTCTTAACAAATTTTAAGTATAATATAGCGGTCAGCTTTCCGCAAACATTACTGGCAAAGTTTTCTAAACAGCACAACTCTCTGACTCTGACAAATTTTCAGATCATTCGATCCGCAAGAAACCATATGTGACACGTGTGAAATGCAATCCATTGTGCAAACTTGATCGAAAATGGGCGTGGTCGTATTGTGATCCAGAAATGCGAAGAATTGTATTTGTCGGTTCGGAACCAATGTATTCGAAAGAAAAATATATTGATTACGAATTGAAAGTAGCTAAAAAGTGCCGGGATTACAGGTAAAGATGCTACCTACTCTTAAATTTGTAACATACTTTCTGAAAGGAACTGGAGCAACAACGGTTATGTGAAGTGTAACGCATACTAATTTTTTAATTAAAAAAATTATTTCTACAGCAATACTTGATCCAAATATTTAAACAATGCTGCACCTTGGCAAGGGTCCTTTCACTTTTAAGTCACAAAACCCTCCCTATTACGTGAAGAGTTTTCAAACTAAAAAAAGTGTTTCTCAACTTTGATCAAAACCAAATTATAGTCGGCGAATGCATCATCAGCCTCGCTCTACGGCACTTTTCGATTTTCAACAGTGTCGTGCGACTGTTTTGAAGCGAAAAATCAAATTTTACCTGCAATTCGTCGTGGTTACCTCATTTTCTGTTAAAAAGAAGTATTAAAACTAGAATTCGAGTTAATCTTGCAAGTGCAACACTGTTTTACAGGAATTTTGCAGTAGAGCGAGGTTGATGATGTATTCGCCGACTATAAACTGTTTTGAGGATAGATGTTTTTGAATGACTTAAATAACAGTGGACGGACCTTTTAAAATCTGCGCCAGGTTTCATACGTATCTTTATTTCGATCAACATGTTTTTCTACGAAATGGTATTAAAAAACATTTCCTGTGCATTCTGCTAGCCCGTTTCCCTGAGAACGTGTTATACCTCATAGTCAGGTATCTCAAGTAAATGTAAGTTCCAAAATTTCAGAAGCTGCAAGAATGGTGAAATTTGTCTGGCAACTGAGGGCGGGTGGAGTGAGAAAATGCAGCAACTTTCTGCAGCTAACGAGTGTTGGCCAAATCCATTTGTAAGAAAATGCACACTTTTTCTCAACAGAGCGCTTTTGCAGAAACCACCGAAAACTTCAATTTTCACCGGCACGGAGCCATGGAAATACATTTCATACTTGTGGGCGTTAATTGGATTTTCACTTATTCTTGTTCTTTTTTGTTTTGCAAACGGCTATTAAAATTTTTTTTTATTCATTCAGGAGTTCACTCGAAAATTAAATACAAACAAAGGCATTCGGATCTACAAAGATCTACAAAGTATTATGAGATTTCACGGGTTGGTAATTTAATTACAATAAAAAAACAAATAGAAACACTGCCTCCAAAAGCGGGAAAGCGCAAAACAACATTGGCTAGCGCACTTTGCGTTTGCAGACGCAGAGATACTGAATTTAGCACAACGCCTCTGCGTCTCTGATCTCTAATGCGTGCAGATAGAGCGCAATTGCATCGTACCTCGCCGAGAATGATTGCACCTTTTGATTATAACGAAAAAACAAGAAGAAAAATGGTTTTTTTGCAGAAAAAATGTATAAAATCGACATAAAATAATTAAAGTTATTTTTTTGAAGCGTTAAACACATAATAAATGTTCTCTACACTCGGTTAGATGGCAATTTAAAAAACGCCGGATTTTACCGCTTTCTGAGGCGCTGCAACTATATTTCTGTGAATTTCTTAATTTTTTTAGTGAAAATTCCTTGACAAAGTACAAAAGAAGCAAAATAATCACATTTTATATCAGAAATTCTGAAATTCTGTGCCAGATGAACAATTGATCGATATTTCAAAATCATATTTCGCCGCCAGTTTTGAACTTTTCCGACCGATTCTGCGCTTAAAATGTGTGTCTCGACCATGCCTACAAAGCTATGTCTAAGGCATTTGGAATATTGAGCCCATTCGGCAGAAAATTTGAAAAAATATGATTTTGCCGTTATTCCGATTTTTTTATATTTCGTCCTCATTTCTCCACCCATTTCATTGCGCGATCTCGTAAATTGTCGAATATACCTGTATAAACAAACGTATCTAGAAGAAATAACATAAATGTTTCTAATTTAATAAAAAAACTGAAAAAACCACATTTCCTGTTGAAAATGAGCGCTCGTCGGCAAGCACGCCAAGGCACGCAAAGTGCGTCAAGCTTGCTGGCGCTTTCCCGCTTTTGGGGGCAGCACTGCCTCCAAAAGCGGGAAAGCGCAAAACAACATTGGCTAGCGCACTTTGCGTTTGCAGACGCAGAGATACTGAATTTAGCACAACGCCTCTGCGTCTCTGATCTCTAATGCGTGCAGATAGAGCGCAATTGCATCGTACCTCGCCGAGAATGATTGCACCTTTTGATTATAACGAAAAAACAAGAAGAAAAATGGTTTTTTTGCAGAAAAAATGTATAAAATCGACATAAAATAATTAAAGTTATTTTTTTGAAGCGTTAAACACATAATAAATGTTCTCTACACTCGGTTAGATGGCAATTTAAAAAACGCCGGATTTTACCGCTTTCTGAGGCGCTGCAACTATATTTCTGTGAATTTCTTAATTTTTTTAGTGAAAATTCCTTGACAAAGTACAAAAGAAGCAAAATAATCACATTTTATATCAGAAATTCTGAAATTCTGTGCCAGATGAACAATTGATCGATATTTCAAAATCATATTTCGCCGCCAGTTTTGAACTTTTCCGACCGATTCTGCGCTTAAAATGTGTGTCTCGACCATGCCTACAAAGCTATGTCTAAGGCATTTGGAATATTGAGCCCATTCGGCAGAAAATTTGAAAAAATATGATTTTGCCGTTATTCCGATTTTTTTATATTTCGTCCTCATTTCTCCACCCATTTCATTGCGCGATCTCGTAAATTGTCGAATATACCTGTATAAACAAACGTATCTAGAAGAAATAACATAAATGTTTCTAATTTAATAAAAAAACTGAAAAAACCACATTTCCTGTTGAAAATGAGCGCTCGTCGGCAAGCACGCCAAGGCACGCAAAGTGCGTCAAGCTTGCTGGCGCTTTCCCGCTTTTGGGGGCAGTGGGCAGTGAGAAAGAGTAGAAATGGGAGAAAATACCGTTTAAACATGCACCAATTTCCAACAGTTTTTGATGAGGTTAATTAGCCTTCTAAATAATTAGAAACATAATTTAGTCTCTGCGGAAGGTTAATTGAGAATATCTGAATTCTTATTCAATTCAAAATTCGAAAAATTAAATTTATTGGCCAAATTTATACTTCAAAACCCTTGGAAACGAATACTTTTCTCCCTTCCTTCCTTCTCACCTATTAAATGGATCGATCGATAATTTTCTCAGTTGGAGCAGATCTTTTAAATGCGAATTTTGAGTTCGGACGGTCGATGAACACGAGATTTCCGCGAAATGCGCATCACTCGGTGATTTCCAATTCGAGAGAACTTGACAGGTTTGAACTGGATCATCATGTCGTTTTCCTGTCAATTTGTCATTTTAATTTTAATCTCATAGTCTATTTCTTTATGTGGATGAAAATATCGATATATTTATTTCGGAACATTTTCTTTCCCTTTGACTTTTTTAAGGCGCTTATTCCGAAAGGTGCGACACTTGCTGATTAGTGATCGATCACGTGCTGTCAGCTTAACGCATTTTTCGTCCATGTCAAAAGTTCAGACTTTGTTTGCAACATTTGCAGATCAACCCAAAAATATGCGTGGGCGTGTTTGCAGACTTAAATAGGAACATACTGATTATTTATGTAACAATTTTTATATCAAGAATTGACACAATCAAAGAACCCAAGGCAATTTTGGATTGTAATATGGCGGATGTGGCAGATATGAGGCTTGAAACCCGCTAATAGCTGGCGATATTGGATACTAGTCGTCGGAAATAGCTATTAGGCCTTATATTGTCTTTTCAATCGAGTTGCAGCATGAGAACGAGAGATAAAAAGCCATGTTTTCTCTGCGTCTCTTCGAACCGAACTGTGTTTGCGTGGTCGCGCGAAAAAAAGTGGGCGGAGTGACGCGTTCTCATGTCGCAAGTCGATTCAAAAAACAATAGCATTTATGAACATTTTGCTTTTTGGCACCGCGGCTAATACAGTGTTCGCATCCAACAGTATTTATTCTATTTGCATGCCGGCATGCCGGCTTATTTTTCGAACCTCTTGATTTGATGCCGAGAGGCTGCCGGGAAATTAGAGTAAATCAGGTAAATGAAACAATAGCAGGGGGTAATGGCGATTGCCCTGACGAAAGTGCGCTCCGTTTGAAAAAATATTGGCAGTGTGCCCATTTATGCGAATTCTCATTTTTTGAGTTGAATCTTGAAGCAGAAAATGTGTAATCGACGTGATGCAGAGGAGCCAGCTTTGCCACGAGGCACAACCTTAGCGCGTTGGATTTTGACGTGAAAAAAATAATTTGAAAAAGGCAGTCACCAGCGCCCCGTGCAATAGGATTTCTTTTGCGCATACGGGGCCGTATGCGACGTTGTCAAATGGCACAATGTCAAGAATTTGAATATGACTGAAGAAGAAAATAACTATTGGAAATGGCTATTAGCCATCGAACTCGGGGCGTTGGCACACGTCCCCCTGAGAATTCTGTTTTTTTTTGTTTTTGGGTTCTTACCAACAATCAAAACCCATTAAAAGTTTGGCCGGACGTTTTTCCAATTTCTCTAGAACTTTTGCAACGTGCTCGTAAAATGCATTGTTCTTTGTGCACACTCATCAACTTTTCTAGATTTTCAAATCGCAGCTCGTAAAATTCGACAATTATATCATTATTCAGCACGATAGGAAAAACAGGTAGGTGAGAGCAAAAGATGTACAAGTTATCGCAGTCGCATTTTTTATGGTAATTTTAACGAGGACGCGACACAATACTTTTGACACTTCTGTTTGCTATTTTGACCTGGTTTTTGGCCAAACGACGTACAATTTTCGAGTTTTGAAACGAAAAGCTATAAAATTGCTTACCTTCTCCTCCATAATAGTCGACGCTGGCTCGTAGTAGATGTTGGGGCAATGCGACGGACGAATGCACAGTCCGTTCTCGTCACGAACGTATCCGTCATTGCACACGCATCGAGGGAAATAACATTTAGCATGATGCAATGTATTCACACATCGGGGAGGGCTGAAACTCTAATTTTAGTTTCTACAATTTGATCTCTTCCGAAATGATCAAAGTCGTAAAACTCTGCACGCATGCACATTTCGCAACGTTTGAGTAAATTTGTTTATTTATTTACCTGAACAGATTGTCACAAGTACGATCGCAATGTCTCTCTGGTCCGCAGATAAGATGATGCTCGTGTTTCTGACACTCTTCCGCATTTCGTTCCGAGCGCACATGAATTCGAGGTGGATGCGAGCGGGTGCGCTGGAAAAATGATATTATTTGAGATTTTGGTGGTTCCCAGTCCTCTATGAGGTGTAGACGGGAATGTTTAGAATAAGGGGCTGAACCGAATGCGAACAGCTACAAAATTATTGGAAAATTCTGCGAGAGGTTACGGTATCCGCTTTTGATATTATTCTTGTCTCAGCGAGGGTCCATCATACTTTAAAATGGCCGCTTTCCCACAAGAAATATCGGCACGAATTTTGACACAGTTGAAAGGAGTGTGACCGAAACCTATTCAACAAGAGTGAGAAAAAATAAGAGATCAGTTTTTCTTTTTTGTTGTTGCTCACTATTTCGCTCACTCTCTCGCTCACTCTCTCGTTGAATGGGTTACGGTCGCATAGCGATGTCGGTAGTGGTGGCTGCTGCCGTTCGAGAAGTCACATGTTCGAGTCCGTAGTAGAGGAATCCACAAAGATTTCCACAGCCAGGAATTGACTTAAAATATGTCTGGCTCAGAACGGATACACCAGTCGTCCGAGCACGCAGAACACCTTGATCTGCAGTACCTTCGGTACTTGACGAACGGATCTTTTTTGTTGTTGAAAGCGGCCATTTTAAAGAATGATAGACCCCGTTTCTGAGACAAGAGAAACTTATTTTTGAGGCAACTTTTCGCGAAAATAAAGGTTTTTAAGCTCTACCGATTATGCGAGACTTATTTCGCTGTTTTCAAAGGTAAACCCAATTTTTAAAAACAAAGAAAGAGCAATCAAAAAGGGTGTTCTACGGTATAGAACTCACAAGAAACAAAACTGAAGGAATAGGGGATAAGTACAATAAGATCCCATCCCCCCATGAAATACCAATAAATTTTGGTGTGATGGTGGGGGGAGCTTTTTCCTTATTTCCCAGGAGGGATTATAATGGTATGGGATGGGGGGGGGGGGCTACATTGGTAGATCCCCCAAAAGTACTGGCGAGGGGCTATACTGGTATTTTAGAATACCAATATAGCCCCCCCCCCCCCAGATGATATAATCTCCCAACGAATAAATCAGTGCAAAATCAACTAGCGGGGGGACTGTACTGGTCCTTGGGGGTCCATGTCTGCCTGGGGGCTATATTGGTAAATTACCCGGAATAGAACTGAGCGGAATAGAACCGCCTGAAATTGAGCTGGACCCACACAGAACCGCGCGAACGTTTTATATTGTGAGGCTCTGAGTTTTTTTTTTCAGTACAGTTCCATTTCAGTCGGTTCTACTCCGCGAAGTTCAAAAAGTTAGAAAAACCACAGAACAAGAAAAATGAAGATACGCAGAAACTTACGAAACGCCTCAACTAGTCGGTAAAGCGCAAAACGCGACCATAAGCTCAACTCACATGTCTCTGCAAAGTTCGTCTCCGATTGTGATGATGATGGAAGAGAGAAGCGGAGACAAGGACGGCCATAAAAGTCACCAAAAATATTAGCCGCATTGTTTTGGTCTGCTGGAATTCGGAAACATTGACCTGGTTGCAAATAGAGTTAACGGGCAAAAGGTTGGGCGAGTTGTCGATAGATAAGCCAATCAAAGTGAAATGCATTCATTCCATTTTTAGACCTTTCCAGACCATGTGGAGCAAACAAAAGGTAAGGAAACAAAAAAAGAGAATAGGAGAAATGTTAAATGTTTCAATTAGTTTAACGAAGAAAACGGAAAGGATTTGTACATATGTACAAACTTGTAAAAGAAGGTCGGCCTTGAGTATTTACACTGTACTAACTAGTGAGATGTAAGTGTCTAGTGTGGGGTCAAGAAAAACTGCGAGAAGCAGGTGTTGGTGACGTGGCACTTCAGAATAAGGAAAAGTACTGTATGGGGGAAAGCACAGCTGTGCGGTTTTTACGGTTATTTATTTTGTTTCCATTTCAAAAAATATTACTAAATATGTGTTTGTTTTGGCGCCTCTCATCATAAATAAATGTAAATGCCGGAGAAAAATGAAAATGGGCACATGTAGAACTCAAACCCGGCCTACAGGGCTGAAAAGCACGGTGAGAATGCATGAAAATATAGCGCGAAAGGAAAAGAACAGCAGAGAACGATTACGGTATGTTCAATGTACGCAATCACCGCATGCTAGTCTTCTCACAATCAGCGATTTCAAAGAGAAGAAACGAACCGGAAGTATTTAAATAAATAAATACTAATTTCCGTTAAGAACTTACGTGACACTTGTCTCTTCAAAATCAAGTATGAATTTGAAGGACGACGCGCGCAACGCAACACATTGAAACAGTTTGACGTAAAAAAAAATTAGGAGAGACGAGTGAAATAGGCAAATTCCATGAATTCTGCCCATCCCTTTCCCGGCGGCAAGGTTATCACTATCAGTTCATAAAGGTAAAAAGTGAGAGAGGTGGAAAAGAAGAGCAGTGGAGAGTTGAAGTTGAATGAGGTGAGCAGAACACAGAGCATTTTGGGAGAAAAGAAGGGGGAGGGGGGGGGTAGAGAGGGTTACTGTAGAGCACATTTTTTTGTCTTTTCAAAAGGAAAATAGGGATAAATAAACGCGTGCTTTTAATCTCTAGTTTCAGTTACGACGTTCTGACGTTCTTCCACAGGTCTTGGAAGAAAAAACTGAAGGGCAGGGCCGTAGCTGCGAGACCTGTGGAGCATCGGAGCGTCGTAAGTTAATTTTGTTTTTTTTTTGCTTGTGAACACATCAAATGCGACACTTTAAACGAATAAAATAGGATTGAGCAGCAAAGTACATACCGTAAAAACTGTAATAGAAGCGTCTTAAAAGTATATATTCTTTTCACGGTTCTTATTGTTTATTTAAATATTGTCGAACTGCCAAAATGGCCAAACGTAAAAATCAACGCTATGCGATTTTCAATTTCAGTGGAGCATGTTTGGCCATTTTGGTGGCCCGATAATACCATATTGTCCATTCGCTAAAAAAGCAAGTGCGCTCCACGAAACGTAGTACTACGTGGATTTCATTTTCGTTGCCAAATTATTTCATTTTACGTTGAATTTACACGTGAAATGAAATAATTTGGCGACGAAAATGAAATCCACGTAGTACTACGTTTCGTGGAGCGCACTTGCTTTTTTCGCGAATAAACAATAGTTAAATTTTTATTAAAAGCTTAAGAGAAAAAAAGAGAGAGATGAAAATAGAGGCACTTTCGGCTCTGTACAGTTTCACATGTAAAATTTCTTAACGTTTTAGACAAATAGGCGGAACCCAAGTTTAAATCGTACCTTAATTCAGTTAATAAACCTCCTTTAAACCACTTGACAGTTCTCGGTCGGTTTCACCGGTAAAATGGTGGAAACACCCCATTTGCTTTTTTTAAACCCTTCAAACTTTTCCGATTTGTCCTAAACTTTGGCCGCCTCATGCCCCTTGGATTTGAAAATGTTTAGCCAAGTTTAATGCAAATCGGTCCAATAGGAGCTGAGAAAAAGCTGGTGACACGAAATCTCACACGGAAACATACAAACAGATATTATCAATTGTAAAAATTCAGAAGAAGAGACTGGCTCTCAAAAAAAGTTGCTTTGAAAATTGACGGTAATCACTAACTCATCATCAGTTTTATAGCTACTCGCACATAGAGGAAATTCCATTCCCATGATGAGGATGCTCAAATACATTTTACGATGGAGCACTCTTGCTCGAACGTGTATTGCCAATGACACACGCACGCTCATTTTATGGTTTGATGTACTGTTTACATGCCCTTTTGAGCGTTTTGCACGTATAAAACTTAACCATAAACATTTTGAAAATACTCTAGGCTAGTCGTTCGACGGTATTTGTGTACAAGTGCATGCAAGTGTGAACTGTTCAAAACCAGGTTTTTCTCGTCTCATCTCAAGCTTGCTGGGGTCTGAAAAAAGGAATACCATTTCCTTAGTAGAATCAGCACGATTGGACACATTTGAAATGAGAGTGACCGTAATCCATGCAAAATATTTTAACGAGAGAGTGAGCAACAAAAATCTAAAAAAGAAAAGCAGTTAAAGAATGTACTTTTATTTTTATTCACTCTATCGTAAAAACTTAACTTTTGAACGGATTACGGTCACATATATCTGTAAACAGTGTTTGTGCTCAAGCGCAAGAAAACGGCATAATACAGAATAAGGAAGTGTTTCAACGCGGAACAATTGTCCCGTATTAGCATCAACTGTCAATAAAAGTTCAATGTTCGATTGATGAGAACACTGTAACCTAGACGTGTATGCACTTTGGCTTAGCACAACGACGAACAATAGAATTTAAGTCGAGTTTGAGACGATTTTCTTCCAGCTTGCACAAATTGACACTTGCAGCACCGACTCCGCCCCTTTCCAGTTTTTTTTCCGTATTTTCCTCTCTAATCTCTCTCACTTTTCTATATTGTTGGAAAAGTGGACCACCAGAGTGATTTATGCGCCGCAATGATGAGCGAGCCGACACGAAACGAAACAAGTTGTTTTCTCCAATCTAGCTCTTTTATTTGTTTTTACTCGTGTGTGTGAATTGGATAGATTAGACAGTTGTAAGTGGCCTACTATGAGTAAATATTCAAAAAAAAAAGAAAAGAAAGAAAACAACAAGTATTAATTATTAGGAACAAAACTTTTAACAGTAAACTTTTATTTCCTTCCGATGCCTCACCATGAACAGGAATTTAAATGGCAATAAAATTTTAGGAGGAATGTTTTGTTAAATAAAAACAGGATAGGGCGTGATGGAGCTGGACAGTGTTTCGAAATGCGACTGATTCATAAATGAAACTGAAATGTGAAAGAAACAAACTGATAAGTGATGCGACGAGTTTACCTACAAGCAGTTGCGGCATGGGTGGTACATCGGAACACGGTCTTAAATACCAAGCAAAGGTGTAAAAATGCAACTGTATAACAAGCAGGCGCTCGCTCGTCACGCGTTTAAAATTAGAAAAAAAAAGAGGAAGTCGTTAAAAAACGGGGAACAACAGCAAACTTTCCATAGATAAACATACAGAAAATGCAAAAAAAATATTTCCTTGCTCTTTCCATGAGCTCATCGCGTTTCATTGAGATTTACAGAAATGAGAACACAAACATGAACACCGTATAGAAAAGCCAAAGGAACGAAACAATAAAATGCCCACATGTGTTCAAATTCCGAATCATCATCATCCCCCATCATTAGTCACCTTCCTTCCATTATCCACCCATCTTAACCCATTTCATACGAAACCACGAAAACTCATTCATGACTCACTGCTATTGCCATCGTTAAATACATACTTCTTCCAATGAGCCGTCATAAATTCGTTTCGTCCTCATGGTGGTTATCGATAAATCAACGGATGTAAAGAGTTAGGGGAACTGATTAAAGAACCCAAAAAAAAGGTTGGATCACCAACAAGTGTTGCTCCAAAACACGTATGGTAAATAAATTATTTGATTTTTTGGTTGATCGCGGAAGAAAAGAATAAATCCTGAAATTCCTCCGACCATCCTAGAAGTTTGACAAATCCGCCCATTTCGCTCATGTGAGATGTCAGCTTTCGGGCCGTACATTTCATAAATCAGAACACAAAAAAAAAAAAGGATCAGTGTAACTAACCACAATAAAAATAATCACAATCGCAACAGGCTTCTGCGGTCAGAACATGCATTGCGAGAAAAGTGGGGATCAAACTACAAGTTTCAAATAAGTTCTCAGGAAATTTTCAGTGAATGTGGGCCATATGCGTTTGGCGGGCGCATGTCCTGAATTCGATGGCTATTAGCCGTTTTCAATGGATATTATCTTCAACTCATTTTGCTATTCATGATATGGGGAATATTTGGCGCGTATAGCGAGGCACCGCAAAAGGAGTGGGCGGAGCCTCTCAATTTTTTATCCTCGCTTTTATTTTGAGAGTATAGCTACAGTAAATATACAATTTCACTTTTTTGACTATAACTTTGGAACGGAGAGGATTAGGATTCTGGAAATTTTGCTTGGACATGTACCGTAATGTTATTGTCGAGCCTTCAAAATAGATTTAATCAACTTTGAAAATGTCCGATTTTTCAAAAATTTAAGATGTCAAAATTTTCGACCCAAAAAATGTGATTTTTTTCAGATCTGCTAGAACTCTAAATTTGTAATCTAAATGACGTATTAGAACTAAAATTATGATTTTAGTTAAGTTCCGGTTCATCGGACCACGAACGTTTTTCTGCGTTCAAATTTATTCAATTTAATTGAATTTTCTTGATTTCGTGCATTGGGAAAACAAAAGTGAAATTAATTCATTTAAATTGCCTTTTTTATTTCGTGCATAGGTCCATAATCAATTAATTATTGTTAGCAAAATTTTAAAAAGCTTCAACGATTTCTCTGATAAAGCTCCTCACGATCGGACACAGCTGAAATTATTGTGAACGTACTCCCTTCAAAAATTTATATCAAAGAGAGAGTGAGTAAAAGCAATTTTAACAAAAATTTCGAAAAAACAAGGAGAATCAATTAGGCTCTTATTTCCTCTCACTCACTGTCCAAAAATAAATTTTTTGAATGGATTACGGTCACACCCGTTTCAGCTGTGTCCGATCGAGCTAAACTAACTTACACAGCTCTCACCAATTCAGAGAAGAATAACAGTCGTTCGGATATGTTTCCGAAAAATGAAATTGGCAGAATTCGATGCATTTTTTTGAGACAATAAGCCTGCATATGGCGGTAAAAAGACCAGAAACAACACATTTACCTACTGGAAATTATAGAAAACGTGAACTAAAAGGGTTATAGAACTATTATGAAAAAAGAAAACATTTGAAAAATTAAAAAATTAGTTTTAAAAATTTTCGCCATCTTTTTTTGCCGCGAGAAGTTTCGTGATAATTTTACTAAAGAACAGTTCTCGGCTCTTAGGAAAAAAAGGAGTTCAATTCAGACATGGCACCATTTAAAGATAAGTAAGTGAAGCCATCAACAACGGACAGACTATTCGACAAAAGTTTCCAGAGTATCCGAAGAAGATTTAAACCTCCCTTACTTCCACGGAGCTCTCATGAACATTGACGCCGATCAGTTGCTCGTGAATGATGGCGATTTTTTGATCACAAATCGAATGATATCAGAGCTAAATCGACACCAATACCATCTGGCGGTGCGACTAAAACGTGGAATCCGACGATATGAAATCAAACGATCGAACCATTCGGCAAAACTGGGCACACGTTCCGCCGCCACAATCGGCAAACTCATTGAATCGTTGAAAGCGGAAGTGATTGAGATAAAAGGAGAGAAGCTCATTCTCAAAAGAGCCATTCACAAAGGAAAGTTCCAGTTGATGCACAAAGATGTGATTTTCAAGAAACAGATTGGATCGGGCGCGTATGGAACAGTGTACAGAGGTCGATTGGTGAAGACGAATGCGGTGATTGCGGTGAAAAAACTGGATACGGAAGGAACTGACGAGGAAGGTCTGGCAGAAATGATGAAAGAAGCGAGGGTTATGCAGTTATACGATCATCCGAATATTGTAAAATTTTATGGATTCATTTTGGATGATATGCCTTATCTATTGGTGTTGGAGTACTGTAATGGAGGAGCTGTAGAGGATATTCTCCGAGATAAACCTGTGGGTTAATATTTACAAAATAACTTTAAATTGTTTTATTTTAATACTTCATTTCAGGATCTAAAAGTCAATCGCAGAGTACTGTACACTTATATGGCCTCATGTGGAATGGACTATCTTCACAAAAAGAAGTAATATTTTAATTTCGCACTACAGTATGCTCCTAAGGATGCATACACCTAGCTCGAAACCCCGCCCACTTACTGAAGTTTTTTCAACGTTTTTTGTAAACAATATTTCGAGAAATTGTCAATAATTTTAAAAACATAGAGAAATAAAGTTACCGTAAAAACTCTAACAGAACGGCATGCCCTTCTATTGTTTCATTTCATCACAACTGTCGGGTATTCAGAGGTTTGTACACCAAACTCGCTAAAACTGATGGAATGCCGTTCTATTAGAGTTTTTACGGCAATATTGAGTCGAAAAAAAAATCTTAAGTGGGCGGAGTGTATCATATACCAAAGACACGGTGTATACAAACCTTGCTCGGAGGAAAGTGCATACTTACAGCAGTCAAGAATTCTTTTTGTAGTGAGGAAAAAAGTCGAAACTTTTTCAAAACATTTAAAAATTAAAAAAAAAAGCGATGCAAAAAAATAAATAAAATGCTGCTTACCGTACCATTTTTTACAATTCGCGAGGAGACCCGACATTCAAAACACATGCGCCTTTAAGCTTGGGCGAATACGGTAGTTGCATATTTTTACAACAAAAATTTTAATTTTGCCAAAAAACTTTCAAAATTTTCAAATTAGTTTCGCCGAAAATTGCTTATAAATTAGTCGTATCTGTATTTTTTCTGTAAATGTTTCAAAATCGCGTGCATTGAAAAAATCCTTTTCGTTAATAACCCGATTATTTGTTATTAATATTATTTTTTTCTAGCTGCATCCATCGTGACATTGCTGCCCGAAACTGTCTCTGCCACAGTGGAATTGTGAAATTGGCCGATTTCGGGATGTGTCGAGCCACCACAGTATACAAAGTTGATCTCACGAAACCGATGAATATTCGATGGCTCGCGCCAGAAGTTTGGAACAACGGAGAGACTCGCTTCAACACGGACGTCTACGCATTTGGAGTGATGATGTGGGAATTCTTCCAGACGCCGTACGAATCACCATATCAAGAGTGGAAGGGATACACTGTCAAACAAAAGGTACGATCCGGTTACCGAATGCCTCCACCCGAAAACATGCCCAAAGATATTGTTGCGATTTTAAATGAATGCTGGAATCACGATCCGACTAAGAGACCGACGGCTGAAAAGTTGAAGGAGAAGATGGAAGAGGTTAATTCCAAGTTTGAAACGGGAAATACAACTGAAATTCAAGCTCCTGAACCGAGTGGGGGTGGAGAATAAAATGTTTGTAATAGTTAATGTCTCGAGATCATTTTTTTGGCGCGATTTTGCAATTTGATACGATTGTGATCGCAAGTGTGAGCGCGAGCGCGAACAAGCGCACTTGTTATTTTGGGCGCCAAAACTCGTATTTTTCTTTTTTTTTTTCTTCTGGTCTGATTGCCTTCTAACCATTTTTTTTCCGTATACGCTTTTTAATAAATATTTATTTAAATTGTATTTTTCAGTGAAAAAATATATTTCAGTGATGGCGCTGATCCGGTACTGCTGTCTACTTGTAGCCCTTGCTGTTCTCGCCCAATTTTTTATATTAACGAACGATACTTCGGAACTAATCATCATACGGGAACAAAACATCGTCAATCAAGTGGTTCTGGCTATGCTCGGGGCTTCCACGTACGTTGCATTTATTCTTGTTCCCAATCGACAATTACTCTTAATGCAGGTATAAATCAACCATGATGCTCCGAAGCTTGAGTAAAAACAGTTCAGTCTCGCGGTACATCCGAGTCTCGTTCTCGATTCCTAGAGAGGGGATGTGTGAAAATATTGAGCAACTTGAAAACTGTACCCACAACTCTGACTTTGTGGTGACTAGACGGAACAATAATGAATTCTTCGTTCACGCGGTTCTGGTCGACAATGACGATCTGAATAGAACATGCCAGGAGCCGAGCAACCGTGACCGTATTTTTTACGTGGATTATCCTGGACACGAAGAGAGGCCTAACGGCACTGAAGGATTCAACGACTATCAAGTCTGGTACAAGTGCGGACTTTTCAATGAGCTCAAGGGCAAGTTGGTCAAAAAAGATGATTCTTCCTGGTGGCATGATGCTTGTTTTATTTCTGTGATCGTCATTATATGCATTCTCGTTTCATGGTGAGCTGATTGATGAATAGGTGGAAAGAGTTTGATTTTAGGTTTCTAATAAGAACTTACAAGCGAGAATCTCGAAATGTACAACCTGCTGGTGAAAACTCGTCAGATTCTGGCCAGTCGGGACGCACTTCCCATACGAACGTAAACTCTAGCAGTGGCACTAGGAGTAGCGTCTCTCAGTCATCTGTCGATGGCAGGAACGAAAATGGCATAAGCATTCATTTGGCACAACTCAACCCTCATATGAGCGAGGGTCAAAATGGAAATGTTGCTGAGACTTCTCTAAAGGACAAAAACGATTTCACTGCCGATGAATGCGGACATAGCGAGGAACCGAATTCTAAAGAGCCTAGCACCTCTGATAAACAATCCGATAAGGCTAGTACGTCCAAAATGTCGGTCGATGAAAAGAAGATGACCGGAAGTAGCGAGAAGCCAAGCGAAGAACAAAACCTTCCCAAAACCAACTCTGATGCTGCCGACCACGAGACGGACGAAGAACTCGATGACCCGAAGGCGAAACTCCTTAAACCACGCAATTAATATGCACATTTGTGACCCATTTTCCACAAGTCAACTGACTATCTATTTTCATTTATTTTGCTCATTGTTCCATTGTTTATCTTTGCTCGATGTTTGAACTTCAATAATACGTGTCACTTAAACAACTTTATATTTTTCAATTCAATATCCGTTGGTTTCAACCATTTTCAAGATCTCTTATCGCTCTAACAAAGATCTATTATGGATTCGTGACGTAGCGACTCGTTGCTGAAAAAATTTCAAGAAATTGTTTCCTCTCTCGCCGCCAAGAGCTGAATCGTCGCGAGACCCGGCGATTGCTGACGCATAACTTGATACGTAGTCTCGCTGCGTCACATATCCATAATAACTCTGAAACTCGAAAATAAAGTTATTACTTATTTTCGATGGAGTGACGGTTGACATCAAATTGTCGGCACATTTCTATTTTGAAAAGGTTCTATTTCGAAATAACGCCGTAAACACCTGTTATTTCTGAAATTTTTTGTGCAACTGTAGACTGCAGAAAAAAACGTGATTCCAATAAATTTTTGAACTTTGGGCGCGACATAACAAGCCTGATCTGGCGGCTATCGGCGCAGTGACAGAAAAAAAAAGTTGAACGGGAAAACCGTTGAACTTGACCCTGGGGGGAGGGTGGTTCTAAGGTTGTTTATAAATCGGGGGTCAATCCAAGATGGGTGCTTTTCTTGAAGAATACCCATTTTTTAAACCCACACTTTCGATGTTCCACAAAAAAAAATATTTTTTGCGTCAATCGTAGCCTAAAAAAAACGTGTCGAGACCAATGGCGGAATGCAAGAAACCGGAGAATGAAATTTGGAAAATGCTAATTTTTGTATGATGTGGTTGAGAGACGCAGAAAAACGTTTTCGGGAAAACCACTTTTTTTCGTTTTCCATTTTTTCTTACGGCCTCAGCCTCGAATCTTCCGCGAAGTTTATCTCTGTGGCAAATCTGTATTATGGATTCGTGAATTAGCGATAAAACGCGGTGAATTGTGGGGCAAAAGTTGGCTGGTCTCGCCACGGTTTTGACAGACTACGGTTAGCGCGAAAATATATTTTAAATCCTTTTTTTTTAAATTAAAACGCATTTTCATAGTTTTTTCTCAACAAAATAAGTTTTTGAATTGAAATTACTCATTCCAGGTTACACAAAAAATTTTAATAGTGAAAAAATGCTAGTCAAAAGGCAAAAAATCGCGTTTTTATTTAAAACAAAAGAAGAAAAAATATTTCTCGCGCTAACCGTAGTCTGTCAAAATCGTGGCGAGACCAGCCAACTTTTGCCTTACAATTCACCGCGTTTTATCGCTAATTCACGAATCCATAATAACAGCAAAGTAAATTTGTGCAATTCGAGTGCGCGGCAGTATTGTGTAGAATGAAAATTTGCGATAGGCTAAAACAAAAGAAAAATTCGGAAAGCCGTGAAGCTCAGATCGGCCGCATTGCAAATTTCGGCAATTTCGACAATCAGCAATCGCCACTCCCCTGGTGCAAACACCGCGACGAGAGAATGCGACTATTAGTCATCATTGACGGAGATTTGTTTGTCTTTAACCCCTTTCCGCCAAGATCAAAATGGTTTATTTTAACAATAAAAAAAATGACCGCAAACCAGAGTTGCTTCATTTCTTTTTATTTCTCAAAAGTCGATAATGTTTGTCATCAAATCATTATCATACATGCAACCAGCAGAAATTTGATACTTTTGTCTATATTTTGCATAACATTCCATTCCTTTTGCCAGCCCAACTCGACACAAAAAGGGAAAAGGGAGCTTAGCAGAGCCGCGAATCGATGTACTAGAGTGCGGTGGAGCTGTGAAGAGCAGCGAGACGCAGATTAAAAAGAAGCCAATCCAGAGGACACTCGTTATTCCTTTCCTTTTCTTTTCTCGTATTCTCCTTCTTAGTCCTTTGAACTTTTTTCATTTTTATCTCAGTTTTAATTTTTAGCCAGAATGGACGATTCATACGCCATAGCATCGCCGCACAATGAGGCTTTCAATCAAGCGTTCAACGAGGTAAATAAACATTTAGACCATTTGGAAGTTTTTAAAAATTGTATGCGTTTCAGATGAATCCTCATGGAGCACCGCGAATTGGAGCTGTGGATGCTGCGAATTTCCTTAAAAAGTCAAATTTGGCGATGCCGATCCTTGGACAAATTTGGGAGCTTAGTGATCCACAAAAAACGGGCTCACTCGATAAAAGAGGCGCTTTTGTGGCATTTAAATTGGTTGCCGCTGCTCAGCAAGGTTTTTGTAAAGCAAAGAAGCCATATTAATTGTGATTTTTCCAGGAAAATCAATCGCCAATTCATCGCTCTACGATTCTTCCCTCCAACCGCCGCGATTCGGACCGCCAATTCCTCCTTCATCTCTTCAACATCATTTCCAGCCAGCATTTCCTTCGGTTGGTCCCTCAACATTTAATTTTCCAATGTTTTATTTTTCAGCCTGGACGTGCTCCTCCAGTGCCTCCACCTCCGCATCCAACTCACTCTCATTCGATGTCTTCCCAGCAGTCTTCACCTTCTCACCCGACCGCTGCATTTCCACCGAGTTGGCCGATCACCCCAACCGATCAAGCAAAATACGACTCAATATTCCAATCGCTGAATCCAGTAAATGGGAAACTTCCAGGCGCGAGTGTTCGGCCGGTACTGATGAATTCAGGACTGGATCCACACGCTCTTGCCAGAATTTGGGAGCTTGCCGATCAGGATCGAGATGGAAGTCTGGATCGAATCGAAATGTCCGTCGCATTGCATTTAGTGTACCGAACTTTGCAGTCGGAGCCGATTCCTGCTCACCTTCCTCCATCACTTATCCATCCGTCAAAAGCAATGTTTTCTCAAAGATCTCCTAACTATGCAGCAGGAGTTCCTCCTCATCCTCCTAGGCCCATGTTCGGATCGAGAGCTGGATCGGTGACTTCGCTGGACGAGGTGCACATGAATCAGTCATACTCTGCAACGATGCCCAGATCGCAGCCTCCTTCAACTGGAAGAGCTTACTCACAGCCGCATATAAATGGAGCAAGAACTAGTGGAGCATCCACTCCTATTTCTGCTTCTCAGTCAATTCACTCGTTTGGTGGAAATGAATGGCCGATAAATCCGGCCGACTACGCAATGCAGTTCTCACAAACTGACACAAATAAAGACGGATTGGTGGACGGCCAAGATATGAGAGGACCAATGATGGCAACTGGATTGAGTGCACAGATTCTGGCTCATGTCTGGGCTCTTGCCGATATCAAAAAGTGTGGACAACTGAATTTGGAACAGTTTTCATTGACGTGAGTTAAAAAACGGGGCTCTTTCGGAATAGAAACTCGACAAAATTGAAATGTCACGTTTTGGAAATTGCGTGACAATAGAAATCCACGAAATAGAAATGTAATAAATCAGAAACGTAACAAAATGAAAATGCGTGTAAACAGAAACGTACAAGAGCAGGAATGTATCGAATTGGAAGTAAAATGGCAATGGAGCGCGTTTGCGAGATTTATTTTTCAAAACGACTTTCTAGATATTTTTCACGTTTTTTTGTCGATTTTCAAAAAAAAAATTTCTACGTATCGAAATCGAAAATACTCGAAAGAAACGTGGAAAAAATCCAAAAATACGTGGAAGACATCGAAAAAGTCGTTTTAAAAAATAAATCTCGCAAACGCGTTCCATTGCCATTTTACTTCCAATTCGAAACATTTCTGCTCTGCTACGTTTCTGTTTTCACGTGTTTTCATTTTGTTACGTTTCTGATTTATTACATTTCTATTTTCACGCAATTTCCAAAACGTGACATTTCAATTTTGTCGAATTTCTATTCCGAAAGAGCCCCTAAAAACGGCTCCTCGACGATTCGCAACCCGACGCTTCGAAACCGCGTCATTTCGCTACTCATTTCGATATTGACACCGCGAATTTTCGAAATTACGGGTTGCGTGATATCGGATTGCAAATTGACGGGTAGCGAGAGCGCGCGGGTTCTGTTTGTCGCGGTTCGGAACTTCTGGGTTTCGATAGTTCGCGGTTTAAAATCTACGTGAGTGGCGGAATGACGCGGTTTCTAAGCGTCGGGTTGCGAATCGTCGGGGAGCCCTAAAAACATGTTGTAGTCAATTTTCACAAAGTTTTTTTCTTTTCAGAATGCATCTGATGGAAATGGCAAAAAGAGGAGAGGTCCCTGCAGAACTCCCTCCGCACCTTATTCCACCTTCATTCCGCCAACCAGAAACGACGGCTGCAGCTCCTCCACTCCCACACCAACCACCTCAATCTGTTTCCACTCCTCAACTACCAGAAGCCACGTCGATGGAAATCAAAGAGGCGTTGGAAGGAGAAAACGAAGAAATGCGTCAACTTGCTGAAGTTATTCAATCGATGGTCTTGGAACGAAAGACTGCGGAAGAGTCGGTCGTCCAATTGGAAGCCGATATGACTTTGAAGAATTCACGAATCAAGAATCTACAAGTGGAACTCGCCACACTCGAATCGACAGTGAAACAATTGGAGAGACAGAAAACAGAAGCGACCAGACGATTGGCCGATTACGATACGCAAATTGAACAGTTGGAATTGGCTTGCAAAGCGCAGAATGAGAAGAAAGATGAGACGGAAAAACGAATGAGGCAGATTGATGAAGAAGCGAAGAATGCTGAAGAATGCAAAGCTAACGATGAAAAAGAGATGGAAGAACTGAAACAACAAATTCAAATGCTCGATGCTCAATTTAAAAACATTAAGGGTGAAGTAGGGAAAGAAACGAGCGCTAGGGAAAGATTGGTGGCCGAGTTGACGACTTTGGAACGTCGAGAAGTTCGTGATCAACTTCAGATGGAAAAGTTGGACGCGGAAATTGAAAATACCAAAAAAGCGACAGATCAAGTGTCGGAAGCCATCGAAAAACCAGAAGCCGAGATGCTCGACGTTTTCCGGAAAGATTCAAAGATTCTGAATTGTGCAATCGATTCAACTCTGCTGTCCGATGATACGGTGTACGGGGAAACTGCCGGAGCCTCTTCCCAAAATCACATTCAACAACCACCAGATCCGTTTGCATCTGCCAGATCCAGTGAGTTTAAAAATTCAAGTTGAGTTCTCGAGATTTAAAACCTTTCAGACCCAGCCGCTGATCCATTCGCTCAAGTAGATCAATTCGCTTCGGCCGGCCACTTTGACGCCGCCTTTCCATCCGATCCATTCGCTCAAGGCTTCCCCGCTGATGCCGCTTTTTCATCGTCCGGTCCGACAAGACCAGCTCCGCCACGTCCGGCACCGCCAAAATCCAATCGGGAAACGCCGGTGAACGATCCGTTTGCGTGAGTATTATGTTTTCAATTTTCTTGCCGGTTAAGTACGATTTTACTAAGGTAACGACATTTTTTTCGTTTAATGTCCTCCATGTTTATGGGGTTATTCACGAAATAGCAAAAAATGTGGGGAAAATTCGGAGAATGCTCCGATTGGCCTGAAACTTTGGGAAATATTGCCAAAAGTACTCACGGACATACTCAGATAATTTTGGAGTAAAATATGGATTTTACATTTTTCTGAAGTTTTAAAATCTATTTTTCGGTCCAAAATTTTCTGAGCATATCCGGGACTATTTTTGACATTATGTCCCAAAGTTTCAGGCCAATCGGAGCATTTCTCCACATTTTTCCTAAATATTTCTTGTAAAACACAATTAGCCTTTTTTAGTTTTTGTATCCAGAAAGTTGAAATTGTAATTCCGACATAATTTTTTTGGTTTTTCCGTCGAGAATGGAACCGACAACAAAATTAAATTATTAAAAGGTGGAAAAATTGTCAAAATCTGAATTGTAGACCATCGCAAGGTGCCCAACAAGCTGCCGGTTTCGCCAACTTTGCTGATTTCGGTTCGGCATTCAATTAACTAAAATTTTGTTTCCAGTGATCAATTTATCTGTAGATAGTAGAAAATATAGCCAGAAAAAGCCAGTACTTTCGAAAAATTGCCTATATTTATAATTGTGTCCCCCTGTGCCAAGACATAATTTATTTATACCTTTACTCCCATAATTATTTAGTTGCAATCCCTTATTCTACCTAATTTTGTCACTTATGTTGGATGTGAAAAAGAGCAATAACTTCTTTTTTAGTTGTCTCACAGATTTTTAGTGCATGTTTTACCATTAATTTTCCAGATGAATTTATTTAATTTGTTCTTTTTTTTTGTTATCAACAACTGTATAGCACATGGATTGGGAAAAGTGTGTGTGTGGAACCGTAGGCGAAAGTGAAATTGAGAGAAAAATGAGAAATCACAGAATAACGGGGAGAAAAATAAGATGGACCAGGATTATGCTTGAAACAGGAAAATTACAGAAATGGAAGAAAAATCAAAAAAGAAGATTTTTGTATAAATTGTAAGTACAAGTTTTCAATTTACATGCAGTGACCAGTGTCCTGGAAATTGAATTATTTATATCAAAAGTTGTATAATTACAACAACAAAGAAAACTCACTTTTAATTGTGCCACGTACAGCTGTCGTTTCGTCTCGATGGTTTTTTGCGGAAACGGATTGAGCTCATTGAAGGCAACCTGAGCCAGTGATTTAAAATCGGTAATGTGCTCTTGTGCTTTGCTCAAGCATTGATGAACGGTTCCTGCAACAATAAAAAATTTTGTTTCAAATTAGACATCAAACGAACCAATAGTTTTGCACTGGAGAACCTGCGGTTCGCAAATCTTGAGCAACGCAAGTGCGAACCGGAACAGAACTTTGTTTCCCTCGTAGAGAAATGCGTCAAATATGGTGATATAGATGGAATGTGGAAGTACATCGACGAAACAAGTCAAAAACCAACAAAGGGCAAAAAGAGAAAGGTCCACTTCGAGAGAACGAAGATGGGCGGCCAGTTTGGGAAGCTTTTCAGCGACTAAATCACGGAGAACTTTCTGATCGGCCACCGCTCCGATCAGTGAACTCGTGTAGTATCCTTCCGGTTGCAAGTGTTCCACACAGGCGATCAGGAACCAGAAGGCGTCGTGTTCGTTCAAATAGAGGAGAGCTATGGCGGCCAGACGATTCAATCCCTGACAGTAGCCGACGTGCGAATTGTGGTAGCGGAATGCGTACAGAACGTTGCGAAGTTTTTCAATGTTTGCTGAATCCGGTTCGTCGAAATTCTTGTTGGTGGGAAGGGTTCTTGAAAGATCCAAGTCTATCTGCAATATTATGTTTTTTTAAAGAAACATTTCTCACTCAAAACAGGGAGTTGGGCGATGCAAAAAGAGAAGATATTTAGTTTATCTCGGAGAGCCGTATTAGAAATTTTTGTTGTCAAGCGGTGGGCTGGTGAAGCGTGAAAATAATTAATTTTTCGGCGCTACCTCGAAATAGAACTGTATCGAAATAGAACTTGACGCGAAATAGAACAGCGTGAAATAAAACCCAGTTAATAAATTGAAAACGCTCTTCAATTTAAAGCCAGCGCAGTGGCGCGGTTGTTACAGGCTACGCCACTGAATGGAACTTTTTCTGTTTGGCTTTTTATTCAATAATCTTCACCCAATTGCGCGCTAAAACTGAGTACAGTTCTATTTCACGCGGTTCCATTTCGGAACAGTTATACTGTGTTTTCAATCGAGTTGCGACATGAGAACGCGAAACTCCGCCCACTTATTTGTGCGCGACCACGCTAACACAGTGATATTTGAAGAGACGCAGACAGAACGGTGAATGCAGACTTGCGATTTCATGTCTCAATTCGATTGAAAACACAGTAATTCAGAACAGTTCTATTTCACGTCAAATTCTATTTCGATACAGCTCTAATTCGAAAAGGTTCTATTTCGAGGTGGCGCCAATTTTTCAAAACAAAAAAATTTAAATATTTTTTAGAATTTTAGCCAGAGTAAGACACTCTGAAAACTAAAAACATTTGTAATTTTAAATACCACTAAAATCGAAAGATTCGCCGATTTAAACAACAAAAATTGAATATGAAAAAATTAATTTTTAAAATTTTGAATAGCTAATATTTAATGCAATGCGTTTTGAAAAAATGTGGAAAACCGGTTAATTTTACAACAAAAATCCAATATAACGCCGATTCCAAAAGTAAAAATAAAACTGTATTATTCGACCGCTGGATCCACTACGAAAAAGATACAGTAGATTTTTCAAATGTTTCTTCGAACTTTTAGCCATAATTTTTTTTTATTTTTACTTTAATTACCGAGATATAATGTATTTATGAAGTGGACGAGTCGGACAGCGAAACCGACTGAAAAAGCAACGACATGCATTTTTTTTCCGGAAAAAATTATATAAAAATGCCTTAAAATTCGAATTACAGTAAATTGCGACGGAGCGCCCCCCCCCCCCCCCCCCCCCGCGCTTAGAGTGCGCCCACACGGATGAAATCCATATAAAAATTATTATTTTAACTAAATTTTTTAAAATTACTCATTTGTAAAAGTTGACTGTACCTGTTTGATGGCTGCATCATAGCTTCCATCCTGCTTCTTGACTGACGCCTTCTTCAGCATGCTCTGATAGTATCCATTACCCAGTTCTGCCTGTTTATCTTTCACCCAATGCGTCACAATACTCTTCCACACGCGTCCACGATACGCCGGCGGCACTCCCGTTCGAATCAACGTCTTCAAGTCTGGAGAGGACATTATTGCAATTTTACTGGACACAGTATTGTTGACAAGGAAAGAATCCCACGATTGGAGCCATTTCATGTACTCTTCCGATTGCTCCAATTTTGTCGCTTCCACAATTTCTTCCGCCTTTTTCATATAGAACGTGGCAGTGTCGAGCAGATCATCGCTCGTTCCCATCGCGTCTTTTTTGTAGAATCCGAGCTGGTCGGTCAAATTCTGCTGAGACTCGCGAGGTGTTCGGGCAGACTCTTCCAGAAGTTCCTTTAGCACACCCGGCTCCATTACTGAAGTTATAAATTATTATTTTTCAATATAAAAACAATAGAGCTCACTTTTTCCTGGTTTAGTTGGAGATTTAAAGTGGTTGAGTACCATCAAATATCGACTTTTTAGTTGATAATAACATGCTTCTAGATCGAAATTCTGACGAATCAAACTCTTTTCTCTAGTTTCCAGTGATTGAATTATGTTGTGCAGTTCTACAATTTCGGCATTCAGAAACTGATTTTGAGTACGGTATCCTTCGACCAAATCTTGAAGTTCTCCAATATCCTTCACATTTTCTTCGTCTAAAACTCGACGTGTTGCTTCTTCAAAATCCAGAGATGTCACGTCTACGAGAATTCCTTCGGGGACTTCTACATCAGAAACCAGTCCGTTGGCATCAGCCGATAGATTAACACTCTTTTCAGATACTACTCCAGAAGTAAGAACATCTTCTCGATTCTCCTCTTCACACATTCGAAGAATCAATTCTTCTTTGGTGCGAAGAGATTCTCTGAACGCTTCCACAGATTGTTGGAGATCATTTATGGTGTCTTCTAATTTTAGATTCTGATCCTCAAGATCTTGGACACGTCGTGCATTCGTACTGTTCGATAAGTGCAACTCTGTGACTTGTCGTTCCTTCTCAAGCAAATATTCTCGCATCTCCTCTTTATTTTCACCCATTTCTTCAAGCTTTTTCCTAAAATTTGAGAGATTTTGATCCAGTAACTTTAAATTTCATCACTCACAATGCCTCATTACTTCTTTGCGAGAGCAAAAGAGCAGCTCTGAGCGATTCGACGACTTCTTCTAAACTCGAAACCTTGTCGGACAGTTCGATAACCTTCTCCTCGGGCGTGAGATCTTCGGAAGAGACAGTTCCTTTCTGAAGATTTAGGTGGTTTTTATTTCATATTGTCGAACCGCCAAAACGGTCAAACGCGCTCCACTGGACTCAACGCTAAGCGAATTTCATTTTGGTTTCCAAATTATTTTTTCGGTTTTTCTTTGATTTTTTGCATAAAATCTTCTTTTTTCGTGATTTTTCCTTGTAAAAATAATTTTTCGAGACCAAATTCATGAAGTTTTGTCAATATCTTCCGCATATTTCCGAAATTCATTGAAAAATCAATATTTTTCGATTTCTGTGCACTTTAAAAAATGCATAACTCATTTGTTTGGAAAGATTTTTGTTCAAACTCCATCATTACAGTGCGTTGCAGGTTTATACGTCCACCCTCGTTTTTGAGAATAACTTGAGAATTGGTCAATATTTCGATCTAGTTTGGTCAAAATCGGATTCAGGACACGAAATTACATATGTTCAGTGATTTTTAAAATGATATCTGAAAAACTACTCGATATACCCAGAAAAAACTGAAAATATGCCTTCTGCAACCGTTGCAGGTTTATACGTCCACTTCAAGAAATGAGCTAGAAAACAAAAAATAACAACAATTTAATACGTAATCGATGAACCTTTAGCGGTAATAACATCATAAACATGGTTTGGCATAGAATTAATGAGACTGGGGATGTACTGGGTGGACTTGGACTTGAACTCTTGCTCCAGAAGACTACTCCGCAGTGAGTGCATTCTTGAGGTGTCCCATGGTGTCGTACTTCTTTCCATGGCTGTAGAGACGACGAACGAGCTCACCCCAGACATTTTCCATTGAATTCAAATCTGGAGAACATGCTGGCCATGGCAGAACATCAATTTTTTTGGACTGGAACCAGTCTAAAGTGGAGCGACTGACATGGATGTTGGCGTTATCTTGCTGGAAAGTGAACGGGAGGCTGTTGAATCGACGACGGAATGGCAGGAGATGGTTCTGGAGGACATCTTGGTAGTCCGTCGAGTTCATCCGGCAAGTTGTAAACGCCAGCTCCAGATATCCAGCCGAAGAAAACGCTCCCCACACCATGAGGCTTCCTCCACCAAAGTTCCTCTTTGAGAAGACGGCTGGATCCTTGCGTAAGTCGTACCAGTAAGACTTGTAGCCATCTGGTCTATCCAGATTAAACTTCTTTTCATCCGAAAAGATACTCTGACAAAAATTAGAGGTTTTTAATAAAAAAATTAATATTATTTTAGCTTCTCCCAGTTGGTTGACATGTTCCTTCGAGCAAAGTCGAGACGACGGGCCTTGTGAACGTTGGTGAGTCTCGGAGCGGGACGCATGACGGCTCTTGTGATGTTGGGATCTTCCTTGAGAGCTCTCCAAACTGTCCACTTACTAACTCCAAGATTCAATTCCTGATTAATATCGTTACACGATTTCATTGAGTTCGAAACTACTCGGGTCACCGATCTTCTGGCCCTTGAGTTCAACTTCGGAGCTGGTCCAGTCTTCTTTTTTTGTTTGATTGGATTCGGATTCGAAACAAAACGATTAATGGAATCGTGGGATCGATTCAGATGCTTGGCGATAGCTCGGTTGGTCCATCCAGCTGTTTTGAAGGCAGTAATTGAAGCGTTTTCAGCAACAGTCAACAGTTGACCACGGCCCGTGATTTGAAAATTAATAAAAACAAAAATCAAATCAAAAACAGGTTTTACAGTAATTTTGAAGGCACAGAGCCCAAATTAGAGTATTTTGTCTTGCCTGGAAGTCATAATTCTACCATTCTCTGGAGTGGACGTATAAACCTGCAACGGTTGCAGAAGGCATATTTTCAGTTTTTTGTGGGTGTATCGAGTAGTTTTTCAGACATCATAATAAAAATTACTGGACATATGTAATTTCTTGTCCTGAATCCAATTTTGACCAAACTAGATCGAAATAATGACAGGTTCCCAAGTTATGCTCAAAAACGAGGGTGGACGTATAAACCTGCAACGCACTGTATGATGTTTGTCAATGTTTTCTTACCTTTTAGCCCGAAAAGTACTGATTTTATTATAAATTCCACCTTTTTTCCGCCGAAACGGCAAATTTTCACTAAAATCAGTAATTTTGTGGGTTTTTCTCCGCTTTTCCACTCTTTTTCTCTTTTTCAATCGTGTATATTGTTTGTATTTTTAATATTAAAATTTTATTTTTGCAGGAGGAGACCGCACAGCGACATGAGGCCGAAAACTTCTGCTGAATAGTTCGGTGAGTTGATTGTCAAATTTATTTTCCAAAAAATCCAGAATTCTTACAAATTTAGTTCAAATTATTAAAATTAATCCTGAAGCCACTTTAACAAAGTGATGCAAACCTGCATTTTTATGCAAATTACACAAAATTTCATAAAGATGCAGATTTTCATTGGGCTAAAATAGCAGAAAAATGATTTTTTCGGCAATTTTGCAACAAAAAAACGGTATTTTCCGAGTTATCTTTATCTCTCACGAAAAAATTCATGCTCTAAATTTTTTATTTCAGAAGAACGGCCGACGTGACCCCGGAAAACCAATTGATTGACCAATTTTTTCTTCGTTTCAGTAACTTTTTTGGTTAATTTTTTAAATGTTGGTTTTTTTCTATTGTATCAATAAAATTTCTATTAAGCGTTAATTGTACATCGACTATTTCACTCAATGTTAACTGCGAAGAACACCTGAAACAATCTCTGGGAAACTCAAATTCCATTGCTCCAATTGGGTATTTGCTCCATTTTGCGTTTCTGTAAAAGAAATTTGCAAATTTCCTGTGGAAGTCCAATTTTATTAAAGAAAAATAGAGAAATATCAAAGAGATCAATTAAAAACATAATAATTCCAGAAGAAACGAAGAAAAAATTGGTCAATCAATTGGTTTTCCGGGGTCACGTCGGCCGTTCTTCTGAAATAAAAAATTTAGAGCATGAATTTTTTCGTGAGAGATAAAGATAACTCGGAAAATACCGTTTTTTTGTTGCAAAATTGCCGAAAAAATCATTTTTCTGCTATTTTAGCCCAATGAAAATCTGCATCTTTATGAAATTTTGTGTAATTTGCATAAAAATGCAGGTTTGCATCACTTTGTTAAAGTGGCTTCAGGATTAATTTTAATAATTTGAACTAAATTTGTAAGAATTCTGGATTTTTTGGAAAATAAATTTGACAATCAACTCACCGAACTATTCAGCAGAAGTTTTCGGCCTCATGTCGCTGTGCGGTCTCCTCCTGCAAAAATAAAATTTTAATATTAAAAATACAAACAATATACACGATTGAAAAAGAGAAAAAGAGTGGAAAAGCGGAGAAAAACCCACAAAATTACTGATTTTAGTGAAAATTTGCCGTTTCGGCGGAAAAAAGGTGGAATTTATAATAAAATCAGTACTTTTCGAACTAAAAGGTAAGAAAACATTGACAAACATCATAATGATGGAGTTTGAACAAAAATCTTTCCAAACAAATGAGTTAT
Organism: Caenorhabditis japonica; assembly: GCA_963572235.1. NCBI lineage: Eukaryota > Metazoa > Nematoda > Chromadorea > Rhabditida > Rhabditidae > Caenorhabditis > Caenorhabditis japonica. The sequence goes on along the minus strand of OY754343.1, from coordinate 15,516,401 downwards.
GAATTTTTTAAAGTGCACAGAAATCGAAAAATATTGATTTTTCACTGAATTTCGGAAATATGCGGAAGATATTGACAAAACTTCATGAAATTGGTCTCGAAAAATTATTTTTACAAGGAAAAATCACGAAAAAAGAAGATTTTATGCAAAAAATCAAAGAAAAACCGAAAAAATAATTTGGAAACCAAAATGAAATTCGCTTAGCGTTGAGTCCAGTGGAGCGCGTTTGACCGTTTTGGCGGTTCGACAATAAATAAACATACCCGACTGCTCAAAACTGGTTCGTCTACGGTATTCTGCCGACTTCCCGAACTTTTCCAGCTGGATAGATTTCTCCGAATCGCACGGATCGGCGCCTCTATGCTATGATCGGCGAACCGTTTGAGAACACTTTCCGGGCTTTCAATGCTCTGTATTTTCTAACAAATAGATATTCAGATTTGCGATTGATTGACTTACTTTTGGCATTTGTAAAGATCTTTCATTGAGTTGGCCGTTCGGATTCAGATACCATTCAGTTGTTGATCGATCATTTTCTTTTGGTGTTTTTTCATCCGTCTCTTCCGTCTCTGTGGGTAATTCAATTACATCTTCTGATTCCACTACAACATTTTCTACATTCTGAATTTCTGCATCAACTTCAGGTGGAACAGCAGTTCTTTTCTTTGGCTTGGGACTTCTGGGTGGTGGTACTGGAGATGGAGAAGAACTCGCATCTTCAAAAACTGCCGATGAATTTCTTCCAGTTAATGAGGAAATATCGAGATTAGAATCTGATTTTGATTTCGCCGTTTTCCAACTTCTTTTTCTTGTGCTCTGCAGAGCTTTCATCCATTCGTTTCGCTGCTTGTCCGAGGCACTTTCCAGTACTATAACCTCGTTGTTTGAACTGAAAATTAGTGGTGACGTGGGGGGTGCTACAGTATAGAACTCGCACGGAATAGCACTGCTACGGCACCCCCGTGACGTGTGATACTGACAAGAAAACGAAAAACAGCTCACTGTATTTCAAACCGCCCCTTTTCTCTCGGGTCATAGGTGAATGCGGCGCCGCTGAGTGAAACTCTTCCGATGCATTTCACGTCATCCGATTCTTTGTACCAGTAGAGGTATGGGGTGGTGTCACACAAAGCAAACCAGTAACGCCGACGTGTGACGAGGCCGATTGAGCGGACTTCTATCTGCAAAAATAAAGAAATAATGTGGACAAAACAATTGTTATTGCGAGTGCACTGTCCCGCACGCCTCCCCCGTCGTCCAATGCGCCACTAAGTTCGTCAGATAATGAAATTATTTTTCACTCGAAAATTTACTTTTTTTTTTAATTCGAATCATTGCCTGATTATTCAGGATGACACCATCATTTTAATCCAAAAACGAGGCGTTTTTGTCAGAAAAGGACCGAGCCTTAGAGTTTTAAAAATGAGCCAGGTAGAAACAATTTTGGAAGGCAGGGGTGCCGTGCCCCGCCAAAATTTAGAATAACAAATTTTTCTGCGGTTTTTTTTTTGGGAGAGACAAAACTGTTTGATAATGCAAGTGAGAGAAAAAGTCGGTATATGCACCGAATTGACAAAAACTCTAATTTTTCCCGAAAACTTGGAAAATTTCCATTTAACTGGCAGTAGGGTTGGCAGTGGGGAGCCCCACTCTTTTTTGCACTAGTGACAGATATCCAATTTTAAGCACCTCCCCACCTCCCCATTGCCAACCCTAACTGGCAGAAATACTTTTTTTTTTTGGTATTTTTTTTATGGACGAAAAAAATTTTTTTTACTGAAATTTTTTTGTCCCACATAAATATGATGGACATATTGTGTTTTCAATCGACTTGCGACATGAGAACGCGAGACTCCGCCCACTTATTTTTGCCGTTCTGTCTGCGTCTCTTCAAATATCACTGTGTTCGCGTGGTCGCGCCCAAATAAGTGGGCGGAGTCTCGCGTTCTCATGTCGCAAGTCCACTGGGGTATGAGGAGGGATTGAGTAAACGCGCCCGGACGCACACACGCAACGCATCCAAATGAGGCCCAAAAAATAAAAAAGCGCGCGAATAATTTCACATTATCGGAGAGAAAAACCAAAGCAAAATCGTGGAAATTACGAAACTCTAGTCAAAATTATTTCGCGCGCGTTGGTTTTTCTCTCCGATAATGCGAAATTTTTCGCGCGGTTCTTTATTTTTTGGGCCTCCTTTGGATGCGTTGCGTGTGTGCGTCCGGGCGCGTTTGCTCACTCCCTCCTCATACCCCAGTGCAAGTCGATTGAAAACACAATAGGATATAAAAATAAATAGGAAATATTCTCAAAGAAAACTCACACGATGCAAATAGCCACAGATTGAGGTAGTTTTGAGTTCCCTGGCTGGCGGACTGATCGTCGTTGTCGCAGACATCCACCTTTCTGCCAAATCTGTAAAAATAAAGAATTGAAAAGAAATGAAACTCAAAAATATTAACGCGTTCAAAATTTCACGACTCATCCTGCACACAACATAAATAAATACAAATCTGGTTTTTTTTGTTTCTTTGTCGACCAGCGGCCAAATGTTTACGATGAAACACCGTTCGGAAAAAAAAACAGAGAATGAGATGGAGAGAGAAAAGAAATGGAAATATAAAGAGATCAATATATATTTTAGAGTTGTGAAATCGGTAGTAGAAAAGTGAAAAAGTAGAAAGCAAATTGTACATTATTAGACGCAAAAGAGAGATAGAGATACACAGAAAACACTACTGTTGCTTGATGTTTTGCCAATATTCCGGATAGTCTTCGAGGGCCGAGATGACAATCGTTTCAGAGCATCCTTGCATTGCGCACTTGATCTGCCGCTTCTTTCCGGCAAATTCGTGGATCGAATCGCGATCGTAAACGTGGCCGCATTTCTGAAAAAGGAGATGGATGATAGGCAAAGATGAGTCATTGTTTGAGCGGCACGAAGGAGCCAGCCGTTTGGAAAATTGGCATGTTCGCATCGATGTATTTTCAAAAGATATTATCGTTTTAATTTTCTTGCCGATGCTCCCGGGCAAAATTTGTAAGAGACGCGGAGATGAAAAAAAGACACGCCCATTCACAACGTTCAGTTCAAAATCCTGAGGGGGCGGGGTTTCAAATTTTCGCGCCACTGCTTACTGTAATCAGCAAGAAATTTGCAACGATAGTATTTTTTTTCGATATATTGTTTTTTGGGTGTATTTGTTTATTTGTTCACGGAGGTGGTTAAAAAAAATGTTTTTTGATTTTTTTTTTGTAGACCCAGAGGCGCCAAAAAAATCCGGTTTTTGAACAAAAACCAAAAAACTCTAATATTTAACAAAAACTTGGAAAATTTGCATTTAACTGACAAAATAACGCCCTTATTTTAATTTTTTGCAAGTAAATTTTTTGAGTACAAAAAACAATGTTTATTTTTAAGAGCAAACTTTTTTTTGAGTACAAAAAGTTTCTTTTTGGTCCCACCCCTGACTGTGACCGTCGACGAGAATAGTTTTAAGCTGAAAATGGGTGTAACTAGGAATATTTCAATTTCAAAATTACCTTATTGATAACCGGATTAACAATATCCTTTTTCGAGATCGGATCCTTTCGACTGTGTTGCACTTGCATAACCTCCATCTCATCGTCACTATTTTCCGCTCCATCGCCATTTTCAATAGCATTTATAATATCTTTGAAAACTTGCACCTCTCCTCCCTTTTTGCGACTTTTCTGCATTTTTGCCTCCCACATCTCCACCATTTTCGCGTTGCTCGGCATATCCTCCTGACCATTTTTGAGCTCTTCGTTGAGCTTGTCAAAGATATCCTCGATTTTATAAGCTTCTGATTCCAAGTTCATCATGTTCTTCACACTTTCCAGCAGAATTTCTTTGAGTTCCTCACTCTCAGTTTCATCCATGATCGAGTTGTGTTGATGGACGTGTAGAGCATCTTCAGCACATTTCTTCAGACTTCTGCGGAGCGCTTTCATTCCATTGGTAAAATCGGCAGACATCTGGCAATTAAACTATTGGATGAAAATAAAAGAAGAAGAATACTATTTTCGTAATAAAGAGTGGTGTATCGAGGTATTAGCGTTTTAAACCTTGAACATAAGATTCGTAATTCAAAAACAAAAAGATGAGATTTAAAGTTCTTATTCTTTGTAATTTCTTTGACCCATAAATATTAAATTGTGATTATGCCAAAACAAAAAAAGAAAGACAATGATATTTACAATGCACCCATATTCAATTTTCCGAGTCGAACCGACAAATGGAAGAATATCGAATCCTTGTCGTTTCCCATATGAGCATGGAGGGCGATAAGATCCACCAAATTTTTTCGTACAATTTCCTGACACCGACCCAAGTAGTCCAGATCCAGAGTGTTAGACACAGATCTGAAATCGATTCAAAAAGGTGGAGAACTCGGCAATTAATCTCACCTGAGTCGTATTTCATCAGTCATGCTTAATAGCATGTCCATCGTCTCATGAACCATCCTTCTGACTCCTGTGCGCACCACAAGATCTGTTAGTTGGCGGTAGCCTTCTGTTATAGACGTTTCCACTTCTTTTAAACTTGTTGCATTGATAAATTCGTTGCGTTTCGTTTTAAACACGTATCGAACCTGGAAGATAATATTTCTCAAAAATTAGAGATAATATTTAGGTAGGCTTTAAATCCGACCTAAAAGGACGTGCGGTACCGTAAAATTTGATATAATCACGCAAGTGTGCTTCACCGATCAAAAATTCACTGATTAATGGTTTTTTGGATTAATTTTCACCGGGTTTAGTCGATTAATTGAATCGGAAATTAGTCGATTAATCGCGATTAAATTAATCGACAAAGCATATCGATAAACAACGAGAGATTCGTAATTTCGGATCTTCGATATGGTTTTTTTCAAATTAAAGAAATTCAAATGATATCGAACGTGGACCCGTGAATTGTCGGTACATGAAAGTATGTATAGCCGGTCCCGTTCTCCAAGAGGGCAGCTACCTGGCAGCTTTTTGGCGGCTATAGAACTGCCCGGAATAGAACCGGCCGTGTGTCGGTACAGCTCCTTTAATCGACGATTTATGGGGTTATTCGCAAAATGGCAAAAAACTGCGAGAAAACTCAAAAAATGCTCCGATTTACCTGAAATTTTGGGAAATGAAGGGGAAAACTCTCCCGGACATTCCAACAAAATTTCAGACCAAAATATCGATTTTTAAGAAATATTGCTTTTTTTTTCTGAAAATTCTTAAAATCGATAGTTTTGTCTGAAATTTTGGGGTAATGTCCGGGAGATTTTAAGCGAATGTTTCGGCCAAAAATTTTTATGAGCTAAATTGTAATATACATTATTTTAGAGACCCTGACGACACCGGGGAAGACAAAACCAAGGAAAATTAGCAAGTCTGTGCCGCAGTGTTTCCTGAATTTTACAATCCTTTCAGTAGAAAACTCGTGCACCAGTTGCAAAAGAGGGCGGAGCATCTTACTCGGTTTTCGACAATTTTTCTCCCTTTTTGTCAGGGTCTCTCACTTAACTCTCGTCCCAGCAGCTGCTCATAAACTTTGAAAATAGCCAATTTTACCAAGAAAGGTCTCGAAGCGCATTTTTCGACACAGTTGAAAATAGTGCGACCGTAACCCAATTTAAGCAAGTTCTAATTTTTTTTTATTTCTTTTCTCTTGTTTTTCGTGCTTTTTCAAAACTTGTTTACATTTTTAATGGGTTATGGTTGCGCTAATTTCAACTGTATCAACTTCGATACATTTCGTGGAAAAATTGGCTATTTTTAAAGTTTATGAGCAGATCATGAGACGAGAAAAATATTTTTTAGGCCGATCTGTGAATTCTCCGACTTTTCTCTCTAATATTTTTTGCATAACGATATCCTTACTTTATCCGCAAACATCTCTCTGAAATGCGAGACAATCTGCTCGAGAGTAAACACGAAGAATCGAAGTTTCGTGCGCAACGCTCTGTTCATATTTTCCGTTCCTTCCGTTCGATGGTGAGCTCTCGATACGTCAAGTGAAGATTGAGGGCATGTCATCCGGCTCATCAGGTCTTCTGAAACGAGGATGTCGGTGACGTTTTTTTTTTTTGCTTTAAATAACAACTCACTATCATTTGCCATAGTTACCAAAAGTTCTCGGGTACGGTATGCACTATGCGCAAATCGCATGCACTGATTCATCACATCTATCAGCTCCGGACGGATGAATGAAGCTAGTAGATGGTCTAGCTGGAATTTTCGTTTTTTTTTTTTTCATTTTTCAGTTAGATACCGTAAATTCTTTGATAAAACAGCCGGCCGTTCTATTTTTCACTACCCTCTTACTAGGAAAGTACTTTTTGGTACATTTTGGAAAATTCTGAAAAAAATCAGGATAATACTAGATTTTTTGGTGAATTTTTAAGATATTAAAAATCCGCAAAATGTTTTCAGAAAAGTTTTTATGAGCCGTCAAACTTTTAAAATATTTTTCGAGTACATTTTTATCTGTAAAATCCTACATTGCACACGGTCGCCTCCGCTACACCAGCCGAAAAGTCTACCAACACGCAGGTCGCTGAAAATGTCGATGGGTGTCGCAACTGGGTGCGCTCCGAGCGCTGGTACAAGGAGGCTGTGGGTTCGCTCCCCAAACGTAGTAAATTTTTTTTGCAAAATTTTGATCTGTATTTTTCGGAGCCGTAATACAGTCCAGAAATTTTTTAAAAATATTTTGAGTGTATTTTATAGTCCTCCTCATCCTAATTAAAGGCCTAAACTCAAAAAAAATATATATATTTTTCAAACTTTTTTCGAATTTTTGTCCACCAATTGCATGGCATTTTTTTTTCCAAAAAAACGAAAAAAAAAATTTTTTTTTTGGATTTTAGGCACTTCCTTGGGTCGAAGCGTACTAGAAAATACACTCGAAATATTTTTTAAAAATTTCTGGACTGTATTACGGCTCCGAAAAATACACATCAAAACTTTGCAAAAAAAATTTACTATTGTGTTTTCAATCGACTTGCGACATGAGAACGCGAGACTCCGCCCACTTATTTTTGCGCTACCTGTCTGCGTCTCTTCAAATATCACTGTGTTCGCGTGGTCGCGCACAAATAAGTGGGCGGAGTCTCGCGTTCTCATGTCGCAAGTCGATTGAAAACACAATAGGTCTGGGGAGCGAACCCACAGCCTCCTTGTATCACTGCTCCCAGCGCACCCAGTTGCGCCACCCATGGACATTTTTCAGCTACCTGCGTGTTGGTAGACTTTTCGGCTAGTGTAATGAAGGCGATCGTGTGGAATGTAGGATTTTATAGGTAAAAATGTGCTCGAACAATAGAAAAAAGTTTGACGGCTCATAAAAACTTTTCTGAAAACATTTTGCGGATTTTTAATATCTCAAAAAATTCACCAAAAAATTTAGTATTACCCTGATTTTTTTCAGAATTTTCCAAAATGTACCAAAAAGTACTTTCCTAGTTAGGGGGGCCGTTATATGTATTATGGGGTTAGGTTTACTTTTCTATTCGCCCAAATTTTTATTCAATCCTCGACATTTTTCATAAAAACGAGACGAATTTAAATACGACAAAACAAAATTAAAATTAAAATCGGTCAATAAGTAACAAGTGGAAGAATCGAACCAAATTATTGAAAATAAAATGTTAAATTTACTCCTATATGAGAGGGGCCGCTCTATTACAGAATTTACGGTAATTCGTAACAATAAATATTACCTTGCAGGAAAACTCAGACTTGGTGGCAATCCAAGAGAAGAGCATCATATTTTCTTTGCTCATTCTGCCTCTAGAAGCCAACCAGAAGGCGTCAGAGAAATTGGTTACATTTGAATCGGACCGGAAGACCGTAGTGGCGTACTGTTGTGATATCGAACCGATGACAACATTCTGAATTGAAACAGTCAAGTTTGCGTCCATCAATTGTCCGAATTTATTTACGATAAGAAGTTTGTTATCAGTGAAACGTACCTCTAAATCGACCCACAAATTGACGAATCGCTCGTTTTTGTGCAATTCTGCAAGAAGTTCGTCAGCAAACCGATTTTTCAGAAGAATGCACGTCTCCAGAAAAAGCGATCGAAACTCGTCGAATCGGATGATTTCATCTTCTGCAAGTTTCGCAGAGGAGAGCAATGAGTGAAATGCAGATGAGAATGTTCTATTCGGAAATTCGATTATTCCGATTCGAATTCGACTTCTGACCGCTTCAAGTATCGTCTCAATGAGCTCTTCGTCCCAAAGAAGAGATCCAATTTCTGTTATATTCCGGCAAAGGAGCAACTCGGCATCCGGTTTCGCATCACTGAAATAAGGAACCCTGATTGTTTACCAGACCAAACACCTCCGCTTATCACTTTATCAACCCGGTTCTTTTCTCTCTGATGGCTGAAGGTTATCCGAGTGGAAATGATAGATATGCAAATGAATGCAAAACTCTCTTCGCTTTGCGCACTATCTACGAAATACGAAATCAATCAAATTAAAAAACACAGCAGCGCATTTTTGTGAGTGAAATGCAATTTTCAACGGAATTTCATTTAATTTGGGAGGAGATAGATTTGAAAACAGGTCTTTTATTAAATATGGATGCGTGTGAAAGGTGGGTATAAAAAGAAAGAAGCAAGAGAAATTGTTAGCATTCACCAACGAATCATCATGTCAACGGCTTCTGCCTATGCGGCTATTGCCGTCGGAAGTTTCTCCATCCTCTGCGTCATCTTCGCTGTTCCAATACTCAAGTCGAACATTGATGATATTCGCAATGAGATGAACATTGAGTTGGATGTGTGGAAGGTTGGTTAAGTTCTATTTGAGTCTTTCTATTCGAATCCATATTATCTTTTCAGTACGAGACCGACAGTCTCTACCGTGATATGCAAAAGTTCGGACGTGTGAAGCGTCAGTACGGAGGATACGGAGCGGCTGCCCCTAATCCAACTCCACAGGGAGGATTCCCAGGAGGCGCTTCGCCAACAACTCCAGGAGGATTCCCAGGTGTTGTTGGAATCCCACCACAATTCAACCCATCTTCCGGAGAACCAACTCCAGGAGCCGGATCCTGCAACTGCCAAGCTGACAATTCGTGTCCAGCTGGACCAGCCGGACCCAAGGGAGCTCCAGGAGCCAATGGAATCGACGGAATCCCAGGAGTGCCAGGAGTTGACGGACAGAACGCTGATGATGCTCAAGCTCAGACTCAACAATACGCTGGATGCTTCACCTGCCCACAGGGACCACAAGGACCACAAGGACCACAAGGAAAGCCAGGAGTTCGCGGAATGCGCGGAGCTCGTGGACAAGGAGCCATGCCAGGAAGAGACGGAACTCCAGGACAACCAGGAACTCTCGGACCAGTCGGACCACTCGGACCACAAGGAGAACCAGGAACTGACGGAGAGCCAGGAGCCGATGTCGAGCACCAAGTTGGACTTGCAGGACCAAAGGGAGTATCGGGACCAACTGGAGCGCCGGGAGACCAGGGACCACAGGGAGACACTGGAGCCCAGGGAATCGCCGGACCACCAGGAGAGCGTGGACCACGCGGAGACAAGGGAGACAATGGAGAGAATGGAGCCGCTGGAGCACCAGGAGAAGAGGGAGAGCCAGGAACCGATGCGGAGTACTGTCCATGCCCACAGAGACACGACAGTGCGCCAGTCAACTCCAACCAGGGATACAGAAACAGACGTCATTAGGCGGCTTCTATTTATTGCAAATATCTTCGCATATTTATATGGTTTTTCTCACCCATAAAGTATTTTTCTTTTAAAAAAACGTACTTGTGCAAAACAAAATGCGCAACTTCTGGAGGAACTCTTCCTACTTCAAAGATGTGATCCATAGTTGTCAGTAGAGCGTTAATCCATCGTTTTTGAAACATTCCCATCACTTTTCGCTTCATAACAATCGCTTCCTGCTGGGTCAGCAGAAAAATCCGATTCCACGATTTCTCAATATCCTCCCACAACCAAATCTGCCTTTCCGCATCCTCTCCAATCATTGCTCTCACAACTTCAACGTCTTCGGTGAATAAGTTTAGTTTGGCTAGTGTTTGAAGTGGATCCACTGGTCTTTGTGAACGCAGTTCGTCAAGATTTTTCGAATGATCGCGAAGAAATTGTTTGGCAGAATCGCAGAGCACCGAGATGAGCATCGGAAGTGTCAACTGGCTTCGTTCTTCACAATTTTCTACAAAAGAGCTGATTTCTGCGAGTTTTCGGTGGCTTCGAGTAAGATTGTCGGCAAGGGAGCGGAGCTGAAAATAACTTTTTTGAGTCCGTGCTGGGATATTAAGTTTTCAGATATTTATTTCGGACTTTTAAGGCACGGACGGTAAAAAATTTTAAGGATTTTGTAAAATTGGAGATAGTAGTTTTTTTTTTGTTGAACCAAAAAATGTTTTTTTTTTGCATAGAGCCGCGGAGGCGCAAAAATGCCTGTTTTTGAATAAAAACTTGCCGGTCCATGTTCCGAATTGAAAAAAAATCACTGTTTTTAATCGGGTTATTCGCTTTTTTAATGGGCCAGCAAAAAAGCAAAAAATCACGGTGTCCAGGATTTGAAGAGGGCGGAGCCGAGCAAACGCGCTCCACTGGATTTTCCCCGCGAAATTCAAATTTTGAGGCACTTTTTTAAATGTTTTTTCGGAAAAAAAAGCATGAATTCTTAATTTTTCCCAAATGTGCTCTGACTGAATTATAGCTGAGGTCTTTAGAAATTTTTAAAGCCTAAGAACGTCGAATTTGATTCAGCCACCATTTCGGAATAATCGTTTTTAGCATTGCGGAGCTAAAAAATAGAGTTTTTTTGGTGTTTTTGCAGGATAAATCTTCACTAAAATTGAAGTTTGGGCAATTTATGGGGAATAATTCACTTTAGTTATGGAAAAAAAATCAATAATTGCTTTAAAAAACGGTTAATTTTATCTTTTATAAATTATTTTTATTTTTATGGAAATTTAAATACACTAGTACGCCGCAAAAATGCACAAAAGTTTCGAAACGTCCCAGAGCCTAAAAACCCTATTCGCGGTCTGACGACGAAAATTTCTATGACCGCTCTTCTTATTCGGGTTTTTTGTTAATTCCAAGATAGTACACGGTGTCCCGGACGGGAAAAGCGCCGCTAGGAATAACTGCTGGCGCATCTCTCGTTCTCTCTCTCTCACTACCGCAGCGCAGCTATTTTTTCAACGGGAATTTGTTTCTTTTTTTATTTTCAGCAAAACTAGACCACTTTTTGAAAATATGTCATTAAAATATATTCTTCAGGTCAAATGCTTTATTTTTATTACAAAAACCACACTATTAGTGCAGAATTGACGGAGGAGATGCATTAAAAAAAATTAGTACAGAATTTTACTAAAAACTCAATTTTCTGCAACATAATAATGCATTTTAAATGTCTCCCTTGTGCAGAATTTTCTCTCGAACATTTTAATACCACGACCAGCTCGAAACGTGCGAATTCGATTTTTTTCTCGATGTGTCAACATTTTAAAATGCATCTCCTCCGTCAAATCTGCACCAATCGTGGTTTTTGTAATAAAAATGTAGAATTTGACCTGAAGAATATATTTTAATGACAGATTTTCAAAAAGTGGTCTAGTTTTGCTGAAAATCAAAAAAGAAACAAATTATCGTTGAAAAAATAGCTGCACTGCAGTGGTGAGGGAGAGAAAAGAGATTTAAACAAAATATCATGAAAAATAAATGAAATTTATTTGATTTTCATTGATTGTTAGCCATGATTGTGAGTTTCTCGAAAATCGCCCAAATTTTCCAGCCTGCAAAAAGTTTTGAGGTTTTTCAAAGTGAAATATTAGAGTTATTAAAAGATACAATACATAAATTTTACAAAGAAAAACAGGTTTTAATGAAAGAAAATTAATAGAATCAATTTAAAAAATGCGAAAGTCGAAAAATGCGCAAGCACCGAAAGTGCGCCTTGCTAAATTGTTGGCGCGCCAGCAATTTAGGCTCCGCCCACATTTCCAATCCTGGACACCGTGAAAATAGAAAAAAACCAGCGGAAAATAGAAAAAAAAACCAGCAAAAATTGGGAGAATGCTACGATCGATCTGAAACATTGTGAAAACCTTTAAAAAGTACTCACACACATTCCCAAAAAATATCAAAACGAAATATTGATTTATGAACATTTTCAGAACTAAAAATCAATATTTCGTTTTGATATTTTTTGGGAATGTCCGAGAGTACTTTTTAAAGGATTTCACAAAATTTCAAATCGATCGGAGCATTCTCCGAATTACTTGCTCAATTTTTTTCTGTGAACAGCCCCATAAGAAATAAAAAATACAAATTTTTATGTATTTTCAAAATTGATATTTCCGAGAATATTTTTGACATTGTTTCCCAAAGTTTTGGGCCCCATTTTCCTCATAACGGAATTCTTAAAAAATTAACTTTACGCCCAGTCCTATTTTCAGTCCCAAAAAAAAAAAATTAAATCTTACATAAGATTTTTGAATGTTCGCAAATGGAGATTCCATTGGGAAAAAGTAGTCATTGTTCACTTCCAGTCCTCTCTCGGTCATTGAATAAAGCGGTGACGTCACTCGATCCGTCCAAATTCTTCTTTGCATATTCTCTTTCAGTGGAAGATCAAAAAAATCAATAAGGTGAATTGCGAGGCGCTGTTGGGTGAGCAAATAGCTGTCAGTTCTGTGAACATTTAAAAATTCGATTTTCAATTTCCGCAGTGCCACGCAACTCACCCTGTCCTATGTTTTTCCATTTCCTTCCGATAAGCCTGACATCGTTTCACATTTATTTCGTGAAAAGTTCGAACATGATGGTTTCGCCGCGAAGAGTTGAACTTCTGAAGGCTACTATTTCCATCTTTTCAAATGCTAAACAAAAACCTCACCTGCAATGCAGCAGGAGCCGGATCTCGCGGCGAATTCAGGCAAACAGCCGAGTCGGCGCGCGATAAATTTCCATCACCGTCGCCACGATCTTCCAGACAAGACTGGTAGAAAAGGGCCTGAAAATAATAATAATTTCAGGTTGAAATTTTCGAAATTGTCTTTTCGAACCTCATTGGCGCACTGATCAAAATCCTCTCCAATACCGCCATCTTCATCGTCTTCTTTCATCTGCAATTTTCTTGAAAAGAAAACTTTTGAAAATGGTTTTTTTGAAAGTATCTGAACAGAGATTACTGTAACTTTGAAGAGCAATAAAATGAATGGAAGGGGAAATGTTTTTTATTAATAACATTGTTATTATTCAATCACTAAAACGTACGTTCATCTACTACGGATACCTAAAAAAGAGCAATACGAAGATAAATGACTGAAAAAAAAAGAACTGAGAATAGCTCATCGAATATCTACATTGTCAAGGGGAAAAGCACCAAAATTTGTTCAAAAAATTGAAAAAAAAAACTACGTTTATGGCGAGGACGGTGAATCGGATCGAAGGTACGAGGAGGCGAATTGTTCGAGGTTTCGGAGAAGGAACACGGCTTTTCCTCTGTAAATATCCGAATCAATTTTTTTTTAATTATCATTAAGATTCGTAAAAATCTCGCAGAAAATGCACAATCAGATCTTTAAAAAACCCCGTTCATGCACTAAAACCAGCTTTGCTACGTTTCGAAACTTTAGTGCAATTTTTCGTCACCGTTTTCGCACTATTGACAAAATTCGGCCAAGGATAAAATAGTTTTCGAATCTTTTATTTTTTGTTTTTTTTTTGTAGAGACACGGAGGCGAAAAAAATCCGGTTTTTGGACAAAAACTAAGTCGGTATCAGGGGTGAAAAACATTTTTTTTTTTTCGATTTTTTTGTTTTTTCGGGTTTTTTTGGATGAGACAAAACAATTTTTGATTTTTTTTTGATGATGCGCCATAGGCAAAAAAATTTTTTTAGAGCCACAGAGGCGAAAAAAAGTTCCGGTTTTTGGCCAAAAATTAGTCGGTATATGCTCCGAATGGACAAAACCCTCTAATTTTCAACAAAAACTTGGAAAATTTCTTTTTAACTGGCAAAAATACGTATTTTTTGGAATTTTTGATTGTCCCACCCCACAAAAACTTTTTTAAAGCGAAAACTTGGAGAATTTTCATTTAACTGACAGAAATACGCCTTTTTTGGTAAATTTTTTGAGGACAAAATTTTTTTTTTGTTCTGATCAGAACATTACGATCCAGAAATTCCGGCAAAATATTCAGAAAAACCAGGCAGTGTCTATAAAAACGTACTTTATGGTTCCCAAAGTTCTAATCGTCGAGTCGACCGCATCGATTTGTGTTTTCTCAACATCCAAATCGTTCTTCATCTCGCGATGAACACCACCAACAGTTGCTTTCAACCCGTCGAACACTTGATCCATTTCCCTAAAATTATCAATAATTCAACTATCCAAACATGTCAAATTCCAATACCGAATAGCCTGTGTTTCGCAATGATGAGTATGAGCTGTGGAGACTTGTTGCATTCTTGCGGCCAAATGAGATCGGAACTGCTCTTTCAAATGTTGCTCTTTGGCACTCGAGTTCCAACGCATTCGCTCCCAAGCGTACAATCCTGCGTAGGCGGCTCCTCCGACAGCAATAACTCGCCATCCAACCGCCTTGTAAACGATTCCTCCGACCACAAGAACTCCGAGACTTCCGTTAGCCAGGAATGCCGCCGAAGTCAGGACCATCTGTGTCATCATTGCTTGTTCTTCAGCTGCCGCAGTGGCATCCGCATCTCTCACCACATTCTTTTCGTTCTGTTTCAGAGCCAATGGCGTCAAAAGATTCGCGTTTATTGCAGTGACAGGCTGGCCACTTCTGTAGGCGATTATACGTCGGATCATGGCGTGAAGGCCAAATGTAAAGCGAAATTCGAGATCTTCATGGAAATCGCTGAAATTTTAATAAATTAAGACACGTTTTAGATGTATTCTTTTTACTTGACAAGTGCTGGAACATCGACGCAAATACTGAATTTGAATGGAGCACGATACCGCCAAACTTCTTCCAATTTGTTTTGGTAGGGCTCGGAAAGAATCTTCGTAACGTACTCTGAAATTGACATAATAAATATCATACTTTCGATGTAGCGCACTTTTTAAACTGGCTTTTGCATTGTTGAGATTGATTGTTGAAAAATACACGGCGTGCTGCCCGGAACGTTATTGGCAACGCGCTCCGCTGAGTTTCTGCGTCTCTCAGGCGAGAGTTTGCTACACAAACAACAATCTGCTTCTCTGCGTCTCCTCTACGTATCGGTTAACGCAGATGAGTGGCTGTGCAGCTAAATGCGACCACGCAAAGACCAGAATTTTTTTTTTCTGGAAAACAGCCCGCGCAGTTTAAATCTTATTTTCCAACGTTACGTCCAACACGCCGTGAAAATGTGTATTGAGAGAGTGCCACAAAAAAAATTTTTGTAATGGGGTTATTCATTTCATTGATTTTTCAAAAAGTTTTTTTTTAAATTTATTATTTTATGCATAAAACGACTTTTTTTGCAGCAGAAAAATTAGTTATTCATGTCAAACTGCAAAATACACTTTTTGTCAAAAAAAATAACTGCAAAAAAAACCGCAAAAATGCTCCGATTGACCTGAAATTTTGTTTAAAAAAAGCAAAAATACTCCTGGAGATTTTCAGAAAATTTTGGATCGAAATATCGATTTTAAAAAATATTGATATTTTTAATAAAAATTTGAAAATCGATATTTCGTTCCAAATTCTTTTGGGCATATCCAGGATTATTTTTGCCCTTATTTCCCAAAATTTCAGGTCAATCGGAGCATTTTTCGAGTTTTCGCGTAGTCTTTTGTCTTTTTTTTTGTTGACAAAAAGTACATTTTTCTCGGCTCTGGGACGTTTCGAAACTGGAACGTTTCGAAACTTTAGTACATTTTTAGTGGAAAATTTTGAAAAATTCTCCGTATACCGGTAAAAGATTCGACAACTACTTTATCTTTGGCCGAAATTTGTCAATAGTGCGAACGCGGCACCGAAAAATATGGCTCTGGGACGTTTCGAAACTTTTTTGCATTTTTGCGGCGTACTAGTGTATTTAAATTTCCATAAAAATATAAATAATTGATAAAGGAAAATATAAAAACCAAATGATCGTGAGTTTTGGTGTCAATTGGCAAAAAACGCTACGCAAAAATGAAAAAAAGTCGAAACTTCACAGTTTCGAAGTGGCAGGTTTCGAAATGTCCCAGTTTCGAAACGTACCAGAGCCCATTTTTCAGTTTGACGAAATGCATATTTCTGCTTGAAATAAAAAAAAAATTGACAATGAATAACCCCATAACGGGCAATAAAAACTTACGGAACATGTCGTTTTCAAGATTCCAAATGCGAGACATGAGCCCTCCCGTACACCTTGCTTCCAGATCACTGCTCAGACATTTGTCCACAAATACCGCCAAGTCCTGTTTATATTGAGCAATTCCGACGTTACTTCCATCAAACGGTTGCTCGAATCGATCGATAATCGCGTCCAATCGAGATATTTCTTCGAAAAAATCGGCGGACACTTTAAGATGAACCTCGGCGCGAAGTCGTTCGGTTTGCTCACGATAAGCTTGTTCGAATTGAGTAAAATTGACGCGACACTCGTTGAAAACACGGGTAGACTCGTTCAAACTGTTTTGCAATTTGCTGCGTTGATCAGCCGCCGACGTTAAAACGCTGTTCAGATTAAGACGCATCTTGCCAATCATTTCATGAGCCCGGCGATTGTGTGCTTCGAATTTAGTGTGGATAGCGGAACGAGAAATGCATTGCTCAAAGTGTCGTTCGAAATTCTGGAATTCCAGTGCTCGAGTGCCGTGTCCTTCCGCTTGATAAGCTTTCTGGACAAGCCCACGTGCCTTCAACCTCGACTCGAGCACTTCTCTGGACGAAACAAAGAAGATTCTGTCATTGACTTCTCTCTCCGAGCACACATCCAACTCATCCACCAGAAAATGTCGGAATCTTGTCAAATGTTGTTTCTTGACTTCTTCAATATTCTCCGTTTCAGCAGCGCTTGCATCCCATCGATTATTCAGAATAAAAACATTCGGCTTGCTCAACTTCTTTGCGACTCTGAGAAAGAAGTTCTTCTCAGCCTGTGTCAACGTTGATTCCGCATTCGAGACGAGAACGAAAACATCCGCATCGAGACAGTGTTTATCAATCCAACTATCGAATTCAGGGGATAGATCAACGCCGGGACTGTCCAGTATAACCACATCATTTTGAAGGAGACGGCACTCTTCCGAATTCGTTTGTTTTGGATGGAAGACTCGGAGAAGAGAGTCTTGTCCCATGGCCGGAAGATCGGAATTCTCATCGCTCAGTGCGTGTCCAATCTTGCCAAGCATCTGCATATCAATTCTTTGTGGATTGTCGTCGAGCTGCAAATGTCCAACTTCTTCTTCTGATCCCTCGACCTGAAAAAAAGATGTTTTCAAACAATGTTGTAAAATCTCTATTTATAAATTTACCTGCAGGAAACAGCAAGTGGTATGTCCCATTCCTTGCGGGAGAACTTTTTCGTGGAGCATCGCATTTATAGTGGTGCTCTTTCCGTTGCTAGTCCTACCGAAAAACACCACTTTCATGTTGTCTCGTTGGAATGTATCCATTATCGTTTTTATCGAATCTCGAATCGCTTCAACTTCTGCTCGCTGCTCGGCGCTTACAAAGTCATTCTCTTTGATATCTGGAACTTTATTGTGGTGAACATCAATTTTGCTGAAAATTCTAAAAAATACTTACCTTTGTATACAGCCTCTAATTCGCCGACGTTTTCTTTCAATTCTCCGTAAACATCTCCCAAAACCTTTTTCGCTTCTCGAAATCGAAGAAGCGGCTCGTTGTCGGCGGCGCGTCGCGTGTTTTTCACTGAAAACTTGAAAATGATTTTCAACATTTTCGAAATTTAATTTTTGTTCTTTTTTTTTAAATTAAAACAAAACACAACTTACAGCTGTGCATACCACGATGATTGGAATCTCCGCTGGCGGGCAAATTGTGAACTAAGCTTGTCGTGCCAGACATTACCTGAATGACGAAAATTTTGTGTAATTGTGAAATTTTTTTTATAACTATGAAAAAAGGCTGATTATTTCCAGGCGATTGGATATTAAATATTTGATTTTTTCCCAACGTTGATACTGAAAAAATCGATAAGAAATCGCCGAGCAAACAATCGAAAGTTTAAAAAGGTTTCCGACGCGCATTCTAAAACTAGGCCACTGCGGCGAATTGCTAGGCCACAAGAGGTTTTTCTCGGCCATTTGCGAGGCTTTTTTTTTCTCAAGGCTTGCGAGCAGGATTTCTCGGAAATGAAATTTTCTCTTCCGAGTTCCGTCGGAAATTTCTGATTTTGTAATTTTTTCTTCCAATGTTCCGACGGAATTCCGAATTTTTCATTTTATTTCCGAATTTCCGTCGGAATTCCGATTTCCGATCGGAAATGAACCTGAATATGCCCATATTATCAATTCAATATTCTTGCCGGCTACCACATGCGCCCGCGAAAGTTTTATAATAGACGCAGACATAACGACACATGTCTGCGGCGACACACCCGCTCACATTTTTTGATCTACGTTCAGTTGAATTCAGTTGAATTCAACTGAATTCAACCTGATGGGGCGGAGCCTCGATGTTTCGCGCCACTTCTTACTGTAGCCGGCAAGAATATTGAATTGATATTACGTAGACTCGTGTTTTAAATAGGAAAAAAATTTTAAACATTTTTTTTGTTTTTTTTTCCACCTAGGTCCATAAATATTTCTTGTGGCAACAGACACACGATAAAACAGACAGATTAAAGAATTTAAAACTTTCTTCATTAAAAAAAGATAATGTCTATTTATTTATTTATATAAATACCGGTTAATAAATGGCGGAACGAACAGCGAACAAAGTCAGTAAAAAGAAAATGAAACAGGAGAACATCAGGCGGTGGAATGTTTCGGGTTCTGAATAAAAGGCTTCTTTTTTTTAAATATTTATTATGAGCAATCCATCCCGTCTTCTTCTTCTTCTTGTTCTTTTTCTTTTTCATCATCAGATATGCTCAATGGCATTCTGGGGCGAATCTTGCTAGGTTTTTGATCTAATTGTACTTCGGATTTTCTTTGATAATTATTTGAAACATATGGTTTTGGAATGTAATTCGACAGTGGCTTATGCGATTTTTGTGGGGAATGCTCCTCTGCTAGAGGAATCGAAGGGCGCGATTTTGGAGCTTCTTGGCGGGTCCGAACACCAGTATATTTTGGAGTCATTGACGCAATCCATGCTTCAGTACTTCGTTTTTCTTCCAGAGCGTTCATTTGTTTAGATTTTCTCTTTTTGCTCTCTATTGGCTCCTTTCTTCGTTCCATCGCACTCTTACGCGGTTTTGGTGGCTTCTTTTCAAGAACCTTTCCGGTAATGGTTGCCACGAATGACTCAACTTTCTCGGAAATCAAATCGTGAGCCGACGCTTTGTTCGTCAGAGGTTCATCGTTTGTGACAAAAATAATCGCTCGCGAGTTTAAACCCAGTTCGTCGGATATGGAGAGAACTGGAATGGAAAAATATTAGAATCAAGGGCGCATCTCTCTGATTTTCGCCAAATTAAAAAAAAAATAGAAGACCACGGGGATTACACAAAGACGAGGTTTTCCTAGGCCGGCGGCCAACCGCGTATTTTAGAAAAAAGTAGTGTCTTCAGCAATAATCGGTTTTTTCTTGTATTTCCTTCATTTTTTCACAATTGTTTTGCTGAATTATTTAAAAATCGGCTGAAAATTGCGCCAGGGGAGCGAAGATATATGTTTTGTTCATTTCAAAACAGTAAATTCTTGGGGGAAAAAATTCTGACCGCGGGTTTCCTAGGCCGCAAGTTTGTGTACTTCCCGTGGTTTTCTATTCTTTTTGTAAAAATCATAAATAAAAAATCGGAAATTTTTTTTTGCGATTTCGATGTGATACAGTGCGCGTCATAATGATAGGACACCCCATTTTTTGTGGGTTCCGAGAAAACTAAGAAGTTTGGTTAAAAACTGTTAATGCCATTCGATTCAAGATCAAAATTATACCCCGGGTGCAAATTTGTAGAAAATTACGAAAAGTTTTCGGTCGGTACCATGAAAAAGTCACTTTTTCGGCCGCGTCATAATGATAGGACACCCCCAGAAAATGGGGGCTACCTGATGCCTTACTCGATATTTTGACATTCCAAGCTTCCAGTTTTCAATAAAATATATTTTTAACGTATTTTTCAATCATTTTACTCCTTTTTTCACTTTAATCTTCCTGTTTTTTGTTCGTTTTTTTCGTTTTCCAACGCATTATTCGTAAATCGCAAAAAAACCTACAGTAATCGAAAGAATTCGTGTCAAGACTATTAAAAGTGTCAAGATGAACAATAAATCAGTAATATTAATCAATATCTTAATCACTTATTATCACTCCGATCCAAATTTCAACTATGGGACGTGGAAAAACTCTCACGATGCCCGAGAGAGCTCAAGTTGATTTGATGGTTCAGCTGAATATGTCCATTTCATTAATGAGCGCAAGAATTCATTGCTCTCGGACTCTTAATGATTGTTAAATGTCTGATCCTGTGGCATATGGAACATCAAAAAGCACTGGAAGAGCGAGAAAGTTGAAACAACGAGATGAAAGAAATGTTGCAAGAGCAGTGTCGAACACCATGAAGTCGGCAAAAGATGTTGGTGCAGAAATACAACTGAAAGTGTCCAAATCAACTATTTTGCGAACAATCCAAAGATCTGGAAACATCACGCGCCAAATCATGCAGCCAATCCCTACAACAGCACTCGAGCCTTCTTGGCTTCGAAGAAGATCAAAGTGCTTGATTGGCCAGCGTGCTCGCCGAACCTGAATCCAATCGAAAGAGTCTGGGGCTTTCTGACAAGGTCCGTTTACAAGAACGGCAAACAGTACAACTCAATTTCCGAGTTGAAAGATGCCGTCAAGACCGAGTGGAGCAAGATTCACCCGTCATACTTAGAGAACCTCTCCAACAGTATGCCAAATAGAATCTTCCAGGTGATTCAAAAGAACGACGGATTTACTGGTTAGTTATATTTATCCAAAATGTGCATTTTTATTCCCTCACAACCATTCAAATCACTATATTTTGTTTTTCATCCAGTTTTTTCCAGTTTTTCAATAAATGTTGTTTTTTATCAAAAATTGAAGTGAAAAAAGGAGTTAAATGATTGAAAAAATCGTTAAAAATATATTTTATTGAAAAGTGGAAGCTTGGAATGTCAAAATATCGAGTAAATCATCAGGTAGCCCCCATTTTCTGGGGGTGTCCTAACATTATGACGCGGCCGAAAAAGTGACTTTTTCATGGTACCGTCCGAAAACATTTCATAATATTATACAAATTCGCACCCGGGGGTTAATTTTGATTCTGAATCGAATGGCATTAACAGTTTTTAACCAAACTTCTTAGTTTTCTCGGAACCCTCAAAATAGGGGGTGTCCTATCATTATGACGCGCACTGTATTTGTAAGTCCCCCACCCAATACAACATTTTAAGCAACTTTCCCTAAAAAGTTGAAACCTCCTTTAAAGGAAAACCGAGTTCATTGAAGCGCGCTTGATAATTCTGACATTAAAAAAAAATTACCTTCCGCTTTGGTTCTCAATGCACACTTTAAAATGGCGTCATCACTCAATGACTGGTCCGGAATGTAGTTGGGCGCCTCAATTCGTTTCTCTGAGCTCGTTTCCATACGAATAAAAAACGGATTCGTTTCTCGAATCTCTTTGAATCGACGTGTCACGAACATTGCAGATGGGCGCGTGTCCGGATTGTTTTTAAGACCATCCAGTTCGGTGAGCACTGCGTACGGGATAACAGCCAGACACTGTTCTAGACAAAAACAGAAGTTTTTCAAAAAAGCAAAAGCTCAACTCACTTTCAACAGCCGTATCAAGCGCGGTACAGTCTTCCAAAAGAGAACAGGTGTCGAAAATGGCCACGCCTTTATATGGAAAGCGATAATAAGGGTGTGTTTTGGAAGACCATGGAACAACTGGAGCAAGTGTCGCGGAGCACGATTGAGAAGTACTTTGTGTCGGCATCGATATCGACGGTATTGTTTCATGGATAGAATTCTCCGATTTTAATTTCTTTTCTGGAGCAATATCTTCTGTATCTTCTCGATGACGGCGCTTTGGAGGCTGTGGTTTGTCGATTTCCTGGAAATTTTTTTTCAGCTCCATTTTTATAAATAACATAAAAATTCTAACCATTGGTTCTTCCACAGTTTGATTTTCTTTCCTTTTCCTACTCACTTCATTCTTTTTCAATGGAGTTACAGGCTGTGATGCTACTTTTGGTTTCGTCTCTAAACGTGAATAGTTGCAATTTTTGAGCTCAAAAAGTGAAGAAAAAAAACCTTTAAGAGTGTCCGGATGATCCCAACTACTTTCCTTCGTAATCGTGTTGATGTAAAATTTGCGTTTTCTCTCCTGATGATACCAAGCTTGCCACGGAGCCGTCACCTTCTCCACATCATCGTGCAATCGCAGTTTTTTGGTCTTTTTGGCCTGTGCCATGCCTTCAAAAAAGAAAAACCTGGAAAAGGCAGTACAGTGCAAAAAAAAAAACTGAATGAATTCCTAAAAATAAAGTAATAAAAGGCAGGATTAATCCACCTACTCAAATATTTTAAATTAAGTAATTTAAAAAAAATCAAAGATTAATTTTTTTTATGTACATAAATATATAAAATTCTCAAAATTTGTTCACAGGCTCCCACTGAAAACCCGATTTGCATTAGCTTCGATAAGCTGAAATTCTGGAGTTTCGAGGCGATCGCTTAAAAATTGCTTCTCTTCTTCACTCAGTTTTTCTTCTAAGCGTCGTAATGCCATCAATATTTCAAACTTTCGCTCCAAATATTCTTGTTTTGAGATTTTTTGGGCTCGAAAATTAGTTTCAGTCTAAAAGAAAACTATAAACACAAAAAAATTTAAGAGACGATAACACTTACCATCATTAACCGCTCTCTCAATTTTCCGGTATGTTTTCCAGCAAAAAGAGCAATAACTTCTGGAGTTTGAAACGCTTTGCTGATCGCCGCACGGATCGCTATTTTAGTCGCCGTCAAATCGTCGACAAGAGTGACGTCACCGCCTTGAAGACGTTCTACAATTTTTCCGAACTCTTCCAACTGATTCACAGTGTCTTCTCTCAGCTCTTTGTAATCCTTTTCGTCCAGGGAATCTCTAAATTAGCCTGTTTACATCAGTTTACCTAATAGAACTTACTTTTCATTTTCTATCTCTGCCAACTGTCTTATTAGGCGGTCTATCGTCTTCTGCGCATTCCTGATAAGTGCTTCATCAACCTCCATTCTGAAAAATATGAAAATTAATCGTTTAAATCTCAAAAAAAAATACCTTTAAAAGTTCCGGAACAATTCTAAAACTCTGCTCGTAAAGTTATGCGCATTGCGTAAATAGAAACTGTGCAAACATCATCACGCGGTTTTTGCGGACTTTGCAATTTTTGCAAAAAACACAATTTTTTTTGCCAAAAAAACTTTTTTTATGGACCTATTCAAAGTACTGTAGAAAAACGGAAAAAATGACAAAAACTCGGAGAAAACTCGGAAAATGCTCCGATTGGTCTGAAATTTTGGGAGAAACTGTCAAAAATGCTCCCGGACTTGCTCAGAAAATTTTGGACCGAAATATCGATTTAAAAAAATATTG
Organism: Caenorhabditis japonica; assembly: GCA_963572235.1. Classification (NCBI taxonomy): domain Eukaryota; kingdom Metazoa; phylum Nematoda; class Chromadorea; order Rhabditida; family Rhabditidae; genus Caenorhabditis; species Caenorhabditis japonica. The sequence goes on along the minus strand of OY754343.1, from coordinate 15,492,664 downwards.
ATTTTTTTTCTAAAAATTTTTTAATTTTCTGAGCAAACCGGGAAGCATTTTTGACAGTTTCTCCCAAAATTTCAGACCAATCGGACCATTTTCCGAGTTTTCTCCCAGTTTTTTGTCATTTTTTTCCGTTTTTCTACAGTACTTTGAATAGGTCCATTACACACCACGATTGGTGCAGAATTGGCGGAGGAGATGCGTTTTAAAATTTTGAAAAATCGAGAAGAAAACGGAATTTGCACTTTTCCAGCTGGTCGTGGTATTAAAATGTTCGCGACGTTGAGTTTATACGTGACATGAAATAATTTGGAAACCAAAATAAAAATCGCAAAGCGTTGAGTTCAGCGGAGAGCGTTTGACCACACGGCGTGTTAGAATCTACGTACAGGCAAACGCGCCCTATCGCATTTATCTGCGTCTCGGCAGTGACATCCTGCCAAGTTTTGACAAGTGCGTACGAAACGAGAGACACAGAGACTTGAAAGAGATGACCTCCGAAAATTCATTTCCAAAAGTAATTTTAAAAACGTAGTCTCCAGCACGCCGTAGACCATTTTGGCGGGCCGACAATAAATAAACGAATAACAGTATCTTACTTTTGTAGAAAATTTTAAAACAGTCGTGTTTGTGTGTATCATAAAAGCGAGCTTATCGAGCACAAAACTCTGACCCGCACCATTTGATTAATGAATTTGATGAGTGCCATCATCAGTAAAAATATTTATAAAAAGTGACCCATTCTTGGAAAGCGTCAAGCTTGTATTTAAGAGAAAAACTTTATGAAAGCCGATGTGAACTAAATAGAAAGTGTATGAAAAAGGAATTAAACTCCTGGAGCATCGTTAATAGTAACGGTCTGAATTTCAACGTCTCCATCAACTTCAAGAGTCTTGATGTCATTTGGTGATCCACGGTGAGCAAAGGTGGTAAATCTGAAACATAATATTTTCTATTAACTACGTCTGAAGTAATGTGAACCTCTGATTGTTGAGGAAGATTTGGAAGGAGAACTCTTCGTTGATGATAGTGATATCAAACACCTGCTTCTTATCAAGCGGCATTTTTCCCTCACGCTCTTCTTTTCCCCAAACATTGCTCGTCATCGCATTTCGCACAACAGCTCCCTCGTTGTAGCGGATCGACACTTGAAGCGCGTACTCTTTGTTTTCACGGTACAAGTTCACGTTCACTCTTTTGCCCTTTGGAAGCGCCGAAATGTCAAGTCTCTTTCCTGGAGTGAGTCCGGCGACCGCCATGTACGGGTTCGGGAAGATTCGTCCACCGTAGTGGAACAGACGAAGTTTTGACAAATCTCCTCGGATCGACACGTGGTCAATCTGAAAACAAACAAACACTATGCAAGTGGATTAATGTAGGTGACTTACTCCATCAAGTGGAAGACGTTGAGTGAACACTCCAACCTCGGCACGGTTGGCAAAAACTTGGAACTTTCCCTCGAGAATGCGGACACGAAGATCAAACTCTTGACCGGCCTTGAATGGATTGCTGATGCGTTGCTCTTCCTCAGACCAGTTTCCGTTCTCAAATGTGTTGTAGATCAGTTTTCCGCTTCCGAGAAGTCCTGGAATTTAGTTTTTTTTTTATAAAGTTCAGAGGACATTTTTTTCATGTAATTTTCTAAGTTCCTACGCAGTAATTGTACCATACGAGCTCATTGCTAAAACATTGATTGCACTTTGGCCCCGCCCCCTAAAATGTCCTTTTTTTCTGCTATTGGCAGCAGGGGTGCATAGCCGCTTTCTCAAGGGGAATATCGACACGAATTTTGACACAGTTGAATGAGTGCGACCGTAACCCATTCAACGACACGGTGAGCAAAAACAATAATAAACGGTTTATTATTTTCACTCACTTGAAGGAGTGTGACCTAAATCTATTGAAAAAGAAAGTGAGTGAAAATAATAAACCGTATATTATTGTTGAATGGGTTACGGTCGCATTCCTTCAACTGTGTCGAAATTCGTGCCGATATTCCTCTTGAGAAAACGAACATTTTAGGATCGTGATCAAATCATCAATAACCCCAAAAATGGGTTTTTGAAGAACCCATTTTAAGATCAGAAATACCGGGTTTAGCAAGCCTCCGAATCAGCATGTCATTAATTTGTTTATTTTTCATTCTTACCCTCATTGAATCGGATGGAGAAGTGGAGTGGAAGATCGGCTTCCTTTGCGGATCCCTTGTGAAAGTTAAAGTCCACACGAGTTGGTTTTTCCGAAAGAGTTCCGACGGCGTGGATGGTCTGTCCGACGGCCAATGGCTCACTCACTCGGGTCTTGAATGGAAGTTTCTGAAACAAGGAATTATTTTTCAGTTGCTTAAATAAAAGGGTCGATTCTTACGTATTCCTGTTCGCCGATAAACTTTTTGTAGTTGGTTTCTTTCGGATCGGCGGCATCTCCTTGGCACGATGCCAAGGTTGCCAATGATAGGCAAATTAGTGTGGTTAACATTCTGGAAAGTGAAATTTCAGGGTAAAAACAAGCAAAGAAAAGGAGGATATGGCGTCAAATGACGGGAAGATGAAGGGCGGGATGAAGACGAAGGGGGCAGGACCAATTGGCAAGATTAATGAGTTGTTGATTGGAATTTTAGCTTTTCCCCTCTTCTATTTCACTTTGGGACGCTATCCTATCAGTGATTCATTTCAATTGTATTACACCTTCTGTTTTCCTCTCAACTAGAATGTTCCATGAGGATTCATTGGCTATGGGGGCGCTGAGCTTTGATCATACTGGAGAACAACAATCGAAGTCTAGAATAAATGTGAAAAGTGAAAAAGAGGAGAGAAAAGTTTAAAGGGAAAATAGATAAATTAAGTGAAGCGAACTTGATGGATTTATGAGTTTCCGAATGGATAAATGACTGATGCAATATGTATGCCAAGTAAATTTAACTTTGTTGTCATGCGAGCTAGGTTTAAAAGTTTTTAAACTGGTCTCAAATCCTGGGAATCGCCCTGGAGCATAAAAGCTAAAGTTTTACCAGTTCCTCGATAAATTGAATCACTTTTTTTCCAAAAAAAAAAAGAAATAGGAGAAGAAATGAAGAGATTTTTTGACTCACACTTTATTGTGAAGTGATACTTGTGATGTTCAAACTCAGTTTCCATCCTGGATACTGCGAACTAAGCTGAGCCAAGTAGCACAATCCCTTCCGACTGTGGACCATGCTTGTTTAGCCTTGAGTAGACCAATGTTTTCCTGTTAAGACCTTATTTTGGGTCAATATTTTGATAGATCCAATGATGTCGTCGGCCCATCTGCGTGAATACGTTCCCTGTCCACTTTATTTCTCTTTGTAAGAGTAGCTTTTCGAATTTTGTCGGATCGCGTAAAGCATTTACAAACATTAACATTAAAAACACGAAACTAAAACACAACGTGAAGAATCTGGAAAATAACTTTGAGTTCCGAATTTTCGTTTTTCGCCCGGAATCAGCCGGCAAAGTAATGGTGCAAGATTGAGAGAAATGTAAGAATTTTATAATGCTAATTTTTCCGAATTGGGATAACGTACAGTACCGGACAAAAAGATATCATATTTTGGTTTTTGGAGTATAACTTTTAAATGGAGAGGGTTATGGTTCTGAAAATTTGCATCAATCTGTCCCGTGATGTTTTTGACAAGCTCCAAAAATGGATTTGGTCATTTTTAAAAACTGCAGATTTTTCAAAAAATTTCAGATGCCAAATTTTCGACCCAAAAATAATTTTTTTTTCAGATTTTCCAGGACTCGTTATTTATTTTTGAAATAAAGTTTCAAAACTAAAAGTATGATTTTAGTTGACTATGGGTCGATCGGACAAATTTCAGCTGACTTACAGCACTTTGAATATCAGGGTCCACATGGGTAAGTCAACTATAACTTTTATTGAGAATCACCAAAATCAAAGAAAATCAGGGCAAATTAGATAATAACTGTTAAAAAAACAAAGTTTATTTGCTTTTATTCGGTTTTGGTGATTCTCAATAAAAGTTATAGTTTACTTACCCATTTGGACCCTGATATTCAAAGTGCTGTAAATCAGCTGAAAATCGTCCTATCGACCCATAGTCAACTAAAATCGTGCTTTTAGTTTTGAAACTTTATTTTAAAAATAAATTTCGAGTCCTGAAAAATCTGAAAAAAAAAAATGTATTTTTGGGTCGAAAATTTGGCATCTGAAATTTTTTGAAAAATCTCCAGTTTTCAAAAATGACCAAATCCATTCTTGAAGCTTGTCAAAAACATTACGGGGCAGATTCATGCAAATTTTCAGAACCATAACCCTCTCCATTTAAAAGTTATACTCTAAAAACCAAAACATGATATCTTTTTGTCCGGTACTGTAGTTCTTTTTAAGTCGATGATCACAATACATGAAGATGAACGTTCCAGAAATGCGAGACGACTCTGACAACAATAAGTATTATGGGCCTATTCAGCGCAGGAAAAAAACCTATTTTCGCGGTTTTTTCCCTATGCGGGTTGTTTTCCAGAAAAAAACCCATCGCGTCGAGACCCGGCAGTGAAAAAGGCTCCGCGACATCTCGAAACCAGACATCTCGAAACCGCGACATCTCGAAACCGCGACATCTCGAAACCGGACATCTCGAAACCGGACATTTCGAAACCGGACATCTCGAAACCGCGTTAACAGGGGGAGGGTGGTTGAAAAGAGAGGTAGGAAGTAAAAAATTTTTTTTTCATAAATCAATGACTATTCAACAAAAAATCAAAAAGTGCAAGATTTGAGCATCATTACTTTGGCGGCCGCCAAAAAAAGCTTACAGTACGCAAACTGTACCTTGCATCAGAGGCAGGGGTGGGACCAAAAAAAAAGTTTTTTCGGGCGTTTCTTTTGCTTTTTTTGGGTGAAACAAAAAAATTTGTTTTGTTCATGCATGTAAGAAAAAAAGTTTTTTTTTTTAAAGTCGCGGAGGCGCAAAACAATGCCTGTATAAACAAAAACTTAGCCGGGATATGCTCTGAATTGACAAAAAATGTCTAATTTTCAACGAAAACTTTGGAAAATTTCCATTCAACTCGCAGAAATACAATTTTTATCCTGTAAACGTGTTTCGAGAGAGGGTGACGAAACACGAGACGCAGACATCGGTGCAAGCGCGCTCTATTGTCAATTTTCTCTGCTTTTTAAAACCAATCTCCCGATCAGGACAAAAAATAATTTCACAAAAAAAAAATTTGTTTGTCCTCAAAAAATTGAAAAAAAAAGTATCAAAACAATTTTTTTTTCCTCAAAAAAAATAACAGAAAAAAAATTTTATTCAAGAAAAAAATATAAAAAATTGTATTTCTGCGAGTTGAATGGAAATTTTCCGAAGTATTTGTTGAAAATTAGAGATTTTTTGTCAATTCAGAGAATATCCCGGCTAAGTTTTTGTTCATACAGGCATTGTTTTGCGCCTCCGCGGTTTTAAAAAGGAAACTTTTTTTTCTTACATGCATGAACAAAACAAATTTTTTTGTTTCACCCAAAAAAAGCAAAAGAAACGACCGAAAAAACATTTTTTCGGGTCCCACCCCTGCCTCTGATGCAAGGTACAGTTTGCGTACTGTAAGCTTTTTTTGGCGGCCGCCAAAGAAATGATGCTCAAATCTTGCACTTTTTGATTTTTTGTTGAATAGTCATTGATTTATGAAAAAAATTTTTTTTACTTCCTACCTCTCTTTTCAACCACCCTCCCCCTGTTAACGCGGTTTCGAGATGTCCGGTTTCGAGATGTCCGGTTTCGAAATGTCCGGTTTCGAGATGTCGCGGAGCCGTGAAAAATGCAATGCGCCTTTAAATTTCAATGGGAATTCGGTAGAAATTTGAATGCGCATCGAGTTATTTCATCGGCCGGTCTCGACAAAGCGATTTGTTTTCCTGTACTGAATAGGTCCTCTATAAAAATAGGAAAACGGAGAAAAAAAAGGAAAACACCATTTGATCACAAATTTCTCGAACTCGGAAGATTGCTATATTTTATAATAAACCGGTTTCAGTATGCATTTTAAGAGACGCTGACATCACGATAAGACGAACCAATTCAGATTTTTGCGTTGCGTTCATTTGAAAAACCTGAAGGGTTGGGGTTTGAATATTTCGTTCCACTTCTTACTTTAACCAGAAAGGAAATTGAATTTATAACAGGATGCCAGAGAAGACGCCGTTATATTAAAAAATGTTGTTCTGCAATCGAGCAGCCCGTTTTACAAGACTGCATTACTTCCGCAAAATTTCCTGTTTTTGAAAATCCTAGTTCCAATGGATCGGTTCCTGTTGAATGAACTCGTGAAGGCACAAAAATTACGTCTCGTCTTGTGATTTTTTAAAACGGGTGTCAAATTATTCCTGTAAATAAAAAACTGTTAAAATTTAGCATCTACTCTCTTAAGCATCTCAATCAACTCCTTGTAAATATGTACCACCATCTACCCCATACTTAACTCTATTTTTTTTCGCTCTAGTCATGTATATACAACTATCGTTCCCCTTTCCCTAGAACTTCTCTCGTGAGGGAGCAGCTCTTGATTATTGTTTCGTTGCCCTTACCATGCAATAAACATTCAATTAACTATTTCAGGTCGGCTGGTCGAGTATAGAATTTTTGAAAACCCGACGATGCCCGTTTTTCCAATTCTGATTTTGTGCAAACTTAATCCGCTTCAAATGGACAAGAAGTCTGTTTGAAAATATTCAAGGATTATTTCATTGTTCAACCATTCCTTTTCAGAAACTCGTTTAAATCCGACTGTACCCTCCCCCGTGTTCCTGATCTTATAAAATTTGAACTAGCAAACAATTATTTTAGCGAAGCTTTTTATAAAAAAAAAATCAAAGCGATTGTCTACATTCTAGTCCACGTTGTGTTACGTACAGTACAATGTAGTCCTACCTAATCGTTATCACTCAATTCGCATCGACTGTTGTCATATAACAAAACATGTATCACGGACGGATCGACACACGCACGTTTCTTTTGTTTTCATCGGCTAACTTTTTAAATTCATGTAAATACTGATTGATTTTGAAAAATTTCAGAGCCAAAAACAATGACCATAAAAGCAGTCATCTTTGATATGGGTGGCGTGCTGCTTCCAGCTCCAATGGCGTATTGGAAAAGTGAATTTTTGAGATGGAAGTTTTAGATTGAGATTAAATTATTTTCAGAACTGGAAAAACAGAATAATCTTCGCGAAAATTCTGTGGTTGAAACCATTTTGTCAAAAGATTTTTACCCACATTTCTGCTCATTCGAGACTGGACAATTAACTACTGAGGATATTGATCCGATTTTCAGTCATATTTATAATTTTCAAGTATGCAACAAACTTTTGGAAATTATGTAATACTTAAAAAAACTTTTACAGCACAATAGAGTTGGAGAAATTCTTCCAATTTTCGGCTCCTTCATGGGCCAATTAAAACACTTGAATTTGTATCCTGAGATGGTTCAACTTCTTAAAGTACGTTTTTCTTTTTCTTTTTTTCTAAATTTTTAATATCTGATTTCAGCACCTCCGTCAATCTGGCTACCGTACTATCCTCATCACAAATAACTTTTACATTGATCGCGCGAGACTTTTGCCTACTTTACCTTCACAAGTCGCTTCACTGTTCGATGACATTTTCGAGTCGTGTCGTCTTGGAATTCGCAAGCCAGACCCCAAAATTTACTCTTTGGCCTGTGAGAAAAACAAGGTAAGGAAAATATGTACATACGTATTGGGTTTTTTATATTTTGAAATCAAAAATTTAATTTGTTGTCGCAATTCATTTCAGGTACAACCATCCGAATGTGTGTTCCTTGATGACCTCGGACATAATTTGAAGCCAGCCAAAGAATTGGGCATGACTACAATCAAAGTCGTGAATCCACAACAAGCGATTCAAGAGTTGCAAGCTAAGCTGAACTTTAACTTCTCGTATCCACCAGAGACTCGGGAATGCCTTGAAAGTAAAGATTGATGAACTTGTATAGTGTAGTATCCAGAATGAAAAAATAGCGTTCTATCGCAGAAGATTTCTTGTTAGTTGAGACAAGTATCAATGCATTTGAATAATTGAACAATAGAGCGCTTATTTTATTTAACTCTAACTTTTTTCTGTTTTTTAGGAGAAAAAATCTCCGTGGAGAAACTCAGTGAACTTATCACTCGTCACACATCCAATGGCAATACAGTTGAAGTGATTCGCAAGTTCCGACACGGTCAATCAAACCCAACTTATTTCGTTCGAACAGTCAAAGGCGATCAGTTAGTTCTCAGAAAGAAACCGAATGGAAGTCTGCTTCCAAAAGCTCATCAAGTCGATAGAGAGTTTAGAATAATAAATGCATTACAAGGACAGATACCGCTCCCAAAGACTATTCTTTATGATGAAAAGTAAGTTTTCGGTTTTTTAAAATTATACTTGGTATATTACCAATTCAATATTCTTTCCGGCTACAGTAAGCAGTGACGCGAAAAATTGAGGCTCCGCCCCATCAGGTCTTTTCAACTGAATTCAACTAAATTCAACTGAGCGTAGATCAAAAAATGTCTCCGTCTATTATAAAACTTTCGCGGGCGCATGTGGTAGCCGACAAGAATATTGAAGCGATAATAAAATGCTGCAAACTCGCTTCAGTCGGACAATACATTTTGCATGCATTTGGATTGAGATTCGGAGAAATCAGAGCAAAAAATTGGCCACGCTCCCTCAATTTTCTACACTCTTTTGCCGCTTACGCGGTCGTCTCTTTGGTTGTTATAAATAATGGAGCGAGTTTGCAGCGCTTTATATCTACTGCCCATTCGCGAAGAAAGCAAGTGCGCTCCACAAAACTTAGACAAAACCAAAACAAAAAAAAATTCCGAAATAAAAATCGATATTTTTTAAAATCAATATTTTGGTCCGAAATTTCAGGGAATGACCGGAAGTATTTTTTTGAGTGATTTCCCAAAGTTTCAGACCGATCTAACTTGTAAGCAATATCCGAATTTTCGCTGAATACTGGTTTTTTCTATTTCTTGCTTTTTTTGCTGGTTACATGAATAACCCCATTAGTACTTCGTGTATTTCATTTTCGTCGCCAAATTATTTCATTTCAAGTATAAATTCAAGGTTAAATTAACTTATTTGGAAACCAAATTGAAAACTTATTTGGAAACCAAATTGGAGCGCACTTGCTTTCTTCGCGAATGGACAATATATATTTACATTAAAAATTTATTTTGTACATAGAACATTAAACACACCATTCTACCTTATGGAATATCAGAAAGGAAGAATATTTCTAAACCCAAGCCTTCCGGACTTGACTCCTCCTGAAAGAAGACACGTTTACGAGGAAGCGATTAAAAATCTAGTTAAAATCCATTCGATTGACCCTAAAAAGGTCGGATTGGCCGATTTTGGACGAAGCGGTCAGTCATTTACCAGCGTTGTTTCATTGGCTATAAATCTTTGTTAAGTTTTCAGATGGATACATGGCTCGAAACTTGAAACGTTGGTCAGAAGCTTATCAAATGTCAAAGACTGACGAAATTCCGGAAATGGAAAAATTGGAGGAATACCTGCAGAAAAACCTCCCAAAGAGTGGAAAATCGTCCATAGTTCACGGTGACTTCAGAATTGACAACTTGATTATTGAAGAAAACGAAATCAAAGTGAAAGGAATTCTAGATTGGGAACTTTCTACAATTGGAGATCCACTCTCCGATCTTGCAACTTTCTTGTTCATCTACTACGTTCCAAATCGAATGAAACTTCTTCCTGGACTTGGAGATTTCACAGAAGGAGATCTTCGTCGCATGGGAATCCCGACAGTCAAAGAGTGTTTGGAGCTGTATGCAAAATACAGTGGAACCGAAGTCGTTGATCCAGAAACATGGGTGTTCTATATGGCATTTGTAGTGTTCCGTTTTGCCAGCATTGTTCAAGGAGTTTACATGAGATCGCAGCTGAAAAATGCTTCATCAACAGAAGCAGCTATGTTGGGCCCAGTTGTTAGACGACTTGCCAATGAAGGATACCAAATGGTTTCAAAAATTCAAGCTTCCAAATCTTACGGCCAACTTACCATAATACCGTCTGGAATGTCGCCAAAAGCTCAAAAGTATTACGAGATTGTCAAAGATATTGTGCACAACGATGTGATTCCACTGGAAGTCGAACTGCTCGAGTACTACGAGGAAAGTCCGGAAAGATGGACTATTCCTAATCCGAAAATTGAGAAAATCAAGGAGAAAGCAAAGGCGCTCGGGGCCTGGAATCTATTCATTTCAGATCACATTGATCCAGAACAAAAGTACGGGAAAGGACTAACTAATGTTGAATACGCGCATATTTGTGAATTGATGGGAAGAAGTGTGTTTGCACCGGAAGTATTCAATTGCCAAGCTCCAGACACTGGAAATATGGAAGTTTTGATCAAGTATGGAAGTGAAGAGCAAAAGAAACAATGGCTGGAGCCGTTGTTGGAAGGAAAAAGCAAGAGTTGTTTTGCGATGACCGAGCCAGATGTGGCGAGCAGTGACGCCACTAATATCCAGGTATTCATTAATTTGTTTCAGACAACTAAATACTATATTTATTTAGGGTTCAATTGTTCGAGTCGGAGATGAGTACATTATAAATTCCCGAAAATGGTTTATCTCGAATGCATCGCATCCAAACTGCCGTGTTGCCATTTTCATGGGACAGATTGCCGGACCAAAGAAATCTCGTCTATTCCAACAGTCAATGATATTGGTGCCAATGCAAGCGGAAGGGGTGAAGATTGTCAGAAACACATACGTTTTTGGATCACAAGATGCTCCCGGAGGACATCCAGAAATCACTTTCACGAATGTTCGTGTGCCATTGGAGAATATGATTCTTGGGGAAGGACGAGGTTTTGAAATTGCTCAGGGCAGACTTGGACCAGGAAGAATTCATCATGCAATGCGATTGGTCGGACATGCAGAAAGAGCTATTGATGTCATGAAAGACAGGGTTGGTTTTTCTTCATTCTTTTCATTTATTCCGGTTTAAATTTTCAGTTGATGACGAGAGTTGCTTTCGGAAAACCGCTGTACAAATATGACAGTTTGAGAAAAGAGTTGGCCCTGTCCAGATGCGAAGTTGAGCAAGCTCGTCTTCTCGTCTTAAAGGCAGCCCATATGATCGACACCGTTGGTCCGAAAGAGGCTAAATCTGAAATTGCCATGATTAAAGTGGTTGCGCCAAACATGACGGTAGCAGTGGTGGATAGAGCTATGCAACAACAAGGAGCTAGAGGAATGACTCCATTCACACCATTATCCACGTTCTTCGTGTGGGCCAGATTACTTCGTATTGCCGATGGACCAGACACGGTGCATCTGGAGACGATTGCAAAAATTGAGCTCAAATCGAGACTTTGAGAAGAAGATGTGATATTTTCCCGATGTAATAAAACAATTCATTTTTTGTATATCTTTTGAAAGTTTTCTGTGAAAACTACCAGAACGTTTTCCCTGACAAAACTTTTTCGAAAACACATAAATGACTCGCCAGGTACATAGTTTGCTTGGAAAAGTCGAGAATCCGCCCTTGTTTGACTTCAATTATTATTTAGTTCGAAGCCAGAGCTTTTGTGGTTCTGGTTTCCCCATTAGGAAAAATGCTGTGCACTTTCTTGAGTGATTTTTTGTTGGTGCTGATGCACGAGGCATTTTAATAAAAATACAAAATGATATTAGGGTGACCAGAAAATTGTTTCGCATCTTTTTCAGAACCTTCGAATGGCTATCAACAGCTGAGCAGCACGCGACCACGTTATTGTCATTATATTATTTTAGCTCACCCAGTTCAAATTGTATTCCAGTGAACAGTCTGTGGTTTTCTCATTTGTACCTTTCAAAAATAAAGTTTTCCAAAACTGAAACTTAACCAAAAAATTAGAAAATTTTTTCCTTTTGCCATTGTTTAATCAACACTTTCGGAACACGGTTTTGATTCGTAGTTTCCTCTTTTACGTGTTGTGTTATCTTTAACTTGAGTGCATGCTCAAACAGAACGAACCTGTCGGTGCTAGAGAAGTTTGTTAAAAATTGTTTAAGTTGCTCAAAACTAAGTAAGTAAATAAGTGAGAAAAATAAACAGTTCACATCAATTCGTACTGAATACTTTTTTAGTGTTTTTTGTGCCAAATTCTGCCTTCCACAGTGCCATTAATTTTGAAGCAAGGTTCTTTTTTTGTTACTTGGTATATAAATGAAAATAAATAATGAGAAATGGTGTGGCCATTTCTGTACACTTATAAACGAGTATTGTTTCTTGGATATGCTTTTCTCCTCGCATTTCTCCTATCATATTTTTTGGTATTGTCGATTCGCGAAAAAAGCAAGTGCGCTCCACAAAACTTACTATTAGTACTTCGTGGACTTCATTTTCGTCGCCAAATTATTTCATTTCACGTTTCATTTGCACGTGAATTGAAATAATTTGGCGACGAAAATGAAATTGACGAAATACTAAGTTTTGTGGAGCGCACTTGCTTTCTTAACGGATGAGCAATAATATTAGTGCCCCGACCGAAATTTGAGAACACCCTGGAATCACGCTTTTTTACTGTCCAAAGTTACACAAAATCCCATCGAAATGAAGGAACAAAAAGGGGGTAGATTGGGTGGACCCATCCGCAAGAGTTCCACACACTCTTGGCACATTTTTCCTCATAATAGTTTTTTGAATAAAATTATCGCTTCTTCAAAAAAAAAAAAACAAAAAAAAACGTACTAGTTTTCTCCCTTTTCGTTGCATTTCGACGATTTCTCTCGTTTTTGTTGGGACTTGTAAAACATGTGTTTACAGATATAACTGGTGTTCAACAACTATTCTGTCTTTTGTTTAAGCTATTATCGATTCAATCTTCTCGCCGGTTTCACACGGAAAATCTAAAGCCAGGTTTTCGCGACGCAGTAATAACACGCGTGACAGTGTTTCATCCAAAGTTGCAAAACAAGTTTAAGAGAATAGCCACTGAAAAAGACTAATAATGGATGTTATCCGTTTACAATGGCTATTAGCTAAATATTTCCTGACTAGCGTTCAATATTGCTTTTTTCAGAAAATGGGTAACACTTTAACCGGTGAATATCCTTCTACTTGGAACGATTCGGGCGTAAAAAGATGGAAAGAAGAAGCGAGAAATCTACAGACATGCATTCATCTTCAATACGAGGGAAGTCAGTTCCACGACATTACTGAACTGAGTCACGAACTTCGAATCACAAAAATTTGTTTTGCTATTTATTGTCAACCGACAGAAGAAGCAGAAGATTTGGAGACCGCGTATAGCAAAAAACAAAGAGAAGTCGCCAGAAAAATTTACAAGAAAATTAATGAGGTATGGACCTGCGCTCCAGAAAAAAGGTTCTTACTTGGTGTCTTGTTTATTCTTTGTAAAGAAGAAGATAATACCGCAGAAAAAAACAAAGGGAATGGCAAAGAGTATCAGGTAAATCATATTTTCCTTACTTTTCTTCTACAAAGCTGCGAATGTTCAGGTTCCTCTGTTTCGATTGCTTTGGGAACGAAAAGAAAAGGCTGGTGGTGGTTACACTGTCACTGATAGGTTTATAGACACATCGCTACGTGTCTATGATTCGTCCGAAGATTGGATGATTAATAACAAAATGCCAATGATGAAGTATTGTTACCCGAGAAGTCTCATCTACAAGAGCGATTCTACCGAAGAGTTCTGCCCGGATGAAGAACCAGAATTGTGCTTTGATACATCACCAGCTTGTCAATTCAAAGCAAGAGTATTGCGAAGTACCGATGCGGTTGCCACTATGGGTGTAACGATAAGCAGTCTGACTTCAAACCCAATAGGCGTCTTCAGCCGTCTAATACTGTTTGGTGTGGCAGAATCCAGTAAAGCATACGGATTGGAAAGAACCATTTTTCGGTTGCAGGACGAAGGATTTCACGGCGAAAGCATAAGCGAATTGGAGAGCGTTCTGCTGTTTCTTTCTATAACAGCATCACCACTTAATGTGCTTAGTGGACTCGCCAACGCTCAATCGACGGCAGGATCTGCATCAGGCAGAATTTTTTCCAAAACTGAACGCATCGTTGCAACACTTCTCACTTTTTCGGCACTCGGCGTCGACTCGTTCGCTTTATTCCTACATCTGGGTAATCTCATCGACAAGTATATCGAACATAAACTGTTGCCCCTAGACGTTCTTCAATTCGGAATCACCACTTTCTTCTTCAGAAACACATTGATACAACCAAAAACAGCGTACAGTGTTATTAAGATAGCAGAACAGAAAAGAATTGACGCCATTTCGGAGAGTATGAGCGATGAAACAGCAAAGAATGCATTTAAAGCATTTTTGGAGCAAAATAAGGATAGTTGCCGAATAGGGGAAACGTCGAACTTCCTTCGCGGTTTGAATAAGATGGAGGATCCGATTGTTTTTTTGAATACCCGCGAAAAAGAGGTGACAAACAAAGACAGAGAAGGGAACACCGTCACCATTAACAGTGACAATTGTGAAGAACTGACGGATTGTCTTGATGTCGATTACACAAATCATAAATATTTGAAAAACATGACTGAACAGCAGAGAACAAGATTTAATAAGGTGAATGTTGAAATCATTCTTCGTCTAAAACAATACATCGTGATACCGTAAAAACTCGGCAAAAAATCATTGACTACACCACTCTTTGACTACATGCACTCATTGACTACACATTCTCATTGACTATAAAGTCTCATTGACTATACTTTTTTATTGACTGCACTTGTCTCATTGACTACAAAGTCTCATTGACTTCATGTTGCTCATTGACTACGCTTCTTTGATATTAAGGTACTGTGTTTTCAATCGACTTGCGACATGAGAACGCGAGACTCCGCCCACTTATTTGTGCGCTACCTGTCTGCGTCTCTTCAAATATCACTGTGTTCGCGTGGTCGCGCACAAAAAAGTGGGCGGAGTCTCGCGTTCTCATGTCGCAGGTCGATTGAAAACACAATAGTATGATGATGCTTTATCGCGCGTGGAATAAACAATATACATAATCACCATAGCAAAAATACGGTGCTACCTCGGAATAGAACTGAAGTGTAATAGAACTGCAGCGATATAGAACTTGCTTCGCAATAGAACCGTTCGGAATAGAACTGTTCGGTAAAGAACTGTAGCAAAATAAAACTGTTTTGGAATAAAACTGTTCGGAATAAAACTGTAGCGTTTTGGAACTAAATTAGCAATGGAGCGCGATTGCATTGCTTGGCCGTCAAGGCGGGCCGAGAAAAAAATGATAAAAGTTTATTCAAAAAAACAACAAAACAAACAATTTTTGATGAATAGCTCAAATATAAAACTGTTGAAAAAAGCACGCGCATGAGAAATTCCAATATTTGAATGAGCAAGCAATGCAATCGCGCTCCATTGCTAATTTAGTTCCAAAACGCTACAGTTTTATTCCGAACAGTTTTATTCCAAAACAGTTTTATTCCGATCAGTTTTATTCCGAACAGTTTTATTTCGCTACAGTTCAATTTCACTACAGTTCTATTCCAAAGCGAGTTCAATTTCGCTACAGTTCTATTACGCGTCAGTTCTATTCCGAGGTAGCAGCAAAAATACACAGTCGTTTAATTTAACAACAAGTTTCTCTTGATTTTTCGTTGAATTCTCATCATTTTCTTGCAAATTTTCATGTAAAAAATCATAAATTCCCAGAAAGTTCAGCGGTAACGCGCCGGAAGCATGTGTGACACCTTTATAATGGGCGACCGGAGGGAGCTGGGCAGAAGCATGCGTTTATCTGTTTCTTTTAGTTAGACTCACTTTTAGGATGTATCTAAAAAGTTTTATATTACTGCGTCGCGAAAACCTGTCAGAGCAGAGCGCGCGACGCTGCTGTGGCAAGGTGCGCGACGCTGCTGTGACTCTGCTGTGACTCGGCTGTGACCACCACTTTTCGCGGCGAGACCACAGCGCTCCGCTCTGACTGCTTTTCGCGACGCAGTAATAACAAAAATCTGATTCTCAAAGGATGACTTAATTACACTTTAAACGACCCGCAAAAGCATTCAAGAATACTGAAATCATTATTTTCCGTCCGGGAAATCATTTATTATTTTCATTTACCGCTTGGCAAAAATTTATGAATACAACCTCATATGTAGTCAATGAGCAAATTGAAGTCAATGAGACTTTGTATTCAATGAGAATATGTAGAGTTGCCGGTGGCAAGTCCTCCACCCAAACCCCGTTTATTCTCGGCCTTCACGTATCAGCGCCACGGCACTCCGTCTAGACCGCCATACACGCTATTAAGTGCCACAAATAAAATAAGTTTAAGTTCACGTGTTTTTACGCGGTTTAGTGTCACGTGTTTATTATTTATTTTTGAGCGGCTCATTGGGTCATTCAGTTCTCGTTTGTTTTGTTTTGCTTTTTCTTTTGTTTCTTTTCTCTAACTTTTAGCTTAATAAAAGCTTTTCCTCTAAACCCGTCTAAACCTCCCTCCTTATTCTATATTGGAACCCAACTACTTGGGGGCCGAACCGGTCTATTGGTTCTTCCTAGAATTTCGTTTTGGGCAGTGGTTTTGAAGAGACCCGCTCATTTCGAATATTCATTGAACAATCGATAGCTTTCACAAAGATTGAATAATCTTCGTGATTGTTTTAGCGAAGTTTGAACAAATTTCGCCGAATTTTCGTCAAATTTTCACTGGTTGAAGACCTCTGAAGTTTGCGAAATTTTGTTTCACTGGTTGAAGACCGCTGAGGCTAGCCCAAAACTTTTGAATAAAGGTTTTGGCGGCGGAAAACAAATGGACGAGATGACGCCGGAGACAATGGACGGAAGGGGAGCGAGAGGAACGGAAGACTTGGAGTTAACCGTCGAAGATGGACACGTGGGTGTCAAGAGACGGAGGAAGCTGTGGAAGAAATTTGCGCGGTTCGTGAATGCGGCCGACAAAGTTGAAGAGCAGGTGATGGAAAAGCTGATTTCGGTGCAAAGGTGCACAGTGAGGCAGCGGGAGATGATCGTTGGACCGATCGTAGAGTTCAGGAAGGAACTGTCGGCGCAATTCGAAGAAGTCGGACGTGACAAGTGGCCACGAGCAGTGCTCAGGCTGATGAGGGAGCAGAAGCTGCAAACAGTTGAGGAGCTGAGAGAACTGTGTGAGCGAGGCAGTCTAGAGGACAGAAGCTCAAGGAAAGAAGGTGAAGAAAACCATCAGGATGAGCTGATTTGGTTCAAGAAGGAAAAGGAGCGACTCGAGGCACGAATTCGGGAGTGCGAGGCGGAGAAGCTCAGAGCCGAGAAGTTAATGCGCAGGGCGCAAAGGGCAGTCGAGGAGGAGAGGAAGACTTCGGAGGAGTTGAGTGGAAGCTTACAAAAAGTGTCAAGGGAGTTGGAAAGATTAAGAAGGTATGGAAGAACAAACCAATGTTTCCGTTGTGGAGGTGTGGGCCATGTGGTAAGACAGTGTACGTCGAGGCCAGTACAGAAAGTGGACACAGCCAAGAAAGCAAGGAAATCAAATATGGTTGAGTCGGTGAAAATCCTGGGGCAGAGAAGGCGATTCGAGATCGATAGTGGATCGGTCATATCGGTTATCTCCACAGGTGGTTGGGAACGATCGAAGAGAAGAAGTTCGAAGTGGGAGAAAGAGGTGGAAGTGTTGGCGAAGCCGAACTTCAGAGGGCCTCCACAGAGTGGTGCTCCGGTTAGAGCGAAAGCGAAAGCAGGTTTCGGACAGTTCATCCGGATGGAAACGGAGAACGAGTGTGCGCCGACGAGCCAGAGCTTGAAGAGTGAAGAAAGGAAAATTGCAGGGGTGGACCCGCTGTTCATAAAGAGGAATCAAGGGATCGGTGTAGGATCGCGAAGCACGACCGGGTGTCCGCCGAAGGCTGCACAAGTGACATTGGGCAAGATGGGTGAAGACAAAACACGCTGCGTTCCAAGGGAACAGACGAGGTTGGTGTCGGATGGGCAGATGGTAGCCAAGAAAGTAAGACGAGAGGCGCGAAGACAAGTAGTCAACTGTGCCGGGGAAAGCAAAATCAGTGTTGAAGACCCGGATTTTTGTCTCAGAAGGACGTTGGAAGACAGACACGGCGGTGTCTATACGGTGAAACCGGACAGGGATCGGTTGTCGTCAATTTCATTGTCGGCGTGGGAGACAAGTGATTCGATGGAATGTCTGATCGACTGCAGTGACAGGGCAGTGCCGGAGCACGAATCAGTGACGAATCGACGGATGGGCCCATCTTGGAGCAGAAAAGAGTCGCGGAGAGACGTGGACACTTTGCTACGGGTTCGTGCAAGACGACATCGCCACGTCAGTTCTGATAAGTGATATTTTTCATTAATGGTTATGGCGTGTGTTACTTTTATCCGTTATTTTGTGTTTTATAGTAGGACCCTATCCATTTGAGAGTTTAGGAATTGTTTAGGTTTTATTTCTTAAGCTTAGGATTTTGTGAGTGTATTAGGCCCTGTTAAGACTAGGAAGTAGTTTAAGGTTAGGGACTGAGAATTTTTAGAATTGTTGTTGTTCTAACGTGGCAGTAGAGTAAGCTAGGTAGAGCGAAAAGGCTGGTCATGTTAGGAGAAGTATATAAGTCGTGTGAACGTGTGTTGTGCCAGCACCGGCCAGGGGTCCGGTTTGTCTGACGGGGGGGAAGTTGCCGGTGGCAAGTACTTCACCCAATCCCCTTTATTATCGGCCTACACGTGTCAGCGCCACGGCACTCCGTCTAGACCGCCATACACGCTGTTAAACGCCACAAATAAAATAAAAATAAAAGTAGTTTAAGTTCACGTGAGTTCACGCGATTTAGTGCCACGTGGATATTATTTATTTTGAGCGGCCCGATTGGCCATTCAGTTTTTTTTTCTTTTTAGCTTTTGTTGTTCTCGCCGGTGGCAAGTACTTCACCCAATCCCCTTTATTATCGGCCTACACGTGTCAGCGCCACGGCACTCCGTCTAGACCGCCATACACGCTGTTAAACGCCACAAATAAAATAAAAATAAAAGTAGTTTAAGTTCACGTGAGTTCACGCGATTTAGTGCCACGTGGATATTATTTATTTTGAGCGGCCCGATTGGCCATTCAGTTTTTTTTTCTTTTTAGCTTTTGTTGTTCTCGCCCTTTTCCGTTTATATATTTTGGCGATAAATCTTTTTGTTTTGTTCATCTTTGCTTTTATATAATTGGAACCCAACAACTTGGGGGCCGAACCGGTTTATTGGTTTTTCCCGGAATTTTTGAATATTGCGCTGGAGTTTTGAAGAGACACAGCGTAGTTCGAATTTTCCCAGAAAAATCGATACGTCTCGCGAAGATTGAATAATTTTCGTGAGATTTTTGGAACTCTGAATTCTCTCGGAAAAGTTTTGAGTATTGCGCTGGAGTTTTGAAGAGACACGGCGTAGCTCAAATTTTTCCCGGACCAATTCATTTTGTCCAAATACATTTCGTCGAATTTTTGGCAAATTTTCTTTGGTTGAAGACCGCTGAAAGTTGTCATTTTTTCGTTTCATTGGTTAAAGACCTCTGAAGTCTGCGAAATTGTCTCCTTGGTGGAAGACCGCTGAGACTAGCACAAAACTTTGGTTGGTCGAAGACCTCTAAAGTTTGTGAAATTTTCGTTTCACTGGTTGAAGACCGCTGAAACCTGCACAAAGCTTTTGAATAAAAGTTTTGCTGACGGACAACGGATGGACGAGTTCATGGAGACGATGGATGGAGTTTTGGAGGAGCTGGTAGAGGAGAACAGAAGAACCGACGCGAAGGCGGCGGCGGGCGGAAGAACGACAAAAGGAGCTGATGGTCGAAAAGCCTGGAGGATGACCGATGAATTGACTATCGGAACATTCGAGGTAGAACTCGAGAGCGAGGACGAGGTGATGAGTCGGAAGCAGAGGCGAAGAAAAATTCGAGGATTTGCGAAATTGGTGGCGACGGCCACGGAAGTGGAACAGGAGGCCAGACGGAAAATTGCGCTGATGACTAAATGCTCGGAGCGGCAGAAGGAGTTGATCATGGAACCATTTATGAAATTCAGCAAGGAGTTGCTTGAAAGATTCGAGGAGATGGGTGGCGATCAGTGGGCGCGGTCGGTGCTAAGGGTCATGCGAGAATTTGGTCTGGAAACTGTGGAATCGTTGCGCGAAGCGTGCGAAAAGGCCGTTAGCGGTAGCCAGGTGGGGGCATCACGAGAAAAGCTGAACAATGTCGAAGACTCGGAGTTAACCGTCGAAAATGGACACGTGGGTGTCAAGCGACGAAGGAAGATGTGGAAGAACTTTGCGCGGTTCGTGGATACGGCCGACGAAGTTGAAGAGCAGGTGATGGAAAAGCTGATTTCAGTGCAAAGGTGCACAGTGAGGCAGCGGGGGATCATCGTTGGACCGATCGAGGAGTTCAGGAAGGAACTGTCGGCGCGATTTGAAGAAATAGGGCGTGACAAGTGGCCGCGGGCAGTGCTCAGGCTGATGAGGGAGCAAGAGCTGGAAACAGTTGAAGAACTCAGAGACCTGTGCGAGCGAGGGAGTCTAGAGGGCAGAAGCTCAAGGAAAGAAGGTGAAGAAAACCATCAGGATGATCTGATTTGGTGTAAAAAGGAGAAGGATCAACTCGAGGTGCGCATTAGGGTGTGCGAAACCGAGAGGCTCAACGCCGAGAAGAAAATGCGCGAAGCGCAAAGAGCGTGCGAGAAGGTGAAGACGACTGTGGAGTCGTTGAAAGACAGCTTGCAACAAGCAACAAGAGAGTTGAAAAGGTTAAGAAGATACGGCAGAACGGACCAGTGTTTCCGTTGTGGAGGTGTGGGCCACGTGGTAAGACAGTGCACGTCTAGGCCAGTGCAGAGGGTGGACACAACCAATAAAGCAAGGAAAGCAATTATGGTTGAGCCGGTGGAAATCCTGGGGCAGGGAAAGCGATTCGAGGCTGATGGGGGATCGGTCGTATCGGTTATGTCCACAAGTGGTTGGGAACGATTGAAGACAAGATGTCCGGAGTTGAAGAAAAAGGCGGAAGTGTTGGCGAAGCCATACCTCATAGAGCCTTCACAGAGTGATGCTAAGATAGTAGCAAGAGCCGAAGCAGGCCTCGGGCAGGCTATTTGCAGGGAAGCGGAGAAAAAGTGTGTGCCGACGAATCAGTGCTCGAAAAGTGAAGAAAGTAGGATGACGACAGTGACGAACCGGGTGTTCATCAACAGGAATCATGGGATCGGTGTAGGATCGCGAAGCGGTGCAACGTGTACGCCGAAGGCTGCACAAGCGGTAGTCGACAAGATGGTTGGATGCAAAAACCGCTGGGTACCACGGGAACAGACGAGATGGGTTCCGGGTGTGCAGATGAAAGCGAAGAAAGGAAGGCGAGAGGTGCAAAGAAGGACAGTCAACTGTGCGAGGAGAAACGTAAAGAGCAATTTTAATGTCGAAGACATGGAGTTGTCTCTCAGAAGGACGTTGGAAGACAGTCACGACGGTGTCTATACGGTGAAACCGGACAGGAATCGGTTGCCAAATTCATTGTCGGTGTCGGAGACAATTGATTCGATGGAGTCTCTGGTCGACTGCAGGGGCATGGCAGTGCCGGAGCAGGAATCAGGGACAAATCGAAGGAGGAGCCGATCACCGAGCGGAAAAGAGACGCGGAGAGACGTGGACACTTTGCTACGGGCCCGTGCAGGACGAATGCCACGTCATCACTACTGATAAGTGATTTATTTTCATTTATGATGTTTGTGTCCTTTTTAATGTTTATAGTAGGACCCTGTCCGTTTAAGAGTATAGGAATAGTGTAGGTTTTATTTCTTAACCTTAGAATTTCGTGAGTGTATTAGGTCCTGTTTAGACTACGAAGTAGGTTTTAAGGTTAGGGTTTGAGAAGGATTAGGATTTTGTTGTTGTTTTAACGTGGCTGTAGAGTAAGTTAGTGAGAGCAAACTGGCTGGTCATGTTAGGAGAAGAATGTAAGTCGCGTGAACGTGTGTTGTGCCAGCACCGGCCAGGGGTCCGGTTTGTCGGACGGGGGGGAAGTTGCCGGTGGCAAGTCCTCCACCCAAACCCCGTTTATTCTCGGCCTTCACGTATCAGCGCCACGGCACTCCGTCTAGACCGCCATACACGCTATTAAGTGCCACAAATAAAATAAGTTTAAGTTCACGTGTTTTTACGCGGTTTAGTGTCACGTGTTTATTATTTATTTTTGAGCGGCTCATTGGGTCATTCAGTTCTCGTTTGTTTTGTTTTGCTTTTTCTTTTGTTTCTTTTCTCTAACTTTTAGCTTAATAAAAGCTTTTCCTCTAAACCCGTCTAAACCTCCCTCCTTATTCTATATTGGAACCCAACTACTGTAGTCAATGAGTGCATGTAGTCAAAGAGTGGTGTAGTCAATGAGTTTTTGCCTAAAAACTCTAATAGAACGGCATTCCCTAATAGAATGACAGTCTCAAACAGAACTGAACCCTTTCAAAAAAATATTGTCCATTCGCGAAGAAAGCAAGTGCGCTCCACGAAACTTAGTACTTCGTGGATTTCATTTTCGTCGCCAATATATTTCATTTCACGTTGAATTTACACGTGAATTACCGTAAAAACTGTAATATAGCACCATGACGGTATATTTTTTGGAGTGGGTCGGGGGTGGCGTTGTAGTAGAGGTGGTGTCCTATTAGAGGGTGGCGGTGTATTTTACGGAACTGAATTTTTAGAAAAAAAAATCTAATTTCTTATTTTAACAACCAAAAATAACAAAAATCAACAGAAGAAGTAGAAAAAAACGAATGTAAATATTGTCGACCCGCAAAGACGGTTAAACGCGCTCGACTGATTTTAATACTTTGTGATTTCCATTTTGCATTCCAAATTATTTCATTTCACGTTGAATTTGAACGTGAAATGAAGCAATTTGGATACCAAAATAAAAATCAAAAAGACTAAATTCAATGGAGCGCGTTTGACCGTCATGGCGGGCCCATAATATGCATTTGTACTGTTATTCGAACCTAAGAGACATATCACCAGGCAGCGTTTTTGCTGACTGGTTATCGCATATTTAAGTTATTTAAAGTAAAAAATACAAAAAATAGTCGGAAAATTGATAAAAAGCTATACTTTTGTTGCGTATTTAGCAAATAAAATGAATTTCTGCCAATTTCTTTGTGTGAATTGAAATTCGGCGACAATTTTCAATTATTTTTTACCGAAGTACAAACTTTTTCGAACATTAATTTTCCCGTTTAACCAATTTTCAGTGAAATAACCACGAAAATCGAATCGCTTGCGACTCTCTTAACTCGGTCGGCCTTTCGAGACGCAGAGAATCACCGCGTTGCGAATTGGTCCCGCCCCCCTCACTGGGTAGAAATTCAGTACAAATTGAAGGGGCATAAAAAGGACTCGAAAACGAATTAATATTTTGAGCTGAAATTTTCAAAACGTACTTCGATTAAATAGTTGAACATATTTATATCGAAAATAGTGAGCAAAAAACCGTTTGAAAATTATGTTGTGGTGCCTACATATCACTGTCATCTTACTACGGTATAGAACTCGCACGAAATGCCTGAAATTCAGCGGTACCGACACAGAACCGCTCGAACAACTCGAAGAAGAATTTTTCGTACATTCTGAGTTATATTTCATGCAGTGTTTTTTTCAGTACAGCTCCATTTCAGGCAGTTCTATTCTGCGCAATTCTATTCTGTAGCAGTTCTATTATGTGCGAGTTCTATACTGTAGTACCCTCTGTAATCAGCAAGCTTCATCGTTCATTGCACACCTCGGTGTTTGTGTACGTTTGACTACAGTAATCCGCGTTGAAAAAAAAATTACTGGAACACCTGTTCATGTTTATAGGCCGCAGTTTTTCAGGGTGGCGGTGTATTACAGGTGGCGTTCTATTGAAGGTGGTGTTCTATTACAGTTTTTACGGTAAAATAATTTGGTGGCGAAAATGAAATCCACGAAGTACTACGTTTTGTGGAGCGCACTTGCTTTCTTCGCGAATGGACAATACTATGATATATTTTCAGTGCGGAGCGCTGCGAATGAGCAAAGTAGAAGAGAATTTGCAGCGGAGAGTAATACAAACAATACATTCTTCTGAAATGTGAACTTTAGATCCAATGTTCGTTTTAAATTAATTTTTTTTCACCGTTTAATTGTGTTTTCTATCGAGTTGCATAATCAAAATAACTTCTTGCGTTTTGATTTTTTGCTTAAAAATGGGCGAGGTTTCATTTTTTGATAATTTAACTCAATCCAAAGCTTAAGTACAATTTATATATTTTTATAGAATAATGAAACTGTTTCTGAATGGCGGAGTGATAATAATTTCTATAGCCAAGAAGCCATGTGGTGCTGGCGACTACTCTCGCGAAAATGCGCTCCCTAGAACGGCAGCCCCTACTTGAATGACACCCAAACAAGGGCCCCAAACAATATAACGGTATTCCGTTTTAATAGAGTTTTTACGTATTATTACGAAAACAAAAAAATTGCAACGCGGTGTTTGCGTAGTTTCAAAATTCGTGGCGGAGTGACAATTTTTTTTCACATTTTTATTCGAAAAAAATACAGAAATAACTGAAGAAATGAAGAGATTTTTCGTCTGCCAGTTTCACGTGAATTGTCACTCCGTCACGAATCCAAATGAAGAGAAGTGTTCCATTCTTCGTTTGAATTTTAAAAGTACGCAAACACCTCGTTGCAATTCTTTTTCACAATACGACAAAAAAATCATGAAAACGCTCAGAAAGAAATTCAGAGACTTTTTACACCTACCGTGAAGGGTCACTCCAGGCGACTACGTAGTATATCGCATTTCTAGGTGTTTGGTGGATCTGCCAAGTACAATGTAAGGATTGTGGACTGTGCAACAAATCTCGCCAACAGAATGGAAATTCCAGCCAATCCTGACCAGTTTATTTCTCTTGGTGAGATTATTGCAGACAAAACCAAACAAGGTACTATTCCTCTTCAAACTCTTCCGTCTATTTATTCTCAGTACGGAGCGCTGCAAACCCGCTCCCTTTGCACAGTGGCGACGAGAGAGTTTTGCTTTGATTTCTATGAACCTTACTACAAATTCTTGCGAAATTCTTTGTTTGATTGGAGCGAGTTTTCAGCGTTTTATACCGAGTATAACCAATTTTATCAATCCTTTCAGATCCTAACTTCGCACTGGACAACTTACAAAGTGATTTGACAGAAAATTTGGAAAGGGTCAGGCTTATTGCTATCGAGAACAATGTCAAATTCGCCGACGAATTAAAAGCGCTTTATCTTTACCGAAAACATGGAGAAGAGTTTATGAGCCGCTGTACCTCACAGTTCTATCTGAAAGATATACCAAACAGCATGTTGCAAAATGGTCGGCTGCCGGAAGTGGATACTGTAATAACTCCTACATCAGTAAGTTTTTAAAAAAAATTAGCAGGAATCAATTGTACAGGGTGGCCGATAAGTATAGGACGTTTTGAAAGTGCTCCCATTTTTTCAATTTGAGGATTTTTCGAGAACAACCTTTATTAAACAACAAAAAATAAGCAGAAAATTTGATTTTACAAGAGAATTTCGAAGTTGGATCCACGAGCTTTGACACAGGCTCTCAAACGTTTCTTCACCGAATTGACAGTGCGCCGCAGGTATCCGTCGTCGATCGAAGCCCATGCTACCTCGAGAGCGGCCTTCAAGTCATCGACAGTAGCAAAAACTTTTCCCGCGATCTTCCCTTCCAACATGCCCCAAACGCTGAAATCCATCGGATTGAGATCCGGGCTGGAAGCAGGCCACAAGTTCTTGTCCAGGAATCCAGGGAAATGCGCCTCCAAGACGGCCAATGTCGATCTCGAGCCATGGGACGGTGCCCAGTCTTGTTGAAGGATAAATGGACCACCAGCAAAGTGCCGTCGAAGAATTCGAACCGTCGAAGACGAAATTTGAAGGCGTCGAGCGATCTCAGCACTTCCGAGGCCTCTCTTGAACAAGAGTTCAATGGAAGGACGATGAGGAGAACTTTTCATAGCTCGGCGATATGGAGAAGTGAGAACAAATGACTGAGAAGCTTACTTATATAGTCTCTGGACTTTCGAAAAGTTTCGAAATTTTTCGAAAATATCCCTTGGCACCGTGCCAGGGAACGCTGAAAGCGAGCGTCCTATACTTATCGGCCACCCTGTATAACTTGTACAGTGCGTGCAATATCTATAGGACCCCCCTCGATTTTAGGCCTACGGGAAAAACCAAAAAAGTTATCAAAAATCTGTGAAAACCATTCGATTCTAAATCTGAAATAACCCCAGGGTACAAATTTTTATCATCCTACCACTTTCCATACCCGCTTACCGCCAAAAAATCACTTATTTGACCGTGCAATATCTATAGGACCCCCTGAGAAATTCGGGTTGGCGACCAATTTTTGGTGGGGTTTTCGTTCATTAATGCGACTATTTTTTTTCTTTTTTTGTTGTTTCTGTTTTCCCACAATTGTTTCCGTGATAATTACTTACTTTCGAAAAATCTGTAGCTTCATTAACATCTAACCGGTAGTAATGAGCACGTAGAAGCAAGAATAGGTTTATTGAGCACTGTGCAAAAGTTCAAAACAAGGAAAATGACAGGGGAAGTTTTGTCAGCATCGGTTTGAATGACTTCAAATATACTGTTGGGCATAGACGAGTTGTTTTGTGATGTGGCATCATTTCCAGTACTTTGACCATTTTTTGACAGACGATGATTCCGTTTCTCTTGATGACATTCCGAATGGTCGACTTGCAGACATTGAGATCTAACTCTCCTTGTACTTTTCTGAGGCTCTTCGGGAAATTGGGCAACACGCGAAGAATGTAACGTTCTTCTCGAGCGGGGACTTTTCTCTGTCTTCCTTTGTGCTACTTTCGTTTGCCATAAGTTATGGGGTTATTCTCGAAACCAGCAAAAAAAGCAAAAAATAGAAAAAACCAGCAAAAAATTCAGCGAAAATTCGGAGAATGCTCCGATCGGTCTGAAGGGAAATCATTAAGAAGATACTTCCGGTCATTCCCTGAAAATTTCAGACCGAAATATTGATTTTTAAAATTATCGATTTTTATTTCTGAAAATTTTCAAAATCGATATTTTGGTCTGAAATTTTCAGGGAATGACTGGAAGTATCTTCTTAATGATTTCTCAAAGTTTCAGATCAATCGAAGCATTCTCCGAATTTTCGCTGAATTTTTTGCTGGTTTTTTCTATTTTTTGCTTTTTTTGCTGGTTTCAAGAATAACCCCATTACCATAATTCAGGAGACCGCTGAGGTAGTTAGGGCAAGCAATTTTGCTCTTCCTAACAAAACTAGGAATGTCATAAAGTGAAGGTCTAGGGTGTTGCATCACATTGAGCTGAGCTTGCTCAGAAGAGGTGAGAAGTTGACCACGACCCATGACAAGCAAATTACAACTGACTGATTGAGCATGCATCATTTTAGGAGTAGGTAAATTTAGGCTTAGTATCACTTTACCTGGGCTTCTAACTCTTGAAACAAACAAGATTACGGTAAATTTACAAAGCTAAAACATCCATACACTTTCCGATACCCAAATTTGTAGATCTGATTGCATTTGCGCTGTGTTATAAAAATTTAATAGTTGATTAAAGTTGGGAATCTGATAGAATGAATAGTTTTTATGAAAAAAAAAGAAAAAGAAACAAAAAAATAAAGAAAATAGTCGAATTAATGAACGAAAACCCCACCAAAAATTGGTCGCCAACCCGAATTTCTCAGGGGGTCCTATAGATATTGCACGGTCAAATAAGTGATTTTTTGGTGGTAAGTGGGTATGGAAAGTGGTAGAATGATAAAAATTTGTACCCTGGGGTTATTTCAGATTTAGAATCGAATGGCATTCACAGATTTTCGATAACTTTTTGGTTTTTCCCGTAGGCTTAAAATCGAGGGGGGTCCTATAGATATTGCACGCACTGTATAAGGCATATTATTTAACAACTCTTTTTTAACAGACTGACACCACAGAAACATTGACAGAGTTCTCGGACAACAACGTGTCACTGCCCGCTGATTCGTTTTTTAAATTGGCGGAAATCTCCGAAATGCCTGATAATAATGATCCATTTAGTGAAATATGAAACCGAATAAATGTAAGCTATATATAATGGGGTTATTCATGAGAAAAAAAAACGGTTTGTTTTTGTTTTTTTTTCCAATTCACGTGATGTCGAGAATTGTAAAAAAACAGGTAGAGAAACGGGGGTCCCCCTGATATAGCATTGATATTGAAGAGACGCAGAAGGTGATGAGTTCAAAGAAAGGGGGCAGTCTCTGTGTCTCTTCACTATCAATGCTATATCAGGGGGAAACCTTCGTTTCTTTACCTGTATTTTTTTTACAATTCTCGACATCGCGTGAATAGAAAAAAAACAAAAAAAAAATCGTTTTTTTCTCATGAATAACCCCATAAAACAGATGGACAAGCCAGAATTCTACTGCCAGTTGTAGAAGTTGCCAACTGCATTGAAGTGGGTGCAGGACGCTTTGAGGTCATCGATATTTTTCAAAAATTTCTTTAAATTTCATAAGAAGTTCGATAAACGATTTAAAATAAGCATACATACATATAAATTCACAATACGTGTTTGATGTTGGAACTTTTTACTTTGACACATGTGTCAATTTGGACCAATGTCTTCTTAAGAATAGATTTCTGAGAAGGTTTTTCTGGGATCTTTCTCTCAAAATGCACATATTTTGAGGATGTTCAAGATTTGTATGTTTTTTGTTGGTATTTCTAGTTGATCAGTTTTGAAAACGTCCGTGTGATACTGTCCTTGGAGGAGCTTTTAACACTTTAGTTTAAAAGCGTTAATCAAAATTCGTCAAACCGATTTTCGATCCGCGTCAAGGTCAGAAACAATCGAATTGTAACGAGAAGTACGGTACCGATGCGACAATTGTGTCATTTCTCTTGATCCACAATGATTCCACCGATTCGGTGAATGTTGGCAAACCTTCTATAATTCTCATATTTTTTTGGAATCTAATGACGATGCTTTTGCGTTTTGAAAACAGCATTCATGTTTTAGACAGTCAACGAAAGAATTCGGAGCCGTCTTGTCCACGTATTCCCTTCAGAAGTAATAGAATTGGCTCCGAACGGTGCACCACCAGTCGTCCGAAGACGCAGAACACCGTGCTCCGCATAATCTTGATTACTTCAAGAACGGATCGACTTTGTAATCTTTGTTGTAAAAACATGAATTAAAAAAACATCGTATTTCACTGTACTGAATCTTTTATTTCTATTATGTGTTCACGAACGAGGTTTGCAAACGACGCTCCGATGTTCCGCAGTTTATCACTGCGGTCTCGCAGCGAATACTGCGGAACATCGGAGCCAGGCTTTCTTATCTTTAATTATCCACAAAAAGTTAAAAAAATTGAGCAAAGACACGTAGACTCGTTTTTTAATAGGAAATTTGTGTCACGGACATGGTCGAATTTTTTCCAAAAAAAAAAAAAAAACGATTTTTCGTACCAAATTTCGAGAGAAAAACATGTTTTTTTCCGACGTCGGAAAAATATTATTTCCGACGGAAACGGAAATCTTTTCGGAAGTGAAACTGCCTCGGAACCGGAATCGGAAATTTCCGAGAAAGCCTGATCGGAGCGTCGTTTGCAAACCACGTTCGTGAACACATAATATGTATGCACCAGAGATGAGCGGAAGTGGAATTTTTAGTTACGGAAGACGGAAGACGGAAGACGGAACAAAATTTTTTTTTTCGGAAGACGGAAGACGGAAGACGGAACAAAATTTTTTTTTCGGAAGACGGAAGACGGAAATTTTTTTTTTCGGAAGACGGAAGACGGAAAATTTTTTTTTCGGAAGGCGGGATACAATTTTTTCAAAAAAAAAATTTATTACGGTTGAAAACTGTTTTTAACAAAAGAAAAAAAAATTCAGTCATAAATTTTTGTATTGATTGAACAGAACGTAAGGTCCTGTAGTCTTTCCGAAGACAGTCGCATGCGCTTCGGTGAAAAAACGGCACCGGCAACGCTGAAGACACGCTCGGACTCCGAAGATGTCGATGGAATCGCGAGCAACTGCAAAGCCATCTTACGCAAATTCGGAAATCGCTTCTCCTCTCGCCAGTAGAGGAAGGGGTCGATAGTGCTGTCTGCCAAGTTTAGCTAACAAGGAAAGTGTTTGATTCCTCCTAATCTAGAATTTCCAAATTTTTTTGAAAAAATCAATAATTGGGAAAAAAATTGGATTAAAGACTAGACGGTTTCCGCACATTTTACGCAATTTTTCACTTTTCTGCATGAAAAAAATCGGTAAATTTGATAGTATTTTAATAAAAAAACGATAAAAATACGCGGTGAAAATGAAAATCTTTTTTTTTCTTTCGCTGCATTGCCTTTTAACTTTTCGAAAATACTTTAATATCGAATAAGACATAAATATAAATTTATGGGGCTATTCACGGAACCAGCAAAATATTGTGAAAACAAAAAAAATTGCAACGCGGTGTTTGCGTACTTTTGAATTTCAAACTACAATGAAAGAAATAGCATATCAAATGAAGAGATTTGTTCCCACTTTCGTTTAAATTTTAAAAGTACGCAAACACCGCGTTGCAACTTTTTTTTTCACAATATGTGCAAAATTTTCAGCCAAAATTCGGAGAATGCTCCGATCAGTCTGAAATTTTAGCAAAAAGGCCAAAAATTTAGAGCGATTGATGGACTTTAAAGTACTTTCCTACCTTCTAAAGTGATCGGCTCGAAACCAATTTTCTGGTTTTTTGCAATTTTGAGGGTGATGCCGGTCGAGTCCCACTGTTTTTATGACGGATTCGGATTCTACAGCCTTTCTTTGACTAAATCCTTTTTACAGATTTTCAAGTTATAATCCCCCTTTTAGGTTTTTTTTCACTTTTCTGGGTAAATTTTGTACATTTTATGCATGAATCAGCATCAATTTCATCTGGCAGCGACAGCGAGGAGGCAGTGATGCGGCGACCATATGTAGGAAAAAGAAGCAGCGCGCTAGAGTGGCGGTGTGGCGCAGTGGTAAAACTCTTGATTTGCGATCAGTCTATGAGGCGTTTTCCTTTTGTGAGCTTCAAATTGAACGATTATCTCGCGCGGGATTCTTGCAAACATCGCCCCGCCCACTGGGCTGGCCGAAAATCAGTACATTGAAAATGAGCATAAAAACGGCTGTAACTCGACAGCGAATAGCTCTTTTGGATTGATTTTTTGGCAAAAGTCTTAGAATTGGCTGTAGAATGTAATGCAACAAAAACATTTCAGAGAATATTTGTTTTGAAAAACACTTTGTGGTCCCTATCTATGGAGAGCAAAAAATATGGAGAGCAAACATCCAAATTTTAACACTTTTCAAGTACTTCGTTGGCAAAAATGACTGAATTTGAGAAAACTACAATACAAAAAAACAAAAATTTTAGAAATTAAGTGGAAATGGCGAAAAAAAAATCCATCAGATTTGTTTTGCGCGGTCGCGCGCGATGTAAACAATCTTTATGAATGAGCAAGTTATTTTGAAAATAGTCTGACCGTCTGGCAACATACTCTCTCGTCTACTGCTACACCTCCCTGCACCCTTCTCTCTCTCTCCACAGTTTTTTTTTGAAAATTTTTTGTGACATTGCTTGCAAAAAACAGAATAGATTTTTCGGAAGACGGAAGAAATTTTTTTTTTTTTCGGAAGACGGAAGACGGAAGACGGAAGAAATTTTTTTTTTCGGAAGACGGAAGACGGAAGACGGAACAAAAAAAACTACGGAAGACGGAAGACGGAAGACGGAAGACGGAATTCCGCTCATCTCTGGTATGCACATCTTGCCTTATTCCAGATTAACTTTGTAAAACAAACCAAGATCTTTCGCTCTCCGATCGATTCTCACTTATACGTAGTCTCAAGACTGTACAATGTTCCCTAGAATAATCGAATGAGCATAAAATTCGAAAAAAGAAAAAAGAAAGGAGAAACAAAAAACGAAGACGAAGACGAACATGGCCCATCACGAAAATAATATTTACTGTGACAATTAAAACCCTATAAAAGAATCAAAAATCTCCTCAAACTATCAATTTTCACATGAAATGTGGGCGCCACTTCTATTTTTCCTTATTTCCTCTACAATACACGCGGTTAATATTCCAACGGAATTGATAAAGGAGCACATAAAGCAGAACGCAAACTTCTCTGTTGATCCTTGTGACGATTTCTATGCTCATGTTTGCTCGAGACGTTCTCAAGGAATGTTCCTGCTCAAGTTAACACAATTAAAGGATCAAATAGCGGATGATTACATGGCAACAGATCCAAATATGAAACAATTTGTGAGCAAAAACCTTAATTTTTAATTTTTGAAATAACATTTTCAGCGGACTGATACTGCAGAAAATTACAAGAAAATACTTAAAAATATAATCTATTCCAAAGAACTGAATGCGTTGTTAGTTTTAACGGCTTTTTCTTGGTGCATTTATTTTGCAGATGTGCTTACAACTCAAACCTTTTCAAAATATTTGCTTATCAACTGGTGGACATCAGAAGGCCAGAACGACTTAACAAGATGTCATGTGAACAATTAATTAAACTTATCCGCAGTGTGAAGCCTATTACTAGGAAATATGTATGTTTTTTTTTAATTAAAAAAATATGTCTCCATACTTCCTTTAAAAAATAATTTAGGATGAATCGAGAGACCAACTAGTTCAAGTCGTTTATAATTCGGCGGTTAATCGCATTTTGAATAATTTAGACAATAAAGCACGAACTTTGTTCGAGAAAATGAGAAAGGTTATTGCTAAAGCAATAATGAAAACTCCATGGACTAATAATAACGGAGCCGTGGAATTGTATTTGAGTGCCCTCAACAATATTACATTTTCGACGTGGCGAGATGCAATGGTTGTAAGTGATAATGCGGTGCAACAATTCAGGGAGATTTCTGAAAGTTGCAGTCTATTGTGAGTATTTTGACATCCATATTAAAAGCAGTGATAAATAAAATGACAATATAATTCAGATTGAGCAATCACTTCCGAAAAAACGTCGTGAACGCAGTTTGTGATGTAGTGGGTACCGGTGCTTTCATCTCGACTTTCAAAAATCCGATGCCCAATATCAGGGTAGATCCTGAAAGCGGAATTTTCAGAGATAGACTGCAGCAATCCAATTTTGAAGATAAACATGTGTATATCAGCAACGATTTTCTTCTACTGGCCAACACAAATATAGCCTCTGACTTGGTTTGTTTTTCTAGGCAACAGGCGGAATACAAATGTTATTCTTCAGTACGGTAGTATTGGATTTTCGTTGGCGCACGAGATAATGCACACTTTTGTATTTGACGATATCGATCGAAGGAAAAAAGCTGGTCTATTACCATTCTGGACAAACAGTTCGGATTGTGTGGCGAAGCAAACTTTGAAGACTTGTAAAACTTTTAGAAACACAACATGTGATGCAAATATGACATTCGAGGAAGATGCGGCTGATATTACCGCATATAGAATAGTCTATGACTTTTTCAGAAGTCAATTCGCTCGTAAAACTGTTGTCAATGGTTACGACGATTTGACTCCCAATCAAATGTTCTTTTACGGAGCTGCTGTAGTTTTCTGTTCGAGTGTATGTGGAACTCTAATGGGTTTATTCTCGAAACCAGCAAAAAATTCAGCGAAAATTTGGAGAATGGTCTGATCGGTCTGCAATTTTAAGAGATCATTAAAAAAATACTCTGGGTCATTCCCTGAAAATTTCAGACCAAAATATCGATTTTATATATTATCGATTTTTTTTCTGAACATTTTCAAAATCGATATTTTTATCGGAAATTTTTTGCAGTTGTCCCGGAGTTTTTTTGACATTGTTTTCCAAAAAGACTGATCGGAGCATTCTCCGAATTTTCGCTGTATTTTTTGCATTTTTTGCATATTTTGCTGGTTCCGTAAATAACCCCATAAGCAAAATGTGATCACGCGTTGGATTAGCAGCTATCATTTAGACAGTAGAAATAAGATAATGATTGTGGTTCGAAGCAAAGGGTGATTAAAAAAATTAGAAATGCCACTTGATATTTTTTTTTCAATTACGAATGAACAAAATATAACGCCAAAATAAGGGAAAACAAATATTTGAGACACTTTCTAATGCTGCGCACAAAGTAAAAAAAAAGCACGCGTGAATTTGCGAAACACGCGCACAAAGTGATGCGAGATTTGCGCGATTTTGAAGCGTCATTTTTACAAAAAGATGTTATGTTCCTTTAAAGGTTTTAAAGATATTTTTCGATAAAGTAAATTAATTTAGCCCTAATTGGAAGAGTTTGCGTCATGTAATCACTATTTTTTCTTATTTAAAGTAAATTTCCTTTGTCTAGAAACTTACCTAATGTTTTTGCCGTCATGTCTGCAATTCAAATGCTCCTTTATTTTGTTTTATCATTTTTTGACTAATTTTGTTGCATTGTGTTATGGGGTTTTGCACGAAATGGCAAAAAACTGCGCAAAACCCGGAAAATGCTCCGATTGACTTGAAATTTTGGTGAATAAGGGCAAAAAATACTTCTGGATATGCTCAAAAAAATTTGGACCGAAACATCGATTTAAAAAAAATATTGATTTTTTAATGAAAAAATTTTAAAAAAATTACATACCGTAAATTCTCTAATAGAACGGCCGGCCGGTCTATTTTTCACTACCCTCCTATGAGGGCCGGTCTATTTTAGGGGGCCGTTGTACATATTATAGGGATAGCTTTACTTTTCAATGTCTTTAAAATTGTATTAAATCTTGAGGATTTTCCATAAAAACGACACAAATGTATGACAAAACAAATTTAGAAACCGGTCAATAAGTAACTATTGGAAAAATCAAACCAAATTATTGAAAAATTGTTAAATTCATTCCTATATGTGAGGGGCCGGTCTATTTTAGGGGGCCGGTCTATTTTAGGGGGCAGTTCTATTATGAGGGCCGTTCTATTAGAGAATTTACGGTATATTTTAAATGAAAGCGTGCTTTTATCCACACTGTGTGAAAAAAATTTAAAAAATAGAGCTTTCCGCATAACCTTTACCATTAAACAAACATATTGCAGACCGCCATGAACCCACTTCCTGCAGGCATTGAAAGAAGCAGTGATCCTCATTCGGACATGTACTTACGAGTGAACACTCTAATGTCTCAAATGGATCAGTTTGCGGACGCGTTCAAATGCAAGCCAACCGATAAAATGGTGATGAACAAGGCGACGCATTGCGAGTTGTATGGCAGGGGTGCGTCGATGACTCGTAAACATCACAATCCGGGGGTTTGAGATGGGAATGATGATAATAAAGTGGTTACGCTTGCATTTATACATAAAGGGTTTTCACTTATTCTCGAATAGAGCATCAATAAATTCGATAGTTCGAGAATAATTGTTCAATAGTCGTTATCTTGAGAAACGATCGAATATTTGGAGTGAGACCGTGGGGTGTTGTGTATGTATTGCAGGTCTAAAGTTGAAAACAAAGTGATGAAGAGCAGAAACAAAGTACAATAATAGTTAGGAAAAACACGTAAAGCGTACTTCAAGGCGTTCTGTAACAGCGACGTCAATGAACAACCATTTCCGTAAATGGGGTAATTCATGCAAAAAAGAGGAACAATTAAGAGTCTTTTATTTGTCTGAAAGCTACTCGGCAAGATCTCAGGAAATTTCTGGCAGCTAATGGGAAACGAAGCCGCTAATTGCCGAGCGACATGACAACTTGCCACGGGATTCGGCAGATTTGCTCGGGCAGCTAATAAGCAGCCAATAGACATCCAATGGGGAGCTAGTAGGCAATTTGCCTCACAAAATGGCAGCCATGGCGATGAAGCCGGTACACCTGCGATTTTGAGGGAAACTGCCCAAAGTCGGGCAAATTGCAGAAATTCCCGAGATATAAATAGGAACTCTCACAGATGACATTTCATCTGGTTTTGTAGGCAGTCTGTTCTACGATAAAATGTGTGTTATCTTAGAGATATTTGAGTTATTTGTCTGGAATTTGCAAGACTTGCATCAAACAAAAGCTGATAATGGATCCTAGTTGATGACGTTTTCTACACATTTGATCGACGGATGGGACTCTTTTTAATTTGCCGAATGATCTTATGATTTCAATCTTTGATAAAAAATAAAATAACAATTCATGTGTATCTGTACATTCGGTATTTTTGCCATCGCAGACTATGAGACACCAAAGTTTCTTCGGACAGTTTTTAAACTGCTCATAAAAATTTCTCAGTTCCCGAAATTATGTATAGTAAAAGATCCTACAAAAGGTTCAAAAATGAAAGTTATCACAAGTGAATTTCAGTTACGACGCTCCGATTTTCTGTAGCAGTGTTGCACGGAATGATGATTTGCAAATCTGGAATACGGAATTAAATGATTAAAAAAGTTTTGTTTCAAATTTCGGACTCCAAATTTCGTCAAAAACCATAATTCCGTGCTACACTGTTTTGCAGGTCGCTGCTAGATTTTAGAAAAAAAACCAGTTTTTCGCTGCGAGACCTGCGGAAAATCGGAGCATCATAATAAAAGTCGTTTAAAATTTAATTGTAATGTTTCATAAATTTGTATGGTGGTGACCGAGCAGATGACCGAGTAGAACAGTTAACTACAACAAGATTTTTGTTTTTAAAAAGATGAGCCTGCAAAATTCTTCTCCTTTCGTCTCATTCACCCTTCAACTTTCACCCTATCCGATTAGCATAAAACTGTGTTTGCGCGTTCGGCGATCGCCGCCCTACTTACCCGTCGCACATGATTGCTCACACAAGTTTCTAGTTTTTCAAACGAAAAGGATTTCTTCCCAATTCACTCGATCATCATCCAAACGTGGTATCTCTTTCTTTGCGATCAAAAATTCACCGGTACCAATGTGTTCTTTCTTCTTTCTCTTTTTCTGTCGTTCTTTCCATGTGGGATGATACAACTACTGACTAACAGTTGATAAATGATAATGATAACAACGGGGCGGCTAACTAGGTCAGAGTGTGTACATATTGGGGATGGATCGTTGACAGTACTAATTGTAAGCCCCAAGCTGGTTCGTTTCCAGCTGACCTCCTCGTTCAGCGATACCAATCGGGGTGTTTTAGGTAAAAAACATTTCTCTTTTTTTACCATTTCCTCCTTTTCATCCACCAAATCAATTGCTTACCCAAATAATCTCGACCGCCCATCTCATCTCGTCTCACAATGGCATTTTTCTTCCACTAAAAGTTTCAAAAAACTGGTTGTCTCGAGAACACGGCGGAAGCTCCGCCCAGTTGCACTGCACTTTATTCTCCTCGGTGTTAACTTCCTTTTATAACTTTTCATTTAAATCATTTTATTTTATTCGTTTTGATAACACATTTTATTCATTTTCAAGGTTATTACCGTACGCCAAAATGAATCAGAGCGAGCGTGAATTCGTCGATTATCTGCGACACGAGGTGTGTTTTTTTTTTCAAAGTCACTTTTCTGCTAAATAGTCATGTGATTGTTTGGAACAGATTCGGCTCTGATAAACGACAGTTTAGTTTAGTTTAGAGGTTTAATCTGATCAATTGATGATCGATATGCCATAGATCTATCGTAAACTTGCTGTGCATCAGTAGTGGCTATTTGCCAGAAAAGCGATAGGTCTATTGCGCATCTCGGGTCCTGAAAACCGGAAGCAAGTGGATTAAACTGCTGACCAACAGTTGCGAACTTTTGGGTGTGTCAAAAATTGCAAGACCACAAAAAAAAATCAGTTGAACGGAAAATTTATTCGGGAACATTTCAATTTTCACTTTTGGTCAGAGTAACCGGTTCTTCGGGAATTTTTTATTTACAAACATGGTCACTAACCTAATATGGTAAACATTTTCCCAGAGCGGTTCACTTTGACGAAACAACTTTAAGAAAACACAACAGTGTGTATGTATGACGTGAAATGATGGGATCTAATACGAATGTAGACTTTGCTTGGTCAGCACAGTACATTATCTAGATAACGAAAACCTTTTGAAACTTTTAATAAGAGACTTTGTGACTGAATGTACCTAGCAAGTACCGAAAACCACAACTAAAACAGCACAAACGAGTGTTTTCAGTGCAAAGACCTTCTCACCGATTATTATGACACCGATTTCAACCTTCTCCGCTGGGCACAAGGATACGGATTCGACAAAAACGAGGCGCTTGTCGAGCTGCGACGTCATCTTCGGTTCCGTCAGTACTACGATTTGGACAACATTTTGACCAACGTGCCTGATCATCCAATCCTCAAAAAGTACTTTCCAATTGGACTTGTTGGCGAGACAGGAAAAGAAAATCAGTTGCTGGTTATTGAGTGCGCCGGACGAATTGATCTCATGGGTATTCTCAAGTCGGTGCATTTGTCCGATTTCCTTATTCAGAGGTGAGTAATTGATTGCCAAACAAAATGACCTGCTCCCTCGGGATTCGGCATATCTGCCTGGGTCAGCTACTAATTCCCTGAATATATAGACCGAATCCAATTTTCTGTTCTTACTTCAGATTTAAGTTCCAAGAGAAAATGTTGGCGGCGATGAATGAAATGGAGAAAAAGAACGGAAAACAATGCTCCGTGATCTACATTTTAGACTTGGAGGGATTGAAGTTCGATCCGGCGCTGATTAGCATTGTCACTGGACCGTACCGCATTCTTTGGGCTTCTGTGTACACTGCCTATCCGGAATGGATCAACACTCTGTTTCTTATCAATGCGCCATCCTTCATGTCTCTTTTGTGGAAGGTGCCAAGAAAATGGGTGCAAAAAACTAAATTGGTTTGGTTTTCAGGCTATCGGACCACTACTTCCAGAAAGAACACGCAATAAAGTGAGAATTTATTCAGGAAATTCTGATTGGAAAACATCGGTTCAAAAAGTAGGTCCTTTTAATTTTTTTTTAATTTCAAATGAAAAAAAAAAAAAATACCAAACCTGAAAAACTGGCTTTCACAGAATCAAAATCAAACGCCTATCCGTGTACCACTCACTTTTTCAAAGAATTTCCTTTTTAGCACGCTCACGTGGACAACATCCCAAAGCACTGGGGTGGCAATCTGGTCGACTCCACCGGCGATGGAATGTGCCGTGAAATTCTCAATATCCCATTCGATTCGATTCCCCAAGAGCTCTACTGGACGCCTAACGACGAAACTCCAGCTATTCAGGATCTGACTTGCACAAACATTGGCGCCGGAAAATCAGCTGTTTTCACGTACGTCGTCGATAAAAGTGTCATCGAACCGGTATATTTGGTTATCAACAGGTAACATCTTTGTGTGTTTTGATCCAACTCTTTATCTGATTGCAATCGATTACTGTAGATTTTGCGATCGAACATTTGGCATGGGCATTTGGCACGGAGACGAGGAGACGGCCGAGCTGGACGAAATGAATGAGTTGGCGCCGGATTTTGATTATCCTGGTGCGTTTTAGAAAGCATTTTGATGAAATGAGCGTCTGCGGTTTTGGCAACGTCGCTGCGTCTTCAAAAAAAAGACAGTTTAATGACGCGGGTTTGAGTTTTGTAATAGTCAAACTCACCATGTATTTGCGTGACACACAAATTTCTCCGCGTTTTTTTACCCGAGGTGTTGGCCTTTTCCCATGGTTGCCTCGAGAACTCTGGTTGAACATTTATTTAAGGCAACTTTGAGATGTCTGCGTTTTTCCGGAGCAGTGGTGAGGTCATAGTTTTTTTTCGAGGCAACCCTAGGACAAGAGTGGCGACTCGGATAAAAAACTGAGTAAACTAAAATATCGCCATTCTAAGAACTTTTAATTTTTCGAGCCGATGCGATGCCTGCTAAAAATAAAGGGTTTAAGATACATTAGTCAGCCATTTTTTTCGCTCAATTAAAGATTTCTTTTTTTGATTATAACGTGCAACATCACGTAGAAACTTAACTGCCTGTCTCGTAAACTCTTGTCCTCCAAATCCCGACCAGAATACGTGAGATTGGTGATTTTCCAGTGGTCATTGAAACACCAATACGATTTTCCGGTATTTATGATAGTGTACTCGACTAAGGACTACAACTTATCACCCCTTGTCGGTCAAAATTCAAGAGGCCACTGTACGAAATTATTTCCAACTTCGAAAGTGCATACTTGCAAAGGTTGACCGCAATAGATCTTTTGTAGCCTGTCGATATTTTGTTCTTTGTGATTAGAAGATGATGATGATTTATTAACGATCTTATAAGATCGAAAACTTTTCACAGGGGGGGGGGGGGCAGAGTACGGTTTCTGAAATCTCATTTATATCGGCTATTTTCAATTCAATTTTATATTTTTCTGCTTAACTAAAAAACAATGATTCGATTTTCGTTGAAATAACATATTTGTTGCATGATTTTTCTATTTAAATTTTTTGCTGATTTGTCGTAAGTTATACGTGGGTCGCTATGCAGCACGATAGTGTCAATAATATTAAACCATTTTCAATAGAGCAATGTTGGCGCACTTAAAAAGTTACATAATAATTCCTCTTTTTGTTTATCGGCACTCATTTCTTATTATAATTTAAGTCGGGGGAAAGAAACATGTTTGAAAATAGTTTTAACTTTATCCGCTAGATTTTTGAATTTTATCAGCAATTGTTGGGAAAATAGCGGAAAATTATCTATTGGCTGAAAAATTAAAAACTTTGGAAAATTATGGAAATGCGATGAAAAATAGACAACAAAAGAAAACGCGCAGAGGAAAATCTATACGATTGATTGAAAAACGTTTCCATTATTCAGGAATGCCCACCGTCGACTATTTGCGGCTGCGAATGCCCGGTTCTGGAGTGTACAAAATCAAATGGGGCAACGAGCAGGCGTGGATACGATCCCTAAATTTGTATCATCGAGTGCGTTTTCAAAATGAGCAACGAGAAAATATCAAGTACATTGAGCTTTGACTGTGATTGTGCTATTTTTATTCAGAATTTTTAGAATTTTAAAACATTTTCTTTTTCTGTATTGTCAAGAGAGAGTTGTACATAATATAATAAGATGGTTTCTTTTTTGATTCAATAATTTAACGGAAAGAAAACGAGATTTGGTGTTTGTGTGTTGGTATGAGGGCAAGAAAGAATTTTAATAGAATAATTAGAAAACGAAAAATTCAAGTGCAAGAAAAATACGGAAGGAACAAAAAACCAGACCCGAAATGCCCATTAAAAATTAAAGAAATCAACTAGTCG
Organism: Caenorhabditis japonica; assembly: GCA_963572235.1. Taxonomy (NCBI): domain Eukaryota; kingdom Metazoa; phylum Nematoda; class Chromadorea; order Rhabditida; family Rhabditidae; genus Caenorhabditis; species Caenorhabditis japonica. The sequence continues at coordinate 15,451,366 of OY754343.1, read as the reverse complement.
TTCCGCCGAAAAACGATCTCGTCGCCGGTCGTTTTCTTCAGTTGTCGACGCCTTGGCTGCTCTCTGCCACGTGGCAATGTGGGACCTACTGTATTGTGTTGTTGGCACACTGCCAGACATTTGTTTTCCACGCGAGACATTCGTGACGTCACGTCTTCCATGCTCATTGAGTTCTGAAGTGTGCGTTATAAAAGGGCATGAGAATGAAAATTGTTTGTTTCTTTTTTTTTAAAGAGTTCTTCAATTTCTCAGAAATCTTAAAACTAGGTGGAGAAAACTGGAGCTATCAGAAGTTTTGAAGAAAGCGTATTTCAAGTTTCACAGCGGTCTCGTAGCGAATATTGCGGAACATCGGAGCGGCGTCAGCACCATTTGTTCGTGAACACGGCATGCTGGCACCTACCTGAGTGCAAACGCGCCCCAATCACACTAAACGTTTGATGAAAAACTGTGACCCGCGTGTTAAGAAAAAATTCCCTCACGGCGCTGCCAAAACTGCTGCTGTATCAAATGTTTTCAAAAAATAAGGGATATCTGCGGGAAAAAAACATGTTTTTATTTTTTTTTTCGCGGAACGTACGCAGGGAATTGAAAGCGCGAAAAAATCGAATTTCATAAAATGAGACTGAAACGTAGATGCCAGCATGCCGTGGTGAACACATAAAGTTCCCTCGTGGTCATTTTGAAGGCGCATGTTCCTATCATGAAATCGTTACAAAAAACTGCTAATTCACTTCATTACCTATAATTCTAGTGAGGGCCATATAACAATTATAGACGCACAATAAATCTATTACGTTTTACCCGCACAATTATCCACTTTATTTACCTTAAGAAAACCATCAGATAAAATCTCAAATCGACTCGAAATGTTTGCCAAGCGATCGTAGATCAAATCAGTCGTCGAGTATCCACGTGTCTCGTTAGTTTCGCTTCTCTCCATTTCACTTTCTCTGATGACGTCGAATTGCATTCTGAGCTTTTCCAGCTCCAGTTGCACGTCTCGAACGTTTTGGACATTTATGCGAAGGACTGAAAGGTACAAAAAAGGATTGGAAAAGTTGAAGTGTGATAACGCAGTAAAATAAGGACGACAGAATTTTTTTTTTCAAATTCTCGTTTCAGTTTTCTTGCCGGTTGTATGCTCCCGCCTAAAATTTGTATGAGACGCCGACATCACTAGAACACACATTCATTTGGATTTTTGCGTTGCGTTCAGTTGAAAAAGCTGAGTGTGAGGGAGCTGAATTTGAGAATTTTCCAAGATTTCCAGATTCTCATTTTTTGGCCTATTTTAATTTTTTTGAGAAAACTGTCATCATACAAAAAACTGGTGAAATTTGACTAGGAAAATTTTAAAAATAAAGTTTCGATTTTTAAAAAAAGTGAAGCTTAATTAGATACAACTATATTTTAATGGTGCTTCAACGGGGTGTTGAGAGGTACATGAAAATTGAAATTTAAATTTCGCGGGAAAGTTGCCACGTCACTCGAGAAAAAAGTGCGCGAAATGGCGTGTTCAAAACGTCGTTACTGCGGCGCCACATCAATTTTTTTTTTACTTTTTTTGTTGTGGGTTAATATCTTTTGCATGATTCTAAATATTTAAACAACATTTCCCTATTTATTTTATGCAGAAAACGTATTCCGCCAGCGCCTCGTTTTTGAAAATCCAAACTGTTTCAAATCTGTAACAACCGCGTTTCCTCAAATCTGTGTGAGCAGTGGAGCGCATTTTCACGATGTACTCTTCAACACGCCGTGTGCTTCCAAAGAATCAAAAATGGTGAAAATGGAAAAAATGGGTGTCCAAAAATGATTTTTTTTTCATCAATTTTGTTATTGCAAATACGAGAAACCAGTGTGGCTGTACCACCAAAATTGCGGCGGGGCTACTTAGGAAAAGTGGTGAAAAAATAAGCATTTTTAAAGACACACACTTTATTTTTTAAATTTCCACTTTTTTCTGATTTTTTGGGTGCACCATAATACACGCTTCACGGTGTCCAAGATTAGAAATGTGGGCGGAATCTATTTTGCTGGCGCGCCAGCAAATTAGCAAGGCGCACTTTCGGTGCTTGCGAATTTTTCGACTGTCGCACTTTATTTATTGCTTTTATTATTTTAATTTCAGTAAAACCTGTTTTTTTTGTAAAATGTATGTACTGTATCTTTTAATTCCATAAAATTGCCCAAACTTTGATTTCGGAAAGATTTATCCTGCAAAAACACCAAAAAACACACGTTTTTAGCTCCGCAATGTTAAAAAGATTATTCCGAAATGGTGGCTGAACTAAATTCGACGTTCTTAGGCTTGAAAATTTCTAAAAACCTCAGATATAATTCAGTTGGAGCACATTTGGGAAAAATTAAGAGTTAATGCTTATTTCCCAAAAAACATAAAAAATTCTTCAAAATTTGAACTTCGCGCAAAAAATCCAGTGGAGCGCGTTTGCTCGGCTCCGCCCACTTTTCCAATCCTGGACGCCGTGCGCTTGTATTCAAGGTTGAATCTAGAGAATTTCGAAAAATATTAAAAAATATATTCTGCTTAATAAGAAAATTTCTGAGTCTCATTAGAAGGGTATTCCATCTTGAATAGATACAAAACAGTTTTACAGAATCTCACTAATCGTTACAATAATTACTGCCCATTTCACAGTTATGTAGTAGAAGATAAACAGTATTCACCTCTAATTTCATCCGAAAGATGACTAATTCTGGCCATCGCATTGTACAGAAAGTAGATTGACACCAAGAAAACGAAAATAAAAGTGAAGAGGAAAATTGTTTTGTAGGTTTTTTGACGATGTCGAATTTCTTCGTAATCACCGACACCGGATCTAAAATTTTTAATCACAATGAGCCCATTTTAATAAAAAGTTACTGTTTGAAAAAGTTCTTCCGTCTGCCAGAAGACGGCTCACGAAGGTCCAAATCGGGCACGTCCGAATCGTCGTCGGATTGAAGAAGGGAGGCGCCAACCATCCTTTTTTACTATTAGATCATCTGCAATTTGCACGACGAATTATCAGAGAAAGGAGCTTCAAAAAAAACAAAACGAAACAGAACAAAGCAAAATGAAATTGAAAAGAAAACGTCGTTTTTTTTTCGTTCTTCTCGCTGAAGAGCCGAATCGAAAGCCAAAAAATGGAGCAAACAGCAGTTTTCAATTAAAATGCAAAAAAAAAGAAGAGAAAAAAAGAGATTTTAATCTAGAAAAATGGAGTGAAAATCGGAAAATCGGATGCTCCAGAAATATTGATAGAGCTCGTGGGAATATTTACGTCCGGGGGAAATGAAGATTGTGAAGAATTTTTGATCATATTGGGAATTTATGAAGAATATGGGAAAGGGAGAAATATGCCAAGAAAATGGGAGATATGGAGCATTTTTATGATGGGTCTATATTAGTTTTCTTTGCAGGGGTTTTTTTAATTAAAAAACGTTTTAATGAAAGAGTGCATACCAGGCCAGCGTTATTAAAATGGGTTTGGGATTCTAAAGTTTGATGGCATCGTGAACTTCTTTTGGATTAGAAAATCAACGTAGTTTTTACAATTCAGATTTTTCAACAAAAAATAACACATTTCGGATGTTTTTCGATAGCATCTGGTCACTGAATTTCTCACATGTGTGGAGAATAAAACTCTTTTTAATTCTTCTGGTCACACTTTTTCCTTGCATCTTTTTAGCGCGACAGATCGCGACGCAACTGAAAACTGAAATTTTCTAGCGAGGTTATCTTCTTTTTGAACAGACAATAGCTTGCAGTGAAGCGAACCTGAAAGCGGAATACTACAAACGCTTGCGAAAATGGCTCAAAATGAATAGAAAAGCTAATAGCCCTTTTCTATTTTTCTCACTCATTTCGTGTTCGCAGTGGTACCGGGCGTGTTTGCAGACTATTGTGTTTTCAATCCACTTACGACATGAAAACGCAAGTCTGCATTCACCGTTCTGTCTGCGTCTCTTCAAATATTACTGTGTTCGCGTGGTCGCGCACAAATAAGTGGGCGGAGTTTCGCGTTCTCATGTCGCAAGTCGATTGAAAATACAATAACTGTGCATACCCCTGGCTTGGAAAAATTGGATAATTTCAGTTCCATACGCGGCGTGATATTTATCACAAATTATTCAATAAAATTATTAGTTTTCTGATTTTTGAAGACTATACTTTTTCCCAAAATATGAACCCCTAAATCTTGAAAAAAAAATTTTTTTTTTATGGTGCGTCTAAAAAAACAGAAAAGGGTGAAAATGGAAGAAAAGTGGATATCCGAAAATGCTTATTTTACCACTTTTGCTATTGTCTACATGTGAAATCAATTTAGCTGGTACGGTCCCACTGATTTCACGTGGACACAATAACGAAAATGGTAAAAATTAGAATTTTTGGATACACAGTGCACTGCAGTGTTCTTCCAATTTCACCTTTTTCTGCTTTTTTGGAAGCACCATATTGTTGTTCAAAATTCATAGCGGATATGGACAGCTCTGGAGGTTAATAGCCATTTGAAACGGATAATGTCAGGTGATAATGAGTCAGATACGGCTATTAGCCAGTATGACGTATAGTTGGCGCCTATAGTTGGCACTTCGGCTAATACATAGAGCATTCGTTTCCAAAAATTAAAATGAACAATCCGGGCGTGTTTGGCGCGTACGTGGCGTTTTTTAGGAACACGATATCGAGAATTTGAAATGTGGAATCATTATTGTTTTTTAAAAAAGTTGTCACCCGAGTGGCGCGAGTTCAAAGAATAGGCTCCGCCTCCTCGCCGGAATAATTCTGCAATACTGCGTGCGCCAACCTGCAATCGCGGTGAGCGCGATTTTCTGCGTCGAATTTTTGTCCAGTGCCTTTCCATTTTCCCTCGGAACTAACGTTCCGAATCAGTGCAAAAAAATGACGAAATCAGTTTAGACTGATTATCATTTATACTGGTCACGCATCTATATCAAAAATATCGAATATCAAATTAATTGTTTTGAAAAAAGAAATGACGAATCCGATTATCATTTACGTCGAAAAAATATCGGGTAGGAAAACAACGAATATCAAATTCGTCAATTACGTCGTTTACGTCAAAATTCGTCAAAATAATAATGACGTAAACTATCGAAAGATATACACGTAAGGTTACGTGGTTACGAGCTGCCCGATAATTGGGTTTCTCCAGACAGTATTGTTTTCTGTCCTAAAATGGTAAGGCCCGTTTGGGAACTATTTACCCGAAAAGATGTCGCTGGAAACAGAGCTTGCTGCAGCCAGTGCTACAAGTGAATTTCGTGTCCAACACCTCGAATTTATACCACATGACGACTGTCCACAAAATATCGTATACATCGATGAAACAGGTATATTTTATTATAGATGGGCACCGCAATGAGAGAGGGCGTGGCCTCTTATTTTTTCTCTTGGCTTTTGGTGTTTGGAGTTCGCGCTCACAATTTTTCGGATACTGTGGACAAATCTAGTAATGTTATTATAAACCTATATATAATCGGTAAAGAGGAATCGATTGGTTGAAATCAAATTGGACTGATGGAATCCAACTCGATATGAACAATGATAATGAAAAAGAAGAGAATAATATTAGCATATAGTCGGCGAATATATCATCAACCTCGCTCTACTGCAAAATTCTTGAAAAACCGTGTTGCACTTGCAAGATTAACTCGAATTCTAGTTGTATTCCTTTTTTCAACGGAAAATAACGTATCTGCAACGAGTTGCAGTTTAAATTTGATTTTTCGCTTAAAAACAGGCGCACTACACTGTTGAAAATTGAAAAGTGCCGTAGGGCAAGGCTGATGATGCATTCGCTGAGTATAGACGTAGATGAGGAGGAAAAGTTTCAGTCTTCAGTGTATTTTCCTCAAAACATTTAAAAGATTTTATGGCATAGGAATTTCCACGTGGCCAATGGAAATGATTTTTTTTGTTGATTTTTTTCTCCAGCTATATCGTTTTCGTCAGTTTAATTTCGATATGAATAAATTTGATTATCGTTTTCGTCATTTTCATATTTTTCAAATAATTTTTGATAATCATTTCCATTTCATTTTTGACGAATTCAACAAATTCGATTATCATTTTTCGTCATTATCGCGTGATTTTAGGAAATGACGAAAATGACTAGGAACGTTACTCGGAACTAAGCTTTCCATCTCGGGCGGGCCGCCCGAAAACACCCTACACCCGTCCGGAGGTCGGGCGCCCTACGCCCGCCCGCTTCGCCCTGTCCGCGAATTTACGTGACGGTGTTTCGATAGGCCGCCACGTTGCATGGCACGTAATTCAATTTTCGAATTTATTTATTTATTTTCAATGATATTCAACATGATTTGTATCGTTTTTTTGTGAGTTCAGCTGTCAAAAGTGTGTTTAAGATGTCGAATTTGATCAAATTGGAAGGAAGCAGTTTGTCAAGTAACAAGGATAATACTACCCAGCCAGTGGGAAAAAGAGAAAAGTCAATGTCGCCTTATTCCAGCGGTTCGCGGAATTAAAAATTTGCAAACATTCGAGAAAAGTTAGAAGACCAAGAATATAAAGAGGTTTGCTGAAAATAAAAATATTATAATTCAGGATTCTTTTCAAAATCGAGTCAATCTCAAGTTTCAACCGCAATAACATGGACATGATTCATTGAAGGAATTGTCTCAAGTTTATCAGTTCTGGCTCAGAAAGACATAGAACTGTTCGATGATCTCGTATTTATTCTTAAAGAATGCTCCTAGTTTTTTTTTTGCCGTGCTCTTTTATGTCGATTAATAAAAAAAACGTTTTTTTTTAACAAATCAATTTTCTTCTTTCTTTTATTTTAATTCGAAAAAATAAAGAACATTTCACGCGGGTTTTTTTCTTCGCCCGGGCTTCGGACGGCCCTTTGCTAGGGCGGGTCGGGCGGGCGAAAAACGCCCGACGTGGAAAGCCTACTCGGAACCATTATAAAAATTGTTATTTTGAAGCGAATTTGGTAACTGTTGATTTTAAAGTGAGTTTTTAATTATCTTCGGTAGATATTTGTTAATAAATTAACGAAATTTCAACACATAAAATCGCGCGCAGTATTGCAGAATTATTTCGGGTAGGAGGCGGAGCCTATTTTTCAAATTCGCGCCGCTCGCCAGGTGACAAATTTTATAAAACAATAATAGTTGAAAAGAACAACTATTGGAAATGGCTAACAGCCCTCGAATTCAACGCGTGCATCAAGTTCATTAGCTAGTAGCTATTTTCACGGGCTCACAGTCAAAAATTCTCAGATAAGTGGGCGGAGCTAGCTTACATTACGATTAGCAGCGCTAGCCCGGGTCCGAGTCTAATTCGGATCATCCAAGCTTCAAAAAAAAAGAATTAAACTAACCAATAGTTTTAAACATCTTTTCTGCACTTCTCAAACATTTTTAATTAGCAATAGATCGTTTAGCCCATCCAGGCTTATACCGCCGCTCTCAGATTAAACAAATTGAAGGCCATCCCATCAAAAATGTGGTCCCCCACCTCTAGGCGGCTGTCGAAGATTGATTGGATGTGCTTCGAATGAAACTTTTCACACACACACAGACACACGCGAGAGCCTCCCACAAATTGCTCCAAGAGCTCACTAAATCTTGAAGAATGAAAAATATGGGAAAAATGGGCGGAGCACTAGGGAGAAGAGCTAGGAAAACGTTATATGATGAGCATTTTTTTTTTCTGAAAATTGGCTCAATCATGAGTGTTTTTCAGGAAAATAGGTAATCGGGAGAATCCTATTATTTTTCTATTTTTGAATCTTTGTTTTTGCGTGGCCTAACTTTTTTCAGTCAAAAAGTTAGGCCACCCAAAAGTTTCGGCTTAACTTAACTTTGGGCACGCAAAAGAGTACTTAACCTGGATTAGCTAGAACTCTTCTAGAGTAAGAGTAATCCTTTTTCGGGCGGAAAAAAATTAAAATAAATAAAAACCTAGCATTGTTTTCAGTGATGTGCAAAGGAGAAGAAAAAGAATGGCGCCAGGAAATGAAATTACACCAAAACAACAGACCCCGTCAATTCAGCCGTCCGTCCGTCCGTCCGTATATCCAAAACGGAAATAGAAATGGAAACGAAACGAAGATTGCGAGGATATGGGAACTTTTCGAGCCTGCCTTCCTTTCTCTCTCTTCTATCAGAACAACGCAATTAGGACAGCAAGCGAACAGAAAGGATTAGTCGTGCTGCTTTCAGGGGAGTTTTTGGTTGTGCATGAAAATTTGTCATGGCTCCGGCTACATCTCAAATATTTGGTATAATTCCGGCAAGTCTTCGGACATCCCGGCTTCCACCAACGGAAGCATACTTTCTGAACATTCTTGAAAAAATATTTGCAAAGAAAAATCTTTGCAGCATTATACTCGGTATAAAGCGCTGATAACTCGCTCCAATCGAACAAAGAATTTCGCATGCATTTGGAGTGAGGTTTAGAGAAATCAGAGCAAAACATCGACCACGGCTCTCTTGATTTTCTGCACTCTCTCGTCGCCAACGTGGCCGCGTCCATCACTGTTCGAAGGGAGCGCGTTTGCAGCGCTCCGTACTGAGAATAGAATTTAACGTAAGCAATACCTAATGGCCTTTTTTAATAACGTTGGATTTCATCAGAATTATTGACACTTGGTGAGCCTGCTGCGCTTTTCCTGGCGTGCTAAGCATAAAATAGGCCTATTAAGACCTAATACGCTGGGCCTAAGATAGTCTTAGTTAGGCCTGACACTCTAGGCCTGGTTAGGCTTATCACGCTACCCCTAAGATAAGCCCAGTAAAATCTTAAAACGGTCTAAGCTAGGCATAATTATATCTAGTTAGGCCCATCACGCTAAGCCTAAGACAGGCCTAGCTAGACCTATCAGCGCAGGCCTTAGATAGAACTAGTTTGGCTCATCGAGCTAAGCCTAAATAATGCCTATTTAGGCCTACTGTGGTAGACCTAAAATGAATCTTATCGTGCAAAGCATAAGATTGACCTAGTAGTATCGCACTAAGCCTAATATAGCCGTAGTTAGGCCTATCACGCTAGGCCTAAAATAGGCCTATCGCTCTGAGCCTAAGATAGGCCTAAGATAGGCATAGTTACGTCTATCACTTGAAATCTAAGATTGGCCTATTTAAGCGTAAAACTTGCCTAGTTAAACATATATGTTTTATGCCTCGCAAAGTATACTGTGCGAGGCATAAAATGGGCCTAGTGGGGCCTATCACGAAAAGTCGCAGATAGGTATAATTGAGTGTATCGTGTAAGGCCTAAGATAGATCTACTTAGGCCTAAAAAATTAGGCTTAAGATAGGCTTAGTCAGGTCTATCACGCTAGGCCTATCGCGCTGACTTTTCCTAATGAATTAGTGATACATAGGCCTACCATAAGTACCGTACGCATACTATTTTCAGAGCCACGTCTCGCCCGCCCACACAACTTTATTACTTACATTTTCAAAAGAAAACGAATGAAAATCTGGATCGAAATGGATGGATATACAAATTGGAAATTGAAAATGAAAAAGAAGGCGTAGGATCTTCATCTTCTTCTTCCTGTTTTCCACTCGTCATATACCGCAAATTGTTTACCGGCCGAGCAGAAGCCTGCTCACCGGATGGACGGATGCGCCTACTTCAGGAAGAAAAAGAAGGAAGCGGTGAACAAGAAGAAGAAGAAAAAGAATAAGAAGAAGCGTGAAAAGACGGGCGGGGAAGAAAAGAAAAGAGTCCCATTGTCCTCGCCTGTTTTTGTTCGTTTTCCTCTTCTCTTGCTCTTCACAGAAACTGAAATTATGCATAAATGGGTTAGCAGAGCCAATTTGGAAGAGGAATGGAAGAGAGAAACGAACAAATTAATTGGATAAGAAACGAGAGAGAGCATAAATTAGAAAGGGAGAAAGAAGTGGTACTCACAGAGAGAAAGAGGATACTTCAGTGAAGCCAATTTGGAGGGAGGGAGATACAGTATCGTAGTTTTGAAAGTGGCTCTACCAGCTTAAAATTAGTCTCAAGATCAGGGGTGCCGTTTTTTTTTTTTGGTTTTTTTGTTTTTCGCATTTTTCGCACCTAGTGCAAACAATTTTTTATTTTTTTTCGCATAGATTCTTTGTTTCAAAAAATTTTCGAATTTTTTTGAAAAAATCAAAGATTGGAAAAAAATTGGATTAAAGGCTAGATGTCTCGCAAACGGTTTTTGCACATTTTACGCAATTTTCCACCATGAATTTTTGGTGTAATTTTGGTTATTTTGATAGTAATTTAATAAAAACGATAAAAATACGCGGTGAAAATGAAAAAAATTTTTTGTTTTTTTTTTCGCAATTTTTTTGCGAAAAAAGTTTTTTGTGGCACTCCTGCTTAAGATGTTTTCGTTAATCTGATTACAATGTTTTACGAAGTTTAATGCTTGTTTTTACATTTATTTTAATCGATCTTTATGAGAATGGAAGAAAGTCTCCAAAAACAAAAAATTGACGGTTTCAAAACTCTAGGTTCACGAGATTTCAGAAAATTGTCAGTTTCAAACACCTCTGTAATTACAAGTTTTCTAAAATAGCACGCAAAGCGAGTAATACGTAGTGCGGAAGGCTGGATTTGAAAAAATTTGGAAACCAGAAATTCACCAAAACGGGGAATGCGCCAAGTTGACATACGTTTTTCGAAGTACGAGTGCCTGCGAAAACTAGTCCATTGTTGTGACTGGGCCTTACATTTCTCGAAAAAAATCCAGGACATTGAGACTGAGACAGATGAGAGTGGAAATCATTCTACCGCACTTTTTATGGCCAAAAACGGAAATAATATATTTCTGGCGAGACACGGCGTTCTAGACCCTACGTAAAGGAATTCGCGCCTTTTCGTATTTGTCTGTGTCTCGACAGTGGCATTCTGCCAAGTCTAGCAAAAAGTGTGCAAAAATGGAGACACAGAGACGCGAGAATTGGCGCTCGAAAATTTGACCTCAAAAAAGTTTTCGGAAACGTAGTCCCTAGCACGCCGTGCGAGATGCGGAAGGCGGAAATCCGCTGTAAAGACGATAAATTCTCTTATTGATTAAAAAAAACGTTATTTTCAGCTGAAATTAGTGCTCGGTGTAACTGCCCCGCGCGAAAAAACAACTGGGGCATTGGCCGGAAATTCAAATCTATATAAATCGTCATGATTTGATTATGAAATGAACCACCTCTTATTTAGATTCGGAAATATTATACATGCACATTTTGTGTTTTTTCGTGTTAACTTTACTTAATGCATATGTGATAATAGAAAGGCATATTGACTGATTTAGTTTAATGCTTCAAGACCCAGGAAACTTGAATGAATATTGTAGATAGGCTAATAGCCGTTGAAAAAAGCTGTTAGCGCGTCGTGAGTTAGCCATCGAAAAGGGATGATAGCCGAAAATTCCCTGGGGAATCAACCGCACTTTTTTGAACGATTGATAATAAAGAGCCAGTTATATATTGTCGGCCCACCAAAATGGTCAAACGCGCTCCGCTGTACTCAACTCTATGTCATTTTCATTTTGGTATCCTTTTCATTTCACATAAATACAAATTCAACGATCAAAATTAGAGAATGAAGTGTTTTTCCACCATCCAATTAAAAAAAAGAGACCCCACGAAAAGGGGGAAAAGTGCAAAAATGTGGGAACGAAAAGGGGGAAAATGGGCGGAGCCAACCGCAAAAGTGCCGCAAACTCTGGTTACATTTTTGCTAATATTTGTTTTATGTTCAAATTGACCTTATTTAATTTTTTTTGAAACTAAATAAAATGCTCGAATCCTTCGACAAAAAACAAAAAATAATTAGGCTCCGCCCATTTTCCCCCCTTTTCGTGGGGTCTCAAAAAATGGGTAAATACTGAAAACATATTTTACCGTTTCCACCTAGCCGAGAATTACCTGAGATATGCATAGAAAATTCAAAAAAGCTCAATCATTAGAGTAAATTAACGCTTTTCCGACTAAAAAAAGAAGAGTCACTGAGAGCAACAATATCTGCCATTCTTTCCTGTCAACACTCTCTATAAATAACGTCGATAAATTGTCACGAATGCAAAGGCATAAATTAACTGCGCAGCGACTTAGAGATCTTGCGTCCAAAACTAGTCATTAGATGCTTCCGAAACGCATAAATAACACGAGCGAGCGGATGTTCAGGTAGCAAAGTCTGGCCCTCCGAAATAAAAGTTTCCGTAAATATTTGCTCTCTGGGACTGGGAAAACCCACAAGTTTTCTCTTTTTTATGCAAATACATACATATCCGCGCCATTTTTTGTTTTCCGCCAAGTTCTCTCTCAATGGTACAAAACAAAAAAAAGGGGAGGACAAAGAAGAATGAGGAAAAGAAGGAAGACGTTGATGAGAGGAGCGGAAAAAAAACTAGAAAACCGCATGTTTATCGACGTCTTCTTTGTTGAAATTCTCTGGAGACGTGAACAGATTTTGCGGGCGAAGACGTGTTGCGAGCCGCATTCAAAATATGACACCCCTTGCGCATTTTTTTAGTTTTTTGGGGGCGGAGTCGGCGGGGGAGGAGTAGATTCGAGTAGACGAAGATTTATGAGCACTGACAAGTTTTTATTCGGCCGAGCCATGGGAAAGTGTGGTACGAAATGGAGAAAGGAATGTCTCGCTCAGTTTCTTTTCCAGAAAATAACTGAATTTTTAAGGAGCAGTGAGTAGTGACTTAAACAAACGGTAGAGCTTTCGTATGAAAGAAATCGGGCTCAATGGCTCAGGTTCTTTTTTAGCGGAATATTTTTGGTTACTAGGACTTAAATATCTGCAGACTAAAAAAAATAATAATAAAATAGCTTCAAAACGTTTTTGTTAATAACTGAACCAAGGGTTTACATATATCACATTAAAATAGCGCAATGTCCTTAATATATAGTGAAATTTATGTGAACAAAATATATCAAGAGGGCTCCAAAAAAAGTACACGAGCTCGCTGCAAAAACCCTTTCCTAACTAATTTTTAAGTTAAATTATTTTCAGATTAGCATAAAATGCACCAAATAAGTAGAGCCCCCCGTTTAAGACACAAAAAACCGTTGAAAAATATATTGCTGGCCGCTGGTTTTCTAGGCCACCGGCCACATCTCGTGTATTCCTTTTCTTGTTAAGATTTCAAAATTTTTGTGAAATTCCCAAAAAACCAGAAAAAAAATGTTTTCCCCCACTCTAAAAGATAATTCTTCCTTTTTTATGTATTTGCAGAAAAAATGTCCTTAAAGGTTACTCTAGTTCAGATTACGGTAATTTATCAAAGTTCGCCACCACTATTGTCGGCCCGCCAAAATGGTCAAACGCGCTCCGCTGAACTCAATACTACGTGGATTTCATTTTGGTTTCCAAATTTGTTCATTTCACGTGTAAATTCAACGTGTTATAAAATAATTTGGAAACCAAAATGAAATCCACGTAGTATTGAGTTCAGCGGAGCGCGTTTGGCCGACGTGGCGGGCCGATAATAAATCATCTCCTTCTTCTTCATCCATTTTCGTCTAAAAACGTTTTTACGCCGATGACATTATCTATTTTTTTTTCGGGAGAAAACTAAACTTCTGACATTTTTGGCAAAAGAAACGAAGATTTATGAGTTTTTCTAATGTTTTGTTTCCTTCTTTTGTCTTCCGACAAAAATGGAAACGAATAAGGAGTCACGAAAAGAAAAAAAAACGGAAAAAAATATGTGCATTCCTTCTCTGAGAAAACAATTGTTTTGCCAGAGGGACCATAAGTTCCGCAACGTGGCCAAGAAACTAAAAAAGACAAAAAGGCGATTCCCCACGGACATTTCATGCACTTTTCCGACATTTTTCGGTGGTCCGCTCAGCGTTGCGCACAAATCCAATCATTTCTTCCCATTTTTTCTCTTGCACATCAATTTTGAATACCACTAAAAAATGAGCAACATTTTTTGGTTGATTCCTTGGGGAAAACGCCTCGCGTTTTTAATTTTTGCTCTTTTTCATGAATTTGAGAATCATAGGGTTATTAGAGAATGTCCGTTTCGCAGTTACAACTTTCAAATAAGTAGTGCAAACACCTAGACGCAAAATTTTTTCTAAAATTTCGAGGAGATCCAGTTTCGAAACGCCATGAAAGATAACACTTTTTACCATACTTGCAACGTGCCGGGCCGGGCCATGACGAGAATTTCTACAGCCCGGCCCAGAAGGCCTGGTCGGCCGGCGGGAAAAATGACAAGTTCAAAAATTAGAGATATTTCCGCCCAATATGTGTTTTTAAAAATAGAACAGTGTTTATAACAAACCAAAAATTAATTAGCAAAGAAATCTGAAAATGAAAAAAGTTCAAGAACCCAAATTATCAACCCATTCTGGATATTTCGCCGCAATTTGGCAGCCCACAACGGCTTTTTCTGCTGCTGCTGCATATTGTAAACGACTTCTTCTTTTGTCCAAAAACTAAGCTGAAGTCGAAAAATTTGTCTCGCACACGGATTCGCTCGGCACAATCGACAAGATTTCAGCAACAACTTTGTAAAGTGCCGGAATCTCTTCAATGGTTTCACTGCTTCCCATGTCGACGAATTCGTCCATACTCAGATAATTTTTGGCTAATAGCCATTGAAAACGGCTATATTTTTTTTACCCATTTCATGTAACTTTTCGAAAAATAGACCGGCATGTCGCTCTAGCCGCTCTGATACAGGTTTTATGGTAGTTTGCAGAAAAATGTTAAACTTGGTTTCGCTATTGCGAGCGAGCAACTGCTGCGTAATCGAAACTGAAAAAGGCAGGTCAAACAAGACAAGACAGTTATTCTCTGTCTCCATCCTTTTTTACGTTTTCAGCTGGCAAATAAATCGAAATTAGAGAAAATTGTGATAAGGAAACAAATGTGAATCATAGTATAAAACGACAGTATTTAATGATCGAAAGGTCAGTTTGAAACGGCAGAAATTGAGCTGGAAAGGAAAGAAAATGGCGAGTTATTCCTACATGTTTGTTATTTTCTTTTCACTTACAGCTGTGACACTTTCTCAAATTTCATGTTGGTATGGTGGGTTTTTCAACAATTTTTGTTTGAGAAAATTATGTATTTCATAGTTTTTATATGCTTTCCGCCAATGATTTCAAAACCGCGACGCGTCTAAAAATTAAAATAGGCCCGAGAATAATTTCTTACTATCGCAGAAAAAAACCAACCAAAATTATGAAAATTACGAAATCCTATTCAAAATTATACGCATGCCTTTTTTAATTTTTGGGCCTCATTTGGACGCATCGCGGTTGTGCGTCCCGGAGCGTTTCTTTATTCTCGCCTTATGCAGCAGTTATGATCCTGTGAATAACAGGCATGCAAAATTAGCCAAAATATCGGGCGAAATTTCAATAAATCTGTTTTTCGCTTGTTTCATAGAACTCGGATTGAATACATTTCTTTTCCTCTACAGTATTTAACGGTAAACGCGCCCTATTGCATTTTCTGCGTCTTCACAGTGGCGCTCTGTCAAGTTTAGCTGAAAGCAAGCAAAAATTGAGACGTAGAGGCGCCAGGAAAATTTAAATTATTATCGGCCCGACACGTCGGTAAAACGCGCTCCGCTAAACTCAATACTACGTGGATTTCATTTTGGTTTCCAAATTATTTTATTTCATGTTGAATTTACACGTGAAATGAAAAATTTTGGAAACCAAAATAAAATCCACGTAGTATTGAGTTCAGCAGAGCGCGTTTGACCATTTTGGCGGGCCGACAATAGAAGAATTAAACAATTTTCAAAAACGTAGTCCCGAGCACGCAGCTTATGTGAATGCAAATACAAAATTATAAGCAAAAATGGGATAAATAAATGAAAAAGTAAACTTCAGGATCGACGATACAATATGGAAATGGGCCAGTGCAAGGACAAATTTCTGAAGTACCTTGCCCATACTCTTATTATTGTATGAAGTGAGTTTACTTTCAATTCCCGTGATATTTATACTTCTCCATTCAAAATTCGAAATTTCAGAACCTACTATCATGATAAAAGTGCGAAATACTATTCGAATAATTATGGATGCGCAGATTACCGTTGTGCGGTGAGATTTCCCTCCTTCGCAAAAAATTTATTTATTCTTTATTGCAGAGAAACGGTTGTACAGAGAATAGAAACGGTTATGGAGAGTGTTGTTGCTCGAAAAATATGTGTAATTCGGGAATCTCACCAACTTCTGCGGGATCAATGATCTTGGCTCTCGGCTCTTTTCTTTACATGTATTTATAATTTATTCTACATATGTATTTATTGAATAAAAATGCTGAATTCAGTGACTAAATCATTTGGTTGGTGTGCTAACGAATTTAATCGTTTTTTTGGTCGTCCGCTTCTTGCAGTGACACGATCTATACATAGGGACCGCAACGAATTTGAAAAACCTCAAAATCTCGGGAAACCGTTGGTTTCATCGTGTTCTACGCCTCAATATTAGTACATTCCCAAATTTTCTCATCGAAATTCCCGCTAGTTCTCGAGTTTCAGACGTTCAAAGTCGCGATTTCGAAGTACTGATTTTCTCTTGACTGTGGGGGTGGAGCTTGTTTGCGGCCGCGCGGCGCGCATTTTCTGGTGGCCTCTGCTGAAGATTGCATGGCATTAATCCGTTGAAAATAGTGATTTTTGTCGGCTAAGCAGATACATAGTGAATAGCAAATTTAAAATTTTTTTTCCAATTATGAAATTGCCAACATTTTCGTAAATCTGTCCATTAACGAAAGAAATATGTGAGACCCATTAAAAAATCTAAAAAATAATGGATTTGAAGGATTGCTGGATATTATTAATAATTAAGAAAATTTGTGATTTTTTCAAAAATTTTCTCTATAAAAATATGTATTTTTCAAGATAAAAAACCTTGAAAAAAATTATTATTCGACAAAACTCGAACCTGCGACATCAAAATGACCATCCGGGCGCTCTACCACTGCGCCACCGCGCCACGTTTTATAAGCTCGCTCGAATCCGTATACAAATGCGCGTATGCCTAGACTATAAATACACTCCACCACAATGCTGGTTCGTAATAGAAATTCCAAAAAAGAGGCGATTTTGAGTTTTCGACACGATTTTCTGCCCCTTTACAGTCTCTACTGTAAAAAGTTTTAATGTGGATTTGATAGTAAATTTAACGGAGAATACGATTATCCAATAAAAACATGCGTGTTCGACTGGGAAAAGAGTGAAAACCGCAAAAAACCATGTTTTTCCCAAAACAGGTCACTTTCTATCTTCACTTTTTGTGCTTTAAAGTTATCCGATTGATCTAAAAATTGTTTTAGGAAATGTCAGAGAGTTAATAAACATAATTAAAAAATAAAAACTGGCGGTCATCGCTGAAAAATTTACGCAATTTTTCATGCAAGTTTGAAGGCGTGCAGAAAAATTTCTCAGCACGATGGAGAAAAATGAGCTGTAAAATTAAATTCTACGTATCAAAATGTACCGGAATCACAAAAAAAATGATGCGTGTTCGACCTACAACCTTTCGAAAATCTCTATTTTCCGAAAATGATTTCACTTTTTTGCGATTTTCAGCGTCAAAAACTCATTTTAAAGAAAATCAGATGTCACCAATCGATTCCTTGGGGTTGATTACGTATATAAGTGTTTTAACATACAAGGATATGCCGTTAGTATTGGTGCAGTTGAGTCGCAAAGTTCCAAAATCAAACCCAAGAGAAAAAATGAGCGACTCCGCCCCCCTCCTTTTGCGGTCCCTATCTACAGTGCGTAACATAAGTATAAGCGCACCCCCAAAAATGCATGGTACTGCGTTTGCATGCAATCTGAAGACTCGGGACCTTGAAAATCGTAATCAGCATGCAAAATTACCCCAGAACTACATAGTCCAAGTTAATATTCACAACACTCTTGAAATGGGCCTGAAAAGTCTGAAAAAGTACTCCTGCAACCGTAACATAAGTATAAGCGCACCCACCAAAACAGATGAAAAAACTCAAAAGTTTTTTGAAAACAGTCAATGAGTGTTGTCACGTACCTTCAGAATTTAACAAAGAACTTCCTCACAGTAAAAACAAAACCGAAAAAGATCATTCAATCATGCCAAGTTGCACAAATCAGTCAAACACCGAGAAAACGCAAATCAAAGCTTTCAACACGGCCAGATGGTCGAACTGAGTAATTGTAAAGCTGCAGAATCATTCCACGACGTGCAATAACTATTATATAAAAAATCAGAACCTTTACGAAAAGTTTGGGGTGCCGCCAAAGCCGTCTGTCAGAAAAAAACCAACATCAGTCGACAAGTTTCATGCTCTCTGAAGACGTGATACGACACCAAATGAGAACTAAACGCTTTAGTTTACAAGCAAACGTATCGCAAAACAGGAAAAAGTGATCCCAATATCAAATGAGCTGTATTGAGACCAACGCCGCAACTCACCAACGATCAAAAAATTTGTGGTTTCGACTTAAATTTGAATTCAGTAACTGTTTGGTACTAAAACTCTCAAACCAAACTTTATTTGTTCCAACTATGTTTTTCTGATTGAAAAAGTTAAATTCAAACAACGCGGGTAGTTACGAATACGATTGGCACGATCTCTTCTAGGATCCATTCGATTTCTCAAAACGTAAGATTTGGAGGAAGAGGCATAATGGTGTCCGGTGTTTTTAGTCTTCTGATTTACTAATAATAACACTTGTATAAAAGCTACTCAACATGAATTCATGTCAGAACATCCCAAAACAGCAACTCGTCTTGTTCCTCCGTCGATATGGCCTCATCTTCCAACAAGATAACGCATCCACGTATGCCAGTGGGCTGGCTCAAGATTAAAAACCGCGATGTTTTCACTTGTCCAGGATGCTTTCTGGACTAGAACCTATTGGATAACATCTAGGGACTGGTCTTCGTCGATTTCACAACCAAGAAAAACCATTCTAGCCGATTGCTGTACTCGAGGTCGCCATTCTTCGTGTGTAGAGTATCCTGGAGCAGGAATTCAAAAACAACACTGACTAAGACATCCCAGGCGTATCTAATTCTATGTCCAACCGTGATTATGGAGTTATAAACTTATATGGTACAGCTACTAATTATCAACTTGTGTTTTTCTTGAGTTTTTCCGATGTTATGTGGGGTGCGCTTATACTTATGTTACGGTTGCAGGAGTACTTTTTTCAGACTTTTCAGGCCCATTTCAAGAGTGTTGTGAATATTAACTTGGACTATGTAGTCCTGGGGTAATTTTGCATGCTGATTACGATTTTCAAGGTCCCGAGTCTTCAGATTGCATGCAAACGCAGTACCATACATTTTTGGGGGTGCGCTTATACTTATGTTACGCACTGTATACACAGTCATTCTGTTTATATCATCGCTATCAAGCAAAAAAAAAAGAGAAAGAGACATAAAATTGATTTCAAAAAAGACGTTTGAGCAAAGAAGACAATTTCGTCATTTTTGACGTTTATTTAGCATGAAACAATTATGACTAATACTATTATTTTTGTATTTTTACTGATAACAGAGGTTGTCAATGGTGCAATAAATTGTTATTATGGTAGGTGGTGTTACAAACATGTTTATCAATTAAAGTTTCAACTGTTTTCTCGGTTCCAATCAGGATTTTTTTGATTCTTAATATTTTGGTGACATTGAAAAGAAGAGCCTAATTTCTAAATATCATGGGCTCGAAACAGACAAGCTCATTTTCTGGAAAATGCCGTTTTCCTACTTCATGGAACCTAGCTCTGTATTTTTCAATAACGAAATAACCAATTTCCAGGAGTTGATCAAAATGTTGTAAACACCCATGCGTCTAACATTGTAAAAAGAAATTGCCCTTATGATTTTTTCTGCTACAAGTTAGTTTTTGTTTACTTTCTCAACATTTGGAGTTCTGTCCAACACGTGTTGTAACCGGCAAGAAAATCGAATCGATAAATATATAATATTGTGTTTTCGGCTCCCCGACGATTCGCAACCCGACGCTTAGAAACCGCGTCATTCCGCTACTCGTGTAGATTTGAAACCGCGAACTTTCGAAACCCAGCAGTTCGAAACCGCGACAAACAGAATTCGCGCGCTCACGATACCCGTCAATTTGCAACCCGACATCACGGAACCCGTCATTTCGAAAATTCGCGGTATAAATATCGACATGAGTGGCAAACTGACGCGGTTTCGAAGCGTCGGGTTGCGAATCGTCGGGGAGCCGTGTTTTCAATAGTCTGCATCATCAAAACGTGAAACCCCGCCCACTTTTTTCATGCGAATGTTAAACTTTCACTGGGGCATGAGGAGGGAGTGAGTAAACGAGACCGGACGGACACACGAAATGCATCCAATTGAGACCCAAAAAAAAAAAAGGGCACGAATAATTTCACATTAAATATCGGAGAGAAAAACCAAAGCAAAATCGTGAAAATCACGAAATTCTGTTCAAAATTATTTTGCACGCGTTTTTTTATTTTTTGGGCCTCATTTGGATGCGTTGCGTGTGTGCGTCCGGGCGCGTTTTCTCACTCCCTCCTCATACCCCAGTAAACTTTAGTGTATTCTGAAAGTGGGCGAGGATCAACTTTTTGATGATCAAACAAAATATTATGAATTCGTGACGTAGCGACTCATTTCTGCAAGTTGTGCGCTAGAAAAATGAAATAAATTGTTTCCTCGTGGCGAGACCCGGCGATTGCTGACGCATAACTTAACACGCTGTCTCTCTACGTCATGAATCCATAATAACTCCCGATATCTTTTTTTTTACTTTTTCAGACAATCAAACATTGATAAGAAATCAAAAATTCGAAACTACAATTTCGGTTGTGGGAGCATGCAAATTTGCTCGGTATTTTCATCCCATCGTCTTTCAGAATCGAAAATTTTTTAAAATTTCAGCAACCAACATGTACAAATGATGGAAATAATTATCATACTTGCTGCTGCACATCGGATTACTGTAACTCCACGTTTTCAAATAGAATTTTGACACATCTTCTTTTCATGATAATTACTGTATTCATATGATCCAAATAAAAGACAGGAGGCACGTAGAAAAAGAAAAAAAACCGAAAATCCAAATATATTGTGCAGTAAAACATGGAACCAAGGGGATTGAAAGAAACGTTTAGAAAGTAGAGAACGATTTCAGTTGGAATTTTTAAAGCTTTTTTAATTTTTAGATTAAAAAAATTGATTGGAGGAATGAAAACAGTGGAGATTTCACGAAAAAAGACGAGGACTATTAACAAATTGCATCAAGAAAATTCAAATATCACCTCTGGGAATGGAAAAAGAAAGATTACAAGAATTCAAGATGATACGTTGAAATTGGACGGAAAAATATACAAACATTTGGGAGATCATTAAAATCGATCTTATTTGTTGTAGCCCATGTGAAGAAGAGCATTTCCAGAGAGTACCGGAAGAATGATATCGTCCATATTCGGACAAACAAGGTTTTTCTCGAGCACTTGACGGAGTTTAGTCTCTATCCACTCGCTTACAGTTGACAGGTCCACTGATCGATCGCCAACTTGGGGAACGGCGCGGATTTTTAGAATCGGCTTGCGGCGGAATGCGTACCTAGAAATAGTAACCTTGGAACTGAAAATTGAGCGCCCATCAGTAAAAAGGAAAAAAAATTATCCCATTATTTTCAGTGTAGTTCTGTTAAAGTCTCGTGTTTGTGGACCGTGGAATGTGTTTCCAACTATAATCAAATCCCACCTGCTTCGCCCATTCCCTTTAAAGTTTTTCATTTCATATTTTCCTAAAGGAAGAGAAAGTTAAGAAAAAGGTACCACCTATTGTACATTACCCGCATTATTTTTGGGTCACCAAAATTTTTAATCGCAAAAATGGTAAAACCGTGCAGCAGAAGTGAAATTCTAGAAGCCTGCTGAGCAACTTTTAGGTATCAATTTTGGACATGGTCCTTTTCTTGTCAAAAGAAGAAAAATTCAATTTAAATAATACCGAACATTCCGCTGTTTCTTCTAAAAATAAGGGTACCTACCAGTGATGAGCGGAATTTCCGTTTCCGTTTCCGTTATCCGCATTTAGACGGAAAATGTTTAGCTTGAAATATCTGATGTTGTCCACGTGTACTTCACGCAGACGACACTCCAAAAATGCTCGTAGTTTACCGTAAATCGACAACTGTTTTTTTTTGTTTCGAAAATTTCAACTTCCTCCGCGAGACCCTGACAAAACCGGGGGAAAACCACGAAACCGGGGAAGACAAAACCAGGGAAGACAAAACCGGGGAAAAAATGGACAATACCGGGGAAAAGTTGCAAGTCTGCGGCGCACTTTTTCAACACTTCCAGTACAAAACATCGTGCAGCAGTTGCAAAAGGGGCGGAGCCTCTTCCCCGGTTTTGTCCATTTTTTCCCCGGTTTTGTCTTCCCTGGTTTTGTCTTCTCCGGTTTCGTGGTTTTCCCCTGTTTTGTCAGGGTCTCTCCTCCGCTGACCCATTCAAGTTTTGGAGACAGAATCAGAATTTTACGCGGCTCAAATCTATGGCCCAAAAGCTTCTAGCTGTGCCAGCCACTTCGGCTAAAAGTGAACGACTCTTTTCAATCGCCTGTCAAATTTTCGTTCCGAAACGAAATCGTGTTGGGGAGGAAGCCCTGTAGAAGTTTTGATTTTGCTCACTATTTTTGGCCCGCCAAAATGGTCAAACGCGCTCCGCTGAACTCAACGCTATGCGATTTTCATTTTGGTTTCCAAATTATTTTATTACACGAAAAATATATACGTTAAATAAAATAATTTGGAAACCAAAATGAAAATCGCATAACGCTGATTGTGAGTTCAGCGAAGCTTTCCGTTATTTTCCGTTTCCGTTTCCGCTTTTTTTCCGTTTCCGTTTCCGTTTCCGTGAATGATAAAATACGTTTTCCGTTTCCGTTTCCGTTTCCGCAGAATTGGAAATATGTTTCCGTTTCCGTTTCCGCGTTCCGTTTTTCAGAAAAACGGGTTTCCGCTCATCACTGGTACCTACCGTAACCCGAAAAATATTATTTTATTATTGTTTTAAAAATGTTGTCACCTGTCGAGAATTCAAAAAATAGGCTCCGTCTCCTCGCCGAAATATTTCTGCAATTCTGCGCGCGATTTTATGCGTTAAATTTTCGTTAATTTATTAACAAATATCGATCGAAGACAATTAAAAAGTCACTTTAAATCAACAGTTGCCAAATTCGCTTCAAAATAACAATTTTATAAAGGTTTCCGGGAGAAATTGAAAGGAATCGAACAAAAATCGCGCGCACCGTTATTGCAAATTGGCGCGAGCAGAATTGCAGAAAAGGATTTTTCCAATTCGCGCCTCTCGCCAGGTGACAACTTTTTTGAAACAATAATATATTGTCGACCCACCAAAATGATCAAACGCGCTCCGCTGAACTCAACGCTAGGCGATTTTCATTTTGGTCCCCAAATTATTTCCTTTCACGTTGAAGTTATACGTGAAATGAAATAATTTAGAAACCAAAATGAAATCCACGTAGTACTGAATTCAGCGGAGCGCGTTTGATCATTTTGGCGGGTCGACAATATTTAAGTATTCTGTTTCAAGTTTCAAACGAGTTGCATCATGAAAACATGGGGCCACAATCACCGTTCTCTCTGCGTCTCTTCAACTAGCACTGGGCGGGGCTTCCTTCTTTCATGTTGCAACTCGATTGAAAACACAATAAATTCTCTAAATAGTGCCTAAAAATTTACACTCTGAAAATATTTTTCCGTTTCAAAAATTTATAAATTCCTTTTTTTCCGGACAAGTGTTCAACTTTTTTATCGAATGTTGTGATAAAAATGTTAAATATAAGCCCGGAAAAATTTTCACATTCCATATAGTTTAAAAAAATTAAAAACTGCGCAAATAATAACAAAAAAAGAACATAAATTTTGCGTGTAATTCACAAGTCCGCCAACATTGTCGGTGACGAGGCCGCAATGTACACCCTTTGACAGTTGCCGGTGGCAAGTCTTCCACCCAAACCCCGTTTATTATCGGCCTTCACGTATCAGCGCCACGGCACTCCGTCTAGACCGCCATACACGCTATTAAGTGCCACAAATAAAATAAGTTTAAGTTCACGTGTTTTCACACGGTTTAGTGTCACGTGTTTATTATTTATTTTTGAGCGGCTCATTGGGTCATTCAGTTCTTGCTTGTTTTTTTTGTTTTGCTTTTCTTTTGTTTTCTTTCTCTATTCTAGCTTAATAAAAGCCTTTGCCTCTAAACCCGTCTCATCCCTCCTATTTTATATTTGGAACCCAACAACTTGACGCGGTATCACCATTTCATGAATATGTAATACCGTGTTACTTGATCATCGATTTTTGGATTACGGTAGGTTACAAGTTTACATTTTTACAAAAGTCCCACATGAAACGAGGGTATTATGGGCCCGCCAAAATGGTCAAACGCGCTGCTCTGAACTGAACGCTGTGCGATTTTCATTTTGGTTTCAATATTTCACGTGTAAATTTAATTTGGAAACCAAAATGAAAATCACATAGCGTTGAGTTCAGCGGAGCGCGTTTGATCATTTTGGTGGGACGACCATACAACCAAATTCGAAATTCAGATAACAGCTTCTTCGATAAAATTGATGGCGAAAACAGACATACCATAATCTATCACTTGGCGGTGGTGGGATGTTGCACGTCATCGGTCCTTCGACCTCTTCTACTTCCACATTCAACATTAATGGAGTCGTTGAGACGTCTTCGATGAGCTGAAACTCCGTTTTTCTAGTTTTTTCTCGACATTTTCTAACTATTACCCTTGCAACAGCGTGCAACTTTGCCGCCTTTTGGAAGAGAGAACTCTGCGCGGCTCTTTCAACAATCGATAAAATCTTCTTTCCAGTTTTCTCTTTTGTCGTTCCTTCCGAATTGTTCTTGGCGCCAAAATCTTCATCTGGACTGCTCTCTGGACTTTCCGGAAGATCGGAATCCGAATATCGGTTCACTCGCACAGATTCGGTCCATCTATTCACTCGTTTTTCTGTGTTCACTTGAAGTGCTCCACTTTGCAATTTGAGAAGATTTACACTTGTTTGCAGGACGAGACGTATTCCTCCTTTGTATTTCATTTCGAAATCCACCCATGTTCCCCATTCGTCCACTTTCGGCGTGTAGACTGCAGTGAATCTTGGCGCTTTCGTTCCGAATTTCAGTTCTCCCAACTCGAGTTTTTCAATGAAATAGGGTAGATGAATTGTGGCAAGTTTACTTTGAATCTTCTGCTTCACTTGTCGTATCCAAAAGTCATCACGGCAAAAGTCAAAAAAGATTCGTGTTGCGAGAACATTTATACTGTCGACGAGTTCAGAAGATATCTGTTGAGCTCCCGGAGCCCATTTCATTGTTCCCAAGTCAACAGATACTGTACTGTTCTTTTCGGGACACGGTGGAATTTGGACGGAGAGGATGGAAGAGATCTCTTTTACAAAAGATGCATAATTGCTCCGATACTTTAGAAATTCGTACTCTTTCGGAAGGCGATTTCTTTCCGGTGTATTGAACACTGATTCACTGAAATCGTCGTTCTCAGCAGCAAGCGCTTCGATGGCCACACTTGCATTTGCCATTTCCTCTTCGTTGGTTCGAATTTCGCCAGGCAAAGAGGCAGATGATGACGTTTTCACAATCACCGACATGCATCGACGAACTTTTGGAGAGTTTCGAGCACGAGCACAAGCTTCACGGAGTCTGCAATTTGGTTTTGTTTAAATAACAATAAATTAAATGGGAGAGAAAAAACAGACAACTCACAAATGAAACCATCGTTCTTTCTCTCTTGCCGCACGAACAAACAGGAAAACACTTCTTCCTCTCTTTTTGTTCGTTTTACTTTCCTTGAACTCGTTGATATCCGACGCGGAATTGGCGCGCAATCGTTTCCTCTTATCTGCCGTTGAATCATCCCCCTCCGTCTCACTTTCAGCCGTGTATCCATCAGAATCCTCATCGGAAGCAATTGGTTCATTGCTTTCAGAAATGTTCGGATGCGGAGCCATAGAGGCGGATCGTGTCATTCCACGTGATTTTGCCTTCGAGGAATGATCAATTTCGACGAGAGAGCTCGAAGAATGAGCAAATCGGATATGAATCGGATACTTTCGACTCCACCAGCGCCGCCGAGCAAGTCGTTTCGGACGAAGAGACACTTGTGCGTCTTTCAGATCATAAATCACTTGAGAAACCATTGACGGCTGACTCTGTTTGAGTGTCGGGTCATCGTAGAACGCATGTTTGAGAACTGCTTTCGCGGGACGACAGATTCGAAGCATTGAGCCTTCGAGTCGAACGAGAACGGATTGAGAAGAGTTTACGTGGTAATTTGCAGGAGAGTAACGAGTTCGCAACTCATTCATCCATCCTCTATAAACCACTCCTTCTCCTAATCCGAATCCTTGATCGTCTATTTTATCTACACTGGAAGACGATACGTTTTGCACATCTTCGTCGTCGAACCATCGGTCTCTCTGAAAATGGATGATTTTCAGAAAAATTTAATTTTTTGCCAGCCCCTTTTGAAAATTAAACCGAAAAAAAAACAATCTTTTTTAAACCGATAATTCGGCTCTGGGACGTTTCGAAACTTAGTGCATTTTTGCGGTAAATTTTGAACATTCTCCGAAATTACCGGTAAAAGATTCGACAACTATTTTATCATTGGCCAAATTTTGTCAATAGTGCGAACACCGCGACGAAAATAGCACTAAAGTTTCGAAACGTCTTGTTTCCAAACGCCCCAGAACCAATATTTCGGTCCAAAATTTTCTGGGAATATCCTGGAGTATTTTTGCCATTATTTATGCCGCGTCCAAAGTTCAAAAAATGTCTGAAATCAAGATTTTTTTGCAGTCCAAAGTTCCACAAAAAATCCCAGAAAAACAGGCGGCCACAGTTGAAACCGACGTTGCCGTAGTTGCTTCGCTGCGAGACCTGCTATGTTTAAACTTGAATTTTCACACCATTGCTCAATTTTTTCTTTTATACCGGAAATTTCAAGTTTAAACATAGAAGGTCTCGCAGCGAAGCAACTACGGCAACGTCGGTTTCAACTGTGACCGCCTGTTTTTTCTGGGATTTTTAGTGGAACTTTGGACTGCAAAAAACTCCTGGTTTCAGGAATTTTTTGAACTTTGGACGCGGCATTACAAAAGCTTCAGG
Organism: Caenorhabditis japonica; assembly: GCA_963572235.1. Taxonomy (NCBI): domain Eukaryota; kingdom Metazoa; phylum Nematoda; class Chromadorea; order Rhabditida; family Rhabditidae; genus Caenorhabditis; species Caenorhabditis japonica. Next base: position 15,424,176 of record OY754343.1, on the reverse strand, counting down.
TCAATCGGAGCATTTTCCGAGTTTTCGCGCAGCTTTTTGCCGTTTTTTGATGTCATTTGCTATTTCGTGCATAACCCATAATAAATTTCTTTTTTGTTTTTTCAAGACTTTTGATTTTTCACGCCGCAGTCAGAATTTATACATTTTTTTAGAAACGCGGAGGCCCCACAAACTCCTTTTTTGCACAAATGTGTTTCAAATTGACAAAAACGGTAATTTTTAACGAAAACTGGGAAAATTTCCTTACTTTCTTTGAAAAAAGGTGTTGCTTCCCCCCCCCCCCCCCCCCCCCGTTTCCAAATATAAGCTTTCCTTCGAAATATATACTCGGTATAAAACGCTGAAAACTCGCTCCAAACGAACAAAAAATTTCACATGCATTTGGAGTGAGGTTTAGAGAAATCAGAGCAAAACATCGGCCACGGCTCTCTCAATTTTCAGCACTCTCTCGCTGCCAACGAGGCCGCGTCCACCACTGTGCGAAGGGAGCGCGTTTGCAGCGCTCCGTACTGAGAATAGAAGAGTATGAATCTTCACGAGTAAAAACGATATCCATAAATAAAATAAACCAAAAACAAAAACATACCACATCTTCTTTCGGTTTCGGCTCACTGACAAAGAAGTAAAGAAATCCAATGATGGTGGAGTAAAATCCCCAAATGAGACCAGTGAAGAATCCAGGAGAGGCAATTGTGAGAGCGACCAGTGTGCCAAAGACGATGAGACGGGCTCGGAAAAATGGAAGAACACGAAACTTGTGGATCAGTGATTGGACCAGGAATGGATCGGATGGGTCAGCAGGATCCACGAGGGTCTGAAAATATTTCAACGTAAATAAATAATTAATTTTATAATAATTATTTTTTTTTTTTGGAATTTTCACCCACTTGATTAACCCGTTTTCTCTCAATCGGTAGATTGTCCTTTTTCCTTTCTTCTTGTTCTTTTAAGTCGTCTTCTCTCTGTTTTAAATGTTCCGCAGATCCACCAGAAGACCTTCTCGATGCAATTCTCTCTTCCGATTTGCTCAATGAATCAAGAGATTTTACTGATGCATGAGGTGAAATATCGGCGGCGCACTCTGACACATTTTTCTTCCGACTTGACACCAATTTGTGACCTTTTCTTTTCGCTTTATCAATAAATGCTCCTATTTTGCTTTGCTCCGTATTCGTTTCTTTTTTACTTCCGTTTACAGATTCGTTTGACCCGACCGAAATCTTATCTTTTTGCTCACTATCATCGATAGATCCAGAAGGCGTCGACGCTTTTTGTGGAATCTCCCCACCCGCCGGAATGACGTGCTCATCAGGAAGCTGCAAACAAATTAGAATTTCTTTTCATTTTCTTTTTTTAAAACAAAATTTAATATTTTTTGGACAATCACAACATTCATCCCATACCAGCCACTTCTCGCGGCGTCCTTTTGACCGACTTCTATTTTCAGCGATTATGTTTACCTAGAGAGAAAGGAAAAGTTAATGGATTTCACATTCTAGGACTCTAACATAAATATAGAAAGAAAAAAACGACGAGAACGGAAAAGGCAACGGAAATGGAGAGAAAACGGACACCTAGGTGGGCCATTCATTCACATCGTCGTCAGCAAACAACAAACAAAACGAAAAATAAGCGACGAATTCTCATATTCTGCACAAGGTGTGACGAGTTTATATAGCAAAATACTTTTGAAAGGAAGAGAGCAGACAGCGTAATGAAATAAATGAAAATTATATTTTCAAGAACATCAAGAGACTCGCGTTGCCCAGGGTAACAAACTTTAATAATCTCATTTTCTTTTTTTTTACGCTCTTTGCTATTCTTAAAAAGGAGGGAAAATAGCGAACGAGTGAAGCGGAAAAACATTATAAATCGGGTTATACATACAGCCCGTTTTTGCCGTTTTTATGTTGTTTTGAATGTCCATCGAGCGCGTCGAATTGAATTGAGAGGTGATTCTGGCGATTTATGTATTTAACAATAAGAATGAAATTTGAAAACAAAAAGATAAGGTTTCACCAGTTTTGGCGTTTGTTATATTTACTTGGAACATACTTTCTGGTACGTTTTGGGAAATTCTGAAAAAAAATCAGAGTGATACTAAAATTTTTGGTGAATGCAGTCAATCTTTTGCTATTTTTCGAGCACATTTTTTATCTGTAAAATCCTACATTCCACACGGTCCCTTTCGCTACCCTAGCCGAAATGTCTACCAACACTTTTTTTGTTTTTTCGGGTTTTTTTTTTCGGATGAGACAGAATTTTTGTTTTTTTTTTGTTCTGATGATGCGCCACAGGCAAAAAAATTTTTTTTAGAGCCACGGAGGAGAAACAAAATTTCCGGTTTTTGGGCAAAAACTTAGTCCGTATATGCTCCGAATTGACAAAATCCTCTAATTTTCAACAAAAACTTGGAAAATTTCTTTTTAACTGGCAGAAATACGTACTTTTTTTGGTAATTTTTTTGAGAACAAAAACATTTTTTTTGTTCCAGCTCCCTGCGTGTTGGTAGACATTTCGGCTGGTGTAGCGAAGGGGACCGTCTGGAATGTCGGATTTTACAGGTAAAAAATTGCTTAAAAAATAAAAAGTTTGACGGCTCATAAAAACGTTTCTGGAAACATTTTGCCGATTTTTAAGCTCTTTAAAATTTTTTTAGTATCACCCAGATCTTTTTTTCAGAATTTTCCAAGTTAGATCTTTCTAACAATACTATACTTGGCATAAGAAGCTTCAATAATTGGTATCTAGAATCAAAAAGAGTATTTAACAAAAAAAAGGAATTCGTTTTTTTGAAAAACTAAAGGAATCAAAGCGGAAAACGAGGCGAAAATGCATAATCCTGTGAAACGAAGGCAATTTCAACCGCAGATTTCTCTCTCGCTCACTCGTTTTTTTCTCCTTTTCTCAGTGCAATTGAATTAGAAGTGGCATTTGCCATTTATGGGGTTATTCACGAGAAAAAAAAACTGTTTGTTTTTGTTTTTTTTCCAATTCACGCGATGTCGAGAATTGTAAAAAAATACACAGGTAGAGAAACGGGGGTCCCCTGATATAGCATTGATATTGAAGAGACGCAGAATGTGAGGAGTTCAAAGAAAGGGGGCAGTCTCTGTGTCTCTTCACTATCAATGCTATATCCCCGTTTCTCTACCTGTATTTTTTTACAATTCTCGACATCGCGTGAATTGGAAAAAAAAACAAAAACAAACCGTTTTTTTTCTCATGAATAACCCCATTACACCACTGCACCGAAAAAAAAAGAAAAGAAAGAATGAAAGACACAATTTTTTTAACGAGTTTCGCCATATTGAGCAAATAAATAAATACACCTTCAATCGAGAGCTCTATGATTTATGATCAGAACTCAAAAGGGAACAAGAAGAAAGAAGAAAGGAGAAAGAGAAATAGAAAAGGAGTGATGAGGACATTCCGTGTTTTTTTTCTTGTGTTTGTGGCTGTGCGCGAGGGCTCTCCAGAAGAAGAAGAAGAAGAAGGACGAGAAGGAAAAATCTCTCCGACTGACTCGTGCTCTTTCGCTTTCCAGCGTTTTTAGAAAGATGGGAAATTGAACAATGACGATTTAGAACGGAACAAAGAAACTGACGGCGAAGAGAAAGGAGAAGAAGAAGAAGAAGACAAAAACGATGTCGAGCTCGATGAGCAACAGACTGAGACTGAAACTGACACATGTACCATTGCATCAGAAAGCATTTGCCGCAATATAAAAACCGAGAAATTATTCGGAGCTTACAATTTGGGTCTGGGACGTTTCGACACTTTGGTGCAGTTTTTTTTCGTAAGTGAAACAATTAGGTAATGAATATAACAATTTTCGAATAGGTTTACATAAATCCTAGAAATGAATGTGTGCAAACACCGCGACGACAAAATTCAGAAAAACTTTCGAAACGTCGCACTTTCGAAACGCCCAAGAGCCGAATTTTGGAGACGCCACAAAAATGGGGGAAAAGCGTCGAAATGTAGGAACCACGGGGTGTTGAGAGGTACATGAAAATTTAAATTTAAATTTCGCGGGAAAGTTGCCACGTCACTCGAGAAAAAAGAGCGCGAAATGGCGTATTCAAAACGTACTTACTGCGGCGCCGCAGCAATTTTTCATATATTTTTTTCTTGTGGGTTCATATCTTTTGCATGATTCTAAATATTTAAACAATATTTCCCTATTTATTTTATGCAGGAAACGTGTTCCGCCAGCGCCTCGTTTTTGAAAATCTAAACCGTTTCAAATATGTAACAACCGCGTTTCCTCAAATCTATGTGAGCAGTGGAGCGCATTTTCACGATGTACTCTTCAACACGCCGTGAGGAACGAAAATGGGGAAAATTTTTTTTTTCCGAAGGATTTGATCATTTTAGTTCCAAAAAATTGAACAAGAGCAATTTGAAAATAAATATAATAAAAAAATGTCGCAAGTGTTGTTAGAGTTCGCGGCACTTTTGCGGTTGGCTCCGCCCATTTTCCCCATTTTTCTTTCCTTCATTTCGACACGTTCCCCCTTTTCGCGTGGTTTCGAATTTTGTCTCTAGTGCAAAAACGGCGACGTAAAAATGCACTAACGATTCGAAAAATTCCAGAGCCTACAGTTATCGCAACAAAAAAATTACCTATATTAACGAATCAGACTAACGGAAGGGATAAAAACAACTCTTTTTTTCTCGTGGTTTTCGATAATATCCACTTATTTCATTAGTGTGTTTTCACTGGCTCTAAGTGAGCTCTACCGAACAAAATCATTTTTTTTTTCTATTTATGGTTTTTTGTCAAAAATTTATTTATGTACTGTCGGCCCGCCAAAATGATCAAACGCGCTCCGCTGAACTCAACGCTATGCGATTTTCATTTTGGTTTCCCAATTTTTTCATTTCACGTTGAATCTATACGTGCGCGTTTGACTATTTCGACGGGCCGACAATATATGTATTCACGAAATAAATAGCGAAAAATAGCTAAAACCAGAAAAAAATTAGCGAAAATTCGGAGAATGCTCCGATTGGCCTGAAACTTGGGAAAATAATGGCAAAAATGCTTCCGGGCATTCCCAGAAAATGTCAGACCAAAAAATCGATTTTAAAAATTATCAATTTTTTTCCTGAAAATTTTTTTAATCGATATTTTGGTCTGAAATTTTCTGGGAATGTCCGGAAGCATTTTTGACATTATATCCCAAAGTTTCAGACCAATCAGATTATTCTCCTACCTTTAGCTAAATTTTTTGCTGGTTTTAGCTTCTTTTTTTTTTTGCTTTTTCGTGAACAAAAAAAACTCACAGGAGGTAAGTTTTCATCGTCAGCAACTCCAGTTCGACTAATTTTTCTCACAATTTTTCGAAATGTGGCTGACATTCAGAAACAGTACATAGGAAGGGAAAACGAACAATGTTTCTTCGTTTTCTATGCTTCTTCGCTTCTTCACTTTTTTGCTGCCAAAACACGGCAAAAAACCAACAAAAATGTGAGTCAGTCAGATGGGCAAATAATAGGGTTGTGGCCACTTCTACACTGTTGATAACTCGTTATCGTCATCGCGAGAAAAAAAAAACCAAGAGTTCTTTGCGAATTTGCATACATTTTCGCTTTGCAACACACTTTTTCATGTTTTTGAAAAAAAAAACTGACAAACTAACCACAAACTCTTCAAATATCACATTTCCGTTATCTTCTTCGGATGACAAATCCGATTCGACACGGAAATCGGAATATTCAAATTTAGACAACCGTCTCATTTTGATTTGACAAAAGGAAAAATAATCAGTTGCAAGAGTTCTCAATGGTAACACTGACATCAGTTTTTTAGTGGGCGAACTTATTTTTTTTGTAAAAGAGAGATGCAGTGATGAAAACAAGTCGAAAATCGATCGATGGTCACTAGCGTCTTGTTGACATTTGGGAGTTTCTATTCTCTATCGTTTCGCAATAATTTTTACTGCAGCAAGTAAACAACAAAATGGAATCTGCTCCTCCGATTGCGTAATTTTTCGTCATTCAGGATATGCACTTTTATGAACGGCGAACAAAAGTGCATCTAAAAGCTTTATGGATCTGTGCACAAAATTGGAAAAAAATTGCGGGAAAAATCGGAGAATGCTCCTATTGGCCTGAAATTTTGGAATACATTGGAAAAAATTCTCCTGTACAAGCTCAAAAAATTTTGGACCAAAATATCGATTTAAAAAATTTTCAGAAAAAAACTCGATAATTTTTAAAATCGATATTTTGGTCTAAAATTTTTTGAGCGTGTACAGTAGAATTTTTCCAATATTTCCCAAAATTTCAGATCAATCGGAGCATTCTCCGATTTTTCCCGTTTTTTTTTCCGGTTTTGTGAATAGGTCTATAAGAATTTAGAAAAATTACGGAAAATTCTGACACAACCCCCCATACGACAGGAGCCCCTGCACCATAAAATTTCGTCCTTAAAAATTATATAGCTACTTTCTTAAGTTCGGTAGGAAACAAAAATAATTTTTTGTATTTTCTTGGAGTGTTTCAGAAACTCCTGCAGAAATTGATTAAACTTTCAATGCAGTTGTATTTATTCAAAATTATTTCAGAAAAAGCTCAACCTATTTCTCGATGTTCTTTCGAAATCTTTCGAATTTTCGGAGCTATTTTCCAATCTGGTACCTTCTTTTTATTGTTGGTCAATTTTCTTTTAATTTTTGTTATTTGTTGTTGAAATTTCTGAAGCCCTATTCATCAATTAGACTGACCGTAAATAAAATTTTCAGTGACCATAAAGACACTTATGGGTCTATTCACGGAACCAGCAAAATATGCAAAAAATTCAGCCAAAATTCTGAGAATGCTCCAATCAGTCTGAAATTTTAACCAAAAATGCCAAAAAAATACTCCCGGACATGTGCAGAAAATTTTGGACCAAAATATCGATTTTGAAAATTTTCAGAAATAAAAATTGATATTTTTGAAAATCAATATTTCGGTCTGAAATTTTCTGGGAATGTCCGAGAGTATTTTTTAAATGATCTCTCAAAGTTTCAGACCGATCAAAACATTCTCCGAATTTTCGCTGAATTTTTTGCATATTTTGCTGGTTTCCGTGAATAGACTCATTACAGACTATTCAGTGAAATTAATCCAGTGATTACATCGAACACTTCGTTTTCCCTTTCGGAGAATCTTTTACCGTACAATATTGCCGGAAATACCCTCGGACAGCTAAACAAATTTTGGATCAAAAAACAATATTCGAAAAATTGTTAATTCAACATTTCAGCTTATTTTTTGTTATTTATCATGTATTCACAAGGAGTGGCACTTCTAGATAAATGCAATCATGGTTTGATTTTTAACAAAAATAATAATAATTGCTGAAGACCATTTTACCGGGAACCGCATTGTGTTAGAGTCAAACGCCCTTCAATGAATAAATAAATAAATAAATAAGATTTTTCTCACAATTTACCGTAAAGTAATGTCAAGACTGGTCACCGGTAAAATGGTCTTCAGCAATTTTTTATTATTTTTTTTCAAATCAAACCGTGATTTCATTTATCTAGAAGGGTCGCTACTTGCGAATACGTGATAAATAACAAAAAAATAAGCTGAAATGTTGAATGGTTGTTGATAGATATTTTTTCATCGGTTTTGTCAGGTTCTCTAATTGTTTGTCATGAATATTTACTTTTGGTTACTGTTGATCATTTCTATGAATAAATATATACATGAAGAAATCAATGATTATTTTTTCTTTTAAATCTACTCCTGTGACCAGCCTTGGGTTGACCTTTCGTGTTTACAACAGATTTATTTCCAAAACAGTTTTTTTTTGTTGATTTCTGAGCATTGCTCGCTACGCTCACCTTACACGAAAATCGTCGTGGCGTTTCTCTCAAAATCTCCTCTTCGGTGGCATCGCGACAGTCCAATGCCCGCTCGATTTCAGTCCTCACAAATCCGTATTCATCGTCAGAAGCCTCGAGAAGATCGTGAAGGCGGATTGTGCCTTTAATTAATTCGAAAATTCAGGTGTAATAAATAATAAATAATATGATTTGCTCTTGTTTTCGCTTACCTCCAAGACTCAATCGATTCATCGTTCATTTCATTCCATGAAATACTCTACTTTGTTTTGGTTTTATTTATTTACGTAGCGAAAGTGAGCTGCAAATAAAAAATTATTGTAAATACATATTTAAATACACTTTTTATTTTGAACAAAAAGGAGGGAAACTCAAGTGTATATTAATAGAGTTAAATATCAGTGAAAGTAAAAATCGAAGAAGAATTGAAATATGGGAACATTTCGAAAAAGAAACAAAAAACCAACGTTCTTTTCCTTTTTCTCTTCTTTTTCCCACTGCGTTGTTCCGATTTTAGTTCCGGAATCGCCGCGGAGAGAGTGCTTTCCGTCGGCGGAAAAAGAATCAAATGACCAAATGCAATGGAGCGCGTTTGCATCATCTCTGCAGAGCCCCTCGAAGCTCGTTGCCCTTTTGGGCTCAAAACAATGGAAAAAGAAGATAAATGGGACACTGGAGAACAAAAAAGTCACGTGTTAAGTGCACGGTTACTCAATTCCATGCATGTTGACAGCGAGGCGGCGATTATTGATTTTTGGTCTGTATAATATAATGTGACCGTTAAATATATTATGAAATAATATATTTATTGACTGCGGCTGTTGTTTCCGAATTTATTTTTAAAAAATTAATGGACCCATTCAAAGGAGAAAAAAAAACAACAAAAAAAATGTTTCTTTTGTTTGTTCACAGATGTCAAAAACGTCAAACAATGTTTAAAAATGTCAAAAAACGAATCCTATGAATAGGTCCATAAAAGAAAACAAAAATTTTGATATAAGAAAGTCACTGAAAAATGACTGGAAAAAAAACATGTACCGTATGAATTTTAAAGGGACATAACATCTTTTTGTAAAGACGATGCTCCAAAATTACGCAAATCCACGCTCCGTTTTTTTTTGGCTCTGGGACGTTTCGAAACTTGTCACTTTGAAACTGTGTCGTTTCGAAACTTTTGTGCCATTTTTCAGCATGCTGGTGGATTTAAATACCAAAAAATAAGAAAAAATCAATGAAAGCGACAAATAAAAACCAAATGCGCGTGTTTTGTGGAGGCTACCCCGAATCAGAACTGTCCCAAATCAGAACTGTCCTGAATCAGAACCGTGTCCTGAATCAGAACTGTTCGTATCAGAACTGTCATAAATCAGAACTGCCCTGAATCAGAACTGTTCGAATCAGAACTGTCCTGTATAAGAACTGTCCTTTATCAGAACTGCCCCAAAGCAGAACTGTCCCGAATCAGAACTGTCCTAAATCAGAACTGCCCCGATTCAGAACTGTTCGTATCAGAACTGTCCCGTATCAGAACTGTTCGTATCAGAACTGCCCCAAATCAGAACTATTCAATAAGCATGCTTACGGCCTAATATGTTGTTTTTTCATGATAAAACAAATTTTATTTAAAGATAGTTCTGATTTGGGGCAGTTCTGATACGAACAGTTCTGATTCGGGACAGTTCTGATACGAACAGTTCTGCTTCGGGACAGTTCTGATTCGGGACAGTTCTGATACAGGACAGTTCTGATTCAGGGCAGTTCTGAAACGAACAGTTCTGCTTAGGGACAGTTCTGATTCCGGACAGTTCTGATTTATGACAGTTCTGATACGAACAGTTCTGATTCAGGACACGGTTCTGATTCGGGACAGTTCTGATTCGGGAACGTTCTGATTCGGGGTAGCCTCGTTTTGTGACAATTGTCACTTGGCGAATACAGCTACGCGAAAATGTGAAAAAGTTTCGAAATTACAGGTTTCGAAACGACCCAGAGCCTTTTTTTTCCTTTGTGCGCGTACCAAATTTAATTGATTAAAAATTAGATATTTAAATAATACAAAGGAAATTGGATGGATGTATCGAATTCACACTGCAGATTGAAGATCAAATGACTCATTAGATTGACATCTCCGATCCGAAGTATTTAGTTGAAACAATGAGAAAATCAGGCCCTATTTGTTAAAAATTTTGCTGCCCCTAATTCGGCGTATTTACAAAGTAAAAATGATAACAATGAAATAAGGTATTTTTCGTAGTCAAATCCCATAAAAATGCAGGGAAAAAACTGGAAAATATAAATACTGAAGCAACGATCCAAAATAAGGATGAGCAATGGTCACACTCTTTTCTGCAATTCCCGCACACTTGTGTTTTTGTTCATCTTCCTCCGAAATTACTCAATTTTTCAAGTGTTTTCTTGTGTATTTGTTTTTACGAGTTGAATACTGCTAAATATTAAACGTCTTTTCAATTAGTCAGTCGCCGACCGTTTGCCAGCCGCAAGTTATCGCTTAGTTTTTTCGACTATAATACAATACTTTTGTGAGGGAAACAATTTGAATTGACTTCACTTATTTTCACGGGGTGTTGAGAGGTACATGAAAATTAAAATTTAAATTTTGCGGGAAAGTTGCCACGTCACTCGAGAAAAAAGAGCGCGAAATGGCGTATTCAAAACGTCGTTACTGCGGCGCCGCAGCAATTTTTCACATATTTTTTTCTTATGGGTTCATATCTTTTTCATGATTCTAAATATTTAAACAATATTTCCCTATTTATTTTATGCAGAAAACGTGTTCTGCCAGCGCCTCGTTTTTGAAAATCTAAACCGTTTCAAATCTGTAACAACCGCGTTTCCACAAATCTATGTGAGCAGTGGAGCGCATTTTCACGATGTACTCTTCAACACGCCGTGATTTTGTTTTCAAACGAGTTGCATCATGAAAACATAAGTCTGCAAACACTTTTCTGTCTGCGTCTCTTCAAGAAGTGTTGTGATTTCGTGGTCGTGTGCAAAAAAGTGGGCGGGATTTCATTGTTTGATGATGCAACTCGATTGAAATCACAATAGGAAGCAAAACTCCAATGGAAGCTGCCCCGAATCAGAAGGTTCCCAACTCACTACATATCGATGTTCCGGATAAGAGCCGCCCGCTTTCAGAAAGTTTACGTATCGAAATCAGTATATACATAAAAATTAGCAAAACTGTATTCTTCAGTGAAAAATAAGTACTATTTTGAAAAAAAAATAATAAATTCTCACAAACTGAACGAGTGGAGTTGCTGACTTCCACTTTGAAATGGTTCTGATACGAGACAGTTCTGATTCGGGGTAGCCTCAGCAAATGTGGTCAGAGATTCACAGGAAGTCAACAAAATGGACTGCCTGATCCACAGAGCCACAGGCTCAAAAGAAATAATGGTTTTTTTGGAATCTAGATTTAAAATCCATTCGGCAGATTCAAGAGTACGTCGGGAGAGGTTATCTAATCACGGAGTATCGGACATCTGCCATACTAGACGGAACAAGATCAACCGGCCAAAAACAAGAAGAATCGACTACACACGGCGTGCTAGAACCTACGTAAAGGAATTCGCGCCTATTCGCATGTGCCTGTGTCTCGACAGTGGCATTCTGCCAAGTCTAGAAAAAAGTGTGCAAAAATGGAGACACAGATTCGCGAGAATTGGCGCTCGAAAATTTGTTCTCAAAAAAGTTTTATGAAACGTAGTCCCGAACACGCCGTGCTACAGATTGTCCACGTTCAACTGCAGATCGGTTGCCACCGATGACTGACTCGCAGAGCCGCTGTAAGAGACGAAGAAGATCAAGTAGGACATTATCGGACTATCGGAAACGAAGAGAGCATCCAAATAACACATGATGAACGGACCGGAGTTTTCTTGTTAGGAAAACGGAACACCATTTCCGCGACTGGAGAGTTTCGCTTTATTGTCAAAATCATCCTCCTGTGGAAGATTTAATAAGTCACATTTCTCGACCACATGATCCCCTAATTGACTTTTCAAGCAGACCGGCGAGTAAGCTGCACCGTCTTTCAAGTGTACGCTCCAGTCCCGGCTCTTATGTAGGTGTTAGCTGTTCACAAATGGAAGCGATCATCGTCTTCTTGGTCGACTCCTGCTCTTAAACACCAACATCTCAAGATTTTGAGCAGGTCAAACGGAGGAAACCGCCGAAACGAGTATTGGATCGGACCACAATCATCTTGAGTGCTTACATCGATCAGGACTACAGCAACCTAGTCACAATGCTCAGATATCTCAGTAACTTGGCCATCCAACCACGCTTCTAACAGAGTCTCAGAGGCAACTCGGCAACTTCTCTACAAACAACGTTTGATGTACACATCGGACCGCAATTTCATCCAAGCGTCTCGTCATCAAGCAAAATAAGCATGGATGGACCGAACAAGCAACGCAAAGAAACCATGGCAGATAGACGAGTTTGACGCAAAAATGAATTAACTTATAGGAGGTCTCGGTGAAGTTGGGGAACTGTTCGCCAACATTTTAGGCATTTAGAACTGTTGAGCAACAATTCGAGGGGTGAACAGTAGTCTTCCCACAGATGGGCGGCTGTTGATCATCATTCCGAGGAATATTTCTTGCGGCAACCGTCGATCAACATAAAATGAACAAAAATAAGCTGCCCAACAAACCCATGGAACTGTTTGGCGACAGTCGGAAAAGTGTGGGGCAAACCTTGGGCAACCGTAGCTCCGCAGGCGGACCACAGTCGACCAGTTTTACCGAGTTATTGTCAGTACGGAGCGCTGCAAACGCGCTCCCTTCGCACAGTGGTGGACGCGGCCACGTTGGCGACGAGAGAGTGCAGAAAATTGAGAGAGCCGTGGCCGATGTTTTGCTCTGATTTCTCTAAACCTCACTCCGAATGCATGTGAAATTCTTTGTTCGATTGGAGCGAGTTATCAGCGTTTTAAACCGAGTATATATATAGCAAATGATAAGCAGAGAAAGATATCGAAAAGAACACTCTTTTCTAAATTTATGGGGATATTCATACTGTAGATTTAAACGGTGCACAATTAAGTATAAGCATAAACTTATTTCTAAACTTCTGTGAATGTCCCCCCAGTCCCAGAGACGGCTTCTGGGAGGGGACGCAGGACATAATGTGATTCTACCCTTGTACACTATGATGAACGGTGTGAAATAAAGACATATAGAGAAATTATAAGACTTTATTGAGGAAAACCAGGAAGTGCGGGGGAAAAACCCTCAATGACGGCACTACAGAATAGTGCACGTCATCTACCTGTGGCTCAGCTGCGCAGAGCGGGCCAAAACAGGGCAACTCGAGGAAAAGCGTGCTCGGATAGAACTTTTCCGCGAGGGAGTCAGAATATCAGAGAATATAGCGGGGTTCGACGACTGACGACGGGGAATCCAGCCTCAGTGCACTGACGGCACCATGAATCCAACCAGACGGCACATCAGCAAATGAAGACGAGACGTGCGAGGAGTGGGTCGAGAGGTCGAAACATCATCGGCGTGGGCAAAAAGGTGACGTGCGGCAGGGGGAACGTGGAAACAGACCAACTGACCAGAGAAATACAATACTGGCCTAAATAATATTAGTGGTGCGCGCATTGCGCACACCGTACCCCCTGTGCGTACACCTCGTGGCAAGACCCCTCTTGCAGTTCGCACTCGCTACAGTAGACGAGTGCGGGGAAATCGATCTACAGAGCGATTTCATAGGAATTTCCGTGGAAATTCCCGTTCATAAAGCAAATGTGGAAATCAGATATATAAACAGATAAACCTAACGGACCAATCTAGTGATTTTTTTCGGAACTTTTCAGCTTTAAAAATCATAAATAGATGGATTTGATTTTGTGGGTTTGGTGAAGCATAAATAGGTGCTTGCTCTAATCTCATTTCTCTCTCTCTCTCTCTCTTTATCTCTGTCACTCTCTCTCTCTCTCCCTGTTTCTTTCCGCGAAAGGTGCGCCACCACAGACACCAAATGCGGAATATCCGCTCTCCTTTCTCAGGCTTCTGTCCTGGTCAATCTGTCTGCCACCTCCCAGCTCAACACACTCTCTCAACGACCAGGTGGGTGGTGGCACATATACAGAGCGGTCAGAGCAAATAATAATAATAATATTAATGCAAAAGCTACGGCAGGAAAGGGTCAATTCGTCCGTTCCTTTTCGCTTTTTGTCTATTTTTTTTGCTTTGCTGCAACATGTGATTCTAATTCCTCTCCGATTTTCTTTTACGACCGGGATTCTCCTTGGATTCATTTCTTTCGGCGCAAAAACGAAAGAGAAATTAGAAAAAAGTTTATAAAACACATCCACGGATTTCTTTTCTTTTTCTCTCCTTTCCTTTTTCTTCAACACTTTTCCCCATTTTCTGCAAGAAAAACGCACTTTTGCTGCAAGCCGTTCGCGTTCCACGTGGAGATTAATGTGTGGTCCAGGGGGATTTTCGTGTGTTTTGGTAGTGTTAAATGAAGAAGGGAAAGCCATGTTTTCAAGCTGTTTGCGTTTTCATCTGCAAGTGTTTTTTTTTTTCTTTCACAAAGTGATTCATCAAGGGGTTTTCACCAGAAATAAGCCAAATAACTTTGACACTGTTTTGACTGATTGTTTTTTTTCTGTTTTTTTTTCTTAACTATTTAAAATTATTTCATGTTGTCTAAAAATATTCCGTTTTTATTTTCCTCTGCTTCAATTTGAAGACTATTTACGTGAGAGTGCATACCGTATTTCCTCTAATATAGGCGCATGCGCTTCTATTTTTTCATTTCTTCACAACTGCCGGGTATTTAGAGGTTTGCACACCAAACTTCGGTTGTCTCATGCCTGCTTGGTCAGGAAGTATTTTGGCGAGTTTGGTGTCCAAACCTCTAAATACCCGGCAGTTATGATTAAATGAAAAAATAGAAGCGCATGCGCCTATATTAGAGGAAATACGGTACACTGTAACATACAAGGAAGCGTTAAAAATATTTTGCCAAGAAATTTTTTCAGCGAAAAATTCGATTTTTCACCAATCAAATTGCAAGCGGAAGTGACGCTCAATTTCGATTAACACGCTCTGAAACTGGGGTGTTTGAAGAAGAAATATTTTTGGCTAAAAAGCGACGAGTTATCACTTGAATATTCAAGCATTTTTGAAGATTTTAAGTTTCCGAAGACTACTATTTTCGAGATAAACAGAACTTCTTACAAAAATTCCGAAATTGGTAAGAAATTGCCTTTCCCGGTTTTTCTTTCTTTTTTTTCAATTGCTTTCGATATTTTCATAGTCGTAAATTCCGACGGAATAAATATAGAAACGAAAAATGGATTCTGATAAATTCTGGACCACGAGACAAAATTTGAACAATAGAGCATGTTTTGAATTGCATTTCCTTTCTCAAGGATGTTCCCAACATGACCCGAATGCCAGAAACTCAATAACACAAGTTTTCGGTGCGACTTATCGTTTATTAGTATAATTTCATGGCTCAAGTTAACCTCAATTTTAGGCCACTTACGTGCGAAATAAAGAAAATTAAATAATATACAAAAATGGCAACAATAAAAGGTGGAAAAGGTGACAAGTGAATATAAAACGAGGGAGGAGCGAACCGAAATTATTTTACGATTTAGGAGATTGAGCGTCGACAGGAGCGTGTGTTCTGCGTCCAGGTGTATGTTTCGGCGCCAAATTCAAATTGCCCAGCGGTTTTCGGGTTGTCGATGGTGCGGCTTGCTTGTGATGATGCCTTTTTTTTTACGATAAAATTGGAATAAAGTGATAGGATTATATATTTTGTAAAGGTCTCGATAGGATATGCTTTTAGTGTCTCCGTATTCGTGACAGAGCGCGATTGCATTATTCCTGAAAATTAACGTCTCAGCTTCGCCAACTTGTTGAATGGGTAAAATGAACGAGTCCCGATTCACCCAATATTTAAAATAACTGAACTGATAATGCTAGTTAATGAAGGAAAAAATACGTCCACTGAGGGAGCTCCCACTTTTTCTAAAACTCTCAGAAGTACATTCTCTCTGACGACTTTTCGTCGTTTCGTTTAAAGCTTTTTAGAATATTCGAAACTCTTCATTCTTCATTTTACCATCAACCTCGATTCCCCAGAGTGTCCCCGATTCTTCCCCATTCATTTTTTCGTGCCGCCTCGCCTTCGCTTCCAATCCCGCGACGACGCCGCCGACGCCGCCAGTCAAACAACTGGTTTTCCCTCAATAATTGTCGTCCTCTTCATCCCTCTCTGCTCACTCTTTTCCATCGACACGCACCTTCCGACACTGTTTCAATTATTTCCACTTTTCCTCTACTAACACCTCCACCTCTTCTTCTACTTCTTCATAAATACTTCACGATTCACTTCAAAAATAGTGCACTTTTTGGAACGGAAACTTGTACTTGGCCTGTTGGAAAGTACTATGCAATGGTACTAGAGATGGGCGGAATTCCGTTTAGAAATTTATATTCTGTTTCCGTTTTCCGGAATCAAAGTTCTTTATTCCACACATTTTTGAAACAAGTGACCGGTCAAGAAAGAGAAGCCTTGTTGAGCTAGAATTTCAGAAAAAGTAATTTTTCGTAGTTCAGTCTCCTGCGAATTACCTTGTTGATAAAGATCCATACAATTTATTCTTCTAATAGCCTCCCACTTGCTACGCCAGTTTCACACTTTCACGTATTTCGCGTTCGTTCCATCCATCCATTGCCTCATTTCACTTTGCGGCCGCTTTGTTTGTGTGAATTATCGGAGAAACAATAGAGATTTATTGTCTTCTTTTCCTTCTTCTTCTTCTTTTTCCAAGTTGCCACCCCGTCGTAGATCCAGGCTGCCTGATTGGCGCATCGCGTATTCCCAGATCCTCATAATTCCTAGACGCATTCATCGAGAATGTTGTTATTTATGGGATTTTCTGTTGTCTTTTTTTGTGTTTTCCATGTGAAGATCCATTAAGTAACGCAAGATTTTCTGTAAGACATGTTTCGATCAAATTTGGATGTCTCCTTAAGGTCGAGCTAAAACATTGTGAAAAACTTTTCAGGAGATTTCTAAACTTCTCAAGAAATTTTTGGCGAATAGCCGTTGAAAAAAGCCTAGTAGCCATTGAATCGGGCCGTGTGCCATATATTTGGCGAATTCGATGGCTTTTCCCTTCAACTTTTTCATACCGCGTCCAAAGTTCCGAAAAAATTCCCAGAAATAATAGGCGATCACAGTTAAAAGCGACGCTAATTCTTTCTTTGCTGCGAGACCTTTTATGATTAAATTTAAATTTTCAAATATAAAAAAAAACATTGAGCAATTGCAGGAAAATTCAAGTTAAAACATAGAAGGTCTCGCAGCGAAGCAAATACGGTTACGCCGGTTTCAACTGTGCGCGCCTGTTATTTCTGGGAAATTGACATTAATAGGGGGTTCTCAGAGACGTTTTAACGCGTATTTGACGGGCAATGGCAGCTATGTGGCTGATAGCCATGAAAACGGTTTATAACCATTAAAAAAGCTATTAGCCATCGCATTTAGGGCGTTCGCCAAATGAAAAATGGTTTATAGCCATCGAATTCGGATCGTGCGCCAAACGCTTATGGCACACGGCCCTATTTGATGGCTATTAGACTTTTTCGATGGCTTTTATCTAAGCATTTCCTGAGTTAATTCTAAAAAAAATGCCCGTCCCCTGCTGGAATTAACTCATCCAACTCCACCAGGTGTTATTGTTATTAATTTTTTTCTCACGCAGTATTTTGCTTTTTCAATTCGACAAAATAACACTCACACACTCACAAAAAAGAGCACGAGGCACTCCTGGAATATTCGGTTTCCATTTGCTCCCCCTAAATTTTTGTTATTCCGCACTGCGAAAAGGTGGTGTAGAAACGCCTCGTTTCACATGCTCGCGTTTTGAATTTTCATGAAAATTTAATGAGTTTGTGGCGTTAAAAAGGAAGAAATAAGAAGGAAAAGATGGAGGAAAAGTGCGTGGCTTTCTAGGCAAGCTCCAGTTCTAGGTGACTCTAGAGAATTCGGTTTGTGTATTCTTGCACTTGGTACTTTTGCCAAACTTGGTATAAAGGTTTATTAAAAATTGGTGGTGACGCAGAGTAAGCACTGATATTTGTCAGTATGTGTGAGATTTCGTGTCACCAGTGTTTTCTGAGCTCCTAATCGACCGATTTTCACCAATCTTGGCAAAGTTTGGTGCCAATCGGAGAAATTTAAATGGTAGCTTACTGGCATCAGGATTTTTCCAATTGCACCGGCGAATGCCGCCGAAGTTGTAAAGTATTGTCGTGAATTCAAAAGTAGAGTAAAACGCGGATAAGGCGAGTCATTCTTGTTGACCTACAACAATAGAAATGTAGTAAAAAGTTGAAAAATAATTGCGCAACGACAGAATTGAAACCGCCAGTTTTTTCATGAGCTATTCTTTAAATTCCAAAATGTATTTAAAAATGTATTTGACCAAATTTTTACGGGGTCTATGGCACTATAAACAATCTGTGAACGGTTTCAGGAATAAGGAAATTACTATTTTCCATTTGATACTCTATTTACTTTCTTATTCACCCCAAAATTTTCAGGAATACGACCTCTTATCTCAATAAAAGTTTCCGAGAAAAATGATAGCAAAATTGGAATTTTAAAATTGTCTATTTTAGTAAACGTCAGTCCATAACTACAGTAGAACCTTTGGGAAACTTCATCAAGCAGTTTTTCATTATTCTAGATACTTGGATATTACCGTAAAAGCTCTAATGGTATTGCACCTTCCACGCCTCCCCCGTGTCAAAAAAAACATACGAAAAATTCTATTTGTGATAAATATGTATTTTGAGATCGAATGTTCAAGAATTTTCGCTTACTAAAACAATTTTTCGTTTTTCCAGTACCGTAGGATTTATTAAAAATGATTTCCGAAAAGCTTCAACCTGTTCCCACGCCTCCCCCGTCGTCCAATGCGCCACCAAGTTCGTCGGATAATGAAATTATTTTTTCACTCGAAAATTTACTTTTTTGAGAAATTCGAATCATTATCTGATTATTCCGGATGACATCATCATTTTAATCTAAAAACGAGGCTTTTTTGTCAGAAAATGACCGAGCCTTAGGGTTTTAAAAATGCGCCAGGTAGAAACAATTTTGGAAGGCTGGGGTGCCGTGCCTCCAATTAAAAGTTTACCTACATTAGTGGTGCGATCAGCGTATCATACACGCTTTTTCGAAAATCTCGAACTCGGAAAATCACTTTGGAACCAGGAACCAGAAAAGACTTATTAGGAAAGACAGTTCTAAACAGCTCAACAGTTACGAGAATAAGCGGCGAAGCCTTCAATAGAAGTGCACCCGAACAATAGTGTTGCTTGCGGAAATGTTTTCACTTCAAAAACGCAATTTCATTTATTTACAAAGAAAACAAAACACCCATATGCCCTTTTCTGAGGACCCCTCCCCCCTCCATTCATTATTCTTGGAGCGAATTCTCCCATTCATCTCACCGTTAATCGTACGCCACCTATATAATTGCCTCGTGGACCTTCTTCCTTCTCACTTCTGACCTTCATCTCATACAGTAATCTGTATGTGTGTCTGCGCCTCTCCCTCCCTCTCTATCTTGCCCTATTCATTGCGGTTTCCCATTTGATTTTGGTCCAGCCCGCCCAATGCCAAGTACCACTTTTTGTTGTATGTGTGGCTGTGTTTTCTATATGTTTTGAGGTCGTTGAATGCATATTTTATCCTCCTAAATATCTCAAGAGTACAGTTTTATGCTCGCGGCTCCCATCTCCGGCTTCAATCGTTTTTATTTCCGGTCGGAAAGTGTGTCTGTGTGTGTGAAGAGATGAAGCGAGGAGGTGGGTGTTTAATAAACAAACCGAATTGTGAGAAGCGCTGCAATTGAGCGGATAGATGGGAAAACCAGAAACAAACAGCTAGGCACAGCTAGTGAGCCGGTATACATATTGTCGGCTCGCCATAATGGTCAAACGCGCTCCGCTGAACTCAACGCTATGCGATTTTCATTTTGGTTTCCAAATTATTTCATTTCACGTTGAATTTATGCGTGAAATTAAATAATTTGGAAACCAAAATGAAAATCGCATACCGTTGAGTTCAGCAGAGCGCGTTTTACCATTTTGGCAGGCAGACAATACACATTTTATTGAGGTGCTGCTAAATATGGAGCAGTTACATACCTTTTATATAACTTCCTTGTTGTTGGCAGGAAATGCATATTTAATTCACTTTGTTTTTTTTTTGTTTTCTTCTCTCAAAATTGTAGCTTAAAGGTTCAAAACTTATGTAAAGTTGGATAAGCAAGTGCGCTCTTGATAATAATTTATCTCTTCCTGCCACGTCATTTTAATCAAAGTAGAGCGCACTTTGTAGGGCAGACTCCAATAGACTCTGATCTCTTTCAACTCATTTCCCACTTTTCGTCGGCAAAATCCAGTTGGGAGCCACACTGTCTGCGTATCTGCCTTCTTCACACTGCTTCTCGCTACAGTTTGTTTGATTTTGGCGGGAAATCGAAGTGAGAGAGAGGGAGAATGGGAAACTAGAAATGGCTCCGCGAGTTCTCTGCCGTTCAGCTCTTTTTTTTGTTTCTTTTCTTTCCTTTTCTCCCTCTCTCTTTCTCTCTATTTTATTCTTCACAAATAACTTTCAATGGTTGCCATGGAGTCGTCAATATCTCAAAAGGGGTCTCTTTTCACTTGGTTTTGCCTCTTCTTTAATTTATAGCTTTGACTCTTCTTCTTTTTTTTTTCGCAGAACCAAAAACATAATAAAATAAAAGAACATAAAATGGATAGAATGGTGGGGGCGAGGAACAAAAGTCAGTGGGGTGTAATAAAATCGGTGAAAAAAGAAAGAAAAATAAAAATAGGAAGAAGAGGAAGAAGCGATTGAGATAGATTTTATCGACACCATTTCGGATCCATTGCGCAAGAATTGTGTTTTTTCCAAGCTATTATCCTTCTTTTTCCTTCTTTTTTCGTGTTTTATTGACGTTTAAACTGAATTTCTAGCCAATGAGTCAGCAAGTTTGCTCTATTGCTAATATTTTGGTCAAGTCTTGATTTCATCGAAAACAAAGTTAATTGAGCATGTTTTTTGGGAAATATTATCTAATTTCATTTTACGTTGTTTATTAATCACATTTAGGATTAACAAATTCAAATTTCAAAAAAAAATTGTTTTCTTTTTCTGTTTTATTGTTTTTTATCGTTAATGGCCGTTTCGCAGAGACTAACTTTCTGCGAAACCTGTTCCATAAAACCGCAAAATTCAAATATCTAGCATTTTTTAAACATCTCGCAGCATTTTTAACGACTCTCGGACCAAAAAAACTATAAAAAAAATCGAGAAAAAAAACTTTGAAACAAAACTTTTTTTTCAAATTTTTTAAAAATTGATTTTTTTTGTCTGTTTTTTTTTGTGTTTTATTATACTCGGTATAAAACGCTGATAACTCGCTCCAATCGAACAAAGAATTTTGCATGCATTCGGAGTGAGGTTTAGAGAAATCAGAGCAAAACATCGGCCACGGCTCTCTCAGTTTTCTGCACTCTCTCGTCGCCAACAAGGCCGCGTCCACCACTGTGCGAAGGGAGCGCGTTTGCAGCGCTCTGTACTGAGAATACATAGATTACAAACCCAATTTCCGATTCTTATGCGTCAGCATGTTAGCTTTATTTCTATCGCTTTGCCCAAGTCTTGATTCCATTAAATACCGACTTTTTACCAAATTTTTTGAAAAATTATTTTGATTATCAAAAATGACTATTAAAATTCCAAACTCTTGGTTGAAAATCAACGATATTCCATAAAAATTATTATCAAAAAATAGCGGAGGAAGACGTTTTGGAGGGATTAAACCATGAATTCTGAAGTAAAGTTTTTCACGTTTTACTTAAACAGTTCCAGAATTTTTTCTGCCAGCATGAGACAGGAGTCAGCAAACGCGCCCGGATGCATAGCTGCAAATTAGTTAATTTTGGTTTTCGTTTGTAAGCGTTTAAAATGGTGCGCTCGTGTGCATTTTCTGACGCTCGGCTCATGTCCTTGTGACCTTGCCAACTCAGGAAATTTGTAGCTAATAGCCCACGGTGTGTTGGATGGAACAATACAATTTAAACTGCGCTGGATTTTTTTCCGAAAAAAAAGTTCTGGGGCTGCATTTAGCTGCGCAGCCACTTTTCTGCGTTAAACTGATACGAGGAGGATACGCAGAGAAGCAGAGTTCGAGGATATTGTTGTGTTTGTAGCAAACTCTCGCCGGAGAGACGCAGACACTCTGCAGAGCGCGTTTCCAATAACGTTCCGAGAGCACGCCGTAGCCATCGAAAACGACAAATAACCATCGAATTCGGGGCGTGCGCCAAAGGCATATAGGATATAGCACATGGCCCGAATCGATGGCTATCAGATAAACATTTCCTGAGAACAAGCCTTTTTCTAGTGGCCTGTTGATTTTCCTTTTCTTTGATTTTGCTCAATTCTAGCCAGACTCTTGCCCGCTACCTTTCCACCAAAAACAGAGCATTTACCGCATCCTCCCATCCGTTCAAGTGTTTTTCCGCTTCTCCCCCAATTTTCTCAACGAAAAAAAATTCCAAAAATGACCGAAACCAGTCAGCAGTAGTAGTCTTTGCACCACTCAATTCTCTTCGTTTTCGTCCAATTCCGATTAGTTTTGTTCGCACATAAATTATAGTATATACCAGGAGAAAAAAACGGCGACGAGAGGCGAAAAATGAATGACTTTTCGCACCCCGACGCATTCATTCTCGACGCGTGAAAAAAACGGCGGAAGATTGAACTATTTTTTTCACTTCTTCTTGCAAAGAAAGGCCGCTGGGTGCAAGTTCTAGGAAGGTCACGAAGAAAAGAATAATTAATTTTTTCATTTTACATTTTTCTATGCGTTATGGACCTGTTTAGGGCAGGAAAAAATTGTTAGGGAAAGAAGCATTGTATTATTTTTAAAACGCGGTCGTGACTTATTTTTTAGTTAAAAAAATGAATAGATCCCATTTTTTGCTTTTTTGTTTCTCTGTTTTTCCCAAAAAGCTTGTCATTCTAATTATTCTTACTTGTTCGCTTTTTTCGTTCACCTAATATTTGTATTTACTTAAGTACCAGTTGCTTTTCCCGCACTTTTTTTTTTACCAATTCCAACACCAAACACCTTTCTTTTTTTGTTGCTGTGTTCCCATTCATACAGTTTTCAATTTTCTTCCCTCTCCCTCTTCCTCCATTCCTCTTTTTTCGTTTTCCTTTCAGCTCCTTTCAGTATCGTCCATTTTTCCAGACACGAACGATCGATTATCATCAAAGCGTACAAAATTGGGTTCCACGAGCAGAGCTGTTGCGACCACGTCATCATGACCGACGTGTATGAGTCGCCCGCCAGAGAGGTACGTTCTGTTTTTTTTAGAAGTGGGGAGGGCGTATTTGATATTTGATATTTGCGTAACAGATTACAACTGATACGGCTTTTCATTTTTCGTCCCCCAATAGTCAGTCGAAAAAAAACATACGAAAAATTCTATTTGTGATAAATACAATTTGTGAAAATGTATGTATTTTGAGATCGAATGTTCAAGAATTTTCGCTTACTAAAACAATTTTTCGTTTTTTAGAATGACACCATCATTTTAAGGTGCTACCTCGGAATAGAACTGACGCGTAATAGAACTGTAGCGAAATAAAACTGCTCGGAATAAAACTGATCGGAATAAAAATGTTTTAAAATAGAAATGCTTCGGAATAAAACTGTAGCGTTTTGGAACTAAATTAGCAATGGAGCGCGATTGCATTGCTTGCTCATTCAAATATTGGACTTTCTCATGCGCGTGCTTTTTTCAACAGTTCTATATTTGAGCTATTCATCAAAAATTGTTTGTTTTGTTGTTTTTTTGAATAAACTTTTATCATTTTTTTCTCGGCCCGCCTTGACGGCCAAGCAATGCAATCGCGCTCCATTGCTAATTTAGTTCCAAAACGCTACAGTTTTATTCCGAACAGTTTTATTCCAAAACAGTTTTATTTTGCTACAGTTCTTTACCGAACAGTTCTGTTCCGAACGGTTCTATTGCTAAGCAAGTTTTATATCGCTGCAGTTCTTTTACACTTCAGTTCTATTCCGAGGTAGCACCCATTTTAATCCAAAAACGAGACCTTTTTGTCAGAAAATGACCGAGCCTTAGGTTTTAAAAATGCGCCAGGTAGAAACAATTTTGGAAGGCTGAGGTGCCGTGGTTCCTGGTTGTTTAATACTGAAAATTAACCAAAACATCGCAACTTTTGAATTTTACGAGTTAATTTCCGAAATTGAATGGTTTCTTTTTGTCGTTCATCATTTTTCTTTCAATTTTTCAAACAGTTCTGGTAAATAGCAGTGATTAATTTTCTTCACTGAGCAGTTACGGATTTTAAATCTACGTTTTACTGAATCCATAGAAAATACACACTTTTAAATAGAAAAGAATACGGTGCTCCGCTTGTAACCTTAAGTGGCACATGATTCAGAATAAAATCAGGTCTCTTTTGACACATTTTCTTCTCGTTTCCAACTCCAAAAGCTCTCCGCAAGTACACATATACCTGTCTCTCCGTCTGACCCTCTCTCACACTCTCTAGCTTTCCGTACAAGTAACCTGAGCCTTGTTCACATAACAACAATGAGGAGGCGAATGTTCGCATTTCGTTTCGTTTCATTCCGTTTGTACTAGCCGAGTGACTCGGATCCTCTATTCCGCGTTCTCTTCTCACTTAATCGGACGTTTTTGTATACATAATTTGAAAAGTATTTAGTGCAGGAGGACAGCAAAAAAAGGCGTTGAGTGAGTGAAAATGCCCTCAATCCTCCTTCCGTCCACTTCTTTCTGTATATCCATAAATGACCATTTTCTTGAGAGGTCTTCACATAAACAGACACAACAAAAGCAGTCAACCATCATCCATACATTCGCAGACCTCTTTTTCTTTTATTTTTTGGTTTTTCGTTTTTTCGGTCACTTTGTGTATATGTGTGCGCGTTGACTAATGACCATAGACCTCGTTTGGAAGGAACATTTTAGGACTGAACTGTACCGGTTTCATATTCTTTGGCTTCATACTGTTTTCCAGGTACATTGAAATTTTGTGAGCAACAATTGAGTAGCCTTGCTTCTCTAATCTACCGTAACTTTTTTGTTATTCATCATTAAAAAATAATTAAAAAGAACACGTGTGAATAATATACTTTAATTTTCGACCTTTTCGGGTCGTTTTCCCTTTCCAAATGACCCAATAAATCTGTGCTTAATCACTCGCTTATCACTCTTTTATGGGCGTGGTAGTTCTCGCCGTTAAGCTTTTCGGGCACGAATCGATTGAAAAAGACGAGAGAAAAAAATGATGAAGAAGGCGTAGAAAACAAGTGAACACTGTCATAAAAAACCGGATTCCGTCTCTCATTTCGCAATTCTTTCGCTTCCTTTTTCCTCTTTCCTTCTTTCTGTTTTTTACACCGGCGTCAAGCCTGACCGACGACAGCAACTGAAAAAAGATAAGAGAGAAATAAAGAAAACGGTTTCAAAGTTGATAACACTTTACATTTTCACCTCCTCTCTCTCTCTCGCAGTCTACAGTTCATTTTGCCGCGTTTCTACTCCATCTTCAACTATTATTGATTTTCTTTCGTCTTCTTCATTCCAATGACGACTGAATTCGTGTCCGAAGAAGAGTCCAAGTATGCGGTAAGTGTGTTTGGATAGGGCAAATAAATATGTGAGGTTGACATTGAGCTGGAGTCACATTTGTGGTTACCAGTTGGTCTAAAACGTAGGCGTAAATATCTGGGAAGAATCCAAAAGTTTGGTGAAAAATTTTTTAGTTTTTAAAGGTCTCACTTGTAAAATTAATAGATTGTTTCGGGTATTCTTAAATTTTTATTATTTTCTTGATCTTGATAATTTTATTTTCAAGCTGTTAATTAACTCAGAATTCGTGCACTTTTTCACGAGACTGAAAACCATGAAAAACAAAAAATAATGACATGTTATTTATCAATATACATAGTTTTTGGGTATAATGAGAACGTAAGCGAGGGAAAATCACCTGAACTAGTACATAAATAATTTTAAGTTTATATTTCTCAGAAATGTCATCATGTTTTGAGCAATTTTAGACGAAGTTTTCACAAGGCCACGTAGATCACATAACTTTAGGCAACATTTATGTATATCCGTTTGAATGGTACCAATAAAATGATTTTCTTCCTTTTTGCTGATTTATCGTGCACCAGTCTATCGTGTTCGAACCGCTCTGTCATTTCGAAAGCCACATATAAACCTTGTAGAGTTCTAAAATATTCTAAAAGTGTGTGAAAGAATTTGTAAAAGTTAAAGCCTTTTAAAGGAGGTGCAAAAATTTCGGGTAAACTGTTTTAAAATATTTTATTTTTTGAAATTTCAGTAAAAAAATTAAAAGGCTTTCAAAAACAGTACACGAAGTGTGGCCGCTCGCCTTGTGGAGAAAAAGGAATTTTCTAGAATCGCGGAATCCGCTTTTCTAGGTCTTTGGCCACACCTCGTGTACTCCTTTTGGAAATCTTCTAATTGTTTTTTTGCTTAAAATTCTCAAAAATTCAGAGAATTTTTTGGATTATTTAAATTTTACAAGCCTGGCTGCATCAAAAGCTACTTTTGATTTCTTTTCATTTCTAAAAATGTTTTTTCTTCACTTTCTTTAAAATTTATTTTTCATTTATTTCTTGCGTGTGCCCTGTGGCGCAGATGGTTAAGCGCTTGCATTTCAAACAAACGACGCAGGTTCGAGTTTTTGTGTTGGTCTCGGGCGCTCATTTCGCTTCCGCCATGCAGTTTGGAAACAGACACACCAAGAAACTCACTATCAGTTACAGACCCAAACGGAATTTTATATATAAGGATGATATTCCAAAATTTTGGAACCTTCTTCAAATACACTTTTTCTAGGCTCTGTGGTAATTATTTTAAACAAATTCAGAGCCCAGAAAAAAGTCTGGAAAAAGTGCATTTCAACTAGTTTTAACAAATTCTTTTTACGCACGCTTAAAGATTTTTTTGTAACTATTACTATTATGTTTGCGACATTAAAAGGCAAGTCTGCATTCACCGTTCTTTCTGCGTCTCTTCAAATATCACTGTGTTCGCGTGGTCGCGCACAAATAAGTGGGCGGAGTTTCTCGTTCTCATGTCGCAAATCGATTGAAAACACAATACCCGTGATTTATGCGGAATTGGGAGCAAGGTTGATGCGGTATTTATTAGCTTTCATTGCCCGGCACCAGGAGGCTTTAAAAATAACGTCGGGAAAATAGAGTAAGTTACGGTAACCTGCATCTGCGGACACAATAACCATTCTCCTCAATTTTTTCAAACCCTCCTTTACGATACACATATTTCCCTCTCTGTCTCATTTTCCTCTCGGATGAGTCACAAATGGTTCATCCATTCTTCATCCACCTCTGAAAGCAGAGTCGTTTGTTTGTTTGCCTGTATGCTTCTGCGTCTCTCGTTCATGTTCCTACCTCAAGCTTTTCCACTCCAAAACCGTATCCCAATATACTTGTCCATTCTCTCACTCTCCCTATTCACTTGTTCAAATGTGTTCCAGTGGCTAATTATAATAATAATATTCAGATTGAAAGTGAAATCACTCTTCTCTTTCTCTTATTTGCCACCTTTTCTTTCTTTTGTTCAACATTTTCTTTTTTTGACAAACTTGTCGACCTTTTCTCTTTTCATATATGGTTCTTCCGCCATGTAATTTTCACGTCAATGCTATGAGTCACGTGCAAAATGGAAGAACAGTGAGCAAATATTTATTTTTCAGAAATATTTTTCAAAAAATTTTCACAAAAATGGGAGGGTTTTGACTCGCTAACAAGCAGAAATATCAAATTGGAAGTTTGATTCCATGAGCGAGTTTTTACTGATTTTTCGAGAATTTAGTTTTCTATTGCTAAATATTTTGGAAATTCCAATTATTTCATCATTTGGTAAATAGGTCCGGTTATCATTCAATTAGAACGATATCCATCCTCACGCAACATTAAATGTATGATGTATTTACATGCTACACTTTTTTGGCCGCCGCGCCGTCATTCACTCCAAACATGCAATAGTGTTATTGTGCTCTTCCGGATAGAGTGTGCGGCGCGCGGAACCCAACGACAAATACGTCTTTCCGGACAGGCGGAACGAACGCGTCATTCCTTTTCCGCGCTCTCGTCACTCGATATCGCTAGCGGCGCCGCGCCGAGTGGTCATTTCGCATTTGTGCTGTCTATATATTTTGTCGCCTTATTTTCGCTCTGTGTTCGTTCGTTCCACTATTGCTATAGAAACGCACGCCGGCTGAATGCTCCAATTATACGAGGTAGGCGTTTCGTTTTCGGTGTTCAGTTAGTATGGGATTATGTTCAGCCTGATTTCATTCATTCTATCCCCTGACATGATCTACATGATCCGTTAGGGCCCAGTTACGTCAAAGAGTTTTTCCCAACAGTTTTTTAATTTGGACTGATTTAGGCCCTTTGCCGAGCCTAAGTTAGGCTTGTAGGGTCTGGCGGGGCCGGCAAAGCGTCGGCTGCTATACTTCAAATTCCACCGACACACGGCACCCCAGCCTTCCAAAATTGTTTCTACCTGGCGCATTTTTAAAACCCTAAGGCTCGGTCATTCTTTGACAAAAAGGCCTCGTTTTTGGATTAAAATGATGGTGTCATCCTGAATAATCAGATAATGATTCGAATTTCTCAAAAAAGTTTGTGTGTTCCGACAGTCCACCATTTTTCGAGTGAACAAAACTCATTACTCAATCACGGTGAAATGCGGTGGATGCATAGTGTCCGTATTTGAAACACAACACTCTATAATAACTTTTTTATTTCTTCCTTGCATTAAGCTGTTTGTGACTAAATTAGTAAAACGTGTGAACTTTAATCAAATAACGCGGTTTTTTCCTGATTTCACCAAATGATTCAAACATGGACACTATGTATATTCATCCACACTTCACCTGTGATAGCGACCGGCAGAACCCGTGAAATGTCGTTTTTGCAGTCCGATGGCTGATTTTTTCACCCAATTTTCCAGACAAGCGGGTCGCTCGCTGTTCGCGTTTTCTCCGATGACTCACATCAGTTTTATTTTCTTTTCGCCCCCGGAAACTCATTTGTCGCCCGATTGTCTGCGTCTCTTGTCTCCTCCATTTTTATCACTGATGCTCTTGCTCAGGTGGTCTTTATGTGTCATAAAGAAGAACGACTTGTCATTTTACGTTTCGACAAGAAACATGACGTTTTCTTTTTTTTTTGCTTTTTCGTGTGAGTCGCTACGCAACGAACATCACGTGCGTCACATTCCTCGGCTTCTCCTATGCTTTTCTTGGTCTCACTCTCTTTACGTCTAATCCGTTTTCACGTCGCCATAGGAACTGAAAATGTGAAATAGGAAGGGGAACGAGGAGACGTAGAGGTTCGGTCTCTTTCGCAATTCAATCCGATCTCTCCAATCCCTCCCATTTTTGCTGCTTGGTTGCTCTTCCTCTCTTTCTCTCTCTCTCTCTCTCTCTCTCTCTCTCTCTGTCGCTTTCATAGTCAGTTATTCACCTGTTTGAGCTTGAGCTATCAAAATTGACGAATATCAAACGGAGCATTATCTGATTGATGTAAGTGGAAATACGGATAAGCAGACTGTTCTCTAAACCTTAAAATTCACGGGTTCGAAAAATGAAAAACTTTGAAATTTGAGCGTGGAATGTGCTCACGAGCGAAATTCAGTCACGATGCTCCGATGTTCCGCAGATTTTCAATGAGGGACATCGAAGCGTCGTAACTGAATTTCCCTCGTAAGCATCTAGAGGCGTAAACTTAAAATAATGAGTCTCCTAGTTTTGTTTTTCAGATCAAAGTTCCTTTTCAGCCCATCTATTTTTTTGTTATTATCTCTAAATCAATATAGACATAATCCCCATCGGTTTAGACCAGATTTCCCCCGATTTGTTCACTACTGAACAAGTACTTGTCATCTATTCACTATCCCCCTCCCCCCCATTTTTTTTTCGCTCCCACCCATTTTCTAACAATAGTTCCTGGACTCAGGAAGTGAGCACAATTTGAGCAGCTGCGTGCCATGCCAGCAACTTGACTTCCGGCCACGAGCACTTCACTAACCACCTTACTTTACTTTTCCGGACATTTTGAACCAGAGCTGTAAATTATCCGGACCAAAAATCGTGGGCCTTTCGGACAACTTTTGTCGCGTCTTTTGGAGTGTCGTAACAACAATTCGACCTCTTCCCGTTCATGTTATCAAGATCTCATATAGCCCAGGGGTAGGGGCGACTGTTTTTTTCTCCAAATGCTTTCTTGCCACGCGCTGCTGTTGCGTCGCGTGGCAGCGCTGTCTTTCGACTGCGTCTCGTTGCTTTAACGATTTCTGAAATTGGCACAGCCCCAAGCATGTTTAGCTCTGGTTCGAACCAAAATTGAAAGAGGAAGAAAAAGAGTGGAAAGGAAGCGAACGATAGAAAACGGGAAAACGAGAAAAATGCTAATTTGATACGGTGCCCCTCAAAGTCATTCCAATTCTCGAATGGTCAATCACTAGATATTTGCAATTTAATTGCATTTATTCGTTCAGTCATTCAGTCATTCCCCCTCCTCTTCTACATACATAAATACTTGTTTTTTTTAAAGGTTTCCCAGCTAAACCGCATTCCCGATCCCATTGTGACCATACGATCTCATCTTCTTATTTTTTTTTCCAGGACTCGCCTATGCGATTACAAGGCAGCTCGGCGAGCAGCGCGTCGGTCGCCTCCAGGTTGTACGGCACTCGGTCTCGACGCGATTCTCTCGGCGGAAGCTCGTCGGAAAGCGATTTGATCGCGTTCGGCGGCGATCAGGACGCGTTGAGCGATTTCAGTTCACAGGTGAGCTTTCAAAGGTCAATGAATTTTGAGAAATGGTTTTCATTTCTTGTTTCATTTTTTCTGTCAAGATGGAATTTTTTATTGGAGAAGGACAATTTACTGTAATTGCTTTGTTTTTCAAATCTCTAGTTTTTTTTCTAGTTTCTTTACACGGATCGTCAGGCCTCCTCTAATCCCACAAGCTCCTCCCACTTTCTCATGTTTTTTTTCAAAGGTTTTGAGAAGAAGAAGTGACTAAAATAAATGCCTAAAACTATTTGGTATTGCACCCAAATTTGAGTTTAAAAAAACGCTTTGAATCTTTTTTTAAAAATTTTGGTTTATGGGATCAGATTACGGTATCCAGAGAGCCCGCACTTATTCCCCACGTTCTGATATTTCGGGGAAAATTGTGAAACGAAAACACTCTTTTTTCTTCTGCTATTTCTTCATTTTTTTTTTGAGATAAAAAATTGATTTCATTAACCGCGAAGTATCGCAATAGTGTCTAAGTTAGAATATCTCGTTTCTATCACGTATTTGTCATGAAGTGACACTTTATGTTTAAAAATGAAAACAAAATGGTAATACTTTTTCTCACGATTCACCACACGAACGGCAAACACATAATAAACGAAAACAAAAAATTGAAGACGTATCTCCAATTTTTCCAGATGAATCAGCTCAACTCATTCACAAAACGCTACTCGGAGCTCGAGGAGCGCAACATGTCCCTGTCCGATGAGCGCACCCGATTGAAAACCGAAAACTCGGTGCTCAAAGAACGAATGCACAATCTGGAAGAGCAGCTCACGGACAATGAAGATCGTTTTAAACAACTATTGAACGATGAGAAAACACGTGGAAACGAGTTGATTTCACGACTGAAAAGGGAAAAAGAGCTGGAGACTGAAAGTTGGAATCTGAAATATCAGATGCTTGAAAAAGACTTGACTTCTGCGAAAAGAGACATTGAGAGGGCAAACGAAGAGACGAAAAGAGCAAAGAATGATTATGAGAAAATGTCGAACAAATTAGAAGAGGCACAATTGCTGATAGAGGGAATGGAAGAAGAGAGAATCCAGCTGGAGCGGCAATTCAAAAAGTACAAAGAAGAAGCTCAGCAGGATATCGATTCGAGCAGTGAAATGGTTGAAGTGCTCACAATGGAAACCGAAGAGTTGAGGCGGAAATTCGACGGGCCACGCTCTGGAAGCATCTCAGATCATATTGGTGACATGAACGATGAGCTAGAGACGTTGAGAGCCAAAGTGGCAGAGTTGTTGAGTGAGAAAGAAGAAATGTCGGATCAATTGTTGGCCACTTCTGTTGAGAGGGGAAGGTATGTAATTTTGAGAATGGCATAGTTTCTGATTAGTTGTCAACTACATATTTGCAGATCCCTCATCGCAGACACCCCATCGTTAGCAGATGAACTTGCCGGCGGTGACTCTTCGCAGTGGTTGGAAGCTCTTCGTGAGCAAGAGATTTGCAATCAGAAATTGCGAGTGTATATTAATGGCATTCTCATGCGAGTCATTGAGCGACACCCGGAGATCCTTGAGATTGCAGAGGAGGGCGTAAGTTTTTATTTTTGGTTTTTCTGTGCTTTGCATCTAATCGAATCAAACGCTGAAATTTCGAAATTCAACTATTTTCATTTCCAGGACCCGTCTCCAAGTTGACGGTGCGCCGGAGAATCTCAGTCATCGCCGTCAAACTCAACGTCGTCATCTACCGCGCCGGAAGAGTCCACGTCACCAACTCTTTCCGCTCGAATTTCCGCCTATCTTCCCTCCTCTTTCTTGAGATGGGGATGATGATGATGATGACGTCATGTTTACTTGGCAGCACAGTATCTGTGACGTGGCACGTTTTTCTTTTGTTGTATTATTTCCAGAACCCTGTGACTTTCGACCCACCCCTTCAACGCTTTACTTTTTCTCGTTATCAGTATTTCCCTCCACGTGCCACGTCACCAGATCACTCCCCCCGTTTGCGGGTACAAGACCATAATATGTACAGACTGAGATGCCCTCCGACCCCATTTTTTGAACATAAAAAACAACGTTTTTTCTTCCCTGTGATTGATTACTGATATGATATTCAAATTTTTCAAAAACTCACAATTTTTTTTCAATTTTTCCCCAAATGTTGCCCCCCACCCCAACCGTTTCAACCCATTCATTTTGTGATAATTTAGCATTTTAATTCTACCCTGTATTTTTTATAATTTATGCACACAAACATCTTGTCAATTTTCTCTTCTTTTTTGATTAGTAATCATGTTTAGTCCCCTTTTCCTAACAATCGAGCTTTTGTTCATATGTGTGTGAAAAGAGAAAACGAATGAGATATTGAGTGAAAAATGAATAAATTTTCTCGATATCAATGTTGTTAAATTAACCAGAATATTCTCGACAGCATTCGTCGGTACGACACTGGAAATTTTTTTAGTATGCTACCTTTCAAGCCTAACAGACTAGCACCAAACTTCGAGAGCTTTAGGCCCCTCGGGTATCACAAATGTTTCGCTACGTTTGGTGCACATCGGTCTATAAGAAGCTAAGAAAATGCTTCGGGAACAAAACCATACACGGATACAGACAGACATCAGCGCTTAATAATAGTAAAACTTTGTTTTGTCTAATGGGAAGGGATGCTTCTAAGAAATACATATTTTTGGTGGAGGCTTGATAAGTTTCTTGGTAATTTCATCTCAATTTTTTACCGCTAAATTTCTCGGCATTCTTCAGCAAATATGACTAAACGTTTATCGATAAATTCAGCCAATTTTCTTAGTTTCGCACTTAAGGGAAATTTTAAGTGAAAAAATATATTATGTGTTCACGAACGAGGTTTGCAAACGACGCTCCGATGTTCTGCAGTTTACCACTGCGGTCTCGCAGTGAATACTGCGGAACAGTGGAAAAATTGCGGAACATCGGAGCGTCGTTTGCCCACCTCGTTCATGAACACATAATAGTGAATTCGTGGCGGAGTGACAATTTTTTTCACGTTTTTATTCGAAAAAATTAAGAAATAACTGAAGAAATTAAGAGATTTTTCGTCTCCCAGTTTCACGTGAATTGTCACTCCGCCACGAATCCATTATAACAACAAGCCAATTTTTAGGAATTTAATTTTGGGGGTGTGAGGTCAAGAGATTGGTGGATGCCAATTGAAGGCAAAAGATCATGTCCCATCAAAAATTTCCTGCCTTTGGGAATTTCCCCAAAAGATCTTCTGGCTTTATAATCAAAGTGTGAAGTAATTTATTTGTATAATTTCTGAATGAGAGACATTTCGCGATGAGAAATGATCAGTTTCCCACAACTTGTACTCTTCCGGACAAAATATAGTCTTCATTCGAAAATCTGCCATCTCATCGGACTGAAAATTTCAAACTGGAATTGTATTGGTTAATGTCTATTTGTATGTTTCGATTTTAGCTAAATTGTAATCTAAAACAATTGTACTCTAATCAGAATCGGAACGCTTCGGAGTGCATACAAAGCGATTTTCTATATGAAATTAATGAGAATCATTAAAAATTGAATAGATTCACTGAAACATTGTTTCATTTATTATTATTTTTTTTGAACATCAATCATTTAAACTTAAAAAGTGTCGAGAAAAATGATACGATAATGACAGACCAGATTCCGATTGCCGACTTCCGTTTTAGAACCTTTCACTTCCATGCAACCTTGCTACAATCTAAAGAAGAAGTTCTATTCTGACCAAGTTCTACATATTTCATGGTACATCTAAAAAAAAATAGGTGATCACGCGAAACCCGTAGGAATTTCTGAATTTTCTAGGAAAATTGTTTTCATAGTAGACTTTTCTAAAAACTGTTAAATAACCAATAATATTACTGAGTCGCCAGGAAAAGGCAGAAACGTTGCGAAATCACGTGGGTTTCGCCTGGACAGCGTATCGATTTACGATAACTTTTTTCAAACTTACAAAAATTTTCGAATTCGGAACAAGCGAGCGTAAATATATCACATTGTCGCGGTGAGACCCATGCGACGCTTCCACTAGATTTCGCCACATTTCTGTCGGTTCCTGGCGACCAGAGCTAGGATCCATGAGACAGAAAAACGGCATTTTCCTGAAAATACGTTTGTCTGTTTCTCTGTGTCTCTCTTCGCTATTTCCAAATTTCGTTTTCCAGTTTCATGAGTCCGGCCTCAGGCTTGGTCGGAAAACAATTTTGGAAAATCGGGTATCGCGCTTTTTCTCCGTCTTTTTGAAATAAAATAGTATTTTAAACAGAAAAATTCTTCAAATAACGACACAAAACAAATTTGAAAAAATGAAACTCCGTTCAAGACCCATGGCGTGCTGCCCGGAACGTTATTGGCAACGCGCTCCGCTGAGTGTCTGCGTCTCTCCGGCGAAATTTTGCTACAAAAACAACAATATCCTCGAACTCTGCTTGTCTGCGTCTCCTCTTCGTATCAGTTTAACGCAGAAACGCAGCTAAATGCGATCATTTTTAGGCCATAATTTTTTTATTTCGGGAAAAATGCCCGAGCAGTTTAAGTTTTATTTTCCAACGTTCCGTCCAGCACACCGTGACATACAGTCAAAAAATAGAAATTTTCCGATTTTTTTTTTCGTAAAATTTTCCGAAAACGGCCAGAACATTCGAGGACTCACTAAAATCTTAAAAGCAGCGGAGACATTTTCCTTACAAAAAATAGGATATTCGATTTTTTGAAAAGCATTTTTGGAGGAAAAATGGGGTATTCAATTTTCCAACAAAAAAAATTCCGACAAAGCCTGCTCGCGACGTAGTAATATGCAAAGTGCAAACTTCGTTTACTTTCTATTTATTTTTTATTCGTTTCCATCAAAATAGTATTCCCTTTAAAACGATGGAAAAAAGACGAAAAAAGCAAATAAACATCCATATTGTTTGATCCTACTTTTCTTTTTTCTCTCATGCATTCACAATGATCTGAGTCTGCACGCAATTCTTCTTTATCAAGAAACTTTCATTCAACTTCAATTTTAGTTCGTTTTTTTAAGGAAGCTACCTCTTTTTTGTTTGTCTGACTACCGTATTTACTCTATAAAATTGCATACTCTTCTTTTTTTCAAGGCACCCGATATATTCTTCGAAATATCGGGAAAATCATTAAATAAATTGTCTTTAGTTATTTTCTTTGCTTTTATGAAGAATGTAAAAACTTGAAATCCAAGCCGATACAAAGCCATGTGTAGTGTTCTTCTATTGGAGGTGATGTTCTAATAGTGTAAATACTCTAGTTTTATATAAAATGTTCCCTAGTCACTGGCAAGTGAGTTTGTCCGTTTATTTATCTTGAGTAAAGTTTTAAGAATGCTTATTTGGATGTTGAAATAATAAAAATAGACTGGCCTATTATCTAGCACCGTTTTCTATCGGCAAGATGCGGAAATCCTTGTAGGTACAGTATTGGACGAACAGAATTATCTTTTTGATCCAAATCGCGATTTTAAATCGTTATATTTCAATGAGAACGCTTTCTGGTGCCCCGAATCAGAACTGTTCGAATAAGCCTGCAAAACATTGTGACGATGATAAATCTTTCGATAATACAAAAAATGTGGTGAATTGTTTTCCAAGACAAGAACAATTGTGTTTCCAGACTCTCAGACAATTGTTGAAAAGAGCCGGCCTAATCTTCCATTCAAAATATTTTCTTTTTTTCCCACACTTTTCCACCTGGATGTTATCCATTTTCCAGCATCATAATTCACTGATCCTGAAATAATTTTCAAACAAAAGGACAACGACAAAGAGAAAAAATTACGATTAAATTGTCTTCTTTACTACACCAGCTTTGTTTTTTGAAAATCCGTAAGACAACTGCAAGTTATTGTCGGCCCGCCAAAATGGTCAAACGCGCTCCACTGAACTCAATACTACGTGGATTTCATTTTGGTTTCAAATTTTTTCATTTCATGTGTAAATTCAACGTGAAATAAAATAATTTGGAAACCAAAATGAAATCCACGTAGTATTGAGTTCAGTGGAGCGCGTTTGACCGACGTGGCGGGCCGATAATAGTGAATAGGTATTTTTGAGCTCGAGGAAATGAATAGGTATATAATTTCCGTCAAGTATAAACAAATGAGCGTCAGACAAAACAGAGCCAGTGTTTTGACAAAATGAATGGTCTTTGACGTTTTGTCGTGAGCAAAACAAATCCAATTAGAAAATTATAGAGAACAGAAGCTCAAATGCGCCTTTTTCTCGAGCCTTTCTTGTCTTCTAGCTTCTTACCAAAATGAATTAAAATCATTGGTTCAAAGATAAAAAACGTGAAGAGGTTAAAGAAAAGTCGTGTCGTCGTCGTGGCAACGCGATTCCTCCGGCTCGTCGCCCCCCGTGCATTTCAATGGTAATCGTCCGTGAGCAAGCAAACGGCCCGTCAAATCCACACCCTTTTATGGTCCTTTTCCATGCCTTTTGCTCATTGAGCTATTACCAGAAAGTTAGAGAGGAGAAGCCATAAATGCACTTTTCGTTCGCAAGAGTTTTTTTTAGATTTTAGTATAATTTCTATTGGCTCCCCGAAGGAAAATGACGTCCAATCAAACTTGGTGTTGAAACAATTTCAAGTTAACTGCTGCTATATTTTTTCTAAACTTTTTCCGTTCATGCACAAAGCGTGACTAATTTATTGCTTCTGTATGCCGGGCAAAGAAGTTTTTCGGCTTTTGTCGGACGGTCTGGTTAGGCAAAATGACGATTGTAAAACCCGAAAAAAGCCCGACGACCAATAGACAAAACTTAAGGAGCCCCTGATCGACAAACAAATTTGCCCGGAAGAAGAGGATGGTAGAAGTTTCAGACTTCAATACGTCCTCTTCAACTAGCCGTTCAATAAAATTTTTGGATAATAATCTCACGTTTTCACACTTCCCCATTTTTCGATCACGAAGCGATGTGTGAGAATTTTTGAAAAGGAAACTCTAAATTTCTATACGTTTCAATTATTTTCTTCTATGTACTCCTACTAGGTTTGACACAAGTGCAGTGCACTTCTTCACTTAATAAATTAATCAATAACAAATCTTTTTTTCTAAACTGTATCCGTTTTACCTTTACAGGCTACCACGCCAAGCACAAAGAATGCGATATTTGAGCCCAACTGAACCATTGTTATCGAGTTCAACAAATATTTCCAATTGTGACGTAGAGAATTTCATTGTGGGAATATTTTTTCGAATTCTGAGAGTGTGTTGTTAGTTATTTTTAGAACTGTTTCTACGTATCCTATGAGTGCCATGAAATTTTGAGAAACCTAGGTTCGGGTCAACTTTTACTGCTTTTTGGTGGCTGGTTGGCTACGCATTTCACCCGTTGGTCCTTCCTTTCACGCAGTTCTGAATGTATGTAAAAGCTAAATTGTAGGACCTTTTGTTATTAAAGTGTTGATCTTTTGGCCTACATAGAAAATTTTAAAGCAATGTTTTTGTGTTGAGGTTTATTTGAGAAAAAAGCCAAATATTGTGTTTTCAATCGAGTTGCGATGTCAAGAGGTCAAACTCCGCCCACTTTTTTTCACGCGAAAATTAAAAATGCACTAAAATTTAATGTTCGCGTGAAAAAAGTGGGCGGAGTTTGACCTCTTGACGTCGCAACTCGATTGAAAACACAATATGTTTGTATTATTTTTTATAGTTTGATTTTTGATATTTGAATTACTTTTCCTTTTAATGATCATTAACTTAGAGCATGTTGTTTGTGATCATTGCCATTCCGACTATCAGAAGAAGTGAACTAGACGACAGGAATGTGAACACGCTATCATCGACATTATCGTTATTTTTGAAGGTGTATCCCTAATCAACTTTAGAAATTCTAGAAACAATGAACTCAAATTTTTATATTAATTTTCCCATTCTAAATGTGTGGCAAATTTTTTTTTGTATTTTTAAGCCATAAAGAAGGACGGTTTTTTCCCATTCTGTGTAAGGTTCAAACAACTCTGATACTCACCACTTTTCAGGACTGTAGCCAACCCTAAACCTTCCCGATTACCTTCACATGACCAACTTTCATTTCCCGCCATGCTCTCATGTGTCCCTTTTCACCCTCCCGTCGCCCGCACCCTCAATGCTAATTAACCGGAAGCCTTGCTCAATCTCTGCGTCGCTCACACTCCCAACACTCCCTCTCTTGTTATCACCACCCTTTTCGGGCTTTTTCACCAAAACACCTGCCGCATGTGGTCTTCAAGTTTTTCTCCGCATAATTGCTCGACAGGCTTCCGTTTTTCGCACCACACTCAAAATCGTTTTCGTTTTCTTTTTTGCTTTTTCTTTTTTTTTTGAGCGCCACCCGCCTCGCCAATAGCCCACAACTTTATGTGCAACACATTTCTTAAGAATTGTTGAAAGTTACAAAACCATTCAACTCTTTCTTTCTCTCTGCACGAAACGTCTCCATGGATTTCTAGACTTTTTTAAACAAAACAATACGAGTAATCCATTATTCATAACTTTTCTGAGAACAATTCCTTCTTTTTATTCTCCGTTTTCAGAACATTCCTCGCAAAAAATGAAGCCGCCGACGGCGAGAAAAACGGCCACGAAACGACCAACAACTACAATTTCGTATCCAAAAAGTATAGTCGGCGAATACATCATCAACCTCGCTCTACTGCTAAAATCCCTGTAAAACAGTGTTGCACTTGCAAGATTAACTCAAATTATAGTTTTACACTTCTTTTAAACGGAAAATAATGTATCCACGACGAATTGCAGTTAAAATTTGATTTTTCGCTTCAAAATAGATGCTCTACACTGTTGAAAATTGAAAAGTGCGGTAGAGCGAGGCTGATGATGCATTCGCCGACTATAAGTGACTAGATTCAGTAATTCGATTTTTGTGTTTGTGTTTGTGCATGTGCATCGTTATTAAATAAAATAAAATCCAGAACGGTTCGCCAACTACCGTATTTAGTCTATTAGCCCGGCATGTCGTTTTATTATTTACTTTTTGGTTCAAATAACGGGTTTTCTCTTTGGTTAAATTGTGTTTCGACGAGTATGGTGCGTCAATCCATAATTTCACGCAGATGAAAAGTGAATAACAGAACCCATGCCGGGAAATTAAAGTAAAAACGGTATAATTTTCTATCAGGTTATCAGATTACGAACCCGCAAAAGCCACTTAATTCCCAGCCTTTTCAGGAAGTGCATCAGAACTCGAAGAAATTGAAGAAGCGCCGCCCGATCCGAGAGCAAGGAACAGAAGTGACGAAATGTGAGTTTTATGAAACAAAATTTCTTAAATACAAAAACGATTATAGGAGTGTTCATTGCCTGTTACGAGAAATTGATGACAAGAAACTGATAACGTTGATCGGTGGACATCCATCAGCAAGATCCACAGCGCTCATTTTACAGGCTTTGAGACAGGTAAATCAAATATTATTTACAGTCAAAATCAAGTTATTTCAGCAAATGTCCGTTGCCGCACTCGATGAATACGTTCGCGATTCTTTGGAATGGATGGTGGCTCATGATATTTTGATGCTGAAAATGAAGAAAAATGTAGCCACAGTTAATTTATGTATCTTCACAGACGAAATTTCAGAGCCTTTTTGTTCGAGTTCTTCAAGCCGATGGTGTAGATTCTCGAGAGCAAATGGCTCGACTGGTGAACGCAATGGCGAGTTATACGACTGGAAGAAGCTATTTTACAGGTGAGGGATAGAATTCTGGAAGAATTCTCATATTTATTGTGTATAAGTATGGCTTCATTTCTTTGATGGACGTACTTTTTCTTTTTGTCTGGTAACTGGACTTATACACAATCGGCCTTGTGCGCAAGAACTTTGGATAAATAGTAAAAAGACGAGAAGTCATTCAGAATATTTCAGAAGCATCAGTAACTGAAAAAAACTATTAAAGAATA
Source organism: Caenorhabditis japonica (assembly GCA_963572235.1). Taxonomy (NCBI): domain Eukaryota; kingdom Metazoa; phylum Nematoda; class Chromadorea; order Rhabditida; family Rhabditidae; genus Caenorhabditis; species Caenorhabditis japonica. The sequence goes on along the minus strand of OY754343.1, from coordinate 15,383,430 downwards.
TGAATAAAAATAATTCCATAAAAATGATTCGCGAGCTTTACCTCAGTAATGTCTACTTGCCATACTCGATGGCTAATAGCTTGCTGCATCGGCTTATCGCCATTTAGCTGCCTATGTACATCTATGCGTCGATTCCATGAGCATTAGGATCCTGAAAAGTGCCGCAGCATTTAAATGGTTTCCTATTGCTTCAAATTGAGATTTGTGTGCTGACCCGAGTTCGAACTGATACGAATCAGAACTAATTTAAAAAAAAAACCTGTACAAGGTAATGACATCGGGGTCAGACGGAGTTTCTATTTATATATTTTTTGGCCCGAGGGCAGGCGAGTGAGAGACAAATTCATAGTTCCTAATTTATCTAAATTTCCAGTGCACCACAAACAATTTCTACCGTGTCTGATAGCCGTACTCCGTGGCAAACGATTACCGTCCACCACACATGACCAGTTGATTGCATGTGTGCAAAAAATGAGTATACGGTAGGTCTATTATCAATCTCTGAAAGTTCCACCAGGACCCTATCGGAACTTAGGCCATGCAGCGCTAAGCCAACGGCTGAATACGCATTTTCTACTCGGGAACTTGAGAGACGCGAGACGAAATGCGGGAAAGTCCACAGTGCAGGGTTTGTATGCGAGCGGTGGAACTTCCAGAAATGGATAATACCATCGTTCTTGCAAATAAAACACAAAATTTTAGCGCCACGTGTCAAAAGGAGCTGATCCAAAGTGGAATGCTCGAATGGGCGGTGAATCATTTGGATCAAAAGTTGAACAATTACGCGTTTGAATATCTCGCCGCACTTATTGTGAATTTGTCCACAAATGTGAGTGAATGATCTCACAGCTCAAAAACTTCTTCTGTTACAGTCACTGAGCCATCCTTTGATCACACGATTAGCAGATTCAATTGCAAACTCTATTGCAAATTTGGTGGTGCGAATGCCTCATGGGGTGAGTTGCACTGGATGCAAACGATTTTAATTAAAGCGACGCCCCGCCTTCGTATGCTTCTCCTCATTTTACCCCTCATTAGGCGCATCTTTTTGTTTTTTTTTTTCGCTGTTCTCCTTCTTCCTCCTCTCGAGCTTCATTCAGTTTTATATTTTACCGATGTCATTTTATGCGCCTATTTTGAAAATCCGATGAATTTCTAATGCGTCCTTTTTTATTTAATTGAAAACCATCAACTCGATTCGTTGGAGCCTGCTTGGCTCGGCTCTGGGACGTTTCAAAACTTTATTGCACTTTAGCGCTGTTGGCAAAATCTTCGAATTTACAGGTAAAAGAATCGATAACTATGTACTTTTTCCTGGGCCGAATTTGCCATAAGTGCGAACACGGCGACGAAAAGTAGCACTACAGTCTCGAAATTTCCCAGTTTCGAGGTGCCCGGTTTTGAATCGTCCTAGTTTCGAATCGTCCCAGAGCCGCACGGAACGCTTGGGCATCCTATCAGGCTTTAGTCTTCCGCGCTAACCAGCCTCATTAAAAATGAAAGGTGTAACCCAATCCAATTGCATTTCAGCCCTCTTGCTCACTCTACAACACTCTTCTTCTCTCGGCTCTTTCGTGCCCTCGCATACGCCTTCGCGCCAAGGACACCAAGTTGTTGGACGCCATTCGTGTTCGACTCGAGACACGTCGAACGTGTCCGCTTTGCAATTTGCACGTTCCGTTTCTGATCGCAGTGGTGCATCAAGGTGGGTTTCTTTTTTATCAATTGTCGTCCAATCCTCTAGGATGCTCCCTTTGAGTGTTTGCACCAACAAAAAAAAAACAATGAAACCAAAAACCGAATCGAATCTCCTCGTCTACAGTAGCCTCTAATTTATGTATCTGTTTTCTCTTTTCCTTTCTTTTTACGCTTCCGTAATGACCTGTTGTCGGCGGCGGCGCCCGCGCCCTCACTTATTTGTTTTCGCCGTTTTCCCTTCCCTTTTTTCGCCTCATTTTCTTGCACAAATGGAGGTCAGTCGGTCATCGGTATAAACCCCTTGGAGTGAAAAGAGACCAATTGGTTTTCCCTTGCCAACTTGCTTTCTCTTCTCTCTCAGCCTCCGGATGATCACAAACAAAAAAGTGAGGAGCGAGGAGAGGCGAAACGAGGCGAGGCGTGGGTCAGGATGACACTTGGCTGGGACAAACAGATGGACAAACAGACAAGGCTCGATAAGGAAGAAGTTCTGCAATCTGTGGACGCTGTGCACACAACACAATGACCGGACTATTTGATCTGTGCGAAGTGGTGGTCAATCCAAAGGTTGAAAACAAGACACGGAAGTTGAGTTCCCAGTTCCTCGACCAAAGATTTCGGCACCTCCAATGTTGCAGTCGTCCGGCGTTTTTGCACAACACATAGAAACCGCTCTTCTACAGTTGTTGATAAATAAACGCAATGGTTTTCACTTTCGATTGATACAGTCTCATGTTCTGCCCCCATTGGCGCTGTTAACTGATAATAATCGCCCAAAAACTGCCCCGTGTTCCGAAATTTTTTCAATTTCGATTCCATTCGATTGCCCGCTTTCGATGCCTCCTCAACGTTTCTCCTCAGCTCCTCTGTTTTTTTCTCAAAAATAAGAACCGGTTGGCCAATCACCTCGTTCTTCTACAGTATCTCATTCCTCGTCCTCTCCAAGTATCCATGATTCCAATAGTCTCTGACCGTTCGGAGGAAAAATATTTGCTGCTTTTGTGGTTGAGTTGGGCGCCAACCGTTTTCAAGGTTTTCAAAAGATTACACGATTTTTGGAGTGTGTTAGAGAATAAGAAAAGATCGATACATTTATTTTTATTTTTGTGGAGAGAGACGAATAGTGTTCAATGTGTTCGAAGCGAGCGAGAAGAAGAAGAGTCGAAGACGAAAGAGCACGGCTAGGCGAGAGACGCAACAAAGACGGGGACGCAGCGCCCACCAGTCAAAACACGTCGTGCCATTCGTTCGTTCCTTCGTCCCCATTGGCTTCTTCTCACCAATTTTGTCATTTCATTCCCTCTCTCTCACCCTATTTCCTAGAAGACAGAGAGTGTGTTGAACCGAGTGAACCAGACAACTGTCAAATTTGAATTTTCCTTGAAGCTCAATTCGAATTGATTGGAATCGACATGTGCATTAAATATGTACAAAACCAAAGGTCTAATATTATATTACTTTTAACTCTTCTTTCTTTCACGCCAATTCGCATTTTTGAGTATGGCACTGATAACGCAAGGAGGAGGAGCTGGCGCCAAGGGTCGCCCATTTCGAAATTGTAATCGAGCAGAGGGGTGTAGTTCTTTCTACTATTATGTAGAATTTTCTGGAAAGTTGAATACTGTTATTCACTTTCAGCTTTTATTTCTGATTTATTCATTTTGTGCTGCAGACAAATGTTTCCGAAAGGAAGCATTATAATAGATTCGTGACGAAGTGAAATTTAACGTGAAACTGGGAGACGAAAAATCTCTTCATTTCTTCAGCTATTGTCGGCCCGCTAAAATGGTCAAACGCGCTCCGCTGAACTCAGCGCTATGCGATTTTCATTTTGGAAACCAAAATAAAATCCACGTAGTACTGAGTTCAGCGGAGCGCGTTTGACCGACGTGGCGGGACGACAATATTTATTCATTTTTTTTTTTTGAATAAAAACGTGAAAAAATTGTCACTCCGCCACGAATCCATTATAAAGCAGAAATGCAGAGCAATGAATTTAGATAACTACGGCCGGCCGTCATTCATGGTAGGTAGGCAGAAAACAATTTCCCGAGAAATGGTTTTCCTTTAAAGTTTCCCCTAGACCGAATCCATAAACAGGAAAACGGTAGGAAAACAAAACCGTTTCCAATTTCGAACAATGCTAATTTTCGTGTGATGAGATGGATGAGAGACGCAGAGAATCGTTTTTCTTGAAAATGTTTCTCCAGTTTCATGGATTAGGCCATATGTTTAGATAAATCTACATCAGCCCTTCAGTTACCCAGTTACCATCGCTTACGTCCAATTCTCCCTTTCATTTCCCATTCTCTGGTCCTCCCGGACGAATTTTCGAAATGTAGTACCAGCCGGTGCAAGCAATAGCTGCGGACACACTAGGGACAATCAAAATTGCACGACCTCTTCCTCTCCTACTGCTTCGTTTTCCTTCCGCGCCTGCCCGCCCGTCCGCCCTCGGTCAGAGAAGCGGCGAGAGAGCGTGGGGCGCCGCATAGACGCAGAGTCGGCGCGTGTGGTATGTCTGTGTCTCTTCGCGACGCCACACTGTCTCGTTCGGTGCGCGCGCGCGGACGCCAAGCGGTGGTGGTGCCAGCCTCGCGGAGAGGGTTGCAGGGCGCGGCGCTCGTGCCGCTCCGTGCTCGCGCGCGCGCACGCCGCGAAGAAGAGAGCGAAAGGGACTGGCCAGAGGGCTGTGCAGCAAAAAAGAATAACGACACAGTCGAGTGACCCAGTCCGACTTTACTTTCTTTCTTTCTATCCGCGCCTCTCCGCCTCCTCCCGTGTGTCAACGTCCCGCTTCCCGCCCATCCCAGAGTGAGACCTCCACTATTCACTTGTCATCCTAGCGGTTCGTCCGTCGGTCACTTCACTTCTACTTTCCCTTGTTTTTTTCTTTCTTTATTCCATTCATTCAGTCTACAGTAGACTTTGATTCGGTTGGTTGGTTTCAGAATTGCTCACGTCCTGTTCCCTGAGACCTCAAGTGTGAAAATATCTGATATCTCACACCTGGGCTCTCCGGGTACCAGGACGGTACTATAGAGCAAAGGTGCATTTGGTTTTGAGTGAAATCCCAGAAGAATAGGTACTGGGAGTTGTCAGGGGAGTAAACGGAGCATTTTGCAGAAGTCGAATACAACAGAGTTCCATTGACGCCGACTGATGGAGAGGCTGATAAGGTGAGATCAGGATTGCAAGTAAATCTATATACGTTCGCTATGAAAAGTTTGTTCTTCGGAATTTTTCAAGCTATTTATTGTCGACCCGCCACGACAGCAAACGCGCTCCGTTGAATTTAGTGTTTCGTGATTTTTATTTTGGTTTCCAAATCATTTCAGTTAAAGTTGAATTTATGCGTGACCCGAAATAATGTGGCGACGAAAATGAAAATCACCAAGTACTAAGTTTCGTGGAGCGAACTTGCTTTCTTCACGGGCTGACAATATACGCGAAGTGAAATAATTTTGATACCAAAATGAAAACCACGAAGTATTCAATCCAGCAGAGCGCATTTGACGGTCATGTCGGGTAAAATTTAGAAACATATGGCCAATAGCCAACCAGGTGGAATGTAGCAAACAAACCATATTTTTTATACCATGACTCAGCTTGTGCTAAACTCCATCTTTCCAACTTGTGGAACTGATAAAAATATCAGCATGAAATTTTCAAAACAAATCAAATATTTCCAGGCTGGAAACTCTTGCGAAAGAGAAATTGATTCTCTTGACCCTCTACGGCCCTCCACAAATGAACTCAGCGGAGCTCGACTGCTCATTAGAAAAGCCTATAAAGATACGGGCGGCTCACAACCTGCCGATTCCAAAGAGACCGGCGGCATCATTAAAACGGGTGTCAGAGGACGAAAGGGAGCTGGAAATGATGGAAGAATTGGAACTGCCACGTCACAACACACGTTTGTGATTGAAACTGAGAGACGACGGCCTTTGATGATAAATATTGGATTAAGCGATGGAGCCTTGGAGTATAAGAAGGCGTTGGATGAAGTGATGAAGAGAAAAGAAGACGAAGAGAACAGGAAGAAGAAAGAGAAAGAGGACAAGGAAAAGCAAAAAATGAAAGCGTTGAGACATATTCAGTTAACGTCGAGGAAAGCACCATCATTGTTGCGGAAAGAGTTATCCGAAGGATCGCCATTGATAGAGAAATTCTTGAGCAAGAAGAGCAATGTACCAAGAGTTCCGTTAAGTAAAAAACGTAGGTGGAAAAAAGAGAACTGAAAATTGCAAGAAAGCCATAATATTTTAAATGTTCAGCATCCTTACCAGATGTCCGCGACGGTCCTCCTTTGGAAAAGAGTATAAATAACAACAACGATTTCAAAGGGTCAAATGAGACAATCGTCCTATCGTCGTACTTCTATACTGTCGAAACTTCGAGGTATTCTTTTTTGTTTTGAAGATAAACACTATTTTGATATGCTCCATTTTGCAGCAGCGGAAAGCCTGAAGACTACTCGGCCGTGTTTGGAAGTCGTCCAAAAGTTGCTCGAACTCCGGATACTCAATCCAGATCTTTCTTTTGAAATGTATAAATATATTTTTCACGTACCTCTCTTCGTATATATACGCGTACTGAATTTCATTCCATTTCTCGCAAATTGTTTTCTTTTTGTTTATTTCTGAAATTTTTAATTGCAAAAATCAAAATTCAATAAAATTCTTATCTCAAAAATAAAATAAAAACAATGGTGGTATGTCTGATGCGAATCGATCCAAAATCGCGAAAGCTCGTCGGATTTTTCGATTCGATCCTCATTCTCGCGCTTCTTTCCATCGAAACCTTTGTCATCCTACTCAAAGTGGACAAGGTTTTGGAGTTTTCAAAGTACATTTTCAGAAATTTGTGCAAAACTTTCAAATTAAATTGAATTTTTTCAGTATCGGAGTTTTTGACTATTTTTGGCAAAACGACACTTTGTTCATTCTAACGCTTTTAGTATCGTGTGCACTTTTACTTTGCTCGGCATTCTTTCTCATCTTTGTGTTTGACGTGACGATTTCTCAAGAAAGTGCTGATTTTCATGTTAAATATGGGAACTATTCGGTAATACGAGTCTATCTACAGGAAAAAAAACAACAATTTACAGTCAGCTATATACCTGCTTCTGATTTCTCTTGTTCTCTGCGTCTCAAGTTTTGCGCTCTCTCTTCGTGTTTCCATCGAATTTGACTATAAAATGACCAAACTTATGATGTCGGTAAGTTATATGAAAATAAAAGTATATATTGTCGGCTGGCCAAAATAGTCAAACGCGCTCCGCTGAACTCAATGCTATGCGATTTTAATTTTGGTCTTCAAATTATTTAATTTCACGCATAAATTAAACGTGAAAGGAAATAATTTGCAAACCAAAATGAAAATTGCATAGCGTTGAGTTCAGCGGAGTGCGTTTGACCATTGTGGCGAGCCGATAATAGTTTAGAACGTAACGTTTGTTCGTTTTGCAGAGTTATTTGAAATACGAAAAATCAGAGGGAAGTCGAGCTCTTGCTGATCGAATTCATGTGAGCACATGTTAATAAACTTTAACAAAAATTATTAATATCAGCTTTCAGATAAAATACGGCTGCTGTGGTATAAATTCAATAGAAGATCTTGTGGACTTATCGGAAGTTGATAAGTAAGAACGGTGGAACTGAATTTAAAATTTGTCTAAATCTTTTTTAGAAGTTTAACTCCCCAGACTAAACTGTGGCCATGCAATCAATGGGAGTACTGTGGTGTTCCATTGAGCTGCTGTAAATCCACTTCTTGCTCTCAAAAAGTACAACTTTTGGATACTGGATGGGAAGCAGATGTTATTATGAAGAAATGGTTCCATAAAAGGGGTAATCAACAGAAAAATTAAGATACTTATCACTATCACTTTTAAACTTTAGGATGTATGCGTGAGATGGACAACTCATTTCTGTTCTTCAATTTCCCAGTGCATCAGTTATCTGATTTTCTCATGCTTTTAGTGTTGGGATTTCATTTATGCGGTATTATTCTCACACAGATCTTGGTCACTGCTAGTGTCACATTTTATGGAGCACAATTGGAAAGTTCTAACTACTCTTACGCTTGGCTTTTAGATATTGGACAGCCGGACCCAAAGAGTCTTATTATGGTTTCTCGGAATTAGTTTCATAGCGTTAAAATTAACATCTTACAGACATTGAATCCAGATCTTCCGCAATCGTATCGTGAGCAACAAACTGAACAGGAATTCGAAGCCGATGCTTCTGATGAAGAAAGTCAGACTGAAACTGAAAATAAAATGGCGGACAATATAACTTCCCATTCCAACACCGAACATGAAACGAAACTGACAGAAAAGGATACGGAAAAAGAAAAGGATACTGAAAAAGAAAAACAAAAAGGAAAAACCTTGCAATCGTCGAATTCAGATGATGCCATTCATGGGAAGACTGAAGAGTCGGCAAAACCACCGGAAAATAAAAACCATAAAGAATCAAATTCGTCAGATGACGAATCTAAAAGAACAAAAAAGCCAAAAGCGAAAGGAAAGAGTAAAGAAAAGAAAAAAACTGTCAAACAGAAGCAGTCGAAGAAACAAAAAGGAAAAACGGCTTCAAAAAGAAAAGGCAAAGCGAAAGGGAAAAAAGTGGAGCCGAAAAAGAATGCTGCGAAGAAAAAATCGACAGCAAAACCCAAGAAAAAATAATTTTTCATTTCCATTTTTATTTTTTATTTGAAATTAAAAATAAAAAAATTTTTACTTGTATCGTAAATCTACACTGAAACCGTATCCTTTGCAGTTTTCGTGGTGAGACCATGCGCCTTTAAAATGTTTTCGATTTCTTTCGAGAGTTTGCTCATTTTTAAAAATTACAATTTTGGTTGCATCAAATCATTTTTAATTCATTTTTTCGATTGTTGCCAAGTACATGCCTGCTGCGTAGTCCTTTGCGAATTCTCATGACTCGGTGCTACCTCGGAATAGAACTGAAGTGTAATAGAACTGCAGCGATATAGAACTTGCTTCGCAATAGAACCGTTCGGAATAGAACTGTTCGGTAAAGAACTGTAGCAAAATAAAACTGATTTGGAATAAAACTGTTCGGAATAAAACTGTAGCGTTTTGGAACTAAATTAGCAATGGAGCGCGATTGCATTGCTTGGCCGTCAAGGCGGGCCGAGAAAAAAATGATAAAAGTTTATTCAAAAAAACAACAAAACAAACAATTTTTGATGAATAGCTCAAATATAGAGCTGTTGAAAAAAGCACGCGCATGAGAAATTCCAATATTTGAATGAGCAAACAATGCAATCGCGCTCCATTGCTAATTTAGTTCCAAAACGCTACAGTTTTATTCCGAAACATTTCTATTCCAAAACAGTTTTATTCCGATCAGTTTTATTCCGAACAGTTTTATTTCGTTACAGTTCAGTTTCACTACAGTTCTATTCCAAAGCGAGTTCAATTTCGCTACAGTTCTATTACGCGTCAGTTCTATTCCGAGGTAGCACCCATGACTCGTGTAGCTTAATTAGCGGAGAACGTGAAATTTAAATTAATCACGCGTGTTTAATTTTCGCATGTAACTTTTTCCTGTAGCTCACCAAGGTTGGACATTGGCGCTATGCGGGTTGGGGGGGGGGGGGGGCCACCCAAAAAAAATTTTTTTTTCCTTTTTTTTTTGTGCGGTTTCGCATCGCTTTTGGTTTGTTTCATATATTAATCTCATTCTGCATCATTTTTTAGCCAGGAAAGTTCAGCGGCAACGCGCCGGAAGCATGTGTGATACTTTTCAAATATGCGACCGGAGGGAGCTGGGCGGAAGCTTGCTTTGACCCTTTTGAGTGTTTAATCGGCTCCCAGTAACCTTTTCTTATCTTTTTAGGCTCATCTTTAGACTTTTAATCACAAAAAATCATCACGCAAAGCATGCTTCCGTCCAGCTCCCACGGCGTGTTGGGGACTACGTTTCAGAAAAAAAATTTTAGATCAAATTTTCGAGCGCCAATTCTCCTGTCTCTGTGTCTCCATTTTTGCACACTTTTTTCTAGACTTGGCAGAATGCCACTGTCGAGACACAGACACATGCGAAAAGGCGCGAATTCCTATACGTAGGGTCTAGCACGCCGTGAGCTCCCTCCGGTCGCCAATTTGAAAAGTGTCACACATGCTTCCGGCGCGTTGCCGCTGAACTTTCCAGGCATCGATAAATGCTCAGAAACGAATATTCAAAGCGTGAACAACAAAAAAAGTGCAAAAAAAATTAGTGAAAAAAAAAAATTTTTTGGGTGGCCCCCCCCCCAACCCGCATAGCGCCGGACATTTAAATATTGATAGGAATTTTAACTACTATATATTAAGCATTGATGTATGTATTTCCGTGTGAGATTTCGTACCCGAGCGTGGTATTAGCTCGTACTGGGCCGATTTACATCAAACCTGGCGAAAAATCTTCAAACCTAGCCAAAGTTTGGTAGAAATCGGTTAAGTTTAAAACTAATCGCTTTCTCCCGTCGCGCCGGCACATGCCGGCCCTAATTTTATAAATAGTGATTTCTATTATTGTCGGCCCGCCAAAATGGTCAAACGCGCTCCGCTGAACTCAATACTACGTGGATTTCATTTTGGTTTCCAAACTTTTTCATTTCACGTGTAAATTCAACGTGAAATAAAATAATTTGGAAACCAAAATGAAATCCACGTAGTATTGAGTTCAGCGGAGCGCGTTTGACCGACGTGGCGGGCCGATAGGCGCTACCTCGAAATAGAACCTTTTCGAAATAGAAATGTGCCGAAATAGAACGTGACGCGAAATAGAACCGCGTGAAATAGAACTGTTCTGAATTAGAACTGTTCCGAAATAGAAATGTTGCAAAATGGAACCGAGTGAAATAGAACTGTTCGGAAATAGAACCGCGTGAAATAGAACTGTACTCCGTTTTAGCGCGTTTTAGCGCAATTGGGTGAAGACTATTGAATAAAAGGCCAAACAGAAAAAGTTCCACTCAGTAGCGTGACCTGTAACAACCGTGGCACTGCGTTGGATTTCAGTTGAGGAGCGTTTTCTATTTATTGACTGGGTTCTATTTCACGCGGTTATATTTCGGTACAGTTCTATTTCACGCAATTCTAATTCGGGACAGTTCTAATTCAGAACAGTTCTATTTCACGCGGTTCTATTTCGCGTCACGTTCTATTTCGGCACATTTCTATTTCGAAAAGGTTCTATTTCGAGGTAGCGCCGGGCCGATAATATATTTTTAAACAATATTTACAAATATCATTTTTCACTTAAAGCATTTTCGCGTGTTCTATCCTCGTGTCCTACGTGGTACATGTATATATTTAAACGTATGCGGTTGAAAACTCTCAACCGTAATATGCCAACAACGTGTTCGAGTTATTAAGCTGATCGTGCGTGGATAATTCGATGCTCATTTGAAAGAAAAACACACAGAAACTCAGCGCGTAAAGAGTAGGAAAACCGTTTGTCAGCACCAGTCGTTCGTGAACACAATACTTTCTTTTTATTTAAACTATTTTTCCTTTGGTCAGAATTTCCAACGACGTGTCTATCCTCCCGGTCTAGAGCAGAATGAACTGGGAGACCAATCAACCGATGAATGCAGCCACGAGCAACGTGGGGCAGTCTGAATATTCGAAATTAATTGGAGGAAGCGAAACAGCACCAGTAAAAATGTATTGCGATTTTAAAAATTTCATAGATTATGTTTTTATGAGTTCCCAGCTGGAGAGAGTTGGTGGCCAACTATTGATACTCGTTCCGAATGGACCATGCCCGAGGAGACTTCCGATTGGCGCGAGAGAAGTCCGGTGGCAGCAAAAAGAAACAGGCGGGAGCCAACGAAGCAAATATTACCGAAGAGAGAGCAAGGAATACATAATATAACCGATGACTCAGGTTAATAACTAAGAAACATGTGAACTGATTAGGATATATTATTTTAGAAGAAACGTGCGAAATATTGATAACTTCGCGAAGAATTTACTACTCGGGACGTTCGGACGTTGCATCAGGAACCTGGATGAAGCAGCAACAATGCATTGTTCCCGTCGCAGGTCGTTCGATGAGGATGTTTGTGAATTGCAGTATTGGTAAGAGGCGGGAAAATTATGGAATTGAAGATCGGTGATTAGATGATTCAGAAAGATTTGAAACGATGCGCAAGTACTGTGAAGACGTAATTTTGGAAGACGATCCAGAAGCGGCTAATGAAGGTTAGTTGGATTTGACAAAAGGGATGATTAAATCTATGGAGTTGAATTTTTCTGCTGAATTTAATGAAGTATGTTGAAATTGACTGTATAGTCTTTTCCCTAATTTCCTTGGGGTTTCTTCGCAAATTGCCTGAAAGTTGAACTAAAAATTTAGTAGCTATTGTTGTTGTTGTTGTTGTGCAATGTGTAATACGTTGAAATTTGTACTTCAGTAGGTTTATTAAGCCTACATGAAGCCCCTTCTTCACGAGTATTGGACGCTACCGTGTAGAAGGGTGGACTTTCGCTACTGTGCCAAACAGTGGTGCCCAGCTTCCACTGTCGAAGAAGCACAGCATTGCCCAGTTTGCACCGCGGGGAGGTATCCAACAATGGCAGACCTAGTAGCTATTGTCGAAGTGGGCAAGAGTGAAGATCAACTCCCCACCGATGGAAGAACAACCCCACACCAAAAATAACAACTCCCCACCAAATAAACATGTAACACGGAAAGTTCACGTAAAAAATTTGGGTGTGTATACTTATGACCCCAAAATGTGGAAAACTAAGCCGTGCCGCGCCACGTGGCAAGCTCCTTACTGCGCTACTCAACCAATGTCAATGCGCAATCGAGAAGATCGAATCGAAGTGCAAAAAAACAAAAATTCACACAACTGAAAAAGTCAGTTCCCCACATATTTTCCATTGTCTTGGCCGCCATAACTGAATTTGGGGTACCACCAGTGTGAATTTTTGGGTGGGGAGTTAAAGTTCCAAAGTGGGGGGCCAATATTCTATTGGTGTGGAGTCAATGTTCACAAGCCCCTCCTGTGAACATGTTCCCCCCAAAATCAACAGTGGGGAGGTGTTATTCATGAACTTCCACTCCCCAAATCGGTAAAATAGCCCACCGGAAAATATCGTGTACTTGAGCTCCCCGAAAAAAAATAAAAATTTTTTCCACAGTGTGGAGAGTCAAACTCCCTTTTTGGGGAGCTTTATTCCACGTGTGGGGAGCCATATGTGGGTGGGGGGCTTATGTTCACATTCGCCGTCGAAGTGTATGCTTCTCTGATGCCGAATGCCAAAAATTGGAACGACAGAAAAACCGTTTTTTAGAAATTGTTTCTCGCCTCAATAATACCAAAATCAGCATTTTTCTTTGTAATCTTGTAATCAGAAATGTCATCTTTTACGGGGTCGTGTCTCTTATTTTAAAAGTTTTGTCGTATTAAATAATATGACATAGTTTCTATATTGAAATTCAAACGGCAATGAAAGAAATAGCATAGCGAATGAAGAGATTTGTTCCTATTTTCATTTGAATTTTAAAAGTACGCAAACACCGCGTTGCAATTTTTTGTTTTCACCATTGAAAAAATATTCCGAAAATTAAAATATGCTCGGACGACCGATTTGTATAAAGATAATTATAGTGGCGAGGCTACCCCGAATCAGAACTGTCCTGAATCAGAACCGTGTCCTGAATCAGAACTGTTCGTATCAGAACTGTCATAAATCAGAAATGTCCTGAATCAGAACTGTTCCAATCAGAACTGTCCTGTATAAGAACTGTCCGGCATCAGAACTGTCCCAAAGCAGAACTGTCCCGAATCAGAACTGTCCTAAATCAGAACTGCCCCGATTCAGAACTGTTCGTATCAGAACTGCCCCGAATCAGAACTATTCAATAAGCATGCTTACGGCCTAATATGTTGTTTTTTCATAATAAAACAAATTTTATTTAAAACTTATACAGGATAGTTCTGATTTGGGGCAGTTCTGATACGAACAGTTCTGATTCGGGAAAGTTCTGATACGGACAGTTCTGCTTCGGGACAGTTCTGATTCGGGACAGTTCTGATACAGGACAGTTCTGATTCAGGGCAGTTCTGATACGAACAGTTCTGATTCAGGACACGGTTCTGATTCGGGACAGTTCTGATTCGGGAACGTTCTGATTCGGGGTAGCCTCATAGTGGCTGGTTGAAATTTGTAAACTGGCTCAAAATATTTTTAAATATCTCATAAAATTCGTAAATTTCCTCGCCAGAAAGTTTAAGAATCTGATTCAAAATGATAATTATTCGAATCGGTTGCTTGAGATCCGTAAATTTTCTAAAAAAAAAAAAATACTACAAGTGAACTGCCTGAGCGGTTCCGAATTTACGACGGAATTTTCGAAATTCTCCAGCCCCTTCCGAATTTGTCGGAATTTCGATCCCATTTTATCGTCTGCAAAAATATTGAGAAAAAAAGGCGGTAATTGTTTTTCAGAATTTAAATATAGTCGGCGAATACATCATCAACCTCGCTCTAATGCAAAATTCTTGTAAAACCGCGTGGCACTTGCAATATTAACTCGAATTCTAGTTGTATTCCTTTTTTTTTCAACGGAAATGACGCATCCGCAACGATTTGCAGTTAAAATTTGATTTTTCGCTTAAAAAAGGCGCACTACACTGTTGAAAATTGAAAAGTGCCGTAGAGCGAGGCTGATGATGCATTCGCCGACTATAGTCGCGGATTTTTTTCGAAACATAATGGACGTTTCGAATCTGTCATTTCAAAACTTGTTCTGTTTTTGCGGCATGTTCGTGACGGAGTGAAAATTAACGTGAAACTGGGAGACGAAAAATCTCTTCATTTCTTAATTTTTTCGAATAAAAACGTGAAAAAATTGTCACTCTCCCACGAATCTATTGTAGTTAAATTTTATTTGTTGGTTCAATTTTCAGAAATTTCTTACAAATTTCAGGGAATTTAGAAAAGAAAAGAAGCACACAAATCACTCACAAAGTTTTGCAGAAATTCTCAACCCCACCCATTTGAACTCCCCTTGTAAAGAAACAATATTACCGTAAAACCTGTAATTGAAGTACACCTGTATTAGAAGTACACCTCTAATAGAAGTACACTCCCAAGAGGCCTTTGAAAAATAGAAGTACACCCTCTAATAGAGGTACATCATCGGGTGAATTATTTAGAAAAAATTTTTTATTCCATTGAAGCTTTTGTTTTCCGTTTTTCATTGGTTTAAAGAATTTTTTAATTGAAAATCATTTGAATGCCCGCGACACAAGTGGTCAAACGGTGCTACCTCGGAATAGAACTGAAGCGAAATAGAACTGCAGCAATAAGAACTCGCTTCGCAATAGAATCGTTCGGAATAGAACTTTTCGGTAAAGAACTGTAGCAAAATAGAACTGTTTTGGAATAAAACTGTAGCATTTTGGAACTAAATTAGCAATGGAGCGCAATTGCATTGCTTGGCCGTCAAGGCGGGCCGACAAAAAATTATAAAAGTTTATTTAAAAAAAAAACAACAAAACAAACAATTTTTGATGAATAGCTCAAATATAAATCTGTTGAAAAAGCACGCGCATGAGAAATTCCAATATTTGAATGAGCGAGCAATGCAATCTCGCTCCATTGCTAATTTAGTTCCAAAACGCTTCAGTTCTATTGCGAAGCGAGTTCTATTTCGCTGCATTTCTATTTCGCTTCAGTTCTATTCCGAGGTAGCATCGTCCAAACACGTTCATGGAGGAATACACTTGCAATATTTTGATTGACGAGCGCAGATTTCAAATTTTCGAGACCCTGTACAAAACTCGTGCCGCACGTTTGAAATGGGCGGGGCTTCTTCCTCGGTTTTGGAAATGTTTTTCCAGCTTTTGTCTTCCCCCGTTTCGCGTTTTCCCCGGTTTTGTCTGGGTCTCGAATCGTTTTTTTTTTGCTATTTTTCTTTTGAAAGAACTTTGAAAAATAGAAGTACACCCTCTAATTGAAGTACACCTGTATTAGAAGTACACCCATTTAGGGGGTTTGAAAAATAGAAGTACATGTACTTCAATTACAGGTTTTACGGTAATTTATGAATTTGTTTCAGTCGCACACAGCAGTGGTATTCTTACAAAAACGATGAAAAAGACAGTAGAGAAATTATGCAGCAGGAAATATGAAGTGCGAACCGAACAGATATACTCTTTCCCGAAAGCTGCAAAAATTACATTTCATGTCGCGACAAGTTTGTTTTCTATCAATTTTTGTTCCGAGCATTTTAAACTGCGTTGGTTTCAGATTCCGACAATATTCACTGATGAAATGGTTCTCAGCCATATCAAGAATAATTGTGATTTCGATTTCGCCTTATTATCTCCGTCAGTGCATCCATCATTTTTATTATTCTGTTTCGATACAACGTTTCATGTGCATTTCATTTCATATCAATTATTATTCCGCTTAATGAGCCGCCAGCTCGAAATAAACGAATATTAAAACTCGCTGATTTTGTTTATTCTACTCCGCTCTGTCCCCAGGGTCCTCTGTCGTCCCGGTGCAAACGCGCCCTATCGAGCAAAACAAAAAAAAGAAATCAGAGTCGAGTGGCATGGCGACTTTTCTTGCTACCTTGACCCGTTTCAACATTTTTATGACTCATCTCGAGCTTTTAAACGTATTTTTATAATTCTGAACTTTGAATTTTAGAAGAATGTACGAACATCCCGGGAATACAACGGAGCAAGAAAAGAATTTGGATAATTCGATTCGAATCGTCAAGGCCGAATCATTTGAAATGAAACGATGTCTCGACAAGGTATATAATTTTTATATTTTATTGACAAATAAATCGATCATGTCTTTTATTTAAAAAAATCGATAAGTCTGCAGGGAAAAACAATGGATGCTTTGAAGCACGCTTTGCAGATGTTGAATGAGATGCGAACAGCCGAATTGTCGCCAAAATTTTACTACAGATTGTGTAAGTGTTAAAATTCATATATTTTTATCTGAAAATCGTAGATATCTTTCAGATATGGATTCAATGCATGAATTGCAGTGTCTTGAGGTCAGTCTTGTCCAGGATTTCTCATCGGAACCAGCGAAACTTGTCAATTTGTACGAATGCGTTCAATATGCATCATCGATTATTCCAAGACTGTAAGTTTGTAAAAAAATATTGCTTAACCGATTTGTTTGTTATTCCAGATATCTTCTTGTCACTATCGGTGGTGTTTTCATCAAATGTGGACTTGGTTCTCGCAAAGAAATTCTAAAGGACCTTGTGGAAATGTGCCGAGGAGTTCAACACCCTCTTCGTGGGCTTTTCCTTCGTAATTACCTTATGCAGTGCACTCGATCCGTGCTTCCCGACTTTCCGGAGACGGAAGAAATGCTTGACGTTCACAATAGTAATCTTCCTAAAGGTGCGACCAAGTTGAAACCAAGAGATGGAACTGTAGAGGACACTATTGAGTTTGTGCTGATCAATTTCGCAGAAATGAACAAATTGTGGGTGCGAATGCAACATCAGGGACCATCAAAAGAACGCGAGAAGCGAGAAAAGGATCGTCTTGAACTCCGCATTCTGGTCGGAACGAATCTTGTCAGACTTGCCCAATTGGAAGCTCTCACTGAGGATATGTACGTTAAAGATGTTCTGCCGAGTATTTTGGAGCAGATCGTCTCGTGCCGTGATCCCATTTCACAAGAATATCTCATGGAATGTGTGATACAAGTTTTCGCTGATGACTTCCATTTGGCAACGTTGAATGAATTCTTGGCAGCATGTGCACAACTTCAAACAGAAGTCAACATAAAGATTCTATTGATTGCTCTTGTCGATCGTCTCGCTTTGTACACGACGTCTTCTATCGAAGGAGGAGCGCCGACAAAGATGAAGTTGTTCGAAATATTCAGTGAGCAGGCCACCAGTCTCATTAAGAGTCGTCCTGAAATGCCGGTCGATGACATTGTTGCTCTTCACGTTTCTCTGGTATCGCTCGCCGTCAAATGCTATCCGGATCGTTTGGATTATGCGAATCTGACATTCCAGGGTTTGAGACAAGTTATTGAAGAGAAAGCAATTACTGAGTGAGTCTTTTTATTGACAGTGTTTTCACCCGCCCAAAGTCCCGAAATGTTCAGAATTGAAGCGTTTGGAAAAGTTGGACGTGAATTGACAAAATTGTTGAACATTCCGGTCGATGAGTACAAGAACGTGCTGCGACTTTCTGAACTTCCCGAATTCATCAAAGTGATGCGCTTCTTTGACTACCGGGGACAGTGCAATATTTCCGCTTACATGATTCAGAATATGCTTGAAGAAGAAACAATTCTTCGTACACAAGAAAACGTGGACGCTGCGTTCGAGTTGATTAGCCCACTTCTCAAGGATCAAGAAAACCAACCTGAGAATTCACATGACACGGAGGAGTTTATCGATGAGCAGAACCTCGTGGCCCGTCTTCTCCATTTGATAAGAGCTGACAATGTGGATGCACAATTCTTGCTGCTCAACGGAGTGCGCAAAGTGCTCGGCGAAGGAGGACGTTATCGTCTTCGTTTCACTCTTCCGCCAATTGTCTTTGAATTATATCGTCTTGTACTCCAATTCGCCGAAATGAAAGAAGAGGACGAGAAATGGGATGCCAAGATTCG
The DNA here is from genome assembly GCA_963572235.1 of Caenorhabditis japonica. NCBI lineage: Eukaryota > Metazoa > Nematoda > Chromadorea > Rhabditida > Rhabditidae > Caenorhabditis > Caenorhabditis japonica. The sequence goes on along the minus strand of OY754343.1, from coordinate 15,365,084 downwards.
AAAGATGTTCGTCTGTGCGATGGGAACTATTGGAGCACTTGTTTCGAGTGCTGAGCTCGCAGAACTTCCGCTCAAGCTCTATCTTAATGTGAGATTTTTGTTTTATAAAATTGCATCTCTAAATTTATATTTTTGCAGGGAGCTATCACCGCCGATCGTGTTCCGTTCGAAGACAATCATACCGTGGTTTATGAATTTGTTTCTAAGGCGATGTCGATTATGGAAGATGACGTCAGCGACTCGCGTGATCGTGTCAGATGTCTTCAACTCACCGTCGGAACGCTTCTCAAAACGACACATTTGCCACACGAGAACTGGGAACCACTTGCCATTCAGACTGTTCTAGCGGCTGGTAAAATGTTCAAGAAACCTGACCAAGTGAGATCTCTTGTTACTGCCGCCGCTCTTTATTGGCACGGACAAACTTTAAACACGGATGGGCAAAAGATGCGGAATGGAAAGAAAGTTGTCGAAATTTTGAAGAGATCCGCGAAGATTGCAAAGGAATGTCTTGAGCCTATTGTTCAACAACAATTATTCATTATGTTGATATCCGCCTACACTTACTACTACGAAGACAAGTGTCCCGAGGTGAGAAATGAGGTGCCAAATTTTTGGGAGAAGTGGTTGAAAATATACTATTGGGTGGGGGATTTATGAATATCACATGGAAACCGCACAAAAAACGTTTCTTTTTCACGGGGAGTACACAAAGTCGAACAATTTGCAAGTCTGCGGCACGGTTTTGTACACGAAGTGCTATAGAATGCAGGAAAAAACCGTGCCGCTAACTTGCAAATTTTTCTCCGGTTTTGCCACACTCTCAAAAAAACGATTATTGCTGAAGATAATATGTGTTCACGAATGAGGTTTGCAAACGACGCTCCGATGTTCCGCAGTATTCACTGCGAGACCTCAGTGATAAACTGCGGAACATCGGAGCGTCGTTTGCAAACCTCGTTCGCACAATACAATTTAAAAAAAGACGCGACCGGCCGCTGGCCTAGGAAACCTCGACTTCGTGTAGCATTCTTTTTTTAAACTAGTTTTTCATTATTTTGATGTGGTATTAGTAAATCCTTTATCCAATACTGCATTTCAAGCCACTTACCCCAAAAAGGTTGGCACTTCCTTTAATTCCTGGCAAACTGGAAATTTTCTAAACATTGCAGATAAACGTCGACCATATTGAGGAGCTTATATCGCTAACCCAAGACAACTCTGTTCAACTCGACGTGTCTGCAGAAGCCGACAGTCTTGAAAAGCAACTTGGCGAAGCAATTCGTCGTCTTCAGTTGGCGAAGCTTGACGTGGCAGCCGCCCAACAGACGTCTCCTCCAGAACCCGATCTTCCACAGCCACCGAATGAAAATGAGGGGCTCTGATGAACCTATTACTTTAATTATGCACTTGTGAATGTAATTAGCCAATTTGTGATAAGAAAGAGAATTTTCCGGATCCACCGATTCCCGAAAGCCGATATTTGTGATTAGTGTTCCGGACACTTTGATTATTTTATCATCACTTGTTAACCAATTAAGTCCGGTTTGCCGTTTCCCGTCTCTAGATTTTATTTTTGTGCACCCGCCTTGCCATATCCTCATTCTTTTAAAGTACAGAATACCCGAATGATTGTTGACCAATCCTTGTGTAAATGGGGCTATCCACTCGATTTCTTTCCCAACTTTTATGATAATTGCCTACAATTTTTCGGTTCTTATAATTTACTTTGTGCACTTAAAGTCCAATCCAAAACGATTTCATTTTTTTATTGCAAACAAAGTTTTATTGTATTTAGTTTTTAAAATGTTTAAATTCCCATTCGGTTCCCTTTCAACACTTTTCCCCGTTTCTCATCATTGTTATTTATTTCAAGTTTTAATTATTTATATTCGAAATTTGAATGAACAGATTCTATGGAATGCTGCTTCTAGTGTCAAACTGTCCGCATGTACTGTAATTGACAGTCAAAATATTTGAAAATTTTAATATTGCTTAAATAATAATTAAACGTGACTTTTCATAAATATCGTATTTTTTTAGAAAGGAGAAGTGCATGAGTGGGAGTGTCAGTCACGTAAATTTTAGAAACGGTGAGTCTTTTTTATACAGTTTCTGATCATTTCGTGTCTTGTATTTGCTACTTGGAACTTTACGAGCTCATTTCTTCCGCTTGCCACGCCAATTTATCTCAGCGTCTCTTCTTCTCACGTGCTCTCCAACTCCCCGTGATTTCTGTTTGAAATGACTCATTCTGTGACTGAAGACAGTAACGGAGTAATCAAAACGAGGAGATGTTGTATAAAATGGTGACAAAATTTTGAAAAATGATCAAATTTTTGTGCCAAAATGATCAAACGCGCTCCACTGAACTCAACGCTATGCGATTTTCCTTTTGGTCTCCAAATTATTTCATTTCACGTTGAATTTATACGTGAAATGAAATAATTTGGAGACCAAAATGAAAATCGCATAGCGTTGAGTTCAGCGGAGCGCGTTTGACCCTTTTGGTGGGCCGACAATACAAGTTATAGATAGATAGATAGATATTTATTCAGTGAAGGGCACGAGGCCACTTATACATGAACTTAAAGCATAAACTATAAGATAGAAGAACATAAGAGCATAGACTGGGTTAATATTTGTTAGGGTTGAGTATGAGGTAATTAGTTAAATCCACTGAGCTAACGTTGTTAAAATCGCCCACTTTTTTAACGCAACATTCAAATTGTAATGCATTTTGAATGGTGACGTGAAAAAACGTTGTTTAATTGGGTGAAGAAGATGCTGGAGTCGATGACTCGTCATTGCAACAATAGAATACCTCTACAGATTCCAGTCTTGCCGCACATTCACAGCTTCCAGTTGTTTTCTTAATATTTGTAATTGTTTTTTATTTGAACGCATATTATCGCCTTGATACTCTTCAAGTTTGTGTTTAGAGTTTCGTTTAGTTTTCTAAGTTTAGTTTTTTTTTATTGTTTATGATCGTTGTATAGTTAGTTCAAAAAACTTTTATTATTTACTGTTGTGGAAAGCATTGATGCTTACGGTTTTTTTGGCTACTGTGTCATAAATCGTTAATAGTGAAAATTCACTCAATTGCTTCTTTAAAAAAAAAATCCATCTAGCTTTTATGCCACGAAAATTGGGAAAAGTGGATTTTTGAATAAAAAATCGTTTCCGGATGATAACAGGTTAAATAACAACTTTGATAACTTGTAATAAATCAAACAGAACGAGATAAATAGCAATAAAACAAATGGGGTTATTCACGAAATGGCAAAAAACTGCGCGAAAACTCGGAAAATGCTCCGATTTACCTGAAATTTTGGGAAATGAGGAGAAAACTCTCCCGGACATTCCCACAAAATTTCAGATCAAAATACCGATTTTAAGAAATTGATTTTTTTTTCTGAAAATGCTAAAAACCGATATTTTTGTCTGAAATTTTGGGGTAATGTCCGGGAGAATTTTTTCCCTTATTTCCCGAAATTTCATGTCAATCGGAGCACTTTCGGAGTTTTCGCGCAGTTTTTTGCCATTTCGTGAATAACCCCAAAAGAAAAAATAAAAATTTCAAGAAAAAATACACATTTTTCACAGGTTAGCATAATTTAAACAATTTGTACCCCCAAAAAAATTGTACCCCTAAATCAAAAATTTTGTACCTATAAATCAATCGGTTAGTACCCCCGAATCATTGGGATGTTGTACCACCGTGTCGTTGTACCCCAAAAGTATGGTACCCCCAAATTTATTACCCCCGAATCATTAATTTTGTACCCTCGAATCATTTGTACCCCCTTGTACCCCCGAATCGTTGTACCCATCGAATTATATGCCCAAAAATTTCGGAGAATGCTCCGATTGGCATGAAGCTTTGGGAAATAGTGACACAAATACTCCCGGACATTGCCAGAAAATTTTAGACCAACATAGCCTGAAATTTTCTGGGAATGTCCGGGAGTATTTTAGCCATTATTTCCCAATGTTTCAGGCCAATCGGAGCATTCTCCAAATTTTTTGCTGGTTTTCGCTTCTTTTTTTGCTGTTTCGTGAATAACTCCATAAAAGTTACAAATTTTGTAGGATTAGGAAAAAACGATGTTTATTTTCTCGTCACGACTCGATAGGTACATTTACATTCAAAAGGGCTTGTTTTTCTTTCCTTTTTTCGGTTAAATACGTTTATGTTTAGGATTTTTTTTTAAACATGCAAAGTTCTGTTAATGTTTACAATGTTTCCGTTCTCTGATCAAAAGTATCAAAAAAGAAAACAAATTCGATCACCTGAAATTTCCTTCCCGCACTATTTCTCGCAGTCCTTTCTCTCGCGCACTGTTTCTTTTTTTTTGTTGTTTTCATTGCTCTTTTCTCGTTTTTATTTTCATCTTGTGATGCGTTATTCACGACCGTATTCAATGTGTTTACATATCTACTATATTTGCTCTTTTCCTCTTTACTTCTCTTTCTCAACTTTTAACTTTTTCAAAAACGAAATGTCCCTTTCTCTGCTCTGCCTTGCCTTGCCGACGGCGTTGTCCAAATGATGCTCAACACTTTCTTTATCAGTTTTTAGCTTCGTTTTTCGCAACTGATTATAAAAATGGCGTGGTTTTCGGCTCCGCTAACTATATGTTTTCCCTCCCAAATATGTATAATATGATGGCGGAGGGGAGTGTTAGCAGAAAAGAAAAGCGGCGGAAAGAAAGAGTAAAAGAGTGATAGTTATCAGTGATAGGGTTTAGAGAAACTAGATGATTCACATAACTCACACCGCTATAACTTCGTTTTGTTCTTTTCAGTCATTTCAGTTGTCGAATTTTATAGGCATATTTAGGTTACGGTAGGAGTTGGAAAAAAATAGACAATTTTGTATCAAAAATTCGCGTTTTATCACTTTCTTTCAGTCCACCGACAAAATAATATTGCCAGCAACATCGAGCTCGATCTGCTCGAATGGAAGTCGCTAAAAGTGTGGTCGTGTCCAATTTGAGCCACGCTGTCGTCAATTCGACGGCTCTTAAAAGTGAGTTTTTTCTGGAATTTAAAAGGCTCTCGGACGATTCGAAACTAGGACGATTCGAAACTGGGAAGGGAGAGCTTTTAAAATAATTTATTACCCTGTGAAGCCACGCCCACTCAGATAAAAAAAATTTATGCACGGCAAGAAAATTGTAAAGATATTTATTATTATTTTTTACAAGTCTACGAACTTTCGTTTCATTTCCATTTTTTTCACACGTTGCGATAGAAACCCAAAAGTATGGAGATTTAAAGAGACAGAGGCACAAAAAAAATTCAAATGAGCCGCGCTTGCACGAGAAAAAGAGCATCATTCTCAAAACTTTTCTCACACACACACACGTGGAATTTTGGTTTTTCTTTCATATGACTACGGTATCCTTGGGTTCTCGGACGTTTCGAAACTTTAGTGGTAAATTTTTCAGTAAATTTCAAAAAATTCTCCGAATTTACCGGTAACAGATGCGTCTCTGGGACGTTTCGAAACTTTAGTGCATTTTAATTTTTTGGCGAAAACCGCTGCGAAAAAAATCAAAAAAAGTTTCGAAACGTCCCAGAGCCAATGATTCGACAGATATTTTATCCTTGACGAAATGTTGTCAATAGTACGTGCACGGCGGTGAAAAATTGGACTAAAGTTTCGAATCGTCCTGGTTTCGAACCGTCCCAGAGCCCATCTTTTTTTTTTAATTTTTGCAAAAAAACGTCTACCAAAGTTGTCCTTTAGAAATGTTGATCGCTATGAGCTTGGAATGATAATTAAGGATGATTTATGCCCGTTTTGATAAATTTCAATTTCAAAAAATTGATAAGAAATATCATAAAAAGGCACTTTAGAACTAAAATAAGATTTTCTTCATTCTCCTTATTCGTATTCTCGAAAACAACTGGTTTCTGACCCGAAAATCTCTGTTTTTCCATCTTCTCGCCTTTTGGTGTCCTATCGTTTCTCGTCGACGCATTATACGCCAAACCAGACATTTTGCTTCTTTTTTTTGTTGGAAAGTTCCGAAAACTGTAATTCCAGGCGGTAAAACACAAACGACTGAAAACTGTATCTATTTATTTTCGAAATCGACAACTTTTGAATAGCCAAAATTTTAAAAACTATCATGTTCCGGGCGCCCTGCTTGAAAATCGCTAAAACGCAGCCAATTCTATCTAACATGCGGCGCAATAACTTTGAAAACACATTTAATTCTGTAATTGTGAGTTTAAAATTCTCAGTCTTAGATTCAGGCGACATTTCATTGTTTTTTTTGTTATGAGAGTGCTAACATAAATATTTTGGAAAAAAAAAATAATATTTTGACGATGACACATGTGCCATACGATGTCTGTATTATTTTATAAATTCTGCCATTATACGAAGATCAACACCAGGCTTTCTCGGAAATTTCCGAAAAGTCGGAATTCCGTCGGAATTCCGATGTCGGAAATTTCCAATTCCGGTTCCGAGGCAGTTTCACTTCCGAAAAAATTTCCGATTCCGTTCCGAGACCAAATGATTTCCGAAAATAATTCCGTTTCCGTCGGAAATAATTTTTTTCCGATGTCGGAAAAAAACATGTTTTTCTGTCGAAATTTGGTACGAAAAATCGTTTTTTTTTTTTGGAAAAAAATCGACTATGTCCCTGACACAAATTTCCTATTTAATGCCGCGTCCAAAGTTCAAAAATTCCTGAAATCAGGAGTTTTTTGCAGGCCAAAGTTCCACAAAAAATCCCAGAAATAACAGGCGCTCACAGTTGAAACCGACGTTACCGTAGTTGCTTCGCTTCGAGACCTTCTATGTTTAAACTTGAATTTTCCCACAGTTGTTCAATTTTTTATTTTTTGCGGGAAAATTCAAGTTCAAACACAGAAGGTCTCGCAGCGAAGCAACTACGGTAACGTCGGCTTCAACTGTGACCGCCTGTTTTTTCTGGGAATTTTTTCGAAACTTTGGACTGCAAAAAACCCCTTATTTCAGGAATTTTTTGAACTTTGGACGCGGCATTAAACACGAGTCTACGTATCGTTCCTCAATGTTTTAAACTATTTTGTGGATAATTTAAGATTTTATGGGCCTATTCAGGTTCATTTCCGATTTTTCCGATCGGAAATCGGAATTCCGTCGGAAGTCGGAATTCCGACGGAAATCGGAACGAGAATTTTCAATTTCGGAATTCCGACGGAAATTCGGAAATGAAAATGAAAAATTCGGAATTCCGTCGGAACATCGGAAGAGAAAATTACAAAATCGGAAATTTCCGACGGAACTCGGAAGAGAAATTTTTATTTCCGAGAAAGCCTGATCAACACCACTCGTCGTTAGGCGCCCGGAAAACTTGATAATGGAAATTTATCTATTTGCTCCTTTCGCGACCAAAATGCTCTGCCAAAAACTGTTTGAACTTATACTTCACGAGCAAATTTTATTTTCTTTTTTTCGCTGAAAACACGTGATTTCCAAATGACTAAATTGGAAAGTTAGGCCACCGATTAAAATTGAGGTTAGATGGGTATCTGTTTAGAAGTAAACTAATCGAAGTTTCAAATCTACTTTTTTTTTCTTTTCGCACGCTGTTATATGTCAGATTTAGTGACATTATTTCCTCCCGAAAATATATTTTGAAAATGACAAAATTACTGTGCTTATCATTAACAATTTATCAATGGGAGACTAGCAATTATCATTTGTATATTATGTAGCCGTTAGTCATCATTTATAGTTTACACGTCTTGCTCTAGATTGGCACATTTTTCACCAAAGTGCATGTACACCCCACGGTGTCCAGGATTTGAAATCTGGGCGGAGCCTAAATTTTACTGACGCACTTTCGGTACCTTGACGCATTTTTTGTCTCTCGCTTTTTCTTTTTTTCAAATTATTTTTCTTTCAGTAAAACCTGTTACCATGCAAAAACAACAAAAAAATTCATTTGTTTAGCTCCGCAATGCTAAAAACGAATATTTCGAAATGGTGAAAAAATAATTACCAAATGCCACCCGTGTTTTGGTGTCAATTGGCGAAAAACCATACGCAAAAATGCAAAAAGTTTTGAAACGTCTTGTTTCGAAACGTCCCAGAGCCAAATGTTTTGACACGGTTTTTGTGTACTTTTGCATATAAATTCAAACAAAAAGGAAAAAAATATCTTCATTATTTGTTTCAATTTTCAAAAATACGCAAACACCGTGTCACAACTTTTTTTGTTTTCCCAATATGTACAGCGGTGTTTCCATAGTTTTTTTTTGTTTTGTTTGCCCGCTATGGCAATTTATCGGAAAGTTTTCCCAAGCCCGAAAAGGAACACAATTCTGACGCCTCTTTGGGCATGTTTGAGTAATAAAACGGACAGAAAAATCGAAAAAGAAGAACGCTCGTGTTATCATTCTTCTCACTTTGTTGTACTTTTTGTGTTCCCATTCAAAAAAACGACTACATATAGACGTGCAATTTTTTCAATTTTCCCTGTGAAATAATTTTATCACAATCAAGACCTTATCATTTCCTAGATTTGGCTCCAAAACTAATGGTTACAGTTCTCACCGAAACGGTTTTTTCTCTATTTCTCTGATTATCAGTTCTTAATGACGATAAGATTGCATGCTTTTTCGGTACATTCTGATTGATTAGCTGCTATTTGAGACTGCCCACTATTAACATCCCTATAAGGTAATTGTCCTCATTGACGTAATTGGAATGTGCAGTTCAGTTGATGATCAATACTTGAACTTTGATTTGAAAGTGACATTTGAAAAATGAAATTATGTTTTTTTTTTTTCTTTGAATTGATTCATCAATGTTAGTCATCATTTCTGAATTCCTTTGCTCTTCGTCACCATATTTAAGCACGTTTTTTGGGCTCTCGGACGTTTCGAAAGTTTTTCTGCTTATTGTCGTCGCGGTGTTTGAGGAATTTTCCTTTAAAATCTTTTTAAAATTATTGTGTGAAACACCGCGTCGACAAAATCCAGAATAACCTTCGAAAAGTCCACTTTCGAAACGTCCGGGAGCCGTTTTTTGTATTGTCTTTTTTTGTTGAATGAGCCCTATAAATATTTTACAGAAACTGTTAATAGAGTAGCTAAAGAACTGGCTTTTCGAACCTTTTGTGCATTTTTTCGTAGCGTTGTTCGCCAATTGACACCAAAAACACTGGCATTTGGTATTTATTTTTTTCGGAATTCAAATCCACTCGTATGCCGCAAAAATGCACATATTATTGTTTTAAAAAATTTGTCACCTGGCGAGAGGCGCGAATTCAAAAAATAGGCTCCGCCTCCTCGCCGAAATATTTTTGAAATTCTGCGCGTGCCAATTTGCAATCGCGGTGCGCGCGATTTTCTGCGTCGAATTTTTGTCCAGTGCCTTTCAATTTCTCCTGGAAACCTGTATAAAAATTGTTATTTTGAAGCGAATTTGGCAACTTTTGATTTAAAGTGAGTTTTTAATTTTCTTAATTGGATATTTGTTAATAAAGTAATGGGGTTATTCTCGAAACCAGCAAAAAAAGCAAAAAATAGAAAAAACCAGCAAAAAATTCAGCGAAAATTCGGAGAATGCTCCGATCGGTCTGAAACTTTGGGAAATCATTAAGAAAATACTTCCGGTCATTTTCTGAAAATTTCAGACCGAAATATTGATTTTTAAAATTATCGATTTTTATTTCTGAAAATTTTCAAAATCGATATTTTGGTCTGAAATTTTCAGGGAATGACCGGAAGTATCTTCTTAATGATTTCCCAAAGTTTCAGATTGATCGGAGCATTCTCCGAATTTTCGCTGAATTTTTTGCTGGTTTTTTCTATTTTTTGCTTTTTTTGCTGGTTTCAAGAATAACCCCATAACGGAAATTCAACGCATAAAATCGCGCGCACCGCGATTGCAAATTGGCGCGCGCAGAGTTGCAAAAATATTTCGGTGAGGAGGCGGAGCCTATTTTTTGAATTCGCGCCTCTCGCCAGGTGACAAATTTTTTAAAACAATAATAGTTTCGAAACGTCCCAGAGCCAAAGAGTTCAAACAAAATATGTTTGCTTGAAGAAAATGAAACAGTACTTTGTTCTCAATTTGTATTGGTTTCTTTTCTTTTCAGCCGTGGCGTCATCAACATCGTCGATAATCGGTGCGGCGGCAGCAGCAGCAGTTGAGCAGCCGTCTGGCTCTCCCTCCACCTCATCCTTCCTGCTGCTCGAACTTCCATTCCGTCAACTTCTTCGCCTTCAATCTACGCATACACTGATTGCCGAATCAAAACGAATGATTGCCAGTCTTGATGTTCCCACCTCACTGGCAATTGCTGGATTCATTTTCGTCTTCTGTCTCTACCTCATTCATATTATCGCGTTCTGCTACTCGTGAGTTTTTTTTGGGTAAATATTTAAATACCTCTTTTTTTTTCTTCAGGAAATACCGGTTGCATCATTCAGTGCTTCCGAATTCGTCACTACCTGGTGTTTCAGTGATTAAGCCGATTGTTGGAACTGATGAAAATCTTTATGAAAACTTGGAAACTTTCTTCACAACTCAATATCACAAATTCGAGTTGTTATTCTGTTTCCACTCACAAGAGGATCCGGCAGTTGAAGTTGTTGAGAGTCTTATGAAAAAATATCCAACAGTGGATGCCAAAATGTTCTTTAGTAAGTCTATTATTCTCGCTAATTTGAAGAAGCCCACTTTATTTTTGATTTTCAGAAGGGGAAACCGTCGGGTTGAACCCTAAAATCAACAACATGATGCCGGCCTACCGAGCTGCTCGCTATCCGCTCATTCTTGTCAGCGACAGTGGAATTTTCATGCGTTCCGACGGAATTCTCGACATGGCCACCACTATGATGAGTCACGAGAAGATGGCGTTAGTCACCCAAACACCGTATTGTAAAGATCGGGATGGATTCGATGCAGCGTTCGAGCAACTCTATTTCGGAACTTCACATGGACGAATTTATCTGGCCGGAAATTGTATGGACTTTGTCTGTTCTACCGGAATGTCATCCATGATGAAGAAGGAAGCGCTGGATGAGTGTGGTGGAATCGCCAATTTCGGAGGATACCTGGCCGAAGACTACTTTTTCGGAAGAGACTTGGCTAACCGAGGTTACAAATCCGCTATTTCTACACATCCGGCTCTTCAAAATTCTGCGTCTGTTTCGATTTCTTCGTTCTTGGATCGGATATGTAGATGGGTCAAGTTGAGAATTGCAATGTTGCCGCACATCATTTTGGTTGAGCCGTTGCAGGTAATTTTTTTTTGCAAACTTATTCATTTTAGAAATGGAAAAATTTGGCAATACAGCTAGTAATTTGCCAAGTTTTTAGTAAAATTTATTTTGACATTGAAACGAATTTAGAGATTTTATGCAAATTCTCGAAAAATTTGAAAGAAAAAAACCAATTTTCACAGAAACTATTATGAATTCAATATTCTTTCCGGCTACAGTATAGTCGGTGAATACATCATCAACCTCGCTCTAATGCAAAATTCTTGTAAAACCGTGTTGCACTTGCAAGACTAACTCGAATTCTATTTGTATTCCTTTTTTTCAACGGAAAATGACGTATCCGCAATGAGTTGGAGTTAAAATTTGATTTTTCGCTTCAAAAAAGGCGCACTACACTGTTGAAAATTGAAAAGTGCCGTAGAGCGAGGCTGATGATGCATTCGCCGACTATAAGCAATGGCGAAACTCCGCCCCCTCAGGTGTTTCAACTGAACGCAGTGCAAAATTGTGAGCGGATCTGTCGTCTCGTTATGTCTGAGTCTATTATGGGGTTATTCACAAAACCGGAAGAAACGGGAAAAAAAAACTTCAGGAAAAATCAGAAAATGCTCCAATTGACCTGAAATTTTGGGTAAAATTCTCCTGTACATGCTCACAAAATTTTGGACCAAGATATCAATTTTTCTGAAAATTTTTAAAATCCATATTTTGGTTCACAATTTTTTGAGCATGTCCAGGAGAATTTTTCCCATTATTTCCCAAAATGTCAGATCAATTGGAGCGTTCTCCGATTTTTCCGGTTTTGTGAATAACCCCATTATAATTTTTTTTTCGCGGGCGCATATTTATGATGACCGCCAAGAAAATTAAAAGATAATAAGAAAATATTTTCGCACAGCCCTAATCGTAAAATACAATTTATACATTACAGGATTGCTTCCCATCTGGCTTGATCATGTCATTTAGTCTCAACTACCTGACCGGAATTCCAGTCGTTCCAACATTGGCTCTACACACTGCCTACTGGATTACTATGGATTTTTCGCTTATGAACAGCATGCAGGTAAACTATATTTTTATGAAAAACCGACAGTAACCGTTAAATCTGAAAAAAAACATGCTGTTCTATTTGACTTTTTAAAAATTTCGCGAAATCAGCTACAGTAAATCAGGATTGATAAAAGTCACTTCCTAAAGTTTATTCTCGCCAAAACCCGGGAAAAAAGCATTAAAGACTGCTCAGAATGTCATTCTAATGGGGTTATTCATTGAGAATTTTTCTTCAAATTTTCCTTATTCAATTCATGCAGAAAAATTAATTTTTTCAAACTGCAAAAACACTTTTTGTCATTTTCTGCGTGAAATAAATAAGACGAAAAATGACAAAGATTGCAAAATGTATGGAATGAATATAACACCATCATTTTTTCTTGCATTTTTGCGTCTTTTCTTGAGAAAAAGTGAATTTTATAGTTTGACAAAAATGCAAAATTCGTGAAATAAATAACACCATACACGGTGTGCCAAAATCCGAAAATGTTTGAACTGTTCGCAATGGAGCGCGCTTGCATTTTCAGTGCTAAAATGAACGGTGATTTTCAACTTCAGAATATGTCCTTTTTATTGATTTTTTCAATATTTTGCAACATGTTTATTGTTAAGAAAATTTTTATCTGCAAAATAAGCTAAAAAACGTAAAAATTCGTCGAAAGGGAAGCTCGTCATTAAAGTCTGCACTTTTTCAACGGGATTTTCAATATTTTTCAGATTTTTTGTAAAATGGAGGATTTTAATCAAATTTTACAACATCCGATTGATTCAAAAGTAGATTGGGATCATTTTCATGCAAAGATGAGGTAAAAATAATCACGGACAACGTCCCTATAATCGTTTGAACAAAAATTGCGTGGGATAGAGTGTGTTCAAGCCGATTTGCTGCTCCAATTTGATTGGAAAATTCATATATTCGGTTCATGGAATGCTCAAAACTATCTGAAAAAAATAATTTAACTGCTTCGGCGCTGCTCTCGGCTGGAAATCATCAGAAAAAGCAATTTTTCGCGAAATTCGAAAAAAAAATTTTTTCTTTTTTTTTTTTTTTACTTTTTTTCCGTTTTTGCGATTCAGTCATATACCCATTAGTTTCCTATGGGGATTTAAACGGGTAATTGGTTCTGATTGATGCAAAAGTACCAAACATGCAACTTAAATTAGAACGGAACATCCAATATTACAAATACCAGGCGAAAATTAAAGGAAATTCGAATTTAGCCGAGAGCTGAACAGTTATATCAATGAATTGTAGAATTTCCGATCAAATTGAAACAGCAGATTGCCTTGAAGACACTCAGTTCCACGTTATTTTGTTCAAATGCTTATGGGGACGTTGTTTTTGAATATTTTTTCCTTATCTTTGGCTCAAAATAATCGAAATCCTTTTTTAAAGCAATATTTTGTTGCAAAATTTGTTAAAATTCCTTCATTTTACGAAAATCCTGAAAAATGTTGAAAATCACCGTTCATTTTAGCACTGAAAATGCAAGCGCGCTCCATTGCGAACAGTTCAAACATTTTCGGATTTTGGCACACCGTGCCATAATAGAGGTGTCGTTCTAAATCAGGGTTTATATTGTCGGCCGGCCAAAATGGTCAAACGCGCCCCGCTAAACTCAACGCTATCCAATTTTAATTTTGGTCTCCAAATTCTTCCAATTCACGTGTAAATTTAACGTGAAATGAAATATTTTGGAAACCAAAATGAAATCCACGTAGTACTGAGTTCAGCGGAGCGCGTTTGACCATTTTGGCGGGCCGACAATAGTATTTTTAAAATTAAAAGTTTATTTTTAGAGTTTATAAAAATCTTCAAAGATAAAAAGGCATTATGAAAATTTCCAGAACAAAGAGCTCAATTTCTCACTCGCACAATTTCTTCTAATCTGGTTGCTCCGCGAGCTTTCCGCCCCACTCGTCTTCATAAAAGCGCTTCTGGAACCGACGATCCGCTGGCGCAACAATGTCTTCTATTTGGCATGGGGTGGACGTATTCTTCCCAACAAATCTGTTTAGTCATCTAGTCCTTTTCTTTTTATCTCTCTTTTTTCCACTTGTTTTGTTTTTCTTTCTTTCTTTTCTATCTCTGTGATTTCCCCGCTATTCATGCACATCCTCATCCTCTTCTGAATCCATTCAATTCACGGGTCCCCCACTATCTTATCAGTTAATATCTGACCTTTTTTATGGTTACGGGTGATTTGATTTCTGACATCAACACTTCTGGAAACAAAAAAGAAAACATTATCATTGTTTTGAATTGTGATAATACAAATAATAATGTGGCCTTTTTAACAAAAATTCAAATAAATTATCCCAAAGCTATCGTTTCTTTTTTTTTCAATTTTTCAATGCATTTTGTCAAAAAGGTTTTGGATTTTCCGGAAATTACATAATAGAGATTTCACGATATACTGTTGTTTTCAATCGAGTTGCGACATCAAAACGTGAAACTCCGCCCCCTTTTTTTCACACGAACATTAAATTTTAGTGCATTTTGAATTTTTACGTGAAAAAAAAGTGGGCGAGGTTTCACGTTTTGACGTCGCAACTCGATTGAAAACACAATATCGGTTCAATATTGTTGCCGGCTACCACATGCTCCAGCTCAAGTTTTAAAATAGACGCAGTTATAACGAGCGACACACCCGCTCACAATTTTGCATTGCGTTCAGTTGAAAAACCTGAGGGGGCGGAGTTTCGCCACTGCTTACTGTAGCCGGCAAGAATATTGAACTGATTATTTACTTTCCTAAAAAAAAATTTTACAGATGATTTCCAGTATCTCACGATTATCAAGAATCGAAAAAGTTTCAGCTCTCCGCTCATTTTCAGCACGAGTTTTGAGCCAAAATGAGTATGAAACGGCGGCCAATCAGACTTTGGACAGGTATTTGCTTCATTAATGCTGCGTCCGAAGTTCAAAAAATTCCTGAAATCAGGAGTTTTTTGCAGTCCAAAGCGCCACAAAAAACCCAGAAAAAACAGGCGGTGACCAACATATAAGGTCTCGCAGCGAAGCCACTACGGTAACGTCGGTTTCAACTGTGATCGCCTGTTTTTTCTGGGATTTTTTGTGCCGCTTTGGACTGCAAAAAACTCCTGATTTCAGGAATGTTTTGAATTTTGGACGCGGCATAACAAAAGATTAAACTTTTTTGTTTCAAGATTATCTGACTACTTTGACCAAATTGCCGATAATTATCCGGTTTCTGAGCAATTTGACATTTCCCATGCCATGGGAGTTCTCACCGTCGCAGTTTCGAAGAGTATTGGTAAGTAAGCATGAGAGAAATGACAAATTTCATTTTAACTTTCAAGGAACCTATGTGATTAACAAGCAGTCTCCAAACCAACAAATTTGGCTTTCGAGTCCGATGTCTGGTCCGAAAAGATATGATTTAGAAGAAACCGGCAGGTTTGTTGTGATTTGGGAATTCGAAATGCCAGCAAATGAGCTTTGATAATGCGTTGACACAGCAGAGCTCAGAGACCAAATGAAACTGGATTCGTATATATATACGTATATAATATTTAATTGTAGATTTATAACCGAAACCTCTGCGTTTTGAACTCTTCTGGTTTTGTGCAGCTGGCCACTAAATCCGCTAGACTGGACATGATCTCGTTAATCATCTAGGCTTCTTGAGAGAAGAAATAAAAAAAAGATCTATATTCATCTGCAACGAGCGATAATGAGATTACATGATGAGTAAGAGAATGAGAGAAAGAAAGTGAGAGTGGAGTGCAAGAAAAGGGCGGAGCTTGTAATCTTTTTTTTTCGTTACTTTTTCATTTTTTAGGTGGACGTACTCGCACGACGGCGAACCACTCGACGACCTTCTGAACCGCGAGTTTCGAAAAATTCTCGGCGACGACCGAATCGATTTCTCGCGGCACGTCTAATCCGGATTTCATATATACACACATTATCATGTGATTTCTCCTATTTTCTCTCTCGATATCCCCCTTCCTTCCTTCTTGCATATTTGATACATGTCCAGTGTAATGTAGATTTCTCTGTTCCTTCTTTTCTCTCCGTCTAGCACCCTCGATATTGCCGTTCTTTTCAGGCGTGCCATAAATGTTTTTTTGCAAAAACATGAACTCCGCCCAGTTTAAAAGAGTGCACATGGCCACCCGTTTTCTATCTCCAAGATGTGAAAATTTTGTTCAAAATTCACTTTTTTTTTTCAAACGGAGGACAACGAATATTGCGGCAGGTTCAAAAGAAAGGAATTCGTCATATGCGCGCCTTTTTGAACTGGCCGGCGTCGGATTTCCACAAACAACACAAGGGAAATTCAAAATTGTTTTCATTTTATAAAAAAAAATTGAAAACGTTTCACTATTTCTTGAATACACTTGTTTAATGTTGAATTGCCATTAAATGTTATGCCGCGTCCAAAGTTCAAAAAATTCCTGAAATCAGGGGTTTTTTTGCAGTCCAAAGTTCCACAAAAAATCCCAGAAAAAAACAGGCGGTGACAGTTGAAACCGACGTTACCGTAGTTCCTTCGCTGCGATACCTTCTGTGTTTGAACTTGAATTTTCCCGCAAAAAATAAAAAATTGAGCAACTGGGAAAATTCAAGTTTGAACATAGAAGGTCTCGCAGCGAAACAACTACGGTAACGCCGGTTTCAACTGTGATCGCCTGTTTTTTTTTGGGATTTTTATGGCACTTTGGATTGCAAAAAACTCCTGATTTCAGGAATTTTTTGAACTTTGGACGCGGCATTACAAAATGAAAAAATATTTAAATTGGTCAATTAAACTTTCAAGTTCAATATTTCGATCCAAAACTTTTTGAGAATACTTAAGAACATCTTTAAAACTGTTTTACAATTTTAAATGACAATATATAAAATCCTATTTTTTGACACTTCATGAATATTCCCACGCCTTGAGGAATTCACTACAACAAACAAAACAAATTTTTGCAGCATTCCTGGGCCTATTTATACAATTTCCGAAAAAGAGAAAACACGGAGGATTTTCTGATTGTTCTGAAACTTTGGGAAATAATAAAAATATTCCGAAAAATGATTAAAAATTTTGAACTGAAATATCGATTTCGAAAATGTTCCGGGAAAAAAAGTCATTTTAACTTATTTCAGCCCGGAATTTTTTGAGCATGTCCGTGAGTATTTTTTAAATTATTTCCTAATATTTCAGAACAACCAGAGCATCCTTCGAGTTTTCTCACAATTCTTTGTTACTTTTAAAGTTTTTAACATTTCTTTGAGCTTATTTCTATTTCGAGGAAAGTTTCCCATTGAAGATACGCATAATTAAAAAGTTATAAATAAAAAATTCCTGTCAAAAAAAGAAGAAACTTTTGCAAAAAAAAAGAATGAAAAATCGCTTTGCTCTTTTTGATCGCTAAACAACAGGCAAAGCGGAATTTCGGAGCATTGTACTGCATTCCAATTTTTGAACAATCGGAAAATCTTTTGGGAATTTTTCTTCCGAATTTCAGTTTTTTCCTCCATCAAATTAGTTATTCTAAAGATTCATTCTTTCTTTTTTGCTTACGCTATTGAATTTCACTTCAGACTTATTCAAATTAGCATAAAATTTAGGCTGAAATTCTCACGCAAAGCAAGTCTCCGAGAATAGCTCCTGTCCAGGTTACGTCTCCTTGATCAAATGCCACGCCTAGCGCTGCGGTAATAAAATATAATTTTAATTTAATAAAAAAACATTTCAGCCAATATAATTACTATTACCGTGTGAATGGTGAGAAAGCAGAGCAATTGCTGAAAGAGTATGGCGATGAAGGAGACTTTCTGGTACGCTATAGCGAGTCGAACACACAAAACTTTTCGATCTCTGTCCGGTTTGTGCCCATTGTTTTGTGAACTGAAAGTTTATTAAAATTTGCAGAGTTGCAAACGAGAAAATCCTACACATCAAGGTGACAAAGTTCGAAAATGACATGCTCAGCATATTTGAGGATCAGCGGACGACGCCGAACGAGTTCAGTTCGATCACCGAACTCGTCGAGTTCTATATGGAGTATCCGGAGAAGTTGCGCGAGAAAAACGGTCTTTTTCTTGAGCTCAAACGGCCTGTTCACGTGCCGTATCAACTGGAGCCGTGTGCCGAAGAGCAACGGCGCACACAATTATACCGATGGTGGCACGGAAATCTGCCGGCCAGCACTGCCAATCAATTGCTGCAAACGGAAAAAAACGGAACATATCTGGTGAGAGCCAGTCAACACATTCCGGGAGCACTTGTGATATCGGCGAAAACTGATGGAAACGTGGTGCATTTGACCATATATCAGGATCCTATTAGTGGAAAGTTCAATATCGATGGAGACCGCACGAAATTTCCACACGCATGGCTTCTCATTGATTCGTATTCGAAAAATCCGATTGTGGAGAAAGGAGAATCCAGTCGAGTGGTTTATTTGGAAAATGTAAGAATTTACCGGTTTTTTCTTATGGTTCAATTTCTGATTGTTAAATAAATATTGTCGGCCCGCCAGAATGGTCAAACGCGCTCCGCTGAACTCAACGCTATCCGATTTTCATGTTGGTTTCCAAATTATTTCGTTTCACGTTGAATTTACACGTGAAATGAAATAATTTGGAGACCAAAATGAAAATCGCATAGCGTTGAGTTCAGCGGAGCGCGTTTGATCATTTTGGCGGTTCAACAATAGCCAGATGAAAAATATTATTGTTAATTTAAATTTTTCAGTATCTATTTAACACATTCATAGAAGCTGACCTTTTTGTCGATCGATATGAAATTTTGAGGCGGCCACTCAATCCAAGAGAATCGATAGAAAAAACTGGTATTTCAGAGGAGTTTGATGTGAGTTTTAATTTTCATGTTCATGTTTTATGGTTATTGCGTATTCGCTTTTGAGTGACACTTTGTGGGAAATGAAAACGTAAACACGCTTTTATAATTAAAAGAATAAAGAAATATCGAATGGGATTATTCACTAAATAGCAAACAATTCAGCGAAAATTCGGAGAATGCTCCGATTGTCCTGAAACTTTGGGAAAAATGGCAAAAATACTACCAGACTGGCTCAGAAAATTTCAAACCAAAATATCGATATTTCTAAAAGTAAGAGACTTTTGACTTCACAATTTACTGCAAAATATCATCTGGCGAATTAATACCGTATTTACTCTATTAGAAGGGCATGATATTCTATTTTTCGAAAAATTCATTAAAAAATATATTTCATCCCTGCTTTCTTGTTAAAAGGTCAAAAATCAAATAAATTCCCGAAAAATTCAAAAATTTTGAAGAAAATTGTAATTTCAAGTCTTTTATACTACCCTTCTATTGTATGTGTCCTTCTAATACAGTAAATACGGTAATATATTCTGAAACCTTTTTCGGATTTTATGGACCTATTCACAAAACCGAAAAAAAAGAAAGAAAAAAAAACGGAAAAAAAATGCGGGAAAAATCGGAGAATGCTCCGATTGACCTGAAATTTTGGGAAATATTGGAAAAAAATCTCCTGTACACGCTCAAAAAATTTTGGACCAAAATATCGATTTTAAAACTTTTCAGAAAAAAAGTCGATAATTTTTAAAATCGATATTTTGGTAGCAATTTTGTTCACTTTTTTTCCGGTTTTGTGAATATGTCCATTACGGTTGAATCCGGCAAAAATTTCGAAGAATTCTCCGATTAACATGAAACTTTGGGAAATAATGGCAATCCCAGACATTCTCAGAAAATTTAAGACAGCCCCCTCAGCGCAACGGAAATGACGTCTCCCAGCGGATGGTCCAAGGATTTCTGCGAATGGTCTATCGACCAAAAAATCGTTTTAGAATAGCTGACAAGCGATTAATTAGCTTATCTTAACAGTTAGAAAGTGTTTAAAAATACAGTATTGGGAAATTTTGAAAACTGACCGAGATGGGATGTTGAGCACCCCCTCGCGAGAAGATGGTCTATGGAAAAATGCCGTTAGCTGAGGGGGCTGATTTAAGACCAAAATATCGATTCACAAAATGTTCATTAAAATTTGATATTTTGGTCTCAAATTTTCTGGTAAGATCCGGGGTATTTTTGTCATTGTTTCTCAAACTTTAAGGCTAATCGGAGCATTCTGCGAATTCTCGCTGAATTTTTAGCTGGTTTTAGCTTCTTTGTTTTGCTAATTTTTGAGTAAGCCCATTAAAATTTGTTTGTTTAACCTTCAAACCTGGGACTACATTTTTCTAGTTAATTACTTTTTCGTAAGGCGACTTTCAGGCGTGGTCGCATTTAGCTGCGCAGCGTTTTTCTGCGTTAAACTGATACGAAGAGGAGACGCAGACACTCAGCGGGCGCGCGTTGCCAATAACGTTCCGGGCAGCACGCCGTGCGCGCACACTTATAGTTGCTCGATTTGAAAATAAAACAGCGAAACGCTAATTATTATCTCTCCAGTACTGTAAATGCTCCAATTCACTGCTCTTTCAGCGTCTCACCCAAGAAGCTCTTCCTGCTGAGCACTATTTCTCGAAGCGAGAGGGTCGACGTCCGGCAAACAGCGAAAAGAACCGATACAAGAACATTGTTCCATTTGATCACACTCGAGTTGTCTTGAACGATTTGCCACAAAATCCTGGAAGCGATTACATAAATGCGAGTTATGTTCGATTCGAAAACAGTCAACGGACTAGAAATGTAACGTTTGCGTGCGAAAAGTCATTCATAGCCACTCAAGGATGTCTCGAGTCGACGATACACGATTTCTGGAGAATGGTCTGGCAGGAGAATTCGCGCGTCATTGTGATGCCGACGATGGAAAATGAGCGAAGGGAGAAGTGTGCGAGATATTGGCCGGCCGAGTTGAACAAGCCAGAAAGACACGGAACAGACATATATGTGACGTGTACGATGGAAAAGAAAGTTCATCAGGTGGTACAAGACGAAATTCGAGGAGAATTGGAGCAAGAAAAGGCAAATCGACTTGTGAAAGGACTTGCACCGGAACCTGAATTGAATGGAGACGGCGTCAGTTACATCCTACGAACATTGATTATCACGAAAGGAACAGAGAAAAGAGAGTTACGGCAACTTCAGTACACGACGTGGCCAGATCACGGATGTCCCGTTCATCCGTACGCTGTTCTCAATTTTCTGGAAGACGTCGATCAAGAATACGACAAATTCAATGAAGAAATGCCTCCAGGTGAACCACAAGGACCAATCGTGGTGCATTGTAGTGCAGGAATAGGAAGAACGGGGACAATACTCGTCTTGGATGCTCTGTTGACGCAAGTGAAGCAAGTGGGTTTACTGTGTCCAGTGGATGTCTTCAAGATGGTCAAGTACGTCAGGACTTATCGATCAGGACTTGTGCAAACGGAACAACAATATCAATTTTTGTACAAGGCGTTGGCTTTCTATCTGAAGACTCACAACCTGGTAAGAGAGTAAATAAGTGCTGATGAAGCAATCTATTGCGGATTAGTTGATCATCCTGATTTCATTTTCCTGCAGCATCCGATCAAATCTTTTGTGGGCAACGATGTCGAGTCATTCGACTATCCACGACGTCTCCGACCGGTTACCGTATCCTCGCGTCGCCCCAACTCTTCCGCTTCGACCCGCACTGTTACCTCCCAATCACATTCCCGTCCGCGAACGGCTCCTCAAGACATACCTCCGCCGCTTTTGGAACGATCCACGCCGCCGTCCATCGCATCATCATCATCATCTGTTCCACTTCCGGTAAAGAAGGTGTTGAAGAAGTGAGTTTTTCACTAGCCGAATTGTCTATCTTTGGTGCTATTTATTTCGGTATAGAAGTGTAACGAAATAGATCTGCTTCTATTTCAGTACAGCTCCAAATCTGGCAGCTCAGGCATTTTATTTTTGATAATTAATACTCCCGGACATTTACAGAAAATTTTTGCCATTATTTCCCAAACTTTCAGGTTAATTGGAGCATTCTCTGAATTTTTTTTCGGAAAATTTGAAGAATTATCGTGGCTCGTGAAATTTGTAAATTCACTCGAAGTCTCACGAGGAAATTTACGAATCTCTTCCAGCCACGATAATTCTTCGAATTTTCTATAAAAAAAATTCAGCGAAAATACGGAGAATGCTCTGATTGGCAGGAAAGTTTGGCAAATACTGGCTAAATTTTCCCCCGGATAGAATTTTCAGACCCAAATATCGATTTTATTATTTTCAGAAAAATCGATATTATCTTATGTTCTGAATATTCTGCAAATTTCTATCCGCACAGGTGAAATGCGGTGGACGTATATAGTGTCCGTATTTTGATCATGTCGTACTTTTGGTCCATTGGACGGTATATTATACACAAGCCTGCGACATTTGGCGACTTTGCCCCTACTTTTTTTTTAAACTTTTCTTACAAGTTTTTTGTCTTGTAACGGCACTGATTTTTGTACTTCAGCTCTTCCAAATGTCGTTATTTTTGTGGCTGAATTAGTAAAATGTGTATACGTTAATCAAACGACGCGGATATATTAAATATCTAGAGCCTAATTTACATAAATGCACGATATGATTCAAATACGGGCACTATATGCATCCAACGCATTTCACCTGTGCGGGAGCATTATCAAAAATGAAATGCCTGAAAGTTCTATTTCATTACAGTCCTAAATATTCCGCAGTATTTAGAACCCTCTCTTTTATCCTTTTCATAGTTGTTATTATTATTTTATGTTTTTTTCCTTCTATGATTTCTTTCGATCCTCCCTTTCCTTTTATCGATCGGTTTGTTCTGTGGTAAATATCTGACATTCTTTCTTTTTTATTTTTTTTTTTTATTTTTAGATGTTATTTACTTTTTATTCCCTTCCTTTTTCTTATTCTTCCTCTTCCCATTTTCCCCCGTTTCTCTCAGGTTTTGAAAAAAAATTGTATAATTATTGAAATTAATTAATTGTTTCGTTTTTTTTTCTAAATTATTACTTTAGTGTTCCCCTCCCATCAGTTGATTAATAATCTTGAAAAAAACTGCTCTTTAGAGATTTAGTGTCTTCTATCCGGTGTTAGCTTTGCCCCCCTTAATTACACCGTTTTTTTCCATTTTTATTTTTTACTAACCACTCCCAAAACGCCATTCTCTCTGTGAATTGTACGCGCTGCTCTGCTCTCAAAGATTCTATCATTTTAGCAAAACCGCATTGTTATCCGAAACACTATGCACTATTGCCTTTTCCTTTCCCAACTTTTGTGAACCCTTCTTATGCGATTCAATTCAACTCAAACCCAAGTTTTTCCCGTTCTGATCACTGAGAAGTAAAATTCACTTCTCCTCCTCCTCCTATAATATATTGTTTCATTGTTACTTTCAGAATTATTGGTCACTTTTGAGCTTTTTTCAAGACACGGCTGGTATTCTGCAATAAATGTTTGATATTAAATTTGTATTTAAGTTTTATGAAATCGCCGTTGTGTACTGAAGATCCGCATACTTTTTTATTCTTATTTTATTCTTTGATGTTTTACTTTGGCTAAAATAGTCCAGGGCTGGGGTGGGACAAAAATTTTTTTGTCTTCAAAAAAGGCGTATTTCTGCCAGTTTAACGGAACATTTACAAGTTTTGTTAAAAATTCGAGTTTTTGTCAATTTGGGGCATGTTATCCAAATCCGGAATTTTTTCGCCTCCGCGGCTCTACAAAAAAAATCAAAATTAATTTTGTCACACGTGCATTATCAAAAAAGAAAACAAACATTTTTTTTTAACCTAGAGTAAATACAGTATTGTCGGCCCGCCAAAATGATCAAACGCGCCCCGCTGGACTTAACGCTATGTGATTTTCATTTTGGTTTTAAAATTATTTAAATTCACGTTGAATTTATGCGTGAAATGAAATAATTTGGAGACCAAAATGAAAATCGCATAGCGTTGAGTTCAGCGGAGCGCGTTTGATCATTTTGGAGGGCTGACAATAATTGCCCTTGCAAAAATGTTGCAAGCGCGCACGGCGTGCTAGACCCTACGTAAAGGAATTCGCGCCTTTTCGTATCTGTCTGTGTGTCGACAATGGCATTCTGCCAAGTCTAGCAAAAAGTGTGCAAAAATGGAGACACAGAGACACGAGAATTGGCGCTTGAAAATTTGATCTCAAAAAAGTTTTCTGAAACGTAGTCCCCAACACGCCGTGGCGCGCTTCTTTGAACCGCACTGTTTCAAAAATCGCGGGCATTCAAACATGTGTTTTTATTTCAATTTTTGCACTTTATTTTCTTTCTCTCATTGATTTTAGTTTTCCTGGAGTTTTTGGATATCCTTGTATTTTTGAATTTCTTCATATCCTTTTCCTGTTTTTAACCCATGTAAAAATGTTCTAAAATATTTATGTTTGTTGATTTTATTTTTGTGGTTTGGATTGCGAAAGGTAAATCTTCGAAAATCAAAACGAATATAACAATTTCGAAACCAGCCATTTTTTCTTTGACTCACTTGGAAAAAGATTTTTAATTTTGGTCATGGATTCACGATTATTACGTATTCACCAGAGATGAGCGGAAGTGGAATTTTTAGTTACGGAAGACGGAATACGGAAGAAAATTTTTTTTACGGAACACGGAAGACGGAAGACGGAATAAAAATTTTTTTTCGGAAGACGGAAAACGGAAGACGGAAGAAATTTTTTTTTTCGGAAGACGGAATACGGAAGACGGAACAGAAAAAACTACGGAAGACGGAAAACGGAAGACGGAAGACGGAAGCAGACAACTTTTGCCAAAAGTGATAAATATCGTAAAAGCTGTGTATCTGGAGCGTCTGGAGCGGTGTATCTGGAGCGAGCACTGACACTCAAGTCCTCCCCGTTCACGAATTTAGAACGGCCGGATGGATCAACGACATACAATCGTCCCGAGATCAGGAAGCTAGTTCTCACTCACTTCTCCAATCTGTACGCAGCGACGACGCGAGAGCCACGATCCAGATACACCCATCCAGATGACCCGGAAATTCTCCAACATGAGGTCGAACACGCAATAGTCACCTCAAAGACGAACATTTCACCAGGACCGGATCAGATCACAATGTTACAATTAAAGCTGGGAATTGAGAGCATAGCTCCTCATCTCACAGCCGCACTGAATCAAGTCCTAACGAACGGGAGAACACCGGAAGACTGGAAGACGGTGAAGATTTATCTCCTTCCCAAGACCACGAAACCGAAGAAATTGAAAGCTTATCGTCCGGTTGCATTGTCTTCAATCGTCTCAAAACTCTTCACAAAAATCCTTACGAGAAGGATCACCGCCAAAAGCGAGGATTACCTGGAAGAGTCACAAGCAGGATTCAGACGTGGAAGAGGATGCGCAGACAACATTCAAGTCGTCTCGCAGATGTTGGTAAAATGCACCGAATTCAAGATTCCTCTCGTAGCGGTTTTCCTGGATTTTACGTTTGCTTTCGACAATGTTAATTGGACGAAGATATCCGAAGTTCTGAACAATCTTCAAATCGGAAGAAACGTGATTCGGGCCTTAAACAACTCAAACTTTTCGGCGATTGGAGAGCTGAACGTTCTGAACAAGAAGATGAAGTTTAAGATCCAAAAAGGAGTACGCCAAGGAGATTCGTCGTCTCCACTACTCTTCGCGCTGGCTCTTCAGGCGATCTTGGATGAGCTAGACCCAGCACCTTGTGAGGATGATAAGACCGGAATCGACATCAATGGAGAATCATTTCACCGTTTGGAATTTGCAAACTACGTTGTTTTATTCGCGAACTCTGTGAAAGAGGCAGAAGATAGAGAAAATCGGATTGCAATGGGATGTCCCAAGTACGGCCAAGATAAATACCGTAAACGCTGTGTAAGAACGGCACCTTTGATATAGAAGCGTTCTTTGATAGAATTGCAGGACAATAAACCGCTTTGCCACGTGTCGCGATCGAAGCTCGTTGGGCTTTGACGCAAAAAAAAAACAAATTTGAAAAAAGATAGTCGCCAGCACCCCATGTCGCGTTTAGACCTTGATTTGGGTGAAATTTCGAATCGAAATGACGCTATCGGAGCATCTTTCTGAGCGACGACCGGGTGATTGATTTGAAATTCAAAAATGTTTGTAACTGCTCGTTGAATGTTTTTCATTTCTCACTCCTCGTCCATGTCTCGCACCAATAAGTTATCGACGAAATGACGGTGATTCTGGGAAATCTGTTTCGTAATTTCTGAGAATAAGGAGATTGCAAATTATGCCCTTTTTTTGTTGATTCCAAATGAACAAAGCACTAATTGTAAATCTTGAAGAAATTCATCCGAGAAGCGCACACAAAAAACAACTGAACACGCTAAACATTTGAGATGAGCGGAAGAAAAATTTTCAGTTTCGGAAGACGGAAGACGGAAGACGGAATAGAAACATTTTTTCGGAAGACGGAAGCCGGAAGACGGAACAAACTTTTTTTTTCGGAAGACGGAAGACGGAACAAAAAAAACTACGGAAGACGGAAGACGGAAGACGGAATTCCGCTCATCTCTGGTATTCACCATGGACTGACACTTTGCAGTTAAGAAAGTCACGTTTTTTACAACAGCCTCTTAATTTGCCATATACTTACAATCCGTGACGAACACATAATAGTGTACATGATTCTAGACAAGAACAAGCTTTAAACTTTTAGGGCTAAAAAGTTGGCATGAGTCACACACACAGACTAATGTGTAGTTTTCTATATCAAAATGATTTTCAATGATTCACGTGCCACTTGCCACTATTCCCTATAGTTTCAGACTAATTAGAGAATTCTCGTAATTTTCCTTCCTTGTTTCATTTTTAAAAACTACTTTTCTATGTACAAAACATAATTTTTAAGGTACGAAAGGGTAAAAATGCCTCCGAAAAAAGCGCCGGCGAAAAAACTGCATGAGCTGGCCCCAGAGGTTCGCGTTGGTCACAAAATCGCCGACGTAAGCAAAAAGACGTTCATTGTCGGGAAGCAGTTTGCCACCGGAGGCTTCGGACGAATTCACACGTGTACCGAAGAGGGAAAGTCGCATCAAATGGTGATGAAGATCGAACCGTCGACGAACGGACCACTGCTCACAGAAGTCGTCGTTTTCAATCGAATTCTGAAGCAAGAGCACTTGGAGGCGTACAAGAAGAAAAAGAAAATTCAGTGGATCGGATTGCCGTATATCATTGCCAACGGATATTTCACATACAATAATGACAAAATGCGGTATATGATTATCCCGAAATATGCAATGTCACTGGAAGGAGCGAGAGAAGCGAATGGAGGTACATTGACTGTCAAAGACTCGCTGACAGTTGCCAATTGTGTTTTGGGAGCGTTGGAGTATCTTCACGATGTGGTAAGTTCTTGACGTTTTTGGTCCAGGGGTACGTTTTCTCGGAATCGCCTATTTAAATTCCGAATATTGCCAGTAGTGGTGACCGCCGCCGTCCAAGAAGCCACAGGTTTGAGTCCGCCCTCACCCCCCCGGGTTCACCCAGCCTCTAACTGGGTAGTAGAGAAATCTACGAAGATTGCTCGGTCATTTCCCTAGCCAGGAATTGACTTAAATAAAGCCTGGCTCTGAACGGTACACCACCAGTCGTCCGAGTACGCAGAAAACCGTTATCCGCAATACCTTCGGTACTTGAAGAACGGATCGACTTTGTAATCTTTGTTGTTGTTGTTGTGAGGTGAAATTTGTAAATTCTCACGAGGCAATTTAAGAATCTTGCATGCTAGTTTACGATTGTTTTTGAAAAATTTTACGAGTCTCACCCAGTCACGATAATTCTTCGACTTTTCTAATATTATAAAAATTGAAATGCCTGAAGTTTTGACAAAATTTTTTGGCTCTCGGACGTTTCGAAAGTGCGACGTTTCGAAAGTGTGACGTTTCGAAAGTGGACTTTTCGAAGGTTTTCTGGAATTTGTCGCCGCGGTGTTTGAGGAATTTTCCTTAAATAGCTTTTTTAAATGATTGTGTTAAACACCGCGTCGACAAAAGCCAGAAAAACCTTCGAAAAGTCCACTTTCGAAACGTCACACTTTCGAAACGTCGCACTTTCGAAACGTCACACTTTCGAAACGTCACACTTTCGAAACGTCTACTTTCGAAACGTCCGAGAGCCAATTTTTTTCGGAAAAAGTAGGAATTTTCCGATTAAAAAAAAAACAACATTTTTCCGTACCAAGCAGGCTTGTTCGGAAAATCGGAAAAATAAATTTTTTTTCCGAAATAATTTTTCGGAAAATCGGATACCCGAAATTTTTTCCGATTTTTGAAACTAAACTTCAATTTTTTTAATTTTGTCTTTTCCGAAAAAGATTCTTAAAGGGGGTGCCAACTTTGTGGGGAAAGTGGCTTAAAATATACTCTTGGGTGGGGGATTTACGAATATCACATTGAAATCGCACGAAAAAAATTCTCTGATTTTTAATGATTTTTACAAAAAAAAATAGAAGACCACGAGGAGTACACGAAAATCGTGGCCGTGGACTAGGAAACCCGCGGCCGCGGCTTCTAGAAAGATCCATTTTCACCAGAAATATTCATTTTTCGTGCAATTTTCCTCGTTTTTATTATCGATTTTCGATAAACATGCTCTAATCGCTTACCATAATTTTAGATAATCGCGAAAACACAGTTTAATCATGAAAATCGAAAAATCGATATTCGCCTTTCGTTCGATTCATCGTTTTAAACAATTTCTTGTGAACATTTATTGTTCAAATATAAACGTTACAGATAAAAGAGTGAACTTAATGCGGAATTGAGCAGGAAAAGGGACAAAAAGGGAACGTATGAGAATTTTTGTTCCGAATTTGTTTTATCGTTACTTTTGTGATCAACACGCGTTAATTTGCTATTTTAAAAGACGAAATGATGTTTGTAATGTATTTCCCAAAGATTAATGCAAAAATATTGAAAAAACACGGGAGAACAATGATGAAAAAGAAAAATGGCGTTTGAATTTCGCGCCAAGTCGTGTACTCCCCGTGGTCTTCTATTTTTTTTTGTAAAATTCGCCAAAAATCAGAAAAATTTTTTCGTTCGATTTCGATTTGATATTCGTAAATCCCCCATTCAAGAGTATATTTTAAGCCACTTTCCCCAGAAAGTTGGCACCCCCTTTAACAATTGGCTCATCTTATTTCTTCGAAAAAATACGAAAATCAACAAATCAACCAAAAATTCAGTTTTGTGAAGTCCTTGGTACTTAGAAGCGGCACCTAAAAGAACTGCAATTTTCCGACGGGTAACTTTTCCGAAAAACAAATTAGGAAAATCGGAATTTCCGTTTTCCGACTCCGACCAAGCATGGTATCAAGGGCTAGAGTTTAAAAAATTCTCTTCCAAAATTTTCATTTTTCGTAATTTTTCAATATTTTTTAAAAACAGGAAAATAGATCTGGAGTTTCGACAGAGAATAATATGAGGCAAGTTTCAAAAAAGGTGCAGTTTTGAAGTGACAGATTTCGAAACCTACCAGAGCCTGATAATGCAGTAAAGTTTCGAAACGTCCGAGGCCCGATATTTCTATAGAAGATCCAAATACATTGCCCACAAAATATAATTCCCCGAAATGAATAGAGTTGGATTATTGAAAAAAAATGCGATTTCCAAACTTTGAAAGAACCCTATGTACTGTCC
The DNA here is from genome assembly GCA_963572235.1 of Caenorhabditis japonica. Lineage (NCBI taxonomy): Eukaryota > Metazoa > Nematoda > Chromadorea > Rhabditida > Rhabditidae > Caenorhabditis > Caenorhabditis japonica. Next base: position 15,335,196 of record OY754343.1, on the reverse strand, counting down.
TTCAGTTTGTAAAACGGTATTACACGTTTTCCAGGACTACACTCACGCAGATATCAAAGCGGCCAACATCCTGCTCGAAAAAGAACGCGCCTACTCTTCTGCCGTTCTCGTCGATTTTGGACTTGCTCACCGAACCACTAACAATGTCGATAAGCCGGATAAGAAAAGAGCTCACAATGGAACGTGCATTTTCACTTCGACAGACGCTCATCGTGGCAACAATCCATCTTTTCGCGGCGATGTCGAGATTCTCGCCTACAACCTCGTCATGTGGCTCACGGGAACACTGCCTTGGATGGTAGGTGTTTTCTTATTATTTTTTAAATGTACTTTGTTTTTAGGCTCTCGAATCGTCCCCAGACAAGGTATTCGAAGCGAAACAAAAATTCGTTGTTGGATTGCCGACCACTTTACAAAATGTGCTCAAGGTTCGTGCCTTTTCATTTCCACCCAATTACACATTACCCATTTCGTGTCCTACGGTAACTTTACGGCACCCGGAAAATTATGGGGTCGGCTCCCGAATGGAATACTAATAATAACTGAATCTCTGTGGTGTTTCATCACGCGATTCGAATTTAATTTATTCTTCTCGCTTCTCGCCTCGAGACGTTGATATACGCCCAATTATTGTTTCGATTGTAGGCCACGACTCCGCCTGCTGTCATCCAATGCATCACCACCATGTTCAAAATGTCAATGGAAACGAGCTACACGAGCAAAGTGAACACGGAGAAGTTGAAGAAATTGGTGACAGAGGCAATTCAAAAGTCATCTGCATCTACTTCCGTAGCGGAAAAGAAAGTTTCGAAAACACCGGCAAGAAGTACGAGAGCGCGAGCTCCGATCTCTCCTGGATTGCATTCAAATACAAGTGATATCGATGAGATAGAAGAAAATCCGAAAAAGAAAGTGGCAACTAGCACCAGAGGCAGAAAAACTCGATACATTGAATCCGATGATGAGGAAAAAGAAGAAGTAAAGAAGAAAACACCAAAAAAGTCGTCGAGCAGACTTCAGGAAAAATCACGAAAAGTTTATGTCGATGAAGAAGAAATTGAAGACAAAGAAGAAGAAGAAGTAATAGTCTCCAGACTGACAAAATCTCGAAGTAGCAGAAGAAAAGTAGAGGAAGACAAAGAAGAAGAAGAATTTGAGTCGGTGACCCCAGAAATAGATGACGACGTCATAATCCCGTCGTCGTCTAGAAGACCGCGAATGCGTCTTGGATTAACGTCTTCCACAGCCTCTAGTGATCGTATCGCCAAGAGAATTGAGCAAAAGTACAAGAGACTATCGACGAACAAGTCTTCAATGGTGCCGATCAGTATAACAGTGTCTCCAGGATCCGGTGAATCTTCTTCATCTCCTTCGACGTCTTCTCGATCAAAAAGACTGTCTGGAGGCATGGAGACGGTGACGTTGAAGACTCCTGTTTTGTTATCCAGTGCTGTAAAAAGTGAGTTTAAAGAATAAGAAGACGTTAAAAGGGTTTTTCATTAAAAACGCTTTTTTTTAAATAAATGCACAAGCCTGCGGTTTGTGGCGACTACGTCGCCTACTTTAAATTGATTTATTTTTGGTTTTTATTTCTACTAATGGCAATCATTTATTTCTCTAACTCCGTGCCATTTTTTTAGGTTATTGTTTTTTCTCAGTCTTTTATTGTGTTTTCAATCGACTTGCGACATGGAAACGCAATTCTGAATTCACCGTTCTGTCTGCGTCCCTTCAAATATCACTGTGTTCGCGTGGTAGCGCACAAATAAGTGGGCGGAGTCTCGCGTTCTCATGTCGCATGTCGATTGGGTTAACATGTTTGAACGTCAATCGAATGGTCACGGGATCGAGTTTTGTGGAATGCAAACTCGTGTGTGAGACACACAAACAAACACACAGAATAATATAAAATTTTCTACATAAGAAAGATATTTCCACACATGTAAAATATCCTTTTTACAATTTTTACTACGGTTAGCTGCGGAAAAACAACTGGGAGAAGACTAGGAGAATGCTTCGATGGGTTAAAATTTTGGACTGAAATATTGATTTGGAAAAACACTTTTTTTCAGAAAATTTTTAAAATTGACATAGTAATCCAAAATTACTTCCGGACGGGCTCTGAAAAATTTTTAATGAAAAAAAAAACCAAAACAAGACATTTCGATTATCAATATAAAGCATTTCTGAAAATATGGGTTTTTCAAATTCAACATTTCCGTCCAAAATTTTTAGAGCAGGTCCGGGGGTATTTTTGACGTCATTTTCCAAAACTTCAGACCAATCGGAGCATTCTCCGGGTCTTCTCTCAGTGGTCCATTATTTGAGAGTACGACAGAATAGAAATAGGCTAAATAGAAATGCAACACAATAGAATTTTTACAAAATAGAACGGCTACAAAATAGAAATGAGCGAAATAGAACAGCGCGAAATAGAAATGTGACAAAATAGAAATGAGCGAAATAGAGCTCGTGGTGCGATGGAGCGCGTTTGCATTGTTCTTCGAATTTTCTGATTATTATAGGGGTTTTCAGTGAATTTCAGTTGTTTTACGCACTTAGCAACTGCGAAAATAAAGAAAAGTATAAAATAAATTCAGTTTCAGAAAAAAATAATTGCATATTCGGCGAAAACTGAAAAATTGAAAAAATAATGCAAACACGCCCCATTGCACCACGAGTTCTATTTTGTAGCATTTCTATTTTGCTCAGTTCTATTTTTTCCAGTTCTAATTTGTAGCATTTCTATTTCGCCTATTTCTATTCTGTCGTACCCTCATTATTTTCATTGTAGGGTCTCGCCGCGCTGACGGAAAAATGTTACGGTATTGTGAAAACAAAAATTGCAACGCGGTGTTTGCGTACTTTCAAAATTCAAATGAAAATGGGAACAAATCTCTTCATTTCCCGTACTATTTTTTTCATTGCCGTTCGAATTTCAAAAGTACGCAAACACCGCTTTGCAATTTTTTGCTTTTACAATAGTGTTCAAATTTGTATCTCTTATTCAATTAAAAATGTTAAACACTAGCCCGGAAAAATGGTCAAATCCCACAGAGTAAAAAAAAAAATTAAAAACGGCACAAGTGATAACAAGAAACGGAATTTATTCGTCGAAAAATTTCGAAACCGAAAAATTCGAATTTGCGCGTAAATCCACAATTCTGCAAACACCGTCCGTGGCGAGACCGCAATCGACACTATTTGACGCGAATGCGTAATATCAACTCTTAATTTGACCATTATTATTACACAACAACTAACAAAGATTACAAAGTCAATCCGTTCTTCAAGTACCGAAGGTACTGCGGATCCCGGTTTTCTGCGTACGCGGACGAATTACGATAATATAGTGTTTTGAATCGACTTGCGACATGAAAACGCAAGTCTGCATTAACCGTTCTGTCTGCGTGTCTTCAAATATCGTTGTGTTCGCGTGGTCGCGCACAAATAAATGGGCGGAGTTTCGCGTTCTCGTGTCGCAAGTCGATTAAAAACACAATAGTTGCAAAAAATCCGCAAGCATCTTGAAAACAGACCCACAAGCACATCCAAATAGATATAAGTAGAACCTTTAATGGTTATTTTTCTTCAATTTTCAGAAGCGAAATACACGAGCGGAATATCTTCGGCCACAAAGGCGAGTCCAACTGAATTACGAAGAGTTCCTGGAGTCAGAAATTTTCCAAAAGGAAGACGATCCATGATTATCAAGGAGGTAATTTCAGATTTTTCAAAAAATGAATCATAATGTTTATATTTTATTTTTCCAGACAGCCGCCTCGTACAAAAAACGTCGCGCTGCCGCTACCGCTCGTCCACCGACTTTTGACGATGCGTCGAGCTCTTCTGACGTTTAAAAATATATAAAAAAAAGATTCCTCGAATTCTTTTATCCTGTAAATGAAAAGAAAAGAAAAGCGAATCAAAACAATGACAATCATCATAATTTATTTCTTCCTCTCCCTCACTTGATTGTTTCGGATCTCCGCCGTTCTTCTTCGTCTTTTCTGCAATTTGTCACTTTTTAATCGTTCGTCCCTTCTTCCCTCTCTCTCTCTCTCTTTTTCTTTCTCTCTATCCGCTTCCTTATCATTATAATGGCTTACAATCACTGTCATCATCATCTATATCATTATCAACATCTATCTCCTGGCGCTGTTCGCCCGTCTCGTTCCCTCGTTTTTCTGTTTCTTTCCTCTAATTTGAAAATTTCATTCCTTTTTTTTTGTGAAATTAAAATTAAACACTGACAAATGAAACCGCATCAGTAAAATAATTAATCAGAAAACTCTGGAAACTGGTTCTTTTTTCCGGTTTCGTCTGGGCAAACGGAAACGGATACCGCCCGATTGACGCATTTCCAAGTGTCGAGGACAGCTGAAAATTCTCTGGCTCCAGGCTATTTTTGTTTCAGCCACGACTTCAAATGATCAGACACTGATAAGTATTTTTTTTAACAAAAAATACGTTTTTTTTGTAAGAAAAAACGGGAATTTCTTTTCTTTTTTGTTCTCATCTTCTTGCGTTCGTTCGTTTCACAATTCCACAATTTTCCGTTCACCGTCTCCTCCAATCTCAAAAACAAAACGACAGGGACGGACCCCGAGTGATTTGATGATTACCTGTAGGCGAGAGAGCGTGTGAATTGGAGAGACGCAGACAGGAGACAAAGTGTTCCACCACCATCTCGCTAATCATGAAACACTTCTTCTTTTCTTCTTCTTCTTCTTCTTTCTTCGACAATCATTTTCTTTATTTTTTTTGTTGCTTTTGACCTTTCTCATTGCACCTGGTTCAGAAGTGTGAAAAAGTGCGCTTTAGGGTGAAAAACCTTTTAACATTTTTAGGGCGGTTCTTGGTGTAAACTAGCCTTATTCAAATTTCTGATTGAGGAAACTCGCTCCATTTTGTACGCCACTGTCAGTTTTGAGTTCGCCATAAAACCGTGTTTTATTAATTAATTGGGCTATTCACGTGAAGCTCGAAAATTCGTATTAAAAAATTTTCCCGGGACTCCGGAACGCGCCGCGCCGTGTATCCCTGATAGTGAGTCGCTACGCAGTTTTTTAGTGCAATTTAAATTATGATGTCCCTTTCAAGTAAGATGCAGCACGCCTCCCCCGTCGTCCAATGCGCTACCAAGTTCGTCAGATAATGAAATTATTTTTCACTAGAAAATTTACTTTTTTTTTTAAATTCGAATCATTATCTGATTATTCAGGATGATACCATCATTTTAATCCAAAAACGAGGCTTTTTTTTGTCAGAAAATGACCGAGCCTTAGGGTTTTAAAAGTGTGCCAGGTAGAAACAATTTTGGAAAGCTGGGGTGTCGTGCCCAGTGGCTTATTTTAAACTTAACGAGTCGAGGCCTGGCGTTGAAATAATTCGAAAGACGCTAATGGAGGTTTTTCCAGTAAATAAACCGCATAGGATTGGTTAAAAACCAACAAAAAAAAACGGTTTTTTATGCGCTGAATAGGTCAATAATTAAAATTCTCGGTTTTAAATTCGAACTCTGTAAATCTCCAATTTGCTGAATTTTCTGACTGAAACTCGAATTTTCTGATTGCTGCTCTGTGATCGCCACTTTGCCAGGGGGTACTACGGTACATTGTGAGGCCCTGAGTTCTATTTCGTGCAGTTGGTTATTTAGTACAGCCCCATTTCAGCTGGTTCTATTCCGCCCAGTTCTATTCCGTGCGATTTCTATACCGTAGTACCCCTCTTTGCCATGGTGCTAAAATTAAAAAAATCTCACCCACAAAAAATTTCCCTATTCACGGCGTGCTGCCCGCTAAAAACGATTATTCCGAAATGGTGGCTGAACCAAATTCGACGTTCTTAGGCTTTAAAAATTTCTAAAGACCAGTCAGCTATCATTCAGTCAGAGCACATTTGGGAAAAAATTAGAATTTATGATTTTTTTTCCCGAAAAACATTCAATGCCTCAAAATTTGAATTTCGCGGGGAAAATCAGTGGAGCGCGTTTGCTCGGCTCCGCCCACTTTTCCAATCCTGGACACCGTGATGTCCATTTCAACCCCAGTTCAATTAATTGTTCTGCATTAAAATCACAGAAAAAAATGTTTACATAAAACATATCCTGACCAGGTCAAAAAAAAAAAAATTTCAGCAATTTTTAAGGCGATGAAAAGAAAAAAGATATCAATGAGTGCGGGAGTGCAAGCTACCGTACACCCTACTATCACTGCGTCGCGAGGAACAGTCAGAAGGTGGCGAAATCGCTTAGCAGCGTCGCGTGGGTTGGGCCACGACAGTGTGTCGATTTACGCTCGATAGTTTCGAATTTAAAAGTTCAAATCAGTTTGAAAAAAGATTATCGTAAAGCGATGTTCTGACTGTTCTTTGCCAGCGCTCAGTTGTTTCCACATTTGTGCAAGTCCCTCTTTTTCCGTCCAAAAAGTGGAAAGAAATAAAGATCCGAAATCGATCGTAAAAGCGCCGAAAAAAGAGCTTTTTTTTCGCTTTTTTCGGCCTGGCGCATAGCGAAATAGCACCGAAAATAACGTTTCATTTCCCCGATTCTCGAAAAAATTTTGTATTTTTCCTGCCTGCCATCATTTTTCAATTCCGAATGTTTTGATTGGGAAGCGTCGTCGAATCCGCGACGAATACCAATACCAACAAAATCGGCGAAAATTGTTGGCTGATTTTGTATCACTTTCACTATCATCATGTTTCGCATTTCATTTCAATTCCTTTTTCTTTTTTTTTGCTTTCTTGGAAACAAAAATAAAGTCAAAATTCAAAAAACACACCTAGAACGTAGAAAATAGTGGGCGGTCGATTTAAAAGGTGAGAAGAGCCAAAGTGTGTCTACGTCTCTTGGCGACATACACTCTCTCGTCACTATCCATCTACGGTGCCTGTGTCCATTAGAGGGCCACCCGGGCACCGCATTTTTTTTGACACCTTCTCGCGCACGCGCGCACATTCCAAATTGCCATTTGCCAAAGAGTAAAAGAGCAAAAAGTTTATGGTGGTGAAGTATTTTTAGAGCTCCATGGCGAATTGATATTGTTCTTTTTTTCTGTCACGTCTCTCACATTTCAATTTTCCACGGTTTTCAAAGTTCTTTTGAAAAATCGCTGGAAACGCAACATAAATCAAGATACCCCACCCCAGCCTTCCGAGATTGTTTCTACCTGGCGAATTTTTAAATCCCTAAGGCTCGGTCATTTTCTGACAAAAAGGTGTACCCCACGCACATTCTCTTATTATGCGCCTTTAAGGATAGGTTACTGTAAATTTTTTAAGAGCAAAATTGTCATTTTACAACTTTAAAAAATCGTTTTGACAGAGTTTTTTTCGAAAGGAAAACATTTTAGGAAACTAAAAGTTAAAGAAAAACTTATTTAAAAGAGTTTTCCGTGCGGTTTTTTTTAATTATTGTTTTTTTTTTCTGGGTCTTTTAAATAACTGCAAAAAGATAATTGTGAAGAAAGTTTTTTAAAAATCCCGAAAAAAAAACTTTTTAAAAATAGTTAATGGACCTATTCATAGGAAGAAAAAAAAACAAAAAAAATGTTAGTTTTTGTTTTTTTTTCCTATTCATAGATGTCAAAAAATGTCAAACAATGTAAAAAACGTTAAAAAATGTTAAAAAATGTCAAACAATGTTAAAAAACGTTAAAAAATGTTAAAAAATGTCAAAAAACGAATCCTATGAATAGGTCCATAAGGAAAATTTTTAAATTTAAAAATACTTTATCATGCACCTTTAGCTTCTACCGTTCATTTTTTTTGCAAATTTACACCAAAAATCATATAAATTAATCATCTTATTATTTCTAGCATTACATGTATAACTACTCCGGCACAATCACATGGAAATTCGATCCTTCTTTTTATTTATTTTACTATACCATGATTTTCTTTCTATTTCACGCACTTTAAAGTCGTAATAAAATAAAAAATAATATAAAAGTTTTTCGAAATAATTTTTTACCCGCGCGTCTTTAGAAGTCCTAAATCGCTTCTTCCCATTCTGGTATTCACATTTCCCACCACCGTAACCTTCCGTCCAATTCTCTGAAAATGGGCGTGGTCGGATTTGAAAAATGGGTGGAGCCTGTCGGACATTATATGCATAGGTGAAGAAGGACCACCCTTGCTTTCTCCTCAAACATCTATATTTCTCACTATTTTCTGATTTTTTATGCATTCGAAACACACATATTTTGAATGAACAAACGACGCCGTATACGCTCACCTTTTCTCCCCGTTTTTTTCCTTTCTCCACAACTATCGTTTTTACCATTGCCCCTTTTTTGCAGGGAATTTCGAAGAAGAAGAATAAGAAGCGTTGAAAGATGTCATCGATATTTCCAAATCTTCTGCCATTCCAATTATTCGTAAGTCATCATCTTTCTTGTTGAGATGAATTGAGAAAAGGGGCTGGACTGGCTCAATTAGCGATGGAACCGCTCGTTCGCCCCGCACAAAAATCACACAGAAATGCACCTGTCTTCTTCTTCTTCAGTGAGCGAAATTGTACATTTTCCAAAGATGGGTGGATAATTGTAACCGATTGGTGTCTGCGAAGAATGGGGTTTGTCCTTGGTAGGCTTTGTGCATTAGCTTTTTGAACGTTTCTCTTATGCAAAATTATAAGCTCTAACAAGTTTTAAAGTATATTTTTCACGGACGAAAACTAGGTACATGGTTCCCCTCTCTTTTTCACTTTCACTCTTCTTCCCCTGCCCTGATTCTTGTATCCATTACTCGCTGCTCTGTGCTCACTTGTCTTTTCAAATCATTTGCACTTCTCAGATTTCACAGTCGCTTCTTAAAAAAAAAAAAAACGAGTTTACATGACAAAAGTTGTCAAAAGTTCAGAGTTTACATTAGAGCAGAAAAAAAACTTCAAGCTCTGACTTGATTGAAAATTGTGCCCAAATTTGTACTGGTCACCGTGAAAATTCGTCACTTCCACTTTTGCCGTCTGTTCTGATAAGCTATTTAGAACATTGATCGATTAAATTAGATGCTCGAGGGAATGTGCTCGAGAATGCTATATATGGCGAACATTCTACGAAATTTTAACTTTTAAGGGCATTCCCTAGTACGATTTTATTCTGTTCAACCTATTATCAATTCAATATTCTTGCCGGCTACCATATGCGCCCGCGAAAGTTTTATAATAGACGCAGACATAGCGACACATGTCTGTGGCGACACACCCGCTCACATTTTTTGATCTACGTTCAGTTGAATTCAGTTGAATTCAGTTGAAAAGACCTGATGGGGCGGAGCCTCGATGTTTCGCGCCACTGCTTACTGTAGCCGGCAAGAATATTGAATTGATAATATTATGCGCTGGACGAAAAAGTAAAAAAAAAATTCTAAATACTCATCATTAGTGTGCTTTACCGGTAAAGATTTGACGATTTTACCGGTAAATTTTCGAATCACGTTTTACCGATAAATATTCGGCAAAAGAGAAACCATTTCTAATTTTTTTTACCGGTAAATTTGGCAAATTTTGTCGATCCTTTACCGGTAAATTTTACCGATAAAAGTTTCGGCAAAACTTTTTATCGGTAATTTGCCGGTAAATTTACCGGTAAATTGACATTATTTATACATGAAGAAGTGGGACAGGCCACGTTACAATTCTAGTCTTGGTATCTTGGTCGGTCACGCTTTAATACAGATGAAATTTTAAAAAAATGTGTAAAAGACGTGATTGTGCAAGGCCGAGGTCGCGCCACGTATCGTCTGCGTATCTTTGTTTTTCACGATGTCTTGTTTTTCTAATACGTGAACTTGACCCCACGTTAAGTTTTGCCGAAAACCATTTTACCGGTAAAATTTTCGCGAAATTACCGGTAAATTTACCGATAAATTTGTCGAATTTACCGTGAAATTCGGTAAATTACCGATAAATTTACCGGTAAATTTGCCGAAAGATGATTTACCGGTAAAAAATTTTTCGGTAACGCACACTACTCATCATGACGTATAAAGTGGCCTAGAAATTGTAAATTCTTCCCCGATTTAGTTCAACACGATCTGACAAAGCTGAATTTAGTGCGACCGTAATCCATTCAAAATATTTAAACAAGAGATTGGGTGAAAATAAGCGTTTAGTGCTCATTTTTTTGGGATGGTTGAAATTTTACAAACTATCTTTGGAGAAAATATATTGAACGGATTATGGTTATCGCGCTAAATTTACTCGTCGTCTTTTTGAGCCACATCAGGCGCCAGCTGATACGAGAGTTATATTACCAACTCCAACCTGCAGAAAATGGAGAAAAGAATACCGAATTCGACAAAACTTAAAAAAAACAATAACAATTTAAAACAGTGGGCGGAAACATTTTTGCAAATTAGCCAAATTTATCAGTGCGATTTTCAGTTTTTTGACTAATTTCTCTTTAAATTTGTGTCGATACTACAGTACTGGCCAAAAAGAATGCGCGTTTCCCCGCTTTCTGTTCGAAATGCCCAACTTTGAGTGTGTGCCACGAACTCTGAAAGTGCACTTTTAATTTAAAAATGTTTGTGTTGAACCTTCCAACCTAGGATACATTTTATTAGTTGATAACTTTTTCGTTAGACTACATTTTCCTGCAATTTTTGAGGATTATCGCATCAGCGATCTACAGTACCTTTGGAAGTAGTCATGCGAAAAATGTATCAACTAATAAAATGTATTCCTCGGTTGGAAGGTTCAACACAAACATTTTTAAATTAAAAGTGCACTTTCAGAGTTCGTGGCACACACTTAAAGTTGGTTATTTTGAACAGAAAGCAGCGAGACGTGCATTCTTTTTGGCCAGTATTGTATATCAAAAACTATATTGGTCAAACGCGCTCCGCTGAACTAAATATGGTCAAACGCGCTCCGCTGAACTCAACGCTATGCGATTTGTTTTTGAAATATCCATAGTGGGTCACTATTAGTGGCCTTACCACGAAAAACCAGCAAAAAAAGCATAGATGCAAAGGGCCGGGCACAAAACCTAGAAAATTAGTGCCCGTGCCCAGCCCGGCCCGGCCCGGCCCGTCTGTGCCCGTCTTTTTTCAAGTTAGAAAAATTTTCCAGTATTTTTTGCAATAAAGTAAAACAACAAAAACTATATGAAAAATAAATCATGTTTAAGTTAACAAGGTAAAAAAGGAACCACTTGACAAGAGTTTTTTACAAAAAATTAAATGGAACTTCTCTTTTTTATGTGTACGTTTCTTCACCATATCATTTCCAAAAAGCAATTTTCGCATCTTCATTACAGAACTTGTCTTCCTGTAGATTTAGTACTGCAAAACGCATTAAATTGTTCAACACGTATAAATTTTACTGATTTATCACTATTTGGAACTAAAATTTCGAGAATTTTCGCATCTGGAACGCTCAAAAAAGTCATCGGAGACGAGGATATATCGAAAAAATAGTGCAAAAAAAACAAACAATTGCGCAATTGCATTCGCGTTTTCCTCGCTTCGACTTTAAAAACTGCAGTATCCGTTTGCAAAAATTTAAGACGGCCCCCCCGGGCTGAACATTTTAGTGCCCGGCTCGGGCCGGCCCGTGGGCGCGCCCGGATTTTTGCATCTAAAAAAGAAAAATCAAACTTCTAGGCCCGCAAGATGAGTTGGATATGACCGAGCGCGTCAAGTTATAAATCTGATTTATTTTCATTATTTTTCTAGTTTAAGTCGGTATAAACACTGGAAAACATTTAAATTGATAGTCGTGGCTAATAGGACAGGCTGCGAGCACATTAAATTGGGTTAAACTTGCTACTAATATTCTAGAATTATTCTACAAAAATGTAACCCGAAGGGGGTTCAAAACGTTGTAGACTGTTGTCTGCAAATTCTCATCAGTTGGTTTATGGTTTTAACCGCAAAGTCTTATCCCGATGTCCGAGTGTTTTGTCTCACAATCAGCAAAGGTCCAGAATCCATTAAAATGGCAACTTTCTCAAGAAGAGTCTTGACACGATTTCTGACACAACTGAAAAGAGTGCGACCGTAATCCATTTAACGAGAGAGCGAGAGAAAAAAGTTGTTTTTATTTTTATTTTCATCATTCTCGTTGCTCAATATCTCGTTTAATGAATGATGGTCGCACTCATTAAACTGGCAAAAATCGTGCCAAAATTCGTCGTGAGAAAAGGACATTTTAAGGCACCAAATGATTCCAGAAACCAGTGTCAAACTCTATTCCTCCATCTAACTTTTCTTTCTTCCAACTTGAAGATTTCAAAATGCATAACGTTTTTTTCCTCTTTTTTGCCGCATGTTCCTTCACTCTTTCACTTTTTGATTGATTCAAAATGCACACTTCCACTCGTTTCTTATCTTTTTTTTTTTCTAAAAAAAAGGTGCCAAGAGACTGTAGCACAAGAGCAAGACCTTGTTGAAAACAAAAACAAAAACTGTGCTTTTTTCGCTTTTTTCTCTGTTCTTCTTTTTTTGTGATTTTGATTTTGATGGTGATGGAAGAAGAAAAAAAGAAGGAATGATGGTGATGGAAGAAGAAAAAAGAAGGAAAAGGAGAGAAGAAGAAGAAGAAAAAGAAGAAAATTTCGATTCTCTTCTGACTTTTATGAGTCATTTGACAATCTTTTTGCGAAGCGATTCGGTGTGCGAAAGAGTACGTTATCGTTTTTTTTTTTTGCTGAACTGAACTGCGTGACCACGTTTGGTGCAGTGCAGTGGAGCGCATTTACTACTCAATAGCTTTTTTGTTTTTGTATTTTTGTCATTCGCTGTCATTCGCGAAATTAAGAAAACTGTATTGTATGTTTCTCTACGTCTCCTCGGCTGCTGAGTGACTAAATAGCCGAGTGGTTTGTCGTGTCTCTGCGTCTCTATTAACCACTGTGCACATGGAGACGCAGAGAAAGCGACAGGGCGCGTTTGCATCTACGCAGGGTCTAGCATGCCAAGCGGAGATAATTGTTCATTTTGAGAATTGAAATGGTCTGCAAAATTTGATCTTTTTGTGGTGAACTAGTTTTTTGTCTGCAAAATATAGACCAAAAAGTAAAAAAAAACGTATTTATAAGAAAAATTGTTCGTGTGCAAACCTAGCCTATAATTTTTTTTTGTTATTTTCTTTTAAAAACTTGTTTCGCAGTTTTTTTTGTAAGGAGGTGCAAAATGCGAAACAAGTTTGACTTGGCGGCCGTCGATTTTCTAGGCAAAACCTCGTGTACTCCTTTTGGACTTCAGAAAAACCAAATTTGCGTATGTTTTGATGCCTTCTGCGACGCAAAATTGCATTAAATTTTTTTTTTAGTTTTGGCACCTTCTTTAAATAAATTTTCAGCCTTCTGAATTTATGGCCTAGATCTAAATGCCCAAAATCTTAATTTTCGCCTTCTCGTCCAATTTATCGCTCCCATAATGTTCTCGCGATGAAGACCTAACCTATAATGGACCTATTCAAGAGAGAAAAAAAAAGAAAAAAAAGAAGTTTTTTCCGATGCAGGAACGGCAAAAAAAGAAAAAAAAGGAGGAGAAAAATCAATTTCCTTCCTTTTTTCTCTTCCTTTTTTTTCTTTTTTTGCCGTTCCTGCATCAGAAAAAACTTCTTTTTTTTCTTTTTTTTTCTCTCTTGAATAGGTCCATAATAGCATAACCTAGATTTCTCGATGGACACCTGTCTGTTTGTCTGTTTGTCTGTTTGCCTGCCCCTGTGTCCGTTTATCCGCGTGGAGGATGATGAAGAGGAGGCGTAGAAGATGAAGAAGCAACAAATGAAATGAACAGAACGGGTTTCGACACGGGCAAGAAACTGTCGAGTGCATGTCACAATGTCTGCGTCTCTTCGTCTTTGCTTCTCTAAATCTCCTCTCGCTCCCGGGAGCAAGAGAGAGAGAGAGGGAAAAGAAAAAGAGAGCGTGTTTCGTTTCGCAAAACACACACAGACAATCGTCTTCTCGGAGGAGGTCTTGACTTTAGACACACTGTTTCCTCTCTCTCTCTCTCTTTCTCTCTCTTTCTGTCCCGACCACTTTTACCCGATTTTGAGCCTTCCTTTTTTGGGACGAGAACCTGCTCTTGCTCTTTTTCTGTTGTTGTTCGAGCATTGTTTCTTTTGGCAACCCTGTGTATAAACAACATCGCAGCTCCGTGGGCTACGGTAGAGTAATCACGTTTTTGAATCCATGCAAACTCCCCCCTGGGCGCCAAACTCGCGGCTAATAGCCATCTTTAATCCCGTACAGTTCCCTCGACTCCAGTGAAGCGTGAAGCGCATTTGATCAAGAGGGCTCCACTCTCTCTCTCTCTACGATCCGCACAGAAGTGCGTGGCGATTGATGACGTCATCACTTTAGTCACCCACTTGATTCTTGACGTCTTCTGATATTCCTCTTCTCTTTCTCCTTCTTCTTCTTTCCTTTTTTCTTCCACCACCAACACTAGAAACGATGATAATAAACAGTTTGAAACAAACTAATTGAATCAAGTAGAGGCGTACAGTAACTCGTAATGAGCTGATGACGTCATTGTCTTGTTTGGGGGTGTATGTATGCATGTACGTGGATTGATATTGATGGTATAGGGCACAAGTGATAAGAAGGAGTGAATTAAAGGAAGGGAGCGAAAGAGAAAGGAAAGAGAGAAGCCGAAACCGCGTGATGACCTCATTTCCTATTTTCCGTCGGTAGACAGGAGAAATTCGTGTTTAAAAAGTGTGGAAAATAGCGGGGAGAAACGGCGCTCTATTGAGCATTCGAAAAAAAAAACATTCGATTAGAAGGATGAAATGCGTAATAAGTTCCCCGGGCTTGAGAAACTTTAAATAGCCAGAATTATTGCGGGTTTTTTGAAATCTTATTTTTGAACGTCACTTCTCGCGACTCTGCGTCTCCGTTTTTGCACGCGTTCGTTTATGGACCTATTCATAGGAAGAAAAAAAAACAAAAAAAATGTTATTTTTTGTTTGTTTTTGTTTTTTTTTCCTATTCATAGATGTCAAAAAATGTCAAACAATGTAAAAAAAACGTTAAAAAACGTTAAAAAATGTTAAAAAATGTCAAAAAACGAATCCTATGAATAGGTCCATTAGCAAAAATTTGCAGAACGCTCTGCACTGGGGAGACGCAGAGAATGCCATAGGGCGCGTTTGCCTTTGCGTAGGGATTCTTCCTCGTCCGGTAAAATTAATGAAAAAACAAACACATTTTTAATATTAGTTTTCGGCCATATTTGTAAGCGTTTTCAGTTGTGCGACCGGTAGGGCTCCCGGTTCATAATTCTGTGACATTTTGGATAGTTTAATTTTCGCGGCAATTAAAAATTAGATTACTAACTTTTTTCCGGTTGTAAAGACAAATAACTGCTCAAAAAGAACTGTTTGACTTCAAAAATTTTGGCGAATTTCCGGCAAAACTTTAGCTATACTTTGGCCTTAGAAGCTCGAGACTCTGACAGTCTTTCAGCTAAAATCTGGTCTAAGAAATGGCCAAGAGACCAGCAATATGTCAGCAACTTTAAAGCAACTTCTAGGCCAAAAATGTTGGCAAAACTCTGGTAGTTTTGTGGCAAAAAAATTCGGTATTCTTTCAAAGAGAGAGAGAGAGAGAGAGAGAGAGAGAGAGAGAGAGATAGTTTCGTTGAAAAAGTCTAGAAAAAGCTCACCCGGAAATGTCCACTACTTATCTGGACCAACGCATGAGCTTCATCTGAAGCTCGACTCATATACTGAGTCGCTTTGAGTGCTCTGTTCAGTCGATATTTTGACTGGGTCAGCGAAGTTGCCGACATGAGCTCGTCGATCTCCAGAGAGATGGACGAAAAAACGACGAGTGCGACAGCGATTGGCTTTCTCACAAAATAATAAAACCAGAAACAAGAATTATAAAAATAATGAAAAGGTGCTCCAAAATCACAGCATAGACGAGCAGAAGTTCAACGAACTGAGCGAGACGACGCAAGCGCGGAAGAAAACTGTGGAAACTATTTTAGGATTAAAGGGAGGCGCGGCGCTACGGTAGACAAGCGGGTCTCACCGCGATAGAGCAGTGCTTGCACACAGCACAATGCGCGCGCCGTTTGAATTGTATATTTGAGGATGTTCATTTCCTCAGTTGTTTTCAATGGAGAAAAATATAGTTTTGCGTCCCAAAATATGGTTTTGGGGAAAGAAAGTGGATTATTGATGCTCTTGGGCATCTTTTATCGACAGAGTTTGGCTATAAAACTTTGAGAGATGCTCGGCAAGCTATTGGCAGAACTTTGGCAAAACTGACAGTTTTTTAACAGAACATTTTTCAATCTTTCAGCTGAATTTTGACCTAAAAATTTTTGTGTAGATATTTTTGGATTTCACCTTATTTCCGACAGTCTTTCATCCTGAGTTTTCTTTGAAAAATGATAAATAACCTCGTCAAGATTTCGGCAACCCTTGAACCATAAAACCAATTTTTCTAATTTTTATTTCACCAAGCTTTAGAATATTCGCACCTCTTATGTTTCCACGCTTATTAGCTCAATTCTCTTCCTCTCTCCCTCTTCTCTTTCCTATTCACATACACACACACACACACAGAAAACCGCATACCATACAGTAATGTGATAGATGGAATGCCCCGTCCCTTCTGGTATGCACATAAGCATGTGCCCATTAACTGCGTCTCTCGTTCCGCCACACTCTCTCGCTTATCCACTCTATTCGAAAACCATCTGCCATACTGCGGTTTTGTGTTCTTCTTCCTTTTCTCCTTCTTCGTCAACGTCCACCGGTGGATTGACCGCACGCGTACCGGACCGACGATGGCGAGCGCACGCCATCTGCATCTGCATTTCTTCAGTCGCCAAACCATTGCTATTTCATTTCATTTCATTTCATTTCGTTTCGTTTCATTTCCTATTATTTCTTCTTATTTTCACATGTGCAATAGATCTATCGCGTTTCAACTGTGAAACTTGAACCTGCTGAGAAGAGCAGGTGAAATTCTCTATGTCTCAATGCATGCATGTCTCGAAAAATTTATAAGGTGCGAATTTTGACCCCGGTTTGAGATTCACATCGAGTTTCTCGATATTATTTTTCACAATTCTTAATTCCCAATTGGCCACTAACTGAACTAACTTATTGAGTCGCCCTGCCCTGGTCTCCCCACTCAGCGGCGACCTTGCATTTCAATTTTTCAATAATTGGTTGATTAGTGCCACCCAGAAGATTTCGGCCAAACAACCTTCTTTATGATGTCTCGTGTACCGTCTCCGTATTTCCGTAAATGCGACAACCTGTCTTCTGCGTCTCCACCGCCGCGCACACTACTTCCACGCCGCGAAGGTCAGCACAGTCTTGGCGCAATATCACTACATGCAAACGCAAAGATGACACGGCTGAGTGAGTGAATGAATGACTAGCAGTGTGTCTAAGTCTCGCGAGATGAGTTCTCACCTTATCAACTGATAATATTGATTGATTCCGAACAGCTGGTTGTCTCATACTCATTCTCTTCTTCTTATTTTTCTTCCGCTTTATCTTCTAATTGAGCATGAGCCATCCTACCTACTCATCCCACCCGTTTCCTACGCGTTGCTGACATTTCTTCCAAAATCTCGGGCTCATTTGAATAACTGACACCCACTAGCGAGTAATTAACCTAAAGATTGGGATTGGTTGCGGATTGCCAATCAAATTGACAGATTTGTTTTGAATTATTTATGCTTTTTTGTGTGGTCCCTAGCCCCAAGGGGTTTTTTGTTTTTGCTTTCCTCAGGTTACAGTATTTTGTATTTTTCTGAGATCTTTTCGAACTGTTTGCAGCGAGCTTGTTATTTTCTTAAATATTGTTTTGTTTATGGTCTCTAATGTTTTGCAATAGTTTTAATTATATGAAACATAATAGAAAAACTGGAAAAAAAGCAAACGCACACCGTCGCACGAAAATTATTTCCTGCGCAGTTCTAAAAGCTAGTACCCCTGAAAATTTTGCAAGATTTTGCAAGACGTTCCATTTTTCAAAGTAAAATGCCAAAAATAAACAAGAATTCTTGTACCCAGCACTCCCACGTTGGCGTAAATAAATAAATAAACAAATAAACATTCCGAAAAACCAATTGGCACTGTTCCGAGTTCGAACATTCACAATCCGAACTGGTATCACTGCGTCGCGAGGAGCAGGCAGAAACGCGTGGAAAACGTGGCAGCGTCGCGTGAGTCTCACCGCGACAGTGCGTCGATTTACGCTCAAAATTAAAAATTTCAGTAAGTTAAAAAAAACCTGTGCATGGTTAAAGTATCCATTTTTAAAGCTTGAGTGCTGCATTTTTAAGCTAACTGTTGCTTTTTCTGGTGTTTTGTGGAAATCTGATATTTCTAGGATTAGCGGTTCTAATTGGTAGCAGTTCGGTTTTAAAGCAGCACCTAATAAATTGCTAGTGTCTGTAGAATTTCAGTAATTTGGTGTTCATGTTTTTTTCTCATTTTTTAAAAACGTACTTTAACGGGTAAATAAAGCTAAAAAGGTAAAATAAGTTAGACCCTTTTCGAAAATTTCAAGAAAAAACAAAAAATGTGAACCTTCACAGGGTGCTGGCTTGCTCCTATGAACGCTTGGCAGTGCGCCATTTGACGAGACGCAGAAGAAAGACAGCGATGCCACCCGACGCAACCGCAACGCGTTGGTTTTTGACGCAAAATAAGCACAGGCAATCGCCAGCACCCAGCGCGCCTTTAAAGACACCGAAATAAATAAATAAATGGTCCGCCTAATGTAAGTGACACACCCTTGCCAAACCCCGAAAGTCCCTAATGCATCTGCGCCCCACCGTAACATTTCGCAATATGGCGATAATCCTGGTTGACGACGTCACGGTACGTGCGCGATCGTTCTCTCCGCTTTTCCCGTTCCTCCATCGCTTTTATCCACTTTATCTGTCCGAACGCATCTTTTTCTCCTTCTCCCCACTCGATTTGTCGCCTTCTCCTTCTTCGTCTTCTTCTCCTTTTTCCTCCTCTTCCATCACTATTTTGTCGTCGATCCGCTTGATGCGTCATCATCAACCATTTGTCTGTTTGTCTGTAATCAAGTATCACTAATTACTCTCCATTAACAACATCCTTTTCTGCCGCTGCTGCCACCTGGCGATTTTTCGCCCCACCACTAAAAGGCTTTGATTTATTTAGTCCGGTTCTGTTTGTTCACCATCCGAACAAAAAAAAACGGGAGAGAGAGAGATACGTTGAAGGGAAAAAGCCCACAACTAACTCAACATCTCGATACATTTGATGTGGTGGTCTAGACTCTAGAAGTGGTTATTTTTTATTTCTGGTTAATTAGAAAAGTTTGGTTGTCTAGGGTCTTAGAAATTGGGGTGAAAATCTCTATTTTTAAAGAGATTTTTGGATTTTGGTTGATTTAAAAAATACAAAAATTCAAAAATCGGTATTTATTGATTTTATGAAGCCTGAAGTATAAAAATGAAAATTTTGGGCTCGGATTATAATTTTTTAAATTAAATACGAAATTCAATCAATAAGTATTTCTTGATCCTAAGCGCGACGTAATCCCATTTTATGGCCTGAAATCCGTTTTTTTGAAATTAAAAGTCTAGAAATCTTGTTGTTGGTTGAAATGCCCAATTTTAAAATTTAAATATCCTAGAAATGCTAAGTTATTAAATTTTAGAGTCTATATCCTTTTTTCCATGATTTCCGGCCCTATCTATAGAACACCATGCTCTAAAATTTCTAAGTTAACAATTAGAACTCTGTTTCAAGCCTAGAAGCTCCATTTTTAAAGTTTCGTAGTAGTTTTCAATCGACTTGCAACATGACAACGCGAAACTCCGCCCACTAATTTGTGCGCGACAACGCAAACACAGTTATATTTGAAGAGACGCAGACAGAACGGTGAATGCAGACTTGCGCTTTCATGTCGCAAAAAAGATTTTGTGGCCTAGAAATGGTGAAATTGAAGTTTTTTTTTGTTCTAGTTTAGAATATTTAGAGTCTAGGATAGTCATTTTCATAACTTGCATGGCTTATAAATTATAATTTCTATTCTTTTTTACATTATTTTTTCTTACATTAGAAAACACATTTTTTCCATTGCATATCCTGGAATCCTCATACCCTGGACTAGAAATCGCATTTTAAGGTTTTTTAGAACCATTGTATTTACCGCGCTGCACTGTCTAGAACTCTTTTTTCCAAATCAGAAATACATAGTTTTTCCTAATAGAAACCGAACAAAACTAATTTTCCCAACCGCCGATCGTTCAATTTCAATTTTACCCCATGTACATAATTTTCCCGCCACTTGCCTTGCCAAAACTGTAATTCTACCATTCCTCTCATTCTTCTTGTCTCGTGTATTTATGTATGTCTTCCAGAATTTCTTTCTTCGCCTTGTTTTTCCACCCGTAACAATGACCGTTTTGTCTGGAAACAATGATGATGATGGTTTCTTTCCACTTGCTTTCGTTTCTGCAGATGTGTGATTCACTCCTACACACTTCTTCTTCTTCCTGTTCTTCTTATTCTTTTCTTCACTTTTCCACTGATATTGATTGTTGCTCCATCACTGAAAACCCTCTATTCCGTTCTTATCACTTTTTCTTCTGGTTTTCTCTTCTCTCTCTCTCTCTCTCTCTCTCTCTCTCTCTCTCTCTCTCTCTCTTTTAATGTCAATGTCACATGACACTCGTTGTTCTGAATACGGAAATTCCACGTCATTATCAGCTTTTGCTCATCTTGAATTTTTTTGTTGTGCCGCATAGAAAACCTAAGGGCGAGAGCTCCAAAGGAGGAGAAGATTGTAATTTTAGATACCCATTTTTCGTATTTATCGCTCCCATTCCTGCCAGTCACTTTTTTGACGGATTACCGTAGTGAGAATGTCTCAATTCCTCTTCTTTTTTCAGATGTCAGAAGACGTGGCAGTCACTGCACATTCAATTCTCAACGGGTGAGTTTTAAGGGGCGGGGCTTGTGGCTTTTGTGGTGGTGGTGGCTCATCCGATGAGCAGCAGGTGCCTGGAGAACGAGGATTGAGATTTGATTTGCAGAACTCCGCCCAACAATCATTTCCGGAAAGAGTGGCTCGCGGCGACTGGAACACCAACTAGCACCACCAACTCGGGCGGACAAATGATGACGGTGAGCTTTTTTTTTGTTGGTTTTTGGGTGTGGTGCTTATTGTTAGCTGAATCAGACTAGATCAGAAACATATTTTACGCACAAATTATCATTAATACGCTAGAGTTTGTTGCATTGAAGCTTTCGAACTGCGCTTTTCTTTTAAATTCGATAAGGTTGGGGCCAACTCTGAACCTGGGACATCCTGATTGTGAGACCGAATCTATAAAACTGGAAAACCATAGAAACCTTTTTGAGCCACCCGTCGGGCTGCTGCCCGGTGACTAGTGGACAATGGTGAAAATAACATGAAGATGTGGCTTAAAATATTAATTAAGGAAAACCCGTTGCTACGGGAGGAAAAACCTTAACATTGAGAAGTGACGGGAGTTGCTTTACCCGTCATGGAATATCATTCCCTGAAATTGCACTCGCCGTCTTATGCAACCCTGAAATGTCCATTACTCGACGAAAAGACGACGAGTACGAGAACGATCTGCTCTCTCACAAAATAAAAAACGAGAAACGAGAATTATAAAAATAATGAAAAGGTGCTTTAAAATCACAGCATAGACGAGCGAGACGACGCAAGCGCGTAGGAAATCTCTGGAAACTACATTAGGATTAAAGGGAGGCGCGGCGCTATGGTAGACAAGCAGGTCTCACCGCGACCGCGCAGTGCTTGCACACAGAACAATGCGCGCGCCGTTTGAATTGTATATTTGAGGATTTTATTTTCCTGATTGTGAGTTGTTTTCAATGGAGAAAACTATAGTTTTGCATCTCAAAATATTGTTTTTGGGAAAAGCAAGTCGATTATTGATGCTCTTGGGCATCATTTATCGATAAACCCGATTTCCGAAAAACCAAATTTGAACACTGATTGTGAGACCAGTTTAATGGATTCGGTCTCTGGTAAAATCACGGTCAACGAATGCTCCAGCCAATAGTAACGGGGGTGGGGCGACTTTAGAAGCCTAGGTAATTTACCACAAACGTATGTTAGTTTTACTGGATTATCATGTTCAGAAAACAGAGTAGTATTTGCATTGATCTGGGCGGGATTCTGTCAGTGTTATTGGGGGAATTAAAAACCAATAAATAAATAAGGAACAAGACAATCCCTACACGGCTTTCTTTCTTTTTTTTTCTAGTTCAACCCTATTCCAGCTCTCCCCTCCCGCCGGCGACGGCCCTGGCTCAACCGGCTCAACGGCTCCCGAATCCACATCTTCAGTATCGGACATCTCTGGTGATGCGGAAGGCGTGTGGAGTATCGACATTGATCAGGCTTTTCAAGAAGCGTTGGCCATTTATCCGCCATGCGGACGACGGAAAATCATCATCAGTGACGAGGGAAAGATGTATGGTGAGTGAGTCTTCTATTGAAAAGTACATAATTAAGAAGGTCCTCTTCCTCTTCCTTTTCCTCGGGCATTACTGTGCGTTCATCGCATCTGCCAGTTCAGCAGAGTTCAGACATCTGCCTCTTTTCTTTTGGTCCGCCCTTCTTCTTCTTCTCAGCGGGAGCCAGCCAGGCAGCCCGAAACTTTATTTATGTATGTACTATGTAGTTGTGTGGTTATGATGTAAACGGATTGAACCCGACAAAGGTTGATCCTCTCGACCGTTGATAGGATTAATGTTTCGGTGTGTGCCACAGCGCGCTTCTTTTGTTTATTTTCGCTGCGGGAAGAAGGAAGGAAGGGTGCTCTCATTGACTTTTTGACCCCCCACCTAAACACGGACGGTTCGGCGCACGGGCGAGCGCAACCAAAATAAATAAAAAGTATATTTGGAAGAGACTACAAAAGTGATGTTAGAATCGGATTGATGCAACAGGCAGGCAGGGGGCGAGACATTGAAAATAGTCAACAAAAAAGGTTAAAGGTTGAGATTTTGGTTTTCTGAGTTACGGTATATCCAGAGGCGGATACGTGAAACTGGAGAACCAACTTTGTAAATTGATTAATTCTGAATGATGTTGGTAAGAGACGCAGAGAAACAGACAAACCCATTTCCCGGAAAATGCCGTTTTCCCGTTTGATTCATCCTAGCTCAGATTTCTGAGATTTGCTTGAAAAGGTAAGATGAAGCACATGCACGGAAAGTCTTTTTTCCCCGGTTACGGTGGCGCGCAGAGGTATGAAAATTGACTATCACAAATGTGCCAGACGAGATAGTTTTGAAAAATAAAAACATTGCAAAAACTTGGAAAACCATTTTTCCAACAAAAAAATTTTTTTTACCATTCGACCTTAAAATGCTCAAAAATACAGAATTTCATAAAAATTGTTAATTTGTTTCTAGTCTTTTTCAGTATTTTCTTCGTAAAATTCAATTTATTTTAAACTTAAAAAAAACGAAATAAAACCGCAAAAAACAAGTAAATAGAAACATAAAATAAAATAAAAAATCAGATTTTTTTGAATTTTGAATTTTTGTAACTTTCAAGAAAGATTTCATATTTTTAGGATATAAAATATTTTTTTTTTTAATTATGGTCATTGGGCTTATTGTATCTTTTCTCATTTTCCTTTTATCAAGTTATTTTTCCAGAGATGTCCATACCTTTCAAGCAAAATTGCCCTAAAAATACAATAAACGTGATTTTCCTTGCAAAAAAAATCACACGGCACAAAGTACAACACCGTTTCGGACGTGTAAAAGCTTACAAATTTACAACTCGCATTGTTTGACTTCCCGAAAAAGAAACAGAACAAACCAAAGAGCTCTTGGTTACGATAGCCAAGAAATGCTACACCCTCTAATTATCTTGCTTTTCTCACCTGTTCAGTCAGAACATAAATCTTTTTTTTTTCTTTTGGAATCTCTAATTTTCAATCCAAAATCAAAAGGAAAACGTCAAAAGACGTCACCTGCACGATCATAAATTAGAAATTGGCGCGTCAAAACTTTTTCTGTTTCTCCAAAATGTTAATTTACACCTGTCTCACCCACCAATAATTAACTAAAATAGATATGCATTTTTCCCTTCAAACAGCTGAAATGTTTTCCATACAAAAAGAGCGAAAGTTTGAATTTTTGGTTTATTTTCAGGAAGAAACGAGTTAATCGCCAGGTATATCAAATTGCGATGTGGCAAGACGAGGACCCGAAAACAAGTTTCATCGCATATTCAAGTACTTGCTAGGAAGAAAATGAGAGACGAACAGGCAAAAAAGAAGGCGAGTTTTCTACTTTTTTATCCAGAGGCCGGATCCGTGAAACGGAAACAGTTTTCCGGAAAATTAATTTCGAAAAATTCTGGTTTTCGTGTGATGACGGCGAGAGACGCAAACATTTTTCAGTCATTGTCCAGTTTTTTAAGAGAATCAAGCCGGGTCTAGAAATTTTGATTTATGCGCGAGCGCCCTATCACTAGTTTCAAAGTCCTAGGGGCTACAAATATGTACCCTAGCCAATCCAAAATCAACATAGTTTTTTCCAGGGCGACATTCCCTCTCTCCCACAAGCTTCTCCACCTGCTCTTCCATCAACGCCTTCTTCAGTCCTTCCTTCTGTCGCCGACACTGCAATTGCAGCAGCAGCCGCCCTCACCCCACGAAACAACTATTCATCAATTGTGCCCAAAGTTGAACCAGAACAGATTTCCCAGCAACTTCTCCTTCAAGCCCTTCCCAATCTGTGGCCAACATTTCCTCAAACGTCACTTCAATTTGGAATGGACCTGTCTCAATTGATGGTTCACCCGAAACAAGAGCCGCTGGTATCTCCTTTGAGCAAAGAAATGGCGCAGCAGGACTGCAACAAACCAATTTCCTCGTCCAAACTGAACTTTCTCGGGTTTTCGGCATTTGTACAGTGTAATCAGACGAATCTCAGGACGGAATTGGTGAAGATTGAGAACACGCTGGAAAAGGATGACATTGACATTTCACTGTTTTACGAAAAATATCCATCGATATTGAAAAAGTTGTTCGAAGGCTCTGAAAAGAAAGACGGGTTCTTCTTGGCCAAGTGTTGGGCGAATATCAATGTGCCGGATGACATTCAGAACTGTCAATACGCGGTTGACTCGTTTTATTCAAGTCGGGAAAAATTCCAGTTGAAGGTGTCAACGATGGCGTGCTCATTTGGAGATCAAGTTGTTGAGAAGGTTGAGGTAAGTAGATTAAGAAAAACGATGAAATAAGCTTCTGAATTTTAATTTCAGCAATACTTCCCAATGGAGGTGGATGGCTCGTACTCATTCATGCTTCCCAACTCTCCAATGTGCGATTACATGGTGAAATTTATCGCCGAGTTGAAGAAATTGAACAAAATCGAGACGATGAACGATGTTCTCGAGAATTTCACAGTTTTGCAGGTAAGATATATTTTTTTGACTAGAATCCCATGGACATTTAATTCAGGGGGGTAAGACGGTACCAACTGAAATGAAAGCAAAGCCTTTCAGAATTCTATATTTTTGAAAAAGGGTACATATTTTACAATATGATCGAAATAGGGAAAATATTGTTCTGTATTTAGAAATGCTAAAAGGCATGAAATTCTTGATGGGAAATTATCGTTTTCCCTCAATTTTGCCCCGGAATTATGGAGCATGAACCGTTTCTCGTGTTCGTCGGTGAAAAATTGGATGTGCTGTTTCTTTTTGATAAATATTATTGGATTCATCCAGTAAAATGTTCGTGTCATATACAGTCCGCATAGGGGAATGCGCCAAGACTCAGCAAACGAGCCCGAATGCAACAGGACAATGTTTGAAATTTTTTTCGCGTTCTTTTCCCAAATTTCCATTAGAAGTCAAAGGAAATCGACTTTTAAAATTTGTTCAAACATTTTCAGAAGAAACAACTGTCAAAAAACTTGAAAATCACAAATACTAAATGTGCTTTCGCGCCGATTTTCTGACTGTCTCTGCTCATGCCAATGCCTTTTTTTTTGCCGATGCCAACTTTATTTGGAGAGGCAATAAACAACAATAAGCATAGCAGCATTAAAATTCATAGAAATTCTGTCCAAGACTCAATACTTCTTTCAAAAAGTTATTTATCTCATAAATACGATTATATACTTTCAGATAGTGACAAACAGTGAAACAGATGAGCTTCTCATGGTTCTATGCTTTGTGTTCGAAGTGTCTCAAGAATCGGAGCCCTCTTGCTCCGTGTATCGATTGATAGATGGCGACGGTGATAGTGGTGGTGACAGCGATGAATAGGTCGAGAATCTCGTTTTCTCAATCAAACTGCCATATTTTTGTTCCTCAATGCAATATAATGTTTCCTCCATTCCTTGGTCACAAACTTTTCCACGAACTTAGGATCAATATGATGTTTTTTTTTTCAAGTCATTCCGCCTTCCTTCTCTCTCTCTTCAACCTTTTTTTTTAATTTCCCGTGATTTCTTCCCCTTTTTCTTCTTTATCTTCTCATCAAGTGTGCAACAAAGCTCACTGTTCAGTTATATTACTGCGTCGCGAGAACCAGTCAGAGCGCTCGTGTCTTGCGGATGTGGTCTCGCCGCGACCAGTGCGTATACGGTAGTTTTTTTTTTACGAAAAAAACGAAAACAATGCAAAAACAGAAAAACAATTCAAAAAAGAACGTAAAAAACTACCGTATACGCGCTGATCGCGGCGAGACCACAGCCGCAAGACACGAGCGCTCTGACTGGTTTTCGCGACGCAGTAATATACACCCTTATTCCGTTGCGGTCCGATTCCCCTTCCTTCCTCAAAAAAAACCCTCGAATTCCATACAATCTCATCATTTTTCACGCTGATTCTGTTCTAATAGGCTAGATCACAACTCTTTTTTATTCTCTATTTTATTTTTTTTTCTGAAGAAAAGAAAAGAAAAAAAAACAATAATATAAAACATTGATTCAATTTTCTTTTTTTTTAATTTCAATATTCTACTGTATAGATATCAAAACCAGACGAAGTTTGAGCAAGAAAAACTTTTGGCGACGTTGCGGAAGTAATTACGATAAAAGTCAGATGTATCAGTTAAGAGTAGTGTGCGTTACCGGTAAAGATTTGACGATTTTACCGGTAAATTTTCGAATCACGTTTTACCGATAAATATTCGGTAAAAGAGAAACCATTTCTAAAATTTTTTACCGGTAAAATTTGGCAAAATTTGTCGATTCTTTACCGGTAAATTTTACCGATAAAAGTTTCGGCAAAACTTTTTATCGGTAATTTGCCGGTAAATTTACCGGTAAATTGACATTATTTATACATGAAGAAATGGGACAGGTCACGTTACAATTCTAGTCTTGGTATCTTGGTCGGTCACGCTTTAATACAGATGACATTTTTTTTTAATGTGAAAAAGACGTGATTGTGCAAGGCCGAGGTCGCGCCACGTATCGTCTACGTATCTTTGTTTTTCACGCTGTCTTGTTTTTCTAATACGTGAACTTGACCTTACGTTCAGTTTTGCCGAAAACCATTTTACCGGTAAAATTTTCGCGAAATTACCGGTAAATTTACCGATAAATTTGTCGAATTTACCGTGAAATTCGGTAAATTTGCCGAAAGATGCGTTTACCGGTAAAAAATTTTTCGGTAACGCACACTAGTTAAGAGATAATCGCAACTGCTTCCTCATTATGGGGCTCCGCGACATTTCGAAATCGTCAGAAATTGCAACTAATTGCAAATCACGTAGATTTCGTTACTGTGACGTTTCGCAACTAGACAGGCAACCGGGCGTGTAACTCGAAACTCGAACGATTTGCAACTAGTCACTGAGCAACCAAACTATTCAAAACCGCCACTTTTCACAACTTTTAATACTCCGTATGCAAGCTGCAGGATATTATGAATAGGTACCGCAACATGTTTGAAAAACATGCGAATCCCGGAAAACTACTGATTTCATTGTATTCTACGTCTCAATATTAGTACATTCCCAAATTTTCTCCTCAAAATTCCCACTAGTTCTCGAGTTTCAGTCGTTCAAAGTCGCGATTTTTTAGTACTGAATTTCTCTTGACTTTTTGAAAAGGGGCGGAGTCTGCAAGGTGCGGCGTGAAATTTAGCAACTGTCTGGCTCGCTTTTTCCTCGTTGCCTTCGATGGAGTATCACAATATCG
Source organism: Caenorhabditis japonica (assembly GCA_963572235.1). Lineage (NCBI taxonomy): Eukaryota > Metazoa > Nematoda > Chromadorea > Rhabditida > Rhabditidae > Caenorhabditis > Caenorhabditis japonica. Next base: position 15,307,040 of record OY754343.1, on the reverse strand, counting down.
ATGGTGATTTCCGGGCAAATAATCTTTTCTTTCATAAAAAAATCAAATAATTTTGAAAAAAATATTGTCTAGTTCTTAAATTAACAAAAATCATCATATTTATATTGAATTTCACGATGAAACAAAGCAAAGAATGGAAAATTTTTGAAAACGGAATATTTACAAAAATTCTGAATCTTCTTTTTTGAAATATCCCGAAATTATGCGCAAAAGTATCCCTTTGCAAAAAAAAGAAGCCCAATAACATCGAAAATTAAGCAAAAGACCAAAAAGGATTGAACCCTCAACAGCGAGGGCACTAGCACGCGCCTTGGACCACTACACCAAACAGGACAAATTCAGCTGCGACCTAAGGGCTTATATGAATTTGCCGTGTTTGACACACGTTTATGATGACAAATTTTTTGGCGGGTCCTGAAAATCGCCTTAGAATTTATTTAAGAATGAAAATTAAAAAAATGCGCGCAGTTATTTTTTTAAATTGAAAGTCGAATTCGATAGAGAATTTTATGCTTATTCCGATGACATATTGAGACCCTGCGTGTTCGACCGGCATGCACCCGAAAACTCTGAAAAACCTGCTTTTCGAAAAAACCACTTCACTTTTGGAAGGTATAAAGTGCTTCATTTTTGTCGGAGAGCTCTAAAAATTTTTTTGTGGGAACTAGAAGAGTTTGTCAAAATAATCAAAAAATAAAATTTTGGGGTCATCGCTGAACATTTTCTGTGATTTTTTGTTGAAGTTTAGCGAGGTATAACAAAAATGCGCGCAGTTGAAATTAAATTCTATTTAAAAATTTGAATTCTCCGTCTTAAAAACTATAAGAATCAATTACAAGGTGTAGCGTGTTCGACCTACTTTACCCCCAACGAGGCGGTTAATTTAATTTAATTTATTTATTTGCTTTCAAATACATATACATGATAATGATAAAAACTGAGCGGAAAAATCGGGGCAAATAAAAATAAAATGACCGATCGGACCAGCAATAGTCCAGTTGGTCAAGTGGAATGGGGAGTCAGGATGGCTAGAGGAATAGCGCCTATGCGCGCAGCAAAAGCCTTTGGATGCAATCTTTTTGGTATTAGTTTGGCGACATGGTTCCATAGAGACAAATTGGCATGAAGAAAGCTTTTTGAGGACTTTCCACAAGCCGTTAACAAATAGGGATACCTGGACGAGCGTGACGGTTTGACAGACAAGGAAACGGACGGGAAGTGATATTCATTTGTTACAATTTTGTGATACATACGAAGAATAGCCAGTGTCCTTCTGTGAAACATAGATTTTGTAGTAAGTTGTGTTAATCTATCGTTGTATGAGGAAAATGAAATATTGCATCTTTGAAATACACGTCTCGTGAAGAATCGAAGTGGGTGTTCAAGTTTTTTAGTTAAAAAGACTGAGTTTAGATCGATTAGTTCACATCCATATTCTAGAATGGGTCTTACATATACATTATACAATTTTATGTAAAATTCTGGTGATTTGGAGTGGAATGCTTTTAGAATTTGTTTAGATTTTAGTAGGGCCAAGTTAGAAATATTATTTACATGATTTTCGAACTTTAGTTTGCTATCAATTATTATTCCGAGATCTCTGATTGAGTTCTGTTCATTGATTTTATGGGTATTTAAGTAATATACATGGTGTGGGTTTTTCTTCCCAAAGTGCACGACGGCTGTTTTGTTTTCGGCGAGATTAAGACACCAAACATCGCACCATTCGGCAACAATTTTGACGCATTTTTGGAGGGTGGCAGGATTGGCAGAGAGCAGTTTCAAATCGTCGGCGAACGCGGTCACGTGCACATCGGGCGGAAAACTGTCAAGTAAGTCATTAATATATAATAAAAATAAAAAAGGTCCCATTACGGAGCCTTGGGGGACGCCGGAGACTACATTTATACAATTTTTTGACAAAAAATTATTGATTTTTACTTTCGATTTGCGATTTATAAGAAAAGAGTGCAACCACTCACAGGTTTTTGAGTCGATTCCGAAATTCAAAATTTTAGACACCAACAAATTGTGCGGAACGCTATCGAACGCTTTTTTAAAGTCGAAATATATTGCGTCGGCGAAACCATTTTTATCAATGAGAATTCTTTGAACTTCGGATGTCGACTCCAGAACCGCCAGGGTGCACGACCTTGAATTCATAAAACCAAATTGTTTTTTCGAAATTTTGTGGGATACTTGTTTTTTAATAGCCTCGAGGACTATTTTTTCTAATAATCTTGCAAGTGGGTGAGTCAGGGTTATAGGTCTGTAGTTTCCCGAGTCAGTACACCTGCCTTTTTTATGTAAAGGAATTATTGTGGATGTTTTCCACTGTGTAAAAAATGTTTGGCTTGTGAACGACTCGGTAAACAGCAGAGAAAGTGGAATAGTTATTGCATCGCAGCATTTTTTAATCATGAAAAAGTTAATATTATCTGTTGAATAGCCAATTTTTGTTTTCAGAGCGCGGATGTGTTGCGAAATGTTCAAAGGTGAAAAGTCGGGCTCAATTTTATGAGGTTTTGGAGCGGGATAAAAAGGAAAAATGGAAGAAGATGGCGTGAAAGAAAGGGAAAATGAACGGATGAATTCGTCGGCAATGTCTTTCTGCTCAGTTACAATTTTTTCACCGATAGCCAAGGCGATGGGCGATGATCGTGACATAATTCTATTTTTGATAAACTGGAATAGTTCACGACAATTTTTATTTTCTATGGCTTGGCGTTCTTGGTTAGCTAAGTTTTTTTTAATGGTTTTGAGTTTGTTTTTGACAATTCGTTTAGATTTTATGGACATTTTGCGCTTAGAGTTACGACGGCGTGCGGATCGATATAAGTTTGTATGTTTTTGGACGTGTTTAGACGATCTTTTGTAAGAATTTGGTGTGTAAGTATTGATGAGTTCGTTAAAAATGTTTAGAAAATGGGCCAATTTTGTATCGGGAGATGAGAAAAAAGAAAATTGGCGTGCCCAATTATACGAAAACAAATGCCGGTTCAAAGAGTCAAAGTCGCATTTCCGAAAAAGCAGACGACTATATTGAGAGTGAACCGGTAGAAGTCTAGGCTCGTGTGAAAGGTTGAACTGTATGGAAGAGTGGTCGGATAAAATTAGTGGCTCAAATGATTTACAATCAAGAAAAGTGTTAGGGTTGTCTGTGAAAATAAGGTCAAGAAAGCTGTTACGACCAGAAGCAGCGCGTCTGGTAGGAAAGTGGACCATTTGTGAGAGATTGTTTGAAATTATCATGCCGCGGAGGGATTCTGGAATTTTTTCGGGCAGTTTGAAGTCAGATGACCATTTAGCGTTAGGAAAATTAAAGTCTCCCAGAATGTAGTTATTTTTTGCTGATGACGTTAATAATTTCGAAATGTTAACAAACAAGGAATTAGTTTGTTCTACTGATAAATTTGGGGCCCTATAGGCAAGAATATAACGTGAATTGGAGGGGTTATGATCGATAGTTAATATTTCACAATTATGCAAGTGGTAAAACTGTTCTACAAGTGAGTCGGCTAGAGTTATTGGTAAGTTGCTGGGAAAAAATACTGCAACGCCACCGCCTCTTAATTTTGGATGCGGATGTTGTCTATCTGCACGATAACAGGAGATTTTAGGCGATGAGGACAACGACGCTGGTACTTGAGGAGACAAAAACGTTTCAGACACAAAAAATAAATCTATATTATTTACAAGAATACTTTCATGTAGGAAAGTAAGGCGTTCGGCAGTTGCCACCGAGCGCGCGTTGGAAAGTTGACATTTAAAATATTTTTTAGAGGGTAAGTTTTGATTTACATTTAACTTAACATTCACAGGTAACAAATGTGGGTCACGAGAATGGTTTTTTGTGTGGGACAACATACGGACAGACGCGGTATAAAACGGCGCCACCGATGGACTCATTGCTGTTGATGTCTTTACATGGCAATCAATACTGTTACATAAAATGACATTTTTTTGACGACACACGTTCACGGGTGACAGAGATTTTGTCCGGTGGCAATTTTCCTATGCGCTTTGCCCGGGAGCGGCGGAAACATTATAAGAAGGAAATGGGCGCGGATTACTTAGTTGAACAATCTCCAAATCTCTAACAAAGTAGCGTATTTCTCCGGCTTTTTGATTCGCTTCGAAACACTTATTTCGCAGACTTCTCAGTAATGTGAGTTCGTCGCGCGTCATATCACGACGAACCCGAATGGGACGTTTTGCTGCGGGTCGATCAGCGAATTCGCGGAGAGCCTTAGAAAATGTGCGAATGAAGGTGTCACGGTCAGATTGACTAGAAAACTTAACTTTCGTGGGCCGAGATACAACTGTTGGGGAGACACATTTTACACGAAAATTGAGAACGGGTTTTGGTAGCAACGGACAGGAAGCGCAAAGTTTATCGAGAAAATTATTATCGGAAATTGACTGGTTACCTTGCAAGTTGTCGGGTAAATTCTCCAGAACAGCTACAACCGATTTCTCATCCAGGGTCCTCAATGAAGATGCCAGCTCGAGACGAGCAGAGACTTGTGTGGCCAGTGGGTCTGATTTGACAATGTCAGCATAGAGCGCACATGTGCGCTTTTTCGACGGTGGATTGGCAGTCAGAGAATTCGTCGTCGGTAGGATCGGCGGTGTCAGCTCTTTGATCAAGCGCTCCTGAGCATCAAATTTCGACGAAAGAGCGATGACAAAGTTTTCCAACTTTGTGATGCGATTCATGAGTGTCAGAACAACGGAAGCATCGGAAGTGGTGGCAGCGGGTCCTCCAGCGAGTCGGGCTGATTTTCTTGTTCGTTTCAGTGCAATTTTGGTCTTCTTTGTTGTTGGCGAAGATGTTCCTTCATCGAGGATTTCAGAGTCAACAGAGAGGGTCGAGGTTTGCGCAGCGTCAGCCATGATCATAGACGATACCTCAAACTCAAACTTGGGTAATTAGGTTTTTTGGTGACCATTTCACTTTTCTGTAATTTTCAGCTAAAACTAGGCATTTTCAGAAAATTCTGATGTCACCAGCCAATTCCTTGGGGTCGATTACATAAAGTTCAATTGTAACATAAGTAGATTTCTAGATAGTATCCGGGCAGTGATAGCTCAAACTCCAAAAACCGAAACCCAAGAGAAAAAATGAAAGGCCCCGCCCCCCTCTCGTTGCGGTGCCTAATTATGAAGGATACTATAATCATGAAAGCAATCACAATTAAACCGACTCTTCCTTCTTTACCACTAACTTGTTTAGATCACGTGAAAGCGATCCGAACAGAAAGAAAATATACATAATTTAATTGGTTTTCTTCATTATAATTTTTTTTACTAGTAGAACTCTCGGGAACATTCTATTAAAACCCCCCGCATCATTCTGACATAGGCCCCCCAGCATAAACATTGGAATACCCCCCCCCCCCCCGCTCCATAGCATGTGGGGGTTTTATTAAAATCTTAAAACTTAGCGACGTCGTGTCAGAATAGCTGTTGGGGGTGGTTTAATAGAGCATGGTGGGGGGGGGGGGGGGCATAATAGAAGATTCCCAGGAATTTGGATATACGGCAAATTATCATTACCTACCATTTCTGTACCTACTTTTGTTCAGTTACCTACCCTGATCATTACCTACCATGATCTTTACCTACCAAAATAGAATATGTTCTTTACCTATTATCGGGTCGCCACGTCGGTCAAACGCGCTCCGCCGAACTCAATACTACGTGGATTTCATTTTGGTTTCCGAATTATTTAATTTCACGTTGAATTTACACGTGAAATGAAAACATTTGGAAACCAAAATAAAATCCACGTAGTATTGAGTTCAGCGGAGCGCGTTTGACCATTTTGGCGGGCCGACAATACCTTTTCTGTTACTTAATTTTGAAACTGGCAAAGGCCGAAAATAGTGATCTGCATGGATTTGAAATCCCCCTACATGAATATCAAAGAGATATTGTGTTTTCAATCGACTTGCGACATGAGAACGCGGGAATCCGCCCACTTTTTTGTGCGCGACCACGCAAACACAGTGATATTTGAAGAGACGCAGACAGGTCGCGCACAAATAAGTGGGTGGAGTCTCGCGTTCTCGTGTCGCAAGTCGATTGAAAACACAATAGAGAAAGAATATGAGCAAATTAAGCCAAAACGGTCATGGTAGGTAAAGAGCGTTTTTTATTTTGGTAGGTAAAGATCATGGTAGGTAATGATCAAGGTAGGTAACTGAACAAAGGTAGGTAAAGAAAAGGTAGGTAATGATAATTTGCCTGGATATACACCCCCCCCCCCCCCCACTCCATTGTGGGGGCTTTATAGAAACTGCTAAAACCCCCCGCACATTGTGCTATACACCCCCACTGATATAACCCCCCGCTTTTCAGTGGGGGGGGGGGGGGGGGGTATATTGGAATTTTCCCGACTTGTCTTGTAGGTGCGTTGTGAACATGTTAGATACTAAATATCTCACTTTCCTGAAGTGCCAGTTTCCTTTTTCGGCACAGTAGCAAAATCTACATGAGTTGCGAATAGTCGCAATTTCTGAAGGTCACGTTTCGAAACGTCGCTGAGCCCATTCTGGTCGGAAATCATCAAGGAATAGGAATGCGATTGGCCGAAATCGTTAAGAAGCTCGGTGTGGCAAAATCTGCTGTCAACAAAACTTAAAAGCAATTCAGGTACACCGGTACAATGAAGGACTAGCAGAAAAAGGCGACTGTTTACTTTTACAACTTCTGCAGTGGCCAAAGCGATGAGAGAAATCCAGAGAGGATCATAAAGAAGATGAATGCAAAATTTCATATTGGGTCAGAATCGATAGGTATTATTGTCAAAAGGAAGCTCCACATGATCTCTTATCGAATTAAAAAAGGCTGATGAATAGATCCCAGGTCCCACTTGTTTTTGTTCAAGTTGTTGCTAATTGTAAGATCAACCAAATCGTGATTGGTTTACCAGCACAATAGCACACCTGCTCGACAGGCAAAAGCCACAAAACATACTTACTTACTTGTGTTACTTGTGAAGTTCGACCTCACTTTCCATCCTGGATACTGAGAACGCCCAGTTTCACGATCCCTCCCGACTGTGACCCATGCTTGTTTTGCCTCGAGTATGCCAATTCTTCTGCGGCCGTGTTTCAGATTGCCTGTTAAGGCCTTATTGTGGGTGATGATTTTTATAGATCTAATGATGTCGTCGCTGATTCCCTAGGATCTCATTTTAATACGATATTCGCCCATCTCACTTCAGTATTCTTCGTATGAAACCAATTTTTCAAGATTCGTAACTGTCGCTGATTGTCCGGCTTCTAGTCCGGATTAGGAGTGTGGGGATGTTTGACCAAACAGGTGCCCACGAAAAATACTATCCACACTTGGAATCCGTGAATGTTGCTTTGGTGAAGGACTGGGACGTTCTTGACGTTAACGACAGTGCCGTCATTAGATCGTATCCGAAAAAGTTATCGAGCTAATATCAAGGTGAAAAGTGGAAGATACAAAAACGGTCAATCTTTACTATCATTAAGCGTTGACGTTTGTGAGAGCATGACAAAAACGGCGAAAATTTTGCAAATCTGCGGCACGGTTTTTCCTGGATTCTGTTCCCCGGTTTCACGTTTTTCCTCGGTGTTGTCACGCCCTCAGTGTGTGTGTGAGACTTCGTGTCACCAGCCTCAGAAAATTTTTGGCTAATAGCCACCGATTCGGGGCGTGTGCCATATGTATTTGGCTATCATTTAAAAATTGTTTCAAGTTCGTATTTCGGACATATTGTGACTGGAAAAAGTCACAAAATCGCTGAGTAAGCGCGAAGATTGTTTCTTATAGTTGTTGCATGTACACATTCTATTCTACATTCTACACATTTTAGTTGCGTTGACAACATACGAATTTTTTACAGGCTTTTTTACAGACCCCATAATGGCTAATAGCCCTTTTCGGCGACTAATAGCCAAATTCAGTGGCTATTAGCCTTTTCGGCAGCTATTAGCCACTTTCAGTGGCTATTACTTTCAGTGGTTTTCCTGAGTATCTTTTCCTGAGTATCTTCCAGGAAAGAAAATTTTTTTTAACTAGAATTTGTTACACGTTGCGTAAAATGTTTGCAAAGATCATTTTCGTAGAGCTAAAACTGAACACCGTAAATTATTTATGGTACATGTACCATAAAACTTTAAAATTCTAGGCATGAAGTAAATTCTCAAAACACCACTCTTCCACCTAAATTTATAGTTACAAATCCGGTTGAAAATATATCAAAGTCAATAGCCGACCGTTCCCTTATGTTTCATTCTTGGAAGGTGATTTCTGAGCCGTGTCGCTTTGCATTATCTTCTGTTTCTTTTTTTATTTTCAAAGGAATAGAAAATCGGATACAAAGCGTTGCCATGTGATGATAAGAACAGGCCGAAATTTCCAAAAAGATTGGAAAGCTGGGACTTTCTGATCACAATTGTTGACACTTTATCCCTTTTCCAAATATTATCTTTTCATTAAAAAGTTGTTTCAAATAAATCACAACACTACACGGTCTTCCACTCAACAAGATGAAACATTTTGATAGGTTATAAGCATTTGGATACATTTTCGCCACACATTCGACCTTATTTCGCGTACAAATCATGTCGAGATTTGATACTTGTTTCCACTTCCACTCCACATACATAGAACTATCACTCTTTCATCTTCTCCTTTCCTCGACACCTTATCGGCAAGAAAGCCACTCAAACTGTTCTATGATCGAAGTGTTGTGATAATAACCGTTTGTAACATTTGTAACATTTATCCCGGATTTCAGGAGAAAGTGTTAATTTGGAATCGATGTTTGATGTGCGAATAGAAAAGATAATGATAGGAGGCGGAGTGTGCCACTAGCAAAGAGAGATACGGTAGATGAATGTCAGTACGCTTCAACTCACTGAGTGCATTGCGGTCAATTATGGGTGGAGAATCCGTAACATGTGATAGTATATGTTTAGGTACATTGGGTTTTTGCTGGATTGCAGTGGAAAAAGTAGTAAAATTGTTCAATAAATGGTACAGATGCAGTTGTGTAGTTGTAGTTAAATTTACGAAGATTGCTCGGTAATTTCCCTAGCCATGAACAGCCAGGAATTGGCTTATGGACCTATTCATAGGAGAAAAAAAACAAAAAAAACGTTTTTTTTTCCTATTCATAGATGTAAAAAAACGACAAACAATGTCGAAAAACGAATGGTAAACAAGTGTTTATTGACCAGGATAGACCATTGATAGTGAGGAGGCACAGAAAAGGGGCGGAGTTTGCATGAACTAGTAAACAAGTCCGTTCCCACGGAGTTGTAAAATCTCTGTGCCTCCTCACTATCAATGGTCTATCATGGTCAATAAACACTTGTTTACCATTCGTTTTTCGACATTGTTTGTCGTTTTTTTACATCTATGAATAGGAAAAAAAATGTTTTTTTTTTGTTTTTTTTCTCCTATGAATAGGTCCATTAAATAATTTCAGACTCAGAACGGTGCACCAACAGTCGTCAGAGGACGTAAAACTCTACCATCTAACTTTTGAAAAACTTATCGGACCCTTCAGAATATTTTAGTGTATGAGACGAAAACTGTCACCACAAAATACTCACCTGTAAAAAGTTCTGATCGAGATGTTTATTGTGAAAACAAAAAAGTTGCAGCGCGGTGTTTGCGTACTTTTTAAATTCAAATGGATTCGTGGCGGAGTGACAATTTTTTCACGTTTTTATTTGAAATAATGAGATTATCCGTTTACCATTTTTAAGTGAAATGTCACTCCGTCACGAATCCATTATATTTCTCGCATTGCCGTTTGAATTTTCAAAAGTACGCAAACACCGCGTTGCAACTTATTTTCTTTTCACAATACTGTGAGAAAAAAACTGTTGGCAAATATCTTTTTGGCCAGTACTGTAGGTCTTCCACACCTCTATCAAGAAATTATGGTAATTTCGAAGGGTGTGAATCAGTGTTGCACGAAAGTTCCATTTTTGTTTATAATTCGCCATTTCCTGAACAATTTTAATTTTTTGACGATTTTTCGCGATTGTGGTAAGTATTATGTTTGAACGTCAATCGAAAAGTCGCGGGATCGAGTTTTGTGGAATGCAAACTCGATTGTGCGAGACACACAAACAAGCACACAGACTAATCTAAAATTTTCTATATAAGAAAGATATGACAATTTAAAGAAATTTTTCTGTTCAGAATTGTATTTTATTTCAAAAAATTAGTGAAATTTAGTATTTATATGCGGATTTTCAAAAAAAAATTAGGATACATATCTTATTTTCCGAAAAGTATTTTCCGTACATATTTATGAACATTTACCATACGGAAAATAAAAAAAGTAACTGGGGTTTTGGATCAGAAATATAGTAGTTAATATATTTTGTAAATAGACCAAGATTTTAATTTTCTGTCCGGAAAATCATAAGGTGTTAATGAATACGATTTCTTATTTCGACTTAAAATTATTTGTTAAGGACAACATTTTCACACCCGAATTCTAGTAAAGTTTAAAATATTAAAGATTGTAATCTAAAATCAATCGAATATCAGATTACTTTTCAATTTCCGTCTTCCGTCGTTTAGAAATTTATTTTCCGTGCAACACTAACCTTTAATTACATTTTATATTATTAATGATAGGAAACAAGTCCTCTTAATCATTCAACTTAAAAACCTGACAGAAAAAAGGAGAGTGGAACATCAGTAGTTGGAATAATTTAAGGTTAAGAAATAGGAACGATCTTAAAACCGTGATTCTATAAAAATACAACTCTTTCCCTATCTGATTGCCTGCTTTTCGAATAATTTCGACCGAAGATTAAATTGTTATTCATTTGTTTCTTTGAAATCAAAACAAAGAGACAAAACGAAACACTTTTTGTTCCAACCATGCCGTTATCTCTTCTGCAAGAACGTGATTGCGCCAATGCGCATTCCACGTTTTCCTCCTGCGCACCTATCGCACGTGAATAGTACCGTATGTAAGTGCGTGAGACATTCGGATCAAAAATTTCGCGGGAAACGCAAGATCAATGGAACCAAACAAGAGGGATGACCGTCCTTTGAGAACATCCCTTCTCCTCTAATCATCTCGACTCCGCCCACTTTTGAGAACCACGTTTCGTACGAACTTCTGAACAATCACGCCTACCGAATCAGCTTCAAGTCTCGGATACATAAAATAAACAGAATCCAGAGATCTTTTCTCCAGAAGAAGAGGAAGGATTGGCTATGATTGGTCACGCTAGACTTCTTTCACTACTCCTTTTTTCATCTGTAATATTCTCACAATGCTCTGCACTCATCAAAGTGAAGTCAGAAGTAGATGTGACAAAATATGGATTAACTAAAGAAGAGATTCTGAGATCTCCACACTATAAAGACAAAGTTTTCAATATTCCAATGCCAACCGAGTCTGGTGAAGAGCTTCTCGAGCATTGGGCGGTTCAAGGATTCTCGGCAATTGTCGCCGCAATCGCCACCAGAAGGTAAAAATAATTTTGTATTCTAAACACTTTACATTCAAATTTCAGACTCCCATTGGTGGAAGATTATCAACAGAAGGCGCACGAGAAGTGTGCTTCTGATGCTGAGACGCTGGCAGAGCACGCAAGATGTCTCGTCCAATTGGAAGACGATGCTCACAAAAATCGACTGATTCATAGGAAAAAGTTGTTTAGCAGAAGTATTTAAAAATGATTTGGGAACTGTTTTGAATGTTTGCAAACTTTCAGATATGCGTCGAAAGATCGACAAGATGATAAATAATAGCACAACGACGTCTTCAATAAGTGAAGAAGAGAAAGAAGAACAGAAGAATGATAGGAAATCGATTGGAGCTTTTACATTCCGAGCAAAAAGAGAGATCAAAGTTCACACAAGAGACAGCTATTCATTGAAAGCAAAAAATGATATGTGAGTGAGGAAATGCGCTCGCTAAAAGGGGGTACTCGCTTTTAGAACTGTGCGGTTTAGAATTAAATTGTTCTGTGACTGTTATATTATTTATGTCTTTTCAGTAATTTCAAAAATGATTAGAAAGACAGGAAATAACTAATAGTCTCAGGAAAATTGAGTTCTAATCCGCAGAAAAATGCAGGCGTAAACTAGCAGTTTTCATGTACAGTATGTTGGTCAAAAAAGAATTCACACACAAATTCTCGTCTCCCTAGCTTTTCTATAAGTTATTGAATCAGCCCGAAACTAAGGCGAAAAACTGTATGCGCTTTTAAACGTCGTACTTGACGCAACATTTTATCACAAAGCCATGAAACTGGAAAATAGTTTTCCAGAAAATTTTTCTCTACGTCTCTCAACCTCATCACATCAAAATTAACGTTATCGAATTTGATTTCCCGGAAAACGGTTTTCCAGTTTGATAGATTAGGCCTCTGAATGAAAAAATGATCGTTAGATGTGGAGACTTGAAATGTTTGATATCTCCAGCTAGCTAACCTAGACTAATAATTCTTATTTAACAGAACACCTTTCGGATTAATCACCAGACATTTATCATCCGCCGTGAAACTCATAAAAAAGAAAAATACCATTTCAAAGTGGCAAGACACTATCGAAAGAATTGCTGATAAGGCGCAGGAAATCAAAGAGCAGAAGAAGATTGACGACTTCATGCGCAAGAGAATGAGCATTTACACGGATGCGGCGGAAAAAATGAAAGCGAGCAAACAATTAAAAAGAGATGACAGTTTGAAAGAGCTGAACGATTTGGAGAAGTATATCGATAACGACCAGATTAAAGACATTATTAGAGACAAAGCGGGATCAATGAGCGAAACTGACAAAATGATGATGGGCCCGCTGAAAATGCTCAGAGATGCAGCAAAGCTAGGCTTGTCAATGTCCGGCTATAACACTACAGACTTTGATAGAAAGATTGTGAGAATTATCAGTCCAAGGATAATGAGTGTGATTCCACAGGAAGAAGAAGCGAAACAGAATGAGGTAGGAATTGGAACAAAGCTTGTAGTATGATGTCTAAACTTCAATATGTTACAGATCGACGTGCTTTCACCATCACTTTTCGCTCTTCACGAAGATGGATCTGGTGTGGAGAAGAAGGCATCGCTTGGAAATCTTTTGGGATCCCTAACTGATAGTAAAGATTCTCAAGACTTTTTGGATTTCATTGTGGAAGCAACTGGAGTAAACGAAGCAATGGAAAGGGTCGAGGTACATACACTAATTCCTTACCTTTTTTCCATTTTCGTGTTTAGAAAAAGATCGGCGAATACAGACGACTGAAAGACGACGCGATGGGGCGTGGTCCAGAAGGTCAACCACTTTACTTTACTCGAGAGAATGTGACAGAAAAGTACCCGCATGAAGCGAAAAAGATGGAAATGTTCGAAGCGCTCGATAAAACGTATTCGGATGAGCAATTGAAGGAAATGAACCGAACCGGTTACACAATTATGAGACACGATCAGTTGGACCTGGTGTATGGAAACGGATCGGTGGGGAAGAACTTGAAGTTTTTGGAGATGGCTAAATCGATGAGCAGACCACAGATTGATAGAGCAATCATGGGCACTATCAGTGATTTGGCGAAAGAGAAAGTAAAGTTCGAGGCAAGAAAGAATGATATTGTGCTGTCGCCCATCACTTATACAACGTTCCTGTTGGATCCTGCGGTAAGTTTGTAATCAAAAAGGACCAAAACCTACAGTAACTGTCAAAAGATTATAGACTCTTGGGTTTTTGAATGTAACTTTTGAACTGATTGCACATGTTCCGCAATGCTATTTAGAAGCCCCCCCCCCCCCCCAGAATGAATTAAATCAAATTGGAAAATTTCAGATGTAAATACTTTATTTTGAAAAAAATATATATAGAGTTCTGGCAAATCTGAAAAAAATAACAATTTTTTGAGACGAAAATTTGGACATCTGAAGTTTTTTGAAAAATCGGAAAATTTCAAATTTGACGGAACCCATTTTGAAAGCTTGTCAATAACATTACGGAACACGTGCATTCAAACTTCCAGAATCATAATCCTCTCCGTTCAAAAGTTACAGCCAAAAAACCAAAAGTTGACAACCTTTTGGCCAGTAATGTATCTGATAGATAATATGAAACTACTGAAAAAATAACTAAATAAGCTAGATTTTTTGAGTTTCAAAAATTAGAAGGTAATCAGTGTGCCTTTAGTTGAAAAAAAATTTGTCGACAAATGCCCTTTTTGACAAATTATCGACAAAAAAATTTGTCGAATTTGTCAAAAATCGGTTGCCGCGCCGCTCTCATGCAAATGATAGAAAACGTCGGAACCCGTGATGCGTCGGTACAAGAAAGTATGCAAAGCCGGTAGCGATAGCGTGTTCTTTAAGAGGGCGGTTACCTGACAGCTATTTGGCAGCTATTTGGCGGCTTTTTGGCAGTTGTTCGGCGGCTTTTTGGCAGCTGTTTGGCGGCTTTTCGACGGCTATTTGGCAGCTATTCGGGTGCTTTTTGGCAGCGATACTATCCGGAACAGAAGGAGCTGCCCGGAATACAACTATCCGAAATAGAATTGTAAAATTTGATGTTTTCTGCAGTTCTACAACAAAACTTCGAAATTGCGCGCTGCATTATTTAGCCAATTTGTCGAAAATTTGTCGATAAGGCACACTGAAAGTAATGAACAAGAAACTTCACAGTTTTTGATGATCTTCTCTTTCTTACAATTGCCATAAAAAGTGAAAAGCAGTGTTTCTTCTGTTTACTAACAAGAACTAAAACATGTAATTTTTATGTCAATTTCCGTTAAACACTGTAAATTAGGAAACGTTGGTGTATCTTCAAATTCGCGAAAATTCAAAAACGAACAGAAGCTAAATATCTAGAAAATCTTTATAATTTTCAGGGAGTCTCCCAACCGGCAATCCTCTCTCCTGTCATGATGACTTCTCTTATCCTCTCGCCCGCTGTCTACGGAGTAATGGTCCTGTCTCCCTGGCTTATGGTACCTGTCATCATCTCTCCACGTGTTCTCTCGCCAGTAGTCCTCAATCCGTTCCTTCTTGTGCCCATCATTCTCTCTCCACTCGCCTTTAACCCCTTCGTTCTGTGTCCTGGATCCATGAATCCATTCGTGCTCTCGCCACTCGTGTTTGCTCCATTCATTCTTTCCCCTCAAGTGATGACCCCTCTGATTCTTACGCCCTTCTGTCTCGGTCCAATCATCCTGAATCCTCTCGCTCTGAGTCCACTAGTGCTCTCTCCATTCGTACTGTCCCCAACTATTCTCTCGCCTCAATACGTAACTGCTGTGGTCCTTTCTCCGTATGCTCTTAGTCCTGCGTGGGGATCCGATGGAGCTATGGTTACGGTATTTGCCTCTCCGAGTTGGCTCTCTTAACTTTTCTCGCAATTATTTATTTTCTCATTTCTCTATTTCATTGTTATGGGTCCTAGAATTTGCTCAAATTCCACCTACTTGTATCTATAATAAAATCACCTCATCGGGTGATAAGGTAATAATAAAATCATGTCATTTATTAGCTAGCCGCTTCGCTTGCGAGTTTCTAATTCTTATCTCTCCAAATGCATCCTGTTTGACCTCTTCTTCTCTTCTCAGGACAATAACATGACAAATTTGGAAGAAGAAAAATAGGCAGCGATAAGTGATAAGTATGGATACACTTAAATGACACATATCTTCATATCATATAGAGATAACAAAAAAAAATTACGTAAATAAAAGGGAAACAATTAAATATGACACAGGCAAAATAAAAATAATACTTTGAAACCGGTAATTGTACTGATTTTACGGAATTTCCGCGAGAAAAAAGGTTTTTTTACTGTATGAATTTCGTGTCTTGTCCGAAGCTGTATACCGTAAAAACTCTATTAGAACGGCGTGATATTCGATTGTTCGAGAATGCTTGTCATGTGTGGTTGATTTAACAAGGGTTTATATAGAACGGCATACATTTTCTGGTATTACTAGAAATAAATTTAAAAACTCTGATTGTTTAAACATTATTATGTGTTCTTCACGAACGACTGGTGCTGACGACGTTCCAATGTTCCGCAGAATTCGCTTGGAGACCGAAGTGAAAAACTGAGGAACATCGGAGCGTTGTCAGCACCAGTTGTTCGTGAACACATAATATCTGGAGAACACAGTATTTTTTTTTGGAGTTTTTTTTTTAAATCTTTTCTGGTAGTTTTGGAATTGTTAGAAAATCTGACACGACTCCTATTGGGAAATTTTTTAACAAATAAACATATTGTCGGTCCGCCAAAATCATCAAATGCGCTCCGCTGAACTTAATGCTATGATTTTTTTTTCATTTTGGCCTCCAAATCATTTTAGTTTACGTTGAATTTACACGTTAAATGAAATAATTTCAAGACCAAAATTAAAATCACACAACGTTGAGTTTAGCGGAGCGCGTTTGACCATTTTCGCGGGCCAAAAATATGAATCTGATGAAAAAATTGTAAATCCTAGTCCGCAAAAACTTTGCACTGGGTGTCAGCCAATTGTTGGCGTTATTTCAGACATTGTTGTCCTGTTTTTTTCCTTGAAATATTATATTTAGGATTGTTGCCCATTTTTGAAGTTCTATTTTTGGTTTTTTTTTTCAGAAAAACTTAATTTCCAAAAATATGCCGCCAACCTCTAATTTCACGGCATACAATTGAAGTTTTAAAAAATAAGGAGAAATGCCGGGTAAATAGAGTAAATATGGTATACCGTAAAAACTGTATTAGAAGGGCCCCCAAACAACCTCAAAAAAGATAAAACTGCACTTTTCTAGAAATTGTCGAAACTATCATCACTAGAATCTTCGATATCCCACGTCTCCTCTTCGTCACCAATCTCAATGATTTCTACCACATGTTTCGGAATCTTTCGGGGTTTCCTCAAGCTTGCAGACTTTTCCATTTGATCTTCAATTTGATCTCTTCCAGATTTCCACGAAATTAGAAAAGATCTTGATAGAAAGCATTCTACTCGTCGCGGGTCAATTAGTCCCTCGATTTTTGTTTTATAAGGGGCATTTCTGCAATTTAATTAATAGGAAAATTGTGAAAATAACTGGAAAGATAACTCACAGATATGTGAAGGATTTGGAGCCAATGAGCGGAAGTTTTCTAACTTCATTCCTTGTCATTTCTATGTCTCGATTCAGATCATTAATCACTGGACGTCGCACCTGATACAGTGTGCCAGGTCTACCTTAAACAAAATTTTACCAAAATAATAAATAATTTTCACCTACTTCCTTTATAATTGTGCCACATAACACTTCGAGTTGCAATTTGCGCCACGTATTCCTCCGGAAGAGCCCTTTTTGTGTGCCAATCGCCGGTGAGCATGTCACAAAAAGAAAGATTTTCAACGACTTGTCGATATTTTGATATATCCGAACAGAAGACGTGCTCGTTTTCAAACAGGAAACTTGCAAGCTGGAACAAGTAAATTTTGGGACATTTTCTATGTATTTAAAAAAAAGGGAAGTTTCTGGGATGATTTTCCGCATAATGTTCAAACATCGATATTTTCACAATTTTTCATACTTTAAAAAATTCCAAACTAATTTTCGGAAAGATTTTTGTTCAAATGGCATCATCTTTTAATGTTTTCTTACTCGAAAATTACTGATTTTAATATAAGTTCATAAGCTGTTTTTGCGGAAAACCGGTAGATTTATATTAAAAACAAGCTTGCAGCTTGTGGCGACTACGTCGCCTACATGAAATATTTTTTACTGATATTTTTTAAATAGAAAAGCTAATCATTTATTTTCCCTACCTCTTTCAAGTTCTCGTGACCCTTGTTGTATAGTGGTTGGCATTTTTGATCGTCAATCGAAAGGTCTCGTGTTCGAGTTTTGTTGAGTGCAAACTCATGTGTGAGACACACAAAAAACACACAGACTACTCTAAAATTTTCTATATATTTAAGAATGATATCGATTTTTGAATAAAATTATGCATTTCTCGGAAAATTTTAACAAAACTCTACAAATTCGGTCTCGCATGATTATTTTTACAAAGAAGAAAAAAAAACAAAAAAGAACAATTCATACAAAAATTAAGGAAAAACCGATCACGAAGTACCAAGTTTGGCGAGCCCTCAATAAATATTTAACCACTTCGAAACCAAATATATAGCATACCTTATCAGAAGACATGCTCGACATGGCGATAATATCCGTCGGATCATGCTCCAGAGCTGTTCGTTCTTTCGGTTCGGGAATCAATGACGATTTTCGTTTCCTGGGAGCAAATCTTCCGGTTTTTGGCATATTCGGATTGACTCGTTTCGCATAAAGAATTCGTCCGATCATGTGAAATGTCTCTTCTCGGTTTGCTTTCGCTGCAAACACCATTTTTGCTCCACTATTTCTATCGGAATTCGGTCCGATGGCATTCATTTGTAGCATATTCATTGCCAAACGAAGATCTCCTTGAGCTTCGTTCGCTATCACATTGCATTTTGCATCTGATAACTGTAAAAAGTTGAGAAATATTTGATTTTATATGAATGTGCTTATTTATTGGAATTCGAATTCAACTATTTTTTTTGTTCAATAAACACGAACCTGCATTTTGAATATTTACTTTGATTTTCTGTTTGTATATAAATAATCCAATAAATGAGTATTTATTTACATCATAAAATTCGTACCGGTCTGCTCAACAATCCCGATGCTCTTACGAGAGCCTTTTTCACAAATGAATCGGCGACTGGGTTAAATGACAATGATTGCAATCCGTTTTGCTGGAATTTTTTCTTACAAAACCCATCATTTTTTATATTTATCAAAACCTGAATAAATCCGGTTGTAAATATACGGTCCGGATTCAATTTCCAATTAGCAACACCATTGGAAAGACAGAAAATCGCTGGATGCCATAAATTTTGCATTGCTTCGGTGAGCTCTTCTTGGAACGCTTCCACGTCTCTATGTACATAAATACTTTTCTGACTGATATCAATATAAAACTTACTGATAAGCCTGATCGGGAAGCTCCGAAATGAGAAGAAGACACTTTTTTGTGTTTTTCTGGAGACTTGCGTGTCGTTTAACTAAAAATCTGGTCAACTGATTTACACCACCAGTTTCACATTCGTCATTTTCATTGTGAAGAAACTCGGGAGTATAATCAATAACTTCGATTCCGTATTTTTTACAAATCACTTCCACACATGTTGATTTTCCTGAAAATTATTTTTTGATAAAAACTCAATTTTTTGCAAACCTGATCCTGATGGTCCAGTGAGGTATAAAGCAGGTGGGAAACCGCCATATTCAGGAAATGCGCCTTTTATCCAACCAGAGAGCCAAAATTTGATAAAATAATTAATTTTTCAACTCATTTTTTGTACAACTCACATTTGTCACTTTTGCCTTATGGATTACAAGATCTTCTATTCGTGTTGGTCCCAATTTTTCTGTGAACAGATCGTCTTTGCTGATTTGCATCGTCTGGAAAACAAAATTGGAGAAAAAAAAAGAAAAAGAAAAATTAAGCAAAAAAATAATTTTCATTTTCCCGCACAATTTTTATGGCCGTGTACTACACGCGGAAAAGATTTTACTGACACGTTTCCCGTGCTTGACGCATTTCGCGTTCCCGGCGCCGGACGACTGCCAATTTTCTGAAGGTCAACAAGCATTTTCCATGATATTTTATTTTCTCTCGTGTTTTGTTTGTACCTTGTACCGACCACGAATTAAACAATTTTATCGATTAATCACTCACATTCGCAGAGCATGGGGGAAGAAGCGGACGCGTCCGCTACACACCCGCAACACGGGCAAACCGCCATCTCGAACTCAAATGTCGCCAAAGGAAAACTGATCGATCCGGTCGACAGATACACAGCTCTTGCTGTTCGAGTAAGCAATTTATTTTACTTCATTTTACCGTATCCAAAGTTTAAAAAAAAGTTCCGGGAATCAGGTATTTTGCGGGCCAAAGTTTCACCAAAAATCAGAAAAAAAAAAAGGTGTGTTCTCTTGTTTTTTTGACATTTTTTAACCCGCGAAAAAAATTATAGCTGTTTACAGCTGCGGAAATTTCCGTGGAACTTTGGGCTGCAAAAAATTACCTGATTCCAGGCCTTTTTAAAGTTTGGAAGCGGCATTAAATTACCAAATAAAACAAAAATTACTGTAGGGAACGATCGTCGGAGTCGGACTCGCTGGAGTGGTCATTTTCCTAAGAAACTCGAGATTGGTGAGAATTTTTGCTTTGTAATTGGAAGTAGGCAAAAAATACCATTAAAAACGTTTCAATTTTCGAGTGTGTCAAAAATGAGGTGAAAAAGTCAAAATCTGGGGAAAACTGACATTGCGGCAAATTTTGAGGCTTGAATATCTTTTTATTGACTTTATCAAAATATGTCCAGCAGCACCTCGGTAGTTATTGGAATGCTGAAATAAAAGTAAAAACTTTCAGAAAAAATTGAAAAATAAGGAGACCCTGACAAAACCGGGGAAAAAATGTCAAACCCCGAGGATCAAGCACCATGAGTTTTGTACATGAAATGCTATGAATCCTATGCAAATAAATTTTTCTGTCATTTTATTTCTGTTCAAACCTAAATACATTTTTATGTAGAAAAATTGAGGGAATGACAGAAAAATTCATCTGCATAGACCAATTATTGAATGCAAAAATAGTGCCGCAGACTTCCAAAATGTCCCATGATTTTTCAACTCTTCCTATTTGGTTTCCCTTGTTTACAGGTGTGCTTCAATTATAGAGTGCGTCTTTGATTTTTGTCCCTAACTTGTTTCATTTAGCATGATTTTTCATCAAAACTTTATGGACCTATTCATAGGATTCGTTTTTTGACATTTTATGACATCTATGAATAGGAAAAAAAAAAAAACAAAATAAAACATTTTTTTGTTTTTTTTTCTCCTATGAATAGGTCCATTATTAAAAAAAAATATAACAAGAAAAACAACGAAATTTATAAGATTTTCAAAAACTCGAGGAAATTATTACTATAAATTATTCTAGCCAAATGTTGTTGTGTATGTTCAGTTGACTATTATTTCATTCTTAAACAAGCCTGCAGCTTGTGGCGACTAAGTCGCCTTCGTCAATTATTCATTTTTACTGATTTCTGTTTTTTTTTTAATAGAACTGGCAATCATTTCTTTTCCCTATTTCTTTCCAGTTCTCGTGACCCTTGTGGTATAGTGGTTAGCACGTTTAAATGTCAATCGACAGGTCGCGCGATCGAGTTTTGTCGACTGCAAACTCGCGTGTGAGACACACAAACAAACACACAGACTAATCTAAAATTTTCTATATAAGAAAGATATTAATTGGAACCTAGAATAGTATGCCTGTTTGTGTATACGAATTTCCGTACTTGCTGCGCTACAAGAAAGACTACATGTAAAACTCGAACCCGTGAAACGTTCTATTAAATTTTACTCGATCGATAACGATACGAACGATATATTAACGCAGCGTTCGATGTAGAAAAAAAAACGCGGGAGAAATAGGCGTTTGTGTTTTTGTTGTGCTTCACAGATTTTTTGAAGAATTTTTTGTCTATTAATTGCAAAAAGAAACCATATTTTACCAAAAATATAAATAAACTGTTCAGAGTTGCTCTAAACATCGTAAAAAACTTTACATCGAAAACTTCTTTTTTCGTTTTTTTTGGTTATTCCCGAAATAGCAAAAAATAGCTGAACCCAGCAAAAAAAATCAGCGAAAATTCGATGAATGCTTCGATTGACCTGAAACTTTGGGAAAAAATGGTTAAAATTCTACCGGATAAGCTTTCCATCACGGGCGGGACGTCCGAAAACGCCCGTACCCGTCCGGGCAACGGGCGCCCGCCACCCGTTCGCGCAATGTCCGTGCATCGGACGGGCGAAAAACGCCCGACGTGGAAAGCTTACTACCAGATCTACCAGAAAATTTTGGACCAAAATACCGATTAAAAAATTTTTTTTCTTGTTTCGATTTAAATATTGTCGGCCCGCCACGACAATCAAACGCGCTCCGCTGAACCCAACGCTATGCGATTTTCATTTTGGTTTCCAAATTATTTCATTTCACGTATAAATTCAACGTGAAATGAAATAATTTGGTGACCAAAATGAAAATCGGATAGCGTTGAATTCAGCGGAGCGCGTTTGACCGTCGTGGCGGGCCGACAATATTTAAATAACGTTTTCCAATTGCCGTGAAATCAGGAAATAGCATTGAATTATTGAAAAACATCCAAAAAACTTGCAAGAGCGTCATAACCAATGTGTTCTCGTGAAAAAAGCCTTGAGAAATTTCTCGTTCTCGCAAAGTTTCGAGACGAGAAGATACGAGAATTTCGGGAAAGACTCGAGAAATTGGTCTCGAGAGCACACATTGATCATGTCGCACCGACGTGTCTCTATTGGAGTTACGCTTCTATTTCAGTTTTCACGGTAAATCATATTTTTCAGTTCCACAAGTTCCAACATGTGAGCCAAATTCCAAAGGACTTTATTCGTAAAGAGTTGGAACTCAAAGGAAAAGTTCGCGAAGTGCTCCCAAGCGGAGAACTTCGTGTCGAGCATGAGCCTGTCATGAAAGTTCCGTTCCTTCCGAGGCGAAAGAATGTCAATCCAGGTCTTCTCAATCTCCGACTGGCTGGTGTCGAACTTTCTAAATCCGGACAGCAATTTCTTGCAAAAGACTTGAGGCTGGCCAATAGACCTGTCACTTTCACTGTGATCAAGGTACAAGCTGTTTGAATGTTTTGTTTTGAATAAAATTGTTTTTTAGACTGTGGAAGGCTCTCCAGACTCTGTCGATGCCGACGTAACCGTGAAAAGAACCGCGTTCGGTCGTACCAATCTGAATTTGGAAGTTGTGCGCCGTGGATACGCTCGAGTGCCAGCTCCAAGTGAAACAAAACATTTGAAGGCGTTGCAATCGGTCCCTGCCTATTCGCGCCTCATTCAACGTCTTCTTATGAGTGAGAAAATTGCCGATCGTCGAGGAGTTGGAGTTTGGGAACGTGACACTTGGGTCGAGTCGGTGCAATCCTATCCATCGCAAGTTAGCGGTATCGTCCGTTCAGCTGCTATCACCAAGGCTGTGGTAAGCTTTTTTTTAAATTACAACCGTAAAAATGTAATAGAAGGAAAGGGGCCGTCTAATTGAAGGGCCACTTCAGCGAAAGTACTGTGGCCGCAGGCAGAGGGACGCGAAATTACAGCCAGATATCGATATTTATTTTTTTTAGAGAGCGTGACCAAACCGGGGAACAGGCTTGTTCGGAAAATGCTTTTCGGAAAATCGGAAAAGGAAATTTTTTTCCGAAATAATTTTTCGGAAAATCGGATACCCGAAATTTTTTCCGACTTCAATTTTCGGAAAATCGGATATCCGACATTTTTTCCGATTTTACAAGCCTGGCTGAATCAAAAACTATTTTTGATCTTTTCTCATCTCTAAACTGTTTTCTACTATTGTGTTTTCAATCGACTTGCGACATGAGAACGCGAGACTCCGCCCACTTATTTGTGCGCTACCTGTCTGCGTCTCTTCAAATATCACTGTGTTCGCGTGGTCGCGCCCAAATAAGTGGGCGGAGTCTCGCGTTCTCATGTCGCAAGTCGATTGAAAACACAATAGACCTTTTCCTCTACCCAGAGGCGAACGCAACGACATGTTGCCAGCCGCGAACAAATCTACTCCTCGAGAGCGTTCATCCAACCTGTCCCGTGTGGCGCAGGCGGTAGCACGCTTGCACGTTGATCTTTTATTTGGCCGCGGGTGCTGAGTTCGACCCCGCCATGCACCTTTGACACAGACACACAAAGATCCTCAGTTACAAACCCAAACGGAATTTTATATATAAGGATGATTTTTCGGAAAATCGGTTATCCGATTTTTTCCGATTTTCGAAACTAAAACTGGATTTTTTTTTTAAATTCTGTATTTTCCGAAAAATATTCTTAACAATTGGCTCATATTATTTCTTTGAAGAAATACGAAAATCAACAAATTAACCAAAAATTCAACAAAAAATCAACAATTAACACAAAATTCAACAAAACATTCAGTTTTGAGAAGTTCTTGGTACTTAGAAGCGGCACCTAAAAGAACTGCAATTTTCCGATCATTTTCGGAAAATTTTCCGACGGGAAATTTTTCCGGATAATTAATTCGGAAAATTTTCCGACGGGTAATTTTTCCGAAAAATAAATTCGGAAAATTTTCCGTCGGAAAAATTTTCCGAAAAAAGTCGGAAAATTCGGAAAATCGGAATTTCCGTTTTCCGACTCCGACCAAGCCTGCCGGGGAAGTTCGACACTGTCACGTAAAATTGCGGATGACTCTGATTTTCCGCGCAAATTGTGGAAAATGTTCAGACAATGACACGCTGAATTTTGAAATCCAGCGTTGTCCGCAATTTTACGTGACAGTGTCGAACTTCCCCGGTTTTGTCACGCTCTCATTTTTTAAATTGTTTTGTTTTCAAATTTAAATATTTCATGGGCTCTGGGACGTTTCGAAACTTGCCATTTCGAAACTGCGACGTTTCGAAACTTTTTTGAATTTTTGAGGCATACTAGTGGATTTAAATTCTCAAAAAAATAAAAAGCCCGCGTGTTTTGGTGTCAATTTGCGAAAAACAATACGCAGAAATGCGAAAAAGTTTCGAAACGTCCCAGAGCCGTTTCATGTTCCTATTTTAAACTTTGTAGTGTTAAGTAGAAAGCGGCTGCCTCGGGTTGCTGGCAAAAGTGCGCTCCATTAAAAAAAATCTTGGCAGTGTGCCCTCGTTGAATTTTATGAAATTCGCCCTGAATTTTTGGATGTTTGTGAAGTTTTTATTATTTTTTTTTTCTTTGACAAAAATCCAGAAGGCCCTCCCCCCTTTAATAGAAATTTTACGGAAATCTAAAAATATTTAATTTTAATTAAATTTTTTGTCCAGGTGCTGCTCTACACTGTCACTAAAGACGTGATTCTGTACGGAGCAAAGTTGACTCAACAAACCTACTACCTGGTTTTGGCAATTGCGGCTTACGTTCGCAACGGCTACCGACGATTCGCTTTGGGCGTCGATCGTGTCACCGACAAGTACAACAAAGTCCGTCAAAGAATCGGAGGAAAGTGAGCAATTCAATTTGACTTTCGAGTCGTTCGATCGAACTTTTTCATTTTCAGTTGTACATTTCGTTCTTTTTTAGAATTGATATCTAGTTTTCTTTCTTTTTTGAAACTAATTTTTGTAAAGTGTTCTCTGTAATCGTAGTAGTGAGTATGAGTATGCATCAATTTTTCGTTGCGTTTCGCCTTTTCCCTCTAATTTTATTCTCCTTGCTTCGAATTCCGGTTTTTCCGTTCTGCTCCCCCCTCCTCCGCAACCTCATGCCCGTTCATTTAATTTCGCAGAAAAACTTAGGATGTTTTGCAACGAGTATTATTATTCTTTTGTGAAATAAATAGAAAAAAACGTTTATATTAACTAAGCGGGCGGAAAAACCAATTATAAATCAGGAAATATTAGTCGGATAGATAGCTATACATTATTAGTAACTAATCGAAATAATTACGGTGGGCGAAAAAATTTAGAAAAAAAAGTTCACCAAATTATAATTTGTGGGGGATGAAGGAAGAAAATCATCGGACAATACTCACAGACATTTGAAGAAGAATCATTAGAACAATTTGAAAACATAAAAATATTGAAAAGTTATTTAATTAATTAGTTAATAATTATCACCAGAGCTCAAGATGTTTGGCCATATCCTCTGCAAGATGATCGAAACCGCCCGTAAATGTCATTGAGTCGTCGTCCGGTTGAGACCGGACGGATGGAAGATGATTGGAAGCGAATGGGCCGCTTCGTTGATCTCCTGAGAAAAAAAAAAGAACGGTGTTCTGTGGCTTTATGGATAATGATACCTGTCAAAAAGTAAGGCAATGGTCCTGAAGAGAAAACCGGTTCGAATGGACTTATTGGACGGGCAATCATTGTTTCCGGAGCGAAAAATGATGAAGATTCTAAAGGCCAACTTGGATGTGGACGAGCTCCTGAACATTGTGGATTTCGTTTGTTTGAGTTCGAATACGCTAATTTGTGGCTCAAAATAGGTTTGCACAATGTATCGGCATTTTTCTGGTGGCGAAAAAAATTTCATGCGCTTTTCAATTTTTTTTGAAATTAAATTTATCAAAATACTGTGGAAAGCATATTATCGCAACACAGCTATCGTAATCATGAATATCGTGACGGGAACCAGTTTTCAAGTTTTTTTAAAACTATTTTCGGCCCGCCAAAACGGTCAAACGCGCTCCACTGAACTCAACGCTATGCAATTTTCATTTTGGTTTCCAAATTATTTCTGTTCACGTTATTCACAAAAAGCATAGAGTCGCTTTTTTTCATGCGCTCTTTGTTTTCACGGACTCGCTCATTTGTTTTTTTGCAGAAAACCCTGGGGTGAAAATTACCAAAATAAAACATTGAATAAACAATTTAAACATTATTTGGAAAAGCTGGAAGACGAAAATAGGAGGAGCTTGCGATCAGGCTTTCTCGGAAATTTCCGAAAAGTCTGAATTCTGATGTCGGAAATTTCCGATTACCTTCCGTGACAAAATGATTTCCGTTTCCGATGTCAGAAAAAAACATGTTTTTCTGTCGAAATTTGGTACGAAAAATCGTTTTTTTTTTTTTTGGAAAAAATTCGACCATTTCCGTGACACAAATTTCCTATTTAAAACACGATTCTACGTATCTTTCCTCAATTTTTTTAACACTTTTTGTGGATAATTTAAGATTTTATGGGCCTCTTCACGTTCATTTCCGATCGGAAATTGGAACGAGAATTTTCGGCTCCGGGACATTTCGCAGCCAGACGTTTCGCAGCTGAGACGTTTCGCAGCCGGTAAACACAATTTAACTAATCTCACTTCTCTCTCAGCGGTAGAGTACACAATTGGTAAACATGTTATTGATAAACACGCATGGTCAGAGAAACGAGAGAGTGTGTATAGAAGGAGGTTGGCTGCGAAACGTCTCGGCTGCGAAATGTCCGGCTGCGAAATGTCTCGGCTGCGAAACGTCTGGCTGCGAAATGTCCCGGAGCCGAATTTTCAATTTCGGAATTCCGACGGAACTCGGATGAGAAATGTTCATTTCCGGGAAAGCCTGACTTGCGATATTATAATTTTTTTGAGATAACTATTGTGTTTTCAATCGACTTGCGACATGAGAACGCGAGACTCCGCCCACTTATTTGGGCGCGACCACGCGAACACAGTGATATTTGAAGAGACGCAGACAGGTAGTGCACAAACTAGTGGGCGGAGTCTTGCGCTCTCATGTCGCAAGTCGATTGAAAACACAATATTACAAACACAAGAACGTAAACACGGAAATAAAATAAATCTTCGTACCGTTTTTGTCCGCATTTTCACAACTTGGTCCTCTACTTATCACTTGTTGATTCGGATTCGCATTGCCAGTTGATTTTGTGGCGAACGGAGTCTCGGGGGCCATTGGAGGCAACTGACAGAACGCATTTCTTCCTCCCGTCATTATCTGTGTCTCCATTTGATCCCTCAAATCGGCCAACGCATGTCTTTGTGACACTTCAAACAGTTTGTCGGCTCGAATGTAAGCGTTCGGACCATGATCCGGATGGATGAACAGGCAACGTTTTCCATATGGACACAGTCCGGTTGTTGTGTACTTGTCGCACAGCTTCGTTTTATACTTGTTGTTTTGACGGGGCTCAATTCTGAAAAAAAGTATTTGTATTTATTGAAAGCCCGGCGCTTCATTGCTTTTGAGAGAAATATTTGCAGTCTGGGCCTGAATCTTCAGTCACCATACTATTTCAAGTGCCCTAGAATTCATTCCGCACGAGACGGCCATCTTTATAAATCCAACAAGAGCAATAAAATGCCAATTTTTTGAGCTTCCTAAAAGAAGCTGAAGCCAAAATTTTACCAATTTTTTCCGAAGACGCGATCTTTATGAGGAAAGTGGCTTAAAATGTACTATTGAATGGAAGATTTACGAATGTCGCATTATTGGATTCGAATCGCACAAACAATTTTTTCTGATATTTGGAAGGTTTTACAAAAAAAAAAAAAAAAAGATGAAAAGGAGTCCCCGAAATGACGGGAATATCAAACTCATGGATGTTCAATTTTTAAAAATAATTCATAGGGCACGGTATCCGGGTCCAGGATTGGAAATGTGGGCGGAGCCTAATTTGCTGGCGCGCCAGCAAATTAACATGGCGCACTTTCGGTGCTTGCGCATTTTTCGACTCGCAATTTTTTTTTCGTAAAGATATACAGTACCGTTCAAAAGGTTGGAAACTTTTGGTTTTTGGAGTATAACTTTTGAATGGAGAGGGTTATGGTTTTGAAAATTTGCATGAATCTGCCCCGTAATGTTATTAACAAGCTCCAAAAATGGATTTGGTCATTTTTGAAAACTGCAGATTTTCAAAAAATTTCAGATGCCAAAATTTTCGACCCAAAAATAATTTTTTTTTTCAGATTTTGCAAGATTCGTAATTTATTTTTAAAATAAAGTTTTAAAACTAAAAGTATGATTTTAGTTGACTATGCGTCGATCAGACAATTTTCAGCTGACTTACAGCACTTTGAGTATCAGGGTCCACATGGGTAAGTCAACTTTAACTTTTATTGAGAATCACCAAAACCGAATAAAATAAAATAAACTTTGCTTTTTAACAGTTTTTAGTTAAATTTCCCTAATTTTCTTTGTTTTCGGTGATTCTCAATAAAAGTTATAGTTGACTTTCCCAGGTGGACCTTGATAAAGTGCTGTAAGTCAGCTGAAAATTGTCCCATCGACCCATAGTCAACTAAAATCATACTTTTAGTATTAAAACTTTATTTTGAACATAAATATCGAGTCCTGAAAAATCTGAAAAAAAATATTTTTGGGTCGAAAATTTTGGCACCTGAAATTTTTTGAAAAATCTGCAGTTTTCAAAAATGACCAAATTCATTTTTGAAACTTGTCAAAAACATTACGGGGCAAATTCATGCAAATTTTCAGAACCATAACCCTCTCCATTCAAAAGTTATTCCCGAAAAACCAAAAGCTTCCAACCTTTTGAACGGTACTGTATCCTGCAAAAACACCAAAAAACTCACTTTTTTGGCTCTGCAATGCTAAAAACGATTATTCCGAAATGCTGGATGAACCAAATTCGACATTCTTAGGCTTTAAAAATTTCTAAACACCTACGCTATAATTCAGTTGGAGCACATTTGGGAAAAAATTAAGAATTTATGCTTTTTTCCCGGAAAACATAAAAAATGCCTCAAAATTTGAATTTCGCGCGAAAAATCCAGTGGAGCGCATTGCTCGGCTCCGCCCATTTTTAAAATCCTGGACACCGTGATAATCATTATTTTTACCGCGAAAATAGAAAATTTCGATTTTTTATCGAAATGTTCACTGGCGAACGGTCGGCGGCTGATAAACTTTATACATTCAGCAATTATCCACTATTACAAACAATTTAACAAACAAAACGCCAGAGAAAATTAAGAAATTTTGGAAGAAAATTTCGAAAAAAAAAACAAAAGTGCGAGTTGGGTTACGGTAGGTCGCCGATTTATTTTTTCCACAACAATTTTTGTGTATTGTTTCGGCTAATCTCGCAGCAATTTCAACAGTTAAAAAAAAGGGAAATGAACCCCGCTCTTTTGCAATTTTTGGCAGCAAGAAAGACCGTTCAATATAACGTTGAAAAACATTGCCCACCATAATTAAACCTTTCTTTTTGGTGTTTGAATATTTGACAGACGGAGCCTAAATTTCGGTGCCTTGACGAATTTTTATTGATTTTGTTATTTTCTCTCCGCAATAATCCCATATACTTGAAAAATTTCTCAAAACCTCATCTATATTTCGCGCAAGGCACATTTTGGAAAAAATGAAAATTGGAATTTTGTGTAAAGTCCAGTAGAGCGCTTTTGCTTTGGCCCCGCCCACACGTCAAATCCTGGACACCGTGACCGTTTTTTTTCCTTTTTTCAAATCAGATTGTAAAAAAAACAAACTTGGATGGACGAAGTTCCTCTTCTCCGTGCGCAAATCGACAATTTTCCGCAAAAGTGCACATTTTCGATTCGAGCCATGCTTGGCAAATTACTGTTTTGTACGATTCTGGTTTTTGCATACGTCTTTCGCCACGTGTTATCGAACGTCTAAAAATGTATAAATGAATGGGCAGCTGTTATAAATTGAAATGCGCAAACTGTGAAATGTTCGGATGCGACGAGTGTGATCCGAATTGATCCGGTGGCCCTGTCCCTGTCCCTGTCCCAGAGATTCGATTAAGTGTTCGCATTTGAATGTTTTGGATTTGCTTGTTCCTAAAAATAAGGTTTACATAGATAAATATATAAAATTTCTGACTCTGCAATCTCCTTCTTCAATTGCTCATTGACGGCCAGAAGATTTGCCGTTTGAAAAAGAAGCGTGTTCAATTGAGCAGTTGGACTTGGCGGACCACTCTGAGATCCGGCCGATTCGCTCCGTTGACTGTGACTCGGTGACACGTGGACTCCAGATGAGAACACACCGCTGTCCGCCGAGCCCGTCGACATTGACGACGGAGGACGTTTTGATTTCGACGGTTCGCTGCAAATTTTTTCTATTTTATCCGTTCACGAAGGAAATACTGCGGAACATCGGAGCGTCGTAAGTCGCGTTCGTTCGTGAACAGATAATATTTATGTTTATCTAGAAAGTGTGGTAAAATGTACCATTGGATAGAATGGAAAAGTGAGAAGAGAAGATGTATCATTGCCAGTTTTTTGCATGCAAAGCGAAGCGAGGCGCGTCTCGTACATAAAACCGTTCGAGTAGTGTCAGTGATAAAGAACTGGATTGATTTTTAAATCTTTTTGTGAGAATTTATGAGAGAGAGAAATGGACGAAACGGGTGCCCTTTGGCGGAACCGCCGTTTTTTTCTTGCTTGCTCGCGTGGCATCTCAAGTGGAAACAGTTAATAAATGCCTGCGTCGCTAGTTTTCTCGTCACTTACATAAGTTTTTTTGTTGAAAATATTTAATCATAGACCTAGCTGGTATCGCAGAGAAACGAAAAAAGGTTCCAGTGGGTTTTTTTTTAGAATATTCCCAATTTTTAGAAAAGGCGGAATTATATTATGCGCTTGCAATGAGTCATCGATGTCGTTTTTTTTTTTATATTCTGATTTTGATGAATTTTACAAACTTTTTTTATTTTTGTTGTTATTATTAATTTTGCGCTATAATGGATTGTTATTTCTCCATTTTTTCAAATAAAAACGTGAAAAAATTGTCACTCCGCCACGAATCCATTATACCGTAAAAACTGTATTAGAAGGGCACCCAAACAACCTCCCGAATAATAGAAACGGTTTTTTGGGGAAAAAACTATCCTGCATGGCCCCATTACTAAAGCTCATTGTTTTAATTTACAGATCGAGCAAACTCTGCTGTTAAACTTTGATTTTAAAGTAAATTATTATAGAATTTTGCTTTTCACTTCACTCATAAAACTGAAATTTTCAAAATTTGGTTTTAAATTAGTCGAACATTGAGGGATGATTTTTTAAATTGAAAAATCTACAGAAAAAATCAAAAAAAAATTTCCAAAAAAATCAGGTGCGCACAGCTGAAAACGACGGCACCGTAGTGCACGGCGTGTTCGGGACTACGCTTACATTTTGAAAAATTAATTTGAAAGCAAACTTTCGCGGGCCATATCTTGTGTCTGCGTATTTATTTTTGCACGTTTTTTGCTAAACTTGGCAGCATGCCACTGTGGAGACGCATAAATTGCAATAGGGCGCGTCCGAGTATTGTCGGCCCGCCAAAATGGTCAAACGCGCTCCGCTCAACTCAACGCTATGCGATTTTCATTTTGGTCTCCAAATTATTTCATTTTACGTGTAAATTCAACGTGAAATGAAATAATTTGGAAACCAAAATGAAATCCACGTAGTACTGAGTTCCGCTGAGCGCGTTTGATAAATTTGACGGGTCGACAATAGTGGTTTCACTGCGGGATCATCAATATTTGAACATAATAGACAAAAACAGGGCCTAAATCCAAGAATTACAGTTTATCGACCATAACGTGAGGATTCTCTTCTTTATTTACAAGCCTGGCTGAATCAAAAACTATTTTTGATCTTTTCTCATCTCTAAACTGTTTTTTATTTGACCTTATCCTCTACCCAGAGGCGAACGCAACGGCATGTTGCCAGCCGCTAACAAATCTACTCCTCGAGAGCGTTCATTTGGCGTGTCCCGTGTGGCGCAGGCGGTTGCACGCTTGCCCGTCTAGTTTTTATTTGGCCGCGGGTGCTGAGTTCGACTCCGCCATGCGCCTTTGACACAGACACACAAAGATCCTCAGTTATGGACCTATTCATAGGATTCGTTTTTTGACATTTTTTAACGTTTTTTAACGTTTTTTAACATTGTTTGACATTTTTTGACATCTATGAATAGGAAAAAAAAACAAAAACAAACAAAAAAAAACATTTTTTTTGTTTTTTTTCTTCCTATGAATAGGTCCATTACAAACCCAAACGGAATTTTATATATAAGGATGATTATGCTTGTGACCTCAAATGACCCATGCTATTTCTCTGTGACAGCATTCTCAACCTCAAATGCAAACGCAGCTGCTTCGACCAAACGTGTCGAAAATCTTTGAACTCACTCTTTCGCTTTGCTCATCCTCTCCTCCTTCTCCGGGTTAAATGAAGTGATTAATGATAAAGCGAGCAGTCGAAGTACCCTGAAATTAGCAAGAATCAACAAACAGAGCATTGTTGCTGGTGTTAAAACAAAGCAACGAGTGAAAAAAGTGTGAAAATCTATGCCCGAGGTAGGTCGCTGAGGGATTTCGGATTTGTACGGTCAGAGGGCGCGATTATAACAATTTTTGACGATCGAAACGAAACAAAAGTTGTGTACTTTTAGTGTGAAAGGAAAATAATGAGAAGGCGAAGATGGAGAATAACAAAAGAAGGAACCGGTTGGAAAAAAAGAAGAAAAGTCTGAAAATTGTTGGATAGTTGTTGGAAAGGAACATGTGGCTTCCTCGGGACCTTCTTTGTGGACTTAACAGCTGATTGAGGAGAAGAAGAAAGAAAGAAAATGGGAAGAGAGGGAAATCTATTGGAACATGTGATTCGAAGAGATGAGGGTAATAAATGACTTCTGAAAATGGGCGGGGAGGTGGATAAAACTTGAAGACGACGATGAGATACATATGTATTACGCAACGGAACACAACGGGTTGGTTTAAGTGACCAAAATGGAAATTTTACTTTCGTTCGCCAATCCAGTGTAATGAGTGAAAAGCGTAAAAAGGGTTGGGGGTAGGGTGTGGAAAAATTTAGGAAAAGGGCAAAAAAGGTGTGTGTAAGTGTGTGTGTGGAACCGGACTAGCAATGCCAGACTACTGCATCAATGCGGCCGATTAAGATCATCCAATTGGCTAGGCTTGTCCTTCCTTCTGGATCAAGATAGGGGGATGAAAAGCAAAGAAGAAAAAGAAGAAGCAGAAGGAGAGGTTGCGTCGTTACCAATTAGCAAAGTACTAGTAGTATTGGATCGGCGCCGCACGGCGTCTCGCGCTCACCTCTTCTTCCCGCCCGACGCATTCGCCAACGATGCCACCAACGAAAACCAGTCCCTCTCGACACACGTAATAGCCTACCTCCCACTCTCTCTCTCTCTCTCTCTCTCTCTCTCTCTATTTCTACATATACCTTGTCTTCTTTCAATGATGATGATTTGGATTTGAATGAATACGCAATGGAAATAAAGAAGAAAGACGAAGAACTTGCTTGCGCCACGCCACGCCACGCCACGAAACCAATAGAGGAGGAACGGTGCAAGAAGGAATGAATGCGAGTAATGGCAGCTGTGAAAGCAGGTGGCAAGAGACGGAGAAGGACAAGGGCGCCCGACAGCGCGGGAGATTTGAAAAATGAAATATGTACGGCTGACCAGAGAAAAGTAAAGTGCACGGGCGGGGGGCGCTGTTAGTCACCGCGCCCTGGCGCATGAAAGTTTGGCACTGGCTGTTTATGTTTATCAAGTGTTTTCTCTATTGCACAAGCGGGCACGCGGCCACCTATCCAGAATTGTCGCCTATCACTATGCTTGAATTATTTTTGTTCTTGACTGGTTTCTTTGTGCCGTCTTTCAGAACTTGATACTGCTCAGGGAATTAGGCAACAAGGCCGCTAATTGCCGAGCAAAATGGCGAACTGCCACTGGATTCGGCAGATGAGATCTGCCCGGGGCAGCTAATAAATGGCGGTACACCAGCCATTTTGCAGGTAAATCGCCCCGAATCGGGGAAAACTGCCGAAAATTCGATGTGAAAAACATCCCGATCAGCGGTGCCGTTTTTTTTTTTTGGTTTTTTTTTTGTTTTTCGCATTTTTCGCATTCTTCGCACCTATTGCGAAAATTTTTTTTTATTTTTTTTTTTCGCATAGGTTATTTGTTTCAAAAAATTTTCGCATTTTTTTTTTAAATCAAAGATTGGAAAGAAAAACTAGGGTTAAAGACCAGAGCACGGGTTTTCCAGATGTCTCGCAAACAGTTTTCGCACATTTTTTCGCAATTTTCCACCTTTCTGCATGAATAAAATGGGTAAATTTGATAGTATTTTGATAAAAAACTTTAAAAAAATACGCGGTGAAAATGAAAAACATTTTTTGGTTTTTTTTTTGTTTTTTTTCGCAATTTTTTTGCTAAAAAAACTTTTTTTGTTTTTTCGCAAAACTTTTTTTTGTGGCACCTCTGATCTCGATAACTACAGTAACAGGAAACCAAAATGAAAAGCTCTGCTTGTACCTGGACTACCATAATAATCTTGCAGTCAGGGGGTTTTGGATAAATTGCCTATTGCTTATTAGAAAGAGGGACGAATCAGAATATTCCATGGCTGGTGAAGGGTTGGGAAAAGCATACTCGATGAAACTCAGGAAATTTTTGGCGCGTTATGGCGAGAGTCGGCATCTAGATGGCTAATAGCCACTGAACATGGCTAATAGCCACCGAAAAAAATAATAACGGGCGATAATAGCAACTAGCCGACGAATTTGGCTATTAGCCATCATGGCTATTAGCCGTCGAATATGGCTATTTACCGTCGAAAAGGGCTATTAGCCATTATGGGGTAATACCACCGCCAATAAAAATTCGTCTGTTGTCAACGCAACTATAGAATGTGTACATGCAATAATTATAGGAAACAATCTTCGCTTACTCAGCGATTTTGCGACTTTTTCCAGACACAAAATGCCCGAAACTTGAAATGGAAAAAATTTGAAAATGATAGTGGATGGAAACGGCTAATAGCCATCGAATATGGGGCGTGTGCCAAATACATATGGCACATGCCCCGTATCGGTGGCTATTAGCCGTTTTCAATAGCTATTACCCATCATTTCCTGAGAAAACAAGCATGGTCCACAGCTGGAAGGGATCGTTAAAATTGACTTCGCCTGGTTCACAGTATCCTGGATATTAATTGAGGTCGAGCCTCTCAAGTATTACAAGCAAAACGGGATACTGTAAGAGGAATTGAACACGTTTTGCAGATAATCGGTGCAGACAACGTGTACATAAAATATAGCCAAAGCAAAAAATAAGCGTGCACTGAAGAAATACTGGGCTTGAAGTTGAAAATTATGCACCTATTCAAGCAACGTCAGCGCTTGAGATGAAGCGACCAAACATTAACTCACAAAAAAAACACGAAATAGATAGGTTTGGCTGTGTAGCGACTCGTTCAATAGCCATACGTACGCTATAGCGCGATCCAATAGCCTAGCCGTTGTGATTAAATGACGGTAGGGGCGGCGGAAGGAAGAAGTGTCGACGGAAAACGAGTAACATTGCCATTCCCGTTTTTTTTCTGCCGGAAGAAATACGAGTGTCATTGTGAGTGCCATTCTTTATACACCTCATCTTTCCCGTCATTCATTTCTTTCTCCGTTGTCAACAATCTTCTTCCCAGCAACCGCTTCCCGGCGGGTGAATTGGAATTGGAAATAAATACATAGAGAAGAATCCAAATCAGAATTAGCATTAGCATCAGCATTAGTATTAGCATTAGCCGTTTGAAAAAAGAAAAGGGCACTTTTAGGAGAAACAAGCAAATAGAGAGGAGACAGTCTTGTGTATTTGTAGATCGGAAAGTCAGTCAGTCACGTTGCGCATAATTGAGCGTTCCGATGAACGGCGATGGCGCTTGGCTAGTTAGACGGTCTACGTGGACTGGTCTTAAATACGGAAAGTTCAGAACACAAGAACAGACACCAACACCACCAGTGCAGTGGAGCGTACTTGCAACTCAACTCTGCTCAACAAGACAATGGGACTGACGTGGCGGGTTGGCTAGTTAGCCGTTATCAACGACGCAAAATCAAGAAGAAGGGGAAGAAGCTGGATGATAAGGATAAGGATAAGAGGAAGAAGACGAAGATGAAGATGGCGGGATGAGAAGAAGAAGAAGAAGGAGAAGAAGCCGGGCGGGAAGCGAGGAGACAAAAAGTGGCTAGGAGCGGGCGGGAGAAGCTTCTCCTACGTCTTCTTCTTCGCCGTCTTCTTCTTCTTCTGCTTCCAAAGGCAAATTCTCCCTCTCTCCTTCTTTTTCTTTTTCTTTCCTTTCGGGCCGGGAGAAAAGAGAGACGCGGAACCGGTCGATGCCCCGTCGACACGATGGCAGACAATCCAGAAGGAGAAGAGGAAGACGCCACTAAGCTGATTTTTATTCCCCCTCTCCACACAATCACCGGAATTGGTTTTCTTCCCATTCAATCGTTTCCTCTTCCGATTGAATGAGACAAATATTCAAATAATCGAAGAGAAGGATGTCGTGAAGGCTGTTTTGCCGATGGTTTCAAACTAGATCAATTCGATGTACACAAGTGGGCAACGAGAACATCTGTTGATCTTTCTTTTTGAACATGAGCAATTTCAATGGACAATCTCAATCTCAAGATACTGTCCAATTTTTACGGATATTTTAAACCACAGGGGTTTAAGCCGGGGTCAGTAAACACGACCTTGTGCACAACTGAAAACACTTAAAAAAGAAGACCGGAATGAATATAAAACAAAGAAATTAAAAAAAAAAAAACTAATACGCATATTTGGAATGTACCACCAGTCGTCCTAGAACGCAGAACACTCCGCAGAACCTTCGTTACTTGAAGAACGGATCAACTTTGTGAATTTTGTTGTTAGACTTTGCTAATCTAATCGACCTCTTCATTTCACCGATGAACCTCCGGACCCAAAAGTGTGCTTAAAACTCACTGTTCTACACAGTCCGAGAATACGTAATAGTGGCTAAACTTTTTCACTCCAGAAAACCCATTTCCAGAAAATTGAGCTAGCTTTTAAATTGCGGTTTTTAAGACATTGGTCACAAAATAGAACCCTTTTCATTCGACATGGAAGGTGGTTTAAAATTAAAAATAGTTATTGAATAATAAACAAATAAATAAAATGTTTAAAACATAAATGAGTTCATACTAATGGTGATCGAGAAGTTCAAATACAAAAAAATGATTGTGTCCTGCTCGTGCCAATTTCACAATTACGTCCACGCGGATCGTTTCACGTGAAAAAGCGGAAGAGTGTGTGACGGATCGTACGCATTTGAAAGGTCGATTCCCAGGTGTTGTTGGTATCTGAAATTACATTCCAGTATTCTCCTAATTTCATATTTACCAACCTCATCAACTTTCTCTGCATAAAATCAGAAATATTGACTGGTGGACGCATTGTCCCCATCGCTTTTCTCACTTTAGCCACCGCAGTTTGTCTCGAAATCTGCTCTTTGTGCATCAGATAAGCCGCCGCGAAAGCAGGAGCTCTGTTTCTACCGCGTGTACTACACACGAGCACATTCCGATTGGCTCGTCGAGCTCGTTGTACCAAATCGAT
Source organism: Caenorhabditis japonica (assembly GCA_963572235.1). Lineage (NCBI taxonomy): Eukaryota > Metazoa > Nematoda > Chromadorea > Rhabditida > Rhabditidae > Caenorhabditis > Caenorhabditis japonica. The sequence goes on along the minus strand of OY754343.1, from coordinate 15,269,068 downwards.
GAAGCCGTCGAACATTTCGTTCAGCTTTGTGTCTTCGGCTGACAGCTGAAAATGTGAAAAGGTGAAAGGGTGGAGGAGAAGGCGTCAACCAACCTGCATACACCTTTGCTCGGTTTCTGGAAGGCTGTAGGAGAGGTAGTATCGAAAATGGCTAGAGGCACGATTACAGAAACACGGACAGTCGAATCCACGGTTTTGTCTTCTGGAGGAAATTAGTTAGAATGTTTTTTAATGTAGTGTGTAACCTATGACTGCGACAAAATGAAAATACGGGATCTTAAAAATTTAATTCAACATAGGAAATATACAACGGGAAAAAACCGTACAAAAATGTGAAAAAAAGTTTTTTTTTCAATCGGTGTGTAAATGCTCTTTTTTCACATTAGTTGGCAAGGTGAGACTGATTTTGGTGGTTAACTTTCTATACTTAATCCGATGTTCACAACCCCAGGTCTTCATTTTGTCCCAGTCAGATCCACCGCTACAATGTGTAGAGTTTAGACTGTATAGTGCGTTTGGAAAATTGGAAAAAAAAAGGAAAATTGAAGAAAAATGGGTGTCCGAAAATGCTCCTTTCTCACAACTTTTGCTAATTTCTCCCGCCGCGATTTTGGGGGTACGGTCCCATTGATTTCACGTGCACACAATATCAGAAACGGTGAAAAAAAATAAAATTTTGAACACCAATTTTTTCCCCATTTTTCCTTTTTTTGCTTTTTTGGGCGCACCACTATCTCCGAAGAAATCAAGTTATTAAGTTTGTGGGTACAGCAACTCCCACACCATCCAGATTCTTAATATGTGTTCACGAACGACTGGTGGTAACGACGTTGCGATGTTCCGCAGTTTTTCACTGTTCCGCGTCAGAGCGTCGTCAGTATTGTTCGTTCGCGAACATATAACAACCTACATCAATTGCACATTTTTCATCCATCGCGTTCTGCACTTAGAATTAGTAGAAACTTCCTGCGCAAAAAATAACTTCTAGAGTGCATGGAACGTTTTTTAATGTAAAGTAAAACTACACGGCACCACCGATTCATTATTAGTAAGTAATTTTTGGCGATTGAACAAAAAATAGCCCTCTACGACTCCCAAAATAACTAGAGTCTACAAAACTACAAGCTACAATATTTTAATTTGAAAAGATGAGGAAGTCCAAAAATGAAAATAAGGCATGTGAAAACATATCAGTGCGTGCTCATTAGGAAACAAATAAGGATCACGAGTTGATACTTGCCTGGTCTCTTGCACATGATCCGCATTCTCGTCCGCAATCTCACAAATGAATTCAATATTGAGCCGGCACATGAGCGAGTTGTTGTTGACGGCGTCGATTGCCGCCGCAAAGACCATATCGTCAATTTGCCACACCACTTCATCTAGATATAAAGACCGAAAAGCCATCAATTTTTGGTTCTTTGACTCTTCCACGTCTACTACTTGAGCATGCTTTACTCGCTCAAACACATCTTCTGACCGTTCATCGGAAACTGGCGAGGTTGGAGAAATAGTTGCCTCGGGAAACGCATCTGCGTCGGTGAGCTCCACTTGAGAAACGGAGACTGGCGTTCGTGGCGTTTCGATTGGATCCGAGTCGTCTGAGACGATAGAGACTGTGTCGTGCTGAAAAGGATCAGGTTAGTTGAGAGAAGTTGATTGAATAAGAAAGTTAAGTAGAGAAGCTGAAATAAGAAAACAGGCAAAGCCCCACATCGGAATGACACAATCCCTGCCACCGACTGTCCGATTTCGATTGGCGTGCCTTGGCAGGTGCCACTTTGATAACTCTTCCCGAACCGATTACTGGATCGATCGATGAAGCAGAGATCATTGAAACGACCGAAGATGAGCGGGTTGGTGGAAGTGTTGGTGTGGGCGAGTCTGGAAAATAAAACGTGGGAAATTATTTCACACGACAAAAGCTTGCAGTTTTCATTGTCACCATACCCAGAAATACTATCTCCTACACTAATCTACAGTAATCCATTTTAGAAATATTGCGGCCGCCATTATTCAATAAAGCGACGTATTCTAGACGACGCGACGGATAGGATGTGATAAAAGAAAAAGACTGATAAGGACATACCAACTGTGTCAGAATTTTTGCACAGTATCCGAGTTAACTTGCTATTCTTGTTGATCAACGAGTGAATCTGTTTCGAATCAAGACCAGGTGTACTTCCGGCTCTTGCACGAATCGTTTCTCTGAAATTATGATGATCGGAATGGAAAAGTGTGAAGTCTGACTCTGATTCTACTAATTCTATGCTCTATTGGTCACAAGATGAAACCACGAGACTGTGCAGCCATTTTGGCGTCACATAATTAATTACATATAGGAGAAAACACTCGTCATAGATCTATTATTATTCGGTGCTCAAATATTTTTCCTATACATTTCAAAGAACACTTATTGCGCTGACCCATAATAATAACGGATTCGTGCTTTTCTCATTCATATTCTCAGCAATTTTTAGAAAAGAAATGCAATTTTCTTTCACTTTGCAAATAAATAGAAACATCAGGCGTAGTGCCAAATGCTATAACTTTACCTATAATTATAATTCTAATTATCCGATTCAGTCCAAATAAACTTTCGAGCACGAGAATTTGGACGGAAAAAAACAAAATGTTTTGGTCAGTTGAATTAGGAGAAAAAAGAAGCAGAAAACTAGTAATTTAAAGGTGGAAATTTGTGTGAATCGGATGCCGTTTCAAAGATCCATGACGGAGGCGAACTGAACACCCATGACCAACACAAAAACTCGAACTCGCGTTGATTACTTATCGTGCCAGCTTTTAACCACCTGCGCCACAGGACATTGAATGCGAATGTTATTTAAGTAAAAAAGAACAGACAGTTTAGAAATTAAAAAATAATAATAAATTGTTTTTGATACTGAGAAGCTTGTCTGTTCTGAAAAGAACAAGTTTACTAAAGTGGTTTCAAGTAGAAAAGATTAAATACCGTATCTCCTTTCATTTCATCACAACTGCTGGGTATTTAGAGGTTTGCACACCAAACTCGGTTAAACACTTTCTAACCGAGTGGGCATGAGACGACCGAAGTTTAGTGTGCAAACCTCTAAATACACGGAAGTTTTAATGAAAATGAAATGAAACAATAGAAGGGAATGCGCTTAAATTAGAGGAAATACGGTAAAATAGGTTTTTTATATTGCTTTAGAACTGTTTGAAAGATGTTCGATAATGAAAATCTTTTCGTCACTTCAAACACCCATTTCTTCGAATTCGGGAGACATCCGAGAGGAACTGTCAAAGCGGTTTTTTCTGAGCCGGAATCCATAAAACTGAAAAATGCCAGAAAACCCGCTTTTCAAAAAACGTTTCTCTGCGTCTGACGCCCTCATCCCAAGAAAATTACAATTTTTCTGAATTAATTTTCCGGAATACAGGTTTCCTGTCGTTTTCCAGTACATACGGCCTCGAATTGAGAAGACATTTCTCGTCAAAATTGTTTGAATATATCAAGCTCACATTGTTTTTTTTAGTCCACAGCTCTTGCCAGCTGACGAGAAAGCAGAATTGGGTCTGATCTCGCAAGCATAAAAATTTTTCGAATTTCTGAGAAAACATAAAATGCACTTTTTGTTTCGATTCTTGAACCCTTTACATATTGATCTTTGTAGTCTACATTATTTACACATTTTAATTAAAATTCACTTTTTACCGTTCTAATTCTGAAATGTCAAAAAAAAAACAGCTGGAAGGGATGTTTGATAAGAATTTATTTTGGTTTTTAAAATATGAACTTTAACTATTGTCGGCCTGCCAAAATGATCAAACGCGCTCCGCTGAACACAGCGCTATTCGATTTTTATTTTGGTTTCCAAAAAATATTTCATTTCACGTATTGTGGGCCCGCCAAAATGGTCAAACGCGCTCCGCTGAACTCAACGCTATGCGATTTTCATTTTGGTTTTTAAATTATTTCATTTCACGTATAAATTCAACGTGAAATAAAATAATTTGAAAACGAAAATGAAATCCACGTAGTACTGAGTTCAGCTGAGCGCGTTTGGCCGATAATATAAATTCAACGTGAAATGAAATAATTTGGAACCAAAATGAAAATCGAATATGGACAAAAAATTACAAGAAAATGAAGAATCTCCTACTGTTTTTGGTGTCACTCTATCTTACGGTTTTAAGCTCGAAGATGAAGACGAGGATGAATTGGATTTTGAAGTTCCGGAACTTTTCATTTCTAGCCAAAAGGAAGTATCTTCCTTCGATATCTGAAAAAAAAACAAATAATGACGTGTATAGAATCAGCAGACAACCGAAAAAAAAATGAAATGAGTAAAAAGAGCCGAGTTGTGTTCAAAAGAAGAAAAAGACGAAAAGAAAAAGGGAGGAGCCGTTCGAAACGTGTAATTTGTAGCAGGGAAGGTTCTTTTTAAGAAAAGAAGTGATTTTGAATGAGAACACGATTTGAACGAATCATCAGAAGGCGATTAAGAAGACGTCTCTGTTCTTGTAAAATAAAAGGAAAAAGACTGGAAGTAGTGGGAGTGAGTGAGTGAGTTAGTGGCAACTTGCACTCGACTCCACCCATTCCATCCAATTTTTCGGGTCGCCCCGGCAACCGAGTGGAGCTGCTACTACTGCTTAAACCGGAGCACCACAGCTGATGCTTTCTGATTATGAGCACCTGGGTGTGAGAGAAATGAAGCGAAAATTAATTTCGACTTTTCTTTTTCCGGAACAATTGCTTTTTTCTTTTTGATTTCTCCTCTATGTGGCTCGGTACTATGGTTTTCGGCCATGGGAAAGATTTTTGCTCAGACTTTTTCTTGTTCTGAAGAACTGTGAACACTTTTTTAATTGTTGCGAATAAAAAAGCGATTTAAGATAAATTATAGATGAGAGCGGATAAATGTGCACTCTAGATACGGACTGTTTGACGTTTGATACTTTGTCGTTTTTTTTTTTGCTTACTCACAGTTTTCACGTACAGTCAAAATGACTAAAAACAGGAACATAGAAGTTATAAATTTCTAAATAAACATTTAGAGTTTTCACGATATACAAACCTAAATATTAAAAGTTCAGACATTTTATTTTGCAATCGACTATATTTGTTTTTGCAAGAAAAAATTAAAGACAGCAGAACTTATTTAAGTTGCATTTATTACTGCGTCGCGAAAACCAGTCAGAGCGCTCGTGTCTTGCGACTTTGGTCTCGCCGCGACCAGCGCGTATACGGTAGTTTGTTTACGAAAATAAACGAAAACAATGCAAAAACAGAAAAAATTCAAAAAAGAATGTAAACAAACTACCGTATACGCGCTGGTCGCGGTGAGACCACAGTCGCAAGACACGAGCGCTCTGAGTGGTTTTCGCTACGCAGTAATATTACGTACAAAAGGTACAAAAGGCTTGAATATACATGAATGATAGTTTTCTTTCCGCCACACCATATTGTCCACGTTAGGAAAATGGGGAAGACAATATGTGTTCATATTATGTGTTCACGAATGACTGTTTCTGACGACGCTCGGATATTCCGCAGTTTTTCACTGTTTCGCACTATTCGCTGCGAGATCGCAATGAAGAACTGCGGAACATTGGAGCGTCGTTAGCAACTATCGTTCGTAAAAACAAATTAAGAATCGGGATTGTGTGGGAGTGAAGTTTGATCTGCTGTGCACAAAAATTTTATAACTTGATTTCTTCGGAGATCGGTGGAAAAGGTGGGAGCGAGGACTAACAAGTTCAAAAATTTAATAATGTTAAATTGCGTCTTCTATTTCGAAGCGTAATAAATATGTGTGTCTAATTAGACTTGAAACTATCCTAATCAGAATGGTCACATGGAGTGGAGTGTGTGTAGTGCACGTTGTTGGCTAGAATGTGCTTGCTCTATGATGTTCTCAGTTTTCTTTGCGTGTCTTGGCACGTGGCAAATTCTTTTTGTCAACTCTCACGATTACGTGTCGTTATTTTTATTAATTTTCGCAGAAATGTGAAGAAGAAAATTCAAATGGGCTCCGTGAGAGAAATTGTCGAATTTTCCCCACATTTTACCATCAAAAACGGTTTTTATTTCGCAGACACTTGTCACTTAATGGACCTATTCAGATAAATTTTTCCGCCATATTAATGCATGAAAATGCAGTTGAATGCATTAAAAAGCATACAGCTTGTCTCAGAAAGGGTCCATCATCCTGGAACCTCTAAAATGGCCGCTTTCACACAGCTGAAACGAAGGTGACCGTAACCCATTCAACGAGAGAGTAAGGGAAAATATGAGACCATTGTCTTTATTTGGTTTTTTGTCATTATCAATACCAGAAAGTTCCACCGCGGGCCCATCGGAACCTATTTTCTACGTGGGAAATTAAGAGAAGCGAGACGAAATGCGGAGAAGTCCGCAGTTCACGTTGCGTGATCGAGCGGTGGAACTCTCAGAGATCAGTCTCTCGGTGAATGGGTTACGGTCTCACTAATTCAACTGAGCCAAAATTCAGGCCGATATTTCTCCTGAAAAAGCGGTAATATTAATGGGGAGAGGGGCTCTTTTGGAATAGAAATTTGACAAAATTGAAATGTCACGTTTTGGGAATTGCGTGAAAATAGAAACCTATTTACGAAGTATTTTTAGATTATTTTCCACGTTTTTTTTGTCAATTGAAAAAAATTTCCACGTATCCAAATCCAAAATAATCGAAAAAAAAACGTGAAAAAAAAATCCAAAAATACGTGGAGGCATTGAAAAAAAAAATATCGAAAAAGTCGTTTTAAAAAATGAATCTCGCAAGCGCGCTCCATTGCCATTTTACTTCAAATTCGACACATACCTGTTCTGCTACGTTTCAGTTCTCACGCGTTTCCATTTTCTTACGTTTCTGATTGATTACATTTCTATTTCGTGGGTTTCTATTTTCACGCAATTTCCAAAACGTGACATTTCAATTTTGTCGAATTTCTATTCCGAAAGAGCCCCATTAATGGATAATGATCCCTTGTTGACACGAGAGAGAAATTGCAGGAAAATTCATCTGAATAGGTCCATAAGAAGTTCCTTGTTTTTTTTTTCATTTCACAAGGTATACAAATTTACTAATCATATTTGGGTTTATTAAAATGGGACAGTTATTATATACGGAAAGGAAGAAAAAAGCAACCGACATATCGGAAAATGAGACAAATTTGGATAAAACGAGAAATATAACAAACAGGAAATTCAAAAATACACGGTAAAAAGGAAAGACTCAAATGGACATCATCGAGAACGGACGAGTCGATGGCAATTGATTCTCTTTGTCAATCGCCATGCTTTGTTCGAGAAGCGTTACTTGACTGTCGGCAGAACTTGACGGTGACAAACTCATTTGATCCCCATCGCTGCGACTCTGGCGGGCAGTCTCAATTATTAGCTCGGAATTTCGAAAGTCCTTCACATCGTCCGTCTGTACGTCAGTGAAGTTGACTGAAAAACAAAACAAGATTAGATACACATCAAATTTATCTTATCAATTTAGAGTTAGGTTGGAAAATTCAGTGGAAGTGAAAGAGTTAGCTGACGAACCGTTGAATCCTGGTGATGGCGTGATTCCAGAGAGAACTTGTGAAGGTGGCTGCATGAAAGAAGTTTGAAGAAAGCTGACATCGGAAGGATTCGTCAGCGACTCGCCAGCTCCTCCACTTGTCATTGTCAAAGGAGTATTGCTCGATGGGGGTGCACTGCTCATGAAGTTGGACGACATGTGATGAGAAGTGGACATTGGCTGGTTCATATAATTGAATGTCGGCATTGGGGGTCCCATGCTAAGCGAGAGTGGGAACTGTTGTGGATTCTGGTGTGGTTGTGACTGACGAAGATGATGGAATGACTGAAAAGAAAAGAAATAAATAGCATTGATTAAAAGTTGGAGGTGGAGTAGCTTACATCAAATGTGCTATTCTGGAGCATTTCAAGTTGCTTTTTACACCTGCTCAATTCCTTTCGGTAGCAATCTCGCTCTTTTCTCATAGCATCTCGCTCTTTTTTCACGGACTCCACCTGATTCATGTACTGGAACAAGTTATTTCTGGCTTCATTGCATTCCTTCTCCATCAGTTTCAATTTTCTCTTGTCTTCCCGCCTCTTCTGCTCGGATTCCTTGTACTTTTGCATATACGTCTGTTGAGATCGTTCAATTACCTAAAAAATAATACATTTTGTTATTGATTCGTATTTTAAAATTAAAACTCACCGCAAACTGATCCTTCTCTGGAAAATCGTCATTCTCTGACTCTCCAATTCTGTCATCGTAATGTGAGTGTCGGCTACTGTAATGCCCAACAGGCGATGGATCACCACTTCCATACTCGGACGATTCACCACGTCTCCGATAGTCTCCTCTGTTGTTGTAATGACGCCTTCCATTCGACTTGTGCCCTTCATCAATCGTGTAATTCTGGCGCGTCGACTGATTCAACACATCTCGCTTCCTGTGGCTTTTGCTCTTCTGCGATTGATTATCCGACTCGAAAGACACGTCTGAATCGTCCCGATAGCCACCGGGACAGCTCTGAGGTCCTTTACGTAATCGCGGGGCATTCGTCGTGTGATAGGCGGCTGTGGCAGAGAGAGCGCCATCGTCGGCGAATCTGGCAACCGCCCGTCTCTGTGAACCTGACGACGAGGTTGGTGCGCGGAACGATCGACGATTGGATACCTCTCTCGCCAAATCCTCATTGTCGTCCTCGTTGGCTTTCTTTGATTTTTTGCTCTTGAACAGTGTCCTGATGATGCCGGCCATGGCTGCTGCAGGAATGGAGTGAGATTAATAGCGAGTTTGGAAAGAAATGAGGCGAGAGAGACGGAAAGTGAAAGAGAAGAGTTCATGAGGAAATGGAACAGCAATGGATCACACTGGGTGGTCGAGTGCAGAGAATGACCTTGACAGTATGTGAAATATGAACTAAATGAAAGAAATTGGTGGAAAGAGCAAAATAAAATCATTTTGATTTTCAAAAAGAACGTGTTCCCGCCAAAGGACGATGAGTGCAAACAAACAGTGAGTGATAACATTGATAAGGGCTTATCGCGCAGAGTGAGAGATATTTCTTTCGGCATTAAATATTTGAAATGCAAACTTTCCTACTCAACGGTTGAACGGCTGAGCCAATTTCAGTCAATCGGATGGTTAATAGTTTTAACGTGAATCATTTTCTTTCCCTACAGTTCGACTAAATAGTTACGTAAAACACATTCTCATAATTATCGATCAATTTATGACTTAAATATAACAAATTAGCACGGCGACAGAAGTGGATTCTATAAAAAGTACCGAATTGAGAGTGAAAGGGAAAATCTAGAAATCTAGGAATGAGAACAAAACGTAACTTGTAAGGAAGTCAGCAGTACGGTCACCAATGCGTGTCCGCCCCATAAGGTACTAGAGTGACGAAGTGAGTGTGGTGCAGTCACCAAACGGACTGGCCGCCTCTCTTCGGCCCGTCCTGTGCGGTGTATCTGCGCCTCAACGTCTTGCACAATGCCTCGCCTCGATACGACGTACGCGCGACGATCAGGCGGCGTTGGCTCTTTGAAGTGGAATTGCATCGTGCCCTCCCTCTCTCATCGTCCGTCAGTCCGTCCGCCCCTTCTGCCTTCCTTTTCCTTCACATCGCGACGATTTGAATCGCAATTATTGCCGCCACAAACATAACCGCGTCGCGGGACCGCATCGCATGGCAGATAAGGAGGCAGAAGCGGAATATTCAAATCGTGGTCGGGGAGGCGTGGAATGGACGAGACGATGCATAATGGGAAAAGTGATGGGATATGGATATGAGGATGGATGAATTTCCGTGTGAAGATCCACAATATAATTCGCATTTCAAAATAGTTCCGGCCGAGAGGATGGGATGCATTGAACATATTTATTGGAATTAAATTAAAGTTCAAAACGCGTTTAGTTTAGTCTCGTTTCGATTGGGATTGAAATTGAGATTGTATTTTGATTTTCTGTTCTAAAATCTCTAATAGCCACGTAATAATCGCCACATGACGCAATCGTACAGTAGGATCGATACGAGACGACGTTGAGCACACAAACAGAACCACAGGGGCAGTTCAAATAAACTTTCGGTGCCCTTTGAGCACTTCAGAACAATAGGTGCGATGCAATAGAACGCACAGTGTGCATACATTCAGTCTCGAAGAAGATGACGTACGTTCATTCCTCTCTATCAAATTGCCACTGATCAAAGTGTTCCGGAAGCAAGAAACCAGCAGCGATCCGATATTTATTCGTGGTTACCTGACTTGACAGCGAAGAATAATTGCTAGTTGGCAAACGTATGTGACGAGGAAAGGTGCGATCAGAAGCGATAATACATACGCCGTCTGACGATCGGCAGCTGTTAGTCCGCGCGGAAGTCTTTGCGGCCGGTGACGGCAACAGGTGTGTTAGAAAGATTGACAAACGACAAGCACTAATTGGCTAGGCTTTTGAGAAATTGTTTGGATAAGGAAGTGCTGGGAAAGTTCATCAAAAAACAATCATAAGATCACGAGAGCAAACCCCCTTCGCTTTTTTTATTCCAACAGGCAAATTTGCACGCTCTTTTGACCAGGCCAGATGATAAGTGGCGATGAAATCATACAAGGAGTTTAATTTCAATTTCTCGTTATCACCATCCTTTTTACCGTCGAAATTCATTTGTTAAATAGGAAACTGTAAATTTCGTTTCCCATTTCGCTAGCAACAACTGTTTGAAATGCACCGTTTCACCATCGCTGTTCTTTTATTTTCAGTCGCCTACACTGGGGCCAATAGTAAGAATTTGATAAGTTTATTTATTAGTTGCAATCAATCTATTGACTGGCAAAACACTGATTTCGCGCGCTACTGACGACGCGAAACGCGTCGTTTTGTTTTCGTATCCTCTTTTTTTCAAATCAAATCAGTAAAGCACGAAATCAACATCTTTTCGTCTGACAACAAATGTTATGAATCTCAGTTTGCACCGATGACACTGGATACTGGTTGTTTACCATTTCCGAAGGGGTCACAGACTTTGCCTACGGTGGATCAAAACTTAATTCCAAGTACTACTGTTTCCAAGGATGTCTGAACACGAAAACCGCTGTTCAGAACTACAAGGTCCAATTGGCCGGAACTAACACTTCCGCAGTAGAGAGAACCCGTACAATCAAAGATATTCGTAGTCTACATGCCCAGGTCGGAGGTATATAATATATATGAACTTTTAATACATATTTCTAATGAAATCACTTATTAGATGAAGATCCGAATGCTGCAACCTGCGTGGATCCAGTTCTCCGTCAGGATGTCGCCAATGCACTCAAGAAAACTACCCAGAACAACTGCAAGAACATTGTGAACACCCTCGTTCTGAATTTAAACCGTCCAGGATGGGCTATCACGTGTATTAAATTCGACGAAATCTCTATGGACGACGCCACTACGGTGAGTTTACGAAAAATGAAAGAACCAACCGTTCATGTGGTGATGACAGTGACGCGCACTTTTCCGACTGCCTGTTCCACATGAATGAGCGAGAAAAAAATCTTTAAATTTTCAGGACAAGAACTTCTGCAGCTACGACGCTTCGGTAAACGACGGTATATACACTATTCGTCTTGCAAAACTGGATATGTCTTAATTGTTTTATCTCGCAATGAATAAAAGTCTATTTTTGCATAAACACTTAAGAACCATCCTTATGCAGTAAGTACCGTGCAATAAGATAAACAATTCCACTTTTTTTGACTATAACCTTTGAACGGAGAGGATTAGTCTTCTGAAAAATTGCATGCACATGTACCGTAATTTTGTTGACAAGCTCTCAAAATGGATTCAATCAGTTTTGAAAATTTCCGATTTTTCAAAAACCTCAGATGTCAAAGTTTTCGACACGAAAAGTTTTTTTTTGTGTTTTTAAAATGAAGTAATGGAAAAAAGAAATATGATTTTAGTTGAATTTCGGTTTATCGGACCATTCTCCGCTAAATTACAACTCTTTAAGTATCAAGGTCACAGGGCAAGTCAACTGTAAGTTCATTTGGTATCCCCAACTGCACATTATATTAGAAGACCCCAATCGTACCCCTTCGAACTCCGCTCGCCGAAATGTATCCTAAACCCATAGGGTTAAATTCTAAACTCATTTGGTTGAAATCTAAACCAATAGATTTTCAGGGGGTAAGGAAGATTCTGGGGTTGACAAGTATACTGTGCAGTTGGGGTGGAAAGTAAACTAGACTGTGGTCAAAATTTAAACAACTATTATCGGCCCTCCACATCGGTCAAACGCGCTCCGCTGAACTCAATACTACGTGGATTTCATTTTGGTTTCCAAATTATTTTATTTCACGTTGAATTTATACGTGAAACGAAATAATTTGGTGACCAAAATGAAAATCGCATAGCGTTGAGTTCAGCGGAGCGCGTTTGACCATTTTGGCGGGCCGACAATAAATACCTGAATAAGAGTTCATTTCACGATCCCCTCACGATGGTGCTACCTCGGAATAGAACTGTTTTGGAATAGAACTGTTTCGGAATAGAACTGTTTGGGTATAAAACTGTAGTAAAATAGAACTGTAGCGAAATAAAACTGTTCGGAATAGAACTGATTGGAATAGAACTGTAGCGAAATAGAACTGTTTTGGAATATAACTGTTTCGGAATAGAACTGTTTTGGTATACAACTGCAGCGAATTAGAACTGTAGCGAAATATACCTGTTTTGGAATAGAACTGTAGTGGAATAAAACTGAAGCGAAATAGAACTGTCCCGAAACAGAACTGTAGCGGAATAGAACTGTTTTGGAATAGAACTGTAGCGAAACAGAACCGCATGAAGTGGAGCTGTAGTGACCCAGGAAAGCTAGAGCATCTCGAATAAGTATTCAGTTGTACATGGTGGGTTATTGATTTCAATTTCGCGCAGCGGTTCTTCTTGTACAGCTCCATTTTAGGCAGTTCTGTTCGCTACAGTTCTATTCCAAAACAGTTCTATTCCGCTACAGTTCTGTTTCGGGACAGTTCTGTTCCAAAACAGTTTTTTTTCGCAACAGTTTTAATCCGCTACAGTTCTACATCGAAACAGTTCCATTTCGCTACAGTTTTATTCCGAAACGGTTCTATTCCGAAACAGTTCTATTTCGCTACAGTTCTATTCCAAACAGTTCTACTTCGTTACAGTTCTTTTTCGCTACAGTTCTATACCGAACGGTTCGATTCCGAACAGTTATATTCCGAAGCAAGTTCTATATCGCTACAGTTCTATTCCGAGCGAGTTTTATTCCGAGGTAGCACCCTCACGATCCCACGACGCCCCGATGTTTCGCATTTTTCCACTGTTCTGCAGTATTCGCTGCGAGACCGCAGTGATAAACTGCGGAACATCGGAGCGTCGCTTGCACAACTCGTTCGTGAACACAAAATACAAATAAAACCGATTTTATTTGGCCAATACGCAATGGGTCCCGGATCTTTGGGTCTCAGACTCTTTGGGTACGTTTTATTTATGATTCCGACTGCTCTTTAATTACCAATTTGCAAATTTGGACAAAAATATTATATATTTTATCAATAGAAAACGACGATTCGATAATTTCGATGACAGTGTTAATTTGATATCGCATTTTTGTCAGAAAATTAATGTTTTTTTTGTGTTAAAAATGATTCAATAATATTTAAAACTAGATAAGAAAATCAAACTCTAGAATTATATAGAATTAAAAATATTGTGTTTTCAATCGACTTGCGACATGAAAACGCGACACTCCGCCCACTTATTTCTGCCGTTCTGTCTGAGTCTCTTCAAATATCACTTTGTTCGCGTGGTCGCGCACAAATAAGTGGGCGGAGTCTCGCTTTCTCATGTCGCAAGTCGATTGAAAACACAAGTTTTGAATACAGTGACGTGGCCTAAATTATTCCGTAAATCTTATTGTTTTCAATCGCGTTGCATCAACAAAAAATGAAATCATGTTTTGCTGAAACTCAATTGAAAACACAATAATGCATTTTTCGGGTTACTGTAGGGCGCTGTTTTATTTTTTCGACAATGTCTATTGTTTCAGATGCGTGCCATAATATTGCAAAATTAAAGAAAAACGCTTAAATAGTATTAGAAAGCCTTTTATTTTTGCCTGAGGAAAAACTATTTCTTCTCGCTTTTCTTTCCACTCTTTTTCTCCTTTTCCTTTTCCTCTTCCTCTTTCTTCTTCATTTTATCAGCCTCCTCTTCCTCCAATGTTGGAAACTCGTCAGTTTCAGGTGTCACAATCGGATTGCTCAGTACGGCTTGCTGAAAATTGTTCTATATTTAAAAAATATAAAAAATAAAATAATTACCTTCTCATCTGGATTCCGAGCAGCACCACCGGCAGCAGCTGGAGCTGCAGCAGCAGCGGCAGGAGCAGCGGCTGCTGGAGCAGGAGCATCTTCTTTCTTTTCCGTTGGCTTTTCAGACTTGTCTTTCTCCTTTTCTTTTTCTTTCTCTTTTTCCTTCTCCTTTGACTTTTCCTTTTCTTTCGACTTGTCGGACTTTTTGTCATCTTCTTTCTTTTTTCCCTCTGATTTCTTCGATTTGTCCTCTTTTGACTTTTCTTTCTCTTTTTTATCCGTTTTTTCTTCTTTACTCTTTTCCTTGCTCGCTTTATCATCTTCCTTCTTATCCGCTCCTGGTTCTCCCTTATCATCTTTCTTTTCGCTTTCTTTCGGTTCTTTATCCGATGGTTTCTCAGATGTCTGAGTTGTTGGAGCTGCTGGTGCCGGAGCTGCAACCTTGCAAGTTTTTGACTTTGACAATAGCCCATCATCTTTCTTTGCTTTCTTTCCACTACATCCATGACTGTAGGCGAAAAATGTGACGGTGGAGACAAATAGAATGACGAGAATGTTGATCGAATCCATGATTATCTTCACTTTCCACTTCTACTTTCCGAACGAGATAATTTGTCAGAACGCACCGGAGTGGTGAAAAGTTGAAAAAATAATTGCGGATTAGATTTCAAAGTAGAGCACAGCGCGCATATTTTCCAAATGTTCTGGTTTAAATAAAAAAATTTATTAAATACTTATTTACACGCATGCAAACATTTAAATATTTGTTTTAACCATGAAAATAATTCAATCAAATAAATAAAAATCCACATTTCATGCTTATAAATGTACATCGGATGCGCATGCGCAAGATTCACCAATCTTGTTCTTGGAGCATTTCGATACAGTTTCCGATTTGTTAATATTGATTATTGCGGGTGGCTTTGAGCAGCAAATCAACGTTCGGATTTGAGTTGTCAGCTGGTCTGGAAAAAATAAGATCCAAATTCAAATTGCCAAATAACTGCAATTTTTGCACTTACTCATTTCGTTTAACGTTTCAATTGAAAATCCTTTTTTATACTCGCTAGCCAAATTTCCAATTCGATCGCTACGTTCACTAAATCCGTGCTCGAACGGCCATGCAACTAGAAGAGCAGCCACTGCTGAGCTGGAGAACACTTCTGCGAATCGGGTCTTCCTGATTTCTGCACAAATCAATCTGCACGCATCGTTTTGTTCGCCCCAGCATTCGGCGCACGAACTCTTCTGATCTGCATCAAACGTCTTTTGAGTGCAACAGAGAGCATGTGGGGCGAAGCACTGTCCGAATTTGCGGCACGCCAATTGAAACTCTTCCTCTTCGTCTTCAAGCGGATCACATAAAAGAAACTCTTTCCATGATATAACTGACGTCGCGAATTCTGAATCATTCACATTCACGTAGGCTTTTAACCCGTACATAATAAGTGGCCGAGTGCCTTTCTTCAACTCCAACTCCACAAATCCACGAGGCTTTTTCGTCGTTTTATCGACAGAACACAACGCTTTTTGTAGGGTTTCCAGTTTCACCCAATGTGGCGGGTATTTGAATCGAGCGACATCCATAATCAGTACTTGATCCGATTCTTCGTGATAAGCGGCCAACGGCGAGAAGTGGCCAGATCCAGTCTGCCCGAGAACACTTCGATCGTAACTGGCAACCAGTACTTGATCATTACTTTGCACGGATTTTGTCAGTGTACATCGGAATTTTTTGAGGAAGTCTACAAAATAAATACAGGACTTATTCAGAGCACGAAAAGGTCTTCTTTTGAGTTTATTCTGAAACGTTTCGAATCGTCCTAGTTTCGAAACTTCCGAAAACCGGGAAAAAATCTCTCGGTTTGTTCGGTCGGGACGGTGTTCAGGATTGGAAATGTGGGCGGAGCCTAATTTGCTGGCGCCCAGCAAATTAGCATGGCGCACTTTCGGTGCTTGCGCATTTTTCGACTCTCTCATTTTTTATTGATTTTATTATTTTTCTTTCAGTAAAACCTGTTTTTATTTTTAAAATGTATGTATTGTATCTTTTAATGCCATAAAATAGCCCAAACTTCGATTTTTGTAAAAATGTATCCTGCAAAAACACCAAAATACACACTTTTTTAGCTCTGCAATGCTAAAAACGATTATTCCGGAATGGTGGCTGAACCAAATTCGACGTTCTTAGGCTTAAAAAATTTTTAAGACCTCAGCTATAACTCAGTTTGAGCACATTCGGGGAAAAATTAAGAATTTATGCTTTTTTCCCGAGAAACATAAAGAATGCCTCAAAATGTGAATTTCGCGCGAAAAATCCAGTGGAGCGCGTTTGCTCGGGTCCGCCCACTTTTCAAATCCTAGACACCGTGTGTTCCTTTAAAATAAAAATGTTTTTTCAATGATTTCTAGAATGTTTTCAAAGAAATTTGATATTTTTGCCGGGGTGCAACAGAATAGAACAGCCTGAAATGGAATTTTACCGGCACAGTACAGCAAGAACAGCTTGAAAAGGAGCTCTGGGACGTTTCAAAACTGGGACCATTCGCAACTGAATCCTTTCGAAACTTTAGTGGATTTTTAGCGCTAAATTTTCCTGTATTTATCGGTAAAAAAATTCGACAATTATTTTATCGTTGGCCGAATTTTGTCAATAGTGCGAAAACTAGGGCTTTAGGACGTTTCGAAATGGGAGATTTCGAAAAAAAATAGTTGTCGAATCTTTTAACGGTAAATTCGGCGAATTTTTCGAAATTTACCGGAAAATTTACAGCTAAAAAGGCGCTAAAGTTTCGCAACGTCCCAGAGCCCGAAATTGTTTTCCGTTCAAAAACAGCTGGGTACGGTAGTTTTTTGGAATTCTTCCACAATTTTGCGTACGGTTCAAACACAAAAACCCGGTTTTTTTTTCCTGCACAGAATAGGCCCATGAATTCATAATACATTTAACTTTTGGGCTAATTAAATAAAATTCAAAAATGATAAAATCACCTCCAGAATCCTCTCCATAACTGACAGACGCGTTGAGGCGATTACAAGTTGCTAAGCAGGAGAATTGTTGTAAATTGATACCTGTTCTAGAAAAAATTAAGGACAATTTTTTTCTATTAAAAAAAAAATCACCAACTTTCTGATATTCTCCAATGGAACACAACAATCGAGCATCGATTCGTGGTAAAATCGCCAAGGAGCTTTCCAAACTTTCTCTGGATCCACTTCCAGCGCATTCAGAACCATAACTTTGAAATTTCCTATTTCTTTTTGCTGTGAAAATGTTAAAACTTACCCAAAGTGCTTAATCCGCAATAGGCTGGCTCATCTTGTGTCCTAAACTGTGATGCTAGTTTGAAATAAATATTGGCACATCCTTTGAGAAGTGATTCTGTGAACAACTTTTTCCCCTCATCGCTCGAGAATTCAATACACGACTCTGGAAGTGATCGTCGATAGAAATTCTTCGCTGTCACCGACATTTTCAAACTTCTGGAAGAAATTATACTTGAATTATTTGCAACATTTTCGCTCTGAACCTTCTTTGTGACATTGAAGGAAAAATAAACAAATTGAAGAAGGAAAGGGAGAGGAAGTGGTTATTTGTGAGAAAGAAGAGTTGGCCGAGCCATTTTATTACAATTCAATGGGGTCTGTTGCAGTTGTGCTGGCAAAAAAAAAAGAAAAGGAGGAAGGGAGAATAATGGGAGCGATGTAAATGAATTATGTCTGAAGCTAACACGTTTTCAGTGAACTTTCTTTTAGTCGAGAAATTGATTTTTCCTAGAAAAAGTCAGAAACCCTCGACTCTGTTTGCATCACTTTCGGCTCAAATTTCCCAGCAGTGTGTCACCCGGAAAAATCAATGAATTTCGACACCTATTTCTCTAAACTAAATAGGAATTTTTCAATTTGAGAAGAGAAGAAAAAAACATATTTTTCTAAAAACTGTGGCAGCGACCTACCGTAACCTTACGGGGAGATTTAGGCCACGGAAGCAATTTTTTCATATTTTCTAAAACACTTCGATAGTATTAAAGGTGATTTTCCACCCAAAAAGCTGTAATCGAAAAATAGAGAATTCCTAAAAAATTGTTTTTTTGACAAATATTTGAATTCGCGATTGGAGAATTATAGGTCCACAACTGACCAACTGGGAAAATCTAGCAATATTCGACTCTTAAACACCAATAAACAAACAAAAATTATGAGAAAATTGGGCGAAAATGAACAAAAAACAAAAGTGCGCAGGGTTTGCAAAAAGGGGCGTGAGGGCGTGGAGGTTGCTCATCTTTATTTGCACGGGGTGTTGAGAGGTACATGAAAATTAAAATTTAAATTTCGCGGGAAAGTTGCCACGTCAATCGAGAAAAAATTGCGCGAAATAGCGTATTCAAAACGTCGTTACTGCGGCGCCGCAGCAATTTTTCATATATATTTTTCTTATGGGTTCATATCTTTTGCATGATTCTAAATATTTAAACAACATTTTTCTATTTATTTTATGCAGAAAACGTATTCCGCCAGCGCCTCGTTTTTGAAAATCCAAACCGTTTCAAATCTGTAACAACCGCGTTTCCTCAAATCTATGTGAGCAGTGGAGCGCATTTTCACGATGTACTCTTCAACACGCCGTGATTTGCACAGTGAATCTTTTACTACGTCAAGCCAAAATTTCTTCGACGAAAAGTCCACCAATCAGCGAAAAAATGGGCGGGATTTAGTTGCAAAAGACTGGCACAGATTTTCTATTGGCTTCGTTTTCGAATTACCTGGTGAATAAATAGCAATTTTACGAACAAATGGTATGCAATTCGAAGGAAAAACATCTAAAAGAACGTGCAAAAATAAATTACAGTTGAAAACAGCTCATGCGACATGTTACAGGTCTCTATTAGCTAATGGCGAAACTTAGGCCGTACCTTAAACAAATCTTGTGGGGTCGGTGGCAGCCCGTTTCGGGTCAACTTTTTTTTTAAAACGTAGCTAATTGAATGAAGAAAAATAATTATTGAGCCGATTTTTAATTTAGGCCTTTATTTTTCCGAAAAGTACAAAAAACTGAAAATGGAAGAGAAAATTCGATATTTTTTTACTAGTCCGCGACACCTTTAACAAATTTGCTAGAGCCGGTAGTGAACCGATTTGAGCCAACTTTTTTTTTAAAAGGTAGTAAATTAAACGAAGAACAATATTTATTGGGCCGATTTTTCATTTCGGTCTTCATTTTCGAAATAGCTCCAGGATTTCTTTCATGGAAGAGAAAATTTCTCAAAATGGCCTAGGATCCGCATCGGCACGTAGTAAAAGATTCACTGTGATTTGGATTACCGTATGTCGCCGCGATCGAATGCGACAATGTTCATTGTCGAAAATGATTTATGGATTGGGCGGAGTCGAATTTCCGCGAACACCTTTGCCATTTTTTTTATATTTAAGACAAAGGTTACATGGCAGATGTTCGAAAGTGGTATGCGCTCACTCTGCACCGTAATATCTAGGTCTGCATATCGATTTTTAGGTATTTAGATTTTTTTTTTGCGAAAGATTTTCCTAAATAAAAAATAACTGCAAAATTGAAAAAAAAATTTGTTTTTTGATGGCCGCGGCCGCCGCCAAATGGCCTAGGTTTCGCAAAAAACAAATTCAAATTTCAAAACAAAAAAAATGTTTTTTTTTTTACTTTTCATGAAGAATGCATTTTCACTATTTTTTAACGTGAAATTTATTTGAAACTTGTAATTTATAGATTTTAAACCAAATTTAAATGTCAAGTATTTATTCATTGTGAAGTATTTATTGAATTTCAAAGTATATTTATTCACTTTTCTCACTTCTACACTTTCTCGCTATTTCTCTTGTTTCCCGTTTTCTTTCTTTCTCTCCCTCTCTCCATCACTCCTTTTCTCTCTCAATTTTAGAATTCCTGTTTTTCCAGTAAAATGAGCAAAAGGAATGTGCCCAGTCCCAACGAAAACGTGGCACCCGTTCGGAGTATTCGAGACGACGTTTATATAGGAACACCGACCAAAAGGCCGAAAATAACTGACAGAGGTTCATTTTTAACTATTTAGAAAACTCACACTCTATAATTACAGACAGTATCGCAGTTGCCGGTCGCGTCGCCTCTGTAAAACTTCAGAATTTTATGTGTCATGCAAATCTTCTCATTGAATTCAAAACACGAGAGAACAATTGTTTTTATATTGGCGGTCCGAATGGAAGCGGAAAGAGTGCGTTGTTCGCGGCGATAAACTTGGGTTTAGGTGGAAAAGGATCGGATAACGATCGTGGAAGCACCGTCAAATCGTATATCAAAGACGGAACCAAGTGAGTTTTGTGTTTGAAAGAATCAACGCTCAACGATTTCCTCAACGTGAACAATTTTCAGTCAAGCAAAAGTAACGATCACACTGACAAACGAAGGATTGAATGCTCATCCGGACTTTGACGAGTACATCTCAGTGGAACGAACTATCAATCAGACATCCTCCACCTACGTTATGAAAAGTATTTCTGTTTCTTCTAACGGACTACACCAGGAACGAATAATCAGCAAGAAGAAATCAGACGTCGATCGGATAATCAATCGATTCAATATCCATCTGGCCAATCCTGCTTTTTGGATGAGTCAAGACAGATCACGAAGCTTCCTTGCCAACTTTAAACCTTCAAATGTTTACAAAGTATGTGTCTTCTATTATGGACCTATTCATAGGAGGAAAAAAAAAACAAAAAAAAAGTTTTTTTTTTGTTTTTGTTTTTTTTTCCTATTCATAGATGTCAAAAAATATCAACAAACGAATCCTATGAATGGGTCCATTAGGGTTATGACGAAGTTCAACCAGTTTTCAAAAAAAAATTCTTGTCCCCAAAAAAATTTTCGCCCATAAAAAAATTACCAAAAAACACAATTTTTTTTCTTTAAAAAAGTTTTCCAAAAAAGGCGTATCTCTGCCAGTTAAATCGAAAATTTCCAAATTTTCGTTAAAAATTAAAGTTTTTATCGATTCGGAGCATATACCGACAAAAATGCTATTCTACAAAAAAAAAATCGAAAAACCATTTTTTTTGTCTCACCCCTGAATTCCAACCAATTTCTTACAGCTGTACCTCGAATCCACGAATCTGGAAAACATCCGTCATTCCTACGAACGCTTCGCTACAACCTTGTCCGAATGCAAAAAAATCGTGGATGATAAGGCGAACGAACTTCGAGTCGAGAACCAAAAACTGAAAAGAATGCAAGAACAGCGTGCTCTCCAAGATCAACTGAAAATTGAACGTGCTCTCGTGGCCAGTTTTAAATGGAAGTTGATGTTCTGCTCGATTCGCGACATTGAAGATCAGTTGATGATGAATGCGAATAAAATGGAATTGCACAAAGATTTGCGAACCAAGTGCAAAACTGAATATTCGGATAATCGAATCGCCCGAGAGAAAGTGGAGAAGAAAGCGCAAGAGCTGACGGAAGAAGTGGAAGTTCAACAAATGGAAGTTGAAGAAGTTCAGCAAGAATTGAATGCCAAAATGAAAATCCTGTGGGAGATTGATGAAAAAGTTAAGGCTGCTGAAAATCAGCTGAAACGGAAGAATTTCGAGAAAAAAGAGACGAAAAAGGCCATCGCCGAAGCTCAGAACGAAGTGAAAGTTATTATGGAGAAACAAGGTTGTGTGCAGATGAAAAATAAGTTGGACGAGGTGGAGAAGAAGTACAATGAGGTCAGTAAGGAAAGAGAGCGAATGGAGCTAGGCGGAGAAGCGGATCGACTCAAAGATAAACTCTATCTAACAAAACAAGATATAAAGAGAAAAGAAGATGAGCGATATGACGTCAAAAGGCAAATCGGCGCGATTCAAAAAAAAGTGGACGAAAATCAGAATCAGTTGCGACGAGCTAAAGCGATGAAGAAGGACACTATCAATAAGTAAGTTTATTTTGTCGTTTTTCCTTCTTTTTTTCAAACAATTCAATTAATAATTCATTTTTCAGATACGGTTCTTCGATGGCTGAAATCCTGCAAGAAATCAACAGAAGCAAGTCGCAGTTTGAACACTTGCCGAAAGGTCCCGTTGGAAAGTTTATCACTCTTACTGATCCTCAATGGTCATACGCGGTTGAAGAATGCATGAGAAATCTGGCTGGACAGTTCCTTTGCTCGAGCCAAAAAGATGCTGCGGTTCTTCGAAAATGTTTCGACAGATTGAGACTTAATCCTCAAGATAAACCAACTCTTATCGTCACAAGGTTTCTCGGAAGAGCCCATTCCAATTTGGCGGAGCCAAGTTCAGACTTTGATACCATTTATCGATACTTGAAATTCTCGGATCCGGATGTTCAGTTAGTTGTTTTTTAAATATAAAGGGGGTGCCAACTTTTTGGGGGATTCACGAATGTCACATTGAAATCGCACAAAAAAATTTCTCTGATTTGTTTTAAAATAATTTTTACAACAAAAAAAATAGAAGACCACGAGGAATACACGAAATTCGTGGCCGTGGCCTAGAAAACCCGCGACCGCGGCTTCTAGAGAGTGAATTTAATGCGGAAGTGAGCAGGAAAACGGGCAAAAATGAAAGGTATGAGAATTTTTGTTCCGAATTAGTTTTATCATTACTTTTGTGATCAAAACGCATTAATTTGCTATCTGAAAACACGAAATTATGTTTGTACATTATTTCCCAAAGATTAATGCAAAAAATATGAGAGAAAGACGGGAGAAAAATGGTTTTAAAAAAGTTGCGTTTGAATTTCGCGCCAAATCGTGTACTCCCCGTGGTCTTCTATTCTTTGTTATTTTAAAATTTGCCAAAAATCCGAAAAAAAATTTCGTGCGATTTCGATGTGGTATTCGTAAATCCCACACCCAAGAGTATATTTTAAGCAACTTTCGTCTGAAAGTTGGCACCCCCTTTAATTTTCTTTTTTTTCTTAAAAAAAAAAACTTTTTTTTTAGTAACGCCGTAATTGACAAAGTCGGATGTGAATCGATTCTTCTGTTCCGAGAAAAAACAGAGGCAATGGAAGTTATGGGAAGTGATTATCCGCCACAACATGCTGTGAAAGCCTACACTCTAGACGGATCACAAGCATATGCCGGAGGACCCGGTGGACAGTATCGTTTCTATGCCGGAAAATCGGGACGAGCTAGCGGAATCTTTCTGAATGAACAAGAAAACGTTGATGAAAACGCTTTGATGCGAGATATTGAGGCGGAAAAGGAAAATCTACGAGAGTTGGAGTCTAAAGATCTCAAAAAGCACGATTCGGATTTGTACGAGTTGAAGTCGGAAGAGAAGAAGATTTCGGCCGCGATTGAAGATTTCGAGAAAAAATTGTCGCACATGCGATCGCAAGAGATTAAATCAGAGAGAATGCTGAAAGATTTAAGAAAAGAAGTGGCCGATGCTGCCAGTGAAGATCGACTCGATAATCTGAACGAAGGCATTGAAGAACTCGAGAGTAAGATTCCGAAAATCGAGGAAGAAGTGGAAGAAATTCGTCAAGAGATTGGCTCATTGAAAACGGGAATGGAACCAACTCTTAAAGAGAAGGCCGAGGCGGAATCACTGCTCAACCAAATGAACGGAGAAGTCAAGGATTTCTCGTCGAAGACCTTGAAATTACAGAGGCAATTGGCAAAATATGACGAAGAAGGCGACGTTTTGAAAGCCCGACTTGACAAACTGAAGGCGGACGAGGATGTGATGTATCACGATGAAGCGAGACTGAAAACAGAAAAAGATCATGCAGCCGATGGAATTGAAATAGCGAAACAGTCTCACCCGATGCCTCCAGGAGAACAAGATCCTCCAGATCTTCAAAACTTCCCACCAACTGAAAAAGCAGTAAAGAAGTTGAACGAAATGGAGAGAACAGTCGACAAGGCAGAGCTCGGATGCGATCAGTCAATCACCACTGAATTTGTGAAAGAGTTTAAAGAAAAACTGAAGAAGGGCCGATGTCAGTGTCGTTTGCTGGAAGAAATTCTAGAAACTCTAGCAGAAGTTCACAGAGTTCGCGTCAACACGTATCCGCTGCTCAAAACATACACCGAGATGAAGGTGTGTGACAAGTTCAAAGAGTTGCTCGACGTCAGAGGTCACTTTATCGGCGGTCTCGAGTTTGATCACGAAAAGGAGACGCTGAATGTGAACGTGCAATCGTGCAAAGAGAAAGATCCGTTGTCTCAAAAAATCCCGGAAGACGGAAACGATCAGGAAGACGAAGATGATTACGATAGTTCCGATTCAGAAGGGGCTGCACCACGGCGTAAGAAGGCAAAACATCAAAAGAAGCAGAAGAAACCTCGTGATCTGAAAGGTCTTTCCGGAGGTGAACGTTCGTTCGTAACGGCTTCTCTCGTCATGTCGCTCTGGGAAGTGATGGAACAACCGTTCCGAATGATGGACGAATTCGACGTTTTCATGGACATGATGAACAGAAAAGTGAGTTTTGTTTTCAAATCAAAGTACTTAAAAGTGTTCTGCTTAAAATGCGGTCGGTATAATTTTGTTTTTTTCATCGAACGGACGTCGTCATTTTCAAAAAAAAAGCTAAATAGAAAACGGAGAGAATTACCGAAAAACATAGAACGGCATGGCGTTCTATTGGAGACGACGATAAAAATATGAATAAAAAAATGATAGCAGGTGAAAAAGTGTTTTCTTTCACTGCGAAGTGTCTCTCAGTAGCGAACAGGAGTGGGACAAAACAATTTTTCAACAAAAAACTTTTTTAAACAAAAAGTTTCAAAAAAGGCGTATTGTTTTTTCAATCGACTTGCGACATGAGAACGCGTGACTCCGCCCACTTTTTTTGCGCGACCACGCAAACACAGTTCGATTCGAAGAGAAGCAGAGAAAACATGTCTTTTTTTTCTCTCGTTCTCATGCTGCAACTCGATTGAAAACACAATAGGTTGTCGTTAAAAATTATAGTTTTTGTCAATTCAGAGCATATACCGACTAAGTTTTTTTCCAAAAACCGGAATTTCACCTCTACGGCTCTACAAAAACCACCAAAACATTTTTGTTCCACCCAAAAAAAAACCCCCGAACAGGCATTTTTTGGTTCCGACTCTGGTGGCGAACACGCAATATTAAACCCAGAAAATAAGGTTTTTCTCCTAATTCCACCTTATGCACCTTTTCAATGTACTCTAGAAAATCGGAAAAAAGTCAAAACAACTGGGAAAAAACTCGGACAATGCTCCGATTGGTCTGAAATTTTGGGAGAAACTGTCAAGATTTTAAAAATTTTCAAAAAAACATCCAATATTATGCTGCGTCAAAAGTTCAAAAAATTCCTGAAATCAGGAATTTTTTGCAGTCCAAAGTTCCACAAAAAATCCCAGAAAAAGCAGGCGGTGACTGTTGAAACCGACGTTACCGTAGTTCTTTCGCTGCGAGACCTTCTGTGTTTGAACTTGAATTTTCCCGCAAAAATAGAAAAAATTGAGCAACTGTGGGAAATTTTAAATTTAAACATAGAAGGTCTCGCAGCGAAGCAACTACGGTAACGTCGGTTTCAACAGTCACCGCCTGTTTTTTCGAACTTTGGACTGCAAAAAACTCCTGATTTCCAAAATTTTTTGAACTTTGGACGCGGCATTAATTAAAAACGATAATTCTTTTTTTTTCAGTTTTTCCACAGTATTTTGAATAGGTTCATTAAATATTTCTAATGTTTTTTGTTTCAACAAAAAAAAACGCTTCTAATTAATCTCGGTTTGTTTCCAGTTAGTCATGGATCTTCTCGTTGAGTTGGCAACCAAAAAGTTTCCTCACAACCAATTCATTTTCTTCACCCCGCAAGGAATCAAAGAACTCAAAAAAGTGGATGGTCTGCAGATCTTTGAGATGAACAAAGTTCGCGACTAGCTCGGACCCTTTTCATATAAAAATGTAAAAACGTGTTGTATTTTTTCAGCTTTATTTTCCTCGTTCTACCTCTTTCTACCTCCTTATCTCCCTTTTTTTTTGATCTCCATATCAAATCTTGGTTTTAATGCTTCCGCCCGTTTTTAATTTTATTTTAATTTGCTGGTATTTT
The DNA here is from genome assembly GCA_963572235.1 of Caenorhabditis japonica. Lineage (NCBI taxonomy): Eukaryota > Metazoa > Nematoda > Chromadorea > Rhabditida > Rhabditidae > Caenorhabditis > Caenorhabditis japonica. Next base: position 15,242,681 of record OY754343.1, on the reverse strand, counting down.
TTTTTGTTTTTTTGTTCTCATTTATTTTAAATACTGAGCTGTCAAACTATTCAGCATCCTGTCATCAATTCAAATGAACCGAAACATTTTTTTCTCTGCTTTAATTCAAATATGTTTTATAGCGTTTTTGTCGTTGTCCTCAGTATTTTTCGATCCTCTGCCACTCATTTTTAATCCCATCGTCACAAATATTCAGAATGTCGGCGCAAGCACAATCGGCATTCGATAAAGGGCTACGGTCGAACCAATCTGAGCAACTGGCCACTATTTCCAAACTCGGCAGATTTCTTGAAGAGAATCCTTCGCCCACATTTGTCAATTCCATGCTATTGAGGGTCGCCGACGCTTTCAAGGATGGGTATGTCAACTTACAGTCAACCGCTGGAATTTCTCTGGATCCTTTTTTTTCAGAAACCTTGACCTCCGGGTTGCAATTTCTCGAGCTCTACGACAGTGTGGTTCTCATCTAACCCTGGCCTTCTCCTCGGCTGAAATTTTTCGACGAATTCTGACGGTCAGTCATTCCAATGATCCTAGTGCTCGTGAAACTGTGCTCGATGTTCTCGCAGTTCTATCGCCTCTTCTTCCGGAATCTAATCAAACTCAACATTTGATTCGTGAGTCTCTATCCACTTCTCATGACGGAGAGTTCCGTGCTGCCTGTAATGCACTGAAAGCTTTTGCCGCCATTTCTCAACCGTTTGCCGAGACGATCGTGTTGCAAATCGGAAAAATATTTGAAGAGGATGAAGCCTCCGAATCTCGTAAAGTTCTTCTCTGTGCAGCATTCTCTACAATGAGTGCGACTGCATATGTGGTTGAGCAGGTTTTCGGAATCGCTGACACAATTCTTCGACGCACAACCACGGAAGAATACTTTTACGCGTTTCTCGAAGCTACTACCAGTCTATGCATCAGAACGAGATACGCCATTCCAAAACAGATCGATTTACTGCTTGACCTTCTTAATCCACAAGAAAAAGACAAACGAAGACCGTGTAGGACTCGAAAGTTGATAATTTTGAAAGAGTTGAAGCGACTTTCTACGTTTTCCAACATTTGGACAGAGAAACAAGTGAAATTATTCGTCTCCACATTATCTCCACTGATGTCTGAACGGTCTCTTGCCGAATTCTTTGACGCCGCAATTTCCCTTGTTAAAAATTGTCCCCATTCGAATTTGCTCACTTTGAAAAGCCTTGTGATTTCCAGCACTGGATTCGGGTCGATTGCAAATCCAGAAGTGACTGTGAGATACGTTCACCTTGCCGCTAAAGTGTTTTGCAGTCCCAAAGTTTTTGAAGGGGACACTTTAGAGCTGATTGAGTCGACAATGACCGCTTTGACAGTGATTGTGGTGAATACGTGCACCTGTGGAAAATTGAAGACGAGGTTGGCTAACCGGGTAAGAAATCTTAACATTTTCTTTGAAGGAACACGTATTTTTTCAGTTGTACCGTGCTGTTGGCGATCTTCTTATAGGATTTCCACTCTCTGAATTCTCTTTCTCTCCCATGATTGTGTCAGCTGTTTTCTCGGCATTTGACTCTGCGAAATTTGATGATAACAATCAAAAAGAGCGTCTTGAACTGTTATGTCGACTAGCAGATTCCGAAAAAATGTATATATCTGAAATCCACGAATGGGCGATTGGCGTTATGAATACGAAAATAGATTTATTCGAGGCTCATCCCAATCAGTTCGCGTATTTGTGTGTGGCTGTTGGAACCGAATTGCCTTCCGATTGTTCTAGTATTTTGTTCAAACATTCTCCACCTCTAATGTATGAGACAGCGAGGAGTGCACTCCGAAATGGACAATGGAAAGAAGTTGCCTCTCCGAATCTGGCAAATATAAATTTGATGAGCATGCCGCGATACGAACGAGAATGGCTGACGGCTTTGCGAGAACTCGCCGACTCTCAGCTTTCCGAGCTGAGTCTAGATGCCCTTCACGAACAACAAAATCACCTTATCAATGCCCTTTCTATGATGAAAATTGCTCGTTCCAACAAAAAAATGGAGAGGACTGTGAGGTTTCCGATCGAGATGATTACTGCCATGTTGTCCACTTCATACGCTTACTTTCACGTTATTTCGGTAATCCGACCTTTCTCAACGTATCTTTCCGGAGCACTTCAACCAAATTCGTTTTTCAATCCTTTAATGGCAAAACGATTTGTGACTGCGGTGAGTGAAAATATTTTTTACTGTCGGCCCGCCAAAATGGTCAAACGCGGTCCGCTGAACTCAACGCTATGCGAATTTCATTTTGGTCTCCAAATTATTTAATTTCACGTATAAATTCAACGTGAAATGAAATAATTTGGGAACCAAAATGAAATTCGCATAGCGTTGAGTTCAGTGGAGAGCGTTTGACCATTTTGGCGGGACGATAATAGCAAAATTAATTGTTTAAAAAGTTCAAAATAATAAATAAATAAGGAGGTTTAGCTTTCTGCATGCGAATCCACCATTAACGAAGCGCTCACTGATTGGTCCGTCCTCTGCCGTTCCAGTTTTTGTGCAGATTCCACGTCATTCGATCTGATTACCCTCTACTATCTTCGTGTCTCAATTCTCTTGGCAGCAGTAAAAGTGATGCTCAGGAAACAGGCGGCTGACACGTAAGACAGTTCGACTCCGCCCATGCCAATAATGCGCACGAATTGGGCGGAGCTGGTTTTCCGCAGACACCACCATCCATATTTTCAAAAAAAAAATTGTTGTTTTGTTTCAGATTGATTCAAATCCCCCCGCTGAGCAATAACAGAACGTGCTCAATTCTCCAGAGAGAACGACTTCAATGGGTGACCAGTAAATTCCCGTCGTTGCGATACCAAAATGTTCCGAACATCAAGGTACTGTGATTTTAACTTTTCTAAACTTTATTATTATTTATTTTAGACGATTAATGTTCTTAATATGATAGTCGAGCAGCTTGCAATCACTCCCTACATGCTACCGCGATTCTTCTTCCAACAGTTCTATCACGTGGATTTCAAGGTAAAGAAAATGTTAAAGGGGTGCCAACTTTCTGGGGAAAGTGGCTTAAAATATACTCTTGGATGGGGGATTTACGAATATCAAATCGAAATCGAACGAAAAAATTTTTCTGATTTTTGGCGAATTTTACAAAAAAAAAAATAGAAGACCACGGGGAGTACACGACTTGGCGCGAAATTCAAACGCCATTTTTCTTTTTCATCATTGTTCTCCCGTGTTTTACCAATATTTTGCATTAATCTTTGGGAAATATATTACAAACATCATTTCGTGTTTTAAAATATCAAATTAACGCGTGTTGATCACAAAAGAAAAAAACAAATTCGGAACAAAAATTCTCATACCTTCCCTTTTTGTCCCTTTTCCTGCTCAATTCCGCATTAAGTTCTCTTTTTTTATCTGTAACGTTTATATTTGAACAATAAATGTTCACAAGACATCATTTAAAACGATGAATCGAACGAAAGGCGTATATCGATTTTTCGATTTTCATGATTAAACTGTATTTTCGCGATTATCTAAAATTATAATAAGCGATTAGAGCATGTTTATCGAAAATCGATAATAAAAACGAGGAAAATTGCACGAAAAATGAATATTTCTGGTGAAAATGAATCTTTCTAGAAGCCGCGGGTTTCCTAGTCCAAGGCCACGATTTTCGTGTACTCCTCGTGGTCTTCTATTTTCTTTTGTAAAAATCATAAAAAATCAGAGAATTTTTTTCGTTCGATTTCAATGTGATATTCGTAAATCCCCTACCCAAGAGTATATTTTAAGCCACTTTCCCCAGAAAGTTGGCACCCCCTTTAAATTGAAAAATATGTTTTTGATTTATTTTTCCAGATAACAACAACTCCACAAGCTGAAAAAGACAAGGCGGTTAGTGTGGGAAGTGGAGAAACAATCCCAATTCGTGTCGACGGTGCAATCACTTCCACGCATCCGTCGAGCATCCGATCGGTTATTGTCTACGCGCACATTGCCTACATTTCGAATCATGCTGTGAGTTGGGGCTAACAATAAGTTGTGAAAATCTGGTTTTTCTTTTCCTGGAGAGCGTTTTTTTGAGTAGTTTTTGTCAAGAAGTCGGTAATTTTTGGCGAAATCTGCTCCAATATTACTCTGGTCTCAACAACTGCACATATACTTTAAAAATATCCAATTTTCCCACGAAATATCTCGGAGTACATTTTTTGACACAGTTGAAATGAGTGCGACCTTAACCTATTAAAATGTAAACAAGTTTTAAAAAAATCACGAAAAACAAGAAAAAAGAAATAAAAACAATAGGACTTGTTTACATTTTTAAATGGGTTACGGTCGCATTCATTTCAACTGTGTTCAAGAATGCGCTTTGAGATATTTCGTGTTAATTGGCTATTTTCAAAGTTTGGAATGGTGATACCGCGGTGTTTGCAGACTGTGTGAGAAATTGCGCGAAAATACACTGAGTCTGCAAACACCGCGGTCTCACTATTTGAGGAATATTACGTATTCCCGAGTACGTGAGATGTCGTAAGTTGGGTCTTTCCACGATGGGTGTATGTATACTTGTAAACAATCTACCGTACTTGAGATACTGTAGATTGTTTACATTTATCGACATGCGTGAATTGGAACAATCTTGTTATTTTTTACATGAATAACCCCCTAAATATAAAATATACAGTGCCGTGCAAAAGTATACGAACCGGGGTGATTTTGACTGTAACTCAACTTCGGATTATCCGATCGACCCCAAACTTGCAGGGATTGAGAAAAACGCTTAAAAATGAGTTTGAATAACAACACAGCAAATTTACTCCATAGAAAAAATGTTTTTGAAAAAAAAATTAAAAACATCGAAAAAAATGGATATTTTGATTTTTGATATTCAGGGCGAGAAAAAACAAAATGACAAGTTAAAAACCGGGGGAAATATTTCAAAATAATTCAATTAATTTAATACTTAGTCGCCATGCCTTTGGCTTTGATAACGGCCTCACATCTTTTCGCATGGACTCGATCAAGTTCGTCAGGGTCTGAAGTCGGATCTTGGTCCATTCTTTCTTGAGTTGCTCGAACTTCTCGGTACAATTTTTTGACTGTTTTTTTTGTTTGTTAAACGTCTACCAACAACCTCCTAGAGATGCTCGAAGGGATTCAGGTCGGGAGATTGGCTTGGTCAGGTCATAACGTTCACTCGATGTTGTGCGAACCAGTCCTTGAAAAAGTGGGAAGAGTGTTTCGGATCGTTGTCCTGTTGGAACAACCACCCACGACCCATCCGGTTCGTATACTTTTGCACGGCACTGTACGTTTTAAAAAACAAAAAAAAAAACATTAAAAAATTAAGAAAAATTTTAATTGAAAAAATTCGAAAATAAATATTCAAATCCATAAGTGTGCAAACACCGATCGTGTCAAGACCCATTTTACGACATCTTACGTACTCGAGAATACGTAATACGTAATAGAATACAGAAAAACTATTCCGTAGATTTGAAAAAGGGGTGGAGCTTGTTCCCCGGTTTAGTCAGTGCCTCTCAAAAAGAAGAATACGGTGCAATTTATATTTAGGGGTTATCATTAAAACATTATCAGAATGGAAGTTTATATATTTTTTGCTGAAAATTTTAAAACCCTGTAATTACAGCACAATCAAATTCTGAAAGAAGTCGTTGAGCCGACAAACAACTATTTCACTGCGCAGTTCCTATTGAATTTTAGAGCGGTAAGCCATATATGTATACATAAACCGTGTTAATTCCTATAATTTAGCCCTGTGAGCTGAAAATCAGAATCGAATTCATCGATCAAACGTCGCGAAAACAATGGCAAGCGGATGGAGGCACAACGATACCGATAAGTGTGCGCGAATCTCAGCAGAGTCAGGAAATGAAACGATCCACACAGTCTTCTGCGCCGTCGTTTTTACGAGGTTCGTTCCAGCAGGAATATTAATTGCTTCTTGTTCTTTTTTTTCGAAACGATCTCTTTTTATCAATTTTTTTCTCTCCCTGTTCTATTGTCATTCCGATTTAAACATATTGAACTATTCATTATCTTTACGGTTTTTATCATTCTCTATTGGCTCTCAAAGTACTGAAATGGGCTTCGCGACATTTCGCAGCTGGTTTTCCTTTTTAGCGCAGTTTTTCATCGACAGGAGACTTTGAATATACCTTATGTATATATATACTATATTAGAAGGGCACGTCCAATAGAAAGCCATTATATAGGATTTCCAAAACAATATTCTAAATTTTTGTTTTTTTTTAATGCCTGGTGCTCGAAAAAACCCTAAACATTTCGAGAATCATATAATAAGATCAGCAATAAACATTTTAAAAAAATGCGGCTCAATTTGCGAAAAATGGACGGAACCTAAATTTAAAAATTCCTAGTGGTCCAAAAAATACTCCCGAACTTTCAAAACTTACTTGTGATACTTGGGTCGCATGGTTTTAGAACTGTGCAGTTTATAACTCAATTTTCCTGAGCCTGTTATTTGTTTCCTGTCTTTCTAATCATAGTTAAAATGATTGGAAAGGCAGGAATAAAATAAAAGTCTTGACAAAAGAGCATGCCCTTCTAATAAAGTGAATACGGTACATATAAACGGCTGCGAAACGCCCGGAGCCCAAAAAAAAAAGAGTTTAATGCCAATTGGACTGATGTGGCAAGATGGTCTCTCCTCGATTCACAGATAGCATCGTTTTCCGCTCCAATGGACGAGCGCACCGAGCACAACGGCGACAGGAAGTGGTTGCATGCATTGCTAAATTGGAAATGAAATGAAATGTCAACAACATAATTCAGGGGCAAAAAGTGAAGCAAACCTCCATCAAGTGCTGCTCCAGAAATGCTTCTCATTGCGTTATCCTGAAGAACTGTAAACTTCCGATCGTACTTCTCATGTGCTTCTCTCCACGCTGCTTCCACTCTAGGATCCGGTTGCACAATTATTGGACGACTTTCAGTTCGTTTTGTCAGCGGATACAACATTTTTGAGTTTTCATGCAATTGGTCTCTGAGTTTATCATATTTGGCTCGCCGATTATCTCTCATCATCATGTCATCATTTGCCTGCCGAGCTTTGAACTCTTCCAGCATTCCGATTGATTGCCTGGAAATTAGCAGTTTTAAATACTAGAGAGGAAACGTTTAAAAAAATAGTAGCGTACTTGATAGTCTGATTCCTTTCCACTTGATTAGTATGCTTCAATCCTTTCAACCTTGCATCCCTCCATCCATGTTCATCCGGTCTCTCAGCCCACCATAACCAGTTTTTGTCCGACGGAGCTCCGACTCTGCTCATTTCCATCTGGAATTCCAATTGCTTTCGAGCCATTTCTTTTGCGTGCTCATTCGCTTTTCTTTCAGCTTCCCGCGCATTGGCGAATCTGGAATAAAGAGGAAAAGTGAAACTTGGTAGACAGGGGGCTTGTCAGAATCCGAAATTGTTCTAATGAGAATCGTTCAACCTAGTAGAGCAGTTCAGATTCCGCCTGTTTTGATTCAGGGCTAGCAATATACAGTGCGCGTCATAATTATAAGACACCCCCCTATTTTGGGGGTTTTGGGGAAACTAGAAGTTTTTATGAAACGGCATGTGGTGGATCTTTTTCAGTGTCTAAAATAACCCGGAAACCCAAATTTTTATGTACCTACTACAGAAATTACGACTACAGTATCAAAAAGTCGAAAAATCAGCCGCGTCATAATTATAAGACACCCCCAAAAAAATGGTGAATTTTTCAACTTTTTTCATCCTTTTCAAACTTTTATCAAATTTTTTGCCGGTTTTACGGTTTTTTATTCCTTTTGAAGTTATTTTTTTAATTTTTACCAATAATTGTGGCATATTTGACCACTTTCTTTCAAGTTTCCAACTTTTTCCCCGTCACATCTCCTTCAAGGATTTTGGTAGACTAAAGTGATTCTAAGATGTGCAGAACATATGACAAAACGTTTAGGCCAGCTAAAATTATGATGATTATGATTTAGGAAATGAGTTACATTCATTCACCTCATTTCAATCATCATGAGACTCGCCTCTATTCTCTTCAGAAGAACAAGCTCAACTGGACATTATGATTCAACTTGGATTCAGTACTTTGCAGATGAGAAGAAGAATCACCCGTTCACGATGCTGTGTAAGAAACTACGTTCAAGATACAATGGCTCACGGCTCAGCAAACCCACTGAACGTCCAAGAATCCTCAAAGATCGAGATGAGCGATCTGTCCTGAGATGAGTTTCCAACACTCTCGTTTTTTTGGAATTTGTGACTTGTAAGATGAACTCCATGGACTACCAGGACACTCGCCAGAAAGGAATTGCCTTCTTCTTCAACCGTGGAAACCGCAAGAAGACCCATATCTTTCAAAAAGATAATGCGGCAATCCACAAAAGCTCATCGACAATGGACTGGTTTGTAGAAGATCAAAGTCCTTGCTTGGCCAGCCAACTCGCCAGACCTCAACCACATAGAGAATGTCTAGGGACTTTTTGCCCGAGGAGTTTATTGTCACGGAGAGCAGTTTCAAACTGTAGCAGAGCTCAAAGATGCCGTGTGGGACAAGATCCAGCCATCATACCTCGAGAGTCTTACTAATAGCAGGAACAACAGACTATTCCAAGTGATGCGGAAGTTTGGAGGACCTAGTTCTTATTAAATTTCTGTTGTTTTCTCTGGTTTTCTTTGACGTTTTGGTTAATTTTCCTTTTAATAAACAGTTTTCTGATCATCCTACATGAAATATTCTGAAGTCAAACTCAAAAACGTGTGAAACTTGAAAAGAATGGTCAAATAGGGCAAAAGTATTGGTAAAAAGTAAGAAAATGTCTTTAAAAAGTAATAAAAAACAGTAAAACCGGCAAAAAAAAAATAAAAGTTTAAAAAGGTCGAAAAAAGTTGAAAAATTCATCATTTTTTTGGGGGTGTCTTATAATTATGACGCGGCTGATTTTTCGACTTTGTGATACTGTAGTTGTAATTTTTGTGGTAGGTACATGAAAATGTGGGTTTCCGGGTTATTTTAGACGCTGAAAAAGATCCACCACATGCCGTTTCATAAAAAGTTCTAGTTTCCCCAAAACACCCAAAATAGAGGGGTGTCTTATAATTATGACGCGCACTGTATAGTGTAAATACAAAAACTCACTCTAATGCCGCTCTCGCATTGCTAGTCGCATCAATCGCCTCGTTCTTCTCAAACTCTGCAATCCTTCTCAACCGTTTTTCTTCAACTTGCCGATCAAGTTCAGCGCGGTACGCGTCTTTCCGCGTCTTTGTTTCCGCGTCGCGAATCCGCGGAGATTCGTGGCGGAAGATGTAGTTTTCTTGCTGAAAGCAAACATCTGTTTATTTGGTAGTGAAAAATAAATATGTAAAACGGTGGTAGTCGGTTTTAGAACTGTATTTATGAGAATAGAACTGCGCTCAATAAAACACACATCTTCCTTGAGCCTCTAAAATATGATCAGAGGCCATATGCAAGAAACGGGAAAACGATAGGAAAACCGTTTTCCGGAAAACGAAATTCGGAAAACACTGATGTTTACACGATGAGGGTGAGAGACGCAGGTAAGCATGTTTCGGAAAACGGGTTTCCTCTCGTTTTCTCGTTTCTTGCATATGTCCTCAGAAAGACAGGAAGAAAAAAACAGCATCAGGAAAATTGATTTCTGTTCCGCACAGTTCTAAAAGCGAACACCCTTGTAACTTTGGCTACCGTAACCTACTAACATAAGCTATTTTTTACTGTCAATAGATTGCCATTTGGCTTCGTTTTTTGATATATATTAAAAAATTTCGTATTGTATTTATCGTCGGCCGGCCACGACGATCAAACGGGCTCCACCGAATTTAGTACTTCGTGATTTTCATTTTGGATTCTAAATTATTTAATTTCACGTATAAATTCAATGTGAAATTAAATAATTTGGAGACCAAAATGAAAATCGCATAGCGTTGAGATCAGCGGAGCGCGTTTGACTATTTTAGCGGGCCGACAATAGATTCCGAAATCAACAGAAAAAAAGATATTTAAGTATTTACCACCGGTGATTTCGGTCTTCTCTTCTTCATCTCAATCATCTCCGCGTTCACTCTATCGATGTGATCCCTCAACGCCTTATTCCTCGTATCTTCTTCCCTTCTTAAGTTCTCCTCTTTATCCCGTGTTTCTTGCTCGTACATCTGGGCTCTTCTCATCGTCTCTTCGTACTTTCTTCGCTCCTCTTCCGCTTTTCTTCGCATTCTTTCCATATACTCATCTTCTGCTAGACACTGAGCGCAAATCTCATGACCGTAATAGTCGTCTTCGCCACCGATTCCGAATCGATTGGCCGCTTTTGCTCGTTTCTGTATATTGTTAAAAATACTCAAAAGAGAAATATCTAGCGAACCTCCTCTTCTGTCTCAAATCGGATATTGCCTAAATTTTGTTCCATCTCGATCATCGGATCTTCATACTTTGTTTTTTCTCTTTCTCTTCCCCCGTAACCTCCCATAATACCTCTATTCACGTCTTTTCCGATATCTTCTCCCAAATTAAACTTTGTAATTCCATTCATAGGCGGGCTGGAGATGCCACGTGGCATCGGATCATCAGGATAAACGTCGGGCGGGAGATCCATTCGGTATCTATCGATATTCGGAATAGAAGTTTCATCGCCTCCCATTAGATTCACAGGGAGCACTGAAAAATACAATTTATTGGGTTGTATTTTCGAGAAAAAGAAAGTTTGAAAACGGTGTTTGCCGAAATCGTACTTGGGCCACTTTATGGCAAGTTTCCATCTATAGTTATACTTCCAGCCAAAAATATCTTCAGAAATGTCAAAGCAACTTTAGGAAAATATTTATGGACCCACCGTATTTCCTCTAATTTAAGCGGATGCCCTTCTATTGTTTCATTTCATCACAACTGCCGGGTATTTAGAGGTTTGCACACTAAATTTTGGTCGTCTCATGCCCACTCGGTTAGAAAGTGTATTACCGGGTTTTTGTGTGCAAACCTCTAAATACCCGGCAGTTGTGATGAAATGAAACAGGAAATACGGTATTTATAGGATTCGTTTTTTGACATTTCTTAACATTTTTTAACGCTTTTTAACATTGTTTGACGTTTTTGAATAGGAAGAAAAACAAAAAAATGTGTGTCTTTTTTTTAATCCTATGGATAAGTCCATTAGTTATTCACATTTTCAACGAATTTATCAAATACATAGATTGGCAAGACAAATTCGAAAACACACGTGGACACAGAATAATAAAGTCTAAACGGATTCAACAAATGTCCCTAAAAAGAAATAACGGACATTAATTCGCTTGATTACGAAACTCACAACGAGATATTATTTATCTAGATTCATCAAAACGGCAAAAAATGACATTTAAGATATTTAAGTAATGTGAATAATTCGGCTCGAATTGTTTTGACAGATTATATTCAATTTTTGGCTAGTAGAAGATGAGCTTTTCTACTCAATTCATTGTTAAATTTCACCAAAGACTCGAATTACTCTAGTCTCAGCTGGCGCTTTTTTTGGCTTAGAAAATGTAAACAAAACTCTTTGACGAGTAAATTCAACACGATCGGAACCATCTGAAATGGGAGTGACCGTAACCCATTCCAAACATTTCAACAAGACAATGAATAAACTTTTTGCGACTGGATTACGGTCACACTCATTTGAGCTGCATCCAATTGGGCCAAATTTGGCCTTTTTTTAAAACAACAAAAAAGAGTCGGACTTCCCCAAACACCACAATTTTAATTTAACAATAAAGGTGGAGAGTCAAACCTAAACTGCCATCGTCTCTGCCGAAATTCGAGATATTCGGTGGTAGATCCATCATTTCTCGATTCGGATCAGGTTCTGTTAAAAAGTGGTGCATTCCCACACCGGGCGGAGTTCCATTTCCTTCCATTATTGGTGGAGGTGTGTCTAGGGGAGAAACTGAAAACAAACATCTGAAAGTTCCTATTTTACTTTCCACCTACATTGTCTTGCGTAGTTTTTCATCATTCTCGGCTCATCTGGAGGACGAAATCGTGGTGCTTCAAAGTTTTCCAGTGCTTCTACATAAATGATGATCTACGTTTTCGTTCATTCCACCGTCTCATTACCTCTAATTTTATCCGCTTCACTGGGTTCTCGATTTCCCATCCGATCATAAAAATATACTTTTCCGTATCTCATTGAAAGAAAGACAATGGGGATAAGGAATAAGGCTTTAATATAGAAAAAGGTCTAGAAAATTGCAAAACACTAAACTAATAATGACTTGTCGAAGGTGGCGGCGAGTCAACGACTCCATTCAGTTCACGGTTCAATTCGTCAGCTAAACTTCCGTGGATATTTACAAAATCGAGACTTTGAGTATACCGGAAAACCAAACATTTATTTATTTATTTTGAGTGGTTTTGTCCAAGCGAAATGCAATAAATTATGCTTTGAGTCAAATGGCATGCAGCGTGGGTTAAAGGGGTAAAACGATAGGAGGGGGAAAGAGAAAAGTACATTATCACAGAATGCAAGAAAAGACGATAGGGGAGGAGGAAATGGACCATGAAGGATTTCACTCGACGGTCACTGACTTGGCAAGATTGCGCGGTCGGTCAACCTGCAAGAAAGCTCATGTTAGAGAACATTAAAAGTAGATAAATAAACTCACGTTGGCTCCGTTCAGCTCGGCGATGTGGTAGGAAAGGAGTTGAAGAGGAATGACGGTGAGAATATTCTGCACACAGTCGACGGTCTTTGGCACACGAAGAACGTGCTTCATTCCGGCGAGATCACCCTCTGGCACACTGCGATCAGCAATAATGATAGGAGCTCCCTTGCGGGCCACAACTTGTTGCAGAGCGTTCAAAGACTTCTGAAAAATGAAGGAATTGACATCGGATGGCTTAAAAGATTGCAACCTTGTAGACGTGATCGTTGCAAACAACCATGCAGATGCTGAGGAACTCATCCACCATAGCAAGAGGTCCGTGCTTCAGTTCACCAGACATGATTCCTTCGCAATGCATGTAAGAGAGCTCCTTAATCTTAAGGGCTCCCTCGAGACACGTGGCAAAGTTGAATCCACGTCCCATGATGAGAAGCGACTTCTCCTTGTAGATTTGTTTGGCGATCTCGTGGACCTTATCGTCGAGTTTGAGAACTTCACGAATCAGATTTGGAAGAGCATTGAGAGCATCGATAATCTCCTCACGACGCTTGCCCATCGAGATGCGATCGTCGGAAAGAGTGAGGGCGAACATGAGCAGAGAGAGAATCTGCGAAGTGTAAGCCTTTGTCGATGCGACTCCGATCTCTGGTCCAGCGTTTATGTGGATTCCACAGTGCGATTCACGACAGATTGATGAACCGACAGTATTGGTGACTCCAATAGTGAGTGCTCCACGCGGTTTGCAGTATCTCAGAGCCATCAGAGTGTCGGCAGTCTCGCCAGATTGCGAGATAAAGAGACAGACATCATCACGGAAGATCGGAGTCTCACGATCCAAGAAGTCAGAGGCGAGCTCAACGACGACTGGAAGTTCGGAGAGTTCCTCGAGGATCTGACGGCAAGCGATGGCAGAGTGGAAGGAGGTTCCGCAGGCAACCATGATGAGACGACGGCATCTTTTGATGTCCGGAAGGTATTCTTTGATTCCTCCGAGAACAACTTGTCCAGAAGGAAGAAGACGTCCGCGCATCGTATTGACGACAGACTCTGGCTGCTCGAAGATCTCTTTCTGCATGTATGTCTTGTAGGATCCCTGAACGAATTAGATTAGACTGAAATGATGATAATCCACGTTACCTTCATGATCTCCTGAAGCTCCATCTCGAGCAACTGCACCTCTCTCTTCTGCTCACCATTGTCGGCGTGTCTCGAGATACGGTGGATGGTGAGAGCTCCGTCCTCAACGAAGGCAACGTCATCGTCCTCAAGGAAGAGCACTTGTTTGGTGTGCTCGATAATAGCGGCAGCGTCCGAAGCGACAAAGTACTCGACCTCCCAATCGGCAGAGTCGAATGGACGGACAGCAGTAGTATTGTCAGTCATATCCAGTTTGGCAGAGCCATTAGAGGATCTGACGGCTGAAGGGAAATAAATTAGTTCATTATGGGAATATTCCGAAAAAAGGAAAGTAGCAAAAATTGGGGTGAAAATGGGAGAATTTTCCGATTGGCCTGAGATTTTGGGAAATAACTTCACAACTTTTTTTTACCGAAATATCGATTTTCGATAAAATTTTTTATTTTAATCGATATTTATTCTGAGCAAATCCAGGAGTATTTTTGCATTATTTCCAAAATTTTCAGGTCAATCGGAGCGAAATTTTTTGCTATTTTTCCTTTCATCTGAACACACGGTTAAACATTTACGTTTGTTATGATATTCAGAGAGGAGATTAATGTTTTCCCAGGATAAGAGAAGTGGAAAGGTGTCATGCAAATATTTATACTCTCATCTACCGTTCAAAGAATTCAAAAACGCCGACAATCTTCTTTGCGAGTCATCTACAGTAACCGGAAGACTGCATACACTTTGCGAATCTAGTACTTTTTCTAATGGAATCAAATAGAGAATGATAACTTACCAATCGAAAGATCGAGAATGTTGTTTGGTGTCTCGACAAATGAAGACTCATCGCGCACTGGAAGATGGAACAATTAAGAAAATGTTGGGAGCAGGGGTGGGACGAAAAGAGTTTTTCGGGTATTTTTGGGTGAAACAAAATTTTTTTGCTTTTTTGTAGAGCCACAGAGGCGAATAAAAAATTCCGGTTTTTGGACAATATGGTCCGAATCAACAAGAAACAATAATTTTAAGCAAAAAGTTGGAAAATGTCCATTTAACTGCCAGAAATACGCCTTTTTTGGAACATTATTCACGAAACAAGCAAAAAAAGCGAAAAATAGGAACAATTCAGAGAATGCTCCGATCGGTCTGAAACTTTGAGAAACCATTTAAAAAATACTCTCGGGCATTCCAAAAATATTGAACATTTTCAGAAATAAAAATCAATATCTCGGTCTGAAATTTTCTAGAAATGACCGGAAGTATTTTTAAAATGATTTCCCAACGTTTCAGATCGAACTGAGCATTCTCCGAATTTTTACTGAATTTGTTGCTGGCTCTGTGAATAGCCCCATAATTTTTTAAGGGCGCGCCGAAACACTTTTTTTGTCCCACCCCAGGTTGGGAGAGAAGAGTAAAAAGACAAACTTACGGTGAGTGGCGTGGTTCGACATGAAACGACGGCCTGAAATGAGAAAATAATTTTAATTCAAATCAAATTAGTTAATAAGCAGACATGCAAAAGGTTAAGTGCTGGCAACCAAAATATTCTAATGGACCTATTCATTTGAATTAAAATGAATTTTTATGTCACATTTATTCAATGCATTACAACATATTAATTAATTAATCTGAATTTTCCTGAACCATTGAGTTTGAGTTTTTCTGAAAATCGCGCCTATCCATCCTGGTCAAAAATACATCTTTTGTCATCATTTTTGTGTACTCGGAGTAAATGTTTAAAGGCGCATGCATTTATTTGTTAATAAGTTCACTTATTTGACCAGGATGGCTAGGCGCGATTTGCAGAAACACTCAAACTCAATGGTTCAGGTAAATTCAGATTAATTAATTAATATGTTGTAATGCATTGAATTAAAATGACATAAAAATTCATTTTAATTCAAATGCATAGGTCCATAAACCCAGGTGAGAGAAATTTACCATCTGCCTGTTTTTCGTCTCCCCATTTCCACCCGGCGTCTAAAAAGTTGAAAGTGATGAAATATATATATATTTTTTGTATTTCTTTTCCCCGTTCCAATTCACAAACCTTTGGAGAAAGAGACTGGGAAGTGATTCGTCTGAAGTCTCGAGTTGCTCTTTATTCCGACGAGAAGTGGTGATCCACGACGAGAAGCAACAAGTTGCCCTGGGAATCGGGCAGACTTGAAGGCAAGAGCGAATGCTCCCTCCAACTGTTGGATGACAGTCTCGACGAGTTGGCGGAACGAAAAGTCCGGATAGCGATCGTGAATGTGCTGGGTGAGTTTGGCAATCACCTCCGTGTCAGTCTCCGACTCGAACTTGTGTCCCTTCTTCTCCAGGTACTCTTTGATCTCACGGTAGTTGGTGATAATACCATTGTGCACCACCAGAAACTCGTTCTTCTCGTTGCTGCGGTGTGGATGCGAATTGACATCGCGTGGCGATCCGTGGGTGGCCCAGCGGGTGTGTGCAATTCCGCAATGGATGTTGTACTCCATGTCCATGTCGAGATCCGCGGAGCTCTCCTTGATAAACTCGTTGAGCACCGACACTTTACCGGCTTTGCGGAGCAGCGCGACTCGCGAGTGCGGTGTCTCAATGTCATTCGAGCCGTCGATGGCGATTCCGGCCGAATCGTATCCTCTGTACTCCATTCTCTGCAGTCCTTGAACCAAAATATCGACAATTTCCGATCGCTTTTTTGGTGTCAAAAAGTTGAGGTAAGCGAAGATTCCGCACATTCTGGATAAGAGTTAGTAGAAGTTGGTTAAAGCCTGAAAATGTAGAATGTAGAATGTAGAATGGAGAAGTGTTTCAAATTTAAAGAGCAGCAAAAAGAAACGGCTACGAATATGTGAATAGATGAATGGGATTTAGGAGGAATGAACGCGAGAGGCAAGAATAGCGACAAGTTTAGTGTAAACACGACGGAGAGGAGAAGGAGACGGCCCGCTATTCGCCTCTCCGATACCATCTCAAAGGCTCTCGAATCTTTACCGTTTTTGTGCCCTTTGAGGGATAGATCAGATGGAGAGGAGGAGCGGGACGTTACCACACATTTATTTTATTATATTATGTTGTCGCCACGGTGAATTGTGAGTCTAAAGTATATAAACGGGTCTCGCCACGGCTTTTTTTATAAGTAAATTTTCATTACTTTTGGTCAAGAAAAAAAAGTGTTTCGCGCTAATCGTAAATAGTCTGCCAAAATCGTGAAGTGTCCCTCCGTCCGTGGCAAATACATAATACATGTGGCCGGACCAGTTAGCTACGAAAAAGCGAGGCCAACGACGAAGAGGGAAAAGAAATGGTGAATAGAGAAATGGAGGCAGAGAAGCGAGTGGAAGACCACGTGGAATGAAAAGGGAGGCTCCAGCAACAGTGGTGCAGCTCAAAGAACAAATATGTATGCAATTGATGGTGATTTAATGATGTGATGTGGCGTGTCAGTGATCGAGAACATCAAAACATGGCAAACATTCCTTCGGCATCAAAACACTACTTTCTACAAAGGAATCGCAGTTGGAAAATTTTTATGAATTTCGGCACGTTTGCAGAACGATGAAGGACCAAAAAGATGGCCTTTGATAGAGAACTGTTATCAGTTAACCGGAGATCTTACCACTCGTCACTTTCATGTGAATTCAGTATTTAGTTTCAGCGGCTAAATTTCTGGCAACAATTGGACAAAAATTCTCCGAATTATTACGTATTCCTGGAATTGTGATACCGCGTCAAATGGTCTACATTATGGTCTTGCCACGGACGGTGTTTGCAGACTTGTGGATTTACGCGCAAATTTGAATTTTTCCGTTTCGTTTCGGGCTAGTGTTTAACATTTTTATTTCAACATGCGCCCGGAAAACTTAATATTCCAGTGTTAAAAAAATTGAAAACGCCACAAAGAACAAAAAAATAAATTGAAAAATTTTTGAAACGGAAAAATTCAAATTGGCGCGTAAATCTACAAGTCCGTAAAAACACCGTCCGTGGCGAGACCGCAATGTACACCATTTGACGCTATATCCCCATGCGTAATAAATATTCACGCAGAGAAAAGAAAAAGAGAACGAGAAAAAGTGCAATAAAAAACTACTGAATTCAAAAGAAAGGGAAAAGTGACGAGATCTCCGGCCGACTGATAACAGTTGACAGACAAAGGTCATCTTTTTGATCGCTTACCGCCCTGCAAACGGGCCGAAACTTCTTTTTGAAAAAAAATCGAAAATTTCTCGGCACGGATGAATTGAATTTTAAGGTCTATTAGACTTTTGACTTAATTAAATTTCTAGAAAATTTTTAATGGGCCAACGCAGATGAATTTTCCTGTCATTTTATTGCTATGCAAACCTGCATTAAAACAGTTTTCACAGGGTGCTGGCGACTGCGTGCCCCTCGCGAAAATTCGCTCCATCGAAAAATATTGGCAGTTTGCCAAATTACGCGAATTCACATTTTTTGAAATGACTTTATCAGGCAGATACGCAAAATCAAGCATTTGAAAAAAGGCAGTCGCCAGCACCCCGTGGGTTTGCGTGGGAATAAAATGACAGGAAAATTCATCTGCATAAATAAATAGGTCGATAAAAAGGCTACGCTGACGCCGTTCTACACGTGTCTTTAGATAAAAGAGGAAAAATCAAGAAAAAAAGTGAGAAACGAGCCAAAATGAAGAAAAATGTGGTCTTTTATAGTGGATCCTGATCATCAAACTACACACATGATTTTCGCGCTCGTTGTTTCTTTAAACTCTTCCCGGCAGGTATTTAGATCAAAATGGAAAGGAAAGAAAAGAAAGAACAACTTAAATATATCTATTCCACAGTAGGCAATCTATTGAATTATTTTTCGGAATTCAGTGGAAAAAACCACAGAGAACCAATGAATCGAGATATTCTGCAATCTGATGACACCTCTTCTTCACGTGAATTATTCGCATACACCCACAATCGAGAAGACAAAAAATATTATTTACTTTCAACTTTTTATAAAGATGTTTGAATTTTGATAGAGACAGAAAGAAATGAATGAGATGGGGGTCAATGAAGATAAAATAAGTGTAGGAAATGAAAAAATGAAACAAATAATAAAAACAATACGATAAATAAATAAATTATTCGACTTTCAGATTGACTTTTGCAAAACATTCACGAATAAAATTGAGTTTGTCGTTATCCAGCCCAAACTCTTCGCAAGAGTCGTCGAAACTTGTGAAAAAGTCATGGAAATTGGTAGAGTCGTTGAGTTTTGCAGCCGCCTGTGAGAGCACAATGAAGAACTGCGGTAACAGGTGATTTCGAATCTTCTGAATCTCTGTTCGATGATTTTTCATTGGATCTCCGTTGTCGCGTGGCGCCAGGAAGTAATCTGCACGTACTCCAATGTTATTGACGAGTCCGCGAAGCAAGGGGAGCACCGTCTGAAAAACAATTAATATTAATATTTCTTTGCAAATTATAGTCAGCGAATGCATCATCAGCCTCGCTCTACGGCACTTTCAATTTTCAACAGTGTAGTGCGCCAGTTTTGAAGCGAAAAATCAAATTTTAACAGCAATTCGTCGTGGATACGTCATTTTCCGTTGAAAAGAAGTATAAAACTAGAATTCGAGTTATTCTTACAAGTGCAACACTACAGGAATTTTGCAGTAGAGCGAGGTTGATGATGTATTCGCCGACTATACAAACTCGGAAAATACTCCGATGGACCTGTAATT
Source organism: Caenorhabditis japonica (assembly GCA_963572235.1). NCBI lineage: Eukaryota > Metazoa > Nematoda > Chromadorea > Rhabditida > Rhabditidae > Caenorhabditis > Caenorhabditis japonica. The sequence continues at coordinate 15,223,180 of OY754343.1, read as the reverse complement.
TTTGGAAATAAGGGCAGAAAAAACTCTTCGAAATATCAATTTTAAAATTTTCAGAAAAAACAAACAACATTTTAAAAATCGGTCCAAATTTTTTGAGCATATTTCCAAAAATGTCAGGTCAATCGGAGCACCGCCCCCTCAGATAAAGGCATTTTTTCCATAGACCATCTTCTCGCGAGGGAGTTCTTAAAATCCCAACTTGGCCAGTTTTCCGAATTTCCAAATACCGTAAATTCTCTAATAGAACGGCCCCCTAAAATAGAGCGGCCCCCCCTGGTCAATAGACCATCAGCAAAAATGCTTGGACCATCCGCTGGGAGACGCCATTTCCATTGCGTTGAAGAGGCTGATCGGAGCAGTTTTCCCGCAGTTTTCTTTGCCATTTCGTAAAATTAAAACCCATTGCAAACTCACGTCCAAATGCTGCTGAACCATTCCGACGCGTGTATTATGATCTGCAACCTTCTTCTTGACACCCTCCTCCTGCAAAGTCTGTTCGGCTCGAGCTCGTACTCTCAACGATGCTTCCCAATCGGCTGGAATCGTCGTGTCTTTTCGTTTGACACCTCCAATGGTTGACATTTCTTGCTCAGTGATCGGAGTGTACTTAACCATTAATCCGAGTTTGAGAGCAATCGTGATAGTGAAGTTGTTCACATCCTACAAAACAGAAATTAGGATTCAGTTTGGATCCAGGGGTGGGATTTTACGTTTACCGAATTTACGATTTTTACGTATTTTACGGGTTTTCGAGGCACCGTCAAATTTTTACGGATCCCGTAAAATCCATAAAAATTTTAAAGCCATTTTGTTCAATTCGGTGAGAAAAAACCCACATTTTTGTATTTTTCTTGAATTTTTTTCTAAAAATTCTGCAGAAGTTCAACATATTTTTCGATGTTGCATACTGAAAGTCAACCAGAATAATGAATCTTTCGGATTCTAGGGGCTAATTTCCAATCTGCGGTTATTTTTTGTTGTTGGCCAATTTTATTTCAATTTTGGTTATTGTTTCTGGTTTTAGCAACTCATTTTCTTTACTGAAAAATTGAAATTTTACGGATTTTTAGAATTTTTGGTGATTTTGAACTAAAACTGGGAAACTTTCCTTGCAACTTGCAAATAAATATTTTGAAAAAACGCATTTTCTGGTTTTTTTGAACGCAAAAGTCGCTCACTTGATCCGGCTTTCTCGGAAATGAACATTTCTCTTCCGATGACGGAATTCCGAATTTTTCCTTTTTGTTTTTGAATTTCCGTCGGAATTCTGATTTTCTATCGGAAAAATCGGAAAATAACCTGAAAGTTTTTTCGTACCGAATTTCTATCCGTGACGAAATTTGGTACGTATGCACCTTTGCGTCACGGACATGGCCGATTTTTTTCCAACAAAAAAAAAGATTTTTCGTACCAAATTTCTACAGCAAAACATGCGCCTCGGAACCGAAATTCCGATTTTTGGAAATTTCCGAGAAAGTCTAATCGGGATCTAATAAATACGATAAAACCCACCAAAAATGAGCATAGACCATAGAATTCAAGGGCCGCATGTTCAATTCTTGCTATTGTTAACGGTGATTCGGCATCTTGTTCAAATAATGCAGAGTCTTGAATCAGCGAAAGAATTTTCGTCTCGTTGACAACAGCCGATGACAGAGTTTTTGGAAGTTCATATTGGAACGCCAGGCGAACGATTCGACGGATAATACTCTCGTCGATTGGTGTTTGAAGAAGAACTTTACGGATCAAACGATTGCATTCCTCAAGAGCAGGTAACGCCGTTTCCTCGCCACCGATTAGAAGCCAATTCCACTGCTCTATCTGCTCATCCAAAGTGACCATTTGGCTCTCATCATCTTGTCTGACTTGCTGGATAAGTGTGCATGCGCATTGTCCGAAATCAATGTTTGCCTGTTTTAACGATTCGGCGAATATCTGACGCTCCTTGTCCGTATCCGCCACTAAAAAAATACGGTTTGTGTATTTCCAAATTTCAAAAAAAAAAAAATTTAATGAATACTGATTGTGAGATTTTCTAAATATAGAAATTTTAAATGCAATACTTATTTCAGCTCAAAATTATTAATGATGCCTAGGAATATGGGCCAATTTTTTCCCCGTTTTTCGACATTTTCGTTAAAATTTTAAAAATAGGGTTATTTAGCAAAAAACTTTTTTTTTGAATAAACAGTTATGGGAAAACTGGGAGAATTCTCCGATTGGCGTGATACATTGGGAAATAATGGCAAAAATAGCGCCGGACATGCTCAGAAAATTTTGGACCAAAATATCGTTTTCTGTAAAAATTCTAGGACTATTTTTGGCATTATTTCTCTTATGGACCTATTCACAAAACCGAAAAAAAAACGGAAAAAAAATGCGGGAAAAATCGGAGAATGCTCCGATTGACCTGAAATTTCGGGAAATATTGGAAAAAATTATCCTGTACACGCTCACAAAATTTTGGACCGAAATATCGATTTTAAAAATTATCGATTTTCGATTTTCAGAAAAAAAGTCGATAATTTTTAAAATCGATTTTTTTAGTTCAAAATTTTTTGAGCTTGTACAGGAGAATTTTTTCCAATATTTCCCAAGATTTCAGGTCAATCGGAGTATTCTTCGATTTTTTCCGCAATTTTTTTTTCGTTTTTTTCCGGTTTTGTGAATAAGTCCATTATACCGAGTTTTCCCACATTTTTTGCAATTTCGTGAATAACACCATAATTAACTAGGTAGCAAAATTAGCAACAAAAAAAAAATGTATTTTTTGCTATTTTTCTGCCCATGAATAACCACGAAAACAAACGTTTCATAGTGTCCACGATTTGTGAAAGCTTCATATCTTCTGGAAGAAATCTCGAGTAGAAGCCAGCCATTCTCTTGTGCGAAACATTTCCACTTCTAGCGCGCAAATCGTCGAATCCGAGAGCAATCACTGCATTTCCGTCGTCATTCGGTTCAAAACCACTAGCATACGCGACTGCGACCAGATGGAAAAAGATGTCCAGCCCGAGCATGTTAACTTTGCATTTCGGATCCTTTGGAACGTAGTTTCCGACAGTTTCCTTGGCGAACTTGTACAAATCTTCGATGTCGTCGTTGAGCATGTCATCCACAACTCTCAACAGGATAAGTACCTCTCCAGTACGATCGTACTCAGTTCGAAGTTCGTCTAGAATCGATTTGCATGTCAGTGGAACATTGAAAAGGTTCGCAATATCTTCTTGACTCATCACTTCCTCAGCGGCGAGAAGTCTGGCGAGAAAGGCAGAGTTCGCGTACGCCCAAATCTTCTCAATCACAGTTTTTCCAGCATTTAACATTGGCGCGATGTTTCCGCGAACTGCCGACAGAAGCAGGGAATAGGCGTCGTTCTCGTTTCCTTCCGAGGCGTCGATCAACTTCTGCAGCATCTGGAAGTACTTGGCCCGACGAGCTCTTTTGTATTCACCAAAGTTTTGTTTAGTAGCCTGAAGTGGAACATCCAAAGGATTCCGAAGCAAAGCATGGAGTTGAAGTTGTGTTCCGACAGCAGCCATTCCGAGATCGACAGCAATATTGGAGGCTTTGGCCGCTTCTCCGCATCTGACAAGTTGGAAAAAAGTGCTCAATGCAGCCTGTTCAAAAGCTTGATCTTCTTTGGTGCCCGGTGCATCCGGGTCAAGAGAAGCGTCTTTTGGAGCACCCATGGAGAAGCTGGGGCGTTTCAAGGCCATCATCGAGTTGATTCTGATAGATTTGGTACTCTCCAGCTTGCGAACTCTATCACTTAGACCATGCTCATATTGTTGCTCACTGATCGCTTTCTCACTCCATAAAAGAAGAGCCTGTAATCCTGATAGAGTAATTTTCAGAATAGTTAGAATTCATTCTCGCTTACATAAATTCTCCTGAATTCAATGTCTTCCACGACTAGCTTGCTGAGAAGAGAAACCTCTTGTGTCTCATCGTACTCGTGTGCCAAGGCTGTGTAGATTGAGAGAACGCTGGCAATCTGAACGGCTTCGTTAGCATATTTCTGCGAGGAAACCGAATATTTTGCGCCAGTGGGTAGCTTGCGAGTTTGCATCTCAATGCCCGAATAGATCTGAAAACAATTTGTTAGCGCAATTCTGATTCAAAACAAAACCTCGTGAAGTCTAGTCCACATGAACGGTGAAATCTGCCCTCCTGGCAAATCAAACTCTCCGACTGCGAGTGCGCATAACTCTTGATACAGCTTTTCGCAGAGTGAGGTGTGAACTAAAAGAAAAACAACTATATGCAAAGAAATTGGGCGAATTAACTTACAAATTGTGGTGTACTTGAAAGCGGTTTCGTTTTTCCTGGCAACCTCATCTGTTACTTCAAACGAAGTGGAGCTGCCTCCTAGTCCCAATATTTCTGTCATTTCTCTGTGAAAACAATATTATTTCTTATTGAAGCGAAATATATAAATATGCAGCTTTCAGAAAAAGCGCGACGGTTTAAAATTAAAATTCGCGGAAAATGCGCCAGAATCGAGAAATGCGCATGTGCTTTCTCTGCGTCTCTCCGAAAATAGTGTAGCGGCAAAGCGCGATTGCATTATTTTAGCTGAGACCCTGACAAAACCGTTGAAAAACACAGAACCAGGGAAGTCTAAATCCGGGGAAAAATTTTAATGAGTCTAATCAGGGGAGGAAAAATCCTGCGGCACGAGTTTTTCATAGGAAGTGCTATAATGGACCTATTCACAAAACCGGAAAGAAAGGAAAAAACAATTGCGGGAAATATCGGAGAATGATCCGATTGACCTGAAATTTTTGGAAATATTGGAAAAAGTTCTCCTGTACACGCTCAAAAAATTTTGGACCAAAATATCGATTTTAAAAATTTTCAGAACCGTGCCGCAGACTTGCAAAAGTTTCCCTGTTTTTTTCAGGGTCTCAAATTCAATTAAACCAGCCTATTTAACTTTTTAAGATCTCCCTTGGGATCTAATATCTCAAGATCTTTTGTTTATAAAGCCGCCGAGCCATAATTGCACCGACATAAAAACGGTCCTATACACACGAGGTCAGGCGAAGCAGACAAAACCAGAGTTTATTATTGTATCTTGTAGAAATGAAACTTGACTTATACACAAAATATTGGGGTATTTCGCTAAATATTTATAAATTCTCTTGAAAATTTAAAATAAGCGCCAAAATTTTCACCGGAGGGCCGCGAAATGAAATTTTTAGTCCGTGGCCTAACTTTTCTTTTGCAAGCAACCGTATGCAGTTTTGCAAGCTGCGGCGCGAGTTTTTTAGTTTTAAAAATTATTTTTACGGAGTTATTATTATTTTGTGAAAATGTGAATTTGTTTTGTGTTGTCAATTTTATTTCCTTTTTTTCTTATTTATACGCACCCATTTCTCTTCCTGCTCAAACTGTTGCACTTTCTCCTCTGCTCCTTTCTCCAAAAAGTATATAATCCATCGCATGAATTACACCACTCTTCCTTTTCTTTATTTTCAAATGACGCCTACTTCTGCACCTCTTCTATTCTCTCCATTTTCTCATCGTCGTCTCGTAGTCTCTCTTTTCGCCTCACTCTCTTTTTTTGCTCTCCATGCGGTAGTTCTATTTCAACGTTATTACCGCTTTTTATCTTTCCCGTGCTCTCCTTATCCATCCGCTTCTCATTACCAACGTGTCAGTGTGTCTGTTTGTCCGCCGACAGTAGAAAAGCTTGCCTCGCGGACTCTGTGTCACGCAACACTGCCGTCAAAATCGTCAAATCATACTTGCCGCAGCCGTCGTCGTCGTCGTCGTCGTCGCACAACTCATTTCATCGACGCCGTGCTCATCACGATCAGCCATGGGACAGTAAAAGGTGAGTTCAAGAGAAATGAAGAAAAAAAATAGATGGAGTTTCTGAAACTTGATAGCGGAAAAAGTGAGAGGGCGGGGATGGAGGTCATATCGAATTTCGAACATGTTGAATTTTGAAAGGACATATGAGAAAGAGAGAAATTTAAAAAAGTATGTTCGCTTCAATATTAATTGTTCTTTGAAACTTGCAGAGCTTTTTGGCTTTTTTCTGCTTATTTGTCGTTTTGTATGTGTAAGTGTGCTTTATTAATGGTATTTAAATAGTACTTTAATGTCGTATTTAATCTATTAGAAGGACATGCCTTTCTATTTTTCAAGGCTGCAGATTTAATTTTCGAAAAATTATCAAAAATATTTATTCCCCGATTAAAATAGTTTTTGTCCTTATAGGGTTATTCTCGGAACCAGCAAAAAATAGAAAAAACCAAAAAAAAAATTTAGCGAAAATTCGAAAAATGCTGATCGGTCTGAAACTTGGACAGATCATTTAAAAAACACTCTCGGACATTCCCTGAAAATTTCAGACCGAAATATTTATTTTAAAAATTATCGAATTTATTTCTGAAAATTTTTAAAATCGATATTTTGGTCTGAAATTTTTAGGGAATGTCCGAGAGTATTTTTTAAATGATCTGTCAAAGTTTCAGACCGATCGGAGCATTTTCCGAATTTTCGCTGAATTTTTTGCTGGTTTTTTCTATTTTTTGCTTTTTTTTGCTGGTTCCGAGAATAACCCCATTAAAAATTTCAAAAAATACGTATTTCTGCCAACTAAATGGATATGCTCCAAGTTTTCGTTAAAAATTAGAGTTTTTTGTCACTTCGGAGCATATGCCGACTAAGTTTTTGTCCAAAAACCGAAATTTTTCGCGCCTCTGCGGCTGTACAAAAAAAAAACAAAAATGTTTTGTTTTACCCAAAATAATCCAGAAAAAACAAAAACATTTTTTTGGTCCCACCCCTGTTCTAGAGGCAAACAAAATCTGTAAATTTGTTCCGATATTCCATATTTTTAACTAAAAAACGTGATTTCACACCGCGAAGTGTCACTCCGTGACGAACTCGTGATATTACGGTTGAATAGCAGATTTTTTTTATTATTTTGTTTCGAAACCATAATGTGAAATGCTCTTTTCTTCTCCTTTCATTTCCAGCCCTCATAAACGGCTGATTACGGGTCGAAAATATCAGTTTGTTGGCTAACTCACTTTCCTGAAACACTGACTTTAAAAACTTTAAACTGAAAAAGTATCCCGAATGCAAACTTCCCCCTCCAAAAATAACTATAAAATGTGCCGAGTCTGAACACAATCTCCTCCTTTTCTTCCCCCCATCCTGCTCTCAGTTCTTCCCCTTCGCGAGGGCATTCGCCCAATCACTTCCACTGTGGGCGAGAGCTCGTCGTGGTCGAACACAGATCGGCGATTAGCACACGATTCCGTAGAGACGCAGACGGCTCGCTAGTCGGGACGCGATCCTGGGAGAAGTGTGTAAAGGGCTCCCGTCGCGCTGGGGCTGACTCTTCCCGTTGTTTCTCGCATTCAAAGAGCACATCCCGGAAGGAGGAGTAGGGGGAGCCTGCTCTCTTTTCTAATAACTTTCGAGAGCTGCCTATCCTGCCGCTCGTAGCTCTCAGATTGTTTCACTCTCAATTCCGTTTTATAAAATATTTTTACGCAATTGTTTCGTACATAATTTCGCTATTTTGCAAAGTTTAAACATATTTGAATGGTCTGATCTGTAAACATTTTTTGGTAAATTATTTTTTTTAATTGAAGATAAAGAGTTTCTTTTTAATACCTTTTCGCTGCACAGAAAAGAAATCACGTTTCCTTATCACAAAAGAAAAAACTACTGATATTTAAAATGAGCAACGGATTACTTTTTCGAGCGGTTCTTTGTCAGTAGAGTTCCATTTCAGGCAGTTCTATTCTGTGCGAGTTCTATTCTGTTTCACCCGCTATTCGCAATGTTAAAATTTAGCTGCGTATTTGGGGCAATTTTTAGAGTTAAAAAAACGTATGGTTCAACCAGGGGTGGGACAAAAAAACTCTTCAACAAAAAATGTGTTTTGCCTTCATAAAAATTGCCAAAAAACAAAACAAAAATAATTTTAAAGCGTATTTCTGCCAGTAAAATGGAAAGTTTCCAAGTTTTCATTAAAAATTAAAGTTTTTTTTTGTCAATTCGGAGCATATGCCGACTAAGTTTTTGTCAAAAAACCGGAATTGTTTTACGCCTCCGCGGCTCTACAAAATAACGTACAAAAAAACCAAAATAATTGTTCCTACGGCGCATCACCAAAAAAAAGTTTTTAAAAAAACCAAAACAAAATTTTTTTTTGGTCCCACTCCTAGTCTCAACACGCCGTGCGCCTCTAATTTTCAAGCCCAAATAAATCGAACCATTTTGAAAATTTTTTCGAAATCACAATATTAAAAAAAAGTATTGTTGGCCCGCCAAAAGTGGTCAAACGCGCTCCGCTGAACTCAAAGCTATGCGATTTTTATTTTGGTTTCCAAATTATTTCATTTCACGTATAAATTCAACGTCAAATGAAATAATTTGGAGACCAAAATGAAAATCGCATAGCGTTGAGTTCAGCGGAGCGCGTTTGACCGTCGTGGCGGGCCGACAATACGATTTCTCGATTTGAGACATTTCGTAAGATGGTGCATACACCATCACAAAAAAATACCAAAAATAGAATAGGCTGTAAATAACTCCACTCCCTTCTCTCCTTCTCCTATCTTCATTTCTTGACATGACGCCATTTTTCCTAATCATTTCTACTTGTACAGGATGCGGAAAAACGATGAAGGAGGTGGCAGCGGTCGTCTCTCCAGTTCGTGCTCATCGATTCGCAGCTACAACTATCAGAGATCGTCATACACACCGAGGTGAGAGTGTTTCCATGCCAACTGCCCGGGGGCTCCCTGTCTTTCGTTTTTCTCTGTCGCAATTCTCGTCCGGATTAACGGAGGAGGAAGAGGTGGATGGATCGAATGGAGAGCGTTTTGGTTGAGCAGAAGCGAGGGTAGTCGAGTAGAAATTTCCAAAAGCCAACCAGCCAACCTTACTCGTTCAATACCTTTTCTGCTTTCTTTCCAACCATTTCCGTTCCTCCTTCACCTGTTTTCATTTCCCCCCTTTTTCCACCTGCCTTCCCACTGTTTTTCGATCTTTTACACGCAATCACATGAATGAATACGCCGCATTGAACTGTTGAGTCAACCAAAACTTGATAGTACTGATAAGAAAATAAAAGCGGAGCAGGCGTGCCATTGTGCAAATACTGAAAGCCACGAAACGCAGAGAGAGGAAGAAAAAAAAAGAGGCATACTCTTTTGTGTTTGTGTGTGTGTGTTGGGACAAATCGATCAGGACAGATAGAAGCAAATAAACACAAGTTTAGGGTGGCATGGCACGGCGCCTTGTCCAACTACATAATTCTGTTTGCTTTTGCTTCTGATCTTCTTGTTTTTGTGTGTTTCACGGCGAAGCCACTAAACCTAGAGACCAATAGATAGAGAAGAGTCGCCGAGAAAAGAGCACCTTTAAATTTTGTCATACTCTTACTAATCTTCAGAAAAATATTCTAAATACAAAACATAACCTAGTTGTCTTTAAAATAATAATCTCTAATATTTATTTCCGCTTCTCTTCATTGAAATGCCCACAAAAACGATTTTCGCAATTCTGCATTAGGAAGTTCGACGAAATAGAAATGTCACGTTATGGAAATTGTGTGAAAATCGAAACATATTTAGCGGAGCATAAATGTATCGAAATGGAAGTGAAGTCGTCATGGAGCGCGCTTGCGAGATTTTTTTTTTCAACGATTTGAATTTCTGCCACGTTTTTTTCAACTCCTTCAAGAACTACGGAAAAAACCCTGCAAACTGGACAAATTTGCTATGAAAATCGAGAAGAAACATGGAAAAAAAATATCGCAAACGCGCTCCATGGCGATTTTACTTCCATTTCGACATATTTCTGATCCGCTACGTTTCTGATTTGTTACATTATATTATATCGTTGATTTCAATTCTCACACAATTTCCATTACGTGGCATTTCTATTTCGTCGAACTTCTATTCTGAAAAAGGGGGTGCTACGGTATAGAACTCGCACGGAATAGAACTGCTACGGAATAGAAATGCGCGGAATAGAACCGGCTGAAAGGAAACTGTACTAAAAAAGCAACTGCGCGAAATAGAACTCAATGCCTCACAATGTACAACGAAATAATTCTTCGAGTTGTTCGAGTGGTTCTCGGTCTGTACAGCTCAATTTCAGGCGGTTCTATTCCGCGCAGTTCTATTCCGTGCGAGTTCTATACCGTAGCACCCCCTCCGAAATAGTCCCTTCAAAAAATTTTAAATATTCCCGTTACTGTAGGCACTCACTCTAATTTCACGTACATGAAGAAATTTGAAAATTCTAGTGGATACGGTAAAAATGAGGCAATTTATTGTGTTTTCGATCGACTTGCGACTTCAAAACGTGAAATCCCGCTCACTTTTTTTCACGCGAACATTAAATTTTAGTGCATTTTGAATTTTTGCGTGAAAAAAAGTGGGCGGGATTACATGTTTTGGAGGTGCTACCTCGGAATAGAACTGAAGCGAAATAAAACTGCAGCGAAATAAAACTCGCTTCGCAATAGAACCGTTCGGAATAGAAATGTTCGGAAAAGAACTGTAGCAAAATAAAACTGTTTTGGAATAAAACTGTTCGGAATAAAACTGTAGCGTTTTGGAACTAAATTAGCAATAGAGCGCGATTGCATTGCTCGGCCGTCAAAGCGGGCCGAGAAAAAAATGATAAAAGTTTATTCAAAAAAACAACAAAACAAACAATTTTTGATGAATAGCTCAAATATAAAACTGTTGAAAAAAGCACGCGCATGAGAAATTCCAATATTTGAATGAGCAAGCAATGCAATCGCGCTCCATTGCTAATTTAGTTCCAAAACGCTACAGTTTTATTCCGAACAGTTTTATTCCAAAACAGTTTTATTTCGATCAGTTTTATTCCGAACAGTTTTATTTCGCTACAATTCCATTTCGCTACAGTTCTATTGCGAAGCGAGTTCAATTTCGCTACAGTTCTATTGCGCTTCAGTTCTATTCCGAGGTAGCACCGTTTTGGATCTCGGACGTTTCGAAAGTAGACGTTTCGAAAATGGACTTTTCGAGGGTTTTTCTGGATTTTGTCGTCGCGGTGTTTGAGGAATTTTCCTTAAAGGGGGTGCCAACTTTTTGGGGAAAGTGGCTTAAAATATACTCTTGGGTGGGGGATTTACGAATATCAAATAGAAATCGAACGAAAAAAATTTCCTGATTTTTGGCGAATTTTACAAAAAAAAAATAGAAGACCACGGGGAGTACACGACTTGGCGCGAAATTCAAACGCCATTTTTCTTTTTCACCATTGTTCTCCCGTGTTTTTCCAATATTTTTGCATTAATCTTTGGGAAATATATTACAAACATCATTTCGTGTTTTAAAATATCAAATTAATGCTTGTTGATCACAAAAGTAATGATAAAACAAATTCGGAACAAAAATTCTCATACCTTCCTTTTTTGTCCCTTTTCCTGCTCAATTCCGCAATAAATTCACCCTTTTATCTGTAACGTTTATATTTGAACAATAAACGTTCACAAGAAATTATTTAAAACGATGAATCGAACGAAAGGCAAATATCGATTTTTCGATATTTGTGACTAAAATGTGTTTTCGCGAGTATCTAAAATTTGAATAAGCGATTAGAGCATGTTTTATCAAAAACCGATAATAAAAACAAGGAAAATTGCACGGAAAATAAATATTTCGGGTGAAAATGGATATTTCTAGAAGCCGCGGCCGCGGGTTTCCTAGTCCATGGCCACGATTTTCGTGTACTCCTCGTGGTCTTCTATTTTTTTTTGTAAAAATCATAAAAAATCAGAGAAATTTTTTTGTGCAATTTCAATGTGATATTCGTAAATCCCCCACTCAAGAGTATATTTTAAGTCACTTTCCCCAGAAAGTTGGCACCCCCTTTAAAAAGCTTTTTTAAATGATTGTGTGAAACACCGCGTCGACAAAACCCAGAACAATCTTCGAAAAGTCCACTTTCGAAACGTCACACTTTCGAAACGACTACTTTCGAAACGTCCGAGAGCCATGTTTTGATGGTGCAACTCGATTGAAAACATAATAATAGTAGCTATTGTGAAAACAAAAAAATTGCAACGCGGTGTTTGCGTACTTTTGAAATTCAAATGAAAATGGGAACAAATCTCTTCATTTCCCGTGCTATTTCTTTCATTGCCGTTTGAATTTCAAAAGTACGCAAACACTGCGTTGCTATTTTTTTGTTTTCACATTATTGTCGGCCCGCCAAAATGGTCAAACGCGCTCCGCTGAACTCAACGCTATGCTATTTTCATTTTGGTCTCCAAATTATTTCATTTCACGTGTAAATTCAACGTGAGATGAAATAATTTGAGACCAAAATGAAAATCGCATAGCGTTGAGTTCAGCGGAGCGCATTTGACCATTTTGGCGGGCCGACAATATTGCATAGCTATGCAGCAGGATTTAGTTAACTGGAAAATTGGAAAAAATTGAGAAGCTTTTCCCCCTTTTACTATATTTATGTGGTTTCAAAATCATAATCTTATTTTTTGCAGTTTGGACACATCCAAATACTCTCCCGCCAACTACACACCAAACATCTCCCGCAATCTGAATTCGACGTCTTACGGGTCGGCCGCCGATTCGGCGGCTTACCGTTCCCGTCCCTCCACCCACTCTACCGCTCCATCCACCACCAACTTGTCCCGAACGACTTCTGCCTCGCACAAGACACTCTACAACAGCCCGGCGGCCGCACGTGTCTCCGTCTCCTCGAATGACAGTTTCTCGAACGGTCCGTCGTCTTTGGCGCCGACGAATCCTTATCGTGGGATCTCCAAGTGCAGTACCATCGAGCGATCGTCGGGCATAAAGCCATACTACTCGTCAACACTTTACGCTTCCAGCACTCATGACAATCGAAGGTCTCGAAGCGATCGTGGCTCCTCTTCAACACTGCCAGATGTAAAGATTGAGTCAGGGCCAACGACGAGGACCAACATGGTGCATCCGACGTCTTCACATATTAGAAGCCGTTCTACATAGTGAGTATTGATTTTTATTATATAATGCCTAGTTATCTATCTATAAGATCTGGGACAGGTGGTAACAGGACAAATAGCTAGGCCATTATTGTGTTTTCAATCGACTTGCGACATGAGAACGCGAGACTCCGCCCACTTATTTGTGCGCTACCTGTCTGCGTCTCTTCAAATATCACTGTGTTCGCGTGGTCGCGCCCAAATACTCAGGAAATTTTTGGCACGTTATGGCAAGATTCGGCGTCTATGTGGCTAATAGCCACTGAAAATTGCTAATAGCCGCCTGAAAAGGCTAATAGCGGGCGATAATGGCAACTAGCCGACGAATTTGGCTATTAGCCATTATGGCTATTAGCCGTCGAATATGGCTATTAGCCGCCGAAAAGGGCTATTAGCCATTATTGGGTAATGTCGTCATCTATAAAAAATTCGTCTGTTGGAAACGCAGCTATAAAATGTTTACTTGCAACAATTAGGGAAAACAGTATTCGCGCTTACTCAGTGCTTTTGCGACTTTTTCCGGTCACAATATGTCCGAAATTTGAAATGGAAAAATTTTGAAAATGATAGCCGACTGAAACGGCTAATAGCCATGGAAAACGGCTAATAGCCATCGCATATGGGGATTGTGCCAAATACATATGGCACACGCCCCGAATCGGTGGCTATTAGCCGTTTTCAATGGCTATTAGCCAAAAATTTCCTGAGTAAGTGGGCGGAGTCTCGCGTTCTCATGTCGCAAGTCGATTGAAAACACAATATGCGATTATTACCTTTTTGTGACAAATCTTCGAGGCTTTTTCGAAATTTTTTAAACGATTTTATTCTGTATTTGCCACAGAGTGACACTTCGACGAGGCAAAAAGTTTGGCCCGAAAAAATTGGTGTTTTTTTTAAACCGAGAAATGCCACTCCATACTTTGGTGAAACTGCTTTAAAATTTAGTTTTGGGATTTACGAATATCACACAAAAATCATTTGATTTTTGACAAATTTTACAACAACAAAATAGAAGACGAGGTTTCCTAGGCCGGCGGTCGACCACGTCTTCTAAAAAATTGAATTGCCTTCATTTGTTCACTTTTTTTTGATAAATTATTTACAAATCGACAATAATTGCGTCAGGTTTTGTCCATTTCGAAAAACAAAATGTTCGAAAAAAAAAATGCCAGTCGCCGGTTTCCTAGGCCGCGACTTCGTGTACTCCCCGTGGTTTTCTATTTTTATGTTTTTATAAAATTTGGCAAAAAATCAGAGATTTTTTTGTCCGATTTCGATTTGATATTCGTAAATCCCCCACACGGGGTCAGCCCCCTCAGCTAACGGCATTTGTTCCATAGACCATTTTCTCGAGAAAGGGTGCTCAAAATCCCAACTCGGTCAGTTTTTGAAATTTCCCAATTCTGTCTTTTTAAACAGTTTTTAACTGTAGAGATATTGTGAAAACAAAAAAACTTGCAATGCGGTGTTTGAGTACTTTTGAAATTCAAACGAAAATGGGAACAAATCTCTTCATTTCCCATGCTATTTCTTTCATTGCCGTTTGAATTTAAAAAGTACGCAAACACCGCGTTGCAATTTTTTCGTTTTCACAATAAGCGAAATAATTCTCTGTTAAGTACTCGAATGACCACCCGCAGAAATCTTTGGGCCATCCGCTGGGAGACACCATTTCGATTGCGCTGGGGGTCTGATACGGGGTGCTGCCGACTTCTTTTTTTTCAAACGTTTTTTTTGCCGCTGCGGTTGCGACGCGTGGAAACACCGCGTCTTATCGATTACACGATCTCTGTCTGAAAAATTAGTTTCAAAAAATATGAATTCGCATATTTTGGCACATTGAATTCGCATATTTTGGCACATTGCCAAGGAATGGAGCGCACTTTCGCGAGGACACTCGCCAGCATTTCAATCCACTTTCCCCCCAAAAAAGTTGACACCTCCTTTAATTTTAATTTTCAGCTCACGTGGAAACACCGTTTCAATGTTGACGCAGCAAGCAAAAGAAAGAGCGGATCGGGAAGAAAAAGATCGAGATTACAAGGAGTGGATGCAAAGAGAAAAGGATCGGGAGACAGAGTTAGGCTTGGAAACTCTTCATCCAACATTCTCAACGAACACCTCTCCATCATCTGCTCAGAATGAATTCAGAAGATCTGCTGCACCCACGACGCCTTCTTCTGCTTCTGCTTCTTCTTCTTCTTCATCTTCTTACTTGACGAGTTCATATCGTTCCAATAGATTCTCTTCTGCTTCTCGGGTCCCTGCAACTGCTACGCCATCTTCCACATCTTCTCCCCTTGATGACGTTATCTCCACTTCCTATTCCGGAGTCGCATCCACTCCTCCACCTGCGTATCATCAACTCTCCACGTCTACTTCTACACTTCTCCGCAACAGACGGGAAAAATTGGAAAGTGAGGAGGAGAACCGAAAGTCGATGACTCCACAACCGCAATACGGTACAATCCCTCTTCCACCGCCTCCGCCTCCACCACCATCTTCGAATGGACCATACTTGCCAAGAAGTGTATCCGCTGCTGTCCTTTCTTCTTCTTCTTTAAAACCAACAGCAAAGGTATTAAGAGTATCAAAACCGTATTAAAATATCTAAAATGTTGTCCAGCTTCAGGTGTACCCATTCGATGAGGTCCGAGACAAGGTGTGCGTTGTGGAGCCAGGATACACGGGGCTGCGTAACATTGGAAACACGTGTTTCATGAATGCAGTCCTTCAGATGCTCGTCAACAACGTTGAGCTCCGCGAGTTTTTCCTCCAAGATCACTACAAAATGGAAATCAACACCTCAAACCCACTCGGCTCAGAGGGTCGTTTGGCAAATGCGTTTGCCGACTTTATGCAACAAATGTGGAGTGGGCGGCAAAAAGCGATCGAGCCAATTCAAATCAAGAACATTGTTGCGGAAAAGGCGTCACAGTTTGCCAATTTCGCACAACACGATGCTCACGAATTCCTCTCGTTTCTGTTGGACGGACTTCATGAAGATGTGAATCGAGTAAAAACGAAGCCGCTCACAAATACAGTGGAGAGTCATGGACGCCATGATCAAGACGTTTCGGATGAAGCATGGAGGAATCACATTTTGAGAAATGACTCGATATTTGTTGATCTTTTCCACGGACAACTCAAAAGTCATGTCCAATGTCCCAAGTGCGACAGAGTGTCGATCACTTTCGATCCATTCGTCTACCTTCCAGTTCCATTCCCGAAGCGAAAAAAGTCAACTTCACTGGTGTTTTGGCCATTGGAAAACCAAGCAAAACCATTCAAAATGACAGTGAGCTATTCAACGGAAGGAACTGTCGCCGATCTTTTATCCGCTGTCAGTGAGGCTGTCAAGGTCCCCTCACGGAATCTTCGTGCTTGTGAAGCTCTTATTCATCGATTTGACAAGATCTACACAAATGATATGAAAGTATCGGATATCATCTCACCTGATTATCTGTTTGTCTTCCAACTTCACGATGAATCAGAATGCAATGAAGAAGTCGTTGTGCTGAATGTCGTTCAACGAGAATTGTACAGAAGTGGATTGAAGTACGCATGTCATGAATGTGGAACTTCTCAAGTGAAATTGAAATCATGCGAAGAATGCTATGACGCTGTCTACTGCTCGAAAGCGTGCCAAGTGGCCAACTGGTCAACCGGTGGGCACAGAGAAGTGTGCTCCAAGAGATTGTCCAGTGAGTCTGTCGGCTTTCCACTCATTGTCTCCCTTCCTCGTTCTCAACTCACTTATCAGCACCTCTATCGAGTTTTAGAAGCCAAGAGCCGTCATACTGTAACCCTATTCCAGCAACCTCAATATGAAAACGGGGATGGAGATTCTGACTCACTTTCCACATCATCTGCCGGCTCAAAAAAGAAAAATGGAGTAGGAGCACCTCCAACATTCCTTCAAGCTCCTGGAGACGTAACTATTGTCTCTTCGGCCACTCCACGACGCCGTAGTGTGCTCGCCGAGCCACGCTCACGTAATCAGAAGATGTTCGAAATTCGAAAACTGATAACCCAAAACGACTCATTCGGTGCTCATGACATTGGTGATGATGAGGCGTGTCAAGCATTGGAAACTGGAACATACGTGTCAATCAACTGGATAAATCAGCGAAACGGGAAACCGTACATCACAATTGGAAATAGAACGGACATAGATGTAAATGTAGAGAAAAGCAAACAAATGAGCTCAAATTCTACGGGAAGTGTGAGCAACAACTGCGATACGAATCCACATTTGACTCAAATGCTCGGATTGTTTTCTGAAACGGAACGGCTGAAACCAGAAGAGAGTTGGTACTGTTCGACGTGCAAAGAACACGTGGAAGCGACGAAGAGATTACAATTGTACCGACTTCCGCCAGTTTTGATCATTCAGCTGAAGAGATTTGTGTATACAGCGTTCACCCATCAATCCGCCATGCACAGAAGAAGCAAAGATGAGAGGACAGTCGAGTATCCATTGGAGAGTCTCGATATGTCACCATTCCTGGCGGAAACTGCGCCAAATCGGAATTCCACAGTGAGTTAATTACCAGACAGGGTTTTTTGATTTGACAAATAGTGGTTCGAATCGGTTGCGTATCGACGGAAAATGCAGTTGTTTCTACGGCTCTTGGACGTTTCGAAACCTGCCATTTCGAAACTGGGACGTTTCGAAACTTTTGCATTTTTGGGGCATACTATTCTCAGTACGGAGCGCTGCAAACGCGCCCCCTTCGCACACGACGAGAGAGTGCAGAAAACTGAGAGACCGTGGCTGATGTTTTGCTCTGATTTCTCTAAACCTCACTCCTAATGCTGCGTCCAAAGTTCAAAAAATTATTGAAATCAGGAGTTTTTTGCAGTCCAAGGTTCCACAAAAAATCCCAGAAAAAACAGGCGGTCACAGTTGAAACCGACGTTACCGTAGTTGCTTCGCTGCGAGACCTTCTATGTTTAAACTTGAGTTTTCCCACAATTGCTCAATTTTTTCTTTTATACGTGAAATTTCAAGTTTAAACATAGAAGGTCTCGAAGCGAAGCAACTACGGTAACACCGGTTTCAACTGTGATCGCCTGTTTTTTCTGGGATTTTTTGTGGAACTTTGGACAGCAAAAAACTCCAGATTTCAGGAATTTTTTGAACTTTGGAAGCGGCATAATGCATGCGAAATTCATTGTTTGTTTTGAGCGAGTTTTCAGCATTTTATACCGAGTATATTACTCTCGTCTCAGCAGCTGCTCATAAGTTTTGAAAATAGCCAATTTGCCCATGAAATGTCTCACGACGTGTTAGAACCTATGTGAAGGCAAACGCGCTCTGCCGCATTTATCTGCGTCTCGATAGTGATATTCTGCCAAGTTTAGATAAGTGCGTGCAAAACTAGAGACGCAGAGAAGAGAATGGAGAGAGATGACCTCGAAATTTCATTTACAAAATTAATTTAATAATGTCTCCAGCGTGTCTCGGAGCGCATTTTTCGACACAGTTGAAATGAGTGCGACCGTAAACTATTCAAAACTTAAAACAAGTTCTATTGTTTTTATTTCTTTTTTCTTGTTTTTCGTGATTTTTTTTTAACATGTTTACATTTTTATGCGGTTACGGTCGCACTCATTCAAACTGTGTCAATAAATGCGCTCCATGATGAGCAGCTGCTGAGAGTAATACCAAAAATAAAGATAATTGATAAAAACAAAAAAAACGCCAAATACGCTGTATAGGCTAAAAATTCAAAAAAGTTTCGAAACGTCCCAGAGCCGTTTCTACGGCAGTAAATTCACAGTTTTTATTGCATTGGAGCCCGTTATTGAATACAAAAAACTTAATCTAACCAGCATGTCAGCCGCTACGCAGCCAATAAAAGAAATTCTGCAAACTTATTGATAATATGTATTTGCCACGGATTGACACTTCGCGGAAACGCGGAAAAAGAGATGACACACCAGCTCACATTTTTGCACTGCGTTCAGTTGAAAACACTGTGGGGGAGGAGTTTCGCCACTGCTTACTGTAGCCGGCAGGAACAGCTTCTTTCTTGACTCACAATTTACCTCGAAGTGTCACTCCGTGACGATTACGTAACATATCAACACTGTACGCAAATCAAATTAAATTTTGTAACGTAAATCGCTCCATCATAAAACCAAATCTCCGAATTCTTGCAGATGTACGACCTTACCGGAGTGGTTTGCCACAACGGAAGCAGTTACTTTGGTCATTACATCAGTATGGGTCGACTCGCCGATTTCGATTCGGCGAAAACAAAAATCGAGTGGCGCCAATTTGACGATTCGATGGTGTCCAGACAATCGGCGGGCAACATTCAAACTGATGATGCCTACTTGCTCTTCTACAAACAAAGAGATCCGTCGGTGACGAGAAGCATCTTCAAGTAAGTTCAGACTCTAATAAAAGGTCATTAAAGTTTTATGGGCGGTGCTATCAATGATCAAATTGTTTTTGCGAAAAGAAACTGATCAATGCACTTTTTATCTTTTCAGAAGACACTATTCGTGCGATCCCGGTCAATCAGCATCATCAGAAGTCAAAATTTAGTCACGTTTCTAGATCTATTATTTTTTTTCCTTTCTTTTTTTTTTTTTCAAAAATCCACATTCTTCACACGTGTTTCCTTTTTTCCCACGATTGCTTTCTTTTCGATTTTAGCCATTTTCAGATTAAATCTAATTTTAATAATCTTCATGTCCATGATTTTTTTTTTGAAAAAAGTTTTAATTTTTTTTTCTTGTTTAATACGGAAACCGGTTTCCATTTTTTCGCCTCCTTTCCCCAAAATTTCTTCCGTTCCTTCCCCCACGAATAAATTTATTTCTTGAATTGATTCTTCTCGAGATTGGGTCGCTACGCAGTTTGGCGACACTGATAAGATATCACACGCACAGACAAAAAAGGGAATGCTTATCATGATTCGAATGAATGACCCGATGTCATTCCATTCAGAAAACGCGCTCTTTTTTAATTTTTGGAAAAAAAGAAGAATTTTTTGATCTTATTTAATGGCGCGGCCAGAAATGAAAAAAAGATGGTCATAAATGCAGAAATTTCTCCTTTTTTTTCTAAATCGCACAGTTGAATTTAGAAGAAAAGGGGAAATTTCTGCATTTATGGCCACCTTTTTTTCATTTCTGGCCGCGCCATTAGACCTATCACTTTCATATTCTCTGCGTACTCTTCTCGATACACACTTTCTTTTTTCAATTAAAAAATGACGTGTTCAGCAAAAGAAACATTATAAATTTCAGCCAATCATGAGCAACCAACGAATCGTCGTGTTCGGAAGCATCGTTCAGGATCTTGTCAGGTATCGGAAATTCCAACATTCAGGGGGTCTTGGCGACTACGTTTTTTTTTTTGCGTAGCGATTCGGAGAGTTCTCGAGAACGACTCGAAACTTACGACAAACTAAAAAAAACACATTTTTACTGCAAAAAGGATTTAAAAAAATCCTTTTTTTCCCACAGATAAACTTTTTTTAAACATTTGATACAGCAGAAGCGTTCGCAACGCCGCGAGGGAATTTTCTCTTAACACGCGGTTCAAAGTGTTTCATCAAACTTTTAGTGTGATTGGGGCGCGTTTGCACTGAAGTAGGTGCCAGCATGCCGTGCGCTGCAAACTCGCTCCCTTCGCGCAGTGGAGAACGGGGCCACGTTGGCGACGAGAGAGAGTGCCGAAAACTGAGAGAGCGTGGCCGATGTTTTGCTCTGATTTCTCTGAATCTCACTTCAAATGCATGCGAAATTCATTGTTCGATTGGAGCTAGTTTGCGGCGTTTTATACCGAGTATAATGAAACATGTAAGAAACCGTAATCTACAGTAAAACTTTCGTGGGGGCGCGTTCACACCACGTAGCCTTCAACACCCCCTTCTCTTTGTAAAAAAAAATATCTAAAATTGCCCCTTTCAGCTACACCGAACGTTTCCCCCGTCCAGGAGAATCCGTTCGCGGAACACTTTTCAAAGCGGGAGCGGGCGGAAAAGGCGCCAATCAGGCGGTTGCGGCAGCCCGTCTTGGCGCCAACGTGGCTATGATTGGAATGGTTGGCGAGGATATGTTCGGTGATACAAACATCAAGAGTCTCAGCGAGAATGGAGTGGATGCGAGCGGAGTGGTGAGGACGAACAAGACACATACAGCCACTGCGACGATCACTGTGAATAAGGAAGGTAATGAGGGGTCTTCTCTTGGTTAACGATCTCAAATAATGTTCATGTTTTCATATTTACCGTAAAAACTTTAATACAACGGCATGCCGTTCTATTGTTTCATTTCATCACAACTGCCGGGTATTTAGAGGTTTGTACACCAAACTCGGCAAAATAGTTTCTAACCAAGCAGCCATGAGACGACCAAAGTTTGGTGTTCAAAACTCTAATTACGCGGCAGTTGCGATGAAATGAAACAAATATAAGGGCATGCCGTTGTATTAGCGTTTTTACGGTATTCCGTATGAATGAACCTCTTTTGCCGGTCAAAGGGATTTTTCGACTTTTCTCAGGTTGGCAGTGGTTAGCAAAACAAAGTCCTACGAGCCCCTGACAGAAGCCGGCAAACTAGGTTCACGCATACGGCCTCTGGTAGCCAAAGTGTAGTTTCGCGTCTTTTCACAAACAATTTTTCTGGCTGTTAACAAAGGTGTACAGAAGGAAAACACAACGGGCGAGCCTGGAGGCAGCAAACGCGCCCGGACGCACATTTAGGGCTCTTCCAATTAGGATTGGTGATTTTCAAGTATTTTTTCCGGGTTTTTCTTCTCAAACAGAAAAATGGGTGGGGGGGGGGTACTACGGTATAGAACTCGCACGGATTAGAACTGCTATGGAATAGAACTGCGCGGAATAGAACCGCCTGAAATTGAGCTGTACCGACCCAGAACCGCTCGAACAACTCAAAAAATTATTTCGTTGTACATTGTAAGGCCCTGAGTTCTATTTCGTGCATTTGCTTTTTTAGTACAGCTTCATTTCAGCCGGTTCTATTCCGCGCATTTCTATTCCGTGCGAGTTCTATACCGTAGTACCCCCGAAAAATGATGTTATTAAAATTCGCTAATTATAGTGAAAACTGAAGTAACTCTGATTAGACTCGAAAATTAGCCTGTGGCCTAGAACATGCAAACTCATCTAGAAGTAATTTAAGTACGACCGGGCACAGCTGATATGAATAGGACGTATTTCAAACCAAAAAAATTTAACGAGTGAAAAATTCAATTTAAGCCCCATTCTCTTGGAAATTGTCGGAATGGATTACAGTCAATAACATTTCAGCAGGGTCTGGTGGGGCTGAAAATACTCCTGGAGAATTTTGCACTTTCTTGGCTACATCAGTCGCAAGAAACAATTCAGTTATGACGCTCAGATGTTCCGCAGTGTCGCAGCTACCTGCAGAACATCGGAGCATCGTAACTGAGTTTCGCTGGCTCCGCGACGTTAGCCGCCAGGCAGCTGACAAGCCACTGCCAAGTCTTGAAGAACGTGGCTCTCGGACGTTTCGAAAGTGGATGTTTCGAGAGGTTTTCTGGATTTTGTCGTCGCGGTGTTTGAGGAATTTTCCTTAAAAAGCCACTTTCGAAACGTCACACTTTCGAAACGTCTACTTCCGGGAGCCGCTTTGCAGAAAAGGGGCGGGGCCATCTACCTGTGCCGAATTTGTTTACTCATTAATTAGTCATAATTATACTCGGTATAAAACGCTGAAAACTCGCTCCAATCGAACAATGAATTTCGCATGAATTTGGAGTGAGGTTTAGAGAAGTCAGAGCAAAACATCGGCCACGGCTCTCTTTCTCTTTTCTGAACTCTCTCGTCGCCAACGTGGCCGCGTCCACCACTGTGCGAAGGGAGCGCGTTTGCAGCGCTCCGTACTCAGAATATCAAAAACAATTTTGATTGCAATCGTCTGGTTTTGAAAAGTCGCGGAGCCCCTTTGCAAGGTTTCGGTACCAAACTATGTGGGTGGAGCTGAACATACATAAAACCGAAAAACAGTTCCGTAAAATACACCAATAAACGTGATAAACTGATTCGGGGGGTACGAAATTCATAATTTTGTGGTTATAAATTCGGTGTTACCATACTTTTTGGGTACAATGCCGTGGTGGTACAATATTTCAATGACAAATTCCATTTTTATCGGCACCTTCTCGCAACTTTAAAACAAACTTTACATAATAATACCATTGGATGCAACCACAATCTTTTCTGTAACTTTTATACAATCTTGTGTAGTTATTGTGGGGAAATTATATTTCAACTAAGTACTTAGACCATTTGAAAACTAAAAAAATAGTTGCAAGCAAAGAATAATCCGGATTCAGAATCATTTTGCAAGTTTGAAAAATCATTTCATAGACATGTGCAGATACTTTTCCCTTCAGCAATTATTTCATGGGATAGAATGTGTTTTCCGTGCTCCACCAATATACACTTTTTTGTATTTCACTGATTTTATGATCTTTTTGTTATTATTTAATAACCCAACTGCCTGAAAACATCTTTAGTTTGAAAAATATATTGGTGTTTGAACGGTGAAAAGCACATCGAGTTCCAAGTGTTCAAAGATTCTGTCCTTGTGAAAATAGTCGTCATTTCACGGTCCCGTGAGCTCGTCCCTAAATGTTTTGAGCATTTTTCGAGTAGTTGAGAAAAATATTTTTTAATTGACCGGCCAGTTCTTTGACTCGATTTATTATACATACATACATTAGAATTAGAAGGATTTCTCTAATGTCTACTGTATGTGTTATTTTTAAAATTGAGCAAAAAACAAACACACGCACACAAGTGGAAAACAAAAGGGACAAATTGTCAATTTCGAATGAATGCACTATGATAATATTAGGGAGAGTGCATTCCCTAGAAGGTCCTTCTATTTTTTTGCTTTCAATTCGCAGAAATAGCAGTGCTCTAGACAATGCTCACAGAGCACTTTTCTTTCTCGCTCATCCGTTCCATGCTGTTTTCTTTTTTGTTGGCTCTAGCGAACTTGGCGAACAAACGGCCCAATTCTGAGAATGCTCTTTTTTATTTCTCTTATTTTTATGACGTGAAATGATTTGTTTTTTCTATTCTTTTTTTGCGTAGTAAAAGGATCTGTCAACTGCATTGTACTGAAAAAAAGAAAAGAAAAGAGTTGAATGGAATGGAAAATAAATATTTCATACTTAAATACACGGAAAATCGTTCAGTGTCTATGAGCTACCGTAACCACTCGGTCAAAGTAAAACAAGGTGCACAAAAAAGAAGCGTCATATCGGGAAACTAGACCATATAAACCTAGGCCAAGGCGGCAGTGTTTCCGCTTTGGCCTAGGTTCCCCTGGTAGAACTTTCTTGGATCAAAGATTGCAGCGGAAAACAGTATTGTCGTCACATTGGGTGCCAATTTGGAAATGTGCGCAGAAGTGGCGGATAGACATCACGAGCTCATCGAAACTTCTCGAATGGTCATTTGTCAGGGAGAAATTGACGAAAAGGGCAACAGGCGGGCGTTTGAGATTGCCAAGAAGCATGGAGTGACCACTTTTTTGAATCCGGCGCCTGGGGATGCAAACATGGACAAGTCGATTTTGGAGATTGTCGATATTATTTGCACCAATGAGAATGAGGTTTGCCTGGTCTTTGGGGGCCCTTAACAAACAACGTTGTTTAAATGGAGTTCTATAGGAAACTGAGATTTTTTGAAATTTTTGCACCTCGAAACTGGGACGTTTCGAAACTTTAGTGCATTTTTAGCGCGAAATTTAAAAATTTTACGAATCCGAAATTACCGGTAAAAGATACGATAACTATTTTATCCTCAGTCGAATTTTGTCAATAGAGCGAACACGGCAACGACAGTTTCGAAAAACACACGAAAGTTTCGAAAAACAGAGACGCAAACTTGCAAAAGGGGTGAAGATTGCTTTTGTCAAGATCTGTGTCTTCCAGTATTTTTACCGTATTACTACCTCAGAATTATAGAAAAGTCCATGTCACGTTTTGTTTTGTCTGTGGACTTGGACTCGGACTCGAACTCGCATCACTAACCGTCCGTAATCTCTAATCCAGTCCAACAATCTATTTAGCTTAAGCTTATGCTCCGTGCACTTTTATTTTTTATTTTTGGATGTTC
Organism: Caenorhabditis japonica; assembly: GCA_963572235.1. NCBI lineage: Eukaryota > Metazoa > Nematoda > Chromadorea > Rhabditida > Rhabditidae > Caenorhabditis > Caenorhabditis japonica. The sequence goes on along the minus strand of OY754343.1, from coordinate 15,198,034 downwards.
TTGAAAATCATTAAAAACCAGACATTCCAAGTAGAAAAATAACAAAAATTGGCGAAACCAGCGATATTATTACTTGTTCTTGAAAAGCTGTCTGTCGGCCTCGGCCATGTGGTCTTACAGTTGGCAGCTCAAGTCCGCAAACACCGAAAACCACTATTTTGAAAAAATGCGGCCCAAAATGAGGGGAACAGAGAGCGGCCCAAAATGAGGGGAAAAATGATAAAAACCGGGAAAAAATTTCAAAAATGCTGATTTTCAGACATTTGAAGATTTTAATTGATTTTTTAATCCCAATATTTAATTACTAGGATGCTATTATCAATCTATGAAAGTTTCACCGGGGACCTATGGGGTCCTAGGCCATGCAGCACTAGGCCCACCGGCGAAGTACTCATTTTCTACGTGTGAACTTGAGAGACGCGAGACGAAATGCGGTCAAGTCCGCAGTTCCCGTTGCTTGTGCGAGCGGTGGAACTCTCAGAAAGGGATAATACTGAAACTATTTCAATGATACACGGTGTCCAGGGTTGGAAATGTGGGCGGAGCCGAGCAAACGCGCTCCACTGGATTTTGCGCGCGAAATTCAAATTTTGAGGCATTTGCGTTTTTCGGGGAAAAAATCATAAATTTTTAATTTTTTCCCAAATATGCTCCGACTGAATTATAGCTGAAAATCGAAAGATACAATACATACATTTTACAAAGAAAAACAGGTTTTACTGAAAGAAAAATAATAAAATAAATATAAAAATTATGCGAGAGTCGAAAAATGCGCAAGCACCGAAAGTGTGCCATGCTAATTTGCTGGCGCGCCAGCAAATTATTCCAAAAGTCATTTTCCCCGGTTTTGTAACGCTCTCCAAAGCTCGGCCAACTTTGAATGTTTTTCAATACTCATTAAAATCAGACGTTACAACCAGAAAAAAAAATAAAATTGGCAACCCAAGTCCGCAAACACGAATCAAATGTATGTACAATTTTTGAATTCCCCGGGGAAGGGGATCCCCGGTACTACAATTTACGATTGTAAATAATTATTTAAAGAAAAAACAGAAGACAAAAAGTCGAATTTTCAATTCGATTTCCAAAAATTGAAATTGTAAAGCCACGTCATCTCCTCTTTCAATTCCCACTCAAGTTCTCACACCTTTTCCTTTTCCTACAATTTCCAAACCAACTTTAATTTTTCTCTTCACAGGCCGAATTTATCACAGGAATCGCCCAAAATAGTGTAGAAGACGCCGAGAAAGCGGCTCGAGCAATGCTCCAAATGGGGCCTCGGCATGCGATTGTGACGCTCGGCTCAAAGGGTAAAAAAGGAAACAAAAACACGTAAAATAAGAAAAGAGTGCTTTTAGGAGTTCTACTAGCGACCAAAGATGTTGACGGCGTTGAGCACATTCGGGTTGACAAAGTTGAAGCTCTAGATACTACGGTAGGCTTGAAAAATAGAAAGAGAAAAAAAATTGGAAACATTCTAAAATTTCTCAGGGCGCTGGAGACTGTTTCTGTGGCTCATTGGCGGCTCTTCTCGTTGCCGGTCACCCAATATCCCAATCTGTTCGATCGGCTGCCAACTTGGCGGCTCTTTCCGTCACTCGCCAAGGTACTCAATCCAGTTACTGGAAAATCGACGAGATCCGAGAAAAGCACCCACAGTTTTTGCCATAGTGATAACACATGTTTCTATATATATAATTAATTCATTTAAAGTTGTTTCGTTTCTTTTTTTGACTCGCGTTGATGAATAAATTGGATACGAGCAACAAAAAAATGATTAGAGTTGAAAAGATAAAACATGAGACTGCGTGTTTTGAGAGTAGTTTGTGCATGGGAGTGTGTGTGTGGGGGACTAAAACCAACAAGACAAGATAATTAGGGGGGGGGGAGGTGATACGCTATATGTGAGAGGCACAATTTATGTCTAGTGAGTAGAACAAAGAAAAGTTAACAGAAAAATAAATTTGAATGCACAATCGAATGGAATGAATAGTGGATAAACCGGGCAATGTCCGTTGGAAGGGGAGGGGAAATATATAGTACAGAATAAAAAATAAAAGATTTGGGAGGTAAAGTTCAAATGTACCGAGTTTCGATTCTTGTTAAATTATTCACCCATAATAAGTATTAAAACACATTTTTGCTGAGAAAATCAATCGGGGTTTCTTTTTTCATGTTTTTTTTTTGGTTAAAAATTACACTTTTGAAAGATTAAGAAAATAAATAAGGAAACTAACAAAGATTGCACATACTTTGAGGATCGGGAATTGACTTGAGAGTTGGCAGCACGAAAGAAAGAGAATCTGGAGAAGCGACGGCAACAAAAGTGAGAAACAAAGACGTGGAAAACATGTGGAACATCATCATCATCTAGTTGGGTGGAGCATCCAATACGAGTGGCACTGGTGCCTGCGTCATGTTTGGTTCCATTCGATCGTTTGTGAATGCCACGAACAGGTATTTCATCTGGAAATGTCGATTGCATTTTTGTCAAATTTTCCTTATTCATTTCATGCAGCAGAAAACTGCATTTCGGTGAACTGCGAAATGCACTTTTTTCACGAAAAATGCATAAAAGAATGGTAGTGTTATTGCAGTTTTTTTGTCATTTTTGTGTTATTCATCGATGCAGAAAATGACAAAAAGTGAATTTTGAAGTTCAACAAAATTCAGTTTTCTGCATGAAATAAATAATGGACCTATTCAGCAGAGGAAAAAAAACGATTTTCGTGGTTTTTTTTCCCTGTGCAAAATTGAGGAAAAAATACAAAAAACTACAGTAGTCGGAGGTTTTTTGAAGTAAACAACTTATCGTGTCGAGACCGGCCGATGAAATAATCGGATGCGCCTTTAAATTTCAACCGAATTCCCATTGAAAATTAAAGGCGCATTGCATTTTTCACTTCCGGGTCTCGCGATGTGTTTTTTCCTGGAAAACAACCTGCATAAGGAAAAAAACCGCGAAAATCGGTTTTTTTCCTGCGCTGAATAGGTCCATAAATAAAAAAGTTGGATAAACATTAAAAAAACAAAGCATACGTTGGAATCAAACAGGTAGGAATACAGAGCTGGGGCCAGCTCTGCAAAGTACTTCTCGACGAGCTCTCCTGGAGGAAATACGTGTACTCGCGCGCCGGTGAACTGAAATAAGAAAATAATGCACATTTGAAGCAATTATTTGTTGTTGTTTGAAACTTACCGTATCGGCTGGCGAAAGAGAAGATATTCCGGCAATGTTCTTGCTCTTGAGGTACTCTATAAAGTTGGTTTGCATGATGTTCTCATGATTGGTGAGGTCTTCCGGGCTAGTGGATTCGACGAACGCAACGCAACACGCATATTGTGGATCAGTGAGAACTCCGTGAAGATCTGAAAAATATGTAATTTTCTGCTGTTTGATCGTTCAAAATGTCTGTTCTCATATGCATGAGCAGTATTTAGGAAAAGCAGTAGGAGAGTTTTCGAAAACATGAGTCAGTGGGGGAAGAGAAGAGCGAGCGAGCGAGAGGGAGAGAGAGGGGAAACGAACAAGACGGAAGTCTGTCGGACGGGGACAACACGACCGGCAAAACAAAAAGTGCACGGCGGCCCATCGCTTCAACTTGATTCTATCGAAACCCTCGACGCGTCGTTTTTCGATTAACATTTAGGCCAACTAGTACAAATCGAGACCGATACCGTACCACTAATACATTGATAACAAACAATAAACATGGAAATTGAAAGCGATAGTGCTTATTTTCATGATTGGCGCCAGAGTTGCATGGAATTCCGACTGGAAAAAACAAAGATTTTCACACAATAAAACTTCTGTGAAAAGTAAGATTCGAGAGGACGCAGGCTCAAAACGTTGTTTTGTTAAAATAAACTGTTTTTGAAGCATTTTCTGGTCTTCAGTCTGGTTTCAAAAAAAATGTTGACTTCCGACTTCCGGTATTATGGATTCGTGACGTAGCGAGACATCGTGCCAAGTTATGCGTCAGCCATCGCCGGGTCTCGCCACGATTCATCTTTTCATTTTACTGGCGCACAACTTGAAGCAACGAGTCGTCACGTCACGAATCCAAAATAGAAAATTTCACTTTCATGCAACTCTGATTGGCGCATAATGTGATACCAAAGAATATTAACCCACAAAAGTAAGATTGATTCTCAAGAAACGGCAAGGCATCGCAGAGGATTCTACAGTAACCTAAAAATACTGAAAACTGACTGCTCTCAATGGTCGTTTAATTTCTGTTTTCCCTAGTGGAAAACTCTGTTCGGATATAATGGGCACCCTTGCAGGTGTGGCGCGCGCCCCATTTTCAGGGCAAGAGAAATTTTTTTGTTGGGCCAAATAACTAAACATTACTAAAGTAAACCAAAACAACACACACACAGACACAGACTACATTCCCGGGACTGCTATTGATGCTGCCTGTGTTTTCGTCACCTTTCCCTCCAAACCACCAAATGCAGCAAAGATCAAAACTCACGTTCGACTTGTCCATTGTCCAGGCGAAGACGCTGCGTGATTTTCAGAGCGTCCCGCTGTGGAGCATTTCCAGATCTCCCGAGCACTGTTGTCAAAAACTCAGAGTTTCCATTGACAAAGTGCAATTTGATTGGCACTGAATTGGTTTTGATGCCCAGAGCTCCGGACCACACATTTGGAAAGTGCTGAAAGAAATTGAATGAGAATTATAAAATCCATATTTTATTTTTCCAGATAATAATTCCCTTATGAATTATTGTTTGCTTTCGTTTAATAAACTTTTTCTTCCCCTTTTCCGTTTCTTTCAAAATTTTCAGCCAACTGTACGAAAACAAGCGCGGAATCTCAAATACACAAATTTGTGTTCGTTGATATTTCTATCTGCTATATATTTTTTTATATATATGCTAATGAGAATCTGCGAGAGAGCAGGCAAACTGAGGAACATTCCGAGAACCAAAGAGAGCTGTTTTTGCCGACCGGCTCCGCGCGAGCACGCGTTCCGTGACTCATGTCTTGTTTTTCCCCTTCTTCAGTCCTCGTCGTCGCCGCCGTAGTCGTCGTCTTCGAACAACAACGACAACGACATCGACGAAAAGGATGAAGAAACCAGGAACTGAGTTTAAAAACAAGCCCTCCTCCCGCTCTGTTCTATACGACTTCCTTGCTTCAAACATACGCGATTCGATTCCCCATTCAGTAGAGCGCTTTACAGCAGAGATCTCTTTTCGCCACGAACCCCCACCCACAACAGCACTTTTACATCACGCCGGGATTTACGGACATGTCAGCGAGAAGAGTGTGCAAGGAAAGGAAGGAGGGCGTGAGAGAAAAAAAAACGCTTCTACATAAATAGAAGGAAAGAAAAAAGAAATCGCTTCGTTCCCCTTTTTCGACCACACCACCTCAATGTCATTCTACGACGGAATGCAACAGGAAAAAGAAAGGGTAAACAATTTCGGCGAGTGAAAGTGCAAAGTCATTTCAACCATAATGCCTGACCAACAAAAGAAAGACTGAAAACCAACCTGCAAAAAAGACGATTCATTCACGTTAGGCAATGACAGAACATCCAATCGAGACGACGCTTCCTTTTGTTTAGCAGCAACACTTGTTAGCATTTCAATAAATTCCGTGCTTAGAGGTTCCACATCCAAAGGTGGAGAATCCTGTCCACTGCTGGAAAGGGACCCCGTTGACGGAGTTGTGGTTCCAGAAGCCGACGGAGATCCAGAGTTGTTTCCAATTGTTGAGCTGCGTGACAATATCCGCCGGAAAGCGGAACCTGCCGCCCCCATGGATGGATCTGGTTTAACATCTTCAGTTTCATCTTCTTCGGAAGCAGGCACTGGTTTCACATCTGGCTTCTTCTCATCCTCTTCGTCTTCGGCTCCCAGTTCTTCCAGAAGAATAATATCGAGACGTCGGAGAATTTCCTTGCGGAACATCTCGTTCTTCTCCTTCATCTCAGGTGGCAGGTTTTCAAACATCGACTTCGGAGGAGGTGACGAAGGCTTTGGCGCAACAGGTGGCTGAGGTGGTGCCACAACCTGTTGTGGTGGTTGTTGTCCTTGACTAATCATAGCCATAGGCGGACATGACTTCTTTCTATCCGCCACACCTACAGGCATTTCCTTATTGCTCCTCTTCAATGACATATGTGGGACCACTTGGGGAACAGCGAATCCGCCTTGCTGATGGATGTGTTGCTGCTGCTGTTGTTGTTGTTGTTGTTGTTGTTGCACGGGCATTTGGAAAGGCAAAGACGCTCCGCGAGCTGCTAAAAGTGCCATCAATGCTTCTTGTTGATTCATCGTCGTCGCAAGCAACTCCGAGGTTTGATGGTTGGCGAGCATTTGGCCCATGTTCATAGTGAGCAACACTCTTGCAATTCCTTGATAGACAGGGCTCGACTGATTGAGACTAGAAGTCAGTGCGAGCATTGACAATGGGTTCAATGGTCCTCCAGCCGCCAAATTTGCAAGCGAGGCCGTGCTGAGCAATGCTTCCAAGTTCACAAGTGGATTTGGTGTAGACGCAGCCGTGACAACTGGAGACGGAGCGTGCTGTGCCGCTTGCGCAGCCTGTATTGCCTGAATCTGCTGGAGCATTGCAGCAATGTCCGGCGTTGACGTAATCGGTGTCGGTACTGCTGACGGAGCTGTCGCGATCCCCGCGGACGGTTCTTCAGTACTCATCATACAGGTTTAAATGTATACCAGATGAAGCGAGTGAATAGCAGAAATGATGTAGGACGACACGAAGTAGAAGAAGAAGAAGAAGACAGGCGGCCGCTGCGTCCGTCCTCCCGGGGCGTCTTTTTCTCTGCCGACCGCTGTGTTATTTCGCAAACCGACAACGGGCAAAATCAACAACAACGCGAGAGAGCGAGAGAGATAGAAAGACGAGTGTGGGAGAGAGCGATGAGCGTTAAAAGTGCAACCAAAGTGCACACGTCAATCGAATTGTCGAAACAAACAATTTTTTGTTGTTTAGAATGTTGAGGAGAATGCGTTGCTGAGGACGTCAATTGAACGGTAGATTGATTGTGATTGCTCCGCTTAGTTGAGATAATAGAGAGCGAAATAAAGTGACAGATAAGAGTGTTTCTTGTGCTGCACTTGTGTTATCAGTAAGGCCTTTTCAACAAAAGAATAGTCCGATTGATATAGTATACTTCTTCTTCCTTGTGAAATTCAAAGTAATTTAGTGATGAAGAAGTAGAAGAAGAAGAGGTAGAGGTAGAGATGAATAAAAGTAGAGGTAAATATGGCGAATTATTGAGGTAGATCAAAAAGAGGTGAGGTAGTTGGAAAAATACGAGCCCGACGATTCAGATCAGACCATCGTCGTCGTCAAAGGCCGAAGAGGTGTGTGCCGAAATGGAACACAGTGGCCAAAAATGTGTATGCTACTAGTGGCCGAAGCGGGCGGGCGGGGCGGGTGCTGCTGCTGCTTTTACTGACTGGCCGCTGCGCCCGACTAGAGAGTGGCTAGAGAACGACAATTGACGAAGACTGGGTACAGAGAGCGCGCGACGACACACAGCAAAATAGTGGGCGGGACCTTCTTCCTAGGAGTGAGCGCCGGGCGCGCGCGCGGCGCAACCGAGCGAGCGAGCGAATGGGCGTGCGTGCGTTGCTGTCGCGCTCCAAAACAACACAGAGGCCGCAGGCACGACTTATAGTGCATCGCCTCCTCCTCCGCTCAGCGCCTCGAACGTCGTCGTCGTCGTCGCGTTATCGTGGTGAGGAAACGCAGAGCGATAGAGGGCACCGCCTCGGGCGCCTCGCCTTGCCTCCAAGTACACAACAGAGAGAGAGAGAGCGAGAGCGAGATGTTGCGAACATCGTTCTCTCGCGCCTCTCGTCTCCAGATCCTCTTTCACCGTCCCCTTCACTATCTGTGTCCCCCGTTCGTCTCGCGGAGCGATGGAATGGAATGGCGGCACCAGGCACTGATTGACACGAGGTGGCCGCGCCTTGGCCACCTCCATGCTATTGATGCTCGCCGCCCATTTCGCGCCACCCAGCACCCCCCAGCATACTTGGACAACCATGATGTTGATGAACACGACGTCGGCGGGCGGCGCAGTCGAGAACAGCATTCGGCCGACTGCCCTGAGCGACCCCGCGGTGGCCCTTCGCCGTAAATAAACAACAAAATGGCAACTAGGATTCGTACTAGGCGATGCACGTCCCCGGCCGCCGCGTGGCCTTTTTCGGGGAGCGCAGCGCTTTTCGAAAAGAACACGTCGTCTTGTTTTCGGTTCAAACAAATTCGAGGACATTCGATGCGCAGAAAAAAGAAGAGAGGGGTGTGTAGCAAAAATGGAGGAAAAGCTTGTGAACGAAAAATTTATGACAGTAAAACTGTTTCATTCAGTGCCAACCAAGATTAGAGGATTTTTGACGCACCGTAACATTTCATTCGTAATGATGCCTCCAAAAAATCTAAATTTTGCCAAAAACAGAAACAAAATTAAAGCAAAGAATCGAGTTTTGGTCTAGTTTCGGTATTTAACATCGAGAAATAGTTTAAGTTTTTTTCATCTCAATTAAAATCCTCTGTACAGAAAATGTACTTCGGAAGTTATTGAAAATATTGTAGAAAAATACAAAAATTTGCTTCTTTTTTCAGTTTGGTAAAAAAAAAATAATATTTTCGTATTTTTCTACAAGTTTTTCAATAACTTCCGAAGTAAATAGAATTTTCTGTACAGTGGATTTTATCCGAAAGGAAAACGTCTCAACGTATTTCTCAATGTTAAATACTGAAACTAGACCAAAAATCGCATATTTTCTTTAATTTTGTTTCTTGTTTAAATAATTAATTTTCCTTACTGAACAGTGCAATTCGAAATTTTACGGAATTTACAGTGGTGAGAGACGCAGAGAAACGGCTCTGGGACGTTTCGAAACTGGGATCAAAACGCACGTTTGGTTTTAATTTTTTTTCTTTTATCAATTATTGTTATTTTTCTGGAAATTTAAATACACTAGTACGTCGCAAAAATGCACAAAAGTTTCGAAATGGCAAGTTTCGAAACGTCCCAGAGGCAGAGAAACAGGCAAGCTCATTCTCCGGAAAGTGCCGTTTTCCTGTTTCATGGATCCTAGTTCCGGTGCAAATCAAGTTCATTCAAGTTCATTCACCCAATTCCATTCCTGTTCCCATTCCCCCTTTCCTCCTCGCCCGTTTGGCACGATGCCAATGTCTCCTGTTTCATTAATCATTGTCTCGTCTCTACTCTACTCTACCCCATAGCCGATAAATAGTTCAGATACCCCTCTCTCACACTCCCATTAAATTTTGGAGGAAGTAAAAGTAGTAAAATAGAACAAAAACTGTGGCGAGTATTAAAAAAACCGTTCGTCGTTAACGACGAACGGCATGGCGTGCACCTTTGCGTCGGGTTCACTGTCAATATTTACCGAGATTACACCAGTTCATTGCAGCAAACTTGAGCCGAAAAAGTAAAAGCAAACAGAAGAAAACATAAATGAACGTACCGAGTAAAACCAGGCTTGTTGCTGGTAGCACTTCTGACGACTATAGTCACTGACTGCTGATACAGTTTGTGGAGCAGAAGACGTGAAGTGAGCCACCGGAGAGATGGGAACGTGAGCCGCCGGGACAGCTGGAAGTGAGGCGACAGAAGAGGGACGAGTGTTTCCAGATTGATGAAGGATTCCATTTGACTGTAAATAAAAATGTTCTGTTCCAACTATTCAGCGCTTTATTTTCCAAGCCCACTTAATCATGACGGAACGAGGCGAGGCGAGGCGCCCATCAACTTCTCACGCATGCTCCCCTCACTCTCCTTCTCCTACTCAATTTTTTTCAATTTGTTTGTGTGCCCTCTTTCGCAGCAGCGCCTCGTCTCGCGAGCGACCAACAAACTGCAACATGCGTTTGTTGGTGCTCCTCGTGGAAAACATCAAAAGACGGAAAGGAGGAAGAGAAGGAGAGAACGAAATTAACCCGTCACTGCTAAAGGGCACATAATGGGCGCGCACAAGTGAGGCAACGAAAAACTATTTTCATTGTTGCGTACTAGGGTAGAACGTCAATATAATTATTGACTAGAAGAAAAAAATTACCATAGAAACGCCATTTGGCGCCCACGCCTGTCGTAACGCATTTCTGGCATCGTCGGAGAGCAGGGTCTGAAAAAAAGAGGGCAATGTGACGCTGATAATGGACCTATTCAGTACGTGAGAAAACACTTATTTTAACGATATTCAGAATATTCACGAAATTGCAAAAATAGCTATAACGACTCTGGGACGTTTCGAAATGTTTGTGCATTTTCGCGGCAAGCTATTACTCTCTTCTCAGCAGCTTCTCATAATCTTTGAAAATAGCCAATTTTCCCACGAAAGGTCTCGAAGCTATGTTTCGACACAGTTGAAATGAGTGCGACCGTAACCAAATAAAAATGTGAAAAGTCCTATTCTTTTTATTTCTTTTCCCTTTTAATGGTTACTGTCACACTCATTTCCACTGTGTCAATAAATTTGTGCTTTGAGATATTTCGCGGGGAAATTGGCGTTTTTCAAGTTTATGAGCAGCTGTTGAAACGAGTGTAAAAGTGGATTTATTTAAATTATCAAAAAAAAAATAATAAAAAAACTAAATGCGCTTGTGCTTTCGTGTCAATTGGCGAATACCGCTACGCGAAAATGTCAAAGTTTCGAAACGTCCCAGAGCCGTTTTTCCTGAAAATTTGGGAAATATTGGCAAAAATACTCCCAGACATTTCCAGAAAATTTCAAGCCAAAATATTGATTTTAAAAATTATCCATATTTTCTGACAATTTTTAAAATCGATATAATTTTCTGGGGTACTTTTGCCATTATTTCCAAATTTTTTAGGCCAATTGGAGCATTCTCCGAATTTCCGCTGAATTTTTTGCTGGTTTTAGCCATTTTTTTAAAAATATTCTTGCCGGCTACAGTAAGCGGTGGCGAAACTCTACCCCCTTAGGGTTTTCAACTGAACGCGGTGCAAAAATGTGAGCGGATGTTGGTACGACAGAATAGAACTGAGCGAAATAGAACTCGTGGTGCGATGGAGCACGTTCGCATTATTTTTTTTGTTTGAAAAAGTACATTGATTTTATAATTTTCTGTGCGTAAAATATCTGAAAATTACTGAAAAACGAATATAGTCGGCGAATACATCATCAACCTCGCTCTACTGCTAAATTCCTGTAAAACCGTGTTGCACTTGCAAGATTAACTCGAAAAATTGTTTTTATACTTCTTTTCAACGGAAAATGACGTATCCACGACGAGTTGCAGTTAAAATTTGATTTTTCGCTTCAAAACAGGCGCACTACACTGTTGAAAATTGAAAGTGCCGTAGAGCGAGGCTGATGATGCATTCGCCGATTATAAAATAATTATATTCTGTCGTACCTCCGTCAATTCTATTCAGAAATTGAATGAAACGTTCAAAAAAAAATTAGTTTCCAGAAGCGCGGAGTTTCAAATTCGTATTTAGATTTAAAAATATATAATCATCTTTGAGCAATTATCAACCAAAAAAAAAGGTTTTCTCACGCAAAAAAAAAACGCGATTAAAAAACCAACCGCTGCCATCTTGATCTGGAGGCCCTCATCGACTCTTTTACGCAATTCAAAGCCCAACGCTCGCTTCTGCTCGTTCTCCTTACGACGACGTTCCGCTTCTTGATGTTCAGCCTGTCGACGTTTCGCTTCTTCCTCGTCACGTCGCACTTTCTCCAACCGTTTCTGTTCCGAAATATTGTTCGCGTGAAGTTGTTGTTGTTGAGCCATAAGAACGGCAATCGGTTGAAGCAATTCTGGTGGCATGTTGGCCACATTTCCTTGCTGGATATGAGCCAATATCGAGTGGATGATTTCCGGATTCACTCCACTGTTTTTGAGATGAGGTTGAAGATTCGCAAGCATCATGATAAACTGTTGTTGCGTTTCCTGATCTTGCAATGACATCGTCTGTGTTCGTGTTTGTTGCTGTTGCTGCTGCTGCTGCGGTGGTGCTGGTGGTGGTGGCGGTGGCGGTGCTCGTGGTGACGGTTTTTCTGGTTGTCGTTGCTGTACAACTGAAACCGGTTGCCCAACAACCGTTTGAGCATCTGGAGCAGCTGCGGCACGTGGCGATGGCTGAATCACTTGGTGCATTGGATGACGATTTTGTGAATTGTTCTGAGAAACCGATACTTCCAGCGGCTTTGGCGGGGGCTGAAACGGCGCTTGCACATGTTGATACTTATTATGGTGTACAGCGAGAGGTGTCTCGATTCGAGAAGATTGATCTGTGCGTACAATATTGTTCACATCGTTTGGAATAAGCTTTGGGTTAGGTGTTTGCACTTGCTGCGGCTTCTCCGGTTTGCCTGCTGGGTCAGATACCACCTCAACTTCGTCATCTTCGATGGTGATCGTCTCGGTGTCGACGACAATTTCCTGTTCAGCAGCTACTTCCATCGGCATCTCCTCTTCCAGAACAATTGGTTCCTCAGCCGTTTGTGAATTCTCTTTTATTACGTGAACTGGGTCATTTTCTTTGACATTTTCGTCGTTCTTCGCGTTTTCAACAACTCGAGATGGCCCGTTTCGAAGCTGAGAATGATCATTGTTTTCCAATGTTGTTAGCATTTGTGTGTCACTTCTTTGATCAATATGATTAGTATCGCGAATCGAAGAAGAATCACCAGAATCGGCCGACTCATCCACAACTTGTGGTGGAAACGTCTTCTCAATTATTTCTGAACGATCTTTTTCATTGCTATCCTTGCGTTCTTTCGGTAGTTGGAAATCGGGGTACTGCGGATATTCTTCTTCGTCGAAAATCGAATCCATATTAATTGATTGCACGGCTTGATCAGTTTCCTGCAAAACCAATAAATTTAGGAAGAATAGAATACTCAAAAGGGGATGAATCGTAATTCAAATCTATCAGTGTACAAACCACAATAACTACGGCTAATCCTGGAATGAAAATGAAAAAAAAATTGGGTGGAATTTCGTAAAACACTATCAGACATTAATTTATTTTCATGCGTCCTCTTACCTGATCCGAAATAAGCGAGTGTGTAACCGGTGGCTCTCTTTTAGGAGATTTCATTTCTTGCTCAGGAACTTTATCTTCTCCTAAAACCGAATCTTCGGTAGCGTCGTGCTCAGCAGACATTTTCGGACTAGAAGAAACTGGCTCTTTCATCGTTTCCTCGGACGGTTTTTCCTCGACAATAGCCTCCGATTCGTCAGATATCTGCTTAGCCAGTTCCTTTTCTTCGATTTGAGAGTGATTCAAAGGATCAGAAATGGCAGAATCTTCTTCTTCTTCTTCTTCTTTTTTAGTCTCCGCCGAATAGTGCTCTTTCTTTTCTTCTACCGGTTCATCGTGTGTTGAGGAAACCAGAGCCTCGTCAATCACTGGCGACTGTGGAAGGACCTCCAGAACCGGAGTTGATTCTTTTCTCGAAGGGGACATTGCAACTGCATCAACTTCTGACTCATCAGGTGGAGCGGATATTGGTACTTGTACTTGCAGTGAAGATTGACTATCACTGTCATTGTTCATACATGTTAAAGCCGGTGCAGTCACAGGCGGTTCATTTTGCGTGACTACTTCTTCATCCTCCGAAGTGTCATCGGAAGAGGAAGACGCTGACGAAGACGACGTGTCCGACGAGTCATGCGGTGACGACGAACTGTTCTGCTAAAAAAAACATAAAGCGTACTCAGACCATACAACAACAACAGCTCATACAAACAGCCATCATTCCAAGCAAAAGAGTGAAAATGAGAAACTAACCTTCTTTGGTGGAGAGGAATGAAACGCCTTCATAGCCGCCTTGGTGCGCACCATTGGTCTTCCCGTCGCACTCATTGGACTGCCCACTGCCGATGTCGAACTTAGCTCATCTCGAATCGCCAACTCATCCATCGAAGAAACGCTACTTTTTGCCGTAACGGGTGGAGAGGCTGCCTTTTCAGGAGCAGCCGCTTCTGGTTTTGAAGCAGTCGTTGCCGTGGATGTTGAAGAAGTTGTTCTGATCCGAGGCTGTGGTGACATGAGTGGTGGTTCATGATCGGTAAGAGATGGGCGTTTTGTTGAAGACGTGGAGGGCTTTGGAGAGATGATTTTTGGAGACAATATTTTAGGAGACATGAGAGGAGTACCAGCAGGAGTTTTTACTCGCAATGGAGTTTTCGCAGCAGATTCTTTCTTTTCAGTAGCATTGCTGGCATTGCTGCTAGTAGAAGGCCTTCGAACTCTCGAAGAATCTTCTGCCTCTTCCTCATCTGAAACATCTTCCAATGGAACATCTCGAAAGTCTCGTTTCGCCTTGTTTCTCTCGTCCTCGGAGCTTTTTCGGTGCTCATGCTTCCGTTTCCTGGCCTTCTGATCGTCTTTCTCGTGAATCTTATCTCTTAATTTCTGAAAAAAAGAAACAAAACGTATTTATTATACAATAAAAACTAATTTTGCTAATGGGGTTATTCACTAAATGGCAAAAAATGGCAAAAAACTGCGCGAAAACTCAGAAAATTCTCCGATTGATCTGAAATTTTGGGGAAAAAATTTCAGACGAAAAATATCGATTTTAAACATTTTCAGAAAAAAAAAATCAATTTTTCTTAAAAATCGATATTTTGGTCTGAAATTGTTTGGGAATGCCCGGCAGAATTTTCCGCCTCATTTCCCAAAATTTCAGGTCAATCGGAGCATTTTCCGAGTTTTCGCGGAGTTTTTTGCCGTTTTCTGCCATTTTTTACCATTTCGTGAATAACCCCATAAACAAAACTTGAACTCACCTCATCACTGTCATGTCGCTTTTTCTTCGCAGCATTCTTTCTTTCGTGATCGTCTGAAGAATAGTTTGTAACACTCTTCTGACGCTTCCGGTTCTCTTTGACATCTTTCGAATTATGGTTTTCGAATATAGAGTTCCTATTCTCGCTTTCGTCTTCCGATGTAGAGGATAACTCGCCTTTCTCACGCTCTCTGTGATTCATCGATTTGTGCCCCTCCTTCGATGCGTGTGGGGTAAGAGAAGATGGAGCCATTTGGGGTGGTGGCATGAATGTTTCGTTTTCACTTCCTTCTCCACTCGAATCGCCTGATTTCTCCTTTTCTTCTTCGTCTTCTCCATTCTCATCGTCATCCGAAGATTCGATGAGCACACGACGAACAGGAGCAGAGTTTTGGTTCTTTTGTCGCAACTTTTCAAACGAGTGATTACTCTTCTTTTCTGGCCTTCGTCTTGATCTCAGATTCTCGGCCGTTCCGCCTTCGGACAGAAGAAGTGCCAGACGATGATCCTTCTCTTCTTGAGTCATTTCCTTCGTTGATTTTTTAGAGTCCATTAAATCATCATTGGATGTCGAATCAGAATACTCGCTGTCATTTTCCTTACGGTGCTTTTTCTTCTTCTTCGACTTTTCCTTTTCAGCTCGTCTTCTCTCCCTCTCCTTCTCTTTCTCTCCTCTTTTTTCTTTCTCTTTCTCTCTCTTCCGTTCTTCCTTCTCCTTCATTCGTTGTTTCTCGCGTTTCCGTTCCCGACGTTCCTCTTCTTCCCGCTTCGCTCTTTCCATCTCTTTTCTCTTATGACGTTCCTCTTTAGTTTCTTTCTTTTTCATTTCCTTTCGAGCATCACGCTCTCGTTCAGCTTCACGTTCCCTCCTACGCTTCTCCTTTTCCTTATCCTTCAACAGCATACCAACACTCGATGACGTCGGAGTAGAAGGACCAGCGGCACCGGAATTTGCATTCTGTTGATTTTGCAGATGCAAGAGAGCTGATGGTTTCTTTTCGATTCGTGGCAACTTCTTGAGACCCATGTTCGGTGTATTCGACATGATTTTCTCGTAGAGATCGATGCCAGCATCCCGAACAGGAGGTGCCGTTTGTGTAGTCTTTTTTGGCAATTCAGGAATAGAAACTGATTGAGACCTTGCTTGAAGAGCACTAGCAGATGTAGATGGCCCGGGTTTAGACATTGAATCATGTCGAACTTGCACTTTTTCAGGCCGAATTGATTTCGGATTCTGATACGTTTTCGGTGTCATCGATTCGTGATGACCCGGTGTTCCAGAAATCGAATGACGAGGAGTGGAAGATGTTGACGATGATACTGAATGTGTTCCGGTAGGCGTGCAAGGAAGACCAGCAAGACCAGGTGGAGGAGCTAGGGGCATTGACATCAACTGTTGAATCGGTTGTTTTCCAAACGGTGGACTCTTCAGCGGAACAATAGTTTCTGAACTTCTTCGTGTTGGCGGCATTCCTTTTGGCGCTAGCATCAGCTCGTCGTTTGATGGAGGAATCGGTGGAGGCGGAATCGAGATGTCAGGAGGGAAGATGACGCTACGATGACGAAGTTCCTGTATACTCGCAGGCCGTCCCGTAGAAGACATCGAACCATGTCGAGACTGCAAATAACAAATTGTCATAAACTGGCAAGCTGGGACGTTTCAAAACTTTAGTGCTTTTTTTCGTCGCCGTGTTCGCACTGTTGACAAAATTCGAGAGCGTGACAAAACCGGGGATAAAATGTCAAAAACCGAGGAAGTGTAACACTGTCACGCAAAATTGCGGACAACGCTGAATTTCAAAATGTATTCAGAGTCCGAAGATATTTTCGTTGAATTTTTTATCCATATAATTGCTGACATGTCAACAAACTTATGTACCTATTCAAAGTACTGTATAAAAAAGGAAAAAATGACAAACTGGGAGAAAACTCCGATTGGTCTGAAATTTTGGGTGAAACAGTCAAAAATGCTTCCTGATTTTCTCAGAAATTTTTGGACTGAAATATCGATTTTAAAAAAAAATTATTTTTTTCTGAAAATTTTTTAAATCGATTTTTCGTAGCAAGCCCGAAAGCATTTTTGACAGTTTCTCCCAAAATTTCAGACCAATCGGAGCATTTTCCGAGTTTTCTCCCGGTTTTTTGTCATTTTTTCCGTTTTTCTACAGTACTTTGAATAGGTCCATTAGGTATTTCAATAATATAATTTATATGATATTAAAAAATCTTTAAAATCTAGAAATTTTCCGCAATTTCGCGTGAAAGTGTCCCACTTCCTCGGTTTTTGATATTTTTCCCCGGTTTCCCGTTTTTACCCGGTTTTTTCACGCTCTTCAAAATTCGGCCAAGGTTGTTGCCGAATCTTTTAACAGTAAAACTCACTAGTTTCGAAACATCATAGAGCAGTGAAAACGCCTATCTGGGAGGAATAGTAATTTGAAAAAAAAAGTTACCACTGGAGACGGTTGCATTGTTGGCTGCGAACTCCTGGGAGTTGTAACAGCGGCTGGTTGAGAAGGTCCAGGCTGAGAAGTGTTAATTTGAAGAGGCGGCTGAGTATGGTAGGGTGTTACTGGCGTCATTGGACCGATACTAAGAGATTGTGATCGTTGCGTCAACTCATGTGGATGGTGTGAGTGACTAGAGTCAAATGACATCTAAAAATGGGGAATAAGCATAATGAATCAATAAAACGCCCACTTACCCTATGACTCCTTGTCTCGTCGAGACTCGGCCTCCCACTGCTCCTGCTTGTCGACGCAGCTGATGTAACTCCGTCAATTTTGAGCAACTCCTGAGCATCCGCACACTTGAATTCCTCAATTTCACCACATTCCGCCATCCGCTTCCACTCGCGCATTTTCGTGTCGATATCGCTTGTGGAAAAGTCAAGAATGGCGTCTCGTGACGGTTCGATCGTGTGAATCGTCATCGTCTTCAACAAATCTTCGTTTGTGAATCTCGGTATTGGTCGACCCGTTAGTTTTTCAAATGCTACCCGTGCTTGGCAATTTCGATTTGATATTTCATCAATCCTTTTTGGAAACGGCAAAGGCAACTTTTCCAGTTTTTCAAAACATTTCCACTGCATCCGATTGATCATTCTGGTCATGCTCGTGTCTGGAAAGATGAACTCTGCCGGTGTAATTTTCCTTCGTTCCGTTAAATCTTCGTTAGCGTCCTCTCTGAAAAAAAAAATCGTGAAAACAACTAAAATTATAGGTGTATGCCAGCCAACCAGCCTTGTTCGTAAAAAAAATTCTTTTCGGAAAATTATTTAGTTACCGGATTTTTTCCGATTTTCTAAATTGAAAATGCATTTTTTTTTAATTTTGTATTATCCGGAAGATATAATTTTCAATAAAAATTCTTAACAATTGGCTTCAGTTTTGAGAAGTGTTTGGTACTTGGAAGCGGCATATAAAAGGACGGAAAATTCCCAAACATTTTCAAAATATTTTCAGAAAAATAAATTCGGAAAATCGAAAACTCACTCTTCTGAAGGCGATGGAGGGACTCTTCTGTTTTCATGGTTATCTTGGTTCGACGTCGAAGGCTCATTATCGTGATAGAACATGGAATCGTTATCTTCATAATCTTCCTTCGCTGAAAAACATCCGTATGAAATACCAGTAAAACATCCCCAAGGAAAGAGCGGTAAAGTCCCCCAAACAAAAATTTAAACGGGGGACTATTTTGATGCGACGGACGACTATTTTGGTACAGGGGGGGGGGTATACTGGTATTTTAAAATAACCAGAATAGCCCGGTCCCCGAGGGCCCATATCAACTAGATTTCTAATCCAAAAAACTAAAACTTACGATCCAAGTTTTCAGCATTTTCAGGATTCCTATCATCATCATCGTCGTCGTCGTCGTCTTCGCGTTTTTCATCACTGACACTCTCTTCAGAACTCGAGCTCTCGCTTTCCGATTCACTTTCACTCGATCTAAAACATTTTTGCTTTATTTATTTATTCTCGGCCCGCCAAAATGGTCCGATGAACCAAATTATTTCATTTCACGTATAAATGAAATAATTTGGAGAGTTCAGCGGAGCGCGTTCGACCATTTTGGCGGACCGATAATGAACAATTATTCTCAGTACGGAGCGACGGCCACGTTGGTGGCGAGAGAGTGCAGAAAATTGAGAGAGCGTGGCCGGTGTTTCGCTCTGATTTCTCCGAAAGCTATAAAAAAACTCACTCCTCATCGTTTTTCTCCCTACGAACTCCTGGCGATGATTTCCGACGTTTTTTCGCTCGAGACGGTGTGGGCTCCCGATCATTCAAACTACGAGTTTTTGCTTTATTGGCCTTCATTGCCTCACCGGCGGCCGCAAAATCCAAAACTCGTTGCCTGTGCTGGAGAAGGTAATCGTTGAGAGGGTCAGGGCAATAGTCGACAGCAATTACAGTGTTGTCGGGAAAGTTGCTGCAAAAAAAAGAAAATAAAGAATTAAAATTTTGTAATAATGATGAATCACATTTTTTGGTGTAAAAACTGTCAGTGTGGATGGGAAGAAAAAAAAAGAAAAGCTCTTTTGAATTTGTCATCGTGAAAATTATTAAAGCTTTGATCAAATCATGTTGGAATTTAGTGTTTACGGACTAGTGGTTTCAACAGGTGCCAACTTTTGGGGAAAGTGGCTCGAAATGTAAATTTATGTCACATTGAAATCGCACAAAAAAAATTTCTGATTTTTTAGACTTGTTCCCTTGTCCATTTCAATTTTAAAAGTACGCAAACACCGCGTTGCAATTTTTTTGTTTTCACAATATCTGGTATAAAATTTTGTTGAGGATCTTTGTGTCTTGCCGATTTTTAAATAATTTATCAAATAGAAAAAATGAAGAAAGTAATAGAAGAAACAAAGACAATAACATTTTCGAAAAGACGTTGTCGGCCGCCGGCCTAGAAAACCTTGTCTTCGTGTACTCCCCGTGGTTTTCTATTGTTTTTTTTTGTAAAATTTAGCAAAATCAGGGATTTTTTTTTTGCGATTTCAATGTGATATTCGTCAATCTTCCATTAAAAAGTTGGCAGCTCCTTTAAATATTTGTTCCTTTGTGAGAAATCGAATAAAACAAAATTTGAAACGCAAATCCACCCACACCAAGCGCGAAAAAAAAAATGAACAAAGCTTACCGTTTGAGCATTTCGCATAAAATATGAGTACAAGGCTCTGGGCACCGTCTAATTTTACCCATGTATTGGAAAAAAAAACGAATTTGTGGGTGGAAGGTAGGCAAGGGAAGAATACTAGCCTTCTCCTTTCCCTTTTTGCGCCCAGGCGCAGCGGTCGAATGGGTGTCCCTTCAGGCAAAAGCCACGCCTCCTCTCTCTCTTTCTTTCTTTCTAGTCTCCGTTTTTCTGCGCTCGTAGCGAAGACAAGACACAGTCAGTTGAACGAGACAATGATGAGAGTGAAGAAACGCAGAATGAGAGACAGTGGTCAGAAGGGAGACACATGCATGCATACGACGGCTCCTTTCTGGCCAAAAAAAACTGCTCAATCTCTTTCTTTCTCTTTTACTCTCTCGAGTAGAGAGAGAGTGCACTAATTAAAAAAAAAACACTACGACACTAATTTTTTTGTCTCGAGTGGATGCACATTCTTCAACTTAATATGTAGCTATTTATTTATTTCCACCAGCTCAATAATCGTAATCTCAGCGCAAACTCTGCGAAAATCGTCATGAATTATGATAATCTGCTGATATTCAGATTTCCACGCACGTCTTTTTTTCTCGGAAAAAAAACTGAGAAAGACGAGAGCGTTAGAGGAGGGAAGAGAAAAAAAAGGAAAGAGCGATGCACGCGGACACTAGACCCCGGTTTCTATTATCAGAATTAAAACATTGAAAAAATTAAAAAAAAAACTCTTACTATTTCTTCGCTTTCAACACTTTGAACACATCATGCGCATCCTCATAGTTATGAAAAGTCAGAATCGCCCTCAGCTCCATCCAATCCATTTCGATGTGAACAATTTTTGTGGAGATCATCCGCAAATGGAACATGATGTGTTCTCGCTTGTTCTTTTTTGTCAATTGCGGCAAATAGAAGAGAATCAATCGCTTAGCACTGACAGAACTCGACACCAAAGGCTGAAAATGACACGTGTTACTCGGAAAATGAATGCAAAGATTAAGAAATCTCACCTTGGGCATATCCAAATCTTTCAACGCATTTTGGGCTTCGATCCAGTTTGAGAACTGAACTACCGCATATTGTTGTGACGGAATTGACGGCGAGTCCAAAATTTTGACTTGCAAAACGGTTCCATATATCGAGAAACGATGAACGTAGTAATCCTTTTTTATGCCACGCTCGTGTTGTACGTGAATCGCAAAGAAGTACCTGTGAAGATTCTCGGATTTTAACGGTGGATTTCTCGACGTTGATGGCATCGTTAAGTCATCGTAGCCTTCGATTCTGAACAAGGATTATCGAAAAATTGGGAGAAAATTTAAATAACTAACGGTGTGGGTGGAAAGTAAATTTTGAAGTTTAACGGTCGGCCAAACAACTTATAATTTGCTCTCTGACTCTTCAGGGTGGGAAAATCCAATCTGAAAATGAATTGATATATTTACGCTTCTGACTATAAGTTAAAACATGCCTATAATAGAAAACTTTCGCTTTCAAATAATTCGGATCCGTTGTTGCGTCCAGCTCTATGTGCAAGCATATTCCATGCGTTTTTGAGAATGATTTCAACTCTTCGAACAATTGTTTTTCATGTATTCCGACAATCTTTAGATCGTAAACAACAATAGCCACGATTCGATCTTTCGGTCGGGTCACAATTTTGAATGTGGGCACTTCCCTGTAGAAATATATTTTTAAATTTGACACCAAAATGAGTCAAAAAGAAAACAGAGGAAGGAGGGAAGTGCACTTCATTTAGTTGACTGTGTGGCGGAGGCGATACAATGAAAACGAGGACGGACGCAAATCTTCGTGAATCGCGCAAAAATTGACCGAGAACGAAGCGGGATTGAGAGAAAAAGAGTGGGAACTCAAAAAAGTCTGGGGTGCGCTAACTGCGCTGCGTTGTCATTGTTGCCTCCGCATCAACTAGGGTCAACAATCTCGCAATGTTATTTCTCTCTTTGTCTCTATTAACCCTCGTATTTTCTCAAGATAAAGCCAGCAAGAAACCTACCAGTGATCTCGTGGATACTTTGGTTTTGATGGAGTTGGGACAGGAGTCTCGTCCGCCGTGGAAGTGGATGGCTTCTTTAACTGATCATTTTGAGGCCTGAAACTCGGCGAAGAGTTAGCGACGTCTCCATCCCGCTCTTCACACCTCTGGAAGCTCGGTGAAGGCTCCGCGTGTTGTGGTGGTGATGAGCTTCGAGCCGAGGAGGGCGTTGACGATACGGAATTGTTTCCCACAAGATTGCCGCTGGAAATAAAATAAATATATAACCGATAAAAAAGAACGCAGTGATGATAAGGGAAAAACATACGATTTGTTGGGCATCTCTGGATTATAATAAGTGATTTGATAAGTTGTGTTCTTATCAAAATGGTCCGTTTTCAGAGCCTGTGCTGCAGATCTCGCTTCCTCGTAGCTGATAAAGACGATCGGCTCTTGCCGATTGAAACATTGAATTGTTCCAAACCTATAAAAATCAATGAGCAAATTTGATTGAAAGATTATCGAATTTACTTGGCAAAGTAATTTCGGACATTCGCATCCGGAATGTGCTGCGGTATCCCTTTTATGGCGACATGGCGAGATTCCCTCACTGTGTTTGATGAAGGTATTTGCACCATTTGGGCATTGCAAACCGCGGATTCTGCAACCAGTTTGCTGTAATTGAACGGTTGAGAATAAAAATAAATAAATAAAATCGGGGGTGTTTTGTATTTTCATGATAAATTGGATGAAAAAATTATTCAAAAAACAACAAAAACAAAAATGAGGAAGTTGAAAAGGAAAGAAAAGAAAAGCGTTGTTGGCCACCCCTTCTCAGAAAGGATGGCTGACTATTCGTAGAGAACGGAGCCGGTGTGGAGGTGGTAGAAAGGAAAGAAAAGGACGGTGTCCGAGACAACGGACACGTCGATTGGGTGTCTGGGTGGGCGATAGGGGCATTGGTGGGAGGTCATCGGGCCCTCTCCGCTCTCCTCCGAATCCACTCACTCACATACGCGCTCACCACACACTCACAAGCAACATGACGGTCGCGTTGTCATTCACTCGCTTCCCACTCGCAACGCATCGCTCGCTCGCACAAACCGGGGAAGGAGGGGGACCTAGTGTCAGTCGTTGGACGCTGCTTCTCTGCGCACCCACTCTTTTCCGTGAGCATCCGTACATCTCTGCTTCTCACTTCGTATACTATTTCGTCGTTGTGTACTCTGAATCTCCACTCGACCGCCCATATCTCGTAAAACGTCGCCGATGCGATTGGCCTCGCCTCTCTTCTTTCGCCCCACAACCAACCATCATCATCCTTCTCGCAAGCGACGGCCCCACAAGCGCACACACACCCCGTGTCGTCCTCTTCTCGTCGTCGTTCAGCTTAGAATATACCCTCAACCGAAAAAAAAACATCTGAATTCATCTTTTCCATCGCAAAATACATGAACGCGTCACGTTAAAATTTCAAACAGCACCGTTATTTTTATTACTGTTTTTATTTGTGTTTTTGTTAAATTTCAGTTGTCGAAAATCCTATCTTTGATCCCAATATTTTAGCCAAATAATAATACCGATTCGAAAACGTTGCTTGTAAATTCAATTCTTTTCACATAACCATTCCATCCATGTAGTCCTTTTCCCAGTTCAATCATGAGTTATCTGCCCCAAGTAATAATCACATTGCCGCTATTCTCGTATACGTATACGTATTATTGTGTCTCTGCGAGCTTCGTCTTCGTGAGCTTCCCTAAGCGAATACAAGAAAAGAGATTGAAGAGGCTCTGCTGGCTGGCTGGCCGCAGGCGACCAAGAAGACGGCTACAGCCAGTCTAGGCGAGTGTTTTGATTCGACGGGCCGTGGGGCAGGCAAGAAGCAAAGAAAAGAGTGCGGCGATGGAGAGGAGGCAAAACCGCTCTCTGGTCGGCGAATTGAATCGATGCGCGCGCAGCCATAGACAACGAAAACTAAGGAGAGTTGTGAGTAAGACGAGAGGGGTCGGACTGCAAATGTTAGTACTAGCGGGGTGTCTGTGTGAGTGAGTGTTTGCCGCGAGGATAGTCACACATACACCCACCCCGTCCTCCGTTTTCTTCCCATACTACTCTCCTACACAATACGACGACTTGTCAAATTGGCGACGGCTGCGGCGCTGCTTTCCAACCAAAGGCCTAATATTTTCACCTGTTTTCACGCTTCTCGGCTTCAGCTTCTCTGCTTTTCCAAGGCAACGCTGTCGTTTGGCTTGATATGCGGAGGGGCGTTGTATTAGGCTTGTTGTCATGAAATGTGGGAGAAAGACGACGAGAGTCGCATTTGCAATACTAATGTAGACGTCGCACGTGCCACATGCTAATTAGATAGACCCGTTTATTTGCGTGCGTTGTTTCCTTCTCCAAACTATTCAAGTCATCATTAGTGACAGGGTAGTACTTATTGTGTTTTCAATTTTCTTGCCGGTTACAGTATACTCACGCATAAAATGCTTCCGGCAAGAAGATTGAGGACAAAATAAACACATAGGGGTCATGCGAATTACTCTTCTACTGCGACACGGGCTGAATGTTTATCCTCTTTGGGTTGTTTTTCTTCTCTTCTCATTCATTCTCGAATTTGGAGAGGCGCCTAGAAGGCACAGCGTACAAAGAATGGGACTAAATCTGTCCTATTTCGCAAATAGTCTCACCGATCATCCAGTTTAGCTTGTTATTTTTTGTTGTTGTTATCAGCGCACTTGCACAGCATCCACGTCACCCTTCTCCCCCACTCCCCCTCTCGTCGTTTGCGTTGCTTTTTTTATCGCTGAATCATCAGTTGTATTGCATCGCGGAGATGAGAGAGTGAGAGACATGGGGTCGTCGTTCAAACAAACAGGTGCATTATTTCTCTAGTCGTCTCTCACTTTCTCCACTCTGTGTACGTTATTTCGCAACAGAAGGCAATCAATAAAAGCCGTACGGCCTACTCTCTCCCTCTTCGCTTTATCTCTTCTCTGGGTGCCGACACCATCTGCTGCATTGAAGGAAGGAGCGACCTTCAGCAGACGGGGGGAAGGGAGCGAAAAGAGAAAAGACCACCGCGAAGATCCACCAGGGCAGGACAATACATCATTAACTGCGATGCAGTCTTTCCACACACAGAGGTCTCTTTACAAAAGTGCAAGATTTATTCGTTTCTTCGTTTTCAAACAAAAGGCGATATTGACAAAAGATCACATTCTTTTTCCGGTTTTTGAAGGTTGGCACTTGTCTGCTACTCTCTATTTGACTTATTTCATGGGAAAATTTTTACTTGTGTTTAAACTTTGTGATTTTCCTCAATATACTGTCTCATTTGAATTTTTCCAAATTTTCGTAATCATGTTCCGAAAATGATACGCGTCGCTGGATGTTGTCGCATGAACTTCTTTTAGGCGTTAACAATCAACGAAATATACAAATTCAGGGACGGAATATGATAAGAACTAAAATAAATAACGAAAATAAGTTTTAAAAATATGTACTCAAAATAGATTCTGTAAGTAGATCAACAATTAGCAGGCGCGCCGCTTCGCGTCGAATGTAGTTTTGGAGCGTCAGTAAATTTTTGGCCTCTAGAGAAACGTTCTTTGCGTGTCTGTATCTCTCTCACTCTGCACTATACTTCCTTATCTCGATGAAGAGGCACTAATTTTTCAGCGTGAATGAATGCATAATCACGAGGCTGCACGCTCTTACTTCCAAAAAAAAAAAACTAAAATTATGATTTGATCCGTTCGGAGCGGTACCTTCTCCTTTACAATGAAATTTTTTTAATTTTCACACTCGCTGCGTATTTTTCTTTCTTCTCCCTTTTCATCATCTATCTTTTTTCTTCTCTCCATCCGCGCTCTGTTATCATTCATTCATTCATTCAAAATAGTAGTGACACACACGCACACGCACAGACATACACAATGACACGGACAAACCACAATCATTCACAATGGTGATAGAAGAGAGAAAAATATATTTGCCGCCGACAAGTCCATTGTTTTTTCGCATATGTTTTACAAAAAAGATGATACAGAAAGGTTAAACAAACAGAAAGTGTTGTTGAAAAAAAGGGTATTGGAATTTGAAAGTTTTCAGTCGGGAAAGCATACGTAAAGTGCACTAAGCCGTGAGAAAAGGAAGAGAGAAAAGAAAAACAGATATTTTGGGAAAGGGATCTATTTTCAGGCTTCTCTTCTCTTCTCACATGGAAACATTTTGATTTTCGATAGGACTTCTAAACGAAAATCCGAAAAGATCACCTGTTCACGGTGAACAGACAACTTCTACAATTATGCTATTAAATTGCATCATAATACCTCTTTAAGGCATCTGGAGAGCAGCAATTACCGGAACAACACAGCGCGGCGCATCAATTATTTCCGGGCTAAAACCTTGGGTGCGCATCAAGGCAAATGAAACGTTCATCACAATAATACTGAATTCTAAAAAAAATTAAGAAATTAAAAACTGAGAAGAAGAATTATACAAAAAAATAACGGAAAAGTGAGTTGGTTCACAAAAATCGATAATAGGAGCCATTTTAGCCATGGAGCGCACTTGCACCATCTTAGGTTCAGGACCAGGCTTTCTCGGAAATTTCCGAAAAGTCGGAATTCCGTCGGAATTCCGATGTCGGAAATTTCCGATTCCGGTTCCGAGGCAGTTTCACTTCCGAAAAAATTTCCGATTCCGTTCCGAGACTAAATGATTTCCGAAGATATTTCCGTTTCCGTCGGAAATAATTTTTTTCCGATGTCGGAAAAAAACATGTTTTTCTGTCGAAATTTGGTACGAAAAATCGTTTTTTTTTTTTTTTGAAAAATTTGACCATGTCCGTGACACAAATTTCCTATTTGAAACGGCTCCGCGACATCTCGAAACCGCGTTAGCAGTGGGGAGGGAGGTTGAAAGAAAAGTAGGAAGTAAACAATTTTTTTTTCATAATTTAATGACTATTCAACAAATAATCAAAAAGTGCAAGATTTGAGCGTCATTTCTTTGGAGGCCACCAAAAATGGTTTTTTGTTCATGCACGTGAGAAAAAAGGTTTTTTTAAGCCGCGAAGGCGCAAAAAATGCCTCTATTTGAACAAAACCGGGATATGCTCTGAATCGACCAAAAATCTCTAATTTTCAACAAAAACGTTGGAAAAATACCAATTTTTTTTTTAATTTTTAAATGTTTTAAGGACAAATAAAATTTTCTTTCTCAAAAAAAAATTTGTTCAAGAAAATAGTACCAAAAAAAATGTGTGTTTCTGCGAGTTACAGTAGCGGCCACTGAAATATCCCCTTTTGGTTTTTCAGCTATAACTTTTTTTAGAGGAGAGCTAGGAACTTGAGGTCAACTGTGAAAATGTTCTAAAATAAGCCAGAAATATGATCCAGTTTAGCTTTTACCGATAAAATATTGTTTTTTTCTAAAATATCAAAAAATTCGATTTTTCGACTTTTAACAAAAACCCGCTTATTGAGATTTCACCCGGGAAACGACTTGTAAATGATGTAATAAGCGATAGAAACAGTTTCAAACTGATCAATACTTAGTTGCAAACCCTCGAGAATCAATAACAGCTTAAAATCTTCTTGGCATCAACTGGATCAACTGGATGTGGAATCTGAGCCCACGCAGTCTGCAACTAAAATAATTTTTCGTCGGCATTTCGAGCACGAATGCCGGAAACGCGTTTCTCAAGCTTTTCCCACAAGTGCTCAATGGGATTGAGGTCGGGGCTCTGGCTGGGCGACTCCATTACGATCACACGGTTGGCGGCGAACCAATTAAAAAAAAAGATAGTGATGGTTTGAGACATTTCACTCTCTATGATGTGGTTGGACGTGTGTTTCGGGTCATAATCTTGTTGAAACGAGTAACGAAGCCTTGGGGAGGCAAGAGCGAACGGGAGCATTACATTTTGCAAGATATGTTCGTACACAAAGCGATTCATGTTGCCTCGGATGCGGTGAAGAGGTCCGACCCCATAGCAGCTGAAGCAGGACCATACCATCACGTTGCCGCCACTATGTTTTACGGTCGGAGTTTGGTATTTTGGGTTGAATCTGGTCCCTACTGGTCGTTTCGCATAAGAAATTCCATCCAAACCAAATAACATGGACTTGCTCTCATCACTCCACAAAACTCGTTCCCACTGACTTTGAGTCCAGTTGAGATGTGCTCGCGCCCAGGCCACACGAGCTGCTCTATTGCGGTCAGAAATGTACGGCTTCTTTACAGGTCTTCTGCCAAACATTCCAGCATCGATTAGGCGCTGTCGGATCGTTCTGCCGCTTGCCACAGGTGATCCACGGGGAGAAACCTGATCGAGGACTTCGGGGACACTGAGCCTGGGGTTGCTTCTCGATGCGCGTACGATGTTTCTGCCTGTTTGATGGTTCGTAACTGAAGCCCGTGAGTGTCTTCTCTTTCCTGGTTTTCCATTTTGAGCTCTCCAGCGCTTTAAAAATTTTCCAAATGTGGAACGATCGACTTTGAACTGCTCAGCAAGTTGCCTGAGAGTTCGTCCCTGCTCGCGCCCTCTAGCAATTGCAAATCGCTGGTTATTGGTCAAATTAACTTTTCCTTTAGTTTTTGTCATTATCTAAATGAATAGATATTGAAGACTCTGGAAAAATATTGGAGTTGTAGCTTTAAAAAAAAATAGAAAAAACGATCAAAATCGTGAAAATTGAATAAAAAAATTAGAAAAAATTTTATTGGTAAAAGCTAAACTGGATCATATTTCTGGCTTATTTTTGAACATTTTCACAGTTGACCTCAAGTTCCTAGCTCTTCTCTAAAAAAAGTTATAGCGGAAAAACCAAAAGGGGATATTTCAGTGGCCGCTACTGTAAATGGAAATTTTTTCAAAAGTTCATTAAAAATTAAAGATTTTTTGTCAATTCAGAGCATATCCCGGCTAAATCTTTGTTCAAATACAGGCATTGTTTTGCGCATCCACGGCTTAAAAAAAACTTTTTTTTTTCACGTGCATGAACAAAACAAAATTGTTTGTTTCACCCAAAAGAAACAAAACAAACGACCGAAGAAACATTTTTTTGGTGCCACCCCGGCTCACGATGCAAGGTGCAGTTTGCGTACTGTAAACTACTTTTGGTGGCCGCCAAAGAAATGACGCTCAAATCTTGCACTTTTTGATTTTTTGTTGAATAGTCATTAAATTATAAAAAAAATGTTTACTTCCTACATACCTCTCTTTCAACCCCCCTCCCCACTGTTAACGCGGTTTCGAGATGTCCGGTTTCGAAATGTCCGGTTTCGAGATGTCTGGTTTCGAGTTGTCGCGGAGCTTTTAAAACACGAGTCTACGTATCATTCCTCAATTTTTTTTTATCTTTTTTTAATAATTCAAGATTTTATGGGTCTATTCAGGTTCATTTCCGATTTTTCCGATCGGAAATCGGAATTCCGTCGGAAGTCGGAATTCCGACGGAAATCGGAACGAGAATTTGAAATTTCGGAATTCCGACGGAAATTCGGAAATGAAAATGAAAAACTCGGAATTCCGTCGGAACATCGGAAGAGAAAATTACAAAATCGGAAATTTCCGACGGAACTCGGAAGAGGAATTTTCATTTCCGAGAAAGCCTGTTCAGGACCTTAAAAAGTTTTCATGTTCAGTAATATTTTATTTATTTTCTCTCTTTTTTTTTGAAAAAAAAAAATTTATATATTATATATTTATGCACAATTTTGAATAATGGATCAAAGAGATCAAATACTGGTGCTACCTCGGAATAGAAATGAAGCGAAATAGAACTGTAGCGAAATAAAACTGTTCGGAATAGAATTGATCGGAATAAAACTGTTTTGGAATAGAAGTGTTTCTGTATAAAACTGTAGCGTTTTGGAACTAAATTAGCAAATGGAGCGCGATTGCATTGCTTGCTCATTCAAAAATTGGAATTTCTCATGCGCATGCTTTTTTCAACAGTTTTATATTTGAGCTATTGATCAAAAATGCTTTGTTTTGTTGCTTTTTTGAATAAACTTTTATCATTTTTTTCTCGGCCCGCCTTGACGGCCAAGCAATGCAATCGCGCTCTATTGCTAATTTTGTTCCAAAACGCTACAGTTTTATTCCGAAACAGTTTTATTTTGCTACAGTTCTTTACCGAACAGTTCTATTGCGAAGCGAGTGCTATATCGCTGCAGTTCTATTTCGCTGGGGTATAAGAAAAATCGTGAAAATTACGAAACTCTATTCTAAATTATTTCGAGCGCGTTGGTTTTTCTCTCCGATAATGTGAAATTATTCGCGCCCTTTTTTATTTTTTGGGCCTCATTTGGATGCGTTGCGTGTGTGCGTACGGGCGCCTTTACTCACTCCCTCCTCATACCCCAGTGTATTTCGCTTCAGTTCTATTCCGAGGTAGCACCCAAATTCTCAATTTCTTTGCATTCGCATCAACTTAATTCTTTCAATTAGGAAACAAAAAAAGTTGCACCTAAAAAAATTAGATGATTATGTGCTGAATATTTCATTAAATGCCCCAATAATGCTCAAAGGAGTGCGTTAACTATTTTTTTTTTCCAAATTTCATATTGTTTCTTGATGGATTAATAATTTTCTGAGTGTCCATGGAACCTTTTGCCACGAAACACGTCGATAATTCAATAAATTTTTCGCCTAGCTGAAAATAAAAATTGAAAGAATAAAACTAATTTTTAGATTATTTGCATAAGTATTTTCAAGTTGCAGAAAAAAGTATCTATGCACCCTTGTTTTTTCGGTTTCTGTGAAACTTTAATTAATTTTACAAAAACTTGTCAAAAATTAAATCAAATTTTTCCGTTTTGTGAAATTAAAAATTGCTGTAAAGTCACTATGTTCTTTCTGATTTTTTCAACTGACCAATCATCTCACCAACATTTCCTTTTGTCCTTCATCGATAATATGTGTTCTTTTGCATATAACTTTATTCGAATTATCATAAAGTTCAAACAATGCTGGGAACTATTTATGAATGGCCACGAAACGAATTAGGACGCCCACGGGCCGCATGAAAAAGCGTTTTAATATTGTGGACAGCCCCCTCAGCGCAATGGAAATGGCGTCTTCCAGCGGATGGTCCAAGACTTTCTGCGGATGGCCTATCGACCAAAAAACCGTTTTACAATTAGAATAGCTGACAGACGATAAATTAGCTTATCTCAACAGTTAGAAATTGTTTTAAAAAAGGCAGAATTGAGAAATTTTGAAAACTGACCGAGCTGGGATCTTGAGCGCGAGAAGATGGTCTATAGAAAAAATACCGTTAGCTGAGGGGCTGTATTGTGGATATCATAATGGGTTGAAACAGCCCACCTGCTATAAATAAGTTAAGTTTCGCCCATTTTTATATTTATATAATTTTTTTGTAAAGCTAATTCTAGAATACGGTTCTCAACTACTAAATTTCCACTCAGTATCCCACGCCGAAAAAACCCGAACATCCACTACGATTTTACACTAGACGGGTGCTGCAACGATGTAACGTGTCTTTTTCAATTTCACATGATCTCCACTTTTCACCGAAGAATCTTATCCGTGCTCCGTATGTACTTTAAAATTGTCAACCTTGAATGTCATTTTCCGTCCCTACCACTATGTTTCAAAGCGT
Source organism: Caenorhabditis japonica (assembly GCA_963572235.1). Taxonomy (NCBI): domain Eukaryota; kingdom Metazoa; phylum Nematoda; class Chromadorea; order Rhabditida; family Rhabditidae; genus Caenorhabditis; species Caenorhabditis japonica. The sequence continues at coordinate 15,166,453 of OY754343.1, read as the reverse complement.
CCCGGTCATCCAGAAGTCCGTACATGTTAACTCCATGTGGTAATTCCGCACACGGTTTTCTAATCGACAATCTGTCCTTGTGGAACCACGTCGTCAAATTATTCCCGAATAGACTGAACTCGGAGGCTTTTGCTGCGCTCATAGCCGCATTCCCGCTCGAAACCCTTTCCCCACACTTGACCAATAGACGATTGCTGGTCTGACTGGTTATTTTATTTTTATTATCCCTCGTACCCTCGAAGTATTTCGAGAATATAGGATCTATATGTATTGCCATACTACAACAGTGCTACACCTACTGCACCATCACAGAGGTTGATCTCACCGCTCCGAACATTTCCTCCACTCTCCTGAAGCACGACTTCAACTACGACGACATGCTCGGAATGCAAATCAATGAACAGAATCCAACCTATCTAGGATTTGCCAATGGCATCTCTCTGGTGGCCAACAACACCAGGACGGTAAGCCGAATGATTCAAGAAATTGATTATTGTTAGGTGTGTGGAATAGTCTGCCTCCGAATAAATACTAACAAAACCAAAGGGACGTATAATTATTTTGTCAACAAAAAGAACACCACAGATGGCCTGTCTTGCCCGCGAATCCAAGCTTAACTCTTCGATTCCATCGTTTTATCGGCTCTCACGTATGGCTCTGAAGTTTGAACCTTCTCAAAGACACTTGCGGGAAGAGTCAGACCCACGTATCAGATCTGTCATCACTCTGTTTGAGCAATGACATAGCGAACTGCACATGCAGGAAAATAATAGAAATAGTTGAAAAATACAAAAAAACCGTTTTTTTCCTACGCTGAATAGGAGCATTATTTTGAGGTCAAGAATGGGTGCTGATTGTAGAAAACTACATATATTCAAACAAATTTTAATAAAAACCTGGGATTTCTTTGTGAAAAAAATTGTCTGAATAAAACATGCTTTTGCGTGCAAGACTGCGCAGCAGGCTTGTCTTTTTAAAGGGGAAAACCGAAAAAAGCGAGATGGGGTGAGTAGATACAGTACCGTTCAAAAGGTTGGAAACTTTTGGTTTTTGGAGTATAACTTTTGAATGGAGAGGGTTACGGTTCTGAAAATATGCATGAATCTGCTCCGTAATGTTTTTGAAAAGCTCCAAAAATGGATTTGATCATTTTTGAAAACTGCAGATTTAAAAAAAAAATTTTATATGCCAAAATTTTCGACCCAAAAATAATTTTTTTTTTCAGATTTTTCAAGACTCGGAATTTATGTTCAAAATAAAGTTTAAAAACTGAAAGTATGATTGTAGTTGACTATGGGTTGATCGGACAATTTTCAGCTGACTTACAGCACTTTGAGTATCAGGGTCCACATGGATAAGTCAACTATAACTTTTATTGAGAATCACCAAAACCGAAAAAAAATTAATTAAACTTGGCTTTTAAACATTTTTTTTTAAATCTAATTTGCCCTAATTTTCTTTGGTTTTGGTGATTCTCAATAAAAGTTAAAGTTGACTTACCCATGTGGACCCTGATATTCAAAGTGCTGTAAGTCAGCTGAAAATCGTCCGATCGACCCATAGTCTACTAAAAGCATACCTTTAGTTTTGAAACTTTATTTTAAACTTTAATTTCGAGTCCTGAAAAATCTGAAAAAAAAATTATTTTTGGGTCGAAAATTTTGGCATCTGAAATTTTTAAAAAAATCTGCAGTTTTCAAAAATGACCATTACGGGACAGATTCATGCAAATTTTCAAAACCATAACCCTCTCCATTCAAAAATTATGCCTGAAAAACCAAAAGTTTCCAACCTTTTGAACGGTACTGTATCTGGAATAATAGAGAAAGTGATGTCGATTTGTAACCTTTATCGGTCCAAGGCCCCGGCTGCGTTTTGACTTGCTTTAGTCCGGCCTGGCCCGGCCCGTTTAAATGAATTTATTTATTGGCGAAGAACATTTTAGCTTCTGACTCAGCAGGTTTATTTTAAAATGATCAGAAAAACACCCGAAACAATAAAACAAGGATCATCACTCGGTTGTATATCCTTATGACTCAATTAGGTATAGACTGAAATATCCTAGGCATAGTCTGTATGAGATTGTCCAAGATCGACTACGGAATCTGAGCCCAAGCAGTCTTCAATTAAAAACCTCTCATCGTCATTCCGTGCACGGACTGCGGAAACACGTTTTTTGAGCTCACCCCAAAAGGTATTCGATGGGATTGAGGCCCGGGCTTTGGCTTGGCCACTCCATCATACCCACACGGTTCTTTGAGAACTATTACTGAAGAATACGTTTAATATGATACATATTAGACTTTGGGTTTACCTTAATGTGCATGGAATTGTGTTTTGGGCCATTATTTTGTTGAAACAAGTAACGGACCCTTGTAGAAGCACGAGCAAACGGTATAATCACATTTCGAGGAATCGTTCTTAACCGAACCGATGGCTCTCGGACGTTTCGAAAGTAGACGTTTCGAAAGTGTGATGTTTCGGAAGTAGACTTTTCGAAGGTTTTTCTTGATTTTCACACAATCATTTTAAAAAGCTTTTTAATAAAAATTCCTCAAACACCGCGACGACAAAATCCAGAAAAAAACCTTCGAAACGTCTACTTTCGAAACGTCCTAGAGCCGAACCGATCTAGGATGCCATGAATTAATGAATGCGGATGGTACCGTGGAGTGACGAGAGCAAGTTCATGTTGTTTGGTTCGGATGGAGTTTTTTTTTTTATGTTAAAAGAAGAGTTGGATCCAGTTTCCATCCAGGATATCAAACTCCGACGGCAAAACATGGCGGTGGCAGCGATATGATTTGGTATTGCTTCAGCAGCCATGAAGTCGACCCTCTCCATCAAATCAATATCATTCTGGATTGGTTCGGTTAAAAAGCAAAGCTGAAAAATGGAACTATACAGGGCGTTGCACATTTATATAGTCAACCCTGTTTTAAAGTGCCATGTGTCAATCAGTTAAGATTTTTACACGGCGTGTCCAAAATCGGATTCAGGGTGAAAACTAACGTATGTCGGTTGATTTTCATGATGATATCTCAAAAATTGTCGAAAGCTATTTAGCCATTTTCAGTTAGCCACCTAGATGCCTAAGCTCGCCATACAGTCCGTTCCATAAGTATAGCGCCCCCCTTGAAGTAGTCTGTCTTGACACTCCCGGGCAAAACTGCAACATGGGACATTAAAAAACGGATTCAGCATGCAAAACGACCCCGGAAATATCCGTTTTGTGATATTGTGCCTGAAGACATCCATGAAGCAGATAGATGTATGAAAAAATGGCTCCTGCAACCGTAACATAAGTATAGCGCCCCCCTCGGAAATTTCTTAAAAATCCCTATTAATGAGGAAATCTGTGCCTGGATTTTTTCAATTTTATGCTTTATGCGCTTTTAAATAACATGTGGTTATAGTTCTCATATTTTTGTCTATATTGTGCATAATTCAACCATGTTTCGTGGAAAACACTTTTCTGGCGCCGAACAACTCCAAATTGACGCCTGCAAAACAACCGGAAGATCAATTTGAGTAAATACACAACACTCGAAGTGTTCAAAGACGTGAATCAACAATTTTATTAAGAATCCGAGCCGTTATAAGAAGTCTACGAAGTCTGGAGCACCACCAAAGAGACAAGGTGAAACATCATACGACATGTTTCGAACTCAATAAAGACTTGCATTGCTATGAATCGAGAGCTGAACCGCGATGCTTTCAAACAGAGGATCTGGAGAGCCAATGAAATGGATCCAAACCCTTCCAGTAAGTTATGAAGCCGCTCCACGTCTCACCGATCCTTTCAAGGTCCGTGATTTTCAGTTCACGCATAAAAGTTTTTCTAAAAACTTGAATGTGGTAAATGTTGTTAGCTAGTTGCTACAAAACTCGAATCAGGAACTTAGATCATCTTTTTTAGGGTTAAAAGCTTAAATGAAGACGGTTCGGATTGTTACAGTACCTATGTTCATTATGCCTGATAAAAGGAGTATTTTCACTTGCTTGATAGTTGGACCTAACGTTTGTCTCCACTCGGATGATCTTTTCCGAGTATGAGGAAGTCATCGAGAACCACCTATTACGATTCCGACGTCTTTTCAACCGGTATTGTTTTGTTTTTCAGCGAAAAATGCTGCAATCCATGCGAGTATCTAGACTTTGGACTGGTTTAAATCTAAAAATGTCGACGTTTTTCTATGTTCTGGGTGTGCACACGTCTTGAATCTTATGGAGAACACCTGAGAAAAGCTTGTGCAAAGATTTTCTGCCCAGAGTAGGCAATAAAACTTCGTCAATGTTATGAAAACTGGACCTTTGTACGAGTGGAAGAAAAAAGAGCATGAATTCGTGAACAAGATCATCCAGTACATTCCAAAGCCTATTAATTGTAAGCCAAATTGCGTTTACAATTTGGTCACGTCTAATGAACGTCAATAAAGTATTAATTTTATTATAAATCTTGAATTTTTGGAAATTTCCGAGGGGGGCGCTATACTTATGTTACGGTTGCAGGAGCTATTTTTTCATACATCTATCTGCTTCATGGATGTCTTCAGGCACAAAAGTTATTTCCGGGGTACTTTTGCATGCTGAATCCGTTTTTTTAGGTTTCATGTTGCAATTTTGCCCGGGCGTGCCAAGGCAGATTACTTTGAGGGGGGGCGCTATACTTATGGAACGGACTGTATATTGTGTTTTCAATCGAGTTGCAGGATAAAAAGACATGTTTTCTCTGCTTCTCTTCGAATCGAACTGTGATTGCGTGGTCGCGGGAAAAAAGTGGGCGGAGTCACGATGTATGGAACTATCGGAGAGCTCAGGGATGTGATCATAGCTAAGTGGGAGCTTCTGAAGTACTAGTTCAAGTCCAAGACGGCACATTACCATGATGTTATTTCGTTGAAAAGGGCAGCCACCAAATAATAAAATGTTGTTTTTTCATCGTTTTGATTAAGTTCATTTGGCACGGTTGTAGAGGGGAGTAATTAAATTTTTTGACGCAGCTCCGACAATTTTTGAGATATTAGCGTAAAAATAAAATAACATACGTAACTTTTTGCTTTGAACGCCGTGTCAAAATCTTAATTGGTTGCCACATGGCACTTCAAAACAGGGGTGGCCGTATAAGGTGCTACCTCGGAATAGAACTCGCTCGAAATAGAACTGTGGCAAAATAGAACTGTTTCGGTATAGAACTGATCGGAATAGAACTGTTTCAGTATAGAACTGTAGCGAAATATAACTGCCTGAAGTGGATCTAAAGTGATCGAATGAGTATTCAGTTGTACATATCGGGTTATTGAGTTCAATTCCGCGCAGCGGTTTTTCCTATACCGAACGGTTCTATAGTCGGCGAATGCATCATCAGCCTCGCTCTACGGCACTTTTCAGTTTTCAACAGTGTAGTGCGCCTTTTTTTAAGCGAAAAATCAAATTTTACCTGAAATTCGTCATGGATACGTCATTTTCCGTTAAAAAAAAGTATAAAAACTAGAATTCGAGTTAATATTGCAAGTGCCACACGGTTTTACAAGATATTTGCAGTAGAGCGAGGTTGATGATGTATTCGCCGACTATATTCCGATCAGTTCTATTCCGAGCTAGCACCCCGTATAAATATGCAACGCACTGTACTTTCTCAGAAAATGTTTGGCTAATATCCATTGAAACGGCTAATAACCACCGATTCGGGGCGTGTGCCATATGTATTTGGCTCACGCCCCATATTTGATGGCTATTAGCCGTTTCCGTCGGCTCTATTTTTCAAATGTTTTCCATTTTAAATTTTGGACATTTTATGTCTGGAAAAAGTAGCTGCGTTAACAACAGACGAATTTTTTATAGACGGTTATCGTCCGCTATTTGCTTTTTCGGCGGCTATTAGCCATTTTCAGTGCCTATTACCCACCCAGATGACATCTCGAAACAGCGTTAACCGGGGAGATGAAAAGTGAAAAAATGAGTCAAAAAATTTTTGTTCCAGAATTAAATGAAAAAAGAATCGAAAAGTACACAAACGCCAGTTCGTCAAAAAAGATGCTCCCCGCAGCCATTTTTTCAAGAAATAAGCACCTTTTTTGACGAACTGGCGTTTGTGCACTTTTCGATTCTTTTTTCATTTAATTCTGGAACAAAATTTTTTTGACTCATTATTTCACTTTTCATCTCCCCGGTTAACGGTTAACGTGGTTTCGAGATGTCGCGGAGCCAACTCAACCTGTTAGGAATTAAGAAAAACATCCTTCAAAACCTCGGTTACTGTTCTTGTGCAATTAACTGTTACTGTGTCATGCACATCTTAACGTTGTTGTGCCTCCAGACAAAATTTTAAAAAATTGCAGAAAATTGTTTCAAAACTGTGAAATAGTGCTAGATTTGATGAGAAATTGAATTAAATATTGTCGGGCCGCCAAAATGGTCAAACGCGCTCCGCTGAACTCAACAACTGCGATGAATTCAGCGGAGCGCGCTTGAACATTTTGGCGGGTTGACAATACCTAGAAAAATCAAAAACGTCATAAACACAACTGAAAACTTGAAAAATTATAAGAAAACGAGAAAAAATTTAAAAAAGCACAATTTTTTGGTAGGTGGCGTATTCTTTTTTACGCAGTAGATTTGGCAAATTTTTGGTGATGTGACCGTATTTTTTAATGTATATACGTGTCTAAAAAAGTTGTCATCTTTATGACGCGCACTGTTGACCGTTTTTTCGGACCGCACCCTAAAGATGTTGAAAATTTGTTTTATTATCTTTCTAAAAATTTGATAAAAAGCAAAATTGACACACTTTGCGGAAGTTGGAATGCTTCGTAATTATCACATTTTACATCAGCAGGCATGTTAGACTTGCTAGTCTACCCTCTCTTTTGCGACCGTTTTAACGCGTATTGTAGAACGGCTTAATCTTTTAAAATGTATAAATATGTTGAAATGTTTCTCCGAACATTCGCGAGACAATTTTGATGACAATTTCGTCTTGTGGTAAATAACGTCAAGAATAGAAAACTAATTATCTGATAAGTTCACAGAACATTGATAAAAATAGAATAGATCTTCATCAAAAAAAAATTCCACGTGACACGTGGAGATTCTGTAGGGTACACTTGTACTGCAATGGGACTTTACTGAAAATTTTGATATCGGTGGAACTGGTTGTAAAATATAACAAATTTCAGATCACGTCTTTACCGAAGATACAAATATTTCGAAAGTTGTGTTCTGCAAATCAGTGCGATCCTTTTTTGTCTTGCATGTCTCTGATTTAAATAGCAATAAATCATCGATAAATCACGTTTCTGATATACGTCTCTTAACTTTCCACACTGTTTCCGTCGCTCCTCAATGTCTATTTTCGACGACAAACGCTCTTTGAAGATGTTCTCTCGGTCTCTTTGCTCTCCTTTTCCGCGCCACGCCGGGCCACACCAGTCACTTCCGGTTCTTACTGTAGCCACAGCGACTTTTTTTTGAATTCTTTTTTCGTTGGCTAGCCTTTTATACCGCCCGTTTCCTCTTTTTACCGTATTTTGTGAAGAGGCGGAGTTCTAACTTTGATCTCTCACGAACTTTGGTATATCATTCGATATCATAGATTTGTAGCCCGTTTAGAAAATAAAAACAAAGAAAGATGTTTCATGGAGAAAATCAAAAATAAATGTGATGACCCATTAGATACTTTTTTCGCTGGTAAATAAATAAATTAATGGATTTGACGAAATGATCGGTCATATCATAACCATTACCAGTTATCCATAATTCCATAACCAGTCCATAACCATAACCATAACCAGTTATCTATAATTCGGACATCGTAACTATCCTGTAGCGGTTACGAAGCTAGATCCGTATTTAATGCTAGTTTTTAGAAGCTTTGCACTCGAATCTTCTTTGTATTCTAGACAATGAACTTGGTCGTGACGTGCTGTGAACAAATGGTTTTGTGGGCTACTTCTACTTCTCCACCAATGGAAATCGAATGACGTTTGGACCCAGAAATCAAATGCATCAACTTCCAAAATGATATCATGTTGAGGATTTTCCCTATAAAAGCGAAAAAAAAACAATGTCGTTTTTACTACTTTTCTAGATGTTTTCATTGAAAATATGTATTAGAAGACGTCGATCAGAAGGCCACACTTTTATAAACACTGGTTTCTTCAAACTATATTGCATCACGAGGTCGTGTATTCTGACACTGTCTACTTATCATCATTCTTTCAGAAGTGAAATATGCGAAAATTGCATGAGCGCTTTGATGTTGCTATTCCTGAACTTTTAACTTGTCATCACAGATTACTTCTTCTCATTTCCATTTTCTCAAAAATCTTTCCATTCGTCTTTTTATCAGATATCTTTCTTTCGTTCGCACACTTCTCATTGTCAAAATTATCACAGAAATAGAAATATTCGAGGGAAGAAACTTGACTGCGTTTCTTGCGCGGGCGCACACACGCCTTCTGATCTACCCCACGGAAAGATAACCGACGTGTGCTTGTGACGTCGTGCGTCTCTGCGTCTTCTAACTTTATCCGCCTGGATTCCTCGATTTGATCTACCAACGATGAAAGACTGATTAGCTCCGCCCACTCTGCCGCTCAATTATATACCGAGTGGAGAACTGTCAGTCGGCGCCACTCGTCAAAATTCATCCTTTGTTTTAATGAAGAATGGGATTTGAGTGGGGGCGGGGCGATTGTTGTCGGGTCTGACTATTTTCAAATTTCGATAAAGCTACCTGCAAGATTTCATGGATCTCAAAAATGGAAAGTTTCCCGAGAGCTCCAGACTGTTGGAGGCCACCCCCGTTTTGGGTGTCAAGTTTAATTTTACTTTTACTTTTACGTTCCCTCTCCGCCCCCGCCCCGCCCCCACACTCATCATCACCCTTATCAACGTGTTGATGACAGAGCATTCGTAATGCTCAGAAGTATGCTCCCCGCCTACTTCCTCCTCCACCTACCGTATCTAACTTTTCCCGCCCTATTTGACATGTTATCTAACCCCTTGTCGCTCCCTCGTCTTCTCACATTTCTTATCATGCCGCACCGCACCGCTCGATTTGGTTTGTCGTGGTGATGGCTGCTTTTCCCTCCTCCTCATTCTTCTTTAATTATTTCTGAACCAGTTATATGTACAAGGAACATTCCGCTTCTCCACTCATCTCTCACTCTATCTCCCCTTCCTTTCTCGATGAATTGACGAATTTCCAATGCTGTAACACCGATTGTTGCATTTTACAGAATCTTATTCTCTTCTTTCTCACACCCAAACTGACATCGTCAATTCGTCTCCGATGCTTCTCTCCATTCTTCTCCACCTTCTTCTTCTGACGACGGCTTACGGAGTCGAGGCGGAAGTCGTCGTGTCGATGACACCTAAATCTCTTGGACACGTCTTCAAACGGGAGATGTCATTGCTTCACGATTCTATTCTTAACGCTCGACCCAAACCATTCCGTGCCACGTATTTGGGGCTCGAAGTTACAATTGATAATTTTCAAGTTGCCGATATGAAAATGCCAAGGATTTCTTATGAGGTGAGTTTCTTTAATCCTTCTTATCAGATTATCATCTATAATTTCAGACCTCCACATCGTCCCATTCACACATGACGTTCAAACTTCTCGGTGGTTCTGCCCGTCTCATCGGACAGTACTCAGCAGTTTACAAGACAAAAAGAGGCGGTCAATTCGAAATGGTGCTCGATCATTTTCATCTCGCCGTTCCGGTGCAAAGACACGGCGTCGCCAAGTTTGTAAGTACTTAACACCTTATCATCAATAAAATAATCCCTTAACCCTCGGAGGAATTCATTACGTCATCAACCACCATTCTCTAAACAAACAACAACTGAAAACAAAAAAAAAACGTTTTTCAGACCCCCGACTCGAAAATGTGCACTTTGGAAGTTGACGAATCAATGATGAGCCTTACACCGGCACTTCCGGAGCAAATTTCCGGAAAAATCAAGACCGATATGCTGGAACAACTACGCCTCTCGTTGTGCACTCGTACAACTGAATTCTTTGAAAAACTCAACTCGAAACTTGCAAATTTCGCAGAAGCAACTGATATCAGCCAAGGAGGGCATTCTTCTCACATAAACGTAGAACTTCAACTTCGCAATGCGTCTCCAGATGACGACAGTTCTGTCCACGTGGCAGTGACTGAGTCAGTTATCAATGCGGAACTCTCGAAACTGTTTTCCGCGGCAAACACGCGATTTTTGTGGAATGATGTTCCAGAGATTAAGGAGCTTTTGAAAAAATGTGAAACTACAGAATGCCGAGCAATAGAAGACGGAGATATCACTTCTTCTCTTTCCGACCGTCCATCCATCAAAATTCAAGACGATGACTCACTTCTTCTACACCTGCCACTATCTACTTCTTTCAGCACTTCCAATAAAAAGGAACTGTTCACCGTTAAATCGGAAGCTCATCTAATTCTCGAAAACTTGGATATTGAGCAACCAGAAGACGGATACGTGTCATGGAGTGCAGAGTTCAAAGTGAAAGAGCTGAAAATCACAAAGTTCTCAAGCTCTAGAAACTTCCAAAAATTATCTTCAACAATAGAGTCGTGGATCAAAGAAAACAATATTTTCATCGAGGTAAGAGTCTAATCTACATATTTCTCCTTCAACTTTATATTTTCTTTTTTTGCAGAATCTCCTGAATTCGTATCTCCGTGGAAGTCTTCCAGTCCATCTCAGATCTCCACTCTCCTGGTCGCATCGTCTTCACGCTCGTCCCGATTTCTCGACACATTCTCTCCGATTCCACGTTCATCCACACTTTTCTCCACCACTTCTCGTCTAGATTCGCCCTTTCTATTTATCTGTATTCGTTGGTAAAACATCCTCTTAAATTGCTGATCTCCCATTCCTTCTGTGATCCTCAACATCAAACTGCAAACTGGTCAATTTTTCTGAATTTTTTAAAATAATAAACCTTTTTTCTTTGGTGCTGCCTACGGTATTGAAAGAGAAGGGTAATGTCATGAGTTCAATGTTATCAGAGCCTCGTTATAATCCTTTTTATGTTTTTGTCATTCTTTACATTCCTCTATTTAGAGTATTGACCAGCTGGACCTTCTGTAGACCTGAGGCCATATTCATTAACGCTTACCGTACTGTAAAGGAAAACAGCAATGGATCTATTAAGAGTACCGTAGAAAAACGGAAAAAATGACAAACAACTGGGACAATGCTCCTGTTGGTTTAACATTTTGGGACATGCTGTTACAAAAAGTTTGGACTGAAAAATTAAAATTGAAAAAAAAAATTTTAACGGATATTTGAATCCAAAATTTTTAGAGCATGTCCGGTAGTACTTTTCGCTTTTTTTTTTTTTTCAAAATTTCAGTCTAATCGGAGCATTCTTCTCTGTTTTTTGTCTTAGTTTTTCTGTTTTTCTACAGTACTCTGAATTTGGTTAAAAAAAAATAATTTTCGTCATCACCCAGAAAGCAGTAATGAACCGCTTAAAGTTCCATTAAGCCGGTAAATGTTCCGAAAATGTATTGTACCGTCCGGAAAACCATTTACTAATTTCAATTACCTTCCGGCAAAAAAATTATGAATACGGCCACTGGAGGGGTTGCAAATTGCAATGTGATATTTCGTATTCCCGAGTACGTGAGGTGCCGTAAAATGGGTCTCGCCACGATCGGTGTATGCATAATTGTAAATAATCTGCAGTACTTAGGATACTGTAGATTGTTTACATTTTTCGACATGCGTGAATTGGAAAAATCATGTTATTTTTACATAAATGACCCCTTAAGTATAAAATATAAGTTTTGAAAAACAAAAAAATAACAAAAATTAAGAAACATTTTAATTGAAAAATTCGAAAGCAAATATTCAAATCCACAAGTGTGCAAACACCGATCGTGTCAAGACCCATTTGACGACATCTCACGTACTCGGGAATACGTAATACATAAATTACCGTATTTCTCCGACCGAACCTTATATTGTGTTTTCAATCGACTTGCGACATGAGAACGCGAGACTCCGCCCACTTTTTTGAGGGCGATCACGCGAACACAGTGATATTTGAAGAGACGCAGACAGGTAGCGCACAAATAAGTGGGCGGAGTCTCGCGTTCTCATGTCGCAAGTCGATTGAAAACACAATAATACTTTTTCAATTGATTCATATTACACGCCTACCCAGTCGTCCAATGAGCCACCAAGTTCGTCGGATAATGAAATTATTTTTTCACTCGAACATGCACTTTTTTGAGAAATGCGAATCATTCATTATCTGATTATTCAGGATAACACCATCATTTTAATCCAAAAACGAGGCATTTTTGTCAGAAAATGACCGAGCCTTACAGGGTTTTAAAAATGCGTTAGGTAGAAACAATTTTGGACGGCTGGGGTGCCGTGTAATACAGAAATTAAAGAATTGAATAGTTTTTTCAGCTTCTCAAACAATTCTCAAGTTGGAGACCAACAGTTACCGAAAACACGATGAACGGGGTGATTTAGACAACGGTCCTAAAAAATGTTAACCTTGTTTTTTCCTTATGTAATTGTTTTTTAAAGGCGCTGTGGATATTGTTCATCCTTATTTGGGTTACTGTAGGTCGCCTCTTTGTTTGTTTCGACAATAAATATTATTGTTTTAAAATAGTTGTCACCTGGCGAGAGGCGCAAATTCAAAAAATAGGCTCCGCCTCCTCGCCGAAATATTCCTGCAATTCTGCGCGCGGCAATTTGCAATCGCAGTGCGCGCGATTTTTTGTCCAGTGCCTTTCAATTAAGGCTTCCATTCGGACCAATTTTCGTCCGTCCGGTCCGTCCGTCCGTCCGTCCGCGGTTCGTCCGGTTCGTCCGGTTCGTCCGCCACGCTCTATTTGGCTGGGAATTTTAATTTATGGCACTCTCTTTAAAAATTCTGACATTGAAAATGTAAGCGGTTGCAAATTTATGTAGAATTAGCTTTGCAAAAACAAATTTTTTAATTTTTTTCCGAATTTTTGATAGCAGAAACAAGACATTTCTGTTGATATTTTAAAGAAAAAAGAACAAAAACAGCTTTTGAAAACAAAATATAACAGAAACAAAAAGAAAAACTAACAAGAAAAAAAAACGGACGAAGCGGACCGACCTCGGACGAACCGGACGAACCGGACGAACCGCGGACGAGCGGACGAACAGCGGACGAAATTCGTCCGCTTTTTTTTCGTCCGAATGGAAGCCTTACTTTCAATTTCTCCCGGAAACCTTTATAAAATTGTTATTTTGAAGCGAATTTGGCAACTGTTGATTTAAATTGAGTTTTTAATTGTCTTCAACCGATATTTGTTAATAAATTAACGAAAATTCAAATGAGACCCTGATAAAACCGGGGAAGACAAAAGCGGGAGAAAAAATTATAAAACCGAGGAAGTTGCAAGACGGGGGCGCACTTTTTCCTGTATTTTCAACACTTCCAGTACAAAACATCGTGCAGCAGTTGCAAAAAAGGGCCGAGCGTATTTCCAGGTTTTGTCAGGGTCTCTTAAAAATGTAAAAACGTTCAAACAAATAACGAAAAAAAAAATACAACTTGATAATGGACATATTCAACACAGGAAAAAAACCGTTTTTCGTGGTTTTTTCTGAACGCAGAATAGAGGAAAAGACAAAAAACTACAGTAGTCAGAGGTTTTTTGACGTAAACAAATAGTCGTGTCGAGACCGGCCGACGAGACAGAAAATTGGCCTTTTTTTCAGTTGAAAGCGTAAAAACACGCACGGCGTGCTGGAGACTACGTTTTGAAAATTAATTTTGGAAATGAAATTTCGGAGGTCATCTCTCTCAAGTCTCTACGTCTCTAGTTTTGCATGCACTTAGCTGAACTTGGCAGAATATCACTTCAGAGACGCAGAAAAAATGCCACAGGGCGCGTTTGCCGTTACGTAGGTTCTAACACGCCGTGACACGCTTTTCAAAGTTTCACGGCTTGCTGGAGTCTACATAGGTTTTTAAAATTGTTTTTGGAAATGAAATTCGGGAAATCATCTCTCTCAAGTCTCTGCGTCTCTAGTTTTGCAAGCACTTTGCTAAACTTGGCAGAATGATACTATCGAGACGCAGATAAATGCGACAGAGCGCGTTTGCCTTTACGTAGGTTCGCCGTGAGTTCATGAGTAGCTGCTGAAACCAGAGTAATATAAAAATAAAAATTTTAAAAGTTTCTCTGCATAATTCATGAATTGATCTTTTTCCAGAATTCAAACATATTTCAAGCGTTTAAATTAAAAGTTACGCATGGTTATCTAACAACCCTAAAAACATGCGTTAAACTTTAAGAATGCATTGTCTTGCTGAGACTTTGAATTTCTGTGCAACCATTTCTAAAATTGATATTTATTTGTTTTCATCTTAACAAAAATAAAGACTTTTTCCCAAAATAAATGGTTCCTCGTGAATTTTGAATTCTATTAAACAAATTACTACTAAATCCTAAAATGGCGCTATCTAGGGCAATATATTAAAGTATCAACCAGTGAATCCAGCGCTTGTATCATTCGAACGCATAGTGTCCATGATTTCTTTGGCGCGATCCGCGTATCGTTTCGCCTTGTCCAAATCTTTTTGCACCCCATCTCCCAGTTTGAACATTCGTGAAACGTTGGCACAACTTTGTGGAATATCCAAATCACAAGCTCGGATAGCAAACTCCAGGCTCTTCTCCATGTTACGTGGCAATTCACCAAGCTCCGAACGATCGAGTTCCTGAAATAAGAGTACGGTAATGAAATAGAATTGCAACGTCATGTGAACAGTGTTATCAGAGCCAAGTTTTAATCCCTTGTTGCATGTTTTTGTCATTTTTCGCATTCCTCAAAGTGCTACAAGAGAAAGGAAAAGGGCCACGAGGGACGGTGTGTTTATTTGTAAATAATTAGTTACCGACGGAACGGGAAAATATTTTTCGGAAATTATTGGTACGATATCTATCTATCTAAATAAATAATTACCTTAGCTTCTCCGGTGGCAGTTGTCTTGAATTTTTCCTTATTCCCCATGTACCAAGTGCTGAGAAGCCAACACGCCTCACCGTCTTCCAACTCGCAAGCTCTTCTCATATATTGCTCGGCTTTCTTCGAATCCGCCATCCGATCTTTTTCTCCATTCCAATAAACCAGTGACAAATATCGACATCCTTGTGGAATATTCGCATCACAAGCTATTGTCATCGGTCTGATCATCTTTGAGAGACTGGCTTCGCCAGTTTTTCCAGCCAACATGTACATACCGTACTTGAAGCAAGACTTTGGATAACTATTTTCATCGCAGTTCTTCTTAAAAATTGAGAGCGCCGCAGAGAAGTTTTGCTGTAGAGCCTCCATGTACTCTCCGAGAAGTTGACAAGATTCCGGCCGTTTTTCCTGAATAATTTCTGTTTTCGAAGACTAATTTTGCATTAAATTAACCTCGTAGCATCCGAATCTGTACTCGATTCCAATGTTTTTAACGTATTCCGCTCTTTCAGCCTGCTCCTTCGCCGCTTCTTCGCTAATCTTTCCCGACATCTGAAACTTCGTATATGAAAATTGCTGGTTTCATGATGAGCAGTATAAAAATACGAAATCGTTCAATAAGCTCAAGAAATATGAAATATTTCTCTTCACAATTCATTAAAGGTTTTGTGTGACAATAGAATAATCTCAGGAAAATAGAGAGGGAAAAGGCAGGGCCATGAAAAATGTTCACGATTAAATGGGAGGGCGATGGGGAGCCAGAGAGTAACGTACATCAAGCCTTACCGGTAGAGTTGGACATATTAGCTGACGAAACTGTTGTCGTTATTTCTCTTCTGGATGAATAGACTATTTTCATGGAAGTTATAACACTTCAACTTGGATATTCCGTAAACTGATTGGGTGGAAGGTGTTTTAATGAGAATATAGTGGGTGGTTGGCGATTCGGGAAAACGGTGTTGATGAAAAAACGGGGAGATGAGCGAAATTGGGGGACAAAAAATACAAACAAGCCTAATTAAATAAATTAATTTTTTTGCTGTTCCAGTAGTTTAGTGAAGAATAGTTGATAAGGCAAAGGTGAAACGATAATGATTATTCATCCTGAAAATACATGTCTGAAATTCTGAAAATAATAATTGAAACCTTACAAGTGAATTGAAGATGAAGTTGATGGCGGCCTCTTCGTTCTTCTCGCAGGCGAAATAAGCTTCAACGACCAGAGCTTCTGGAGCATTGACGACAATTGCCTTTATTCTCTCAATGGCAGCAGCTTCTTCTGGGCTGAGACGGATGACGTGACGGCGCGGAGCGTTCGGTTCGGCACCACCTTCTTGACCTTGCGCGCCAGCGCTAGGCTGTCCATTCAAAATATCCATGAAAGCTTGCTGGTTGTTCTGAATAGTTTGCACAAGTCTCGGGTTGACAGTGGCGAGCTGTTGAAGAACAGCGGCGAGCATCTCTGGATTCTGCTGGATCATTCCACGGATCTCATTGAGCTGTGGCATATTGGCGAGCATGTTCAAATCCTCGTTAGCTTCGTCGTCATTGTTATCGGCAGCTGGTGCATCAAGTCCTAGTCCAACCTCTTCGGCAATGTCTTCCGGAATTCCGTTGAGAAGAAACTCGACGGCGCGGTCAGCGTTCCAGAAGGCAGCACGACAAGCGGCAAGAGCCAGTTCGCGGTCGTATCCCATTCCGGTAATAGCTGAGATCGTAGACTCCTGTTCGGCACTAAGAGCTTCTGCGGCTGGAGGAACAGCGGCCGGCGCTGGTTCGGCAGCTGGGGCTGGAGCTGGAGCTGGAGATGGTTCAGCAACTGGCGCCGAAGCAGCGGGTGATGGAGTTGGCTCGGCTGCAGGTGAAGCGGTTTTCTTCTGCAAAATTTTTGATAATTTCTGATTAGAAACATCTTCTGAATTACCTTGGATAGCATCACAACGACAAACTTGCTGGCTTCAAATCCAATATCTCCAACTTTGGCAGTATCATCCAATATCTTTCCGTTATAAATAAGTTTCTGAAGGTCTGCGGCATAATCACTTCCTTTCTCTTCAAACACCTTCGTTTTTACGTCAGCAATCTGAAAAAATTGAAAATATGGAAAACTGATTCGGTTATTCATGCATTGTAAAAATAACTGTTATAATGGATCCGTGGTGGAGTGACACTGGATCAGCCCCCTCAGCGCAATGGAAATGGCGTCTCCTAGCGGATGGTCCAAGGATTTCTGCGGATGGTCTATCGTCCAAAAAAGCGTTTTAGAATAGCTGACAAACGATAAATTAGCTTATCTCAGCAATTAGAAACTGTTTAAAAAATACAGAATTGGGAAATTTTGAAAACTGACCGAGATGTGATTTTGCGCACCCCCCTCGCGAGAAGATGGTCTATGGTAAAAATGCTGTTTGCTGAGGGGGCTGACACTGGATTTTACGTTTCTATTCGAAAAAAAACCTTTAAAACTCTAATAGAGCGGCAAGCCCTTCTATTGTTTCATTTCATCACAAATGCCGGGTATTTAGAGGTTTACACACCAAACTCGGCAAAACACTTTCTAACCAAGCAGGCATGAGACGATCGAAGTTTGGTGTGCAAACCTCTAATTACGCGGCAGTTGCGATGAAATGAAACAATAGAAGGGCATGCCGTTGTATTAGACTTTTTGCCTCCCAGTATCACGTGAAATGTCACTCCGTTACGAACACACATCATAGCGAATATTTTAATTTTTTTCATTGAACGTCAAAAAAAAATAAAAAATATCCTTGTTTTGCAACGTTATTTCGTAATATTCGGAAGTTTTTCTACCGAGAAATTCTAATTTCACAAATATTTAGCATTGGAAAAATTGAGAATCAGTTTTAATTTTAACGTGCAATGAAAACGGCAAAAAATTGTTTTTTGCAATGTCCGATTGCGAAACAAACAATTACCGTTTGATCCTCGTTCAACTCTAAAGTGAAGTTCTGCTGTGTAAGAGTTCTAAACTGCACGGACACTGGCATTTTGACACTTTGAACTGGAAAAAAGACAAATAATAATAATAACCATGGCAACAAAAGATGATAACCGTAAAATGAAAGAAATAAACTGTATATGATTTTAGTGAGAAAAAACAAATTAGGAACCGATCAATGAAATAAAACCGAGCATGTGTTGAAAAATAGTCGAAAAATCAAGAAAAAAAACAAGAAAACAGACAACAGAAGTCCGGAATGGCTGACTGGTGTCCCAGTTGAAAAACACTTGGCGTTCTGCCAGTTTAAAGGCGCATATGATTTGAACGCGGTGCGTGTCGAGACCCGTCACAATTGTCATTGTGTGGATTTACGGCATCAGTGAAACTAATTTTTTTCTTTTTTTCATTATTTTTCTTCGATATTTTTCAAGATTTTGTTTCATTTACAATTCTTTTTGTTTTTAGAGTATGGCTGCCGCTCACAAGAACCTTTTAGCAGTTTGGGCTAAAGAGCCGAAGGATGTTGCTGCAGTCGAAAAGGCTCTTAACGATTTGACGGTTTGTATTCATTATTTTATGGGGTTATTCATAAAATAAAAATAAAAAAAACGAATAGTTTGCAACTTTTTGCTTTATTGATATATAACGGATTCCTGGCAGAGTGACAATTTTTTCACGTTTTTATTTGAAAAAATGAAGAAATAACGTATGTATTTGAAAAAAAAAATTTTCAAATACTCTGAAGTAAGTATTTGAAAAAATGAAGAAATAACGGAAGAAATGAATAGATTTTTCGTCTCCCAATTTCACGTTAAATATCACTCCGTCACGAATCGATTATATATAATAAGTTCGCGACAGAGTAACATTTCACGGGTTGGAAACGTTGGGAAATTATGTCAAAAATACTTGCAGAAATGTTAAATAATAAAAACATAACGCATTTATTATTAACAATTGTTTGTCCTTTTTTCCAGTTCTCGTATTTTTTTTTTTGAAAATTTGTTGAAGATTTAAATTCGGCGCTATGCGGGTTGGGGGGGGGGGCCACCCAAAATTTTTTTTTTTCAAAAATTTTTTTTTCACTTTTTTTGTTGTTCACGTATTGAATATGCGTTTCTGGGCATTTATCGATGCACGGAAAGCAGCGGCAACGCGCCGGAAGCATGTGTGACACTTTTCAAAAGGGCGACCGGAGGGAGCTGGGCGGAAGCATGCTTTGCGGGAGGATTTTTTGTGATTAAAAGTCTAAAGGTGAGCCCAAAAAGATAAGAAAAGGTTACTGGGAGCCGTTTAAACACTCAAAAGGATCAAAGCAAGCTTCCGCCCAGCTCCCTCCGGTCGCATATTTGAAAAGTATCACACATGCTTCCGGCGCGTTGCCGCTGAACTTTCCGGACAAAAAATCAATACAGAATGAGATTAATATATGAAACAAATCAAAAGCGATGCTAAACCGCAACACAAAAACGGAAAAAAAAAATTTTTTTGGGTGGCCCCCCCAACCCGCATAGCGCCTTAAATTCAATATATTTTTTTCAAAGTTTTTTGAGCATTTCCGGAAGTATACTTGACAACATTTCCTAAAGTTTCAGATCAATAATAGAATTCTCCGACATTTCTAGGTGTACCCCACTCTTGTTTTCTGTATTTTATCGCAATAAATAAAGCAAAAACTTGCAAACAATGTTTTTACTATATATGAACAGCCTAATAAATGACGAAAGTTGTAAAAATTATATTTTAGACTGCTCTCGGTAGCGCTTCCAGTGGCTTAGATGAGAAGCAAGCGGCCCTTGCATCAAAGTGAGAATCGCCAAATTCAATTAGAAACTATATTTAATCTTCCAGGGACGTTTACGAGATCTCAGTGCTTTTGGCGATTGTGAAAAATGATTTTGACTCGTTCGATGACTACATCAATCAAGTGAACACATATTATACGATGGTCCCACAGAACTCTGAGAACAAACACTTGATGACCGGTCTTCAACTGATGTTCCTTCTCGCTTTCAACAGACTTTCCGATTTCCACATGCTTCTCGAGCAGGTTCCACAACGTGAACAAACGTCGAATGCTTACATCTCGACGCCAGTGCGAATCGAGCAGAGTTTGATGGAAGGCGCCTACAATAAGGTTGTGCTCACCGAGAAGAACATTCCGAGTCCGTTCTATTCGGTCTTCATCCGCATTATGCTTGACACGATACGCCGCGAAATTGCCTCGTCGATCGAGAAATCGTTCAAATCTCTGACGGCAAAGGACGCAACTGTTATGCTTCTTTTTGATAACGATCAGAAGATGCTGAAGTATGCCCAAGATGTGAGTCATCAACTTTCGTTTGGTTGAAAATAGTATTATTTATCATTGTGTGTTCAGAGAAAGTGGCGTCTAGATGGAAACCGTTTTGTGTTCGAGGTGGAGGCAGCTCAAGATAAGCCGGTTAATTTGGATACCGTGCGAATCGCTACTCAGACGCTCTTCTACGCAAAACAACTCGAGCAAATCGTCTAACCGGTTTCTTTCCCGAATCCAATGTATTTGTAAACTGATCCATTTATTTATTTCTTCTTCTTCACGGATCTGAACAGATTGAATGAACACATCCATCTTCGTTTTTCTACAACTGGTACCGTTTTGACACATTTTTTAGATTTCGACCGGATATTTTCCGGTTATAGCATTACAGGTTTTCAGTCAAAGGATTTTAATAATAATTTGTATAATCTACTTCTAACTAAAGCGGTTAAAAGTCAAATTTCTGCATTTTTCTAGAAACGCTGGTCGGATTGGGAGAAAATTAGTTGTTTTGCTTTATTAAATATGGGCTTATTCCGAGTACTGTAGAAAATCGGGAAAAAGATAAACTCGAATAATGCTCCGATTGGAGTGAAAATTTGGAAGATATTGTCAAAATTACTCCCGCTCCTGCTCTAAAAATTTTGGACTGAAATGTTGAATTTGAAAAAAAAACTCAGAAAATTTTTTAATTCGGTATTTGGGCTTATTACAGAATAGGCCCTCACATGTTTCAAAATAGGTACGCATTGGACTCGCTATAGTATGGCCGCCACCCACAGTTCGCACATGGGTGTCTACTCTGAAATTATCACCCACAAATCACCCACAGTTCGCACATGGGTGTCTACTCTGAAATTGAGCTTGTGGGTGCATATTCTATAGCCCGTTGGTGTGGTTGCACAAATTGGAGTGCAACGGTGGCTATTCTGAAAGATTCCCTAGGAAAACAGTATAGGCAGCCATTACCACTGAGTGGGTGCTTTAACAGTAATAGTAGATTCCATTAAGAGCACCCATATGTTTCAAAATAGGCACCCACGGAAAATCCCATTTTTCAGTTATGTGGGTGCCTATACTATAGCGTGGGTTCTTATGGACCTATTCATTTGAATTAAAATGAATTTTTATGTCACATTTATTCAATGCATTACATCATATTAATTAATTAATCTGAATTTTTCTGAACCATTGAGTTTGAGTCTTTGTGCAAATCGCGCCTAGCCATCCTGGTCAAATAAGTGAACTTATTAACAAACAAATGCATGCGCCTTTAAACAGTTTACAAGTTTACACAAAAATGATTACAATTTATGAATTTTTTGACCAGGATGGATAGGCGCGATTTGCAGAAAAACTCAAACTCAATGGTTCAGAAAAATTCAGATTAATTAATTAATATGATGTAATGCATTGAATAAATGTGACATAAAAATTCATTTTAATTCAAATGAATAGGTCCATTATATTGTAGTGGGTGGCTATACTGGAATTTTCCCATTTCAATACAAAAATTTTTTGAACATGCCCGGGAGATTTTCTGGGATTATTTTCCAAAATTTCAGTCTAATGATCTCTAGTCGTTTGTCATTTTTTCCGACTTTCTACAGTACTCTGAATAGGTCCATTAAAATGAAAATCTCAGGAAAACATTTTCGACCACATGCGGGAGTAATTTAATCACTATTACCAAAGTTTGCATGTCTTGTATTTAGTTTCAATAAACCTTCAGTAGGAAAATGTCGTTTTAAGTATTAAAAAAATTAGAAAAAGTGCAAAATGAGTACTGCGCTTCTTTTCTCGTTGAACAACTTCAGTCGTTTTCATTTAAAGTAAAAATCTTATTTTCACGGTTTTCTGGAATGAACAGAGACATCTATCAATATGATATACGAAAAAAGATGAAAAGAATGGTGAGAAATACAGCGAGACAGAAGTACATAGAGTCAATTTTCTTTGAAACATTATATACAGCTAGAGCGAGAAGGAAAGGAAGAAAACTAATGAAGAATTTAGTATCGCAGCGAAAACATTCTGAGGATGAGATAAAGCGCGCCAAATGTATAAAAAGTTGGCTTCTTTCCCGTATTTCGTTTGTGTTAATTTACCAGACGACGCATCGTTTATTCGGGTTCATTGGCGATCCAGCCGGGCATTTGAATGCCTCCGCGAACTCTGGCTGGTTGGAAAGCACAGTGTTTACTCTGAAAGATTGAAGTTATTTATTTATTTTCTACTTTTTCAATATAAAGTTTTACTTACCTTGCGGTTTCTGGAGAATGAGGATCAGTGAGAAGGAGAAGAGTCTTCGTCTCTGGCGTTTTCGCTCCACACCAAACTTGGGCGTATCCGACGAAGAAGAGCTGCTCATTGGAAAGGGATTCGAATTGTGGAATTCTCGGTTCTTGTCCTCCATTCTTCTCTAGGAACGACTTGTACGCTTTGAATGCCTGTTTCACTCCTCCGTTATCAGCAATGTTTTCGCCTTGCGTCAACTTTCCGTTGATTCGAAGATCAGTGCCCTTCAGCGGAACGTCAGCGTACTGTTCGATGATGCACTGAGCACGTTCTGTGAACTTGGCTGACGTCGTGTTGTCCCACCAATCGCGAAGGTTTCCGACGTTGTCAAACTGACGTCCTGTATCATCGAATCCATGGGTGATTTCGTGGCCAATAACAGCTCCGATTCCTCCGTAATTGAGAGCCTTCGGGAAGCGAGCATCGAAGAAGGGTTGTTGAAGAATTCCAGCTGGGAAAGCAATCGCATTTCTTGTTGGCGAGTAGAAGGCGTTCACGACAGCGGCGCTGGAGATGAATTCGTGACGGTTGACCGGCTCGAGAAGACGGCGATAGTAGAAATTATTGCGCCATTGAATGCTCTTTTCTACGAGTTGACTGAAAGTATCTTCTGGCGATCCATCGAATCCCTTGTACCAGTCATCGAGTTTCTCGTCGTTGAGAATGAAGTCTGGATATCCAATCTGCTTCAACATCTCATTTCCCTTCACCAATGCAAACTTCTTCGTCTCCGCGTCCATCCAATCGTTGGCATGCATCATGTTTCGGAATGCCTCTTGCAAATCAGAGATCATATCGAGTGTCGTGTTCTTTGCGTTCCCATCGAAGTACTTGCGGACGTACATGGATCCTGAAAAAGTAGTAAATTTGAAGTTAACACGAATTCTGTTGTTGAATAATTTACCTGAAGCATAACTGAGCTTTCCTCCAGCACTGCTCACGCAATCCTTCCAGCGTGGCTGACGTTGTTTGCGGCCATACATTTGGAAGGCAAACTCCTGTTGCAAGTCTTCATACTTCTTTCCGATTTCCTGACTCCATGATCCGGCCCAGCGGAGGAGAATGTAGTTGGTGACGATTCGTGGATCAGTGTCCTGGAGGAGCTCGTTCATCTTCTCAAAGTACTCAATCTCTGAGATGATGATGGTTGGGTTGGATTTGAGATACGAGTGAACGAGGTATGGAGTAGTAGAAATGGTCAGCTTTTTCCAGTCGATCTAGAAACACAAAATTATGAGTACCCATCAAAAATTTTCGAACTCACAATTGGCATGTACTTTTTAAGATCCTCAAATTGTCTGACATTGTACAATTTGGTGTAGTTTCGACGGTTTTCCTCGGCAACCAGAATAGCTGCCCACTTCTTTTCGAACGCGATGATCTCATCGACATCACTCTCGATCTTTGTCTCGTTGACAGTCAATCCGGCGTCCTGAGTGTAGTATCTGATCTTTCCGATTGTGTACTTTCTATAAGCCTTCATCTGCTTCTCGTACTTTTTGTCATCAAGATAGTAGTCACGAGTAGAATATCCGAGTCCAAGACTTCCTTGATCAAAGCTCAAAAGTCTACGTGAAACATTGCGCGAATCCTCGGCTGGTCCGTAGTCGAAGAACACGGAAACATCGCGAGATTGAATTGTGTTGGAGAGCAGTTTGGTGAGATCGAAAGAGTTCTCGCGCCACAATTCATTGTGAACCATTGGCCAGTATCCGTACGTCTTGATCTTATCGAGAAGATCACGAGCTCCAACTGCATTATGCGTTTCAGTGTCCATACAGCTACGGTAGATTTGTTTGACAAGACCGATCGACTTAGATGTTGGCGTCACCGAGTTGTCTTCGTAGAGCTTTTTCATCTCGGCAAGCACTTTTTCTCGAGTAGCAGTGAATTGCGAATAGGAGGTCAAGTCATCTGGAATGGGGTGAGAGTCAACCCAGGCGCGACAAGCGTACTCGAAGAAGTCGTCACATGGATCTAGAGTCAAATTAAGACTCTTCTGGAGAAGTCTGGATGCCTCCTGGTAGCCCTCCGAGTCTCCAACAGTGTACGTCTGCTTTTCTTCGGTCACAGCCTCTGCAGTGGTGGCTTCTGTGGAAGTCTCCGTGGCTGTTGTAGTCGTCTTGTTGGCGTCATCGTTGACAAAGGGCACTCGAGGAAGTGCGGACACCGTACCGCCCAGGAGTACGGCATAAAGTGTGATTAAAAGCACAACTCGAGGGTCCATAATCACCTGGAAATGGAGTAGAATTAGAAATGAAACAAAATGAGAAATGATGACAGAAAGAAAACGTCATGAGAAATTGATGAGGGCAGTAAGATAAAGAAAGGGCAGTAAAAAGAAAAAACTTGTTTCCTTACAAATATCAATCTTACTGAAACAAGAGAAGAATGAGAAATGAGAAATATCGTGAGCCTATGATTCATTTTTCGGTAAACTAAATAAATAAAAACTTAAGATGAAGAGATTAGCCGAGAAAAAAACTGTGTAAGACTTTATCAGCGGCTAAATGATAGCCACATGATAACCGACGAAATAGCGTGCGAGAAAGAGATATGCAGACATCGGATCGTTAAATGGACCGTCCTAGAGAAGGGGTTTTGATAACTGATCAAATCGACTGGCTAGCAAAAGAGACTGACTGTCCGAATCGCCAACCGTCATGGACGCATTTATCGCCGAACAGGGGTAGGCGGCGTCTTGCCTCTGCCCCTCCTTTGCCCGAGATGAACAGGACTGGGCGACGAGCAAATATTTGGTGTGCGTGTTTTGACCCGTTTTGGAGAGTTTTGGAAGGAGCAGCGAGAGGGAAGTCCACGAAAAATCGGCTTTTTGGAGCAATGGGCGGAGAGTGCATGGAAAGCAAACGGTCTGGAATAGAATGGAAGAAAAGAGCAGTTAGAGGAGACAGTTCAACAATTTTTCATCGGCAATTAAATAACAGTCCTATTTAGAATTCTCAAGTTGCCTGAATAAAAACTGTAATGAAAAAGAAGAAAGTGACCAGAGTTGGAAATAAAAAAATTTCGTTTTTTAGGCCCCAAGTGGCGAAAAAGTGTTGAAAAAATGAGTATTCCGCGGCTAGAACAAGTTCAAAGACTGAGGTCAAAATTCCGGTGACAAGTGCAAAGAAATATTATTATGCCTTTTCGCCGTATTGTTCTCAGCTGCAGGCGCGAATTGGCAAATATTTGAAAGCGGATTGCCTCTTGAACGACAAGATACATACAAGGACATTATGGAGCCATGGAAAGAACAAAGTTCAGAAAGTCTAAAACATACATTTTCGTGTTTTGAGAAGAGTTTTTCAAATTTCGAATGTATTCAAATGATAAAAGGTAGGATGGTGTTAAAGGGGGTGCCAACTTTCTGGGGAAAGTGGCTTAAAATATACTCTTGGATGGGGGATTTACGAATATCAAATCGAAATCGAACGAAAAAATTTTTCTGATTTTTGGCGAATTTTACAAAAAAAAATAGAAGACCACGGGGAGTACACGACTTGGCGCGAAATTCAAACGCCATTTTTCTTTTTCATCATTGTTCTCCCGTGTTTTTCCAATATTTTTGCATTAATCTTTGGGAAATATATTACAAACATCATTTCGTGTTTTAAAATATCAAATTAACGCGTGTTGATCACAAAAGTAACGATAAAACAAATTCGGAACAAAAATTCTCATACCTTCCCTTTTTGTCCCTTTTCCTGCTCAATTCCGCATTAAGTTCACTCTTTTATCTGTAACGTTTATATTTGAACAATAAATGTTCACAAGAAATTATTTAAAACGATGAATCGAACGAAAGGCGAATATCGATTTTTCGATTTTCATGACTAAACTGTATTTTCGCGATTATCTAAAATTATAATAAGCGATTAGAGCATGTTTATCGAAAATCGATCATAAAAACGAGGAAAATTGCACGAAAAATAAATACTTCTGGTGAAAATGGATGTTTCTAGAAGCCGCGGCCGCTGGTTTTCTAGTCCACGGCCACGATTTTCGTGTTTTCCTCGTGGTCTTCTATTTTTTTTTGTAAAAATCATAAAAAATCAGATAATTTTTTTCGTGCGATTTCGATGTGATATTCGTAAATCCCCCACTCAAGAGTATATTTTAAGCCACTTTCCCCACAAAGTTGGCACCCCCTTTAAATAGCAAATTTTAAGATGTTTTATTCCGGAAAAATAATGTTTCTAAAAATACAGACAGAACAGACAAGAACTCTGACAATGGAACATTTCAGACGGTTTGAAACATGAAAAGATTTATTTAACAAAAGAGTTGACAATATTCAAAGTTCGCGTCTATTGACTATTGTACTTTTTTTAAAAAACATTTTTACGTCTTATTTATATTCTTGAAATCAAAATTTCTGGAAAACGCTGGTTTTAATATGCGCGTGTTTGTTTGCCTCGGGTTGTGTCTTACGTCAATGCAAATAAAAAATAAATGGAAAAAAGTAGGGAAAAAAATAGCATCTGGAACCTATAATTTAGTGGGTGGAGGGAAAAAAAAGAAAAATTCAAGGCGAAGAAGCCGGAAGTAAAATCAAAATGGTTCGTGATGTTTCCTGAAGAGTTCAAAAAGTCAGCTTCAATTCCTTCCCTCATCCATGTTTTGCGTATCATGTTGGTTAAAATGCTCAGGCAACTCGTTTCTTGTCTAAACAAAAACTCAGAATTTACGCTCTGGAACTGGACTGCATGTGCCAGAAAATCTAGAACTTGTTAGAAAATATAATTCTGCGCTAAAAATGGAGCTGTACAGGAAAAAAAAACCTTGAATTGAACTCAATGACCTACCATGTACAGCTGTTTTTGTCAGTACAGCTTCATTTCAATTTGGCACTCCGGAACTGTTCTGGCCCAGAAAATCTAGAACTTGTTAAAAATTGTAATTTTGCATTAATCATTTAGGTGTCAAATTGAACCCCTACTGATTTTTTCCATTTGCACCAAAGTGGCAATCGGTTTCCGTATTACTGCGTCGCGAAAACCAGTCAGAGCAGGGGGCAACTCGGCTGTGGTCTCGCCGCGAAAATTGGGGGTCACAGCAGCATCTTTTTTCCCTATTTCTAGCTTGAATGTTTTAGGAATGTTGGTTTTGCACCATTGGAATTTGTTCAGTCATATTTACCAAACAACCGCCATGGCCCAGTCTGCCCCACCAGGATAGGGTTGGCAATGGGTAGGTGGGGAGGCTTAAAATTGGATATCTGCCACTAGTGCAAAAAGAGTGGGGCTCCCCATTGCCAACCCTACACCAGGAGATATAGCCACCCAGCCGAACGCGAAGATCGTCTTTAACGCGCCGTACGACGACAAGCACATGTACCACATCAAGGTGATCAACTCGTCCGCTCGCCTTATCGGATACGGAATCAAGACGACGAAGCGTCTCGGAGTACCTAACCGACTACCCAATAGCCCCCCGCCGTAGAAACTTTTTTGTTAACCTCACGCTCTCTTCATTCAAACTATGACCACTGATAACCGAACGTTTACGCAAAATTTATCCTCTCTTTTATCCCAAAATATGCTATTTTCACGTGTACTATATACAGTCCGTTCCATAAGTATAGCGCCCCCTTCGAAGTAGTCTGTCTTGGCACTCCCGGGCAAAACTGCAACATGGGACATAAAAAAATGCATTCAGCATGCAAAACTACCCCGAAAATATCCGTTTTGTGATATTGTGCCTGAAGACATCCATGAAGCAGATAGATGTATGAAAAAATGGCTCCTGCAACCGTAACATAAGTATAGCGCCCCCCCTCGGAAATTCCTTAAAAATCCCTATTAATGAGGAAATCTGTGCCTGGATTTTTTCAATTTTATGCTTTATGCGCTTTTAAATAACATGTGGTTATAGTTAGGGACCGCAACGAATTTGAAAAACCTCAAAATCTCGGGAAACCGTTGGTTTCATCGTGTTCTACGCCTCAATATTAGTACATTCCCAAATTTTCTCATCAAAATTCCTGCTAGTTCTCGAGTTTCAGACGTTTAAAGTCGCGATTTCGAAGTACTGATTTTCTCTTGGCTGTGGGGGTGGAGCTTGTTTGCGGCCGCGCGGCGCGCATTTTCTGGTGGCCCCTGCAGAAGATTGCATGGCATTAATCCGTTGAAAATAGTAATTTTTGTCGGCTAAGCAGATAAATAGTGAATAGCAAATTTAAAAATATTTTTTCCAATTATGAAATTGCCAACATTTTCGTAAATCTGTCCATTAACGAAAGAAATATGTGAGATCCATTGAAAAATCTAAAAAATATTGGATTTGAAGGATTGCTGGATTTTATTAATAATTAAAAAAATGGTGCCTTTTTCAAAAATTTTCTCTATAAAAATATGTACTTTTCAAGAAAAAAAACCTTGAAAAAAAAATTATTATTCGACAAAACTCGAACCTGCGGCATCAAAATCACCATCCCGGCGCTCTACCACTGCGCCACCACGCCACATTTTAAGAGCTCACTCGAATCCGTATACAAATGCGCGTCTGCCTAGACTATAAATACACTCCACCACAATGCTGGTTTGTAATAGAAATTCCAAAAAAGAGGTGATTTTGAGTTTTCGACACGATTTTCTGCCCCTTTACAGTCTCTACTGTAAAAAGTGTTAATGTGGATTTGATAGTAAATTTAACGTAGAATACGATTATCCAATAAAAACAAGCGTGTTCGACTGGAAAAAGAGTGAAAACCGCAAAAAACCATGTTTTTCCCAAAACAGGTCGCTTTCTATCTTCACTTTTTGTGCTTTAAAGTTATCCGATTGATCTAAAAATTGTTTTAGAAAATATCAGAGAGTTAATAAACATATTTAAAAAATAAAAAATGGGGGTCATCGCTGAAAAATTTACGCAATTTTTCATGCAAGTTTGAAGGCGTGCAGAAAAATTTCTCAGCACGATGGAGAAAAATGAGCTTTAAAATTAAATTCTACGTATCAAAATGTACCGGAATCACAAGAAAAATGATGCGTGTTCGACCTACAACCTTTCGAAAATCTCTATTTTCCGAAAGTGATTTCACTTTTTTGCGATTTTCAGCTTCAAAAACTCATTTTAAATAAAATCAGATGTCACCAATCGACTCCTTGGGGTTGATTACGTATAGAAATGTTTTAACATATAAGGATATGCCGTTAGTATTGGTGCAGTTGAGTCGCAAAGTGCCAAAATCAAACCCAAGAGAAAAAATGAGCGACTCCGCCCCCCTCCTTTTGCGGTCCCTAGTTATAGTTCTCCTATTTTTGTCTATATTGTGAATAATTCAACCATGTTTCGTGGAAAACACTTTTCTGGCGCCGAACAACTCCAATCTGACGCCTGCAAAACAGCCGGGAGGTCAATTTGAGTAATTACACAACACTCGAAGTGTTCAAAGAAGTGAATCAACAATTTTATTCCGAATCCGAGCCGTTATAAGCAGTCTACGAAGTCTGGAGCACCACCAAAGAGACAAGGTGAAACATCATACGACATGCTTCGAACTCAATAAAGACTTGCATTGCTATGAAACGAGAGCTGAACCACGATGCTTTCAAACAGAGCGTCTAGAGAACCAATGACATGGATCCAAACCCTGTCCAGTAAGTTATGAAGCCCGCTCCACGTCTCACCGATCCTTTCAAGGTCCGTGATTTTGAGTTCACGCATAAAAGTTTTTCTAAAAACTTGAATGAGGTAAATGTTGCTAGCTAGTTGCTACAAAACTCGATTCAGGAACTTAGATAATCTTTTCTAGGGTTAAAAGCTTAAATGGAGACGGTTCGGATTGTAACAGTACCTATGTTCATTATGCCTGATAAAAGGAGTATTTTCACTTGCTGGATAGTTGGACCTAACGTTTGTCTCCATTCGGATGATCTTTTCCGAGTATGAGGAAGTCATCGAGAACCACCTATTACTATTCCGACGTGTTTTCAACCGGTATTGTTTTGTTTTTCAGCGAAAAATTCTGCAATCCATGTGAGTATCTAGACTTTGGACTGGTTTAAATGTAAAAATGTCGATTTGTTTCTATGTTCTGGGTGTGCACACGTCTTGAATCTTATGGAGAACATCTGAGGAAAGCTTGTGCAAAGATTTTCTGCCCAGAGTAGGCAATAAAACTTTGTCAATGTTATGAAAACTGGACCTTTGTACGAGTGGAAGAAAAAAGAGCATGAATTCGTGAACAAGATCATCCAGTACATTCCAAAGCCTATTAATTGTAAGCCAAATTGCGTTTACAATTTGGTCACGTCTAATGAACGTCAATAAAGTATTAATTTTATTATAAATCTTGATTTTTTGGAAATTTCCGAGGGGGGCGCTATACTTATGTTACGGTTGCAGGAGCCATTTTTTCATACATCTGGCTGCTTCATGGATGTCTTCAGGTACTTTTGCATGCTGAATCCGTTTTTTTTAGGTTTCATGTTGCAATTTTGCCCGGGCGTGCCAAGGCAGAATACTTCGAGGGGGCGCTATACTTATGGAACGGACTATATAACCACATATCCTTACATATTCCTTTATTCTTTCTATTCCGTTTCCGAATTTTTTTCTATACCTTTACTCTGTTTTTCACGTACCACAATGGGCGTATTCACATAAATAAATAAATAAAAAAGAAAACATGAAGCGTCTCGGAGTTGACCCACCATGTGGAGTGCTCGAACCCAAGGAGGCCGTCCTTAGGCCAGGAGGACACCAACAACGACCGTATCACCGTCGACTGGACCAACACCCCGGATGGAGTCGCCAAGCAGTTCCGTCGCGAGTTGTTTCAGGGAAACTGTTTGGCCCGCCGCAAGAATCTTCCAATTGAGTAAAACCCATAGCTTTTGCTTTTCTAATGCTCTCTTTGAACAATAATTTATATGTTTAAACGCCAGATTTTGTCTATTTTTGAAGATCTATTTTTGGTTTTTCTGACAAATTTTTCTTTGAAAAATAAGGCGGTAGCCTTTAATTGTCCGGCATCCAATCCGGTGGTTCAAAAAAGAAGTCGGCATGCCGGGGCAAATAAAGCAAGTTTGACACTTATCGTGTTCGTGAATATTAATATAAAGAACCACAAAAACTTGGAAAAAAACGTCTTCCAAAACGGAAAAGAAACGAGAATTAGTGTATTCCACGCAGTGCAACAGAAAAGTTTAACTCTTGTTCCGTTAAAGTACCGTAGCCAAATTTTCATTTTGACTTTCCGGAATTTTCAAGAAATGTTCCTAACTTTTTTGAAACACCAAAACAAACACATACACAAATGTTCTATATATTTAGCGAAAGAAGAAGAAAAAAAAAACGAAGAAATATGTCAAAAAATGATGAGCTGCGAAAACAAAGCCACTTGTCGTAAATCTCGAGAAAGTATCAGAAAAGGCTTTGTTTCTTCGCTCGTTTGTCCGCACAGTGTCAATAATAATTGTCGAGACTCGCGAGAGCCCAAATTGGCTCTAATTTCGACGGAGATGATGGCAATCAGATTCTTCTAAATCGGTGAATATTTATTTCAATACGATCATCGATTATAAAAAAGGATCAGCACATATTTATATTTACACGAAAAATTGAACAAATGAATTATTAAAGGAAGAAAAAAAGGTGATAAATATGATAAATATAATACGGCGACGTAACAACAAAATGAAAAGGTAGTGGGGAAAAAGAAAGAAAAAATAAATAATTTAAACAGAAGAATTATAATTTTTTGTTTCGTTGCAAAGTGGCAGTTATTTCACAGAGATCACAGGTGAGGATAGAGGTGAATGAAATGAAGAGATCTCTAGAACCACGCATGATACGTCGGCGGCATTCTCGCCAAATTGTCCGAATCTTTGGCTCGACTGATCAGCGAAACACAGTCGTCTTTTTTCAGCTTCGCATCCGGACTGTTCGTGCTTTTCAACTTGTACGAAACGTTGTTCACATAGCAATTGGCAGCCTGGCACACGTAAACCTAAAACAAGTTCCACTTGACCATTTCTAACGCACTTTCATTATAGGAAGTGCCAAATTTTCGAGAGAGCTGCTTTGAAATGCAATGTTGGCTGAGGGTATTTAATCGAGTTGCATCATGAAAAAATGAATATCCGTTCACTTTTTGTCTGCGTCTCTCCAAAAATACAGGGTGGCCGATAAGTATAGGACGTTTTGAAAGTGCTCCCATTTTTTCAATTTGAGGATTTTTCGAGAACAACCTTTATTAAACAACAAAAAATAAGCAGAAAATTTGATTTTACAAGAGAATTTCGAAGTTGGATCCACGAGCTTTGACACAGGCTCTCAAACGTTTCTTCACCGAATTGACAGTGCGCCGCAGGTATCCGTCGTCGATCGAAGCCCATGCTACCTCGAGAGCGGCCTTCAAGTCATCGACAGTAGCAAAAACTTTTCCCGCGATCTTCCCTTCCAACATGCCCCAAACGCTGAAATCCATCGGATTGAGATCCGGGCTGGAAGCAGGCCACAAGTTCTTGTCCAGGAATCCAGGGAAATGCGCCTCCAAGACGGCCAATGTCGATCTCGAGCCATGGGACGGTGCCCAGTCTTGTTGAAGGATAAATGGACCACCAGCAAAGTGCCGTCGAAGAATTCGAACCGTCGAAGACGAAATTTGAAGGCGTCGAGCGATCTCAGCACTTCCGAGGCCTCTCTTGAACAAGAGTTCAATGGAAGGACGATGAGGAGAACTTTTCATAGCTCGGCGATATGGAGAAGTGAGAACAAATGACTGAGAAGCTTACTTATATAGTCTCTGGACTTTCGAAAAGTTTCGAAATTTTTCGAAAATATCCCTTGGCACCGTGCCAGGGAACGCTGAAAGCGAGCGTCCTATACTTATCGGCCACCCTGTATAGCATGTGATTGCGTGGTCGCGCGCAAAAAAGTGGGCGGGGTTTCATGTTTTTTTTTGATATTTCAAATAGTTCAGTTTTTCTTGCTATTTATTTCATTTCTTCACTAATGACTCATCTAACCTCCCTCAGAGAATGTTTGGCCATTAGCCATAAATTTTGGGGCTTATGTCAAACGAGGCTCGGTGAAAATTCGAGACCCTGAAAAAAAATCCGCGAAAACCACGGAACCGGGGAAAATGTCGCAAGTCTGTGGCACGGTTTTCCTGTATTTAATTCCTGTACAAAACTCGCGCCTCAGACTTGCAAAAGGCGGAGCTTTTTCCTCGGTTTTTGAAATGATTTCCCCGGTTTTTTTCAGTGTCTCAAAGTTTCGAAACTTTAGTGCATTTTTGCGTCGCGATGTGACATCAAGACACACGCATACTTAGGAAATGTTTAGCTATCAGCCAGCGAATTCGGGCCGTGTGTCATATGCGTTTGGCGCACGTCCCGAATTCGATGGCTATTATCCGTTTTCGATGACTATTCTCAATGAAAAATAGCTAATAGCCATTGAATAAGGCTATTCGCCCAAAATCCACCGAGTATTTGGAATTTTTTTTCTTATGGACCTATTCAGTACAGGAAAAAAACCGATTTTCGTGGTTTTTTTCCCTATGCAAAATTGAGGAAAAAAGACAAAAAACTACAGTAGTCGGAGGTTTTTTGACGTAAACAACTCATCGTGTCGAGACCGGCCGATGAAATAATCGGATGCGCCTTTAAATTTCAACCGAATTCCCATTGAAAATTAAAGGCGCATTGCATTTTTCACTGCCGGGTCTCGACGCGATGGGTTTTTTTTTCCTGGAAAACAACCTGCATAGGGAAAAAAACCGCGAAAATTGGTTTTTTCCTGCGTTGAATAGGTCCATTATCTTTTTGGTAGTTGAGATACACTAATACAAACACAGCGACGCAAAAATTCACTAAACTTCCCAGAGCCTCAAACAACGGTTACTACGCGGTCTTATACACAAGAGCCTGCGATATTTACACGTCGGCATAAAGTGTACCAGTTAAGTAAAAATACGGGTTTGCTGAGAAAAAAATATACCGGCTGTCGGGTTTATAGGCACTCGTGCACTCCTTTTAATTCTTTTTTGGTCATAATGCCGCGTCCAAAGTTCAAAAAATTCCTGAAATCAGGAGTTTTTTGCAGTCCAAAGTTCCAAAAAATTTCCCAGAAATAACAGACGGTGACAGTTGAAACCGGTGGTACCGTAGTTCCTTCGCTGCGAGACCTTCTATGTTTAAACTTGAATTTTCCCGCTAAAAAGAAAAATTGAGAAACTGTGGGAAATTTCAGGTTCAAACACAGAAGGTCTCGAAGCGAAGGAACTACGGTAACACCGGTTTCAACTGTCACCGTCTGTTATTTCTGGGAAATTTTTTGGAACTTTGGACTGCAAAAAACTCCTGATTTCAGGAATTTTTTGAACTTTGGACGCGGCATAAAATTCGTCAAGCCTTAAATTTTTGTGCGATTTCAATGTGATATTCGTAAATCCTCAAACCAAAACTACATTTTCACCTTCTTTAGGCCTCTTACCATATCCTCCGATTCGACGTTGTTCGCGTGCTCATCCCACAGCAACGGCTTCAAAATGATCTCTGGCTCTTTCTTCATCAGACATTTGGCAGCTGCCGCCATACTCCACTGAAGATCTCCATCCTGAGCGACACCAACGAGAATCGAGAGATTTGGTGTCAATCGGAACGGAACTTCGTGTCCAAAGTGTTGAATGTCGTGGTAGGATCGATTTTTGGCGAGCTCAAAACGATACCACGGATTGCTGAGCACACCGGTGCTCATCGCCATCATCATCTGGTGTGGACCCATTGGAGTCAGATTGAAGTGGTATTCAATCATTGAAAGCACTGCGAGACTGTGCAGGAATTGTTTGCGCATCGCAAAGTACATCACTGGGTCCGGATAGCGTGCGACCATGTAGTCGTAGAGAAGTCGGAATGGTACCATGTCGCGCGCAAAGTCTCTGAAAAATAATAACTCGAATAAGATTATTTAAAAAAACACAAAAAGAAAAGAAAAGAAAACTCACTCGTAGATGATATTCTTGATATGATGAGATTCAGTGAGTCTTGGTTGCATGTGCATTGATGCTCCCTCTTGCGAACTTGGAGTTGGAAGTGGTTGTCCAATGGAAGCAGCGCTTTGGGAAAACCTTTCGAAGAAATGAAGTACCATGTCATCTGGAGAGTAGTTGCCGAATGTAGCCGTCAGCACGTCGTACGGATGAACAATATCCACTTGCGATGCCGGATAGTTTCGAGTGCAATCGGGAGGCATTGCGTACGGTTGAACGGACGCGATTTCGTAGAACATTGTATGTTTTCCAACCCTCATCTGAAGAACCATGGGAGCATGAAGATGACGTCGAGACGATTCGTGGTCCGTTTGCAGCACGTGATCCAAGTGTTTGAATAGTTGTGGAACTCGATTTGTCGTCTCTGCATACACAGACTTTTTCAAATAGAATGCCGCACTCTTTCCAGTTTGACCACGAAGATAAATCTTCCTCATCACTTGTCCTCCTTTCACAACTATCTCAAAGTTGGGCTCAAACCGAGAGAGCATTGAAATGTATTGTCCTGTTTGGTTGCTAGCCATCAGATTGTGACTTTTGGCGCGAAGAACATTGAGAAGATCATAAGGCATTTCGATGCAACCAGTTCTGTGGCTGAATCGGGCGAGATATGGACTCGAAGAGTCAAGAGGAACTCGTTTCGGAAGTCGGTCAAATCTATGGCGTAGAAGTTTAATCCAATGAAGAACGGATCGTATGTACACGGGTGGGCGGACGGCATCTGGGTGTTCCACGTTGAGTAGAGGGAGGATCATGTTGGTCATATTGGTTACAAAATCAAACTCCGTTGCCATGTCTGGCGGGTCAGTGAAAACTTGGCTCATCTCTTTCTCGAACATGAGCTCGCTTTTATCACTTCCCATGTATCCTTTCGTCACAATGTTCTTTCGTTTGTTACGAATGATAAGGAAATCTAGATCGTAGTTTTCCTGGAAATATTTCAAATCCTCGTGAAGTCGTTGACGCCATTCTGCTGCCAATTTCTTGACAGCATTGGAGAAGTTCATCTCATTGAAATGAGCATCCATTTGTTCGGAGAAGTCTTCAAAAAGTTGATCCTTGAGGCACATGGCATATCGCAAATGCCTTTCCACCCAGATCTCGGACATTCCGTCGAGTTCCTTCAAAATTCGATGGAAGACACGAACATCAGTCGGGCGGTACTTCAAACAGATTTTCAGAATTCTCGCAAACGGCTCGTCATTCGCAAATGCCACATCATCTGGAACATCATTTGACATCTCCTCTTCCGTATAATCTTCGCGGAGAACTGCGTCAATGTCTTCGACAGGAACCGCCTCGCGAATATGATAGAAGACTTGAAGTGGATGAACAGCGGCCATCTGAAAATATTGACTTAAAAAAAAAACGGAAAAAATTGCAGAAAAAATCGGAGAATGCTCCGATTGACCTGAAATTTGGGAAATATTGGAAAAAATTCTCCTGTACACGCTCTAAAAATTTGGGACCAAATTATCGATCTTTTCTGAAAATTTTAAAAATCGATATTTAGGTCCAAAATTTTTTGAGCGTGTACAGAGGAATTTTCTCCAATATTTCCAAAAATTTTAGGTCAATCGGAGCATTCTCCGATTTTTCCCAAAGTGTTTTTTTCCGTTTTCCTCCTTTTTCTCCGGTTTTGTGAATAACACCATTATAGAGCCGCGGAGGCGTAAAAAAATGATTCTCCGAATTGATAAACATTCTAATTTTTAAAGAAAACTTGGAAAAATTGCCATTAAACTGGCAGAAATACGCCTTTCTTGAAAATTTTTGAGGTCAAAAAACATTTTTTGTTTTGTTATTTTTTTGCACAACAATTTTTTATTGAAAATGTTTTTGTCCCACTCCTGCTCCGAACAATAGAATGAGATGCCGAGTTTTTACGGTAATTCAAATGTCAAAAAATCAACTCACTCTGACAAGAACCAAAACAAAGTTGGAAGTCGGTTTGTGACGAACTTCAGTAATGAGTTGTGGCAGCCAATAGAGCCAATTGAAGAGATTGAGTGAGTGCAATTGTTTCTTGATTACACGATTCAACGCCTCATTCGATCCGCAAACTGACAGGTGCTTCGCCAACCACAGAATTTTGGCAATCGGTTTGCGCGCTTTAATGTCCGAATCGACTCGAGCGGCAATAAAGTAACACGCGAGAGCCTGTCTTCCGTAGTTGTTTCCAGTTTCTTTGCAGACTGTCGTCGAGAAGAAACGTTTGTACAAATGGTGTCCCCAATTTTTCATCAATTTAATGCCCGTTGCATTGACTCCGTTTTTAAAGTCGACGAGTTGAGCGGCTGATGAGAATGTTACGTCAGCGTTGTGGGTTCTGGAAGAAAAATAATAATTTTACACGTGCCTTTATCTAATTTTAGTTTTTTTTTTCAATTTTCATGTCGGCTACCGAAATGGGGCTATTCCCGAAATGGCAAAAAATGGCAAAAAACAGCAAAAAAAAAACTGGGCGAAAACTCGGGAAATGCTCAGATTTATCTGAAATTTTGGGAAATAATGGGGAAATTTCTCCCAGACATTACCCCAAAATATCGATTTTAAGCAAAATCAATTTTTCTTAAAGATCGATATTTTGGTCTGAAATTTTGTGGGAATGCCAAGGAGAAATTTCCCGAGTTTTCGGGCAGTTTTTTGCCATTTTGTGAATAACCCTATAAGTAGAAATTGC
Source organism: Caenorhabditis japonica (assembly GCA_963572235.1). Lineage (NCBI taxonomy): Eukaryota > Metazoa > Nematoda > Chromadorea > Rhabditida > Rhabditidae > Caenorhabditis > Caenorhabditis japonica. Next base: position 15,128,217 of record OY754343.1, on the reverse strand, counting down.
AAAATCGCGCGAAAATTTGTGAAACTAAATAAAAATTATAAAAAAAAAGAAACTGTACTCACTGGTCAAGCGCAGAATGAACATTGGCACGATGGTAGAGCAACATTGCAACTTGATCTTTCTGCAAATCGTCGATTCGAACATCCTCTAAAACTTCCAAAGCTTCGTACAACAACTCGTTTCGCAGGTTTTCATTCGAAGTGTTCAGTGCCATGTCGCGAAGTGTTTTTCCATAGGTGCACAGTTTGTCCTGTGCATCCATCATGGGAATAGCTGTCAAGCCGGCCAATTTGTTCAGAAGATCTTTGGCGAGGTTGTGGAATCCGAGATTCTTGGCATGCTTCGCCACAGACAGTTGGGCTTGAGCCATCGAGTGAATCGGAACTATCGACTGATTTCCGGTTCCATTCATATTCAATCCAAGTTTATCCCAGTAGTCGAATCGTTGCAGCATCATTCCATGAATCTGATTTCTCCAATCGTACCACGAAGACACAAAACTCATATCGTCAGAAGTGGTCGCGCCTCGATTACGGAACACTTTCATCAACGTCTTCATGTCGGACATCAGACTTGGATCGGTTGGTTTCGGAGGTTCAAGCAGGGCAAGACGGATTTCGGTCGACTCTTCAATTTCACGTATCATATTCATCGACTGGAGCAGTTTAACGTGCGCATAACTGACAACGCCAGGAAGAGCCCTCCATCGACTGATATGAGCATCCACGCACTCGTGAATCGCATTCTTGCATCTCTCCTTGTTCTGAGCATGCGAAACTGCGTCAGAACAACTCATCACAGTGCTCATTAGATTGAACATTGTATAATCGAGATAGAAACCTGGAGGAATGCATCCAGATAACTGATTCTTGCATTCTTCTACCACTGTCCAATCTGGTAGATGCGAGGCGGCTGTGATGAGTCCACGTACGTGTTGCATGTCTTTACTGTTGCAAATATCAATTACAGACTGCCATTGGAGCAGTTCCGAGCAACTTGTGATGTACATTTCCATCCAGTGATCGTATTCTTTGTCAATAATCGGTGACACGTGTTTGTCAGAATTGGAAGTACCATTAGCTGAAAGGTGGGGATAATTACAGAATAGCCACCCATATATTTCAAAATAGGTACCCATTTGACTCGCTATAGTATAGCCACCCACAGTCGGCGCCGCGTGGGTGGCTATTCTATAGCCCGTTGATGTGGGTACCTATTTTGAAATATATGGGTGGCTATTCTGAAAGATTCCCTAGGAAACCAGTATAGCCACCCATTACCACTGAGTGGGTGGCTTAACTGTAATAATATATTCCAGTAAAAGCACCCATATATTTCAAAATAGCCACCCACAGAAAATCGGAAAAATCCCATTTTTCAGTTATGTGGGTGGCTATACTATAGCGTGGGTACCTATATTGTAGTGGGTGGCTATACTGGAATTTTCCCGAAAGGTGATATTTAAGATGAGACCGGGAGTGGGACCAAAAAAAATGGTTTTTTTGTTTTTTCGGGTTTTTTTTTGGATGAGACAAAATTTTTTTTGTTTTTTTTTCGATGGTAAGAGTGAGACCTTTTTTTATTCTTGATGATGCGCCGCAGGCAAAAAAAATGTTTTTAGAGCCACGGAGGCGAAAAAAAGTTCCGGTTTTTAGGCAAAAACTTATTCAGTATATGCTCCAAATTTACAAAAATCTCTAATTTTCAACAAAAACTTGGAAATTTTCTTTTTAACTGCAGAAATACGCCTTTTTTTCGGAATTTTTTTGTGTTATTAATAATTTTTTTGAGGACAAAAACATTTTTTTTTGTTTTTTTGTTAATTTTTTTAAGAGCAAAAATTTTTTTTTGTTTTTTTGTTAATTTTTTTGGGGGTTTTTTTTTGGATGAGACAACCAATTGTTTGATTTTTTTTTTCGATGGTAAGAGTAAGACAAAAAAAATTTCTTTTTTTTTGGTAGTTTTTTTGTAGAAATTTTTTTTTGCCCCACCCCTGAATGAACCTAAATTAAAAACACTTCTTTGTGAACTCACGATTAATGGTTGGCGCAAGAAGTTCGAACGTGTTGCCCATCGTTTTCTCGAGCATGTTGGCCGCATTCTCCATATCTCCCAACTGCATTGACGCCATTGCTCGCATAGTGTCTGGAAAGACGGAACGGCGTTCCCAGATGGCGGCGAACTGATCAAATTCGGTAATCTCGTTGTACAAGGAACCGAGAGACTCGAGGGTTTCAATGTCGGCGGCGAGCAACGGTGCAACGCTCATCTCACGGAGCAGCATGTTGTTCAACTGTTTCGGTATCGTCCATATGCTGTTTTCGAGCAATTTGATTCCAGTGTGCCAGCACTCGTGTTTCGACGAAATGAACTCAATGAGTCTGGACGGCAAGTTGACAGATTCACCGACAGCTTCGAGCCAAACTGCTAGCACACTGTCCTGAAGTCCACTCTGGTAGAGATTATGAGCTCCGCTGCTCAAAAATGGAACAATGAGTTGGGTGAACTCGTCAATTTCCTGCGGCGTGAGAGAGGCCCAAAATGATTTGAACATGGTGACCCAAATCTTGCTAGTCACACCAGTATCTGAAAAAAGTTTGTGATTGGAGGCTCAAAGCGGTAATTAAAAAAAAAAAACTGACCATTCAGTCCGAAAGTGATCTGCGAAACAGTATCAAGAGCATCGGCGAAATCGTAACTGGCCGCTTCCTCGACTAATTCTTGCTGATCACGAAGCAATGTGTCAAGTGTCATTTTCTCTTTCTCTTTTCCCGGTGCTTGAGAAGACTGAGACGCCGCTGGTTTATTATCCTCTTCCATCGGCTCCGGTTCTTCTTGTTTTGGTAGAACATCCGTATCGGCAGTTTGATTCTTCAGATTCACACAGTATTCAATTGTTTTCCAAGGAGACGCACAATTCAACATCATCACTTTCTTTCTTTGAGTTGAAGAGTTCGGAGTGCGTTTCGCAATGGTTCGCAACATTCCCCAAAGAACGAATTTCAACCAGAACGTGGTTTTGAATCTTCCCCAATCTTGGAACTGCATGATATACTTCATTCGTTGAATCATATCGATCGTCGATTCGTTCGGCCATGACATTTCCCAGACGACTGCAAAGTTTTCTCGTGTCTGCGGATCACTGCTCTTCAGCCCCCAGAAGAATCCTTCCCAAAGACGAGCACCATATTCCGAATTGCGATATTCTGCGTTTTCAAACACTTTTATCACGACGACGAGGAAATCAGTTATCAAATCTTTGCTATTCTTGAATCTGTTCACTATGACGCTCTGAACGCGGACAAGATTCGGTAGGACGAATTGAACAGTGAAATCCAGATCCTGCAGGCTCATCATTGATCCAAGAAGTTTGACAGACATTGCAATGATTTTGTCCAGAGACGATTTCATGATCAACTCGGACAGAATTCCCACAACGACTCGTTTGATTTCAATGCTAATGCTGTCAACTCTCGGGCGAATGAGATCCATGCACACGCAGAGAAGCTCGGATATATCTGAAAATTTGCCTAAATTTGTTAGCGGTGATTCTATTCACCATTTCTTACTTTTTATAACATTTGCATCATGCCCACTTCCAACGTAGCTCAAATGATCTTTCGCTACTCTTTCGAAAACTTTGATGAATGTCGGAAGAATATTATCCAGATATGCTGGCTCGTGTGCACACATTGTTCGGAGCAGTGAGAATGCTCCAACGATCTGCATCACTTGGGCGGTCAAGTTCCTGGAACGGAAACACTATTTTGCTTCGTCGGAATTATTGAATTTTTAAAAATTTTCTTACTTAAGAAGTCCGTTGAATTGATCGTACAAGTACTTTGCAAGATATTGGTTGAGTGTTTCTAACTCTTCAAGTCCATGCTGCGAACTGTTCGTCTTTTCTAGCAATCGACCGATGATATGGGTGACCAGTCGAGTTACTTTGAAGTTCTGCATCGGAAAGAAAAGAGATTAGTATCAGAAAATCACATTGATAAATAACTTACTTGCTGATTTCCATTGTTAAGACAAGTAATCAAAGGGCGTTGCAATGGTCGAAGAAGTGTCATCATGCTTGGTTTCGGCATCACCAGAATCAAAGTGCTCAACATGTCAAGAGTTTGTTGTGCATTGTGACAGTGTGTGGCATGAGCTTGTGGATTTCCTTCGTGTCGAAGCATCGATTCGGATGGAATGCTCAAAGACTTTTCCATCTGATTCGTACGGATTTGCACGAATTCTCCCCACATGCATGATCGGAGACACGCTCGCAGCAACAATTGACTCTTTTTGATGAGTTCAGCCGCGTTGCCTGGCCCTCCAACTTGTGTGGAATTCCCGCCTGGGCTCTGATGGAATGTCATGCAGAATCTGGTGAGCATGTTGACTACAGTATCCACGTGCTCTCTATGGATGACTCGTAAATGATCCGGCACGTCTTTTTTGCTTTCTTCAAATTGTTCGGACGTTGATGAAGAACGAAGTTTGTCGAGTTGTTTGTCCACTTCAAGAGCTTCTTCGTCAGTAATGTTGTGGTCAGGTTTCACTATTCCAAACAGTTCCCATTTGATGACCATCTCACAAATTTCGATTGCATGTTTTCGCGTCTGCCAGCTGAAACGTTCACTTTACGTTTTGAATCATATATGAAGGAACTAACTTTTCGATAACACTGTTTGGCATGACAAGAGCTCTCTGAACTGCATTGAGCAGTGGAAGCAGAAGCTCATGACGGACGTGATAGTAGACACGGTAGTTTCTTACGACCATTTGGCTGAAAGGATTTTATTTTGATTAATGGACCTATTCATAGGATTCGTATTTGGCATTTTTTTAAACATTTTTAAACGTTTTTTTAAACATTGTTTGACATTTTTTGACATCTATGAATAGGAAAAAAACATTTGTTTTTTGTTTTTTTTTCTCCTATGAATGTGTCCATAACAGTTTGTCAAAAAAAACTCACAAAATGTGTTGGACGTGTTGAAGCGTGTGACACTCTTCAATGAGAACTTTCTTCACATTTCCTAAAATTTGCTGATGTCCGTCATCCATCCGGGTTTTAACTGCCGGTGTCATGATATCAATAGCTTTACGGATTTGGTCCCTGGTATCTTGCTGATAAGTAGTGGTGAGTGCATGGAACACTTGAAGCACTATCTTTCGATTTATCGTGAACCGTTCAATGATGTTTGAAAGAAAGAAGAATCCGGTGAAGCGCATTGTGGGATCTTGATGATTAGCCAATGTTAGGCACGGCCAGGCGAAAAGCATAAAGATACGAAGGCGTCCTCCTTGCTTCTTACAATTGTTGTTATGTATGTGCTCAGAAGCATGTTGGACGAACAATGTGCACAGCTGATAGAACACGATAACCATTCCATCGCTGAGTTTTTGTCGGTGTGCATCGATCACCGACGCTAACCGTCCGACCAGATTGTCCATGTTTGCCGACGAGTCAGCCTCCATTGATGTATCCGAATCGTCTATCGGTGCAGTTCCGACAATTTCGTCCGTATCGTATCGTTCGAAAGCCCATTGCAGAGAGGGAATCACGAGATATTGCAAAGATTTCACGACGCGCAGATCGTTGGCCGCATTGGAAGCGTCCGACTCGAATTCAATCATCACTTGTATGAAAATCTCACGTCTCCAGGAGAGAGGCATGATGGGAATCACTTCGGTTTCGAGGTACTCGCGGACAAAACTGAAATCGGTGACAAAGTTTCCGATGAATACGGTAACCACATCGAACCACAGCTGATAGTCGCGGATATTGAGTCTATAAAAATAAATTAATTAAAGTAGAGAAAGTTTTCGAATACTCACCTCAAATATCTCAAGAATATGTTGACAATCAGCTTTGGGACCTTGTATTTGTGCTCTGTCATGTTCTTCACTCGAATCTCTTTCGAATCGTCGCCATCCCGCTTGTCGTATCGCTTTTCTACGCGAACCACGTATCGTTGTTTAAAATCAGAGTTATTGAACAACTCCTGAAGCTTCGAAACTGGCGATAGTGGCGAAACGAGCCATTCCGGACAGTTTCTAGAGATTCGATCGACAATCGATAAGGCATACATGTCACGATCCCACGTGTCTCTCTCATCCTCGTCCTTCCAAACTTCCCTTTCTCTGTCCATGTCGAGCAAGTTGTCGAAGAACTCGGGATTATCCATGAACGCCTGTCTGAGTGGCTCACTCTGTTTGTACATTATGATTCGACGTATGAGGGAACGACTGGCAGGATCATGGACGGATTCACGAGTGAGGAAGAACTTCCAAATTTCCACCGGACTTTTGCTCAGAATAGTCGCCACGTCTTCGATCCAGTTGACAAGCACATCTTGAGAGTACGAATACTCAAAGTGAGCTGCGAAACGAGCTATTTCAATGATCATTTTATCCGTTAGAGTTGCCATTGGACATCCAGCTAGCATTTTGGCAGTGAATCCAATCATATCCAACTCGCGAACTCCCTTCATTTTCTCTGTCTCGTATGCTTCCATCTCTTCTTCTGTCGATTCTTTCGAAAGTCCAAGAACTTTGGATATTTTATCACTCATTTTCCATCTGACCATTTGATTTGTCAGATTTTGAGCCATATTTCTTCCTAGAATTTTCGTGTTCAACTCAACCATCTGCTTGAATTTGGCTATATCCACGTACGGAATGGCTCTTTCTTCTTCACTTAAAGTTGTATCGTTGGCTCGATTGATATTGCGTATCTGACTTGCTCCGAACGTGGCTATTATGTTTGTTGGGATAGGAGCAATTCTGAGAAGTGCTGGATGAACTTTATCAGCAATGTCAATATCGTCCAAATCAGTGTCAGCTCGCAGTAGCACAGTCATAATTCTTCTCCACGTTTCCTTGTTCTCGTAAACTTGTTCTACAGTTATTCGCGTGCTTCTCAACGCGAGAATATCTATCATAGCCTCCTCGGTCTGCTCAATTTCCATCGCCATATCTCCGATACTCGATTCATATTGTCTTTTCATACGATCATACGCAATGACAAGGCATTGAAGAGCTGCAACACGCATAGAATCCAAGTGTACAGTGATTGGGAAAGGAGGAAGGAAGTGAGACGGACAAGTCTCACATTTCTTGAAGGCGTTTCTCTGATTCAGAGTGAATGTATCCGTTTGTGAGATATCGAGAAGGCATGCCAAATATCGTTTATACAAATCCATATCTTTCTCAAAATCGAATCCATCCGGACAAACGGACATGAATGAGTGAAGCCCACAAAAACTTCCGATCGAATCCGAAAGTGACATCGTCGGAGCGGTGGAAATAATTCTTACTAATTCAGGTTCAAAGAACTCTCTAAATCGATAGAGCAACTTTTCAAGTGTCGGCTCCAAATTCGATTGTCCCACACAGTATTCAAGCATTTGGTGCATAAAGTCTCTTACTCGATCATTGCTGTGAAAGTAGTGTTTGCCAATGGCGGCCACAAATATAGCGGCCAGTGTGTTATTCTCTTCAGATCTATGTCGATCTTGGATGAAATAAGTCCGCATCATCTTCTTGATGGTTTCACAAGCCGAATCAGCCGATCCACTTGAAATCTCTTCCACAGTTCCGAGCATCACTTCCATTATCGAATCGACGACTTCCACAACATAATCCATCACAAATTTTTGAGGATAAGAATCAATCATATACTGAAGAGCTGTTATTCCACCAGACCTTGCATACCATGCTGGTCCATGGCACAATTTCAAAATCTTCTCCATCAAATAGCGGCACATTGGCACTTTTGACATTTCACTTATATCCGGGAGAGCAAGAGACAGCGTCTCGTTAATATGACGAAGAGACATGACACCGGCATAGACAAAACTGTTCGACGTTTCCGAAAGGCAGACAACAAGAGCGTCGACCATAACGGAGGAATCAAGACACAGTCCGAGTATTCCTTCTTCTTCTGCTCTCTGGATCCATGCGTTGCCGCCGACAAACTCGAGAACTCCAATCAGTGAGAATTGACGGAGAACTTTGACAAAGAATTTGCTGTATATGTGGCGGAAACCATCCTTGTTCCATATTCCATCTGAAAAAAAACGGGGGCTCTAAAATTAAAAAGGAGGAAAAATAAAAAATAAAAACGAACAAGCCATTGCGAGAATTGCGTTCACATAGAGCTCACGATCATTTTCTCTTTGACAAACGTAGACTTCTGTAGTTCGGTTTTCCGGTTTGAATTCAGCAAGCATCTTCTTCAATAGATTCGGAAGACCACCATTGACCGTGAAAGCACTTCCAGAAGAACCAAGGCCAGCGAGAAGAACACCTTTTGATAACTCCATGCACCATTTCTTCATATGAGTGGATGGTGGTACTGTAGGACTAGGATTGAGGATCATATCAGCCGGATAGCGCATTTGATCGGCGGCCACCCTCATGATTTCAGAGATCGGTAAATGAATGCTGTGGTTTCCATCGATGCCTTGTCGCGAGAATTCCATGTTGAGATACGACTGAGCGGTCTGGGTAGGCAAATTCTAAATAATTGTAAATTCAAATTAGATCACTTACATCTCTCATTGTGACAACTTGAAGCATTTGCGGCTGATTGAGAAGTTTTCGATTTGCTCCTCCAAACTTTCCTAGAATACGAAAAGCCGAAGAGGTTGACGTGAAATCTGGCGCTTTGGAAACTACTCGCCACAGTCCCTGCATGAGAGCTCCACGCACGGGAAGCATGTTCTCGAGAAGGTACTCTGGTTGCAAATTGTCGACACACAATTCAAGGGTTCTCAGTCCCTGCGTGACTATGTTCGGACTTCCGTGCATTGCACACACAAGCGGATCCATCAGAAGTGGAAGGTAGGGAAGAAGAGAGCTGAGACGGACGGGAACGGTCAGACACAATTCGACAAACAGCTCTCTCATTTGTATTCGATGTTGGCAAGACTGAAAGGGGATTTTTTTTTCGAAAGAAACTACAGTACCGGACAAAGAGATATCATATTTTGGTTTTTGGAGTATAACTTTTAAATGGAGAGGGTTATGGTTCTGAAAATTTGCATGAATCTGTCCCGTAATGTTTTTGACAAGCTCCAAGAATGGATTTGGTCATTTTTAAAAACTGCAGATTTTTCAAAAAATTTCAGATGCCAAATTTTCGACCCAAAAATAATTTTTTTTTTTCAGATTTTTCAGGACTCGATATTTATTTTTAAAACAAAGTTTCAAAACTAAAAGTATGATTCTAGTTGACTTTGGGTCGATCGGACGAATTTCAGCTGACTTACAGCACTTTGAATATCAGGGTCCACATGGGTAAGTCAACTATAACTTTTATTGAGAAACACCAAAACCAAAGAAAATCAGGGCAAATTAGATAAAAACTCTTAAAAAGCAAAGTTTATTTGATTTTATTCGGTTTTGGTGATTCTTAATAAAAGTTATAGTTGACTTACCCATTTGGACTGTTATTCAAAGTGCTGTAAGTCAGCTGAAAATCGTCCGATCGATCCATCATTACTATTACTAATAAAATTTTTCTGTGTGTCTGTCTGTCTGTGTATGGGTATGTTCGCGGTGCTGGCGCAGTCCCCAGAAGTCCGTGGAAGGCCAAAAGTGGAAATCTGAGTCTCCTGAATGCCGCGATGATGCCCGTCTTTTCCAAATTTTGATATCGTTTTTTTGAAGGGTACTTTACTGTTAGGCCGGCCGGTCCACATTTTTTTCTTCTGCACTTTTTGCTTTTCTACAGTCGAAAGGAAATCCGACAGGTAACTGTGGGTCGGCCGAAATCTCATTGCACACATAGGGAGATTTATTCAGCCTGCGCGCTGTCCAAGTGGTTTGTAGTCTAGGCTGGCGTGTGGAAGGTCGGAAGTTCGTGTTTTACTGTGGTTTTTTCTTTTTTGTTTAGTATGTGTCAATTCAGCCTACAAAATTAGCTATAGGTACGTTTCATCACATTTTTGAGCAATTTTTTGAATTTTATTTCGAGTTTTTGTTTTCCTCTCTGTTTTCGTTTTTGAGCGGTTATGGACAAAAATTTCGCACATATTTCTATTATTTTAATTTAATGTAAAAGAGAAGTTTAATTGATTGTTCTGCATTAAACTGCCCCGAATGCACGTTTGCATTGCACTGAGATAATTAAAAATTTCAGGAGAATAGGTTTACTAATGAGTTTTTACTGAGCTACTGTAGGCTCATGCGACGATTTTCGTCAAGTTCTGACTGAGGAGTTATTGATAAAGTGGCCAACTCTATTTAAACAATATTCTAAATTGTTACTCATTTTGAAACTATCCATCCAAACCAAAACATGTTGTTGAAACCAGAACAAGTGAACTTTAAACTACAAGTTTAGAGGGAAGGAAAAATGGAATAAATAACGATTCCAGATAACTTATTGAGTAAAGACGACTTTTCGTTATGAGTTTTTATAATGGATTCGTGACGGAGTGATATGAAATTGGAAGACAAAAAATCTCTTCGGTTACTTCTTTTTTTTCGAATAACAACTTGAATTCGAGTGTCACTCCTCCTTGAGTCCATTATAGTATTGGAAAAAGCATTAGAATATACAAATTCCAGGACACGACCCAAATAATTTTGTTCAGTTTGAAAACATCTGAGTACGGTAGTTCTTATTTCAAATGTTCTTGCGCAATGCATCGGGTTGAAAACCCCAAAAACGTTTTTTTTTGCTGCACTGAATAGGTTCGTGACATAATTTTTCGCAATCAATATACACAAACGGATTGACAAGCACACAGAAAAACTTTGAGATCTAAATTGATTCAATTTTGGGTACTTACTCAATGTGTCCAATGACATACAGTAAAACTCTTTGAAAAATCAGGGAGACTCGGGCGTTCCCAAGCTTACCCAGAAGGTTTTTGACGGCGATAGCCGTCAACAACCTTCTGGTAGTCAACTAAAATCGTACTTTTAGTTTTGAAACTTCATTTTAAAAATAAATTTCGAGTCCTGAAAAATCTGAAAAAAAAAATATTTTTGGGTCGAAAATTTGGCATCTGAAATTTTTTGAAAAATCAGCAGTTTTCAAAAATGACCAAATCCATTTTTGGAGCTTGTCAAAAACATTACGGGACAGATTCATGCAAATTTTCAGAACCATAACCCTCTCCATTCAAAAGTTATACTCCAAAAACCAAAATATGATATTTTTTGTCCGGTACTGTATGTGAAAAACAATTAATTAGCACTTACAGTAAGCTTGTTCAGGAATTGGAGAAGATTTGGGAGGAGTTGAAGGAATTTTCCGTACAAAATGTCTTGAGCACCACCTCCAATGCTACGGAAGAGAGAACGGAGCAACAAAAAGTAGTTGAGTGGCTCACGAGCAGTCAACGCTAACACAGTTGACTGTTTCAGAATCTCTGGAAGGTACGATGTGAGCATCTTGTCGCCGTGAAGTCCAGATGAATTAGCGCCGATTGCAGAGAAAATGATTTTGAATAGCTTCACGTATAGCGTCGTTTTGTCGTTGCTAACTTCCAAAAGTTTCATTCGAGACATTAGGAACGAGAGCATTGTAGAGGCGAAGAATGGAACTTCGTTTCGCACCAAAAACGTGTTCACCATTAATTGGAGAGGGTAGTTTCGACTAGAAATAAAAATTGTTAGATTAGAAAAGAAAAATAAAATAAAACTCACTTGTATATTCTCTCAATCAAAAAGTCCATATACTTTTCGAAAATTTCGCGGAAGATGGCGTGGTCAATGGTAGTAAAAACGTTGGCAAGTGACTCCAAAGTGTCCTTCTCATCTTTAGTCCTCATCGACGCATGATTCTGTTGCTGGTTTCGATTTATTGGAAGCACAAACACATCCATACACATCACACCATATCGAAGAAGTCGTTCGAAAAGATCCCTCTCTTTGGCACAGTGATACATTTCAATTGCCGGCCGACTTGCTCTCAACTGTCCCGTAACAAACTTACAAGTGTGCATTATGTATTTGACAAGATTTCGAGCTTCACCGAGTGGCAATGGAGGCGCTGGAAGGGCAGCCATATTGTTCAGAATACTTTCGGGTGACGTCCATTTCGCATTGTCTTTTGTCGGCGGAGACAACTTGTCCTCTTCTTTCTTTTCAGAAGACGTCGATGGTTCGTTGGGAAGGAATTCAAACTCTTCCACGGAATCGATAGATAACTTGCGAGTTCTTCTCTTCGGAACTCCTTTTATAGTTTCTTTCGGAATATTCATTCCAGGCTTGTCTCCGTCTCTCTCGTAACTCTTGTAGTCATAATCTATCTCTGTACCGTACTGTTGGAACAGAATGGGCATGTGGTAGACGGCGAGAATCTTTAGTTTGGCGACGTGAGCTTCCAGGATTTCAACGAGCAAGTCTCTGGTCTGAAATAGGTTTCAAGTCTTTTTTATTTTGGTTTCTTATGCGCTTGTTTTGTCATTCCGTGCGTTTTGCGTTTTTCGTCAAATTTTCCGTATAAATTTTATGAAGAAAAAAACACGCTAATTGTAAGTGCAGTCAGTATGCTACCCTTCAAACTTGTCCGATTTGCAACAAACTTCGGCTGCATCATGCCTGTTCGGTTTGAAAATGTTTTTCCAAGTTTGGTGCAAATCGCTTCAGTAAGAGCTGAGAAAACCCGAATTTTTCCCCGAAAATGCTTTTCGAAAAATCGCCTATCAAATTTTTTTAATATGGACCTATTCATAGGATTTAAAAAAAAACATTTTTTTGTTTTTTTTTTCCTATTCATAGATGTCAGAAAACGAATCTATAGGTCCATTAGGAAAATCGGCTCTGAGATTTCGAAAGTTTTGTGCATTTCTGCGGCATAATAGTGGATTTCAGTTTTCGAAACGTTCCAGAGCCGGAAAATCGCATATCATGGTTTTTCTCAGTTGCTTTTAAGATTTTAGTGAGTCCTCGGGGGTGCTACGGTATAGAACTCGCACGGAATAGAAATTGAGCTGTACCGACCCAGAACCGCTTGAACAACTCGAAGAATTATTTCGTTGTACATTGTGAGGCCCTGAATTCTATTTCGTGTATGTGCTTTTTCAGTACAGTTTCATTTCAGCCGGTTCTATTCCGCGCAGTTCTATTCCGTGCAAGTTCTATACCGTAGCACCCCCGAGTCCTCGAACGTTACGCCCATTTTCGGAAATTTTGTCTTTTTTGACTGAACGTGGGTCTTGAATAGGGGTGGGACCAAACAAAATAATTTTTTTATGGGCCTATTCATAGGATTCGTTTTTTGACATTTTTAAAACATTTTTTAACATTGTTTGACATTTTTTGATCTCTATGAATAGAAAAAACAAAAACAAACAAAAAAAAACATTTTTTTTGGTTTGTTTTTTTTTCTCCTATGAATAGGTCCATTAGGTTTTGCTTGTTTTTTCGGGTATTTTTTTTTTGGTGAAACAAAAAATGTTTTGTTTAATTAATTTTTTATTTTGATAATGCGCCGTAGGCAAACATTTTTTTGTAGAGCCGCGGAAGCGAAAAAATTCCGGTTTTGGACAAAAGTTAGTCGTTATATGTTCCGAATTGACAGAAAACTCTAATTTTTAAAAGAAAACTTGGAAAATTTCCATTTAACTGGCAACAATACGCTTTTTTTTTTGCATTTTGCTTAGCGGGTGATTTACACCAAAACACATGCGCATTTGGATATTATTTTTCGTTTTTATCACTGTTTTTTATTTTATCGGAAATTCAAATCCACTAGTAGGCCACAAAAATAATTCACAAAAGTTTCGAAACGTACCCGAACCATTTTTTAAAAACGGGGGAAAAAAAATTGTTTCTCACATACGGACAAACATCAACGCGTAATAATAGTAAAGAAATGAAATAAAAATTACCGAATCATGGGTGTCCATTTTACTGAGCGATTCTGCCAAAGAGTTGAGAAGTCGTGCGGACATTATCTGTACTTGTGATGTGTTTGTCGGATCGTGAAGAGTCCGACAGAAGACGAAAGTAACACTAAAGAAAAAAATCCAAATAAATAATATAGATTGCAATTCTTACTGTGTAATCATTTCATAATCAATGGAATTTCGCATGTGATGAAGAAGATCGGCGAGCATCTGATACATAAAAACTCGTAAATGATCAATTGCGGTGAATCCTGTTCCGAGCACAACGTGCTCTGATATAAGCCGTGGAAGCATCGGGAAGAATTTGGTCTTCATTTCTCCAGAAGTGAAATATTTGAGCGCCATGAGAACTTCTCTGCGCACTGTTATCAAGTCGGGCGGACACCTTTCAAGCATCTGCATTGTTCCGGTCACCAAAAGATTTCCGTTTTGCATAATCAACTCCATGAACTGAAATTAAATAATAATATTTACAGATATCACTTCTACCAAACACTCACCGCTGGAATTTTAGCCATAATGTTGACAAACGACAAAAATTTGGATTGAGCACAGACGAAATCATCCGCCAAAGCCTGATTGATGCTCTGAGTGGCATCTCTAGGAACAGTTACGTTCAGAAAATCCAATCCTAACCGCATAAAATCTAGTGCCTCAGTTTGCACTGCGGTTTTGAAATGTTGATAGAAAAATACTACTAGATACGGTACTTCCAAAAGAACTTTTATCGATTGGTGAGCAGATGGAATCATATTGTATTTGACTGGAGCTTTTCCATCGTGACCATTCAAAAGAACTGTTTGAGCATAATAGCACGTTCTCAAATAGTCGGTAATAAGCTGTTCATCACTGGTTCCTGGCGGCAGCACTTTATGCTCTCGTGTGACGAACATGTCGACTGTTCGACCAGTTGCCGTCAATTCAATGACCATCGTTTTGAAAGAAGTCATTATGGCAGTTACTTCACCGGAATAACTCATTTTTCCCGTACTTCTTCCCTGATCGGTAACAATCTTTATAGCGAGACACGCATTCTCCTCGTTCTCGACGGCAATCAGTCGCATCATTTGTTTTATGATTTCTTTGCTGTGTTGTTTAATAGCTTCCACATTTGACAGCCTCAGAATGATTTCCAGCATCAATTTTCGAAGCTGTTGTGTGTTGTTTTCAGCTATAAACTGGGGACTTGTGTTGCAGAAGACTGCGAGAAATGCGAGAATGAGCTTCTCAACAACTTTCTCGTGAGAACTGTTTGTGAATGAGTTTTCTATCGAATTCCAGATTTCCTAAAAAAAAAGGTGTATTTCAAGATTAGCCCAAAAAGCAGGGGTGGGACCAAAATAAAACAAAAAAATTTGGTTTTTTTTGATAATGCGCGTAGGCAAGAATTTTTTGGTTTTTGTAGAGCCGCGGAGGCGAAAAAAAAAAACAAATGACAAAAAATCACAAAACCGGAAAAAAAACAGAAAAAAAATTGCGGGAAAAATCGGAGAATGCTCCGATTGACCTGAAATTTTGGGAAATATTGGAAAAAGTTCTCCTGTACACGCTCAAAAAATTTTGGACAAAAATATCGATTTTTCTGCAAATTTTAAAAATCGATATTTTGGTCCAAAATTTTTTGAGCATGTACGCGAGAATTTTTTCCAAATTTTCCCAAAATTTCACGTCAATCGGAGCATTCTCCGATTTTTCCCGCAATTTTTTCCGTGTTTTTCTTTTTTTTCCCTGTTTTGTGAATAGGTCCATAACGAAAACTTGTGAAGTTTCTATTTGACAGTATTTTGGTAAATTTTTTGAGATCAAACAAATTGTTATTTTGGTGTGGAGCTAAATAATCTTTGTGAGCCAGAGGCTAAATTCATGAGACTGGAAAACCGCAGAAAGCCTGTTTTCTGGAACACCAATTCCTAATGCCACGTCCAAAGTTCAAAAAATTCCTGAAATCAGAAGTTTTTTGCAGTCCAAAGTTCTAAAAAATTTCCCAGAAATAACAGGCGCGCACAGCTGAATCCGGCGTTACCGTAGTTGCTTCGCTGTGAGACCTTCTATGTTTAAACCTGAATTTTCCCCCTAGTTCTCAATTTTTCTTGTTTACGGGAAAATTCAACTTTAAACATGGAAGGTCTCGCAGCGAAGGAACTATAGTAACGCCGGTTTCAATTATGACAGCCTGTTATTTCTGGGAATTTTTTTCTGACTTTGAACTGCGAAAACTCTTGATTTCAGGAATTTTTTGAACTTTGGATGCGGCATAAAAATTGCTATTTTTGTCTGATGTGTGTTAGAGACGGGAAGAAATATATTCTTGAAAACAGTTTAAGCCATTGTGCTCAAAAAGAGCTCCGTTTTCATTAATTGCTATTAAATTTTCAGAAAGATTTTAACATTTCCCTGGGGAATGTAATAATCCACAATCAATATGTCGCATTTAAATTTAAAAGCAACCGAATTACTGTTCGAAAAACATTCACTTTTCGCTTTTCTACCCTTGACACCAAGTATGAGACAAAATAATGATTTTTAGAATCCCTTATATAAAATATTGAGTGCTTAAACTTTAAAAAAAAACCACTAAACATACATGAAGGAGCTTTAACTTCGCATCATCTCTTAGCGCACCATCCACAAGGCTCTGGATTCGGTTTTCGAGATCAATTAATCCATTTCTATCGATTTGCTGTTGATGAGATCGGTATATCGGTGCTGATAAACCTTGGTCCATTCTGACAGAGTGGCCAGCACCAATATAAATGTCGATTTCTTGGGGTTATATCTGAATGACGATTGTTTATGAAAAACTGGTGAAAGAATTGATAAATTTGTAAAATAACGATAAAGGCGAAGTGAAGGGAACATTTTTTAAAGAAATTTAGAAGAAAACAATACAAATAAACGCATCACAGAAAGAAAAGCGGAGCAAAATAAAATTTTAATTCAAATTTCACCGAGAAAATTGCTCATTGCTGACACGCTTTTGTGCTGACGCACTTTCCGTGCCTTGACGCTTTTTGTGCAGCAGGTGCCACGAAATATTTTTTCGCGGAATCTGCCTTTTTTCGCCTTGTTTTTAATGGACCTATTCAGTACAGGAAAAAAACCGATTTTCGCGGTTTTTTTCCCTATGCAAAATTGAGGAAAAAAGACAAAAAACTACAGTAGTCCGAGGTTTTTTGACGTAAACAACTTATCGTGGCGTAACCGGCCGATGAAATAACTATATGCGCCTTTAAATTTTAACCGAATTCCCATTGAAAATTAAAGGCGCATTGCATTTTTCACTGCCGGGTCTCGACGCGATGGGTTTTTTTCCTGGAAAACAACCTGCATAGGGAAAAAAACCGCGAAAATCGTTTTTTTTCCTGCGCTGAATAGGTCCATAATTTTTTAATTTATTTTTTGGACAATTCTAAATTAGCCCCCCCCACGTTGTAAATTATCTGCTTAATGCCCCCACAAGTTCAAATGATGGCGGGGTCATTTCGAGGGGTGCTGGCGACTGCCTTTTTTCTAAATTTTTTTCACGTCAAAATCCAACGCGCTGACAATGAGGTAGTGAAACGTGGGATGACAAAGCTGACTATACTCTGTGTCTAGTCGATTACGATTACGCGCTTTCTGCTTCAAAGTTCATTTAAAAAAATGAGAATGGGCACACTGCCAAGATTTTTCCAACGGAGCGTACCTTCGCCAGGGCAGAGGGCTGAAATGAGATCCCTTCGATTTTTTTCCCTTCCAATGTACATGTTTTTAATACCTCATTTCAGATTATGGGTTCAGTTATAACCAAAGAAACGGTTCTACAAGAAAATGTGTACCTCAGAAAGTTGGCCGGTTTGGAGCCTATCGACGATAACGAACCGTTCTGGAACAAGTTGCTCTCGTTCAGTTTGAAATTTGACGACGATGATGAGTGAGTTTTTAAAGTTCTTATTGAAATGCTATTTATTTTCGAACCTATTGAAAAAAAATAATATACGTTTTAAAAAAATTCATTTTACCCCTATAGGAGACCCTGACAAAACCGTGGGAAAAATTGTGAAAAAATAACCGAGGAACAAGACCCGTCCATTGCATGTGTTCGGCACGAGTTTTTGTACGAGAAATGTTAAAGAATCTGATAAATAAATGATTAGAATTTATTAAAGAATACAGGGTAATTACTACCGCAGACTTGCAAAAATTTTCCCACATTGTCAAGATCGCCTCTATTCAGAATTGCAACAAAAAACTTAAGTAACCAGGGGGTTTTCTAATGCCGCGTCCAAAGTTCAACGAAATTCCTGAAATCAGGAGTTTTTTGCAGACCAAAGTTCCGAAAAAATTTCCAGGAAATAACAGACGGTGACAGTTGAAACCGGTGTTACCGTAGCTGCTTCGCTGCGAGACCTTCTATGTTTAAACTTGAATTTTCCCACAGTTGCTCAATTTTTTCTTTTTTTGCGGGAAAATTCAAGTTCAAACACAGAAGGTCTCGCAGCGAAGTAACTACGGTAACTTCGGTTTCAACTGTCACCGCCTGTTATTTCTGGGAAATTTTTCTGAACTTTTGACTGCCTGATTTTAAGAATTTTGTTGAACTTTGGACGCGGCATAAACAAGCGCTTTGCATCAATCCAACAGATAATCTCGATCTGACGGGTTTTTCCTCATAAAAATATGGATACAGTAGACCCTCAGTTTCTAAAATCATTTTTTTATATTTCTCTAATTTTACAAACAGCCTTTCGAAATTTAGCGCTGCCTTATATTTTCTCGAACCCTGTACATTTTTGCCTTTTTTCGGAATTACTGAAAACCAAATTATTCATTTTATCCAAAAAATGGTTAACTTATCAAATTGAGATATCTCGTGCCCCAATCGTAAATACCGTAAAAACTGTAATAGAAGCGCCCTTCTAATAGAGGCGCACTTTTATGCGCCTATTACTTTCACGATTCTTTTTTCTCGGAACCAGCAAAAAATAGAAAAAATTCAGTCAAAATGCGGAGAATGCTCCGATTGGTCTGAAACTTTGAGAGATCATTTAAAAAATACTCTCGGACATTCTTTGAAAATTTCAGACAGAAATAATGATTTTAAGAAATATAGATTGTTATTTCTGAAAAATTTCAAAATCATTATTTTGGTCTGAAATTTTCAGGGAATGTCCGAGAGTATTTTTTAAATGATCTCTCAAAGTTTCAGATCGATCGGGGCATTCTCCGAATTTTCGCTGAATTTTTTGCTCGTTTTTTCTATTTTTTTTTTGCTGGTTTCGAGAATAACCCCATTTAGAATAGTTTATTTTGTAGAAATAAGATATACAAATTGTAGCATTCCGGATTGAAATGTTGATGCGAATACTTCAAATTGAAGATTTTTTGCAATCAAGGCGCACCAAAAAGGGAGGGTTGAAAATAGAGGGGCATGCACCTCTATTACAGGTTTTACGGTATCTTTTCAAAATAAGAAACCACAGGAAAAAAAAAACAAGACTGTGAAATGAAAATTTTTGATGGCCTTGCAATTAATTCTTGTTTGAAAACTTCCGTTTTGTTTCTTATTTCTGCTCCTCTTGGCATTTTTAAACGAAATAATCTCACATTCAGTGACAAAACACTTCATTTTGGATTTTTTAAATGTTATTTAACTGAAAATGTTTTTGAAATTGTTCACTACAATATCTAAAAGGTTTCTGCCAAGGCCAAGGTACAAAAGGTATTTTAAAATGAATTTTTAAAAAAGAGAAACAATACATCGGAAAATGTAGAATGAATACCATAATTATCAGCAATTTTTCAGCGAGACAAGACAAGCATTGGAATCAGCACTAGATGATCATCTCCAATGTTTAATGTACAATACACAAACGACGGGAAACTTTGCGGCATTTATTCGTCTATTTCTTCGCAGAGCCACTGAATTGAAAGTATCCGAACAATGTGAAAAGTGAGCATTTATTTTAGTTTCTAAAAAAAGTGAACTGTTCATCCGAGATCAGTTTTCAGCAAAATATATCTTTGGCAAACATCGAATGCACTTCTGATCCTCCGATATATTGCCAGGTTTTTGACACAACGAATGACGGAAAAAGAGTTTGTGAGAATATTTGCAAAAAATCAAGAAGGAGTCGATTCTTTGTCAACTTCTTCATCTTCTGAGCCATCCGATGATGAAGATGAGGAGGAAGAAAATGGAGATGGTGAAGCGAAGGAGAAAAATAATGGAGGAAATAATAACGAAGAGCCAAAGTTGAAATTTGAAAATACCGCGGAAGAATTTACATACGAGCTTGATTCAATTCTAATAAGTATTCCCGTCAAGTAAGATTCAGCTCATTCGTTTCTATTCAATTGAAACATTTTTAGCGATGCCACACTCGCCATTCACGTTGAAGCAGTAAGATGTCTACTGACACTTCTCAGTTCTCAATTGTACAATGAATCCATCGTCAACACATCGATCGTCTTTCGATTCTTCATTGATGGTGCCTGTGCTAAACACGCGGCCACTCTCACAAAGGCACTGCTTCTCAACTATCTTCTCCACAATTCAGAGTACCACGTAACTGTACAGAAGCCTCAAGAAAGTATTGTTCTTGGATTTGCTTGTAAGTTTATTGATCTTTTTTACCAAATAAAATAAATAAATCTCGTTTATAGCATCAATGTGGTCAATGGTTCAGATGGCTGCCGGAATTGACAGTTTAGAGGAGGAAAAGAAGGCACCTCTGACGCTCGGAAATCTGAGTATCCTCCTACTTCTCAATCTTTCTTGTCATCAACCTCTCAATGTTTCAAACCCATTCAAAGAAACTTTAGCTCTTTTTCAAAATGCTCAAGAAGTTTCAACACTGCCGACTGAAGTTGCCTCCTTTAAAATCGATTACAATGGACTTTACGAACGATTGTGTGCTACAGCGGGACAGGAACCTCCTATGCTTCTTCTCTACATGCTTCTGCAGGCGAATTGTGGATTCCGAAATTACGTACTTTCTAGAATAAATCTAGAGAATCTAGTCGTTCCTGTGCTTCGAATACTTCATGACGGAGTCTCGACGTCGAATAATTCACACCACGTGTATCTCGCTTTGATTGTCACTTTGATGTTGAGCGAGGACGATATTTTCTGCAAAATAATTCACGAAACGACAATCAGAGATTTATCCTGGTTGGACTCTGAAATGAGTGTTCGAGAGATTTCGCTTGGAGGGCTCACAGCTCTTGTGTTCATCAGAGCTATCCAGAAAAATGCACTGAAAACTAGAGTGAGTTTCGAAAGAGATATTAGAAAAAAACATATGGGAATTGTTTTGTTTTTCTAGGATCGGTACCTTCACACGAATTGCCTCGCAGCTCTTGCCAATATGTCAGCATTTTTCAAAAATCTTGCTCCAATTGTTTGCCAAAAGTTGATTTCTCTGCTCGATGTAAATATGGCTCTTTTGATTATTATTTTTTGTTTTATTTTCAGCTTCTCACCAAGCGTCATGCCAAGATGGTAGATCACATGCGAATCAGCAGTCAAAATGATGTTGCCGGTGGCCAACCAATCAATTTTGTGAGTATCACAAGTAAAAGGAGGTGCCAACCAGGCGTGGGACAAAAAAAATTTTCCACAAAAAAAAAAAGAAAAATTTTTTTGTCCTCAAAAAAATTGTCAAAAAAAACTTTTTCTGTCTCCAAAAAATTTTTGTTTTGCTCATACAAAAAATTGGCTCTCACAAGGGAAGTCTTTTCACAAACCATATTGGAATTCTCTGAAACTTGGTGGGCTAATAGAACCTATCTCTGGCTACAGCGTCAAAAAAATTTAGCTGCCCAATTTCAAAAATAAGCTCAAAAAGTTGCTCCAAAGTTCCGGCTCCCCAATCCGGCACTTCTCTCGTTTTTATCACGACCCTCCATAGGTGATGAAACCAACGAAAGGGAGGCGCAGTGGTAGAGTGGGGGGCAGCAGGGGAAAGGTCAGGGGTTCGAACCCTCTTGTGGTAAAATTTTTTTTTGTTATTTTTTATAAGTATGGAAACAGGCGCGGGGCCAAAAAAAATATTTTTTTTTTGGGTGAGACAATTTTTTTTTGATGATGAAGGTGAGACAAAATTGTTTTATTCATTTTTTTGACAATGCGCCGTAGACAAAACTTTTTTTTTGTTTTTTTGTAGAGCCGCGGAGGCGAAAATCTTTTCGGGATTTCTTGTTTTTGTTAAATTTTTTGAAGAGAAAATATTTTTTGTTTTACCGTTCTGCTTCGGGACAGCTCTGATACGGGAACGTTCTGTCTCGGGTAGCCCCGTCCAAAAACCTTCTTCGCCTCCGCGACTCTAGAAAAAAACCAAAAAAATTGTCAAATTGTCAAAAAAAGAAATCAAAAACAATTTTGTCTCACCTTCACCATCAAAAAAAAATTGTCTCACCCAAAAAAAACATTTTTTTTTCTTGGCCCCACCCCTGTTTCCATACTTATAAAAAATAACAAAAAAAAATTTTACCACAAGAGGGTTCGAACCCCTGACCTTTCCCCTGCTGCCCCCCACTCTACCACTGCGCCTCCTTTCGTTGATTTTTTCCCCTCTGGAGGGTCGTGATAAAAACGAGAGAAGTGACGGAGGGGGGAGCCGGAACTTTGGAGCAACTTTTTGAGCTTATTTTTGAAATTGGGCAGCTAAATTTTTTTGACGCTGTAGCCAGAGATAGGTTCTATTAGCCCACCAAGTTTCAGAGAATTCCAATATGGTTTGTGAAAAGACTTCCCTTGTCAGACGTTTCGAAAGTGCGACGTTTCGAAAGTGGACTTTTCGAAGGTTTTTCTGGATTTTTTCGTCGCGGTATTTGAGGAATTTTCCTTAAAAAGCTTTTTAAAATGATTGTGTGAAACACCGCGTCGACAAAATCCAGAAAAACCTTCGAAAAGTCCACTTTCGAAACGTCCGAGAGCCAAAAAATTAACCAAAAAAATAACAAAAAAATACGTATTTCTGGCAGTTAAAAAGAAATTTTCCAAGTTTTTGTTGAAAATTAGAGGTTTTTGTCAATTCGGAGCATATACCGACTAAGTTTTTGCCCAAAAACCGGAACTTTTTTTCGCCTCCGTGGCTCTAAAACAATTTTTTTGCCTACGGCGCATCATCAAAAAAAAAACAAAAAATTTTTTGTCTCACTATTACCATCGAAAAACAAATCAAAAAAAAATTTTTTATCTCATCCAAAAAAAAAAAAATACCCGAAAAAACAAAAAAAATCGAAAAAAAAAAATTGTTTTTTGCTCCCACCCCTGGTGCCAACTTGTGGCTTGAATTGTAGTATTGAGCGGGAGATTTACGAATATCACATCGGAATCGCAAAAAGTTCTCTTATATTTTAAAATCATCTTTACAACAAAAAAAAAATAGAAGGCCATGGGGAGTATACGAAGTCGCGGCCTAGGAAGCCGGCGGCCAGCATTTTTTTTTTTCGAAAATGTTATTTTTTGAAATGGACAAAACCTATATTTCCGCTTACCTGGCCCAAAAAATAGGTAAAAAATTAAGGAAATAGAGGAAAAAAACCGATTACAATAAAATTTTCGAAAATACGTGGTCGGCCGCCGGCCCAGAAAACCGGGAGCGCTGGCCTAGAAAACCTCGACTTTGTGTACTCCCCGTGGTCTTCTATTTATTTTTGCAAAATCTGGCTAAAACCAGGGAAATTTTTTGTGATATTGTCTTCATTTCACGTTGAATATACACCTGAAATGAAATAATTTGGAAACCAAAATGAAAATCGCATAGCGTTGAGATCAGCAGAGCGCGTTTGATCATTTTGGCGGGCCGAAAATATTTAAATATTTCGATTTTATATTTATTCGTAAATCCCCCACTCAATACTATATTTTAAAACATTTTCCCCGTAAAGACCTCTAACTTTTATTTATTCGCCGCTATCCGTTTTCAGCACGAAGACATAACAGCTCTCGAAGAGGGAATCCGAACTCTTTTGGAAATCATTAACAGCGCTCTATGCGGTGGTCTTCGACACAACTGCCACCTTATCTACAATCTTCTATATCATCGTGATCTCTTTGACGCCTACATGCAGCATCCAATGTTCCAGGATCTACTGGTTAACATTGTCGCTGTCATCTCTCACTTTTCCACGAAAGTAGTTCATGTTCCTGCAGGAGATGGAGCCACTATGTTACAAATAATTGAGAAAGAGGCGAACGTGTGGCCGACGGATAAATTGGCAAAGTTCCCAGAGCTAAAGTTTCGATACGTCGAGGATGAATACACTGTCGATTTCTTCGTTCCATACGTCTGGAGATTATCAGTACAACACTCTGGAATTCATTTTGAAACGTCAAGAATCAAAATTTTCAACGCGCAAAGTATTGCATGATTCATATATTATATCTACCGGGAAAACATGATAAAAGTGCTGGTACTCTAATTATTCTTGTGTAAGTGTTCTTATTTTTATGACGTGATGAGTTAATTTATGTAACTAAATAAATGTGATTAATTAATTAATTAATTACTATTTATAATAATGTACAATGAAAAGTTTTATCGTTAAATAAAAATGCAATTAGAGTCCCTTATTGTAGTAAACAGTTTTCGGTGGGTGAGGCAATTTGTTAATGTAGTCCTGAAGAGGCAACTCGAGTTGATTCACCTCAATCGAGCTCTTTTGTGGAAAAAGAGCACAGCATATTGGAGTAGAAAAGGCGAGCATGAATCCGCAGAGAAGAGTTTGAAGAGGAGCCGCCATTCCAGGTGTGTACCACGCCATTTTCGATATTTGTTCGAGGATCACTGGGCCGAGCACCATATTGGGAACCGCCATTCCGACACGGCTGAGCACCACTTGAGGAATTGCATGACCAGGAGCAACTGTGGAGAATCCAAGAGTTCGTCCCTCTGCGTCTTCGACCGGAATTCCTGTCGTGAACTCTCTGGAATATTTCGTTTTTTAATGTTCTAAACTTATGTAGAACGAAAGAAAAAAGAAAGAAGGGAGGAAGAAAAGCAGGCTCACTTGTTTCTCATCATTGGAATGTTGATGGCATTGGCAAACGCAATAGCGGCGAAAGGAACGAGACGAGCGAGAAGTGTCGGAGCTTTTTTCCACTTTTTGAGCAGATAATTGAAGGAAAGAGCACAAGAGAGAGCTCCAGTCGTGGCTCCACAGTACGACAGAAACAGAGTTTGATCGTCTTGTTTGTGAATTCCACTTCGATTCGTGTAGTTCACAATGGCATTGAACGATTGGTTGATCCAGTGAAAGAAGATGACGTGGGGAAGTCTGGAATCTTTCTTGTATAAATAGAAGCATTTAAATAGATTACCTATTCTGTGTTTCTGAAATTTCCATTTTTTTAAAATTAAAAATGCTTGAAAAATATTTAACGAACACAAATACCGTAAAAACTGTAATAGAAGCGCCCCTCTAATAGAGGCTCTTTTTTATGTGCCTATTACTTTCACTGTTCTTATTTTTTCTTTGAATAGTTTATCTTTTAGACATAAGCTTTAAAAATTGTACCATTTCGGTTCGAAATTTAGATGCGAACACCTCAAATTGAAGCATTTTCGCAATTAAGACGCACCAAAAAGGAAGGGTTTAAAATAGAGGCGCATGCGCCTCTACTACAGGTTTTACGGTAAATCCCAAAAAAAAAACATTGTCGCAAAATTTCAAAAGGGGCGAGACTTGTTTCCAGAGGCCTGACCCGTGAAACTTGAAAAGGACAGGAAAATCGTTTTTCGAAATTGATTTTCCTGTCGTTTTCCAGTTTCACAGTTCCACAGCCTTGTCAAATGGGCGGAGCTTGTCCCACGGCCTTTGGAACTTTTTCACACTGGTTTGTCGTATTTTCACGTACTTTTGATAAAAAGTGAGCATTCCTCCAGTGATGAGCATATTGCACGGCACTTGAGCACTCATTCTCCCCAAAATGAACATCTTCTCTCCAGTTTCCGGATGATATGCCGAATCGTACAACGTTTTAGCCTTCCACAACTCATCCACAGTCATATCGGGATCATATCTTCCTTGTTTGTAGTCGATCACAATTCTCCGAGCCGTCTCCAGCTTCGAATTGCTCGCCAATAGATTCAGACAGTTTGCGGTTGAGAAAAAGTAATACATTCTTCCTTAACACGTTAATCATGTTTAAATCCGAGTAAAACAAACTCACCCTCGAAAGTATTTTGATCCCATCGCGGTCTTGAAATATCCGGTAATTTCTCACATTTCGACAAAGCCTGCGTCATTTTCAGCTATTTCGATCCGCGCAAAAAAACAAAACAAAACTATTCCGATTTTGAGCTGTTCAACAACAAAAGCGAGAAGACGTAAACGTGGTTATGAGCTGGCGGTATGGGTCAAGTCACGCGAAAATGGGGAAGTTTTACACGGAAGAAGTTTTGAGCGTTAATTGCTTCCATTTTGGGCCTTGACATTTTTTCTTTATTGTTCATTGTGTAAGGGATCTCTTATCCCTTAGAGATACAGTATGACTTTGTACTTTGAGCACCATGAGACGCCACCACATTCCGCGTGACTCAGCCAGAGAGCTCCCAGCGCTTTCAGCCCCACGGCTAATGGGATTTTCCTGCGTCTCACGGACTGTATATACTCTCTAACTTTCTTCATTCCAGAGACACCCACGCCGAGGCACTCCACCGGAGCAGTTAAAAGGGCGACACCTTCCTGATACTGGATCTCTCTCTGATTTTGTGTTTTTGGCCTTTGTTAAGATCTTTTGTTGTTTAACCTTATTGGGGCACGGGGCAGGAACTATTCCTGCCCAATCCCCCTACCAAATAAACCCATCTAAAATACAACGCGCTTTACTGGTAGCAGCGAGTGATTAGTGACTGAGGAAAAGTAAGAAGACTAATTTTTTTTTCTTTTTTTTTACTTGTTCCCACGCTAATTTTTACGATCCACCGTATTTTGATAGGTTATTAGTTAGGAAATGTGTCTGACAATGAGGTAAGTAGCAATAGTGAAACAATAGGCACCATGTTTAGGTACTGTTGGGGTCGGCGCTAGGGTGCGCCGACAGGAGGGAAAATTCTGCTAGCAGTGAGAGCTATAGGAAGATAGCGTCTACATTTGTAAGCCGGGCCTAGCTAGCTCGCATGAGAGAGGTGCAGGGGCGTAAGGAGGTAATGCATGGGACGGGCCCCCCAATCATTTTCTTTTCCTTGCGCGGTAACCGAGAAGTTACAGTATCCCATTAGGGGATTGGGTTTTGAGTGTGCACCGCCAACAGTAATAGGTTTTTTTTTTAGTGAGCAAAAAGAGAGAAAAGATCGGGCGCGACGAGGTCGCGATGGTGCAGGAAAGCCAGAGCGCTCGGCTTCTGCAAACAGTGAGTCATAGTGACCGTATGCCTAGACGTAGGTTAAAATTTTCAGTGTAATAGTATGACATTTTCACGCAAATATGTTTTATCCATTCATTCTACAATGTTCTTAAATCAAAACAAAATATCTCTCAATTTTTTTTCTTCTCTCTTGTTTTCTATTTTTTTATCTATCTTTCATGTCACCTCTTGCTTTCACAAGTTGTTTTTTTTTTTTTTTCACCACGTTCCGACAGTAAGTGGCGAGTTTTGCTTTGAGCCTGCTGGAGGCCGCCGAGAAACGAGCTACGGAGTGCGAGAAAAAAGTCGGATAGCTTGAGCAGGTTCTGATCACCCGCTCGCATGAAGATACAAACACTGGTGGAAGTCACTCTAACTCTACATCCCCAAGAGGTGGCAACTCTCCAAAAATAGTTACGGAGACTCCGCAAGAAACTGGCGTTTCTATAGAGACTACTGTAAATCAGAGCGAAATAGTAAATAAGAATAAATCGGCGTTTGAGGGGGAAATTTCGAATGCTAGAACAGGCCGCATTTTAGTATAAGGCGTAAAATTGGCTTCCTCCGTTCCGATTTTCTCAGGGTCGCCTACGCAAAATAATTTAGTCAACTACTCAGTATTTTGCGGACCTCCTTGGCTATAGAACGGAGAAAACGACTTCGAAGCAACTCACGGTGACAGCAGAGGAATGTTCGCAGATGAAGAAGCATCAGATGCAATTTCGGCGACCTCGTGGCTATCAATGGAGTTTGGAAAACGGAAAACCCTCTCATCATCGATTGGCCGTCAGCACCCTTTTCAATCTTCAAAGGGACACAAACCGCTGAGACAACGAACTGCTTCATGGTAAGAACTCACGTCGCCACCCGATTCGGAAAAGACGTACCGGAGTCGCCTGCTGGTTCAATGGACGGATGCATATATTCGGATGGCTTTTGCACAACTCGAGATGGAGGGGCATTTGCTTGGGATCCGACCCCAAGCGCCCAATGTGAGTATGTTGCCTGGAAGTCTTTCAAAGGATTCATGTCACAAGACATTTGGCTGAGCAAGGATCGTGAGGTGGCTCTCACATTCAATGACAGTAGCTCCAGGACATTAAGCTGTGGAGTGAAACTAATCGTAACGGATCAAGGATATGGTGTCAATCTAGCTGAGAGAACAAAAAGATCCACTGAAAACACTGCCAACAAAGAGTGGTCAGTAGACGGCAAGGTTAATTACGTCACGTCAAATCAGCTAGCGGCGCAGCTTTTGGCATTGGAAAAGGCCGTCTTGGATTCATCAGCTAATTGGTTTGCGAGGAACTTCCTGGATTGGTGCCACAACCTAAATTCATTGACGGCATCCACATTGGCAGCAGCGGCAAACAATCCAACGTTGGCAGCTAGACAAATGCTCAGGAAAGAAAATGTGCATGCAAGAGGAAATCCATGAGAACCATTACAACGAGATTTGGGCAGCATTGCAAGGATCACCAGAGGCAATCACAAAGATTATCTTAAGAAACAGTGACCCAGCTTCAGGATCAATTGCAGGAGGTAAGTTGGAACAAATTATTTCCTTTTGGGATAAGGCTAAGTGGTTAGGGGGAGTGATCTTTACTGTGTGGACTCTGATTGTCGACACGTTGGTCACTGGGGTAATCTTAGCTCTTATTTTTATGTATTTTGCCACCGGGTTTCTCTCGGCTTATCTTCCCTTTTCACGATCCATGCCGAAGCATGAGCTTGAGCGAGTAGTAACTCCTCGCCCTACTCTCGATGAATATGAAGCAATTAGAAATAGATTAGCTACCCCAAGGATAAACGCTCTCGAAACCTCCTCTCGAGAATTTTTCACCGCTCAAATTCCGATAAAAGCCAATGGAATACATTGTTGGGCACTAGTAGACACTGGCGCTAGTTTTACAGTAGCAAGCGAAGATATGTGCTGTCTGTTGGGAATTGGTCAGCTCCTGGAGCCGACCTCCCACACAGCTGTAGGTCTAGGAAATAATGAAGTAAAAATTCAACCGTTAAGTTTCAGATTGGATCATTCATGTTGTTCCAAGATACTCACTTCACTAAAGGAAAGTGCGTACCATCAGGTCCCCAAAGTTATGAATTTATGTTGGGAAATGACCTTCTCCAGAGATTACCTAAGTTTTATTTGGATTACACTAAAGGAGTCTTTGAAATTGGTGAGGATAAACTCCCCTTAGGCCAACAGCGTAACGCTTCAATTTTTCCAAGCAGGCATGCGGTACACGTCATGAAAGATACGGTCATCCCGGCCAGATCTGAGTTCTTTGTGAGATGTATCGTTCCAGCCGTGGCTCAGACGGCAGATTTAGTCCTGTTGTCTCAAACAAATACCTTATCAAGCCAGGACTTGGTGGTGGCTCCGGCGGTATTTTCGGCGAATTTCGTAAACCTACTCGTAACAAACCCAACCAACGAGCCTAAAATACTGTACGCCAACACCAAGGCCGCCTCAGCTACGGAAGTAATTACGGAGAATGGACCAGATCAGCTCATGCAGTACTCCTGATCCAGTGACTGCTGAAAACGACGACACGGATTACGACCCGGAATTCAAGAAGGCAAAGACATATGAACTGGCACCGAAAACCTCGGATACCGAGACATTCACTCAATATACGGAGTCGGAGCTCTTTGGGCTTTCCAACTCAATTGGGGGAGGGTCAACCGAAAACTTTTCTTCCGCAAGCTACTCCCGGACCAACAGAGACCATTCAAAACGGTCCCATTCAACAGGTAAACATGGAAGAGCTTCTCAACGCAAACTCTCCTAGCCCAACCACCGAGACTCGAGACATCCACCCGGACCCGCCGGGACTTGTCATTACCACGGAACATCCGCTCCGCGCGTACCACGGCCCAGATCGCATTTTGGCAGAGGAACTCCCAGTTTTACCTCACAACGGACAGAGGTCGGAAAATTATCATGGAAGTTGACCACTCGGAGACTGTGACGGGAGCACTACGAGTACATACACGATTCGCAACGGTCAACAAGCCGACGTCAAAGGAAACTATGGATCTTCTCAACGCACAAGTAACCGCGACTCAAACGAAGGAACTCCATCCGGCCTGGCTCCGATTGTTCCCAGAAAACGACTTCTTGAGTGGTGTGCCACGCGACTCGTCAGCTTGGAAACTAGCGAAGGCAGTCGCCGACGGAGGCAGGCTTCACCGCAGGCCACCGTGCGGCACTTCGCTTCCCCAAGTGTGCGATTTCCTCAATGACCCACAAAGAGAATACTGCCAGATGCACTTATTGGATCAGAATGCGGCCACGTTGGCAAACTCGCCCCCGGGAGTAGGCAAGACAGTCATGATTTCGGCGGCTGCAATCGCGGCAAGCTCAATCTTCCCCGGGAAGTTGAACATCATATGTGGAGTAACGAATGCATCCGCCTCAGAAGCAGTCGTCAAACTGGCGGAATTGGAAACGAACAATCCAGTGAGGTTTACCCGATTGATCTCGGAGCAGAACCGACAGCGTCAACGAGACAGTACTCATTCCGACGCCGACTACCCAGAACTTTGGAAAAGAGTGCTAGCAGTTGCTCTACGCCGCTCCGACGATTCCGCATTAAACGGATGCAGGTACGATGTTAAAATTGCCCAAAATGCAATGTTCCACCTAAAAAAAGCTAGAGCTCCCGTGCCACCACTAAAAAGCAAAGACCTGTTGAAGGTCGTGAAGCAACGGATCCCGGACAAGGACCGAATGACGAGAGAAGAATGTTTCCTCAAAATCCACCAAACTTCAGTCCTGGTCGGCACAGTTTTTTCCGTGGTGGATAGCTTCGCCAATCAATGGGCGCCGTTCGCAAACCAAGTAGCCACGGTGCAAGTCGACGAGACGAGCCAGTTACCGCTTTTCGCACTAATTGCACTACTCGCCACTTTCCCCAACGCCAAGTTCGGATTGGTGGGCGACCATCGGCAACTCCCGCTATTCTCGGATCAGGAGGTCTACCCTCTGCACCACCAGATCGCCATCGGTAACCTTCTGAAGGAAGCAGACAGGAACCACCGGTTCCCCGCCACATCTTTGAATGTAGTGCATCGATGCCCTAACCTAATTACACACATCATTTCGAGGATGTTCTATCCCGAGGACCTGCAGCCAGTCAGAAGTCCCCGAGAGCGAAATCAGTACGCAAGAGCCCTGGGCCTTCCGGACCGGTACTCGCTCCACCTGATCTACACCACAGGTGAGGAGACAGTCTCCGGCACTTGGCGTTCTCCAGATCGGAAGCTCAAGCCGCCCTGCAAATTGCCAGAGACCTGAGAGGAACTCTCGGCACCACCTCCATCGCGCTGCTCTGCTACTACCGCAGCCAGGCCGGCCTCCTATCCTCTCTTTTGGATACGGACCCGTTCATCGCTACCACCATTGACGGCGCTCAGGGACAGGAATTTGACGTAGTGATTGTGCTCACCACTCGGACTCGATCCTTCCGCAACTCGCCCTTCTTCGAGGCCGACCATCGCCTCAATGTGGCATTGTCGCGCACTCGACACCTCTGTCTACTGATGGTCAACAGATCCGCAGCGTGGGAATCGAGGTTGTGGTCCGACCTGATGCAGAGAGTCGACCCGGCCGCCAGGCATCACCAGGACGGACGAAGTCCTACAAAGGCTGGGATTATAGAAAAGGTGTGTTCCCCCTTTAATTTTTTTTCTCAAACCCAAACGGGGCAGCCTCCAAGGCAGCCCATACGGGAGGAAACATTTCTTAATCTGGGGTCAACTTTTTGCAAGGACCAGGGTCGGTCCTTATCAAAAGGGGGGAGGTGTAAGGGATCTCTTATCCCTTAGAGATACAGTATGACTTTGTACTTTGAGCACCATGAGACGCCACCACATTCCGCGTGACTCAGCCAGAGAGCTCCCAGCGCTTTCAGCCCCACGGCTAATGGGATTTTCCTGCGTCTCACGGACTGTATATACTCTCTAACTTTCTTCATTCCAGAGACACCCACGCCGAGGCACTCCACCGGAGCAGTTAAAAGGGCGACACCTTCCTGATACTGGATCTCTCTCTGATTTTGTGTTTTTGGCCTTTGTTAAGATCTTTTGTTGTTTAACCTTATTGGGGCACGGGGCAGGAACTATTCCTGCCCAATCCCCCTACCAAATAAACCCATCTAAAATACAACGCGCTTTACTATTGTTAAATATAGTACGGAGCGCTGCAAATTCGCTCCCTTCGCAAAATGGAGGAAGCGACCACGTTGGCGACGAGAGAGTGCAGAAAATTGAGAGAGCGTGGCCGATGTTTCGGACTCTTTTCTCGGATTTTCACTCACTCGAAACGCGTGCGCATTCGAGTTCACTGTGCAATTGGAGCGAATTTGCAGAGCTTTATACCCAGTATATTTCAAAGAGCAATTTCGAATAAAGAAAACGGCGACCTATTTTAAGTAATTTTTCACTCGAAAACAGGAATTTTTGTCGAAAAATATGTACACATTTGAGTTTCACTTCCTGCGTTTCTGCCTTCATAGACAGACGGAAACGGCGAATGTGAACACAAACCCCCACATGTGCAACACAGCTCCCCAAAAGATGAGTTTGGCCCCCCACACAGCTGCAAAAGGAAAAATTGGAGAGCTCAGGTACACAATGTTTCTGAGCGGGCTTTTTTTAAGTCGATTTGGGGAGTGCAAGTTCATGAATTACATCTCCCCACTGTTGATTTTAATTACAACATTTTCCAGGAGCGCTTGTGAAGACTGGCACCATACCGATAGAATATTGAGAACATATCCTCCAGCCCCCATGCCCGGTAGCAGAGATGAGCGGAAGAGAAATTTTTAGTTACGGAAGACGGAAGAAATTTTTTTTTTCGGAAGACGGAATTCCGCTCATCTCTGGTGGGGAGCTATGTTTTTTTGGTGTGTTGTTATTTATGGTGTCGGTGTTTGTAGCCACCCGTCGGGCTGCTGCCCGGTGACCAGCGGACAATGGTGAAAATAACAAGAAGATGTGGTTTAAAATATTTATTTAGGAAAACCCGTTGCTACGGGAGGAAAAACCTTAACATTGAGAAGTGACGGGTGTTGTTTTACCCGCCATGAAAAATCGTTCCCTGAAATTGCACTCGCCGTCTTATGCAACCCTGTATACTTATGCGGACCAAATCCAACGCATGAGCTTCATCTGAACCTCGACTCATATACTGCGTCGCGTAAGGCTTCCATTCGGACCAATTTTCGTCCGTCCGGTCCGTCCGTTCGTCCGTCCGTCCGCCGTCCGTCCGCTTCGTCCGCTGTTCGTCCGGTTCGTCCGTTTCGTCCGGCACGCTCTAATTGGCTGGGCATTTTAATTTATGGCACTCTTTTTTTAAATTCCGACATTGAAAAATGTCAGCGGTTGCAAATTTATGTAGAATTAGCTTTGCAAAAACAAATTTTTTAATTTTTTTCCGAATTTTTGATAGCAGAAACAAGACATTTCTGTTGATATTTTTAAGAAAAAAGAACAAAAACAGCTTTTGAAAACAAAATATAGCAGAAACAAAAAGAATAACTAACAAGAAAAAAAACGGACGAAGCGGACCGACCTCGGACGAACCGGACGAACCGGACGAACCGCGGACGAAATTCGTCCGCTTTTTTTTCGTCCGAATGGAAGCCTTAGCGTCGCGTTGAGTGCTCAGTTCAGTCGGTACTTTGACTGAATCAGCGAAGCTGCCGACCTGAGCTCGTCGATCTCCAGACAGATCGACGAAAAAACGACGAGTGCGAGAGCGATCTGTTCTGCTCTCGCACAAAATAATAAAACGAGGAACATTAATTATAAAAATAATGAAAGGGTGCTCCAAAATCACAGCACTGAGCGAGAACGACGCAAGCGCGGGGGAAAACTCTTGAAACTATTTTAGGATTAAAGGGAGGCGCGGCGCTACGGTAGACAAGCGGGTCACACCGCGATTAATGATGCTCTTGGACATCATTTCTGGACAGTGTGTTCTTCCATTGGTGGGGGCTGATTGTCATTCTACCCGCCAAAAACTGTAGATCGGCGGAGCATATTCTCCCGGTTTCCCCAATATTTCCCGAAAAAAACTGGCTTGTTTATCTTCACTTGGGTTACGGTAGGTCCTTGCCTTATGTATTTTTTCGACAATAAAGAAATACTGTGAAAACGAAGAGAAAATATATTTTCACTGGGATTTTTATTGCATTTGAAATGACAAACATTTGTTGTTTTTTTGAAAAATTGAACAAAAATACTAAAAGTAAAAAGAAAACCGTCATGGGATTGGATGGGGGAGCACAGTGGGAAGGAAGGAAGGAAGAAAATGCTAAAAAGAAGAAAAAACAAGAAAAAAAGAACGAAAAAAAAGAAATGCTAAATATATTAATAATGCAACAAGAAGAAGAAAAAAAACAAGAAAAAAGGAGATAAAGCTATGATAAAGTTTAAATTTCATAAATTTTTGATTAATTTAAAGTTCTGTTGATGTTGAACATCGATTGGATGAATCTTGAGCGGATGGTTGAACTTCTTCTATCCTCCGCAATTGGTCGAGATTTACTGATTTATACTGGGGATTTCGGCAACGGCACTGAAATTACTGAATTACATTCAAATTGGAATTGGTAAATATTCATTATTTTTCACATTTAATGTTGCCGACTACAGTAAGAAGTGCTGTTAAAAATAGAAGAGCATGTCCTTTGGTTTTTTTCTCAATTGAACGCATTCAAAAATGTGAGATTGGTTGCCATTGCCTGTAGCTTTAAAATTGTTTGCTCTAGAGAATACTGTAAACAGCAAGACAAGTTAAAAATGGAATTTATTTATTTATTTTTTTTTGCTTTTCTTCTTTTTAAGAGTTTTTTTTTCGAAAGAACTCTGTTTTATTTCGATTTTTCGAGACCCAACCGAAACAACAGGGCCTATAAGATGGGAGTCAGTAAAAGCGTCCCAATGGGCATTTAGAACTACTTTGGTTATTTTCACGTATTTGTAGCGTTTTGAAAAGAAGTAAGAATAAATGTTGTCAAATAAATGTAATTTGGAACCAATATACAAGGAAAATCACGCAGTAATAAAATCAGCGGAGCGCGTTTGACATTCGTGGCGGGTTGACAATGGCGATTTACTTTGAATTTGATTAAAATATATCGAAAAAATGCACAAATTTCGTCAAGCATTTCCCTTATGTGCCTGAGCGGGTGGAAGTCAAAACAGGAAAACAAGCCCAGCCCCTTTGAAAATCTACGGTTCTTAATTGACACCACGGTACTGAGAAATTGCAAAGCATTTTTTTCTGAGTTTTTCAGAATAATTTCCCGGTTTTTCAAAACCAAATTTAGAAAAACTTTCAATATATCCAAGAAGCCATCGCTCCGTGAAAATAATAAAAGAAGTGTCAAAAACGTGTTTTCACGAATTCCCCGGTTTTAACGCTCACAACAAACCATTTGCCGCCAAAATTAGATTCGTAATTTGTTTCTCTGTCCATCCCGCGATGTTTGATGGTTTGCATTTGCGATTAAACGAAAAAAAAACCTTCATCCAAAAAAATTCTTCCCTGTTCTTTTATGGGCAAATCTAATTCGCTTTCTAATTCGCTTTACACACACGGACACTCTGTTAGAAACAAACGTTCAGGAAAGAAAAAGAACGCGCAATATTAGAATTGTTGGTAGAGAACTCACGTCAGGACAGAAAATCAAAAAACATGCTGCGGAAATGACTGAAATGAGCAAAACCAAACACACAATGTAGATGATAAAAGAGACGAACGAAATCTCAGTTTCTCGTCTCGGCAATTTCAAAAGAGCCAATTCACCCATCACTTGTGTCCGATTCACGACGCCTTTCGTGGAGAATTCATAAGTTATTCGGAAGTTGCTTCTATTGTTCACAAACTTCTCGTCTCCATTGTAATTCCGAAAGTTGATTTCTTTCGGAAGATCCGGACTATCGAATATCATATCATCGGAACAGTCTTTAACAAGTGCCTCGAACTTTGGTCCGCCAGCTGTCAGTCGTTCCAAAGTCACTTTGAGGCACGATGAGTAGCATTTGAGGATTCGAGTCTTATCGGCTACACCACAATCTGTTCTTTCCCAATCATCCATCCATAATATTGATTGACCCGCTCGATTGTCTTGCATCAACCATTTTTTGTCTAACTGGAAACAAAAATGAAGGAAGAAAAAGTTAAACTTTGCTGTTCTCAATTCAATATTTTTCTTGGCTACAGTAAGCTGGCGCAAAACTCCGCCCTCTCAGGTTTTTCAACTGAATTCAACTTATTCCTATTCCACATTTTCCACTACCACAACATTTTTTTCCATTTTCCAGAACATATTCATAGGGAAAAAAAAAACCTTTTTTTCCCTATTCATGGATGTCAAAAAATGTCAAAAAACGAATGGTAAACAAGTGTTTATTGACCATGATAGATCATTGATACTGAGGAGGCACAGAGAGTTTATAACTCCGTGGGAACGGAGTTATTTACTAGTTTATGCAAACTCCGCCTTCTCACTATCAATGGTCTATCCTGGTCAAAAAAACTTGTTTACCATTCGTTTTTTGACATTGTTTGACATTGTTTGTCGTTTTTTGCCATCTATGAATAGGCAAAAATTTTTTTTTTGTTTTTTTATCCTATGAATAGGTCCATTAAAATAGAGCAAAAATGTGAGCGGGTGTGTCGTCCCATTATGTCTGCGTCTATTATAAAGCTTGAGCGGGAGCATATGGTAGCCTTTGGTTTCCCCCTGATATAGCATTGATAGCGAAGAGACGCAGAGACTGCCCCCTTTCTTTGAACTCCTCACCTTCTGCGTCTCTTCACTATCAATGCTATATCAGGGGGAAACCCCCGTTTCTCTACCTGTATTTTTTACAATTCTCGACATCGCGTGAATTGGAAAAAAAAAACAAGAACAAACCGTTTTTTTTTCTCATGAATAACCCCAATATTAAATTGATAATATTTATTCGTCTTGTAGAGATTTTTGAGGTTTCCTGTTTTCATGGAAGTTTTTTGTTTTTAAATGTAGTATTTTAGTTGAGATTTAGTACAGCACGGCTTGATAGATCCTACAAAAATGCCTACGCGCCCTGATACCTTTTTCTGCATCTCTATAGCTTTGTTTTTCCAAGTTTCGCTAAAAGTGTGCAAAAATAGAAATTTTGGAATATCACATCAAATTGCGCATATTTTTTGCTGATAAACGGTTATTTGGGAGCATAATATTAAAAGGGGGAGGGGCACGCCTCACCCGTCGTCCAATGCGCCGCCAAGTTCGTCGGATAATTAAATTATTTTTTCACTCGAAAATTTACTTTTTTGAGAAATTCGAATCATTATCTGATTATTCAGGATGACACCATCATTTTAATCCAAAAACGAGGCCTTTTTGTCTGAAAATGACCGAGCCTTAAACATGCGGGGGCTCCTGTCGTTTGGGGGATTATATTGGAATTTTCCCGATAATTTTTACAACAAAATACCATTAGATGTCGTCCAAAAAAAAGTACACGAGGTGTGGCCGGTGGCCAACTAGTTAAACTCAAGCAAATCAATCGTGCAAATGAACTGAAAGTTTCCAATATTTTGGATAATTATTTAGCAGGCATTGAATGACAATAGACAAAAAAAAATGAAAAGTCACGCACAACTGATCAGAAAAAATATGCACAAAAATGTGCGCGGGGTTTCGTGCTTTAATGATGCAACTCGGATATAAATAACGGGGAAAAAGGATACATCTCGTGTACTTCTTTTGAACGCTTTTTAATTTTTTTTAAAACTTTTCCAAAATCACGAAATTATTTTTGATTGATTTTCCTAAATGGGATATTCCTAAACCCTACATCAATTTCCACAAAAAATTGGCACCTCCTTTAATTTTCGAATCTCCTCCAAAAGGAGTACACGAATAAACACTGCGGACTAGTTTTTTTATTAACAGTTATTCAAATTTTGTTTTCAATTTTTTTTCGGTTTCAGTGAGTTTTTTTAAATTCAAAATTTTCGAAAATTGCAATACATTTTTTTTCTAATTTTTACAGAATTTCTGCATAGAAATAACTATTCTTGTCCAAACCTTTTCTTCCTTTGGTTTGATGGCGTTTACACGGTGTCCAGGATTGGAAATATGGGCGGAGCTTAATTTGCTAGCGCACTTTTGGTACTTGCGCATTTTTCGACTCCCGCATTTATTATTATTTTTTTTTCTTTCAGTAAAACTTGTTTCTCTCTTTTAAGGAAAATTCCTCAAACACCGCGTCGGCAAAATCCAGAAAAACCTTCGAAAAGTCCACTTTCGAAACGTCACACTTTCGAAACGTCGCACTTTCGAAACGTCTACTTTCGAAACGTCCGAGAGCCAGATTTATCCTGCAAAAACACCAAAAAAACTCACTTTTTTAGCTCCGCAATGCTGAAAACGATAATTCCGGAATGGTTGCTGAACCAAATTCGACGTTCTTAGGCTTAAAAATTTTTTTAAAGACCTCAGCTATAATTCAGCCGGAGCACATATGGGAATATTAAGAATTTTTGTTTTTTTCCCCGAAAAACAGAAAAATATGCCTCAAAATTTGAATTTCGCGCGAAAAATCCAGTGGAGCGCGTTTTCTCGGCTCCGCCCACTTTTCAAATCTTGGACACCGTGTTTTTATAATATATTTATGCCCAATATCAAGTTTTATGAAGTTTTGAACTTTTTAGAACTGTTCCTTTTGTTACTTGCTTCCTTATCAGTTACTTTTTGCAAAAAAGTTGGAAACATGCAAGAAATCCCAAAATGGCCGAGTTCTCCTCTCCTGTGTACTACGTTTGGAGGAAGAACGTATAATTTTTAAAGTTTTTGCAGTAAAAAAACTCACCCATTGTCCAGCGATGCATTGAGTGCAAAATCTGTGTGGAATCTCATTTGAGTGCACTTTCAGGATAATTACAAAGAGTACGAGTGCAGAATATTGCATACTGTAATCAAAAAGAGCATGGGGGAAACGTTGTGAGACGTCAGAGAAAAAAAAGAACGTGATAAAGAGGAGAAAAGGGAAAAGTTGCGCTCAAAAACATGTGAAGCTGAAGATCACAAAGATTCCAAAAAGTTTCGTTGGAGATTTATGTGTCTGCACTCTTAATGTCTGCGTCTCTTTATCTTTCTATCTCTCTTCACTCACTTTCTCAATTTGCGTCCGTCAGACCAGCAGCAAGCAAACGAACACCATTGCAAAAAGACACTTTAGTGTTGGAAAATACTTTTTCCATTTTGATTTTCAAAAATATGTTGACAGTGTAGATTTACGGGGAGAAATTCTTGAGTGGGTGTACGAGAAAATGTTTAAAAACATGGTTTCCCCGATTTTTGGTCGAACAAAATGTTTTATGATTCCCTAGTTTTATTGCAGGCAATCCCGATTTTCCAAATTTTCCAATAAAAGTTTAAACTTTTCACTTGAATTTTTATTAATGATAAACAGCTCCACCGCACTAAGATACTCAGATAACGTTTAATCGTGGATTACGGTTTTGAGTTATCTAATTATCGTGTTTTCAATCTTGCGACATGAGAACGAGACACTCCGCCCACTTATTTGTGCGCGACCACCGGAACACGATATTCGAAGACACGCAGACAGAATGGTGAATGCAGACTTGCGTTTTCAAGTTGCAAGTCGATTGAAAACACAATAATTCGTTTTATTGTTATCACCGTAAATTCTGTAATGGGGTTATTCTCGAAACCAGCAAAAAAAGCAAAAAATAGAAAAAACCAGCAAAAAATTCAGCGAAAATTCGGAGAATGCTCCGATCCGTCTGAAACTTTGGGAAATCATTAAGAAGATACTTCCGGTCATTTTCTGAAAATTTCAGACCGAAATATTGATTTTTAAAATTATCGATTTTTATTTCTGAAAATTTTCAAAATCGATATTTTCGTCTGAAATTTTCAGGGAATGACCGGAAGTATTTTCTTAATGATTTCCCAAAGTTATAGATCAATCAAAGCATTCTCCGAATTTTCGCTAAATTTTTTGCTGGTTTTTTCTATTTTTTTCTTTTTTTGCTGGTTTCAAGAATAACCCCATAATAAAACAACCGGCCCTTCTATTTTTCACAAACCTCTTTGATAGGCCGGTCTATTTCAAGGGGCCGTTATATTATAGGGTTAGCTTTACTTTTCAATGTGTCCAAATGTGTATTAAATTTTAAAGATTTCCCATAAAAACAACAAAAATGTATGACAAACCAAAATTAGAAGCCGGGCTAAGTATTTAACAAGTGAAAAAACCTAACCAAATTATTGAAAAAGTGTTAAATTCATTCCTCTATAAGAGGGGGCTGCTCTATTATAGAATTTACGGTATTTTTTTCGTATAAATAAAAAATAATTGTTTAATGATGAGCAGTTTACAATTTTTTTTAACAGTTTCCCTGCGGTAATTTTTTGCTTTTATTAACACGCGGTGGTCAACCCACCGTGAACAGACAGGTGTAAATAAAATTGAAAAAAAAACGAGAAAAACAGATTTCTGGAAACAGCAAATAAATAAATGTTTGATGCCGATTTCTATCACGTATTTGCTTTTTTTTTCAAATAAAATTGTGATTTCATTTTTTTAGAGGTGTCACTCCTTGCAAATACGCGATGTTCAATTGCATTAGAAAACTTAAAATTTTCTGCAAAAAGTAATTTGAGAAACGTACTGACAAAGTTGCTGTCAGTTCTCACTTGAGTATTATCAATTCAATATTCTTGCTGGCTACAGTAAGCAGTGGCGTGAAAAATGAAAGCTTCGGCCGCTCAGGTTTTTTCAAATGAACGCAGTACAAAAATGTGAGCGGGTGTGACGTCTCGTTATGTCTCCGTCTATTATACAACTTTTGCGGGCGCATAATAGGTGAAAAATAAATTGCATTCATAATTAGACTCAAAACTGTCTTGGACTGTTCGAGCGGAATGTCGTAGTGCATAAAAAGCTGTGGCAAACAATTATTTCCCACCAATCATTTTCTACATTTGATAATTTATTGTATTTTTCCGAGAAGATGCTTTCCAAATATATAAAATTGACCAAAGATTTTTCTTTTCTCGAAAATGGAAAATTTGTCATTTTCGATGAATGCGAGAAAATAACATTTTTAGAAAAAGGTTGCGTATGATCAAAAGAAGGAAATTATAGTTTGCCAGAAGCTGTTTACAAGTTATACGTGCAGTTGCCGAAAATGAATCTTATTAGATTTAGAAGTTTTCGATTAGATAAATACACACAAGGAAAAAAAAGACAGACAACTTTAGTGGGGAAAGGCGGAAAGAAAATGCACATTTTAGAAAGTTGCGAGAATTGTTTCTA
This sequence comes from Caenorhabditis japonica, assembly GCA_963572235.1. Lineage (NCBI taxonomy): Eukaryota > Metazoa > Nematoda > Chromadorea > Rhabditida > Rhabditidae > Caenorhabditis > Caenorhabditis japonica. The sequence continues at coordinate 15,086,655 of OY754343.1, read as the reverse complement.
TCGAAAACGGTGAGAATTCCCGCGCGTAAACCTCCCAGTCGGAAAAGTCGCCTCAACGGCAATTAAGAAGATTCATTGTTGAAAAACGAATGTTTTTATTGCGCGATACAGACACACGCATGCGTAGACAGACAAATGGCCCGTCACATAAAGAAGTAAACCATGACAAAAAAAAAAAGAGTACGAAGAGTAGGTGAGGGAAGAAAGAAGAGGGTGCCAGGCACCATGCACCTGGCACCCTCGCACCAAGATGTTTCGTTTTAGGGAACGAGTGGTGAGAGTGAGAGAACGAAGCTGCATGAGAGAACAGGGCGAACGCTGATTGCTTTATCACGCAACATGGCATAACATATCGGTTGGGAAAAAAGTGCATGAGAACGACAAAGAAAGACTGTGACCCCACCTCCCGACTTTAGGCCCAAACTTTTCTTTTTACCACTACAGCAGTACAGTGTGCTTCTAGTACACATGTAGATGAGCATCTGTCTGTAAATAAGGCATTGCTATTATTTGTTTACGAACGAGGTTTGCAAACGACGCTCCGATGTTTCGCAATTTTTCCACTGTTCCGCAGTATTCGCTGCGAGACCGCAGTGATAAACTGCGGAACATTGGAGCGTCGTTTGCAAACCTCGTTGGTGAACACATAATTCCATGCCGATGCACACACGATGTGAGCATCCGAAACCCATCGCGTTCTGTCCTTCCTTTATGCCCAAAAAAATCGAGATAAACAATTATTTATCAAAACGAGCATTTATTGAAAAAAAAACGAGACAATTAGATCGAGAGATTGGTAGAAATGGATGAGGTAGGTAGGCAAAAAGAGGCGGAGTCCAAGAGGAAAAAAAAAACAGAAAAATAAGAAAAAAAGAAGAGAAAAAAAAAAGGAAAAAGGAGGAAAAATCATTGGTAAAAGACACGAATGGCATGGCGGCGACGGTTGTGCGACTGGAAGAATTGTGGCGAAAACTTCGAGACGGACGAGGAGAACGATTGAGGGATGGAGGCGTAGTCGATGGCCAGCTGCAACACAAAAAGTGTTTAAAGGAGAGCGACAAAAAAACATAAAGCGGGGAAGAGGGAAAAGAGAGAGAGGGCAAGATTGATATTGCATGTGCAACATTTGCGGTTTTTCGATGCACTTCAGAGCTGTACACATGACCCTGACCGTTTTTATAAAGGCCACTAGTTCATAAATTTTCGAAAATTCCGCAGAACAAAAGGGACAAATGTGCAATGCGATGGATTATGCTCACAATACAAATACTTCGAGCATCGTGGCATGAAAATTTTATTCTAGACTTTTTGCATGTCTGATAGATGTCTCGTCTCAGCAACTGCTCACAAACTTTGAAAATAGCCCATTTTCTCTTCGACACAGTTGAAATGAATGCGACCGTAACCCATTTAAAAATGTGAACAAGTTCCATTGGTTTTATTTCTTTTTCTTCTTTTTCCTTATTTTTTTGAAATTGTTTACATTTTTAATGGGTTACGGTCGCACTCATTTCAACTGTGTCGAAAAATGCGCTCCCAGATATTTCGTGGGAAAATTCGCTATTTTTAAAATTTATGAGCAGCTGCTGAGAAGAGAGTAATATAATTGATTTTTTTTTATAAAACGCGGGATGATAACGAATTTTCCAAAATATAATATTTGAAAACAAGGAAAGGGATTCCAGCTATTAGGAAAACACTGAATGCTATTAAAAATTAATGGCGCGTCCAAAAAAGCAGAAAGAAGTGGAAATGAAAAAAAAGGGTGTCTAAAAATGCTTATTTCTCACCACTTTTGCTAATTTGTCCCGCCCCGATTTTGTTGGTAAGGTGGCACTGATTTTTCGTGTTTACAATAGAAAAGTGGCGATAAAAAACGCCTTCCATTTTCACCCTTTTCTGCTTTGGTACGGCATGTTTTTCTCTTTAAATAGAGTGAAAAACAAGGATTTAGTAACAGTACTGTCAACCCGCCACGGCGGTCAAACACGCTCCGCTGAACTTAATACTTAGCGATTTCAGCGGAGCGCGTTTGACCGTCATGGCGGGCCGACAATGGAATATTAATTTTGGTGAGAGCTGTGGCCTAAAGAATGCAAAATCTCTCATGGCGTCTTAAACTCGAAAGGACATAGCTCAAATGGGCTCCGCGACGTTTGAAAACCAGGCGTTTCAAAACCGAGTGTATTTTTGAAAAAATCCCCCAAATTTTTTTTTGGCAGTTCTATTCCGGCTCGCCAATTATTTGATACTTGAAGTAGCAGCCTAACAGCCGCGAGATAGCAGCCAAACAGCCGCCAAATAGCAGCCAAACAGCCGCCAAATAGCCGCCAGGCAGCTGACAACCACTACCAAGTCTTGAAGAACTTTCTATGTCTGGCGGCTATACATACTTTCTAAAGCCGAGAACTCGCGGGTTCAGACGTTTGCCATACTTTGCAGGGGAAAATTCCAGTATAGCCACCCACTACAATATAGGTACCCACGCTATAGTATAGCCACCCACATAACTGAAAAATGGGATTTTTCCGATTTTCTGTGGGTGGCTATTTTGAAATATATGGGTGCTTTTACTGGAATATATTATTACAGTTTAGCCACCCACTCAGTGGTAATGGGTGGCTATACAGGTTTCCTAGGGAATCTTTCAGAATAGCCACCCATATATTTCAAAATAGGTACCCACATCAACGGGCTATAGAATAGCCACCCATCATTTCACAATAGCCACCCATCATTTCAGAATAGCCACCCACGCGGCGCCGACTGTGGGTGGCTATACTATAGCGAGTCAAATGGGTACCTATTTTGAAATATATGGGTGGCTATTCTGTAATTATCCCCTTTGCAGAAAAGGGGCGGGGCCATCGACCTGTGCCGACCTTGTTTACCCGTAATTATCAATTTTTTTTTCAATGGAGTCATGAAAACATGAGTTTTGAAATGTCTGGTTTTGAAATGTCGCTGAGCCTTTTGAGGGGGTGTGCTATTTCTCAAACAACTTGGATGTAAATTTTTCACGTGAAATCCTACTGCAGTTAACGGGTTAACGGAAAAAGTATCGTAAAAAACAATTTTTCTGCTCTTGTGGGAAGCCCATGTGCGGTAAATTCACCTTATCAATGGATCGCCCCGGGTCTTCACACGTCTCAAAGTATTGATCCGTCACTCCAACTCGCATAGTCATTGTTTGTCCACTCAGAAGAACTCCAGTGGTTGGCGCGGCGATCAGATACGTGTCGGCGTTCGTCTGAATTAACCATTTATGACAGTCGAACGCAGTTTTCTCTTTATCGAAAAATCGAATTTCTTTTTTAAAATTAAAAAATAACCTTGAGAGCGAACATAACGTGAAGAGGCGATACATTGGTTACTTGAATAAGTGCTTCTCTGTTATTCTGTGAGAAGACAATCCTATCAGCTGGCACAGTGATAATATCAACTGGACCAGAGCATGTTAATGTCATTGCTGACATCGACTCAAACTGATGCTGTGGCTTCTTATAGTTTAAACGAATAGTTGATGGAGGCTCCGCCTCATCATCATTCTCAATTTGCTCTCCCTCCATTGCCTCCAAACTTCTCGGTGTAGCCGTCTTCATGACAACACCCGGCGAGACCTTTTGAGTGGTTTCCATCGCGAGAGAAGGCGTGAAACTGCATGCAGTGCTCACGTCATTATGCTCGTCCATTATCAAGTTGATATCATAATGTGGCTCCAGAGCGGACGAGGTGACACGAGTGTAATGATCATCATCCGAAAAGTGAGTCATTGTGGGAGACCGTGGGACGAATCCAGAAGATTCTGTCTTTTTGATAAATCCCATTGAATCTATACGAGTGAAGACGGTGGAAAGCAACTCCATCGTTGCCTGATCGATTATGAGCCAAGAACGAGGAACAGCGGTTGGATTTGAGCGAAGAGCGTGGAGAAACACGGCTCCAAGAAGTCCGCCTTTGATGAGATTGTAACCTTGCGCAGTTCCACAGAATTGATCGATTAGAGCAAGGATTCCATAGATCGTCCAGTAGAAAAGAATCGAGTGCTGAAATAAATAAAAAAATAAAATAGACCGCATTTCCCCAGTCATTCCTTACATATCCTTCTTTAGAAGTTTTGTTATTGATGAGCACCCGATAAGAGAACACAGCGGGAGGAATAGAGGTGAGAACGGTGCATACTGTCTGAGCATGTTCACCATTGATCAAGTATAAAGAAATGGCAACTATTGTCATTATAGTGATCTCTTTGTCTCCAATAAGGTTCCCGAAGTAGCGAATTTCCTGTCCTTCGGTCATTTCGAAATTCATTCGATTTTCAGCGAAAGTGATCCCATTCTGGCCTTTTGTGAGTGAATTTTGCAGAAGAAGATTGTCGCCACCAGCGTTTTCTGGAATCGAGACGTTTTGATTAGAGACACTTAAGCGTGGAAAACTAGCCATGTTCACTGCGAATACTTCTTCTTCTTCCGTTGCTTGCTAGCGCCATTTTCGAAATTTTTATTTTCGGAGAATAACCGGAATGAGAAAGCGAAGAAACAATTTGGAAAGAAATAGAGAAATACACGTGGAAGCGTGAAATTTGATTTTTTAGAATTTGGAATTCAGAACACGTAGTCAAAGGCCATCGCTACGCGAAAAAATAAAAATAAAAATAAAGATTACGGGAATAAGCACGATGGCATATTTGCGCTTAGACGTCAAGCGAATTTTTTTGTTGAAAAAAAGCAACGGCCTACCGTAACCCAAAATAATAATTAGTTAAAAAAAACACCTTTTTGTGCAAGAACCTAGCCTGTTTTCATTTTTTTGAGCCCCACTCCACGGGTGACTTCGAATGCCGTCTCCGACGTATCGAAGGAGTGAACCAGAGATGGGCAAAATACGGAGTTCCCATGGGACCGGTATGGATTTCGGCGAATTTAGGTCACTGGGAATAATGGATTTAGGTCACTGGGAATAAAATACCTGGGTAATTTTTTAAACCAGCAAGAATATCAAAAAACTGCATGGAAAAAGTTTTCTTTTGAAAAAAAAAAGCATTACTTAATTCCGTCGGACCAGTTTATAAATACCGTAAAATCCGGGGTTACTACGGTCTAGAACTTGCATGGAATAGAAATGTCTGAAATGAAACCGTACAGAAAAAACCCTCGGCACGAAATAGAATTCAGGGACTCACAATCTACAATGCTCAATTTCAAGCAGTAGTACCTCCGGTAATCAGCTAGCTTCATCGTTCATTGCGTGTCTCGGTGTTTGCGTAGTTTTGGCTACAGTAATCCGCGTTGGAAAAAACAATTACTGAAACACCGGTTCATGTTTATATGCCGCAGTTTTTCAGCATGACGGTGTATTACAGGGTGGTGTACTATTTTTAGAAGTGACGTTGTGGGTGGCGTTGTGTTACAGGTGGTGTTTATTTCAGTTTTTACGGTAGTTGTTTTGAAAATTGGACTTTTTTTTGTTGAAAAATTACCAAAAAATAGCTAAAAATTATAGTGTTTTCTTCTCTTGCTCAGCTCGCTAACTTCGATAAATAAATCAATAAATACTGAATTTTTCTCTGCGCCTCTTCGGTTACTGTGGTTTAGCCTTCTATCGCTGCGAGACCACATGGCTGCTGCCGAGGAACAACGCATGACCGACTGACAGATTTTCATGAACAAGGAATACATCGATTTTTCTGAAAACTTGTAAAATCGATATTTCGATAAAAAATTCTAAAATAGGAAAAACCCCATAAGTTATTCACAACACCGTAGGACAATTTTTTTTTCGACAATATCATAGTTAATTTTGTGAAAGAAAGGATTGACGACTGACACACTTCAGAAATGTCATATTTCTAGATTAATAAAACGTATTCATTAGAACAACTTTGGAGTACGGATGTGAGCTCTTCCATCCGACTTCCTCTCGTTTAACAGCTAGGCTAGATTACCCTCTCAGATTTTTTTCTAGGAAAGTATTCATTAGATGCAACATGTCTTTTCGTCCTCAAAAATTGTCCGACACATCATCCTCCTACGAACGTAGACTTAGAATAACTTCTCAACATTCCCTTCTTTTTAGACGTTTGTTTTTAATACTGAAAACCTACTTCAAAATAGTTACGCACCGGTGCCACTTCCCAAATTTATCACAATTTATTCAACCGGCCAACTCTACCCGATTCCCATACAGGCTCAAACTCTGCTGCGCTAAAAATAATTGTTTTTTACATAAATATTTTTCCCTTTGGGATAAAATTGTCCCACACTTTCCTAAACTAGTCTCGGAAGAAGTATTTGCAAATCGTGTCGGTCAGCTTCCTTTAGAATCATTTGTATCATAGTTTTCCCATTATTGTTTTTTGTGTGGTTTTGGACTCTTAATTATTTTTGTTCCATCCGTTTATTGTTTTACTTTGTTTTTTTTCTTTTTACACTTGCTGATGAATAAATAAATAAATAAAAATAAACTAAAAAAAAAATAAAAAATCTTACGAAATCTTGAGAAAGTTGCGAAAGTGCACAGAGCTTGCAAAAAAAATGGGTGTCCTTTCCTCATCCTTTTTCAGGTTAAGGTATTTAAGTCGCCGCGTTATTTGCTCGAAAATCATTACCAAATTTCTTTTGTTCATCGGTACTACTTCGGAAAAGAACTGTAACGAATTAGAACTGCCTGAAATGTAGATGTACTGACCCAAAAAAGGTACAACAGCTCGATTAAGTATTCCGATGTACAATATGGGTTAAGCTCAATTTTGCGTAATTGTTTTTCCTATACAGTCAGGCCGTTCTATTTCGCCACTGTTCTGTTCCGAAGTAGTGTTTAAGATAGAGTTTCTACATTAAAACACAATATTCCTCATTTATCGTTAAATTTCTATCAAAAACCTTTCAATGATCCAAACTCTAGACATCGAAACAACAATAACTGGTGTTCGTTTTGCGATCAAAAAAGTTATGATCGTCATCGTTTCCTTTGCTCCTGGCTCCCGCCTCCCCCTCTCTCTTTCTCTCGGAAGAGCACAACTGGCCCGGGCGAGCTCACGGTGTGTGTATGTGTGTAACATCACACTGAAAACACAGAGTCATCCGGATACTAACTGACCACCATTCTTCTCGCATTTCTCGCTTTTGCCCATCACCACAGCACGGCATACTTTTTTACTTCTTTCATCCGCTTTTGTATCACACATCTGTACATTTGTTGAACGTTTGTTTGCCCAACAATCAGTCGAGTGATGGCTAATAATTGTATTTGGTTACGTTACCGTTTGCAAGAAGGAAAAAGGGGGATTTGAAGTGGGAAGAAGAACAGATTTTGTTCCATTCCCTTTGGTTCTCGGATTAAGTTAAAATGGATTAAGACATTCAAGTTTCCCCTTCTTCTTTCTCTTCATTCTTTATTCTTCCAAATTCTAATCTGTTTATAGGAATCAGTCGTCAATTTTCCAGAAATAGGTTCTTTTCTTGTTGCCAACTATATAAACAAGCCTCATTGTGCTCTGCAAAATCCGAGTTTTGCCTGCGTAGAGGTTAGACAAATTTCAGTCGGTTTAGGTACTCACATTCCCTTTACTTCCAAGAACTGTTTATCCACTCGAAACCACATGGAAACAATGCCTGTTTTATCTCTAAACCTCTTCTCCTTCTCATCTCTCAACTCCATCATCTGCTTTCCTTCCTTTCTGACTGACTCATCGTTCTTATGATTTCAACTCAAAGAGCATCTGCTCCATATTGCTCCAAACAGCTGACTGGATGGTCCCACTGACTCATTATTGTTATCAAAAAGACGAAAAACGTTCATTTTCAATTGCCACCGATGATCAATCGAGCGGGCCGCTTGATTTAAGTAAACATCTTTCGGCTCGGAAGAAGCGGAAAGAGGTGATTGGCTTAGCAATCGGCAGGATATCATACGGACACACAAATATCACTCATTTTCTACCCACAAATCTCTATTCTTTTCCGTCGTTCTTTTTGTTTGCTTTTTATTTTTATTTTTATCAAATCTAACCCTTTTCAGACATAAAATGGCGAGTCCTGAACTGGCAGAAAAACTGAAAAAGCGTTTAAATGAAAGTGAAAGTAACGATGGACCAACTTTTCAGGAGCCACCGCCAGCCCCAGTCATTCCCCAAAAGGTAGGAAATTTGACAGTTTTAGCTGTAACTTTTTGAAACAAAGTATTTTAAAATTTTAAAAATTAGACCACCCTGTATTTTCTTTTGGCAAATTTTTAGAGAAAACAATCTTAATGTAGTTTGTGAACGTGTTAAAAAGGTGCTACCTCGGAATAGAACGGACGCGTAATAGAACTGTAGCGAAATTGAACTCGCTTTGGAATAGAACTGTAGGGAAATAGAACTGTAGCGAAATAAAACTGTTCGGAATAAAACTCTAGCGTTTTGGAACTAAATTAGCAATGGAGCGCGATTGCATTGCTTGCTCATTCAAATATTGGAATTTCTCATGCGCGTGATTTTTTCAACAGTTTTATATTTGAGCTATTTATCAAAAATTGTTTGTTTTGTTGTTTTTTTGAATAAACTTTTATCATTTTTTTTTTTTCGGCCAAGCAATGCAATCGCGCTCCATTGCTAATTTAGTTCCAAAACGCTACAGTTTTATTCCGAACAGTTTTATTCCAAAACAGTTTTATTTTGCTACAGTTCTTTACCGAACAGTTCTATTCCGAACATGTTCAACAAAAAAAAAATGTTTTTTCGATATTGATCATTCAAGATCCACAATTTTTTGAGTATTTCCGTGAATATATTTGAAAATATTTCCCAAAGTTTGAGCCCAATCAGAGCATTCTCCAAATTTGACCCTAGTTGTTTGTCTACAGTATTTACATTATTATTTACACAAATAGGTATTGTGAAAGCAAAAAAATTGCAACGCGGTGTTTGCGTACTTTTGAAATTCAAATGAAAATGGGAAAAATCTCTTTATTTGCCATGCTATTTCTCTCATTGTCGTTTGAATTTCAAAAGTACGCAAACACCGCGTTGCAATTTTTTTGTTTTCACAATACTTTAAAACAATCTCACTGTTGCTTTCTAGGATATTTAAATTATTATGAATACATCCTCCCAGGGATTTGAAGTGAGATTCAGAGAAAAGAGAGCGAAACATCGGCCACGCTCTCTCAATTTTTTGCACTCTCTCGTCGCTTACGTGGCCTTCTCTTTGATTGTTCTAATAGAGCGAATTTGCAGCGCTTTATATCGAATATAATATGATATATTTTCTAATTTACTGAACGCCTAATATTTATATTTTATTTACGTTTGGAGTTTTAGAAGAGAACTTGCGTTTTTTTTGTCGAAAAAACGCGGAGATTTACAGTATTTCGAAACACGATCTTTGGAGGGATTTATTTATGTACATGTACCGAAAAATGTTTACCTTGTTTTTTTTTCTTTTTTTTTAACTTGTTTTTGCAAAATGGAGCTCTTTTTTTTTGGAACTACTTTAGGTCGCCGCTTGATTTATTTCGACAATATTTTAATGCCATTTGAAAACCAACATCGATAATTACGATGACGGCGTTCATTCTTTTATGCTCGCCAACGCTACGTATCACATTTTTTGGTAAAAAATTACTGCTTTTTTGATTTCACATACTTTAATTCACGGGACGTTAGACCTTACGTAAAGAAAAATACGCTCTGTCGCATTTGCCAGCGTCTTCACCGTGTCGTATACCCAAGTTCAGCCAAGTGCGTGCTAAAATAGAGAGACAGAAAAGCGAGGGATATACAGGGTGGCCGATAAGTATAGGACGTTTTGAAAGTGCTCCCATTTTTTCAATTTGAGGATTTTTCGAGAACAACATTTATTAAACAACAAAAAATAAGCAGAAAATTTGATTTTACAAGAGAATTTCGAAGTTGGATCCACGAGCTTTGACACAGGCTCTCAAACGTTTCTTCACCGAATTGACAGTGCGCCGCAGGTATCCGTCGTCGATCGAAGCCCATGCTACCTCGAGAGCGGCCTTCAAGTCATCGACAGTAGCAAAAACTTTTCCCGCGATCTTCCCTTCCAACATGCCCCAAACGCTGAAATCCATCGGATTGAGATCCGGGCTGGAAGCAGGCCACAAGTTCTTGTCCAGGAATCCAGGGAAATGCGCCTCCAAGACGGCCAATGTCGATCTCGAGCCATGGGACGGTGCCCAGTCTTGTTGAAGGATAAATGGACCACCAGCAAAGTGCTGAGTGACCCAGGGTAACAAATTATCCATCAACACAATCTTTTGGTACACCTCCGAGTTGATTTTCACATTTCTTTCAATGAAAACCAACGGAGTTTTACCGGTTGCCGTGATACCGGCCCAAACCATGACACTTTTCGGGAAAAGGCGGTTATGGGCAAGACGACGTTTCGGAGACATGCTGTCATCCTTTGACAATAACTGTCTCTGGTTTTGACGGTTGGGAAGAGGTTCAATAGTGAAGATCTTCTCGTCTGTCCAGATAACGTCAGAGACGCGGCGCACTTGAAAGTGCTGGAGTAATTTTCGGCATTTTTCGAGTCGCATCGCTTTCGATTTGTCCGAGAGGTACTGTCCACGACGTAGTTTGTAACTTTTGAGCTTCAAGTCGTTCTTGACAATCGATTGGACAGTGGATCGGGCAATTCCAAGCTGTGACGCCATCCTATTGAGACTCAATCCATCATTTCGAATGATCCGTTTCTTGATGATTGCACGAGTATTCCGGGTGTTGACAGAACGTGGACGTCCGCTTTTTTTTACTTCAGAAGCATCTCCTCGCTTTTTGATAGCAGCGACAACGTTTCGAACCGTCGAAGACGAAATTTGAAGGCGTCGAGCGATCTCAGCACTTCCGAGGCCTCTTTTGAACAAGAGTTCAATGGAAGGACGATGAGGAGAACTTTTCATAGCTCGGCGATATGGAGAAGTGAGAACAAATGACTGAGAAGCTTACTTATATAGTCTCTGGACTTTCGAAAAGTTTCGAAATTTTTCGAAAATATCCCTTGGCACCGTGCCAGGGAACGCTGAAAGCGAGCGTCCTATAGTAATCTTATTGGTCTTTACGTGCGGCAACGCCTATGAGTTTATTACATTAACGAGTGATGCGGCATTAACAAAGATAAAAGGTTAAGAAAACGGCCAAGATTAAGGGAAATGTCACCTTATATAGGGACCAGGTGAGAGAGTGAGAGAGGCAGAGGTCAGAGTGGGAATGAGAGACGTCGCGGGCGCGCGGTGGCGTCCGGTCAAACATTGTAGATCAAAATGAGCTGGCAGGTCTAGGCGTCGGCATCTATGTTTCGTAGGTCTCAAAGAGACCTCAGAAACCAGATACTAGGTGCACGACTACCTTTGACATACCAGCGTGATGAAGATAAAGGAGGTAGAGGAAAGGTGATCGGTGCGATACCTTACACCTCCCCACCACCTGTAGGACCGTCTCTGGTCCTCGGGAAAAAATAGTGAAAAAAAAAGGGAGGAGATGAGACTTAGAAAAAAATAAATAAAATGAGCGAACAGTAATGAGCGAGGGGTAAATTATTCCTAAGGTGAGCACCCGATCGCCTCACTGCTCCATCGCTTCGACATAGGCCATGTTGGTGAGGTGTCCGGCTTGGTGCGCAATGTCCGGATTGCTTGGTTATCGAGGTTTCTGATGTGCTGACGGTCGTTTGGGAGCCGCGAATTTTAGTAGCCAGATGATCTGGTGTGGTGGATGATTGACGTTGTCTGAGGCTCAGTCCTTAGTGCTGGCAAACTCCTGGTTGACGCGTGGGAGTACTTGTTTGACTGCTGTAAACTGTAATTATTTTATTGAAACTGTTTAAAACTTGTATGGGCCGAGTGGCTAGGTTGAACGCCAAGGCTACTTCGCCATTATTGAGTGTGGGTCCCGATGGCTTGCACCTTGACTCGTTGTTGATAAACGCGATTGACTGGTTGGGCAATAGGCCGTTAGCAGGGAAGAACATTGGATCTCCGGACCTGTCCTTGTCGTCTGGTGGCTGTTGTTCTGGAGTGTGCAGATTAGAACATCATTAGTTAGGCCACTCATTGTCCGTGATGTAATTTAGGCGCGGAAACGTTTGGAAACTGCAAATTTAATAAAGATTTTAAAATTTACCCATCCGGTAATTCCAACGTGGCTTGTGTGTGTACTTCTTCAATTGACCAAAAGTAACTGGGTCATCGCTAGCAGTTGAAAAGGTTGCCAGGACGAATCAGTCGGCATGAGTCACGCGAGTGATCGTAGTGGTGTAGTGGCAGTAGTCAAAGTGGATGGCGCAAGCCTCCATTCGGCTCGAAGCATCTCGTGCCAGAATTCTTTCCATGGGAGCACCTCCTTGGCTGCTGGGTGAACCATCAATCCTTGCGATAGTACAGCTGTTAAACGCATAACGCGTTGGTGGTGATGTCCTGGACGGATTCCGCGAGCCAGCTGAAGAGGCATGAGTTGCGGGAGAAGAGCCACGACCATCCCTGGATTCCGCTGCAGAGGTATGAGCTGCTGGGTCCGGATGAGCACCGGTCTCATCAAGCTATTGGTCACCCGTCGCTTCTTCTTTGTAATGTCGTAGTCCCGGTCAAGTTCCATGAATGGTTGGTGTTCTGAGAGGACGCGCTCCTCGGTCCGGTATTTGGTGATGAACCAGTCCGAGCGTCGAGCATCATTAAGGAGTTCCTCGGGCTTGATGTGGAAATCTTCTGGCAGCAGCAGACCGGGCATCCTTTGAAGCTCTTCGACTACGATCACGTCTCCTGGCAAGTGCTTTCCCCTGACGGTGAGTCTTGGTGTCGTACGAGAAGCGCGACAGGTGGATGAAAAGCAAGTCGGGTCGGAAATGTGCTAGAAGTTCTCTAAAAAAAAACAACAAAAGTATGACTTCCCTCTGTTTTAAATGATCAAGTAGATGGCGTTGACTACAGGTCGAAGTCCGTCTTCAAAAACCATAAGATCATCGGCATGGTGTCCTCTGATCGTGCGTAGTCGGTAGGGCACTCTAGCAGCTGCATCCAATCAATCGATGTACTGCCGAAATCATTCATCTGCTGGAATTTCTTCAAACTCGACACGGCCGACAACGCTCTCCGGTGCATGGTCCAGAGTCAGCATATACGAGGCTTGGTTGATGTGCTTCTCGAAGCGTTCAGAAAAATGGGGAAAAAATTACGGTTATCCATATTTTGCTTCAACGGTTCGCTCCAAATGGGGTCTGCGATCTAGTCGTCGGTTCATTCGCTTTCTGGCTGGACTGCCGATCGGTGGATAAAGAAATGGTTAAAATTTTTATTGGCCTCAAACGGGTTGCACGGGGTTGGGAAAGGCCGTCTGGAACAGTGTCCAAGCGATGGTGCCCTCCTCCCCGGCAGTGGCCCGTTATCACCGACCGGCTCGGCTGAACGTTTCAGGAAGCTGTCGTCGGTCAAAATTTGTGAATTAATTTACGAGTGGCGTGGAAAACAGCGCCAACGAATATTGTATAACGAGCGCAGTCGGTTCAGAAATGAGGTAGCCATGTAAAAAAAAGTTTTTTTTTTTTGGAGGAGAACAAATAATTTCATAAACGGATGCTTTTTACGCGGTATGAACTGAAGAGAAACTAAAGAAAAATTAAAATAATGGGGTTATTCATGACAAGAAAAAAAGGAATTTTTCCGTTTTTTTCCTTATTCACGAGAGGAAAAAAATGGAAAAAAACTGTGGCCTCCAGGAGTTTTTTTCCGCTCGTTTCTTAGGCCACCGCGGCCCTCCGCAGCGGGACCCATCGCTTGAAGAAAATGCACGCGCCTTTAAACTCGATGAATTTCTTCGGGATTTTTTGCATTAAATTTTAATTTTAATCTATTTCTCTCCATTTTTCCTCATTATTTTCCAATTTTTTTTGTAAATTCCTACTTCAATGTTACCATTTTCCCACAGACTGGTATCCTTCGACTTGAAGAAGTTGAAACTGTCGCGCTTAAGGACAACGAGATCGTCGTCTTCAGGACTGGAACATAATTTATAGCTTAACTGAAGAGCTAAATTTTTAGATGCCATTGACAAATCATCTGAATAAAAATTCAAAGGGACCGATAGCATTTTTTTCACACGATTTCGCTTATTTTTCGTTGGCACATGCGGCTGTTGGACGAATCCATTTCGCAAATTACATTCATTCGTTAAAAAAATATATATTTTCAGAGATAAAGTTTTAAAGTAAAAATAATATACATTTAAAAACATCTGATTGAAAAAAAAACAAGAAAACTCTGAGAAAAAAAAAACCAAAAAAAGAGGAAAATTCTAAAAAAAGAAAAGAAAATACATATTAATAAAAATCCTAATTGTGGTAGATGAAGGTGCAGAATTGTCAGGAGATAAAGCGAATCGGGAGAAAAAGTAAAATTTGATGTTGACGACGGCAGGCTCCGCTTTGATTGTGTCGTCTTCGTAAGTGCTGTGCGCCAGAATTGGACATTCTGAACTATAATTCGTTAAACAAATTTCATGTCAAAAAGAGAATATGTTCAACAGAACCTACAATTTGAGAGTATTGAAAAAAAAGAAGAATGAACCGTTGTTAGAATTATTTTTATAAAATCAGAAAATTCAGGAAAATGCGTTTTTGACGAGAAAAATTGGGAGACTACACACATAATATGAGAAATTGATAAAAAAATGTAGTAAACAAATTATTTTAACAAAAAAAATTGGAAAATAATGAGTAAAAATACAGAGAAATAGATTAAAATTTAAATTTAAAACAAAAAATCCCGAAGAAATTCGTCGAGTTTAAAGGCGCGTGCATTTTCTTCAAGCGATGGGTCCCGCTGCGGAGGGCCGAGGTGGCCTAAGAAACGAGCGGAAAAAAACTCCTGAAGGCCACGGTTTTTTTCCATTTTTTTCCTCTCTTGAATAAGGAAAAAAACGGAAAAATTCCTTTTTTTCTTGTCATGAATAACCCCATAAGGGGTACGTCGAAAAAATGGAATAAAAGGAAAACTAGCGACGTGTTATTTTAGCGGAAAATTTTAACTAACTACTCAGAAGGTTTAAGCCCTAAAATTACAACAAAAAAAAAAACCTAAAATGAAATAAGAGCTGGGATTTTTTACAAAAGCCAAACTGTGCGAAACGGCACGAAAAAAAATGGACGCGGCACCTTAAAAAAAATATATATTACTCTATCAGGCGTTGTGAGACCTGTTACTAAAATGAGGTATGCACCTTTAAATAAAACATCTTACTGTAGTTGCTTTGAAACATGACAAACTGTTGCGGCGCGATGCGTGTCGCGTTGCGCATTCTTTTTCATCGACTCGTATTTGTAGTATTTTTTTCGCACGCGGTGGATTTCGAGCTGTTCTGGTGAGTTGATCTGATTCAGGGGACTCGATTTGTGGCTGCCTGAGTTGACTGCGATAGTGAAACTTCCTCGATTTTTGTCGACGAGGACGGATTTTGTGCCATGCGGATTTTGTCTTCGTCATTTCTGGATCTCACTGCACTGGATTTCGATTCGTTCGACGGCATTTGATGTTCGTTTTTTCAACTGGTCTGTAATTAAACTTTATTAGGACTTTTGTCCGGTGTTTTGTGGCTTCTTAATTCAAAATTGTGACTTTAGGTAGATTGACGTCGATAACTCAAATTACTCGTTCGCACGGAAGTCGAAATTTCCAGGAGTTATCCTTTTTTGTACTTGTAGTTGGTGGTGACGACACGGGTTTCTCCTGTTGTGGAATGAATCGTCGGTTGAAGTGATGTGTCTCATCTCGTGCAAGCTTCGCATACGCATATTTCGGCATTAACGGGTGCACGTCCGTTTGGTGGCGTCCTTTCCGTGGTGCAGGCAGGGAATCGCCCGAAAGCTGGATGCTCGTGAAAGTTCGCAAAACTTTTCGAAGGCGTGACCAGCTTGACCGAACAATTATTGCCAAGACATCCGAACTTCAGTCGCCATTTGTTCAAGAACAGTTTTACTTTCTATATTGTAGTCTGACGAAAGTAGGACAATGTGCGGGCAAAATTGGTTGTCTACTAGAGTAGTTCGGAGTGAAACTGCGAGATCCGCTCGGATTTTCTCAAATACATCGGATGTGTGCACCATTTATTGCAGAGTCCTCGTGAGGATTACTCTTCTGTTGGCCTTTGACGTCTCTTCATGTCTAGTTGACGATGTCCTGGGACAATTCGGGGCCGAAGGATTTTTCCTGATTTTTTTTTGTACTGAAGTGCCCATAAGCGGCTGGATCGCTATTTTAATATTCGATTACGACTCGATAAGTTGATGATAAAATAATAATTTTTTTAAATATAAACCGTCAGGGTACGCTACGGTGAGCGTGCCGTTTTCCGACAGTCTTACCTTTCCAGGTGTAGATCCCAAGACTTCGGAATTGTGTCGATTGGCTTCGCTGGATTGGCAAGGAAATTCTTCGTTGTTCGAATTTGTTCATATTTTCTGCTCGTCGATGATATTGGTCGATTTGATGGATTCGATGGACGTGGAGTAGTTGTTTACTGGTGTGTGCGATGACCACATTGCTTTTCTGCGAATCCAGCATTGTTTGCCTGAGTCATGCTTTTTGAGCTACTTTCATGCGTCCGTAGAGTTGTGAAAATCTTTGACGTAGTCTGGAAACGCTAGATTTGTGTTGGCTTACTTGTGAACGCGTGTTTCAGCGTATATGACGGCTTGTTGGCGTTCTGTCGCCCACTCAAATTGATGAGTCCTTTGGTGAGTTTGCTTGCAATAAGCTTGTCTTTTCAGTCTGACTTGCTGGTGACCTTTCGCCATGTGCACTGACGAGAAAAAAAATCGCTCCATGAACGTTTTCTGAAAACTGGAGCCAGGATGTTTCCATCCCCGAGACAATCAGGACGTCTCCTGAGAGCTCTACGCCATACTCCGGCCCTGCGCCCGCTTGCGAGGCGATACCTGAAACGTCTGAGATGTCTGGTGCATCTGCAGACCTGAATACATCAGCTTGTTCGCTCAAAATGTGAGATTTTGGAATTTGTAATAAGGACGAATCCTCCCTCTGGTCGGCTATATGGTTTGATGACCGGGTGAAGTTACCCTGTCTGTTCGCACCACCTTCCTGAGTTGTTGTTCCCTTACGGGGTCTGTTGGCCGAAACCGCGAGACTGTTCGTTACCTGATTTTTCCAATGAATAAATTGGTAGTTAGGATGTCGATATCGGAAAACACGATGCCAATGTACCATGATGACGCAAATTGCGTATTTGAAATCCGCGAAACGAACGATTGGAAAATCCTGAACAGTATTAAACCGGGGGAGGGACGGGACTACAAAGTTGCTGAACATCTGACCGGCCGCGTGTGAAACGATGGGAGGTTGCGCTATGTCATCCATCCAAATGCCTACTGGAATGGAGACCCCGAGTGCGCGCGCACGACTAAACCCTTGACGCTAGTTCGTCGTCTTGCCTTTTTGAGGAAAATGAAGCAAGTAAAACCATGTGGCAACCCCCACTTTTCTTACCTAAAAAAAATTGTGAGCCAGTCACCAATTGAAAATGTGTTCACCAGAGTGGTGAACAAAACGGCACAGTGTCCGGTATGCTTATAGAGGAGAATAAAAACGCCAACGAATACAAGGCGCCTTTGTAGACGCGGCAAGCTATAGCAATGCGGAAAAATGTGCGGGCAACTAGGCGCACCTAACCTAAAGACCACGGTGGATCGCTAAGCCTAGAAAAAAAAATTAAAAGGCCCTACTCGCTGCTACCAGTAATCTTATTGGTCTTTACGTGCGGCAACGCCTATGAGTTTATTACATTAACGAGTGATGCGGCATTAACAAAGATAAAAGGTTAAGAAAACGGCCAAGATTAAGGGAAATGTCACCTTATATAGGGACCAGGTGAGAGAGTGAGAGAGGCAGAGGTCAGAGTGGGAATGAGAGACGTCGCGGGCGCGCGGTGGCGTCCGGTCAAACATTGTAGATCAAAATGAGCTGGCAGGTCTAGGCGTCGGCATCTATGTTTCGTAGGTCTCAAAGAGACCTCAGAAACCAGATACTAGGTGCACGACTACCTTTGACATACCAGCGTGATGAAGATAAAGGAGGTAGAGGAAAGGTGATCGGTGCGATACCTTACACTATACTTATCGGCCACCCTGTAGCTAGGGACCGCAACGTGTTTGACAAAAGTCCAAATTTTGACAAACTGACGATTGGAATGGGTTCCAACACTTGATAAAAATACGTTCCCAAATTTTTTCCGAAAAAAATTCAGTATGAGCCGAGTTACAGCCATTTTTGTGCGCTCCTCATTACTACTGATTTTCTCACAGCGAGTTGCCGCGGCGCGAAAAGGTGGGCGGGGTTTTCGCTGCAATCTTTCTGCGCACTTTGATTCGTACTCTATTTGCTCGGCTTTAAAAGGTGAATAGTGTTGCGAAAAAGATCTAAAATGAGAAAAATGGGAAAACATATCGTTCTTATATTTAATTATGACATAATTAACATAAATTTGTCGATTTTAAGTGTAAAAAAATCGATTTCTAGGGGCTTTGAGAAAAATATGAGTTTTTCACGATGGAAGTTTATTATTTTGCAAAATTGGGTTTATTTGTTTTGAAATATCACTTTTAAATTGTTTTTAATACTTTTTGTCACTTTATTCTCAACTTTCTGACAAAATTTATTTAAATACAAGAAATTTCACATTTTTCTTTCAATTTGAAGAAAAAATGAAAGAAATAAACGTAAATTTGTTCTAAAAATACGCAAAATAACATCCAATGAACAAAAAAACAATTTTAAATTGAGAATTCATCATTAAACTTCGAAAAATTCCTGCGCAAAACATTTTCAAACAGCAAAAAAATCGAACCCGGGCCAAAATGTTTGCAAAGCAACCGCTCTAACCACTACACCACAGGTAAACCGCGTAGAGTTTCAACAGATTCTAAAAAGAGTGCGGGCGTTGATTCTAAAAAGTGCACAGAAAGAGTCTCCCAGAATCTGTTGAAACTCTTTCCATACTTTTTGCGCATTCTTTTGAAACTCTTTTCAGATCGTTTGCTGATTCCTTTGGGTTACTTTTTGAACGCGTTTATCGTTCATGATTTTTCATCCATCTGAGAATGTATATTTGAAAATTTATTAGTAAACAACACGAGCTCAACAACGTTATGAAAAAAATAGAAAATAAAAAAGAAAACAACGTTATAAATAGTCCGTATTGGGTTCCGTAATGGGGTCATTCACAAAACCCGATAAAAAACTGCGGGAAAAATCGGAGAATGCTCCGACTGGTCTGAAATTTTGGGAAACAATGGCAAAAATACTACCGGGCATTTCCAGAAAATTTCAGACCATCCAGAATATCGATTTTTAAAATTAACAGAAAAAATTCGATATTTTGGTCCAAAAATTTCTGAGCATGTACAGAAGCATTTTTGCCATTATATCCCGTAATTTCAGGCCAATCGGGGCGTTCTCCGATTTTTTCCGCAGTTATTTTTCCGGTTTTGTGAATAAGCCCATAACAGACGGACCCTCTTCTTCCTGGACGCCACTGTCGGTGTTAATTTCTGCGTTTTGAATTCCAACTTCGTTTGCCCCGGATAGCTGGTTTCTGAAAGTAATTCACGTAAATCAGACATTTGCAAAAAAAAAGAACAAACATTATAATGAATTCGTGGCGGAGTGAAATTTCACGTGAAACTGGGAGACGAAAACTATCTTCATTTCTTTAGTTATTTCTTCATTTTTTGAATACGTGAAAAAAATTGTCACTCCGCCACGAATCCATTATATTGATTTTTGATTGTGAATGGACTTTTGGCAAAAAAATGAATTTTTCTGGGATTCCACTTCACATAAGAATGACGATAAATATACTGAAAATGCTAAAATTGGTCTGAAATAATGCCAAAAATGCTCCCGGCCGTGAAAATGTAAAATTTTCGCAAAATTTGGGGGTACTACGGTATAGAACCCGCACGGAGTAGAACCGCTATGGAATAGAACTGGATATGCAATAGAACTGCGCGGAATAGAACTGTGCGGAATAGAACTGCTACGGAATAGAACTGCACGGGATAGAACTGCTACGGAATAGAACTGCGCGGAATAGAACTGCTACGAAATAGAACTGCTATGGAATAGAACTGCACGGAATAGAACTGTGCGGAATAGAACTGCTACGGAATAGAACTGCACGGAACAGAACTGCTACGAAATAGAACTGCTACGGAATAGAACTGCACGGAATAGAACTGTGCGGAATAGAACTGCTACGGAATAGAACTGCACGGAATAGAACTGCTACGAAATAGAACTGCTACGGAATAGAACTCGTACGAAATAGAACTCGTACGAAATAGAACTGGTACGGAATAGAACTCGTACGAAATAGAACTGCTACGGAATAGAACTCGTACGAAATAGAAGAAACAACACGCGGTTCGTAATTTCGGAGCGTCGATATGGTTTTTTCAAATTGAAGAATTCAAATGATAGCGATCGCGGACCCGTCATTTGTCGGTACAAGAAACTATGTATAGCCGGTCGCGTTCTCCAAGAGGGCAGCTACCAGACAGCTACCAGACAGCTATTTGGCGGCTATTTGGCAGCTACCTGGCGGCAATTTGGCGGCAATTTGGCAGCTACCTGGCAGCTATTTGGCGGCTATTTGGCAGCTACCTGGCAGCTATTTGGCGGCTATTTGGCAGCTATTTGGCAGCTATTTGGCGGCTATTTGGCAGCTATTTGGCAGCTATTTGGCAGCTATTTGGCAGCTACCTGGCGGCAATTTGGCAGCTATTTGGCAGCTACCTGGCAGCTACCTGGCAGCTATTTGGCAACTATTTGGCAGCTATTTGGCAGCTACCTGGCGGCTATTTGGCAGCTACCTGGCGGCTGTTTGGCAGCTATTTGGCAGCTACCTGGCGGCTATTTGGCAGCTATTTGGCAGCTATCTGGTTCTATTTCATACCAGTTATATTTCGTACGAGTTCTATTTCGTACGAGTTCTATTTCGAACGAGTTCTATTTCGTACGAGTTCTATTTCGAACGAGTTCTATTTCGTACGAGTTCTATTTCGTACGAGTTCTATTCCGTACGAGTTCTATTCCGTACGAGTTCTATTTCGTACGAGTTCTATTTCGTACGAGTTCTATTCCGTACGAGTTCTATTCCGTACGAGTTCTATTCCGTAGCAGTTCTATTCCGTGCAGTTCTATTCCGTAGTAGTTCTATTCCGTGCAGTTCTATTCCGTAGCAGTTCTATTCCGTATCAGTTCTATTCCGTGCAGTTCTATTCCGCGCAGTTCTATTCCGTAGCAGTTCTATTCCGTGCAGTTCTATTCCGTAGCAGTTCTATTCCGTGCAGTTCTATTCCGTAGCAGTTCTATTCCGTGCGAGTTCTATTGCATATCCAGTTCTATTCCATAGCGGTTCTACTCCGTGCGAGTTCTATACCGTAGTACCCCCCAAAATTTGGCGGTTTTTTCACAATCTCCCGAAATTTTTGACATTTTTCCACATTTTTTTGAATAACCCAATTATAAACAGCGCGTGGAACATAAAATACCGCAAACTTTTTTGATTCAAAATGAAATTTTGTGGGTATTCTCATGAGAAATATCAAAAAAAGTTCAAAAATACCTAGAAAACGTACAAACTTGCCCGATAATTTGGAAAAAAAAATGTCATAAACAGTTTCTGAAAAAAAAACAATTTTTTGTTGAATTTCAACATTTCTGCCCAAATTGTAGAATTTTGTATTGTCGAACCGCCAAAACGGTCAAACGCGCTCCACTGGACTCAACGCTATGCGATTTTCATTTTCGTTTCCAAATTATTTTTTCAGTTTTTCTTTGATTTTTTGCATAAAATCTTTTTTCGTGCTTTTTCCTTGTAAAAATATTTTTTCGAGACCAAATTCATGAAGTTTTATCAAAATCTTCCGAATTATTCCGAATTTAAGTGAAAAATCAATATTTTTCGATTTCACTGTACTTAAAAAAATTCATAACTCATTTGTTTGGAGAGATTTTTGTTCAAACTCCATCATCATGATGTTTTTCAATGTTTTCTTACCTTTTAGCCCGAAAATTACTGATTTTAATATAAATTCCACCTTTTTTCCGCCGAAACGGCAAATTTTCACTGAAATCAGTAATTTTGTGGGGTTTTCTCCGCTTTTCCACTCTTTTTCTCTCTTTCAATCGTGTATATTGTTTTTATTTTTAATATTAAAAACTTATTTTTATAAGAATTCTGGATTTACTATTTTTATAAGAATTCTGGATTTTTGGACAATAAATTTGACAATCAACTCACCCAACTATTCAGCAGAAGTTGTCGGCCTCATGTCGCTGTGCGGTCTCCTCCTGCAAAAATAATTTTTTAATATTAAAAATAAAAACAATATACACGATTGAAAGAGAGAAAAAGAGTGGAAAAGCGGAGAAAACCCCACAAAATTACTGATTTCAGTGAAAATTTGCCGTTTCGGCGGAAAAAAAGGTGGAATTTATATTAAAATCAGTAATTTTCGGGCTAAAAGGTAAGAAAACATTGAAAAACATCATGATGATGGAGTTTGAACAAAAATCTCTCCAAACAAATGAGTTATGAATTTTTTTTAAGTACAGGGAAATCGAAAAATATTGATTTTTCACTTAAATTCGGAATAATTCGGAAGATTTTGATAAAACTTCATGAATTTGGTCTCGAAAAAATATTTTTAGAAGGAAAAAGCACAAAAAAAGAAGATTTTATGCAAAAAATCAAAGAAAAACTGAAAAAATAATTTGGAAACGAAAATGAAAATCGCATAGCGTTGAGTCCAGTGGAGCGCGTTTGACCGTTTTGGCGGTTCAACAATAGGTCCATGAATATTTTTGACACTATTTTTCGAAGTTTTAGGCAAATTTTCGTCATTTTTCAACATTCACATGAAAAATTCTATCAGAAACGGCGCATAAAACATAGAAAAAGCCAAAACTAATGAAACATTCAAAATAGACAGATTTTTTCGACATTTCCCTTAATTTTTGCCTTTTTCGACATTTTCTAACTTTTCTTCTTAATTCTACCAATAAACTCATTAAAAATAGCGTGTAAAAGGACCATAAAACAACTGAAAATGCCGAAAAAACGAATTATCACAGATTTTAATCCTGAATTGATTTTTCAATTTTCTCGACGCCTAAACCTCGAAAATTTCTCAACACACCGCTTATAAATCTCAAAAATAACAACTACCGATAAAAATTTAACCAAAAAAAGTCGGAAAATAGGAGAAAAACGAGCAAAAATGAGAAGAAAATGGCAAAAAAATGTCGATAATTTAGGCTCCGCCCTTTTTGCAAGTAGCGCATGCCTTTTTGCAATTCTTTTGATAATCTTCTCAAATTCTCTGAAGCAGAAAGAATTTCAAAAGAATTTCAACAGATTCTGAAAAGAATTCGTTTGAATTATCAGAATGCCACTCTTTCGATACACTTTTGCGGTTCACAATTCACCCTAGACTCTTTTGGGACTCTTTCCGCACCAAAACTCTTTTCAGACTCTTTTTAAAATATTTGCGGTTTACCTGTGACCACGCAGAGCCTTCCCAACTAAACCCCTTTAGTCGTACACTACGCAGCAGTCTATCAAATTGTTTTGTCATGTTTTTAACAAGATTTTTTCACAAATTTCCATAAAAACTCCTTTTGAAATGATACAAAACCGAATAAAAAAATATGTTTGCACGTAGCGATTTTCGATTTTTTTTGAGTATCGATGCCAAATTTTACGTAGAATTCGATGGTAATGAGAACTCCTGCGCTACGGCCTTGCGTAATAACGAAAAAGCGGAAAAACTACCAAATTCGTTGAGACTTGGGCTTTTGGATGAGAAAAAAACTAACTTAGAATCGCAGAAAGTGTCTGAAATTTTTATTACAAACATAAAATGAAGTGTATTATGCAATTAAAAAATAAAAAACATAGGTCATCGCTGAAAAATTTTCACAAAATTTTGTGCTACTTTGACTGAAAATTTCAGGATGTTTGCAAGAACGAATTTTTGATTTTTTTTTTTAACGATTCAGCGTGTCAAGATCTATTGATATCATTCATAAAAACGTGCGCTACGGACCTGCGTAACACCATATTTTCCGTTTTTCTCGAATCGCTTCGAAAATTCCGACCGTTTCCCGTATTTTTCTCAAAAACTGAATTATTTGAAGAAAAATGAATATTACCATTGTGTTCTACGCAGTCGATTACATAAGAAAATATAACATTTTTATCGATCCAATAGCCAGGAGCCGCAGTACAGGACGGTAAAGGTGGCGAAGCGAATCTAGTGAGAAAAATTTCACTCGCCCCGCCCACCCGCGTTGCGGTCTCTAGATATAGCCCGAAAAATTATATTTGAAAACTAATTTCCAAACCGTAAATAGTCCACAACACCCCATGCAATTATACAATTGTTTTTCGGGGCGTCTAATCCCCCCATGAGTCGTGCTGTCCGGGTTACTGTAGGTTGACACTATTCTTTCGAAAACATGATATTTTCTTACGAAATTTCTTGCAGGTAGTCGAAAACCCATTTATTGTGGAAAAATCGGAGACTTCAATCGATGATTTGATTTTCAAAGCCCTTGAGAACAGAGAGCAAAACAACAATAACAATAACAACAGTAATAACAACAACAATTCAAATGTAAACAAAAACACGGAAATCGAACCGTTGAAGGTTGAAACGAATCCAAATGCGCTCCCAATGCATCAACATCAGAATCCAATTCAAGTGGATCCACGCAGTCCACCGCCCAAAAGATCCATTCAAGAGTTGTTGGAAATGGAACGACTAGAAAATGAGCAATACCAACAGAATGCTCCAGCTCCAAAAGCTCCTGTCATGTCGATTTCAAAGGGCTCATCACCACGACGACAAAACTTTGTGAGGGAGAATGAAGATGGAAACGAGCTGGAGAAAAAGTTGGTGGCTCAAAGAATGAAAAAGTATACCGAGGAACTGGAGAATTTGAAGAACAAATCGGTCGATGTGTTGGATGAAATTATGAGAAGTGTGAGTTAGTTCTTGAATTACTAATATCTACAATGCTTGGGTATTCATAGAATAAGAAATTCTCGAGATTCGATTTGTTGCATTTCTCTCAAAAGGCTACACTTTTTAGTCTTGAGTTTAGTTGTTTTTTTTTGTAGAAAAATGTGGTTTTCATCTAATTTTCTAGAACTTAAGTACGATATTCTATTGGGGATATTCAGCGTATGCTCACAGAATTTTTTTTTGCTTACGCTGCATAATTCCATTAGAAATTTTACGGAAAAACTGGCAAAAATTGAAAAAATCGCCCAAATCCTCGAAAATCGGCAAATTTTTTCTATTTTCCCCTTTTTTTCTTGTTTTTTCTTGTTGTTGGCCCGCCAAAATATTCAAACGCGCTCCGCTGAACTCAACGCTATGCGATTTTCATTTTGGTTTTAAAATTATTTCATTTCACGTATACAGGGTGGCCGATAAGTATAGGACGTTTTGAAAGTGCTCCCATTTTTTCAATTTGAGGATTTTTCGAGAACAACCTTTATTAAACAACAAAAAATAAGCAGAAAATTTGATTTTACAAGAGAATTTCGAAGTTGGATCCACGAGCTTTGACACAGGCTCTCAAACGTTTCTTCACCGAATTGACAGTGCGCCGCAGGTATCCGTCGTCGATCGAAGCCCATGCTACCTCGAGAGCGGCCTTCAAGTCATCGACAGTAGCAAAAACTTTTCCCGCGATCTTCCCTTCCAACATGCCCCAAACGCTGAAATCCATCGGATTGAGATCCGGGCTGGAAGCAGGCCACAAGTTCTTGTCCAGGAATCCAGGGAAATGCGCCTCCAAGACGGCCAATGTCGATCTCGAGCCATGGGACGGTGCCCAGTCTTGTTGAAGGATAAATGGACCACCAGCAAAGTGCTGAGTGACCCAGGGTAACAAATTATCCATCAACACAATCTTTTGGTACACCTCCGAGTTGATTTTCACATTTCTTTCAATGAAAACCAACGGAGTTTTACCGGTTGCCGTGATACCGGCCCAAACCATGACACTTTTCGGGAAAAGGCGGTTATGGGCAAGACGACGTTTCGGAGACATGCTGTCATCCTTTGACAATAACTGTCTCTGGTTTTGACGGTTGGGAAGAGGTTCAATAGTGAAGATCTTCTCGTCTGTCCAGATAACGTCAGAGACGCGGCGCACTTGAAAGTGCTGGAGTAATTTTCGGCATTTTTCGAGTCGCATCGCTTTCGATTTGTCCGAGAGGTACTGTCCACGACGTAGTTTGTAACTTTTGAGCTTCAAGTCGTTCTTGACAATCGATTGGACAGTGGATCGGGCAATTCCAAGCTGTGACGCCATCCTATTGAGACTCAATCCATCATTTCGAATGATCCGTTTCTTGATGATTGCACGAGTATTCCGGGTGTTGACAGAACGTGGACGTCCGCTTTTTTTTACTTCAGAAGCATCTCCTCGCTTTTTGATAGCAGCGACAACGTTTCGAACCGTCGAAGACGAAATTTGAAGGCGTCGAGCGATCTCAGCACTTCCGAGGCCTCTCTTGAACAAGAGTTCAATGGAAGGACGATGAGGAGAACTTTTCATAGCTCGGCGATATGGAGAAGTGAGAACAAATGACTGAGAAGCTTACTTATATAGTCTCTGGACTTTCGAAAAGTTTCGAAATTTTTCGAAAATATCCCTTGGCACCGTGCCAGGGAACGCTGAAAGCGAGCGTCCTATACTTATCGGCCACCCTGTAATTTCAACGCAAACTAAATAATTTGGAAACCAAAATGAAAATCGAATAGCGTTGAGTTCAGCGGAGCGCGTTTGACCATTTTCGCGGGCCGACAATAATTTTTTTCAAAAAAATTGTTTATTGTTGTCTATATTACTGCGTCGCGAAAAGCAGTCAGAGCGGAGCGCTGTGGTCTCGCCGCGAAAAGTGAGGGTCACAGCCGAGTCACAGCAGAGTCACAGCAGCGTCGCGCACTTTGCCACAGCAGCGTCGCGCGCTCTGCTCTGACAGGTTTTCGCGACGCAGTAATATTAGTGTGGATTGTCGAAAACAACTTTTCGATAATCGGCCAATTGGACAAAATTTTCGATAATTATCGAAAATGGATTGCTTTATTTTGCCAAGGGCAGTTCTATTCCGGCCAGTTCTATTCCGCGCAGTTTTATACCAGACAGTTCTATTCCGGGTCATCTAGTGCCGAATAGCTGCCAGATAGCTGCCAGATAGCCGCCAAGTCATGGAGACCAGTCTCCCCATGAAGGCTGTACATACTTTCAATAGCCGACACCTCACAGGTTCTGACGTTCGCTATGCTTTGTAGAAGAGGGGCGGGTCGTTTACCCGTATTGTCGAAAATTTTCGATAATTATCGATAATGTCGAAAATTTTCGATAATTATCGATAATGTCGAAAATTATCAAGGAATTCATCGAAACTGGTTTCGATAAAAATTCGATATTTTATTATCGAAAATTATCGAAAATGTTTCGATAATACTATCGAAAATAATTTCGATAATTTTCGATATTTTTTCGACACAAAATTTTCAATAATTTTTCGATAATTCCTCGATAATTTTATCGAAAAATTTATCGACAAATTTATCGAAACTGCTTCGAAAATCCACACTGGTCTATATAAATTTAAAATTAAAAGAAAAAACTGTAGAAAAAATCCAAATATCCGATTTTCCCTCAATTTTTATTTTTTTTTTGCTAAAATTTATGCCAATTTAAATAGGTTTAGACGTATTTTATGTCATAAATTTGATAAAATTGATTATTTGGTGAACATTTTTGTTGAAATAATTCGGTGGAGCGTGTTTGCATTGGCTCCGTCCACAATTTAAATTCTGGACGTTGTTTACTGTGTTTTTAAATTTACTAAAATTACAAATTAAGCACATAAAATAATAAAGATAACAAAATGAACCAGGCATAAAATTTAAAATATTCCGAAAAAGTATAACTTATACTCAATTTTTTTTTTACTTCCAGCCACCTCCACCGCCCACTTCACCACCACAACTTCCCACAAGCCCTCCGCCACCAATTCCTCCTGCTCGCATCACCTCTGTACGTTCTGACGAGTCGTTGGAAGAAGAAGATCGTCAAAGAAAAGAAACAGAAGAGACTGCAACATTTGAAGAGCTTGAGGCAGAGATTATGAGAATATCCCGTAGTCCAGTGCCTCCTCCTGTCATTTCCATTCCACCACCCCCTCCAAACATCCCAATTCCGCCAACTCCCCATCTAACTGCGATCTCTCCACCATCTCCCCGTCCAACAAGTGTACCTCCACCCATTCCAAGTCCAGGACATTCAGAAGATGTGAATGTTGATGAGCTGATCGAATCGATTTCGGATTCAGTAATTATCTCCTCTATGTCACCGCCTCCACCACTTCCACCGCTTCGAGAGTCTTCCTTGGAAGAAGAGACGGCTGAGAAGACGCCAGAAGATCCTCAGCAAGCTTCTCAAGCCCTCCCAGTTGATAAACCCGAAGACCGCCCAAAAGCTCCTACGCCAGTTCGAGACTCTTCACTTCCACCACCACCTCCGCCGCCAAAACCAGAAACACCATTGGCGATTCGTCGTGGTCGTGCTGGCCCCATTCCGACACCACAGCTTTTAGAGATGATTCATCAGGAGGAATGGTAGGGAATTTGAAAATCTATCAGACAGATAGCAAAAAAGAAACAATATGAAGTTAATGGATTTTTATTTTCAGCGCTCGTCCTTCCTCGCCTACTGTTTCATCTTCTTCCACGCCGCACAGTCGACCACAATCACCAGCCGTTCCGAAAGTTAGTTTTCTGGTCAGACAAAGCAAAATCTGTATTATTAAAGACCACGGCACCCTAGACCATACGTAAAGGAAAACAAGTTCTGTTGCATTTTTTGTGTCTGCATAGTTGCCAAGTCATAAAATTTTTAGCTAATAGCCATTTTCGAAGCCAATCCTCTTTAATTTTTTTTTGCATTTCAAATTCGGCTTCGCTGCGTTTCGCAACGTGACTTTTCGAAACTGTGACGATTCGCAACCAGACGTTTCGCCGCTCGTATAAATCGAAACTGGGACAATTCGCAACATGTCCCTTCAAAACTGAACTATTCGAAACCGCGACTTTTCACAACTTTATGTTTGGAAACTGGAAGGTTTTCTTACATCATATTTTTTAGATTTTATTGTTTTTTCTCGTTTTCTTAAATGTTTCACGTGATTTGCATTTAACGAAAATCCACTGCAATAGACGACAAATTTCCAGACCATTAGTATCCAGCACAGCTTTTTGGGATCAATTATCTGTATCCGCAACGAAGCTTCAGGGTTCATGTTTGACAAGGAAGCAATAGCTCATAACCCCAATCATCAGGTAAATCTAGTCCGTACCAAATCTGACCATTTTTTAAAGATTAATCACCGTCGCAAGCTCCAGGATATCATGAAGGATATTACAATCATTAAAGAAATTAAAAATACACCGATTCCTCCTTCTCTACCACTAACTGGTTTAGATTATTTGAAAGCGATTCGAGTGGCAAGAAAGTATCTAATTTACTTGTTTTTATTTTCCTAAAATGTTTTAACAAAATAAAAAAAAATAGAACTATCTTGTTGATGCAGTTTCGAAATGTCTAGTTGCGATAAGGCTAGTTACTAAATGTCTTATTCCTGAAATGTTTTAACTGTAACTCGTCGTGGATACGTCATTTTCCGTTGAAAAGAAGTATGAAACTAGAATTCGAGTTACCGTATTTCCTCTAGTATAGGCGCATGCACTTCTATTTTTTCATTTCTTCACAACTGCCGGGTATTTAGAGGTTTACACAGCAAACTCGCCAAAATACTTCCTGAACAAGCAGGCATGAGACGACCGAAGTTTGGTGTGCAAACCTCTAAATACCCGGCAGTTGTGAAGAAAGGAAAATATAGAAGCGCATGCGCCTATATTAGAGGAAATACGGTAATCTAACAAGTGCAACACGGTTTTACAGTAATTTTGCAATAGAGCGAGGTTGATGATGTATTCGCCGACTATATACGAGCGGCGAAACGTCTGGTTGCGAAACGTCACAGTTTCGGAAGGTCACGTTGCGAAATGTCGCGGATCCTCAAATTCTGACCATTAACAAAAAAAGCTGTTAAAACACTTACTTTAATGAGCGGAGCTCGGGTAAACCAAGTTGCAACCACAATTATTAAGTATCCCAATAAATTTAAATCAAATATTGTGTTTTCAAACGAGTTGCACCATGAAAACCTGAGTCGGCTATCCCTTTTTTGTCTGCGTCTCTTCAAATAGCAATGTGTTCGCGTGGTCGCGCACAAATAATTAGGCGGGGGTTTCGTGTTCTCATGTTGCAACTCGATTGAAAACACAATACAGCAAGTTTTAAACATTTGTTTAATCATCGATTTTTGCCACCCCAAGTCCCTGACAACCTCTTTCAACTTTCACACAAACTTTGTATAGAAGTTGTGGGAAAATATCGGGGAAAATGACCTGTACCACTTGCTCGTTGCGATCATCTCAATTTTCCGACTCTCGGTGTTTCGAAACTTCAGTGCACTTTTGCGTCGCGTTGATAAAAAAAACAAAAAAAAAAAGAAAAACCAAATGCTAGGGCAAACACCGCGACGCAAAAAATCACTAAACTTTGAAACATCCCAGTTTCAATATCATAGATTTCAAAAACTGGCTATGAGAGGACAATACGAGTGCGTGTAAATATCCTGGATGGAGTAGTAGAGAAACAGCGTGTCTCAACGAAATATAGTCGGCGAATACATCATCAACCTCGCTCTACTGCTAAAATCCCTGTAAAACAGTGTTGCACTTGCAAGATTAACTCGAATTCTAGTTTTTATACTTCTTTTCAACGAGAAATGACGTATCCACGACGAGTTGCAGTTAAATTTTGATTTTTCGCTTCAAAATAGGTGCACTACACTGTTGAAAATTGAAAAGTGCGGTAGAGCGAGGCTGATGATGCATTCGCCGACTATAGACCACTTATTTTTTTCTTTCTCCCAGAAGCCACCTGTAGTGAGCCCATTAGGCCTCTTATGCGATCCACATCTGTCTCACGATAAGCCAATGACCGACACCCCACCAAACGTGCTCCCCGAGCCAGTGCCAGTGCCGCCAGTTGATGAGGAAGAGCTCAATAATGCGTTGGAAAGGCGGAACAAGATTTTAGAAGGTGAGGAGAAGTTGCCTATGCAAATTTTGTGTTTTTCGGGAAAAGTGTGTATTTAATGAAGTGCAAACATATCACTAGCAAGCTTTTCCGGCTTTTTTTCGTCTCTATCAGTTTTCTTTGTTTCTTCGGATTCTTCGTACATACATATCTCCTTCCGTTTTCTCATATGAACAGCTTGAGCAGGCGTGTCATTTTGTTTTGTATTGAATTTAATCAATTAAATTCCCTCCTCGCCTGTTTCTTACTTTCTTTCCAATTTACCGCAGATCAGATTTGACCGTGCGATCTTGGCGGCACCGCGCGCATCATAAACGATGTCCGGGGTGTCTTCGTCTCTTATTCTCTCACAGTCTCTCGCCACGCGCACTTGTTGATCACTATTACTCATCGCTTCATTTTCACTTTGTTTTCGATAAGTTCCGTACGCCGTTCCGCCCGTTTCCGCATAACATTAGTCATACTCTGTTTATCTCTTTTGTGATTTCTTAAAGCTGTAGTGGCGTGGAATTCGTACATATTGAGGTGTTTTTTTTTTCGTCTGGGAAACTTCTCTCTCGTTACTTTTTCGGTTCTTTTTGTTTTTTCTATAGCGTTCCTTCCGGCTAGGTTTTTAAAAAGAAAGAAATGGGGTCCTTCTAATTAGACTAGACTGTTCGAGGCGTGTTGTTTTTTTTGGTTATACTCAGTATAAAGCACTGCGAGACCCTGACAAAACCGGGGAAAACCACGAAACCGGGGAAGACAAAACCAGGGAAGACAAAACCGGGGAAAAAATCGGACAAAACCTGGGAAGAAGCTCCGCCCCCTTTTGCAGCTGCTGCACGATGTTTTGTACTGGAAGTGTTGAAAAAGTGCGCCGCAGACTTGCAACTGGACAAAACCGGGGAAAAGTTGCAAGTCTGCGGCGCACTTTTTCAAAACTTCCAGTACAAAACATCGTGCAGCAGTTGCAAAAAGGGGCGGAGCCTCTTCCCCGGTTTTGTCCATTTTTCTCCCCGGTTTTGTCTTCCCTGGTTTTGTCTTCCCCGGTTTCGTGGTTTTCCCCGGTTTTGTCAGGGTCTCAGCACTGCGAATTCGCTCCAATCATACAGTGAACTGCGCATGCACTTATTGTGAAAACAAAAATAGCAACGCGGTGTTTGCGTACTTTTAAAATTCAAACGAAAGTGGGAACATTTCTCTCCATTTTCTATACTATTTCTCTCATTACCGTTTGAATTTCAAAAGTACGCAAACACCGCGTTGCAATTTTTTTGCTTTCACAATAGAGTGAGATTCAGAGAAAAAAACGTGCTCCTGCTAGAAATATCGGCCACGCTCACTCTATTGTCTGCACTCTCTTGTCGCCATCTTGGCCGCGTCCTCCACTGTGCGAAGGGAGCGAATTGACAGCGTTCCGTACTTAGAAAAATTGATTCATTTATAGTCGGTGAATGCATGATCAACCGCGCTCTATTGACAAAATTCTGCGAAACCAACTCGATTAAAAACACAATAGACAAGAATATGATGTCAGAATGTAGGTTTTTTGACTCCGCCCATTTTCCCCATTTCGTTTCAACAGTATTTTGGCAATTCAATTTTTTGGCAACACAAATTAATTTAAAACCTTCAAGTTTTATTGTTAATTCCCAAAAGCCACGTAGACTCGAAAATCTCCTAATTATCAACTTTAGTGTTCGAGCGAACTGTTAAAATGGACGTGCATATATTATCCATTCGCGAAAAAAGAAAGTGCGTTCCATTTCATTTTCGTAGCCAAATTATTTCAATTCATGTGTAAACTCAACGTGAAATAAAATCATTTGGAGACGAAAATGAAATCCACGAAGTACTAAGTTTTGTCGAGCACTTGCTTTCTTCACGAATGGATAATAAGCATATTTAAAAAATTGGGTTCTGATTAAAAAAAAAACTTTAATGATTTTTTTTTTAACTTTTGAATTGCATAGTTGGCGCCATGAAACACATTAGTCACTCGACCCGCAAGGCCATTCTCCGTCCCTCGTATACGTTTCCGTCTCATAACTTATACTATTTTTGTCAATTTTTTACCTCATTTTCTCCCTCGCTCTCTCTAAAATTATCATTTTTGACCTGAAAAAAAGCCCGGAATTTCAGCAGTGATTATGTTTGACGAGAACTTTTCCAAATTCGGTAAGCCACTTCACTTTCTTCATTTCGTTTCTCTTTTCCAATCCCCATTCATTTTCAGGCGAGAACGTGCCACTTAAAATGAACAAGAAGGTCTCGTTGTACGCCGAATTCAGCGAATTCTCGCGCAAACAAATCCAATATTTTGTCGACACGTTCAAAAAGTACGACGAGGATCAGGACAACTTTATCGACTTTAATGAGCTGAAGCGAATGATGGAGAAACTTGGCGAGGCGCAGACACACATTGCACTTAAAGAGCTTATCAAGAAGGTCGACGAGGATAAGGACGGAAAGATTTCACAGCGCGAATTCCTTCTGATCTTCCGATTGGCCGCCAGTGGTGAGCTCTCGTGCTCGGAGATTTTCAAAACGTTGGCGGACAATGTTGACGTGGCGAAAGAAGGTGTTCTGGGTGCTGCCAATTTTTTCCAGGCTAAGGTTTGTAGCTTTTGGGGTCGGTTTTCGGGAAAGTTTACTTTTTTTATTTTCCTCTACTGCGCTGGATTTTTCCCCGAAAAAAATTCTGGCCTAATTGTAAGCGTGGCTGCATTTAGCTACATAGCCACCCAGCTTCGTTAAAACAGATACGAAGAGGAGACGCAGAGAAGCGACTCTAGCCGGAGAGGCACAGAAAATCAGCAAAGCGCGTTTGCATCAACGTCCCGGGCGACACGCCGTGAGTGTGCCATACCCTACGTAGAGGCAAAAGCGCCCTATCGCATTATCTGCATCTCTACAGTGGCGATCGGCCAAGTTTAGCTAAACACGGGCATAAATAGAGACGCAGAGATGCGAGAAAAGGCGCCCAAAAATTAGCTTTCAAAAACGTATGCCATATCTTCTTTTCCCCAATGTCTGATTTTACCTAACTGTCCAAATAGAAGTTGTGCCTTTTTCCACCGCCAAAGTTTAAAATATCGTGGTCATCGTGATTTTTTTTTGAATAAAGGCTGTCTAAAAGCACATTTTTTGGCGTCCTCGATTGAAAAGTTTATAAACTCGGTCACCAGTGAGAAAATTGAGGTCATCGCTTAAAAAAAGGCGGCAAAACACGGAAACCAGCAATTTAGTTTGAGAAAAAACCATTCAACGATCGTGTGATGGTCGAGAATCGAATATTGAACGATAGAGCGAACGGGGATTCAAAAGTTGTTTACTATTTTTGTATCAACTGGTGAGAAATGTGGCCTAGATAATGCAACAAAAAAACTCTTCCAAGAGTGAATTAGTAAAATGCAACATGACACAGTTAAAATAAGTGTGACCGTAATCCATCTAAAAATGTTAACGGGAGGGTGAGCAATATTTAGTGTTTTGCCAAAAAAAGGAACATGAAAAATAATTAATTTTTCTACAAATTTCTAGAATTTCTCAAATAGCATTATTCAAATAGTATTACTACGATATTATTTAAAGACCCCCAAAATACTCTCTGACACTTGCTCTGGCCACAAACATGAGTAAATTGGTCGAACACAGCTGAAATTTTGTTGAGGTGGATTACGGTTACACTAATTTCAACTGTGCCCAACCATTTTGATTTCATTCGTGGAAGTTTTTGATTAATAATTTTCGAGGCCGCAACAAGCACCAGCTGAGACGAGAGTTCTAACCAAAATAAGCCACGCCCCTCCCACTGAATCAATGAAAAAAAATCCCCTTGCAGCGCATTAGTGCAACTATCTAGAATAAACCTATTTATTTTATTCTTGTTGCAGATCGAAGAGCAAACGAAACTGTCTCGCTTCGAGGAAGAGATGAAGGAGGAAAAGGAGGAGAAGAAGCGCCTCGAGGAAGAAAAGAAGGCTCGTCGCGAGAAGTTTTTGGCCAACAAATCGATCTTTCACTGATTTCCTTTTTAATTTCCCCAAAACCCGTTGATTAAACCCATCCCAGCCAATGATCAGAAAACTATAATAATCAAAAGAGAATATCCCAAAGTTTAACTTTTTGCTCATTTCTCATTTTTCAAATTTGTCCCCTATCCTCACCTCCCCTCGCCTCTCCGGGCTATTTCATGTCACATTGTCATCAATCGTATTTATTTCTTTGTTTTTTTGTACTTTTTTTTGCTCACCCCCTCAAAAAATTGAAACGTTGTCTTGTCTCATTTTGACCTATACGTAATATGTTACGTAATAAAAATGTATCCCCACAAATTGTACAGTGTCCATGACATTTTGACATTTTCAGCAAACGAAAAACAAACAAATCAACAAGTCGGTCTTGACACCTTGAGGGTGGATGCAAAAATGCGAGCAGAGCTCGACGAGCAGCACTAAAAGCCATCAGTGGTCCGTCCGTTTTTCTCACACTACGTCTTCTTCTTCTTCATCTTCATCTTCTTTCTCTCCCACGTCTTTCGTTTTTTTTTTGCCTCCGATCTCTTCTTTTTTTGTTTCATCCGCACCGCAAGGTTGCTTGATGAATGCATATGACATTATCCGTGAAATTGAGAAATGAAAAGAAAAGAATGAGAATAGGAATGTATAGTTTTTTTGGCACTCGATCATTCTTTCTTTCCTTCTTCCTTTCTTTCATCCATTTGGCTGGTCCGCCAATTAGATGTTTGGCTAATCCGTGCTGCGCACTTTTAGGGTCCACCAAAAGAGTGCTTGACTATTTTTTGAATTTGCGGGAAAATTTGTTACTATTGGTATGAAAAGTTTTAAATTAAATTCGTGTTTATATTTTCGGTTCAATATTTTTGCCAGCTACCATATACTCCCACACAAGTTTTATAATATACGCAGGCATAACGAGACAACACACTCGCTCAAATTTTCGCTCTATTTTCAGTTGAATTCAGTTAAAAAGACCTGATGGGGCGGACCTCAATTTTTCGCGCCACTGCTTACTGTAGCCGGAGAGAATATTGAATTGATAATATCGTATTATGTTACACAACATTTTAAATTCGCTCCGGATAAAAAAATAAAAGTCCCTTTAATAATTTAACATTAGAATTTGAAGACACTGAACCAAAAGAAGGCGGAAGACTCTTGAAAGCGACAAATGAAATACGGTAAAAATATGATTCACCAAGTTTAAAAATTATGATATTACTGTACATTTCGAACACTTCATTTTTGCCTGGAAATTAAATTTCATGAAACGGAGGGACTGAGTTTTTTCTAGTTTTTGAAGATAAAAGTTTTATTGTAGATAAAGCACATTTCGACAATAAAATACAGTGATTTTAGTGTTCGCACTAATGGGCTTAAACAGTTACGACGCTCCGTTCTAGATCTGCGGAACATTGGAGCGTGGTAACTGAATTCCGCTCGTGAGCACTTAATAAAAA
Source organism: Caenorhabditis japonica (assembly GCA_963572235.1). NCBI lineage: Eukaryota > Metazoa > Nematoda > Chromadorea > Rhabditida > Rhabditidae > Caenorhabditis > Caenorhabditis japonica. Next base: position 15,049,925 of record OY754343.1, on the reverse strand, counting down.
CATTGTTAAAAAAACAAAAATAAAATCGAATGTCCGCGTGTTTCGAAATGTTTGGTGTCACTAGTGCGAACACCGCGACGCACAAATGCACTAAAATTCCAAACCCTCGTTTGCCATGCAAATGGGTTTGTCGGTCCTTGTCTGGTGGTCAGTATTTGAGAAGCTTTCGGTTTCAAAATCCGAAAATCTCGAAAAACACTTGTAGACCCCATTTCAAAGCTCGACGACCTAAAGACAAAGCCCTATGAGCCCCAGGCAAAGGCCGACAAACCAGTTAGCCCGGCAAAAAAGGTTCATGCATACGGCCTCTGGTGTCCAATATTTGCCAAACTTTAGGTTTCAAACCCCGAAAATCACGAATGACATCTTTAGACCCCATTTCAAAGCTTAACGACCTACAGACAAAGCCCCATGAGTCGCTGAAAAAGACCGAAGAACCGTTTCGCCCGTCAAAAAAGGTTCATGTATACACGACCTCTGGATAAACACAGGCGCATGGTTGGGAGTCAGCAAACGCGCCCGAACGCACAAAGGAAATGCTCGACATAATGCTTTCATTTTTTCAACAATGTTTGATGAACTTGGAAGCAAATCGCCAGTTACATTATTTTCACATTTTCAGAATGAAATAACCGACAAAAATTCGTGAAAATCACCTATCCTAATTAAAAGAGTCCTAAATCTGCGTTCGGGCGCGTTTGCTGATTCCCGGCTCATGTATCTGTGGATAAATAATAACCAAAAAGTGTAGTCGCATGAATAAAAAAAATCACGTGAACTTTTAAAAACTACTCAATAAAAATAAGCCCAAGATTTCTTAAAATGCTCCACCATCTCGCCGGAATGCTCTCGAATTTCGGAGGGGTGTTGGTGGCGAGAAAACAAACAGAAATGGAAAGAGACATTGAAAATTCGCACATTCCACGGTGATGCTCGCGGCATAATTCATTAAAAATTTGCCGACCCGACGCGACGCGAATCTTCTCATTTTCGTGGATCGGAGAATAACTAATAACTGACCGGCCACTTTACTGATTTTCACACATTTATGTAATATTCTGAATCTTCTTTTCCGTTTCGTCTTCTTTTTATTTTTATTTTTATTTCTCGACGTATCACCCACTCGATTGAAGACGCGAGTTTCGTTTTGATTGCATTTCGAGTGGATTTGGGTGTGTCATGGCATGTTATTATTACTTTGACATGTCATGCGCACAAATGTGTTTAACGTTGTGGTTAGAACGGATCGGATCATGCTCTCATCCAAAGGGTAAACTTGCTCAGATGTGTCATTTTATTGTTAGAGTCCGTGGTCGAGTCTAGTTGATAAATACATATTTATTATTCATTTGTATTCTCTGACTTTTCTAGTTTTAAACTCTTTATTACTCACGTGTCATTGTCCGATGTAACTTGTTGGGTGGGGCTTAGAGTCAACTCAGCATGATCGGATACTGCTAAAACGAGTGTAACCGTAATCCAAGACAAACTTTTACGAGAGAGTGAGTTAATAGAAGTTTCTTTGTTCGCCATTCTGTTACAATGTTAGTTAATGGGTTACGGTAACACACGTTTCAGCTGTGTCGGATCGAACTGAATCTACTCGTGGAAGAATTGTCCTTTTCTAGTCCACAGAAAAATCCAACTGAGACGAGAGTATTATGCGCCTGCAATACCATTGTATTTCTTGTAACTCATTGAGCAATTCTGGAAATTTTTTAATTATTCTTCATGTTCTTTTTTTTCGCATAAACCCTGAATATTTAACATTTTGCAAAGAAACTATTGCACTTTTTTCCCAAAAATTTTGCATTCCCTCGTTCATTCGTATCTCCCCCTCCCTTTCTCCCTCCCTCTCTTTCTCTCTCTCTCTCTCTCTCTCTCATCAAATCAAATTTCCCGTCTACAAAAAAAATCTGCCTTCCTTTTTCTTCCTTTCTTCTGAGCTCATCCTCCCTTCCAATTACCCATCAAAATCAAATCAGTTGCACCCGAATGAGCTACTGTATAAACGATTGTTGCGGCGGTACTTCACAGTAAAGTATTTACCGTCTTGCCACTCTCTTTGCTCTTCAATCGCCCTTTCTTGCATAGAGCACAGAGCAGAAGAGCATTAGTAGTACTAAAGTTTTTTTTTCCTTCTTCCTATCTTTTTTGCCGCCTCACCGGACACCTTCTCTTTTGTTTTGTGCTTCTCGCCGAGCTGAGCCAAGCTCGGATGATTCTCCCCCTTATTCTGAGCTCTGGAATATTTGATTTGTGCCTTCCCCTTTTCTTTCTTTTTTTTTTGCACATTCTTCCCCCATCCGCTCTTTTCCTTTTTCCGTATTCATGTACATTTCATTGTGCAAATTGGCTTCAATCCGATGGTATCCTAGTAATTTATTTATTCAAGTCCATTTCGAAAATTGATCTAATCGTAGAGGAAGAGCAATGAGAGCCAATTAGAGATAATGGTATGCACTTTGAGAGCTACACATCAGCTGACTACATTTTGTAAAAGAGGAAAGATTTTATGAAAATTACTTTGAGCTCTCACATTGTCTACTCCAATCCTGAGAGATCTTGGTTTTCTTTTTTTGAAGTTCTAAACTTGTAACTTTCATGACTATTTAAAAGTCGCTCAATTTATGTAGTTTGAAACTGCTACAGTAAGATGAAACGAATATACGAGACCCTGACAAAACCGGGGGAAACCACGAAGCCGGGGAAGACAAAACCGGGGAAAAGTTGCAACTCTGCGGCGAACTTTTTCCTGTTTTCCAACACTTCCAGTAGAAAACATCGTGCAGCAGTTGCAAAAAGGGGCGGACCCTCTTCCCCGGTTTCGTGGTTTTCCCCGGTTTTGTCAGGGTCTCGAATATACCGTAAAACTGTATTAGAAGGGCCCCTTAAATTGAAGGACCCCTTTATTAGAAGGGCCTTCCAAACGGCCCACGAAAAATAGAAGTGCCCCCTCTAATTGAAGGACCCCATTTTATAGAAGAACCCCTTTAGCGATAGTACTGTGGCTGAAGTCAGAGCGACGTGAAATCACGACCAAATTTCAAATTTTCTTTTGAACTTATTGGTTTTTTGTAGAATTTGTTGATTTTTGTGAAGTTTTTTTTTGAATTATCCGAAATTTTACAAAGAACAAGAGGGACCATTCTAATAGAAAGATCCCCCAAACAACCTCACGAAAAATAGAATAGCTCCCTCTAATTGAAGGGCCCCTCAAATACAAGGGTCCTGTGAGACACCCCACAAATAATATAAAGGCCGGCCCTTCTAATACAGGTTTTACTGAAATCAAAAAATTAGGCAACCATACTCCACTGCACAGCATATCCTACAATACCGTACGTTTCTGCTTACATTCTCCGACCAAGGGAACACGTGGATTTTTACGTGAACATGGCACAGCTAGAGTAAATATATAGGTGAGTACCAGGCTTGTGCGGAAACGGAAATCGGCATTGCCGGATTTCCGAAATTTCCGACATTTTTCGGAAACGATTTCCGTCGAAAACGTTTCCGAAAATTTTTTCGGAAAAGCTTTTCCGACGGAAATATTTCCGAAAAAACTCGGAAATTCGGAAATAGACAAACATTTCTAAAACAGGCCGATTGCTGAAAATTTCGAGACCTATCACGAGTGTTATGCTTTTTTTTTCGGCATTTGCTTATTTTATTTTTTGGTTTTTCCTGACGGTTTTAAAAGCTTGAAGCAATTTTGTATGTTATCATCGTATGAATAAATGGTAAATGTTTAGTTTAACTTAAAATCAGGTTTTTCATATTACTGTGTCGCGAAAACCAGTCAGAGCGCTCGTGCCTTGAGGCTGTGGTCTCGCCGCGACCAGCGCGCATACGGTAGTTTGGTTACATTCTTTTTAAATTTTTTTTCTGTTTTTGCAATGTTTTCGTTTTTTTTGGTAAACAAACTACCGTATACGCGCTTGTCGCGGCGAGACCACAGCCACAAGGCACGAGCGCTCTTACTGGTTTTCGCGACGCAGTAATACCACACTTTAAAAGGCTGAAGTTTGGGAAAGAGGGGAGGAACTTAATTTCGAAGTTCACACGGCTTTGGAGGAAACATTTTTAAACCATAATAACTGATTTCCAGAGTTAATATAGTAATGATTTGATAAATTTGTCACCTTTGAAGCTGCAAGATGCTTGAAAATAGGCTCCGCTTCCTTGCCAATATTTCAATCGTTATATTTTCACTTTGTATAAAGCACGGTGTGCTGCCCGGAACGTTATTGGCAACGCGCTCCGCTGAGTGTCTGCATCTCTCCGGCGAGAGTTTGCTACAAAAACAACAGTAACCTCGCACTCTGCTTGTCTGCGTATCAATTTTCGTTTCCTCAGTTTAACGCAGAAAAACGCTGCGCAGCTAAATACGACCACGCTTAGGCGATAATTATTGGTTGAATTAAAACAACAACAGAAACTAGTGAATTTTCGGTATTTCCGAACTTTTCCGAATTTCCGACATTTTTTTCGGAAACGAAAGTCGGAAAGGAATTTTTCCGAAAAATTTTTCGGAAACAAAATTCCGTTTCCGACTTTTCCGACTGACCGTTTCCGCACAAGCCTGGTGAGTACGTAAAGATGGTATTAAATAAGTTAAGTGAGGAAAACTTTGGATCTTGTTAGATAATAGTATGTACCTATCATCCATCGCCGATATGAACCCATACCATAGCCCAACCGGCGTCTCGTCTTGATTTTTTTTTCACGTGTTTTGCTGTGCATCGTTAAACTCTGGAGCAGAGTTGCATGGAAGTGAAAATTTATAAAACGAAAGTCGCAAGTCGGAATTCCATGAATCTCTGCTCTAGAGTCCGATCAAACCACAGTACTGATTCCGTTGGCAACCGGTAAAGCCTTCAGATACGTATAATAATGATATTTTTTCGTTGAATACAGAGAAAAGTTAAAAACCTATTTATTTAATCAATCGTTTTGAAGATTGCAAGAGTGCTCTACGGCTTTTTAGAAACTTAAAGATGTCGCTCGAAAATAATTTTTTCCACAGCATTCCTCAACCGAAATTGAAACAAAAAAAAATCAAAACGTTCCACTCGAAGTTCGGATCAAATTGCATTAATGTTTCAAGCACTGTGGCTTTATTGCGTGTGACTTTACACAGCTTTTTTTTCAACTTTTCATCTATCATCTATATAATTAACGGATTGAAACGAACTAAAAGGTTTTCCGTCTCATGCCTTTGTATGCTACCCTCCAAAATTGTCAGATTCGCATCAAGCTTCGACCGCCCCATGCTCCTTGGGCTTGAAAATTTTTCGCCAGGTTGTGTGCCAATCGGCGCAGTTAGAGTTTAGAAAATGCTGGTGTCACGAAACCTCCCAGTCATACAGACAGAAATCAGCGCCTAATAATATTAAGATATTGAATTTTTCTATTTACGAATTTACACGTGAAATTAAATAATTTGGCAAAGAAAATGAAATTCACGAAGTACTAAGTTTTGTGGAGCGCACTTGCTTTCTTCGCGAATGGACAATACTTATTTTCAACCATGTTTCAAAGATCCGAAGAACAAAGTTCACGTGTCTATAAAAGGAAAAAGAAATCGTGTTGTTCTATTTTGTATTCTGACGAATCACCTGCAAATGCGACGGGGTTATTTTCTCTCTCTCTCTCTCTCTCTCTCTCTCTCTCTCTCTCTCTGTCTTTTTCAAGCTTTGCAAGATTTGTGTGTGTGCTATCAGGAGTGCATCAATCAATCAGTGTTTGTACTAAATCTCACGTCTTGGATAAACTTTGTCGGTCGAGTCGGCGGCGGCGGCGGCAAAAAAAAAGAAAACATGAAAATCAACAAATTGATGTGTCGACAAGATCTTTTCTCTCTCTTTTTCTTATGTCTTCTTCATCCACCTGTTTTATACGCCAATTTTTCAAACCGATGTTTTTTTAACTTGGCAGTGAGCCAGGTATTTTATTTTTTATTTTTTGATGTCTGGGGATATAGACTATAGTTTTTTATTTATTTCGGTTATCGCAGAAAACCGTAATACATACTCGCTACGCTCTTTAGACACCTAAATATTGTTTTAAAATTATTTTTTGCGATTTTGATTTATTTTTGCACACCCGCAAAGCCTCGGCAAGATCTCGGAATGCTTGAACTAAATTTCTGTAAAATTTAGCTAGACTCCGGCAAAACATTAGGAATTTCCATTTATCATTATTTTACCACAAAAAGCTTTTTTTTCATAATTTTTAGAACATTTTAAAGTCCGGTTATAAGCTTTTAAAAGTAAAACAAAAATATTTATTTTTCTAGCGATTCTGGGTCATTTTACACGCCGGAAATACTTTGGCACATGTCCGGTAACTATCCGGCTTGAATCCGACCAGTCTCCGGCTGAGCTTCGGCATTTTTGCCTTTTCTGATACACTTTCAAGTAGGCTGAAACTAAACAATTTCAGAGTATAGGCTAGGGTGGCACGGAGAAAACATTTCATGAAAAATTCAAAAAAAAAAAAAAAAAAACGAGAAAAAAAACCAATTTGAATGTCAATGTTTACGTTGTCTGTTCATCCACCCACTGCTTTTTTTCTGCTCTTCCGAATTTCTAATCTCTTTATTTCATATTTTTTTGTTTGTATTCTTTCAGCCCCTCTCCTCGACGTTTTTTCGTGGTCCTTCTCTTCTTCCGTCTGGAAGATAAACAAAAATCAAGGGAAGAAAGGAATAAATAAATATATAAAAGCAAGAAGCAGTGTTGTTTTCATTCAACAGATGAAAATAAAACTCTTTCTTTTGCTATTCCTTTTATGGGTAGGTGGGTGAACTAGATTACGATACAGTAATTCTGTCTTGTAGCCGCCAAAGATAGAAGCTGTACATCACGTCGTACTCGAAACTAAACTCGGTGACATTCAAGGAAATGAATTTTTCTTTTTATCCAAGAAAATTCGAACATTCTTTGGTGTTCCATTTGCTGAGCCGCCAATCGAGGAGCATCGTTTTCGATTGCCACGTGAGAAAAAACCATGGAAAGGGCTTTTTAATGCAACGAAGCCGGCGAATGCTTGTTTTCAGGTAAGTATGCGAAAAAACGAGTTTGTCGTCAAAGTCCATGCGCTGCGGTTGCTTCGCGTGGCAACACTGCCTCTGGTCTGCGTCTCGTCGCTTCGACGTTTTCTGCCTCAAAATTTCGTTTCCAAAATTGTACATGATTTGGAACACTGCCAAAATTTTTTCCGTCGAGTTCAATTGAGCGCACTTTTTCAGGGGAACGGCGTGTTCGGGACTATGATTTTTAAATGTATTTGATAGCAAATTTTCAATCTTGGCGGACCGTCTCTGGGGAGACGCAGAGAAATGCGACAGGGCGATTGGGAAAAAACCCAACCCACGAATGAGATCATTGATGGAAAACAAACAATACTCAGAAAAGTTTTGGCTAATAGCCGTTTCCATCGGCTACAATTCAAATGTTTTCCATTTCAAATTTCGGACATCTTGTGTCTGGAAAAAGTTGCTAAATCGCTGAGTATGCGCGAATATTGTCTACCTTAATTGTTGCATGTGAACATTCTATAGATGCGTTGCCAACATGCGAATTTTTATAGGCGGCTGACATAACCCCATATTGGCTAACAAGGGAACTCATTTTACATAAGCGTTGAGAATTTTCTGAAAATTGGTGGGCTGTTACTTCACATCATTGGCTATTGCGTCCCGCAAAAATTAGCTGCCCGTATGCAGAAACCGGCTGAAAATTTCATTTTGAAAATTATGACCCAAATTCTTATTTTCATTCTTTATCACTAGTCTTATCAGATATCCTTGTTGCCTCGCCGCCATCCGTTTTGCTCTATTTTGTAACCTTTCTCTTGAAAGACTGTCGATGTGGAATTCGTAGCCGAGTGGTGGGAGGCGGTGTTATTAAGTGGGTGCTCTATAGTTCGAACCCCTTTGTTGACAAATTGTTTTTGCTTGTCGTTTGAAAGACTCACAAAAATCCTACAAGTTTATGGAATTAAAACTTGGCGAAAATCTTAAAAAAAGAAGTCCGAAAAAGTGCTAAACAATTTTCACTTTTTTAAAAATTTTCCATCGTGTTTTCAATCGAGATGAGTCACCAGAACGTGAAACCTCGCCTACTTTTTTCACGCGAACATTAAACTTTTGTACATTTTGAATTATTGCGTGAAAATAAGTGGGCGAGGTTACAAGTTTTGATGTCGCAACTCGATTAAAAACACAATATTGTTCATTCGTGAAGCAAACAAATTTTCATTTTGGTTTCCAAATAATTTAACTTCATGTGTAAATTCAACGTGAAATGAAATAGTTTGGCGAAAAAAAAAAAGAAAATCATGAAGTACTATTATCGTTTTATAAAAGTTGTCACCTCGGAGCCTAATTTTAAAGTTCACGCGGCTTCGCAGGTAACAACTTATTTAAAAAGACAATAATTGTAAGTTTTGTATCCGTTTCCCGCATTTGGCTATTCCCCACTTTTAGTTTGGCGAGCGCCCCGAAATTAATGGATTTTAGCCTTTTTAATCGCTATTAGTCGTTGTTAATAGTTACTAGCCACATAGCTGTCAATTCTCGCCATGTATGCGCCAAAACTTCTCGGAAAACGCCCTGATTAAAAAATGCGAAAAAATTGACATCAAAACTTGTAACCTCGCCCACTTTTTTTCACGCAATAATTCAAAATGTACAAAAGTTTAATGTTCGCGTGAAAAAAGTAGGCGAGGTTTCACGTTTTGGTGACTCATCTCGATTGAAAACACGATAGAAAATTTTAAAAAAGTGAAAATTGTTTAGCCATTTTTCGGACTTCTTTTTTTAAGATTTTCGCCAAGTTTTAATTCCATAAACTTGTAGGATTTTTGTGAGTCTTTCAAACGACAAGCAAAAACACTTTGTCCACAAAGGGGTTCGAACTATAGACCACCCACTTAATAACACCGCCTCCCACCACTCGGCTACACAGGTTTTGCGCGATAGGCCTATAATAGGTTGCGCGATAGGCCTATCGAGTACCCGCGAAGGACCCTATAGTAAGCCTATTATAGGCTTATCGCGGCTCGTCGCCTATAATAGGCCTATAATAGGCTTATCGCGGTTGACTTTCGCCTATAATAGGCTTATCGCGGTCATCAATAAGCCTATTGTAAGCCTATAATTGGCCTATCGCGGTTATTCCTAACTCGAGGGTAGGCTTGTAATAGGGCTATCAAACGCCTCCAAACTCACCCGCATGCTCAAAAGTGCTCCCATTCGAGCCATTTCTTGTTAAAAAAACGAAAAACTGTTGAAACAGAATAAAATTTATTGCAATTTTAACGAATCGAATAGTACAAACAATAAAAAGGAGAAGAATGGGTATAAAATATATCAGAAAAAGAATGTAGAACATTATTTTGGGTTTTCAAAGTTTTTAAAAGTTGGCGAACACGTAGTTTGTTTTTAAATAGGTTTTCCCATGTGACCATGGAGACAAGCTTATCTGGAGAAAATCTATGCAGAGCGCAGTTTTTCCTATTTTTCTCCAAACAAAAAATCAACTGAAGTTTGCATGATAAAATCGCATATTTCCATTTTTTTAGTGAATTTCGATTATTTCGCATGTTTTTTAAAGTTCTATTACTGCGTCGTGGGGAGCAGGCAAACACATGGAAAAATCACGTGACTGCGTCGTGTGGGTCTCTTTTTTTAAAGATATTTTTTTAACCTTACTGAAAATTTTGAATTCGGAGCGTAAAAGATGGAAGAATTCTAAAGCAAGTGAGGCTTGTTTTTGATGCGTTTTCCTACAAATTGGTGTGGAAACAGGCAAATTTGCACTTGCGGCTGTACATCGCCGAGCTGAATATTTTATTCGAATTTTGGTCATATTTTTTACTTTATACAAGCTTGCTACTTTTGGTGACTATTGCTTGTGTTCGCCAAATTTTTAAAAAATTTGAAAACTTACAATTCGTCCAATGTCCAATATCGTCCAATGGCATCCACGGTTCTGCTCGCTCTCCTTTAGGTCACTCGCCTCGATCTGAAATAAAAATTGATGATAAAAATGAGAAAAAAAAGTCATAACCTATTCAGTGCCCGACTAAAAACGATGTACTAATGAGGTGCGGCCAGCACGCCGATCTTGGCGGCAATTTGCCGATTTTAGGAACAAATCGCCCTGGCAATTTGTGTCAAGTTGCCTCAAACTCTACAACTTGTTGCAAAAATCGATCGATTGCTGCTAAAATCGGCGTACTGGCTACATCTCGACGGTAATTTTCCATCGAAATCGGCGTTCTGAACACTGCCAGTGACCAAACGCCTTATTAGGCGGCGAAAAGTTTCTAATTTCTGTAGTATTCTGTAATCTATTATACTGTGAAACGTTATGGGGTTATGCACAAAATGACAAAAAATGGCAAAAAAAACTGCGAGAAAACTCGGAAAATGCTCCGATTCATCTGAAATTTTGGGAAATAAGAACAAAAATGTTTGCCCACAAGATTTTGGAACAAAATATCGATTTCAAAATTGTTCGGAAAAAATTCAATATTTTTTAAAATAGATATTTCGGTCCAAAATTTTCTGAGCATATCCAGTAGTAGTGTGCGTTATCGAAAATTTTTTTACCGGTGAACCCATCTTTCGGTAAATTTACCGGTAAAGAATCGACAAAATTTGCCAAATTTACCGGTTAAGTCGTCAAATCTTTACCGGTAGCGCACACTATCCAGGAGTATCTGTGTCCTTATTTCCGGAAATCTCAGGTCATTCGGAGCATTTTCCAAGTTTTTGCGCAGTTTTTGCTGTTTTTTTCGCCCTTTCGTGCATAACTCCATAACGTTTGACAGTATAATAGATTCGTGGCGGAGTGACACTCGAATTCACGTTTTTATTCGAAATAATGGAGAAATAACTGAAGAAATGAAGAGATTTTTCGTCTCCCAGTTTCACGTGAAATGCCACTCCATCACGAATCCATTATAGGAAAAATGGGATTCCAAGATTTTTTTTCTTCGGACAATGCAGGAAATTTTGCAATTTTGTCAAAACATAATACTTACATTACATGTCCGTTTCGCAGCTCCTCGTGAACATCCACGATCCGTGATTGCAGTACCGCCTGAAAAATGAGAAATTTGAATTTTATTTATTTATAATAGATTCGTGACGGAGTGAGTTTTCACGTGAAACTGGGAGACGAAAAATCTCTTCATTTTTTTTTGAAAAAAAAACGTGAAAAATTGCCACTCTGCAACGAATCCATTATTTATATAATTATATAATGGATTCGTGGCGGAGTGACAATTCACGTGAAAATGGGAGACGAAAAATCTCTTCATTTCTTCAGTTATTTCTTCATTTTTCGAATAAAAACGTGAAAAAATTGTCACTCCGCCACGAATCCACTATATATGAAATGAAGAAAAATATTTGTAAGAAGAACGCGTGCACGTTTTTATTGTGCAACAATAAATAAAAATATTTTTATTTACACCCCTTTCTCGGCCCACCAACGTATTTCTAGTTTGGCCGGCTTTATCACATATTGGCGAAGATTGACACTTTTGGTAAACAAAATTATGTCTTTTTTAAACAAAAATAAAAAGAATAGCAAAAGAAATGAAGATAATTATTGTCTCACAATTTATCGCGAAGTGTCAATCCTTGCGAATGCGCCATTACAGGGAAAAAAACAAGAATATTTCTATTTATTGAAAGATAAAAAATATTTAAAATCTGAAAAACGAAAAACAGCTGAAATGAGCCGGAAAAAAATTAATTTAGGACAAAAAAAGTGTTTTTTTTTCTGATGAGTGCTGGCGTCTCTACCGAGATAGTGTAGCCGTCGAGCGCGTTTGCGTCGCCCTGACGTCACGCCGCTAGACCTACAAATAGGCCTACCGCGGTCGCCGCACACCGCATCCGCGATAAGCTTATTACAGGAGGGTAGGCGCTGCCGCCCGCGATAGGCGTATTATAAGCTTATAATAGGCCTATATTTGGCCTCAACCTATTATAGGCCTATCGCGCAAAACCTGTGTACGAATTCCACATCGACAGTCTTTCAAGAGGCAGGTTACAAAACATAGCAAAACTGATGGCGGCGAGGCAATAAGGATATCTGATAAGACTAGTGATAAAGAATGAAAATAAGAATTTGGGTCATAATTTTCAAAATGAAATTTTCAGCCGGTTTCTGCATACGGGCAGCTAATTTTTGCGGGACGCAATAGTCAATGATGTGAAGTAACAGCCCACCAATTTTCAGAAAAATCTCAACGCTTATGTAAAATGAGTTCCCTTGTAAGAGCCCTTTTCGACGGCTAATAGCCACCTAGATGCCGACTCTCGTCATAAATGCGCCAAAAATTTAGTACTTTTTGGTCATTCATGCTAATCTTCAATCCTCTTTTCAGACCCGTGACAACTACAATTCGACGTTTTGGGGCAGCGAAATGTGGAATGCGAACACTCCGATCAGCGAAGACTGCCTTTATATGAACATTTGGGCCCCAGCGGATGCATAGTCTGTTTTATATATCATGGTTAGAAAAAAAATGCTATTAAATGAAAAGTTTTCAGCAATCTGACAGTGATGGTGTGGATTTTTGGTGGCGGCTTCTACGCCGGGAGTCCATCGTTGCATATTTATGATGGAAGAGTGAGTTTTAAATTATGTACCTGACAGAATAATTTAACGCAAAATTTATCTTCCTTTTTTTCGGAAGTGTGTTTTCAATCAAGTGTCTATACTAAAACATGAAAACCGGTCCACTTTTTCTGGGCGCGAACGCACAATTTCAGTTTTATTATATACTCTCGCCTCAGCATCGTTCGCTCCATCATTCTTTAAAATGACCACTTTTCCCCGAAGAATATCGGCACAAATTTTGACACAGTTGAAAGGAGTGCAACCGTAACCCATTCAATGAGAGAGTTAGAGAAAATAATATAGCATTTTTCTAATTTCGCTCACTCTCACGTTGAATGGGTAACGGTTGTGATGTGGAAATTCGATTCAAATACGCAATGAAACGAAGAAAAAGGGATATATTGACAACTTTTTTTAAAAGTAAAATAAAAAATAAAATACATCAATATAAACTGATGATTCCGAAACTCACTTTAATTCATTAAGGCCCTGACCTCAACCCAAAACGTGATCGTGGTCAACATCAATTACCGCCTTGGTCCATTTGGATTCCTCTATCTAGACCACCCGGAAGCTCCCGGAAACATGGGACTCTTGGACCAGGTAGGCGCGTCTCTTTTTTTGTTGCTCTTTCCCTCTCTTTTGGCACTTTTGAAAGCATTCATTCACACCCTCGCATGCCGGGAAAAAGTGCATAAGAGAGAAACACTTGTCCGAGCACTACACTCTTCTCTTTTTCCTTTTTTTCGTCCCGTCAGAGCTCTCTTTGGAGAATAATTTTTCACAGAGCAACTTTCTTTTTTGCTCACTTATATTCTCCACGAATTTTGAACCCTTTTCCTTTTTTTTCCTTTCTTATTTCTTCCAAATCAAGAGAACTCTGATTAGATCCCTTGAGAATTTCTCTTTTCTTTTGGAAATTGCTCTGGAAAACTCTGGAATTCTATTTTTTTTAGCAATTGGCGCTTCATTGGATTCGACAAAATATTGTGTCTTTTGGCGGAAATCCGGACAAAGTTTGTTTAATATTTCTTGTGAATAGAGTTTCTTAAAAGTGTTTTTTAGGTAGCCGTATTCGGTCAGTCAGCTGGTGCCGCTTCCATAGTTGCTCATCTTATTGCTCCTGGCTCGAAAGGGTGAGTAAGCCTGGCATATTAACGAGTATTGGTGGTTTCAGCTTGTTTCGAAATGCAATTCTTCAATCTGGAAGTATGGATAATACATGGGCGGTGAATTCGCCGTTTAGAGCTCGGCAAAAATCACAACAACTTTTGGAACTTGTTGGGTGCAACAAGTCTACGGTGAGGCATTTTTCAAACCCAATTTTAAAAAAGGGTCCATTTTTTTGAAGGGGTATGTTGGTCAGTATTTGCGGACTACAAGCTCTGCACACTTCTGTTTCTTCAAGGGTCTACGCATATCTAGAAAACAGAACGCTGTTCTCAGTTTTTTGGGTTCATAAATGTAGATTTTGAAAAAATCCCATTTTCCAACTCACAATCAGTTGTAATACCTCCAAAAAACAAGAAAATTATGAATTTTTTTTCTGTTTTATTTACCTTTGTAATGAAAATAAAAATACGCTATAAAAAACCTACAACCGCAGCGGGTCCAAATGAGGCCCAAAAATTAAAAAAAGGCGTGCGAATAATTTCATATTATCGGATTGAAAAACGAAACGAAATAGTGAAAATTACGAAGCTCCATCTAAAATTATTCGCCTGCTTTTTTTAATTTTTGGGTTTCGTTGGGACCCGTTGCGGTTTTACGTCCGTGTGCGTTCAAAGTGATAAAGATGGAAAAAAATCGGTGTCTAAAGTGAAAAGGAAATGTTCACCTTTTTCACGTAAAAAGATTGTAACCGTACCCAAATCGTGGCGCGAACTCATTTTTTTCAATTTACAAAACTTTTCGACGAAATTGGGATTTCTCGCCACGATTTGGGTACGGTTACACTATTTTTATGCGTCAAAAATAGAAATGTTTTTCTTCACTTTGGACACCAATATTCCTCCATCTTTATAACTTTGAACGCAGCATATGCCACATTGGGTCACTCTTCCTAAAAAAAAAGTTAAACAACTTTGCGCGTAATTCTACAAAACTCGGAAAATTGCAATTTTATTCAACAATTTTAAACGTTTTTTTTTTCAGATAGAAACCTCCCTATCATGCCTTCGTTTGGTACCCGCCGAACAGCTGAGCATGAGCACTTGGAACATCTCGCTCGCCTATCTTGAATTTCCGTTCGTCATTGTCTCGCGGTTGGTTTCAAAATTTTGAATTCTTATTGCTACGCAAAATTCTAAAAACGGTGTTGTGTTTGCAGATTTGACGCAGCCTTGCCTATTTGAAATAAAATTTTGCATTTCTGCAAGCACCGCCCACGCTTTTTAATAATCATTTCCTTCTTCTATTTTTCCAGAGACAACCACTTCTTCGGTCACTTGGATGCGCGTGCAGCGTTGCGTGAAGGCGATTTGAATAGAGACGTGAACTTGATGATCGGAATGAACAAGGATGAGGGTTTGTGAGAAAAGAGTATTCAAGTGGGGGCGGAGCCATGAAATTGGCTGGAATTGAAAACAGGGAAAGGGAGGGGATGGGTGGTGTCAGAAACAGATCGGCACCCCACATAGTGCACACATTTCACATTCAGGCAACGTTTGGAATATCTATCACTTGCCAAAGTTCTTCGACAAGGCTGAGCCGCCCGAGTTGAGCAGGTTAGTCATTCCAAGTTTTTTTTTGTTGGAGAATATGTAATTTGCTCATTGAAATGCTCCACTTGAATTCGAACAGCGATGTTATTTTTAGCAAGGAAAAGTTGTGTTCTAAAGATGGTCGCATGCTGATCTCAATTCTTAAGACTTACAATTAGTTCGACCGCTTTCAGGTTTTTTACAAACTGCCCGGTTTCTTCATTTACGTTTACTTGTGCGTCTGCGTATTTCGATGCATCTGAATTTTTTCTGTCCTCTATAAAATATAATCGATTATATTGGGATAGTCACTGAACCATATTTGACACCCTTATTGTGTTTTCAATCGACTTGCGACATGAGAACGCAAGTCTGCATTCACCGTTCTTTCTGCGTTTCTTGAAATATCACTGTGTTCGCGTCGCCGCGCACAAATAAGTGGGCGGAGTTTTGCGTTCTCATGTCGCAAGTCGATTGACAACCCAATAAGTTAGGCTTACAAATTTCAATGTTAAATAAATGTTAAATAATTTCCAAAAGCCTCAGTTATAATTGACCTTCTGGAAAAAGTAAATTTTTTATACATCAAAAATTTTCATTCCTTTGTGATTTTTTTTCTTCAAAATTTAGACAATAAACTACACGCGAAAAGCAAACTAGAGACCTACCGTAACCCAAGTAGAACACTTGCGTAACGCGAAATTTAAATTTAAAAAAATCCCTAACCACCGAGTCTCCCAAATGCGATCCGCCTTTCAATGATATGATAAACTTCCAGACGAGAATTTGACACACTAATCGACACGACATTCTCCATCCAACCAGACATTATCCGTTCGGCTGCCAAATACATTTACGCGGATCCGAATTGCACTGATCACGGCCGAACCACTCGGTTTTATGCAAACCAAATGAATCAAATAGTTGGCGATTATTTCTTCTCGTGTGACTCGCTTTGGCTCGCCGATCAGGTATATATTCTCGAACTAATTGCCTCAATTCAACCCTCTTTTTCGTTTTTTTGCGTATTTTCCTTTTCTCCAAAATTTTCCCAATTTCTTCTCTTCAGTTTCGCTCTTTGAACAGCATCAGCAACAAATCGACGACTTCTTCTTTTTCTTTTCCTCTTTCGAATTCAAACTCTAATTCACACTCAAATTCCAAGGTGTTCGTCTATTATTTCACACAGTCTTCCAGGTAAGAACACGTTGTTTTCCACGTATTAATCCAATGTGCCATTTCAGTGCGAATCCGTGGCCAAAATGGACCGGAGCAATGCATGGATATGAGATTGAATACGTGTTCGGAATTCCGCTGAGCAATTCGAGAAATTATAAGCGAAGAGAGCAAATTTTCTCGAGAAAAATCATGCAATTATGGGCGAGTTTCGCAAAAAATGGGTAAGTGAGAAAAGAAAAAGAGCGGAAATTTCAAATTTTCTCAAACTTCCGCTATATTCAGGGTTCCCAAACTTCGAATTTTGAAGAACACCGAGCATTGGCCAGAGTACAACGAGCAGAACAAGTACAGGTATGCATTTTTCTTTGTGTACTCCTTTTGGAAGAAGGTGTTTTGATTTTTAAAAGTTTAAAAACGCGTAATGTCTTTGAATGACAATTTCATTTCAACTCATTGATTTTTGTGACAGATGGATGCAACTGCGAAGTGGCTCTAATATTCGACCAATTAAGCCAAGAAAACAGGTGGAGTGCCAATTCTGGAGGCGTGTCAAGGATACGGAATACTCTGCATATTGTAACGAGAAAAAATGGGGAAGGGGTGGTCAGAAATCGGAATTTTCACATAGTGCGTGGCTTAAGTAATTATAGGTTACCGTAAATACTGTATTATAAGCCCATGGGCTTCTATTTTTCAAAGGGGTCTCAAGGGTGGGCTTATATTACAGGTGGGCTTCTATTACAGGGTGGGCTTCTATTTTTCAACCCTCTTTTTTATCCACAACAAAAACAACTTCAAAAAACCAACAACAATTTTCATAATATGAAATTCTGATTGCGAGTCAGAAGTTCTAATTCAAGAGCACTAACAACATAAAATAGATGTTTGTAACTTTAAAAATAATAATTTTCGTAATCCAATGTGTCGCTTTATCTGCTTTTATTTTACGACAAAATTTTCCAAATTCGGAAATAATTCAAGATGAGTTCTAAAAAAAACTCAACGTTTTTCTCGATGTTAACTACCAAAACTAAACCAAAAATTGCAGCATTGTTTTATTTTCGCCATTTTCATTATAATTTTTGATATTATTACTGCTTTTAGTATTGTCGGCCCGCCAAAATGGTCTAACGCGCTCCGCTGAACTCAACGCTATGCAATTTTCCTTTTGGTTCCCAAATTATTTCATTTTACGTTGAATTTATACCTGAAATTAAATAATTTTGAAACCAAAATGAAAATTGCATAGCGTTGAGTTCAACGGAGCGCGTTTGACTATTTTGGCGGTCCGACAATAGTCAATTTTATTTACAGGGTGGCCGATAAGTATAGGACGTTTTGAAAGTGCTCCCATTTTTTCAATTTGAGGATTTTTCGAGAACAACCTTTATTAAACAACAAAAAATAAGCAGAAAATTTGATTTTACAAGAGAATTTCGAAGTTGGATCCACGAGCTTTGACACAGGCTCTCAAACGTTTCTTCACCGAATTGACAGTGCGCCGCAGGTATCCGTCGTCGATCGAAGCCCATGCTACCTCGAGAGCGGCCTTCAAGTCATCGACAGTAGCAAAAACTTTTCCCGCGATCTTCCCTTCCAACATGCCCCAAACGCTGAAATCCATCGGATTGAGATCCGGGCTGGAAGCAGGCCACAAGTTCTTGTCCAGGAATCCAGGGAAATGCGCCTCCAAGACGGCCAATGTCGATCTCGAGCCATGGGACGGTGCCCAGTCTTGTTGAAGGATAAATGGACCACCAGCAATGTGCCGACAACGTTTCGAACCGTCGAAGACGAAATTTGAAGGCGTCGAGCGATCTCAGCACTTCCGAGGCCTCTCTTGAACAAGAGTTCAATGGAAGGACGATGAGGAGAACTTTTCATAGCTCGGCGATATGGAGAAGTGAGAACAAATGACTGAGAAGCTTACTTATATAGTCTCTGGACTTTCGAAAAGTTTCGAAATTTTTCGAAAATATCCCTTGGCACCGTGCCAGGGAACGCTGAAAGCGAGCGTCCTATACTTATCGGCCACCCTGTACTGAACTGTGAAAAAATTTAACATTCGCGTGAAAAGTGAGCGGGATTTTTTGTTTTGATGATGCAACTCGACTGAAAACACAATATGGAATCAATTTAAAAAAATAAATTTCACGCCCAGCACTGGTGGCGTTTGATGACCGCTTCCATTAACAGAAATGTATAAAAACGGGTGAAAGTAATGCAAAATTGAACACATCGCGATGAAACGCGCACAATTCCAAGCCAATAATCAATGGGTCCCAGACTCTTTGGGCACGATTGATTTTCGATCAAACTTGCTTACGGTACCAAATTTGTGTACGGCCTCTTTGGGTACGATTGCTCTTTAGTTTCGGCAACTTTTTTGTATGAAATTTGCAAATTTGGTACCCAAAAAGCAGCCGTAACCATAAAAAAACGTACCAAAAGAGCGAGGAAACCAAACGTCCGGGACCCATTGAGTGTTGGCTACAATTTAAAGATGGGCTTTTATTGAAGGGTGGGCTTCTATTACAGGGTGGGCTTCTATTTTTCAAAGGGGTCTCAAGGGTGGGCTTATATTACAGGTGGGCTTCTAATACAGGTGGGCTTATATTACAGTATTTACGGTATCAGTGTTTATTACTCAGGGAATTTTCCGCAAGGCTACGGCAAGGGTTAGCTATTCAAGCGGCACGTTGCCGTCGAAATCGGCAAGTTGCCGATATTTGATGAAGTGGCAAGAGGACGGCAAGTAAAATGAGTTGTAGCCGCAAAGGAACGGCAAGGCGTCGGCAAGAGACTCCCGTTCAAATATGCGCAAGAGTGCGGCAAGGATATGCACGAGATCGGCAAGGGAACGTCACTGGCACGGCAAGGATAGCTTTTCAGGTGCGTCAGCAAGCGCTTTGCGCATATTTTTCATTAATTTATGTTTTATTTTTTCGATCCTACTTTCGTATTTTTTTATATTTTCGAAGTGAATGGGCACTCCGCATTATTCTCGGCTGAAATGTAAGTACCTATTGATTTATTTTACAGTATTTTATTGAAAAATTAATAATAATTTTTAGATAAGAATGCTCGTGGAATCTTCAAATCAGAGGACAATGACGAAACTCGCAACATCTTCAGAAGACGAAGACAACGATTTAGATGAAGATGTTTGTCAATTATGAAGTAAAAGGACTGATGGTGAGTTTTTTTCAAATAAAAGTTGTCATAAAAAATAAAAATTATTCTCTAAAAAATATACTTTGCCTGAAAAGACAAACGCGAACCGTTGAAAACGACTCAAATTTATCTTTTTTTGGAGTTATTCACAGAACCAGTAAAAAAGCAAAAAAAAAAAGCAAAAAAAAAAATTTATAAAAAGTTTGGAGAATGCTCTGATCAGTCTGAAACTTTGAGAAATCATTTAAAAAATACTCTCGGTAATCCCCGGAAAGTTTCAGACTAGATTTAATAAAATATCGATTTTTCTTTCTGCAAATGTTCGAAAGTCAATATTTTAGTCTCAAATGTTCAGGAAATGGCCGAGAGTATTTTTTAAATTATTTGCCAAAGTTTAAGATCATTCGGAGCATTCTCCAAATTTTTGCTGAAGTTTTAGCTGCTTTTTTTTCCTATTTTTGCCGATTCTGTGAATAACCCCACTTGGAAAAAAATCAGAAAATACAGGAAAAATCGTAGTTTTTCTGTAATTTTCGTGCGTCATTGGACTGTAAAATTACGCGATTCCATGAAATGTTTTCTTTAGACTGCATATCACGTATTCGTGAGGAGTGACACTTCAAGGTAAATTTGGAGCCAAAAAATCATCTTTTTTTTCGAATAAAAACGTGAATTTGAGTGTCGTTTCTTGCGAATACAAGATAACATCAAAAAATCTTTAAAACCATTGAAAGTTATCAAAATATTTATTCGCAATCGCCGTAAATTGTTACTTTTCGCTCAACAAAACAATGATTCATTTGAACGGCGACACAGCAAAACTCGAAAATCGTGTTTTGCTTATTCTCCTACTTACTTATTTCTAGTTGTGAGTCCAAAATGTTCCGTAATTTAAAAACAGAAAACTTCTTATTCTAGTTCCCAAAACTGTCAGCGATTGTGAATAAATGTGAAACTTTAACGCTTTGAACAATTTTTAGGAAAGACACGGATGATAAAGCATAAAAACTTAAAAAACAACTCTATAAACAAATCGCTTGACATTTAAAAATAATTGCTAAATTTATTAAGTTGGTCAGTCACCAACCGTTCGCCAGTGACAGGTGCAATTTTTTATCGGAATGTTCGGAACTTCCAATTACTTCAAGGGAGTTCCCCATTAATATTATTTTTTTTTAGTAATATGACATATTTTCCTAATGACTGAACACCTAGGTTACTAGAACTTAAAGGAGTTAAGTTAAAGAAATGATTGTCGTTATTTACTAAAAATTTAAAAGGAAAATAAAAAAAATTAATTTTCAGTGTGACAAGACAAACGCCAATTCAAAAACGGATGAAGCCAAGCGAAGAAGACGATCAGCATCTGTGGAAATAGTTAACAGTGATTCTTCATTCGTTAGTAATTCAGATGTTTCAAATCCCCCCCCCCCTTTCAGTTTTCTTTAGTTTCTTCAAATTTTCTAAATGCTTGCTTTTTCTTTTTAATTTTCTATTGTGGATCGGTTTTTTATTATAATAAATTTACAATAAAATTACAAGAAAATAGTTCGAATGGAAGGGAAGAGTCTACAAAATCGGCAAGCGAACGGCAAGGGTATGCCTCGTCATCGGCAACTTGCCGCGAAAAACGGCAAGTTGCCGGGAAATACGGCAAGGGTGCCGACTGGCATCGGCACCCTTGCCGATTTTCGGGGCAACTTGCCTATTTTCACGGCAACTTGCCGAAAATTCCCTGAGTTATTGACCTTGCAGACTAGATCTCCCTACCAACATGCTTTATTAAAAAATGCCGTAAGCTCGTACTATTACTGTGTCGCGAAAACCAGTCAAACCACTCGTGTGTGGCGGCTGTGGTATCGCCGCGACCAACGCGTATACGGTATTTTATTTAAATTATTTTTGCCTTGTTTTTTCGTAAACAAACTACCGTATACGCGTTGGTCGCGGCGAGACCACAGCGGCAACACACGATCGCTCTGACTGGTTTTCGCGACGCAGTAATACCAGCAAATTGTTTTTAAAAGATAATTTTGAGCGTTAATGTTTTTCCTTTACATAATTTTTGATTGATATCTAAATATCACGAAAATTGGCGTGGTTTAGCGAATTTTAGATTATCTTTACTATTATTAAGCGCTGATGTTTGTCAGTTGTTATGTGTGTGTGTGTAAGATTTCGTGTCATCAGCGTTTTCTCAGCTCCTACTGAACCGATTTGCACCAAACTTGGCTTAACATTTTCAAACTCGAGAGGCATGGGGCGGCCTAAGTTTGGTGCGAATTGGACAAGTTTGAAGGGTAGCATACAAAAGGCATTTAGCGTGTTTCAACCGTTGCACCGGTGAATGCCGTCAGGAATCTTCTAGTAATATTTAAAAAGAAGAAAAACGATTTCTGGCCTTTTCCCCCTTTATTACAAAATTGAACTTATTTTTTGATATTTCAGTGACCCAGGAGTACGCATCAAGTGGTGGTAGCCTTCATCGACTGCAAATGTATTTTTTCTGTTTCTTCCAGCTCATTTTTTCTATATTTTCTAGACTTTAAAACAGAAACCCTCTGTTTCCTCACTTTTTCCTCCTTTCCGCTCCAACCCAGTCCGAAAATCCTTCGATCTCTGAAAAAAAAATTATCCGGAAATAAATTGCTCAAATTCTCAAGGTCTTTTATCATTGCTTGAGCATGTCCCTCTCTGTGTCTCTTAAATTAGCACGTTCTCTCTTTCCCTCTCTCTCTCTCTCTCTTTCTTTCTTTCTCACCGTATCTCACCGTTATTTCTCGCTCTCTCTAACCCTCATTTTCTCTCTAACGTGTCGTGTTTGAGGGTCTCGGCACGAAACAAGTGGTGATCTACGCGCGCGCGACGAGGAAGGGCCGATGCGTCGTCGTCGTCTCTTCTCACTTCTGCTGTTCTCATCTACAGTACTCTATCTTCTCGTCTCTGTACAGGTTATTTAACAATTAACATGAATGAGCTAGAAAACGAAAATAACCTACTAATCGCCTGCTTCTGTACACTCGAAATTTCAGGCCGAAGATCAAAAAGCGGGAATTGTCGAAGTGCAAACGAAGTTGGGAACGATTCGTGGAACGGAGAGCGATCATGGCAAAAAGAGAGTACGGTCTTTTCTGGGGTGAGTAGTTGTGCTCTATTGATCACATTTGGATTCTGAGGCTGCGATATAGAACCGCAGCAAAATCGAAGAAAAAAATAGAACTGTGCGGAACAGAAGTTGTTGTTGTAACCTTCGATTTTTGATAAGCCATTGACACTTTTAGAACGGCCCACTTTAGCTTTTTCTAATACATTTTTTGGGGGAAATAGGAACTAGTTCTTAACTTGAAAACACGACAGTACCAATAGGTTTGAGCTAGGAAAAATATACTGTAAAAACTCTATTAAGTGGCCACCCCTATTTGAATGCCAATAAAACCCTACTTCGAACAATAGAATGCCACCCCTAATATAATGCCACTTTGGTAAAATATTAAAACTATTTTGAATTAGTTTGAGAAAAAAATGAATAGCGCAGCCGGTAGTGGTGACTAGTGTGCGTTACCGGTAAAGATTTGACGATTTTACCGGTAAATTTTCGAATCACGTTTTACCGATAAATATTCGGCAAAAGAGAAACCATTTCTAAAATTTTTTACCGGTAAATTTGGCAAATTTTGTCGATCCGATAAAAGTTTCGGCAAAACTTTTTATCGGTAATTTGCCGGTAAATTTACCGGTAAATTGACATTATTTATACATGAAGAAGTGGGACAGGCCACGTTACAATTCTAGTCTTGGTATCTTGGTCGGTCACGCTTTAATACAGATGAAATTTTAAAAAAATGTGAAAAAGACGTGATTGTGCAAGGCCGAGGTCGCGCCACGTATCGTCTGCGTATCTTTGTTTCCCCCGATATCTTGTTTTTCTAATACGCGAACTTGACCCCACGTTAAGTTTTGCCGAAAACCATTTTACCGGTAAAATTTTCGCGAAATTACCGGTAAATTTACCGATAAATTTGTCGAATTTACCGTGGAATTCGGTAAATTACCGATAAATTTACCGGTAAATTTTCGGCAAATTTACCGGTAAATTTGCCGAAAAATGCTTTTACCGGTAAAAAATTTTTCGGTAACGCACACTAGTGGTGACCGCCGCCGTTCCAGAGGTCACAGGTTCAATTCACAGGTGAAATGCGGTGGATGCATATAGTGTCCGTATTTTAATCATGTCTTCCTTTTGGTCCATTGGACGTTATATAATAACTTTTTATTTATTTTTTGCATTAAAATAAATAAATTGAATGTATATACACAAGCCTGCGACATTTGGCGACTTTGTCCTTGCTTTTTTCCACTTGTCTTACAAGTTTTTTTCTTGTAACGGCACTGATTTTTGTACTTCAGCTGTTCCACATTTCGTGATTTTTGTGGCTGAATTAGTAAAATGTGTAAACGTTAATTGAACGACGCGGATTTATTAAATATATAGAGCCTAATTTACATAAATTCACTATATGATTCAAATACGGACACTATATGCATCCACCGCATTTCACCTGTGTTCCTGCCCTCACCCCTGGGTTTACCCAGCCTCTAACTGGGTAGTAGAGAAATCTACGAAGATTGCTCGGTCATTTCCCCAGCCAGGAATTGACTTAAATAATTTCTGGCTCTGAACGGTACACCACCAGTCGTACGCGTACGCAGAAAGTTGTGATCCGCACTACCTTCGGTACTTGAAGAACGGATCGGCTTTGTAATGCTTTGTTGTTGTTGTTGTTGTTGTTGTTGAATAATAGACGGCGTGCTGGCCGGAACGTTATTGGCCATGCGCTCCGCTGAGTGTCTGCGTCTCCCCTTCGTATCTGTTTAACGCAGAAAAACGCTGCGCAGCTGAATGCGACCACGCTTATGCGAGAATATATTTTCCAGAAAATTTCCCGCACAGTTTAAATTTTTCCAAAGTTACGTCCAACACGCCGTGTAATATAATGCCACCCCTAATATAAAGCCCGTTAAGCTTTGCTCCGAATAATTGAGTGCCATGGCCATATAATGTTACAGGCCCCCTTGCACTGTAAAACAAACCCATGACATCAACTTCTTTAAGAAAAAATCATAACCACAGCCATGACATACAACTTCTTCTTTTCAGAGTCCCATTTGCCGAGCCGCCAATCAATGAGCACCGTTTCAAAAAGCCAACACCAAAACGTCCGTGGAATGGGACGATATCGGCGGATACACTTGCACCCGCCTGTTTCCAAGGACGAGACTCTTACGATCCAAACTTTTGGGGCAGTGAAATGTGGAATGCGAATACGCCAGTCAGTGAAGATTGTCTTTACGTGAACATTTGGGCGCCCGCCGATGCATAGTGAGTTTCCATCCAATTTCTGAATTTCTGTATTGTTAAATAATGAAATGTTTTAAGTAATCTCACCGTTTTGGTGTGGTTGTTCGGTGGTGGATTCTATTCGGGATCGCCTTCTTTGATTCTCTACGACGGAAAAGAGTTGGCGACACGTGGCAATGTGATAGTAGTGAACATCAACTATCGAGTTGGACCATTTGGATACTTGTATCTGGGACATGATGATGTTCCTGGAAACATGGGAATGCTGGACCAGCAGTTGGCACTTTATTGGCTCAGAGATCACATTTTCTCATTTGGAGGCGACCCGGCACGAATTTCATTGGTGGGAGAGTCGGCTGGTGCAGCTTCTATAGTTGCTCATTTGATTGCACCTGCGTCGAAAGGACTCTTTCAAAATGGGATATTGCAATCAGGATCATTAGATAATAAATGGTCAATGGACACTCCAAAACGAGCGAAACAAAAGTCGATGGCTCTAGCAGGACTAGTCGGCTGCAATCAAACAAAAACGAGTGACGTCATCAATTGTCTTCGAAATACTTCTGCACAGACTCTGGTCGATAACATTTGGAGTGTGGGGCTCAATTTCTTAGAATTTCCATTTGCAATCGTTTCTCGAGATCGCAACTTTTTCAAACATCTTGACGGATTTATTGCACTTCGAGATGGAACTTATTCCACGGATGTCAATTTGATGTTCGGTATTAACCACGATGAAGGAAACTTTTGGAACATTTACAATTTGGGAAAGTTCTTTGATAAGCAACCAGTGAAACCACAAATGGACAGAACGGAATTCCACGAATGTGTCGAAACCGCATTTGCAGTACAACCAGATTTAGTGAGAAGTGCGGCGAAATATGTGTATTCGGATCCGAAATGCACGGATCCAAATCAAAAAACGGAATTTTATTCGGAACAAGTCAATCAAATGGTCGGCGACTATTTCTTCACTTGTGACAGTATCTGGTTTGCGCACAACTATCCGAAATTGGCAGGGAACAAATCAAATGTTTTTGTTTATTATTTTGATCAGCCATCTAGGTAAGCTAGACAAAATTTAACTATTTCACAATTTATGCTTGTTTCAGTGCGAATCCGTGGCCAAAATGGACGGGAGTAATGCACGGATATGAGATCGAATACGTTTTTGGAGTGCCTTTGTACAACAAGACGGCAGGATACACGAAACAAGAAATGGATTTATCAGAGAAAGTCATCGACTTTTGGGCAACATTCGCTACTAATGGGTAATTCAAAAAAAAAACTGAAATGTTCTGAAGTATAGGGCTCAGGCAACGAGTCAGACTTTTCTAACAATAAGAGATTCGCAAGATTGTTCTAGTGACAAAAAATAATTCCTTGAAAAAGTTTAACATCTTCTTGATAACGTTTGGACACATCGAGACAGATCGTCTCAAAAAAGTTTAATCTATTTATGATTTTTTTTCTTCAAAAAGATTGTTAGAAAAGTTTGAAAGTCATTCAGCAAAACCTGCCACGTTACCCGGAGGCATGGGCATATTTCTCTGTGTCTCCATAGTTTTTTGTTTGCATTCAGCGAATTTTAGCTATTGTCGGCCCACCAAAATGGTCAAACGCGCTCCGCTGAACTCAACGCTATGCAATTTTTATTTTGGTTTCCGAATTATTTCATTTCACGTTGAATTTATACGCGGTTCGAAAATAGTTGCACTAATGCGCTGCAAGGTGATTATTCTTTTATTGATTCAGTGGGAGGGAACCAAAATGAAAATCGCATAGCGATAAGTTCAGTGGAGCGCACGGCGTGCTGGAGACTACGTTTTTAAAATTATTTTTGGAAATTAATTTTCGGAGGTCATCTCTCTCAAGTCTCTGCGTCTCACGTTTCGTACGCACTTGGCTAAAATTGCAGAATGTTACTATACTCGGTATAAAACGCTGATAACGCGCTCCAATCGAACAAAGAATTTCACATGCATTTGGAGAGAGGTTCAGAGAAATCAGAGCAAAACATCGGCCACGGCTCTCTTGATTTTCTGCACTCTCTCGTCGCAAACGCGGCCGCGTCCATCACTGTGCGAAGGGAGCGCGTTTGCAGCGCTCCGTACTGAGAATATCGAGACGCAGAAAAATGCGATAGGGCGAGTTTGCCTTTACGTAGGTTCTAACACGCCGTGGAGCGCGTTTGCTCATTTTGGCGGGCTGACAAAAAATGCCTTCAAAAATATTATTACGAAAAGACCGAGAGAAACAGCCAGCCAAAATTTATATTTTCCATAGATTAAAGGGGGTGCCAACTTTTTGGGGAAAGTGGCTTAAAATATACTCTTGGGTGGGGGATTTACGAATATCACATCGAAATCGCACGAAAAAAATTTTCTGCTTTTTTATGAATTTTACAAAAAAAAATAGAAGACCACGGGGAGTACACGATTTGGCGCGAAATTCAAACGCCATTTTCTTTTTCATCATTTTTCTCCCGTCTTTTTCCAATATTTTTGCATTAATCTTTGGGAAATATATTACAAACATCATTTCGTGATTTCAGATAGCAAATTAATGCGTGTTGATCACAAAATTAATGATAAAACAAATTCGAAACAAAATTCTCATACCTTTAATTTTTTCCCGTTTTCCTGCTCACTTCCGCATTAAAATCACTCTTTTATCTGTAACTTTTATATTCGAGCAAAAATTTTCACCGGAATATATTCAGAACGTTGAATCGAACAACAGGCAAATATCGATTTTTCGATATTCATGACTAAAATGTGTTTTCGCGATTATCTAAAATTTTAATAAGCGATTAGAGCATGATTTATCGAAAATCGATGATAAAAACGAGGAAAATTACAAGAAAAATAAATATTTCTCGTGAAAATGGAAGTTTCTAGAAGCCGCGGCCGTGAGTTTCCTAGGCCACGGCCACCATTTTTTCGTGTACTCCTCGTGGTCTTCTATTTTTTTTTGTAAAAATCATAAAAAATCAGAGAAATTTTTTTGTGCGATTTGAATGTGATATTCGTAAATCCCCCACCCAAGAGTATATTTTAAGCAACTTTCCCCAAAAAGTTGGCACCCCCTTTAACTCCACTACTTTTTTTTTAATTCCAGAGTTCCCACTCTCCGAAAACCATCAGTAGGAACAACGAAACCAATCACATGGGAGAGATATGATGGCACGGAGCACACGAAATGGATGAACATTAAAGTGGATTCGTTTCGAATGATTCAAGAGTTGAAAAAAGTAGAATGCGATTTGTGGAGGAATGCGAAGAATATGGAATACGCTGCTTATAGTGAGTGAATTAGAAATTTTTTGTGAAATAAAATCACACAGGTGTTTTTTGCTTGAAAAAAAATGAGACGGCCTATTTTTTGAAATCACGCCTCTCTTCAGGTGACACCTTTTAAAAACAATAATAGTTTAGATGAGAGTAATATTTTTGTTAGCAGCTTTCAAAGATACAGTAACACTTTCTAAAAATTGAAAAAACAAATTTTTTTTTACTTTTTTTGTTGCAATGCTGTGTTTATTAGAAATTTCTGAGAATAACTATAAGCAACACAAGTCTAAATAAAATCATATTCAACCTTAATTGCACACATTTGCTACAGAATTCGTAAAAATGTAAGAAGACAAAGAACTGCATGGGGTGTTGAACGATACGCTGCTGCAAATGCGCCCCCGAGCATTACATACCTTTAAAATTAACCAGAAAGTGTAATGGTATACCGTATACGGTTTCTAAAAATAGCCAACACCCCGAGAACTGTAAAAGCTACAAAAATAATTTTTCGGCATTCGAGAATCTTGTAAAATATGTTGCAAAAAATAGAACTAAAGAATGAGAAACTGCTAACCAAAACAACAAAAACTGAAACGCTTAAATTCAGGAGAAGAAAGAGATCTAATTTCCTTATTATTTGCAGAAGAAGAACTCGTCGCTTCGTCCGCCTCTTTGCTCTTCTCATTTCTCCTTCTTCTCTCCGTTTTGTTAGTTTTCAACACTTTTTAGCTATCTATTTTTTATTCAATTATCTTATTCCCCACTAATTTACCTAAATTAAATGTGTGCTCACTTAAAATCTAACAAAAAATATCCTTTAAATCTTTCTTCCTTCCATTTCTTTCCACTTTCCTCCCACACTTTCCAACATTCTTTGCATAATTTCTCAGGGAGTTCTCGTGTTGGATCTCAACATTTTTTGTAGTTTGATTACAGCTAGTTTGATTAGTTTGGTGTTTGCGGACCGGACTTGCATTGCTTACCGTAATCCCCGAGGTAACCGCAGAAGATCCATCCAGTCTTGTTTACGTTTTACGGAGAAACAAAAGGGGCGGAGCTTTGGCCTATTTTGCCGAACCAAACTAAATAACAATAATAATATTGTTCTCTGCCAAAATTTCCAAAAATAAATAACAAAAAAGATCAGCCAATGTTTAACATTCCTCACTATTTTACACAGTATTTTTCCTCTCTTTATGATTTTCATATTTTCTTTTCCAATTTGAACCTCACATATCAATAGCGTTTTTATGTTATCTTATTTTCTTGATTATCTTAAATTTAGGCCCGCATTTAGAGATTTTAAGTTTTAAATTTAAGTTTGTAATTTTAAAAAAAGTATTAAAACTTGTGTTTTGTATCTTTTCAATAAAGATTTTCACACTTTTTTGAGCCGCACGGCACGCAGTTTTATTTTTGAATTTTTTCTTAATTTTTTCCCATGTTTTTCTCCTTTTCTAAAAGTAAAAACATGTCTCCTGATAATTCAAACAAGTGAAAAATGTTTGCATTGTTTGAGTAAAAATAAAAATGCATACGAAACTCATTAAAAATCAGGCGGCCGGCTGGAAATTGAGAATTCTGTGCACTTTGATTTAAAAAGCAGATAAAAGAAATGTGTGAGAAGAAAAGTGAAAAAGGCGGAGAGAGAGAAAAGAAGGGTTTCCGGAGCTTTGCCTCTCTAATTTTTCCATTTTTTTTTCCCACAAACACCACAGAAATGTTCCAGATGGCCGAATTCGCATGAGCGGTTTCTTCTTTCAGTGTCCACACCCAAACAAAAAAAGAAAAAAGATGGGTACATGGAATTGAAATTTCATTTACTTTTTCCTCTTTTTTGTCGAGCTGAACAAGCTCATCTCAACCCAAAGGGCCCTTTGTTTCACATTTTTTTTTGCGGGCCGGGAGCCACTTTTATTTTCATTTTCATTTTGTCAAAATTGAAAAATTTGTTGCAGTTCTCAAATGGAATGATTTTTGAGATTTTCCACGGATTTATAATGATTGGAATGGTATCTGCCAGTTGTTACGTTTGTTCGTCGCCTAATATTGAGAATGTGAGTTTTTTTTTTTTGGTTTTTTACTCGGGAAATTTTCGGCTTATAGCCGTCGAATTTCGGGCATGTGCTGAATGCATATCCGAAATTCGTAGCCATTTTCCATGGCTATTTGCAGTTTTCCATGACTATTACCGTATTTCATCTAATTTCATCACAACTGCCGGGTATTTAGAGGTTTTGCTCACCAAACTCGGCAAAACACTTTCTAACCAAGCAGGCCTAAGACGACAGAAGTTTGGTGAGCAAACCTCCAATTACCCGGCAGTTGTGGTGAAATAAAAACATAGAAGGGCATGCGCTTAAATTAGAGGAAATACGGTAGTCTCATAGCTGCCTATACCAGCCATATACGCGCCAAAAATTCCCCAAAATTTAAAATTCAAAAGAAGTTGAATAGTAGTCCTCGAAAACGGCTAATAGCCATCAAATTCGGGAAGTGCGCCAAACGCAGTAATAATCGTAAAGATTTATGGGGTTATTCTCGAAACCAGCAAAAAAAGCAAAAAATAGAAAAAACCAGCAAAAAATTCAGCGAAAATTCGGAGAATGCTCCGATCGGTCTGAAACTTTGGGAAATCATTAAAAAGATACTTCCGGTCATTTTCTGAAAATTTCAGAACAAAATATTGATTTTTAAAATTATCGATTTTTATTTCTGAAAATTTTCAAAATCGATATTTTGGTCTGAAATTTTCAGTGAATGACCGGAAGTATCTTCTTAATGATTTCCCAAAGTTTCAGATCAATCGAAGCATTCTCCGAATTTTCGCTGAATTTTTTGCTGGTTTTTTCCATTTTTTGCTTTTTTTGCTGGTTTCAAGAATAACCCCATTACGATTTTTTTCAAAATTTCAAAAAACTATTTCCCAAAAATGACTCCACTAGTGTTTGGTCATAGTAATTCAACTGTCTTTGGTTACTTAATCGACTTTCTTTCGTTTCAAAGTCTCAAGAAGTCAACAGAAATTGGGCATCAAATTTCCATATATTAGAATAAATG
Organism: Caenorhabditis japonica; assembly: GCA_963572235.1. Taxonomy (NCBI): domain Eukaryota; kingdom Metazoa; phylum Nematoda; class Chromadorea; order Rhabditida; family Rhabditidae; genus Caenorhabditis; species Caenorhabditis japonica. The sequence continues at coordinate 15,018,505 of OY754343.1, read as the reverse complement.
AGGCACATGCCATACTGAAGCTGTTATGAAGACTTGGTTGTTTAAAAATTCAAAAATAAATTATGGTGAACATTTTTTATTGACCTATTTATTGTGTTTTCAATCGACTTGCGATATGAGAACGCGAGACTCCGCCCACTTATTTGTGCGCTACCTGTCTGCGTCTCTTCAAATATCACTGTGTTCGCGTGGTCGCCCTCAAAAAAGTGGGCGGAGTCTCGCGTTCTCATGTCGCAAGTCGATTGAAAACACAATATTGTACTGTAGAAAAATGGCAAAAAGCTGGGAGAAACTCGAAGAATGCACCGATTGGCTTGAAATTTTGGGAAATAATTTAAAAATACTTCCGAACTTTCTCTAAAAAAGTTTTTTATTGGAGAATAGATATTAAACATTATCTGAAAAAAATTTTGTTTCAATTTTAGATATTCAGTCAAAATGTTTAGTGCGTATCCGGCATTATTTTACGAAATTTCAGACCAATCTGAACATTCTCCAAATTTTTGGTCAATGTTTCCGTTTCTCTACAGTACATTGAATATACAAAAAGTTGTTTGATTTTTTTTTGTAACGTGAATTTATTATTGATTTTTTACTCTTTCTGAATAGTATAGAAAAACTTCATTCCATCGAAAACATTGTCTGAAAATTGCAACAAAAAAATTAAATTAAAACAACACATATCAGGGAAAAACTGAAATAAGAAAAATAATTAACAATGGAAAAATCAAGGAAAAAAAATAGTTTCTTAATCAGAGTTATGCGTCTTCAAATCGAAGCATACTCACAGTAAGAATTTAAATAGATTTAGCCACATAATATGAACGATATTACTCTCAGCTGGTGCTTTCTGTGCCATAGAGGACCGGTTGAAAAGTGGGACTGTAATCCATCAACAAATGTTTGACCAGAGAGAGAGACTATTATTTTTACTCACTCTTTCTTAAAATATAAATTTTAATATTTCGAATGGATTACGGCTACATTTCTTTCAACTGTTTTCGAACTTACTTGTGGAAGAGTTTGAATCTTGTGGGACACTCAGCAGAGACAAAAGTAATAGCTTACTGTAACAATATGGTTGAAAACGATACAAAGACAATACGGTTGACCATTTCAAATGTTATTTATGAAAAGGATTTCAGGCGGTCCTGAAACATAAAAACAAAATAAATTCTTTCAGCACTACGGCTCATTTTTCCATAATCCGCGAGAAATCCAATCCGCTTACAATGGACGAATAATCGATTGCGAAAAAAATGAATTCAAAACTCAAGATTGTACAGGGCCGTGTTTTTCGTTAAACGTGTCTAGTTCAACAATAGATTCGGATTTTGGCACGTCGTATGGCTGCTCCACGGCAATTATACCGGAAGACGTGGATTTGGAAGGAACATGCACCACGAATACCATTTCAATAAGGTAAATTTTTAGCGGTATTAAGTTCCATTTGAAAATGGCAAAATAATACGGGTTAAGAGCGTCGCAACAACTTAATTTTTGATTTAGAATATAAAATGCACACTTGCGTTTTCATGTCGCAAATCGATTGAAAACACAATAATTTCATTCCAAAATAATTTTTGAACAGAAAAAATTTCAGAACCTCTCCAGTCTATACAGTAACCGCAACCTACTGTTTGTGCTCTGAAAACAATTGTAATCCGCCGATTCACCCTGTGATTAGGAGGAGATCTCGACCAATAAAAGAAGATGGAGGAAAAACAGTTTACCAATCGAATAATGGGAAAATGGAAGAATTTTTCAATGAAGGAACGCCTGCATTTGAAAAGAAGTTTATTGTCGCGTTGTTGTTTGTTTTTATCGTTTTTGAATAAAGATAATGAAAATTATCAAAAAAACTTGATGACCTGGAGCATTTGGGTAAATATGTACGATTATATTGTCCATTCGCGAAAAAAGCAAGTGCGCTCCACAAAACTTAGTACTTCGTGGATTTCATTTTCGTCGCCAAATTATTTCAATTCACGTGTAAATTCAACGTGAAATGAAATAATTTGGCGACGAAAATGAAATCCACGAAGTACTAAATTTCGTGGAGCGCACTTGCTTTTTTCGCGAATGAACAATACAACTACAGGGTGGGGAATAAATAGTGATGAGAGAACGACAGTTTCTAGGACAAAAATCTGGTGTCCCGAGACGTACGATTTCGTTTACGAAATACAAGCATTGGAGACACTTTCAGCTTTTTTATGGTCTCGAAAGTTGTCAGTCCATTACGAAGACAGTCAATTATAGCGGTACGGTGCGGGGAAGCAGCCGTCATTACCTCAAAAATGAAAGGTTACGCAAAGTTGTGTATCACTATTTATTCCCCATCCTGTACTTACTTAATTAGTCAATCAATTTTTTTGTTCATAACAAGCACGGGTACCCGCATTGGCTTTGCAGTCCTTGGCTATTATGTCGTTACAACTCAAATCAATATTTTTAGACAAGTAATGTAAGCGTCGAGCCCTTTCCCGGTCCGACGCCTCTCTCCTGCGCACACTGATCTGTCTCTCACCCTGCGCCTCCCTTCGCCCACCACCGACGTCCACGCACACTCGCACCGCATGTCGTCTCGCGCCTCCACGCTGACCGTGCACTCTCGCCAGGAGGACTGTTGGACCATTTCGATCGGCGCAATTACCGTTAATACACCAATCACTGATCTTATTTACTCCGCCCCTTTTTCACTCTATAAAAGGCGAGAAACCGTTCATTTCAACGGGGTTTATTTCCATTCGTTTGAGCCGACTGTCGTCGCCTCCGCCTTCCCGTTTGCTTGCCGCCTATTTTATATTTCCCCGCGCCTCTTCCACGTTTTCCATTGTCCCCTTTTTAATAGTAAAGTTAGTTTTCTCTAATAAAGCCGTTTAGTATAATAAGTTTTAGCGTTTAAGTTTAATACGAGTTGGCCACTCGTAACTGGTAGCAGCGTCGTGGGTCAAATTTTTTTTGGCCCTAAAGATCCGCCGCCTCTATCAGTAGTTTAATGACACGCGCGTAAATTTATTTTTTTTAGGCATTTAATTTTTTTTCTCTCTCTCTCTCTCTCTTTCCTTCTCTGCTTTAATTGTCTCGTTTTTTTTTCGTTTCTTTTCCCTCCGTTTCCGTTTCGTTCGTATATATATATATATATATTTTTTTTTTTTTTTTTTTTTTTAGGGGTAAGAATGGGCAATATAGGCAAATAGTTAAGGAATCCACCGGAGACGTCGCCGGTGGGTTTGCGGCGGTAGTTAGGTTTACGCGATGGAGGTAAAGTCCTCGGTTCGCGGTCCCCCCCTAGGTAGGTGCTTGTTATCCCCCCCTACGCAGGTCGCGCCTGCTAGGTTAAGTTAGTCAAAGGTTAAGTCGTAGGCATAGTCCTGGTATTTTAGGCAAAGTCCTGGTTAGGTTAAGATTTTTAAGGCAAGTCCCTTGTGTTTTGCGGCATAGTCCGGGTTAGGTTAAGAATTTTTAAGGCAAGTCCCTTGTGTTTTTCGGCATTGTCCGGTTTAAGTTAAGAATTTTTTTAGGCATAGCCCTAGTGTTTTGCGGCGTAGTCCGGGTTTTTCGTATAGTTCAGCATAGTCTGGTTTAAAGTGCCAGGAGTGCCCCGCAGTTTTGGGAACTCCCCCTCCTGGCCACCTACCGCCGAGGATCGATAGCGTCCCCACTATCCCCCCGCTCCACTGGGTAGCGACATCACGCCAGCTTCAGGTTTAAGTTCGTTTAGGTTTAGTTAAGTTTTTTTTTAGGTAAGTTAGGTAAGTAATAGGTTTTCTCTTCTGTTGTTTTTTTCCTCTTCCTCTCTTCCATATTTTCTCTTTTTACCGTCGAATCAATGAGTTGCGGATCACGACGGAGTCGGGAGCCGCCTCCACCGTCTTAGCGAGAATTGTGCCTGCACAGTTCGAGCGAGGGCAGGAGGTCGCCCCGGCCGACTCGCCGCTAACTCCGACACTCCACTTCTCACATACCTTCTCCGCAAGGGGACATTTTTTTTTTCTAAAATTCCATTGCAGCAAAGGGAGGTAAGCCCATTGATTCTGGTAAGTCCGACGCAAACATCAATAAGTTCGGATTTTGACGAAAGAAGAAGTTTTTTTTTTACAACACAAACCATCGAAAAAGCTGAGAAGAAAGGACCGAAGTCATCCATCGTAGCAGAATGAGCCATTAAACATAAGGATAAAAGGACGAAAAGATAGGAGAATGCATTTTGCACGATAAAAAAAATCAGGTAAGTTTGGTAAGTTTACGGATCGTCAGGACACCATCGACGACAATCCCATTGGCAATGCCATCACGGACAATGAATACTTGGCAGAAAATAAGCGGAAGTCAACACGTCAGTTGCGCAACCAAGACGATTATCCCCGTCAAGGCATCACCATTTTTTCACCGAAGACGGATTCTTCGCTTACTATTTCTGCCTGGTCAAGCAATTCTCCCTCGGAAGATTGCAAAAATCGAGATTTAAAGTTAAATCGAGTTCTACCCGCGGTAAGGAACCGATCACTAAAAAAAATCATGCTTCCAGAGTTTCAAACAAGAAACGATCGATAAGTTTTCCATCTCGCATCGGTCGACCACAAAAATTCTCTGGTAAAGCTCTCGCCGCTCCAATCATCGAAGAAATTCGGTCATCCGACAACAGCATCACTTCTCACCGCAGTAACATCATGAAGTTTCCGCGAAAATCTTGCAAACTGGTCACCGAAAACAATATGGTAGAAAAAGAAATTACCCGACACATCCAATCGCCAAAAACGACAACGGAAAATCACACGGATTGACAGTCACATGGGAGATCCCGGAGATATTTCGACAGCACGACTGAGAATAGACACCATTTCGTCGAAATTCTTCACTATCATCCACTTCTGATGAAAATTGCCGAAAAATCAATACGAACACGCGAAAATTTAAAGGAACATCTTCTCGCACAACACACGGGTCCCGCAACGAACACCCAATTCCTACGGTAGCAGTCGTGCGTACCGCGCATCGTCGTTTGTTTACGTCATCATTTTTGCGATTTGTTCGTTGAACGCGTAATTTTTGCGGATTTCTCCAATTTTTTCGCTTGATACGTGGTTCTTTTGACCGCCTGGTCGTTTTCGCCACCGCTCGACATGCAATTATGGTTTTCAAATGTCTCAACTGTTTTTCTTCAGACCGTTCAACGTGAGAACGCCGTGCAAGCAGCCGATTGGTCCGGAAGACGGAATACGAGATCAAGTATGGTTGGGACAAGCCACCAGTAGAAGTCGCCGGAAGGAAACCGAGAGAGGTGGCAACACATCTCGAGGGAACCTTCTGGGCCCACGGTCTTCCGCTGGTTAGGCCCCCTATAATCCGTCCCGAGGCCGTCATTAAATTACATTCCTGCGGTGCCAACCACACCGCCAAACAACGTCTACCTGCCAAGCAACATATTGCCCAGCGTAGCTGTCTTCATTGGCCGAGCATTCATCCCGAATTTTCGACAACCATCGACGATTTGGCCACGGCAGCAGAAAAAAAAAACAAAACGAGAAGCCGACGGGAAATCGCCATCAACAGCACCATCAACAATGCTTATCGACAACGAAAACGTCTGGAAAATCTCACATTGCGGTTCACCCCTGAAGGAAGACTGCAGTTGCCAAGTCAGTTCATCGATATGCAAACACTCGGTAAGTCTTTCGCTTTGTTCCCATTCCAGGAGCACGTGGTACATCGTTTCTTCTTTACACCGGTGCATGTCGAGTTCGCCACCACAGTTTGACCGGACCTGCTGTTCATCTGTCCCCAACCAGCATACGAAATCCAACGATTTTCAACAAGCATCGCGTATCTTCACAGCTCAAAGCCGGCGACGCACTCGTAGTCACACGCCCAAGAAGATTCCGAACGCCGGTTCAGATACGTTTTGTGAATGTCGTCATCGCAATCGGCTCCACTGTCGTCACGATGCCACCAAAAGGAGCAGCCCAAGAAAGCCGACGTCTTCCACAACACGATCGCAAAGCGCAAACAGGCCAGTTGTTTTATTTCCTGACAACATTTCAGCCAGACCACGTGCGTATTTATCAAGGATCACGCAGCATCTTGTTGCCAGAATGCTCGACAAACACAGCATATTTACGTTTGAATGCAATAAGCACCGAAGGCCAACATTTTGTGAACGCCGCCGGAAACTTATGCGACGTCGATTTTTGTTGAGAATGAAGATGAATCTTGGCGCGACAAGCCAGGAAATACGACTGCAGACATTCCCACGGACCGTCACTTTGTCATCCCAACCAACAACGTCACCGCAACACACACGAAAAACGCGGGTTTAACAACGCTCTTGGATTCTCGACGATCATCACGTAACAAAATGCCTTTGGTTCACTCAACGTTCGCGGAAAGACATGTAAGAAGTTCACCAATTTTTGTTTTTTGTCTTCAGACACGCCGAAGCGAGTGAGAACAACATCCCCTCGCAATTAGCAAAAATCCGGAACTACAATGGTGACATGTCGAGAACTTCGATTACTATGGACGTCAAGGATACCATCACAAACAACCCACAACATACTCTCTGAGCAAGCCGCACGTCAACATCGTCCGCTGGTACGACGCCAAAAGGAATAGTCCAGTGAGGTTTTAGTTCACTCCGCTCCTCTTCGTTTCTTCGCATTGCTATTTGTTTCATCCCCCTATCATTATTTTTCGTTTTACCAGTCCAAATTTTGTTTTTAATTGTTTTCCCCAAAATCATTTCCCTTTTTATTGTATTTATTACCAACACCCCATTTGTTTTCTCCATGGAGAAGTCTTAAAAAGAAAAAAAAATTTTTAAACTAAATTTAAAGAAAAAAAAAATATATTAAAAAAAAAAAAAAAAAAAACTACGGCACTATTTATCCCAATATTTATTTCACCCGATACAAACATATATTACACGGCAACAAGTTAAACTTCCAGACCTCCGGTCACACCATTTCGGCAACCTCAACGGAGCTCGACAAAGCAGTACACTTCGGAAGCAGTCACTTGATCAAAAGTCAATCAGTCCATGGACGGCAGAGCTCAACCACCGCCTCAGCTGGCAGTGTAGAAGACGACGGTCCCATCAATCAACAAGGATGCTCTATTTTATTTCGAGAGGATCAGGGTCGATCCGGAAGAAAAAGGGGGAGGTGTAAGCGTCGAGCCCTTTCCCGGTCCGACGCCTCTCTCCTGCGCACACTGATCTGTCTCTCACCCTGCGCCTCCCTTCGCCCACCACCGACGTCCACGCACACTCGCACCGCATGTCGTCTCGCGCCTCCACGCTGACCGTGCACTCTCGCCAGGAGGACTGTTGGACCATTTCGATCGGCGCAATTACCGTTAATACACCAATCACTGATCTTATTTACTCCGCCCCTTTTTCACTCTATAAAAGGCGAGAAACCGTTCATTTCAACGGGGTTTATTTCCATTCGTTTGAGCCGACTGTCGTCGCCTCCGCCTTCCCGTTTGCTTGCCGCCTATTTTATATTTCCCCGCGCCTCTTCCACGTTTTCCATTGTCCCCTTTTTAATAGTAAAGTTAGTTTTCTCTAATAAAGCCGTTTAGTATAATAAGTTTTAGCGTTTAAGTTTAATACGAGTTGGCCACTCGTAACTGTAATCAGATACAGTAGCAGCCATTGAAATATCAAAGTTTGGTTTTTTGGTTGTAACCTTTTTCAGAAAAGAGGTGGAAACTTGAAATTTTCTGTGAAAATGTAGCAAAACAACCAGGAAAAATTATACCGGTTAGTCGGATTTGATTGGGAAATTTGATTTTTTCTGGATTTTTTTTTAAAGATTTTGATTTTCAACAAATTACTGGTTTAATTCAAAATGAACGCTCGTATCCAGTTAAACATCTACTTGTACCTAAATCCGAAGCGATTTTAGTTTGAATTTTAAAAAAACGCAATCCGAAAGCAAATATGAACGGCCATGAGACTTTTTTGAACCTAAAACAGCAGGATTTGATGTTGCATCTTATTTTATTGCATCCCTTGAACGGCCCAATTATTTCAAGATTCCACGAAGTGATCAGCGAGCCTAGAGCCAATTTCTCGTCAATTCAGTCTTTTTCGTAGTTTGTCGAAGGTTTTACGCGACCCATAATGCATTGCTTTTTCTTAAACAATTGCAGATTTCCTAAATTCTTGTATAAGATTGTCTAAAACCGACTGTAAGATCTGAGCCCAAGTAGTCTATTAGGTCGTCTCAAAAGTAATTGAGTTTTTTTGCTCAACCTTTAGAAAAGATTTTATTGACAACAAGAAGATGGCAATAATCAATATATTAACCATTTTGGTCCACCACATGCTGCCAACGTGTGGACAACTGCTCGATGCCTCTCGCGTAGAACTCATCGGGCTGACCATTGAAGAAGCCATCCAGGTAGATTTCGAGGTGTCTTCTGAATGGTAGAAGAATGGAACAAGTGATTGTCCGTAGGTGCCAAGTCTGGGCTATAAGGCGGATGTGATAGAACTTCGATATCTATGTATATAATTCACAATTTTTTTTCTTGTCTTAAACGCCGTATTTGAGCGAGCGTTGTCATGGAACAAAGGATTCGGTCGGATTCCAGTTTTCGAGCTCCATTTCAGTTGTTCAGATAGCCTTATTCATTCCAGTTTTTTTTTTTCGATTTTTTTGAATTTTCTCGAAACAATTTTCGTCGAAATTTTTTTTCGAAAAACTTTGAAAAAATCTTCGAAAATTTTCGTTTTCGTTTTCGCACAAGCCTGATCCCACCCTATCGACAGCACCACCTTTTTCTCGTGAATTCCCGGATTGACATCGATTTTCGCTGTTTCACCGACTTTCACACACTATCTTTCTCGATTATGGTTGACCATAAAGCATTTTTTCTCATATCCCGTAACGATTTTTCCGATCGAATCGAAGTTCAGTTTAAGGGAAAGCAAACTCAGCGCCAAGTCGCATCTGATGGTTTTATGCTGATCAGCCAAATAGTGGGAGCACGAGTTGTCCAAACTTGGGAGCCCTTTACTTTGACGAAGATGGCGATGTACCGTATCTTCGCGAAGTCCAAGACTTGACGCAACTCCACGAACACTGGATTTTGGGAGAGCGTGGAAAAACCGGGGAACGCAAAACCAGGGAAGTGCGACACTGTCTCGTAAAATTGCGGATGACTCTGATTTTCCGCGTAAACTTCCAGATTTTTAGATTTTTTAGTATTATGGATTCGTGAATGAGCGACAAAACCGGGTGAATTGTGGGGCAAAAGATGGCTGGTCTCACCACGATTTTGACAGACTACGGTTAGCGGGAAAATATATTTTTTTTATTCTTTTTTTTTAAATATAAAACGCATTTTCATAGTTTTTTCTCAACAAAATGCGTTTTTGAAAGAAATTTACCCATTCCAGGTGACACAACAAATTTTAATAGTGAAAAAAATGCTAGTCAAAAGGCAAAAAAAACGTGTTTTTATTAAGAAAACATATTTTTCGCGCTAACCGTAGTCTGTCAAAATCGTGGCGAGACCAGCCAACTTTTGCCCCAAAATTCACCGCTTTTTGTCGCTCATTCATGAATCCATAATATACTCGATATAAAACGCTGATAACTCGCTCCAATCGAACAATGAATTTCGCATGCATTTGGAGTGAGGTTTTGAGAAATCAGAGCAAAACATCGGCCACGGCTCTCTTAATTTTCTCCGGCAAGAGTGAAGATCAACTCCCCACCGATGGAAGAACAACCCCACACCAAAAATAACAACTCCCCACCAAAAAAACATGTAACACGGAAAGTTCACGTAAAAATTTTGGGTGTATATACGTATGATCCCAAAATGTGGAAAACTTAGCCGTGCCGCGCCACGTGGCAGGCTCCTTACTGCGCTACTCAACCAATGTCAATGCGCAATCGAGAAGATCGAATCGAAGTGCAAAAAAAAAAACAAAAATTCACACAACTGAAAAAAGTCAGCTCCCCACATAGTTTCCATTGTCTTGGTCGCCATAACTGAATTCGCGGTACCACCAGTGTAAATTTTTGGGTGGGGAGTTAAAGTTCCAAAGTGGGGGGCCAATACTCTATTGGTGTGGGGTCAATGTTCACAAGCCCCTCCTGTGAACATGTTCCCCCCAAAATCAACAGTGGGGAGCTGTTATTCATGAACTTCCACTCCCCAAAGAGGTAAAATAGCCCCCCGGAAAATATCGTGTACCTGAGCTCCCCGAAAAAAAATAAAATTTTTTTCCACAGTGTGGGGAGTCAAACTCCCTTTTTGGGGAGCTTTTTTCCACGTGTGGGGAGTCATATGTGGGTGGGGGGCTTATGTTCACATTCGCCCTGAGAATATCATATTAGTTATATTACTGAAATAATTTTGTTGGAATTTCAGCAATTAAATATATGGATAAAAAATTCAACGAAAAAATCTTCGGAACACTGAATAAATAATGCTGAATTTTGTAATTCAGCGTTGTCCGCAGTTTTGCTTGACAGTGTTGAACTTCTCCGGTTTTGTCACGCTCTCGATTTTGGTTCTCTCTCAAGCTCCTCTTCTATGTGCTCTTCTAAATATTTCATGCATTTGTCTTTTCAGTACAGTTATATTTCTGTCGGTTCTATTTCGCGCAGTTCTATTCCGTAGCAGTTCTATTCCGTGAGAGTTCTACGGCGCGGACTGCGCACTTTATCTATAATGGATTCACGACGGAGTGACATTTCACGTGAAACTGGGAGACGAAAAATCTCTTCATTTCTTCAGTTTTCTCTTCATTTTTTCAAATAAAAACGTGAAAAAATTGTCACTCCGCCACGAATCCATTATACTACAGTACTCTACAGTAATCCCATTGCGATTTTTTTCAGCTCTTTACATTTTATTCGTTTTTCTTTTCTTTTGTTGTTGTTGTTTTTTTCAAAGAACATATCAAATTATGCATACATCTTTTTTGGTTCCCTTCAAAAAATGTTTTTGCTCGTTTTCTGAATTCGCCTCATTCTTCAATTATTTGTTCAAAGTAGCGCGAAAAATTTGAGATAGTTTTGAATATAGTTTGAAAAACAAAGATAATGATGACACTTTCTCAGAACTTTGAGAAAAATTCAGGGAAAATATGCTTCCATGAACGTATTTTCTGAGGTGCAACGTGTGAAAAATCAAGTATTTATGTACATTCGCATGAAAAGATATGCTGCATAGTCCCTAGAAAACTCCACTGCATTTGGAGGAAACAAAACGTTTTTTTTCTGATAAAAACACAAGATTTTCCAAACTTCAATAGTACAAGTGGTACCAATTGGTCGTCTTACTCATTATTAATTCCCTTTTCTTCGGAACAAGCAAATAAATGTGGAGATATTTCGTGATGATTAATAGGGTGATGATGATTGTGGTTATGAAGAGGGGATCAAAAACTGTGCTCAAGAACTTTTTCAGATTAAACTTCATTGTTTTTCGCAACACCAAACTACATCAACGTCAAAAAACAGACGTACTGGTCAGATTCTGATATTTATCTGACTAAATTTACAACTCAGAAAATGTGTACTACAACTATCTGAAAAGAGTGTAAAATAATACGTGATAAATTTACTGATAACATGAATACAGACACAAATTTCAGGGTATTTAAGAAAGTTTCACCAAATGCAGGCACTTGAGATAAATGATGAATTATAATAAAAACTATGGCGAAGTTATCTAGAGTAATTGCAAACGAGATCAATTACAACACTTTTATCAATTCTTTATCATTTATCACATTTTTCAGACTGCCATTAAAGTTATCTTTAATTCCGTTAAACAGCGCGCGTTACGACGCTCCAATGTTCCGCTTTTTGTTCCGCCATTTTTACATCATTTTTTTCGGGTTTTTTTTTCAATTTCTTCTTTTTTCTTTTTCTCTAACTTTTAAAAAAATTTAAATGGAATAACACATTTCAGAATGCCGGTGCCATCAGGATACAGTGCAGTTCCACAAGGAAGCCAGCCTTCCTGCTTTACGAAGGTAACCTTTTGAATTTTTTCATCAGAATTCTCAGAAATTTCATTTTTTGTATTTTTAGAAAGTATACGGATCTCAAACGACTGATTCAAATAATCATCGTGGCTGGATGAGATTCGTAAATTTCCTCGTGAGACATTGTGAGAATTTACAAATCTCATGAGATATTTTACGAATCTTTTGAGGCAGTTTACGAATCCCATCAAGTCACGATAATTATCCGAATCGGTCGCCTGAGTTTGGAATTAATTCATTCGAAAAAACGGAAACTCTAAAGTTTCCAAAGAAGATTCATGTTTCCATCTTGAAATTTCCGGTTTCTTTGCAAAAAACGACAGGAAATGAACGGAGACATGGCGTTTAGAAATTTGATATTTTTGTTCGTGTAACTCTGTTCTTAAAAAATGTAAGATGAACTGAAGGATTTAATCTGATTCTGCAAAACTAGCAGTTGCTACGCAGTCGATTTCAGAACGTTTTGGCAACCCAGGTTTTAGGTGTAGGTCAGGTTATCGGTGCTGAATTGACTCACGTAGAGAGCCAAATTTGCTGAGACACTTAAACTTTTCCAGGTGACAAAGCAAGTGCGCTCCACGAAGTACTAAGTTTTGTGGAGCGCACTTGCTTTCTTCGCCAATGCACAATAGCTTCAAAAATATGTAAAAATGTCTTGGAAAAATTTAAAAACATCTTGAAAAGTTTCATTTTGACATGAAAAGGTTCAAAACGGTCATTTTGTCTCGAAAAAGTTGGAAAACGCTTAAAAGTTCCTAGGAAAGAGTTTGGAAAAACAATTTTTCAAAAAAAGTTGTTTGAATCCTTATCTGAGAATGAGCATAAAAACGTTGAAAAATAAAATATAAAAAAAATCGTATTCCTCAGATCCGAATGGGATTGATGATGGGCGCGATGATCGGCGGAGCGACCGGAATTCTTCTCGGCGGATTTGTGGGATTCCGAGCCGGACTCCGAGGCAAAGAGCTGCTCCTGCAGACCGGCAAAACTGTAGCACAATCCGGTGGATCGTTTGGTGTCTTCATGGGCGTCGCACAAGGTCTTCGTTGTTGAAATCCTGGTCTCCTGTTTGTTTTTCATGTTTTAATTCATTTTTATTTCCGATTTTAGTTCTTTCATAGTGCACCACAAAACGTATATAAATAATCACTTCATCAAATTAGAGCTGAAGAGTAGAAACGGTCTCGAAGTTTTATTGAACGAAGGTACACAAAAACGTACATATTCAATCAATCAATCAATTAATCAACATCTCTCATCGTCGCCAAATGAGTGAGATCTAATATTCGTGTGCCATTCATTAATCAGGTTTAATATTAAGTGGGAGAGAGAGAGAGAGAGAGAGAGAGATGGAAGGGGACGTAGGAATGAGAAATTAGGAATGAAAAAAGTGGTTGCAAAAAAAATTGTTTTTTCAAAAAGTGGTAGGGAAGTGTTTTTACTGATAACACGTGTGAAATAAGGAAGGTAATAACTATGAAAAAGAAAAGGACATGTTGTTCATTTACTGCTCCAGCGGGGCACTTCGCCCGAATCGCACAAAAGTCTGTCCGCGTTTGCCAAACCGCACGAAAGTCTGCGCACGCTTTCCGAATCGTACAAACGTCTGAGCTCGTTTTGCTGGTCGCTCTGCGAACAATGAGCCGTCGTCGGGAAGAGCCATTTCTTCTGCCACTCCGGAGTAATCTGGAAAATAGTGGAAAATGAGAGTCGCGTCATCACCGGCGGCGGAGTTTATTTTTCACCGTTGTGGCGGAAAAGGAAGGATGCGAAGAGTTTTAATTAAAGTTTTCGATGCCTTTTTGCTTCTCTACACTACTCTTCTCTTCCTTTCCTTATTCTTTTTTTTTCTCTACTTTTTCCACGTGTTTTTTTCTATTTTTTATTTTTATTCTGTTGACGGATTGAATGAATGAGTGAATGAACGAACGAACGAACGAACTGCGTGAATGGAATTGAATGCAATACATGCCATCAATCACCTTCCGCCGGTTGTTAGGGGATTCAACAAGAAATGTGCCAAGCACTCACCGACTGGAAGAACAGCTGCTGAGGAGAGCTGCAAAAGGAGCAGAAAGACGGCGACGATGGAGGAGAGCTCGAGTCCGGAGAAGTTCATGTTTTGTTTTGAAAAACGAACGCTGCAAGTGATTACCTGAAATTTTTGAAGTTGAGCATTTTTACAAGATGCTAAAGCTGATGGAAGAATGAATGCGAACCGAACGAAAAGGATGTGGAAATTTGAAAAACAAAAAAGAAGGGAAGGAAGGAAGATTATTTCTTATAAATATTCACTTTTCCTTTGAGCTGCCATTCGCTCAATCAAAAGGTGAATGTATGTAGTAAACGTGAAATGAACGATGATGGGGCTCCGGGGAGTTCAGCCGTCTTCCGAATGGTGCGGTGGCGTCGAGAGGCTGGAGGGCGGAGCCCTCGCTGAGCTCTCGCACACACTCTCCCCTTCTATGACGTTTCTTGCAGGGCGGCGTGGGGTGAAAGTGGGCGGAGTTGTTGCGGGAGGTTTTTTGAAACCGAAAAGGCGGAATGAAAAGCACTTGTGACGGAAGAGAAATGTTTGTTTGGGTTGAAACCAAATGAACAGTCTGATGCTGTTGTTTTCAAGATTATTCCCACGGAAGTTCTGATTGTGAGCAATATGGGAAAATTCAAAGTGTATGTATGTCAGAATTTGCGCTGATACGGAACGAAGATGAAAGCGAATTGATGCTGAGCAAAGAACTGTGGTTTTTTTTTCAACCGTTAACGCCCAGGTTTATCTCTTTAAGAGAATATGTATTATTCTTGAAATTCTTAGTTAGATAATCTCTGAGGCTTCCAAGAGCAACAGGTGAAAAACACACGAGACCCGCTAATGATCTATAGAAACGTGCTATTCCGGTGAAATACGTCATTGTGACCAGAAGTATCGACCAATGACCCTGTCACATCTGTTTTTTCATTCGATCAGTGCGAACCCCTGAACAAGGCTTTAGATGATGAACAAGTGATATCATTTTGTTCTGGGTAGTTTCAATGTGAGACCAAGTGTGAAAAGGAACAAAATGTGAGGGAGTAGTCATCTTTCAATAGGGAAATGGAAAATAACGGATAAATTGAAATGAGTTCGCGGCTACACTGACTTGGTGAAGAAATTCATAACGTAGTCTAGAGCGCTCGGTCTAGAATTAATAAATGGTGAACATAAGTGGATACTGTTTCTCATGGTAGTGACCGTCTTTATCGTAAAATTTCGAGCCAAATTTGATGAAGCTTCGAATCTGTATGGAATAAACAATGGTCACAGCTCAAACAGTTTATTACGATCAGAAGAATTTGACGACACATATGAAGATTATTCAATTTGAGATCGTATGCCAAAAACTGGTAAACCGGTAAATCAAATTTGGAAAAACGATTTTTGCACGATGAACGTGAGAGACGCAGAAAAATATTTAAGCGAATTCACAATAGTGGACATTTCAAAAGAGTAAAATAATAAAAATCATGGCGTATGTGGCCCGCTATTAAAATGTGATTTCATTTTTCGAAAATGCACAAAATTTACGACGTAAATCCAACCCGAGGTTCAGATTTTGGACTTCACCATAAAAAAGCAAAGCATACAAAACCTGACGTAAACATGTCCATACCAAGAAAGTTATTTCAAAATAAATTATGGAAACGATAAAAAGTTCATAAGACGGATGAAAAAAGAAGAGGAAGAGTAGCCGAATGAGCAGGAGTAGCAGGAGGAGTCATTTCTGTCAAACATTATCAAGTGAAGCGTGTAGTACATATATGTATATGTGGGTGCTAATAAAAAAGAAAAAAAGGAGAAGAGCTGGAAAATGAACAACAAAACAACATAAAAGTTCGATCAAAAGGGGAACGCGATAGCGGAAGAGCAGCCCCTCAGTGCAATGGAAATGGCGTCCCCCAGCGGATGGTCCATCGACCAAAAAATCGTTTTAGAATAGCAGAAAGGCGATTATTTAGCTTATATCAACAGTTAGAAACTGTTTAAAAAAGACAGAATTGGAAATTTTTTGAAAACTGACCGAGATGGGATTTTGAGCACCCCCTCGTGAGAAGATGGTCTATGGAAAAAATGCCGTTAGCTGAGGGGGCTGGTGGAAGAACTGAAATTTTTCTAAAAAGGGCATGCAGCTCCTCTGTTGTTAGTGTCAAGATACAATATAATCACGGAGGCGTTCGCAAAAAGCCTATATTTTGTATATCGCAAAATGCGAGCATAGATCATCGATCTTATTCCACCTATGACATTAGAAATAAGCAGGGTTGTTCCCGACAAGGACACTTGTGCTCGAAACGAACGGCTTGTTGGTCGCTGGAGCGACTAGAGCGACTCGGAAGTTGAGAACCTTGGCAAAGTTGGCGTAGGAGGAGCCAACAAAGGCCTTCACAGACAATGAGTGTCATTGTTTTCAGAAGGGAACAAACAGCTGTAGTGGAGCCCATTGAAAGGTGTTGGATACACCGGAAATAAACCGACAGACAAACATACAGGGAGAGAGTGAAAGAAAGAAAACGAAAATGAAATAGTGACATCTTGTTTTTTTCCCTACAAAGTCCGAAAAGCTCATGATGAATTTACAAAGAGTGCGAAATATTCAAATGTATTTGAATTTTTTCGAAGAAGTACAGAAATAGAATCAGCGGACTAATTTCCATATTGGCAGCTGCCAAAATTGAAAGTGTTAAAATTATAGTCTTAAACGAAAGCAGCATCCTTGCTATCGTAACCCAGATATGAGATCAGCAATCTATAGACGCATTCCTTTTTGCGATTCGATTTTAGCAATCAACAAAAGCTGAAAAAAAACGAAAATATTAGAAATTTTTGTTTTTTAAGTTTTTCGCCACCTCAACAGACAAACCTAGTCTGCAGGAATCTATTGGAAAAAGAGGAACATTTTCAAAATTTGAGTAAACTCAATTTTTCCGTAATAGCATTTTGCTGGTTTACAGACTGCACAAACCGGCAAACAGACATCGTACTCACACATGGGACCCACAAATGAAATAGCATTGAATACACTGCGCTTGTTTTGCAAGTTTACACCTATGTTTTCGAACATTTGTGAATTTTTTCCGGTGTCGTTGCGTTCACTCATCCGTGACCTGGCTGGTGGTCACGTCTCCTTCTTTCTCCGTCTTAAAGTGCTTCGGGGACGCAGAATGGAACGGAACGGAGCTGACAAATTTGAAAGAAAGTGGTAAATAGAAGAAAAAATCGAAAAGCATTAGAGCGGTAAAGTGGTGGTCTGCAGATGCAAAGTGCACCAGAACGAGCCGCCTTGATTGGTTTCACATTTCACTTTTTTCAAAAATACGGAACTTTAGTGGATAGTGTACATAAAATGGCCAAAAGGGTTAAAAGTCATTTAAACGCTTCCGGACTGCGATTTCATGAGTTTTTTGAACTTAGAAGTTTGCAATTTTTAAAATATTGCGTCGAGAGTCCAGCGATACTGCGAATGAAAGATCACGAGAGCAAAACATGGACCATCTATAAAATAGAGAATTAGTCTGTTACAGTACTAATACGCCAGAGAAATCTGCACAGGGAAGACATCCGAGCGATGTCGAACGTTCGTGATCCCCTGCTAGTCATCAATTTTTAAAAGCCGGGATGGGCCGGGCCGGACACATAATGCGAAGAAACAATTAAAGGTGAAAGAGGTTGATGCAAGAATGGATTCCCAGAGATGAGAAGTGACCTGTTGGTGTTCCTTGAGGTAGATGGAGCGACTCACTGCGGAAGAAAATATCGATATATCATGGAAATCAACTCAAAACTTATTTGCCAAGAACCAAATGGCTTGCATGTTGTGATCCGCACTCGAACCACGTGATCGAGGAAAGGATGGACTAAGTAAGTACTAATATTAAGTCGGTGCTTAACCGGCAATCTGATTTTGATCACTTCCAAATACCTATTTTCTTCTACGTCCATCGAAGACTACAATGCCCTTTCCTTGACAAACTACCATTAGAAGCCAGATGCACTAAAAATTCATTCCTATGAAATTCGAGATCCTCATCTAAAAAGCGGATCATCCCCTTGAAGATTTGGCTCACTTCCTCTGGAGAAAATTGACAAGAAAGGGGAAAAAATGATTAAGAACTTTATCAACCAACTTCCAAGAAGTATTAACTTAACTCAAGTCGAAATAATATTGTTGATTGGCTCACAAGGTCGGAAATTGTGTTATTGTGAGAGTAAATAGTAGTGAAAAATTGATAAAGGCTGGCTCTGTCGAGAAAATATAATTGGTTCTTTCTTTTTCCCTTTTTGCTCACTTTTGATCATTGTTTATGCGTGGGATTTGGATTGTTTTACGTCATGAAATGAAAAGGGGTGGAAAAAAAACTATTTCTTAGTGAGAGTACATATGGGAACTCTGGTTGAAACATTGGAGCGCACTTGTATTAGAACTATTTATAAGGGGGTTATTCGCAAAATCGAAGAAAAAAACTGGGGGAAAAATCGGAGAATTCTTCGATTGACCTGAAATTTTGGAAAATAATGGAAAAAATGCTCCTGTATATTGTGTTCTCAATCGAGTTGCGACGTCAAGAGGTCAAACTCCACCCACTTTCACGCGAACATTAAATTTTAGTGCATTTTGTATTTTTGCATGGAAAAAAGTGGGCGGAGTTTGGCCTCTTGACGTCGCAACTCGATTAAAAACAATATGTTCAGAAATTATTTTTTTTTCTGAAAATTATTAAAATCGATATTTAGTTCCAAAATTTTCTGAGCATATACAGGAGCATTTTTTCCAATGTTTTCCAAAATTTCAGGTCAATCGGAGCATTATCCGATTTTTCCCGCAGTTTTTTTCCGGTTTTGTGAATAACCCCATAATGGAAAAACTTTCACGGTGCATGAAAGTGGCAACAGACAGTGATAAAAGTAGTACTAAAAGCTTTGCGTAACGTTAAATGCAGCAAACAGATGTTTTATTTTTTGCGAAAGACGCATGAGTGAAAATTTGAGAAAAACTTAACATATTTTCTGATAGAAATATGATAGATTGCTAAATTCCAGTGGTACCACAATATAGAACTTGGACGGTATATAACTGTTACGCAGATGCGTCAGGGAAGAAAGTAAAAATACAGTCTAAATTCTAGATACAATTATATTCCGCCCGAGCACTATTTTGTGGAACCGAAATTTCCGGGTAAATCGCGCAGTTGTTTGGATACAATTTTGTGAGAACTGTTCAATAAAAACTATAATTTTTCAGATGATCTTATTTTGGGGTTCACATTAAGAACTTTGACGCCAAAAACAGCTGAAACATGTTGACTCATAAAAAATTCTGAATGCGGTGTGCAAGTGCACTCCACTGAACTTTTGCAATTAACTTCTAATTTTAGGAGCTTGTAGAAGAAGAGCTTCAAAATGTCCAAAATTAGTGCCGCAGACTTGCAAAAGAGGTGGTCCTCCTCCTCAAAGCCTTAAAATTCTTATTTGTTTTTTATTTAGCCTAAAATTCCAATTTTCAAACATTTTCGAAAAAAAAAAAGAATAGTCTACTGTAGTTTTAAAAATTCCTCGTTTTGCAAAAACCTGAATCAGCAAATTGCGTTTGAAAAGAAAAGGGAAAGTCCTTAAAAGGGATAATCTTAAAGCTGATAAAATTATTAAGTACCACTCGTGTAGACGTGAAAATCCTACATTTTTTAAAATTGAAACTACTTTTTTCCTTGCAAGTGGGCGATTTGAAACGTCATCTAAAAATAGAAGCCATCGTTTAGATGTGTTTCAAAAATTCTTCAAGTCATCGGGTATCTGGATTGATGGAAAAAAGAGCCAATAGAAGGATTAGAGGCGATTTTGTATTAAGAAGATTAGTCAACGAAATATTTTTAGGAACGATCGAGGAGATAAAACAGAGTTCAAAGTATTATTTTTCATGTTGTGGGGACAGGTGATTTACGAGTTTGGGAAACTCAAATGTCAAAAAAATCATAAATAAAAATTGATCAGCAAAGTTGGAATTTTGTAGGCTTGCTCATATAGTTATATTTTTAATGTGTGCTTTTTAATTTTTTACAGACAAATCTAAATGTTTAAAATTAAATTGAGCCGCAAAATTAGCACTTCTCTACAAGCCTCCCCCGTCGTCCAATGCGCCACCAAATTCGTCGGATAATGAAATTATTTTTTCACTCGAAAAATGACTTTTTTTTTGAGAAATTCGAATCATTGGCTGATTATTCAGGATGACGTCATCATTTTAATCCAAAAACAAGGCCTTTCTGTCAGAAAATGACCGAGCCTTAGGGTTTTAAAAATGCGCGAGGTAGAAACAATTTTGGAAGGCTGGGGTGCCGCGCTCTATGAAAAATTTAAATCCGAATTGGGGTTTTCCATCGTTAAAATTATTGTGGGGCATTTTGGAATTGCTTTGCTGGTTTTCTTAAATTTTAAAGTTTTTAGAAGATTAAATAATGCGTAATCAAAAATGTCGGAATCAAAAAAAAAAATTTACTATTATCCATCTCTGAGAGTTCCACCGCTCGAAAATGCAACATGAACTGCGGACTTTCTCGCATTTTTTCTCGCTTCTTTCAATTAGAAAATAAATATTTCGCCGATAGCTTCGTTGTGGATGGCCTAGTTTCCGATGGGCCCCGGTGGAACTTTCTGGGATTGATAATAGTTGATAACTTTTTCGTATGACTACTTTCAAAGGTACTGTAAATCGCAGAAGCGATAATCCTCAAAAATTGTTGCACAAAACAAACTGTATGTGCAGCACCTTGAAAATCGCGTTCTGATTGATTTAAAGATTTAAAGGAGGGATACTTGTATCTGCTTTTTTTGCCCGGCATGCCGGCCTATTTTTTGAACCGCCTGTTATTTCTGAAAACACTCAATTTAAAACTTGATATTCGTAAATACCGTATTTACTCTAATTGCCCAGCATGTCGGCTATGACGCGAAAAATTAAAATAGTGCGGAAAAAAAAAATGTAAAAATCAGAAAATTCATATTGCCGGGAAATTAGAGTAAATACGGTGATTTGTTATTAAAGATTGGTAGATTCTGAATAGAAGTACCACGTATGTACATGTAGGCGCTGACTAATTGGAGCCTGTTGGGAAATTAGAGTAAATACGGTATGTTCATTATGCAGAAAATTGTGTACTTTTTAATTTTTCTGACAGTAATGCACTTGAAAAGTTACACATAATCGTGGATTTTTGTAATGGACCTATTCATAGGATAAAAAAAACTTTTTTTGTTCTCTCTTTTTTCCTATTCATAGATGCCAAAAAAGTCAAACAATGTTATTCTCAGTACGGAGCTCTGCAAACGCGCTCTCTTCGCACAGTGGTGGATGCGGCCACGTTGGCGACGAGAGAGTGCAGAAAATTGAGAGAGCCGTGACCGATGTTTTGCTCTGATTTCTCTAAACCTCACTCCAAATGCATGCGAAATTCTTTGTTCGATTGGAGCGAGTTATCAGCGTTTTATACCGAGTATAAAAAAACGTTAAAAATGTCAAAAAACGAATCCTATGAATAGGTCCATAAAGCATTTTTTAAATTTTATTTTAGCTATTCTGACCGTTTTCTATATCAAAAATTTAAAAATAAAAAATATACTCAGTGAATGCACCATCAGCCTCGCTCTACGGCACTTTTCAATTTTCAACAGTGTAGTGCACCTTTTTTGAAGCGAAAAATCAAACTTTAACTGCAATTTGTCGTGGATACGTCATTTTCCATTGAAAAGAAGTATAAACACTAGAATTCGAGTTAAACTTGCAAGGGCAACACGGTTTTACAGGAGTTTTGCAGTAGAGCGAGGTTGATGATGTATTCGCCGACTATAACTTCAATAAAACCTCCAATGAAAAATTTTGGTCAATCGCTACTTACACTACAGTAATCCAGAAATGTTTTATTTGATATATCCGACCAAATTTTGGATTTAAAACACTGAGTTTTCTGTTTTTACGATTGGATGCGGTGAAAGTTTGAAAATAAAAAGTGGAGGGAGGGGATGGGATGGCAAAATGAAGGAGAAGAGGTGGTTGATGGCTCTGAAAGAGTCGATTAAATGTTTTCGCTTCGTGCTCAATGAGCACAGATCGGACGTACGTAAATGTTTCTGCCACTTTGTCGTCGTTTCGAAAATAAAACGAATTTTTCGGTCCATTTGGGTGACCGGATACGAAAAATACTAGTTGCGGGTGGGTGGATAGGCCAAAAAAAAAAGAATTGGTGTCGAAAAAAAAGAATGATTCACGGAAAGGCTCAAATGAGCTTTTTTCTTTTGTGCTCATTTCGTTGTCAGGGAACAATATGTGGAAGGTTTTTGCCCTTTTTTGCCTAAGAACGATGAAAACTTGTCTGGATAAATTTCCAGGGAAAGAGTCCGGGGAAAATTGGGAGGGAGGCTGTTTCTACCGTACTAACCTACTGAGGAGTTGCGCGTTGGAACTTATTCGGGCTGCTCTAGCTTTTCTGGCTAACTACAGCTCCGTTTCAGACAGTTATATTCCGCAGTAGCACCAACAAAAAACGGCTCCCCAACGATTCGCACGTCATTCCGCCACTTACGTAGATTTGAACCGCGAACTTCCGAAACCCATAAGCATCAATTTGCAGCCCGATATCACGCAACCCGTTAATTCGAAAAGTCGCTGTATCAATATCGACATGAGTGGCGAAATGACTTGGTTTCAAAGCGTCGGGTTGTGAATGCCCCAAAAACGTATATTTACTGATTCCAAACCTTATGCAAAAAAAAATTTTTTTTTCCTCGTTTTTAAAATGTTTCTCACCTATTTTTGAATTTTCTGAAAAACCAATCAATTTTTGAGCAAAACTGTATGTATGCACTCTTGAAAATTACGGTAAAAATAAAACATGGCTTTAAAAAAGTTTTAACCTAGTTTAGATCGCAAAAATTACAAAAAAAATGTCAGCGCATTTTCTATGTTGTCTCCTAGCTCATATTCTGGATGATAATGTGAAAAAAGAGAAAAATAAAAAATAAAAGTGGGACCACAAGACCTGACAAAAGATAACAAATACTAAACAAAAAAGCGGAAAGAGAGCAGACAATGAAAAAATGGGAAAAAAGTACTTGAAAATGCATGAATCCGAGCAGTTTTATGTGAAAAAAGCAAACTTTCTCTTTTTTCGATTCGACATCTCTAAATGAGCAGAGATGTGAAAGGGGCTGACCGGTCAATGGAACGTTTTCATTTTAGACACTTCCTCAGGAATTTGTTGGCTATTAGATGTCGATTTTGAGGCGTATACTGGTAAAGCAAGCCCTGAATTCGACGGCTATTAGCGGTTTCCTATGGTTAACTACCGCCTACGAGACAAATCTGCTTCGAGCTTGCACTGATTAGGAGTAATCTGTAATGGCTATTAGCCATATTTGATTTCTATTTTCACGACTGTAGCTGCCAACATCCGTCATCTCAGCACCACAAAACTTCAGTTTTTTTAATTGGTTTTTCCAGCTTCCAAACATTTAAACATGTAAATAGGAAGCTTCCACGATGAGAAAAAGCATGGTTAAAATCCTTTCCCATTCAAAAGCCAAAAAAAAATTAATTTCTTAAACACTTTATTTCAAAGTTGCCTACTCAATTATTGATAAAGAGCTCAATAATCCAATAATAATGAATCACATTTTGTCTTTTTTTTGTGTGAAGAAAAGAAAACCGAAAAATTCGAAAAAAGCCGATTATACTTTATCAATGGCTGACGAAATGTTATCCATCAGAAAATGAAATTTTGGAGAGAAAATTGAATTGCTGGCAGGTAAACTCAATTTATTGGAAATTTTAAGAGAATGTAAGAAAATTTTAAATAATAAACAAAAAGGCGGAGCTAGAAAATTTTGCAAAACGTAACTTAATTCCCATTTTATAAATATCAAGTTAAACTCTAAAATTAACAAGTTTTGTTGAAACCTGCTGTGCATTCTCATGCGTCTACTAAGTTTTTTGAAGTGTTGAATGCACTTAAAGGACGTGCCAAATTTTTTGGGAAAGTTATTTATTTAAAATATTCTGTTGGATGAGGGATTTACGAAAATCACATTAAATGCGCAAAAATTCTAAATTTTGGCCCGGTGTGCTGCCCGGAATGTTATTGGCAACGCGCTCCGCTGAGTGTCTGCGTCTCCCCCGGCAAGAGAAACAACAATATCGTCGTACTCTGCTTGTCTGCGTATCAGTTTACCGCAGATGAGTGGCTGTGCAGCTAAATGCGGCCTACAGTAGAAAAATTCGATCACGCTTAGTTTAAATTTCGTTTTCCAACATTCCATCCAACACGCCGTGTTTTGGCGTATTTAAAAAAAAGACGGTGGTCAAAACCGGCGGCTTCCAGAAAATTCCGTTTTCCGAATCAATATTTGTTTTCTTCGCTATAAATTTTTGAATCATAGTTTATTGTTTTTTCAATCGACTTGCGACATGAGAACGCGTGACTCCGCCCACTTTTTTTCGCGCGACCACGCAAACACAGTTCAATTTGAAGAGAAGCAGAGAAAACATGTATTTCATTCTCTCGTTCTCATGCTGCAACTCGATTGAAAACACAATATGTACAGAATAAAATGAATCAGTTAGCCAACGGCCACACACCTCGTGTACTCATTTTGGTCTTTTAATTTTTTTGTTGTAAAAAATCATAAAAATCAGATAAATTTTTGTGCGATTTTATTGTGAAATTCGTGAATCCAGATTCCCCAAAAATTGACACTTTCTTTACATGAATTATTTTGCCTCTTGGAGACATTTTCCGCCGGCGGTTACTGTAACCGACAAGAAAATTCAGGCGGAAGAGGAAAATGGATCGACGAAATGAGAACTTGGAACCCCGCCCACTCTAGCACTTAATTCTACTGTTATTCATTTCAACTGTGTAGAAAAATGCTCTCCGAGACATTTTGTGGGAAATTTGGCTATTTTCAAAGTTTATGAGCAGCTGGTGAGACGAGAGTAATATTTGGAAAATTCGCGGAGAAAAAAGTGGGCTGGATTTTACTTTTTGCTGTAGCAATTTAAATGAGAACATAATAAAACTAATTTTTTTTTGAAATGTCCTTTGGAATACTGTAATAAGATTTGTTTAGAAATATTTCAAAAATCCAGATCAATATTGTATTTACATAATATAAATTCAAAAAGTGTGTATTAAAAATGCGGAACTAAACATTTCTAAACTGTGTGATCCACACGGAACTCTTCTTTTGAATGACATCAAAAAAAGCTGTCAGTCTTTTTTTTCTGCAATCCTTTTTTCTTCCGGGAGCACAATTAACATTCCTCTTTTCTTTTTCACTCTCTTCCTTTTCAATTTCAACACAAAGAACAAAAAAAGTTGGAAAAAATGAAAAGAGCGGAATGCATAAATGTTTGAAAGAAAGGAAATGGCGTCGAGGAAGAAAAAACAGAGAGAAGAATGGAAAGGACAAAGTGTTTACTGTAGGCGTTTTAAATATTTATTTAACTAAAGTTTCATAAAATGAATCTTAAAGATTTTTTTAAAGTTTCAACTTCTTTAAGCAAGTGTCTTGTTTTTTCTCACTGTTTATCTATCTTTTATATAGTTGACATCACGTATTTACTCTAATATTATGGGTTCGTGACGTAGCGACGCTATCTCGCTACGTCACGAATCCATAATAGCCCGGCATGCCTTTGTATTTTTTCTTTTTAAATTCGAATGTCGGATAATTCCAGGCTGTCACACCAAAGTTCGTCTGATGTATGCCTCTTTAGTTGAAAAATGTTCCGCCGAGTTAGCTGCCGGCATTTAAGAAGAAACATTTAAAAAAAGCAGTCTTGTTCTCAAATGTAAGACCGAATTCTGGTATTAAAGTTTTTGAAGATATCTGGAACGGAGAAATGAACAAATTACGGAATCCGGAGTTCGTACACAGAACAGTTTTGAAGCTTGAGAAACGAAGACATCACAACGTTTAAATAACTCATTTGATGGTAGCCCGGATCAGAACTGTCATGTATCAGGAAATTAGCAAAACCGCATTTTTCAGTGCAAATTAATAAGCCAAATAAAACAATAAATAAATGCTCACACTCATCACAAATTCTGAGCTGCTAGCTTTACCTTTGCAACAGTTCTGAGCCAGGCAGTTCTGACTCGGGACAGTTCTGCTTTGAAGTTCTGATTCAAACAGTACTGAAAGGGGCACGGTAGGTCACGGTTCTGATTAGGGAAAGTTATTTCTCCTTTCCGAATTTTCTTGAATTTGTATTGTTCTTTTAAGTGAGGTGATGTCAAAATAAAAGAAAAATAAAAATATAATCTGGTTCCCAAGGGACGGGGTCCCAATAGCAAAAAACTTTCATTCAAAAAAACACGGAAATAATGATAAAAAGGGAGAGACAAGATCTCTGTTATGGATCTATCGATGGATCAAATTACAATTGCGAGCATGAAACACACCTATTGTGTACTTAAAATAGACTAGACGCTTGCCGGAAGTGGTTCCGGACGTGTGGGCGGAATATTTCCGAGAAACAATCCGCGTCACCTATACCTCAGTCGCCAATATTAGATTTTTGAGCCCCTATTACTCATGAAACCTAATCTCTTTTCTGGTTTAGTTACTTACAGAATTAATTAACATGTCATTGCTCTTCCAGACTAACTAAACCTTTTTTTGCTATTTTCGGATCACTTCCACACCACCTTCTTGCTCGATTTCCGTCAGAATCTGCGAGCAAACAGAGTCATAAAAGTGGCTCCTTTCATTCATACAAATAGGGTGAAAAACTTCCAATTGAGGAGCAAACTGAGAGAGAAAGAGACGATTGTTTTTTTGACCGCCACCAGACACTTTTATTCAGGAAATCGTAGGACGTATACATGGAAAAAGAGAGTGTTCAATCTGAGGATTAATTGCGGTTTTTTGAAAAGAAGAAAAGGGAAGAAAAACAAAAAAGTTGACGGGGATTTTTATGAATAAAGTGATGAAGTCGGCAGAAAGAATAAAGTACCAAGAATCATTCATGTTCTGTTTTGACTCAAAATAATGGTGAAAAGGAGGAAAAGACGTCACGTTGACGTGAAAATGAAAAGTGAACCAGTCTGGCGAAACAACGCATACCTTTAATTAAAAAAGAACAAAAAATGCGAAGAAATAGTTGCGAGAGGCATCTAGCCGAAATATTACACCAGGAAAGGTCTACTGTAATTTTGAAAGGAGCACGATGAAAATATTGATACAAGTTCTTAGGTTACTGTTAAAAAAAACCAAAAAAAATTATTGGGCCCCTAGTGTATAAAGCCGGTTGGCGCAAAAAGAAAAGTTCGCCGAAATAAAACCAGCCTTTTACTGTGTACATACATAGTTACCAGTGATGAGCGGAATTTCCGTTTCCGTTTCCGTTTTCCGTGACATTTTTGGGAGGGTTTTTTCCGTTTCCGTTTCCGTGAAAGTATAAGTGTTTTTCCGTTTCCGTTATCCGCGACGGAAAAATTTTAGCTTGAAATATCTGATGTTGTCCACGTGTACTTCACGCAGACGACACTCCAAAAATGCTCATAGTTTACCGTAAATCGACAACTGTTTTTTTTTTTGTTTCGAAAATTTTTTTTCCAAAACCGCCAACTTCCTCCGCTGACCAATACAAGTTTTGGAGAGAGAATCAGAATTTTCCGCGGCTTAAATCTGTGGCCCAAAAGCTTCTAGCTGTGCCAGCCACTTCGGCTAAAAGTGAAACTCTTTTCAATCGCCTGTCAAATTTTCGTTCCCAAACGAAATCGTATTGGAGAGGAAGCCCTGTAGAAGTTTTGATTTTGCTCACTATTTTCTGCCCGCCAAAATGGTCAAACGCGCTCCGCTGAACTCAACGCTATGCGATTTTCATTTTGGTTTCCAAATTATTTTATTTCACGTATAAATTCACCGTGAAATGAAATAATTTGGAAACCAAAATGAAAATCGCATAACGCTGAGTTCAGCGAAGCTTTCCGTTATTTTCCGTTTCCGTTTCCGCTTTTTTTCCGTTTCCGCTTTCCGTTTTTCAGAAAAAAGGGTTTCCGCTCATCACTGATAGTTACCATAAATTCTCTAATAGAACGGCCCTCTAAAATAGACCGGCCCCCTAAAATAGACCGGCCCCTCTCATATAGGAATGAATTTAAACACTTTTTTCAATAATTTGGTTAAGTTTTTCCAATTGTTACTTATTGACCGGTTTCCTAATTTGTTTTGTCATACATTTGTATCGTTTTTATGGAAAATTCTCAAGTATTAATAAATACAAATTTAAAGACATTGAAAAGTAAACCTAACCCTATAACATAACGGCCCCCAAAATAGACCGGCCCTCCTAGGAGGGTAGTGAAAAATAGAACGGCCGTCCGTTCTATTAAAGAATTCTCGGTATATACAAGAGATAAGGTACAATAATTTTTAATGACAGATAAGGAAACTTAATAAAACAATATAATAAATGTGTTACTGTATTTCTCGAAAAGCCATTTTTTAAATATTATTTGTATAAAACCAGGCTACAGTGACTCGTTGGGATTAAACAATAAGAATAATGAAAATAAAAGAAAAATGAATCTTACTAACCCTCTTACCAAGGATAACATGATGCATCAAGAGGGCAATATTACTGTAGTTTTTCAAAAATTATGATATAACATTTTTTCTAAATCGCATTTAAAATGTTAGAGAATTTAAAAATTTTTTAGAAAAGCAGGAAAAAATTCAGTGGATTTTTTTTTTGACAAAGTCAGAAATCGAAGAAAAACAAAGTCTTTTACTGAGTTTTTTATTCCAAAAAAGACAAACCAAAACGCTTTGTATTCCATCGTCAATTTCGTTTTCATCCAAGTCAGAAAATGAAGTGATCTTCGAGTTTTATTGCAAATTTATTTTTTTTCGATATCCGAAAACCCCTGAGGAAGGTGTTCTTAGAAACGGAAATTATGCGAATATTAATCAAGTTGAGCGTCGAAAACAAAAATTGTTCGACTGGAAACAAGTGGGCTGAACTTGGAAATATAGTCTGTAGGCCACATATCTGGAATTCTAGATTTGGAAATAGAGCCTAACTTTTTTCTTGGATTCTTGGACATCTGGTTGAGCAGAACAAGTACGAGGGAAAAAAAAAACTCTGGGACGTTTCGAAACTTTAGTGCAATTTTTTTTGACAAACACGAAAAACGTAAAGTGGCTCAATCTATTAAAAATAAAACAAAACAAAAATCAAAAGCCACCTTCTCTAAAGATTTCTCAAAGATACCAATAAAATCGACGAGCACGTCATTCGTAAATATTTTCAGACCTTCTTGCTTCTATTGAACTACACAACAACAATGCTCCCCTATTTACATCCGCCAGAACTTCAAAGGATAAAACAATAAAGATAACTGGAAGAAACGGAAACTTGATTGGCGTGCGAGGAAGAAAAACAGAAAAAGGAAGAAAAGTTCCGTGAAAAGTGGCAAAAACAAAAAAAAGGAAGAAATGAGAGGGGCAATCGAGGGTGTCTTAATTTGCTTTTTTCCCCGACGATTAATGAATGAATAATTGATTATAAACTCGATGTTTTCCAACTTTTACTTTTTATTTCAAGCTAGACAGCAAACAGTCATAGACTTGCCAAGTTCAATCATAAATTTATTATGGATTTCCAATTTTGTACTCGCGCCATAAAATTCTGGGAACAGCGTTCGAGTGGAGTGTCGTATGTATTTTTCAAATGCTTTATTACGTATTCCCGAGTACGTGAGATGTCGTAAAATAGGTCTCGCCACGATCGGTGAATGCATACATACTTGTAAACATTCTACAGTACTTGGGATACTGTAGACTGTTTACATTTTTCGACATGCGCGAATTGGAAAAAATTATGTTATTTTTTACATGAATGGCCTCCTAAGTATAAAATGTTAGTTTTAAAAAACAAAAAAATTAAATGAAAAAATTAAGACAAATTTTAATTGAAAAAATTTGAAACCAAATAGCGTAAAAACTGTATTAGAAGGGCCCGCCTTAATTTTTTTTGGTGGGATCATGTGTGTGTGTGTGGAGGGATTCCTTCTATTAGGGGGATCTTCAACTTTCGCTAAAGAGGCCCTTTTATTGAAAGGGTCTTAAAATTAAAGGAACCCTTTAATTCAAGAGAGCACTTCTATTTTTCGGGAGGTTGTTTGGGGGCCATTTTAATACAGTTTTTACGGTATTCAAATCCACAAGTGTGCAAACACCGATCTTTTCAAGACCCATTCTACGACATCTTACGTACTCGGGAATACGGAATATTATTATTTCAATATTCTTGCTGGCTACCATATGCGTCCGCGAAGAAATTTTAATAGACGCTGACACAACGAGATGACACACCAGCTCACATTTTCCCACTGCGTTCACTTAAAAAACGTGAGGTGGGCGGAGTTTCAATTTTCGCGCCATTGCTTACTGTAGCCGGCAAGCAAATTGAATTGATAATATTGTTTAATTGTCTTCATCAAAGTATTTTTTGCTTTCTATTTATAAAATGTTCAAAATTAGGATTACTTGTTCACGAACTACTGGTGCTGACGACTCTCCGATGTTCCGCATTTTTTCACTCTTCCGCAGTGGAAAACTTCGGAACATCGGAGCGTCGTCAGCACCATTCATTCGTGAACACATAACACATTATGTTTCAATAAAAACGCATCAAAGTCAAAGTCAAAGTCCATGGTCAGTCACCGCTTTTTCTCAGAATCGAACACCACAAATTTCCTGTTATTTACGGTTGGCATGACTTCAGTAGTAAAGGACCGGAAGTATACAGGGTGGCCGATAAGTATAGGACGTTTTGAAAGTGCTCCCATTTTTTCAATTTGAGGATTTTTCGAGAACAACCTTTATTAAACAACAAAAAATAAGCAGAAAATTTGATTTTACAAGAGAATTTCGAAGTTGGATCCACGAGCTTTGACACAGGCTCTCAAACGTTTCTTCACCGAATTGACAGTGCGCCGCAGGTATCCGTCGTCGATCGAAGCCCATGCTACCTCGAGAGCGGCCTTCAAGTCATCGACAGTAGCAAAAACTTTTCCCGCGATCTTCCCTTCCAACATGCCCCAAACGCTGAAATCCATCGGATTGAGATCCGGGCTGGAAGCAGGCCACAAGTTCTTGTCCAGGAATATTCTACGTTCTAATTCTACGAAAGATTTTGGTAGAATTTGAAACCTTTTTTGAGAGCATTGGAACAACATCGGATGGTCCAAACAATCTGATATTTTTTGGTAAATATTTTCAATAAACGCCCCTTTTTTGCAAGATCCGCGTACTTGTGTACTGTCGTTTTTGTTTAAAATTTCTCAGTTATTGAAATACTTGTCTTATTGGGAAAACAAAAAAATTGCGACACAATGTTTGTGTGCTTTTCAAAATACAAACGAAAATGAAAGAAATAACATGGCAAATGAAGATAATTTTATTTTACTTGTTCAAAAGTGCGACAACACTGTTTCGCATTGTTTTTTTTTTCGCCATAATTTCTCATGTTTCCTTTATAGAGTTATTCAGAAAGAGGAAATAAAATATCAAAAGTTGGGGGAAAACTAGAACCGATTAGCCTGAAACCTTGGGAAATAATGTCAACAATACTCCCTGACGTACTTAAAAAATTTTAAACCATTTCCTAATAATTAAAAAAAAAAAACTTCATTTTTTTTCTCCGAATTTTCCAATCTCATAAGGAATTTCGGGCTACGGTAGACCATCGGTTTACATTTTACCTCAGACAATTGAAAAAAATATTATGAGAAATTTTAGTAAAATCGTACGTATTCCTGGAATGGTGATATAATACCGCGTCCAATGGTGTACATTGCGGTCTCGCCACGAATGATGTTTACAAACTTGTGGATTTAGGCGCAAATGTGAATTTTCGACTAATAAATTCCGTTTTTGATTTTTTTTAATACTTTGTGGAATTTGACAATTTTTCCGGGCAAGTGTTTAACTTTTAGAAAAATTCAAATTTACGCGTAAATCCACAAGTCTGCAAACACCGTCCGTGTCAAGACCGCTATGTTCACCATTTGACGCGGTATCACCGTTCCAGGAATAAGTAATATCTATTTTTCCAACAATTATTTGTCTTTTTCCAAAAAAAACCTCTACAATTCGATTAAATACGCGCCTTCTTCTCTACTCACGGTGTCCAGGATTTGAAAAGTGGGCGGAGCCGAGCAAACGCGCCCACTGGATTTTTTCGCGCGAAATTCAAATTTTGAGGCATTTTTTATGTTTTTCGGGAAGAAAAAGCATAATTTCTTCATTTTTTCCCAAATGTGCTCCAACGGAATTATAGCTGAGGTCTTTAGAAATTGTTTAAGACTAAAAACGTCGAATTTGGTTCAGCCACCATTTCGGAATAATCGTTTTGAGTTTTTTGGTGTTTTTGCAGGATAAATCTTTACGAAAATCGAAGTTTGGGCAATATTATGGTATCAAAAGATACAATACATACATTTTATAAAGAAAAACAGGTTTTACTCTCTGGTAAATCGTTTGATGTTTAATCAGGTAGTTTTGGAGTTTAATCTGGGTAAAATCAGCTCCTGACGGTGCATGATTAAAGCCGACTTGTAGCTGATCAGACTCGAAAGGAAGCTGATCAGGCACCAAAATCTGAGTGCGGACTGTCGTTGTGGGCGGTGTTTAGTATTTTAAGAGCGATGTATTTCGACACAGAAACTTGAAAAAAGACAAATTTATTGAAATTAACCGCAATTTAATAATGTAGCAAATAAAACAAAACTTATATAAAACAAAATAAATAATTTAGAAGATTAGATTCTTGTGTTTCTGCGTCTGTCTTGTCGAGCTTTGACGGAGTCACTCGATCCTGACGAGGTAATCTTCCCAAATCCAAGCGTCGGTGTCATGCAGGGAATTCATTGGACGCGCTGAAAAATTGTATAAATTAAAGAAGGCAAATTAAATGTTTTTATTTGAGATTTCATTTAATATTTAATAGGGTTGTTCGGTATAAGTATAGAATCCGACCCCAATATATTTCACGACTCCAGCAGTACATTTTTTCGTGGTTTTTGGCTGGGGTCGTCGTCGAGAAACATCGAGAAAAAGTTTTTTTTCGTCTTTCCTTATTCAGAGGAGAAAAAAAAAGTTAGCGCAAGGCCTCCGCCATGAGTTTTTTCTCAACGTGAGTGCTTTTTGACATTTTTATTGGTTTTGCTTCGAAATTATGAAAAAGGAGATGAGAGCAAATTTTTGAGGAGGTACAACGGAATATAAATGCGTCGAAATAAAAATGTACTGACATGGAACAACTAGAAAAGTAATTAATTGTCCATGGTTGGTCTTTCAGTTCGATTTGGAAAAGATTTTTGTTAACAGCTCAATTTCAAACAGTTAGTTATTTGCCAGCCCGGTCGGCCCGGATGACAAATATGATTCTGTGCATGTTTTATTCCGTTGTAGCCACATTTTTAAATGTTTTCATGAAAGCATACCGTAAATATATTTATATGTCCGTACTGACACTTGGCAGGAGCTTGTTTTAATCCTGTCCTACTTGATCGTCAATTTCGCATCATGGAACGAATGGTGGAGTGAAATATACCTTTAAAAAATAACCTGACAATCAGAAGCTCTGAACAAAATGATAAATTACCTGAAGAGGGACGACCAACGTCGATACCAAAAATTACCGAAATTGTGCAACATTTGGCCGCTGCCACTCCTTGACTCTGTGAAAACCATGATTAGACGAGAAAAATAAATTTTTTACCAAGGAGCATTTCGCGGTAACTTGTGATTCAAAACAATCTTGTCGCGGTTTTTATGTTTTTTTTTAAAAGAAATGCTAAATAGTCATTTAAATAAATGTTTTCGTTAATCGTTTAATTTTGATAAAACAAGTTAAATTAAACTTATTTATTATCGTTGGTAATTTTAAAAACCCGTTGTTTCACACTCAGGCAACTCATTTCTTGCTATAATAGGAAATTTTGGAATTATAAACTAGTGATTTATGGATATTTGGCGACCTCTTATAATTCCAAAATGTTCTGTACAGATTCCAAAATTTTCTGCACAGGCGCGCATCTCCTGCACAGATTCCAAAATTTTCTGCGCAGATTCGAAAAATTTCTGGACAGATTCCAAAATTTTCTGCACAGATTCCAAACTTTTCTGCACAGATTCCAAAAATTTCTGGACAGATACCAAAATTTTCTGGACAGATTCCAAAATTTTCTGCACAGGCGCGCATCTCCTGCACAGATTCCAAAATTTTCTGCGCAGATTCGAAAAATTTCTGGACAGATTCCAAAATTTTCTGCACAGATTCCAAACTTTTCTGCACAGATTCCAAAAATTTCTGGACAGATACCAAAATTTTCTGCACAGATTCCAAACTTTTCTGCACAGATTCCAAAATTTTCTGCCCAGATTCCAAAATTTTCTGCACAGATTCCAAAATTTTCTGTTCAAATTCCACAATTTTCTGTCCAGATTCCCCGGAATCTAAACTTTATCGATTGAATAAAAGACAATTCATTTTATTGGTTATAACAAAAAAACAAGGAAAAATTTTAAAATATAAAGAAATTAAGCCGATGTCGATGGCTGTTCCGCGTCGTCCGTTCTGCACCATTTGACGAGCTTCGATCTGGCCGCCGCGCTGAAAATAAATTATGATATATATTGATAAAACAAAAATTGCACTTTTGAAAATTCAAATGGCAATGAAAGAAAGAGGAAAACCTGCTTTTCCAAAAAATCACTTCACGTTGGGAAGGTATAAAGTGCTTAATTTTTGTCGGAGAGCTTTAAAAAATTTTTTCTGTGGTAACTAGAAGAGTTTATAAAAATAACCAACAAATAAAAACTTGGGTTCATCGCTGAAAATTGTCTGTGATTTTTTGTTGAAGTTTAGCCAGGTATAACACAAATGTGCGCAGTTAAAATTAAATTCTGTTTGAAAATTTGAACTCTCTGTGTTATGGCGCGACCAGAAATGAAAAAAAGGTGGTCATAAATGCAGAAATTTCCCCTTTTTTCTAAATTCAACCGTGCAATTTAGAAAAAAAGAGAGGAAATTTCTGCATTTATGGCCTTTTTTTTTCATTTATGGCCGCGCTATTAAAAACTAAAAGATTCAATCATAAGGTGTAGCTTGTTCGACCTACTTGACCCCCAACGAGGCGGTCTTTTGGAGACCATTTCACGTTCCTGTAATTTTCAGCTAATGTTGGCCCGCCAAAATGATCAAACGCGCTCCGCTGAACTCAATACTACGTGGATTTCATTTTGGTCTTCAAATTATTTCATTTCACGTATAAATTCAACGTGAAAGAAATAATTTGGAAACCAAAATGAAATCCACGTAGAACTGAGTTCAGCGGAGCGCGTTTGATCATTTTGGCGGGTCGACAATAAAAGTAGGCATTTTCAGAAAATTCTGATCGGCCCCAAGGGTGGGATTTTACGTTTACGGTTTTTACGGGTTTTTAAGGGACCGTAAAAATTTTACGGATTCCGTAAAATCCGTAAAAATTATAAAGCTAATTTGTTCAATTCGAGGAGAAAAAACCGAAATTTTTGTATTTTTCTTGAATTGTTTTCTAAAAATTATGCCGAAGTAGAAAGTGCTTTCAAAATTATTCCAGAAAAAGCTCAACATATTTTTCGAGGGGCTAATTTCCAATCTGACGCTTTTCTTTGTTGTTGGCCAATTTTATTTCAATGTTGGTGATTTTTTTTTCTGATTTTAGCAAAAAATTTTCCTCACTGAACAGCGCAATTTGCGATTTCACGGTTTTTACGGATTTTTAAACTGTAAATTTTACGTTTTACGGAATCCGTAAAAAATTTTACGCCCAGCCCTGATCGCCCCAGTCGATTCCTTGGGGTCGATTACATAAAGCGTAATTGTATATACCGTATTTCCTCTAATTTAAGCGCATGCGCCTCTATTTTTCAACCTCTTCTCTAAATGTCTAATTAAAGCACACCCTCTAATAGATTAGAGGGTGTGCTTTAATTAGAGGTTCTCTTATATAAGAGGAAATACGGTAAGTGGATTTCTAGATATTGTGCAACCAAAAAAATTGCAACGCGGTGTTTGCGTACTTTTGAAATTCAAACCAAAATGGGAACATATCTCTTCCTTTCCCATGCTATTTCTTTCATTGACATTTGAATTTTAAAAGTACGCAAACAGCGCATTGCAATTTTTTTATTTTCACAATAAGGTTGACAGAAAAATTCATGTAAATACATCCATTACTTACGTACTTTGTCCTGATTTTCAATTTTTCTCTGGGCTCCATTGTTTTTCGAGTGCCCAAGAAATCACAGGCTGATTGGTGGCGCGATCCATTAGGCTGCAAACACTTCAAATTGAATTTTAGAAAATTTTGCAACTCATAAAAAAAGCCAAAAATAAATAAATAAAAATAAAATAACAACTCAATAAAAATCCACACGAAACATTTCGAAATTCGTGACGCGAATGGCGCCAAGAACTTTTATTGACGCATCTCGTGCAATCAATTTTACAAATCTTAGCAGATCTTGCAAGACCGGTAAATTTTCTGTACAGATTCGAGATTTCAAAAATTTTTCGAATCTGTCAAGACCCCTTTATAGTTTGTAAATTTCTATATAAGATTTGTATTTCCTAACAAGATCTGAGTTTCCTGGACAAGTTCCAAAATTTCCTATTCAGATTTGGATTTCCTATTATAGTAAGAAATTAGTTGCCTGAGCAATTGGCCGCAAAATATTACTCCTTGGCGAGTGCGAATTTTTTGTAATAAAAAACAACAAAATAATAATTTAATTTTTACGTACAAAAATGAGAAAAAAAATAAAGAAAGTGTTGAAAAAAACAGGAGTTTCGAAAATATCCTAAAGATTTCCGAAAGTGCGCCACGGCCTCCCAGACTCCCAACGCGCCAACCAATCACTGACGCATTTCTGGTGTTGGCGCACAACTCGACGACGCGTCTTTCAGCGCTCTGATGTTCTTGTGTGCGATTTTCTCGTGAAATAATAAGTTTTTAACAAGAATTATATGCGGAGATAATGTAGAGAAACGTTTGAGAGAGCAAAAAGTGAGGAAAAGCGTCGAAAAACTCTCAAAATCAACGATTTAATTGGAAATTAGCCATTTCGGCGAGAAACAATTAAAATTTTCATTGAAATCAGCTATTTTCTAGCAAAAAATAACACAACTTCAAAACAAATCACCGTGATTTGTTTTGAACCAGAAAAAAAACCCAGAAAAATGAAGTTGAACTTTTTTTTTAATTTCGAAAAATGGAAACATATTTTTTTGGCGAAAATTATGCAATATGTGACTAATTATGACAAAAATTAATGAATTCGGTCTGGACAAATCATTTTTACATAGAAAAAAAGTAGAGTTTCATACAAAAAAAGGAAGAAAAAATTTGGCAAACGAAATGAAAATCACGAAGTACGGAGTTCAATTGAATTCAATTAAGCGCGTTTGACCATCGCGTCGCCCCGGGACGAACATACAAAGACGAAAAACGGACAAAATATAGGCAAATTCATAAGAAGACAGTCTTTTTAATTTAATTAATAACTTCAAACTGTATCTCCTTCTCCTACAGGAGTTCAAATTCTTAATTTTAATGCTTATTCGAAAGGTTTCACACTCATTTTTATTTCGCCGAGAATTTTATCGATAAAAATTATGGGAAAGACAAAATATTTGACGATAAGTACATTTTCAGTACTAAATTAAAAACAAATTTGAAAAAACGAAAGTTCGCGCCAAAAGGAGCGGAGAGAGCTCAGTGGAGCGCGATTGCACTGCCTGGCGGCCTGTGAGGCCGTGTGCGCCAATGTTGACGCAAAAGGCGGGCGCGTCAGTAATATGCCTGACTCGGTTTAAATTCCACTCCTGGCTGGTTAAACCCGAAATCGGACGTTGTTCGAATTAAACTCCAACCCTACCTGATTAAACACCAAACGATTTACCAGAGCTGAAAGAAACATAATAAAAAAAATGCGAGAATCGAAAAATGCGCAAGCACCGAAAGTGCGCCATGCAAATTTTCTGGCGCGCCAGCAAATTAGGCTCCGCCCACATTTCCAATCCTGGACACAATGCTACTAGACTTCCAAGTCTGAAAAAGGCCACACTCACGGCGTGTTGGGGACTACGTTTCAGTAAACTTTTTTGAGATCAAATTTTCGAGCGCCAATTCTCGCGTCTCTGTGTCTCCATTTTTGCACACTTTTTGCTAGACTTGGCAGAATGCCACTGTCGAGACACAGGCACATGCGAAAAGGCGCAAATTCCTTTGCATAGTGTCTAGCACGCCGTGACACTAGGATAAAATCGAATCGAGATTCTCGGTATTCGCGTGCAGCCTTTGCACCAACTTGTGCAAATTCTAAGATTAGACACTTGCCAAAAAAATTTGAGGCCTATCTATGGCAAAGTAAGAACATCGTGTGCCTCTTTTTATCCGGATGAGGAAATGCCGCTCCTAATGGAATTATCGATGATGATGAGAAAATAACGAAGGCGTAATTATGTGCGTTTCTTGCAAAGAAAAGGAAAATAAAATAAATAAATATTTTATTTGTTTTATCGACGGCAATAAACAAAGACTCGCATTAGTCCAGAAAGTCTTCGAGATCCTTCTCCAGCTGACGATCGATTTCTTCATCTGTGTCGATTTTTTCGTCTTCCTCTTTTGCTATTTCTCTTCCTTCTTCTTCTTCTTCTTCAGCTTCTGCTTCTGCTTTTCCATCTGCTTCTGCTACCTCCACGTCATCCTGCTGTTCAACATTTTCCGGTGATCCCGGATCTGGAGGTGTCACTGATTCCTCGTCAATTTCACCGTCCTCTCTGCTCTCTTGTGGAATAATTTCTGGAATTGACTCCGCCATGTCAACGTCTCCAGCTCCCGTCTCTTCGGTCATCTCTTCTTCTACTTTTTCTTCCTCCTTTTCAGACTCCTCCTCTTCAGAACTCGACGACTCTTCCAGCGTCTCTCCAGCCAACACGGCGAGTAGTCGTTTCTTGGACATTCCGTCAATTTCCGCCAAAAGTAACTGTTTCACGTCTTCTTTGGACTTTCCCTGAATTTACAAGGTTTTGGAATTTTGAAAGAAGTTGTTTACCCTGAGAATACGTGGCATGAGAACCTCAACAGCTTCCCATTCGACAGAGCTCATCGTGTGCTCCGCGAGCTGATCGGGATGGTCAACAAAGTGGGCGAGCGAGGCGAGCAGCGGGTCGATTGGTTCTGGCATTTTTGCACTGAAAATTTATACATATTGTTGGCCCACCAAAATAGTCAAACGCGCTCCGCTGAATCAATGCTATGTGATTTTCATTTTGGTCTCCAAATATTTTCATTTCACGTATAAATTCAATTTCCCAGTTTCAAAGTGTCTTGTTTCAAAACGTCCCAAAGCCGTATTCGCACTATTGATAAAATTCGGCCAAGGATAAAATAGTTGTCAAATTTTTACCGGTAAATTCCGAGTAAAGTTTCGAAACGTCCCAGTTTCGAAGTGATACGTTTCGAAACTTCTTAGTTGTTCCTCGCCTTGGACCTGAATGGTGTACGGCGCCTTTAAAGATTGACAAAAACTTCGAGAAATTACAAATGGAATACAGGAGGTGTGGCTGCTGCCTAGAAAAACGGCGGCCATAGAGTCACACTTATTTGGCGCCCATCCGAATTGTCTAGTGAATTCTTGACCAGTAATTCCGAATTATACTCGGTATAAAACGCTGAAAACTCGCTCCAAACGAACCAAAAATTTCACATGCATTTGGAGTGAGGTTTAGAGAAATTAGAGCAAAACATCGGCCACGGCTCTCTCAATTTTCTGCACTCTCTCGTTGCCAACGTGGCCGCGTCCACCACTGTGCGAAGGGAGCGCCTTTGCAGCGCTCCGTACTGAGAATATATATTCTTTGCAGATTACAACAACAACAACAACAACAACAAAGCATTACAAAGTCGATCCGTTCTTCAAGTACTGAAGGTACTACGGATCACGGTTTTCTGCGTACGCGGACGACTGGTGATGTACCGTTCAGAGCCAGACATTCTTTAAGCCAATTCCTGGCTAGGGAAATGACCGAGTAATCTTCGTAGATTTCTCTACTACCACCACTACCGGCTGCGATATCATCCCACCCCCCCCCCCGGTTTAAAAGAGGAAATCTATGTGCAAAAAGATTTTCGGCCGCCGGTTTTCTAGGCCAGCGGCCAAACCTCATGTACTCCTTTTGGACGTCTTTTAAATTTTTTGTTGCAAAGTTCGCTAAAAATCATATAATTTTTCGGGTGTACTACGGTATAGAACTCGCACGGAATATAACCGGCTGAAATGTAGCTGCACTGAGAAAACCACTACACTAAATAGAACTCAGGAACTCACAATATAAAACTAAATAATTCTTCGAGTTGTTCGACTTCTTAAAAAAATAAACCATCCCCCATTTTAACCTTATTGGCCCCGAAAAGTAATATCATTGATTGCAACAAATCAGAAATTCAATTTTCAGTTCAAGAAAACAAATATGAAAAAAATCAAAAACGTTTCATAATACAAAAAGTCGGGAACAAAACGGTAATATTAAATAGTTTCACAATGAGAAAAAACGATTTGATTACCCATAGAAATCGGGAGAAAGAAGAAAACAACCAAATTGATTAAACTTCGGGCGAAAAAAAAACCAGAAATTTGACTAAAAATGACAATAAAACATGACAAGTTATGCATATGAATTCGATTGTGTGAAATGGTACAGATTGGAGGGGAGAATATAAATAAATAAACAAATAATTAACTATTTAATTTCAAAGTTAAAAAAAAAAAAAGAAATCAAGTATTTTGAAGAAAACTGCCGACTTGGAAGTCGTCATACTGACTTTCGTCCCACATATTCGCCAAATCAACTTCTTCAACTCCACCAGCACTTCCTCCCCCGCCTGAACTCTTTAACTTCTTTGCTGGCGTTCCTCCAGATGACACTGACGGCTTCTTCTCATCTCCGTCCAGCGTGAACATGTTCATCAATTCGCCCGTTTCCATCGTCATCATCGAAGTGTTATCAGCTCCGATCAGCGCCTGCGCTGTGTTTAATTTGAACTTGGCCAAACTCATCACTTTCTCCTCCACAGTTCCTTGCGTGATTAATCGATAAACGTTGACGTTTCGAGTTTGTCCGAGCCGATGAGCACGATCAATCGCTTGAAGGTCCTTCATTGGATTCCAATCGTGGTCTAGGAAGATTACGGTATCTGCTCCCGTCAGATTTAGACCAACTCCTCCGACCTGAAAATTGAGAGATTGAATTAAAACTGGAGAGTATTTATTTTTCTTACATGAGTTGTCAAAATGAGCACATCAATGGTTTTGTCCTCATTGAATCTATGCACCATTGACATTCTCTCCTCAGGTGGCACATTTCCATCCAACATGAGATGCGGTACGACACTTCCAAATTCACCACTTTTCAACTTATCAGACACCAGTTTTGCAGATGTTTTCCATTGGCAGAAGATCAATGCTCGATGTCCAGCGACTTCTTCGAGTCCTCCGATTTCATCAGTTTCTAAAACTTCCTCATCTGGATCCTTGCAAATTTTGCATTCGATGAGAAGCTGTTTCAGTGCTTCCATTTTTCCAGACCTCGCTGTCAGAGCCTTGTGGAGAATTTCTTGGGGAGCTCCGATATTTCTCAGAGTGTCATGAACGAGCATCGGGTGATCTGTCAATTTTCGAAGAGCAATTAGGCATACAAGGCTGGAAATTCCAGTTTTATTCTTCAAGTCTTCATGATTCGATGTGCACTTGTTCACGATAAATCTGTAGATTTCTTTCTGATCCTCGGTGAGCTCACACTCGTAGTCTTGCACATTCTTATCAGGAAGTTCTTTGAGCACATCCGTTTTCAGTCTTCTCATGACGAATGGAAGAATCAGTTTGTGCAGTTGTCCGATTGCCGCCGAGCCAGCTTTTAGATCCGTTTCATTTGCTTTTGGGAGTCGACACTTCATTATTCTCTTCAAAAATTGACTTCTAAATTGTTTTTCAGTTCCGAGGTACCCGGGCATTAGCCATGCGAACAAAGACCAGAGATCGGCAGGTCTGTAAATAGGAGTTAAGAAATCGGGTAGAGTAATTTGAAAATAAAAATAAAAGAATATGTGGCTTACGAGTTCTGAACGGGCGTTCCTGAAAGAATCAACCGACTTTTGCATTTCAGCTGTGTGGCGAATT
This sequence comes from Caenorhabditis japonica, assembly GCA_963572235.1. Lineage (NCBI taxonomy): Eukaryota > Metazoa > Nematoda > Chromadorea > Rhabditida > Rhabditidae > Caenorhabditis > Caenorhabditis japonica. Next base: position 14,976,161 of record OY754343.1, on the reverse strand, counting down.
TCCACGCGCGGCACTTTGAATTTCTAATGACGTGGCCTTCGTCGAGAACAACGTAATTCCAGATGCGGTCGCTAAAATGAAATAAAAAGAGTCGTTATTTTCATAAAGATTTCCAGTAAAAAAGCCCCGAGAAATTGGTGTTTGCGGACTCGTATCGTCCACAGTAACCTAGTCCTGCAATCTCCGCCCACTTTCTTTTTAAACTAGACCGTGACAAAACCGGGGAACAAGCTCCACCTCTTTTGCAAGTTTGCTGCACAGTTTTTCTGATTTCTATAGATCTTCATCTACAGAACTAGTGTCCCAGACTTCGAAAATGAGCGAAGCTTTTTTGCCGGTTTTTGACATTTTTTCGCAGTTGTGTCAGGGTCTACGAAGGAAAATGAGCAGAATCCGCAAACAGCATTACTAAAATTAGAGTAGTACAAGCCTGATCTGGCGACTATCGGCGCAGTGACAAAAAATGAGTTAAACGTGAAATTGACCCTCACCCTGATCCTTCAAAGCGAACAGACGGACATGTTGAATAGCGTAATATACAGCACCGTTCAAAAGGATGGGAACTTTTGGTTTTTCGAACATAACTTTTGAATGGAGAGGGTTATGGTTTTGAAAATTTGCATAAATTTGCCCCGTAATGTTTTTGACAAGCTCCAAAAATAGATTTGGTCATTTTTGAAAACTGCAAATTTTTCAAAAAATTTCAGATGCCAAAATTTTCCACCCAAAAATAATTTTTTTTTCAGATTTTTCAGGACTCAAAATTTATTTTTAAAATGAAGTTTCAGAACTAAAAGTATGATTTTAGTTGACTATGGGTCGATGGGACAATTTTCAGCTGACTTACAGCACTTTATCAAGGTCAAGGTATCAAGTCAACTATAACTTTTATTGAAAATCACCAAAACCAAAGAAAATTAGGGCAAATTAGATAAAAACTGTTCGAAAGCAAAGTTTATTTGATTTTATTCGGTTTTGGTGATTCTCAATACAAGTTAAAGTTGACTTACCCATGTGGACCCTGATACTCTAAGTGCTGTAAGTCAGCTGAAAATTGCCCGATCAACCCATAGTCAACTAAAATCATACTTTTAGTTTTAAAACTTCATTTTGAACATAAATATCGAGTCCTGAAAAATCTGAAAAAAACATTATTTTTGGGTCGAAAATTTTTTGAAAAATCTGCAGTTTTTAAAAATGACCAAATCCATTCTTGGAGCTTGTCAAAAACATTACGGGGCAGATTCGTGCAAATTTTTAGAATCATAACTCTCTCCATTCAAAAGTTATACTCCAAAAACCAAAAGTTTCCAACATTTTGAACGGTACTGTATATAAAAAAAGATATGTATTCTACTTACATATGAATGACATGCTTGAGCTCTTCATACGGTACGACACAAATCTCTGCTCCTTGACACTTTTTCGGTAGCTTTGAAGCTCTCGGTCTCTCCGGGAAGAAGCGGTTCCACTCGTGACACCAATGATCAACAAGAGTACGAGGACACACAATCAACGAGCACTTCTCTTTTGCTTTCATCTCATCTTTATCCACAGAAAGTGCAACTATGCACATCGTCTGAAGTGTCTTTCCGAGACCCATGTCATCAGCGAGGATTCCATGCATTCCATACGATCTCAGGAATCTCATCCATGTAATTCCTTCCAATTGATACTCACGTAGCATGTTTGCATCGAATCCTCCTCGAATATCCTGGCGGTTGACACGTGGCAAACTGCTTGGCGATCCGAGCACATTGATAAAGTTGGTGAATTCAGCGCGTTTCGCAGATAATTCGTCGCTGAGACCTTCGATGACAACGTTTGGATTTTCAATTGTCACAACCGGAATGAGACGACGGAAAGCTTCACCGGCTGCGTCTCGAACTGCTTCATTTCCATCGGTCAACAATTGGAAAAGTGGGGGAGCGAGAAGAGTTGCCCATCCATTCAGAAAAGGAGTGTCCATCATGGAGAGTCGGAGAAAAACTTCCACGGCAGATAATCGAGCATTATCGTTTTTTAAATCGTTCGAAAGATCCACGAGTTTGGAATAGCATTTGGAGAGAGTATCACCACAGAATGATTTGCAAAACGTTTCAATTGACTTGGCAAAGGCGTATCGAATAGCTGGATCTTCACTTGGCACAAGATTGAAAATCTTTCCAGTGGATTGATCGGAAAGTCTAGAGCCAACACGATTCCAAAAACTGTTGTGAAGTTCCAGGCGTATAAGAAATGTGGGAAGATCCACTTCTTCGCTCAAATCAAAGTGAGAGTAGAATTCACCGAGTTGTGCAGCACTGAACTGACAAAGAATCTGAAAATTATTTGGCGTTATTAAAGAACATAAAAGACGAAAAAAAGTGCTCACAGTCATTAGCAGCTCGGCATTCCGACTTTCCGCTGATATTCCTCCTGTGGCCTCCTCGAATCCGTCATCCGTTTCTTTTCCCCATATTCTCCGAAAACTTATTATCTTCGTTGCACCTCCAGGGCTCGTGGATCCAACTTTTGGCATTCGAATCGGACATCCCGAGAAGGACTCAAACGCTTTCGCTAGGACCTTCACGTACGGACGTGGATTACGGGGCCAGCTGAACATGACGAGCAGAGGAACGGCTCCGCGAAACACTTCTGATGCCATCGCGTCGTTTTCTTCGGTTTGCATCGTTTCAACAATCGGGCGGATTTGTGGAGTCAGTTTTTCCGGAGCGTTTCCGAAATAGAAAAGGGTTGAGGATAGGAGGGCGTTTATCCGGCTTAAAGTAGTTAAAATACAGCACGAAAAAACAAATTTAAAACTCACATTCCATTCGATTTGATATTCATCTTGGCGTTTTCAATAGACCTCATTAGTGTATTGTACCGTGAATCAATCGATTCTCTTTGCTTATCAGTTTTCAAAGTCGGTCTGATCGTAGTATACGCCAACTTGCTCACTTCTTCGACTGCATCTCCTCTCGATTCTGCCTCCTGTCGATTGAATCCACGGACCACACAAAACTCGATGAATTCGTTGCAATCTTTTGTCAGTCCGTGCACAATCGACGTCATTTCGTCATAGTGCTTTCCGGGTCCTCGAACAATTGAATCTGCCAACTGAACAATTGTCATTGGTGGCGGTTTTTCTGTCGTTTTCAAGTTCACTGCTGCTCTATATAGGGCCGCCCATTCATTCACGACTATTGAGACGCCAAGGTTGTGCATTATGCTCGTTGATTTGAAGAATGGAACGAAGAGAAGTTGGACAGCTACATCGCTGAAAATAGTAAAAGGTTGGTAAGTATTATGAAAAAAAAAGTTTTTTGGTTTTTTTTTTTTGGCTTTTTTTTTCGTGAAAACTTTCAGAGAAAAACAAAGTTTCATTTCATTAATAAAACCCAATACTCCGGAAATTTTTAGCTAATAGCTATCGAATCGGGCCGTGTGCCATATGAATTTCGCGCATGTCCCGAATTCGACGGCTACTAGCCTTTTTCAATGGCTAATAGCCGTTTTCTATGGCTATGCCCGCCAGAAATTCCCGGAGAATGCTCAGAATTAAAGATGCGAAACCAGTTAAAAAGAAAAGCCATAGAAAACGGCTAATAGCGGTCGAATTCGGGACGTGCGCCAAACGCATATGACACACGGCTCGATTCAATCGCTGTTAGTCGTTTTTAATAGCTATTAGCTAAACATTTCATGACAGCCTCCAATAGGCCATCACTTTTGTTCCCGTGGCACACCGATTCAGAAGCTACTGATTTTTATGGGGTTATTCACAAAACCGGAAAAAAAGGAAGAAAACGGAAAAAAAAACTTTGGAAAAAATCGGAGAATGCTCCGATTGACCTGAAATTTTGTGAAATATGGGAAACAATTCTCCTGTACATGTTAAAAACATTTTGGACCAAAATATCGATTTTAAAAATTTTCAGAAAAAATTCGATAATCGATATTTCGGTCCAAAATTTTATGAGCGTGTACAGGATAATTTTTCCAATTATTTCACGAAATTTCAGATCTATCGGAGCATTCGCCGATTTTTCCCGAAGTTTTTTTTTCCGTTTTCTTCCTTTTTTTCCGGTTTTGTGAATAACCCCATTAACCACTTGTTTTTATTATATGAATTTCAAATTTTTAGATCGAGCTCTTCCTCAGGCTTTTTATTTCTTTCATTATTAGGGAAATTAGGAAATTCTAGGAAGTATTTTTAGAAATTTTTTAATTTTTTCAGTGAGTTTTTGGAAATCAAACAAATCTGACATGTAGAGATTTAAAAAAAAATCGAATTTCTTCAGAAAATTGTTGGATGTTATATGATTTTACAGGACTAGCTTTCAACAGCTTCTTCGCAAAGGCGTCAGATAATTTTTGGTTCGCCTCCATGCAATTTTTAACTTGATCATTTTTTCTTTATTTTCTCTTATTGAAGGATTTCTGATTGAATGTTTTTTTTTTCAATTTCTCCGCATCTAATACGGCTCCAATAAATATTTCGAGCATAACGAGCTAATACGATATCTTTGTTTCATTATTTGTTCGTTTTAAACTTTAGATTAATCCAAAAAACTCACACTTTCTGCCCTTGAATATCCGCGTCGCATTCATACAGTGATTCTAGAATTATAGCCAGGAATTTCGCACACAAAATCTTCCGTGTCAAGTACACCTGATCCTTCTCTTTCTCGTCAAGAAATCGCATTTCCTCCGATCCCATCAATTCTTGCGGAGAACTTTGATGGCTCGAAATTCCATCCACGTCACATGCGAACACGTCGATTTGTGGATTGCGGTGATCTAGCAGAAGGCAGCCGAGCCAATTACCCACTTTCATGCAAATTTCACCTTTTTCAATGAGCAGTTTTCTGGAAAAAAAAGAACAATTAAATAAGCCTTGTATTTTTTGTAAAGACTCACTGATAAATTTTGAATATCTTGCCAAAAGTGACAAATGATTTTTCCAGAAACACCAAAGAGTCGGAACGCGGAGAGAAGAGAAGAATCCGATAAAGTTGTTTAATTATCCCAAAAACATCGTCCGCATTAAGCTTATCATTCTGAATTCTTTCCATATCCACATCCAAAATTTGAACAATTTTCTCGCTTCGAACAGGGAATGATGCATCGAGCATCGAGCAAATCGTCAACAAACTTTCTCTTGATATTGAATTTTCGTTATTCCAGCTCAACCATAGCTCAACGATTTCTAGTAAATCAATACACAGAGCGTCTAATCCTGCTCTCAACTGCTCTTTCGCAGATTCAAGCTCCAAAAGTTTCCACACGTGTCCCATCACTTTCTCCACCAATTGACTCATCTCATCTGTCGGGATCTCTTTATTGGAGAGAATCGATGACAACGTCTTCACCGCGCATCCAGTGACGTCATCCACAGAGTCGTTTAATGACTGAATTACTAGGTTAAAGCATTTGTCGAAAGTTTTCTGTTGACCCTCTTTACGAGCAATTGCAAAGTAGTATTTGAGTATGAGAAGTCCAGCTTGCCGCACATTCCAATTATGATCTCCTGAAGTGCTCACCATCTGTACGACGATCCCAAGAAGCAGTTCTCTCCGCGTTTCATCAGTGTTCCGGAGAATGTGCACTAGAGCTTGTGCACATTGCTCTCTGACTGGAGCAGTCGCATTTCGCCCCGAAATGAAATCATTGAATTTGTCGAGAATGAGGACGTGGATAAGAAGATATAATGTGGAGTCGATGAGATCATTGGAAAGCTTACTATATGATGTGGTAGCGATTTGACATATTGCTATTGCACTTCCGTGCCTTGCGTACCATTGCTGTTCGGTGACAGAATTAACAAACTCCCGTATTGCTTTCCAGAACTTTTTTCGCCTTTCAATGAGATCTTCTTCCGATTTCAAATCTTCTCCTTCCAATGGTTCCTTTTTTGTTACGACATCCACCAATTCTTGACTTTGGCTTGACGTCGATTCGGTTTGCGAGACGTCTAGGAACTCGTCGTCGCTCAGAAATTTTTTCTGAAAAAAAAAACGCGTCGGCGAAAAAACAGGCCTTTTTCCCTTAATTTTTTCAATGTTTTCGTGAAAATTTAGACTACAGAAAATGCGTACGTGATTCCATGCCTTAAACATACCGAGCTGAGTCCCGTGATTTGAGTGTACTCGAGATGCTTGTCAACCAATTCACGCTGAGCCTGACTGTTAAATTTCTGTTTCTGCAGATATTGCGTCGACGTCTCTGAATCGCTGAGCAATGGCTTAAATTTTTGAAGAACAATGTGCACATCGATCGATTTTAATTTTTCAAATGACGCTGATGGCGAATTATTATCTTGCTGGAATTAAAAAATTGTTTCTCTAATTGTAAATATTCAAAATTTCAAAGAAACCCACCCCATTTCCATCCTCAAAATTCGCAAGAACTGCTTGTAGAGCCCGTCCAGCGGAAACTCTTGCTTCCCATACTTGTGAAGTTAAATGTTTCTTGATTATCTGAAGAAAAAATTATAGTTTTTGCTAATTTTTGATATATTTTTTAACTCACCGCCACAACTTTCGAATCCAGTATTGAGAATTTTCCAAACGCCGCCGCCGCTTCATTTCGGACGTTTGGATTTTTGGCCTCGAGCAGCGGATCAAGTTGGAGAAGACGCGTCGACGTATCGGCGCTCATCTGATGTAGAAAGTTTTGGGATTCGACATTAAAATAATGGCTCTGGGAGGCTCTCGGACGTTTCGAAAGTGGATTTTTCGAAGGTTTTTCTGGATTTTGTCGACGCGGTGTTTCACATAATCATTTTAAGAAGCTTTTTAAGGAAAATTCCTCAAACAACGCGACGACAAAATCCAGAAAAACCTTCGAAACGTCACACTTTCGAAACGTCCGACAGCCCTCTGGGAGGCTTCGAAATTTGAGTATACACGGGGTGTTGAGAGGTACATGAAAATCAAAATTTAAATTTCGCGGGAAAGTTGCCACCTCACTCGAGAAAAAAGCGCGCGAAATGGCGTTTTCAAAACGTCGTTACTGAGGCGCCACAGAATTTTTTAAAACTTTTTTCTTGTGGGTTCATATATTTTGCATGATTCTTAATATTTAAGCAATATTTCCCTATTTATTCTATTCAGAAAAACTCTAACGTAAATCGCCGACACGAATTGGGAGCCGCTGCAAGTGCGCCCTATTGCATACCTCAAATGCGCGCGAGATTCAAATTTTGAATATTATCGGCTTTGTATTGTCGAATTAATCGAGAACCGACACGGTGTGCCGGCGCGGGAACTTGAAATTGAATAAAAGAGGCCACACCCCCTCAACGTAATTGCCACATGCGTTTCTGCAATGGCGCCGCGCGCCTTTCCCCTCCGTGATATTTCTCATTTTTTGTAATTTATTTTATGTAATTTATGTGCAATAAAATGTGTTATTTTCTTAATTGTGTTTATTTAATTTGTTATTTTTGACTGAATTCGATGAAATTTTACTATTCCGCCTTTTTTACCACCAAAATGGCAAAAAAAAGTGCGAAATTGATTTATATTTGGTGTTTTATTTTCGTTTTGCTTTGCCTCTTGTTTATTTCTTTTTTCCTTTTTTAATTTTTGTTCACACCTTTACCACCGAAAATGGCTAAAAGGTGTTTGATGTTTCTTTTCGTATTTGCAATTTCAATCTTCTTTTTTTTTTTTTTTTTTTTTGCTTCCGCGTTCGCGTGTACGCGAGCGTGGTGCTATTTACAGGTATTGAAAGGTAAGATTTTTTGTTAATGATGATGCAAGTTAATAACAATAATTGCAGATTGATCCCGATTGCATGCGCCCGTCGCCGCGTCACCGATCTGCCGACGAGCCAAGAAGCAGTGGATTCGTTTCGCTCGAATGCGACCCCCACAACAACAGTAAGTTTTTGTATTCTTTTTGATCAGTCAAACTCAAGCATCGCAAGACGAGTAATTTTGCCTTGTTCATTTAAAAAATACAGAAATATACGATGATTTGCAACGCTTACGGAGATTTTTCCCGGAAACATATGTTTTTGATAAAAGTGGAGCATTTTCATTGTATATTTGCCTTAAAATGAACAAGCCGAAACTTTCCGTGGGCTTTTAAAACTATGAACCGATAACCCGAATACGGAGCTATTCGTCGAAATGCCACTGCAAACCAGCATTTTTGCATAATATTGCGATGTTGCTGCCAAAAAATATGGCACTGACAGTTTGTTTTGCATCAAATCCATCTTAAACAGCGAAAATCCGATGAATATTTAACTTATTGAACTTTCAGCGGCAGGAGAAACACCTGAAGACGACGGAAGAGGCGTCAATGATCATCGATGCCGGTCGACGAAGCCAAAAATATCCCATCTTTATTTATTTACTCAGTTAGCTTTGTGATAAACGTATATTTATTTTAAAATTGTAGTTTTTGGATTGAATGTTGCTCTATCAAAATATTAACAACACGACCAAGAAAATAAATTTATTTCGAAACATTTACAGAAGAATAAGAATAGACAATTTACCGCACTTTTCGATATAAAAACGGTGCGAAACTGTAATCCAACAAGTAGAGCAATATCCGACGAATCGCATTTCAGCGGCGATGAAGTTTTGGGACCGTCTCCGTTTACGACGACGGCGTCGATGACCATTGACGCCTCTTCCGTCGTCTTCAGGTGTTTCTCCTGCCGCTGAAAGTTCAATAGGTTAAATATTCATCGGATTTTCGCTGTTTAAGATGGATTTGATGCAAAACAAACTGTCAGTGCCATATTTTTTGGCAGCGACATCGCAATATTATGCAAAAATGCTGGTTTGCAGTGGCATTTCGACGAATAGCTCCGTATTCGGGTTATCGGTTCATAGTTTTAAAAGCCCACGGAAAGTTTCGGCTTGTTCATTTTAAGGCAAATATACAATGAAAATGCTCCACTTTTATCAAAAACATATGTTTCCGGGAAAAATCTCCGTAAGCGTTGCAAATCATCGTATATTTCTGTATTTTTTAAATGAACAAGGCAAAATTACTCGTCTTGCGATGCTTGAGTTTGACTGATCAAAAAGAATACAAAAACTTACTGTTGTTGTGGGGGTCGCATTCGAGCGAAACGAATCCACTGCTTCTTGGCTCGTCGGCAGATCGGTGACGCGGCGACGGGCTCATGCAATCGGGATCAATCTGCAATTATTGTTATTAACTTGCATCATCATTAACAAAAAATCTTACCTTTCAATACCTGTAAATAGCACCACGCTCGCGTACACGCGAACGCGGAAGCAAAAAAAAAAAAAAAAAAAAGAAGATTGAAATTGCAAATACGAAAAGAAACATCAAACACCTTTTAGCCATTTTCGGTGGTAAAGGTGTGAACAAAAATTAAAAAAGGAAAAAAGAAATAAACAAGAGGCAAAGCAAAACGAAAAAAAAACACCAAATATATATCAATTTCGCACTGTTTTTTGCCATTTTGGTGGTAAAAAAGGCGGAATAGTAAAATTTCATCGAATTCAGTCAAAAATAACAAATTAAATAAACACAATTAAGAAAATAACACATTTTATTGCACATCAATTACATAAAATAAATTACAAAAAATGAGAAATATCACGGAGGGGAAAGGCGCGCGGCGCCATTGCAGAAACGCATGTGGCAATTACGTTGAGGGGGTGTGGCCTCTTTTATTCAATTTCAAGTTCCCGCGCCGGCACACCGTGTCGGTTCTCGATTAATTCGACAGTAGATGTGAAATCAACGAACAGAACGAAATTTGTACCGAAGGAAAAAGAAAGATTTTCGACAAAATTTGCGATAAATTTATCCAGAAATCTGACAACAAACCTTTTTTTAGCCAAAATGCTTTGTATATGGGTCTTTTACATAAAATATGACAACCGGGACATTATAAATTAAGCTCCATGTCTTGTTTTGTCGTTTTATTTTGAATTTTCGCTCATTTTTTCGGGAAAAAAAAACTTTTCGGCTGGGTGAAAGAATGCATTGCGGATTGGAGGACACTGATATTTCGATTTCCCGGGGGCGGATAACGGAAAACATGCTCAAAGCATGCTTCCACCCAGTTCCCTCCGGTCGCCCATTTCGATGGTGTCACGTATGCTCCCGGCGCGTTGCCACTGAACCTTCCGGTTATGAATAAATACTTGAAAACGCAAATCCGCAGCGTCGAGGAAAAAAAAGGGCAAAAAAACGGAAAGGAAAAAAATTCGGCGGCCTCCAACCCGCATATTGCCAAAAATTTTTAATTAATTCATAAAATTCACAAAAATAAAGAAATAATCAAGTTTCCTGTGGTTGTTCTCTTTTTTTTCGACTCTGATTCTCATTTGCATAGCCGATAATATTCAAAATTTGAATCTCGTGCGCATTTGAGGTGTGCAATAGGGCCCACTTGCAGCGGCTCCCAATTCGTGTCGGCGATTTACGTTAGAGTTTCAGAAAACGTATTCCGCCCAGCGCCTTGTTTTTGAAAATCTAAACTGTTTCAACTCTGTAACGACCGCGTTTCCTCCAATCTATGTGAGCAGTGGAGCGCATTTTCACAATGTACTCTTCAACACTCCGTGAGTATAAAAGAGAATAAAAAAAAATGTATTTTTTATAGTGTATTTTATCCTTGGTCGAATTTTGTCAACTCTGCGAATACGGCAACGAAAAATACCACTGAAGTTTCGAAACGTCCCAGAGCCTAAATTGTAGGGAAAATAAAAATTAAAAAATAGCGCACATTATGAGGGGATTGGAGAATCGATCATGGAAACAGAAACAAACAAAAAATTAAAATAATTTGAAGCCGTTTTATCCTCCGAAAAAAAGACAAAGAAAAGTAGCCAAAAATTTCGGAGCTTTTTCCGTTTTTCCGTCAGCCGTCGGCCAAAAATGGTGCAAACGCGCTCTATTGGACTCGAATACAAAAATGCATGGAGACGCGATAGATCTATCGCGTTTCTGTCGGGCACATGGCTATACAGATGAATTTTCCTGTCATTTTATTATTATGCAAACCTGCATTTCAATGCAGGAAAATGCTGGTTTGCATAGGAAGAAAATGGCAGGGAAATTTATCTGAATATGACCATAATGGGGTTATGCACAAAATGCAACAAAAAAACAGTTAAAACGGCAAAAAAAAAACAGCACAAAAACTCGAAAAATGCTCCGAAATAATACCTGAAATTTTGGGAAATAGGGGCAAAAAATACTCCTGGATATGCTCAAAAAATATCAAGACAGAAATATCGATTTTAAAAATTTTCAGAAAAAAAAATCAATTATTTAAAATTGATATTTCAGTCCAAAATTTTGTGGGCAGATTCGGGAACATTTTTCCCTTTTTTTCCCAAAATTTCAGGCCAATCGGAGCATTTTCCGGTTTTCGCGCAGTTTTTTCCATTTTGTGCATAGCCCCAGAATAAATCAAATTTCAACAAATATGTATGACATGGTGAAAACTTTTGGATGAAATGAACTGTAAGATATCTGCTATCCATTTTATTACAAAAAGAAAATACAAAAAATTGAATACAGATATTAAAGTTGCCATTTCAGTTGCAATGCGAAACGTATCAAAAACTTCTTTTTTGGGGGTGAGAAGGGCAGTATACTTGGGAGGATTTGTGGGTGAGAAGAGAATGGATAACAGATTGTGTGTGTGTGTGTGTCCGATAATTTACTGGATCTGAATTCCAGACAGCTCAATGTCTCCTGAGATTTGGAGTCCGGCAATGTCGTGCGGGTCGGCGCGGTGAGCGAACGAGGCGAAGCGTTCTCCGTTGACAAACACTTGGAAGGCGTACTCTTCGTTCTGGATGGCCAAATCGAATCCAACTCCCTTCTCGAATGGGATTTTGCCCTCGCGTTCCTCATTTCCCCACTCGTTGGCGGCCAGCGAGTTGCGGATGACGTGCTGAAATAAAGAGGTCAATTGTCAAACAAGAATGTTTAGTAAGAGCAAAAGTTATGAAAAAAGGAAAAAAAAAGAAAGAAAAGATCAAAACCATGTTTGCACTTTCGTTTCGCACTTACCTTCTCATCGAAACGTGGGTTAAAGTGGAGTGAGATGTCTCCATTCTTGCGGAGAAGGTTCAAATGGAAGCGCTTGGCCTTCTTCTCGACGGTTCCGAACACCAAAAGGGTCTTTCCAACTGGGAGTCCGTTGGCAAGTCCGCTCTCGTATGGGACTGGGTAGTACTTTCCTCCCCAGTGAACGTGGTTCAAGTACAGATCTCCGTCGATTGAGAGATGTGAGATCGAGGAGAGTGGGAGACGGTGCTCGTAGTCCTTGAATTCCTTGTGGTCAACGATAATCTTAAATATGAACAATTTAATTAATTATTTATAAATCCGTGTTGTTTTTCAACCTGGAAGCGATCATCATGAGCACGAACGCGGATGTCGAAGGAGTCTCCCTTCTTGATTGGGTTCGATTTGCGCTCTTCTTTTCCCCACTCTCCATTGGAGAACGAGTTGAGAACAATCTTTCCCTCGTCGAAGCGGATCGAGATGTGCAGTGGAACGTCGTTTCCGGAGAAATCGGCGGTTTTCGAGTGGAGGTTGATGGTGAATCGCTGTGACTCGTCGATGGTCGATCCCTTGACGATGAGGGTCTGTCCTGGCTCGAACTTCTCCTGGAGCACCGAGCGGTATGGCACTGGCTGAAAATACAGTTATTAGTGCTGGAAAGTTTGGACCAAATGACCATATCCGTTTCTTCTATATGCCAATTCAATATGTTCAGTAGGGTGATCATTCGTAATAGTGGTAGGAGGCGTGGGAGAGCTCGCGTGACACTAGCGAACAGAATAAGCTAGCGAGCAAGCAAACTGCTACCCAATCTTTTATCCAATCTGCGCGCCCCTAAACGTCTTAAAGCGAAGCAAAACATCTTCTTTTTTGCCATTTTTCTGTGTTTTTTTTTTCGTATGTGATAGATATTGTTGTCTCTGCTCTTTGAGCAAACATCGTTAGAAACACTGGTCTTGCCTATTGTGATAATGGAAACCGGCACGGACGAAAGAGAGTGGGCGAATAGGATAGGCAGCAGATAACATTGAAATGTGTCACTTTTCGTTCGAATGGTGTTTAGAAGACTGACTCAACGAGAATTTGGAGGATTCATAATCGATTAAAAAAAACTAGATAGATCACTTTCCAAGGGCTCAAATTTCTTACTTAACTTCCATTCAGAGCAGAAAACCCACCTTCTCTTGTTCATACCAGCGGATGATGGCGGGAGTCGTCGACATAATTACAAGTTCAAAAGTAGTAAAATGTGCTGTTTCAGCTAAAGGAGTGAGGACTGTCTAGGACGAGTGCTACACGAGAAACTGACGCTGCGGTAAACAGTTTTAATACAAGCTGACGGTGCGAAAGTTTGGAGAGTGCAGACAGGTTGACAGTCATAACATTTGCAAGTCCCGCCCCCTGTCAACAGGGAATGGAGGAAAGTGCGAGTAGCGAGGCACCGATCGAAAATGTTTCTTTTTGCGTCCACCTGCGTTTCCACAATCTTATGTGCTCTCTGTTCGCGGCGACGTTCCCCAACGTCGTGATTCATCGGTATTAGAAGGGAGTGGTGGAAGAAAAGAACCTTCCGGATCGGAAAGTTGCATCGATCGACTACTACAAAACTGCGTCAAATGAGTGCGCACAATATTGAAAGAAAGAGTGAAAACGCATGAAACCACACTAAATGTTGTTCAATATTTGCCTCGTTAATGTTTACCGCCTTCTCGCCCTTGCCGCGGTCACGGGCAAACCTCAGAGGCGCGAATCGGTGAAATACACTTCAAACTCTTTTGCAATGTTGGAATTGCCACAAAAAATTAATCGATAGAGGGATTTCTATAGGGAAGTGGTTCTCACGGTATGAATCACAAAAAACAAGGAATTCACATTCCATTTTCCAGTCACTTTTGATTTTTTGATTTGTTTTGGTTACATCGGTATGCGAACAATTTCAGAACGGTTCTCTACACAGGTGTCAGGTCTTCCAAATTTCGCCCAACACACCTATCGCACTCGGCTGTGACCACAGTCCAACACGGGGCATTGAGAAAAGGATAAATCATGTTGTATGTCTATTATGGTGGGTCGGCATTCTTCGACCGTGATCCACAATAAAGATTATGAACAAGAATTTAATTTTGGAACTGTAATGCCGCGTCCAAAGTTCAAAAAATTCCTGAAATCAGGAGTTTTTTTGCAGTCCAAAGTTCCCCAAAAAATCCCAGAAATAACAGGCGGTGACTGTTGAAACCGGTGTTACCGTAGTTGCTTCACTGCGAGACCTTCTATCTTTAAACTTGAATTTTCCCAGTTGCTCAATTTTTTCTTTTTTTGCGGGAAAATTCAAGTTCAAACACAGTTTCAACTGTCACCGCCTGTTATTTCTGGGATTTTTTGGGGAACTTTGGACTGCAAAAAACTCCTGATGTCAGGAATTTTTTGAACTTCGGACGCGGCATAACTGATTTTGTGAAAAAGTATAATATAATATTATGGGGTTAAAAATAAAAAAAAGGAAAAAATAGTTTTAAAAAAATTGGGCGAAACTAGGGGAGTCTTCTGATTGACCTGCAAATTTGGGAAATAATGTCAAAAATACTCCCGAATATGATCAGAACATTTTAGACCAAAAATATCGATATTTCGTCCAAAAATTTTCTGAGCATGTCCGGGAGTATTTTTGACATTTTTTCCGAAATTTGCAGATCAATCAGAGGACTCTCCTAGTTTTTTCCCCAATTTTTGACTATTTTTTCCCTTTTTCTAAATAAAAAGAACCCCATTATGCATTTTTTTTTCCCATTCCTCGTTCGACATACATTCCGCATTCAATGGCAAAAAATAGTTTCATATTTCAAATGCCAAAATAGAAAATTCGTCCCACGTTTCATCGCAATTTTAATGTCATTCATTCGACTCCTTGAAACAGGAACGAAACGAAACAAACAAGGGGTCAGAACGTGGTGGGCGAAGGACATTGTTGTCGCGTTTTCACTCGCTCGGAAACTTTTACCGAACGAACGGGGAATTCAACAAGAATGAGAATAAAACCCCAAAGAAACGAATTGAAACACAGAGTAGGGGTGAAAAAAGGTTTAATTAGTGGAGAAGCGCTAATCCTAGAACCTAATTAATGTTTATGTAATAGATTCCGCCTGGAACTATTTACCACACAGCTTAAATCTTCATGGTTACTAGAAGAAAATGTTGTTTTTTTTCGGTGCAGCACATTTTATGTTTATTTTCGGGGTACAGAAAACTATGGCTAGAGGACTTTTCAAAACTGGGACTTTGGCGTGCTATGGACATTGAAAAATAAGCCGACAGCCTCTAATTGACATGCACTCTAACTTCTCCGGCTATTAAGACTAGTCAACAGCATTTTTTTGCCGATAATTTTCAGAAAATTTCAGAAATGTTCCTGTTTATTCCTTGAAATCTTACAGGATTGTTTCTTTGGCACTATTTCGATTTTTCGGTTAAAATTTCTCTTATTAAACGCCATTTTTTGTCTATTTTTGAATTTCTGTTTTGATTTTTCTGAAAACAAATGTACTTTGAATAATGAGCCACAAAATTTTCCAATTCTGTCTTTTTAAGCAGTTTCTGACTGTTTAGGTAAGCTAAATAATCGCCTGTCAGCTATTCTAAAACGATTTTTTGGTCGGTAGACCATCCGCAGAAATCCTTGGACCATCCGCTGGGAGACGCCATTGCCATTTGCGCTGAGGGGGCTTATAAATTCAATGTGAAATGAAATAATTTGGAGACCAAACTGAAAATCGCACAGAGTTGAGTTCAGCAGAGCGCGTTTGACCGTTACATTCTGCATTTATTTTTTTTTGGATATTGCTCTATTTTGTAGCACAGCTTCAGTTTTTTTTTTTTGGAATCTAAATAATTCAAAATTAGGTTTGCAACCTAACAAAAAATAACAATTAATAAGCAACCAATTTTCTAGCACCTTCTTCTCCTTCTACCGACCCATGCAATCGGATCTTTGTGGATTTCAATTAATATTATTATTCTTTCGTAACACTTCTACTGCTCACTATACTCCTGTTGTTGTTTTCGTTTTCAGGTCCGCTGCTGAGTCAACAAACAGACAACCAAACATCGGTGTACTTTGAGAAAAAATTCACCCTACCAATTTCGCCGTTGTTCTTTAACATCTCACACGCCTACTTTCTGAATCACTCCCTTCTCTATATTGCATCATCTCAAGTCGGCGGGCGGTAAAAAGGGTTGAAAAAATATCTGTTGATAAATACAATGTTTCAATTTAATGAGTCATCAGAAGCGCGCATTCATTAATTTCCGTCACCCATTTCCTACTCTTAAATGGTTTATTTTGTTTGTTTTGAAACTTACGTAGGACTTTGGCTCTTCGGCAGACATTATCAGTTCAGGCTTGAAGAATCGAAGCGGTGAAGATTTCTGGAATACGCATAATTTTATCTAGGTGATAATTGATATTTAAACGTGAGAAAAGAAAGAAGAAAGGAAGGCGATAAGGGGACACGGAAAGGGACGAATTGAGACGACAATGGCAATAAACGCGGCAAGGGGTCGAGTGAGTGAGTGAGTGAGCGGGTGAGAGAAAGAAAGGGGGCGAAGCATTTTGTAAATAATCGAAACGAGGAGGAAACAGACACGTAAACAAGTGAGAAATGAGCGTCATTCGGGTGGAAGCGCAGACTCTTTCTAGAAGAAACCATGGTGATAAAATGTGAGAAGGTGATATGCGTTTATGATGAAGTGACAAATCGAGAGTGTAAGTGAAAAGACGCTCCGAATATTTAAGTTTGCATATTCATATTCCTTTTATGGGGTACTGTATGGTTTATGTGCATATGTTTTCGTAGGTGACTCAGAGCTCCGCTATGCATGCACTTTCAAATTTTATGACTTTGACTGAATTACCCCAACAATAGTCTTTTTTGTGATATTGAGTGAAGCCCACCAATTCTATTTGACTGACCGAGGTATAGTCGGCGAATCGAATCCATCATCAACCTCGCTCTACTGCAAAATTCCTGTTAAACCGTGATGCACTTGCAAGATTTGCTCGAATTCTAGTTTTATACTTTTTTTCAACGGAAAATGACACAGCCACGACAAGTTGCAGTTCAAATTTAAATTTTTCGCTTCAAAAATGGGGCACCACACTGTTGAAAATTAAAGTGCCGTTCGCCGAGAATAGCATTGATTGCAAAATAACTCCTCATCGAAACAAACTACATCCGGTTAAAAAAAAAGAAACCCTCCTCGTCAACCAAAATTCAGTAGGATTTCTGATGCGTCTCACTTACTTACTATCAAAGAAACAAAACGACAAAGGCATTATGATCGCAAAGTTCGTAAATCGACACAGATTCAATGCAGAACTTTCGAGAAACGTTGTTAAACCGAAAAATAAAACGGCTAATGGAAAAGAGATGGTTCTCATTTTGTGACCAGGGAACAAGAGAAAGAAAGACAAAAATAAGTTTTTTTTTCGTTTCAATAGGCAGCGTTCTCTCCCACCCTACATGTTTGCTAGCAAGGCATATGGTATCCAGCTGGCTTTAGAAATAAAGAAATGTTGCGTACAACGGGCGACACACCCACAAATTTCGCTTGTTTCATTTTATTTCACTCGCTCTATCCGCCTTTTCACAAAGTTGGTCGCCACACACATAGTGGTTGTATGTCATTGCCAGTTTTGAAACTTTTCAAAGACCAAAAATGCGAATAAGCGAGAGCGAGTGAGTGAATTGAAGCGGGAAATCCGCAAGCCGTTCGTCTCAATTATATGTACGTTTTCACGAAAAGTTCACAGAGTACGAATACTGCGTTCGTTCCGCTTTTTATGATGATGCCGATGGACGGCGAATGCTGTCCAGGTTTACAAAAATAAGTGTGATTGGGGACGAATCGAAACAAAACGAGAGAGATAGAGAAAGAGTAGGACCCTTTCTGAAGTGTTCTTCATTTCTTTTATCGCCGAAGAAACAGTGGGCGGTGCCAAACCATCTCTTCCATCGTCTATTCTGCGCCTCCCAACCCGACATTTCATTTTATTTGCTGACGAATTTGATGACTTATAGTACTAGTACCGGGAAATATCAATATGGAGCAACGGCATTGTTTAACATTTGTTGTACAATTCCTTTCCTTTTTTTTTTGATTTAGTTCAGTAAGTCTTTGATGGAAAACATTTGTTTAGACAAAGTAAAGCTGAATTTTACTTTTTCTGCAGTTCTTAATAAAAACTCCGGGAGAAAAAGAAGAAAAAAAAATAGTAAATAAACAATAAATGACGAGAAAACGAAATGAAGAGAAAAGGGAAAACGGAATTTCGCGAGCAATTTGGTGATAAGGCTAGAAACTGATAACAATCTTCTATTTACGTTACGTTAAGCAACGAGAATTCTTGGGCACAAATCGAAACTTCCACTTTCACTGATCGCCTTTGCGCGCTCAAAAAACATGTTGTTTTCTCAAATTCCCATATTTTCGAATAGTAAAAGTGTGATGAATGCGAAAACAATGGTGGAACGATGAAAAAAAAAAAACAAAGCATTTTACGCGCGGCACTTGCAATTTTTGTTTATTTTTGCCGAAAATGAAGTGAGTCTAGCCTGGGATATCTAAAAGTATAAATGTGTATTTTCGACCCGCCATATCGGTCAAACGCGCTCATTTTGGTTTCCAAATTAAAACGCCAAAAACCGCGAAAAGCTGTCACTCTCACGATAAATTGCGGAAAACGCTAATTTTTGCCTACATTTTGCCACCTTATAGTTCCGGCAGTACCCCAGCAGTTGTTGGGATGATGAAATAACAACAAAAAATTTCAAATCTAAACTTTTAAAGCGTGTCAGCTTTCCGCGGGATTTGGCAATTTTACCGACTATCAGATTTAGTATCGAATGAATTTTTAATTTCTATTTTATGAAATATTAGGTTTTGGGGCCTTTTTTCTTTCTTTGTTTTCAATTTTCCGTTTATTTTGGTGCTACCTCGGAATAGAACTGACGCGTAATAGAACTGAAGCGAAATTGAACTCGCTTTGGAATAGAACTGTAGTGAAATTGAACTGTAGCGAAATAAAACTGTTCGGAATAAAACTGATCGGAATAAAACTGTTTGGGAATAAAACTGTAGCGTTTTGGAACTAAATTAGCAATGGAGCGCGATTGCATTGCTTGCTCATTCAAATATTGGAATTTCTCATGCGCGTGATTTTTTCAACAGTTTTATATTTAAGCTATTCATCAAAAATTGTTTGTTTTGTTGTTTTTTTGAATAAACCTTTATCATTTTTTTTTCTCGGCCCGCCTTGACGGCCAAGCAATGCAATCGCGCTCCATTGCTAATTTAGTTCCAAAACGCTACAGTTTTATTCCGAACAGTTTTATTCCAAAACAGTTTTATTTTGCTACAGTTCTTTACCGAACAGTTCTATTCCGAACGGTTCTATTGCGAATCAAGTTCTATATCGCTGAAGTTCTATTACACTTCAGTTCTATTCCGAGGTAGCACCTTTATTTTATGGTGCATTCGAAGTAGAGAAAACGCGAAAAATATTAAAAGAGGCATTGAAAGTAAAATTGTTTGCGCGCTGTTTTTTCTACATCAAACAACAAAAAAACTGAACATTAAAAAATGGAATTCAAATTATTTATTTCGTGTGCCACTTACTAGGAAGGTACTTTCTGGTACGTTTTGGAAAATTCTGAAAAAAAAATCAGTGTGATACTAGAATTTTCGGTGAATTTTTAAAGTTCTTAAAAATCGGAAAAACGTCTCCTGGAAAGTTTTTATGAGCTATAAAACTATTTCTATACTCCTACATTCCTCCAGGTCCTCTTCGCTACACCAGCCGAAATGTCTACCAACATACAGGTCGCTGGGGAATGTCTAGAATCTCAAAAAAATTTTACCCATCGACATTTTGGCTGGTGTAGTGAAGGAGACCGTGTGAAATGTAGGATTTTCGCATAAAAATGTGCTCAAAATATAGAAAAAGTTTGATGGCTCATAAAAACTTTTCTGGAAACACTTTGCCGATTTTCAAAATCTTAAAAAATTCACCAAAAATTCTAGTATCATCCTGATTTTCATTAAAGAACTTTAGAAAACATACTAGAAATTGGCTTTGAACGACTTTGAACGCCTCTTTTCGTCTTATTTTATTATTCTTTTTTTTTCTACGCCGAATAAAACATTAGAAAAAGGATAAAACAAAAATACAATTTTTAATTTTGCAAGTGCAGCACAGTTTATTGGGCGTTGCGCTGCGGTTGAGGTTGCGCCGTTTGCCATTCGATTGAATGCCAACGTGCACGGCAAAAGGGAGGAAACCAACAAAAAAAAAAGAAAATATTTCGGGTGACCGAGGGGCGTCATTCTCTCTCTCTCTCTGCCACTCTCAGCATACACATACGCACGGACAAACAACAAAAACTTGGACGATAGGTGGAGAGAAGAGAAGTATCGACTAGACCCGTGGATGTTCTCTCTTGCCCTCTCATTTTGAAACGATGATTGATTGGGTGAAAATGAAAACACAGAGAATTCGAAACTTGAGCCAAAAATGTATCGGGTGACGCCTTCTATCGCGCGAGTTGCGAAATCGAGAGTGCCTCTGGAAGCTCTGCTCATCTCAGCTCGTTTAAGATGTTTATCGTAAACGCCTCGGGGAAGGCGGGGTGCGGTTTTCGACCAAGGAAATGTTTTCTTTCCTCTCTCACTTTCTTTTTCTCCTTTTTTTGCGCTGGAAGCAACAACCATGAAGAAATACATATCTTCAAGAAAGACGGCGAGGTTATTTAGATAGCAAAAATTGAAACAGTCTGCTCTCAAGGAAAGGTCGCGTGAAGGACGTCTTCTATCTTCTCAACCTTGCCGATTTAATTGGTTTCGCTTCTTTGCCTCTATTAGATACGCACCGCCCGTCGCGCGCCGCACCGAACACGATAAATTGATGTGATGAGTGGAGGTTGATTAGGAGAAGACGGAGAAGGACGGACGTGAGCGCGGATACGAAATAAATAACGACTTTGCAGAAATTGTGAAGAAAACAGAAAAAATAGAAAAGAAATGACGAGAAGAATTTGAAAAATTCGAATGTGTAAACAAGTGAGAAAGAGTGTTTGTAAATAAGAGACGCAGGCATAGAAAGACAACAACACTCCAAAATTTCGCAATTGCTCTGACTTTATCGTAAATCTACAATGTTTTTTTTTTTTCAGATTTTTGTTTATTTTTTGTTTTTTATTTTTTAGTCTTCGCATAAATCCTCAAAATCAATAAAAAAACGCTTCAAAAATTTTTAAAATTATAATCAAATTCAGATGCTGAAATCCTTAAATGTCAGAACAGCGCTGCAACGAGCGGCTTCTACCCGACAGCTGATCTACGAAGGATATGGAAATCCACCAGAGGCACTTCATTTCCCATCTTGCAATCGTTAAATTGAATAAGTCTTCTAGGCGATTCGACTCCAGACAGTCAACGTTGCGGATAAGCCAGCTGCCGACCAGATACTTGTAAAATGGATTGCTGCTCCGATAAACCCAGCAGATTTGAATCAGATTCAAGGTGTTTACCCAGTGAAACCTACACTTCCAGCTGTTGGAGGCAATGAAGGATTTGGAAAGGTTATTAGTGTGGGATCCAGTGTTAACAATATCAAAGTTGGAGATCATGTGATTCCGAATAAATCAGGACTTGGAACATGGCGAGAACTTGGAATCCACTCAGAAAATGATTTGTTTCCCATTGATAATTCTATCCCTCTAGAGTTTGCGGCAGTGTTTCAAGTAAGTGTGAACAATTCAGACCTCATTAACCTTAAAATCCTTTTCGGTAAATCCACCGACTGCCTACCGTATGCTGAAAGACTTTGTCGATTTGAAAAAGGGCGATATCGTTGTGCAAAACGGAGCGAATTCGGCCGTTGGAAAACAAGTAATTCAAATTTGCCGCATCCTTGGAGTCAAATCAGTTAACGTCGTTAGAAAAAGAGAAAATCTGGATGATCTAGTGAAAGAGCTCAAAGATCTGGGAGCAGACGACGTCATCACCCAAGAAGAGCTCTATAGCCGAAAGAAAAAGTTCCGTGGTGTGAAACTTGCATTGAACTGTGTCGGCGGACGTAGTTCTCTCTTCCTTGCCAGTCTTCTCGACCATGGCGGTTGCATGGTGACTTACGGAGGAATGAGCAAACAGCCAGTGGAATCGCCGACTGGACCACTGATCTTCAAAGACATCTCTCTTCGTGGATTCTGGATGTCTCGTTGGTATGAAGTGCAGACATCGCCACAGAAAAGGCAAGAAATGTACAAGGAGCTCGCTGGATGGATGAAGAGCGGGGAGATGCAGAAACAAGAATTTGTGAGAAATCGATTGGATGATCATGCGAACGCTCTTGAGCAGGCACAGACAAAGTTCGATAAGAAACAGTTGTTTATTCTAGAGTAAGGTACTTTAACTTTTAATTTGTCCCTTTAGTTTTGTAATTTATATATTGTACTTATTGTGTAAATTATCTGTTTAGTTTTCTAGACTAGAGCGAATTATTTCCGTTTGCGGATGTTCGTTATCAGTTGCTAATAAACGTGGTAATATGCAAATTCCCCTTTTTTTTTCAAGTCGAGAGTAGTGTCTCCTATCGTCATGGTTAAACTTTTGCCCGTCCGCATTGCCTGGTCTGCAATGTTGCATGACTGTGTGCTATTACGTATTCCCGAGTACGTGAGATGTCGTAGAATGGGTCTTCGCGCGATCGGTGTTTGGAGACCCTGACAAAACCGGGGAAAACCACGAAACCGGGGAAGACAAAACCAGGGAAGACAAAACCGGGGAAAAAATCGGACAAAACCTGGGAAGAAGCTCCGCCCCCTTTTGCAGCTGCTGCACGATGTTTTGTGCTGGAAGTATTGAAAAAGTGCGCCGCAGACTTGCAACTGGACAAAACCGGGGAAAAGTTGCAAGTCTGCGGCGCACTTTTTCAACACTTCCAGTACAAAACATCGTGCAGCAGCTGCAAAAGGGGGCGGAGCTTCTTCCCAGGTTTTGTCCGATTTTTTCCCCGGTTTTGTCTTCCCTGGTTTTGTCTTCCCCGGTTTCATGGTTTTCCCCGGTTTTGTCAGGGTCTCGGTGTTTGCACACCTGCGGATTTGAATATTTCTTTTCGAATTTTTTCAATTAAAATTTTCAGTTTATTTTTTTGTTTTTTAAACCTTGTATTTTATACTTACGGATTCATTCATGTAAAATAGAACATTATTTTTCCAACTCATGCATGTCGAAAAATGTAAACAATCTACAGTATCCCAAGTACTGTAGATTGTTTACAAGTATACATTCACCGATCGTGGCGAGACCCATTTTACGACATCTCACGTACTCGGGAATACGTAACAGCATAGAAATAAAGACGTATCGCGTTGGCAAATGTGGAATCATAAAAAAAATAATATTTCGTCACGGCAAATTGAAAATATGTACAGAAAATGGGTATGTTTCATTTTCCAATCTATTGTCGGCCCACCAAAATGGTCAAACGCGCTCCGCTGAACTCAATACTACGTGGATTTTATTTTGGTTTCCAAATTGTTTAATTTCACGTGTAAATTCAACGTGAAATGAAATAATTTGGAAACAAAAATGAAATCCACGTAGTATTGAGTTCAGCGAAGCGCGTTTGACCGACGTGGCGGGCCGATAATAGAGAAAAATACGTGAAAATTTTCTTCCATTTTTTTAATAGTTGGAAAAAATAAATAACATTTCACGCGGGAATTTTTATTTTCTAGAGCAACGGGCCGCCCTTTACTAGGGCGGGTCGGGCTGGCAAAAAACGCCTGCAGTGGAAAGCTTAGTCATGGTCAACAAGCGCAAGATCACGGCGTGTTGGGGACTACGTTTCAGAAAAAAAAATTTTAGATCAAATTTTCGAGCGCCAATTCTCGTGTCTCTGTGTCTCCATTTTTGAACACTTTTTTCTAGACTTGGCAGAATGCCACTGTCGAGACACAGACACATGCGAAAAGGCGCGAGTTCCTATACGTAGGGTCTAGCACGCCGTGAAGATCGTCATCCAATGACTACTGCAATCGACAGAATTCAAGAAAATGTTGATAACTGTAGTAAGGGGAGCAGCATCGGAAGCCATGGTAGAGAAAAAGCTGATCTTCACAACTCGATTTTGGACATGAACATGAAAATGAAACGTTTGGAGGAAACGGTTGTCGCACAGCAGAAACGGATAGACGATATGGAAATGGCCCTGATGGATGAAAAGAAGAATCAAGAAGATCCGGAAGAAGTTAATAAAATTGGTGTCCCGGAAGATGGATCGTTGTCGATGTTTGAAAGAAGTTTGGCGGTCATGAACAAGGTAAATCAATTGCTGAAACTCGTAGATGCATTATCGCCTCCGGTAGCTGTTTACCGTCTTGGACTTTAGAAGGAGGATGTAAGGGATAAAAATATTCTGCGTCGCACGTGGTCGGCCGATCTTTCTCCGACTATCTATGTCGCGTGAAGAACTATCGCAATATTATGAAAACCGCCGTAGGAACCTCTCAAACCAATCACCAGCAACAAGCGCAAATGCCACACCGCTCCAACCACGCAAGGGCACGCCAATGGTCACGGACCAAAAAAAAAAAACTAAATTCACCCAGTACTGTTAATTTTTAGTTTCTTACCACAATCTCTTATGGACCTATTCAAAGTACTGTAGAAAAGCGGAAAAAATGACAAGAAATTGGGAGAAAACTCGGAAAATGCTCCGATTGGTCTGAAATTTTAGGAGAAACTGTCAAAAATACTTCCGGACTTTCTCAGAAAATTTTGGACCGAAATATCGATTTTAGAAAATTTTCAGAAAAAAAAATCAATATTCTTTAAAATCGATATTTCGGTCCAAAATTTTCTGAGAAAGTCCGGAAGCATTTTTGACAGTTTCTCCCAAAGTTTCAGACCAATCGGAGCATTTTCCGAGTTTTCTCCCAGTTTTTTGTCATTTTTTCCGTTTTTCTACAGTACTTTGAATAGGTCCATTAAAGTTATTCTTTCTTGTCTAAGCGAAAACGTTCGGTCTCTCATTGCTAACAAATTAGAATTTCAATATATAGTAATCGAGAAGACAAACTTTCGACAGAAAACTTGTACTAAAAATGATTTGGGGCAAGTAGACAAGCCCCTATTTCATTTACGTGAAAAACACTCGCATGCGCGCAAAGAATAAATTCAAATGTTACCACTGCAACACTATTTAAAATACGTGGAAACTTGTTGTTAATCGCACGCTCTTTTCATTCTAATTGGAACCTCTGACGACCGAACGTTATTACTGCGTCGCGAAAATCAGTCAGAGCGCTCGTGCCTTGCGACTGTGGTCTCGCCGCGACCAGCGCGTATACGGTAGTTTGTTTACATTCTTTTTTAAATTGTTGTTCTGCATTGTTTTCGTTTTCTTTTTCGTAAACAAACTACCGTATACGCGCTGGTCGCGGTGAGACCACAACCGCAAGGCACGAGAGCTCTGACTGGTTTTCGCGACGCAGTAATAAGCACAAGCCTTCTTCTTTTGTTTTCTCCTAAATAATTATATTTCTTACGTGTAATCTAACCATATTTCCTGTCTAAATATTTTTTTCTGTATTTTTTACGAATTGCAATTGGCGTATACAAATGAATAAATAAATAAAATACAGGTGTCGGAAAATTTAAATACGCTGTTCAAACATTCAAACGTCAAAAATCGGGCAAATAATTTTGCACTACCCGTTTTGCAGCACTACCTAATTTTGCACTGCCATTTTTTGCCATCTGATTTTGCACTACCCAAAAGTGGGTTGCACTGCCTATTTTTTGGTTTTGCACTACCTATTTTTTTCGTGGAGCATATACTTTCAGAAAAGGTTTTAATTTGTTTTGGTTGCTTTTTTTCTCATTGTTTTGTAGTCTACGCTAGTGATATGCGTTTTCAATAATTAATAAGGCTGGTGAAGCCCAGCGGCAACGCGCGGGAGTCATGTGTGAAACCTCAAACAAGGGCGACCGTAGGAAGCTGGGTAGAAGCCTGCTTTGCGGGTTGGTGGCTGCTGATTTTTTTTAAATTAAAAATCTATGGTTGAACCTAAATAGATAAGCATTTATTGCCAGAATTGGGTTATTCACACACAGGAGGATCAAGACATGCTTCCGCCCTCCGGTCGCATATTTGAAATGTGTCACACATGCTCCCGGCGCGTTGCCGCTGAAATTTCCGAAAAAAAAACCTATACGGATCTGCTTGGCTCCGAAGCATGCATTTTGATTGGTTTTATTGAAAAAAAAACCCGATATCAAAAAAATGCCCTGCAAAAATTAATTGGTAGTGCAAAACCAAAAAATAGGCAGTGCAAAACCACTTTTGGGTAGTGAAAAATCAGATGGCAAAAAACGGTAGTGCAAAATTAGGTAGTGCTGCAACACGGGTAGTGCAAAATTATTGGTAGTGCAAAAAATGGTAGTGCAAAATTATTTGCCAAAAATCGGACAGAAGCGGGGCCTAATTTTCATTTCCACGTCACTGCATAGCAGGCTATTATCGGCCCGCCACGTCGGTCAAACGCGCTCCGCTGAACTCAATACTACGTGGATTTCATTTTGGTTTCCAAATAATTTTATTTCACGTTGAATTTACACGTGAAATGAAAAAATTTGGAAAACAAAATAAAATCCACGTAGTATTGAGTTCAGCGGAGCGCGTTTGATCATTTTGGCGGGCCGACAATAGAAATATGAAATTACACACTAAAGTTCTGAGATGTGTGGAAGACAAATTTTGAGTTCCGGAAGACGGAAGAAGGTGTATTTTTTTCGGAAGACGGACTTTCGTTCGTCTCTGCTGAAAGTTTTTGCATTTCGATGCCATACACGACCTGATTGTGAGACGAGAGTAAAATCTACCCTAGTCACCTCAACGTTAAATTTCAAACATTTGACTCAACAGAGCTAGGATCCATGAAACAGGAAAAATCATTTTCCTGAAAATGGTCTCGCATGCTTCTCTGCGTCTCTCACCACCATCATACAAAATTCATAAAATTCGAAATTTAGTTTTCCTCAAAACGGTTTACCTACCGTTTAACCGTTTATCCGTGAGAGCATACTTTAGACGGACAGAAATCGAATAGGTAGTGAAAACCTTGAAACACGGAATTGGCAAAAATGCAAGTCCAGATTACTGTGGACATCAACTACATCAAGATCAGTGTGTCTTATCGAAAAATTTTTTTTCGATAAATGCCCTTTTCGATAAATTATCGAAAATTTATCGAAAAAATTTATCGAAAAATTTATCGAAAATTTTTCGATAATTTATCGAATTTATCGAAAAATTTTCGATAAATTTATCGAAAAAGGGGTTTTCGATAAAAAATTTTAATTACCTAAAAACAATTATTTTTTTGTTTCTTTCGTTAATTTCAAACAGTGTGAATGGAAAATATGATTATTTATTAACAATTCTCATTTATATGAGCTACATGCGATTTGCCAAGCGTTTTTATTGCCCATCGTAAATCAATCTGAATAACGCTCGGTTTGTATTTCCCATCTCGCTCATTTACAGTTGTTATTAATAGTGTACAGTTTTTCTTATTTATTTGGAATTTATTGTTTTCAATCGACTTGCGACATGAGAACGCGAGACGCCGCCCACTTTTTTGTGCCCGACCACGCGAACACAGTGATATTTGAAGAGACGTAGACAGAACGGTGAATGCACACTTGCGTTTTCATGTCGCAAGTCGGTTGAAAACACAATATTCGTTTTAATAATGTTTCGTGATATACCGTATATTTGTATTTAACAGTCAGTTTTCAGAAAATGGTGCCACCACCTTTAAAAAAAAACCAATGCTGCTCAAACCGAGATCTTTTATTTGGCTGATATTTAATGGCTTATTTTAATATTTCAGAAGAAAGTCAGATGAGCAGTCAGACTTTTCAGAGAATACCGATGATTCTGAGGAAGAAGACAGCGTGGTACTTGAAGATGAAGACGTTTCCAGAATTTTCCCAGCGGATGAAGATTCAGAAGAAGAATATGACGAAGATGTAAATGAAGTTATTACTGCGTCGCGAAAACCTGTCAGAGCAGAGCGCGCGACGCTGCTGTGGCAAGGTGCGCGACGCTGCTGTGACTCTGCTGTGACTCGGCTGTGACCACCACTTTTCGCGGCGAGACCACAGCGCTCCGCTCTGACTGCTTTTCGCGACGCAGTAATAGTCAAAGAGACGTGGCAATCGTGGGAGAAGAAATTGTATCAGAAGAGTACTAAATAATGTTGTCTATAGACTATAGCCTATCTACAAGCTATATCTCTCTTTCTCCTCCAGAAGATAATCGAAGCTTTGTTTCTCTATCAATAAATGAGCTTCTTAATTAAGTTTCTCTGCAAGTCCGTGAAGGAAAGTACGTCGGGCGCATTTGCTGACACCCGTCTCATCCCTCTGTGTACACTTTAGCAACACAAAAACTCGAGTATGTCTAGGTAGCTTAGCGTCTTCTCGCATGCGGCACTACACGGAATAAAACTGCCTTAAATAGAGCTGTAAGGGGAAAAATTGCGCAAAATAGAACTAATTATCTATCATTTGCGCTATTCTATAGGTATATTTGTAGCATTTTTATTTCGTTATAGTTCCTATACCGTTGAAATTTTATTCCGAACAGTTATATTTCACAATAGCACCGTTAAAAAAGCAATTCACTTATTAAATTTGCTGCATTGAAAAATGTACGTTTTATCGAAAAATTTATCGAAAAATTTTCGATAAAATTTCGATAAATTTATCGAAAATTTTTCGATAAATTTTCGATAAAAAATTTCAATAAATTTATCGATAAATTTATCGAAACTTTATCGAAAAGACACACTGATCAAGATGTTATATTTCAAACTTTCCTGGAAGTTATATTTAACTTTTTCTGACCATGTTAAAGTTCTTTTTCTATTTTCCACTGTTCAACATTATCCAAATAGTTCCGCTTTCCTGCCAAGTGTCTGGGACTGGCCGGTCGGCCTTAAACATTCGAGATGTGCGCGATGTGCTCTGCTCTGCGCTTCCACCCGCTCCGCCACTCTTTCGAGCACTTCACGCATCTTCACCTTTTGGCTCTCGTGTGCGAAAAAGTGGGCTCAGAGCCACTATCTCCTCCATCAACGCTGATTAGTTTACTGTCCACATGGCACATCGATCTGCTCCGTTTATCAGTAATGGTAATCTTTTTTGTTAAAAAAAAGGAAGGAGGAAGGGTTACGGTATATTTTAGTTTTTCTAGACGTTTAAACACTTTATTCTGGAGAAAGTGGCTTTGTTTTAATGGTGCATATTAGTCTTTTCGGAAACCCCAAAAAATCTGTTTGCACCTGAAATAGTTAATTTTTATATTGTCGGCCCGCCAAAATGGTCAAACGCGCTCCGCTGAACTCAACGCTCTGCAATTTTCATTTTGGTCTCCAAATTATTTCATGTCACGTACAAATTCAACGTGAAATGAAATAATTTGGGAACCAAAATGAAAATTGCATAGCGTTGAGTTCAGCGGAGCGCGTTTGACCATTTTCGCGGGCCGACAATATTAAAAATGTGTCATGCCATTGTGTTTTCTAGGGTGACCAACTCTTTTTTGCACTGGTGACAGATATCCAATTTTAAGCACTCAAATAGTTTACTCATTTTAAGAACAATACTAGCACGACAACTAGCCATATTTAAGACGAAAAATGCACTTTTCCGGAATTGCGGAGGCATGTTTTGGCGATTGGTAGGTTGGGGCTGGGAGGTGGGGAGCCTCCCCACCTCCCCATTGCCAAACCTAGTGATTTCAATCCAGTTGCAACCTCAAAGCGTGGGCTCCGGGACATTTCGCAGCCAACCTCCTTATATACACACTCTCTCGTTTCTCTGACCATGCTTGTTTATCAATAACATGTTTACCAATTGTGTAGTCGACCGCTGAGAGAGAAGTGATATTCGTGTAATTGTGTTTACCGGCTGCGAAACGTCTCAGCTGCGAAATGTCCGGCTGCGAAATGTCTCGGCTGCGAAACGTCCGGCTGCGAAATGTCCCGGAGCCAAAGCGTGAAACTCCGCCCATTCTTGAACATTAAATTTTAGGGAATTTTGAATTTTGGCGTGAAAAAATTGGGCGGAGAATACTTGGAAAATTCGAGTTAAATGCGAAATATTATGGATTCGTGCCGTAGCGAGGCAGCTTATCAAGTTATGCGTCAGCAAAATTTTGGGTCTCACCACGATTCAGCTCTTGGCGGCGTGAGAGGAAACAATTTTTGCAAATATATTTCATTTTGCTGGCGCACAACTTGCAGCAACGTGTCTCTACGTCACGAATCCATAATACTTATGGTCGAAAAAAAAAATGGCATCTTACAGTAACCCGAAAATATGCCATGGTCACTTCAGTTCACTCCCAAAAAAAAATTTTTTTTTTACTTTTTCTTGAAATGTTTGTGATTCTTAAAATTCCTTACATTTTAGAATATGTTGCCTGCGAAAATGGTCCGAAATGAGCATTTTCCTCGAAATTATAGATCAGGAATCGCGCCCTTTAGGATCGGAGAGGGTTATTACTCCAGAGATTACCCCAGAGCCCTCTCCCCAGCTGATTGAAGACAGGAATTTAAATTTCTTCAATCCCCATCGTCGCAATATTTCCAATTCCACAATATTAAAATATTAAATATGTACAAAAATATCTTCCTCCCTCCTTCCCCATCGCCACGTCACAACCAATATTCCAGACAGCGCAGGAAACAAGTCTCGAATGTTCTGCGTCTCGTACGCCTCGTCGGCAAACACACCGACAATCCATGAGCAGCAGGTTCGGTGATATCCCCTCCCGATCCGCTCATTCTTTTCTATTTACAGGAAGAAATTTACTCGTCACTGAAAAAAGTTCGCACTGCCGACGACTTGACCTCTTCTAGCCAGCTGTCTCTTGATAAGCATGTCACTATGATTCCATTGGGGTAAGTGGAGCTGGCGCGGTCGATTTGTTATGGGTATTCTAGGATTCGGAGTTCAGGCAATCAACTTTCTAAAACCTCCCAGGTTCTGTTTTCTAGGGGGAAAAAGTCGCTGAAAATATTCCATTAAATTCACTATACTTTAAAAAAAATTAACGAATACCTTATTTAATCTAATAGCCGGGCATGTCGTTCTATTGTTCACTTTTCTGTTCAATTCCGGT
The DNA here is from genome assembly GCA_963572235.1 of Caenorhabditis japonica. Classification (NCBI taxonomy): domain Eukaryota; kingdom Metazoa; phylum Nematoda; class Chromadorea; order Rhabditida; family Rhabditidae; genus Caenorhabditis; species Caenorhabditis japonica. The sequence continues at coordinate 14,944,898 of OY754343.1, read as the reverse complement.
TGATTAGAGTCTGGCGCATTAAAATTCGGCGGTCGTGTTTGTCCGAGTTTGGCGCACCAGTCTCTAATTACCTCATATTTAAACTGAATAGAACGGCATGTAGGTTAGAGAAAATACGGTAAACTTTGAGAGATGGGAATATGGCAATATGATCTCTTGAAAAGAATTAAACCTACGACTGTGTGGTCCGAAATTCACCGCTGGATTTCCTTCCGGTCGGCAGATTTTGTTTTAGAAATGTATTTAGCATATTTGAAATACCACATCCACGTCAATAAAAGCCTTATTGGCACCGTCCTTAGCAGGTTCTAAACAAAGGTGCTGCGAATACTGCGTATTTCAATAAGCAAGGCCGTCTTGTCCACCATGATTAATTTATAACCCAACTTTCTTTTTCAGAAGCCCTCGCGAGCCTTCCGTCAACTCAAACGGAACAATGATCAGGGTCACTACCGGTCTCCCGAAAAAGATTGAAATTGCTCCACGAAATGAACCAATGCAGAAGCTGATACCGCACATGCGTCCCGAGCACACCTCGATTTCCCAAAACGTGGATATCCAGGAGCCGAAGAAAGGTTTGACTGAAAAAAAACAAATCAATCCATCTGCTCCCGCTGTCACTCCTTGCATTCTTCGTTTCCTCCGACCGGTAATCAGGTTGAAGGAAATGAAGAAGAAGAAAATGAAGAAGCATATGTTGAGTCAATAGAGAAAGTACAAACACGCCGAGTCTCAAAAGTGAAAGAGCACAAGAATGAGCAACTTTGCCGACGCGTCTTGTTCTTTTTCCTTCGAGACACTGCGCATTTGGTCATTTGCTTTGATCTCAACAAATAATACATTGATTGCGCCATTTTTGACAGTTTCACGCCTCCTTTTTCGGGCTTTGGACATTTGAACTGGCTTCAGCGATATATACATTTGAATTCCTAGACAAGCGTTATCTCGATTTAATATTTTTTTGTTTTTGGCAATAGTGGCTGTTATGGACTATTTTTTCGTTTTTTTTATTTGAAAAACTGCTTTAAAATTATAGAAAGTAAGAAAGTTTGGAGACCAAATCGAAAATAGCATATTTAGCGTTGAGTTCAGCGGAGCGTGTTGGACCATTTTGGCGGGCCGACAATACTCTAAACATTTTCCCTTATATGTCATTTTGTCTGGGTTTTCCTTGTTTTTCAAAACTGGGTGATATTTGGGCTACTGTAGATCGCTATAGATCGTCACTATCGCTATATTTTTTCGTTAATACGCTCTGCATTCCGAATCAGTTTAAGTATTTGTTTTTCGTACTTTTTTTCTGGTGTACTCGCTTCTAGAACTTCTACAAAATAAAAATGTGCGGTTTAGAACTAAATTTTCCTGAGCCGGTTATTTTATTACTGTCTTTCCAATCATTTCAAATATGAAAGACAGAAAACGCATAGTCTATTTTGTAGCAGTTCTAAACCGCACAGTTCTGAAATCGAACACCCCCAAATTATTAACAATCAAAGAGGTCGGAGCTTGTGAAAATACTGTAGACAAAGATGGTCCACAAATACCGAGTTACTCATATACTATTATTATGGATTCGTGACGTAGCGACACATTGCTGCAAGTTGTGCGCCAGCAAAATGAAAAAAATTTGCAAATAATTATTTCCTTTCTCGCTGCCAAGAGCTGAATCGTGGCGAGACGCACGGTGTCCAGGATTTGAAAAGTGCGCGGAGCCGATCAAACGCGCTCCACTGGATTTTTCGCGCGAAATTCAAATTTTGAGGCATTTTTTATGTTTTTTCGGGAAAAAAAGCATAAATTCTTAATTTTTTCCCAAATGTGCTCCGACTAAATTATAGCTGAGGTCTTTAGAAATTTTTTAAGTTTAAGAACGTCGAATTTGATTCAGCCACCATTTCGGAATAATCGTTTTTAGCATTGCGGAGCTAAAAAAGTAATTTTTTATTGGTTTTGCAGGATAAATCCTTACGAAAATCGAAGTTTGGGCAATTATATGGTATTAAAAGATACATTACATGCATTTTACAAAGCAAATCAGGTTTTACTGAAAAAAAAAATAACATTTTGTCGGCCCGCCAAAATGGTCAAACGAGCTCCGCTGAACTCAACGCTATGCGATTTTCATTTCGGTCTCCAAATTATTTAATTTCACGTATAAATTCAACGTGAAATTGAATAATTTAGAGACCAAAATGAAAATCGACTAGCGTTGAGTTCAGCGGAGCGCGTTTGACCGTTTTGGCGGACCGACAATACGCTAAACATTTTCCCTTATGTCATTTTGGATTGTCGAAACGGCAAAACTTGAATTGTCGAAAATATGAACCGGCGACCTAACCCAAAAGCCACAATTTACACAGTGATTTAGAATTTAGGAATAAATAAACAATGCGAGAATCGAAAAATGCGCAAGCACCGAAAGTGCGCCAAGCTAATTTGCTAGCGCGCCAGCAAATTAGGCTCCGCCCACACGCTGTCTCGCTACGTCACGAGTCCATAATATTAGAAAGGGACAATAATATTCAAAGAACATTTTTGAAAATTGGTATAAAGAAGGGAGTGCCTGAGCAGCGAAAATAAAAATCTCGATCAAAACTTTAAAATACATAAAATCTACTTTTAAGAATTCGAGGGTTGGTCGGGCCGCGCAATGGAAGGAAGAGTGTCAGGTCGAGTCGGCAGCAATATCCGCGGATATTGGGAGCGTAACATTCAAATTGAGCAAAGACAGAGAGCTGAGGAAGAAAGAAGGCAGAGACCGAAAAGTTATGGATTTCCAAAGTGGAGATCCACAGATGCACTCTCTGCATCTCTAGTAGCTTCTAATAGCATCCAGGTGACACTCTCTTTCTAAATGTTTATGTTACGACGAGAGTCGTAGAAAGAATAAATATAACGTGAACCACCACGTTACAATACCTTTTAGTACCACGTGTACTGCCACGTGGCAACCTAATTTATTGTTTATAAATAGCCGTTTGGTTTCTTAATAAAGGATCAGTATTCGCGTAACCGTTCAGCCGTAACAACTGGCGATCAGGTTTTTCGAAATGGACTCGAATGCGATGAAGCTCTTCCTAGCCCAACAAAAAGAGGCGCAGCAGGCACAACAAAAAGAAGCTCAACAGGCCCAGGAGCAGCAATTCAACTTTTTCAAAGAGCAACAGGAACAACTTCTGCGAACGATGCTCGCGGCCCTCACCACCCAAAAGGATCCAACCGGGATCATAAACTCGCTCAACAATCGGATCCCCACCTTCACCTATGCACCGGAGGATGGAGAAACCTTCGACAAGTGGTTTGGAAGGCACGAGAACACCATCAAGCTGGACGGAGCCGATCTCGATGATTCGGCTAAGGCACGATTCATATTGACCAAGTTGGACAAGAAAGAAGCGGAGCAGTTTCGGAACCACGTTCTTCCCAAAACGCCCGCTGAGGTCAACTTTGAGGATACGATCCAGATGCTGAAGAAGTTGTTCAACGAGACGAAGTCACTAACTCGTCTTCGATACGAGCTGCTTTCAGTTAAGTTTAACGGTTACGATAGAAAACAATACACTGGTCTAGTTAAAAGTCGTTTTAGCGCTGCTCAATGGACGAAAATGACGGAGGATCAAGCGCAATGCCTCCTATGGATCATTGGCCTTCAATCAAATGAACATTTGGATCTGAGACTGCGTGCACTTCGAGAGTTGGAACTCAACCCCAGCATCACGTTGTCGGAATTGGCCGATCGTTTGGATCAAGTCATTGCTCTTCGCAACGATGCAGACTTCATTGGAGGACCACCAACAGCCGTTCACGCCGTCAACAAACATGCAAAACGACAACAACGCTACGACAAAGGACGTCGTCATGAGTCAACAAAGGCACCAACAGCAACGGTTCCATCACAATCAACATCATCTTCTACACCATCAACGCCATCATCTTCAACCACCTCATCATCACATCCATGTTCAAAATGTTGCCGCATACATGGGCGTCAAAAATGTAGAGTTTCGAAGTATACTGTTTGCAGAAATTGCAACAAGGCAGGGCATCTGGCCAGGGCATGTCGACAGAAAAAGACGCACGTATCCAATGCCATCTTTATTGCTCACACTTCCGCTGCAAAACACAATCGCATCTACACTACCGTGCACATCAATGGAAAGCCGATCAAAATGCAGCTGGACACCGGAGCCGAGGCCACACTGCTCAATGTCAAGGATTGGGAACGTTTGAACAAGCCGAAATTGTCACCGTCATCCGCCAACCTTCGCACTACAACCAATGCTCAAATCAAAGTCAGAGGACAACTCAACTGCAAGTTCGTTCTCAATGGTCATCATGGGTCGGGACGCTGCCTCGTCACCGACACTGTTTCTCTTCTCGGAATGGACTGGATTGCGCAAGACAACCATCTCTATCAGCTTCTGCAAGGGAGGGGACGGTACTCCAAAGCTCGAGCTGTTGCACACACAGAACCAAAGGATCGACATCCTGCTCATGCTGCAATTCAGAAAGTTCCGCGATCAATCGGACAGGGCCTGCCACAGACCACTCGCACTCCGTCGTCAACCCCGTCATCATCGTGGAGAAACAAGACGATCAACAACTGCTCGGGGAGATGTTACGACGAGAGTCGTAGAAAGAATAAATATAACGTGAACCACCACGTTACAATACCTTTTAGTACCACGTGTACTGCCACGTGGCAACCTAATTTATTGTTTATAAATAGCCGTTTGGTTTCTTAATAAAGGATCAGTATTCGCGTAACCGTTCAGCCGTAACAGTTTAATTGTTATTCTGTTAAATTTCATTTCTAGATCCCACTGGACAGTCGAATTCCGGAAGAACGTCTTCGTAAAATGGAAGAAACTGAGCGGGAAGCTATCGAGGTGAAAAAGGAAATCCACGAAGAAGCAGATATGACAGCCGGAAGTAGCAAACTCTCAAAAGGAAAATCTATGGATTCTCTAAACATGCAAGTAGACTATCGACCGTGGTATGACTCTGAAAAGATCAAATCGGCAGTGTCTCGTGAGTCGATTGCCAACATTGCCACGTCCCGGGAGTTCTTCGAAACGGCGTCCACCCGAGATTGGAGATCCGGAGCAAACAGTCGTCGTGACTCAATGTGCTCGGTGAACATTGCTCCACTGCTTCCACCGAAATCCGATGCGACACACCTTCGTCAGGCAGTTGTGAATCAGTCGAATGGTAGATCGAATGGATACGGTCATCATTATTCGTCAGCAGAGCCTCAAAATGTAAACGTGCTGACTATTTCTAGTGGATACGACGGAAATCATCAAAATACGCAGAAACCACTGCACCATTCACACCAACCGCCACAACATCCACCAACTTCAATTAATCGACTTCTTCAGCAAGGTATGATATTTGTGCAACCTGATCAAAAAATGTAACTTTCAGACTCTCCACAAACTGTTGATCCAATTGAGCAGCAAGAAGTGCTCCTGATGCTTTATCTGAAACAAAACATGGATATTGTGCAAGATCTTGGCATCCACATTCCAAACGATTTGCTCGCAGAGATGGACGATCTTCAGATGCTGCCAGTCGAGTTGAGAATTTGTGATGAGGAGCCGCATAGGGTGAGATTTATGGTTGTGCATTTGTTTGTGTGGCCACGGATATCTCAAGAGATCCTAGACCGTATTGACGAACGTTTGGAAAATGAAAATAAGTATTGTCGGCCCGCCAAAATGGTCAAACGCGCTTCTCTGAACTCAACGCTATGCGATATTCATTTTGGTGTCCAAATTAATTCATTTCTCGTTGAATTTGCACGTGAACTGAAATAATTTGGAGACCAAAATGAAAATCGCATAGCGTTGAGTTCAGAGGAGCGCGTTTGACCATTTTGGCGGGCCGACAATAGTTATGGACCTATTCAAGAGAGAAAAAAAAAGAAAAAAAAGAAGTTTTTTCCGATGCAGGAACGGCAAAAAAAGAAAAAAAAGGAGGAGAAAAATCAATTTCCTTCCTTTTTTCTCTTCCTTTTTTTTCTTTTTTTGCCGTTCCTGAATCGGAAAAAACCTCTTTTTTTTCCTTTTTTCTCTCTCTTGAATAGGTTCATTAAAGGCGCATCGGTATATTTGAATGGGTCTCGCCACGTATGACTACTTTATCATCGGCAGAAAATGAATTTTTCTCTTCCTTTTTTTTCTTTTTTTGCCGTTCCTGCATCAGAAAAAACTTCTTTTTTTTCTTTTTTTTTCTCTCTTGAATAGGTCCATTAATGGTTTTCCGAACGGAAAATAAAATTTTCGTCATTCCTAGAAACATCCAGGAGCCGTATATAGTTCAATTAAGTCCGTAACTATTCCTAAATTTTAATTGACTGTCCGAAAAATCTGTATTTACCAATTATTTAAAAAATGAGGCCAACTTTTCGGGAACCGCAACTTCTTAAGAAGGAAGTGTGGATGTGTTTGCGTTGATGGATTCATTTACGAACATCACATTATTTAAAATCGCTGATTTTTTATCAACTTGAAATATTTAAAAATAAATCCAAAAGAAGTGCACGAGGTGTGGGCTCTGGTCTAGAAAACCGGCGGCCGGCATGTCATTTGTTTCGTTTTTCTTGCTAATTCCTTCAATTTTTCCCTACTTGTTTAAATAAACGATTTATTGTGTTTTCAATGGAGTTGCAGCATGAGAACGAGAGATAAAAAGTCATGTTTTCTCTGCTTCTATTCGAATCGAACTGTTTGCGTGGTCGCGCGAAAAAAAGTGGGCGGAGTCACGCGTTCTCATGTCGCAAGTCGATTGAAAACACAATACTTACCGTCCGAAAACTTTCCAGGTTATAAAAGAAATACGGACTTTGTTATTCTCAGTACGGAGCGCTGCAAACGCGCTCCCTTCGCACAGTGGTGGACGCGGCCACGTGGGCGACGATAGAGTGCAGAAAACTGAGAGACCGTGGCCGATGTTTTTCCCTGATTTCTCTAAACCTCACTCCAAATGCATGTGAAATTCTTTGTTCGATTGGAGCGAGTTTTCAGCGTTTTATACCGAGTATAGTTAAAGAGAAAATCTGTTGAGAAAAAATTACCGGCCGCCCCTGGTTTCCTAGGCCAGCGGCAACGCCTCATGTATTTCTTTTGGATGTCTTCTTTTTTCGAAAATATTTAAAGCTGAAAAAAATTGAGAAACTAAATTTTCGTGCGATTTTAACACGATCTTCATATCTAAAATCCCCCGCCTGAAATTAAATACATTTAAGTTGGCACTTCTGTTAAATTGGGATTTGTTTTACTTTATTTTCTAAAGCGGTTACGGTAGCACAAATTTTTCCTACCTAAATATTGGGTTTTGAATCGACTTGCGACATGAGAACGCGAAAATCCGCCCACATATTTGTGCGCGACCACGCGAACACAGTGATATTTGAAGAGACGCAGACAGAACGGTGAATGCAGACTTGCGTTTTCATGTCGTATTGTGAAAAAAAATTGCAACGCGGTGTTTGCGTACTTTTGAAATTCAAACGGCAATGAAAGAAATAACATGGGAAATGAAGAGATTTTTTCCCATTTTCATTTGAATTTGAAAAGTACGCAAACACCGCGTTGCAATTTTTTTTCACAATACGACATGAAAACGCAATAGTAGGATATTACCGTAGCAGACAAAACTAATGTGTTTCAAGATAACAAGTTCTGAGGCCGTATTCATGAACGTTTACCGTACGGTAAATGATTTTTCTCGACAGAAATCTAAAATTTTGGAATGCTTAAGGGGTTCATGGAACTATAAACGACCCGTGAATCGTTTCAGGAATAACAAAACTAATATTTTCGGTCAATATTTACATCCATTTACTTTTTCATTTACCGTACGGTAAATGTTCATGAATACGGCCTCTGAAATTCCCTTCTATCAAGCGATCTACTTGCAGATGTTCAGCCCAGTGATGAAAAATGGCCGTTACCAGCGAAAACCGCAAGTGTCCAACATGCCACCAAATCGTCAAATGATGGCACAAAAGTATGTGGGCAGAAAAGAGATTCCGCGAAGCCGGCAGAACAGTGAGATGAGCGACATGTCCTCGTATCAGCACTCTTCTTATGGAGGATATCACTAATCTTTTTTGAGCCATTATAATTACTTATTATTTCAATACCCACTAAAATGAGTATTTATTTATTGGGCGACTAGCAGTAAACGATAAATTTCGAAGTAACCAAAAAAAACGAACAATTTAGAAGAAACCGTTGAGCCCAGTGATGGCTCTTCCAAGAACGAGAGCATGCACATCGTGAGTTCCCTCATAAGTGTTGACAGTCTCCAGATTGACCATGTGCCTCATAATATGATACTCGTCGACAATTCCATTTCCTCCCAACATGTCTCTTGCCTTTCGTGCAATCTCCAGCGCTTTTCCACACGAGTTTCTCTTGATGATAGAGATCTGCTCGGCCTGCAATTTTCCCTCGTCTTTGAGTCGGGACACACGGAGACATCCTTGTAGTCCTAGACTGATTTCTGTGAGCATATCAGCCATTTTCAGTTGCATCAACTGATTTTGAGCGAGTGGACGACCGAATTGTTGGCGTTCGAGGGTGTATTGGCGGGCGAGGTGGAAGCATTCCTCGGCTGCTCCAAGAGCTCCCCATGCGATTCCGAGGCGAGCATTGTTGAGACATCCAAATGGTCCTTGAAGGCCTTCCGCGTTTGGCAATAGATTTTCTTCTGGAACTGGCACATCATCCATTGCGATCTGGCCGGTGATAGAGGCGCGAAGAGAGAGTTTTCCTTCAATCTTTGGCGTCGTCAAGCCTTTCATTCCTCTCTCCAGGATGAATCCCTTGATTTTGTTTCCATGCCGGGCACTTCTGGCCCACACAACAAGAACATCAGCGACTGGACTGTTCGAGATCCACGTCTTTGTTCCGCTCAATTTGTATGTCTTTGTTGTTTCGTCCCAGCTGAAAAAAAAACAGTCATTTAACTAGAACTTAAATGAATTGATTTCAGAACTCTTATGCCGCGACGCGAGACCTTCTATGTTCAAACTAGAATTTTCCCACAGTTGCTCAATTTTTCCTTTTATACGGGAACATTCAACTTTAAACATAGAAGGTCTCGCAACGAAGCAACTACGATCGCGCCGGTTTCAACTGTGACCGCCTGTTTTTTCTGGGAATTTTTTCGCGACTTTGGACTGCAAAAAACTCCTGATTTCAGGAATTTTTCAAACTTTGGGCGCGGCATTACAAACCGGGGAACATGCCCCACCCCTTTGCTTATTTTTGCTTTAGAAAATTCAAACACTCACACGAGTAGACTCAGAACATCCGAAATGAATGTGACCGAAATCAATTCTAAAATTGGATTACGGTAACCCTCATTTCGACTGTGTCCGATCGTGCCGAATTTACTCGTGAAAGAGTTTAAAGTTTTCAGGTCAAAAATATCGTTATCTGAGACAAGAGTATTATCAAAAAATTAAATAATTATGAAAAAATGACAGATCTATTGGGAAAAAATTGCGACTTGGTGTTTGCGTACTTTTGAAAATTCAGACGAAAATGAACAATTTCTCTTCATTTGCTATTCTATTACTCTCGTCTCAGCAGCTGCTCAGAAACTTTGAAAATAACCAATTTTGCCACGAAATATCTCGGAGCGCACGGTGTCCAGGATTTGAAGCGGGCGGAGCCGAGCAAACACGCTCCACTGGATTTTTCGCGCGAAATTCAAATTTTGAGGCTTTTTTAAATTTTTTTCGAGAAAAAAAGCATAAATTCTTCATTTTTTCCCAAATGTGTTCCAACGGAATTATATAGTCGGCGAATACATCATCAACCTCGCTCAACTGCAAAATTCCTGTAAAACAGTGTTGCATTTGCAAGATTAACTCGAATTATAGTGTTTATACTTCTTTTCGACGGAAAATGACGTATCCACGACGAGTTGCAGGTAAAATTTTGTTTTTCGCTTCAAAGCAGGCGCACTGCACTGTTGATGGAAAAGTGCCGTAGAGCGAGGCTGATGATGCATTCGCCGAGTATAGCTGAGGTCTTTAGAAATTTTTTAAGCATAAGAACGTCATTGCGGACCTAAAAAAGTGAGTTATTGGTGTTTTTGCAGGATAAAACTTTATGAAAATCGAAGTTAGGGCAATTTTATGGTATTAAAATATAAAATTCTTATATAGAAAATTTTAGATTAGTCTGTGTGTTTGTTTGTGTGTCTCACACACGAGTTTGCAGTTGACAAAACTCGATCGCACGACCTTTTGATTAACGTTCAAACGTGCTAACCACTATACCACAAGGGTCGCGGGAACTTAAGAGAAATAGGGAAAAGAAATGATTGCCATTTCTATTAAATAAAAAAACAAACAAAAATCAGTAAAAATAAATATTTGACGATGGCGACTTAGTCGCCACCAGTGATGCACGGAAATGGAAATTGGAAAATGCGGAAAGCGGAAACGGAAACGGAAAAAATAAAAAATTTCCGCGGAAAACGGAAACGGAAGCGGAAAATTTTTCGGTTTTCCGCGGAAGACGGAAACGGAAACGGAAATAGGGGTTTCTAAAAATTTTGCAATACAAATCACTATATTTTTTGGAAATGTTGAAAAAATTATGTTTGAATACAGATTCTATTAAAAAACATAATCCTTATTTAAAACACAACAATGAGCAAAAAACTTGTACGGTAATTTACCAGTATAACCTCTTTCCCATACGATTAAAATCCCCCTGGGAAAGTATAGAACAGGTCCCTTTCATTGTTTTCCTTCCAGCTTTTTCAATTCACATACCACAACAGTCCCCATCATACCAGAATAGTCTTCTTTCATCATACCAAAATAGTCTCCCATAATATCAATATAGTTCCCCCATCATATAAATATATTTCATTGTCGTTCGGGGGACTTTACCGTGTTTTCCTTGGAAGTGTTTCATTGATATTTCATAGGAGTCTTATTATAATTATTCCACTTGTACTTTCAAGTGTAAAAATGAGGATTCTATTCCAAAAACAAGCAAATATTTCCCTTTATGACGGTTAAAAAAATTTTCCGCAAGTTGCGGAAAATAGCCGAAAATTACGGAAGCGGAAACGGAAACGGAAATATATGTTTTTATTTGCGGAATACGGAAGCGGAAACGGAAGGGGCTAAAAAGGCGGAAACGGAAGCGGAAACGGAATTTCCGTGCATCACTGGTCGCCACAAGCTGCAGGCTTGTTAAAATATAAAATACATACATTTTACAAAGAAAAACAGGTTTTACTGAAAGAAAAATCATAAAATCAATAAAAAAATGCGAGAGTCGAAAAATGCGCAAGCACCGAAAGTGCGCCATGCTTATTTGCTGGCGCGCCAGCAAATTAGGCTCCGCCCACATTTCCAATCCTGGACACCGTGTGCTCCGAGATATTGGCAAATAATTTTGCACTACCCGTGTTGCAGCACTACCAAATTTTGCACTGCCGTTTTTCACCATCTGATTTTGCACTACCCAAAAGTGGTTTTTCACTACCTATTTTTTGATTTTGCACTACCAATTAATTTTTGCAGGGCAATTTTTTGATATCGGGTGTTTTTTTTTTCAATAAAACCAATCTAAATGCATGCTTCGGAGCCAATCAGATCCGTATAGGTGTTATTCGGAAATTTCAGCGGCAAGGCGCCGGGAGCATGTGTGACACATTTAAAATATGCGACCGAAGGGAGCTGGGCGGAAGCATGTCTTGATCCTTTTGTTTTTTAATTAAAAAAATCGGCTCTGGGACGTTTCAAAACAAGACGTTTCAAAACTGGGACGTTTCAAAACTGGGACGATTCAAAACCTGCCACTTCAAAACTAGGACGCTTCAAAACTTTGAGTGCAATTGTGCGTCACGGTGTACGCACTAGTGACACCAGAACACACGCACATTAAATGTTTATTTTCGTGTGTTTTAAACTCTTTTCACGTACTATTCATTTTCTTTTTTCGTTTTGTCATTTTTTAACTCTCTTCACGCGTTTTCCTCTCGTTTCGCATTTTTTAAAAATAATTTTTTGCCGGTATTTAAATTTGGTCAAATTCGCCGAGCTCATGAGCTCGGCAAAAAATTATTTTTAAAAAATGCGAAACGAGAGGAAAACGCGTGAAGAGAGTTAAAAAATGACAAAACGAAAAAAGAAAATGAATAGTACGTGAACAGAGTTTAAACGAAAATAAACATTTAATGTGCGTGTGTTCTGGTGTCACTAGTGCGTACACCTTGACGCACAATTGCACTCAAAGTTTTGAACCGTCCTAGTTTTGAAGTGGCAGGTTTTGAATCGTCCCAGTTTTGAAGTGTCCCAGTTTTGAAACGTCCCAGTTTTGAAACGTCTTGTTTTGAAACGTCCCAGAGCCAAAAAATCAGCAGCCACCAACCCGCAAAGCATGCTTCCACCCAGCTCCCTACGGTCGCCCTTGTTTGAGGTTTCACACATGCCTCCCGCGCGTTGCCGCTGGGCTTCACCAGCCTTATTAATTATTGAAAACGCATATCACTAGCGTAGACTACAAAACAATGAGAAAAAAAAGCAACCAAAACAAATTAAAACCTTTTCTGAAAGTATATGCTCCACGAAAAAAATAGGTAGTGCAAAACCAAAAAATAGGCAGTGCAAAACCACTTTTGGGTAGTGCAAAATTATTTGCCGAGATATTTCGTGGGAAAATTTTCAGTTTATGAGCAGCTCCTGAGACGAGAGTAATATCGTTTGAATTTTTAAAAGTACTGCTCAATATTTTCTTAACTTTTGTAATTCTATCGGTATCGATGACATGGCGTCCCATAATAATCTTTAAAAAAATTAAAATTTCAAGAAAACGAGTAAAAACAAAAAAATCAATGAAATTTTTAGAAGATCGTTGTTCGTGGGCTATGGTAATATGCTATTTTCCCAAGTATCTTGATAATCTCGTTTCGTCGGTTTTTTTTTAACTCACACAGCTTTGGTTTCCATGCCTCCTGGGTTAGATCCATGATTGGGCTCGGTCAACCCGAAGCAGCCGATTTTCTTTCCACTAGCCAATTCCGGAATGTATTTCTCCTTTTGCTCAGCCGAACCGTAGTTGTAAATTGGCCCAATGACCAAACTCGTTTGCACACTCATTGTCGATCTGTAACCCGAATCGACACGTTCCACCTCTCGCGCAATCAGACCGTATCCGACAGTGGAAGTTCCGGCGCATCCGTATCCCTGATATGGGGCTCCGAGAAGTCCCATACTTCCCATTTCGGGGATCAGTGATGGATCGAATTCTGAGCAGTAATATAGAGGGGGTGAAAAATTAAAAAATTAAACGACGGAAAAAGAACGCACTTTCCTGTCTGTAGGCCTCAGTGACACGTGGTAAAAGTCTCTCTTGGCAGTATTCGCGAGCCGAGAGCATTAATGAACGCTCATCGTCTGTGAGCTGATCGGTAAGTTGAAAGGCATCTTGGTAGAATGAGGCGGAGAGGCCTAAAATATTAGTTATTTTTAGAAAATACAGTCTATAGAAACCGGATTTTTGAAATCACTTTCTTGAAACGAAATTAATTGTTCTTTCGTCGGGGCAAGAAAACGCGCTCTATTCAACTCAGTATAGCGCCATTTTTCCAAAAATTGATTTCTCCGTTTTTAAATACTGTAAAAATCACGATATTTCAAAATCCTAGCACTATTGTGAAAACAAAAAAATTGCAACGCGGTGTTTGCGTACTTTTCAAATTCAAACGGCAATGAAAGAAATAGCATGGGAAATGAAGAGGTTTGTTCCCATTTTCATTTGAATTTTAAAAGTACGCAAACACCGCGTTGCAATTTTTTGTTTTCAGTTCAGCGGAGCACGTTCGATAATATTGAGTTTTTAATAGTTGCGACACCAAAACGTGAAATCCGCCCACATTTTTTTTTTCACGCGAACATTACATTTTAGTGCATTTCGAACTTTTGCGTCAAAAAAAGCGGGCGAGGTTTTACGTTTTAATGTCGCAACTCGGTTGAAAACACAATAACACTGGAAAAACTTTAAACTCACCTCTCTTTGCAATTTTGCTAATCGCCGCCACATTTCCGAATCCTCTTGTCAGCATTTCGTTTGCAACAACCTCTACAAAATTGAGAATAACTGTCTGATCTTTTCCCGTTTCGTCGAGGCCTCTCCGATATCATCTTTTTCTTCTCTTGACCCACGTGGTCAAGGACTTGAATCGATACGAAGAGAGACATCAACTTTGGCAGTCCAACACATTATCAACATCATTGGTTTTTAATTTTTAAGTTTTATTTTGGTAATGTTAAAACCACAATGACTAAATATAAAGTTATTCAAAAGAAAGAAAAACAATCGAAAGATTAGGGGAGGAGAAAAAACACCGAGTATCTTGTCAAGGTTCTCGTGTCGTTAGAAGGAAAGAAAGGATGCTATGAAAATGCTTTGATAATATTGGGCGGAAGTGGGGTAATATTTGTGAGTTGAATAATAATAATGAAGAAAAAACAGAAAAAAAAAGAAAATTAAAAAACGTAGAACGGAAGCCCTAATAGAATCTCTGTATTACCCGCTTGAAGACTGAACGAAATTGATGAATACTGCTAATTAAATAGGAATCGAATTCAAGAAGAATACACAGCTACTTTCTTCGAATTTTTAATGTTCTTCGCTTGTACTCGACTCGATTCAATTGCAAACGTTTGTGCAAGTGGGAAGAAGAGATCACATTTAGAACGTTCTCAAGATGGCCTCTCTCTGGGTAGGTGTCAATTGATTTGGGAATTCCACATCGAACTCGACGATCAAGTCTCCTCGATGACTCGGTGACTTTGGATTCGGAAGTCCTCTTCCGGTCAACCTGAGCATAAAACAATGAATAATGATATTTAAATGAAAAAACTTACCGTCTTGTAGTTCCTGGTTTGACAACCTCATTCAACTTCAGGTGATAGTCCGTCCCGTCTAACGTGGGGATCATGAGATCAACACCGGTTAACGCGCTTTTCAAGGAAATTTTCTCGGTTCTCTTGATATCCGATCCCTCGCGCTTGAATTTCGGGTGATGTTTGTCCTTGATAACAAAGACAATATCGGCGGGAGTTCTGTTCGGATGCTGATCTCCTTCTTTCGGGAAAGTTATTTTTGTTCCTGACTTCCATCCAGGCTTTATTGTGACAGTCAGAACTTTGTCTTCCAGCTTCTGACCACTTTCAGACATTACCTTTCTGGTGATCTTCATCTTTTTAGTCGTTCCTTTAAGTACGTCTTCCAAACTGACAGCAAGATCGTGAAGAACAGCTGGATCTTGACGAGTATGCCCTCTTCTACCACCGCCGTGCATTCCGAACATTCCATCGTCCATGCCACCTCCTTGGTTCATGAAAAACATACCAGGTCCTCCAGCACCTCCTCCAAGATCGAACATTCCGGGACCAGCGGATCCGAACGGATCGGCTCCACCGAAGAAAGAAGAGAAAATGTTCATCGGATCACCACGGAATTCGTAATGCATTCCACCTCCGGCTCCTCCTGGACCAGCTGGTCCACCACCAGTCAGGCCTTCTTCTCCGTACTGATCATAAATCTTTTTCTTCTTATCGTCGGAAAGAACTTCATACGCTTCGGCAATCTCCTGAAAACCACATCAATTCAAATAGATAAAATTTCCGGTTACAGTAATCTCACAATAGGTACTTAAATAAACTATTTAATATCAAATCATTGTGTTTTCAATCGAGTTCCGACATCAAAACTTAAAACTCCGCACACTTTTTAACGCGAAAATTACATTTTAAATAGTGCATTCGAATTTTTGCGTGAAAAAAGTGGGCGATGTGATGTTGCAACTCGATTAAACAGGCAATAGAAAACGATTATGCCGCGTCCAAAGTCAAAAAAATTCCTGAAATCACGTTTTTTCTGCAGTCCAAAGTTGCAAAAAAAAATCACAGAAATAACAGGTGTTTAACACTGAATTTTTCGGCGTGAAAGTTGTAAATAAAAAAACACGCGAAAATTCAGTGGTAAACACCTGTTATTTCTGTGATTTTTTTTGCAACTTTGGACTGCAGAAAAAACGTGATTTCAGGAATTTTTTTGACTTTGGACGCGGCATTAAATAACTAAAAAAAATACCTTGAATTTATTCTCGGCTCCAGGCTCCTTGTTCTTGTCTGGATGGTATTTCAGAGCCATCTTCCTGTAAGCCTTCTTGATCTCATCATCGGAAGCCCCTTTGCTGAGACCTAGTGCTTTGTAGTAGTCTTTGCCCATTGTGGAAAGTAAATCTGCAATAAGTAATTTTCAAATTAGCAACAGATTGCGTGACAAGTTTAATCAGAAGTAAAAAATTGGAGTATAACAAGGACGAAACGATACAGCCGACGGATTAAATATGGGTCAGCGTCAGGAGAATACGGAGAAATGTGCGAGAGACTGCGCCGAAACACGAGGGCGGAGAGCGAGTAGAACTTTCCAGAGCGTTCTATTTACTCGCAAACCAAAGCGCATGTTCGATCTTCCGTTGTGCGTCAGAGCGCATTTGCTCACCCCTTCTCAAACAGCTGCGCTGCGCTCAAAGAGCGCGCTTGTTTTGCTTTCGAAAAATGAGGAAATGACAACTGAAATGAGGAATAAACAATTTTTCGAATGTTGAAATATTTTGAAGAAACTGGAAAAATTTCCATAAATGTTGTAATGAATGGGACAAAAATACATTCTAATTATTCAAAAAATAAACATTTACCGTAAAACTATTAAATAGCACACCACCACTTCAAGATTTTTCTAGATGAAAACTTCGTATCGGTGATCAATCATTCATTGCCAACAGCTCTGTGGGCGCTATGCGGGTTGGGGGGGGGCCACTCAAAAAAAAATTTTTTTTTTCGTTTTTATGCGCGGTTTTGCATCGATTTCGATTTGTTTGATATACTAATCTCATTCTGCACTGATTTTTTTGTCCGGAAAGTTCAGCGGCAACGCGCCGGAAGCATGTGTGATACTTTTCAAATATGCGACCGGAGGGAGCTGGGCGGAAGCTTGCTTTGGTCCTTTTGAGTGTGTAATCGGCTCCCGGTAACGTTTTCTAATCTTTTTAGGCTCACCTTTAGGCTTTTAATCACAAAAAATCCATCCACAAAGCAAGCTTCCACCCAGCTCCCTCCGGTCGCCAAATTGAAAAGTGTCACACATGCTTCCGGCGCATCGCCGCTGAACTTTCCGTGCATCGATAAATGCTCAGAAACGCATATTCAAAGCGTGAACAATAAAAAAAAGCGCAAAAAAAATTATGAAAAAAATTTTTTTTTTGAGTGGCCCCCCCCAACCCGCATAGCGCCGCTCTGTGTTCCTTCGCTGAATTCTGAATTCCGCATCATCCTGACGCTCTTTTCTCATTCCTGGAACAAACATTAAATAACAAAATTATGAAAAAAAAAATTAAAACTGAAAACGAACTCTCATCGGTTTCTTGATCCAGGAAGATGATTAAAAAAAAAAATAAATTCGCGAAACTCAAAAATTAAAAATTGTGTTTATAGTACTGTATTAAAGGTACATATGAGAAATCTGTTCACAGGGTTTCACCACGAAAACCAAGTACTGTAGGCAATAAAATTCAGAGTACTGTATAAAGGTGCATAAAAGAAAACTGTCTAATGGGTTTCACCGCGAAAACAAATTACGGTAGAAACTTATTTTTGTTTCGAGTTGATTTGGAACAAGCACTCTGTGATCATCAGCTTTTACCAACTTCTTCCGACAGATGGAGTCTTCAGTTCGATTGTCTCTTCGTAAAAGACGAAATTCTGAGTCGCAACCAACGATTACCAAATTCTTCACAACCGTCAAACGGGACAGATCACTATCCGAGTCGAAAAATGTTAGCCAGAAACTGGAAGGTTTATTTGACATTTTTTAAATATTAAGTACAAATGTTTTGTTTTATTTTCCAGAATCCATAAACCCTGCTCAAAAAGAAGTAGAGAATGCGGAAAACCTATTGTATTCGGAAGACGAGTTGCGCGATCTTCTAGGAATTCCATCACCTTCTTTTCCGAATGATATTCCCAATGGTGAAAACCCTATCGGATTGGAAAATCTTCCGAAGAAAATTTACTCATACATATTCACAATTCTTGATTGTACGCTTCCCACTATGTTTTTGTATCTATCTGTTTATTTCAAAAATTTCAGTGCACTCTGTTAATTCGCTCTCTCTTACTTCAACCACAATGGCTTCTCGTGTGAAATGCTACGTGGCAGGACATGAATTCTATCGGCGAATCCATTTGGATCAGCTAGACTTCATGGATAGCTCTATTCGTCCGGACGACGAAGAGTTCGACGAAAATGACCCATTTACTGCATGCGGTTTGTTTTATAAATTCGCATAAATCAACGGCTATTTAAATTAAACCAAAAACAAAACAGGTGCACTCATCAAATCTATCACGATCACTTTGGACACCAAAGTGAGAGCGCAAGTCTTCCTGAACATCTGCCGCAATCTTCGTATTCAATTGGGCGGCTCCCTTCATGGATTTGGAAGACTGTTGGAGGCTATGACACAGCATTGGAAGTTTTCAGAACGGCGTATTATGGTGAAAGCCGCAATTCTGATTGATAATGAAGTCCGGCTTTCGTTGATTAAAGTGCTCACTTCCAGTCCCGGCAAATATGTGGGCCTCGAAATGAAAGTTCGTTCCAGGCTCACCGAATTGTTTCTCAATCGGAATCAAGAGATTGAAGACACATTACCCGATGAAATAATCGAATTCGGTTCTTGGCTGTCTATTTTACTTCGTAACGCTGTGGATAAGTATCAAGGAAAACTGTACTATGTACTGTTCGGGCCAACAAAGTTATCTAGAACAGGAGAATGTGTAGATTGGATGTACTTTGGCGATGATAACAATTCTCGAGCTACTTTGAGGAAGAGTGAGGCTAATTACAAAAAGATTATGACGACGCTACTTAATGGAATTCGTGCTCTTCGGGTTATGAGCAATTCTAAGAATTCGGATCAGGCGTGGGATGAGAAGAAAATCTATCAACTTTTTTTGAGAATCGTTGGTATGTTGTTTTGAATATCAGGAAATCTTCATAAATTTTCACACATTTCTTTAGGATCTTGCGAACGAGAAGGAGCGTGGTCTGAGACAGCTTGCTCCATGGCTCTTGCCATTGACACCTCCGGCCTGTTCAGTGAATATCTCATCTCGCACTTGGATCCCCGGCGCAACGATTACTCCAAACTTCTTGATGAATGCGCCGAAATGGTGTGCCTAGTTAGAACACATCTCTACCGTTGGTCCTCCACCCCTGCCACGTTTCTGGCTGAGCCACTGCACCATGTTTTTAATCATCTTGCTCAAATAGATGGACATTATGGTGAGCGAGCAATGTTCATTTGGTCTTTAAGTACCATCTGCAGGCGGTAACTACAAATTGTTCCTTGACAAAATCTGGAAAACGCAAAAAGCTCGAATGACACGACTTGTGGAATGCGCGAGAAACACGACTGAATGGAATTTGAGCATTCGCGATGAGCTCGATGGACAACTCTCAATGGTACGCCTGCTCAGCGATTTCACGGACGTCGTTCCACTTCGTCCGGCGGTAAGAGCCCAAGCTATTCGTGAGCCACATGAGCAAGATGAGCAGCAAGAAGAATAGTTTCTGTAGATGATTAGATTTTAGACTTTTCTCTTCGATAGCAGCTTTTTCGATCGTTTAATACCCCTGTAAAATTTTCTTTACATTCCTTCCTAATTTTTAATCTTGTTACTTGTTTCAAAATTTGTTTTTTTTTTCTTTTATTTGTTTTTATATAATGGATTCGTGACGGGGTGACATTTCACATGAAACTGGGAGACGAAAAATCTCTTCATTTCTTCCGTTATTTTTTCATTTTTTCGAATAAAACGTGAAAAAATTGTCACTCCGCCACGAATCCACTATATCACTTTTCGTTTCTGATAAAATCAATTCGAAATTGTTTTAATTATTTTATTGTCAACAATATTTTCTAAATGACGGTCGCGGTCGCCCATTCCGCGTGCGTACATGGCCTAGGAAATGCACTGAGAAGTGAGAAAAGTATCGATTGACTGAACGGACAGAAATGGATCCGGAGCTTTTGCGACAAAGGAATGCATTCCAAAAGCATGCCGCAACCACTGTCGCCGTGCAGAATAAGCCGGTAAGATTGAACATTTAAATTCGAGGAAAAAAAAATAAGGGAATTGGTTGAAAACCTGAAATTTCAGTCGGCTCCGGCCAATTCGCACACAACGTACTCTTCAGAAGCTGCAAAAGCGAAAAAGAAGAAGACAACTGGACAAACTCAAAATTTGTCGAAACGTACGTTTAAATATATATTTAATCAAGTATTTATAAATTTTATGGACCTGTCAGTGCGCCACAGAAAAAAGTGGTGGAAAAAATATTAGCACCGATTGAAAATACCGATTACCGATTGAAAATCCGTGAAATTTCGACTTTGACTAAATATTTAGAAAATGAAAATCTCGTATTTGGAAAAAAACAATTATGGGCTTATTCACAGAACCAGCAAAAAAAAAGCAAAAAATAGAAAAAAAAAAACCAGCAATAATTAAGCGAAAATTCGGATAATGTTCCGATCGATCTGAAACTCTGAGAAATCATTTAAAGAATACTCCCGGTCAGTCATTCCCTGAAAATTTCAGACCAAAATATCGATTTTGAAAATTTTCAGAAATAAAAATCAATATTTCGGTCTGAAATTTTCTAAAACTGTCCGAGAGTATTTTTTAAATGTTTTCTCAAAGTTTTAGACCGATCGCAGCATTTTAAAGGATTTAAAAAAATTTTCACTTTTTTTTCGGATAAAAATTAACGGGCTCAAAAATCAGTAAAACCCTGATTTTCAAATAATTCTTCATTCTGCAGAGAAAAACAACTGAAGTGATCCAAAAAAAAAACACATAATTTCCAGTTCCCGACTTCGACAACTATGCGGCAAATGCGAACGCCGCGTCGAATGCGACAAATTTCAGCACGATGGCAAAAATTGTGGACTACATGAAAAAACGTCATCTGAATCAGCAACAATGGTCGTTGACGCTTCAAGAAATTCTCGACGAACTTCAAATCTACGATCTCTCAAAACGAAGTGAAGCGTTCCTTCGAGAAGCTCTGCCCAATAATCCAAGATTGATGATGGAGAGTGATAAATTCGCATTCCGACCGCCGTATAAAATCAAGGGAAAGACGTCGTTAGTGAGTGTGGTGAAAAAGCATCACGACGATGGAAAAGGCGGAATTCTGGTGTCGGATTTGGCGGAATGCGTCTCAAATTATGATGCTTTGTTGCAGGTTGGTCTGTTTTTTTTACAAAAGAAAAAATTATTGAAAACCGTTTAAAAATGCAAAAAAAAACAGAACAAAATCTGGGGTAAATTTTTTTGACTTTATTGTTTCAAAAGTCCAAAATATTGTGAAAGAAAGTCCAGTCTTTTTTGGAAAATTTTCTGGACCGCAAAAATGACCGATTTTATAAAAAGTTATAAAAAAAATTGCAAGAAAAAAAAGTCGAGCAATTTTTATTTAAATTCAAAGCTCCAATAAAAATGTTGTATTGTGTTTTCAATCGACTTGCGACATGAGAACGCGAGACTCCGCCCACTTTTTTGTGCGCGACCACGCGAACACAGTGATATTTGAAGAGACGCAGACAGGTAGCGCACAAATAAGTGGGCGGAGTCTCGCGTTCTCATGTCGCAAGTCGATTGAAAACACAATAAGATGCAGAAATTTTGAGACTCCGCCCACTTTTTTCACACGAACATTAAATTTCAGTGAATTTTGCATTTTTGCGTGAAAAAATGTGTCATGTTTTGATGTCGCTACTCGATTGAAAAAACAATTTTTCACAATTTTTTTTTTGAAGATAAGGGAGTATTTTTGACATTATTTGCCAAAGTCTCAGAAATTTGGAGAGCTCTTCCTCCTACTTTATTCTCATTTTTGCATATTTTTAAATATTTACCTGAAAAATAAAATAAAATTTACTTCTTTTGTAGTCCGAAATTTCTAGAAAACTTTGCTCCGCCCATTTTAGTTTTTTTTTTTTTTTGGCTCTGGGACGTTTCGAAACTGGGACGTTTCGAAACTTTTGTGAATTTTCGCAGCGTATTGTGTTAAATTTTCATACAAATAAAAAAAAAAGATGAAAGCAAAAAATAAAAACCAAATGAGCGTGCGTTTTGGTGTCATTTGGCAAAAAACGCTACGCAAAAATGCAAAAAAGTTTCGAAACGTCGCAGAGCCGTTTTTTTTTACTTGAAATTTTTAATTTTCAAAAATAAACGAAAGCGGAGCGTGAGCATTTGCAAAGCGAGTCCGCGGAATCATTGAGCTCCAAATGTCTTAAAACCACCATGAACGAAAATATCTAGATTCACCAAAACTTTTGAACTTGCAGCAAGTGGCTGCAGAGGTGATCGTGGTGTCAACACAAGTCAACAAAAAGAAAGATCGGGTTATCTTTTACAATGACAAAGATTTTGCGTTCCCAGAGCTCGAAGACGATTTCAAAGCTCTTTGGAGAAACGTTTCCGTCGATCATCTGGACGAGAAGAAGATTGAAGAGTATCTACAAAAGAAGGGTCTCGACGCGATGAAAGATCTCACACCAAAGGTTCGAATGCCGACGCAATTGAAGAGGAAGGCGGCGAAGAGGCGAATGAACCAAAAGGTGCAGAACGAACACATGGACGGAGTGCTCGAGGACTACGAGTGATTCATTTTATTCGTATATATTTAACAGTACATAAAATGAACTATGATCACTTTCTCTTTTCTACGTCTCTCTTATCTCCCATTCCCATGTGGTTTTCTCTGCAAAGCAGTGAGATCGGTCAATCTACCAAGCTTCTTTTTTTTTTCGTGTTTCGAATGCTGATGTTGATTTTATTTCATTTCTAAATTTCCAATTTCAAAAGTTTGTGTGCACAGATGCTGAAGTTACTACCCAGTTTTCGAATCAGACTGTCCAAAAGATGTTACGCTGCAGTTTTGGCAGAGAGGAACAAGAATTTCGCCAAAGTGATGGAGTCGGATGTGCTCGCATTCGAGAACTTTCTGGGTAAAGAAGGAGTTTTAAAAGACGATATCACATTGAACACCACAGATTGGACAGGGCAGTTTAAAGGTATTTAAGGCCCTTTAGACCCGTCAAAGAAACAGTTTTATTCACGGCTTTCAGGTCCCGGAAGTGTCGTTCTGTTTCCAAAAAACACTGAACAAGTGTCAGCGATACTTGCTTATTGCTCGAAAAATAAACTGGCAGTTGTTCCGCAAGGTGGAAATACTGGACTCGTCGGAGCCTCAATTCCAGTTCACGATGAAGTCGTTCTATCGCTGAGCAAAATCAACAACAGCTTCTCATTTGATGACACTATGGGAATTCTAAAGTGCGACGCTGGATTCATTTTGGAAGACCTCGACAATAAACTTGCCTCTCTTGGCTACATGGTACCATTCGATTTGGGCGCGAAAGGATCTTGTCAGATTGGTGGAAACATTGCCACATGTGCGGGTGGGATTCGATTGATTCGTTACGGAAGTCTTCACGCACACCTTCTCGGATTGACTGTCGTGCTGCCAGATGAGCACGGAACGGTGCTCCACTTGGGATCGGATATTCGAAAGGATAACACTTCTCTTCACACTCCTCACTTGTTTTTAGGAAGTGAAGGACAGTTGGGAGTTATCACAAGTGTCACAATGACGGCGGTACCGCGGCCGAAAAGTGTGCAAAGTGCCATGTTGGGTGGGTTTTTAACTTCAAATATTATCAAAATAGTGACTTGCCGACTAATTTATAAGCCACGGCGTGCTGGCCGGAACGTTATTAGCAACGCGCTCCGCTGAGTGTCTGCGTCTCTCCGGCGAGAGTTTGCTACAAAAACAACAGTATCATCGCACTCTGCTTGTCTGCGTCTCCTCTTTGTACCTGTTTATTCTCAGTACGGAGCGCTGCAAACGCGCTCCCTTCGCACAGTGGTGGACGCGGCCACGTTGGCGACGAGAGAGTGCAGAAAATTGAGAGAGCCGTGGCCGAAGTTTTGCTCTGATTTCTCTAAACCTCACTTCAAATGCATGCGAAATTTTTTGTTCGTTTGGAGCGAGTTTTCAGCGTTTTATACCAAGTATAACACAGAAAAACGCTGCGCAGCTAAATGCGACCACGCTTATGTTAGGCGCGAATTTTTTTTTTTCGAGAAAAAGCCCGCGCAGTTTGAATTTTATTTTCCAACGTTCCGTCCAACACGAAAGTTGGAAAACATTTTTGTCGTCAAAAAATTTTGAGACCCTGACAAAACCGGGGGAAAATTTTCAAGACTACGGAACGAGTTTTGTACAGGAAGTTCTATAAAATGCAGGTAAAACAATGCCGCAGACTTGCAAAATTTTCACCGAGTTGTGCAATTGTTAAGTTGAGCAATTTTTAGAAAAATTTTAAAAAAAATTGTCAGAGAAAATGGCCTAACTTGATATACTGTAGGTCGCTATTTAATTTTTCAATCGAATTGCGACATGAAAACGAAAGACTCCGCCCACTTATTTGTGTGCGACCACGCGAACACACTGATATTTGAAGAGACGCAGACAGAACGGTGAATGCAGACTTGCGTTTTCACCTTTTTTCATTTCTGGTCGCGCCATAAAGCCTACCAATTTTTTCAAATTTTCAGCGGTCACTTCATTTGAAAAGTGTTGCGAAGTTCTAAAACTGGCAAAATCGAGTCTTTCCGAGGTGCTCTCCTCGTTCGAATTCTTGGATGAAGCCACGATGAAATGCCTAAAAACAAATCTCGATCTCCACTCAGTGCTCGGAACACCTTCTGCCTTCTGTGTGCTCGTGGAGACGTCCGGATCAAATGAAGATCATGATATGGCGAAAATGGGCGCGTTCCTCGATGAATGTCTTTCGAAAGAACTCATTTTGGACGGAGTGCTCGCCGGCTCTTCAGCAGACGCTACCAAAATGTGGCAGTTGAGAGAAAGTGCTCCGCTGGCAGTGTCACGAGACGGATACGTCTACAAGCACGACGTCTCGCTTCCACTGAAAAACTATTACGAATTGACAAATGTCATGAGAGAACGGTGTGGAGATTTGGCGAAGAGCGTCGTCACTTATGGACACGTTGGAGATGGAAACACTCACCTGAATATCACTTCGGAGAAACACAGTGAAGCACTCGAGAACTTGTAAGTTCATATTTAATTTCAAAGGATTTGTAAAGAGCAACTTGAAACTTTCAGACTGTATCCCTTCCTGTACGAGTGGGTGGTGGCTCACGGTGGCTCGATTTCAGCAGAACACGGTATTGGACAACTGAAACTACCGTATTCTGAGCTTGGAAAACAACCAGAGGAACGCCTTCTGGTCAAAAAACTGAAAAACATTTTTGATCCAAATGGGATTCTAAATCCGTACAAGATGATCTAAATAATATTCAGGAACAAATGTGTAAAATAAAACTTAAGAATCAAGGTGCTTCTATCACTTGCGCACTGGCGTGGGCGTGCTTTTAATATTTCCGCGCCATTTATTACTGTAATCGGCATGAAAATTGAAACTACAATAGCCTAAATTCGTACAAAAGGATAGATCTAGTGTAACAATACGTAGCACAACTGATTAAACATTTGACCTTATCGGTTCTATTCCTGTTTGAGCACCTGTTGGAGCTGCTCTTTCGAATTTCGGTCGGGTCATTCCAGTCAGTAATGTCTTTCACATTCGCCGCTCTTTTGGCCTTTTTGGCTCTTCATGCTGATTGCGATGAAATTAGGCACCCAACTTCTGACAAGATTTTTGAAAAATACATCGACTTGTCGATGAATCTCACTATTCTATTCAAAGATTCGTCAATTGAGGAAGCGGAGATTCACGAGGTAAGTACTTATGGGCCAACTCCAGGATTCCTCGGAATAGAAAATTTATTGTTCCGACAGAATTCTGTTTATTTTTTCGATTCCCGTGATTGCCGTCAATTTTGGGCTCTGGTGTTTTTTTCAACGTTTTCAATGTGCGTTTTCTATGGAATTGCGACATCAAAACGTGAAACCTCGCCCACTAAAGTGGGCGCAGTTTGTCGAAACTCGATTGAACTTTGAATTTTGATTGAATAAATTTTGAAAAAAGTACTATTTTACCCTTGACCGAAATTTTCAATACTCAGGAAATTTTTAGCGCGTTATGGCGACATTCGGCGTCTAGATGGCAACCAAAAGATGACCGAAATTTGAAGTGGGAAATTTTTGAAAATGATAGCCGATGGAAACGGCTAATAGCTATGGAAAACGGCTAATAGCCATCGAATATGGGGAGTGTGCCAAATACATATGGCACACGCGCCGAATCGGTGGCTATTAGCCGTTTTCAATGGCTATTAGCCAAAAATTTCCTGAGTAGTGCGAATACGTTCAAGTTTTGAAACATCCCAGAGCCACAATACAGGATTGTTCGGAATTGTAAAAGCCTGATTTCAGTGGAATAAGTTTTTTCATGTTTTAGCTTGCAAAAAAGATGATTTCGAATGATAACGACGAAGAGAAAGTGCAACGAATTCTTGACAAATTCATGGAAAGTCTCTCCGAAAAGCAGAAAAAGGAGTTTGGAGACCTCTACTTTGACAAAGTGTAAGTGATACGAAAACAAGCAATGAATCAATAGAATTAAACCAAACCCAAACAAGAAAAGAAAAAAATCCAGTTGGAGACACTTGCAAGTTTCCACCCGGTGATACATTACAGTAGTGTAACACCATCGCGGATACCAGCCAGTGTCTAATTCTGGACACAAAAAATTATTAAAAAGAAATAGGACTAGGCCTCCGGAGTTTTTCACCCGGTGATATCGCCAACTTGCGTATCACCACAGTGGTAAACACCCGAGGCCTATTGACCCATATAAACTCACCTTTCAATTCAAAAATCACCCAGCCATACACCCAAGCAGATGTAAACCCGGTGATAGTGGACTAAATACGTATCGTATCACCACGGAAAACATCAGCTGGGGTGCTGGCGGGCTCGGTGTTCGATCCACGGGACCCTAGCTGATTTTCACCCGGTGATAACGACAAGGGCGTATCACTGCGGTGAGCACCTAGCTGGGGTCCCGGGCTCGATGGAATAATAATAATATTAGTAGTAGTAGTAGTAGTAGTAGAAGCAAAAATACAGCGGAATAAAGGTCGAGTCGAGTCGCAGGTCCTACTCCAGTTTTTCTCCCGGTGATAATAATGTATTATTTATTACCGCGGAAAGAAACTGGTGTAGGTCCTGGCTCTTCTGCCCCGAGGGACCACTGCAAGTGTTCACCCGGTGATAAGATAAGATCAGCGGCGTATCACTGATGCGATCACTCACAGCGGTCCGTGGAGCAGAGGATCACCAATCGGGGACCCGAGCTAGTTTCCACCCGGTGATAGAGGACTTGTTGATTGCGTATCACTGCGGTAGAAACCAGCGCGGTTCCCGTCATGGTTAGTGGAATAGGAATAAGAGTAGCAGAATAGGATATGAGAGGCCTCCAGCGTCGGACCTCTACCAGTTTCAACCCGGTGATAACATGATTAAAATCGTATCAACGAAAAGAAACCAGCGGAGGTCCGAGCTGGAGAAAGAGCAAGAATATCAGAGAAGGTGAGCAGAGAGAAGAAAGGAGAGAAAATGACTGCATTGTGGGTCTCGCTCAGCCCTTTTATACGGTTCGAATGGTGCACCAACCGCCCCGCCTCCACCAATCTCTTGGTGCGCGCGCGTTTGGTGTAGAGCAACGTGTTTCGTCTGCGTCTCCGCGCTCACCACACTCTCTCGTCACGAGGGGTCGCGCGCGCGCGAGTCCAGTCGAGTCCGGTCGAATCGAATCGAATCGACAGACGGACAGACGGACAAGGAGTGCGGGACGGGACGGGACGGGGGAGACGGGATGGAATGGGACAGGACGGGAAGAAAAGGGACGCACTCGATAAATGGTGGACCGCGATTCGATGAGATGGCCAACGGAAAAGAAAAAGAAAAAGAAAGAAGAAGAAAGTCTACCGGGAAGAAACAGATTAGCTACTGCTGCGGTGGCGCAAGGAAATTGAAAACTGCGATTCGTTCTCAACACGGACACGCACGAGAAGTGGACGGGAAGAGGCGGATGGATGGACAAGCTGTTCCATTTTTTAGGCAAACGTTTCTTGCGGAAAGGGAAAGAAATTGAGAAGAAGGAGAGGAAAGAGAAGAAACGGCCGAGGGGAATGACCTCCGGCGCCGTTAAAAACCCGGAGATGATTGGCTTTGCGTTGCAGTGTAATGTCTTACAACGCAAAGAGCCCGCTGCACTTTTAGGTAACTATTGTGCTCTTGGAGTTGTTTCCCAGCAACTTCTTCTTCTTCCTTGTAGCCCCAGAGACGGACCCTTTTGAGCAAACAGATATAAATAGATGTTTGCGCAAGCATTAATGTTGCCAATCCATTTTTCCTTTCATCTTTGCCATCTTTCAGGAAACTCGACTACATCACTAAAAAAGTTCATCGTGTTCTTGGATTCTACCTGACAAAGCATCAAATTCAACGGGTACGTCTTCTAATTTCTTCTCTGCGTGCGCAATAAAGTCAAGTCTAAAACTTTTGCGCTTTACCGTCAAACCTAGTACTACAGTTTACTAGTTCATAATCGGGTTCTGCCCGAAAATTCGGAAAATAATCCGATCGACCTGAAATTTTGGAAAATAAAGGCAAAACTACTCCTGGATGCACTCAGAAAATTTTGGATCGAAATATCAATTTTAAAAACACTTTTTATTTTCTGAAACATTTTTAAAATCGCTATTTTAGTCCAAATTTTTTGAAAACATTCCGGAGTATTTTCGCCCTTTTTTCCCAAAATTACAGGCCAAGCGGACGATTTTCCGAGTTTTTGCGATGTTTTTTGCTATATTGTGAATAACCACATAACTTTTCGGTACGACCCTTTTAAAGGAACTGTAGTTCGGTGCAATTGTTTGAAGGAAACATTAATTTTTAGCTATATATTACTCCCTCACTTCTACGATCTCCAGTAAACACCTTTGAAAGGAGCTGCACAACAAAGTTACCAACTAGATAAAAACCCCACATTGTCAAATCCTGTTAAATATATATTCATTTTTTGCATTTACCGCAAAATACGTTCCTTTTCTTTCGATTTTGGTGGATCAACGTCAAATAGTCCGCAAACATGTACCGCTGTCACAACTTTTTTAATTGCACAATATTGGCCTCTGCCCATAAGATTATTTCCCAAACCGTCTCTCTCTCATAACTCGAACAAAGGACCCTTCTCTGCCTTTTTACGATAGGAATCTGGTCGAACAAACATGACGTCACCTGGTGTGTGAGCGGCACACCAGGTGACCCACAGAGCAGTCACGGACCCACTCAGCCCCGCGGACCACACAATGGGGTGTAGACCGTTCTTGTTGGCTCATTACGTCACCAAAAAGACTAGAAAACCCCCCACCCGTCATTATAATGGTGCTATAGGGATAGAGGGGGGAGATGAATCGGGACAGGATTAGGATCTGTGTGAGAGAGGGGACATGTGGTGATGGTGGTAATTGACAGAATAAGATGAATTGATTGTTTCAGCTCAGAGATGTGCTGCAGAAGAAATTTGACGACGGAGCAACTAGACCAGAACTCGTGGAAGCAATGGTTGAGGAGCTGGCAAAGGTGAATTTTCCTGTCATTTTAATCCAAAGAAACCTCTTAATTTTCACGTATTATTTAAGACCAGAAGGTTGTTGACGGCTATCGCCGTCAAAAACCTTCTGGGTAAGCTTGGGGACGCGCGAGTCTCCCTGATTTTTTAAAGAGTTTTACTGTATGTCATTGGAAACATTGAGTAAGTCTCCAAAATTGAATCAATTAAAAACTAAATGTTTTTCTGTGTGTCTGTCAACCCATTTTTGTATATTGATTGCGAAAAAATATGTCACGAACCTATTCAGTGCAGCAAAAAAACTGTTTTTGGTGTTTTTAACCAATTTTATTGTGAAAGAACACCTAAAGAAAAACTACCGTGATCAGATGTTTTCAAACTCCACAAAACTCTTCGCACGGTGTGCTGGAGACTACGTTTTTAAAATTGTTTTGGAAATGAAATTTTGCATGTCATGTCTCTCAAATCTCTGCGTCTTTAGCTTTGCACACACTTATCTAAACTTGGCAGAATGATACTATCGCGACGCAGATAAATGCGACAGAGCGCATTTGCCTTTACGTAGGTTCTAACACACCGTGCTTCGAGTCGAGTCCTGGCATGTGATACTCGAATTCACGTTTTTATTCGAAAAAAAAGAAGTAACCAAAGAGATTTTTGTCTCCCAATTTCACGTGAAATTTCACTCCGTCACGAATCCATTATAAAAACTCATAAAGCAAAGTCGTCTTTACACTTTAAGTTATCTGAAATCGTTATTTCTCCCATTATTTATTTTCGAACCCGATCTCAAGTTAAAAGTTCAATTCTTCATTAAACTTGTTCTGGTTTCAACAAAACTTTTTGGGTTGAATGGAGAGTTTTGAAAGAAGAACATTGTTTAGATAGAGCTTATTAAAATAACAGAAATATTGGCGAAATTTTATTCATAACCGCTGGGAAACTAAAACAGATAAGATGGGTGAACATTAAGGATGAACTTTGAACGACAAATCAAAAAAGATAAAAATTGAAAAAATAGCTCAAAATAATGAAGAAACGTACTTGAATCTAACTTTTTTGGCTAAATTTCCACTAACTAAACAAAATATCACTAACAAAAAAGAAAAAACCACAGTAAAACTCGAACTCTCAACCTCCCGCACGCCAGCCAAGACCATAAACCACTTGAACATCGCGCCAGATGAAAACTTCAGCAGTGTGTGATGTCACATTTCAAACGGCCCCGGAGTTTTCCGACGGATTTTATTTCGACTGTAGAAAAGCAAAACGCGCAGAAGAAAAATAAATGTTGACGGGCCTAACAGTAAAGTACCCTTCAAAATAACGATATCAAAATTTGAAAAAGACGGGCATCATCGCGGGACTCAGGAGACTCAGATTTCAAAGTTGGGGCCCCTACGGACTTCTGGGGACTGAGCGAGCAGTGCGAACATACCGATGCACAGACAGACTTACACACAGAAAAATTTTATTAGTAATAGTAAAGATTACAGAAAAATTCGAGACCCTGACAAAATCGGTGAAAATTTTGTAAATCTACTGCATGGCTTTTCCTGCATTTTACAGCACTTCCTGTACAAAACTCGTGCCGCAGACAGACTTGCAAAAGGCGAGGCTTTTTCCTGTCAGGGTCTCAAAAAATTACAAGACTAGGCCTATAATTGTAAGATCTTTCTAGACTAAAAACTGACTGATTATTTCGAGTTCAAAACTAAATAGAGCCTATTGAAACTTAACAAAGTTTATCCTGAAGCCTGCTGCGCAAAAGAGGGCGTTACCAGTGTTTTCTCCATAGTGAAAATTGCAGGATTTCAAACGCGAGAAAGCAGTGAAAGCGATCGAGCGGACAATGAAAGATTTGAAGATATTCGGAAAGAAAAATCCAGGATGGATTGAGAAAGTTGAAAAGTTGTTCAATCATGTAATCGTTCACGATGAAATGTAATTTGATTTCACCTCAAATCTCTATCTATTTGAATATCTGTTTTTAATGAATAAACTGTTTTAACAATATTTCGTGTGCAAGAAGCTGGAAAATCGTTCGGAAATTGTTGATTTTCGTAATTTTATGAGCTCTATGAGTTTGAGAGAAGCAGAGAAACAACTAAACTACATTTTTTTTTTTTGAAATTTTTTCTATTGATCTACACACGCATCATCGATTTAAATAAATTGGACCCGATTGAAAAAAACAAAACTTCAAAATGAAAAATAAAAATTTCCCGCGCCAACTTTCAAACTTTCGCGGACAGAAATTCTGCAACCGCGCTCCATTGAGAATGTAACGAGAGAAAAGGAGACGCAGACGGTGAAAGATAACAAAAAAAAAACAAGAAATTTTTTTTGTTTTCGAAAACAACAAAAATCTCCGATGTTTTTCTTTTCAATTTCAGTTTTTTTCCTCTAAAAATGTGTAAAACTTCAATATTTATTTGCAGATATGGAGCAAAGCGACGTTTTTCAGGAATACCTCCGGAAAAAAGAGGAAATACCTGTTCCGTTGCCACCCAATTTCTACGAGGCGTTTTTAAAAAATAATCCTTCAGAGGACAATTTTGAGAAGACGTCAGTGAGGTTTAAAGGTGAATATTTATGATCTTTTTGACAATTGTGTTAAAAAAATCTGCAAAGCTTATTATTCAGAAAAATCCATAAAAAATATTTTAAGAAGTTGAAAAAGCATAACCCAACATTCAGGTCCCCAAACCTCCCACGACTCGTATCCCTCTGAATCAACGCAGCGAGATGGAGGTAAACAAGAAGCGACGACTACTAGAATCGTGGAGCATTTGCTCGACGTCAATCAGCAGTATATAAACGAAGCGGCGATGAGAAAAGCGGCGTCAGCGGTAAATGTGAACACGCAACAGTTCACGAATCTCATTCCTCTGTCATTCGATCAGGAACAGTTTTTGAAAGAATACGAGGCGTCAATGAAGAAAAAATAGCATTAAAATTTTATTTAATTGATCTCTGTATTTATTACGGGTTAAATTTATTTATGTTATGTGTATAAATGCAATTTTCTTAATTGTTTAATTACCAAAGTTTTTATTCGCCTTTTGCGGGTGTGGTTGGCTCCAATTACCTAAATATTTCATAGTTCAGTGTATATACTTAAATACGAGAACATTTTTAAATACCTTCAGATGGAACAATACTTTGCTCCTGCCCCTCTCCCTGTCACCAGGAACTATCAAGGAGATCCGGATAAAATTGCCCAGGCGACTGATATGATGATAAAACGAATCACAGACGCGAAGAAAATGATAGAAGAGCTTCTGCAGATGCTCGATTTACAGGAAAAGTGTCCGTGGCCTGATATGCTCGAAAAATTCTCCACCCTGGCGTCCGCCATGTCCAACCTTCAGAGCGCCGTTCGGAGAAGTGCTCAGAATCATGGACACGAGGATTACGGACAGTTCTTGCGGTCTCACGTGATGGTCACGCAGCGATTGCAATATGAACCGGATGAGGAGCTTAAGGTTTCAAAACATCTGGAAATTTATAATGTACCTATTCATAGAAGGAAAAAAAGAACAAAAAACAATGTTTTTTTTTTCCTATTCATAGATGTCAAAAAATGTCAAACAATGTTAAAAAACGTTAAAAAATGTAAAAAAAAAACGAATCCTATGAATAGGTCCATAAACTGAACGATATTGCAGAAAGTCACACAAGGTCGCGTCTTCTCCTGGAATCACGATTTGGTGCCAGAGTATCTGCGAACGAAACCGAACCCAGAGATGGAGAACGAGGAAACACTGCTGGAGATCGAAAGGGGCTCTAAAAGTCAGGACGTGGTGACTCGCCAGATCGCTGTTTACAATAAAAACATCGATGGATTGCTCAGCAATTTGCAAACTATTGATCGCCTGTACAAAAACAATGTGGTTGAAAAGGTATTATTTTTTCTCTTTTGACCCAATTTTGTCCTTTTCTTTCGTTTCCTTGTCCTATCTCCCACCTACTCATTCACTTCCAAAATGACGAATCCATAAAATTGATAACTTGGCGTCTTCGAAGCCACTTTAAAATTCGATCGACGACCAACTACACCGCCGAATCGAATGGCTATTCGAAGCGCGCTGAGCCAGTGAATCGCATTTACGATAAGATCTGATTGGTTTTGAAGGTGTGGGAGAATGATAAGGGCAGCACGAACGAACGCCACCATCATTTTATCTTGATTGCTACGGTGTCGAGGTCGACATAAAGATATGAATGTGTCCGAGAAGGGGTCGGAGTGTGCGAGACGGTGACAGCGAACAGGCGTGAAATTAGGGGTTGAATGAGAAGGTGCCTTGCTTCAGTTCTGTCGCATACAAAGGTCCACAAAAATTCCTCAGAAAAAAACTGATGCGCAACGTTGTAAAACATCTCGATTTTTTTGTTCCGCTCGTGAGCAAAATAAAAATATAGGGAAAAACGCCTGTTTTATGGAATTTTTTCTGAAAATAATGTGATTTTAACATTCTTCAAAAGTTCGAAGCGGAGTTTGATAATATTGTTTTAGTTTTCTTGCCAGGCACAATAAGAGTACGCAAAAAAACTGCTAATTTTATTTTATTTTTTTAAAATTAATTTTCTGTGTATTTTGTGTGATTTATAATCGTTACAAATTGTTTGAAAATTGTTTTATCATGATCATTTTTTTCAGATGAATCATCAAAATGATGATGGAATTAACGTGACTTTCCTTCTTTTTCTTCTCGACTCGAGACTCTCGACAGCAAGCGAATGCAGAAAAATGAGCCGACAATGTTATTATTTAAATAAACTGCAAATTTTAATATAAGTTTAAAACATGTAAAATCAGAGGCCGTATTCATGACGCCATTCGGAATTCTGAACGGTTTCGGAAAGGTTCGAAAGTGGACTTTTCGAAGGATTTTCTGGGTTTTGTCGTCGCGGTGTTTGAGGAATTTTTATTTAAAAGCTTTTAAAATGATTGTGTGAAACACCGCGTCGACAAAATCCAGAAAAACCTTCGAAAAGTCCACTTTTGAAACATCCGAGAGCCGTCATTAATACCTGGAACCGCGGTTCCAGGTATTTTTGCAGTCCATATTTCCAAAAAAAAATCCTTGAAAAAAAGACAACCCCCCCCCCCCCCCCGTTGTTTTTGAAAGCTCGAATAAATTAAAAATTTTTCTAACTGTGTATGTGTCTGTTTTTATGGAACTTTTTGTGGGACTTAGGACTGCGAAAAATACCCTATTCTAAAATATTTTAATTTTGGAAGCGAACGAAAAACGATTTTTCATATGCTTACCCAATGGTGAGATAAGAAAAAAAAAACGGCAAAAAACTCCGCGAAAACTCGGAAAATGCTCCGATTGACTTGAAATTTTGGGAAATAAAGGAAAAAATTATCCCGCACATTACCCCAAAATTTCAGACAAAAATATCGATTTCAAGCATTTTCAGAAAAAAAAACAATATTTTCTAAAAATCGATATTTTGGTCTGAAATTTTGTGGGAATGTCCGGGAGAGTTTTCGCCCTCATTTCCCAAAATTTCAGGTCAATCGGAGCATTTTTCGAGTTTTCGCGCTGTTCCTAGTTTTGAAATGACAGGTTTGGAAACGTCCCAGAACCCAAAAAATTTACCAAAAAAATATAAATTAAAAAATGGCGTATTTCTTCCAGTTAAATGGAAATTTTCCAAGTTTTTGTTAATAGTTAGAGTTTTTGTCAATTCGGAGAATATACCAACTAAGGTTTTGTTCAAAAAACCGGATTTTTTTTGCGGCTCCGCGGCTCTACAAAATGTTTTCCTACGACGCATTATCAAAAAAAAATCTTGGCCGCTTTTACTTAAAAAACGAAACATTTATAAATTTTCAGCCCACTTTCAACCGCGACGAGACAGCCAAAATTGTAAAATCAGTGCTAACCGGTGAATCCCTTCGTGCTCAAAACCCACCACGCAGCTCCGCTCCACCTCCTTCTTCCAGTCAGATTCCACAATCAACATCTAGCTCTGGCCCTTCTCAGCCGACACCTCAGCAACAACAACAACAACAGCAACAGCAGCAGCAGCAAATGATGAGCAACCAGATGCACGTCGACTATCAGGGTTCACAACTTCGTCAACAGCTCATGGGGCCTTCTGGTCAACCCCAACCTTCACAAATGCCCATGTATTCTCAACAAGCGCAACAATACGGAGGACACCAGCAGCCAATGCATCCACAACATCAAAATCAGATGGGTACGCGCTTTTCGCTTTTAATCTCTATCCTCTCTCTCTCTCCGTGTCCTCTGCATGACTAATCTCGTTCACGAGATTATTTAGTGCACTGCACTTTCACCTTAATCGATAACTACATTTTCAGGAATGATGGCTGCTGGACAAATGGGCGCAATTCCACCAATGAGCCATCAAATGCAACAACAACGGAGTATGCATCAGATGCCACCACACATGAATATGCCAAGATGATCTCGTTTTTGTTTGTTTGTTTGTTTGTTTCTTTTTTAATTTAAATATAAATGTATTTATTTAAAGGGCTTTATTTGTCCACTAGCGCTTTTATCGCTCATTTTTTCAATATCTACTTCTTCTCTAGATTGATAAATATATGAACTTTTCAAAAATTTCAGAATGTCGTCTATGCGGACTTCGCAGAGCACGACATTCCGAAGTCGAACTGGAAGCCATGGAGCTCGTGACCTAATCTCCGGGCGAAACTCGCGAAGAATCTCGCAGTTGCATCAAAACATTTTCCATCCGAAACTTCAGACGATGGTAGAACAGTGGCAGATGCGAGAGCGGTGAGCAAAAACCAGGGGTGGGACAAAACAAATTTACCAAAACATCCAAAAAAAAGAGTATTTCTGCCAGTTAATTGGAAATTTTCCGAATTTTAAGTTTTTGCCCGAAAACCCGAATTTATTTTTTCCTCTGGGGCTCTAAAAACATTTGTGTTTCACCACAAAACAATCCCGAAAAAATAAAATTATGGACCTATTCAAAGTACTGTAGAAAATTGGAAAAAATGACAAACAACTGGGAGAAAACTGGGAAAATGCTCCGATTGGTCTGAAATTTTGGGAGAAACTGTCAAAAATGCTTCCAGACTTTCTCAGACAATATTGGTCCGAAAAATCGATTTTAAAAAGTTTCAGAAAAAAAATCAATATTTTTTAAAATCGATATTTCGGCCTAAAATTTTCTGAGCAAGCCCTGAAGCATTGTTGACAGTTTCTCCCAAAATTTCAGACCAATCGAAGCATTTTCCGAGTTTTCTCCCAGTTTTTTGTCATTTTTTCCGTTTTTCTACAGTACTTTGTATAGGTCCATTACGGATTTTATTTACGGAAACCGTAAAAATTTTACAAAAAAATAATAATTTTTTCCCAAAAAGACTCTGAATTTTCAGCCCTTCATTGGAAACTGAAAACGGAATGGGCTCGCTACTCCTGGAAAGCGAAGGAGTGGCGGATATCGTAGAACTTTCAAAAGATGGCGAAGTGATCAGTGTTCTTTTTCCATGGTTTCTGGCCAATGTGCGGACCTCTTTAGACATCAAATTGTCCGAATTCAAACATCTGCTTTTTGAACAAATTGCTCCAATGAAATGGGCGGGTTTCTCTACTAAACCACAAGATTACGTATTCAGACAATTCAACAATTTCGGTGAAATGGAAGTGATTTTTAATGATGATGTAAGTGAAGGGAAAATATAAAGAAAATATTTGTTTTCTTATTCCAGCAACCACTGTCAAAACTGGAAGTTCACGGAATCTTCCCAACTCTCTATCTTTTCCAGCCGGACGAAGTGAACAGAGATAAAGAATTGATGGGAGATATCAGTCATTGTTTGGGCTATGAGCTGGAAAAACTGGAAGAGGCGATTGACGATGAGCTTCGTCAATTCCGTGTCAGTCTCTGGTCACGCACAAAACGAACGTGTTTGGCACGTGGACTTGAAGGTTTCAATCATTACGCGTTTCCCGAGGAACAATATTTGTGCATCAATGAGAGGTGTCCACAAGATTTGAACTCCAAAGTTAGGGGTAAGTATTGAGTCAGTGATTTTATAAATCTTGGGTTGAAAAAATGCTTTTTGCTTATTTTTCAAAATTATTTTAATACTGTAATTCATATTTTCTATTTTTTTTAATGAAAAAATTCTTGAATTCAAGAACAGTTCGAATTTTCCACGCGTTCAAAAAAAACCACCAAAAATAAATAGAAAAAAACATGTTTTTCTGGGATTTGGAGCAGCCCCCTCAGCGCAATGGAAATGGCGTCTTCTTGCGGATGGTCCAAGGGTTACTGCGGATGGTCTATCGATCAAAAATTCGTTTTAGAATAGCTTAAAAACGATTATTTAGCTTATCTCAACAGTTAGAAACTGTTTAATACAGAGAATTGGGAAATTTTGAAAACTGACCGAGATGGGATTTTGAGCACCCCTTCGTGAGGGTGCTACCTCGGAATAGAACTGAAGCGTAATAGAACTGTAGCGAAATTGAACTGTAGCGAAATAAAACTGTTCGGAATAGAATTGATAGGAATAAAACTGTTTTGGAATAAAACTGTTCGGAATAAAACTGTAGCGTTTTGGAACTAAATTAGCAATGGAGCGCGATTGCATTGTTTGCTCATTCAAATATTGGAATTTCTCATGCGCGTGCTTTTTTCAACAGTTCTATATTTGAGATATTCATCAAAAATTGTTTGTTTTGTTGTTTTTTTGAATAAACTTTTATCATTTTTTTCTCGGCCCGCCTTGACGGCCAAGCAATGCAATCGCGCTCCATTGCTAATTTAGTTCCAAAACGCTACAGTTTTATTCGGAACAGTTTTATTCCAAAACAGTTTTATTTTGCTACAATTCTTTACCGAACATTTCTATTCCGAACGGTTCTATTGCAAAGCAAGTTCTATATCGCTGCAGTTCTATTACACTTCAGTTCTATTCCGAGGTAGCACCCTCGTGAGAAGATGGTCTATGGAAAAAATGCCGTTAGCTGAGGGGGCTGGATTTGGAGGCGGAATTAGAGAAAATAAGAAAATGGAACGTTTCACAGCAATTGTTTATCACAGAAATAAAAATTGTGTCCAATAAATGAAAAAAAAGTAACAAAAAAACTTATTTTCTAATTCTTATGGGCTTATTCACGAAATGGCAAAAAACGGCAAAAAAATGCGCGAAAACTCGGAAAATGCTCCGATTGATAAAGGAAAAAATACTTCCTGACATTACCTCAAAATTTCAGACAAGAATATCGATTTTAAGCATTTTCAGAAAAAAAGCAATATTTCTTAAAAATCGATATTTTGGTCTGAAATTTGGTGGGAATGCTCGGGAGAGTTTTCCCCATCATTTCCCAAAAAAAATTCAGGTAAATCGCAGCATTTTCCGAGTTTTCGCGCAGTTTTTTGCCATTTTTTGCCATTTCGTGAATAACCCCATTACCCAAAAAATCTTCAGAAGTTACGAGTTTTTTTGTTGCGGTGTTTCGCACTAGTGAAAATTAGGGTCAAGTATAAAACAGTTGTCGAATAAGTTTGACGGTAAATTCGGAGAATTTTTCAAAATTTTCGAAACGTTCCACAGCTTTTTTTTAATGTAAAAAATGGGTTTTCTTTTCGAAAATTGTCAAAATAGATATTGCCCACAATCCAATCAAGTTCCAGGCGCCAATCTCTACTATCAACTATTCTGGAGGAAACGAAAGAATGAAATAAACGGAGTCAATGAAAAAATGCTTAAAGTTCAGATCAAATTCGATAGTGATTACACTCCGGAAACGCTAACCGAACGTTTTCTGTACGAGCTGTGTAAACTAAATGTGCACGATGCGGATGACCCGCTAGATGAGGGATGGATCCTTCAGCTGGCTGGAAGAACCACTTTTCTTACAAATTCTACTGTGAAACTTACTTCCTATGATGTGAGATTTCCAAAAAACCACGAAATTAAAAAAAAAACAATTAATTTCCAGGGTGTCCGATCAGAACTCGAAAGCTATCGATGTCCAGGATTCGTTGTTCGGCGCACTTCAATTGTGCTCAAAGACTTTGTCCGTCCAAAACCACTCTACGAGCCACATTATGTTAGGGCTCACGAGAGAAAAATGGCAATGGATGTGCTCAGTGTTTCCATAGAAAGCTCAACAAAGAATAACACGAATAGTGATAAAGTTCTGACAGACTTCCGGCCGACAGCCTCTCTTCAACAAGTTTCCCTCTGGGATCTCGATTCAAATCTTATGATTCGTCCGGTTACGGTGACTGGATACGAATTCCCGCCCGATCAGGATAAACTTTACGTTCGAGTTGAGTTCACAGTTTATGTCGGAACACTGATTCTAGCCACGAAGGAAAGCACCAAAGTGAACACACATCCAAAGGCAAAGTGGAAATCTGAAATGTACACTTTTGATTTGTATATGAAAGATATGCCACCTTCAGCTTGTCTAAACATTAGAGTTTGGTGGGGAAAAGCAAGAGTGGCGAATGATGAAACGGAAGTTGGGTGGGTGAATGTGTCACTGACTGATTGGCGAGACGAACTTCGTCAAGGACAATTCATTTTTCATCTCTGGCCACCAGAACCAACTGCAAATAGAAGTAGAATCGGAGAAAATGGTGCTAGAATTGGAACGAATGCGGCGGTGACGATAGAGATTTCAAGTTACGGAGGAAGAGTTCGAATGCCAAGTCAAGGACAATACACGTATCTTGTCGAGCATCGAAGTACTTGGGAAGAGAAGGAGGATATTGAAGGAGATAATTTTGAGGAATTGATTAAGGAGCCAGGATACAAACGATTGACAGACCTAGTGAAGAAGCACGAAGAAGGAATTGAGTTGACTGAAGAGGAGCAAAAACACATTTGGAGTTGGAGAAAATACATTCAAAAGCAAGAACCCGATTTGCTCATTCCACTTTCCGAACTCAGATTTGTGTGGACGAATCGAGAGAACTTCTCGGAACTTTACGTGATGCTCGAGAAATGGAGACCTCCAAGTGTAGCGGCCGCATTCACACTTCTCGGAAAACGATGTACGGATCGAGTGATTCGAAAATTTGCAGTCGAAAAACTCAATGACCAACTCAGTTCAACGACCTTCCATCTCTTCATACTGCCGCTCATACAGGCTTTGAAATATGAACCGCGTGCTCAATCGGAAGTGGGTATGATGCTCCTCACTAGAGCTCTTTGTGACTATCGTGTCGGTCATCGGCTGTTTTGGTTGCTCCGCGCAGAGATTGCTCGACTCAAGTAAACTATTTATTTACTTTCCATATTTATTCCGAATTATACAAATTTTGAATCTAGTTGAATCATCAAAACATGAAATGCCGCCCACTTTTTTCACGGGAATTAAATTTTTGTGTGATTGCAAACACAATATACAGTTGGTTTCTATTTTTTATTTGTTTTACAGAGAATGCACAATGAAAGGCGAAGAGTTTATGCGAATCTCACTTCTCATGGAAGCGTACCTTCGTGGAAACGAAGAGCACATAAAAGTGATCATCAAACAGGTTGAAATGGTCAATGAGCTCACAAGAATTAGTACAGTAATCAAAGGACTTCCAAAGGACGCGGCAACTGCAAAACTACGCGACGAGTTGGGTTCAATCAGCCACAAAATGG
Organism: Caenorhabditis japonica; assembly: GCA_963572235.1. Lineage (NCBI taxonomy): Eukaryota > Metazoa > Nematoda > Chromadorea > Rhabditida > Rhabditidae > Caenorhabditis > Caenorhabditis japonica. Next base: position 14,903,512 of record OY754343.1, on the reverse strand, counting down.
AGCACATGGACTCGCCGCTCGATCCGGTTTATAAACTCGGTGAACTCTGGTTTGTTTTTTAATAATGATTTTTTCGCTCTCAAAAGTTTCAGAATGGGCGTGGTTTAATAAGGTAGAGGTTACTGTAGCTGGCAAAAAATTGAAAAAAAAACCGAAAAAAAACCGTTTAGATAAGTTTGTGCAAAACTAGAGACGCAGAGACTTGAGAGAGATGACCTCCGAAATTTCATTTCCAAAAATAATTTTAAAAATGTATTGTCCATCCACGAAGAAAGCAAGTGCGCTCCACGAAACTTAATACTTCGTGATTTTTATTTTCGTCGCCAAATTATTTTATGTCACGTATAAATTCAACGGTAAATAAAATAATTTGGCGACGAAAATGAAATCCACGAAGTACTAAGTTTTGTGGAGCGCACTTGCTTTCTTCGCGGATGGACAATAGTCTCCGGTAGGGTTGGCAATGGCGAACCCCACTCTTTTTGCACTGGTGACCAGGGGTGGGACAAAAAAAAAATTTTCCACAAAAAAAAAACTTTTTTTGTCCTCAAAAAAAATTACCAAAAAAAAAAACTTTTTTTTTGTCTTCAAAAAAAAGTTTCCAAAAAAAAAAAATTACCAAAAAAAAAAAATTTTTTTTTGCTCTCAAAAAAATTAACAAAAAAAAATTTTTGTCCTCAAAAAATTTACCAAAAAAAGTACGTATTTCTGCCATTTAAAAAGAAATTTTCCAAGTTTTTGTCTAAAATTAGAGGTTTTTGTCAATTCGGAGCATATACGGACTAAGTTTTTGCCCAAAAACCGGAACTTTCTTTCGCCTCCGTGGCTCTAAAAAAAATTTTTTTGGTCTCACTCTTACCATCGAAAAAAAAATCAAAACATTTTTTATCTCATCCAAAAAAAAACCCGAAAAAACAAAAAAAATCGAAAAAACTTTTTTTTTTTTTTGGTCCCACCCCTGCTGGTGACAGATATCCAATTTTAAGCACTCAAATAGTTTACTCACTTTAAAAACAATACTAGCACGACTACTAGTCAGATTTGAGACGGAAATGTCACTTTTCCAGTATTGCGGAGTCAGCCTTCCCACCTACCCATTGTCAACCCTAGTCTCCAACACGCCATGCGTATTTCTGCCATTTAACAGAAAATTTTCCAAATTTCGGTTGAAAATTTGAATTTGGTCCAAAAACCGGATTTTTTTCGCCTCCGCGGCTCTACAAAAAAAAACCAAAACACATTTTGGCTACGGCACATTATCAACAAAAAAAAACGAAAAAAGTTTGTAATTTGGTCCCACCCCTGCGCGGGAGTTAGTAATAGGAAACGGCTAATAGCCGTCGAATCCGTTTCTTTGCCACATGCATTCAGTAAACACCCTGAAATAAACGGCTAATAGCCAAAAATCTTTTATTCCAGTGTGGACAAAGCGATCGTATTGGGCAGTGCAAAACAACCTCTCCGACTTGTCTGGAAAAACAAAAACCCAAAAAGTGATCTCCACCTGCCAACATGTGAGATGATTTTCAAGAACGGAGACGATCTTCGCCAAGACATGCTCGTACTTCAAGTGCTCGAAGTGATGGATAACATTTGGAAAGGCAACAATATCGATTGCTGTCTGAGCCCGTACTCCGTCCTGCCAATGGGCGAAATGATTGGAATCATTGAAGTGGTGCCGAATTGCAAGACGCTTTTTGAAATTCAAATGGGCACTGGATTCATGAACACTGCCGCTAGAAGTATTGATCCGAACTTTGTCAACAAGTGGATACGCAAAATGTCGGGATTAGAGTAAGTTATGAAGCTTATTTAAACTATTCCATGAGTGCTGATTTTCAGAGACGAGAAGAAAAAAGATAAAAAGGCGCTTAAAACTGCGATGGATACTGCACAATTTGCCCAAGCGACAAAAAAGTATCTGGAATCAGTGGATCGATTCTTGTACTCGTGTGTCGGTTATTCAGTTGCCACCTATATTATGGGAATCAAGGATCGGCACAGTGACAATATTATGCTCACTGAGGACGGAAAACTGTTCCACATTGACTTTGGTCATATTCTCGGACACGGAAAGACCAAATTGGGAATTCAGAGAGACCGGCAAGCGTTTGTGATCACTGAACATTTCTTGACGGTAATTCGAAATGGTAAAACGCAAGAGAACCAATCGCACGAACTCGTCAAGTAAGTGAAAATGAATCCGAAGGTGTCCAATGTGAATTTCAGATTCAAAGCGTTGTGTGTCGACGCGTACGAAGTAATGTGGGAAAGTCGTGATCTGTTCGTCTCTCTGTTCACGTTGATGCTCGGAATGGAACTTCCCGAATTGTCGACAAAGGCGGATTTGGATCATTTAAAGGTATAAAACAGGCTTGTTCCGAATATGCTTTTCGGAAAATCGGAAAAGGCCATTTTTTTCCGAAATAATTTTTCGGAAAATCGGATACCCGAAATTTTTTCCAACTTCATTTTTCGGAAAATCATGCATTCACCGACTATATTTCTTTGAAAAAATACGAAAATCAACAAATTAACAAAAAATTCAGTAGAAGCGGCACCTAAAAGAACCGCACTTTCCCGATCATTTTCGGAAAATGTTCCGACGGGTAATTTTTCCGAAAAATAAATTCGGAAGATTTTCCGTCGGAAAAATTTTCCGAAAAGTCTCGGAATTTCCGTTTTCCGACTCCGACCAAGTCTGATATTGATATAGCCCCCTTCGTGATATTTCGCGAGGAAGTCGGCATTTTCAAAGTTTATGAGCAGCTGTCGAGACAAGAGTAATACGTAATCGACCACGAGGAATCGATTGGTGATATCAGATTTAGCTATTGTCCATTCGCGAAGAAAGCAAGTGCGCTCCACAAAACTTAGTACTTCGTGGATTTCATTTTCGTCGCCAAATTATTTCATTTCACGTTGAATTTACACGTGAATTGAAATATTTTGGCGACGAAAATGAAATCCACGAAGTACTAAGTTTTGTGGAGCGCACTTGCTTTCTTCGCGAATGGGCAATATATAAAAACAAATATTTTGCGGTGAAATTTCCAGAAAAGGGAAATTGGAATTAGAAAATGGAAGTTTTTGGTCATTCCATATCGAGTTCACAACTTTTTATGATCGATTCCTAGTACTAACTCTATGATCAATAAAAAAAATGTTTCGATCCCCAGCCAAAACCGGGGAAACAAGCTCCGCCCATTTTGAAAGAAGGCGGCGCGAGTTCTGTTGAGCCAGATCCATAAAATGCAGAAAAAAGGCCTGCGGCAGACATTTAAGGGGGTGGAGCTTGTTCCCCGGCTTTGTCAGTGTCCGAAAGAATTGAATGTTCACAGAATAAAACTGACCATAACTTTTTAGAACACTTTGTGTTGCAAAGCTGTAACAAACGAAGACGCTCGAGGATTCTTCTCCAACGTCTACGAGGAAACTGTCAATCAGTCGTGGGCGACTAAAACCAATTGGTTCTTCCACGCCGTTAAACATTATTAAATTTCTGTATTTTAATGTAAACATCCATATATTTAAATTAAAGCCGGCGACATTCCACCCAGGGTTTTTCACTTTCAAATCGAACTGTCCCGATGTTTTTTTTATTTATGTCTACCTTTTCTTTCATGCTCATTGTCTGTACATAATATACTGTATTCCCTATTTGTGATAAAAATATATTCTAAGAAAGGTTAGAACTGTTTTTATTTCTACAAAGTCTCGACTTTTGTGGTTGGATTGCACAACGCCTTGATTAGAGGGACCATGAAGCATTCATCGCTGAAAAAAAAGGGATAATTACAAAATAGCCACCCATATATTTCAAAATATAGTATAGCCACCCACAGTCGGCGCCCCGTGGGTGGCTATTCTGGAATGATGGGTGGTTATACTGGAATAATGGGTGGCTATTCTATAGCCCGTTGGTGTGGGTACTTATATTGAACTGCCAGGGTGGCTATTCTGAAAGATTCCTTAGGAAACCAGTATAGCCACCCATTACCACTGAGTGGGTGGCTTAACTGTAATAATATATTCCAATAAAACCACCCATATATTTCAAAATAGCCACCCACAGAAAATCGCAAAAATCCCATTTTTCAGTTATGTGGGTGGCTATACTATAGCGTGGGTACCTATCAGTGATGAGCGGAATTTCCGTTTCCGTTTCCGTTTTCCGTGACGTTTTTGGGAGGGTTTTTTCCGTTTCCGTTTCCGCGAAATAAAAAATTATTTTCCGTTTCCTTTTCCGTTTCCGTGAAAGTATAACTGTTTTTCCGTTTCCGTTTCCGTTATCCGCATTTAGACGGAAAATGTTTAGCTTGAAATATCTGATGTTGTCCACGTGTATTTCATGCAGACGACACTCCAAAAATGCTCGTAGTTTACCGTAAATCGACAACTGTTTTTTTTGTTTCGAAAATTTCAACTTTCTCCGCGAGACCCTGACAAAACCGGGGAAAACCACGAAACCGGGGAAGAAAAAACCAGGGAAGACAAAACCGGGGAAAAGTTGCAAGTCTGCGGCGCACTTTTTCAACACTTCCAGTACAAAACATCGTGCAGCGGTTGCAAAAGGGGGCGGAGCCTCTTCCCCGGTTTTGTCCATTTTTTTCCCCCCGGTTTTGTCTTCCCTGGTTTTGTCTTCCCCGGTTTCGTGGTTTTCCCCTGTTTTGTCAGGGTCTCTCCTCCGCTGACCCATTCAAGTTTTGGAGACAATCAGAATTTTACGCGGCTCAAATTTATGGCCCAAAAGCTTTTAGCTGTGCCAGCCACTTCGGCTAAAAGTGAACGACTCTTTTCAATCGCCTGTCAAATTTTCGTTCCCAAACGAAATCGTATTGGGGAGGAAGCCCTGTAGAAGTTTTGATTTTGCTCACTATTTTCGGCCCGCCAAAATGGTCAAACGCGCTCCGCTGAACTCAACGCTATGCGATTTTCATTTTGGTTTCCAAATTATTTTATTTCACGAAAAATTTATACGTGAAATAAAATAATTTGGAAACCAAAATGAAAATCGCATAAAGCTGAGTTCAGCGAAGCTTTCCGTTATTTTCCGTTTCCGTTTCCGCTTTTTTTCCGTTTCCGTTTCCGTGAATGATAAAATACGTTTTCCGTTTCCGTTTCCGTTTCCGCAGAATTAGAAATATGTTTCCGTTTCCGTTTCCGCGTTCCGTTTTTCAGAAAAAAGGGTTTCCGCTCATCACTGGTACCTATATTGTAGTGGGTGGCTATACTGGAATTTTCCCAAAAAAAATTTTAGGGAACCATTTATCGACCTGTATATTCAGGGGAGGAAAAAAAGAAACACATTTTTGTGTTTTCAATACTATGCAGAATTACGGAAAAAATGTTAAAAATACTACCGTACACGTAGGTTTTTTGAACGTTGGGTCTCGACGCGAAGTGTATACAACCTGCATAGGTTTAAAAAACACAAAATACGGGTTTTCCTCCAATGAATACATAGGTCCATAATGGACCTATTCAAAGTACTGTAGAAAAACGGAAAAAAGGACAAAAAACTGGGAGAAAACTCGGAAAATGCTCCGATTGGTCTGAAGTTTTTTGTCATTTTTTCCGTTTTTCTACAGTACTTTGAATAGGTCCATAAGAGAAAAATCAATTCTATTGTGTTTTCAATTGACTTGCGACATGAGAATGCGAGACTCCGCCCACTTATTTGTGCGCGACCGAGCGAACACAGTGGTATTTGAAGAGACGCAGACAGAACTGCACAAATAAGTGGGCGGAGTCCCGCGTTTTCATGTCGCAAGTCGATTGAAAGCACAATACAAATGCAATTTAACATACTCGTCGATCGGCTTTTTCTGATCCGGTTTCGCGACTTTCGGCAAGCTTTTCAGAACTGATTTAGGCTCCATTGGGCACGCGGAGGCGACATCTGAAATTAATTGATAATTGTTGATAATTATTCCTTTAATTACCATGCTCCAAGAAAGTTCTCAGCACCATCTTGCTATTTTTCATTTTAATCGCGTATCCAGTCGACTCGACCATTGTCGATTTGCCAGGCAAATCGATCACAATCTAAACAGAATAGATGCAAATATAAAGGCAAACAGAGACGGCGCTTTGCCACCGCAGTCATGTCCGAGTGGTTAAGGAGATTGACTAGAAATCAATTGGGCTCTGCCCGCGTAGGTTCGAATCCTGCTGACTGCGATAACCTTTTTGAGATCCGCGGAATGGTTTTATGTTTATTTTCCAAAACCACAGTGTGTTGGACGGAACGTTTGAAAATAAAATTTAATCTGCACCAATTTTTTTCCCGAAAAAAACATTCTGGCCTAACATAAGCGTGGCCGTTTTTCACCGTAGGATGCATTGAGCTGCATAGCCGCTCGGCTGCGTTAAAACGGACGCAGACATGCAGTGAAGCGCATTTCCATCAACGTTCCGGACTGCACACCGTGCAAAATTCCTCGGGTCTTTAAGCCCCACCCACCAATTTGGCCGAAAACTCCGAATCGTCGACAGAAAAGTAGAGTGATTGAACGAGATGATGCGGCTTGTCTGGCACTAATCCTTCGATCCACTGGCGAATGTTCTTACGATTGAACGGGTAAATGGCACGACAGTAGATGAGCACAGGCAGTTTATTCGACTTTAAATCTTGTCTAGAAGGCGTTCCAAGCACGTTAATGTGTGTGAATTTGTTGGATCGAAGGAGACATTCGACACGTTCCAACTGCAACTCTTTGATCGGATTCACAATTTTCACCGCCAAATCGTAGATTGTCGTGTTGCGCAGCAAAATTTTATACTCGGACTTGGCATTCTCACGAACGATCACAGAAAGTGACATTCTTAGAAACTTCTGCAAAGTTTCAAAGTTCAAATTTACCATCCAGAAATATGCAAACCTTTTAAAACGAGGCGGTGGACAAACAAAATTTTCTTCGAAATGAAAGAAAAACGAAGAGGAAGAAAGAAGATGAAGGTAAAACGTTTATTTAATATTTATTCCATTCCCAAGTCACGTAGCAACAGTTAAAGTGGCGGGTGACACGGTCATTATAAGGCTACCTCGGCGTTCCGGATCGAATCGGAAACACGTGAGAATGCGTAACGTGAAGTGACGGTAAGTCGGATTGAGCAAAATGAGAGTGATAGTGGAGCTCATGCCGTGAAGGGATATGCACATGATTGCAATGTTGTTATACACTAAAAGTTGGGCTGATTGTGAGGCTCTGGGACGTTTCAAAACTTTTTTGCATTTTTTGGTAGCGTTTTTTGCCAATTGACACCAAAACGCACGCTCATTAGGTTTTTATTTTTTGCTTTTATCAGTTATTTGTATTTTTATGGAAATTTAAATACACTAGTACGCCGCAAAAATGCAAAAAAGTTTTGAAACGTCCCAGTTTTGAAACGTCTTGATTTGAAACGTCCCAGAGCCGATTGTGAGGGGCAAACTGTAGGGCGAAATTTCTGACTTACTCTGATTATAATATTGCTCTACGACCGAATAGAAACAGTAGGTCATTGGCAAGACTACAACTCCGATTGGGATTGATACCTGACAGGAAGATTGTTTATTTTAATTTGGAGTAGTTATTGGTACAAATTTTTAGGTTCAAAACAAGCAATAATACCATTTTTTTGAGGGTACAACGGTATAGAATTCGCACGGAATAGAACCGGCTGGAATGGAGCTGTACTGGAAAAACCACTGCACGAAATAGAACTCAGGTCCTCGCAATTTATAATGTCGCGGCCAGAAATGAAAAAATGGTGACCATAAATGCAGAAATTACCCCTTTTTTCTAAATTCAACCGTGCGATTTAGAAAAAAAGGTAGGAAATTTCTGCATTTATGACCACCTTTTTTCATTTATGGCCGCGCTATTTATAACGAAATACTTTTTCGAGTTGTTCGACGGGACTGTGTCGGTATAGCTCCCTTTCAGGCGGTTCTATACCGTTTGTACCCCCACCCTCCGTTTTTTCAATAAAAAATTATTTTCAATGTTTCAAATCTTACTGTAGCTGTTTTGAAAGCGCGTTAAATATTTACGAGACGGTATAAAATTGCTTTGCGCTAATTTTCTTCTCAAAATTTTGAATATATCGAAATTTGCTATACGAAATTTTTGTTTTAACGATTTCGATCAACTGTAGACCTAGCAAGCCCCTCGATGACATTAGGTCTATCGCGATTCACTCGTCAGAAGAAGCCTGATAAATAAAATCTCACCTGAAAAATCATATCGACGAAAAATTTCCTCTGCAACTTCCTCGTTGCCACTGACATGTGCGAATTAAATTTCATGAGAAAATACGTGGAATGAATGCACAAGAAAAGCGCTTCGGAAATCATGAAAAGCATATAAATGCCAGCTGTCCCGGTAACTGTAGAAATATCCATTGTCAACACGAATACATCATCTTGAAAGTAAGACGGATGTGGGCATGGAAGAATCTGAAATATCATAACAATTTTCACTGATAAGAAGAGAAGATCACAGACTACTTTTAGAAGAATCGGCTTCGCCCATTCTGCGTCCGGAATTCGAAAGTAGCAGGGAAGGAGAAAGAGCACCGAGTATATTGCGTTGATGGCGTAGAATGTGTATCGAATCCATTCCGCTTCGATTTTCCATTTTCCGCGGACCAGAGTGTTGTGACGGTTTTCGAAGAGCATTACGATTGACGTGGCGACTCCTGAATAAATGTTTGTTATTGACTCCAATTGGAGAACACTAGAGGGAAAAAATCCCGGAAATTACCAAATCTTAGGGTCCAAAACCCTTAACAAAATTTATTACACCTCTAGTTGACTCAAATAACTTTCCCCTAACAAGTTTTAAGTATTCTTCCAAAACTCACCACCCAATCCAATTTGCGCAAAGAACACCTGTACCGAAATGGGAATGGATATCCATGTGAATACTCCTGCTCCGATTCCGACGAGCACCGGAAAGAACATGTACGGGGTGATTAGGCCACCGACTAGCACGTCGGAAAGGACTGTCCTGCAAATCAGTATTTACGAATTACAATGTTAGGTACATAGGAAATATTGTGCAGGTTTCTAAAAAAAAATAGGATTACACCTCAGCTTGTCTGCAACCTTGAAAAAATTTTAGGTTTGGCACGGCGTGTTGGACGGAACATTGGAAAATAAAATTCAAACTGCGCGGGTTCACGGCGTGCTAGAACCTAAGAGGCTACCCCGAATCAGAACTGTCCCAAATCAGAACTGTCCCGAATCAGAACCGTGTCTTGAATAAGAACTGTCCTGCATCAGAACTGCCCCGATTCAGAACTGTTCGTATCAGAACTGTCCCGAATCAGAACTGTTTGTATCAGAACTGCCCCAAATCAGAACTGTTCAATAAGCATGCTTACGGCCTAATATGTCTTTTTTTCATAATAAAACCAATTTTTTTAAACTTATACAGGATAGTTCTGATTTGGGGCAGTTCTGATACGAACAGTTCTGATTCGGGACAGTTCTGATACGAACAGTTCTGAATCGGGACATTTCTGATTTGGGACAGTTCTCATATGGGACAGTTCTGAAACGAACAGTTCTGCTTAGGGACAGTTCTGATTGCAGGCAGTTCTGATGCAGGACAGTTCTGATACGAACAGTTCTGATTCAGGACACGGTTCTGATTCGGGACAGTTCTGATTCGGCAATACTTGCTTCGCCCACTGTACTCTCTATCCTATTACTGGTTTTTGGTAGTTTCCAACCAGGGGTCGTATTCCTGAACATTTACATACAGTTACGTGACTAAAACAGTAAATGTTTTTCCGGATGGTTCTTCAAATTTTCGGTTCATTCACTGACGTAAGGTCACTATAAACTACCCGTTAATGCTTTCAGGAACGGCCCGCCAAAATGGTCAAAAGCGCTCCGCTGAACTCAACGCTATGTGATTTTCATTTTGGTTTTCAAACTATTTAATTTCACGTAAAAATTCAACGTGAAATGATATAATTTGGAAACCAAAATGAAAATCGCATATTACTATTCTTTTAGCGGACTCAATCGACTTGCGACATGAAAACGCGTGACTCCGCCCACTTTTTTTTTTGCGCGACCACGCAAACACAGTTCGATTCGAAGAGAAGCAGAGAAAAAATGTATTTTTTCTCTCGTTCTCATGCTGCAACTCGATTGAAAACACAATAGCAAAATTGATATCCCCGTGCGAAAAACCATTTCATATTTTTGTTTACCATTCGGTAAACATTCATGAATACTACCTAAGATTTAAAAAATGGATTACTTACCCTAAAATCCCTAAAAATTAATGCAAGTTTTTCACTACCTAAATAGTTCTCACAAACCAATGTATTGCCATAATCGAAAAATCCCGAATTGATCTTCTTAAATCACTCACCACGCATGCAAATTGAGTATATACCACCGTGCTGTTTTCCTATTCCTCGGCGTCTTTGCAATAATACAGTAAGCTCCAAACAAGTTGATTGGCAACGTAACAATCACCAAAATATGCGAAAAAGTTGCTTGAAATTGCCACGAGTCCCAATAGGTGAAATGTGTCGTGCAATTCGAGTTCATTTGCCACAAGAGTGAAGGGCAACGGTGCGAAAGGCGAGGAGCAGAGCTCAGTGAGATTTGGAGGTGGGCTCAAATTAATTATCACACGCACTGATGAAGACACGAGATTAGTCCCTATTTATTTTTTTATCATATGAAAACGGCATCTTCTTCACTGATGTGAGCTCGAACATTTCGAACATCACTGTTGCGGTGCCCACGCAGTTTTCAAAGATCAGCGGCAAGTGGTTCCGCATAGCTGGATAGTAGAGATGTAGACTGCAACGCCTAGCCATGATTTGCGCATGGCTTCAAATAACGGAAAGAAAAGCTCTGACTTAAGAGATACAGATATTGGCGTGTTTATATTCTAGAAACTTTTGATCAAAATTAGCACGACGATTGTAATGAACAATGCTCAGCCTGTAAATACATTTTTAGCGACACGGGACGGCCCGCCGGGTAGACTCGGGCCTAGCCGAAAAAGAGAGAATTGCCGGAATAAAAGTTCCGTTAGCGTGGAAGACTGCTAAGCAGGCTTGTTTATTTAAAAGGAAAAACTTAAAAAAGACTAACAAAATTGAAATCTAAAAATAATGCACAACATCTCATCAAACCCAAAAGAAAAAATGAGCGGACACGCCCCCTCCTTTTTCGGTCGCTATTACTGCGTCGCGAAAACCAGTCAGAGCGCTCGTGCCCTGCGGCTGTGGTCTCGCCGCGACCAGCGCGTATACGGTAGTTTGTTTACATTCATTTTTGAATTGTTTTTCTGTTTTTGCATTGCTTTCGTTTTTTTTCGTAAACAAACTACCGTATACGCGCTGGCCGCGGCGAGATCACAGCCGCAAGAAACGAGCGCTCTGACCGGTTTTCGCGACGCAGTAATATGAAAAAATTATTTAATTCTATACAGCCTGAGTCCCGCGTGGGCCGAGCCTGACCGGGCCAAGTCAGGCTTTGAGTTGATTCAGTCCTGCCCTGCCCTGCCCGCGACAAGTATGGTCATAGCAATATATTGAAGGGTCAGAGAACAACTTTCCTGCAACAAGTCGAATGATTCAAGAATTAAGACGATAATACCAATGATGTGGAATGCGTTCTCCGTCGACCGAACACCCGGTCAACAAAAATATCATCAAAGAGATCAATGTCTAACTTTCTGTACCAGAGTTGCATGGATGTGAAATTTTCTAAAACGGAAGTTGGATTTCCATGCAACTCTGTTCCGTAATATCCAGCAAGTCACGAAAGACTGAAAGGTAAATATGTTTAGGTATTTACAGCCTTATTTATTCAAATAGAAATAAACTTTTATTCTAATAACCCGTAAATCAAAAAGTACAGTAAAGCATGAGCCTAGTGGATAATGGTACAACGAATGATGCGGTCCTAGGAATGAAAGAGTTTACACCCGCATCTGGAAATGAGAAACATTCTAGAAAAATATTCAAAAAAACATTAATTAAACATTCGGAATAAGATGTGCGTGAGGATGGTCCTCGAGACTTGTCACATGTGCAGAACTGCTCTTCGTCTGCTTTAAACTGATCTGGAAGGGTCGATCAACACCCTCCAACTTGTGCAGGAACTTCTTCAAAGTTTGTCTCATCAGAGTACGATATCTCTTTGAAACAACACAATACAGGCAAAAGTTGAGCGACGCGTTGAGAAACACCAACTGTTGACTCAGACACACGTACAAGATGGCTTTCGGGTGATATTGGCCGTAAATGTCAAATAGAAGACGGGCGGGCGCTTGAGGTCCGACGCAAACGAAGAGCATGACGACGACGGCAAAAAGCATTGCATTGGCGCGCATTGTGCGGTTGTTGTGGGCTTCGTTTTGGATAAGTCCGTCCGAGAGTTTTGTTTCTTCTTCTCTTCTCGAATCTTCATCGACGACACGGCGGAGGGTGAAGATGATTCGACAGTTCATATAGAAGAGGGCGATGATTGGAAGGACGTTGAAGGCGATCAAGGAGACGTAGTCCATGGCACGGTAGTAGATCTGAAATGATGAATTGTATTTATGTATATACGTATGGTTATGAATTAATATGCATAAACGGTTTGTTCAGTGTTTTTGTATACAGAGCCGCAAAAAGAATGGAATTATTCCAAATTGGCAAAAAAAAGTTTTTTCATGCTTTTTTTTCTTGAACACAAACACTTTTTTTTGCTGATTTTTGTGGAACCAGAAAAGGACGTTTTTTGGCTATTTTTTGGTCGCGCCCAAGCTTGATCGGAAATTTTTTTTTGGTAAATTGGGGCTTTTTCTCCTTCTTTTTGAAATACATGGTATACTCGGTATAAAACGCTGAAAACTTGCTCCAATCGAACAGAGAATTTCGCATGCATTTGGAGTGAGGTTTAGAGAAATCAGAGCGAAACATCGGCCACGGTTTCTCAGTTTTCCGCACTCTCTCTTCGCCAACGTGGCCGCGTCCATCACTGTGCGAAGGAAGCGAGTTTGCAGCCCTCCGTACTGGGAATATTCTAGGCAGAACAATTTTTTTCAATATTTAACAAAACAAAACAAATTTGAAATTGAATATCCGATTTTTCGAAAACCGCAATTTTCCGACCAAGCCTGGTCGCACCCCGGACCAGTCTATGGTTTCTGACGACATTTTTGGGCTACGTGTGAAACGCGATAATCTTTTTTTATCTTGCAAACATGGCGTGGGTTCCTACTAACTGACGCCCCCCCCCCCTCTCTCAACTAACCTAGCAAATATTTATCGATACGCAACTTGGCGTCAATTCTGACGAATGTGCAGGAATCGTGGACTCCAGGAGAAATAATAAGTGCACTAGATCTCTGACATTTCTCCCGTGATGTATCGCCACGGGAAAGTAGTTCTATATAAGTCCTGGCGCATTCATTCCCAGACACTAATCCATCTTTTGCGCTCGCTCGCTCGCTCGCTCCCGCGCTTCCCCGCACTATCAGCGCGGCGTGCCCGTTTACTATATAGAAACACAAACAGTTTAGTCACTTTAGTGCGGTGGCTGTCAGTGAAGAGTGCGAGTGTTCTGTTGACTCTTTTTAACCATTTCTATGTTTGTGCTGATCCAATTTGATCGCTTGTGAAGCTAAAAATAAATCCGCGATTGTGAGTTTTTTTTTGTTCTATTCTGTTCTTTTCTGTTATTTTCTATTGCGTAGTTTTTTTGCGTGTCGTGTCGTTTCGTTTTGTTTCGTTTTGCCTCGCCCGTCCCGTCCTGTCCCCTTGTGCCGCTGACAGTAAACAGTAGGTAAACTCAATTGATTTCCTAATTACATATGTTTAACAAAGGTGTCAAGTTTCTTGCCATTGCGGTGGGCAAAAAAAGGAAAGGAAAAGAAAAAGAAAGCGCAAATAAATTAGATAGATACCTGAAGAGCACGATGCGTCGACATGAGAATCACATAGTAATACTCGTTCGAGTTGCTTTCGAAGCACCGAATTGTGTCATATGCCAACGGCCATTGGATTGAGCACAGGAATGAGAGGACGAGCCTGAGAAAAAATTGCGTTTGAACTTTTGGCAAGGTGAAAGGTGAATCCTACACGATCAAACTACGCACGAACGGAATTTTGACAAAAAAAGGGGCAGGAGAAGAAGAAAAAGAAATAAATAAACTCACGCAGCGACAATGGCATTTTTCGAATTCCTGGCGGTGCACCATCGATGAGAGTTCAACGGAAACACAACACAAAGATAGCGTTCAATGTTGAAGGCCACCACGATCCTATAAATAGCAACTTTCAGAGAGGAATGAATGAATGAATGACTTACAAAACGCTACTCTTGTAAAACGTGGACGCCAACGTCCTTATGTACAGTACGACTCTCGAGTAGAAGTGGTTGAATGAGGTGGAGAAGGCGAGCGACGGAATCGACAGAGGTGTGACGTCCAAAGTGGCGAACACCAAAAATAGACTGTCAAAAATGGCGAGAGCGATCAAAAGGTTCCATGACGGAATCCGGCGAGCCGCTTTGTTGGTTGTCAGAACTGCCATGTTGAGCAGATTGCATGCCAATCCGATGAGAGCAATGACGGGGAGAACTGCCACGTTGCTCCACCAGACTATTGAGATCGATTGCTCGTCGTGCTCATGGTGTGTGATGTTGGAGAAGTTGCAAAAGTCGTGCGAGCCAATGATTTGCTCGGATTGCGAGGCGCCTTCCAGCGTGATCAGTTCGTCCATCTGTCTGTCTACACTGCAAGTTTGGCTGGTTTCGAATATAAGAGAGGTCAGAAACAATGAGAGAATGCAACCCGCCGCCAATGATGGGAGGGCGCGAGAATGGAAGGAGGTGAAAGTGTAATTGATTACAACAATCTTCCAAAGGACAGACAATGCGTGGAAGCGGGGTTTCGATCGTTACAAGTTCTCAAGGTGAATGAACATGACAAAAATGTGCGGCGGGAGGAGGGAGGTGGGTGGAAAAAAAAGAGAAGAAGCGGGACAAGAAGGTCACGAATTAGTTTGCAGAAGAGTAAAAATAGTTTGAAAAGATACATATCAAAATTTTCTTATATAAATTTTTTGGTCTAGGTTCATTCGCCCTACGATGAACCCGGAAGCAGCGGAAACAAATCTAGACCGAGTGATGACTTTGTACAGAAGATAAGTAAAGTTCGGTATCAGAATGCGATTTTTGAACAATTTCGGTCGCATTCAAATTGAGAAGTATTCTAACAAGAATCTGATGTTTTTTTTTCTAAATTCTCTAAAGCAAAACAGGCCTGGAATCACCTACCATTTGTTGCCGTCAAAAGTTTTTCCGGTTTTTTCGTACAATTTTTGTAGAACATTGGACTGCAAAAATATGTATTGTGTGCCCGCCAAAACGGTCAAACGTTGAATTTACACGTGAAATGAAATAATTTGGAAACCAAAATAAAAATCGAATAGCTTTGAGTTCAGCGGAGCGCGTTTGATCATTTTAGCGGGCCGACAATACGTGATTTAAGAGAAGTATTTTGTTCAATTCTTTGGATGCGGCGTAGTTATCAGGTTGTTGTTGGAACTGTTTTAGCTACAGAGTTGTGAGAAACTAGATATTATATGATATGTATATCCTTAAGAACTGCAATAAACACGGGGGCGCTCTATTTAAGGGGACCGTTTTAATTCATTGTTTTCAAATTTTTTAGAAGTCTCAACGATGATTTTATGGTCAAAGAAGAGCAACCGAGCAACAAAAAACAATTGAAAAGCAAGTAGGGGGCCTCTATTACACAATTGCCGTTAGCCCCTCCATCTTGATGCCACGACAAAACGTAGAAAATTTGGTAGTACAGCTCCAATCTGGAACATTTCTAACAATCCAATTTACGGTCGGTCACTTCAAAAGGTCTTGTGCCCTCCCCACCAGTATGAAAAGCTGTGAAATGGGTAAACATTGACCGTATCGAACTTATAGAACTGGTAGACCTCGGCTGATTTACAAATCAGGAAAAAATCGTGAGAAAACGAATGGAAAAACAACAAGGCAGACAAAGAGAGAAATAGATAGGTGACCGTTTTGAAAAGTGGAATCAATGGGTGGGCAGGAAGAGAAAGAAAAACGGGGGGGGGGGGGCCGTTTGGCCGGTATATGTGCTTTTCAAGAAGGTGGAGAAATACTTTGTTTGTTTGTGTAAGTGAGTCGGATATTCGGCTGGTCGATCGGGAGAGGAGAGGAAAGGAGCGCGCGCCTCGTACGTATAATGGAGCCAGTGAGGGTTGAGAGGATGAGATGAAAAATGCTGACAATGCTGTTGGAGAAGTAAGCGCAGGATCTACCACCACAGAAACTACGGGAGCAAGAAAACAGTTTGAAGAAAAATAAACCGCAATGCTCAGTCTGTTCTATTTGTAGCTCCGCCAGTCGTGTTCACTCTCTTTCTCGTTTCGGGGCGGATCGCCGCCACTTTTAGTTTACACAAACACTACTCGACACACGACGACGACGACGACTACGTCCGACTGCGAATGGACTGCGCGCCGTGCGACAAAAGCTCCGCCCCTCTTCCCTCGTTTTTTCCGAATTTCCCGCCGCCCATACATCTGGGCGCCCGCGCTCATTGAGGGTCCAGGTCGCAATGTTTTGTGTTTATTTATTGACATCGTACATATATAGATGGCCTTTGAGAATAAGGAGAAGGACGCACGAGGTTTGTACTTCTCACGAACACACTGAAATTTGGGCGTGTATGAGTGCGTGTTATACAATCAAGAAAAAAGAGACGGAAATATCCCGGCACGCACAGGAATAAAATGAGGATTCATGGAGGAGGGCGGGGGGGGGGGTGGTACGAATCCGAAGAGTACCTAGTACTCAGAATGGCTTAGCATTGAAATAAGTTTCGATTTGGGCTGGTTTGGATTAGGATTCGGTTTCGAATTCGAATGAGCACCGCTACTAGACTGTGTAGCTTGTTGGAAAGTTACTAACAAGTTATTAGATATAAAAAAGCCTCATTTACGTGAATCTAGGAAGTATTTTTTTTTATTTCTAGGGAATGCAAAAATCAGAAACAACAGTTTTCAAAAAAACCTTGCTTATCCATATGTCAAAGAGTAAATCGAGTTGCAGCATGACAACACGAAATCCCGCCCACTTATTTGTTTGCGACCACGTAAACACAGTGCTGTTTGAAGAGACGCAGACAAAAAAGGGATAGCCGACTCATTTGAAAATACAATAATTAAGTTTTTTTTTTTATTTTTCGTTTGTGATTTATATTTTTTCTCGGACATTCCTTACAACGACACTTTGTAATGCCGCGTCAAAAGTTTACAGAAAAAATTTTGAGTCTGGTATTTTTTGCAGTCCAACAGGAGCGCAAGCTTAAACTGATGGTGACGTAGTGGTGGAAGCAAATAAGTGCAATACAATTTCGGAGCCAGATAGAGCGCATTGGCCCATAGCTACTGTTTTTATTTATGAATACTCAGAATAGTTTCAATTAGTCGTCCCCAAAATTTCATCTTGCTGAACATCTATATTCCACCAGTCACAATTCCGTGAGTCGCTATGAATCGAAACTAGAAGGTGAATTTTCTATGGAACTTATGGACCGTAAAAATAAATAATACCAGGTCCCTGGAATTGTTTTGTTTCTCACTTTGGGTGCGACATTACAAATTTTTGTTGTAAAAAGAATGCCCGAGAAAATTTCTAGATCACAAGTTAAGAATTTGAAAATCATTAAACGCGGCGAGATTGCAACCGCTCTTTTGCTGATTTTGAAGTAAGAAAAGTCCAGAAATCAGGTTTTCTAAGTCCAAATTTTCAGAAAAAAAGAAGCGCACCGTGGAAAAAAACTCGTTTTGAACTCCAAACTTGGAAACAAGACCAACAGTATAGGAAATCGCCCGTTTTTTCTGGAATTTTTATTGAAAATTATTATCAATCTCTGAAAGTTCCACCGGGGGTCCATCGGAACCTAGGCCATGTAGAACTAGTTAAACGGAGAAATACGTTATTTCTACAAGGGAAATTGAGAGACTTGAGACGAAATGTGGGCAAGTCCGCAGTTCACGTTGCGGTGCGAGCGGTGGAACTCTCAGAAATGGATAATAGGACTCTCAATAGCTGCTCATAAACTTGGAAACACCAATTTCCCCGCGAAAAATCTCGAAACACAAATTTATTGGCACTGTTGAAATGAGTGCGACCGTAACCCAATTGACAAAATACAAGAAAAAAATGAAAACAATAGAAATGATTTACATTTTTAATGGGTTACGGTCACACTCATTTCAACCGTATTCGCTTCGAGACATGAGAAAATTTGCTGTTTTCAAAGTTTCTGAGCAGCTGCTGAGACAATTCTTTATGATTCTCGAATTCTTCATTTGTGATATATTCCTGACAACAAAACTGGAATTAAGAATAGCCTCTTCAACAATCTTCCTCACTGGCAAAATGCCGAAAAAGCGTTCACCATAATCACTTGACATGTTCCTCGTAATCCAGTCTTGCCAGCCAGCCACCCGATCCATCCAGAATCCAGAATCCTACTCCATGTGTCATGAGAACAAGAAGAATGCCCTCTCTCGTCCACATTCACGTTCTTATCATCCCTGTGATTTCTCGATGATTAGGAACGGAAAATCGAAAGTATGTAATTGGAATCGGAATTGGCAGACAATGCCAGTTTCGAGAAGCTGAAAGTCAAGGACGTCTTCTATCACACTCCCGGGCTTCTTCTTCTTCTTCTTCTAAATTTTATTTTCTAACTTGGGATTTTCCAAAAAATTGAGGGACGAAATTGTTCATAAATCCCGAAAAAAAAAGGAGAAAAAAACTTTCGCTTGTTGTGTTGTTCTGGGCGTCGATGATGAAGAAAGTGATAGTTGCGGACAACATCGCACCGCTTATCACTAATCATCTATCATCGTTAACGGTGATAAAAGTGTTGTCAAAAGTCGAGAAGCAGAAAAACAAGATATTCATCGTCCTGAAACACGAATTAGCCGGTACGAAGTGTGAGAATGAGTGGTGAGTGATCCGAGACCGCCCGTACGTCCCGCCAAAAAAAAGAGTAAAGTGTGGGGTTACGCAAGGATCAGTTAATGTGAGACGGTTTAGATGATAAAAACAAAACTTTCAATAACATAAATCATAAATTTTCCGAAAAAAAAAACGTAGAAAAAAGTTGGTAATTCGAAGCGTATCGAATTGTGTGGAAAACGGGGTGGGGAGTGGCTCAATTTCCACGAAAAACATGCGCGACAAGGTGTGTTTGATGCGCGCGGGCGAGCGTGAGGTACTGTGGCCGTTCGAGATGCGGAGAGAGCGGCGCAGGCGGTGGATACTGTGCAAACAGGCGCAGCCCGGGCTTTTTCAGAAGTTTTTGTTCAACGGTGGAAAACATAGGGAAGCGGAACGAAGAACGGAAGCAGAAAAAAGGGAAAATTATTGTATTTAGAGTTTATTCTAGACAGTTTATGGTGTTCGATTTAGAAAAAAAAAACGGAAGAATTTAGTGCGTTTTTTTTTTGGATTTGTTTAACAGTTTTTCTGGCGCGACGTATCTACAGTCCGTTCCATAAGTATAGCGCCCCCCCTCGAAGTATTCTGCCTTGGCACGCCCGGGCAAAATTGCAACATTAAACCTAAAAAAACGGATTCAGCATGCAAAACTACCCCGGAAATATCCGTTTTGTGTTATTGTGCCTGAAGACATCCATGAAGCAGATAGATGTATGAAAAAATGGCTCCTGCAACCGTAACATAAGTATAGCGCCCCCCTCGGAAATTTCCAAAAAATCAAGATTTATAATAAAATTAATACTTTATTGACGTTCATTAGGCGTAACCAGATTGTAAACACAATTTGGAATACAATTAATAGGCTTTGGGATGTACTGGATGATCTTGTTCACGAATTCATGCTCTTTTTGCTTCCACTCGTACAAAGGTCCAGTTTTCATAAAATTGACAAAGTTTTATTGCCTACTCTGGGCAGAAAATCTTTGCACAAGCTTTCCTCAGGTGTTCTCTATAAGATTCAAGACGTGTGCACACCCAGAACATAGAAACAAATCGACATTTTTAGATTTAAACCAGTCCAAAGTCTAGATACTCACATGGATTGCAGCATTTTTCGCTGAAAAACAAAACAATACCGGTTGAAAACACGTCGGAATAGTAATAGGTGGTTCTCGATGACTTCCTCATACTCGGAAAAGATCATTCGAATGGAGACAAACGTTAGGTCCAACTATCAAACAAGTGAAAATACTCCTTTTATCATGCATAATGAACATAGGTACTGTAACAATCCGAACCGTCTCCATTTAAGCTTTTAACCCTAGAAAAGATTATCTAAGTTCCTGATTCGAGTTTTGTAGCAACTAGCTAGCAACATTTACCTCATTCAAGTTTTTAGAAAAACTTTTATGCGTGAACTTAAAATCACGGACCTTAAAAGGATCGGTGAGAAGTGGAGCGGGCTTCATAACTTACTGGACAGGGTTTGGATCCATGTCATTGGCTCTCCAGATGCTCTGTTTTAAAGCATCGTGGTTCAGCTCTTGTTTCATAGCAATGCAAGTCTTTATTGAGTTCGAAACATGCGGTATAATGCTTCACCTTGTCTCTTTGGTGGTGCTCCAGACTTCGTAGACTGCTTATAACGGCTCGGATTCTTAATAAAATTGTTGATTCACTTCTTTGAACACTTCGAGTGTTGTGTAATTACTCAAATTGACCTCCCGGCTGTTTTGCAGGCGTCAGATTGGAGTTGTTCGGCGCCAGAAAAGTGTTTTCCACGAAACATGGTTGAATTATTCACAATATAGACAAAATATGAGAACTATAACCACATGTTATTTAAAAGCGCATAAAGCATAAAATTGAAAAAATCCAGGCACATATTTCCTCATTTATAGGGATTTTCAAGAAATTTCCGAGGGGGGCGCTATACTTATGTTACGGTTGCAGGAGCCATTTTTTGCATACATCTATCTGCTTCATGGATGTCTTCAGGCACAATATCACAAAACGAATAGTTTCGGGGTAGTTTTGCATGCTGAATCCATTTTTTTATGTCCCATGTTTCAGTTTTGCCCGGGAGTGCCAAGACAGACGACTTCGAGGGGGGCGCTATACTTATGGAACGGACTGTATTGTGCAGGAGAGAGTTCCACTGTTCGAACACGCAACGTGAACTGCAAACTTTTCCACATTTCGTCGCGCGTCTCTCAATTTTCCACTTGGAAAATACGTATTTCACCATTGGCCTAGTCCTGTATGGCCTAAGTTCCGATCGGCTCCCGGTGGAATTTTCCTAGATTGATAATACAAAAGAGAAAAATTCTAGAATTTTTAATAGTTTGGGTATGTACATAATATTCATCCCTCGATTTTCAATCCAATGGCTCCACCTGACGACGAAACGTTCTCAATCACTCGAGACCAGTTGAGGCTGCTTTTCCTTTATGAGCACCATCTGGTCATTTTAGAGACGACACACCCGCTCACATTTTTGCACTTCGTTCAGTTGAAAAACCTGAGGGGGCGGAGTTTAAATTTTTCGCGCCACTGCTTACTGTAGCCGGCAAGAATATTCCAACAACTCCGGGAATATTTCGATTTTTCCAAGAAAACCAGTAGTCGACCTCAAAAATAATGGCGTTATTCAGAGAACCAGCAAAAAAAAAAGAAAAAATGCAGCGAAAATTCGGGAATGCTCCGATCAGTCTGACACTTTGAGAGATCATTTGAAAAATACTCTCGGACATTTCCTAAAAATTTCAGACCGAAATATTGATTTTAAAAATATCCATTTTTTCTGAAAAATTTCAAAAATCGATTTTTGCTCAGAGGCCATACCCAAGAAAGTGGAAAACGAAAGAAAAACCGTTTTCCGGAAAACGAAATTTGAAAAACACTGATGTTTACATGATTAGGGTGAGATACGCAGGTGAGCATGCTTCGGAAAACGGGTTTCCTGTCGTTTTCCAGTTTCTTGCAAAATTTCAGAGCGATCGGAGCATTCTCCGAATTTTCGCTGAATTGTTTGCTGGTTCTGTGAATAAATAAATAAGTAGATTCTGACTAGGTTAAACACGCATTTAAATAAAGCAGAATTGTCAGGATCATCAGAAATTTCTCAAAAAAACAAGGAAACCAAGAAAAATAGATGAAGAAAAAAACGAAATGATAAAAGTGCAAACACCGTATAGTCCGCAAAAGTTAATGTGCACCGTAACCCTACGAATATTTCAATTTCGTTTTTTTTTTTGTTGAAAAGTTAAATAAGCTTTAAAGGGACGTTTTTCTGCGACGCGACAAAAGAAAAAGAAGAGAAAAATAACTGCGCATTATGTTTTTGTTTTGTTCTGTTTTGTGCAAGAGCTGGTAAACAACAACTCAAGTTGCATTTCAAAAATTGGAGTCGACGGGAAAACTTCTTTTTTTTTTTGCTTTCTATAGAAAAAACAACAAACAAAGAAAGGCTAAAAGAACAGAAAATAAGTTAGCAATAGAGCGCAAATTGCAATCATTTGCAAGTCACTGCTCTGTTTGATTTTTTGAATAAAAGCAGCCACTAAAGTCTAAAATGTCGTGTTGTTTTTTCTATTTCTCCCAGCGGAAGGCGTTGTTCAAGGATGCTCCACAACAACAACAACAACGATACAAAAATAAGCGAATATTCTTCTTCTTCTTCTTCTTCTTTTTCGCATGACATTCATTCCAAATTGGCGCCTTTTCTATACAACTCACTTGACTTGTTATTATTCAGTTATCCGCGGAGCTGGAGAGGACCATCCGGATTACCAAAAAGCTCATTTATTCCAGAGGGAAATGTATACTCGAACATCAATTTTTGGGCCAAAAAAAAGAAAAACAAAAACAAAAAACGAGGAAATTAAAATTTTGAGCCCAGTTTTCTAACCAAAAGAGACCACAGAAGAAGGGGATTTCGACGTTGCAAATGGGGCGCGTAAATATCATAATTGCTCTTTTCGATCGTTTTGATGACGTAATCTGTTGTTGCACCAGCAGCGGCAAGTGCAGGACGGACCGATTTCGGAACCAACTTCATTCGGCTGCGAGCTTCTGTCAAAAGACGTTTCGACTCGTTCGTCAAATCTTTTGTCATTCCACGTGTCTCTTCCAACTTTTTCTTGTTATAGATGCTATCCGGTGTGGCGCCGTTTATAGACATAATATCAGCTGGAAGTAGAACGATTCCACGTGTCAGAAGAGGATGTGTGGCACGGAGAATGTTGGCGATCGCGTAGGCGGCACCCAATTGTTTCGCCACGTCGTAGGTGGGAGGAAGTATTGGAGAGGAGGAAATTCTGGCGAGCGCGTCAATTTGGAGGCATAAAAGGGACCCGGTTGTGGAACTACCGTAGTTGGAGAGCTGTAAAGTATTAAAGTTGCTGAGAATATTTAAATTCTTGTTTCTTTTTTCCAACTAACCGAATTAATATCTGGAAACTGACGATCTCCAATTGTAGATTGTCGACCTTCCACAAGTTTGAGAAGCAATTCATAGTTGGCACGAGCCGCAAAAACACAAAGAGCAATAGCAACAGGTTGGCGTGGAACTGGAAGAGGCGAAATACCGTAGATTGACGAGATGGCGTCTTTCCAGAATTGAAGACGGTACATGGCTGAAGTATCGCCACGTCGAGTGTCCACTTTATCACGGATTGAGGCCAATTCGACATTCAGTGCGTTCAACTGAAAGCTCACTTTTTTGTTATCGATGGAGATCATATGATTTTTTAATTGCGTTTATTTATAAAAACCTGAAGAGGTGGGGTACAAATTTCCACTTCACTTCTTATGGGGTTATGCACGAAATAGCAAAAGACAGAAAAAAAAACTCGGAAAATTATCCGATTGACCTGAAAATTTGGGAATTTAAGACAAAAATACTCCTGAATATGCACACAAACTTTTGGACCAAAATATCTATTTAAAAAATTTTCAGACAATAAATCAATTTTTTTAATTGATATTTCGGTCAAAAATTTTGTGGGCGGGCGGGAGCATGTTTGCCAATATTTCCCAGAATTTCAGGTCAATCGGATAATTTTCCGAGTTTTCGCGCAGTTTTTTGCCATTTCGTTCATAACTCCATTACTGTAAGCGGCAATAAAATTGAGACGATAATATTCAGTGCACACGGTGTCCAGGATTTAAAATGTGGGCGGAGCCTAATTTGCTGGCGCGCCAGCAAATTTGCATGGCGCACTTTCGGTGCTTGCGCATTTTTTTATTGATTTTATTATATTTCTTTCAGTAAAACATGTTTTTCTTTGTAAAATGTATGTATTCTATCTTTTAATACCATAAAATTGCCCAAACTCGATTTTTTTTTTCGATTTTGCTTTTTTCCCAAAAAAAAAACATAAAAAATGCGTCAGAATTTGAATTTCGCGCGAAAAAATCCAGTGGGGCGCGTTTGCTCGGCTCCATCCACTTTTCAAATCCTGGACACCGTGGTGCAGAGAAAAATCGTTTTTTTGTTTCGACTCTAATTGTGGAATAAAAAAAATGTTTTAAGGAAATCTAAAAGCTTTCTACTTACCGCCACAATTTCCGGTTGTACTTTCTTCGGCATCGTCAGAATCGAAAGATAACTGTCGACGTCGTGTTTTCTGATCATTTCGAGACAACTTCTAAACGCTTCGTCCGCCTGTTCCTTACTGATTTCGAGTACTCGAGTGCTCTTTGGTTTCGATTTTGGTAAACTATAAAACGGATCCATTTTACAATTTATATATCAGGTTAAAACAAACAAATGAAAGACGAGATAAATAAAAAAATAATATTTACTTTAAAAACAAAAAATTACCGTGCACCCGGAATATTGCTAAAGTCAGGTTGGCTTGTTGATTTCTTGTGTTCATTAATTTTGGAAGGAGTCTCGTTTGTGGAATTATGAGTGGATGCAAATGGAGAGGATTTGGTGGAAAATTGACGGTATACGGTTATTCGTGAGAATCCACCGTTTCGGAGGGGGCAACGGCTTCCGAAACTCGTCCACTGTGAGTTCCCCGCGAGACGTTCTCTTGACTTCGTTGCTGTTGTTTCAGAGCGCGAAGCATCGAGAATTCGGGCGACATCGCTTTGGTTCGATTGTCGAAAGTTATAAACGAGGGACAGTTGAGTGCTTCGTCGCATGTTCGTTCGGGATGCTGGAAAGGAAACATTTTTATCAGTTTTTGTTGATTTCTAAATAGTAGATTTCAGTAATACTATACCAAACCTCTGAATCTTTGTGCCTTAATGCATTAAAAGTTGGGGAATTCTTTTTTTTTAGTGTGTGGAATAAAACGTATAGCTTGAAAGGCACACAGACAATATTCTTTCCAGATGTCTATAGAAAATTTGTTTTAATTAAAAACATAAATAATGGTTGAATAAATATCTTTTAAGAATATTTTTTTGAAATTTACTCAAGTTTACTCAAAGAAAAATACCCTGATGCGAAAAATTTCACTTTTTTCACATTTTCCTTTAAAAAAATTATCGAAAAGGCAACAGCCCCCATTAACTTGGAAAAAAAAGTAATGGAGTTATTCACGAAATAGCTAAAACCAGCAAAAAATCCGGAGAATGCTTTGATTGGCCGGAAACTTTGGGAAATATAGGCAAAAAAAACTCACGGACATTCCTAGGAAATTTCAGACCAAAATAGCGATTTTTAAATGTTTTGGGAACGTCCGGAAATAAATTTTCCATTATTTCCCAAAGTTTGAGACTAGTCGGAGAATTCTCCGAATTTTGAAAAAAACTTTTCGTCTCACAATTTACCGCGAAGTATCACTCTATGGCGAATGCACAATAAATTTAAGCATTTATTTTTCCTTTCTGTAATATTTTTTCCTCATGTATATTTTTCATTTAGTCCAAATTTTTTACACTCGTATTGCCGGCCCGCCAAAATGGTCAAACGCGCTCCGATGAACTCAACGCTATCCGATTTTCATTTTGGTCTCCAAATTATTTCATTTCACGCATAAATTCAACGTGAAATGAAAGAATTTGGAGAGCAAAATGAAAATTGCATAACATTGAGTTCAGCGGAGCGCGTTTGACTGTCTTGGCGGGTCGACAATATTTTTTTTGTCCAACTTTCAAAATTAAAAATGCACTAAAAGTTAACATTCGCGTGAAAAAAGTAGGCGGGTTTTTATGTTTTGATGATGCAACTCGATTGAAAACACAATAAAAAAGCTAACTTTCATTTCAGGAACCTGATCACATTTTGTTGACCAATTTCCTTTCAATTAATCCCCATGAAAAACATGTTTTGTAAAACAAAACAAAAAAACAATCAAACATTGGCTCACCTGATCCTGCTTAATATACAAGAACGGATTGGCGAGAAAAGAAGTTCCGTAGATGAGAGCAATCAGTGAGATAACGGTTTGGGCGACGACGTCGGCCGGAAGATTAACGAACGGTTGCTCGGTGAGCCGAAGATAAAAGCGATGTTGGGCGGCAGAGTAGGCACAATGGAGCAGCGAGAGAAGCGAGACTATTGTGATCAGGCTGCAAAAAGTCTGCGTCTCACTGAACTTTCAGAAAACAAAGTAGCAGATGTGCTCGAGAAACTTTTCGAGTGGTCGGTCACTCACCGGTAAATCGTACTCGCCATGTCGTGTGTCAAAAGCACCGGGTACTGTTGAAAACTCGCAGTTGTCAACGAACTAAAAAATATGTTTTAATTTTTCAGGCGGAGAAGAAAAAAAAAAGAAAAATCAAGTATTTAAACAAACTGGTCAAAAGAACCAAATGAAAAAGGTGAAGAAAAAAAAATCAAACCAATAAAATGGATATGTACATTTATTCGATAGGATCGGCTACGGAAAATGCTATAAAATACGGGAAAGAGGTGAACCAACAAAAGAAATGAATGTGCAAACGATTTAGGAATTCTATAAAAATTGAGATTTCGGTGAAGAAAGAAAACGAAACAAAAAGCAAAAAAAAACAAGTGAAAAAACGGAATTTTTGAAAGAAAGCAACGAATAAAAATTTTAAATTAATTTTCGCTCTCTTCTTCACATTTAACATGGGTAACAAGATTTGATGACGATTTGATGAATTTGTCTTTGATCATTTTCATTTTTTCATTGGCCAAGTGCCTGACGCCAAATTTCTCTTCAAGCTTCTCGAACAATCCCTTTGTGGTATTATTTATCGACTTTTTGAAGCCCATCATCAGAACTTTCTCGTAAACCGAGCTCATTCTACCACAATCGATCGAAACGGTCACACTGCGAAGAACGTCAGTGAGGAAAGCCGGACTATGATGTTGCGGATCTTCTGATGGTCGATAAACGCATCTTTCATGCAGTTCGAAGAGTGAAAGATGCGAGACATTTCGAGTGTATGTGACGAGCTTTTTCGAAACACGATCATACACACTCTCCTCGATAACCGGAACTACACGAATATCAGTCATTCGGGAGATCCAACGTGGAACTCGTTTCAGGATCGAGCTTCCTTGAATTAGCCGTTCTGTTGTTTTTGAATAATCAGGAAAAAGCACATACCTTGCTTCACAATCAATTTCTTCGTGACGATGGTGTTGTCGGTGACTTTTCTCTCAAGCACATCCTCCGAAATAATGTGTTTAGCGTGCGAGTTCGGGTACCTATCAAAGAAACTAGAATTTCACTAATATTCAACTTTCGGCTTACCTGTCCCAAAAAGCACTGACTACCTCATCGAACGAGTATGGAAATGAAGATCGAGGAGCATCCCACAGTTTCATTATTGATTATTTTTCAGAAATCGATGAGACAAAAACGTGGAATGTGAAGCAGTGGCGAGCGAGCGAAGAGAACAAAATGCAAATTGCTCTTTGTGTGAATGCATCATAAATTACGACAATTCTGCAGCACCATTGCTGACCGTAGTCTTTTCTCAAAATTGATTTTAAAAACATGTTTTTGAAAAAACAATTTCGTAATTTCCTCAACATTTTCCTCAAAAAAGTTATCACATGTTTAAATAAATGTATAAAAGAGGGAATTTGTCGCTTAAAAATTTCGAAATTTCGAAAATTTCGAAACGAATTCTCTTTCTTGTAAATATCTGTATTTACGTGGCTTTTCCTGTCATTCCAAATAATCCAATGCAAACTCCTTATTTTCACGCAAATACACTAAAATGTATTTAATAACGCTTTCTAACCAAGCCTTCATGAAACGACCGAAGTTTGATGTGCAAACCTCTAAATACCCGGAAGTTGTGATGAAAGGAAACAATAGAAGGACGTGCGTTTAAATTAGAGGAAATACGGTATTTTAATAAAACGGCAACACGCAGGATATTTATTTATTGTCGGCCCGCCAAAATGGTCAAACGCGCTTCGCTGAACTCAACGCTATGCAATTTTCATTTTGGTTTCCAAATTATTTCAGTTCACGCTGAATTTACGTGAAATGAAATAATTTTGAGACCAAAATGAAAATCGCGTAGCGTTAAATTCATCGGAGCGCGGTTGACAGTTTTGGCGGACCGACAATAATTATTCCTCAGGTTTGCATTGTATTATTTAAAATTACAGGGAAATTCACGTGAATATTTAGGTTCAACAGTATGTCATTTCGAAAATCTTTCTTAGTATATTATGTGTTCACGAATGAGGTTTGCAAACGACGCTCTGATATTCCGCAATTGTTCCACTGTTCCGCAGTATTCGCTGCGAGACCGCAGTGATAAACTGCGGAACATGGGAGCGTCGTTTGCAAACCTCGTTCGTGAACACATAATACCATTCTGCCAAGTTTAGATAAGTGTGTGCAAATCTAGAGACGCAGAGACTTGAGAGAGATGACCTCCGAAATTTCATTTCCAAAATAATTTTAAAAACGTAGTCTCTATTATGTTTTCAATCGACTTGCGACATGGAAACGCAAGTCTGAATTCACCGTTTTGTCTGCGTCTCTTCAAATATCACTGTGTTAGCGTGGTCGCGCACAAATAAGTGGGCGGAGTTTCGCCTTCTCATGTCGCAAGTCGATTGAAAACAAAATTGCACGCCGTGGTAATTCACGCCCTCCATTGCTCATCTTAAATAAATTGATATAAATAGCTCGAGTTTGTTTATGTTGCAACATGTTGTTATTCATTTCATGAATTTTGTATTTTTGTCAAACTTTCCTTATTCATTTCATGCTGAAAACGCCCTTTTCTGCTGCAGAAAATTGCATTTTCAAATTGAAAATTTCTTTTTTTTTTTTGCCGAGAAAAAAAGTTCGCGAAAAAGGAAAAATAAATCAAATTTCATATTTTTAGTTATATAGCAGGTTTTGCCTGACAATTAGAGAGCGTGACAAAACCGGGGAAGAACGAGAAACCGGGGAACGCAAAATCGGGGAAAAATGCCAAAAACCGTTTTTTGTATACGAAGTGCTACAGAATGCAGGAATAAACCGTGTCGCAGACTTGCAAATTTTTCCCCGGTTTTGGCATTTTTCCCCGATTTTGCCACGGTGATTCTTTTACTACCGGCCACGCATTTCTAGTCCCCCGATCTCAAGGGGGGACTAGAAATGCGTGGCCGCCAGTAAAAGAATCGCCGTGTATTTGAAATTTTACCTAAGAAATCAGACCAATTCCGGTTTTAAATATGCGCCATAATGAGAGGAAGTAACGTGAAAAACAACTTCTCGACCCGAAGTCATTCAGAAAATCGCGACAGAAAAACTTAATCGTTGGACTAGAATTGTGTGCTCGGTAGTAAAAGAATCACCGTGTTGCGTTCCCCTGTTTTATCACTCTCTCGAAAATTACAAAAATTGCAGTTTTTACTTTAAATAAATTCAGTTTTCTTATCGATAAGTGTCCCCCTTTGCGAATACGTGATAAGGAAAATTTGACAAACATTTAAAATTGTATGTAATGAATGACCCCATAAAATTTTGACAAATTTGCTGAATTTATTGATTTTAAAAAAGTTGACGAATTTTTATTGAAATTCAGCCCTAGTGCCCATTACAGTAATATTTTTTCAGATGCACATAAAATGGCTTGCAATATTCGTATCTGTGCAAATTGGCTATGGAATTACACAAGGTTTTTTTTTATTTAACTTACAAAAGATAACTTAATAAAACAGCCTTAATTTCAGAAGCCGAACCATCAAAGAAAGTATGGAGGGATCCGAATGATCCAACCCGTGAGCACCGTACTCGACAGGTCAAATCACTTCCCGTCGATGTCGCAACCATTCAAAAGGTAAGGAACTATTTAAACTGGCAGATGAACACGTCTCGGATAGTTTCAGCCAGACCAAAGTCTACGTCTGATTCTGCGGCAGCTTTTGCAAGAGCTCAGAATTGATTATCAAGTTGAAGGTGCTGTTCAAAGAGATGTGCAGTGAGTTTTTTTTAAATTTTATTTTGGAAAAAATTAAGCTCCGCTTTATCATAACCCTAATATAAGAATGAGAAAAAACATCTATGAAACAGGAAAACGACATTTTCCGGAAAATGGGGTTGTCTGTTTTTATGCGTCTCTAAAATTTTTACTGCCATTTTTAAAAATTCATATCCGACTTTTTCCCCCGATTAAGAAAATTTGGTTTTTGAACAGAATTGCTCAATAAAACACGGAAAAAAAAGAGAAAATAACGTTTTTCGGGTTACGTTAAAAATAAAATCGCTTCTTTGTTTTTCCCCCAAAATTTCATATTTTAAATTATAAGTTTCAGAGTGAAAATCTCTCGATACAGCATGTCAGTGCTCTCCAAATATCTAAAATCAGATGACGCGGATTCTGCCCAAGACCGAGAATCCGTTCGTTCCGCCCTTTCGAATATATTCAAAGTTCTGGAACCAACTCCGGATCCGACCTGGCACGATACATTTATCTATCTTCAACGATATTTATTCCCTCTGAATCTCTTTATTCTTCCCGCCGCCACCATCGTTGTGATTCGTTCCATCACCCGTCCGCGTAACTTTTGGATAATCGTTTTCTCGACAATTCTGTTGGTTTCGATGTATTCTGGATACAATAGAAAATATCAGGAAGCAGAGTCACGAAGATTTGCACAATTCCAACAAAGTTCGACGGATGCATGTGCTCCAGAAGGATTGCTGTCCAGGATGGTGGAGATTGTGGCGTCTCCTTTCCAGTACAGACAGAAATCGAGTTGTCTCAAATATATCGAGGTAAAAAAAACAGAATGGGGGAAATAATATAGAAAATAAAAATAGTTTTACAGAGCCAAACAATATCAATCTTCCACGAAATTTCGATCATCGAAGTGTTTTCCGAAACTATCTCCAGTGGATTTTTCGCATTTTTGTCGGCATCAGCGAAGCATTTGAATCACTTCTTCAGGTTTTATTCTTTTTTTAATTATTATTAAAATCACTCATTCCAAAACGTTACAGAGATCTCTACGATGGCGCCCCAATTATCGCTCAAATCGTCATGACAGTATTTTTGGTTTTGATGGTCGGAACAATACGAACACCATTTTTCAGCTACGAGCCTATCTGTAAGCTTTTAAAATATGTTTTTTTTCTCGTGAATAACCCCATTATCTGTGGTACTTTTATCCTTGGTGATCAAAAATTACGTTTTTCAATTTTTTGAAAATTAGATACCTACGTATTTTTATGGCTCTGGGACGTTTCGAAACTTTAGTACTATTTTTTCGGCGCCTTGTTCGCATTATTGACAAATTTCGGCCAAGGTTAAAGTAGTTGTCGAATCTTTTACCGGTATTCGGAGAGTTTTTCAAAATTTACCGGAACATTTACCACTGAAAATGCACTAAAGTTTCTAAACGTCCCAGAGCCCTTTTTCTGTGTTCTTTGCTAAAATCCTAATCTTTGTTATGGGGGTTATTCACGCGATGTTGAAATATGTTTAAAAAAACACAGGTAGAGAAACGATATTTTCTGTAAGAGAGGCAGAAGATCAGGAGGTCAGGGAAAGTGGGTAGTCTCTGCGACTCTTCACACCAGGGTAGGACCAAAAAAAACAAAATTTTTTTTTTGGCTCCAAAAAAAGTTACCGAAAAAAAAACTTTTTTGTCCCCCAAAAAAAAAAATTTTTTTTGCTCTTAAAAAAATTAACAAAAAATGTTTGTCCTCAAAAAAATTACCAAAAAAACAAAAAAAAATTCCAAAAAAATACGTATTTGTTAAAAATAAATTGTCCAAGTTTTGTTGAAAATTGGAGGTTTTTGTCAATTCGGAGCATATACCGACTAAGATTTTTCCCAAAAACCGGGATTTTTTTTTGCCTCCGTGGCTCTAAAACAAAATTTTTTGACTGCGGCGCATCATCAAAAAAAAAATTTGGTCTTACTCTTACCATCGAAAAAAAGGCAAAAAATGTTTTGTCTCGCTAAAAAAAACCCGAAAAAACAAAAAAAAAATTTTTTTTTTGGTCCCACCCCTGCTTCACACTGGTGAATACAATTCAAAATTGTAAATCTTCAGGGCTCACATTCTGCAGCAGAAGCATCGGACAAATCACAGGCTGGCTGGAAGGCAATGACCAACCGGAACCTCTTCCTGCGATTCAAGCTAATCAAACTAAAAAAGAGGTGAAGCAGTTGAAGTATGGAGTCTTGAAAGTTTCAGATAATAAATAAAAGATATTGAAATGATTGGTTTCAGAGCATCGACATCACATCAAGGAGAAGAAGCTCGAAAGGTAAAGTCCATCGAGTATTGTCCAAAATCGGAGAGAGAAGAAAACGAGAATGGGAAAGGAGAAGAAGAGAAGAAAGAGAACATTTTAGAAACTCGTCAGACGGAGATGAAGGTGAAGAAGGAGGAGGAAGAGGAGGATCTGGGAGACGATTTGAGCATTTTAGGAGAATTGAGTGAAGATGAAGAAAAGGATTCAGGTATTTTATTTGCCAATTTAAACAAATGCGACCTACCGTAACCCTACGGAAAATATGCTTTCTGCTTTTTCTTGAATTGTTTACTGTTTTTAGTGGATTTTTCTTTCTATTATGTGTTCACGAACGAGGTTTGCAAACGACGCTCCGATGTTCCGCAGTTTATCATAGCGGTCTCGCAGCGAATACTGCGAAACAGTGGAAAAATTGCGGAACATCAGAGCGTCGTTTGCAAACCTAGTTCGTGAACACATAATATAATTGTAAAAGCCGGCATAGTCCATAGTCAAGTTTCGAATTGCATTTTATATTACTGCGTCGCGAAAACCAGTCAGAGAGCTCGTGCCTTGCGGCTCTGGTCTTGCCGCGAACAGCGCGTATACGGTAGTTTGTTTACATTCTTTTTTGAATTGTTTTTCTGTTTTTGCATTGTTTTCGTTTTTTTTTCCTAAACAAACTACCGAGACCACAGCCGCAAGGCACGAGCGCTCTGACTGGTTTTCGCGACGCAGTAATATCAACAAAATGTTACGGTAGTTTCCTTTTAAAAATAGAGTTTTATATCGAATTGCATAAAAAAACCTACCGTATCTTTCGGGCCGAGACCCTGAAGGAAATTTACATTACCCTGTTTAGAAATCGTGTACCACTCCTCGTCAATAAAAACATGAGTACGGTAGATTTTTTTTTTTGAATTTTTCTGCTATGGGGAAATTAAAAAAAATAGCGACAGTGTGTTTGCATAATCTTACATACATTTCAAAAGAAAATGAAAATAGAGAAATTGTTTCTTTTCGTGTGAATTTTCAAAGTACGCAACAAGGGTGGGACAAAACAATTTCTCCACAGAAACTATTTTTTGTTTCCAAAAAAATTCCAAAAAAGGCGTATTTCTGCCAGTTAATTGGAAATTTTCCAAGTTTTAGTTGAAAATCAGACTAAGTTTTGGTCCAAAAACCGGAATTTATTACGCCTCCGCGGCTCTAAAAAAAAAAAATAATTTTTTTGTTTCACCCAAAAAAAAAACCGAAAAAAAAATATTATGGTATTGTCCATTCGCGAAAAAGGCAAGTGCGCTTCACAAAACTTAGTACTTCGTGGATTTCATTTTCATCGCCAAATTATTTCATTTCACGTGTAAATTCAACGTGAAATGAAATAATTTGGCGACGAAAATTAAATCCACGAAGTACTAAGTTTCGAGGAGCGCACTTGCTTTTTTCGCGAATGGATAATAAGCAAACACCGTATCGAATTTTTTTTGTTTTCCGTGAACAATTGCAAAAAAAAAAAAAAAAATTTTTCAAAATGACAAATTTAGACAATTTTAATAATGGATCCTAGTTGCAGAAACTGAATGGAACGAGGCTATAAACTGTTCTTCGATATCAGAGACGAGCTTTTAACATTCTCGATTCACCAGGTCAACCTGCTCGTCGTCTTGCTATCACATGCCTGTACGATCAATTTCCGTTTTTTTTTATTGCACTTACAAGGGAAGTCTTTTCACAAACCATATTGGAATTCTCTGAAACTTGGTGGGCTAATAGAACCTATCTCTGGCTACAGCGTCAAAAAAATTTAGCTGCCGAACTTCAAAAATAAGCTCAAAAAGTTGCTCCAAAGTTCCGGCTCCCCCCTCCGTCACTTCTCGTTTTTATCACGACCCGTCCAGAGGTGAAAAAACAACGAAAGGGAGGCGCAGTGGTAGAGTGGGGGGCAGCAGGAGAAAGGTCACGGGTTCGAACCCTCTTGTGGTAAAATTTTTTTTGATATTTTTTATAAGTATGGGAAACAGGGGTGGGACCAAAAAAAAAGTTTTTTTTTTGGGTGAGACAAAAATTTTTAACTTTTTTTGATTTCTTTTTTGACAATGTGACGTAGGCAATACTTTTTTTTTGGTTTTTTTGTAGAGTAGCGGAGGCGAAGAAGGTTTTTGGACAAAGCTACCCCAAGGCAGAACGTTCCCGCATCAGAACTGTCCCGAAGCAGAACCGTAAAACAGACATTTTTTCTCACCTTCACCATCAAAAAATAAATTTTTTCTCACCCAAAAAACATTTTTTTTTGGTCCCACCCCTGTTTCCCATGCTTATAAAAAATATCAAAAAAATTTTTACCAGAAGAGGGTTCGAACCCGTGACCTTTCTCCTGCTGCCCCTCACTCTACCACTGCGCCTCCCTTTCGTTGAGTTTTTTACCTCTGAAGGGTCGTGATAAAAACGAGTGAAGTGACGGAGGGGGGAGCCGGAACTTTGGAGCAACTTTTTGAGCTTATTTTTGAAGTTCGGCAGCTAAATTTTTTTGACGCTGTAGCCAGAGATAGGTTCTATTAGCCCACCAAGTTTCAGAGAATTCCAATATGGTTTGTGAAAAGACTTCCCTTGTTAGACAGTTCATAGTTTTAGACACTAACGTTTTCAAAAAATTATTCCTGTAAATCTTGCCCCTCTAAATAATTACCTCGATTATATATTTACTGGTTTTCCGTGTTCTCTGATGTGTATTTCAATGAATCATTGATCTTTTCTCTTCTGTTATCATTCGGTTCAATCGACAATGTTTACCCATCTTTCTCTTTCGATACCTTTTTTGGAGTTCTTTTCTACTCTGATGACGTTTAAAATCTCTTTTCACGTCATTAGCTTGTCGATTTCTTCATCTTTGCTGTTGAATTCGTTAAACTCGGCAGACGCAGACTGCCAAATAAGAGAAAAGAAAGATCATTCAAATCAGAAATGTCTTCTCATTTCGTTTTTCTCCGCTCAGTTCAACGTTTCATTCGCAACAAACAAACCAACAATACAAGTTTCAGATGTCTGCTGGTAAATTGCTTGCCACCTCGATTTTGAATGCCACCACACGTAAGTTTTTATGAAAATCTCTTCCAATTTTTCTGAGACACTTAAATGTTTTCCTGTGAAAAATAAACTTATCAAAATGGTTAAAAATGTCTTGTAACAGTTTGAAAAAAAATTTCCAGAAGAAGTTCAAAAAAGTGCTTATAATTAAATGTGAGTTTCAATCCACATAATCTGGATTTTTTGTAGTCCAAAGTTCCCTAATTTCTCAGGTTTTTTAAAGACAAGCCAGAAATATCTTTTTTTTCAATTATTAGCGTGATTTCAGATATTTTCAGAAAAGTTCCTGTTTTGAAATGTTACAGGAATATTTGTTTCGCAACATTTGCATTTTTCAGTATTATTTTCTATGTTTAAACGCCAGATTAAGCCTATTTTTGAAGTTTTGTTTTTGTTTTTTTCTGAAAAAATATATTTTATGCCCGGCATCCAATCAGGAGCCACGGCGTGTTAGAACCTACGTGAAGGCAGACGCGCTCTGTCGCATTTCTCTGCGTCTCGATAGTATCATTCTGCCCATTTTAGATAAGTGTGTGCAAAGCTAGAGACGCAGAGACTTGAGAGAGATGACCTCCGAAATTTCATTTCCAAAATAATTTTAAAAACGTAGTCTCCAGCACGGTGCTACCTCGTAATAGAACTCGCTCGAAATAGAACTGTAGCAATATAGAACTTTCTTCGGAATAGAACTGTTCGGTATAGAACTGTAGCGAAAAAGAACTGTAGCGCAATAGAACTGTTTCGGTGCATTACTGTTGCGAATTAGAACTGTTGCAAAAAAAACTGTTGCAAAAAATAACTGTTTTGAAACAGAACTGTCCCGAAACAGAACTGTTTTAAAACATTACTGTCCCGAAACAGAACTGTAGCGGAATAGAACTGTTTTGGAATAGAACTGTAGCGAAACAGAACTGCCTAAAATAGAGCTGTACAAGAATAACCGCTGCGCGAAATTGAACTCAATAGCCCACCATGTACAACTGAATACTTATTCGAGCTGCTCTAGCTTTCCTGGGTCACTACAGCTCGACTTCAGGCAGTTCTATTTCCTTACAGTTTTATTTCAAAACAGTTCTATTTCGCTACAGTTCTGTTTAGGGACAGTTCTATTTTGTTTCAGTTCTACTCCACTACAGTTCTATTCCAAAACAGTTTAATTTCGCTACAGTTCTAATTCGCTACAGTTCTATTCCGAGGTAGCACCTCCAGCACGCCGTAAGGAGGTTCGAAAAATTGGCCGAAATGCCGGACAAATAGAAAAACCGCCCACTTTTTTGAAACCCATGAAACCCCGCCCACTTTTTTTCACGCGAATTTTGAATTTTTGCGTTAACAAAATTGGGCGGAGTTTCACGTTTTGATAACACAACTCAGAGTACTCTGTTGAAAACACAATAAGTGTTTATAGTCGGCGAATACATCATCAACCTCGCTCTACTGCAAAATTCTTGTAAAACCGTGTTGCACTTGCAAGATTAACTCGAATTCTATCGTGTTTTCAATCGACTTGCGACATGAGAACGCGAGACTCCGCCCACTTATTTGGGCGCGACCACACGAACACAGTGATATTTGAAGAGACGCAGACAGGTAGCGCACAAATAAGTGGGCGGAGTCTCGCGTTCTCATGTCGCAAGTCGATTGAAAACACAATAGTTGTATTTCTTTTTTTCAACGGAAAATGACGTATCCGCAACGAGTTGCAGTTAAAAGATGATTTTTCGCTTTAAAAAAGGCGCACTACACTGTTGAAAACTGAAAAGTGCCGTAGAGCGAGGCTGATGATGCATTCGCCGAGTATAAATGTAAAGTTTAAAGAAATTGTTGCAAAGTGTTCCCTAAAATATTCGGAAAATTGAAAAAAAAACCATTGTTTTATTTAAATATTTTCGAAAATCGGATATCCTATTTTCCGATACACAGAGCACGGCACCCCAGCCTTCCAAAATTGTTTCTACCTGGCGCATTTTTAAAACCCTAAGGCTCGGTTATTTTCTGACAAAAATACCTCGTTTTTGGATTAAAATAATGGTGTCATCCTGAATAATCAGATAATGATTCGAATTTCTCAAAAAAGTAAATTTTCGAGTGAAAAAATAATTTCATTATCTGACGAACTTAGTGGCGCATTGGACGACGGGGGTGGCGTGTAGAGAGTTTTCTAAATACCAATAAAAAAACTGTTAAATTATGGACCTAAAAATAATAAACTTGTTTACTGAAAATAATTGCTCTTGTTTTACTCTAGTATAGGCAACACTAAAGAAATAAATTATCAATAACTGCAGGTAGATCAGTGTCTCTGGCGGTGCGAAGGTCTCGCTTCTCTCTCGCACCACAACGTGGTCTTATCGGCGTAATCGATAAGCACCAGTATCGGCAGATTACCGACTATTCCGCCAAAGACAGTCGCGTCAGTTCGAGAAAAGTTCGAAATCACGACGGATCGAATATGGATGGAGCATCGATCACCGCAGCCGCCCTCAAATCGCAGGTAACATTTTTGTACCACGATCCGAAATTTTTTTTTCGAATTTCTTTTTTTTATTGACAAAAATTTGGTGGGCGACGATTTTCGAAGTAAACCAATTATTTTTTCTTGTCGCTGTCCGCACCTCGGGTCGATTTAAGTTACAAAAATCAAGGATATTTTCAGTTTTTTTTCAACGTGAACGAAATTGACTTACGACGCTCCGATGTTCCGCTGGATTTCACTTTTTCCCATTATTCGCTGCGAGATCGCAGTAAAAAACGGAACATCGGAGCGTCGTAAGTCGAATTGATTCGTCAATAGATAATAGACGTGGAGAAACTACCGTACTCGACAGGTTGTGTTCCTAGTACAAAAAAGTTTCAAAAATAATAAAAAAATACGTATTTTTCTTTTGTGAATAGATAGGTTCATAATAATAATCAAAGCAACGTTTATTCTGAAAATTTTCAATTTTTCAAAAATTCCCATACTTTTTGCTGAAATGTCAAAATATTTGATCTTCCTATACATTTTTCTTCCCTCCGTCGATCATTGATCACAATTTTTTCATTTATGTAATCGATGCCCATAATTCTGCGAAGACCATATTTCATACCCTTATCATTTGATGATAAAGTTAGAAAGAAGATAGATTTTGACAGCATACAACACACAATCAGCAAAATCACGTGTAACTTATTTCCAGGGCGTCGAATACATGTTTGGAGTCGTTGGATTCCCGATTATCGAGGTTGGAATGGCCGCACAGGCTCACGGGATCAAATATATCGGGTGTAGAAATGAGCAGGCGGCTGCTTATGCCGCGCAAGCTATGGGTTATTTGACCGGTAAACCAGTCGCTCTTCTTGTTGTTTCTGGCCCCGGAATTCTTCACGCCATTGGAGGGCTTGCGAATGCCACAGTCAACTGCTGGCCAGTTGTTTGCATCGGAGGAACCGCTGATGTCGATTTGGAGAATAGAGGAGCATTCCAAGAGTGGAGCCAACAGGAATCCGTTCGCTCTGCGTGCAAACACGTTAGCAGACCAACCAATCTTCACACTATCCCAGCTCACATTGAAAAGGCTGTGAGATCTGCGATGTACGGAAGACCTGGAGCAGTTTACGTTGATCTTCCGGGAAATCTTGTTCTCTCTAGCACTGAAGAAGAAATCAACTTCCCAGCACAAGTACCACTTCCCGCTCCCGTCTCAATCCCACCAATTGCTGAAATTGAAAAAGCTGTCAGCGCCTTGAAAGAAGCCAAAAAACCATTGGTTATTGTTGGAAAAGGAGCCGCTTGGTCCGAGCGTGGAGCCACTCAAGTTCAACAATTCCTCACCAAATCCAAGCTTCCATGGCTGGCCACTCCAGGAGGAAAGGGAGTCGCTTCGGATCTCCACCCAAGATTCATCGGGCAAGCTAGATCATTGGCTCTCCGCGAAGCAGACACTGTTTTCCTGATTGGAGCTAGGTTCAACTGGATTCTCCACTTTGGACTTCCACCACGTTTCCAGAGGGACGTGAAGGTTGTCCAAATCGACATTTGTCCTGAAGAATTCCATCAAAATGTGAAAACAGAAGTTCCACTTTTGGGAGACATTGGAGAGACTCTTGCAGAGCTGACACCAAGACTAGGAGAATGGGCATATGATGAGTCGAGTGATTGGTTTAAGAAGCTGAGAGAGAATGCTGAGAAGAATAGAATTGCTGTTGAGAAGCTTGTCGATGATCATTCCACTCCACTCAACTACTACGCTGCGTATCAGCCGGTAAGTGATTTATACATGTTCGAACTTGGGGCTCGTGTTTGTGGACCTCGCTAACTTTCATCCCGAAGCTCCGCCTATTTTTTGCGAGTGGGTTTTTTGTGTGAAGTTTAAAGTTTCTTTGACGCTGGCCAATTAAGTCAACATCAATCCGCAAACGCCAAGTACTGATTCAATTACAGTAATCTCGTGTGTATAATGCCACTTTTATGTCTGTGAACTACGCGTCAAAATTTCCCTGATTTCCAGCCTTATACACAAGCGGTCTTATACACAGGAGATTTGGGTATAATTGCGCCTTTCAGATCCGCGAATTCCTCGCCAACAACGATGTGATTGTGGTGAACGAGGGAGCGAACACAATGGACATTGGCCGAACCATGATGCCTTCTCGTCTTCCAAAACGTCGACTTGACGCCGGAACGTTTGGAACCATGGGCGTTGGACAGGGATTTGCTCTTGCCGCCGCCATTTGGGCCAGAGATCACAGTCCGAAAACGAAAGTCTTGGTCGTCCAAGGAGATAGTGCTTTCGGATTCTCCGCTATGGAATTG
Organism: Caenorhabditis japonica; assembly: GCA_963572235.1. Taxonomy (NCBI): domain Eukaryota; kingdom Metazoa; phylum Nematoda; class Chromadorea; order Rhabditida; family Rhabditidae; genus Caenorhabditis; species Caenorhabditis japonica. Next base: position 14,862,977 of record OY754343.1, on the reverse strand, counting down.
GAGACTATTGCTAGGTAAATATTTAAATATAATGAGAGTTGTGTTGCCATAACAATTATTACTACACTTTAGATACAACCTCCCTGTTGTGACCGTCATCATCAATAACTCTGGAATTTACCGCGGACTTCTCCCAGAAGACGACAAAGCCATCGAAGGCGACCGTACTCTTGCCCTTCCAGTTCTCTCCCTGACCGCAGAATGCCGATACGAGGAAATGTGCAAGGCGTTCGGAGGCGCGGGAACTGTCGTTCGAACTGTTCCAGAGATCAAGTCGGCGTTGGAGAAAGCATTCCAGAAAACCGACGGACCAACTGTTATCAATGCGCTCATCTCGACAGACTCGGAGAGGAAACCACAGGCTGATCACTGGCTCACAAGATCCAAAATGTGAGAAAATGAACTTTAAGTTTTTGTATTATATTGTTTTGAATTCCTTGTAAAATTAAAATTCTGTGATAATTACAATTAACTATTTAGCTATTATTTAAGTAGATGTATGAAAACTTTTATGCAACGAATAATATTTACATTTTTCAATAATATGTACAGACAAAAAAACGGTTCAAAATAATTATGTATTTAAATACTATTCATTTAAATTAAATTTAGAGCCTCAAAAACTTCCTAGAAGGGAAAAACTCTCCGATATTTTCCTCACTTTCGCTATTCTTCGGTTTTCCATGTGGAACACGAACGGAACTCTTCACTTCTTTACTAGTTCTCATATCTCTGTCGGTCAGCTCGTCAAGCTTCCATCTTTTGAAATCCTCTTGACGAGAGTCATCCTGATGAAACAAATATATGTGGAAAAACTCTGAAATCGAAACCCTTACCTTGAAAACTTTCTTCATCTTTTTACTACTTCTCTGTAAGAAGTCGGTGGAAATGATTCTTGCTCTTGGAGCATCTTCCGGTAGATCAAAACTGCGAATCGGATCGATATTTGTGCGAAGTTCTCTCATTTTGGCAAGTCCTTCATTTTGTGCCGAACAGACAATCAGGAAAACAGTTAAGACAAGAAAATAAAATCTCATAATCAACGGAGAGAGTAAAATGAAAAGAAATAGAAAAAAGTCAATGTGAACAAGCGGGTTATGTACTGGTGCGAAACAGTGTGTAAACCTTGAATACCGGCCCGTCGCTTCTCGTTGTAACAAATATTCACGAGATAGCAATCAGTGGGAAAGATATTACATACTTTACGCCATTTAAATACAACCTAATTAGGCTGGAACCATTAATGGCGATGGGTTGTAGAATAGCTGTGTTGCGGAAGTCAAATTTAATTCAAGTTTAATTTCTTCAGCAGTCGAGGTGTCGGTCCACTTCATCGCATTACTGGGACCATGGGTCGGTTCGTGTACGAACAAATATTGGAAAAAGTAATGTTACCTTTCGTCTGGGCACCTCCTCGAGTTCGCTTCTTATTCCAGAAGGATAATGACCCAAAACACAGATCAAACCACGTTATTTTCCACTATTAATTTCCTACGTTTGTTCATTTGTCAGAAATGATCATTTCCGGCAAAAACTCATTGACTACACCACTCTTTGACTACATGCACTCATTGACTACACATTCTCATTGACTACAAAGTCTCATTGACTTCATGTTGCTCATTGACTACATATGAGGTTGTATTCATATTATGGATTCGTGAATTAGCGATAAAACGCGGTGAATTGTGGGGCAAAAGTTGGCTGGTCTCGCCACGATTTTGACAGACTACGGTTAGCGCGAAAATATTTTTTTAAATCCTTTTTTTTAATTAAAACGCATTTTCATAGTTTTTTCTCAACAAAATAAGTTTTTGAATTGAAATTACTCATTCCAGGTTACACAAAAAATTTTAATAGTGAAAAAATGCTAGTCAAAAAGCAAAAAATTGCGTTTTTATTTAAAACAAAAGAAGAAAAAATATTTTTCGCGCTAACCGTAGTCTGTCAAAATTGTGGCGAGACCAGCCAACTTTTGCCCCACAATTCACCGCGTTTTATCGCTAATTCACGAATCCATAATAATTTTTTACAGATCGGTAAATTAAAATAGTAAATGATTTTCCGAGCGGAAAATATTTGTTTCCGTATTCTTGAATGCTTTTTGTGGACCGTTTAAAGTGTCATTAAGCCAAGTTTTGAGGATCAGATCAGATTTTTGTTATATTTTATTTTTTATATCCTAAAAGTGAATCTAAACAAAACAAAAAATGAAAGCATGCTTCTGCCCAGCTCCCTCCGGTCGCCCATTAAGGTGTCACACATGCTTCCTGCGCGTTTCCGCTGAACTTTCCGGAAACGGATGATTTTTTACATGAAAATTTGCAAGAAATCAACGAAAAGTTAAGAGAAACTTGTTGTAAAATTAAAAGACTGTGTATTTTTGCTATAATGATTAAATATATTGTTTATTCTATGCGCGATAAAGCATCAGCATATTACCTTAGTGACCCAAGGATATATGTATAGTCAATGAGCAACATGAAGTCAATTAGGCTTTGTAGTCAATGAGTGGTGTAGTCAATGAGTTTTTGCCCCGGTACCACGGTCGCCCCCGTTGACGCTAGAAACCCCGTTAAGCATACTTCTTAAGTATACCCCCCCACAGGGGCGATTCACTCTTTTGTCGCGGGAGGCAAAGCTGGTATTTCACGATTGTTGTATTTCACCCAAAAATATGTATTTCGGAACATAACATTTGAAAAAGGTGGTATATGATCGCAGTAGGAAATGATCATTTCTGACAAATGAATGTTGTCTGTTTGGTGCGGTCTCACATAACTTTTGGGAGCTATTGGGCAGACGTTTGGGCGATAGCCTCATGCAAACGGCCGCTTCGCATACTGGCATAGGCGAAGCTGCCGTTTGCATGGGGCTATCGCCCATTTGGTGGGGCAACATGCCCATGAACTATGTGAGGTAGTCAAGTTCAGCCTTCTCAGCGCACTGATGAAAGTGGAGTTTCCCAGCGGATGGCCCGCGGATTTCCTGTGAACTCCGCTCCAGGAAGATGGTCTTTGAATTATTCGTTTGCGAGAACATGACATTCGCTGAGCGGCTGTAAAGCAACAATCTGTACCCCATGTATATTATTTTTAGAATGTCGCTTAATCTGAGACCCAGGGTCGAGAAATAACTTGTGGCCCTTTTATTAAATGGGAATTTATTTATTAAAATGATTACATTTATAAAAACATGAGAAAAGTGAATTAAAATCTAATTAGGCTGTATTTAATTATGAAGATGAATAATCTCGAAGATCATAATTTTGTCATGAAAAAAGAAATATTGTTTCGTGACTGAGGAATGTAACGTTACAAACAATTTTGAGATGCGGGGAGGGCTGCACAAATTCGGGACAAAGTGAATTGGTAAAAAATAGTATGGGAAATGGTACAATGAAATGATAAAATGAGATGATAAAAAGTGGACACAATTTTACAAGAACAAAATCTATTTTTCAATATAAGGAACGAGGAACTTGCCTCCATTTGTTTGAAGATTCGCTTAAAAATCTTCCGGCTCTTGCTTCACCATGTCTTGACTTTTTTCTTTCTTCGGATAATACCTCTTTTCCACGGGTTCTTTGTTCAGACGACTTCTACGACGAGCATTCATAAAGTAGTTGCTCACAGTTGTTATATCGAGATTCAAGTGTTCACAGACAGTTGTTTGTAATTCGCGAGACGGGCGTTGCGTCTCCTTGTAGATCGCCGCCAAGGTTCGCTTCTGAATATCAGTGAACACGAGTCGCGGTCGCTTCACCCCGTTCTCTTCATCGTGCCTGAAAATTGAGAACATTGTAAATAAATTCGGATAACTCGTAACTCACCTTCTGGAACCTCCTCTCGCTGGCATTGGCGGCGGCATTCCTATTGCTCGATGAGCCGCCGACGTTTCCATATTGACAATCTCCAACTTTTCCGCCTCACTAAATTTTAACCATGCAAACATTCGCATGAACGTCTCCTTTCCAGATTTTAACTCGTCCCAAGTCTTTGGATTTCGAAGAAGATCAGACAGAGTTCCCTGACTTCTCGACAACACTTTCTGGGCAAAAACCGACTGGGGAATTCCAAGATCTCTGAGGGTACAAGTGACACGATTAGCAATTTCTTGCGTGTTCAGTGGTCCTTCTTCAAGAAAATCACAGCTGCTCGAAATGGAACGTTTCACACCACGAGATTGATAAGAAGAAGTGGATTGCTGGGACGCAGTTGTGTCATTGCGGTTTCCAAGTGGAGCACGAGCTTCTTTCTTAATTCTCTTGACGATTGGTGCTTTTTTCTGGTCCACAGAGGGTAGGTGATATTCCTGTTCATCTTCAATTTCAGTCTCGCTCGACTCGTTCATCGCCGGCACCTCATCCACTCGATCGTAGACGTTTATCGATCGATGGTGGTTGTACATTAAATCAGCATTAGGTTGGCTTAGAATATACGGTCCAGATTGCTGATATTCTTTGTCAATGTAATCATCCAGGCTAACAGGTGGCTCCGTTTTAATGTAGATATCTGGTATAGTGGATGTTTGTGAAAGCGCCGATGCCGCCTTCGCTTCTTCGTACGCCGCAATGTTTTTGGCTGCCTCGAGACGATCGTTGCTGGTGTCGAGGAAGTCTTCCGGAAAGTCTTCGACGTCGAAACGGTGACGAGGCTCTTGTTTGACTTCCATGGAGGCTCTGAAAAATTTTAAATAAAATTGAGAAATTGTGGAAAGATCGAGGAAAGGAGGAGTGTGTTAAAAATCGATGAATATTTCGTCTTCAAATTAATTAACTCTCAAAGTGGGAAAAATGAGGTTAAGTGGTTTGAATGGCTGCTTTTATGGGATGAGAAAAAAGTAATGAATCACCATAAAAGACCGACAAAAAAGTAAATGAACCAATATCCGCCAAGCAATCAAATAGTTGGTTAAAGACGAGAAAAGTATGTATGCACATGTGAATGTATAATGTTCGCTATTCTCCACACCAGCTGTGCAACCTCTGGGTTTCTCTCTTTTTGTCTCCTCTCTCTCCACATTGCATACTATTTTCAACGTCTGTTGTCTAAAGACGGTAATGACGGTACGCGGGCGGACGGCCGGCTGGCCTGTCGAAGATTCTGATCGAGGAAAAGAGAGTAAGACAGAGAAATATTTAGAGATGTTATTAAGAAAATTGTTTTGAATATTGAATAATAATAATTTATTATTATTATTTAACAGCACGAATTCGCCAGAAGTGCACAGTGACACTTCACGGCAAATTGTGAGACGAAAAATCTCCCCATTTCTTTCAATTAAGTGTGTGTCACTAATTGCGAATACGTGATACGATACTCTACATAATCGGAATACAGAAAAAAAAAGTAAAAAAAACCCTCTAAAGAGCTCTTTTTGGCAAAAAAATGCTCGGAAAAGAGCGAACAAATTCACGAGAAAATGTGGCGTAAACAATGTCTCTGCGTCTCTACTCTCTAGCGCGTGCAGGTGGAGCGCGTTTGCATTGCACATTACAGGGAAAGGCGTGGAAGATGCATTTTAATTCATTTTTTACAAGACGAAAATTGTTGAAATATATTATGTGTTCACGAACGAGGTTTGCAAACGACGCTCCGATGTTCCGCAGTTTATCACTGAGGTCTCGCAGCGAATACTGCGGAACAGTGGAAAAATTGCGGAACATCGGAGCGTCGTTTGCAAACCTGGTCCGTGAACGGGGGTACTACGGTATAGAACTCGCACGGAGTAGAACCGCTATGGAATAGAACTGGATATGGAATAGAACTGCGCGGAATAGAACTGTGCGGAATAGAACTGCTACGGAATAGAACTGCACGGGATAGAACTGCTACGGAATAGAACTGCGCGGAATAGAACTGCTACGAAATAGAACTGCTATGGAATAGAACTGCACGGATTAGAACTCGTACGAAATAGAACTCGTACGATTAAATTAATCGACGAAAAATATCGCTAAACAACACGCGGTTCGTAATTTCGGAGCGTCGATATGGGTTTTTCAAATTAAAGAATTCAAATAATAGCGATCGCGGACCCGTGATTTGTCGGTACAAGAAACTATGTATAGCCGGTCGCGTTCTCCAAGAGGACAGCTACCAGACAGCTACCTGGCAGCTATTTGGCAGCTATTTGGCAGCTATTTGGCAGCTATTTGGCAGCTATTTGGCGGCTATTTGGCGGCTATTTGGCGGCTATTTGGCGGCTATTTGGCAGCTATTTGGCAGCTATTTGGCAGCTATTTGGCAGCTATTTGGCAGCTATTTGGCAGCTATTTGGCAGCTATTTGGCAGCTATTTGGCAGCCGGGATAGAACTCGTACGGAATAGAACTCGTACGAAATAGAACTGGTACGAAATAGAACCGGTACGAAATAGAACTCGTACGAAATAGAACTCGTACGAAATAGAACCAGGCAGCTGCCAAATAGCTGCCAAATAGCTGCCAGGTAGCTGTCTGGTAGCTGCCCTCTTGGGCAACGCGACAGGCTATACATAGTTTCTTGTACCGACAAATCACGGGTCCGCGATCGCTATCATTTGAATTCTTTAATTTGAAAAAACCATATCGACGCTCCGAAATTACGAACCGCGTGTTGTTTAGCGATATTTTTCGTCGATTAATTTAATCGTACGAGTTCTATTTCGTACGAGTTCTATTCCGTACGAGTTCTATTCCGTACGAGTTCTATTCCGTAGCAGTTCTATTCCGTGCAGTTCTATTCCGTAGCAGTTCTATTCCGTGCGAGTTCTATTGCATATCCAGTTCTATTCCATAGCGGTTCTACTCCGTGCGAGTTCTATACCGTAGTAGCCCCCCGTGAACACATAATAGAGAAGAAATTTTGGATTTTAAAAAAGGAAACAACACGGCGTGTTGGAAGCTACGTTTTTGAATTATTTCTCAAAAGCGAATTTTCGCGCGCTATTCTACTCTCGCGTCCCTGCGTCTCCTCCGCAGAGACTTGTGTCGATTTACGAGATTTTATTGTTTCTTTTTTAATACTTTTCTTTGTTATTTTTTTTTTTCTCATTTATTATTTTTTTTTGTTTCTCATTAAAAAAAATTATGTTTTTGAAATGGTTGTTTTTGAGATTAATGTGATAAATTTTTTGTTGGAAAATTGATTTTAAGTCGGCTTTTTTCTTAATTAAAACAGTTAATTTTAATTTAATTTAAATTCTGAAAAACAAAATACGAAAATTGGGATTAAAAATGCGAAAAACGTTATATTTATTCAAAGAAAAAACATATCTGGCAAGGCGCCAAAGATTTTTGGCAATACTCCAAGAGAAATATATATTGAGGCGCAGAGAAAAATGCAAAAGTGCGCCAGGGCGCGTTTGCACTTTCGTAGGGTCCAGCATGCCGTGAACAATAAAAAACTGTGTTAAATTGTAACAAATCCAAAAAGAAAAGTTATGCAAACTTTCAGCTGTTTTGAAAGTTTGACATTTTGGAAAACGAAAGAAAGAAAAAAGAAACGTCTGTCTATTGTCGGCCCGCCAAAATGGTCAAACGCGCTCCGCTGGACTCAACGCTATGCGATTTTCATTTTGGTCTCCAAATTATTTCATTTCACGTTGAATTTATACGTGAAATGAATTTATTTGGAAGCCAAAATAAAAATCGCATAGCGTTGAAATCAGCGGAGCGCGTTTGACCATTTTGACGGGCCGACAATAAAGATAATTTTTAAAAAGATGCCTAGAAAAGTTTCAAAACAAATGTATTTATTTTCAAACATTTTAAGACACTAAAAAGGACATTAGGGCAAAAGCCAGCTGCATTAAATATTAAACCGGGTGTTTAAACCGGCTCCGGAACATTTCGCAGCCGGACATTTCGCAGCTGAGACGTTTCGCAGCCGGTAAACACAATTACACTAATATCACTTCTCTCTCAGCGGTCGACTACACAATTGGTAAACATGTTATTGATAAACAAGCATGGTCAGAGAAAAGAGAGTGTGTATATAAGGAGGTTGGCTGCGAAACGTCTCGGCTGCGAAATGTCTCGGCTGCGAAACGTCCGGCTGCGAAATGTCCGGAGCCTTTAAACCACCAATTTTTTGTGGATCCTCGAGAGCGTGACAAAACCGGGGAAAAACGAGAAACCGGGGAACATAAAACCGGGGAACGCAAAACCGGGGAAAAATGTCAAAACCCGGGGAAGTTCAACACGACCACGTAAAATTGCGGATGACTCTGATTTTCCGCGCAAATTTTTCAGATTTTAAAGACTTTTTAATATTTTGTGTGCATTTCAGTAATTACCGTAAAAACTCTATTAGGACGGCACCCCTAATAGAACGGCACCCAGACAAAGGTCACGAACAATATAACGACATGCCGTTCTAATAGAGTTTTTACAGTATATGGGTAAAAAATTCAACAAAATATCTTCGAAACTCTGAAAAAATAATTCTCAATTTTGAAATTCAGCGTTGTCCGCAATTTTACGTGACAGTGTTGAACTTCCCCAGTTTTTGACATTTTTCCTCGGTTTTGGTTCCCTTGTTTTGTGTTCCCTGGTTTCGTGTTTTTCCTCGGTTTTGTCACGCTCTCGGATTCTCTCACTTTTTATGGAAGACATTTTGCAAAAGTAAGATTCTGCGAAACTTCTTCCGCGGATTTCCAATTTTTCTGAATGCTTTATTTTTTCGCGTCCAAAGTTAGAATATTTCCGGGAATCACGTTTTTTCTGCAGTCCAAAGTTGCACAAAAAATCCCATAAATAACAGGTGTTTAATATTCTCAGTACGGAGCGTTGCAAACGCGCTCTCTTCGCACAGTGGCGGACGCGGCCACGTTGGCGACGAGAGAGTGCAGAAAACTGAGAGAGCCGTGGCCGATGTTTTGCTCTGACTTCACTAAACCTCACTCCAAAATCATGCAAATTTCATTGTTCGATTGGAGCGAGTTTTCAGCGCTTTATACCGAGTATACCACTATACTCGGCGAATGCATCATCAGCCTCGCTCTACGGCACTTTTCAATTTTCAACAGTGTAGTGTGCCTGTTTTGAAGCGAAAAATCAAATTTTACCTGCAATTCGTCGTGGATACGTCATTTTCCGTTAAAAAGAAGGATAAAAACTAGAACTCGAGTTAATCTTGCAAGTGCAACACTATTTTACAGGAATTTTGCAGTAGAGCGAGGTTGATGATGTATTCGCCGACTATATATTTTCCCGTGTTTTTTGTTTACAACTTTCACGCCGAAAAACACAGTGGTAAAATCCTGTTATTTCTGGGCTTACTACGATAAATATATTTACCGCATTTCCTCTAATTTAAGCGCATGCCCTTCTATTGTTTCATTTCATATATTTAGAGGTTTGCACACCAAACTTCGGTCGTCTCATGTCTGCTTGGTTAGAAAGTGTATCGCCGAGTTTGGTGTGCAAACCTCTAAATACCCGGCAGTTGTGATGCAATGCAACAATAGAATGGCATGCGCTTAAATTAGAGGAAATACGGTAGACTTCGCACGGAATAGAACCGCCTGAAATGAAGTTGTACCGACTCAGAACCGCTCGAACAAATCAAAGAAGAAAGAATTATTTCGTTTGTCTTTGAGTTCTTATTCGAGTAGTTGTTTTTCGAGTACAGCTCCATTTCAGCCGATTCTAATCCGCGCAGTTCTATTCCGTGCGAGTTCTATACCGTAGTACCCTCTTTAAGGAGCTACATAAAAGTTTTTAGATACCGTAAAACCTCAAATACAACGGCATGCCCTTCTATGTTTTCATTTCATAACAACTGCCGGGTATTTAGAGGTTTTCACACCAAGCTTCGGTTGTCTCATGCCTTCTTAATTAAAAAGTGTTTCGCCGAATTTGGTGTGCAAACCTCTAAATACTCGGCCGTTGTGATGAAATGGAATAATAGTAGTACATGACGTTGTATTAGAGTTTTTACGGTATTAATTTGTGCGCGGAAACCCATAGAAAATTGTAAATTTTCCCTTCCAACCATTTTCAAGGTCAACAATTTTGCAATTCCTCTATGATTTTTCCCGATAAATAAATAAATACATTCTAAACGTTAAATACTTGTGTTTACAAACTTTTTTGCATTGTTTTGGTAGAATTCCCATTGCCACATTCCCGCGATAATTGCATTTCAATTATCTCTGGAACTGCACAAAACTGGATAATTGCTCGCGGGCGGGATTCGACACGTCATCACTTGGCGAAACCATTTTACTTTTTTTGTGGTTTTTGGTTATGGTCATGACATGCACAACGGCAAAATGACTTTATCGGTTTAAGTAAAATAAAACCAAAATATCGTTTGATGCTCGTCTAATTTGTTTATTGTGGATTACACAATTGCAAAAAAAAACCTGCGAAAAAAAAATCAGCGAAAATTCGGAGAATGCTCTGACCGATCTGAAACTTTGGGAAATCATTTAAAAAATACTTCCGGTCGTTCCCTAAAAATTGCAGACCAAAATATCGATTTTGAAAATTTTCAGGAATAAAAACCAATATTTCGGTCTGAAATTTTCAGGGAATGTCCAAGAGTATTTTTTAAATGATCTGAAGTTTCAGACCGATCGGAGATGTCAGGAGTATTTTTAAATGATCTGAAGTTTCAGACCGATCGGAGCATTCTCCGAATTTTCGCTGAATTTTTTGTTAGTTTTTTCTGTTTTTTTGTTTTTTTTTTGCTGGTTCCGAGAGTAGAACATCGGGCAGTTCTATTTTAGGGTGCCGTTCTATTATGAGTGCCGATCTAATACAGAATTTACGGTATTTTCGTGATAACAGTTTACCGGAAAAAAACGGTCAAAAACTTCCTTCTTCACCGCAAAAAAAAGCGAAACACCTCCTTGTCCACTTTGTTGACCTTGCGCAAAAACAAAGAAACAAAGGGGTGTAATGAAGTAGCCTCTCAATTTCAAACAGTCTATGAGACGAGTTTTGATAAATGATTGAAGCGAGAAGAAGACGTTGGGGTGGAGAAAAATCAAAATCAACCCTTCTCGTCATTCCCCGCCACTTTTTTTGCCCAGCGCTGGTCAAATTGTTTTTCATAACCTTCGCCGTCATAACTGTATGACTCATTTCCGCTTCTTTTCTTCACCGATTTCAATACAATCTTTTACTATATAATATGTACGTCTTCTAAACGATATCATATCATCCAGTTCAGAATGCGTCAACTTTTGCTCGTTGCTCTCTTCGTTTCCACCGCTTCGTCACTTCCATTCATCGGCACCGTTCAGTCGGTAAAAGTGACTGGAAAAGTGACCTGTAACGGATCGCCCGCTGAGAATATTAAGGTGAAGTTGTACGAGAAGGAAATTCGTGAGTTGTGAAGGCCTAAGTCCCATTAAAATAATTAAATATCTCAGTCCTGGACAAGTTGCTCGACGAGAAATCCACCGACTCCAAGGGAACTTTCACTTTGGCTGGAAATAAGAAAGAGCTGACTGCCATTGACCCTCATGTTAATATTTACCACAAGTGCAACTACAAAGGGGTAATCTAATCTAACATTTCTTTTCTAATCAGTGAAAGCGCGCTCTACCGAACTTTTTGTTTCAGGTGTGCTACAAGAAGCTGAAGATCAAGATTCCAAAGAGCTTTATCAGCGAGGGCGAGACCGCCGACAAAACTTTCGATATCGGAGAGCTCAATTTGGCCGGATCGTTCTCCGGAGAGTCGACCGATTGTCTCAACTAGACACCACATTTTTCTCATTTTTATTCTTCTTAACATCTTTTTTTCCGTTTCTTTCAAATAAAAAAATGATCACGAATAAACACATATTCTCTCGTCTTTTCTTCGCTATTTTTGACTGTAAAAATTTAGTGAATTGTATGGGGCAAACTGGGGCACTTTACTTTTTGTCACCGTCTATTCAGACGAATCGTCTTCGTGGCGCGGTCGCGACCGTCCATTTTGTTTTCAATCGCTTGCCATCTCTGATTCTCTTCACTTCGATCAATCACTAACGAAGAAAGAAAGGAAAAAAAAAACGATTTTTTTTGTCTGACCTCAGAAAGAAGACATCTGTAGGCACGTGCTCCTATCGCGCAGCTCTAAAAATGATGGAGAACAGCATTGAGGTTCGTTTACAACTTTTGTATTTAATTAATTTAAATAGCTTTATTTTATTCTACCACAGAAATAATCAGAAAGTGTTTTGGCTGATTTAAAAAAATAAAAGAAATCTCTGTAAATATTTAAAAGCGACAACGCGCCCGCTCTTTCTCTCTCGTTCCTCACCCGCCACAACTTTATAAACGCTCGTTGACGGCCGCTCACCGACTGCATTCGTGGTCGAGTGGTGCGTGCGTTTCAATGTCGAACCGCACGATGCCGGTTCGTCACCCGCGCGCTTAGGATTGATGATGTTCATCCAGTTCTGCTACTGAATCAGTGTGAAGATATTCTTTCCCCGACTGAGATCCTTTTTTCTTATTTTTGCAGACATTTCTTCGTCGAATGGCCCCTCAAGCAATTATTATATTAATATTGACAACGTTAATGGTAGTGGGTGCGGTAGTGTTCCAGCAGATTGATCCAGTGCTCGCCGAGCAATCATTCTACGAAGTTATATTTTTCGAGTTTATTACTATATCAACAATCGGGTATGGTAATCAGTATCCAATTACCAGGCAATCGAGAATTTTCTCTATTATTTTTGCCCTAATGGGAATTCCTTTGCTAGTTGTCACTCTTGGAAATTTTGGAAAATATTTGACAAAGTTTTACTGGAAAGCTTATGGATCGATTTTTCGGGTATTCTTTCGATTAATAGGGTATTAATAAAAATGGATATTTAGAAAAAAGTTGAACGTCAATTGGTAAATGATAAAGACATTCCTTTGATTATCATTATCGGTCTGTACGGTCTTACATTTTTGGTTGGATTCTTCACAATTCCACAGTCAGGAAAAGCGTATTCAGTGGATGATACTTATTTCAGGTTTGTGATGTGGTCTAATCGGGAAGTATGGTTAAACCAATAAATGAATTTTCAGCTTCATCAGTTTCGCGACTGTCGGATTCGGAGACAAGGTTCCGCAAATCGATACTTTTTATAGATTTGGGAAAGTGATGTCGTATTTGGTGTGGGGAACCATTTTGAACATTATTCTCATCAATTATCTCACAAATTGTTTTAACGATGTGAGTTTCTTTGGCTCTAAAATGGACGTGGACAGGAGCGTGAGCCGAGAGCCAGAAAACGAGCCCAGGCGCACGGCACCCCAGCCTTCCAAAATTGTTTCTACCTGGCGCATTTTTAAAACCCTAAGGCTCGGTCATTTTTTGACCAAAAAGCCTCGTTTTTGGATTTAAATGATGGTGTCATCCTGAATAATAAGATAATGATTCGAATTTCTCAAAAAAGTAAATTTTCGAGTGAAAAAATAATTTTATTATCCGAGGAACTTGGTGGCGGACGACGGGGGAGGCGTGAGGCGCACAACTTCAAACGCTTAAAAAGAGGCACAAAGCTAACATAAAAATAAACACGTTTTCGTATTTATTAAGGGCTTTATTCGTAAGCGTTTGAAGTTGTGCGCCTGGACGCGTTTTCCAACTCCTGTTCTACATATGTCAATGTAAGTGTGCGGCGAAGAAGGTTGGAAATTTTAGAAAATTTACAATTTTCGGATTAAGGAATTTCGGTGTATTTAAATTCAGAAATACCAAATTTATACGAATAATGGCGAGAAAAACAGAAAAAAGAATGCAAAAGCCTAAAAGAAAGACAAAATAATTTTGAACTACAGTATCCGACTTTAAAAGCGCATGCCATATTTCGAAAATATAAAATCTTACTGTATCATATACAATATCTACTTTTAGTTACTTATCCCATCTCCGCACACCCCTGGTAACTCTTTCGCTCTCCGAGCCACTGAAATTTCAGCTCATAAACCGTACTCCACAAATTCGTGGCACAAAAATGGAAGTGATGATTGGCGATCAATTTATCACCGTATCAGAGATCACTTCGCTTGTCGCCCAGCAATTCCACGCGTCTCCACATCAGGTCCGCTCGATTCTCCACGACATTGACAAAATTATGGAGGACATGCAAAATAATGAGAACACGATGGAAATTGAGGAAAAATCATAACTTTTTCTTTTCGAAATTCTTTTCTTTTTTTAAATTTACGTGAGCAACGTTGTCACACAAATCTGGTTTACGCGTCGAATAAACGTCTTGTCATCCTGAATATCATCATTTTTTCTTGCAAATTGGTCCAACTCATCGCGTTCATTTTCCAAAAAGACCACGTCGTTGAACAAGAAGTGATAAAAAGAATGACGCCGACAAGTCAGGAGTGGTCTTCGCGTGAGCAACCGATGCCACGTGAGTTTCAGAGAATTCAGAATTCCGAAAACTTGCTTTTTTTGAAGAATCCGGAGGTTCCATGTACACTAGGCACTCTGCCTATTCCGAAGTTACCACTCCAAGATATTCGGCTCACATGCCAAAAACTTCGTACATGACTTCGAAAAGTTCTCATCCATATCCGCCATCACATCACACTCGGAAGAGAACAGAGGTTTAAATGAAATTAGGTGAACTCTCAGATTTTTAAATTTTCAGCCAAGGCGCTATGGAATCGACGATTTTAAGGCGGCTTTTGAGCGGAAGGGAATGGAATTGGACACGTCGAAAAAGTTGGGACGTGGCAAATACAGCAAAGTGTACAAAGCGATCGACAATACTAATAATCGACTGGTAGAGTTGTACACGTGTCATCACGTCTTCATTTCTCCACTTTCAGGTGGCAGTCAAAGCCATCGACGTTATCGAATTGACTTCGGATGTGAAGAACAAATTTTTGCCACGCGAGATTAGTTGTTGGCGCAAACTCAAAAATCCGTTTATAGTGGGCCTTCACGCGCAATACGAAGCGCAGAATATGATCTTTTTGGCGATGGAGTATGGCAGCCAGGGAGATTTGGTGAGCTTGCTTCCGTCAAGGAAATCGTTTGAATCAGAAAATTGTGATTTAGCTTCGCTACGTGCAAGTAAATGGAGGAATTGAGGAGCGCAAAGCGGGGCGGTTTATGTCTCAACTTATGCAAGGTCTTCAGTATATGCACTCGGTAAGAATATTTCAAAGATTCCAAGACCTCCCAGAAAAGATAAACACAACTCCCAAAACTCTATATGGGTGGCTATTCTGTAATTATCCCAAACGGAAAATTTCCTGCAAGTTCTCGTCGTAATTCGCTCCGTTTTCACCAACTGTTTTCACGGAGTTTTCGAAAAATTAAGGCTCACATCTTTGAATGAATTTTCTGATTAAGAATGTTTAAAACAAGCAGGGAAAAACTGAAAAATGATCAATTCTTCATTAAATAACATGTTTCTGGGTGTGACCTGAGTGGGGTTGGGTTACTGTAGGTCACCGCCCTATTTGATTTTTTGGGATCATTTTATAAAAACCCCCGCATCATTGTGATATAGGACCCCAGTATAAACATTGGAAGAGCCTCCCACTCCATAGCATGTGGGGCTCTTATTAAAATCTTAAAACTTAGCGATATGTCAGAATGGGGCTCTTTCGGACTGGAAATTCGATAAAATTGAAATGTCACGTTTGGGAAACTGCGTGAAAATAGAAACCCACAAAATAGAAATGTAATAAATCAGAAACGTAACAAAAACTGCGAGATTTATTTTTCAAAACGACTTTTTCGATATTTTTCACGTTTTTCTCGATGTATTCCACGTATTTTTTTAATTTTCTTTCACGTTTTTTGTCCATTAAAAAAAAAAATTTCCACGTATCGAAATCGTAAAGAATCGAAAAAAACGTTAAAGAAAATCGAAAAAACGTGAAAAAATATCTTTAAAAAACGTGGAATATATCGAGAAAAACGCGCTCCATTGCCATTTTTACTTCCAATTCGACACATTTCTGCTCTGCTACGTTTCTGTTTTCACGCGTTTTCATTTTGATATGTTTCTGATTTATTACATTTCTATTTCGTGGGTTTCTATTTTCACGCCATTTCCAAAACGTGACATTTCAATTTTGTCGAATTTCCAATCCGAAAGAGCCCCGTCAGAATAGCTGTTGGGGGCGGTCTAATAGAGCATGATGGGGGCTATAATAGAAGATTACCAGGGATTTGGAAATACGCCCCCACTGAGGCTCATGTCGTGTGTGGAGTTATATTGGAATTTTCCCGATATTTCTAAACAGGAAATGGAAATTTTTGCTTCTTTTATTTATAGATTCCTTTTTTTCAAATCTGCGCGGACTTTTTCATAGATTTTTCTCATTTAATGTGCACAATCTACTTTTCCGCCGACAAAAATCTCTCATCCCCATTTGATCATTCTTATATGTTTTCTTCCCTTCAGAAACAAATCGCCCATCGCGATATCAAACTTGAAAACATTATCCTATTTGAAAACTGTGTGAAACTTTCCGATTTTGGATTTGTCCGTCACGTCGACACGAATGTCGTCTCGCACACTTTTTGCGGCTCCAAATCGTACTCGGCGCCCGAACTGCTACGTGGCATTGGCTACAATCCGCTCCTTTCGGACGTTTGGTCGCTCGGCGTCGTTGGATTTGTGATGGTGACCAATCGGATGCCATTTGACGAAAAGAAGCCCAACAATGTTATTGTCGAGTTGCAGAGGTTTGCAGAGGCATACAAATTCACAAATTTACAAAGAATGATAAATATTCAGAAATCGTCAGTACGTGATCCCTCCGTCTGTGTACTTGTCATCTGCGTGCAAGTCTTCTTTTGAGGCGATGATGACGTTTGACGTGAGAAGACGTCCGACGTCTACACAATGTCTGACTCTTCCTTGGATTGCTCCACACATGACCGTAATGCCCTGATGACAACTAGCTAATGATGATGATGATGAGATGATAAACTGATTTTGGAAATTATTCTTCCAGCTACACCGTTCCGCTAAATGAAGTTATTGTCGCTTATTTTATTTCTGAGCAGCAGGAGATCGAGTTTGCATTTAAAAAAGAACATCTAAATGGGCGTGGCTTAGCGTGCGTTGTCTCAAAAAATTGGGATGTGTGCGAATTTTTTTACCTGAAATCATACTGTAGCCGGGCGAAAAATTAGATAAATTTTGGCTATTAGCCGTCGAATTAGAATGTCCACAAGGGGATCCTTAATGGCTGATAGCCAAATAGCTGACAATAACCGCCATATCCGTGTCAAAAAAATACTTGTTATTATCAATCTCAGAAAGTTCCATGGATACCATAAATTCTCTAATAGAACGGCCGGCCGTTCTATTTTTCACTACCCTCCTAGGAGGGCCGGTCTATTTTAGGGGGCCGTTATATTATAGGGTTAGATTTACTTTTCAATGTGTTTAAATTTGCATTCATTTTTGAGGATTTTCCATAAAAACTACAAAAATGTATGACAAAACAATTTTAGAAACCGGTAAATAAGTAACAATTGGAAAAATCTAATGGGGTTATTCTTGAAACCAGCAAAAAATTCAGCGAAAATTCGGAGAATGCTTCGATCGATCTGAAACTTTGGGAAATCATTTGAAAGATACTTCCGGTCATTCCCTGAAAATTTCAGACCAAAATATCGATTTTGAAAATTTTCAGAAATAAAAATCGATATTTTTTAAAATCAATATTTCGGTCTGAAACTTTCAGGGAATGTCCGAGAGTATTTTTTAAATGATCTGTCAAAGTTTCAGACCGATCGGATCATTCTCCGAATTTTCGCTGAATTTTTTGCTGGTTTTTTCTATTTTTTGCTTTTTTTGCTGGTTTCGGGAATAACCCCATAACCTAATTATTGAAAAAGAGTTAAATTCATTCCTATTGTGTTTTCAATCGACTTGCGACATGAGAGACAGAACGGCACAAATAAGTAGGCGGAGTCTCGCATGTCGATTGAATAAAATATATGTGAGGGGCCGGTCTATTTTAGGAGGACCGCTTTATTTTAGGGGCCGTTCTATTAGAGAATTTACGGTAATAATGGAACGACATTGTCTTTACAATTTTTCCCTCTTCTTTCGAATCTGTAAACAAAGAAATGAGTGGAAAATATCCCATTTTTTGCTAACATTTTTGTTGCTTTTGGCGAGAAACCTTTTGCGGAATTAAATAAGATTAAGAAATTAATATTTTGATTTTAGGATCTCTATTAATTTATTTATTGTGATCTTTTGCTTTTTTGAGTTTTTTCAGTTGTTAGGATTCTTTAAAAGTTTGATACTTTTAACTTTGCAACTTAAACTTTCATTCTGTGTTTTTCCCATTTTTATTAGCAGTTTCCCAGTAAACTGTTAAATTTGACACCTAATCGAATCAAAAAGCTCTATTTCTTTCCATTTTTAATACCATTTTCTTCACTTCTTCTTTGATATGTTTCATTTTCTGCTCTTATTTCTCATTTTATCTTCGAAAGTCAATTCTGAAGACAATTCTATGGTAAGAACACCAGCCCGAATCCGGACTCGTACAAACCAGAACCGTTTAATTTAGAAATTTCAGTTACCACTGGTACAGATTTGCAGGGTTCTTTCGGAGTCAAGAAGATTGAAAAAAAAAAACGAAATCTGAATTTCAAGAGCAGCATTTCTAATTGCTCAGCTTCAAAAAGCAAACGATGATACCTTAATCTCACAAAAAATTTCTCATTTTTTGTACAAGTTCAGATTCGGGATGGTTCGGATTCTCGTCAATACCATAAACCACTGGGCTTTCACTCTTGTCCCAACTGGTGAAAGTTGTGGCCTAGAAAATGCAAACTCTTCCACGAGTAAATCCAGCCCGATCGAACACAGCTTAAATGAGTGTGACCGTAATCCATACCGAAAACTGCAATAATTAAGAGATTGGTGTGTTGGGGGTGCAACGGTATAGAACCTGCACGGTTTAGAAATTCCTGAAATGTACAACATAAAACTCTTCAGAGCTGTTCCACATAATTTGTGTAAGAACAAGTCCAATTCAGAAAGTTCTATTCCGTGCAGTTCTATATCGTTGTACACACCATTGTGTTTCTCTCTCGCTTGTCGAAAATTTTGAATGGATTACGGTCACACTTATTTCAGATGTGTCCCACGGCGTGCTATTACGTATCTCGTCCCGATCGGTGTATGCATACTTGTAAAAATTCTACAGTACTTGGGATACTGTAGATTGTTTACATTTTCAACATACGTGAATTGGAAAAATTATGTTATTTTTTACATGAATGACCCCCTAAGTATAAAATATAAGTTTAAAAAACAAAAAAAAATAATATGCAAAAATTAAGAAAAAAATTTAATTGAAAAATTCGAAAACAAATATTCAAATCCGCAAGTGTGCAAACACCGATCGTGTCAAGACCCATTTTACGACATCTCACGTACTCGGGAATACGTAATAGACCCTACATAAAGGAATTCGCGCCTTTTCGCATGCGTCTGTGTCTCGACGGTGGCGTTCTGCCAAGTCTAGCTAAGGCTCTGGGACGTTTCGAAACCTGCCATTTCGAAACTGGGACGTTTCAAAACTTTTTTTGAATTTTTGCGGCATACTATAATGGATTCGTGGCGGAGTGACAATTCACGTGAAACTGGGAGACGAAAAATCTCTTCATTTCTTCAGTTATTTCTTCATTTTTTCGAATAAAAACGTGAAAAAAAATTGTCACTCCGCCACGAATCCACTATAGTGGATTTAAATTCCCAAAAAAAATTAAAATAATTGATAAAAACGGAAGATAAATACCAAATGCCCGCGTGTTTTGGTGTCAATTGGCGAAAAACGGTACGCAAAAATTCAAAAAAGTTTCGAAATGTCCCGGTTTCGAAATGACAGGTTTCGACTCGTCCGAGAGCCCTAGCTAAATGTGTGAAAAAATGGAGGCGAGACGCGATAATTGGCGCTCGAAAATTTGATAACAAAAGTTTTCTAAAACGTAGTCCCGAACACGCCGTGTGTCCGATCATTCTGAAATTACTCGTGAAATAGTTGACATTTTCTAGGCCACGTGAGTTTTAATGAAAAAAACGCCCAACCAACATAGGGTGACAGAGAGAAAACGATTTCCCCCGATTTCAGTACGATTTGACAGCGTGCTCCTACACAGAATGCCACAGTATGCTATCCACGTCACCATGTCCGTCAGACTTTTATCTGATCAAATGGGAAAAATGTGGATTTTTGAAGAAGAAAGAGCTGTGTTGCCGCCTTTCAAACAACTCCACAGTGAGCTTATGTTAGCTTTTTGAACTCGACCATTATTTATTTCAGAGAGTTGATAAATGCCGTTTGACACCGTGCCACGCCTCGATCGAGGACAACTTTTGTGCGAAAAACGAGTTTGTGAGCGAGGAGAAAAAGTGCTCGTTATTGCAGAAACGAGAGAAGTGCTGCTTGCAAGAAAAGATTTAAATTGTTAGCGTTTTTTTTTTAATTTTATTTCAAACAAAATGCAAGAGTTCTGCAAAATGAGCAAGAATATTATAACATGAAATTGAAAAAAAAAAGACAATTAGAGTAGAGGAAGACACGTTGACTAGTCGTTGGTATAAAGAATATTGTTAAATATTGGTGATGGTGAGACGCAAGAATAAGAAAAGGCAGAAGTAGGTATATTAAGTGGAGATTCGAGTTGTATTTGGATGATTTGATGAATGAACAGATGGATAGAAGAGACCCATAGAAATGTTTTGGAGGGTGAACAGAAAGGAAATCGGCAAGTGAAATGGTTTCGATTTGGTTGTTTAAAAATATATAGGGTACCTTATGCTTTGGCCCGCCATTCTTCCGGAACTTGGCCAACATCCACGTAGAGGTGATAGTAGAGAGGACGAGTTGTTACCTGCAATTAAGACGTTTGAAATAGGGAAAAAAGGTAATTGCAGGAAAAAAGGAAACCTTTTTGATGGTCCATTTGTCCGTCTCGTTGAGTCCGTCGTAGGCGACCCGATTCGCACTGTTTCCCAAAAGTTTATAGCTGAAATTTTGGGAATTTAGAAGATTTTTAATTTTTTGCAACGCTAAATTGCTAATGTACCTATTCACAAAACCGGAAAAAAAGGAAGAAAAAGGAAAAAAAATTTGCGGGAATAATCAGAGAATTATCCGATTGACCTGAAATTTTAGGAAATATTGGAAAAATTCTCCTGTACACGCTCAAAAAATTTTGGACCAATATATCGATTTTTTGCTGAAAATTTTTAAAATCGATATTTTGGTCCAAAATGTTTTGAGCGTGTACAGGAGATTTTTTTTTCCAATTTTTACCAAAATTTCAGATCAATCGGAGCATTCTCCGATTTTTCCCGCAATTTTTTTTTCCGTTTATGTGAATATTGTGTTTTCAATCGACTTGCGACATGAGAACGCGAGACTCCGCCCACCTGTTTGTGCGCGACCAC
The DNA here is from genome assembly GCA_963572235.1 of Caenorhabditis japonica. Lineage (NCBI taxonomy): Eukaryota > Metazoa > Nematoda > Chromadorea > Rhabditida > Rhabditidae > Caenorhabditis > Caenorhabditis japonica. The sequence continues at coordinate 14,841,595 of OY754343.1, read as the reverse complement.
GCGAAAACAGTGATATTTGAAGAGACGCAGACAGGTAGCGCACAAATAAGTGGGCGGAGTCTCGCGCTCTCATGTCGCAAGTCGATTGAAAACACAATACAGTGCGTCCAACAATTTTAGGACCCCCCTCGATTTTGGGGTCCCAGACAAAACCGAAAGTGATATAAAAAATCTGTGAATGCAGTTCGATTCAGAATCAAAAATAACCCCCAGTCCCAATTTTTCATGATCCTGCCATGCCCCGTCCCCGCATACGACGAAAAAGTCCTATTTTCGACTGTCCAAAAATTATAGGACCCCCTGAGAATTTGGATGCGCGGACGATTTTTTAGACCATATTTTATCCTTAAATTCATTTTTCATAAACTTTATATCATTTTAAACTCTTTCTAAAACTATTTGTCATAAACTTATCATATATTTTTTTCTTTGAAGTAGGTTTTCATGGAATGGTTACACTTATGCCAATAAAACACATTAATTGTGAGAAAACCAGTTTAAACGCAAAAAAACGTTTAAAAAATTCAAATATTATTAGTATTTGGTATCCCCGCCGAATTTCTGGATCACTTCGATCACCCTGTTAGGCATGTTGACCACCAACGTCTTCTACTCGGCTTCAGTGATTGGATCCCATTCAGCCTTGGTAGCATCCTTGAGGTCCTGGATGATGTTCAACTGTTTTCCGTGACGATAGACGTGACGGGCAAGGATACCACAAAGATTCTCGGTTGATTGAGATCTGGGCTACAAGCTGACCATTCTTTTCGAAGCAAACCAATCCCTTGTAGAGTTGCTGATGTGAGTTGCGGCGTTTTCCTGTTAGAAGATGTGGGTGTTGCGTCGTTTGCGGAAGCTTCTGCTTCTTCCCGTAATTGATAGGATCAGTGGCATAGCGACGAATAGCATTCCGGCTTCTTCCAAGTTGCCGGGACATCTCATGTAGCTTCAATCCCAGTTGGTGCATCACATCAACTTTGGCCTGGAGTGAGGAAAGCAACGCGAGCCATGATCGAATGAATGGCTCGCAGGCATACTTTTAGGATTTGGACCAATTCCGCTTTTGTTTACGGTAGCTGAACTTTAAACTTTCAGCACAAACGACATTAAAGTAACATTAGTAAACCCAGCTCATCACAACAACACAGATTACATAGTCGATCAGTTCTTCAAATACCAAAGTTACTGCGGATCACGGTGCTCTGTGTAATCGGACGACTGCTGGTGCACCGTTATGTCTTTGCACATGTTTCTATTAACCAATTGGAGGCTGTGTAAATCGAGGAGGAAGAAGAGACCCGAACCTGTGATCTTCCGCACGACAGCAGTCACCACTACCGACTGAGCTATTTGCTGAATAGGCAAACATACAAATTACATGAGAAGTCTACAAAACAGCTCAAAAATAGTTTAAAACAATATAAACTTTATAAAAAACGAAAAATATGGCCAAAAAAATCACCCGCATACCCAAATTCTCAGGGGGTCCTATAATTTTTGGACAGTCCAAAATAAGACTTTTTCGTCGTATGCGGGGACGGGACATGGCAGGATCATGAAAAACTGGGACTGGGGGTTATTTTTGATTCTGAATCGAACTGCATTCACAGATTTTTTATATCACTTTCGGTTTTGTCTGAGACCCCAAAATCGAGGGGGGTCCTAAAATTGTTGGACGCACTGTAGGTTCATAATAATCGTCAATTTTGGCGAGGCCCGCGTCAGATTCTTAGAAAATCGGAGTAAATTTAAATTCGAAATTCCTTGTAAAATATGCATAAACTGTCAATTTGGATATTAAGAACGAAGTTTCACCCAAAAAAATTAGTTCCCGGCAAATTTAAAAATTAACCTTTCTTTCTACTTTTTCGACAACTATTTTTACTTTTCAATGGGGATATTAATAAAATTGGCGAAAAATGTTAGAAAATCAAGAAATTGGGGGAAAACTCGTAGAATACACCAGGACATGCTCAGAAAATTTTAGACCAAAATATCGAATTTAAATCGATATTCTCATACAAAACTTTCTGAGCATGTACGCGAGTATTTTTTTTTTCATATAATTTCCCAAAATTTCAGGTAAATCGAAGAATTTTCAGAATTTTCAAACAGATTTTGCTATTTCGCGAATAAACAATTTTTTTTTACACACTGATGTGAGAGCATTTTTTTTTCGAAAACTTTCCCAAATCGAATTGACGATTAAATTTTTGAATATTTTTGACAAATTTATCGATAATTTTTGGGTATAAATAATTAACATAGTGCCAATTTCTACAAAAAAAAAATAGAAGACCACGGGGAGTACACGAAGACGAGGATTCCTAGGGCAGCGCGCCCAGTTTTCCAGGGACAACGTCTTTTCGAAAATGTTATTGTCTTCAGAAAAAATCGGTTTTTTCTTCTATTTTCTTCATTTTTGCGCCAGGTAAACGGAAATATGGGTTTTGACCATTCCAGAAAAGGAACATTTCGAGGAAAAAATGCTGACCGCGGATTTCCTAGGCCGCGACTTCGTGTACTCCTCGTGGTTTTCAATTTTTTGTAAAAAAACATATTAAATCAGATAATTTTTTATGCTATTTCGATGAGATATTCGTAAATCCCCCACCCGATACTATATTTTAAGTCACTCCACAAAAAGTTGGCACCTCCTTTAAAATTGAAAAATTACTATCAGAAATTATAATTTTGTCGGAAACACCAATTATCAACGAATTCCAAATCTCTTATGGGCCTATGCACGATATAAAAAAGGTCATTTAAATGAATTAAATTGACTTTTTTTTTCCAATGCACGAAAGCAAGAAAATTCAATTAAATTGAATAAATTTGAACGCAGAAAAACGTTCGTGTCGAGATCTCGTAAATCGGCAAAATTTATTAAAGGCGCACGCAATATTTCAGTGGCATTATCTCGACACGAATGTTTTTCTGCGTTCAAATTTATTCAATTTGATTGAATTTTCTCGCTTTCGCGCATTGGAAATAAAGTCAAATTAATTCATTCACTGTCATCCCGCCAAAATGGCCAAACGCGGTCCGCTGAACTCAACGCTATGCGATTTTCATTATGGTCTCCAAATTATTTCATTTCACGTGAAAATTCAACGAAAAATGAAATAATTTATTGTCGGCCCGCCAAATTGGTCAAACGCGCTCCGCCAAACTCAATACTACGTGGATTTTATTTCGGTTTCCAAATTTTTTCATTTCACGTGTAAATTAAACGTGAAATGAAATAATTTGGCGACGAAAATGAAATCCACGTAGTATTGAGTCCAGCGGAGCGCGTTTGACCGACGTGGCGGGCCGATAATAGAGACCAAAATGAAAATCGAATAGCGTTGAGTTCATCGGAGCGCGTTTGACCATTTTGGCGGGCCGACAATAAATGGTCTTTTTTTATTTCGTGCATACCGTAAAATCTGTATTAGACTTGCCCCCCTAACCAAACGCATTAACAGTGGCAAAAGTGGCGTAAACCAGATAATTTGCCCCTCTAATAGACTTGCACCCGGTCCAGGCTTTGAAACAATAGACTTGCACCCTCTAATAGGCTTGCCTGTCTAATAAACTTGCACTCTGACGAGGTTTTAAAACTGGAACTTGCATGCAAGTCTAATACAGGTTTTACGGTAGGTCCATTACTGGTTGAGAAAAAATACCATTAAAAAGCATAAAGTAAGTCTTCAATGCAGAAAATTTTTACGAAATTTTCCACCACAAACAAAAACAAAAAAGATACATGTTTTTGTTTTTCCATAAAACGACTCACATCAACTTCGGAGCAGTCCGTTTTCTCTTCACATGCTTCAACATCGAATACCTCCCAGTTTCGGGGTTCGGCCTTTCGATTGTATAGTTTAGTGATAGAATCCTCTGTCCCATATCATCATCTTCACCTCCCCACGCCCAGAATTGATTCGAGTAGCCATTGACTGCTCGATAATCTGCCATCGACACTGCCAGAACGCCTCCGACAATTTCTTTGTACCACAGCTGGTATCCAAGATTGCTGACAAAAGCGCCCAGATGACGTGGACCTGGAGGGCACGAGTACGGATTTCGGTCGTCTTGTGGGAACATGTCGACGTCGTGGAAAACGACGCAGTCCACTCCGAGTTTTTCGGCAAACAGGAATGCTGCATTCATGATTCTTCCCTTGTTGAACAAGTCGTCTCCGTACTGAAAAAGATGTTGATTTGACAATTAAGTAAAAACTAAATAAATAAAAGCTCACTTGTTCGGTAACAATAAATCTGAAATCCAACCGCTGTCGCTGCAGAATCGGAATCAAAAAATCGATGAGCCGAGTCAAGTGAGTTTGACGGTCACGGTATGGAATTATAATTGCAATTTTATCCCGAGCTTGACAATCATCTGGCTTCCACGAGCCGCCTGGACCAATTTCCGGATGAATTGCGTGAATTTCCTCCTCTTTCAAATTCTGGATAAGAAGAACCGCTTGTGGCAAGGCGCCTTGTAAATCGGGGATTTTTTCCACCACTGGACACGAGCCGTCTTCTTGTGCACTAAATCATGATTCTGAGGTTTAAGAAAACGGAAAGGAGAAAAACTTACACTTTAACCGGCGGTTTTGGCTTTGTCACAGCGTCTTCCATATTTAGAAAGGTTAATGTTTGACGAGCAATTTCCAATTCCACGGGGTCTTTTATGTCACGGGCTCTGAAAAGTTTAAATTTGTAATTAATTTTCTTTCTGCCTTCTTGTTTGTTTAGTAGATGGGGGCTATTGTAAAATTATACCATATCCTCAAACAAACCTTTCAGCGACGACCACATTATTTTTTGCCTGTTGCACGATTTCACTCTCCGAACGGACTTGCTCTTCAGTGGCCACGATTCTGAAAGAAAGAAGACACGAAGCTTATCAAACCACAAATAGAAAATTAAAAAACAAACCTCCTCTCATCGTTCAACGTTGAATTTCTGAGAAGCATCATGTAGATAAGAGTGGAAGCGGCGACAAAAATGATAAGGCGTTTCGGAGAAAAACTCCGTATTATGCAGTGTGAAGTCCTCATTTTTGACTTTTTTGGTTGATTTTTAGCACATTTTTTACCTGAAAAAAACACTTTAAATAAATATATAAAAAATACGCAAAGGAACGAAAAACCGGACAGGAGAGAAAGTGCGGAGAAGAAAGAACGCGGAGGAGAAGGAGAACAGTGGTATTTATGAATGCGTTGTGCCTGAGAAGAAGTATCTTATTCTTCATAACAACAACTGCTTCTCCACCACGTTTTCTTTTTCTCTTTTTTTGCGAGGAAAGCAACGGGAAATGTTTGAAGTGGTCAGGTGAGAGAGCGTGTGAAACCTAGGAGACGCAGACGCCTTGACACGCTTCTCGTAGTGATTGCTGACGCGTTTCGAGTCGGGCTAGGCGCACTTCGAGATATTTTTCGCAATTTTTTTTTTCAGATTTTTTTTAAATGTTTTTTTGATTTTTTAAATCCTTTTTTACCGATTAAATTTTTTCAAAATAATTTATCTTATTATCAATTTTGTAAGTATCGTGGAGAATTATCGGTATTATGCGAGTTATGGTGGGTCAAAATTCAAAAAATTGTGTTGATTTTTTCGCACTTTTTTGATGTTTTTTAACGCTTTTTGGACCGCAGATGGATTTTCCTGCTATTTTATTTCTATGAAATTCATCTGCATCTGCATAGGTACATAAGCCGCAAATAGATGATTAGATTGCCGGGAGCCGAACGCGAAACTGCAGAAAAAATAAAGAAAACAGTTTCTGAGTGCCCCCTCACCCAACTCGCATCGCGCCCAATTTTTTTTTGCGAAATGCTGTGATTCATAGAAATTTCGAAATTTTTAAAACATTACAAGCTTGCAGCTTGTGGCGACTGATTGTAATGGACCTATTCACAAAACCGGAAAAAAAAGGATGAAAAAGGAAAAAAATTGCGGGAAAAATCGTAGGATGGCCCCATTAACCTGAAATTTTGGGAAATATTGGGAAAAATTCTTCTGTACACGCTCAAAAAATTTTGGACCAAAATATCGATATTAAAAATTCTCAGAAAAAAATCGATATTTTGGTCCAAAATTTTTTGAGCGTGTACAGGAGACTTTTTTCCAATATTTCCCAAAATTTCAGGCCAATCGGAGCATTTTCCGATTTTTCCCGCAATTGTTTTCCTTTTTCTTCCTTTTTTCCGGTTTTGTGAATAGGTCCATAAGTCGCCTTCTTCAAATATTTATTTTTAATGATTTTTGTTTTTTTTTTAAATAGAAACGGCAATCATTTCTTTTCCCTATTTCTCTCAAGTTCTCGTGATCCTTGTGGTAAAGTGGTTAGCACGTTTGAACGTCAATCTATACGTCTCTGGATCGAGTTTTGTCGACTGAAAACTCGCGTGTGAGACACACAAACAAACACACAGACTAATCTAAAATTTTCTATATAAGAAAGATAAGAAAGATTGCACAAATAATGAAAACAAAAAAAGTTTTTCGGGCGTAGCCTAAACGTCCCCGTAAATCTTGTTTTTTCGGGTTACTGTAGATACTCGGTAAACGCCTGCAACTGTTACGCAGACTTTGGCAACTTTTACGCAGCTCTTACGCAACTGTTAATTTACGCGCTATGGGTTTCTGCTAAAGATCTGCTCAAAAGCTGCGCAACTGAGGGGCTACTACTGCTTTCACTTTGCTTTTCGTTCCTTTTCTCTTTTCTATTAGAAAATAAAACATACTTTTATAATTATAATTTTTATTTAAAAAAAAGAAATAGCATTTAATACACTTTATTGTCATCTCAACAACAAAAGAGCCGTGAAGGGCATGAGTGTCGGCGGTGGCTGGAAGGCGACCTGTGAGAATGTCACGACGGAGTTGGAGGAAGACGTAGTATCGTGCGTGATCGTCGACAATAGTGGTGGGTGTTGTCGGGTAGAATTTGACCTCGAAAGAGAACTCCTGGGGAAGGTCTGTAAAGTTTGTTTTGGGCTTCACGGCGTGTTCGGGACTACGTTTCAGAAAACTTTTTTGAGATCAAATTTTCGAGCGCCAATTCTCGTGTCTCTGTATCTCCATTTTTGCACACTTTTTGCTAGACTTGGCAGAACGCCACTGTCGAGACACAGACACATGCGAAAAGGCGCGAATTCCTTTACGTAGGGTCTAGCACGCCGTGGGCTTTTAAATCAACTGGGAATCATCAGAAAACCAAAAAAAAAAAGCAACCAACTTTTCAATTGCTTTAATATCTTCTTATCATTATACAACCAGTGTCTGATGCCTTCCTCTTTGTCGTAGAAGCAGTGAGAAAAGTACTAGCGTTCTTCGATCGACAAGTCGCTCGTCACCTGACGGAACAATGCTTCACCCTCGGAGCCGCGCTGAACGATATATTTTTTTATTTTTGTTATTTTAAGCTTTACGCCCGTCCAAACAACTTACGCTAACCTCAAACGCCTTGTAAACTCCAACTGGCAGGCGAACTCGTGCAGCCTGCATTTTGGGATCTCTCGCGAGTGTTGACTGGGCACCGGTGGCGTGGCGGGTGGTGGATGGTGTTGTTGGTCGACGGGTTCTCTGTCTTTACCCATTTGCTCTGGAAATTAGGAATTTATTTGGCGCTCTGCGGGAAAGAGAGAGAGAGAGAGATAGAAGTTAGACGGTTATAGAAAACGCGGCGCGTCATCGGTGGCGCGCGGGTGCATTTCAATCGCAAAAATGCTCAATAGCGCACTGAAATATTGATTTCCGACCGAAACTTGAGCATTTTTTACATAAATTATACCCAAAAATTGTTTTTTTCACTTCTTTTTGTTGTTCACGCGTTGAATATGCGTTTCTGAGCATTTATCAATGCACGGTAAGTTCAGCGGCAATGCGCCGGAAGCATGTGTGACACTTTCGCATATTTGAAAAGTATCACACATGCTTCCGGCGCGTTGCCGCTGAACTTTCCGGACAAAAAATCAATGCAGAATGAGATTTATATATGAAATAAATCAGAAACCGATGCGAAACCGCACAAAAAAAAGAAGTTTTTTTGGGTTGAGCAAAACACGAACCCGCGACATTTGGATTTTTAATCACGCGCACTACCAACTGAGCCACAGAGCACAGGTAAACCGGGAAAGCTGGAAAAAAGCTGAAGGGCAGCTGAAGGACCGGGAAAAGGTGAAGGGAAGCTGAAAGGCAGCTGAAAAACCGCAAAAAGCTGAAGGGAAGCTCAGGGGCAGCCGATTCCCTTCAGCTTCTCTTCAGCTTCCCTTCAGCTTCTCTTCAGCTTCCCTTCAGCTTCTCTTCAGCGTCCCTTCAGCTTCTTCGCCGACATTTTTCGAAAATATTGTTTTGTTTTTTTTTATTTCTATGGTAAACATTTTCTATTTCTTAATTCTCATTGGAACTATGTTAATCGATTGTTGTTCGGGGCAACCGTTATTTTCTATGTAGTCTGTGTCAAGTGATTTGTCATCGTTTTGCCGTAAATAGCCGTTTTTACAACCAACGAACTTTTTCAGCCAACACTCATGCCAAATCCGTGCTCAGTCCCAAGCGTTCTTAGAAATTATATGTAAGATAGTAAATTTCAATTACTTTCGAATTGCTATTTATTTTCAGTTACAAGAGACGATCAAAACAAGGATAAATCCAAGATATGTTAAAAGAATTCAAAAATTCTGCTGAAAAGGTACGTTCAAATATTTTCCATTCGCGAAGAAAGCAAGTGCGCTCCACAAAATTTAGTACTTCGTGAATTTCATTTTCGTCGCCAAATTATTTCATTTCACGTGTAAATTCAAAGTAAAATCAAATAATTTGGCGACGAAAATGAAATCCACGAAGCACTAAATTATGTGGAGCGCACTTGCTTTCTTCGCGAATGGACAATAACAAACCTAAATAAAAATACAATACTTTAACTTTCAGAGATCCCGTTTTTCGTTCAACGAAATTCTTCGTACACGAGAGTCAACCAAACTACTATCAACCATCTTCAAGCACTGAGCAATCAGTGGAGCCAGAGGAGCCAGTGGTCATCCCAGAGAACGACATATCGATCGAAAAAACCGTGGACGTTGTGGCTCACGAAGATACATGTTATTAATGTTTTTTATTGTATAAGGAACTTGTTAATTATTATTTTTCCAATCATTTGTAAGGAAATAAAACCGTTTTCCAAAAAAACGATCGATATTAGGGGGCCGGGAGGGGAAAATATTGGGAAGTTGGGAGGAAGCTGAAGGGCAGTCGATCGGAAGCTGAAAAGAAGTCTTCCGGAAGCTCGGGATTTCGACTGCCCGATGTTCTCCTTTCAGCTTCCCGTCAGCTGCCGGAAGACTTCTTTTCGGCTTTCCCGGTTTACCTGTGGAGGACAGAAATTTCTGTAGAACAGAGTGCTTATAAATGAATGAGAAAGAGTGAAACGTGAGAAAGAGTGGCGACGAAGCCAGTAGGCTTGTATCTATTTAAATATTCGCGCAAAAATGATTTTCTTATTATTTATTAATCACAATTTCTTTTTTTTTTTCCTCGAAAATATTTTTTGAAATAAATAAATTAACCTTCCACGTTACCGAAAAACATAAAAATGTGAAAACAAAAAGACGCAAAACGCGTTTTTATTTGAAAAAAAAGAAGAAAAAAAAAATTATTTTGCGCTCTATAATGTGAAATTCGTGACGAGAATGTCTTTTTTCATCTTTTAATTTACCACGGAGTAAAAAAATAATTAAAAATTGCAAAAAAAAGAAAAATACCGACGAAAAAACGGAAAAAAACAAGCAGAAAACAGACGGGCGGTGCCAATGATTTTGTGTCGCCAGGTGCGGCGCGTGTCGCGTTCAAGATCTGCGTAACATCTGCAGCCTTTTAAAGATCTGCTTAACAGGTGTTGCAGCCTTCAATGTCTGCATAACATCTGCTACTGGGTTTAAAGGCTGTTTAAAACCTGAAAGGAGTTCTAAGTCATGCGCAAAAGCTGCTATAGCCTCTTAGATCTGCGTAACAGTTACAGGCGTTTACCGAGTAGCCTGCCCTATTGTTTCGTCAATAAATAGAACGGGTTTATTTTAACTACCCAATTGTAAATCTTCCAGCCTAAATATGGAAGAAACCGCTGAAACATCAGATGTACAGCTGGATGCCAAGCCGACTTGTGAAACCGTTCCCGGATTGCCGCAAAAGAAACACTACAGGCAACGGGCTCACTCGAATCCGCACTCTGATCATGACATCGAATATCCACTTTCACCATTGCAGTGAGTTAAAAAAAAAATGGGTAAAAATGCTTGTCAAATGAAACAAATTTAGCATGGACTGGACAGAAAATTACGGAGACTTTGCAAATGGAAGACTAGTCGAGTTCGCCGACATTGGATGTGGATATGGAGGTCTTCTCATGAGACTTTCGCCAATGTTCCCAGATACGTTGATGATTGGAATGGAAATTCGAGTGAAGGTGTCGGATTATGTGAATGAAAAGATTCAAGCACTTCGGAAACACCACGAAAAAGAGGGTCACTACAGGAATATCGCTGTTCTCCGAACAAATGCCATGAAATATTTGCCCAATTATTTCAACAAAGGACAACTCTCCAAAATGTTCTTCCTGTTTCCCGATCCACATTTTAAGAATAAGAAGCACAAGTGGAGAATTATCACGAGAAGTCTTTTGTCTGAATATGCATATGTTCTTCGGGAAGGCGGTAAGTATTATTCAAGTTTTTCGCCGGTCTCGTTGTTATGCCAAGTATCATTCTTACGCCAAAAAAAAATTTGGAGAATGGTCCGGTTTGCCTGAAACTGAGAAATAATGTCAAAAATGCTCCCGGACATTCCCACCAAATTTCAGACCAATATATGGACTTTAACGATTATTGGTTTTTTTTTTCTGAAAATTTTTTTAATCGATATTTTGGTCTGAAATTTTTTAGGAATGCCCGGGAGTATTTTTGACATTATTTCCCAAAAAAAAATGGGAAGGCTCGGTTATCCCAATGCAAAACAGGACCAGACTACTAGGAGTGGAACTCGACACCATTCTGAAAATGAATGGTCATGTGGAGCATCAAGCGCAGTGACGATGAGGGGGATCTGAAGCATTTACTAAAATGCTACCCTGCCAAGCCGCTACCAATGTCGAAACTATGGAAGGACCCAGTGGCCGCAGCCACAGCCCTTGGCTTGGCTGTTACGCCATTCGATCCGGGAGGAGACGCCGATCCGTGACCGAAGATTGACATGGAAGAGTAGTTGCACGGTGTGTTAAACGGTGCACCGCTGCAAACGAGCCTTCGCACACTACTCATTAAAAAAAGTTTAATGGTTACAGTCACTATTTCTGAAATATCGCATTAATCAATAAATTGACGTGATTTTCAACCTTTTTTGTACTGTAAACAGCTGTTCCGCATAAGAAAAAATTAATGAGTCGATTAGAAGCACATTTCTTTAAATTAACAGAATTGTTTCATGCGTTTTCAATGAAAATGTTTTTTGAATTGTCGTAAGTTTCGGTGCATGCACAGAAACCTGTAACGTTATAATTTGAAAGCGAATGTGACGGCAATTCGCGTACTTTTTATTATTTTTGAAAATATGTACGCTTCAACACGCCGTGAGTTGTTGCACAACAACAACATAATTTCCCAAAGTTTCAGGCAAACCGGACCATTCTCCGAATTTTCTCCTTTTTTTTGCTGATTCCGTTAATACCCCCATTAAAAAAAAATCCTGGAATAGCGCTTTTCCTGCAATCCTAAAATTGAAACAACAAAAAAACTAACAGGTGTTTGTTGTACGACTATATTTTTCTGCGCCAAAGTTGTAAACAAAAAACACAGTGTTATTTCTGGAGTTTTTGTGGAAATTAAATTTGGACAGCAGGAAAACGTAATTCCAGGAATTGTTTTTAACTTTCGACGCGGCAATATATTATCATCCTTATATAATAAGAATCCCCAAAACCGTTTTAGAATAGCTGACAGACGATAAATTAGCTTATCTCAACCCTTAGAAACATTTTAAAAAGACAGAATTGGGAAATTTTAAAAACTGACCGAGCTGAGATCTTGAGCACACCCTCGCGAGAAGATGGTCTATGGAAAAAATGCCGTTAGCTGAGGGTGCTGCCCTTTCTTTTTCAAGAAATCGCCGCGGACTGCAGCTGGCTCTTATTGTTAGAAAAAGTGTAGTAATTCTCATTCCATATTCTGTAAATATGTATTTTGCATTTACTAATTTTCATTTTTGATACAACTTTGTTAATGGCCTTGGCTGTATCAGTGATCAGAAACTGGGCAGTAATAGTGCAGATAAGAAACTGTTATCAGAATTTAGGCGTGCGTCCCCGTTTCTTGCTATCTATCATTCTCTCACACAGACCACGCGGTCGCGGTATTTCATTCCAAATTTTGTCATCAGAAACCGAAATGAATTCATTTTTCCTTCATTTATTTTCGGCCCGAATTCAAGACCGTCCGATTTTGTTCCATTTTGCACGTAGGCTTCTATCTTCTTTTATCAATCCGTTCCACTCGTGGGAAAGTGATCAAACGCGTTCAACTGAACTTGATACTTTGCCATTTTCATATTCGTCGTTGAATTAATTTTTTTAACTTAAAATCATATGACTCATTTTAATAAAAACTGTGATTTTTAACTTAAGGGGTTATTCAAAAACAAGCCTGATCTGGCGCCTATCGGCGCAGTGACAGAAAAAACAGAGTTAAACGTGAAAGCCGATTGAACTTGTCCCTGACCTTTCAAAGCGAACAGACGGACATACTTGAACAGCGTAATATATATAAGAAAGATGCCGCGTCCAAAGTCTAAAAAAAAATCCTGGAATCACGTTTTTTCTGCAGTCCAAAGTTCCACAAAAAATCCCAGAAATAACAGGTGTTTACCACTGAATATTTATATATTTTTTTTTTTTCTGAAAAATTTTAAAATCTATATTTTTGTGTGAAAATTTCTGGTAATGTCCGGCAGCATTTTTGACGATATTCCCAAAAAGTTTCAGGCCAACCGGGGCATTCTCCGAATGTTCGGTAATTTTTTTGCTATTACTGGGATGGGGTTATTCACGAAAAAAAATAGCCAAAACTAACGAAAAATTCAGCGAGAATTCGCTGAGTTCTCCGATTGGCCTGAAACTTTTGGGAACAATGGCCAAAGTACACCCGGACATTCTCAGAAATTTTCTGATCATATCCAGGAATATTGTTTGCATTATTTCCCAAAGTTTCAGGACAATTGGAGAGGTTTTCGAATTTTCGCTGAATTGTTTGTAATTGATTGCATTTTTCGACATTTCCATGAATAAGCCGATAAATGAAAACAATTAATTTTTGACGAAAAGGAACATGACGAAATATTGAGAGCGTTTGTTCAACCCTGGAGAGAGGGAACAAAAAACGAAATATTAGAACCTGTTCTCCTCGCTGCTCACTTTTCTCTGCGTTTTGCCATCCCCATCTCCATTGTCATTGTTTGTTTTGCGCAAAACTGAGAATTGTCCATTTTTTTACTTTTCCTTTTCCAGGACTAATTTACACGATCACCGATGTGAAAGATCTTCATGATTGGATGGTCCTCCATCTCACGGATCATCCACTGTTCGTACGACTCACTGATGAAGAATTGAAAGCGGATCCAGTTGTGGGAATGCTCTATGAAAGTACTGAAGAAGGACAGAAAGTGACACGAAACGATGGAGAAAAGTGGCCGGCCGTATTCAGAAGATTGCCGAATCCTCCTTTGTAATCCTCTCATTTATCAATTTTTCATGGTTTCTGAGTCTCTTTTCTTTTCAAGAGTTTGTTCATTTTTTGTTTTTATTTTTGCTATTTAAATATTTATCGTTGTTGATTTAATTTGTTTTTTTTTTCGCCCAATTTGTTCAATGAAAATATACATTAAAGTACAGATTTTTCTGTTGTTGTTGAGAAATGTTTCGCAATTGTTTACAGAGTTTTCTATCTCTGAAATATTTTTTGACATTTATTTACGAATTATCCTTCCAAATCAGAATTTCAATTAAATACAAAATTGGCGTGTAAACCTGACACGTATTTTAAACTTGCTTTTCTCTGAACGAATTATTTAAAAAAAAATACATTTTGTTCTGTGGCTATTTAAATTCCCTATTTTCTAGGTTAGTCTCTGTACTGGGCAAAAATGGGTGGTGGTGGCGAAGATGAATACGAATCACTACCGACGCACAGTATTCCTGTAAGTTTTAAAAACATTTTAATTAAAGATGTATTTATCAGAAGATCAAAAAAAATCTGATTCAGGTGCATTTGGCGGCCGGAGCTCTCGCTGGAGCTGTCGAGCACTGTGTGATGTTCCCGTTCGACTCTGTCAAAACACGAATGCAATCGCTTTGTCCATGCCCCGAGACGAAATGTCCTACTCCTGTGCACTCTTTGATGAGCATCGTGAAACGAGAAGGATGGCTCCGACCACTTCGAGGAGTGAATGCAGTGGCTGCTGGATCGATGCCAGCGCACGCTTTGTACTTTACAGTTTATGAGAAATTAAAAGGGTTTTTGACCGGAAATATGGCTGGACACGAGCACACGTTGGCGTACGGAGCATCTGGAATTGTGGCCACGTTGATTCACGACGCCGTGATGAATCCGGCTGAAGTCGTCAAACAGAGAATGCAGATGGCGTTCTCGCCGTACGGATCATCTTTGGAATGCGTGCGGTGTATTTACAATCGAGAGGGAATCGCCGCTTTCTACAGATCTTACACTACTCAATTGGCGATGAATGTTCCTTTCCAAGCGATTCACTTTATGAACTACGAATTCTGGCAGCAGGTGCTCAATCCTGATCACAAGTACGATCCAAAGTCGCATTTGATTGCCGGTGGACTTGCTGGAGGGCTTGCAGCCGCACTGACGACTCCGATGGATTGCGTTAAAACAGTCTTGAATACACAGCAGACGGCAGAGGCTGATACTGCTAATAGGCGGATTTTCTTGCAGGTATTTATATGGGAAAATATCAGGGGTGCCGGAAAAAAATTAAAATGAAAAATTTTGTGGAATTAATAGCAAAAAACTGCGCGAAAACTCGAAAATTCTTTGATTTACCGGAAATTTTGTGAAATGAGAAAAAAAAATACTCACGGACATGCTCGGAAAATTTCGGACCGAAATATTTTTTTTTTTCTGAACATGTTTAAAATCGATATTTTGATCCATTATTATCTGAGCATATCCAGGAGTATTTTTGTCATTATTTCCCAAAGTTTCAGGTCAGTTGGAGCATTCTCCGAGTCTCCCCACAATTTTTTGGCATTTTTCGCCATTTCGCGACGAAATTTCGTTCATAACCCAATTAGGAAAATCAAGATGAATGCTTCAAAAATTCCCGAAATTTTTTTTAAATTCAGATAAAAACTGCTAAATATACGAACCAAAGGATTTTTTCTAGTTTTGGATACGGTATATTTATTAATGCCGCGCAGGAAAAAAAAACATTTTTTTTTTGTTTTTCGAACCCATAAAGCTTCAGAAAAACGTTAAGCCGCGTCCAAAGTTCAAAAAATTCCGGAAATTAGGAGTTTTTTGCAGTCAAAAATTCCAAAAAAGTTCCCAGGAATAACCGGCGGCCACAGTTGCACAGTTAAAACCGACGTTACCCTAGTTGCTTCGATGCGAAATCTTTTATGTTTCAAGTTGAATTAGAGCAATTGCGGGTAAATTCAAGTTTAAACATAGAAGGTCTCGCTGCGAAGCAACAACGGTAACGTCGGTTTCAACTTTGATCGCCTGTTGTTTATGTGGGTTTTTTGGAACTTTGGACTTCAAAAACTCCTGATTTCAGGAAAATTTTAAACTTTGGGCGCGGCAAAACGTTTTTTCTGAAACTTTATGGGTTCGAAAAACAAAACAAAACGTTATTTTTTTCCGGAGCGGCATTAATAAATATACCGTATCCAAAACTAGAAAAAATCCTTTGGTTCGTAAATTTTTAGCAGATTTTTTCTGAATTAAAAAGAATTCGGGAATTTTTGAAGCAATCATTTTGATTTTCCCAATTGGGTTATGGACGAAATTTCGTTTAAAAAAAAACTGAATTTTGCGGCACTCCTGATTAATATTGAACACGGAAATTGCTATAACCTGAAAGAATGAGTTACAGGCAAAATATCGTTACCGTGGAATCACAGACACTGTCCGAACAATTTACCGACAACGTGGTCTGTCTGGTTTCTCGTGTGGATTGCAAGCTAGGGTCATATTCCAGGTAATTGATTGTAAACAAACAGACCGGAAAACGCCAATTTTGTATTCAGGTGCCGGCCACTGCGCTCTCCTGGTCGGTTTACGAGCTTTTCAAATTTATGCTGTCTTTCGAGGGTGGTCATTCGAGCTAAACAATTCTCTTGTTCCTTTTTTTCCATCTTTGTTTCTTTTCTTTTTAAATGTTTTTTTTTTGTATTCTTCATGTTTTTCTCGCTCTTTAGGCTAGGCTCCGTAATCATAGTTTTAATGGTAGTGTTTTCTTTTATTTGTTTTTTTCTGTTCTAAACACGTGTGCAAACCCGGCCTCTTTTTTACCGCACACCCATTCTCCTCCTCTCCTCATCATCATATTTTTCCCACTTATGTTGTGTGACATGCGGATATAATAGTAGTTTTATCAACATTATCACCATTCAATCACTATGATTTTTCGCGGCGACATTTCCATGCGAAACGTGAACTGTTCATAATAATCACATTCTTTTTCTCGCTCTCGATTCAAATAAAATAGTCGAATATTTAACATTTTGGAAGAAAATGCGAGATTTTCGTGAAGTTCTCCAAACGAAAAAAGTTCATATGAGAAATGCGGTAGACCTATTATAGGCATATAATAAATCTATCACACTTTATGATCAATGTTTTCTGTGATATAAAAACAACAATAGATCTATCACGCAAATATTAATGACCCATTCAGCACAGGAATAGAACCGTTTTTCGTAGTTTTTTACCTAAAAAAAACCCATCGCTTCGAGACCGGTCTAGACCCGGCGTTAAAAATGTAATGCCACTTTAATTTTCAATGAAATTGGGCCGAAATTTATAGGCGCATCGAATTATTTCATCGGCCGGTCTCGACACGACTAGTTGGTTACGTCAAAAAACCTCCGACTACTGTAGTTTTTGTCCTTTTTCCTCAATTCGGAAAAAACACTGAAACGGTTTTTTCCTGTGCTGAATAGGTCTAGAACTTCTCGAAACAGATCACGAAATGAGCAAAAATAGCGTGGCGAAACGTTGGGCGTAACATTTGCGAAATACAGTGCCGCATCTTGCGTTAAGCCCCGCCTCTCTGTTGGCCATGGTCAAATTTTGACGTCACTACTCATTGTGTATTGACGCTGATCTATTCGCGCCCGCCTCTACTTCAGTGTCACTACACTATACTCGTCGTGTCTTGTCTCCGCTTTTAGTTTCTGGACGTCACGGCGATAATACCGAAAATAATAATTGATTTTCTTTTCTTTCTATTCATTTCTCGCTAAATATAACTAAACTTCCAATCTGCTTGAT
Organism: Caenorhabditis japonica; assembly: GCA_963572235.1. Lineage (NCBI taxonomy): Eukaryota > Metazoa > Nematoda > Chromadorea > Rhabditida > Rhabditidae > Caenorhabditis > Caenorhabditis japonica. Next base: position 14,824,035 of record OY754343.1, on the reverse strand, counting down.
CCATGACCATCAGCGGTTTTTGTACACTTTCGCTCGTCACCGAGCACTGTTGTCCCGGCAATCCGGAACTTTGCAACAACATTGGACTTGGTACTCGTGAAAACTTTTGGTCTTGATCTTTGGGTTGTTTTTCGCTGATTTGAATAGTTTATTCTTGTTACGCGTTATGTACATAATATTTCCTTTTTTGTTCGATAGTAAATATATAATTCTCCAATTTCAACGATCATGACTGCAGTTTATTATTTTCAGACAGAATGCCGTGCCATTCGCAAGCATCCGGTCGCTGTCTCGCGTCCACTCTTGCCGTTCTCGCCGGAGGAGCTCTCATCGGATATGTTGTGAGTTTGTGGGGTTATTAGTAAAATTATGGGAAACTGGTGCGTTCGATTTACGCAAAAATGGCGAAAAAACGTGTTTTTGTTTTTGCCCTCCAAATTTCTACTTTGTTTGCTAAAAAAATTCGTCTCGATGGTCTTTCTCCTCCCATAAAAACAAAAGAAAACAAGAAAAACGTACACTTTGATCTTGAAAGTAATTTTTTTATGGGGTTATTCACGAAATATAAAAACTAGATGTGCGAAAACTCTCAGAAAGTATTCAGAAAAATACCGCGATTGACCTGAAAATTTTGGAAATAAAGGAAAAAATACTCCTGGATTTGCTTTGAAAAACTTGAACAGAAATATTTATCAATTTTAATAATTTTCAGAAAAAACGCGGTCCAAAATTTTTTGAGCATATCCAGGAATATTTTTCTCTTATTTTTCAAAATTTCCAGTCAATCGGAGAATGTTCCGATTTTTCGCACAGTTTTTTTGCTATTTCGTGAATAATAATTTCCCATTAGAAATTTCCTGCATTTGAACCTTTCTGAAAAATATAAATTCCCACTTCGATCATGAGTCGAAAAGCTTTGGGGAAAGCTCAAAGGTTTTGGCACCATTGGAATAGGAAAATTCAAAAAAAAAAATGAATTGTTTCCTTCGAGTTTTTTAATTCCTAGGTGAAATGCGGTGGATGCGTATAGTGTCCATATTTGAAAGATATCGTCTATAAGTTCCATTGAACGCTATATAATGACTTTATTGATTTTTCGCATTAAAATAAAGAAATTATATGTTTATGTACAAACCTGTGGCATGCATTTGGCGACTTTCTTGACATATGTGGCTGAATTTGTAAAAATTTATCGAACGATGCGGATTTATAATATATCTACAGCCTAATAAACATAAATGCACGATATGATTCAAATACGGACACTATAAGCATCCACCGCATTTCGCCTGTGTTCTTATTTCGCAAAAAACTGAGCCTCAATTAACTTTGTTGATCTAAAAAAAAACAGATAAAAATACGCTACATCGATTTAGGTGCCATTTTGTCAAAAAAAATTGGAAAAAACAAACAATAGCGGAAAACTCCTCGGATAATTCTCCAAATGGTCTGCAACCTTGTGAAATAATGTTAAAAATACTCCCGCACATGCTCAAAACATTTGGACTGAAATATTGAATGCGAAAAAAATGAAGATTTTTTAAAGACGATATTTCAGTTCGAAAATTTTTGCATGCCTTAAAACATTTTTCCCAAAGTTTCAAATTAATCGGAGTATTCTCCCAACTGGAAAATGACCACAACCTCAATTTTGATTCACACACTTCCAGGTCGGCTACAAACTCGCCCAACGCAAAGCCCGCTGCAACAACCTTATTAAACTCGACTCGAAAAAGGTGGCCGACACTGTCGACATCGAAGACATTGGAGAGAAGAAAGTGTACTGCAGGTGCTGGAAGAGCAAGAACTGGCCATATTGTGACGGATCGCACGGAGCTCACAACAAGGAGACTGGCGACAACGTCGGACCACTTATCGTCAAGTCGGAGAAGAAGTAAATGCTCCGGTTCGCAGAATTTAGTTGTTGATTATTTGCTTGTGATTGATCGCGTACACACTGTCTTTTTATATGGTTTCATCGGGATGCAAAAGATAAAAAATTTGAATACACTAAAAAAATGCAAGCGTATAGAAGGATAGATACATACAAATTTCAAAGAAGGTTAATATAAATTAAATGGGAAAACAATCCAGTGTAGACCTTCTAGAATGTATTAAATATGTATACACAAAAATAAGAAGAAGAGCCCGACCTCCAACTTCGATTAATGATCGAATACAGAGTCATAGTCGACTATCAACTTGTAGCAAAAGTTGTTCAGATTGTTCAACTGCGAAATAGGAACATCTTGATCAGTTGGCCACGTGAGATTCGGTCCAAACACCACACTCAAATTGTTCGCCGTCATCAAATTCACTTTGCTGTTCTCCGCTACTTTTGTCAAAAATTTGATGACAGTTTTCAGGAGAATGTAGTTTTCACGTGGCAACAATTTGACAAACGCTTTCACCGCTGCACTCTTTTCGGCTTTTGACACTTCTGAAAGGGCGGCGAGTTTTGGGTACAGTCGATTAGTGGTTAGAGGCTCTCCAAGGCTTCGGAAGAATGTTTTCAAGAGAACGGAGGCGTGAAGGCATGCCACGTGGACGTTATCCTTGTATTCCGGATCGTTTTCAAAGTCAATATTTTCGCCTGAAAGAAGGGATTCGGGTAATGTTGGAGGAAAGTGACTTGATATGTAGTATTGGATGGGAGATTTACGAATACCCCATCGAAATCGCACAAAAAATTGCTGATTGTTATGAATTTCACCACAACAAAAATAGAAGACCACTGGGAGTACAAGAAGTAGCGGACTTGGAAACCGGCGGTTAACATTTTTTCCGAATTTTTTGAAATGGATAAAACCTATATTTCCGGCTCTGGGACGTTTCGAAACTTTAATGATATTTTTCGTCGCCGTATTCGCGCTATTGACAAAATTCAGCCAAGGTAAAATAGTTTTGGAATCTTTTACCGGTAAATTCGCAAAACTTTTCGAAATTCACTGGAAAATTCACCGCTAAAAATGCACTAAAGTTTCGAAACGTCCCAGAGCCATATTTCCGCTTACCTGGCATAATTTTGGCCGGTTTTTAAATAATTTATCAATAAAATAGTTTAAAAATGAAGCAAATAAAAGAAAAACACCGATTATTACCGAAGACTGTAACATTTTCGAAAAGACGTTGTCGACCGCCGGCCTAGGAAACGTCGTCTTCGTGTACTCCCCGTGGTCTTTTATTTTTTTGTTGTAAAATTTGACTAAAATCAGAGAAATTTTTTTGTGCGATTTCGACATAAATTCCCCACCCAATACTGTATTTTAAAACAGCTTCCCTCGAAAAGTCGGCACCTCGTTTAAATACTTACCTTTATTAATTCTATCCTGTAACCGCTTGATACTACCCAGATTTGCACTTTTTCGGAATACACCCTCCATATTTAGAGCGTGAGCTTCGAGGAACTCGATAAGTTGATCGACAATCGGAGGAATACTTCCACCACAGTGCGAGAGAATGCTGCAATTTATTCTTTTTTTTCACACTAGACCCTTTGCCTCAAAAATCGTTCCGTGCCAAAGGCGTAATAATTATTATTGTTTTAAAAGTTTTTATTTATTTAAAAACGCCCAATAAATACGTGGAATGAAAGAAAAAGAAAAATTCAAAGCCAATAACAAAGTCTTTCGACAAATTTATTTCTGAAATTTATTCTTCGTAAAGATGGACGGATTGAAAAAGAACAGTGAGCTTCTTCTACTTTTCTACTTCTCTATTTCTAACATTTACAGCTACGCTCCAAAACGATCATAGTGAATTGCTGACAAAGATCGAGAGTCTGCAGCGGAAAACCGCCGTGATTCCGGCTCTGGAGAGCCAGGTTCACGAGATGAAGCATCGTGAAAAAGTGTATAGGAGAAATTCCAACGTACTCGGTACACTTCCGAAACCCGAAGTGTCAACGAAAGATCAAAAGGATCAGAGTGAAAAGCTGAAGACGTTGGCAACAGAATTAGAATCGGCGAAGTTGGATTTGGATAAGAAAAACCAAGAAATTACGGCAAAAAATGATGAAATTCGAATTTTGAATCGTAAAATCCAAAAGATGGTTGGTTGCTTTAAAGAGCAACTAACAGAAAAAGACAAAAAGATTCGCGAATTGAATGATATCGTCGTGGATTTGAAAGGACAGATTCGAGTAGCTGTGAGAGTTCGTGAATTTGAAAAGGACAATGGATACTTCACAATTATAAGTCAGGACGATATCAAGTTCGAGCAAAACGGCCAATCAAATCTATTCCACTTCGAGCATCTTTTCCAACCTGAGATATCTCAATCCAATTTGTTTGACGAGATCCAAGAGTTAATCTTGTGCACTCTCCACGGACGAAATGTGTGTTTGATAGCATATGGACCAACTGGAAGTGGAAAAACGTTCACAATGAGAGGAGAAGATAGACAATCGGAAGGAGTAATCCCACGATCCATTCGATTCTTGTTGCAACAATCGGAAGAAGAATTGGCGGCCATTGGGTGGAAGTATCGGTTCTCGGCATCTTTTATTGAAGTTTACAACGAGGAAGTGTTTGATTTGTTGGATGATCGGAAGAAGTTGGAACTGAAGTTAAACGGTGCAAATACAACTGTCATGGGACTTAAGAAACTGCCGATCAAAGGAATCGCAGACGTGGATGCTCTTCTCTCACTGGCAGATTCTCAAAGATCCACCGCGTCAACCGCTTGTAACCTTCAATCCTCTCGCTCCCACGCCGTTTTCCAGGTTTATGTGGATGGCTCAAACACTTCTGGAGAAACCATCAAGTGCTGTCTCAACTTGGTCGATCTGGCTGGATCAGAACGAGCCAAAGAGTCGGGCGCTCAAGGGAAACAGTTCACCGAGCTGACAAACATCAACAAGAGTCTGAGCACTTTGAAAATGTGCATTAGGGCACAGATGACGAAGGCGTCGCACGTGCCGTACAGGGACAGCAAGTTGACAGCTCTTTTGCGCGAGTATCTAGGCGCTGGATCTTCGAAGACAATGTTCATTGCTCACGTGAATCCACGAGACGTTTCAGAAACGAAACGGACACTCGAGTTTACCTCGGAGGTAATTTCTATTCAGCGCAGGGGAAAAACTGTTTTTCGTGTTTTTACCCTATGCGGAAAACGCGTCAAACCTGCCGATGAAATAATTATATACGCCTTTAAATTTAAACCAAATTCCCATTGAAAATTAAAGGCACATTACATTTTTTTTTAATGCCGGGCCTCGACGCGATGGGTTTTTTACTAATGGGTCTATTCACGGAAACCAGCAAAATATGCAAAAAATTCAGTCTGAAATTTTTTTTTTTGCAAAAGATCAGTCTGAAATTTTGACAAAAAATGTCAAAAATACTCGCGGACATGTGCAGAGAATTTTCAGACGGAAATATCGACTTTTTTCTGAAAATTTTCAAAATCGATATTTCGGTCTGAAATTTTCTGCACATGTCCGCGAGTATTTTTGACATTTTTGTCCAAATTTCAGACTGATCGGAGCATTCTCCGAATTTTCGCTGAATGGTTTGCATATTTTGCTGGTTTCCGTGAATAGACCCATAAGAAAAAAACCATCGCGTCGAGACCCGGCGTTAAAAAAATGTAATGCGCCTTCAATTTTCAATAGGAATTTGGTTTAAATTTAAAGGCGTATCGAATTATTTCATCGGCAGGTTCGACGAGTTTTCCTCATTTCTGCATAAGATAAAAAACACGAAAAACGGGTTTTTTCTGTGCTGAATAGGTCCATAAAGTAAAATTTCAGCTCCGCTCAACCAGCATCGGCAAGGCGGCTGTTCAAACCGGTCAGAACCGATCCTTTATGTAATCGATTAGTATTTTTTTTTGTTCAACTCGAATAAATAATTTTGAAAACTCACAACTCTAGAGGAACTCCAAACTGTTGGGTGGGAAGTGGTTGCGATGGTGGAGTGACTGGGCGGTTTGATTGACTTGAAAAGCTCTTGTCATGCTCGCGAATCGGGCTTGGTAGATTCAGTCTGAAATTCATTTATGCATATATATTTTTTTCCAATGTTCGAGAAAAAATCAACTCACCTTGACACCGACAGAGCGTTCTCCAGCTCGTTAATACACATAACATAGTGGAACTTGTTCTCAAACTTGCTCGATATGAAACCTTTGAAAAGCGAGAAGATAATGCGGATGAACCGTGTCGGATGCACCACATACAACGCTTTTAGGTTCTTTTTGAATCTGAAACCGGTTTTAGTGGTCGATGGTTTGAAAGTACGCGTACCGTCGATCGAGCTGTTTGTAAGCCTGGAACAGCCAGCGGACGGGCGGTTTGTTGTGACTGCGCAGTCCGTAGTGGAAGTACACGATTGTGTAGTCTTGATCGACGATCTACGGGAACAAGGATTTAATTTATTCGTTTGATTTGCGGTATCTAAATTGTGAGGCAAAACTATTCTTAATTTATTTACAATTAGTTTTTCTTTTCTTCATTTCAAACGTTTGTTTAGCGTGGCGGAAAAGTGGCGAATACGTAGAAATGTAGAAAAACGCTCGGATTGGTCCCAAAACAAAAAAAATGTTTTTCGGTTTTTTTTTTTGTTTTTTCGGGTTTTTTTTTTGTTTTTTCGGGTTTTTTTTGGGTGGGACAAAAAGGGTATGTTTCTTTTTGATAATGCGCCATGAAAAATATTCCAGTTTTTGGACAAAAACTTAGTCGGTATATTTATGCTCCGAATTGAAAAAAAAACTTTAATTTTTAACAAATTTTTGAAAATTCGTGACGAATTTTTAATGTCCCGTTAGAAGAAAAAACATTGAATCACGTATTCTTTCCTGTCCCAAAGTTTATTTAAAAATTTCCAGAAAAAAAAATTACAATATTTTTGGATTTTTCACACGCCGAAATTTTTTTAAAGTAATTCTCAACGATGTGGACACGGATTATTCGAATCACCCAATATAAATATTTATAAATTCAACAACAAACCTTATCAATTATTTGTGTGAGATACTGAAGAAGTCGGCTATGATCAATTTCTTTGCTGGACGGCAAGCGGAACGCGTAGACCACAACGATTGGTCTGAAATATACGACATTTAAAAAATTTCAAGTTGTTCATGTTACGTACCGTCCAACACGATCCCCGTCGGCGATTACTTGAATAATTTCGTGTGCCGCAATGTCGTTGAAGTGATCCTCGAACGGTTCGACGCCACCCAACTCGGTTTCGAACTCGTCCGTTTCCAAAAAAGATCGCGAGGGTGTCATTCCGGTGAAGCTCACTATAAATAGAAGGGGGTTTTATTTAAAGAATTTGCCAAAATCAAGCCAACCACTGAGATCATCCGGTGTGAGCAGATCGTCATCAGCGTATCCATCTTCGGGATCCACAAATTCTCCCAGGCTGACATCGGGCCGTGCCTGTGGTTCCGGTGGATTTTTATTGTCCATTTCTTGGTCTTTCTGTAAAAAAATGTACCAAGTGGTTGATGAGGATGAGGCCATCGAGCGGACGAAAGCGAAATTGAAAGAAAGCGGATGGGAAAAAGGAAGGAAGAAAGGCACGAAGGCACGAAGAGCTGTACGATAAGCATAAGAAATGCTGAAAGGGAAGAAGTAGAAAAAGACAAACAAAAAATCGCCATCATCATGCAAAGAAAAAAATCAATAGGAAGAAAAATTTTAAAGGCGTGCGTGCTGCTGTTGTTTGGAAACATGTGTCAGATGAATAGAGGTGGGAAGTGCGGTCGAGAGAGTGTGCGGTCGGAGAGAAGCAGACACGTGAAAGCGGAGAAGTGTACGGTGCTGGAGGAGAGGAAAAAAACAGGGGCAAAAGGGCGGACAGTATGCATTTATTTACCAAACGGATTTCACAACGAAGATGAGGAAACACTTTATCTCGCTTTTTTATGCGCATCGCATCACATCACATCGCATCGCATCGCCTAGCCTATCCTAGCCTCGCTTCAAATTGCCGTGGAGAGAAAGAGTATTTATCTAGATTGATAGATACATATTTAATTGATCACCGCTAATGAGAGGCTATAAGGATTAGGACTAGTGAACGAACGCACCTGCTCAAGGCGAACGAGAAAGTCAGCTGTTTGGTGCTCCGTGAGCAATCGAGCCGACATTGATGCGGGCGCGAGTCGCGTCACATCACGACACCGCAAATATGGCTCTTTTCGTACTCTGCCCCCTGCAAAAAATGTCATTGTTTACTCGAACGGGATTATGTACGCATGGCCACTGCTTTCTATGCGATTACCGGTTTCATTTCAGCCAGTGTCGGTTTGGGTGTTTGCTTGGGTGTGCGCATTCGCGCAAAATTAATTTAGGCACCACAAAACTTGAACCGATGGGTGTCTGTGCAATGCAAAATAATAAAAATGTGAAAATTTCGAAACAGGGGAAAAATAAATAAAAGGGCGCAGAAAATTTTCAAAATATTTCTCGAAAAATGTGGCCGCGGCCTAGAAAACACACGCGGTTCCTAGGCCGTGTGGATTTACGAGAATTTTTTTTCTGAAAAAATATTTATTTTTTAACAAAAAAATCATCAAAAATGCAGAAATTTTCGACAGGATTCGGCAAAAAACTATTTCTGAAAAACTATGCGTCTAAATCTGCATATCATACGCATTTTGAGGTGAGTGAAGTGAAAAGTGATTGGTTTACAGTTAGACAGGAAAATCAAATTGCCAAAAAACTTGTTTGCAGTTGCGGAAAACGTTTTTCGACTACTTCAAATCGAAAAACCACGAAATTGGAAAGTCGGCGTCGGTGATTCCGCACGAAAACGATGAAACGCTGTTGTTCACGAACGCCGGAATGAATCAAGTGAGGTTTTAATGGAAATTTACTATTAAAAAAAGGTTTTATTATAGTTCAAACCACTGATTCTAGACTCCACAGAATCCCGACGAGTAGCAAATATTCAAAAATGCATTCGAGCCGGAGGAAAACATAACGATTTGGATGACGTTGGCAAAGATTTGCATCATCAGACATTCTTCGAAATGATGGGCAATTGGTCGTTTAATGATGCGTTTTCAAAAGTTTATTTTTTATTTTTAGAAATTCCTAAATATTTTCTTAAATTTTTAGGAAGAAGCCTGTCGATTTGCATGGGAATATCTAGTAAATGTCCTCAGAATCGACGCGGATCGTTTGTACGTCTCATATTTTGGAGGCCTTGAATCTGTTGGTTTGACCGAAGATCACGAGTGTCGAGAGATTTGGCGGAGGATCGGAGTTCCCGACGATCGAATTCTTCCATTCGTCGCCGAGAATTTTTGGGAAATGGGTACAACAGGTCCATGCGGAGTTTGTACTGAAATTCACTATGATCGAATTGGAGGCAGGGACGCTTCTAGATTGGTTAACGTCGATGATTCAGTTGTGGAAATTTGGAATATCGTGTTTATGAGCCATTTTAGAGATTCATCTGGACAAGTGAAGAGTCTTGGTAGGAATCACGTGGATACAGGGATGGGATTTGAACGTCTTCTATCGGTCGTTCAAGGAAAAAGCTCAAATTTCGATACTGACGTGTTCACTCCAATTCTCGACAAAATTTCAGAGGTGACCAAACTTTCCATCTCCATAATTTTCAAACACATTTTTTTCTTCCAGCTAACTTCTTCTCATCTCAAGTACACCGGAAGTGTGACAAACCGCCATGACGCCGCCTTTCGTCTTGTCGCCGATCACATTCGCGCCGCGACTATAGCCATCAGTGACGGAGTTGTGCCAAGTGGAACTGACGCCGGATTTATTGTTCGTAAAATGATGAGACGAGCGTTTTTGCAAGCCAACACTCGACTGGGAATCGATCGATACGCACTCACTGATCTTGTTCCAACTGTCGTTTCAACCATGAAAGAGGTCTATCCAGAATTGGCAACTTCTTCGCCAGACGTCATTAGATTATTTAAAGAAGACGAAGAGCAATTCTGGAAGACAGTTGATAGAGCTAAAAAAATTTTTGATAGCGTTGCGACTGAAAACAAGACATCTGTGATATCCGGAGCTCAGGCGTTCAAACTTTTCGAAACGTACGGGTTACCGCTTTCTGTGACTGTCGAGTTGGCCAGAAATATTGGAAAACGAGTAAATGAAGAAGAGTTTGAAAAGAGCCAATTGGAAGCCCAAAACCTGTCGAAAAAAGCTTCCCAGTTCAAAATTCCAATATCTGCCAGTGATTATCTAAATCATTCCGATCAGAGCAAATATTCATATACATTGGAAAATGCAAATTATGGTCAGTGTAAATTGCATTTGTTTCATAATTTACTAGAATATTTCATATTTCAGTGTTTCCTCAAATTCAAACTTCAATTCTCGATATCTACCGAGATCAGGAAAAAGTGGATAGTCTTGAAGCGAACGAAAGCGGATACGTTATCCTGGAGGATTGCCAATTTTACGCGGAACAAGGTGGTCAGGCCAGTGACACTGGAAGTTTGATTATTGATGAGGTCAGTTTTTATTTATTTATCGATATCAGAGCAAGTATTTTTTTACTGATTCCGTAAGACGTAAAAATTTAAGGGCTATTTCGAATTTCAATGATTAGAAAAATAAAATTAATTATTGAAACCAGAAAGAATAATAATTATACCATTATACCAATAATACCATTAATCAACAAAAAACAAATCTCTAAATTTGAAATTATTTAGCTCCTAAAATGCGAAAATTTCGCTTCAGTAATATTGAGAAAAAACAATTTAAGGCTTCCATTCGGACGAAAAAAAAAACGGACGAATTTCGTCCGAGGTCGGTCCGCTTCGTCCGTTTTTTTCTTTTTGTTTCTGTTATATTTTGTTTTCAAGAGTTTTTTTTTTTTTTTTTCAAATAATGTCCAATGTATCTATTTAGCTGTGCTGAAAATTTTATCTACTTCCTGGATAGTTTTTTAAAACAATTAAAAATAAAACCAAAATTTGTTTTTATCCGGGAAATCCGTAAACGTAGAATCCCAGACCTGTTGCTCATTCAGAAACAAGTAAGAGTTTCTTACTGCCCGAAATTTTGCCTGGCGGCGGATTTAATTTTTGAAAATCTTCACAATTTGTGAGACTCCACGAAAAGGGGGGAAAGTGCAAAAATGTGGGAACGAAAAGGGGGAAAGTGGGCGGAGCCAACCGCAAAAGTGCCGCTCTTGCGACATTTTTTCTAATAATAGTTTTAAGTTCAAACTGGCTTTATTTAATTTTTTTTGTATCTAAAATGCTCGAATCCTTCGACAAAAATTAATAGGGTTATTCTCGAAACCAGCAAAAAAAGCAAAAAATAGAAAAAACCAGCAAAAAATTCGAAGAATGCTCCGATCGGTCTGAAATTTTGAGAGATCATTTTAAAAAAAAACTCTCGGATATTCTCTGAAAATTTCAGACCAAAATATTGATTTTTATTTTTAAAAAATTTCAAAATCGATATTTTGGTCTGAAATTTTCAGGGAATGACCGGAAGTATTTTTTAAATGATTTCCCAAAGTTTCAGACCGATCGGAGCATTCTTCGAATTTTCGCTGAATTTTTTGCTAGTTGTTTGCTTTTTTTGCTGGTTCCGAGAATCTTTCTTATATATAAAAACCCAGATCGGGATGTCTGTGCGCGTCCGCACTTGCCTTTTTGCAAGAAAATGAAGTGGACAAAACACGAACCCGTGACCCTAGGATTTGTATTCAAGCGAACTACCGACTGAGCCACAGAGGACAGAAATCGTCCGAAAACAGAGCGCGTATAAATGAATGAGGAAGAGTGGAACGTAAAAAAATAGAATGTGGCGACGAAGTCGCCAATAGGCTGCGTCAGCAGCCGCGCAGGACTAGCAGGCTTGTAACCCCATAAGAAAAAAAATCAGGCTCCGCCTATTTTCCCCTCTTTTCGTTCCCACATTTCGACGCTTTCCCCCCTTTTCGTGGGGTCTCCAATTTATGGACAACGAATTCCGCGGTGTCACATTGTTTACCGTGGATCCAAACGAAATTTGTTTTATGAATTTAAAAAATAAGGATCAGCGACCGTATTCATTTCAGAATGATGTCTTCACTGTGGAGAGCGCTAAAAAAATTGCCGGTGGCTCCATGACAATTCTCTTCGGAAAAGCAACTCAACCAATTCAAAGAGGCGGAAAAGTAGTGCAGCGGTTGGATGAAAAGCGAAGAAAAGGACTGATGAGAGCCCATTCGGCCACCCATTTGCTCAATTGGGCATTGCAAAAAAGTCGGTTAGGCACAGCACAGAAGGGTTCATCTGTCGGTAAGCAGCTTTATGGAAAATAATGAAAGAGCCTACGAGTTCAGACTGCGATCGCTTGCGTTTCGACTATTCAACCGGGGATGAGCATTTAGAAAAAGAGCAAAGACTAGAAAAGTTGAAAACGTGTGAAGAATTGATGAAGGAATTCATTGGAAAGGGTGGAGAAACTAGAGTTCAAGAGACAACTATGGAAGAGGCCAAAAAGATTGAAAATTTGCAATCAGATGTGAAAGAGGATAGGATCGGAGGGGCTTGTGTTCGGATAGTAGCACTGGGAACAACGGAGGACGTGCCAGTGGAATGTTGCTCAGGAACGTAAGTCTTATTGCAACGATCATCTAGAAAACTGAACGACTTATAAAATTTAAGGCACGTTCTCAATGTGAACACAATCGGCGACGTGGTTATCATTTCTGACAAGTCTATTGGCACAAAAACTCGTAGAATCATTGCGCTTACTGGAAACGAAGCAAAGGAATGCAGGCAATACGTTGAAAATGTTGAAAAAGAGTTGAAGGAAGGAAATGATAAATCAGCGATTGGAAAGGTAGGAAATTGAGGGTTTGGGTGGGAAGGAAAAATTTATTGTTTTACTTTTAGAAAGTCAACTGGAAATTAGTGCCGCTCGTGGATCAAGCACGAATTTCTGCGTTGTTAAAGCAGACACAGAAAAAGAAAAGGAAATTGTGAGATATATTTATTTAGGTATTTAGATTAGTTCAACATTTGTAAATGTATTTTTTTAAATGTATTGTTGTTTTTTGTTTCTTATTTTTGTTTTTGTTTTCCAAAAATTGTTTTAAAATGGATAAAATTTTATGGGGTTATTCATTTCATGCATTTTTTTGTCAAATTTTCCTTATTCATTTCATGCAGAAAACTGCATTTCGTCGAACTGCAAAATTCACTTTGTCATTTTCTGCATGAAATGAAGAGGCTACCCCGAATCAGAACCGTGTCCTGAATCAGAACTGTCCTGCATCAGAACTGTCCGGAATCAGAACTGTCCCTAAGCAGAACTGTTCGTTTCAGAACTGTCCCATATGAGAACTGTCCTGTATCAGAACTGTCCCGAAGCAGAACTATCCTGTATAAGTTTTAAATGAAATGTGTTTTATTATGAAAAAAAAACATTAGGCCGTAAGCATGCTTATTGAATAGTTCTGAGGCCGTATTCATGAAAATTTACCGTATGGTAAATGGAAATGGTAAATGATATTTTTGACAGTAAACTAAAATTCTGCAATGTGCACGGGGCTCATGACACTATAAACGATCCGTGAATTGTTTTAGGAATAGCGAAATTTATTATTTCCCCCAGAAAACCCATTTACTTTTTTATTTACCGTACGGTAAATGTTCATGAATACGGCCTCTGATTTGGGGCAGTTCTGATTTAGGACAGTTCTGATTCGGGACAGTTCTGATTTGGAACAGTTCTGATTCGGGGTAGCCTCTTCTGCATGATATGAATAAGGAAAATTTGACAAAAAATGCAAATTGCATGAAATGAATAACCTCCATTAGTTATTTCAAGCATACATATTGGACACCCCTCTCCAAATAGTTTTCCTCAAAAATTCCCAAACCACTTCACCAAATAATTTCTCCTTGAGCCCTTTGCGGCACCCTTCAAAAGAGACAGTATCCACCTGTTACATTATGATATCCCAATCCGAACTGAGTAATCCATTATGCGTGTCCACCACACTGTCATGTTCCCTCACTCACCAATTATTTCCATTCTTGTGATCAACATGCGCAATGACGCAACACGACGAGCCCGGTCCGATGAGGTTAACGAGGTGTGCGGTGCCCTTTGCCCCATCTGTTTATTGCAACGCGCGCTGTTGTTTCGTAATTTTATGCACTGATCCGTACGGAAAAAATAAAGCAAAAGAAGAAAAGTAAAGCCATCAAAGAGGTGAAGAAGAGGTTTACGAGCCGCTACGAAGGAGTGTGGGCAATAAAATAAAAAATGTAAAAGTATTGGATTGGCGACGATTAGATAATTTATTTACACCCGCAAGACTAAATTTCTTTAAAATTTACAAAATTTGACTATTTCTTCGGAAAAATTTATCCGGAGCATGGGCGGAGTTTGCATTATTACTGTTGTCGTGCGCCGGCAGAATTATTTAACTTGACAATTTTGATTTAAAAAAAAAATAAAAATATTATTCATTCGAATAAAGGGAAAAAAAAACACGAAATCTTCCAAAAATGATTTGCAAAATAATATTTTTTGGAATGAAAAATTTTCCGAAAGGCGCATACCCCAAAATGTTACAGTGGTCTCGCACGGAAAATTGTAATAATTTTTTTCAATTTTTTTGTTAAATATTTTCTTTTCTTTTTTTTTTCAATTTTTGTCAGCATTTTCCAGCCAAACCATAACATTTTTTGCAAGCAAACGTAAGTTTTTTAGAAAGTTGAATATACTCGAAAAAATTTTGTCAAATTCTTTAAAGTATTGGGGCAATCGAAGCATTCTTTAAAATTTTATTCTTTTTTTTCCATTTCAAAGAATACTATACTGCAATGCTGAATTCGAATCAGTTGGTCAATAAAGTTTTACATTATTAAAAACTGACAGAAAAATAGCCCCGGCTCAGCTCATTTATGCTCTTGCAGGTTTTATCATATTTTCCGCCGTTTCACGATAAAAACTGAACTTTTGCAGACTCATTTCCAAATCTTGCAAATGCTTCCAGGAGGCGCCAAGTTGCAACCGAGCCAGACACAAACACTTATCGGCAGCTCGTTATTTTGATCCTTTTGTCGCCAACCAAACAATCACATCACTGACAACTGATAACGATCTGAACCATCATCACCCCCGAACACTTTGGGCGAAAGTCTCCCGTTCCGCCGAGCACATCCCAGACGTTCGTTCTCTTATCAGTTGACGCCCGAATTTCACACTGATAAGAACGCACCGAACACCTGATTGATCCAATTGAAATTGTCGCCAAATGCAATCAAATGACACAATTAGGCACGAGAATGCGGGAAATTGGCGCGAAAGCGGCGAGTGTGCTTTTGTGGAAAGAATTGATAACTTGATAACACCGCAAGTGGACAGGACAGTAACAGTCGGTGCCGGCCGGAGCCAAATGTGCCACTGATAGAGGAAAATGGAAGAAAAAAAAACGCGAAGACGAAGACGACGCCGGCGTCGGTGGCGCTGGCGCACTTTATTTTCCGCGAGTCTATCTGCTGAGTTCAATCTCTTCAAGGTTCGCAGTTCGTTTCGATACGAAGATTGATGGTTAATCAGATCAGGTGAGGTTTATCTAAAGAGGTTGCAATTTATTTTCTTTCGCAATTGGCGACTCATTCATTCGTTTTGTGCACTGTAGTTTATTAAATCATGTTTTTTTTGTGTGCTCCATTAAATTCGCATTCCAATACCTTCTTTTTTATGGCTGTATTCGTAGAAATGAAAAATTTGGTGAAAATATTCTCCTATCGGCCTGAAACCTTGGAAAATCTTTGTAGCGAACGTTCCCGGGCATACTCTAGAAATTTCGCGCTGAAATTTTGAGTGAAAACTCATTTATTTTCGGACAATATTTTTTTAAATTATGTTTTCTCACTTTGTCTCAGTCATCATTGTCGCGACTGTGTCAGATGAGAAGTGTTAGAAATTTCGACTCTAGGACGTTTCGAAAAAATGTGTTTCGAAACTGGGCCGTTTCGAAACTAAGACGATTCGAAGCGGGGACATTTCGAAACTGCTATTTTTCGTCGCTGTGTTCGCAATATTGACAAAATCCGGCCAAAGGTAAAATAGTTGTTGAATCTTTTTCAGGTAAATACGGTTTTTATTTTTTGCTTTTATCAATTATTTCAATTTTTATGGAAATTTAAATACACTAGTACGCCGCAAAAATGCAAAAAAGTTTCGAAACGTCCCAGTGTCCTAAAAATACATTAAAGTTTCGAAGCGTACCAGAGCCGAAATTTTTTTTCACGCGAACATTAAATTTTAGTGAATTTTGAATTTTTGAGTGAAAAAAACGTTTTGATGTCGCAAGTCGATTAAAAACAATATTTTTATTTTTTTCCTTCGTCTAGAAATGTTTTTTCTCTTTTAGAAATGGCGTCAATGTGCCAGGACCACATAAAAAAAAGTGCACAACTTTGAGTGAAATAGCGTGTGAGCCAACGTAATGGCAACTCTTAAGAAGGTAGTAAATCGTGGAGTCCCTTCAACCCTCGATACGACAGAGCGCCCTTTCCTTCCCAATAGTTGATTTTTGGCGCGCCCCCAGCTGATCAAATCAACTATACGATTCCACCCCTACTAGTAACTTTTCTGCCCAACTCGTGACCTTTTTCTGCACTTATCAGCTCATACTCTAAAACTTCACAGTTTGGCGCCGAGCATTCCGGTCGGAAGAAACGTAGCGTCGCGTCGTGTCGCGTCATATTGTTTTAATTTTTTTTTTCAAAAATTCCCCACTGGCGCCAAATTGAGTTAGAAACAGTGTCAGATAAACATGTTCATTTCATTTCATTTCCTCCAGATAACCATCTTCGTGAACCTGCCTGTCCTGCCCTGCCAAATCAGATTGAGATCTTGAGTAGGGTAAGTCGAGAAATGTCAATTAGTGGGGGGAGATAAAGAAAAAGAAAAAAAAAAGTAATGCCACCTTTACGTTGTCACACCTTTTACCTTTGGCTGTCATGTTTTTGAATGGTTGCGAGAGGGAAAAATGTCGAAGGAAAGAGCAAGAGCCCAAGACAAATACACTCATTACATAACAAATGTTATTTTTTTATGTTTCTGTACCTTTTCTCTGTGTGTGTGTGAATGTTTGAATGGGGGCTTGAGGCCATTCATAGGCTCTGCTCTCCAAGAGAAAACAATGAGAAATGGCGCCAATCATTGGCTCTTTTGACCTGTTTAGACGTACTGATAAGAGGGAAATGTGATGCGTAGAAATTTTACTGACCGGTTCAAACACTGATAACAACGAGCTTCATCGTTTTAATGATAATCAGAATCATCATCATCATCATAATTTTTTTTGTTAATTTTCCGGGAAAATGACGTTTTTTTAGTGACAGGTAGTACCAAGGTGACGAAAGTGCGAAAAAAAGAAAGAAAAAAAGTAAAAAGGGAAAATGTTGCACTTTTGGAAGAAAAGAAAAGAACCGTTTTTTTTTTGCTTGGCTTGCCGACACTATGATATCACTTTTTGAGATCAGAGGCAGGATTCATGAAACTGGAAAACGACAGAAAAACCGTTTTCCGGAAAACGAAATTGACTATGCTGAAAGACGCAGAGAAACAGACAAGCCCATTTTCCGGAAAATGCCGTTTCCTGTTTCATGAATCCTAGCTCAAAAATGCAGTAGAGCACACTTGAATCTTATTCTCAGTACGGAGAGCTGCAAACGCGCTCTCTTCGGACAGTAGAGGACGCGGCCACGTTCGCGACGAGAAAGTGTAGAAAACTGAGAGACCGTGGCCGATGTTTCGCTCTGATTTCTCTAAACCTCACTTCAAATGCATGTGAAATTCTTTGTTCAGTTGGAGCGAGTTTGCAGCGTTTTATACCGAGTATATAAAGTTAAAATTTTGGTAGATAGCTGGACCGCGAAATATGTGGGCTCAGAGAATTATCGGCAAATTTCCGCATATGTCGGCCATCGGCAACAGTTTTGCAAGTCGGCAACTTGCCGTGTTCGTGAAAACATCACGCCGGGTTATGCATTTTTAACTGCCGACTTCCTGCCCGCCGGCAAATTGCCGATATCGGCGGCAAATTGCTCATTTCAGGCCGACTTCATGCCGATAATTCTCTGAGGGCTCAAATAGTGTTTTCAGGCTGTATATAATACAGTATCAATTTTTAAAATACGTTCCGCTGCAGAGGTTATAATTGGTCTGAACATATCAGAATGTAATTCGCGTTTCTCAAGGTTTTTTTTGGTTATTATTTGTCGATCTCGGGAAGTATTCTAAATGCATTTGGCACAAGTCCCCGAATTCAATGACTCTTATGGGGTTATATAGTATGGATTCTTACGGGACCCAATATTTGAAAGCTAATCTACTCTGGGTGACATCATTTTGGCGACAGTTGGCGCACAAGCGGGATTTAGATATCGAAAAAGGCATATTCACGAAATAGCAAAAAGCGAAAATCCGGAGAGTGCTCCGATTGGCCCGAAACTTTGGGAAATAATGGCAAAAATAGTCCTGGACATTTTCAGAAAATTTTTTTCAGACCAAATATCGATTTTTAAAATCGATATTTTGGTCTCAAATTTTCTAAGAATGTCCGGGAATATTTTTTTTTTGCATTATTTCACAAAGTTTCGGGCAATCGGAGCATTCTCCGAATTTTCGCTTTTTGCTATTTCGTGAATATGCTTGTACGCCGATTGCCGCCATAATGGGGTCACCCCGAGTAGATCAGCTTTCAAATATTGGCTCTCGTAAAAATCTATACTATATCAACACTTTGGTTTTAGATCGTTGTAGTTTTCTTGGTCTCTATGTAGTAAAAAAAAACGTTGCACTTTCAAATGCCTACTTTCCCTTTTTTTCTCACCTGACACCTTGCTCTTTAGAGGGATAGACGCAATTCCGAACAGAAAAGAAGGGAAATGAACATTCGAATCCATTATTACCGTTCTTTTTCTTTTTTATCACTATCATCACTTGATGGCCTTTGTGACGTTCTCTATTTTCCGACACCATTAGAACTCATGAAACTCATTGAATCGAATCGAGTCAAAGAGCCAACAAAATCAAATGGACATGGTGTCTCCTGGTACGGCGACCACCCACAGAGCGGATGACCTTCCACACTTTTTGACGCGTTCATCATTTCAGTCATCTTTCGAGAAATTTGATTCCATTTTGTCTCTCATTTCACATTCCGCGCTCGCTCCCAAAACCATTTGAAGAGTGAACGGCCGAGAAGACAAATGTTGCGTAATTTACATGAAAGTGCACTGGGTGGCCCGACCTCCCAATGCGCGAACGAACGACTTCTTTGTTCGTTTCCCCCCACCTCCTCCTTGGAATCGTTTTTTATTCCGGTTGAATCTAATCGCCTTTTTTTCCACTCTTTTTTTTCTTTCTCCTTCATGTCGCAAGAATCGAAGAGAAGCCATCTGTCAGCAGTTGGAGATTTGCGCAAATACCGCGCTTTGATTAGATAATATTAATGAGGACGTTCCATTTGAATTCCGACGAATACTGTAGCGAGAGCCAGATGGTCCGAGGCTCTCTAGGTTAACACGTTGTTGATTCCGACAAGAACACGGCAGAGGGGGTGCGGGTGAGAGTGAGGTTGTCAAAGTGGGTGCCACTTCATAATGGGCTTTTTCTTTACGCTCTTTGAGTCTGCGCAGTCTAATCCACAAAGAAATCGAACGATTTTTCTGGAACTCGTACTGTTTTGATTCTTCCGATGGTGTTACCGGTTTAAGAGAGTTTGGCTGCTTAAATTCTGAGATTCAGTTTTCTTAAAAAGTTGCTATCGTATTGATATTGAGGAATAGTACTGCCTGAAATGAAGCTGTACAGCTTCATTTCAGGCGCTACGGTTCTATTCTTCAATACATATCAACTTTTCACAAAACTGAATCTCGGAATCTATGCAGCCACTGTCTTAAAATCGGTATTACCGTTGGATGAATCAAAATAGTTCGATTTCTTTGCTGTTTGAGCTTTTTTCTGCATCACCAGTGTGGATTAGACTTCGCAGTTTCAAAAGCGTAAAGAAAAAAGAAACACTTGGTTTCCACTGGAAAGCTCATCATGAAGTGGCACCCTCTTTGACACCCGCACCCGCACCCCTTCTGTCGTGTTCTTGTCGGAATCAATTTTGCCTCACAGTTTTCTATCTTCAGAACTTCTCGTCTCGCATATTGTACTGTATGCACTGTTTTTACTTCACTTCCACATCTGTTACCTAATCCTACTTACAAGTATATATCTTAATAGCCCATATTGTTCTACACGTCATACCTGAACTCGCGAAGAAACATCTGGCGGTCTCCCAGCTCGTCGAGATCCGCCAAATCGCCTGTTGTGCAAGTGTTTGCCAATCTAAAAGTGACCTCTATTGCGTAACGTCCCAGTGCCACCTCGGAGCCAATCAGTGTGCACGAAGGGGTCATTCATCGGATTAGCACCGATCAGTGTCGCATTAAATGCGTGTGTGTGCGCGAAATTGATACCTGATAAGTGGAGTTTGTTCAGCCCCCCCCCCGTCTTGTATTGACAACTAGAGCTAGAAAACGAAATACCATAAGACGTAGAAGGTCGGTGGAAAGAAATTGGGCAGCTGTACGAACACCTGGTCCCCTCGGCGGGCGCATCCGCCAATCTCATCGCTCGTCGTCTTTTTCTTTTTATTCTCCATTTGGCTAACAACAATAATTTTGACAACTTTCACTATGTGTTACCTCTCCCAAACGCCATCCATCCCTCTTACCTACACCCTCGCATCCGAAATTAATTTCCACCCATGTCACCATTTGTTCTTCGTGCACCTCTCAGAAGGGCCTCTGTGACGTGTCCGCAATATTTATGCCTCTGTTGGCTCCCACAACAATGAGAGCGATATTTCCGTGTTTTCGCTGGTCAAATGTCGATTTGTTCGTCCTTGTGATTGTGGTCCTCTTCTGGCGAGTGACCTAGCTTTACGCAATTTTTCGCCGCTTTCATAACATTCATTTGTCTTGTTTCTTCGAGATTTGAAATTTTTGACATTGAAAGTGGTACGAGAAGGCGCCGAGTGGGCGGAGCTTAGGGAAATGGGCCATGGTGATATCTAGGTCATGGTAAGATGAGAAACTTTTAAGCTGGATGTATCGCACTTGGTGCTATTGTGTTTTCTATCGAGTCGCATCATGAAAACACGAAACCCCGCCCACTTTTTTGTGCATAGCATTTTGCAGCAATCGTACGCGATGGTCCGTTTATTTTTATCCCGTGTCCGCTAATTATCGAAAATATTGAAAGTTTGAACTAGCAAAAATTAAAAAAAAAAAAACAAATACTTACTTGCGATACTTCGCTTTTTTAGTTTTTGTTAGTTCAAATTTTTAATATTTTCGATAATTAGCAGACACGGGATGAAAATAAAACGGGCAATGAAAATTGCGCACGGTTGCTGCAAAATACTATGCACAAAAATGTGGGCGGAGTTTCGTTTTTTCATAATGCAACTCGTTTGAAAACACAATAGCATTTAGTGCGATACACCAAGCTTCAAAGTTTCTCATCATACCATGACCTAGATACCACCATGAACCATTACCCTAAGCTCCGCCCACTCGGCGCCTTCTCGTACCACTTTCAATGTCAATAATTTCAAATCTCGAGGAAAATATGAAAAACGAATGTTACGAACGCGGCGAAAAATTATTGCTGGAAGAAATCAGTCATGGGTGAACTGAAACGAATATAACTACAACGAAATAGAATTGCCTAAAGCTGTACTGAAAAAAAAAAACTACGAGAAGTAGAGCTAGAGCAATCGAGCTTTTCTATGTTAGTACAGTTTTATTTCAAGCAGTTCTATTCGAAGGAGTTCTCGCGGATGCATTTTGAGTCCGGAAGTTGTTAAAACTTGCACCCATCTGGCAATAGTGCATTATTCTCGGTGTTTTCCCTCTTTCAGGTCCTTTCAGGCCCTCCCCCCTCTGACATGTCACCTTGTTGCCACCATCGGACCACCACAAAGATCTTTCAGTTTTCACACCATCATCGCATTCTCTCAGCACCCCGAATCGCACCAAACTGACCCAGTACCCCGCTGACTTTGTGTCAGTAGTTGGTTACATCTGTCTTCGCTCGTACCATCTGAATTCTTCTCCTTTTTCACCTTCTTCTTCTTCTTCTTCTCTCCCTCAGACTTGAGGGAGAAGGACGCCTGGGGGAGGCGGGTGGTGAGACCGAAAAAAGTGGGCGGAGCCGAGGTGTCACACACACACACAGTCGGGCAGACGGCGGACAGACAGCCAACCGGCCCGTCCACTCCGCTCTACCTCATTCTCCACCCGTGTGCAACAATGTTTGATACTTTTTTTTGTTGTTGTCTCAATATCTCTAAACTTTTTTTCCTCGTATTTTTATAATAAGTTCTTCTGACTTTCAGATATGGAGCTCGCCCCCGAGTCGATGTCGGCTGGTCCGAGCGGCTACGGCCAACACATTCCTTTCATCGATGAGCAGCAGCCGTGCACGTCTTCTGCTTTTGCTCCGATCCGACGATCGGCGCCATCTGTAAGTGAGGGTCGCGTGCGCTAGGCGGGCGAGCGGACGGACGGACACAGCGGGACATTTGCCCTTCTCTGTTTTTTTTGTTCTGTTCTCCTCAATTTTCGACACCTTTATTTTTTTTTTCTTCTTCCTATCTAAATATCTATCCCTCGTTTCGAACTGACAGTAGTCACGGACTAACTAACTCACACGCAGATATAGATCTTTTGCGAGTGTGTGAAGCGAGGAGAATGAAGATGAAGATGAAAATGAAAATGAAAATCTCGACTATTCTTCATCCATTACGTATTGATTTTATTTTAGACCGATTTGTTGAACTGGACACTATCGCCTCGGTGTGCTAATGCACTTAACGACAATATTCGTACATTCATCTATAACCGCACCGATCCTCACATTCAACTCGACAATCTCGTCTTTGTCCGTTTAATGGAGCACGAGGAGGCTCTGCAACCCAATTATCACTATTTTACTGCTGTGCAGGAACATGTCACACCGTTCCATCGGGAGCAAGCCATCGAGTGGATCTATGACGTGGCGAAAGAGGAGAATTGCGATGGAGACGTGTTCCTGTTGGCTGTCGCCATCATTGATCGTTTCCTCTCCTTCCAGAATATTCTAAAGCACGACATCCAGGTTTGTTTTTTTATATATATACACTGAATTTGACACCGTTTCCTTCGGTTGCAGATGATCGCCGGAGTGTCACTGTTTATCGCGAGTAAACTGAAGGCACCTCATCCGTTGACTGCCTCCAAGATCGCCTACTACTCGGATAACAGTTGTCCGGTGGATATGCTCCTTCAATGGGAGCTTCTCGTCGTCACCACACTTCAATGGGAGACCGAGTCGCCGACAGCGTTCAGCTTTTTCGACCATTTGGCGGCGCGGATTCCAGCGATTCACAATCTCCGTGGAGACTTTCAAAGTGTCGTTCACAAGTGTCAGAGAAGTGAGTAGCCATTTTTTGTTTCGTTCGCGCGGCGCGTGCCTTGTTCTTTTTCGGCGTGTTTCGTCTAATCTTCAAAATCAAAGTCTTTTTTTTTCTTTTCTGGTGTGTCCCCCATTCTTTTGTACTTTTTTTCGCCTCCCTGGACAAGTTTTTTTGATGGGTGGTCGTTTTGTTTCGCCACGGGACGGACCCAGCACCCAGCACCGTTGCATTTGCATGTAAATGTGATTCGGAAGAAAGAATGAAAGAAAGAAGGAAAGAAGGTTAGGGGAAATGAACAAGAAAAATGAGGGTAAGAACTGATTGGGTGGTCGCTAGAAAGAACCATCTGGAACCGTCGATTGCTTGCCCTTTTGAAAGCTACCGTAGTCGATATCCTACTCAAAGTCAAACAAACAAGTTTTTCTCCCAGCAGGTGGTCTGTCTCCTAATGAGCTTAGCTTAGTCTTAGACCCCCTATCCATTTTCGACGAAAAAATAGAGAGACAGAAATTGCCCTAGATAGAGGTCGACAAGTTTGGAAGAAGAAGAAAGACAGCCGATTTGCCTAAACACACGGTAACTTTGTTAGTTTTTACGCATGGCTCATTGGCCATTTGACACGCGACCTGTCTCCTTTTTTTTGCTGATCTGATATCCCACGACTGGAAAGTGTGATCCTCTATACATTTCTGACTGACTCAGTGCCAGGTACCCCAGCGGTTCTTTTGTTCTGTCAGCACCCTGGCATGGGGCCGGCCGGGTGACACACTGAGAGTGCACTCGAAAAAAAAAATGACTGTGCCCTTGTGGCACTAAAACTAGTATTGCCTACTGTAGGGAGGACCATATCCGCTCATCAATCTTTTAATATTGCCATCGCAACAGTGACGTGGAGCGTCTAATGAATAGATTAGCACCAATAACAGTGACATGCTAATAACTGTAGGCACAGGTGGCCGCGCCATCACATTCTAATTAGGGTGGAACCTGTAAGAGAAGATAACCATCTTTCTTCCGGCTCAAATTGTCTTGGTGTTGGCGTAATTGTCAGGATCACTTGACACCGCCTTTTTGTAGTCTTCAAAAGGCAACAATTAGGCGGTCCTTAAACACATGTCACCTCTTTCTTTCGGGGTGCTAAAATGACTTAATCCAGTCTCGTTTAAGTGACCTCCAGTAGATGGACCTTATGGACCTATTCATTTATTTTGAAATGAGTTTTTATATAATTTTAATTAACCTGAATTTTCCTGCATCCAGACCTCCTGGCCAAATAAATTCATGTTCCTTTAAAGCGTGTACTCCGAGTGGACAAGATGATACTTTTTCAAACTATTTTCGGCCCGCTAAAATGGTCAAACGCGCTCCGTTGAACTCAACGCTATGCGATTTTCATTTTGGTCTCCAAAAAACAACGTGAAATGAAATAATTTGGAAACCAAAATGAAAATCGCATAGCGTTGAGTTCAGCGGAGCGCGTTTGACCATTTTGGCTGGCCGAAAATAGTTTGAAAAAGTATCATCTTGTCCACTCGGAGTACACGCTTTGAAGGTACATGCATTTATTTGGTCAGGAGGTGTGGTCTAGACACGATTTGCAGAAAAGCGCAAACTCAATGGTGCAGGAAAATTCAGGTTAATTTAAATTACATAAAAATTAATTTTAATTCAAAGTCATTCTAGACCAAATGCCGCTACTTCAAATTATTACATGTCAGACATTTGTTAGGAAAGTTTATTTGCTCTAGGCGAAAGTTCGGCAATCCCTTTATGCAACACGATCTGCCTAGAATGATCGATCATAACTTTGCTGTATTGTTTGTATTGCATGTCCGACCTAGAATCACATCAGAATGCCTCCACATCTTCCATCCTTAATGGATAACAGAGGGATTAACATGAAGTTCCACCTGGCGCGTGCCTGTGTTGATTTACTACACCCCGAAGATATTTGGGCTAGATTATGAAGAGATGCGTGTGAGGACCACGCAAAGTGATTTATGACGAGCCTGTTGTATTTTCTGTTGTATGCCGCGGTCTCAGAAACATAACACAAAGAAAGTTGATGTCGCAATACGCAACAACGAGCTTTCTGACCCGTGCCGTCGCCACAACATGTGCTGGACTGTGTGTGTGTGGGTGCCTGTACATTATTATGATCGACAACTGTCCCAAAATTTGAAAATTTGAATTCCCCTCCTTCTATCTTTGCTGACAGTATCCCCTGCCCCTCCCATTGAGCTCCTCATTAACAATGATGAGGATTGTTGCATCTTAATTGATTGACATGTGCCGGAATTTGAATGGAACATGGAATGAGTAGCAGCTGAATCCACATGCACACATAAATTCGGTGCGGTCAATTAACCTCTATGGGGGGAGGAGAGGGGGAGAGGGATGAGCGCCACATGCATCCCAGGCGAATAAAAAACACTTATTTCCGGTGCTAAAGCAATCCGGGTCAAACGGTGGATTTTGAAATTTCCATGTGGTGGCATGCTTATAGAGGCAGGCCATCTGTCTTCTCTTCCGCTAGCGGTCTTCCTCTTCTCAGGTGCTTTTCTCTACAGGTGTTTTTCGGACCGTAAAATGATAGGACAGTGCTCTAATTGCACACGTTTGAAGCTGTTTGAAAGCTTCTCAAAGCGACGCAATCCGCAATGACGTCATGCCTGTTGCGTGGATATCTTGTGCACACACACACAATGAAAGCCTCGTAATTCATGACGTCAGCATCGACTTTTGTAGTTGTACAACGACGACGACGTCACACTCTTCTTTTCTTTGAATTTTGGAATTTTGGGTGTTAAACCGTTAAACGAACGAACGACCTTCGAGGCCTACGTTACCGTATCCGCCGGAAAGTTTATGTTAGCATAGAGATAAGCCGCTCACTCCTCCTCGCCTTTATTGCAACAAATTTCACCGTTTTCCTTTCTTTTCAAAAAATTTGGCGCCCTCACAGCAAGGTGTGAATACGCGCACTTTGTGTGTCTAGCTGGGAATGAGTGCGCGAAATGAGGACACGCAGACACTCGGACTCGTTCCTAGATAATCATCTCGAGGGACGGGTGGTCGATGCCTCTGTAAAAATCGACGAAACCTTGAACAAGCGTGATGAATGGGACTTTTTATTTCTTCAAAACTCGATGATAGAAAGTAAAAATCTAAAATTAAATTTTCAGTGCACAAACTGGCCACTTTGTTCCCATCCATGCAGTGCGCCATCGCTCTCTACTACGTCTCGAATCTGCCACACCAAAACGCGGAATTGGCGATGGCGATCAGCAATCTGCTCGCTCAAATGTTCCAGCTTCAAGTGGTTAGTAACTTACTTTCCTATTCTTGGCCTTATAATCAAACATGACTTTTAGAATCTCCTCGACAGTTGGATCCCAATGGTGAAACGGTGTCTCGATCCGACGCCCATCTACATTTCTACAGAGACTCAACAATCTCAGGCTCTCATTCCGGAAGTTTGCCAAGAATTTCCTCAACAGGCGGAAGAAGTTGTCGAAGTGGTGGAAGAGACAAATGAAGTGAAACCAACAGTGCCCATCTTTCTCGACACCATCCCGGAATCCGATCAAACACCTTCAACGCCTCTCAACGACTCTGGATTCTGCTCCGAAGGATCATCACCTTCATCATCTGAGAAGAAGCGACGACGCAGCTCATGCGTCTTTGAAGATGACTCAACGCCTCCTAAAGTCTTCAAATGCTCTGTTTTTTAAATGTCTTTAACACCATTTTAGCCACGATTTTATGCGCCTCAATGCTCAGTTTTACATTAATCATTCTACGTCGATTCGAAACCAAAATCTCAATTTTTATATGCGCTCAATTTCTGTTTGATCACAAACAAACAAACGAACAAAAAAAAATCAACTTTACATTTGTATACCGGTGTGATAACCTTTCAAAGTTACCGAATGTTGTATTTATTTTTATATCCAATTTCCCTTATAGCCCCTTTCCCCAACCCTCCGAGAGTCGGGATGTGCTCGAGCCTGCGTAGTGTTGAAATTCTGACAACTCGTAAGAATGTCAGAATTCTCAGCCAAATGGTTCTTGTCTCACATCCATGACTTCGTTCGCGATTAGTCAAATCCTGCCCTATTCCCCGTCCCTTCCCACACTTTTTCTTTGTTCTTTTAATTTATTTCCCTTCTTTCATTTCTTTTCATATGGCTCAATCTCACTCCTCTTCCACTGATGACTCTTCCTCACTGCTTTTTTTATACTTGTGCAATTTTTTAACGTTTTATGAGAAAATAAAGATCACAGAACCACAATGCACTTCGAGTCTACTCTATTATAATTCCTTCGAAATTGACAGTATCAAGGCGTGATATCACGTATTCGCAACGTGTGACACTTCGGGTGAAAGGTGAAACCTGAGACAATAAGTATCTGCATTTCTTCTGCTGTTTCTTCATGTTTTAATCAAGAAGTGTCACTCCTTGTGAATACGTGGAATAAAAATTTACGACTATGCGACTTTTCTCTAATAAAAGTGCACGCATCAGAGTTGCATGGAAGTGAAATTTTCTAAAACGGAGGTCGGAATTCCATGCAACTCTGGCACGCACCTCCAGGTTCTGGTCATTGCTAATGTTGCGTAAACCTCGAGAAGCATGTGAACAATTACCATTCAACATAAATGATATGAAGCAGGCAACGGTTCGCGGGCTCCGACCACTTACGCCGTAAGCATGGAAGTAGGCGGGGCGTTGGGAAATGTTGAGAAACTTTTTTTTTAGAAATGTTGAACTTCTCAATTTTCTAGATAATTTGCAGTTATTTATTAACTATCTATAATGGGATGTATATTACACGTGGGAGTGAAATTTTACGCGAAACTGGAAGCCGAAAAATCTCTTCATTTCGTATGTTAATTCTTCTTTTTTTTTTTTTCGAATAAAAACGTGAATTCAAATGTCAATCCACCACGAATGCTGAAAAAATAAAGCGGCGACCTACCGTGGAGGCTACCCCGAATCAGAACGTTCCCGAATCAGAACTGTCCTGAATCAGAACTGTTCGTATTAGAACTGTCATAAATCAGAACTGCCCTGAATCAGAACTGTTTGAATCAGAACTGTCCTGTATAAGAACTGTCCTTTATCAGAACTGCCCCAAAGGAGAACTATTCAATAAGCATGCTTACGGCCTAATATGTTGTTTTTTCATAATAAAACAAATTTTATTTAAAACTCATACAGGATAGTTCTGATTTGGGGCAGTTCTGATACGAACATTTCTGATTCGGGACAGTTCTGATTCGGGACAGTTCTGATTTATGACAGTTCTGATACGAACAGTTCTGATTCAGGACACGGTTCTGATTCGGGACAGTTCTGATTCGGGAACGTTCTGATTCGGGGTTAGCCTCCCTACCGTGACCCAAATAAAGATAGGCAATGACCTCTTTTTTGAAAAATCAAGTAAAAAAACGAAGATGAACATTTTTAGAGGCTCTACTAATTATTAATTCTATGTCTAAACTTCAATTGCAAATCGCTGATAGTGAGTCAGAGGCTTAATTGCTCTTCACCAAATAATTCATTCCGAGATGTGGCCTAAATCACTCCGTAAATCGGGTTTTCGGGTTACTGTAGGTGTAGACTCAATTCATTTTTCGACAATAACCAGCCTTCTCGCCCTCACCTCTCGCTAATTTTCAATCAAGAAAACGTCACGGCTTCTCAAAGGAATTCCGATTGTTTGCGTGTCGGGTCGCTTCGCACAAATAATGTTTCATTCCGTCTTCTTCTCTCCTCCTAATTAGTACAGTTAGCCGCCGCTTTGTTCGTTTAACGGCTCCTTAAAAGGACGGAGACGCGAAATTTAAATGGTTTGAATACGGAAAATGACACCTGGCGACATTGTTCATTTTCAAATCATACAACAACAACGAAAAAGAAAAAAATAAAGAGAAAGGGGTGAAAATAGAAAAAAAAAACGTAGTAGGCGAAAAAAAGGAAAAGGATATGCTCAAGAGAGTGGTGAAAGAGTGGATGAGAAGGGCAATTTAATAGACAGTGAGCGACTTTTCGTACAATTTGCTGATAATCTCGCGGTCTGTAGATTTTGGAGCAATGGCAATGTTTGGAACAGAGTGACTGGCAGCCTCGGTGAGCACGTCTGGAAATGTAGAATTGAAGTACAGTAATTGATATAAAAACGCGGAAATTGAAAATGTCCGGTTTTGGGAAATTATGTCATAAATCTTTTAAAAGTTTGGAAAAATAGTAGAAAACCCAGTTTCAAAACTTCAAAATTATAAAGAAAAAACAATGCAAAGTAGGCAGGGCTCACCAATATCCGAAAACTCGAATCCCATTCCCTTCAATCCATTTGGAACTCCGAAATCCTTCATGTATCCTCTCAACTGATCACAAAGGGTTCGCGAGATGTACTCATTGTTTGCATGGTCCTGCAAATTTTTCCATTTTTCTTGTACCCTAATATCTTGTTTATAAAACCTCCTATGCCTAATATGTTGTGTGTAGGACCTCTTACTGTAAACGTAAATGCCACTTTGAAAGTGAACGGACCTGACAGCGTAAGCCGGTCTCATACACAAGATGTTAAATTAGAAACAACAATGAACCCACCGGAATATCAGCTCCCAACGTCTGCGCGGCAACCAAATGTCTGTCTGGACAGGCGGCTGTCGTGAATTCAAAGTCAGCGACCGCAGTCGTCATCACAGAAAGTCCATGAGGAATCAGTTTCTTTGTCTGTGGATAGTCATCGGCCACGCACTTCTTCGCTTGTGAGCTAATCGGATAAGATAGTCCGTGACACAAGTGAACTCCAGCGTTTCCGAATCCAATTCCGGCAAAAGAACTCGCTTTGAGCATTTCAGTTCGTGCTTCCTCATCGGATGGGTCGAAAATTGAGCGGCGGAAGTATTTTCCAATAATCTAAATTTGCCACAAAAAATATACTACAGAGGTACCTAAAAACCTACTCTCAAAGCCTCTCTACTCCAGACATCACTAATCGGATTGGATCCCTGATAAACCGGACGAATTTCCGGTCGAGCCGGTCGAGGAGCTCTCTGATCAAATGGCAAAGCCGTGTAGCTTTCCAGCGCGTGGCAGAGCACATCGAATCCAGAGTAGATTGCCACGTTGCGCGGCATGCTCATCACATTCAATGGATCCACAATGGCCAGGTACGGCTTGATGCACCGCAGTCGGATTCCAGTTTTGCACTTGTGCTCCGGTAGATCCATAATCGAGGCGGCGGTGGTTTCGGATCCAGTTCCAGCAGTGGTTGGCACGGCAATCAATGGAAGCATTGGTTTGTTTGGAATGAGTGATTTTCCGAATGGAGGACCGACAAAATCGAGGAAGTCAGCTTCTGGATTGGAAGCGTAGAGGGCGGCCGCTTTGGTGGTGTCAATCACTGATCCGCCACCAACAGCGATAAAGCTGTCAAATGGCTTCGACTTGGCAAACTCAATCGCTTTTTGCATACTTTTATCGGTTGGCTCAATGAGCACATCGTCAAATACTTCGTACTCAATGTTCACATTCTTTAAAGCTTGCTCCGCGTTTCTGAAAGAAAGAAGTTGGTTTCCAAATTATTTCATTTCACGTTGAATTTATACGTGAAGTGAAATTATTTGCGTTGAGTTCAGCGGAGCGCGTTTGACCATTTTGGCGGGCCGACAATACTTCGTTGTATTACAAAACAAACCAGTGAAGAGTTATTATTTAAAAAACGCAATTTTTTTTAAATTCGATTCCTAAATGGGATTACTGTAGAAACTGTTTTGGTGGTGTACAAACAGTATATGCCGAGAGATAGCCGAAACTACGACCACGTGAAACTTTGCCACAGCTGGCGCAACCAAAGATAAGAAATTAGGAATTTAAACGATGCTCCACTATTCCGCGGCGCATATTGTTTAGCGAAAACCAGAACTATGATTTTTAATTTTTAAACTATTTTTATTCTTATTATTCCAATATTTTGTGCATAAAGACACTGTGCGTCAACATCAAAATAGAGATTAGTCAAGCGAGATAAAAAGTGAGAATGCGTCTATCTTTATGAAATCAAGCCGGAGTTTTAAACAAGACTTTAGGGTATGTTGCTAAAAGCACCTCCCTTTAACTTTTAACAGTTCTCAGGAAATTTTTGGCTAATAGCCACCGATTCGGGGCGTGTGCCGTATGTATTTGGCACACTCCCCATATTCGATGGCGATTAGCCGTTTCAGTCGGCTATCATTTTCAAAATTTTTCCATTTCAAATTTCGGTCATCTTGTGGCTGGAAAAAGTCGCAAAAGCACTAAGTAAGCGCGAATACTGTCTCCATTAATTGTTGCAAGTAAACATTTTATAGCTGCGTTTCCAACAGACGAATTTTTGATAGATGGCGACATTACCCAATAATGGCTAATAGCCCTTTTCAGCGGCTAATAGCCATATTCTACGGCTAATAGCCATAATGGCTAATAGCCGAATTTGTCGGCTAGTTGCCATTATCGCCCACTATTAGCCTTTTCAGGCGGCTATTAGCCATTGTCAGTGGCTATTAGCCACCTAGACGCCGAATCTTGCCATAACGCGCCAAAAATTTCCTGAGATTGAAAATAATAGTTCCAAGGATAATTCACATTTTGAGAAACAAATTTAACATGTTACGTTTTCATTTTTTCGAGATATAAAAACTGATGACTTTCAGAAGCTGTCCCTCAGAAAATGTTCAGATAACTCACTTGAACGCAATCGTGTTTTGCACATTCTTATCAGTGATCAACAGTGTTTTTTTCGCTCCAAGATTACGGACGTCATATCCAATCTACAAAGATAAAATTTGAGGATTCCACATCACAAAGTGATCTGTGATTATCACCTCCAAAGTGACACCTTTTCCGAATCGAAGTGTCGAGCACACCATTTCGAACGCGTAGTCGGTTGATGCTGAAATGGGGAAATATTAATTTACAGGCGTATTATTGTTTTAGCTTCTCGATTACTTATTATTTTTGGTCAGTCTTTCCTCGAGCTCTCCTTCCTCATACTTTAAAATTCGATGTAAAGAATCCACGATGTTTCACTACTGTTCTATTTACTAGACTACAAGATACAAAACAATAGAGTACGGTAACCGTCTGAATTTAAAAATTTTTTGATCTGACCAAGCCCGTCCATTTTCCCGAGCCCAATATTATTAAAATCGAGCTCACTGTTATTTCCATGAAGCTTGGCTAATTTGAATGGAGAAGTGGTCGGGGCATGGTGTGGGCAACAGGAGCCGCCCATCTTGCTCAGCATTCCACGTGCCAAATTCGCGCTCATCTCTGCAATCGAACAATGATTTTATCCTTTGAAAACAAAAAAGAGTAGTTCTAAATCCACGTGAAACACAGGAACGTGGAGTCTTTGATTCAGACACGCTGGATTGTATTCAGTTAAAAAAGTTGCTTGACAACAAATTGTCTCGGTTAAATACGTGAGAAAAAGATATGGAAATAGAGAAAGAAAGAGACGAGAGATAAGAGAGTCAGACGGCGAAACAGCAGTGATCAGATTGCGAACTGTGATAATTTTGACCTCTTTGAACAGAGTTGAGCAAAATTCAGTTTGTCGAGCATTGAAACGGAAGAGAGGCCGTTTGGTTGTTTTCAGTTGCACCCAATAATGGGTTACTGTAACCGACTGCCAAAGCTTTTGTATTGTCGTTCTATTTTTTTAATAGACTATGGGGTTTGATATCAAACTGGTTTGTGTATTTATTAAAATCATTATTGAATAAACTTGAAACTCTTTATGAAGCGAACTTGCATTTGCATGGTTTTCAAGCGGAAAATAAGAAGACCAAGAATAAGAAGAAGAAAGAGAAAAAAACAATTTTGTCTGACCTATGAGTAGCTAAAAACAGAAAAAAAACAATTACAATTAAATAACCAATAAAAACCGGACAATGAAAAAATTAAGGTTTGGATTTGAAGAACACATTTCTGTTGATCTCATCCGCTTTTTCCATTGGCACCATTGCGATTTGATGGAGAATAGGAGCGAGTTGCTCCGGTTCGAGCACAATTTCAATCGGTTTTCCGTTCCCAGCCTCCACCGATTTGTGCTCTTTTGACACCGCGTATGGGGATGGCCCCTTTTGTTTTTTATCGAATTTCTCGCGAAGTTCACCCAGCGCATAATCCGTTTTTGCTTTGTAGTGGACTCGGATAATCATCTGCAAAACATTAAAATAATTTCTGTTTTGTTGATTTTATGATCAATCACACTGATCTGAATTCAACATTTTGAAAACTTTATTCTGTCTCCAATTTTCTTATTTTTTTTATTTTCTACAAATTAAAACTAAATACTTCAGATTTCAGCCTTTTCAACGGTTATTAGCCATTTTCAGTTCCTATGAGCCACCTAGGTGCCTATTCTCGCCATATACGAGCCAAAAATTTCCAGAGTAAGGATGCCAGTCGCGAACGTCGATGAAAAACAATTTTTTTCTACGCCTCAACGCTTGCTGTTCTATTTTCGTTATAAGTATAGAACCCGACTCTAATATATTTCACTTTGTCTGGGGTCGTGTATTAAATCCAAGAGTTAATAATTTAACCCCAGGAATTTGGGATAGTTTTCTGTGAGTGGAGTCCGACGGGAAACGATTGGCGTCTTCTATTTTAATGTGCAGTTGGGGTTACTAAATAAACTCATATAAACTCCAAAAACCAAAACCCAAGAGAAAAAATGGGAGGTCACGCCCCCTCTCATTGCGGTGCCTACATATATTGTGTTTTCAACCGAATTGCAGCACGAGAACGAGAGAAAAAAAGACATGTTTTCTCTGCTTCTCTTCGAATCGAACTGTGTTTGCGTGGTCGCGCGAAAAAAAGTGGGCGGAGTCACGCGTTCTCATGTCGCAAGTCGATTGAAAAAACAATAAGGTCGGATTCAAAACTTAGACCCTACTTTCTTCTGCAGTTGCGAGACCGCATGTCCGCGGCCAAGGAACAGAGCGTGGTAGACTGACAGCTTTTTATGAACAAGTGATATACTCGGTATAAAACGCTGAAATCTCGCTCCAATCGAAAAAAGAATTTCGCATGCATTCGGAATGAGGTTTAGAGAAATCAGAGCAAAACATCGACCACGGCTCTCTTTCTCTTTTCTGAACTCTCTCGTCGCCAACGTGGCTGCGTCCACCACTGTGCGAAGGGAGCGTGTTTGCAGCGCTCCGTACTGAGAATAGCTATTTTCAGAATGGCGCACTAAATACGAATGGCTCCATTAGAAAAAGTAAAAAGGTAGCTTCGTTCGCGACTGAGAGTGCCAGAAAACGTGGTCGATGCTTTCCTCATATGCGCACTATTTATTCCTCTGAATCTCACGCAAATACACGCGCAATCCATTATGCGAATGGAGCGCATTTGCAGACTCCTGTGCCGACTACAAATTTTTATTGTCCAAAATAAATTTAATAAACAAACTAAATTTGTCGCCAGATTTCAACAGAGCGTTGTATTAAAATTGTAAATATTAAAGCAGGGAAAATTCATGTATTACGATAAATGAATAGAGATGGTACAGAGAAAAATATCTACGTTAATTTCCATCTAGTGTTAGCCACGTAGCAATTCTCACTTACATGAACGGCCAGGAAAATGATAATCATTAATAAAATGACCACCATGAAAACGTTGACCGCCTCTTGGACATGACTTGTGATGACATCTTAAATTTGAGAATAATGAGAATATTAAAAAAAATAAAAATACAACTTACAAGATCTGTAGTCTAGCGTCTCGGTTAGGACACCTGGAAAAAATAAACTGGAGATTAATTTTTAAAAACCCCTCCCCCTTTTTTTCAAAATTGCCTAAACTTCTTCAAACGTTATACATCATTAGTTACAGAAAAATCCATTGTTAACGTATCCTCAGAATCTTGTTTGGAGCATTTTTAAGGAGAATCGGTTACTTTTGTAGATCCACTATAATTTCAAATTCCATTATTATAGATTCGTGGCGTAGCGACACATTACTGCAAGTTGTGCGCCAGCAAAATGAAAAAAAATTGTTTCCTCTCTCGCCGCCAAGAGCTGAATCGTGGCGAGACACAACATTTGCTGACGCATAACTTGACACGCTGTCTCGCTACGTCACGAATCCATAATAACGGATTCGTGGCGGAGTGAAATTTGAATTCACGTTTTTATTCAAAAAAATGAAGAAATAACTGAAGAAGTGAATAAATTTTTCGTCTCCAAGTTTCACGTAAAATGTCACTCCGTCGCGAATCGAGTGAAATTTACTTACGTCCCTCCGATGTTCCGCAGTATTTCACTGCGGTCTCGCAGCGAATACTGCGGTACCCCGAAGCTAAGTCTCACTCGATCGTGAACAAATAATACATCGAATACGTCTGGTTTCACAGAAAATTGAGCTCTAAACCTCACCAGAACTGCCAAGTTGTATCGTCGTCGTGTTTTGCATGCTCCTCTCTCCTGAAATGGCCGGATAATCGACGAAAAACACGTAGAGTTCACGTGAAAACTTGAGCGTTTTATTTAAAAAACAAAAAGATACACGTTTTTATTCAAGAATACGATAAAACTATATGTACAAACACATCGGATTCGGGATGAGGAAGGGAATGGAGAGTTGAATTTACCCGTTCATTTCCATGGAAAAAAGAGAAAAGTTAGACCACATTTTTGTGCGGTAGAGCTGGCGCCATTTTGTGCACTTTTTTGTCGAGTTCGTCCAAGTTTCGCTGCACAGATTTGATGCCAATTGTGACGCGAGTCTTTGGGAATTCAAAGTAGGTGATGGCGTAGAACAACGAGTTGCAGCCGACTTCGATGAGTTCCGCCAACGAGAAGAGGTTGTAGGCTAGAAAATTAACAGAATGGAAGTGAGGAGAATGAACAATTGAGTGGTTTAACGAGAAAAGGACTTTATTAAACAGAAGTCGCATGATACTAGGCATTTTTGAGACCTCTCGTGCTGGAATAATATCTAGAAAATATTCCTAGGCTAGATTCTTGCGGTGCGAAGTTACGTTTTTTAAAAAATGGAGTTTTTTTGTTATGATGCATTTTGATGGAAAACCCAATATCCAACATGTAACATTTTACGGCCACCTGAACCCAGGCTATGTCTAATCCAAGTGGCCACGGTGTGCTGGAGACTTTTTTGACCTGCTTTATTTGGCATATAATTCGGAGGCTACAATGGTTCGGGGGGTAAAAAATGCATAATGTGGGTAATAAATTCACGGTTTTATACTCCTTATTCATTGAAATATTTTACCACCACGTCGTTCTACCCAAAAAGTATGATACCATTGAAATTATTCCCCCAAAATCATTAATTTTGTACCCCAAATCGTTGTACCCTCCGAATTATATGCCGACGCCCCCGCGCTGCGGTTGCGTTGCGTGGCAACGCCGTCTCTCGTCTGCGTCTCGTCGTTTACACGCTTTCTGCCTCAAAAATTCATTTCGAAAAATGTGAATTCGCATAAATTTTTTCCCATATTCTGCTAACCATAACATTTTTGGCGACCGGTAAAACTATCAGGGATGCAGCTTTTCGCACACCCCCCCCCCCCCCCCCTGCTTCCGAAAACGTACCATGTGGTGAACAATGCGCCATAAAGTATGGATAAGTAATCGGCGTCGAAATGGCACAGAAGTAACCGACCAGGAAGATTACGCATTTGACACGCCACGTGGTTTCCATCTGCAAAAAAAAAGAAAAATCCCGTTTTAAATATTTCAACTGTCCTTTCAAAAGTACATGACAAAGATCAAACATTTACGGAGGAAAACAGAGACGATAAATTAGTTACCCTATCATGAACATCCCTGCATCCTCCGAAATGATGCAAAAGAATATTGAAGAGCATGTTGAAATTGAAACAAATTATCCAAATCGCGAAACCCAAAGCGTGAAGCACTGCAATCCTCATATTTTAATGGTTTCCAGTTTTCTAAACTCACTGAATCCTCCATGAATATCCACCACAGACACCAGAATCAAGCCAAATGGTTCCGCCCACAGTGTGCACATGTAGGCGAAATTGATTCGCTGATACCATTTGGATTTAGGAGCAGAGTTGATGAAGAGCCGTTGGTAGAGCTTAAAAAGTATTATGTTCTAGAGCCGATCATCAGTTTCTAGATGATACCATCAGGAAAGTGAGTCTCGGTGGGAAATGGATGAACATGATGAAAAGCCAAATGTACTTTTGCGGCTCCCAGATTCCGATCGAATAGGAGACTGGCGGAAGGGTACTGTAACAATTCTCGTGGTCAATATTTAACTGTTCATAAATGATCTCACATGTTCAGATTGGGGCATTCTTTGCATTCCGTGAAATTGGAGACTTTCTCGAATTGAAATATGTACGTGTAGGAGACCACAAAGTAACATCCGGCTCCCGGTAAAAGTGCTCCAAGGCAGACGAGCCAGCGGACTGGAAATTTTATATGTTACAGTTTAGTGTTGCTTTTATGTATAAATGTTAACATTCTTGATGTTGTGGCTTCCCAGAACTTACTCCTCAACATCTTCTCAATCGTTTCATCGATCGGCGACTTCATCGGCTCTTTTTTCTTCGCTGACACCATCGTCGTCGTCGAGACAGTCGACATCTCACGCCAAGTATGGTCTACACCCCCTTAAATACACACATATCAACGTGTGCCCTTTTTTGGTAGAAAAAAAGGGGGGGGGGGAGAAAGAAAAGGGAGAAAAAAGAAGCTCCGCCCATTTCTTTTTTATGTTATTGTGGTCAAGAGGGCGTCAAAGTAAAAAGAGGGAAAACATGTTTTATCGTGGAAAAAGAACCACAGAAAAGTAATTGAAATTGTTTAGAATAAAAGAACACGAATAATGAATGGGAAAAAGCGGTTTTTTCAATAATTTTGATTCCAGAAGTTGATGTGGAAGTAACGAAAAAGAAATAAAAGAAAGAGGAAAAGAAGTGACAAAAACAAGCCTTTGATCATCAAAATGAGGTCAAAAAACATTTGAGAATCAAGTCTGAATTTCAGAAAAAAAATCACTTTTTAAATTGTGCAGTTTATTACTCATTTTTTCTGAGCCTGTAAGCCTGTATTTATTACCTGTATTTCTAATGGGGTTGTTCGTTTTTTGCAACTGACAGTTTGGTTTTTTTCATTTCATGCATTTTTCTGTATAATGGATTCGTGGCGGAGTGACATTTCACGTGAAACTGGGAGTCGAAAAATCTCTTATTTTCTTCAGTTATTTCTTGATTTTTTCGAATAAAAACGTGAAAAAAATTGTCACTCCGCCACGAATTCATTATAGAAAATTTTGTTTCTATTTCCTTCGAATCTCAACTTTTTTGAATTAAAACAAAGTTTTCAACGTGAATAATCTAAAAATGGAGCGTAGTGCTCGTAGAAAAAGGGGAGGCGTGAATAGGAATAGCCATAACTCTCCAAGAAAGTACAAGTGTTTTGTAGCTCACAGTGATTTCTACAAACTGTTTTTGAGCTAAATAGTATTTCACGCCCAATCCCAACGCGATGCGGTTGTATCGCGTAACAACGCCGTCTCTCCCTGCGTCTTGTCGCTTACACGCAACAAAAAATTTCGAAAAGTGTGAATTCTGGCACACTGTCAAGATTTTTCCGTCGAGTTCAACTTTCGCGAAGAGCCCGGCGTGTTAGAACCTATGTACATAAAGGCAAACGCACTCTGTCGGATTTTACCTGCGCTTCGATAGTCATATTCTGCCAAGTTTCGCTAACAATAAGTGCGTGGAAAACTAGAGACGCAGAGACTTGAGAAAGATGGCCTCCGAAATCTCATTTCCAAAAATAAAAACGTATTTAGTCTCCAGCACGACGTGGAGGGCAGTTGCTAGCACACCGTGGGTTTACAATAGAGCGTACTATAGATGGGCTCATGGTTAACCTATAAATAGGGACCGCAACGAGTTATCCAAAACTCAAAATTTCCGAAAACTTGTTACTGGAATGTGTTTCTTGGCTCAATATGAGTGCGCTGTCAAATTTTTTTCAAAAAATGTTCGGTATTTCTCGAGTTATACCATCCCAAAGTAGCACTGTTTTCTCCCCAGATTTGCATGAGGCGGGCCGTCGAGACGCGAGAAAAGAGACACCGAGACAGCGAGAGTGAGCGAGAGACAACGCAAAATGAAGAGAGGCGAGGGGGACTGTATTCTCCACCGCAGCTTGCGCGATCAGCATTTTCAACGGAAAACGGTAATTTTGCACAGAAATCGGCACGAAAAAAAAATCGGAAACTAGCCACAATATTAATTTTTACATGGTTTTGTAGCAAATTTTACGCTGAATCTGTATATGAAAAATTAGCCGCGTGCTCCATACTTGCGACCTTCAAATCCTCGAAAAACTGAAGTTTTGGGCGAACATACTTCATTCAAATGTACATAAAATTGCTCCGAGTGGGCCAAGTGCTCTAAATTTTTGTATTTGAGCTCTAAGAGGGTTTATCTTTGTATTCCACAAATAAAAAACTAGGGTCGCCGCTGAAATTTTTCTAGAATTTTTCCTTGAAGTTTGACAAGCTTTAAAAAAAATCGGAAACTAGAAGGACAGAAACGGATTTCAGAAATGAATTCCCCATATCTTAAACTATCTGTATGCTCAAAATTAGCAGCGTGCCCCGGTAAAATCGACCACACGGGTCAAAAAAGTAAGCTCAATTTTTGTTTTCTCCTTTTTCTGAGAAAACTATGCATTTTCATGTAAAACCAACTTGTTTTTTAGATTCAGCAGGGTCGATTACATCTGAAGAGATAGTTTTGAGTATCCTACTTCAATCCGGGGCCTCCTTACAGGCCTGTAAACATGCGCGCGCGAACTGGGGAGAAAAATCGTCTGACTCCGCCCACCCCTTTGCGCTCCCTACCTATAAATGTGTTGATAGCCTTACCATAAAGCCTGAAATCAGTAACATATATTCCTCACGATTTAACTTTCTTGAGTCTCATTTCGGCTCCGGGACGTTTCGAAACCTGCCATTTCGAAACTGCGACGTTTCGAAACTTTTTTGCATTTTTGCGGCTTACTAGTGCATTTAAATTTTCTATAAAAATAAAAATAATTGATAAAAGCAAAAAATAAAAACCAAATGAGCGTGCGTTTTGGTGTCAATTGGCGAAAAACGCTACATAAAAATGCAAACAAGTTTCGAAACGTCCCAGAGCCCACATTTCACTACGACTCACGCCTCCCTCGCCCCCGTCATCCAATGCGCCACAAAGTTCGTCGGATAATGAAATCATTTTTTCACTCGAAAATTTACTTTTTTGAGAAATTCGAATCATTATCTGATTATTCAGGATGACACCCTCGTTTTAATCCAAAAACGAGTCCTTTTTGTCAGAAAATGACCGAGCCTTAGTATTTTAAAAATGCGCCAGGTAGAAAACATTTTGGAAGACTGGGGTGCTGTGCGACTATGCCCATAAAATCATCATTACTCCGATGATATCCTGACAGTCGCGAAAATCGATCAATAACTCCATAAAAACTGTATTTTTATTTGCGCCTCTTCTTTTGCTACGAGACCAATTAGCGGTCGCGGTGGCGGCGGTCGCGGCCTAGGAACCGACAGCCAGATGAACGAGTAATAAAATAACTTTATGAACCGACATCTTACGGTTTCCGGTTACAAACATGTGAAAATGTGGAGGGTTTCTTTCAAAATAGTGTCTAAAAGATAGCTGTGGTCTACAAAAAAAAATCTTTTCCACTATTAAATAAATTCATCACAACCGGACAAAAATGAAACTAGTGTGACCGTAATCCGTTCAACATTTTAACGACAGAGGGACTAAAAATTGTTTCAATTTTTTGGGGAGGGGGAGGGGGAGCTTATGATCAAATATTTTCGAAAAGATTACGGCTGGCTCCGATCTTGCTGAATTATTCGTTTGCATTTTCTAGGCCACAGCGAACGCCAGCTATGGCGAGAGCAATACCACGAAAATAATTTCAATCTGTTTTAGCAACAACAACGTTTTGAGACAACCGGAAAATATTTCAAAATGAAAATTTAAAATGTACATAAATGCAGCAAAAAGGAAGTATCAAACAATAGACAAGAAAAAAACCTGGAAGAAGTCTGCCATTCGCAAAAGATACGATGACGACGATTTCTCTATTCGATAGTCTGATCCGACACAGATCTTTCGTTTTTTCTTCTCCGCCGAAACTCAAAAGGTGCTAAACGGGTTTACAGCAAAACCGAGAATGGTGAGAAGAAGAAGAGAACGCAAAGAAGTGAAGACAATGGAAATGAGGAGGGAAAACGTGAAAGAAAGAGAGAGAGAGAGGGAGAAGTCGTCATTACAGTCGGCGATGGCATCCCGCCACTTTTGTTTGAAAGTAATCATGAAACCTTGAGGTCGTTCTCGAGACGGAAAAAGAAATCTGGTTTCCAGAGGTCACGCTAACTGGATTTGTACTACTGTTACTATCGGTAGATGTTCTTTCTTTTATTCTACATGCTTTTGCAACCGTCGTTTTCTTATCACTGATATGTCTTGCAACACAAATAACGTGTTTCTCAAACTCATCAAGATGGTTCTATTGCGGAATAGAACTGCCTAAAATGGAGCTGTTCTATATAACACAAAACAACTAGAACAGCCTTGGGTTCACCATAAAGCAAACACAAAAGGAGGTCGGAA
Organism: Caenorhabditis japonica; assembly: GCA_963572235.1. Classification (NCBI taxonomy): domain Eukaryota; kingdom Metazoa; phylum Nematoda; class Chromadorea; order Rhabditida; family Rhabditidae; genus Caenorhabditis; species Caenorhabditis japonica. The sequence goes on along the minus strand of OY754343.1, from coordinate 14,781,901 downwards.
CCGGCGAAACTTCGGCTTCCAGATAGGTGCTAATTCAGCTGTTATTGATCGGCGGAACCCGGCCATTAAGAAGAGATTTGCGTTGCCAATGATAAGGGATCAAAGCGCGATGATTCCACTGATTGGGCGAATAAATACCAAAAAGGTCAGACGGAAAACATGCAGGAAGTGATAAAACATCTCGTCAACTATGTATTGACGCAAGTTTTCGAGAATGTGAAAAATAAGTCTAATCAGCAAGTGATGACGTTTTCTAGAAAGTTTTGGCAAACAGTTCTGTTCTGATCCAGTGACCGTTCTATGTAACGGACCTAATCGCGGGATGAAAAATACCTTGTTTTGTTTTTTAAAACCCTATAAAAACGTCAAAAACTATTACATTTTTTAACGCCGGGTGTCGACGCGAAGGGGTTTTGCCTAATAAACAACCCGCGTAAAGTTAAAAACAGAAAAACTATTTTTCTCCCTTGAACAGGTTCATAAAAAAACTGGAAAACGACGGTGAATCCGTATTCTTAAAAACGAATTGAGTGAAAATGGTTCGCTTGTCTTTTTGTAGTGTTTTTCATACGTCCTCTGAGAGCAGATACATATATTCTAAGTACGGAGCGCTGCAAACCCGCTCCCTTCGCACAGTGGTGACGCTGCCACGTTGGCGATGAGAGAGTGCAGAAAACTGTGAGACCGTGGCCGATGTTTCGCTCTAAATTCTCTAAACCTCACTTCAAATGGATGGGGAATTCATTGTTCGATTGGGGCGAGTTTTCAACGTTTTATACCAAGTATATCTACAAAAAGTCACGCTCAGCTGACAATGAGAGTAAAATTTAGTGTTTACGGATTTCTTTAAAAAAAACGTAAAATTTACAGATTAAAAACCGTAAAATTTCGAACTTCACGGCTTAGAAATTGCTGAAACAGAACAAAAAAAATTACAAATCAAAATAAAAATGACCAACAAAAAATATAGCTTTAAAATGGCTCATAAAATTCGAAAATTGCGTTGTTTTTGACATTTTTTTGAATAAAACCTGCTGTCCAGAAAGTTGTATTTTTTTTAGCAGTGCCTGGATGGTTTAAAAACTTATTTTATAACCAAACAGAAGAAAAAAGGTGTGAAAATTTTACGGAATCCGTAAAAAATTGATGGTGCCTTAAAAATTCGTAAAATCGGTAATAAGCCCTGTTCACGCTCTCTCCGATTTTATTAAAATAAAAATTGATTTCACATGATCTTTTTTTCTCGCTGTCGATTACTGAAATGATTGAGCTCGAAAAGTAAAGCACTCTCGATTACTAAATGCTAAAGGGAGAGGAGAGGAAAACTACTTTACTTCATCTTGGAAATCAAACAAGATTTCGTTTTGGCGATACGGTCACGAATCGGATCTCTATCTACGAGACGCAGAGATAAAGATGAAGACAAAACGGTTTTGGTTTCGGTTTCGGTTCTGGGGTGCGAGTGGTACCGAGATGAAAAAATCATAACCCCCCCCCCCCTCACATTTTTCTTCGCACGTCTTCTGATCTATCCCCTAACGTCAAAGTAGGTTTACATTTGCTTTGCCTGTTTGCGTTCTTTCAATCACGCGAGATATTAATTTTCTGCTAGAAAATATCGCAGGATACACTGTATCTTGTCATGTTTTGCATGCATTGCATTGCACCACAGAAAATAATAATGGTCATCTAATCACATGGTCCCCTCCCCCTCTTCTTCCGTTTTGATCTACGTTTTTCGTTCTCTGTTCCGATCGAATTCTTTCGAATTTCTCGTGTGATCGCCACGTTTTCGCATTCCCATCCCATCCAAACCGAAAAGAAATGATATCAGAAAAGAGATGCATTGTCAAAGATAGACTTTATCATTAGATCAAACAAAAAAACTAAACATCAATTTAATCAAGCGTTTTGAAGACCTCTTTGCCGGTGCACTTGTAAATGTACTGCTGCTCGACGGAGTGAGATCCATGCGTGTTTGTGGCCGTCACTTTGTACACTCCTTGATCTTCTTGGGTTGGGTTCTGAATCAATGCATTCAGCGGGTTGATTTTTATTTTGGGATTCGTGATGACTCGAACGGGAACGTGTTATTTAAGAAAAACCCCTACTGCATTTGAAGAACCCCCGAGATTAAGATGAGATAATACAATTATTGTCGGCTCGTCAAAATGGTCAAACGAGCTCCGCTGAAATCAACGCTATGCGATTTTCATTTTGGTCTCCAAATTATTTCATTTCACGTTAAATTTATACGTGAAATAAAACAATTTGGAAATCAAAATGAGAATCGCATAGCGTTGAGTTCAGCGCATTTGACCATTTTTTCTTGAAGGGAAACTGGGAATCTTTAAAAAATAAGCTCAGTATTCTTTGTATGCTATAAATATGGCGCCTCATGGTGTCCAGAATTTGAAAAGTGGGCGGAGCTGAGCAAACGCGCTCCACTGGATTTTTCCCGCCAAATTCAAATTTTTAGGTGTTTTTCATGTCTTTCGGGAAAAAAAACATAAATTCTTAATTGTTTTTCCAAATGTGCTCCAATGGAATTGTAGTGGAGGAGTTTAGAAATTTTTAAAGCCTATGAACGTCGAATTTGGTTGAGCCACCATTTTGGAATAATCGTTTTTGCATTGCGGAGCTGAAAAAGTGAGTTGTTTGGTGTTTTTGCAGGATAAATCTTTACGAAAACCGAAGTTTGGATAATTTTATGAAGAATAATATACTTTGGTTATGGAAAAAATCAATAATTGCTTGAAACACCCGATTCGCCGTCTGACGACGAAAATTTCTATGGCCGCTCTTCGATGCGTATTTTTCCGTATTTTTAGTCTTATTCGGGTTTTGTTTTGACCTCAAAATGCAAGTCTTCTGTCGGTTAAAAAAACTCGGGAGTAGAATAACGCTGAAAATACGTTTAATGCAGTGAAATCTCTCAGATTTTATTTCGTCATGTAAATAAAACAAATATCGTGAAAAATAAATTCAATTTATTTGATTTTCATCGATTGTTAGCCAATATTGTGAGTTTCTCAAAAATCGCCCGAATTTTTCAGTCTGCAAAAATTTTAGAGGTTTTTTATGCTTCAAAGTGAAATGTCAGAGTTATTAAAATAGACAATACATACATTTTACAAAGAAAAACAGGTTTTACTGAAAGAAAAAAAATAAAATCAATTTAAAAATGCGCAAGCACCGAAAGTGCACCATGCTATTACTGCGTCGCGAAAACCTGTCAGAGCAGAGCGCGCGACGCTGCTGTGACTCTGCTGTGACTCGGCTGTGACCACCACTTTTCGCGGCGAGACCACAGCGCTCCGCTCTGACTGCTTCTCGCGACTCAGTAATAATTTGCTAGCGCGACAGCAAATTAAGCTCCGCCCATGTTTCCAACCCTGGACACCGTGCGCCTGACAAAACCGGGGAAAATTTGCCAGTCTGCGACGCAGTTTTTCTTGAATTTTACAATATTTTGAGTAAAAAACGAATGCCTCACGTTTTCAATGGGTGGGGCTTCTTCCACAGTTTTGAAAAAAATTTTTCCCCGGATTTATCTTCCTGGGTTTTATCTTCCCCGGTTTTGTAAGGGTCTCCCTGGGACTAGAGACGTTGACGAAACCGGGGGAAAAAGTTTCAAAAGTCGAGGAACAAGCTCCTCTCCCTGTTTTTATAAAATCGGGAAAACTGACACGCTCAGCGAACATGCAGGCAACAAAAGTCCCCATTTTCAGATGAGTGGTCCAATCTTGGTTTTGGAACTCTACTGGAACTCGACCAAACATGTGCCGGATTCGTAATCTAGAAAACTGTGGTTCCAGTCAGGTTCAAGGCCATTTCGACCAAAACACCCACATCTCATTTTTGCAGACACGCTTCCTAATTTCTAATCTATTTCTGATCACTAATCACCTTGATATGCAATGTGACTGTAAACTTGCCGACCATCTTTTTAATCTTCGATACATAACGATCGCCGACGAGTTCCTTGTCTTTCAGGAACCTGAAACTTGTTATTTTTAAAAATACGCAATGGTTCTATCCGATTGGTTACCATTTAACAGTCGGTTGTGGATTTGCGTTACAGATACACTCGAAAAGAACCGATCCATCTGGAGAGATAATCAATGAAGGAGCTTTTTCAAAGAAGGGAGCAAGAACCATTCTGTAATGAAGTGGATCAATGAGACAAGAACATATGCGATAAGAAATGAGTGGGATCGCTGCTCGCCGAGCTTCTCAAAGATCAATGACAACAGGTGACGGAGAGATGAAGAGACGCAGAGAAGAGTGGGTGGAAGAAGATGGGATAAAGTGCTTTTGTTCGTTCGTCTTCTGGCTTTTATTTTCATTGTAAACAAGATGTTTTTTTCCTGAAGTTAGTTTTATTGATTTACTTGTGCTTTTCAAATAATGAAAAGATAATGGAAATTCACACAATGAACAATCCCGCAATTATGGGTTTCAAATTTTACAGAATGAATAAATGAGAAAGTGAATAGGAAATAAAATAAAATAAAATAGTATAAAAGATTAAACAGCCATGTCCATCGCAATCTTCTGGTGACACTTGTAACCGTCGAGTACAATCATATCCGACGTGAAATCGTCGATGGAGGTGACGTCACGCGTGAACCGAATCTTTGGGAAAGAGTACGGCTCGCGGAGCAGCTGCGTTTTCAACGCATCCACGTGGTTCGAGTAAACGTGCGCGTCACCCAGAGTGTGTACCAAAGTTCCCGCCTTCAGACCGCACACTTTGGCAATCATGTGAGTGAGCAGTCCGTAGCTGGCCAGATTGAATGGTACGCCGAGGCCCTGGAAGATAATATCGTTACAAGTTTCTTGATAAAAGCAGTGACCCGAAATATTCCGTGACGGTCGTGAGAAATTATTATCGTATTAACACTATTTGCCCGGCATGCCGACTTATTTTTCAAAGTATTTTTCAGGAAAAAAAACCAAAAAAAAAAAGCTTCAAAATAGGCTAACTCTGGAGAGTAATAAAAAAATTATGACCGAAAAAATGAAAAAAAAAACTTTTATTCTGAAAAAATTTGAAATCACGCCAATAATAAGCAAAAAAAATGATTCAGACTACTCTTAAAAAGCGGAAAATTTAGAGTGTCGGTCATTTAAAGGCTGCCAGCTTATCTTTCTTATATATAAAAACCCAGATCGGGATGTCTGTGCGCGTCCGCACTTGCATTTTTGCAAGAAAATGCAGTGGACAAAACACGAACCCGTGACATTAGGATTTGTATTCAAGAGCACTACCGACTGAGCCACAGAGGACAGAAATCTTCCCAAAACAGAGTGCGTATAAATGAATGAGGAAGAGTGGAACGTAAAAAAATAGAATGTGGCGACGAAGTCGCCAATAGGCTGCGTCAGCAGCCGCGCAGGACTGCGCAGCAGGCTTGTTTTTACTATAAAATTTTTTGTGTAACGTTGAATGGTACTGTCCATTCGTGAAGAAAGCAAGTGCGCTCCGCAAAACTTTGAACTTCGTGGAGCGCACTTGTTTTTTTCGCAAATGGACAATAATTATTTTTCAAATACAAATTTTGTCGTGGGAAAACAACGAAAATGGGCTTTCCTAATGGGGTTATTCACAAAACCGAAAAAAAACGGAAAAAAAATTGCGGGAAAAATCGGAGAATGCTCCGATTGACCTGAAATTTTGGTAAATATTGCAAAAAAAATCTCCTGTACACGCTCAAAGAATTTTAGACCAAAATATCGCCTTTTTCTAAAAAATTTTTAAAATCGATATTTTGGTCCAAAGTTTTTTGAGCGTGTACAGGAGAATTTTTTCCAATATTTCCCAAAATTCCAGGTCAATCGGAGCATTCGCCGATTTTTCCCGAAGTTTTTTCCGTTTCCTTCCTTTTTTTCCGGTTTTGTGAATAACCCCATAAAAAAAAATAATTTTTCGCGTCTACCGTTGCACCGTGAAAACAGACGAGAGCCTTCTAGTTCGATGTAATTGTAACATCAATTAAATACGTCGAACGGGTCGATTTATCGGAAAACCCCTATAACCGAGGCCCAAAAAATAATATTAGCAAAAAGTTTTATGATTATTTTACAACAACAACAACAACAAACAAAGATTACAAAGTCGATCCGTTCTTCAAGTACCGAAGGTACTGCGGATCCCGGTTTTCTGCGTACGCGGACGACTGGTGGTGTACCGTTCAGAGCCAGACATTATTTAAGTCACTTCATAGTCCAGTCACGTGATTTTCAACATTTTTTTTTACTTTTCCGTTGATGTAAAAATTAATGAGTCGATTAGAAACTCTTTTTTTGAAGTAACAGCATTTTCCATGCTTTATCAATGAATATGTTTTTTTGATTTTTCGTTATGGACCTATTGCGTTCTCAATCGACTTGCGACATGAGAACGCAAGACTCCGCCCACTTATTTGTGCGCGACCACGCGAACACAGTGATATTTGAAGAGACGCAGACAGAACGGCACAAATAAGTGGGCGGAGTCTCGCGTTTTCATGTCGCAAGTCGATTGAAAACACATTATTCAGAAAACCGGAAAAAAAAGAAAAAAATTGCGGGAAAAATCGGAGAATGATCCGAATGACCTGAAATTTTGGTAAATATTGGAAAAAATTCTCCTGTACACGCTCAAAAAATTTTGGACCGAAATATCGATTTTTTCTGAAAATTTTTTAAATCGATATTTTGGTCCAACATGTTTTGAGCATGTACAGGAGAATTGTTGGGATAATTACAGAATAGCCACCCATATATTTCAAAATAGGTACCCATTTGACTCGCTATAGTATAGCCACCCACAGTCGGCGCCGCGTGGGCGGCTATTCTGGAATTATGGGTGGCTATTCTGAAATGATGGGTGGCTATTCTGAAATGATGGGTGGCTATACTATAGCGAGTCAAATGGGTACCTATTTTGAAATATATGGGTGGCTATTCTGAAAGATTCCCTAGGAAACCAGTATAGCCACCCATTACCACTGAGTGTGTGGCTTAACTGTAATAATATATTCCAGTAAAAGCACCCATATATTTCAAAATAGCCACCCACAGAAACTCGGAAAAATCCCATTTTTCAGTTATGTGGGTGGCTATACTATAGCGTGGGTACCTATATTGTAGTGGGTGGCTATACTGGAATTTTCCCGAATTGTTATTTCCCAAAATTTCAGGTCAATCGGAGCATTCTCCAAGTTTTCCCGCAATTTTTTTCTTTTTTTTTCGGTTTTGTGAATAGGCCCATTAGACATTTTCCATTTAACTGACAGAAATACGCCTTTTTTGAAAATTTAATATTTTTTGGGTCCCACCGCTGATGCACAGAAGCCTGTAACAATATAACTTGAACGCGCATGTGACAGCAATTTGCTTACTTTGAATTATTTTTGAAAAAATGAACTCTTCAACACACTTGCATTTTTTGCGAATGGACAATAATATCAAAAAATGCCATTCTTGCTTAAAATTTAAGCTGACACGGCATGAACAATTATTTCCCTTATCCAAGCCACTCACCATATCTCCACTGCGCTGATACAACTGACACGAAAGTTCTCCATCCTCGACGTAAAACTGGCACATCGTGTGGCACGGTGGCAACACCATTTGCCGAAGATCCGCCGCATTCCACGCAGACAAAATAATGCGTCGACTGTCCGGATCCTCCTTGATTTGCCGGATTACCTCGGCCAACTGATCGACACCCTGACCGGTGTAGTCGGTGTGACAATCCACGTATTTCGCACCGAAATGTCTCCACTGAAATCCGTAAACCGGGCCGAGATCACCCTCTTCACGAGCGGTGAACCCGAGATTGTCCAGAAACGCTCGGTCGCCGTTTCTCTCCCAAATCTTCACGTTCTTCGCGCTTAACAATTTCCCGTCTGTTGATCCGGATATAAACCAGAGAAGCTCTTCGAGCACACCCTTCCAGTACACTCGTTTCGTTGTTAGCAATGGAATTGTGCCTTAAATTGAAAAATGGGACTTTATTTGCATTTTGCTACTTACCGTCTTTTAAACTATACTTTGACTGCATTCCAAAAATGGAAATTGTTCCTGTGCCGGTTCTATCCGTTCGGAGACGCCCTTCATCGAGAATCTGCTGTACTTGCCGTAAATAGTTGAATTCGTCGTGGTTGCGCTTCGAATATTCCATCATCTCCGGCGCAACGATTGCATTTTCCTTGTTCATTTTCTGTTTAACTGGAAAATTAAAGAGAAAACATTTAAAAAACAAGAAATTGAATTAAAAAGTTGAAGAAACGAGGGGAGACTAGACAATAAATTCAAACTCGTATATTTCGCGCGCGCAGTCCGCAAACAGAATATCGCGGCGGCAGTTCAAACTTTAAAATTTGAACTATTGACGTACACGTATTTACGTGGATAAGAGCGAAACCGGTGAAAAATTTGCAAGTAAACGGTACGGATTTTATTAAACAGTCCGTAAACAGTTCCTGTACAAAAACTCGTGCCACAGATTTGCCAATTTGAGATTCTTCAACTGTCTAAAAAATATTTGTAAAATATCTCATGAAGTTTTCCAATTCTCACAAGGAAATGTTCGGATATCGACACGGCGTGTAAAACTCTGCGTAAATAGAATGTAGACGAAGAACCTGCGTCCAAGTATCCAAGCATCGCATGTGTAGTAGAAAAAGAAAGAGAATGTCGCAAGGAATGAGGAAAAAATGAAAGACCATTCCTGAAACAACGGTTTAATATTGTGGCTCTGAACCATATAGTTTTGTGGTCTAACGATCTATCGGTACCGTGTTTCGAGACGACGAATCGACGACGAATATTTGAGTTGGAGAGCTACGGAAGACGGTGAGAAGCTTCTGGTGGTGTGCACGCCAGAATGGGATGCCTAGCTCTTCACAAGTAAGTTTCACGAGGAATTTCGACAGGAATACTATAAACCATGATAAAATACGCAAGAAGTTTCTCGGAAACCGCATATCCACGAGGAAAATGTAAGAAAAGTATTGTTTTTTCAATCGACTTGCGACATGAAAACGCGTGACTCCGCCCACTTTTTTTCGCGCGACCACGCAAACACAGTTCGATTTGAAGAGAAGCAGAGAAAACATGTATTTTTTTTCTTTCGTTCTCGTGCTGCAACTCGATTGAAAAAACAATAAAAGTGTGTTATACTTTGCATGTCTGATCAAATGGCATTAGCCATTTTTTATAGTCTGCTCAGGAAACTCGGAAACTAAATTTGTGTGGGGTGGGCTATACTTATAACGAGTACTGTACACAGTGTCCAATTCTCATCACCAGTGATAGAATTGGGAAACCATGATGTCATTCTTTTGTTTTCCAAATTTATGTGTAGGGCCATTCTTCATAAATACGTGATAATGTAACGTAAAGCGCCATTAAATATTGGTAAAAAGTATCGATCACAGCGCTATTTGAAGGGCTCCCCGACGATTCGCAACCCAACGTTTAAAAACCGCGTCATTCCGCCATTTACGTAGATTTGAAACCGCGAACTTTCGAAACCCAGCCGTTCCAAACCGCGACAAACAGAAACCCGCGCGCTCTCGCTACCCGTCAATTTGCAACCCGATATCACGCAACCCGTCATTTCGAAAATTCACGGTATCAATATCGACATGAGTGGCGAAATGACGCGGTTTCGAAGCGTCGGGTTGCGAATCGTCGGGGAGCCATTTGAAGAGACGCACACAAAACGTGAACGGACGCGTGTTCGCCGAGTGGTTGTATTCAGAAACGCGTCAATTTTAAAGGATTTATTTGCACATTCGCTGAGAAATTTCACACGAGTGCTAAAAAACTGACATCAACGCTTAATAAAAGTAAAGAAGATACTTAGTGCACGTGACACATGTTACCTCCACGTGACCAGTAGACTTATTAACTTTTACATCGGATAATATCACTTGTTGGTGTGAGCTCACTGAACGTCACTCTAAAAATCAAAATCAGATACCAAGTCGTTTCGTAATGATATCAAATCACGCGAAGGTTCTGCTAACCGTAATAGCACTTGTCGGTTTCATCGCTGCGGAATGGACGAAAGATATGGAACACTATCGAAAAGCAAACTGTGGGCAGAGAGAGCTTCGTAAGACTATTTTCCTGATTAATTTTAACATTATTGTGATGTATATTTCAGCAAAAGCGGATAAAGACGAAGGAACTGTTGTCTTGACCGAGGAGGACCCTATAGTGCAGGTAACGACTAGGGACACGAAGGAAGAGTTGGTAAAAGCGCACGGTGCTGGAGGCATTTATGTGTCGCGACGACACATAATAACATCTGCACAAGCTGTTCTAACTGGAGATAAGAAATGGCTGTTCGATGGCGATAAATTTGATCAAGGCCTGTGTAACGAAGAAAAGTATTCGGTATTTCCGTACGTTGTGTAATCCAACCGTCTTTCAGACACCTTATCGTGCCCGAAAAATATCGAAAGCAAATAGTGGTCCGATCTGGTCACTGTATCACGGGGGGTTGCTCGTATGTCCATAAAACTGTGGATAAAGCGATAATAATGTTCATGTGCACACCAGATAAGAATAAGTTCAGTGAGGACTATGCGACTATGGTGCTCGAATTTTCACAGGACATGTCAGAAGAATACGCTTGCATTGCCGATAGTAAAGAACAACCAAGATTATCAAAACTGATTCTTAAATATTTCAGGAGGTATACGCCTAACTTCTGGCGACATAGTTCTCACGTACGGTTTTCAGTATGAAGAGGACGACTTTGTTAATTCGGAATTGATTTACCGCCAGATAAAGGTTTGACACGTTGTAGTTATACTTTCTAAGGTGTAATAATTCAGGTAAAAAAATTTACCGACAGTCATAGTGAGAGGTTCATCATGTACAACAAGATTTATGCTCTCGGAGATCGTGGTGGACCAATGCTCTATTTCAAAGATTCAAGATGGTGGCTGGTCGGCGTTGGAGGAACTAGTATGCGTAAATTTTCCGCTGTAGTCACACTTGTTTTCTTTCAGATGGTCTTAAAGATAGAGCAGGGGAAACATACAACTTTGAAGTGCGAAACTACCAAACCCCTTTGTGCTCATTGTTCTCCCTCTGTGGACGAGCCAATATTAATGATAAACTGCCGGACCCATTTAAAATTAAGAAGGTTACAACTGACGCTCCTACCACGACGGAATTACCAACAACAACAACAACAATTTTAGAAGAAGAGCCTACGGCTGTCGAGCCTGTGCCATTAGCCAAACCCGCCCCACGCGTAGTAGAGCCAATTGCGAAGACTGATCCTCCACCGAAGGCAACAACATTTATACCAAATCCTACCACTGCAAAGCCACAAGCGAAGAAAAATGGCCCTGTTTTTACAGCTGATCCGAAGGTTGTTGAAAAGCCTGCTGACAAGCCACCGGTTGCGCAACCATACATTGCCGGAGTGGTTTCTAGTAGCTTTTGGAATGCCGTCGTTCTTTCCCCTCTCTATCTGTTATTTAATTTCTGATTTATCTGCCAATAAATTAGTTGTTCATGTTAATGCCCGCTCAATTTTTTTACAAGGGAATGGTCCAAACTTAACTTGGCGTTTCGAAATGAAACCTATATAGGGTGAAAGAGCACTTCATGTGGAGCTCAAATCACTTTTCAATTTTTGCAATAAACCATTCGGAGCCGAGCAAATGAGCTCCAAAGTTTTAATTTTCACGTGCGAATTTATCACCGCAGTTGAGAGTCATTTTCAACAGTGGCTCGGCCCTTGCGTTAAAAACCTACAGAGGGTTTCCAAAGTGAATAATTCATAGAGAAATAATAAAAAAAGGATGAAAAATCAAAAATTATACTAAATAACGATAATCTTCATGAAATTTGTGAAAATGATAAAAAAGTTGAAAATTAAAAAAAAAAATTGGTTTTTTTTTCGATTGGGATAATTTGAGATAGGTATAATGGACCTATTCATAGGAGAAAAAAGACAAAAAAAAACGTTTTTTTTCCTATTCATAGATGTAAAAAAACGACAAACAATGTCGAAAAACGAATGGTAAACAAGTGTTTATTGACCACGATAGACTATTGATAGTGAGGAGGCACAGAGATGTTTACAACCCCGTGGGAACGGACTTGTTTACTAGTTCATGCAAACTCCGCCCCTTTTCTGCGCCTCCTCTCTATCAATGGTCTATCATGGTCAAAAAACACTTGTTTACCATTCGTTTTTCGACATTGTTTGTCGTTTTTTTACATCTATGAATAGGAAAAAAAACGTTTTTTTTTTGTTTTTTTTCTCCTATGAATAGGTCCATAATTCTTTCACAAGGGGAATTTTCATACTTTTGTGAGTATTTTTTGTGTTGTCAACTTTGTTCTAACTTTTTATGATTAGCAATAAAAATGATTTACATTATTCAAAAACTTCTGGTTTAAATCTTGATTTTTTAAATGAAATAATGTTTTAAAAATGAGTATTGTATTGTATTGTATGTATATGTATTGTATTGTATGTATTGTATTGTATTAGTATTCAAAAATAAACGTGAGTAGTGGTTATCTTTTAAATTTATTGTCTAAACTTTTTCTGGCATGAAGAATTATGAAAAATCCAATTGTACCTGAAAAATCGCAATTTTTATATTTTTTTGTGTGTCGTAAAGAAGAGATTGAAAAATGGATAAAGGAAACAACTAAATACACAAAAATGTACATAAACTGATTTCAAAAAAGTTTTTATTTGTACCTCAAAAACTAAAAATTCAAATTTTTTCATTTTTTGAATATATTTTTTATTTTTCACATTTTTACACATATTTCTGTAATTTAGAACCAATCTGCTTCATTTTTGTCCAGTTCAAATAGTATAGAACCTTTGTGTAGATGTTTAATGCTAGGGCCGAGGCCGCGGCTCGGCCGGCCGAGGCCGCGGCCGGCCGCGAGATTTGACAGCCTTGGGATGCGGGTTCAATCCCTCGCGCTAAAAAATTTTGATTTTTGCGTTCACTTTCCCAGGTCCTAGAAATTTTTTTAACCATATTTTTTCGCATTGCCAACCTCTTTTCAACGTATGGTGACGATTGTATGTTTGTGTGTTGTTTTGTTTTTATTTCGTTTTAACTGGAGATGACACTTCATTTGGCAAGTACGAAATGGCAAGTACGAAAGTACGAAGGCAAGTACGAAATAGAACTCGTACGAAATAGAACTCGTACGGAATAGAACTCGTACGAAATAGAACTGGTACGAAATAGAACTCGTACGAATTAGAACTGGTACGAAATAGAACTGGTACGAATTAGAACTGGTACGAAATAGAACTCGTACGAATTAGAACTGGTACGAAATAGAACTGGTACGAATTAGAACTGGTACGAAATAGAACCAATAGAACCAGCTGGAATGGAGCTGTATTGAGAAACCCTCAGCAGGAAATATACCTCAGGGACTCACAATGAATAATGAAATAATTCTTCGAATTGCTCGAGCGGTTCTGTGTCGGTCCAACTCCATTTCAGGCGGTTCTATTCCGTAACAGTTCTATTGCGTACGAGTTCTATTTTGTACGAGTTCTATTTCGTACCAGTTCTATTTCGTACCAGTTCTATTTCGTACCAGTTCTATTTCGTAACAGTTCTATTTCGTACCAGTTCTAATTCGTACCAGTTCTATTTCGTACCAGTTCTATTTCGTACCAGTTCTATTTCGTACCAGTTCTATTTCGTACCAGTTCTATTTCGTACGAGTTCTATTCCGTACGAGTTCTATTTCGTACGAGTTCTATTTCGTACGAGTTCTATTTCGTACGAGTTCTATTTCGCACGAGTTCTATTTTGTACGAGTTCTATTTCGTACCAGTTCTATTTCGTACCAGTTCTATTTCGTACCAGTTCTATTTCGTAACAGTTCTATTTCGTACCAGTTCTAATTCGTACCAGTTCTATTTCGTACCAGTTCTATTTCGTACCAGTTCTATTTAGTACCAGTTCTATTTCGTACGAGTTCTATTTCGTACCAGTTCTATTTCGTACGAGTTCTATTTCGTACCAGTTCTATTTCATACCAGTTCTATTTCGTACGAGTTCTATTTCGTACGAGTTCTATTTCGTACGAGTTCTATTTCGTACCAGTTCTATTTCGTACGAGTTCTATTTCGTACGAGTTCTATTTCGTACGAGTTCTATTCCGTACGAGTTCTATTCCGTACGAGTTCTATTCCGTACGAGTTCTATTCCGTACGAGTTCTATTCCGTACGAGTTCTATTTCGTACGAGTTCTATTTCGTACGAGTTCTATTTCGTACGAGTTCTATTTCGTACGAGTTCTATTTCGTACGAGTTCTATTTCGTACGAGTTCTATTCCGCACAGTTCTATTCCGTGCAGTTCTATTCCATAGCAGTTCTATTCCGTGCAGTTCTATTCCGTAGCAGTTCTATTCCGTATCAGTTCTATTCCGTGCAGTTCTATTCCGTGCAGTTCTATTCCGTAGCAGTTCTATTCCGTGCAGTTCTATTCCGTATCAGTTCTATTCCGTGCAGTTCTATTCCGTAGCAGTTCTATTCCGTGCGAGTTCTATTGCATATCCAGTTCTATTCCATAGCGGTTCTACTCCGTGCGAGTTCTATTCCGTGCGAGTTCTATTTCGTACGAGTTCTATTCCGTAGCAGTTCTATTCCGTGCGAGTTCTATTCCGTGCAGTTCTATTCCGTAGCAGTTCTATTCCGTACAGTTCTATTCCGTACAGTTCTATTCCATAGCAGTTCTATTTCACAGCAGTTCTATTCCGCGCAGTTCTATTCCGTAGCAGTTCTATCCCGTGCAGTTCTATTCCGTAGCAGTTCTATTCCGTGCAGTTCTATTCCGCGCAGTTCTATTGCATATCCAGTTCTATTCCATAGCGGTTCTACTCCGTGCGAGTTCTATACCGTAGTAGCCCCAAAAAATCAATCTCTTGAAAAAAAAAGCATGCTAAATGGACCCAAGCTCACCGTTCTCTACACCTTCGGAGTTCCGTTTCGGACAAGTTGGCGCAGATGATTGCTTCCAGACGAGATGTGCCGATAATGCGTTCATCAAGTGTGCGAGATGCACCAACACTACTTGTTTTTCCCCATTCATAATTGTTGATTAACATTATTGTCCTTATTTGTGAACTATTACTACGTATTAAACACAAAAAATGAAAAAAAATTGGTCAAAAAAGTTCTAGGACCTGGAAAAGTGAACGCAAAAATCAGAATACAAAAATTTTTAGCGCGAGGGATTGAACCCGCATCCTCCATTTACTGTTCTCTTGCACGTGAAAATTAAAACTTTGGAGCTCATTTGCTCGGCTCCGAATGGTTTATTGCAAAAATTGAAAAGTGATTTGAGCTCCACATGAAGTGCTCTTTCCCCCTATATAGGTTTCATTTCGAAACGCCAAGTTAAGTTTGGACCATTCCCTTGTTAGTTGAAGTTTAAAGGGAGGGTTTCGTTTTTTTTTTTTTTTTTTGGAAACCACATCTCACACCAAGAACGTCCTTCTCCAGTCGTACTTTTCACAGAAGTTTTATTGTGTGAAAATCTATTTTTTCTAGTTGCATGGAAGTGAAATTTCTAAAACGGAAATCAAAAGTCGGAAGTCGGAATCCCATGCAACTCTGGTGCTTTCCGATCGGAAAAATCGGAAATGAACCGGAATAGACCCATAAAATCTTAAATTATCCACAAAAAGTTAAAAAAAAAATTGAGGAAAGATACGTAGACTCGTGTTTTAAATAGGAAATTTGTGTCACGGACATGGTCGAATTTTTTCAAAAAAAAAAACGGTTTTTCGTACCAAATTTCGACAGAAAAACGTTGTTTTTTTCCGACATCGGAACAAAATTTTTTCCGACGGAAACGGAAATATTTCACACACGGCTTCTATCCGTTGTCTGTTTCGTGACAAGTGAGCACGTCGTCAAAATGAGACGTTTCACTTTCGGCAATTCGCATCAGAATCTAGAAGTTCTCTTTTTTTTTTTTAATTTTTAGTGGAAGAGAGGAATACGATACCATGACTATAAAAAGATCTTTATTTATTTTCCCATCAAAATTTTTAATCCAAAAAGTAATTTCTCAAAATTAGGGTTACATAAGCAGTTCGGATTGGTTTGCTTGTTGGATAGGTTTGCTTGTTGGATACCTCCTCGCGGTGCAAACTGGGCAATGCTGTGCTCCTACGACAGGGGAAATTGGACACCACTGTTAGGCACAGTAGCCAAAATCCACTCTTTGCCACGGTAGTGTCCGATACTCGTGAAGAAGGGGCTTCACGCCGGCCTAGTAAGCCTGCTGAAGTACAAACCTAAACTTACTAAAAAGCTGAATCAAAAGAATGTAAAGGACCCGTCCAGGAATTCACCAGCTCGGCCACGGTGCTCGCCGAGTTGTCTTGGTCGGAAGAAAATGTTTGGAAGGAGCACCACGGATACGGAAATTACTGAAACGTCATACGGCCCCAAGAACAGAAGGAAAGGCAACGACTTCCACATCGGCTCTCTCAACGTCAGATCGATATCCGATCAATCCAAGGCCGAGGCATTCGACTTGCTAGCTGTCAATAGCGGCTGCAAGGTGATTGCCCTACAAGAGACGAAGAGAAAAGAAGGGGAATGGGTCTTGTCCAGTGGAGCCGAACTGATCTGCACAAGACGCGAAGCTCGCGAAGGAGGACTGGCTTTTTGGATTCACAAAGACTGGCTCGATAGTCTGGTGGAAACGAAGAGAGAGTCGGACCGTATTAGTACGGCGTCGTTCGATTTTCATGGATCTCATCTCCACGTCATCAACGTCTATGCACCCACCTCGGCCGCTAATGAGACCCAGTCGGATAAGTTCTACAAGGATCTGAAGAAAGTATACACACGGCTATCGAAGTGGGACTCGTCGATCATCATCTGCGGAGACTTCAACGCCGTCGTCGGATGCTCTTCAGACGATCTTCCATTTGTGGGTGGACACGGAACTGGTCAAAGAAGTGATAATGGTGATCGGCTGGTGAACTTCGCGTTCTCCAGCAGAGTTTCAATACTTAACACGATCTACCCCAAACGACCCAACCGGAAGTGGACATGGATCAGTCCGAACGGCAAAACGAAGAACGAAATCGACTTCATTCTCACGAACAGGCGAGAAATTGCAGTAGACTGCGAAGTATACTGTGATTATCTCAACTGCAGTGACCACCGTCTTTTGCGCGCGAGATTCCGCTCAACCGCGAAGAAGGAAAAGTCGAGGAAGTTCGCAAAGGCCAAGCGGGCTGGAGGCGAAAGATCATGGGACCCCGTCAGATTCAAGAACACCATCACCGAAATGCTCACGGAAAATCCACCAACATGCTATGAAGAACTCACGGAGTCGATAAGGAGCGCTGCCAGCACAGCTACGCATGCAACTCATCAACTCAGCAGGATTTCCGAAGCAACGAAGAAAATGATGATGTCCCGCTTCCAGATGATACACGCCGGACAGACGAAGAACGCGGATCTAGCGAAAATCAACAACGAAGTTCGAAGATCTTTGGAAAATGATTTGGACAAATGGCGAGAAGTTAAAAGTCTCGAAGCCGCGGTGAAAGGAAGAAGCTTGAAGAAAACGAAGCGAGCACTGACACTCAAATCCTCCCCGTTCACGAATTTAGAACGGCCGGATGGATCAACGACATACAATCGTCCCGAGATCAGGAAGCTAGTTCTCACTCACTTCTCCAATCTGTACGCAGCGACGACGCGAGAGCCACAATCCAGATACAACCATCCAGATGAGCCGGAAATTCTCCAACATGAGGTCGAACACGCAATAGTCACCTCAAAGACGAACATTTCGCCAGGACCTGATCAGATTACAATGCTACAATTAAAACTGGGAATTGAGAGCATAGCTCCTCATCTCACAGCCGCACTGAATCAAGTCCTCACGAACGGGAGAACACCGGAAGACTGGAAGACGGTGAAGATTTCTCTCCTTCCCAAGACCACGAAACCGAAGAAAGTGAAAGATTATCGTCCGGTTGCGTTGTCCTCAATCGTCTCAAAACTCTTCACAAAAATCCTTACGAGAAGGATCACCGCCAAAAGCGAGGATTACCTGGAAGAGTCACAAGCAGGATTCAGACGTGGAAGAGGATGCGCAGACAACATTCAAGTCGTCGCGCAGATGTGGGAAAAGTGCACCGAATTCAAGATTCCGCTCGTAGCGGTCTTCCTGGATTTCACTTGTGCCTTCGACAACGTTAATTGGACGAAGATATCCCAAGTCCTGAACAATCTTCAAATCGGAAGAAACGTGATTCGGGCCTTAAACAACTCAAACTCTTCGGCGATTGGAGAGCTGAACGTTCTGAACAAGAAGATGAGGTTCAAGATCAAAAGAGGAGTACGTCAAGGTGATTCGTCGTCTCCACTACTCTTCGCGCTGGCTCTTCAGGCGATCTTGGATGAGCTAGACCCAGCACCTTGTGAGGATGATAAGACCGGAATTGACATCAATGGAGAATCAATTCACCGTTTGGAATTCGCAGACGACGTTGTTTTATTCGCGAGCTCTGTGAAAGAGGCAGAAGATAGAGCAAATCGGATTGCAATGGGATGTCCCAAGTACGGCCTCAATATAAACCCGTCCAAGACGCAAATATTGATGAATAAGTACGTCACAAGATCAGATATCGATATTCTGAACACGAGGATTGAAATCTCCCAAAAGGTCAAATACCTCGGAAGAACGTTTGCGGACGACGGATCACTCACTGAAGAAGTCGCTAGAAGGATTCGCGCGGGATGGGCTGCTTTCAACGCCATTCGGCGGGAGCTCTTGCAGTCTCCTCAGAAGACAAGAATAAGACTTCTCACAACAACTGTCATCCCAGCGATGACTTATGGATGCGAGACATGGACTTCCAAGGAGGCAGACACGAAGAGACTACAGAGAGCGGTTAGCAACATGTTCGAAATTGCCGGATGTGACCCACCAGACATGGAAAAGCAAGTCTTACGAAGAAAACTGAAGTGGGCAGGACACGTATCACGCATGAAATACGACAGATGGGCGAAGATAGTATCAGAATGGGATCCTAGGGGATCAGCACGACCACGCGGTCGTCCTCCGAAAAGATGGGCCGACGACATCAAGGATTCGATCAAAATCTTCATCCACAATGAGGCCCTCAGGGGCAACCTCGGGCACGGCCGCCGAAGAATTGGCATACTCGAGGCAAGACGAGCATGGTCCACTGTCGGAAGGGATCGTGTAACTTGGCGCAGCTTGGTTCGCAGTATCCAGGATGGAAACTGAGGTCGAACCTCACAAGTATCACAAGTAAGTAAGCATGGAAGTGAAATTTCTAAAACGGAAATCAAAAGTCGGAAGTCGGAATCCCATGCAACTCTGGTGCTTTCCGATCGGAAAAATCGGAAATGAACCGGAATAGACCCATAAAATCTTAAATTATCCACAAAAAGTTAAAAAAAAAATTGAGGAAAGATACGTAGACTCGTGTTTTAAATAGGAAATTTGTGTCACGGACATGGTCGAATTTTTTCAAAAAAAAAAACGGTTTTTCGTACCAAATTTCGACAGAAAAACGTTGTTTTTTTCCGACATCGGAACAAAATTTTTTCCGACGGAAACGGAAATATTTCACACACGGCTTCTATCCGTTGTCTGTTTCGTGACAAGTGAGCACGTCGTCAAAATGAGACGTTTCACTTTCGGCAATTCGCATCAGAATCTAGAAGTTCTCTTTTTTTTTTTTAATTTTTAGTGGAAGAGAGGAATACGATACCATGACTATAAAAAGATCTTTATTTATTTTCCCATCAAAATTTTTAATCCAAAAAGTAATTTCTCAAAATTAGGGTTACATAAGCAGTTCGGATGCGTATTCAGAATTCACATAGTACGGTGTGGCGCCATCGTCGACGATCGGACGATCCTGATCCATCGAGACCGCGGTGATATTCGCTATGTGGCAGTTGGTAGATTTTCGAATTCTGAAAGTGCTCAAGAATTCTCATGAATTTGGTACCAAAAAAGTTTTTTGTTCTGATGTTTTTATTTTTTATTTGTTTTTTTTTTGTGACCTCTGTGGCTCAGTTGGTAGAACTCGTGAAATTTATTGAATTGAAATATCGCGGGTTGGAGTTTTGGGTGCTACTTCGGGCTAGAACTGTAGCTAAATATAAATTCTTGGAATAGAGCTGAATTATGGATTCGTGACGTAGCGACACGTTGCTGCAAGTTGTGCGACAGTAAAATGAAAAAAAAATAGTAAAAAATTGTTTCCTCTTTCGCCGCCAGGAGCTGTATCGTGGCGAGACCCAACATTTGCTGAAACATAACTTGAATGACCTAGAGAAACTGGAGTAGCTTGAAAAAGTTTTCCGTTGTACATGGTGGGTTATTGAGTACAATTTCGCGTAGTTGTCCTTCATGTACAGATCCATTTCAGGCAGTTCTATTTCGCTACCGTTCTATTCCGAAGTAGTGCGACTCGGCAAAACACATTGAAACTCACGCATAATGCTGTGGAACGTCAAAAATGAACATTTCGGAGAGCGCATCCAACTGATATTGCGACGGGACACGAGCCAAACGAACATTGCTCTCAACCGGCTCTTCGTTTAAATCCATCAACTCATAGTAGCTGTTCGGCGCCGCAATCTCCGCATTCTTTCCCGCCCATTCCACCGGTGCCATCGTGACAGCGTCTTGCTCGTCGAGCCATTCAGAAGGTACACTTCTCTTCGTGTTCAACTCCATATCTGATTGTGTCACGCTGTTCTCCGTCTCCTTCCAATGACACGGCGTCCATCCGTTGTCTGTTTCGTGACAAGTGAGCACGTCGTCAAAATGAGACTTTTCACTTTCCGCAATTTGCATCAGAATCTAGAAGTTTTCTATTTTTTTTTAATTTGTAGTGGAAAAGTATGGAGGAATACAATACCATTTTTCTTTGAACGTTCTCCACCGACGATGAAACGGAAGCCGCCGTCGAATCCTTGGAATTACTTCTTCCGTCTCCCATTTCGATACTAATTTCGCTCAAATACTTTGTAATGGTGAGAAAATTATGAAGGAAGCTTGTGGGATGCCCGGAAACTTTATAATGGAGAATAAGTTCACGCCCAGGTTTTTTAAATGAATGATGTGCGATTTGAATTATTGTAAAAGAAACCCACGCTTTTTTTTGCAAGTGTGGCATGTTTATATTTTTGTATAAAGCCCCAGGGATGACAGTAATAAAATTGGTTGTTTATTCTCAGTACGGAGCGCTGCAGACGCGCTCCCTTCGCACAGTGGTGGACGCGGCCACGTTGGCGATGAGAGACTGCGGAAAATTGAGAGAGCCGTGGCCGATGTTTTGCTCTGATTTCTCTAAACCTCTCTCCAAATGCATGCGAAATTCTTTGCTCGATTGGAGCGAGTTATCAGCGTTTTATACCGAGTATAAAAAGAAATTAAAGATGAAATTTATTATCGTTTCAATTTTCTTACCGGTTACCATAGGCCCCCGCGCCAAAATTATAAGAGACGCACCCATGGGTTCACTCAGATTTTTGCCGGTCTTTGCCATATTTCACGGCGTTCTGCCCGGAACGTTATTGGGAACGCGCTCCGCTGAGTGTCTGCGTCTCTCCGGCGAGAGAAACAACAAAATCCTCGCACTCTGCTTCTCTGCGTCTTCTCTTCGTATCAGCTTAACGCAGATGAGTGGCTGTGCAGCCAAATGCAGCCTACGGCACATGGCAACATTTTATGATATTTTTTCATTCATTTTTCGAAACGTTTTTCTCCGGTTTTCTTCGGGGTCACAGCTTTTGCATTCATAACATGCTGTCATGGTGAACGTTATAGGAAATGCGATTTGGTGTACGCTAAAAAAAATTT
Source organism: Caenorhabditis japonica (assembly GCA_963572235.1). Taxonomy (NCBI): domain Eukaryota; kingdom Metazoa; phylum Nematoda; class Chromadorea; order Rhabditida; family Rhabditidae; genus Caenorhabditis; species Caenorhabditis japonica. Next base: position 14,760,000 of record OY754343.1, on the reverse strand, counting down.
GGCTGTAAGCCGTCGAATTCAGGCGTCAAGATGTACGTGGCACAGGCACCGATTTCAATAGCTAACAGCCGTTTTCCACAGCTAATAGCTACTTTCAGAGGCTAATAGCCATGTCTATGTCGACCATATCAGCAACAAAAATTTTTGAATTCAAACAGTTCTATATTCCAGGCGAACAAAAACTTTTTCAATAAATCTTTAATTATCCAAATATGCATCAATTATCCATGCTGCTGCATTCCGGGAACTTTGATGAGAGCTGATCTCGGCAAATGAATCTGTTGCCCGTTGTCCCAGGCGACTATACAGCAGTTTTCGCCCATTAACTGAAATCAGAATATGTGCTACAAACAAAAAAATAGTTTTTGCTCATTATCCGTTCAAAAATATTTATTGCCTTTGCCTATATGTTTTCGCCTTTCTGGCCGTCGCGGGCTACGTCATCGCGCTAATCTAATCTGTTTTCATCCAAATGTTTTTTAATTTCATTTTTATGCCAACATTGACATATCGCTAAAGGCTACCGCGTCAAGTTTGAATATATTTTTATATTTATACCTGTGTGATCTCTCCAGTCATGTTGTACATGTGATGACGCATCGGTTCCCACGCCGTGTAGTTGATGTCGAAGAGATATGAGCACTTTGGATCCTGGAACTCTTCGCACGCAATGCATCGTGCTAGCGTGTGGTTGTTTCTAAAATATTGACTTTTTATGACGGGTAACTTGTTTGGCTCATATAGAATATCATCTTTACTGTTATTAAGAATTGGTGTTTGTCGGTATGTGTGTGAGATTTCATGTCACCAACTTTTTCTCCTACTTCTATTGGACCGATTTGCACCAAATTTGGCGAAACATTTTCAAATCCAAGGGGCATAAGGCAGACGAAGTTTGGTGCGAATCGGACAAGTTGGGAAGGTTGCACCGGCGAATGCCGCCATCAATCTTCTAGTAAGATATAATAAGAAAATGGCGAAAAAATCGAAACATTTAAGGAAAAAAGCAACAAAAAAAACAAGGCACCGTAACGTGTTTTTCTGGTTACTGTAGGTTGTCGCTTTTTTTGGCAATCTTTTTTGGCAATCTGGCAACTTTTTTGGCAAAAAAAGTTTAAAATTTGGTTAAAAAGTACATATTTTTGGTGTAAATCAGTTTTTTGAACCTTGCAAGTAGATTTCGGAAACAGTGATGAGCAGAATGCAAATTTTACTGGCGAAAGATAAAACATTTTAACGGAAGGCGGAGGCAGAGAGCGGAAAAAAAATTCGGCGGAAGGTGGTTTTTCAACAAAAAAAAACCAAAAAGAATATTAAAGTATTTAAAATACCTGTCATAAATAAACGGTAAAGACAACGAATCATCGACCATATAGCGTACAAAAGGACGCCAGTAAATCTCAATGGCGTCTCGTTTCCATTGCACAATGTCGGCCACGTCGACGTTCATCGGAAGACACAATTCGGCCAAGAAAGGCATGTTATAGAACTGAAAACTATGAATATTGTGCACTTTGTTCTTTGGGCTTACATGGGCCTCTCTTTTGAGTTCCTCGCAAGCTTCCGTGTCCGCTGGAACCACAAAGTGATCGCCGTCTCTGAGATAGTTTAGCACTTTTCCAAAGTGTTTTGGGTCTCGATCGATGAAGATTTCATCTCCAGTTTTCCATCGATCGCTCACCATTACCGCGAGAACCTGGAATATCTTCTCTAAGTTCTGGAGGTGCTTCGAAATAAAACTTGGATGGAATATAACTGATTTATTATCTTTACTATTATTAAGCGCTGAAGTTTGTCAGTATGTGTGTCAGATTTTGTGTCACCAGCCATTTCTCAGTTTCTACTGGACTGATTTGCAAATCGGTCCAGTAGAAACAAATTTTGCACCAAACGTGGCGAAACATTTTCAAACCCAGGGGGCATGAGATGGCCGAAGTTTTGTGCAAATCTTAGCGTGTTTTGACGGTTGCCCCGTCGGCGAATGCCGCTGCACGCCTCCCCCGTCTTCCAATGCGCCACCAAGTTCTTCAGATATTGAAATTATTTTTTCACTCGAAAATTTACTTTTTTGAGATATTCGAATCATTATCTGATTATTCAGGATGACACCATCATTTTAATCCAAAAACGAGGCATTTGGTCAGAAAATGACCGAGCCCTACATTAGGGTTTTTAAAATGCGCCAGGTAGAAACAATTTTGGAAGGCTGGGGTTCCGTGCGCTGAGAATCTTCATATAAAGCCTAGACAGTGTTTTTTCTTTCTCTAAATACCGCATCTGCCGGTAGAGGCCATTGCTCTCACACCATTTGGGTCATAATTTTGTTCCTTACCAGCTCTATTCCTCACAAGTTCTATTCCGTGGTATCCCTCTCCCCATATTATTGTTGGTTACTGCATGTATGTCATCACAAGAAGACATCCCAACTCAGATTTTTGCAGATTTTTTCCGCGCCACTTCTTTATGAAACTGGCAAGAAAATTGAGATGACTAAATTTTTTGAAAAACATTTCTTGTTTTTGGCATTTTTGATTCTTGGAACTCTCAGAAAATTTTTGGTGCGTATATGGCGGGAATCGGCAGCTATGTGGCGAATAGCCATGAAAAACGGCGAAGAGCCATTGTAAAGGGATAGTAGTCATCTCGTTCGGGATGTGCCCGGTTCGATACAGCATGGAAATAGGCGATTAGCTAAACATTTTCAGATCTTTTGAATTTTATGGGAAAGTGTGACGCATTGCTTAACTTGCCAAAAACGGAAAAAGGGCGAGAAATAAAATGCCAAGTTTCTTTCGTCTTTTAAGCCCTGTCCATTTTTACTCGGGGAAATTTCGGAAGTGTGTGTGTTTTTTTTTAAATTAACCTCCATTTGCATCCATCTCCAATGCATGCCTCGCGAAACTCTCGCTCTATAATTCTCAACGAACCGTGTCAGGAATCCGTGTCAACGTGGCAATCGTCGTCTCAAACTTTTTTCCGCCGACATTGAGCATCACTCGCTCGCTGAGATTCGAGCCGCCCTCTTGCGAATAGCTCATCTGGAATAATTCATTGTTGGAAAGACAAAGACACGGCTCCTCACCGAGTTCTGCGATTTGTCCATTGTGGAGCTTGGGAAGGAAGGGGTTTAGAGAATTACTGAAAATAAATACATTAACTTGTCTTTCGATGAGGCTCGGTGTTTACGGACTCAAGTTGGCAACCGTAAATTTGAGAGTTTGATTAAAATAAAGACAAAAAGGGGAAATTTTGAAATTCTGCGGCACAATATTATTTATAGGCCGAGTGGCGGAGTGACACTCAAATTCACGTTTTTTTTCGAATAAATGAAGAAATTAAGAGATTGTCGTCTCACAGTGTTTCCCGTGAAATGTCACTCCGTCACGAATACCTACATTTTATGCAAGATCCTGTACAAAACTTGTATCGCAGTCTTTCAAAAAATGGAGCTTCTTATTTTTCCCCGGTTTTATCAAGATGTTTTTAAACTACCGGGGTTTTAAGAAGGTGCAACGGTATAGAACTGTGCGGATGGAATAGAACCGCGTGTACAAATCGAAGATGTACATTGTGAGCCCCTGAGTTATATTTTGTGCAGTTGTTTTTTCAGTACAGCTCCATTTCAGTAAATTCTTTTCTGTAGAAGTTCTATAACGTTGTTCACCCGTTTTAGAGGTTTCGCAAGAGACCTATTTTTCCTTTTAAAATTTGTTTCTTTATGTAGAAACGTGCATAAGGACCCCTCCAATAGAATGAAATTTTATGGGGTTATTCACGGAAACCAGCAAAATATGCAAGACATGAAAAAAAAATGAACCAAAATTCGGAGAACGCTCCGATCATTCTGAAATTTTGACAAAAATTGTGAAAAATACTCCCGGACATGTGCAGAAAATTTCTGACCAATGTTTTTTAAAATTGATATTTTGGTCTGAAATTTCCTGCACATGTTCGGGAGTATTTTTGACAATTTTTGTCAAAATTTCAGAATGATCGGAGCGTTCTCCAAATTTTGGCTCATTTTTTTGCATATTTTGCTGGTTCCGTGAATAGACCCATAACAAAAAGTCAAGCAAGAAAAATTTTTTTAATAGCGGGCGAGGATAGCTACAGCCGATGGATTTGGCTGATAGCCATTGTGCCGCATAGTGAAGCACAAAATTTGAAATTTAGAAAAAATATTTGAAAAGAGTAGCGATCCAAAACGGCTAATAGCCATCGAAAATGGCTATCAGCGGTTTGTGCGCCAAAATCGAGGCTATTAGGCGAACATTTTCTGAGCAATTTTTAAAGTGAAAAACGATGAAATTGAATTTTTTCCAACAAAAAAAAAACAAAAAAAGGGCGTGACCCAAAGTATCCGATTACTGTAGCCGACACTTGTCCGCAAACACCACCACTATTAAAGCGGTAATACGAAATAAATGTGCGCGAAAGGGGGGATTTTCGGAAGCCAACTAACTGTCCGTAAGCCTTTGCAAATACATCTCCTCGCATCTTGTCGGATTAATTGCGAGAGAGCGTGTGAGGCGGAGAGACGCAAAGAATCAAATCGACGACGGCAAAAGTGACATTCAATTTGAAGTGGATTAGAGGACGGGTAATGAAAATGAAAATTTAAAAAAATTGCAAGGAAAGGAAAGGAAGGCAGTGCCGTCAAAATGAGGAGCAAGAAAAGTTTGAGCCCATGCATTTTTTCGCCTTTTTTTTCTTTTTGCTCTGCCAATTTGAAAACAACGCGTGCATGGTGTGGCGTGAGAAAAACGGTGTGTGGATTATTTATGAAAACGAGAGCCCAAGGGGGCGGAGCCAGAGCCAATGAATAGGCGGCGGATTGATTCATATGGAAAAAAAAAGAGTCGTAGTCGCCGTGTGACCGGCTAGAAAGGAGAGAAGAAGAAGGCAGTTGAAATGAAATCGAAATGAATGCAAAAATGGAAAGAAAAGGAGAGAGAGAGAGAGAGAGAGAGAGAGAGAGAGAGAGAGAGAGAGAGAGAGAAGTTAGGGGAAAAGAGTGGAAACAGACGGAGAGCCGAAACGAAACAACGACGACTTCTTCAGGTGTTGTCGCTCTCTGAATTCATGAAACTCGGGAAATGTTTAGCTAATAGCCATTGAAAACGGCTAACAGCCATCGAATCGGACCATGAACCATATGCCTTTGGCACACGCCTCGAATTCGGTGGCTATTAGCCGTTTTCGATGACTTTTTTCTTCAACTTCTTTCGCAATTTTTGGCGCTTATATGACGGGCATTGGCAGCCATGTGGCTAATAGCCATGGAAAAAGGCTGACAATGTCCAGAATTAAAAAAAGGTGAAGACGCGCGTCAAATGCTTATGGCACGCGGCCGATTCGATGGCTATTAGCTGAAATTTTCCTTTAAAAAAACACACAAAAATTTGGAAATTCTACAGATTTATAGCGTTGAAACTGATTTGTGTTGGTTTGGTGATTTGATAGTGTGGGTGGATGGATGAATGGAAGACAATGGAAAAGGGCATGGATATTAACATCGGCTCACGTGTGTATATTATAGTGAAATGCAACAAGAATCGTCTAGAATAAAAAAAAAGTTTAAAAAAAGAAAAAAAAAGTCAATGTTTTTTCGCCACAATTTTCGTGTGTGCGCAAAATTCACAAGAAATTCGCATACAATAAGGAAACATTAAAAAAGAGAGAGAGTGCATTTGTGGGGGTAAAACATATAAAACGATGTAGTGTCGTGTTTGTGCGCCTATATTATTGTTGCCGCCGGCCGGATAGGCGCACAAAATGAAATCAATTTTTGGTGGTGGTGGTGGTGGTGGCATAATGGATATGGAGCGGGCGGGTCTCCGAAAAACAGCTCTTCCGATTCCATAATTAGTACATCCAAAATAAGTACGAAATGTGGCGAAGTGTCAATAAAACTACCAAAAAAAAAATGGGACAGATGTTGGAAAGAAAGTTGGAAGAGGGAATGGGATGAAAAGGGGGATTAATAACGAAAGCGATTAATTTTTGGGAGGGAAACTGAAATCAAAACACGTATGTCATCAACACGACGGCGGATAAAAAGAAGAAGAAAATTTAATAAAAATGAAGGGAAAAACATTTGTATGTAAAAAAAAAATATTAATAATTCAAAAAGGCGGTGATTTGAGCATTACTTCAGCAGCCTTTTCTTATATTTTGTTTCTCTTAATAATATAAAACTCTATCGAATGATTGATTCACTGGGGGGCAATGTGGGGGGAAAACGAGGGAAACTAGTGGACAAAAACACAAAGAACGGCGCCGGATGAGATGAGGAGGAAATGGCAAATATACATATAGAAGGAGAACGAACGAACGACTTCCGCATCGATGAATCACTTCACTTCTCCTTCACGGCTCTAATGTACGGAATGAGACTCGATAGCGGTTTTGCCTTTTTCAGGAATGGATGAGAGAGGAGTTCTGTCGTGTCGGCTCTGCAACAACAACAAACTTCATAATTTGATTGTTCGGTAAACTGCGACAAACCTGTCTTCAGGATCGACGACAAGACACCTGTCGAGGAAGTTGTTGAATTCAGACGATAATTGATCTCGTCGCTTGATTTCCGGCTTTCCATTTTGAGCAATCAAATATATCGCCTGAAATAATCATTTTTCCCACTCAACATACAGCACTCTAAATTCTCCAGTTTTTAAAAAAAGCATAGTTTTTGCCATGTATTGGCGTGATTTCAGAAATTTTCCGAAAATTATTCTAAATGGGCGACTGATTTGGATAACTATCGTGGCTGGATGACTTTCGTACTGTCTCGAGATTTGTAAATTCTTTCGAGGTCTCACAAGGAAATTTAAGAATCTCATCCAGCCACGATAATTATTCGAATCCATAGTTTCAGATAAGTAAATTCTCGAAAAATACACCACGCTGAGTTCTTCCTTGAAATTTTATAGGAATGTTTTTTTTTCTCAGTTTAAAAGCCAGATTTTGCCTATTTTTTAAATTCTGTTTTTGGTTTTTTTTTCTTAAAAAATGAGCCGGTAGCCTCTAATTGCCCGACATCCAATCAAAAGGTACAAAAAATAAGCCGGCAAGTCGGGCAATTTCGATTTTCCTAGAAATTCAAATTTACCTTCAGCGGTGTTTCTCTCAAGTATGGCGGCTCTCCGTCAATCATCTCGAGGGCCATGATACCCAACGACCAAATGTCCACTTTGTAGTTGTATTGTTTCTTGTTCAGTATTTCTGGCGACATCCAGTATGGTGTTCCGACTACAGTATCTCTGAAAAATGTATTTTGCGATACATTATTTCACTCTCAAGGTGGTTTACCTCTTGGATCCGGGTTGAATTTGGGCGCAGAATCCCATGTCGGTGAGCTTCACTTCTCCGTTCATTCCGAGCAGCACATTGTCACTCTTTATATCTCTGTGCACTATTGAATGTCTGAAATTTTCAGTAAATAGTAGCCATTTGCTATTCGCTTGCTTCTTCCTTGTTGCCGAATTGACAAATAAGAAACAGACAAAGTGGCAATTAGCTGTCGCTAATCCGATTAATAGAAAATCTTGCACTTTTTATTCACTTTCTCATTCACAATTCGTTCGAAGGAAACAGACAAATTGACCAAAAAACGAATTGAAAGAAACAAACCTGTGAAGGAAATGAAGCGCTTTAAGACACTCTTGCAGAACGGCGGCAATCTGTCCTTCGTCCAACTCTGTCTTCACCACCACGTCCGTCAGATTTCCTCCCTCCAGATAGTCCATCACCACCCACAGATCGTCCGCATCCACCAGATACGACTCGATGTAGTTGACGAGGTTCGGATGCCTGTATTGCTTCATCACCTTGATCTCCGTGAGCAACATTTCCTTCTTCGGCTGCGTTTTAAACGCCATTCGCTTCACAGCGACGACGTCACTCGTGCCGGCCACGTTGGCAACGAACACAGTTCCAGAGGCGCCAACTCCTATTTGCTTCTTCATTTCGTATTTGCCCATTGGATTGCATGGATTGACAATCTCACGCAGCTGATCGAGCACTTCAGAATCCGAGAGCTTGTCGCGATGCGTGGCTCGCACTCTGACTGGTGGCTCATCGGACACGACCTGCTCAACGGCGGCCTTTTGAACAGTGTTGTTACCATTCTTATCGCCGACCGCTTTGTCATTCGAGTTTTCTTTCTGAAAATAGAAAGAATTATTGAACGCAAACTTCTTCTTCTTCTTCCAAACTTCAAAAAAAAAACAAACATTCCAGGGGCTATTTGGAATAGGAATTCGACGAAATTGAAATGTCACGTTTTGGAAATTGCGTGAAAATAGAAACCAACGAAATAGAAATGTAATAAATCAGAAACGTAACAAAATGGAAACGCGTGAAACAGAAACGTAGCAGAGCAGTAATGTGTCGAATTGGAAGTAAAATGGCAATGGAGCGCGTTTGCGAGATTTATTTTTCAAAACCACTTTTTCGATATTTTTCACGTTTTTTTCGATATCTTCCACGTATTTTTATATTTTTTCACGTTTTTTTTTCGATTTCGATTCGTGGAAACTTTTTTTTCTTAAATCGACAAAAAATACGTGAAAAAAATATAAAAATACGTGAAGAATATCGAAAAAGTTGTTTTGAAAAATAAATCTCGCAAACGCGCTCCATTGCCATTTTACTTCAAATTCGACACATTTCTGCTCTGCTACGTTTCTGTTTTCACGCGTTTCCATTTTGTTACGTTTCTGATTTATTATGCCGCGTCCAAAGTCAAAAAAATCCTGAAATCACGTTTTTTCTGCAGTCCAAAGTTGCAAAAAAAATCCCAGAAATAACAGGTGTTTACCACTGAATTTTCGCGTGTTTTTTATTTACAACTTTCACGCCGAAAAATTCAGTGGTAAACACCTGTTATTTCTGGGATTTTTTTTGCAACTTTGGACTGCAGAAAAAACGTGATTTCAGGATTTTTTTGACTTTGGACGCGGCATTACATTTCTATTTCGTGGGTTTCTATTTTCACGCAATTCCCAAAACGTGACATTTCAATTTCGTCGAATTTCCAATCCGAAAGAGCCCCACATTCCAGGATAAAAGGTATGTACAATACAAATCACGATAGAGTAATAGGAAAGATGCGAGGACGGCAAACACTTACATTCGAAAGCTGCACATCGGCATCAGAAGACGTCGTCGAGACGACGCTACCGTTGGAGAGCGAATTGCCGACGGAACGAGCAGAAGAATGATGCTGTGGGGACGAGCATCCAGACGAAACAGTCGACGCGGTGATTTTGAGGTGCTGAAGACAAAAACAAAAAACATGCATTTTTAGGTTTTGAAAAGGGAAAATTAGATGGACTACTGCAAAAATCACAATTTCTACAGTAATCCAGTGATTGTTTTTTTTGCAAACCAGCAGTTCATTTCCAATATGGTTGAAATAGGCTCCCCACGGCGACAAAACGCTCGGTTGTTTCGGCTTCGTATCGTTCCACCAATCGTGGAACATCATCGGGCTGTTTTGAAACATTGTTATTTCAAAATTTTCGCGTGCTTTCGCGTGCGCGACTCCAGGTGCCAGAAGAAATGACGGCGCGACAGCTGTATGTATCTACTATTGCAAACAGTAACAAATGCAAACGGTACGGATGAGTGAGCGATTGATTGCATTGAGAGGGAAAAAAACAAGAAGGGAGCAAAAGGGTGTGGTTATTAGGGAGAAAGGACCGTAAGGTACATACCTAGTCGCGCTTTAGAGAGAAAGAGAGAGAGAGAGAGAGAGAGAGAGAGAGAGAGAGAGAAGAAAAGAGAACTTGATATAACAGATGATATGATCATCCGTTTCTTCTTTGTGAGGGCGCATGCTGCGAATTGAGAAGGAGGATCCAACTTGGACTGGCCTACCAATGCTGTCAACTGCTGACCTTTTAAATTTCTTTTACGACCAATCATTCACGGCGTTTTTATGAATGTTAGCACCTAACCGCAGACGAGAACGCAAGATTCCTCGTCACTCACAGACACCAAATGTTGATCATTCAGATTATCAGTGTGCCAAAGGTAGCTGGCAAAACACATTGTGACGAGGCAAGACCCAAGATCTCTAGCTTCTTCTTTTTCTTTGCAAAAGCCTTAACGAACCAATTAGCCGATTATTACAAGTGCTTGTGTAATTACACCAATGCGATCTGGCCGGCCGGATGGATTCATTGCAGATTCCAATCTATCCGTTCGGAACGATTCAATGAGGGACGTTAACAAAAGAGGATGAAAAAATGAGAAGAAGAAGCAATCGAACAAGAATGTTAGGTCAAGTCTTCCTACACGTAATGAAGCGTAAAACTTTATGCAAAACAAATACTATGTGGTTGGCCAACAAATGAAGGTCGCCGAGGGCAGGGGTGGGACAAAAAAAAGACCCAAAAATTGATTTTAAAAAGACGTATTTCTGCCAGTTAACTAGAAATTTTTAGAGTTTTCGTTAATAATTAGTGTCAATTCAGAGCATATACCGATTAACTAATGGGGTTATTATCGAAACCAGCGAAAAAAAGCAAAAAATAGAAAAAACCAGCAAACAATTCAGCGAAAATTCGGAGAATACTCCGACCGGTCTGAAACTTTGAGAGTTCATTAAAAAAATACTCTCGGACGTTCCCTGAAAATTTCAAACCGAAATATTGATTTTGATTTTGGAAAATTATCAAAATCGATATTTTGGCCTGAAATTTTCAGTGAATGACCGGAAGTATTTTTTAAATGATCTCTCAAAGTTTCAGACCGATCGGAGCATTCTCCGAATTTTCGCTGAATTTTTTGCTAGTTTTTTCTATTTTTTGCTTTTTTTGCTGGATTCGAGAATAACCCCATAAGTAAGTTTTTGTCCAAAACCTGAATTTTTCCCCATCCGCGGCTCTACAAAAATGTTTTTTAAACGTTAACTGGTAGAAATACGCCTTTTTTGGCTTTGGGACGCTTCGAAACTTTAGTGCATTTTTAGCGGTAAACTTTGGACAAGTGCGAACATGGCGACGAAAAATATCACTAGTTTTGAAACGTCTTATTTCGAAACGTCCCAGAGCCATTTTCTGAAGACAAAAACTTTTTTTTTGACAATTTTTTGAGGACAAACAATTTTACCCTGGCCGCCAGGGGTATTAGTAGGCGAAGAATAGGTCAAAATTGAATTTTAGCAGAAAATCGTAAACTTTCAACGACTGGTTTTCCTTCCGTAATATTATATGGAATCAAAATCAGAAGGAAATGAGATGGTGGTAGTAGAGCACTCTAGTCCAGAAACTGGAAAAACTAGATGTGAGCGGTGAAAGTGTGAACACAAACATGGAAAAGTGAAAAAAAAGGTGTTCAGAAATCAGATTAGGCTGGCTGCTTTCCCTATTCTTCCTGGCGCCCGCTGACCGGTCTTGCAATGTTGCATTGGCGCGCCAGGGGGTCGTCGTGTGTCGAATGGCAATCATATCACCGAATAGGCGAGGGAGAAGGAGAGGTACGACTTTCCCTCTGCCCCCCGACGAGAAGAAAGAGAATGAATGCGGCAGTGGCGGCGAATGTATTCACTTTCACAACTACGACGTGAAGCTTCTCTCTCTCTCCCTCTCTGTGATTCTGTGTCTATTGAAGGCTGAATACATACAGAATACAGCACGATGCATGCAAATACACATACACTATCAATTGACTTGTTTCTTTTTATTTGAGTGATGGCTAAACGGCAGCTTTTTGACTGACGTCCCATTCGTCTAAATCGCACCATAATTCGCCACTGACTGGTATTAGGCGACACCGTCGTCGTCCCGTTGTTACGCCACTTTTCAAGAAGGTATGGCGGAATCAAAGTGGGATGAAAAGATCAGTGGAAAGAAAAGCAGAACACGTTAAAGATGGAAAATACAAGGGAGCTGGGATGTTTCGAAACCTGCCACTTCGAAACTGGGACGTTTCGAAACTTTAGTGCGTTTTTAGCGGAAATGGCCTATTCACAAAACCGGAAAAAAAAATTGGGGGAACAATCGGAGAATGCTCCGATTGACCTGACATTTTGGGAAATATTGGAAAAAATCTCCTGTACATGCTCAAAAAATTTTGGACCAAAATATCGATTTTAAAAATTTTCAGAAAAAATCGATATTTTGGTTCAAAATTTATTGAGCGTGTATTGTCGGCCCGCCAAAATGGTCAAACGCGCTCCGCTGAACTCAATACTACGTGGATTTTATTTTGGTTTCCAAATTATTTTATTTCACGTGTAAATTCAACGTGAAATAAAATAATTTGGAAACCAAAATGAAATCCACGTAGTATTGCGTTCAGCGGAGCGCATTTGACCGACGTGGCGGGCCGATAATACAGAAGAATTTTTTCCAATATTTCCCAAAATTTCAGGTCAATCGGAGCATTATCCGATTTTTCCCGTAATTTTTTCCGTTGTTTTCTTTTTTCCGGTTTTGTGAATAGGTCCATAAATTTTCGGTAAAATTCGAAAACTTTTTTATCTTTGGCCAATTGTGTGAACCAGTTCTGCACTGAATTCAGGATTATAGATTCCGTATTCCGTATTTATATACTCATTCCGGGCAACACTGGTGCGAACACGGCAGAGAAAAATAGCACTAAAACTTCGAAACGTTTCGAAACGTCCCAGAGCCAATACAAGCACTAGGTCTATTCAAAACAGTTTTTGACGAGCGGAAGGTCAGATTTCGAAATGGCGACTATTTTGGAAACGAAACGAAACGGATGAAGGATGTCCAGGTGATGGAAACGAAACGACAGTATTTAGCATCATCAGTAAAGAGATATATATGAATTTCGAGTTGACCTTGAGATTTCGACAACTTGTCCTACTAATTCACAAATCGCTTGTGGGAAAGCGGTAAATGAACGACAGAGTGTGAAGAAGGGCGAAAGTTTCAATGGAATCGAGTGTTCCATTGACGTTTGATCACTTCCGGAATCCGGAATAAAGATACGTGTATTGCAAGCAGAAGAAGAAGAAGAAGGAGCACACAAAATAGCCAAATAATTGTATAAATAAAAAGTGACACTTCTAGCCTGGCGACGAAAAGATGATACATGTGTAAAGATCAAAACAGTGAAAATGCAACGAACGGCAGCAGTTTGTTTCTGCAGAAAATGGCAAAAGCCTATTTGAATCTTGCCATTCCATTCTTTCTTCTCCACCCCCTCCTGCTGTGCGAAAGATATGCCATTTTTAAACCAGTCACTCGCTATTCAAAATATTCTCTCGTCATCACCCAACGTCGAAAAGTGACTGATAAAAAACAGCCAAACTATGGCCATTGATTAATTGGCTTGTCGTCAATGTCTTGTACCTCTTCGAAATCTCGTTTGTTTCGACTGTAAACCGATATATCTATCGCTCGTTTTTTTTTCGGGTAATGGGGAGACAGTGAGGGCACGGCTTCTTCCTCCTCCTCTTCTTTGTCGCTCTATTCGCGCACTATTATCATCTTGAAACGACGCTAGAAACCATTTGGTGGATTTTGATGGTGTTACACACAAGCAACATTGTCATTCCAGAGAGATAGAGATAATGCCCTTATCACTATCACCCAATCAACCATTGGAGGGAACTGAACTGCTATTGTTTGCCCCATTTAGAAGCCAGAAAACATAACATGCAACCTTGTGTAAAGATGGTAAAAAAAAAACGACACATACCGATGGCTTTGGTGGTACTTTCGGGGGAACTCTTGCTCCTGGCACCGGTGCTCCATTCGAGGTTGTTGGTGTGGCAGACGCTGATACAGTGTTCTTGTTTCTCTGCGGAAGAACTGGCGGTTGTGCTGGATACGGAGATCGTGGATGGAGCTTCGGAGCATCTGCGGCAAATGATTTCAGTTGTGGAGCACTCTCGCTGTACGGAACAGGAGCTGGCGATGGCACATTGTTACGCTCCGAAATTGACAAGGAAGCATCAGTTGACGACGTGGAAAGATGACTGTTTCCATTTGTCAATGGACGAGCAGAAGATGACGTTGTTACAGATGGAGATGGAGATGGCGAAGCGGCGGATCCTAGAAACACACCGTTTAAAAAAATGTTTATAAAAAAATTAGAAAATAACCATTACTGCATCGCAACTTCCTGAGATGCTCCGTGACTTGTCCGGTCAACTGCACATCCACATCATCGTCGTCGCTATTCGTGAACACACTATTCGTCGTCATGAACTTTGTCTTTTCATTCTCTTTCATCGATTGTGCATAGAATTTGAGTGCCGTCACCACCGCATTCGGATTCGATTTCTGATCGGCAAGACTGAAACAGCTTGGAAAATTCGTAAAATGGCGACTCAGAAGAATAAAAATTACCTAATGTCACGAAGGAGAATATCCATCCAAGGCTGTGGCAATCCACTGAATTTTTGACCATCGTAGCCGACATGTACCCTGGAAAAAAAGAGGTGTATGCGTAATTATATGAACGATCCCTTTTAGGTACGTCTTCATTACAGGGTCCCTTCAATTCGAGGATGTGCCTTCTATTTTCTAATGGGGTTATAAAATTAACGAATTTTTTTAAATGAAACTTTTTAAAATCGATATTTTGATCTGACATTTTGTGGGAATATCCGGGAGTATTTTTGTCATTATTTCCCAGTTTCAGGTCAATCGGATAATTTTTCGCCGGTTATATGGACCTATAGGAAAAAAACAAAAAATAACATTTTTGTTTTGTTTTTTTTTTCTCCTACGAATAGGTCCAATAGCTATTTTTTGCTATTTCATGAATAACCCCATAACTCAAAAAAAAGACATGCTAAAAAGCAATAAGCTCAACAACAAAGTGTGCCTTTAAAGATTGGTAAAAAATTATCGGTTTTCCTTGCACATCATCAATTTTTTGTTTCACTTTTGGAAGAATACGGGTTCGCCTCAATTTAATTTTCAGAATGAACCTAGAATTGTGCCTCTACATATTCTGATACAGTTTTTACGGAGATTATTTATTCACTGTTTACAAAGTATTAAACTAGATTAAAAAAAAAAAGAAATTCGCCCTATTGAGTTTTCACCACGAAAAAAAAAATTTAAAACCCATTAAACTAACCGATGAACAGTGTTGTATGGCTGGCTGATATCCATTGCAGACGAGGACGGCTTCATTTCATCTTCCTTTTCTTTTTCACTAGGCGAAAAGATTCTACCAATGAAATTGCGTATTCGTACCTGAAAAGCAAACAAATATAGATCTTAAAAAATATAAAAAATAAAAAAGACCGTACTTTGGAGCTCTTGGCAGTTGACATGGTTAATTATCTAGACGTCGTGCGTGCGGACGACGATAGCTGTCTGACCCGAGGTTAAAAGTAAATCTGAAATGAATCAATCAAAACATTAGGCGAGCTGTAAACTTTTAACAATTGAAGAAAAAAAAAGACGGACGAGGAAGGCAGGTCACAAGTAAGAAAAGTGATAGCGAAAGAGTGTTGATTGTGGAGAGACGCAGACGGAAAGACACCCGCCAGGTGAGTCATAGTGTCCTAGAGGGCTCCCGCACAACAAACATCTTGATTGAATCATACTAATACAAGAATAGGTGCAAACGAAATGAAAAAAGCGAGTTCCTGTTGCGAGAGGTTTCACTATGAACAATGTTGGGGGTGGAAGTGGGCTGAATTGTAGGCTAAAGTGCAGCCGACCACTATTTGACCCTAAACGTGCACTGTACACTGTGCACATGCGCTCAGTTTTTCACTTTAAAGTTGTCTTCCGTTTGAAATAGTGAAGTGAACTCAAATTTATTTAGGAAAAGTACAACAAGATTGCAAATACTATATTTAACTTTTATGGGGTTATTCTCGGAACCAGAAAAAAACCAGCAAAAAATAGAAACAACCAGCAAAAAATTCAGCGAAAAATCGGAGAATGCTCCGATCGGCCTGAAACTTTGAGAGATCATTTAAAAAAATACTCTCGGACGTTCCCTGAAAATTTCAAACCGAAATAATGATTTTAAAAAATATCGAGTTTTATTTCTGAAATTTTTCAAAATCTATATTTTGGTCTGAAATTTTCAGGGAATGACCGGAAGTATTTTTTAAATGATTTCCCAAAGTTTCAGGTCGATCGGAGCATTCTCCGAGTTTTCGCTGAATTCTTTGCTTTTTTTACTGGTTCCGAGAATAACCCCATTACGAAATAGCAAAAAATTGCGAAAACTCGGAAAATTCTCCGGTAGTCCTGAAATTTTGGGAATTAAAGGTAAAAATATCCTGGATATGGCCAGAAAATGTTGGACCTGAATATCCATGAGTTCCCAAACTTTCAGGTCAATAGGAGCATTTTCAAAGTTTTTTCCCCGTTTCGCGAATAAGCCCATAAGAATTTGATAATAAATTGAAATTAGACATTGAGCATTGCACACACACAGACACTAATTCTTGCAATGACAAGAATTGTGTAAAATTTGAAATGCACTATTTAGCTTTGCGATTATGCCGTTTTTTTCCGCAGAATATATTAAATTTATTGGGAGAACAAAAAAAATAGTATTTGCGTACTTTTGATAATGAATTTTTTTAATGGTATATGCACCGTCGTGGCGGGCTCTCGGACGTTTCAAAAGTTTTTCTGCATTTTGTCGTCACGGTGTTTTCACACATTCATTTTTAAAAGCTTTTTAAGGAGAATTCCATAAAAACCTTTCAAAAAAAAATGATTGCGTGCAAACAATGAGACGAAAAAATACAGAAAAGCTTTCGAAACGCACGAGAGCCTCATAGGGGGAACCGTATGCGTATCCTTTGACGAGTTATCTCAAATCGAGGAATACGTAATAAAAAATCGTGCGGCAGTTGCAAAAAGAGCAACGTTTTATTTCATGGGGGAAAAAGAAACTCCAGTTTTTCACATGAACCTGACAGTATCAAACACAAAAGTAACGACTTATTGCAAAGATAAAAAGAAAAGAATCATCGCGGACGATACAAATATTTGCGCTCGCCACCATTTGCCACTTTTTTATAAAGCTGCGATTAAAAAACCTATGAAAAATATATAATGATCGGACCAAACCTCAAGAGGTGTTCGTTCACCTAATAGCTAACCACCTAGGTATGAAAATCACCGGAAAGAAATAAGTATATACCTCTAGACAAGGAAAGGAGTAAAAAGGCAAAAAGTCAAAAGAACGTGAAATTTGCACCGAGCCGGGCACCAAAAAAGGAGTGGGTAAATAAGAGAAACGCCCATCTAACATTCCCATTTTTCTTCCATTCCATTCCCAACTGACATTCAATATTGAGTGCAGAAAGAAGTAGCGAGTGGTGAAAAATCCACCACAACCGCTTTGCATTTATTATGATTTTCGACTGCGGTCGGTCGGTGTCTTTTTCGCTTTTTTTTGTGTCATTTTCTTCGTTGAGCACAACCGACTGAAAGGTGGAAGAAATGAGAATGAGAATGAAACGAAACGTAAAGCAAAGAGTGGAATGGAGGACCGACAGATTGAAAGCAGGCTGAAGGACCAACGACGCATAGACGAGACGAATTAAGGCCATAATTCAAGAGGTTTAGGGAGAAGGGGCTTCCCGTCCATGCAGTTTATGCGCCGTTCGCCCTCACATTGCTCATTTCGGATAGAAATTCCTGCCGATTGCAACAATGATAATGCAATTTTGAAAATGCAAATGCGTACGAGCAAGTCCATAGGGAGAATAGTGTTCGGGCGAGGAGAGAGTGAGATAAATAAAATGAAATAAAAAATTTACGATGTTTTCATAGCAAAAGAGATGTCAGAATTTGACCATAAAATTTCATCGTCCGAGAGAAAATTTTCCTGAAAACTGGAAAAAGATTCGGAACGGCAAGAAATGAAAAATAAATGTAACATTGGTGTTTGCGGGCATCCGATGTTGCCATTGGCCGCATTAATTTGTTTCACTTTTGAGTTTAATTTTGAAAAACAATGAATAGGGAGACAAAAATTGCAAGAAACACGAACATTTTTGGGGAAAATGGAATTTTTTAAGTCACGTTCGTCGGCTTTATACTCAACTTGGTCTTCAAAATTTTGTTATGGGGTTATTCATTTCATCTATTTTGCATTTTTTTTTGACAAATTTTCCTTATTCATTTCATGCAGAAAACTGCATTTCGTCGAACTGCAAAATGCACGCTTTGTCATTTTCTGCACAAAATGAATAACACCCACTGGGGCATGAGGAGGGAGTGAGTAAACGCGCCCGAACGCACACACGCAACGCATTCAAATGAGGCCCGAAAAATAAAAAAGGGCGCGAAAAATATCGCATTATCGGAGTGAAAAACCAATGCGCGCGAAATAATTTTTGAATAGAGTTTCGTAATTTTCACGATTTTTCTTTCGTTTTTCTCTCCGATAATGTGAAATTATTCGCGCGCCTTTTTTATTTTTGGGCCTCATTCACGGCGTGTTAGAATCTACGTAACAGTGAATGCGCCCTGTCGCATTTATCTGCGTCTCCAAAGTGACATCCTGACAAGTTTAGCTAAGTGCGTGTGAAATGAGAGACGCAGATACTTGAGAGAGATGACCTTCGAAATTTCATTTCCAAAAATATATTTAAAAACGTAGAGTCCAGCACGCCGTGCTCATTTTGATGCGTTGCGTGTGTGCGTCCGGGCGCGTTTACTAACTCAATCCTCATACCCCAAGTGAACACCACCAGTTTCTTTGCATTTTTCGTGACAAAACGTGCATTTTGCAGTTCGACGAAATTCAGTTTTCTGCCGCAGAAAATTTCGTTTTCTGCATTAAATGAATAAGAAAAATTTTACAAAAATTGAAACTGCATGAAATAAATAACCCCATTATGCCGCGTCCAAAGTTCAAAAAATTCCTGAAATCAGGAGTTTTTTGCAATCCAAAGTTCCACAAAAAATCTCAGAAAAAACAGGTGGTGACAGTTGAAACCGGTGTTACCGTAGTTTCTTCGATGCGAGACCTTCTATGTTTAAACTTTAATTTTCCCACAATTGCTCAATTTTCTTTTTTTTGCGGGAAAATTCAAGTTCAAACACAGAATGTCTCGCAGCGAAGGAACTACGGTAACGTCGGTTTCAACCTGTTATTTCTAGGATTTTTTGTGGAACTTTGGACTGCAAAAAACTCCTGATTTCAGGAATTTTTTGAACTTTGGACGCGGCATTACAAACAACAAGCAAACAAATGTTTCGAAACTTGTTATTTTGAAATTGTACGTTTCGAAACTTGTTGGCTTTTTCGCGCAGCGGTATTCGCCAAGTGGCACCAAAACACACGCGCATTTGCTTTTTATTTTTCGTTTTTATCGATTTATTGGCTCTGGGACGTTTCGAAACCTACCATTTCGAAACTTGTGTGCATTTTTGCAGCATACTATTATGTATTCACGAACGAGGTTTGCAAACGACGCTCCGATGTTCCGCAGTTTATCACTGCGGTCTCGCAGCAAATACTGCGGAACAGTGGAAAAATTGCGGAACATCGGAGCGTCGTTTGCAAACCTCGTTCGTGAAAACATAATAGTGGATATAAATTCTTTAAAAAAAAATAAAAACCAAATTCGTTGTGTTTTCGTGTCAATTGGCGCAAAACGCAACGCAAAAAATGCAAAAAAAAACGTTTCTAAACGTCCAAGTTTCAAAATGGTAGGTATTGAAACGTCCCAGAGTCGATTTCTTATTATTTTTTGGTAATTGGAACACTAGCATGCCGCAATAATGCACAAAAGTTTCGAAAAGTCAGGTTACGAAACGTCTCGACATTCTAGGAATTTTTGCGAACTAGTTTGGTCCCAAACATGTTCCAGAATGCTTGTGAGCATCGGGGCGATTAGTCAAACACGAGGGGACAAAAAACAAAAAAGGAAAGCACAAAAACAACCTTGCCGACTGAAAATTGGCAGGGGGAGGGCCACGGTGGTCCGCATCGACATTTACTTTTACTTCCTGCCCACTCGGAAATGCGACAAATAAACATGAATAGTCAGAAATGAAAAATAATGAGAAAACTAGAAGCAAAAAAGGGGAGAAGTTTCAAATTGAGCGCTCAGAAGACTGAAGACGTCTAATCCCAGAATGAGAAAGAAAGTAAGAAGAAGAAGAAGAAGAAAGACAAAGAAAAGAAAGACAACTTGTTTCTGACGAGCCATCAGCGGGCCCTTCGCAAAAACCATAAAAACCGCGCTGACCAGCTGAATGTTTTTCCCCCAATTTTTTTTTTCGGTCTACTCGTTGCCCGCCTGGTCGTCGCCACCCGATTCGAAGCGTAAAAAAGCAGAGGGGCATAGAAGAGCCCTGTCCCTCCTGTAAATTCAATGAAACTGGTAGGAAAAAGGCAAAAAAAAAAGAGGATGAGCGCGAGACGGCAATCACGTCGAAACAACACTTGTCGGCCCTCATTGACTGCGAGACAAGACCGAGAGAGAGAGAGGAGAGAGACGGCGCCACGATAAGCAACTCTCGCGACTGTATCGATCGGGCTGAAGATGGAAAATAGGAAAACTAAGAAGACGTACACACCGCATTCTTCATAATACTAAAGATTGACCACAGTGAGTCATTGGCCGAAAGAGAAACGAAAGAAGGAAGAGTTGTGAAATTCAGAACGCCTTCTTCTTCTTCGTCTTATAGTGACGAGCGAAGAGCCTCTCTTTTCTTTTTATAAATGGTTGAGCGAAGATCGGGAGAAGGAGATAAATAACTGCGGGTTGCAGCGAACGAAACGATTGTTCGAATGAATCAAGGACAAAAACACTTAATCTTGCGGAAAAAAGGTGCGAAGGAAACCACCCCCAGTCGTCCTTTACAAGTGACAAATGAGAAAGAACGCGGCTGGAGAAAATCGAGCATTCATTAGTTACTACGAGATTCACAAAAGCTAGCTTCATTTCACTTTTGACTATTACTCTCCTCAAATGGCCTGGCTGACTGGCTGCATGTTGACCGGAACGAACCGAGCCAAACGCACTTATCCGACAGCTGCGACCACTCAAACAAGGAATTCCATGCGAGACGAATGGTTTCATCGCCTAGCACTAGCCCCAGATGTGAACAAACTCGACGAAGAAGAAGTAAAGCGCGATAACAATCTCGAATATTTTCTTATCACTGACAATAAGAATGGAAAAGGAATGTAGATGCAAATGCGGTTGGCTCTCTCTCTCTCTCTCTTCCGCATCAAATGGAATGGAAACACCCAGCCCAGACGAGAGTAACGAAAATAAAATAAAATTTCGATTGCGAAATACGGATTTTGTGCGTTTTAGTTATTAGGGATGAATGAAAAAAAAGTGAAGGGTATGTTTAGTTATTCGGGGATGCAAATTTTTAATTTTTTTGTAAACGGTCAAGGAAATTTCGTAGCGGATATGACGGATATAGGCAGCCACATGGCTTTTAGCTGTTAAGAATGGCTTTTAGCCTTAAATCTAATGCTGCGTCCAAAGTTTAAAAAATTTCGTGGAATCACGTTTTTCTGCAGTCCAAAGTTGCACAAAAAATCCCGGAAATAACAGGTGTTTAGCACTATATTTTCGTGTGTTTTGTATTTACAACTTTCACGCCAAAATTTTCAGTGGTAAACACTTGTTATTTCTGGGATTTTTGTGCAACTTTGGACTGTAGAAAAAATGAGGTTCCAGGATTTTTTTTTGTAACTTTGGACGCGGCATAAGGCAGATAGCGACTACTGACGCAAAGCTTGCACCTAAACGGTACAAGTTCTGAGGGGATTTAGCGCGAGTTCGACGGGAATGGACTCACAAGCTTTAGCTGTCAAAAA
The DNA here is from genome assembly GCA_963572235.1 of Caenorhabditis japonica. Classification (NCBI taxonomy): domain Eukaryota; kingdom Metazoa; phylum Nematoda; class Chromadorea; order Rhabditida; family Rhabditidae; genus Caenorhabditis; species Caenorhabditis japonica. Next base: position 14,738,232 of record OY754343.1, on the reverse strand, counting down.
CGGCTAATAGCCGCCGAATCCGGAGCATGTGCCACAAGCCTGTTGCACGCGCCCGAAATCGATGGCTAATATCCAAAAATTTGGTAGAAATAATTGTTTAAAATTGTCGACCCGCCACGACTGCCAAACGCGCCCCGCTGGACCTGGCACTTTGTGATTTTCATTTTGGTTACTAAAATATTTCATTTCACGTAGAATTTATTCGTGAAATGAAATAATTTGGAAACCAAAATGAAAATCGCATAGCGCTGAGTTCAGCGAAGCGCGTTTGAGTCGAGAAATAACTAGAAACTGCTTGAAAACTTTACGATGGGATTTAAAGAAATAACCATCAGAAACGAAGAACAGATCGACTTAACAACTACGCAAGTAATATACGGTAAATAGACCCATTTCCGACGAAGATAAACTGTGCAAGCACTATTTCAAAACTTTTGCTCCACAATTAAACGACAAAGTGGTAAAATCAAACAAACATGGTTTGAAAACAAAAAATAGTCTCAAGCACTAAAGAATGGGGGAGGATGTGCATTCTCTCTTTTCTAACGAAAATAAAGAAGAAAGATCAGTGGAAGGATTTTAAAGAGGGTAATTGGCGAGGAGGGGATGGCCGTGAAGAGACGACAGAGAGGCCTTTTTCCCCCGTCCAAGCCCGTCTTGCGATGACCAATGCAATTGAAATGTGCTGCTGGCTGTATGTATGTGTTGTTGGAGCGTCACAGAGGTCCAGAAGACAAGAGTGGTGCAAATGGGCGAGACGCAGAGAGAAATGAACGGAACGAATCGAAGGAAGGACGGACGGACAAGGGGGTCCACGAATTCTATGATAATGCCGACGGCTGGTGTGCCAAATGTCACACTAATTGCGATCGCGACAGATTATATTTCATCGGAAGAAAGAAGGAAGAAAGAAAGAAAGTGAGACCGACCGGGCGAGGACCTCGTAAATAAATGTGCACAAAAAACCGAGATTTGAAATTTAAATATACAATTAAAATAAAATAAATATTTTTGCCATTCAAGACTGCATTTTAATTATATATTTAAAATGGGGTCACGATTAAATAACAAAAATGAGATATCGAGCGAAAAATCAATAAAAAAAATTAAGAAAAATTAAACTTTTGGCGGCAAACTCGTTTTCAAACCGAACAAAAAACTAAATCGGTGTTGGCACAACTTACACCTAATCTGACGCCAAATTACACACTTTTGAAAACTTTCACGCGGAAGTTCAAAAAAATTCACCAAAAACATTAAATTTGCAAAAGCTGTCACTTTACGAATGCTTGCAAACAGTTCGGAATATGCGTGTAACACGCAAAAGAGAAAAGGAAGAGTACTCGAGAGGAGAGATTGCGGAAGAGGGAGACGCAGACATGCACAGAGTGAGGTGAAGAGAAAGAGGAATCGAAGCGGCGCGGCACGGATGGGCGCAAATATCGTAACCGGCTGGTGTCGGATCGCCCCGCTTCTTTTTTTCTCTTTCGTTGCAAAAGAAGAACATCGCCTTCGTTCACTTATGAATTCTTTCTCCATTTCTCACCACTTTCATCGCATTTTATAGTTTATAAAGTGCAAAGATGTCGACCAAATGTCGGAGCAATAAAATTTAGATCGATGGGAAGAAGAGGCACTTGTGCATTTCGCATACCAAAAGATAAACGATCGAAGTCGCGAGAAGAAATAACAGGGCCCGGAAACAAGCTTTGGAGCATGAAAAGTCATACTGTAACCTTTTTAAAGGCGCATAACAAGAAATAATTACTTATTTTCCTTCTTCTCAATAAATAAATACTATTGTTTTAAAAAAGTTGTCACCTCCAAAAACGCGTGAACTTCAAAATTAAGCTCCGCCTCTTCACGCGAATTTTTACATTTTTAAGTTTTTACGAACAAAAAGTGAAGGAAAATAAAAATTTCATGAAACTCGCGTGAAGAGGCGGAGCTTAATTTTAAAGTTCACGCGGCTTCGGAGGTGACAACTTTTTTAAAACGATATACTCGGTATAAAACGCTGATAACTCGCTCTAATCGAACAAAGAATTTCGCATGCATTTGGAGTGAGGTTTAGAGAAATCAGAGCAAAACATCGGCCACGGCTCTCTCAATTTTCTGCACTCTCTCGTCGCAAACGCGGCCGCGTCCATCACTGTGCGAAGGGAGCGCGTTTGCAGCGCTCCGTACTGAGAATAATAAATAGTTTTTGCACCAAGTCACATTTTCAGGTTTTCTGAGACATGTATTTTTTAGATTATGTTCACGCAATAACTTTTCGGGAATTCGTACAAGTAGTAAAGTTATGAACAATCAAGTTTCGCCGAAATTCGTTAAAAAACGGAATACTGTAAAAACTTTAAAGGCGCATAACGAAAAATGAAGAAACTGTATCGCATGGAGGACCTAAAATTATTTATACTATTTTTAAACAATTTTTCTTTCTTTCCATTTTTAAAAATTTTTCCCCAACATATTGCTTAATTTTTGCCTATTATTGTGAAAACAAAAAATGGCACCGCGGTGTTTGCGTACTTTTTAAATTCAAACGGCAATGAGAGAAATAGCATGGCAAATGAAGAGATTTGTTCCAAATTTTGTTTGTATTTTAAAAGTACGCAAACACCGCGTACTTTTTTGTTTTCACAGTAATCGCTTGCAATTTTTTGGGAAAAATTGTTCTGCTGAACAAAAAAGCACTAAAAATTATACTGGGATCTCAGGCAACTTATTTCTTACTTGTTTTTTTTCTTCTATTTTTTTTTCTTATTTTCTTAATAGGAAATCTCTCTGAATAGGAAATTTTGGAACTTATCCAGAAAATTCAGATCTTGTTAGGAAATACACTCTTATATAGAAATTTACGAACTATAAAGGGATCTTGACAGACTCGAAAATTCTTGGAATCTGTACAGAAATTTTTGGAATCTGTACAGCGATGCGTATATTGGCAGAATATTTTGGGATTTGAGCAGAAATTTTTGGAATTTGAAGAGGTCGCCAAATATCTATAAATTACTAGTTTATAGTTCCAAATTTTCCTATTATAGCAAGAAATGAGTTGCCTGAGATGGTCTCGCATGCGGTCGGTCTCCTTTCCTTCTCCCTCATAAAAAAGTGTTTAAAAATTTCAAGCCTCTGGATTATATAATCTCTATGACTACGGCATGTCATGTAGCCTATTTGGCATCCGGCAAGAGGTTTCAGAAAATCCGGATCCGACATCTCTACGATCTACGCGCTAGCAACGCTGCGCCGTGATGACGATCCTTATCTGATCTCTTCGACAAAGAAAACGACCATTTTGCACTTGAACTTCTGCCAGAAAATGTCGCCCAATTCGTCTGAAAAGGCGGCAATTTTAAGAATCATCAACTCGATCGATGCTCAAGATGACGACTATTGTGATCATGAATTCAATGTGTACAGATGGTTAGTGGCCTATGGAAATGATGAGAACGAGGCGGCAAAGGTGATTTTATTTTGAGATAGAAATAATTTCATTAAAAGTTAAAGTTCAGGCTTTGAAACGGCATCTAAATATTCGAAAGACTATTGGACTGGATTCGTATGTGGAAAAAGAAGAGTTTGAGCAAGAAGATCTCGCGAAATACGTTCCTATTGACATTTTCGGAGAGAATCATCCAGATGACAATAAGATTTTCATGTTCGAGCGAACCGGAAGGATTGACATTAGCGGACTAGTGGATAATGTTTTGGTGAGAAACAATCACTTGTCACTCCAATATTTCTAATCCGTTCCGTCTCTGACAGATGCACAAATTCATGCAAATCAAGCTGAAGATGATGGAAAGTGTCCATCAAAAAGTGGTGGCGGCTGAGAGAAAAACTGGCAGACAAAGCGGCGGACTCTTCGTAATGGACCTGGAGGGTCTTTCGTTCAGTCCGAAGCTCCTTTCAGTGCTCACTGGACCGTACCGAATTATGTGGGGCACACTATTCGACCACTATCCCCAACTGCTTCAGAAGATTGTCATTGTGAACGCTCCTTCGTTTGTCAATGTGCTCCATCAAGCATGCTCTCCGTTCCTGCCGAATGATTACAAGGAGAAGATTGTTATCACATCTTCATCCGCTTTAGACGCGATTCCAAAGCATATCGATAAAAGTTTACTTCCTTGTCAGTTGGGAGGAGATCTTAATGTGGAAGTGTCCACCCCATTAGCTCCATTTCCAAAATTGAACAAGAAAGAGGTGAATGAGAATGATAAACCTGACTTGTTGGGGATCAGTGTTCCAGCCGGAAAGTTCACAGTTCAAAAGTTTGAATGGAAAGAAGGCGACGAGATTGAGTTTTATTTGCACAACGAAAGTTCGTTCCACTATTTCCTTTTTCATTCAGAAGATGATACGGTCAGTTTTTTATTAATTTTTTTGAGCAGGGTTCGGATTTTACGTTTACGGATTGTTGAAGCTCCTTAAAATATTTCAGAGCTATTTTTTACTGTTTGGTATTGCGAAAACAAAAACCACAATATTTTTTTCAATAGGAAAAAATTAAGTAAAATTCAATTTTAAAAGGATTCTGGGCCTATGCAGATGAACTTTCCTGCAAACCTACTTTTCAAATTGATTAAAATGCAGCTTCATAGAAATAAAATCACAGGAAAGTGCATCTGCCATGGTGTCCAGGATTTGAAATGTGGGCGGAGTCTAATTTGCTGGCGCGTCAGCAAACTTACATGGCGCACTTTCGGAGCTTGCGCAGTTTGCGACTCTCGAATTTTTTATTGATTTTATCATTTTTCTTTCAGCAAAACCTGTTTTTCTTTGTAAAATGTATTTATTGTATCTTTTAATACCATAAAATTGCCCAAACTTCACTTTTCGTAAAAATTTATCCTGCAAAAACACCAAAAAACTCAAAACGAATATTTCGAAATGGTGGCTGAACCAAATTTGACGTTCTTAGGCTTAAAAAAGTTCTAAATACCTCAGCTATAATTCCGTTGGAGCACATGTGGGAAAAAATTAAGAATTTATGCTTTTTTTCCCGAAAAACATAAAAAATGCATCAAAATTTGAATTTCGCGCGAAAAAATCCAGTGGGGCGCGTTTGCTCGACTCCGCCCACTTTTCAAATCCTGGACACCGTGATCTGCCTAAATAGGTCCAAAATCATTTTAAAATTGAATTTTACTTTCTTTTTTTCTATTGAAAAGGGAATATTTTGGTTTTTTTTTTTGCTCGCTTTTAATGTGGACGGAGCCTAATTTTCTGGCGCGCCAGCAAACTTGCATGGCGCACTTTCGGTGCTTGCGCATTTTTCGACTCTCGCTTTTTTTTTATTGATTCTATTATTTTTCTTTCAGTAAAACCTGTTCTTTGTAAAATGTATGTATTGTATCTTTTAATACTATAAAATTGCCCAAACTTCGATTTTCGTAAAGTATTATCATGCAAAAACACCAAAAAACTCAATTTTTAGCTCCGCAATGCTAAAAACAATCATTCCGAAATGGTGACTGAACCAAATTCGACGTTCTTAGGCTTAAAAAATTTCTAAAGACCTCAGCTATAATTCCGTTGGAGCACATTTGAACGGCGTGCTAGAGACTACGTGTCAGAAAAACATTTTGAGATCAAATTTTCGAGCGCCAATTCTCGCGTCTCTGTGTCTCCATTTTTGCACACTTTTTGCTAGACTTGGCAGAATGCCACTGTTGAGACACAGGCACGTGAAAATAGGCGCGAATTCCTTTACGTAGGGTCTAGCACGCCGTGATTTGGGAAAAATTAAGAATTTACGCTTTTTTTCTCGAAAAACATAGACTCGGCGTACTGTCCTCGTGGTGAACGGTTGACTATATTCTGCTCTCCTACTTATAAAAATGCCATCGGATGGAAAAAGACAGTTTCATGGATCTCCTTCCCAACTTACACCGAATGGAAAACGAAGCAAAACCAACGATGGAAATATTCCAAGTTCATCTGTGAATTCTAAATCGCCTTCTACTATTACTGATTATTTCTTACCTGTCAAAAAATCTATTCCTAACGCCCTAAATGATCAACTGCTGTCAAAAATTCTAATTTCCATGGATACTCTTATTGCTGAAAATAGAAAACTAAAGGATAAAGTCAATTCACTCGAGGCGTCGATTGCTGATCTGAAATCTTCATTTGGAAACAAGAAAACTTTCGCGGAGGTTGTAGCTAAAGGTATATCTCTTCCGGAAAGCCAGGCTTCTATCAAACGTGCCACTATGAACGCCACTATCCACGAATCCCGTAAGTCATCCATAGTTATACGTCAGATCGATAGTCAAACCACTCTTAACAACGACGATTTGGCTCAAAAAATTTCTAGTGAGTGCTGTGTTTCCCATCCAGTGGCGGTTTTTCGGATTACGGACAAGATGGAAGGCCCACCTCTGATAAAGATGAAGTTTCCAACAAAGGAGGATGCGAGTCGTGTTCTTTCAACATTCAACTCTGTCAAAGTGAAAATGCCAGAATTAAAACATTTTGTGATCCGCCCAGACCTCACCAAAGAAGAACTAGCAAAATTCAGGAGCTCGTGGAAGGAGGCCATAAGCAAAAACAACGAAGCGAAAAAACGCTTATTCACTGTGCGAAACCTCGAAGTGGTGAAAATAAATTACAAGAAAGACCAAGAGCCTTACTCATGGGAAGTAAGAGACCAAAAACAAACTATTTAACTATTGGATATGCGAACTGCTTTTCTATAAAAAACAAGATTACTCAGCTTCAATCGTTATCAACTTTGCACTCTTACAATATTATAGCTCTGACGGAAACGAAACTCGACAATAGTTACACGGATGGTCTCTTATCTTTAAATGGTCAATACTCGGTTTTGCGGAAAGACCGCAATAAGCATGGCGGTGGAGTCGCTCTGTTAATTCAATCAAACATCAAATTTATTCCTATTGATATGCCTAAACACCTTACCAACTCGGAAATTATATGCGCGGAAATTATGATCAATGGATGCACATTTTTTGTAGCTGTTGTCTATCATCCAAACCATAACCACAGTACTACTACTCTCCTGGATTCTCTACAATGGTTACTCGACAAAAACAAGGAAACAGTTATTATTGGTGACTTTAATCTTGCCCATATCGACTGGTCTACACTGTCCGCCCTGGATTATATGTGCAATCAATTTCTATCATTTGTTATTCTCAGTACGGAGCGCTGCAAACGCGCTCCCTTCGCACAGTAATGGACGAGGCCACGTTGGCGACGAGAGAGTGCGGAAAATTGAGAGACCGTGGCCGATGTTTTGCTCTGATTTCTCGGCTCCCCGACGATTCGCAACCCGACGCTTCGAAACCGCGTCATTCCGCCACTCACGTAGATTTCAAACCGCGACATTTCGAAACACAGCAGTCCCAAACCGCGACAAAAACTATTTATTTATTCTCAGTACGGAGCGCTGCAAACGCGCTCCCTTCGCACAGTGATGGACGCGGCCGCGTTTGCGACGAGAGAGTGCAGAAAATCAAGAGAGCCGTGGCCGATGTTTTGCTCTGATTTCTCTGAACCTCACACCAAATGCATGTGAAATTTTTTGTTCGTTTGGAGCGAGTTTTCAGCGTTTTATACCGAGTATATAAGTAACGGACTAAAACAACATGTTATGTCTCCTACAAGAGGAAACAATATTCTTGACCTACAGTACTGGCCATAAAGAATGCGACAACTGGTTTTTTGACGATAACTTCTTGGAAATTCAACTTTTTGACCCAAATTTCTTACTGTATCTGTAATGGAACCTCACGAAAACTTGCGTAATTGCGAATTGCATCGTTCTACAAAAAATTTTTTTTTTTTAATTTTTAAAATTTTTTCTCATTTTTGCACTTTTTTCATGTATTTCAGTTTTTTGTATAAAGTTGAATGAAAATTAATTGGGAGTAGTTCTAATTAGTTTTTTATTGTTTTTCAGCCATGGGCAGACCATTTGGGAAGAAACGTTCACTTTGGACGTTCGAAAAAGCATCGTACGTGGACATGAACTAGGAGCGCATCCGAAGATACTCGCAACTCAGTTTGGTTGTTCTTCCAGCCAAATTTACCGTATTTTGAAGAATAACCGTGATGATGTAAGATTTCAATTAGCTTTCTAAACTAATTTCGACTATTCAGGATGGTGTAGTTCATCGTCAATCTCCAGGAAGACCCCGAACCACTTCCAGAGCTATGGATTGAAATATCTTGCGCGCGTGCCGAGCAGATCCTAGACACACATCTACGGATATTCAAGTTTCCGTGACGTCTCCAAATGAGCCGGTGCCATTGAGAAGGACTATTAGAAGACGTCTGCAAGTTGCTGGACTGCACGGACGAAGACCAGTCAAAAAAACCCTCGTTATTCTAAAAAACCGGAAAGTTCGCGTTAAATGGGCTAAACAGCACTTGTCCTGGGGACCTCGAGAGTGGGCTAATCACATCTGGAGCGACGAATCGAAGTTCAATTTGTTCGGTACTGATAGTATTCAATGGATTCGACGTCATATTGGCTCCAGATATGCTCCTCAGTACCAATGTCCGACGGTAAAACATGGAGGTGGATCTGTGATGGTTTGGGGATGCTTCTCCGATACTTCCATGGGTCCATTAAAGAGAATTGTTGGAACCATGGACCGGTATGTGTACGAAGACATCCTGGAGAACACAATGCGACCATGGGCAAGAGCAAATTTGGACCGATCGTGGGTGTTTCAGCAGGATAATGACCCGAAGCATATTTCGGGTCATGTCGCCAATTGGTTTCGACGTCGCTGTGTGGATCTCCTGGAATGCCCAAGTCAGTCTCCGGACTTGAATCCCATCGAACATATGTGGGAGGAGCTAGAACGACGTCTCAAAGAAGTCCGAGCCTCCAATGCCAACCAGAAATTTGCTCAACTCGAAGCTGCTTGGAAGAGTATCCCGATGACGGTGGTTCAGTCGCTCCTGGATTCGATGCCACGTAGATGCCAGGCTGTTATTGATGTCAAAGGATACCCAACTAAGTATTAACTCACTTTTTATAGTTACCTTCCTTTTGTTTTTGACCTTCGGTGATTCTAGAACTTATTTGTATAGATCTCCAAAAATGTGAATTTTCATGAATTTTCGAAAAAATTGAATAAAAAATTAATTTTCAGCAGAATTTTAAAATCAACTTGACAGAAAGGTTTCTGATAGTGCTGAAAAAATCTCACGAAAAATTTAGGTCAAAAAGTTAACATTCCAAGTGGTTACCGTCAAAAAACTAGTTGTCGCATTCTTTATGGCCAGTACTGTATGTCTGTCAAATACTCGCTTGGTGCAGGATGTTGATGTGGCCGACCTCTTCAGTGATCACAATTATATAAATATTACGCTAATATCAGTAATTAATATCAGGAAATGCCGTATTAGAAGAACTGAAGAAATTAAACTCTACAAGAAGGCTGACTATTTATCTATAAACTACTATCTAAGCAATGTGAATTGGTCAATGCTATTGAAAAATCTATCAGTGGATGAGAAGTATAACCGCTTTCTCGAGATATTACGGAATCTTATAAATTATTTTGTTCCGATTAAACAAATAAGAACTGATTGCATCAGACACTCAAAATTAATTCTGAAACTACAGAAACGCAAACTATCTATATGGAGAAAGGATGGAAACTCGGATGAATATAAAGAAATATGTAAAGATTTAAGAAGAGAAATTATGAAAGAAGAAAAGGAACGCCACGAAAGATCCTTAGTCAATGGTTCTTCCAAGGATTTTTTCAAATTCATTAACAGTCGTATGAAAATGTCTACTGAAATTGGAGTCATGAAAACGTCTACTGAAGTCTTTACCGATAATGAACAAAAAGCTGAACTCATTGCTAACAGTTTTTCTGATTTCTCTACAATGGATAATGGAATCATTCCTCTACTGGCCAAACGTACAACAGCTTTCCTAAACGAAGTCAATTTTGAACCATTTTTAGTCGAGCGATTTTTATCAAAGCTTCAACCAAAGTGCAATACTACTCCGGACGGAATCCCATCCATATTTCTCAAAAGGGTTTGCACCTCTGCTGCGTTACCGTTGTCTATCATCTTTCGAGAGTCATTTGGAACTGGGGAAATCCCCTCGGCATGGCTTACTGCAGTCGTGAAGCCTCTTTACAAAAGCGGATGTAAATCTGATCCCAACAACTATCGTCCTATTAGCTTAACATCTTCGGTTTCAAAGGTTATGGAAAAAATAATCAAAAAGGAGCTGGCCGAATATCTGGATTCCCATTCTCTTTTGAGTCATCATCAATTTGGATTCCGATCTAAAATGAACACTGAATCTCAGCTTATTACCTACCAATATGAAATTCTATCAAACGCCGGGAAAAAAGAAGACACTTACAGTGTCTATATCGACATTCGGAAAGCGTTCGACTCAGTAACCACCCCAAAGTTGATTGCAAAGTTAAGCTCCTACGGAATTGGTGGTGCTCTTATCAAATGGCTTTCTTCATTCCTGACTGGACGTACGCAACGAATTAATGTAAATGGATCTTATTCAACGCTGCGAGAGGTCGTATCGGGAGTTCCCCAAGGATCCGTGTTGGGTCCGTTACTATTTTTGCTGTTTATCAACGACATCGGAGATAATATTTCTTCGCACTACCTACTGTATGCTGATGACCTAAAAGTTTATTCGCCGGATGCTCATTCCGTTCAAAAAGATCTTGATGCGTTAAGTTTTTGGTGCAAAAATTGGCAAATGGAGATCTCACCGAGCAAAAGTCAATATATCGTGTTTTCTCACTCTTCAAGAAATTCAAAACCATCAGACGGTAGCTTCAACCTCTCAAATACGTCTGTACCTAAATGTGAACATGTGCGGGACCTTGGTGTCATATTTTCCTATAACCTATCGTTTTCATCGCATATTGGAAAAATACTTCGCAAGGCACATCAGCGGACCAATATTCTTTTCAATATCTTACGACATGGTTCTCTGGAAATTTTTATCAAGTGCTATACTATTTATGTGCGTCCACTGGTCGAATATGGAACTTTGGTTTTCTCACCTGCTTCGAAGGAGATTATTCGGTCTATTGAATCTCTACAAAAATCATTTATCTACCGTTTGCATAAGAAGTTTAACTTGGAGTACACTAGCTATTTCTCCACAATTCAAGAACATGGTCTTGAACCCCTGGAATATCGAAGGCTGATCGCTGATCTCATTTTTCTTTATAAATGGCTGGTCTCGAAGGAGTTGTATTTACCGGATGCAGATTTCGCCTACATACCCGAACTGAGAAGTCTTCGACGACACAAACATTATCTTCGTTCTAACATTAAATTTTCATCCAAAGTAAATGCCCAATTTTTAACAAATCGCTCTATTAAATGTTGGAACTCCCTTTCCCCTTGTATCTTTCCTCTAAAAATATCAACTAGAGCATTTAAATCTAATCTGAAAAATTGTAATTTTGAAAATTTCTTAACTCTCAATTCTAACTGTTTTTAAACTATTTGATTATAACTATTTCCTTACTTTTTTACCCTGTTAATATGTAACTATTTAACCGGTGACTACATTGTGTTAGAGGCAACCGCCCTTCAGTGAATAAATAAATAAATAAACATAAAAAATGCCTCAAAATTGGAATTTCGCGCGAAAAAAATTCAGTTGGCGCGTTTGCTCGGCTCCGCTCACTTTTCAAATCCTGGACATCGTGTTTCCCGAAATTTCACACGGCGTGCTAGACCCTACGTAAACGGATTCGCGCCTTTTTGCATGTGTCTGTGTCTGGACAGTGGCATTCTGCCAAGTCTAGCAAAAAGTGTGCAAAAATGGAGACACAGAGACACGAGAATTGGCGCTCGAAAATTTGATCTCAAAAAAGTTTTCTGAAACGTAGTCCCCAACACACCGTGTTTCAGTGCTACCTCGGGATAGAACTGAAGCGAAATAGAACTCGCTTTGCAATAGAACCGTTCGGTAAAGAACTGTAGCAAAATAAAACTGTAGGGTTTTGGAACTAAATTAGCAATGGAGCGCGATTGCACTGCTTGGCCGTCAAGGCGGGCCGAGAAAAAAAATGATAAGTTTATACAAAAAAACAACAAAACAAACAATTTTTGATGAATAGCTCAAATATAAAAGTATTGAAAAAATCACGCGCATGATAAATTCCAATATTTGAATGAGCAAGCAATGCAATCGCGCTCCATTGCTAATTTAGTTCCAAAACGCTACAGTTTTATTCCGAAACATTTCTATTCCAAAACAGTTTTATTCCGATCAATTCTATTCCGAACGTTTTATTTCGCTTCAGTTCTATTTCGAGGTAGCACCGAAATTTAAGGCCAATTAGAGAATTTTCTGATTTTTGTCTTTTTTTTTCTCATTTTAAAATATATATTTTGAAAATAATTTGCAAAAAAAAACAACAGGAGCATAAAACAAACTTTCTCAAAAACAGTTTTTCTCAAAAACACTGTTAAAGAAAAAAAAACAACTCCTATTTTTCCAGAGAGACATGGAATTATGGCGCGAAATGTCCGTCGGTTGCGAGCGACCGGGCCTTTCTCAAGTTGACACGTGGAAGTATAAGGTTCCAATGGATGGGTAATTCACTTTTTAACACCTTTTCTCCTTTTTTTGAATACTTTCTTGCTATTCCAGGTATTACTTTGTTCGGTACGGAAATCATAACTCTTGGTACTTCTCGACGACTGTAAACACTAATCATTTTATGTACAAAGGGAATGGCGAGAAAATCCAGCTGACACCGATCGAGACGTTTAATTTGTAGATTAAGTATGAAATTACAATTATTGGGGCTATCAAAATTTGCTCTAATTACTGATCTTTCCTGATTTCACATTGCTCAGTTGCACAACACGTTTTTTCTGAAAATTTGTTGATTTTATACCATTTTCTTTAATAAAATTAACTTACCTTGCTCTTTTTCGCTTCCTTTCTGTCCTTCCTCATTTTCCGGTATTTTTACAGGACACGTCGGATAGAGAATCGGATCCAAAAAGTGAACCCAGCTTTCGGGGAGAATCCTGGAAATTTTGGGTTAAAACAATACTTTTTAATGGAACTTTTCATTCCGAATTTTAGCAATTTTGTGGCATTTTTCTGCAGCAAAAATTATTTTCACAGGACTAAAAAATTATGTTTTATTTTAATAAAATGAATAATTGAGCTATTCATAGAAATGTCGAAAAATTCAAATTGGGCAAAGGAAAAATCAATTTGTCCCGACTTTGGCAAATATTTAATGCCAAAAATACTCCAAACTGCTTTTTAAAAAAAATTTATTTATATTGGTCCAGTTTTTAAAGGATGCCCGTGAGTATTTTTGGCACTTTTATTCCAAATTTCAGATCAAAATAACACATTTTCTATAAGAATCTCATAATATAACTGCTAAAAACCAGACTTGCAGCATGACTGAACAAAAAATGGCAAAAAGGAAACAATGCGAAAATAGTCCCATAAAAAGATTTACCTGTAGACGTACGGCATAATGAATTTCATGTATATTGCCATCATTATTGGCAGGAAAATACAAGGTAAACACACCATTTTCAAGAAAAAAATGTGAAGAAAATCGAAGAGAATAGACGACGTCGATCGAAATTGAAGAGTCCAGTGGAGCGCACTTGATACAAATGTCCAGTGGGGCGCAGTTGCATAGCCTCTCGACGTTTTTGACAGTCTTTCAAAGACCTGCTCGGCAATTCAATTTTCGATATAATATATTCGTGACGGAGTGACATTTAACGTGAAACTGGGAGACAAAAATTCTTCACATTTTTGTCGTGAATTTTGTCCTCTGGAAACTGTTGCACACCAAAATTATATGCCGCACTATGCCAAAGCTTCCACTGTCGGTATCGAACATGACGAACCCCGTCTAAACTGACCAGGACCGTGAAAAAGGATTAAACTTTATAAAATGTAACACAAATTCGGATTTCAAAAGTTGTGGCCCTAAAGAGGGCCGTTGGGTTCGGTGGGCAGCGATCAGCTCAAGTGATGAGCTTACTTGCTGGAGGTGTACTTGGTCACAGCCTTAGTTCCCTCGGAGACTGCGTGCTTGGCAAGCTCTCCCGGAAGGATCAAACGAACGGCGGTTTGGATTTCGCGAGAAGAGATAGTCGAGCGCTTGTTGTAGTGCGCCAGACGAGAGGCCTCAGCGGCGATGCGCTCGAACACGTCATTGACGAATGAGTTCATGATGGACATGGCCTTGGAGGAGACTCCAGTGTCTGGATGGACCTGCTTGAGCACACGGTAGATGTAGACTCCGTATGACTCTTTACGGGCATGACGTCTCTTCTTTCCGTCAGCCTTTGGCTTGGTGACGGATTTGGCGGCTTTCTTCGCTCCTTTGGCAGACGGCTTTGGTGGGGCCATTGTTGAATTTAGACTGATCGCTTAGACAAGTGTGAGGTGACACGTTCTTTTCGTTTCTTTATATCTAGCATCCGCGGTGGAGGGGAGGGATGCGAGCTTGTGCGGTGGGGAGGCGGAGCTTAACATTTCCTGCGGGGACACATCGCTGCCACTGCTTACAATGACCCCGCCTCTCCACCAGGGAAATAGTAGATAAAGGCCGCGACGTGTTGCATTCTTCAGATCGTACTCACATCTACCAAATCATCAACCATGTCTGGACGCGGAAAGGGAGGCAAAGCCAAGACCGGAGGAAAGGCCAAGTCCCGCTCATCGAGAGCCGGACTCCAATTCCCAGTCGGTCGTCTTCATCGTATCCTTCGCAAGGGAAACTACGCTCAACGTGTTGGAGCCGGAGCCCCAGTTTACCTGGCGGCTGTTCTCGAATACCTCGCTGCTGAGGTGCTCGAGTTGGCCGGAAATGCTGCTCGTGACAACAAGAAGACCCGTATTGCCCCGAGACATCTTCAACTCGCTGTCCGCAACGACGAGGAGTTGAACAAGTTGTTGGCTGGAGTGACCATCGCTCAAGGAGGAGTCCTTCCAAACATCCAAGCTGTTCTTCTACCAAAGAAGACTGCCGGAGACAAGGAATAAGTGCGCTCTTCCAAAACATCCAGGCATTTACCGAACCCAACGGCCCTCTTTAGGGCCACAATTGTGAAAATCCTCGCTTCATTGTTGATAAAGATTTTTCAGGTATAATGTAATCGTGACGGAGTGACTGGAGGACAAAAAATCTATTCATTTCTTCATATTCGAATACAGACGTGAAAAAACTGCCACTCCACCAAGAATCCATAAAAAAATGAAAATTGTTTCCTTTTTTCTCTGAATCTTACAGAAATCAGTATGTTTGGGACAAAAAACTTTTTTTTGTTGAAAATTAGAGGTTTTTGTCAATTCGGAGCATGTATACCGAACAAGTTTTTGCCCAAAAAACGTTTTCGCCTCCATGGCTCTAAAAAAAATTGTTTGCCTGTGGCGCATCATCAAAAAAAATTTTTTTTTGGTCTCACTCTTACTGTGTTTTCAATCGAGTTGCGACGTAGAGGGGTCAAACTCCACCCACTTTTTTTCACGCGAACATTAAATTTTAGTGCATTTTGAATTTTCGCGTGAAAAAAAGTGGGCGGAGTTTGACCTCTTGACGTCGCAACTCGATTGAAAACACAATATTGCGTTTTCAATCGACTTGCGACATGAAAACGCAAGTCTATACTCGGTATAAAACGCTGATAACTCGCTCCAATCGAACAAAGAATTTCGCATGCATTTGGAGAGAGGTTCAGAGAAATCAGAGCAAAACATCGGCCACGGCTCTCTTGATTTTCTGCACTCTCTCGTCGCAAACGCGGCCGCGTCCACCACTGTGCGAAGGGAGCGCGTTTGCAGCGCTCCGTACTGAGAATACATTCACCGTTTTTTTTTTTTTTTTTCTTCAATCAACACTGTGTTCGCGTGGTCGCGCTCAAATAAGTGGGCGGAGTTTCGCGTTCTCATGTCGCAAGTCGATTGAAAACACAATACCATCGAAAAAAAAATCAAAATTATCTCATCCACATCCTCAAAAAACAATGTTTTGCCTCATCCAATAAAAAAACCCGAAAAAACAAAAATAAATTTTTTTTGGTCCCACCCCTGTTCGGGAAATTGGAGCAGGATTTGTGAAAAACAGATCTTCTCAATCCCGAGCAAGACAAACGCGACAGACTCGCTTTCTCGTTAAAAAGTTTTGAATAGATTACGGCTGTGACGTCATTACTACCTACTTCAGTTGACGTAACTCGCATTTCCAGATAAAATCGGCCCAATCCCTTCTCCTGCCCATCTGCTCATCCACGGCGATTCTTTTACTACCGGCCACGCATTTCTAGTCCCCCGATCGCAAGTATTTCGAGAAATGCGCACCGCTGGTCCCTAAAAAGAAGGTCTCGGCGTCTCGCACTCTCTCGCGCGTGCAGATAGAGCGCGCTTGCACCGCCTTTCCTGCAGGAATGTTCAGAATTTAAGAATGCGTCGGAAATACTGAAAACCGGGAATTCAATTGAAAAAAGGAATATAAATAGACAGAACAGAAAATTGCCGATTTTTTGAGATATCATAGAAGAAATAATAATTTGTCTTCACGGAAATACCTACAAACAAAGATTTTTCACGAATTTCGAGATTTTTCGAAAAATTCACTATTATTTTTGGAAATACTTGATAAAGACATGTCAAGAATAATATAGTAAAGTGTTTATTTATTGAAAAAGGACAAATCAAGCGGTTTTGTTTGTCAAACAGTGGCATTTTCGGCCGCTCGAGCACGAAGTCTTATTCAGATGCTCCTAAATTTCGTCTGGAAAATTTTTTCGAAAATCGGCTCCCAGGGTTTTGTAGAGAATTTTACGGCGATCATTTTTCGCTTTTGAACGAACGAATTCGTCAAAAAATGGCTTCGGTAGTTGAAAAGCCAATTTCAGTTGAAAAAGTGAAAAAATGGGCAATTTTCGATGGTTTTTAATTTTTTTCTGAGGAACTAGAAGACAAATAAAAAATCGGCTGCCGAGGAAAGTTTCTAAATTTTCTTGCGGTCATTTTGCGAGCTCAACTGGCCTATTTGGTCAAGAATGGACGGAAAAAATAGGGTTTTAAGATTTCCAGTCATGGATCGGTAGACATCTGAAGGTACGGAATTCGGTTCCTCAAGTGCTTCAATCACAGTCTTGATGGTCACTTTCCGTTAGAATAGGTCCGTATTGTTCGCAAACATTATTAAACCATATAAAATAGAAGATTCGGGAACATTTTATTCGATTACTGTATTTCTCGGAATTTCAACAGAGTGGGCGGAAGAAGCGTCTGATCTTCGATGAAAACTTAGTTACTCCGGGTCATAGATTGTGTTCAACAGAAAAGAAACATATTTAAACCAAATTTATTGATTTTTGAAAAGCAACCATCATATTTATAGCACCTTTTAAATAATTAAATTAACAAAAAATAGTTTTCAACCGATTTTTGGTATAAATTGAATTTGCGGCCCGATGATTTCGATTTTCCTTCTAGGTTGCTGATTTCATTCTTTTGCTGCTGAGCTATCTGTAAAGATAACAATTTTGAGGTCATTTATCGTAAAATAAAGCAATTTTTTAGATATAAAACGGCTAGGATTTACGAAAGATTGAGCAAGTGCACCAAAAATATTATTCCTTCCTATTGGAACACTATTTTAAACATTAGAACAAAAAAAAAGTGAAAAATAGCCGAAAAATAACGATTTTAAAAGAGAAAATTTAATTAAAAAAGTTTTGTTTAAAGGCGCATGCAAGTTTGCGGCGCGAGGCAGAGAGAGTGCCAGACGAAATACAAATTTGCTGGTGCTTTTCTCGTGTGGGAGGCTGTGATTTCCCCTCTCCCCCTCGCGCTCTCTCATCACATGGAATGGGCGGAGTTCCCTCCCCTTTTTGCAAAATGCGGCAAAAAAATTTGCGGAAATCAGTTCGGCCACCACGGAAAATCAGTTTTATTTGAAATTTTACGTATAAAAACGAACGAATTCCGGTTTAAAATATGCGCCCTAATGAGAGCTAGTGACGTGACAGACAACTTTTTGATCAGACGTCATTTACAAAATCGCGACAGGAAAAACCTAATCGGGGGACTAGCAATTCGTGGCCGGCAGTAAAAGAATCGCCGTACATTTGAAATTGTACGTCAAAAATCATACCAATTCCGGTTTTAAATATGAGCCATAATGAGAGGAAGTAAAGTGACAAAAAACTTTTCGATCCGAAGTCATTTAGAAAATCGCGACAGAAAAAACAAATCGGTGGACGAGAACTGTGTGCTTGTTGTGTCATCAATTGTTCTCAAAAGACACGCACGATTAAAATTCAAACACTAATGTTGCCGCCAAATTGGAATGTTTCGATAAGAAAATGGAGATTCATCGAATTCGGGGTAGCACAAATTACATTATCCCTCCCCTTTCGGGTCGTGAGAAAAGGTTTTCTTTGATCCTGTAATCCTTTGTAAGGATTATTCTTGGCCGCGCAATGTCTGATGGTACAGTTTTTATTCGTTTAGCGAGTAAAACAGGGTTGTGAGTGTGAACATAGGTGGTGGTATAGGCAAGGGCAGGCTTGAATTAATATAACCATAATAAAAAACCGTAGGTGAACAATGTAACCGGGAATTTTGGATTTTGTGAACCGTAAAACAGCGGAACTGGTATAATATGTAATCAAAGGGTAAGTCAACAAAGACAACTCTTGAAGTTAATAACAAGAACAGAACATCTCAACTAGTCAAAACTAAATATACGACAAAAAGGAACGGGTGTAGATCAAAATTTAACTAAACTTGTCGATGTGGTCGCATGAAGTCCTTGAGCACTTGGTGCATCAGTTAGATACCTGGCCACCGACGCATCTGATCTCCATCTCCCTTTCGCTTTAACCTCCTCGAAAGACAAACCGCTTGCTCTTAGCGCGTTCGCTGCACCCCTTCGAAGTGCGTGGTGTGTTGCGCCTTCAACTCCGGCATTCTTCAGCGTCTCCTTTGTCACCTTTGAAATGGCAGAAGGCGACAGCTTTTCTCGATTGTTGAGATTGAAAAAAATATAGTCGCTTTTGAACGCTGGCTCAGAGCATCTGACTCTCCATCTTGACAAAAGGATGTCCAGATCCGTTCCATCTTTGTATTCGACAAATGTTGAACGTCCTTGTGCCAGTTGGTCGTTTTTGGCGTGTCTAACGCGGATCTCCAGTACGTCGCCTTCTCTCTTCAGGTCGGTCCACTTTATTTCGGCGGCTTCTGAAGCTCTCAGAAGTGCTGTCCAAGAAATGAGCGTAATCAGGGCATTTCTTTCCGACTTGGGGTCTTGTACATCTACCCTTTTGACAATCTTTTCTACCTCCGTCCATGATATTTGACTCGGCTGCGTGCGACTTTCGATCTCTCTCTTTTTCATTGATTTTATCAAATCTCCAGCCAATTGTCCCCCGAAAATCGACAAATTGTTGTTTACCATTCGAAAGGCCGCAATGGCTTTGGCAATCGAACCACTGCCAACCACTTGTGATCGATGTGCTAGGTACAGCAGCAGCGATTGTTCTTCTTCCGGAAGATCCTTCTTTGCCATCCACGCTTTGCGCAGTCGATTTTCCGCTTGGTAAGCTTTCAATGTGTTCGGTGCTTTGGCGAGAAGAGCAGACTGGGCGAGAAGAGCAGCGAGGTTGCATAGTTCCGGCGACATGGCGACTTGTGTGATCCTATCGAAGAAAGCTTTCTTGGGACCTTCTGCAATTCAATTTAACATGGTTTTTATCTGTTAACGACCGCTTCCTTCCATTCTTCCCCGGGTGGGAGGGTGGGAAACCTAAACACTCGTAGAATGATGATAAATGTGCGGTGCGGTCTCTTTATTCTATATTCGCTGCGGGACCTACGGCTCTCGAAACTGCGTGTCCCTTTAATTTTCTCTGCCGGGAGTCGAGCGCGTAATTGAAAACATTTTTGCTTATGCCTAATTTTGAATCAAACTTTCTTTATTTTTATCATTTCAGTCTCAAGAAAACAAAATAATTCTCCCTCCCCTTTCGGGTCGTGAGAAAAGGTTTTCTTTGATCCTGTAATCCTTTGTAAGGATTATTCTTGGCCGCGCAATGTCTGATGGTACAGTTTTTATTCGTTTAGCGAGTAAAACAGGGTTGTGAGTGTGAACATAGGTAGAATTCGCAAAGCCCGGGGCCTAAATTGAAGCGTCTATAAACGCCAGTAGGAACGGAGATCTACAGAATTCTGATGACATTTTTTCGCTTTTTTGGGAACCAGGGCCTGGATCGATTATTTTAGTGTTTGGGTTGAAAATTTTATAGTCCCTAATCTGGTTTAGAAATCTTCCCCTCGAATCGATAAGTGCTTGATAAGAAGCATGTGAATGCCATAATGGCGTTGCTAATATTCCCGTCAGTTTATGTGTTTTAATTTCTTTCATAAGTTTTGGGACTAAATTTGGAGGTGGCACCCACCAAGAAAATCCGAGTCCTTTTGCTTTTTCGATGTTGTCGAAGACGTCGGACCCTTGCGAGCCAGGCTCAGCGAATCTGGAAAAGAAGAATTCAGATTTCTTATTTCTTCCGTCAGCAAACCAATCACATTCTACTCTTCCCCAACGTTTCTGTGCCCATTCAAAAGCCCAATTTTTTAGTGACCAGTCATCATAATCAAAGTCCCTACTGGCCGCATCTGCCTCTTTGTTATGTTCTCTGGGAATCCACAAAAATTTAGCTGGTCCAATTGTTTCTAGGCATTTCCAGATGTTATTAGCTATACTTTGTAAATTTCTTTTCATGGAGCCTTTTCTCAAAATTATCACTGCTGTTTGACTGTCCGAGTGAATCAAAATTGCACCTTTTTGGGATTTTGAAATTCTAAATACTGCTAGTTCGACTGCTTTTAACTCTCTCCACGTACTAGACTCTTGGGAAAAATCATTTTCTCCTATCTCGGCTATTTTCATCAACACTTTGTTGTTTCTGTTTTTGAGGACTGCGCCCAGTCCTTCGCTTGAAGCGTCCGTGAAAAGGTAAAAATCCGGATCAAAATATTCATCCATTTTTCTGACTAACTCTCGATTTTCTAGTTTTTGTATCCAATATTCAATTTCTTCTTTCTCACCTTCCGATAGTTCCACCTTTGCCTTTTCGCTCGCTCCTGCTCTTTGAGCTTGTGCCACCATGGATGACGTGTTTCTTTGCCGTGCAATAGCCGTTTCGCCTGCAACAATCATCATGGATGATAAATAACCGCAAAGTTTCTGACGATCCAGGATCGACGGAGCCAGGCTCTTTCTCATTCTTTCTAGCTGCATTCTCAGAGAATGTTCTCTTTTTTCCGTTAATCTGACATTTCTTGCGACCAGGTCGCCTTCAACTCCTAACCAAGTGAACCGTTCACTTGGAGTCCAACAAGACTTATCTTCCGCTACACACACGCCTGCCTCTCTTAGATCGTTTCTCACTATTCTAACCGCTCTTAATGCGTCTTCTAAATTTTCTGCAAGAATAAGGCCATCGTCGAGGTACAAGAAAATTATTATCCCCATTTTTCGCCATTTTCCTACAAGTGGGCGGAATAATTTAGTGAAAACCCACGGGGCTTCGGCTAATCCAAACGGTAACGCATTAAATTTGTAGAACGGAGGGGCCGGCGGGTCAGAGAGCGAAAATGCCAGAAAGTTCGTTGACTCTTCCGCGACTCTCACGTGATGATATCCGCTGCGGAAATCGAAAGTGGTCGCGAAGCGCGCTCTTTGCAAAAAAGGCCAAACCGTTTGCCAGTCTTCTTGTTTAAAATAGGGCGGCGGTACTAATTTTTTATTTAACTCCGAAAGATCCAGGATCAGTCTTTTCTTACCTGCCGTGCCTATGGCTACATGCAATGGAGAAATTGTTGCTGGCTCGTTGGTCCTCACGACCGTCCCCACCTCCACGAGTTTATTGAGCTCTGAAAGTACAAATTCAAAATTATTCTTAGCCGAGTTTCTCATTCCTTGTGGTTCCGGAAGCACCGTGTTTTCCGGAACGTTAATTACCAAACCTTTTTTAATTACACTCAGTATCCATTCGTTTTGTGTCAGCTGTGACCAAAACTGGAATTTTTCCGACAGTCTGTTCGGAAAAACAATACCTTTGTTTGCAGTGTGCTGCAAAGTGACCCGTTCTGTGGCAGTTGAAGCATCTTTGAGGAGATTTTCCATAAGACTGCTCCACGCTTTGTGATCTTGGACCGCCGGTTCTCTTCTGGGTGTTGAAACCGTAGTTATCGCGGACTCTTTCCGGTCCTTGGAAAAAGCCCGCTGCACGAAACCACTGGTGACCATTAGGCTGACGGTAACGTGGCTTTTGATTGTCCTCTGCCGGCAGTTGGGTCATCATCGCCAGCATCCGCGCTGAATCCGTCGCCGTCGTCCCACCAGCCAAGGCCGAAATGGCTTCCAGTTTCTCGACGGTTCGGAGAGCTCCTGGATTTTTGTCAAGCAGGACGAGTTCCGAATTTCGCCTTCTGATCATCTCGATCGTCTCTTTTACCGCGGCTATCATCTTAGCCTGGTCCTGATCTTCGAGCGCCTCTTTTAACTTGTTCAATATTTTTATATTGAGCTCCGCTTGTACTTGGAGTCCCTTTTGGGAGAGTTCTGGCGCTTTTTCTTCAGTTCTTCTTGCCATTGCTTGAAGATCTGGCCGACATAACTCTATCAGCTGGGATTTGAACAAGGCCACTTGTTCGGCCGTGAAGATTGGCGGTGCGCTGCTCGCCGATTCGTTCGCCTCCTCTTGATTGCTCATGACTGTAAATTATATAATATAACCTGTTCTAGCGATAATTACCTGTTTTTAACGTCGATATCAGGCTTTCTCGGAAATAAAAATTTCTCTTCCGAGTTCCGTCGGAAATTTCCGATTTTGTAATTTTGTCTTCCGATGTTCCGACGGAATTCCGAATTTTTCATTTTCATTTCCGAATTTCCGTCGGAATTCCGAAATTGAAAATTCTCGTTCCGATTTCCGTCGGAATTCCGACTTCCGACGGAATTCCGATTTCCGATCGGAAAAATCGGAAATGAACCTGAATAGGCCCATAAAATCTTAAATTATCCACAAAAGTTTTAAACATTGAGGAACGATACGTAGACTCGTGTTTAATGCCGCGTCCAAAGTTATAAAAATTCCTGAAATTAGGAGTTTTTTGCAGTCCAAAGTTCCAGAAAAATCCCAGAAAAAAACAGGCGGTCACAGTTGAAGCCGACGTTACCGTAGTTGCTTCGCTGCGAGACCTTCTGTGTTTGAACTTAAATTTTCCCGCAAAAAAGAAAAAATTGAGCAACTGTGGGAAAATTCAAGTTTAAACGTAGAAGGTCTCACAGCGAAGGAACTAAGGTAACGTCGGTTTCAACTGTGACTTTCTGGGATTTTTTGTGGAACTTTGGACTGCAAAAAACTCCTGATTTCAGGAAATTTTTGAACTTTGGACGCGGCATTAAATAGCAAATTTGTGTCAGGGACATAGTCGAATTTTTTCCAAAAACAACACGATTTTTCGTACCAAATTTCGGCAGAAAAACATGTTTTTTTCCGACATCGGAAAAAAATTATTTCCGACGGAAACGGAATTATTTTCGGAAATCATTTGGTCTCGGAACGGAATCGGAAATTTTTTCGGAAGTGAAACTGCCTCGGAACCGGAATCGGAAATTTCCGACATCGGAATTCCGACGGAATTCCGACTTTTCGGAAATTTCCGAGAAAGCCTGGTCGATATATCGATGAAAAACAAAATTTTCACGTCAGAATTAGAGAAATACAGCGTTTTACCACCTAAACACTCGTAGAATGATGATAAATGTGCGGTGCGGTCTCTTTATTCTATATTCGCTGCGGGACCTACGGCTCTCGAAACTGCGTGTCCCTTTAATTTTCTCTGCCGGGAGTCGAGCGCGTAATTGAAAACATTTTTGCTTATGCCTAATTTTGAATCAAACTTTCTTTATTTTTATCATTTCAGTCTCAAGAAAACAAAATAATTCAGAACGGCGTCTCCCTTGTGATTCATGCCAATCTGAATTCCATAGACCCTGAAATATACAATAAAAGAAAACATTTATGAAGATGAAAGATGGGATTATCAAATGTGGCCCTAAAGAGGGCCGTTGGGTTCGGTTTGTCGCTGCATGGAAGCGGAATGTGATAATACGAATTATCCTCCGAAACCGTACAGGGTTCTTCCTTGACGCTTCAAAGCATAGACGACGTCCATAGCGGTGACAGTCTTTCTCTTGGCGTGCTCGCAGTAGGTGACGGCGTCACGGATGACGTTCTCAAGGAACACCTTCAGAACTCCACGAGTCTCCTCGTAGATAAGGCCAGAAATGCGTTTGACTCCTCCTCTTCTGGCGAGACGGCGAATGGCTGGCTTGGTGATTCCTTGGATGTTATCACGAAGAACTTTGCGATGGCGCTTGGCTCCTCCTTTTCCGAGGCCTTTTCCTCCCTTTCCACGTCCGGACATTGTTGCAGCGGTTGTTGAAGACTCACAAGTGAGATAATGTTCAAACTGTGTCACAGGTTTTTATATCGAGTGTGGCGGAGAGGCGGAGTCAGTTCGTGTCACTGTGCGGGGACACCACATTAACCATTCGCTGGGTAGCTCCGCCTCTCCACCGCTGTTCTTCGCTGCGTCTCTTCACTCCACCTCCCCACCGCATGTGCGTATAAAGCGCCCCTTAATGTGAGTGAAATTCACAGTCCCCCAAACGGATTTTAACCAACGTCATGGCTCGTACCAAGCAAACTGCCCGCAAGTCGACCGGAGGAAAGGCTCCAAGAAAGCAATTGGCCACCAAGGCTGCCCGCAAATCTGCACCAGCCACCGGAGGAGTCAAGAAGCCACATCGTTACCGTCCAGGAACCGTCGCTCTTCGTGAGATCAGACGCTACCAGAAGTCGACCGAGCTCCTCATCCGCAAGTTGCCATTCCAGCGTCTTGTCCGTGAGATCGCTCAGGATTTCAAGACTGACCTCCGCTTCCAGTCTTCCGCTGTCATGGCCCTCCAGGAGGCCGCCGAGGCATACCTCGTTGGTCTTTTCGAGGACACCAACTTGTGCGCCATCCATGCCAAGCGAGTCACCATCATGCCGAAGGACATCCAGTTGGCCAGACGTATCCGAGGAGAACGCGCTTAAATGACTAGCGTCCGAGCTGGTTGCTTTATCCGTTTCACCTAACCGAACCCAACGGCCCTCTTTAGGGCCACATTTATCAAAAAATCCACTTAATGATCTCATTATATAAATTTTCTCAACTGACAACAAGGGGATGTTTTTATTTTATATATTCCGTGAAATTTTCGTGATTGAGTTAAATATTTGCAAGCTAGTGCGCTGGCTGCTGTATCATCCCTTTAGTGTTTTTACTGTCAGAAAACCACTGAGTGAATTCCATAAATTCAAAAATATAATTAAAGTTTCAACATTATCACGTTTAACTTTAAAATTCAAGACTACATTTCACTATTGTCCATTCGCGAAAAAAGCAAGTGCGCTCCACGAAACGTAGTACTTCGTGGATTTCATTTTCGTCGCCAAATTATTTCATTTCACGTGTGAATTCAACGTGAAATCAAATTATTTGGCGACGAAAATGAAATCCACGAAGTACTACGTTTCGTGGAGCGCACTTGATTTTTTCGCGAATGGACAATAGTTGAAAACTTTTTTCGTACGACTCCATTTGAAGATACTGTAGGCCATCAAAGCCAGGACCAGTTAAAAATTGATGGAATTTGGACAGAGAAACATAGAATTTTACTTAATTCTCATTTCAACAATTTACAGTGTTTTTGAAAGGAGTGGTACATGAAAGGGGATACTAGCTTTTAGAACTGGGCGGTTCAATTTTCCTGAGAGAGTGTTATTTTTTCCTTTGTAAACATTGTCTATCTAATCATATTTAAAATGATTGAAAAGACGGGAATAAAATAACAGACTCAAGAAAATTGAGTCTAAACTGCACAGTTATTTTTTGTAGCAGTTCGCAACCACACAAATCTAAAAGCGGGTACCCCGCGAAGAGTGATCAACTATTAAAATGAAATTCAGGTATTATCGGCCCGCCAAAATGGTCAAATGCGCTCCGCTGAACTCAATGCTATGCAATTTTCATTTTGGTCACCAAATTATTTTATTTCACGTTGAATTTATACGTGAAATGAAATAATTTGGAGAACAAAATGAAAATCGCGTAGCGTTGAGTTCAGCGGAGCGCGTTTGACCAATTCGGCGGGCCGACAATAAAAAAGTACAACACAATTATTTTGCAATCGATAGTACACTTCTAAATGAACATTTAAAAATACGGAAAGCGGAAACGGAAACGGAAAGGAGAAAAAATTTCGGAAACGGAAACGGAGGTTTATAAAGAGTTTGCAATACAAGTCTCCATATTATTTTGGAATTTTTAAAAAGTTGTGTTTCAAAACAGTTTCCATTAAAAAAAAACATACTTTGCTGCATTTCATGCAAAATAGTAAAACTATTGAAGATTATCAGAAAATATTATGTGTTCACGAATGAGGTTTGCAAACGACGCTCCGATGTTCCGCAGTTTATCACTGCGGTCTCGCAGCGAATACTGCGGAACAGTGGAAAAATTGCGGAACATCGGAGCGTCGTTTGCAAACCTCGTTCGTGAACACATAATAGGAATACGTAAGAAATCGATTAAAAAATGAACTACACGCTGGCCAATTTTTGAAAGTTCTGAAAACTCGACCGGCTTATTTTTTTCCCGAAAAACATAAAAAATGCCTCAAAATGTGAATTTCGCGCGAAAAAATCCAGTGGGGCGCGTTTGCTCGGCTCCGCCCACTTTTCAAATCCTGGACACCGTGCATTGTGTAAATATCTGACGTTAAAAAAAAGGAAAACGTAGAAAGGTAAAATAGGATGCAAGGCCCATGCGCCATCCGCCACAGCAATGGCACGTGACGCATGGAGTTGCGTCGCGTGAGCTGCCCATGAGCTGCCGATCAGCTGCGCCTGAGCTGCCCACTGAGTGGCAGATTAGGCGCTGCGCATGAGCAGCCGATCAGCTGCGCATGACCTGCGCATCGCCTGCCCCGGGCAGATCTGCCGAATCCTGTGGCAAACTGCCATTTTGCTCGGCCATTGGCGGCCTTGTTGCCCATAAGGTGCCGAAAATTACCTGAGCAATTTCCATAAGGTTTTGTTCAATTTCATTTATTGTTTTGCTTAATTTCGTTAATAACTTTTCAACTCATTGAATTTCTACAAATAAATACCGTATTAGAGGTGCGCTTATAATACCGTACTAATATAAGCGCACCTCTAATTGAAGCGCACCCTCTAATAAAGGCGCACTCACTGGCTGTGTATTTTTTCATTTTAGATTTCTTCTTTTTTTCGACTATTTTGCAATTGCTCTTAATTATTTTATTAACCATCTTTAGAGTTCCACCGCTCGCGCACAGACCGTATACTGCGGACTTTCCCGCATTTCGTTTCGCGTCTGTCAATTTTCCACGTTGAAAATACGTCTTTCGTTGTTGGCCTAAGTTACAATCGGCCCCCGGTGTAACTTTCAGAGATTCATAATACATATGGTCAAATGAAAATAAATTTTCTTGCCATTTTATATCTATGGCAACATATATTTCAATTAATTATTCTGCATTAATATGTATTAACCTGCATTTTTCTGCATGAAAATGTAGGCTTGCATAGGAATAAAATGGCAGGGAAATGCATCTGCATAGGTCCATTAGTTTTTGCGTTCTTTTTGAATACTCAGTGACGTTTGAAAAGAAAAATGGTCGAAGACTAGGAGCTGAACGCACGGCGTGTTGAAGAGTTAACGGGTTCCTATGTGTGTGAGAGAATAACAGAGCATTTGACACAATAACCGTTTATTGCGCCAAACTTCAGCGAAACACAACAAGACAGAAAACAGACAAACACGTAGCACAAATAAAGTTAGGACTAAATCTTATACAAATGATAAACAATAACTCTGATTTTGGTGCGTCATCGAAAGAAACGAGCTATGGCCTATGGATGATTTCATCGATTTTCTAGAAACGATGGATACTCGAGAAGATGAAAAAAATGACAACGAAATTGTTTCTCGGGATTTTTCAAAATTTTTTTTCTGTTATTTGTTGATTTTTTTAAAATTGTTTTTGTTGTGTTCGGAAATAAATGTTTGGAAAATAGAAGCGCAGCCTCTAATTGAAGTGCACCTCTAATAGAAGCCCTTTTGGAGAAGAGGTTGAAAAATAGAGGCGCATGCGCTTAAATTAAAGTAAATACGGTATCTTTTTTTCCAACAGTGAATTTTCTTTTGATGAACTTGCTTAAAAGCAAGCACATCTGATTGTGAGTCTAAAAACCGTTGTAATGACCTGTGGCAGCCCTATTATAAGCCCACATCCGAGATTGGAACGGCCCCAAAAGACCTATTATTGGCTTACAAATGACTTACAGTCGACCGCGATAAGCAAATTATAGACAAAAGTCACCCGCGATAAGCCTATAATAGGCTTACTTTGGGGTCCTTCGCTGGTACTCGGTAGGCCTATCGCGCAACCTATTATAAGCTGAACGCGCACTACCTGTGCACAGAAGACAGAAATCTTCCGAAAACAGACTGCGTATAAATGAATGAGGAAGAGTGGAACGTAAAAAAAAGGCAAATTATCATTACCTACCTTTTCTGTACCTACTTTTGTTCAGTTACCTACCATGATCTTTACCTACCAAAATAGAATATGTTCTTTACCTACTTTTTCTATTACTTAATTTTGGAACTGGCAAAGACCGAAAATAGTGATCTGGGAGGATTTGAAATCCCCTTACATGAATATCAAAAAGATAGAGAAAGAATATGAGCAATTTAAGCAAAAAAGGTCATGGTAGGTAAAGAGCGTTTTTGATTTTGGTAGGTAAAGATCATGGTAGGTAATGATCAAGGTAGGTAACTGAACAAAGGTAGGTACAGAAAAGGCAGGTAATGATAATTTCCCAAAAAAAAAGAATGTGGCGACGAAGTCGCCAATAGGCTGCGTTAGCAGCAGGGATGTGCGTGAAATTATTTTTTTCACGGATCCGTGAAAACGTGAATTTACGGTTTTGAAGAAACCGTTCAAAAATTGAACAAAGTATTGTGTTTTCAATAGAGTTGCATCATTAAAAAATGAAATACAGAACTCACCGAAACAACTGTGTTTCGTTGTTTTTGGTTCAACCTGACAAACTCAGAGTCTAGAAGTGTACTAAAAAAGGTTTAGAAATGTACTATCGATTGCAAAATACTTGTGTTGTACTTTTTTACCTGAATTTCATTTTAATAGTTGATCACTCTTCGCGGGGTACCCGCTTTTAGATTTGTGTGGTTGCGAACTGCTACAAAAAATAACTGTGCA
Source organism: Caenorhabditis japonica (assembly GCA_963572235.1). Lineage (NCBI taxonomy): Eukaryota > Metazoa > Nematoda > Chromadorea > Rhabditida > Rhabditidae > Caenorhabditis > Caenorhabditis japonica. Next base: position 14,708,803 of record OY754343.1, on the reverse strand, counting down.
GTTTAGACTCAATTTTCTTGAGTCTGTTATTTTATTCCCGTCTTTTCAATCATTTTAAATATGATTAGATAGACAATGTTTACAAAGGAAAAAATAACACTCTCTCAGGAAAATTGAACCGCCCAGTTCTAAAAGCTAGTATCCCCTTTCATGTACCACTCCTTTCAAAAACACTGTAAATTGTTGAAATGAGAATTAAGTAAAATTCTATGTTTCTCTGTCCAAATTCCATCAATTTTTAACTGGTCCTGGCTTTGATGGCCTACAGTATCTTCAAATGGAGTCGTACGAAAAAAGTTTTCAACTATTGTCCATTCGCGAAAAAATCAAGTGCGCTCCACGAAACGTAGTACTTCGTGGATTTCATTTTCGTCGCCAAATAATTTGATTTCACGTTGAATTCACACGTGAAATGAAATAATTTGGCGACGAAAATGAAATCCACGAAGTACTACGTTTCGTGGAGCGCACTTGCTTTTTTCGCGAATGGACAATAGTGAAATGTAGTCTTGAATTTTAAAGTTAAACGTGATAATGTTGAAACTTTAATTATATTTTTGAATTTATGGAATTCACTCAGTGGTTTTCTGACAGTAAAAACACTAAAGGGATGATACAGCAGCCAGCGCACTAGCTTGCAAATATTTAACTCAATCACGAAAATTTCACGGAATATATAAAATAAAAACATCCCCTTGTTGTCAGTTGAGAAAATTTATATAATGAGATCATTAAGTGGATTTTTTGATAAATGTGGCCCTAAAGAGGGCCGTTGGGTTCGGTTAGGTGAAACGGATAAAGCAACCAGCTCGGACGCTAGTCATTTAAGCGCGTTCTCCTCGGATACGTCTGGCCAACTGGATGTCCTTCGGCATGATGGTGACTCGCTTGGCATGGATGGCGCACAAGTTGGTGTCCTCGAAAAGACCAACGAGGTATGCCTCGGCGGCCTCCTGGAGGGCCATGACAGCGGAAGACTGGAAGCGGAGGTCAGTCTTGAAATCCTGAGCGATCTCACGGACAAGACGCTGGAATGGCAACTTGCGGATGAGGAGCTCGGTCGACTTCTGGTAGCGTCTGATCTCACGAAGAGCGACGGTTCCTGGACGGTAACGATGTGGCTTCTTGACTCCTCCGGTGGCTGGTGCAGATTTGCGGGCAGCCTTGGTGGCCAATTGCTTTCTTGGAGCCTTTCCTCCGGTCGACTTGCGGGCAGTTTGCTTGGTACGAGCCATGACGTTGGTTAAAATCCGTTTGGGGGACTGTGAATTTCACTCACATTAAGGGGCGCTTTATACGCACATGCGGTGGGGAGGTGGAGTGAAGAGACGCAGCGAAGAACAGCGGTGGAAAGGCGGAGCTACCCAGCGAGTGGTTAATGTGGTGTCCCCGCACAGTGACACGAAATGACTCCGCCTCTCCGCCACACTCGATATAAAAACCTGTGACACAGTTTGAACATTATCTCACTTGTGAGTCTTCAACAACCGCTGCAACAATGTCCGGACGTGGAAAGGGAGGAAAAGGCCTCGGAAAAGGAGGAGCCAAGCGCCATCGCAAAGTTCTTCGTGATAACATCCAAGGAATCACCAAGCCAGCCATTCGCCGTCTCGCCAGAAGAGGAGGAGTCAAACGCATTTCTGGCCTTATCTACGAGGAGACTCGTGGAGTTCTGAAGGTGTTCCTTGAGAACGTCATCCGTGACGCCGTCACCTACTGCGAGCACGCCAAGAGAAAGACTGTCACCGCTATGGACGTCGTCTATGCTTTGAAGCGTCAAGGAAGAACCCTGTACGGTTTCGGAGGATAATTCGTATTATCACATTCCGCTTCCATGCAGCGACAAACCGAACCCAACGGCCCTCTTTAGGGCCACATTTGATAATCCCATCTTTCATATTCATAAATGTTTTCTTTTATTGTATATTTCAGGGTCTATGAAATTCAGATTGGCATGAATCACAAGGGAGACGCCGTTCTGAATGTAATTTGTGCTACCCCGAATTCGATGAATCTCCATTTTCTTATCGAAACATTCCAATTTGGCGGCAACATTAGTGTTTGAATTTTAATCGTGCGTGTCTTTTGAGAACAATTGATGACACGACAAGCACACAGTTCTCGTCCACCGATTTGTTTTTTCTGTCGCGATTTTCTAAATGACTTCGGATCGAAAAGTTTTTTGTCACTTTACTTCCTCTCATTATGGCTCATATTTAAAACCGGAATTGGTATGATTTTTGACGTACAATTTCAAATGTACGGCGATTCTTTTACTGCCGGCCACGAATTGCTAGTCCCCCGATTAGGTTTTTCCTGTCGCGATTTTGTAAATGACGTCTGATCAAAAAGTTGTCTGTCACGTCACTAGCTCTCATTAGGGCGCATATTTTAAACCGGAATTCGTTCGTTTTTATACGTAAAATTTCAAATAAAACTGATTTTCCGTGGTGGCCGAACTGATTTCCGCAAATTTTTTTGCCGCATTTTGCAAAAAGGGGAGGGAACTCCGCCCATTCCATGTGATGAGAGAGCGCGAGGGGGAGAGGGGAAATACTTGCGATCGGGGGACTAGAAATGCGTGGCCGGTAGTAAAAGAATCGCCGTGGATGAGCAGATGGGCAGGAGAAGGGATTGGGCCGATTTTATCTGGAAATGCGAGTTACGTCAACTGAAGTAGGTAGTAATGACGTCACAGCCGTAATCTATTCAAAACTTTTTAACGAGAAAGCGAGTCTGTCGCGTTTGTCTTGCTCGGGATTGAGAAGATCTGTTTTTCACAAATCCTGCTCCAATTTCCCGAACAGGGGTGGGACCAAAAAAAATTTATTTTTGTTTTTTCGGGTTTTTTTATTGGATGAGGCAAAACATTGTTTTTTGAGGATGTGGATGAGATAATTTTGATTTTTTTTTTCGATGGTATTGTGTTTTCAATCGACTTGCGACATGAGAACGCGAAACTCCGCCCACTTATTTGAGCGCGACCACGCGAACACAGTGTTGATTGAAGAAAAAAAAAAAAAACGGTGAATGTATTCTCAGTACGGAGCGCTGCAAACGCGCTCCCTTCGCACAGTGGTGGACGCGGCCGCGTTTGCGACGAGAGAGTGCAGAAAATCAAGAGAGCCGTGGCCGATGTTTTGCTCTGATTTCTCTGAACCTCTCTCCAAATGCATGCGAAATTCTTTGTTCGATTGGAGCGAGTTATCAGCGTTTTATACCGAGTATAGACTTGCGTTTTCATGTCGCAAGTCGATTGAAAACGCAATATTGTGTTTTCAATCGAGTTGCGACGTCAAGAGGTCAAACTCCGCCCACTTTTTTTCACGCGAAAATTCAAAATGCACTAAAATTTAATGTTCGCGTGAAAAAAAGTGGGTGGAGTTTGACCCCTCTACGTCGCAACTCGATTGAAAACACAGTAAGAGTGAGACCAAAAAAAAATTTTTTTTGATGATGCGCCACAGGCAAACAATTTTTTTTAGAGCCATGGAGGCGAAAACGTTTTTTGGGCAAAAACTTGTTCGGTATACATGCTCCGAATTGACAAAAACCTCTAATTTTCAACAAAAAAAAGTTTTTTGTCCCAAACATACTGATTTCTGTAAGATTCAGAGAAAAAAGGAAACAATTTTCATTTTTTTATGGATTCTTGGTGGAGTGGCAGTTTTTTCACGTCTGTATTCGAATATGAAGAAATGAATAGATTTTTTGTCCTCCAGTCACTCCGTCACGATTACATTATACCTGAAAAATCTTTATCAACAATGAAGCGAGGATTTTCACAATTGTGGCCCTAAAGAGGGCCGTTGGGTTCGGTAAATGCCTGGATGTTTTGGAAGAGCGCACTTATTCCTTGTCTCCGGCAGTCTTCTTTGGTAGAAGAACAGCTTGGATGTTTGGAAGGACTCCTCCTTGAGCGATGGTCACTCCAGCCAACAACTTGTTCAACTCCTCGTCGTTGCGGACAGCGAGTTGAAGATGTCTCGGGGCAATACGGGTCTTCTTGTTGTCACGAGCAGCATTTCCGGCCAACTCGAGCACCTCAGCAGCGAGGTATTCGAGAACAGCCGCCAGGTAAACTGGGGCTCCGGCTCCAACACGTTGAGCGTAGTTTCCCTTGCGAAGAATACGATGAAGACGACCGACTGGGAATTGGAGTCCGGCTCTCGATGAGCGGGACTTGGCCTTTCCTCCGGTCTTGGCTTTGCCTCCCTTTCCGCGTCCAGACATGGTTGATGATTTGGTAGATGTGAGTACGATCTGAAGAATGCAACACGTCGCGGCCTTTATCTACTATTTCCCTGGTGGAGAGGCGGGGTCATTGTAAGCAGTGGCAGCGATGTGTCCCCGCAGGAAATGTTAAGCTCCGCCTCCCCACCGCACAAGCTGGCATCCCTCCCCTCCACCGCGGATGCTAGATATAAAGAAACGAAAAGAACGTGTCACCTCACACTTGTCTAAGCGATCAGTCTAAATTCAACAATGGCCCCACCAAAGCCGTCTGCCAAAGGAGCGAAGAAAGCCGCCAAATCCGTCACCAAGCCAAAGGCTGACGGAAAGAAGAGACGTCATGCCCGTAAAGAGTCATACGGAGTCTACATCTACCGTGTGCTCAAGCAGGTCCATCCAGACACTGGAGTCTCCTCCAAGGCCATGTCCATCATGAACTCGTTCGTCAATGACGTGTTCGAGCGCATCGCCGCTGAGGCCTCTCGTCTGGCGCACTACAACAAGCGCTCGACTATATCTTCTCGCGAAATCCAAACCGCCGTTCGTTTGATCCTTCCGGGAGAGCTTGCCAAGCACGCAGTCTCCGAGGGAACCAAGGCTGTGACCAAGTACACCTCCAGCAAGTAAGCTCATCACTTGAGCTGATCGCTGCCCACCGAACCCAACGGCCCTCTTTAGGGCCACAACTTTTGAAATCCGAATTTGTGTTACATTTCATAAAGTATAAAGTTGCCGTAAATTCTGTAATAAAGTGGCCCTCGTAATAGAAAACAAATGAAATTCGAATTTGTGTTACATTTCATAATGGCACCTCCAAAGTTCAAAAATTTCCTGAAATCAAGAGATTTTTGAAGTCAAAAATTCCCAGAAATAACAGGCGGTCACAGTTGAAACAGACGTTACCGTAGTGGCTTCGCTGCGAGGCCTTCTATTTTTAAACTTGAATTTTCCCGTGAAAATGAAAAATTGAGCAACTGTGGGAAAACGTTGATGTCGTTTTGCAGGTTTGGTGACGGGTGAACGACTGCTGAGGGTCCTCCAATGAAGTCCGCATCGTTGCGAAGAGCAATGACTTGGTCCAAGCGATCTTCCAATTCCGATAGGATGATGCTCGGGTTGATTTCCAGCTCTCGAAGTGCACGAAGTCCAAGTGCTCATTCGATTGAAGACCAATGGACCATAGGAGACACTGCGCTTGATCCTCGGTCATTTTCGTCCATTGGGCAGCGCTAAAACGACTTTTAACGTGACCAATGTATTCTTTTCTACCGTAACCGTCGAACTTAACCGAAAGCAGCTCGTATCGAATACGAGTTAGGGATTTCGTCTTGTTGAAAAACTTGTTCATCATCTGGATTGTATCCTCGAAGTCGACTTCAGCGGGAGTTTTCGGAAGAATGTGGTTTCGAAACTGCTCCGCCTCTCTCTTGTCCAACTTCGTCAAGATGAATCGGGCCTTAGCCATATCATTGCGATCAGCTTCTACCCGATTAATGGTGTCCTGCTTGCCTTCCAAACCACTTGCCGAGGGTTAGCCATCCTCCATAGGTGAAGATTTGGATCCTATTGTTGAGGGACTTGTGGTTAGGGCGGCGAATTTACAGAAGCTGTTCTTGCTGCTCCTTGAAGTAGTTGAACTGCTGCTGCTGAGCCTCCTTTTTTGTGTCAGGAAGAGCTTCATCGCATTGGTGTCCATTTCAAAATCCTGATCGCCAGTTGTTGTGGTCGAGCGGTTACACGAATACTGAATCTTTATTAAGAAACCGAGCGGCTATTTATACAAAAGGCGATAGGTCATTACGTGGCAGCTATGCGTGGCAAGAAAATACCGTAAATTCTCTAATAGAACGGCCCTCATAATAGAACGGCCCCCTAAAATAGAGCGGCCCCCTTAAAATAGACCGGTCCCTCTCATACAGAAATGAATTTAACACTTTTTTCAATAATTTGGTTAGGATTTTCCAATTGTTACTTATTGACCGGTTTCTAAATTTGTTTCTTTATACATTTGTGCAATTTTTATGGAAAATCCTCAAGATTTGATACAAATTTAAACACATTGAAAAGTAAACCTAACCCTATAATATAACGGCCCCCTAAAATAGACAGGCCCTCCTTAAAGGGTAGTGAAAAATAGAACGGCCGGCCGTTCTATGAGAGAATTTACGGTAAATGAAATTTGTCGGTTCACGTTAGAATTATTTTTTTTTGTATTTATATGACTGCCGTCGTAACAGTAATTCAAGACATTTTTAAAAGATAACCCCTACTTATTTGTAAAAAATTGTTTCATTTCACAAAATAAATATTGAAACCAGAAGTTATTTAATAATGTGAATAATTTTTATTGCTCTCATTATTTCTCTGTACCTGCCGTTAATGTATTTGTGTATTGCCCATCTGCGAAAAAAGCAAGTGCGCTCCCCGAGACTTAGTACTTTGTGGATTTCATTTTCGTCACCAAATTATTTCATTTCACGTGTAAATTCAACGTGAAATGAAATAATTTGGCGACGAAAATGAAATCCACGAAGTACTAATGGGGTTATTCTCGAAACCAGCAAAAAAAGCAAAAAATAGAAAAAACCAGCAAAAAATTCAGCGAAAATTCGGAGAATGCTCCGATCGGTCTGAAACTTTGGGAAATCATTAAGAAGATACTTCCGGACATTCCCTGAAAATTTCAGATCGAAATATTGATTTTTAAAATTATCGATTTTTATTTCTGAAAATTTTCAAAATCGATATTTTGGTCTGAAATTTTCAGGGAATGACCGGAAGTATCTTCTTAATGATTTCCCAAAGTTTCAGATCAATCGAAGCATTCTCCGAATTTTCGCTGAATTTTTTGCTGGTTTTTTCAATTTTTTGCTTTTTTTGCTGGTTTCAAGAATAACCCCATAAGTTTTGTGGAGCGCACTTGCTTTCTTCGCGAATGGACAATAAGCAATATCAACACGTCTCATTGGCGTAAACAAATAAATAAAAAATTAGAACAAAGTTGACAACACAAAAAGTACTTACAAAAGTATGAAAATTCCCTTTGTGAAAGAATCATCCATTTATTGTGCAAACAAAAAATTGCTACGCGGTGTTTGCGTACTTTTGAAATTCAAACGGCAATGAAAGAAATAGCATGAAAAATGAAGAGATTTGTTCCCATTTCCGTTTGAATTTCAAAACTACGCAAACACCGCGTTGCAATTTTTTGTTTTCACAATATCTCAAAGTATCTGAAATTATCTCAATGGAAAAAAAAACGAAAGTTTTCAATTTCTTTTTAAAGGTTAAACTTTTTCTTAATTTTTAAAATTTTCATGAAGATTATTGTTATTCTAGTATAACAAATGGTTTTTCATCGTTTTTTTACTGTTTCTATATGAATTATTCACTTTGGAAACCCCCTATAGCTTTTTAACTCAAGGGCAGAGGCCGCGTGAGAGTTTCGCCGCCGCTCTATTACAAGTTTTACGATAGTTATAGACCCAAACAGAATTTTATTTATCATCACAAATAAATATTATCAATTCAATATTCTTGCCGGCTACAGTAAGCAGTGGCGCAAAAATCGAAACTCCGCCCCCACAGGTTTTTCAACTGAAATCTTTCGTGGGCGCATATGATAGCCGGCAAGAATATTGAAACCATACGGTAAATGTACAGGAATACGGCCGCAGATCTGTTATCTTGAAAATCGTGTAATTGTGTTTCCATGATATAACTTTTAAACTGAAAGTTAGTTGATTCGTTGGTCGCCGTTTCCTCTGCAACACAGAACACGAACTTGCTTTTCTAAAATTACCTGCTTTTCAAATTTGGATTATTCATTTTGTGCAATAAAAACGAAGGAAACCATTAGAATTGCTAACATCATGTGATTATGATAATGTCAATTGCACAAAAAGTTCACACTCATAATATTAATATTCCCATCCTCTCCACAATGAGTTCTTCAACAATGAAAGTAGTAGAGTTCAATTGTTTGTGCGTTGTAGCACTTGTCCACTGGCCGCATTACACCGCGTCGGTGCCGCGCGGACCCAAGCACTTCGCCCCGTCACCGCAACTTTTTCCGTTTCAAAAATCAATGATGGTCCCCCCACCCACTCATCTCTTTTTTTTTCTTCTTCTGCGTCTCCTTGCGTTTCTTATCAACTTTTCATGACTCATCCTCAGGTAATTTTCGGCATGTGCATGGCACACGAGCAGCAAGGTGCCGTGAAAAACGGCAGGCTGCCGGGTAGGGGTAGCATTACGCAAGGAAACGGCACACGAGCAGCAAGCTGCCCTACGAAACGGCAACCTGCTGGGAGAATCGGCAGCGTGCCGAAGGGGTGCCGTGCCGTCGACAAAGGCGTCAGCATTCGTCTCTGGCGCAGGCTGCGTAATGACGCAATTTTTTCTACATGAGTTTTACTTTCGCGTTCATTTTTACGATTATTTTCGTATTTTCCTTCATTTTTGTGGAAAAAGTAAGTGTTTATAATTATTTAATGTAGACTAGAAATGTTTTTAGAATTTTCCTCGAGGCATCTGCTTATTGCTGCTGGCCACGTTGTTTTCGACTGTGATCGATTTTGGAAAAGGAGTTTCCAGTTGGTTCCAGGTATTTTTTTATTATGCCGCGCCTAAGATTGAAAAAAATTCTAAAAATGATGATGGTATACACAAAATGTATTATGCGAAAATAAACATTCCGACCAGGCTTTCTCGGAAATTTCCGAAAAATCGGAATTCCATCGGAATTCCGATGTCGGAAATTTCAGATTCCGGTTCCGAGGCAATTTCACTTCCGAAAAAATTTCCGATTCTGTTCCGAGACAAAATGATTTCCGAAAAGAATTCCGTTTTCCGTCGGAAATAATTTTTTTCCGATGTCGGAAAAAACATGTCTTTCTGTCGAAATTTGGTACGAAATATGGTTTTTTGTTTTTGGAAAAAACTCGAAAATGACCGTGACACAAATTTTTTATTTGAAACACGAGTTTACTTATCTTCCCTCAATTTTTTAAAAAGTTTTGTGGATAATTTAAGATTTTATGGACCTATTCAGGTTCATTTCCGATTTTTCCGATCGGAAATCAGAATTTCATCGGTAGTCGGAATTCCGACGGAAATCAAAACGAGAATTTTTAATTTCGGAATTCCAACGGAACATCGGAAGAGAGAAGCACAAAATCGGAAATTTCCGAGAACGCCTGATTCCGACGCGATGATTGTGTACTTCTGAAAATGATAAAAATTGCTCTTCATTGTTTTATTTATAAAATTACGCCATGTTTAATTTTTTTTTTGTTGTCACAATACCGGTAAAAATCTGCTATGAGGCTTTTTATAACACGCAAAAAAAAGCAAAAAATAAATTTTTTTACTTCTAAAAGAGATTTCCGAGATCCAGAAAAATGCGGGTAAAACCCGAAACCGCGTAAATCAAAGCCAAGGAAGATTAAACCGGGGAAAAAATTCATAGACCGGAGAAAAATTTTCAAGTCTGCGGCACGATTTTCCTGCATTTTATAGCAGTTTCTGTACAAATCTTGTGTTTCACGCATGTTAAATATTTACCGGGTTCAAAAGACTTTTTCCTCTGTCTTGACTTCCCCGGTCTGGTGTTTTTTTCCGGTTTTGTCAGGATCTCGGATTTACGGACCGTTTATAGTACAAACTAGACAATAAAATTTCAAAAATTTAGTTTTTTTATGTACCGTGCGGTAAAAGTTCATGAATACAGACCCAGTAACTTTTTAAACTTTGAGCGGCAATAAATCTTTAACTTTCTTTTTAATGAATAGCTTCGGTTTGAAAGTTTTCTTGCAGTTGAGCATCTACTCGTCGATATTCGGAAATGGACCTTGACAGACGATATGATTCGATATTGACGGATCGTGTGATGCTCCGTAAACATAATCAAAATTTTCGCCATGATTTTTTTTGTTACCTTTTAATGTTTTTTTTAACTTGTTTTTATTTATTTAATAAATTTGATTAATTTCAACGAATAGAAGCGATCAAAATGGAATCAAAAATAAGCAGGGTTACGGCAGCTTGCCGTGCTTTATTTCGGCACGCTGCCGTGAAAAACGGCAGGCTGCCGCGCAACACGGCAAGCTGCCGCTGGCAGGTGGCACCCCTGCCGATTCGCGCAGCAGCTTGCCGTTTCGCGGGGCAGCCTGCCGTTTCGAGGGGCAGCTTGCCGAAAATTACCTGAGTCGGAGAGAAGAAAGTTTTCACAGTTCTGCCCTTTTTCTTTTTTTTCTGGATCGTTTGTTTCCTTTTCGATATTGCTTTATTTTATTTATCATTGGAAACAGGATACTTATAAAACCTTCAAATTGAAACAAAAATTGTTGGTTTTTTGTGGTGTTTTTTTCAATATAAAATTATTGTGTGCTTCTTCTGTTAGTCAACTGGTTCACAGTGAGCGCTTCCGAAAAAGTTTAGTGATAAAACTTTTTCTCGTAAATAGAGTTTTTTTTTTCAAACGAATGACGTTATTCCGGAGTATCGTTGTTCACAATTTCGTAATTTTTGTTATCTAAAAACTCGCTTTTCATGAAATTCTTCCCCACGCTCCGAAAATTGTTGTTTTTTCAAGTTTTTATTTTTAAAATTTCGATTTCACATAAAATTCCAAAAATGAGGTATTTTTGCAGTCCAAAAAAGTTCCTGGAATGGTACGGTAGTGGTTATACTGCGCGACCTCCTAAATAATTTGTTTTTTTTTTGGATGAAACAGGGAAACCACATTTTTTTTCTTGTAAATTTTTTTTGGAACTTTTGACCACCGGGTCTATAAAAGTTTAATTTTTTTAACCAAAAAATTTTTATAGTATAGTTTTTTTGAAGAGTTGAAAGCAAATATTTCCAATCATTTATCTGCAAAAAAATTTGCCAAAAAAGCACAATGGTGCATGAGCCACAAGAGAGGAAACGCGCCCGAGCGCACACCTATTTACAAATGCTTCGAAACGAGACCCTAGATTAATATAAAAACGTGACGTGCAATTTGTAAATTTGTGCGCGTTTGCAGTAGCTAGCATGAACTTTTGATCCACCACGGTTGGTTGGGTGGTCAACTTGTATTTGTAAAATTATCGGCAATATTGATGTTTGATTAATTAATTGCGTTTCCCTCCGCCGCCTTTTCGATCCGCTAGCCATGTCTCGTGGAATCAGTCATAGGTAAACCGGCTAATTAGCAGTGAAGTTTCCTCCTGTATATAAACATGTACAATATGTATAAATGTGTACAGTGTAAAATCGAACGAACAGTCAGTCAGTCAGTCAGCCAGTCCGCTTTTCATACATCGCCGCGAATTCCGCCATTGCCGATTATTATATCAGTTGAATATCACTTTCCACTATCAATCGCTTCTTCTCCTCATTTTATGGTGACCTGAATTCACGAATTCACTTCTTCTGGTCTTTTATGAAGCCGAGAAGGTGGAAAAACCTAATTTTCTCGCTGCCAACAACAATTAAATATTATTCGTTTCGAGAAATTAAATAACTTTTTCGCGTGAATTTCAATTTCATTTCTTTCAAATCCTGCATTCCTTTTCGGCGACTTTGTGGTAAAATTGAGGGGAGATGTTCAAAATAGATAAGCCAGTTTTGCGCATGGTTTCCTTTCTTTTTTTGCTGGTCATTGTTGTTTTGTTTCTGTTGTTTCGCCGTGTCAAACGGAACGAATACTGTGCCGTTTTTTTAACCGGGTTAATCCATCGGTGTCATCCCATAAAACAACGGTTTTGTGGTCGTGTGTCGAGAATTGTTTTTGGCATTTCCATTTCCATTTCCATTTCCACTCCCTAAACGAAAAACTTGGTTTTCGCCAGCCATTGCGTAGGACAGTTTTTTTTTCAATATTATGTGTTCACGAGCGACGAACGCCCCTAACTCGATGGCTATTTGCCGCTTTCAATGGCTATTAGCCCCTATACTCGACATATATATACGCGCGATAAATTCCCCGAGAATGGCCAGAATTCAAAATTCGAAAGAAGTTGAAGAGATTAGCCATCGAATTATGGACGTGGGCCAAACGCATATGGCCCACGCCCGAATTGTTGGCTCGTGAACACATGATAAAATATTGTTAACCCGCTTCGCGCCACCAACCACGTCATCACTGTTTGCTCGTCTCAAACGAAGCCCGTTTTCCTCCTTCGCCCCAGTAGTACTTTTTTTCAGATGGTTAAAGTAAGTCGAAAAACAAACAGTCCCTCCCTCCATCATCCTCTTTTCCCCTTTCTTCCCGACCTTTTTTCTTTTATTTTCTTTTCCAGAAGACAGAACAGCCAAATCAATTAAAATTCCAGAGAAGATGTGGGCGTTGCAACATCAACAACCCACCAAAAAAAAAAGGAAAAAAAGAAAGAAAAATACCACAATCCAAACGAAACCGCCCATAAAATTCGTTCGTTTAACGTGCGAGTTTGAGAGACCATAAAATCAAGCACAGCCGTTTTTTTTTCTTTCCATTCTTTTTCTTTTCTTCCGACGCTTTATGTCTGTTTGCGGTTCGTTCTAGGCGGCAAGGTGTGTGCTCAAAAGTTTGGTTTTCATGAAATGCCACGTGGTAATTTGAGATGAAGGAGGGCGGCGACATTGACAATTAAGAATTGCCATTATTCGGCTCTGGGACGTTTCGAAAATGCAACTTTGCGTCGTGGTGTTATATAACACTAGTGAAACCAAAACACGTGGGCATTTATTTTTTCTTTTTCGGTTTTTACCAATGTTTTTATGTTTTTGAAACTTTACACTAAAGTTTTGAAACCTTTTGTTTCAAAACGTCCAAGAACCGAATAATGACAATTTTTTAATCCACTAACACCGCGACGCAAAAATGCACTAAAGTTTCAAAACGCCCCAGAGCTCATTTTTTATTTTTTTAAAAAGTATTTTGTTCCTATTTTGAAGCTGTTATAGACCAAGCAGATAGTCAAGTTTTGGCATAGGTAACTGGGTACAATATATATCAATGACAACTTGAACATACACAGACTACTGTACTAGTAAATTCACATGTGTGGAATAAAAAATTACACGAAATTTCTGCTTCACATTTTCAGATGGTTAAGGCTAAGATTTTTGTGTTCATGTGAAATTCTAACTAAAACCAAGACTTTTGAATTCCGAACGGGAACGGTTGTTGTTGTAAACGATGATTTTAAAATAGGCTCTGCTAAAATATTAAAAGTTGGTGACGATTTCGTTAAAATATAAGTTTTGAAACTATGAAAAATCCCCGCAAAAACACCAAATCATTTCATAGAACTTCCTCTGTAGAATTCGAGTCACAGACTTGTAAAAGGAGCGGGGATTGATTCTCGATTTTTGATCCCCCCCCCCTGGTTATGTGTTTTTCTCGATTTTGCCAAGGTCTTGAAATTTTTCTATTCTCAGTACAGAGCATTGCAAATTCGCTTCCTTCGCAAAGTAGACGAGGGCGACGAGAGAGTGCATTAATAAAAAGGAGGCCGATTTTTCGCTCTGTTTTCTCTGAATCTCACTCCAAATGCATGTGCAATTCACTATGCGATTGGAGAAGATTTGCAGAGCTCTTCTTGAATTTTACAGTATCTCTGTTGTCATTCAGTGTTTGCGGACTTAAAGACTTTAAAAAGTTTCGCTGTCATAATGCCTCCCTCCCACCCGTAGCTCCGCCCACTCTCGCCCCTGGGGGTTTTTACGACTTATAATTACAGATATTTGAGAAACACCTTTTACTACTAACCAATAACTCTCATCCAAAATTCCTACTCTTAATTTCCAAACCCCCAACATACACATTTCCACGTGGCAACCAACTGGCAGATGTTGTTTCGTCGTGCCGGCATCGCTTATCCTCTCGTTTTCGATATTTTCTTTCGATGTATTTTTTGTAATTCCCCTACTCCTCTTCCTCTCGTTTTCTGCCATCAGTAGCCGAATTGAAAAGTGTAAAATGGGCTCCGGTGAAAGATAGTGTGCGATCAGTGGAGAGATCTGCTCTCATGCCTGCTCTTCGTTTTCCTGGCCGGGACCCAAAGACTTCCTACTAAACACCGGCGCCTATCGTCTTCATTTTGCTAGATCAGCTAGACTTCGGACTTTGCCTAATATGAGCTACCTTTCGCCACTTCCTCACTATTCTAGTCCAAGGTAGGATGTATCGTATTGCAAACTCTCCATTTTCTCATCACTGTTTTTTCTTGTCTCAAGTTTGTCCGTGTTTCGTTCTACTTTCTTTCTGTAGCTTCTTTTCTTCTTTTGCCAACCAAACAGAAAACAAAAGTGAATTGAAGCGTCAATGTAATGTCAAACATGTGATACAAACGATGCTCTTTTTCAGCTTGGCTCGTCCACGTAGTCTTCCGAGAACACGCTCGTTTGACGATTTTGATCTATGGGACCCCCGCCTCCGCCTCCACCACCCCCTCTACTCGCATCCGTAAGTTCAATTCGTGGATAAAAGATGTAATCGGAAATAGCAGGGGGTTCAACATTTTGTAAACAACTAGGGAACAATTTTTGCGACGTTTTTCGGTGGGATTTTTCAGACACTCGCTTAAAACAAAAACAAAATGAAAATCCATATTCCGCGATGCATTTTTGGCTAGTCTGGAACATTCCGTGGATCATCAAAAATGCTTTTTTCAAGCTTATTACTTTAACTCTTCCAGGGTTTAATTCAGTCCGATCTCAAACAACTGAAATAAGTGTGACCATAATACATTAAACAATTTTAACGAGAAAATGAGGCGCGAACAAAGAAATACATAGTTTGAGAAATTCGAAAAAAAAAACCGAATTTTTCTCGGCGCCTGCTAAAAGCTGCTAAAATACATGGCCACGGCCACGGCCGAGGAACGGAACGTGGCTGACTGACAGCTTTTCATATAAAAATAACAAGAGACTAGATGTTTACGTACTTTTGAAACCGTCTCATCAAAATTAAGAGAAAAAAAAATTTGTGTAGCGAATTGCTAGAAGGGAAAGCGAAGGTTTGTCCTGTCATATGCTGCCTTTTTAATCATGAGTATACAAACACCGATTTCCCTATTTTTAATACCGTATTTCCTCTAATTTAAGCGCATGCCCTTCTATTGTTTCCTTTCATCACGACTGCCGGGTATTTAGAGGTTTGCATACCAAACTTCGGTCGTTTCATGCCTGTTTGGTTAGAAAGTGTTTTTCCGAGTTTGGCGTAAAAACCTCTAAATACCCGGCAGTTGTGATGAAAGGAAACAATATAAGAGCATGCGCTTAAATTATAGGAAATACGGTAATATTGTAGAACACATTGTACCTGCCAAAAATATAGTATCAATTCCTGAAAATCTTATCGGTAGCCCCCGGAAGCCGAACCATACCCTAACTGGCATCTGGCAACGAAAGTTTAAAGGTTCGCGCCAAGAAACATGGAAAATTGGGAAAAGCGAGACGAGACGCCGGTAAATTCGCAATGCACGTTCCGTTGGCGAGCGGTAGAACTTTTAGGGTTGGATGATACTGATTTCCAGAAATAAATCACAGGAAGAGGCAAAAAACTAACCACTACTCGTTGCAGGGAGCGATACTACCATCTCGCAAATGGAAGACAGAGGATGCACCACGACGTCACCACAATCCCCCACCTGCGCCGCCCAAGCCCACCCGTCCCACAGTGGACGCTGCGGCACTACAGCACGCAGCAGCTCGTCTGCGCAAGACCGGCTACAACGAACAGGTACGAAGTGACGTCGAGAATCTATCCGATGGACGAGTGGACCGATCGGATCAACGAGTGCCTGACGGAGATCGGACGTACCGCGCGCACTTCCAACAATTGGACAGCGAGAAGACCGGAGCAGAGGTAGATACTTTTTTAAAAACCTTTTTGTACAAATTAGAACCATTTTATTTATCAGATTCCTCCTCCGTCCACTCATTCCAACCAATCTCGTCCGCTCGGCGACTTTCATCGAAACACCGATGCGTTAAGCTCAAACCAGTACCAACCAACACGAGAGGCTTTTCTTCCTTCTAATTCAACTTCTTATTATAGTCCTATCAACAAATTCTCATCATCCACGCTAACACAATATTCCACACAGAATAAGTCACCTTCGCCTCCATCAGAAGACAGTAATACTGCCACATACATTTCACCATATTCCTCCAAATACTCTTATCCAACACCTACTAGCACAAACTTCCGGAGCTATCATAAGGATGACGATTACTTTGCAAACACTGCAACGACAACATCAACGTCTCCAGTGAATTTGAATCTTTACAACAACTTTAACGATAACAACAATTGCACGACGAAAAAGAACGACAATAATCGGGAAACGGTTTTGCAGTGGTCGGAGCCTTATGATCCAAGGTATTTTACAATTTTGCGTTGTACTGCTAAATTCATACTTCAATTTGCAGCAAGTTCCGTCGCTCTCAATCCCCAATCCGCAATGCCAGAGAGCTCATCCACGAGTATTCCACCACAAACTATGTCACAGAAGTGCAACCACCAGCTCCAGACGTGTATCAGCAAAAGACACAGGCACGAAACTTTCTTCAGAACTCTCTTGCTCGTCAACTTCGCGACGAAGGGCTCACTGAGACTCAGCGAGCCGCTAATCGCAACCAGACAAGTGCTTTGAGCTCTTCATCCACACTTCCATTCGATGTCTCCAGAATTGTCAAGGTTTGTTCCTTTTTTTGTAACATTTTTTTGCTCGATAATGGGTCTGGGGCACTTGAAGCTCTTCAAAACAATGAATGGAATAAAAAGAGTGGGGTGGCTAAGGAAAAGAGAAAAAATGAAAGTGGGGGAGGAGTAGACGAAGGATGATGATTGATGAGAACGATTACAGAGAAGGGAAAATAATTGACTAGGTAATTTGTACCCTTGGAGATCAGCGATTAGGTTTGAAATTGGCTAGCCTATTCATGCGGTGTTCAAACAAAAATATGTAAACTTTCATTTTCTGGTTTATTATGTTACGAAGTACCATAGAGCGCACTTCCCCCAATTTCCTAGAATTCTGCTTAATCACTTGGACCAAAATAAAAACAGCGCGTTATTTATTTATTTTGTTAAGTATTGGATTGAACTCGTAAATTTTCGATTAGACCCGAACGGATAACAATAAATCTGGAAAGGATATGAAAAAAGTCTGATTTTGAGTACAAAAACGCCCTTCTTTGATTTAGCCCCTTGAAATATAATTTTTCTTCATTTTGGTGTTTTGGAACCATGAAAAATTGGGCTTGAATTTAAATAGAGTACGGGTAAAAAAAGCAGATAAATTTATGGAAAAGTTCCGAATTCCGGACTACAAAGATTTCTAAATTTTTTATCTTAAATATTAAATACAAGCGCGCTAATGCAAAATTCTTAAAAGTTAAATTCAAACGGTCCATTTTTCAAAGTAAACCCACAGTTTTCATATCTCATTCACGAAAGAACGTCTCTAAATAAAAGTGTAACTCTGTGACCCAATATGTTTTATTTCAGTTCAGTTTTATTTCGGACAATTTGCACCCATTTCATAAAGTTCTACTGAAAATACAGTAAGACTCTTATAATTTTTTTGCTGCACACAGTATAGAAAATTGCGCTCTATTGCTAGTTCTCAATTATTAAACTTTACAGTGCCATTTCAAAACTTCCTTATCGCGATTTGATGCATTGGGATCAACCACCGCTAGGCCACAATTTTTTTGCTATCAACATTTTTTTTTCATAACGTTTCGTCGTGTAAAACAAGAGCTGCTGGCGATTGCTCTTGCCAAACTGCGCTCCATTGGACTCGGCGGCAAAAATTTTTTTGAGACGCCTTTTTGAGGCAAAAAGTATCTAAGCGACGAGGCGCCGGCGAGAGACAGTGTTGCCAGGCGACGCAACCGAAGCGCATGGCCTTTTGTCGTCCAATTAGTCAAAAATATCAAATTACAGGGTATCATCCCAGACTCGAAAAATCCCTTCTCGCCAGGCTAGCTTACAAAACAGAAAACATGCTCCAATTGAGCAAGCGGATCTATCAAATTTTCCGCCCAAATACCTTTCTTTTCCGCCCTCGTTTCTTCTTCTCCAACATTTTTTTGCTCCTAGTGGCTTCTGAAATGGAAATTGAAATGGAAATGGAAATGCATACGTAGACGTGTTTCTCTCTCTTCTTCTCCCTATCTCACTCCATCCTATTTAACAAGAATTCCACACGTCTTCTTCTTCCGGACGAGGACCTCACCCACTGAATTCTACCCTACGTTTTTTTTCTTTGCCTGCTTCTTGACAACGACGACAAAGAATCGATTGTGCTGTTTTGGGGTGCTCGTGGTGGCTGGGGCACGAATAAGAATAAACAACTTTTTTTAGTGCCGTGCCGCAACTTTTGGCTCTGCTCTGCTCTTCACTTGTTATTTATTTCCCACTCGCATAATTATGCAAAGATGCTTCGCATAGAGTTGTTTGTTTTATTTTGTGTTTCTTTTTACTGCGAAGGAAATTTGAGACAAGGCAGCTTCGGGGAATTTTGCGAGACATACCGGGCCGGGTTTGGGTTGAGTTTAGTAGACTCGGATATGGGTACTTTTGAATGGAGCCGTATATATGTACCTAGTCAACATTTCCGAATCGGTAGCCTGCCATTCTTATGCTAGAATTTTTATACACATGTATGCACTTCTTCCACGTTCCGCCCGCTCCTTTCCATTATTTTTGGCCGCTTCGCTTCGCATTGCTACGCTTCTGCTCACAATGCAATGCGCCATCCAATTTTTATGTTTTTGTTTCTCCTCCCCCTCCCTTCTTTCGTTTTCTCGTTTCCGGCCGCACTCTTTCCATTTTTCTCTATTTCGCCTACCATTTCACTTTTTTCGTCGCCTATCTTTGAATCCGCCAAAAAAAAAAAACAAAAACAGCGAGACATCAAAAAGCGAGGAAATAAATATATTGTCTCGATGAAATTAATCATGTCCCAACGGCGGCGAAACAACAGCTCTCTCTCTCCGGGGAGTCGGGAGCCGAAACCGAGCCGAGCCGAGCCGAGCCGCGATACTAATTTGGTGTCTCTGCTCGCGTTTCACGTCAAAAAGTTCTGCGCATTGAGCACTTTTCTTCCCGGAAAAAAAGAAAGAGAAGTGTAGATGGCAAGTACTGATTGTGAAAAGAGCAGAAAAAAGGTCGAAAGAAAAATCGGCGTTTTAGAGATCTCACTCTCTCAAGATTTCGGTCATTTCGGTTTGAAAAATACGGCTCTGGGACGTTTCGAAACGTTATTGAAATTTTACATCGCGTTGTTTGCACTAGTTGATAAAAAAGCAGAGATTCTGAAAAAACCGGGCAAAAGACATTCAAATAACCGAGGAACAAGCGAGTTTTGTATAGGAAGTGATATAAAATGCAGGAAAAACCGTGCCGATTCCTCGGTTTC
Source organism: Caenorhabditis japonica (assembly GCA_963572235.1). Lineage (NCBI taxonomy): Eukaryota > Metazoa > Nematoda > Chromadorea > Rhabditida > Rhabditidae > Caenorhabditis > Caenorhabditis japonica. The sequence continues at coordinate 14,689,163 of OY754343.1, read as the reverse complement.
GTGTGTTTCTCCGGTTTTGTCAGTGTCTCAAAAGCCATTAAGAACTTAAGAAAAACCAAATGCGCCTGTTTTTGTGTCACCAGTTTGTGTCACGCGGCGCAAAAATGCACTAAAGTTTCGAAACGTGGAGATCCTGACAAAACCTTGGAAAAGCACGAAATCAGGTAACGCAAAACCGAGAAAAAAAAGTCAAAAACCATGAAAAGTGACACTCTCACGCAAAATTGCGAGCGACTCTTATTTTCAGACACTTGAAGATTGTTTTATTGTTATTATTCAGATTTTATAACTTCAATAGTTTCAGTAGCATCACCAGAGATATTTGAATGAAATATTCCGTAAAAAATATTCAAAAGTATGAAAATCGGAGTAGTTCGTAATTTTTCGTGGGTGTGTCACTTTCCAAGGATTTTAGCATTTTTTAACCGGTTTTGAATTCCCCCGATTTCCTGTTTTCTCAGTTTTGGCGCTTTCCCTAAGCAACGAAAAAAAAAAAGCCAAATGAGCATGTGTTTTGGTGTAATTACTGCGAACACCGCGACGCAAAAATGCACTAACATTTTGAAACGTCCCAGAGCCAAAAGTACAGCACGTTTCTATTTAATATTTCTCGATTCCCTGGAAAATGCAACAAAAAAAAATCGAGAAAACTAAACCACGCGATGTCAGAAAATGCCCTGGCGAAATTTCGGCACTGTTCCAATTTATGCGAATACACATTTTGTGGACTGAAATTTTGAGGCAGAGGCGACGTGCCACGGCTTGTCGGCAGAGTAGAGACGCAGAGAAATGTGACAGATGTGTGTGTACAGTCTACACGGTAGACGACAAAACGCAGACAAGAAACAGCGTTGCCACGCGACGCAACCGCAGCGCGTTGGACTTTGATGGCGAAAAACCGATGGTAAAACGGTATAGAATTCGCACGGAATAGAACACTTCTTGGAGTTGTTCGTGCGGTCATGTGTCAGTACTGCGAACTCTGTTCCGCCGTACCTCCAAAAAACCAGTCATCATCCCCTCATGACCAAATGAAACCATTCTATTTTCCAGGACGCCTACAACGGAGATGAGGTGGATCATCTGGTGCACCAGATGAGAACTCAGCTCAACCAAGACTCGACCACTTCTACTTCTTCACCAAGCGTCGTCCAGTATCCGCGTCGTCAGTTCTCGGATTCCGACACAACCACCACCCCAGCCAACGCCAATTACTCGAATCACACCACGACGACATCTTCTACGACATCAACGCGCAAAATCATGAATATCAGTGAGTTTCTGTTTCTTCTTCATCGCCTTCTTACACTTCCTGTCGCCTCGTTACATATTCATTGTGTTGCAAGGCGCGATGTACTTCAAAACTTTTTTGTTTTTGCGCTCCGCCCTTCTTCTTCTTCTTCTTCTTCTCGAGCAGTGACGTGCGAAAGAGGGTCCCGCGGGTAATGTGTATTTGACACGTGGACTTTTGACAGGGGCTAACAATAAGACAAAGATAGCGGTGAAAAATGACGCCTAGCGGGTAGCTCTTTGGTGAGAAAAAGCAGAGAAAAAAAAAGAAAAATAAAAACACTTTGGTGTTTATCTGAAAGGGTCAATCACGAGTGGTAAAAACTTGTCTCCGGGGAGAATCTGTTGACAACAATGTGCAAAAATTATGGTGTTGAGAAGACGTTCAGCTATGCACATACATATTTATTCTATTGCTCTGGAAGTTTTCGACACTTTTGGCCGTCTTTCCCTCAAACTTCAAACATCAACTCCACCCCCTGCCTCCGCAGATGTCCAAACACATACACATCCCGTCTCAATTTCGACCGTCTCGCCACGCCACGCCACGCGACGCGACGCCATGTTATACCAACTCGAAACCTATCGGAAGGTAAATAGTGTTGAACCGAAGTGATCAGGGAGCCCCCGAGAGCATGAGCTCTTTCTCTCTATCTGTGCTTTCTTCCCAAACACAACAGTTGCTCCCTCTCTCTCTCTCTCTCTCCTTGTGCCGGTTCTTTTTACCCCCAGAGCTCGCCCTCCTACTCGTTTTGTGCCATCCTTGCTCCGTCACTCTTGTGCTCCTTCGCCTTCTTATTCTTTGTCTTTTTGTCCATCCATCGTCTATCAGCTCCTCCAATTTTTTCTTTCCTTTTTTGGTGGGCGGGTCGAGGAGGAATCGAGAGACCACGCCCCTTCAGTTGTCCTTCTTCCGAATTTTCTACTCCATCTTTTTCTTCCTTCCTTTTTTGTTCTATTTCATATTTTTAGCAACTGATTTTCAGAGGATGACGGACCAAGAAGGTTAGTTAGTTTCTTTTTTTTGTTTTGTTTTTGCACAAGGTTGTATGTATGTACATATTTGATTTAAAAAACAGAGAAAAACTTGCTCTAATCCAAAGTTTACACAAGAAATTTGTCGTTTTTCCTCCCTTCCATTTTTCTCGCCCACCACAATAATAAACATTTGCCGCCCCGCCAAATTGAAACATGCGTCACTTTCTTTTTCTTTTTTTGGTAGCATTTTCTGGAAAAAAATCTACAACAAAAAAAAAGAAGAAACAAAAAAAAGGAAAGATTACGGTAGAAAGGGCTGCGTCATATTAGGAATGTGAACGACTGCGTAGCGCCTCGAGGGAGAAGGCAAGATCAATAAAATTTAAGTGTCAGTAGTAAAGAAAAAAGAAAACAGAACTTAAAAAGATAAAATGACAAAACAGAGAAAACAGCGGTCTACTCGAGAAGCAAACGCGAAAAAAAAAAGAAAGAAAACATCCTCTCTCTTTCACTCAATAATTGCAGATATCTGTGTGGGATGTGGCAAAGAGATAACGGGCGATCAGCCGGGATGCAACGCCATGAATATGATCTTCCACGTGGATTGTTTCAAGTGTGGACAGTGTCAGAAGACGTTGGCCGGTGCCTCGTTCTACAACATTGACGACAAACCGACGTGCGAATCGTGCTATCAGGTGCGGACTTTGGCGTCTTAGAGGACGCTTGGAAGCTCCCTGGAGACTATTTTTTTCCCTGTTGCAGAACTCTCTTGAAAAGTGTACCGCCTGCAATCGACCGATTAGCGACAAACTTTTGCGGGCGTGCGGCGGCGTCTATCACGTCAACTGCTTCGTATGCCATTCGTGTAAAAAGTCATTGGACGGTATTCCGTTCACGCTTGACAAGGAGAACAATGTGCACTGTGTTCCGTGCTTCCATGAGTGAGTGTCGGCGTTTTTTTTTTTCTTGATTGTTACATATGTACAATCCGAACTGTACGTTTTCGGCGAGGAAAAGATGAATGAATTTATTGGGTTTTCAATCGAGTTGCATCGTCAAAAAATGAAACCCCGCCCACTTTTTTGCGCGCTTCCGCGGCCACGCAATCACGGTGCTATTTGAAGAGGAGCAGACAGAAAAGTGAATGCATCTGCAGACTCATATTTTCATGATGCACCTCGATTAAAAACACAATAGATTACAACTTGAAAACCCATGTTTTTATTACCCTACTCTCTTGTGCATAGGGCCCGGCTGTTTTAAAGGGTGTGCACCTATCTGTCACACGACATGCCAGTGTCTCCCTTTGCACATTGGCGCCTAAAATCTCAGCTCAGGCTGACCTTATACACAAGATAATAGGGTAACATTTTGCCCAGTCAATTATATTATACCCGATATAAAGCACTGCAAATTCGCTCCCTAGCACAGTGAAGGACGCAGCCACGTTGGCGACGAGAGAGTGCTTCGTTTTCCTTTCTCTGAATCTCAGTCTAAATGCATGCAAAATTTATTGTTCGATGGGAGCGAGTTTGCAGCGTTTTATACCGAGTATATCCAAGGGAATATCCCGTCAATTTGATGCAAAATTCAAAAAAAAAGAATGAATGTTTACTAGGGGAGTTCTATGTACTAAAAATCAAAGCCTAGACTATTTCAGCTATGCTGAATCTATTTTTGGATATCTATAGTCGGCGAATACATCATCAACCTCGCTCTAATGTAAAATTCCTGTAAAACAGTGTCGCACTTGCAAGATTTACTCGAATTCTAGTGTTTATACTTATTTTCAACGGAAAATGATGTATCCACGACGAATTGCAGTTAAAATTTGATTTTTCGCTTCAAAAAAGCGCAGTGCACTGTTGAAAATTGAAAAGTGCCGTAGAGCGAGGCTGATGATGCATTCGCTGACTATAGAAGATGAAAATAATTTCTTCATTTTCAAAATTAATTTTTTCTTTTTTATTTATTATTTACAATCAATGTGCTCAACCGATTTCCAACAACTGGTTTCCACCATTTTTTCATTCAAAAAAACCGGTTACTACCGGTTTTCACCGGTATTTAAAAAACGGTTTTATCGGTTTTTTCCACCGGTTGGGCACATTGTTTACAATGCCCGAAAAAATTATTTAAAGAACAAATTTTTCTCTAATTTCTTACTGAAAGTTGGGATACAAAATAAAATAATAAAAATTTCGAAAATGTTGGAGAAACTTTAAATTTCAAGCCGATAAAGTCCTATGTACTTCTATTTTATTGAAGGTGACATTCAATTATAGGTGCCATTCTAATAGAGAAAATCTGGTAATCAAAAAATTTGCTTCACAATTTTAATAGTCTCCAATAGTTTGGAAAATCGATTATTGTTGCTTAGGAAGGTTTGTCAAAGTCTCAAACAATATGAAAACTATGCTCAACCTCTTTTCCGATGGCTTTTAATTAGTCCGACTAAAAGATGGCGCCATGAATCGCACTTTTCGAGTTTTTCGTTAAAAAAATACCGTAAAAACGCGAGATCGGAAAAGTGTAGACAAATTCCTTTTTTTTTGGAGTTCTATTTATTTTTCAACGGAAGCCCAAAAGGCTTTCAAAATAATAACAAGAAAATATGCTCCTGTCGGTCTTCTGTGAAAATTGTTGAAATAATAGCACATGTATATTTTTCCCCCTTGAAAAATCAGAGCTGATCTTTTTTATCGAAGCATGCTTCCACCCAGCTCCCTCCGGTTGCCAATTTTTAAAATTTCACACATGTTTCCAGCGCGATTTCGCTAACAATAAGTTTTCAGGTTTTAATAAGACCCCCCACATGCATCACAATGATGCGGTGGGTTTTAATAGAATATTCCCGCCAGCCCAACCCACATTACTAGACCCTACGCAATGGCAAACGCGCCCTGTCGCATTTGTCTGCGTCTCTACAATGGCGATCTGCCAAGTTTAGCTAAACACGTGCAAAAATGGAAATTTAGAGTCACGATAGATAGCGATCAAAATTTCGCTTTCAATGAAAATTTCAAAAACTTTGTCCCGAACACATCGTTCAAACAGGAAAACCGGAAAGTTGAGGAAAAAAAAATGTATTATCCAATTTCAGCAAATTCGCTCCTCGATGCGCCGTCTGTAGTCGACCAATCGTGCCACAAGACGGCGAGAAAGAATCGGTTCGTGTGGTCGCCATGGACAAATCATTCCACGTCGATTGCTACAAGTGCGAAGATTGTGGAATGCAATTGTCCTCCAAGGTAATTTAGACCGGTCCAAAATCAAAATTCACTAACCAAATTCAAATTCAAAATTTTCAGCTGGAAGGCCAGGGTTGCTACCCAATCGAACAACACCTTCTCTGCAAAACGTGCAACGGAAATCGCCTGCGAGTTGTGAGCTCCGCGTGAGCTCCACGTCTTCTTGCCCTCCACTACTGCCAAACCGTCTTCATTGTTCTTCTTTTTCTCGTCGGTGCCCCATTCCATCCCCGCTTCGTCCCAAATTATGTAGTTTTCGGAAGAAAAAATTAACGTGCGTAGACCCCCTCTTGACTGTATAACTGCTTGTACTTTTTTTTGCCAAAATATTTAGAAATTCCTAATTTTTTTTCATGTTTTTTTTTCTTCTTTTTTTCCGTGGATTGATCGATTTTTCTCAAATGTTTTTTTTATTATCTAAATTTCCATCAATAAATAAAGGAAAAGCCTCTGTCTCCCAATCTTCTTTTTTATTTCATTTCTTAATAATTTAAACTTTAAAAAATGCGTCTCCTACTAAATTTAATCATTATTTCAACTTTTTCCGTTGCATGGGTAAGCTTTTTGTGTTGATGAATCTACAGTTGGCCCAAATCGACAGCATTAACCGGGTGATCTGTAGAGATCCCTTTTTGCAAAAAAAATCTGAGGGTTGAAAATTAAAAGATCACCCTCTAATTGAAGCGCCCCTGTAATAAGTGGCACCAAAAAGGAGGGTTGTCCACTTCATGTTACTTCATTTTTTTTCAGAAAGATTGTCAATGGACCGCTTGCAAGTGGTTTTGGGAGAAGCGGTGCGATTTCCCGACGGATATGAAAACTCCGACAGACCGAACCCTTCTCTGTCCAGGATTTCTCTGGATTCGACACTTGTGCTGTACTTATCGAGATGATCAATATTTTGAGCCGTGGAACAACGTGGCACATCATCCTCGCGATTACGAGTGGCCACCCAATTTTGCACGTTTTCAGTGAAAAAATTTGATTTGGAGAGAATTGGATTGAATTTAACTTCTTCTGCTTTTTTTGCTGCTTTGCCAAGGAAACTAACTCGGAAATTTAGAAAATTTCAAATTTAAAGAAGGACCGACTAGAGCATTAAATTTAGAAAACAGAAATTAATTTGGAAATCTCCAATAAAGATTTTTCAGTTTAAGATTCTGCATAAGCTCAAAATTGAAATTTTCGAAATTTTTTTTAAATATGTCAGCTTTCAAATAAAGAATTCTTATCTGATGCAAACTTTCTCATGATTTCTACCGCCAAAGATGAGACACAATTGGAATTCCCATAGTTAATATAGACCCACTTTTATCATTCTCTTTTTTCCCAACATCACTGCTCTGCACTGCATCATGCTACGAATTCCTTCTTTGTATTCAAGGTTTCTACGCAGAAAATCTCTGAAAATTTCAATTTCAGACAGACTTGAAGATTATACAGTAGTCGATGATCCGTCGGATCGACTGGTTGACATGTTTATGAGAGAAGTTTGCTTTTTTTTAAAACTTGTTTCGTCTTTGGAATCTGTTTATTCTTTGTTTCCTTTTAGCACGGAAATAGTCGCACCGATTTCAAGCGAGAAGATCTTGCCACGTGGAAGAAGGCGTGGGGTGATGACTATAAATTTGGATTGTTTTTTCCTAAAGGTGTGTATTTAACGAGAGGATAATTCAGATATAGCCTCCACACGGTAGGAGCCCCCGCATGTTGGAATAGCACCCCCACCCATTGAAAAACAGGGGGGGGGGGTTTATATCAGTGGGGGTGTATATCACAATGACTAGTGCGGGGGCTTTAACAATTATAATAAAGCCCCCCGCAATAGAGTGGGGTGTGTCTATCCGAATCCCTGTGAATCTTTTATTACAGGCCCCCAACCATGTTCTATTCTGACATACCGATGATTCTAATATGACACCTCACACATGTTAGGGGGTGGGGAATGTTTTAATAGAATGTTCCCTTAACAAGCACTTCCCCTTTTTTTTACAACAACCGAGCCTAGCATGCAGACACCGAAGACATCGCCTTCTCGTTCAACACTGTCCAATACAAATCGGTGCGCTTTCAGCCAGACTTTCAGCACCTTGGAATGGCGTGGATTCCAGAAAAGTATAGAGGAAAAGAGATTTTGAAAGTGATCACTCAGTACCTGAAGGAAACGGAGCACATGAAAACGAAGAACATGTTGGCGTGCAATGTCCACTGGTCGCAAAACTTTTGGAAGCAAGCTACAGGAAACAGTGATATGAGTTCATGCATCTATTACATTTCCTATTACGACGTGAACGATTTGAAACTGGCAAGTGACTGTGATATTGGATCGCATGGAGTTGTTGTGAAAGTAGGTTTTTTGTTCGATGTTCGATCAATATTTAATGTGAAGAGGAACATTCATTCTAACGGAAAAAGTGCGCTCCTTGAAACTGTTAGTACTTCGCAATTTTCGTTTTCGTCGCCAAATTATCCCATTTCACGTATTTTTAAATTCAACATGAAATTAAATTATTTGCGAAACACTTTCTAAGAAAAGAGGCACAAGAAGCCTGAAGCTTTGTGAGCTATTTTCAAATTTTACGGCGCTTGAACTGGAAAATAAAAAAACAAAAATAATAAAAATGACATGATTTTTCCAATTTATCCCAATTAATGTAGAATGTTTACAAGTATGCATACACCGATCGTGGCAAGACCCGTTTTACGACATCTCACGCACCCGGGAATACGTAATACATACAACGGTGTGGATTTTTGAAGATTATCGTTCCGACGATCTACAGTACACTTCAAAATAGCCTTTCAGAAAAATGATCAACCAGCTAGTAAACTGAATTACTAAATAGGTTTCAAAATTAAGCATTCAAAAAAAAATTAAATTCGTGAATAGTACATTTCCTGACTTGTCACACAGCACACACTCACAAGGGAAGTGTTTGATTCCTCCTAATCTAGAATTTCCCAAAATTTCGGCATAGGTGCTTTCGACTATGCTGCTTCCATTTCTGCAATAAAAACCGGCTAAATGCTCACGTGAGCCAAGTTATGAGCTCCAAAACTTTTTCCTATGGTTAAGCATTTTTTGCGTGAACCGAATAGTGTACTAGAACCGATACTGCAGAAAACATCGGTTGGTTGGTTCAGTGGTTCGGTTGCAGGGTTCAAGTGTGGAGGTCACGGGTTCAATTCCTGCTCATGCTAATCTTTTTTTGCATTTTTTTGTGTGATTTTTCCAGCCAGCAAAAGTCAGAAAAAATCGGTTACATTTACTTTTTTTCAGATTTTGAGTGAATATTCCGGCTGCAAACAGCTTCGAGAGTGCATTCATGACAAAAAATAAAAAACTTTTTTTTTTTGATTTAGCGACATTTTGAGCCATTGAGCACATGCAAAATTTTTTTTTCAAATTTTTTGAATTATCGTTTTTGATCTGTTTTTTAACCTGTATCCGCGTGAACTCTTCTTTTTGGTATACTATTTAGATGTACCCGTCTGCCTCTTGGTGACCTTGTAAGAACTGTTTCTTGATGACCATCTTCGTGTTGGTTCAACAAAATGACGATCCGATCAGCCAAATTCTGATGCCAACAATCCAATTTTGGCTTTTTCGGTTCATCCTTGATTACAGTAGCGTAGGCCAAAATAACAAGCTTGGAAGACATAAGTACATACAAGCAACTGGGGAATTCGGTATTTTATATCCAGTTTCTCGCTTTTCCAGCTCATTTAGAACAATCAAAAGATGTACGTGGATACAGGCCAAAAACAGATCAAAAACGATAACTCAAAAAATTTGAAAAAAAAATTTTTGCATGTGCTCAATGGCTCAAAATGTCTCCAAATCAAAAAAAAAAAAAATTTTTTTTTGTTATAAATGCACTCTCGAAGCTGTTTGCAGCCGGAATATTCACTCAAAATCTGAAAAAAAGTAAATGTAACCGATTTTTTCTGACTTTTGCTGGCTGAAAAAATCACACAAAAAAATGCAAAAAAAGTTTGGCATGAGCAGGAATTGAACCCGTGACCTCCCCACTTGAAACCTGCCACCGAACCACTGAACCAACCAACCGATGTTTTCTGCAGTACGGGTTCTAGTACACTATTCGGTTCACGCGAAAAATGCTTAACCATAGGAAAAGTTTAGGAGCTCATAACTTGGCTCACGTGAGCATTTAGCCGGTTTTTATTGCAGAAATGGAATCAGCATAGTCGAAAGCACCTATACTGAAATTTTGGGAAATTCTAGATTAGGAGGAATCAAACACTTCCCTTGTCAGATTTCATCATTTTAAACAGAAAACAGCAAGATCTTTCAGTTCATACAGTTTTCACGAGTTTTTACACAGTAAAATGTTCAATCTAGGAAGTATTGCATTTTCAGAACATTGACAGCAAAACAATAACCGACGTCATCAACTACGATCAAAAAGTGTTTCCATTCTCCAGAGCTCAATGGACTATTGCTCTTTTCACCGAAGGTATCGCTCGAATCGCTTATGACAGAAATGGAAATCCCGTCGGGATCGGATGTGTTTCAATATACCCATCCGGTGAATGCGTGATCAGTCCTCTTTATGCAAATGATCAAAAGATCGCACAACTCATATTTCAAAGTATTCTCGAAGAGTTGTTATCACTGCAACGTGGCAAACAGGCGCTATGGAGGATACAGGTGAGGTCGAATGATCAGTGCAGAAATAGCTATCAGTTAGTTCCAGTTTATTTGAAGAAATGTTTAAAAAAATCAAACTCAAATATTCAGATGGATTCTACCGTTTTTGAAATGTCCACTTCGCCGTAGTCACCTCTCGAATCTCTGCTACTCGATTTATCGACCTAAACATTTCTTCGACTTCTCCAAAGTATTTGTGAATTGCCATCCTACAAATGGACCTTGTTAGGGAGATAACTGTTATCATTTCAATTTGAATGTTTATTATATTATAATTATCAGCTCCATTCAAAATGATAAAGTTTTGATGAACTGCCCTTTATTAATTATGCATTTATGCAGTGCAAACTTGCACTGTTGGGTGCAGTTTTGCACCTAACCAGTTTTTGGTAACCACCGAATACGTTTCTACTTGCAACCGCAGCTTTCTTTGTCAAAATGTACAGCATGTGTGCCCGATAAAGTCCCGGCTCCGAAAGAGTGTTGATTGAGGAGAGACACAGACGATCACAAAGTCGCGTATCAGAATTTCCCAAAGGGTTATCAGTTATCATTCTCCCACCCCGGTTCAAAAGTGAAATGGGAAAAGAAATAAGAATGGGAGGAGAGAAAGAAACGAAATGAGAGCGGAGAAGCACAAAAAAGAATTTTCGATTATTTCAGTTATGACTTCTTGCGACCTCACTTGCTCTCTCTGTGTTTTTTAAATCATCTTGTTCCATTCTAGCTTGACGTTACAGTTTCCAATTTCAGACTTTCTCTACAATCAAATCCACATTCAAATCCAAATCTATGATTTTTGGTAAAAAGAATTCTTTGGGAAATGTGTTTGTCGACGTGCACTGTGAGTTTTTTTTTCTAACAATAAGTTAAATATTCAGGGAGTTTTCGGCAATTTGCCCATCAGCGAACTTGCCATACCATTTTGCTCGGCAATTATAGTAGGCGAATACATCATCAACCTCACTCTACTGAAAAATTCCGTGCCGCGCTTGCAAAATTTGTGCAAATTCAAAATTTATTTTTTTTTCAACCGGTTTTGTTCTGTTACAAGGTTACTGGCAGGCATGGCATCTCAAATTTGAATCATCGCGCCGAAAAAACCGTGTCGCATGCTTGAAGTGCCGTAGAGCGAGGTTGATGATGCATTCACTGACTACAGCTGCCTGAAGTTCCCTGACAATGAGTAGTTTTCTCGTTCCAATTTCTTCCTCTATTTATTTTCACTTCCTATTCAAATTCAATTTCTGACAACTTTAGGTGTAGAACCGGAGAAGCAGAAGAAGCGACGCTCGATCCTGAGACAGCTCTCGCAGCTCTCAAGAAGATCCATCGATAGCCTGTCATCGAGTTTAAGCTCTCCGAGAACTCCAAGCCCGCGGGCCACTTTTTGTGATTTTCCGAATCCGTAAGTTTATATTTGAATGATTAAAAAATGTGACAGCGGAAGGCTTACAATTAGCGGAGTCATTAAATATGTACATTATATTTCCTATTGCTTTGAATCACTTTTTCCGGAAATCGATAAGAAATGTTTATATGGCTGTTATCGGACCAGAAAAACGAAATATGACGGTGAATGACAGGTCGCTCCTAACCGCCATTCTGCCGCCAGGACCCTCATATTAAAAACTCTAAAAATTTGCACTTATTCTCTTCTTCAACTTCATTATGAACGGTTGCAGATGCGAACTGATTATTCTTTCTGCCCTGCAAGGACATGTGCTTTCTGGAGATGAAATGCGAAACTGTGCTTCCGAGATTCAATCGCTCACACTAAGCGAAAAGCAAAAACTTGTCAATTTTTTCAAATCTGACGGTGATGCGTCAGGAATTCTGGAGAACAACGTCTTCAAAGCTTTCAACTGCTCCAACCTCACCAGTGAGCTACTCAAAGACTCGTCAGGCTGTGAAGTTCTCGAACAGCTGTGGTTGATATTGAACAATCTGGTGATTCCCTGTCTTCAATCGATATGTTTTCCACTTTGCGAACTCGACGCGTCATTCGATGTCCAATCGCTGATATTGACGGCCTTCCGTGACAGAGTTCTCGCAAAGGTAATAAAACGGTGACACTTTTTATTTTATTTCTTTTTCGCTTCTATTCTGGTCAGCGAGCCAGCAATTCTCACCTGTTTACCACGGGTGTTATCAAAGTGTGTATGTTGTGCAAAGTGTCGATTTCAGCTGTTGCAAGATGTCGATCGAGAATTGCCGCAACTCAAATCAATTCTTCTCACCATCCTAGTGGAAACGGAAGATGTGCCGATGATTTTGAAGCAGAAGATTGACATTTGCCTGGGCAAACATCCAAACGCTCAAACTTCGAAAAACAGATTTTTAAAGAAAACTCGATCGAAAACCGATTCATGTCTTTCGAGTAAACGGAAATCGGTTTCGTGGATGGACGATATGCAGGACAGCAGTTCTCGCAAATCTTCTACTTTTTGTGCATAACTCATTCATTCATTAATTGTTTTATTCTTTACTTTACATGCATAATCTGTTCAAAACAAATCGAGTCAATCATACTACTATTACTTCAAATAAATGTATACTGAATAATTATGGTCGACGAATTAGCATTAAGTGTGTGTATATTCTCTGCTCCCAGTCGCTTTTCTGATAAGAAAACAAAATTCGCAAAAGCAAAAGAACTGTCAAGGAAACAGCGGACGGTCAAAAAGTTCACATCAAATTAATCATTTTCTGTTTTTTGTTCAAATTATAGATTGATTTTGTTTTATTTACAGTGGAGAAAAAATAAATATTTGGAAGGGATTAACAACCGTCATGGGTGTGTGGGAGCCATGTGAGCATGATAAAACATGTACACCTGTTAGTTTTTGTTTCGAAAAAAATGCATCATCATGACGACCTTTGAGACCATTAAGAACGCACAACAGTTTATGTGTTTTTTTGTATCCTTTGGTGGTTTGATTTCGAGCAGAACCATTCATAGACATTTTCGGCACAGAAGATACTAAAAATAGGCTTTAAAAGACTATCACGTGCAAAGCACAAGAATCTGGTGGAATGTGATGGATTCTGGTGGTGGTCAAGGGGGTTTCGATGTGTGATCAGATCACATTTAAGTAATTTCTGCCCAGAAAAACGAGCTATGAACAATTCGTATTCCAGTGTGTGAAAACAACCGCAGAGATAAAAAATAAACTAATTTTTCGTACGGTATGTATTTTAATGACGCGCTGGATCATGAACCGAATAAGCAAACGCGCCCGGTCGCACAGCTGAAGATGCTTACAAATATGGCATATTTTTAGTTGTGCGCTCGGGCGCGTTGGCTGACTTCCGACTCATTCACCTGTGTAACTTTTTATGAACGGCGATTTCCTTTTAATATTTCTGCTCATCAGATACCCTTAAAAATTCCTTGAGCCTTTTCTAAACTAAAATTAATGCCTTTCGAAAATACACTGCACGGTGTGTTGGACGGAACGTTGGAAAATAAAATTTAAACTGCGCGGGCTTTTTTCTCAAAAAAAAAAATTCTGGCTTAAGCATGGTCGCATTTTTCTACCGTAGGCTGCATTTAGCTGCGCAGCCACTTTTCTGCGCTAAACTGATACGAAGAGGAGACGCAGACGAGCAGAGTGCGAGGATATTGTTGTTTTTGTTGCAAACTCTCGCCGGAGAGACGCAGAAACTCAGCGGAGCGCGCTGCCAATAACGTTCCGGGCAGCACGCCGTGACACTGATTTTTGATGCTGAAACAATTTCCATATTTCTGAATTTTCCCACGAGCCCAGTCATCACTATCAACAACTTCCAAAAAAAGCAAAACATTTTGTTTGTACTGTGTCACGTGTCGCGCTTAACCTTCCTATTCTTAACGTTGTACTTTGCGTATTTCGTGTCGAGACCAGATACTGATAAGAAGGGATTATTTGTGACGTGCTTGACTGACAAGGGACTAGATTTCGTAAGAAGCTGGTCCTATTGGCTGTGACTGCTTATCGACTTTTGATGACTATCATTTTTCACATTCGGAGGAATTCAAATTTCTGAAAATATAATGTGGCAAGAATTCGCTGATCTTGCAATGTTTTCCTTTATATATTGTAAACATACACCCAACTTCGTTATCACCGTCTCTAGCCAAACAACTAATTTTCGGGTACTCGCTGGGTTCATTATGAGGTCGTAAACCATCTCCGGATTCGTAAAACCAGCCCTAAATTGCCTTTAACGATGATTGGTGATAAGCGAAGAGTGAAGGGAATTGAAAAGAGAAGAAGCAGAAAGTTTATCAAAATTGAGGAAGTGAAAAGGAAAGTGTAACTATTTCATGATAGTGGTGGCGCTGAGCGGAGATCAGGAAAAAAATAAACAGAGCTTTAGACACAGTAAAACAGTGACTTGTCGTAGTGCTACGAGACAAGAGGCATGACCGAATTTCGATCTGGTTACTCCTAAATCGGATTCAAACGATAAAAGTTATGTACGTTTATCTGTCTGAACGAGGGCTGGGCGCAAGAATGTTTTAACGGATTCCGTAAAACGGAAAAATGTTTTATTGTTAAAACAACTTGAGCAATGACTCACAATGTACAAAAGTACTTTTCAAGCTATTCTAATAGATGTAATTTTTCAGTAGAGCTCCATGTCAGCCGATTCTATTCCGTCTGAGTTCTATACCGTTGTACCCCGTCTGAACTGCCTTCAAATCGGCCTTCACCTTTCACTAGGATGTGAGCGCGGATCCTTGGCGATTGTCAAGGATATATACGTAAAGAACAGGCTTTCTCGGAAAATTTCAAAAAGTCGGAATTCCCAAAATATTTCCGTTTCCGTCGGAAATAATATTTTTCCGACGTCGGACATGTTCTTCTGTCGAAATTTGGTGCGAAAAATGGTTTTTTTTTTTTGGAAAAAATTCGACCATGTCCATGAAACAAATTTCCTATTTAAAACACGAGTCTATGTATCTTTTCTCAATTTTTTAAACTTTTTTGTGGATAATTTAAGATTTTATGGGTCTATTCCGGTTCATTTCCGATTTTTCCGACCGGAATTCGGAATTCCGTCGGAAGTCGGAATTCCGACGGAAATTCGGAAATGAAAATGAAAAACTCGGAATTCCGTCGGAACATCGGAAGAGAAAATTACAAAATCGGAAATTTCCGACGGAACTCGGAAGAGAAATTTTCATTTCCGAGAAAGCCTGGTAAAGACCATGATAGGCATGGAAGGGGTGTAGCCGTACTAAATAATTCCAAAATAATTATGTTTTTCTTTAACCAAATTTTCTGATTCTTTTGGGTCTCTTGAAGTGGTTTGGATCGATGCTTTCTGTCAATATATCATCAAAATCGTAATTCTGGTAAGTGTTCAAATGTATTATTTTTGGTGACTATAACGTTCCTCACATCGCATGGGCCAATCTCAAAGCATCTGACCAAAAGTGTAGAAAGTGTAAGTTCTTCTCCATCAAGTGTGGTCCTAAGAAGGTCTTTCCTGTGGTCTTTACCCTACTCGTATTAATCTTGATATTGTGCTTCACGAAAACTAGCATCGTCAATGAGATTACTGTAGGCGACTTCAATTTAAAAAAAAAGGCAAAAATACTCCCGGAAATGCTTCAAAAGATTTGAAGTGAATGATTAAATAAAAAAAAAAATATTTCTGAAACTGTGATGACCAAAACTTCAGTTCAAGTGGACGTTTTTAACATGAAAATGTTTTCACAGAGCCAGGAAAATATGAAAGAATGGTTTAAAAAAATGACATCGTCAGGTGTTTCTATAGACACTTACGCGGTAAATATGAAAGTGCCGGCTTATTGAAGGTTGCCTGGAAATTAAAGGCTGATGACTTATTTTCAATTGCATTTCGGGCTAATAGTGTCTGCCGGAAAACTAGAGCAAAAGACGGCAACTGCCCTCTACAGAATCCGTAGTTTTCTGACGTTATTCTCCCCTGTTATAGTTTTACCTTCACGAGAAGGGCAAAAAAAAAACCGTTCACGCGAAAATAAAACGAGAAAAATACAAATCGCAATAATCATTTTCAATTTCTTCATCTAATAAATCTACTTTTCTAGTTTTCAAAATATGGCAACAGCATCTGTATTCGAAGGTATTTTTTTTCGTGTATGGTCGTCACAACTTTTTTACTGGTTACAAAAAAATTTCTGTACTTTTAACAGTCGCTAAATACACGGAAATATGAAGCCCACTTTTCGCTAGCATTAAAGTAAGCAGAGCTTCATAATTTCGTTTCGGAACACGATTAAAAACAAATAAAACATTGTTTTTTCAGCCCTACCGTTCTTTGCATACTTTGATATTGTTCAGTGTGCCGCTCTCTTCGTTCTCACACTTACCATTCTGGTGCTCACCACAATCAGTTTCTTCAAGAACAAACCATTTGAATTGGAACTCAGTCGACCTAGTGTAACATAATGAACATTACTGCCGAGCACACGTGCATCCCTGATTTCAGACGTTTGAGTATTACGTGCTGAAAGGTGAAAAATCGGTTTGCACATACGTGAGTGGAAAGAACGATCTGACGGCAACGGAAACACCAAATACGGCAGCGAGCCGCGCAAATACCGAATCGCAAACATGCGGACCGACTACAGGTCCCAAATCTGCGGCTTCTGCAGCGACAAGTCTCAAAGAATCTGGGCACGAAGATCTGGGAAGTGTCGGGCCTGACAGTGGATCAAAAGGAATCAGTGTGACAATGTGAATACTTTAATTCTGAATGTTCTATGTTTTAATTGCTGGAAATAAATTAAATGTTTCGATGTCGTTTTTAATTATTTAACTACCAACTGGACTCTTATGGGCCTATTCAAAAGAGAAAAAAAAAGAAGTTTTTTTCCGATGCAGAAACGGCAAAAAAAGAAAAAAAAAAGGAAGAGAAAAATGAATTATTATAGTTTTAAAAAAGTTGTCACCTCCAAAGCCGCGTGACCTTTAAAATTAGGCTCCGCCTCTTCACGCGAATTTCCACCTTTGTAAATTTTCATGAACGAAAACTGAAGGAAAATAAAAATTTCATGAAATTCGCGTTGAGAGGCGGAGCCAAATTTTAAAGGTCACGCGGCTTTGGAGGTGACAACTTTTTTAAAACAATAATATCTTCTTTTTTTCCTTTTTTTTCGCTTCCTTTCTCTTCCTTTTCTCTTTTTTTCCGTTCCTGCATCGGAAAAAACTTCTTTTTTTCTCACTCTTGAATAGGTCCATTTGAAAAATTAGTGAAACAATCGCTTTAAAAAATACGCGATTAATGGCGCATCGGTATATTTGAATGGGTCTCGCCACATATGACTACGTTATCATCGGCAGAAAATTAATTTTTCTCCTTTTTTTTTCTTTTTTTGCCGTTCCTGCATCAGAAAAACTTCTCTTTTTTCTCTCTTAAATTATGGATTCGTGATTTTTTGAAATTTTTTTTTCATTTTGCTGGAGCGCAACTTGCAGCAACGTGTTGCTACGTCACGAATCCATAATACACTCTTCTCAGCCAGGGCCCACACTGCACCTTGCATGGGGAGACTAGATTCACAATTCAGAGGAAATTGGCAATAGAGCGCACTTGCGCCGCGCCTGCCTGCGTCTCTTATCTCGGCACACTCTCTCGCTCACTTTTTTTCGAAGCAGATACCGTAAAACCTGTAATAGAAGGACATGTCCTTCTATTCTCAACCCCCCTCAAATGATGTCCTTCTAATATAGGGGTCCTTCTATTATAGGGTGTCCTTCTATTTTTCAATTGAAGCCTAAGACTGTCCTTCTATAATAGGGGTCCTTTAATTATAGGGGTTCTTCTATTATAGGTTTTACGGTAATTAAAATCCATTTTTCAGCATTTTCTCGTTCCTTTTTTTCAAAAATCGCTCTGTTGAATGGAAGTAAAAATTTTTAGAATGTTTTTAAAACAAAGTTTATCAAAATTGGCCAATAATTACTTGTACGCTGTCAATTTTTTGTTTTTCTTTCTTTTTTACCGACATTTTTTTGCCATAGTTTTGAATTTTTGTGTTCAAATCTTTTTTTCGAGTCTAGGATCGTTCTGGAATACGGGATCGACAAAAATTTCTAATTTTCAAAAACTTTTTGACACTTCAATCAACAATGAACAAGAAAAAAAAATTGAATTTGTATGTGATTTTAGCGATTTACATAAGAAAAATAATTGATATATCAGTTTTCAAGTTAACTAAAAAAAGAAATGGGATGAAGTACTCGTCGCACAATTTTTCGTAAGTTTTACATTGCAATTGTACAATTATGGTTTCTCGCCAAACCGAATGCTAGTTTTCGTTGAATGGCACGTAAAACTGTAAATTTCAGACAAAATAAATATTAATTGAAAGGGAAAAATAGAAAATATGAATTTTCGGATAAAAAAATGCCTGCGAAAATAGAAGAATAACTAAAAATCGATAGAGTGCACGGAAGAATCGACCAATTTTCGAAACATTTGATTTAAAAACACTCTAAAAAAAAGGTGCTACCTCGTAATAGAACTGACGCGTAATGGAACTGGGGAAAATTCCAGTATAGCCACCCACTACAATATAGGTACCCACGCTATAGTATAGCCACCCACATAACTGAAAAATGGGATTTTTCCGAATTTCTGTGGGTGGCTATTTTGAAATATATGGGTGCTTTTACTGGAATATATTATTACAGTTAAGCCACCCACTCAGTGGTAATGGGTGGCTATACTGGTTTCCTAGGGAATCTTTCAGAATAGCCACCCATATATTTCAAAATAGGTACCCATTTGACTCGCTATAGTATAGCCACCCATCATTTCAGAATAGCCACCCATAATTCCAGAATAGCCACCCACGCGGCGCCGACTGTGGGTGGCTATACTATAGCGAGTCAAATGGGTACCTATTTTGAAATATATGGGTGGCTATTCTGTAATTATCCCTGGAACTGTAGCGAAATTGAACTCGCTTTGGAATAGAAGTGTAGTGAAATTGAACTGTAGCGAAATAAAACTGTTCTGAATAGAATTGGTCGGAATAAAACTGTTTGGGAATAAAACTGCTCGGAATAAAACTGTAGCGTTTTGGAACTAAATTAGCGTGAAGCCGTGAAGCCCACGATGATTCTTTTACTACCGGCCACGCATTTCTAGTCCCCCGGTCGCAAGTATTTCCCTTCTCCCCCTCGCACTCTCTCACTCTCTCATCACATGGAGTGGGCGGAGTTCCCTCCCCTTTTTGCAAAATGCGGCAAAAAAATTTGCGGAAATCAGTTCGGCCACCACGGAAAACCAGTTTTATTTGAAATCGTACTTATAAAAACGAACGAATTCCGGTTTAAAATATGCGCCCTAATGAGAGCTAGTAACGTGACAGACAACTTTTTGATCAGACTTCATTTACAAAATCGCGACAGGAAAAACCTAATCGGGGGACTATAATTGCGTGGCCGGCAGTAAAATAATCGCCGTGCTGCCAAAACTGCTGTATAAGCTTTCCACCATGGACGGGCCGTCCGAAAAGGTCCGTTACCCGTCCGGAGAACGGGTGCCCGCTGCCCGTCCGCGTTGCCCGGTCTGCAATGTTGCGTGACGGTTTCCTAGGATAGAAATAAGGACATATCGCGTTGGCAAATGTGGAATCATAAAAAATAATATTTTGTCACGGGAAATTGAAAATGTGTTTAGAAAATGCGTGAACTTTTTTCTTCCATTTTGTGAACAGTTGGAAAAAATAATAAACATTTCACGCGGGCATTTTTCTTTTTCCCCGGGGATCGGACGGCCCTTTCCCCGAACGGGTCGGACGGGCAAAAAACGTCCGCCGTGGAAAGCTTACTGCTGTACCATTACAAGTTTTTCCTCGGCCACGTCGCGTTGGCCGGGCCGTGGCGCGTGTTCAAATAAAAGTTGAAAAGTGCATCTATTGACTTTTCACGTGTTTAGACTTCATTTCAAAGAAAACAAAGAATAAACGACAGTGTTCCATGGGATTCTTAGCAAGTTTGACAATTCTCAGTGTTTTTCCTATTCTACAACTAGTCGAGGCAAAAATAGAAGGTATTTCATTTATAAAATGAAGAGAAATCGGACTGCAAAAAAAAAATTCAGACAAAATAATAGTCGGCATTCTAACAGTTTCATCCACCATCGTCTTCTTCATCTTTTCCCTGATTATCTTCATACTTTCTTTGTACAGTTTTTGGATAAATCGAAGAATCCGACGCTTTCAATTGACAGACGCACAAACTCACGTCTTCTACCGTGGAAAAGGAAAGAAGCCAAAGTTGAAGCGAAAAGTGATTCAGGCAATGGATAATGGTGATTCGGCTTACAAAAGGAGAATGAAAAAACTGTTGAAACGAGGGAAAAAGTCAAAGATGTCGAACAAATCAGACGACACAACCAGTGATTCAGATTCCTCGTTCAGTTCTTCTGGCTCTCAAAGATAAAGTTTCTTAACGTTCATTATTTTTGAATTCTGCTTTTAATATCTTTTTCGTGTCAAGCTAATGTAATTTTTAGCAACTACACGACCACTTTTAGACCATTTTATTTTTTGAGAATAAATCGTTCAGTTAGAATTTTGTTTCATAATGTTCCGGCTGAACATCTCCTGGTAATCGTAGTCAGAAGCTTGACACAATTTAAGGAGTGCGAACTAGAAATAAATAATTGACTTTTTTTATCTCACTCTATCGTTGAATGGATTACGGTCACTCATTCAAATGTGCCAAAATTCGTGTCGAAATTACTCGTGGGAAAAAATCCATTTTGAAGAATGATGGGCCACTGCACCTACGTAGTAAAAGATTCACTGTGACAAGTTTTTCCTCGGCCACGTCGCGTTGGCCGGGCCGTACGCGCCGAAAAGTTTATGTCCGCATTTACCAAAGATGACGCAATATTACGTACCCAGTCATTTTTGTAATTTCTCAGCGTTTTGGATTTAGGAAACGCGCAAGAAAAGGAAGGGTTTTAGGAAACGTGCTTGTCACATTGTTGGAACTTGAATAAACAAGGCGCATTTCGGAACAGCGGAACGTTGTGCGATGACATTTCTCGGCGCGTTTGCATTGTTTTTTTTTGCGTTTCATGTTTTTTTTCATGCGCTTTTTTGCCTTTACGACATTTTCCTTTAATTTTCATAGTAAAAGCCAATTTTCAGAAATATGCCTAAGCTCAATTGGAGTGTTCAGAGAAACAAGAATGAGCTGGAGTAGGAGCGTTTGCGCAACAACATGATGAAGTCTGCGAATCTGTTAAAAACTCGACGAAGTATAGAAGTTCAGTGGATAATGCAAGACATTTTTGAGGTACGTATTATTTATTTTTATAGGGTTCTTTCTCAGGCAACCGATTCGGATAATTACCGTGGCTGGATAAGATTCGTAAGATTGCAATATCTCATGAGATTTGTGAATTCTCACGAGGTTTCACGAGGAAATTTACGAATTTCATGAGATATTTTACGAATCTTTTGAAGCTGTTCACGAATTTCATCCAGCCACTATAATTATTCGAATCGGTCGTTTGAGATCGGTAAATTTTTGTATTTTTGACATCATTTTCTCCCAAATATGAAATTTCGATGTTAATCAGAGCATTCTACGAATTTTCAAGCAATTGGTATTCTTTTACGCAACATTTCATTATTACAGGCCTCTGCTCATAAAGTCACTCTACGTCGATAAAATTCCCCGTGGTGCACCGATGATCAGCTTGCGAACGAAGACAATCAGTTGGCCTCTTTGTTCTCAAAAACTTGAAGAATTTCTGATTTAATACTCGCAAAATATTGGATTCCTCATGAGCTGAATGTTGAATTAAATTTTTTATATTTCATTGCGGGCGTAAAAGTTTGACAATGAGTAATGGGGTTATTCACGAAATGGCAAAAAACTCGGAAAATGCTCCGATTGATCTGAAATTTTGGGAAATAACGGAAAAATTCTCCCGGACATTACCCAACAATTTCAGAAAAAAATATCGATTTTAAGCATTTTCAGAAAAAAAAATCAATATTTCTTAAAAATCGATATTTTGGTCTGAAATTTTGTGGGAATGTCCGGGAGAGTTTTCCCCCTCATTTCCCAAAATTTCAGGTAATTCGAAGCATTTTCGGAGTTTTTTGCCGTTTTTTTGCCATTTCGTGAATAACCCCATAAAGGAGAATTGATAACTTCATATTTGTTTTTTCTGGTTTTCTTGTCGTTGGTAATGAATAAGTTTGTGAATAAAGCAAATCAATCGTTTTGTAGGCGAATTTTTCACGAATACAAACGAAATTATTATGTGGCGCACAAAGTAAAAAAAAGCACGCGTGATTTTGCGAAACACGCGCACAAAGTGATGCACGGCCTCCCAGCACGCCAGGCAGTGCAATCGCGCTCCACTGAGCTCGCTCCGCTCCTTTTGGCGCGAACTTTAGTTTTTTCAAATTAGTTTTTAATTTAGTACTGAAAATTTACATATCGTCAAATAATTTGTCTTTCCCATAATTTTTTATCGATAAAATTCTCGGCGAAATAAAAAGGAGTGTGAAACCTTTCGAAAAAGCGTTAAAATTAAGAATTTGAACTCCTGTAGGAGAAGGAGATACAGTTTGAAGTTATTAATTAAATTAAAAAGACTGTCTTCTTATGAATTTGCCTATATTTTGTCCGTTTTTCGTCTTTGTATTTTCGGCCCGGAGCGACGCGACGGTCAAACGCGTTTAATTGAATTCAATTGAACTCCGTACTTAGTTATTTTCATTTTGTCTGCCAAATTTTTTCTTTCTTTTTTTTGTATGAAACTCTGATTTTTTTTCTATGTAAAAATGATTTGTCCAGACCAAATTCATTAATTTTTGTCATAATCAGTCACATATTGCATAATTTTCGCCAAAAAAATATGTTTCCATTTATCGAAAAAAAAAAAAAAAAGTTCAACTTCATTTTTCTGCACGGCCTCCCAGCACGCCAGGCAGTGCAATCGCGCTCCACTGAGCTCGCTCCGCTCCTTTTGGCGCGAACTTTAGTTTTTTCAAATTAGTTTTTAATTTAGTACTGAAAATTTA
The DNA here is from genome assembly GCA_963572235.1 of Caenorhabditis japonica. Lineage (NCBI taxonomy): Eukaryota > Metazoa > Nematoda > Chromadorea > Rhabditida > Rhabditidae > Caenorhabditis > Caenorhabditis japonica. The sequence continues at coordinate 14,665,933 of OY754343.1, read as the reverse complement.
CATATCGTCAAATAATTTGTCTTTCCCATAATTTTTTATCGATAAAATTCTCGGCGAAATAAAAAGGAGTGTGAAACCTTTCGAAAAAGCGTTAAAATTAAGAATTTGAACTCCTGTAGGAGAAGGAGATACAGTTTGAAGTTATTAATTAAATTAAAAAGACTGTCTTCTTATGAATTTGCCTATATTTTGTCCGTTTTTCGTCTTTGTATTTTCGGCCCGGAGCGACGCGACGGTCAAACGCGTTTAATTGAATTCAATTGAACTCCGTACTTAGTTATTTTCATTTTGTCTGCCAAATTTTTTCTTTCTTTTTTTTGTATGAAACTCTGATTTTTTTTCTATGTAAAAATGATTTGTCCAGACCAAATTCATTAATTTTTGTCATAATCAGTCACATATTGCATAATTTTCGCCAAAAAAAATATGTTTCCATTTATCGAAAAAAAAAAAAAAAAGTTCAACTTCATTTTTCTGGGATTTTTTCTGGTTCAAATCAAATCACGGTGATTTTTTTTTAAGTTGTTTCATTTTTTGCTCAAAAATAGCTGATTTCAATGAAAATTTTAATTGTTTCTCGCCGAAATGGCTAATTTCCAATTAAATCGGTGATTTTGTGAGTTTTTTTAACGCTTTTTCTCACTTTTTGCTCTTTCAAACGTTTCTATACATTATCTCCGCATATAATTCTTGTTAAAAACTTATTATTTCACGAGAAAATCGCACACAAGAACATCAGAGCGCTCAAAGACGCGCCGTCGAGTTGTGCGCCAACACCAGAAATGCGTCAGTGATTGGTTGGCGCGTTGGGAGTCTGGGAGGCCGTGTGATGCGAGATTTGCGCGATTTTGAAGCGTCATTTTTACAAAAAGATGTTATGTTCCTTTAAAATTCTTACGGTATTTGTTATATTTTCAGCCGATTTTCTCAACATTTTGCGGCAAATTAACGTTTTCTGCGGTTTTAAAGATATTTTTCGATAAAGTAAATTAATTTAGCCCTAATTGAAAGAGTTTCCGTCACGTAATCAATGTTTTTTTATTGACCAAAACATCGGTTTTAAAAATTTTCATTAATGGACCTATTCACAAAACCGGAAAAAAAAAGGAAGAAAAAGGAAAACAATTGCGGGAAAAATCGGAGAATGCTCCGATTGACCTGAAATTTTGGGAAAAATTCTCCTGTACACGCTCAAAAAATTTTGGACCAAAATATTGATTTTAAAAATTTTCAGAAAAAAAATCGATAATTTTTAAAATCGATATTTTGGGCCAAAATTTTGTGAGCGTGTACAGGAGAATTTTTCCTAATATTTCCCAAAATTTCAGGTCAATCGGAGCATTTTCCGATTTTTCCCGCAATTTTTTTCCTTTTGCTTCTTTTTTTTCCAGTTTTTTGAATAGGTCCATAAAAAATAAATATATTTTTTAAATTGATATTTCGGACCAAATTTTTTTTGAGCATATCGAGAAGTAATTTTTGCCTGTATTTCCCAAAATTTCAAGTCAATCGGAGCATTTTCCGGGTTTTGCGCAGTTTTTTGCATTTCGTGCAAAAACACAATGCTACAAAATTAGTCAGAAAATGATAAAACAAAATATTGTCGGCCCGCCAAAATGGTCAAACGCGCTCCGCTGAACGCAATACTACGTGGATTTTATTTTGGTTTCCAAATTTTTTCATTTCACGTGTAAATTCAACGTGAAATAAAATAATTTGGAAACCAAAATGAAATCCACGTAGTATTGAGTTCAGCGGAGCGCGTTTGACCGACGTGGCGGGCCGATAATAAACGAAAATTTGAATTGCAGACATGACGGCAAAAAAAATTAGGTAAGTTTCTAGACAAAGGAAATTTACTTTAAATAAGAAAAAATAGTGATTACATGACGTAAACTCTTCCAATTAGGGCTAAATTAATTTACTTTATCGAAAAATATCTTTAAAACCGCAGAAAACGTCAATTTGCCGCAAAATTTGGCGAAAATCGACTGAAAATATAACAAGTACCGTAAGATTTTTAAAGGGACATACCATCTTTTTGTAAAAATGACGCTTCAAAATCGCGCAAATCTCGCATCACTTTGTGCGCGTGTTTCGCGAATTCACGCGTGCTTTTTTTTTACTTTGTGCGCAGCATTAAGTATGGTAAATAGAGCGCGTTACAACACTGCGCATTTTTTTTGAGAAAACGCTGAGGATAGGAGTAGGATACGCGCAAGAATAATTTAGGAAAGCGTTAGTCAAGCATGTTTCCTATTTTTTCCCTTGCCCTTTCCTAAAACCAAAACGCTGAGAAATTTCGGCTCCGGGACATTTCGCAGCCGGACGTTTCGCAGCCGAGACATTTCGCAGCCGGACATTTCGCAGCCGGACATTTCGCAGCCGAGACATTTCGCAGCTGAGACATTTCGCAGCCGGACATTTCGCAGCCGAGACGTTTCGCAGCCAACCTCCTTATACATATACACACTCTCTCATTTCTCTGACCATGCTTGTTTATCAATAACATGTTTACCAATTGTGTAGTCGACCGCTGAGAGAGAAGTGAGAAGTGTTTACCGGCTGCGAAACGTCTCGGCTGCGAAATGTGCGGCTGCGAAACGTCTCAGCTGCGAAATGTCCGGCTGCGAAATGTCTCGGCTGCGAAACGTCCGGCTGCGAAATGTCTCGGCTGCGAAACGTCCGGCTGCGAAATGTCCCGGAGCCAAAATTTCAGACAAAAATATCGATTTTAAGCATTTTCAGAAAAAAAAATCAATATTTCTTAAAAATTGATATTTTGGTCTGAAATTTTGTGGGAATGTCCGGGAGAGTTTTCCCCCTCATTTCCCAAAATTTCAGGTAATTCGAAGCATTTTCGGAGTTTTTTGCCGTTTTTTTGCCATTTCGTGAATAACCCCATAAAGGAGAATTGATAACTTCATATTTGTTTTTTCTGGTTTTCTTGTCGTTGGTAATGAATAAGTTTGTGAATAAAGCAAATCAATCGTTTTGTAGGCGAATTTTTCACGAATACAAACGAAATTATTAAGTATGGTAAATAGAGCGCGTTACAACACTGCGCATTTTTTTTGAGAAAACGCTGAGGATAGGAGTAGGATACGCGCAAGAATAATTTAGGAAAGCGTTAGTCAAGCATGTTTCCTATTTTTTCCCTTGCCCTTTCCTAAAACCAAAACGCTGAGTTATTTTTGAAATCCGTTGCAAACCTCAAATATTTTGCTCAAGTTTCGTATTTTCTTTAGTTTTAGTTCAGAAAACAACAATTATTTTTAAATTAAAATGTGTTTTTATTTAAATAGAACAATAGTTGATGGAGTTGTTCTATCCTTTAGACAAGATTGAGCATACTGTGCAGTATTTAATAATTTCGACGATGGTTTTTGCGGAATTTTGGCTCCACCATTTAAAAATTCATAAATATTTATTTAGCCCAATTTCAATTCATTTATTCTCGTGTTCTCTAAACCTAGGTGTACGCTCGAGACGCAAGCAGTTAGGCGCCAAGGAGGGAGAGTGTACATTTGAAAATAATTTAGACGACGAAGCAACATAAATTGGATTTTTACCGAGAAAAAATCACTTGAATTGAATTGAATGCCCACATAAAACCAGAAGCCATTGCATAAGCTTCATCACCCAGTCACAGTTATCGATCTCTTGCCATCAATGATGCATCTGTCATTCATACATTTTAATGACTGTCTCTAAATAGCAATCCCTCGTGACTTTCGTTGCCTCGTCCCATATCGTTTTTTTCACGCAAATTATAAAATGGTTTTCTCCAATTTCCAGGTGATGACCGAAGAAGAATTATCGGAGGGGAGTGACAAGCAACGTCAGAACTATGAAAGGACTGCCCTGGATTCAGAATTCGGCGACAAAATCGAGTACAACAAGGCTTGCTGGAAGGTAAATAAAAACGTATAAAAATATGAATACAAGTAAACAATTAGGTTTGGCATCCAATCGACTGTCGCTTCCGTCTTCGGCCACACGATTCGTGTTTTTTGGATGGAGATCCGACTGGAAAATACAACAAAAGCGTTGTGCTGACTGTCAAATGCTTGGATAACTATCCATCTCAGAGGTGAGATAATGCGCCACGTTTAAATTTGACTGCGTACTTGGCAATACCTGAGCCATATAGGAGTGAGTAAACGCGCCCGGACGCACACACGCAACGCAACCAAAATAGGCCCAAAAAATAAAAAAAGCGCGCGAAAAATTTTGCATTATCGAAAAGAAAAACCAAAGAAAAATCGTAAAAATTACGAAACTATTCAAAATTATTTCGCGCGCGTTGGTTTTTCTCTCCGATAATGCAAGATTTTTCGCGCGCTTTTTTATTTTTTGGGCCTCTTTTGGATGCGTTGCGTATGTGCGTCCGGGCGCGTTTACTCACTCCCTCCTCATACCCCAGTGGAGCCAACACACCGCGATGAGATGTTTTTTCGGACGATACAGAAAATTCTCTGCGGAGCAGGGGCGTGACAAAAAGTGTTTTTCGAAAAACTAGATCTACAGGAAAAATTTTTTGTGCTTAAAAAAAATAGATTAAACATTTTTTTCATTAAAAAGCAACAAAAAACGCGTGTTTCTGTTTAAAATAAAAAAAAAAGTTTCCCAATTGAATCACGGAATTTAATTATGCCGTAAAAATGCACAAAAGTTTCGAAATGTCCCAGATCCGGAAGGTTTCTGTGCAAAAACCAAAGCATGGAAACCGGTATAATTATATTTTAATCCTCAATTTTCTGAGCATGTCCACGAATATTTTAGGCTCTGGCGTTTCGAAGCTTTAATGAATTTTTAGCGCTAAATTTTCTGGTACATTTTGACAAATTCCCCAAATTTACGGCTCTGGGACGTTTCGAAACCTCGAAAAGACGAATCCCAAAAAAAAATTATTGTGTTTTCAATCGAATTGCGACTTGAAAAATGAATCGGCTATCCCTTTTTTGTCTGCGTTTCTTCAAACAGCACTGTGTTTACGTGGTCGCAAACAAATAAGTGGGCGGAGTTTCGCGTTCTCATCTCGCAAGTCGATTGAAAATACAATAATTGATAAAAACGATAAATAAAAACCAAATGCGCGTGTGTTTTGGTGTCAATTGGCGAAAAACGGTAAGCAAAAATGAAAAAAAGTTTCGAAATGGCAGGTTTCGAAACTTCCCAGATCCGAATTTACCGGTAAAGGATTCGACAACTATTTTATATTTGACCGAATTTGGGCAATAGTGCTAACACTAAAGTTTCGAAACGTCCCAGAGCCAATAAAATGTCAGAAAATAGGCCCAATAGCCCAAAACGTAATGGACCTATTCACAAAACTGGAAAAAAACGGGAAAAAAATTGCGGGGAAAATCGGAGAATGCTCCGATTGGCCTGAAATATTGGGAAAAATTCTCCTGTACACGCTCATAAAAATTTGGACCAAAATAGCGATTTTGAAAATTGTCAGAAAAAAATTGATAATTTTTAAAATCCATATTTTGGTCCCAAATTTTTTGAGCGTGTACAGGAGATTTTTTCCAATATTTCCCAACATTTCAGGTCAATAGGAGCATTCTCCGAATTTTCCCGCAATTTTTTTTTTCCGTTTCCTTCCTTTTTTTTGCGGTTTTTTGTGAATAGGTCCATAATATTTTTCCTTTAATCAAATTTAAAAATTTGTTTTTCCAGCCGCCCACAAATAGATCTCATCGAGCCGCAGGGAATTTCGCAGGAAGACGTAAAAAGGCTACTCGAATCGCTTCGCAAACGATCCTCGGAACTGGAAGGCGAAGTTGTCATTCGGGAACTGGCATCAATGGTCACCGATTATCTTACCGATCACGATTCGCTTCCAGCCGGAAGTTTTCACGATGATATGCTAGCCAATAATGCGAGGAAGGAAACCGAAAGAAATGTATGAAGACATGTAAATTTCAGAGCGTTTTCTTGTTGATGCATCAGCAGCAGAAGAAGAATCATAAAACGAAAAACACGAGTAATTGACCCTATTATTATATGGTTTTTGTTTCAGCGAAAACGGCTTGATACGGAGCAGAAAGAATTGGAATTGTTGGAGGAAGAGATGCGGCAGCGTAACGCCATGGAAGTCGAGAAAGCGTTGAACGGAACGCGTCCCGAAGGCGAGACGAAGATTATCGGAGGCCGACGAATCATTCTCGCGCCAAATATAAATGTGGTGCGAAAAAATGCGAACCCTACGTGCCACGAATGGTTTGGATTCCATGAGGTTTTTCTTTTCTTTTACATTTTACTGATTTCCAAATTCAACAAAAAATAGAAGTAATTGCAGAACATGCAACTGTTAATTTCCGAATGGACGTTCCGCTACACTGCCCCTAAAAACCAGAATGATGCGAATAAGAAAACATGTGGCAGAGATTTCGGTCCGTTTCTACGAAAACTAGAAGACGTTCGGCGGAAAATTCAACTGCTCAGCGAAGACAAAAACCTTGACAACAATTTGGTTCGATATGCGTTCGTTCACGTCGACAAGAGCTCTGTGCAAGCAGATTCGATGCTCATCCAATTTTTTGTCGCACAAGAAATTTACCCACTCGAGCAAAACCTGGAGGGCGCTTATGGAATGGTTGGTCCGAAATCGCCGCTGCTTCGACTAATGACTGCGCAAGCGGTGTGTGCACTTCTTTCTCTCCATCAAATGGATCATTATCATCGTCATTTGACTATGGGATCAGTTTGGATGAGTGACTCAAATTTCCGGTTTTCCGATTATGAAAGTATGACGTTGCTCACTGATTTGGTCAAAAGTTTCAACGACATCGCTTCGGGAAAAGGCGTTTCATCAGTCGAAGAGAAGGAGAAACAAGTGGATTGTAGAAAAAAGGATTGCTTCAGTTTGGGAACACTTATAGACACTTTGATGATTGCTGTAAGTTGCATTTCTTAAATATCTGGGGTGCCACGGAAAAGGCTTAAAAAAACGAAAATTTTTAGGGAAAATCATTTTTGAACACACCAAATTGAGTTTTTCAATTGGTTCTCCCTAGAAACTGGATTTTATGGAGTTACTTATTCACGAAATAGCGAAAAATAGCTAAAACCAGGAAAAAATTCAGCCAAAATTCGGAAAATGCTCCGATTGACCTGAAATTTTGGAAAATAAAGGAAAAATACTCTCGGACATTCCCACAAAATATCAGACCAAAATATCGATTTTTGGACCTATTCACAAAACCGGAAAAAAAACTTTGGGAAAAATCGGAGAATGCTCCTATTGACCGGAAATTTCGGGAAATATGTGAAAAAATTCTCCTGTACACGCTCAAAAAAATTTGGACCAAAATATCGATTTTCAAAATTTTCAGAAAAAAATCATTATTTCGGTCCAAAATTTCGTGAGAAGAATGTCCCAGAGAATTTTTTCCTTTGTTTCCCGAAATTTCAGGTCAGTCCACTGGGGTCTGAGGAGGGATGAGTAAACGCGCCCGGACGCACACACGCAACGCATCCAAATGAGGCCCAAAAAATAAAAAAGGCGCGCGAAAAATTTTGCATTATCGGAGAGAAAAACCAAAGCAAAATCGTGAAAATTACGAAATCCTATCCAAAAATATTTCGCGCGCGTTGATTTCTCTCTCCGATAATGCGAAATTTTTCGCGCGATTTTTTATTTTTGGGCCTCAATTGGATGCGTTGCGTCTGTGCGTCCGGGCGCGTTTATTCACTCCCTCCTGATATCTTTCTTATATAGAAAATTTTAGATTAGTCTGTGTGTTTGTTTGTGTGTCTCACACACGAGCTTGCAGTCGACAAAACTCGATCTCGCGACCTCTAGATTGACGTTCAAACGTGCTAACCACTATACCACAAGGGTCACGAGAACTTGAGAGAAAAAGGAAAAAGAAATGATTACCATTTCTATTAAAAAAAAAAAATTAATAAAAATAAATATTTGACGAAGGCGACTTAGTCGCCACAAGCTGCAAGCTTGTACTCGGTATAAAACGCTGAAAACTCGCTCCAAACGAACAAAAAATTTCGCATGCATTTGGAGTGAGGTTTAGAGAAATCAGAGCAAAACATCGGCCACGGCTCTCTCAATTTTCTGCACTCTCTCGTCGCCAACGTGGCCGCGTCCACCACTGTGCGAAGGGAGCGCGTTTGCAGCGCTCCGTACTGAGAATACCCCAGTGTCAGTCGGAGCATTCGCTGAATTTCAGCTATTTTGTGAATAACCCCTTTAATTTTTTGTCAGTTCTCGAAACGGTTCCGCTTTACCGTAAAGACGTCAAAAGGTTTTTTTTGTTTAAATTTTTCTATGGCTCCCACGGCGTGTTGAAGAGAACATCGTGAAAATGCGATCCACTGCACACATAGATTTGAGGAAACGCTGTTGTTACAGATTTGAACCGGTTTGGATTTTCAAAAACGAGGCGCTGGCGGAATACGTTTTCTGCATAAAATAAATAGGAAAATTTTTTTTAATCCTTAAAATCATGCTAAAGATATGAACCCATGAGAAAATAATATATAAAAAATTGCTGTGGCGCCGCAGTAACGACGTTTTGAACAAGCCATTTCGCGCGATTTTTTCTCGAGTGACGTGGCAACTTTCCCGCGAAATTTGAATTTTAATTTTCATGTACCTCTCAACACCCCGTGGGCTCCCATTATTATTATTATTATTAATTGCTGGATATTTAACAAGTCTTAAAAAATTAAACAGAATCAAAATCAAGGATCCCAATACGCAAGAGTCAGTCCAGAACCGCTAACCGCACAAGCAATTGAAGCAAGTTCATTGACACGTTTTATCAAAAAGTGTCAGGAAGCGAAAAATGTGGAAGAGCTTCAGAAAGAACCTTATCTGCATGGCAAGTTAACATTTTTGATTCTTTAGGTTTTTTAGTTATGTTTTTTTTTATTCAGAAGAGCCAACAGAAGAGGACGAATTGTTTGCCACTCCATGGGGCGGATCGATGGATCCAAACGGACGTTTAATAACTGATAACATTTTGATCAAACCACTTGGAAAAGGAGGATTTGGAGACGTTGTTCTGACCAGAAATCATTTGGATCAGAATGACTATGCCATCAAGAGAATTCCGATCTCGACCGAAAACCAGAGAGAAATCAGAAAGATTTTGAAGGAGGCCAAGTTCTTTGCCAAGCTCAATAGTCCAAATACTGTTAGATACTATAATTGTTGGGTGGAAATGTTGGTAATGAAAAAGGAAAGTGAGTCTTCTGATGACGAGTCTCAGTGCGCTGTTCCCATTCCTGGTAAAGAAAATGGCAAAAAGAAAGTAACCATATCGGAAATGGCCGGAAAGGACACAGCACTCGGTGGTGGTGATTCTCTAATGCCGGACAATTTGCGACGATTATTGGAAACGCCGCGAAGCAAAGGTTCAGCTCCTGTTGAATGGTCCAAGTCACGGAAATATTCTGAAAGTTGGACCGACGAAGAATGGGATATTGATGGAGAAGATGAAGAAGAGGAAGAATCGAGCTCGAGTTCCGACGATGATGAGACTGAGGAAACAGAAACGAGTGGAGCGAATAAGACGCAAGGTTCAGATGACGTCTTCTCAGACGATGGCGATAACAGCATTGTATTCCTGGCGGACTCGGTTCCAGGAACAGCGGATGAGGTTAAAAAGAAAGAATCGGAAGAACTAATGGTTATAACATCGCACAGCAGAATAACCGAGAGCAAAAGTAATCCGAAAAAAGAACGTCTTATCACTCGAGTTCTATGCATTCAAATGGAATTTTGTGACAATGGGACTCTTCGTCACTACATTGACGAAAATCATTGTTTAAACAATCCGGATGAAGTGTGGAGAATATTGGCGGAAATTCTCAGCGGTCTCAAATACATTCACGACCTCGGAATCATCCATCGAGATATCAAACCGTTAAATATCTTCTTGACAAAAGATAAGGGCGTTAAAATTGGAGACTTTGGATTAGCAACTCTAGATGCAGCAATAAACTTGAAAGGAAAAGTTACGGCGGCTGTTGACAAAATAAGCAGTCTTGAAGTGGCCCTTTCACCCAAAATACAACAAGTGAATGGATCGGAAGTACAGCAGACGAGAGAAATTGGTACACAATTGTACATGGCGCCTGAGCTGATGGAAAAGGGCAAACCATACTCCACGAAAGTCGACATTTACAGTACAGGAGTTGTGTTCTTCGAAATGTTTTACCGCCCGTTGCCACCTAGCATGGAACGCGTGTCGACAATAACGAATTTAAGAAACTGTATAACTATTCCGGAAGATTTCGGAGCCGGACTTCCTCCCGCGATGCGTGAATTGGCAACAAAAACTGTGTCTCGAATGCTGAGGAAGAATTCAGATGAAAGAGCGAGTGCGGACGAATTGCTCAATGATGAGGATCTTCCGATGCACACAAAAGAAGACGCTCTATTGCGTTCCATGTTTGCAAAAGTTGTAAATAAGAGAGATCGCCAGAATGCGTGGGTACTCGATCAGCAATTCAATCAGGAAGTTCCCACTTCGCTCAACTACTGTTATGACCACGATCTATGCATTGACCGAATGAAAAACAATCACAAAGAGAAACTTATCGAGACATTGCGATCCGAATTCTGTGAGGTGCTCAAAGTGCATGCGTTTGAAAAGTTCTCCACGCACACTCTGATGCCTCTATCAACTGCATGGGCGGCTGCTTCCGTGCGAACCAAACCCACCGAATTCCTGGACAGAAACGGATTTCCGGTGGCTCTTCCCATGGATTTGCGTCAGAATTTTGTGCGATTCTGTGTTCGAAACGAGACAGCCCGAATGAAAAGATACAACTTTGGAAGGGTCTACTCTCAAGGTGGTTTGAATGAACATCCACATGAGAAATGGGAGTGTTGTGTCGATAGTATCGGACCACCAATCTCTTCGACGTCTCTAGAGGTTAGTCACGAACAATGAAATAAAATAAATCAAAAATGATAAATATATTTATGTTGTAGGCAGAATTGTTGCTGGTTTCATGCAAGATGATCGCTCATTCGTTGCCCGGAATGAAACTCACTCTGAAAATTGGCCACGCCTTGTTAATCGATGCACAGATGCGTCATCTGAAATTGTCAGTTGACACCAGATCAGAGGTGCTAGAAGTTCTTCATCTTATCTCTACGACAGACAGTAAGTTGGCCATTTTTATATTCAAAGAATTGCAAAAAAAAATCGGATCAGAAGTGGGGAAAAAAAGTTCAAAAAAAATTTTTTTTTTGTCCTCAAAAATTTGCCAAAAAAATCATCCTTATATATAAAATTCCGTTTGGGTCTGTAACTGAGTTTCTTGGTGTGTCTGTTTCCAAACTGCATGGCAGAAGCAAACCGAGCGCCCGAGACCAACACAAAAACTCGAACTCGCATCTGTTGCTTGCCGGGCAAGCGTTTACTCGACTGCGCCACAGGGCACACGCGAAAATTGCATGAAAAAGTTATATTACAAATGAAGAATAAAAACATTTTAAAAATGAAAGGAAATCAAAAGCAGCTTTTGATGCAGCCAGGCTTGTTATAACATAACAGAAATAAATTTTCGTTCTCAAAAAAATTACCCAAAAAAAAAAAACGTATTTCTGCCAGTTGACAGGAAGTTCCCCAAGTTTTCGTTAAAAATTAGAGATTTTTGTCAATTCGGAGTTTATACCGACTAAGTTTTTGTCCAAAAACCTGAATTTTTCGCCTCAACGGTCCTACAAAAAACCAAAAATTTTTGTTTCACTCAAAAAAAAACCAAAAAAAAAGTTCTGATAAAATTTGAATATGGCTCCAATTTGTCGGAAAAAAATTTAGACCTTTTCAGTCAGAGAGAGAGAGAGAGAGAGAGAGAAAAAAGAAAACGTTTTTTGTTCTGTTTTTTTACTGCTTCTTCTCGAAATTCCTTGATAATTGCAGATAATATTTCTGGTATTATGGACTTATACAGTGCGGGAAACCGTGGATACCGTAAAAACTGTAATAGAAGAACCCCTATAATTAAAGCACCCCTAAAATAGAAGGACAGTCCTAGGCTGCCAATGAAAAATAGAAGGACACCCTATAATACAAGGACCCCTATATTAGAAGGACATTTTACTAAGAACACCCCCGTTTTTTTAACGTTTGTTTCCAAACTTTTTCTTTTTTTTCTTCGTTTTCTTTATGGGCCTATTCATAGGAGAAAAAAAACAAAAAAAAAAACGTTTTTTTTCCTATTCATAGATGTAAAAAAACGACAAACAATGTCGAAAAACGAATGGTAAACAAGTGTTTATTGACCATGATAGACCATTGATAGAGAGGAGGCGCAGAAAAGGGGCGGAGTTTGCATGAACAAGTAAACAAGTCCGTTCCTACGGGGTTGTAAACATCTCTGTGCCTCCTCACTATCAATAGTCTATCATGGTCAATAAAACACTTGTTTACCATTCGTTTTTCGACATTGTTTGTCGTTTTTTTACATCTATGAATAGGAAAAAAAACCTTTTTTTTTGTTTTTTTTCTCCTATGAATAGGTTCATTAAAAAAAATAAAATTTCAACATGACGAAAGCGAGGATGAAATTCGGAAACAAAAATGAAACACTAGAAATGCCGAAAATGGGAAGGGTAAATTACAAAATCGGAAATTTCCAACGGAACTCGGAAGGTAATTTTTCATTTCCGAGAAAGCCTGTTCTTTATGGAACTCGAGAAAAGAGCACTGGTGCGTGTTAAAAAACAAATGACACAAAATCAGTTCATGAGTTCCGGATTATCGACGTCTGCCGGATGGTGACCGTCGTTTGAAAGACGCCAAACTTGATAAGAAATTATTGGAGTGAATTCAAAATCATAGAAAACAGAAGAATAGAGTTAGCATAAAAATGATTCAGGGGGATACTACGGTATAGAACTCGCCCGGAATAGAACTGCTACGGAATAGAACCGGCTAAAATGGAACTGTACTAAAAAAAACAACTGCACCAAATAGAACTGGAGGCCTCACAATGTACAACGAAATAATTCTTCGAGTTGTTGAAGCGGTTCTGGGCCGCTACACCTCAATTCCGGTGGTTCTACTCCGCGCAGTTCTATTCCGTGCGAGTTCTATACCGTAGTATCCCCCCCATTTTTCAGTCGCCGAACGGCTGGTTTGATAGAAGCTTTTTGTTAAAAATGTTTCTTTCTTTATCATGCTCCGAAAATTAGAAGGACACCCTATAATTGAAGGACACCCTATATTAGAAGGACATCATTTGAGGGGGGTTGAGAATAGAAGGACATGTCCTTCTATTACAGGTTTTACGGTAATAGTTTTTCGTTATTTTCGTGTACAGTACTGGCAAAAAAAAGAATGCGCGTTTTGCTGCTTTCTGTTCGAAATGACCAACTTTGAGTGTGTGCCACGAACTCTGAAAGTGCACTACTAATTTAACAATTTTTGTTGTGCACAAATTGCAACAATTTTCGGGTGCTACCTAGGAATAGAACTCGCTCGAAATAGAACTGTTTCGGTATAGAACTGTAGCAAATTAGAACTGTAGCGAAATAAAATTGTTCGGAATAGAGCTCATCGAAATAGAACTGTTTTGGGATATTTCGGTTTCTGGGTTATTTTGGACGCCGAAAATGATCCACCACTTGCCATTTCATAAAAAATTATAGTTTCCCCCAAACCCCGAAAATAGGGGGGTGTCTTATAATTATGACGCGCACTGTAGTGCACTTTCAGAGTTCGTGGAACACCCTCAGATTTGGTAATTTCGAACAGAAAGCAGCGAAACGCGCATTCTTTGTGGCCGGTACTGTACATTAGAATAACGAAAAACTATTTTCCACGTTTTCCCGCACTGTATAAGTCCATAATATCAGAAATATTATCTGCAATTATTGTGTTTTCAATCGACTTGCGACATGAGAACGCGAGACTCCGCCCACTTATTTGTGCGCTACCTGTCTGCGTCTCTTCAAATATCACTGTGTTCGCGTGGTCGCGCACAAATAAGTGGGCGGAGTCTCGCGTTCTCATGTCGCAAGTCGATTGAAAACACAATATCAAAGAATTTCGAGAAGATTCATAGAGTTTTAAAAATAACTGAAACATCTTAAAATTTGCTTTCCCTTCTAATTGGAGCATTTTCCACATGTGTATGATATTTTAGTCATATTTGGCGATTCTATAAATAATACGCTTTTTTCCTTATTTTGCGTTTTCAGAGCAGTTGACTACAAAAGAAAAACAAGATTTGCTTGCCCCAAAAATTGGACAAAAAGCGTCAACCATATTGCCAAAGTTATTGACAACTTCCGAAAACAACTTTGCTTCATTCAAAGATAAGATTATTGGGTTCCGAAGAAAGGTGAAGGTGGAAACGATCGGAAGACTCATAGATAAGGCTCTCAATGATCTGGAGGAAATCATAAAAATATTCAAGTCGTGTCGCACCAAGGATCTCGAAAATATCAACATTATCTACGACTCGCAAACGTGCTATCGTCCCAACACTTTTGGCGATGGACTCGTATTTCAGTTGCAAGTAGAAAAGATGGGCGGTGTGAACAAGAAAGGAAAACGATTCACTGTGCTGGCTGGAGGGCGTTATGATTCGATGCTTCTTCGAGAACGTCATCCTCGCGACCATGTCTACAATGAACAGTTGTGCATCACCGGATTCGGAGTGTCCATGGATTTGGTGGCGCTGATAAGAGATAATTTGAACAAAAGTTCGAGTTCCAAGCAGGCACCACAATCTTTGAAGATTCTCGTTTGTTCGCTTGCGCAAGTAAATGGAATTAATCTGATTTCGGAGAAGTTCAAGTTGGCCAAACAGTTTTGGAACATGAACATTCCGGCCGACGTTTTCCACATGCCAGTTAATGATCTGGATTCGCTCAATGTAAATATTTAACTTTTGAAAATCGAATTTCAATTCGTTTCTTACAGGAACATCGCGCAAACAACGGCATATCTCACATTCTCGCCGTCTGCAATTCGGCTCTCGAAGTCTTGTGCAAAACAGAGTTTTCTTCGACGAAAATGGATTTTGACTCGGTCGTCTCCAGTCTCTGCCGTGAATCCCATTCTCTCAATGAACAAAACATTTTAACAACACCAAATGGAGGTCCAATCGCATCTGTCAGCACTCCGGGAGAATCCATTTATCACGATGACCATGCACATTTGTGTACGCCAGTTCTCGCTTCCAGGTTTGTTGCAGCTATCACGAACTTTTCCGTTTCAACCAATCAGAGCTTTAAGAAGTTCATCAACCTCCCACATGCCTACCGCAACAGGCAATCTTCGTCAAGCCACTGCGACCGCCGCCAATCTCAACGTCATCTTTGCCACGAACTTTGACAAGTATCACAGGTCGCAAAAAGATAAGAAGCGAGCGGAAAGTCAAGTTTACAACCATCTCTCTGATTTCGTGCAGCAGTTTGCAAGCAAAGCAAAGATAGAAGTGCTCGTGTGCGATGTGCCTCCTGTTGTCATAAAAAAGATTGTCGGAGAGATTAGCAAAACAAGTACTGATAATGAGGTAAACATTATTTTTTGGGCCGCAGCCCAAAATTTTCAGAAAATTCAACATTTATATGTTTTTGAAAAAAGCTTTTACGTTGAAAATGTGTCTTTGTCGAATACAAAACTATGTATGGTGGAAAAAATAGTATTATTCTCGTCTCAGCAACTGCTTATAAACTTTCAAAATAGCCATTTTTCTCTTTTATTTATTTTCTCTTGTTTTTCGTTATTTTTTGAACTTGGTAACATTTTTAATCGGTTACGTTCGCACCAGGCTTGTGCGAAAACTAGGTCCTCGAAAACTTCGAAAACTAATTTAATTTTGAATTTTTTTTTCGAAAATTCGAAATCTTGAATTTCTTTGGTGCTACCTCGGAATAGAACTGAAGTGTAATAGAACTGCAGCGATATAGAACTTGCTTCGCAATAGAACCGTTCGGAATAGAACTGTTCGGTAAAGAACTGTAGCAAAATAAAACTGTTCGGAATAAAACTGTAGCGTTTTGGAACTAAATTAGCAATGGAGCGCGATTGCATTGCTTGGCCGTCGAGGCGGGCCGAGAAAAAAATGATAATAGTTTATTCAGAAAAACAACAAAACAAACAATTTTTGATGAATAGCTCAAATATAAAACTGTTGAAAAAAGCATGCGCATGAGAAATTCCAATATTTGAATGAACAAGCAATGCAATCGCGCCCCATTGCTAATTTAGTTCCAAAACGCTACAGTTTTATTCCGAACAGTTTTATTCCGAAACATTTATATTCCAAAAAAGTTTTATTCTGATCAATTCTATTCCGAACACTTTTATTTCGCTACAGTTCTATTCCAAAGCGAGTTCAATTTCGCTACAGTTCTATTACGCGTCAGTTCTATTCCGAGGTAGCACCTTTCTTTTCGGTTTTATTTTTCGAAAAAAAAATTTTTGGCCTCCATTTTCGAGTAATTTTTTTCGAAAAATCTAAAACGATTTTCAAGCGACCAGAGATTAAAACAATAGTATGTAAATTAATGGAAGTTCCCTACATTTCAAAGGATTCACTAAAAAAAAATACTCAAGAAAGAAAAACAAAAATCAAGAAAGCGAGAAAATGAATGAACAAAGCAAAGAAATTGATGCATTTAAATATAGTTTTTCGAAACATAGAAAAGGAATACCGTAAAAACTCTATTGAATGGCCACCCCTAATATAAGGCCATTTCGGTAAAAACATCAATATTGAAACTTGATTGAATTTTAGGAAAAAAACGCCAGTTTACATGTTTTTAGACTGTGTGTACTGTAGAAAATAAGGTACGCAGTAGGCAGGGAATTCTAAATTAAACAATTTTTGCGCAAAAAAATTGATCCAAGCACTAGAAAATCATTATTCTCGTATTTTCCGAGCTCTGTTTTCAGTTTTTCAGACAGCCTTATTCATTCCATAAGTTAGTTTTTTTTTTTCGAATTTTTCGAATTTACTCGAAACAATTTTTTTTCGAAAAAAATGTTCGAAAATTTTTCGGAAAAAAAAGTCGAAAATTTCGAAAAATATTTTAATAATTGAAAATTCGAAAATGTTTGTTTTCGTTTTCGCACAAGCCTGGTTCGCACTCATTTCAACAGTGCCAAAACATGCTCTCCGAGATATTTCGTGGAAATTGTCAATTGGAAAGTAACTCTTTTTAAAAAAACGTGGATCCGCGGAGTAATAACCGTTTGAAGATTTGTTGGAATTATCATAACCGAAGCTTCAATATTGGCTTTTTTTTTCTAATATTGAGCATTGTCTTATGACCTGTTTCCGTCGGAAATTTAGCAAATAACATATTCTCACAGTTTAATTAAGATTTTCCGGTTTAACCCGACTTTTCTAATTTATCCTGAAATTTTTCCAGACATATTCGAGGTTTCTAAGTTGGCTCCCGGACGTTTCAAACCCGGGTCCGCAATCTATAGTCGCTGTAGTTCCATTCGTGAAGAAAGCAAGTGCGCTCCACGAAACTTAGTGCTTCGTGGATTTAATTTTGGTCGAAAAATTATTTCAATTCACGTGTAAATTCAACGTGAAATTATATAATTTGACGACGAAAATGAAAATCATGGAGTACTAAGTTTCGTGGAGCGCACTTGCTTTCTTCACGAATGGACAGTATTTCTGTTCTTTCTGGGGTTTTTTCGTACGAAGAACCGATTAGAACAAAAGAAAAGAATTAAAAAGGTAATTTGCGTGCACATTGCGGATTTCGGGTTTGAAACGTCTGGGTTTGAAAGGTCCGGGAGCCTCTAATTTAACCATATACTCAGGTATCGCGAGTCAAACTTTTTCAAACCTTTTCATGTAACAAATAAGCATTGCTTCAAAAAGTTTCAAAATGGGTTAGAATAGTTTGAAAATGGCTTAGAAAAGTTTGAGAGCATCTTTAAAAAGTTTCATGTTAGCTTGAAAAAGATTAGAACGTCTTGAAAATGTTTAAACGTGTCTTGAAAAAGTTTAAAAACTTGAAAAGTTTGAAAAAGTTGAATAATGGCTTTATTGCTACATGAAAAGGTTTGAAAAAGTTTGACTCGATACCTGAGTACGAAATACCTGGTACGGTAAGAAAAACCACTTACCGATGTCCCAGTTTCGAATCGTCCTGATTTCGAAACTTTCCAGTTTCGAAATGTCCCAGATCCCTTCATAGTGGAAGACAAAAAATCTTCATTTTTTGAAACAGGATATCATGAAATCGTAAATCGTTTTCCGAAAAATAGTGGAAAATTGTATGAATTTGAACCAGAGTTTTTCGTAATCAACGTAGTCTCAAAGGTATCGAAATTCCAGAGAAATATTCTAAAAAATCGAATTTAAAGGAAATTACGTTTAACGATAAAGCCTACTGTACTTTAATAATCATTTCTCTGAAATGTATTTTCTCTTCTCAGATCGACGCTCTATTCGATCAGCTCATCCAGGAGCACAGCAAACTCGATTTGGTTTCCCTTCGCAAGCAACTTCGCTCAACTGTCAGCAATTCAAATGCATTGGGCGCGACCACTCGAACCGCTATTGTATTCTACTGTCTCGAGAACAATTTTTATCGTTGTCTCACCTAGACACCATTTCTTTTTTTTCCGTCTCTCCAAGTTGTTCCATAGTGTGTAAATATTTTTGTTATTTTTTTCCTTTTCTCGTTATCCTCTTCTAGTTTTTTTTTTCGCCCGATTTGACCTAAACGAGATTAGTAACTGGTAGAAGTATTTGATTTTAATCATATCGTGAATGTTTTTTGTTTGTTTTGATTTTAGGGTTGTATATAGTTCGGGGTTCTCGTTTTTCGCTATTTTAGACATTTTCTCGTCATTTCTTAGGCCATAATTGATATCATTTTTCTTTTTTCTTTCTTTTTTATGTCATTCCTTCCCTCGGTCTTATCTTTTTCATCCTTTTTTGTAGTATTTATTTGTATCAGTGTGGAGAATCGATGAATCATTTAAATGGCTGCGTTGTCTTGTTGGACCTCAAGCAACTCGTCATTAGTCAATATCATCTGTGGAGAGAAAGGAAAAGCTGATGAACTGATAAGCGGAATATGGAGAGAGAGAGAGAACATGTCCAGTTCTCAGATCTTCGCTTTGCGCATTTTCACTTCGAAACAAAACGAAGATTTTAGAATTTAGAAAAGAATGTTGTACTTTTCATTTCTTTTCCAACTTTTATTCCTCGCCTCTTTCGTTATCAGTTATCAGAGCAGATTCAAGCGAGATTTCATGTTTATCACTGACGGAAATATGACGGATGCAAAGTGCTTCGAAGTGAGTGAGTCTTTATTTTATTGGCATAAAATATGAGACCCTGACACAAAATCGAGGAATAAGCCCCACCCTTTTCAAGTCTGCGGAACGAGTTTTGTAATGGAACTGTTATGTATATACATATCAGTGATGCACGGAAATGGAAATTGGAAAATGCGGAAAGCGGAAACGGAAACGGAAAAAATAAAAAATTTCCGCGGAAAACGGAAACGGAAGCGGAAAATTTTTCGGTTTTCCGCGGAAGACGGAAACGGAAACGGAAATAGGGGTTTCTAAAAATTTTGCAATACAAATCACTATATTTTTTGGAAATGTTGAAAAAATTATGTTTGAATACAGATTCTATTAAAAAACATAATCCTTATTTAAAACACAACAATGAGCAAAAAACTTGTACGGTAATTTACCAGTATAACCTCTTTCCCATACGATTAAAATCCCCCTGGGAAAGTATAGAACAGGTCCCTTTCATTGTTTTCCTTCCAGCTTTTTCAATTCACATACCACAACAGTCCCCATCATACCAGAATAGTCTTCTTTCATCATACCAAAATAGTCTCCCATAATATCAATATAGTTCCCCCATCATATAAATATATTTCATTGTCGTTCGGGGGACTTTACCGTGTTTTCCTTGGAAGTGTTTCATTGATATTTCATAGGAGTCTTATTATAATTATTCCACTTGTACTTTCAAGTGTAAAAATGAGGATTCTATTCCAAAAACAAGCAAATATTTCCCTTTATGACGGTTAAAAAAATTTTCCGCAAGTTGCGGAAAATAGCCGAAAATTACGGAAGCGGAAACGGAAACGGAAATATATGTTTTTATTTGCGGAATACGGAAGCGGAAACGGAAGGGGCTAAAAAGGCGGAAACGGAAGCGGAAACGGAATTTCCGTGCATCACTGATACATATATAGATTCGCGGTTTTGCCTTGCCAATTTTCCCCGGGTTTTGCTAGGGTTTCTAAAACATAGTTTGCAAACATAATGGTGCGTTCAAAGTAGAAAAAAAACTGAAAAAAGATAAAGGGGCGCTCTAAGAAAATGTATTTTTTATGTACAGGATAGGCGGCATACTGTAGATTCAAAATAACAACGCAACAACAAGTTTACTTTGAACAAGGCATGGCCAGAGATGCCAAAAAAATAAATTTTTGCGAAAAAAACAAAAAAATCGACGAAAAATGTACGTAAGCCGTATGCGGAAGATCACATACACTGCATACTGTAGTCTTTGATCCAAATTTTTCTTTTCCGCCTCTGAATTTTCCCAAATAATGCGAAAAACTATTGTGAAAACAAAAAAGTTGCAACGCGTTGTTTGCGTACTTTTAAAATTCAAACGAAAATGAGAACAAATCTCTTCATTTCCCATGCTATTTCTTTCATTGCCATTTGAATTTTCAAAAGTACGCAAACACCGCGTTGCAACTTTTTTGTTTTCACAATAGTGCGACGAAAAATCTGTGGAAAACAAATCAAGAAATTATTCGCACTAGGGGTTGTTTTTCTACTTCAAACCAGTGTTGGGACAAAAAAATTTTCAACAAAAAAAAGTTGGTCCTCAAAAAATTTGTCGAAAAAATTTATCTAAAAAGGCGTATTTCTGCCAGTTTAATGGAAATTTTCGAAGTTTTCGTTAAAAATTACAGCTTTTTGTCAAATCGGAGCATAAACCGTCTAAGTTTTTGCTCAAACACCCGCATTTTTTTACGCCTCCGGGGCTCTACAAAAAAGCAAAACTACTTTTGTCTCACTCAAAAAAACCCGAAATTTTTTTTTGTAGTTTTACTCCTGACTCAGGTCCATAAAAATCGCGCCCCAGTGATTGCGTTCTTCTAAAAAAAATTAAATTTACCGTAATTTCTCTAATAGAACGCCCCCCTAAAATAGAGCGGCCCCCTAAAATTGTTACTTATTGACCGGTTTCTAAATATTTTTTGTCATTCATTTGTGACGTTTTTATGAAAATTCCTCAAAATTTAATACAAATTTAAAGACATTGAAAAATAAAACTAACCCTATAATATAACGGCCCTCCTAGGAGGGTAGTGAAAATAGAACGGCCGGCCGTTTTATTAGAGAATTAACGGTATCTTCATTTTCTATTTCATTTCATTCTTTTTCGTCTTCATTTTCAAAAGTACGCAATCACTGTGTCGCTATTTATCAGTTTTCCCACAATTATTTAATCGATAACTCCTATATATCTTGCAGAATTGCCAACACGACTATCGAACGAAATTCGAGTACACATTAAACGAGTCATTGACAGAATTCTACGATTTTCCATTTCATCCTGTCGTATTGGATTTATCCTCTTTTCAATTATACTGTAGACTGTCGGAGCAGAAAACCAAATGTTTTGCCGAGAAGTGCAATGATTATGTGAGTGTTAACAAAAAAATTAAACGAGCTAATGTGGCCATTCAGAAAACAAGAATAAGTTTTTGCTACCCCGTGAACAACCCCATAAATATCGTAATCCAGATAGAAAAAAAAATGAAAATTTTGCAGGCAGCTGACAACTCATTTTCACCCTCAAATTTTGTGTGCATTTTCAAACGATCGCTGTTCGAAAAAGCGATAAAATGTCTGGCAAAAGTGAGGCTCAATTTTATTCCAAAATAGTTCAAGTTGAATTGTAGACTGAGCCAATAACGTTTTTGAAATGCGATCATGAGTGTCACGATGAAATCGTCAGGGCGGATCAGTTGAAGCTAAATTCTCGAAATAACAATCAAAATCAAATTTTCGTTTCCTCGGAGCTCTCCACCTACGAAACGGAGCTGGATAAATTGTGCAGGTTTCAAACGTGTTACATGAAGTGTATGGCTCCGGTTGTTAAGGAAGTGAGTGATTAAGAAAATTGAGACTATAATTGGTTAACAAGCATATACATTATTCCATAGAGATATTAACCACTGCTCACTTTCATAAATTTTCAGATGTGCGGAGAGGAGGAAGCGAAACATTCAATCGAAATAGTGGAGGCGTACGTGCAATGGCATGCGAATGACATATCCGATTGGCATGCAATCACAGGAAACGACGAGACACTTCCAAAGTCGTGTCAGACTCTGGTCAACGCGAATCAAAAGTCTGACGATCCCGTATTGCAGTTGATTGGTGATGCAGCCATTTAGATATTTTTTTAAAAAAATAATTTGAGATCTTTGCAATTGATGATAATTAGGCTTTAATGAATTTGAATCAAATATGTATTTGAATCGATACCTAGAAGGTTCTCGACGCTACCGTGAAAAACCGAGTGAGTATACCTAACAGTCAATCTAACTTGGCTACACCGAAACACTAAACCCCGCCCACTTTCTTCGGACAAGAATATCCAATTTTTGCAATTCTAGTGTAATTTGCATTTATTTACGTTACCTGAAAAATGCATATAGTAAATCAACTAAAATGCATATTTGCATTAGGAATAAAATGGCAAGAAAATTCATCTGCAAAGGCCCATGACAAAACACTTACACTGGAGATGGATAGGATTGACAATGACTATAATCAAAACAACTGAATAGACTTCATTACAAGTGCCTATTGTGTTTTCAATCGACTTGCGACATGAGAACGCGAGACTCCGCCCACTTATTTGTGCGCGACCACGCGAACACAGTGATATTTGAAGAGACGCAGACAGGTAGCGCACAAATAAGTGGGCGGAGTCTCGCGTTCTCATGTCGCAAGTCGATTGAAAACACAGTAACAATAAATTTATTTGGCTTGGAAGAGAATTAGTTCAAAAATGGATTCAAATTGATAATCTTGAGAACAAAAAAATGGTGCTACCTCGGAATATAACTATTTTGGAATAGAACTGTTTCGGTATAAAACTGTAGCGAACTAGAACTGTAGCGAATTAGAACTGTTTTGGAATAGAACTGTAGTGGAATAGAACTGAAGCGAAATAGAACTGTACCGAAATAGAACTGTACCGAAACAGAACTGTCTGAAGTGAAGCTGTAGAGACGCAGGAAAGCTACAGCAGTTCGAATAAGTATTCAGTTGCACATGGTGGGTTATTGATTTCAATTTCGCGCAGCGGTTCTTCTTGTACAGATCCATTTTAGGCAGTTCTGTTTCGCTACAGTTCTATTCCAAAACAGTTCTATTCCGCTACAGTTCTGTTTCGGGACAGTTCTGTTCCAAAACAGTTTTTTTCCGCAACAGTTCTAATTCGCTACAGTTCTACACCGAAACAGTTATATTGCGCTAAAGTTTTATTCCGAAACGGTTCTATTCCGAAACAGTTCTATTCCGAAGCAAGTTCTATATCGCTACAGTTCTATTCCGAGCGAGTTTTATTCCGAGGTAGCACCCAAAAAATAAATATAAATTAACAATAGAAATGTGGTGGGATCTCATTCCGTTTTCGATTTACCACTGAAAAGTGTTTTAACATCAGTGAATCGTAATGCGATCAGTATCAGTATGGGGATAGAGATGACTACGATACAAATATCAATGTTATAAAAAGTTATAAGATCCACATGTTTTCCTTCGTACTGCAACTCGTTAACACCGTCATTGTCGAGCACCCAGGCTGTCGTCTGGACTAGAATTTGAGCAGCGCTTCGCGGTTTACTCCTCATCAAACTTTTCAGCCGCAAAGCGTTTTGTCTATATCTGAAATTCAAGTTTCATTTTCAATCAATTATATTTATATTTAAAATTAACGAAACATTATGTAGTTTCGTCTTTACCAAAAAAAAGTGCTTACTGTGGTTTCTCCAAAACTTCTCTCAAAGCATTTTCAATTGATGATGGCTCGTGAATAAGTTGTTTCTTATCTCTCAGAATACCCCATCCCTTTCTCGCCACTGCTCTTCCATTTCTCGGCTGATCGAACATAAATGGAATTGAAATGATTGGCACACCAGCATAGGCGGATTCCATCAAACTGTTATAGCCAGCATGCGTGATAAAAGCCTTGATGTTTTGATGGGCTAGAACAGAAGTTTGAGGAACCCAGTCAACCACCATCACATTCTTCAAATTTCGACCAAGTTCGAACGAGTGCTAAAACTGATGATAAGGGGCATAAAGTGTCGACAGAATAATAATTACCACATCTTTTTTGTCAACTTTCACGATAAAGTTGTATTTGGGAAACTTTTGCGTCATTTTAATAACGTTTTCCATAACTTGAAACGGAAGTTTGGTGGTGTTGGCAATAGTTCCCAATGAGAATAATATTGTGCCGTTTCCAGTGTTCATTATATGCGAGAATTTCTGAAAATTTGGTTGTCTTGTATGTGTGTACACATATTGAAATAGGCTTAAAAAACAACCTCATCCAACACTGGAATTTTGCTAGACATTCCCAATCCGCCAATGTGGTACACGTTTGAAAGGGTTGGAGATGGGATTTCCAAAAGCTCGTCAGTCGAAACGAAGACAATGTCCGATGTTTTTGCAATATCATCGACAGAAGGGAAATCGGCGCTAAATTAGGTAATTATGATCCTGTAGACGGTCACTTGGGACTCAATTAAATACACTTTTCCGCTTTACTTTAACTCACCCAAAGTGTTTCCGATACATTGAAGTGGTCAGAGCATTGTCTCGACGCTCGTCTCTTAACTGAGCCACATGAAGGACAGTATTTATTGCCCGTTGCGACAGTGAAGCTGGTGTCTCATCCAACGGCGACATGAACGGCAGCAGGCTTGATGGCGTCGGAATTCCCAACATCTCACGCATGCTCACTCCCATAGTACAACTGAAATGCAATTGTTAAGTGAACATTTGGAGGAAGGTTGAAAAAAAACTATCACCTAGCCACCCAAAAGCGGTGTTTTATTCCCAGAAGGTGGGCCAAACCCATTCCACACAAATGAACGTGCTCTCCAAAATAGGCGTCAAATTTTTCAGCTTTGAGCTTTGCGATTAACTCTTTGTTTGTCACAATTTCTGAAAATAATTTTCGTTGATTCTACATAAATCTTCAAAATTGTTCATACCTTCACACAAATTGGTGTACTCATCCTGATGAGGATCAGTCTGGGTGTTGAAAACTCGGCTCCAAAACCAGGATTCTTGGAAAACATTTTCAGACAACTCTAAATTCTTATTTACTTATTTCTTCTTTTCTTAAACAAAATACCGTTTTGAATAGTTTTGTAATTGTAATTGTTCAACCCGGTGATCGGCCACCGTCTACACGTTTTGCACGGAACAAATTGATCGGTAATGTCGAGAAAATCGGGCTCCAAGTTGACCACTTCATGGCCCGCCAACGCCAGCTCTTCTGCTATCCTTCCTTGCGAAATCATGTGAGATTTGCTTGCGGTTGGGGAGAAGACTAGAATTTTGTGGCCAAATGTGGTGGCCACTAGCAAACAAAGTAACCAGCTTATTCGGAAAGACATATTTTCTGAAAGACGAGAGAATTTTGGAAATGTCTCATTTTTCCCCTTATTCAGTTTATTAGCCAAGGTTGAAAAGTATGAAAAATATTTAAGACCAAAGAAAGAGTGTCATCAGAAATTGTATTGTATTGTATTGTATTTATTCCGAGATCCCCTACTATTCATCAAGAAAAAGAAGCTTGGATGGGCCGGACACATAATGCGAAGAAACGATGGCAGATGGACGAGGCTTGTGCAAGAATGGTATCCCATAGGCGAGAAGCGACCCGTTGGAAGACCACGGATGAGATGGTGCGACTCCCTACAGAAGGAAATAATCATGGCGAGACCCAACATTTGCTGAAACATAACTTGACACGCTGTCTCGCTACGTCACGAATTCATAATAATTCATATCTAAATACAGACGAACAAAAATACAGAGAGTATATAGTAGAAACTGAAATACCGTATTTCCTCTAATTTAAGCGCATGCGCCTCTATTTTTCAACCTCTTCTCCAATTGTGCTTCTATTAGAGGTGCGCCTCAATTAGAGGGTGCGCTTCTATTTTTCAAACATTCATTTCTGAAAAAAATTCAGCTTATCATTGATATTTCCAATATTGGTAATCCGTCTCTGCACAGAACTGTTTAGAGAAAAATAGTCAACTGTTGGAAAGATCTTCTAGAACTGTTCAGGGTTGCAATCAAAACAGTTTCCGAAAATTCCCACAACAGTTTCCTAGCTCTGAATTGGTCTAAAGCTATCTCTGTGGTAGCCTATAGTTTTGCTTTTGTGATTACGATAAATTCGAATTCTTCTTCGCTTTTTCAGCGATTCTTTCAGCATCACTTCATTGACAAAAAAAATCAAGAAAACTGAAAGATTTAAGAACAACTGCAAAAAACCGAAAAAAAAAAGAAGAGAAGAAAGTCTGCAAAACTAAAAAGGAAAAATTCACAGCCAGTGAGTGCGCTTCAATTAGAGGGTGCGCCTCTATTTTTCGAAGCACCTCTCAGGGTGCGCCTTTATTAGAGGGGCGCTTCAATTAGAGGTGCGCTTATATTAGAGGAAATACGGTAAGCTCATTCGCCAGTGGTTGTAGATTTTTTTTTATTGGCTTCTTTATACTTTGATATATGAAAAAATGACCTGACTAGGTCTCCCCCTTCGCATTTTCCTCGTTTTCGAGAACGGACACTTAAAAGCTTTCAGTGGGATAAATTCCATTTATGCAGTTTTCGAACTAAAATGGTGCGCCCAAAAAAGTAGAAAGAGGTGAAAATGGAAAAATAGGTTTTGAAAGATATGTGCTCAAAAATGTTATTTTTTCAATCATCATTTTTGCTATTGTGTGCATGGCAAAGCAGTGCGACCGTACCATCAAAATTGCGGTGGGACAAATTTGCAAAATGGTAAAAGATAACCGTTTTTGGACACCCACTTTTCTCCCATTCTCTTTTTTCTGCTTTTAAGGTGCTTAAAGGAAAACATTTGTAGAAAATCCCCAACCACTGACCTTTTGGAAGTCCTTCTAAAAAATTCCTCCAAAAAAAAAATTATACAATTTTTTGCCCAAATTTTCAGAAATTCAAAATAAAAGCTTATCCTCACAATGAACTTTTGACAAAAAAAAAAAACAGTGATAATACAAATAGTACAAGAACTGAATGTCAAAGAAAAACGAAATCAATATAACCGAAAAAAAACGTTTCGCGAAACGGGAAGATAGAGTATAAGAGTAGGCCGTGTACTTTTTCTATGACAAATTGCAATCTGTTATCAGTGTCTCCTAATATTGGTTCATCAAAAAGCGATAAAACTCGAAATGATGACAAGTCCTCGTATTTTGCTCAATCTAAATTAATGGTGACAAATGGATGGTGAATCTTAATTTTGGGAAAGTGTTGTGAAACAATAATTTCAAATTATTTAAATGTATGTATTTATGTATCTTTATTTAAAATGTAAAGTTTCACGTTAAATATTTTTAAATTTTCTCTGGAACTTTTTCATCATTTTCTGCAACTTTCGCTTCAGAATATTTTTTGAAAATCCCACAGCGGTATCCGGGCTCACTTTTTGGTATCTAAAAAAGATAAAAAGTGATAAAAAATTTTGGATACAGAAACTTACGGAGTTCTCGCTGGACAGGTACAGTACTCTCCATCTGGACCTGGTATTCCATTAGCTCCCGGTTGTCCTGGCTGGCCTGGTCCTCCAGGAAAACCAAATTTTCCTGGTGGTCCTACAATCTCACTTTCTCTAGTTGATTTCGCTCAATTCTGTTAACCTACCCATTGATCCTTGAGGCCCTGCTGGTCCATTTCCAAACAACCCATCATTTCCTGGCGGTCCGGGAGGTCCCATTGGTCCTGGAGGACCTGTCGGGCCAGGTAAACTGAATTGCCTGGTTCCCGGAGCCCCAGGAGTTCCATCATTTCCAGGTTCGCCAGGATTTCCATTCGGTCCCGGAGCTCCAAGTGGCCCTGATGGCCCCGGTGGACCACCAGGTCCTCCCGGTCCTGGAATTCCCGGGAAACCACTAGGTCCGGGAGGACCTGGAGGGCCATCTGGACCGGGAGAACCACCAGGACCAGGACGGCAACTGATACATCTGTTGGATAGCGATGAGTGCAGTTCAGAAGTTCCAGTTGAACCCGGTTGGCCTGGATTTCCTGGTGTTCCAGAGTCTCCAGGATTGCCAGGAATTCCCGGTGCACCAGGAGGACCAGGCAGGCAACCGGTTGACTGTTGGGCACACTGACAGGTACCGTCTTCGATTTGACCACCGCCACCGACTGGGCGATTCGAATGGTAGTCACGTCGAACTCGAAAACCAATAGTTTTGCCGCTGAGCATTACATTCCAAGAGTCCGAAGAGTAGTACTTGAAATGGATTTTTTTTTAATAATTTAAATAACATTTTTTTTAAACCTGGAATTCTTTAAGATCTTCCTGAATTCCAGTTTTAAACTCGAAAATGTCCGAAATCAAATATCCAGCACCAAACATTGCAGCCACAATTGCTACAGTAGCAGAGACGATGATTCTGGTGAGAGCGTTTTTGCTCATTTCTTTATTGAGCAAAAGTAAAACAATTTGATAAAAAAAAGGAGCAGTGGGAAAATATGAAAGTACGAGGTAAGGTATCACAGCAAAAACAAAATGACATTTTATAGAGGATGAGTGACTAGTTAATATTGGTTTCACTTACTTACAGCACGTTTTTTTTCTGTCAAGTATCATAATCGGTGTCATGGAAGAAAAACAACAAAAAGAAAATACATACTTGAAGTTAATTGCTATTTATAATTGTAAGGCATCGTAGAAAATTTGTTGAAGAAAAGCTCTCGAGTGAGGTTTAAAGCGATACTCGTCAAGTAGCTCCAGCACATCCGCATACATACACGGCCATTCGAATAGCCACGGATAGAGTTGACGAAGTCTGAAAACGCAAAACTATTGATAGAAAGGCTGATAATTTAGGTTTACCCTATCAGTCGTTTCACTGGATACTCTTTGATTTCAAGCATATCCACTTGACTGAGAACTTCTTTTCGCAGACTTGGAGCTTCAGAATGTGGATATGTTCTTACTAAAAAATAAAACGAGTGAAAGGTCTTTGGACAAAATTAATAAATTAGCAAATAAATAATTATATCAAATTTCGATTTTCGGCTGTAAACTTTTCAGAGAAGATGCGGAAACTTGCAATATCCTGTGAAAATTTAGCGTAATGATCTACAAAAATGTTTAAAAGCTAATTTCCTACCAGTTACGAGGCCGTATTCATGAACATTTACCGTACGGTAAATTCAAAAGTAAATGGGGGTATTGACCGAAAATATTAGTTTTGTTATTCCTGAAACTATTCATTTGTTGTTTCTATAATGGATTCGTGACGGAGTGACATTTCACGGGAAGCTGGGAAACGAAAAAACTCTTCATTTATTCAATTATTTCTTCATTTTTTCGAATTAAAACGTGAAAAAATTGTCACTCGGCCACGAATCCATTATAGTTCCATGAACCCCGTGAACATTCCAAAATTTTAATTTTCTGACGAGAAAATCATTTACCGTGCGGTAAATGGTCATGAATACGGCCTCTGCTCGGTTAGGATCACCACGAAAAAGGGGGTAAATAGGCGGAACCAACTGAAAGAATGCCGCATACTTTTCCGACAGCTTATTTCATAGTGGTTTCAGCCCATTTCACCTTTTTCGTTTTTAAATTTCAATGCTCTATTGTCGGCCCGCCAAAATTGTCAAAAGCGCTCCGCTGAACTCAACGCTATGCGATTTTCATTTCAGTCTCCGAATTATTTCATTTCACGTTGAATTTACACGTGAAATGAAATAATTTGGAGACTAAAATGAAAATCGCATTGTGTGTTTTTATTTAATCGAGTTGCGACATGGGAACGCGAGACTCCGCCCACTTTTTTGTGCATAGTTTTTTGCAGAATCGTGCACTACTTTTCTTTGTTCGTTTATTTTCTTCCAATATCCGCGAATTTCAGTGGTTAAATAGCAAAAAATTAAACGTTTCTAACAAAAAAAAATAATTAAATAGCAAATAAAAATGGCAACTATTTTTAATATTTCGCGGATATTGGAAGAAATAAAGGAACAAAGAAAAATAGTGCACGATTTTGCAAAATATTATGCTCAAAAAAGTGGGCGGAGTCTCGCGTTCTCATGTCGCAAGTCGATTGAAAACACAATAGCGTTGAGTTCAGCGGAGCGCGTTTGACCATTTTGGCGGGCCGACAATACCTCGTTTCCGTGGGGTCTTAAGAATTATACTCGGCGAATGCATCATCAACCTCGCTCTACGGCACTTTTTAATTTTCAACAGTGTTGTGCACATTTTTTAAGCGAACAATCAAATTTAAACTGTAACTCGTCGTGGCTGCGTCATTTTCCGTTGAAAAAAAAATACAACTATTACTGCGTCGCGAAAACCTGTCAGAGCAGAGCGCGCGACGCTGCTGTGGCAAAGTGCGCGACGCTGCTGTGACTCTGCTGTGACTCGGCTGTGACCACCACTTTTCGCGGCGAGACCACAGCGCTCCGCTCTGACTGCTTTTCGCGACGCAGTAATATTGTGTTTTCAATCGACTTGCGACATGAGAACGCGAGACTCCGCCCACTTATTTGTGCGCGACCACGCGAACACAGTGATATTTGAAGAGACGCAGACAGGTAGCGCACAAATAAGTGGGCGGAGTCTCGCGTTCTCATGTCGCAAGTCGATTGAAAACACAATAGGATTCGATCTAATCTTGCATCATGGTTTTACAGGAATTTTCAAGTAGAGCGAGGTTGATGATGTATTCGCCGACTATACATATGTTCGAGAAATTGAGAAAAAAGCTAGTTCCCCGGATTTATCAGGGTTTCCCCGATTCCCTTTCTCCGCAATTAGTTATAGCCAAAAATCCAAATGTGATATTTCACTAGCCGCCACTCTAATTGATAAACCTTTATCTTCATTACTACTGCAATGAAAGCATCTATAAGTGGAATGTGGTTGTATGTGAACACCACTGCGCGCATGTCCTGTTCTGGCGCCTCGATCTTCCACTTCTGTCGTCTCGCATTCGTCGTGGAATGCAAAAATCGAATCGCTTTTTAGTTTAGCAGGGAAAATGTTTCCACAAATGATCTCAATTTCAGCTGGCAATGCGACAGTCTGAAGTGGAACCACATTGATCGTCTTTTTCACCGCGTTGTCCTCTTTTTGCAACTCATTGAACAACCAAGGGTCATGCATGACCTGACGACGATATTCGGCGAAATGTCTTTCCTCTTCTTTTGACATAAACATATATCGAACCGGCTCTCCGACATGACGATTAATTTGAACGCATGCGCGAACGCGGAATGGGAGAAGATGGTATTTTTCACGAAGGCGGCAAGAAAAATGAGGTTCCATTAGAGTGTCAACGAGCACACCTTCAGCTTCTAGCTGATCGGTTGCAATTTTCAGACCGTCGCGGATACATCTGGCTACTGTAGATGCTCTTGTTTTCACGGTATCCTCCTCTTCGAATAAAGAATTTGTCGTGTTAGCTCTTATGCGATCAGCTGATACTCTGGAGTTGGCGGTAGATTTTCCAATTGTCTCATCTGGATTTTGGGTTGGAGTAATCACAATAACCGGTTCTTCCTGAAATTGAGGCACAGAGCTAGGAGTTCGTTTCTGATACGGAATGCTCGAGCTGCTGAAAAAGGAAATATTTAACGTCTGAAATAAAAGTCAATTGCATACTCAGAAGTGCCACTGTTTTTGTACAGATAAATTTCACTGTTCCACAATCTTTTAGTACAGCATAGCTCAGAATTTGGCGTTTTTTTCGCCGAAACTATTTGAATGTCACCTTCTGATTGACTTCGTAGACGTCCTTTACTGTGACCTCGTCGAACGAGGGCACTTTCGGACTTTGCTCGATTTTGTTTTCCGTGTACGTGCATCTGAAATAATATTTATCTTGTGATTTATTATACGCCAATTCTCACTTCCAAAATCGAAGAATTTCGATGTTGTTGCATGGTGATCTTCCTAGCCGGTCGCCACGTCGAACTGACACTCCCGGCAGCTGTTCCTGCAGTTGGAGTCGACGTAATTCCTTCTTCATCGGCAACTTTGGCTTGAGCCAGATCCGTCGTATACCGGAACCGATTGCATTCCCATCCAAAAGCCGCGACTCGTTTTGCTCCTTCGATGCAAAGTGAAAATGTGGCAAGTGCCCAGAAAGCAACCCCTCGTACTGTAAGAACACTGTGTTCTTCGGCAATCTTTATAACAGTTGGAACCGCGTCGAGAGGCAGGATTTCAAATCCACCATCTGTACTTCCAATACTAGAAATTGCGAAAAGGCACGACTTTATTTCTTCGAAACATGTTCCGTTAGTACATGTTCTTAAAAGTTCTCCAACAATATTCTCTTCAATAAGAATACGTCTTCCAGTACCATGACTTCCCAAAGCAGCAAAGAGATGAAGTGGTGCTTGAACTCCAAAAGAAGTATCCGGACGGTCAGAACTTGCTCTTGAAAATCCACCATCAATACTCCTCTTGATATGAAACATCATTTCTTTCATATCCTCATCTATTATCCTCATGTACTTTTGATTAAACTCATTCATCCAGAAACGAACGACATCCCGAACTTCATCTTCATCAGCGACACATTCGGATTCAATAGCGTAGATGTGAGCTTTCAATAGATCACCGGCTTCACCAAAGACTGACCACTCGACTTTTCGCAAATTTCTAGAAGGATTCTCAGGAAGCCATCGATTCAAAAGTCTGATAGCGTGTCGGACTACTTTTGACGATTCATCAGCCAATTGGCGTAAGAGAAGTTGGATACCCCAGTCGCAAAATGTCGGAAGATCTGAAGAAGCGAGCACTGAAAGGAATCGAGTCGTCCATTTTCTTGATGCTTGTGATGTAGAAGTGAGCGCTTTTCGAAGAATGACTCGCGTGAGTCCCTCATTTGTGTAGTCGAGCGAAGATACAATGACTTTGGTAAATTCCAAAGGGGACGTGGAAGTCATCATGTCAACATACCTGGAAAAAACGAGACTTCAAACATAAAACGCGTCTAAAATGGAAATGAATCGAAAGAAATCAAATGAAATGCAGAGGGTAGATCACCTCTGGAAAAAAAGACAACTAGTCTTCTCAATTCAATTAGACATCAACATTCATTTTCGATAGGGGAATAAATTGTTCGGATTGAAAAGTTTATGCAAATACCGGCACATCCTTTTCTCTTCTCCGGTCTCGATGCGGTTTCCGATCGAATACACATTCGAGCGGGGCAGTTAGATTGGCGGTGGTGTGCATGATGTTTTCAAGCGGTGCGTGAATGACCCAAATTCCAAAAATAAGCGACCCTTTTTTAGTGTTTCAAAAACTACTACGTCTATCCATTAAATGATGTTTTTGTTTCATGTTTCATGGCGAATTGAAAAGAAGGAAAGTCGTATCTCGAAGTCGCCATCTAATAATAATTGGCTTATCGTTTTCGTTTCCAACGCTTTCAACTATTTTGTTCTCGTCCACACGAGAGGCAGGTTTTTGTAAATGACATATCCTTATTTCGCCTCGCTTATTTATCGCCCATATCTTCGAATCTCAGAGCGGATAGGCTAATTCAGGTATTATGCAACAAAACCACGAATATCCATATCCCTTAATCATACGTGATACGCAACGTATTTAACGTGCTTAAGTGGAAATTCAAAAAATATTTCATCCCATCACTGCCGACATCCATAATGTGAAAAGGTAATAGGAATGTTTCTTTCTACGTTTTCCCCCTTAAACACCATACCACAAAAAATGATCAATCATGGAATGGCGAAGAATCAATCTGGATGATGATTGTGATTCGAAACGAGTTTCGATCGGTTATCCTCCACACGCCCCTTCTCCTTCCCTGGTTGCCTTTTTCGTCATTGTCCATGCAACATGCCATCAATGCCGTCTTTTCCTCAGGGGTGGTTGGCAATAATCTAATCTTGTATGACACCGATACCGAAGTGGGTGCTTTTCATTCTATTCATATCTGCCTCGTCTTTAGCTTGTACGTGTTCACTCCATTCTTTTTCTCTCCCTGTTCTGAGATAATCCTTCCTGCCCGTTCTCCCTTAAAAATGACGCAACAATTGCCGCCGGCCTAGCTAGTCGGTTTTCGTTTCCTCTAAGCTTTCGGATAATTAAAAAATAGCCCTGCGAAGTTGGACGGCATCGTGTTTCGTCACTTCTTCTAGTGGATCGGGCGGCGTCGTGGCGCACCTCAAAAAGAAGCCGAGTGAAGAAGGCGATGACCAGAAGAAAAAGCCGGTTATTCAGTTGGCTAGCGCCGCGGCGAACGAGGCGAGGCGAAGGCTAGTCGACCTCAAGATGGCGAGGCAAACACACAGACACACATGCGTATCCTTCTTCTCATTCACTTTTCCGCAGTTTATCTATCCGCGCAGTTTCTCAGCTTTTTGTCTTTCCGGAGTCGTTCCCAACGACGCC
Organism: Caenorhabditis japonica; assembly: GCA_963572235.1. NCBI lineage: Eukaryota > Metazoa > Nematoda > Chromadorea > Rhabditida > Rhabditidae > Caenorhabditis > Caenorhabditis japonica. The sequence continues at coordinate 14,631,229 of OY754343.1, read as the reverse complement.
TCATCATAAAACTGCCCGTCCCTTACTGTTTTCTCCGTTTTCTTCTCTTTTCCTAAGTATCACTTTCCCTCTTCTCTCAAACACTTTTTCTTTATTTTCATTTCTCTATTGACCATTTCCTAGGCCGGTGGCGATGTCGGTTTCGACGATACGTGCCATCAGTGTTACGATACTTCTCCTTGCGTATGTCAGTGCAGATCTTCCATCATGTGCTCGCGCCAAATGTGTACATTGTGCCGTCGATTTCATCGATAGAATGTGTCCGACAGCTTGTTCTGGATGCAAATCTCAACTTCAGTCTCCGCTTCAGGTACTTTTTGAAGATTAAACGTCTGATAAGTATTCGCAACGTTTTACAGACTGTCCAAAGACCCCCTCAACCGCCACCAGCCTTTAACAACCAGCCACAGTTCACTCAGTCTGTGAACACGCGCCAGGTCTCTAGCGAAGGAGGACCACAGCTTCCAAGACCTCAGCCACAGCAACAGATTCCTCAGGTTCCACAACAGGCTCCAGTCGTTCAGTTCCAGCAACCTGCTGTTCAACAACAACCACAACCAACGATCCTGAACTTGCCACTCCAGCAGCACGCTCAGCCAGTTCAATTTGCAGCTCCAAACTACCAGGGACAGCAGATCCCATACCCACAAGTTCCGGCTTCGCCTCAGGTCCAGACTGCCACGTTGGCCCCACTTGTTGAGACTCCAAAGATCAACACTTTCGACCCAAATCTGAGCCGGCAACCAGCTGATTTGGCTCAACCTCTACCAGAGTATCAGAATGGTCAAGTGCAGTTCGCACAGCCAGCTTCTCAAACACTTTTCCCACAACAACAGGGATATGGCCAGCAAGTAGGAAACATCTTCAATCAACCAAACCCATTCCAATTGCCAACCGCGCAAGCAGGACAACAAGGACTTTTCGGAGCTCCAGGAGTTGCCGGAACACAACAACAAGCTGGCGCATTTAATCCATTCCAAGCGTTCCAACTTCCACAGGGACAGAATGCATTGGACCCATTCAACCTTTTCAACTTGAACGCAAACCCGTTGACAGTTAATCAGCAAGGAATCAGCACTCTGCAGACACAGCAGCAGCAACAGCAGTACGGGCAGGTACAGCATCAGGGAAATTATAACCAGAATTACAACAATCAGCAGCCACTACAGCCACAACCACAACAACAACAGCAACTGCAGCAGCAGCAGTACCAACAGTACAACCAGCAACCCCAATACCAGCAGTACAACCAGCAACCGCAGCAACCATACAATCAGCAACCACAACCACAACAACAACAACAACAGCAGCAACAACAGTACCAGAATGTAAACAACAACTACCAGCCACAGCCAGGTCAACAACAGCAACTCCCAGTGGCTCCACAACCACAAGTTCAACAGCCTCTCCCGCAACAACCACTTCCACAGTCCGTTGGAGCTTCTGTTGATTCGCGACCAGTCAACTTTGAAAAGTACGTGGATCCAGGAAAGGGAACTCCACTCGCTCCACCACCGGTATGTATATAAAAGTGTAGCTTTGACCCTACCTAGATTTCAAAAAAAAACCAACAATAGAAGTTGCTCTTATAGGCCCAATGCCCACGACAGCCAGGATGGCAACCATGCATCACCAAAGAAACCGCCAACGATCGTTTTCGCAACTGTTGCTCCAGACTTGGCGAGGGATGTGCTCCACTTTGCAACTATGATGCTACTCTTGCTACGGTACGTCTTAATCTTATATTTCAACCTAATTTCATCTCCCCTTTCAGATGCAACTAGCAGTTTTGACTGGTCGCTGTCCGCTCGGCAAGGTCGGAGACGTGATGATCTGCGCTTCTGGATACCAAGACGCTACGCAGTGCTGTGAAGCCTACGGAGTGTTCGAGCCGGGATACGAGCACTGCAGACCGTACTGCAATCCTTCTGCCGGTCTTCCAGAAGGCGGATTGCTCACTGAGAAGTACAAGTGCTTGGTGAAGCTGTCCAACATTCAACAGTGCTTCTTCGTCGCGCAGAAGCCATAATCGGTCGGGTTATCAACTTGAAATGAAACTCATAATAATTTTCCCCTCTCTCTTGTTTGCAATCATTTTTCACCCAATGTTTTCTTTCTAATTTGTGCAATAGACCTCGAATATGTGGCACAGTGCCATGTCAATAAATTATTGTTTAAAGGAGGTGTTTTTTGTGAAAAATTTGTGGGTGATGGATTAACGAATGAAAAATTGAATCTGCACAAAAATTTAGTGCTTCGTGATTTTCGTTTTGGTTTCAAAATTATATCATTTCACGTATAATTCAACGTGAAAATTAATATAATGGATTCGTGGCGGAGTGACAATTTTTTTCACGTTTTTATTCAAAAAAATGAAGAAATAATCGAAGAAATGAAGCGATTTTTCGTCTCCCAGTTTCACGTGAAATGTCACTCCGTCACGAATCCATGATAATTTGGAATTAATAACCAAAATGAAAATCGCATAGCGTTGAGTTCACTAGAGCTCGTTTGACCGCCGTGGCGGACCGACAATAATGGACCTACTCACAAAACCGGAAAAAAATTGCGGGAAAAATCGGAGAATGCTCCGCTTGACCTGACATTTTGGGAAATATTGGAAAAAATTATCATGTACACGCTCAAAAAATTTTGGACCAAAATATCGATTTTAAAAATTTTCAGAAAAAATCGATATTTTGGTCCAAAATTTTTGAGCGTGTACTGGAGAATTTTTTCCAATATTTCCCAAAATTTCAGATCAATCGGAGCATTCTCCGATTTTTCCCGCCATTTTTTTCCGATTTTTTTCCGGTTTTGTGAATAGGTCCATAATTAATTGCGTTTAATTTTGAAAAAGCAGGGTGTCCATGATTTGATAAGTGGGCGGAGTCAAAGAAAACGCGCTCCACTAGATTTTGCTCGAAGTTCAAATTTTGAGACGTTTTTTCATGTCTTTTGGGAAAAAAAGCATAAATTCTATAACCAATATTGTGCGTTTCACGAAAATCGCTCGAATTTTCCAGCCTGCAAGAAGTTTAGAGGTTTTTCATGCTTCAAATTGAAATATTTGAGATATTAGAAGATGAAAAACATAAATTTCACAAAGAAAAACAGGTTCTACTGACAGAAAAATAGTAAAATAAAATAAATAAAAAATGCAAGAGAGAAAAAACGCGTCAAGGCACCAAAGATGCGTCAGTAAAATTTAGGCTCCGCCCACATTTCAAACCCTGGACACCGTGCATAGGGGGATAATTGCAACTATTGTGCTTTCAATCGACTTGCGACATGAGAGCGCGATACTCCGCCCACTTATTTGTGCGCGGCCACGGGAACACAGTGATATTTGAAGAGACGCAGACAGAAGGTGAATGCAGACTTGAGTTTTCATGTCGCAAGTCAATTGAAAACACAATAAAACGACTAGTTCTAGGCAAAATGAAATAGATTAGAAACCGCGGCCGCCGGTTTTCTAGGCCACGGCCACGAATTTGTGTACTCCACGTGGACTTCTAATTTTTTTTATTCGCAACAAATCAGAGAAATTTTTTGTGTGCTTTTTATTTTAATGTGATTTTCATGAATTTCAAAAAGTTGGCACCTCCTTTAATAAAGAAATAGAAAAAGGAAGAAAAAAAACTTGCATGTGAAGAACACCAACGTCATTGAGAATCGCCAGTCCGTGGCTAGTCATTGTAAAAGTTCCGATTATTGCAAAGTGAAGCATCGAGTTGTTGACATGAAGATTGCGTGGCGCAAAATAGCCGGCCGGATTGTTGCGCTGGAATTTATGGTAACATGTAAAATGCATGTATTTCCCTTTGTCTTCTTTCAATAACCTCTTCCAGTACAGCTCGGAAATTCGCGACATACTTTTGCAAAATTGGCGCATAGTCTTGACGGATCGAGTCGTTGGTTGGGAAAACTCGCAATAAAATTTTTATAAAACTCTTGGCGACGATCACGTGCTGCCTGTCCAGAATTCGTCGGTTTTTTTCTTGTTCGGCTGGTGAGAAAAAGTGGAACATCTAAAGCCAATTTATCAAAAAAAAAATTTAAAAAAAAAGAAAATAATTACACACATTTTTAATATGATCCTCAATTGTACTCGATGAAAACTCTTTCACGAGTTTTTCATATCCATCTTTTTCAATATTCTCCACGTAATACTCAACATAATTCCAGTCAAAAGCTCCATTGGAATCCACAAACATCTTCTTTGCATTCTCCTCTTCTTCGTCAAAAGTGTCTCTTGCCATTTGAAGTGAATAGTCGTAATCGTCAGTGTCATCCATCATCATCAACTTTATTTTATCGTATTTCCCACGAAGAACAGTTTCTTCAAATTCCCCGGGCGACTCTGTTTCATATATTTCCGGAAAAGTGTTTCGTTTTATACTCGCTCCTCCACGAAACGATGTTTCACTTTTCGACTTTTTCATTGCCGGAGCAGCTGGGAGCAATGGCTCGGACATGTGTGGGGCGAAAAGTTGTAGATCGCATTCTTTGAGTACTGTGGAAGAGTTGGATGCGGATCGGATCCACGATTGATTGAGTTTGTCAAATCGAGTGAGGACCAACTCTGCGTTTCTGCAACTTTGTGTTTGTTTAATAGAAGAATCATAAATTCCAAAGTTCCAGAAAAATATTGGTTCAGCCGAAACAGCGACTGTTTCCTGTAGGATTTTTCGTGAAACTTGATTGTTTCCAGAATTTTTTTTTCTTTGGATGCGGGCCAAAAAAATATCGTTTTTCAACCTTATGCCGCGTCCAAAGTTCAAAAAATTCCTGAAATCAGGAGTTTTTTGAAGTTCAAAGTTGCACAAAAAATTCCAGAAAAAACAGGCGGTGACAGTTGAAACCGGTGTTACTGTAGTTGCTTCACTGCGAGACCTTCTGTGTTTGAACTTGAATTTTCCCACAGTTGCTCAATTTTTTCTTTTTTTTGCGGTAAAATTCAAGTTCAAACACAGAAGGTCTCGTAGTTATTGGAGCCAGAGTAATTTTTTCATTAGGAAACAACTTTTCATGCTAAACTGATGATTTTGTCCCATGATTTAATACATCGGCATGGAAACATTTTTAAAACAGTAACGGGAATTTAAAGCACCGTAAAATTCTTTAAAAAATTGTGAGATTTATTGTGTGTTTTAATCGAGTTGCGACATCAAAGCGTGAAACTCCGCCCACTTTATTCTTAAGTTTTTTTTAGAACCCGGAGCTCCAGGAGTATTAATTTGGAGCATGATTATTTCTATTGTATCAGGTGAAAGTCAACGATGAAAAAAGATTTAAAGGAACACTCGAAAAAAAAACATACGTGGCATGGAGAAAAGTGTACTGCTCCATAGTATTAATATCAAAAGACCCGTCGATAGCAGCAATCGCATGGCTTTGACTCAAAGACTCACACGCCGATTGCACCAGAGTTGGCATCGAAAGAACTGGAGCTCTCCATCCAACTGGAACATGAGATGGTGCTTGGCGAAGCATGTCAGCCATCAGAAGAGTCGCTTTGAGTCCACTGGAAGAATCTGGCATGGCTAGGATTAGTCTGGCAAGTGAGAGTGGAAGTTGAGCATTAATGAGCACAAATTGTGAGAGAACTCGAAACGCGGCAAGTAGATCAACTGTAGGTTTCCGTCGTTCTGTATCGTTTTTGAGTCTCGCTTCGTTCTGAGCTATTATAAAATCGTTTTTCAGACTGCTTTTGTATTTGTCCGGGAGGTGCATTGTTTCTGCAGTGTGGAAATTGGGATGATTTACATATGATTTTTTTTCAAGTTAAAAAAACGTACTGTAAAACAGAAGAGCTTCCTCCCACGAGTTGAAAGTCTTGTTGGCATACGGTACATCGACAAAATCACAGCACAAATCAATGATCGAGTCTCTGATTCTGGCCAAATTATCATTTGTAACTGTTCCTAATCCAAGATATTCGAGAAATCGGAACGGGGACGATGAAAGAATGCTAGAGTTGGGGCCAACGGCGGCGCAAGCAAAGAGTCCGGGCCACGAGCGAATTAGACAAAGAAATGAGCATTTGAAGTTTTCGAGAAAATCGTTCATATGAAAGCTCTCGTTTCTGAAAATTATGTGCTTAAAATGATTTCATGTTTAGTTTCTTATGGACCTATTCAGCAGAGGAAAACAACCGTTTTTCGTGGTTTTTTTCCCTATGCAAAATTGAGAAAAAAAGACAAAAAACTACAGTAGTCGGAGGTTTTTTTGACGTAAACAACTTGTCGTGTCGAGACCGGCCGATGAAATAACTCTATGCGCCTTTAAATTTCAACCGAATTCCCATTGAAAATTAAAGGCGCAATGCATTTTTCACTGCCGGGTCTCGCCGCGATGGGTTTTTTTCCTGGAAAACAACCTGCATAGGGAAAAAAACCGCGAAAATCGGTTTTTTTCCTGCGCTGAATAGGTCCATTAGACATTTAATTGTTACTGAAAAATATGTAAACGCAGCGACATACAGTAACCCAAATAATTTTGAAACCACCGCGCACGTTTTTTTTGTTCTTTTTGACAAAAATTATTCAAATTTTGCAAGATTTTCATTAGTTTTTTTTAAAGTTAGTACGTAAGTAAGTTTGTAAGAACCAATAATTTCTAAATGTGTAGTATAAAGTATATATATATATTGTCGGCCCGCCAAAATGGTCAAACGCGCTCCGCTGAACTCAACGCTATGCGAATTTCATTTTGGTTCCCAAATTATTTAATTTCACGTATAAATTCAACGTGAAATGAAATAATTTGAAGACCAAAATGAAAATCCCATAGCGTTGAGTTCATCGGAGCGCGTTTTTCCAATCTGGCGGGTCAATAATATATATACAAGCCTGCAGCTTGTGGCGACACAGTCGCCTTCGTCAAATATTTATTTTTACAGATTTTTATTTTTTTTTTAATAGAAATGGCAATCATTTCTTTTCCCTATTTCTTTCAAGTTCTCGTGACCATTGTGGTATAGTGGTTAGCACGTTTGAACGTCAATCTATAGGTCGCGGGATCGAGTTTTGTCGACTGCAAACTCGTGTGTGAGACACACAAACAAACACACAGACTAATCTAAAATTTTCTATATAAGAAAGATATATATACCGTAAAACCTACAATAGAAGAACCCCTATAATTAAAGCACCCCTATTATAGAAGGACAGTCTTAGGCTGCCATTGAAAAATAGAAGGACACCCTATAATACAAGGACCCCTGTATTAGAAGGACACTTTACTAACTTAAGAACACCCACGATTTTTTTTAAACGTTTGTTTCCGAACTTTTCTGTTTTTTTCTTTGTTTTCTTGTTAAAAATATAATTTCAACATGACGAAAGCGAGGATTTGTCAAAAAATCAGTTCATGAGTTCTGATTATCGACGTCTGCCGGATGGTAGCCGTCGTTTGAAAGCCGCAAAATTTGATAAGAACTTATTGGAGTGAATTCAAAATCATATTATCCATCTATGAGAGTTCCACCGCTCGCACACGGACCGTGCACTGCGGACTTTACCGCACATCGTCTCGCGTCTCTCAAGTTTCCACGTAGAAAATACTTATTCCGCCGATGGCCTAGCGCTGCATGGCCTAGGTTCCGATAGGGTCCCAGTGGAACTTTCAGAGATTAATAATTGAAAAGAGAAGTATAGAGACAGCAGAAAAATTATTAAAAAATTGTTTTAAAGTGTATTGTTTGGAACACATATTTCGGGGATACTACGGTATAGAACTCACACGGAATAGAACTGCGCGGAATAGAACCGGCTGAAATGGAGCTGTACTAAAAAACAACTGCACTAAATAGAACTCTGGGCCTCACAATGTACAACGAAATAATTCTTCGAGTTGTTCGAGCGGTTCTGGGTCGGTACAGCTCAATTTCAGACGGTTCTATCCCTCGAATTTCTATTCCGTAGCAGTTTTATTCCGTTTGAGTTCTATACCGTAGTACCCCACCCATCCCCCGTTTTTCAGTCGCCAAACGGCTGGTTTAATGAAAGCTTTTTGATAAAAATGTTTCCTTCAAAAATTGATTCTTCCTTTATCATGCTCCGAAAATTAGAAGGACACCCTATAATTGAAGGACACCCTATATTAGAAGGACATCATTTGAGGGGGGTTGAGAATAGAAGGACATGTCCTTCTATTACAGGTTTTACGGTATATATATATATATACGTATTTTTAGGCTCTCGGACGTTTCTAATGCCGCGTCCAAAGTTCAAAAAATTCCCGAAATCAGGAGTTTTTTGCAGTCTAAAGTTCCACAAAAAATCCCAGAAAAAACAGGCGGTGACAGTTGAAACCGACGTTACCGTAGTTGCTTCGCTGCGAGACCGTCTGTGTTTGAACTTGAATTTTCCCGCAAAAAAAGAAAAAATTGAGCAACTGTGGGAAAATTCAAGTTCAAACACAGAAGGCCTCGCAGCGAAGGGACTACGGTAACGTCGGTTTCAACTGTCACCGCCTGATTTTCTGGGATTTTTTGTGGAACTTTAGACTGCAAAAAACTCCTGATTTCGGGAATTTTTTGAACTTTGGACGCGGCATAAAGTAGACGTTTCGAAAGTGTGACGTTTCGAAAGTTTTTCTGCATTTTGTCGTCGCGGTGTTTCACATCACGGTGATTCTTTTACTACCGGCCACGCATTTCTAGTCCCCCGATCGCAATTATTTCCCCTCTTTACCTCGCACTCTCTCACTCTCTCATCACCTGGAGTGGGCGGAGTTCCCTCCCCTTTTTGCAAAATGCGGCAAAAAAATTTGCGGAAATCAGTTCGGCCACCACGGAAAACCAGTTTTATTTGAAATTCTACGTATTATCGGCCCGACAAAATAGTCAAACGCGCTCTGCTGAACTCAACGCTATGCAATTTTCATTTTGGTCTCCAAATTATTTCATTTCACGTGTAAATTCAACGTGAAATGAAATAATTTGAAGACCAAAATGAAAATCCCATAGCGTTGAGTTCATCGGAGCGCGTTTTTCCAATCTGGCGGGTCAATAATATAAAAACGAACGAATTCCGGTTTAAAATATGCGCCCTAATGAGAGGAAGTAAAGTGACAAAAAACTTCTCGATCCGAAGTCATTTAGAAAATCGCGACAGAAAAAACAAATCGGTGGACGAGAATGGTTTTTGGAATGGCGATACCGCGTACATTGTGGTCTCGCCACGGACGGTGTTTGCGGAATTGTAGATTTACGCGCAAATTTGAATTTTTCCGTTTCGAAAATGTTTTTTCACACTCCATAGTTCAAACAAAATAAAAACAGCACAAATAATAACAAAAAACGGCATTTATTTATCGAAAATTTTCGAAACGGAAAAATTAAAATTGGCGCGTAAATCTACAAGTCCGCAAACACCGTCCATGGCGAGACCACAATGTACACCATTTGACGCGATATCACCATTCAACTTACTTGTGATATATTCATGAAACAAGGTAAAAAGCTTATATTTTTCGGGGCGTGGCTCAAATCACCTTGTAAATACCGTAAAAACTCTGATAGAACGGCATGCCCTTCCATTGTTTCATTTCATCACAACTACCGGGTATTTAGAGGTTTGCACACCAAACTCGGCAAACAACTTTCTAACCAAGAAGGCATGTGACGACCGAAGTTTGGTGTTGTGATGAAAAGAAACAATAGAAGGGCATGTCGTTTTATTAGGTATTTAGTGTTTTTTCTTGACGCTGCTTGATTTATTTGTTAAAAAAACCAAAAACTCACGCCGCATCATTGGCCACCAAACTTCGTTTCTCAAAGAGTCCAAACTCTACAAGTGGCGCGAAAACTTGTTCCAACACCAAATGCAAATTCGCTTTAAGACGAATCCTCGGCGAGTCGAGCCACGAAATGAGCACATGTGATGCCAGGATCACAATTCGTTTGCTCATACAAGAAACTCCGGTGAGCACTTTGACAAGCCAATCGGTGCCGGCCATTTCGAGAATTAATAGAGGTTCAGTGAGACAGAATTCCAGAAAGAGACCGATACATGGTAGGGACATTCTGGAATTGAAATGAGGAGGAATAGTTTTAAAAATTGGGTTAAATTATGTACTTGTCTTTTCCTCCATTGCTCTGTTGACCTTCAAAGGCTGAGAGGGCGATGGATATGACGGGTTGCATTATGGACTTTGGAAATGCGTATTTTCTGAAAAATTAAAAATTTTGAAAGCATACAAAACAAAAAACACTTATTTACTTTCCATTCTTTTGCGCTGCCGATGAATCGATGAGCTTCTTCAGATTGGATTTCTCATAGATTTTAAGCATCCAAATAATCAACCGGAAAGCTTCGACTCTTTCCGTTTGATTCTCCATTTGCAGATCAATTGCTCTGACGATGTAAATGTCGACGTGAGATTTCAAAATCACCACCAAATTTCTCTCGTTCATCGTGCACTTTCTGATAATGTGAAAACACATTGCGCGGATGCATGGATGGTCGTCTCGGAGGAATTTGAGCATTCTGAGATAGAAAAAAAAACGGTCAAATGCTATATATTCTCTTACAGATGGCACAACTCTTCAAAAAACTCATTTTCGGTCAACGATTCCACTTTTGTCTCCTTGACAGTTCGCGAAAGTCCGTTCAGAAATGAGCACTTTTCTTCGTAATCTGCTCTCAAGTATGGCTCCGCTTCGGCCATTTGCTTCCGAACATCTTCCAAGCAACGAAACTTGTTCGGTTTTCCATAATTTTCACTATCTTTCTCTAGAAATTGGAAATTTTTTTGATTTAAATATTTAAAATAACTCACTTGTTCGCGATCGGACTCTGATGCTCTCTCGAATCTCCTGCACTCTTTGATTATTATTGCCCGTTTTGTGGTACACTTTTCGACGAGTGTCCATGTCGTGTCTGAAAAGTTGGGGGAGTGAAGAGGGCGAGTAAGGTTGTGATGTATTTCTTTACTGATAAGGAATAAATGGAGGGAATGGAGAGGCAAAACATAGCTTTATTAATTATTTGATCCAATGATATTTATTCACACATAAGATTTATAGATTTGAAAAGACACAGGCTTTTTTATAACAAAAATGTATTTATTTACAGATTTAAATAATTAAACTCCGAAATTTCGTACGTTTTACAACTTTTTTCTCTATAAAAAGACTAGCAAAAGACTCACCATAGAATTCAATATTTTTGCAAACTTATTCCATTCAATCAGACCTAAAAATATTCAGGAAATGATAGAAAAATGCTGAAATTTCAGATTTTTTTTGCAAATTTTTCAGATGGCCTAGTTTTGGAGGCCTAGGAAACGCATGCGCGCGTTTTTCAAAATTTGAAATTCGACGCGCGAACTCGAGTGCGCGAACCACTAAATATAAAAGGCACAGAATGGCTCATTTCACCGAATTTTGACATCTTTTTTTGATTAAGCTCTCCTCTCGCCTTTTCGTTCCTATTTCCCTTTACTTTTCCTGCTGCTCTCATCTTAACGCACTTCCATCATTGTTTTTAAATAGTGACCGCGAATTACGATTTTTTATTTTCTCCGCCGATTTTTATGCTGCGCACAAAGTTGAAAAAACGACGTGTGAAATTATGGAAAACGCCCACAAGGTTACGCGAAATTTGCGTGATTATCAATGTGTCATTTTACGAAACAGTAAATACATTTTTGGTTTTTTCAGAAAATTTATTTTTAAGAATTGCGGAAAATCGAAAATGACAATGTAAATAACAAAATTTGGCATTTTGCTTTTAAATGTTGTTCCTAAACACCAATATTGGAAAAAAAAAATCAGTTAAAAACGAAAATGTACTGTTTAAATTTTAAAGGGACATTACATATTTTTGTAACACGTTGTCCGTAATCTTCGCGTCACTTTGTGCGCGTTTTTCGCAATTTCACTCGTCCTTTTTTTTCGTTTTTGAGTTTCTTGGTGTGTCTGTTTCCAAACTGCATGGCGGAAGCGAACTGAGTGCCCGAGACCAACACAAAAACTCTAACTTTGGTCTGTAGCTTACCGGGCAAGCGTTTACCCATCAAAAGTAGCTTTTGATGCAGCCAGGCTTGTTGATTTTAAAAAATATCGATTTTTATTTCTGAAAATTTTCAAAATCGATATTTCGGTCTGAAATTTTCAGGGAATGACCGGAAGTATCTTTTAAATGATTTCCCAAAAGTTCAGACCGATCGAAGCATTCTCCGAATTTTCGCTGAATTTATTGCTTTTTTGCTGGTTCCGAGAATATCCCCATTAATATTTATACTTCGCAGCTTTATTGAAAACAAAAGTTAGTTTTTACTCAAATTTAGATTTTTTTAAAGTTCCAGAAAATGTTTGGCGAGAGAAGAAAAACGGGTGGAGCAAATTTCGGATTTGCCGGGGGTCGACCCTCCACAGCCATCACGCCCACAAAACGATTCACCGATCTCGGAACCGCACAATCCACGAGAAAGTAAGTTTACACCAGTAAAAACAAAAAAAGGCAATACATTTCAGAGTTGATAACCGCCTAAGCATGGGTCAGAACGGTGGGCGCTTGTCAGTTTTCCAGCGAGGATCCGCCGTGGCGCCACGAGATGTAAAATCAGCACAGGCGAGCAATGTCACAAAGATCTACAACTTTCTGCTGGAGCACGAGCAAAGCGGAGCTCCGCCCGAAAAAATTATCAGACAACCGACGGGAAAAAACGATTTCATCACAATGTTCGAGCAACTTTACCAACATTTGAGCAAAGATTACGAGTTTCCACAAGGCGCACGTGTCGAGGATGAGTTCACAGGCATTATGAAAGGACTCGGTTATCCATTCCCACTGAAAAACAGTTTCTTCCAACCAATGGGTTCGTCGCATGGATATCCACATCTTTTGGATGCACTAGCCTGGCTTATTGATGTTATCAGTCTTAATCAAAGTGTTAGCTCTGTCACTCAAAACATTCTTCTCGGCGACTTTATGGAGGCGGCTGAAGCTCAAGATAAGATTATTTCATACTCATTTTATTCATCCACGTTTCGTGAGTACACATACGACCGAAAAGCGATCGAATCGAAAGATGCTCCTTTCTGGGCAGAAACCAAGGAAAGGCTGAGGGACTATTTCGAGAAAAACGATGAAATCACTGATCTGGTCACCTCTACCAAACAAGTTTTTGAACAGTTGCGTTTTGAGTGCGAGGAAATTGAAGCCGATGTAAGTGCATGTTTTTGTTATAATTTTGGATAAAATATATAAAAATTGTATTCTATTTTTCAGAAAGGAGACGAACAAGGCCTTCTGGAAGAAATAGCCAGAATTAAAGACGATGTTCGAAAAGCTCATGAATACTTGGAATCGACAGAACGTGTTCAGAAGCAAACAGGAGTCGAGTTGGGAATTGTCCAAGAATCTTTGGAGGCGAAGAAGGCAGAATTCGAAGCAGTGCAAGCTGAGGTGAACGAACTGAAACGGCGAATCGAAGTGCAGAGACAGCAGCATGGCTTGACTGGAAAAGAGGTCCGCCAGTTAAACGTGGAAAACAATCGAGACAAAGAGGCTGTGCACGAAATTCAAACAGAACTCGACAATGTTTCGAAGACGTTGTGGCGAATGCGTGATGAGGACACGTTCAGAGAACAGAAGGCTAATTTTGTGCTGGTCATTGAGAATATGGAGAAGATTTTGCTCGATGCCAACGTGAAGATCGGTCTTGATGCGTTGCGTCCTCCTCAAAATGAAAAGTAAGTTTTTTTCTCTCATTTCATGATTCGTACTATCGCGTATTCGCCAGGGTTGATGTGAGACAAAAAATCTATTAAGTTCTTAACATTTTAGTTCATTCTCTGCGAATATTTGATGCGCGCCTTTTGTGGGGTTATTCACAAAGTAGAAAAAATAGAAAGAACCAACAAAAAATTCTGCGAAAACTCTTGAGACCACACGAAACGGGGAAAATGGGCGGAGCCAAATGCCAAAATGCCCCAAAATATCGCGACATTTTTTTGTCTAATACTAGTTTTGTGTTCAAATCGGTCTTATTTTATTATGTTTTTTTTGAGACTAAAATGATCGCATCTTTTAAAAATAGGCTCCGCCCATTTTCCCCCTTTTTTTCTTGTGGTTGTTGTGCAACTCTACTCATTCCTTGACGATCTTCGGTCACGAATCGGCATCTCCTCCTGGATCAAATGGCGTGACAGCCAAGCCAAGGGCTGTAGCTGCTGCCACTGGGTCCTTCCATAGTTTCGACATTGGTAACGGCTTGACAGGGTAGCATTTCAAGAAGTGCTTCAGATCTCCGACATCGTCATTGCATTTGATGCAGCATACCACTGGGCGGTTTTCCACTTTTGCCTTGTATTTTTCGAGTAGCAGAGATCTCTCCGCCCTCAACCGCGCAAGTTCCACCCTTGTGTTTCTTGGTAGCGTGGACTCTTCCTCGCTCAGTGCTGGTGGTTGTCTGCCGAGTATTGGGTGGATGCCGTGGTTGCTGAGGTAGCTCTTCACGAAACTTGTGTGGTTCCTCTTTTGTACAGCTCTCGTGTCGCCGCGCATCCTTCTCCATTCATCTCCTCTGTCCTCCAAGCAGCCAAGTGGCGGTGTTCGTGGCCTGTTCCCACTCGTTCTTTCCTTTGGTCTCCTGCGGCTTACAAGGGAACCTTTTAAGTCAAGGTTGTCTCTAGAGAAAACTAATTACACAGGTAGAAAGAGGGGCTTTGAAAACCTATATTCCCGTTTTCAAAAGCTGCTTACGAGACCTCTGAGATGCTGAAATTCCAGTCCGAAGTTAGAGCATTTTACCATAGATTTTTAACATTTCGCCGACCGCGACGACCAACACTCAGATCATCGCCTTGCCTTACTTGTCAACATCCGCTAAACTGTTGAAAACAGTGCTCGAGTGGCGGAGTGGTAGATTGCTAGAAGGGGAAGTGCGAGGTCACAGGTTCTGTCCCCTTACGATAAATTTCTTTTTTTTTTCTTTAACTGTTTTGGAGATTGGAAATAGTTAAAAAAAAAACACTTAAAAATTTTCAGAAATTAATGTTGTAGCCTTCAATAGAAGTGCACTTTCAATCGAAATACGTATTATAGTCGGTGAATGCATCATTAGCCTCGCTCTACCGCACTTTTCAATTTTCAACAGTGTAGTGCACCTATTTTGAAGCGAAAAATCAAATTCTAACTGCAACTCGTCGTGGATACGTTATTTTCCGTTGAAAAGAAGTGTAAAACTATAACTTGAGTTAATCTTGCAAGTGCAACACTGTTTTACAGGGATTTTGCAGTAGAGCGAGGCTGATGATGTATTCGCCGACTATAAATAAGTGTTAAATTCATTCCTATTTGTGAGGGGCCGGTTTATTTTAGGGGCCGCTCTATTTTAGGGAGCCATTCTATTAGAGCATTTACGGCACTTACAACAAGCCGAAAAAACTAGCAAATATGTAATTTTATCCTCAAACAGAAAGATAATTGTCTATTCCATAAAAGTTAAAAAAAAAGAGAAATGTATTGTAAGAAGACCGAACCTGTGACCTCGCACTTCCCATTCTAGCAGTCTACCACTGCGCCACTCGACCACGATTTTCAACAGTTTAGCGGATGTTGACAAGTAAGGCAAGGCGATGATCTGAGTCGTCGCGGTCGGCGAAATGTCAAAAATCTATGGTAAAATGCTCTAACTTCGGACTGGAATTTCAGCATCTCAGAGGTCTCGTAAGCAGCTTTTGAAAACGGGAATATAGGTTTTCAAAGCTCCTCTTTCTACCTGTATAGTTAGTTTTCTCTGGAGACAACCTTGACTTAAAAGGTTCCCTTGTTAGGTCACTGGTTGGGTGGCCAGGCGTCTTTATGGCCGCGATTGCAAGTTGCTCGCTTCCCAGTGTCAGCTCTTCGCTCAGCGGTAGCATCCTCGTTTCGTGGTAGACCAGTTGTTTGGGGGTGTCCTTGGTGAGGCCACAGCAGACTTTGAGTCCACCAACATATTGTCTCTCGAGCTTCGTCTTCTGGGTCTCCGACATGAGCTGGTGCCACGCTGGTCCGGCGTATGTCGCCAGGGGCTTGATGATTGCCTTGAACGTGCGCAGCATTGTCTCCTTGCTCGATCCCCATTTTGCTCCTGCCAGAGCTCTCAGGATGTTGTTCCCCTTGGCCAGCCTGGCGCTGACTTGCTCCACATGACCCGTCATCCGTAGCATGGTGTCCAATTCCACTCCAAGTAGCCTGGTCCTGTTCTGCATTGGGATGACCGTGCCTTCCCACATCAGTCCCGGGCCGTACTTGAACTCCTTCGTATCTGCCGTGAAAATGGTCACGGTGGACTTGCCTACAGAGATATCCAAGTGTTTGTCCTTGAACCATTTTTGGAGGGAGTCGAGCGCATCCTGGGATTTCTAAATTGAGCCGCGTTGTATTCAATTATCGTCAAATTTTCAGAGACCTTAAAGCTGGTTGGGACGCGCTCAACAATCAGTGGCTTCCAGAAGTGAATCGCCAACTTCAGCACAAAAAGTTAGAGCTTGATGATGAAAAGACGCAGTTCTCCAGCCGATTCGCCGCCATCGAGTGAGTTTTTTCTGGCTCTGGGACGATTCGAAACTTTAGTGCTATTTTTTGACCCCGTGTTCGCACTATTGACGAAATTCGGGCGAAGATAAAATATTTGTCGATTTTTTTTACCAGTAAATTTGGATAATTTTTCGAAATTTACCACTAAAAATGCACTAAAGTTTCGAAACGTCACAGAGCCTTTTTTCTCCCCCTTCAATCAATATTTTCTCTTCAACATTTTTCTTCCAGAGAACGTGTCCAAATGCAACAAGAGCTGCTTCGTGAGGCCAACAAGAAAGAAGCGCGAGAGGAACGTGTTCGCCGCAACGAGCGAGACGAATGGAAGACGGATCGACTTCAGAGAGAAAAGCGGCTGGATGAGCTAGAAAACGAAAAAGACATCCTGAAGAACCAGATGCAAACGGGCGGAAGTTTGGACCGAGAGATTGAGGAAGAGAAGGCGAAATCGGCAAAGCTCGTCGAGGCCTTGGAACAGAAGAAAGCGTCGCTGGCAGAAGGAATTCGCCAAAAACTGGACGAAACCATGCGCGAAATCACGAAAATCGACCTGGAAAATGCCACATTTCACGCGGAATGCACAGATATTGAGAAGCTGGTGCTAAAGACTCGAAATATGAATCAATGATGTCTTTAATTAATTTTTCTTGTGAATATTCACTCCGTATTTTCAACTGATCTGTATTTTTTTCTTTTTTAAACAAGCTTGCAGCTTGTGGCGACTAATTGTAAGTCGCTTTCGCCAAATATTTATTTTTACTGATTTTTGTTTTTTTTAAATACAATTTATTGTGTTTTCAATCGACTTGCGACATGAGAACGCGAGACTCCGCCCACTTATTTGTGCGCTACCTGTCTGCGTCTCTTCAAATATCACTGTGTTCGCGTGGTCGCGCACAAAAAAGTGGGCGGAGTCTCGCGTTCTCATGTCGCAAGTCCATTGAAAACACAATAAATAAATACCAACAACCTTATTGTGAAAACAAAAAAATTGCAACGCGGTGTTTGCGTACTTTTAAAATTCAAACGAAAATGGGAACAAATCTCTTCATTTCCCATGCTATTTCTTTCATTTCCGTTTGAATTTCAAAAGTACGCAAACACCGCGTTGCAATTTTTTTGTTTTCACAATATAAATTTTTATAACTTTATTTATTTGTGCTTTGAAAAATAACTCTTTTTCATCTGTGAACGATGAAAAAACGAAATGTTTCCCTGCTTTTTATGGACCTATTCATAGGAGAAAAAACACTTCTTTTCCCCTATTCATATTGTGTTTTCAATCGACTTGCGACATGAGAACGCGAGACTCCGCCCACTTTTTTGTGCGCGACCACGCGAACACAGTGATATTTGAAGAGACGCAGACAGTTAGCGCACAAATAAGTGGGCGGAGTCTCGCGTTCTCATGTCGCAAGTCGATTGAAAACACAATATATAGATTTCAAAAAGCGAATACTATAGGTCCATCACAGGAAAAAAAGATACAATTGTTTAAAATTTGAAACTCCGCCAAAAGTTTACTGGCCTAGGAGGGCGTTTTCTCGGCCATTGCAGTCGTGTACTACTCTCGGACAGAATTTTTTTAGCGTCATGCGCATTTTTTCTTCTTTTTGAATCACTAATTTTTCGTTTTACCCTTTTTTTTACATATTTCGAAATTTCAGGTAATAAAAATGAACCCTCTCGGGAGGTTCTCTGCAGTTGTTCACGGTCGAAAACAGGTTGGTATTTAATTAAAGACGTTTTGTTTTACAAAATATAAAAAAAAATTGTTGGGCTTTAGCTGAACAATGCGTGGCGCCGTTATGCATCGAACGAAGCGCCATCGGTGATAGTTCCAGGCGTCCGACCGGTTGAAAGAATCAGAAATATTGGTGAGCTTTAAAAAACATTTCGCTTTCAATCCTTCTCTTCCAGGTATCTCGGCACATATCGACTCTGGAAAAACGACGGTCACCGAGAGAATTCTGTACTACGCGGGTAGAATCGACTCGATGCACGAGGTGCGCGGAAAAGACGACGTCGGCGCCACAATGGACTTTATGGAACTGGAACGACAGCGAGGAATCACTATTCAGTCGGCGGCCACGTACGTTGATTGGCACGGTACCAACATCAACATCATCGACACACCTGGTCACGTCGATTTCACCGTTGAAGTGGAACGTGCACTTCGCGTGCTCGATGGAGCCGTTCTGGTGCTCTGCGGAGTCGGCGGAGTTCAATCGCAGACATTCACAGTGAACCGACAATTGGCGCGATACAAAGTTCCGTTCATTTGTTTTGTCAACAAGATGGATAGAAATGGAGCGACGCCGTTGAAAGCTCTGGATGGGCTCCGAAATAAATTGAACCATAATGCGGCTTTGGTTCACTTGCCGATCGGAAAGGATTCGAATTTTAACGGAATCGTCGATCTTGTAGAGGGACATGCATTGTATTACGAAGGAGAAGGTGGACTTATCGTGCGGAAGGATGAAATTCCAAAAGATTTACGAGTGGAGGCAGAAGATAAACGGCAAGAACTTATTGAGCATATCGCCAATGCTGATGAAGTTCTCGGAGAAATGTTCCTTAACGATCAAAAACCAGATGTGAAGCAGATTCATGAAGCTATTAGAAGAACTGTCGTCAACGTAAGTCTTTACTCGAAAAATGAAAAAAAAATATGGGCATTTTAGCGCACATTCGTCCCAGTTCTTTCCGGATCCGCTCTGAAAAATAAAGGAGTGCAAACTATGATCGAATCTGTCGTCAAATACCTTCCAGACCCATCTGAAGTTGTGAATCGTGCGACAGTCAAAGAGAACTCCGGAGAAGAAAAAGGAATCATTCTTTCTCCAGAACGCAACAACGACAAACCATTTGTCGGTCTCGCTTTCAAACTAGAGGCTGGAAAATACGGACAGCTGACGTATTTCCGTGTATATCAGGGACAACTGAGCAAGGGTGATACTGTTTACGCATCCAGGGACGGAAGAAAGGTTCGCGTGCAGAGGTTGGTTAGAATGCACGCCGCCGATATGGAGGAAATCACAACGGCGTACGCTGGCGATATCTGCGCCACTTTTGGATTGGATTGCCATTCTGGAGAGACTTTCTCAACTGATCAGAATCTTGCGCCGCATTGTGTAAGTTTTACCGTAGTTGTGAAAGTATGCTAGTATTGCAAAGATTTTTTGAAAGGAAAAAAAACGATTAATTATTTTTGCGGTAATCATAGCCTGCAATTATCGTGGTATTGTCGGCCCGCCAAAATGGTCAAAGGCGCTCCCGCTCCGCAGAACTCAACGCTATGCGATTTTCATTTTGGTTTTCAAATTAGTTCATTTAACGTGTAAATTTCAGTATCAGTTCGTTTGAATGCCGTATTTACTCTATTAAAAGGGCATTCCCTTCTATTTTTCAAGACTACTGATCAGGGGTGGGACAAAACGTCCTTAAAAAATTGCCAAAAATAAAAAACATTTTTGTCCTCAAAAAAAAATACAAAAAAAAATCCAAAAAAATGGCATTTTTGTGTCAGTTAAATGGACATTTTTCAAATTTTCGTTAATGGGGTTTTTCATGAAATGGCAAAAAAGGCAAAACACTATGCGAAAACTCGAAAATGCTCCGATTGACCTGAAATTTTGGGAAATGAGGAAGAAAACTCTCCCTGACATTCCCAAAAAAATTTCAGACCCAAATATTGATTTTTTTCGGAAAATGCTTAAAATCGATATTTTGCTCTGAAATTTTGGGGTAATGTCCGGGAAAATGTTTTCCTTTATTTCCCAAAATTTCAGGTAAATTGGAGCATTTTCCGAGTTTTCGCTCATTTTTTTGCCGTTTTTTGCCATTTTTTGCCATTTCGTGAATAACCCCATAAAAGTTTTAGAAATATCGAGAAATATTCAACATTAAATAACAAAAATAAATTGAAAAAAAAAAACGAAAATTCTTTGATTTATTGGAAAATGTGTTTATTTATCGAATAAATTCTTAGGAGATTTAATTTTTGTGCAATTATCTTCTCCATAAGTACTGCAACGATTCCATGACTACTTTCGTAATTACAGGAATCCATGCACATTCCGGAACCCGTCATCTCCATGGCTATCAAACCGGTCAACCGAAAAGACGCCGACAACTTTATCAAAGCGCTCACTCGATTCACGAAAGAAGACCCCACTTTCCGCAGAGAATACAATCAGGAGGCCAAGGAAACTATCGTCTCCGGAATGGGAGAGCTCCATTTGGAGATTTATGCTCAGAGAATGAAGAGCGAATACAACTGTCCGGTCGAGCTTGGAAAACCGTCGGTCGCGTACAGAGAGTGCTTGGGAAGTCCATACAAGTATGTTTTGTGTACAATCTCATCCTCAAATCTCCAAATTTCAGATTCCACTTCCGTCACAAAAAACAAACTGGAGGACAGGGACAGTTTGGTGAGATCGAAGGAGTCATTGATCCTCTTCCAGCCGATCGTAACACTGCCGTCGAATTCTCTGATGAGACGTTCGGAAACAACATTCCTAAAAATTTATTCCCAGCTCTCAAGAAAGGATTGGACGCAATTGTCGCTGAAGGACCACTGATCAAGTCCAGAATTGCCGGAATCCACGTTCGTGTCCAAGACGGATCCACTCACGCAGTCGATTCCACTGAAATTGCGATGATCAACACGATGCAAAACATGATGCGCGAGTCGTTCGAAAAGGCCAATTGGCTATTGCTCGAGCCAATTATGAAAGTGGAAGTGACAATTCCAGCCGAGTTCCAGGGTAATGTGGTGACATCATTGACCCAGAGAAACGCTTTGATTACGACCACTGACTCGACTGAAGGATACGCCAGTGTCATTTGTGAAGCACCTCTCTCCGACATGTTTGGATACACGTCAGAACTTCGATCGTTGACGGAAGGAAAAGGAGAGTTTAGTATGGAATATTCAAGATATGCACCAACTTCTCTAGAAGCACAGGAAAGAGTTCAAGCCGAGTGGAGACAATTGCATGGAATCGCGGATCCGAACGAGAAGGGAAAGAAGAAGAAGAAGTAGAAGTTAGGTGTCGTTTTTTTTGTATAGTTTAGGTTTTTTTTTTCATTTTTGTTACGTTTTCTTCTTTTTTTTGTTGTTACATTGCTTTTTCAGCCTTTTCCAGCTGATGAATGAACAAGTAAAACTTGAAACAATTCCTATTCATTTACCGAAAATTTCTGCCACGACGTGTTTGTTCCCGAAAAAGAAATAACAAAACAACTCTGTGGCCAAAATGTGTTTGTTTTTACAATCGCCCCTTTCGTTAGGGGGGTAAAAAATAGAAGTGCTGTCTGTCTGGCAGCAAAAAAAGTAGGAAGGAAGGAAAGAGAGTTGTGAAAGGGATACAGCAGGTGTCCGGAGACTGTCACCGGATAGGAGCACCACTGGTAGTTGCTTTTTTTTATTCGTTACAGCCCGCTCGCTGATCAACAACTTTTCATTTTTATCGAAAGTTTTCCTTTTTGAATTATTAACGCAGAGACCCTGACAAAACCGGAAGAATAAAAGAAGTTAAAACCGAGCAAGATTCTTCGCCCCCTTTTACAACTACTGCACGAGTTTTGTACTGAAAGGGTTGTGAAATTCAGGAAAAACTGCGCCGCAGACTTGCAAACTTTCCCCGGATTTGTCAGGGTCTCTTATTATTGTGTGGGATTACTGTATCCAGTGCTAGTCTGAAAACACAAGTTCATTATTTTTCGAGTTTAAATTAGTCTGCGGCACAGTTTTCCCTGCGTTCTATAGCACTTCCTGTACAAAAATCGTGCCGCAGACTTGCCAAGGACGGGGCTTATTCCTCGGTTTTGTCAGGATCTCAAATCTGGTTTCGCGCAATTCATATTACCGTACAGCTCCATTTCAAGCGGTTCTATTGCGTTTAACTCTCATTAGGCGAAGCGAAAATGTGCGGAGCTTGTGGGATTAGCTTGAGGGATTACTGTAACCAGTGCTAGTCTGCAAACATCTATTGTCGGCCCGCCAAAATGGTCAAACGCGCTCCGATGAACTCAACGCTATGCGATGTTCATTTTGGTCTCCAAATTATTTCATTACACGTATAAATTCAACGTGAAATGAAATAATTTGGAGACCAAAATGAAAATCGCATATTATGTGTTCACGAACGAGGTTTGCAAACGACGCTCCGATGTTCCGCAGTTTATCACTGCGGTCTCGCAGCGAATACTGCGGAACAGTGGAAAAATTGTGGAATATCGGAGCGTCGTTTGCAAACCTCGTTCGTGAACACATAATAATAGCGTTGAGTTCAGCGGAGCGTGTTTGATATTTTGGGCGGGCCGACTGTAGGAGTTTGTGATTATTGAATCATTTACCGTTTTTCTCTTTATTTTTCGAAGTTTTTTATTATGGGGTTATTCACGAAATGGCAAAAAATGGCAAAAAACGGCAAAAAACTGCGCGAAAACTCGGAAAATGCTCCGATTGATCTGAAATTTTGGGAAATGAGGGAAAAAACTCTCCCGGACATTCCCACAAAATTTCAGACCAAAATATCGATCTTTAAGAATTATTGCTTTTTTGTCTGAAAATGCTTAAAATCGATATTTTAGTCTGAAATTTTGTGGGAATGTCCGGGAGAGTTTTCTCCCTCATTTCCCAAAATTTCTGATCAATCGGAGCATTTTCCGAGTTTTCGCGCAGTTTTTTGCCGTTTTTTGCCATTTTTTGCCATTTCGTGAATAACCCCATTAAAAATTAAAAAATTAGCCAAAAATGATAAAACTCGGTGTTTGCGGACTTAAATCAACAACCGTAATCCTAAATTTCCTCTAGACTAGTCTCTACAGGTGAGCTGTGGGACCCTGACAAGCCGGGGAATGAGGTCCGCCACTTCAGCATGTCTATGACACTATTTTCTTGCATTTTATAAATATCACTGAATGGCAAAGGGGCGGATCTTGTTCCCCCGGGTTTCCTGGTTCTCTAGCCTTAAAAAAGTGTCATAAAACTGACAGAACACAGTGCAGATATTATTATGACGGGGGAACTACGGTATAGAACTCGCACGGAATAGAACCGCCTGAAATTGAGCTGTCCCGGCACAGACCCGCTCGAACAACTCGAAGAAGTATTTCGTTGTACATTGTGAGTCCCTGAGGTCCATTTCGTGCAGTGGTTTTTTCAGTACAGCTCCATTCCAGCCGGTTCTATTTCGCGCAGTTCTATTCCGTCCGAGTTCTGTACCATAGTACCCCCATTATGACATTTAATCAAAATATCAACCAGCCTATTTACCCCCAAAATAAATTCCAGCCTCATGAATCCCATTAAAAAGGACCTTCAATCTCTGCACACCGTTACGCAAAAATGTCTCCAGGACCTGCTCCGCCTCGCCGAATCGTTTCAATCGGGACACATCAACTATCAGGACACGTTAAGGCTCAGTATGATTCACACGTACGTGTTTCTCTACGTGGCAAGTCTGATTTTGGACAAGATTTACGAGTTGGACAGGAGTGAGAAGGAGGATGAGAAGGAGCAGGACCACACAAAATCGAATTGACTAGTAGTATTTTTTTCAATGTTTTTCTATTTTTAGCACATTCCTAATAAACGATGGTTGTCTTGTCTCTTGCCTGTATTGTACATCCACATCCACATCCACACATACACACACATCTGGCCATTTCTGTTCAAAAAAAAAAGCAACAGCTGCTCCAAATCTCCTCTTTTAAATAAATACTAAACACAAAAACCTTCCATTACTCGCTCTAAAAATGCCCGAGTTCATCAACCCATCGTTTTTCGAAGAGCAACGTCGTCAAATAATGGAGCAATATCAAGTTGTAGCAGATCGTCTCGATAGAATCCGTCCAATTTTTGAGATTTGCGAGACAGTACCCGAGCATGACCTGCCGGGCGTGGCGGTCAAACTTGGAGTCTATGCGATTGTGGTGGCGTTGAAGAACGAGATGGTCGAGTTGATGAAAAAGTTGGTGATGTTGGAGGAGCGCGAGATTGTGTATAAGGTATTTGTTCAGAAAAGCGTACAGGAAATCGAACATTTTCAGATCATCAGATTCCATATTTGAAATGCGCTGCTCTGATCCATCATACTGCCATACTGTTCAGCATCATAATTGTATTGTATTTATTACGTTTCAAAAATAAACGTGAAGTAATAAGAAATAACAGAAAAATAAAAGTAATGATTCGAAATAAGGAAACAGACAGCAAATCGCGGATTACATTCAGACGGGTTATACAGTGCGTGCAATATCTATAGGACCCCCCCCCCCCCTCGATTTTAGGCCTACGGGAAAAACCAAAAAAGTTATCAAAAATCTGTGAATGCCATTCGATTCTAAATCTGAAATAACCACAGGGTACGAATTTTTATCATCCTACCACTTTCCATACCCGCTTACCACCAAAAAATCACTTATTAGACCGTGCAATATCTATAGGACCCCCTGAGAGTTTCGGGTTGGCGACCAATTTTTGGTGAGGTTTTCGTTCATTAATTCGACTATTTTCTTTATTTTTTTGTTTCTTTTTTTTTTCATAAAAAACTATTCATTCTATCATGTTTTAGCTGTGTACATTTATCGTAATCTGGTTTGTTTTAAGAGTGAGAAACCCTGGTACAGTGATACTAATTCTAAATTCACCTATTCCTAAAATGATGCATGCCCAACCAGTCACTTGTAATTTGCTTGTCACTTCTCACCTTCTCTGAGCAAGCTCAGCTCAATGTGATGCAACAACTTAGACTTTCACTTTATGACATTCCTAGTTTTGTTAGGAAGAGCAAAACTGTTTGCCGTAACTACCTCAACGGTCTACTGCATTATGGTAAGCAATCGAAGTAGCACAAAGGGAAGACAGAGAAAAGTCATCGCTCGAGAAGAACGTTGCATTCTTCGCGTGTTGCCAAATTCCCCGAAAAGCCTCAGAAAAGTTTAAGGAGAGTTAGATCTCAATGTCTACAAGTCGACCATTCGGAATGTCATCAAGAGAAGCGGAATCATCGTCCGTCAAAAAATGGTCAAAGTACTGGAAATTATGCCACATCACAAAACAACTCAATAATCCTATTCTTGCTTCTACGTGCTCATTACTACCGGTTAGATGTTAATGAAGCTACAGATTCTTCGAAAGTAAGTAATTATCACGGAAACAATTGTGGAAAAACAGAAACAACGAAAAAAGAAAGAAAATAGTCGCATTATTGAACGAAAACCCCACCAAAAATTGGTCGCCAACCCCAATTTCTCAGGGGGTCCTATAGATATTGCACGGTCAAATAAGTGAAATTTTGGTGGTAAGCGGGTATGGAAAGTGGTAGGATGATAAAAATTTGTACCCTGGGGTTCTTTCAGATTTAGAATCGAATGCCATTCACAGATTTTTTATAACTTTTTTGGTTTTTCCCGTAGGCCTGAAATCGAGGGGGGTCCTATAGATATTGCACGCACTGTATGAGGTAAGGGGGGGGGGGAAGTAGGAAGAAAAAGAAGCAAAGATATTTGTAGAAATTCAGGAGATGGAAAATAGAGAGATTATAGATAAGCAAAAATTTGGTCTGAAGCTCAATTTTTGATATTGGGATCGTTCGTCTTAAATTGAGCTGAGTTAATTATTCTGGTTAACGCTCGATGAGTAAAGAATTTGGTTTTTTTCTTGGTTTTTGGTGCTTTCCATCTAAAAGTGCGGTGGCTTCTCGTTCTAGTAGAGGTAGTTTGAAAGAAAAAGTCGTTCATGTCTATATCAATTAGCCCTAGTATCATGTGTTTTACCCATTTGGTGTCAATTTGAGCGCGCCTTTCTTCTAATGATTCTAGTCCGTACTCGGAACGGCGTTCTAAGGATGATTTGTAATCGGGGTCGTCTCTTAAGACTATTTTGCCAGCGGCCCTGTTCATTAATTTTCTGGTGAAACTGTTTTGTACGCGTTCTATTGATTGTGCTAACTTTTTTGTCTGGGGGGAGGTTATTACAGTACCGTATTCTAAAAAATGGTCGTGTGAATGTTTTGTATAACTGAGATAGAAGTTCAGAAAAGCGTACAGGAAATCGAACATTTTCAGATCATCAGATTCCATATTTGAAATTCGCTGATCTGATCCATCATACTGCCATACTGTTCAGCATCATAATGTAGCGACCAATGAAATAAATGAATATCATTTTTTGATTTTCAGGTTGTAACTTTTCTCAGAAAAGAGATAGAAACTTGCAATTTTTCTGTGAAATTATGGAAAAATATTATCGATTCAATTTTCTTGCCGGTTTCAAGTGAAAACTCTGCAAACACCATAGTTATTTGGAGAAACTTGTAATCTTTGGAAAAGCCACGTGTCGCCACACTATTTTATGTTATTGTACATTCGCGAATAAGCTTTCCACCATGGACGGACCGTCCGAAAACGTCCGTTACCCGTCCGGAGATCGGGTGCCCGCTGCCCGTCCGCGTTGCCCGGTCTGCAATGTTACGTAACGGTTTCCTAGGATAGAAATAAGGGCATATCGCGTTGGCAAATGTGGAAACATATACTCGGTATAAAACGCTGAAAACTCGCTCCAAACGAACAAAAAATTTCACATGCATTTGGAGTGAGGTTTAGAGAAATCAGAGCAAAACATCGGCCATGGCTCTCTCAATTTTCTGCACTCTCTCGTCGCCAACGTGGCCGCGTCCTCCACTGTGCGAAGGGAGCACGTTTGCAGCGCTCTGTACTGAGAATAAAAAATAAAATTTTGTCCCGGGAAATTGAAAATGTATGTAGAAAATGCGTGAACTTTTTTCTTAAATTTTTTGAATAGTTGGAAAAAATAATAAATATTTCACGCAGGAATTTTTCTTTTTCGCCGGGGATCGGACGGCCCTTTCCCCGAACGGGTCGGACGGGCAAAAAACGTCCGCCGTGGAAAGCTTATTTGCGAAGAAAGCAAGAGCGCTTCACAAAACTTAGTACTACGTTGGATTTCGTCGCCAAATTTTTTCATCTCACGTGTAAATTCAACGCGAAATGAAATAATTTGCCGACAAAAATGAAATCCACGTAATACTAACATAAGTTTTGTGGAGCGCACTTGCTTTTTTCGCGAAGGGACAATAACTGTTTTCATTGCGTTCACAATCAGTTGAAAGTTTTTTTTAAAGCTGAGGGGTGTCGTCATAGATTTTCCATGTGAAACCGACAGGAAGATTAAACCGATAATAAGTCGCAAAAGTGATCCGGTTGAAACATTATTGATAGGGAAGTTAGTTTTTGTGAAAAACTGATTGGCGAACTGCTTTTTACATGGAAAGTTACGGTAACATTTAAAAAAAAAGCCCGATGTATCTTTTCTGAGAAAAGTTACTCGTCTAAATAGTTAGTTAAAATGTTTATTGTTCCTTTGTTATTTTTTCAATGAAAATTGTGTGTTTCAGTTTTTTTCTTACAAGTGGCAGAAGGGGGCGTGTCACTTATTTACTCAATTATTAACAATTAACATTATTGTAAGGTAACTGTTATTATTTAAAGGTAAAAGGACAATTCTATTTTGGCAATATTGAGGAAATTTTTTGCGAAAAAATAAAGCGGCGGCCTACAGTATCCTGAAAAGAACGAATCACGAAGTTATTTATTGAATCATGCAGACTCGGTTTTTCCGAAAAAAAAATAGCAGTCTGTATCAGGTCTGGGCGTAAAATTTAATTTTTACGGATTGCAAACCGTAAAACCCGTAAAATTTTGAATTTCACTGCTCAGTCAAGAACATAAATCACTAAAACCAGAAATAATCTTTCTTATATTCTTAGTACGTAGCGCTGCAAACCCGCTCCCTTTGCACACAGATGGACGCGGCCACATTGACGACGATCGAGTGCAGTAAATTGAGAGAGCGTGGCCGATGTTTCGCTCTGATTTCTCCGAATCTCGCTCCAAATGCATGCGAAATTCTTTGTTCTATTGGAGCGAGTTTTCAGAGCTTCATGCCGAGTATATATATTACGCTATTCAACTATGTCTGTCTGTTCGCTTTGAAGGGTCAGGGTCAAGTTCAATTTGTTTTCACGTTACACTACTTTTCTGTCACCAGCAATAAAAATGAACGAAAGTTTCAATTTTTGGTTTAGTTTCGGTATTTAATGTCAAGAAATATTGTGTTTTCAATCGACTTGCGACATGAGAACGCGAAACTCCGCCCACTTATTTGTGCGCGACCACGCGAACAGTGATATTTGAAAAGACGCAGACAGAACGGTGAATGCAGTTTTCATGTCGCAAGTCGATTGAAAATATTTACAATAAGTTGAGAATTTTCAAAAATCAATTTTCCGAATTGTATCCAAAAATTCAGCTATACGGAAAATTCATACCAAACGGATGAAAATTTAACGGTGCTTCAAAAACCCGTAAAATCCCAGCCCTGGTCTGTATGAGAAAAATTTTGCAATTTGCGGCACGTATTCCCCGGTTTCTGTTTTTTTCCCAGTTTTTCCCTGGGTCTCCAAACCAGGCAGAGCTGCTCGTGCGTTGCGGTTGTGGTTTCGCCGCGACCAGCGCGCGTATACGGTAGTTTGTTTAAATTCTTTTTTGAATTATTTTTTTTGTTTTTCAAAAGAAATAGTCGTTTTCTATTTTTTTTTTTCGTAAAGAAACTACCGTATATGCGCTCGTCGGTGCGAGACCACAGCCGTAACGCACGAGCGGCTCTGCCTCGTTTTGGCAACGCAGTAATATGGTCTTAAATAAAGTGGCCGCCTACCGTAACCCAAATAAAGATGAACAATGACCACGGCATGGCCCAAATCATTTTGTAGATCGTGTTTTTCGGGTTACTGTAGGTCTCCGTTTTAATTTTCGACAATATGTTTCTGCAAAAGGAGGCGTGGTCATTGCTTATCCTTATTTGGGTGACGTAGGTCGCCGCTATATTTCTTCGACAACTGGCCCAATTTTTTTCCAACTTGGTTTTTTTAAAAATAATTCTGAGGCCGTATTCATGAACATTTACCGTACGGTAAATGGAAATGGTAAATGATATTTTTGACAGAAAATTAAAATTCTGCAATGTGCTCGGGGTTCATGACACTATAAACGATCCGTGAATTGTTTTAGGGATAGCGAAACTTATTATTTCCCTCAGAAAACCAATTTACTTTTTTTATTTACCGTACGGTAAATGAAAAGGTAAATGGACGTATTGTCCAAAAACATTAGTTGTGTTATTCCTGAAACGATTGAAGGGTTGTTTATAGTTATATGAACCCCTTAAGCATTCAACATTTCTAACTTTCTGTCGAGAAAATCATTTACCGTTTTCATTTACCGTACGGTAAACGTTCATGAATACGGCCTCTGGTTTAAGAGCTGCCGGTCTATTGGGGAAAATACGGTAAATACAAGAAACTAAAAAAACGCTGGTTAGTGAAATAAAAGAAACCCGGTAAATAATTCAATAATCACAAACACCTATTGTCGGTCCGCCAAAATGATCAAACGCGCTGCGCTGAACTCAACGCTATCAGATTTTCATTTTTTTTTTCCAAATTATTTAATTTCACGTATAAATTCAACGTGAAATGAAATTATTTGGACACCAAAATGAAAATCGAATAGCGTTGAGTTCAGCGGAGCGCGTTTGATCATTTTGGCGGTTCGACAATACGTGACCTCCTGATTTTATTTCTTTCTCTATTTTTCTTCTCCAACTCCCGCCCGATTCTTCCTCATTCTTTATTCTAATCCTGCTCTCACTTTTACTAAACAATGGCAAGAAAGAGAAAGAATTCGGATAGTGAGGTAAGTATTCGTCGGTCAACCAAAAATGAGACAATACTTCATTCCAGCACGGTGGCGATGATAAATCGGCGGCGTACAAAAGACCCAATGGTTGTGACATTTTTATGCTCAGTCTCGTGTGCTTTCTAATGATTGTCGGGCTCATCGTGGCGATTCCGTTAATAATGATGGCGAAGGGATCGATTGAAAACGAATACGTGGCGAAAAAATTGAGAATTATCAAAGGAAAGTGAACTTATCACACCATGTAAAGGCGTTTTCATGGTATTTATTATTGATGTTGTTGATGCAGCACGGCAGAATGTTGAGGAGTAGAACAGCATGGTGTTGTTGGGAAGGCTTCACGTTAGGTCTGGTGGCATTCGTATTTGACATTAAATAACAACAAAAAAATCTATAATAGAAGAGGAAGGAATATTATTGCAAAAATAAAATTGTTTGGAAAATTGGGACGAATTTGGAAAAAAAAACAATCTAAAGAAATTCGAGACTGGAGACCGTTGGAAAAAGAACAGAAACAGATAAGATAGATGATGAACGGGATTTTTTGTTAAATACTGGGAAATCAATGATATGGGCTCAAAAATATACCATGATTAAGCGGTAGCGGTAGTTGGCTCCGTTGAAGAAGATTCGGCCGGTTTCTCCTCAGAAGCCTTCACTTCTTCATCCGTCGGCTTATTGACAATGACAAA
This sequence comes from Caenorhabditis japonica, assembly GCA_963572235.1. Classification (NCBI taxonomy): domain Eukaryota; kingdom Metazoa; phylum Nematoda; class Chromadorea; order Rhabditida; family Rhabditidae; genus Caenorhabditis; species Caenorhabditis japonica. The sequence goes on along the minus strand of OY754343.1, from coordinate 14,600,208 downwards.
TCCTTCGTCAACTTGATCCACTTCTTCCTCGTCGTCTTTTCCATCCTTAATTTTCACCGAAGAAGCGTTCAAATCACAGTCGGCCTTTCTCTTCCGGCTATTCTCGCCCTTTTCCAACTTTAGAAGATCGCTCATAATGTTGTAAAACGAGTCGGCCTCGGAGACTGTTTCGGTCTTGGTGAATCCAATTTTGAGCAAGAAGATTTGAACTCCGCTAATTTCTGGGCCCATAGCAGAAATCTGAAAGTTCAATAGTGTTTGTATATTTTTAAAGCTTATTGGGCAAATACAAATTTCGACACGGTGTTTACGTACTTTTGAAAATGAAAAACATTCATCTTAATTTCCCATGATATTTCTTATGGGGATATTTATCGACCTATTCTTTATTAAAATACATTTTATGTCATTTTATTACAATGCAAAGCAACATATTAATGAATTAATCAGAATTTCCCTGAACCATTGAGTTTGAGCCTTTCTGCAAATCGCGCCTAGCCATACTGATCAAATAAGTGAATATATTAACAATTAAATTCATGCGCCTTCAAACATTTACTCCGAGTACACAAAAATTATGACATTCTATGCATGTTTTGACCAGGATGGATAGGCGCGATTTGCAGAAAGGCTAAAACTCAATGGTTCACAAAAATTCAGATTAATTCATCAATATGTTGTTTTGCGTTGAATTAAAATGACATAAAAATTAATTTTAATTCAAATGAATAGGTCCATTATGCCAAACACAGAAGGTCTCGCAGCGAAGGAAGTACGGTAACGTCGGTTTCAACCTGTTATTTCTGGGATTTTTTGTGGAACTTTGGACTGCAAAAAACTCCTGATTTCAGGAATTTTTTGAACTTTGGACGCGGCATTACAAACAACAAGCAAAAAAAAGCAGCGAAAATTCGGAGAATGATCCGATCGGCCATACTCTCGGACATTCCCAGAAAATTTCAGACCGAAATATTGATTTTTAAAATTATCGATTTTTATTTCTGAAAATTTTCAAAATCGATATTTTGGTCTGAAATTTTCAGGGAATGACCGGAAGTATTTTTTTAAATGATTTCCCACAGTTTCAGAACAATCGGACCATTATCGGAATTTTAGCTTAATTTTTTTCTGGTTCTGTGAATAACCCCATTACTTTTTCGTTTTCATTTTCAAAAATACGAAATCACCGTGTTGATTTTTTTTTGTTTTCACAACGAATATTTAAATAAACGGACTTTTTTTGTAAATTTTTTCGAAAAATTGTTTTTGTTTTCATAACAATCTCAACTCGTATTTTGAAATCTTCGCAAAATTTACTAGTCAATAGTTCCTTTCGTACGGTATATATTTACTGTATTAGAAAGGTATTTCCTTCTATTTTTCGAAGCAGGTTTAAATAGTATTAAAAAAAATCATATTATCTATCAACAAAAACATAGAAAAACCATTAAAAATATGTAAAAGTCATAAGTTTTCCTTGGATTATCATCCTTATATATAAAATTCCGTTTGGGTTTGTAACTGAGGATCTTTGTGTGTCTGTGTCAAAGGCGCATGGCGGGGTCGAACTCAGCACCCGCGGCCAAATAAAAGATCGACGGGCAAGCGTGCTACCGCCTGCGCCACACGGGACACATGGAATGAACGCTCTCGAGGAGTAGATTTGTTTGCCTCTGGGTAGAGGAAAAGATCTAATAAAAAACACTTTAGAGATGAAAAAAGATCAAAAATAGTTTTTGATTCAGCCAGGCTTGTTGTTATTTAAAATAATGAAAAAATCTGAGACTATGACAAAACCGGGGAAGATGCTCCGACCCTTTTGGCAACTGCTGATTTTTTCCCCGGTTTTGTCAGGGTCTCAAAAATCGGAATTTCTAATCGTTGCGTACAGTCATTCTATTAGAAGCTCCTTTCAATTAGAAATGCCCTTCTAATAGAACAAATACGGTATGATTAAAAGACTTTTGATTTCTTCCATTTTCTTTTTATTTTATGGCAATTTCTTGAAATTTGTTGTACTTACTCTGATTCGCTTATCCACTCGCTCGAGAAGCATATCGGAAAAGATTTTAGAATTGATAATGACGCGGAGCGTGCCCGTAGTTCTGGCGACTGAAAAAAAAAAGGAAAATAAACATAATTTTTTTTTTACAAAAATCATAACATTCTCTTACCAATTCGATGATGTGTGAGTCCATTCTCAAGCCGCTTATTGATGCGAAGAGTGCAAACACCTTTCTCAGTGTAAGCGTTTTTCGCTTTGTCGAAAACCCAGATTTTGCTGGTGGCCTATAATTTCAAAACTTATTTATTTTTATTTTCGAAATAAGATTGCCTATCAAATACCTGGAAAATGTTAGTATCAGCCTCTTCCCCAGTTGTCACTTCGACGGCGCTCGTTCCGGCGTGCTGTTTCTCGGCTTCTTTTGCGCGTTCAGCTTCTTGCTCGGCCTCTTCGCGGAAGTTTTTCACTCCGTTTTTCTGAAAACGTTTGCTTCTTTATATATCATTGAGATCAATTGTTTTCACATACATCTTCGTCCTTTTTGACGGCGCTTTTGAAGAGCTCTGTCGCGGTTAGAGTCTTTTCCTCTTCGGATAATGGTTTCTCCACATCACCGTCCTTTTTGACGACTCTATCGGCGATTTTTGAGCCAAAAACAAAGGTTTGCGGAGAAACATCTTCCTCGACTTCCTAGAAAGTGGCTGTTTGTGAGGTTAAACTAGAAAATAGGGAAATTGCCAAAAATCGGAGAATACGAAACTTTTACGTAGGGATTTTTTTCTCTTGGGTTTGATTTCGGCACTTTGCGACTCAACTGCACGAATACGAACGGCATATCCGTATATGTTCGAACTTTACTACACGTAATCGATCTCAAGGAATCGATTGGTGACATCTGACTTGATTTAAAAAGAGTTTTTGAAGCTGAAAACCGCAAAAAAAGTGAAATCACTTTCGGAAAATAGAGATTTTCGATAGGTTCTAGATCGAACACGCATCACTTTTTTTTGTGATTCCCGTACATTTTGATACGTAGAATTCGATTTTACAGCTCAATTTTCTTTATTGTGCTGAGAAATTTTTTTGCACGCCTTCAAACTTGCATGAAAAATTGCGAAAGTTTTTCAGAATTGACGCCCATTTTTTATTTCTTAAACATGATTATTAACTCTCTGAAATTTTCTAAAACAATTTTTAGATCAATCGGATAACTTTACAGCACAACGGCCCGCTAAAATGGTCAAACGCGCTCCGCTGATCTCAAAGCTATTCGATTTTCATTTTGGTTTTGAAATAAATTCATTCCACATTGAATTTATACGTGAAATGAAATAATTTGGAAACCAAAATGAAAATTGCATAGCGTTGAGATCAGCGGAGCGCGTTTGACCATTTTGGCGGGCCGATAATATCAAATCCACATTAACACTTTTTACAGTAGGGACTGTAAAGGGGCAGAAAATCGTGTCGAAAACTCAAAATCCGCTATTTTTCGGAGTTTCTATGTACAAACCAGCATTGTGGTCGATAGTATTTATAGTCTAGGCGTGCGCGCATTTGTATACGGACTCGGGTGAGCTTCCAAAATGTGCCCTCGTGGCGCAGTGCTAGAGCGCCGGCAAGGTGATTTTGATGCCGCAGGTTCGAGTTTTGTCGAAGAATACTTTTTTTTCAAGGTTTTTTTTTTGAAAATTAATGTTTTTATAGAGAAAATGTTTTCTTAATTATTAATAAAATCCAGCAATCCTTCAAATCCATTATTTTTTTTAGATTTTTCAATCGATCTCACATATTTATTTCGTTAATGGACAGACTTACGAAAATTTTGACAATAATTTTTTTAATGACTGAAAACTAGAGTTCAACACACCCCTTGGACATATAGTTTTGCATTTTCTAATGGGGTTATTCACGAAATGGCAAAAAATGGCGAAAAACGGCAAAAAACTGCGCGAAAACTCGGAAAATGCTCCGATTGATCTGAAATTTTGGGAAATGAGGGAAAAAACTCTCCCGGACATTCCCACAAAATTTCAGACCAAAATATCAATTTTTAAGAATTATTGCTTTTTTGTCTGAAAATGCTTAAAATCGATATTTTGGTCTGAAATTTTGTGGGAATGTCCGGGAGAGTTTTCTCCCTCATTTCCCAAAATTTCAGATCAATCGGAGCATTTTCCGAGTTTTCGCGCAGTTTTTTGCCGTTTTTTGCCATTTTTTGCCATTTCGTGAATAACCCCATAAAGAAAACGTGATAAAAATTTTTTTGCAAGAAATAATCAAGCAACAATTTAAAAAACGTGCATAAAAAAATACCGGTGCTACCTCGGAATAGAACTGACGCGTAATAGAACTGTAGCGAAATTGAACTCGCTTTGGAAAAGAACTGTAGTGAAATAGAACTGTAGCGAAATAAAACTGTTCGGAATAAAACTGATCGGAATAAAACTGTTTGGGAATAAAACTGTTCGGAATAAAACTGTAGCGTTTTGGAACTAAATTAGCAATAGAGCGCGATTGCATTGCTTTCTCATTCAAATATTGGAATTTCTCATGTGCGTGCTTTTTTCAACAGTTTTATATTTGAGCTATTCATCAAAAATTGTTTGTTTTGTTGTTTTTTTGAATAAACTTTAATCATTTTTTCCTCGGCCCGCCTTGACGGCCAAGCAATGCATTCGCGCTCCATTGCTAATTTAGTTCCAAAACGTTACAGTTTTATTCCAAAATAGTTTTATTTTGCTAAAGTCCTTTACCGAACAGTTCTATTTCGAACGGTTCTATTGCGAAGCGAGGGGGGTACGACAGAATAGAAATAGGCGAAATAGAAATGCTACAAAATAGAATTGCTACAAAAAAGAACTGGAAAAAATAGAACGGCTACAAAATAGAAATGAGCGGAATAGAACAGCGCGAAATAGAAATGTGACAAAATAGAAATGGGCGAAATAGAAATCGGTGCGATGGAGCGCGTTTGCATTATTCTTCGAATTTTCCGATTATTATAGGGTTTTTCAGTAATTTTCAGATATTTTACGCACTTAACAACATCGAAAATGAAGAAAGGTATAAAATCAATGCAGTTTCCGAAAAAAAATAATGGAAAATCGGCGAAAAACTGAGCAATTGAAAAAATAATGCAAACGCGCTCCATCGCCAAAATTTGTTCTATTTTGTAGCATTTCTATTTCGCTCATTTCTATTTTGTAGCCGTTCTATTTCGTAGCATTTCTATTTCGCTCAGTTCTATTTTTTCCAGTTCTTTTTTGTAGCATTTCTATTTTGTAGCATTTCTATTTCGCCTATTTCTATTCTGTCGTACCCCCGAAGCGAGTTCTATATCGCTGCAGTTCTATTACACTTCAGTTCTATTCCGAGGTAGCACCAAAATACCCCAATCTAATTATACTTACTTACTTGTGATACTTGTGAGGTTCGACCTCAGTTTCCATCCTGGTCATGGTTATAGAACGAAAAAAAAATTTGAAATTTACCTTTTCCTTGCGCTCAGAAACTGTTTCCTTGAGGGCAATATCTCCAAGACTCTTTTTCTCGAGATGAACGTGATTAACAGTGGGGTGAGTAGCCGAGTAATCGGTTTTGCCTGCAAAGCACGTGACTGACTGGAAAACAGATGGCGACTTACTTTCTGACCAGATTTTGTCCGCTTTTTCAGCTAGCGCCGACTTTTTACCAAAACCTTTTGGAGCGGCATTGTCGGACATTTTCAAAAAAAAAAGGATAGTTTGAAGAGGAAAGATAAAAAAAAAACGGTGCGGAGAAAATCGGAAATTTTTCGTTTGGCTTGCTCACGGAAACTGCGCAAAGGCACGAGAAAAACGCCAGCAAGTGTTGCTGACGCATTTGCTTTTGAGGCGATTTCAGAAATTTTTATTTTATTTCGCATTTTTTGATTTTTTTCCTGTGAAATTATAAAAATATCAAAACATTTTCAGATTATCAAACTTGAAAAAGATAATTTATAGGGCTGGCGTTATGAAATGCTTCCTTTTCACAATATTTCTGCTGCCCGTTTTCATCGAAGCTGGTACTGAGGTAAATTTTGTTTTAACGAAAAAAAAGGTATAATAAAATTTTTCTAGGCTAACTTTGAAGATACGAGATGCCGATGCATCTGCCCGAGCCTTCTAAAGTTTCTCGACATTGCTGACAATGCGACAGAAAAATCGGAAGGGCTCCGGAGGCGATTCTACACGAAAACCAACATCGAACCGAGCCATTGTTGAGTATTTGAGAAGTTTATAAAGTTTTTTTTGACTTTCGTGCAAAAAAATGTGTTCTTCGTCAAATCTTTCCACCTGACGCAGTTTTGCTAGATAGAAAATATGAAAAATTATTTTCTGGTTAAAATTTATTTATGGACCTATTCATAGGAGGAAAAAAACGAAACAATCTGTGTTGTGGTAAATTTATTGATGATATTTTTCAAAAAATGTCAAAAAACGATTCCTATGAATGCTCCAGCCCCCTCAGCTAACGGCATTTTTTCCATAGACCATCTTCTCGGGAGGGTGTGTTCGAAATCCCATCTCGGCCAGTTTTCAAAATTTGCCAATTCTGTCTTTTTTAAACAGTTTCTAACTGTTGAGATAAGCTAATTTACCATTTGTCAGCTATTCTAAAACGGTTTTTTGGTCAATAGACCATCCGCAGAAATTATTGGACCATCCGCTAGGAGACGCCGTTTCCATTGCGCTGAGGGGGCTGTGAATTCTCGAGAATTTGCACAATTAATTTTTTTAATAGACCTATTGTCGAACCCCCAAAATGGTCAAACGCGCTCCGCTGAACTCAATGTTACCCGATTTTCATTTTGGATTCCAAATTATTTCATTTCACTTTGAATTTATACGTGAAATGAAATAATTTGGAAACAAAAGAAAGCGAATACATATATAATAATACACGATTTGCTAAGCGCAAGTTTAATGTAGCAAAAAAAAGAGCTTAATTTATTTTCCAGCAAGCCAAACAACATTGTCAAAGATCAAGTGAGCAATCTGGTCGACGAGGCTCATATGGATGCATTCCTTGCCAACTGTGATTGTAGATATGAATCCAGAAATACAGTTCTCCTAAAAGTTGTCGTAATCTTTGTAATATGTGTGATCGCAGTTCTCACCGGTTACATGGTGTTCCTGATGTGTTTGGACCCTATGCTCCGCAAAAAACGCCTCTCAATCAGTTACCAACAGCATAATGACGAAATGGAGGACAATATCTTCGCAGCCGCCCAATCGACTGACGATGAGTCATCAACACCAAGCAGCTCGATGGATACACAAGGAACCACGCGGGCGAGAGGAAGTAAGTGCAAAAGAACAGCTGAACGTAGTGGTTCTATTTGTAAAGCGTTTTTCCCTACAGATGTGCTTGGACGGGTCGAAGCGGAGCAGAATCGGTGGATGAAAAAGGTGGAGGAGCAGCGGCGGAACATTTTCGAAGATCATACAATGCTGAATTAATGTAATTTTGCTTATTTCTTTTTTTGGCAGCGAATATGTTTGTAACTCTCCTCTAATACATTGCCGACTGAACTGCGCCGCACTTGTGAAATTTCAATTTTTTTTGTTTTTTTTCTGTCTGGTTTTGATGATAATTTCTAGTTTTTTTTAAATTTTAGTTTTCAGAAATACTATTTTTGGTTTTTATATTTACAAACATAATATTCACGGCAGGCTTCGTAATCGAACATGCGAATACGGGAAAACACTAAAGAAGGAAGGCCCGAGAAGAGGAAACAATGCATTTCGTCAATTGTAAAATTTGAATAAAGATGTAAACATATATTGTCGGCCCGCCAAAATGGCCAAACGCGCTCCGCTGAAGTCAACCTTTATCGATTTTCATTTTGGTCTCCAAATTTGTTCATTTCACGTTAAATTTATACGTGAAATGAAACAATTTTGAGACCAGCGGAGCGCGTTGACCATTTCGGCGGGCCGATAATATACGATATTCAAAAATTTAAAAATTAAAATAAAGATTTTCCTGTAATAATCGGTAAAGAATATCACACAAAAAATTGACCTGATTTGAAAAATGGAATTCTCTAGAAGCCCCGATCGCCGGTTTTCTAGGCCAATTTGGTCATTTTTAGCAAAGTTCAGAATTTTAAATGGTGTGATATTCGTAAAGCTCCAACACTAAAATATAAACATCGCTGTATAAACGCCAAACCGAAACCCGCGCCTATTACCTGGAGTTAACTATGCCACAGTAATGACTATGCGATTTTCAATGGCTAATAGCTATATAGCTGCCTATATTCGCGATCTTCACGCCCATATTTAGTGAGTATGAATTCTAATCTTTTTAATAAAAGTATAAAAAATAGTGGCAGCCATTTTACGGCGCTGACGTCATTTCAATTATTGGACAGAAAAATATAACCGGTGAAGAAAAAATCAACCTGATTTTATGGTGCTACCTCGGAATAGAACTGACGCGTAATAGAACTGTAGCGAAATTGAACTCGCTTTGGAATAGAACTGTAGTGAAATTGAACTGTAGCGAAATAAAACTGTTCGGAATAAAACTGATAGGAATAAAACTGTTTTGGAATAAAACTGTTCGGAATAAAACTGTAGCGTTTTGGAACTAAATTAGCAATGGAGCGCGATTGCATTGCTTGCTCATTCAAATATTGGAATTTCTCATGCGCGTGCTTTTTTCAACAGTTTTATATTTGAGCTATTCATCAAAAATTGTTTGTTTTGTTGTTTTTTTGAATAAACTTTTATCATTTTTTTCTCGGCCCGCCTTGACGGCCAATCAATGCAACCGCGCTCCATTGCTAATTTAGTTCCAAAACGCTACAGTTTTATTCCGAACAGTTTTATTCAAAAACAGTTTTATTTTGCTACAGTTCTTTACCGAACAGTTCTATTTCGAATTGTTCTATTGCGAAGCAAGTTTTATATTGCTGCAGTTCTATTACACTTCAGTTCTATTCCGAGGTAGCACCGATTTTATCAACGAAACAAACTCTTGCTGAAAATGACATGGGGACCGAGATTTCTGCGTAGTTGGCCTTTAAGCGCAACCAAAGCGATAGAGCGCGACTGCCTCGGTTTTGAGTGTTGCTGGTCAGTAAATGTTGCACATTTATCATCATAATGTATACTCGGTATAAAACGCTGAAAACTCGCTCCAAACGAACAAAAAATTTCACATGCATTTGGAGTGAGGTTTAGAGAAATCAGAGCGAAACATCGGCCACGGCTCTCTCAATTTTCTGAACTCTCTCGTCGCCAATGCGGCCGCGTCCACCACTGTGCGAAGGGAGCGCGTTTGCAGCGCTCCGTACTGAGAATAACAAGACGGAACAACTGGGGGTAGTCGCTTTTAGAATTGGGCGGTATAGAATTGTGGTGCGGCGGGGCGCGTTTGCATTGTATTTAATATTAATACGTTTCATAGTTTAAACAATTGCAAACAATTTGAGATTGTAGGAGAAAATAAAGCGCACAGGCAAATTTAATGCGGATTTTCGGGCACCATTTCTCGCGTCTCTGCGTCTCCATTACTTACTTGTGATACTTGTGAGGTTCGACCTCAGTTTCCATCCTGGATACTGTGAACCAAGCTGCGCCAAGTTGCACGATTCCTGCGTCTCCATTTTTGCATGCGTTTGGCTAAACTTGGCAGAAAGCTACTGTAGAGACGCAGAGAATGCCACAGGGCGCGTTTGCCCTCACGTATAGTCTAGCACACTGTGTACAGTTCTATACCGCGCAGTTCTAAATGCGAGGACACACCGGATAAACTAGAAACTGAAGATTAAAATTCTTTAAAAAACAATCTAACGAAATTGAAATTTCAACTGACAAGTGCGGCGCAGTTTATTTAATGTGCAATGATTCGCTGCCTTTTTATATTTTAGTGTCATTAGATTATGGATTCGTGAATGAGCGACAAAACGCGTTAAATTGTGGGGTAATAGTTGGCTGGTCTTGCCACGATTTTGACAGACTACGGTTAGCGCGAAAAATATTTTTTCTTCTTTTGTTTTTAATAAAAACTGAATTTTTTCCCTTTTGACTAGCATTTTTTTCACAATTAAAATTTTTTGTGTAATCTGGAATGGGTAATTTCGTTTCAAAAACACATTTTGTTGAGAAAAAACTATGTGAATGCATTTTAATTAAAAAAAAAAATAATAAAAAAATATATGTTCGCGCTAACCGTAGTCTGTCAAAATCGTGGCGAGACCAGCCAACTTTTGCCCCACAATTCACCGCGTTTTTTCGCTCATTCACGAATCCGTAATACATAATTTATTGATTAATTCTTTCACTTTGCATGCACTTTATTGTACATTTTGTCCTGTTAAATATCGTATCCATCTTCATAAACAATTTCTTCTCACAGGCCATTTACGAGAACAAAGACAGTAAACGGCGGGCAGTGAGATTGAAGAAGTAAGAAAGAGAAAGAGAGGTGAAAAACCTGGCTGCGTCTCTTCACATCCATTCGACCCTGACTCGAGTCGAGTTGAGTCGCTGTTTGTTGTGAGCGCGGCGGAGAAGAGAGAAGAGAAGAGAAGAAAAAGAAATGAGAAGTTGGAGATTCGCCACATTTCTCTTCTTTTTCTCATTCGTTTTCCTCTTTTTTTCAGATCTACGCCACCCGTGAACCCCGTAGAATAGAGAAAAACACCGAAAATTCCCGAACATTTTTTTTTCAAGGCCGTATATTGGGAATTAGCATAGTATTGTTTTTGTTCCTATTTCTGTCGCGTCGCAAATGTTTTGTTTAATAAAATATACGACAAAAGGTGCTTCGTCTTGTTTTTCTCTCGCTGATATAACTGATAAGAATGACTGTTCCCGTAGGTAGGAGTTTTGATATTTGCCTTTCGGATACTCTAGTGTTTATTTTATTTTTGAGCCACGGGTGAGAAAAAACGTGTCTATTGGGCTCAAAGAAAAGAGAGAGTGGTAGAGAAAAAAAAAGAGCGCTTCGAACTCATCAATTGGAAGAAAAAACAGAGAATTTTGAAAACGCAACTGAATTTTTTATGTACTTTTTTTTTGAATTTTTTATATTGTAGACCCGTTAAAATGGTCAAACGCGCTCCACTCAACTCAACGCTATGCGATTTTCATTTTTGTTTCCAAATTATTTCATTTCATGTGTAAATTCAACGCGAACTAAAATAATTTGGAAACCAAAATGAATATCGCATAGCGATGACTTTAGCGGAGCGCGTTTGGCCCTTTTGGCGGGTTGACAATACCAAAGCCTAAGCCTCTACAGAACAATTTCTCTGCTACAGTAATCTTCGTTTTTTTTTTGCTCTAAACTCTAAAACACAAATTTATTTTTCACCAATTATTTATTTTCGCACTGTTTGCGTCTTGTAGCAGTACTTTCGGGAGTACGACAGAATAGAACTAGGTGAAATAGAACTGAGCGAAAGATAAATGTGCGAAATAGAACTATGGAAAAATAGAAATCGTGGTGCGAGGAAGCGGGTTCGCATTATTTTTCGAATTTTCCGATTTTCAGTTATTTTCACCGGAAAATCCATCGCGACAGGGAAAATTAAGGAAAGTATAAAATCAATGTAGTTTCCCAAAAGAAAAAATAATGCAAACGCGTTCCATCGCACCACAAGTTATATTTTGTAGCAGTTCTATTTTGTCGTACTCCCGTACTTTCATAACGGTTCAGACCATATGACAGGAAATGAAAATGAAAATGCAATACTATTGTGAAAACAAAGAAATAGCAACGTGGTGTTTGCGTACTTTCAAAATTCAAACGAAAATGGGAACAAATATCTTCATTTCCCATGCTATTTCTTTCATTGCCGTTTGAATTTCAAAAGTAAATACACAAACACCGCGTTGGTTTTTTTTTTGTTTTCACAATAATGCCTCTATTTTCTCTTTCAGTACATTTATTTATTTATTTTTCTGTAGTTCAGTTCTTATCAGTTATAAACATTAACATATGTTAATCTTATGGTCTAGGCTGTTTATGCATTTTTATTTACCGCCCACTTAATGAATTGTCGTCCTTCACGCACCGCCTCCTACCCAACTCGCTCATTTATTATTCATTCGTTTCTTTCCTACCGACAAGTTCGTTCTCTTTGCCAACATGAAACCGTTCAAGATGTCGTCTTTCTTCGACCGTATCCATGAGGAGGCTCACAAATTGAAAGAGAAAATCAAGGAGAAGAGCCGAAAGAGAAAGGCACCGAGTGCTGAGGAAGCGATTGGAAATTTGAAGGATGCCGAGGATTTGCTTGTCAAGAAACAGGAATATTTCGAACAGCGGATTCAACAAGAAGTCGAGACGGCCAAAAAGTACAGTAAGAGCAATAAGAAGATGGCTTTGGCGGCACTTCGCAGGAAGAAGCATCACGAACTGGAGTTGAGCAGAATTGATGGGGTGAGTTGGAAAGGGGGTTGAAAAGATGAAATAAATGACAAAATTAACAATTATAAATAGTGAAATATCTATTTTTGTTTTCCCTTGACTTTTATCAATGATTTTTCCTTTAGACAAACTTTGAGCTCCTTTAAAGATCATCTTATCACTAACACATTTCGGTTACACGTTTTTAAACGTCGTCAATTGTAATTCCTATAACGCAACGGCTATTTTCACGCTGGTGTCACAATTGTCGACGTTTTTAAAAAAAAATTGAAGAAAACACAAGCCCCGCCCTTTCCAAATTTACGACACAGTTTTCCGACTTTCTCCAGTATATTGACTACGAAACTCAGTGCCTCAGATTCGTAAAGGGGGGGGGGGGGTTCTTCCCCGGTCTTGTCAAAATCTCGAAAAATAGTTTACTTATTTTAAAAATGTTGGAGCCAATTAGTGAATAATTGTGCACCCGACAGCAAAATTGAGATACCGTAAAAACTCTAATATATGGCCATGGCTTTTACGGTATGAAAAGTTAAATATATTTAACTTTTCATAATGCGCAAAACAAGTTTTTTGATGCCTTGCAATGGATTGCCAGATTTCAAGGTTTTCCTGAAAGCAAATAAAAAATAAAAATAAATATTCCGTTTTATCTGACAGCATTTACGAACCATTTATAATTCTATCTTTCTTATATAGAAAATTAAAGGGAAAGGAAATGATTACCATTTCTATTTAAAAAAAAAACAAAAATTAATAAAAATAAATATTTGACGAAGGCGACTTAGTCGCCACAAGCTGCAAGCTTGTTAAGCCAGAAAATATTACTAAAATTTAATTTACCGTTTGAAAAATCACAAAAACCGATTCTAGGTGCTCACGAAACTCGAAGCTCAACGTGCCGCTCTCGAAAACGTGGGCATTCATAACGAGGTGATCGATGTGCTCGGCAAGACCAATATTACGCTGAAGAAGGAGCACGAGAAGATGGATTTGGACCAGGTGCACGATCTGATGGACGAGATCGCCGACGGCTTGGCAATGTCCGACGAGCTTTCGGACGCGATTTCGGCGCCGATTGGCGATGTGGCGGATGAGGATGAGTTGCTTCAGGAGTTGCAAGAGTTGCAAGATGTGGGTCGATTATTCTATGTATTTAGTTATTTATCAGTTTGTTACAGAACGTTGCGGATTTACCAAGCACATCCAGCCTTCCAGCGGTTCCTACCGTTCTTCCGGAAGCCCCAACAGGCCCTCTGACCCGTGCGAAAATGCGCAAAATGGACACAATGGAGGAACTCGAACAATGGGCTGCCGCCAACTAATCTTTATTGTCATAAATCTTATCCATAAAAGTCCAAATCAAAATTTTTGTATTCACACTGTCTTTTCCTTTTGTTGTTGGAAGCATAAACCGTATTACATATGTACATTGGGTTGATTTGTTCCGTTCTGTTTCCTTGGTACAGGGAGAGAGAGATTGGGAGAAAAATAGAGAAGGAGGGCCAATCGGCTGGGAGAATGGATTTATGATAGAGTAGAAGATCCAGTTCGTTCCGAGATAATGATATGGTGATGATGTTGTCATCTTTACGCTTCAACGTTTCATTTTCGACCTTTTCGTCACTTTGATGGCATTCGCCATTCGGAATGGCTTTCGCTCATTCTATATATGTATTTAAATACCGTTCATTTGGAGTTCAAGGAAAAAAAAACCAATTTCAAAGCATTTCTTTCTTTTTTTTAAAGCTATTTTTGAATCTCAATTTTCGCTTCTCTAACTTAAACCAAGTAAAACAAATTAACCCCTCAAAGTGCATCTTCTAAATTACCGTAATCCTTATAGTTCGCTTCTGACTGCGGTCAAAGAGTAAAGGTCCCGAAGCTCTGCCCATTTTGCTGCAAACTGTCATGCCTTACTGAGAAAATAATACGGTAGCTTTAAAAAGTGCCTCTCGTAAAATGTTCGCAAAATTGAGGAAATACCATAAAACCTGTGTGAATTTGATCTTCCGAAGATTGAATTCTGATATACCGTAAAAACTGTAATAGAACACCACCTTTAATAGAACATCGCCTGTAATACAACGCCACCCTCAACGTCACTTCGAAAAATATAACGCCACCCTCTAATAGAACGCTACCCTGTAATACACCGCCACTCTGAAAAACTACGGCCTATAAACATGAGCGGGTTCCAGTAATTTTTGCCACGCGGATTATTGTAGCCAAAAGTACGCAAACACCGAGGCGTGCGATGAACAATAAGGCTAGCTGATTACAGGTGGTACTACGGTATAGAACTCTTACGGAATAGAACCGCCTGAAATTGACCTGTACAAACACAGAACCGCTCAAACAACTCGAATAAGTATTTCGTTATAGATTGTAACTCCGTGCGTTCTATTTCATGCAGTGGTTTTTTTAGTACAGCTCTATTTTAGCCCGTTCTATTCCGCGCAGTTCTGTTCCGCGCGAGCTCTAGGCACTAGTACCAGAGTTGCAAGGAATTCCGACTTCCGCTCATTTTTTTTACTTCCGTTTTAGAAAATTTCACTTCCATGCAACTCTGCGTAGTACCCCCGATGACAGTGATATGTCTCTTGAATTGGAATAACATAAATATTTAACGTTGTTTTTTTTTCTGGTGATTTTTGAAATTTTTGGTGGTTGAAAGATGAAAATTAATTGTTTTTTCCAAAAATTCAGCTCCGAAAAATACACCACCACCCTCTAATAGAACCCCACCTTTAATACAACGCCACTCCTAGATACGCTCCAAAAAATAGACCGCCATAGCGCTATATTACAGTTTTTACGGTAATTTTTGAGATTTTCCTATTTTGGACTATCGATGAAAGTTTAATTCATCATTAACTTCTTGGTATAGTTTTGCAAACGTTTCAAAAAATAGAAATCTAAACGATAAAACTCACTTATCATAACGCGCAGTTGAGTACGGGTGTGCCTTTAACAAAGCTGCGCCCCTATTAGGGGGTGCGCTTCGATTACAGGGGCGCTTCTATTACAGTTTTTACGGTAACTGAAAAATCATTACAATCTTCGTCCTTTTCTTCCGACATATTGCTTACTTTTTCCTGAGAAAATTTTAAGAAAAATATTCCCAAATATTCAGTTTTACCAGACACTACCGAAATGTCCACCCACATTTTTTCCATTCTCCTTCTCACCATTCTATCAATCCAATCGGTTGTCTCTTTTCTTCAACCACAACCAACCTGCGAGGGATGTCCAGCGTGTCAAAATGCGAACGGATGCACCTCGGATGGATCGACGACATCAGAGTCCGACAGTACCACAGATGTAAGAACTTGAGTTAAAGCTTACGGGTAAAAATTCGAGTTTTAACAGTAATGTGAATTATTCATAAGATTGAGCAATCACATAGTAAAAAGGGCTTTTTGGGATACGAAATATCCTAATTTGACTTAATTTTGTAAATAAAAATAACCATTTTAGCCCGGTTTTGATCTTTTGAAAATTATTATTTTTTAATGGGGTTATTCTCGGAACCAGCAAAAAAAGCAAAAAATATAAAAAAACCAGCAAAAAATTCAGCGAAAATTCGGAGAATGCTCCGATTGGTCTGAAACTTCGAGAGATCATTTAAAAAATACTCTCGGACATTCCCTGAAAATTTCAGACCGAAATATTGATTTTAAAAAATATAGATTTTTATTTCTGAAAATTTGGTCTGAAATTTTCAGGGAATGACCGGAAATATTTTTTAAATGATTTCCCAAAGTTTCAGATCGATCGGAGCATTCTTCGAATTTTCGCTGAATTTTTTGCGGTTTTTTTTTCTATTTTTTGATTTTTTTGTTGGTTCCGAGAATAACCCCATTACATTTCAAAGTTGCATCACGGGCGTTCTTGCGGAATAGGACTGTATTGAAATAGAGTGTCATTGGATGAAATTGTACTGAAAGAAACTGCGCTAAATTGAAATCTCTAACACACCATGTTCAACGGAACACTTTTTCGAGATGCTCTATCTGCTCTGCGTCAGTACAACTCTATTTTAGGTACAGTACCGTTCAAAAGGTTGGAAACTTTTGGTTTTTGGAATATAACTTTTGAATGGAGAGGGTTATGGTTCTGAAAATTTGCATGAATCTGCCCTGTAATCTTTTTGACAAGCTCCAAAAATGAATTTGGTCATTTTTGAAAACTGCAGATTTTTCAGAAAATTTCAGATGCCAAAATTTTCGACCCAAAAATAATTTTTTTTTTCAGATTTTTCAGGACTCGATATTTATGTTCAAAATAAAGTTTTAAAACTAAAAGGGGGCAGGATAGCGCAGCCGGTAGTGGTGACCGCCGCCGTCCGAGAGGTCACAGGTTCGAGTCCGCCCTCACCCACCCGGGTTCACTCAGCCTCTAATTGGGTATTATCGGCCCGCCACGTCGGTCAAACGCGCTCCGCTGAACTCAATGCTACGTGAATTTCATTTTGGTTTCGAAATTCATTTATTTCACGTTGAATTTACACGTGAAATGAAAAAATTTGGAAACCAAAATAAAATCCACGTAGTATTGAGTTTAGCGGAGCGCGTTTGACCATTTTGGCGGGCCGACAATAGTAGAGAAATCTACGAAGATTGCTCGGTCATTTCCCTAGCCAGGAAGTGACATAAATAACGTCTGGCTCTGAACGGTACACTACCAGTCGTCCGCGTACGCAGAAAACCGTGATCCGCAGTACCGTCGGTACTTGAAGAACGGATCGACTTTGTAATTTGTTGTATGGGTTGATCGGACAATTTTCAGCTGACTTACAGCACTTTGAGTATCAGGGTCCACATGGTTAAGTCAACTTTAACTTTTATTGAGAATCACCAAAACGGAATAAAATCAAAAAAAATTTGCTTTTTAACAGTTTTTATCTAATTTGCCTTTGTTTCCTTTGATTTCGGTGATTCTCAATAAAAGTTATAGTTGACTTACCCATGTGGACCTTGATACCTTGACCTTGATAAAGTTCTGTAAGTCAGCTGAAAATTGTCCGATCGACCCATAGTCAACTAAAATTGGACTTTTAGTATTGAAACTTCAGTTTGAACATAAACATCGAGTCCTGAAAAATCAGAAAAAAAAATATTTTTGGGTCGAAAATTTTGGCATCTGAAATTTTTTGAAAAATCTGCAGTTTTTAAAAATGACTAAATCCATTTTTGGAGCTTGTCAAAAACATTACGGGGCAAATTCATGCAAATTTTAAGAACCATAGCCCTCTCCATTCAAAAGTTATGCCCGAAAAACCAAAAGTTTCCAACCTTTTGAACGGTACTGTAGTTCTATTTTGGTAGAGTTTTATTGCGAACAATTTTACTCCGCAATAGCACCGTTCGTTTGATAATAGTAAATATGATCAATTTTCATTCACTTAAGTCATCCGAATCCACAACAACGGGATACTACGAGCAGTATTGGCAGGGAAATGGCTGGAAGACTGATGACGCTGGAAATGTTTACGTCGGCGACGACAATGCGAAACTTCTTCTGATCCAGATGGGCTCTTATTGCCCGACGGTTATTTGTAAAGAGTGGTTTGGTATCTATTGATTGCATTTTTTAATGTGTTTTTATAAATTTCCATGAAATCTGTACGTTATTTTTGTTTGTGTGAATAAATTATTGTGATCTAGCTTTTTCAGAAAAAAGAAACGTCATTGAAGTCTGATTAAAAATTTTCGAAATCCAGCTGATTCTTATTAAACTGAAGTTAAATTTTGTTAGAGTTTCTATTGTGTTTTCAATCGACTTGCGACATTAATACGCAAGTCTCTGCATTCACCGTTCTGTTTGTCTCTTCAAATATCACTGTGTTCTCGTGGTCGCGTACAAATAAGAGGGCGGAGTTTCGCGTTCTCATGTCGCATGTCGATTGAAAACACAATAGAGTAACTGCATTTAATTTCCTTCAAGTTCACTCAATTTCCATTCATCAATAAAATTCTGAAACCCTAACTGTCATAGTTGCTCGTTCAGATACAACTTGACTCTAGAAATAATTTGTTTCAGAATTTTCTTTGTCTCGATTATTTTTTGCAGAAGTCAAATTTTCTGGCTTACTCAATTAAACAGTTTTTAAATTACAAGCCCTCTTCAATAAAGTTTTAAAAATATCCATTTAATTCTAATCGAGTTCCCTTCTGGAGTAGTTCCGAATATGTCTGTTTATGTTCGTCTTTTGACGTTTTTTCCCAGGAAGTCGGCGCTAGTTATTTTTTTTGTTGTAAAAGTCGTCTCGAATTACTTGTGTTTTTTGGCGTTTTATTCACGTGTAAAATTTTTCAGTTCAGCCCGTCTTTTCTTTTCAGGGAACACGGATGTTTTGACTTTCGAAAATTTCCTTTTGCTCATTATCAGTTTTCGAAATTTTCCTGATTCATTCTTGCTTTTTTTGCTGAAAAAAGGCTTCCAAATATGAATATTGTTATTTTTCTATTTTTTGTTGAGATTTTTAACTTTTATGTGCTGCGTCATCGTTTCTAGTTTGCTCGTTCGCTGTTCGAAAATTGGATAAATTGGCCACAATTTGTGTTATTTTTTAAAAGAGGAATCGTATTGCGTGATTACGTTATTTTTTTGAATTGCACTGTAATAAAACGAAAAAGTGCTCAATTGTAATTTCATATTTTTCTAAACTCTCTCTAATGTTAAACCCTGATATTTGTTTATCATTTTACAAGCCTGCAGCTTGTGCGACTATGTCGCCTACGTCAAATGTTATTTTTTGTTTTTATTTCTAGTAAGGTAATCATTCAACATTCGTGTGTGGTAAAAAAGGTTAACATGTTTGAACGTCAATCGAAAGGTCGCTTAATCGAGTTTTGTTGAATGCAATCTTGTGCGTGAGACACACAAACAAACACACAGACTAATCTATTATTTGATTTCACGTACAAATTCAACGTGAAATTAAATAATTTGGAGACAAAAATGAAAATTGCATAGCGTTGAGTTCAGCGGAGCGCGTTTGACTATTTTCGCGGGCCGACAATTGTGGTTTGATTCAAGACTTTCAGAGAAGCTTTGAAGCGTATTATTCTTGTTTCCGCAAGAGCCTATCCTCTTCTAAAATTGCCGATTTCTAACGAGGAATATCGGCACGAATGTCGGCACAGTTGAATGAGTGTGACCGTAGTCCATTCTACGAAAGAGTGAGAGAAAAATTAGCATTGTTTTTTATTCGTTTTTTTTTGCTCATCACCAGACTTTCTTGGAAATTTCCAATTTTGTGATTGATTTTCTCTTCCGATTTTCTTCTTCTGAATTTCGAAATATCAAATTCTTATTCCGATTTCCGATCGAAAAAACGGTAAAGAACCTGAAAATTTTTTTTTCTCGGAACGGAATCGGATTTTTTTCGGAAGTAAAAGCGCTTCGGAACCGGTATCGAAAATGTTCAAGAAAGCCTGTTCATCACTATCTCGTGGAATGGAATATGGTAACATTCAATTCAGCTGTGCCAAACCTCGTGTCAACATCCCGTGTGGGAAAGCATCCACTTTAAAGAATGAAGAACCCTTGCTGAGACAGGAGTTATATTGTTTTTTCAATCGACTTGCGACATGAGAACGCGTGACTCCGCCCACTTTTTTCCCATGACCACGCAAACACAGTTCGATTCGAAGAGAAGCAGAGAAAACATGTCTTTTTATCTCTCGTTCTCATGCTTCAACTCGATTGAAAACACAATAGCTGGTTATTGTGAAAACAAAAAATAGCAACGCAGTGTTTGCGTACTTTTGAAATTCAAATGAAAATGGGAACAAATCTCTTCATTTGCCATGCTATTTCTCTGATTGCCGTTTGAATTTCAAAAGTACGCAAACACTGCGTTGCTATTTTTCACAATATGCGTTAAAACCGGAAGAAGAAAAATGATTTTCGAACCACAGAGCTCTGAAATTTTTTTGTGGAAGTGCAGATAAAAATCGGATAATTTCGTGAGAAATTGAATGAAAATTTCAAGATTAAAAATCTTAAGAGATAAAAATCTTATGGTAGACAAGCTTGCAGCTTGTGGCGACTAAGTCGCCTTCGTCAAATGTTGGTTTTTACTGATTTTTGTTTTTTTTAAATAGAAATGGCAATCATTTCTTTTCCCTATTTCTTACAAGTTCTCGTGACCCTTGTGGTATAGTGGTTAGCACGTTTGAACGTCAATCGACAGGTCGCGGGATCGAGTTTTGTCGACTGCAAACTCGCGTGTGAGACACACAAACAAACACACAGACTAATCTAAAATTTTCTATATAAGAAAGATAACATTTCTTGATTTGTTTTTTTTTGGTTTCGCTAGTGCAAATTCTTTCATATTTTCACCCGAATTTTTTAGTATTTTGGCTGCCAGAAAAATGATTGTTTGAACTTTACAGGTAAACGGAAACCCCAAAACATTTACAGTCAGGGATGGGAAATTTTCTCAAGCAATCGTTTTTCAGAATTGTTTTCTAGTTTATGTCAGTATTTTGTTTTTTTAATCCAAAAACGTAATGATCATTTTAGAGTTTCCACAAAGCTAATAACACGTTTCTAGACTTCTTAAAAATTGTACGTGTATTCTACAAACTTTTTTCCTTTTTTCTTGGAACCTTCAGTAAACAGGGTTCTATTTTTCAAATAAATCGTCCTAGAAAAGTAAACATTGATTCTTGATCCTTTTCTTTTTCTTTTTTTTTTCTTCATTTTCTTCAATAATTGTCGATTTTTAAATAAATATTTAAACAACGTTCTATTTTTTAATTAACCATTCCAAAAAAGTAAATACTGATCTTTGTCCATATTTTTTCGATTTTCACTCTATTTTCATGACCTCTTTCGTTTTTTTTTCTCACCAAAGTGCTCTATTTTCTTTTCCCCCGTCCATTACCTCGCAATGAAACACATAATCGTCGTTCTTCCTTTTCTTCTTCTTCTTCTATCTCCTATTTCTGAATCAACGTCTTCTGCACATTATGCCCTCTTCTGTTCTTGACAGCTCGATCAATGTGACGTGGCGCGGTTTTAAGAGAAAGAGAGAGAAAGGTGCCACGTGTTTAGAACCCGAATGCTTGTTCACCTAGTAGATATCAAGTTACCATCCATGTCTTATGTCATTTTTCTTCTTCTTCTTCTTCTTCCTTTCGAGACTTCCTGTGTTAGCCAGATGGCTCGAGATTTGAAATGATTATTGTTGTTGTTGATTCGACAAACAAAGCGTCACAAAAAGGAGTTTGAATGGGTTTGTTATTTTACAGTAACGCTGACTATCATTTAGAGTTGAGTGGATGTACGTATGTCTATCTTTTTCAGCTTGGATAACTATTTTCCACACGAGGCTTTATGAGCAAGGTAGCTTATTAATAGCATATTGTGCCAGAAAACAAGAATTTTTAAAACCCTATTTTTTTTAAATTTAAAATTTGAATCGCCAGGTTTACCCGTGGGCAAGAGCCGGGAGTCGGCAAACCGTCCCAATCTTGCAACATAAAAAAATATAAATCCAACGCGTAATTTTAAGCCTGAAATGCGAGCATTGTAAGAAACTGGGCGCGTTTGCTGACGCCAGGCTCATGCCCATGTGAGTTTATTGGCCTGTAAGAATCCAAAATGATTATATCTTTAATATGACCCATTTATGCCCATTGTCTCAACATCAATGTTCATGGATTCATGCGTAGGACCTAATCCAGATGACCACTAAATTCAACACCTATGTACATCTCATCTCATCTTTCACCTCACCCCACACACACCACTCCAAACTTTTGAAACATTAGAAAAAATTGCGACCAAAAATAATGCCAGTCTAGTCCGTAGTTTGGCAACAATACACACATATTATGCTCATTTTCAATGCACTTTTCTTTTTTCTTCCCTTTTTTTACACCACCCTTTTTTTCCCGTCCGCCAATGTTGCTCACACCATGATATAGAGCTGTGGTCTGAATACGCGACAACCGATTTTTGAGCAGAAAGGTGACAAAGAGAAAGACGTCAAGAAAAAAGGAAGATGTGCGGCTGGAGATTGGCAAAGCCTCTGGGGAGATTTCTGACACATTTTTTCGTTATTTCCTTGGTGTTAGTTTGTCTATTTGACTGTTTCTGTTTGCCATTACGTTTTCAAGTGGCCTGTTAAGTTATATTGGTAGTAAAGAGGACAAAAATACCAAAAAAATTTTTATGTTTTGCTGATTTCTTAAAGTGGTTCGAACCGTCAAGTGTGGATTCACGAGGCAAACACATAAAAATGGTTTAGTTTTTTGCACCTGGGCGTCTCTACACTGTTTAAAAATAGCCATCATTTTGAATATGGGAAATGTGGCAAATTTCTTTTATTCAAAATTGATCGAACCATCCGTTCCGCTGTTCAAAAATTATTCCTGCCTCATTCTTTTTCGGTCATTTTTTATTCTTTTCGGTGTTTTTGCAAGTATTGTCCATTCGTGAAGAAAGTAAGTGCGCTCGCTCCACGAAACTTAGTACTTCGTAATTTTCATTTTCGTCGCCAAATTATTTGTAAAAATAGGCTTTTAGTTTTTTTTGCAGTTTTTAAAAAAGTCATACATTACTTGGCAAAAAGAGTCATACTTGGCAACGGGCCGGCAGATAACTCAGCTCGGTATAAATATTTTTGTTTATTTATGTAGATGTTCGAAATGAAGATCTCGGCGAGGTCTACAACATAGGAGCATAATATTGTCAGTTTATTCATTTTCCTTGCCAAAGACCGGCAAAAAGTAGCCCATCGTTGGCCCGATTGCCAAGAATGGAGAAAGGAACCTTTTCCAAACTCTTCCCTGGTTGTGAAATCTTCCATCCCCACCAGGCTTGTGCGAAAACGAAAACGAAAATTGTCGAATTTTCGATTTTTTCAAAGTTTTTCGAAAAAAAATTTCGACGAAAATTTTTTCGACTATTTTTTTCGAAAAAAAAATGTTACGAAAATTTTTTCGACCTTTTTTTTCGAAAATAAATTTCGGCGAGAATTTTTTCGAGAAAATTCGAAAAAATCGAAAAAAAAACTAACTTGTGGAATGAATAAGACTGTCTGAAAAACTGAAAAGAAGCTCGAAAAACACGAGAATAATGATTATCTAATGCTTGGATCAGTTTTAGATCCTAGATTTAAGATGAGTATGATTTATTTGAGCGCACCTCTAGAATTTGAAATTCATGGTACGTTTGTTTCGAAAGAGTCTAAAGACAGATTCATAAAACTTACTGTAAAAACTCTATTATATAGCCATGGCACTCTATTGTCCCGAGCAAAGTTTAGCGGGCATTATATGTATTAGAGGCGGCATTCAATTAGGGGGTGGCAATATATTATTCGAAGCGATTTTTTTTTCAAAATTTTTTGAAATGTTCGAACAATTTGGGAGCAGTTCACATGGAAATTACGTATTTCATTTTCTACGTACACTTAAAAATAGTTCTAATATTTTTACAAAAGTGGCATTCTATTAGAGGTGGCATTCAAATAGGGGTGACCATTTAATAGAGTTTTTATGGTATTTATGAAAAATGCGGGATTTCTAGCGAAGTTGAAGTTTTAGCTGACGTCAGTGCCAGTGATGAATTTAAAATCCGTTTTCTGCTCACTTGATAATCGTTTTCGATTTATTTTCGAATTTTCGAAAAAATAACTCGAAAATGGAGGTCGAAAAATTTTTTTTCGAAAAATAAAACCGAAAAAAAAATTCGATATTTCGAATTTTCGAAAAAAAAAATCGAAAATAAAATTCGTTTTCGACTTTTTCGAGCACCCCGTTTTCGCACAAGCCTGATCCCCACTCTTCTTCCCTTGCCAAAAAACTTGAATCACCTTTAAAGTTTTTTTCCCGTAAAGTCTTTCTTCGATGTAATATTTCCTTCAAGCGTAATTCGGTTCTAGATCGCTCTAGCGCGTATGAACGCAGGCTACATATTGCCTCGCAAAAGTCTCTGCTTTTTCGGCGCCTATTTCTTATACTTAAAACATATTTCAAAATAGTTACCCACCGGTGCCATTTCCCCCATCTTACGCAATACATTCACCCTGCCAAATCACCCCGCTTTCCCTATAGGTTCGTATTTTATGGCGCAAAAAACAACAGTTTCCTCCACAGGCACCTTGCTCTCTGGGATAAAATAGTGCCCTTTTTCCCGTCCCTAGTATCCGAGGAAACCTTTTCGAATTGTCTCGGTCAACTTCCCCTTGAATCTTTTGTTTCTTGAATATTTCCTAATATTCTATTGAACTGTTTTATCATAAATTGATCACTGACTCTTGCGGGTCTATGGATCAATTCTTTTTTATATTTATTCATCTTTCTTGCCTCGTAGTTCTCATTATTCAATCTCTGCTCACCACATCTCCCGTTAACTGTAATATGTACTCGTCTTCCGTTTTATTTCGAGATAACTCGTTTTGTTTTGCTGGTTTTCTTTTCTGTTGATATAAGAATAAATAAATAAATAAAATAAAAAACCATATTTCTTATCTCTGAATAACCCAATAATAATTGTATTTCACACCAACCCACGCCCCAAAAAACAAAGTACCCAAAAATGTCTTGTTTTCAAAACAATCTTTTCACTGAGTTTTGTTTCTCTTGGTTTTTTCCCTCGCAAAAACTTGACCGCTTGCCAGGATTTCTCAGAATGCAGATTTCTTAATCTTCTTATTCTTCGTTGAAAATGGATCTTTTTGCTCTCGACCCTAGCTTTTTTTCTTCCTCATTCCCACAAGCTTACTACTTTATTTCTATACAATAAATATGTGCATAGTTTGAGAGCGTTTAATTTTGGGAAAATAGCTCATTTGAAGGAATATGTGGGTGGAGAGGGCAGAGGTGACGGCTTGTTTGTTTATTTTATCCACCAATATATATCCGTTTGGCTGCAGAAAGTTTTTTTGTGAAAGCCGAGTCCTTATTTCTAAAATTCAGAGTTCCCAGTACCAGATGACGTATTTTCCCCTTCTTTGCTTCTTCGTCTTAAGAAGTTTAATAAAAAAAGAGAGAAAGGCGTTGTTGATGGGAATCCAAATAGACGTCCGTTCGTTTGCCCATTGCTTCCTTGTTCAGCGTATTTTTATAAGACAATTTCTCATTGGAAAAAATAGTTCAGGAAGTCGCTATTTCCTTTGTTCAAAATTGAAAAAAAATAGATTCGAAATTTTCTTTGTGAGCAGAAAAACTAGCAAGTCGGTTCCTTTGGTTCCTGTACACAAAAACAGCCAAGGTTCAAGATTAGTGGTGGCCAAGTTAAATTGCCATTTCTTTGATGGATGGATCATCGAAAAATGCATGTTGACCCCTAATTGACGATCGATGATATTGTGTTTTCAATCGATTTGCGACCTGAAGAAGTGAAACTCCGCCCACTTTTTTTTCACGCGTACATTTCATTTTAGTGCATTTGAAATTCTTGAGTTAAAAAAGTGGGCGAGGTTTAATGTTTTGATGCCGCAACTCGATAAAAAACACAATAGCTTAACGTGAAATTTTCGAAGAGGACTACGCCAAATGTATTTGAAATTTGATCCATCATATTCCTTTTTGAATATTTTTTAACTTGCTGCAAAACTCTCAGGGTATTTATGGCAATTTTTTTCAAATAGCGGTCTGGTTACATTAACTGCCAAAATTTTTAAGTAAAACTCGATGGCTATTAGCTATTTGCCAAAAACTCCCGGTGAGATTTTTTCGGCGGAAAGCAAAACACAGAACCCAATTTCGCGCCGTTCGTTTAACTTTCCCACGCTCTACCAAGGTCATGAAGAAATTGGAATAAAAACAGAGCAAAGAACTGAATTCTTATTAGGGAGCAGAAGCTCCCAGTTCTGCTCCACAGGCTCGAATAATCCACATTTTCTTATTGACTCTTTCTACACCCTCGTTGCTTTGATGTTTTTCAAAGCATTTTCAAAAAGACGTCAAAATGTGTTCCAGGTACCCGGATAATCGGTTTGTAGTTATACTTGTAATCCTTCTTACGAACTTTTGATACATGCTTGTATGAGATTTGTTAAAAGCAGAATTTAGTATACGTTTACTTTAGTTTTCTGATGCTTGCCATTTCGCATGTCTAGATAATTGCAAATTCCAAATTTACGCGACATTTATTTTCCACCCCCTGCCAATTTGAAGGCGTTGGAAGAATTGGAAGAATTCATTTGAGAACAGATGAGAGAGAGATCAAAGCTGAAATTAGCCTGCTTTCTTTTTTCCTTCTTCCATTTCTGTTTTCCCTTTTTTTTTTCATTTTATTGGCCACCATGCTTTATATTTTTTTGCGGTGGTTAATTAGTACCGGGCTCCATGAGCACATTTGTCATTTTTCACGTTTTTAGGGTGAAATTTAGAGAAGAGGAAAGTTATTCATAAATACATACTCGCTATTTTCTAATTTTGTCGAGGTTTTCTTGCGTAATTTTCGTGTCCGACAAGACTTTAATCTGGGTCGTCTACTTGTCATACGTTTCAAAGAAACGTCAGTTTATCATAAGCCTTTTCTAGCTACTGCCCCTATAGGCTATGCCCGGTGGCCTATCAGTCAACAGTCAACGTTGTGTGTGGACCTAGAATTTTGTTTCCTTTTCTTAAGCCTTCTGATACCTTCAAATTTGCGCCAAACTACCATTACTTGGATTTTATTGACTACCTACAATAACCCTCACTTTCAAAACCCAGAGCGGTTTTTAAATACATATTGTCTTCCCGCAAAAATGGTCAAACGCGCTCCGCTGAACTCAATATTACGTGGATTTCATTTTGGTTTCCAAATTATTTTATTTCACGTTGAATTTACACGTGAAATGAAAAAATTTGGCAACCAAAATAAAATCCACGTAGTATTGAGTTCAGCGGAGCGCGTTTGACCATTTTGGCGGGCCGACAATATCTTAACAATTATTTGCTTTGCCCGTTTTTAGTCTACGCTCAACAGATTACAGCAGACCACATCTAACGATTCTTGCCGAATGTCTACAGGGTGCGTCAAAATTACGTGCACTAAACTTTCACGCTATGGCAACGCGTGCTGATGCACTTTTCTTGCGCACAATATTCAATTTTTATTTTCATTATTGCATCATTTTTTTATACCAAGAAGACGGAGCGTCTCCTCACACGGAAAAGTACACCCAGGACTGGTGCAAAGCCCACTTGCCGGCGTTCATAAAGAAGGATAGATGGCCTGTATCGTGTCCGGATCTAAATCCGCTCGACTTCTCCATCTGGAGAGTACTTCAAAATATAGTATGTGCAAGACCCCATTCTAGTCTGGAAGCTTTCAGAGAAGACTTTTGTCGAAGAATGGGACAAATTGAGTACCTCCGTGCCACGGTGGAATCTTACCCACGACGTCTTCGTTCTGTCATTGCCGCCAAAAATGGCCGAATTTAATAATCTTTTGGCATTATATTTCTAAAATATTGAATAAACTTTCTGTTGATTTTCATGTGTTTTGGACTTCCACTTTTGTCATGATGCGCGTTTGAAGTAGTGCACGTAATTTTGACGCACCCTGTAATTGTGAGTAATTAAGAAACATGGTGGATGGTGGACCTTGAAATGGTGGACCTTGAAAAATAGGTAATGATAAGAACAAAACTCGAGCCTTAAATTTGACGATAATAAACAAGTTTGGCCAGTATGGCTATACAATGTTCAAAATATGTGATTCATCGATAATCCACTCTAAATACATCTTCTTCCTTATCCATTCACCAGCATTTTTTCTTTGCTTTATGTATTTGTCGGAATTTTTTCCCTTTGCAACCCAAGGATTTGCCCTTTTTCTTCTTCTTCTTTTTATTCTTCTTCTAATTGTCACCCATGTGTGATTTTTGAAAGACCGCGACCCTTTTGAATAATGTATTCGAGTGAATACTCTAGGAAGCCCTCTTTGATGACGACGCTAGTGAATTTTTGCATTTTTTTGCAGAATCTAATTTTCATTCTTAAAACGATTTGTTAATGAGAGCGGGCGGTGAATTTCAAAATCCAGGATGGTTCAGATTTTTACCAGTAACAACCTTTGATCTACTTTTTTTTGGCGCGCTTCTAATTAGAAAAAACCTGACGCTTACATACATAGGGTGGGGGTCAAATTCGAGTAAATATGTGGATACGTATAAGCATCAAAAGACTTTTAATGAGCGAAAATTGATGTTCGATGTTCTCAACTAGGATTTTTGATACAATTCCTTGAAGTTTTCATCCAGAACTAACCAATGAACTGATAGAATTCCAAAAACTCCAATAGCCGTGCACAAATTTATCAAAGAACGTTTAGATAGAAAGAAAATTGGGAAGAAATTGGAAGACAATTAATAAGACCAAATTTCTCAGAAAACTCCTCATGTTCTCGGAAAATACACGCGTAGAAATTTGGAAAATATTAGAATAAAGTGCAATTGAGCAAAGAATTCCTAATGTGTTTTTGTCTAGTGTGTCCCTGCAATTTGGAACATCTTTGGGAGAATGGAATGGCAAGTTATGGGTTAGGCGGGAATTTGAAATTACGGGGCAACAAGCTTTCTCTGTTGTAGGAGTTTGTGATCTATGTACTCAGGAAATTGTTGGCTAATAGCCATTGAAAACGGCTAATAGCCCTTGGGTTTGGGATCTGCGCCAAATGCATATGGCACACGGCCCAAGTTTGATGGCTATTAGCTAAAATCTTCCTGAGTACTCACATTCCGAATTTTTCGCTGTATATAAATCTACTCTTGGAGATAAATGCACACTAAACAGCAAATTTTTGAACTTTGTAGAAGGCATTTTTCACTCCACGGCTCTCTTACTTGAAAAAATACTTGATCTAGTCTTTTGGGACTGAGTTCATGAATCTTTCACTATCTTTTCCTTTTTCCTTTTTGCTAAATATCCAAGAATAGATAAATGGGTTCGGCTGCATTCAAGAAAAAAAACACAACAAAAAGCAAAGAGCCACAAAAAGTTTAAATTTTGGGCCCGCAACCGAGCTGCCGCCGAATAAATGTTTTTTTTATTGCTTACGGTTTTTTTAAAACTAATTTTGACCTTTTCTTCGTACGGTGTGCTGCATATTCGCTCCGTTGGCGACGAGAGAGTGCAGAAAATTGAGGGAGCATGTTTTTTTTCTGAATCTTGTTCGAAATATAGGGATAGTACATTTTGCAAATGGAGCGAATGTTCAGTTTTATACCGACTATAAAAATAAAGAAAATTGATAAAGAAAAATAGTTTAGATTAGATTTAGGAATTAATTTTAATAGAGCACACTGCACTCATAGCATACATTTTTTCAGAGATCGGATAAAACAAAAAGGCCAATTGCAATTGTTATTATTTTCCGAAGACTATTTTGAAAATGTTGAAAACCTTTAAATCGTGCGTGATAATGTTCTTATCTCTGAGAATTCCACCGCTCGCACACGGACAGTGAACTGCGGACTTAACCGAACTTCGTCTCGCGTCTTTCAAGTTCCCACATAGAAAATGCGTATTTCGCCGCTCACCTTACGCTGCATGGCTTAGGTTCCGATAGGGTCCCGGTGTAACTTTCAGAGATTCATAGAGATCAGAAATCAGATTACAGAAGTGAGGGAAAAATAATTGCTAGACAATTGGAAACATGTTTTAATTTCTGGATTAATTTTGATTCCAGTGGTCTGGATTAGGCAATATGGCTAACCCTGTTGCACTCCACCTCCAAATTTTTAAAGCTACTTTTGAATGCTTGAACCGCTACGCGACCACTTCGAACTGAATTTCCTGACATAATCTTATTTAACGTCTTTTTTACCTTCTATATGATCCGTTTGGTCGGATCTTATTTTTGTACATAATTTGAACCTTACTTCCATGTCTTTACTAATTGATTTGCCACTTTATTTCCGTTTGTCTGACCGGAGCTGCTTTGAATTTATTTCCATCTCCACTTCAAGGACAATCAATTTTAATTTCTAGAAGTTGTTAGAGAGTGTGAATCACGTCTTCCAGCTCCACTTCTTCCTGGTTCAAACTAAGAAGACGTGCTTATTCTGAACAAGAAATTCAAAGAAGAAAGAGAAAAAGTTTCGATCGTTCCTAGAATTCCCTGCGCGCCAGCCCCATATAAAATGTTCAATTTTTCTTTGTAAAGATTTATGCACTCGGTTTTTCGTCCGTCACATCCATCACACATCTGCTATCTTATTTTACGTTTTTTCATGAAAACCGCCATGAAAACTTACTAAAATACTCCTCTTGCCTAGACGAAATCTTTTTGATTGGCAGTTTAATCCACGCGAGAACTTGAGCAGCGAAATTTCATGTCGGTGTCTCTGCATTCTTTCAATTTTCCAAAATGTACATAATCTAGAAGTAGCTGTGATATGCCTATCGCGAAATAAAAATTCAGCGATGCAGGAAGCAGGTTTTTACACATAATCTCAGCATCAGTTTTTTTTTTTCCAAAAATGAGTACATGCAAATTTCCGATTAAGATGAAATCATTGCAGGCGCTAATCCAATATGATGCCAAAAACGATGAAATTAGAAAAGTGGAATAAGAAAAAAAATAGAGTTTAGTGAAAAAATTGTGCAGGGCGTCGGGAAATTATTTTATATATATACATACATAAGTTTGGCGGCAACATATATGAGCCAGTAAATCTGCCATCTTCAAGAACTAATAGCCAATTTAAATGACTTAAAGTCATTAAAAACTGTTTATTTCAATTGTCCCTAGTAAAATTGTAAATTATTCGAGCACTTTTTAGGTTTTTATGATCGTTTGGACCTGTTGCAATAGTTTTTCAGCACCATGTCATTAAAAATTAAAAATAATTGCCTAGTACACATATTTAAAAAGTCTATCCTCTAATTTGCAATGTTTTCTTTTAAGTTAGTGTATTCCAACGAATTGGCATTTTCTTTGAACCAATTTATTCATTTTCAGTATCGTTTTTCGGAAACTTGTAATTTTTTTGATACTTTTTGGTCATCGAAATTTTTTTTCTTAATTTTCTTAAATGTTTTGGTTATTTTTTTATACATTTTCGAAAAAATTTGAGACACACTTAAAAAAAAAGAATATTCCAAAGTATATTTATTTTCTCATTCCAGTGGCATTGTCAGTCATAAACACCGCTCCAAAACTTGATAAAACTGTATTTTTTTCTTCTATCACGGCGAGATCCTCATGGCCGGGACCGAGGAACAGCGCATGGCTGACTGATGGTGCTACCTCGGAATAGAACTGACGCGTAATAGAACTGTAGCGAAATTGAACTCGCTTTGGAATAGAACGGTAGTGAAATTGAACTGTAGCGAAATAAAACTGTTCGGAATAAAACTGTAGCGTTTTGGAACTAAATTAGCAATGGAGCGCGATTGCATTGCTTGCTCATTCAAATATTGGAATTTCTCATACGCGTGCTTTTTTCAACAGTTTTATATTTGATCTATTCATCAAAAATTGTTTGTTTTGTTGTTTTTTTGAAAAAACTTTTATCATTTTTTTCTCGGCCCGCCTTGACGGCCAAGCAATGCAATCGCGCTCCATTGCTAATTTAGTTCCAAAACGCTACAGTTTTATTTCGAACAGTTTTATTCCGAAACGGTTTTATTTTGCTACAGTTCTTTATCGAACAGTTCTATTCCGAACGGTTCTATTGCGAAGCAAGTTCTAAATCGCTGCAGTTCTATTACACTTCAGTTCTATTCCGAGGTAGCACCTGACTGATAGATTTTCGTGAACAAGTAATAAGTAAAAGTTACCATTAACAAGTTACACACTGCTCGTATCATTCAATTTATCAGTTTTCCGTTCCCTTTCCGTTGCAATTTTTTTTGAGTTTTATCTTTTCAAATTTATAGTCGGCGAATACATCATCAACCTCGCTCTACTGCAAAATTCTTGTAAAACCGTGTTGCACTTGCAATATTAACTCGAATTCTAGTTATATTCCTTTTTTTCAACGGAAAATGACGTATCCACCACGAGTTGCAGTTAAAATTTGATTTTTCGCTTAAAAAAAGCGCACTACACTGTTGAAAATTGAAAAGTGCCGTAGAGCGAGGCTGATCATGCATTCGCCGGGTATATAGTTGTTTAATCTTTATAATTTTTTACACAATGTTGTTTTTTTTGTAGTTTTTACTTCCTGCTATTAATATTTATCCATTCTCAAGAACTTTTATATTATTTTCAAACTATGTACTTTTATCTCCTCTACCGAAAAAAGAAACATATTATCCAAAAATGTTTCATCATCGTCTCCGAAATTGAATCTAATACACATCCAAAAAAAGTCCACCTTGCTCTCTCCTCGTCCGCGAATAAAATAAATTACACTACATATACTTTTACTTTCGTCCGCTTTTCTGTTTTTTATTTAAGTTTCCATTTTCCTCTTCTTGCAAACTTCTTCAATACGTATTTTCTTTCCAGCAAATTTCCATGAACCGCTACGAGTTTTACGAGCTCAAATCCTGGATGTATCTGCCTGTGATTTTTATTGGGCTGATGGGCAATTTCGCCTCTTTTTTGGTCTATCGGACGGCACCTATGCGAAAGTCGACGGTAAGTGACAAGACACCGCTCAGGAAATGAATTTCGGGCAGCTAATGCGCAGCTAGTGGGCAAATGTTCTCCAATCGGGGAAATTGCCTTTTTGCAGCAATTTAAAAACGAGGTTTTTAGGTTGGCACACTTTTGCTCATTCTCTCGCTTATAGACATATTGTTGCTAATTTTGATAACTCCGATATTCGTGCTGGTATTTTTACCACTATGGTGAGTTTTTAAAATAATTATTAAATCATTATTTCCAATAAACAAACAGGGAAAACCAATGGAAAAAGCACTCTTTACACATGAGCTTTTTCGCCTACAGTACCCGATACGTCTATCCATTGTGCATGATGACGAAATCGTGTAGTTTGTACTTGATGGTGCTCATCACCATAGAAAGATGGATAGCAGTGTGTCGGCCATTGCAGGTAGGGTAAAAACTGAATATTTTGAAAAGAGAGGATTTGCAGGCAAAAGTTTTATGCACCAATCGGAACACTTTGAAAGCTGGCATTTTTATAATATTCTTTTCGATTCTTTTCAATTTTCCGAGGTTTTTTGACTATAAAATTGGGTGAGCATTTTTAAATTTCTTTTTAAAAGTTTTTTGTTTACAATTTAGAAGAATGTCATTGCGCAGGATCTAGAAAATGACTGGAATCTTACGAAAAGTAGCCCTCCCACTTCCATGTATTCTATAAAAACCAAATTAAAAGAAATAAGATTTTTGATTATGAACAAAATGAGATGTTTTTTTTTGAAAATGGAATATGTCTATTTTACTAAGGAAGTACTATGTGGCTAATAAGACGGCTCTTCTTTACACAGTACCAAGTCCAATTTTTCGAAAATAGAGAGGATACATTTCTACGAAGCATCAAAACAAAACCTTGTTAACCACCCTCACTGCCTCCAAAAGCGGGAAAGCGCAAAACAACATCGGCTGGCGCACTTTGCGTTTGCAGACGCAGAGACACAGAATTTAGCACAACGCCTCTCCGTCTCTAATCTCTAATGCATGCAGGTAGAGCGCAAATGCATCGTACCTCGCCGAGAATTATTGCACCTTTCGAATATAATGAAAAAACGTGAAGAAAATTGGTTTTTTGAAGAAAAAATGTATAACATCGACATAAAATAATTAAAGTTATTTTTTTGAAACGTTAAACACATATTAAATGTTCTCTACACTCAGTTAGATGGCAATTTAAAAAACGCCGGATTTAACCGCTTTCTGAGGCGCTGCAGCTATATTTCTGCGAAACTTTTAAATTTTTAATTGAATGTACCTTCACAGAGTACAAAAGAAACAAAAAAACCACATATTATATCAGAAATTCAGAAATTCTATGCCAGAAGGGGAATTTTCTGATATTTCAAATTCATATTTCGCCGCCAATTTTGAACTTTTCCGACCGGTTCTGCGCTTAAAATGTTTGTCTCGGTCATGTCTACAAAACTTGAATCGAAAAATAAGGAAATATCCAGTCATTCGGCAGAAATTTTGAAAAAATATGATTTTCCTTCAGATATTACAACTTTTTGTATTTCGTCCTCATTTCTCCACCGATTTTATTGAGCGAGCTCGTAAATTATCGAAAATACCTATTTAAACAAAAGTTGAATCTAAAAACAACCAAAAATTTTATAATTGAAGAAAAAATTTAAGAAAACCACATTTTCAGTGGAAAATAAGCGCTCATTGGCGCACGCAAAGTGCGCCAACCCTCTGCACTTTCCCACTTTTGGAGGCAGTGACCCTGTATACAACTCAAAACTTCGATATTTCAAAAAATTGGAACCTACAATATTTTAGCTATGCTGAACCCATTTCTGAAGTAAAAATATGCCCACTCTACCGTGGAGCAAACATAGTATATGTGCATGCACGTGGATGCATTATGCACTTCTCACAATTTTCTTGGAAAGTCCACGTGAATTCTACACGTATAAATTGCATTTAACCTGTGTTAACCAGACATGTCGAAATTCGGGCCGGCCCGGACCGGTAGAAAATTTTCCCGGCCCGGCCCGGCCCGGTCGGCCCGATCAATTTTTATTTCGGTTTTTTTTCGTAAGTTTTTTCGTTTTTTTTCAATTAAAAACAAATATTCGAAGTAATTTCGTTGTTATAATGGATTCGTGGCGAAGTGACAAATTTTATCACGTTTTTATTCGAAAAAA
This sequence comes from Caenorhabditis japonica, assembly GCA_963572235.1. NCBI lineage: Eukaryota > Metazoa > Nematoda > Chromadorea > Rhabditida > Rhabditidae > Caenorhabditis > Caenorhabditis japonica. The sequence continues at coordinate 14,565,066 of OY754343.1, read as the reverse complement.
TGAACAAATATTGTGTTTTCAATCGACTTGCGACATGAGAACGCGAGACTCCGCCCACTTTTTTGTGCGCGACCACGCCAACACAGTGATATTTGAAGAGACGCAGACAGGTAGCGCACAAATAAGTGGGCGGAGTCTCGCGTTCTCATGTCGCAAGTCGATTGAAAACACAATATCAGGAAAAAAAATGAAGATATTTTTTGTCTCACAGTTTCACGTAAAATTCGTTTGCTGTGATTACATTTTTTATTTTTGAGCAGATATTTTCTCTTCATTTCACGTATTATAAAATTTTCCGGGCCGATCGGGCCAACCGGGCCGGGCCGGGCCGGGCCTAGCCGGGCCGACGGGCCGGGCCGGGCCGGGCCGGGCCGACAAAATTTCACCATTGGTCCGGCCCGGCCCGGCCCGGCCCACGACATGTCTGGTGTTAACTGTTGCGACATTTCACTACATTCAAATTCAGACGCATGACTTGTGTGCCAGCAAACTAGCCAAGCCGTTTTATGGTGCATAGGGAAAATGGGCAGATTTTGACTTTAAAATAGATTCAACATAGCCAATCTAATCTGGGCTCCAATTTCTAGAACTTCCGTCGAGTATAAGTATAGAATGTGACCACATATAAGTTCATTTGGCGACCCCAACTGCAGAGTATAGTAGAATACCCCAATGGTTCCTCCTCGGACGCGGCAAGACCAGGGGTTGATTTCTAAACTCCTGGGGTCGAATTCTAAACTCTTCGGATATACGTTTTCAGATGATATGGATGGTTTTCGGGTTGCTAAATATACTGTTCAGTTGGGGTTGGACAGTATACGGGTCTGGGGTCAAATTCCATACAATTATGTGGCTAAGAAATTATTTCTCGACCCCATTTCTGTTGTTGGGTCGGATAGTGTACCATTCAGATTATGTTTCATGACCCTGTTTAATACACGGCCAGGCGCACGCACGCTATTAAAATCCCCATCTTCCAGAGACGGCTACCTTTCCGAAATGTGGATGCTGGACACTGAAAAACACTGGTGGTACTTTATGTTCTACTTCATTATTCTCTCAGTTTTATTCGACTATTTTCTGCCTTTTCTGATAATGACAATTGCCAACTATCACGTTATAAGAGCTCTTCAACAAAGCGACGAAGTGATCACAGGATTGGCGGTTCAAAAACGAAAAGATCAGAAAACTACAGTAATGCTGCTAGTCGTCACCATTTTCTTCGCCTTTTGCCACCTCTTCTCAATGTTTTTGAAAGTTGCTGAAAGTATTTTTGGAGGATATTTAACACAAACGGTAAGATCCATGAAATTTTTTTTCAAAAATCATCATCAAAAAGATTCAGAGTTTCTACTGGGAAGTGTTTGCTGAATTTACCATCTTTCTCATCATCTTTCACACGTCTTCCACATTTTTCATATATTACGGATTCTCGGAAAAGTTCCGAACAACTTTTCACAATATCATTAGGTTCGTACGATTTTGAGAAATTGTATAAAATTAAATTGTATAATTTATTTTTCAGGTGTCGTCAACGATTTGATGATGCGAAGTGCTCATCGTACCTTCCTGTCAACTCGTCAGGGGTCTCTGAATCAAAATCGCGAAAGTCTCCTGCCAATTTGTAGCTAGAATTGTACCAAATTAATTCATCGGGTTGTTGTTATTTTGTCAAAAGCATGATATTTGAAACGGGTAAAACTAAATAAATACATAATTGTTGACTTTTTAAATTGTTAAATATTTTGCGAAACAAACTAGTAGAGAAGGCTATAAATTATTGTAAGTGGGACATCCACTGCTCATTCTGTCGGCACTTTTTTGGCGTCATAGCGATGAAGTGACCTTTGTGGTGAATTATGTGCTTTGGTGCCTGAGCTTATCCCATATTCTTGTTATGGATCATCTCGAACTAAAAAGGAATGTAATAAGAAAACAAATCTGAAACGTGACTTGAGACATGAAACAAGGATAAGCAAAAAATTGACGTCTGTTCGCGCCAGTAGCATCAATGCATCATATTGATCTTATTCACACATCTTTAAATGACTTTACAGGGGCATGGGTGGACGCGTTTACTGGCTCCCGGATCGTGTCCATGTGTGGGTTCCACGTGACATTTAATCAAAAACAATATGAAATACGGATACAGTAATTTCCTGACTTCACACATAGCATTTACATGGCCCGATCAAACATTATCGATTCACTTTTTGCCGGTTACAATAGAATTTCACGTTAAAATTCTACAAAAACCCAGTTATTTTGAAAAATTAAAAAGCCACGTGTCGCCACACTCACTCAACTTTTTTCATTGCATTCAGTAGAATTGTTTTGTTTTCCTGCAGACGAACGAGAGCGAGAGAAACGCGAGCAGAACGAGAGAGCACAGACGCAGAGTTAAAGGCGCATAGCACATAATGAACGGCGGGTCTTACAACGATATACACCTACGCAGCGCGTAAGGCCGAATTTATCGTCATTCTACGAAGAAACGTGGTGGTGCGCGTGTGTTTTTTGTTCGTTTTTACGATTTTTTCGTCGTTCTTTTACAAAAAATTTTTTCAAGCTATCATTCAGCGATTTTTACGCGATATTCAGGAGTAACAAGATTTTTATCGCCGCAAATTTCTTATAAAATTGGCCAAATCCGTAAACACCGCATTCATAATAAAAATTTTCTCCTTTTCTTTCTCTTCTTCTCAATATACATATATTCCGTCTTCGTCTTCGCTAATACCGCCAACACGAGTTCAGACATGGCAGAGCAGGACGAAAGAGACCGACTTCTGTCTCTACTAGGACAAGACGTCATGGAGCGCATGCTCCCGAAGGTGAAGGAGATGCTGGCCAACAAAGAGGAGGAAAAAGCGCCGGAGATCGGACAAAAAGGATTGATGGTGCAGGCAGAACTCAACGCCAAGATGATAAATATGCTCAGGGCAGCTCTGGATGAAGAAGATCCGAAAAAGGGAATTAAAGATGTCATCGAGACCCTGAAACAAAGAAATACAGAGCTACAACTTCTCGATCGGAACCCGGAAGCGCTCAAGACGGTGGAGCGGATGAAAGCTGTGGCAGCGTTGACGGGAACAGACGCTGATAGTCAGAAGCTGATCGCATTAGCGCAAGTCCTAATGGACTCGTCGGGACGTAGTGCAAGGCCGACAGGATCGTCGGCTCAGTGGTTTCGAGCCCCGGGCTCCTCGTACGCAAACGGAGGAGTCCGCAGTCAACCCAGCAGCAACTTCCGACGCTTCGGAGCACAGAAGAGACCGGGCAGCACTAGCTCAACTTCTATGGAACGAGGTTACGGGAAAATCGGAGGCACCGGGCCGGAATGCTACGCGTGCCATTCCATCGGACACTTCTCGCGGAATTGTCCACAAAGACGGTATAGTGAACGGGGAGAGGCTATCAGAAAAGTTATATTTTTGGGAATCGGTGACGGAAGACCGGTGGATTTTGAGCATTATTCAAAAAGGCTACGTCATTCCGATTCCAGAAAATTTTGAGCTGCCACCCCCAGAGGGACTAAGAGAATCAGTTAAACCAAATATGACATTCATAATTGCAGAAATCAGTAAACTCGAGGAGAGCGGTGTGGTGGTGGACGAAGCCGACCCTCAAGTGGTGTCTCCGCTACATGTGGCGATGAACGGTACGAAACCCAGAATGATACTAGATTTGAAAAAAACTTAATCAAGCTTTGACACCCCCGCATTTCCGAGTAGAAGACTGGAACACGGTGTGGCCCTGCCTAGACTCGGCAAGATTCGCCTGCTCGTTTGACTTTAAAAGTGGGTACCACCATATAAAAGTTGCCGAAGAGTCATCAAAACTGCTAGCTTTTTCCCTATCCAATCCCCCGGGTCCCCCTTTCAAGAAATTCACATCTTTACCTTTTGGACTTTCTACAGCCCCTTTTATTTTTACAAAAATATTTAGAGTATTAGTGGGGAGATGGCGCAAAAAAGGGATAAAAATTTGGTTATACTTAGATGACGGGTTAATTCTAGCTGAAACACAAGAAGAAATGAGACGAGCGGTGGGAATAATAAGAAAAGACCTGTCTGACGCAGGGGTAGTGATAGCAGAAGAAAAATCCGTGTGGATTCCGAGCGAACAGTTCGTTTGGTTGGGTATACATGGAGATTTAAAAGAAAGAATGATTCGTCTGACGGATAAAAGAGAAAGCTCGCTGCGAGCCCAGTTGAAACGAATGAGAAGGAGCCTGGCTCCGACGGTCCTGGACCGTCAGAAACTGTGCGGATATTTGTCATCATTGACTATTGTTGCAGGAGACGAGGCAATCGCCCGCCAGAGGTTCTCATCGGCAGAGGTTGCGGAGGCTCAGAGACAAGAAATCCCGGACAACGCGCGTATCCTAAAATCCCCAGGTGAGGAAAGAGAACTTGAATTTTGGGAGTTAAAAATGCAAAATGGAGAGTTGAAAAGAAAAATGGAAGACAGCTTCGAGCCCAGCCTGTTTTTATATACGGACGCGTCCGCAGAGGGTCTGGGTGCGGTGCTGAAAGACGAAAACGGTAAGGCGATTTGGAAAATGTCCGAATTGGGCGGCGAAAATTTCGAGCGAGAATCCAGCGCTTTGAGAGAACTGAGAGCAGTGAAAATGGCAGCCAACAAGACTTTAGAGCGAATAAAAGGAGATATCCTGGTACATTCCGACAGCCGAGCGGCAGTTTCAGTTCTGCGAAAGGGATCGATGATAAAAGAGTTGCATGAGATAGCGGAAAGCGTGTGGGAAGCGTTTAAGAGAGTAGGAAAAGTAAAATTTATCTGGATTCCAAGAGAGAAAAACGTCGAGGCAGACGAAGCGAGCCGCATTTTTGATTACGACGACTGGTCGGTGCAAAAATGGGCCTTTGACTGGGCCCAAAGGCGATGGGGGCCCGTACAGTGCGACTGGTTCGCTGACGGCGATAACACCAAAACCGAAGTGTTTTATTCCAGAAACCCCGAGCCAGGCTCGAGCGGAGCAAACGTGTTCGATAATATCCACGACGCAAGGAAAAAAGGAATTTCTTGGTGGGTGCCTCCTCCTAAATTAATTCCTCGGCTGATAGCGGAGGCCCGGAAATGGAAGTTAAGAGGGATCTTGGGGACACCAGTGTGGGTAACTCACCCGTCCCACCAAGCTCTAGTGGATCGGGAGGGATCGTACATAAAGGAAATGATAGATTGGAGGGTTTTCCCAACAAACAGTAAAATCATCGTACCAGGAAGAGGGTCAAGTAGAGGACAGAGATTCAATTCCGAATATTGTAGGTCCCCATTTTTACTAGCCCTACTAGATTTCTCTGACGAGCCCCAGGCTTTTCGGGTCTAGCACGATACTTCCTGAAAAGGCAACAATAAATCTGTACAATTGGTTAATCTTATTGATTTCTTAGAAACCGAGTTTTTACCTAATATTATACCTTTGATTGAGAGAGGAAGCGGGAAAACCATTTTTCCCGACACGACAGGGGAGGGAAAATTGTTTTGTTTTCCTGCAGACGAACGAGAGCGAGAGAAACGCGAGCAGAACGAGAGAGCACAGACGCAGAGTTAAAGGCGCATAGCACATAATGAACGGCGGGTCTTACAACGATATACACCTACGCAGCGCGTAAGGCCGAATTTATCGTCATTCTACGAAGAAACTGGTGTCCCACCCACCCACCCTGGGAAGATAGGTCAAGGGACCAAAACACTTTGCAATTATACATACTTTACAGGCGGAAGACGGCGAATCGTCTGTGACCAGTTGAGCGCCATCGGAGGCGGAAGGATGTCGCATCTAGTGCATCTTCTCGAACAGGCGCCGTTAACTTCAAAAGCCGGTTCCACCGCGAAAGCATACACTGCGGAAAACGCAAAAAGGATTCAGTGGATGAGCCGTCATGAATTGCCGCAAGAGGAGGGAGCCTTTTTACTCTACCTGGCGGAAAGATCGATTTCACAAGGTAGTTCTTCCTTATCCAAGTCTTTGGCAGCTTATCAATTGGCTCACGACGCGCTGACGCCAGATACCCAAAGATTCGCGACAGAATTGATACGCACCAGAAAGAGGAAGGAGTCGGAAACTAGAAGGCAACCCGCGGTCGCATCGCTGGAAGAGATCAACAAGGTGATAGAGCTGGCAAAAAACGCTGACCCAAAAACCGAACGAGATGTACTGATCACCCTTCTATCATGGACAGCGCTTTTGAGAGCGTCGGAAGTTTCCGAGTTGAAATGGACCGATCTCGTAAGACACGAAAATTGTTTAGAGGTTCATGTGAGGCGAGCAAAAAACGATCAAGGGGGGGGGGGGTCAGAGCCAAAGGATCGTACGTTTTCCCAAACCACAACGACGGATCGAAGTTGAGTCCCAGCGCTATTTCATCCATCACCAAGAGGATTTTCGAGAGCGTCGGCATTTTCAACAAAACGCACCATTCAATTCGTCGAGGTGCAGCAAACGCTATGCAAGCGCAAGGATTTTCACGAGACCAGATCAAGGCGAAGGGAAGATGGCGGTCGGATGGCGGAGTGGCGAGATATCTCGTGGATTGTCCAGAAGCACAGGGCATTCCGAAATTGGCAATAATTGGGACGTCGGCGAACAAGGAGAGCGAAGAAGGGGATGTGGATGAGGGACCGCCGGTGCTAGAAAAGGAGTTTTAATCTGTGTATATTGTTATTTTAGTTTAGACTAATTGCAAATGTTTGTTTACTCATGTACCCTATGCGTTCTTTCTCACTCGTTGTGTTTTATATTAACCACATTCCCATCACAGACGGCCTAACCGTCTTTATCCATGTTCCTGTTTTTTAACAATCTTCACAAGTCGCGTCCGACGCGCACCACCACGATACTTCCTGAAAAAGCACGATACTTCCTGAAAAGGCAACAATAAATCTGTACAATTGGTTAATCTTATTGATTTCTTAGAAACCGAGTTTTTACCTAATATTATACCTTTGATTGAGAGAGGAAGCGGGAAAACCATTTTTCCCGACACGACAGGGGAGGGAAAAATTTTTTTTAGCCAATGGGGTGTGGCCCTAGATTTTTCGCGTGAAGTCTTAAGGTAGCCGGCAAGAAGATTGAATTGATATATAATAATTGCCGGCGATGAGAAATGGGTACTCTACGACAACACTGTACGGAAGCGTGAGTGGCTTGATCAAGAATCGCACGATCAAGAATTTCACAAACAGTGTCGAAACATGACTTACACGAGAAAAAAGTTATGCTTTGCATTTGGTGTTTCGTGAATAGAGTGGAGTACTGGGAGCTTCATTGGTCAGTGCGTAACTAAGATTAAACCTCGAACTCAGTCGTTGAAAAAATTTCACGGTTTAATTTCAACACGACAGCACCCGTTCGGGACAACAACAACAACAAACAAAGATTACAAAGTCGATCCGTTCTTCAAGTACCGAAGGTACTACGGATCACGGTTTTCTGCGTACACGGACGACGGTGTACCGTTCAGAGCCAGACATTATTTAAGTCAATTCCTGGCTAGGGGTCGAAAAAGGGCTATGGGACGTTTCAAAACAAGACGTTTCAAAACTGGGACGTTTCAAAACTGGGACACTTCAAAACTGGGACGATTCAAAACCTACCACTTCAAAACTAGGACGGTTCAAAACTTTGAGTGCAATTGTGCGTCACGGTGTACGCACTAGTGATACCAGAACACACGCACATTAAATGTTTATTTTCGTTTTGTCATTGTTTTAAACTCTTTTTACGTACTATTCATTTTCTTTTTTCGTTTTGTCATTTTTTAACTCTCTTCACGCGTTTTCCTCTCGTTTCGCATTTTTTTAAAATAATTTTTTGCCGGTATTTAAATTTGGTCAAATTCGTCGAGCTCATGCTTTGTCTTTTGTCGAGTGTTTTACCGATAAAACGCTTTAGTAAATTTTCCGATAAATTTAACGAACCTTTACTGGTGATTTATTTTATTTAGAAAAACTTCAACCGCGTCTCTTGCATCGGCCAGGCTGAGCAACGGAATTTCACAAAACCGGTAAAAACTGCGCGAAAATTCGGAGAATGCTTAACCTGAACTTTCGGAAATTTATGGAAAAATGCTCAGAAAAATTTGGACCAAAATATTGATTTTTTCTGAAAATATTGATTTTTTCTAATACATTGTCATTTTTCTGCTTTACCGGTAAAGGTTCGTTAAATTTATCGGAAAATTTACTAAAGCGTTTTACCGGTAAAGCACTCGACAAAAGACAAAACATGAGCTCGGCGAATTTGACCAAATTTAAATACCGGCAAAAAATTATTTTAAAAAAATGCGAAACGAGAGGAAAACGCGTGAAGAGAGTTAAAAAATGACAAAACGAAAATAAACATTTAATGTGCGTGTGTTCTGGTGTCACTAGTGCGTACACCGTGACGCACAATTGCACTCAAAGTTTTGAACCGTCCTAGTTTTGAAGTGGCAGGTTTTGAATCGTCCCAGTTTTGAAGTGTCCCAGTTTTGAAACGTCCCTGTTTTGAAACGTCTTGTTTTGAAACGTCCCAGAACCCGAAAAAGAGCTGACAGACTATTTTGCCTAGCGGTCGAAAGAGTTTTGGCAGAAAAGCTTCAAGTGAAAAATTCCAAGTTTCAGACACGTTGACGGACAGTCATTGATAATAATGGTGAATAAATTCAACCTCTTTTTTTTGTATTATCCGTAAATTATTCTTGACAATGTATAGAAACTTTCCCTAATAGTTCTCTTGAGAAAAACAAAAGAGACTTCAACGCCTTTGTAGGATGCTCTTCAGACGATCTTTCATTTGTTGGCGGACACGGAACAGGTCAAAGAAGCGAAAACAAAGATCGGCTGGTGAACTTTGCGTTCACCAGCAGAGCGACAATACTCAACACGATCTACCCCAAACGACCCAACCGAACGTAACATGGATCAGTCCGGACGGCAAAACGAAGACAGTAGACTGCGAAGTATACTGCAATTTTAACGTAAAAATCTGATGTAACCGGCAAGAAAATTGAATCGATAAAATTTTATCCTGTCATTTAAATGTTATGTGTGAAGTCCGACTTGCATCCACTCGGTTGTCTTGATTTTTAGGCTTAAAATGTGGGGTACGAACTTTCAAAGTGTTTGCACTTTTCCCAATCCATGAAGCGTCGATGAAATAGTTGTGAGGGTAGTATTGAATGTCTTCGATAGTTGTCTGGTAGTTTGGTAGGGTGCCGCTTCAATTTCGTGCAACAAGGCATCAAAATCTAACTTCAATGGGCGACCATATTTACACGAAAAGTTTCAATTTTCGAATCGTTCGAACCAATGTCTCATGGTCGTAAAAAGTGTGTTTTCAATCGACTTGCGTGAAAACGCAAGTCTGCATTCACCGTTCTGTCTGCGTCTCTTCAAATATCATTGTGTTCGCGTGGTCGGGAACAAACAAGTGGGCGGAGTTTCGCGTTCTCATGTCGCAAGTCGATTGAAAACACAATACCTTGGTCGTCGCTCAATTTCATTTTTCTTTAATCCAGATAGACATTTGTTTTTTTATGATAAGGGTAGTTTGATCATAAAATCCTACGACCAGTACTTGAACATTCATTTGTCCCGCTTCCTTTTGCAGAAATTTAGGTATACGGTATAACTTGTTCGCTTTATATATTTTTTCCTTTGCACTCTTTATTTTTTGTTCACGTGTTTGCGTTCAGTTCGTGGGAAGTTGTGCATAGACAAAACAAAAAATTCTACGGCTAGCCCACAAGTTTAGAATGGTAGCCAAAATGGATCTACAGTAAACTAATCGGGAGCAATCTGTAAAATTGATTAACAGTGATGTTTATCTGATACTATGTTCCTCTTTATGGCTCTGTAAGCGTCTAGCTTTGATATCTAGATGTTGAATTTACATAATCTGAGAATTACATTGAAGCCTGTACTAGAACGGCATACGTTCTATTTTTCGAAAGATATTTTGAAATACCGTTATAATACAGGTTCCGTTCTATTCTAATTTTTTTTAATGCAATAAAATTTGCAACAAAGTGAAAAACTATATTAGAACGGCATGCCCTTGTATTGTTCTGGAAGTTGTTGGAATGCCGTTGTTATACAAATTTTTCGGTATCGATTGTTTTTTCCTTGTTAGCCTGTGGGAAATTGATTAATTTAGAAGTTCTTTCCGCACCGGCAAATTCTGACGAGAGCCATCTAGTTTTCATGTATTCACCGTCAAAAAAATTCCTTTTATGTATTTATTTACTTGTTGCCATTGCCAAGCGAGCAAAGAGGAAGTCAAATGCTACACAATGGATCACATTAGAGCTCAAGAGAGAATGCGAAGAAAATCTGAAATTTCTTTCATTAGATTGATCTCTAGAGGAGTCCTTGTTCTTTGCTCTCTTTTGCTCGTTTCTTGGCCACTTTTCATTGTAAAATAAACATTTTTTGTTGCATTTTAATCCTGACTATTGTGAAAACAAAAAAATTGCAACGCGGTGTTTGCGTACTTTTGAAATTCAAACGACAATGAGAGAAATAGCATGGGAAATGAAGAGAGACGTCCCCCTTTTCGTTTGAATTTTAAAAGTACGCAAACACCGCGTTGCAACTTTTTTGTTTTCACAATACATTCTCACATTCGCCGGGACAACGGTGAAAAAATCTTAAGAATCTTGAGCGGCTTAACCGATTCCCACCAAACTTCTGCCGCCTCATACGACTTGGATTTGAAAATGTTTCGCCAAGTTTGGTGCAAATCAGGCTAGTATGAGCTGAGAAAACGCCGGTGACACAAAATCTCACACGGATACTGGCAAAAATCCACACTTAACAATAGTAAAAATAATTTCTTGCGAGAAAAAAAGAAAACAGGTGGACGGTCTTATTTTATTATTTTGGTTATCTTATCAGAAATCAAAAAAAAAATCAGGTAGGAAAACATTTAGAGGGGAGTTGACTAGAGAGAGGAACGGGGGAGAAGTGTTTTCAGAATTTTATCATTATTATGTTGGTAAATATGTGGGATCAAAGTGGAAGATTGAATGAAAAATGTACAAGCATTTTCCAAGGGTTCTAGACGGAATGGAAAAAGTCATGATTAAGAGAAGAGAAGGGAAGGGAAGGGACATGATTGGAGAGATCGATGAGGTGTCGTATAAGTTAGAAGGTAAAAAAACATAAATGATTGGAAAAAAAACGATAAAAAAAGAAAAGAGAACAAGAATGAATCAAAATTTATACACGATACGAACGAGCATTGGTTGGCATCGCGTCCTCGTCGTCCCACTCGAGAGCTCCGGCCACACGTGGGTTGGCTTCGATGTGCGGAAGAACCTCCGGATGGTCCTCTTCGTCTTCCGTCACCTCATCATCCTCGTCACGATAGGAGCACTCGCTGCAACTAATCAACATTTGTTTAAAATAGAAAGGGCTAGGCGGGTTTTGCTGAACCGGTTTGCACCAAACTTCGGCCAACTAATGTCCCAATGTTTAGCCAAGTTTGATGCAAATCGGTTCAGTAGGAGCTGTTCACTCAGAATCTCACATGGATACAGACATAAACATTTGCCTACCTTTCCGCATCACTCTCTTCCTCCTCTTCTTCCTCATCGCTAAACTCCTCGGCAATTCCGCCGTTCTTCTCAACGTCATCCAGCGGGTTCACAGTGATGTTCATGCCACTGTCGTCCCAGTGCATGCCTCCGTCGCTCTGAAAATTTGATTTTCGTTTGGTCATCCTTTTATCCAGTTAGACATTCCGGCGCTGGGCACCAAAGATAGAATCGTGTACGAAAGGGTGCCATTTTTAGCTAAACAGATACATGCGATGACTTTATAATATGTGCTGTTGATCAAAATTCAGTTTTGATGCTCCGATGTTCCGCAAGTGGCTGCGAGACCTGCGGAAGTCTTCACCCTTTTTTTCTGTAGGTCTCGCAGCGACGCGGTGCAAAATCCAGCGTCGTAGCTGGATTTTGCTCATGAACACATAAAACTATCGCTTCAATTTTTTACTTACTACAGTAAGATTACACGCGGAAAATCATGGGCTGCATGGGTTGAATAAGAGAAATGCTCCCATTTTCGTTTGAATTTCAAAAGTACGCAAACACCGTGTCGCAACTTTTTTTGTTTTCACAATAGATTTTTCAACGAAAAAAACACAATTGAAAATCTGAGTGAATGTGGTTTTTCGTGACCAGTTGATTCTTTTCTGAAGGCATGTGATGTTTGCAGATTTTTCACGTGAAATCATACTGTAAGCGGCTTGGAAATTTAGACGATAATAGTTAGCGCATGCCGGCAAGCCAGGAGGAAAGATGGAGCACGAAAATAGTTGTTACTAGAAGGGTACTGATTAGAACATATCAGTTTTCACTTTGATATCCATTCAAACAGTTTTCAAAAAGTGCATAGACAACAACAACAAACAAAGATTACAAAGTCGATCCGTTCTTCAAGTACCGAAGGTACTGCGGATCACGGTTTTCTGCGTACGCGGACGACTGGTGTACCGTTCAGAGCCAGACATTATTTAAGTCAATTCATGGCTAGGGAAATGACCGAGCAATCTTCGTAGATTTCTCTACTACCCAATTTGAGGATGGGTGAACCCGGGGGGTGAGGGCAGGAATCGAACCTGTGACCTCTGGAACGGCGGCGGTCACCACTACCGGCTGCGCTATCCACCCGCCCAGAGGTTCATTATATGAGGACACGCGATTGATCTATTGTAGCTTTCTGACGCAAGCAGCTGACAAGCAGCAATTCAAAATCATATCTCAATCAACAAAACACTGACATTTTTGTTAATTAACCTAACCCGCTTCACCTGTTGATAAAAAAGCGCTAATTCATTTCATATTTTTGCCCAACCACAAATTCTCACCTGTCTCTTCTGTCTTCGCCGTCGCGGCATCGGCGTGTCGCGCATTTTGAGCACTCCAATGACGAGCAGCACCAACAGGAAACCGACACAAACAACGACTACGACCGCCACGGCGCCACCTGAAATAATTTCTGTTTTTCTGAAGACTCTGTGAACTGAAAATAAATACCAGCGATGGCTCCCTGTCCGACGTCGTATCCGTGATGCGAGAGGAGTGCTTTTGGCCGTGGCAGGTCCATTTCCAGAATGTTCTGAAAGATAAAATGTGTAATTTTAAAAAAAGTAGATGGCATTTATGAACATGAACCTTGATCTTAACCTCATCTAGAGAGTACATGGAATGCCAAAAGGCCATTCCGAGCAGGAGCAAAAGCAGGAGCAGGGGTAGAGAACAAAAAAATTGGAGAAAAAGAAGCAGTCGCTGACGAGAATTGAAACGACGAAATGGGAGAAGAGAGGCGAAGAAAGGAGAAGAGGTGCGGAGGAATGGTTTGATTAAATCAGATTCGGATGGATGGATGGATGGACGGACGTATGGATGGACGAAAAGAAGTAGGCGAAGACGTAGAGATGTTTTTGTGGTCGAAGACGTTCTTTTCTTCTTCTTCTTTTTCTGTTTTGTCTTGCCGCTCTTCAACGCCTCGGTATCTCATTACGCACAAAAAAATTAGCTGGTATTCCCCCAGAAGACGTGGCAACAAAAAAAGACGCAAGGAAATCTGATGCTGATGAGAGCAGAGGAAAGGAAAAGGATAGGAGAGGAGACGGCCAATTTGTGTGTGTGTGTGTGTGTGTGTGTGTGTGTGTCAGACGAGGATCATATTTCGATGAGAAGCCGTGCGTAAGTCTACGAATAAAAAAATCCAGAAAGATGAGTGCCGCAAAAAGAAAGATCAAAAACTGCTGGTCAGCCAGGCATACATACAAGATTATTTTCGCTCCGAGTTTTTGGACCACACAATGCATACATACATAAATTCTCGATCCTTTACATATCTATATAGTTTGTCAAACTCACCACAAACATTCTGGACGGCCAGCGAGCCAAGGGGTTTCAGAATTCTTCTGCCAGAATTAAAAGGCTCCTTGAGCACACACGGCAGGCAGGGGAAAAATAAAAGGATTGAATGGAGGGGAGAAGTTTGCCGAGCAGCGCCCCGCTCCTTCTGGAACTATGTGGGGGCACTCGAAGAGGCAGAGAAACACAGGATGTCGCTTCTAGCGCCCCTTATTTTCTCTTCTAACGCCACTGCCACTTTTGGGGCGAGCCAGAGTGTGCACACTCTTCTAGAGAGACGGTGCTGCGTCTCCATATTAGAGAACACAGATTCATGTGTTTTTGCCAAAAGGGGGAAGAAAGTTTGTCGCAAAATATATTTTTTCTCTAGACACAAGGAAGAAAGGCACTTTGGTCCCAGTTGAGGGACTGAGCTTGATGACAATCTTTTCAGGAGTGGAAATTAAGTGGTTTGCACTTTTTTGAGAATTCTTTCAAAGGGAATCATTTACCCTTGTTGTAAATTGCTGAAATAGAAAGTTAGTAGAAGAAAACTAACATGATTATCGCTTGTTGAGCAAATCACAGCTAATTTTTTGACGCCTAGCTGTGTATGTGACTAAGAGCTGTTTAAAACTGTTATTACTGCGTTGCGAGGAACAGTCAGAACGTGGCGAAAAAACGTCGCAGCGACCGTGTGTCGATATAATATGCGCTTTATTGTTTTGATTTACAAATTAAAAATTTTCAGTAAGCTTTTCTTGTACTCAAGGGAAACAATCGGGGTTTGTTTTAGTTGGACGTGTTTTTCAGTCACATGATACTCAGAACTTGAAATGTGAGAGTAGTAGAAGAGAGTTGGCATCGAAAACGGCTAATAGCCATAACAAGGTGCTCTCGCGAAAATGAAGAAATCTTGGCGGTGTGCATTTTTGACACAGAGCTCGTGTAAGCGACGAGACGCGGACGAGAAACAGCGTTGGCAAGCAAAGCAACCGCAGCGCTCGTGCTTTTTTGTTTTGAAAATGCATTTGAAAAAGGCAGTTGCCATCACCTCGTAAATCAGAAACACCTACTAGCCATCGAACTCGGGAAGCATGCCAAACAGATTGTGGCAATTAGCCAAAATTTTTCTGAAATTTCTCGCGACGCCGTAGCGCCGCGTGGGTCTCGCAGCGACCGAAGAGAAAAACCATGAGGAGACACGGAGAAAAATACAGTTTTATTGTGTTTTTGAGCGACGTTCGCGACTGAATGAGTAATAGCTGTCTGGGACCAAGAGCCATAAAGATCTACGATCAAACAATTATTGCTCGCGAGTTAATCACCAGAGGCTACATAATTTAGAGAATCAGCAACCACGCGAACTTGCACTTGTCCTCTTTATATAACGAAGGAAATAAGGTTATGAATTTTGGATGAGGTGAGAAAGTAAGAAAGTAAGAAAGCAGAACATAAGTAAGCAGTCACGTTCAGTTCCCTGTGCTCCCTAGGGAAGACGATTTGACAAGTGCCCTCGAACTTTTTATTCAAATGAATGAAGCAACTATGCATGATATGTGCATGAAATTGACATGTGCTTACATACATAGACAATATGCTGACGAGTGAAAAAAGAAAAAAGAAGATTCTTCGACGAAACGAGTTTTGATTTCGAGCACAAGATAAAAAAGCAATTGCTCCTTTCGCGAGCTTCTGTTTTTTCTTTTTTTCTATTTTTTTGCGCCCCTCAATTTTCGAGGCGGTTTAATGGAAAAATAAACGAATTGTGTACCGAACCGGCCACTGGAACAGAGGACACAAAAACAAAAACGGACGCACTGCGTGTTCGGGACAGCGGTTTCGTAAAACTTCTTTGAAAGCGATTTTTCGCGGGCTATCTCTCCGGTCTCTGCATCGTGGCAGAATACCTCTGTGGAGACGCAGATAATACAATAGGGCGCGTTGGGACGAACGGTTCCAAAGATGAAGAATAAGAAAAAGAAAAAAAACCGTGGATGATATCTTCGACGATGAAAAAAAAAACGAGGAAAAAAAAGAAAAAGAAGAAAAAGTCTCATTTATAATTCATCGATGAGAAGGGATAGAAGTAGAGAGATCTTCTCCTCTTGAGCAGAAGCCGTCGATTCAATTCGCAAAAAAAAAACGATGAAAAGAGTGAGGAGATGAGAATAAAAGTTAATGGAAAAAGAAAAAATATATATTCCATAAAGTTTCAATTTTCCGTCAACTATGAACAACTGAGCACACCCTTTTGACTCGCGGTACTTGTGAGCACCGCCAAACAAACCGAACACAACAAAAAATTGTCTTTTTTCTTCCGTTTGTCTCAAAAATACTGAAGAATGCATTATAATTACAAACAACTGGAGTGGCCGTCTTCTAAAGATGGATGAAATGGGCGGTGCCATTCTTTTTCTTCTCTTTTTGACCTGGTTGCGTTTTGCCTGCGGGCAACGCGAAGCGTTGTCCGTGATGAAAGATGCCGTTGGTTTTTAATTGAATTTTTGTGCGCACCGCGCCTCGACGTGAGCTAACTAAGCTGTGCTCAGCTGCTCTCTTTCTAGCGTGGAAAAAACAATTTTCTAGAGAAAATGTAGTGTACATAATATAGGTAAGGGCAAAAAATAAGCTGGAGCAATGCAGATGTTGGCAGCTGTGCTGTAAAATATGAGAAAAGGAAAAAGCCAGAGAGAAAAAGAGTGCTCTGCTCTGCTCATGCTCATAACTTTTAGCCCCGCCCGCCCCTCGCTCTCCCTCATCGACAAACCTGAAGACGTGAGCTTCCAAGCTGGTCAAACGCGGGCTCAAAATGACGCTCGATGAGTTCCAGACTGTCCAGGGCAGTTTCCCCGGAGTTGAACGTGAATTGAATTGGCTGCGCTACAGGTGTCTCTGTTGTGCTCGTTGTTGTGCTCGTCACACCATCGATGGTCATCTGAAAAACACGAGTATGTGGGGGCGAATGATGATGCCAATTAAAAAGCGTTTCCCGTTATTTTTTTCCTGCGAGAAAAAAAAAGTTAGAGAAGGAAGGGATCGATATAGAATATTAATGAGATGCTTGTCACGGAAGCGAAAAGTGCAAGAATAATCAGTGAATTTCCGCGAGATAATGAGCTTGGAATATCTGAGATTCCGGAGGGAAAGAGTGCACAATGGTATACTGTAGTTTAGAGTAAAAAATATAATTTGAGGTAATATTTTGGAAAATTGGTTTTGTTTTATTTTTACTTTGTTGAGTTGAATTGCTTCATCATCGAAACAGGAAATACCGCCCACATTTTTTACGTGAATATTGAACGCTCATTTTACAATTTTGAGTGAAAAAAGTGGGCGGAGTTTCATATTGTACTCTATTGACAACACAATATTTTGGTAGCAAACATTTGAAGGTGCATACATATTCAGTAAGAAGTAGCGAAAAAAAAAGCAGAGTCTTCTTGTGATGTCTGCGTCCCTTAAAACTTTTGCGCAGGAGCATATATGTAGTATTCATCCGGCAAGAAGATTGAAAGGATAAAAAATACATAGTATCGACGATACTGTATCGTTTCATTTTTCTCGCCGGTTACTGTAAGTAGTGGTGCAAAAACTCTAAAACCCCAAAAATTGAGAAGATTCGGAGGTATTAATTGTCGAAAAATAATCCCGCGATCTACAATAACCCGAAAAACAGGGTTTACAAGGTGATTTGGGCGACAGATTTGGGCTACGGTAGGTCGCTGCTTTTTTTTCGGCAATGAAAAAATAACAAAACAGCTTGCAGGGAAAACATTTTTGAGCCAAAAACCAAGCCCATCCCCACCCCCTACCAAGAAATGTTTAATTTTTGGAAGAATAATAGTTGCAAAAATGCAAAAGAATCGAAAAAACTATGTCATGAACTTCCAAAGTCTCAAGTTTTCTCCAAAAACAAGTCGCCCCGAAAAATATCATGGCTCTCCTGGGAGTAAAACAGCAGAGCAATTATCTAAAGAGCCAGTCTCGAGAAAAAATGCGCTAGTTCCGGTCGCGTGACGCCCTCCGGATTATAATCTTCGCAGCACACACACATACACTCACAAATACTTTTTCTTTTCAGATTACATATGTTTTGTTTATCGAGCCTCACGGCGCCTGGCAGTACCAAGCAACCGTGAAACATCGGAAGCAACTAAATGAGGGCAATCGATGCTGTCACTCACTTCGCTGTGGGCTCCACCCCTTCCCAAAAAAATATAGGCAATTTTGAAAACAGACGGGGCTCCATGCGTTGAAGAAAATGAGCAGAAGAAAAATGAAAAGGACAAAAAGGAAAAGAAAAGAATGAGAGCCAGTCATTATAGGCTCTTTTGCGTCCGCAATGAGAAGGCGACATAAATGGATTTTGTGAGAGAAAAGAGAATGAGTAATGAGTGTGAAAGGGAGAGATTGATGGCTCTTTGACTCGCTAAGAAGCCACTAGCCACATATTTTCGCACGCTGGGAAATCGCTTCTAATTAGACTTGAAAACAAGAAACAAGATTAGGCAGTTGACTCACCGTAACAAACAACTGATTGCTGAGCACTCTGCCCTTCAACATGGCACACTGCACAGTGTATGTCCGTTTCGCGTACGATTCTGGTCGAGTGTTGAAGTAATGAACCTTGGAGAGCACTTCCTTATACCCTTGAGCACTTTCCTCTCCGCGCAAGAGAATGCCCTGAAGAGTCCCGATTGATTCAGAATGAAATGAGCATCGTTTCACTTACGTCTTTGTCGTGCTCAAACTCAATGTTCAACGCGGCGATCAGTGAGGCTGGTGACGAAAAGTACTCGACATCCATGTCACGTGCAGGTTGCAGGTGCATTTTGCAATAGTCTATTTTATGGGATTGAGTTACGTCCTCGAGTTCACCGTCTGAAAAAGAAACAAAAATAACTTCCTGGCTAGTACAGCCTACCCGCATTGTTTTGGCTGACAGTGATTGTGAGATCTGGGACCATAGCCTGTCCAACTTTGACCATATGTTGATTGCTCTTAAGCTGCGATGAGGCGGAAATCGAGAGCGTTGGCTCAGAGATCTGTTGCACAAAAACGTATCCCTTGCTCACTGGCAGCCTTATCTTCTTCTCCTCTTGCTTGCAAGTCACTTCCGTCTCAACGTGGAACGTGCGATGTCCCGGAGCTGGCTTCTCTTGAGTGTTCACATATGCTACCCTCTTAAGCATCTGACCCATTTGTTTTGCAGTTTCTGCCTTCAATGTCAGTGTAGTTTGATCTGGGGAGAAAGTCGCAGTTTGTCCCTCGAGAAGCTCATCTACACCGGTGAACTGTAGCTGTTCAGGGCAAGTATGCGCGCACTTGATAGCCCGCTCACTCTCCACGGCTCCACGGAGCAGGTACAAAGCGGAGAGTTGTCCTCTGAAGAACTGAGAAAGTTTCTGTTGACGACCGTGCCAGCACGCTCCCACGACAAGTTTTGTCTTGGAGGCTTTGGTTTTGTGAAGCGGCCAATCATCAAGGATCTCGGGGTTGCGTTCATCCGCATTAAAGCTTTTTCCGTCGACAACGACGTTGACATCGTCAATTCCGTTGAAGAGAAGGGAATACGAGTGCCACTCGTTGTCACAGACTTCTGGTAGCGACCAGCGCCATTCGGCTGCTCGGAAATCAGCGGTAGCTCCAGCCTCCCGGCGGAGGACAACCTCGAGTTTGCAGTGGCGGATGTAGACCGAGAAATGATGACGGTTCATGTCTAAAGTTTATGAATAAGATTAGATGGTAATTGAAATGAATTGATTATGTAGCTAAAAATAGAAACTCACTGAAATCATCAGATTCACAAAGAATATTCTGCTTGTTGCTTTGCTCGTCCTTGGTTCCTGCAGCGTGCTTCATGGAGAAGGAAAGGGTGAAATGATCCGGAATGAGTCCCTGATGAATGTTATCAGTGACAGTAAGCCCCCTGGCACCATCAAACTCAATTCCCTGATCGGCGAGGATTTGATTCTCAGCCGAGCTGGTCAGATCATCTTCGTTAAGCAGTTTGACAGTAGCGGTGGAAAGTCCGCACGATTGAATGGTCTGATTGTCGTAGACAGTATCTCTGGCGCATCCCTGAGTGACGTGTCCCGCGCGGAGCTCAATAACAGACTGCACACTCGTCGGCTCGCAAACCGATTCCTTCTCACAAAACTCCAGGGAGACATCAGGAAGTAAAAGTTTGGATCCAACTCCCGGCGCATAGTTAACTCTATCGTTCATTGCAGTGATTCCCTGAACGCACTTCTCATCCACGTGAACAGTAACAAGAGCACTCTTGCTCTTTCTCATCGCACAATCGATGGCGACAACAGTGAGAATGTAAGACTTGGACTGGGTGTAGTTGAGTGGTTGTGTGGTTCGGAGAACTCCTTGATTGCTGATGGCAAACGGAAGTTCTTTGAGACCATTGGTGATCTCATACTCGCAAATTTCTCCATTTGGATGTCCACAATCTTTGTCGGAAGCTTTGAGCACACCGACCTCTTCAATCACTTTACCCTCTTCCACGTGGAATGTGTACCAGGGGTTTTCAATTTCCGGAGCGTGATTGTTGGTGTCTTTGACGCGAATCTTGAGAGAGACCATCTCGCTTTTTACTTTGTCATTGTCGCACTTCACGGCTTGGACTTGGAGATTGTATTCTGGCTTCTTGCAGTCTAGCGTGGCCGCGTCCTGAAGGAATTAATGTTGAGGGTTTGAGGGTTTGTTTTCTGTATATTCGGTGGCTCAGTCTATTTATGTTTTTTGGCGGTGTGATTTATGTTCTAGTGGGGCTATTTATTATGAGCATACATTCTGATTTTTTGCTCTTATTTATGTAGAAAATTGCATTTTATTGCGTTTTTAATCTTTCTATATTATCTAAATATGTATGAAGTCTCGCCCACTTGTGGAATAGAACTGTTACGATGTTTCGAGCTGTTCTGCGTCAGAAAAGCTCCATTTAAGGCAGTTTTTATTTGGTACAGTTCCTATATTCTAGGTCGCAGATATAAAGAGGAGCTTTCGAGGTTACGGTTGACAAAGTGTGCCTAAGTAGAAAAGTCCTAAAACCCCACTGCCATCAAAAATTGTATTTTGAGCGGCTCAGACTCTTAAAGATTAACAATCAGATGAACAAAATTCTTGGTATTCAAAATTTCGCATAAACTAGAATTAGAGGGGCTTCTCGAAAATTCTAAGAACAGACACAATTAGCGATTGTTTTTTTGTTATCAAATTTTTTTATCCATCCAAAGCTCGTTTTTGTGCTCACCTTAACTCGAAGTACAGCGGCTCCAGTGTACTTGTCCACCACCTGAATGTCGAATGGCACTGGCTCATTGTTTTGCGAGCTGAGCAGGTAGTTACACACCGGTCCTGTAGTGAAATTTTCTTTTACAATATGCTTTGTTTTTCCATTTCTCCATCCACCCCCATTTGATTCTCGTTTACAATTCATGTGCTCTTTTTTTTCTTCTTTTTTCTCGCGTGCTGTCATGTCACAAGTTAATCCTCAAGATACACGCACACACTCACGTCAATCCCCACTCGCTCCCGTGTCGTGTTCAATCGTAATCCTTTAAGAGAACTAGAAAGAAATGGAGAAAAACGAGGAAACAATTAATGAGAAGCAGTTTTTCTTGCTCTCTCTTTTTTTGTGCAAATTAGGTGGGTGAGGTGTCGAGAGTGAAGGGAAAGAGGGAGAAGCTTTGAATGTAAATAAATGTAAATGCCACGAAGAAGAATAAATAATGAGGCTGATTATTTCTAGGATTTTTCCCACTAATTGGACTCTTTGTTTATCTATGTATGCATGAAATTCAGCCCTCAGGTCTCACCAGTTTCCGAAAGGATCGCAAAGTCGGGCACCGTTGAGATTATATTCTCATCCTCCCTCACAACCGCCACAAGCTCTTCGGCTCCTTGTAGGTTGATTATTGGTGCTGAAATCAAACAAAAAATTGGTGTGAACCGCGACGCAACCGCGGCGCATCTACCTCTTGCCGCATGATGATGTTTGGCGAGCGAGACGCCTAGAAGGGCGCCGACGAGAAGAAGGAAGTACGCGTGTCGCATATGAGACGTTGAGAATTTTAAAAAACAGCTCTCGTTGTCTGAAAATATTGAAAATAATAGTAAGAGTAAGAAAACAAGCGCCCATGAGAAACTTTAAAAAAAAGGTTGAAAGAAAAGAGGCACAACGAGGTGGGTGCCAAACATTGGTTGGCTGTCTCAAAATGAAGAAATGTGGAGAAAAGATGGGAGAATTTTTCAATTAGGTGTCAAGAAAAGGTTTGTTTTTGTGCTCGCTGGTGCTCCATCTGCGACAATAAATAAATGACGATACGGAATTCGCGGGCACGAAAATTCAAAGGCCTGGGGTTTAGTGAAATTTTAAATTTGCTGGCGTGCGTGCGTGCGTGCTTGCTCAATAAGCGAAGAAGCTGGAAGGGAAGGGAAGGGAGGGGAGGAAAAGGGAGAAGAAAAATAACAGATTATGAATATGAAGATTAGACTTGGCTCTAAAATTTCTGTCCCTGCAGAAAGAGAGCTCTCTCTCTTTCTCTTTCTCGCTGAGCCGATTATCAGAAAAAGAGCACAGCGTCCGGTTGCCATGGTGCCATGAGCCGGGCTCGAGCCGCGCTTGCTCACAATGGCGCAAACGCGAAATCTGAGAAGACGAAGATGAGAGGAGAGGTTGTTTTTCTTCTTCTCTCCTCATGCGTGACATAGGGGAGCGCTTGAATTCAAAATTAGGTGGCAGTGGGGGCTCAGGAGAAGACGAAGTAGAAGAAGTAGAAGAAGAAGGAACATGAGAAAAGTTAAAGGGGCGGAGAATAGTAGAGGAGGAGCAAGGCGCCAAAGTGAGAGAAGGAGAAGGTGTGCTGCTTGCTTGATGGCGTGCTCAAAAAACGAGTGAGTGGGGCGGCAGGAAATAAGTTAATGGAGAAAGAAAAAAAGAGTAGATCAATTCTGAGAAATGCGCGTGTTTTCTGGAAAAATCTTGGGGTTGAGCTAGGTGTGAGATAGAGCTGTCAGTCGTCCACGCGCTGCGGTTGCGTCGCGTGACAACGGTACCTCTCCGTCTGCGTCTCATCGGTTACAATTAGACGCTCTCTGCCTGAAAAATTCATTTCGAAAAATGAATTTTCGCATAAACTCGCGAAGACAGTGCAAGTCGCTCTGATCCTCGACCGCGGCCATGTGGTCTCACAGCGATAGAAGAAAGAGAACATAGAAGGAGAGGAGATGCAGAGAAAAATCAGTTTCTTCAAGTACTTGAGCGCTAATATAGGAATGACGCAAAATATACGCATAGAAAAAGCCCATTTTTTGCTGGGAAAACTGAGATTATCCAGTCTGGAAAAGGTTGATTCAAAAGTTCATATAAAGCTATACTTTTCCAATAAAAAAACCTGGGAACTGGTGACGCTAGATAGATATATTGTAGCTTGTCAATAAGTTTTGTTGAGGCCTAGAAAGTGCATACCAAGCCAAACTCTTCCACCAGTAATTTCAGCACGAAAGGACACAGCTAAAGTGAGTGCTACCGTAACCTAATGCAAAAAATTTAACGATACAGTCAACACCTCCTCTGTCGCCATTTGTGCTATCAAATTCGCCGTGGAGCGCGTTTGCATTATAATTCCATTTTGAATATAAAAATCTTTGTTTTTTTTTTCAATATTTCACTCGACAATTTATTTTTCAGGCATCACGCTCCAGTTTCCGATTATTAACGTTGAAAACTTCATTTTAATCCAAAAACAAGGAATTTTTGTCGAAAAATTGACGAGCCCCCAAACGCGCTCCACTGCGAATTCGCTAGCGTATCAGACGACGGGCGTGGGTTGTTTTTAAAATGTTTGCTCACCTGCTCGTTAAATTTTTTTGAATCAGGTTATGGTCACACTTATTTCAGCTGTGTCAAATCGTGATTTGTTTACTTGTGTAAAAGTTCTAGGCCACGGAAAGCAGCAGCTTAAACGAGAGTAATATCCTGCATGGCGTTTCAAATCTTTGGTGCGGTGGATGATATGGATGAATTTTTAAAAACCACAAAAAAATTTGGGCGGAGCCTTAAACTTGCAAACAAACACCTAGAACCGGAAAAAATAAAACAAATAAATACTATTGCTCATTCATAATTAACAACCTCTCATGCGCATATCAAATATGCACATACACCTGATCACATAAAAAAATATGCTACCTTTTCTAGAAACGCAACGTGAAAAAAAACTGCCTGCTAGCTAGCATATTTTTTTGCTATACCACCGCATTACATTATCGGATTATGAGTGGTTGGTCAGGGCGACAAGAGGAAAAGTTCATGAAAGGTGTCACAAACAGATGATGATCGTCCTGATACGACTGGTTTTCAACATCAAGATGAATAAGCATAAGGGGCAAAAAGAACATCATCACAAAAGGCAGGGGATATATAAACAGAGAGATAGACGTGAGGAGTTGACGTGACGTGATGTGATGTGATGCGATGCGATGTGATTTGCGCCCGAAAGCGAAGAAGTCGAGAGCGGGCCGGGAACGCGTCGGGAGGAGAAGGAAATGGAGGCATGTGCGCTCTATTGTGACACGGAAGTGATGGGTGGGAGGGAGGGGGAGAGGAGTGAGCGAAAACAAAAAACAATGAATGGCAGTGACCAACCGGTAGGTAGGTAGGTGGGTAGATAAAAAAGAAGAAACTAGTTCAGAGCTACTACTCTGCTAGATGAGCTGAGCTCGCTCTCTATGTCATACTGAGTCATTTTCATTTGAGATTAAATTCTATGTCACAAGGAGTTAATCTTCGGAAAACAAACACATTTAGGGAATGATTTAGGAACGCGACAGAATTTTTGAGTCTACTCTAATCTACAACGAACACAATGTCCTACTCAATAAATTAATAACATGTCAAAACAAGGAAAACGTTGACTTGAGAGCAAAATCATAGTGAAAATAAAAAGTTCAACACCACTTACAATTAAGATCGACAGTTCTTGGAAATCCATCCAAATACGAGAAAGAAAAACAACACATGACTATCGGATTACAATTGCCATGGTGATGTGGCCAGAATCATGTACATGATAATGACTTTAGAGCAGTCACAAATGTCACCATTTTACGCGGACTCTGCCATATGGCGAATACTTTCGCGAACACTTTTCTGGGCAACAACTCGCGTGAAAACATTTAGTTAGGGTCCCCGTTTGTAATCGTGTGGGAAACAACGCGCACACGCCACGCTCACAAATTATCGCTTTTCCTCGAGGCGACAAATTAGAGGCTTTACGTGTCGTCTGATGTTGACATTCGTCGCTGTGCTGCCTGCCTTCTCGTGAATAATTGTCGACGTCGGTTGTTGGGACGGAGGAGGATATAAAAAGAGAGGAAAAAATGTAGGAAACGTTGGAAAAAAAACGAAACAAAAGAAAGACAAGCCAATGAAGAATGATGCTTCCAAGGTGACAAGAGCATTGTATCGTTTTGATGAAGTTGAGCACTATTATGAGAGCAAAATTCACGAGCAAAATTCAGCTACGAAGGTCAAGCTTTTGCAAGGCCGCGCCGCGCCGCTCCGCGCCACGGTTGCGTCACGTGGCAACGATGTTTATTATCTGCATCTTGTCTCGCCTCGTCGCTTCGTTGGCGCACTGCCAAGATTTCAAAAAAGTTAATTTGCCGCAGTGCAATCGCGCCCTTTCGCTCTCCCTCATTATCAATTTCCAGTCGATTCGCCTGCCTAGACCATTGACCATCTATTTCTCTAGCACACTCCACGTTCTCCACACTCTCTCGCTCCCCTCTGCCTATTCGCCGCGCCCCCGTCTCGTCTCGTTCAGACACTTTTCGCTGCTTGAATCTGATTTTTTTCCTTTTTTTTTTTGAAATAGAAGTTTAATTATTATCATTATTCGAAGAATGCCACCTAAAAGAGGAGTGCGAAAAAGTGAGTTTTATCTAATGATTTTTGGCTGGAAAATTGAAATAAAAAATAGACAATTTAGACGCTACAACTACTGAAAACATCCCAAGCGCGTCACTACCTTCCACGTCATCGGCTTCTGCTTCTGCTTCTTCTACTGCCTCTGATTCTAATTCTGCGTCCAGAAAGAAGCCCGCTCAACGAGTACGTAAATTTGTAAAAAATTAGACAAAAAAAAACATTTTTTGCAGCGCTCCGAAATCGAGATCTTGGTCGCCGATCAAAACTTGGCACCGCTGGACAGAAAGATCAAACGAGTGGCGGCAAAAGAGCCGAAGGACTATGCGGATGTGAAGGCGAGAGTTAAAAAAGGAGCGGTGGCGACGAAGACGTCGGCTAAGAAAGACGTGAAAAGCACAGCGTCAAAGACCAAAAGGATCAAGGAAAGTGCGAGAAAGGAGGTGAAAAAGAAGAATTAGTCAGCTAATTTGGTTTTGATTTTCTTTTCTTTTTTTTTGCTTTTTGCTCGAGAATAAATAAATTATGTTTTGAATTTATTGAGTAGGAAGAAAAGGCAGAAAAAGATACAGTAATATCGATTTATTGATCGACGCGCCACGAGGGATACGAGACGGGAGCCGACAAATGCGCTCTATCGAAAATGTGAAAATGCTAGCAAATTAGGCCTAAAAATCACATTAAAAAACTGATTTTTATATTAATTTTAGGCCCATTTTCAGCTGCGCCACGGGGCGCGTTTTCTGACTCCCGGCTCACTTAAAAAAAACGCAACGTTCTTAGGCCGTATTCATGAACATTTACCGTACGGTAAATGGAAATGGTAAATGATATTTTTGACAGAAAATGGAAATTCTGCAATGTGCACGGGGTTCATGACACTATAAACGATCCATGAATTGTTTTAGGAATAGCGAAACTTATTATTTCCCTCACAAGGGAAGTCTTTTCACAAACCATATTGGAATTCTCTGAAACTTGGTGGGCTAAAAGAACCTATCTCTAGCTACAGCGTCAAAAAAATTTAGCTGCCCAATTTCAAAAATAAGCTCAAAAAGTTGCTCCAAAGTTCCGGCTCCCCCCTCCGTCACTTCTCTCGTTTTTATCACGACCCTCCAGAGGGGAAAAAATCAACAAAAGGGAGGCGCAGTGGTAGAGTGGGGGCAGTAGGAGAAAGGTTATGGGTTCGAACCCTCTTGTGGTAAAATTTTTTTTGTTATTTTTTATAAGTATGGAAACAGGGGTGGGACCAAAAAAAATATGTTTTTTTTTTGGGTGAGACAATTTCTTTTTGATGATGAAGGTGAGACAAAATTGTTTTATTCATTTTTTTGACAATGCGCCGTAGGCAAACTTTTTTTTTGTTTTTTTGTAGAGCCGCGGAGGCGAAAATCTTTTCGGGATTTCTTGTTTTTGTTAAATTTTTTGAAGAGAAAATATTTTTTGTTTTACGGTTCTGCTTCGGGACAGCTCTGATACGGGAACGTTCTGCCTCGGGTAGCCCCCGTCCAAAAACCTTCTTCGCCTCCGCGACAATTGTCAAATTGTCAAAAAAAGAAATCAAAAACAATTTTGTCTCACCTTCACCATCAAAAAAAAATTGTCTCACCCAAAAAAAAAACATATTTTTTTTGGTCCCACCCCTGTTTCCATACTTATAAAAAATAACAAAAAAAATTTTACCACAAGAGGGTTCGAACCCATGACCTTTCTCCTGCTGCCCCCCACTCTACCACTGCGCCTCCCTTTTGTTGATTTTTTCCCCTCTGGAGGGTCGTGATAAAAACGAGAGAAGTGACGGAAGGGGGAGCCGGAACTTTGGAGCAACTTTTTGAGCTTATTTGTGAAATTGGGCAGCTAAATTTTTTTGACGCTGTAGCCAGAGATAGGTTCTATTAGCCCACCAAGTCTCAGAGAATTCCAATATGGTTTGTGAAAAGACTTCCCTTGTCAGAAAATCCATTTACTTTTTTATTTACCGTACGGTAAATGTTCATGAATACGGCCTCTTATTTAACATCTACTATATTTTTCAAAGAGTGCAAAATAAGGAAAAACTGGTTCTCATTTTATACAATTGTAGCAGCAATTCATCAAAAAGGTGAACGCCTATTTCACTGACTCATCAGCTCTTTCCGGATGTGCTCTTTTCTCGAAGTGACGATCAATAAAAAGTGTGAAAGGGGTCGCGTGAGGAGTAGGAAGAGGAAAAAGGCGACGTTTTGACTTCGTCTTCGTCTTCTTTTTCTTCTTCACGACGTTTTGAGCAGGCGAGCAAGCAAGCAAGCGAGCGAGAATTGCGACATGAAAGGAGCAAGAAAGGGGCGGACTTGTCTTTGTCCGCGTTTTTTAAAGACTGGGAAATAAAAGTTTGCGCACACTTTGCAAAGTTTACAAACGCTTTTATTTATTTATTTTTGCAGCAATTTTTGGAAAAACTCCTACAGTAGTCTTTAAAGGCGCACACTTGGAAATTTTCGATGAGCGGTGGAGAACCGAAATACTCAACCCAAAGAGAGATGGGAGAATCGTGTGGTCCTGTGGTGTAGTGGTTATCGGTAATCTTTCAGAAGTGCCCCCCACACCACTAGTACACCCCCACCATTAGTAGTGCCCCCCACACAGTTAATTTCAGATCCCGATTGAGTGTGGGGGGCACTTGTGTGAGGGGGGTGTTTGTGAAATGTCATCATTACAGAAGTATCCCCCCATAACTGAGAGGGGGGTCGATTCTGTAAGCATAGGTAATCTTTCAGAAGCGCCCCCACAACATTTCATTTTCGCCCCCCTCAGGAAAATTACAGAAGAAGCCCCCACCACGGATTTCATCCAAATTTGATAATTCTGCTGGGTTTTTTAGTTTAAAAGTAACTTACATGTTTCCCTGACGATAAGCTCACATTTATAGATCAATTGGTATAGATATTATATAGATATAGATGGATCTTTATAGGGCCGCACGTAAACATGAGAAGCATCGTTTTGCCACGTACGATGGTAAAATGAAAAATAAATTAGAAAAAAGGAATATGAAAATACGTGTATGTCTTGCCACGCATTTAAATGTCACGCTTATATGATATTTTTCTCTTATAAAATATTTTTACGTGAAACTTAATTTTAATCGTGAGGGGGGGCTCTTCTGGAGGTTTCCCGTGGGGTCCTGAACTGTAATGTTGGGGGTGCTCTTCTGTAATTTTACCGTGGTTATCACGTCTGCTTCACACGCAGAAGGTCGCCGGTTCGAACCCGGCCAGGACCTATTTTAATGTTTTTTTTCTAACAATTTCGAGCTTCAACAAATATTTTATATTTCAATTAAATATCCCAAGATAAAATTGAATGAACAACAAGAAAAAAATCTCTGGAAGTTGTGTCAATTTTTTCTAGTATGCATTCTTTCTGCCCAAAGCTCAAAAGATCAAGAGATTTTATAACAAAAACCGTACGGATTTTCAGAGATGGAAAAGAATGATTGTTTTCCAGTTCATAATTGTCTCTCTTTCTTCTAAAAAACATAAATTCCACAACCTAAATACGTTTCACAGCTCGTATAAATAGTGCACTGGCGTATGAAAACTATGGGCAAACAAAGGCAAAACAGCGAAATAGTGAACGCAAAGAGGAGCTGTTTGAAAACGTGGTCCTGTGGTGTAGTGGTTATCACGTCTGCTTTACACGCAGAATGTCGCCGGTTCGAACCCGGCCAGGACCTTCTTTTGCAACCGGGTTACCAGAGAACTTTTGTAGACGACCCTTACAGGAATAGGAGTACAATAGACCTATAGCAGCTTATGAGAAATTAAGCATGATAGATATTTTGCTTCGGGCATCATTAACGTTACTAGTACATATTTCATCGCGATGAATAAATGCTGCACAAATATTTAGATGGAGTGAAAAGAAGACGTGATGGGAACGCATACATATTCAAGTTGAAACTTGACACGTCAGCGAGCCGATTCGAAGCGATGCGATGCGATGCGAAACGCGTCACTAAAAAGAGCTCCAACGAGCATATTTTGCCGTTTAATTAGCGTTTAACGTGTTTGCGACGTTTTTAAAAAGCGACAAAAGCAGAATAAGAAGAAGAAGGAGCAAATGGAGTGAAAGAGTGAAAGAACAAAAAAAAATAGAGAACGTTAGAATATTTCGGAAGTAATGTCGTTTTTTTTTCGGTGTGTGTGCCTGGCAAAAAGGAAAAGGATAATTGCTCCGGGCAAAAAAAAAACGAGAAAAACCATGTGCTCTCGACAAGTTTTACGAGCTCACGAGGAGAGCGAATCGGCGGTTGAGTCAGAGTCGAATTGAATAGGGACTGGAATAGAATAGAAAAGCTTGAAAATCGGGGAAATTGAATCATATCATTATCACGTTGTAAATTATATATTTTCGAGAAAAAAGAATAAAGAATGAGCCAGGTGCGTGGGTGTTGTCTGATTTTTTTCAAAGCTAAATATGGCTTCAAATGAATCCATTTGGGAGTTTTGCAGAAAAAATTGTTTGTTTTTGGATTTATGCACAACTATAACTTTGCCTCACTATGTATAAGGAAGCGATAAAATGTAAGAAATGCAAATTTTATTTTATCTTGTTTTGTTTTGTGGGAAGATTACGAGGGACAAAATCGAAAAAATAAAACCTAACATTCATAGAAGCGAATAAGTTATAAGTGTCCTTTTGTTTTTGCTCAAAGATATGGTTCTAGGAACGAAGAAAAATGGCGTATATAAAAAGGGCAATTTGGTAGGTGGAGGTGGTCTCACAGGTGAAATGCGGTGGATACATTTGCCGAATGCCGCAAGCTTGTATTTAATTTTTTTTAAATCTTTATTTTAATGCCATAAATAAATATATTGTATAAATAGCGTCTAATGGATCAGATGGACGATATGATTCAAATACGGGCATTATATGCATCCACCGCATTTCACCTTCTAATTGCAAGTTTTCATGTATTAGGCCTTGACTTTTTTGGGTGTTAATACGAGGGCTATTTCTCTGTGTCCCTTCGTAACTAGTTTTTGTAAAAAAAAAAACGTGTAGACGTAGAGAAATGAGACAGAGCGCGTTAACACCACAAAAATTTGCATGGCTCTGGTAAAAACTGGGTGTTCAGTCCCACAAAAAAAGCCTAATAAATGTAAAAGCACCCATAAACATTGAACCAGACAGACTCGAAGAAGACGAGGAAGAAAAAAGGCGTAACGTGGCCAAAATGGAGAAGAGCCTCAAAAGTGAGTATTTCATCAATCATCTCGAATATCATGTCATGTAGCGCAAATGTCGATGTTTTTGTTTTTTCGCTCTCTCGTCACAAAACTATTGACTTTTCGCCTTCCACAAAGACGAAGGCGAAGAAGACGTCGGTCGTGACGGGAAGCGAAGAAGAGGAAGAATATGTGGATGAAGTGAACAAGCCAATTTCCGGATGGCAAGAGCAGAAAAAAGGAGGAAAAGTTGTTGAATTGACTGCCAATTGGAAGAAAAAAAGAATGAAAGAATGTAAAGGAAAGAAAAAGAAAAAGCAGAATGCAAGAAAAAGTGTGTGTTTAAGAAAACGGTGAGAAAATGTGAGGGGATTTTTTCCAGATTTTTTGGGTCTCGGACGTTTCGAAAGTGTGACGTTTCGAAAGTGCGACGTTTCGAGTCACGGCGTTGGCACACAATCTGTTTTTTCACAGGTTTTTATGGAATTTTCCTTAAAAAGCTTTTAAGAATGATTTTGAGAAAACGCCGCGACGAAAAAATGCAGAAAAACGTTCAAAACGTCGCACTTTCGAAACGTCACACTTTCGAAACGTCCGAGAGCCGATTTTTTGCTTTGCAGACAGATCTGCGTCAAACTTTGTTTTTGGCGGGGAGAAAAAAAGCGGATAATTCTTCGTGTGAATATTATTTTGCATATCGAGGCTTTCAAGGGGTGCTGGCAACTGCCTTTTTTTAAATGCTCTTTTGCCACCGACGCCCACGCGCTGCGGTCGCGTCGGGTCTCAAATAAAACATTCGTTTTGAAAACCGTGAATTCGCATAAATTGACACAACGCCAAAATTATGTTTAATGGAGCACATTTTCGGAAGGGCAATGCCCAGTTCTCCGTGGATTTGAATTGGCCAATACTCATGTGACCCGGATCTTTTGGTCCCAGACTCTTTGGTTACGTGTTCTTTATGGTTTCGACTGAAAATCTGGACAAAAATAGAAGTCGTAATTAGTGTGCGTTACCGGTAAAGATTTGACGATTTTACCGGTAAATTTTCGAATCACGTTTTACCGATAAATATTCGGCAAAAGAGAAACCATTTCTAAAATTTTTTTCCCGGTAAATTACTTCTACACGTAATGAGCCTCTCCGTGGCGTAGAAGATCAACACCTGGATCTTTTCTTCAACTCCGGCGGATTTCGTCACCCCGGCAAAGATTCAAGTGGCTAATCATTACACACTGCCTCGCTCAGGTCGGATGTAGTGTCGAATACTTCCTCCCTGCGCACATTCCTCGGTTTAGCAGGCCGTTGAAGAGTAGGCATACCCGCTACGAACAGCACCAACAACTGCCTCAGTCCTCCGCATCCGGCCTCTACTCTTGTTACGGCAGATTCAAGAGTATGTCGGAAGAGGCGATCTAATCACGGAGTATCGAACGTCTGCCACACTGGACGGAACAAGAACACCCGGCCAAAAACAAGAAGAATCGACTACAGAGTGTGTACGTTCAACTGCAGATCGGTTGCCAAAGATGACCGACTTGCAGAGCTGCTAGAGGAGACAAAAACGATCAAGTACGACATTATCGGACTGTCGGAAACGAAGAGAGCAGCTGAAACACACATGATGCATCGAGACGGGACCGGAGTTTTCTTAGGAAAACGGAACACCACTTCCGTGTCAGGAGGGGTCGGCTTTATCGTCAATAGCACCCTCCTGCCGAAGATCCAAGAAATCAAATTTCTCAACCACAGGATCGCCTACTTGACTTTCCAAGTAGACCGGCGACTGAGCTGCACCGTCTTCCAAGTGTATGCTCCAGTTGCCGACTCTGATCCGGAAGAGTTAGCTGATTTCTATGAGAGCTTAGAAGAAACCTACACTGCTTGTCGCAGTAGATACAAGCTAGTTGTGGGTGACTTCAACGCTCGAATGGGTCCTAGGCAACACACGGAACGGTTCATTGGACCACACTCAATGGAACCGCGCAACGAAAGCGGCGAACTACTCGCGACCCTCTGTGAATCGAACCGCCTATGGCACATGAACTCACAATTCGGAAAGCCATCACATAGACGCTGGACCCACATCAGTCCCAACAAGTTACACAAACATGAAATTGATCACATCCTGGCCAATGGAAAGTTTGTCACTGATGTCTCGGTCGTCCCATCGATCACAACCGGAAGCGATCATCGTCTGCTCCGTGGAAACCTGCACTTCAACACCAAGATCGCAAGATTCGAGCAGGTCAAACGGAGAAAGCCCCCGAAACGAGTATTGGACCCGGCTGTTGCTCACGCAATCACCGCCACTGCAACAATCACCCCGAGCGCTGACATCGATCTGGACTACATCAACCTCATCGCAATGCTCAAGGAACTCCAAGATCAAGCAGTCACTCAGCCATCCAATCACTCCACCAACAGACTTTCGGGAACTACTCGGCAGCTTCTCACCAAACGACGTTTTATGGACAGATCGGACCCCAACTTCAAGTCACTGTCAAACGAATGTCGAGAAGCCGTCAAGAAAGACCATGAAGAATTCGCCAAAGACCGCCTACTGCAAGCCGCACAGAACAAGAAAAGTATGAAGAAAGTCGCAAGGGACATACAAGAATACAAGACCTTCATCCCTTGCCTCAAATCCTCAACAAGCGGCACAAGAATCACTTCTCGGACCGAGATGGAGAAGGAGATCCAACAGTTCTACTCGAAACTCTTCAGAAGTAACCGAGGACCTCCCGTGATTGCATCACCCATCGGAATGGAAATTCCACCACCGTTCCTTCCAGAAGAAGTTCGCACTGCCTTTCGCTCATTCCCGAACGGAAAAGCAGCTGGAGATGACAAAATCACTGCCGACTTCCTCAAAAGCTGTCACGACAACGTCATACTCCACCTAACGGACAGATTCACTAAGTACCTGCAGAGCGGGAAAGTTCCGGAAAAATGGAAAACTTCTAACACCACCCTGATCTTCAAGAAAGGGGACAAAGAAGATTTGGAGAACTATAGGTAGGGACCGCAACGTGTTTTCTAAAACTGAAAATTTCCGAATATTTTTGGTTGGAATGTGTTCTTTGGCTCAATATGAGTACGATGTCAAATTTTTATCAAAATTGTTCGGTAATTCTCGAGTTATACCGTCCCAAAGTAGCACTGTTTTCTCCCCAGATTTGCATGAGGTGGGCCTTCGAGACGCGAGAAAAGAGACGCCCGACGCAGCGAGAGTGAGCGAGAGACAACGCGAAATGGAGAGAGGCGAGGGGGACTGTCTCCTCCACCGCTGCTTGCGCGATCAGCATTTTCAACGGAAAACGGTATTTTTTGCACAGAAATCGACACGAAAAAAAATCGGAGAGTTACCACGATATTAATTTTAACGGGGTTTTGTAGCAAATTTTACGCTGAATCCGAATATAAAAAAATCAGTCGCGTGCATTATATTTGCGACCTTCAAATCTGCGAAAAACTGAAGTTTTGGTCGAACAGGTATCATTCAAATGAACATAAAATTGCTCCAAGTGGGTCTAGTGTTCTAAATTTTTGTATTTGAGTTCTAAGAGGGTCTATCTTTGTATTCCATAAATAAAAAACTAGGGTAATCGCTGGAAATTTTCTAGAATTTTTAGTTGAAGTTTGACGAGCTTTTAAAAAAATCGGAGAGTTACAGGACAAAAACTGATTCTAAAAATGAATTTCCCACACTTTAAACTGTCTGAATACTAAAAATTAGCCGCGTGCCCCGGTAAACTCGACCACACGGGTCAAAAAAGTGAGTTCCATTTTCGTTTTCTCATTTTTCTGAGAAAATGGTACGTTTTCATGTAAAACAGACTTGTTCATTAGATTCAGCATGGCCGATTACATCTAAAGAGATAGTTTTGAGTTTCATACTTCATTCCGGGGCCTCCTTACAGGCCTGTAAACATGCCCGCGCGAACTGAGGAGAAAAATCGTCTGACTCCGCCCACCCCTT
This sequence comes from Caenorhabditis japonica, assembly GCA_963572235.1. NCBI lineage: Eukaryota > Metazoa > Nematoda > Chromadorea > Rhabditida > Rhabditidae > Caenorhabditis > Caenorhabditis japonica. The sequence goes on along the minus strand of OY754343.1, from coordinate 14,530,053 downwards.
TGCGCTCCCTAACTATAGGCCTATCTGCCTCCTCCCCGTGCTCTACAAGGCATTCACAAAATGCGTGCTGAATAGAATACGGACCACACTCGAGGAGGCCCAACCAGTCGAGCAAGCAGGATTCCGCCGATCATTCTCTACGATCGACCACATCCACTCAATACAGCGCATACTCGAAGTTGGACGCGAGTACCAGCAACCACTCACACTTGTCTTCATAGACTTTCACAAAGCCTTCGACAGTGTTGAACCACAGGCAATCTGGGAAAGCCTGAAAAGTCAAGGCGTCCAGCCTGCCTATATTGCCCTACTACAACAGTGCTACACCAACTGCACAACCACCATCACACCATTCCACAAGAAAATCGAAATTCCGATCACAAGAGGAGTTCGCCAGGGAGATCCCATCTCGCCGAACCTCTTCTCAGCATGTCTGGAGAGCGTCTTCAACAAGATGTCATGGCAGCACCTGAGAGGAGACGAAGACGACGAGAACGACAAAGCCAATCTCTTGCCCGGAATACAAATCAATGGCCAAAATCTCACGCACTTGAGATTCGCCGACGACATCGTTCTGGTCGCCAGCAACCCAAAGGCGGCAAGCCTAATGATTCAAGAATTGGTTGAGATGTGTGGAAAAGTAGGACTCCGAATGAATACTAACAAGACCAAAGTTATGAGAAACAAATTTTCCAGCCAAAGCCCGGTCAACGTAACGCTTAACAACGTTACTACCTGCATCGAAGAGGTCAATGAGTACGTCTACCTCGGTAGGCTACTCAACCATAACAACGAACTGGAGCCGGAACTTCACCGAAGACGCCGAGCAGCATGGGCTGCGTTCAACAACATCAAGAACACCACAGATGCCCTGTCTTGCCCGCGAATCCGAGCTCAACTCTTCGATTCCATCGTTTTACCGGCTCTCACGTATGGCTCTGAAGTCTGGACCTTTACGCAGGCACTTTCCGAAAGAGTCAGAGTGACCCACGCAGCATTAGAAAGACGATTAGTCGGAATCTCACTATCGGAACAACGTCAGAGGAATCTGCACAGGGAAGATATCCGAGCACAATCGGAGGTCCGAGATCCCCTACTAGTCATCAAGAAAAAAAAGCTTGGATGGGCCGGACACATAATGCGAAGAAATGATGGAAGATGGACGAGGCTAGTGCAAGAATGGTATCCCATAGGAGAGAAGCGACCCGTTGGAAGACCACGGATGAGATGGAGCGACTCCCTAAAGGAAGAAATATCATTATTTGATGGCAATCATCTCAAAACACACTGGTCAACAATCGCCAAGGACCGAATGGCTTGGAAAGCTGTGATCCGCGACCACATCAGGTGATCGAAGAACGGATCGACTAAGTAACTAAGTAAATAAGTAAGTAATTAGTGTGCGTTACCGGTAAAGATTTGACGATTTTACCGGTAAATTTTCGAATCACGTTTTACCGATAAATATTCGGCAAAAGAGAAACCATTTCTAAAATTTTTTACCGGTAAATTTGGCAAATTTTGTCGATTCTTTACCGGTAAAATTTACCGATAACAGTTTCGGCAAAACTTTTTATCGGTAATTTGCCGGCAAATTTATCGGTAAATTGACATTATTTATACATGAAGAAGTGGGGCAGGCCACGTTACAATTATAGCCTTGGTATCATGGTTGGTCACGATTTAATACAGATGCAATTTTAAAAAAATGTGAAATTACCGGTAAATTTACCGGTAACTTTGCCGAAAGATGCGTTTACCGGTAAAAATTTTTTCGGTAACGCACACTAAATAGTCGTAATTAAAAACCAATTGTACCCAAAGAGTCTGGGACCCAAAGATTCCGGCCACATTGAGTATTGGCCTTTTGAATTGTGTCCACAACATTTAAATTGACAATTTCAAAACCATCTCTATGCTATCCCAATATCCTGTACAAGCAGAGCGTTGAAATCTGGCCACTGATCTTATAGTGGTTAAATCTTCAATATAAAAGAGTAAATAACAATTTTCGTCATAGTGAACAAACGCAGAAGTGCTGAGCATTTTTTAAACAAATTCCAGCTAAATTAAGGGGTGCTAGCAATCGCCTTCGTGAAGGGAGAGAGTGCGCTCAGTTGAGCACATGGGGAAACAAAATGCTTGGCAGCGTACCAAAATATGCAAGTTCACAAAACGTGACGCAACCGCAGGGCTGCGGCGCCGAACAAGGGTTTTAATAAAAAGTGCTGCTTCCGAATAGAACTGTAGCAAAATAAAACTTTTGGAAGAAAAACTATTAGAAAAGGGGATGGGCAGAAAGAACAATTGCGCAACATTGATTTTTATTGACACCACTTTATTGAGCTGATCTAGCTTTTCTGAGTCAGTACAGCTCAATTTCTGACAGTTATATTTAGATACAGTTCTATGCCGAAATATCGCCTTTTCAAACGAGTTGCAGCATGAAAAAATGAGTCGGCTATCCCTTTTTTGTCTGTGTCTCTCCAAACACCACTGTGTTCGCGTGGCCGCACACAAATAAGTGGGCGGCGTTTCGTGTGCACAATAGCACCGAATAAAAATGCAGTTGCCAGCGCCCCGTGAAATTACTAAAGTTGCATAATCTTAAATAACCCTAATCAGGAATTTATCAAAATTGGATCGGTCTGCCCAAAAAAAAAAATGAAGTGTCCTTTAATATGGTTTTTGCTCCTCTATTGCTAGACTCTTCGTCAAATTGTATGTGACAATTACTCGTCTAAAGAAGCACGAGATCGGCGCACTTTTGACGGCGTATTATTTTAAATTCTTTTGGACGCTTCTTTTCTAAACTGCCTTGGCTAGACATTTCGCAACATTCAGCGCTTCCGCATTCTAAGCCTCAATAAAAATCCTAGAGAAAACGTTCTCCTAGTTGCGAACATTCCCCGGAGAACCACAGAGAGATAGACAGGGAACTCATCAAAACAAGTAAGCACCTGGGCTGGCTCATGTTTTCTTCCACTGGAACCGCCAAAAGAGCCGCCAAAAGTGTCTGTTATCGGCGTGGAAAATCTTGTGCGACTAAATAAGTATGTACACGCATTTTGTTGCTTTTACGCTTCTCTTGGGATGGCCAAAAAAAAGAAGAAAAAGAAAAAGTCGGTGAGCTGGAATGCACACCTATAAAATTGTGCACTCGTGCATACCTCCTGAGCAGGCGCACTAGACGAATAAGAGGTGGAGGAGGAAAAAAAGACGATTGGGTCTATGAAAATGAGCTCAATTGCGTAATAGAGAATACATAGTTTTACGAATCGCCGTCTAGGGCCGACTCTGCCACAAATTGGCTTATTATCTATTGGTCGGGGGGAATGAAGGAAGAGGAGGAACGAGTACAACCACTTGACGCGAACCGCACAATTGAATTGAACCGACTGCGGAAACACCTAATTGGCTCCGAAAATAATGATGTGAGCGCAGATTTTTATGCTTTTATGTGAGGAATGTTTCGTTATTTTAAAACTACGGATTTGTCAAGAAGTGACACTTCTCGGCAAATCGTGGGCTAATACGTTGGCGGGTTTTCGATACTTTTTGAGTGTTAATGTACAATTGGAGCCTCATTGTACATTTTGGAAGTCGAATTTAATTGTGGCTAACTGAAATTGAAACCAACGTTTCAAAACTACGAACTGCGCGGTTTTATAGACTATTTTCGATATTTTATATCGAAAATTTAACCAAAATAACCGATTATCGACAAGCAATGTTTGATGCTTTTATTATATAAGCCTGTTGCGCACGACTCTTTTTCACTAGAAAATAAGTAGACGATTCTCCAAAACGAGTACAAAAATAACGGCATTAAGTGACAATTATTTTCCTTATTTTTTCTTGGGCGGAGTTTCGCGTTCTGATGTCGCAAGTCGATTGAAAACACAATAAATGAAAATACCGCAATCCCCGAAAAATCCAACTGCATCTAAATATTTTTCTACGCACTCTCCCATTTTTCACGCATCGAAAATTCGGCTTTTTGGTATTCTCTCTTTTTATTCAATTTTAACTCAATTTTCGCACAAAAACGCTTTATGGCTGACTTCCTCATTTCCCGCTAGCGCCAGAAATATGAATATTTGATGAGCAAAACGAGGAAAAAAAAAATAAGAAAATGTTCTTGTGCCTCAATTGAACGCCCCTCTTCGGCCCACTTCCCGAGCGCGCGCCCCCCGTTCGAATAATATTTTGAGATGAAAGAAAAAGAAAAGAAATAAAAATAAAATAGAAAAATATAGAGGGACTTAGTGTGTATTTAAAATTTGTAGATTCTTTTGAATAGGACAAGCAACAAACATATCAAAAAGTAGGTCCTGGCCGGGTTCGAACCGGCGACCTTCTGCGTGTGAAGCAGACGTGATAACCACTACACCACAGGACCACATGATTACCTATTATCACTTTGCGTTGAGTTTTTCGCTCTGCTGGTGCCTTATCGCATTCTTGTTAATTTGGGAAGTACGCGCCTTTAAAGATTACTGTAGGAGCTGTTGGAATAAAAACATTTCGACCAAAAACTCAAACATGCAGAGCTGAATTCAACTTTTTTGATAGTATAATTTAATTCAACTTTTTTGATAGTATAATTTTTTTTTTATAATTTGTATACGATTGCCTAAATAACTTTAGGCGTTTAAATATGAATTTTGTATAAAATATTTGGAAACTAAATATTTATACTGTATAAATATTTAGTTTCCAAATATTTTATACAAAATTCATATTTAAACGCCTAAAGTTATTTAGGCAATCGTATACATTAAAATAAATACGAAGAGCAAATTTAAGCGGGTGGCGGACCACACGCACAAATAGAATGAAAAGGACAAATGAAATGCGGAAAAGGTTTCATGGAGGGACCAGACGAGGCAGTGAGAGACGCAGATGATCAAGAGCTGACGAGAGAGCCATGTGGGCTTTTTCTTTTTCCGGATGTGGGGTGCGCGAGAAGCGAAGCCAGTGAACGAGAATAATGCTAGAGGGGTGAGTGTAAGGGGCATGAGAATTTCGAAAAGCAAGAGAGTGTGTAAAGTGGAAAGACGCAGTGGTTGTCAAGCGACACGGTCCGTTTTTTGGGGGAATATATATGAAGGACACATTCAATTATTACCATTTCATGTCCTCGTCAGAAATTCGAGACACCTGCTGGCTTTCTTGCATCGGAAACGAAGAAAAAGCAAGAAGACAGTGTCGAATTTCACGCGAGGGTGGATGAAGTGACCCGATGATGATCGTCGAGACGATGATGAGCGGAGCGAAGAGCGCCTCATAAAATTTGCGTGCAGACGTCTGTCGGCATTACGTAATAATGGATAATGAGAATAGAATTGACAGCGAGTTGATGCGAAGATGATGTGACGATGACGGACTCTAGTTCTCAAGCCGAAGGCTTGATGACTTCTGGCATGCGTTCAGCTGTACATAGATCTGTTCTGTGTTCCTTGAAACCGCCATGGGGTTTTCCACAGCGAGTTAAGTTTCAATATTCGAACTTCCCAGTTTGAGATCCTCAAAAAGAAGGCATGCATAATACACGATGAATTTTAATTACTGCGACTAAAGTTTGGTGCCATGAAACGCACACTTGCGCACTTTTAGTGCATCAATTATATCCAAAAGTGTCAAACATCAATTTTTCGTTTCCAATTACTTTTTTTCTTCTTCTTTTCCTTCTTTAAATGTCGCGCGCGAAAGACAATAAGCATAAACGTTGACAGATGGTGCATGTGTCTTTTAGGGATAACATCAGCGGAAATTCGTCCGAGAGCTGCGCGAGCATTTAATAGTTTAGGGTCACTGCACGCATTCATTATATTCAGCGACATTTTATTATTTTGACGGAAGTTCTCCGCAGAAGACTCGTGGAAAAAATAATAAAGATGAAACGTGGTCATCTCCTTTCCTTAACTCCTACAGTAATCTTTAAAGGCGCACACTTAAAATGTTTGCGAAAATGGCAGAGAAGCGAAATACTGAACATATGCAGAGAGAGATGATATGAAACGTGGTCCTGTGGTGTAGTGGTTATCAGGCAAATAATTTTGCACTACCATTTTTTGCACTACCAATAATTTTGCACTACCCGTGTTGCAGCACTACCTAATTTTGCACTGCCGTTTTTTGCCATCTGATTTTGCACTACCCAAAAGTGGTTTTGCACTACCTATTTTTTGGTTTTGCACTACCTATTTTTTTTTCGTGGAGCATATACTTTCAGAAAAGGTTTTAATTTGTTTTGTTGCTTTTTTTCTCATTGTTTTGTAGTCTACGCTAGTGATATGCGTTTTTAATAATCAATAAGGCTGGTGAAGCCCAGCGGCAACGCGCGGGAAGCATGTGTGAAACCTCAAACAAGGGCGACCGTAGGGAGCTGGGTGGAAGCATGCTTTGCGGGTTGGTGGCTGCTGATTTCTTTTTTAAATTAAAAATCTATGGTTGAACCTAAATAGATAAGCATTTATTGCCAGAATCGGGTTATTCACACACAGAAGGATCAAAACATTGCTTCCGCCCAGCTCCCTCCGGTCGCATATTTGAAATGTGTCACACATGCTCCCGGCGCGTTGCCGCTGAAATTTTCGAAGCATGCATTTTTATTGGTTTTATTGAAAAAAACACGCGATATCAAAAAAATGCTCTGAAAAAATTAATTGGTAGTGCAAAACCACTTTTGGGTAGTGCAAAATCAGATGGTGAAAAACGGCAGTGCAAAATTGGGTAGTGCTGCAACACGGGTAGTGCAAAATTATTGGTAGTGCAAAAAATGGTAGTGCAAAATTATTTGCCGGTTATCACGTCTGCTTCACACGCAGAAGGTCGCCGGTTCGAACCCGGCCAGGACCTACGCGTTGCTTTTTTTAATTGTAGATCCGCTATGATTAGGCACCGCAAAAGGAGGGGGCGGAGCCTTTCAATATTTTCTCCTCGCTTTTATTTTGAAAGTTTGCGCTCCAGTAGCCCGAATACTATTAACATTATTATGCATAGCAGAATGTTTCCATACGTAATTTTTTACGCAGAATTGACTGAAAATTTCAATTTTCAAGCGAAATTTTCAAAAACTGAAACGACGATCAGAAAAACGTTCTAAAATTATCTATGGACTCCATGGACTTCGAATTTGATATACCACATGACGACTGTCCACAAAATATCGTATACATCGATGAAACAGTTATATTTTATTATAGATAGGCACCGCAATGAGAGGGGGCGTGGCCTCTTATTTTTTCTCTTGGCTTTTGGTGTTTGGAGTTTGCGCTCACAGTTTTTCGGATACTGTGGACAAATCTAGTAATGTTATTATCAACCTATATATAATCGGTAAAGAATACATCATCAACCTCGCTCTACTGCAAAATTCTTGTAAAACCGTGTTGCACTTGCAAGATTAACTCGAATTCTAGTTGTATTCCTTTTTTCAACGGAAAATGACGTATCTGCAACGAGTTGCAGTTTAAATTTGATTTTTCGCTTAAAAACAGGCGCACTACACTATCGAAAATTGAAAAGTGCCGTAGAGCGAGGCTGATTATGCATTCTCTGAGTATAGACGTAGATGAGGAGGAAAAGTTTCAGTCTTCAGTGTATTTTTCTCAAAACATTTAATAAATTTTATGGCATAGGAATTTCCACGTGACCGATGGAAATGATTTTTTTTTGTTGATTTTTTTCTCCAGCTATATCGTTTTCGTCAGTTTAATTTCGATATGAATAAATTTGATTATCGTTTTCGTCATTTTCATATTTTTCAAATAATTTTTGATAATCATTTCCATTTCATTTTTGACGAATTCAACAAATTCGATTATCATTTTTCGTCAATATCGCGTGATTTTAGGAAATGACGAAAATGACTAGGAACGTTACTATGGAGGTCTCTGTCACGGCTTGTTTTTATATTTCTGGTAGATTTTTATACGGGGAATTCGATTTTTGCATCAGATCTCCTCTATCTACAACGGCACGCCTTCTGGACGTCTCCAAAGTACAACCAAAAATATCTGAAAATTTTCAGCGATGACCCCATTTTTTTATTGTCTAAATCGATAAAGGAGATCTTCGAGATTAGGTGTATAAATTTTTAAATCATTTGAGACATTTTAAAACACTTTTTTTCCCTAAAAGTATGAAAGTGATTTTTGAAAAATTCAAGTTTTTTGCTTTGTTCTCTATTATGGAGGTCTCTGTCACGCGAGTTACTATCATCATTCGATTCTGCAGAAAATTTACTAATGAATAATGTAATAAAATCTAATATAACTATGTCGGCGATATCTGAAAAGGTTGATTTTTTGGACCTGAAAGTACTTTTTTCATACTGAAACGTGTCAGAATAGAAATTTTAAAGGGAAGCGGGCGATCCAGCGCGGACTCGCCCAGCAAGACACGCGTGTGTGGCCGAACGGTTAGTCGTCTTGCACCACAATTTTGTTGCCGGGGTTCAGTGCCGCGCGCCCGCACACTTTGCCCCGCCCCCTCCAGCGAGGAGAAAATCAGTACTTCGGGAGGCCACTTTTGAAGAGCCAAAGAATCACTGAACATTTTGAAACGAAAATTTGGGAACATGCTAATATCAACAACTGGAATCTATTTTTGTCGACAGTTTGGCAAAACTCTTATGTTTTAGAAACACGTTGCGGTACCTAGCTATGATGGTCAAAAAGACTCCGCTGAAATTATTATGACGTTACTTTAAATTTAAAGACCAAAATGAAAGTTACGATGCAAAAGTTACGAGCGCGTAAGACCATCGTGGCAGGTTGACAGTACAATATCAAATTGTTCTGACACTCCAAAAAAATAGGTGAGAACATTTTTTGGAAACTGTTTTTTTCTACAGTGCAAACTGATCACTACCTGATATTTAGAGGCTTGCACACCAAACTCGGCAAAACACTTTCTAACCAAGTAGATATGAGAGAGCCGAAGTTTTGTGTGCAAACCTCTACATACCCGGAAATTGTGATAAATGAAACAATAGAAGGACAATTTCAAAACAATTCGAAATTGTAAAACAAAATAAAACTAGGTCCTGGCCGGGTTCGAACCGGCGACCTTCTGCGTGTTTAATCGAAACTCTCTTTGCGTTGAGTATTTCGCCGCCCCGCTAAATGTTCAAGTCTGTGCCTTTAAAGATTACTGTAGAAGTTTATAAATTTAAGTTCGCCAAAGTCTCTCTTCAAGACGTTTATTCCGTGGTTTCGGTTGCTTGTTCTTGCCAATATTTCTGGTATGGATTTACTTTTTAGAATACAATTCTTCACATAATGACACGGTTAATCGTGAATTTTCGTAAAACAGACCAACCGAATTGATCAATTTTTATAGTACACAGTTAAAGTGCTGAAAAATAACGATAATGAGAAACCGCGGAGTAATACAATAACCTCGGAATAATCATATTGAAGAGAGACTTTGTGGAACTTAAATTAATAAACTCTTACAGTAATCTTTAAAGGCACATGCTTTAAATATTTGCAGAGGCAGCAGTATAGCGAAACACTCAACGCAAAGTGATAAAAGTTGAACATGTGGTCCTGTGGTGTAGTGGTTATCACGTCTGCTTCACACGCAGAAGGTCGCCGGTTCGAACCCGGCCAGGACCTAGTTTTGGCAAACATTTAGGCCTTCAGGCATTTAGGCAAACTAGGCTCAAAATTTAGCCGCGGCTCGAGCGGTGCGGAATATAACTTTTCGAAGGAGAACTAACTGTAATGAAATAGAACTGCCTGAAATGGAGCTGTACTGATACAGAGAGCTAGAACAGCTTGAAAAAGTATTCCGTTATACATGGAGGTTATTAAGTTGCATTTTTTTTCAATAAAACTCCAATACATGCAGTACTATTTCGGTATAGCACCGGCTCGGACAATTGTTTCGAGCGCCAATAACTCGGCTTTTGAAAATTGATTTTGTAGTTTTGGTGTTCTTCTAATATTAGTTTCCAAACTTTAGACATACCGGGCGAATGTGAACATAAGCCCCCCACCCACATATGACTCCCCACATGTGGAATAAAGCTCCCCAAAAAGGGATTTTGACTCCCCACATTGTGGAAAAAATATTTATTTTTTTTTCGGGGAGCTCAGGTACACGAGATTTTCCGGGGGGCTATTTTACCGATTCGGGGAGTGGAAGTTCATGAATAACAGCTCCCCACTGTTGATTTTGGGGGGAACATGTTCACAGGAGGGGCTTGTGAACATTGACCCCACACCAATAGAATGTTGGCCCCCCACTTTGGAACTTTAACTCCCCACCCAAAAATTCACATTGGTTTTACCTCGAATTAAGTTATGGCGACCAAGACAATGGAAACTATGTGGGGAACTGATGTTTTCAGTTGTGTGAATTTTTGTTTTTTTTTTCACTTCGATTCGATCTCCTCGATTGCGCATTGACATTGCTTGAGTAGCGCAGAAAAAAGACTGACACGTGGCGCAACACCGCTAAGTTTTCCACAGTTTCGGTCATACGTATACACATCCATCTTTTTTTACGTGAACTTTCCGTGTTACATGTTTTTTTTTGGTGGGGAGTTGTTATTTTTGGTGTGGGGGTTGTTCTTCTATCGGTGGGGAGTTGATCTTCACTCTTGCCGACATACCGTATTTCCTCTAATATAAGCGCACCTCTAATTGAAGCGCACCTCTAATAAAGGCGCACCCTGAGAGATGCTTCGAAAAATAGAGGAGCACCCTCTAATTGAGGCGCACTCACTGGCTGTACATTGTTCCTTTTTAGGTTTGCGGACTTATTTTTTTTTCGGTTTTTTGCAGTTGTTCTTAAATTGTTTAGTTTTCTTGCTTTTTTTCAATACTCAGTGAAATTGTCGATGTGTCAGATGCTGAAGAATCGGCAAAAAAGCAAAGAATAAATCGAATCCACCGTGATCACAAAAGCAAAACCTATAAGCTACAACAGAGATATAGCTGTGGACCAGTTCAGAGCTAGGAAACTGGTGAGGGAATTTTCGAAAACAGTTTGGATTGCAACTCCGAGCAGTTCTAGAAGATCCTCCCAACAGGTACCTACCGTTCTCTAAACAGTTCCGAGCAATAGTTGAGTAAAAATGCGGTCGTTTCGTTTACTGAAAAAAACCGCGTTTGCTGTGCCGCCAAAAAATTTATTTTGACCGAAAATGTATACAGAGACGGATTACCAATATAAAATTTCAAATTTCAAATTTATTTAGTGCTGAAGGGCGGAACGCCACTTATACATACATACACAAAGAGTGTTATAAACATAATATGACATAGGTTAAAAGTTATGACACAGGTTAATAATTCAGGCAAGTTAGAGATAACAATTTATCAAGATTTAGTGACTTTAAGTTAGACTTGAATCGTAGAGATGACGGTTTGACCGGGAAAGCATTGCTAGGCAGCGAGTTCCAACACCGGAGAGATCGATTAGAAATGTATTGTTGATAAGTTTTGGATGGGTTAGCCAAATTGCATTTGAGATAATATGGATGCCTTCGTAAAGTAGTGAAATTTGTAAAACGCGTTAATAAACCATCCAAACATAAACTGCATTTTCTTTCGAAATAAATGTTTGAAAAATAGAAGCTCACGCTCTAATGGAAGCGCACCTCTAATAGAGGCACAATTGGAAAACAGGTTGAAAAATAGAGGCGCATGCGCTTAAATTAGAGGAAATACGGTAATCGCGTCCTGCTTCTACAGTTATTGTTATATTTTCCGGTGTAGTTATAATGCAGTTGTGGTGTAGTTAAATTGGCCAACTAAATCACCTGGGCAGTTTCAGAATGTTCTGGTCACCTGCAGAGATATCTCATTCGGAGGGCTACAGTGTAATAATCATCTCATCTCCCGATCACGGCCACTTTCCCTCATCCAACTTTGGAATTTGCGGAAAAAGTAAAAATGCATGATACTTTGTTATACTTTCAGCACACCGTGTATTCCTCCGCATGACTAACACTTATGTACATCCCATTTTAAATTCCATCTTCCCTCGCCCCATTTTCTTTGTATAGAGAGGTAGAGAAATGAGATGAGATGCAAATTGGCGCTGCTAACAATACGCAAGGTGTAAAATGTCGTGTCTTTTGCCATTTCCTTCTTTTCAGTCAGCGTCATCTTGGCGAGGCGGCTGATGGTCGGGAGGTGATGAAGGTCAACTCTCGGGTCCGCCTTTGTGAAACGATGACCACATCAGTTTGTTTTCTATGGCTACATTCAGAAGTTAAACCTTCTTCTTCTTTTTCTTCTTCTTTAGCTAACGCAGTTCGGGCGACTGAAACCGCCTTTTCATTTTTTTTTTCGCCATCACTTTACTTTTCACAGTACTAGTATTTCTTTCTACTCCGCTTTTTTCCCTTCTCTCCTTATCAACCTCGAGTTTTATTTGACTTCCATCTCATAGCTACCCAATTTCAGATGCCGTCTTCACGTCTTCCACTACTTCTCTTTTGTTTATCAATCAAGCAAGGTTCGTCATTTTTCTTCACCATATTTAATTGGCGCCCATTTATTCGCCCAAACAATAGCCCCATTATACACTTTTTCCTCAATCTCGAGAAAAGACCGTCTTTTCTTCTCCTACATTTCATCTGAAACCACCCATTTCAAGAATCTTGTCATTGTAATGAGATTGGGGCGAACAATAGACGCACTTTTTTGTTCTTTATCGAAAATGATGTAAACGAGATGACCGTACGCGCAAAAGGGCAAAACACATGATGAGACAGAGCGGCGCGGGAAGGAGAAGCATGACATGATCTGTGACTTTTGAAATTACTTTTCAAAGAGCAATTGTATAATATCCTAAAAAACCGTACAAAAATCACACGTACCCAAAGAGTCTGGGACACTAAATCCGGGACCCATTGAGTATTGGTCCTTAATAACTACAGTCTTCAGTCGGCACAACCTACAAAAAAGCAAACGCGGTCTTTAGCAGAAAAAACTAGCCAAGACTGCGTTTGCCAAAAAAAAAGTTTAAATTCCAACGGTATTCGGTAGATTTCAAAGGCAGTTAAATGGCAGACTTTTGGGCTTTATTAAGCATCTACTTGGCATTTAGTTAGCAGAAGTTTGAGCCACATGAGCTGCCATTCAGTCGTCAGATTTATGACAGGTTGTTTTGTATCCTAAAAGGCCCAAAAATCCCGGAACAACAGAACACAGTATAATTATGGGACGCCGATATTTATTACTGTTCTACTTTAGTCTGCTACATAAAAGAGTTGACCGGTGACTAGCCGGCAACTCTAACATAGTTGGGACGAGAAAAAATGGGTGGGCGCCAGCAACACGGTAAGACGAGAAAGCGAAAAAGAACTAGAATGATGCAAAATGCCGAGTGGGCGTAGGCCCTCGCTGCCGTCGCGTTAGATGTGCAGGTGGCGTGTCCTCCGGTTACTGTAGTGGCGGCAATTCAAACGATGTCCCATTGATTTTGAAGTAGCAGGCGAGGTAGAACATTGTATTTAACGGGAAATTTGTGGAATAAAAGATAATTGATTTATTATTAAAGAGTCGTGACCGGAGAGATGTTTTGATCACTCCGTATTCGCGACACTGCCGGCCCCACAACGAATGGCCTTGTCACCATTGTGATCTGCCATTTTTTTTCAGGTTGGACGGGTATCGTCTGTGATGCTCTTCTGCCGTGCATTCTTCTTTTATTCTCTTGTTACCGTCATAATGAGTGACTTGGTCTTTGGCAGTTGTAGTATTCTGAGAATATTCTGACGCCAAGTCACAATATACTACGCCTTCCTTGGCTCGTCTTGGTAAGAACGACCTGGTACGAAGGTCTTTCGGGTTGGCGTCCCTTGTGATATCTGTAAAAGATGCCGGATTATTATTGCGGCGTCTTCTATTTCCTCCATTGTCCATCGATACAATATTCTTCTCTGTATCAGGCTCGGTGGTGGGTGGTTCAGTATCTGTATTGGAAGGACTTGTGGTAGGTTCCTTCTCTGCCACTTTTGTGTTTTTTGGTTCTATCTCTAGTGGGATCAACTGATTCACTGATTTCAGGAATTCTTTTTTGCCGTCAATAGTCTGTCCGAATCTGTCCTAGCTCGTTCGGATGAATTTGTGTGATCCTTGCTACTGGCCATTTATGCCTTGCCGTTAATTGTTGTTCTACTAATACTCTCTGATTTATCACCGGTGTGGTGATTGCGTAATGCTTCATCTTTTTCTTGGCCTGTTTCAGCTGGGTTAGATACATCTTCTCCCATTTGGACCACAATTCGAACATATGCTTGTTGAGCTGCCTCATGTGCTCTCTCGTGGTTCCTTCTGTAATACTGAGGTCTGCCAAGTCCCATGTTCCATCATCGTGATGAATTCCAAGTTTTACTTCTGGGCTGATAAAATCTGCCGGTCTCATGACTTGTCCATCCGATGATGATTCGTTGTAGCTGATTGGTCTGGAGTTGACGATTCCTTCGATCTCGGTCATTATTGTAAATAACTGCACGAAGTTGAATTGTTCTGTATCTCCAGACGCGTATAGCAACTTTTTCACTATTCCGATGATTCTCTCATAGATGCCGCCTTTCCACGGGCTCAGCGGGGTGATGAATTTCCATTCCATGGGATGTTGGTCCAAAAAGGTTGTGAATGTGTCACTTTCTTCTGCCATTCTTCTGATGTCACCATTGAAGATTTTCTCTCCGAGAATGAATGTCTTAGCATTGTCTAGTATCACCGTTTTGGGTGTTCCTCTTCTCGCGATAAATCTTCTCATGGCCAGGATGAATTCGAGTGTGCCGTTATTAGATACTACTTCCAGGTGCACATTTCTTGTCGCCAGGCACGTACAGATTAGAACCCAACATTTCTGTGCTGTTCGGTTTCCTTTGTAGTATATGGGACCGAAGTAGTCTAGGCCGATGTTTCTGAACGGTTTTGATTTCCTGACTCTTGTTTCTGGTAGCGGTGGAATGTCAGGATACTTGAATGGTCTTCCTCGTAATTTCCTGCATTGGATACACGAGTTCCCAATCTTTCGCGCCAATTGTCTCCCTTGTGGAATCCAATATTGTTTTCTACATTCAGCTAAGAGATGTTCGGTGCCGATGTGTTTGTTTCTGTTGTGGATATCCCTGCCTATCAGTTCTGTCAACGTGTGGTCTTTGATCAGCACGATTGGATATTTGGTGTCGTTTGGTAGCTCGGACTTGTCGAGCCGCGTACCAACTCTGATTAGTCCATATTGGTCTTGCATTGGGTTTATGTCTTGTGATATTCTGTATTCGGCTTTAGCTGCCGTGTTCTTGTAGTGATCACGGATCAAGTAGTACAATGATGCTTTCCTTCTTTGTTCGTGGCCTTTGATGCCTGGTTTCGCCGCTACGAATTTTTTTCTCCAGTTTGTCTGTGACTCCCTTTTTTAGCGAGTCTTGAGATGCCGTTCGTAGGCTGTTTTCAGCGTGTTTCATTAGTTCGCCGAGGGTGTTCACTGAATCGTATGGTATCGCGGATTTATATGAACCTAGCTCTTCGTCTTCCATTGCCGTGGTGAGGTGGACAACATAATCATGAATGCCGTCTTTCTCGTCATATAGTATCTTTCCTTCTTTGCCGATTACTTCTTCCGACATTGCTTTTGCTAGCCATTTTGGAACAGTGGTGGAATCCGACCACTTTTGTGGCCATTGACTTTCTGGTTTTGTGAGAAAGGCTGGTCCTTTGTGCCAGGTCTCGGAATCAAATAAGTCTGTCGAATTTTTCCCTCTGGTGGTGAGATCTGCCGGGTTTTCGTCAGTGGGTACGTAATGTAGCCCGTGTTTGATTCCCAGATCTTCTAACAATTTGCAGTTTTCCTTGATCAATTTCACCTAGTTATTCACAAAACATTTCAATGATTTCCTCGTAGTTGTCCATGCCAGTGCTATCATGGAATCCGAAAAGAACTCGACTGAGTTGAACGGAATGCTGGAATGTAATTCTTTCTGCAAATATAAGGCGCAGTTAGTTGCAACCGTTAACGCTAGTAGTTCTAATCTTGGAATCGTTAGTCTCTCACTTCCTTTTAACGGTTTTACTCTTGATTTTGCCATTAGGAGTGATACTTTTGACGTTTTGTCTGGAAATTGAAATCGAATGTACGCTGTTATACCGTAGTTGTTCTTTGATGCGTCACTGAATATGATCAGTTTTGCCGATTCGTAATCGTAGCGATCTGTCAATTGTCGTTGCGTTGTGTATTCCGTGTGTTGGAATTCTTTTTTAATTGATTCCTAGATGGGGATCGTGTCTTTTGGGATCGCTTGTTTCCATCCGATTTTTGTTGCCCACAATGATTGTAGGAATTGTTTTAATCTTACGGTCAATGGTGATAACACTCCCATGGGGTCATAGATTCTCGCTAAGAATGACTGTAACATTCTTTTGGTTGGTTTTCCTTCTGGCGGCTTTGGAATCCCAATTGTCATTGTGTCGTGTATTGCATCGAATATCATGCCGAGCGTTTTGTTTGGCTTGTCTGGTGCTTGATCCTCTTCTGGGATGAACTGTCGTGCTTTCTGTGAGTTGGATTGGTACTGCCTCAAGTTCATTCCCCACTTCTGGGCTGCCGCCTTCGAGGACAAGTACATTTATGTTGCTTTCCATTTTTTTGTTGATTTTTGCCGGATACTTTTCCATGTAAGTTAGGATTGATGCTGCCAATAGAAAGGGCGAGCACGTCATTCCGAACGGGATCCTTGTGAATCTGTAAGTCACGAAATTCCCGTTTATTGGACCTTCGGTGATGTCTTTGAGCCAGACGACTCTGGTGTAATCTCTGTCTTGCTCTTGTAATCTGATTTGGTGGAATGGTTTTTCAATATCGCTGGACATTTAACATTTGCCGCTTCTGGTACGTAATTATATTCCGGTCAGTAGTTTTATCATTGATGGTACATTTTTTATGCATTGCTTTAGTGACAGTTTTCCTGCTCCGTGTGAGCTTGCGTCGAATACAATTCTTAATTTGTTGTGTTGGATTCAGTCTTGAAGACAGCTTTTTGTGGAATGTAGAAGCATCTTCCTTTTGCTGGTTCCTGAGAACACTGTTCGATGAATCCTGACTCTTCCTGTTTTTGTAAGATATCGTTGTACTCGTTCAATGCTTCCTCATTTGGTGCTAGCTTGTATACTTGATTTACTAGTCTTTTCATGGCTACTGGAAGATTGTCGTCCAAGTGGACTTTGTTGCCATTCATTGGTAGTTTCACCAGCAACTTGCCGTTTTCCCATTCTGCCGTTCTTTTGAATTCTGCCATTGCTTCTTCAACTTGTGACATTTCTTCTGTCGCCATATCCGGATTTTGCATTCCCAGAGCATTCAAGTTCCATAGTTTTTCTGTTGCCGCGGCTAGCTCATCGTCTGCGTTGTTGTCAGCGCCGCACATTTGTGTGACCCAATCTTCGCTGTTGAATACTTCTGCCGACTCTTCTGCTGGTTCTATGTTATCTCCAGTCATGGTTGGAATAATGAAACTGCCAATTTCTGTGCAGACGATTGATTTTGTATTGTTTATCGTTCGGATCTGTGCTTTCCTCAGCAATTGCCATAGAACATTTGTTCCTATGATCATGTCGACTTGTTTACCTTCACATGTATTCAGCTTTTTAACATCGATGTGTAAATGCCCATGTCCTTTGATTGCCTGAATTCGTGATTCTCTCATGTTTGTAGTCTTGCTGTTGTTTTGAGTTTATTATATCCTTTCGCTTTTAGCACTTGATTGTGAACCGGAATTTTGTAAATATTTGTCTTGAATGCTTCATCACTGCCGATTCCTTTCAATCTCATGTTCACTGTGTCTATTATTTCTAAGGCATTTCTTTTTGCCGATTCCTCTGAAATTAAGCAACAATTAGCTCCTGTGTCAATTAACCCGATTAGGTGTTTTCCTTCATCTGTTTTTAGTAGAATGTAAGCCATCTTGTTATTGTTGTTATCTTGAATGTTGAATATTGTACTTTCATCTTGATCAGATCAGTTTGCCATAGTTCCTGAATCTCTGGCATATTTAGTATTATTATTATTATTTTTTTTTTTTTTAATTGTACGTTCCACTAAGGCTTCATTTGCCATAGTTTCTTCGTCTGCTTCAATCTCGGCTTGAATCAACAATTCAAGTTCTTCCAGGCGGTCCAGCAAACCCTACACCTTTGCTCGGGCTGTCGGGATGCCGTCTCTCCTGCTCTCCGATTCCTCACTGCCAGATTTCACTTTTAACATAAGTGGCTGAGCTTTCGCTAAGTGAGCTTTCGCAGTTTTTGCAAACTGGGAAATAAGTTGTTTTGCGACAAACTGGGAAATAAGTTGTTTTTGTCGCGTTTATGATCGCCATCGTTATATGATGATAGTTGCTGCTTGATTGCTGCTGTCCAAGTTCTGAAAATATCGACATTGCTTTCTGCTTCTAGCCCGGGCAAAGCAATAGAACGGAAAACCGCATTGAAAAGGGATGGAGTAAGGAAATTATTTCAATTTGGAAGGTGTATATTGGACTGTGTCTATGATCGGTTCTTGTTTTAGTTTCTAGTAGGATTCGTTTCTTGGCCATATTTAACGTCCTATTTCCAGATATTGACCGTAAGAATGACTATGCCATTTCCTTCCTCTTGTTCCGTTTCACTATTTCCACCTTTACTCTTTCAGTCATAATTGTTTATCTCGTCAGTGAACTCAGTTCTTGGCAGCCTTTGAAACAGCATGATTCTGGGATGACTAGTCTGCAGTACTAGCTCCACAATTGGTGTCTTACCACCTACCGTACTGTGAGACATCGAATCACGATTTTCTTTCGAGATTTCTCATCTCTCGTTCAGTACATGACTGATGTTTTTGGTGATTCTTACATTCAGTCTTCTGAGAAACCGAATTCCGATTTTCCGCGTTAATTCCAGCACTTCGAAATTTCTCGTTTCTCCTCTCCCATGCTTTGACTTCAATACTACTAGACATCTACGCCATGTACTCTCTAGTCATCATGACGCACAGTGATTTGATTCACGGCTATCCACTGCTATGGATGTGGTTTGTATTGGAATCCGCTTGGTGATAGTGAGGCTCTTCCGTCCTCCGCGTAATTCCTTCACCTTCAATCTTCATCTTCTTTTATTCTGAATTACGCGAAATTTTGGTATATTATCTCTGAATTATCAGATGATAACCACATACAGTCATTGTGATAAACCGAATTCCGATTTTCTTTCGAAATTTCTCGCTTTCCCCAAGCTTATGTGTTCTTGCTGGACCAGGATACCGTGCTATTTTCCTGCCAACACTCTAACTTTCGACCATTTAATGAATGTCTCAAATTACGTTGAGATGGTAACACGTGCTAACCATCTACAGCCTTTGTGAGAAACCGAATTCCGATTTTCCTTCGAAATTTCTCGCTTCTCCCAAGCTTTTGTGTTCTTGCTAGACTAGGATACCGTTATATTTGATATCTGCCTGCCAACACTCCTCTATTTAATTCTCGACCATTTAATGAATGTCTCAAGTCACGTTGAGATGGTATCACGTGCTAACCATCTACAGCCTTTGTGAGAAACCGAATTCCGATTTTCTTTCGAAATTTCTCGCTTCTCCCAAGCTTTACCTCTGCCTGACAATTCTCTACTAATTTGTCCGGTAACACACTTAACTTCTAATACTCCATATCCTTTAATAAGATACACATTATAACCACATTCAATAATTGTGAGAAACCGGATTCCGATTTTCCGCGTTAATTCCAGCACTTCGGAATCTCTCGCTTCTCCCAATTTTAATTAATTCCTTGTTGAGCTGACATGCATCTGAAATTTCTGCCTGCCCAATTACTACTACCTCTGCCTGGTAACTTCTATTCTTGTAGTCCACGTCTCACATTAATTTTGCGTGTATTTACAACACTTTACTGTTCTCTGCTTTATCACTGATTTTCAGTTGGTCGCCCACGCAATTGACTTTTAAGTCCGTGGTTAACTTCTAGTGTTCGACAGTTACACGGGGTGCTGGTGATTGCATTTTTTTTTTTCTTCAAATTCTTTTTATTTTTATTATTTATTTTTTTTTTTTTTACGTCAAAATCCCACGTGCTGAGGTCGTGCCACATGGCAAAGCTGGCTCCTCTGCGTCTCGTCGATTACACACTTTCTGATTCAAGATTCAACTCAAGAAATGAAAATTCGCATAAATGGGCACAATGCCAATATTTTTCAACGGAGCGCACTTTCGCCAGGGCAATCGCCATTACCCTATGCAGTTGTGGCTCAATACTCCTTCCTGTTCTCCTATTTTCCCATATTTTTTCTTCTTGCAAGTCCCTTTTTGTACCGCTTCCTTGGTCATTAATTTTTATTTACAAAGGATAACGAAAAATGTAACAATTTTTAGTTTTTAACAATGTAACAATTATTAGTATATGGGCTCTTGCTTCGCTACTCTTCGGAGCTGAATCCTCCCTGCCGTGTGTCCCTCGATTTCCTCACTGCGACGCTTCGGCTTTTGCTTACTGAAATAAGATTTTTGTAGCTTGCGCAGTTTTTCTGGTTGTTTCTTTTTCACATGGCGCACCAACACATCGGAGCGTTCCCGACCCCAGTGTCAAGCATAGGTTCACCAGCGATCGGGTTTTTACTTTGATTTCGTTGTAAATAAAATACAATTTTTTTTTTTTTTTTTTTTTTTTTTTTTAATTTTGAGCGCGCTCGAGCATTCGGTGGGCATAGGTTCCCCTGTGAACGGGGTTTTTAATTTAATTTAATTTTTATTTATTTATTTTTTTTAATTCTGAGCACGCTCGAGCATTCGGCGGGCATAGGTTCCCCTGCGACCGGGTTTTTTAATTTAATTTTATTTTTGTTTCCAAAATTTTTTTTTTTTTTTTTTTTAAAGTCATCTTATTATTTTTATAAACATGTCGCTGACCTTTTTTGGAGCCGTTCTTTCCTCCGTTCGGTCCCCTTCGCGACTTGCTCTTCACCCTGTCGTCTTTTCCTTTTGTCCCGATGCCGCTTTTTCCACTTCTCTTCGAACTCTTGCTCTTCGGTGGGTTATCGTAGTGGCTCTCGTGGTGGTGTTTTGCGTTTATCGTTCGGTTGGGCTGAAAAACGTAATTATCAGATGTTATTAAACGTAGAATAACAATAGAACTATGAGAAAATGCATTAGAAATTGATCACTCGCTTTTAAATTCGAGAATCTATTTGAAAAACGCATATTGCCGCTATCTCGTTTCTCAGTCTGCGTCTATCATGTTGTGCACATTGGCTTCGCTACTATTTCGCCGCCGGCGTCTATCATGTTGTGCACATTGCCTTCGCTACTGTTTTGCCGTCTGCGTCTATCATGTGGTGCACTCTTGCCTTCGCTACTGTTGCACAGTCTGCGTCTGGCACTCTATTCCCTTTTGCACTTGCAACTGTCTATCGATTTGTGCACCATTGAATTCGGTACCGTCTCGCAGTCTGCGTCTATCATGTCGTGCACCTCTGCGTTTGGGTTTGGATATCGATCGACATTCAATCGCCATTCTACGCTTCTGGTCGGAGATGGAGTCAATCGGATTTTTACTGGTAAATTTTTTTTAATGCCGCGTCCAAAGCTCAAAAAATTCCTGAAATCAGGAGTTTTTTGCAGTCCAAAGTTCCACAAAAAATCCCAGAAAAAACAGGTGCGCACAATTGAAACCGGTGTCACCGTAGTTGCTTCGCTGCGAGACCTTCTATGTTTAAACTTGCATTTTCCCACAGTTGCTCAATTTTTTCTTTTTTTGCGGGAAAATTCAATTTCAAACACAGAAGGTCTCGCAGCGAAGGAACTACGGTAACATCGGTTTCAATTGTGCGCACCTGTTTTTTCTGGGATTTTTTGTGGAACTTTGGACTGCAAAAAACTCCTGATTTCAGGAATTTTTTGAGCTTTGGACGCGGCATAAAGTTATTTTTTAGTTTTCGTTTGGCGGAGATGAACGATGGTGTTTTCGCGTACAAGACTTCCTGGAGTAGATGTGTTGTTGCCCTTGCGATGGAATTGCGTGGTCCATATTAACTTCGATGGGGCACTCGTGTTCGTTCGTCGTCTCTTCATCACGCCCGAATCGCGGCCGGATTTGTTTTCTCTCGGAGTTATTTTCGAAACGACGCTCTCCCCTTTTTTTTGGAGGAATCGATGTTAGTCTTGATTAAAATTTCCATTTATTGTTGAACATTGGGGAGCTGAATTAATTTGAAAAAAGGGAAGAGAAGGAAGGAAAACAAAGGAAAAAACGAGGGGAATGGAACAACAACGGAATTTATGTTTATTTCAACCGGTTTTATTTTTATTCAGCCGTTTTTTCGTTGCCGGCTACTCTTCGAACGTGTTGGTGCACAAGTAGGGAAGATGGAGCGCCTGACAAATTTCACACTGCAGTGAGCTTTTGAATTTACAGGTGCCGGTGTGTCCTCGTCCACAAGTGGAGCAGATTCCTAATTCTGCCATCCTCAGCTTTCTTTTGCTGATGGTGCCGTAAATGTCACACTCTGTGGTCTTATGCTCGTTCGAAACGCACAATATGCACGAGAACAACATTTTCTGAAAAAATTATATTGTTCACATGTCTGTTATTTCCAGGTTTTATTCTGTGCTCACCTTTGTCTTCTCTTTTGCTGCCGCAACTGCCGCTGCTGCCTCCATCGCGGTTTTGTAGCGATTCTTCGGAGATATCTTCGGAATATCGGTTTTCGACACCTTCGGGGCCGCTGTTTCTGCCTCGATTGCACTCGTTCTTTTCGTTGCCTTCGACGCTAGTTCCTGTTCAAGTTGCTCGACATTGTCTACAGCTTTCTTCAGGATTTCCATAAATTTTTCAGCTTCCAGCTTGGCTGCCTGCTCACGTTCCATGCCGTTATTTTCAATTTTTTCGCGAAATTTTGAAATTTCTGCCGTCATCGTATTCTTCCAAGCTTCGATGCCGGATCTTTCGGTGTCGGTGAACGTCTTCAACATGTCGTGGATGGCTTTGACATGCCCGGCTGCCGTGTTGTTTTCGTCTATCATCCTCTTTACTTCTTTCTTCACTTTGCAGATCTCGGTGTGAATGACGACTTGGTTGGCAATTGTTGCCGTGCCTTTTTTTGACACTCTCACGCCGTACATGGTTGCGGGTAATTTTTCCAGACACTTTTCAAGACTCTGGAAAGCCCGTTTGCAGTCGCTGGACATTTTGCCGATTTTTTCACTGCTTGATCCGACGTCTTCTTTTTTCTCTGGAACTTCTGCCCATTCTGGTGATTCGTCGGCTGCCGGGGTGTCCAGTTCCTCTTCAGGTTGGTCATCGGCCATTTTTTCTTCGAAGTGCTGTACTTCCTCGCCGTGCTGTCCATTCTCCTTCTCGTCATCGGAGATATGAAGCTTCTCCACCTTCTTGGTTGCCGTGGTTTTCTTGGGCGCCGGATTTGCCGTGCCTTTTTGGTTTTCACCAGGCTTGCTCCCGTTTTCCACGTTGGTGTGAAGATTTTTGTCGTTTTCGCTTAGCATCTGAAATAATTATTTGTTAATTATGCTCTGTCTGTACTCGAGGTTGTTCGTTTCAATTCTTTTCGAAAATATGATAATTTTCTTCTCGTTTCCCCGACCGTTGTCGATTTATAAATCGTCCTGTCGTGTATTCAATTTTCGGCTTTTCTATGTAATTTGCCGAGCCTTTCGCGAAATTTTGTTGCAAATTTCGTCTTTTTTATGCCGTATCGCATGACTTTAATCACTGATGCGGTCTTTTCACGAGCAATACGGGATAAACGGAGAAATACGAAAGATAAAACCTAGTCTCAACAGAAATTATTTTAGGCCGTCCCTACTATTTTTTACTGGCTACTGATTGTTATTTTTAAGGGAAATTTTTACTTTAGGTCGAAATGCACCATGTTTTGTATCCTAAAAGGCCCAAAAATCCCGGAACAACAGAACACAGTATAATTATGGGACGCCGATATTTATTACTGTTCTACTTTAGTCTGCTACATAAAAGAGTTGACCGGTGACTAGCCGGCAACTCTAACATAGTTGGGACGAGAAAAAATGGGTGGGCGCCAGCAACACGGTAAGACGAGAAAGCGAAAAAGAACTAGAATGATGCAAAATGCCGAGTGGGCGTAGGCCCTCGCTGCCGTCGCGTTAGATGTGCAGGTGGCGTGTCCTCCGGTTACTGTAGTGGCGGCAATTCAAACGATGTCCCATTGATTTTGAAGTAGCAGGCGAGGTAGAACATTGTATTTAACGGGAAATTTGTGGAATAAAAGATAATTGATTTATTATTAAAGAGTCGTGACCGGAGAGATGTTTTGATCACTCCGTATTCGCGACACAGGTAGTCTGCAAAAAAAAACAATCTGCAGAAAACACACTGAATTTCTATAAAAAGAGAAAAATTAACTTGAATTAACTCCAGGATTCTCCCAAATCAAC
The DNA here is from genome assembly GCA_963572235.1 of Caenorhabditis japonica. Lineage (NCBI taxonomy): Eukaryota > Metazoa > Nematoda > Chromadorea > Rhabditida > Rhabditidae > Caenorhabditis > Caenorhabditis japonica. The sequence goes on along the minus strand of OY754343.1, from coordinate 14,505,606 downwards.
CTCGGCTCCTTCTTCCTCCACCCCCAAAACGGTGGAGGTTTCGACATGGGAATGGGACAGGGCGCCAACATTCTAGGATTCGGCGGAGATCGAAGTTTCAATTTGGCCGGAAACAATGGTGGATTTGCAATGGGATGTAAGCCTAACTTCTCATTGAATTGCGGAAACTGTATATTTTTAGCCAATAACGGAGCCCTAGTAGGTGGTCAACGAGTTGGCGTAGATGGTGGAATTGGCGGAGGAAGAGAAGGGGTCGAGATGGGAAGTCAGATGCAGTTTGGCAACGAGCCAAGCCCGATGCATCCAGCCGGACAGTTTGGAAGTTTTTTGGACAATGTGAAAAATTTTTTCTCGTTTTTGGGTAAGCCGAAAGGAAAGATTGTTTGTTATCTGATCAGGTGTCACTTTCGCTTTATTTTTTTGTTGGTTTTACCCAAAGGCATGAACTTTGAACATTTTAAGGATCATACGTACATATTTTTGTTTTATTTAACCTTTTTGGCGCCTAGAGGATCTTTCTTTTTTTGATTTGTGTAATCTTTTCGGGAGTTGTTTCAAAAGTATTTTTCAAAGACCATCTAGATGATCTTCATGTCTTTCTATAACATGTATTTAATTAAATGTCCCTTCCAGGGCGTGGAATGCCTATGCCACCTCCATCTCCACCACCATCCCCACCATTCTCAATTGGTATAACTCAACCTCCAGCCGTACCTCAAGGAAAACATATCCGTGAGTCTACCTCTTCCAAATCCAGACTCTCAACTCCTTTTCAGCCCGTCCATGGATTCCTGAAACTGAAATAGAAAGTGCCGAGAAGAGCATTGAAGACTTGGAAAAGCCAAAAGAAGGAGAAGTTGTCACTATGCCAGTAACCGAAGAAAGTGAAAAAGAAGTCGAGTTTATTGATCCGAACAATGGAGAGACGTCGAAATCAGTTGAGTTCAGTGTGGATAAAGAGCCGACGGATGAGTTCCCGGAAGATTTGTTCACAGCTCAAACGAGTCGACCCCGTCAACTTCCAGGACTAGTCGAATTCGCGTAGAGTTTTTTCGTTTAATACAGTAGACATTGATTTTGTATAATATGTATTCATGACGTTTTCGGGTGTTTTTAAATATGTATGTATCTATAAATATCATCGATTTTGCATAAGTTATGCAATATCTTTATGAATAAATACTTCTGATAGATGTAAGCTTGAATTTTGATAGAAAGATAAAAAGAAATAAGGATTGGAAAATTCGGCTTCTACAGATCAGTGAAAAAATTTTATAACTTTTTTTTCGTTTTTTGCGGTCATTTTAAAGGTAAACTAGGAAGTTTATGGATTTCTTCCTATTCATTCTGCCTGAAAATTGTAGCTTGCCGCTAATGGGCAAAGATGCCTCGGATCGCTGAGCAAAAAGGAAATTTGCAACGGGATTCGACAAATCTGTCTAGCTAGTAACACGCTGATTTGCAGCTTGTGGGAAGTGATTTGCAGCTTGTGGGAAGCTGATGGACAACTAGTGGCCAGATAAGGGTTAGCGAACCGGCAAAGGGCCTAAAGTTCCCTAGGCTTCAACAGGGCGCTGAGCAATTTTGAAAGTCTTTTATAAGTTTTGCTGATTTTTGCAATTTACCGAAGTAGAGCCAGCAATGTTTCCAACTCGAATTAATTTAATTAAAATTTCCAAATTCTAGTATGTTGCGGAATTATTACCAGATTATGACCAAACCTAGCTGGTTTTTTTAGGATCCAAAGCTTTCACAGGAGTTACCGAAATTTCAATGATTCAGACCGAAATATTTCCAAATTCTAGCCAGACTTTTCATGTCTAAATACTTCTGATAAATAGCCGAAAAATTATTTGAGCTACTTTACGTTAAAGGGCTCTATTTTCCATTCGCGAAGAAAGCAAGTGCGCTCCACGAAACTTAGAAGTTCGTGGATTTCATTTTTCTCGCCAAATTATTTCATTTCACGTTGAATTTATAGTCGGCGAATACATCATCAATCTCGCTCTACTGCAAAATTCCTGTAAAACTGTGTTGAACTTGCAAGATTAACTCGAATTCTAGTTTTATTATTTTTTTCAACTGAAAATGACGTATCCACGACGATTTGCAGTTAAAATGTGATTTTTTCGCTTCAAAAAAGGCGCACTACACTGTTGAAAATTGAAAAGTTCCATAGAGCGAGGCTGATGATGCATTCGCCGAGTATACACGTGAAATGAAATAATTTGGCGACGAAAATGAAATCCACGAAGTATTAAGTTTTGTGGAGCGAACTTGCTTTCATCGCGAATGGACAATACAAAATAAAATGACGCGATGTTTGCAACGTCGAAAAATTCAAAATTTTAATTTCTTCGGGAATTTCTCCTTATATTTTCAGTCCAGTTTGTTTATCTCGGAAAGCATTATAATGCCAATTTTTTGTGAAAACTAGCCAAACCCAGTTTTCGAGTATTTAATCTTTCTTTTTATTGTTTTGTTCTCGATTTTTAATGCATATTATCGCTTTGTTTTGCATTCAGAAAATGATTACAATGACACACAGTTGTTGGTCGTTTCAGATTAAACCTGAATGATTGAAAAACTTGGAAAACTTCTAATAGAAAATTCAGCAGAGTTTCATGACACCACACCAAGCTTGAAACTTTTGTTTTATTCCTTGAGATCATCTTTCACCTTTCTTCATATTTTATTTATTAAAAATCTCCTGAATAAATCTCACGCATCAATGAGGATTGACATGTACAAAAAATGGCGAATGAATGAATATGTACATACAGTAAACCAAAAAAAAAGAATTGTGCCATATTGACCCGCTTTTAGAAAGAATCCGTAGAGTTTCGAGATATGATTGATAAATTTAGACCAGAATTTTAGCGATCAATGAGAAGGTTTGTTGGATTTTTTGATGATGCTCTGCTTTGTGGGTGAATGAGCGTTTGACGGCTTTTCGCAGCTCTGGATTGCACAGCTAAAAATTGAATTAAAATGTGGATGATGTTTTACTTTCAAATTTCTATTTTACCATATAGATAGGAAGTCGCAATGCGCACGCAGTGACTACAAGAACCGACGATAAATCGGCGGATAGCATGTACTCGTCTATGAATCTGAAAACGTTTATGTATGTTCTCTGTTTTCAAATTTCACTAGTTTCTTTCAAACCTCGTTTGTAGGGTGTCAATATCAATAAACTCCCACGCGGTGATGAACACGTTTACCACATTGGACACCAAGTAGATGACACAGATGAACAACATTGTGGCGGTCGCCTGGCGCACGTTTGTCTGCAAAAATTTGAATAATATGTATTGTTTGCCATGATCTATGATATTTCATACCCGACTCTGCATTCTCAACGAGAAACGTCGTCTGCTACTATTTCCAAAAGCATTGTGCATTTGCGAGCGTAGCTCCATAACTATCCACAAATTGATGAGCAAAAGGAGGAAGAAGGGCAAAAATACGGTGGCAATGTTGCGAAACCAGAACTTGTAAATGCTACCGTACCACACGGATTTTGTGACCTCGGTGACATCCACATAGTACTCCATTACGGTATTTTTACATGAAGGGTCTTCATTGGGGAAAACGTCGAGTTCAATGAGCATTCCACCTTTTGTAATGACGCCGATGGCTAAGCAGGCTGAAATGTTGGATTTTAATTGCGAAGTGTGATTTCTGGCTGTATCTATGTGGGATTTCGTTTGCGCGGCGTTTTTTAACTCTAGGTGGACGTTAACTCTTTTCAGTACGAATTTTCACTGTGCTATTGGAGCAACCTTCGAAATTCCGCATAGAGAACATTTTGCCGGTATCGCCCTAATGTTTTATTGCAAAAACAAAACCAATTTTCAGACCCTCTATATAAAAAAATCTTACCAAAACACCACCAACTCCTGCGTTTCTGAAACTGCTTCAACATATAGCTCCTCACTGTAATCAAGTATCGTTCGTAAGCCACGGCAATCAAAATATAGCTGAAAACAATTCCCCTTCAGCCAATTTCCACATTTTTCTTTTACCATGCACTTGTCATACACACGTGTGTTATTGCCAAACCGTAGACAAAGAATGGCCACCACGCACGCGCCAGCTCGATCCATTTTGTCCAGTCTTTGAGTGAGTCGACCAGGATTACGGGCATGTAGCAAACCGAGATTATGATGTCGAAGAAACAAAGGGCCAGAATGAACTGGAAAATTGAGTCATGTTGAATCAACCATAGACCGGATTAACAATTAGCAGAACTCGATTTTTAAAAAAATAAGTTTGAAAATTAATCTGAACGTTGTAGTTAGCTCTATTTATCAAAAAAAAATATTCAAGAAAGAAACATTTGTTGGACTGTCTAATTTGACTCGAAACTTGGGCAGAGAAATATTCGTTTTGAAAGGGAAATGAAAAATACAATCAATTATCATTTTTGGCAACTTTTCAGTGGCAAATTCTTGTGTTTTTGCAGAGAAATTAAGACAAAAACTGCACCAAATAGGCAAGAAAACCTTTTGAAATTTTTTCCGCCTGAAAAAAATGAGCACAGGGCCGAACTTAGACCCTCAAAAAGGGACTATCACAGGACCTAGCACAAGGCCTAGAACGAATGTAAACGCTTAAAAATGAAGACCAAAATTAATAAAAATGTGTTCATTTTCAAGTTGTGCGTCCAAGCGCATTTGCTAACTCCTCTCATGCTCATGTAGTGTCTAGGCAGCTTTTACTGGTTTTAAGTCAATTGTTTGGTGCTCAGCTTATTCAAAAAAATTTTTTCACCTAGGAACTTGTTGTTAATTAAACTAAACGCAAAACAAAACCCACATGAAAATAGCACTTGAAACATCGATTGTTCCTTATCAGAGAGCTGAACAACAGGACATTATTTGAGATGGAGATTATTGATATGATTGAGCCTAAAATAAATTTTTGAGTCTTAATATTAAACGTTTAAAAACAACCCACCAGCAATAACCAATGCGAACGAGATTGCCGATTTCGGACCATCCTCTTCGCACATTTGACGAACGCTCTGACTGAATATCAAATTTTTAGTTTAAGTTTTTTGTTTTATTTAGCCCAAAAGACAAAGCCTAAGGAAGTCAAGAAAACGAGAAGATGTGACGTGACGTATCTATTAGACGTCAAAAATTAAAATTAACCGGAAATTAGAATCATGATGAATACTAATAAGAATACGCGCACTTTGAGGAAGAAGACAGACAATTGACTTTCGTAAAACAAAACATAGGTAGGCGGAGTCTCAAAATAAGTCGGATTTGTCTTTTTATGAAAAGGAAGAATAAAAAGAGAAAGATGAGGAGGTTGGGACAGAGATCCTGCTAAAAGAATTGAATACATTATCACAATGAGACAACAAAAAGAAAACGTCCCGGAAATGGATTTTTTTTGACATTTGTCATGCAAAAAGTAGAGAGGTAAATCAGAAGTTTTAATGATCTGTCACTAGTAATTAATGTTCTATGCTGCCTACACTGATGAAAACTAGCCAAAATGCCAACAAATCTTTTGCATTTTATAACTCCGGCAACACTCCGGCCACTCATCGGCAAAGCTCGATTTTCATAGATTTTGAACAATATATTTCAAAATAGCCCATTTTTGTCAAAATTTCCATTTTAAGCTTTATGAAGACTTCTCAATGTACCCGCCAAAAGTCAGGCAGGATTTGAGCAATTGTTGAACCAGAAAAAGAGGTTTATTGAAATGTGGCAAGGCAAATATCAGTACTAATTAGGAACGCGACATTCACGTCACGTCATTTGAACCTGTTTAGTATTTTTTCAGCACAAGCCCTCGATAAATAAGCCATGTATAAAAAAATCAGCTGTGCAGATTCAAAATCTTTTTGAAAGCAAGGGAAAAGAAACAAAAGTAGTAATAATAATGGCTAAAAAACGAAGCAAAAGTGAAGGACAGTTGTCCGTCCGTCCGTAAAATGAGATGACAATTGTCAAAAAGTTTTCACAAGAAAGAGAGATAGAGCGATAAAAAAACATGACAGGTTAACCTCTCGGCTCTCATAAAACTTTCCGGAATGGCCGTCGTTTAACCGCCATTCCACATTTCCGAGATTAAAAAAAATGAATGAAAGAGAGGAAATGAGAAAACATGTACACACAAAAAAGAAGGGGTCAGTCATAAAGAGTGGGTGCTCATTGAGCAACTTGTTTCCCCATTTTCTGACAGACTAGACGAGAAATTGATATTCTGTAGACGACAGAACTACACAGCACTTTTTGATTTCCTGTTTTTTGTTTTGTTTTGTTTTTTTTTGCCATAGAACAGGGACAAAGAGTTAGAAAAAGGGTAAAAGAGGGTAGAACAAAAACTGGGCTTTCAAGAAGTTAGAAAAATTTGGTAGTCAGTTTATGAATAATTTATCAGCGGGTGGGTAAAGCGGCGTTTTTAAGTTGGATAAAAAATTTAAAAACATGTGAAAGTTGGGTAGCGACTTCAATCTGAAACGTTTATCTTTTAGTAGATCAAAAATGCTACACCAGGATTCAAAATTCTAGCAGCTTTGGAATTTTCATTTTTAAAAACTTCTACAGAGAAAGTGAACTGGGAACTTGAACAAAATATAACTGCGTGGAATAGAACGGTTACGATAAATATCTATTATTCAGATCTGGTGGATACAGTATAGTAGTATTTCTACCCCGTTCTAGTTCTATTCCTGTCAAAATTCCGGCTTGTTTTGGCTGCCAAATTATTTATTTGTGCCCAAAATTAATTTAAAAAAGAAACCCTAAAAATTTTTGACATACTTAAACTCCACTCACTCTTTAGAATTTTACCAGAAGGTTGTTGACGGCTATCGCCGTCAAAAACCTTCTGGGTAAGCTTGGGGACGCGCGAGTCTCCCTAATTTTTCAAAGAGTTTCAATGTATGTCAAAAGAAACATTACCCAAAGTTGAATCAATTAAAATCTCAATGTTTTTCTGTATGCCTGTCAATCCGTTTTTGTATATTGATTGCGTAAAAATATGTCACGAACCTATTCAGGGCAAAAAAAAAACAGTTTTTGGTGTTTTCAACCCGATGCATTGCGCAAGAGTATTTGAAATAAGAACTACTGTACTCGGATGTTTTCAAACTGAACAAAACTCTCCGTCACGAATCCATTATAAAAAATATAACGAAAAATCGTTTTTACTTATAAAGTTATTATCAATTCACTATTCTTCTTGTCTGGAATCGTTATTTCTTCCATTTTTTCTTTTCCTCTAAACCCGTAGTTAAAAGTTCACATGTTCTGGTTTCAACAACATTTTTTTGGGTTGAATGGATAGTTTCAAAATGAGTAACAATTAAGAATATTGTCTAAATATTGAGCAAACAAAAAAATTGCAACGCGGTGTTTGCATACTTTTGAAATTCAAATGAAAATGGGAAAAATCCTCTTCATTTGCCATGATATTTCTCTCATAGCCGTTTGAATTTGAAAAAGTACGCAAACACCGCATTGCAATTTTTTATTTTCACAATATAGTTGGCCAATTTATCAATAACTCCTCAGTCAGAATTTGACGAAAATCGTCGCATGAGCCTACAGTAGCTCAGTAAAAACTCATTAGTAAACCTATTCTCCTGAAATTTTCGATTGTCTCAGTGCATTACGAACGTGCATTTTGGGCAGTTTAATGCAGAACAATCAATTAAACTTCTCGTTTACGTTAAATTAAAATAACAGAAATATGTGCGAAATTTTGGTCCATAACCGCTCAGAAACGAAAACAGAGAGGAAAACAAAAACTCGAAATAAAATTCAAAAAATTGCTCAAAAATGTGATGAAACTTACCTAAATCTAATTTTGTAGGCTAAATTGACACATACTAAACAAAAATCAGTTACAAAAAAGAAAAAACGACAGTAAAACTCGAACTTCCGACCTCCCACACGCCAGCCTAGAGTACAAACCACTTGGACACCGCGCAGGTTGAACAAATTCCCTTATGTGTGCAATGAGATTTCGGCCGACCCACAGTTTCCTGTCGGATTTCTTTTCGACTGTATTTAGAAAAGCAAAAAGTGCAGAAGAAAAAAAATGTGGACCGGCCGGCCTAACAGTAAAGTACCCTTCAAAATGATGATATCAAAATTTGGAAAAGACGGGCATCATCGCGGCATTCAGGAGACTCAGATTTCCAATTTTGGCTTCCCACGGACTTCTGGGGACTGCGCCAGCACCGCGAACATACCCATACACAGACAGACAGACACACAGAAAAATTGTATTAGTAATAGTAAAGATTGACACTTTTATAAATATGGAAAATAAGGCACGACAAAATACAGGAAAGACTCTGAAAATTTTTTATTGCAAAAATTAAAGATAATTCGGCTGCCTAGTGACTTATTATCCTTAGCCCAACTCCATGAACTGGTAAACGATAGGATCCCCGTTTTCCGGAAATCCCATTTCATAAAAAGCAAAAGTGTATGTTATTGTCGTTTTTATGAACATTGGCACTCGGTGTTTGCGTACTGGTGTTGCATACGGATTTACGAAACTCCGCCCACTTTATGTAACTTTTGCTTTACTTATTACAGTTTTGCCGGTTTTTGATGGTTTTTTTCGTAGAAATTGAACAAAAAAATCGAGAAAAAAATTCCGTATGATACAAAAATGGATAAAAATCTTCCATCCTTTGCGAAAGGAGCTTCGTAAGTCCGTACGCAGCGCCAAAACGCAAACTTACTTACATGTGATACTTGTGACTGTTGTGAAATTGAACGCAAACACCGAGTGCCAATTAAGAAAAAAACGACGTTATACCGGTAATGTTTTGAGTTAGAAGAAAACGTACATAGTCCCGTAAGACTCTGCAAATCCCCTGCTAGTTATTGACATTTTGCTTGTTTTGGTTGAAATAAATTATTATTGTGTTTTCAATCGAATTGCATTGTCAATAGATGAAACCCCGCCCACTTTTAGGCGCACGACCACGCAATCGCAGTGCTATTTGTAAAGACGCAGATACAACGGCGAAGTTTTTCATGATGAAACTCGATTGAAAACACAATATTCAAGATTTTTTAATCGTCAAAAATATTGAAAATTTCCCTATTAAGTTGTAAATTGTAAATTGCCTAGAGCAATTTTTCTTCTAAAAAAATTATAAAAAAAAATTATACTGCCTAGCAAATTTTCATCTAGATCTTCAGGTACAAAAGTTGTTCTCTCCGTGTCTATCTTTCTTCTTTTATGTCTGCTAAAATCTAGGAAAAAGCTTTGCAAAATACATTTAGACTTGGTTTTTTTATTGCAGAGCACCCAAACATAAAATGGCAGCGAAAAAACTGACATTAAAATTGCATTCTATTCTCAGCCTCATTATTACTTTTATTATCACTTTTATGTTTGCGTTTTCAAGAGATTCGCACGAATCCAAGTCTCGAGAGCATGAAAACTAGAACAGTCTCAACCCAAAACAAAACAATAGCTACATTGAATAGGGTTCCTAGACAGCGTGGCGACCCACGAGCATTTCTGAAAAACACGGAACAAATGGAATACATCATTTTCAAGAAAAAGAAATAACAGAAAAATGAGAAAACACGAAAAGTTAAAAGAATGCAAAAAAAGATGGCAAAGAACACGAACTGGAATTGAATATCCTAGGAGAAAGAAGATGCCGTTTCTTTTTTTGTTTCGTTTATTTTTTTTTTTGGAGGGGGGATGTGCCACGTACTTTAATCCTTTCTTTTTGATGTTCCTTCCTGTGTCTGTTTCAATTTCTTTTCCAAAAAAACGTCACGGTCGGCTAAATATCTTTGAACTTTTGATGAACGACAGTGTCGCCCCAAAAGAGCGTTAAATCAAGAAGACGGGTGGTGGCATAATAAAAAAAAGGAGGACAATTTTTTCCACGTCTCTTGAGAAAAGAATGAACGAAGAAGAGGAGCAGGAGCAGAAGTTCATTCATTTTGTAGTTGGAAGAAGCAGAAGAAGAGGAGGAGGAGAGGGTCCGAAATAAGGAAGCGATTAGATTGGATTGGAGAGGTGGCCAGGAACTTTTTGGAAAAAAATGCCGATGATGCACAAGCCGCCGATTTATAGCTGAGAAATTTGCAGAGATAGAGAGAGAGAGAAGACTTCTAAGAGGAATTGAAATTTGTTTAGGTCTTTGTTTACCGGGTGCAACATTAGGTAGGTCTAGTTTCAAGAATGAGGCAATTGCTCTCAATCGCTCAAGTTTTGGTTTCGGTCACTCCAGCAAAAGGAATGATTATTGAACCAAAGCTTAATCCCCCATAATAACATTCAATATTAGAATCCCAAATGACCCAAACTTGAGAAATAGAGATCAACTTTCTCGCTATCAGTTTTGCGACTTAAAAAAACAACTCCGGTGTACAGTACTTGCCAAAAAGAACGCGCGTTTCGCTGCTTTCTGTTCAAAATGACCAACTTTAAGTGTGTGCCACGAACTCTGAAATTGCAACAATTTTTGAGGTTTATCGTTTCTGCGATCTACAGTACCTTTGAAAGTAGTAATACAAAAACGTTATCAACAAGTAAAATGTAGTCCTTGGTTGGAAGGTTCAACACAAAATTTTTTAAATTAATAGTGCACATTCAGAGTTTGTGGCACATACTCAAAGTTGGTGATTTCGAACAGAAAGCATTGAAACGCGCATTCTTTTTGGCCAGTAATGTACATTAAAATAACGAAAAACTATTTTGTACGTTTTCCCGCACTGTATAAGTCGATAATATTAGAAATATTATCTGCAATTATCAAGGAATTTCGAGAAAAATAACGGAAACATCTTAAAATTTGCTTTCCCTTCTAATTGGAGCATTTTCCACATGTGTATGGTATTTATGGCGGATAAACCGTGAAAACTGTAATAGAAGCGCCCCTCTAATAGAGGCGCACTTCTAGGTGTCTATTACTTTCCCTGTTGCTATGGTTCTTTTTAATAGATTATCATTTAGAAAGTAAGCTTTAAAAATTGTACCATTTCGGTTTGAAAATAATATGCGACGAACACCTCAAATTTAAGCGTTTTTGCAATTAAGGAACATCAAAAAAAGGGGGAAGGGGTTGAAAATAGAGGCGCATGCGCCTCTATTACAGGTTTTAGCGGCAGATATCCATTTTAAACGGTTTATAGCAGACGAAATGGGCTACTAGCCGTCAAATATGGCTATTAGCTATTATGGTTCATAGTGCGCATATATTGGGCACTGCGGCTAGTACATGGAATGTTCGCATAAAAAAATTAAGTGAAACAATAAGGGAGTGTTTAACACCCACTGGCTGGCCATTATGTGCCCCGGACAGATCACGTGGCAATTAGAAGTTTGGCTGTGCAATTAGCGGCCTCGTTGCCCATTACCTGCCCGAAATACCCTAAGCTCGGCACTTAATGGGATATTTCCAGCGAATGAATAAAATTCCTTAACCGTGAGACGCTTGCAGGTCTCTCAAACTTTTTCAATACATAGTTTAGAGGGTGTCTGACACCATCTGGACGCTCAAATTAAACTGCAAAAAAGTTATTCCCATTTTTAGACTAGAGACACTTTTTCTAGGTTAGTTAGCCTTTTAAAAGTGTAGCAGGCGAAACTTTTTTCAGGATTTTTAAAGGCGCGGCGCAACCAGATAGACTGGAAACGTTAAATTGGTCTGTCAACTCAAAAAAGTGCAGATAAAGCAGCAATATTCTTTGCGATGAATCTACAAAATTAAAGCAGTGAGCCGCTACACAGTGACTTATTTTTACAGTAACGCGTGGTGCGGACGACTGCCATTTTATTCAAACGATAATTTGGCGCCACAGCTCAATGCGCTGCGATTGCGTCGCATACCAACATGCCAATGGGCCGATTTTGATTGCTTTACGGCTTCATGCTATCATTTTGTTCTCGCGCGTGTATGGCAGAACGGCAAAGCAAATTTGGATTGAAAAATCGCTAGCATTCCCTGAGGCTAGTGCAAGTCCGCTACTCAGCTAATTGCTCATTTAGTGTAGGCTTAACCGTTAGACTAAGCAAAAGTATCCAAAAGGCTTGCAAAAATGTTGAACATATTCAATAACATGCTTCGGTTTTTCTAAATCCATTTATTTTCAACAAAAAAAAATAAATAAATAACACCTGAATTTCAAATCAAAGATTAACTATCTATTAAAAATATCCCCTAAATTAAATATTTTCGGGAACAATGATTTTTAAGGTGTCAAATACCATAAAATATTTAGCAAATCAGGTTTTTTGTGGATTTCGGAGTTTGAAATATTTTGCTACCGTAGTCCTTAGAATGTAATATTACTACGAGGCCAGTTATTCTTTTGTTAAATATTTGTCTAATGTTTTGTTTGCGATCCCGAAAAACCCTAAAACTGTTCCCTGATAATAGACAAAACTGTAAATCAAGATATTTCTAAAAATTGATAAACCAAGTAAAAAAAAAAAGGATTTTTGACATTTAAAAACTGAGAAAAACATGTTTCCGAACACAAATAAAAGTTCGTTTGGTGTTGGATGTGTTGATTCAGAAGGCTCGCCAACAATCAGTGACGCTCTTCTCGCTCCCCTCTGTTTTCAATTTTGTGTTCCAGACGCACTTCTTTGCCTTTCTTTATTCCATTCTTTATTTTTCTTTTTCTCATTTTATTTTGTATGTTTTGCCGGTTTTGAGGGTCCGCGATTGGCAATGACAGGAGTGGAAATTAAAAATGCGAGGGAAAATGGGAAAAAATGGAACATAACTTTTTGGGACTAGAGAAAAAAAAGTGGAAAAAGGAATAGAATATATTTTTTATAGATGACAGGTAAAAGGGTGGATAATGGAAAAAGATTAGATGAGATTTAAAAGAAAAAAGAAGAGGATTAATAAAAGCATAGCATCATAGCTCACGGTAACAAAAGGTTGAGGAAGTGTTTGAAAAGATGAGGGAAAAATGAGCTATGAACTCTAAAATCTTTAAAAATTACTTTAAAACGTCACAAGTTATCTCGAAAAGTAGGTAGGATTACTGTATATTGTTTTTTTTTAGCTATCTGGCTCTAGATTAGACCTACAATAAGTCTATATAGCACTCATTTCTTATTGATAAGGAATACGCCCATTGTGTGTTTATTAAAGGCCTAATGGTCATCTCTGGTGCTCGAGCGCGCTGAATCTGTAATTTTGTTGTCGTGCTATTTAACATATTATTGGAAAATATGTACATATCTTTCAACAAACAAGATTTAACATAAAATAATCAAGCAATAAAATGTGATACTTTGATATCTGAATATTGCGAAGCTAGGCTTCTGAAAAATTCCATCTTTACTATGCAAAATTAATTATTTGAAAACATGCAAGGCAATGAACATTTACAAATATTTTCACAAGGAAGTATGTATAGCGAAGATAGCTATACTTCACAAAATGATCATATCACGTACATACTTATCCAATTTTATAACCGATCTCCAGATTATCCCCTCGATGAAAAACAGAGGATTTCAGAACTTTTGAACTAATATATCCACTCATTGTATTTTCTCAACTCACGTCAAGACCAAATTTTAGTTTCAAAAATTCCCTAAAATACCCCCTCCTCTGCACGTGCAAAAACTCGAGAAAAAAACCCGAAACACCGTCCTTCTCCTCTCCGCTCGGTCATCGAACGTGTTTTCTGTTCGTCTGCGTCTCTCCCTCAGCAGAAATGTGGTCGTCATCGTGGGCCTGGTTTATGTCGGTCTACGACTACGGGTAAGAGCGTGCATCACGTTTATATCTTTGGTTTTAACCCAGTTACTCAAGGTACGCTGGAGTTCCGACCATTCGAAAGAGTGTGTCGAACAACTTTAACTTTTGGAATCGCTCTGCCGGGGTTATCCGGCGGAGCAAAATAATGAAATTGGAGGAAATCCAGTGGTGGTCTACCGCAGTTTACCGTATTTCCTCTATTATGGGTTCGGGACCAGGCTTTCTCGGAAATTTTCGAAAAGTCGGAATTCCGATGTCGGAAATTTCCGAAATGTCGGAAATTTCCGAAAAGTCGGAATTCCGATGTCGGAAATTTCCGATTCCGGTTCCGAGGCAGTTTCACTTCCGAAAAAATTTCCGATTCCGTTCCGAAACAAAATGATTTCCGAAAATATTTCCGTTTCCGTCGGAAATAATATTTTTCCGACGTCGGAAAAAAACATGTTTTTTCTGTCGAAATTTGGTACGAAAAATCGTATTTTTTTTTTGGAAAAAATTCAACCATGTCCGTGACACAAATTTCCTATTTAAAACACGAATCCTCAGGGAATTTTCGGCAAGTTGCCGTGAAAATCGGCAAGTTGCCGCGAAAATCGGCAAGAGTGCCGATGCCAGTCGGCACCCTTGCCGTTATTCCCGGCAACTTGCCGTTTTTCGCGGCAACTTGCCGATGACGAGGCATACCCTTGCCGTTCGCTTGCCGATTTTTTAGACTCTTTTCTTCAATTCGAACTATTTTCTTGTAATTTTATTGTTAATTTATTATAATGAAAACCGTAAGAACAATAGAAAATTAAAAAGAAAAAGCAAGAATTTACAAAATTAGAACAAACTAAAAAAAATGGAGGGGGGAAATTTGAAACATCTGAATTACTAACGAATGAAGAATCACTGTTAAAGAACTATTTCCACAGATGCTGATCGTCTCCGCTCGGCTTCATCCGTTTTTGAATTGACGTTTGTCTTGTCACACTGAAAACCAATTTTTTAATACGCTTTTTTCGATTTCCCTTTAAAAATTTTAGTAAATAACGACAATCATTTCTTTACTCTAACTCCTTTAAATTCTAGTAACCAAGGTGTTCAGTCATTAGAAAAATATGTCATATTACTAAAAAATTAATATTAATGAGAGAACTCCCTTGAAATAATAGGAAGTTCCGAACTTTCTGATAAAAAACCGCACCTGTCACTGGCGAACGGCCCAACTTAACAAATTTAGCAATTATTTACTGAAAAAACTGATAATCAAACAGAAATACTGAGGGAATTGAGAAATTTTCGACCAATATGAACAAATGTAAATTCAACGTGAAATTCAATAATTTGGCAACGAAAATGAAATCCACGAATAAAAACTCATGAAGGTATTGCCGGTCCGCCAAAATTGTCAAACGCGCTCCTCTGTACACAACGCTATGCGATTTTCATTTTGGTCTCCAAATTATTTCATTTCACGTATAAATTCAACGTGAAATGAAAATATTTGGAAAACAAAATGAAAATCGCAGAGCATTGAGTTCAGCGGAGCGCGTTTGACCATTTTGGCGGTTCGACAATAATGATTTTTAAAGATTTTTTGATGTTTTCTTGTATTACTGCGTAACAAAAACCAGTCAGAGCGCTCGTGTCTTGCGGCTGTGGTCTCGCCGCGACCATCGCGTGTACGGTAGTTTGTTTAAATTATTTTTTGAATAGTTTTTCTTTTTGCATGGTTTTCGTTTTTTTTGTAAACAAACTACCGTATACGCGCTGGTCGCGACGAAACCACAGCCACAAGGCACGAGCGGCTCTGCCTGGTTTTCGCGACGCAGTAATATTCGCAAGAAGCGACACTCAAATTCACGTTTTTATTCGAAAAAAAAGAAGAGTTTTCTGTCTCCCAATTTACCTTGAAGTGTCACTCCTCTCGAATACGTGATATTCTGTCTAAAGAAAACATTTCATGGAATCGCGTAATTTTACAGTTCAATGACGTACAAAATTTACAGAAAAACTACGATTTTTCCTGTATTTTCTGATTTTTTTTTCCAATTGGGGTTATTCACAGAACCGGCAAAAAAGCAGCTAAAAATTCAGCAAAAATTTGGAGCTCCGATTGATCTTAAACTTCGGGAAATCATTAAAAAAAAATCCCCGTCATTCCCTGAAAATTTCAGACTAAAATATTGATTTTCGAAAATTTGCAGAAATAAAAATCGATATTTTTTAAAATCAATATTTCTGATATCTTCTGGGAAAGTCCGGGAGTATTTTTTAAATTATTTATCAAAGTTTCAGATCGATCAGAGCATTCTCCGATTTTTCGATGAATTGTTTGCTGGTATATTTTGGCATTTTTTGCTGGTTCTGTGAATATCTCCAAAAGAAAAATTTGAGTCGTTTTCAACGGTTCGCGTTTGTCTTTTCAGACGAAGCATATTTTTTGAAGAATAATTTTTAATTTTTATAACAACTTTTACTTAAAAAAAACTCACCATCAGTCCTTTTACTTCATAATTGACAAACATTCTCTTCTAAACCGTTATCTTAGAATTTATTTATTATCCGTCACAAATGAATACATTACAAATTAAATCAAAGAAAATAAATATATTGGGATAATAAAAGTAAAATGACCAGTCAGACCAGCAATAGTCTATCGGTCAAGTGTGGGGGGAAAGGGTTTCGAGCGGGAATGAGGCTATGCGCGCAGCAAAAGCCTCCGAATTCAGTCTTTTCGGGAATAATTTGACGACGTGGTTCCACAAGGACAGATTGTCGATTAGAAAACCGTGTGCGGAATTACCACAAGGAGTTAACATGTACGGACTTCTGGATGACCGGGACGCTTTTACACATAGTGGTAGGGACGGAAAGTGACATTCAAGGTTGACAATTTTAAAGTACATACGGAGCACGGATAAGATTCTTCGGTGAAAAGTGGAGATCATGTGAAATTGAGTTAATCTGTCAGTATACGATGAAAAAGACACGTTACATCGTTGCAGTACCCGTCTGGTGTAAAATCGTAGTGGATATTCGAGTTTTTTGGCTTGGGATACTGAGTGGAGATTTAGTAGTTCAGAACCGTATTCTAGAATTGGCTTTACATAAACATTATACAATTTAAAATAAAATTCGGGGGATTTTGAATGGAATGCTCGTAACAGTTGTCTGCATTTTAGTAATGATATGTTAGAAATATTATTTACATGTTTGTCAAATTTCAATTCGTTGTCAATTATAATTCCCAAGTCTCTGATAGAATTTTTTACATTTATTTCGAAGTTATTTACAAAGTATTTGGTGCGCGGATTCTTGCGGCCGAAGTGCACGACCGCCGTTTTTTGTTCGGCCAATTGGAGTCGCCACTTGTCACACCAATCTGCGACGAGGTTGATGCTGTGCTGGAGTGACGCTGGATTGGAGGAAAGTAGCTTCAAATCGTCGGCGAATGCGGTCACGTGGACATCGGGCGGAAAAATTTCGAGTAAGTCGTTTATATACATTAAAAAGAGAAAAGGCCCTGTCACGCTTCCCTGTGGAACACCAGAAAGAACGCTAATCGAGTTGGCTGAGACATAATTATCGATTTTTACGACGGATTTGCGATTTTCAAGAAAAGAACGAATCCATTGACATGCTTTTGCGTCGACACCGAAATTTTGTACTTTTGCCAAGAGAAGATTGTGCGGAACTGAATCGAACGCCTTTTTGAGGTCAAAATAGACGGCGTCAGCAAAACCGCCTTTTTTCGCTAGGATTTTGCGTATTTCGGTCGTCGACTCTAAAATTGCCAGTGTACAAGAGCGGCGATTCATAAATCCAAATTGATTTTTCGAGATTTTACCGTTAATTTGCTTCCGGATCGCTTCCAAGACGATTTTCTCAAACAGCCTGGCAAGTGGGTGAGTCAATGTAATTGGCCGATAATTGCCCGAATCAGTCAGACTTCCTTTTTTATGCAGAGGAATTATAGTGGAAGTTTTCCATTCCGTCGGAAAATGACTACTCGTAAAGGATTCAATAAAAATAAGAGAAAGCGGAACGGTGAGGGCGTGACAGCAACCTTTGATCAGAAAGAAATTGATTTTATCACTTGAGTAACCAAGTTTCGGTTTCAGAGCAAGGATGTGCTTCATGACGTTCACTGGCGAGAAGTCGGGAGATATTTTCGATGGATTTGGCGACGGATACGATGGAAACGCTGGTGACGGAGGCGTGAATGACAAGGAAAACGAACGGATAAATTCACGAGCAATCACTTTCGGATCGGTGACAATTTGGCCGGAAATGGAAAGAGTGATAGGCGGCGGGAGTGGCGAAATTCTGCGATTTATGAATTGGAAAAGTTCACGGCAATTCTTGGAACTTATCGCTTTTTTCTCGTCGTTCGCAAGTTTTTTCTTGATATTTTTTAGCTTACGATTTATCGATTTTTTGTTGAAGTTAGTCTTCAAGCGGCGTCGAAGCCTTCGGCTAAGATTGTTTTTCGACTGGTGCACGGGCGGACGAAATCGACATTTTGGCGTGTACGTTTCTATCAACTCATTGAAAATTCGAAGAAAGTGCGCAAGTTTCGAGTCAGGCGTTGCGAAGAATGACAGCTGACGCTCCCAATTGTATGAAAAAAGATGACGATTCAAAGCCGAGAAATCACATTTCCGGAACAATAGACGATCACGAGAAGCGTGAATATTCATAGGACGCGGATTATGGGCGAGCGAAAAACCAACTGATGAGTGGTCAGAGAGAATCAACGGCGGAACCTGTGAGCAACTCGTGAAGGAACTAGGACGATTTGTAAAAACCAAGTCGAGAAAATTGTTTCGGCCAGACGCGGCTGTTCTAGTCGGAAAGTGTACCATTTGGACCAAATCGTGCGAAACCATCAAATCTTTAAGAGAATCAGGAATCCCATTCGGAATTCTCAAGTCAGAAGACCAAGTAGCGTTTGGGAAATTGAAATCACCCAATATGTAGACATTCTGAACAGAGGAGCTGACGAGTTCGTTAATATTTGAAAAAAGTAAATTTGTTTCGATTGTTGAGCAGTTGGGCGGACGATAAATTAGAATAAATCGGGACTTGGAGGGTGGATGGTCAAAAGCCAGTATCTCACAGAAATGTTGTGAATAAAACTGATCGGAAAGTGAATTTACAAGAATAATAGGTAAGCTGCGGGGGAAAAATACCGCAACACCTCCGCCTCGTTTTTTAGGGTGAGTGGGCAGCCTGTCTGCACGAAGGCATGAAATTGTTGGTGAGGAAGTTAATGATTGGGGAATTAGATTAGACAAAAATGTCTCCGTCACACAAAATAAATCGATATTATTTACAAAGATGCTCTGATGAAGAAGAGTCAAACGTTCTGCCGTTGCGATTGAGCGAGCATTGGATAGTTGACAAGTAAGATTTTTAGTTTGATTAGTTTTTTGAACAACATTTAGTTTACTATTTACAGAACGTGAATTGGACGCGATGGGAAAATGAGCCACCGAGTGACAAACACCGAGTGTCGGACTGTTTTTACATAAAGAAGACGATAAGTGCGAAACACGAATGATGGGAACTGCCGTTTTTGACGAAAAAGAGAATTTTCGGTGGCCGTTTTCCTAGGCGCTTACCGCTGGAGCGACACGCACATTTGAGGATGTAGGAAGAGGACGCGGCGTGGGGGATTGCACAATTTCAAGATCACGAATGTAGAAACGGATTTCGCCAGCCTCGCGGTTAGCTTCGAAAACTTTTTTGCGCAAGTTTTTGAGAACGGAAAGTTCGTCTGGCGTCATATCACGCCTGCAACGAAGAGGGCGCGGGAATGTAGGGGACGACGGGAGCGCACGTAGGGCCTTGGAGAAATTGCGAATAAAATTATCTCTATCTTTTTGGCATTCGAATCTAACTTTTGTTGGGCGGGCATTAATATCCGGATTCCTACATTTTACACGAAATGTTTCAATGTGCTTCGGAAGCGAACAGGCATCAGTTAAAGCGTCGATAAAATACTTATCTTTATCCGACTGTTGGTCCGATTTGTCGTCGGCGAGTCCTTCAATCACAGCCAAGCAACATTTTTTCTCGAGTTGACGGAAGTCGTTGGCGAGTTTGAGTTGGGCTGATACTTTTCCAAGCAGCGGCGTGTTCTTACAAATATCTCTGTACAGCGGGCAAGACTTCTTGATGTTCACGGTAGAGTTGGCGTTGGAGAGTGCTGGAAAGTGCAAATCGTAAGGCGCGGAAGAGTTTCGGAGATCATTGATAATTCTTTCATTTTTGGCATTGGTTTCGACTAGTATTGCGTTGGCAGCGGTCAGCTCGGAGAACGCTGTTTCCAATTTCGAAACTCTTTCCAGCAGAGACATGATTATTGGGGTGGACTGTGATGGGCTGCCTCCGGGGTACTTCGGCGGGCGTCCTACTGCTCTTGCTGGGCGACCACGTTTCGCACACTTCCGACCATCCTTGAGCGATAGTTTCTTCGTCGGTGGTGAATCCACACTGATGTCGGCACACGTGTTCTCGTCCGTAGGTGATGCGGAAGGTGACGAGTCCATGGTAGTTGACATTTCGGATCGAGAATCGGGTGTCACGCGTTGGTCGGGATCAGCGTACTTCACGTGTAGACCCGCAGTGGATGACGAGAATCGGCTTTCAAGTCGGTTGTGAGATACACTCAAACTTGGGTAATTAAACCTCTTCGTCTTCTGAACATGTTGCCATCGAGTTTCGTAATTGTACCTTGCTTTGCGAATTCCACGAGCATTCTTATCTAAAAATTAGTATTAATTTTTCAATAAAATACTGTAATATAAATAAATAAATACTTACAATTGAATCGAGAATGACGCGGAGTCACAATTCACTTCGAAAATATAGAAACATATGAAAGTAGGATTGAAAAATAATAAATAAATAAATGAAAAATATGCGCAAAGCGCATGCTGACGCATCTGGAAAGCTATCCTTGCCGTGTCAGTGCCGTTCGCTTGCCGGTCTCGTGCATATCCTTGCC
The DNA here is from genome assembly GCA_963572235.1 of Caenorhabditis japonica. Lineage (NCBI taxonomy): Eukaryota > Metazoa > Nematoda > Chromadorea > Rhabditida > Rhabditidae > Caenorhabditis > Caenorhabditis japonica. The sequence continues at coordinate 14,484,871 of OY754343.1, read as the reverse complement.
GGTATCTGGCGCATATTTGTGTGGGACTCCTTTGCCGACGCCTTGCCGTTCCCTTGCGGCTACTACTCATTTTGCTTGCCGTCCTCTTGCCACCTCATCAAATATCGGCAACTTGCCAATTTCGACGGCAACGTGCCGCTTGAATAGCTAACCCTTGCCGTAGCCTTGCGGAAAATTCCCTGAGTCTACGTATCTTTCCTCAATTTTTTTGGGGCTCTTTCGGATTGGAAATTAGACAAAATTGAAATTTCACGTTTTGGAAATTGCGTGAAAATATAAACTCTCGAAATAGAAATGTAACAAAATGAAAATGCGTGTAAACAGAAACGTAGCAGAGAAGAAATGTGTGGAATTTGAAGTAAAATGGCAATGGAGCGCGTCTGCGAGATCATTTTTTAAACGACTTTTACGATATTTTTCACGTTTTTCTCGATATATTCCACGTATTTTTAGACTTTTTCACGTTTTTTTTTCGATTAAAAAAAAAATTTCCACGTATCGAAATCTAAAAGAATTGAAAAAACGTGAAAGAAAATCGAAAATACGTGAAAAAAAATTAAAAAATACGTGGAAGACATCGAGAAATGTCGTAAAAGTCGTTTAAAAAATGATCTCGCAGACGCTCTCCATTGCAATTTTACTTCAAATTCGACACATTTCTGCTCTACCACGTTTCTGTTTACACGCATTTTCATTTTGTTACGTTTCTGATTTATTAAATTTCCATTTCGTGGGTTTCTATTTTCAAGCAATTTCCAAAACGTGACATTTCAATTTTGTCGAATTTCCAACCAAAAGAGCCTCTTTTTTTAACTTTTTGTGGATAATTCAAGATTTTATGGGTCTATTTAGGTTCATTTCCGATTTTTCCGATCGGAAATCGGAATTCCGTCGGAAGTCGGAATTCCGACGGAAATCGAAACTAGAATTTTCAATTTCGGAATTCCGACGGAAATTCGGAAATGAAAAGGAAAAACTCGGAATTCCGTCGGAACATCGGAAGAGAAAATTACAAAATCGGAAATTTCCGACGGAACTCGGAAGAGAAATTTTCATTTCCGAGAAAGCCTGTTCGGGACGTAGCGACACGTTGCTGCAAGTTGTGCGCCAGCAAAATGAAAAAAATTGCAAACAATTGTTTCTTCTCACACTGCCAAGAGCTGAATCGTGGCGAGACACAATATTTGCTGAATTTTTGCACCTCTAATAGACTCGCACCCGGTCCAGGCTTTGAAACAATATACTTGCACCCTCTAATAGACTTGTCTGTCAAATAAACTTGCACTCCGGCGAGGTTTTGGAACTGAAACTTGCATGCAAGTCTAATACAGGTTTTACGGTAACTTGATACGTTGTCTCGCTACGTCACGAATCCATAATAATTTAAGCGCATGCCCTTCTATTGTTTCATTTATTGTGAAAAAAAAATAGCAACGCGGTATTTGCGTACTTTTACAAAAAACCCGAAAAAAAACATGGCTGATAATATTGTGTTTTCAATCGACTTGCGACATGAGAACGCGAGACTCCGCCCACTTATTTGCGCGCGACCACGCGAACACAGTGATATTTGAAGAGACGCAGACAGGTAGCGCACAAATAAGTGGGCGGAGTCTCGCGTTCTCATGTCGCAAGTCGATTGAAAACAGAATAAATTATGGAAATAACTTTTGCGCATCAGAGCGCACAAAACGTGAAAATTTTTTGAGACAGAGTTCTTTGGCATTCGGTTCTTTTGATCAATCTAATGGACCTATTCATAGGAGAAACAATTTTTTTTTTCTACTTATAGATGTAAAAAAACGACAAACAATGTCGAAAAACGAATGGTAAACAAGTGTTTATTGACCATGATAGACCATTGAGAGTGAGGAGGCACAGAGATGTTTACAACCCCGTGGGAACGGAATTGTTTACTAGTTCATGCAAACTCCGCCCCTTTTCTGAAAATGTTTTTTTTCTCCTATGAATAAATGTTTTTTTTAAATGTTTTTTTTTCTCCTATGAATAGGTCCATAAATAAGTACGTGGAAGACATTTCCGTGTTGAACCGTTTTACAGTATACTCTATCCTCATTACTACTCGATTAGTGGTGAGGAAACGCCAAATGAGAATTTGTTTTTAGCGGAGTGGAGTGCGGAATTGCAAGACCGCGAAAAGGCTGTAAGTTCAGCTAAAGTTTAAGTAATTAAGACGTTGAAACTGTGCTACCTCGGAAGAGAACTGACGCGTAATAGAACTGTAGCAAAATTGAACTCGCTTTGGAATAGAACTGCAGCGAAATCGAACTGTAACGAAATGAAACTGTTCGGAATAAAACTGATCGGAATAAAACTGTTTTGGAATAAAACTGTTCGGAATAAAACTGTAGCGTTTTGGAACTAAATTAGCAATGGAGCGCGATTGCATTGCTTGCTCATTCAAATATTGGAATTTCTCATGCGAGTGCTGTTCCAAAACGCTACAGTTTTATTCCGAACAGTTTTATTCCAAAACAGTTTCATTTTGCTACAGTTCTTTACCGAAAAGTTCTATTCCGAATGGTTCTATTGCGAAGCTAGTTCTATATCGCTGCAGTTCTATTACACTTCAGTTCTATTCCGAGGTAGCACCGTTGAAACGTGGTTAACTTATCGATAACTTTAGAACTCAAAGAAAAACAATGGCGGCTATTATTGAGCTGTCTTATTGTTAAAAGATGAAAATGATAACTAGTTCAAATAAAGGTAACTAAGGAAGGAGCTGTTTCAGGAACTCAGAGTCTATCGTTTGCCGTTAGTATTGTAAAAAATAAACCTGTTCTATGTGTACATTATCAATTTAATATTCTAGCCGGTTACAATATGGTTTAACGTGAAAAATCTGCGAAAACGGAGCCACGTGTGGCCTCATCCACTCAGCTTTTTTCATTATGTTCAGTTGAAAAATCTGAGCGGGTGTGGCTTTGATTATACACCTTCTCCCCGTGCTCTACAAGACATTCACAAAATGCTTGCTGAATACAATATGGGCTACACTCGAGGAGGCCCAGCCAGTCGAGCAAGCGGGCCATTGTCTACGATTGACCACATCCACTCAATACAGCGCCTACTCGAGGTTGGACGCGAGTACAATCAACCGCTCACACTTGTCTTCATAAACTTTCACAAAGCCGTATATTGTCCTACTGCAACAGTACTACACCCCCTGCACCCACCACCACCATCACATCATTCCACAAGAAAGTAGAAAACCTGATCACAAGAGGTGTTCGCCAAGGAGACCCCATCTCTCCGAATCTTTTTTCAGCCTGTCTGGAGAACGTCTTCAGCATCTCAAAGGAAACGACTACGATCAGTCGCCTGGAATGAGATTCATTGAACAAAATCACACACACCAGATGTTCGCCGATGACATCGTTCTGGTTGTCATCAACCCCAGGAAGGCAAGTCGAATGATTCAAGAAATAGGGAAAGAAATATCGTTATAACATGGCAAGAAACTCAAAACTCACTGGTGGTGTAGATTTTCGAAAACAATTTTTCGATAATGCGATGAATTCCTCGATAATTTTCGAAAATGGAATGTTTTATTTTGCATAGGGAAGTTCCGCGCAGTTCTATTTTGGGCAGTTATATTCCAACCCATCTAGTGCCGAATAGCCGCCAAAAAGCCATCAAAAAGCGGCTCTCGGACGTTTCGAAAGTGCGACGTTTCGAAAGTGTGACGTTTCGAAAGTGGACTTTTCGAAGGTTTTTCTGGATTTTGTCGACGCGGTGTTTCACACAATCATTTAAAAAAGCTTTTTAAGGAAAATTCCTCAAACACCGCGACGACAAAATCCAGAAAAACCATCGAAAAGTCCACTTTCGAAACGTCACACTTTCGATACGTCGACCACCAAAAAGCCGCCAAATAGCGGCCAAATAGCTGTCAGGTAGCTGCCAGATGATCATACGGACCAGGCTCCCCATGGAGGCTTTGCATACTTTCTATAGCCGACACCTCACGGGTTCTGACGTTTGCTATGCTTTGCAGAAAAAAAGGCGAGCCGTCTACCCGTATTATCGAAAATTTTCGATAATTATCGATAATATCGAAAATTATCGAGGAATTAATCGAAACTGTTTTCGATATTACAACAACAACAAACAAACACAAAGTTTTTGATAATTTTTTGATAATTCCTAGATATGAAATGTTATCGAAAAAATGGTCGACTATCGCCGAGGTCTGAGGGCCACAGGGCTGCCAAAAATCCGGCTGGCCGCCGCCGGCCGAAAAAAGCCGCGGCTCACGGCCGGCTTCGGCAGTGCGCTCTCAACAACAAAAAAGCCGCGGCCGGCCGCTGCCGGCTGGAGGGCCGTGGGTACTGTGAAAGATCGAAAAATTGCACTGATCTGCCACAGAATTTTTGATCTCTGAGAAATCTTGAAAAAAGAACACGAAAAATAGAGAGATGTTTCATCACACTCGGCCTCATTCACGCTCGCGAAGCCGGCCGCCGGCCGGCCGAGGGCCGGCCGCGGGGCCGTTTTGACAGCCCTGGAGGGCCATTTTCTAAAATTTTCTAAAAAAAAATAATAAAGTGTTGTAGAATGTATCGACCAATCTACTGAAAATCAAAACAACCATTCCCATCCGGCGTGGCTCCCCGCTCGCATCCAATGCAAAAAATTTACTTGGCGAGGGAGGACGACTCTCTCCATTGGCGATTTTGGCTTTTTTTCTAAGCAAATGATCAAAATAAAGGATTTACTGCACAACCATTTGAAAAAAAATATTTAAAAAATCGCCCATGTTTCACAGTTTCAGAAAAAATTCATTGTTGATTTTATAGAAAACCATAACTTGTATTTTTCCTTCCATCCACGTTTATTTCTGAAAAATCTGAAAATATCCAATGGCGCTGCTAGTCCCCCTCTCAACTCCTAAGATTCATAAATGTTTACGTGATCAAAATTCAATTTCGAAGCTTTTGTTTGTCCGCGTGCCACCGCTCGGTGCATCTTCCGCGCCGCGCCGCCTCACGTGTCTGGTGATTGAAATTTACACTTTACACACGTGTCTCCACGCCGCACCAAACATTTCGTCGCCGAACCGAAATACAGACACTTTACAAATTGCACCCGAACTTGCGTTCGTAGTCTGCTTCTGATAGGTGTTGCTCAACCGGTTCCACCTCTTACGTGTCTGTTCCGCGTTCTCCCAGGGTATGTCATGTCACAAAGAAAGCGGCTGCTGACAATTGTTTATTTATCGAAACAAAAAAAAACCGACAAAGATTGATGGAGCTCGCTTGTTTTTAAAGTTCTGAAGAACTTTTTCTCGTCGTAAACAAGTACACATATCGTGAGCATGATCACAAACTAAGAGATTTGAAATGTCAAATTTGTTTTCACCATTTGAAAGTTTGAAAATTGATACTTAAGTGTCTACAAACAGAGAAACAATTGGAAAAGATTGCTAAATTATTACTGCGTCGCGAAATCAGGCAGAGCCGCTCGTTCGTTGCGGCTGTGGTCTCGCTGCGACCAGAGCGTATACGGTAGTTTGTTTACATTTTTTTGCATTTTTTTTTTGTTTTATGTGTTTTTTTTGTTTTCGTAAACAAGCTACCGTATACGCGCTGGTCCCGGCGAGACCGCTCTGCCTGGTTTTGGCGGCGCAGTAATAGAAAAAAGACATTAAGCTTTTTATCACAAGAAATGTAGGAGACAGTACAGTACAGACTGTAAAAGTAAGAACAAAATCGAAAATTTAATTTTTTTTATTTAAACATTGCGCCCGCCTGTGTTCAAGGTAATTTTGAGCTCAGATCTGTGGTGCGTTTGTGCAATCTTAGCCACCCACAAGCCGCATACAATAAAAGTGCACAGACATCGAATTGGGCAATATTTTTTATTGTTTTTATTGACGAAAAACCCGGTATTATACACCAGAGGTCGTATGCATGAACATCTTTTGCCGGGCGAAAGAATTTGTCGGCCTTTGTCAGGAACTCATACGGCTTTGTCGGTAGGTCGTCGAGCTTTGAAATGCGTTCTGAAGATGTTTTTCTTGATTTTCGGGATTGACAAAAACCGACACACCCCTTCCCCGGTAAACGAAAAATTGTGTCGACAATGATACGCAGGCAGGTTACTATAGTGATGGCGCCGATTCAAATGTGTCCCGTGGAGCGCAGATGCAGCAAGAAAAGTGTAACTGACGTTTTTTAATGAAATTAATTATGGAATAAAAGAGAATTAGTTTATTATTTAAAGAGTCGCGACAGGAGAGTTGTTTTAATCACTCTTTATTCGCGACAGTTCATTCATACGGCCTCGGATGTCAGGGTACTATTAAATAGAACTGGTGTGCGGCAGGGGGACTACGTTTTTGAAAACTTTTTCGAAGCAAATTTTTGCGTTTTGTTTTAGTAAACTTGGAAAACATATGGAGACGCAGAGAAATGCGACAAGGCACGCTTGCGTTTTTGTAGTCTATAACGCTGTGAGTATCGTAGGAGCCTTGCCATAGTTGTTATCTACGTCTAAAAAAGTTTTTTTCTTTTTCAGTCATTTGTCAAAGTCAGAAACATATTTTTTTCATTCGGGCTCACATTTCCTCGATTCTCGATATCACAGTTCATTTAGTTCATCTACACTTTTGCTGACAAGTCCAGACAAGTTATCATATGTTTTTCCTCCTCTGCATCATTAGCGCTACCACCAATTACCATCAATTATCCCTCTGACGCGTTCTTCCGCTTTTGTTTGATTTGTGTGACGTCGTTGTCCGAACTTCAAAAATATGATGTGCTTGAAAACGGAAGCGCCATTGTCTACCTACAGTTGTAGCTTGTTTCGATGAAAATGAGCCCTGGGAGGTGTTGATGAAATTGGAATAAAACATGACGCGAATCCATTTGTTTTTTTTGCTACAAAAATTGTCTGAAAACTTTTAAATATTTAATCCGACTTTGAAACCACAAAAAATACAACTAAAAGTGCAGAGCAAAACACAATTGAAACCACTAAAAATTCAAAAGTTCGATAACAATATTTATTGAAAAGTATTATGTACTTTTTCCAAGTGGCATTGACAATTGAGAGGGCATTCAAAACATGCTCAAAAAAGTTTTAAAAACCATGATTGTAGTGGTGAATTCATAAGGGTAGCAAAATATTAATTTATTGCCGCTTTTTGTTATGTTTTGGTTTTTTTTTTTTGGCTACCCCGTGAATAACCTTAAATTTCAAAACCGGGCTATTATCTCTATTTTTCGGATCTCTGCGTCTCAATTTTTGTACGTGTTTATACTCGGTATATAGCACTGCAAATTTGCTCTGCTAGAACAACGGCGAAAGAGTGTAGCAAATTAAGAGAGCGTGGCCGATGTTTCGCTCTGATTTCTCTGAATCTCACTCCAAATGCATGAAATTCATTGTTCGATTGGAGCGAGTTATACCGATATAAATCTAAACTTGGCAGAACGTCACTGTGCAGACGCAAAGAAATTCGATAGGTCGCACCGTGCATTTTTCGTTTCTAAATAGAAATTGTTCGAAAAAAAGTTTGAATTTTGAAAACAAACGATAAATAATTTAATTGAGGGTACCATAATGTTTGTTCCCATTTTTACAAAATTTCTTGTTTTTTGGTTTTTGCTAGCACTTTTCTGGATTTTGCATTTAATCGCCCTACGAAAGCATGGAAAAATGAGATTTTAGCCTGAAATCAGCTTATCAAAAGATGAAGAAAGTCCAATAGCAGTTTACCTTTTAGTCATAAAATAACAGTTGAAACGACCCCTTGATTGACGGCCTCCAAAAAGGTTAAGGATCGAAAACTCTTTTTTTTTTTTTGGGTTTTAAGTACCATTTCCTCTATTTTCGCAATTTGGAATTTTGCTCGGCAAAATCTCGTAGAAATTAATCAATTTGCTCGGCAATTAGAGGCCTCGTTGATCATTAGCCGGCGGAGAAATCTTGAGAATTAGCAGTCGCATAGGCTCGTTTTGCTGCGACACCGAACTTAATTTTCAGTAATTGAAAAAACCAATTCAAGAACTTCGAATTGTAAATCGAGGGTTTAAGGAGTAAAATAAGTTTTTCCATAGCACACCTCCCCCGTCGTCCAATGCGCCACCAAGTTCGTCGGATAATTAAATTATTTTTTCACTGGAAAATTTACTTTTTTGAGAAATTCGAATAATTACTGTCGGCCCGCCAAAATGGTCAAACGCGCTCCGCTGAACTCAACGCTATGCGACTTTCATTTTGGTTTCCAAATTATTTCATTTCACGTTGAATTTATACGGGAAATGAAATAATTTGAAGACCAAAATAAAATTCGCATAGCGTTTTGACCATATTAGCGGGCCGACAATATCTGATTATTCAGTATGACAACATAATTTTAATCCAAAAACGAGGCCTTTTTGGCAGAAAATGACCGAGCTTTAGAGTTTTAAGAATGCCCCAGGTAGAAACAATTTTAGAAGGCTGGGGTGCCGTGCATAATGCCACTACAAAATTCACTTTAAAAGTGCTTTCAATTCTCACAATTCTTCTTCGAACGATCCCTTTCTTTTCAATTGCACTTTGTTTCATGGCCAGACTCTTAGTGAACATTTGTACACATTATTATTCCTTCTTTTTTTCTTCTGAATGACAAAGTCAACGTCAAAACATCAAACATAACATTAAAGGTTTCACATCTAATTTCGGCAACAACACACTACTAAACTAATGTGCACTTTTTCTGGAATCCTTATCGAACATCCATCAACCCATCTCGTGTTGGTCGCAAAAAAGGTTTCAATTGTTTCATGGTTCGGTTTCTCCGTGATCTACATTTCCATAAAGTTGTTGGATCATGTGGTTTGATTATTCTTAGCAGAGAAAAGTTCAAACTAAGTGTAACTGGTAATTCACGATAATTCATTTAACTAGCAACAAAAACGAAGGAGAAGAAGTAACGTCATCATTGTACGTTATGTTGCCAAGTGCAGCTTGACGATTTTTGCACCTTATTTCAATGTTTTGAGTGAGTGTGTGTACTTGATCTTGTAGAGAGAGATAAAGTGAGCAAAACTTCTTAAAATCTGACATTCTCAGAAAAGCCAAAGTGGAAAATACGCATTAAAAATGAAAAAAAAAACGCAATATGAATGATTCACGAAACATTTAATAAAAAAGTCGTGATGTAAACATATCGATGTACTGTAGAAAACGGAAAAAAATTACAATCAGCTGGGAAAAGACTCGGAGAATCCTCCGATTGGTCGGAAATTTTTTGAGAAACTGTCAAGAATACTCCAGGGCATGCTCTAAAATTTTGTATTGAACCACCGACCTTAAAAAATGCCAATTTTTTCAGAAAATTTTTAAAATCGATATTTATTTTCATTAAAAACTTTTAAAGCATGCCCTTGAGTATTTTTACAATGGATCATTTTCCAAGATTTCCCCCAGTTGTTTGTAATTTTTTCCGTTTTTCAACAGTAAATTAAATATGTAAGAACGGATCGACTAAGTAACTAAGTAAGTAAGTAAGTAACTTTAAAAGTGCAACCATTTGAGAATTTGCGCTCCGGTTTCCGTGCCTGCGTTTGCGGCATATATTGTGAAAACAAAAAATTGCAACGCGGTGTTTGCGTACTTTTGAAATTCAAACGGCAATGAAAGAAATAGCATGGGAAATGAAGAGATATGTTCCCATTTTCATTTGAATTTTAAAAGTACGCAAACACCGCGTTGCAATTTTTTTGTTTTCACAATAACTTGACGATTGGAAAAAAATGTATTGTTGAGAAAGCGGCAAGTCACGGTAACCCGAAGAAGACGGTTTACGGATTGATTTAAGCTACGCCATTATAAAGTTTTAATCTCTCTTTAATTGTTTTTGCACGGCTGGTCGCCAATATATTTTTTCGGTAATAGTAAAATTGAATCACACATGTGCGGACACCTGCATTCCATACAAACTCCGAGAAAAATTCCACCAACAAAAAAAATTCGTAAAAATGTTTAGTCACACAAAAAAGTTTTAAATCTATTCGGTTATTATCTATCTATGAGAGTTCCACCGCTTGCACACAGTGCATTATGGACTTTCCCGCATTTCGTCTCGCGTCTCTCAAGTTCCCGCGTAGAAAATCCGTATTTCACTGTTGGCCTAGCGCTGCATGACCTAGGTTCCGATAGGATCACGGTGAAACCTTCAGAGATAGATAATAGTTCCTTCTGGGTTTTATTAGTGTAAATTTGTTTTTAAAAAACTAAACATTTTACTATTGCGGAAATTTAAAAATTACATCTTGATAATTTCTAGTGTTCTAATCTAGGCTTTTCGAAAAATTCAGAAGCCCAAGTATTGTTAAATTTTCGTTAACAATACGAATTTAAATCGCATTTTCAAGTTAGATCTTCTACATAAGGATCAGCGGCAAAATTAGGCCGGACTAAAAGGAAATTAGATCAGCCCGCCCGACATCCATTAAAAAAACCAATCGCAAAACCGATCAAATGTGTTAACCATTCGACTGCAACTCTCGAGTCTCTTTTGAAAGTGCTGTGTAGTCACCTAGATAACCCATTTGCCCGCCCGGGTTCAAGTTTGCTGGAGGGCTAAATAATTTTCCAAACATTTTGAGTAATGTGAAGCCACAGAAAATAAATATTTTCAGTTGTTTTGAAAATACTGTACACAATTCCTAATTTTTTCGAACTTTGATTTTTAGTGTAAAAACTTTGCTTAAAAATATCCTAAACATTTTACATATATTTTTTTGGAGATGAGCGCACAAATTCACCGTAAAACCTGTATTAGACTTGCATGCAAGTCTATTGTTCAAAGGCCTCGCCCGGGTGCAAGTCTATTAGAGGGGTAAGTCTAATAAAGGGTGCAAGTATATTGTTCGGACCTCAAAAATACTAGGTAGTCTTTTTTATTAAAATTTTTTTGTTTCAACAACAAAAAATAAGCAAAATTGAGACAATAAAAATTACAGAAAAAATCGAAACATACAAGCACGCCGATTTAAGCGGCGAATTGCCGAAAACCTCCTCTCGTAACACGAAGTTTCTCTGACGGAGTTCTCCAATCCATTTCGCCAGATGTTTATCAAACTCCTCATCTACTAAGTGTCTTCCTCCACCTTGAGTGGTTTTTTTTTGCTAAACCATTTACCAACATTTCATATTCCATTTTCGATCATTGCGCTTTTCACTACTGAATGTTTTGTTTCGAAACTCCATATTTTTCATCCACTTTACAGTTATTCGTTTTGCAAACATAGTCGATCACCTTTTCCTTGAAAGCAGGAGCTTCAGTATTGACTTTATCAATATTCAACATCTAAAAAGTTGAAACACAAAAAAATAAAAAAAAAACATCACTAATAAAAAAATAAATTTAAAAAAATTGAAGTGAAAGTACGCAATTTTTTGCCGCAGTTATTGCGTATGCAGAGAGACAAGTCTATTAGAGGGGCAAGTCTAATAAAGGGGCAAGTCTAATACAGGTTTTACGGTAAATAGCACAAAACCACATTTTTCGTTTTTCTCTCAGACAACTTTTTATCACTGAAAAAAAATCTTCGTTATTATGTTATTCTGTTGACCCGTTAAATTTGGAAACTTGAATGAAAAGCCTGGAGACACCTGTATTCATTTGGGATTTTCGAAAGTTATTTCCAAAATTTTGTTTTCCTACGTCAAAAATGTTAGTGCGGTATGTTCCCGGGTGTACCTGTAGTCTGGGCGGTAAAGTGCTTCTTTATGTAAAGTTGTCAAAATTTATTTTTTTGTCGCAAAAATTTCCTTCCTCTATCGCGTATTTTTCAGTTTAGACACCTCGCGCATTGCGGGTCTCGCCACGAAAGTGTATGCACTCAGACAGTCTCTGGGAGCTAATGGGCAACAAGGCGGCTAATTGCGGAGCAAAAATGATGAATTGCCACAAGATTCGGCAGATAGCCGGCAGCTAATGGGCAGCTAATGGGCAGCTAGTAGGAAATTTGCCGAAGATTCCCAGAGCATACACATATTTGTGGATTTCCGAAAAATCCTGTGAAATAATTTTCACCCATTTTGAATTTTTAAGACGAATATTGTCCATTCGCGAAAAAAGCAAGTGCGCTCCACGAAACTTAGTAATTCGTGGATTTCATTTTCATCGCCAAATTATTTCATATCACGTGTAAATTCAACGTGAATTTAAAAAAATTGGCGACGAAAATGAAATCCACGAAGTACTAAGTTTCGTGGAGCGCACTTGCTTTTTTCGCGAATGGACAATATACTCATGTTTTGCATTGAAAAAATCAGTGCCAATACAAATTTTTAATCGCTTAAAGAAATGAAAATTGGAACACTGGGACGGAAAATTTGCGATACCTACAGTGTTAAAAAACAAATAAAATAATTAAAAATGAAAATATATATCGAGCGTAAATCCACACGCCTGCTCAAACTGTCGTGGCGAGACCCGCAAGGCGCAGCATTTGACGAGGTAGCCCAAATCGAGGAATACGCGATATCAACTGATTTTACAAGGGCTTCAGGTACGTACACAATAGATCTACCAATGTTTATGCCCGAGCTACGTGGAATTGAATGCTCTGATTTTCATAAAAAATAGTCATCAGATTAAAAGCGAATATTCTGCATCAGAAAAACACGATGTTTGATATATCAACAAAAAAAAACTTGTTTCGCTAGATATCAAAACAAAAAAAAATCGAAATTCTCGAATTTTTCCTTCCCGGCGCCCCACAAAGAAGCAAAGTACAAGCACTAATTTGGCGCGGATTGCCGGATAATCGTATGCTTCTGACACGTGTTGTTTTGATTCACGACGCTTCTTTGCCCACTTACTTTCAAAGATGATAATTTTCCAGTGCTTTTCGACTAAGAACAAATACACAAAAACACAACAAATTGGAAATTTTTTCAATCGAACAATGCTTTTTATCGTGATGTCATGGAAAGTGTGTGATTTGATTGATTAACAAGTCTGGGTCGGAGAAGACCGCTTATTATCGATAATTGGTATGTGAAAAAAGTGGAGTAAGACAAAAAACAAGAAACGGGCAATATGGAAGAGAAGTACGAAAAACTAGGCCACCGGTACCTCATACCGTACCGTTCAAAAGTCCCACCACTTCCCATCTGTTTTTTTTTCTGTCCGCCGCCCACCTGTGGTCCCGTCTTACCAACAGTTGCGCAAGATGGTCCTTTGCCGAAATTGCCACACCCCCTTTGGTACCAATTGGTCTAAACCAACCAAATTCTCCATTCTAACCCAAAGCACCAATGAATCACACCACACTCTCCCTGCTACTGTTCATTATCACTTTATCCTTGGTGACATGTGCTTTGATCAGTTCAGAGAGCGCGGATCATCTTGACAAGGACTTTATCCAGTTCCAGACAGCTTTGGAGCATCTGGAACAGGTGCACGAAGCGTTATCGCGAGCAGACAGAGTTCAAAGCGCAAAGAAACGGTTTTGCGGCAAACGTCTCAGAGCGTTTGTGTTGGCGACGTGTGGAGAGTGTGAACCAGGTATGTATCTATGTACATATTTTTCTATTTTCTGTTTTTGTTCTTTGGTTCATTTCTTTTGCTGTTTGAAGTGTACATACTATAACTATAGATCTAGTGTAGCTCGCACATAAACAGTGGATCTTCCTAACAGATCTAGAAGTATTATTGTTTTAAAAAAATTGTCACCTGGCGAGAGGCGCGAACTTGAAAAATAGGCTCCGCCCACTCGCCAAGATTTTTCTGCAATGGCTGCACCGCCGTTTGCAATCGCGCCGCGCGCGATTTTCTGCGTGGAATTTTCGTTCACTGTTGTTCATTTTTTCCGCCAAACTTTTACAAAAATACATATTGTCCATTCGCGAAGAAAGCAAGTGCGCTCCACAAAACTTAGTACTTCGTGGATTTCATTTTCTTCGCCAAATTATTTAATTTCATGTTGAATTTACACGTGAATTGAAATAATTTGGCGACGAAAATGAATTCCACGAAGTACTAAGTTTCGTGGAGCGCACTTGTTTTTTTCGCGAATGAACAATATATAAATAAAACTAATTTTTTCATTTTTAATAATTTGTTAATTTATGAAATAAACAATTTTTTCGCTGGAAAATTGAAAAACAATAATTATATAAAAATTTGAAACAAATAAATAAAGCATAATTTCGCACAAAAATTCCTCGCAGAAATTTGGAAAATACGTTTAACTATGTATTTTTTGTGAAGGTTTGACGGAAAAAATGAACAAAAATTCCACGCAGAAAATCGCGCGCGGCGTGCTTGCAAACGGAGGTGCAGCCATTGCAGAAAAATCTTGGCGAGGGGGCGGAGCCTATTTTTCAAGTTCGCGCCTCTCGCCAGGTGACAAATTTTTTAAAACAATAATATATAGGTTAATCGCGCTGGCGCTCTAGCTGCAAATTTGTATTTTTCAAAAAATCAAAGTTTCAGGAAGCAACGTCAGCCTCACGATGCTATGCTGTACCCGACAATGTGACATGAGCGACATTATCCAAGTTTGTTGTCCAAACGCCTTCAAATAATTCTGAAATTTGATTTTTTTTTTTCGAAATTTATTTTTCTTCCCAACAGGTTTCCCAACATTTTATCCCGTTCTTGATTTGTTTTATCTCTTAATTTTCTAACGTTTTTTTTCCAAACACTTAATAAAGACCGATTCGAACTTTCAACGAATTCCAATTATCGAAAATTTAAAAATTGATAAGCAAAAGCGGCTAAAAGGAAGCCTATAATTAGCGGAGAGATTCTTGATGATTCAACTATCTTATGATTTTTTGGCTCTCGCGGCTCGCCTGTCAGTCACAAGTAAATGATGATTCACGTAGAGTTGACGAGTATGTCACCTGAGAAATACCGAATGGTGCAATCGGATAAACAATTCTTCAAAATTGGAGAGAGAGAGAGAGAGGGAGAAGGTGTCAACATCTGAATATCATACTATTCTGATCACGAGTGTCTAACTCATTTCGCTGAATTACTGTGACGAAGAATTTTGGGATTTTTGAGCAACTAATTTATTATAAATATTCGCTTTGTAGTAGAAAAGAGCAGACAAAAAAGTTGGCAAGAGAACACGTCATCATCTTCATTATTATTATTGTGCTCATTTGAAATGGAACAAGAAAAAAAAGGATATAAATATGTACAATGTATATTGTCATTTTGTACGGGGGAATAATTGAGGAAAGAAAAACAGCATAACACGTAAAAACAGGCAAAGTGACAGACGGACACAGACAAACAATCGATAACTCCACGTCAGACAGTTTCTGCTCAACGAGCCGGACAGCACGAACTAATAATCTCCTCCATCGTGCACTTTTCCTGACAACACCGTGATGCGATATTTGCTCCTGTAGCTGAAAGACGATGTGATATTGAAAATAAAGAGGTTAGGAATAACTACCACTCACCAGAACATTCTCCACCACACGTCGCCATCACCATCTTCCAGACTTTTCCACCACATACTGTCATTTTATCAGAACGTCGATGTCGGTTCATCAGCCTTTTGAATCGAAAATCGTGGTAATCTAGCCAACCGTCTTGTATTGTCCACTGACTTGTCACGGCGCACTGGACAGTGCTGATGAGCGCCAAGAGCAATAAAGTGGTGTGCATTGTTGGCTGAAATCGACGTGAATAGGAAAAAGCTTTTATATAGATGCTCAGCGAGGGGGAGGAGGAGTAGTGCATAGACACGATAAATATCACATAGGATATACAGAATATGGGCGGAGTCAGTTCTCAGCCAAGAAAGGAAATAGATGGAATTCGTCGTATGTACCGTAATTGTCATTAGCAATTAAAATTTTCGGGGGAGGTGGGCACTTTTGATCACGCCAGAGAAAAAAGGAGGATGTCGTCTCGACTCCCAGCTCGGCTTGACACGGAAATCACATGTAAAGCCCGTGAGAATCAGCTCAAAATAGGACGAAAAAAGCTGAGCTGAGGGCGAGAAGTGAGTGACTGGGAAAGGAAAAATGATACCTGCTTGATTCCAAGTCAACAAACAGTTCGATGCCGCCCCCATCGCGGATAGAAATTCTTGAAATAGAGCCGCAAATGACTCTATTTTTTATAGTTTTGCTCTCTTCTGACAGGCCAGAAAACAAGAACGTTTTTATCTTGTCTAGGAAAAGCGCGAAAAGGTGTGAGCAGAAAACAGAAGTATCCCAGGAGTAAGGTAGTCATTTTGAATTTAAAAAAGAAATTCAAAACGTCAGTCAAAAAAAGAGTAAATAAGTACATATTTACAGATGTTCCGTAATTTACTGAAAAACTTTATGTAAATTATGATAGATCTATTGGGTTTCCAATCGAGTTGTCGCAACTCGATTGAAAACACAATATTATTGTCTATTTTATTGCCGGCTTCGCGTGAAAATTGGAAAAGCCACGTGTGGCCACACCCTCTCAGCTGTTTTCATTTCGTTCAGCTGAAAAAGCTGTGGGGGTGTGGTCTTGGATTTTCCGCGTGAAACCGGCAAGAAGATTGAATCGATAGTAGTATAGCTGTTACCCAAAATTATTTTTCCGGAAAATGAATAACCTGTAGTTTTCCAGTTACATGGATTTGGTATCTAGACTGTTGTTTGAAATGAAGGAAGAATAAATCTATCGCGTGGTTCTACGTAAAATTGTCATAGGCATCACATCCAAGAACTGAATTGCTAATCAAACAACATTTTGAAGGCGAATATTTATTATTAAAACGTTTACAAAGAATAAACGTGACTTTCAGAAATAGATTTCGAAATTGAATTCCAATTCCAATTAAACCCAATTCTCAGCATTTCTGTGTATACATGCACCTCTGCAACTCTGCTCCATGGTCAATTGTGTTCTCTGATAACGCGCCTACGTAACGAAGCTACACCAATTAGAAGACCAACTGTCGATTGGCACGTCTTCACCTTCTCACGAGGATTCCCCGCCAAACAGTCAACAAATGCACGGGTGATTTACAAAGAATACGTGGCGTCACTCGAGGGAATGCTCATTGACGCATTCTCTCCGACTTTTTTGAAACTCGGTTCGGGTAATTGCCAGTGTTCTGCCAAGTGCACTCTCGTTTTATTTTTATTTTTCACATTGACGTTAAAGTTAGCTCTTTGACATTATACATATGTACAAAACGTCTGGAAGTAGCCGATGACTCGTGGCAACCGTGAGAATCTGAGAAGAGAGGGGAAGTAGTACACTTTTAGGCGGCGTTGCAATAAAATAGTAAAAAAAAATGTCTGGATGTCTGGAAAAATGACGTGGTAGAAATCAAAATGTTATGGATGAGAGCAGACGTTTATTTTTGGCTTTTTTGAAAAATATTGAAGATCGAAAAGATAGAAGGGTCCCGTGGATGAAAAATTTGGTGAAAAATATTCTCTCCTGAACTCTTCGAGCAGCGTGAAATGCGATAGGTACATTTTAAATCCCATTCCTCCATCACCCAGTAAAAAAAACAGATTTGTGCATTGTTAGGATCTATGATCAATTGACATATTATAAGTGGGGTTGTTCAGAGGTAGCAAAAATCGTTTTTTTGCTACTCATGAAATTTTCAGCTAATAGCCATCGAATTGGGTACTGTGCCATATGCGTTTGGCACACGCCTCGAATTCGATGGCTATTAGCCGTTTTCGATTGCTTTTTTCTTCAATTTCTTTCGAATTTTTAATTCTGAACATTCTCAGAGGACTTTTGGCGCAAATATGACGGGCGTTGGCAGCTATGCGGCTAATAGCCATGGAAAATGGCTGATAGCCATTGAAAAAAGCTAGTAGCCATCGCATTCGGGAAGTGCGCCAAATGCATATGACACACGTGCCGATTAAATGACTATTACCGTAAAAACTGTATTAGAAGAGCCCCAAAACAACCTCCCGAAAAATAGAATTGCCCTCTTGAATATAAGGGTTCCTCTAATTTTAAGACCCTTTTAATAAAAGGACCTCTTTAGCGATAGTTGAAGGCCCCCCTATAATAGAAAGAATCCCTCCACACACACACACACGGTCCCAAAAAAAAAATAAAAGGGGCCCTTCTAATACAGTTTTTACGGTAGCTAAAAATTTGGCTCTGGGACGTTTCGAAACCTGCTATTTCGAAACTGGGACGTTTCGAATCTTTTGCGCATTTTTGCGGCGTACTAGTGTATTCAAATTTCCATACAAATAAAAATAATTGATAAAAGCCAAAAATAAAAACCAAATGAGCGTGGGTTTTGATGTCAATTGACAAAAAACGCTACGCAAAAATGCAAAAAAGTTTCGAAATGTCCCAGTTTCGAAACGTCTTGTTTCGAAACTTCCTAGAGCCAAAAATTTCATAAGTACTTCTGAACACCCCCACACGCATCCTCCGTCGTCCAATGCGGCAATTTTTTCAGTGGCGCGCATTTGCACTAATTGCCGGCGGCGAATGCCATTTTCAATAGAAAAATAGGTTTTTTTTTCAATAATTTTCATGACGACCATTTTCTGATTATTCACGTTGAAAACTTCATTTTCATCCAAAAGCGGGGAATTTTCGTTGGAACATGACCGAGCCGTATTGTTAGGGTTTTGAAAACATCCCTGGAAAACAAGAAAGTTGGGATTTGAAGGAAATAGAAACAATCACATATCTTTATTAATTTTTGTTTATTTTCAGAACTTGTCAAAATACGGAAAATTAAGAAAAAAAAAGAAAAACGTTTCGAAACTGTCGGATTGTCAACGGGGAGTACACGAAAAAATTGCACGAGAAATGGGCCAAGGGCCGAAAGTTTTGGAAGCGAAGGGCATCGTACCCCATAAGAATTGATTTCTGTCAGTCCCACAGCTCCTCTGTCCTAAATTTTGGCGAAATTAGAGGCATGAGGCCGGCAAATTTTCGTAGGATTTGGTATTTTAAGTTCAATATTTTTCCGGCTACCATATGGACCCGCGAAAAAATTATAATAGACGCAAACATAACAAAATGACACACCCGCTCATATTTTTGCACTGCGTTAAGTTGAAAAATCTCAGGGACGGAGTTTCGATTTTTCGCACCACTGCTTACTGTAGCCGGCAAAAATATTGAATTGAAAATATCAATGTACATTTGTATGTACTTTGTGTACTTTGACAATGTACTTTGTGTGTACTGTATGCACTTTGACAAAAGCCCCAGCTCTTTGCAAGTCATATTGTCATTTCTGTACAGAACTCATATCGCAGGTTTGCAAAACAGGCGGGGCTTGTCTTGTTCCGCGGTTTTATCAGGATCTCGGTAAAATCATAGAATCTTCTCTCTTGTGCCTGTGATAGACTTATCCCTCCTATGGTGTATATACATATTTTCTGATCAGAAAAGTAAAAAACAATTTGCAGAAACAATTCAAATATTACATACTTTTTGTACTCTACTCTGCAGAATAAGTTTCCCTTTTATCTCATCACCGCTAATCAGTTAGTTAGCAAGTCTCCTTCCGCCGACGCAACACCCGTACTTTTCCTCCTCGCCCCGACGACGTACGTTTCCCCTTTTGAAAAAGGGCGGAGCCGTCGGATGATGACAAACGTCAACTCCTCCTTCCCCCCCACTCAACAACATCTTTGTATAAATCTCTTTAAGCTTGACAAAAAAGTTCATAAGTTTCAACGCCAACTATGTACTCTCCTTCACCGATTCTCCTCCTCTCCCTACTATTGTGCGTCGGATTCGTCGCCTCTCACGTTCCACTGTCAAGTTTCCGATTAATGCGAGAGCTGGAACAAGAGATCGAGTACAAGGAACATCTCAAAGCACTCTCCCGGGCTCGGCGAACTTCGAACAGTCTGATAACGTGCGGACCGAAGGTGTTCAAGTGGACGCTAGCCGTTTGTGGAGAATCTTGCAATTCGAGTAGGTTTTTATTGTTTTATTTCGGTTGTTTTCTGTTTTCAATTTTTTAATCAGTCAATATGTTTACTTTGTTACAGATTCTGGAAAGAACCTAGCCTCCGAGTGTTGCGATGGTCAGTGCGACGACGAGTACATCAGAAAATGGTGCTGCCCAGATAAGTAAAGTCTTTCAATTCCTTTTCGTGCTACATACATACATATTTATTCATGTTTTCATTTTTGCTTACCGATCTCTAAATTTCCTGTGATCTCTTTGTTTTTATGTTCATCAATATATTTACATAAATCGTACCAATTCAAGTCAAATGTACATTATCAAGCTGAGAAACTACCTAAACGAGTTGTAGCAACACTATAGTCGATGGATCGAAGCAAAAACTGAAAAACAAGAAGGAACACAAATTAGGACACTATGTTAAACAGTTCAGATAGAATGAGAACTCTGATCCAATTCAGTCACGCGTCTCGGATCGGATCGGATCGGGTCGGATCGGAGCTTCTTAACCAGAAGGGCAAACTATTTTTTAACCTAAAGTTGCATGTATACATACATATTACCCACCCTCGTTATCCACTCTCACGCCAATTCCCTCTCCACTTTCTTCATTTTCTTTCTCGCAGAGGCGGGGTCTGAGCTCACTCGACCTCACGCCCCACCCACTTTTCGCCACAACTATAAATATTTCGCGCTATCAATATGTTTCACACAGTTTCCAAATAACCCCGTCACACCTCTATCCACCTCATGAGCTCTATTATCATTATCACCATTCTATTCTGCATAGCAGTCGTCACCGTTACCGCCACTTATCACTCCTCCAAGTTGGATTTTGCCGCTTGGCACTCGAACACCAGACTACTCCGCGAACTTGAGATGGAACTCGAGCTCGCTGCTGCTCTGAAACCAATGTCACGACCACGTCGAGTGCCCTCCGCAGATGGGAAAAGTTGCGGACCAAAAGTGTACAAATTTGTGATGAGCGTTTGCGAATCATCATGCACTGGAAGTAAGTGATTTTGTTTAAGCGTTTCAATTCATGTTTACTATTTCCTAATTTTGCAGACACGGGTCTGGATATAGCCACAAAGTGCTGTACATCAACGTGCGACCAAGATTATATTCGAAAAGCGTGCTGTCCAAACAAGTAGACTTCTTTCCTTCATACCTTTTTTATTCTTCCACAATCTCTTCGATTCTGTGATTCGATTGATTTATTGGT
Organism: Caenorhabditis japonica; assembly: GCA_963572235.1. Taxonomy (NCBI): domain Eukaryota; kingdom Metazoa; phylum Nematoda; class Chromadorea; order Rhabditida; family Rhabditidae; genus Caenorhabditis; species Caenorhabditis japonica. The sequence goes on along the minus strand of OY754343.1, from coordinate 14,463,748 downwards.
TTATGTGATCTCGTGCTCTTTTTTTTTCTCAATCCTTTTTCTGACGTGTGTCATTCTATGATGTTCATTTTTGTTCCCAGTGGAGTTCTGAATAAATTCAATTTTTGATATATAATTTTTTGTTCATTGTTTTTCAGATTTTTCACAGCTACTCATCGCTCTTTGATTTCTTTTTCCTGCTCTTCCAAATAGTTCAGACCTGTTGAACTTCGGTATTCCAAAAGAGTTTGGTTTTTTGACCACCTCGCTTCCGTTATATCCATTCTCATCTAATGAAGCCTTTCCGTGATTCATTCATTCAAATTCTCTGCCCCTCCTCATCATACCCTTCCATTATAATTGGCAAGCACTTTAACAACGATCAGCTCCCGTGCGTCACGCCCTTCTCCACGCCTTCAAGGGCGGGGCTCTTTTGATTTAACGACTCCTCCTACCTCCACCGACGCATATAAATATCAACGTCTTGGGGCAAGTTTTTTCATCCAAGAAGATCATCTCCTTCCTCATTCTTTTGTCTTAAATAATAATGCAAACCATATGTCTAGTCGCACTTCTTTTCTGTATTGCAAATGCGTACCGTCACAATTATGAAGAGGAGCCACCGGTTTCAAGTGGGAAGTGGCTCCGCGAACTCGAACAAAAGTTAGAACTAGACGAGGATCTCAAAGAGTTGGCACGGCCTCGAAGGGTTGCGAAGGCGTTGAGGTGTGGAGCAAGTATAATGAAGTATGCGATGCAAGTTTGCGAAGGAGCCTGCTCTGGAAGTGAGTTTTTTCCTTTTGAAATGCGATTCTGTATTTCACGAGTTTATTCTAGACACGGGAATTGATATGGCGACTACTTGCTGCACGAGGTCCTGCGACGACGACTACATCAGAAAAGCGTGCTGCCCATCGTAATAGTCATTTTTGCTTCTCTTTATCACCTTATTTTGCTTTCTTCCCTCACTTGTGTCCGTTTGTATTGTCTTGTCCTGTATTGCCGATCTGTTCTCACACCCTGTGATCTCGTCTTTTTTTGTCACCTACATTACCTTGTTGCGAAGTTTATTTAATAAAAATTTTGCAAGTTTAAGTTCCAAACTGCATTTGTTTACGGATGTTGCTCGTAGGTAATTCCAAAGGGTAAGCGTTTCCGCATGACCTTTTCCGTTCCTTTTCACACCTTGCCATCGGCTACAGATGAAACAAATCGCGTCGAGACAAAACGCGTGTCAAAAGTCGCTATTGTTGTCTCTACCCACCGGCCACGCCTAGCCATGTTATCAAATGCTCTTTGACGACACCTGTCAAACAAAATGAGGCGACCGGAAATCTTCATCTCCTCCTTCTCACATTTGCATTCACTGATCCCAACGGGTGCATCACAGACATGTCTAGTGCAAAAAAATCCTTTGCTCTATGCCACCAATACTCTTTTGATTAATGCGTCTAGCATTGGATACTATCCCTGATAAAGTGGGCCGTCGGGCGGAAAACAGGGGCTGGTGCTCAGAATGACAGGTGTTCGTTTTGAAATAATTAGCAGTTTTCCGTTTTTGACGATTTCAATTTTCGCCCATTTCCCGGAACTAATTCTATGTAATTCGCCAATTTTGACCAGTGAAAAATAAAAAAATTTCGACTAGGACTAGAATCGCAGCGCAGAAAAAATGAACTGCACTTTTTGCACCATGTACTCTATATAATCACAAGTATTTGACGTTTCTCGTTTCGCTTTGTTTCAATTAGAACGTGGGAACCTTTTGCTGCTCGCTCGCCGGAATCCGATAGTAGAGTTGATTTGAGTTGCAAAAAAAGAAAATCTACAAAGATTACTCATTTTCTACAAGTCTAGACACACTCGATATAATTGGCAGTAAAATAAAAAGGAAGCAATTTTGCAAAAATTATTAAGATCAACCGCATATGTTCATGGGGGCATCCCCAACCAAAAAGGGCGTGAGAGGAAACGTGGTTGCTTTGTGGTGTCTTTTTTATAAATTACTATTTTGATTTTTTTTCAAGTTCTCCAATGGATCACTTGCTTAGGAAATTTTCGGCAACTGGCCCTTTGCCCGAAGCCGGGCAAACAGTCAACTATTGTGCTTTCAATCGATTTGCAGCATGAGAACACGAAATCCCGCCCACATTTGTGCGCGCGACCACGCAAACACAGTGCTATTTGAAAGGACGCAGACAGAACGGTGATTGCGGACTCATGTTTTCATGTTGCGACTCGTTTGGAAACACAATAGCTGCCCATCAGCTGCCCGGGCAGATCTGCCAAATCCTGTGGCTATTTGCCATTTTGCTCGGCAATTAGCGGGCATGACCAACAAAAACTTTTGACTTGTTCCTTTAGACCACATTTTTTTGTTCAACACATATTTGAAAGTAGATTTCCGAATACACAGAGTTATGTTGTGCTACTGCGGATAAGAACTGTAGAAAAATATAATATCCTGAAATGAAGCTGAACTGATCCAGAACAGATAGAGCAGCTCGAATAAGTATTAAGTTGAACATTTTGGGTTATTGAGTCCAATTTCACAAAGTTATTTTCAGTACAGTTCCAGGACATCTATTCCGCTACAGCTCTATTTTTCTACAGTAATATTCCGCAGTAGCACCAGTCCTGGCGGCAGCCTTTTTTTATATATTTGTTATTGTTGTTGATGTAAAGCCCGCCGTGCTTCCGTTACGTCGCGTGCGAACGCTGTCTCTCGTCTGCATCTCGTCGCTTACACGGGGTACAGAAATGAAGACGTAAAACAGCTAGAATAGTTATAAAAAATGTTCGGTCATACATTTTGGGCCATTGAGTTCTATTTCGCGTAGTGGTCTTTTCAATACAGTTTCATTTCAGGAAATTCTTTTCCGCGCAGCTCCATACCGTTGTACCGACGCTTACATCCCCCCTTATGCTTCCATATTGTCGGCCCGCCAAATTGCACGGCGTGCTAGAACCTACGTAATGGCAAACGCGCCCTGTCGCATTTATCTGCGTCTCGATAGTCACATTCTGCCAAGCTTTGCTAAGTGCGTGTAAAACTGGATACACAGAGCTTTGGGAGAGATGACCCCCGAAATTTCATTTCCAAAAATAAATTTAAAAACGTATTGTCCATTCGCGAAAAAAGCAAGTGCGCTCCTCAAAACTTAGTACTACGTGGATTTCATTTTCGTCGCCAATATATTTCATTTCGCGTTGAATTTACACGTGAGATGAAAAAATTTGGCGACGAAAATGAAATCCACGTAGTACTAAATTTTGTGGAGCGCACTTGCTTTCTTCGCGAATGGACAATAGTCTCCAGCACGCCGTGAATTGGTCAAACGCGTTTCGCTTAACCCAACGCTATGCGATTTGAATTTTGGTCTCCAAATTGTTTCATTTAACGTATAAATTCAACGTGAACTTAAATAATTTGGAGACCAAAATTAAAATCGCCTAGCGCTGAGTTCAGCGGAGCGCGTTTGACCTTTTTGGCGGCCGACAACAATTCATTTCAAAATATGTGGATTCGCTTAACGAAGCGCACCCGAATGTTCGCGTCCAAAAAAAAACGCGTCAACTACTCGGCCACCAAGCCAAATGCCATAAATACGAAAAGTGGTAATTATTTTTTTAAGTTCGTCAATGCATGCCCACAGCTTTCAAAGTTATAGTCATCCCAGTTTTAAATTTGAAAATAAAAAAACTACATTTCGTCAACCAAAGATTTTAAAAATTGGTGTCGGCCTGTCTGGCCCAGACTACATTTCCAATGTCTAGGAGCAGAAGACGTGCACTTTTCTCCCAGCCAAATGTCGTTGCACTTTTCAGCTCCAGACGTATATAAAAGGAGTTCATTCAGTGTTTCAGAGTTTCTTCTTCTTTTTTTTCTTCTAGCTTCTGCAAGTTTTGTTTATCACTTTATCACCTTACCCTCATTTTTGTTTGTCGTTTTTTTGCTCAAGCAGTGATTAGCCTACATAAATGTATACATCATTGATGTTTGCTGAGAATGTGCTGCGTGTTTTTTTTTTCAAAAAGAAAATACTTCTTTAAATCCGGTAGTTTTTTGCTCCAAAAAAAGAAAGAACAAAAAAAACGACCAGAAACTTTTAGGAGTGCAGTGCAAAAATGTACTCTTCAATCAAGAACACGAGATATTCCACGTGGGAAACAAATGTGTGACGTTGCACTTATTTGCGCTGCATTTTTATGAGTTTCCACTCAAAAATAAACTCTTGATTAGTTCAAAAAATCATAAATATACGAATTTATCATTGTTTTGCTACATTGGCAGTGCATTCTGTGTTCTGATCTGCACAGAAATAAATATGGGCCAGAGAGGAGGTTTCAGGGGAAATGGAATTTTTGGAAAATTGTCCACTAGATGCCCATTAGCTGCCCCGGACAGATCTGCCGAATCCCCTGGCAGTTTTCTATTTTTCTCGTCTAGCCCCGACTAAGAGCTAAACAATTTCCTGACATTGAGTATGGTAGTTAATGTAAAATCGATGCAACCAAAATGAATATGTAGACGTCGCCAAAACAGGGAGCACGGGGAAAAATAGAAATTTCTTCTCCCTTGTGCTCTCCATCCGGGTATGGACTAGGTAAAACAATTGTCTGACGCATGTTTTTCTAAGCTTCATAATAATTTTAGTTTTTTTGTCAAATTTCAGCATTTGTCGGTCAAACATATGGCAACTCTTTAGCATATAAATTTAGGCAAATTCTAAAGCACAAAATGTTAAAAAGGCACCGTACATTTAATGGCGCATGTCTAGGCACCGCAATGAGAGGGGGCGTGGCCTCCTATTTTTTCTCTTACAGGATTTGGTGTTTTGAGTTTGCGCTAATATTTCTCGAAGACTGTTCACATATCTGCGAATTCTTGTTTTAATTACGGTATAATCGGTCACGAATTAGCTGAAGCTCAACTGCTCCGGTTTATGAAAATACAAAAAAAAGCTGGCAGAGCTTTAGAATAAGGTTGGGCTAGACGAGTCCACAAATCGAAACATTGTGTGCAAACAGAATGAAAAATAAATAGGAAAAGTGACCCAACGAAAATTGTTCGCCTACCTAGTTTCTAATACGGTATTTTCCTTTTTTATTTTGCTCCTATTCCAAATTTTGAAAGCTTTTTCATTACTTTAATAGTTGACACAATCAAAATTTGCAACTTTCTAATCCCGAACCAGTACTGTGGTGTCTTTAATGTCACAATTATTCAACATCAAAAACCGAACTTGTTCTAATTATCACTTGCAAAAGTATAAGTTGCGTTCCCTTTTGCGGCGCCACAGTTCCAATAGCCTTGACACAGTTTCGCTTTTCTTTTCTCTCAATCGCATTTTTTCGTGTAAAAAGTTCATAACTAACCCCTTAGAAGTTAGGCGCCGTGACTGTGCACTTAGTTAAGATTTCGCCGCCGTTTTGAACTTGTCCGACCCGATTAGGTCAGGATTCGTCAAAATCCGCATCAGACGTCTACGATTTGTTAGGTCTACAAAAAAGCGAAAAGCGAGAGGGACTTATTGTTATAACTGTAACACATAATTAACCATTAAGTTATTTGAGATTCTTCGGGTTTTGATTTTAGGTGTACTTGAGCTTTGATATTGTCTATTTTAAGCCAAAATTGTGATTTTCTTTTTGTTTTTTTTTAGCGATAAAAATCTGTTTCAGTTTTCAGAAATCGAAAAATCACAAAAAAAAGTTTGGGAATTTTGGCTAATAACCGTCGATTTAGGGGCGCATGCCAGATGTATGTGACACATGTCCCGAGTTTGACGGCTAACTCCTGCATACCGGATTTCCTCTAATTAAAGCGGATGCTCTTCTATTGTTTCATTGCATCACAACTGTTCGGTATTTAGAGGTTTGCACACCAAACTTCGGTCGTCTCCCCTTTGGCTAGAAAGTGTTTTGCCGAGTTTGGTTTGCAAACCTCTAAATACCCGACAGTTGTAATGAAAGGAAACATTAGAAGGGCATGCGCTTGAATTAGAGGAAATACGGTAAGCGTCATGACTATTAGCTGTATCGATGGCTAACATCCATTTACAAAATAGCTATTTTCAACGGCTAATAGCCACATAGCTGCCTATCGCTATCATGTCCGCTGCACAAATTTTCTGTGTAGTGTTATCGTAGCCAACCTTTTTATGTTCTACGACATCAACTGTTAAGTTCAAAATGTCAAACTTTCTCTGCATTTTCTGTTTTTTTTGCTATCTCCAATATTATTCGGAACAAAATTAACATTTCTGCCATCATTTGAACATTCACCTGTAGTTGAGCAGAAATCTAGGATTATTTAAAAATAAGGGAAATGCGAGATACAAAAATATATGTAAAAATTAAGGGAAATCTAATAAAAGAGAAGGAAATACAAATTTGAATTTTTTGGGATAGCCGAAGCAAAGAGAGGGGATCATTTTCTCTTTCATTTCTAGTCTGTAAGAAAATTGAAACACTAACTGAAAATTGAACTGATAAATGTTGTTCTTTATTTATTATCGTTTCAATATTCTTGCTGGCCATCATACTCAGGAAATTTTTGGCTAATAGCCATCGATTCGGGGCATGTGTCATATGTATTTAGCACACGCCCCATATTTGATGGCTATTAGCCGTTTCCGTCGGCAATCATTTCCAATTTTTTTCCATTTCAAGTTTCGGGCATTTTGGGTCTGGAAAAAATCGCAAAATTGCTGAGTAAGCACGTAGATTGTTTCTTATAATTGTTGCATGTAAACATTCTATAGTTGCGTTGCCAACAGACGAAATTTTTATAGGCGGTGGTATTACCCCATAATGGCTAGCCATTTTTTGTGGCTATTAGCCACCTAGATGCCGACTGTCGCCATAATGAAAAAACTATAATAGACGCAGACATCACGAGAAGACACACCCGCTCACATTCTGCATTAAGTTGAAAAATCTGAGGGCGGTGTTCCGGTTTTTCGCGCCACTGTTTACTGTAGCCGCCAAGAATATTGAATGGATAATCTTTGTAAATAAAAAAAAAAAGGTTTGTTGAAATGTATTTCTACCGATCCTAAAAATTTTGCGCTGATTGGTGGAAAAATGTTGGCTTTAAATTTAAAAAAAATCACGGTGAGACCACGCTTCAATACATCAGTTTTTTCCACTGTTGGCACGGGGTGTTATTATGGATTCGTGACGTAGCGACACGTTGCTGCAAGTTGTGCGCCAGCAAAACGAAAAAAAAAACTAGAAACAATTGTTTCCTCCTCGCAGCCAAGAGCTGAATCGTGGCGAGACACAACATTTGCTGACGCATAACTTGATACGCTGTCTCGCTACGTCACGAATCCATAATAGCGACTAAGTTTAAAAAAAAGTCAACTGCGAAAATTTGCCGAGTGTGTAGCAACCAACGTAAAACATTAGGCAACTCTATGCAAACGTCGAAACTCAAGCAGAAGAATCGGCATACTCGAGGCAAAACGAGCATGGTCCACTGTCGGAAGCTTTGCGCAGCTTGGTTCGCAGTATCCAATATGGTGACGTTCTATTAGAGGGTGACGGTGTATTTTCCGGAACTCAATTTTTGGAAAAAAAAATCAAATTTCATCTTTCAACAACCAAAAAAAAAACAAAAATCAACAGAACAACAAAAATTTCGATTCACATTTTGATTCCATATTATTTTATTTCACATTGAATTTATAGAAAAAGATAAGTAAGTGGAGCACGTTTGACCGTCATGACGGGTCGATAATATGCATTCGTACTGTTATTAAAATTCAAGAGACTCAACTGTCATCCTACTACGGTATAGAACTCGCACGGAATTCCTGAAATAGAGCGGTACCGACACAGAACCGCTCGAAACCCCGAAGAAGAATTGTTATGTACAATGTGAGTCCCTGAGTTATATTTCGTGCACTGATTGTTTTTAGTACAGCTTCATTTCAGGCAGTTCTATTCCGCGCGATTCTATTCCGTAGCAGTTCTATTATGTGCGAGTTGCATACCCTCTGTAATCAGCTAGCTTTATCGTTCATTGCACACCTCGGTGTTTGTGTACTTTTGACAACAGTAATCCGCGTTGAAAAAAAATTACTGGAACACCTGTTCATGTTTATAGGCCGCAGTTTTTTTTAGAGTGGCGGTGTATTACATGGTGGCGTTCTATTAGAGGGTGGCGTTCTATTTTTCGAAGTGACGTTGGGGGTGGCGTTGTATTACAGGTGGCGTTCTATTAAAGGGGGCGTTCTATTACATTTTTTACGGTTATTACCTTTACATTAAATTCTTAGAATGCGCTAAAAGCCCGATCACAACAACAACAAGAGGTTAGTGATCATCGAGCTACAATAGATCTCTCACGACTCCTTTTTCGTCCCATTCTCGCTCCCACTCGATCCTATAAAATATTCTAGAAGCTCGCTCTTTCTATTTTTATGCTATGTTGCAATCTATCACATTGCCCGTTCGCCTCTCATTTTCTTGGTGCAAACAATATTTATTTATGTACATTTTTTGATTATTCATAAGAATCCATCAAAGAAAAAAGTTTGTGTTTAAACGGTTAACTTCTTCGGACACATGTGCTTCATGATGATCTGCGTGGAGCAAGATTTGACGCAGCACTGTTCACCAATATCGTATCCACCAACCACTGAAATGTTCTGTTATTCGCACCACAAACATTTCAAAATCATCCAACTCACCTTCGTTATCTCTCAACTCGCCGCACACTTCATTCACGTACTTTTGAAGCGCCAGACCGCATCGCTGGACTTTCGTCTCCCGAACGCGACGTCGTGTACTTACATGTCGAGCCCTAACCCTGTCCAGTTCTTCTTTGAGCTTTTTAAAGACGGAATTTTCGACATTGTGAAGAGCTTCCCATTGGGTTTCCAGTTGCTGCAGATCCTCGAGTTCTTCTGTATGAATATGCGCGAAGGAATCAGAGAAATAAGAAGCTAGGAGGACAATGATAAAGATCAAAGGTGTCATTTTGAGGATATTGCCGATATTTAAGATTTTGGTCGTTTTAAATGTACAGCGCCCGGTCCAAGGGGCGGTGCTTCTCAATGGGTGGAGCTCGTTGCTCGCTATGTACGGATCTATGTATAAACGTGTAAAAGAAGAGAGTAGAGATGTGTCTGAAAGAGAAATGAGAAAAGTACCAGACTTTTAGGGCTCTGAAGTTCATGACTTAAAAGTACACGTCTGAGAAGTTGAGCTTGTTGGGATCGAGACAAAAATTGTGCTGAATAGTATTATTTTGGTTCTTTAAAAAAACATTTCGTGCGGATAGGCGGATTAATTGGGAAAGACATTCTTCCCAATTAAAACTCGAAATATGATAGTTTTAAATCTATCCGAAAATACAACAACACCACACCTTCGGTACTTGAAGAACGGATCGACTTTGTTGTTGTTGTTGTTGTTGTAATCCGAAAATGAAGCGCGCATGAAATTTAACGCGCTTACAGATGAACGAGAATTGTTTCGAGATAAGTGTGAGACACGTAAGGCGATGAAGTTTCCAAAAAGCTTGACTGTCTTTTTTGAAAATCATTTTTTGCCGCCGAAGCTCACGCGCTGCGGTTGCGTCGCGCCACAACGCTGTTTTTAAGTCTGCGTCTCATTGCCTACAGGCTCTCAGCCTGAAAAGGCGATTCATACCACCGTGCTCCCACCGGCACGGCGTGCTGGCGACTACGTTTTTATTATTATTTTGGAAATTAAATTTCGGAGATCATCTCTCAAAAATCTCTGCGTCTCTAGTTTTGCACTCAGTTAGCTAAACTTGGCAGAATGTTCTTATCGTAGAGTCCAACACGCCGGTACCGGGGTCATTAACCGGGTGACCGCAAACGCGCCAGAGCGCACATTTCAAACGTTCACAGGCCCGAAATCCGTAAAAAAACAAACACGTATTCATAAAAAATATTCACGTTTTGTGTTAATTTTTACCCTGATTTGCCAGAGTTGGAAATTGTCATTTGCTGGCTCCCGGCTCAACCCTCAGAGCTCCATTTGCAGACTGCGAAGCAGTCATATTAAATCAGAAGAATATCAAAATTTGTTCACGAGAGAATATTGTAAAGCCAGGAATGTTTAAATGATTATGTACTTGTTAAAATTAGCACCCCCAGATTTTTATTCATTAGCAGATTACCAGAAACTAAAATGTGATCTACTGGTGCAAGGTCTGCGAAATTTCCCAAAGGAACACGTTAACATTTTTTGGATTTTTGGTGGTCTATCATGAGTGTCCGCTTGCTATATACGAATCATTGATATCGCTATCGTGACCTTCAAACTTGATCTCATTGAGCTATGGTTTGCAACCATTAAGAGCAATATTGTTTTCCTCAAATACGTCGCGAGATCTACGCTTTAGCGCTTGTCAAAACAAACTTTTCATCAATAGTTAATCCTAATTAACCCTTTTATTTCGTTATTCAAACTAAACACATAAACATATTTACACTTTTTTAAATAAAAGTTCAAAAATTAAACAAAAAAGTTTACTTCCGCTGTTTTCCGTTTCGACTTGTTTATTGAACATGTTGAAAGCTTCCATTAAAAATGTATATGTACACATACATCTTCACCAGCTTCAAATTATAAAATTAGTCTTGACCGCCTACCTGCAAAAAAAGTAGCGACAATGTGTCAGGTTCATGAAATTCGGCACAAAAGCGACGTTTTCCATGATTGAGTTCAAGAAAAGTAACGAAGATTGAGGATGGCATTTCACTTCCATACTCTGTCGAATCTGGGTTGAAGTGAAGTGCAGACACTTTGATGGATCTGACGAATAAATTAAGAATTCTGAAAAAAAAAACGACGAGGGGTTTGTGTTTATTCTTCGATTTTTGTTCTTCTAAATAGGGATCACAAAAGGAAATGATATCAAGCTCAGACGAGTAAATAATTCCACAGGAGCAAGCCATTATCGTGTTTTTTTTGTTGCAGAGATTAAAAAACTGAAAATTTTGTATTTTTTGTTTTTCACGCCGTATTTTCAGCTACTGGGGCTAGATATATATTTTTATACGGATGTACAGCCTTCTTGTAAAACCATTTGGCGCCGATTCAACAGCTGATTGAATATTTGGAATACTGGTCTGCCCCATTACAGTTTTTTAAAATATATAATTGATTTTTTATTTATCACAAATGAATACAGTACAAGTTAATACGTAGACAAGAAATAAATGGAGATAATAAAAGTAATATGACTACTCAGACCAGCAATAGTCTATCGGTCAAGTGTGCGCCTTCTGAAAGTGGAAAATCTTGTTTAAATAAAAAGGAAAAGTTTTACAGAAATTGAAACGAACAGACCGTAAAAACAGGTTAAATAAAATAATCTAGTAGTTTTTTTTAGAAAAAGAAATCAGAAAATCGAAAAATAATTACGTTATTTAATGTGAAAAAAAGTATTACGGAAATTTACAAAAAAACGCAAAAACTACGGTAATCAAAATGAAAATATGACTAATACAAAAGCAGATACTTTTCGAAAAAGGGTAACTGCTTACCAAAAAATGTAGATTTTTCAGATCATTGATATGGGCGCCGTATGTGGGAAAGAACTATCAAATGACATTTAAAATAGAGCAAAACAAAGTGACCAAGTCATCTCCTAGAAGATGATGAAGTAGGGCAACAAGCCATTGCGATTTCTTTATCTGTGCATCGTTTTCCGCAACACAATGTGGCAATGTTCTTGTTGGTTCCTGAAAGGTATTAAAGCTTCAAGTTGCGTTGTTTCACATAAAAAATTACCTGGCACACATTCTCCTTTGCAAATGGCTCTCACTTCGTTCAACAACTTGCTGCCACATATCATTCTAGGCACCTGGCTACTCCGTCGTCCTCTATAAAACCATCCCAGAGCCATCCTCAAAGCAGCCAGTTCTCGGAAATCCTTTTGCAGATTCGCGGTCTCTGAACAACTGATCGCAGTGAATAAAAGAGTCAACAACATGAAGACTACGGAGATCATAATGTGTCTGTTCGCAGATAATTTTATCAGCTTTATCATAAAAGTCAGAATCCGTAATATTAATACATTCTGACATTTTTCACTTTTATAGGTATTTGTCTCTAGGGCGTGACATTGAAAGGGCAATGGCTAACCGTCTGAGACGAACGAGAAGCTAATAGAAGGGTGGAAAGAGTTTCACTTTTGATTAGTGATTAACTTAAATTGCGTATTTCAAGTTGTGCATTGTACATTACATTTGATCAAAGTTTACATATTTCGAACATTTTTATGAATCTTTACAGTTGATCATCTTATTGGTATTTGAATAAACTGGTTTTTATTTTTGGAATTCTTTTTATTATTCTGAGGGCTTGTTCTGATTCTGAGGGATGCTCCTGATAATTATAGGAGAGCAAAAGTAAATTTAGACTGGGGGACAGTCGCAGCAAAAAAACCAAGTGAACAAGGAAATGTAGAGAAATAGACTATTTATCATTACTTTTTACAGCTATCATATTAATTCTACACAAGCACTTTGAAATCTCAGGCGGGTCCTAATATGTCGGCATCTTCGGCCGTGAAACGACTACTAATGTCTGCACAACTTTTAACATTTCTTTTTTGTTAATACTAGGACTATGACTTTCAAAAAGATAACATTTAATCATCAACGCCATCAACTCTATAATTTTCTTTAGCGGAGAAAAACCGTTAAAATTCAATATTCCAGGATATATCTCCGCTTTCTAGAGAATCAGTGTAGCTGAACAAAAGTAGGTACAGAAAAGGTAGGTAATGATAATTTGCCCGAAAATGCTTATAAAACTCTTTCGCAAGTACTGTAATTATTTAATTTAGATTGACATGCCTTTATATTCGAGTTTAAACACAGTAGTATCTCACAGAAAGTCAGAGAAACCAATACGGTTCAGTCATTTTGAACTGTAAAATACTTTTTTTTGTCCACAAATATTCAATTATTCCTGTTTTATTGATCCTCGCACCCCGATAAGATCAAAGAAAGAAACGATCGTTTGCCAAGCTCTTCCGTACTTTTCTCAGTACGTCATGATCTAAAAATCATCATTTGGCAGCAGACTGTTTAGCTTGACTACATTAAAACCCCAGGGATTGTTTTTTAATAATTTTTAGAATGTTGATTTCTACGTAATCACAATGATTTTGTCTGGGTGTTGTTTTCACAACAATGCACAAAACATGATATTCTGGAAATCAGAATTTGAACTTTGTGAAATCAAAAATGAAACCAATTGACATTTGATTTTGAAGCCGATAAGTCCCTACATTTGAGATTGTTTCTTGATATTTAATTTTCTTGGTTCGCATGGGTTTTTGGTCTACAAATTTATGGCAGATATCGCATTTTTTCAGATTTTCTACTATAAATTGGGAAGACTGCCGGCTTTGCTGAAAAGCTGGCTGCACGCGTTACATTTTTTCGAACATCGAGAGCTCGGTGTTTATAAACTCTGTTTTGCATGGTCTTGTCAGACACCAGGTACCTCGTTTTCCGTGCAAAAGGGTTTCTCAACCTCTGTCAGAGATTCGTATGAGTATGTTTATAGGTCGTCCGCCTTTGGCAGGAGGTCTGAAGGGGTATTTTTCGGGTTTTATAACCTTCAGCTTGTTAATCCCTCGATCTTCCGACAAAGGCCGACAAACTCATTTGTCCGCTAAATGAGGTTCGTGCACACAGATGCCCACAAACCCACATATTAAGTTTTCAATCGACTTGCAAAATGAGAATGCGAAACTCCGCCCACTTATTTGTGCGCGACCCCACAAACACAGTGATATTTGAAGAAACGCAGACAGAACGGTGAACGCAGACTTGCGTTTTCATTTCGCAAGTCGATTGAAAACACAATACCGGAGCGAACTTTTAAATTACTGTATTTACTCTAGTATACCGGCAAGCTGGACGATTCAAGATACACCCGTTTAGATACCGGATAATTACCGAATTTGTATCAAAATGAGAAAGTATAATCACCAATTTGTGAAAAAAAAAAAACAAACGAGTTATCAATAGAAATTCAAAACCGTTTGTATGTATAGTTCCGATTTTTGAACGCTTTCCCATCGAAGTGATGAATCGCTTTGAGACGGTGAATTGCATAATTATAAATTTGACTTTAACATAAAAACAAAGCCTATACTTTTAATGACAGTCCATGTCGAGTCCATGTCGCGAGCTTGGAATTCATTCCATGTCGCGAGCTTGGAATTCATGAGAAAAATTCTTCTTTTTTTATAATTTCTGGAAGAAGGTTTTCATTCCATTTTTAATAAGTTTACACACTTAAAAATAACTGTTTTGTAGTCGTTCGGTGTCCTTACATCCGATGTTTTCTGAAAACAAGTCGGAAAGTTTCTCACGATTTCCAAGTGGAAAAAGGGCATATCAACTGATGATTTAGTGCAATTCCCACATATCCAAATGCGTAATAGTTTCGAATGTAGACTTCGGTTCGGGACTTGTTTTGCTTGAAATAATAATAACAGACAAATGTGCTAAAATATAAAAGTTTAAGATGCGTATTTAAACATCATTCTACCAGTTGCTGATGCAAAAATTTGCAGAAGACATCACGACGATTCCAAAAGCTGATCCGCTTGAAAATTATGAAACATCAACATAAAAGATATTTTCAAAGCTAAATTCCACGTTTTCCAAATTTTCAATCACTAATCTAGTAAAATAACCACTGTTCTTATGACAGTTCTATACAAACTCTTTATAAGACCCATACTAGAATACATATGATACAGAAATTAGCAAGAAAACTAGACTGTAAAGACGTCGTATTGGTCCAAAATGTTTTTACAAGAAGCTATACAGCCGTAAAAAAGAAAGATATCTAGCATCAAACGACTACCTAACAGCCCACAACACAATTCATTATTCAATATTTCATCGCTGGAATCGAGAAGGAAGGAAAATTTCTGACAGAACACTTGTACTAAATATGATTTGGGGGTCTAGTAGACATTTAAACTATAGTATAGTAGCTTTTTCACTTACGAGAAAAAACACACGCACGGCGTGCTGCCCGGAATGTTAATGCAAAAGCGCTCCACTGCTTCTGTGCATCTCCTCTTCGTATGCGTTTCAACGCATACGTTAGAAAAATGCGACCATGCTTACGCCAGAATTTTTTTCGGTAAAAACACCCGCGCACATTAAATTGTATTATTCCAATGTCTCGTCCAACACACCGTGCCACACAATTAATATAAAAGGAACTATTGCAAAACTATTGTGTTTTCAATCGACTTGCGACATCAAAACGTGAAACTCTGCCCACTTTTTTTCACGCAAAAATTCAATATGCACTAAAATTTAATGTTCACGTAAAAAAAGTAGGCGGGAGTTCACGTTTTGATGTCGCAAGTCGATTGAAAACACAATAACTTCGTAAAAAACTTTTCCCACGCTCTCCTAATTAAAACTGTGACCCCAGGCCCAAGCGAACTTTACGTGATCGTAGAAAATTCCGCGTATACGCCTGTCAAAACTACGTGTAAAGATTCAGTCATAATTAAAAAACAAAATAACCAAATCCTCATTTCCAGAGTTTGATCTCTTTGAAAAAACAAAACAACTTATCGTCAAAACGGTAAGAAGTCAGCGCAGAGCGAAATCAATTGGTGGTGAGTCGCCCATCTCTGTTACTTTTAACAGACCACGTTTTAGATAATGAACACAGAAAAACAAGAAGACGTGTTGCCCAACTGGATTGTATTTTGGCTCATTCTGTCGGGAGTCGTGTGCACGTATGACGTGGCATACACAATGAACCGCCCGTACACCAACGATCCTGCTAGTATTAAAGCTACGATCTTGTTTGGAGGATGTAAGTTTATTAGGGGAAATGTGCAAAGCTTGTAAAACAAAAATAGCTTTTTGAGCAAAGTTCTCTGCAAAACGAGACAAGAGGTCTTTGAATTAAAACAAATTAAAACAATTGCTACATCAATTATCAGGGAGCTTCTACTCGACTGTGGACCGTCACTACCTGGAAAAGAACGATTTGGTCACGACGACGACTGGGCGCGTGATGCTCTTTGAGTGCGTGCTCAACTTTCTTGCCGTCGGTCTATCGTTTGCTCGTTCCCGTCACGCCGTTCTTCTCGCTTTCACCACCACTGTGATGGTGCTCTGGAAAACGATCATGTTCTTTTCGTTCTACGTAGGAGTGCCGGAAGGCAATTGGTTGCCCACTAATTCCAACATGGGCGTTTACCAAACGTTTATGACGTTTTGGGTTCCAAATGGTTTGTTTTTGTTTATTCGGTGAGGGGAAGAGAATAGTTAGAGAGCTCACCTTTCATTTATAATGTTTAAAAACAAATCAATGTGTATAAAAGAGCTCACTATTCAGTTCACTAAAGCGTTCTATTACCTTCTACTACTCGTTTCTTTCTTGCTTTTTCTACGTCAAAGAGCCCGAGAGCATATCCAGGAAAGCTATCGGAAGAATTTCCAATTTTATCCGAGCTGCCCTAGGATACGCCCTCTGTCTTGTTTGGACGTTATTATTCGTTTTTCACAGGTTTCTGGGTCATTGTACCATCAATGGTACTCATTGCTCTTTGGAACAAACTTGCTCTTCCACCAAAAATCGCGGAGAACTATTGGGCGGCGGCCAACAAATGGAGAGGTGATTTGGAGTTTGAGGACGTTCCAGGAAGAAGCCGCGAATGAGAAAGGCATGAACCTTTTGAAAATTGAACGTTGTAGCACACTTACTTTATTTCATTATTGTTTAATGGATAAAGTTTGGTATTTATTTATTTTCGGTTTAAAGCTCTGCAAAAAATAGAGAAATCAGAGCGAAACATCGGCCACGTTCTTTCAATTTTCTGCACTCGCCAACGTGACCGCGTCCTTCACTGTGCGAAGGGAGCGAGTTTGCAGCGCTCCGTATTGAGAATATTAAAAAAAAGGTTTGTATGAGGAAAGGCTCGTATTGTTTTATTGTGGTTTTTACGCTCAATTTCCAGCATAAACATTTTTGTTTTATTAATTATTTATGGAGCTTTCAGAACTCTGGTGTAGAAAGGATTCACGAAAAACTATCCAGTTTTTGCGAGCGTAAAAAAATAGACGAAAAGCTTATACCCTAAACCTGCGCAGAGTTTTTTTCCAGCTTTTTGTTTGAAGCAGCTCGCAATTGTGATTAATATCAGTTCCTATTCGTATCAGTTGAGGTTAGGGAAGTTAGGATTTGAGGTAGCACCGTTTAAACAATTTTCATTTTCATTTATGCCGTGGAAAGTCAGCATGTTCATAGATAGACCAGTCCCACATTGTCAATGGAGCGGATTTCATTACCATGTCATTTTAATCACATATTCCCCGCTGTTCTATTTTGTTTCAATGAATACTTTGCTATCAATTCACAAAATCTCCCTTACGTCACCTTCTTCGATATTCCTGACGTCTACCAAAAAAAAACTCCAAAATCCCGTCAATCCCAGTTTCCATATAGTTTTTCCCCTCCTTTTTTTTTCAAAATAAAATCAGACACAATAGACTGAAAGATTTTGCGATAATGTCAGCGTCGCATAGCCTAAACATGTTGAAACAGTTTGTTTGGGGTCGACAGGGATTTTATTAAAATGTAGATTATTACTGCACTGCAAATCACGAATTTTAGGCGTGCAAAACAGATTTTATCTGTTCAGATGAGGAAAAGCTGGTAAACATACTGAAAAGATAGAAAGAAGAAGAATGGCAGATGTTGTTCAATTTTCGCACTTCGGAAGTTGAGATGTGAGATAAAGGAGGAGTAACTGGTTCAAAGAGCAATTAACGAGGATGATGCAAGTTGTGGAAGATTTGATCTACTCGAAAAGGGAACGGACGCCAGCTGGAATGTTATGAAATGGGAGGGGGGGGGGGGTGTGTTTACTTTGCCAATAATTTGTAGTAATAAAAATTGTGGAATAGGCTTATCGCGGAACTATAATCAAAAGAAGAAACTACAGTACTGGTCAAAAAAGTTCGAGTTTGGCTGTTTTCCATTCAGAATCGCGAGCTTTGAGAGTGTGCCAAAAAGTCTTCACGTGTACTAATGTTCTGTTGATAGTTTTTAAATAAATTTCTTTTACGTTTTACTGTAGATCGTCGAAGTCAGGAATAGCTAAAATTCTGTGCACAAATTCCACCGATTTTCGAGGGTACTCGCTTCTCGAATCTACAGTATATTTGAAAATTATCGTATAAAAAAGTTATCAACTATATAGTAAAGCTGGAATTTCCATCAAAAAATTGGCTAACGATGGACAACAATAAGTCACAAGTTCAGAAAATCTTCGGCTGAGAAAAGACAGCAATTGTTAGATTTTTCGATAAAGAAAAGTTCTGACTAACTGGGATAATTTTTCTGGGTAGTTTGGCTACATTTTCACAGAAGATTTCAAGTTTCTATCTCTTTTCTGAAAAAAGATACAGCCAAAATACCAAATGTTGATATTTCACTACCCGCAAAAATTCCAGATAAAAGTTTTACAAATTTTCAGATATTCTTCCACTTCCCCAACCAACTGAAAGCCTCTGAAATCTCTATCACTCATATACAACAAAAACATCTGCCTTTCTTTCATCCTTCCACTTTCAGCATAGCAACAAAAAAACTGTAGATTACCACAATGGGCTATGTCTTGCAGGGTCCATAAACTCTCTTATTCACCTTTTTTCCCTTTCTTCGCAACGTTTAAAACGCGCAAGTATTCCCTTTTCTTCTCCCCTTTTTCCTTCCGTATCCATTCCTTTTCCGGCAACCACCGCAAATCACATACACACATTGACAATGAACAAGACGGTGAAAAAAACTCAAATGTTAAATTATGCAACACACGCCGACGGCATAGTATTCAAATCAAGATAGGCAAAAGGTGAGAATGTACAGGCGGGTAGAACGACGGGGGTAAAAGCCGAGGTTATGCGAAAATGGTTTGGTTTGATTTGGTTTGTATGGTTTCTGATGTGGTTTCCCATCGTCGATGGGGTCAAGTGCTTCTGCGCCAAGGTCTTCGCGCTTTGAGTGGGTTTTGAGTTGTCTGAGGAGAATATTTGAAATTCCAGGGCTGCAGAATGTAGCGTTGATCACAAATGTTCATGATCTGCTTGTTTATGTGTTAAACGAACAAAATCGGTTAACGATCACGTCACGTAGGACGGTGTGAAAATTGAATTGCGTAAGGGCGTGACAATAAATAACCTGATTGTTGATATTATCAGCTGTGCACTACAAAGATGAGTATGGTTTTGCCGAAGTATCGCAGATTGGAATTCGGCTCAGAAGGGTCTAGACTCAACCGGATCCCAAAATGACTTTCCTTGTAAGAGTGGCAGCAACAGATGTTCAGTTTATTTTTAAAGCAGATGCCGTATTCATGAACATTTACGTTAAATAAAAAAGTAAATGGCGTTTCCACCGGAAAATAGTAAATTTGTTATTTCTAAAACCATTCACAGATGAACCCCATAAACGTTCCTTAATTTGTCGTTCTCTATCTGGAAAACCATTCAGTTTTTTTCATTTACTGGACTATTGCCGGTCCGATCGGTCATTTTACATTTTATCTGCTCTAATTTTATCATTCCTACTAAAGCATTATGTTGTAATTACACTTGAAATCAAATAAATAAATTAAATTAAATTGACCGTACGGTAAATGTTGATGAATATGGCCTCAGATTTGCTTACATATGTACAGTAATAGCCAAATAATATGAATTTCTCTCTTTTCTAACCAACTTTGGGTGCGTACCAGATATTCAGGAAGTCTACTACTGTCTATAAACTTTTTGTGGCCAACCTGAAAACCTAGGACTTCATTTTACTAGTTTATAACCCTTTTTTAGAAGTAATTTCTAAGGTACTGTAGCTCATAGAAGCGATAGACCTCGAGAATAGGATTTTAGCTGCTCCTTACTTTGATGGCATACAGTGCCTTTGAAAGCAATCGTACAAAAAAGTTATCAACTATTAAAATGTACCCAAAAGTTTCAAATTTAACCAAAAATATTTTTAAGCCAGTAGTGTACATCCTGGCTTTATGGCACACGCTCAAAGTTGGGAATTTCGAACAGAAAACAGTGAAAATCGATTTTTAGCTGTTTCTCACTTTGATGGCCTACAGTACCCTTTAAAGCAATCGTACACAAAAGGTATTAACTAGTAAAATGTAGCCCTAGATTTGAAGGATAGCCAAAAAAACTTTTGAGCCTGGAGTGTATTTCCTGGCTTTGTGGCACACGCTCAAAGTTGAGCATTTTGAACTGTACCGTACGTGTTGCGAAATATGTTGGCATTTCAACGAAATTCCCCGACAGACGTTCACTTTTTTCTGCCTTTCCTAATGAGTCAACTCATCGTTTTCCCCGTCTGCCAAAGACTGACTCATTTTCCACTTTCCCCTGTTCACCCTCTCTCTCCCTCTAACCGTTATCCAGTCCAGAGACGCCAACGAAATTCATTTGAAAAACAAACACAATAAACGAAATCTCGGAGATTACGTAATCCGCGAACGTCGCCGTCTTTGACAACATCTGAGCGACTGAGTGAGTGAGCGAGCGCGATTCCGATCAGAAGCGGTGGCGGCGAGGGGGGAAGAGAAGGCGGCAATAAATATTTATGCATGGAAAAAAAGAAAGAAAGAGAGAAAGAAAGGAAGAAGGAAGAAGGAATCTCAGAAGTTTTTTTTTTCCCTTCTCCTTCTACACCTCATTTGCATACGGAACGAACGGGTTTACACTCTTGATTAGGCTTGCAGAAAAAAAAGAAGAAGAAGAAACGAAATCACCTGGAAAACCACGTCATTGGGGTTTATTAGCAGAAGGATAAGAAAGAAGAGAAGAAGAAGAAGAAGAAGAAGAGGACGGACGGACGGACGCGGGTGATTCAACTCCGAAATGGGTATGAAGAGAGAGAAAGGGGAATAAAATGAAATCCTTCTCCAGAAT
This sequence comes from Caenorhabditis japonica, assembly GCA_963572235.1. Classification (NCBI taxonomy): domain Eukaryota; kingdom Metazoa; phylum Nematoda; class Chromadorea; order Rhabditida; family Rhabditidae; genus Caenorhabditis; species Caenorhabditis japonica. The sequence continues at coordinate 14,442,788 of OY754343.1, read as the reverse complement.
ATGCGGATACCACAATCCACCTATTATCATAACGATGTTAACCATCAGCATCATCATCGGCTTCTTCATTCTGGATTTGATTTGGATGGACTTGAATTGATTTGATTGGCTTGAGAAACTGACAAAAGAAATATGATTCTGGCACTTAGTACACATCTCACAGAACACCAAACCACAACACATCCACACCACTTTCCGTTTCGGCGAAAAAATTCGAGTGGCATTGTTATTATGAGGCAAATTTCAATTTCAATTAGACATCACATCCTACACATATCAATGAAAGTCGATGGGTGTTTTTTGAGACTTTGATGGGCAATCCAAAGAAATGGCACTATCTGACCCTGACTTGAGTTGCATTGCATTTGTTAGTCCAACCAATTATAATTTGTTCCGCTTCCTTTTTGAGGGAAACACCGAATGGAACTGTCTGGGAACATGACAAGATAATAGAGCGAAATTTACCGGATTTTTCACTTTTTTTTCAGGAAATTTTGTTGGCTGTTGTTATTGGCCAGTTTGAAGGGCGTGGAGCAAAGCAATTGTAGAAGAAAGTTGGATGATAGATGCAAATGGGTCCAAAATACATATAAAAACAACCGCCTTTTCTATCACATTAGGCCACAATTTTTAAGCATTTTGGGAACCAAAATTAATATTAAAAAGAGCCTGTTTTTATACAAATTTTGACCCTTATTTTCAATAATTTTTACTTGTGCGGTCTGCGCGTTTTGGTAGCAAAATTAATATTAAAAAGTGTTTGTTTTTATATTAATTTTAAGCTTAATATGTTAACAATTCCAGCGTGCAACCGGTCGCGTTTGGACCCAAAACTAATATAGAAACTTAGGCCTCGATTAATACAAAAATTGCTTGTTTTTACATAAGTTTTTGGCTATATTTTAAACCTTTTGCAGGGCGCGTTTTCTGACTCCCAGCTCATGTCGTTGTGGTTTGGAATATTTTAGCCGATAATAGCCGTTTTTGATGATTGACTCCCAATTTGTCCGTCGAATTGCGCATAACACAGGTCAAAATTGTGCTCAATAACGCCAAAGTCACGCCAATTTTAACCTTGTTACTTTACATAATATTTGAACGGCTATTAGTCCTATATCTGCCTATATTTGACATTTCAGATTATATGGCATATCCTTTGGAGTCTGACGTTTTTTGGTTAAGCGAAATTTTTTCAAAGTACTCGAACGACTAGAAAAGCTAAGCACCAAACCGACGCCTACTTCTTGTTATGTTTCAGTTTGACACTAAACTATTAGACTTCTTGACACCCTACTTATCAAAAAGGCAAACATAAAGACTAGACTGTTAATTGAAACGAAAGTTGCTTTTCTTTTTTTTTTGTCCAATTTCTTTCTTTCCCATTTTTTCCCTTTCAGAACCAAATTGACTTTCAATTTTCTTTTTCTAACCTCTTCGAAAAAAGAGCAGTTCACAGACCTTGTCGGCTTTAGCAAACACTGTTTTTTTGTCTGCAAATCGTATGTACTCATATGTAGGCGTGCCGCTTGACGCCGCCCCTCTTGGCTTGCCGTATCGCGCCGCGCCGTGTGCCGCCTATAAAAGGCGCCAAAGACGTCAAAAGAAACGTCTTCAACTTCTTCGGCTTCTTCTACTAAGCATTTCATTTCATTTCTTTTTTTTTTCGGTTCCATTCTTCTGTTCTGTTCTGTCCAGCCAATCTTATTTTGGATCAGAATCAGATCACAACCATTACATAATCAACTTCACTTCCATATCTCGATCTCCATCGTTTCTTCATCTTCTTTTTCGACGGCTTAGATTGTACATTCATTAAGCACTTGCCACAATCTGTTTTTCAGAATGAAATTCTCATTCCTTCTGGCCGTCGTGGTGGTAGCTGTCTATGCGGCACCGCTTCCTCTTGTGTGAGTTACCTTAACCTCTCTACCATTTCACTTGTTTTCTTTTAAGCGAGAAGATCAAGCGCACGCTCGAGTTTCTCAAGAAAGCCAAGACCATTGGAGAGTATGCAATTAATACGGTAATCATTATGGCTCTAGAGGACCCCTAACATTTTTCTTTTTTTTTTCAGCCAACCGGAATCTACCCAATTAAGGATATCAACGATGACAACTTCCTGGACATTTTCAAGTTCCGCCCTGAGATTGAGAAGTTGAGACAGGAGGAGAAGGCTAATGCTGCTGCTGTAGTTGCCAAATCGACTGACGAGGGAGTTAACTCGGCTTCTGTGGACACTGGATACGGAGAAGGTGCATCTGTTGTTGCAGGTTCTATTTCTCTCTTTGAACATTTGTTTTCATCCTAAACATTCCCTTCTTCAGCACCAGCTCCAGCACCAGCACCAGCTCAAACCCCAGCCACTGCTCCAGCCGCCGCTGCCCCAGAAGCCCCAGCCACCACCGTCGAGGGCTCCGGCTCCTACACTGATGGATCTGGAGCGCCTGCCGATGTGGCCACCACTGTCGCAGTGGAATCTGGAAGTGGAGATGTTCCAGCAGTTGACAACTCTGTCACTGAGAGCACTTTGACCGAGACCACTGAGCCAGCCATCATCCTCCCAGCCAGCGCCCCACCAAGAAAGTTGTCTCCACCAGCCAGTGGATACGTCACTTCTCAGCAAGAGGGAGGAGCAGCTCAGCCAGCTCCAGCCGCCGGAGACGCAGCAGCCCCAGCTCCAGCTCCAGAAGCTGCACCAGAAGCTGCACCAGTTGCCGCTGGATCCGGATACATTGAGGGAACCGCCGATGCTGCCACTCCAGCCGAAGAAGCTGCCCCAGCTGAGGCTGCTCCAGAAGTGTCTCCAGCCCCAGCTGAGGCTGCTCCAGAAGTGTCTCCAGCCCCAGCTGCTGCTCCAGAAGCCGCCGCTGCTCCTGAAACCGCCTCAGCCGCTTCTTCAGATGCTGCCCCAGCCACTGCTGCAGGATCATACGAAACCCCAGCTGCCGGAGGATCCCAGGCCACCGAAACTTCAGTTCCAGCTCCAGGAGCCACTGCCATCGAAGCTCCAGCTACTGACGCCGCCGCACTCGAGTCTGCCCCAGCTCCAGTAGCCGTTCCAGCTCCAGCCGCAGAGGCCTCTGCTGGTTATGATGCACCAAGTGGACAAGCCGCTGCTCCAGCACCAGAAGCCGCGTCAGCTGCTGCGGAGACTCCAGCCGCTGCCCCAGCCCCATCTGCCGGTTCTGCCACATACAATGCTCCATCCGACGCTCCAGCTTTCGCCGCTTCTTCCGGATCTGCACCAGCTTTCGCAGCTGCTCCAGAAGCCGCCGGAGCTCCAGCACCAGCCGATGCCGCTCCAGCCCCTGCCGCCGCCGGATCCTACGAAGCCGCTTCTGCCGGAGGAGTCGCTGCTGCTCCAGAATCCGCTCCAGCTCCAACTGATGCTGCTCCAACACCAGAAGCCGCCGCAGCCCCAGCTGCCACTTCCGAAGCCGCTCCAGCCCCAGTCGCTGCTGCTCCAGAATCCGCTTCAGCTCCAACTGATGCTGCCCCAGCGACAGACGCCGCAGCACCAGCTCCAGCTGCTGCTCCAGCCTCCTCTTCCGAAGCCGCTCCAGCCCCAGCCGCCGGTTCTTATGAATCTCCATCTGCGGGAGGAGCTGCCGCTGCTTCTGAAGCTGCCCCAGCCCCAGCTGATGCTGCTCCAGCTCCAACCGATGCCGCTCCAGCTCCAGCTGCTGCTCCAGAAACCGCCCCAGCCGCTTCATCAGAAGCCGCTCCAGCCCCAGCCGCCGGATCTTATGAATCTCCATCTGCGGGAGGTGCCGCCGCTGCTCCAGAAGCTGCTCCAGCCCCAGCTGCTGCTCCAGAAGCCGCCGCAGCCGCTTCTTCAGATGCTGCCCCAGCTCCAGCTGCTGCCTCAGAAGCCGCACCAGCCCCAGCCGCAACTGGATCTTACGAAACCTCATCTGCTGGTGGTGCTGCCGCTGCTCCAGAAGCTGCCCCAGCCCCAGCTGCCACTCCAGAAGCCGCCGCAGCCGCTTCTTCAGATGCTGCCCCAGCTCCAGCTGCTGCCTCAGAAGCCGTTGCAGCCCCAGCCACCGGATCTTACGAAACCCCATCTGCCGGAGGCGCCGCTGCTGCTCCAGCTCCAGCTGCTGCCTCAGAAGCAGCTCCAGCCCCAGCTGCATCTTCAGAAGCTGCTCCAGCTCCAGCTGCCGCTCCAGAAGCCGCCCCAGCGGCTTCTTCAGATGCTGCCCCAGCTCCAGCTGCTGCCTTAGAAGCCGCTCCAGCCCCAGCCGCAACTGGATCTTACGAAACCCCATCTGCTGGTGGTGCTGCCGCTGCTCCAGAAGCCGCTCCAGCCCAAGTTGCTACTCCAGAAGCCGCCCCAGCTCCAGCTGCTGCCTCAGAAGCCGTTCCAGCCCCAGCCACCGGATCTTACGAAACCCCATCTGCCGGAGGCGCCGCTGCTGCTCCAGAAACTGCCCCAGTCCCATCTGATGCCGCTCCAGCTCCAGCTGCTGCCTCAGAAGCCGCTCCAGCCCCAGCTGCTTCTTCAGAAGCCGCTCAAGCTCCAGAAGCCGCCCCAGCTTCAGCCGCTTCATCAGATGCTGCCTCAGCTCCATCTGATGCCGCTCCAGCCCCAGAAGCCGGCGCCGCTCAAGATGCCGCCCCAGCTTCAGCCGGCTCCTCAGCTTCGTACAATTCTCCATCTGACGTCCCAGCTCCAGCCGCTGCCCCAGAAACCGCTCCAGCTCCAGCTGCCTCTTCCGATTCCGCTCCAGCCCCAGAAACCGCCGCAGCCCCATCTGATGCTGCCCCAGCTCTATCTGGTGCCTCAGCTTCTTACAACGCTCCATCTGACGTCCCAGCTTCAGTCGCTCCAGCACCAGCTTCAGCCGCTCCAGCCTCAGCAGCTGCCTCTGCCTCTGCCTCTGCCTCTGCATCTCCAGATGCCGCCCCAGCCCCATCTGATGCTGCCCCAGCTCCATCTGATGCTGCCCCAGCTCCATCTGGTGCCTCTGCTTCTTACAACGCTCCATCTGACATCCCAGCTTCAGCCGCTCCAGCCTCAGCAGCTGCCGCTGCATCTCCAGATGCCGCCCCAGCCCCAGAAACCGCCGCAGCCCCATCTGATGCTGCCCCAGCTCCATCTGATGCTGCCCCAGCTCCATCTAGTGCCTCAGCTTCTTACAACGCTCCATCTGACGTCCCAGCTCCAGCGGCCGCCCCAGATACCGCTCCAGCCCCAGCCGCCGCCGCCCCAGCCTCAGAATCCACCGCTCAATCACCAATTGCATCCAGTGGCTACGACGCGGCCCAGAGCACCGACACAGTTGTCGCCTCATCTGCCCCAGCCGCCACGTCATCTGACGCTTCTGGTGCCACCAACTACGATGGCCAACAATTCGCCATTCAGGCCGAACGCAAGAAGGTCCGTCGTGCGGCCTTTGTCGGATGGGGACGCGCGTGAACATCTTCTTCTTATTCGCCTTCCTCGACTTGAAATTCGCCGACCTGAATCTCTTTCACTTTGTTGTACATTCGTTGTTCAAATAAACTTATTTATTTCTTTTTTTTGTAATTGTGCCAATAAAATAAAATTTAAAAAAGAAAAGAAAAGCCTATAAGCAGTCGGAGAATGAAAGCCATATGAATTAAGAGCATTGACAAGACAACGATGGACCACGGACGGATATTTATGTATGTACAACCTTTTAAACAACATTTTATCTGCTTGGAGTCCGTCAAAAAAAAAACAGAAATTCAAAAGAAAAAAATAAAAAAGTGATTAGTTTTGAATGATTTGATTGCTTTTCGTTTTTGATTTTATGTAAATTGAAATGGTGAAAAAAAGAAACCCGTCGATTACATAATTTTCAGAAAAATAAACAACAAAAAAAAGGTATTAGCCTTAAGCTTCTATAAGTTTATTATTGGCGGCTGGCATCGTCATGTAGTCATCCTCCTCGTTTTTGTAGAATTCTAAAATTCCAGCTTTTAAAATAAATATTTACGCATTGTGTTCACAACCGAGTTGCTACATTAAAACGTAAAACCCCGCCCACTTTTAACTCGCAAACTCGCAAATTCTGTATTATTTGAAAAATCACGGGCCAAAAAATGGGCGGAGTTTCACGTTTTCGCAGTTGCTCCAGGAGCCGCCGGAGCTACAGCACCAGCCAATGCCGCTCCAGCCCCAGCCGCCGCCGGATCCTACGAAGCCGCTTTTGCCGGAAGAGCCGCTGCTGCTCCAGAACCTGATCCAGCTCTAGCTGATGCTACCCCAGCACCACACGCTGCAGCACCAGCCGCTGGTTCTTATGAAAATATTAAGTAGCAACTCTATTGAAAACTCCAATAGTCCCTTACGTTTATTGACAAATGGAATTATCAAAAAGAACAGCGCATGACCGATGATGTAAGCGAGCATCAAAATGTCAAGCCATACGGCCGAGATGAATGTCTTGTTCACTTTTTGCCAGCACAGCTGAAAAATTGATTTCAATAAATTACAATTAAACGAACATCTAGAAATCAATCACAATTAATGCACCCCAAACCAATTCAAACATGCTTGAGCTCACTCCACAACAGGATGATTCAGAGAGAAGAAGTTGGCCTAAAAGTCAGAAAAACCACCACAAAACATGCTCACAAGCTCTCCAGCAACCTCTCGATCGTCGTCCGACTCGCAGTCGAACACTTCCTCGAGCTCTGTGATGTACACTTCTTCTTTTTCAGCTCCATCGAAATGTGTGTGAAAGTGAAGAGAGGCGGCGCCGCCGTCAGACCACGCCCAGATGACGGCGAATCCGAGCACGACGACGTAGATGGCGACGATGAACCACAGCAGCCAGGCGAGGGTTCGGCGGACCATACACTGGAAGAGAAAAATGAGGATAATGTCAGAGCAATAATCTTGGTTTCGCTGAATTTTTATCCAGATTTTAGAGCATTTGAAAAAATTAGTGTACTTCTTTTGGAAGATCTTTCTTCATTTTTTCATACGCCTATTTAGATTTAAAAAAACACTTTTTTTCCAGTGCTAAATTCATTAAAAATTGTCCATTATATTCTTAGTACGGAGCGCTGCAAACGCGCTCCCTTCGCACAGTGGTGGACGCGGCCACGTTGGTGACGAGAGAGTGCAGAAAATTGAGAGAGCCGTGGCCGATGTTTTGCTCATGATTTTTCTAAATCTCTCTCCAAATACATGCGAAATTATTTGTTCGATTGGAGCGAGTTTTCAGCGTTTTATACCGAGTATATAGAAAAATGAATATAATTTTTCTACGCCCTGTTAAATTTAACCACGCCTGCTATACGGAATATCCTACGAAAGTGCAAACGCGCCCAATCGCATTTCTCTCCACAATAACGTGTTGCAAAAAAAATTTGCTTTTTTAACCGAATTTATCTATCTTTAGGAACACTACAAAAAAACACATACCGTATTTCCTCTAATATAGGCGCATGCGCTTCTATTTTTTCATTTCTTCACAACTGCCGGGTATTTAGAGGTTTGCACACCAAACTCGCCAAAATACTTCCTGACCAAGCAGGCATGAGAAGACCGAAGTTTGGTGTGCAAACCTCTAAATACCCGGCAGTTGTGAAGAAATGAAAAAATAGAAGCGCATGCGCCTATATTAGAGGAAATACGGTACTATTTCTCTGTACCCTCCACTTGTGCGCATCCTTCCTTTTTTCCTTATCAACTCATTTTTCCCCTGTCTAGAGTTAAAAAAATCGCCTTTATGACCTACCAAATGACTCGGATTCCCTCTTCTATCATTGAAGTCGAAAAATTGCGGAATGATAACGACCATGCACAAGATGACACCAACCGTCGAAATCACCCAGAGTACCAGCATTTGCAGTTTGTACTGAAAATATATTATAATTTTGTTTATTCCGGTCAATCCTTCCTCACCACTTCCAAAATCTCGCGTTCTTCTGGCGACCAGTCGAAGCCCGGCTTGTTTTTTCGAACAGTGTCATCGAAAATTCTGAAAATCGTTTATTCTCAGAAATATTTAGAAGTGTTACTAAATTACCTGTATGCGATCGGGAGAATTAGAGCCGCTGATTTGTAATAGGCTTCTGAGATGGCAAGTACAAATGCAGAATAGACGAATTCAAAGCCGACAAAGGCGAACACGGGGTATTTGTAGTACGGCGGGAATAATTTTCGAATGTAGCCCATTCTGCAAATTGGGAAACTTGAATTAAGCTTGAAATGTCTTACTATTAGTGAACGTTTAAAGCGAGTGTTTTGTAAAAGTTTCAATTTTATTAAACTCGCTTTATGAAACTTTTTAAAATAAAAAAAAAGTTTTTTATAACAGTTCTACCTAATTAGATTTGGATTTGGTGTGGCTTCGAAATCTGGTAATTATGAATATTCAAAATTTTGTGATTACACGGGACGGTTCAAGCCAAGTTTTGTGTACTAAAAAGTGTTAAGAAGAAAAAAAACCGATAGTGTATTTTATTACTTTTTTTTTTGCACAAGTTCCGACAGAAAAATTGCCTAATTAGACTCCACTTTTAAAAAAATAGGTAAAAAAAATAACAAATTGAATAAAAACCGAGCATTGTTGGTGTTGGTGTTGAAGAGTTTGAATCAAATTGATAAGATCGGGTGAAAAACGGTGAGAGCGAAACAGAGAGAAATGCAATGAACTGATTTGTGTGTAAATAAATACAATACATACATACATGAGTGCTGAAAACATGGACACAACTCAAATGTCTCTCACTTTTGTTTTCATTTGAATTATCGATTTGTTTGGAAGGTTTGGAAAGTTGGGAATGTGTCAAGGGTCGGTGAAATCGCAAGGAATTAGAAAGATAAGCAGATTGAGCCTTTGAGTGATGTTAGATGCACTTTTCTGAATTTGCTTTTGGAAGAATGAAGAAGCTAGATCACACTACCAAAATTCTAGATATTTGAGAACTGACAGTATACCGACAATGTGATCTATTGTGGTTTCAATCGATTTGCTATTGTCGGCCCGCCAAAATGGTCAAACGCGCTCCGCTGAACTCAACGCTATGCGATTTTCATTTTTGTTTCCAAATTATTTCATTTCACGTGTAAATTCACCGTGAAATGAAATAATTTGGAGACCAAAACGAAAACCGCATAGCGTTGAGTTCAGCGAAGCGCGTTTGACCATTTTGGCGGGCCGACAATACATAAAAACATAAAACGATAACTCAGTTCTATGATTTTTTGAAAATTCACGGCCAAAAAATGGGCGGGGTTTCACAGTTTACTGTATCAACTCGGTTAAAAACAAAATGTATGTTTCAATTTAACAGTTTCGATTATGGAGTATAACGGCCGCATATTTGGACCCTAGGCCTGAACTCAAAATATAAATTGATCTAGTCAACCTAACACACCAATCCGAGAAGCTAGACCGGCCAGCAAATTACAGCTTTTCAAAAAAAAAACCGATTCAACTGACTGGATCATTTGTGTGGGGGTTGATGAATGAACTGATACAACTGATTGCTATTCGATAAACACAACCGGGGAAAAGATGGGGAATGAGAAACAGAGAACCGCATCGATCTAAACAAGGAGTCGGTCGGGTCGGTGAAAGAAACGAAAACCTTATCAACTTATCAGTATCACTGGAAAAAGGGAATTGAGAAAGGGTGAAAGGGAGGAGGAAGAACGGTTATTATTATTGTTATTGGTATTTTTACTGTCAATTTCAGTTTTAATTTATGCAATTTTCGGCAAAAGTGAATGGGTTTGGAAACCGGTAGGTAGGGAGGGGACGGTAAAGTATTGCTAAATTTTTTTTGAAATCCCCGTTTTATAGCATTTAGTAGATGAAAATAGACAAGAGAAAGGAGGTAGATGGTTTTTCAATCTGTGCTTTTTTATTCTAGGCATCTGGAAAAATGGTTTCAGTTCTATTAGGTGAACGAGAAAATGTTGGCATGGAGCCTGGGTTAAGAGCCGGAATTTAGGATCTGTTTCCTACAATGATCGTGCAGTACATTCTTCTATGTTCCCTTGTGATGAGAGAACACCAAAGTGCAACTGCGGACGGAAGTGGAAAAACAAAACAAGATACCAAAAATTACTGGGCAATCTAATAATAGAACAATAACTATAGCACTGGGCAAAAGTTTATAGTTATCATGGGGTCCTTAAATTTTAATTTTACCAAAAATAAATTATGTATTAAAGAGCCTCAGAACCGCAAGACTACGTTTTTGAAAAATTGTTTTAAAGCGTATGTTCAAGCGTCATTTCTCGCGTCTCTGCGTCTCCACGTCTCCGAATTTATCTGAAATTGTAGAACGCCCTTGTGGAGACGCACAGAGTGCGATAGGGCGCGCTTGCCTTTACGTAGTCTACGCCGTGGGTAAAACTCGTCTATAAAAAATAGTTGTAAAAAATATGCCAACTTTTGTGAGCAATTGATTTAGATGTAATTTTTCGTCAAAAAATCGCATTTCAAAAGTGTATCTGAAATTTGGCGAATTTTACAAAAAAAAAAAACGTTCGAAACTAATACACGAGGGTCGCCTGGAAACTCTTTTTGGACGCCTTCTAAACAAACGAGAACTTATTTTATAAACTTAAAAATGATTGTGAAAGTTAAAAATTTCAGCCAGAAGAATAGAGAAAGAAACACAAAGAGAAAATAGTGCAACTTTTTTTCTCTTCTGTTTTTTTTTTTTTTTTTTTTGAATTGAAATGGACGGGGAAGACTGAGTTTTCTAAACCACTGGTTTTACAGAGCATTTTTGAAATCTTGAAAAGAAATTTAAATTCATAAGCCAGCGAGAAAAGAGCCGCGCCAAGGTGAAGATGAATGCAAATAAAAATACGCATTTTCACTGCATGTATTTTCACACAAAGCCACTGTACATGTGCCAAATTCAACAAGATTTGTATTTAGGAAAAGAGATTTGAAAGTAAACTACTCATGGACCAGATTTTGTTTGTTTGGTGTTCGAGACTACGGGGAAAAAACTGTTGTTCAACTAAACATTACAGCACAGAACTGAAACATTGTCAGACGAGAAGAAGAAGAACAAGAAGAAGAAGAAGAAAGAAACAGAAAACGGGAAAAAACTGCACAGAATAGAAAGGTGTTCACATTCTAGACCAACTGTTGAGAGAAAAAAGATTTGAATTACATATTAGAACCGGGCCGATATTTTTAGGGGACGTCCCTGTTTTTGTATCGCAAAATTGCCTATGTGATCTGCCGATTTGGGGGAAAATATTTACTCAGGAAATGTTAAGCTAATAGCCATTGAAAACCGCTAATTTGATGGCTGTTAGCCGTTTTCGGCGCTTTCCTTTTAAACTTCTTTCGCATTTTTGATTCTCAGCATTCTCAGAGAATTTTTGGGCGTATATGGCGGGCACTGGCAGCTATGTGGCTAATAGCCATAGAAAACGGCTAATAGCCATGGGAGACGGCTAATAGCCATTGAATTCGGGATGTGCGCCAAATAAATATGGCACACTGCCCGATTCGATGGCTATTAGCTAAAATCTTCGGAAGTAGCAATTGAAAAAAATAAATAAGAGAAGTTAGACAAACGTGACATCGCCGGGGCGCATTTGCATTTGCCGACAATAAAGATAATTCAAAAAATGAAAGAGAAAGTAGTAGAAATGAAACAAACCAGGAGTATCAGAAGGCAAAAAAGAGAGAAACGTCTGGAAGAAGGGCGCCTTCTTCCATAAAACTCGGACGTTTTCTCATAAAATTTTCTTGGGAGTCACCCGCCTAATAACACAGCTAGCTGCAATTTTTCTCTCTCTTTGAAATCAAGAAGAATAATTAGTGGACGAGAAAGGATGAGAGGAAAAAAAGAAAAAGAGCTTCCAGGATTATCATGTTATCGGTTTGGAAACAAGTACAAAAGATGCGAGACGCAGGTGACAAAAACAAGAATTTAAAAAAAAATTGGTTATGTTATGTTATGCAATCTCGGTCTCTTCCAGTGCCTTCTGCCATAACGACATGACACATGCAAAGTTTCACACCCTCGCCATTTTTTCTCTCTCTCTCTCTCTCTCTCTCTCTCTCTCTCTCTCTCTCTCTCTCTCTGGCTCATTTGATTTGATATCTTAGCAACATGAGAGGAGGCTGCTCTGTGTTTTTTCGGCATTTTTTCGGGTCTAGAAAAAGGAGAGGGAGCGGGAGGAGAAGAAGGTGGTTGATTTTTGAGCTCTCTATGAGCTCTGAGAGCAGCCGTCACGTGACTTCCGGTGTGGGTGGGTGAACGACGTCAAAAAAAGGTTGAAATGCGTCGTGAGGCAGCGAAAAAAAAAGAAGGAAACATCGGGTTTTTGTCCACTTTTAAATTAATTTATTTTCACTTTTCTGTTGAGATTGCAATTGAACGATAATATTAATTTCGAATCAGGGAATATATGTGTAAAATATAGATTTTCTGAACACGATAAACCAAGGGGTTTTGTTTGTTTAAATTGAACTTTTCAAGACTCAAAAACTGCTTAAAGATTTAGTAAAAACTAGGTTAAAAAACGCATAAGTATTGTGTTTTCAATCGACTTGCGACATGAGAACGCGAGACTCCGCCCACTTTTTTGTGCGCTACCTGTCTGCGTCTCTTCAAATATCACTGTGTTCGCGTGGTCGCGCAGAAATAAGTGGGCGGAGTCTCGCGTTCTCATGTCGCAAGTCGATTGAAAACACAATAGGTTAGGTAAAAATTAGAAATTTAAAAGTTTAGGCTAGGAAAAATTAGTCTTGAATAAAACACTTTCTAACTTAAGAATCAAGCCAAAAACCTATTTTAATCCCTCCAAAAATGATATGTGTCTAATAGAAGATAAATAGATAATTAGGAATAAAAGCGCAACCTCGAAAATGATACAAAACTGTTTTGAAAATAAGGCATCAATAGGCCAGATTAGGCCAGTTTCCTATGTTTTACCCATCGAAAAAACAGCTTACAGTAAGAACACTTTACAATGTTCAAATAGCTCTAATTTAAAAGTCATGCAACCTCGAGCCACGCAAATTTACAACTAGAGTATACTAACTGAAGCTTAGTGCAAAATGAGCAAAAGGGCACATGCGTGAGCTCAGAAGCGCCTCATAATTACCGCCCGTTGAACACAAAGTTTATTTTTTCTCTAAAAAAACGGATTAGCTACAACTTGTTGGCACCAGTTTCAAACTAGCTGATAAACATAAATTGAGCAAACAAACAAAATACAAAAGCATGTGAAGAAGAAAACTGTTGAGTGTTTGTCCAGCTGAGTGCACTTCTCTCTCTCTCTCTCTCTCTCTCTACTTTTTGAGCCAATCGAGTTGAAAAGCCGAAGACGAAAATCGGAAATCCAGAGAAAGAAGATCAAGAGATTTACAACTGATCGCAGCGCGCTCAATGTCTGCGTCTCTTCGTCTCGCGCACTCTTTTCATCTGATAGTGGCATGACGAGTGGATCGATTAATGATGATGGAGCAGGATGATGGAAGGAGGAGGAGGAGGAGCAAGATTTGTGCTCTCCGGGGCAGGAAACAATTGAAACCCACAACCCACCTACACGATTGCGTGAAAACGTGTGCGTGTGAAAGAAAGAGGAACGCGGGGATTAACACTGCGCTGAAAGCCTTTTTCACCACAAGCTCGTCACTCGGGAATAAAGAATTATGACGTCTTCTTTCTTTTTGACACCAATTTAGAATATAATTTTACAATGGTGTTTCGTTTTCATTTCGTGGAATCCGCAATGAGTTTCTTTGTGGTGAAGATTAACGTCATTTGACATGGCATCTTCTTTAATAGTATAAAAACACCAAAAAGGGAATTAGGAAAACTGTCGCAACTCACAACTTCAAAGATTATCACATTCACTATATTATAGAAAAGCATGCTCCTCTATTTATCAAGGCGGCAGATCTAATTTTCGAAAAACCCGAAAGACAAAATTAGGAATATAAGAGCAAACTCAAAAATGATACAAAACTGTTGTGAAAATAAGGCATCAATAGGCCGGATTAGGCATCAATAGGCCAGAAAATAAGGCATCAATAGGACAGAAATAGGCCAGATCAGCTAAATTCGCAAAATAAATAGAAAACACGAAACTCACAAGAAGCACAAGTAAGTAACGACTGGATGGAATTTTCACACTTTTTTCAATATGTTTCCATGAGTTTACAGTTTGCTTTGATCGTTGGAGTTGCAACTTTAAACTTTTAATTTCCTTGAAAATCGTGGACCCACAGATTTCAAAATTTTGTGCATACATTCAGAAGTAAGCTTTCCACGGCGGACGTTTTTTGCCTGTCCGACCCGTTCGGGGAAAGGGCCATCCGATCCCCGGGAATAATGGGGTTATTCACGAAATGGCAAAAAATGGCAAAAAACGGCAAAAAACTGCGCGAAAACTCGGAAAATTCTCCGATTGATCTGAAATTTTAGGAAATTAGGGAAAAAACTCTCTCGGACGTTACCCCAAAATTTCAGACAAAAATATCGATTTTAAGCATTTTCAGAAAAAAAACCAATATTTCTTAAAAAAAGATATTTTTGTCTGAAATTTTGGGGTAATGTCCGGAAGAGTTTTTTCCCACATTTCCCAAAATTTCAGATCAATCGGAGAATTTTCCGAGTTTTCGCTAAGGCTTCCATTCGGACGAAAAAAAAGCGGACGAATTTCGTCCGCTGTTCGTCCGCTCGTCCGCGGTTCGTCCGGTTCGTCCGGTTCGTCCGAGGTCGGTCCGCTTCGTCCGTTTTTTTTTCTTGTTAGTTTTTCTTTTTGTTTCTGTTATATTTTGTTTTCAAAAGCTGTTTTTGTTCTTTTTTCTTTAAAATATCAACAGAAATGTCTTGTTTCTGCTATCAAAAATTCGGAAAAAAATTAAAAAATTTGTTTTTGCAAAGCTAATTCTACATAAATTTGCAACCGCTTACATTTTCAATGTCAGAATTTTTAAAGAGAGTTCCATAAATTAAAATTACCAGCCAAATAAAGCGTGGCGGTCGAACCGGACGAAACGGACGAACCGGACGAACCGGACCGTCCGCGGACGAACCGGACGAACCGGACGAACCGCGGACGAAGCGGACGGACGGCGGACGGACGGACGAACGGACGGACCGGACGGACGAAAATTGGTCCGAATGGAAGCCTTAGTTTTCGCGCAGTTTTTTGCCGTTTTTTGCCATTTTTTGCCATTTCGTCTCAGGAAATTTTTGGCTAATAGCCATTGAAAACGGCTAATAGCCACCGATTCGGGGCGTGTCCCATATGTATTTGGCACACTCCCCATATTCGATGGCTATTAGCCGTTTTCCATGGCTATTAGCCGTTTCCGTCGGCTATCATTTTCAAAAATTTTATTTTTTAAATTTCGGTCATCTTGTGGCTGGAAAAAGTCGCAAAAGCACTGAGTAAGCACGAAGACTGTTTCCCCTAATTGTTGCATGTAAACATTTTATAGCTGTGTTTCCAACAGACGAATTTTTCATAGGCGGTGGTATTACCCGATAACGGCTAATAGCGCTTTTCGGCGGCTAATAGCCATATTCGACGGCTAATAGCCATATTGGCTAATAGCCAAATTCGTCGGCTAGTTGCCATTATCGCCCGCTATTAGCCATTTTCAGTGGCTATTAGCCACCTAGACGCCGAATCTCGCCATAACGTGCCAAAAATTTCCTGAGGTGAATAACCCCATAAGAAAAATGCCCGCGTGAAATGTTTATTATTTTTTCCAACTATTCAAAAAATGGAAGAAAAAAGTTCACGCATTTTCTACACATATTTTCGATTTCCCGTGACAAAATATTATTTTTATGATTCCACATTTGCCAACGCGATATGCCCATATTTCTATTCTAGGAAATCGTCACGTAACATTGCAGACCGGGCAACGCAGACGGGCAGCGGGCACCCGTTCTCCGGACGGGTAACGGACGTTTTCGGACGGCCCGTCCATGGTGGCAAGCTTACAGAAGCCATGATATCAAATTCAGTACGACTGGGCACAGCGGAAATGAGTGTGACCATAACTCATTCAAATAAACTTTGACAACAACTGAAATGAATAAATAAGTACTTATATTTTTGCTCACTCTCCGGAATAGATTACGGTCCCATTGAATTCATGTGTGTCCGATCATTCTGAGTTTATTTTTGGGAGAGATTGCATTTTCTAGACCACATTATTCATTAGCTGATAGTGAGAGGAAAATTACGAGTGTCAAAAAACCTTGTTTCCAGTGAATCTTCGGGCGCCGAATCCAGGCAACCATATCGTCCATCCGAAAAATTGGAAATGCGTGGCGTGCCTTTCAATTTTCGGAAGGATGCAAGTGGGGCCGTTCTATTACGGAGACCAAATCCATAATGGTGCGAAAAATGCAGAAAATGGTTAAATTGGAAGAAAAAAGAACTCCAAAAATGCTTTTTTCACCACTTTTGCTATTTTCTACAAGTGAAATCAGTGCGGCCGTGCCAGCTAAATCGATTTCCATTGTAGGTAATAGCAAAAGTGGTAAAATAATAATTTTTGGACATCCTCTTTTCTTCCATTTTCCCCCATTTTCTGCTTTTTTGGACGCACCATAAAACTGAGAGACGACAGGAAACATTTTTTCCAGAAAATATTCCTTTGAGTCTCTCACCATCACGATGGAAGGATTGGATATTGATATCAGCAGAGCCCGAAATCAATACAATTGGCCCGACAACATATTCCCCTATTTGAACGTTTTATTATTGCATATTGCACCCTTGATTGATTTTTTCTCCATAATCTTATCATTTAACAATATGATCTGAAGTTTTTTGATTTTTGCAGCCATAAAATGCAACATACGGCAAGCAAATGAAGGACAAAGTGTCGGTTTATCGGGGCGGAGAAGGAGGAGGAGAAGGAGATGGAGATAACGATTGTTGTGGGGTGATCGATTTGGAATCAGTTACCGCACTCTTTTTTTTCGGTCTTTTATTTTTTTTCGTTTTTGTTTCTTTTGGTTTTTTATTCATGTCATATTGAGACGTATTAACTTGTTTTCTTTATTTTCTTTCCACTTATTGAGCCTGTTCAGTGTAAACAAAAACCGTTTGTGTTTATGAGAATTTGTTAGAAAAGTACCGTACCGAAAGATTTTTAACTAGGAAAACGGCTCCCGGGCGTTTCAAACCCAGATGATTCAAACCCGAGACGTTTCAAACCCGGGGCCCGCAATCTGTCGTCGCTGTAGTTCTGTTCGTTCTGGGGCTTTTTCCCACAAAAAACCGATTACCGTATTTCCTCTAATATAGGGGCATGCGCTTCTATTTTTACATTTCTTCACAACTGCCGGGTATTTAGAGGTTTGCACACCAAACTTCGGTCGTCTCATGCCTGCTTGGTCAGGAAGTATTTTGGCGAGTTTGGTGTACAAACCTCTAAATACCCGACAGTTGTGAAGAAATGAAAAAATAGAAGCGCATGCGCCTATATTAGAGGAAATACGGTAGAGTAAGAAATAATCAATTGAAATGTCTGGGTTTGAAACATCGGGGATCCAGGAAAAGAACCCTTGGGCTTTAACATTAAACCTCTGGCTACGGTACGTTTCCTATCGGTTTTCCAGAGGCTGACACCAATTTTCGCATGAGAGGATATATTTTCTGGGAACCGTTTTCCGGACGTTACACAGTTTCACGGATTTGGTCTCTGTGCCGCATAAATAGGTTCATGAAGTTTACGCAACACATCAAACAAACCCTCAGATTATCAACAGACCAAAAGTCACTAGACTGTCTGTTATCACTGATAAGAGTTCACGTGTACCCCGTCGCCTCCACGTTTCACGTTTCGTCTTTTTTTTTCTTCGACATTTCTTAATTTTTCGCTCATTATTTTAACAATTTTCTACTAGCCATGATACTCGGACGCGGATTGCTTTCCGCTGGCCGCGCAGCTCTGCTTCGTCAGCCAAAACTCTCGGTAGCTCGTAATCTACAGTATGATGCGTTTGTGGATCGACATATTGGTCCAAGACGTCTTGAACAACAACAGATGCTCGATTTTATTGGATACAAAGTGTGTTCTTATTTTTTTCCGAGCAAATGGCTAGAGTCTAACAGTAGCCGTCTAATCGAAAATTCTCGGTTACACACTTTTTCATAAGACTTCCCATACTGACAGTAACCTATAATTAATTAATATCAAATAATCTTTATTCCAGGACCTCGACGATCTGACTGGCACCAATGTTCCCAACATGATCAAAATAGAAAACCCACTGGAACTTCCCTCGGCCCTTGACGAGTACAAAATGCTGAAAGAGCTTGAAACGATTGCGGCGGAGAACAAAATCTATCGATCGTACATCGGAATGGGCTACTATGACACGATTGTGCCGGCCGTGATCTCGAGAAACATTTTGCAAAACATTGGATGGATCTCACAATACACACCGTATCAGGCGGAGATCTCGCAGGGACGACTCGAGTCGCTTCTCAATTTTCAGACTATGGTGGGTATTAAGACCAAACCGACAGTTTTATTCTTTGTTCAGATCGCCGAAATGACTGGTCTCCCAACAACCAACGCGTCACTTCTCGACGAGGCGACCGCTTCCGCCGAAGCCGTCGCTCTTGCCGCGCGAACCACGAAAAGAAGCAAAGTGGTCGTGGATTCGTTCTGTCATCCACAAAATCTGGACGTCATCAAAACTCGCAGTGGTCCATTAGGAATTGAAATTGAATTGAGTGACGCTGTAGAAGCTTACGAGTTTGACGACAAAGTCGCCGCGGTAGTGGTACAGTACCCGAACACTGAAGGTCGAGTTCATCAGTTTGATGAGCTCATTGAGAAGGCTCACAGCAATGGATCACTTGTCATTATGGTCTGCGATCTGTTGTCTTTGACAATTCTCAGATCTCCAGGAGACTTGGGAGCCGATATTGCAGTCGGAAGTGCTCAACGCTTTGGAGTTCCACTTGGTTACGGTGGACCACATGCCGGATTTATGGCGGTGGCGAAAACCGATGCGAAAAACCTGCTCGGCAGAAATATGCCAGGAAGAATCATCGGAGTGACCAAGTAAGTTTTAGGTGGTGTATTCTGTAATCTCTACTGTACGCTCAATTTAAAGAGACGCCAATGGCAACAGAGCCCTGAGATTGGCTCTACAAACCCGCGAACAGCATATTCGACGCGACAAGGCGACGAGCAATATTTGCACGGCTCAGGCTCTTTTGGCCAACATGTCAGCCATGTATGCGGTGTATCACGGACCACAAAGGTTAATGGAGATTGCCAGAGGAGTGCACAAATCGACTGCTTATTTGGCTATGCGTAAGTTGACCAGAGTTAGATTCTTGCCAAAAGTTCGTAACATTTGCCTATAAAATCTTCCATTTATTCTCGGTTAAACAAGCCTGGCTGCATCAAAAGCTACTTTTGATTTCTTTTCATTTCTAAAAATTTGTTCTTTACTTTCTTTTACATTTCTTTTTCATTCATTTCTTGCGTGTGCCCTGTGGCGCAGGCGGTTGAATGCTTGCCCAGTAAGCAAAAGACCGGGGTTCGAGTTTTTGTGTTGGTCTCGGGCGCTCAGTTCGCTTCCGCCATGCAATTTGGAAACAGACACACCAAGAAACTCAGTTACAGACCACGGCACCCCAGCCTTCCAAAATTTTTTCTGGTTGGCGCATTTCTTGTGCACTGGCCACGCCATGGCCGTACGGCCGTGTACTCCACGTGGACAATGTGATCTGCGCAATTTAGCAGAATTGTTTTCCATTTTTATTTGATTTTCCATATTTTTACAAAAAATTTTAGGCATAACTATTCTAAAATTGAATGAGAATTGATAAATTCGTTTATTTCTATATTTCTGTTATGTGATCGCTCAATATTTAATCGTAGAAATTGCAGATGCCCGACAATCACGTGATACAATGGAAAATTCCGTATTGTGCTAATTATCCACCACAAATCGTGATCAATCGTCAAAAATGGCTCTACTTAATCGACTTCAATCAAGAAAGCGGTAAGAAATTGTGAGAAAATTTTGTCGATGAAAAAATTTATTTTTTTTTCAGATTTCGAACATCCAGCTCCACGAGATGTGCAGCCGGCTTAATCCAGACTTCATCGGCAAGGACAACGAGAAAAACTTGAGGAAGGCTGCGACCGCAATTTAAAGATCGTCAAAAGCCGGAAACTGGATCTCGGAAGACTCTACGACATCGACGAAGATTACATCACTGGCAGACGACGAGCAGGCCGCTCACTTGGACGACTTTTAGCCACAAATTGAAATATTTAAATTATTTCGTTATGTCGCAATTAATGTTGTTTTAAATTAAATAAATTCTGCCGTTGAACATGGAAGTTGCACTCGGAAATTGCATTATGCTGCATATTTGCACAAGGAAAAAAAACGCTTACTGAGACGGAATTGTTTCGCAAAAATACATATAACCGACAATGGTGTGAAAAACTCCGAAAAAAATGATCGAAAAATCTGGCATCATGGACGCCCTATAATTTATTTGTGATTTAAATATCGACTTTTGCTAGTGGTGGTAAGTTTCATTAATATTTCGTGAAATAATTGGACCGGGATTTCGAGAAAGAGGTAAATAATGGTTCTGTTTTGCAAAATCCATGTGAATTCTATCATTTTCACAAAAATTTCAAGCTGAAATTCATCCCTTCTGATCGCCGCCAATTTTCTTAAAAATATATGTTTTTCAAACCCCTAAGGCTCGGCCATTTCTGAATTTTTGTTGACGTCCAAGTGCTCGAAATGTTCGCAAGAAACTCCTCTATCGGGCAATGATATTTATTTTTCAAAAATATAATTATTCGAGTGAAAAAATGAAAAAAACTGATTTTTCAGTACAAAATTGCATTCGCCGCTGGCGAATGATGCAAGCGCGCACCACTGCGAAATTGCTGGCGCATTGGAAGGAGGGGGAGCCGTGCAGACCCAAACAGAATTTTATATATAAGAATGATATTCTTGTTGGTTACAGTAAACAGCGGCGCAAAAATTTGTGTTGTTTTTTTTTTTTATGTTTGCGTCTCTTAAAAATTATGCATGAGAGCATACGGTAACAGGCAAGAAAAATGAAAAGATAACATCCGTGTTGTATTGCAACTTTTGAGTAGAGATTATGTTCTAACTCAAGCACTTTCCCATTGGACACAACTCGAATTCCAGACCTTCGAAATGCTGGCCACGAAATCGTGCACAAAGACTATTTCGACACACTCAAGGTTAGCCTGAAGGATGGCGAAGCTCTAGAAGGGCTGAAAAGCCGTGCCGAAGAGATGAAGATGAACTTCCGCTATTATGAGAATGGAGACGTTGGAGTGTCACTGGATGAGACTGTCAAATCGGAAGACCTTATGGATATAATTTACACCTTTAACGGGAGCACGGAAAAGGATGTGGTGAGCATTTCAGCTGATTTTCTTTCAACTTAAAGCTTTTTCCAGACTAAACTGCGCAAGGAACGCTGGGAAGTGGCTTGTCCGCTGATCGGAAACTCTCCTCACTCTCGATCCTCTCTCTTTCTTCAACACCCCGTGTTTAACACTTATCACAGCGAACAACAACTTGTTCGGTACATGAAACGATTGGAGAACAAGGACGTTTCCCTGGTTCATTCGATGATTCCGTTGGGTAGTTGCACGATGAAATTGAATGCGTCAGCTGAACTGATTGTACGTTTGGACTTTTTTTGAGCAAATTTTCCAGGAATTCCTAAACCTGAATTTTTGGATCCGGGACGTTCTGAAACTTCAGTTCAAAATTCGGCCAAGGATAAAATAGTTGCTGAATCTTTTGCCGGTAAATTCGAATAATTTTTAAACATGTCTCGGAAAATTTACCGCTAAAAAGTATTCGACAAATGTTTCATCATTGTCCTAATTTTGCCACTAGTGCAAACACAGCGATGAAAAATTGCCCCAAAGTTTAGAAACGTCCCAGAGCCGAATTTTCGGTAATTTTCTTGATCCCGTAGATAATAACGATGGAATTCAAAATTAAATTTCAAAGTCGTGCCCACCAACTCTGATCTTATCGTTGATTATTTTCAGCCAATCACCTGGCCCAGCCTCTCCGCCATCCACCCATTTGTACCCGTGGAGCAAGCCAAAGGTTACACTCGGCTATTCGAGGATTTGGAGAGATGGTTGTGCGAAATCACCGGCTACGACAACTTTAGTCTGCAGCCAAACTCTGGTGCCAACGGAGAATACGCTGGACTGCTCGCCATTCGCAACTATTTGATTCACAAGGGACAGGAGCAGAGAAATGTAAAATTCCACGTTTTAAGCCACACATTTCTATTCTTATTTAGATTTGCCTAATCCCAACGTCCGCCCACGGCACGAACCCAGCGTCCGCCCACATGGCCAACATGAAGGTGGTGGTTGTCGATTCGGACCAACATGGAAACATCAACTACAAGGATTTGGCGGCGAAAGCGGAAAAGTACTCGAATCAGTTGGCCGCCATCATGGTCACCTATCCATCCACCCACGGTGTGTTCGAGTCGTCGATCCGTGATGTATGCGATAAAGTGCACGAGCACGGTGGACAAGTTTACTTGGACGGTGCCAATATGAATGCTCAAGTCGGTTTGTGCCGTCCGGGAGACTACGGTAGTGATGTGTCACATTTGAATTTGCACAAAACGTTTTGTATTCCGCATGGAGGAGGTGGTCCGGGAGTCGGACCGATTGGAGTGTGAGTTGTTGATTTATTAATTTATTTTTATGTTTTTGTATATTTATTTAAATCGACGTTATTGATCGGAAAATCAGTATTAAAGTCGTCGAAAACTGTATGTTTGAAAACAAAAATAATTATAAAATTGTAGGAAAAAATAACGCGCGCACTTTTCTACCGAAAACTTCCAACAATTAAAACCGTTTTCTTTTCAGAAAGAAGCACCTTGCACCATTCCTGCCCGGTCACTCGGTAGTCCCAGTCGCTGGTCGCCATGGTGGCTCTGTGGCATCGGCACCATACGGATCGGCGAGCATTCTCGCCATCACCTGGGCCTATATTCGAATGATGGGCGCGACGGGGCTGAAGGAAGCTACCCAGGTGGCAATTCTCAACGCCAACTACATGGCAAAGCGGCTTGAGAACGAGTACAGAATTGTGTACAAAGGTAAATATGCAATCAATTTTCGATGTCGCGAAATTCCATACTTTCAGACGAACAAGGTCTAGTCGCTCACGAGTTCATCATGGACTGCAAGCCGTTCAAAAAGCACGGAATTGAAGTGGTCGACATTGCCAAACGACTCATGGATTACGGTTTCCACTCGCCAACCATGTCGTGGCCAGTTCACGATTGTCTGATGATTGAGCCCACTGAATCGGGTAAGCACAATTCAAGTTTTCCAAACAATTTCCAATCGATTTTTTTCTTTTTCAGAAGACAAGGCTGAAATGGATCGTCTAGTTGATGCACTATTGGCGATCCGCGAAGAGATTCGACAGGTTGAGAACGGTACATTCGACAAGCACTTGAACCCGCTCAAAATGGCACCACATACCCTCGAAAAGGTGACATCGGACAATTGGAGCATGCCGTATTCTCGCGAATTGGCCGCCTTCCCGAAACCGTGGTGCTCGCACAAGGCGTGGCCAACCGTCGGAAGAGTCGACGATCAGTACGGGGACCGTAATTTGGTTTGCACGTGTCCGCCAATCGAAGACTATCAGTAAACTTCACTAGTGTTCCTTTAATCTTTTTTCCTTAAATCGGGTCCAAATTTCTCTGGTTTCTTTATGTTTGCAAAAAAGGCAATCAACAAAAAACAATGTATGGAGCAATAAACAGAACAAACAAAAAAGACAAAAAAAAAATAACAAACAAGTGCACACCGGGGAAATGAGGCAATAGGATGGCACAGCGACAGAATCTGCTAGGCGATCAATCAGAGCGGCGTCGTTAAAATCTTACAAAACTGTGTGAAATCTAAAAGTTCTCATTCACGGTGAGTACGTTCCGGCCTCGTCATCCCCGTCGTGGGCGTGGCTTCCCGGAGAGCCACGTGGCGCGAGCATCATTCGGCTCTCTTCGATCTCGCTTTTCTCAGCGTCCTCATCTTCGGAAGCGGTGCTGAAGCACTCGAACTGGAACGATGGCAGTCCGGTGGGGTGAAGACCAAAGAAAGGATGAGTGAGGCGGAGATTCGCCAGAGTCTCAATCATCTTCTTGCCGGAGGAAAACCTGAATTTATCTTCATTTAATATTCTGTTAATCAAGGGAATGTGATAAAACTTGATAATTTTCATAAACAAAAGGTGCATTTTGCCGCGCACTAAATAGGGGCGTAATTTTAGAGTACAGAATCATGTCCGATTTCCAAAAAACTAACTAGGAAAGTACTTTTTGGTACATTTTGGAAAATTCTGAAAAAAATCAGGAAAATACTAGATTTTTTGGTGAATTTTTTAAGATATTAAAAATCCGCAAAATGTTTTCAGAAAAGTTTTTATGAGCCGTCAAACTTTTTAAATATTTTTCGAGTACATTTTTATCTGTAAAATCCTACATTCCACACGGTCGCCTTCGCTACACCAGCTGAAAAGTCTACCAACACGCAGGTCGCTGAAAATCACGGCGTGTTGAAGAGTACATCGTGAAAATGCGCTTTACTGCTCACACAGATTTGAGGAAACGCGGTTGTTACAGATTTGAAACGGTTTGGATTTTCAAAAACGAGGCGCTGGCGGAATACGTTTTCTGCATAAAATTAATAGGGAAATATTTCTTAAATTTTTAGAATCATGCAAAAGAGATGAACCCACAAGAAAAAAATTGCTGTGACGCCGCAGTAACGACGTTTTGAACACGTCATTTCGCGCGCTTTTTTCTCGAGTGACGTGGCAACTTCCCCGCGAATATCAAATTTTAATATTCATGTACCTCTCAACACCCCGTGAAAATGTCTATGGGTGGCGCAACTGGGTGCGCTCCGAGCGCTGATACAAGGAGGCTGTGGGTTCGCTCCCCAAACCTAGTAAATTTTTTTTGCAAAATTTTGATCTGTATTTTTCGGAGCCGTAATACAGTCCAGAATTTTTTAATAATGTTTTGAGTGTATTTTATAGTCGTCCTCATCCTAATTAAAGGCCTGAACTCAAAAAAAAAATTTTTTTTTCAAACTTCTTTCGAATTTTTGTCCACCAATTGCATGGCATTTTTTTTCCAAAAAAAAATTTTTTTTTTTGGATTTTAGGCACTTCCTTGGGTCGAAGCGTACTAGAAAATACACTCGAAATATTTTTTAAAAATTTCTGGACTGTATTACGGCACCGAAAAATACACATCAAAACTGTTGTAATTCCCTTAATTACATAAGAGCAAAATAGTTTTACTACTGTCACCGCTATTTGATCTACCTAGCGCGCTAGATATTTCTTGCGCGCGTATTATTGAATTCACTCTCTCTCCTTAGTTGTAGCCTACACATTAGCTAGTATATAAGGACCACTCGTTCCTTATATAACTCTCTCTGAATACCCATTATTCTTCTTCCCCCAACTCTGTTGTAAAGCCCCAACTCTCTACCACCTATATTTTAATAAACTGTATTCTCACTGTCTCTCTGGTTCCTCACAATGCCAAGAGACATAACAACTGGCGATCAGGAATTGGCAATGGCGGATCTCACCAAGCAAATCTCGACTCTTGTGGCAGCACTCTCGAAGCTGACACAAGTTGGGACCGCGTCCGAGCAGCACAGCACCGACACCACAAAATTGGCGGATGCAATCTCGTCACGAATTCCAATGTTTGTGTACGAGCCGGAAGACGGAAGAACGTTCGATACCTGGTACAGTCGATACAAGGACACTATCACCAAGGACGGATCTTCGCTCCAGGACGATGTTCGAACACGGTTAGTCATTTCCAAACTTGATACCAAGCAGTACAGTCACTATGCAAATCGCATTTTGCCTAAGGTACCAAGTGAGCTGAGTTATGAGGACACCATCGCAAAGCTGAAGGAAACCTTCAAGGAGACGTCGTCAATCTACCAAAGACGGCAAAATTTCCTTCGCACCGAGTACCACGGATCATCTATTGAGGAGTACACCGGAACTGTGCTACGTCGATTTGCATCATCGGACTTCAAGTCAATGACCGACGATCAACTTTGCTGCATGGTTTGGATCAATGGTCTCCGCGATCCGGCGCACATCGACATCCGTACTCGTGCTTTGCAAACAATGGAATCGAGACCAGACGTCACACTCTTGCAACTGGAAAGCGAGATAAAGCGTCTACTCGACCTCAGAGCTGACTCAAAATGCGTGGCTGGCTCAACACCAAGTCATGCCGCCGAGATCAACGCCATCTTCAGAAAACAACAGCGGGACAACAACAGAGAGCAAGGTCCACCATCAGCATGCTACAGATGCGGAGGACCTCATTGGGCTCGAGACTGCAACGTCAAGGACGTGAAGTGCTCAAAGTGTGGAAAAACAAACCACATGGCTAAGTTTTGTCGCTTCCAAGACAAAACCAAGCCGTATCAAAAGAAGAAGGTAAAATCAGTGATAATTAGTCTAGCGTCATCTTCAGGCGCATCTCGCATCTATCGGAAGGTCTTCATCAACAGCAAGCCACTCCGAATGCAACTGGACACTGGTGCAGACATCACACTGATCAACACCAAGGATTGGGCAAAGATTGGCAAGCCAAAGCTCGACAAGCCGTCGATCAAGGTCAAATCTGCAACTGGGCAGCCAATCAACGTCAAAGGATCGTTCACCTGCGACTTCACCATCAATGGAAAATCTGCAACAGGCACCGCTCATGTCGCAGACACGGACACTCTCCTCGGAATCGATTGGATTTCGAAAGACACTCAACTGTGGAATCTTCTGCAGGACAATCATCAGATCAACGCTGCTTTCTCCGTGATTGGATCAGCATGCAACTACCTGGACAACACGAGAGAAAAGCTGAAGTTTGATCTGAAAAGTGAGTATCCGATTATTTTCCAGCCCGGTCTTGGCAAATGCACAAAGACCAAAGCCTCAATCCGACTGAAGCCAGGCGCTCAACCTGTCTTCCGGAAAGCACGGCCTGTCCCATACGCCACGCTTCCCACAATCACAGAAGAGCTCGACCGTTTCGTGCAAGAAGGTATCGCAACTCCAATCGACCATGCACAATGGGCAGCTCCGGTCGTACCAATTCGGAAGAAAAATGGCTCACTTCGCATGTGCGCTGATTTTTCAACGGGTCTCAATGATGCAATCGAATCACATCAACACCCGCTTCCGACGGCCGATGACATTTTCGCCACTTTGAACGGTGGGAAACATTTTTCGCAGATTGATCTCGCCGAAGCTTACTTCCAGATAGAGCTTGACGAGGACTCCAAAAATCTGCTGTGCATCAACACACATCGCGGCCTCTTCCAGTTCAACCGCTTGCCATTTGGTGTCAAACCTGCAACTGCCATCTTTCAACAAGTGATGGACTCCATGATATCTGGAATCGAGGGAGCAGCAGCTTACCTGGACGACATCATCATCTCGGGTGGCACTGTGGAAGAGCACAATTCGCGAGTCAAAGCCGTCATGCAACGTATTGCCGATTATGGATTTCGCATCCGGATCGAGAAATGCAAATTTCTCATGAAGCAGATCGTCTTCCTTGGTTTCGTTATCGATGAACATGGACGACGACCGGATCCAGAAAAAGTTGCAGACATTCAAAAGATGCCAGCGCCCACCAACGTTTCACAACTACGATCGTTTTTGGGCCTCATCCAATTCTATGGCGCCTTCGTCAAGGAGCTTTTCGAGCTTCGCCCGCCACTCAACGAGCTGACGAAGAAAGATCAAGAGTTTATTTGGTCTCCAAAGTGCCAGAAAGCGTTCGAGAGGATCAAGGAAATCTTGCAGTCTGACTTGCTGCTAACTCATTTCGATCCAAAGCTGCCGATCATCGTAGCCGCCGACGCTTCACAATATGGAATCGGGTCAGTTCTAACACACCGATTTCCAGATGGTTCTGAAAAAGCTATTTACCACAATAGCCAGGCACTCACCGCCGCTCAACGGAACTACAGTCAAATTGAGAAAGAAGCTTTGGGCCTTGTAACAGCGGTTACCAAGTACCATCGTTTCATCCACGGACGTCACTTCACATTGCGAACGGACCACAAACCGTTGCTATCCATCTTTGGGGATAAGAAAGGCGTACCAGTGTATAGTGCAAATCGCTTGCAGCGATGGGCAACTATTCTTCTCAACTACGACTTCTCAATCGAATACGTGAACACGCACGATTTCGGACAAGCGGATGCTCTGTCAAGACTCATCGCCGAGCAAAGTCAGTCAAAGGAAGTCGAAGACCAAGTCATTGGGCAAGTTGAATGTGAGGTCATCGCAAATTTGGTCTCCACCTGCAACAGCCTACCAGTGACTGTCGACATGATCAGTTCTGCCTCAACCAAGGACGCGATCATCGCCGAAGCAATAAACCACGTGAAACACAATTCATGGCCGAACAAAATGGACCATGGCTCGATTCTCTGGAATTTTTTCAATCGTCGTGAGCAGCTTTCTATCGTCAAGGATTGCCTCATGCTTGGAGATCGAGTAGTCATTCCAACAGCACTACGCCATCGTGTGCTCAAAATGCTCCATCGTGCTCATCCGGGTATGGTTCGGATGAAGCAACTCGCTCGCAGTTTCGTCTACTGGCCATCGCTGGACAAGGACATCAAGTCAACGGTCAGAAGCTGCGACGATTGTGCTGCTGCCGCCAAGGATCCAATCAAAAACACGTTGTGCTCATGGCCTACACCAACAGCCTCATGGACACGTGTGCATGCAGACTATGCTGGACCAATAGAAGGTACTTACTATTTGGTTATTGTAGATTCCTACTCCAAATGGCCGGAAGTGATCGCCACCAAATCAATTACTTCCACATCTACAATCAGCATATTCCGCAAAGTGTTTGCTCAATTTGGAAATCCGAAAACATTGATCACTGACAATGGCACGCAGTTCACATCCACGCAATTCATCGATTTTTGCAAGGAGCACGGCATCCAGCATATACGATCGCCGCCGTTCCACCCACAATCGAATGGACAAGCTGAACGCTTCGTGGACACCATGAAAAGGGCGCTACGCAAATTACAAGGGGAGGGAAACGCCGACACTGCAATCCAGGTATTCCTTCAGAACTACCGTTCTACCCCATGCGAAGCAAGCCCGCACTACCTGTCGCCTGCTGAGAACTTCATTGGACGGAAGATCCGCACCACACTGGACCTTCTGCTGCCTTCTTCCGAGTCACCAACAGCTCGAAACGACTCAATGGAAGCACAGTTCAATCGGCATCATGGCGCCAGGGAGAGGATGTTCCAGGAGCATGATAAGGTTTACGTTAAAGATTTTCGTAATCCACAAAATGCTACCTGGATTTCAGGTGTCGTTCAAAAACGCATTGGCCGCACACTCTACAAAGTGCTCGTCAACGGATCGGTTTGGAAACGACACACCAACCAACTGCGTCGTCGGGACATCGCACCATTTGCTGGTTCCACGGACATTTGGTACCTTGACGTCGTCACACCGTCAAGAGCAGACAATTCCAACCAATTGCCGTCCACTACCCAACCGACTCCAGCGTCACCAACGTCACCTCGCTTGATTGCACCGACGCAACCCACAATCCGCACATCCACTCGACATCGCAACCCGGTGAAGAAATTGGACATCGACCCGAGGACCAAATCGTATAAGTAGTAGGTCCCCCCTTTCGTTAGGTATTTTTCACTAGGTTAAATTAGTTCTTTTTATCTTAAAAGGGGAGATGTTGTAATTCCCTTAATTACATAAGAGCAAAATAGTTTTACTACTGTCACCGCTATTTGATCTACCTAGCGCGCTAGATATTTCTTGCGCGCGTATTATTGAATTCACTCTCTCTCCTTAGTTGTAGCCTACACATTAGCTAGTATATAAGGACCACTCGTTCCTTATATAACTCTCTCTGAATACCCATTATTCTTCTTCCCCCAACTCTGTTGTAAAGCCCCAACTCTCTACCACCTATATTTTAATAAACTGTATTCTCACTGTCTCTCTGGTTCCTCACAATGCCAAGAGATATAACAAAAACTTTGCACAAAAAATTTACTATGTCTGGGGAGCGAACCCACTCAGGAAATTTTTGGCTAATAGCCATTGAAAACGGCGAATAGCCACCGATTCGGGGTGTGTCCCATATGTATCTGGCACACTCCCCATATTCGATGGCTATTAGCCGTTTTCCATGGCTATTAGCCGTTTCCGTCGGCTATCATTTTCAAAATTTTTCCATTTTTAATTTCGGTCATCTTGTGGTTGGAAAAAGTCGCAAAAGCACTGAGTAAGCGCGAACACTGTTTCCCCAAATTGCTGCATGTAAACATTTTATAGCTGTGTTTTCAACAGTCGAATTTTTCATAGGCGGTGGTATTACCCCATAATGGCTAATAGCCCCTTTCGGCGGCTAATAGCCATATTCGACGGCTAATAGCCATAATGGCTAATAGCCAAATTCGTCGGCTAGTTGCCATTATCGCCCGCTATTTGCCTTTTCGGCGGCTATTAGCCATTTTCAGTGGCTATTAGCCACCTAGACGCCGAATTTCGCCATAACGTGCCAAAAATTTCCTGAGCACAGCCTCCTTGTATCACTGCTCCCAGCGCACCCAGTTGCGCCACCCATCGACATTTTTTAGCTACCTGCGTGTTGGTAGACTTTTCGGCTGGTGAAATGAAGGCGATCGTGTGGAATGTAGGATTTTACAGGTAAAAATGTGCTCGAACAATAGAAAAAAGTTTGACGGCTCATAAAAACTTTTCTGAAAATATTTTGCGGATTTTTAATATCTCAAAAAATTCACCAAAAAATTAGTATTACCCTGATTTTTTTCAGAATTTTCCAAAATGTACCAAAAAGTACTTTCCTAGTAAGATCGCTTGTTTTATATCTGACCCCACTGGGCGCTACAAACACAGCTTCTGTGGCGCAATAGGCAGCGCGTTCGGCTGTTAACCGAAAGGTTGGTGGTTCGAGCCCACCCGGGAGCGAAATATTTTTTTTGCAACGCAAATAGGGAAGCCCTAGCGAAATATACTCGGCGAATGCATCATCAGCCTCGCTCTACGGCATTTTTCAATTTTCAACAGTGTAGTGCGTCTTTTTTGAAGCGAAAAATCAAATTTTAACTGCAACTCGTTGCGGATACGTCATTTTCCGTTGAAAAGAAGTATAAAACTAGAATTCGAGTTAATCTTGCATGTGCAACACGGTTTTACAGGAATTTTGCAGGAGAGCGAGGATGTATTCGCCGGCTATATTGCATTTTGATTTTTTTTTTATAGTCGGTGAATGCATGATCAGCCGCGCTCTATTGACAAAATTCTACAAAACCGTGCCGCACTTGCAAAATTGGCGCGAATCCAAATTTTTTTTTATTTCATTGTTTACTATTAAATTAAGTAATTCACACAATTTGTCATATTTATCAACAAAAAATAACTTAAATTACAATGTGTTGCAAAATACTCAACAGCACGTCGCAGTGCGCCACGGCGTGTTGGGGACTACGTTTCAGAAAACTTTTTTTATATCAAATTTTCGAGCGCCAATTCTCGTGTCTCTGTGTCTCCATTTTTGCACACTTTTTGCTAGACTTGGCAGAACGCCACTGTCCAGACACAGACACATGCGAAAAGGCGCGAATTCCTTTACGTCTAGCACGCCGTATGCGCCTCCTCAACAGCAGTATTCCTTGTTTGCGCGTTTTCTGAAATCAATAAATAATTTACAAAAAAATAGCATCATTTTTTAAATAATAAAAAAGAAAGAAATATGCAGCAAATAAATATTTAAAAAATTGCCAAACGACTGATGACAGCTCAAATTTGAATCTTCCCGCCGAAAAGGCGCCCCGCACACTTGCAAATTCAAAAGTCCAGTGGAGTGTGGCTGATTATGCATTCACCGACAATAATTTATTTAAATTTTCCTTCATGCATGAGTGTCAGCATTTGGTCCAACAATTAAATTAAAAAAAAAAACGTTTTTGTTTTAGTCATCATAGGAACATAGGATCAAGTTTCAAGCGTAATATTCTGTCATAAATGCCGCGGTTACCGATGAGAATAATACATGTGGATATATTCAATCCGATAAAAATGAACTTTTCTGACACTTTAATCTAATTGCAATATTGCTTTTAAATTCAAAAATATTGAATTTAAATGATACAATAACTCATTTTGAATTAAAAAAACATCCATTTTGTGCTCGCTCACCTGGACAGCCGATGCCGTTCTTTGCTGATTCGATTCTGCAACTTTTTGAGCCAATCGTGGAACGAATTCATATGATCGTAACTGCCTTCTTTAGTCTCACGCCGTCCGGACACTGCCTCACAGCAAATGGTCAGCATGCATTGAACGACATAGTTGCCAAATTGATGAAACATCATAATGTCCAACGCGTCTTTTCCGGTATCCGGATGCGGGACGTAGCCGTCGAATATCTCGTCCATCATCTCGGCGAGCAGATCCAGGGGCGCTTTTAGAAAAGCCTTTTCAACGACATGCGATGCGAATTTCTCCTGGGAAAGGGACAACAGATTGCGCCTGAAACATGGAATTATTTTTAAATACCGTAAAAACTGTATTAGAAGGTCCAACCCATCAATTTTTCATAGGGTGTCTCACAGTGAACTTGTATTGGAGAAGCCCTTCAATTAGAGGGGAGCTCTTCTATGTTTCGTGTGGTCGTGTGGAGTGTGGGGGGGGGGTTCTATTATGTCGCGTCCAAAGTTCAAAAAAATCCTGAAATCAGGAGTTTTTGCAGTCCAAAGTGCCACAAAAGATCCCAGAAAAAACAGGCGATCACAGTTGAAACCGACGTTACCGTAGTTGCTTCGCTGCGAGACCTTGAACTTGAATGTTCCGTAAAAAAGAAAAAATGAGCAAATGAGGAAAAATTCAAGTGCAAACATAGAAGGTCTCGAACCGAAGCCACTACGGTAACGTCGGTTTCAACTGTGATCGCCTGTTATTTCTGGGATTTTTTGTGGCACTTTGGACTGCAAAAACTCCTGATTTCAGGAATTTTTTGAACTTTGGACGCGGCATTAGAGATGCCTTTCTAGTTCTTTATAAAAATCCAGAAAAAGAAACAAAAAAATTAAGAAATTAACAGAAAATCGTTCTATATTACGCTATTTCTTTCTATATTACGCTATTCAAGTATGTCCGTCTGTTCACTCTGAAGGGTTAGGGTCAAATTTATCGGTTTTCACGTTCAACTATTTTTCTGTCACTGCGCCTATAGGCGCCAGATCAGGCTTGTATGCGTATACTTTAGCCGTAGAGCCTCATACAACGGCAAACTTCGTCGTTTTTTAACTCGCTATTCAAACGAATATTTTCGGCCGTCAAAATGGTCAAACGCGCTCCGTTGAACTCAACGACATGCGATTTTAATTTTGGTCTCCAAATTACTACATTTCACGGTGTCCAGGATTTGAAATGTGGGCGGAGCCGAGCAAACGCGCCCCGCTGGATTTTTTCGCGCGAAATTCAAATGTTGAGGCATTTTTTATGTTTTTCGGGAAAAAAGCATAAATTTTTATCTTTTTTCCCACATGTGCTCCAACGGAATTATAGCTGAGGTCTTTAGAAATTTTTTAAGCCTAAGAACGTCGAATTTGGTTCAGCCACCATTTCGAAATATTCGTTTTGAGTTTTTTGGTGTTTTTGCAGGATAAATCTTTACGAAAAGCGAAGTTTGGGCAATTATATGGTATTAAAAGATAAAATACATACATTTTACAAAGAAAAACAGGTTTTACTGAAAGAAAAACAATAAAATCAATAAAACAAAATGCGAGAGTCGAAAAATGCGCAAGCACCGAAAGTGCGCCATGGAAGTTTGCTGACGCGCCAGCAGATTAGGCTCCGCCCACATTTCAAATCCTGGACACCGTGCATTTCAGATATTGTGAAAATAAAAAAAATTGCAACGCGGCGTTTGCGTACTTTTAAAATTCAATCGAAAATGGTTAAAAATCTCTTCATTTCCCATGCTATTTTTTTCATTGCCGTTTGAATTTCAAAAGTGCGCAAATACCGCGTTGCAATTTTTTGTTTTCACAATATCAATTCATCGTGAAATGAAATAATTTGGAAACCGAATTGAAAATCGCATGGTGTTGACTTCAGCGGAGCGCGTTTGAACATTTTGGCGGGCCGACAATAGGATATCTCATAAGATTCGAAAAAATAAAAACCTATAAAAAGAAAAAACCAGATTTGGGCGTATGTCGACTTCGCTATAAATAATTTTAAGCTTCAAAAAAAAGTTAAACCCACATGAGACACTTCTCGATTATAACCTCCCGGTAAACGGCAAGATCATCGTTGGAGACAATGTGCTGTATGATGTAGTTGGCGTACTCGTTCGTCGCCAATTCCTGGCATCGACTAGTCACCGAGTGCATCAGACGTTGAAGCGCACGTTCGCGCAGAGTCTGAGCAACAACAGTGAGATCTCCATTCCTCGAGTCCGTAGTCAGCTTCTCAATTATTGTCTGAACGACACGACATCCGTACTTGTCGGAGCAAATCTGCCGGAGATGCTCTGGATGGGCGACGAAATCTACTATGAATTCCCACTTTTGAAGTGGAATAACAGCGACGACTTTTTGAATGACGTGATTGGCGTTTTGATCAACGCATATCGCTATAAGTCGGGCGTCTCGTGGAAGGCATTGAACGAGAGCACAGGAAAGTGGTAGATCGATGTTTTCGAGTGCAAATTGCACGACCCGACACGCCGATTTGTCAAGACATAGCTCGGTCATATGGGAACCGATAAAATCTTTGAGTTTCTCTTGTCTCTTTATGAAATCCTCGTCATGGTACTGCATCGAGAGTTCAATCACCTGTTGAACTAAAAAGTTCCCGAAAATGTTGGTGCTGTACTTCTAAAAGTGGATAAAAATATATTTACAGAATAAATACCGTAAAAATTCTAAAACAACGACATTCCCTTCTATTCTTTCATTTTATCACAACTGCCGTTTGACTCACTACCTGAGAAGTACAGGCGCATAGGTGGCATCTAATCCTGTAGATACCAAAAAATCTTGTTTCTCACGCACTAAACGCAAAAAAAATTTACCGTATTTTCTCTAATATAGGCGCATGCGCTTCTATTTTTTCATTTCTTCACAACTGCCGGGTATTTAGAGGTTTGCACACCAAACTTCGGTCGACTCATGCCTGCTTGGTTAGAAAGTTTTTTCCCGAGTTTGGTGTGAAAACCTCTAAATACCCGGCAGTTGTGATGAAATGAAACAATAGAAGGGCATGTCGTTCTATTAGAGTTGTTACGGTAAACATCATTTTTCAATATTCAACAAATAAATACTTACAATGAAATCCTCTTTTCTTCCAATAACTTGATCAAATATTTGATACTTTTGATATGCAGTCAGATTCTTTTTGACGGCTTCTTGAAGGTACTGGCAGCCATTTTTGTCGACCGCAAACTTCCCAAGATCTCCGCTGTCCAAAACTTTGGCCAATTGCATTCTAGCACGCAAATGACCATTGGTGTCGAGCGCCCAATTCGGCAGAAGAGTCTGTGTAGCTTTAAGCAACGGTTTCGTGTTTGCGGAACTCATCGATGAGGCAGATCTGAAAAGTGACCAACAAATTTTTTCACAAAAAAAATTGAAATTTTACCTCGAAAGCCTAGGTTTTCCATCATGTGACCAGCAGTATCCGTTGAAATCGTTGTTTTTCACGGGACGCTCAACAGCTGCGGAACTGAACGAGCGAGTTGCCGGAAGAATGTAGTCGTCCGAGCCGCGCCGAGACGAATCGCTAGTTGCATCAGACGGTAAAAACGAAGATGTTCTGCTGCGAGAAAGCGGCACGAAAGAACTTGCCTTAAGAGAAAATAGCCATTCAAATGTAACATTTAAGCACTTACATGATTAGAAAAGCTCTTCAAACTCATAAGATCGATAGGAGCAGTTGGCGACGAGCCATATAAAAAGGATGGAGAAGACTGATAGTTTGACGGCATATCTTTCATACTAAGCATGGAAAACTGCGGACTGAGACCGTTGAAATCCCATATCGTTGGCATGGTTAGAAAATTACCAGGAGTCGGCAAAGGCGATGACCGAGTTTCAATAGAAATTCCGCCGGGTTTTCGTGGACTCTGATGTGAGGGCTTTCTTATTATTCTTATTTAAAGCGATAAATATTAACTAACCTTTCTGAATCTATTCACTCCTCGCGTTTTCGACTGATCCATCGCTGTTAGTTGCAATGAGAATTACCGGTTAGCACGGAACAAAAATTGTTAGAAAAAAATTCGAAATTTGAACGCGGCAACCGGGTGTCACACACTCGGTGTTTGCACACTTTTCATTGTCTACAGTAGTTTTTGATATCGAATTTTAAAAAGTTTGTGTTTTTTAATTTTAAACTTATTATAAATTCAATCTTCTTGCCGGCTACCACAATAGTTCACGCGGAAAATCTAAAGCCACACCCCCTCAGTTTTTATTTTACTGTAAAACCTATCATAGAAGAACCCCTATAATTAAAGGACCCCTATTTTAGAAGGACAGTCTTAGGCTGCCATTGAAAAATAGAAGGACACCCTCTAATAGAAGTACCCCTATATTAGAAGGACTCCTCACACCCCAGTGATTATTGGAGTGGATTCACAAGCAGAGAAACGAGAAGAATAGAGACAGCAGAAAAATTATTTGGAAATTTTTTTTAAAGTGTATTGTTTGGAACACATTTTTCGGGGGTACTACGGTATAGAACTCGCACGGAATACAATTGCGCGGGTCGGTACAGCTCAATTTCAAGTGGTTCTATCCCGCGAAGTGCTATTCCGTGCGAGCTCAATACCATAGTACCCCACCCTCTCCCCCATTTTTCAGTCGCCGAACAACTGCTTTGATGGAAGCTTTTTGATAACAAATGTTTCCTTCAAAAATTGATTACCGTAAAACCTGTAATAGAAGGACATGTCCTTCTATTCTCAACCCCCCTCAAATGATGTCTTTCTAATGTAGGGTGTCCTTCAATTATAGGGTGTCCTTCTAATTTTCGGAGCATGATAAAGGAAGAAACAACTTTTAAAGGAATCATTTTTATGAAAAAGCTTTCATCAAACCAGCCGTTCGGCGACTGAAAAACGGGGGAGGGGTGGGGTACTACGGCATAGAACTCAAACGGAATAGAACTGTTACGGAATAGAACTTCGAGGGATAGAACCGTCTGAAATTGAGCTGTACCGACCCAGAACCGCTCGAACAACTCGAAGAATTATTTCGTTGTACATTGTGAGGCCCTGAGTTCTATTTAGTGCAGTTGTTTTTTTAGTACAGCTCCATTTCAGCCGGTACTATTCCGCGTAGTTCTATTCCGTATCAGTTCTATTCCGTGTGAGTTCTATACCGTAGTATCCCCGAAATATGTGTTCCAAACAATACACTTTAAAACAATTTTTTAATAATTTTGCTGCTGTCTCTATTCTTCTCTTTTCAATTATTAATCCCTGAAGTTTCCACTGGGACCCTATCGGAACCTAGGCCATGCAGCGCTAGGCCATCGGCGGAATACGTATTTTCTCCGTGAGAACTTGAGAGACGCAAGACGATGTGCGGGAAAGTCCGCAGTGCACGGTCCGTGTGCGAGCGGTGGAACTCTCATAGATGGATAATATGATTTTGAATTCACTCCAATAAGTTCTTATCAAATTTGGCGTCTTTCAAACGACGGACACCACCCGGCAGACGTCGATAATCCGAACTCATGAACTTGTTTTGTGACATATCGTGGGTGTTCTTAAGTTAGTAAAGTGTCCTTCTAATATAGGGGTCCTTGTATTATAGGGTGTCCTTCTATTTTTCATTGGAAGCCTAAGACTGTCCTTCTATAATAGGGGTGATTTAATTATAGGGGTTCTTCTATTGTAGGTTTTACGGTATTCCTTTATCATGCTCCGAAAATTAGAAGGACACCCCATAATTGAAGGACACCCTATATTAGAAGGGTATCATTTGAGGGGGGTTGAGAATAGAAGGACATGTCCTTCTATTACAGGTTTTACGGTATTTATATTTTTAGATGAGCTAACAGTGTGCCTCTTGGATGACAAGGGCTCTGATGAAACGGAGCTTTGTGTATCCATCGAAGATGTCGCCAATGCAAACAGCTAAATTCTGAATGTTTTTGCACAATTTTAAATAAGAGTCCCAAATTTATTATTCATTCCTCATTTTAACGCGGTTCTGAGATTTCACGGAGAGCGATGTCTACAATTTGCAATGTGGCTGCAGCCAAAGCAAACGCGCTCTGCTGGTTTTACACAAAATTAAAATTTTTAGGTGTTTTTTTCACGTTTTTTGGAAAAAATTTATTTTCAAGTTGTGCTCCAGATGGATTATAGCTGTGGGTTTTAGAAATCGTTTTTTAACCTAATATGTGAAAGGTGTGCATATTCTTACATATTCCTTTATTCTTCCTATTCCGTTTCTGAATCCTCTTCTATACCCTTTACTCTATTTTTCACGTACTGCAATGGGCGTATTCAAATAAATAAATATTCTGATAAAATCGATTTTAGCTTGGCGGATCGAAAAAAGTGAGTTTTTGGTGTTTTTGCAGGAAGTTTGGACAATTTAATGAGTAACCCATGCTTCCATATTTGTCTTTTTCAATTCTTTGAGTAACTTTTTTCCGTCGTATTTAAATCCTGCGGAAACTATGTTCCCACACACTCTATCATCTTAAATTGTGCATACGCAATTCACTGCCATCTACCGTAACCCACCCACACCATAGTCAAATTTTGTGCAATTTCTCGTTTTTCTTGTTCTTTCGTCGACTTCTCTATTTTATTTGGTGCAGGTCAAAACGTGCATCATTTGTAAACATTGATAGGCGAGTAAACCGGTTAGACAATTGTTGCCTCCCGAAAAGCTATAAACCGGTCGACGACTGTCAAACCGGTGACGCCATTTTACGAGCACTCTAGTAGTTAGTTTCAGACTATTTCATATGTATTTCTACTTCTCAAACATTTTTCCCAGACTGATGTAAATGATGTGCTTATTTTTCATTTTTTCTCTCCTTTTGGTGGCCACGGATGCAGCCGGTACCGACTTGGGTGGTCTCGTAAAACAGACGGTGGCTGGAAACGAGGCAGTTCTGTACAATTGCAGTAAAGAGCAAGATAGAATACTTCAACAATGCTATCTGGAAATGTTTGGTATAGCTGAAAATTCTACGACGCTTCCAGCTGCAAGTCAGGATCCTTTCAAACCGATACGTAATGATGCGGTCGGGATATGCACGTGCGTTTTAAATATTTTTTGTTCGCTGTGTTTTATACATACGTTTTTACTTCTTAATTTGTTTGCAGTTCTTATTTCGCGCTCCGCAATTGTCACGCTGATGTTATCAATGATTGTCTCAACTATAACACTTTCCAGGCGCTTTTTTCCTCAGAAGTTGACGCAGCATATTACGTATCAGAAACTGCGTTTCTCCAGTTTTATTGTGATTATGGCAATGATTGTAAGTCAAATATTATCCTATTCAAGAAATGCGCTCCATTGAACTGTTATTTTTGGTATTCCGTTTTTCTAATGGGGTTATTCACGAAATGGCAAACAATGGCAAAAAACGGCAAAAAACTGCGCGAAAACTCGAAAATTGCTCCGATTTATCTGAAATTCTGGGAAATAAGGGAAAAAATTTTCCCGGACACTCCCACAAAATTTCAAACCAAAATATCGATTTTTAAGAAATATTGCTTTTTTTTCTGAAAATGCTTAAAATCAATATTTTTGTCTGAATTTTTGTGGGAATGTCCGGGAGAGTTTTTTCCCTTATTTCCCAAAATTTCAAATCAATCGGAGCATTTTCCGAGTTTTCGCGCGGTTTTTTGCCGTTTTTTGCCATTTTTTGCCATTTCGTGAATAACCCCATTAAAAATTTGTTTTTTTTTTCAAACAGTAATTTCCAATAAGTAAAAATTAGCTCACAAGATGCTGAATTTTACGGCTCCGCGACATTTCGCAACGTGACCTTCCGAAACTATGTATGACATTTCGCAACTCACGTAGCTTTCGCTACTGTGACGTTTCGCAACCAGACGTTTCGCCGCTCGTATAAATCGAAACTGGGACAATTCGCAACTTGTCCTTTCGAAACTAGACTATTCGAAACCGCGACTTTTCACAACTTTATGTTTGGAAACTGGATGGTTTCTTGCATCATATTTTTTAGATGTTATGGTTTTTTTCTCGTTTTTTTGTTTCACATGACCTCCATTTAGCAAAAATCCACTGCAAAAGACAAAAAATCGCAAGCTCCAGGATATCATGAAGGATATTACAATCATAAAAGCAATCACAAATACACCGATTCCTCCTTCTCTACCACTAACTGGTTAAGATTATTTGAAAGCGATTCGAGCGGCAGGAAAGTATATCTAATTTATTTGTTTTTATTTTCATGAAATTTTTTAACACAATAAAAAAAAAATAGAACTACCGTATTTCCTCTAATATAGGCGCATGCGCTTCTATTGTTTCATTTCTTCACAACTGCCGGGTATTTAGAGGTTTGCACACCAAACTCGCCAAAACACTTTCTAACCAAGCAGGCATGAGACGACCGAAGTTTGGTGTGCAAACCTCTAAATACCCGGCAGTTGTGATGAAATGAAAGAATAGAAGCGCATGCGCCTATATTAGAGGAAATACGGTATCTTGTTGATGCAGTTTCGAAATTTCTAGTTTCGAAAAGGTTAGTTACTAAATGTCTCATTCCCGAAATGTCTCAGTTTCGAAATTGCAAGTTTTGATTTATACGAGCGGCGAAACGTCTCGTTGCGAAACGTCACAGTAGCGAAAGCTACGTGAATTGCGAATCGTCACAGTTTTGGAAGGTCACGTTGCGAAACGTCGCGGAGCCAATTTTACACGTTGAAAATAGAAAAACACAATTAAATAAAAAAATAATCACAAAAAAATAGATATCAGAGAAAACTGAATTGGAATTTTAAATACGAAACTTTCGAAAAAAAAAACATCCAATAAAAACGGAAAATTATATAAAATGGTGCAGTTCTGAGTTCAATGGAGCGCGTTTAATGATCGCAACAAAGAATTTTAGTCGTAATTTACAACGAATGCGTGCAAGAAATTGAAATTAACGATTTCTCCGACACCATCTATTCAGAGTGTTCTGTATTGGAAGTTGGAAGTTGCGAGTAAGTATTAGGTCGAGTCAAACTGCTTGCATCACTTTCGAAAAAATTTTCATATCAAAAATTCATTTTTTTTTGTTGGAATATCAGTCAACATAATATGCACCATTATTATCGACAATAGACTGTCAACGGATAGTTGTGTAACTGTTCGATTCCATTTCGATAGCAGCTCGAA
This sequence comes from Caenorhabditis japonica, assembly GCA_963572235.1. Taxonomy (NCBI): domain Eukaryota; kingdom Metazoa; phylum Nematoda; class Chromadorea; order Rhabditida; family Rhabditidae; genus Caenorhabditis; species Caenorhabditis japonica. Next base: position 14,401,284 of record OY754343.1, on the reverse strand, counting down.
GACGTTCCCAATGAACCGGTCCCTCCACATTGCACCAGATGCACAGAAGCACCTTCTTTGGATGTAACTCTCCTTTTGGCGTTGAAACTCCAGAATCCCTGGGTTTAAACCCCTGGCGTCCATGATGATAGTTAACATAGAGTGTCCACTTCTCATCCCCAGTGATCAAATCAAAAAGCCATTATGTCGTCCTTCTGAATGACAAAAGAGATGCTACAACATCTGCTCATGTGGTACCCAACTCGGCATATCCGAGATGGTAGAGAGACCGAATGACCGTGCTTTGAGAGTGTTCAAGTTTGTTCACAAGATACCTACTCGATTGACGGGGATCCTCCTTCGCCAGTGTCAATAAATCGTCTTCATCGATAGCCTTGGGAGTTCCACTATGTGAAGAATCGTTCAATTCCAGAACATTTTGAACCAACGGACTGCTGTTGCTTGATTAACAGTCCCAGGACCTATCAATAGATTAATTCGATCCGCGGTTGTCTCGTCGAAAAGCCAGAACGATGCTCATACAAATTTTGCAATCGGACTTGCTCTCGCGTTAGTACAACACCAGAAGGTTGTTGACGGCTATCGCCGTCAAAAACCTTCTGGGTAAGCTTGGGAATGCCCGAGTCTCCCTGATTTTTTAAAGAGTTTTAATGTATGCCAAAAGAAACATTGAGTAAGTACCCAAAATTGAATCAATTAAAATTTCAAAGTTTTCCTGTGTGCCTGTCAATCCGTTTTTGTATATTGCCTGCGAAAAGAAATATGTCACAAACCTATTCAGTGCAGCAAAAAAACAAAACAGTTTTTGATGTTTTCAACCCGATGCATTGCGCAAGAAATTAAAAAAAAAACTACCGTACTCAGATGTTTTCCAACTGAACACAATTCTTCAGGTCTACTCCTGGCATTTGAATATTCTAATTCGTCTTCCAATACTATAATGGATTCGAGGAGGAGTGACACTCGAATTCATGTTTTTATTCGAAAAAAAAGAAGTAACCAAAAAGATTTTTTGTCTCCCAATTGCACGTGAAATTTCACTCCGTCACGAATCCATTATAAAAACTCATAAAGCAAAGTCATCTTTACTCTTTTATGGACCTATTCATAGGATTCGTTTTTTGACAAAATTTTTTTCTCCTATGAATAGGTCCATAAGTTATCTGGAATCGTTATTTCTCCCATTATTTATTTTCCTCTGAACCCGATCTCAAGTTAAAAGTTCAATTCTTCATTACACTTGTTCTGGTTTCCACAAAACTTTTTGGGTTGAATGGAGAGTTTTGAAATGATTACCAACTGTTTGGATTTTCAAAAAAAAAATCAAAAAATAGCTCAAAATATGAAGAAACGTACTTGAATCTAACTTTGTTGGCTAAATTTCCACTAACTAAACAAAATAACCCTTACAAAAAAAAAATAACCACAGTAAAAATCGAACTCGCGACCTCCCGCACGTCAGTATAAACCACTTAAAAATCAGAACTGTCCTGAATCAGAACTGTTCGAATCAGAACTGTCCTGTATAAGAACTGTCCTTTATCAGAACTGCCCCAAAGCAGAACTGTCCCGAATCAGAACTGCCCTAAATCAGAACTGTTCGTATCAGAACTGTCCCGAATCAGAACTGCCCCAAATCAGAACTATTCAATATGCATGCTTACGGCCTAATATGTTGTTTTTTCATAATAAAACAAATTTTATTTAAAACTTATACAGGATAGTTCTGATTTGGGGCAGTTCTGATACGAACAGTTCTGCTTCGGGACAGTTCTGATTCGGGACAGTTCTGATACATGACAGTTCTGATTCAGGACAGTTCTGATACGAACAGTTCTGCTTCGGGACAGTTCTGATTCGGGACAGTTCTGATACATGACAGTTCTGATTCAGGGCAGTTCTGATACGAACAGTTCTGCTTCGGGACAGTTCTGATTCCGGACAGTTCTGATTTAGGACAGTTCTGATACGAACAGTTCTGATTCAGGACACGGTTCTGATTCGGGACAGTTCTGATTCGGGAACGTTCTGATTCGGGGTAGCCTCGTAATAGTAAAGATGTTGCTATTGAGCAAATAAAAATAAGTGATGAAAACAGTTGACTCAACCTAAAATAAATTAGAATAACTCTTGAATTGAGCATCTATTTTCAGATCTGTCGCTCGTACAACTCAGTGCGAAATCGCAGTTTTCCGCAAATCGTGTGGAAGTCGCAGTATAAAATCTTACTGTAGATATCAAAAAATTTTGACTCATATGAGCGGATGGAACTATTGTGATTACATGCCTTGTATCAATTCTTCAAATTCTCTCCGTTTTTGGCTATTGCCATTGATCTCTTTTTACATTCTCAGGAAAGTTTGATTGTTTTTTGTTTTAACTGATCTCCTTAAATTATTAATTTTTTATAAAAGCATTCATTCTTTGGTTACAAATCCAATCAGTCATGTTCAATGTTCAACTACTAATCGATGATAGAAATAAAAATAATAAATACTTATTCGACTTCATACAAAAAAAAACAAGCAACCCGCGTTGGGGAGTATTTAGCATCGGGTTTCAATTATAAACTAAAATAATCTAAAAGAAGGGCGATTTTTCAAAAGTGCAAGATTCTTAAAGTGTGTGGTCAAGTGATTCCATTCTTGACCTTCGCAAACTTCGGCCAAACTGTTGTCGACAGCCGTCGAATCAGTTGCCCCAGCTTTCAACTCGTCTCCAGCCTTGTTCAAAAGTTTAGCGCATCGTCCAAATTGACCAAGAGCTGCCGCGTGTTTGGCTGAAATGAGAGCAGCCTTCGAGTCGTCAGCGGCCAGCCAGACAAGAAGTTTCACGTAGAACTGAATTCCAGTCCACTTCCCATCCAATCTCTTCAGCTCTTCCAGGACAATCAGATCAATTTGTTCAGCCTTAGTCTTCAACGATTCATAGTTGGCCGACTTTTTCGTGATTGTTTCTCCTTGCTTTCCACCAAAAATCAACGGGGTGATTCCACCAAAGCGAATGCTGGCAGGCACATTTTGTTTGCTCTTTCGCACTTCCAGATCTTGCTCGAGAGAAGACAATGCTTGAAGAGCAACAATGATAGCGTTCTTCCGCTCTTCAAATTTAGCAATCGTCTTCACGACATCTTTGCGTTGATCGGCACTTTCTCCAGAAATGGCAATCCACTTGTCGACAGTTAGCAAATCGTCGGCATGCTCTTGTTTTACCGACAAGAATTGAAGAACCTCATTTGGTTTTGTCAACTCGAGAATCTTTCCGCACAACTCGACAACTTTCTGGACACCTTCAGGAGTTTGATCGACAAGTTTTACTTGCATGAGTTGTTTGACACGGTTTTGAAGAAGAGGTAAGTGGTCCGGATACTTCTCAAAACACACATCAAATAGAGTTTTGGCAGCTTTCTCGTCGGTAAGCTTCTGCACCCATGACACTTCCAAATCACGAATGGCTTCTGAAAATTTGAATTTTATAAATAATCAAAAATTTTTTCAGCGAAAAATTTACCAGTCATCTCCTCATTTTGGTTCTTTTCTTTTTTAGCGGTAACCATCGACAATCCTTTTGCGGGGCGAGAAGAATATTCACTCAAATAGTAGATCACCTCAGACTTGTCCACAAGAGCCAGATCAGAGTCTTTGAGAGCCGAGAACGCTCCGAGCAAGAAACTACCACTTGTCGGAGCGATCGTCTTTGGAAGTTTGTCGTCGGCCAAACTCATCGCGTAGACAGTCATTTCTTGATTTGGAAGAAGTCCTTTTCCAGCAAACTTGCAATCTTTTCCGGCAATCGCACTGGCAGCAGAAGCGGCCAAGTCGACCGAGATTTTGCTTCCAAGCTTCACGCGGACACTAAAAAAACAAAATCAGTTTTGTACGAAAAAAAAAAGAACTGACAATCAGAGGACACATGCAAGAAGTTTTTCTGTGGTTTGACAGTTTCTTGCATATGGCCCCAGACTTGGTGGGACAATTTTTTTTTCGGAAAAGCGGATACCCGAATTTTTCCGGGAAAATTATTTTCGAAAAATCGGATATTTAATTTTTTATTAGGAAAATCGTATACCGTAAATCCTCTAATAGAACGGCCGGCCGTTCTATTTTTCACTACCCTCCTAGGGGGGCCGGTCTATTTTAGGGAGCCGTTATATTATAGGGTTAGGTTTACTTTTCAATGTCTTTAAATTTGTATTAAATCTTGAGGATTTTCCATAAAAACGACACCAATGTATGACAAAACACATTTAGAAACCGGTCAATAAGTAACAATTAGAAAAATCTAACCAAATTATTGAAAAAGTGTTAAATTCATTCCTACAGGGTGGCCGATAAGTATAGGACGCTCGCTTTCAGCGTTCCCTGGCACGGTGCCAAGGGATATTTTCGAAAAATTTCGAAACTTTTCGAAAGTCCAGAGACTATATAAGTAAGCTTCTCAGTCATTTGTTCTCACTTCTCCATATCGCCGAGCTATGAAAAGTTCTCCTCATCGTCCTTCCATTGAACTCTTGTTCAAGAGAGGCCTCGGAAGTGCTGAGATCGCTCGACGCCTTCAAATTTCGTCTTCGACGGTTCGAATTCTTCGACGGCACTTTGCTGGTGGTCCATTTATCCTTCAACAAGACTGGGCACCGTCCCATGGCTCGAGATCGACATTGGCCGTCTTGGAGGCGCATTTCCCTGGATTCCTGGACAAGAACTTGTGGCCTGCTTCCAGCCCGGATCTCAATCCGATGGATTTCAGCGTTTGGGGCATGTTGGAAGGGAAGATCGCGGGAAAAGTTTTTGCTACTGTCGATGACTTGAAGGCCGCTCTCGAGGTAGCATGGGCTTCGATCGACGACGGATACCTGCGGCGCTTTGTCAATTCGGTGAAGAAACGTTTGAGAGCCTGTGTCAAAGCTCGTGGATCCAACTTCGAAATTCTCTTGTAAAATCAAATTTTCTGCTTATTTTTTGTTGTTTAATAAAGGTTGTTCTCGAAAAATCCTCAAATTGAAAAAATGGGAGCACTTTCAAAACGTCCTATACTTATCGGCCACCCTGTATATGTGAGGGGCCGGTCTATTTTAGGGGGCCGTTCTATTATGCGGGCCGTTCTATTAAAGAATTTACGGTATCTTGCTTTTACGCTGCTTGATAATTTACCAGTATAGCCCCCCCCCTCGGGCAAGGTAGGAACAGCTCCCCCTCTTTCCTTTTCTTGCGAATCCGGCCGGTGTTCCCTATCAATATCAAACCCCATTATAACAGAATATCCCACCATCGTATCAGAAAGGCCCCCGCCATATAAAAAAAAAGGATTTACTGTACTTATACCCACCATTTTATTTCAAAAAGACGGAGAAAAAGCCAGATACCCAATTTTTCAAAATTTCTTTTCCGACAAAGCCTACTGGCAATGAGAAAGAAAAAACTTACAGAAGTGGCAAATCTTTGAGTCCTTGGAGAATTTGATCATCCGGATGTCTGATTTGAGCCTGGATTGTGTAATCTCCCTTCTCCAGTTTGTGGGACCACCGATCTGGGTATGGAGCAGAGGCTCCTACATAGGACTTGTTGGCACCAAAGATTTGGAAGAGTACACAGTCAACTGGAGACTCGTAAAGGAATGGAGTTAAACCAGAGAATTCCAGCTGGATATCGACCGTCTTCTGAACTTTTAGTTGATAGGAGAGAAGAAGTCGATTGATTTGAAGACCAGAAGTAAGGAAAAGGTCTCTTGCTCCAAGTGGTTCCACTTTCGCAGATTGCGGCTTCAATGACACGACCATCGTCTTCAAAGAAATGGCTGGAAGGATATCGATACTTTTTGTTGGAGCAGCTTCGAAACGAATCGGAGTGCACGTGGCACCGTGAACGAGAGAAATAAGCGACGGCTTTTTGACGCCGAAGAACTCAATCTTCATATCCACATCTATCGGAGCCTTTCCACGACTCCACTGACGAACAATGCATGCTTCCAGTGTCTTTCCTCCCTTTACAGTTATCGATTTGCTCCATTCAGAACCAATTGGCCCTTGAAGCTTTTGGCATTCAGTGTTACGAGAGCACTTGTCATCTTCAAGGTACACCGTGTGCAGTATGATTTTTTCCAGTTCATCCTTGTTCGGAGAAATCAGTGAGATTTCTGAAAAAAGGTTAATTGAAAAAGGTTAGCAAAGGATAATCATATTTAGCATACTTGCGCTAGTGGCCCATGTAGGAATTCGGACAAAACGTCTCTCCGGAACACCCGGTTTTCCAACGAGCTTCGATGTGTACAGATCCTCGACTCGTTCCGGATTGATAACAGTCACCGGGATACGGAAAATCGGACCCAAGGCTGGATCAGCAGCATCGATACCAACAATCTCCGTGTAGCTGGCGCCCTTTGGTGCCTTCGAAGCATCAACAGTCACTATAATCGTTCTATCCGTAGCCACAATGAACATATTATCGGGATGATCGACCCATGGCGCAGAAGATTGCAAAAGTAGCTGTTTCTCAAAAGCGATTGCCGGTAGATTGTTGTCCGATTGGTGGTTCTGGAAGATTGGTTCAACTGCAACAGAGAACTCTTGCAGTCCGTTGATTTTTGGTTCGCGGATATAAATTCCCTTGCTCTTTTTACAATGGTCAGAAACTTGGATCTCAAAATGGGTGAGTTTAGGAGGGAAAACATTTTTCGTCAAAATGGCTGAAAGCTTATTGTAGGCAGCAGAAATCTGGATCATTCCTTGTCCTTGGGAGAAAGAATCGCTTTGTGGAAGGTTCCTAGCAGTGTTCTCAAGAGCCAATCGAACAGTGTACGGTGTCCATTTCAAGTTATGTTGCTTCAATCCAGAAAGCATACAAGCAATGTTACCAGCAGCATTCGGAGAGCTCATACTTGTTCCGTTCATCATCTGCATGCTATTCCGGCAATATTGCGGAACACCGGCAAACGCGGCCGCAGGAGCGACAAGAGAAACACCGAGTTTTCCGTCTTGGCTGAAAAAATAATATTCTCCGTCTATCGTCTTTATAAATCAATCGCGTTACCATGGTCCTCTCGAGCTCCACGGATAAATGTTGTTTTCCACAGGCTTGTAGACACCATACAGCGTATCAGCAGAAGATGCAGTGAGATATGCTCCAATTCCAATGACACCAGTCGTAGTTCCACCGGGTGCTCCGACAGTTGAGAGAGCTGGTCCTTGATTTCCGGCAGAGCACACGTAAATGACGTCACGACGGTCGATTAGTCGGCGAGCCTCTTCAATGACGCGCCTGAAAGTTGGAAACTACCAGCTGGCTGTCACTTAATTTTAGGAAAATTGTCCTTTTCATCGATCATTTATTTACAACCTTTTTTTCCGATAAATCAATTTTGCAGTGTTCAAAAACCTTTACGGGGTTATTCTGGAAACCAGCAAAAAAAAAAAAAAAAAACAAAAAATAGAAAAAAGAAAAAAAACCAGCAAAAAATTCAGCGAAAATTCGGAGAATGCTTCGATTGATCTGAAATTTTGGGAAATCATTTAAAAAATACTTCCGGTCATTCCCTGAAAATTTCAGACCAAAATATCGATTTTGAAAAATTTCAGAAATAAAAATCGATTTTTTAAAATCAATATTTTGGTCTTAAATTTTCAGGGAATGTCCGAGAGTGTTTTTCAAATGATCTCTCAAAGTTTCAGACCGATCAGAGCATTCTCCCAATTTTCGCTGAATTTTTTGCTGGTTTCGAGAATAACCCCATTATGGAAATCTTGGAAGATTGACTATTTTTGATCAGTTTACAAGGAAAATAATATTTTTGGAAAAGGTTTATGTTCGTTAGGAAATCATCGTTTGCCCTAATTTCATGGGGCGATGGTAAATATTTACATATGGCAATAAAAACAACACAAAGTGATGCAAAATTTAGCAACAAACAAAACAAAGATTTCCAAATACCGTCAAAACTCTAATAGAACGGCATGCCCTTCTATTTTTTCATTTCATCACAACTGCCGGATATTTAGAGGTTTTTACACCAAACTCGGCAAAACACTTTCAAGCCAAGAAGGCATGACACGACCGGATTGGTGTGCAAATCTCTAAATACCCGGCAGTTGTGATGAAATGAAACAATAGAAGGGCATGCCGTTCTATTTGAGTTTTTACGGTAAATACTTTTTTTTCGAATATTAAAAAAAATTTTTTTTTGAATTTCAATACGGTATTTTTTTTCGAAGAAAAATTCATTTGATGGATTATTATGTGTTCATGAACGAAGTTTGCAAACGACGCTCCGATGTTCCGCAGTTTATCACTGCGGTCTCGCAGCGAATACTGCGGAACAGTGGAAAAATTGCGGAACATTGGAGCGTCGTTTGCAAACCTCATTCGTGAACACATAATATTGTCTGTTTAATTGTGTTTTTTTTTTTATCTTTTTCTTATTTTCATTTACTTACTTTTTTTTTTTAATTTACAACTTTTTTTGGTGTCGCAGCTGGATTGAATGAAAACACAACACCAGAAATAAAAGTTAATAACAATAAGCTTACCCCGCATCTGGAAGATGAGTTCCTTCTCCGAACGACATGTTGATGACATCAACTTTAAATTCAGCACACATATTGAATGCTCTTGTCATTGCTTGTCCAGTCTCCATAGCATTTAACCGATGGTCTCCAATGTTCAACGATAGAATTTTTGCTCCTGGAGCCAAGCCATTCTTTTGCGGATTATCTGGATAATTGGCAGCAGCAATTCCTGCCACGTGGCTTCCATGTGAACCCGACGGGACCGCGATTTCGGTCAAATTTCCGTCTTGACTGACTCTAACCGTATAAATCACATTGTCCTTATCAGAAATTGTTGCGTAGTCTCCTGTTTCTTTGAATGTTCCGAGCACGTTACAAATTCCGAGACGTCCACGGAATGAGGTATCAATGCAGACTCTCCACAACTCTCCATCGTGCCACGTCACCACATCTGCCACTGGTCCGACATCGGCAACAGAAGACATTTGCTTGAGAAAGTCGACTTTGCACGCAAGATCCTCTCTTGTCCACTTATCAGCAATCTTCTCGCTGGTTCCACCGACTTCTGTCTCGTGCTCGGTGAGCTTTTTCAGAGCTTCGGCGGTAGAACTATTGTGAGATGGTCCCACCACATCTTCCTTGCGTTCATTTATCCATCTAGTTTTTACACCCTTCGTATATAATTCAAAGATTGGTTTGAGGCCAACATGATATTTTCCAGTTGGGCAGCTCCATTTTTCCGGAATTTGAAGCTTCCGACCGGAGAGTCCATCGATAGCTCCATCCTTCACACTTCTGATGGTCGAGGTGTCCACATCGCCAGCTCCTGAACAGTCAATGACGTCAAGCATCTTCCGCTCGCCAGTAGTCGTTACTTGCATTCCAGGAAGCGATGGATCAACTCCAGTGTCTAGAATTGCGATGATGATGTCTCTTCCATCATAGGTGGGATTTTCCGACAGAAACAGTTCCTAGAAATTTTTTGATGACATTTATGAATTCTCACGGCAATGATATTTGAAGCAAACCTGCTCTGTATCAGTTTTGTTGAGTAGGTTTACATCTAGTGGTTGTTGAGGAACGATTTCAGGCGCAGACGTCGTCATCTTTCTCTGAAATTAATCGTTTAGAAAAAGAGGGAAATGTTAAACTTCAATAAAAAGCGATAGTTTCAATATCGTCGACAACCCACCACTACCAACAACAGCGGCGGCGCAGGCTTTTTCTGGAAATGCTGAGCGAATCGAAATGAATGGCGACAAAGAGACAAATAGCTACGCGGCCAGTTTTTTATCACTATCATTTATACGAACAACAAATGATTCAGAATCTCAATTAGGCGGCCACGTGCTATAAAAATCTACAGTTTCAGCTTTTTCGCGTCTGCAAAACATTCAAAATCAATGGAAATTGAAAGCGAAAAAATGGTGACAAAAAACAGAAAGTTGTCCACGTGAAGTACACAGACGAAGTGTTCCAAAAATGGAAGAAGAAAATCTTCGTCCGCGTCAGGAAATTTTTGATTTTCAAAAAAATTTGTTTTTGTTTGTCTTTTCTTTTTCTTTTTTTCATCGAAATTCCTCCGAAAATTCCCCAATTTTCCCTAAAATGTTTCAAAAAAAATTTCAGCTATTTATGGCCGAGATTCTCGACCGAGCGTATGGTGCGCAATTTCCCGAAGAGTTAGAAGGTCATCTCGACTTACAGGTATCTTATTTTTAATTTTTTAAGTCAAATATTTAAATAATTTTTTTCTATATTCACCTTTTCAGAATGCCTCGGCAAACTGCTGCAAGTTCAACCGATGGGGAAGCATTGTGGCGGTGGGCTGCACCGATGGTCGGGTGTTCGTTGTAGATTTTATCACAAAAAATATTGCAAGAGTAGGTTTTTTGATTTGAATGTTGTCCCCCGATATATACCCTTTCTAGACATTTTCGGCCCACTCTCTTCCGGTCAGCTGCATTTCATGGTCTCGAGACGGCAGAAAAATATTGACAAGCTCGGCCGACAATTCTATAGCCATATTCGACGTTTTGGCAGGCACACTTCTTCACCGCGTTCGCTTCAACTCGATGGTCACGTTCACAATGTTCCATCCACGAAATGACAACAAGGCGATTGTTCTGCAAATTAACTATCCACCGACTGTTGAGCAATTTGCGCCCAGAATTCAAAAGTGAGTTTTTAATCTGGTTTTGCAAAAAAAAAAAAATCTCGCAGCGATAAAAAAAAAATTTTATTTTTTGCACAGAGCCGATAATAGGAAAAAATTCTCAAAAATAAGTATAGAAATAAAATGTTATGGGATTTTTTATAGAAATTCCAGAAAATGCAAAAAAATGGTAAGAATTTTTAGATTAGCTTGAAATTTTCGTAAATAAAGTCAAAAATAGTTCCGGACTTGCTCAAAAATTATATTGAAAATTTTCAGTTTTTACAAAAAAATTTTTTGTCCTCAAAAAATTGCCAAAAATAAAACAACAATTTTCCCGCAAAAAAATTTCTAAAAAAAAAAATTTTTTTGTTTTCAAAAATATTGCCAAAAAACAAAAAAAAATTACAAAATATAATGGATTCGTGACGGAGTGACATTTCACGTGAAACTGGGAGACAAAAAATCTCTTCATTTCTTCAGTTATTCCTTCATTTTTTCGAATAAAAACGTGAAAAAAATTGTCACTCCGCTACGAATCCATTATAGAATTCCCAAAAAGACGTATGTCTTCCAGATAAATGGAAATTTTCCAAGTTTTCGTTAAAAGTTAGAGATTTTCTGTCAATTCGGAGCTTATAGCGACTTTGTGCAAAAACCCGCATTTTTTGTGAATGTTGCTGTTGTCGGCTCCCCAAAATGGTCAAACGCGCTCCGCTGAACTCAACGCTATGAGTTGTTCATTTTGGTCACCAAATTATTTCATTTCACGTGTAAATTCAACGTGAAATGAAATAATTTGGAGACCAAAATGAAATTCGCATAGCTTTGAGTTCAGCGGAGCGCGTTTGATCATTTTGGCGGGCTGACAATATCTTAAATTTCTTGCCGGTAAAAAATAAACAGAAAACTACGCACCCATCTTGTCATCTCTGCATTTCTAAAAAAAAATTGCTCTAAAAAATAATCAATAACGAACTTCAGAGTCTTGGTAAACGAAACTCCGGGTGCAGCAGATGACGTCGTGAGCTGTGTCTCGTACGATCGAAAAGGCAAGTACATCATCACTGGAACTGGAAAAGGAAAGTTAATCATTTACAATGCGGAAACTCTAAAATGCGTGGCATGGTGCAAACAGAACACTGTTCAGCAAATCAGGCAAATAATTGTGCCAATGAAAAGTCGATTCATTATCACAAACACTCAAGACAGAGTGATTCGCACCTATGAGCTAGAAGAACTGCTTCATCAAAGAGGTGGAACCGTGGAAGCCAAGTACAAAGTGTTGGATATGGTGAATAAGGCGGCGTGGAAAAATGTGTGCACAGACAGCGATGGATTGTACGTGTGTGGTGCATCGACGAAAGCACATGCACTTTATATCTGGGAGAGTAACACTGGCTCTTTGATCAAAATTCTTCATGGCAACAAAGGCGAGGCTCTTCTCGACGCTCAATGGCATCCAACTCGCCCGATTATTCTCTCAATTGCTCAAGGAGCCGTTTCTCTTTGGACACAGGCTCACGTCGAAAATTGGAGCGCTTTCGCACCAGAGTTCCAGGAACTTGAAGAGAACGAAAAGTACATTGAAAAAGAGGGCGAATTTGATATGGAGGATGAGGATGCCGATGAGGATTCGACGAAGAACAATCAGGACGGAGAAGACGACATTATCGATGTAGTTGGCATCAAGCCAGAGGAGTTTCTGGCGAGTTCTGATGAAGAGGATTGTGATAAAATGAAACCGTCTAGAAATCTTGAAAGCGGACCACTCTGGTATGTGCCAGTGCCTCCAGACATTGAGAATCCAGAATCGGAAAGGAAACTTCCTGATGGTAAGATTTTGACTTTTTTTGGGTGTTTTTTTTTGTTGTACTTTTTGCTGTTTTTTCATATTTTTCTTGCGCTTTAAAATGGATTATCGATTCAATTTTCTTACCGGTTACAATAGGATTTCACGTGAAAAATTCTGCAAACACCACAGTTTTTTTGAAAAATTAAAAACCCACGTGTCGCCACACTCACTCAACTTTTTTCATTGAATTCAGTTGATAATTTTTTTGAACAGCTAAGGAGGTGTGGCCTCAGATTCTCCGCGTGAACTCTTATGATACCCGGCAAGAAGATAGAATTGATAATAATGCTGGGGGATTTTTCGTATATAACATCAGATTAAACTCGCACAAAAATGTATTTGATTTTGGGCAATTTTATAGCCAAAATAAAATAGAAGAAGTTAAAAAGGAGTACACGAGATTTTATCGTTTTCCTAGAAAACCGGCGGCCACTTCAAACTTTTTTGGCGCCGAACGGATTTAAAAATTTTTTTTTTTTTTTGCAATTTTCTTCATCCTTAATGGCGCGGCCAGAAATGAAAAAAAGGTGGCCATAAATGCAGAAATGTCCCCTTTTTTCTAAATTCAACTGCGATTTAGAAAAAAAGGGGGAAATTTCTGCATTTATGGCCACCTTTTCATTTCTGGCCGTGCTATAACGAATTTGTTATCGATATATCATTTATTATTCATCTGTGAGAGTTCCAACGCTCGAAAATGAACGTGAACTGCGGACTTTTCCGCATTTCGTCTCGCGTCTCTCAATTTTCCACGTAGAAAATAAATATTTCAATACGGATTTTTTCACATTTTTTGTCGCTGTAAAAAACGTGAAAACATTGAAATTTTACGGAGAAAATCACCTTTTTTGCATTAATTGGCGAAATATCAATTTTTAATAATAGCAAACTTAAAAATCTTGATAAAATTTATGAGAAAATTTATGAAAAAGTTGAAGGAAAGTGCAAAAAAACTTTAAAAAATATAAAGAAAAATAGAGCCTGAGCCAAATGAGTTAGGCCTACGGGTTTCTAGGGAAGTTTGTGTGCTTATCTTGGAAATATTCGAATTTTTTTTTTGAAACAAAATTCACAAATAGTCAGAAAAACCAAAACTACATCTTAAAGAACTTTTTTTTCAACGAAAATTTGCCACCTCCTTTTAAGGAAAAATGTGAATTTTTAAAAATAAAATTTGCATTTTTTTTTTCATGGCCTCTCGACGAATAAATAAGAAGAAAAATATGACAAAACATGCAAAATGCACAAAATAAAGTGCCCTAATTGAAAAAGAAATGCCTGTTTGCTAATAAAAATCAGCGGTTAAGATATACGAAGCCTGGATCGTCTCCTTAACCCACAATGGGTAGCCGCAGCGAAAGGTCTCGATATTCCGGAAGAAGCAGCCACGTCAACACGATGATCTCCTTCTCAAAATCTGTATCTTTTTGAAAACAAACAAACAATCTAACCAAAATTGCACAAACGTTTAACCAATAAACAATTTACGGGTTTTTAAGGTTTTGAGGTGTTGAGCAGAACATAGTAGTTAAAAATGGGCAATTTTGCAGGCGTAAAGGTGTAATTTTCTTGCAGCTCTACACAATTATTTCACTTTCAGGTGGAAACCTAGGAGTTTGTTTTTTGTTTTTTAAAAACAGCTCTAGTTAAGGAAATGATTATTCAAAGAAAAAAGAAGCATGAACACGTTTATTTCTCGAACCACCGAGGCCAAATGTGAATGTGCAATGTGCAATGTAATATGACAGACTTTTGACCGCCCCAGAAAGGCCGCCAACGACGTAAAATTTCTCCATGGTTACTCACGTATTCTATTTTGCGGTCGGCTCGGTTTCTTAAGACGTATCAACATTCTCACGGCGTCGAGACGCAGGCCACAAAGCGTCCGGATTCTTCAATTCTGACATTCAAAAGTACATAAATCTACAGTCAGAAGTGTCAGTCAGTAGCAGCGAAAACAACTACTGTAGTCGAGTGGATACATTTTGAGGGATATAAAACGAGGTATTGGTGCCAGATTGGTCACAAGACCTGGAATATTTGACGAGAAGTAATATTTTTCCTTTTATTTTCCTATTCCGAGAAGCAACATGAATTCCAGCCATCCGGAGAGAGAAATGTGGCGTTCTTACAAAGCTGAAACTCCTGATTATAGTGAAGACGTTGATATTCATGCCAATTTGGCCTACGATTCGTCAAATGAGGATGATAATCGGTGAGTGTGTCATTCGTTTTTTTAACGGAAAAATGATGATTTGATTTTAAATTGATAAATGAATTGCGAAAAGTTCTGTTGTAGAGCTAAAAATATCGGAAATTTTTAAATGGGGTCATTAAGATTGTGTTAAAATCTAAATATATTGTCTGCTCGCCAAAAAGGTCAAACGCGCTCCGCTGAACTCAACGCTATGCGATTTTCATTTTGGTCTTCAAATTATTTCATTTCACGTGTAAATTCAACGTGAAATGAAATAATTTTGAGACCAAAATGAAAATCGCATAGCGTTGAGTTCAGCGGAGCGCGTTTGACCTTTTTGGCGGGCCGACAATAGCACAATCTAAATTATATATTTTTTTTTTGCGTTTAGTGCGTGAGAAACAAGAATTTTTGGTATCTACAGGATTATATGCCAACTATGCGCCTGTACTTCTCAGTGAGTTAAACTTTGATAAACTTTTTAAGGTGGCAAATAAGCATAGAATAATTTGAATATGACTTTGAAAAGTTTGAATACATATTTTAACTGTTTCATTTTGGCGGGTTCAAAAAGGATAGTTAGTCTCGAAAAAGTTTTGAAACGCTTTAAAGTTACATGAAAAGTTTTAAAAAGAGTTTGGAAAAAAAAATCTCAAAGAAAGTTCGAAAAAGTTAAAAACACAATTTTTTTAATCATCCAGCAAAGTTTGACTTGTTACTTGAGTTCGAAAAGTTATTTGCCCTTTTCAAAGGCTAGAAGCCAGAATATATGGCCTACACGATGTCCCAGACTGGAAAAGCGTCTCTAAAAATAACTGATGGCGCACGTCTCGTTTTCTTTTCTTCCCCACCGCAGCGCAGTCATTTTTTCAACTTGATTATACCACTTTTTGAAACTCTGTAATTAAAATATATTCTTCCGATTAAATGCTTTATTTTTATTACAAAAACAGCACGATTGGTGCAGAATTGACGGAGGAGATGCTTTTTAAAGAATTAGTACAGAAATTTACTAAACACCTAATTTTCTAGAACATTAAGGAATTTTAAAATTCTACCTTGCGCAGAAGGTTATCGCGAACTTTTTAAGACCACAACCAGCTCGAAAGGTGCAACCGGCTTTTTTTCACTATTTCTCAAAAATTTAAAATTCATCTCCTCCGTCAATTTTGCACCAATCGTGGTGTTTTTGTGATAAAAATGAATCATTTGATCTGAAGAATATATTTTAAGTACAGAGTTTCAAAAAGTGGTCTAATTTTGCTGAAAATCAGAAAAGAAACAAATTCAAGTTGAAAAAATGGCTGCGCCGCCGGGGGAAGGGAGAAAGAAGAAAGTGCAGGCAGATCAAGAAAATTTTCCACTTTGAGACACCGTGGGCCTGGTCGCGCGCTTCGAAAAAAGTGCGGTGGACTTTAAAAATGATGAATTTTGCATTAGAGCGTGTTGCATATAATGAGAACAACAGAAGGAACTACATGTTTTGTTGAAAGGATTAAAACTTCTTTAATTTTTAAATAAGATGTGTCTATTCTGCCGGAAACCCTAATTATTACTCTTGTCTCAGCAAATGGCCGTTTTCCCACGAGGAATATCGGCACAAACTGACACAGTGGAATGAGTGAGACCGTAATCCGTTAAACGAGAGAGTGAGAGAAAATAAGAGACCACTCTTTTTATTTTCCTTGGGAGAAAGCGGCCATTTTCAAAGATGATAGACGCTTGCTGAGACGAGACTAATTCTTGAAATCCGGAAATGGATTGAACACGAATTGCTTGGTTATAATTTCCCTTTCCAAAATTCTGTCTTCCGCATAAGTATGCGCGACAGCATACTCAAAACGAGCCTTACCCTAGCCCTCTATTATACGTTGTTGCAACTACCGACGTCATAAACACCTAATCTTTTCGTTCAAATGTCGAAATGATCTGAAAATAGAAGCGCTTCGAAACACGGAAATTTGGCTCCAATTCGGTCTACTGGGTACAACTAATCGGATTAGTCAGTCAGCAGTGGTCCATATTGATACACAAAATAAAATCTAATTATATCATAGATCAAAAGTCGAGAATACTAATTATCAAAAATAAAAACTGGTCCCCTCACTGCACGTGACGCTCACATCCCTCGAGATGCTCTTTCAAGCCAAAATACGCATGTTGACAGGCGTCGGTCGCCAATTTGACGCGCCCTTGTACCTATTTTCGTTGGCTCGTCGCCTATTTTTAGAGCACGTGTGTGCGAGTTCTCATTATACATTGTTATCATTGGTGATGTGATGTGATGCGCATCGCTTCTTACCCGAACACATCATCATGACGCAAATCTTGCCAATCGGAATGAATTCGAAGAGATGGCACGTGGAAGAAAATAAGAGAATAAGGAGAAAAATAATAAGCAGAAGAACTTTTTGCTATTTTTAAAAGCCAAAGTGAGGTGTGAATGAACACAGAAAACTACGAGAACTACTGTAAATATCGCATTAAAATCATACAAAAAAATTAATACACGTCCAAAAGGAGTAGATGAGGCGTAACCGCTGAACTAGAAAATCGGCAGTCTGCATATTGTTTTATGGTATTGTTGTTTCGTTGCGGAAGCAAGTGCGCTCTACGGAACTTATGTACTTTGTGAATTTCATTTTCGTCGCCAATTTAATTTTTTTTTCTTCAATTTTTTGCTCCAATTGCTCGGTTTTTTTGTTTTTTCTTTGTTAAAATGATAAACTACAAAGAAATTCGTAATATTTTGAAAAAAATTTCCGGATTTTGCTAAATTTTAGTGAAAATCGCCGCACTTCAAATATTTCTAAAACCATTTATTTAGTAGGTTTTGTGTAAAAATCTTGAAAAAAAACAATTATTTTTTGGATGGTCTTCAAAACAGTTGGGCTTGTTGTTTCTGGTTTAAAGTTCTCAGGTATCGAGTCAAACTTTTTCAAACCTTTTCATGTAACAATAAAGCCATTATTAAACTTTTTTCAAACTTTTTCAAGACGTTCTAATATTTTTCAAACATTTTCATGCTAACATCAAACTTTTTCAAGATGCTCTTAAACTTTTCTAATCCATTTTCAAACTATTCTGACCCATTTTGAAACTTTTTGAAGCAATGCTTATTTGTTACATGAAAAGGTTTGAAAAAGTTTGACTCGCGAGACCTGAGTTTTCTAGGCCATCAGCCACACATTGTGTACTTCTTTCGGACGTCCTGTGATTATTCGTGATCATAAAATTAGCCTAAATTCCGAGAATTTTTAAAGTTCAATTTTAATGTGATATTCGTGCAGTCCCCCTACGGTAGACGTTCAGTATTTTCTGTGCTTATCATTTTCTTACATCCAGTTTTGGCTCTGGGACGTTTCGAAACTTTAGTGCAATTTCGGATAGTGTTCGCACTAGTGACACCAAAGCACACGCGCATTTGGTGTTTCTTATTTGTAAGTTTCACGTGGTTAATGTTGGTATGCAAACATGATTAGACACAGCGACGCAAAATTGAAGCTCAGAACCCTCTGCCATGTCACCACCCTACCCTAAAATTTTTCCACTGCGAAAAAATGAATGGCGTGACAATTGACAATAGAAGGGGATTACACAATGACAGAAGAATATGTCAGACGATGTGTAGAACATGAATTTCGTATAAATGATTACGTCGCTAATGAGTTGGTGACGTGACGTGACGCCCGCTGACGTGATGAGATCAGATTTTAATTTTCAAACTGTGAAGTTTGTTGTCGTTTCAATTTTCATCTTGGAATGCCTCCTTCCCCTTTGATTAATTTTTTCTACATTGGATGAAAATAGTTTAGCGAAAAAGTTTCGTCTCGAATACCCCAATTATGTACCTATCATTTTCGCATTGACGTCAATGCTGTACACCTAAATACACCAGGGCTTGCTTGTTTGCCTGTTTGCAAAAAAAGAAAATAATAATAATAATAACATTTCGGAGCATCATTCGCCCGCCTCCTCCCCTTTAAACCCACTACTGCTCACTCCAGCTCACATTGTCTGTCGCCTCCCACCTCTCCTCTTATCACCTCTTCTTCTTCAAGCCGCCCCATTATCATCAGCATCATCATCGTCGTCGTCGCCATCATAGAGAGAAAGAGAGAGGCTAATCACGCTCATACTCGCAGCTCCACCCCTTTATATTTTATTGAAAAAGAAGAAGAAGAAGAAGACGAAATAGAGGAAGGAGACAAAGAAAACGAAGAATAAAAAGGTCTGCTCTACTCAGCTCCGCTCCGGTTCTCATTGATAAAACCCAATCGCCGTCGACTTCTCGACTGGAAAACTGTTAAAAGTGGCCGCCGAGTGCACGACGACATCGCCGTGTGCAGACGACAGAGGCCTGAGTTTGTCTTCGGCTGCTGCTTCCTACTTCTCCTCCTCTTCGTCCTCTTCGTCTTCCCCCACCTCGTCTTCCTCTTTCTCCACCTCTTTGTATTCTCCCCAACAAGAAACGAGATCGTGCTCGCCGAGCTCGCTGCTGAACGCGTGGATCATTGAGCCGACGCGTCGGCGATTCTCCGATCTCAATATTCGGCGCGCCAGGAGCAAGACGGAGCTTTCCGTGCAACGCGACGACTTTTATGATTTGTCCTCCGAAGAGGACAACAATGAGTTGCACGTGCCAGGCGGGTGAGTGATTTCTTGGTTGACTTGTTTCTTAAGCTGTCATTCAATTAAATGTACATGGATTTCCATTGGATTACTACTGTCAGCCTCAAAAATAGGGTTTTTTTCTTTTGCGGTTAACATCACGGCGATTCTTTTACTGCCGGCCACGCATTCCTAGTCCCCCGATTAGGTTTTTCCTGTCGCGATTTTGTAAATGACGTCTGATCAAAAAGTTGTCTGTCACGTCACTAGCTCTCATTAGGGCGCATATTTTAGAATTCGTTCGTTTTTACACGTACAATTTCAAATAAAACTGGTTTTCCGTGGTGGCCGAACTCATTTCCGCAAATTGTTTTGCCGCATTTTGCAAAAAGGGGAGGGAACTCCGCCCACTTCATGTGATGAGAGAGTGAGAGAGTGCGAGGGGGGAAATACTTGCGATCGGGGGACTAGAAATGCGTGGCCGGTAGTAAAAGAATCACCGTGAACATTAATCGCGAAAATCCATGAAATTTCTACCGGGAGCCCATTGGGAACCTTGACCACAGAAACCTAGGCCAAGGTTAGAAAAACAAGGGTGCTGTGGCGTGGCTTGACTAGGGCTCCCCGTAGAGCTAATACCACAAGTGAAGTGCAATGCATCCGTATAGCATCCACGTGTATGCATATATGCATTAACATGCTTTATTGTACTGTTTTCGTACGCTTTAACATTCTATATGCATCCGTATTATGCTTTTCAACACAGGCAAGCCGCGCCCGCTACCCGTCCGGGCAACGGGCGCCCGCTACCCGGACTGTAATGTTACGTGACGGTGTTTGTTCATTTCTATTTTTTCAACCATTTTGATTTTGTAATGGATTGCGGAGTGACACTCGAATTCACGATTTTATTCGAAAAAATGAAGAAAAAATGATTTTTTGTCCGGGCACCGGGCGGCCCTTTTTACGGACGGGTCGGACGGGCGAAAAACACCCGGCGTGGAAAATTTTATCCGTATAATTTGCGCAGATTGATATAATCCACACAAGCCCTAGTTTGAAACGTGGATGCATATAGCGTCCAATATTTATTCATAAATTCACGATGATGTCAGCAACCGATGAGGCTCAGAGGTAAATACAGTTTTATCGAGTTATTGATCGACGTTTGCGACTGACAACACTGAACCGATGTTCCGCAGGTCTCGCAGCAACTATAAGAACCGTACAGTTTTTCGCTGCGAGACCTGCGGAAAGTCGTAACTTAATTGTTAATCCATGCAGTCCGATAATCAATTGAAATCAATTTTGCGCACTTCTATATTCACCGTGTGTGTTGTTTTTTTCTCAAAAAACTGAACCATTCAGTACTCACAATTTTTCCATTGCTACATGTTTTCAGAGCCCAGAAATTACACACGCGCCCCGCCGAGGCCACGTCTGCGTTTCTTTGTTTTCCCAATGTGTCATTTGTCTAACTTCTTGCGGCGGAGCACGTAGACAATATCTGCGTCTCAACAACACATATTTTCAAAATTTCAAAACACACGAAGTGAAGTGCGATAACAAGATATGATGATAATGCACGATAATGAGGCAAAAACCAAAGAATTTACTTTTCGCAAAAAAATTTTTTTGTTTGAAATCAAACAATTATACACATCTGATTATTGTCGAACCGCCAAAATGTTCAAACGCGCTCCGCTGAATTCAACGCTATGCAATTTTCATTTTAATTTCCAAATTATTTAATTTCACGTTGAATTTATACGTGAACTGAAATAATTTCGTGACCAAAATGAAAATTGGATAGCGTTGAGTTCATCGGAGCGCGTTTGACCATTTTGGCGGTTCGACAATACATTTTTCAAGTGGTAAAAGGGAAAAGATCAAATTAGAGTACCAAGAATTCAAGTAGTGATCGTTTGAAATTTTATTTAAATCTCTGCAAGACTCATAGACGGTTCAAAGCCCAAAAAGGGAGTAGTTATTTATTTTTAATCAAGAGTTTAATTCTTCTAACGAAATTCACAATTCTAGGATAGAGAAAAGTTCCGTATTCCAGAAAATGGTCTATTAAAAAAAAATAGTCTAGGAGGCTGCTTATGAGCTGTGGTTTTCTAAAAAATAGCTGTTGCGTGATTTTTCCCTTACGCGCTTCTCCTCGGCCGCGGACATGTGAAAATGGTTAATTTGCATTAGAGCGCGTTTTAGAAGACATCATCATGGGCAGACAGATTGCTCGTATTGGTTTTCAGGGAGTTTTCGGCAAGATACCCACTATTCGCAAGATGCCAACTTTCTGCCCATCAGCTGCC
The DNA here is from genome assembly GCA_963572235.1 of Caenorhabditis japonica. Classification (NCBI taxonomy): domain Eukaryota; kingdom Metazoa; phylum Nematoda; class Chromadorea; order Rhabditida; family Rhabditidae; genus Caenorhabditis; species Caenorhabditis japonica. Next base: position 14,379,651 of record OY754343.1, on the reverse strand, counting down.
CATTAGATGCCCCGGGCAGATCTGCCTTCCGTTTCTCCTTGAGTTTCTTGCCTCTCCAAGAACATTTTTATCTTTGTACTTTTGTCGGTTCTTTCGAAACTGCGACGTATCGAAACTTTTTTGTATTTTTCTGGCATACTAGTTGATTTAAATTTCCAAAAAAAAAAAAACAACAAAAAAACCGAATGCGCGTGGTTTTGGTGTCAATTGGCGAAAAACTGTATTCAAAAATGCAAAAAAATTTTCGAAACGTCCCAGAGCCGGAAAAGCAATGAAATCTGCGTTTTTCTCCGAACTCTCTGACTTTTTTAAAATTCAATCTTTTATATAAAATTTTAAAACCTTAATCTTTTCCGACACCACTTACCAAAACCGTTTATTACTATGAACTTTGAGCACAAAAAATGCCACAAGATCAGATGATCGTTGAATTCTGAATTCTTCTCTGTTTATCATTTGCAGCCTAGTCGGTTGTCATAGTGATTATTCCGCTGGTTGTTTGGGTAAAAATTTAGAAGAAGTCAGACAGAAAAAAAAATTAAAAGGTGATGAAAATTATAAAAGTTTCGAAAACAAATATTTATGTAGAACGAAGTCAATGATTAGACAGGACACGGTATGACCAGTTATGGTATTATGGATTCTTGAGCTTTTGGGAATTCAGCGGCACGGCACAGCACACCACGACAACTTCAAAAACAAATATACTTGTTCGATTTTTGAGTTCAAGGTCATTGAAGTGCTTAGAAAATCAAGATTAGTTCCATAAAAGCTACTAGTGTATATATTATCCATCCATGTAAGCTCGCCTATTGGGAACTTAGGTCATCTAAACTACTCCAACGCGGAAGCACGTGGAAAATTGAGATAAGTGAGACGAGACGAGACGTCGGTCAGTCAGCAATGCACGTTCCGTTGTCTAGCGGTAGAACTTTCATGGATGGATAATAATAATATATCCGGTATAAAGCGATGCAAACTCGCTCCAATCGCACAGTGAACATCGCATGCATTAGGAGTGAGATTCAGAAAAATAAAAAGTAAGCGAAACATTGGCCACGCTCTCTCAATTTTCTGCACTCTTTTGTCACCAACGTGGTCGCCGCGTGGACTGCGAACGGAGCGAATTTACAGCGCCCCGTTCTGAAAATATGAATTTGTAATCAAGGATAATTTATAATGACTTTACAGAAAAGGCACATGCAATAATAGTGCTCTTTCAGTTGTCCTACCTCACTATCTTTTCTTTCTTCCAGACGAAAATCCCGATCAGCTTCAATAACATCAAGCTCGTCAGCGCCGGCGTCCAATGAGCTCACTCTTACCGTGCCCACCAGTCATTCATCCGCCACGTCACCAACACCATCCACCGGTTCGCAAAGTCCTTTCGTAAGTGTTGCACCATACTCTTGTTTTCCTATTCCAATGCAACCTATGTATTTCCAATGCTCACTTTCCTCACCCAATCCAATCTGGCGTCCCGAATCCAATTCTCACACGACGCGGTGGCTCTCCATGATTACCTCACTATCTTGACTCTTGCTTCCAGAAGGCACCTGCACATATTCGCGCTGCGCACCGACTCGTTATTCGTCGACGTCTTATTTATTCTTCCTCCACCCTTCTACGTCTTTTTTTGCCTTCGCTCAGTGTTTTGGCCGTCGTCTTGGTTTTTGCCATCATTCTTTCTTCTTGACTCGAACCAGAGTCACCTAGGTTTTTTTTCTTGAGAAGAGCTCTGTATGACTCGTCTCATTAGGGTTACTTTTCTAAGCTTTTCTTCCTACGGAAAATGCCTTTTTGTTTAGTTACCTGTTTTTGGTACGAAAAATCAGGTCGTCCATAGTTTCACAAAGATGGAAGTACATACATAATTTGACGTGAATGGATGTTTAGTTAAATAAGCCTTCTGTATGTGAAATCTTATGTTTTGTTGTCAGTCATAGCCACGCGCTGCGGTTGCGTCGCGTGACAACGCTGCCTCTCAGTTTGCGTCTCCTGTAAAATTCATTGAATTCGCATAAAATGGCACAGATTGGGCACCCCGTACATTGCGTGGAGGCTTGAAATTTTCAACTGAGAACTAGGAAAATCTTGTTTTTCATCCATAAGGTCATCGACGGAATTTTGAGTTTTAGTTGTCGCATGTTTTCCAAGCAATGCCAAACCAGTAATTTTCCACTATACTAACAATTAGCATGTGATATCTCCTCATCTCACAGCTGGCTGCGAAGACAAGCAATCAGTGAAGCGGCACGTCGCCTGAAAACAAGGCTCGTGTGCAGCCTCAAGAGAGGAGTCATGAAACGACGAGGAGAGAAGAGGAAAAAGAAGAAGAAAGAGCACACCTGATCAGTTTTACGCTTCTCGAACAAGGCACACCAGTTTGTCTTCGTCTCTTTGCATTGTATTGCTTCTCGTAATAATAATAATAATAATAATTACCCGTCCGACGAACAGAGGCAAAAGAAGAAGCGAAAAGAAGTGGTGGAAGGAAAAGAGAAGCGCCCCTAGCAACCGTGCTCACCCATCTCTTCTAATCCATCGGTCGCGCTGTCAGACACACAGTTTCTTCGTGTTCCCACGATGAACGGTCCGATCCGTGCGCACAGTCCGCAACGCAATGGACATGCGCAATTGGTCTCGGCGACACTGCATCGACAAAACTCGACTCCAACTATCCATCACGACAAGAACCTTCCGGTATGCTCGGGATGATGTGGGTAGAGAGATATGGGGTAATCCTTGCTAAGCCTACCCGCCCCATATAATCACGGACTATTGTCTGGGATCTAATCCGTCGTTCACCCTTTCTTACTTCTCTCTATTATCATAACTTCATCACACTTTCTTCTCATCGATTGGGTCGCCATTTGAGCATGTTGAAAAAGACACCTTCGGTTTGTCCATAGTGAAATCAATTTATGCTCACAATCAATTAATTAATTTTTCATTTTTTTTTTCTTTTCAGTTCCTTAACTCTAACTTGTAGAACGTCCTAATGTTCGATGGAAAGGAGCGTGCGGACAGACAGGCGCCGGAAATGCCATCAACTGTAGGTGTTGAATATCCGCGGGCGGCGAGCTGGGCTTCTGGTAACTGCACCAATGTGCTTAATGACGAAAAAGGTGAAAAATACATTTAGAACTTTCTCATATTTCTCTCATCTTTTCAGGTCGTCAACTGTTTCGTGTCTTCTTGTTCGAATCGCTTGCCGAAGAGAACTTGTCGTTCCTCGAGGCGATTGACAAACTCAAAAAGGCAAAGCTCGAGGACAAGGTGCAAAACGCGCGTGACATTCTCGATACGTATCAGTCATCGATCAACTTGTCCTCCAACTCGATGAAATCTCTGCGCAAAGCAGTGGCCGCTGACACCATTGATATGGAGGAGTTTGCGCCGGCCATCAAGGAAATCAAACGGCTTTTGGAAAACGATCAATTCCCGCGATTCCGCCGGTCGGAGGTCTATCTTGAGTACCTAGAGCAATTGCTTCCGCGCTCATACGCCGAAAAGTGGGCACAGAGCTTTGAAAGTCTTCTCGGCAATCACGTGGGCCGTCACCATTTTAGAATTTTCTTGCGTGGTATTCACGCTGAGGAGAATCTTCGCTTCTGGGAAGCTGTCGTCGAGTTTAGGTAGAGTCAGACCTTAATAATTAGACTCCTGTTTTTTGTTTTCAGAGCCATCCGCAACAAAACCGCCATGCCTAACGTGGGTAAGGTAATTCTCAACACTTACTTGGCCGAAGGCACTGCTAACGAGGTGTTTCTTCCGTTCGGAGTCCGTCAGGTCATCGAGCGTCGCATCCAGGACAACGAGGTGGACATTTCTCTCTTTGACGAGGCAATCAAACACGTGGAACAAGTGCTTCGCAATGATCCATACGTACGCTTCCTACAGAGCGACAACTACGTTAATCTGTTGAACAAGCTCAAATAAGTTTGAGCTCCTTCCAGGATATTGTGATAAATTGACAGCTTAATTATTTTCTTTTCTTATTTTTTCTTTTTTTTATCTATTTAATTTACTGTTTCTATCCTTTACTTAACGAAATCCTGTGCGTAGGTTATTTTTCCTAGTTGGATAAATATTCACATCTCGTTTATATTTTTAAATATCTCGTGGAACTGTCTAATAAATGGAACAATTTGTGAAATCCCGTAATCTTATAGATAAATTCCAATCAGTATTTTTACTGAATGCGTACAAAAAATCTTGATAAAAACAACAGTAGGGGCTTTTGGCGCATAACTTGGTTATTCCGTAGGTATAGCCAGATATATTGTGTTTTAAATCGGCTTGCGACATGAAAACGCAAGTCTGCATTCACCGTTCTGTCTGCGTTTCTTCAAATATCACTGTGTTCGCGTGGTCGCTCACAAATAGGTGGGCGGAGTTCCGCGCTGCAAAAATGTGTACTCTTTTCAAAATGTAACTGAGAATTTTTCCCAAATTAGATGGAGCTTTTTAAAAGCTTAATTTTGTGAAGCTGTCACTTTGACATTCAAAGTGCATTGGAAACTTGTAGCCTAAAATTTAGTATCACGCAGATGAGTCATACAATTTTGATATCCCGCATTAGTTTCTTCTCGAATCTTGTCAGCTCCAATGCTTCTTTGCTCTCTCTTCTGACAAGAAGTCAACAAAACGCGTTTTTAATAAGCAATATAATAATTGGAAGTGAAGGTAGTTTCCTCTATTTTTTCTGAATAACAAGCGAGAAGCTCTTGTTAGTTTGAAAAAAGGGAAATACAACTAGTTTTTTGAGCCAATGTGGAACAGTTGGCACGGATTCATTAAGCTTTCAAATTTTTCTGCCAATCTCCGTGACGGACCTGTCTTCAATCGAACACAGAATCCAATAACCAGAAGATACAGTGAAAAATTTATTAGAACGGCATGCCAGTGTCGTTCTATTTCTAGTTTTCAAAAAAAAATCATTTCAAAGATGTAAAAATTAGAATTAGAACTTTGGAAAATGTCAAGTGTGCTCGTCTTGAAGATTCCGCAAAATCCACTACAGTTCAGCATTAAACACAACATTCAAAAGTTTATTCTCATCAAACCCGCGAAAATAAAGGATGCCGTTCTACTACAGGTACCTTTCTAATTCAGATTCCGTTTTAATACAAGCTTTACGGTATGTATTAAGCGTGAGATTTTGCGAGAAGCGTGTAACTGAGTAGTCTTTTTAGCTCGAGTAACCTAAAACTCCTCAGAAAAGTATTCCGCTTTTGTGGTGGAAAATTCAAATTTCTAATGCTGCGAGTTGAAAAGACAAAGAAATGTTCCAACGCCTAAAAGCACACGGAGTTCACTCAAAATTCAAGTTTTTTTCGTGAGGTCTTCCGATGCGCCACTTTTTATTCCAGACAGACCATCCATTTTCAGATAATCTGAAATTTACGCTAGGACTTATTTTAATTACGTTTTAAATATCTTTTTTACTGATTTTCGTTCACGGGTTTTTAAAAAAACTTCTCTCTGTACACTGTGATTTGAATTTATATTTTTAAAAAAATAAGTGGGATCTTCATAAATACGTACGCAGCATCATTAAGGTCAGGAGTAACCAAAATACTAAATATTTTCCTTCGGAAACCCGATTTACTTTTTTGTTTACCGTGTTCATGAATACGGCCTCAGACCTGGTGCAAGAGGCTTTAAAATCCTAGGCGAGGTTACGGTATCAGCTTTGATCGTTATTATTTTTTTTCAAGCTGGGAATGAGTGACGTCTCAATTAAAATGCAATTTTCTTTATTTATTTATCAGTGGTAACTGTAGCTTTTTTAGGTTAATGTTTTCTGATTTTTACGAGTTCAGATTCCCATCAGTTTTGATTCGGGCGGTTGTGTCCTAAATTCTAACCGTTCAGAGATTTCCGTAAGGGTTGTGTAAAAAAATTCATCATGAATCTGTGTTAAGTTTTATGATTAATCGCATATTGATAAATATCATCAAATCGTATACCACGAACTTGCATGACACAGAATAAAAAATAAATAAAAACAAGTAGTTGAAAAAGGAAATGTGTCACTTCTTATGGCTGCAAATATCTAAATCTCCAGTTGCCTTGGGCAAGTCACCCACCCAAAACTCCTTTATTATCGGCCTACACGTATCAGCGCCACGGCACTCTGTCTAGACCGCCATATACGCTGTTAAGCGCCACAAATAAAATAAAAATAAAAGTAGTTTAAGTTCACGTGAGTTCACGTGATTTAGTGCCACGTGGATATTATTTATTTTGAGCGGCCCCATTGGCCATTAAGTTCTCGTTTCTGTTTAGCTGCGGTGGTTTTCTCTTTTTGCGGTGTTATTTTTGTATATAAACTGTTTGTTGCATTCCGTCTTTGTCTTATTTTTATTAGGAACCCGGCCGTTTTGAATAAAACGGGCCAACTTGGGGGCCGAACCGCTGTTTTTTCCTTCCCTGTCGAGTTTTTTGGAGGAGCCCACGCATTTTACCGGTTGTTTGGATAAACACCCGTAATTGTGGAGGAATCTAAATAATTCGATACACTTTGATTGGATAATCATCGTGAAAAACGCTGATCTGATTGTTTGGATAAACAATCTGCGGTGATTGGGAAGTCGACAGACGAAGATGGAGCACAACGAAAGTGGAAGGATGAAGGTCGAGATGTCACTGGATGTGATGGACGAAACTCAGACGAGCGTGACGAAAGGCTCGGAGTTAAGCATCGAAAAGCGGCACATGAGTGTCAAGCAGAGGAGGAAGCTGTGGAAGAACTTTGCGCGGTTCGTGGATACGGCCGAAAAAGTAGAAAAGCTGGTGATGGAAAAACTGCTCTCGGTTCAAAGATGCACAGAGAGGCAGCGGGAGATGATAGTTGGACCTATCGAAGAGTTCAGGAAGGAACTGTGGGAGCGATTCGAAGAAATCGGTCGTGACAAATGGTCACGAGCAGTGCTCAGGCTGATGAGGGAGCAAGATCTGGAAACAGTTCAGGAGCTGAGAGAACTGTGTGAGCAAGGATGTCCAGAGGACAGAAGCTCGAGAAGGGGAAGTGGCGAAAACCATCAGAATGAGCTGATTCGGTTGAAGACGGAGAACGAGCGACTCGAGGCACGCATTCGGGAGTGCGATGCAGAGAAGCTCAGAGCTGAGAAGTTAATGCGCAGGGCGCAAAGAGCAGTCGAGAAGGAGAGGAAAACTGCGGAGGAGTTGAGTGAAAGCTTGCAGCAAGCGACAAGGGAGTTGGGATGGTTTCGGAAAAATGGTAAAGTGAGCCATTGGAAGCAAGAGCAAGAGTCCAGTGAAACAACGGGAAACGGAAGAAGAAGAAAGGAGATCAGTGTGGCCGGGTCTGCAAGGAGCGAGATGACGGGAATGGTCGAATGCATGAGTCGAATGATGAAATCATCGGCGTTGCCGGAACCTAAAGTTTTCGATGGAACTGGAGAGTTTGGAGAGTTCAAACGAGCGTTTCTGTTAAAGTACGGTCAAGTGACAAACAGAGATGACGAACTCGTGGCTATTTTGGAAGACAAATTTCTGGAGGGCGCTGCGAAATCCTTGTTCAAGTCGTTGCCGGAAAGGTACGGAAGATCGATAACAAGCTTGTTCGAGGAGTTCCAAGGGAAATTGAGGAAACGACAGGGAGACAGTAAGGCGGAGGCGCTGAACGAGTTTGATGGACTCCGAAAAGAAAAGTCAGAGGAAATGTGGGAATACCTGATTGAAGTGGAAAAGTGGTCGAGGTTGGCGTATCCAGAAGTAGGCGAGGAAACGGTGTCGCAGATGCGAACAACCAAACTCATGATGGCAGCGAGAGACGACGATACTCTTCACCGCATGCTCATCATGAAACGTCTGGAAATTCCGTTGAGGTATCAGTACGAGCAACTCAAAGATATTGTGTTGCAACAAGAAAATGAAAAACGAAGGGCGACCAGACGGAATTACGAGAATCAGATGCCACGAGCAAAATGGTGGATGGGCAAGTTTGATGAGCGTCGGAACACTACGCGGGAGGAAGAGCAGAAGGAAGAGTCAGAGCCAAATCAAAAGGAAATCAGTCGAGACAGGGCAAACACAAAATGTTTCCGTTGTGGAGGTGTGGGCCACGTGGTAAGACAATGTACGTCGATGCCAGTGCAGAAGGTGGGCACAGTGGAGAAATCAATAGGAAGAACGATGGTCGAGATGGTGGAAATTTTAGGGCAGAAAAGAAGATTCGCGATCGACAGTGGGGCGGTCGTATCGGTCATCTCGACAGGAGCTTGGAAGCGATTGAAGAGAAGGTGTCTGGAGTGGGAGAAACAGGTGGAAGTGTTGGCGAAGCCAAACTTCGATCTATGCGATGCGTCGAAAACCGTGATGCCGGTGAGAGAGCAGATCAAAGTTAAGATCGCGATCAGAGGACGAAAAGCAGTCGTAGTGTTTCAGCTAGTTGAAAACGAACTGGACATTTTCCTGTTGGGAACAAATTCGTTCGAGGTTATTGGTGTCGATTTGAAGTGGAAGGCGGAAAGAGCAGTCCCGCGGACAGCGCAGAACATTGGAGAGCGACCACTGAGTTGTGCTCAGATTAGAGCGAAAGCGAAAGCAGGTCTCGGGCAGCTCATCCGAATGGAAGCGGAGAAAGAGGGTGTGCCGACGAGCCTGTGCTTGAACAATGAAGAAAGAAAGAGGATAGGGGTGGTGTCGAACCCGTTGGTCATCAAGAGGATTCAAGTGATCGGTGTAGAATCGCGAAAATGGGCAAAGTGTACGCTGAAGGCTGCACAAGCGACGATGGACAGGATGGGTCAAGACGAAGAACGCTTGGTTTCACGAGAACAAACGAGACTTATGTCGGACGGGCAGATGGTAGCCAAGAAAGGAAGACGAGAGGCGCGAAGACGAGTAGTCAACTGTGCGAGGAGAAGCGTAAAGAGCAAATTCCATGTTGAAAACACGGATTTGTCTCTCAGAAGAACGTTTGAAAACAGACACGGCGGTGTCTATACGGTGAAACCGGACAGGGAACGGTTGTCGTCAATTTCATTATCGGCGTCGGAGCCAGTTGATTCGATGGAGTGTCTGGTCGACTGCAGGGACATGGCAGTGCCGGAACATGAATCAGTGGCGAATCGACGGCTGGGCCGATCTCGGAGCGGAAAAGAGTCATGGAGAGACGTGGACGCTTGGCTACGGACCCGTGAAAGAAGACTGGAACGTCGCCGCCACGTCAGTGCTGATAAGTGATATTTTTCATCAGTGTTTATGACGTATGTTACACTTATCCGTTGTTTTGTGTTGTATATTAGGAAGCCAATAGGTTTGGTCCTATCCATTTTGAGTTTAGGAAATGTTTAGATTTTTTCTTAAGGTTAGGATTTTGTGAGTGTATTAGGTCCTGTTAAGACTAGGAAGTAGGTTTTAAGGTTAGGGATTGAGAATTTGTAGGGTTTTTTTGTTGTTCTAACGTGGCAGTAGAGTGAGCTAGGAAGAGCGAAAAGGCTGGTCAGGTTAGGAGAAGAATGTAAGTCGAGTGGACGTGTATTGTGCCAGCACCGGCCAGGGGTCCGGTTTGTCGGACGGGGGGGGGGAAGTTGCCTTGGGCAAGTCACCCACCCAAAACTCCTTTATTATCGGCCTACACGTATCAGCGCCACGGCACTCTGTCTAGACCGCCATATACGCTGTTAAGCGCCACAAATAAAATAAAAATAAAAGTAGTTTAAGTTCACGTGAGTTCACGTGATTTAGTGCCACGTGGATATTATTTATTTTGAGCGGCCCCATTGGCCATTAAGTTCTCGTTTCTGTTTAGCTGCGGTGGTTTTCTCTTTTTGCGGTGTTATTTTTGTATATAAACTCTTTGTTGCATTCCGTCTTTGTCTTATTTTTATTAGGAACCCGGCCGTTTTGAATAAAACGGGCCAACTCTCCAGTTATTAAAATGTTTACTTCCTCTACGCATGTTGACTCACGTTTTTTAAAACAGAAATCTAAATTGTCTTATTTTATTGGATTACCAGAGATTTTCGAAATAATAAAACGGCGACCTACCGTAACCCAAACAAAGATAAGAAATTGCCACATCCCATTTTGTAAAAAAAAAAAACAAATTTAAAAGATTGTAGGGACGTGGCCTAAATCACTCCGTAAATCGTTTTTTTTTTCGGTTACTGATTTATTAATTTATTTGTTCCACAATAACTGATTTAAAACTAAAAATTACGAAATCAAAAAAGGAAAAAGTACCGTGTTGGAAAATTAATTTTAAATAAAAAACGATCAATGTTGAATGCAAACTTTTTATGCTCAGAAAAGCACATTCTGAAAAAAAGAAGAAAAAAGAGAACATATTAACTTTTTTCCCATTTCTTATATTTTCTAGAACTCTTTGCGATTGTTTCTGTTCACTCGTCATCTTCATCTGAAGTTAGTTCAGTGTGCGAAAATGTGCTTCGTCGCCGTCGGTCTAATGCAATCCGCTTCAAATCCAATCGACAAGTCTTCTTCCCCTCCTCTCTTTTCCTCCATATTTCCTCGTGTAACTAGTCAGTGCGAAGCCAAACGAACGTCGCCTTGTTCGCTACGAATTAGTGGCGCAATCAGGCAGAAGACGGCGAGCACTTGAAGAGATCCGTGGGAGGGAGGATGGATGGAGATTAGATGAGTGACAGACGGGCGGACGGACGGAGAGTACTGAGAGGGTGTGATTGCAATTAGGAGTGAGCTCTTACTTTGAATGGAATGCTTTTAGTGTTTTGATAGAATTAGGATTAGCGGATTTGCGTTATCCACTTTGACCCTGTTCTATCCAAATGCTCTGATTTCAGAAGGCTTGTGAAAACTTTAGGTTTTGTCTTTTATCGGTGAAACCGGGTTTTTCACGGAAATATTTCAAAAAGAACCCAGAAATATGAGCCGAGAGTCAGCAAATGCGTTCTCGAATCAGTTAGCTGTCTTTTTTAAAATCTAGTTTTTTGCAATTCACCTCTAATAAAAAGTGTATTGAAACAAAGTAATTTTCAAAGACACTTTTAGGAGAAACGAGGCTAAAAAATATGGAAATAGCAAAATCTTAATTGTTCACCAGAGCGCATTTTCTGACTTCCGGCTCATCCACCTGTGGCTGTAACAAAAAGTAATGGGGTTATTCAGCATAAAAGGCTTTTTTGTTTTTTTTTTCGCTACTTTCTGAATAATGCCATAAACCTGGCAGTGTTTTCAACGAGTTTTAATCAAAAAAGTGATCTTGTTTTTCGAAACTGGAAAATATATAGACTGTATGCAAATATTGTTAGAAATGTTTTCAATACCTTGTTCCAAAAAAAAAAGCAACGAGCAAGCGAAATTTCTGTATCATTGTGTCGCGCTCAAAAAGTAGTTCCCATACAAAAAGTGCTCGAAACGTCGCCGTTGCTCTTTTTCCATTTTTCCGCCCTCATAAATCATGATTTTGCCACCGTTATCTGTCCATTCCGTCCCCTTGGGTGCTATCGACCTCTTCCGCAATGTTTCTTTGCAAGCAACAGCACACTTTATTTCTCCTCAAATCTCTAGTTTACAATAAAAGGCGGGAAATGGAAGAAGAAGGGAGAGGGTGACAACTAACATGGTTAGCTCACCACCGGAATGCGTACTTATTCGATTGACAGGAACGTTTGGGGACTAATTTAATTGTCAGGACTAGAATTGAGAGAGGAAGAAAGAAAGAAAGAAGGAAGAAAGAAGAAACGACATGATTGGCAAAGAAGTTTGATAGGAAGAAGAAGAAGGGGAGGGGAATGAAACAAATGATTACCGGAATATAGTTTTTGTACAATACAACAACGGTTTTTTTTTTCACAAACGAGAAATCTTAAATGCTATTAAATGGCCAACTCAAACGTGCATTCCATCTTTGGAATGATGTACTCTTTGCGTTGAAGTCGAGCACGGTCCACCATTTCTCGCAGTTCCTCGGAGCGCATCTGCAATATTTCAGATTTTAAGAGCTCGGGAAGGACGCGTGTCGGGGACATCATGAATGACAAAATTCTTTCCCTTTATTCTGATTGTATTGTAAGAAAAAAGTTAATTTTCTCATGCACGCCAAAATTTAAATTTGGCGCCGACGCGCTCGCATACACTCCAACGCAAACACGCTCCGATCGACGCACAAATCCTAAAATAATTTGCGTGCACTTTTGGCGCTTAAACTTTGAACCGTGCATTTTCTCTTATGTTTTTTTTTTACTTTAGCTCGAATCTCCGTTTTCTTTATTGTAATTTTCTTGTTGTTTTATCTGAGCCCGTATTCAAGAAACTGGAAAATGGTGTTTTCCGGAAAATGGACCTGTCTGTTTATCTGAGTCTCTCCCCTATCATACAAAAAACATCGTTGTGCGAATTTATTTATCCGGAAAACGGTTATCCTGTTGAGTTTCTTGCATATGGTCTCTGGATGTAAACTTAAGAAATATGAGCAAGTATTCATCAGTAAAGTTAATAAACGATGCGTAGCAACAAAATCTATGTTATTGTGTTTTCAAACGACTTGCGACATGAGAACGCGAGACTCCACCCCCTTTTTTGTGCGCGATCACGCGAACACAGTGATATTTGAAGAGACGTAGACATAACGGTGATTGCAGACTTGCGTTTTCATGTCGCAAGTCGATTGAAAACACAATATTTGTTTTCTCTGACAATCGGGTTTATATTTTTGGCTCATTCTTCAGGTTCTCAGAAAAAGATTTAGCGATTCAAAAAACTTTATCAAAATTTTAATATCAAATTCGACATGTCAGTTTGTTCGACAATATTGTGAAAACAAAAAAATTGCAACGCGGTGTTTGTGTACTTTTGAAATTCAAACGGCAATGAAAGAAATATCATGGAAAATGAAGAGATTTGTTCCCATTTTCGATTGAATTTTAAAAGTACGCAAACACCGCGTCGCAACTTTTTTGTTTTCACAATAGCACGGGGTGCTGGCCACTGCCCTCGCGAAAATGTGTTCCGTTGAACACAATCTTGGTGGTGCGACAATCAATGCGATTTCACGTTTTTCGAAACTAACTTTCGTAACAGAAAAATACTTTTTTCTCTTTGAACTCTTACCTGCAACTCATGAATCTGCTGATCGAGCTCGTGCAAAAACTCATCTCTCGCGAGCTCATCATCAGTCATCTCCTTGAAGTTTCTTCGCGGCGAGACCCGATGATAATTATCGGAGAAAGGCTGCGCGTAAACTGGAGAAGCCGGACGGTACGTCATGTTCCGTACAACCATGGGACCAGCCGACGTCCATGGCTCTGCGTAAATCGGTGACTCTGATCGCTGCTGTTCATCCCTTTTCGGGCTAGGCGTTGGTCGGAGCGAGTGGTAAGATGAAGAGCTCTGCAAGTAAAGTGTTTTTTGTTTTCTTTTTTCTCCTCGTTTTTTTTTGTTTTGATTGTGCACAAACCATCAGCTCGTGATATATATTGCCGACATTGTCGTAATGTTTCGGCCATTCACCGCAATTCGTCCAAACCATTGAAGTGTCGGGACTGAAAGAAGGCGAATGAAAATGAGCGTTTTCAAGTGGTTCTCGAGTTGTTGCGCCATCACAATAGGCATTCTGATGAACGCTGTACTCTTTAGTTGTTATGTTTTGTGTTGGTTTTGGTTTTGTTCAATCTCGAAAAATTTGGCTATATTGAAATGGAGGCGAACGAAACGAAACGAAAATCAAGATAAATTGCGAAAAGATTGACAGATAGTCGGCGAACACTGGGACGACATTTGGCCAAGAAGATGAGTTTATAAACTCCATGAACTTTGTTCGTTTCGAAATGCCCCTTGGGAGTGAGTGTTCTCCAGTTTTTGATGGCAGATTTATGTAAAAGGGGATTTCACTCTTGTTCGTTTAGGTGTCATCTGTCGATCACATTACCAGCGGGCTTGTCGCTACTGGCTGGTATGTAAGTCAACACCCGCTGCTCTCCCCCTCTCCGATAATTACATAATGAATGTTTGTGCAGCACAATTAATGTCAAGGATTACATACAATGGAACGGAAAAGAGGGGGGAGGGGGTTGGATGTCGAATAAGTGGGAAATTAGGAGATTATCAGCTGATGGATAAACGCTTACCTAGAATCATGAGAAGCGTATCCTGAACTGCACATACTGGTGTCCGGACTAGCCACACATTGTGCAGCTCGTTTTTTAGTGCCAGTGCCCTGACAAAAAGTGGTTGTCGACCTTCCCATGCTGCTCGTCATGCTTTCCCACATCTTGCTTTCGTTGATCCACGGGTTTGTGCGGATTCGCTGAAAGTTTATTTTCATTTTTTGTTTATCATTCGTTAGTTATAGTCGGCGAATGCATCTTCAGCCTCGCTCTACGGCACTTTTCAATTTTCAACAGTGTAGTGCGCCTTTTTTTAAGCGAAAAATCAAATTTTAACTGCAACTCGTTGCGGATACTTCATTTTCCGTTGAAAAAAAGGAATACAACTAGAATTCGAGTTAATATTGCAAGTGCCACACGGTTTTACAAGAATTTTGCAGTAGAGCGAGGTTGATGATGTATTCGCCGACTATATGTTGTTTTTCTCTGCTTGCCCACGCAATCTAAACATTTAATAAGGGTGGAAAAAGAAGCGTGTAGCGCCTAGTAAGTAAAAGAGCGCGCCATTTGCATATCGCCCTTCTCCATCTCTTTCTCCGCCACGTTTTTGGGTCCGAAGTCGTCGTCGTCTCTTTAGAAGACATAATCGGGTTACGACTAGAGGGAAGACGGCGACGTGTGATGGAATTAGAAAACGTCGTCCGATGGATTATGCACATTTCTTTCTATAACGTAAAGTTATGTACATCTCCGAATATTCAGAGACATTTTTATAAAGACGCTCTACAGTACACTGCCAACGCCCACGGTTAAAAGGAATTCAATTCAAAAGGAAATTGAAACCTTTTTTTTCAATTCCTTCTCCCACAAAAGTGTCTTCCCCTATTCGATTCGCTTCCACTTTAGAGAAGCAGATAACTTCGTTTCCAGTTTTCTTTCCATTACCCCAAAAAAAGGTTTAAAGGAAGAGAAAAGGAAAGGAAAGGCGGACCACTCACTCACTCACTATCAAGTAAATAATTCATCCACGCGGCTTTTACAAGTTTTTGCCCACAAAAGTTTGAAACTTTTAGAGTACATATAAATAAGTAAGTACATAAATGAAAGAATTCATGTACGTTTTTGTGTGCTTTGTTGGTTTGAGCCTTACATTTCTCCTCGGGAACGATCCCATATTGTTTCCATTGGTGCCCATCGAGGTGTACGAGGATGCCATCATTGGCGGAGGCATGGAGGTTGGCGGTGGCGGGAACGCAATGTTAACTGTAATTATATCAATTGAACAACGGACAAATCAAACAATAAAAAGAAAAAAAAATGTTTGACAAAACTAAATAAATGTTTGTCAGTCATTTTATCAACTCAACTCTGGTATGTGCAGTCTACAGGAAGAAAGAACAGTACGTGATTATTTTCACATAAAAACTACTGAAATATCAGAACATTTTTATGATGTCAAAAAAATCTTGGCATTGTGCCAATTCACAATTTTCAAAAGGAATTTTCGGGATAGAAAGCGTGAGACGCAGACGAGAGGCAGCGTCGCCAAGCGACGCAACCGCACCGCTGGGATGTTAGCGGCGAAATGTCAAGCGTTAGAAAAAAAGAGAGTCGCCAAAACTCCCTGAGATAGTTAACAAAGACCTGGAAATGGATTCAGCAAACAGAAAACGCGCCCCGTTACACGACTGAAAATTCTGATAAATGGGGCACGAAGTCTGTAAGAATTTTCAGTACTGTCACGGGGCGCTTTTCCTGTGTTCCGGCTCATACCCCTGTACTAGTTTCAAACCCAAACCAAACCAACCTGGCAACGGTTTTAACTCATCCCTAGAATGTCGGACGACACTGTGCGAAGCGGCTCGCATCGGCTGCGCAATCTTTTTCGACGTCATTACACTTGGCGAGGATGCTTTTCGATGCTCGTCTGGCTGTTTAGAAGTGTGGCGACGACGTCGCGATACCCGACGTGACTGACGGCCAAGTGTCAGTTGGTCGAACCAACTTTGGATGCGTTGCATAGTTGGCTGAAATAGAGAAATTGGCTGGAATTATGTGGGCGTCAAGATTAGGCTAATCCAGATCACCAACAAAAGAATAATAATAAAAAAAAACATGAAAAAGAAAAGTGCACCAATATGTACACATGGTGAACGGAGCCAGTGCTTCGCAATGCGCGAGAAATTGGGTGGGTGGAAGGAGGAGGAGGAGGAGGAGGAGCCAAGGAGGGCGGAGCTCGAGACGAGAGCACAAGAGTCATTAAAGAGCGGAGAGAGCGGGTGGATGGGAGAGACGCAGACAAGGTACGGATTAATTTGGGAAGTGAGACGGGCGAAGGGAAAAATGAAACGAATGAAACGAAAGAGAGGAACGAACTTTTTCGTCATGCACCTTTCAGAGATTAAAATCTAGAGGAACATGGTTGAAGAAGCAGAAGCAGAAGAAGTCAGCGAAGAAAAAACCAAGTAAACTAGAACCGGATAGAATAGATATATCGCGGATCCAGATTGATTCGAGGGCGTGTTGGCAAGGGAGGGAGGGTAGATGCTGAAAAAAAAAGCTGAACAAACGAGCGATCGTTACGGGCAAAAAACGACGTGCTAGACCCTGGAAAACGCGCCCTACCGCATTTCTCTGCGTCTCCACAGTGGCGATCACAAAAAAAATGCGCACACGCCGTGCAAAAAGAAATGAAAGGCAAGGAAAATGCGCTCTGTTGCGTCATCTCAATTTGCAGAAATCTTTGGTTTCTGTCATCAAGCGGAGTTGACTAACGAACCGGGCCGAAAAATTGGATTAGGATTTGTCAGGCGAAAGGAAAGCAACAAAAAAAAGGAAGAAAAGAAACGCGAAAACAACATGAGAAAAGGGAGCAAAGAACTGGACATGGGAAACGAGAACCTTGAAAAGGTTTCGTAGTTTTATTGAGTAAATTAATTGACGGAGCTTACGGGTGTATAGCAAGTCCGCAAACACCGAACGCGTGATTTTTCCGTAGTCTTCTTTGGATGATATGAAACAAAACTGTGTGCTTTCAAACTCTGGCTCTGAACGGTAGACCACCAGCCGTCCGCGTAAGCAGAAAACCGTGATCCGCAGTACCTTCGGTACTTGAAGAACGGATCGACTTTGTAATTTTTGTAAGCTGAGTTTCATTTTATGCGAATTAACATTTTTCGAGATGATTTTTTGAGCCTGACGAGACGCGGACGCGATACAGCGCTGCCACTCGACGCAACCGCAACGTGTCGACTTTGACAGCGGACACGCGTTAGAAAAAAAAAACTTTTTGGACCCAATTATTATTGAAGATGGCCTATATAAAGTGACTAGCTTATGTATTTACAAATTCTGCTCTTCTGAACGTTGGAACGGCGCAGAATAAATTACCAAAAGTCAACAACTTTCTGTCTTCTCCTCCTCCTCATCCTCCTCCTGCTTCTTCCTCCAAATTGGAAACCAATTAGGTGGCGGCTCCTCACAAATTCCCTGGAAGGATTTTTCCTTTCTTTCTCTCTCGAGAGCTCCTCTCGAGTGCAATTCGAGATGGTCCTTGCTGTCTGCGTCCAACCAACGGTAAAACGATATGAGAGTGGAAGAAGAGGAGCACGGGAAGAAGCAACGGCTCGCGCACTTCTTCTTCTACTTCTTGTTTCCGTAACAATTGGAAGAGTGATGAAGAAGAAAAGGAAGATTTGGCTGGAGAAAAAGAAGCAGCAGGAGAAGAAGAAAAGAAACACATTAGTCGCCGTAAAAAGGTCCTTCCTTTCCTTTCCTTTACTTCGCCGCCACCGACGAAGCCACCGATTCAATTTTCTTGTCACCACTGGGAATATACATACGGAAAAAGTTTATCCACGTAATGACCGCCCACTTTAGCCCCAATCCGTCATAATTATACGGAAGCGGAAGATGTTGTTGGCGGTCATTTCGCCGCGCGCGTATTTCATTTCGGACCGCGGAAAGGAGACGTTTTTGATTGAAATGCGTGCGAAAGATTTAAAAAGTGGGGGAGGCTAATTAAATGTAGAGGAAGACGGGGGAAATCTTTGTAGGGCAAGCCTGATTTTTTTGCGAGTGGACATAACCATCGGCTGCGATTGCGCTCCATAGAAAATACAATTTTTTTGAGATCAAATTTTCGAGCACCAATTCTCGTGTCTCTGTGTCTCCATTTTTGCACGCTTTTTGCTTGACTTGGCAAAACGTCACTGTTGAGACACAGACATATGCGAAAGGGCGCGAATTTCTTTACGTAGGGTCTAGCACGCCGTGAAACGCACCCTGGCACAAACAACGCGAACAATTTTTTGCGTTTTTTCCAGAGTTTTTTTAGAATAATTCGAAGAAAATCCGCCTTCTCAAACTTGTAAAAAATTTCTAATGACATTATTTGCAGACTTGCTCATATATGAAGCATTTTTAATGAATTTAAAAAAAAAGGAAAATCAGAATTTTCCGTATTCACTAAAACGACGAAAAAAAAAATTAAGATCTGTACATTATATGCAGTTTTTGAGCAATTCCATTGAAAATACAATACTTGAACTAGAAATTTAGATGTCAGGTTGCAAACGCGCTCCAAGGCGAAATAGCAAGAAGTGGCGGAAAAGTGAAATTATTAAATTTTTTGATATTATTCTGGGGATATTTGGGCGTTTTTATTTTATTTTTATTGTTGGACAGGAAATTCAGATTGTGGTATTAAAATTTACAAACTCACATTATTTATTAAAAAGTTTCAAGAGACATAAATCCATTTGAAAGAAACTCAACTTTTCAAAGATTTTCAACGTAAAAAAGCACATTTTGCGAATAAAAATGCGAAAATTTGGGCAATAATGAAGCACAAACCCAAAAAGGGCGCAAGGTACCGCCATGAAGCGTCATAACATTTTTATTGCTCGCTTTGGGCGCATAAAATTTTGAGCAGGGGCGCAGCTGAAGCGTCGTTTGATAAAAAGAGCACACGGAAGAGTTTCTATGACAACGGGGATATGAAAATTAAGAGTAAAATTTGAATTTTGTGTGTGCATCAAGGCGCCACGGTGTTTGCACCAATGCAGCTTATTGCTGGGTTATTTTTTTTTAATATTTTTCTCCTTTTTTGAATCACAGGTTTTCTCACGGTCTTAAAAATTGTGCATTTTGGCTTTGTGGTCTTTGCATCAATACAGAACAATTGGCTGGAAATGGGGGTACTACTGTATAGAACTACGCGGAATAGAACTGGCTGAAATGGAACTGTACTGAAAAAACGAGTACACGAAATAGAAGTCAGGAATTGACAATGTAAAACGAAATAATTCTTCCAGTTGTTCTAGCGGTCGGTACAGCACCGTTTCAGGCGGTTTTATTTTGTGCGAGTTCTATTCCGTACCCCCTTCAAAATATACTGTTTACAATCAGTCTTCAAACTAAACTAAATTTGAATCGAATTGAATTGAAATAGGTGAGGAAAAACGTATAAAAGTGGTTCTGGCGAATAGTGTTCGCGCCCGCCATCATGCGTGTCTATTTAAAGTTTCGAAAAAACGAGAACCGACCAACCAACCCGATTATTGAATTTTGCATTATTATGTGAGGTCGGGTCGATATGCCAAAAATTGAAAAAAGGAGAAGGGAAAGGATGAAGAAGAATGGAAATGCAATCGTTCCTGCTCTATTTGGTTTTTCCTGCTCCACGGGGCTCATTTTTCACACTCGATTGTTGTAGAGAAGGCGGTGTCTTTCTCTCTCTGGGGACACGACCAACTTGCGGCTCCGACCTTCTTTTGACAAATTGGCGATAACTTATTGGCGGACAAGGTTTTTCTGCGAAACTTTTTTTTTGGAGGACAACGGAGCAGAAAAGGTTGGGGCAAAACAAAACAACTTCCGATAGAATAGACGGTGAAGGAAAAAAGAACAGAACACCTTGATGGATGAAGATTTGAAGTGACTTTCTTTTCTGAATAATAAATAACTAGCCAAAGTGTGAGAATTTTTTTTTCTTCCACACTAACGTTCCGAATCAGTGCAAAAAAATGACGAAATCAGTTTAGACTGATTATCATTTATACTGGTCACGCATCTATATCAAAAATATCGATTATCAAATTAATTGTTTTGAAAATAGAAATGACGAATCCGATTATCAAATTAATTGTTTTGAAAAAAGAAATGACGAATCCGATTATCATTTACGTCGAAAAAATATCGGGTAGGAAAACAACGAATATCAAATTCGTCAATTACGTCGTTTACGTCAAAATTCGTCAAAATAATAATGACGTAAACTATCGAAAGATATACACGTAAGGCTACGTGGATACGATTTGCCCGATAATTGGGCAAATTATCATTACCTACCTTTACTGTACCTACTTTTGTTCAGTTAACTACCTTGATCATTACCTACCATGTTCATTACCTACCAAAATAGAATACCGTAAAACCTGTATTAGACTTGCCCCTCTAACCAAACGTATTAACGTTGGCAAAAGTGGCATAAATCAGATAATTTGCCCCTCTAATAGACTTGTCTGTCTAATAAACTTGTACTCCGACGAGGTTTTGGAACTGGAACTTGCATGCAAGTCTAATACAGGTTTTACGGTATGTTCTTTACCTACTTTTTCTATTACTTAATTTTGAAACTGGCAAAGGCCGAAAATAGTGTCGCTGGAAAAAGACCTTGCTGCAGCCAGTGCTACAAGTGGATTTCGTACTTAAAAAAAAAAATTTTTTTTGCCATAATTTTAGCAGCAATCAGTTTCGAATCGGAATATGTCTGTATTGAACTTGAAAACTGAATCATAGACATAGATGAGGAGGAAAACTTTCAGTCTTCAGTGTATTTTCCTCAAAACATTTAATAGATTATATGGCATAGGAATTTCCACGTGGCCGATGGAAATGATTTTTTAAAAACATTTTTTCCTCCAGCTATATCGTTTTCGTCAGTTTAATTTCGATATGAATAAATTTGATTATCGTTTTCGTCATTTTCATATTTTTCAAATAATTTTTGATAATCATTTCCATTTCATTTTTGACGAATTCAACAAATTCGATTATCATTTTTCGTCAATATCGCGTGATTTTAGGAAATGACGAAAATGACTAGGAACGTTATTCCACACTACATATTTCCTACAAAAAATAAAAAAAACAATTTTGTAGTTTTTTGTGCCCTAAACGTGCATGTTTTATCGCTGATACTGATCAGTGAGAAAATCGGCGAAAAAAAACAGTTAAAATATGGTAATAAAAGTCGAACTTGGCGTTCTGTTACATTAAATTTAACGATGTAAATATTTTAACATCACAAGGTCAATTTTACCTGGGAAAAATGAGTAAATTTTACGGGAAAAGTACCAAAAGTTTTGTTCGGAAAAAATAACTTTCAACTTCAAAATACCGACCAATATTCTCAGTACGGAGCGCTGCAAACGCGCTCCCTTCGCCCAGTGGTGGAAGCGGCCACGTTGGCGATGAGAGAGTGCAGAAAATTGAGAGAGCCGTGGCCGATGTTTTGCTCTGATTTCTCTAAACCTCACTCCTAATGCATGCGAAATTCTTTGTTCGATTGGAGCGAGTTTTCAGCGTTTTATACCGAGTATACTAGTCTCATCTCATCTGGCGCTTGCTGTGGCCTAGAAAATGCAACCTCTTTCACGAATAAATCCGACACAGCTGAAATGATCGTGACCGTAATCCATATAAAAACCTTTAACGAGATAGTGAGTAAAAATGAGAGTATACTGCTTTTTTTTTTAATTGTTTTGGACTTTATATTTTTTAATGAACTAAAAAATGAACGAGTAACAATCATTTCAGCTCCACGGTGACAATACATTAAACTCGCTCTAATGCAAAATTAATAACTTTTGAACCCCCCCCCCCCCGGTATCTTTTTGAAAGTGTTCGTAAATATCCCGAGCATTCTCCGTAGCATGCTATATAATTTTGTTCCGTAAAACAATTCCCGCGTTGTTGAAATTGTATTTCATAACGTTCTACTGAACAGCCTGTGTTAATCACTGCTTACAATACGTGATACGGTGAAAATTTCAACAGCGGAAACCCCACGAAAAAGGGGGAAAGGGCGAAAATGTGGGAACGAAAAGGGGGGAAAATGGGCGGAGTCAACCGTAAAAGTACCGCAAACTCTTGCGACCTTTTTTTCTAATAATACTTTTATGTTCAAGTCGACCCTATTTAATATTTTTGAAACTAAAATGTTAGAATCCTTTGACAAAAATCAAAAAAAAATTAAGCTCCGCCCATTTTTCCCCATTTTCGTTTCCACATTTCCACACTTCCCCCCTTTTTCGTGGGTTCTCAAACATCATTTTTGCGAAAAAAAACTTTATTGAGATCCTGATAAAACGGTAGAACAAGCTCCGCCCCTTTTGCATGTTTGCGCCAAGAGTACTGTAGAGGTACTGTAGAATACAGAAAAACTGGGCCGCAAATTGTGAAATATTAGTTTATTTGGAAAACCGATAAATTAGCGTTTTTTCAAACTTATTTAATACTATTTCATCACTGTTTTAAATTTCTTAAAACATGTTTGATTTAAAAAAAAATGCATTTTTTTAATTTTCCGCGTTTTTTTTTTCCAGTCCGCAATTTGCTGTGGCGGTGACTGCACTCTCGGCGCGAAACTTGACGACACGATTTTTCAAAAATTAATTTTTGACTTTTCTGCGTTTTAATATTGTTCACAGTGAATCTTTTACTACGTCAAGCCAAAATTTCTTTGACCAAAAGTCCACCAATCAGCGAAAAAATGGGCGGGATTTAGTTGCAAAAGGCTGGCACAGATTTTCTAATGGCTTCGTTTTCGAATTACCTGGTGAAGAAATTGCAATTTTACGAACAAATGGTATGCAATTCGAAGGAAAAACATCTAAAAGATTGTGCAAAAATAAATTACAGTTGAAAACAGTCATGCGACAAGTTTCAGGTCTCTATTAGCTAATGGCGAAACTTAGGCCGTACCTTAAACAAATCTTGTGGGGTCGGTGGCAGCCCGTTTCGGGTCAACTTTTTTTTAAAACGTAGCTAATTAAATGAAGAAAAATAATTATTGAGCCGATTTTTAATTTAGGCTTTTATTTTTCCGAAAAGTACAAAAAACTGAAAATGGAAGAGAAAATTCGATATTTTTTTACTAGTCCGCGACACCTTTAACAAATTTGCTAGAGCCGGTAGTGAACCGATTTGAGCCAACTTTTTTTTTAAAAGGTAGTAAATTAAACGAAGAACAATATTTATTGGGCCGATTTTTCATTTTGGACTTCATTTTCAAAATAGCTCCAGGATTTCTTTCATGGAAGAGAAAATTTCTCAAAATGGCCTAGGATCCGCATCGGCACGTAGTAAAAGATTCACTGTGTTGTTTTTGTCATCAAACACGGTCTCCCCGTCGGGAAATGTGCCATGGGGTATCGAGAAAAGCGATGTACTCTGCGTCTCACCGAAAATAGTGTAGCGATGAAGCGCGTTTGCATTATTTATGCTGAAAATTTTTGCAAAAAACTTGAAATACATCGCAAAGGAGTAAAAAGAAAAACTAGAACTTCCGATTTTCAGAATATACAGAGGAAAAAATTGGCTATAATATTTTATACAGGTCGTCACTCATCGATTTTTCTGGACACCGATACACTGATCTGAAGAAATTTACTTAAAAAAACAACTTTATACGGAATATTAGCGAGTTTTTTTAGTGGTACTTGTTTTAACTTTGAAGAAAAAGGCTCGATGTGTTGTTTCGGCAAAGGAAATGCCAAAAAATCGGATTATCGTGAATAATGGGTAACCTGAAGATATGGTGAAGTGATTTACCTCATCGAAAAATAGGAAGAAGTTTTTTTTATAAAAATCTGTTTCCAAGAGATTTTGAAGATTGATGAAAGTTTCAATTTAAGAGATCGATGGACCGATTTGGTCAAAAAATGATAGAGAAAACTCAAAAAGAAATTTAACGTTGAAGAATTGAGTTTTTTCGTTATTTTTCATACGTGCAACAAAACCATACATTTTTTCGAAAATCTGCTTCCAACAGTTTTTTCTACATATTTTAAGCTCCATTTTAAGAGATCGACTGACCATTTTGGTCAAAAACTGACGGAGAAAACTCAATTTGAAGTCAGAAATCAACTGTATAAGGGGTTATTGATGGACGGGGTGATATTCTTGGTCAGTGCGAAAAAATCATAAACTTTTTCAAAAATCTGGTTCCAACAGATTTTTCTAAATATTTTTAGCTCCATTTTGAGTGGTCGACTGACCATTTTGGTCGAAAGATGACGGAGAAAACTCGAATTGAACGGCACCCCATTCGCTGATGGTGTGCATGGCTGAAATTGAAATACATGGCTCGTGTAAAAGATTGAGACGTTTTTTCCAGAATCTGCTTCCAACAGTTTTTTTCAAGCATGTTTAGCTCCAATTCAAGCGGTCGATTGGCCATTTTGGTCGAAAGTTGACGGAGAAAACTCAATTTAAATCCGGAATCCATTATGGGTTATTAATGGTTGGGTTATATTCTTGGTCCGTGCGTAAAAACCATAGGTTTTTTCGGAAATCTGTTTCCAACTGATTTTTTTCAACCGTTTTTAGCTCTATTTTGAGTGGTCGACTGACCATTTTCGTCAAAAAATGACGGAGAAAACTCAATTTAAAGTGAGAATTCAACTATGAGGGTGTTACTGCTTGTAAAGTTATGTTTTGCTCGAAGAAAAAATTACAGCGATTTTTTCGAAAATCTGTTTCCAACAGATTTTTCCTATCGTCTTTAGCTACATTTTGAATGGTCGGCTGACCATTTTCGTAGAAAAATGACGGAGAAAACTCAATTTAAAGGGTGATATCCACTATCCTATGCGATACACCTCTATCATTGTAGTGTAGCCATGGAGACGAAAAGATTGAGACGGTTGAGCGAGAGAGTGCGAGACGGCAGATAACGTGCGGAAAGGCTGGTGCATTTCCTGACGGGGAGACCGTGCAAAATGCGGTTTTTCTTTTTGAAAAACATCTTTTACATTTTTTCTGGTTCTGCGAAAAACTAAATTATCATTTTTCTTGAAAATAACGAGCACCTTCAAACCGCTCTTTATCATTGCCGTTTTTCTTTCCTAAAAATTTTCGGACAATTTTCCCCGCTGATAAGAGCCTTGAAATTCTCCGAAACTTCTCGTCTCCGCCTATTCTGATAAGCTGAACGTGACAAAAGTCTCTCAATAACTCACACTCTTCCTCAGTCATCTCTCGTTCTCTGTTCCGCATGTTTTTTATTCGCCTTCGCCTTCGCCTCGTCTGCTGCCATTTTTCGTTTTTCTCATTCCTCAGCCGCCATCTCATGATTTTCGGTTTTATCGATCTCCGATCCATGGATTTGACGGGGCACCCACGTGATCATAATTATTTATTAATTGATCGGTTTTTAGAGCCAAATGACCATAAATCGTCTACAATGAGGTGTTAAAACACTCCATTTTTACTTAATTTCATCGTTTTTGTTTTTTTATGTTTTTAATGGCGTTATTTATTTATTGATAGGCAGGCAGGCATTTTCAAAATGTACGGTGAATGGCGTACGCGTAAACCTTGATAAATTGCTCAAAAAATGCTCCCCGACATGCTCAAAACTCATAAATATTTCAAAATCAAACAATCTACTGGTCACTTTACTTTCAGCAATAGAAATTTCCTCGAAAAACGCGGTTCTTATCGCTCTTTTTGATGTAAACGACACCGCATTATGTCTCGCTTTGCGACGCTGACCCCTTGATTATGGTTTATCACTGATTTCAATGCAGACGACTGATAACTCTTGTCACCTACTCGTTTTTTCCACGATGCTAAATAATTAGTATAGTTTTTTTTCTTCATTATATGCAATTTGATTTTTCCACGAGATTTGTGTTATGAGGTCTTGCTGGGTCAACATCTGCGTCTCTCACCCACTATTAGAATTGCCCCTGTTCATTCGTCACTCTACCTTCCCTTACCATTGATTTTTAAGATTTGCTCAAAAAATAGTACTGTGCCTAGTTGAGTGATTCATAGGTGACATTAACGAACATTTTTGCACTTTTTTAAAGAATTATTCATAGCTGTTTTTGCTTGGGCATCATTGGAGGGCTAAAAGCTAAATATCTTCAACGGCTAATAGCCATGTAGATGCCTATATTGGTCATATCCGTGAGGAAAATTGCCTGAGTGTATTTTAATTTTTTCAGGGATTTTTTTAGAACGGATTAGATGGGTATAGGCAGCTACATGGCTATCATCCGTTGAAAATGGCTGTTCGGATATTTATTCGGCGCAAGTTTGGCGGCAATAGGCGCGGAATCGGGAGTTTGCCATCGACAACGGTTCCGCGACATCTCGAAACCGCGTTATCAGGGGAGGTGAAAAGTGAAATAGTGAGTCAAACCAAAAATTTTGTTTTCCAGAATTAAATGAAAAAATAATCAAAAAATGCTCAAATGCCAGTTCGTCGAAAAAATTGCTTCCCGCAGCATTTTTTTTTGTAAAAATAAATTACTTTTTAGAACATTAAAAGCGAACAAAAACCCCAATATTTTTTCAATAGAAAAAAAAATTAAGTAAAAATCTATTTTATATGGATCATGGTCCTATTCGGATGAACTTTCCTGTCATTTTATTCCTATGCAAACATACATTTTAGGTTGTTTTCCTGAATTATCCTACATTGAAATGTTGGTTTGTTTATGGGGTTATTCTCGGAACCAACAAAAAAAGCGAAAAAATAGAAAAAACCAGCAAAAAATTCAGCGAAAATTCGGATAATTTTCCGATTAATCTGAAACTTTGGGAACTCATTTAAAAAATACTTCCGGTTATTCCCTGAAAATTTCAAACCAAAATATCGATTTTGAATATTTTCTGAAATAAAAGTCGATATTTTTTAAAATCAATATTTCGGTCTGAAATTTTCAGGGAATGACCGGAAGTACTTTTAAAATAATTTCCCAACGTTTCAGACCGATCGGAGCATTCTCCGAATTTTCGCTGAATTTTTTGCTAGTTTTTTCTATCTTTTGTTTTTTTTTGCTGGTTCCGAGAATAACCCCATTAGGAATAAAATGATAGGAAAGTTAATCTGCATAGGCCCATAATCATTTTAAAATTGAATTTTACTTAATCTTTTTCTGTTGAAAAGGGAGTATTTTGGTTTTTTTCTTGCTTTTAATTCTAAAAAGTAATTTAGTTCTAGAAAAAATGCTGCGGGAAGCAATATTCTTTTGACGAACTGGTGCTTGTGCACTTTTTGATAATTTTTTCTTTTAATTTTGGAAAAAAAGTTGTTTTGACTCACTATTTCACTTTTCACCACCCCGGTTAAATTACGCGTTTTCGAGATCTCCGGTTTCGAAATGTCGCGGAGCTTCCGTATCTGCTGATTTCGTCAGCGTAATGTCAGTCTTTCTGGCGGCCAAGAAACAATCATAACAACAGCAACCCATTGTGTCTCCACTTCTCTGCGCCTCCAGTTTTTCCCATTTTATCTCGCCTTCATCCTGACTCCCTGTTTACATTGACCCCATCACTTCTCTTCCACAGTCCAGCACTACTCCATTTTCTCCATTCTTACCCATTTATTTTTGTTTTTTTTCCAAACAAGGAATCAATATTTCCAGAAAAAAAAGCAATGGTGGCGTTCGCCGTCATCATCTCCGTGATGATGGTTGTCACCGGATCGCTGAACACAATTTGTGCCAAATGGGCGGATAGCATCAAGGCGGACGGCGTGCCGTTCAATCATCCATTCCTTCAAGCCACATGTATGTTCTTCGGAGAGTTTCTTTGCCTTGTCGTCTTCTTTTTGTTTTTTGCCTACAAGCGATACGTGTGGAATCGAGCAAATGTTGAAGGTAAAATATAAAATTGATTTAAAATGTTTTAAATGTACTCCAGGCGAGAATGGAAGTATCACGGAGATCACCACCGATGAAAAACCAACTCTTCCACCATTCAATCCATTTCTCTTCTTCCCACCCGCACTTTGTGATATCCTCGGAACCTCCATCATGTACATTGGACTCAACCTGACCACCGCGTCAAGTTTCCAAATGCTCCGTGGAGCCGTCATCATTTTCACCGGATTGCTCTCCGTTGGAATGCTCAACGCCACCATCAAACCGTTCAAGTGGTTTGGAATGCTCTTCGTCATGCTCGGTCTCGTCATCGTCGGTGTCACAGACATTTACTACGATAGCAATCCACAGGACGACAAAAATGCGATTATTACTGGAAATTTGCTCATCGTCATGGCTCAGATCATTGTCGCGATTCAGATGGTTTACGAGCAAAAGTATCTGACCAAGTACGATGTGCCGGCTCTTTTCGCTGTTGGATTGGAAGGACTGTTTGGAATGGTGACTCTTTCTTTTCTGATGATTCCGTTCTACTATATCCACGTGCCAAAAACATTCTCGACGAATCCGGAGGGAAGATTGGAGGACGTGTTTTACGCGTGGCAAGAGATTAAAGAAGAGCCAACTATTGCTCTTGCTCTTTCTGGAACTGTCGTTTCGATCGCTTTCTTCAATTTTGCCGGAGTCTCTGTCACGAAAGAGTTGTCGGCCACCACGAGAATGGTCCTTGATTCGATCCGTACACTTGTCATCTGGATCGTCTCTATTCCATTGTTCGGAGAGGAATTCATTGCTATTCAGGTAAGTGGGGGCTATTTTCGAATTTCCCGAAATAGAACTGTTTCAAAAAAAAGAAGACAGCAAGTAAAAAAAGAAGACAGCAAGTAGATTCGTTTTTGACATTTTTCAACTTTTTTAAAACATTGTTTGAAATTTTTTGACATCTATGAATAGAAAAAAAAACAAATCCAAACAAAAAAAAACATTTTGTTTTTGTTTTTTTTTCTCCTATGAATAGGTCCATAAATTATTTACAAATCGGCTAAAATAGCGACAGATAAGCGGAAATATATGTTTTGTCCTTTTCAAAAACGAAAAATTTTGGTAAAAACATGCTGGCCGCCTGATCCCTAGGCCACGACTCCGTTTACTCCCCGGTATTTTATTGTTTTGCTCTAACCATCATAAAAAATCAGAAATTGTTTTTTAATTAAAAAATTTACTGATGGAAAATCCGTAAAATTTCAAATTTATATTTTTATTGTCGGCCCGCCAAAATGGTCAAATGCGCTTCGCTGAACTCAACACTATGCGATTTTCATTTTGGTCTCCAAATTTTTTCATTTCACTTATATACTCGGTATAAAAGGCTGATAACTCGCTCCAAACGAACAAAAAATTTCACATGCATTTGGAGTGAGGTTTAGAGAAATCAGAGCGAAACACCGGCCACGGCTCTCTCAATTTTCTGCACTCTCTCGTCGCCAACGTGGCCGCGTCCACCACTGTGCGAAGGGAGCGTGTTTGCAGCGCTCCGTACTGAGAATATTTCAACGTGAAATAAAATAATTTGAAAACCAAAATGAAATCCACGTAGTAATGAGTTCAGCGGAGCGCGTTTGACCAACGTGGCGGGCCGATAATAGAAAAAGCAAAGTAATTACTGGAATCAGCAACAAAAAAAACGGAGATCAAAGAAAATAAATCAAAATCAAGAATGGAGAGCGTGACAAAACCAGGGAAATTTTTGCAAGTCTGCGGCACGATTTTTCCTGAATTTTTAACAATTTCTCTACTAAACTCGTGTCGCAGACTTGCAAACTTTTCCCCGGTTTTGTCACACTCTCAAAAAGTGAATTATTAGATTTTAAATTATCCCCTTAAAAAGAAAACTGCGATTTTTTTTCTCCAGTACACGCTAAAAAAATTTTGGTCCAGAATATCGATTTTTTCTGAAAATTTTTAAAATCGATATTTGTGTCCAAAGTTTTTTGAGCGTGTACATGATAATTTTGTCCAATATTTCCCAAAATTTCAGGTCAATCGGAGCATTATCCGATTTTTCCCGCAATTTTTTTCCGTTTTTTTCTCTTTTTTTTCCAGCTTTCTGAATAGGTCCTAAATTCATCAATTTCCAAATTTCGTCTTCCGGAAAACGGTTTTCCTCTCTTTTTCCAGTTTCATGGATCCACCCCTGGGCATGCTCAGAACGGCTCTGGGAAATTTCGAAACTTTTTTGAATTTTTGCGGCATACTAGTGAATTCAAGTTCCGAAAAAATATAAATAACTTATAAAAACGAAAAATAATTACCGAATTCCCGCTTGTTTTGGTGTCAATTGGCTAAAAACCATACGCAAAAATGCAAAAAAGTTTCGAAACGTCCCAGAGCCCTCAGAACATTTGAAACCGAAAAATAGCCATTTAGAGTATTCTCCGAGTTTTTCCGAATTTTTTTCTAGATAACCCCATAATAAAAAAAAAAAACGAAAAACACATATTTTTTGTTATCGAACAGAAGAAAACGGCTTTAAAATTTTGAAGGATTTTACGAAATTCGTAAAAATATTTTACAGTACCTCAAAATACAGTAAAATCCCAGACCTGATCTTCAGTATTTTCGTTTATTATGTAACATGCATGCTACAATTATTCAGTAAAGTTCTGTTTCGGGGTAGCATTGGCTCCAATTTTAAATAACAAAAAACCTCTTATCTTCAGCTCTCTGGATTCGCAATGCTCATCATCGGAACGCTCATCTACAACGATGTGCTCATCGGTCCATGGTTCCGTCGCAACATTCTTCCAAATCTGAGCTCGCACGCGAACTGCGCTCGTTGCTGGCTGTGCATCTGCGGTGGTGACTCGGAGCTCATCGAGTATGAGCAGGACGATCAGGATCATCTTCTTGAGGCTTGATTTTTGTGTATATAAAGCTGAACACGTGGATTTCATGTTTTCATGGCCACGGAAAAACAACTGTCTTCTCTTCTTTTTCTTTCTTTTTTTTTGTTGCTTTTTCTTTTTAAACAACCCTTCCATCTGCTTATTTATTTTTTTTCTGTTCCATTCTCTGCTACGAGTCGATTTTTTATTTATTTTTCTCATTTTCAACACGTTGTTCATATTTTGAGAATACTCTGATTGTCTGTACTTTTTTCCTGTCGAAATGAAAAATGTGATAATACTGATAAGGACAAAACTCTTTGAGCCCAACGAGCTCACTTGGCTTCTCTCCAATATCTCAATGGCAACACACACTTTTGACTGAAAAACATTTCAGATGAGTGGCGGCGAGGCGTGCGTTCAGACGCTTCATCGGTTACGCCAAGCTGGCTCTTTTCGAACATTGGTGGAGCAAAAATACCGAGCAGGTATGGAATAAATTGGAATAGGATATACTCGTTTATGAAAAGCTGTCGGTCACGGGCAGGTCTCGCAGCGATAGGAGAAAAATACACTTTTTGACGTGTTATTGATCGATGTTGACAAGACCGCATAATTTTGCCAAAACATTAGGAAATATTTCGGCTCTGACACGTTTCGAAACTAGGACGAATAGAAACTGGGACGATTCGAAAGTTGTTCTACATTTTTTTAGTCTCGGCGTTGGCACACGACCTTTTTTTCAAAGCTGCTTATGGATTTTTCCTTAAAAAGCTAACGGCGTGCTAGACCCTACGTAAAGGAATTCGCGCCTTTTCGCATGTGTCTGTGTCTCGACAGTGGCGTTCTGTCAAGTCTAACAAAACGTGTGCAAAAATGGAGACACAGAGAAACGAGAATTGGCGAGAAGTCCCCAACACGCCGTGAAGCTTTTAAGAATGATTGTGTGCAAACGCCGCGACGAAAAAATACAGAAAGACTTTCGAAACGTCCGAGACATGGCGTGCTGCCCGGGACGTTATTGGCAACGCGCTCCGCTGAGTGTCTGCGTCTCTCCGACGAGAGTTTGCTACAAAAGCAACAATATCCTCGCACTCTGCCTGTCTGCGTCTCCTCTTCGTATCAGTTTAACAAAAAAAACGCTAAGCAGCTAAATGCGACCACGCTTAGGCGAGAGCTTATTTTTCGACGCCGTGTTCGCACTATTGACGAAATCCGGCCAAGGATAAAATAGTTATCAAATCTTTATCGGTAAATTCGGAGAATTTTTCGAAATTTACCGAAAGTTTACCTCTAAAAATGGCTCTGGGACGTTTCGAAAATTGCCATTTCGAAATTAGGACGTTTAGAAACTTTGTTGCATTTATGCGTAGCGTTTTCGTCAATTGACTCCAAAACACGCGCATTTGATTTTTATTTTTCGTTTTATTGTTTTTTTCAATCGACTTGCGACATGAGAACGCGTGACTCCGCCCATTTTTTCCGCGCGACCACGCAAACACAGTTCGATTCGAAGAGAAGCAGAGAAAACATGTATTTTTTCTTTCATTCTCGTGCTGCAACTTGATTGAAAACATGATAATCAGTTATTTTTATCTTTTGGGAAGTTAAATCCTCTAGTATGGGCAAATAATTTTGCACTACCATTTTTTGCACTACCAATAATTTTGCACTGCCGTTTTTTGCCATCTGATTTTGCACTACCCAAAAGTGGTTTTGCACTACCTATTTTTTGGTTCTGCACTACCTATTTTTTTCGTGGAGCATATACTTTCAGAAAAGGTTTTAATTTGTTTTGTTGCTTTTTTTCTCATTGTTTTGTAGTCTACGCTAGTGATATGCGTTTTCAATAATTAATAAGGCTGGTGAAGCCCAGCGACAACGCACGGGAGGCATGTGTGAAACCTCAAACAAGGGCGACCGTAGGGAGCTGGGTAGAAGCCTGCTTTGCGGTTTGGTGGCTGCTGATTTTTTTAAATTAAAAATCTATGGTTGAACCTAAATAGATAGGTATTTATTGCCAGAATTAGGTTATTAACAAACAGAAGGATCAAGACATGCTTCCGCCCAGCTCCCTCCGGTCGCATATTTG
This sequence comes from Caenorhabditis japonica, assembly GCA_963572235.1. NCBI lineage: Eukaryota > Metazoa > Nematoda > Chromadorea > Rhabditida > Rhabditidae > Caenorhabditis > Caenorhabditis japonica. The sequence goes on along the minus strand of OY754343.1, from coordinate 14,346,707 downwards.
AAATGTGTCACACATGCTCCCGGCGTGTTGCCGCTGAAATTTCCGAATAACACCTATACGGATCTGGTTGGCTCCGAAGCATGCATTTTGTTTGGTTTTATTGAAAAAAAAACCCGATATCAAAAAAATGCCCTGCAAAAATTAATTGGTAGTGCAAAACCAAAAAATAGGTAGTGCAAAACCACTTTTGGGTAGTGCAAAATCAGATGGTGAAAAACGGCAGTGCAAAATTGGGTAGTGCTGCAACACGGGTAGTGCAAAATTATTGGTAGTGCAAAAAACGGTAGTGCAAAATTATTTGCCCTAGTATGTCGCAAAAATGCACAAAAGTTTCGAAACCTCCCAGTTGCTAAGCGTGTTTTTCTTCTTGTTTCGAAACGTCCCAGAGCCAATTTTTCCATTAATCATTCATATGTAAAGTGTTGCCAGTCGCGAACATCCATAAATAACTAGAAACATCTATTTTTCTTTACGTCACCTCGACTATAACGACATTTTTCCTATCGCTGTGAGACCACAAGGCCGCGGACGAGGAACAGCACTTTGCCGACGATCAGCTTTTCATAAAGAAAAAAAAATAAAGCTGAAAATTGGAAAGTTGTAAATGAATATTGTCGGCCCGCCACAATGGTCAAACGCGCTCCGCTGAACTCAACGCTATGCGATTTTCATTTTGGTGTCCAAATTATTTCATTTCACGTATAAATTAAACGTGAATTGAAATAATTTGGAGACCAAAATGAAAATCGGATAGCGTTTAGTTCTGCGGAGCGCGTTTGACCATTTCACGGCGTGTTGGGGACTACGTTTCAGAAAACTTTTTTGAGATCAAATTGTCGAGGGCCAATTCTCGTGTCCCTGTGTCTCCATTTTTGCACACTTTTTGCTAGACTTGGCAGAACGCCACTGTCGAGACACAGGCACATGCGAAAAGGCGCGAATTCCTTTACGTAGGGTCTAGCACGCCGTGCATTTTGGCGGGCCGACAATATAAAAATATTCGATTCCCAGGTCCTTCGAAACGAATCGTTGTCGACTTTTCATCGCCAAACATTGCAAAACAGTTTCACGTAGGGAACCTGCGATCCACACTCATCGGACGATATGTTGATAAAGTCAGTTTTTTAAAGCTTTTTTGCCCGTCCCCCTCCCTCTCCCTCTCCCAAATCGGCCTGCTTCCAGGTAAATCGAACAATCGGGCATGAAGTGACATCGGTCAACTATCTCGGCGACTGGGGTACCCAATTCGCCATGATTGCAGCGTTTTGGCCGCAAATGCGACCGTCTGATCAGTACTGGAACTCGCTTTCCGAGATGGAAAAGGTGAAACAACTAACCGATTGTTATGTGGTCGCAAACAAGAATATGAAGATTGATGAGGAGTTTCGCGCGAAAGTCTACGAAACGTTTGTGGCGATGGAGAAATCGGTGATGAGTGGAGAATGGGAGAACGATGAGAATATGCAACTTTGGGAGCAAATTAAACAGATCTCGAGGAATCACTTGTTTAAATTTTACAATATTTTTAATATCCAGTTTGATCAATGGCTCTCTGAATCCGGTCAAGTACGAAGAGCCCACCAATGCGCCCAGGAACTCATCGACAAAGGTCTCACTGAAAATCTAGACGGCAGAACGATAATTCAACTTCGAGAAGGGGCAGAAACCGGTGAAAAGAAGAAGCTGGACGGTGCCAACTATGCGATCCTTCGAAAATCCGACCAATCTAGTCTGTACCTGACGCGTGAAATCGCCGCAATCATTGATCGAGATGCTAAATTTCAAGCAGATCGATATTTGTACGTCGTGGATCGAGCACAACGACAACACTTCCAAGCGCTGAAACTAATTTTGGAAAAGATGGGCAGATCAGAGTTAGCGGATAAAATTGAGCACGTGCAGTACGGAAGAGTAAGAGGATTGTCGACGAGAAATGGAAGAACGGAATCGGTCGGGGAGATTATTGGAAAGGGAAGGGAGCTCGCGTTGCAATTTATGAAATCTTCCAAAACCTTTTGTATGGATCCGCAGGTGGAGAAGGAGGTTGGTTTTTGCGTTTTTTTAAATGAAGTTTTCTTTATATTCAAAAAAGTAATGTGCAATTCATATATTTTTAATGTTGTATTTACTCTATTAAATAGAAGGACATTTTCTTCTTTTTTCAATTTGTTGAAGCAGTGTTGCATGAATTTTTATTGACCAAAAACATGATTCAACGTTTTTCTCTGATTTCTCACAAAAATATTTAATCATTTCAATTCACGCCCGTAAAAATCGTTTAAAAACCCGAAATTGTTTGAAAAAAAATTATTTCCCTTCTCGAACTGAAAACATGGATTTTTTATACGGCTATTTGAGGCGGGCAGAATCTTCAATGCGCCATGTTCACTTTTGAAAACTTGAAAAAACCAGGGAATAAACCCCGCCCCTTTGCAAGTCTGCAACTATATTTTTCTAAATTTTATTTAACGTCTTCTGCGGTGAAACGTGTTTTTTCATCTTTCTTCGGGTTACGGTATGTGACCCGTTTTTTAAAATTATTGTTTTTTCAATCGACTTGCGACATCTCAGGCATTTCATTTCTTTAATTATTAGAAAAATTAGAAAATATCAGAAAAAATGGGAATAATATTAGGAGACCCGAGTAAAATTAGAAAAAATTAGAAAATATCAGGAAATTTAGGAATCTTAAACAGATCTTGTAAGATTCGTATCGATTTCGCAATAAGCGCATATTATCAGGAAATTTACGGATCTGATCAGATCTTATTTTACTCCGATCGCAGCGCGTTGGGCTGCGTCGCGTGTCGCCAAACGAGAGTTTGTATGGCATTTTTCAGTATTCTGGCCTAAATTATTTTTCGTTTGTTTTAATTTAAATTTTTTATCAACTAAATAATTAATATTCCTTTATTATTGATTTTAAAAATGTGCCACTTCACAGTCCGCGATAACTTTAAATTCAGGCTTCGCCTCTTTGCTCAATTTTCAGGTGATTTCACTTTTACTTTATTTTGACCGTGGAAATTTTGCAACAAGGTTGAAATTTTAAGAAAGAAGCGGAGGCGAATTTTATAGACTTATTCACAAAAATATCCAAAAGAGGGAAAAATGGCAAACAATTGGAATAAAACTCTGTTCAAAATTTTTAACATTTTTCCCGTTCCAGGCTTATCGAAGCATTCTCCGGGTTTTCTCCCAATTGTTTGTAATTGTTTTCTTATTGTTGACATATCGCTGAATAGGCTCACGAAAGTTCACGCCGCTTGTGAGGTGAAGAAGTTTTAAAAACAATAAAATTTTTTCAGAAGTCATGTGCATCATATTTGTGTATTGAACCAATGGCCTATCGATAACTGTCGCAGGTTAGCGCTTCTTCATTTAATTGTGAAAATATTTGCATTTTTAGGCCTAAATGGTTATTTCGTGCCACGAGCGACATTCCGTTTCACTCGAAGATTTGTTGGCGAACTCGGTCAAAACTGTTGTTTGATTTGACGTGTGGATCTCTCGTCGAGGTCTCCTTGGAAGATTTTATGTAATGAATTGTTTTTTAATTCTGAATCATAAGCATTATTTTCAGCGCGACCGCGAGATGGAGACAAGCTGCCAAAGCGACAACAGAATGGAATGGAATGGCATACAAAATGGAATACGCGGAAAGATCGAAAACGACGTGTTCAATTTCTGCATAGAGTTCTCAATAATTTGTATTTTTGTATTCAATTTATATTTCATGATACTTTTCGTTAAATAAAACGTAATTGTATGGCAATTTATCTGCATTTTTACGTTGTTTCGAAAAATCAATAATTGTTGATACGACAAAATCTTGCCAGGAAAATTACGAATAAATTTAGAAAATTTACGGATCTTATCAGAAAATTCACGAATTATTTTAGGAAATTTACGGATATTATCAGAAATTTTAAGGGTAATATTAGGCGATGCGAATCTGATCAGATATTTTACGGATATTATCAGGTATTTTATGATTCTTATCAAGCCACAATATAATCTTGAATCGTTCGTTTAAAATCCCTAAATTTTCTAATAATTCAAGAAATGAAATGCCTGAGATGAGAACGCGTGACTCCGCCCTCTTTTTTTCGCGCGACCATGCAAACACAGTTCTTTTTTTTTCGGAGAGAAGCAGAGGAAACATGTCTTTTTATCTCTCGTTCTCATGCTGCAACTCGATTGAAAACACAATAATTCACTGTGACACCAAAATGACACTATTTTGAAGGGATATTGTTTTAACGAAACTATGATTTTTTTTCCTCGAAAACAATCTGTTGTGATTAGCCGTAAAGACTAATATTTATTAAGAAACCGAACGGCTAATCCAAATCTGTCTCATTAAAATCTCAAATATTTTTTGTATTGTGAAAACAAAAAAATAGCAACGCGGTGTTTGCGTACTTTTGAAATTCAAACGGCAATGAGAGAAATAGGATGGCAAATGAAGAGATTTGTTCCCATTTTCATTTGAATTTTAAAAGTACGCAAACACCGCGTTGCAATTTTTTTGTTTTCACAATATTACAACGTTTCAGATTGCCAATGTGCTATCGCTCTCCACAGTGGTGTTCAATGAACTGAAAAGGGCGAGAAACTCGGAATACGAGTTCTCTTTCCAAAACGCTTTTGCATTGAACCAAAACAATGCTCTTGCACTGCAGGTATAAACATAGCTTTTTTAAACCAATGCATATAAATATCACGGTACCCAAGGCCTTCCAAAATGGTCTCTACCCGGTGCATTTTTAAAACCCTAAGGGTCGGTCATTTTCTGACCAAAAGGCCTCGTTTTTGGTTTAAAATGATGTTGTCATTCTGAATAATCAGACAATGATTCGAATTTCTCAAAAAAGTAAATTTTTGAGTGAATAAATAATTTTATTATCCGACGAAGTTGGTGGCGCATTGGACGACGGGGGTGGCGTGTATATGTATATTCCGAAATTCAGATGAAACATAGCCGCCTCTCCTCTATTGAAGAAAAACACGCACATCTTCTGCCGCTTGTCGAGAAATGCGAAACGTTCCCAGATTTTCACGAGGATGACGTGAAACGATTGATTCGACTGCTCAATGATATTGAAGAAGCTGTTGAGTTGAGTGCGGAAAAGTTGGAACCGTGTCAGTTAACTGTGCAGTTGATACACGTGGCGTCTGTGGTTGGTAAAGTTCAGAAGCAATTGAGGGTGAAAGATCAGCCGGAAGAGGTTTGAATGAGAAACAAAGGTATTTTTAAATTTTTGAGTTTTTCTAGGTCGCTGTGCCTCGTCTTCTTCTCTTCTCAACAGTCCGCAATGTTCTCGCCGAAGGGCTTCGTTTTCTAGGAATCACTCCGACCCGATCAATGTAACTAACTGCTTGATCATCGTCTTTCTTTCTGTGATGAAATTGCCATCGCTCAATTTTAGAGTTCTTATTTGTTCTTTTTTTCTCATTTTGAACCAGTTTTTTTCTAGTCGAGATCTCATCGTGTTTTTATAAAATTTAATCAGTAAATACTTTTTACAACAAACAACAAAGCTACGGTTTTGTTACGAACAGCGGTGCTCATTCATTCTCCCCTGGCAGTCACAATTTATTGATTGACCTTACCTGCCATTCCCCTGGAGATCGATGAATATCCACCGTAACCAACGGTCAGTCCCACTGCCTCTTGCACCGTCTCAGCAGCTGTCTTTTTGCCAGTGGAACGTCTTACGTACTAATATTCACTCTAACATGACGTTCAACTCTATTATTCGCAAACTATTCCGGAAAAAGGAAACGGTATGTTACAGTATAATAATAAAAAATTTATGTTTCCATTTCCATAGAATCCAAACCCTAAAACTACAACATTTCCTCTTCTATCTCTACCAAGAGTTCCCCTTCTACTAATCTTGAAAGACATTGATCCCATAGATCTGTAAGTGCATGGCAATTCTGAGATAGTTCTAAATATATTGAAGTTTAGAGTAAGACTGGCCGCCTGTTCAAAAACCATGAAACAATTCATTATGGAGAACAAAATGGTGCCGTTTCGGGTGGAAATTCACTTTGGACCAGTGGAACAAATCAGTTTCATATTCCCGGAATATGTGACCGCTATATTAAACTTCACGTGTAGCAATTCGAATACTGTGGATTGGCTTAAACAACCGTTGATACGCCATCGCTATCGTCCAAGATACGGGAAAATGAAAATGTATTCGAAAGATGTTTGCCGAAAGAAAGCGAATGAAAAAATGATAAAATGGATTATATTTTTGACAAGAGTGTTCAACAGTGAGATTACTTTTGTCACTATGGACATGTTCTTGATGAAACGCGGACCAGTGGAGGTTATAAAATCATTTACGGATTGCAGTTTTCTTGAAAATAGTGAAGAAGTTTCTAAAATTGTGCAGATGACTGTTGAGCTTTCATCATCTTTAAATGTCTTAACTGATGATGTTAAGAGATTGCACGTTATGTGTTGCTCAAAATTGAAACCGGTGTTGGGAAGTATCCATTTCTACCGACCACAATGCTTTGAACATGAGAAATCGGAAGATAAAGATAAAATTTCGGCATATAAAGAGATTACGAGTTTCACTACGTAAGTTATTAATTTTCTTTTACTTCTGCAAAACATTTTTCGCCAGAAAATATTTCAACATTGACAAGGATAGGAGATCGATTCAACGACGCATCGCAGGTGGAACTGATATTTCAAGGGACAATTGTCCGTGTTTTATAGTGGGTGTTCATCAAGTCGATGACTACGTTTTTACCGCTATACCTACGCCGACAATTGGAGATTAATAATGTGGATGTGTGATTTTGCTGTTATAGTTGTTCTTGTTGTTTTTTTTTGGGAAAAATGTCGTGATATACATAAATTTTAACGTATTATTACTGGATATAATGAATGCAATAAGATTAAGAAGCCATATTCATAAGCGTGTACAATACGGTAAATGAAATGACTTTCCGGGCGGAAATTAAAAAATCCGTTATTCTTGAAAGCAATGACCGTTTTTTTTATTTCGAAACAGTAAACGTTCATGAATACAGCACGAGATTAAAAAATATATATGCATTACTGTATTTTTTGGACAATTATATCAGGAATCATAACTGGCCGAATAACAACGACCCTTGATAAGAACCGCCCAAATCACAACCGGACGAACACGAACCTCTTATTAGTGACACTTCTTATTCGCCCGGTTGTGATCCGGGTGCAGTTGTCATTCGGGGCGATTCTTATTCGGCTGGTTATAATTCGGGGCTGCACCTATATCAGTATGCGGAATTATACTTGACGAATGCACCATCAGCCTCGCTCTACGGTACTTTTCAATTTTCAACAGTGTAGTGCGCCTGTTTTGAAGCGAAAAATCAAATTTTACCTGCAATTCGTCGTGAATACGTCATTTTCCGTTGAAAATAAGTATAAAACTAGAATTCGAGTTAATCTTGCAAGTGCAACATGGTTTTACAGGAATTTTGCAGTAGAGCGAGGTTGATGATGTATTCGCCGACTATAAAATCATGTAAATTATTTTTGAAGTTTGATTAGCGTATTCTAAAATAACTGCCAACTGCGCTGGCAGGAATAGGATAGTGCAGATGTCGAAATCATCAGATTCCTGTCCAGTTTTCCCATTTTTCCGTCCATGTTTCCTATGGCCATTTCCGATTCTCTTTCCAGTCACAAAGAGATTGTGCAATTGGAGTGGCTCTTTCTCAGCCAACTTACTTCAATCTAGAAGACCCTGCTCTTGGAAGAAGATGACTGGGAAAGGAGAAAAAGACACGACACACACACCTCGTATTCCCTCTTTTCTTCGTCTTCTTCTTCTTCTTCTTCACCGCCTCCCAATTGTTTTATCCTCTTCGCTCGTGGGAGGGGAGCACACGTACATAACATCGTCTTTTCTTTCGACTGGTCTGCCCAGTATTCAACCTATTTTTTTTCCTTTCTAGACCGGAAATTCCAAACTTTTGTCTCAAGTGCACGGGCTTTTTTTCTCGGCCGGTTCTCAATATTTCGTGGGAAGAAAAGCGCGTAGACATGCGGATCAAGATGTTCGCCTAGACTATTCTATTAGCCGTAAGTGGTGGCGCCTGTTTTTTTAGGGAGGAATTGTTATTTTTTCAGTGTCGAAAAATCACAACAAGCCTACCGCGCTCGTTGTATGCAATTTTCAATAGAGATACATACATATTATCAATTCAACATTCTTGCCGGCTACAGTAATCAGTGGCGAAACTCCGCGCCACAAGTTTTTTAACCGAACGCAGAGCCGAAATGTGACCGAGTGTGTCGTCTGTTTAGGTCTGCGTCTAGTAAAAATATTGAACCGATAATAGATCTATAACATACCTGTGTGGCGTCTGAAAAATAAACTTGTTCCGGTAGCCACGCCTAAATCATCTGAGAGCTTCGATTGAAGTCTCTTACAAGGGAAATAATGTTTATTAGAATTCGTATTTGGGGCGTAGATCAAATTCATGGTGCACATGCGCCGAATTCATCGGCTAATAGCCGTTTTCGATGGCTAACTCCTACTCAGGAATTTTTTGGCGCGATATGGCGAGAATAGGCATCTAGTTGGCTAATAGCCACGGAAAATGGCTAATAGCCGCCAAAAAGGCTAATAGCGGGCGATAATGGCAACTAGCCGACGAATTTGGTTATTAGCCATTATGGCTATCAGCCGTCGAATATGGCTATTAGCCGTCGCCTATAGAATGTTTGCATGCAACAATTAAGGGAAACAATCTTTGCGCTTACTCAGCGATTTTGCGAATTTTTCCACTCACAATATGTCGAAAATGTAAAATAGAAAACATTTTAAAATGATAGCCGACGGAAACGGCTAATAGCCATTGAATATGGGGCGTGTGCCAAATACATATGGCACACGCCCCGAATCGGTGACTATTAGCCGTTTTCAATGGCTATTAGCCAAAAGTTTTCTGAGTACTTCCGAGCAATCTACCGACAAACATTTGCTGCGCTGAAACCAAGTCTGTGAGAAGTTCTTGCCGATGCCGAATAGGCCCCAACTACGCGAATGGTGAATTGTAATATTAAACGGTAGCAGAAAAAAAAATTCGATTCTGGAAAAGTATCCACTCAAGACATTTTTGACATGCTCTAATGTAAAGCTCATAATTTTTCATTTCTACCGTACTTTTTACGAATCTTTCGTATCACGGCTTAATGCCCCAGCGACGCAGCCTGCAAGCCCCTTTAGATAATCTTTTTTTAATATGTACCTGCTCTGCTAAAATACAACAAGGAATTACCCTTACCGTATTTCAGTTGCATCGCACTGAAAATGTTCAATTTTCGCTCTGACTTTCCTCTTCACATCCACATTATCAGCCCACGTTCCTCTCTCCCTTTCCTGGTAAAAATCCGAATATTCATGGGGATCTTTCTTTCACACTTTTCTTCCCACCAATCGTATAAAATATTCCACTTTTTCCACTCTTCCCGACACTTCCTCAACTGCTTAGTTGCGTCTAGAACACGACCAAATCGGGCTAATTTTTTCGATGAAAAATTGGCCAAATCTTGGCGCAACAAGGGTTGAAAAATTGTTTGCATGAATTGAAAATTGTTTCAATTTTTTGATTTTTGATGTGTGTGTGTCTCATTCAAATACTAACAAAGTATAAACTTCTTGTCCCATAAAAAGTGACCCATTTGTTTATACTTTAAATGCACCTCGTGATGTTAAAGACACCCCAGAGGCGGCGAGCGGAAGCAAAAAGAGGACATTGTTTTTCTTGGCGGTTTCGGGAAGATTTCGTCGCGTTTTATTAGGTAGTCACTCTTTTATCTTCCTTTTTCTTCTTTTTTTTCTCACGGATGAATCAATTCTTTTTTCCGGTGTGCTCTTTCGGTGCTCTCACTCGATCTTTTCCTCTTTCTATTTTCGTGTGTTTTAAACTTTTCGTTTATTAGTAGAGGCTTGGTTAGAAAATTTAGGCTATTTTCTTGATCTACAACCACATTTCAAATCCAGCACATCGTGTGCCTCTAAAACGGAACCATAAGCGTTGTGTACGTGTCAAACACGCCCTGATTGCTTCCCCTAATGGTTGGTTCCAAACACACGCCGCGGTGCTGGCATATAATTCGGAGGGTACAATGATTTGAGGGTAAACAATTCATGATTTGGGGAAAATGAATTCAAGGGTACCTCACTTTTGGGAGTACAAACCAATTGATTCAGAGGTACAAAAACCTGAATTTATTACCGCCAAATCATCCATTTTGTACTCCCGAATCATTGTATCCTCCGCATTATATGCCCGCGGTGCCAACTTTTGGCGCAATCTATGGGCCATAATGGCGAATAGCCATATCCGACCGCTATTAGCGGTTTTTAATGGATTTTATTATCAATTCAATATTCTTACCGGCTACAGTAAGCAGTGGCGCGAAACATCGAGGTTCCGCCCCATCAGGCCTTCTCAACTGAATTCAACTGAGTTCAACTGAACGTAGATCAAAAAATTTGAGCGGGTGTGTCGTTCGTTATGTCTGCGTCTATTATAAAACTTTCGCGGGCTCATATGGTAGCCGGCAAGAATATTGAATTGATAATAACTGCCTAAATATATCCGTCATACACGAGCCATAGATTACCTGAAAAGAATTGTTTCAACTTGACCCACGATTTCTGGTGGGCTCGGACTTTATTAATATTAAATGTGTAGCGGTTCAAAAACCGTGAACTCGCAGTTTTCCAAGAATATAACTCCCTGCAAAGGTCTTTCCCTGAAAACCGCTTCCCCAAATTTTCAAACAGGTAAAGAACTTTTCTCCTAACCTCAAACTTTCCACAAGTTTGTAATCCGATACTCCGTATTCCATGGAAAAGATCTCAGGTAAAAGAGCCGTCCTCCACACATTCTTGTACTCAAAATAGAAGAAAATCAGACAGTTGGAAAATAAAAGTGACGTGGCATTTTCATTTCATTTCACATCTTCCACCCGCGCCATCAATCTTGCGTTCCTTTTCTTTTCTTTTCTTCCGCTATCACATTTCATTTTACATTTTAGATTTTATTTTATTTTATTTTATTTACAATTGATGTCAAAAAAGATGGAGGGAGAATGTAATTGAGGGCGGACATGAGCAATGGGAGGAGCAACAAGGAGAGGCTATTCCGATTTTTAGATATACATAGATCAAATCTTTGCGGCTTAAGGTTAAAATTTGGTGTCTGATCAGAGATTTCGTGTTCTATTAGATTTTTGAATTTATTTTACTTTTTTTTCAGTACAGCTCAGAGGTCGAACCTCACAAGTATCACAGATCCATTTCAGATTATTATACAGTTCTACTCCGCAGTAGAATCACAAAATACGACATCCCACGCTTCCAAAATTTTTGGTCCTTGGTGATAATTCTTTCTGTTTCATCCGAATCCCAATATTATCATTGTCCTGTGCTATTTTCAAAACCCTAAACATCGGTCATTTTCCGACAAAAAGTATTCTCGTTTTTGGATCAAAACGAAGTTTTCAACGTGAATAATCTGAAAATAAAACGTTGTGCCCAATTAGTCGACTTGAATATGGAAAAAATATGTCTTTTTCGTTGAACGCGCTCCACTGCGAAATTGCTGGCGCATTGGATGACTGTGGTGGCGTGGCAGAATAAGAACAAAAAACAGTAAACAAAAACCTTGTTTCTTTAAAATCACTTCATCCGAACTTTGTCTTTAAAAGTACAGTGCATTATTTGCATATTGTTAAATTTTATTAGTTCAATAAATGTTTAGGTATTTTGGCGGTTCTTGAAAATTCTCCAATATTTTATTGATGCACCCACCAATTTTTTCGCGGCTTACAGTAAACAGTGACAAGGTATAAACATAAAAAATACTGTTTTTCCGAGGCAAAAAGTCTGTTGTGCCAACCTATCGGAACCTTTAGCCGACTTCATCAGTTTGAAACTGTCAAATTTAATTGAACTTAGCCTACAATCCTACGGACATGAGCGGGTAGTCAGCAAACGCGCCGGGCTCAAAATTATTGTAAAGCAGGGTTTGTTGTTATATTAATAAATAAATACTTTTGCGCCTCTTTTGTAAATAAGAATTTTAAGTTGTCCGACTCGGCGCGTTTGCTGACTCCTAGTTAATGCCCTGTATAATGTATACACAGAAAATAGGAAAGAGAAAAAATTATCGTAAAAGAAAATGGAACAAGCTAATTTCGCAATAAAAAACAAAGGTTTTATTTTCGTGAATAAACAAGTGACTTACGTATTACGCATATTCCAATGATTTATTACCACGACGTGTCTTGAAATATTAGCCTACCTTGCTTTATTCCTTGTTTTTTCTTCATGTTATACCCATTTGCTCATTTTTTGTTGCTCCTCCTTCTCCAATAAACCTCACACTAGTCGAGCTTTAATTGATTTTTCATTCTTTTCTTTTCTTTTCTTCTCGCCTCTGCTGGCTCTTTTTTATTTTCCGGCAAAAAGATGAAGAGATAAATTGATAGCAAAAGTGTCGACTAATTGTGCATCGTCGCCCCAACACGCGATGATCATTTTCTCACCCTTTTCTCACTTTTTTTCTGTTCGTTTATGTGCTATTATGAAATCTTTTTTTTTTGGAAGTCTATCTTTTTGGCACTTCCTAACCCAATCAGTGGTGTGTCAGCCTCATTTCTCGTCTCTTTTTCAGAACATTCCTCTCTTCCAGCCGCCGTCAACACCGCTTCTTCCATCGTTTATGGAAGATACCGCATCGCTGACTTCCGATTGGGATAGCGTGTGCGGTGAGAATTCCACGAATCATGTCATGGTTAGTTTTATATGGCGAAATTTACGTTGATCGTGATAGGGTGTTCAAGTTTTCTTCAAATTACAGTGTAAAACGTGTTCGGGACTACGATTCTGAAAATATTTTGAAAAAATACTTCTCGCCCTCGCGTCTCTGCGTCTCCATTTTTTCACGCGTTCAGCAAAACTTGGCAGAACGCCGCTGTGGAGACGCAGAGAATGCGACAGGGCACGTTTGCCTTCAAGTAGGATCAGTGTAGCTATAATAGGTCTGTAAAGACTTTCCTGAAATCGCTGTTTTCTAAACAGGCAGTACTAATAAATACAAAAATATTTGAATCAGAATAAAAAACATCAAAAAGTAAGACAACTCGAAAAATTGTTTTTGGATTCAAAAAAATTTTCAAAAAAAAATCACTTTTTTTTTTACTGATTATCAAACATTTAAAAACTCATGTTTCGTTCAGTTTAAAAGAAAAATTCCGGCCAAATTACGATTGTTATGTTTTTGAAATAAATGCAGTCCAGTAGTTTCACTGGATGCAACTGCGCTCCACTGAAACAAAACATATAAATCCTAGAACTTAATATTTCCCAAAAAGTCAAATAATTATTTTTTTAAATCACTGAAATGTTTTTTAAAGTTTGAAAAAATTTGAAATATTAAGGCCATTCTTGACATTTTCTCGAATTTTTAGAATAAACTTTTGGGAAACGTAGGAAAATAAAAAATGAGTGTTTAACTTTAAAACCCTTAACCCTATGCCGTTTTTTTACTATGAAAAATACCCTTCCGGTCGAGACCCAGGGTGAAAATAATACAATTTAATCTCTTTTGTCTTTTCAAAAGTCATGATTTTCAAAAGGAAATTAAACAATTTTTGCCAATTTTTAAAAGCGTTTTAAATCATTCCAAGTTCAAGTTTGATGCAAGAAAACTGTAATTTTCTCGGTTAACGACCTCTAGATACGGTACTCTTTTTTTTACGTTTTCCCGCAATTTTTCACAAGGTTAAAAACCCAAAAAATTGATAATTTCTTTCCTGCATTGAATGGTCCCATAAAAATTACATTTTGATACCAAAATTTAGAAAAAAACCTAGACGAAGTATTTACAGTTTTTAAAGGAAAGGCACCACAAAAATGAGACTTTGCTTTATTTATTCCTATAGCAAATTTCTTTTTCAGATCTTCAACGGAACAGTGCCACCAATCGAGATAACCCGTTCAAACTCTCCGATTCCGTCTCACGCGCACTTCAATCTGCACTCGCCGAGTTAGTTCTTATTTCGGGGATTTCTTTTGTTTTTTGGTGCATTTGAAGAAGCAGAAAAGAAATAGGATACACTTCTTTTTTCCCTTCCGGCCTGACCGGGCGGCTCCTCCATTAGAAGAGATGCACTTGTGCTATTTTTCCACAAGAGCCAAAAAAGTATGTATTTATGTTAAACTGAAAGTTCGTTTGGGGCGTGACAAGGAAATCAAGGGGCCGGTGGGAGGGTGGGCACCACACGTCTTGGTTATAAATAATGACTCTCTCTTGACATCTTTCTCTCTGCGACGTCGAGGAGCTCAAACAGCCAACATGACATTTCTCTCGATTCTTTTATTTTATTCCATTTGACTTGTACATTACGTGTGTACCTTTTTGTCTCCTCTCTGCCTACTCTTCTGCTTTGTCCTCTTCATTTTTTCCGTCCGCCCCAACATCCTCTATTGATCCGTTGGCTCCGGGAACCACAAGATTGATGCCCAGAAGGCACATCGTCCCACGGGATGAGCTGGAGAAGAAGACGTGTGTGCGCGTGTTGTCTGAACCTTGTCTTTTTCCTTTTCTCTTCAGACCAACGGTATTATTGAGGGCTCTCACACCCACTCATTCGCCCAACTTGTCTTTTTATTGCAAAATTTTCAGTAAAAAAATTGTTTTTTTTTTCTAGAATTTGCAACAAAAAAATGTCAAAAATGTATAATGGGGTTATTCATGAGAAAAAAAACTGTTTGTTTTTGTTTTTTTTTTCCAATTCATGCGATGTCGAGAATTGTAAAAAAAATACAGGTAGAGAAATGGGGGTCCCCCTGATATAACATTGATATTGAAGAGACGCAGAAGGCGAGGAGTTCAAAGAAAGGGGGCAGTCTCTGTGCCTCTTCATTATCAATGCTATATCCCCGTTTCTCTACCTGTATTTTTTTACAATTCTCGACATCGCGTGAATTGAAAAAAAAAAACAAAAACAAACCGTTTTTTTTCTCATGAATAACCCCATAAAATGTTCTAAAAATTGAGAACAAATTTTACCGAATTTTTCGATTTTTCATTGTAATTTGTTGTAACTTGAATGATAACGATGTCCCCGTAGACGTTCAATGAAAACTCACGAGAAACCATAGAAAGTTCGCAGACCGTCAGCAGTTTGTGCAAAAAGTTTTGTGCAAAGTTTCTGAATAGTATCCGCACACTTTTAGGCTTAACTTGTATCATTTTAGTGCTGGTAGACTAAGAATGAGGAATTTTTAAATTTTTTTTCTAGAAATTGCAAAAAAAGCATGCCGAAATACGCCAAAAATATAGATTTTTTTTGAAAATTGAGAAAAAAATTTTAACCGAATTTTTCTATATTTTAAATGTTCACTTTAATATTTTTTGTTTCAAAACTTTGTATTAACTGTTAGCCTAATTTTTTTTACAGAAAACTCTGTTAACAGTCTCTCAACAGTCAGCCCAAAGTTCACAGAATTTTTCTCAAGGTTCCTAAACGCTGCCGCACACTTTTCGGCGTATTCGTCTGTATGCTATTGTTAGAATGGTAGTGGACAATTTAACTTAATATAAACCGTTTGCAGACTAATTTTGCCCCTGTTCTTGACCCAGAAAAAGTTGAAGAAAAGTAAAATTTGGATAAAAAATTGTTGCGAAATTTCAAAGTTGTTTCAAAAATGTTTTTTAAAACATTTTTACCATTTTCCATATTTTAAAGTAATTTTCTTTGAACATTTTTTCTTGATTTTTGTTTTCTGACTTGAAATAGCCGTGTTTTGCATCAACTTTCGATTGAAAAGCTGAAAAAGTTTTTTGTGCTATTTTGCCCATAAAAATTGTGTTTTTTCTGAATTCCAAAATTTTCAAACACTTTCTGGCGTCGTTTTGAGTCGCAATATTCAATCAATAACTGTATGTTGTCTGTCAATCAATAACTGTCTCTGCGTGTCCTCGGCTCCTGTGGTTTTTTCTTTTATCGCTGCGAGACCACAGGGGCATGAACTGTGAGTCCGCAAACGCGCCGGACGTTATTTTTTTGAGTTTAGCCGTTTTCGTCTGAAAATGTGAAAGTATTCATATTAAAAAATTTTTAAATAAACAGAGGGGGATTTTATTCGAATTTTATCAAAAAATTTGAGAAAAAAAAACAAAAAAATTTGAAGCTTTGATCTTGCCGTTGTACGAGATCACATGCCGAGTAAAATTGCATGGCAAACTGGCAGCTTTCCATGGACAAGTGTTACAAATAGCCTACAAACTTACAATAAGACTTTGTGAAAAACAAAATTTGTTTGTTTGCGGAAAATTGCTTTCAAAAAATTGCTTTTTAAGCTAATCGACATGAACTATTGCCTCAATTTTAACTTAACTGCTTCATATTTCTAAAAATGCTTATGCCATTCACCCTGCAACCAACTTAATGTTTCAACAAAAACATGACCCGCTCTGATTTTTCTTTCCTCTAAAATCCCCCTGGCACTCTTAGGCCCCCTATCAATCTCCATAACCGACTAGTCTTAAACTTTGAGCAATGTGCTTTCTTCTTTCATTCCCCTTCTCCCCCCATTTTTTTCCGTTGGCCCAAAAAAAAAAGCGAAGGAAAAAGATGAAAAATTATTGGATTTATCACATCACATCCGCTTTTTGGTCCTAGTTGTGGAAGCTTGTTTTCTTGTTTTCTTGCCCACCCGACCCGACCCGCCACAAAAAAAATAGTGGCGGGAATATTGAAAAAAAAGGTTGAAGTGGTAGGACAGAGTGAGGCCGCCGGTTTTTTTTCTTTGCTTCATAAAAATGAAGCTCCAACGCTTCATTGTACCCACCTGTTCTTCATGGAACGGGGGTTTCATGCATCTTTTTTTAGGAGGATCTATCCCTTATAACTTTTATGAGCTATTGGGTATTACAGACATGTATATTCTCAGTACGGAACGCTGTAAATCCGCTCTTTTCGCAGTGGACGAGGCGGCCACGTTGGCGCGACCGATGTTTCGCTCATGGTCACCTCACTCCAAGTGCATGCACTGTTTACTGTGCGATTAGAGCGCATTTGCAGAGCTTTATACCGAGTATGTATACCCAGATTAACAAGAGGGACCACCGCTGATTTGTCTGCTCGGATCGGATCCGCTCGGCTCGCCAGTCCACTTTTTTTTTCAAATCTTTTTCCCTCTTCCCCTCTCTTCCTCTCATTCTCTCTCTCTCCCTCCCTCTCCCTCGATCTTAACGCTGACGAATCATCCATTATACGTTTTTTTTGTTGCCCCTACTGATTTTTGTTCGGTTGTCTCATTATTATATTACTATTACTCGTTCCATCATCTCACTCACTAGCCACCGGTCCACAGAATGACGGAGAGCTCTCCCGAGCCGCTCGACGACCTGTACGATGAGCGGCACACACGTCGTCCTGTAGTTCGATGGCAGAGCATGAAAGAGGATGGGAAGGACACGAATGGTCTACGACGGACGGAGACGTTGCCCGAGATGCGGCCAGGTCGACGGGGTGGTCGGAGACGTTTGCGGCCCAGGAATAATAATGGTACTTGATTACAGGGGCTTGTTTTTACAGTACCCCTTTTTAAAAAACGGCCCAGACTTTGAAATGCTTTTTTACCATCAGCGCCGACCAGGGCGTGCTAGATCACTATTGGCTACTAGCCATTTTATTCAGGTCATCCCGATAAGGGCGCCGAAACTCGCCGATCATGAGTTTTAGGCCCTACGTAAAGTCAGACACGCCCTATCGCATTCTGTGCGTCTCCACAGTGGCGTACTGCCAAATTTAGCTACATTCGTGAGGCAGAGACAGAGACGCCGACGTAGTCCCAAACAGGCCAAGGTGCGGTTGCGTCGCGTGAGAACACTGTCTCTCGTCTGCGTCTCCTCACGTCGTTTAGGCTTGTCCCTCTTTTTTTTCCGCGTGTTCGACGGAGCTCTTTTTCGCGCAAGCTTTTTCATTTCTAAACTCCCCCAATCAATCCGTCAATCAATCAATACAAGCAAGTCGCGTCAAAACACTTGTTTTCCCCTCTCTCTCTCTCTCTCTCTCTCTCTCTCCCTCCCAATAACTCGGCTTCACCACACAGCTGTGTCAGGTACATTGAGCACCGTTGGGAAGAAGAAAAAGAAGAGGAAGAAGGAGAAGAAGAAAGAGACGGGTCCTCCTTCAAAATATTTGCTTGTCATACAGCGTGTAGCTTAGCAGGCTGACTGGCTGACTGAGTGCCACGTCATGTTTTGACCCGCACACCTCAAATTCCTGTGGAGTGAGTTGAGAGAGAAAGAAAGAAACCTGATAGGAGGGGAAGAAGTGGGATGTTTTGAAATCCGAGCAGCGCTCTGATTTTCTGATTTTGAACACGAAAATAATAAGGCGAGGGGCGCGAATTTTGTCGAAAAGGGAGAATGGCAAGGTTGGCATTTTCTGATTTAGAATTTTGTATTTTCATGTAACTCGCCTCAGCAAGGGTCAATCATCCTTTAAAATAGCCGATTTCCCCCGAGAAATGTCAGAATGACATTTGACACAGCTGAATAAGTGTGACCGTAACACGTATCATTGCTCACTCTCTCATGGAATGGGTTACGGTCGCACTCATTCAAACTGTGTCGTGTCAAAATTAGTTTTTGAATGCGCTCTTTTTAGAAGATGATGGACATCCCTTGTTGAGACGAGAATAAAAACAAATCTTATTACCGTATTTATTCTATTAGAAGAATACATCTAATTGAAGGGCACCTCCAATAGATGAACACAGACTTTTTATCGGCTTGAAATTAATATTTTCTCCAGTTTTTTTTTTTGCGTTTTTGAAACTATATCTGATTTTTTTAGCACCTTTAATCAAAAAATCATGGAAGATATATTTTTTTTAATGTTATTTTGGGTTTTCGAAAGGAAAAAATAGGCCGACCAGCCTTGAAAAATAAAAGGGCAGCATGCCCTTCTAATATAGTAAATACGGCAAATAGGGAAGTAAAATTGTTTGGACTGTATCCAAAATGTTCCGAAGAAATTCATTTTTTTTTTTGGAAAAATCGAAAGAATCATGGCGTGCTGCACAGAAATGTTATTTGCAATGCGCTCCGCTGACAGAGTACGGCTGCTTGTCTGCGTCTCCTTTTCGTGTCCGTTTAGCGAAGACGAGTGACTATTCGTCTAAATTTAGCCTACGGTAGAAAAATGCAACCACGCTTACATTCGGTCAAAATGCTGTTGTGGGAAAAATGCCCGCACAGTTTAAATTTTAGTTTCCAACGTTCCGTCCAACACACCGTGCATAATCGGTTATCTAACAGAAAAACAAAACAGAAAAGTTTCTGTATCATGACATTTTCTAGGCCAAGACCGCAAATTCTTCATGTAAAACAAATGTATCAGTGCCAATTTTTGCTGTGAATGTTGTTTAAGACAATAATTAAGACTATGAAAACTAGGGCCCTATAGGGGATTCTTGTTTATGAGGGAACGTTTATTTTTAGAACATGACGTTCGATCGAAAAACTTTATTTTCTGCAAAATTTAGCATCAGAAACCTGTGTTTTAAGTGTAAAATTTGCTGTCGAGAAATGGTCGAGAAAACGTCATGTTGCAAAAGTTCTTCCACTGTATTTTATGTCGAAAAAATGGGTAACTTTCACATGGGCGCGCAAAAATTCATGGAGTCGTAGGAAAAAAAGAACTGGGTTTAAAAACATCGGAAATTCCCAATTCCAGGTTTAAACAAATCATCCTAAAGCTCCAAGCCTTTAACACATTCTCATTCCAGACGAGGATGGCGACTCGCATGGCTCCCTGCAACACAGTTTCCTCCGCGTACCCGTCGGATTGTCAGGACGATCGTCCCCGTCGGTCGCCTCGATGGGTTCCGAACCAGAGTCGTGCATCGACGACACCCGCTATATGACGGATGATGACGATGTTATCGGTTAGTTTATTTTGGATTGCTTTCGTACAGACATCTGGGCTCTAAAAACCGGACTGGACTGTTGGTATTTGGTTCAACTTAACCTGTGCTTGGTGGGAGCTTCATAAAGTGTTAAGGGGATAAGGAATCTGCTACAGTAAACCGATATATGGCAGATCTACCACAAAAAGGGGTTCTTTTGCACCCATCTTGCACCCACCCCTTCCTCCAAAAGGCAACAAAATTGCGGTCATGAACCGAAAGAATTCACCAAATCCAATTGTTTTTGTTGCGTTTCTTCTCGGTTTTTATTTTTTTTTTGTTCTTCCGCCTCTTCCCTTCCCCCCCCCCCCGCTCCCCACCCTGACCAATCATTTATCTAATTATGCTAATCATATTCAAATTTATGTAATGTCCAAGATCTTCCTTCGTTTTCCCGCCCAAGCTCACGCCTTTTTCCTCCCTCCCAATAAATCCGAGCAAGTGAAAATGTGTGTTTTTATACGAGAAAAGGAGCGAGCGCACGCGCGCGCACAGCCAATTAACTTTTTTTGCTCCGCTCCCCCCTTTACAAGGGGCCACACAAAAACACTGACGACACTTTGCGGATGGATGGACGCCTGTCCATCCGTCCATCCATCTATCTATCCAGTCAAGAGCTTTTTATTCATTCTGCAAGTTTTTTTGGGATGTCAATTGCAGACTAGACCTGTCTGGAACGTCCAAAAATCGTGTTCTTATCACGTAGCCTTGTTCTTTTGTGGTTTTTTTGCTTTATTTCCCCGACAGATCTGCCGAATCCCGTGCCCGAAATTTCCTAAGTGACCAGTTGATAAAAGCTTCTATTCCACGAATAAATTTTGCACGACTGGGCACAGTTGAAATGAGTGTTACCGTAATCCATTCCATAGTTTAAACTAGAGACACAGACAGGGAGAGAGAGAGAGAGAGATTGAGAAAAAAAATGCAAAACATCGAAAAAAATAGGTGGAAACTCAGAGAACTCTTTGATTTTTCTACGGGGAATAACGCCAAAAATGCGCAGAAATTTTGGGCCAAAATATCGATTTTAAGAAAAATTGATTATTTGCCATGAAAATTTTTATAATCGATTTTTTGGCCCAAATTTTTCTGAGCTTTCCTGAGACTATTTTTGACAGTTTTCTCTGAAATTTCAGCCCAATCGATTTTTTTCTTTTTTTTTTAATAACCCCATTACGGTAACACTGATTTCAGCTGTGTCGGGTCGTGTTGGATTTACTCGTGTAAGATTCCACAGCTGCAACAAGAGTAATAATATTTTTTATGCACATTGAATGAACGCAGGTGCTCCTCGACCCACGTGTTCGCTTGCACGGCATTTAACTTTACGACCAAAAAACCGAAAAAAAAGTCCTAAAGTTAAATCCCAGGTACGCAGAAACATGTAGACACTGACAAACTGAGGAACGAGCCCCGCCCCTTTGCAAGTGTGCGGCACTACTTTATAGCAAGGCACATTTTTTTTTGAATGCTCTGGGCCTTCTGTGTTTAGATTTAGATTTCTGAAATGGAAATGGCGTCATCCGTAAAAAAAAACTCAAACGCTGGATTTATTTGAGTCAGACTGCCTGAGAAAAATGTATTTATTTACCCAGTCTGTTCTTTCAAAAAAATTTTCACTTTTCACCGCCCAACCGGCCGGACCGGACCACAAAAATAAGCTTCACCCATATATTTTCCTCATATTTCTTCTTTCTTTTCAATTCTTGATGAACTTTTCGATGTTGAAAGGAGAGGGGCGCGCGCGTAGCGCGAGCTCTTCGCCGCCACCACAACACACTAATAACCTGTTGGTTGGAGAAATGTGTGGGACCACAGCCACGTGCCTTGAGGCGATAAAAACGCAGAATAAGTTTTGCACAGTTCCTTATTTGCCCTTCCTGCTCTGCTCCACTCTATTTTGCTCGATTTGCTCCTTCCTTTTTTCTAACACTGGCGGTAATCCAATAGTGCCGCCCCCACCGAAATGTTGTTTTCTATTCGTTTCAATGATCCAATATCTTTTTTTTTGGGTTTTTGGTCCCTTCTGGCTGATCAATTTTTGAATTCGATAAAATAAGGATCTGCAGTGGTTCCAGAATGGGTTGGGTGCCTTTCCTGTCAATGTTTGGGTAAAAAATGGTCAAAAATTTATTTTCATGGAATTATTGAAGTAAACAAATTTGAAGAATTTCGGAAATTTCCTTGCTTTTCTAGGCCATAAAATGCGTTGTTTGTTTCTTTTTTCTCTAAATGTTTCTTCTAAAAATTTTCGTATTTATGTACTTGATTTTATACTCGGTACAAAGCTCTGCAAACTCGCTCAAATAGAACAATAAATTTTGCTGGAGTGAGATAAAGAGAAATCAGAGCGAAAAATCGGCCACGCTCTCTCAATGTTTGCACTCTCTCGTCGCCAACGTGGCCGCGTCCTCCAGTAGGCGAAAGGAGCGTGTTTGCAGCGCTCCGTACTAATAGTAAGAATACTGAAAATTGGATACGCTTTGTATAATTAAATAAATTATTAAAAATAAATATAACAACAAAAATCAATAATCCCACGCCCGCCTTAAGTGGGTGGTGCCATCCAATCCTGGTCGCTGCTTCTATTTACATTGAAATTTTATTAATTTAACGTGGCTCAAAACCCCACTTTTGCAATTTCTCGAACCCGAACTATTGACCTTTGCTTCATCTTTCCGATTTCTGCATGACTGCACATTTTTTTAACCTGAGGCACTCTTGCCATTTTTTTTGCCCGGCTGGTCCCAATCCCAATCCCAATTTTGACTAAACGGTTATAAATATTTGATTTTCTCCTCCTTCCTTTTCATAACTTTTCCCTCAACAAAAGTTTCCGAAATGTTTTGTTTTTTTTGTTCGCCTTTTTCCGTGTCCATCCACCACCACCATACTTGCCTCTAAATCCTTTCGGTTTTTCCTCTTTCCTTCCATTTTTCTTTCGACCTTTTTCTTGCTCCATTGTACACAAGCCACCGTGAGAAGAAGGGGAAAAGGAGGGGAAAAGAGGAGCACACGCGCCGAGCACAGGAAAGACGCGAAAAGGAAGGCGGGGCAGGAGGGCGACGAACAAATGCAAATTTTCTGTCTCTTCCCGACAGATAGGAGAAGAAGAAAAAGAAGAAGACGTCGTTGACAACACCAGGCCTAAACGATCACGTTGTTTGAGCAAAAACTCGTGTTACTTTTTATTTTTATTTTTGATGGTCCTTCATGAATTTCAGCTTCCAACTTCTTGGTTTACCATGTTTTCTTCTCAGCTCTCAGCTCTTTTCAGCTCTAGGCTTATTTTTGACGAAATTTCAATCATGATGAGTTTTCTTAAGATTTTTCTGCCATTTCAGCCTTTACTCTACCCTAATAATTATTGTCGGCGCGCAGAAATTGTACACGCGCGCCGCCGAGGTCTGCGTGTCTGCGTGTCTTTATTTTCTCAATCTCTCGTTTCTCTAACTTTTCTTGTTTAATTTTTCAAACGCTAAATATTTCGCTCCAAATCGGTGGAGCACATAGGCAATTTTTTCGTCTCGATAATAGTTTTTGAGCGATTTTTTGTTAAGCCGAAATGTTCGATTTTTTTTTATGTTTTCCTGTTTCAAGTTGGCTTTGGTTTCTTTTTTCTAACAACTGTGAATACCCAGGCAACCAATTTCTTATAAAAATTCACATTCTGTCAAATTTTGCGTAATTTTTTGAGTTTTCCGTCAAGGGTTTTTCTGTTCTACCATGTTGCGAGTTAACAAAAAATGTTCAGGATTTTTTGTTGAAAACGGTTCAAATTGTTTCCATTTATATATATTTTTCGCAATAGAGAATACTTGCAACATGCTCTAGTTTTCAGTTTTCTACCAGAAATTAGCGCACAACAGATGCATTCTCATTCCTCGCCTAACGGGTTCGTGCGGAAAAGAAAAAAGAAAAAAGAGGAAAAGAAAAAGAAAACGAAGAAGAAGACGAAATTAATTTTCGCGCCCTTTTTTTATATCTCAAAAGATAGATACAACAACGCCGCGCGGGTAATAAAATTCGCGAGAAAAAATAAATACCAAATTGGAAAAATTTGAGAAAATTGTTGTGACATGACGCCTATTTTTTCACTCGAATCGAGCAAGAATCATTATGGTTTAATGGCGGGGAATTAATTGCTAATTTCAGGGTTTAAACGTGAAATCATATTCACAGAAGCTTGAGAGAGGGAGTCCGCCAACGTGCCCTGTCGCACAACTGACTCTCAAATCATGCCCTGAAAACTGGAATTGACCATTTTATGGAAAAAAAATGCAGCTAAACTTTGATCAACTGCCTTTTTATTGTTGTTTGGTTGCCAAAAAAAAAAAACTTAATTCACTAATTTGTGGCTAATTAGCGATGTGAGAGCGCAAAAAACAGAGCTCTAAATTGAACGTAGAATAGTTTATTGTTCTTGCTATAAATTATGATGAAATCTGATTTGATGCTTCTTTTTCAAAGCGATTTTCAGCCTTTTCGTGATCAGCAAAACATTTTTTGTCAAATAAGTATAATTAGGAGCAATTTACGTGGAAAAAAGCCTTTGTTGTTGTTGTTGTGCAACGTGTAATACGTATTAGACGCTACCGTGTAGAAGGGTGGACTTTCGCTACTGTGCCAAACAGTGGTGTCCAGCTTCCACTGTCGAAGAAGCACAGCATTGCCCAGTTTGCACCACGGGGAGGTATCCAACAATGGCAAACTGGAAAAAAGCCTCCAATATACCGGCATTTTTCACGAATCTAAAATTTTAATTCCTAATTAATTATAGGCTTGAAATGTTGCAAATTTGGTCGACATAAAATAAGATAATCCTTCTTATTACCATCGAAATCGGTACGGGCATGAGCCAGGACACGGCATGCTGGCACCTACGTTTCAGTCTCAATTTATGAAATTTTTTTCGTGGGTAAATTTTGCTGCGTACGTTCCGCGAAAAAAGAATAGAAGCATGTTTTTTCCCGCCGATAACCCTTATATTTTTAAAAACATTTGATACAGCAGCAGCGTTGGCAACGCCGCGAGGGAATTTTCTCTTAACAAGCGTGTCACAGTGTTTCATCAACCGTTGAGTGTGATTGGGGCGCGTTTGCACTGAGGTAGGTGCCAGCATGTTGTGCAGGAGTGAGCAATTGCGCACGGACGCACAAGGACTCATGTCCCTGGGCGTTGATCGTTAATAAGTCTTAATTCGTGCTTGCTCGAAAACATAAAAATCAGGTGTCTATCCTGAGACCAAATCCATTATGGACCTATGCACGAAATAAAAAAGGCCATTTAAATGAATTAATTTGACATTTTTTTCCAATGCACGAGAGCAAGAAAATTCAATTAAATTGAATAAATTTGAACGCAGAAAAACGTTCGTGTCGAGATTTCGTAAATCGACACATATTATTAAAGGCGTACGCAATTTTTCAGTGGCCATATCTCGACACGAACGTTTTTCTGCGTTCAAGTTTATTCAATTTAATTGAATTTTCTTGCTTTCGTGCATTGGAAAAAAATGTCAAATTAATTCATTTAAATGGCCTTTTTTATTTCGTGCATAGGTCCATTAAACTGGAAAACGACAGAAAACCCGTTTTCTGGAAAACAATATTTGAGAATTTATGAATTTTGTATGATGGTGGTAAGAGATGCAGAAAAACAGACAAGCCCTTTTTCTGGAAAATGTCGTATTCCAGTTTCATGATCCGACATCTGGATGAAATTGGTCTTGTAAGGGACCACAGTGGCTTGTAGCGGGGGTCAAATGCACGCGGGCTCACTTGGGCGCTCCAAATTTAAAACACACGTGATGGTTTTTACATTAACTTTGGTTTTCAATTGTAAACTTTTGCAGTTGTGCGCCCGGCGCGTTTTCTGACTCCCGGCTCCTCTCCTGTGAATATGATTTTCATGTTTAAACCCTAACTAAAACCAACTAATTTTATACGAATTAACAATTAATTCTCCATTATTAAACCATATTGATCCTTCCTCGATTTGCACACCAACACCAAAAAGTTTTCTAAATTACCCTCTTAATTTAATATCCTGAAAAATCCTTTATTCAATGCCACCTTCCTCGCCTCTTGGATTAACCTCTCGGATAACGTGGCGTTTTAATTTCGAATTTCTCGCAGCTTTCCTTTCACTCACTCATCACCACGTCCGTCCTCCCACACATCATTTTCATTTTATTGCGGTGCTGATGCTGCTCGGCTCGCCTTGCCATCTTGTGAGGAGGACCTCTATTGCATCTCGTCTTGTTTCGTTTTTAATTGCACCACACTTGCCACTTGGCACCGTGAATACTGTGTGCAACTTTGGCACGTATTCAATTTTTTCTCACTCTTCGAAATTTGACACTAGCCGGATTTCGAGCTTTTGCTTCCTACGTGTGTTTCATTCATCAAATGCCTCGCTCTTCTTCTTCCTTTTCTTTTTTTTCTTCCTCTTCCTTCTTTTTTTTCCATTTTTGCTATTACAGAAAGAGCAAAAGCAAAAAAGTGTACTGTTCCAGAGCCATAGGCCAAGCCGGGCAGGACATATTTGGCACTAAAATTTTTATGATCTTGCCTTTTTTATTCAATAATTGATGTGTTTTATAAGTTTTTTATGGGTGTCATAGGTCGGCTATACTCTAATATAAGTTTGGTTAGTGATCATTATTCAAGAAATTTTTTTTTATTTTTGTTATTTTCTATCCGCCTCATATACATTTTGACTCTGGTCATATCTGTATTCACAAGAGTTTTTTTGTTTAATGAAAGCCAACGTGTATAGTATACTCGGTATAAAGCGCTGCATATTCGCTCCGATCGCACAGTCAACTGCGCATGAATTTGGAGTGAGATTCAGAGAAAAACAGCGCGCTCGAGAACGAGAATATCGGCCACGCTCTCTCAATTTTCTGGACTCTCTCGCCGCCAACGTGACCGTTTCGTCCACCGCGAATGAAGCTACTTTACAGCGCTCCGAACTGCGATTATTAAAATGTTTAAAATGCTGATTTAGATCAAATTAAAATGGCAAAAAAATTTCAGTGGATAGGTCGATTAAAAACTTAAAAATATGCTTCAAAAACTATGGAAAAGAAAACGACAAATTTTGAATAAAATGCTTTGAGAATTGTTCGCTATTAGCCGTTTTTAATAACACCACCCTGCGCACCAATCCGATCGGGTGGTGCTTGCACCAGTAATGGCTATCTGCCATATTTGATGGCTACCAGCATTTTTTCAAAGGCTAATTGCCATCTAGTTGCCTAAAACCGTCATATCTTTTAACTGGATGGCTGAAAATGGCATTTTTGTGTCTTTTGAACAGCTATTTTTGGAATTAACCAGGTCAAAATCAAACTGTTTTAAACTAAAATTTTTAAGCTTCAAAATATCCTTTTTTGACTAAAGATTCGTGTAGTTTTTGTTTCCATACTATGAACATTTTTATTCTGTTCGATAGAGCTTTTTACGCTCATTTTTTATTATCAAGCAATTTCGGCTCTGGAACGTTTCGAAACAAGACGTTTCAAAACTGGGACTTTTCAAAACTTTTTTTGCATTTTTGCGGCGTATTAGTGTAT
The DNA here is from genome assembly GCA_963572235.1 of Caenorhabditis japonica. Taxonomy (NCBI): domain Eukaryota; kingdom Metazoa; phylum Nematoda; class Chromadorea; order Rhabditida; family Rhabditidae; genus Caenorhabditis; species Caenorhabditis japonica. The sequence continues at coordinate 14,319,104 of OY754343.1, read as the reverse complement.
TTAAATTTCCATAAAAATACAAATAATTGATAAAAGCAAAAAATAAAAACCTAATGGTGCGGCCAAAGTAAAAAAAAGCGCAAAAAAAGACGAAAAGAGGCGTCCAAAGTAACTTTGTTTTTGCGTCTTTTTCTTTGTTGTTTACCGCCAAACAAGCAACAAAAAAAAATTATAAACATGTTTAAAAGTGCGCGCTTTTTTTTTTACTTTGGACGTACCATAATGAGCGTGCGTTTTGGTGTCAATTGGCAAAAAACGCTACGAAAAAATGCAAAAAAGTTTTGAAACGTCTTGTTTTGATACGTCCCAGAGCCGTAATTTTGGCCTAAAAGTGGCTATTAGCCAACGAAAATTGCTGATAATCATTATTGGCGCATAACTGTTGGGGAGAACGCAAGGCGTGTTGGGGAGAACGTTTTGGAAAATTTATTTGAAAGCGCATTTTCCGGTGTCATTTTTTGAGTCTCCGCGTCTCCATGTTTGCATGTATTTAGCTAACCACTGTGAAGACGCAGAAGTTCGATAGGGCGCGTTTGCTTTACGTAGGGTCTAGAACGCACGATCGTCGAGTTTTTCGCGTTTTCGGTGTGTATTACCGTACTACCTGAATTCAATGGCTATTAGTCAACAGTTCCTTAAAAAAGAACGTATTGAAAACCATAATAATAGATTGAAAAAAACAAGAGTTGCAGAAATTTGAATTATTTGAAATTGGGCACAATTTTTAAGCTGAATGATTAAAACAATTTAGGTTTTGGCTCTCTTCCAACCCAACCTTCGCTCTTCTAATTGCAGCTTTGACTCTCTGTACATGCTGCGCAGCCGCTCAAACCTCCAGCAATAAATTTTCCAGTGAATTGACTGCGTGACGACTCGTAGCAATCAAAAGGGATTTCACAACCAACTTCCCGTTTATTTCCGTTGCGTAGCGACTCACAAAAACCACTTTTTTGTTTGGTTTTTTGGTGAAAATTTCCACGCCAGTTTATAATTTTTGAACCTTTCACCCGAGACACGATATGGGTCTCGCCATTTTCCCAGGATGCGCAACAAAAAAAGAAGAAATTGTTCAATATGTACATGACATATTCGCCCGCGTATTCCTGCCAAACAGCCAGCCTGTCGCGGCGAATCAGCAGTAATGCTCGTCTCTCTTTCTTTTTCCGTTTTCCCCTATTGCGATCGGCGTGGCTCAATGAGCCTTACACCTGTTCCTACCCAACGTACTTTGCTCGCGTCCTGTCCCGTCCCATTTTTCCAGTAATTTTGTTCCTGAATAGGGGAAATTTTGTCTCTCTCTCTCTCAGTCTGCCCATGAATAGAGCCACTTTTCAAAAAATGATTTGACAATTTTCCCCCCGAATTGCGACGAACCCACTAGCTGCCCACTAGCAAAATGCCCTAAAAAAATATTGATTTATGATTTGATGTGAGCATCCCATTTTTTTGTTGTTATGTGTATGTTGGTTCAAAAATCTGGCTGGCTGGTGAAAGGGAATCCCGGCATGTGTTCGCACTCTCTCTCTCTCTCTATCTTCCAGCTTCCACCAATTTTTTTTTATTTCCCAAATTATCGGCGGCCCGAACATTTCCCTGCCGTCATTCTTCTTCACTTTTCTAGTTTCCCGCTGGGACTGACTGCCGCGGACACTTCTGATGAATTTCGCCTACCCGTCGAAGGCACCGAGACATATGAGCACACGCGCACGAGCCTGCCACTTCATTTTGACTTTCTTTTTCAAAAAAAAAAAAGTTTTTGAACCAAAAAAAGAAAAATTTGTCGCTTGTCTTTTGGTTTTTTGTTTTGTTTTGCAAAAAGAGAGACGCTAATTGGCTTTTAGATTTGAATGGCTCTTGAACTTTTAGAGTACAAATCAGGCTTCAGTCCAAAAGCGCATACAAAGCGCGATAGGTCTATTGTGGGTCTGCAGTATTATTGACTACATTTTCTTGCCGGTTACCGTATATTTCACGGAGAAAATCTGCAAAAAAGCGCTAGAATTTCATAAAACGTGAAGCTACGTGTGACCAGGTCCACTCAACTCTTTGAAACTAGGGGTATTCCGCATGAACTCTGATTGTAGCCGGCAAGAAAATGGTGATATTCCAAACCTGTTCATTACCGCACCATATGGCTTGGCACGCCGCCTGTAAATATGATTTTAAATATCGATTTTTGGCTGCAAATTTCCTATTATTTGATTTTTGCTAATAGCCGGGAAATCGTCTCCTAACATCTAGTTTTTTGCAACTTACTGGAAAAGTCGCGCTAATCGCCAATTAGGTGCTAATTATGAGTCAGTAAGGGCTACTAGCCATATAGCTGCCAAACCTGTTAACTGCTACGCCGTTTATATGCATCAGAGAATTTTGGCTAATAGCCGTGAAATTTGACAGCAAATTTTTGTTCCCAACGACTTTCTTTTGAGCCAGCAAGGGCTACTAGCCATTTCAAGCGGCTAATAGCCATATAGCTGCCATATTCGCGCACGTGACAAATTACGGTATTTGGCCTTTTGGTTTTGGTCCCCAATTCGGCGGCTAACTCCCGTTTTAAATGGCTGAATTCCGAATGTGCCACGTTTACCCTTAAACTCGCACCAAACTAGCGCCAACTCGCTCCAAAAGCTGATTTCATGACAACTGTACTCCATTATGGGTTAGTAGCCACTTTCAACGGCTAATAGCCATACAGCTTCCATATTTGCGGACATGGCTGATATCTGTCTAATCCGTAGACTTTGACTTTAACTCCCGTTTTTAACGGTCTCCTTGCTGATCATCAAATACGCGATTTTGTGCCAACTGGGCTCCGGTAATGCCTATTGATCATTTTCAACGACTAATAGCCATCTAGATGTCTGAATTCGGAATTTCAGCATCAAAAATCACGGGATAACATTTTTGAAATCTCATTTTTGCGGTATGTTGCTCTGTGTCTCTATTTTCGTACGCGTCTAGCTAAAGTTGCGCCACTTTAAAAACGCAGAAAATGGCACAGGGCGCACTTTCATTTTCATATTGCCCACTATTCAAAAAGTTATAGTTCCAAACTGGTAACTTATTCTGCTTTTAGGAATGTAATGACGGACGTTTCATTTGATCCAGTAACTACTGCCATGTTTGCATACGTCCACCTATCAGAAAACCCATTCACCGTTCTTTTTTTTTCGGCCTGAAATTGCCGAGAAGGAAAAGAAGTTGATGCGTCCGCCTACTACTCGTAGTCCGTCAATCAGTCTCATTTGACAGCCTCCTTCTTCTTCTTCTTCTTCTTCTTCCCCTTCTACTTCTCCATTGCCGTCGTGCTCGTCTGGAAGGAGTTCAAGTAGATGCGATGTAAATATGACGCCTTCTTGAACAAAATTTCTGCGCCCTGCCACGCCGCGCTTCTTCTCCGACGACGGTCACACATACATCCAATTATTGTGCGCTCGCTTTTGCAACAATCCGCTGTCGTGTCCCACGCACCTAATCTCTCTGTTCAAGTTTTGAAAATTCTTTCATTCTCGCAACGTCTTCTTCTTCTTTTTCTTCTTCTTTTTTTCCTTCATTCGATGGCCGTTTGAAGGGGTTGGAGGCGGCGGAGGAGCGCGGCAAATGCAAATATTCACGCGGCTTCTTCTTAGTCTTTCTTATTTTTTCCATCCTTGCTTCCTTCCTTCCTTCAGAATATATGTGTGCTCTTTATTCTGCTCTCCGCGCCTTCATCACACATTATCTCTTTGCATTCGGAAAATCTCGGAGCTTCATTTTTGTTTTGCTCACGTGCTCTTTGATTGGCTTAGAAGGTCCTACAGGGGCATGAACTGAGAGAAAGTCAGTAAACGCGGTCAGGCGCGATGCACACTTAGGATTGGTGATGATCATGTATTTTGCAGGGTAATTGCGTCGAATTTCATTTTTAATTTTGAAAAAAAAAAAGATACACGCAAAATACTGTTGCCTTTGTGCAGCTGATCGCGTTTTCTGACTTATGTATCTTTCATGTCCATGTGGTTTTTAGAAAAAGTTTCAATAATATTTTTTACGCAGTAGGAAATCGTTTTGAGGTGTTTTTCGCAATGTCCAGTTCGTGTCCTTTGAAATGATTATCGTTCGCATTTGTAATACGTCATAGGTCTATTATTATGAAAATTTTCATTTTCTTTGCACCGCCAGCAAATTTGTATTGTCCTGTGGATATTTTAATGCTGTTATGCTGGCTGCGGGCATTTTTGAACATTAAAAATATAAAATGTTTCTCCTAATAGAGTAAAGTAAAACTGAACCGCAATTTTTGAATTTGTAAGTCGGTTCCCGTGTCTGCGTTCGTGGCATTTAACTTTACAATTATTTTGTTTTCAGTTTTTTCCTAAAAATTAAATCTCACGTACAGACACGTGAACCGACGCACTATTATACAGTTTTAACGTCTTTATTACTTGTGCCTGAATGGTTACTTCAGTATCATTTTCCCAAAGCTTAATTTTGCGGAACCATACTTTGCTTTTAGAATTGGAGTCAGAATATCTTAAATCATCTAAGCTTCAATTCTTAGAACATTTTAGTTAGAATGGTGATAGATGTGGCCTAGAGATATCAAACTCTTCCAGGCGTAAAAGCAGCACGACCGAGCACAGTTGATATGAGTGTGACCGTAACCCATCCATTCAAAACATTTTAACTTTTTTTTGCTCTATTGGGTTTCAATCGAGTTGCAGCGTATTGTGTTTTCAATCGATTTGCGACATGAGAACGCGAGACTCCGCCCACTTATTTGTGCGCTACCTGTCTGCGTCTCTTCAAATATCACTGTGTTCGCGTGGTCGCGCCTAAACAAGTGGGCGGAGTCTCGCGTTCTCATGTCGCAAGTCGATTGAAAACACAATAAAGAAAGAAATCCCCGCCCACTTATTTGTGCGCGACCACGCGAACACAGTGCTATTTGAAGAAACGCAGACAGAACAGTGTTTACGGACTCATGTTTTCATGCTGCAACTCATTTGAAAACACAGTATCTCTCTTTCTCTATCGTTAACATTTTGAAAGGATTACGGGCACACTGCAGTGTCCTGTCGTGCTGATTTTACTAGTGGAAGAGTTGGCCCTTTCTAGGCCACAGTTCCATAAAATCAGTTTTAATTGGATAGATGTATCAAAAACGATAGACTGACTTCCATTATGAAACGTTTTCATGCTCCACTAAATCTCAGCTGCAATAGTCCTATCTCATTCTTTGAATTTCGCCTCAAAATTCCTGTATTTTTATTCTCTCCTACGATCCCATTTTTGTCGCCTCTGCATATTTTCGTTCATTCATGAACACCAAAAAACACCACTGGTGCACGGTGCCTGAATCTGGAGGACGTGCCGTTTTTTTGCCACCAGCCTCCAGAAGTTTCAGTTTCAGCCGAGCCCTTGCCTCTATTGTTCTTCTAGACGAGCGCGCAAACTAGGAAAGGAGTAGAAGAAGAGAAAGAACAATATCTGTTTTTTTGCTTCTTTTCCTTTTTTGCCGCAGCGCCGACGGGCTCCGTATTTTGCCGTTTGCCACCCTCGCCTCCCCCACTTTTCGATCCGTTTCCCTCTCGTGCTCTTTTTTGTGCTCTACTCTATCCTTTCTTCCTTTTATTTCCCGTTTTTTATCTTATTTTTGCCTTCCTCCTCCTTCCAGGCTTGCCAAAAGCGAGCCGAGCGCCGCGCCGCGGTGCCGGATTTCCTTTAACGATTCCAATGCACTTGCTCAAGCTCAACTCATTTTTCCCCGTTTTTTTTGGCGATGCCGTTCTTTTGAGATAAGAGTAGGACCGCCCTTTTGAAAAAAAAAGAAAAGGAAAGGAAAAACGGAAATTTTTGAGAATGTCAAGTCGGATGGACGGACAATCGGCAGGGTACATCAGTCGGGCGCGTAGATTTTGCAGATTTTGCATTGGAATGCGATTTACTTGTTGAAAATGTGCATTTTTTTCTTTCCCTATTCTTCTCTTCTTCCTATTTTCTTCTTCTACTTGACTAACTCTTTGATTTGTGATGAATCCAAAGTCATATCAGATCTATATCAGCATGTCTTTTCGCGTCCACTAACCCTCTGAAAAAAAATCACTGCTTGTTCAGATATTGTTATTTTCTTATTGCAAATCTTGCGTCACACTTACAGCTGCCAAACTTTTACATATTTTCCCCAATATTGCCTTAAAATTCTATGAGCCGAGCATTAGAACATTATTTTTACACCACAAAGTTTTTGTTCAAAAATAAAATTAAAATTATGTCATCACAGTTTTTGCAAAATTTTCCGAAAATTAAAAAAAAAAGGAGATGTATAAATTGTCATTTAAACATGTAGTTTTGGATGAGAGATTTACAAATATAACATTAAATTTGCATTGAAAAATTCTCTGACATTTGTCGAATTTTACAACAAAAAAAAAACAAATTAAAACATTTACGAGGAGTACACGAAGTGCTTCGGCTGGCCTAGAAATCCGGCGATCGGAATTTTTTATTGACAGTTTGCTGATCAAACCCCCGCATATCTTCCCTTTCGTTCAATGCAAATTCGCAGTGGAGCGCGTTTGCATTATTCCTTCATTTTTCAATATAAAAATCAGATTTCTCCAATATTTCACTATTCCGGAAAACTTTTAAAAAAATTTAGCGAATCATCGGATTGTCCAAAGGGAGTACACAACACAAAAAATGCACGAGAAATACGCCAACGACCAAATGTTTTGGAAGAGTGCGTGGGGTACCGTGCACCCAGTGTGTCTTTTCGATAAAGTTTCGATAAATTTATCGAAAAATTTATCGAAAATGTTTATCGAAAATTTATCGATTTTTTCTATTTTTCGTAAATTATTCTCAGTACGGAGCGCTGCAAACGCGCTCCCTTCGCACAGTGGTGGACGCGGCCGCGTTGGCGACGAGAGAGTTCAGAAAATTGAGAGAGTCGTGGCCGATGTTTCGCTCTGATTTCTCTAAACCTCACTCCAAATGCATGTGAAAAATTTTAATTTCATCGGTAAACACTTCAGCAAAAACAACGAACAAGTGGAATTTTTCCTCTGCTCTTCGTGTACTCCTCGTGGATTTCTAATTTTTTGTTACAAAATTCCCCAAATGTCAGAGAACTTATTAAATCGCATTTTAATGTTATATTAGTAAATCTCCAAACCAAAACTAATCACCCGTGACCTTTGATCCTTGTGCTTGATGCACATACATACATATTTTCGATTGATCCACACCACTGATCATTTATCTTCTCGAGTTGTTCGGTTTATGTTTTCTCCCCCAAGCCACTTGTTCATTTCCTTTATTTTTATCATTTCTTTGTCGACGCCAGAATCCAAAAGTAAAGGACAAAAACTCTCGCTCGCTCCCCTCTGTCTTTAATTATGGACTGCACATTTTTAATTGCATTGGAGCCGGCCGTCGGTGTAATTTAATTCATTGCAGCACGTAGTTATTTATACGATGATTATTCAAATCCGTGAAGAAGCAACCACAAAAAAAATCTGTAATTTGCATTTACATTTAGATGGATTCTGGCGCTAATCTTGCACGCACTTGATTGATTTTTTGCTCTTCAATTTTGGCATTATCTTCCTTTCTCAGTTTATTCCCTACCATCTTCATTTTTCCTGTTCATCTTTTGATTTTCCTCAATTCAGACACTTGACCCCCATGACCAACTAAATGACCACTCCCGACTCGGACAGCCTCGCCGATCCGTTCGGCGGATCGGACCCACCATCAGCTCCGCTCACATTCCGCGCGCCGCCCGTTTCCAACTGTGCCAAGTCTATCATTGATCGAAAGTTGCGAAAATACGCGTCGGAGACCTCGTTTGCCACCGAAACTGCGAGCGAATCGAGTCTGGAACGTGAGCGAGAAGTGCCAAGTCGTTCACGAGTTTTCACCGTGAAACCGATTGGAACTCGAACACCGTGTGGTATTGTTTTGACGAACGGTGCATCGAATCAGGTGAATAACGGTGGTGCTCATCGGAGTAGACGTCGCCACGATTCGGATGCGAGTGGATCGGCAAACTCGGAAGCGACAGTGGCGTCGGGAGCCAATACGCCGAGAAGATGCCATTTTAGAAGACCTAAATCGACGAGCGAAATGCATCAATCGTGTACTTCGGCCACGATTCACTCGTTGGAGAGCCATCATAATGATGAGCGACGGGCGAGCCATGTGTACATGATTGACGATGATTCTGTTCATGAATTTGAGGATGATGATGGTAAGTACCTAAATATCATATGTATGAGGAAGGTTTTGAAGGCTTTTTAATTAACGCATGTATTGTGTTTTCAATCTAGTTGCGTGGTCGCGCGCAAATAAGTGGGCGGGGTTTCCTTTTTTGATACTGAATCTGGATTGAAAACACAATATAAATGTTGCCCAAATGTTACTGTAAAACCTACAATACATATGTTAAAGGGTGCTCCTCTATTCTTCAAATCACTTCTCGTGGTGATTTTCTATTTTAGGGAAGCTATTACGAAATAAAACTGCTTCAGAAAAAATATATGTCGTGGAAAAGTGTAATAATTTATAAACAAACAAAAAACAAGATGACCAGTAATTCAGTTTGTTTTTTTTAAGATGCCAAAATTTTTCTTTGGGGTTTTCTATTTAAGGGAATCACCATTTTAGGGTTGTAATAATTTGTTTACATTTAATGAGCAAAATCCAAATGTGAGTCAATTGTAAACAAATAATAAGCCAAAGGCGGACCTCAATTTATTAACAGTACAGTAGAGTTAATAGACTAATCGCTTACGTCTATCACAGGTCGATGTGGAATTGGTTTTTGACCAAATTGATAATTTGAATAGAAATATGGATCGAGAACTGGTGAGAACTGGTGCTGTCAAAAAACTGTAATTTTAAACGATTAATTTTTCTTCAAAATTTTCAAAGGGCATGATCCGGGAGTCAGTGAACGCGCCCGGTCGCAAAACTGAAAATTTATACGAACGTTTGTATAAAATCACGTGATTCCAATAGTTTTGGGCCACATTTGTAAGAATTGTCCGTTGTGCGATCCGATCGGGCGCGTTTGCTCACTCTTGGCTCACCCCCATGTGGGCTCACAGTCGTTGATCAAAATCCTAAAATCGTAGGTCAGTAATCGTAGGTCTGGCAATAATTGCAGCTATGAACAATAATACACCAGGTGCAGATATTTGTTTTCTTGCTAAACTAAATAGAGCAGCCTACAGTAAATTTAAGTCAATAATCAAGGTTGCCCGTAATTGGTTCCCTAGAAGTTGTATCAAGTTTTTTTGCCTGTTTACACGTATATTACAGCCATTTAAAAACCCTTAAAACCGTATCCTAGTGCTTAGCACGGGGTCGATATCGCAGCCGGTAGTGGTGACCGCCGTAGTTCGAAAGGCTACAGATTCGAGTCCGCCCTCACCCCCGAGTTTACCCAGCCTTGGGTAGTAATCTACGAGGATTGTTCGGTCATTTCCCTAGCCATGAATTGACTTAAATAATGTCTGGCTCTGAACGGTGCACCACCAGTCGTCCGCGTACGCAGAAAACCGTGATCCGCAGTACCTTCGGTACTTGAAGAACGGATCGACTTTGTAATCTTTGTTTGTAATCTATTGCTATGCTCGCGAATCTATGGGTTTTCGATAAGATTTATCAGGTCCATAGTTATACAGTGCGCGCCATAAATATAGCCCACCTCCCAAAAAGGTGGTTTCCGAATTCCCCGAGTAGCTCAGAGAATTATCGGCGTGAAGTCGGCCTGAAATGAGCAATTTGCCGCCGAAATCGGCAAATTGCCGGCGGGCAGGAAGTCGGCAGCTAAAATTGCATAACCCGACTTTCAGAGCACTACTCCATTAAGAACATATTCGGTAACATTAAAAACTATGAAGACCGCCTAGATCAAAAAAAGAGAACAAAAAAAATTAATTTGTGAATGAAATACAAAGAAAATTATAATGTTTTTGGAAAATACGTCAAATTTTCAGGGTGGGCATATACTTATGACGCGACCAAAATTTCAACTTTTTTGCCTGAAACACGTAATTTTGATTGTATCGTGATGAAAAAAATTGGCCACATAGGTTATTTGACATGCTTAATCGAATAGCAATAGCGGTTTTCAACCAAATAGTTCAGTTTGATCCAAATATCAAACTTTTGGGGTGGGCATATACTTATGACCCGCACTGTATTATACCCATTTTAGGGTCTACCTGAAAAGATAAAAGACTTCCAAAAATGATCCATGTTCCTTTTTGTCTCCAATTTTCCCTCGACTTGCCTTCCTTTCTTCGTTTCCGAGCCTTCTTTTTTTAGTTGTTGTGGTTTTTTTTTTTTTGCTGCTGAAAACATGCTTTCTTTATCTCTTTCTCTCTCTTTCACTTTCGTTTTCTGTTGCAATTACACAAGCGTTTGTGTTCATGACACGTTTACGGAAGGGAGAGATTTGAAAGAAGAGGAGCATGTCATCGACTTCTGAAAAGTGGAATTTTGAAGAAGAAGAAAACGTATTCTTCTCCTTCGTTTTTTTTTTCGCTTTTTTTTCTTCTCTCGGTAATCGAATTGAATTCATCCGTCGTCGCGAGAAGGACAGATTGTGCCCCTCCCCTCCCCTAACCTCCCGCCCGGCTCTTTGAACTCTTGAGCTCATCCTTGGCGCTGAGCAAAAAAAGAGAAGGAGCAGAAGGAGCAGAAAAAACTTGTCAAACGCCCAATGATGCCATTTTCAATCAAAATAACCGGCAAAGCCGATTGGAAAGGGAATATGTAGATTAGTGGACTAGTGGCGTGTAGGCGAGAAGTCTGGCCACGTTCGTTTGGCTGGCAGTATTCGTGGGGCTCCGGCTCTGAACACAAAAGAAAACGCCGAAAGAAAATAGCGAAGGCGGGCGGGTGCACTAAAAACAGATGACTACAATATCAATATACGATCATTGATCCCCTCCGAGTTATTGTTCAACCTAGGGCTCTAAAATTGTGATGAAAAGTTTGGAGCCAGGGACGGCATGAGCTCCTGACGAGTTCTCCGTATCCTCTTGAAATCCATCAACACATCATCAGAGGGGTGACGACGAAGAATATGGAGCGCAAGAAGAAGAAGAAGAAGCAGCAAAAACCGAGAAAAAAAACGTGCGAGGGGGAAAAAAGGAGAAGAAAGCGTCCCGAAATCGGATTCATCAATCCTATAATATGTGGCCTCGTGGAGAAGGGGTCCCTTCCTTACTCCCTCTCTCTATCTTCCTTCTGCTTCTTGTTCTTCTTCTTCTCTTCCTTTTTGTGCTTCGCTGTCGTCAACGAAGAGGAGGAGGAGGAGTAGGAGGAGTGAGTAGTGAATGGAATGGAATGGGCTCGCCAAGTAAAAAAAGGAGCTGAGACGAAAAAAGAGAGGAAGAGAGAGGGTGGAACAGGAGAGAGAAAAGAGTATAAAAGTGGTTTGTGCGCCTGCTCTGCTTCTTCTGCGCCACAAGACTCCGCCCCCGGAGAAGAAGTGCCTCTAGGCCAGTCCCCGGGACGGCTCGAGCTCCAGAGCACGATATTCTACTTACTGGCTGAATTACTTATTTTTTATTTTCTTTGTTGCCTTGGTCTATTCTTTTCGTTTCCGACAACCTGACAGCCAGGAATGAACGCCACCAATGTGAAGGTGTTCGTTTCGAATGGAAGCGTTCGCAAGTCATCAGACGTCGACTCGTACCGTACCCCGCTAGACTTTGCCAGCTGCAGCTCGGGAATCTCGGAGGAGTACCCGCTTCTGCCAAAAGAGGACAGCAATGGTTCTCAGTGCGGTATTTACATCAAAAAGCCTGATCCGAGGCAGAGAGTTATGGCGCGACGCACTTCGCACACTCTTTTGTACGTTCCCGAGCAGCGACGGATCTCAAATGTGTCTGGCAATTCTGTAGTGTCTTGCCCGCTATGCACCCAGGGTGAAGAACACGATAAAGTACCCCCGGCGCCCACTTTTTCACTTCATTTGAGCCCAGTCGGAACACGTCGGAAATCTGTGCAAACTGGAGCGCCGGCCATCGGGTTTAGACCACTGAAAACTTTTGAACGAAGAGCCAGCCAACCGACACTGCAGTTTGAAGCTCAGAAGGCTGCTGGTGGAGCCGTCAACGCCATTATCAATCCTTTACCACCAGACAAAGCGAAGATGCTCACAAAGCGTGTCTCGTGGCTCTCGATGAAGTCGTTACAGCAGGAGGAGGCAAAAACTCGAAGGTCCAGTGCCTGTGGCTCTCCACGTGGCGGCTCGCCGAGCAGGACTCTTTCACAGTACGGATCACAGCCTCTATTGAGTGAGGATCATGAATTTGACAGTGACACTCCGCCACTAGATACGTTGAGTTGGAGCAATGCGGGAAGTATGTTTTTTTTTTTAATTTTTAAATTCTTCTCTTTTATTTGAAAAGGAAAAGGAAAATGAATAAAGGAAGGAAGGAAAAGAAAAAAAAGAAAAAAAAAAGAGAAAAGAAGATGACCAATTTCGGTTGATTGAAGAGCCCAGATGAGTCTGAGGGAAAACTCGGAAATGAGAGAAACTGGGGGAATTGTGTTTTTTATTTGTTTATTTATTTATTCGTTATTTTGTTTATTTCAGACGAGTACGACAATGTGACACTGATGTACGCGAAGCACGAAAAGATCCCGATGAAGGATTTTGGCTCGGAGATCAGAGCCACCATGGATATTGATCATCTGCTGAATAAGGTAGGGGAGTCTGCTTTTCTAGCAGATTCTATGTTTTTGTGAAATTATAAGCGTAAAATGACGCTTCTTTAGCTTGACATAGGTGTGGCACATGTGTCTAGAATTTCAGTCTGCAAAGTTCCTGTTTGACCGGCGCTCTTTAATGTACCTTTTTCCTTTGTTCGCCCGCCCCCATCACCCACACCGGAAATTGCGTGTTTTTTTAGACTTTGCTCAATGGGGAAAAAATTAGTTAAAAGGAAAGAAAAAACGCTTTGTTATTTCAGGCTGTCCTCCTTCTCGATCTTCAGGAGACGAGCCTTGAAGAGATTTTTGCCAAGTGAGTTTTTTTTTGTTTTTTTTTCTCTGTTTTCACGACAAGGGAGAAAGAAAAAAGGAAAAGGAAAAAAGGAATTTGATGGATGAAAATGGGATATAGACATACAGAGTTTCCCCCGGCTTGTTTGCCAACTTTGATGAATAATTAACGGCGGAAAATGATCGAGTGTGCGCTCATGGCGTATCCTTTTCTCTTTTATGGAGCTGAAAACTTTGGAATTCTGAAGACGCGAGCAGGTGGAAGAAAGAAAGAAAAAAGGAAAATAAAAATAAAGAAAAATAGAGAAAGAGCATTGGACAAATTTCGGAATTTGAAATTATTTTGTATTTTCTTCACACGTTCTTACTCTCTTTCCAAGGATTTGCGTTGTTTATTTTTCTGTTGAATGGGATAATTGGTATAGCTCGTTTTCTTTTTTTCAGAATCATCCATGAGATGGACATTCAGGAGCCCGAGTTCACCAGCGAACAAGTCAGAAGTGTGCTCTTCACGCAGGACGCTGGGAATCAATGTGGGTTTGAGGGATAACGAAAAAAGCCTTGTTGGCTTGTTTACGGCATTAATATCCTCATCTTGACGAGATTTCGGCAACAAAAAATTTCCGAATTGCTCAAATTTATTATAAGCTGGTATTTATAGGTTTTTTATGAAGTTCTTAAGCCTGTTATTGAATGTTTATTGCATGGTAAGGACAACGAAACAATAATTAAGAGCTGCTCCCTCACGAGAGAAGCTCTAGGGAAAGGGGAACGATAGTGTTGACATTAGTGTTGCACGGAACGAGGATATACGGAATAAGGAATGCGGAATAGGGTGTAAAAATTTTGACGGAATCTGAATCCAGACCTCGGAGTAACTTTTTTTTTTGTTTGTTTTCGCATTCGGGATTCCATATTTCATGGAAAAAGTTTCATTCTGATTTCAGGATTCCAGATTAAGCCTAAATATTTCACTCTCTATTCCGTATTCCGTATATATATGTATTCTCATTCCGTGCAACACTGGAGGGCATTCAGAATTTTACTGTAGCTTGTAGTGTAGCGGAGACGCAAAGAAAATAAATTATTCATTGAGTTATTCTCAGTACGGAGCGCTGAAAATTCGCTTCCTTCGCAAAGTGGAGGACGCAGCCACGTTGGCGACGAGAGAATGCAGAAAATTGAGAGCGTATGGCCAAGGTTTTGCTCTGTTTTCTCTAAATCTCACACCAAATGAAATTCATGCGAAATTCACTGTGCGATTGAAGCGAATTTGCAAAGCTTTATATCGAGTATATTTAAAGATTGATGCTTGCGAATGTCAGAACCACATGAATATATAATAATAGACATTCTACTAGACTAAAAAAGAATAAGCGGTAGATTAAATTTTACCGCACAAAAACACAATATTCAAAAAAAAAATCCTATTTTCCAGTCCACATTCTCTCGCGAACCGTCCAATCGATTTGCACCACTGGCTCCGTCGGCGGCAGTTTCGACTACGATCAGACGTGGATTTGTGCGCTGTCAGTTCCTTTTTCGTTAATTTTCAAAAGCATTCCCATTTTCAGATGTATGTTGAACACCGTCCAGCATCGCCACGTGGCAATTGCCCGACTCTCGCATCCGACAAACTTGGGCAGGACCATGCAGGATTTGCGGTTCATTATCATTGTCATTGCGCCGAGTCGAGCGGTGAGTTTTTCTTGATGTCCAGATGTAGAACTTGTTAATGTGCTCCTACTTCTAAATTTATATAAGAGAGGAAAAACATTGAAAACGACAAAGGATACGCAGACAATTAGATTGCGCGCCGACAATAAATTTCTTTGCATATCTGAACTATAGAGAGAATCTGATAACCTTAACTCCACGGTACACCCACTAAATTTTACCAGATTCAAATCTGATACTTTGCTCTTTCTCTTTCTCTCTTTCTCTCTTGCTATTTGACAGGCCCATACATACATATTTCAAATCAGACCGCTGGAAAAACACATAAATTCTAGATTCAATCTCAAAAACCTTTAACGTGATCTTCTACATTCAGAAAGGAACAAAAACCGCGTTAGAAACCACACGAACATTCGCCACCCTCTTTGCGGACATGGAAATCCGACAACGACTCGTGATGGCTCAAAGTGTCGAACAATTCCGTTCCACACTTCTCTCCGCCGCCAAAGAACTTGCAATGGATCAAAATCAGTGGCGGGAACGGAAATCATCAATTCATCTCAGCCATGCCAAAGAGCAAATTGTAAATTTTGCCTAACTTCTTAAATATTGTTTATTTAATAATTCAGTTCGGCCCAGAAGCGTGGTACCCGTTCCGTGGTCTTCGCGAAGAGTTTCATCGTCGTTTGGCAATTTATCCGTCTGATTTTCTGGACGGAATTCGTGGTCACAAGACGGTTCAAAAGCTGTTCTCTACTGTGGTTTTCTTGTATTTTGCGTGCCTTCTGCCAGCAATTGCATTCGGAGTTTTGAATGATGATAATACGAAAGGAGCAATAAGTACGTTTGGCTTAAACTTATGGGAAAGGGGCTTAAGTTTTAATGTTCATGGGGTTCATAAACGATCTATGAAGGGTTTCAGAAATTATGAAACGAATATTTTCCATCAGAACCTTCCCCCCCCCCTCATTTACTTTTTCGTTTATCGTCATGAATACAGTTTTCGAAGTGATAAAATTCAGTACTCATACTAATCAGAACTGGTACGATTTTCAACTGGTTTAAAAAAATCTGTTTATGGTATCAGTTTTTTTAGCTGCGCAATTTTCCATGCTGAGCAATCATTTAGGTATGTCTAGATCAAAATTAAACTTTTTAATAGCTGGTTAAATGTCGTAACCCTCAATTTTCTATGTTAAGCGGCCCTGATTCGTACCAGTTGTGATTCATACCAGTTCAAATTCGGGTGGCTTAGTTTCGAACGCTTAGGATTCGGTTCAGCACTCATCTCGATGAGTGAAATTTGAGTGCTTGATTGATATGCTCTTATTTGACCCATTGACTTACACTCCACGGCGTGCTGGAGACTACGTTTTTACAATTATTTTTGGAAATGAATTCTCGGAGGTCATCTCTCTCAAATCTCTGTGTCTCTCGTTTTACACGCACTTTGCTAGACTTGGCAGCAGGCCACTATCGAGACGCAGAAAAATGCAACAGAGCGCGTTTGCCTTTACGTAGGTTCTAACACGCCGTGCACTCCCCCGTGCTGAGCCAGATAAAAAATTTTCCACCTGACCATATCCAAGCCACAACAACACCAATTTTCAGACGTTCGAAAAGTGATAATCGCGCAAGCCATCGGTGGAATATTCTTCTCCCTTTTTGGCGGACAACCTATGATAATCCTACTCACCACCGTTCCCTTAGCAATATATATCAAAGTGATATACAAAATATCCCAAGAACTCGGATACGACTTTCTGGCAATGTACGCGTGCGTCGGACTCTTCTGTCAACTGTTCCTAATACTTTACTCGGCCACCGAACTGTGCAGTTTGATGAAGTTTGCCACGCGATCCGCCGAGGAAATGTTCTCGCTCTTCATCGCCATCGCTTTTACGGTTGAATCTTTACGGGCAATTCATAACAGTGAGTGCTCTATTTTTTTTTATTTTACTTTCTCTAATTCCATGTTTTTCAGGCTTCAAAAAGAACTACAACGATTGTGACACATCATCAATATCAATGAAGGCCGCTCGAACCGCACTGGACGCCTTCAAAAACGGGACGACCAACGCGGACAGTATAGTGGGAAACATCACGTCGAGTATGACTGCAGCGGATACAGTGACATTGTGCAGAAGAGACACTTCTATTCTGTACATGCTGTTAATGTTCGGAACGCTTTGGCTGGGACTTTTCTTGTACAACTTTCGGAAAACACCGTACTTGACGAGATCACGAAGAGAGTGGCTTGCGGATTATGCGTTGCCCGCGTCGGTTCTCATCATGTCGTTCACTGGATCGTACGCTTTCTCGGATATTGAGAGTGAGTTTTTTATTTTGTTTTTGCGGGATTGAAATTATTTTTGAATGGGTTTGGTGTGGTCCGCTGATGACCCACAACAGATCCATTGGATCGGTCATTTCAATGGTTGAAGTAAGGGTCACCGGCATTTAATTTTGGAAGGTGCGACAATTCATTGTATCAAATGAGGCACCAAAGAGTCATAAATAAATAGGTCATCAGTGGGATAGACATGTCAGGTTTGAGGAAATACCTCTAGAACGCCTTACTGATGGCCTTTCATTCAAATTTATGGTGCTACAAGTCGGTACAAGTGGTTCGAAAAGTAACAATTGATGGAAAACTATCATTTTTCACCAGGAACTTTGATGTCAAGGATCTTTTTTGTCGCATGATCAAAGGGGTAAAAGATTTTATTGTAAAAATCCTCGATGTGATGATTTGTTTCGATTCACTTGTACCTTGTACAACCATAAAATAAATTTCACGGTAATCAATAAGACGTACTAGAAGTATTTTCTCACACCTGTAATGCCTATCCCGTTGGTGACACATTTACGACCCATTTATGATTCATTAATGATCCATCCTTTGCTCGAGGGGTTAGCTCATGGGCTCCTTTCATGATCAAATCATCCGGATTGGAGATTCTTCGTGGCCAAACAAATAGAATTCTTGATGGCTTTTATACGCATTAATTTAATGTTTATTATTACAGAAGACCGATTCAACCTGCGTTTTGAATTCCCGCTGATCCAAATGGCCGACGTGACGTCACTGCCACCATCCGGTTACTTTGTGTGCCTTCTGCTCGGCTTCTCACTCTCGTTTCTCTTCTTTATCGATCAAAATATCACTTCGGCGATTGTCAATAACAGTCAGAATAAGTAGGCACTTCCATTTATTCGACTTTTTCAGTATTCTATTTTTTAGGCTCAAAAAAGGAACATCTCACAATCTGGACCTGTTTGTTGTCGCTCTCCTAAACATGTTCCTGTCAGTGTTCGGACTTCCCTGGATGCACGGAGCCCTTCCCCACTCGCCACTTCATCTCAGAGCTCTGGCGGATGTGGAAGAACGGGTTTCGCAAGGACATGTGCATGAAGTGTGAGTTTCAACTTGTTAAAAAATCTCATCGTCAATGTTTTCATTTAGAATCATGAACGTCCGTGAGACGCGTCTTGCCTCATTGATCGCTCACGTCATGATCCTCGTCTCCATGTTCTTCTTGATACCGTACCCACTGCAGTTGATCCCGACTTCTGTGCTCCACGGGCTCTTTTTGTATATGGCGCTCACGTCGTTGTCCGGAAATGAGATGTTTGAGAGATTGTTGCTGCTGATTACGGAACAGGTGAGCATAGGAATTCGATTGTTTTATGGGCATTTTTGACAACACTTTGGCGCAAACAGGATTGACTTTTTTTTTTGGCTAGTAGCCGTTTCCGCTGACTATCTTAAAAACTATTAAGCGCTGATGTTTGTCTGAATGTGTGTGCAATTTTGTGTCATAAGCCGTTTCTCAGCTCCTAATGGATTGATTTGCACCAAACTTGGCGAACCCAAGGGGTATATGGTTGCCGAAGTTCATTCAGCTCGCTTTAATCACTTCCACTTTTGAAGTTCTTGGAATCTTATGCCTGAAAACGCCGAATAAGACTTTGGATGCAAACATTATATTAACCGATGTGCCATCTATAGGCTCCCCGCCACGCCATATACGTGCTAAAAATGACCCGAGTATTTTTTCCAGCAAGCCTACCCGCCAACCCACTACATTCGAAAAGTTCCACAACGCAAAGTGCACTTGTTCACCGCTTGCCAACTCCTCCAGCTCATAATTCTCTGTGCATTTGGATTCTCACCGTACCCGTTCATCGAGATGGTCTTCCCGATCGTCTGCTTCTTTTTCTTACCTATTAGGTAACTATTTTTCTTTTTTATTGAAGACTGTTAATCTAACATGTTTTCTTGTTCCAGACACACCCTGATTCCACGTCTCATCGACTACAAGTACCTGGACGCGCTTGACGGTCGTCACTAGAAGCAATAGCTATTTTCTTCTATTTTACTCTCTCTGTTCTCTTTTTTTTCAAAACAAAAAAAAATCAATAAGTAGATGAGTACTTTCATTGTTTCACACATACGGGTGACCATTCCACACTCACTCTCCTCTCCAATCCACCACAACCCCAACTTTTTTTTGTAACGTCAAAATCTCTGTTCAACTTTCCGAGTGACTCTTGTTTTTCTTTTCTTTTTCTTTTTCAGTTTTCAATGTCCTTCCTCCTTGCCTGTACAATTTCCCTCCCCCTGACAAATTTCGATTCTTTGCGATATCGCTCCCTCCTCCCCCCAATCATTCATTCAATCATTCAATTCATTCATAGATCAAAACAAAATGTAAAAAATAATAGAACGAGAAAGAGATGAATTTATCAGCAAAATTACCCGTGTTTTCAACGTTTCACTGTGTACATAGAATCAAAGAAAACGCGAATCAAAAAATTTCAGCAAACCACTCGGCCAAATTCTTATCGCAAGCTGGATCCACACTCACAATGTGCAAATTCGGGTAGATTAAAAAGTAGAAGAGACAGAATATGACAAAGCCGAAGAAGAAAAGCATCTGAAATTTTTAAAACTGTATATAATGAGTTAGTGTAGATTTACAAGCGTAAAGTATTTTGGTAAATATGTACCTGTGATATCCAATGGAATCGATGCATTGTCCTTTGAGTGAATCGGATTTCCAGCTTGTCAGAGATGTGGGATTCTGAAAATAGCGAAATGGGGGTGGGGTACTGTAATAAGTTTGCGCGTGGTTTCTTGCAGAAAAGTCGCGTGGTAAGAAGATCAATGTGATTTCAAAGTGATGATTTAACAACAAAAAACAGGCTACTTATTGAATTTCACAGGTTTCTTACGGCGTGTTAGACTCTACGTAAAGGCAAACGCGCCCTACCGCATTTATCTGCGACTCGACAGTAGCATCGTGCAAAACTAGAGACGCAGAGACTTCAGAGACATGACCCGCGAAAATTCATTTCTAACAATACTTTTAAAAACGTAGACTCCAGCATGCCGTGTTTCTGTGCAAAAATAAGCCTTACTATTATTATTCGTCTCATTCTCCTCCACGTCATTTTGAAAAACTGTGAGCATTTCCTGTTGCTCCTCTGCTCCGGGTATTGATAAGTTGTTTCCTGAAAACCTCCCTTTAAACTACAGACAAAAAACCACAAAAACAAAAGAAAACGCACCATTGCGCATATTCAAACCAGACGCCTTACGTGCTCTGAGCCTTTGCCGCGTCGACATTTGCGACATTTCCCGCAACGAATTCGAACTGTCACTTCTAAACTTCTCTTTCAAGATAAATTCGTAAACCTCACTCACGTCAACATGATCTTCTGCCGCATATACTTGACCAGTGCCAACTTTATCAGCGACAAAAACACAATCATAAAGCACACGCCCAGATAAATGTCCATCGCTTTGATATAGCTGACACGTGGCATCATTTCGTTGTAGGAGAAGATGAGAAATGTGATGGCCAAGATGATGGAGATCATATCCTGAAAGGGGATGAGGAATGTGGGAATAGAACAAATTAATTTATGAATTTAAATACCTGAAACTCCGTCTCTGTTTCCATCCAAAGAGACACCCAAGAGGTGATGACGACAGCTGTGGACGGGATGATAAGTTGGAGGAAACAGAATCCAGACGATCGGGAGAATACAAAACAAACGTAGAGACGAGAGTAGTTTCCTGGCAAATGGTATTGTATATCAAAATTTCAGCACGATGCTTACCTGTAGCGTAACTTTCCATCTGGCTCGTTACATATGCCTCTTGAATTGTAAAATCTGGCAGTCGAATCTTCTTCAGTTCAAGAGCAGTTCTGGCTCCGGTTGACCATTTGTAGACGACTTGATCCGCGGTGTAACCGTCTGAAAAAATTGTACCGTATTTCCTCTAATATAAGCGCACCTCTAATTGAAGCGCACCTCTAATAAAGGCGCAACCTGAGAGGTACTTCGAAAAATAGAGGCGCACCCTCTAATTGAAGCGCAGCCTCTAATAGAGGCGCACTCACTGGCTGTTTATTTTCTTTTCATCTGTTTTTGCGGATTTTTTTTTCTTTTTTTTTCCGATTTTTTGCAGTTGTTCTTAAATATTTCACTTTTCTTGCTTTCTTTTTCAATACTCAGTGACGATCGAAGAGAAAAATAAACGAAGACGGTACCGCCAAGAAAATGTATACGCTATGCGATTTTCATTTTGGTCTCCAAATTATTTTATTTCACGTTGAATTTACACGGGAAATAAAATAATTTGCTGACCAAAATGAAAATCGCATAGCGTTGAGTTCAGCGGAGCGCGTTTGACCATTTTGGCAGGCCGATAATAACTAAAAAAAAATCAATGATACGCTGAAGTCTGCTTTTGATGCGTCGACGAGAGGAACGAGCTATGGATGATGTCAATGATTTTCTAGAAATAATGGATTTTGGAGAACATGACAAAAGCGACAACAAAACGTTTCTTTGCATTTTTTAAATATTCTTTGTTATTTGTTATTTGTTGATTTCTATTGCTGTGTTCAGAAATATTGTCCATTCGCCAAAAAGGCAAGTGCGCTCCACGAAGTACTAAGTTTTGTAGAGCGCACTTGCTTTCTTCACGAATCGACAATAAACGTTTGAAAAATAGAAGCGCACCCTCTAATTGAAGCGCACCTCTAATAGAAGCCCATTTGGAGAAGAGGTTGAAAAATAGAGGCGCATGCGCTTAAATTAGAGGAAATACGGTATATGCATAAACCTAGAAATAAAAAAATTTGGGATTTTTGTAGAAAAACAGAAATTTTAGATAATTAAATAATAGTTCTGTCCGAAATTTCTAAATCGGGATTCTCCTATTTTGATTTACTTATTTTAGTCGGTTTGTCTTTGTATCACGTGGTTCACCTTTTTTTCATTAAAAATAAATTATTTTATGGCTTACATTAGAAACAGAAACTGTTCGAACTTTCGAGACACTGGCAAAACCAGGTTTGGACTTCCCGGTTTCGTGGTTTTCCTGATTTTGACTAGGCCTCATACTTTCTGTTTCCTAATAATTATAATTTGGCAAAGCTAGTGCGCTCCATTGAACTTAGCAGTTTACTCTTAAAAAGTTCATTTTCTGTTGTTTTTTTTTTTTTGTTTTTACCTGTTTCTTTTGTTGAGAAAACCGTGTAAAAACAAAGGTTATATGTGAACCCCAACAAAAAACAGAAAAATTTAATTTTGCGACGAAAATGAAATCTCTAAAGTACGGAGTGCGGTGGAGCGCACTTCAATATGTAAATATATAAGTAATTTTAAAATGTTTTAATAATTAAAAAGTTTCCAAAACATATTCCACCATTTTTTGCCTAAAAAATGCCAACCCCCTCCACTTACAGCTCTCGATTCCCAGTTTGCACAACTGTTTATCAAACGGAAACAACGTTAGATCCATGGCTGAAAATTTGCGAAAATTGGCTAGAAATCTTTTCAAAAACAGAGAACTCACTACACTCGCAAACGAGCGAAATCCGTCGGCTGTACAACAATTTGCCGGTCTCGTCCAGCCTCAATAAACTTCTGTGCGAAATCGAATTTCGTTGGGGATTTTTTGAAGCGATGGCGTTCGGCACAAATGTGTCTGGGAACCTGGAAAAGTACCAAAATTTATAATATTGTTCAAAAATTCAAATGAAAGGCAACGAACCATAAAAAATTGGTATAACTTTCATGGAGCGCCAACTCTGTTTTGTTTCTGAACAATGTTCGATCGTAGCGCAGTCGAGGGTCTCGCCACGATTCGCGGTAGAACAGCTCGAGCGCGTAGTCCTAAAGTACTTACTTACTTACTTACTTAAGAGGTTCGATGGACTAGAAAATTTAAGAGAACGGACCACCCACCATGGTAACTTCTGAGACGGCGCGAATATTGCTGACCACCACAGAGACTTCCACGTATGTGGCTTCTGGAAAAAATAATGGAATGGAAAAAAAGTTGTAGAAATTAAAATTACCGCCTTTTTCATTTTCTGGCACCTGACGATGGTCGTATTGAATGCGGCGAAGAAATTGCAAAAAGTCGCGGGTTTCTCTGAAAATTTTAGCTTTATTTATTATTGTTTGTACTATTAGATTGTTAGATTGGGGTTGTTGTACTGGTTAGAAGCCATGCTGTTAAATAATTTGAATCTGAAAATTTCAACAAACAAAAGCGTACAATCTAGGAAATAATTTAAAAAAAATGAACTTAAAAATTAAAATTACCCATAAGAATCGACGCCTCTGAAAAAGGAAATTGGTTTAAAAACAAAAATGAATTGTTAAAAAATGAGAGGGAATTTTTTCAATTAAAGCTTTGATGAAACGGCAAAAAAAAAACAGAATTCAAAAAATTACTTACCCAGAACTGAACACAGATTCCGTATTTGATTGAGCATAGTTTTCCGAGTCACCATCGGTTCTCGACTGAACTGGACCATGATGCTAAAAAGTGGTGATGCATTTGGGCCCCATCGCCAATACTTACAGAACTCCTATACTTATTCGTCTGTGCTCCACCTCTGTTCAATGGCTCCTCATTTTCGTCCATCAAATAGTCGTCGTAGTGCTGACTTATGTCATATCGACGTTGGTCCCTCTGCAATTTGTTTTTTTTTCGTCTTCTGGGTCCGTCATGTGCCATAAATCACTCATTGTCAGTTTGTTGGCAAAAGTTGAACTTTTTGGGTCTATTTGTTTTTAAAGATTGAAGATTAAAGAGCGGGCGGTTCGCGGGTCGGTGACAATATAGAAATTGTGCTCTAATGAAATTTTTTTTTGTTTTACTGTAAGTTTGGCAAAAAAAAGTCTTTATCTAAATACCATGACCGTTTATTGCTTGATTGTTTTTTGTCGCTTATTTTTTCTATTTAATTTTCACGTAGGGTGCTTTCAGACCACACCAGATCACGCCTCTCGGTCTTTTCCAGTTTCACAATAAAGTAAAAGATATGGCAGCTAAAGAACATGTTTGATTTTGGTAGGTAATAAACATGGTAGGTGCTGATAAGGTAGGTAATGATAATTTGCTTTAAAAAATGACAAGGTGCTGGCGACAATCCTCGTAAAAGTGCGCTGGTTAAACCCGGCGAAAAAAATTTTTGGCAGTGTGTCAATTTACGTGAATTCACATTTTTTCGAAACGAATTTTTGAGGCAAAAGCGTGTAAACGACGAGGCGCAGACTAGAAGCAACGTTGCCACGCGACGCAACCGCAGAACGTTGCATGTTTGGCAGTAATCAAGCGTTAAAAAAGCGTTCGACAGAACACCGTGCAAGCTATTGTTTCTTCAATCGACAAGTCTGCATTCACCGTTCTGCCTGCGTCTCTTGAAATATCACTGTGTTCGCGTGGTCGCGGACAAATAAGTGGGCGGCGTTTCGCGTCTCATGTCGCAACTCGATTGAACACACAATAATGACGCTGCTTTTTTTATCTTGCGAAAAACTCCCACCTTATATAAATTTTCTTTCATAGCGTCTGACTAGCTGAGCCCACCATTCAGAGGCCAAATCCATGATACTGAAAATTGAAAGGAAAACCTATTTTCGAAAAACGAAATTAGGAAAGTGTCGTATTTTGTAAGATGGCGGTTAGACACCAGAGGAATATTTTCTGGAAAATGGGTTACCTCTCGTTTTCCAGTTTCATGGATTCCTCTATTGAATTTAAATTTTTAATAGTTACCTGTGATGGTAACGGCTGTGGAATCACATAGCTGTTGAAATCGGCGCTTGCAATCCGTGTCAGTAGCCACGTTATCACCACCGGTAGAATCCACATCATATTCTGGTTTGAAATTCTTTGTTTTAAATCTGAACGTTTTACTATTTGAAGTTTTACTAGTTGCAACGAGGTTGAGGATTGGATTCAAGAACAATTTCAAGTAATGTTTTCGAATAACTGTAGTCTGTGAGCCGTTTAAAAGAGATCGAATTGTTTCGTGGTACTCTAATGGCAATTTACTGACGCTTGCTTTTTCTTGACAGTCTGAAGACTTTATCAAGCGGTTCAAGCTGGACGTTGAAATTACAGCTAAAAAAAATATATAAATAATCTGCAAACAGAGCCACCAGCAAAATTAAACTGATATTGTCCATTCGCGAAGAAAGCAAGTGCGCTCCACGAAGTACTAAGTTTTGTGGAGCGCACTTGCTTTCTTCGCGAATGGACAATATTACATTTAATGTGAATATCAAACAAACAGAAAGTCAATGAAGCATATAAAGAAAAGTTGACATTTTATTTTGTTAGTGCGAAACTTCGGGAATATCAACTGAAGGAAAACGAGCAATATTCACCAAGAATTTCATGTTTTACTGATCGTTTTCTCACGAGCTGTACTCTAACCTCCCGTGAACCTCTAACTGTCGTGTCACCAGAATTAGAGCCAATGGAAAATAAATAACGTCTACAGATACACCGAATTAAAACAAATTATTTATAAGAAGTTCGCACGAACAATAACAACGCGATCAAAGTGCCACAGAGCGCGTTTCCCGCTCACTAAAGTGTACTTTTCCGGCCCCGCCCTCTTCATGCTCTGACATGACATTCGATTCCGGACCTCAAATATGACATGCCACGGGATTTTTTTTTGTCTTTTCATATCTTTTTTGTATGTATTATGGGTTTATGGCATATTTTTCTTGGGAAAAAATGGAAAAGTAAAAAAAAGTGGCTGGGTGGGAACTTGAATCCCTTGAGAAAGATACAGAACAAGAACAAGTTTCAGTTTAAAAATAGAAACATTCGAGGACCAATAGTAAAACAGAGGTCTAAAAGTTTTAAAAGTTATTTGACCTAAATAGAACGAAAACGGTTTTTTTTTTTTTGAAATTATACGCCCGGCCTGACAGACTTGAGGGCGTGGCTTTTGCAATATATTGAAGGCATACTGTATCTAGCAAGAAAGGTGAGAACACAAAAAATCTAATATCTGGATCGCTTTGAAAGTTGTTAGCGGGTTTTTTGAATGTTTAAAATTGAAAAAAAAAAAGTTAGATTTTTTCATGATGCTCAGATTTCAACATCATTTTTTATAGGTTCTGTGTACCTCAAAATTGTGTTTCAAGGACTATTTTTGAAACTCTAATCCATTTTCAGAACATCGATCTTAGTTTAGACTTGCTAACAATAAAATGTGGTGCCAATTTTTAGTCGAATTTTGAAAGTTCCGATTTTTTTGTTGCAATTTCACGACATGGTAAATCAGAAAATGTGCGTTTTGAACTCTGGAACCGCTTTGAAATGAGCACAATTAAACCCGAAATGCACTCTGGAGAAGCTTTTTTAAAAGTTGCCAGATCAAAGAAAATAAGAATCTTGTACTTTAATTGGTTCCATTCCTTGCTCTTTAAGCCGGTTTTTTTTTTGTTTTTTAATGTTTTTTCAGAAATGTTTTGATAGTAGATTGATGTTTTAATCGGTTTGACTAAAAAAAATTAGGCAAAAATATTTTTTAAAGATTTTTTTGCAATATATTTTTTTTGCGAAAAAATTAAAGCAGAAAATAGATACAAAAACTTATGTAGTGCGAAAACATGTTTTAAACAGTTTTTGAAAGATTTTGAAGAAAATTAGGCTAAAAAAAACACTAAGAATTGAACTTTTCCTTAAACAGAAAAGGAGGAGTATAATTTTTCAAAGAAGCAACAAAAAACAACAGCGAAATTAGCAAATCCTGCAACAAAAACAAGTTCAAAAGCTCAAGGAATGAGCGAACATGACCCGAGCAATCAGGATCCTCATTGTGGCTGCGAAAATTCAATGCACTGGATTGCTCGGCGAGCACCAGCTCTTGCCTCAAAACATATGCTGATGTGGACCTGGACGGACCCCTCTACTAATTCTGAACATTTGGATACCAAGAAGAAGAAACGAACTGAATGGGTGGAGGAGGAGGAGGAGGATGACAAAACGGCGCGCGTTTTGAATGTGATGTGATTTTGAAGTGTGCAAGGAACCGCAACGACACATAGGAAGAAGAAGGAAGAAGAAAAAACACGAGCAAAGGGAGGAGAAGAAGTTATGAGATTTTATGACTTTCCCAACGGTTCCCGTGACATCTGTCAGGCACACCGGCAACCGCGAATATATGTTTTTTGAATTTTGATTGCTCACAAAAGCTCAAAAATTCGAGTGCGCACTATTGATAAATCCGATTTACACTGGTAAGTTGCTGTAGGTTTTAGAGAAAATCAACCAGCTAAGCTAAAGCTTTTAGGTTAAAGGCGGTCATGTGTCTACTGTAAATCCTTAGATCGTTGATATCGGGGAATTTTTGACAGGCTGCCAAGTAAGGAGGTCACCAGCCGTGGTCCTGTCATAAAGCTGCGCTTGGAAATTCTGCCAAGTCTATAAAAATATGCTATTTTGCCCGACAGCGACCTCCTTGTCCACTTCTTTTCAAGAATTCCCAGAGTAAATAGGTCCATGACCCGTATCAAACGTTCAATGATACCTGTGGAAGTCACCCGACAGGGAAACTTGTTTGCCGGCTTTTGTCAGACGGTCAGTGGACGGCAAACAGAAGGTTAGAATATCCGAAGCCCGAGAACTTACAGACAAAACCCGACGAGACTCTGGCAAAGACCAACAAACCCCTTACTTAGGCAACGAGAGTTTTTAACATAAAATCTTCTCTCAAAGTAGCATGGTAGATTTGGTCCAGCTCTTAATCGGAGCCCATTATGCTCCTTTTCAAAAAATAGCCATCTTTGAGCTACCATAGAATTCTCGTGATAGAACAAAAGCGAGCGCAAAGGAAATAGCGTTTAATCTATCCATTCATTTTTTCATAAAATTCGGCAATTTTCTTTTTTTTTCTGCTTGTTTTTTTTTCCAGTAAATCCTCTTGTAAATAAAGAAAATGCTAAACATGTCTAGAAATTAACGTGATGCACGCCGTGTACATTTTTGACAGTTTTTAAGACGAATTCTCGCGCGCCATTTCTCGCGTCTCTGCGTTTCCATTTTTGCACGCGTTTAGCTAAACTTAGCAGAACTACACTGTGGAGACACAGAGAATGCGGTAGAGCGCGTTTGCTTTTACGTAAGGTGTAGCACGTCGTGAAAAGCTATTCTGAGATTAGCTTCATAAGACCTCCATAAACCACTTCGAAAACTCCATGAGAAATTTTAACTCTTTTTTTGAAAAAAATTCAATTTTGAACCAATAGCCGCCTACAACTCTCAGACAAAGAGGATGAGTGTATGTGTTCCGATATTCACAACATCATAACCTTTTAACGGGATTGGAATGGGAAAAAATGGATACAACCCGAAATAAGATAACGCTATGAGAAAACAAAAAGCAGGTGGCGTCTTATTTTTTTACGAAAACCAAAAAGATGGATGGCAAAATTTCAAGATAAGGAAGAAAGACACGAAAAAGAATTCGATTTGGACGGCGTCGGTGATTTGACCGGAAGTATTTGGAGCCTAGAAGCTCTTTGAAGACGTACTTCCGATGCGAGTAGCGGATGGAAAACACACAGACAACAAAACAATTCAACTTTATAAGGCACACAGTAAAATAAAACCCGTTTAAAAGGAAATGAGGTAGCAATAAAGATACTGAGATTTTTGAATCAATCCCATTGGAAAGAGCGATTGATTAACTGGAAAAAGTTTTGATTGTGCTCTTCGAACATTCTTGACAGTTTTTCGATGACGTCATTGCTGATCGAACGGTGTTTTCGACCTGAAAAAGGACAAAAATAAATAAAAGTTTGGGTGCTCATAATTTTTGTTACAGTAAGCGCAACAACCAGATTTTTTTTACTTTCTGGTGTTTTATGTTATTTATAAATTTTTCTGATGTATCGTCAAGAATCAAAACATTTCGGAAGTTACCGTAAAAACTGTATTAGAAGGGCTCCAAACAACCTCCCGAAAAATAGAAGTTCCCATCTTGAATTAAAGGGTTTCTCTAATTTAAAGACCCTTTCAATAAAAGGGCCTCTTTAGCGAAAGTTGAAGGTCCCCCTATAATAGAAAGAATCCCTCCACACACACTTACGATCCCACGAAAAAAAATAAAGGGGGATCTTCTAATACAGTTGTCACGGTACAAATTATACCGTGTAATTGCAAAACTATCGCTAAGTTCTCTGACGGTGGTCTTTATGTATCGCTTTTGAAACAACAAAATTTTGTTGCTCAAATTAAAAAATACTTTGAATATTAATCATGATATTTAAAAAAACATGATAAAAAAGCAATAAAAGGCATTCTTGTAGGCGTGACCTGTATCACCTCGTGTGACGTTTTATTAGGTTACGATAGCTCGATAATTTTTTATTTTAGGCAATACTAAATAGCATTTAAAGATGTTTTTTTTTCTTCTGATACATTTATGCACAAATAAAATAGAAAGATTAAGAAATCATTTTTATCATTTAAAAAATTGTTTTTTAATGATTTTAAAAACATGCACATATTTGTTTTTTCTTACCTTTTGACTCTCCCAGACACCTAATTTTTGTGGTTTTTCGAAAACAAAAGAATCCTTTTTGATAGTCGAACACCAATTGGCTTGGAGTGATGGCTCTCTCAAGTCCTAAGAATTCCTCAACTCTTCGCAGCTGAAAACTTTCGTTATTTTACCATTTTTTTCAAAATCTTTTCCTATTACCTCATGCAGTGGATTTGCCCTGAACACATCTCCATTCACAAGTAGAAAATTGTGAATTTTGAAATACTTGAGCCATTTTGAAATGTGCACATCGTAAAGTGAGTTTGTCATTGGCTTGTACTCCATGTTGATCGATTCGTCTCCGGTGACGTCATCTGTTCGAAACGCTTCAATCGAAAGAACGGGAAGGCTCTTGTTCTGCTCCAATTTGTTGTAGTATACCTGAAACGTTTGGTTGACAGATAAATCGTATACGTCACGGTACGTACCTGCGTGAAATCACTAATCGTTCTATAAACCGGATGACGAACTATCAAAATCAACTTCATATCAGGATTCCAATCGAAAACTCGTTTGGGCACATTTTCATTTGTAAAGTACGCGGGAGTCTTTTCAATTACAACCTAAAATGGGCAAAGGTGAATTGTTGGTAGTTTTGGAGAATAAGTTTGTTAAATTAGCACCTCATCATCACTTTCCACATGCGGCATTTGACTTTTGTACCAATCGAAACCCAGAGAATAGTTCGAGTCAAAAAAGTGCGTTTCTCGGCGCACAATACGAACTTTTGGATGGAGACCGATAGCATCGAGGAGAGCACGTGTACCGCCTTTTCGAACGCCAACTATCAGGGCTGATGGGAGTCTGGAACAAAAAAGAGGAGCTTATTCAGGCTTAAATTCTTAGAAACTCCTGTACCCTTTCCTATTTTTATTTTTTTTTAACCATTTTGTTTTTGTGGAAGGAAAACTTCTAAATATTGTCGAACCGCCAAAATGGTCAAACGCGCTCCGCTGAACTCAACGCTATGAGATTTTCATTTTGGTTTCCAAATTATTTCAATTCACGTTGAATTTATACGTGATATGAAATAATTTGGAGGCCAAAATGAAAATTGCATAGCGTTGAGTTTAGCGGAGCGCGTTTGACCATTTTGGCGGTTCGACAATATGCTTATTCGCAGTGACAGACTCAGGGAAATTATGGCAGCTTCGTGGTCACTGAATTGCTGAACGATGCGGAAAACTGCCGAAAATTCCTTTTGCAGTATAACTGCGATGAGCGGAATAAGACACAATAATGTTTATGTTGCTCATAGCATGAATCATTGATGACTCACTATGGTTCTATATCAACGCAAAGAGCAGATGTGGGGTGAACTAGGCACGCAAATATTCAAGAAAAGTCGATGGGTAATCAATTAGTCATTTTTGGATTGACTTTCCATAAATGAGCCATCCCTCGCCAACAGAGTTTGTCTGTATTTAACAAAAACAAAACGATTCTCGGCGGTAAGCTTTCCATCTCGGGCGGGCCGCCCGAAAACACCCTACACCCGTCCGGAGGTCGGGCGCCCTACGCCCGCCCGCTTCGCCCTGTCCGCGAATTTACGTGACGGTGTTTCGATAGGCCGCCACGTTGCATGCCACGTAATCCATTTTTCGAATATATTTATTTATTTTCAATGATATTCGACATGATTTTTATTTTTTTTTTGTGAGTTCAGCTGTCAAAAGTGTGTTTAGGATGTCGAATATGATCAAATGATCAGTGGTCTATATGATCAGTTCAATCACTTGAAAAGCGAGAATTTCAGAGCTTTTGTTCTTAAAGCTGCGTGAGTTTAAGCCTTTCCAACATATATCGCTAACATATTTGACTTTTCAGTGATCCACGCATGGAATTACACGATTTTATGATGCCGTGCGGTGAAACTCTTCGCTCGAATGTTAAGAAGCGTGCTGATAATTTATTGTTATAAATCGGGCAACTTGTGAGTTTTAGACACTATATTGTTGTAAAAATATTAATTATTTCTGACCCGGTTCTAGTATAAAAGTTGATGATCTCGTATTTATTTTTAAACGAATACTCCTAGTTTTTTTTTTGCAGTAGGTCGATTAATAAACGAAATTCTTTTTTGAAACTACAATTTTTTTTCTTTTTTTTAATAAAAAAAAGAACATTTCACGCGGGTTTTTCTCTTCGCCCGGGTTACGGACGGCCCTTTGCTAGGGCGGGTCGGGCGGGCGAAAAACGCCCGACGTGGAAAGCCTACTCGGCGGCATTCGCTGGTGAAACGGTTAAAACACACTAATAGTTAGTGGATTTAGTATACTACACGGCACCCCAGCCTTCCAATGGTGTTTCTACCTGGCCCATTTTTAAAACCCTAAGGCTGGGTCATTTTTTGAAAAAAAGGTCTCGTTTTTGGATGAAAATCATAGTGTCATCCTGAATAATCAGACAATGATTCGAATTTCTCAAAAATGTAAATTTTCGAGTGAAAAAATAATTTTATTATCCGACGAACTTGGTTGCGCATTGGAATACGGGGGAGGCGTGTACTACCCTTAAAACTTGTCCGATTCGCACCAAATTTCGGCCGGTTCATTCCACTTGAGTTTGAAAAAGTTTTGCTAAGTTTGATGCAAATTCGTCTAGTAGAAGCTGAGATAAGGATGGTGACAAGAATTATGTAGAGGTAAAATTAAAAAGCTAAAATGTTTTCATAATTGTTATGTGTGTGAAATTTGAACGGGTATAAAAAAATGCGCAAAGTTAATCTTGAATTTTGTATAAATAATCCAACTCAGGCTGTTAAAAACTATCGGAATCAAACTACAAAAATTTAAAAATTTGGAAACACTCACCTCCTCTCCATGCTCTGCATCCCACCATCATCATTTTGCTGCCAAATTTTAAATTTAAAACTTTTCCTCAAAAACAAATTGTACTGTAGAACGCACATGCCAACGGTCAACAGACACGCAATCACGCATCTGGTCGAGAATTTTGTCATTCCTTCATCTCTTTTTCCCGAACATTTCCATGGATCAGAACCTGAAATGCATTTGTAGGATGGAGATTAGTTCGTTTATAATTCTAACGTTTATGAATAAGAGCTCAAGAGACGAGCAGCGAGCTTGTGCAAAAATAAACAGTTTGTTCGATGCGGGGTGGAGTGGTTGGATTTGCCCTCTGGGGCTAAACAGAGAAGAGACTAATACGAAAATGAAATGTTGACCGCCTTCCAAGTGAGATCGGAGAAGGGTTTATGAATTAATTAGCGACTGGGAGTGGTGAAGAAAAAAGGAAGGAAATCGGCAAGAAAGAAAGGATACTTTTACTTTTTATTTGAATAGCAGTGAGCATTCATGCTCTTGCCAAACATGAAAATTGTTATACTTTTTGGAAATGTTTGAAAGAAATTAATTAGTTTTGGGTGATTCAGAGTTTTCATATATGGGGTGGGGCAAAATTCTTGCAAAAAATTTGGAATACTTTATGAAAACCAACGCTGAAAACGTTGAAACAGTGATTTTTACAAATGGGAGCTTGTTGTAAAATTAGTTTGTTTCATTATAAAAATGTTGCAAACAAGTTCAATTGAGCAAAATTTGGCTTCAAAAAATCGGGTTTGCATCTATTTTTTTCCTAAGGTTTTTTCAAGGTAATTAGAAAAAAACATATGGATAATTACGGAAGAAAACAGGAAAAATAATTCCGAAAATGCTTAAAAAATTCGAGTTAATTAAACTAAATAGTGACCTAAAATTTTATCGCCTAAAAACTCAACAGGAGAATTTAGTCGTGGGTGAAATAAAGAAGTGAAAAATCAAGAAAGAATTTGAGAATACGCCAGATAAAAATATCATATATCATAAAAATATATCAAGGCGAAAATTGTAATTAATAATTAATAGGGTCAAAACATTGTGAGTTCAAACAGACAAATCTTGAAGAAAAAACATTGTGAATTCACGTATGGATCATGTCACCTCAGCACAACGACCTTCCTCTCCTATTGTGGTCAGGCAACTACCGTAAACACAGTCATGACACCTACATTAGCATAATGAGAGAACGAATAATAGAAGTGTTGTGGAGGGACAAGTTTTAAAACCGTCAGATTTGAAAACGAAATCATTGGTTAAAAGTCTAGAGACCTGCTGGCCAAAAGGTGATAATTGAGACTCCACCGCGAGCATTTTTCGAGCCGATTCGTTGTGTATCATTTGTCATTTGTTCGGCCTGCGTTTCCACCTCTCGTCACACTATCTAGTAGTCAATAGAGTGTGGATTGGGAGAGACGCAGAGATAAATGAAAGTCTGGCGAGCAGGCGGAGGAACACTGGTGATGATGATGATGATCACGACCAAGCAGGAAAAGAAAATTAGAAGTGAGAGGAGAAAAAGCACCTGTTTCAAGAGTTTCCCTCTTCCAGATGTCGTTTAACGAGCTCAACAACACGACATTTCTACACTTTTTGTTCGAATATTTTCTCCTGCTCTCTGGAGGTCAGTTTGTAGAGAGGGCAGGGAAGGCAGGAAGTGAGAGAGAAAAGAGTTATCATGTTGCCAGATCTTTTAATGTGTGAAAATGTGTAGTGCAATCAAGAGGTTGGGCAAAAGCTAGCTCGAAATCTTTGTCATGCTTTTGAAAATCTAGAATATGAACTTGGGAAGTTAGAAAAGCTACATATTTCCTGTCTTTGGGTTTAGTAATTGAATGTGTAAAACAACAGAACAATGAGGATCTAGGAAACTAAAACACTAAAAAAATTATTTCAATATTTAAATATATTTAACAGTGGCTGCGAAACTATTATTTGAGCCCTGCCACAAGGTATTCGAATACCTTGTTAATTATTTCTAAATCAAGAGGGCGTGACAGAAATGGCAAAATCACAAAAACAAGAATAAAAACCGGGAAAATTTTTTCAAAAATCGAAGAAAACTGACACGGAAAAATCAGCGCTTTTGGGTATTTTCCCCAAATTTCTTGATTGATACCCAATTTCCTGATTTTACCCGGCTATTTCCTATTCCCGGTAGCCTACTTTATTGCAACTATGTACAGTACTGAACAGAATGATATTCAGCAACGTTTTCGCGGTTTTATAAAAAGTGGATTTTTCTGAGAAATGTTGAAATTTTATTGTGTTTTCAATCGACTTGCGACATGAGAACGCGAGACTCCGCCCACTTTTTTTGTGCGCGACCACGCGAACACAGTGATATTTGAAGAGACGCAGACAGGTAGCGCACAAATAAGTGGGCGGAGTCTCGCGTTCTCAGGTCGCAAGTCGATTGAAAACACAATAGCAAGTTTTTATGTTTTCAGGTTGTTTTTATCTTCTTAAAATGTGCGCGAAACATATAGGTTTACTTTCAAAGAAGTTTTAAAAAAAAGTCCTTGTGGAATATCATTGTGACCAGTACTGAACATAAAATTTCAAACTATTGTGTTTTCAATCGACTTGCGACATGAGAACGCGAAACTCCGCCCACTTATTTGCGCGCGACCAATCGAACACAGTGATATTTGAAGAGACGCAGACAGAACGGTGAATGCAGACTTGCGTTTTCATGTCGCGAGTTGATTGAAAACAAAATAAATCTGCAGTTCAACAAAGCGAGTTTGCGCTGCGACATAAAAATTTTGTTTCCATCTTTCTCCGTATTTCTCACTCATCCTCTTTTCATCTTTTGTACTTTTTCTGTTCGCTCAACTGACTGACCACCTTTTCTCAATCATCCCTCCCTCCAAGGATATACACATATCCAAATAGAGACCACTAATTATTAGGAGGGCGAAAAGAAATCCTGTTCTGGATGTCAAAACATTCATTCAACATTGCCCTGTCATTATCCAATGTCCTCCACTGTCCGTTACGCTCTGCTCGCTTCCTTACTTTTGGCTGTAATTCCAGCTCAATTCAACATTCCGCTACCATTCGGCGGTATTTCGTTGAATAAAAATGCAAAAGGAGAGGTAAAATATGTTTAATTGTCCTTTTATCACGTAATTGTCAAGAGTGAAATTTCACGATAAATTGTGAGACAAAAATCTCTTCATTTTTTTGGTAATTTTTTTAATACTTGATTTACTCAGAAAAAATTCGGTTAATATCCATCGAATTCGAGGCATGTGCCAAATGCATGGCTATTATTATTTTCTATTGTTCACAAGCCTGCAGCTTGTGGCGACAAAGTCGCCTTCGTCAAATATTCATTTTCACAGATTTTTTTTAATAGAAACGGCAATCATTTCTTTTCCTTAATTCTTCCAAGTTCTCCTGACCCTTGTGGTATAGTGGTTAGCACGCTTGAACGCCAATCAAAAGGTCGCGGGTTCGAGTTTTGTCGACTGCAAACTCGTGTGTGAGACACACAAACAAACACACAGACTAATCTAAAATTTTCTATATAAGAAAGATTAGCCACATAGCTGCCTATACTCGCCATATACGCGCCAAAATTCCCTGGTTAATGAGAAAAGCCATCAAAACGTCTAAAAGCCATCGAATTTGGGACGTGCGCCAAACGCATATGGCACACTGTCCGATTCAACGACTGTTAGCCGTTTTCAATAGATATAAACTAAAAATTTTCTGGGTATTTTACTAAATACTATTCCTACGAACACGTAAAAGTGTAGAGTTTTTGAATAAAACGTTAGTTTTTAATTACAGGTAGAAATCGGCGGAAACCAAAACTTTAATTTGTTCGGATGGGGTGCTAATCGGAATTTTCAGTTGACCACTGGAAATGGCACTTTTAAAATTGATAGTGAGTTTTTTAATTATTTATTTTTCTGTCTAAAAGTTTCTGAAAATGTGTTTGGAAGTAAGTATTATTGTAGAAAGATTCAAAGATCTTTAATTTAACAATTTTCGTAATTTTCGTAAAATTTAAACAATGTTAAACTCTAGTGTTTTCAATCGACTTGCGACATCAAAACGTGAAACTCCACCCACTTTTTTTCACGCGAACAATAAATTTTAGTGCATTTTGAATTTTAGCGTGAAAAAAATGGGCGCGGTTTCACGGTACGCGGCAATGTTGGCGACGAGAGAGTGCAGAAAATTGATAGAGCATGGTCGATGTTTTTCTTTGATTTCTCCGAATCTCGATCCAAATGCATGCGAAATTCATTGTTCGATTGGAGCGAGTTTTGTGAGTTAAATACAGTATACAGTTTGTCCCCGTCAATCCTTATTGGTCTAAATTGTGTGTGGACAAAAGTCTATGAACCCCACCTCTATTATAAGATTTTTCCGTTAAGCCTGTAAAAAATAAAAAAAATAAAAAACAGAAGCAATTTTTGATGATCCAGAAAAATCGAACTAACGGTATAAATGAAGTTTTCGAGTATCTGGCAAAACAAAATAAAGATATATTAAAAAAAAACAAAAAAAAACAATTCTTTAATTTTCAAATCTCTGTTTTTGTCCAACACAATGAGACAATGAAAATAAAAATGTTCGATTTGGGCAAAATGAATGAAGCAAAGAAATTCGAAATGCATTCTCATAAGCTCCTCTCGAGCACACCATTCATGCATTATTCTTGCCTCCTTTGAAAAACAACAAAATAGAGCACAAACACAAACTATGCTTCGCTAAATATGGAAAGAAAGGCGAGAACAAGAAGAATGCTAAAAAAAACAGAAGCTCATAGCCAAAAAATCAGTCTAGTGTGAAAAATTGCATTATATTCGGGGCGTGCGGAAGATGAATACTGATAAAAAGTCAAGAGCCTCATTTTTTTATATATATTTTTTTTTTGCTCAGAATCCGATGAAGCAATCCTAAACGGTTCCACTTATGGCGGCAGCTCCTCATTTGGAGTGGACGAGAAGACCGGGTTGGACATTGGTCAAAATTTGACATTGAACGATAAAAAATTGGTGGTAAGTAGGGTTGTGTCTTTTGTTGCCCTTTTTCGCTGAGCGGTGATTTGATTTGGTGCTCTTTTTGTTTTCAGGGAGGACCTGGCAAAGAGGTCAACTTTTTGGAGAGTCTGATTGCACTTTTCAAGCCGCCGGCGGCACCGGCAGCGGCACCGGCAGCGCCAACGACATCAGAACCGCAGAAGAAGGAAGATAAGGCTGAAGAACTTGTGAAATCGTAATTTAATAATTTTTGTACATCTTTATTTAAATAAATAAATAAAATTTGTCAAAATTACACTTGTCATCACATAAACTCCATAACACGTTTCGGCTGAACGTGTACCGCAAATATGATTGGCACAGAAAATTGAGTGTTCTGGAAGAGAAAAACAATTAATTAAAACAATAATTTTTACTTTTCAAAGGGGACTCTACCTGGTCATAATTTTTATCATGTTTTTTTCGTTGATTTTCGGTTTTTTTTTTCAATGTACGGATTTTTCGCATTGAAAACCTTCTCATAGAAAAACTGGAAATTTTTGTCGGAAAATGCCCGAGCCTTAGGCTTTTAAAAAAATCACTGGAAAATTAGAAAATTGGGATTCGGAGAAAAAAGAAAACATTAAATATTGTGTTTTCAATCGACTTACGACATGAGAACGCGAAACTCCGCCCACTTATTTGTGCGCGAAGAGACGCAGACAGAACGGTGAATGCAGACTTGCGTTTTCATGTCGCAAGTTGATTGAAAACACAATATCTTTATTGATTTTTGCTTATTTACAGAAAATGTATGCCTAAAAACTTGGAAGAAAAGTTGCTAAATCGTTGGATTGTCCACGGGGAGTACACGAAAAAATTCGCCAAGGTTCAAAAATTGTGAAAGCGCAAAGTGCCGTGCTTGGCAAAATAGGCTCCGCCCACTTTTTCAAGTCGGCGACACTGTTTTTCCTGCATCCTATCGCCCTACCTGTACAGAACTCGGGCTGCGTGGGGCGGAGTTTGTTCCACATTTTCTAAATTATTTTCCCCGGTTTTTACTTCTCCGTATTTCATCCAACTTTCATAGGAAACCTAGGAAACAAACTCTAGATTTTTGAGGAAAACTGATACGAAAAAAGTCGACGCCTTCTAGAATAAAGTTACTCAAATATTATTGCGTCGCGACTCGGCTGTGGCAAGGCGCGCGACTCTGCTGTGACTCTGATTTGACTCGGCTGTGACTCTCACTTTTCGCGGCGAGACCACAGCCGAGTCGCACGCTCCGCTCTGCCAGGTTTTCGCAACGCGTCAATAAATTTAAAAGTCTGTCTATTAGAGAAACAAAAGTTTTAATACCTCAAGACCTCTCTTTCTGGTTTCCGCCGGTGACATCCAAACCTTCACGCTATGATCCGAATCCATAATGTCTGTGTTAGCGAGTTGACCGCCGTGAAATTGGATTTCAAACGTTTTCTGTCCACAAATTACTTTATTATTGTTTTACTGAGCCACTCCTACCGTCTCCCCAGACTCCATGACTCCTGTGGCCGGATGCACTTTTAGCATCGCCCCAAACGTGGTCTCCCAGCCGAATTTCATTTTCTTGTCAAACCGATTTGCCACCTCCAACCACATTGTCTGGTCGCGAGTGTCGTCTTCAAAGATTATCTGAAAAATGTTTTTAGGAGGACTAAAACGTCCTAAGTCCCCAGAAGCCAAGTTACATGAAAACCGCTTTCCATTGTTTTCTGGAAAACGGTTCTCCTGTCGTTTTTCAGGCCCTTAAAAACTGACAACTTGCTGATCGCCTTGTGCGAGAGTCGCCATTGTACAGTAGTTTAAAAATCAAAAGAAAATGTTTTTTCGAAATGAAAATTTTATTCATATTCGATTCGTAAAAATTATTTTAAAAAATAAATTAAAAACGTGAGATTTGAGGCACTTTTTGATCAGTAAACCGGTTTAAGTCGTTTGTCCCTGCCGTACTGGCTCACAGAGTCTGACATGTGCTCCGCTTGTCGACTCGTTGACGTTCTGAAATGTTTAGATATTTATAGATCTATGAAGAATGCGGTAGTTTTACAGATGCACAACTTGATTTTTTTCAAGCATTTTTCATTGGTTTTTTTTTTGGCTCTTGTAAAAGTTCTGACAAATTAGAAACCCAAAAATTTTGAAAATAAAGACGAAAATCCCTTACCGCATAGAATAATTTGCTCTAGAATCACTCCATTGTGAGGATTGAACCTCATACTTGTCTGGAAGTCGTACGCCCCTTCCACCACGTTCATCCCGACTGTCCACTATTCGCAGATTACCGAGTTCCACGTATCTATAGAAGGAAGATATTGCAAGCGCGCTTTATTGAACTCTACCGATTAGCATTGCCAATGTGCGCATAATTCGAAGCATGGATTCCGAAGAACAGGAGAACTCCCAAAATGATCAACACGCAACCGACCCAGCCAATGACGTACCAGGAGAACGCGGTAGATGTGAGCGCGCAGAATTGCTGAACGTCACCACCGCACATTCGGAGATTCTGGAACAACAAATGTTTTGTCTTTTTTTCTATATGTCTGTGAAAGTTTGTTTAACGTACTAGACTCCTTTCAATTACTAATTGTAAAATAATAATAATAAAGAAATTTAACAAGAACTGTGTGCACCAATAAAATAAAAAACTTACCGAATTGGAGAACGAAGACACGAGCGGCCAAAAAACGTGTAAATCGATACAGTCTCCATCCGTATACCCTGGAAGATCAAGACAAAGACGATCGAAAAAGTAGTAGAAAATGCAGAGCCACGAGACGATGGAAATGATAAAGAGCCAGGCAATTATCTGAAGAATTTTCGGGAATTTTTGGAAAACTTTAAGTTTTGTTATGATCGCCTACCAATAAAATGTTGAGCATCATTGCAATAACGCAGGCGATCTTTCCACCACATCGTGCGTCGGAATCTGAAATCCAGGAAAATAATAAATGTAATTTTCCGTTAATTTTTTTTCAGACTAAGGAAACCTATCACGCACTCAGTTGTTACTTCTGTCTCGTGTCAATTGTGGTGAAAAATGTGGAATAAAAAATGCAGACACTACTGAAACGAGTGTTACCGTAATCTATTCAAAAGTTCTAATGAATGAGTTAAAATAAATGTTTAATAGATTTTTTTTGGAGATTTTCATCGGCTGAGATACGAGTAAAAATGATTCATCAAAATACTTTGATTTGACGGGCTAGACTTTACCAATCTATCGGAAGTTTTGAATGAATTTGAGTGATTTTCCGAACAAGTTCTATAGTTATTTTATTGTATACTGAGCGATTAAAAACATTGACATTAGTGTTTTTATACTTCCGACTCACTATCAGAGCTATTAAAATCAAGCAAAAAGCATACAACATATTCAAACATGGGTTTTCCATATGTGTCCGTTGCAAAATGAATAAGCAAACACCGTGTTCGTTATTTTTTTAATTGCATTATAATTAACCTAGTGCCGTATGACTTTCGTCTCAGCTGTGAAGAGCTGTGGCCTAGAAAAGATAAAATTTTCCACGAGCAACATCTACCGGACACAGTCAGCAAAAATAAACGTTTGAATTGATTTTCTTTTCTTTTCTTCAAGAATGTTTTATAAATTTTTCCTATCTAAAGATCTATCGTTAAACAACAAATTTTCAACGGATTACGGTCAAACGTGACTTTTCTCACAAGCTCTCACGCTCACAGTTCGGATTTCTTGACAAACGATCTTGCCCTCTTGCCCTCCTAGATTCTATCTCTAATTATCATGTGCTGCTTTCAAAACCTAAATCATTCCTTGACGTCATCTTCATAGATTTCAAGAAAGCCTTTGACACTGTACCTCATGATCTCTTAATTTTCAAAATGCTCAACTTTGGCATAAATCCAGATATCTGTGATTGGTTCAAGTCATTTCTTGCTAATCGCATTTCAAAAGTAAAGATAGGTAATATAGTGTCAGAAAATCATTTTGCCAACATATCCGGTGTTCTTCAAGGCACTGTCACAGGTCCCTTTCTTTTCCTCGTCTACATTGACGATTTGCTATCAGCTTTTCCTGATGACGTTAAAGTAACTGCTTTTGCTGACGACCTGAAGCTGTTCAGTAACAACCGCGACAGCCTACAAAAGTCACTGGGCATACTTTCAGAGTGGTGTGTCAAATGGAAACTGGCTTTAGCGGAAAACAAAACCCTAGTTCTTCATCTTGGCAAATCTAACCCAAAACATAGTTACTTTACCGGTACCACAAAAGTTCAATCCACGACATGCGCCCGCGATCTCGGCATCCTTGTTGATGACGCTTTAACGTTCGAAAACCACATCGATAAAATAGTTAACAACGCTTTACATAAATCACGTATGGTCCTCCGCTCCTTCAGATCATCTAATCCTAACTTCTACTTTAAATTATTCAACGTATTCATTAGACCAACTTTGGAGTACGGATGTGAGCTCTTCCATCCGTCTTCCTCTCGTTTAACAGCTAGGCTAGATTACCCTCTCAGATTTTTTTCTAGGAAAGTATTCATTAGATGCAACATGTCTTTTCGTCCTCAAACATTGTCCGACACATCATCCCCCTACGAACGTAGACTTAGAATAACTTCTCAACATTCCCTTCTTTTTAGACGTTTGTTTTTAATACTGAAAACCTACTTCAAAATAGTTACGCACCGGTGCCACTTCCCAAATTTATCAAAATTTATTCAACCGGCCAACTCTACCCGATTCCCATACAGGCTCAAACTCTGCTACGCTAAAAATGATAGTTTCTTACATAAATATTTTTCCCTTTGGGATAAAATTGTCCCACACTTTCCTAAACTAGTCTCGGAAGAAGTATTTGCAAGTCGTGTCGGTCAGCTTCCTTTAGAGTCATTTGTTTCATAGTTTCCCCATTATTTTTTTTGTGTGGTTTTGGACTCTTGCGGGTCTATTTTATCACTTCATTTTTCTTTATTCATCCCATCGCCAAAGACATGATTCGAATATATAATTATTTTTGTTCCATCCGTTTATTGTTTTGCTTTGTTTTTTTTCTTTTTACACTTGCTGATGAATAAATAAATAAATAAATAACTAATTTCAGCTGTGTCCGGCCACGCTGTGTTTACTCGTGGAAGAGTTTTAACTTTCTAGACCACAGCTTTCACCAGTTGAAACGAGAGGAATAAGAAAAACAATTCTGATACTTAGATTTGCTAAATACCTTTTTTACCAAGGTCTATATTCGATTTTCAATTTTTATACATTATTCATCCAAAAACTCGTGCTTGTAAGCCTAATATCGCTGAGCTATGAATGCAAAAACTCACCTTTATACATGGTTTCCCTTGTCCCACCAGTCGCAGTAAATCCAATACACAGAAAGAACAATGAGAACAAGCCCATAAGCACGGCAATCACAATAAAAAACACTTGCACCTTGTCCAACCACGGCCAATCATCAATCCGCAACGATCGTCTCGTCTGTTCGGCCGTCGCGTTGAACGCCCACGACATCATGATCGCGAAGAGCACGACGCCGAGAATGCACAAAAGCGATCCGATGAGCGACGCATACGGGATGCGATGAAAACAATCATCCTCGTGTCCATCCGCGTTCAGATGGACGACGGCGGCGTTTCGCGAACTACGCGCTGCCGCCTCCTTGGTGGACCGTGACACTATTTTGGGAAGTAATTATAGAATTTGGGTGGAAATAAAGGCTGTGGTAGGAACAATAATAATAATAATAATAATATGTAGCTAGGAGGAAGAGGGGTGGGGGGAGGAAGCAACGAGACGTAGGTGAGTGTGAGGTGTGCTTGTTTGCTTTGCGATCGAAATTGGAAACGAAACGAGACGAGACGAAACGTAGCGAATCGAATCGAAACGAGCCGAAACAAGCCGGAAAACGAGAGACACACACAAATAATTGTTAAAAAGAAGAGAAGCAGAGGTCATGGAGATGGTCAGTTGTGAGCGGACAGCGCTGAGTCATGTTGTTTGCATGGGAAAGTTGCAGGAAGGTTGTCAAAGGGCATGACGTCACACAGACACAGATGCGGGAAAATTAGGAAAAAAAACCGAATTTTCTATTATTTTTTATTTAAGATTGCAAATTTCATATCAATATACGGCCAACAGCACGCGGTTACTAATTACTTGTACATGATCAGGGGTCAGTCGGCCACGTGATGTTCCTCGGCCGCGGCCATGTGGTCTTGCAGCGGTACAAGGAAAAAACCACTTCATCCAAAAAGACGGAGAGAAAAATACAGATTTTATCGAGTTATTGAACGACGTTCGCGACTGGCATAAACCAAATCCTGCTGGCTCCGTCCCTTTAACGAAATTTCTTGATATTTGGTGTTAATCAAAAGCAGATTTTCAGAGTTTAAGAAAATTAAATATAAAAGTAAAGAAACATTCAATTTAATGCACTTATTTAAAATGTTTGATATCTCGAAACATTATTTCGCGTTCAGACCCCACATATGACTACATATTATCAACTAACAATTAATACATTTAAATCGTATTTGAATACCATAAACACACAAGCAAAGCTCTCGCCTCCCATGTCGTCCAATGCTCCAGCAAATTCGCAGTGGAGCGCGTTTGAATTATTCGCCGGCGGCAAATGCCATTTTTCCACAGAAAAATATTTTTTTCAAGATATCACTCGATGAAAGGTTTTTCGAGCACTTCGCTTCATTTTCAGATTATTCACGTTGAAAACTTCTAAAATGAAAACAAATGTTGCGAAATAGTCGGATTGTCTACGGGGAGTACACGAAAAAAAACCAAAGATTTTGGAAGCAAGCGTGTATGCTGCGAAGCTCAAAAAATGCAAGGTTCATTGGAAACAGAAAACATGTGATTTTTCCCCTCGGATCGAAATAAAATAATTTTGAATTGCCGGTCGCCGGTTTCCCAGTCCAGTGACCACACTTCGTGTAGTCCTTTTGGATGTCTTCTAATTTCTTGTTTGGCGATAGAATGAAAATGATTCCGTTGAGCAAAATTTTAAAACAGTTTCCTCGGAGAGTTGCCATCTCCTTTAATCAATTTCCAACTGGTCAATTTGGAAGCTCAATAATAATTCAAATTCACCCTGCAAAAATTGCTGACCACTGTAAACACTCGCCAACTATGCACAACACGGCCTATCTGTGGTGCACCACCGAAGGAAAAACACAAAACCACCTATCTTATCAACGAATCGAACCGAACTGTTTCACTTGGCATGTTGTCCCTCACATTTTTAATTCAAATTT
The DNA here is from genome assembly GCA_963572235.1 of Caenorhabditis japonica. Classification (NCBI taxonomy): domain Eukaryota; kingdom Metazoa; phylum Nematoda; class Chromadorea; order Rhabditida; family Rhabditidae; genus Caenorhabditis; species Caenorhabditis japonica. The sequence goes on along the minus strand of OY754343.1, from coordinate 14,274,414 downwards.
TCGGTTTTTGCTAACACCGTCCAATGTATTCTTTTAGATCACTTGAAATGCTCAAACTCGTTGCTTTTCTTGCTTTTCTGACAAATGTTTGCGGAATTATTTCTCCGCCAGTTGCGGTGAAAATAGCAAAAGAGTTCAATGAGTGGCAGAGTATTAGGCAGAATTTCACGGACGCTATGAGTAAGTTTTATTCTGTCATTTTATGATTTGTATCATATTCATAAAGAATATTATTTAGAAAACACAATGGGTGTTCCCCGATTCAACTGTTCGCGCCCTATCTCCCTTCCACCTCCACAATCCGTCCACCAACTACAACCATCGAATATTGAGGTGATCGCAGCTCTCGGTGACTCGCTATCAGTAGGTCAGGCAGAAAAAGCAACCTCTGGCTTGGATATATTCGAAAAGTTTCCCGGATCCTCTTTTGTCACTGGAAATAGTGTTCAAATTCGTGATCAAGCAACTTTATTCAGTGAGTGAGAAGAAATCTTTAAGGTGGATTTAAAATATGTTTTGAAGATATATTCAATGAGTTCTCCCCAAGCTTGAAAGGAGGATCTTCGGACCATATTCAGAAGTTCTACGATTTCAACTTTGCGGTTCCCGGATCGTTTAGCTCTGACTTGCCCAGACAAGCGCAGGAACTTTCGGACACTCTGAAGAGGAAACTTGGGGATGAAAATCAGAAGACGTGGAAGTTGGTCAACATTTTCAGTGGGAATAATGATTTGTGCAAGATTTGTCAGAATCAGGTGGGTTTATATTCTATTTTATCGTTGACCTATTGTGAAATCTATTCCAGACACTGTACGGCCCTGAATCATATGGCAAATCCCTTCGAACCGCACTTGGAATTCTACAATCTTCCGTTCCCAATGTTTTTGTCAACCTTATGACACCCGTCAATGTGCAAATCATGACAGAAACTCACAATATAAGCAAGTTTTGTGACACTTTTCATAGGTATGTAAATACCGTATTTATTCTATTAGAAGGACACGCTCTTGTGTTTTTCAAGGCTGTCGATCTATTTTTCTTCCCTGTTTTCTCGCTGAAAAGTGGAAGATAAAGTTGTAGACTCACGAAAAATTTAAAAAAATTAAACTAAATTTTTCGCCTTTCTATTGGGGGTGTCCTTCAATTAGAGGTACTTTTCTAGTAGGGTAAAAAAAGCAAAACATGAGTTTTGGCCTAACCCCGAAATAGAGTATTCAGTAAAAGACAGTTAAATTGTTAGTGTGGTGTTTGTTTGTTTCCAACCGTAGCTAAAATATAATTTTATGGATAATCACTAAAAACCTGAACTGCCGCTACACACTGTAATTTTATGACTCCTATCATAAAATCTCATGTCTAGAAATTTTTTCAACACCTCCACTAACAGCTCCATAAAAAATTTATTAGCATCGAAAAAAAAACATTAATGCCATCTCCCCCATCTCCCCCTCCTCCATAAATGTCAAACCAAAAAAAAACTTCCAGACTGGCCTGCCCGTGCATTTTCGACCTTGATAAACTACAGTACCAAACGATCAAAGAGCAGTTCGATGCTGAACTGAAATCCGTGGCCGAAGAGTTTTCAAACAACTCGACCACATTCACAGTAGTCGTCGCGCCGACATTGAACATTCCATCGATCCCTCACCTTGGAAATCAAGTCAACATTGGTCTACTAGCTTTGGATTGCTTTCATGTGTCCCCAGCTGCTCATGATATTGTCGCCAAGCAAGTGTGGAAAGGGCTTTTTGAGAAAGTCGGAGAGAAGACGGCCTTAAATCCACTGTCAATGGGATTGGACGCGTTTGTGTGTCCGCCAGTAGAGTGTCCGTTTTTGAGAACCGTTGGGAACTCGGACAATTGTGAGCCGGTCACAGAGTACAAGATTCTACAGCTTGCACCGTATGGAGTGGCTCAGCCAGCGTTGGAGAGCAGTTTTTCGGTTTTTACAATGATGGGCTTAATGCTATTCGGTAAGTTTTTACATATCATCCATTTTTCTTCTTACAATTAGACTTTCATTTATTTCTAGTTAATCATGTAGTCAGCTTTTAGTTAATTAATTAAGGAAACATCTATCTCGACACTATCCACATACATTACAGGATCCACTCTAGTCCTCCTCTTCGTTCGCGCCTCTTTCCGCCGCTCGTCAGAAGACTTTTCCGCTGAACGACGTCATCTGCTTCCGCCGAAACGTGTCGACCTCAACGACTACATTTTTTGAAGCGTCTTGTGCGTGCGTGCTCAACGGCTACTATAGTTTGCTACCAGTATAACATTTTAACGATCTCCTATCTGTTAATTAGTATCGGACTGCATTTATAACATAATGAGAAATGTCGCCATTTATGTACATGCATATAAAGAAAAAGAAGAATCGAAATTAAAGAGAGAGAGGGAGAGACACGGAAACCAAAACTCGATTTGAGAAGCGAAAAGAGGGAAGATTGGATATTACGTAACCGAGTTTCTTTTGATGAGAAGGACGGCAGTGATAAGCAAGGAATTGACGTGGGAATCGGACAAGACAGTGTGAACATTATGTAGAGGTCTGGCAGGAAATTGTGTAGCGACCCAATGATCTCGGACAGAGAATCATAGCTTTTGAAGGCCATGAAGGTTTTTATATGACTCTTGAGGAAGTTTTCTCTGAAAAGTATATGAAAAAAACGATTCTGAATTGCCTAAATTTTGGAAGAGTGATGAGAGTTTGAACAGGGATGAGATAACGCACCCGGAAGCACAATTTAAAGATTCAAAAAAGTTTTAGCGTACTTTAAATAGCAGTAAAATAACAATTCAAAGAAAATCGGCTTCAAAAATTGTTGAATTGTTCTGATATTGTTATTTTATAATTGCACATAATAAAACCCACAAAATACACTCTGCGAATGCTTTATCAACCTCGCACTATCGCACTCTAATTTTCAACATAGTGGTTCAACTCGTGCCTACGTCATTTTCCGTTAAAAAAATAAAACTAGAGTTCGAGCTAATATTGCAAGTGCATCACGGTTTACAGGAATTTTGCAATAGAGCGAGGCTGCTATTGGATCCGTCGACTGATGAAAATCGATGAAAATCGGAAAATTATAATTGAAAAATCCAAAATTATAGTCCCCGCGCGTTCAATAACTCACGGCTTATGCTCCAGTGTTCATTTAATTCCAATTTTTCATGTTTTCAAGAGTTTATTTTTTGAATTTTTGCAAGTGGTGCAACATTCGAAATTGAAAACGGCAAAATCACAGAATAATAGCCATTTTATTTCTATGAATATTGCCGTCTTAGCAAATGCGACCTATCGATCAGCTTCCTACCGATGAGTAGCTTAGTAATGAAAGTATTAGACTAGTGTGGATTGTCGAAAACAATGTTTTGATAATCGACCAATTCGTCAAATTTTTCGATAATTTTCGATAAAAAAATATCGAAAATTATCGAAAATAGTTTCGATGAATTCCACGATAATTTTTGACATTATCGATAATTATCGAAAATGGAATGCTTTATTTTGCCAAAGGCAGTTATATTCCGAACATTTTTATTCCGGACAGTTCTATTCCGGGCAGTTCTATTCCGTACAGTTTTATTTCGGACAGTTCTATTCCGGTTCATCTAGTGCCGAATAGCTGCGAAATAGCCTCCGAATAGCTGCGAAATAGCCGCCAAATAGCTGCGAAATAGCCGCCAAATGGCTGCGAAATAGCTGCGAAATAGCTGCCAAGTCATGGGGACCAGGTTCCCCAGGGAGGCTATACATACTTTCAGTAGCCGACACTTCACGGGTTCTGACGTTCGCTATGCTTTGTAGAAGAGGGGCGGGCCGTCTATCCGTTTTATCGAAAATGTTCGATAATTATCGATAATGTCGAAAATTTTCGAGGAATTTATCGAAACTGGTTTTGACAAAATTTCGATACTTTCTTATCGAAAATTAACGACAATGTTTCGATAATTCTATCGAAAATAATTTTGATAATTTTTCGATAATTCCTCGATAATTTTATCGAAAAATTTATCGAAGACCTTATCGAAACTGCTTCGAAAATCCACACTGTATTAGACTGCACTTTTTCAGCGTCGCAAATTGACCCTCTCCTACGCCTTCTCTTTTCGCGCCCACCTAATCTCCAATCCAAACTTCACCAAGTGTAGTCTTTTAGTCTCTTTATATGTATATCTGATGCGTTGGAACTCGTTTTTTTTTGAAATATTTATCTTTTTTCGCATTTTCCTTCCTCCACTTCTTCATCTTTATCGTGCATTGGTGTTGTTTCGGCGCCGCCAAAACACTGCCACCGCCGTCGACGATTGCGCAACTTCAATCATTTCACTCGCCGACGATCGGCCGCACCAGACAAGTTTCATGTTGCGTCAACAGGTGTCATCTCATCTCGACGACGACGTTTAATAGGTGGTAATCAAGGTGAAATTGGCATCTCATTGGGATGAATTGAAATGAGATGAAATTGAAATCGAAATTGAAATGAAAAACGTTGCGTCGAAAAAGGTTAGAGGCGCTTGAGAAAGTGAAACGAAGAGGGAGGGTCTCACCGGTATAACCGCCGCTTCTGCGAACGAACGAAACGTGAAAAGTGCAAGGCAACTGGTAGTGGCTAGTGTGACCATACAAATACAACAACACCTCCGCCTTCCTTCTAATTAACTAATATCATCTTCTCTCTGGCAAAGCCGCTTCTTCTTCTTCTCCCCTTTCGTAGTCTTTGCCTTCGCACTCCCAAGCTAGAAAGGATGGAGAAGAAGAAGAAGAAGATTATACTAGAAATTACACTCCGTTACAGTCTGCGACCTTTTGCAGTGTTCCCTCCCCTTAATCTTCTTCTTCTTCTTATTCTCATTTGTCTTGGCCCCGCCCCGTTGCCATTCGGCTGTAGCAGTGCTTTGGCTTTGGCTGCCCACTAAGATCCGGTCCTAGGTCCTTTCCTCTTACCTTTCCTTTCCGTCGTCTTCTACTTCATTTTCTTCTTCTTCTCCTACTTTTTTCCTTCACAAAATGATCTACCGATTTGTGGCGACAGTCGCCATCATGGCTGTTAACGGTAAGTGGGCTCTGTTGCACTTTTTCTTCTTCCGGCTCTTGGTTAGTCTATTTGTCAGCAAAGATATTTGTTTTCAGTCCACTGCCAGTACTTCGAATGGCCACAACAACAACAGCAACCATTCCAAGGATTTAACAATGACTACCAGCCATTCCATCAACCCCAGTTCCAGCCATATCAGCAACCACAACCGCAATTCCAGCAGCAACCGTACCAGCAGCAATTCCAGCAGCCACAGTTCCCTCAACAACAGCCACAGTTTGCTCCACAACCGCAATACCAGCCCCCACAGTTCCAGCAGTACCAACCGCAACCACAACCACAACCACAACCACAACTGCAACCACAGCCGGTGCAGTACCAGCAACAACCGCCACAAGCGCCACAGCCACCACCAATCTACTCACAAACTGTGATTATCCCACAAGCACCACCACCACCACCAGAGGCCTATCAGGCTCAACAGTATATTCCATCTGATCAAGCGCCAGTGTTGGTCCAGGCGGCCGATATTCCAAGATATCATCAAAAACCAGCTGTGTCGGATGTGGCGTTGCAGCATGTGGATAGAGCCAGAAGCATTGTGCAGGTGGACGTCGACAACAAGGTGTTCAGAGAGCAGCCTAACTCGTTCACTCAGAACCAGGAGAAGGTGAGTGACAAAAAAAAATGTCCCACTACACTAATTCAGTTATCTACCTATTTTTGAGTTAATGATAACAAAAAATCTCCGCACGTTTCAGTTTCAATTCCTTATGATTTCCTTGACACTTGCAGATCACTCTGCTCGCTCAACCACCTCCACCACCTTCCCCTCCAGCACAAACGCAGGCGCCTCTCGTACGTCTTCAACCCACCTCACCTGTTTCCTCCTCTTCTTCTTTTTATTTATTTCCCATTCACCCCAACTGGTCCACGTCCACTCTCACTCATTTCATGTCGTATTTCAGATTCGTGTCCCGCCACCGCCGGCCAGATTCATCCCAACGCTAAAATCGCTGTACAATGTGGATCCGCCGCGTCCAAAGGTGTCTCTGACTAACTTGCGCGTGATTTTGTAAAATAACACTTCAGACTCCGATCTACAAACCGGACGAGATCATCGTAGACGGCCATAGATCTGCTTATTTTGAGGATACGCAGCGAACTCGCCCTCAGGTAATCGATAACTTTATTTTCATGTTTTTTACTTCTCGTCCTTGTTCGTCGGGTTTGTAGGTTACGTTTTCTTGGAGTTTTACAATTACTGTACAAGGGTGGTGATAGTTGTGGCCTAGTGAATGTCGTTTCAGAGTTCCAAAGTGCGTGTTAAGGCCGGAAACGTTCACTCGAGCAGCGCCGCCATTCCACGTGTCAACCAGCAAACTGGACAGGTCGCCGCCGTAGTGGCCGCTCCACAGCAACAGGCGTTTGTGAAGGAAGGAGAGGTGAGAATGGGATTAATGGGGAAAAGTAGAGTATAGGGTGTGGAGCTTCAGAATTTTTCTTTAATTTTCCATGGAAAATGATGAAGGGTATTTGGCTTTCTAACAGATACGTACATAGCATCCTCTTTAAAACGGAAATGAATAATGGACCTATTAATAGGATTCGTTTTTTGACATTTTTTAACATTTTTTAACGTTTTTTAACATTTTTTGACATTTTTTGGCATCTATGAATAGAAAAAAAAACATTTATTTTTTTTCCTCGTATGAATAGGTCCATAAATAAATACTTCAAGTCAAAACATTGAAAAATTCCTAACTAGAATGGACGGAGCTTGTGTGAACCTGCTGGCTCCGGGACATTTCGCAGCCGGTAACCACAATTACACTAATCTCACTTCTCTCTCAGCGGTCGACTACACAATTGGTAAACATGTTATTGATAAACACGCATGGTCAGAGAAACGAGAGAGTGTGTATATTAGGAGGTTGGGTGCGAAACGTCTCGGCTGCAAAATGTCTCGGCTGCGAAACGTCTGGCTGCAAAATGTCCCGAAGCCAAACTGCTTGCAACGCGAATACGTAATCATGGAGTGGCAAAATTATTAAAACAAAAATAATAAGCAAAAAAAAACATTGAAAATCTCCGCATCCACTGATAAATCAATTCAACCATTGGTTGACGCGTTTTTTTGTTCTTTGAAAAGTCCTTCCAAAAATGAATTTACTATAATTAGGGATCGCATAAGGAGGGGCTCATTTTTTCTCTTGGGTTTGATTTTGGAACTTTGGGACCTGAATACATGAATACTGACTGAAGATCTTTACATATTAGAATTTACCCAGATGTATTGTGTTTTCAATCGACTTGCGACATGAGAACGCGAGACTCCGCCCACTTTTTTGTGCGCGACCACGCGAACACAGTGATATTTGAAGAGACGCAGACAGAACGGCACAAATAAGTGGGCGGAGTCTCGAGTTCTCATGTCACTAGTCAATTGAAAACACAATAATCGATCTCAAGGAATCGATTAGTGACATCAGATTTGGCTTTAAATGAATTTTCAAAGCTCAAAATGGCAATAAAGTGAAATCACTTTCGGAGGAATGAGATTTTCGGGATGTTGTATTTAGATCGAACGCCCATCACTTTTTGTGGTTCGCGTTCATTTTGATACGTATAATTCGATTTTACAGCTCATTTTTCTCCATCGTGTTGAGAATTTTTTCTGCACGCCTACAAATTTGCATGAAAAATTGCAGACATTTTTCAGCGATGACCCCCATTTTTTATTTCTTAAATATCCCAAAACACATTTTAGGCCAATTGAATAACTTTAAAGCACAAAAAGTGAAGATAGAAAGGGCACAACATTGTTTTTGCGGTTTTCACCCTTTCCCCAGTCAAACACGCATAATTTTCCAACTTTTACAGCTTGAAAATATGCAGATGCAATGCGAAATATTCCAGAATCATCAGAAATTTCTCAAAAACAATGAAAAAGTAAATTTTAAAAAAATGAATTTCGTAATACATTTTGATCAGGCTTTCTCGGAAATGAAAATTTCTCTTCCGAGTTCCGTCGGAAATTTCCGATTTTGTAATTTTCATTTCCGGATTTCCGTCGGAATTCAGAAATTTCAAATTCTCGTTCTGATTTCCGTCGGAATTCCGACTTCCGACGGAATTCCGATTTCCGATTGGAAAAATCGGAAATGAACCAGACTAGACCCATAAAATCTTAAATTATCCACAAAAAGTTTAAAAAAAATTGAGGAAAGATACGTAGATTCGTGTTTTAAATAGGAAATTTGTGTCACGAAGATGGTCGAATTTTTCCAAAAAAAAAAACGATTTTTCGTACCAAACTTCTACAGAAAAACATGTTTTTTTCCGACGGAAACGGAAATATTTTCGGAAATCATTTTGTCTCGGAACGGAATCGGACATTTTTTCGGAAGTGAAACTGCCCGGAATCGGAAATTTCCGACTTTTCGGAAATTTCCCAGAAAGCCTGATTTTAATGCAACTGTGTGCCAACACCGGGAAGACTGCAAACAGCAATAAGCACTGCATTACCGTATTACAGCGCTACGGAGTGTTGAAAAGTACATAGTGAAAATGCGCTCCACTGCTCACATAGATTGGAGGAAACGCGGTCATTACAGAGTTGAAACAGTTTAGATTTTCAAAAACGAGGCGCTGGCGGAATACGTTTTCTGCATAAAATAAATAGGGAAATATTTTCCCGCGAAATTTAAATTTTATTCTCCATGTACCTCTCAACACCCCGTACAGCGCAAAAATACTTTTAAACAAAAGTAGAAATGCCAAAAATCAGGAAAACATACGGGCCATCAGGCTGCAAGCGGTGCTGTCTGAATCAATTGTTTTGTACTCCTGAATAATTGAAATATTGTACCACCACGTCATTATAACCTAAAAATAAGCTACCACTGAATTTATTAGCCCCCAATTATGAATTTTGAACCCCCCGAATCATTGTACCCTCCGAATTATATGCCGTTTTCTGCTCTTATCCTAGGTACCGCAACATGTTTGAAAAACATGCGAATCCCGGAAAACTACTGATTTCATTGTATTCTACGCCTCAATATTAGTACATTCCCCAATTTTCTCCTCGAAATTCCCGCTAGTTCTCGAGTTTCAGCCGTTCAAAGTCGCGATTTTTTAGTACTGAATTTCTCTTGACTTTTTGAAAAGGGGCGTAGTCTGCAAGGTGCGGCGGGCGATTTGGCAATGGTATCTTTTCGACTAAATCGCTTTCTCTAATCAGAAACCACAACATTTCTGCTAATTATCGTTAAGATAATGGAATTTTCTAATGGAAAAAAATAATTAATAATTAAATTTTTGTTATGCGAAGCCTACATTTGCATAAAAACGACTAAAACATTAAAAAAAAACGGTAGGAAATTTTGGTCAAGTTTTAAGTTATTTTTTAATGTATTCAATCCATTGAAATATAAATATTCGAATTAACTAATAAATAAGCAAAAGGCAAATGCTGTATCAATTGTAATAACGAGCAAAAAAACAAAAGGAGTTGTGCCTAGAGCTTGCGCACACCGCACCCGCCTCGGACTACACCACACAGCATATTGCGGTGGCGAAGGAAAACTCTGTATAGAAGAGCGCCCCTTAAACGCACCTTCCCTGCCATCAAAAGAGGTTAAAATCATGTTGAAAATTACCAAGGAATTTTAAAACCTGTCATTAAAAAAAATGCGCGCAGTTATTTTTTAAAAGTTCAAGTTGCATTCGATAGGAAATTTTTTTCTCTTTTAGATTTATTAATAAAACCATGCGCAATCGACCTAGAAAAACCCTAATTCTTCCAAAAACGTGATTTTCGAAAAATTCGTGGTACTTTATGAAGAAAAAAACTACTTTATACTTGCCCAAATGCACTAAAAATTTTTGTGTGGCAACTAACGGTGTTAATCAAAAGAAAGAAAAAATAAAAAATTGGGGTCATCGCTGAAAAAATTTCACAATATTTTGTTGAAGTTTCGCGCTATATAACAAAAATGCGCGCAGTTGGATTTTAATTCTGTTTTAAAAATCGAATTCTACGTGTCAAAATCTATCAGAAACAATCATAAAACCTAGCGCAATCGACATGCATCACACCCAACGAAGCCATTTTTCTCATCTCATTTCACTTTTTCGACGATTTCAGTCGAAACTAGTCATTTTCAGTTAAATTTGATTTCACCAATCGATTCCTCGTAGCCAATTACGTATGAGTTGATATAAACATTACTAGATTTGAGCACAGTATCCGAGAAATATGAGCGCAAACTCTAAAAACTAAAACCCAAGAGAAAAAATGGGAGGCCACGCCCCCCTCTCACTGCGGTGCCTACCTTATCCCTTTTAGCGCGCCGCGCTATTGTCGTCTCAAGTTTCCTGGCGGCTACTGTATGCCCTGACTCGAGACTTCATATTAAGACACAACAGCTCAGATTTTCGCATTGCGTTTAGTCAAAAAGGGTGCGGTGTTTTTAATTTTCGCAACAATGCATACTGTACCGGCAAGAAAATTGAGAAGACAATAATCTCAAAAAAACATTTGTCTGCATCTGTACTTTTAACAACGACCTTTACAGCAACAACCTCAACCACAACGTGTCATCCGTCCGCAACAGCAACAACGTCCAGTTCGCCCACAAACTCGTCGTCCAGCTCCACAACCACAACCAGCCACCCGGCCAGTTTCCGCACCGAAAAGCCATTTGGCTCCACAACCGGCTCCAGCTGCTGCTCCGACCGCTACTCCAAAGCCAAAGGTAAAAAAAGATGGGAAAAAGTGAATGAACCGGTTAATGATTTACAGAACGCATCCGAAAAGTTCCTGAACTGCTGCAGAGGACGTAAAATTGCCAAGTCGTGCGAGAGAATTTGCAGTTTTGATGTGCTCTCGAAGAAAACGGTATGCACCGGTCAAAATCATGAAAATATGTAAAAGTTATTTTAACCTTTCCTTTCAGCTCACCGGAATGTTCCTCGGCACGGATCCATGCCCACAGCACCACGGACTCGATCTGATGCAATGTGCCGCCGATTCTGATGACCACACCGAATGCTGCCTGGAGAAAGAAGTGGATAGAACGTCCGCCGGAAGGAAATGTCTCGGATTCTGCAACATGAAGCCTGGAATCACATTCCAAGCGGACGTCTCCATGCTTCCGTGCTGGTCCGTCCTCAACGATATCAAGCAGTGCTTCAAGGAGAATCTCGAACGACAACTCGCAGCCAATTGAACAGTTTTCTGAAACGGGATCTTCCGAATTGCCAACCACCTCTAATCTAGTCCTCTTCTAAGTTATTCTACAGCCAATTTACCCTCGATCGACCAGTCTTTCCCTTTCAGTTGAACCGGTGTTTTGTTTTGTATCATATTAGCGTAAAATAAGCCAGCACAATAATTAATTGAATTTGAATAGACCTATTTAACAATAAACTTACTTACTTGTGATACTTGTGAGGTTCGACCTCAGTTTCAATCCTGGATACAGCGAACCAAGCTGCGCCAAGTTGCACGATCCTTTCCAACAGTGGACCATGCTCGTTTTGCCTCGAGTATGCCAATTCTTCGGCGGCCGTGCCCGAGGTTGCCCCTTACAGCTTAGCCCGCCATATATGCGCCAAAACTTCTCTGAAAACGCCCTGATTAAAAAATTCAAAAAAATTGACGAGAAAAGCCATCGGAAACGGGACTTGCGCCCAATGCATATGGCATGCCGATGCCAAGATTTTTCCAGGTGATCTTCGAATTCCTGGTTCTTCAAATGTGAATTTAGATGATTCAAAACGTAGTAAGTTGACGGAAATTCGGCATGATGATAACAGTAAACAGCAAGTAAAATTATAATTAGATATAAATTTTTTTTTAAATGTGAAACTTTTTTAGACATTTTTCGGACTTCTTTTTTAAAGATTTTCGCCAAGTTTTAATCCCGTGAACTTGTAGGATTTTCGTGAGTCTTTCAAACGACAAGCAAAAACACTTTGTCCACAAAGGGGTTCGACCTATATATATAGACCACCCACTTAATAACACCGCCTCCCACCACTCGGCTACGAATTCCACATCGACAGTCTTTCAAGAGGCAGGTTACAAAAGAGAGCAAAACGGATGACGGCGAGTCAATAAGGATATTTGATAAGATTAGTGATAAAGAATGAAAATATGAATTTGGGTCATATTGTGAAAACAAAAAAATTGCAACGCGGTGTTTGCGTACTTTTGAAATTCAAACGGCAATGAAAGAAATAGCATGGGAAATGAAGAGATTTGTTCCCTTTTCCATTTGAATTTTAAAAGTACGCAAACACCGCGTTGCAATTTTTTTGTTTTCACAATAATTTTCAAAATGAAATTTTCAGCTTGTTTCTGCATACGGGCAGCTAATTTTCGCGGTACGCAATAGCCAATGATGTGAAGTAACAGCCCACCAATTTTCAGAAAAATCTCAACGCTTATGTAAAATGAGTTCCCTTGTTAGGGCCTCATTGTGGATGAAGATTTTGATCGAATCCGTGATGTCGTCGGCCTAACAATAAACAATTAATTTGAAATAAGAATATTCAGGTAATTCATGATGATGTTTTCATTTTTGTTTCTAAACAATTTAAAATTAATTAATCGCAAACTTAAGAAACAAAACAATAACAAAATGATAGGTAAACCAGGTCAAATTAAGACTACACTACTATGAAACAAAAGGGAAAACTGACGCTACATATAAAAGAACAGCAGGTTTTGAGAAGGAGTTACTCATTAAAAAAAAACGATCAGATCAGGTTCAGGAATGAATTATTCAGCGTTTCTTGTTCACATCGAGGTAGTCGTTGTCGGCGATGTTCAACATAAGTCCGCCAGCCGGCAAGAACGTCTTGTTTCCAGACTCGGACACTACTCTGGCAATCTTCTGAGCGGCACGGATCTTCCTCAGCTTCAAGAATCCAGGGTCATTCTTCATGGCTTCTCCTAGAAGTTTCGCTGACTCGGCTTCTCCCTCCGCTTGAACAATCTTCTCCTGCTTCTGTTGCTTGGCGCGCTCGACGTAGAACGAAGCTCTCTGAGCTTCCTGAGCAGCGACCTGCTTAGCTTCGACGGCGGCAGAGTATTGTGGCGAGAAGGCGAGCTCGGTGAGTGACACATCATCAAGAATGATGTTAAAGTCAAGAGCACGCTCCATAAGTGCCTTTCTAACGAGCATGGAAACCTGTAAACCAGTCATTTTGAAAATATGGAATTATATTTTTTGTCTTATTTAATTTACCTGCTGGCGTTGAGTGATAAGCTGCGAAGCATTGAACTTGGCGACGACTCCCTTGAGAACTTCGTTGCAAATGGATGGGAGCACACGTTCCTCCCAGTTTTGTCCGAGAGTACGGTAAATGTTCACAAGATGGTCTGGGTTTGGTCGTGAAAGGACACGAAGTCCGATGTTGACCATTTGCAAGTCTTTTGATCCAGTTGGCGAACGAATCTGGAAAAAATTGTACAGTAAATTTCTATCAAATAAATTTTGGCTTTAAAAATACCTGATTTGGTCTAGCACGGATATCGTAGACAATCGGGTACTGGAAGTAAGGGATGCGGAAGTGAAGTCCTTCCTTGTACAGATCGGTCGATAGTCCTCCGATACGGTTGAACATGATGGCGCGATGTCCAGCATCAACTAAAATCGTCGACATTCAAATTTAGCTCAATTAGGATTAATGGGCAGATTCAAAGAATTTCACTGCTATTTCCATATCTAAATTTTACTAAGTTTTTCTGTGTTAAAATGTAGGTCTGCATTGGATTGAAAAAGGTGAAAAAACATAAATATTTACCAGTGAACATGGACTGCGAGATTCCATACACGGCGGCTCCTGCAGCAGCGACGAGTCCAAGTCCGATACCGGCTCCCTTCGCATTCTGAAGAGCTTTCTTCATAGCGTCTTGTCCTTGTTTCGCCATTGTGCTGAAAATTAAAACCATATATTTAATCGAGACGACAAATAATTATGATGCAAAAATTGTTTTGCAAGAATGGAATAAGACATTGGTTAGTGACGAATCGAAAGATGAGAATAAGAAAAAAAATACTTTTTCGATGAATACATCGTCTGAACGTGTTTCGTGAACAATGATTTTGTTTTCCGAAAATGGATTAGAAACAAAAATCAGTCTTAAAAAATTCTTCTTTTTGGATATCTGACGACGAATTTAATTACTTTTTAAGGAAAGTATAGCAAACAAGGGCCGCTGAAATCAATTTTAATAATTTAAAATTGCAGAAATCATTAGAAACATGAAAAAAAAAGAAAGAAAATCAGAAAACGAGAAAAATGAACAGAAAATACGCAGAAACTGTTCGTGGCGGGACCCGGCGCAGAATTCAAGCCATGCGCCTTTAAACTTTGAGCGAGAGAACACCTGAAAAGAAGAGATGCAGACGAGCATAACGCGGTCGTTCAACTTTCTTGATTGCGTCAACTTTTTCATTTCCGTTTTATTATTGGACTGAAACTTTGGGAGATATGCTCATATGCTCAAATAAATTGTTTTCCAAACCAAAATATCCTTTTTTTCTAAAATTTTAAAAAATCGATATTTTAGTCTGAAGTTTTCTTATGGACCTATTCATTTGAATTAAAATGAATTTTTATGTCACATTTATTCAATGCATCACAACATATTAATTAATGGACCTATTCATATGGACCTATTCATAGGAAGAAAAAAAACAAAAAAAATGTTTTTTTTTGTTTGTTTTTGTTTTTTTTTCCTATTCATAGATGTCAAAAAATGTCAAACAATGTTAAAAAACGTTAAAAAACGTTAAAAAATGTCAAAAAACGAATCCTATGAATAGGTCCAATAGGAGAAAAAAACGTTTATGGACCTATTCATAGCAGAAAAAAGACAAAAAAAAACGTTTTTTTCCTATTCATAGATGTAAAAAAACGACAAACAATGTCGAAAAACGAATGGTAAACAAGTGTTTATTGACCATGATAGACCATTGATAGTGAGGAGGCACAGAGATGTTTACAACCCCGTGGGAACGGAGTTGTTTACTAGTTCATGCAAACTCCGCCCCTTTTCTGCGCCTCCTCACTATCAATGGTCTATCATGGTCAATAAACACTTGTTTACCATTCGTTTTTCGACATTGTTTGTCGTTTTTTTTACATCTATGAATAGGAAAAAAAAGGTTTTTTTTTTGTCTTTTTTCTCCTATGAATAGGTCCATAATTAATCTGAATTTTCCTGAACCATTGAGTTTGAGCCTTCCTGCAAATCGCACCTATACATCCTGGTCAAAAAATGCATATGTTTAAAGGCGCATTCATTTGTTTGTTGATAAGTTCACTTATTTGACCAGGATGGCTAGGCGCGATTTGCAGAAAGACTCAAACTCAATGGTTCAGAAAAATTCAGATTAATTCATTAATATGTTGTATTGCATTGAATAAATGTGACATAAAAATTCATTTTAATTCAAATGAATAGGTCCATTATAGAATGTCCGGAATTTTTGAAATTATTTCCTGAAATTTCAGACCGACTCTCCGAGTTTTCGCTGAAATCTTTGCTGTATTCTTCATATTTTTGCTACTTCGTGAATAAACTCATAAAATAAATACCAAACATTTTCTTATTAAAAAAACTATTTAGAAAACAATCGCCACAATATCACAATCAGACAAAAAAGATAAAAATAAATAAATTATTTTTCCTAGAGAACATAGGAAAAAGGAGACAACAAGTATTTTAAAAAGGAAAAGCAAAAAAGGTCCCGTCAGGAAAGAATTCTAAATGCTCATTCTTTATATTAAAGCTCCGATTTTTTTGCCGTTTTCCCATTTTTCACGTCTTCAGTGCTTTTCTTTCCCTTCTTTTCTTCCGCTTTTTTCTTCTTTTCAGCTTCAATGTCGCCAATTTCGTCAACGAGAGTATTGACTTTCTTTGCCAGCTCATCGATTTCTGTGATTGTCTTCATCTTTTTCATGTAACGATCGACTTCACGGTTGAGATATTTGATCTTGCTGTCAATGTCCTTCGGCGTGATATTAAAATCGTCATTCTTCTTCTTAGTAGAGAGATGCTTCTGCGTGTTTTCAACCCACTTCTTCAGCTTATTCAGTTTTCCTTTCAATTCCTCACGGTCCTCCTGTAAGCAGAAAGGAAGAAAATTTTGAAAAGATGGTTAAAAACTTTTACCTTCTTGAACAAAGCCTTATCCTCGCCAAGATGCGTTTCCATCTTTACCAATGAGAATGTCGTGTTGAGCAATGTCTTAAGACTCGTCATCTTTTCCGGCATAACCTTCTCGAGTTCCTGTCGCTTCTTGACACTTCTCACAATATTTTTGAGTCCGAGATGGTTGTCAGTGAATTCCTGTGTCGGAGTGTCTTTCGTGACATCATCTTCCAGCCAGCCACGAATTCTCTTCACTTCTTCGTCCAGCTTTGTCTTCTCCTCATCGTTCAAGAAATCAGTGAAGTCAGACTCTTCAAGATATTGCGAAACTTCAAAGTTATACGACTCCAAATTGTTCTCAGCGGCAGCTCTTCCCGCGGCCAATCGTTCTTTCTCAGCGAACACTTCAAGACGTTTCTTTCCTTCTTCAACATCATATCGGTTTGGAACGTAGGCGGATGGATATTTGTTGGTGATTCGGAGCCGAACAATAGATGGAAGTTCCTTCTTTTTGGCCTCAGTCTTGTTTCCAGCAGAATCATCAGTTCCATTGGCCTTCGTAGACTCTTCAGAAGTGGCATTGACTGGTGTTTCCGGGGTTCGATCATTCTCTTTTTGAACAGGTTCCTTTTCTTCGACCTTCTCCTCAACTTTTTCCTCGCTGGTGACAGTTCCTGCGCCATCATCCGTGGTGGGTTCTCCTTCTTCGGTCGTTGGTGAGAAAAGACCACTGAGTGCTCCGGCGATCGCTTAAATAAAAATATAGTAGTATAACATCAGAAGATGTGTAAAGTGAAACTTACTTCCAACAATTCCAGATTTGGTCTCAAAGATAGCATCAGCTTTTCTAATTCTGATAATTCCAGAGGCATCAAGCACGAAATTGACCTTCACTCCCTTGAATTCCGACTCTTCGCTAGATCGGTTCTGCATAGCTTCACTCAATCCAGAGATCTCGACATCAATCAGATTATCCAACAAAGTTCCAATCTCTTGAATTTGTTTCTTCGTTAAATTCTCAATCGCTCCGTACTTCAAAGCAATCGAAAAGTCGCCAGTGTAGGAAGTAAGAGAGATTGACTTCGGGCTAGTTGGATAAAGCGAATTGGCAGGGAAAAGAGCCTTCACCACATTCTTCTCTCCAGTGATTTCTCCACTCTTCTCATCCTTGATGGCGCTGACAAAGTGAACTTCAACTGGAAAGATCACCTTTTCCTCTATATTGAACGCCTTCACCTTGAATCCCTTGCTAAGATGGGCGGCTTGGAAGAGCGCTCCCATCGCGACAGCTTCATCAGTGTTCAGGAATCGTCCAATTTCCTTTCTGAAACGTAAAAAATTGAAAAATTGTTCAGCGACCTACTATCAAACTCCGGTCACAGGACTCGGTGTTAGCGAAAACGCCAAATTTCTCATATAGCGTCTCTAACAGTCGATCAGACCACGGCAACCAAAGTTGCTGATCCGGCCGGGTTGGAGAGACGCAGTCAACGGGAATTGAACCAGCGGAGTCACGAACGAGAGACGCACGTGCAACCGCCTACACCACCGAGAGGCGAAGGAAAAAGAGGGGAGAGAGGTCAATATGAAAACGCGCTGTGGCGGCTAGAGATAGTGGTCGCTACAGCAGTGTCTACACCAGAGATGGGATTTTACGGGGTTTTTGAAGAAAACTAATTTTTACGGAGGTCCGTAAAATCCGTAAAAAAGTTGAAGTTTTTAAAATTCCGGTTTTTACGCGAAATTACCACAATATCGCTGTTTTGATAACAAATTGCAGTTTTTCTGGAAATTTTGGGGAATTCAGAATTAAGCGGGTTAGAACAGCAGAACTGGGGGCAAAACGGTATAGAACCGGAACGCTGTAGAACTGCACGGAATGTAACTGCTTGAAATGGAGCTGTTCTGGCACTGGAAACTCGAACAATTAAAAAAGTATTCCGTTGTACATTTTGGTTCATTGAATTTAGTTTCTTGCAGTTTCTTTTTCAGTACAGCTCAATCTCCCATAGTTCTATTCAGTGCAGGTTTTGTACCGCCTCACCCCCACGAAAGTAGTACAAGTTTTATGAACTACAGTAGTCATAAACTTTAAAAAATTTCAACTCAGCGGAATGTTGCCCTTTCCTGGCTTTTAATAAAACAGTTTCTTGAAACTGCTGTTCTGGCTACATTCCTTTATTCTTACAGGTTGTTTGATTATTGCTGGATATTTATAGTATTTTATGAAGGCACGAAGATGCAAATTTTACGGTTTTACGGATCCGTAAAAAAAATTTTACGCCCGTCTCTGGTCTACACTTACGTTCCAATACTTTTCTGCACAACTTCTTGCACTTTTGGCACTCGTGTTCCAGCTCCCATCAGAACAAACTGATCGACGTCTTCAATCGGAATCTGAGCCATTCTCAAAGCCTGCTCAATTGGCTCTCCGAATCTTGGCTCCAAATCAGCAATGAGTTGATTGAAATCCTCACGATAAACTCTGATTTTGGCATCAATATCCTCATGAGCACTCTCAATTTGGGCAAAATATTCAGCATTAGCAGAGAGAACTTGTTTCAGACGTTCCGCCTCCTTTGCAAATTTGGCCATGGCTCTTTTGTTGGTGTTTACTTTGGTTTTCGGCTTGTAATTCTTCTCAAACTGCTCAATAAGATGCTCTTTGAGTCGATTCGTCATCTCAATTCCACCCAAAGTTCTATCGTAACCAACACCAATAACAGTCATTTTCGGCTGCTTCTCGTACTTCTCCTTGACAAGTTTAAACTCGACAATCGTGACAGTTGTCTTGGCAGCACCCATGTCGTAAACCATCAGTCTTTGTGGCTTATCCGTAATTTCTTTTCGTCGGAATATTCCGTGGCTCAGAGCGGCGGCGGTTCCATCGTTGATCAGTTGCAAAACTGTGAATCCGGCCATCTGAGCGGCACGTTCAACAGCCAAGCGTTCGACTGGAGTGAAGTAGACTGGTACGGTGATCACAACATCTTTGATATCAGAAGCTTGCGCGTATTCTGCTGTGAATTTCTTAGCGTTAGCCAGAATCATAGCGGTGAGCTCTTCAACGTTATAGGTTTCTCCTCTGAAATGAATAATAAAAATGAAGTTGAACATATTAAAAATAGCTCACCCAATCATAAAACTGACAGAAGACGCATTTTGGGGTGTTTCGTTAATCTCATAGAGGGTGTTTCTGCTCTTGAAAAGTTTGAACGAAGGGTGCTCCATAGATTTGGCCACTAGATCATTGAGTTGTCCGTGCACGAGATGCGGATAGCGAATTTGAAGTCCGATGGCTTCGTCGGCAAACGAGCGATGTCCATCATGAATCATCACCACATTCGGCGTCTTTCTTCTCGATTCCGTGTTAAGAACAATGTCCATCGGGGTTCCGGGCTTTATAATTCCAATTTTTAGAAACTGTGTTCCAAGATCGATTGTCATGGCGGCCAGTTGTGCATCTAAATTGGTTCGTAAATCAATAACCCTAATCTCTTGTGTATAGGTCGGAACCTATTTTTAATTGTTTTTTTTTAAATTTATTTACCTCCAACGATGTACAGACTGGAGAGAAGGAGGCAGCAAACGATCCGGTGTAACCGCATTTTCTGAAAGCGTTTTATATATTTTATCAAATTTAGTTAAATAAGGGGGTTTCAAAAGAGATAAGAATGGACATGAAGCACCATAAAGTTCTAGAAAAAGTGAGTAA
Source organism: Caenorhabditis japonica (assembly GCA_963572235.1). Classification (NCBI taxonomy): domain Eukaryota; kingdom Metazoa; phylum Nematoda; class Chromadorea; order Rhabditida; family Rhabditidae; genus Caenorhabditis; species Caenorhabditis japonica. The sequence goes on along the minus strand of OY754343.1, from coordinate 14,254,475 downwards.
AATGAGGATCGAAAGTTTATGCACAAGAAAAAAGAAGAAGAAGAGTTGGCATATTGGCAGCCACGTGGCATGCGTGTCTCACCGAGAAAGTAGTTCAGGGCACGCGAAAATTAAAAATAATTAGAACGTGGAAATATTTGTGGACAGTAAATGATAAACAGATTGAGAAACTTGAGCAAAAATGAAATTGAGATAATTAATTGAACATAGAAAATAAAGCTAAAATATGTAATTGAAGAATTATATATTTTATTCTTTCGACTGCTCCTGCTCCTTTTTAAGCTCGCTTAACTTTTCGACAAGCTTCTCACCGAATTTTTTTCTGAAATGAGCCATTTTTGATGCGGATATGAAAGATATAGGCAGCAACATGGCTATTAGCCGTTTAAAATGGCTATTAAAAATTGTAGAAAATTCTGCGATTGGCCTAAACCATTAGAAGGTAATGCCTAAAATTCTTTCGGACATGCTGAAAAAAAATTTGGACAGGAATATCGGCTCTAAGACGTTTCGAAACATTAGTGCATTTTTAGCGGTAAAGTTTCGGTAAATTTCGAAGAATTATGAGACCCTGACAAAACAGGGGAAAACCACGAAACCGGGGAAAAGTTGCAAGGCTGCGGCGCATTTTTTCAACACTTCCAGTACAAAACATCGTACCGAAGTTGCAAAAGGGGGCGGAGCCTCTTCCCCGGTTTTGTCAGTGTCTCTTATTGTTTTATTCAACTTGTCGCGCGGTGTTTGCGTACTCGCGTAGCAAACCGATTTACGAGACTCCCACGGCGTGTTAGAACCTACGTAAAGGAAAACGCGCTCTGTCGAATTTATCTGCGTCTCGATAGTGACATTCTGCCAAGTTTTGCTAAGTGCGTGCAAAACTAGAGACGTAGAGACTTGAGAGAGATGACCTCTGAAATTTCATTTCTAAAAAATAATATTAAAAACGTAGTCTCCAGCACGCCGTGACTCCGCCCACTACCCTGTTATTTTTTGCTGTGATTGTTCTTTTTTTCACATTTTTTTCCTTATTTTTCAGCTTTTCTTCTGTTTTTTCGATACATGTTTTCTTCAGATCGATAAATGGCGTATGCGGATGAATATCTTTCTTATATAGAAAATTTTAGATTAGTCTGTGTGTTTGTTTGTGTGTCTCACACATGAGGTTGCAGTCGACAAAACTCGATCCCGCGACCTGTCGATTGACGTTCCAACGTGCTAACCACTATACCACAAGGGTCACGAGAACTGGAAAGAAATAGGGAAAAGAAATGATTGCCATTTCTATTAAAAAAAAAAAAACAAAAATCAGTAAAAATCAACATTTGACAAAGGCGACTTAGTCGCCACAAGCTGCAAGCTTGTTGAACAAGAAAATTCGAAAAAAAAATGGCGGAAAATGCAAAAATCTATTTATAAAAAATGTTTTTCGTCTTTTCATGGTAAATATTCCATTTTTTTCTCATTTCTTTTGTAAATAATTTATTTCAGGTCGCTAAATGTCTTGTTCGAATGGGGATTCGATTAGAAAGTGCGGGATTTTTCTCAATTAATCGAACTTTTTCATTTAATCCGTATTGTTTTCAATCGACTTGTGACATGAGAACGCGTGACTCCGCCCACTTATTTTCGCGCGACCACGAACACATAGTTCGATTCGAAGAGAAACAGAGAAAACGTCTATTTTTATCTCTTGTTCTCATGCTGCAAGTCGATTGAAAACACAATACATTTAGCGAACTGAAATCAATAATAAAAAAAAAACAAAAAACTGCAAAATTTACCATGAAAAGACGAAAAACATTTTTTTTTAAATCGATGTTTGCATCATCCGCCATTTTTTCTCTGTTTCTCGAATTTTCTTGTTCAATATTCATTCGCACACGCCATTCATAGATCTGAAGCAAAATATATGAAAAAAAAAAGTAAAAAAGCTGCGAAATGAGGAAGAAATGTGAAAAAAGGAAAAATAACAGTGGGCGGAGTCTCGTAAATCGGTTTGCAACGCGAGTACGCAAACACCGCGCGACAATTTAAATAAAACAATGATAACCGAATTAACCGGTAAAAGATTTGACAACTATTTATTTCATCCTTTGCCGAATTTTGTCAGTACTGCGAACACGGCGACGAAAAATGACACAAAAGTTTCGAATCGTCTCGGTTTCGAAACATCCCAGAGCCATAATATCGATTTTAAATAATTTATTTTTGATAATCGACATTTCGGTCAAAATTTTCTGAGATGTCCGGGAGAATTTTTTTCCGTTATTCCTCAAAGTTTCAATTTTTTGTCAAGTTTTTGAGTTGGCCCATAAGTGGCAATCAGCGCACAAGCGGGAGTTAGCCGTCAAAAACGGCTAATAGCCAAAATTCCCTGATTTTTGTTTTGAATATTTTAAGTGTTTCTTACATGTAAAGAGGAGAAATCTCATTGAGAAGACTGTGAAGTGTGTCGAAATATTTTGTGTGAATATCGAGTTGCCGGAAGTCGCCGTTCATGCAATCGTTACGATTCGAAGCCACTCGCCAGCCCTTTTCTGAAACAACAAAAAAATAACTGACTTTCAATAGACCTGTCTCACTCGTCAGTTCAATACAATTCGTATGATTCTCCAGTGTGATCAGGTTGATGAAAAGGAGCTCTGGAGTTCTGGGGAGCATTTCGCTGCAGCCAATCGATTGGACGGCGAACGCGTGCTCACGAACCGCCGCCAATGCTTCCTCCTCCAGAGTGGACTTTTCCACGTCGCACTCGCAGGTCCTAAATAAATAAATAAATATCGAATAGTTTTCACTTTTTAGAAGGAATTTAAAATTTGTTAACGAACCCATAGAGCGCTGGTTTTTTCACTGTGACCGGTGTGGTTGGCGGAGTCGTTGTCTTCGTGAGCGAGTCGTCTTTTTCGGTTTGTTGTGTCATGCTATATAGAAAACACTTGAATATATAATGCCTGACACGTTAGAAACATGCATATAAATATTTTGAAACTGACAAGTAACAGTCGAAAATTGAAAAATAAAAAAAGAAGACAAACGTCAATATCTACAGATTTTATATTTACTTCTTGATAAATATATATTTACAAAACTAAATAAAAAAAAGCCCGTCTGGAAAAAATAAAACACGTGTCAAAAAAAAGAAAATCTATTGCCGATTTATCACATTGCACAACTTTTCCAGCTTTGTCAAATTTGATTTTGTCTGTAATTAACATAAAATTTGCTAATTGTGTCGGGCTGCAGATGCGCTCCACCGACGAAGCAAAACGAAAACTTAAATATGAGAAGTTATATTCTCAGTACGGAGCGCTGCAAACGCGCTCCCTTCGAACAGTGATGGACGCGGCCACGTTGGCGACGAGAGAGTGCAGAAAATTGAGAGAGCCGTGGCCGATGTTTTGCTCTAATTTCTCTAAACCTCACTCCAAATGCATGTGAAATTCATTGTTCGATTGGAGCGAGTTATCAGCGTTTTATACCGAGTATATACTCAGCGATATTTTCCGAGACCTCAGAAAAACTTCGACCTCTCCGCTGCTCCGGAAAAAATACAGACCCCTCGTTTTTGAGCAGATATTCTGAGTTCATGTTTTATTTTTCCAAGGCATCTATGAGGGGTCGGTGAGCTCTCATATTAGCGAGTGTGTGCAAATGACGAGGTTTTTTCTGAGGCCTCCATGGGACAAGCGCAACTCATCGAAAAAAATCGCTAAGTAGACAAAAGCGAGAAATTGAAAAAAAAAGTATACACCGAGATTCTGGGCGCCAACAAAATATACCGATTCAGATTATTTTCGATAGAAACACTTACATCAGTCAAAAACTTGTTAAACTCGTCGATACGGTCGAAAAAATCGGACATTTCGCCGACCGACTTTTCGACAACATTGAGCTGCTCGCCGAGCCCCTCCGAGTGCGACTCGGTGAGAATTTGCAGGGTTCGCAGCTCCTCAAGCATTACCATGCACTTGTCCGACACATTTTTCAGAGGATCGACGGTGGATTTTGAGGGTTCCTGATTGTGTGAGAAAAGTTAATAATTTCTAAATATTTACTATTGAAAAACTTACCATGCCAGCAAAAAGTTGTGCGAGTCGATTGACATTCTCCGTTATCATTTGTACATCTTGAATCATTGCGCTGAAAAATAATCAATAATTTTGAGAAGAAGCCACATGAACGCTTGTCGACGTGTAATCACACGTCGTCTAGAGACATACACCGGGACGTAGACAAACAGACGGATAGAAAGTGCTGAAGAGAGTAAATAGAAAACAAACTATTTCGATCGATATTTTTCGGAAAAAAAAATAATATCTCGATGAAAAATCCATTAAAAGGGCATGGAAATTTGTTTGAAGACGACGTCGAAGTCAATTAAAAATTGCCCACGCAAAATCGCCCGAATTTGCAGCAATTGCGCTCCACTGAGAATGAAAATTTGAGCGGATTTTCAAATTTTGAAATCTCTGGGTTCATTTATTTTCAGAAAACGACATTTTTGCAGAAAAGAAAAGCAAAATGGCGTTTTCTGCGAGGAATGAATAAGACAAAAATGCAAGACGCACGAAATGAATAAACCCATAATTCGGGAACTTTGTTAAAAAAAATAAACTACGACTTAATCACACATTTTTAATTTAAAAAAAAAAAGAAGAAACAAACACACGCCTCCCCCCGTCGTCCAGGCCACCAAGTTCGTCGGATAATGAAATTTTTTTTTCCCTCGAAAATTTACTTTTTGAAAAATTCGAATCATTGTCTGATTATTCAGGATGATACCATCATTTTAATCCAAAAACGAGGCCTTTTTGTCAGAAAGTGACCGAGCCTTAGGATTTTAAAAATGCACCAGGTAGAAACAATTTGGAAGGCTGGGATGCCGTGAAACATGCATTATTCTATTCCGATAGAAACCAAATTGCGGTACATAAATGTCGCAAAAACCAAATATTTGTATTGAATCATCCCAACTAGGTCTTACTAAAGTCCGCCTATTCCAAACTAAATATTCTGCATGAAACGTTCTTATTATTCATTCCTCTATAAAAAGTTCACTTTAACAATTTTTCTCACTTTCTCTCTCATTTGTTGCTTCCAATTGCACCACAATTCTTATCGATTTGTGTCCGTATCAGTAGTATAGTGGACGAGTGACTCACTTTCACGCTTTTTCCTGCCACCTCATTCATTCCGAAACGTGGAGATGAGAAAATGACGACCGCGCGACCGACACATTTGCACAGGAGGTCTTCTTCAAAGTGGGTACCGCCACCCGCTCCGCTTCACAATCCTATTTCAATATTTCGAGGCAAGAATCGAGAAACTGGGTGAGTATAATATAGTTTCCAATTAAAAAAACCAGCTCAGTAGGTGGAAAAAATAAAATTAAAATGTTTTCTTTTCCACTTGGTTCCGTAAAAGGCATACTGTGCTTTTAAAGGCACATAACGAAAATTATTAAATGGTCTTGAATGGAAATATTTGTTTTGTTTTGTTTTCTATTTTTGTGTAAAAATTTTCCATTTTTCGCGCTGATGTAAATACTCATTTTAATGTTAAAAAAGGTTGAATTATTGTCGAAAGAAATAAAGCGGTGACTTAAAGTATTTAAACGAAAATACGCGATTTATAAATTACGAAGAGATTTAGACCACGCCCCTTAAAATGTTTTTTTTTGTTGTTGATTTTTCCTTGTTTTTTTTTAATAATTAAAATTATTTGAGCGTTTTGAATGTAAAAAAAGCAATAATTTGTTGCCAAAAATATGATTAAAAAATTTGAAAAAACAATGTCTCGATTTTTTGAATTTTGAATGACAAAATGTGCAATTTTTTAATTCCTATCTAAAAATATATTATATGGGCTCTGTAATTTAGAAAACCTGATAAAATTCAACACATTTTCCCCCACGACATTGAATTTTCGATATTTTGGCAAAATCGACAAAGTAATTTTCATGAGCTGAAAACAAGAAAAAAAAATTTTTTTAAATTGTGAAAAATTAGAAATTTTGAACGAAATTTACAAAAATCTCAAATGCGTGGCAGTTGCAAAAAGGGGTGTGTCCATTGCTAATTCTTATTTGGGTTACGGTAGGCTGCCGCTTTAATTTTTCGCTTCCAGTTTTCTCGTTTTTTATGCGTAATATTTAACTAATGGAAATACCAATTATTGGTGTTGAAATTTGAAAAATAGCTCGTTTCAATATCACATATTACTCTCGTCTCAGCAGCTGCTCATGAACTTTGAAAATAGCCTAAATATCTCGGAGCGCATTTTATGACACCGTTGAAATGAGTGCGAGAACATTTTTATGGGTTACGGTCGCACTCATTTCAACTGTGTCGAAACATGCGCTTCGAGACACTTCGTGAGAAAATTGGCTATTTTCAAAGTTTATGAGCATCTGCTGCGACAACAGAGTTTTTTAAAAATTATTTTCAGCTCCCGCGTCATCCGCCCAAACCATCTCTTCGAGTCTCCACGATATGAGCTTAACAACTACCGCGACTTTACCGACAATCAAATATCCACCACCAAATACACAATTTGGAATTTCGTACCGCTCAACATTTGGCATCAAATTTCGACGAAATACGCAAATCTCTATTTCATCTTCATCGCCGTTCTCAACTGGGTACCATTCTTTGACGCATACACCAGATACGTTGGTCTCCTTCCAATAACTTTTGTGCTTGGCACCACGCTGATTAAAGACGGTATCGAGGATTATCGTCGATGGAAGTTTGACAATCAAATCAACACGAAAACTTGTCATGTTTGGGATCGAGATCGATGTGCATTTCGGAAAACTGAGTGGAGGTATATTCTGGTTGGAGATTTTGTGCATATTTCCAATGATCAAGATGTGCCGGCGGATATCATTTTGATAAGGTAATTTGGTCGAAATAATTCGGTTGGATTTCATTTTGATGATTTTTTTTTTGACAGATCCTCAAATGAATCGGGAAGTTGTTACATTGAAACGTGCAATTTGGACGGTGAAACATCACTGAAACAGAGAATGGTGCCCTCTAAAGTCGTCGGTTATTCGGAGAAAGATTCTCCATTCAAGCCGTCCGATTTCACGGGAGTCGTAACTTGTGAAAAGCCAGACAAGAGCATTTACACTATTCGCGCCAAAATCGAGTACGAGCCAGGAAATACCGACGTAATAATTAAGGAAAACATGTTGCTTCGCGGTTCACGCATCAAGAACACCACTTTTGTGGAGGGAATTGTGGTTTATGCTGGTCATGATACCAAAGTGATGCTGAACAATGGACGGGCGCCTCATAAAACGTCGAAGATTGAAAAACTAACAAATAAGTTTGTGCAAGAGTGGGGGATTATGATTTTTTGGTGTTGATAATTTTAGATTTATTATTGCCTGCTTCATAATTCTTTTGGCGATGGTCGTGTATGGAGCAGTGGCTTCAGCGGTGTGGGTTGGAGATCATCCAGTCGATGAACAGGTTTATTATTTTGTAATTTTTTCAATGAAATTAAATATTACTCATATTTAAATATTGCTGCTCCGCGGACGAAGAAAGTGTACTCCGATGAACTCAGTACTTTAGAATTCGTCGCCAAATTGGATTGATTTCTGTTTTTTTCTCTGTACAAAAATCGTTTTTATCGCTGCGAATTTTTTTAAAGCAAAAATCCGGAAAGATTTTAAAAATAGTATTTTCAGGGGTTTAATCGGCTCCGACGTTTTTGACACGATTTTTTTTTTGAAAGAAATCTACCAGTTTTTCAGATTTTTTGTTCAAAGATAAAGCTTCTTGACAAAAAAACTTTTCCGTTATTTTCTAACATAATTTATGCTCATTCTCGTTTCTTCGGTTTTTCATTTTAATTTAATTGTAACAAAAATGTACAAACCAACAACACAACAGAATATCAATCCAATGAGTCCGGTAGAGCTCACTTTCTTCAATCGCGGGTCAGAAATTAGTAAATAAGTTAATTCATCCTGCATTTCTCAAATTCCTCGGCGCATTTTTCCAACCGAACTTTTGCCAATGATGCGACCTGCAAAAAAATTTTTTTTTTAACCAAAAAAAAGACAACAACAAAAAACTCACATCTTTTCTCCTCTGCTTTTCCCGTTTTTCTGCTCTTTTTCGCTGACGTTCATTTCTCGAATCTTCTGGATTTTTAATATTATCCAGTGGCATCATTGGTGGTTGTTTAAAATTATTCTTGAAAATTTCCATTTTTGGAATAGAAGGTTGTTTCTTTTTCTTGCTTGATTTCTGGGCCATTTTAAAGAAAAAAATATTTAGGAGAAAATTGTTAAATTAAAAAAATCAATTCAAATAATTCGACGTTCCCTCCTTTGCGATAGAGCGCACTTGCAGCGCTCCCTCATTGGCGAAACGAAACAGCACACAGCACGGTGTCCCGCACGCGATGCGCGCAAGCATTTTTCTGTTTCGTCTGGCACCCTCTCGCTCTCTCGCACGCTGCTTGATCAGACTACAGTAGATTTCCATAATTGTTAAAAGCAAGAAAACCATTATTTTTTGAACTTTCTTTTTGGAATTACATTCGAAAACTATTTTACGAAGACATTTGGACGTACGAGCATAAAAAATGCGCCAGAATAATAAAAATGCACTTTCAATAGATTTAAGTAGATTGGACCTATATTTTCAATAATATCGCTTCCATATCATTATACTTTGTTTAGAAGTATTATTTAAGACAATATTCATCATTCACAAAGCTACAAAAGAAATGGGCGACGTCAGGAAGGTTTCTGTGCGCATACAGTACTCCCCCTAGTGCTACTGGAACTTAATCAAACATTAATAACTCAATTAGTTGGAGGCCAAATATCTTGTTTGACATCTTTAAATGACCGCAAACAAATTTAGAAACTTTGCAAGGCAACGAATCTTTGAACCAGGATTTTGTTTTATTGAAATTTTCAAAAAATGACCCATTTTTTCGAGTTATAGTGCAAAACTTGATTTTTTAATAACTTCAGTAATTTTCAACCAATTTACTTGATCAAAAGCGGAAAATAACCGCATTCAAAATGCAAAATTCTGTAAGGCAACCGATTTTTGAAAAAAATACTTTTTTGGCGAATATGGGCTACAGTATCCTAAAATTCATATTCCGAGCCCTTAAATTCAGGCTTTCTGATATCGAATGTGGGTTTTTTGCTCATTTTATATTTTGTAGAAGTGAATTGAACAAACAAGTCAAAAAATTCACAAAGAATACGGGTATACCTTAGCTACAGAGCCTCATAACAGTGTAAACTTCGGTGTGTCATTTAAACCAGTATTGAAATTTTTTTTGTACAGTTTTCTAACTCAAAAATTAATTTGAACCTTTTAGTGTCTGTTTTATTTGTTTTTTCTTCAAAAAATCCATTCAATTTCTTTTTTTCCACGTGTTTTTATGGGGCACATTTTCCAGACGAAATCCGATGCAATCGCGCTCCACCTGCACGCATGAGAGATGAGAGACGCCGAGGCGTCTCTTTTCTCGAACAGCGGCGTCGCTTTTCTCGTGCGGGACACCGTGACACAGTGAATCTTTTACTACGTGCCGATGCGGATCCTAGGCCATTTTGAAAATTTTTCTCTTCCATGAAAGAAATCCTGGAGCTATTTTGAAAATGAAGGCGAAAATGAAAATTCGGCCCAATAAATATTGTTCTTCGTTTAATTTACTACCTTTTAAAAAAAAAGTTGGCTCAAATCGGTTCACTACCGGCTCTAGCAAATTTGTTAAAGGTGTCGCGGACTAGTAAAAAAAATCGAATTTTCTCTTCCATTTTCAGTTTTTTGTACTTTTCGGAAAAATAAAGGCCTAAATTAAAAATCGGCTCAATAATTATTTTTGTTCATTTAATTAGCTACGTTTTAAAAAAAAAGTTGACCCGAAACGGGCTGCCACCGACCCCACAAGATTTGTTTAAGGTGCGGCCTAAGTTTCGCCATTAGCTAATAGAGACCTGAAACTTGTCGCATGAGCTGTTTTCAACTGTAATTTATTTTTGCACGTTCATTCAGATGTTTTTCCTCTAATATTCACACTATTTATTCCCAAAATTGCAATTTCTTCACCAGGTAATTCGAAAACGAAGCCAATAGAAAATCTGTGCCAGCCTTTTGCAACTAAATCCCGCCCATTGTTTCGCTGATTGGTGGACTTTTCGTCGAAGAAATTTTGGCTTGACGTAGTAAAAGATTCACTGTGCAGCAGTGGAGACTAAGAGACGCAGATTCCATTGTCACTTTCCAGATTCCATTTGTGACTGAAAACACTCCACAACCATTTATCGAAGGTTTTATTGGAATCGGCGCATTCTTTATCAATTATCAACTTCTAGTTCCAATATCGCTGTACATTACTGTGGAAATTATCAAAGCGTTGCAAATATATTTTATCAGCAATGATATTTTACTGTACGATGAAAAGTCTGTAAGTATTTATTTATTTATATACCGTAAAAACTGTATTAGAAGGGCCCCCAATCAACCTTCCGAAAAATAGAAGTGCCCCCTTGAATTAAAAATTAGCGAAAGTTGAAGGTGCCCCTATAATAGAAAGAATCCCTCCACACACACTTACGATCCCACGAAAAAAAAATAAAGGGGGCCCTTCTAATACAGTTTTTACGGTAGTTAGTGTTTTCCTTCTCTAGACATATTCTTACAATTATGGGGTTATTCAGGGTCGGAAAAAATATTTTTTCTCCTTTTTTTCCTTATTCGAATGACGGAAAAAAAAGAAAAAAATCCGTGGCCGCGAGAGTTTTTTTTCCGTTGCTTTTCTAGGCCATCGCAAAAGTTTTTTAGGCCCTCCGCTGTGAGACCTGCGAAATATCGATTTACGGGCGAATAATTTTTGAAAATTGGTCTCGCGCGCAGGTCTCACAGCGGAGGGCCTAAAAAACTTTTGCGATGGCCTAGAAAAGCAACAGAAAAAACTCTCGCGGCCACGGATTTTTTCTTTTTTTTCCGTCATTTGAATAAGGAAAAAAAAAATATTTTTTCCGACCCTGAATAACCACATTAGATCAAAGCTGTTTTTTATAGGATAGAGCAATCGATTGTCGATCTCTGAGCATCCCGGAAGAGCTCGGAACCGTAACCCATGTTTTATCCGATAAAACGGGAACTCTGACAGAAAACATGATGATATTCCGAAATTGTGCATTCGACGAGACCGATTACGGTACCGATGGCTCGAAATCATCGAGCCCGGACAAACCAATGAGATGCGATGCTCTTTACTCGCGAATCATGAACTCTATGCACAATCCCGTTCAAAAACACTTTTTCGCCAACATTTTACTGAATAATTCAGTAGTGGTGAACAGGATTCCGCATACGGATGCACTGGAATTGGGCACTTTTGAGGGCGGAGCCTATAATATTGGAAATTCGAGTTTTTATGATGTAACAGAAGAAAAGTATAGATCAATGATGGAAGCGATTGGCAAGGAGCCAACGGATGATGGTTGTAGCAGGCCTGACGCGTAAGATTTATACGGATTTATTAAATATTAATTAGCTTTTTTGTTTTTCACTTGCAGTCTCGGCCTCTCAACGAGCATTAAATTTGATGACCGTCTCACTATAATTGCTGAAGAAGACACTCCTACGGAATCTCCAATACCTCCTGATTCTCGTAATTCACCGGAAACGCCTGAAACGCCGAGTTCTCCACTCTACAGACCGCTATCCTCACTCTCTTCATTCTCCAGAAAAGTCTCCACCGTAGTCAGAAGAAGTATTCTGCGACCGATTTCTGATATTATTCCAGTGAGGAAGCGATTAATTTCATTAAAGCAACAAGAAATGAATCCTTACGAAGCGGAAAGTCCAGATGAATTGGCTCTAATCGAAGGAGCTGCTCTTTATGATTATGTTCTACTCGAAAGAGCAGCCACTAAGATAACAATTTCGACTCCGGACAAGGCTGAAAAGAGGTACGAACTATTGTTAACTCTGCCATTTGATGCTACCCGAAAACGCATGTCAGTTGTTGTGAATTCACCAAAGGGCCCCCTGATGTATTGCAAAGGCGCCGATTCGGCAATTATGTCAAGATTAACAGCGGAAAGTGAAGGAGACGCAAGAGTTCGAGCAATAGAGGCTCATTTGGATAGGTATGCGAAGAAAGGTTTAAGAACCTTGTGTTTTGCAATGAAGTATATCCCCCAAGACGAATTTGACGATTTCCTGCATTCCTATAGATTTGTAAGTACATATATAAAGTTATTGAACAAGACAAGCCTGCAGCTTGTGGCGACTAAGTCGCCTTCGTCAAATATTTATTTTTACTGGTTTTTTTTTTTTTTAATAGAAATGACAATTATTTGTTTTCCCTATTTCTCTCAAGTTTTCGTGACCCTTGTGGTATAGTGGTTAGCGCGTTTGAACGTCAATCTAGAGGTCGCTGGATCGAGTTTTGTCGACTGCAAACTCGTGTGTGAGACACACAAACAAACACACAGACTAATCTAAAATTTTCTATATAAGAAAGATAAGAACTATTCGTTTTCAGATCATGGAAGACTCTTCCACGGAACGCGAGAAAATGTTGTCCGAGAAAGCGGATGAGCTGGAAAAAGGGCTGAAACTGTGCGGAGTGACTGGAATCGAGGATAGACTGCAAGACGGAGTCGCAGAAACATTTTGTTCGCTGAGAAGTGCTGGAATTCAAGTATGGGTGCTGACCGGAGACAAACTGGAGACTGCTCAGAATATTGCCACGTCGAGTGGTTTGTTTCATCCGCAACGACCCCTAAAGTAAGATTTTAGAAAAATCTTACTGTACTGTAGTTATTGTGTGTTTCAATCGACTTGCGACATGAGAACGCGGGACTCCGCCCCAGACATGTCGTGGGCCGGGCCGGGCCGGACCAATGGTGAAATTTTGTCGGCCCGGCCCGGCCCGGTTGGCCCGATCGGCCCGGAAAATTTTATAATACGTGAAATGAAGAGAAAATATCTGCTCAAAAATAAAAAAAAATGTGATCACAACAAACGAATTTTACGTGAAACTGTGTGACATTTCACGTGAAACTGTGAGACAAAAAAATATCTTCATTTTTTTCCTGATATTTGTTCATTTTTTCGAATAAAAACGTGATAAAAATTGTCACTTCGCCACGAATCCATTATAACAACGAAATTACTTCGAATATTTGTTTTTAATTGAAAAAAAAACGAAAAAAAACCGAAATAAAAATTGATCGGGCCGACCGGGCCGGGCCGGGAAAATTCTCTACCGGCCCGAATTTCGACATGTCTGCTCCGCCCACTTTTTTGTGCGCGACCACGCGAACACAGTGTTATTTGAAGAGACGCAGGTAATTTCGCAGAATCGCCCCCACATCACTATTGCCCCCCAACCCAGGGAATCGCCCCCCACTGGGTACATTTTGAATTCCGAAACGGGGTGGGGGGTGATTGTGATTAGGGGGTAATTCTATAGTGCCAACATCGTACTATGGCCCCCCACTAGTAGAAATGGGGGGCGATTGTAAGTTCTAAGGTAATCTCCAAGAATCGTCCCCCTCCAGGCCTTAGAATCACCCCCCACGGTATAATCTTAAAATCACCCCCCACTTTCCCATTATCTGGAGAAAATTTACTCCCGTCCCCCTGAGATTCAAAATTTGCCTGTGGCGATCACTGAAAGAGAGGGTCTAAACGGCTTTCACCCACCCCTAGCGCCTGGCGGCGCAAAATTGATAGGCAACACACAAGCTTCTAGAGCGCTAAACTACAGAAACATCCCCTTAACTCACTGCATGTGTCATCCCTTCGCTTTGTTAATCCGAGAAATGGTTAAACAAAAGGGAATGAAATTCAAGTGTACAGTCAAAAGGTCACGTTGATCAGCTTTTTTCGATCTTGATGCTTGATATGAAATGAAAAGAAATGAAATGAAAAATAAATTTATGTTTTCGCTTTTTATTTTTTAATATGAGGGGGGGCTATTCCATAGTTTATCCGCGGGGGGTTATAGTGCAACGTGTAGGGGGGTGATTCTCCGATATTACCGAGACGCAGACAGGTAGCGCACAAATAAGTGGGCGGAGTCTCGCGTTCTCATGTCGCAAGTCGATTGAAAACACAATATTATGCGGTTATTAATCAACGAAATGGCAAAAAAAAAATATGTAATTAAAAAACCTGCGAAAAATTCAGCACAATAAAATCATTTTTCTGTTTTTTTTCCTATTAATAGATGTCAAAAAACGTTAAACAATGTTTAAAAAACGTTTAAAAATGTTAAAAAACGAATACTGTGAATAGGTCGATTATGGGTCTATTCACGGAAACCAGCAATATATGCAAAAAAAAAATTTTTGGTTTCGTGAATAGACCCATTACCTTTTGTCGCAAAAATTGGAAAAAATCGTCTTTTTCATGTTTCCGATGTTTTTGACACGATTTTTTTGAAATAAATCAACCTATATTTCACTGATTTTTATCAAAGATTAATGATTTTTTATTAATGGACTCATTCAAGGTACAGTAGAAAAACAGTGAAAGCCAATAAAAAAAAGACAAACCATTTAAGAAAAAATTTCAAAAATACTCCCGGGCATACCCTAAAAGTTTTGGACTGAAATATGAATAAAAAAAATTTTTTTCTTCAATATTGCAAAACTCTGCCACTCAGTTTCTTATTTTTCGCTGATAAGTTTCCCAACAAATCTACTATTAAATACAAAAAAAAACATATCATGTATTGTTTTTTCAATTGACTTGCGACATGAGAACAGGTGACTCCGCCCACTTTTTTTCGCGCGACCACGCAAACACAGTTCGATTCGAATAGAAGCAGAGAAAACATGTCTTTTTATCTCTCGTTCTCATGCTGCAACTCGATTGAAAACACAATAAATCCAGTATTTTTCAGAGTTATCGAATCAGAAGTTGACGCAGAAGTTGCTAGTGAATCCGCTGGACTCAATATCATCATGTCTCCAACAGCTATTCGCCTGGCTCAAGATGGAAATCCGCACCTTATCGAAGCGCTGAAAAAGTAAACATTTACCGCCAAACGATTATTTTTTTAACTCTTTCAAAACCATTTTCAGAGCGAAATCAGTTCTCTGCTACCGTATG
This sequence comes from Caenorhabditis japonica, assembly GCA_963572235.1. NCBI lineage: Eukaryota > Metazoa > Nematoda > Chromadorea > Rhabditida > Rhabditidae > Caenorhabditis > Caenorhabditis japonica. Next base: position 14,239,353 of record OY754343.1, on the reverse strand, counting down.
ACACCTTCCGAAAAAGCCACTATTGTAAATACCGTAAAGAAGAAAATAAAAGGAAATGTGCTTGCGATTGGTGACGGAGCAAACGATGTTCCAATGATTCAGGCGGCTCACGTCGGAATTGGAATCGCTGGAAAAGAGGGGTTACAGGCAGCAATGGCTTGTGACTTTGCCATTGCTAGATTCAAATTCCTGTCCAGACTTTTATTGGTTCACGGTCATTGGTGCTATTACAGGCTTTCCAACACTTTTTTGTACTTTTTGTATAAAAACGCTGTGAGTTTCTTCATCCTTTTCATGTCCTTTCGTATTGTATTTAACCAAATTATTCAGAACGCCGTATTCATCGTTTTCTACTTTCAATTCTTCAACGGAGCATCCGGAACCGACATTATCGACCCGTTGTACGGAGTCGCCTATCCGATCATATTCACCAGCGTTCAACCTGTCATCGTTGGAGTTTTAGACCAAGACGACGACGATGAGACATTGATGAATAATCCAGAGAAATATGGGATTGGAAGGGAGAATCAGTTGTACACTTGGAAGTATTTCTTCAGAGATGTGGCAGATGGCATCTATCAGGCAGCGGTTATTTATTATGTAACCCATTTGGTGAGTTTTAGTATTTGTATGGCTCTGGGATCTGAAGTTTCGAAACTTTAGTGCTATTTTTCGTCGCCGTGCTCGCACTATTACCAAAATTTGGCACGGTGATTCTTTTACTACCGAGCACACTATTCTCGTCCACCGATTTGTTTTTTCTGTCGCGATTTTCTAAATGATTTCTGATCGAGAAGTTTTTTGTCACATTACTTCTTCTCATTAGGGCGCATATTTTAAACCTGAATTCGTTCGTTTTTATACGTACAATTTCAAATGAAACTGGTTTTCCGTGGTGGCCGAACTCATTTCCGCAAATTTTTTTGCCGCATTTTGCAAAAATGGGAGGGAACTCCGCCCACTTCATGTGATGAGAGAGTGAGAGAGTGCGAGGTGGAGAGGGGAAATACTTGCGATCGGGGGACTAGAAATGCGTGGCCGGTAGTAAAATAATCACCGTGTTTGGCCAACGATAAAATAGTTTTCGAATCTTTTACCATAAATCCGAGATTCCACAAAAGGGGGTAAAGCGTCGAAATAAATGTTTCTAAAAATGTTGTTCTGTTCAAATTTTCTTTATTTGTTTTAGACTAAAAATATTGAATTCTTCAAAAAAAAAAAATTAGGCTCCGCCCATTTTCGCCCTTTCCGTTTCTAAATACAATTCGACGCTCTCCACCCTTTTCGTGGAGGTCTTGTAAATTCGGAGAATTCGTCAGCTCCGGGATGGTTCGACACTGGGACGTTTCGAAACTTTTGTGCATTTTTGCCGCATACTAGTGGATTTAAATTCCCAAAAAAATAATTGATAAAAACGAAAAATATAAACCAAATGCGCTGTATTTTCGTGTTAATTGGCTAAAAACGCTACGCAAAAATGCAAAAATTATCGAAATGCCTTTATTCGAAACGTCCCAGAGCCAGTATTTGTTTGAAATGAAAGAAATTGAAAGATTCGACCTAACCGCACAATTTCCAAGGACTTTCCAGGGAGCAAAATTTTCTATATATCAAAAGACCAAAAACATTGTAGAGAAGTACATGATACCGTGGAGGGAAACAAATATATTTCGTGCTACACTGGTAATTTGACGACAGGCGTGTTCCGTTTTTTTGTTGAAAAACTGCTTTAAGATGACTTTAAAAAACAGAGAAGTTGGACAAAACGAGACATTAATAAAAACGAAGACACACAGGCAGAAATAAGGCACACGTCACGCTATCGGTGAAGCACATATACCGTATTTACTCTATTAGAATGGCACCTGTAATTGAAGGGCATCTCCGATTGAAGGGCAGCAGATAAGGCTTCTAATCGGGCTCCTCGACGATTCGAAACCCATCAATTCGAAACCGCGACAAATAAAAACCGCGCTCTCTCGCAACCCGTCAGCTCGCAACAACGACACTCCGCAACCCGACATTTCGCAACAAGACATTTCGCCACCAATATTTGACAAAATAAAAAAAGTAACCACATATACATAAAATAAGTATGCTTTGCGTGAAGTTCCACATTTGAAGAATGTTTTCTAGCTTCTCCACGGGGTCGCCGAGGGAACATCGAGAAAGCGCGCTCTACTAGACTACCGTAATCTCCTAAATTAAGAATTGGAATCATGCCAAAAATCGTAAATTTTCCATTTTTTTGAAGCAAAGTGGCATCATTTTTTCTAACTATTTTCTTTTTTATTTTTTCCCTAAACCTTAGATCTTGCATTGAGCGCGAATGTGAAATCCTCCGTGAGCTGGGTTAATGGTTCCAAATCAATCGAAAATGGAGTTAAAAAAATAATAAATCACAACATTAGACTGCCTTGATTTCGCCACGTATCGCGCACGTGAATGAGTCGCTACGCAGTTGATTGGCCGCATTCGCGGGGCGATCAAAATTTTTTCCGTGATGTCCCTTCGGCGACCCCGTGTTTCTCGAATAGCTCTAGGAAGATCTGATCCTGTAAGTGTAAGCTGCGATAGTATGAAAACGTAGTAAAATACTTCAAGAATAATTTGATTTTTGCTCAAATTTGTCACATTTCTTCTGTGCGAAATCTGAAATACCTACCGTAAATACTGTAATATAAGCCCATCTGTATTAGAAGCCCACCTGTAATATAAGCCCACCCTTGAGACCCCTTTGAAAAATAGAAGCCCACCCTGTAATAGAAGCCCACCCTTTAATAAAAGCCCATCTTGAAATTGTAGCCAACACTCAATGGGTCCCGGACCTTTGGTTTCCTCGCTCTTTTGGTACGTTTTCTTTATGGTTACGGCTGTTCTTTGGGTACCAAATTTGCAAATTTCATACAAAAAAGTTGCCATAACTAAAGAGCAATCGTACCCAAAGAGGCCGTACACAAATTTGGTACAGTAAGCAGGTTTGTTCAAAAATCAATCGTGCCCAAAAAGTCTGGGACCCATTGTTTATTGGCTTGGAATTGTGCGCGTTTCATCGCGATGTGTTCAATTTTGCATTATTTTCACCCGTTTTTAAAATCTTCTGTTAATGGAAGCGGTCATCAAACGCCACCAGTGCTGGGCGTAAAATTAATTTTTTTTAAACTGATTCCATATTGTGTTTTCAGTCGAGTTGCATCATCAAAACAAAAAATCCCGCTCACTTTTTTACGCGAATGTTAAATTTTTTTCACAGTTCAGTAAAGAAAATTGATTACTAAAACCAGTAATAATATCAAAAATTATAATGAAAATGGCGAAAATAAAGCAATTCCGCAATTTTTGGTTTATTTTGGGTAGTTAACATAGGTAAATAGGTTGAGTTCCTTAAGAAATCATCTTGAATGATATCCGTTTTTCGGAAAGTTTCATAAAGTTTTACTGTCGTAAATATAAACAGATAAATCAACACACCATTTTTTTTAACGAAAACTATTGTTTTTAAAGTTACAAACATATATTTTATGTTGTTAGTGCTCTTGAATTAGAACTTCTGACTCGCAATCAGAATTTAATATTATGAAAATTGTTGTTGGTTTTTTGAAGTTTTTTTTGTTGTGGATAAAAAAGAGGGTTGAAAAATAGAAGCCCACCCTGTAATAGAAGCCCACCTGTAATATAAGCCCACCCTTGAGACCCCTTTGAAAAATAGAAGCCCATGGGCTTATAATACAGTATTTACGGTATTTACATTTGAAGAAATTCTTTGAGCACGGCAAAAACATCTTCTGAACTGTATGCTCACCGGTCATCACACTGAATCAGCGAAGATCAATCGTATAAATACTTAACATAACGGTTTGCATGGTTGGCAAGAGCCTCTGGTCAAATTTTTCCAACTCATTAAATATGTCACGTGAGAAATTTGAAAAATTTCAAACTTCTGAACATCTGAAAACCGAAAAAATGGTTTCGAAATGCCGGGTTGCGAAAAGTCGGGTTTCAGAGTGTCGGGGTTGCGAGTCGACGGGTTGAAAAAGCGCACGGTGTCTGTTTGTCGCGGTTTCGAATTGACGGGTTTCGAAAGGTCGCGGTATCAATATCGACGTGAGTGGCGAATTGACGCGGTTTCGAAGCGTCGGGTTTCGAATCGTCGGAGAGCCTCTAATCGACTTGAAATTAAAATCACCAAAATGTTTGCATTTTCGGTTATTTTATTTCATTTCCCACCTTTCAGCAATAAATATTTTTTCGAAAAATATAAGAACATGCCCTTCTATATACCCACGGCGTGTTGAAGAGTACATCGTGAAAATGCGCTCCACTGCTCACATAGATTTGAGGAAACGCGGTTGTTACAGATTTGAAACGGTTTAGATTTTCAAAAACGAGGCGCTGGCGGAACACGTTTTCTGCATAAAATAAATAGGGAAATATTGTTAAAATATTTAGAATCATGCAAAAGATATGAACCCATAAGAAAAAAATATATGAAAAATTGCTGCGGCGCCGCAGTAACGACGTTTTGAATACGCCATTTCGCGCTCTTTTTTCTCGAGTGACGTGACAACTTTCCCGCGAAATTTAAATTTTAATTTTCATGTACCTCTCAACACCCCGTGTATACCAGTGATGCACGGAAATGAAATTTGAAAAATGCGGAAAGCGGAAACGGAAACGGAAAGAAGAAAAAATTTCCGCGGAAAACGGAAACGGAAACGGAAAATTTTTCGGTTTTCCGCGGAAGACGGAAACGGAAACGGAAACGGAGGTTTCAAAAGATTTTGCAATAGAAGTCTCCATATTATTTTGAAATTGTTTAAAAGTATTGTTTGAAAACAGTTGCCATTAAAAACATACTTTCCTTATGAAAAATACTATTGAGCAAAAAACTTGTACGGTGATTTACCTGTTTAGCCCCACCCCTGGCTGATATCAGCCTCCCCGTCAGTTGACTTTGCACCGATTTACTCGGTGGGGGATTATACTCTCTGGGGGTCTATTCTGATATACGAAAATACAAGTATAGCCTCCCACCAGTACTTTTGGGGTGGCGGTCATTCTGGCCCCTTCGTATGAAAATAGTTCCCCATAATATCAATAAAGTCCCCATCATATCAATTTTTATATTGTCCTTGGGAGGACTTTACAGCATTTCCTTGGAGTTGTTTTATTGTTATTTCATGGGGGAGTCTTGTTATAATTATCCCAATTGTACTTTCAAGTGAAAAAATCAGGAATTTCTTCCAAAAAACAGCAAATTTTTTCATTTTTTAATATTGAAAAAAATTTCCGTGACTTGCGGAAAAATGCCAAAAATTACGGAAGCGGAAACGGAAACGGAAATAAAAATTTTTATTTGCGGAATACGGAAACGGAAACGGAAGAGGCTAAAAAAGCGGAAACGGAAGCGGAAACGGAATTTCCGTGCATCACTGGTGTATACCCTAAACTCGTGTAGATAGGTCTGCCAATGGATAGGTCCGTCTCCAGTTAGAAGCACTCTCTCGTTTCTTTACCGCCCATTTCTCCAAGAAAGACACACTCTCTCATTTCTCTGACCACGCTTGTTTACCAATAACAGTGTGTGGTCGACCGCTGAGAGAGAAGTGAGCGGGCATGAAAATACAACAGATCAGAGAAGCCAGACAAAATGAGATAGTGTGTCCTTCTCAGGAATGAAATCGGACCTATCTACACGAGTTTAGGGTAATAGAGTATTCATGATATTTCAAAGCTTTTTCACGGCGTGCTAGACCCTACGTAAAGGAATTCGCGCCTATTCGCATGTGCCTGTGTCTAATCAGTGGCATTCTGCCAAGTCTAGCAAAAAGTGTGCAAAAATGGAGACACAGAGACGCGAGAATTGGCTCTCGAAAATTTGATCTCAAAAAAGTTATCTGAAACGTAGTCCCTAGCACGCCGTGTTTTTATGCTGCCATGTTTCAGACGCTCATGGACTCGAATGCCAGCTTTTGGGAATTCGGCTTTTACATTGCCATCGGCTCAATCCTTGTCAATTCTGCTCATTTGGCACTTCAAGTCCGCTACTGGCACTGGCCAATCATCACCTTGTTCCTTTTCTTCATCTTCCTCACATTTGCATACTTTTTCGCCGAATGCCTAATCAGTGGGCTGACATTGGTGCCAGATGCGCCCGTCTGGATGCCAGTATATGTTGTTGGAAACGGAAAATTTTGGTTCTGTCAGATCATTATGCTGATTGTGGCTTTGTGTCCGAGGTTAAACGATTTTTGAATACATCAAAAACATTCCTTTTCATTCCAGATTCACCTCTCAATGTCTCATCTCCTCGTTGAACGCCACGACGAATCGCAAAACTCAATGAGAAATGCTCGCTCCAGCTCACTCCACTTGTGTAAATACCTAAATATTGTGTTTTCAATCGACTTGCGACATGAGAACGCGAGACTCCGCCCACTTATTTGTGCGCTACCTGTCTGCGTCTCTTCAAATATCACTTTGTTGGCGTGGTCGCCCACAAAAAAAGTGGGCGGAGTCTCGCGTTCTCATGTCGCAAGTCGATTGAAAACACAATACATTTGCAACCCGTATTTCATTCCCCTCGAACGATCCTCCGATACAAACGAGTATTCTTTTTTTTTTTTAATTTTACAACTTTCTTTCCTCAATAAATAAATAAATCAAACAGTGAAGATTTCACAGCTTGATAAAAAAAGAAGTTGGCGAGTACTTACTTGAGTATAACTAGATTTTGTATTTAACCAAAGCCACAGTATTTATTTAATACAAACAAAAGTTGTGTAAATAGACCCTCTTTCACCGCCTGTGTCTCTCATTTAGCGATCCTCTAAGTACAGGCGCGTGCTTTCTTTCTTTCTTGTCACCGCTTTTTTCAAGCATGAACACTGATTTTTTTTATTATTCGAGAATTTTCGAATGATGGCAATTGCCAAAATTCTTCGTTTTCTTTTAAATAAATGCCAAAAAATTGAGAGAAAATGCTCCGAATTTCCTGAAAGTATTTAAATAACCATGCTAAAAAATTTTGGGTTGAAAATTATTTTTGAAGTCGATTTTTGATTTGTGTTAAATATTCTCAGTACGGTGCGCTGCAAACGCGCTCCCTTCGCACAGTGATGGACGCGGCCACGTTGGCGACGAGAGAGTGTAGAAAATTGAGAGACCGTGGCCGATGTTTTGCTCTGATTTCTCTAAACCTCACTCCAAATGCATGCGAAATTCTTTGTTCGATTGGAGCGAGATTTCAGCGTTTTATACCGAGAATATCTAAAATTATAATTGTCGGCCACAGGCGGTTGTTTTCACAGCCACAGAAGAAATAGGCCAGAGCACGGTGTCCAGGATTTGAAATGTGGGCGGAGCCTAATTTGCTGGCGCGTCAGCAAACTTCCATGGCGCACTTTCGGTGCTTGCGCATTTCTCGACTCTCGCATTTTTTTTCATTGATTTTATTGTTTTTCTTTCAGTAAAACCTGTTTTTCTTTGTAAAATGCATGTATTGTATTTTTTAATACGATAAAATTGCCCAAACTTCGCCTTTCGTAAAGATTTATCCTGCAAAAACACCAAAAAAACTCAAAACGAATATTTCGAAATGGTGGCTGAACCAAATTCGACGTTCTTAGGCTTAAAAAATTTCTAAAGACCTCAGCTATAATTCCGTTGGAGCACATGTGGGAAAAAATTAGGAATTTATGCTTTTTTTCCCAAAAAACATAAAAAATGCCTCAAAATTTGAATTTCGCGCGAAAAAATCCAGTGGGGCGCGTTTGCTCGGCTCCGCCCACATTTCAAATCCTGGACACCGTGGCAGAGTGTTTTGAATTGCGAAAACCTTTCTCAGGAGCGGTCCCAAAATATGAACCCGATTGTCAGAATATTCAATAACATGAAATTCGATGCTACGCATCGATTATTCTTTTAGCTCACATCGCTCAAGTTAACCTCCAGATATGACTTGACATTTGATTCTAAAATACAATAAAGAAAAAATATTTGCGACAATGTTAAAAATTCGTGAAAAACGTGTGGGCTTTAGCGTCGTCAGGACCGTGTGTTGTGCGTCGGAGTGTATGCGAGCGAGTCGGCGCCAAAGTCAAATCGTGCAGAAGCTCTCGGTTGGACGATGGCGTGACGTGCATGAGATAATGCTTTGTTTTGATTATTCCGCGTCCAAAGTTCAAAAAATTCCTGAAATCAGCAGTTTTTTTGCAGTCCAAAGTTCCGAAAAATTTCCCAGAAATAACAGGCGGTGACAGCTTAAACCGGTGTTACCGTAGTTGCTTCGCTGCGAGACCTTCTATGTTTAAACTTTAATTTTCCCACAGTTGTGCGGAATAGTAGAGGGAGGATGGAGACTCCCCTATTCACGCCTTAATTGTGCGATAGGATGTTTGAAAAACGGTGTGTTCGCCGAGAACCAATTTTATTTGGGGAATAGAAAGTAGTAAAAACTATTCCGGCCCTTGTTGTGTGTTACAACTTTGCATGTAACACTGGGCTTCTCTGGTATTGACAATTATATAAGAATGAGCAAAAATATACACGACGGAGCCGATAAATTATGACGAGTAGGAAAAGGCCAACGCGGTCGCCGAGAATTGCTCTTGTATTGTAGAAGTCGGTCGCGGCAGAAAAGACGGAGAAAAAGGGGAAGAAAATGTCCTGAAACAACGGTTAATCTTGTAGCTCGGAAGCCTATAGTGTTGTGGTCAGACGACCTATCGGTACCGTGTTCGAGACGACGACTGGCCTGGGGCCATGCCGAGTCGACACGTTAATTATTTTAGGCCCGCTTTCGCGGGCGCGGTAGATTTTCAAAGTCCAGCAGGGCGCGGCTCACAGCCTCCCACACGAGAAAAGCACCAGCAAATTTGTATTTCGTCTGGCACTCTCTCTGCCTCGCGCCGCAAACTTGCATGCTCCTTTAAACAAAACCTTTTTTAATTAAATTTTCTCTTTTAAAATCGTTATTTTTCGGCTATTTTTAACTTTTTTTTTGTTCTAATGTCTAAAATAGTGTTCCAATAGGAAGGAATAATATTTTTTGGTGCACTTGCTCAATCTTTCGTAAATCCTAGCCGTTTTATATCTAAAAAATTGCTTTATTTTACGATAAATGACCTCAAAATTGTTATTTTTACAGATAGCTCAGCAGCAAAATAATGAAATCAGCAACATAGAAGGACAATCAAAATCATCGGGCCCGGAAATTCAATTTATACCAAAAATCGGTTGAAAACTATTTTTTGTTAATTTAATTATTTAAAAGGTGCTATAAATATGATGGTTGCTTTTCAAAAATCAATAAATTTGGTTTAAATATGTTTCTTTTCTGTTGAATACAATCTACGACCTGGAGTAACTAAGTTTTCATCGAAGATCAGACGCTTCTTCCGCCCACTCTGTTGAAATTCCGAGAAATACAGTAATCGAATAAAATATTCCCGAAACTTCTATTTTATATGGTTTAATAATGTTTGCGAACAATACTGACCTATTCTAACGGAAAGCGACCATCAAGACTGTGATTGAAGCGCTTGAGGGACCGAATTCCGTACCTTCAGATGTCCACCGATCCATGACTGGCAATCTTAAAACCCTATTTTTTCCGTCCATTCTTGACCAAATCGGCCGGTTGAGGTCGCAAAATGACCGCAAGAAAATTTAGAAACTTTCCTCGGCAGCCGATTTTTGATTTGTCTTCTAGTTCTTCAGAAAAAAATTAAAAACCATCAAAATTTGTCCATTTTTTCACTTTTTCAACTGAAATTGGTTTTTCAACTACCGAAGCCATTTTTTGACGATTTCGTTCGTTCAAAAGCGAAAAATGATCGCCGTAAAATTCTCTACAAAACCCTGGGAGCCGATTTTCGAAAACATTTTCGAGACGAAATTTAGGAGCATCTGAATAAGACTTCGTGCTCGAGCGGCCGAAAATGCCACTGTTTGGCAAACAAAACCGCTTGATTTGTCCTTTTTCAATAAATAATCACTTTACTATAATATTCTTGACATGTCTTTATCAAGTATTTCCAAAAATAATAGTGAATTTTTCGAAAAATCTCGAAATTCGTGAAAAATCTTTGTTTAGAGGTATTTCTGTGAAGACAAATTATTATTTCTTCTATGATATCTCAAAAAATCGGCAATTTTCTTTTGTGTCTATTTATATTCCTTTTTCAATTGAATTTCCGGTTTTCAGTGTTTCCGACGCATTCTTAAATTCTGAACATTCCTGCAGGAAAGGCGGTGCAAGCGCGCTCTATCTGCACGCGCGAGAGAGTGCGAGACGCCGAGACCTTCTTTTTAGGGACCAGCGGTGCGCATTTCTCGTGCGGGAGGCTGTGCGCGGCTGCCACAGCAGGCGCGGACGTGGCCGCGGCGCTGTAGGAGCGGCCGCCGGCCGCCGCAGGAGCGATGAGAGAGTGCGCGAGACAGCGAGAGAGATTTTTATTGATTATTGTATTGCGACTGTATATTCCTTCTCCTGCCTCGATTTGGTGTTTTGGTGAGTATTTGTTGTTGTTTTGTATTGTAAAAATAGGTGATAGACTATAATTAGTTGAAAAGAGTCGTGGAATAATTATTAGCTAATTTATTCCGCGACAACAGTTGCTCCATTTTTCTTTTTTGCGGGAAAATTCAACTTTAAACATAAAAGGTCTCGCAGCGAAGAAACTACGGTAACACCGGTTTCAACTGTCAACGCCTGTTATTTCTGGGAAAATTTTCGGAACTTTGGACTGCAAAAAACTTTAAATTTTTAAACTGACACCGTATATTGCCTGATGATGGTCTTTCCTTTTTTATTTTTCCATTAAAACACGACTTTCCGCGTCAGGGCTCGCTCCACCTACTTCGACATACAATCTCTCATATCTTTTCTTTCTTTGCGAAAATGTTGCCGCTAGTCAGCTGATTTGTCGCAAGTTCGTCTGCCCTTCTCCCATCCGCACCCTCTCCTCCGCTTTCTTTCCGCTCGCTTCGCAACACGACACATTTTGCCCGTTTTTATTTATTTATTATTTTTTTTTTTCGTTCTCTTTCTTCCCCTTTTTTACGAAATTTTCAACAACAGACGCTTCTTTTCAGCTGTCCATCGAAAACAGGCGGAGTTAGGGTTGATCGAGTAGAACTAGGAGGAGAAAAAGACGCAAATTTGTAAACATGTGTGTTTGCCGCCAGTCTCGCCCATTTTTGGTCGCTTTTTTCGCTTTCCAGTTTTATCGAAACACTACTGTGATCACCGTTTTTTTTAGCCTATTGTCATTATTTTGAGTCACAAGGTGACACCCTTGGTAGGTGCAGCTAGATAATGTTAAATATTCACAACAATTTCGACAGATGACTCATTTTTCTGCTTGAAATATTAAAAAAAATAGTTTCGCGCCACGCAAGAGTCAGTGTTACAGTAGGCAACATAGCGCGCGTAAATATTTTGAAAGATTGAACATTTTGGAAGAAAACATGAGAAATAGTCATTTACACAATATTCTTTTCATTTTATTTAATATTGTCCATTCGCGAAGAAAGCAAGTGCGCTCCACAGAATTTAGTATTGCGTGGATTTCATTTTCGTCGCCAAATTATTTCAATTCACGTGTAAATTCAACGTTAAATTAAATAATTTGGCGATGAAAATGAAATCCACGTAGTACTAAGTTTCGTGGAGCGCACTTGCTTTCTTCGCGAATGGACAATATGCATTTTATATTAAGCTGATGCAAAAATAGCTCCACTTTTTTAAAATCTTGTTCGCCATGGAATCGCACTTTGCCGTCAGTTAATAAATAGGTCTCAAAATTTACGGCGAAGTGTCATTCTGTGGCGAATACATGATAACAGATGTTTCGAAAACTCTAGGGTCACATGAACTCTATCGAAATTTATTTTGAATTTTGCGCCTTTCTTTCTCATGGTCAGCCTCCCCATTGACAGTCTGAGTCTGACCTTGCGCCAGTCTAAAAAAATCGTTCTCTAAAACTGTACAATTGTCCTTGACGCGACTTGGTTTTGGTTTCCTTTTCTCCCCTTCTCTCGTCTCGTCGCGCTGACATTTCTAATAAATAAGAACGCCGAAAAACAGCCTGTGGTCATCTGACCGTCTATCTGTGCCATTTTCTTCCCTACCTGTTAAACTTTCCAAAATTTGCAGTCTCGAACTATGTACGAAATCGCGTTAATTGCGGTGCTTGTCGCCGTCGCCACGTACATCTACCTTGCTCTACGCAAAAACGGATTCTTCGTCACAATCGAGCCAGCGGTGACCACCACGCCTAACAACCTTGACAAGCCGCTGACAGTTTACTACAAGTACCATCTAGGCCCATACCAGAAAGTGTTGGCAGTTGTTGACGAGGCGAAGAAGCTGTTGAAATCCAGTCAGTCACCTGCTACCTACTTTGGGATCTACTATGACAATCCGGAGACCACTGACGCACACTTCCTTCAGTCAGCTGTCGGAGTGGTCTTTTCCGCTGATGGAAAAGATCTTCATGACGAGCAGTACGCGAAGGATCTCGTGGAGAATGGATTCGAGAAGATGGTGCTACCAAAGGTGGAGAGAGCTGTGCAAGCGGTTCAACCATCGACCGGAGGATTTGCTTCGTTCCTGGCACTCATCTGGTTCACCTACTCGAACATTAGAAAGTTTATCGCTGATAACAGATTGGAGGTGAAGTACGCTGTCGAGTTTTATACCGATTCCGAGATCTCGGTCATTTTCCCACTCGACAATGCCGATGAGTTCCTCGTTAAAGATGTGAGTTGAAGTTTTTTTTAGAATAGGGCCCTTAAATTTGGAACCTTCAGTCAGAAGCAGAAGATTGAAGGAAAATTCAAAAATTATTTTTGATTTATATTAAATATGAACCCTCGGAAACAAATTTCGACGAAACTATCATTTTCTAATCTAAATTTGTTAATCGTTCCATAACTGTATTGCCCTTGGAAAAGTTTGAATATTTTATTATTCTCAGTATGGAGCGCTGCAAACTCGCTCCCTTCTAAAAGTGGAGGACGCAGCCATGTTGGCGACGAGAGAGTGCAGAAAATTGAGATAGCATGGCCGATTTTTCGCTCTGATTTCTCTGAATCTCACTCCAAATGCATGCGAAATTCATTGTTCGATTGAAGCGAATTTGCAGAGCTTTATACCGAGTATAACAATGGACAAAATGTTTAATGAAAAGTGGGAAAATCATTCAAGAAACTAAACAAATATGATTCTACATCGTCTAGGCAATGTTTCTAGACTAGACTAGACATCTGGGGACTTCAGATGGACCAGTTTTGTCGACCCCATTCTCAGTATTAAATATTATTTTTCTGAGAAAGTCTGCTTAAGTGCGGTTTGTTTTCTAGATATTTAGAATCACCAAACGATTTCTCCAGAATTACGTACTTATTCGTCCTGTCCGAGTACTTATCGTCCTGCCCGAGTTTAATATAACTTATCGTTGTAAATTCATCAAACTCGGGCAGTTAAAAAAAATAAAAGCGGGCCATTAGGGACAACTTTTGGTGATACTAGCTCAAAAGTAAAATGCACATCAACCAGACTTTCTCAGAAAATAATATTTAATACTGAGAATGGACCAACCAAACTTACCGTAATTTAAGCCCTTCTATTGTTTCATCTCATCACAACTGCCGGGTATTTAGAGGTTTGCACACCAAACTCGGCAAAACATTTTCTAACCAAGTACCGTTCAAAAGGTTGGAAACTTTTGGTTTATGGAGTATAACTTTTGAATGGAGAGGGTTATGGTTCTGAAAATTTGCATGAATCTGTCCCGTAATGTTTCTGACAAGCTCCAAAAATGGATTTGGTCATTTTTGAAAACTGCAGATTTTTCAAGACCTGAAATTTATTTTTAAAATAAAGTTTCAAAACTGAAATCATACTTTTACTAGGAAAGTACTTTTTGGTACATTTTGGAAAATTCTGAAAAAAATCAGGATAAGACTAGATTTTTTGGTGAATTTTTTAAGATATTAAAAATCCGCAAAATGTTTTCAGAAAAGTTTTTATGAGCCGTCAAACTTTTTAAATATTTTTCGAGTACATTTTTATCTGTAAAATCCTACATTCCACACGGTCGCCTTCGCTACACCAGCTGAAAAGTCTACCAACACGCAGGTAGCTAAAAAATGTCGATGGGTGGCGCAACTGGGTGCGCTCCGAGCGCTGATACAAGGAGGCTGTGGGTTCGCTCTCCAAACATAGTTAATTTTTTTTGCAAAATTTTGATCTGTATTTTTCGGAGCCGTAATACAGTCCAGAAATTTTTAAAAAATATTTTGAGTGTATTTTATAGTCCTCCTCATCCTAATTAAAGGCCTGAACACAAAAAAAAAATTTTTTTTTTTTCAAACTTTTTTCGAATTTTTGTCCACCAATTCATGGCATTTTTTTCCAAAAAAACGAAAAAAAAAATTTTTTTTTTTGGATTTTAGGCACTTCCTTGGGTCGAAGCGTACTAGAAAATACACTCGAAATATTTTTTAAAAATTTCTGGACTGTATTACGGCTCCGAAAAATACACATCAAAACTTTGCAAAAAAAATTTACTATGTCTGGGGAGCGAACCCACAGCCTCCTTGTATCACTGCTCCCAGCGCACCCAGTTGCGCCACCCATCGACATTTTTTAGCTACCTGCATGTTGGTAGACTTTTCGGCTGGTGTAATGAAGGCGATCGTGTGGAATGTAGGATTTTACAGGTAAATATGTGCTCGAACAATAGAAAAAAGTTTGACGGCTCATAAAAACTTTTCTGAAAACATTTTGCGGATTTTTAATATCTCAAAAAATTCACCAAAAAATCTAGTATTACCCTGATTTTTTTCAGAATTTTCCAAAATGTACCAAAAAGTACTTTCCTAGTTAGTTTTGAAACTTCATTTTGAACATACATATCGAGTCCTGAAAGTCTGAAAAAAAAATAGTTTTGGGTCGAATATTTAGACATCTGAAATTTTTTGAAAAATCTGTAGTTTTTAAAAATGACCAAATCTATTTTTGGAGCTTGTCAAAAAAAAATAACGGGTCAAATTCGTGCAAATTTTCAGAACAATAACCCTCTCCATTCAAAAGTTATGCTAGGAAAACCAAAAGTTTCCAACCTTTTGAACGGTGCACGAAACCTTGACGAAGGCCGGCAAACCCTTTTTCCAGGCAAAAGAGGTTCATGCATATGGCTTCAGATGTCTAGAAGATCTCATTTTTTTTCAATACAAAATTGGATTAAATGTCGAAAAAACCAAGAAAACTTGAATACAATTTTTAAGGGCGTGGCGTAAATCACTTCGTAAATTGTGTATTTCGGGTTACTGTAAGTAGCTTTTTGGTGGTGTAGGGGCATATAGTTGCTTTCAATCGGGCTGCTATTATATGTACATCTTGATACGAAAATAAATCCTCGCTGATTTTTTTTCAGGCGAATTTTCAAATAACACAATTTCATGTTCCTTCCCGCTCAAAAAAATGGGCGGTGTTAATCTTTTTCTGATTAAATATTAGAGGTTCCTATACATTTACTTTTTGGACGTTCAACGAAACAAAAAAAATAACCACAATTTTCAGTACCAATCGATTGATAAACTGGAAAGCGACGCGGCGAAGAAGCGGTTCGATTCATCGGAAGAGGAGAGTGAGAGTGAGCCGGATGGCGAAGAAGAGGAGCCCGTGCAAGAACAAGAGGAGAAGGACAATTGAGCAATTTCAGATTCAGAAGTTCACCAAGCTGCCTTTTTTCTATGTGTAATTTTTTTGTTTTTGTTTTTTTTTCTTTCTGCGGATTTCCGTACAATTTTTTTCTTTCCAATTTTTTGTTTCTGTTTCAAAATTTCGCATTTTGACGATGATAAACTTACTTTTTTTGAGCGGAAATTGAGTTTAGTTTTGAAGCATTTTGTTTATAGATGGGTGGCCTTTCGAGTGCTCGAGCCCGCTGATATCCACTTGACTGCCGCGCCCCTCTTATCACCTTTATCACCACAATTGTTTCATTTTTACTCCTCAGTCGTAGCAGCTCTTTCTGCAGATCTATGTACTATACTCAGTATGTGGCGCTGCAAATTCGCTCCATTAGAAAATTCAAATAGACGGCTGAGTAAGCGGCGAAAGAGTGCAGAAATTTGAGAGAGCGTGGCCGCTGTTTGTTTCGCTCTGATTTCTCAGAAATTCACTCCAAATGCATGCGAAATTCATTGTTCGATTGGAGCGGGTTTGCAGCGTTGCTTACCGAGTATATGAAAAGTCCGAAATTGGGGTGAGTGATGCTGGCTGCCGATTTGCATAATAGTAATAAGCGGACCGCCCTGGTTTTTGATGTCTTCTGCGTCGCTCCGTGGAGCAAAGACGGATCACGATGATAATTATTGGACTCATCTCTTGCCGTGAAAAGCTCATAAACCGGGCGGTTAAGGTTTATACAAACATCATGGGTATTTATAAGGGGATTTGAGCGTTAAACCGACACATTTTTAAAGAATTTCATTTTATTTACTGTCACTGCAGCTACAGTGAACTTTGAAGTTTTCCAGGGATCCATAATCCATAGGGAAAAGTCCAAATTCTTCTTTATTCGTAGAATTAAGTTATTCATTGAACGAAAATTTCTCCCTCCGCCTCCCATTCGTGAAAATTCCATCGCTCATTAGTCGTATATTTACCCCTAGGACGACACCAGACATCATCATTTGTTTGGTCCAATGGCCAGACATCCGTTTTTTTGACAAGTTTTTATTTTTTCATTTTAATTTTCGGCGATACATGAAAAAAATGAGAGCTCGAGCTAGACCGCCAAATGAATGTGAGAAACGGCTTGCTTGGCTTTTGGAGCTCGAGCTCCCGCAAAAAAAAAATGAAAGCAGATGCTCACCCGTTAGTTGTATTTGTTGTGATGAGCAGCGGCAGCAGCAGCAGCGGAGCACATCAGCGGCAAACTTGGTCGGATTTGGATTTGATTAGATTGAAGTGGGTGTGGAAGAGCCGCCTTTTCCAACAAAGTCATGTGCTCTTTTCACTGTTAAATATAGACAGAAACTTTGACTTTTAAAAGAAGAGAGAAAAGTTGTTTTCAGCGCGTTTACAATTAGGGCTACTTTTTTATTCAGTCACCAACCAACCTATTTTTTTCGGGTCAACACTTTCGCTTTTTTTCAGTAAAAATAGCAATAAAAAATCCCTGTAGTAGGCGCACAAAGTATATTCAATGTGGCGGCGTGCATAACTACATATGTATTCTCTAATATCTCTGTATAAAGCGCTGCAAATTCGCCCCAATCGCACAATGAATTGTGCATGCATTTGGAGTGAGATTCAGAGAAAACAGAGTGAAACATAGACCACGCTCTCTCAATTTTCTACACTTTCTCGTCGCCAACGTGGTCACCTTGTCCACTGCAAATGGAGCAAATTTAAAGCGCTTCGTACTTACTATTAGAACAATTCAACGTTTTTTCCTCCCGATCTTTGGCCAATTTTTTTGCTCTTATTCTATTCTCACATAGTTCACCATCATAATCATCTCCGGTGTCGGGTGGTGTGAGCCATTATCCTTGAACCCATTCGACTGACTCTTGCTCTTTTTTTTTCCATTTTCCGATTCCCGTTTATGTCAATCATCATTTTTTGCGCCGATTATCGTAATCGTGTCTGGCTTATTGTGCAGTGGAGCGCTGATGCATATGACTACATATTAAGGGTTGTATATTTCTATTTTCTAAAGCGTTGTTCGATTTTTGAGATATTCTTTTTTGAAATGACATTTTCAGGCATAGAACGTGTGAGCGATGAGACGGAGCTTCGTCACGCGACGCAACCGCAGCGCGTGGCGTCGGCGGGAAAAACGCGTTTGAAAAAGGCAGTCGCCAGCACCCCGTGAGTGGGTCGCCCCCAATATCGGCAACAATTTCATTTCGCCCAACTAGACTTTTGCGTGAGAACGGGGCATTCTTCTAAATAATACTCTAGTCTCTCAGCTGGTGAGAGCTGCGCCCCCAATTGCAAATTCGTTCACGAATGAATTTAGCCCGAACAAACACAGCTGAAAAGAGTGGTACCGTAATCCTGTGCGGTGTAAAACTCAATTTTCCGGATCATGTTATTCATTTCCCATCTTTAGAATCATATTTGAAATGATGGGAAACACAGCGATAAAATAACAGTCCCAGTAAAATAGAGTTCTAAACCGCACCGTTCTAAAAGCGAGTATCCCCATTTTCTAGGCCACAGCTCTCACCATCGGAGACCAGTAGCATTAAAGTTCAAATCCCCAAATCTCCGAGTTCCGATGGCAAAATGTCAAAGTGTCATCAACGGAAGGACCCCCGTTTCCCTTCATATTTTTTCATTATTTCATTGCCAACGGCATTTCATTTTCGTTCGCATTTACATAATACCTCCTCCTCCCGCACGTCGACTTTTTGCGTGTTTTCACACATTCCCGTGCTGTGTTTTGCTTGGATGTGTATGTATTCTATTCTCAGAACGCACTTTTTTTCTGGCGCCCATTTATCTCATTGTGCCCTGCCTCTGTGTCTGTTAATGAAATTATTGTTGCCGATACATTTGGTTTCGACATTTTCTTCGTTTGCCTCTTCCGAGGATGGCGAAAACAGAGATTTTGCTGCGGCTAAAGCTTCAATGACCACGCAAAGTTCTCCTTTTACAACACTGCGTCATGTAGTCATTTTTCTTTCGATTGTTTTTTTTTGTTTTTGCCTGAAAAAGAGCATGGTCACGAAAAAGTAGTTAGTGATTCTATTCTGCTTCTGAAAATGTCGAACTAAATTAAATTCAATTCCGGAAAAGGGGGAGAAAAAACAAACTCGCGCATGCGCACGTCCGCCACCCTAAATCGTGGCAATTAGGGAAGAAGCACGTATAAAAGTGAGTTAGAGAGAGAGAGAGAGAGAGACATCTTCTGACCCTCATGGGAGAGAAGGATTGTAATTAAAGAAACAAAAAATGAATCAACAAGCAAATCAATCTAATGCGTGCCAGACTGACTGGCTTCTGGCTTCTGATTTTTGCCTAGTCAGTGTTAGCCGCTCTTCTTATTTTCGCTACACAAATTTTTGGAAGTTTTCAATATGTTCGGTATAAAGCGCTGCGAATTCGCTACTATCGCAACATTGGCTGGCTGTGCATTTGGAGTCAACTTCAGAGAAATCAGAGTGAAACATCGGCCATACTCTCTCCATTTTCTGCACTCTCTCTTCGCCAACGTGGCCGCCTCGTTTACTGCGAATGGAGCGAAAAATAACTAGATAAAACTGTGTATTTTAAGGATGAGACCAGATGGCTGTGGCCGCGGCCGAGGAACAACTCTTGGCTGATTTACAAAACCGGGAGGGAGTCAGCAAACAGGCCCGGACGCGCAACAAAAACATACGTATTCATCTTAATTTTGGACCGCATTTCTAAACTTTTTCAATTGTGCGTCCAGGCGCGTATGCTGACTCCCGGCTCATGCCCTCATTTGACAGCGCTCTAAATACAAATGTGCCCTTTTGCCCTTTTTCAGTTCCAACCGGATGTAACAGCGCTCCATAGAAACCTGAGGACCCACCTGTGGACCCTCATTTATTTAATATGACGTAAGCGTTTAGCCAAACGAGTCAAAAAAAGAACAAAAGGAACAACACAAAACAGCAGCGGCTCCAGTCTTTTTTTCGTTTATTTTTTTTGTGGTTTGTCCTACTTGTGGAGCCTCAGGCCGCTAGCACCCAATTCTATTTGCGCTTTGAATTAGATTCGCCAATTTTCAATGTTCAATTTCCTTCCCCTCCTCCTCCTCACCTTCTTCCATATCCTCCCCCGCCGCCTTTCTTGATTTTCCATTTTTTGAGAAACTTTCATGACGATCAAACACCTTGCGGCGCCGCCCAATTAATTGTCGCTGTTGGTGTGGAGCGGGATATTCTATTTTCTCACCAGGAGGTTACACGACCCGACACGTTCATTATAAAGTGGTCCTTATGCATCATAGACAGCCGCTGTGGTGGCTAGAAAATAAACACCTTCTCAAGTTTCTTTCGTCAACTGATTTCCTGGAAATTCTAGAGCTTCTTGATCTTCACGACGTTGTAGCTGTCTTTTTTAGAAATGCGAGGCGGCTCTTTTTTTTGGAATTGTGCTGATCATCTTATTCTTGGCTCATTAATTTTGCGAATATTTCTCATTTTTCATGGGAAAAGAGCTATTCAGGTTTTGAGCTTATTGGGTTTGCAAGCGCACTCAAATAGAGCAAAAGTTCAATGCGACACGGTACTTGCGTACTTTAGAATGAAAACTAAATCGAAAAATGTAGAATTACAAATTTTGGTTCTCCCAATAATTAGAGACTCTGACAAAACCGGAGAAAATGTCCCAAGTCTGTTACACAGTTTTTCCTGAATTCTTTAACAGGTCCTGTACAAAACTCGTGCAGCAGGCTTACAAAGAGAGATATTTCGTCGGTTTTTTTGTCATTTTTTGTATAAAACCTGATTTTTCTCGCCTTCTCTTTGTAATAACAATTTGTCGAGACCAAATTCATTCAATTATGACAATATCTTTTGCATGTTGTCAAGGCAAACACTGAAATTTTGTCGAGTTCATCGACGAAATAATTTGGAAATTAAATTCGCAAAGCCTCGGGTTCAGCGGAGCGCGTTTGACCTTCTTGGCGAGACGACAAGAAACATTTATAGCATGAGTAAAAAATAATTTTCCATGTTTTTTCGATCAATCGTTTTTTTTAAATTTGTTGTCAGTTTCGACGCTTGCAGACAAACGTATAACGTTTTAATTTGGCAGCGTATCTAGCGGCAATTTTTTGAGTTCAAAATCCCGTTGTCGTCAACTCCCAGGGAGTTTCATTATACATTATTTTAAAAGATTTTGGTTTTTGATCAATTGTTCATTAGACGAGGAACATTTTGAAACCAGTGTTAAATCCCCTGTTTACTTTACAACTTTTCAAAGACGATAAAAAACATCAGATGCACATGTGAGAAAATGGGCGGAGCCGGCGACATGCGGCTAGCTCATTTTCCACGCAAAAAGTTCACTTTTTCACCCCTTTTCACCTTAAATCTCTTGTTTTTGTGCTTCTGCTTCGGCTTCTGCTTTTTGAATTTTTTATTTCGACCAAAAACGGGCGAGGCGAAAACGAGAGGACAATGAATAGAGTTTGCAAATTATTTCGGGAAGAGTAGGGGCTTTTAAACTCTTTTTTTTTGTTCAGTTTTCAATGACGTTTTCTCAGAAACACCGATTTACCCACACACATCAAAGATGAAACCTTTTGTTGAATAGCGAAACGTGCTCTATTGAACTGCACATGAATCATCCAAGAAAATCCAATCCATGAAGGCCAAGAGTATCCTGTTACGAATCTTCTTTTCAGAAAAAAGGAAAGAAAAATGCATTTTGCCCCCCCCCCCCCTTTATACATACAACGTCTTCTGAGCAGAAGACGCTGCAAAAACATCATTTTTTGCATCCTTCAGACTCATAAATTTCTGGTTTACTTCATTTTTTTGCGGTCATATATATAAATGGGTCTTTGTCAATTTTCTCTCATTTTGTCGCCATGATTTATTCCTGCGTAGCGACCTGATACTCTTACAGTAAGTCTGCGTTTGCTATCTCTCTCTCTCTCTCTCATCTGATCCAAAATCACCACCCAATGCTTTGTTTTCACGTTCCGGCCATGGGAATTGTTAATTTCTTAGCATTCATCTGTTTTTTTAATTCCAATTCATTGAAATGAATTCTTTCCGCTATTGGTATTTATGACACTCGTACATAATTTTCTATTTCTGAAAATAAAGTAAAAATACTAATACTTGTGCTTTGTTCCTTCTTGCCCCCGAGGATCAATCAGGGCTACCGTATACAGTCCAAATTCTCGAGCAATTTCGTGAAAGCATTTTTCATTTTCCAGAGTGTAAACGAAAACATATTCGTCTTTTTTCTGCCTCATCCATCTTCCATCTGTCTTCTTTCTTCTAGGTATGGAACCCTAACAAAAGAAGACGTCCCTCTTTTTTTTCTCACCCAGGAAAAGGGAAGAAAAAAGACTTATTTATATAATCCCTCCGTTTTCTCGACTTTCTTTTTCCTTGGTTTTTTCTTGCTCAGCTCAGCGCATATTTTCAGATGTTCACACGAAATGAGACTGTGAACACCACAGTGACCCAAGGATTCGAAGATCTCATCACATATCACATTGTCAACACATCACTCGGTGCCATTTCGACACTGGTCAACACGTTGCTCCTGGTGATTTTCTTGAGCTACAGACCGTTTCGGACGAGATATGTGGTGAGTGGCCAAACAGTCTTTATAGGTATTACCACGCGATGTGGCTTTCAGAACTTTTGTTTGTCATTAAAACGTAATAGACCCTGCTCATTGTGCTTGGCGATGTTAATATCTCACGCATCGTTCTTGTTATTATCTGGGTGCTCGGCAGTTTAGAATTACCTAGCCTTTCAGTGCCTAGAATTGCTAACTTGCCTACCTTGATTCGTACCACTTTTATGTAGAACTGAACCAGAAAAAAGGCAATCATAATAAGATCAATACCAACGCGATCTACTACCGTATGAGCATACTACAGTGCGTCCAATATTAATAGGACCCCCCTTGATTTTGGGGGTCTAGGCAAAACCAAAAAAGATACGAAAAATCTGTAATCACCATTCGATTCAGCATACAAATAAACCCCAGCAACCAAATTTCCATGTGTCTAGCACTTTTTTGACGCCCGTACCACCAAAAAGTCCCTTTTTCAAGCGTCCAATATTAATAGGACCAGCTCGGGATTTTAGTGTGTCGGTGATTTTTTAATTGGGTTTTCATCAGGAAACATAATTTTTCATGAGTTTTCGGTAGGAAAATGACAATTTATTTAATTTTTTATTGTTTTAACTATTGAAACAATTATCAATAGCTGGTTTCTCCACAATTTTTTTTAATCACTTCGACCACTCTGTTCGGCCTAGTGGCAACGAGTTTCTTAGGTTCGTCGACGCTGATAGCATCCCATTCACGTTGCACAGCAGTTTTGAAGACTTGAATATTGTTGTATTGCTGTCTATTTTAATAAACACGAGGAACGAGCATTTCCCACAAGTTCTCAATCGGATTGAGGCCCGGGCTGCAAGCCGGCCAATCGAGCACTTTGATTCCCTCAGCCGCGAACCAGTTCTTTAACGTCGAATCTAACTTCTGGTTTTCTTCACGAGGCGAGACATTTCATGGAGTGAAGATCCCGTTTGACGCATCACATCCAATTTCGATTGCTCAGCAAGAGTGAGGTGATCAGCGCGACCCGATGAGAGATTAGATAACTAACTGATATGGAAGCTCTCATTGGGACAAAACTTAATTGGGAAGTTAATTACTGAACCTGCACATCAAACTCTCGCAACAAAGCTGATTACAGTAACACTAATTATCACAAACATTCGAAACAACCTTGGATCCATTTGAAGAGTGAAAACATTGGTGAAGAAGCGTAAAACAACCATGAAAATTGTTTTAAACAATAAAGAGCAAATAAATGGTCATTTTCAAATAGAAAATCCATGAAAAATTATGTTTCCTGGTGAAAACCCAATAAAAAAAATCACCGACACACTGAAATCCCGAGGTGGTCCTATTAATATTGGACGCTTGAAAAAGTGACTTTTTGGTGGTACGGGCGTCAAAAAAGTGGTAGACACATGGAAATTTGGTTTTTGGGGTTTATTTGTATGCTGAATCGAATGGTAATTACAGATTTTTTGTATCATCTTCGGTTTTGCCTAGACCCCCAAAATCAAGGGGGTTCCTATTAATATTGGACGCACTGTATAATGACAGTTTGGTTCTAGTACAGTTTTATTTTCTAGAAGTTATTTTTTCGCACTGTTCTAGTTTGGTATTATTCTATTTTGTAGCAGTCCTATACCACACAGCTAAAAATCGAGTGCTTCCAACCCCCAATTTTCCAATCATTCAGTTGCTCATCCTGCTCAACGTCGGCGATCTCATAAACTCGATGGCAATCGTGCTCACCGGTCTGAATCGCATCCAACTTTACTCTACAGCGATTAGAACCATGACACTCCCAGTTCGAACTTCTGTGGAGTGCGCCATAGAGCCGTGGCTCATTCTCAAGCTCATAGGTAAGTCAGAGGCCGTTCATGAATGTTTATCGGCTCTTCGACCGCGTTTTCAGTAATTACGGGGTCGATTGGGGTGTCATTAAGCCATTAAAAATTATAAAAACCGAATTTTCCGTTTAAATTCACCATAAGTTATTCTCAGTACGGAGAGCTGTAAATTCGCTCCGTTCGCAGTGGACGAGTTGGCGACGAGATAGTGCAGAAAATAGAGAGAGTGTGGCAGATGTTTCCCTCTGATTTCTCTGAATCTCACTCCAAATACATGCGCAGCTCACTATGCGATTGGAGCGGATTTGCAGCGCGTTATACCTATTATAAACGTTCATGAATATGGCATCAAATCTCAGTTTGCCCTATTATCACGTGGGTGTACATATTCTGCTTTTTTGGTGTTGCAATCTGATACCCAGGGTGTGGCAATTTCCGAAGGGAAAATGGAGCAAAAAAAAGAAGAATACAATATGAAATATGTACATTCATATTTCTAGTCGGACAATCCAATCCAATTTCGCCCAAAATTTGTTTCTTTTCTTCTCCGGGAGAACGTAAAAACACTTTGAGGGGAAAAAATGAGAAAAAAGGAGAAAAAAAAGAACGTCATTTTTTCGAGCCAACAAAGAGGGGAAAAAAAATATTAAAAACTTTGGATTTCTCGAAGTTTTCAAACTTTCAGGAGACATTCTCATTCCGGTGTCCACATTTTGGATGGGTGTCGAGCGATTCGTGGCCATTTTGTTCCCTATTTTCTACAGATTTTCGGTGGATGGAAAGGCTGTGAAGTGAGTGAAAAAGTGTCTGAGAGACTTTTTTGCAAAAGGCACGGCGTGTTCAACGGAACGTTATTGGCCGTGCGCTCCACTGAGTGGACGCTGCTTGTCTGCGTCTCTTCCGCGAGAGTCGCTGGTAGGATGCCATGGCGGGAAACTTTCGTATTTTGAATTGTGTTAAAAGTAATAAAATGCATTTTTCAATTTATTTTTTCGTTGTTTCCTTCGTTTTTTTTATTTATTATTTATCATTTTTCTGGCAAATTATTTTTCGCTTTCGTTCCGATTTTCCGAGGGTATATATTTACCTTTGTTGCGGAAAATGCCAATTCAGTGACCATTTTAATTCTGAATAAAACATAAAAAAGTTCCGACTCCGACCACGCTTCGTTTCAGAACATTTTTTCGGTGTGTTCTACGATTTTTCAAAACATTTTGTTGAAAATTTAGCGATCCTGAAGAAGAGCTTTCTTTCCTATGATGCGAATTTCTTCCTTCCCAAACATTTTCTATATTGCTCAAAAAATTTTAATCGAAAGCCCGGCGGAAAATCGGAAAGGAATCGAAGAATTTCACAAACTCCGAGAAATTCCGAACCGAAATATATATTTCAGAGGTTAACCCACGGCCTGCTGACCAGAACGCGATCGGTAACGTGCTCCACTCACAGTCACTTTTTTATCTCGGTCTCTTCGACGAGAGATCGTGGCGCGGTGCCAACAAGGAACTATTTTATGTATACTTTTTCAACTCTGAAATTTTGTTTTTATTTATTATTGTTAATTGAATCTTTTTTATAGGAACAAATCGCCAGCTCATGTGAAACCAAATGTTTAAATTAAAGCCGTTGGTCTTAAATTAAACATTTTCAAGTTTAAAAAATTAATGTTGTTTCTCATGGGATGAACACTTTCTCGGATTTTTTGATTCCAAAACATGAAACAATTTATTATTTAAAAATTTGCAAAAATGATCTATAAAAAATTAATGGGGGTTTTTCACGAAATGGCAAAAAATAGAAAAAAAAAACTGGGGTAATAGGAAAATGCTCCGATTGACATGAAATTTCGGGAAATAAAGGCAAAAATAATCATGGATATGCTCCGAAAAATTTTGACCGAAATACCAGTTTTAAAAATCTTCGGGAAAAAATCAATATTTCTTTAAATCGATACTTCGGTCCAAAATTTTCAGAGCATATTTATCCAGGAGTATTTTCGTATATATTTTTCAAAATTTCAGGCCAATCGGAGCATTTTCCGAGTTTTCACCCAGTTTTTTTTTTTGCTATTTTTGCCATTTGGTGAATAATCTGATTAGGTCGCTGTCGGAGTCGATGTGTTGGTGAGCCGGCCGTTTTGGAGTCGATGTGTTGGTGCGAAGGTCAAGTCGGCGTTTTCTGAAAAAAAAAAGGAGCAGAGCAAGAAGAACAAATTACCCGTAGAACTGACGGCCCACGAAGCCCTCAATCGTTTTGTCCATTGATTGTTTTTCTTGGATTATTGCTTTCACCTGAAAATAAAGGAAGAATAATGGAAGATTGCTACTTTTTGTTGCTGAAAAGCATTGCAAAATCGCCTAAAGCTAAGCTCTGGGGAACAGAGATGTGATTTCACGGCATTCTTTGAAAAATTCAGTCAAAGATTTTTATAGCATGTCCGACAATATTTATGACAATGTTTCTCAAAATTCCACGTCAAGCGGAACATTTTCCGTGTTCTCCCCGATTTTTTCGTCATTAAAAAAAATAAATTAAATTGTTGTCTTGTCTTTTTTTGAAAAATGCCTGATTTGGTTCATCAAAGACGCAATAAATGTTTTTTTTTTAATTTCGGCATGACGTGGTGAGAAATTTTTTTTCGTGGACAATCGATTGCAATCATGCAATAAATATTTCTCAAACTTAAAAACTTACCACTCGCTGCATTCCCGATTGATTCGAATGCTCCCGATTCGACCATATGTGAACATCTGAAAATAAAAAAATTGGTATGACGAAGATAAAGAGAAAAAAATGTAATGGGGCTAACCGGGTTAATCATTTTTTGCATCTTGCATTTTTTCTCATTAATTTCACGCAGAAAACTATTTCTCTCCAGAATAAGTGCATAAAATGCCGTTTTCTGCAAAAAATCAAAAGGAAAATAAACATTTTCAGATGCACAAAGTGAATAACCCCATAATGGTCATTTTCAAAGTATACAAATCCGAAAAAACATTTTCCGCTTCTGAAAAAATTCATCCATGCCGAAAAAGACAGCTTTTTTTGGAATTTTTGTATAGCTTTAGGCTACAAAAATTGCAGTAAATTTATGTACTAATTTGAACGCAAAAAGGAGAAAAAATGTTGGAAAAAAACGAAAAAAAAAAAGAAAAAAAATGAATGAAAACAATGAAAAAAAAATCACCTACTGCCTCTTTCTCTGCGCCTCCTCTCTCTTGGCCTGCGTATCCTTTTTGCACAGATGAGTGTCTGCGCAGCTAATGCAGCCTACTGTAGAAAAAAAATGCGACCACGCTTAGGCCAGAATTTTTTTTTTGGGAAAAAAGCCCGCGCAGTTTAAATTTTATTTTCCAACGTTCCGCTCAACACGCCGTGAAAGGGAGAATGGTTTACTGTAGCGAGGTTCATGCTAAAAAAAGAGAATTAGAAAATAAAACAATTGTTATTGTAACTTTTAAAGCTCAGTGCAATTTCGTGTCGCGGTTTTCACAAAAACAGCTGAGAATTGAGACCCTGACAAATCCGGTGAAAACCATTACAAAAACCGAGAAAGAAGCCCCACCCTCTGCAAGCCTGCGGAACTTTTTGTGTACAGATAAGGCTGTAAAATGCAGAAAAAATGTGCCACAGACTTGCAAAATTTCCTCGGTTTTATCAGGCTCACTATCAGTGTTTTTATTTTTTGGGAATTCAAGCCCACATCGCGACGCAAAAGTACACATAAGTTTCGAAACGTCTCAGAGCCAAATCTACAAAAAAGCCTAAAATCATCACCAAACTCCTTCCAGATACCTAATAGTTCCCGGAATCTCACTGCTCTTTGTATTCCTTTCCATTCTGGTTGGCTTCTACCTGGCATTCACAGAAAACCACTTCACCAGCTTTTACTGTGGCCGAAAAGCCGCATTTGGCGAGGGATTCGGTACCTTTATCTACTGTTGCAACATTACTTGCAACGTGGCAAGTACCGTATTCGCCACAGCAGCCTACTTTAAAGCGCTGAACTTGTCGAAAACGCAGTGAGTTTATTTTTAAACGTGTGTTGATTAAAACAACATTTGCAGACCCAGAATGCAACGACAGGTGAATGTGATCCGATACTACCTGCTCATTTCGGTGCTCTCCACCCTTTTAGTCTCGTTGCCCAACGCGATTGCGCTCTTCCAGTTGTACGTGGAAAAGGTAATAATGAAGGAAATAATGAAAATAACGAAAACAAACTGTATTGAACGATTGCAGGTGAGCGACAGCCTGTCGAAGCCGGCATATTGGATGCAAACCATCAACAGCGGCATCCACTTTTTTGTCTATCTGGCGTTGAACAAGGAGTTTCGAGCGCGCTCTTTTCGAATGTTCAAGTTGGTTCATTCGGAGGAGATATCGCTTTCCAGTAAGTTTGAAAGAACGTTTAAATTTTGATATGTATTTGGGATTCTCACGATAGGCTTGGGGTTAACGCGTGAATGAGTGTTAGATCTAATCTTTAGTACTGACGGAAAATAATCCGCGTTTTTCTGTTTTCTGATCCCTTCTACGATCTACAGTACCTTCGAAAGTAGTCGTACAAAAAAGTTTTCCTTTAATAAAACGTAGTCCTAGGTTGAAAGGATAAGCATACAATTTTTTAAACCAGTAGCACACTTCCTGATTTTTTGGCACACATTGTAAGTTGGTCATTTTGATGAGAAAACCGCGAAACGCGCATTCTTTTTGGCCAGTATTGTAGGTATCTTACAAAGGCATGGAGTGTTGAAGAGTACATAATGAAAATGCGCTCCACTGCTCACACAGATCTGAGGAAACATGGTTGTTACAGAGTTGAAACAGTTTAGATTTTCAAAAACAAGGGAATACGTTTTCTGCATGAAATAATAGGAAAATATTTTTTAAATATTAAGAAACATGCAAAATATATGAACCCACTAGAAAAAAAGTGAAAAAAATTGCTGTGGCGCCGCCGTAACGACGTTTTGAAGACGCCATTCCGCGCAATTTTTTCTCGAGTGACGTGGCAACTTTCCCGCGAAATTTAAATTTTAATTTCCATGTTCCTCTCAACACCCCGTGCAAAGGGCCGATTTTAAGTAATTTGTGATTCTGTTTTTCCTGCA
Source organism: Caenorhabditis japonica (assembly GCA_963572235.1). Classification (NCBI taxonomy): domain Eukaryota; kingdom Metazoa; phylum Nematoda; class Chromadorea; order Rhabditida; family Rhabditidae; genus Caenorhabditis; species Caenorhabditis japonica. Next base: position 14,210,074 of record OY754343.1, on the reverse strand, counting down.
TTTTATAAAACTTCCTCAACAGATCTCGTGCCACAGTTTTGCAAAAGAGTCGGAGCTTTTCCAACGTCCCCGGTTTTGTCAGTCTTTGACAGCATTCTTAAAATTACGTTAAATATGGTGAAGTCTTTTTCACGCGCAGGCACGTAAACCACGCGCAAATGCAAGTATCACAATTGGAATATTTATTGTGTTTTCAATCGAGTTGCGAAATCAAAACGTGAAACTCCACTCATTTTTTTTACGCAAAAATTCAAAATTCACTAAAAATTAATGTTCGGGTGACAAAAAAGTGGGCGGACTTTCACGCTTTGATGTCGCTACTCGATTGAAAACACAATAGTTTCATAAATAAACCTTTAACTTTAAAATTTCTAATTTTTCAGAAAAACACTCTCCCGAAGGCTGTGAGACACCTCTTCGTGGATCGGCGAAAACTCTCACTGCTCGAACAGCATAATAATTACTTAAAACATTTGCTTTCCCCCCACCCCATTTTTTATTATTTTCTCTCTCTCTCTCTCTCTATCACTGTCACAGCCAACCCTTCCAGATCTCTATTTGACCTGTATTACAAGAAAAAACCCTCCGAACTGGTCTCACATTATTTTGTGATATTGCTAATCCTACTTGAGGAATAAATAAAAAAATGTCTAAAATTCTGTAACTAAACTTCAACTAATGATCGATGACGCATTGTGTGAACTCTCGAACATCATTATCCATTCGACAGGTGAGCGCACGTCTCTTTTGGATGCTTTCTCCTTTTTTCTCCACTAAATAGTTTCAAAGCGCTTGTAACCAACTGGTAGTTTGTCTGCCAACTACACAGTTGTTCATCCAGTTCAGTCCGTCCTCCATTCCCTTTCTAAGCGGTGGCGCCATAGTGTTCACGGCGTCTGGAAGCCTACTGCGCATTCACATTTTTCAGATTTTCGGTGAATTGTTTATAAAGTTATTACCTATTTACTCTAATTGTCCGGCATGTCTTTCTATTGTTTACTTTTCTTCTCAACTGCCGGTTAATTAGAGGTTGACGCTGCAAACATTGGATGTCTCATGCCTGCTTGAATAGGACGTCGTTCACTGAGTTTGGTGCGTCAACCTTGAATTACCGGGCAGTTGAGATGAAAAGTAAAGAATAGAAGGGCATTCTGAACCATTAGAGTAAATACGGTATATTTCACGCTTTTATTCCTTTTTTAGGCAGCGCACAAAGATTTGGCTCAGGGTCATTTCGAACTAGTGGGTTTGAACGTATAAACTTCCAAAAATCTCGTATATTTTGATGTCACTTGTGCGAACACCGCTATGCAAAAATGCACTAAAGTTTTCAAACGTCTCAGAGCCAAAACAAATTTGATGGGAATCAAACTAACTTTTGCTTAAGCCCTCACTATATTTTTCAAAAAATTATAATATGTTTTTGGCAACAAATTAAGCGAATAAAAGTTATTCAATGCCTGAAGACCTTGCAACTCCCTAATTTCCTCTCGGATCATTATGGATGGTGAGGTGACACCACCACTTTTCCCCCCGGCTTTTTCACTTTTTCATCTTCGATTTCTTATCCTCCCCCACCCCCTCGAATCGTTTTTTTATTGTTTTTCATCCCCTTCACGGTCGTTTCTTTTGTTTCACTGTGTTGTTTTTTTTGTGTGAAGGAGAAGGTGTTCAGGACTGAAGATGCCAGAATTTCTGGTTGAACACTGTTTACAATTGAGTGTTAGTGAAGATATTGCGGATACGGGCAGTTTAATGGCTATTAGCCATCAAAAATAGCAGATAGGAATTTCTGACACACAGCTCGAGTCTAATTGCCCTTTAGCTGCTCTCTAGCTGCGCACTAGCTGCCTCTGACGGCATCCACTGATCCCTTGTCGATAATCCATGTATTAGCTGTTTATCCACTTTCTATTTGTTGCCTATTTGTTGCCCACTAGCCGCCCACTAGCTGCCCTCTATCTGACCGGGCAGCTTCCCTTTTCCGTAATCGACTAGTTTCCATTGGCTGCCTTGTAGCTGCCCACCTATTGTATATTATATTCCAATGAAGTGCCCAATAGCTGCCCACCAGCTGCTCATCAGCTGCCCATCCGCTGCCCAATAGCTTCCCACTAGCTGCCCATTAAATGTCCTTTAGCTTCCCTCTGATTGCCCCATACAGGCTCCTCATTCAGTTGTCGACTAGCTGCCCATTAAAGTCCTTTAGCTGCCTTCTGGGGCCATATTCATGAACATTTACCGTACGGTAAATAAAAAAGTAAATGGGTTTTCTAACGGAAATAATAAGTTTCGCTATTCCTAAAACAAATCACGGGTCGTTTATAGTGTCATGAACCCCGTGCACATTGCAGAATTTTAATTTTCTGTCAAAAAGATCATTTACCATTTCCATTTACCGTACGGTAAATGTTCATGAATACGGCCTCTGATTGACCCGGGCAGGCTCCCCCATTCAGTTTTCGACTAGCTGCGTATTAGCTGCCCACTAGTTGCTCAATAGCTGCCCAACATCTGCCGACTAGCTGCCCTTTAGCTACCTGTTTGCTGCCTATCTGTTGTGTATCAGTCAAATGCCAATAAGGTGCCCAATAACTGCCCGCTAGCTGCACATTAGCTGTCGGGAATTCTCACTGCTAAATGCCTTATGAGGATACCGTAAACCTGAGACTAGCTAGCCATATCCAAGCAGAGAAAGTCCATCCACGCGATAAGCATCTCACTTTCTCTCACTTCGCTCAACTTTTTGTGCACTTCAAAATCGCTCAATCTCGATCCATCTATTGTTTCTCCCGCAATTGTTTTGTTCCAGAATAAGCGGAAGACGGCTTCTTACCAATGAAAAAAGGCGAGACGAATCCAGTTTTATTGCGAAGTTCTCTCTCTCTCTCTTCTAGCCTCCCCCTCCTTCCCACCTCTTTTCATCCCTCTTCTAGAAGGATATGTGCGCGATTTGTCACTTTCCTCGTCGTCGTTGGCTTATTCTGAATTTAGCTTCTGATTTTTGTTTTGTGTTCTTGTTGTTCTCATTTTTGTGAATATCTGAACGAAGTGGGTGGCAGTCATCTGAAAATCGTCAAAGCCATGGCCCATGAGTCATCGTTGATTACACTGCCCCTTGTTTCTTGTAAATCTTGATATAAAAAGGGACGAATTCCATGCTAATGAATCACTGTTTAGAAGGTGTAGCTTTTTTGAGACTGTTCTAAAAAGTACAACAATTATAGACTTACAAGTGTAAGTTGAACACCAGGCGCCAATGGCTGTGTTTTAAACTTTTGTTCTATTTTTGAAAATTGTCTATTTCTGATGTTCTCTTTATTTTTTCTTATGCAAACTTCTGTTAAATTCGATCTGAGCCTGTTGCTTTTTTGGAAAAGCTGATTCTAATTCTGGAGGTCAATTTATATCTCAAAAGTTCGGCTCTATCGTACCTTCTCCTTTTGCTTTCCAATCCAGGGAATTTTAGCTATTAGCCGTCGGTTTCGGGGCGCATACGGTATGTCAAATTCATGTAGCTCAATCACAAGCACCGCCTCAAATTGCAGCAATTGCTATTAGCCATACCCTCTTTTTCGACGCCTGATAGCCACGTATTGTCCATTCGCGAAGAAGGCAAGTGCGCTCCACAAAACTTAGTACTTCGTGGATTTCATTTTCGTGACCAAATTATTAAATTTCACGTGTAAATTCAACGCGAAATGAAATAATTTGGCGACGAAAATGAAATCCACGACGTACTAAGTTTCGTGGAGCGCACTTGGTTTCTTCGCGAATGAACAATAGCAGTCTATATCCGCAATGAGAATTTACAGATGCACATACCATCCGCATTTCTCCTCCTAATCTGGTCCTACACAACACACTCTCTGCCATTCGCCCCGCCTGCGCCAGATGTAAGAGAAAATTACAGACTTTTACGGCTTTATAATCTTGAAAGTTCTCTCATTTATGCACTTGCAGTTTTTGGCCGATTTCTCACAACGTTCCGCCAAATCGGATTTAATAGCGGTGGTGGACGAGGATGAGCTGCAAAGTTTACGACGCAACGGGTTTCAGGTAAAAACATTTCTTATTCATATTATTATTATTATCCCTGCTACTTTGGTATTACACCACACCACAAGTGGCAATTTGTTCATCCACCCGGAGGTCAAGCTTAAGAATAATGAGGTGGAAAAAATGCTGTCATAAGGAACTGGTTGCCACCCCCATCATCAATAACATTGACAACTAATTATTCTATGTAGTTGTTGTTGTTGCAGGAACAGCTGAAACACTTGCGACAAAAGACCATAGGAAGAGATATGGCTGGTGTGAAGGAGGAAATGGTAACGGAGAGACAGTCCATGGAGGATATTTCCGAGTTTTCACTCGATTCGTCAGAGATTGATAGTGCCATCAATGATATTACAGTGCCATGTGAGCTTTTTGGTTTGCCCATATTGTTGTTAGAGAACGCGATGTTAAAAGTAAAGTCCTTAGCATAAAAACAGGGTCACCCTTAGTGATGTGACTGACGAAGACATACACAAGGCACAAGTCCTTCAAAATCGAATTCAGCATAGAAAGTTTCCCTAGAAATCATTTGGCGACACCATACAAAAACTGTGAAACACTTTCTTTTATCAAAGTGTCGAGACGCAGAGAATTGCGACAGGGCGCGTTTTGTTTCGTCATTTTTGTAGCGTCCAACATAGTGTAGCGATGCGTGGGTGATTATGAGTCCGCCGCTTTTTCTCAGTTACTAGTGAGCCGATTTGCACTTACACGGTAATTCGGTTAAACAGAGGTACATGTAAATTAAAATTTAAATTTCGCGGGAAAGTTGCCACCTCACTCGAGATAAAAGCGCGCGAAATTGCGTGTTCAAAACGTCGCTACTGTATATACCAGTGATGCACGGAAATGAAATTTGAAAAATGCGGAAAGCGGAAACGGAAACGGAAAGAAGAAAAAATTTCCGCGGAAAACGGAAACGGAAAATTTTTCGGTTTTCCGCGGAAGACGGAAACGGAAACGGAAAGGTGGTTTATAAAGATTTTGCAATACAATCCTCCATATTGTGAAAACAAAAGTTGCAACGGGGTGTTTGCGTACTTTTAAAATTCAAACGAAAAGGGGTACGTCTCTCTTCATTTGCCATGCTATTTCTCTCATTGCCGTTTGAATTTCAAAAGTACGCAAACACCGCGTTGCTATTTTTTGTTTTCCCAATATTATTTTGGAATTTTTTTAAAAGTTGCCATAAAAAAACATATTGGCGGGCCGACAATACTTTCCTACCTGTTTAGCCCCACCCCTGGCTGTGTATGAAAATAGTTCGCTATAATATCAATCAAGTCTCCCATCATATCAATACTTTACAGCATTTCCTTGGGGGTGTTTTATTGTTATTTCATGGGGGAGTCTTATTATAATTATCCCAGTGGTACTTTCAAGTGAAAAAATCAGGAATTTATTCCCAAAAACAGCAAATTTTCTCATTTTTTTAATATTGAAAAACATTTCCGTGATTTGCGGAAAAATACGAAAAATTACGGAAGCGGAAACGGAAACGGAAATAAAGTTTTTTTATTTGCGGAATACGGAAACGGAAACGGAAGAAGCTAAAAAAGCGGAAACGGAAGCGGAAACGGAATTTCCGTGCATCACTGGTATATACCATTTCCATGTCTGTCTGGTGGCTACGTTTGCACAAACTCGCACCAGAATTCAGCTCAAACAGACTTTCAATATAGGCGATCTCATGCACAAGAGATTAGAGTACTGTTAGTATGAGCAGTTCAGCCGTTTCCACCGTCGCACTGCCCCTGTAAATATTATCAATTCAATAGTCTTGCCGGCTACAGTAAGCAGTGGCGCGAAACATCGAGGCTCCGCCCCATCAGGTCTTTTCAACTGATTTCAACTGAATTCAACTGAACGTAGATCAAAAAATGTGAGCGGGTGTGTCGCCGCAGACATGTGTCGCTATGTCTGCGTCTATTATAAAACTTTCGCGGGCGCATGTCTGTAAAATCAAAAACTATATTTTTCAGCAAGTACAAATCTAAAAAAGAGCAGCAAATTCGCCGAACTTGCCGCCATCCACAACACTGACTCTTCCAACAAATATCTTCCACCATACGCCTTCTCGGAAGATGGAGAGGAAACTGAAACGGTGACCACTGAAAATGTAAGCACATGTTTTTCGAAGGATTATTTTACGCGCGTCTACAAAGTGACGTGGGGCTCTTTCGGAAAAGAGATCTTTCGCGCGCTATTTTATCGCGTCTCTGCGTCTCGCTTTTTGCAAGCGTTTATATATACTCGATATAAAACTCTGAAAACTCGCTTCAAACGAACAAAAAATTTCACATGCATTTTGAGTGAGGTTTAGAGAAATCAGATCAAAACATCGGCCACGGCTCTCTCAATTTTCTGCACTCTCTCGTCGCCAACGTGGCCGCGTCCACCACTGTGCGAAGGGAGCGCGTCTGCAGCGCTCCGTACTGAGAATAGCTAAACTTGATAGAACGTCACTGGGGCTCTTTCGGAATAGAAATTCGACAAAATAGAAATGTCACGTTTGGGAAATTGCGTGAAAATAGAAATCCACGAAATAGAAATGTAGTGGGGTTATTCACGAAATGGAAAAAATGGCAAAAAAAAACGGCAAAAAACTGCGCGAAAACTCGGAAAATGCTCCGATTGATCTGAAATTTTGGGAAATAAGGGAAAAAACTCTCCCAGACATTCCCACGAAATTTCTGACAAAAATATCGACAGAGAAAAAAGAAATATTTCTTAAAATTCGATATTTTGGTCTGAATTTTTGTGGGAATGTCCGGGAGAGTTTTTTTCCCTTATTTCCCAAAATTTCAGATCAATCGGAGAATTTTCCGAGTTTTCTGTTTTCACGCATTTTCATTTTGGTACGTTTCTGATTTATTACATTTCTATTTCGTGGATTTCTATTTTCACGCGAATTCCAAAACGTGACATTTCAATTTTGTCGAATTTCTATTCCGAAAGAGCCCCAGTGACGTTCTATCAAGTTTAGCTAAACGCTTGCAAAAAGCGAGACGCAGAGACGCGATAAAATAGCTCGCCTTCGATAATTTTTGCCAACAACATAGTCCTGAACACGCCGTTGTTGCTAGCACTCGGTAGACGAATCATTCAGATTTAAATTTTCAGGCTTTCCGACCTTCCTTCATTTCGCTAACCACCACAATATCTCGTTCAACAACGTCTGTGCCGTCAACTACAACATTGCATGAGATCCCAAGAACCACCCATTTTTTGGGCGTTGATAGAGACGTTGAGCTTCCTCGGAAAGTGGGATCATTGGTGACTGGAAGCACTCCTATCCGACTTTCCACTACAACAATGCCAACAACAACCACCACTCTGTACTTCTTCCCTCCTCTACGACCACAAACAATTTCCTCTTCCACTACCCTTTTACCGATGGCTTCACGAGCTACTCGAATGCCAGCCACCACTCAAAGACCACTTTTATTCAGTACAGAGTTCACGATACAACCAAAAGCGCACATGCGAGGGGAAGGATCCACACAACAACTTCGCGAAAGAATACGTTCCACTAATCAGATGCTGAACCTTCTTGGAGATCGCATTGAGGGAATTGATCAAGCGGCTTCCCGCCAAAACGGAGCACCACAAACCGGAGTTTTGACAAACGTACATAACCGAGGAGAGGTGAAGAGGCGAAACTATCGGATAAAACAGTGGGGAAGAACTGGAGATGGGCGAAGAGAGATTGGCAGACAAACTTATACAGGGCAATTCAACGGAATGGCTTACGGATCAATAAAACAAAGAGGCTCGCAGGGATTCACAATGAGAAAGAAAATTGCGAAACTTCCATGGAGAGGCTATAAAACGACAAAGCTGGGAAGAAGGCGACCGGACGGAATGCGTCCGATTGTGGAGAAAAAGACAACAGAGTTGGCTGTGGAGCCGTATGGAAGTACGAGGATCCGAGGGGTCAAACAATCGGAGAGAAGGAATTCCGAAAGGAAGGTTGGGGATCAGGAGAAAAGTTTCGCTCAGGCTCTTCTCGAGACAGAAGAAGCGTCGATGAGGCAGTTGAAGAAGACGTTGCGGCAGATTCGAGATGTTGTCCGGTTCAAAATGAGCTCAAATGGGACGAGTACAGCGACAACGACAACGACAACGAAAACGAGCACCAGTACGACAACAGCTAGGAGTCCGATATTCGTAAAGGTGGGTGAGCTTTAAAAGTTATCCTGGTTTGAAAAGTTTTTTTTAGCCACACCGTGTCGACTCTTCATTTTACAATGGAATTTTTGAGTTGCGACTTCTTTGAACTTCAGCGAGTGTCGCTCTTTCGTTCTTCGCATTAAATCTCATTTTCCCGTCTCCTCACTCGATTTCATTGCTCCTTAACATTTATTTACCATAATTTATTTAATTGTTTGTATGTTTGTAAATATAGAAATATGATTCTAGATGTGTGTTTATTTTCTGGTAATAATAAATTGTGATCTTTCAAACCAAAAAATAACTGAAGCAAATGTAGAATTTGGGCTTCATTTGAAACAAAACCAAAAATTGAACGTACTTTTATTTGAATCCACGGTGTGCAGAATTGGAAATGTAAGCGGAGCCTAATTTGCTGGCGCGCCAGCAAATTAGCATGGCGCCTTTTCGGTGCTTGCGCATGTTTCGACTCTCGCATTTTTTTATTGATTTTATTATTTTTCTTTCAGTAAATCCTGTTTTTCTTTGTAAAATGTATCTATTGTATCCTTTAATACCATAAAATTGCCCAAACTTCGATTTTCGTAAAGATTTATTCTGAAAAAATACCAAAAAACTCACTTTTTAGCTCCGCAATGCTAAAAACGATTATTCTGAAATGGTGGCTGAACCAAATTCGACGTTCTTAGGCTTAAAAAATTTCTAAAGACTTAAGCTATGATTCAGTCGGAGCACATTTGGGAAAAAATTAAGAATTTATACTTTTTTTCCCGAAAAACATAAAAAATGCCTCAAAATTTGAATTTCGCGCAAAAAATCCAGTGGAGCGCGTTTGTTCGGCTCCGCCCACTTTTCAAATCCTGGAAAACGTGGAATCTGATGCTTGCGTCAAACTATTTCGCAACAACCACGCTAATTCTCAAGAAAAGCAGAGAACGAGAAGGCGTTTCCATGACGACGACACGCGGAAAGCACACTTTCCGCATCCACATTCACCGCACGCACACGTCTTCATGCAACGACATGAAGTGTAGTGATCTACTTGGCTAATAAACACACTTTTCCATCTTTATTTCAATATTTTTGCAATGATTTCTAATGTGGTAAGCATTTAATTGAAGAAAGAGAGAAAAACTGCTAATTGGTATATTGACCTGGAGCAAATTTTGGAAAAAATACATTTTTAATGCTTTTTTTATCGAAAAAATGAAACAACGTCTCAAAAATGGAATTCATGAGCAAGTTTTAGGTATAAATATTTTTTAAATACATATTATTGCACGGCGTGTTAGAACCTTTCTGGAAAAAATTTTTGTTGCAAACAAGAAAACTTTTAAACTCAAGCCTGGTCGTAATTTTTTTTTCTTAAAATGTTCATACTCTTCCTTCATTTTTTCCAGCGCTCCTCCCTGGTATACCAAGTGCTTCTCACTCTTCAAAAGACAATTTCTACCGTCTACTTTCTCGTCATCATTATTCTCTTCTTTTACAAAGGTAAATCGATATTTTTGACGCCAGTCATAGCTACTGTATGTTTTCATAGGGTCCCAGAATTATTTTACTTTCAGGCTCAATTCTACCGTATCAGCGATACGTGCGCGTCATGGAGTTTTTCATCATTTTTCCCTTTGTCCCTATTGAATTTTTGAGGATAAAATGGGGTGAGTAGACTGTTGAGCGCTAAAATTCACCAAAATTAAATTTCAGGAAGTCGTGGAAACCTCCTTGAAAGCACAGCGTTTCTCGCATTGACAACCGTCTTATCTCTTCCGGTCATATTGATTTTGATATACGTGGCATTTTTTCAAAATTATGGTGAGCAATTATTAAAAAAAAATGCTCACAATTTCCACAACATAAAAAACTCTTTTTCAGTGCTCTTCATTGAAGAACTGCTCACGTACATCCTTGGAGCTTTTGTAATTATCGAAACTGTCATGTCACTTATTCTAACCATCACATTTTCGTCCTCAGGGTACTAAAGCTGTTCTTCTTTTTTCCATGATCCTCCTGAATAGGTCCATTAAACAGCATTTTTTCAGGCCACCCAACAGATAGAGATGACGTCGCCGAAAGTTTGATTGTTTTTTATTAAATATCATTTTGTTAGTTCTTTTTTTTTTTGAAAAATAAACTTTTCTAAATTGTCCCTTCATGTGTTCCGGCTAAAAATAGAAATAGAACACCACACGCCTACTATTGGATTCTAAAAAGAATGATGATGTATGAGGTTTTCACCATCTGAAATTGGCATGTTTATTTTCCGCTTTTTTTCTTATTCATCTCGCTGAAAAAACGACTGGAAAAAGTGTCGTAATTACACCTTATCACGTAGCACTTTTGTCACGCAAAATGAGAAATTCTTGATGAAAGAAAACCCAATTTTCTTTTTATGTTTTTGAGCTAAATTTGATTTGGATGTATTGTGTTTTCAATCGACTTGCGACATTAGAACGCGAGACTCCGCCCACTTATTTGTGCGCTACCTGTCTGCGTCTCTTCAAATATCACTGTGTTCGCGTGGTCGCCCTCAAAAAAGTGGGCGGAGTCTCGCGTTCTCATGTCGCAAGTCGATTGAAAACACAATATGTATGTATAAAAAAGAATATATGTATAAAATGTTAGGTCTGCGTTTTTTCTATGTACATTCTTCTCATTTTCACATCAATCTTTTTGATTTTGTTTTTATACGGATCATTGTTTCAATGCATTACCAACTTTATCAAGAATCCTCTGGCACTAAAATCATTCGAAGGATTCTTGATAATATTGACATCATTCAAGAAGAGCCCTAACCCTAATTCAAGAAGACCACCCAGCCAGTCAGAGCCCAAGAAGGGGCCCCAAACCGTTTAATATTCGACCACCACGATTTTCAAACTGGGGATTGTTTTTAAGGATACAAGGTTTTTTAATTCACAGAAACCTGCTTTGTGGTAGAGGAGAGAGTGGTTTAAATCAAAATAAAAATACAATTTCTGTTCCCACATTCATTTTTCCCTGGGTGTTAACAGAAACCCCTCGCCGTGGCTTATACGCCGGGCGCATGTTGACGCTTTTTCCAACACTCCTCGCCGCGCCAACGCCGTCCTCGTGCCGACATCGCGCCGTTATCGCGCCGTCCTCTCGCCGTCCCCTCGCTGTCCACGCGCCGACCTCTTGCCGCCTTGCGAACTAGCGGCGATCCGCCGATTTTTACGGCGGGGTCGATAGCGCAGCCGGTAGTGGTGACCGCCGCCGTCTGAGAGGTCACAGGTTCGAGTCCGCCCTCACCCCCGCGGGTTCACCCAGCCCGTAATTGGGTAGTAGAGAAATCTACGAAGATTGCTCGGTCATTTCCCTAGCCATGAATTGACTTAAAATAATGTCTGGCTCTGAACGGTACACAAAACAAAAAAGGGATAATTTATTTAAACGTTCTTTTTTTTACTTTTAATTCCTGAGGTGCGAAAATTGAGGGTTTCCAGTGATTGGGAGGGGGCGGGTGAGAGAGAACAATAATTTCGTAGTTTTGTTGTTTTTAGAATAAATTATCAGATGTTCCCTCTCTATTTCCACCCCTGGAATTTTTCGCTGTTTTTTTTTAGATTTGTTTTATTTTACACATCTCTTTCTCACTGCAAATTCTAACTACTAATATTCTTTGCAATGAAATATGACCTTTGCACTAATCTAGATGTCATCGTTCCGAAGAATTAAATAATTCCAGGGAATCTCTTGGTTGCTCTTTTTATTATCCGTTTTCCGGCGAAACCCTTTTTCGAAAAAATAAGAATAACTACACTATTCTTTCGGCTCTCACTTCCTCAAGAAAATCCCAAATTCTAGGTCTCGTGACAAAATCTGGTTAATTTTTGAAACTTTCTCACGACAAACATTTTCGGCAACTTGGCAACACTAAAGCCATCCATATACAATTACCACATAAATCCACGGAATGTGTGGTTACATAAATTTGATTGTGTAGCGGTTAAAATATATTTTCGCAACTGAGCTCATAGTTCAGTGACACCTTCAGAGATTGGTAACTTGCGCCGAACACCCATGAATCTGACATTAGTCATTTTATTTCATCAGACTAGGGACCACAAACAAACTCGCACACATGTCTTTTTTCCTATTTGCTCGAGGTGAAAAGTCAAAAAACAAAACTCTTGAATTCAAACAGAGTTCAGGAGAAACAACTCAGAATCTCCAATGAACCGAAAAAGTCTAGTGTTGTTTCTAAATTTCGAATTCCGGAGAATTTTTGTTTCTTATTTTTCCTTTTGGCCCATAATCATAAAACGTTATGAAACAGCCTTGACTTTCATTTCCATCTGAATAAATTTACAATTTTTCTTTTTAACTAGATCTTTGCTCTTTTTTTTTTTAAATTTTGAACGTATTCTATCTAGTCTATGTATTCATTCATCTCGCATAAAGTTGAAAAGTGCTTAAAGGGGGTGCAACTTTCTGTGGAAAGTTTCTTAAAATATACTCTTGGGTGGAGGATTTACGAATATCACATTGAAATCGCACGAAAAATTTTTTCTGATTTTTGGAAAATTAAAAAAAAAATAGAAGACCACTGGGAGTACACGATTTGGCGCGAAATTCAAACACCATTTTTTTTTCATCATTTTTCATCACATTTCACCAGTATATATTTAAAACGTTTAATTGAACAACATGCAAATATCGATTTTTCGATATTTATGAGTCATAAATTATGACTAAAATGTGTTTTCGCGATTATCTAAAATTTTAATAAGCGATTAGAGCATGTTTTATCGAAAATCGATGATAAAAACAAGGAAAATTACAAGAAAAATAAATATTTCTCGTGAAAATGGAATTTTCTAGAAGCCGCGGCCGCGGGTTTTCTAGGCCACGGCCACGATTTTCCGTGTACTCCTCGTGGTCTTCTATGTTTTGTGGTAAAAATCATAAAAAATCAGAGAATTTTTTTTTTTGCGATTTTGATGTGATATTCGTAAATCCCCCCACCCAAGAGTATATTTTAAGCAACTTTCCCCAGAAAGTTGGCACCCCCTTTAAACATTCACAAATAATTTATTGTTGGCGCGAGCATCTACAGGATTCGAAACATGCGGAAATTACGAATATTAAGCTCGTTTCACATGGGTTTTACCTACAGCTAAAACCCCAAAAGGAGAATGTGAGAAAATGCGTATCACACGATATTTTTGCATTTCCAGGGAGAAAAACGCGCCGCGACGAAACAGATGAGGAAAAAAAGAATGTTGATATCATCATCTGGGTCGTGAGAAAACGAGTAACTCTTCCATATGTTGGTTTTTTTTATTTTTATTCTTATTTTATTTATTTCTTTTGTTCTATTGGAAGCTCCAAAACAAGGTGCTCAAAGAATGAGACCAACATTTCAAATTCATCGCTGTGGATTAAACCACGGTTTTCTGGAGCTCGTTCCAACAGTGACGGGTTGCTGGCGGCTGCCATTTTTCGAGTCCTTTTTTCACGTGAAAATCCAACGCGCTGAGGTCGTGACACGGTGCAAAGCTGGCTCTCCTTTGCGTTACTTTTAAGAAAAACTATTGAAAATTGCACAACCGGTTAGTTCCGCATCGCCTTCTTGGGAATTCGGTACATGCAGTGAATAAAAATGTTCATATAAAGTTGAAAACAATTCGTAATTTAAAAATTTGTCCTACACTGTGGAATATTCATATGCTGGAGGAATAGAATATGAAACTCTAAGGGATACTGTATTATTTGAAAAATTAAACGAACTTCCCACTACGGTAGCTCTAGTCTCAAGGAATTTCTCACGGAAATGACGTAAATGTAGTGGATACTTGCTATTAGCCATTACTAGCGCATAGTTGGCACCTAATTGGCGATTGACGTTAGTTTGACGCGGGCTTGAATTAGAGGTAATATTGTGGAATAGAACGGTTCAGAATACAATTTTAGCGATATAGAACTGCCTGAAATAGAGCTGAACTGACTCAGAATAGCTAGAACAGCCCGAAAAAGTAGTCCGTTGTACATGGTGGATTTTCGAGTTCAAATTCAGCCAGTTCCATTCCGAGCACTTCTAATTGGAGAAAGCACTGAATTGGACGCTTTTCAGCCAAAAATATCTCTACGAGGTATTAAATACTTTATGTAGCTTACCGTAGGAACAGTAATTAAGCGGCTCCTAATTTTAAAATAAAGCAAACCTCTAAAATGCGCCGGTCCTCACGTTGGCTCTCATTTTGTTTTTTCATAAACTTTTGCCGTTTTTATGGGGTTATTAATTTCATGCATTTTGCATTTTTTGTCAAATTTTCCTTATTCATTTCATGCAGAAAACTGCACTTCGTCGAACTGCAAAATTCAGAAAACTGCATTTTGTCGAACTGCAAAATGCACTTTTTGTCATTTTCTTGCATTTTTCGCGACAAAAAGTGCATTTCGCAGTTCGACAAAATGCAGTTTTCTGCCGCAGAAAATGTCGTTTTCCGCATGAAATGAATAAGGAAAATTTGACAAAAAATGGAAAATGCATGAAATTAATAACACCATTAATGAAAAATGGTAAAGATGTTTAAAAATTGTGAACAAAAATAAAGCTGCCTTCTATAATAGAATGGTCCCCTGAAATTGAGTTTGAGAGGTCGCTCTAGCTCTATGTAAGACATGTCTTACAATTACGGTATTTTATTTTATATTTTGATCGAATTTGTGATCTCAAAAACTCCCGGAAATTGGTCAACTTCCTAGTTGAAAATCCACGTTTTACGAGCTCTATTAATCTTCCAGTTAAACTTCCTCCTCTTTTTTCCAAATAAAAATGCTCTCCATTATCCTTTTTCACTGTCTTTTTTTTTCTTTTTTTCTTTTCTTTTCAGTCGCGTCGCAGCGCTTTTGTTTCCGGGTGTCCCAATTGAATCATCAATTGTTATTTGTCAATCAAACTCATCAAAACGCGTCTCGAAACAGAACGGACGAAATGGCTCATCCCGCAACGTCCATCTAAAAAACTTTCGAGAGGAGCAAAATAAAAAACTTTGATGAATCCCCGGAGAGATTTTAAGCGTTTTCAAGCTCTTAATTTGAACAAATGTGCAGTAAATACTTTATTCGTTCCGCGTTTCTACTGTAAAGCGGTGCATAATCCCGTGGGTGACAAGAGTCTTCGACCTTTCTCAAGTGCCTGTATATTGGATTCTGACACACACACACACACATAGAAAACTTTGCTTCTTTTCTTTTTTTTGTTGCTCTTCTCCTATTTTCCAAACAAAACGTAGAAGAAAAGAGGAAGTGAAGAGCTTCCACGTTACTTATTCCATTCTCCCCATCCTCCTCTTCCCTGCAACTGTTCCTCTCTCTTTTTCCTCGCTTGGGAAAAATAAAATAAAATTCGTGCTCTTCGGTGCTCTTGCTAACGTGCTCACAGGTTTATCTACCATAATTATATTTGTGTATTTACAAGTATGTGCATGTGTCGGGCGAGTTTGCGCGCGTGGCGAGCAATGAATAAGAGCTCTGAATAATCAATTAGGTGGTGTGTCTCCTCCATTTCTGGAAGCGGATCCGATTGCAGAATATCTGATATTTTGCTCCAATTGCCATATAAAAACAAAGTCCGTTTTTCTTTTTTGATCTGTCGCATTTGTTTTGCATTATGAAACTTGAGAGGATTCTACTAAATATCTCACCAGATCCAGACATAAAATGAGTGGTTCAAGTGCATGGAACGAGTATTCTCTTTCATGTTTTTGATAGAAAACTGGATGGAAATTCCTATTTTCAAACGCTCATTTCACTTCATTTTTTTATTCCGTGTTTTCAGACGAGTTCAACGGAGCGCACTTTCGCAAAAGCAGCTCTTCGTGATTCTAAAGCAAAGAAAAAACGTATAATCTTATTTTCCATTTGATGTTCCAGCGCTTCTCTCATCTTTTTAACATGGGGATCAGTGCCGGCATTGTCCAAAGAAAATGAATGGTGCTGACAAAAATGATGACGATAATACCTGACCCGCGAGCATTTATCTTTTAAAAACAAAACGAAATTGTCAGTTCGCTCGTTTATTTCAACGTTTTACGAGACCATCATAATTGAGCGGTTGTTATTTTTTTTGAAAGTGGGAGGCTCACATAAAGGTACGAGTATAATTGTATCTGCGCTCAGAGGGTTTTAGAGGGCAAGTGGTATGATCTTTAGTTTTAACAATAATCTGTTTTACTCAGCTAAATTATCTACACAGTTAAAAAGATATGAAGCTGATCGTACGCTGCTTATCCTCATCGAATGGTGCCAGTTCTCGCTGATTTTTTTTTACTTTTTTTAACCAATTTTTTATGGTAGCGGCACTGATTTTTTAACACTAACTGTCTTAAATTCTGTGATCTTTGTGGCTACATTAGTGAAATGTATGCACTTTAATAAAAACGACGCGGATTTATTATATATCTAGAGCCCAATATACGGCTCCGGGACATTTCGCAGCCAGACATTTCGCAGCCGAGACATTTCGCAGCTGAGACGTTTCGCAGCTGAGACGTTTCGCAGCCGGTAAACACAATTACACCAATCTCACTTCTCTCTCAGCGGTCGACTACACTACATATTGGTAAACATGTTATTGATAAACACGCATGGCCAGAGAAACAAGATAGTGTGTATATAAGGAGGTTGGCTGCGAAACGTCTCGGCTGTAAAACTTCTGGCTGCGAAATGTCCCGGAGCCCAATATGCATAAACGAACAATGTGATTCAAATATGAACACTATATGCATCCACCGGATTTCACCTGTGTACGTAAAGGCAAACGCGCCCTATTGCATTCTCTGCGTCTCCACAGGGGCTTACTTACTTACTTAGTTACTTAGTCGATCCGTTCTTCGATCACCTGATGTGGTCGCGGATCACAGCTTTCCAAGCCATTCGGTCCTTGGCGATTGTTGACCAGTGTGTTTTGAGATGATTGCCATCAAATAATGATATTTCTTCCTTTAGGGAGTCGCTCCATCTCATCCGTGGTCTTCCAACGGGTCGCTTCTCTCCTATGGGATACCATTCTTGCACTAGCCTCGTCCATCTTCCATCATTTCTTCGCATTATGTGTCCGGCCCATCCAAGCTTCTTTTTCTTGATGACTAGTAGGGGATCTCGGACCTCCGATTGTGCTCGGATATCTTCCCTGTGCAGATTCCTCTGACGTTGTTCCGATAGTGAGATTCCGACTAATCGTCTTTCTAATGCTGCGTGGGTCACTCTGACTCTTTCGGAAAGTGCCTGCGTAAAGGTCCAGACTTCAGAGCCATACGTGAGAGCCGGTAAAACGATGGAATCGAAGAGTTGAGCTCGGATTCGCGGGCAAGACAGGGCATCTGTGGTGTTCTTGATGTTGTTGAACGCAGCCCATGCTGCTCGGCGTCTTCGGTGAAGTTCCGGCTCCAGTTCGTTGTTATGGTTGAGTAGCCTACCGAGGTAGACGTACTCATTGACCTCTTCGATGCAGGTAGTAACGTTGTTAAGCGTTATGTTGACCGGGCTTTGGCTGGCAAATTTGTTTCTCATAACTTTGGTCTTGTTAGTATTCATTCGGAGTCCTACTTTTCCACACATCTCAACCAATTCTTGAATCATTAGGCTTGCCGCCTTGGGGTTGCTGGCGACCAGAACGATGTCGTCGGCGAATCTCAAGTGCGTGAGATTTTGGCCATTGATTCGTATTCCGGGCAAGAGATTGGCTTTGTCGTTCTCGTCGTCTTCGTCTCCTCTCAGGTGCTGCCATGACATCTTGTTGAAGACGCTCTCCAGACATGCTGAGAAGAGGTTCGGCGAGATGGGATCTCCCTGGCGAACTCCTCTTGTGATCGGAATTTCGATTTTCTTGTGGAATGGTGTGATGGTGGTTGTGCAGTTGGTGTAGCACTGTTGTAGTAGGGCAATATAGGCAGGCTGGACGCCTTGACTTTTCAGGCTTTCCCAGATTGCCTGTGGTTCAACACTGTCGAAGGCTTTGTGAAAGTCTATGAAGACAAGTGTGAGTGGTTGCTGGTACTCGCGTCCAACTTCGAGTATGCGCTGTATTGAGTGGATGTGGTCGATCGTAGAGAATGATCGGCGGAATCCTGCTTGCTCGACTGGTTGGGCCTCCTCGAGTGTGATCCGTATTCTATTCAGCACGCATTTTGTGAATGCCTTGTAGAGCACGGGGAGGAGGCAGATAGGCCTATAGTTCTCCAAATCTTCTTTGTCCCCTTTCTTGAAGATCAGGGTGGTGTTAGAAGTTTTCCATTTTTCCGGAACTTTCCCGCTCTGCAGGTACTTAGTGAATCTGTCCGTTAGGTGGAGTATGACGTTGTCGTGACAGCTTTTGAGGAAGTCGGCAGTGATTTTGTCATCTCCAGCTGCTTTTCCGTTCGGGAATGAGCGAAAGGCAGCGCGAACTTCTTCTGGAAGGAACGGTGGTGGAATTTCCATTCCGATGGGTGATGCAATCACGGGAGGTCCTTGGTTACTTCTGAAGAGTTTCGAGTAGAACTGTTGGATCTCCTTCTCCATCTCGGTCCGAGAAGTGATTCTTGTGCCGCTTGTTGAGGATTTGAGGCAAGGGATGAAGGTCTTGTATTCTTGTATGTCCCTTGCGACTTTCTTCATACTTTTCTTGTTCTGTGCGGCTTGCAGTAGGCGGTCTTTGGCGAATTCTTCATGGTCTTTCTTGACGGCTTCTCGACATTCGTTTGACAGTGACTTGAAGTTGGGGTCCGATCTGTCCATAAAACGTCGTTTGGTGAGAAGCTGCCGAGTAGTTCCCGAAAGTCTGTTGGTGGAGTGATTGGATGGCTGAGTGACTGCTTGATCTTGGAGTTCCTTGAGCATTGCGATGAGGTTGATGTAGTCCAGATCGATGTCAGCGCTCGGGGTGATTGTTGCAGTGGCGGTGATTGCGTGAGCAACAGCCGGGTCCAATACTCGTTTCGGGGGCTTTCTCCGTTTGACCTGCTCGAATCTTGCGATCTTGGTGTTGAAGTGCAGGTTTCCACGGAGCAGACGATGATCGCTTCCGGTTGTGATCGATGGGACGACCGAGACATCAGTGACAAACTTTCCATTGGCCAGGATGTGATCAATTTCATGTTTGTGTAACTTGTTGGGACTGATGTGGGTCCAGCGTCTATGTGATGGCTTTCCGAATTGTGAGTTCATGTGCCATAGGCGGTTCGATTCACAGAGGGTCGCGAGTAGTTCGCCGCTTTCGTTGCGCGGTTCCATTGAGTGTGGTCCAATGAACCGTTCCGTGTGTTGCCTAGGACCCATTCGAGCGTTGAAGTCACCCACAACTAGCTTGTATCTACTGCGACAAGCAGTGTAGGTTTCTTCTAAGCTCTCATAGAAATCAGCTAACTCTTCCGGATCAGAGTCGGCAACTGGAGCATACACTTGGAAGACGGTGCAGCTCAGTCGCCGGTCTACTTGGAAAGTCAAGTAGGCGATCCTGTGGTTGAGAAATTTGATTTCTTGGATCTTCGGCAGGAGGGTGCTATTGACGATAAAGCCGACCCCTCCTGACACGGAAGTGGTGTTCCGTTTTCCTAAGAAAAAAGGCAAACGCGCCCTATTGCATTCTCTGCGTCTCCACAGGGGCGTTCTGTTTTTTTTTCTTCTTTGAATTTCGGTACATTGATTTTAATTATATTGGGGTCTACGGTTAAATTTTTTTTGTTGTAATTTGTATTTTAATTAATAAATATTGTCGGGGCTGGCCACGACCGTCAAATGCGCTCCGCTGATTTTATTACCTTGTCATTTTTAAAATTTTGGCTTCCAATTCATTTCGACGGTTTTCATTCATATTTTGTATTTATAAATTCTAGTTTAGATTTTCTTGCTTTTTTATGTAAAAACTTTTTTTTTGAGACCGAATCCACAATATGCATAATTTTAGTCAAAAATCCGTATTTTTCCAATTACAAACACATTTTTCGGAAGGTTTTTTGTTCAAATGCCATCATGGTAATGTGTTTTGATGCTTTCTTACTTCTTAGCCAGAATATTACTGATTTTAATGAAAATTAGACGTTTTGGTGGGAAACCTGGAAACAGGCCCTGAATTTTACGCCAAATTTATCCTCTTCTCTCTCCCAAAATTTGTTTATTTCACGTGTACTATAACCACATATCCCTAAAAATTCCTTTATTCTTTCTATTCCGTTTCTGAATCTTCTTCTATACCTTTACTCTATTTTTCACGTACCGAAATGGGCGTATTCAAATAAATAAATAAAAGAGTTTAAATAAAAATTTCTATTTTTCGGGTTAAAAAGCATGGGACCATTAAAACAGATCACCAGGACGACATTTAAATAAAAATCCTTCCAAACAAATGAGTCTGGAATTTCCTAAAGTGTCGCAAATGGGAAAATATCGATTTTTGATTGAAATCCTAGATTTTGCAAAAAACTGTCATAGAACTTTAAAAGTTTGGTCTCGAACATAGAAAAAAACAAGAAAAGTCAAGAGAAAAGAAAGCGACGAAATAATTTGGAAACAAAAATGAAGATCACAAAGTACTAATTATAAGTTCAGTAATTTTCTGAATTGTTAATTGTTAATTGTTGTTGTTAATCAATTGTTTAAAAAATTGTTTTGTTAAAAAAGAAAACTTTTTGAGGGTCAAGTTATAGTTTGAAATGATAATCCAATAGAAACAATGTGCACAATTCTAGTCGCACGAAACCGTTACGCTAATCGAACGCTGGTAGTACAGTAATTAGAACGTGTTAAAAGCTCATCTGCGCGCAACTAAAAATAGACAAAAACAAGCTCAGATTGGAGCTTCTTTTAGTCATGACGTCGAAATCGCAAAATTATGGCTCCCACGCCTGTGAAAACTTACCGGGTACATGTTTTGTCGGTGGTAAACTTTTTAGGGTAAAGTTAAGCCAAATAGACACATTCTTTAGTTTCAGCAGCCACTCGAAAAGATCTCATTGCTGCCCCTAAAAAAGAAAAAAGAAAGCGTTAATCATTTTCTCCTCGGCTTTTCTCTTTCTGTCCCCGCTCTTCAGCGGCGCCTCTTCTTGTCACTAGTACCCGAACACATTCTTTAAAAAAAAAAAACAACTCAACTCTTATTCTTCTCCTTTTTTTTCAGTTTTCTCCACTGAGAGAGTTGAGTGCGTCTGAAGGAATGAACGAATCCTGTTTTTCTTTTTGGTTTTCTTTTTGAGTTTCTTCTTTTTTGAATTTTTAGAAAGTTTTCTGGTTCTTCGAGGGAGGCGAAAAGGAAGAAGAAGAAGGAGCAGGAGCAGGAGCGTGACGCCTTCAGGAAGGGAAAAATAGAGGAAAAAAAACAAATGTAATTTGCATTTTATTCGAGTTCGCTTCCCGCCTACCCACCCAATACGTTTTCTGACATTTTTTGTTTTTTTTTCAACTTTCGAAACTTTTCTCCTTCTAGACGCATGGATCAAGGGGGTCTTTCACTTGGTCAACCGTCTTTGGATTTTGAGAAAAGAATTTTGCCTAGAGGAAAAAGGGCGAAAAGTGAAATTTTCGCGCTTGATGTCCCTCATCTATTATGAGCAAAGAGCAAAAACTCGTGTGAAATAAAACAATGACGGAAAGCGAATTGAAAGAAAATGTCGCCTAAATGTAAAAATGGGCAATTTTTGATCGGTTAGGACACCTTATGGAAAACTATATTTCTCTACTTTTTTTCGCTACTAAATATGATTTTTATCTTTCGCGTGTTGGGCGGAACGTTAGAGAATAAAATTTCAATTGCGCGGGTTTTTTCCCGAAAAAAATTCTGGCCTAATGTAAGCGTGGTCGAATTTTTCTACCATAGGCTGCATTTAGCTGCGCAGCCACTCATCTGAGTTAAAATGATACGAAGAGCAGACCAAGAGAAGCAGAGTGCGAGGATACTGTTGTTTTGTAGCGACCAGGGGTGCCACAAAAAATTTTTTTTGCGAAAAACAAAAAAAGTTTTTTTCGCAAAAAAAATTGCGAAAAAAAAACAAAAAAACCAAAAAAAAAAACAAAAAATGTTTTTCATTTTCATCGCCTATATTTATCGTTTTTTATCAAAATACTATCAAATTTACCAATTTTATTCCTGCAGAAAGGTGGAAAATTGCGTAAAATGTGCGAAAACCGTTTTCGAGACATCGCTAACACTCGTATTCTAGTCTTTAATCCAAAATTTTTTTTCCAATCTTTGATTTTTTCAAAAAAATGCGAAAATTTTTTGAAACAAAAAATCTATGCGAAAAAACAAAAAAAATTTTTTCGCAAAAACTGCGAAAAATGCGAAAAAAAAAAAAAAAAAAAAAAAAACGGCACCCCTGGTAGCGACTCTCGACGAAGAGACGCAGACAAGCAGCCTCCCCACTCAGCGGAGCGCGTTGCCAATAACGTTCCGATCAGCACGCCGTGTATTTTTTTGCTCTTGAAATTGAAATAAAAATTAGATAAGCTAAACTCAGGGAGCGAGTTATACCCTTTTAAACCACTTTCAAATTATTTAGCACCTTTTTATAGGCAAAATTGTTATATTACAACTTTGGCACTGCCTAGAAAAAAGGTAGCGAAATATAATTTGATTCGGTAATAAGTTGCGACACCATACACCTTGGTAGGAGAAAATCAAAATTTACAACTACAAAAAAATTCGATCCCAATTCGTCATCTGGCTTTATTCTAGCTTTACCATTTTAACATTCACAATTAATTTGATGTTTTTTTTTTTCTCTTCTCTTTCTTCATTTCTCTTCTTCCTTGTGGATCATAAAAACGTATAAACAGAAATAAAATCGGAATTGATTCTCTGCTAGGACCCTTTCCTTTTCATCCCTTTCCAGGGCTTGCTGGGTTCTCTTTTATGGTTCTTGAGTTCATATTTTTGTCTGCTTGCCCCTTTTGATCGCCAAAACGGAGAGTGTCCCATCCTCTTCCTCTTCTTCCTTTGTCCTCCTATTTTCGGCGCTTTTCCGTTTTTTTCATTTGAAATCGTCCTCTTTAGAGCCTTTAACACTTTGAAACTTCTTCTATTTTCCGCTCTTCTTCGTCTTTTGACAGACATCACTTCCTGCGTTTGAGAATTCGGTGATTCTTGGGGAAATGAGTTCTTGCTGAGGTTTTTTTCGATTTCGGGGATTTTAGGCCTGTTTTACCACGTTTTCCGGCTGGTCCGGCACTTAAAACATTTTTATCGTGTTCAAAAAGCTATAATACTGGCCATAATGATATTCTGCAACGTTTTCGCTGAATTTTCGAAAAGGCTAGACATTTTCAGAAAATTGCTAATAACTTTATTATTCCTCAACCGATTTTATTCGTTTCTTAACCAACTAAATCGGTATCTTCAGTTAGAAACTGGGCCAGAGCACGCGTCGACGCATTCCCCGTTTTGGTGAAAGTGGATTCTTAGAACCTACGTAAAGGCAAACGCGCTCTGTCGTATTTATCTGCGTCTCGATAGAGGCATTCTGCCAAGTTTAACTAATTTTAAGTGCGTGTAAAACTAGAGACGCAGAGATTTGAGAGAGATGACCTCCGAAATTTCACTTCCAAAAATAATTATAAAAACGTAGTCTCCAGGCCGTGATTTTATTGTTGACAAACGTCATTCAAGAAAAAAGGTCAATAAACGGAACGCAAATTATTGAATTCTTAAAATTAGGATCCGTCTTTTTGCAGCATACCGTTCTATTTTGAGCTCCTTTGTTTCGAAGAGTTCTATTCCGTAGTTTGGAAGTTTCAAACAAAGAGGCGGAGCCTTACTTTAAAGTTCATGCGGCTTTCAAAATGACAAACTCAAAAACATTTCTATACGTATTCCCCACGGAGTGACATTCCGCGTTAAGTGAAATCACGTTTTATACAAAATAATAGTAGTCATGTTTCCTTGTTTAAAGGTTGTGTAGCCTAAACTTTGTCATCCAGCGATTTGGTTTTATTTATCTGGCATTTATATATGCAAAGCTTTGAATGCGGTTTTGCATATGTAGGTTTAGTGAAGAAAAACTTTATTTTACAAATAATTGATAAGACGATCGAACCTTGACGCCATCAGATGCTCGAGCTTTGGCAGGGGTTCCATAGCTATTTCTCATAATTTTTGGGTTTTCCAATCTTCCGTTTACCGTAAACCGGCGAACATGGCTCATGCATGCTTTTCAGTTAAATAATTTGTCGGATTTCAAATTTCAAAATGTTATCTTATGCATTTAAATGAAAAACATCTTCTAGGAATCTTCCACTAACAATCAAATTTTAATCCATTTTTTTCCGTTGAACTTTTGATCAAACCAGCGAACTGGGCGTCCTTCTTTCTTTCTTTTGCCTTTTTAAACCTTTTGAGCAAAAAAAAACAACTTGTTCCTTAAAAATAAAAAATAAAAGCGGGTGAGCTTTTCAAAAAGAGCGGAAATGTTTCTTGAGCTTCTTGACCGCGTTACTTTTCTAGTTTCCCCTCTTCTTCTCCTTCCTCCTTTTTCAATCCAATTCATTTTTTCTGTGATAAATTCTTTAGACTTTCTCGGAATTGTTCCTCATCTGAAAGTGACATCCTTTTTTATTCCACGTCTGCTATCTTTGCACTTTGTCTATGTTCGCAGTAGATACTTTCTACTAAATAATCATTACGCGTTTTGCTATTTTCTTCAGAATTCAACTAATTTTAGCTTCACCGGGTCTTGATGATGTGACATTTTCAGTTCTCGTCACTTCGTTTTTATCCAATAAACTCATTAATGAAAGTTTTTCAATTTTTCACAAAAATTCTTCGAAACGAAAAGTTGAAGTTTAAGAAGAAGTAGAAGACGTTCGTTAGAAGGCAAAGGTTCAATTTGCAACAAAAAAACGAAAACATGCTCGTTTTCCAAACTCCAAACTTTTTTTTTGTTTGAAAGATTGTGATTGGCTCAATTTACGACCACCATTCTTCTCTTTTGGCCTTCTGATGGTTCTGATGAGTTGAATTAGACTCGCCAAAGTCAATTAGAAACTTTCTCTGCGCATCCTTTTCTTGCTCTGAAAGTGTCAATTTTCCTCAGGCAAATGAGTAGTTTTTCCACTCAACTCCATCCGCCCTCTCGATTATTATAATTATACACTTCGCTTATGAGTCGATCACGTATTGCTTTTCTACAGTCACGTACGCATTGTGTTTTTACGAACGGTCTTGTATTTTTGTTGCTCACTTTGGCATGCAGCTAAATCTTAGTAGCTGGCGAAAGTTCAAAGATACTTACTATTTCTTGTTGAATTTTCGCAATCTTTCCGAGGGGTGCTATATACCAGCAGAGGCCGTATGTATGAATTTCGTTTGCCGGCCTTCGTCATGGGCTCGTAGGGCTGTAGGCCGTCGGGCTTTGGACTGATAATGAGGTTTGAAGGGGTTATCTTGATTCTCGAAATTCAACTATTTTATCCTTGATCGAAATGCACCAAAATTGCGAAACGTTCCTGTTTCGAAGTGACCGGTTCCGAGGCGTCCTCTATAGTTTTGTTTATATACATCAGGCTTGTGCGGAAACGGAAATCGGCATTGCCGGATTTCCGAAATTTCCGACATTTTTCGGAAACGATTTCCGTCGAAAACGTTTCCGAAACAATTTTCGGAAAAGCTTTTCCGACGGAAATATTTCCGAAAAAACTCGGAAATTCGGAAATAGGCAAAAATGACTAAAAACCGGCCCATTGGTGAAAAGTTCGAGACCTACCACGAGGGTTCTTCCAATTTTTCGGCATTTGCTTATATTTTTTTTCCTAACTGTTTAGAAAGCTTGAAGCAATTGTGTATGTTATCATCATGCTAAATGTTTAGTTCACCTTGAAATCAGGCTTTTCGAAGCTTCAAAAGTTGAGAATCAGTAATTTTGCTCTCTGGCAATCGCCACTGGAATAGAACGATAATTCTTGAAAACCAATTATTACGTAAATTTCATGTTTTTTTTTATTTTCCTTTATTCTGGCACCTGAAAATTTAAAAGGCTGAAGTTTAGGAAAGGGGCGGAGCCTAATTTTAAATGTTCAGGAGGGGAAAATGTTTTTAAACAATAATAACTGATTTCCAGAGTTCTTTTAGAGAAGTAAAATCACGTGAAATTTGGAAAAAGGGCGGAAACCATTTTTAATGTTCACGTGGTTTGCGAGGTGACAAGTTTTAAAAACCAGCAATACTATATGTTTTAGTTGCTAATCTTTTGTTCCATGATAAAATGATTGATTAAATTAAAACAAAAAAAAAACAATTGAATTTTTAGTATTTCCGAATTTTTCCGAATTTCCGATTTTTTTTTTCGGAAACGAAAGTCGGAAAAGAATTTTTCCGAATAATTTTTCGGAAACAAAATTCCGTTTCCGACTTTTCCGACTGACCGTTTCCGCACAAGCCTGATATACATGTTTACCTTTCCTCCCTTTTCTTTCTTGCCTTTACCCCAAAACTCATAAGGCTCCAAAGCCACACCCCCCCCCCAGCTGGTGGCTTTGTGGGTGGAGTTTCTTTCTGTTAAAAAAATTTCATTCGATTCCTTGCCCTTTACGTTCCTTTTCTCTTGCTTTGTGGTTTTTGTCCCCTAACTAATGCTCTTTTTTCCTCTTCTAATTTTTCTCCTAATTGCTTTCCGTCTACCGGCTCCTTTCAGTTCTTTGGAAATGTACGAGTAGGCGCCGATGGATGCAACAGCGAACATTACAAACTGGACGCCGAACGATGAGTGCGGTCTGGAGCCACACGACTTCTTGGAAGTCAAGTTCTTCCTGATAAGCGTCGTTGGCACGTTGGTTGGGTTGTTCGGATTATTCGGGAATGCAACGACCGCATTGATTTTAACAAGGTATACTTTATTTGGAGTTTTTTACTATATAGAATACTGACGTTGTCAGTAGAGAAAAACAGTTCCCACTTGTCAGATTAAATCCACGTATTGTGTTTTCAATCGACTTGCGACATGAGAACGCGAGACTCCGCCCACTTATTTGGGCGCGACCACGCGAACACAGTGATATTTGAAGAGACGCAGACAGGTAGCGCACAAATAAGTGGGCGGAGTCTCGCGTTCTCATGTCGCAAGTCGATTGAAAACACAATACATATGTTTCCAATTTTTGATGATCAAGTTATCATTATCCTCCTTACCGTTATTCATCCTCTTTTCTGATGCAACACTTTTTTGTTCCAGACCATCAATGCGAAACCCAAACAACCTGTTCCTGACAGCATTGGCCGTGTTCGACTCTTGCCTCTTGGTCACCGCCTTCTTCATCTACGCAATGGAGTACATCATCGAGTACACGGCCGCATTCGATCTGTACGTCGCCTGGTTGACCTATCTGAGGTGGGTTTTTGGACTTTTGAGAGCGAATGAGAATAGAAAAGAAAAGTGGATGGATGGATTGACATGACAAACGGATAAGAGCTCCTGCTTATAAGAGGAAGTAAAATGATGGTCACGCTCTTGAAGACATCCGTATCCGTTTAGAAGACGTTGGGTTTGTAACACCAAGATGTTTGGTCCGTAAACTTGGCGGGGGAAATAGGTAATTGTGGTAGGACTTCTTCCTCCGCCGAATATTCAATAATCTCCCATCTGACCACTATCAACATTTTTGGGTGCCATTTTGAAAACCAAAAAGTTCAAATTTTCAAAAGGGGAAAACGAAAAAGATGACTAACATAAGCTAAGAACATGGTTCTTTAAGTCAGAATTACCGATCTTTGATGAAAAATAGATCAAAATGAGTAAGAGCTAACCAATTACACATATTCTCAATGTTTTCAGATTCGCATTTGCACTCTCGCACATCTCTCAGACTGGAAGCGTCTACATCACAGTAGCAGTCACAATTGAGCGATATCTTGCTGTCTGCCATCCGAAACGCAGCAAGCGAATGTGCGGACCTGGTAACTTCATCTCGATCAAAAGATTAATTATAAATTGACACTTCAGGCGGTGCCGCATGGACGATTCTTGGTGTCACCACTTTCTCCGTCGTTTTTAATTGCACAAAGTTCTTTGAGCTGCAGGTCAGTGACCACTTTCGTCCGTAGTTGATCCCAGCGTTTCAGGTCACAGTCAACCCAAACTGTCCGGATGGAAACAACTGGCAGTCTTATATACTTTTGCCATCCGCTTTGGCAAGTAATCCACTTTATCAACAGGTCCATATTTCTATCCTGATTGTGAGCATTATCGAAAATCGCGTTTTGTTTTGCAGGTTTATTCGTTATGGGTCACAAATTTTGTCATGGTATTTTTCCCGTTTCTTACTCTTCTCCTCTTCAATGCTATCATCGCCTACACGATTCGTCAAAGTTTGGAAAAATATGATTTTCACAATCAAAAGTGAGTTGATTGATTGTTCCGATTCTAGATTTATATACACCCAGAAAACACTTCCTCATTGAACTTCAGCTTTTAAGACAAAAACATGCAAATTTTGTATTTTCATTGTCTGTACTTCTATGGTACGGCTGAATTCGTTATTCCGCGTTCCGTAAATTTATTGATTGAAAAAAAGAAACAATGCTTCATTCCGGACTTAAAATACGTTATATTCTATGTCCGCATGATTGCTTCGGACCGATCCCTCCGATCCTCTATGTGTTTCTATTTCTCATCATCCCGCCCATTGTCCCTTCCAGCCTCCTCTCAGACCCTTCAATATCCATTGCAGAAGCGTGATGGCCGCTCTTTCCGCCAGCGTAAATCTTCCGGGCAACATCGCCGGGTACTGTCCACCGTCCGCCGACTGTCTGTGCAATGTCCCTCTGTCGTCTTTAACGCTTCGTGGACTAGCGCCACGCCGTACCGCCGTCACCGATTGTGGCGCGTGGGCGGCGTTTGCGGCGCGGCATGGTCGCTTCTCCTCGCCTGAATCTTTCCTTGGGTGTGCATTCCTTCGCTGACTTAGGGAATGCTTACTGTGTGAATTTGTCATGACGATTTTTCATCGCACGTGCATTTTTCTACTTCTACTTCTAACTTTCGCTTTCATTTTTTATTCTTCACAATATTGTCGACCCGCCACGACGGTCAAACACGCTCCGCTGAACATACAGTACCGTTCAAAAGGTTGGAAACGTTTGGTTTTCCGGCATAACTTTTGAATCGAGAGGGTTATGGTATTGAAAAATTGCATGAATTTGCCCCGTAATGTTTTTGACAAGCTCCGAAAATGGATTTGGTCATTTTTGAAAACTGCAGATTTTTCAAAAAATTTCAGATGCCAAAATTTTCGACCCAAAAATAATTTTTTTTCAGATTTTTCAGGGCTCGAAATTTATTTTTTAAATGAAGTTTCAAAACTAAAAGTATGATTTTAGTTGACTATGGGTCGATCGGACAATTTTCAGCTGACTTACAGCACTTTGAATATCAAGGTCCACGTGGGTAAGTCAACTATAACTTTTATTGAGAATCACCAAAACCAAAGAAAATTAAAGCAAATTAGATAAAAACTGTTGAAAAGCAAAGTTTATTTGATTTTATTCGATTTTGGTGATTCTCAATAAAAATTAACGTTGACTTACCCATGTGGACCCTGATACTCAAATTGCTGTAAGTCAGCTAAAAATTGTCCGATCAATGCATAGTCAACTAAAATCATACTTTTACTTTTGAAAATTCATTTTAAAAATAAATATCGAGTCCTGAAAAATCTGAAAAAAAAAATTATTTTTGTGTCGAAAATCTTGGCATCTGAAATTTTTTAAAAAATCTGCAGTTTTCAAAAATGACCAAATCCATTTGTGGAGCTTGTCAAAAACATCACGGGGCAGATTCATGCAAATTTTCAGAACTATAAGCCTCTCCATTCAAAAGTTATACTCCAAAAACCAAAAGTTTCCAATCTTTTGAACGGTACTGTAGTTCTATACTCGGCGAATGCATCATCAGCCTTGCTCCACGGCACTTTTCAATTTTCAACAGTGTAGTGCGCCTGTTTTGAAGCGGAAAATCATATTTTACCTGCAATTCGTAGTGGATACGTCATTTTCCGTTAAAAAGAAGTATAAAAACTAGAATTCGAGTTAATCTTGCAAGTGCAACACTGTTTTACAGAATTTTGCAGTAGAGCGAGGTTGATGATGTATTCGCCGACTATATGTGATTTTCGTTTTGGTTTCCAAATTATTTAATTTCAAGTAGAATTTATACAGTAGCGGCCACTGAAATATCCCCTTTTGGTTTTTCAGCTATAACTTTTTTTAGAGAAGAGCTAGGAACTTGAGGTCAACTGTGAAAATGTTCCAAAATAAGCCAGAAAATGATCCAGTTTAGCTTTTACCAATAAAATTTTTTCTAATTTTTTTATTCAATTTTCACGATTTTGATCGTTTTTTCTATTTTTTTTAAAAGCTACAACTCCAATATTTTTCCAGAGTCTTCAATATCTATTCATTTAGATAATGACAAAAACTTAAGGAAAAGTTAATTTGACCACTAATCAGCAATTTGCAATTGCTAGAGGGCGCGAGCAGGGACGAACTCTCAGGCAACTTGCTGAGCAGTTCAAAGTCGATCGTTCCACATTTGGAAAATTTTTAAAGCGCTGGAGAGCTCAAAATGGACAACCAGGGAAGAGAAGACACTCACGGGCTCCAGTTACAAACCATCAAGCAGACAGAAACATCGTACGCGCATCGAGAAGCAACCCCAGGCTCAGTGCCCCCGAAGTCCTCGATCAGGTTTCTCCCCGTGGATCACCTGTGGCAAGCGTCAGAACGATCCGACGGCGCCTAAACGATGCTGGATCGTTTGGCAGAAGACCTGTAAAGAAGCCGTACATCTCTGACCGCAATAGAGCAGCTCGTGTGGCCTGGGCGCGAGCTCATCTCAACTGGACTCAAAGTCAGTGGGAACGAGTTTTGTGGAGTGATGAGAGCAAGTTCATGTTATTTGGTTTGGATGGAATTTCTTATGCGAAACGACCAGTAGGGACCAGATTCAACTCAAAATACCAAACTCCGACCGTAAAACATAGTGGCGGCAACGTGATGGTATGGTCCTGTTTCAGCAGCTATTGGGTCGGACCTCTTCACCGCATCCGAGGCAACATGAATCGCTTTGTGTACGAACATATCTTGGAAAATGTAATGCTCCCGTTTGCTCGTGCCTCCCCAAGGCTTCGTTACTCGTTTCAACAAGATTATGACCCGAAACACACGTCCAACCACATCAAAAAGAGTGAAATGTCTCCAACCATCAGTATCTTTTTTTTTTAATTGGTTCGCCACCAACCGTGTGATCGTAATGGAGTCGCCCAGTCAGAGCCCCGACCTCAATCTCATTGAGCACTTGTGGGAAGAGCTTGAGAAACGCGTTTCCGGCATTCGTGCTCGAAGTGCCGGCGAAAAATTATCTTAGTTGCAGACTGCGTGGGCTCAGATTCCACATCCAGTTGATCCAGTTGATGCCAAGAAGATTTCAAGCTGTTATCGATTCTCCAGGGTTTCCAACTAAGTATTGATCAGTTTGAAACTGTTTCTATCGCTTATTACATCATTTACAAGTCGTTTCCCGGGTGAAATCTCAATAAGCGGGTTTTTGTTAAAAGTCGAAAAATCGAATTTTTTGATTTTTTAGAAAAAACAAATTTTTATTGGTAAAAGCTAAACTGGATCATATTTCTGGCTTATTTTAGAACATTTTCACAGTTGACCTCAAGTTCCTAGCTTTTCTCTAAAAAAAGTTATAGCTGAAAAACCAAAAGGGGATATTTCAGTGGCCGTTACTGTACGTGAAATGAAATGATTTGGAAAGCAAGATAAATCTCACGAAGTACTAAGTTCAGCGGAGCGCGTTTGACCGTCACGGAGGACCGACAATAGTTTTTTGAATTGATTTGTGTATGCTGACTGTGAATGGCCGAGATGACTTTGAAAAATCGGTCACTCCTTCTTGCAGATATGCATATTATAACTTTTTAAATGCTTATCCTTGTTTTAAAATGTAGCTTTGATAGGCTTGGCAACATAACTAATTGCTTTCATTTTTAATTGCAATCAATTTATTTAGTTCTAATAATTTTTCGATTGTAGTGGTCTTTTTTTTTTAGATGAAGAGCCAAAAATGTTGTATTTGTGAGAATCGGATAGAGAGTTTTCTCCAAATATACCATTTTTCTTTCCATCAATTTTGATTTTAGTTTTTCCTTGTTCATCCCTTCGGTTTTCCAGAATTTCAAGTCGGAACGAGTTGAAAGAGAAATCAAGAGAGGCCACTTTGGTCCTTGTCATCATCGTGTTCATCTTTCTCGGTTGCAACTTCTGGGGCTTCGTCCTAACTCTTCTTGAAAGAATTATGGGCCAAGAGGCTTTGATGGTCGATCATCACGTCTTTTACACTTTTTCCCGAGAGGCAATCAATTTTCTAGCGATTATCAACTCATCAATTAACTTTGTCATATATTTGCTTTTTGGAAAAGATTTCAGGTAAGTGACAGAAACCTCTCAACAAATTTTATTATCTTTCTTATCTTTTTGCAGAAAAGAACTGATAGTGGTGTACGGTTGCGGCGTGCGAGGAATATCGCTGCGCCTTCCGGTCCAGGACAAGTTCGCAGTTTGGAGGCATTGGCGAAGCAAA
Organism: Caenorhabditis japonica; assembly: GCA_963572235.1. NCBI lineage: Eukaryota > Metazoa > Nematoda > Chromadorea > Rhabditida > Rhabditidae > Caenorhabditis > Caenorhabditis japonica. The sequence continues at coordinate 14,177,270 of OY754343.1, read as the reverse complement.
GCGAGAATGTCGATAAGTGTTCAGGGCAGAAACCGGCACAAATTGTCGCTGCCACAGACGAAATTCGAACGGGCAAACCTCGAGGCGCTCGAGCAGACGAGATTTCTGGCGGATCATGAAGACGGTGTGCAGACACAAGTTTCGCCGATACATGCATTACGGAATGGTGAGTATTTGGTATTGTAGAAAAAATAAATACAGCAGCGACCTAGAGTATCCCGAAAAAACGATTCACAAAGTGATTTAGGCAACGGCCTTAAAAATTTTTATCTTCTTTTTTTCCTTATTTATTGAGAAAGACAAAGAATGCCGACGCGGTGTTAGCGTATTTTAAAAATTCGAACGAAAAGGAAAGAAATATATATTGTCGGCCCGCCAAAATGGTCAAATGCGCTCCGCTGTACTCAACGATATGTGAATTTCATTTTGGTTTCCAATTTATTTCAATTCACGTTGAATTTGCACGTGAAATAAAATAATTTAGAGACCGAAATGAAATTCGCATAGCGTTGAGTTCAGCGGAGCGCGTTTGACCATTTTGGCGGGCCGACAGTAGCATAAATAGCAAATGAAGAGTAATTTGTTGATTTCCGTTTAAATTTCAAAAGTACGCAAACACCGTGCCGATAGTATTTTATTTTCCCAGTACTTGTTGTTGCAAAGAGGTTCATTATTCTTCCTTATTTGGGTTACGCTAGGTCGCTACTTTATTTTTTCGACAATAGGAAAAGTAGAGACCCACCAGAAAGGGTGAAAGTATCAAAATATAGCGAAAGGAAAGGAGGAAAGTGGGCGGAGCCAATATCAAGAGTGCCGCAAACTCTTGCGACATTTGTTCTCATAATAGTTTTATGTTCAAATTCTCATTGTTTTAATTTTTGAGATTAAAATGATCGCATTCATCGAGGAACAGCCAAAAAAAATATTAGGCTCCGCCCATTTTTCCCTCCTTTTCATACCTACATTTCGACGCTTTCCCCCTTCCCCCCCCCCCCCCTTTTCGTGGGGTCTCGAAACGTAGGTTCGTCGATCCTTTCCGACTAGCAGGAAGTCAGAAATCACGGACTGGTTCATCAGAATCTTATAACATTATCTCGCCACAGTGAATTACATCATGATTCTTGACAAAAATACAGAAAATAAACAAAACGATAAATAATAAATAAACAAATATTTAAAAAATTCCACAAAACATTTTCTTTCGCCAGCCTTATTAAAAATAAGCGTTTTCTCACTAATTCTCTTTTCAGGCTCCACTATCCCGAAATTCAAACCGTTCCGTAATGGTAACTCAAACGGACGAGCGTGTCGAACAAGCATAATAGACAACGGAACTGTTATTTGTACCGTCACGGAATTCCCTTAAAACGCCTTTTTGTTTATGTTTTTATGTACTAATTGGCCTTAAAGTGTCTAATAAGTGCCTCTTTTTTTTGTTTTCTTGATTTTTGGTTTAAATGAGAAAAAAAAACACATTTTTTTCTGATGTGAAACGTTAGTATTTAAATATAACGCGAGATTACGCCACACGTCGAAATATTCCAATGCGATTACTTTATTTTTCAAAATTTCAAAAAGCAACAATGCGACTTCTAATCAGTATCATCTTTCTAATCGAAATCTCTTTCGGATTGTTGTACGATGGCAAATTTTTTGATCCCGGAAATCGGATTTGTGAGTTATTGAGAAATTTCCGCTAATGAGAAAACCATGCTCTGTCACATTGTTGGTGGACGTCAGCCCATACTTTAGCAATAGAGCGCAATTGTCTCCTTTCTGATTGCAATCATTTTGGATTTTAGTCGCTGAATGCGTTTCCAAAAAGGCGATGAAAAGCTACCAGTACTTGGGAAATCTGGATAAATCGATGGACGGTGCGAGTTGTGTTCCATGGAAGGTTGTCACTGAATCGTGGTGGGCCGATGCGACGCCACAACAGAAACAGAAGTTAACAGATTTAATTTTCTTCACTCACAACGGGAATAGGAAACCTTCAGAACCTCAATTTCCAGAAAAAAGCCCACTGAAAATTTCCATCATTCAAAGTGTCGTACACTTAATCTTGATACGAATCATCTTATGGTCAACGCTACAGATGCAATGTCGTTAGAAATCACTTCTGGAAAATTTGGACCATGGTGTTTCATAGCGAAAAATGACAACAAGTATATTGCATCCGCATGTTTTCCGGCATGTAATGAGAGCAGAGTGACCAGTTTGCCACCCAGAAAGAAATTTACAGGTTCGTAGCTTTTTGAGGCTATACTATGCTATACATATTTCACACTTCAAAATTTCAGAAAACGGCTACACAAATCTGAAGCTCAACTACAACCCGCAAGTGATCGACTCAATCGAGAAACTGTTCGGCAAATATGATTTAGGCAATAAGAAGTATTACGTACATGTAAGCCACTTGAACTAGCACATTTTCCATGTTTTATTTGATTCTCCAGAAAAAGTCCCATGAGCAACCACCGCAATACATGGAGTTGCGTCGAAATGTCTTTTTTGCACTCTGCATTCTTTTCTTTGCCGTCATCACGTGGATTCTAGCGTGTCATCTTATGAAAAAGTACTCACAAAAAGTGCATCAAAGGAAGCAAAAAGTGTTGGAAAAGTTTTTGGACACTATCAATGTGGCGGACATCAGATTGCAAACAGAGTTGAGGAGGGAGCAAGAAGATGCGTAGAACTACAGGGTGCGTCAAAATTACGTGCACTACTTCAAACGCGCATCATGACAAAAGTGGAAGTCCAAAACACATGAAAATCAACAGAAAGTTTATTCAATATTTTAGAAATATAATGCCAAAAGATTATTAAATTCGGCCATTTTTGGCGGCAATGACAGAACGAAGACGTCGTGGGTAAGATTCCACCGTGGCACGGAGGTACTCAATTTGTCCCATTCTTCGACAAAAGTCTTCTCTGAAAGCTTCCAGACTAGAATGGGGTCTTGCACATACTATATTTTGAAGTACTCTCCAGATGGAGAAGTCGAGCGGATTTAGATCCGGACACGATACAGGCCATCTATCCTTCTTTATGAACGCCGGCAAGTGGGCTTTGCACCAGTCCTGGGTGTACTTTTCCGTGTGAGGAGACGCTCCGTCTTCTTGGTATAAAAAAATGATGCAATAATGAAAATAAAAATTGAATATTGTGCGCAAGAAAAGTGCATCAGCACGCGTTGCCATAGCGTGAAAGTTTAGTGCACGTAATTTTGACGCACCCTGTATATAAAAGTAACGTCCTACTGTAATTGCAATGTTTCCATAATAAACAATTTGAACAGTAAAAATGAACCTTTGGGGAAAATGGTTCGAAACACGATATTTTCCGAGGGCTATTTTACCGATTTGGTGTGGAAGTTCATGAATAACAGCCCCCAAGGCTGTTACACGGCCGGCCCCGGCCGGCCGCGGCCTCGGCCCTTGCGTTAAAAACCTACAGAGGGTTTCCAAAGTGAATAATTCATAGAGAAATAATAAAAAAAGGATGAAAAATCAAAAATTATACTAAAATAACGATAATCTTCATGAAATTTGTGAAAATGATAAAAAAGTTGAAAATTTTAAAAAAAAATTTGGTTTTTTTTCGATTGGGATAACTTGAGAGAGGTATAATTCTTTCACAAGGGGAATTTTCATACTTTTGTGAGTATTTTTTGTGTTGTCAACTTTGTTCTAACTTTTTATGATTAGCAATAAAAATGATTTACATTATTCAAAAACTTCTGGTTTAATTTATGTTTTTCCCCAAAGAAATGACAAAAAAGAAACGGTGAGAGAGAGAGAGAGGCGAGGCGATGAGATAAAATATTAAAGGCGCAGATACTTTCAAAGCCGATGGGTCCCGCAGCGAGCGCCTGTAATGAGAGCGAGAGCAAGCTAAAAATGGCATTCTACGTGGTTTTCAGCGTGTGCTTTTCGTGTTTTTTTGCGATTTTTCGCATTTCTGAATGTTTTTTGTTAATTAAATAGATAATTTGCGCATAAGTGAGTCGTTAATTAAGTAAAATAGTCTATTGAATGATTATGTATACCTAAATTTACGTTTAATTTAAATTATATTTGGTTTTTCGAATAATATGTAACGTAACGAATCGACGTGGCGTAAGATAGCCTATCCGAGTATTATCGATCGACTCTTCTTTTTTTTTTTATATTTTTTTCCTCTCTTTTTGGTATGTCTTCGTTAGGCTATGATATGATCTTCTTTTCTTTATCTCTTTTGCGTTACCGGGTTTGTTACTGGTGTCTTGCTTACTGGTTTGCCCGTTTTGGGGTAAAAACTTTATTTATCACGTTCCTTCTACGTATTACGATGCGTTGAATTAATTTTTCATACTTATCCGATGCTCATAATATTTAACTGTACTAATCGACGTCGCGTAGGATAACCTATTTTAAATCTTTACTATTATCGATCGACTCCTCGTCACTCGTTTTTGTATATTTTCGTACGGCTATAATACGACCTATTGCCTTCTTTGTCTCGTTTAACTGGTTTTGGCTAAATTTGCGCTTTGTTTTCGGTGGAAATTCAAACGATTATCTTTTGGCGCGAAAACACGCGCGACGCGTGTCGAATCTCTCGTCTTCTTTGTCTCGCTTTTTTTCTGAGTGTTTGCATTGGCACAGTTCCAAGATATTGTGCCGTCGAATGCAGCGTGCGCGTGTTCTGTGTGGATTAACTAGAGTGAGAGAAAGACAAAACCGGCTGCGGTACGTGTAAATTTAACTTTACGAGGACTCGTCAACGTTCCATTTTTTGGTTGATTGGTTACGCGTATACGCGTATACTTTTATCTGTGTTCACTTATCATTATTTTCGTTTTTGTTGGCGCCTAAGCTAATATTTTCTAATTTGAGCAGTTACCAATGACTTAAAAAATAGTGGAAAATTGCGGACCGCGTGCTTATGGATATTGAACCGGACGCTTTTACGTAAATGGAGAAAGTATTACCTATTAGGTTGACCGAGGGAGCAATATCAGGAGCCAGCCCCAATGCGAGGTAAAGGCGGCTTAATTCAAGATTGAGGAAACCGAGCCCCACGCAGAGGGCTGCGAACTTATAATAACATTTAGTTAATTGAAAAGAAGGGTCAGGCCGCTTATACTATCAATGTTTACAACAGAATTAAAAGTGTGTCAGTACGTATGACAATTGAGGCGAAGATATTCATGAAATTTCAATAACTTTACGTTGTTTTTATATGAATTAGTGGAAGGTTTGACAAGAAAATCATGAGAAGGGAGACCATTCCAACATTTAAAAAAAAAAAAAAAAAAAAAAAAAAAAAAAAAAAAAAAAAAGAGCGTGCAGCCGATTTGAAACTCGTGAATTTGCGCAGACGAGAACCGCGGGTGGCCACACTTTCAAAGTTCATAAAGCAAATTCTGACATGTTACTTTTATCGCTAAAAAAGCCTCTCCCCCTCCATATTTAAAAGTTCATTCCCTACCATTCCGGCTATCCACAGCCCCACAGGTGCTCACTTTACTATTCAATCGCTAGTACCGAAGCAGGGGGGGGGGGGGGGGCAGAGATTATATTGATTTGACTGTACCTAGATGACTCCCTAGTTATAACAAAGTTATGTGATTCGTAGTCGCAATGAGCGACAGAAATTGTTAAAAAAAAAAAAAAAATAATAATAATAATAATAATAATAAATAAATAAAAATAAATAATTTGGAGAGAGCAGGAGTTTGCCTGGCAGAGGAAAATATTTAAGTGGGGACCCAAGAGCACATTTTGCTGACTACTTTTACAAGGCAATCTTGTCTCATGAACACTGAAGTTAACAGATAAGCGCAGAAAGGAGGTGTTGCTGTATAGGAGCGTGGCTCCAACGGTCCTGGGCCGTATGATTGGTGGAAGAGGCTTTAGAGTTTATTGTATAGGAGCCCGGCTCCATCGGTCCTGGACCGTATTATTGGCAAAAGAGAATTTGGAGTGTTTTTACAGAGAAGCCCGGCTCTAAAGGTCCTGGACCGTATGCTCGGCGTAAGAGGCTTGAGAGTTTATTGTATAGGAGCCCGGCTCCAGCGGTCCTGGACCGTATTATTGGCAAAAGAGAATTTGGAGTGTTTTGTATAGGAGCCCGGCTCTAACGGTCCTGGACAGTATGATATTGTTAGAACAACAATCAGCAATGACTGTCATTGCAGGAACAACTGGAGGAAAAATGTGCAACAAAGAGTGGAAATGGTGACCCGAGCTTAGGCAAAATTTCTAGCGCGATGAGAGAACTTAAAGCAGCAGGAATGGTGACAAAAGGAACGGCAGGCGGGTAAAAATATATACCAAACGTTTTCATAGCTAGACCGACTGCAGTAAGCATTTTAACAGAGGCCAAATAAAATCATATTTGATATGTCTCTCCCTGATGGTAAAGAGGACACATCCTCCACTTCCTTTTATTCCCAACACTTAAAGACTGGTCTTATTAATTAGGGTTTATTATAGGGGTATTGAAAATAAGAGAAGTTCCATGATGCATGGTAAAATTACAAAAAGGGCGGTTATCTAAAGAATAAAGTTAAAGAGGGAGATTACACTATGAGTAAAAGGCTACGGGAAATATTAACATGAAAACTAATAAAAGGGTAATAATAAGTAAAATAAAAGACCGGGACTATTGGTTACATCCCACGGTCCTAGCCTTAAAACTAACTAACGGGTGTCAATACGAACGCCCGCCGAGAGAAGGCGAGACGTAGGGTGGGAGAGACACCCCGTGGGAGAAGGCGTGTCTTCCAACCTACGACACATATCTACATAACATAGTCGAAAACTAGAACAGGGAAGTAAGATGTTGATGGAGCCTGAAAAAGTCCGGATTTTGATTATTGACGGCGAGGAACGGACGTTTTAAACTGGCCCAGATAAAATTGGTTACCGTTTGTTTGCGAACAGTGACAAAGCCAAATCAGAATTACTTGATTTGTTTCAATTGTAAGTAAGTAAATAAGATTACCGTCACGTGGTTGAAGTGGAACCAATGTCTTTAATAGAACATTTTAGATTAGTCTGTCTGTTTGTTTGTGCGTCTCACACACAAGTTTGCGGTGGACAAAACTTTATCCCGCGACCTGTCGATTGACGTTCAAACGCGCTAACCACTATACCACAAGGGTCGCGAGAACTTGAACGAAATAGGGAAAAGAAATGATTGCCATTTCTATTAAAAAAAAAAAAAAAAAAAAAAAAAAAAAAAATCAGTAAAATTAAATATTTGACGAAGGCGAGTGTTCACTTGAGAATTATTGTTTTCAGAGAGGGGTACAAGTTTTGAATACCGATAGTTTCTAATTTCGCGAGGTCGCCCTACTTGTGTGCCTGTTTGATTTTCATTTCTAACAATAGCCCCTGGCTTTGTATAGTTCTAGCTAATACCACTATGATCCCAGTTGAAGTGAATAAATGCTATTCTCACAAGATTTCATGACGGGGAAAAAATAATTAACCCGACTGTAAGGAGGGATAATTTATGTTTTTCCCCAAAGAAATGACAAAAAAGAAACGGTGAGAGAGAGAGAGAGGCGAGGCGATGAGATAAAATATTAAAGGCGCAGATACTTTCAAAGCCGATGGGTCCCGCAGCGAGCGCCTGTAATGAGAGCGAGAGCAAGCTAAAAATGGCATTCTACGTGGTTTTCAGCGTGTATCCCACCCACCCACCCTGCGATGAACGGACATCCTAAAACTGTAGGATTAACGGGAAAATCTGCAGGAGCAACTGAAAAGTTGGACGAGGATAACGATTGAATATTATTGACCTGAAGAGCGCCAGCCAGAACTAGCGAGAGCGGGTAATACTGCTAACGCGTGAACGCGAATAAAAAAGAATTAGTTGGCTATAAGACACACAATTTCCGAACGGCGAACCATTTTTTCCTCGATATCTAATTAATGGATATCAGAAAAGTCTGGGAAGGAGCGTAATGTACTAAGCTGTAGTCGCCCTCCGGATGTCCCACAACTCTTTTAGCTACGGAGAACGCCCTGGCAACAACTCTGGTGAAAGCCGCAAATAGAGGAGTTGGACGTAAGAACTCCACGCAACGAGTTCACCGAAGTGGACATTTCGGCGATCTTGAAGACGGCAGAGGAAGCAAGATGTCAAATCATAGCCTTGCTATCGAGGCCGGCGCTATTAAGATCGAAGGAAGCGCCATTCTCATATGGGAATGGTACAGACAGGGATGGCTTTAGAGGTTTTATCGGATGACCCAAAAACGACTAAGAACCGAGAGGATGGGGAGCATTTGTGGAGTGATAGCAAGGATCGACGTCGGAATTCTATGTGGAATGTAACGGTTCGGATAAGCGGAAAAGCTACTACGCGTTCCCAAATCTAAACATCAACAATGCGCTCTATTCATCAGCAATTCAGACAAAAACCAAGTCCGTATCGATCAAGACAAGGATAGAAGACTGCGCCCAGCTCCGTTTGGAAGGGGGCTGGAACGAAGTAACTCGATGGGATAAAGAGCATTGGTCGCCGGAGGCCAGAAGCTGGACCGCAAAGGTATTTGATGAATTTTCCAGATTTGCAAGGAGTGGATACCAGCAAGCCGATCTTGCCCCGTCAAGTGGTTCGGACGCGTTCATTGACGTCGACACAAACTCGGGACTACGGAGGATGGTGGAATACGTACCAAGTGTTGTCGGAACCTGCAGGCGATTGACGGAATTTTAAATAGCCTTGTTTTGCTTTGGTTGATTCCAAATGTCTTTATCCGCTGTTCATTCCGTAGCCTTTTTCTGTTAAGTGAACTCCCGATTCCTCCCCAGAAATCGATTCTCTCGTCCCAGTCATGAATTCATCAGACCTATCGACACCCAGCAATCACATCGTAGTGCCACCTTAAGTTGTTTTTACTAAAATACTCATTTATCGGCTTTCTTTAATGTAATATGATAACTCTGTAATATGTAATATGATAACTCATCTCTTGATCGCTAATCATATCTTCGTCTGCATTATTACAATACCACCATAAGGTTTTTTTTTTTTTTTTGTCGTTTTGCTTCTATTATCAGTCTGGCCTTGCCTACTGTAAATTGTTTCACCCACGCTAATACCACTATGATCAGCTAATACCACTATGATCCCAGTTGAAGTGAATAAATGCTATTCTCACAAGATTTCATGACGGGGAAAAAATAATTAACCCGACTGTAAGGAGGGATAAATCTTGATTTTTTAAATGAAACAATGTTTTAAAAATGAGTATTGTATTGTATTGTATTTATTACGTTTCAAAAATAAACGTGAGTAGTGGTTATCTTTTAAATTTATTGTCTAAACTTTTTCTGGCATGAAGAATTATGAAAAATTCAATTGTACCTGAAAAATCGCAATTTTTATATTTTTTTGTGTGTCGTAAAGAAGAGATTGAAAAATGGATAAAGGAAACAACTAAATACACAAAAATGTACAAAAACTGATTTCAAAAAAGTATTTATTTGTATCTCAAAAACTAAAAATTCAAAATGTCTCATTTTTTGAATATATTTTTTATTTTTCACATTTTTACACATATTTCTGTAATTTAGAACCAATCTGCTTCATTTTTGTTCAGTTCAAATAGTATAGAACCTTTCTGTAGATGTTTAATGCTAGGGCCGAGGCCGCGGCCCTTCACTGTGCGGCCCTCAGGGCCGCGGCCTTCCAGGGCCGCGGCTCGGCCGGCCGCGAGATTTGACAGCCTTGACAGCCCCCATTGTTGATTTTGGGGGGAAAATTTTCACTGGAGGGGCTTGTGAAAATTGACCCTACACCAATAGAATAATCGATTTGCGACATGAGAACGCGGAACTCCGCCCACTTTTTTGCAAGCACAGTGCTATTTAAAGAGACGCAGACAAAAAAGGGATAGCAGACCCATGTTTTCATGATGCAACTTTGATGTTTTCACTTGTGTGAATTTTTTGTTTTTTTTTGCACCTCGATTCGGTCTCCTCGATTGCGCATTGACATTGGTTGAGTAGCAAAGGAAGGAGACTGCTACGTGGCGCGGCACCGCAAAGTTTTTCACATTTTGGGGTCATGCGTATACACACCCATCTTTTTTACGTGAACTTTCCGTGTTACATGTTTTTTTGGTGGGGAGTTGTTCTTTTTGATGTGGGGTTGTTATTCGATCGGTGGGGAGTTGATCTTCACTCTTGCCACTATTCTCTTCTTCAGTTTGGTAAGCATAAAAACAAATTTTCGTATTTTTCTGAAAGTTTTTAGAAGAAAAAAATCCCAAGTCCAACCTAGTGATCGCTGTTATTAAATACCGAAACGAAACCAAAAATCGCAACTTTGCCAGTGCAATTCCAAAATTTTAATCCGTAAATTTTACGTTTTCCGGAATCCGTAAAAAAATTAATTTTACGCCCAGCCCTGATTCCCCCCACCGTATTTCCTCTAATTTAAGCGCATGCCCTTCTATAGTGGATTCGTGGCGGAGTGACAATTTTTTTCATGTTTTTATTCGAAAAAAAATGAAGAAATTTCTGAAGAAATTAAGAGATTTTTCGTCTCCCAGTTTCACGTGATTTTTCACTCCGCCGCGAATCCATTATATTGTTTCATTTCATCACAACTGCCGGGTATTTAGAGGTTTACAAACCAAGGTGGCCAACCAAAAGGTGGCACCTTCTTTAAATGTATAAAAAATCGAGTGCTCTCTCTATCCAAAAAGCTTCATTACTCACAAACCTATGCAATAAAACCTCTAATAAAAGCATATTCTCTTCTATGAGATACATGAATTAAAATCAACATGAACAAGGTACAAATTGGGATGCAAAAAAAAGAAATATGCAGGTGTGTGTGTGCTCAATGAACAATAAATAAAACTGGGTAAAACGGGTGCATATAAATGAAAATAAACATATTTAAAAAAAGAAACAAACTTGATCACTCCTCAATGGATGGCGGATCAAACTTCATAAACTTGTCCACAATCGTCTGCTTGCTTTCTTCTTCCGCAACATCGCCTCCATTAGTCGCTTCCTGATTGTTCTCTTCATGTGATGAGGATGATGACGTGGATGGCTGGAAAAAAAAACAAAACGTAAAATTTAAAAATGAAAATCTTACTAGGAAAGTACTTTTTGGTACATTTTGGAAAATTCTGAAAAAAATCAGGGTAATACTAGATTTTTTGGTGAATTTTTTAAGACAATAAAAATCCGCAAAATGATTTCAGAAAAGTTTTTATGAGCCCCCAAAATTGTTTTCTATTTTTCGAACACATTTTTACCTGTAAAATTCTACATTCCACACAGTCCTCTTCAATACACTAGCCGAAAAGTCTACCAACACGCAGGTTGCTGAAAATGTCGATGGGTGGCGCAACTGGGTGCAGCGGGAGAACTGATACAAGGAAGCTGTGGGTTCGCTCCCCAGACCTAGTAAATTTTTTTTGCAAAGTTCTGTTATGTATTTTTCGGAGCCATAATACAGCCCAGAAATTTTTTAAAAATATTTTCAGTGTAATTTCTAGTTCTCCTCATCCCAAAGAAGTGCCTAAAGTGTCAAAAAAAAATTTTTTTTTTCGCTTTTTTGGAAAAAAAAAATGCCATACAATCGGTGGACAAAAATCGAAAAAATTGTGAAAATTTGTTTTTTTTTTTTTGACACTCTAGGCCTAGATCTAGGCACTTTTTTGGGATGATTTTTTTCAGAATTTTCCAAAATGTACCAAAAAGTACTTTCCTAGTTAAACTTACTTCAGAAGAAGAGCAACGCGAAATGTCGGCAGGAAAGTTGATTGGTGGAGGAGCTTTGGTGATTGGCGATGGAACAAAAGTGGTCAAATAATCAGACGGATCAGTCAGACGAACGCCAGAATCCGGGTGAATGTATGTGAACGGAATGAGTGACGGTTCGGTGTGAACGACTTCAGAAGCGCCAATGCTCATGTAGTGGTCATCGTTGGGATCTCTGCTCTGGTAGATTCCATTGACAGCCGGTGCCATTTGATATGAATTCATATAGGGATTGAATGGGTAGTGCGGCTGATTGTTGTTGAATGGATCGAGAAACATTGAAGGCGTGGTGGATGGACCGTTCTTCAATTGATCCGAAGGAGGAAATGCTCTCATAATTGGAGAATTGGGAAGAAGCGATGGATTTGAAAGGTTTTTCATCATATCCTGCAACGCTTTCGAACGTCTGTCATTATTAAAACTTGTCGAATGATCATTAAGAGTTTCTGACTTCTTGGTGAGCTCCTCAGTCTCCGGAGTGTCTGGACTGCCCCTGTCATTTATCCATTGCATAGATTCACCATTTCTCTCTGAGTTGCTCGCTCGTATCTTCCCAGTCAAACGGCCATTCGAATCACCTTCCATTTTCACAATAATCTCCTGAAGCGTCACTTGATGCTCTTTTCGAGACGATCCCATAGAGTCGTACTTTGCGAGTTTACTCGTCGGACAATCGTCAGTCTCCGCCATGTCAAATTCTCTATTCAGCTTCATGATAAAAAATTACTATTATTTTTCATCTCACCTCTTCAGAGAAGCCCATGTTCTGATCTTCTTCTCGGTGTGTCGTCTTTCCATTCGTTTCGCATCTTGCTCGTTTTTTCGCTGATGATAGTTGATCATGTCGACAGCTTGCTTGTGGGGCGAATTTTCTTGTAGAATTTCTGGTACTCTGAAAGACAAAAATTCAAAGAGCTTTGATAAAAACTCAAATTTGTCAAACTTACACGTATGGCTTTGGATCTTTATAAATAAGAGTGTCGTCTTTTCTTCTAATAAATCCAGGTGGCAAAGGAGGCTGTGGAGCATTAGTTACAGTATTCCAAAACACTTCACGAAGCTTCGGAGACTCCAATCCAGCTTCCAATCGTTTTTTCGAATACGGACAGTTTGCGAAAAGTGGCAAATCGAGCATTGTCATTGGCGGTGGAATCTTCCGCAGCGAAATCAGCGCTTTGATAACGGCATCTTGTAATTCGACTATCTCCTGTGGATTCAACTCCTTGCTAATGTAGAACAATGTTCCTTGCTGCTCTTCCTCATCGTTCATCTGCTTTCGTACTCTCACTCTTTTATTTGCAGCTATATCCCTGCGAAGTTGATCAGAAAACTCTGAGAAGACCACTGCGCGTTCTTGATTCGCTCTTCGAACTCGATCAGTGACGGAAAGCGACTTGATTGACGGATCGAAATTCTTCCGGTCTGGCTTGGGAAGGTAGACACGTTGGATCACAAATTCATCGTTATCTGGAAATATATTTTGTATCATTATTATTTAAATATTATTATTATTGTGTTTTAAATCGAGTTGCGACATCAAAACGTGAAACCCCGCCCACTTTTTTTTTTCAAGCAAGCATTACATTTTAGTGCATTTTGAATTTTTGCGTGAAGAAAATTGGGCCAGTTTTCACGTTTTGATGTCGCAACTCGATTGAAAGCACAATAACTCACCATCCTCAGAAAACTCTGCGCGACGATTCTGGACTTTCGGCACCTCTGGAGTCGGCTGATAAACCATTTTCTGGTTCGTTTTGTCACTAGAATCGACCACACAATTGTGAAAGACTTTCCGGATCGATCGAAACGTCTGACATCCTTTACGATTGCAGCGATACGCCGGATAATCACGGGTTTGCCCACGGTAGCGGGTTCTTCTCAAGCACAAATTCATCATTTCATTGCAAAGATGACATTCAATGGCGAATGGAATCTTGTATTTGACACCTCGCACGTCAATCTCGACATCGTTCCCATCTTCGTCCGGCTTGTCTTCAAATATCACCTTGTACTCGACGTCTTCCTCTTCATCATTCGGAAGTCCGTCTTCGTAAATGATATCTTCCGACATCTTCTTGCGCATCGGCTCCCGTTGATTATTCTTGATTATTGTCACATCTGGCGTGTTTTCAGGGATCAGAGTAACTGAAAACATGCAGAAAATTAGAAGAAAACATGTTTAATGTTTACCTTTAACGGGAGCACCATCTTCAGAAGACGTTGGATTTCTAATGGGCAGGTCTTTCACAAGGCTGATGTCAGGGTGACTTTCGTCACAATTCATCATTTAGAAATTGCGCGAATTGGTTGAGAATCAATGAAAAATGAAGCGCGAAACTTCATTTCATGAGCGCCCTTTTTTTTAATTTTGAATTAGCGCCAGCGGGACCATTTTCGTGGCGAGACCGAGTCGATATTTTGCATGCGCCTTCGGCTTACTGTAGGAATTTTTTTTTATTTTGTGATGTCAAAAACTTTTTTATTTATATTGCCGGGTGCTGAAGCAGCCTATTCACACACGTTTCACTTTTTCTCAAAATGTATTTAAACTTTTGTAATGGGGTTATGGGCCTATTCACAAAACCGGAAAAAATTGGAGAATGCTCCGATTGACCTGAAATTTTGGGAAATATTGGAAAAATTTCTCCTGTACACGCTCAAAAAATTTTGGACCAAAATATCGATTTTAAATATTTTCAGAAAAATTCGATATTTTGGTCTAAAATTTTTTGTGCGTTTTTGTCTGCGCATTTTTTGACCACAAATCCTTGCAAAAAAAGTTCATTCTTGAAGAAATTAAATACAATTATACAATTTTCAGCAGAACACCGATGTGAGAGTATTGAAGAAGAAGAAGAGAAATGGTGAGGATAATAAGTTAAGAATTTCGCATTTGTTTCGTTACCAAAGTGACATCCCATTCATATCCTCTCCATTAAAAATTCGAAAGTAAAAAATAACGGCGCTAAAGTTGATAGAGTTGGCGATGAAGATGAGGGCACACGCGGATTTTGCTATCTGAAAACGGAACCCAATTATTAAAAAAAAATGCTCTTGCACGAACCACAACACTTTCGGTAAGAAAAAACAACAACAAGAAGACACAAATTAAAAGAGAGATTGGCTCCAACTGCCGTTGTCTTCGTCACGATGTAGGTAGAAATAGGCGCAGATTGTTCCGAACATCACAGTTGAGCCGGCATTCACCAGAAAACATGCTCCGTTTTTTATCTGAATAAAAAACAACACAAAGTAATCATGCTTACTATTTAGATATCACAAAAAAAAATATCAGCACGACCAACGCCTACTTACTTACCGTTCCAGAATGAGCCAAGACAACCGGGAGAGCAAAAGCGGAAATAACAATTCCAGTCGTAATGAAAAGCGCTAGTTCGATGCACGCATTTGTACCGGTCATATCCTCTTGGAAGCGTCTGGCGATGAGTAGGGGGACCGGTGAGAGCACGTAGAAGAAGATGACAAACATTGGTGACCACGTGCTGCAAAAAAATAGTTTAAATAATTTCGTTTCAGCCACATTTACAGCCATCACACTTACCCATACATCGGCAGAGCACATCCGAGCACCAAGAAAGTGAGCCCAACTACTCCGGCGAACGCGAGAGCGGCGACGGCTAAAATTGGATTTCTACGTGTACAACAGTCGTAGCATTCGATGTGGAGGTGGAAACAGCACATCGACTATTTTTATTTACATTAGAAGAAAAAAAAAGCTGTTAAAATATTTAAATAATCAAGATTGTTTTACCTTTCAATCTCACGTAAAAAATAGAATAAATGAAAGGTCACGGACTTACCACGTACTCCTCCCATCGTTTCTGCTTTTCTGTTGATCGAGTGGGTGGGTTCAGATTATCTAAAAGATACAAATTTTATAGAGAAACAGTCACACATTACACTAAAATAATTAGAAATCAATAAGGAAAAATAATGAGTGGAAGCCGAAGTCGAACCGCGAGAAGTGTGTATTTTGACGTCACAGTGTTTGCACATATTGTCGATCGTACCCGCTTGAACATTTTTTTTTTTCGAAATTCACCTTTTTTTCCCAATATTTTGTCTTTTATTTATCTAAATATTAAAATATAAACTTTGTTTAATTTGCAGCCAAAAATGAATCCAATCACGAACATTAAAAATCAAAACCGGATGAACGAGCGAGAGCTCAATCTGGGCTATTCTGGAGACTTGAAAAAATCTTGGCATCAAACATACAAAGATTCTGCGTGGATTTACATTGGAGGACTATCATACGCGCTCACAGAAGGCGATGTTATTACCGTTTTTTCACAGTGAGTTTTTTGTTTAATAACGAAGGCGGCTTTTACGAATATCGCTCAAAATTTTAAATTAATAAGAAGCTTTTATGGGTCTATTCACGGAGCCAGCAAAATATGCAAAAAATCCAGCCAAAATTCGGAGAATGCTCCGATCCAGGCTTGTGCGGCAACGGTCAGTCGGAAAAGTCGGAAACGGAATTTTGTTTCCGAAAATTTTTTCGGAAAAATTCCTTTCCGACTTTTGTTTCCGAAAAAAAGGTCGGAAATTCGGAAAAGTTCGGAAATCCAAAAATTCACTAGTTTCTTTTGTTGTTTTAATTTAATCAAGCATTTTATCATGAAACTAAAAGAATAGAAACTAAAACGCAAAACTAGTAATACTGTTTTATAAGTTGCCACATAGTTTCCGCCCTTTTTCGAAATTCCAAGTGATTTTACTTTATAAAAAGTGAAAATAACGATTGAAATTTTGGCAAGGAAGCGGAGTCTATTTTCAAACATCATGCAGCTTCCAAGTTGACAAAATTATCAAAAGATTATTATATGTACTCTAGAAATCAATTATTATTGTTCAAAATATGTTTCCCCCAAAGCTGTATGAACTTCGAAATCTAGCTCCCCCCACAATTTTCTTGATACATAATATTCATAAAACAAAACTTGAGACCCCGCTCACTTTGTTGTAGGAAAAATTTAAATCACGCTAGAACTGATTGAAAACACGTTAGCTTTCGAAAATTATCGTTCAGTTCGAGCTATGATTGCCACAGAGCACTAATTACTGCTTTTGAACGTTTGAAGCTTCGAAATACCTGATTTCACGTTTAACTAAACATTTACCATGTTTTCATAAAATGATAACCTACAAAATTGCTTCAATCTTTTGAAACCGTAAGGAAAAACCAGAAAATAAGCAAAGCAAATGCCGAAAAAAAAAAGAAGTGCAAAAACCCTAGTGATAGGTCTAGAAAAAAATTTTCAGCAATCGGCCGGTTTTTAGTCATGTTTGCCTATTTCTGAATTTCCGAGTTTTTTCGGAAATATTTCCGTCGGAAAAGCTTTTCCGAAAAAATTTTCGGAAACGTTTTCGACGGAAATCGTTTCCGAAAAATGTCGGAAATTTCGGAAATCCGGCAATGCCGATTTCCGTTTCCGCACAAGCCTGCTCCGATCAGTCCGAAATTTTGACAAAAAATGTCAAAAATACTCCAGTGCAAAAAAATTCAGACCAAAATCTTTCTTATACTTATTATTGATCTAACTTTTCTTTACAAGCTTATAGTTAGCAAAGAAATTTTTATTCACAATTTTACTTGTATCACTCGATCTCCTCTTCCCTCCCTTCGTAGGCACCCTTATATTGTTCGCTCCACTCTCAGAAACAGTTCAAAATTGTCTCATCAATTCTTCTCCAATAGGATTATTACTTGTTGGAACTCTCTTCCCTCATATCTCTTTCCTAAGCTCATATGCTCTGAAACTTTCAAAAGTGCTCTTAAATGTCTCGATTTGTCTAAATTTCTCACTCTTAACATGCACAATTATTAACTTAATGTAAAAATTGACTTGTATTAGTGGCTTTGCCCTTCAATCAATAAATAAATATAAATCTTTCTTATACATATATAAAAACCCAGATCGGGATGTCTGTGCGCGTCCGCACTTGCATTTTTGCAAGAAAATGCAGTGGACAAAAAACGAACCCGTGACCTTAGGATTTGTATTCAAGCGCACTACCGACTGAGCCACACAGGTAAAGCGCGTCCAACTTATAATAGGTGTAAGCCAAATATAGGCCTGTTCTAGGCTTAAAATAAGTCAATCGCTGGTGGCAGCGGCTACCCTCCTGCAACAGACTTATCGCGCACGCGGTGTGTGCGGCGACCGCGCTAGGCCTATTACAAGACGCCGCGATGCAAACGCGCTCTACGGCTTCACTGCTTTTTTTGGGCGGCCTAAATTTTTTGTCATCATTTCTTTGTTTTCCTTTCCAAGTTTTCATAGCTTTTTGAGTACGTTTTCCTTTTTTTATTTTTTATTTTTTGCAAATTATTTTTTAAATATAATGGATTCGTGGCGGAGTGACAATTTTTTCACGTTTTTATTCGAAAAAATGAAGAAATAACTGAGGAAAAGAAGAGATTTTTCGTTTCTACGTTCCACGTGAAATGTCACTCCGCCACGAATCCATTATAATTACGTTATTGTGTTATTAATAAAGTTGCGACATCAGAACGTGAAACTCTACCCACTACATTTTAGTTAATTTTGAATTTTTGCGTGAAAAAAAGTGGGCGAGGTTTAACGTTTTGCTGTCGCAACTCGCTTGAAAACACAATAATACTGCTGAATCTTCTTTCGTTAGTTATTTGTGGGCCGTATTCATGAAGCCATCCGGAATTCCGAATGGCCTCCTGAATACGGCCCCTGGTATTTTTTTCCGTAAATTCTCGTTTATGCACTGAACATTTCAGATTATAATGGACAGCTCGAACACCACGCGGAGACATCAACGACGTCAGAAACGGCATCTTGTGTAGCTCCTGGCAAGACTCCTGGACACCGTGCAGGACTCCGGAAACGGACGGCAACAACGACGCGTGACGTCATTTTTGTTCATTTTAATGATTTCGCTTTGGTAAGCTTTTTAGAATTAAAAAAAAAATTGGCTAGCTTGTATAATTTTTTGGAAAGTTGCCATCTCGCCAGAGATTCTCCTTTTTATCTGACGGGGTAAAAAAAGTAGAAACTATTATTGTTTCATTTTTAATGCCGCTTGTGAAGTTAATTTTATAAATTTCAAAACACGAGAAAAGTGACGAAAATTTGATACAATGCTCCTATTGCTATAAAAATAGAAAATAGTCTATAAAATTACAACTGAAAATTCCTTTGAAAATCGGACGGCAAAAATTATTTTTTTAAGTTACGTAATTTCGAAAGAGTTTGGAAGTATTTTTGACATCCTTTCCCAAACTTTCAAACCAATCCGAGCATCCAACATCTTTTTTTTTAATATTTTCAACGGATCTAGGACTTTTCGAAAATTCTGTTTCATTGAAAACTGTTAAACTATTGAAATTTACCAGAAAAAAACCCCCACCAGAAAAACGAACTACACGTTGGCCATTTTTTTTTCCAAATTCCTGAAAGCTCTCCCAGCTTATTTTATATTTAATACTTTCTTGTACTTGTGATACTTGTATTTAATATTTTTCTCAATTTTTGTTGTTTTGCAATGCTTTTTTTTATTTGATTTATTTTTACATCCAATTTGCAATAAAGCTCTTGTAATTTTCAACAGTGAAACTTATTCAAATAAACTGGCTCAAATGCCAGCACGGCAGAGCCAATTAGCCCTTGTAATGAACTGTGGCATGCCTATTGTAAGCCCACAACCGACTTTGAAATAGCCGCGAAAGACCTACTATAAGCGCGTAATAGGTTTTTTGACGCCCGCGATAAGCAAATTTTAGGTGAAAATCGGCCGCGATAAGCTTATTCTAGGCCAATTACAGGCGTCGAGCCGCGATCAGCCTGTTACAGGCTTACTTCGCTGCCCTTCGCGTGTACTCGATAGGCCTTGCGCGCAACCTATTATAAGCTGAACGCGCACTACCTGTGCACAGAGGACAGAAATCTTTTCAAAACAGAGTGTGTATAAATGAATGAGGGAGAGTGGAACGTAAAAAATAGAATGTGGCGACGAAGTCGCCAATAGGCTGCGTCAGCAGCCGCGCAGGACTGCGCAGCAGGCTTGTATCAATTTGGAAAATTTGCAGAAATATCGATATTTTGGTCTGAAATTTTCTGGGAATGCCCGGGAGTATTTTTGACATTTTTTTGTCAAAATTTCAGACTGATCGGAGCATTCTCTGAATTTTTTTGCATATTTTGATGGTTCCGTGAATAGGCCCATTACAAAAATGTGAATGAAAACAGAAATTTTGAAAAAAAAATTCTAAAAAATTACAATCCGAAACTCGAAAAATAGCAATTTTCTGACTTTTTGTGCACTTTTTCGTGTAAACATGAACGAATTTATCGAGAAAGATGATCGGAAAAATATTAGTGCTTTTCTTTTTTTACAAATATATTTTTTTAATATTTCAACAAATTTAGATGCTAAATATCTAGGAAAAAAAGAGAAAAATTGGAAAAATTTATCAGATCAAGTGTTCGAAAAATAAAGTTTTCTAAATTTGTTTTTTTTTTTTTGCTTTTGAAAAATTCACTGAAATCAGAATTTTCGGGCGCTTCTCGTGATAGGTTTATTTGCTTGTTTGCTAAAAAAAGGAAAAAAAAACAGAAAAAACGATTGGTCTGATAATTTGGAAAATAATGTCAAAAATTCTCAAAAAAATTTAGACCAAAATATCAAATTAAAAAATTTTCAGAAAAATCGATATTCCAGTTCAAAATTTTCTGAGCATCTCCGGGAATATTTTTGAGATCATTTCCCAAAATTTCTGGCCAATCGGATCATTCTCCGAGATTTCCAACATTTTTTGCTATTTATTTCGCGAATGAAAAAATAACCAACAAAATAAACATTTCAATTTCAGATGGGGAGAAGTGATGAACATCAATATGATACGTGATCGAGATACTGGAAAATCAAAAGGATTTGCTTTTCTCTGTTACAAAGATCAAAGGAGTACAATTCTGGCTGTAGACAATTTTAATGGAATTACAGTGAGTTTTTAACATGTTTTTATTTTCAATTTTTCCAAATAAACTTTATTCCAGTTGCACAAACGAATGATTCGTGTGGACCACGTTGAAGAGTACAAAGTGCCAAAGTATAGAGAAGATGCGGACGAAGAAACGAAACGGTTATGGGAAGAGGGATGTGCTCCAAAGCCAATAATGCGAGAAGCGGAGCCAATGGAAGTTCAAGAAAAGAGAATCAAAAAAGCGCATGAAGTACTTTTGAATGTGGGTGATATTGACGAAGATCTTCTGAAGCACATCAAAAAGGAAAAGAAAGAAAAGAAGAAGGAGAAAAAACGAGAGAAGAAAAGAGAAAAGAAATTGCGAAAACTGGAAAAGAAAGCGGCTCGCGATCCGGATGGAAATTGGAAAGAAAAGGCAAAACTCATCGACAAAGTGGTTAAGGAAGAAGATTTGTACGGAGAGAACAAGCATTTCGATTTTGGAAAGAAGAAAGAGGTGGAAGAAGTCAAGCACAATCCGAGACCAGACTTTGAAAAGGCCGATTGGCGAGACGTCGAAATCTGGAAGGTTATCAGAGAAAGGGAAAAAGCAGAGAAGGCGGCGAAAGGAGAATCTACCGAAGCATGGGGTCCAGAAGATCATTATGTTTCGAAAAGATATCAAGGACGGTGATGTTGATTGCTTATTTTTATGGTTTTTTTTTTGTATTTTTTACTAAAAAGTTATCGCTATTTCAATTTTTACGCGGGTGAATGGTTTCAATTGCAAATAATTACAATCAATCGATTCCTTTTTCACGCCAAAATTTAAATAAGGCTCTAATAAAACAATAAACATTCGTTTTTTTGAAACTCAAAATTCAAAAAAAAAAAAACTCATACAAATATCTGGAAACTGGGAGCCACCGAAAGCGGAAATTTCTTGACGGTATTAAAAAGTTTTTGTCGTTAAGTTTCTTTAAAAATAAAAAAAAATAAACACTTTTTTAAATCGACAAGCCTGGCTTCAACTAAAGCTACTTTTTATTGTGTTTTTCATTTCTTATGGACCTATTCATTTGAATTAAAATGATTTTTTATGCCATATTTATTCAATGCAATACGACATTAATTAATTAATCTGAATTTTCCTGAACCATTAAGTTTGAGTTTTCCTGCCAATTGCTCCTATTTATCCTGGTAAAAAATGCATATATTTTCATCAGCCGAACAGCCGCCAAATAGCAGCCATATAGCCGCCGAACAGCTGCCAAATAGTAGCCAAACAGCCGCCAAATAGCACCCAAATATCGGCCAAATAGCAGCCAAATAGCAGCCAAACAGCCGCCAAATAGCAGCCAAACAGCCGCCAAATAGCAGCCTAACAGCCGCCATTTTCCTAGTTTTCGCGCAGTTTTTAGCCTTTTCGTGTTTTTTACAGCCCCGTTAGAAAACTGGGTTTAAAAAAATAGAGTTTAGTGAATCTCAATTTTTTACGGTCACCCGCTATTTACTTCTCGTAAACCGATATATAATGGATTCGTGGCGGAGTGACAATTTTTCACGTTTTAATTTGAAAAAATGAAGAGATTTTGCCTTTCCCAGTCTCACGTGAAATGTCACTCCGCCACGAATCCATTATACCGTAAAACCTGTATTAGACTTGCATGCAAGTCTGGAGTCTTGCGTCTAGTCGCTGCAGTCTAGTCGCTGCATCGCATCGCGGAGTCTAGTCGCTGCAAGTCTTGAAATCTAATATGAAATTTAGTATTTTTCCGGCAGGAGCTTCAGTATTTACCTCATCAATATCCGACATTTGAAAAAATTCAATTAGGTATTTGAAACACAAAAAAACCGAAAAAAAACATCGCTAATTAAAAAAAATTCGAAAAATTGAAGTGAAAGTACGCAATTTTTGCCCCGCAGTTATTGCGTATGCAGAGGGGCAAAGCTATTAAAGGGGCAAGTCTATTGTTCCAAGGCCTCGCTCGGGTGCAAGTCTATTAGAGGGGCAATTCTAATAAATGGGCAAGTCTAATACAGGTTTTACGGTATATGGAGAATGGAATAAAACATTTTCAACAATTCTGGCACTTTTTGAATAAACGTGACACACACCTTCCGTATTTGTTTCTCCTCGTTAAATAATTCTGACTACAATAAAATATTTATTCCTAATCTCTTCTCATTCGTCTCCAAATTCTTCATTCATCTCGATGTCCAAGAGCACAACCGCGACGGATGCGTTCAACGAGATTCTTCAAAAAGTGGACGAGACGCTGATTCAAGCGGAAGTGCACCTTCGCGGACTGCGCAACAACTCGGATTCAAGCGATTCGATTCGCAGCTCGCCGGAACTCACTGTTGTGCCGTCGCCGTTAGTTCTTCTTCTTCTTCTTTTTTTTTTGGTGTTGCTTTCACTTTTCATGGTTTTCAGAAACGCGACAAACTCGGAGCGTTCTTGCTCTCCGGATTCGATTCCGAGAAAAACGGCATCCAAATCATCGTGCCATAAGACTTCCCCTTTGAGCAGTATCTCGTCTTCTAAAAAATTCGGTCGTGAGGTTCGCGCTAAAACAAAATCGTACGTGGCGTTGGATCAGAAAAAGGCGGTGGTGATGACGTCGTGGAAATCGGACACACAAATCAAACCGACTGATGTGAAAAAAGTGCAGGACCTGATTTCCAATTTGTTCGGAGGACCACCGACCTCTGATTCTTCGGCTTCCTTCTCATCAATCATTCAGCTCTAAATTTGTTGAATAAATTTCACGTGAAAATAAATGAATTAAAAAAAATACATTCGGTTCAATTTTCTTGCCGGCTACCATATGCGCCCACAAAAGTTTTATAATAGACGCA
This sequence comes from Caenorhabditis japonica, assembly GCA_963572235.1. Taxonomy (NCBI): domain Eukaryota; kingdom Metazoa; phylum Nematoda; class Chromadorea; order Rhabditida; family Rhabditidae; genus Caenorhabditis; species Caenorhabditis japonica. The sequence goes on along the minus strand of OY754343.1, from coordinate 14,153,666 downwards.
GACATAAAGATACGACACACCCGTTCGTTATTTTTCGGCTATTTTTCACTTTTTTTTTGTTCTAATGTCTAAAATAGTGTTCCAATAGGAAGGGATAATATTTTTTGGTGCACTTGATCAATCTTTCGTAAATCCTAGCCGTTTTATATCTAAAAAATTGCTTTATTTTACGATAAATGACCTCAAAATTGTTATTTTTACAGATAGCTCAGCAGCAAGATAATGAAATCAGCAACCTAGAAGGACAATCGAAATCATCGGGCCCGGAAATTCAATTTATACCAAAAATCGGTTGAAAACTATTTTTTGTTAATTTAATTATTTAAAAGGTGCTATAAATATGATGGTTGCTTTTCAAAAATCAATAAATTTGGTTTAAATATGTTTCTAGTAGTAACTAAGTTTTCATCGAAAATCAGACGCTTCTTCCGCCCATTCTGTTGAAATTCCGAGAAATACAGTAATCGAATAAAATATTCCCGAAACTTCTATTTTATATGGCTTAATAATGTTTGCGAACAATACGGACCTATTCTAACGGAAATCGACCATCACAACTGTGATTGAAGCGCTTGAGGGGCCGAATTCCGTACCTTCAGATGTCCACCGATCCATGACTGGAAATCTTAAAACCCTATTTTTTCCGTCCATTCTTGACCAAATCGGCCGGTTGAGGTCGCAAAATGACCGCAAGAAAATTTAGAAACTTTCCTCGGCAGCCGATTTTTGATTTGTCTTCTATTTTCTTAGAAAAAAATTAAAAACCATCGAAATTTGCCCATTTTTTCACTTTTTCAACTGAAATTGGTTTTTCAACTACCGAAGCCATTTTTTGACGAATTCGTTTGTTCAAAAGCGAAAAATGATCGCCGTAAAATTCTCTACAAAACTCTGGGAGCCGATTTTCGAAAAAATTTTCGAGACGAAATTTAGGAGCATCTGAATAAGACTTCGTGCTCGAGCAGCCGAAAATGCCACTGTTTGGCAAACAAAACCGCTTGATTTGTCGTTTTTCAATAAATAAACACTTCACTATATTAGTCTTGACATGTCTTTATCAAGTATTTCCAAAAATAATAGTGAATTTTTCGAAAAATCTCGAAATTCGTGAAAAATCTTTGTTTATAGGTAATTCCGTGAAGACAAATTATTATTTCTTCTATGATATCTCAAAAAATCGGCAATTTTCTGTTGTGTCTATTTATATTCCTTTTCCTATTGAATTTCCGGTTTTCAGTGTTTCCGACGCATTCTTAAATTCTGAACATTCCTGCAGGAAAGGCGGTGCAAGCGCGCTCTATCTGCACGCGCGAGAGAGTGCGAGACGCCGAGACCTTCTTTTTAGGGACCAGCGGTGCGCATTTCTCGTGCGGGAGGCTGTGAACATTCTATTAAAACCAGGGCTATCAAAACGGCCCCGCGGCCGGCTCTCGGCCGGCCGGCGGCCGGCTTCGCGTGCGTGAATGACAAAAAAGCCGCGACCGGCCTTAAGGCCGAGTGTGATGAAACATCTCTCTATTTTTCGTGTTCTTTTTTTCAAGAGTTCTCGGAGATCAAAAATTATAAGGCAGATCAGTGCAATTTTTCGATCTTTCACAGTAGCCACGGCCCTCCGGCCGGCCGCGGCTTTTTTGTTGTTGTGAGCGCACGGCCGAGGCCGGCCGTGAGCCGCGGCCAGCCGGATTTTTGACAGCACTGATTAAAACCACCGCATCATTGTGATATAGGCCCCCCAACATAAACGTTGGAAAAGCCCTCCACTTCCTAGAATGTGGGGGTCTTATTAAAATCTTAAAACTTAGTGACATCGCATGTGTGACACCTTAGAAATGGGCGACCGGAATGATCTGGGAGGAAGCATACTTCGATAAAAAGGATCAGCTCTGATTTTTCAAAGGGGGGGGGTCTCGGAACGCCTCCAATAAACGCAACCAATTTCGTGTTGTTCAAACAGTTTTTATGAAGCCCCCACAATGTAGTGTGGGTGTTTATCCAAATCCTTGGGAATCTTCTATTATAGCCCCCACCATGCTCTATCAGACCACCCCCAATAGCTATTGTGCTTCTGGTTTTTCAGAAGGCGGAGGCTTTGGTGGCGGATTTGGTGGAGGAATAGGCGGTTGGTTCCGTGAATAACCCCATTAATGAGATGCGAGACCCCTTATCGTCTCTGTCAGTTCTTCATAGCTTGTTTGAGGATATTCCGTGAGCATTTCATTGATAGTGTTCTTGAATCTGACGGGGTCCCATGATCTTTCGCAACCTGCTCGTTTGGTCTTTGCGAACTTCCTCGACTTTTCCTTCCTTTCCTAGAAGAAAAAAACTCGATTATTGCTGAAGGCAATACAATCTTCTCGAAGACGGGGTAGGTCGCCGGCCTAGAATACCGGGCGCGCTGGCCTATGAAACCTCGTCTTCGTGTACTCCCCGTGGTCTTCAATTTTTTAAAGAATTGGGCAAAAATCAGGGAAATGTTCCATTCTAAAGTAGATGCGCGAAAAGTTGGAACATCCTTTAAAGAAATAAAAGCGTGTTCTGTATTTTTTATTGTTAAAAGGTTAAATGTTAATAAAAATTTATTAAAATACAAAAAAATTCATTGTTCGATTCGATTGAAACAAGAAGTATGAACGGAGAATGCTCTAAAACGCCATACAACAGTATTTACGAGGCTTTGAACACAGTTTGTCTCAATTTAAAGATTACAAAACAATTCGAACTTCAGAGCAATCAAAAGCCAGATGCCGAATTGACTTGCTGCAAGCACGGCATACAATGTCAATACGGAAAAAAACCATTGGTACTTGAAAATCAATATGTAAATTTGTCATCGCCGAGCAATGAGCAACAAGTCGCTGAAAACTTGGCGGCAAAGTTGAAAGCTCTGATCGTTGAGCCACAGCCACGTGACAGCAAAACAAAAGGAAGTGAACGCAGAAAGAAGAAGATCAAATCAGCGGGCGAGGAAACTAACAATCAGGCATACGTGAATCTCGGACCGCCCACTGAAGAGACGACGAAAAGCTCGCTGTTGATGAACAGTGACACCACTACTAGTACGAGTTCAATGAAGTACGGAACAAGTGAATTTGAAAAAAAATTTTTTTTTAATTTCAGAATGGACGACGCTTACGCTGCGTACATTGGAGTTTACTCAGCTTCTGATGCAGAAGCCCAAGTTACACAACGCGGCGATTTTCTTCTTTATCACCAGTTCGATTCGGCTAGTGTCGTTGACAATCTGAGTGCCGGTCTTCCTCTGATGGTCGTCTATTTCACCACCACCAAAAAACATCGTCACTATCCGATACGCAGCTCAAAATGCCACAATGATTTTGTTTTTTCGGTGGACTGTGGTTATCCGAACGTTCGCAAGCACTGTTCGATAAGCCAGCTAGTCAAGTATTACAAGGCGAGTCTTTTTTCTTGTCGATTATATGGGCATTGTGCCACAGGTGCCACATGCATGCATAATACTGCAAGCGTAATTTAAAGTAATGGTTTTATTGCAGACTTTCGGACCCGCAAATACCAATCCAGTGGACACGTATGCTGACGAATTTTCCTGGTGGCTCGAGTGAGAGCTTAAATATTTATGTATTTGCAATAAATTTCTTTGGCCTTCTTTAAACATAATAATTCGCTTATTTTTCGCTTGTAAAACGGACGATATTGGGGCGACCTACCGTAACCCAAATAACGATGAGCAATGGTCACATCCCCTTTTGCAACCGCCGCGCACTTGTGTTTTTATTCATTTTCGTCCAAAATTTCTCAATATTTTCTTAGTTTTTTTTTTTCGTTTATTACAAGTCGATAATGCATTAAATTTTAAGATAATTTTGGTCAATGAGGCATTTTTTCTAAATTACTGAATACCTGATATCGATTTTTTACGCGACCAGAATTATTGTTTTTTTTGTTTAAAATACTTCAAATTAATGAAAAATTAAATAAAACGAATTTTTCCACAGAAAAAACCTGAAAAAAAGAAAACTTTTTCGGATTACTGTAGACACCCGCTCAGCTTTTTTCATTGCTTTCAGTTGAAAAACCCTCAAAAATATTTAATCGATAATTAAAAAAAACACGCATTTTCGATGTCGAAAAAAATTTTCCGTAATCCGAAAAATAGAGATTTACGAAGTGATTTATTTAACGCCCCGAAAATTCGTTATGGACCTATTCATAGGATTCATTTTTTGGCATTTTTTAACATGTTTGACATTTTTTGACATCTATGAATAGGAAAAAAAACAACAAAAACAAAAAAAAAACATTTTTTTTCTCCTATGAATAGGTCCATTATTCAGTTATTTTTTCATTCATTTTTAATGGACCTATTCATTTGAATTAACATGAATTTTTATGTCACATTTATTCAATGCATTACAACATATTAATTAATTAATCTGAATTTTCCTGAACCATTGAGTTTGAGTTTTTCTGCAAATCGCGCCTATCCATCCTGGTCAAAAAATGCATCTATTGTCATCATTTTTGTGTAATCTTGTCCACTGTTTAAAGGCGCATGCATTTATTTGTAAATAGATCAACTTATTTGACCAGGATGACTAGGCGCGATTTGCGGCAAAACTCAAACTCAATGGTTCAGGAAAATTCAGATTAATTAATTAATATGTTGTAATGCATTGAATAAATGTGACATAAAAATTAATTTTAATTCAAATGAATAGGTCCATAAAGTATTTTAATAAAAATCCCCATTATAAATAACTGCTTCATTAATAGCTGCTATTCGTTCACGCTCTGTTCCTCGACCGCTGCCATGTGGTCTCACAGCGATAGAAGAAAAATATCATAGAGAGGCGAAAAGAAAAATACAACCTTATCGAGATATTGTTCGACGTTCACGACTGACAAAACCTCGTGAATGAGCCATAATATCATTTTGTCTACAGTAATTTGTTTTCAAGCGCGGCGAGACCCCATCTCTCGTTTGCAAACGGCGCGAGCGCGAAAATTTCATTTTTTCTTGGTTGTCTTTACTCTAACATGTTTCGCTGCTCATTATGGTTGTTTTTCCCCGTCGAGGTCAGCCGCTCATTTCTGTAAAAGGTAATTTAAAACCACTAATTCTTCCTTCTGATTTTCTTCAAATCATTGAATTTTCAGCGATTCCCATACTAACTGACTAGCAACCATGGACCAACAGCAACTCGAAAGAAACGGCTCGCCTCCGCAGAGCAACGTGATCAACGGTCGTTTCTATGATAGTCCTGCCACCGCGCTGGCTCTCAACGATTCGGCATCTGTCACCTACGGCGGATGTTTCAACAAATTCTCAGCCTATACGCCTGCACGAAGCAACGGATTCTCGTCAGAGTGCCTGTCCGCGCCAAAACACCCTTCAAAGCTTGGGGCGACACCGTTCGGCTTCGGAAACTTCCGTACCTCGACGCCGGCGACTACTCCTCGCCGTCAACCACGCGACAACTTTGACGGCGTTCGTCTTCGTCTCGTCGACTTCAACGACACTTACGGATCGTCCAACACAACCTTCTCGAATAGCTTCAAGTATGAAATATTTTCTGTTTTTTTTTTGCACGTATTCTGTGAAATTTCCAATTGCTTCAATTTTCAGTTCCAGCGGACGCAACTCATCAAAGAGCACTCTTCCGGTATGGGCTGCCGATTCTCAAGGATGCGTCTCCACCACTGTCACTCTCCAGGACGTGCTCGATAATCAGTCACTGTTCGAGTTCGCCGCCGACAAGAACGGCTGCCGTTTCCTGCAAGAACAGTATCCGACGGAAGGCAGTCTGCACGACGAAATTTTCCGTAAGATGGTCGAGGATCGGACTCTCTTCCTCTCGATGTGCCGCAACATGTTTGGCAACTTCTTCATCCAGCGCATCGTCGAGTTTTCACGCACTGAGGAGCAAGAGATCGTCATGGAGCACCTGGTCACCGATATGTTCGCTCTCTGCCTGGACAAAAGTGCGTGCCGGGTAATTCAACTGGCCATTCAGAAGCTCGAAGTTCATCTGGCATCTCGCCTGGCTACACAGCTTCGGGACACGGATCTCGTGCGACTCAGCATCGATCAAAACGGAAACCACGTAATCCAGAAGATCATCAAGACTCTGCCAGTCTCAGCGTGGGACTTTGTCGTCGAGTTCTTCTCGAACGATGATAATCTGATCGCTGTGTGCCAGGACAAGTACGGATGTCGCGTTGTGCAGTCGACGATCGAGAAGCTCTCGGAAAGCGAAACCACCGACTGTGCTCTCCTCCAGCAATTGATGTCAGGAATTACACGCAACTGCACCCAACTCGCCTCCAACGAGTTTGCAAACTACGTCGTTCAGCACGTCGTCAAGTGTGGGGGAGGAATGGAGACGTACCGGGACATCATTATCACAAAGTGTCTTCTGTAAGTTCATTTGCCCATTAGACTCTTTATATTTACAGCAGTGGATTTTCAGCCGAAATCTCCTTTCGATGTCACAGGAGAAGTACGCGTCGCATGTCGTCGAAGTTGCCTTTTCATGCGCTCCGTACAACTTGTTGTGCGAAATGATGGAGGAAATCTATGAGGGATATATTCCGCACCCAGAGACCAACCGCGATGCCCTCGACATTCTCCTCTTCCACCAATACGGCAACTACGTTATTCAGCAGATGATCTACATTTGCTATTCGGCTCTTCGCGGGTAATTTTTTTAAATAAACCGTATTAGAAGCGGGGATAATTACAGAATAGCCACCCATATATTTCAAAATAGGTAACCATTTGACTCGCTATAGTTCTGAAATGATGGGTGGCTATTCTGAAAGATTCCCTAGGAAACCAGTATAGCCACCCATTACCACTGAGTGGGTGGCTTAACTGTAATAATATATTCCAGTAAAAGCACCCATATATTTCAAAATAGCCACCCACAGAAAATCGCAAAAATCCCATTTTTCAGTTATGTGGGTGGCTATACTGGAATTTTCCCTAGAAGCGCCCCTCTAATAGGGACGCAAACGCTGGCTTAAATCGACAGCACTAACCAGCGAAAAAAACGGCACCCCTGCTATTGTGTTTTCAATCGAGTTGCATCATCAAAATATGAAACCCCGCCCACTTTTTTTACGCATCGCGAAATTTAAATTTAAAATTGTATTTATGGGATTATTCATTTCATGCATTTTGCATTTTTTGTCAATTTTTCCTTATTCATTTCATGCAGAAAACTACATTTTCTGTAGCAGAAAACTGCATTTTGCCGAACTGCAAAATGCAGAAAACTGCATTTCGTCGAACTGCAAATTGCAGAAAATTGCATTTCGTCGAACTGCAAATGCACTTTTTGTCATTTTCTGCATGAAATGAATAACACCACCATTTTTCTTGCATTTTCGCGTGCTTTTCGTGACAAAAAGTGCATTTTGCAGTTCGACGAAATGCAGTTTTCTGCTGCAGAAAATGTCGTTTTCTGCATGAAATGAATAAGGAAAATTTGACGAAAAATGCAAAATGCATGAAATGAATAACCCCATTATACTTTGAATTTTTGCGTTAAAAATAACTCTGGCACGTTTCGAAACTTTAGTGCATTTTAAACGCTATTGTGTTTTCAATCGAGTTGCGACATCAAAACGTGAAACCTCGCCCACTTTTTTAAAAATAAATTTTATGGTAAATTTTGAAAAATTCTCCGAATTTGCTCTTAAAAGATTCGACAACTATTTTATCCTTGGTCAAATTGTGTCAACTGGGAAGTTTCGAAACTGACGTTTCAAAACTAGGTCGTTACGAAACTTTGCATTTTCAGTGAGCGTTTCCAAGAGCAACGTGACATCGACTTGTACTCATCATGGCTCGAGCGCATCAAGGAGCGTGTGTTCCGCAATTCGGCGCGTCTCGAACGTTTCTCGTCCGGGAAGAAGATTCTCGAGGCTCTCCAGTCGGCACCAGATTCCATCATTTGAATCGTGGTCGATTCCCTATTTATTGCACACCTAACCCTTATATTTATACCGCACCCAATAAGCCCCACCTACATAATATTGGGTTTATTGCTAACCCATTTTGTCAAATATCTTCGTTCTCATAAATCGTGAATAAACCACTTATTCACGTGCTCCCAGTCTGTTCTGTTTTGCGTGTCAAATATTAAAAATCAAAAAGCTTTATGGTCTAGAACAAGTAATATGCGGAAAGAGTACTAGACACCTTTGACCACTGGCATGTGATGGAAGCGGCTCGGATGGGCGTGCATTTTGTGCCAACACGGCTCACAATAGTATTGGAAGCACTCAAGAGACGGGCAAAAGAATGGCGCGTGTTGACGGTGATATCGGCCCGAACACTCTTCGCAAGACTGATTGTGGAAGAAGTATGGCTTAATCTCGACCTGAAAATGTGATAGTGTGAGTGAGAAGTGAGATCAACTCTAGAATGCACCCACCCTCTTATGAATGTCCTCATGGTCCAAAACAATGTAACGGTCAGTGATCGCTTGCACGTAGGCATCGTAGTTTGAGAAGGCTACTCTTCCAGATCCACGTGGATACTTAAACTTGTTATCAATATCGATTCCAACGCAAACCACATTTCCGTATGTTTGCTCAAAGAAATGAGCCAATTCGACAGCCTTCAACGGTCTCGGAACGCCTCCAATAAACGCAACCAATTTCGTGTTGATCGGTACGTTAAAGTCCATCAAAAACTCTGCGTCAGCAAGAAGCCATGGGCGAATTTGAACGCGAATAGGCTCCAATGAACTTTCCAGAGTGATAAACAGTCCTTCTTCCTCTTCAAAACACTCTGCCACCAAATCGCGAACACTTCGTTCCTTCTCAAAAAGAAGAAAAACATATCCAAGATGTGATTGTCGCTTTTCGCTGGTACTTCCGTCGCTTTTCGTGCCATTACCACTTCCACTGCCACTGTTAAAGCCTCCACCACCGCCTATTCCTCCACCAAATCCGCCACCAAAGCCTCCGCCTTCTGAAAAACCAGAAGCACGAAGGAATCCGCCACGCGTTTCGGCTGGAGCCACGTATCCACTCATAAATGGATTAATCTGTCCGAAAGGAGGAGAAGCCATTGAAAGGTGCGACAACGGGGCGGGTGGTGTGATAATCTCACTGCACAATGAAGGATCCGAATCGGATTTCGATCCGCCATAGTGTTTAGAAGGCCAGTCCACTTGAAGACGACCGTAGCGAGAGAAGAAGCCGAGAATGTCATCTGAAAAAAAGAATCATACATTTGTTTGTTTCTGTTGAGAAATGAATAAGAACAAATCGAACCTTCGGTGACACAAGCGGGAAGTCCTCCGACAAACACTTTCCTACTGTAAACTTCTGGACCAACATTGTGATGATAATAGTATTTGGAGTAGCGACCGAGACGACGATCAGGTTCGCGAAAGTTGGAAACGACTACAGCGTGCTTGCTTCTGACACGTGTCTCCGTGGCGTTGCTGGAGGAGAGAGTTCGGCGCAAGATCTGATTGATATGCGGATTAGGGTACATTTCCAACCTGAAACGAAACAACGTTAAATTTAAGTTTTGCACGTGACATTTTTCATGTTTTTGTCTACCGAAATGTGGATCTTACTACGTGGGGGTGGGGGAAGATACTGGAAGATACTGGAACGTTTGCCTTACCTTTTGCGAGTCTTCTCGTACAGGTCGATGAACTGGTTGTCGAAAGTTTCAGGATTCTTTTCAAACAGACAACGAATAAGAAAATGAACTTCCGGACGTCCGCGGAAAAAGTTTCTATAGTTGGCGTAGAAAACGTCATTGGATTCCAACGACATCGATAACGATGACTTGATCGCCGATTTGTCATCGAAATCCGAGTTGAACGTCTTCGTGCCCATAATGCTTCGATCCTCCGTCACCACATCGTCACTCTTCATTTCATGATCATCCGAATCGACGCGGAATTTCCACGGTTTTCCGGAAAACCCATTCTCCTCTCTTCTCTCCACACCTTCCTTCTCTTCATCCACCTTCTCTCTTTCCTTCATCTGCTCCAGACGTTGTCGTACCAAATGGCTTTGTTTGAAGAAGTACTTTTCCTCCATCTCTTCGTCATCCTCCTCCATCTCGACGACCGGACAACTTCTTTGTTTCGCTTTAGCCGCCAAACACGACTTCTCCTCCTCGAACCGATCCCCATTCCCCCAAAAGTCGTCGTCGTCCTGCATGGATAGAAAGACTCGTCTCGATTTCGACATCTGAAATTATGGGAAAGTTTGTCTTCACGTCTTCAGGACGGCCAGAATCTTACCTTCGAAAGTCGCTTTAGCGCTCGATAGAAAAAGTAATTCAGAAAATAATTTGATTGCACGATGATTTGTCCATGTTGACAGACTTCACGTGCGATTCCCACACACTGACCTCATCGAGTTGGATGTTCCCGTTTCAACACGGTCGAATTATTTATTTGTTTTTGTAAAATACTTTTTCCTTTTGTTCATCTGTTTCTTTGGGTCACCAAAAAGTTCAAAGAATTATGGCTATTTTTGGATAATAGCCATAGGGTTTGAGGCGTTCGGCAAATGCCGTTTTCGATAGCTATTTTCTTAAACTATTCCTAGATTTCAAATTTTGGGCCGGATCTATGAAACTGGAAAACAATAGGAAAACAGTTTTTCATTTTGATAAATTTTGTAAAAATTCCTTTTTCCTGTTTCATGGATCCTAGCTCTGGTCATCGTGTGTCTCTTCAGAAAATTGTTCAGCTAATGTCATTGAAATGAGCTATTAGCCATTGATTTCGGGACGTGTGCCATATGTATTTGGCGTCGTCCGAATGCGATGGCTATTAGTCGTTTTCCATGGCTATTAGCCGTTTTTTGCCATTTCAAATCACGGACATTTTGTGCCTGGAAAAAGTCGGCGACATTCCCCATAATGGCTAATAGCCCTTTTCGGGGGCTAATAGCCTTTTCGACGGCTATTAGAGGTTCTCAATAGCGATTAGCCACATAGCTACCTGTAATACCTGACAATGAGAATGTTTGCTGCCCGTTGCCAAGATTTTCTGAATTTTTCAAGGCAGATCTTTGCTCTCACAATCAGAATGAAATAATATTTTCGTAGTTGAATTGTGCTTTGCACCTTTTCAGGTAATCAGGCGTCTCTCTCGCGTGTTTTCGGCCAAAAATTGACACCTTCACGTAGTCTATCCGTCGACGTTGTGACGCACGAATTTTAGACGAGATTTTGTCATTTTACCGATTTTAAATAATCTGTATTTATTTGTTTATAAAATATTTGGCTGAATAATGTGTAACCTGAAGTTATGGAACTAAATAAAAATGTTTTTCGCACAAAACTTTAACCACTTCGTTTTTTATTAATCTTGTCTCACAGTTGAAATTAATGGAACCGGAATCCATTTTAAATCCATCTTTTATTTCATTTTTTTTCTTTTAATTATGAAAAAAAAACCAAAACCTTCGCATAAAAAGAAACAAATGTATTGTTTTTTCAATCGACTTGCGACATGAGAACGCGTGACTCCGCCCACTTTTTTTCGCGCGACCACGCAAACACAGTTCTTTTTTTTTCGGAGAGAAGCAGAGAAAACATGTATTTTTATCTCTCGTTATCATGCTGCAACTCGATTGAAAACACAATAGAAAAGTGAGAAATTTCCGGAATATTTAAAATCGAAATCCCACTCAAATCCATTTGTTAATCTTTTTTCTCTCTTCTTTTGAAGCTCAATATTTTCATTTAAATACACCTTCTCAGGCTTCAATGCCTCCACCCCCTATTTCCGTTGTGACTCACCTGTCCACCTTTCTAATTCTCTCTGAATCCAAAAAGAAGCCGTTCTCTGGCCTAGCGTTGCCCCCAACGACGCCTTCCGCCTGCTATTCTCCTTCTATCGATTCTCTCGGAGCGAGTCACCTGCTTCTCCTCTATTTTGTTGTGATTCTTTTTCTATTTCTATTTTGCTCTCCTTTTTAAAGCTTCTAGATTACCAGACAGTTAATTTTTTAAATTCTCAACCTTTTAAGTGGCTGCGAAATGTCCGAGTTAAACTCGAGCTTGTGCCAATTGAACTGGCTGATTGCCAAAGGTGGAATAGGAGCGGAGCCAATAAAAGAACCCGTCGAGGAGAATTGTGCTCCAGTGCAAGAGGGACAACTTGTACAATCACAGCCGCTTCAAATAACTATTCCAACTCCAAAACAGGTAAATTAGGGCTACATATTGTGGAAGATTTCTCAAGATGATCGGCAGGTCTCACAGCGACCCACTGAGTGCTCGGAACAACGTTTTTGAAAATTTTTTTGAAAACGAATTTTTGCTTTCAATAATAATACCCGTTTCAGGTACCACACCCGCAAAAGAGTCACGACAAAAAGCGGCGAAAAGTGTTCGACGGACCAGACAAACCACCGTATTCCTACTCACAACTCATCCGGTTTGCCATTGAGGAGACGGAAGAGAAAAAGTGCACTTTGTCAGAAATCTACGCGTACATTGCACACAATTTTCAGTTTTATCGAGAGAACCGGAACACCAGTTGGAAGGTATGTTTGGCTATTTTTTATTTGCATTTGAATCTGTTTGAATTCAGAACTCGATCCGCCATAATTTGTCGCTAAACAAGCAGTTCAGTCGAATCGAGCGGACCGACGGAGATAGACGTGAGATTTATAATAATTGAAAGTAGGCCCCACCCCTGTAGCAGTGTCTGTGAATGGAAACAAGGACACCGCTTTCACAAATTTTAATAGAAATAGAAAAATAAATCAAATTCTCAGTTTTTTTCCAGGTGGCTGGTGGGTTTGCGTGGATCCTCCGGAGAAAAAACCGCGTGTTTTGAAAGGATCTCCCGTCCGTGTGAATCCGATTTACGAGGAGTTTTACAGGAAAAGTTGGTTTAAACAGGGAAATATTTGCGTACATGTATTTCAATTTTTCAGCGAAAAGAGAAGAAGAAGAAGAGGAAGTGGTGCTTCTCGAGCAATCAACAATGTATGGTGAAACGTATATCACAGAGTTAACCGGTGATATAAGAGAATTGACTGTAAGATTTTTGTTTTTTAGTTTTATTAAGTGTGGATTGAGCCACGGTGCGCTAGACCATGCAAAATGCAAACGCGCCCTGTCGCATTTCTCTGCGGTATCATAACTTTATGGCGTTCCAAGTTTAGCTAAACCCGTACAAAAATTATTATTAACTTACTTTCAAAAAAATGAAAAACATGATATTATAGTCGGCGAATACATCATCAACCTCGCTCTATTGCAAAACTCCTGTAAAACGGTGTTGCACTTGTAAGATTAACTCGAATTCTAGTGTTTATACTTCTTTTCAATGGAAAATGACGTATCCACGACGGATTGCAGGTAAATGCTGATTTTTCGCATAAAAACAGGCGCACTAAACTGTTGAAAATTGAAAAGTGCCGTAGAGCGAGGCTGATGATGCATTCGCCGAGTATACTCTAGTCTCACATCAGCAAGGGTCCATCATCCTTTAAAAGAACTGCTTTTTTACGAGTAATATCGTCACGAATTTATTTGGACACAGTTGAATGGGTGCTACCCTAACCCATTTAAAGAGAGAGAGAGAGATAGAGAGAGAGAGAGAGAGAGAGAGAGAGAGAGAGATAGAGAGAGAGAGAGAGAGAGATAGAGAGAGAGAGAGAGAGAGAGAGAGAGAGAGAGAGAGAGAGAGAGAGAGAGAGAGAGAGAGAGAGAGAGAGAGAGAGAGAGAGAGAGAGAGAGAGAGAGAGAGAGAGAGAGAGAGAGAGAGAGAGAGAGAGAGAGAGAGAGAGAGAGAGAGAGAGAGAGAGAGAGAGAGAGAGAGGAGAGAGAGAGAGAGAGAGAGAGAGAGAGAGAGAGAGAGAGAGAGAGAGAGAGAGAGAGAGAGAGAGAGAGAGAGAGAGAGAGAGAGAGAGAGAGAGAGAGAGAGAGAGAGAGAGAGTGATGGATATTAATGTGTAATAAAAAACAAAATAAATGGGATTATTCATTTCATGCATTTTGCATTTTTTGTCAATTTTTCCTTATTCATTTCATGCAGAAAACTACATTTTCTGTAGCAGAAAACTGCATTTTGCCGAACTGCAAAATGCAGAAAACTGCATTTCGTCGAACTGCAAATTGCAGAAAATTGCATTTCGTCGAACTGCAAATGCACTTTTTGTCATTTTCTGCATGAAATGAATAACACCACCATTTTTCTTGCATTTTCGCGTGCTTTTCGTGACAAAAAGTGCATTTTGCAGTTCGACGAAATGCAGTTTTCTGCTGCAGAAAATGTCGTTTTCTGCATGAAATGAATAAGGAAAATTTGACGAAAAATGCAAAATGCATGAAATGAATAACCCCAAAACAAAATGGCCTCTTTTTTTCTCACTCTCTCGTCGAATGGTATACGGTCACACTCATTATAGCTGTGTCAAATTTCGTGATCATATTCCACGTGTAAAAACAGCCAAATTAAACGATGATGGACGCTTGTTGATTGTGAGGCAAAAGTGATAGTTGTCCTTAATTACCCGAATCTGTCCTTTCTGCTATATAACAGTTAGCGAAATTTAAAATTTAATGTCTCAACTTGATCTTTCAGGACCAAGAAATCCGAGATCTGGACCTCTTCGAGTCTTATGATCTGAACTCTTCATTTCGCGACGTCTACAATCAAATTTTCGAAAAAGAGCCAGAGCAAAACAATGAGAAAAAGGCTGCACAGATTGATTGGCTCAAGATTAGTCTTGAAGCGGCTGGAGTTGACTATCAAGACGAGATGGAGATGGCCGAAGTGGACACGATAAAGCTCAGAGGTATTGCAAAACTATTTTTCTTTTTTACTGTAAAAACAGCATGGAGGTTACGTATTTTTGAAAATGAAACAATGACTATCTTCATTTTCTATGTTATTAAAAACCGTAATACCTTTATGGGCCTCTATTTTCCACCTACCCTTTTTGGTGTGCCTTAATTGATTTCAAAAAAGCTTCAATTTGAGGTGTTCTCATTTGATTTTCAAACCGAATTGGTAATTGGTACGACGCTACCTCGAAATAGAACCTTTTTGAAATAGAAATGTGCCGCAATAGAACGTGACGCGAAATAGAACCGCGTGAAATAGAACTGTTCTGAATTAGAACCGCGTGAAATAGAACTGTACTCCATTTTTGAGCGTTTTAGCGCAATTGGGTGAAGACTATTGAATCAATGGCCAAACAGAAAAAGTTCCACTCAGTGGCGTGACCTGTAACAACTGTGGCACTGCGTTGGATTTCAGTTGAGGAGCGTTTTCTATTTATTGACTGGGTTCTATTTCACGCGGTTATATTTCGGTACAGTTCTATTTCACGCAATTCTAATTCGGGACAGTTCTAATTCAGAACATTTCTATTTCACGCGGTTCTATTTCGCGTCACGTTCTATTTCGGCACATTTCTATTTCGAAAAGGTTCTATTTCGAGGTAGCGCCAATTGGTACAGCTTTTAAAGCATATTTCTAAAAGATAAACTTTTCAAAAAAAAGAAGTGACAGTAATATGCACATAACGGTATGTGTGCACGAGCGAAATTTAGTGACGACGCTCATGAATAAAACATATTTTTCTATTCAGAATACGTTCAAAATGGCATCCCACTCGACTATGATAGCAGTGTCTCCACTGCAAGCCGTAAGATTTCGTCTGTATTTATATATGCCTAGCCATTTCTAGGTCCACCATTTCCAGGTCACTCTTCGTCTGATTCCAACGTGTCCAGTGTCCCGCAACTTCCACAAAATGATGTAGAATCGGATGATGAGTTTGATTGGAACAAGTTGCTTTAAATGGAAAACGCGTTCTGTTGTTATTTTTTCTGTGAAAAATTCAATTTCTGTTCTGTTCCTTTTCTCTATAGAAGTGTCATAGTGATCGACTGATACAAACTTCGAATAATGTACAATTTTTCCACTCCATTCGGTTAGCTTTTCCATTTTTCAAAAATCATAAACCGTTTTATTTTTATCGTCATAAAAACAAAGACATATTAGGTACAGTTGATGTGGGGTAGGGGTAGGGGCAAAATACATAGCATCTATACAAGAAGTTTTGTAAAAAAAAAGAAGTAACCGTTGCGCGAGTGGGAGAAAACGAACCGGACGGGAAAAATACAGAAATAAAACAAAAAACTACCGCGAATTTTCCGAATTTCCAAATTCTATAGAGACAGGAGACACATGTGAATGGATAAGCGAGAGGTAAGAGTTTCTAGAAGGTGTCTATTGCGAGCAAAATATTGTCCATTCGCGAAAAAAGCAAGTGCGCTCCACGAAACGTAGTACTACGTGGATTTCATTTTCGTCGCCAAATTATTTCATTTTACGTTGAATTTACACGTGAAATGAAATAATTTGGCGACGAAAATGAAATCCACGTAGTACTACGTTTCGTGGAGCGCACTTGCTTTTCTCGCGAATGAACAATAGTAAAAGAAATTTAAAAAGGATAAAGGTGAGTTTTTTGTTGTTCTTTTCAATCTTGCCATTCAAAATCCACAATTTTTTTCTTCAAATCAGCGGTCAACTTGACACCGTACTCGTTTGAGCATTTTATTTGGTTCACGTGGTTGCGGCAAATTGTCTGAAAGGTTAAAAGTTTAGCTGTGGCATAGATGTCTCTCAGCACAAAAAATGTTTGAACCTTATTACTCTCGTCTCATGTCAGAAAAGTTTCATCATCCGTTCATTATCTCGTCGAACGGGTTACGGTGGCACTCGCACAAAAATTCGTGCCGAAATTCTTCGTGAGAAAGCAGTCATTTTAAAGGACGATGGACCCTTGCTAAGAGGAGAGTAATAATGATGTTTGAAAGGGCTATCACAAAATACACAGAACTCAAGGAACCTTTGGCTATTAGCCGTCAAATTCAAAATGTATGCTATGTATATTCAATGTCTAACAGTCATTTTCCACTACAAAATGCATCTATTATCGTTTCAATTTTCTTATCGGTTACCATATGCTTCCACAGCAAATTTTTAAAGAGACACTGATTGTGAGATGACAAGAAGACACGCCCACTCAGATTTTTGGCGTTCAGTGTAAAAATTTGATTACTGTAACCGGCAAGAAAATTGAAACGATAATAAATATCAGCCTTTATCAGCCATATCCACGCCAAAAACCCCGTGAGAAAACGTGTGTCAGCCGCCACTTCACGCGGTGCAAAGTTTGTTTGAAGCGATCGAAAAAAGAGAGCAGAAAAAGAGAAAGGCGCAAAGTTGAAGTATAAAGTTTCATCGGGGCTGTTTGATTATAATTGACCAAATGGCTGACGCATGATTTTTATAAATTCTGAAAAGAAAAAAAACGTGATTACCTTTTTGCATTCCTCACAATTTGCACACTCGCCTATGCTCTTGCATTCTTCGCAGACTGATTGGCGCCAGCGAATTTTCGATCTACATGAAAAATTAAAAATAAATAAAAACAATTATTGTGTTTTCAATTGACTTGCGACATGAGAACGCAAAACTCCGCCCACTTATTTGTGTGCGACCACACGAACACAGTGATATTTGAAGAGACGCAGACAGAACGGTGAATGCAGACTTGCGTTTTCATGTCGCAAGTCGATTGAAAACACAATATTTATACATCTTTTGTCTATCTTTCATTTGGGGAAACTTGAATTTAGAACTATATCAGAATATAAATAATTGAGTTCTACACCGTACAGTTCTAAAAGCGACCACCCCCGATTATTCCTCACCTCTCCATCTTGAGAACATGCCCATTCATCGCTTCGTGCTCTTTGATTTGTGTCAAATTCATCGACGTAGAGATGACAGATCCGTAGACTTGTGCGGGAAGATAGCGTGAGATTTTTAGCTTGGTGAACACGGAATTTCCCTCGGTGGCAAGACGTTTGATCAACTTTTGAACCACTTCCTTTTTGCAGTGATGCTCGTGCGCAGCGATAAGCATCGTGAGAATTTCATCCGCTCGAAGAACACTGCAAGAAGGATCTTATATTCGGGTTTTGACGTTTTTTATCTTCCGACTCCAAAAAAAAATCAAAGAGACACTCACTCCAAGTGCTGGCGCATAATAAAGTTCTGGCAAGCATCGATGACCGGATCCACCTGGTACTTGTTGGAAAGACGAAGAACAAGTGCGAAATTTGTGGCTAAAACAAAAAAAAAACTCAATTTTTTGCTTCAGAAACAAAAAAACCAACAATTAATCATAGACGTGTCATGAACTGCTCTCAGGAAACAATCGATGTCGTTCGACTTTTCATCGACAATTTCTCGAGACAAATCCATCTTCTCAAAGTCTTTACCGAAGCACATCACGTTGAAGATGGGCGATATTCTGCTCATCGATTCCGCGTCGATAAGGAACGTCTCTTTTTGAACGAGCAATTTGAACGGACGATCAATGCTTGATGAGGAGGCGACGAAGCAGTGTGGCTCATTCTGAAGCACTTCTGCAGCCATTTCTGGGGTAAGTTTTCTGTAAAATTTGAATATTTTCAATCATTTAAAAAATCATAGAAGGCTTTTAAAACAAGTGGGGTAACTGAAAGGGGCAGAGCTCGAAGGTAAACAAACGAAGGGTCCGTCCTTCTTTCAGTCTGACGCTGCAGGTAACTTGATAAGGGGCTCGATGACGCCAATCGGCGAGAGATGGAGAGCGGATTAATGAATGACAGAATGGGTAACGAGAACACTAGTGAGAGAAACGTATTGGGTGACAACACGACACGCTTGACTCGGAAAAAATTACTGGAAATATTCGAATTATCAATCTCCGAATAAACCAAGTTTGGTACAGCGGAGATTGCGGAATATCGACGCCACCCAATTATTCGTCCGCGAAAAAAAATTATAATAGATGCAAACATAAAGATATACACACCCGCTCATATTTTGGCAGTGTGTTCAGTTGAAAAACCCCAGGGGCGGAGTTTCGATTTTTCGTGCGACTGCTTACTGTAGCGGGCAAGAACATTGAATTGATAAATATTGTGTTTTCAATCGACTTGCGACATGAAGACGCGAGACTCCGCCCACTTATTTGTGCCGTTCTGTCTGCGTCTCTTCAAATATCACTGTGTTCGCGTGGTCGCGCACAAATAAGTGGGCGGAGTCTCGCGTTCTCATGTCGCAAGTCGATTGAAAACACAATAATATTTAAACGCGTGCAAAAATAGATACGCAGAGATGCGAAAAATGGCGCGCGAAAATTCATTCTCGCGAAAATTCAAAAAACCCTTTGGTTTGGGCGGCGGAGCCAGAATTTTTCAAAAGTAGCTCTATAAAAAGTGAACTTTCCTTTACAAAATTTCCTGTTTTCAGTGCAAAATTATGAAAACGTCTAGGACTACAAAAAAGGACGCAAGAAAACATGTTATTTTTCGAATAAAAATTCATCGAAAGGTCATTTCTAGACCTGCCAAAACCATCGCACTCTCAATTTGGCTCTCTCAAGCTCTCTCTTTCACCAATTATAAAACTACAATTTTTGTAAAATTGTCTCCGAGACGGGTCTCGTTACGACAGTTTCAATTTTTCGTGGTAAGACCTGCAGCGGCGGCCAAGAGAAGTTCTAAAGAAAACGTTCCGATAATATTGACAATTACCAAACGGGTTGATAAAGAAAGAAAACGCAACTGAAAGGAGGCACAAAAAGGTAGACAAAAAGCGGCGTTTTTTTTTTGCATTGTTTACTTTTCGCGCCAAAAAGTTTGCGCATTTTTTATTATTTTATTTAAACAAACTTATAGTGAAAAAAAAGAGAAAATGGTTTTGGGAACGTCAAAATCATCCAAAAACAGTGAGAGACACAGAGAGAGAAAACACATTTTTTTTCTTCCGTTTTCTCTTCTTCCAGACGATTTTTGACCCTCCAACCTGCAGCCAGAATTTGGTGTATCGAGCATCAAAACAAATCTCATCCTCTTCGCCGGTTAGCTCCGACGAGACAAACAGTAAGAAAGAGCAGAGAGCGTTCGGTGTTTTTTAGTTGACTTGACTTGACTTGACAAGTATTTAGAAACAGAGAGCGCGCGCAAAGAAATGTCGCACATTTGAAATGTATGTAAATTTCTTTGGAGCAAAAAATAAAAATCAAATTTGAGAATTCGAACATTGCGCAAATGTGCACGCAAACATTTTTGAATTGTCATCATAAAATGCATGGCGGCACCGAATAAAAAAGTGACATGAGCTCGTGCCCTTCCGTTCCGGGTATATATTTTTTGTTTTGTGCTCCCCGCGCAGCGCTGCGAGCCATTCAAAAGGACGGCGACTGAAAAGAAGACATATTCTCCGGGAATCGTGACTTGTTTTTTCGCATCGAAGGTCATTCACTGGCTGGCTAATTAAATTAGTTTGCTGCCAGACTAAAATTCTTTTTCGAAAAAAAAAGAGTGGAAAATAAGTGACTGATAGATCAGCGGGAAAAACGAAAGAAAAGAAATGCGATCAAGGAAATAAGAAGAGACTTTACAACAACTTGTGCCGCCAGGCGGATCTCCGAAGAGCCTTGTCATTCGAACTTTGTTTTTATTTGAAAAGAAAAATAAAATAAAACCCGCTTTTTCTTGCGCCAGGTGATAAGCGGCGAGAACCCTATTACCATCAAAAAAAGAAAGATAAGATCCCTATAGAAAAAAAAAACACCGAACAAATAAATAATATCAAAGCAAAAGGGAAAGGAGGTACTTGACCGTTAGGACTCATCGAAAAATAAGGGTATGAAGTCGACAATTCTGAGAAATGAACACCAAAATATTTAATGTTTCTATTTATTCTTACAATTAGTACGGAGCGCTGCAAACCCGCTCGTTTCGCACATTGATGGACGCGGCCACGTTGGCGACGAGAGAGATCAAAAATTGAGAGACCATGGCCGATATTTCGCTCTCTTTTCTTAGAATCTCACTCCAAATGCATGCGAAAATTTTTGTTCGATTGAAGTGAGTTTTCAGCGTTTTATACCGAGTATATTTAATGATCAAACGAGACACCACTGATGTGAGACATGAACCGAGAATCAGTAAACGTGCCCGGACCTAATTTGTTCGATCCTGAAGCCATATGCAAGAAACTGTAAAACAACGTTTTCCGGAAATTGGAAAAAAAAAATTCCTGTTTCTCTGCTCCTCTCGCCATTGTCATTTTCCTACTTTTGTTTTCCGGAAAACTGCTTTCCTATCGTTTTCCAGTTTCTTGAATATGGCCTCTGAATGTGCGTTTTCTTACTCCTGGCTCACTTGACCAACATAAAATTATTTTCAATATAAGGAAGATACGGTAGGTTTGAAAACAATAAGGTTCAGAGCTTGCTCTAGCTCGTAGCATACAAAAATTGAGAAAAATGAACAGCATTTTTCACATTTATTTTTCTCTTCTTTTAATCTAATGCCGACCTGACAGTGAGAACGCAGTTACTAGCCTGAACCAGGAAGAAATAATCAAAACTAAACGAAGGAAACAATTCACAAATATTTACAAAAATTAAATTACCCATCAAAATACGGAAGTTTTTCTTTTATCCATTTTATGGCTGCCTGCAACAACGCAGGCCTGTACTCTTTTTCTCTCATTTTCAAATGCATTTTTTGTTTGTCTATGGAACTTTCGAGCGATTATAATTGATCATAAATTGGGCGATAATAAAAAGGAGAAGAAAATAACCAAGGCTCCGCCCACTACGCAGAACGAGCGAACTTTTCTGGATTGAATAAAAATGCATCAGAGTATATGTGAACATTCGGAATCTTTCTTACTGATAAGGTTGTTGTTGTTGTGTAGAGAAACTGGGGAAGTAAAATCAAAAACACCCATATGTATGTATGACTTACTTTTTTTTCACAGATTTTTTCAATTTCGGAAGCGGAGCTTTGAATGTCGCGGTGACTGGTGGAAGGGTGCAAATGTAGGAAAGTTGTGGAAGAGTCGTTTTCACGCGAAATTGAGATTGAGAGCGGATAAAGCAGCAGGAGGTGTGCACGTCCTCTTGAACGTCTTCTGAAGTCACTTCATGAAAAATTTTAGTTGGAGGAATAGTTTCTGGGATAGCTTTGAGAACTTCCTCTAGAATATTTTCAACTTCTTTTTCTAGAGCCACGTCATCTGACTCAATCTTTTTCAAAATTCCAGATAGAACATCTTCAATAATCTTTTGATTTTCGTCGACTTCAGCTTCTGACTTTTCGAGATCTTGATCATATTCTTCCTCGTTATCCTGCTCGTTTTCTTGCTCATCTTCATCTAAAAACTCTTTCTGACTTGCACTGAATTGCTCATCTTGATCGAGAATCTCAATTGGAATCAAGCGGAAGAAATTGGCAATAGCCAATGGCAGATTAGGATGATGGGAGAGATGATGTGGAGCAGGTGCAAGTACCATTTCCACAGTAGCAGTTGATGCAAGTAGAGGAAAATAGCTCGTTAGGTTGAAAGTTTTGTGTGCTCCTCCACCACCTACCTAACTGCTCGAAGGGGAGTTGGCAAACATAGAGAAAGGGTGTGCGTAGGTGAGATACTCAGATGCATTGACTCGTTCGGATAGTGATGGCTCGGGATGGAAGAAAATGGAAGATGAAGAGCCGAAATGTCTGCTCGGACGAAATTGGACATTCAATGACTTCTTCTTCTTTCTTATCAGCCTAGTATTACGCCAAGTGTGTCCAGCATTTATTTACACGTTCTTCCTTCACTGTCACTTTCTACACTAAGTAAGCGCGAAATTTCGGTATTTATTCCGCTCATTTTTATTGTCTTCAAATCGTTTTGCTTGAAAAATTGAACAATGAGGAAAGCACTCGGCTTTAAACACCCTTATTCCAAACATTAAAAAGTTGTAGTTGAACACCTGCCCCCGCGTAGCGTAAAATTAGAAAAGTGGCAGCGGCGGCGGCAAGCTCTCGAAAATTTTGTACTCCGAAAGAGACATTTTACTATTTAGCTAATGCACTTTTTTGAGAGATGAAACAGTTTCAAATAAGAAAAACGGCTCCGGGACATTTCGCAGCCAGACGTTTCGCAGCAGGACGTTTCTCAGCCGAGCCGTTTCGCAGCCGACCTCCTTATATACACACTCTCTCGTTACTCTGACCATGCTTGTTTATCAATAAAATGTTTACCAATAGTGTAGTCGACCGCTGAAAGAGAAGTGAGATTCGTGTAACACGGGGTGTTGAGAGGTACATGAAAATTAAAATTTAAATTTCGCGGGAAAGTTGTCACGTCACTCGCGAAAAAAGCGCGCGAAATGGCATGTTCAAAATTTCGTTACTGCGGCGCCACAGAAATGTTTTTATACTTTTTTCTTGTGGGTTCATATATTTTGCATGCTTCTTAATATTTAAGCAATATTTCCCTATTTATTTTATGCAGAAAACGTATTCTACCAGCGCCTCGTTTTTGAAAATCTAAACTGTTTCGACTCTGTAACAACCGCGTTTCCTCAAATCTGTGTGAGCAATAGAGCGCATTTTCACTATGTACCCTTCAACACTCCGTGGTGTAATCATGTTTACCGGCTGCGAAATGTCTCGGCTGCAAAACGTCCGGCTGCGAAATGTCCTGGAGCCAGAAAAACTAACTAACAATTTGAAAAGGAAGCATTATTGAATTTGATTTATCCAGCTGAATAAGCTTAAAATGGTTCTGGATATTTTAGACCAGCGGCCACCCTTCGTGTACTGTACTTTATAAAAACTAGAAAATTGAGTTTTCGTGCAATTTTAATGGAATATCCGTGAATCCCCGACCCAACACTACTCTGAAAATTTCGGGCAGCTAAATGGCCAGGAGGCCGCTAATTTCCGATCAAAATGAAATGATCGAATGGGCATCTGATGGACAGCTAGTGGGCAATTGGCCCCGAACATTTCCTGAGTACATTTTGAAGAAATTTCGTTATCCCCAAAGTTATTTGACACCCAACCCCAAAGTGAAAAACGAAAAAATAGGACCGCTAGGTATACCTAAGTGCGTTCTAAAAATAGATAAATAGAGTGTATTCTTCAAAAACAAAAGACCAAAAAAAGTAAATTAAAAATACGTCTTCATGCAAGAGTCACATGACAAATGACTCCAATCCGTTCACTGTTTTACATCAAATAAATTGAGAGTGCGGCAAAAAAAAGAAAAAAATAATAAAAGAACAGAAACGAAACCGGTTAGAACAAAAAGGTGAGAAAACTTTGATACAAAGAAAAAAAAAGGTTTAAAAAAAGAAGAGAATGGGAGAAAAATACAATACATACATGTGTAGACAGATTAGGAAGACCAAAGTTTTTGAGTTTGGACTGTTTTGATAGATTAGGTTGAACTCTAGGTTTCGGTACGCTGGCACCGAGGGTAAACATGAAAATACCCTAAACATGCAAAAAAAAACCTAAAAAGTTACCTAATGTGCCAAATTATGAGAATTAATATTTTTTGAAAAGAAAATTTTAAACAAAGAGAAGAGACGCAGCATTGTCACGCGACGCAACCGCCGCGCGTGGCGTCGGCGGCAAAAAAAACTTTTGAAAAAAGGCAGCCGCCAGCACCCCGTGCCCGATGTTCCGCAAGTCTCGCAGCATTTTGGGATCACATACAAATTATTTAACAAATAAAAACCAAAACAAAAAATAAAGATAATTCTCACTTTTCTTTTCATTTTTGACTCTTTTCGGTAAAGAGAATGGGAACAATAACGCGAAAATGTTTTACTGATATCAAAAAAAGGTGATAAAGGTTGGTGATAGTCGACTGATAGGAACAAAAAATGCAGTAATATTCAAGAAACGCAAACAAGATGAATTGACGATTGGGACCAAACTAGCATCAAAATTTTATGCAATAGAACATGCAAAAAAAAAAGAAACGGAGGGAGTGAGTGGGCTTCTATTTTTGGAAATGATTTTCTCTCTGCACTCGTCTTCTATTGTGTTTCTGAGCAAGAAATAAGGATAATGATGTTACGGACGAGGGGTGTAAAATCAGTTTAGGTTGTTAAGGTTCTGAGACAACACTTCTGAACTAGAGTATGTTTTTTTTTTATATTTACATACTCTGAAAATTTAAGGTGTGAAACTAGTAACCGAGGAATTTATATTATATGCTTTCGAGCTGAATTCAGTAACGACACTCGGATGGTTCGCAGATCGCACCGCATGCTAGAAGCAACGTAAAGACAAACGCGCCCCATGGCGTTCTCTGCGTCCCAACAGTAGCTAAACCTGCGGAATATTGGAACGATTTTCGCTCGTTAAAACATGATAAGAAAAATCTGTAAAGTTTCATTCCGAAAACCTCAAAGAATTCGAAAAATTTTGCAAAGGAAAAGCAGAAGCAAAAGCAAAATCGAAATCGACATTGAAATCAAAAACAAAACAATTTGGCAATGAGAAGAGTCAAGTGCATGACGCATTTGTTTCTCTCATCTTTTCAAAACAGCTGTCGTATCGCTTTCTTTCGCATAATAGCAAAAACGATGCCACGCCTCTGACAAGGTGTCAATGACATCTCCATCTATTAAACGTCCTCTTTCTGGTTGCCAGCCAAAAATGGATTGTTTTGACGCCGGTCAGCCAAGGCCACTCATCCATCAAAAGGCGTGTGGAGAGCAGTATCAGTTCGCAGAATCTTTAGAAAAAAAACAGACGCACGGAAAGAGGAAAGAAAACAAGTGAAAAGGAGATGAAAGTGAAGACGATTGCACCCAAAACGTGTGATGTTCACGTGCCAGCAGGGGTCAAATGAGGTGTAAAGTGAAGGAATGTAATGGAACCGAATTGATGTTGGAATGCATCAAAAAATGCTCAAATATGGACTCACGGAACGCAATGTCCGACAATTCTCGTAAGTTTGTTTTTAGTAACCTTATATTTAGAATAGAGCCGCTGAGAAGTCTGCTTAGCAGAGCTGCGGTTCGTGTTTTGTATGACGAACGGGAGCCGCGAACATTCGGAAATCTTAAAATTTTACTTTCTTCTCAGGTGTGACATAGAAAATGTAAATTAGTAAAATTCACCACAATTGAACACAACTGAAATTAGTGTCACAGTTATCTATTAAAAATATTT
The DNA here is from genome assembly GCA_963572235.1 of Caenorhabditis japonica. NCBI lineage: Eukaryota > Metazoa > Nematoda > Chromadorea > Rhabditida > Rhabditidae > Caenorhabditis > Caenorhabditis japonica. Next base: position 14,127,628 of record OY754343.1, on the reverse strand, counting down.
CACCGAGATATTATCGTTTCCTGATAGTCCTAATGGACCTATTCAATCTGCCATAGAAAAACTGGGGGAAAACTGGGAAAATGCTCCGATTGGTCTGGCATTTTGGAAGCAAGAATACTCCCGGACATGATCTAGGAAATTTGGGTAGATTTAAAAATTTTTCTGAACATTTTTCGGTTCAAAATTTTCTGATTCTGTCCAGAAGTATTCTTGGCAGTTTCTGCCAAAGTTTCACATCAATTCAAGCATTTTCCGGGTTTCCCACAGTTTATTTGCCATTTTCACCATTTTTCTATAGCGCATTGAACAGATCCATATGACTCGCCCACCATGCACTGCGGACTAACCAGCTTTTTGTCTTACGTGCTTTATGGACCTATTCATTTGAATTAAAATGAATTTTTATGTCACATTTATTCAATGCAATACGACATATTAATGAATTAACCTGAATTTTCTTGAACCATTGAGTTTGAGCCTTTCTGCAAATCGCGCCTAGACATCCTGGTCAAATAAGTGAACTTATTAACAAATAAATGCATGCGCCATTAAACAGTGAACAAGTTTACACAAAAATGATGACAAAAGTTGCATTTTTTGACCGGCGTGATTTTCAGAAAAACTCAAACTCAATGGTTCAGGAAAATTCAGATTAATTAATTAATATGTTGTAATGCATTGAATAAATGTGTGCCGACGCTGTAGGGCTGGTGACCCAGCGTCGGACATGGAACAGGAATGGTGAAACTGGAGACTATTTATTAAAACAACAACAACTAACGAGAAAGTTCCGTAGCCGTTGCGGCTTCGACGAGTGCGCTGTCGTGGGGAACTTCAGATGTCATCGTGAGTCGGGTTGCGCGGAAGACGGTGTTGATTCCGTGGGTCGAATGTCTGAGAGAGCCCGTGTGAATGGGCGAAGTTTCTCCTTTTATAGTGCCGAGCCACGTGGAAGATGTTATCGCATTGTTGGTGGTCACGTGAGTGGGATGATGATTGTTCGACAGTTGGAGATCACTTGAACGACTCGATGCGTTCATTTATTACTAAGCTTCGGGAGGTCACGTCAGCTTCTTTCTTCCACTTCTTCCCGTATATAGATGTGTCGGACACGTGTTCGTTGTGTTGGTTGTTCATAGTTGTGAAGATAGAAACTCTTCTTCCACAACACTGGGGGGAGGCAAGAAGAGAACCGTATTGGCGGGTTTTTTTTTTGAGGTTGTTCATTGTGAACTAAATTTATTCGGAGCTTGTTGTGAGCTCTATCGGTATAAGTTGGTTTACTGCGCGTTCAATGAGTGTGTTGTTGCATCGGACGATGCCCGATCTAATTGTTCCATCTTTGGATGGGAGAAGTTGCATGATGCGTCCAAGTGGCCACTTGTAGCGTGGGACTTTGGGTCTTTCCACAAGGACGATGTGATTCGGTTGTGGTGCAGTGGTGGCGTGTGCTTTAAATTTGTACTTTGGTGCAAGTTTTCCAGTGTAGAGTTCATTGTAGAACTCGTCCCAAAGTTGTAGGCGAATGGTTTCGAGATGTTTCATGTATTCTCGTGTTTGTTTTTCGGTAGGTGATGGTTTGCCTGATGATTGGTTCCCTGTGTGATTGGGAATGGATATGTGTGCCTGTGGGAGCAAAAAATCAATTGGGCGAAGAGCCTCAGTGTCCGATTTGGTGATCGGATTTGCCGTTATTGGTCGGCTGTTTATGTATAATGCCTTCGCATTCTATGAGTAGTGTTTCGATTTCATTTCAATGTGGGTTTTGAGCCAGAGGAACTTTGTGACGTTCCTATGATGTGACTGGACTCGTACTTGATGAAACGCCTTTTCGATGTCTGCGATCATTAGATAGGGTGTTGTCCGCGCTCGGAGTAGGATTCCTAGAATAGATTTTAGGATCGATGGTCCGGCGTGAATGCAGTCATTGAGAGACATTTCATGCTTCATATGTGATGACGCGTCAAGTACGATCCTTAATTTTGTGGTTTGAGAATCGGGTTTGATTATCACTTTGTGTGGGATATAGTAATGCGGACCGATCTGTTTTTCACTATCCGGTACCGGTTCGATGATACCGGCCGACAGTTGTTGTTGGATAATGTCGTTGTATGACGTCCTGTCTGTTGGACGTTCTAGTTGCTTATTGACTAACGATACTAGTCTTGAGACGGCTACTAAATAGTTGTCATTTAGGTTCGCCTCTTTGCCGTTAAATGGAAACTGGACGTATATGTAGTTATCTGGATCAAGAACTGCGGATTGCTTGAACTTTGTCACCAATTCTTCGTTCAGGAGTTGTTTTCCTTTTACTATTGTTGGTGGTTCAATTCCCAGTACTTCCAGACGCCATGATTGCTCTAATAGCTTGTCTAGAAGAGAATCGGTGATGCTGGCGGCCGTCGCGTCTGATTCGGTCAGCGGGTGATCTGAGTCAATGTGGTTGACGTAAGAAGACTCGACTGAGTCTGAGATTTGCGTTGCGGGTAGCGCTGCGTACCGTAACGCGTCTGGGACTGGACTTGGATGGGTGATGTATCCCAAAGATGTTTCCTCGACTATTCTCCCACTTGGGAGGATATGTCTAGTGCTAGTGGCCAGGATGTTGGCCAAAATGTTGTTCCCAATTATCATGTCAATTGGCTTGCCGTCAAATCTTTTCAGACCCATTAGAGCCTTTGGATCTATGTTGTTTGGTCGAAGGAAGGATGTGTCTTCCGTTGTGAATATTGGTGCTTTGATCGTTGTTGGGAGGTGATCAAATTCTGGAATGATTGTATTCCAGACCTTTCCTGAATTATCAAGAATGTCCAGGCGGTGGAAGTTGATTCTTTGAGGGCCGGTAGATGAGAGGAACCCTTTGAAATTTACCAGTTTGTTTTGGTGTATTGGGCAGCGCAACCGTTGGACGGCCAATTTTGACATGATCGATGTGGTTGCACCACTGTCAATTAATGCATTGACAAGTGCTCCTGAAGGTGTTCGGAGCTGTAGGAACGGAAGTTTGTAATCCGGATCCAATACGAGCGATAGGTTTATGGTGATGGTATCAACATTGGTGTTTGTTGGTACTTTTGGTTGTGTTGGTCCGGCCATTGTGGCTTCCCGTTCTTGTGTGGTCGAGAGATTGGACGAGGGCACTTGATGGAGTGCTGAGGGTTGTTGCCCCTCTGTGACTAGATGTGTCAGGTGGGAAGTGGATGGGTATCTGAGATGGTGACTGTGGTTGTTTCTGGAATGGGAGTTGAGATTGTTACATTTCAACTCCGCTGTTCCGAAATAACTGATGTACACCTTCAGCAGAATTTGTGTTTAAGAAGTTAACAATTGCGTCAAGCTTCTCCCTTTCCGGGCAAATCAATGAATGATGTTTTCGCTTGCATGTGTAGCAAGCGAACTTTGATTTACACCTCTCCACTTTGTGGTTTTTGCGCAAGCAGTTTTGACAGCATCCGAGTTTTTCGATTGCGGCTCGCTTCTGTGCGATCGATAGCGGACAATCACTGGTGGCGTGGTTTGTCGAGCAGAATGCGCACGGAGTTGCTCGCCACACTGGCCGTGGTGATGGCGTGTAGTTTTGTCTGATGGAAGTTCTGTTGAGGTGTACACCAGAGGTCTTCGCCGCGGTCGTGTTTGTGTTCACTTCTGTAACGTAGACTTCATTTGTCTGGGTGCGCTCTTTCTTCCTTTGTTCGGCTAAGTGTACCATGCGCTGTTGTGTTATCAGCTTTTGAACCAGGTTGGCCGTATCCATGAAGGTCATCGAGTGGGCATCTGTTGCCTTGACCACTGATGTCAGGATGAATGTCGGCAATTTCTCGACGAATGTGTCGATTATGAACTGATTGTTTACGTCGACACCGGTTTTCTGTAGTGAGTTGGTCAGGCAAATGTGTTTCATAACGTCTTTGTCCATCTGATCGTGGTCTGTTTGGTGAAAGGATAACTTGCGGTATCCTTCCATCAACTGCTGTCGTCTGTCGTTCTGCCGATTGTACACTCTTTCTAAATTGTTTCTGAGATTCTGATATGACCAGTCATTGAGTTCATCGGACGTAATAAGGTCTTTGGCATCACCTTCGAGAAGGCTTATCAGAATATTCTGCTTCATCACCGTGTCAATGTTTGGATTGGCATGGACGAGCGAATCGAACCGCGTGATGAACAATGAATAGTTCTCGGTGGAACCATCAAATGGTTTTACGGTCTGGATGATGGATCCGAGATCGAATGGGTACCGGACCTGGTGACTGTGTGATGATAGGCCGGTTGGGCTTGGGCTCATAGGACTCATAATCACTGGTTGAGGTGATTCGAGCTTTGGAGTGAACTCGTTGTGAGATACTTCTGCCAATTTGTGACTGTCATGTGAGCTTTGAGGAATGTGAAATCCCTTGGGCTGCGATGTAATCGAGCTGATGTGCTCGGGTTCGTTCATAACTGCTAGACTTTGTAGGGAACGATCCTGCTTATTTTGCTCTAGCTGATCTTGCATTGTCTCCATGTTTGCCTGGAGTGCTTTGTAACTTGAGACCAGGATTTGTTGAGCTTGAGCCATGTGTTGCTGTTTTTGAGCTAATTGTTGCTGTACCTGCGCAAACTGTTGTTGTGTCTGCGCTACTTGCTCTAACTTTGATGCGATTGGGGCTAGCACTAGGCGTATTATTTGTTCCATGTTTACCTCTTCGGAACCCAGTTGTGGGCTCTGATTAATGTGTGGAACGTCCTGCTTTGTCGGAGGAGCGATTGGTGGTGTGGGTGTATCACTGATGCTTGCCTCATTGGTCCTGGTAGTGCCATTATGGCTTACAGGTTTCTGGCTGGATTCGGAACTGTTGGCCGATGGTGCGTCTTTGAGAGCCATCTTAACTCCTAGGTTGATGATAGGAGTTGCGTCCTCTTTGTGTTGAGGATTGTGAGACATGCTATTTTGGGTTATGATGTGTTCAGCTTTTTCGAGGAGGTTCTCCATGCTGATTATTAACCCTGGGTATTGTTGTGCCTCAATGTGTTGAGTCAGTGCTAGGAAGTTCTTGTTGCCGACTTCAAGTGACGGTGATAAGGCCGGGTTTTCCGTGAGTAGTTTTAGCGCTTCGCTATCCGACGCGGAGAGTTGGCTCACAAACGCGGACATTTTTCGATAGCAGCTTTGAACTACGCTTAGGAAGTTCGGAGCTTCCGGTTTTGCCAAGATGGTGGCAACCTCTTTGATGAGGTTTTTGGCCTTTGTGGCCCGCTTTGTGAAGCGTGTTTTTGCTGGACCGAGATTGGTCCATTTTCCGTATTTTGACTCGGAGCCAGATGAGTTGGCCGAGCGGAGGAGCGATGGTGTCTGCGTTCCTTTGAGAGTGGCGTCGTTCGCCGTTTGGTGCTCCGAGATCTCGGCGGACAAATCGTATTCTCTTGGAGATCAGCTGAAATGATCTTTGGTTATAAGAGTAGCGGAATGCCATTTGTAAAAGGTTATTTGCCTATGAAATAAGAGTTCATAGGTGTTAAGAGAAGTCGCTTTGTTCTCTGTGTTTATGTATTATTTTTAACCAAACAGTATCGGTTAAGTTCCGACTCGACTGTTTTATCGTCTCTTAAAGTACGGGTGGAGACGGGCAGGAATCTCCGGAAAGCTCTGCAGTCTTCCTTGACACAAGGAGACCGACATTTTCTTGATTGCCTTCCGCGGTGGCTGAGTGCAAGCTGAATGCTGACGACCGTATTAGGGGTGACGCCATTATCTCCCATGTGGGGGATATGCTTGTTTGTTTGATGAAAATGCCGAATTGCTGGTCACTCTCGTAACATACCACAATTGCCGTGGGCGCCTTGGCAACTGATAATGTCATGATAGTGCATCACAACTTCCCACCTGTTGCAGTGGACTGCAACAATTTACATGATAGAAAAGCTCTGGTTTTCAGAGCTGAAGCAGCTTGTTTTGTGCAAAGGAGTTTTTGCGCTGCTAATGAATGGGAAGCTTGTGGCTTTCCCTATGTTGGACAAGATTGTGTATCTTGCATTGGTGGTTCAGATAAGTGTGTTTTCAGCTGTGGTGGGTGTTTTGTGCACCACTGGTTGTGCTGAATTTAAAGCTTGTGTGCTTTGAATGACCATTGCTCTGTGCCACATCTTCCTCGGGGAGTGTCCCCTCGGAAGACCCGGAGCAAGGTGGCTCATGAACCCTACTGCTAATAGATAGTCCAGTAGCCCCGATCCTGTCACCAGTGGGTTGTGACCACGGTCGATGCACCATGTGCCGACGCTGTAGGGCTGGTGACCCAGCGTCGGACATGGAACAGGAATGGTGAAACTGGAGACTATTTATTAAAACAACAACAACTAACGAGAAAGTTCCGTAGCCGTTGCGGCTTCGACGAGTGCGCTGTCGTGGGGAACTTCAGATGTCATCGTGAGTCGGGTTGCGCGGAAGACGGTGTTGATTCCGTGGGTCGAATGTCTGAGAGAGCCCGTGTGAATGGGCGAAGTTTCTCCTTTTATAGTGCCGAGCCACGTGGAAGATGTTATCGCATTGTTGGTGGTCACGTGAGTGGGATGATGATTGTTCGACAGTTGGAGATCACTTGAACGACTCGATGCGTTCATTTCTTACTAAGCTTCGGGAGGTCACGTCAGCTTCTTTCTTCCACTTCTTCCCGTATATAGATGTGTCGGACACGTGTTCGTTGTGTTGGTTGTTCATAGTTGTGAAGATAGAAACTCTTCTTCCACAACAAGTTTACACAAAAATGATGACAAAAGTTGCATTTTTTGACCGGCGTGATTTTCAGAAAAACTCAAACTCAATGGTTCAGGAAAATTCAGATTAATTAATTAATATGTTGTAATGCATTGAATAAATGTGACATAAAAATTCATTTTAATTCAAATGAATATTATCGGGTCGCCACGTCGGTCAAACGCGCTCCGCCGAACTCAATACTACGTGGATTTCATTTTGGTTTCCGAATTATTTAATTTCACGTTGAATTTACACATGAAATGAAAACATTTGGAAACCAAAATAAAATCCACGTTGTATTGAGTTCAGCGGAGCGCGTTTGACCATTTTGGCGGGCCAACAATAAGTCCATTAATTTTCCACGTGTTTCGAGTTTTCTAGAAATTTATTCGTAGAATGGTTAACATTCTCTGGACCACAGGGGTACTCGTTTTTGGAATTGCGCGGAATAGAACTCAATTTTCCAGAGCCTGTTATTTTTCCTGTCTTTCTAATCATCTTAAATTTTTGAAACAGTTGAAAATATTCAAGGCTGTCACACGGCCGGCCGGGCCGCGGCCTCGGTCCTTGCGTTAAAAACCTACTGTGGGTTTCCAAAGTGAATAATTCATAGAGAAATAATAAAAAAGGATGAAAAATCAAAAATTATACCAAAATAACGATAATCTTCATGAAATTTGTGAAAATTATAAAAAAGTTGAACATTAAAAAAAAAATGGTTGTTTTTTCGATTGGGATAATTTAAGATTATTTGAGATAGGTATAATTCTATCACAAGGGGAATTTTCATACTTTTGTGAGTATTTTTTGTTTTGTTAACTTTATTCTAACTTTTTATGATTAGCAATAAAAATGATTTACATTATTCAAAAACTTCTGGTTTAAATCTTGCTTGTTGAAATCCGGTTAAAAAAATCTGAAATCCGTCGGAAATCGGAAAGAGAATTTGAAAATCCATCGGAACTCGGAAGAGAAAGTTTCATTACCGAAAAAGCCTGCTTGGCTCGGCACCCCAGCCTTCCAAAATTGTTTCTACCTGGCGCATTTTTAAAACCCTAAGGTTCGGTCATTTTCTGACAAAAAGGTTTTTGGATTAAAATGATGGTGTCATCCTGAATAATCAGATAATGATTCGAATTTCTCAAAAAAAGTAAATTTTCGAGTGAAAAAATAATTTCATTATCCGACGAACTTGGTGGCGCATTGGAAGACAGGGGAGGCGTGCTCGGGACTACATTTCGGAATATTTTTTTATGGAAAGCTACTTTTCGCCGGCTTGCACAAGTTTAGCTGAATCTAGCAAAAAAAAACTATGGAAACGCAGAGAAAGGCTGCAGGACGAACCTGCATTTTCCTAGGATCCAGCAAGCCGTGCCGACACGGTGATTGCGTACTTTTGAAAACGAAAACAGTTGCAAAATGGAAAAAAAAAACTGTAAAACTATTGATTCGATTTTATATATTGTATTATAGTTTCCATCTTCTTGCCGGCTACAAAAAAAGCTCAAACGGCAAACCCAAAGCACAACCCCCACAGCCTTTTCAACTGATAGTGAGTGGTTTTTGCATTTCTCAAAAGTTCTGCGGTGTTGGAAAGAATTTTCACTTAAAGGCAAATTGAATCAATAATAAATATGACGACGACCAAAAACAACACATACTAAAAGATGGGTTGACAGGATTTCGATTCTCAGCGAAAGGAGTGAAGCTATGTATTTCTGAATGGGACACACAAAAAAAATATTTTTAACAGCACTTAACAGCCGAGCCGTGTGAAATCTGGCTAGCATGCACGCAATGCGGAAAAAAAATATTTAAAAATAACTTACTTCTTCTTAGAAGTCAACATAGTGACGGAAAAATCAAAAAAGTCGGTGCCGCGTCGCGTCGCCATTTCTGTTGCGAGGACGGCGCCTTCTAGGCCGGAAGGCGTCCGCACTCACTTGCAAGGGCACTGAATACGTTATGGATGTATTTTGCAACACAAGACGATGTGGAAAAAGAAGGAGAAAGGGGACCGAAGAATAAGAAAAAGAAAAAAGAGAGCGCAAAAAGGAAAACGGGACTGAGCCACTTTTTCGGGACATGAGGAAAAAGGAGAAAAAAAAAGAAACGATTAAACCAGGAAGCAACGTATTCTTGTTTTTGCAACACAATGATAAAATTTGTTATCTTAAATAAAACTGAAATATTTTATTGCCCACCCGCCACGGCGGTCAAACGCGCTCCGATGAATTTAGTACTTCGGGATTTTCATTTTGGACTCAAAATTATTTAAATTCACGCATAAATTCAAAGTTAATCGAAAAATACAAAAAATCAGCGGAGCGCGTTTGCCCGCCGAGGCGGTTGGCAAAATTTATAATAAAAGAAGGTAAGTATTTTGAAGTTTCTCGTTTCGAAGAATGGAAGTAAATATTTATGCAATTACGCCCAAGATATATATTTTCCTTTTTTAACGGACCTATTCCGTACTTTTAAGGTCGAAACTGAAACCGAACCTCACAAGAATCAAGTAAGTATTCTGCACAAGAAAAAAAAACAGTCCTTCGTGTTTTATACGCTATTCAAAACTGGAGAAACGCCCAAAAACTGCAGTAGCTGGAGGTTTTGATTTTCTTGGGAAACCATCGTGTCCTGCCGATAGAATAATTAGATGCTTCATTAAATTTCGGATTTTTGGCTCAAAATTAAAGACGCACTCGGTGTCCAGGATTTTAAAAAAGGGCGGAGCCGAGCAAACGCGCTCCACTGGATTTTTCGCGCGAAATTCAAATTTTGAGGCATACTTTATGTTTTTTCAGGAAAAACAGCATAAATTCTTAATTTTTTCCTAAATGTGCTCCAACTGAATTATAGCTGAGGTCTTTAGAAATTTTTAAAGCGTAAGAACGTCGAATTTGGTTTAGCCATCATTCCGGAATAATCATTTTTAGCAATCAATAAAAAAATGCGAGAGTCGAAAAATACGCAAGCACCGAGAGTGCGTCATGCTACTTTGCTGGCGCGGCAGCAAATATGGCCCCGCCCACATTTCCAATCCTGGATACTGTGCGCAGTAAATGTTTTAACGCCGAATATCGACGCGATGGAGTTTTTTTTTAGCTCTCCTAATATCAATCTCTAAAATTTCCACCGGGAGCCCATCGGAATCTAGGCTGTAGAGAGCTAGGCCAACGGAGAAATACGTTTTTTTATAGGTAAAACTCACAGAGATGGATAATATTAGGGTTTCAATTGAGTTGCATCATCAAAAATAGAACCCCGCCCACTTATTTGAAGAGACGCATGCAGAAAAGTGTTTGCAGACTCATATTTTCATGATGCAACTTGATTGAGAACACAATAGTTTGAGAACACCCGATAAATTGATTTTTGAGCATTTATAACTATCAAATAAACACCGTATACACAAAAATAGATATCTAACATCAGAGAAAAATGAAAAAAAAAGACAAAAGTTATTCCATTGAATCGTCCGTTTTTCGCCGCGAGAATCCCATCACTTTGGCACGTCCGCGACGAACCACAAACTAAAAAAAGCAGAGGAATGAAGGAAGAAAAATACTTTTTGTTGCTGTTTTTGTATTTGACGTTTTGGTTTATTTTGTGCCAAGTTGAGCATGTCCAGAATAAGTGACTGGAGGGAGATCTTAATGGGTTTGCGGCACGCCACGAGTTCACATGTCAAAACACTTTGAGTTTTTTCTTCTTCTTTTTTTTTTTCAAAAATACATGTTTGCTTCTTAAAAGAAAAGAGAAACTTAAATTGAGAAACACATTTTTTTTACTATAAATTCTATGTGTTCACGAACGGGTTGGACGTACGACGCTCCCATGTTCCGCAGTTTTTCAATCCGGTCTCGCAGCCAATACTTCGGAACAAAAAAATTCAGCGGAACATCGGAGCACCGTAATTTCCACTCGTATATGAACAAAAAAAGTTATTTAAATTATGTTGAACCGCCACTATGGTCAAAAACGCTCCACCTAATTTAGTAGGCCGTATTCATAAACGTTAACGGTACGGTGAATGTGAATGAAAAAGGTAAATGATTTTCCGAGAGTTAAACTAAATCTTCGAAGTGTTCACTGGATAAATGACACTATAAATAGTCTGTAACCAGAAGGCTGTTGCTTATTTGTATATCTCCGATTTCGATACGTAAAAGTTCTGAAAAAGAACGGATTCGGGACAGTTCTGAAACGGGATAGTTCTGATTCGGGTAGCTGTCAGCGGTCCGCTGCGGGCACGTGGCGCTTCACCAGCGTTCATTTGAAAACCAAGATGAAAATCACGAAGAAATAAATTCAGCGGAGCGCGTTTGACTTTCGTGGTGGGTCGATAATATCTTTCTTTCTATTTTGGGATATGTTATGGGCTGGAGCACGTTTGAAGTAGGAAAAGATCTTTTTGGAGAAAAAAAGAATACTTTCCGTTCCCATCCCCAAACTCACCCCAACATTGACGAGTTCTCCGGAGTTTCTCTTGAAAGATGGTGGAGGTTTGAAGCCTGAAAATATGTCAAACTTTTCTTAGCGTCCTTATTGTGTTTTCAATCGACGGACGACATGAGAACGCGAGACTCCGCCCACTTATTTGTGCGCGACCACGCAAACACAGTGATATTTGAAGAGACGCAGACAGAACGGTGAATGCAGACTTGCGTTTTCAGTCGGTTGAAAACACAATATGTTTAAAAAATTAGTTAAAGAAAGTGGGGAAATTTTGAATTGATAAGAGCACACGGAGCGCTGGCGACTTGAATGCGAATTTTCGCGCGCCATTTATCCTGTCTCCGTATCTCCATTTTTGCAAGCGTTGAGCTGAGTTTGGCAGGACGCCACTGTGGAGACCCAGACATGCGATAAAAAACAAAAAGAAAAAACTCGCCTGGTGGTTTGGCCAATGGAATACTCATTGCGGGAAGTGGGTCAAGCGGAGCCGAAAATGAACTTGGCGCGATTGGACCATCCGTACCGCTCAAATCGTCTTCATTTGAAGCCAAAGCATCAACATCTTCTGAAAGCTCTCCAAGAGCTGCAACCATCGGGACAAAGAAAAAAGAAAGAATGAGAAGTTTCATTTGACCGAAAAAATGTTCTGAAGATGGATAAAATAGTGAAAATACTTGGGTATATTTTGTTTGTATAAACGTGAAGGTCAATCGGATGGGTGATCGGGTTGTGACTTGTTTAGCAAGTTAGAACGACCAATGGCAGACACAAAAATGATTATCCTTTTTCAAAAACAGTGCAGAGGTGCAGAAACCGAAAATACCATCAACTGCTATCGTTTTCATTTAGTAAGGAGATGTAAAGATATGCTAGTACAGAAATGTAAAACGGCGATAATGATGGCGCTACTAATAAGCAAAGATCCATAAACAAAGAAAAACGACATGAATAAGCAAACGATAAAGAGAAAGAAACGTAATTGATACTATGCTACATCTGCAACTGTTTCCTCTTTTACTTGTTCTTCTTTATTTCCATTTTCTTGAGAAGTGCTTGGGGAGGGGGCTAAAGCGACCGACCTTGACCACAGGACACAATAAAATGGCAGGGTAAGAAGAAGAAGATGAAATGAAAGCGTTCCAGAATGGAAATGACATTTGAATTCAAATGCAAAAAAAAAAACAGGTGACAAATTTGCAAAAGGAATTAAAAAACTGATAAATATGCGAGGAATGTCGTGATTTCTCTGAAAAATTAGGGTTGTGCTCTCAAATATTATCAAAATATATGTCGGTTTTAAAAATGATATTTTTCAGTGAAAAAATTATTTAATCTGACGAAATGTTCAGCTATTGCCGGCCCGCCAAAATGGTCAAACGCGCTGCTGAACTTAACGCTGTACGAGTTTTATTTTGTTCTCCAAACTATTTCATTTCACTTATAAATAGTCTACGTATAATTTTGCATTACTCGGTAAATATGTGCAACTGTTGCGCAGATCTAAGAGGCTATAGCAGCTTTTGCGCATGCCTTGGAGTTCCTTTCAGATTTGAAGCAGATTTTAAACCCAGTAATCAGATCTTAAAAGCGACCGCATCATCACCCTAGTGGCTGCAGATGCTACGCAGATCTAAAACGTGGCAGGCGCCGCACTTGGCAACACAAAATCTTGGCACCGTTCTTTGCCCGTTTTTTTCCGTTTTTTTTTGTTTTTTTTTTTTGCAATTTCATTATCATGTTACTCTTCTATTACTAATTCTTGACCGTAAATTAATCACTCGGTATAAAACGCTGCAAACTCGCTCCAATCGGACAAAGAATTTCGCATGCATTTGGAGTGAGATTCAGAGAAATCAGAGCGAAACATCGGCCACGGTCTCTCAATTTTCTGCACTCTCTCGTCGCCATTGTGGCCGCGTCCACCACTGTGCGAAGGGACCGGGTGTGCAGCGCTCCGTACTGAGAATATAAAGGATGAAAATTACACTGGTGAACCGCGCGCGGGCCCGCGGCGGCTCCGCAGACGCTACGGGCCCGCCACGGGCCCGCAGCGGGCCCGCCAGCGCTTGGGTGCCCTCGCTGGCCGCTGGCGGGCCCGCGGCGGCTATGCTATCTGGCAGGTGGCTGAAAGGTTGAAAATTGTTTATTTCCAATTGGTTTATAAATGAACTTTGGTTATTTTAAACCATGTAAAATTGCACATAAGACACAAGTTAGTTGAGTTTTTGTTCGAAAATCCTGGCATTCATTAGTGATGCGCTGGCGGGCCCGCTGCGGGCCCGCCGCGGGCCCGCTAGCGGCCAGCTGACGATGGTAAACTTTTTGTCTCAAGAAAGTTTATAAATGTTTTTTTCCTGGTTTTATGTGAATGATATCGCGTATGATGAGATATTTAGTAGACTTTGTTTGAAGAATTGGACTTGACCGACCGCGGATAAGTTGCATTAACGTTTAGTTTGTTTTGATATTTGTTTAAGAACTTTTTTCTAATTAAAGAAATCTTTAGTTTATACGAACATTCCAATAAAACAGATGTAGGCAATAGTAGGCGGTGTTCGAAAAAAGGAAAGTCTGCAGTTCACGTTGCGTGATCGAACGGTGGAACTCTCAGATATGAATAATAAATGACGTGAATGAAGTTTATGTCTTGTGAATGATTCGTATTTATAAACAACAAACTTACTCTATACTCGGTATTACTGCGTCGCGAAAATCAGTCAGAGCGGAGCGCTGTGGTCTCGCCGCGAAAAGTGGGGGTCACAGCCGAGTCACAGCAGAGTCACAGCAGCGTCGCGCACCTTGCCACAGCAGCGTCGCGCGCTCTGCTCTGACAGGTTTTTGCGACGCAGTAATATAAAACGCTGAAAACTCGCTCCAATCGAACAAAGAATTTCGCATGCATTTGGAGTGAGGTTTAGAGAAATCAGAGCAAAACATCGGCCACGGCTCTCTCAATTTTCCGCACTCTCTCGTCGCCAACGTGTTCGCGTCCACCACTGTGCGAAGGAGCGCGTTTGCAGCGTTCCGTACTGAGAATAACAGAAGTGCACTTTCAGTGACAAAGTTTACAGTATCTGCTAACAATCGTTTAGCAGCTTTTATTAAAATTTACATTATCAATTACGAAGATTGTCACGATGTTAAGCGTTTTTCAATCATTATAGTTCTTATAGAAAAAAAATTTCTACGGCGTGTAGCATCGGCTGCTAAAGAGACCTTTATCGCCTTTTAGCGTGCCTTGTTTTTTTCAACCCCCCCCCCCCCCCCCCTAAATGCAGTATCAATAGCGAGTGCACGTCGGCGCAGCAGGCTTGACAGCCTATAATACTGCAATTACCGCTTTAACAACGATGACAATCGGTGTCTGCGGATTGACGTCTAAAATGAGTTGAGCGCAGGCTAACATCGCTCAATATCCCAATTTTAAGGCGATTATCATGTAATTTTTCTTTTTTGTTCAGTTGCTTTCAGTTATTTTATATTCATTTTTGATCTTTCAGCAAAAATATTCCAAAAATAACAACGGAAGCAAAAAATACTGCCCAGTTATTCGTGTTACAAGAGGCGCGCAGCATGGTTGCCAAATCATGCGCCCAGATTGCAAAGTGGGCGGGGCTTAACATTTTTGGACTATTTTTGTCAAAAAACTCTAATTTTTTATGTTTTTCTGGCGTTTTTAAAATCATTTATCTTTCTTTTAAATCTTTATTAATTTTGTTTGAAAATGCCCGATAACTTTTTTCTATTTTTTTTGTTTCAGGTACCAACAGGACAACCGAGATTCGACACCGCCGACGTCGGTAAGATTTTCTTTCTTTTTTTTTTTTTTTTAATTTTTCTTATTGTCCATTCGCGAAAAAAGCAAGTGCGCTCCACGAAACGTAGTACTACGTGGATTTCATTTTCGTCGCCAAATTATTTCATTTTACGTTGAATTTACACGTGAAATGAAATAATTTGGCGATGAAAATGAAATCCACGTAGTACTACGTTTCGTGGAGCGCACTTGCTTTCTTCGCGAATGGACAATACTGTCAAAAATTAAAAAAAAAAACGTCTTAAAGAAGAAAAAGAAATGAAATTTATGAGCGGATTTAAATAGGGTATGCCCTAAAAATGATTTTTAATGGATGCGGCACGCCGCTACGAAAAATATCGATTTCTTCCTATTGAATAGGTTAAAGGCTGAGGCAAACAATTATTTCTCACTGTTCTTTTTCTACGTTTTATCACTTGCTACCTTTTTCCAAAATATGATACTCGTATACTGGCCGAAAATGATCAATTTCCAATTTTTTTAAACATATTCTGCTGAGAAACGATATTCAAACACAGAAAACATTAATTTATTTCGATGGTTTGATTTATACTGACATAATATATTTTGAAAAAGGTAGGAAATGATAAAACGTAGGAAAAGAACAGTGGGAAATGATTGTTTGTCAAAGGCGTACCTATCTTTTTAACATGAAAAATCAGTAACTCGCACCAGGCTTGGTCGGAAAATCGAATACCTGAGTTTTTTTTTGCATCCTGAGGATGCTTTTCGAAAATATCGGATATCCAATTTTTTTCATTACGAAAATTGCATATCTTGCTATTTCTCAGTTGCTTTTAAAATTTTTGTGAGTCCTACGTTCGGCCATTTTCGGAAAATATGTCTTTTTTGACTGAACGTGGGTCTTGAGTGGTTTTTGGTTTTTTCAAATTAGTTTTATGTTGTTATTTAAAGAAAGTTTTCTGCTTAAAACACTATTTTACTTCAAAAAGGCATAGAAAAGCCCGATATGCGATTTTTCGAAATTTTTTTCCGACCAAGCCTGACTCGCGAAAATATAATAGCTAAAATCAAGATAACATAAAGTAATTTTGAAATAAAGTTTAAAAAAAAACATCGCTGAATACAATAAAAATGCAAAAGTGCAGCATTTTCGGAAAAAATATTAAAAAAAAGCATCGTTAAATAAAATTAGGCGTCTTTTGTTACGAACAAAAACACCTATGTGACTTGTAAACCGTTAATTCAGTAGTACCTGTTCAACATTTTTGTTTTTTCAATAAAAATATAAGTGTTTATTCATGTATGTTGTATCTGTGTCCGTGTGAGATTTCGTGTGTAAAGCATTTTCTCAGCGCCTATTGGACAGATTTGCATCAAACTTGGCGAAACATTTTTAAAACCAAGTGACACAAGGCTGCCGAAGTTTGGTACAAATCGGTTAAGTTTTAAGTGTAGCATACTGAAGGCACTTGTGGTATTTTCACCGTTACACCGGGGAAAGCCGCCGAAATTTTTCTAGTAAAAATAAAACAAAAATATGAGTTTTGAGTAATATTTTTTCATTAAATTTTGTCAAGCATTGAAAAATTGATATTTCTTCTTGAATAAACGAGTCCATCCATCTATAGACAGTGAAAGTACTCGAAAAATAGGAATTGATTGTAACGGTTATGGGCCACAGACTCATGCACCGGCAGAGAGCAAACGCGCTCGAAGCATAACTGAAAATTAATACAAAGGAGGCCCAAAGTTAAATGATATAAAAACTGACACTATTTGGGCGTTTTTTGTAAAAATTTTCACGTTTGCTGTCTCATGCCCATGTGATAGCGGTTTTCGTTCGCGTTTCCTCAAGCCAAAACGAATATGTTTCAATGTCCGTTGCAAGCAATTGTACATTTTTAAGTTTAGACTTCAAATGATTAAGGAAAGAAATTGAATTGAACGGAAGTTGCCTCATACAAATTAGAGCGCTTTGCCTAATAAAAATTTAAAAAGAAATTATCATCCTCCGGGATGCCGCATCTCTTACACAACAAAATTTACTGAATTTTCAGACACGTGCCACATCTTGTGAGGACGAACGATGCTGAGATGAGTGGGACAACGACAGCGACGAATTTTGGAATAATATAAATAACAAGCCTGAGCTGGCGCCTATCGGCTACAGAAAAAAATAGTAAAATTGACATGAACATTTAATTTTCAAAATATTTCTTCTGCAACGTGTACCAATTGGTTTAGTGGCTAGTGAGTTGCAAATCAAATCTGCACTTCCAAGTTCAATTCCTCCCAAGGTTGGCGGGTTTTTATCGCTCCGAGAGAGAATTTTACCTGACCCTTCAAAGCGAACAGACGGACATACTTGAATAGCGTAATATATATAAGAAAGATTTCTGTATTGAATTTTTGTTTTATTTTTTTTTCAATAAATATTGATAAAAACACAAACTGTGTTAGTTTTCATGAGAAAATATCAAATAAAGAAAAAAGCAAGAAGGGAGTCACCCCCGCGATGTAGCAGCTAGCGAGCCGCTGGCGGGCCCGCCACGGGCCCGCTGCGTGCACCACGCGTGTACTCTTTTAGCTGCCAGCGGTGCGCAGGCGGGCCCGCTGCGGGCCCGTGGCGCTTCACCAGTGTAGCTGTTCTCGCCACGAATCCGACAGAATAATAGTAGCGAAAAATTATTTTTTTTTCTTTCTTTTTTTTTTTTTAATAAAAACGTGTTTTGTCACTTTTTAAAATTTTTGGTTAACGTGGAAAGTTAATTACTGTTCAAGAAATAGTTTCGAGGATAAACGAACTCATTTTTGCCCAACATTCTACCGCAAAGTTTCGCACCGCCACAAGGGCGTTTCAGTTTTTGAATTGATCGGATGAAGAAATTATCGACGGAACAGGCTCCGCTCTCAAATCAATTTAATGCAGTCATGTAAGCAAGCAAATATTTTTTTCGCAATTTACTTTAATGACGACAAATATGGAAAATTGCAATTATTTGTAACGGTTATGGTCACTTTCGCTCAAACAATTTCTTTCTGCCTCACTAAACGAATTAAAGAGTCTTATTTATGAAAGTTTACCAAACGATAAATAAAAACAGTGAATGTTTCTCAGGACGGTAAATTAAAGTTTTGGAACAAAAAAATGTCGAATAACGAACAAAAAAGACAACAACTGGAAAAAAATCGGAGAATGCTCCAATCGGTTTGAAACTTTGGGGAATATTGCCAAAAATACTTCCGGGCATGCGTTAAAAATGATTTACCATCTTACGAAATGTCTTTTTGTATTTAGTGAAAATATTCACGGGTAGCAAAAAAGCAAACAATTTGATTGTTTTTTGCTTTTTTTGCTGACAAGTGAATAAAGAAACAAAAAAATGTTTCTACCGTGAATAACCATGTCAATAATGTTCATTTTCAGAGCAAATTATCATTACCTACCTTTTCTGTACCTACTTTTGTTCTGTTACCTACCTTGATCATTATCTAGCATGTTCATTACTTACCAAAATAGAATATGTTCTTTACCTACTTTTTCTATTACATCATTTTCCGAAAAAAAAAAAACAGCAGTATCCCCTTACATTAGTTGCGCAGCTTTTGAGCAGATCTTTAGCAGAAACCCATATCGCGCAAAATATTTAACAGTTGCTTAAAATCTGTGCAATAGTTGCATGTGTTTACCGAGTAGTGCAAAAAATAGCGTTCAAGTTTGTTCGTCTTGCCTGTCCCCTATGAAAGTTTTTGAAAATAGGCCCCAGACAGACACAACAAGAAATTGTAAGTAATTTGTAACGCTAGTATTTATGATATTAACGGAATAGAGCAAAAAGAACGGTACATGATTTAATGAGCAAAAAAAGTTCAAGCTGGAGGCGAGCATTGTTTCACGCATTTGTCGTCGTCATACGATGCCATCTAAAAAATAATACGTAATAATTTGAAATACTCCTAATAAACACAAACCTTATCACAATCGCACCAAACCTTTTCTTTCGTGATCTTCTTCTTTTCGTTGCTCAACCATTCCGACATTGTTTTCACTGCTACACTCAACTCCTTCAACCGTTTTTTGTAGTTTTCATGTTCAGCTTCAAACTTGGTTAGTTTAAGAAGAGCTGCTCGAATCACATGTTTTTTTCCTCCATTATAAGTTTTATCAAAGTAGTCAGTGAGCAATTTGAAATCGGGAATTGTGATGGGAATTTCGGCGATATCGGTCCCAAGTCCAGGGTGTTCGAGAAGAGACCTTCCAGTTGTAAGAGCATTTTGCAATTTTTGAATATACTCGAACAAAACGGTTTTCAAAGTTTTCAACAGGTTGGCCACCTCAGGAGCATTTGTTTTCTCTAAAACGTCCGAATTAAGCCACTTGATGGAACTCCAGATGTTTCTCAATTCCAACACGCCGTTCAACGCTTCCACTCCATTTTTTACTGTTTGAATTTGCGACGCATTCATTCCGAACTGTCCAAACCTTCCTTTCATCTCTTCCCACTTATCGTCCAACCAATCATTCACATTCATCATTTTTTGCTCAAATTTGTTAATTTTCTGGAACAACTGAACAGCACCGATTGCAATTGAAAAATCTTTTAATGGTTCCTTGTCCCAGATCAATCCAATATGTTCTAACAGCTTCCGAATTTCAGTTATGTTACGCGACACACTTTCGGAACACTGGACCATGGATCTTATTTCATTCCGAATCGATTGTTTTGCTTCATTGATGGCTTTCTGCAGACCGGGAATATCATACGTTGCTATAAGGTGGTTCATATCATTAATAGAAGCTTCAAGGAGACTGACACTACCCGAAGAATTTCCTCTTGACAAATTTATAAATTCTAAGACTTCCGTGTAATTCATTTTCCAAATAGTATCGTTTACAGTTTGGTGAATATTTTTCATACTTGGCGCTGAGATTGCCTTAATTAGTTCATCACTAATATTAGACCACCTAAAGGCCATCTTATAAAATTTAATCGGTACAATTGTACGGTTTTCCAGAGATTCTGCATATTTAAGTTTTTCGTTCAATATTTCTGCCGCATTACTCTTTTCATTCAACTTATTAATGCAATTCACAATGGGCTGTAATTTTTCGAACAAACTTTTACCACCTAACTCCTTTTCAATATTATGTATTTTCTCCAAATACGTCGACAAACTTTTCGGCATGTGGATATTGGGCAGAATCGTCTTGGTACTATCAAGTAACTGTTCGTATTTTTTGATTACTTTCAAAAATTTCGGTGTAACAAAGCTGTTAAAACTCCCAAATATATTATTCACACTGTCTGGGATGTTTCCTAGAGTGAATTCGTCTGATATCTTTCGTTGGTCTTTGAGCGCTTCTTCTAACAAGGCGTCTTGGAAAGGTTCAATAGATGTGATAGCTGTTATTGTCTCTTGAATAGAGGAAAAAAGTGATTTGATGTTTTTTGAATTGTTTGTGAGCAACTTTAAATCATTGATAGCTGGCTTAAACTTTTCGATGTGCTCGACACCCTTGAAGATGGTACTTATTCTGGAAGCATGGCTATTTTTTTGAGCAATATCCACGAGATTCCTTAGTGGAGCGGCATCAAATTCATTAAACTCCGTCGGATTGAAACCACTTGAAAACGTAAAGCGCAGGTACTCATCATGATAATCCCTCATGGCCTTTAGTCCTTCAAGATTTCTGTTGTTTTTTATATACCACATTTTCACAGCATTTACTGTTGTCCAATTGAATGTATCAATTCTAGTTGGAACAAGTTTGTGGAGAGACTCGAAATGATTTATAAATTTTGGTGCATACTCATCTACTAATTTGGCATAATTCAGAGCTCCCTTCCTTGGAAGATTTTGATCTTTGTATTTAGTTATCATTTTGACATACTGTTCTAATTTAGGGTCATTTAAAGCGTTTTCATCATTTTTTACGCCGGAACTTATAAAACTTTCATATTCCTTGAATAAGTCATTAATTCCTTTGCTATAATCGTCGTAAGCTCTGCTATTGTCAATTAATGCTAGCATGTCATTCTGTTCTTTAACTCCGTTTGCTGATGGTTCTCTGCCTCCAAACTCACGTACGTTTCTAGTATCGATGTTTCTGTTTAGATAATGTCTTGTCAAATCCATCAATTGAACTTTGCCGTTCAGAAAATTGTTTTCGAATGAAAGGAAGTTGGCGAGGTGCGCAAGATTGGAGACTTGATGACGAAAATCAGTGATGGCAAACTCGTCATCTGTAAAATATACTAAAAAGTTACCCAGTAATCCCTATTTTTTTGTTTTTTTTGCTGGTAAAAAAAACAATACTTCCTTGGATTTTTTCCTCATATTGTGTTTTTAATCGAATTGCGACATGAAAACGCAAATCTGCATTCACCGTTATGTCTGCGTCTCTTCAAATATCACTGTGTTCGCGTGGTCGCGCACAAATAAGTGGGCGGAGTTACGCGTTCTCATGTCGCAACTCGATTGAACACAATATTGTCGGCCCACCAAAATGGTCAAACGCGCTCCGCTGAACTCAACGCTATGCGATTTTCATTTTGATTTCCAAATTATTTCATTTCACGTTGAATTTATACGTGAAATGAAATAATTTGGAGACCAAAATAAAAATCGCATTGCGTTGAGTTCAGCGGAGCGCGTTTGACCATTTTGGCGGGCCGACAATATCTTTACTATTACTAATAAAATTTTTCTGTGTGTCTGTCTGTCTGTGTATGGGTATGTTCGCGGTGCTGGCGCAGTCCCCAGAAGTCCGTGGAAGGCCAAAATTGGAAATCTGAGTCTCCTGAATGCCGCGATGATGCCCGTCTTTTTCAAATTTTTATATCATTATTTTTAAGGGTAGTTTACTGTTAGGCCCTTCAACATTATTTTTTTTTCTACTACACGTTTTGCATTTCTACAGTCGAAATGAAATCCAGCAGGAAACTGCGGGTCATTTGAAATGTGACATAACACACTGGAGAGGTTTTCAGTTGGCGCGATGTTCAAGTGGTTTGTAGTCTAAGCTGGCGTGTGGGAGGTCGGAAGTTCGAGTTTTACTGTGGTTTTTCTTTTTTGTCAGGGAGCTTTTGTTTAGTTTGTGTCAATTTAGCCGAAAAAATTAGATTCAAGTACGTTTCTTAATATTTTTGAGCTATTTTTTGAATTTTTTTTTGAGTTTTTGTTTTCCTATCTGTTTTAGTTTCTGAGCGGTTATCCACCAAATCTCGCATATATTTATGTTATTTTAACTTAATGTAACGAGAAGTTTAATTAATTGATCTGCATTAAACTGCCCAAAGTGCACGTTTGTATTGGACTGAGATAATTGAATAAATTAAGGAGAATAGGTTTACTAATGAGTTTTTACTGAGCCGCTGTAGGCTCATGCGGCGATTTTCGTCAAATTCTAACTGAAGAGTTATTGAGAAAGTTTCTAACTCCATTCAAACAATGTTCTTAATTGATACTTATTTCGAAACTCTCCATTCAATCCAAAGTATGCTGTTGAAACCAGAAAAAGTGTAATTGGTAATTGAGATTTTAAAGAATTAATGGAAGTAAGAACGATTCCAGATAGCTTGAAGAGTAAAGACGTCTTTGTTTTAAGAGTGTTTATAATGGATTCGTGACATAGTGACATTTCACGTGAAATTAGGAGACAAAAATCTATTTGGTTACTGTTTTTTTTTTGAATAAAAACGTGAATTCGAGTATCGGTCCTCCTCGAATCTATTATAGTATTGGAAGACGTATTAGAATATTCAAATGCCAGGACTCGACCCAAAGAGTTGTGTTTAAGTTCTTATTTCAAATGTTCTTGCGCAATGCATCGGGTTAAAAACACCAAAAACGTTTTTTTTTGCTGCACTCAACAGGTTCGTGCCATATCTTTTTGCAATCAATATACAAAAACGTATTGGCAGGCACACAGAAAACCATTGAGATTTTAATTGATTCACCTTTGGGTACTTACTCAATGTTTCTTTAGACATACATTTAAACTCTCTGAAAAATCAGGGAGACTCGGGCATTCGCAAGCTTACCCAGAAGGTTTTTGACGGCGATAGCCGTCAACAACCTTCTGGTATCTTTAAATTTCTCTTTTTTTTTCTCGTTTTCTCTTTTTAATTTGATTTTTTTGGGATAATTACAGAATAGCCACCCACATATTTCAAAATAGACTCGCTATAGTATAGCCACCCACAGTCGGCGCCGCACACACGCACGCAATGATGGGTGGCTGTTCTGGAATTATGGGTGGCTGTTCTGGAATTATGGGTGGCTATTCTGGAATTATGGGTGGCTATTCTATAGCCCGTTGGTGTGGGTACTTATATTGAAGTGCAAGGGTGGCTATTCTGAAAGATTCCCTAGGAAACCAGTATAGGCCCCCATTACCACTGAGTGGGTGGCTTAACTGTAATAATATATTCCAGTAAGAGACCCCATATATTTCAAAATAGCCACCCACAGAAAATCGGAAAATTCCAAGTGTTCAGTTATGTGGGTGGCTATACTATAGCGTGGGTACCTATATTGTAGTGGGTGGCTATACTGGATTTTTCCCGAGTTTTTCACTTATAATAATTCTGCACTCTAATAAAAACAATTTATAGAATTCCTACAAAAAACACTCATAGCTGAAAGTTATAGTACCATAGAGCATCTAGACTTTGCGTACCAGGCTTGATTAGAAAAAATTTCGGAAAATCGAATATCGGGCTTTTCCTCCGTATTTTTGAACCTAAATATGCGTTTTAAGTAGTACAATTTGTTCAAATAACATAAAACAAACTTGACCAAATCAAAATCTGGTCAAGACCAACGTATAGTAAAAAAGTAGAAATTTTCCGACGAAATTTTTCCGAAAATGGTCGGAACGATAGAGAACACACCAAAATTTTAAAAGCAGTGGAAAAAAAAGTAAGATATGCAATTTTTCTAATAAAACATATCGGATATTCGGTTTTTCGAAAAGCATTTTCGAGGAAAAATTCGGTTAATCGATTTTCTGAAATTTTTTAAATATTGCACTATTAAACCCCGGCCCTTGCCAATTATGGCTTTCATCAATGGACCTATTCAAAGGAGAAAAAAAAAATTTTTTGTTTGTTTGTTTCTGTTTTTTTTCCTATTTATAGATGTCAAAAATGTCAAACAATGTTAAAAAACGTTGAAAAATGTTTAAAAATGTCAAAAAACGAATCCTATGAATAGGTCCATAATATACGGCGTGTTGGACGGAGCGTTGGATAATAAAATTTAAACTGCGCGGGATTTTCTCGCCTAAGTTCTTGCCTATGCGTGGCCGCATTTAGCTGCGCAGCCACTCATCTGCGTTATACTGATACGAAGAGGAGACGCAGACACTCAGCGGAGCACATGCCCAATAACGTTCCGGCCAGCACGCCGTGTAATAATGAATGTTTTCTATTCTCCGTACGGAGCGCTGCAAACCCGCTCCCTTCGCACACAGATGGACGCGGCCACGTTGGCGACGATAGAGTGCATAAAATTGTGAAACAGTGGCCGATGTTTCGCTCTCTTTTCCCAGAGTCTCACTCCAAATGCATGCGAAATTTTTTGTTCGATTGGAGCGAGTTTTCAGCGTTTTATACCGAACATTTGAACGAGGCTGATACGAAAGTGGCCGAATACAACGAATTAAATAAAGACCATGCAACTTTCATTTTCATTTCTTTTTGGGCAAATTCCCCAAATTTTTTTCTATACATCAAAAACAATGTGATAGATCACCCCACCAACAGATTTTCGCTCCAATCTGCCCACCACTCAGCCACAGCTCACAGGCAAACTACGTAGAATTTCAACAGATTCAAAAAGTACAAAGTGGGAAAATACTGATATAAACCCCACACGACGGTCGTGAGCCGTGGTTGAGTGGTGGGCAGATTGGAGCGGGGGTTATATTGGAATTTTCCCAAGCCCCCCGCATTTTGCAAACTGGGGGATCTTCCAACGTTTATGTTGGGGGGCCTATATCACAATGATGCGGGGGGTTTTAATAGAATGTTCCCACACGCAGCAGTAGCCGGCAGTACAGATAGTTCTTGCCCGAATGCAGCGCGTCCCTATCGCCGTGTACAGAGTATATCTTCAGAACTTACCATTGCTAACGATTTCTGAGCAAACAATTGTTGCAAATATACCAATGAAGAAATAGTGACTCAACGGCATACTGGAAAAGTTGCGATATAAAAGTGAAACCAACATTTGGAGACTAAGATATATATCAACACGTGGGAGTTCCTAATTTCCAAAGGTCACTCCTCCAAAAGTCACGCGAAAGCAAGCTATTTAGTTCTGAACTTTTAAAAAAATGTCAAATGATCGACCCGGCGTGCTGGAGACTACTTTTTAAAAATGTATTTTGGAAATGCATTTTTGGAGGTCATCTCTCGTCTCTCGTTTCACAGTTGGCAGAATGCCGCTGTCGAGACGCAGATGAAGACAATAGAGCGCTTTTGCTTTTACGTAGGTTCTAACACGCCGTGCAGCAATGGTCAAACGCGCTCCGCTGAACTTAGAACCTCGTTATTTTCATTGTGGTATCCAACTTATTTCAATGAGGCTACCACAAATCAGAACGTTCCCAAATCAGAACCATTTAAAGGAAACGTCAGTAGCTCACCATTCGTTGAGTTTGTGAACATTTTATTATTTTTTTTTTCAAAATAGCATACTCGGTTGAAAACGCTGAAAACTCGCTCAAATCGAACAAAAATTTTTGCATGAATTTGGAGTGAGGTTCAGAGAAATCAGAGAAAAACATCGGCCACGGCATCTCAATTTTCTGCAATCTCTCGTCGCCAACGTGGCCGCGTCCACCACTGTGCGAACGGAGCGCGTTTGCAGCGCTCCGTACTGAGAATACTTCTTTGCACATAAACATGCGGTTTCGCTTATTTTTATATACCGATTTCGATACGTAAACGTCCTGAAAAAGAACGGTTCTGATTCGGGATAGTTCTGCTATGTAAACGTTCTGTTTCAGGGTAGCCCCAGGTTAAAAAGTCCATGACCGAGCAATCTTTGTACATTTCTCTACTACCCAATTAGAGGCTGGGTAAACCCGGGTGTAAGGCTGGGCTATAAAAAAACAGCGAATAAAAGAAGGACACAAGAAAGTTTTCATAACATTTGCAAGTTTTTGGATCAATTTTATAGGTTGTTTTTTTTTGCACCAACCATCTGCTTTAATTTCGAATAAGCTTATTTCAAAATACGTTTTAGCTGACTGAAGTATTTTTTGAACAACCTCGATGACAAATAAGTGATGAATGGGAAATAAAATCAAATGTTGCGAGCTCGTCTTTTGCTGGAGTTTTTGACGTACATTTGAGCAATTTGATGCTCTTTGGGTATTGGTATCGGTTTTTTTCAGCCTCCCCTATTCTGAAAATTATGGAAAACACCTTAAGAACACTTCAAATTTAGACTTTTGTTTTACGCCGCTGGCTCCGCCCACCTGTGTTCGCGCGGAAGAGCCGAGAAGTGTATAGTTTAATATGAAACAAAGGTCATTAATCAAGGAGAGAGAGAGAGAGACAGAAAGCTGGGAGAGCCGGAAGAAGTTCTATTTAACTTTGAAACTTTTAACCTGATGTCTCGCAGATTATGCATAGATATATATTTAACAATTGTCGATAATCATTACTAGTTCTCGTATTATAATCTTTTGTCATTTTATTGTGCTCAAAAAACTGAATAGCTTGTTAGCTAATCCTTGTCTTTCCTATTGCTGAAAAAAAATTGATTAAAAGTGAATAAACTGAAACATTGTACATAAATCTGAAAAATTCTCAACAATTCTATTCGCGAATCTTGTTTTTTGACTTACCAAGGCCTTATTTTTTAAAACCAATTTCAAAGTATTTTTCTGAAATACTCGGGAAACCACCTAATATTTTTCACTTTTAGATTATTTCTTGTTTACTTTTCTTATCTGTTCAACCGCTTATTCAATTCTTACAATAGACAATAGGGAAAACCAAAACAAATGTCTAAGAGTGTTCCTCCTCTATTTTGTGATATTATTCTTACATGGTGTGCTCCTTGGAGACGTCACATGTTTACTAAAATCATTTAGTTCCTGCCGACAAGATAAGCGATATACGTATGCTCATCACAAAACGCTTATCAGAGGTGATCGTAGGCAAAAAATTTTTTTTCGTGAGATTGAGGGAGGAGCATCTTTTTTTTTTATTTTATCGTTTTCGTTTAATGCAATATCCGGAGATTGGTTCATAAATATTATAACTTGTGACTCAAACTTAAAATAAAAAGTTTTTTCTAGCCGTTAGAAACTTTATAATTCCGAGCTGCAGTTTGTTTCTTTTTATTTTATTGCGTTGTAAAAATCCGAAAAAAATACATTTGTATTTATTACAAAAAGTCTTGGCAAGCAAGACGTCCAATCTAATTGTAAGTTTTTTTTTAATGTGTTTATTTATTGTCAGTACGGAGCGCTGCAAACTCGCTCCCTTCGCACAGTGATGGACGCGGCCACGTTGGCGACGAGAGAGTGCAGAAAATTGAGCCGTGGCCGATGTTTCGCTCTCTTTTCTTAGAATCTCATTCCAAATGCATGCGAAATACATTGTTAGATTGGAGCGAGTTTTCAGCGTTTTATACCTAGTATACAACATTTTACTTGTTGTTTCACTGTTTGCCTCTCTCTCGACTTTTAAATTTCCAAAAATTTTACAACTATTTTTATCTGTTTGCCAGGAAAAAAAAACAATTCTTCGTATTTTTCCGAAAATTGATCACGTACAGCGGATTTTATCAGAGATGACAAGCCTGGCTGCATCAAAAGCTACTTTTGATTTCTTTTCATTTCTAAGAATTTTTTTTCTTCACTTTCTTTTAAATTACTTTTTCATTTATTTCTTGCGTGTGCCCTGTGGCGCAGATGGTTAAGCGCTTGCATTTCCAACGAACGACGCAGGTTCGAGTTTTTGTGTTGGTCTCGGGCGCTCAGTTCGCTTCCGCCATGCAGTTTGGAAACAGACACACCAAGAAACTCAGTTACAGACCCAAACGGAATTTTATATATAAGGATGATTTTCGAAAAAGCGCAATACATTTCTCGATGTTAAATCGAAAATTTCCTTTATTTTTATCTCGTATTTAACCATTGTTTTTGAGTTCCGAAATTAATTTTACAGATTCTATGTTTCACGGAATCCGTAAAAACAAAATTTTTCAGAACTGACACATATAGGGACCACTTAAAAAATAGCGAGTTCAAAACACGTTGCATGTTGATTGACTCATTTCTCAGCAAAAGTATTTGCCTAGCTTAAAAAGTGGATGAAACATGGAATTCGTTAAAAAATTCTTGCTCATCTAATATGAATTCTCGGTTTTTTTTTCTCGAGACGGGAAATCTGACTCCCCACTTCTCCCAATTCAATTTTTTTATTTCATTTCATTTCCGTTCAAAATTTCCACCATGTCGTTGCATAAAAGAAAGACTTCCGGTGTTTGAAGGGTTTCTGCGTATTCCATGTTTATGACTGATTATTTCTTTATGAAGACGTCGACTATTGGAAGATAATCGCTGTCTAGGAAGCAAGCAGGACAATTCCTTTTTTTGACTTTTCACCGAGTTGTTATTATATTCACACCAGCTTGGCTTCATCAAATGCTACCTACTTTTGATTGTTTCGATTTCTGTGTGGTCCCAATGGTGCAGGCGGTTAAACGCTTAGCCGGTAAGCAGTCCGAGGTTTAGTGTTGGAAGGCGCTCAGCTGGATGCAACTTGGAAACAGGCACGCAAAGAAACTTACAATTAGTAACAGACCCGATCAGAATATTATATATAAGCATGATTTTAAAGTCATATGATATGCGCCTTTGAATTCAGTCAAATACCATTTTTTCTAAATTTAGCCATTCCCCAATAAGTCCTTATCAGTTCAAAAATGTTAACGATTAGGGTCAGTCTTGAGGTGAGAAAACAAATTTACAATTTCATTTTCATGTTATGTACAATGTACCCAAGAAAAAAAACGAATTTTTGTGGTGGGCTTACTTTGTAACATGTGACTCATTGCCTCCTAAAATTGTTGAAAGCTGGCAGCAATTTCCTAGCTTTGTTTTCTTTCACTTTACCAAATATATATTCATGCATTTTTTAACACGAATATCTATCTATCTGTTTGTTGTTTTTCTTCCCACTTCAGACTTTTTTATTACTGTGTTTGTTCTTTGTAGCGGTCATTTCTTTTTTCCTTTACTTTTAGATCCATTTTTGTTTTTGTCTTTTTTCTATTTCGGGAAAACCCTTTTTTTTTTACAGTCGGTAATGCATCATCAACCTCGCTCCACGGGAGTGTCCAACTTTCAAAAGTGTGGCGCGTTTTTTTCTGCCATTTGTGGTGATTTCGTCATTTTTATTCTATAATTTTTTGTTTATTGATAGTACCTGAATTTAAGGGATAAAAATTACAGTTTTCACAAAAATAACCTTGTCACAAAACGAAAAAATAGGTGGCAAAAAAGTAATTTTGAAGTCGCGTTAATCTTGCAAGAGCGGCACGGAATCTTTCGCCAACTATACAATTTTTGTAATTTGCCGATGGATCCAATTTTATTTATTAAAATAATGCTTTATGAATAAACTCTTTTTAATTTGATGTGATAAGGACACTGATCAAAAAATTAAGACAAAAAAAATTTTTCGAACATTGATGCTCCATTTTATAAGGTTTCATCTGCTGAAATATTTAATCGCATTTGTTAGTGTTCGTCACATCAAACCAGTAGCCTGGATAATCTAAGTCTCTTTTTTCTTGTAGAATTTTAGTTACTGTAGCGTGTGAAATGGAATAGCAAAATGGCATATAATTTGTGGGGGGGGGGGGGGGGGGTGCAAAAGTCATGATTAGACGGTAATAAATTCAAGGGAACCATACTTTTGGGGTACAATGACTTTTGGGACAAAATGGTACAATATCCCAATAGTTCGGGAGTACAAACCAATTGATTCAGAGGTACAGAACCTTGAATTTAATGCCCCCTAGTAATTTTAGCCTTCGGGTTAGATGCCAAGGAAAACCTTGTAATTAAAACGTTAGATAGTTTATTGCTCGTTGCGGGTTTTCCTGGCCTAATTGTAAGTAAGAAGAACAAAACTGTGATCCATTTTTTGATACTTTTTTTTAAAATTTAGCTATAAAACGTACTATGCTTTCAATCGTTTTGCGACATGAAAACGTAAGTGTGCATTCACCGTTCTGTTTACGTCTCTTCAAATATCACTGTGTTCGCGTGGACGCGCGCAAATAAGTGGGCGGAGTTTCGCGTTCTCATGGCGTGAGTCGATTGGAAATACAATAAACTCTTGCACGATTAGACTGGTTGTGCTGGTCTGCGAAGAAAGTACACGTTTGACAAACTTTACCATAAATGTCACCCAAATTTGCCACAGATATTATACAATTATGCGTTCTCAGGCTCAGGTTTGCTCTAAAATTCTGTACATACATTTCAGCTCCAAATACCTGCAGCCACTTGATTTCCTTTTCATTTTCATTTTACCCAAAACAAACAAACAAACAAACACTCGGATGGATTCATACTAGATATTATCATTATTATGATGTCATTTGCTTGCCACATCATACTCCTTGAAATCACTTAAGTCTTCAAATCCTCTTTCTCTCGGTAAAAAGAAAAGCGTTTTGATCTCACACAGACCAAAAGTATAAGCTTGAATACAAAATCTTTCCTTTTTTAAGCGCCTGTCTGTTCGTCTATGCGTACAGAGTTCTCTCAGATTCTACTGGACCGATTTGCTTCAAAAATGGCGAACATTTGGTGCAACTAGGTTAAGTTTAAAAAGTAGCGTTTACCTTTGTTTTTTGTTCTAAACTTTTAATCATACCTTGAAGACAAAATTGATTTTTGAGCACTAGACAGAAAATGCAATGCCAGATAACATTTTAAATATAACAAATACAAAAATTCATTCTATATATATATTTTTTTTGACGTTCTCGCACTCAATTCAATCTCAATCTAAATCTCATAGTCAATATCCATTAAAAACACAACCACCGACCACAAATCTTCTCTTTTTGCTCCCCATATATTTGTCTATTTGTTCCGTTTTTCGTTACTTTACCTTTTCTTCTTTTTTAAATTCAGTTTTTAATAATACAGAATGGATCGATTGAGAAGGCTGCGTGGAAAATCGCCGCGTGCGACGATTCTGTTCGCGGTGAATCCGGACAAGGGCGCGTTTCCGCTTCTAATGACGCTGCCATACGAGAATTATAATAATCCGACAACTTCCACTTCTGGGGAAATCGAAGTGACAACAGAGTTAGCTGAGAAAGGAGAGGAAGACGTGGAGATGTTGGATCCGAATAAGTTGAGGTGGGCGTGCTAGACACAACGAAAATACAAACGTATGCTGTTGCTATAATTTTAAGCATTTTGCTGCGGCAAATAGCACGTGTGCTGTTATAGGTCGGCACACCTGATGCAGCATTATGCTCATATGACGAGCATTATGCTGTTTTGGCGCCACCAACCGCCCGCCCCCCTTGCAGCATAAATGCTGATTTTGTGCTTGAAATAGTGCCACCGAATTATTGATTATTTTCTGATTATCACATGTATTACAACTCAACAAAAATGAATGCCGAACAATTGAAATATTAAGAAATGATGACGTTTAGCACTTAACGAATTACAAAACATTACGTAGAAGTGTTGTCGTCTGCTCACATAGACTTATTTCAATGTGCTCCGTAGCGTGTTGCGGTGATTCTGCTCTCGATTCTTCATCGAATTTATTTGCCGGTTAACTGAAAATCAAATTATTTTTTTTATTCCACTATATCCCTACAGACCAATTAAAATTAATTTTCTTGTCATTTCCATAAAATGCAAACTCAAAAAATTAATAAAGTTTTCTGCATTAAAATGCATTTTATTTCATAAAAATGCCGGTTTGCGTAGGATAAAATGACAAGAAAATGCATTTTAATATTTAAATCCGTTAATTTATGTGTAAAAAAGTATCTTACTTTGCTCAACCGGCGAGAGAGAACAGTTGCGAAATTTGCACCTAAAATTAGCATTTTGTTCAACTATTTTCAAATTATCGATAGTCTACCTTAATGTTCTCGTTTCCTAGACTTGTACGTTCGATTCCTCAACTAGAGGCTGTCCGGGCTTGTTTGGTTGCGTTCGGTGTTCTCGTACCATCTTCTGCAATAAAAATAAGTGAAACGGAAGAAATGAGAAGAAAAAACAAAAAAATACATCAATTATATGCCGAAAAATTATAAAAATATTTTTAACCCACTTAATATAAAAAAATCCTTCAAAATGCTTCAAAAAAAATAGTTTGAATGTGAAGACAAAAATTTTAATAAAAACTGCGCAAGCTCTCACAAGTGCGTCAGCAATATTTGTTGACGTGTTCTCATCAGATGCTGATATTGTGCTGCTACTGGGCTGATGTCGTGCTGAAATTGTGCTGACTGCTGCAGCATTATGCTGCGCCGCGAGAAGGAGCCATGCTCCTCTCTTTGCCAACAAAACAAGATAATAATGCTGAACTTGGGCTGGTCCTGTGCTAATCATTTGCTGGGCGAGCAAAATGCTGATTTGCGCAGCAATATGCTATTTTTCACAAATTGTGTGCTTATCTTGTGCTTAAAATTCCCTGAGCGGTCTCTTCATTTTCTGCACTCTCTCGTCGCCAACGTGGCCGCGTCGTTATGTACTTATAATAAAAACGTTCAGTACAGTTCTGATATTTGATATATTTTTTGTTGTTTGAGGTTTAACAAAAGAGGGGAACGATTTGGAATTCATTAGGGGACTTATCTGTAATTCAACACAGGTGAAATGCGGTGGATGCATATAGTGTCCGTATTTGAATCATATCGTGCATTTATGTAAAATATCCTCTAGATATTTAATAAATCCGCGTCGTTTGATTACTTTCTTAGATTTTGAAGGAGGAGGGGGTTTATTTCTAAGGGTGCCTAAAATTGAAGAATACCAGGTTCTTAACGATTAACTACGACTTTGTATATGCTGGGGCCTATAATTTTAGAAAGCTTTCAACAGTTGTGACACCCCATTAAAGTGTCCTACAGTATATGCTTGTTTTTCAATTTACGATTACAATATGCTCTCTAAATTATGCTTGAAAGTTACCGTGTTTCATTAAAAACTTAACTAAAACATTAAAAACTTTAAAATAAAGGTTCTGAACTTGTCAAATTTGAAGCAAACTTAAAAAAAAAATAGGAACTCCATTCTCAAAATCTTATCAGAAACTGATAAGCAAAAGCAAATATCAATAAACAAACATGTATGTATTTATTTACTGTTGCTTTTTTACTTACCGTTTTGCTACTAAATAATTCTTTCGTTTTTTTTTTCTCTCTCTCTCACTTTGTATAAAAAGTCAAAATCAAAATAAAACAACGAAAAGTTAGTGTATGTGTGTGTGTGTGTGTGTGTGTGTGTGTGTGTGTGTGTGTGTGTGTGTGTGTGTATGTGTGTGTGGGCTCCGCCCCCTTGTCACCGTTGATCAAGGTACCCGAGTGGTGACAGAGCGAGAAGAAACGTAGATAGAGAATAAAACGAAAAAGGAGAAGAAGACGAAGAAGAAGGAAATTTTGAATTATTGATATTGTGTCGTCCTCTTCGCTACGCAGTCAGTCACCCCAATCACCACACAGTTCTCATTCTCCTCCTCCTCCTCCTTCTTCGTTTTTATTCTCCCTTTCGAGACAATGACTTATCGCCTTTCTTTACCACATTTAATTTTTTCGTTTTTTTCCGTGTGTGTCTGTTTTTGCTTCTCGATTAATTTCTTCATCTGTAAATGTCTCGCAAAACATTCGATTTCGTCCAGAATGACGGACGTCGTCGGTGTGGCGGCGGCGTCACCGGAAGAGAGAGGAGACGTCGCACATCATCAAAACGAGTCGAGAAGCGATGACACGTCTTCGGATCAATCGAGCCTACCGTCGGATATTGTGCAGTTCAAAGCAAAGTCGCATCTGATGGATGAGTATGAGAACGAATATTGTTTTGTCTAGTGCATGACCCTTTTTTTCCAGTGTGGAATGCAGTCCAATCGAGCCGGTTGACAAGACATGGGTGGATTATCGTGCTAGGTTTGTTCTGCATTTTTCGAATGACTTTTTGATAAATTGTAAAATGATCACTGGTGTATGAGGAGGGATTGAGTAAACGCGCCCGGACGCACACACGCAACGCATGTAAATGAGGCCCAAAAAATAAAAAAGCGCGCGAAAAATTTCGCATTATCGGAGAGAAAAACTAACGCGCGCGAAATAATATTGAGTAGAGTTTAGTAATTTTCACGATTTTGCTTTGGTTTTTCTCTCCGATAATGTGAAATTATTCGCGCGCCTTTTTTATTTTTTGGGCCTCTTTTGGATGCGTTGCGTGTGTGCGTCCGGGCGCGTTTGCTCACTCCCTCCTCATACCACAGTGAGTGATTGCGTTTGATCGAAGAAGGGGATATGTCTTGTCGAGGCCAGCAGTGTTATTTTTGTGCACCCGTGACAGTGGTTACTGTGATAGCTGTATTAGGAGCACCCTGTAATTGAGACGCACCCGTAGTCTTCAGAATGTTAAATTTACTGATGTGGTAAATAAAACCGCACTACGTTATATTATACTCGGTATAAAACGCTGAAAACTCGCTCTAATCTAACAATGAATTTCACATGCATTTGGAGTGAGGTTTAGAGAAATCAGAGCAACACATCGGCCACGGTCTCTCAGTTGTCTGAACTCTCTCGTCGCCAACGTGGCCGCGCTCCGTACTGAGAATACGTAAGATTTGCCAACAGCAATCGAATCGGGCCGTCCAGAAATTGATGGCTATTAGCCGGTTTTGATAGCTGTTCTCTTCAACTTTTTTCGCATTTCTGATTCTGGGCATTCTGAGAGAAGTTTTGACGCGTATGTATGGCGGGTTTGAGCAGCTATCTGGCTCACAGTAATTGAAAATGACTCAAATCCATCCAATTCGAGGCTTGCGCCGAATGAAAAATAGCTAATATTCATTGAAAAAGGCTACTAGAACTATACTACTAGAATTGGAAATGCATTTAGCACATGCCCCGAATTCGATGGCTATTAGCCAAAAATTATCTGAATATTTAGAAGTGCACCCTTTAATTGAAGCGCCTCTACGTATTACAGTTTATACGGTTTGTTTTTCCAAGAAATGTATTCAAAAAAACTTCATTTTTTAGTATTTTTTTCTGTCAAGACTTTACAATTGTTGAGCGTTGATATCTCTTTGTATCCTTTTCTCAGCTCCTAGTGGACAGATTTGCACCAAACTTGGCAAAAAGTTGTTTAACACAAAAGGAAATGTCGAATGGCCGCCAAAGTTTGGTGCGAAACAGTTAAGCTCACTAGGCCTTTGGGTCCCTGACTTTTTGGGTCCTCGATTTTTTGGTACGGCTATTCAAAGATCCGCCAACCCCATCAAAAGCCGCCGAGAACCTTCAAGTTAACAAAAAAAAACGTTCCATATCACCAAAGAACCGTCGCTCGCTCGCTGCACATCTTCTATAAATAGTTGTATCTCATCCATCTAGTGTCAACACACACATACTCACTCACTCATCCGCTTTCCTCGTGAAATAAGTTCAAATTAATTGACCGATACATCATTCAGCCACTTATCATACTTTTTGTGTGTGTGTGTGTGTGTGTGTGTGTCTCTTCTCGTTTTATCATTATTACTGTCATGATGATGATGATGATGAAGATGTGGTGAAAACCCCTTTGAAATGAAGGAATTCCTGCGAAATAGAATACCAAAAGTATTTGATTTGCAACGCTATCAGACAAAAAAAAAGAAAAAAAAAAGATGAAGATGGACGGGGGTGATGTTGGTTTTGTCATGGGATAGAATATAATAGAAGAACACAAATGTAAACTTTCTGGCAATCTATTTTTAGCTTTTTTTGTGGTTATTTCTGTGAATGTATAAATTATACTGCGTTTAAAATAGAGGGGAACTATAGAAAGCCGTCGAACTTTGATGTGGTCGCCAAGGGAAAATAGAGATACAGTATGTTTGATAAAAAGACGGTAGAGAAGTTCAAAGATAAACTATTCTCAGTACGGAGCGCTGCAAACGCGCTCCCTTCGCACAGTGATGGACGCGGCCGCGTTTGCGACGAGAGAGTGCAGAAAATCAAGAGAGCCGTGGCCGATGTTTTGCTCAAATTTCTCTAAACCTCACTCCAAATGCATGCGAAATTCTTTGTTCGATTGGAGCGAGTTATCAGCGTTTTATACCGAGTATAGAAGAAGATACAAATAGAACAGAACGACTTGTTTCCTCCATCTTTTCTCATTTCCTATTTGACACCGCTTCCGGCCATTAGTTGATGTCGTCGGGGAGACACGAAATTTCACGTAATTTTTGATTGATTTGGTGAAAGGTTGGGAAACAACAGGTGATCTGATGGTGAGGGGAAACAAAATTATGAAAAAGGGACCACGGCTAGAGTCAGTTTCGGCGCCAAAAGGGGCTACTCGATTTTAGAACTATGCGTTCCAGAATTACTACAAAACACGCCTTCCGCGTCGTCCAATGTGCCACCAAGTTCGTCGGATAATGAAATTGTTTTTTCACTCGAAAATTTACTTTTTTGAGAAATTCGAATCATTATCTGATTATTCAGGATGACACCATCATTTTTATCCAAAAACAAGGCCTTTTTTCAGAAAATGACCGAGCCTTAGGGTTTTAAAAATGCGCCAGGTAGAAACAATTTTGGAAGGCTGGGGTGCCGTTCAAAAGAGAAAAAAAAGTTTGGCGCGGTCCATAAAATCGATAGCTAATAGCCAAAAATTTCTGGCTAGTTGAATCTGAAAAAGCTATTCGCCGCACAAGAGTTCTATAACGATCAGTTTTATTCTGTAGCATTTATAGTTCATATTTCTATTTTGGGCATTGCTCTTTTATATTTTGTAGCAGTTCTAAACCGCCCAGCTCTAAAACCACATAAAACGCACTCAAAAATTAAAATGATTTGTAAAAACTTGATTCCGCATATCCTGCAAGCCCGCGTAATTTTTATTGGGTATTTTTTAATGTTTTTGCGTCAAATTCCGTTATTCTGATGTACATGTAACCACAAAACCACATCAAAAAACGAAAACTAACGGTACCTGTCTGATTACGGTAGGCTATTCCGCTTCAGTCCGCAAGTACCTAGTATCAACTGGTGCACTGTAACATCAACCTCAACAATCTATGGGGAACGCAGGAGCGTGAGAGAAGTCTGGAAAACGGCTAATAGCTATTGAAAAAAGCTAGTCGCCATCGCATTCGGGGCGGGGCGTTCGCCAAATTTATATGGGACACGGTCCGATTCTATGGCTATTCGCTAAAAATTTTGTGAGCAGTCGCACGAGGCACGTGTTTATTTTCCTATTAATTTAGGGTCTTCATTGTTAAGTTTTGCGATAGTGCGCGTTTGCTGGCACCCGGTTCATTCCCCTGTGGACAAAGTAAAATCATTTTTTTAATTGGTTTTTTGAATTTTTGTCACAAAAAAATTTGTAAAAACACGACAAACAAGTCTGTCTCACTGACATTTTTGTCCCTTCTTGTTGGTTTAGTCATTGAAAACGGGAAGAAATGGAGAAAAAAAAACAGACACACACACACACACACTTTTTCGGACAGTCGGATCTAAAAATAGGTTGAGATCATTTACGAAAATACATATTTTTGGCAATAGAAAATGTGTGACTACTGGGAAAGGTTCAAATGACGAGGCAAACATGTTAGCTTTATTACTTACCGTATTCACACTAATAGAAAGATCTGGGGTGCTTCGAAACTCAAAAACAATTTTGAGTCGCGGCGTTTAATAAAGCTTGCAAATTGAGGTCAAAAAATACAAGTACACACAAGGTATCCGTGGTATCTGGCCAATACTCAATGGGTCCCGGACCTTTGGGTGCGCTTTTTGATTATTGATTTTTGGTTACGATTGATCTTCAGGTACTAAATTTATGTACTGTCTCTTTGGTTATGATTGATTTTCAATTACGGCTACTATTTTTGTTCAAATAAATTTTTAAATTTTGTAATTAAATAGCAGTCATAAAGAAAACGTATGCCCCAAAGATTCAGGACCCATTGAGTATTGGCCGTGGTAAATATCTAAATTCCAGGAATACGTAATAGTAAGGCAATAGGCAAGGCGATTAAATGGAACAAAATCTAGCGTATAATCCAAAGACTTTATCAAAAAAACGGCAATAAAGCTTTAAAAAGTAAACAGAAGCTCCTGCTCTTCTTATAGAGTAAATACGGTAATTAAAAACTCCGTGTGACTTGCAATTGGGGTAGAACGGTAAAGAAAAGAACTCTTAAAAAATAAAACCACCTGAAACGGAGGAGGTGTACCGACAATGGTTTTTTCCCATGGAGCGCAGTTCTAATCCGTAGCAGTTCTATACCGTTGTATTCCTCCTACAATGCATATTTCAACCATTGCCCATATTTTCGAGAAACCGTGACTTTCATGAAGTTCCTCTGAAATTGTTCTTACATTGATACATATGTAAATTTAATACAATTTATTTTAAACTATTGGATTCTGCGAATTTGACCTCGCTGTTCATCTTTCTTTACCTCCTTTTCCAATATATTGGTTCATCTTTGAACTTCCAAAAAGCATTCGCCTCGTCTCTTCTCATCTTCTCTTCGAGGGAGACCCTGTACAAGCAAGAATCGATAGAATTCGGACGTCTCCGAATTCAGAGAACTATTTCGTCCACTGTCTGTTAACTGGTTCCACGGGCTGAACTGTTCTCTATGTGTCACCTTTTTCACGTGTGTGCAATGTTTGCTCTAACGGCTTCTCAATTTTTGATAGAATTTTGAAATCCAGTTTACAAGATGTCTGATATGCATTATCTCTGATCAGTTGACGTCAATTAGTCTTTGAAAGACAAATTGAAAGACTTTCGTCGAATTGTCCTGTTCTTTCGCGGTCTTCCTTCATCTTTCTTTCTTTCATTCCTTTTCATCGTTAACATCTTCAAGTTGTCTTGTATTCGTTCAGAATAGACTGCGCTTCTCTTTGCCCAGGTCGTTGGACCATTATCCACCCGTCACATTTCGTCTCGATATGACGCATTTAATCAGACGATTTAGATGGTGAGAGTCTTACTAAATAGGTTGAAAACTTATTATTCCCTTGTTTGAAAAATCTGTTTACCCAAATTGTGGGTGTGTGTGTTTTCTTTCAAAAATTTCTAAACTTAAAAAATGAAAGGCGAGGAATTATATTGCCAGTATCATGTTCCTATGTTGTAGAACTCGCCGAGATCTTTATTTTGAACATCTCATTGAACAAAAAACATTCATTCTGAGCTGAGTTATTTGCCGGCCCATCGTCAGACCGCTCTGCCTGCTTGCCAAGTATAAATGGGGATATTCAAAAAACGTTTAAAACAATGAAAAGCACGTGTTTTTAACCATGATTTGGAATGGAAAGTGAAGAGACGCAGACAGGAAAGGAGTTCCCCTTCCATGACCTACTTTCATATCTGCGCCTTTTCCATGGCTATTAGCCGTTTCCATCGGCCATCATTTTCAAAAAATTTCCATATCGAATTTCGGCCATCTTGTGGCTGGAAAAAGTCGCAAAAGCATTGAGTAAGTGCGAAGACTGTTTCCCCTAATTGTTTCATGTAAACATTTTATAGCTGCGTTTCCAACAGACGAATTTTTCATAGGCGGTGGTGTGACCCCATAATGGCTAATAGCCCTTTTCGGCGGCTAATAGCCATATCCGATGGCTAATAGCCACAATGGCTAATAGCCAAATTCGTCGGCTAGTTGCCATTATTGCCGGCTATTAGCCTTTTCGGCGGCTATTGGCCATTTTCAGTGGCTATTAGCCACCTAGATGCCTATTCTCGCCATATCGCGCCAAAAATTTCCTGAGTAGTGAGCGCATATGAAACAAAAAAACTGGTAGGTATTCAAAAATTGTCTTTTTTAAATGACCTCTCCAATTTTTTCCAATTATCGTGTACTTCCAGGGTGCAAGAAAGCGCGGATCAAGTAGAGCTGTTAGGTGATGACGAGTCGAGCGACACTGAGGAGTGCAATGATTTGGACGAAGAATATGACGCCTACTATACGGATATGAAATCGACGAGACGAGAGACCACCAGAGAGTTTTTGACTCGTGAGTTGGGCTCCAGAACCGCATCAATATTATACTTATCATGCAGGTCAATTTCAAAACATTGTGCATTTCTTCGTTGAGGACTGGTTCATCTCGGCTGCTCTTGGATTTATAACGGCTATCTTTTCAATTTTCATCGATATGGGAATCGAGTATCTTATACATTGTGGGTTTTGGAGGAATCCAAATTTTAAGCTTGTTCTCTTAATTATTACTTCAATTTTTTCAGTTCGTAACTATCTTTTGGAAACGCTCGAGCAGTATAACAACTACGCCGCATTCTTGGGATGGGTCATGTATATCACTGGACTTGTATATGTTGCTGCTCTCGTTTGTTATGGATTTGGAAAACAGGCTGTAGGTCAGTATAAAGCTAATATTAAATACAAACATGTGTATGCAATACTTACTATTTCTAGGATCCGGAATTCCCGAAGTAAAAGTGATCATTCATGGATTTGTACTTAAAAATTACTTGTCTGGGAAGACGTTGATTGCTAAAATGATTGGATTGACATTGACGATTGGTTCAGGATTGCCAGTTGGTAAAGAAGTGAGTTTTTAATTTTTCCTGGTAGTGGCAAACTATCATTTCTTATTCTTGACTAAGCTTTCCACGGCGGGCGTTTTTTGCCCGTCCGACCCGTTCGGGGAAAGGGCCGTCCGATCCCCGGGGAAAAAGGAAAATGCCCGCGTGAAATGTTTTTTATTTTTTCCAACTATTCAAAAAATGGAAGAAAAAAGTTCACGCATTTTCTGCAAATACTTTAATTTCCCGTGACAAAATATTATTTTTTATGATTCCACATTTGCCAACGCGATATGCCCTTATTTCGATCCTAGGAAACCATCACGTAACATTGTAGACCGGGCAACGCGGACGGGCAGCGGGCACCCGTTCTCCGGACGGGTAACGGACGTTTTCGGACGGCCCGTCCATGGTGGAAAGCATATTCTTGACTATTTCTGCAAAAATATATTTTCCCAATAGAAAATTTACCCATTATCCAAAAATGCTCCGTTTTCCTGATGATTCCTGTATTTTATGAGTGAGCATTGCGAAAGGTCTATTTCAATGTTTTATGGTGTTTTGAAACATTTTTATATAGTAATTTATAGTAATTGATAACAGTATTATGTGAGATCTGTGATATATCGTTTATCAATTTTCCAACACTTAAGGTGTATGCAATCAAAACCTAATGAAAAATATCTTTCGGGATTCTCAGAAAATTGAAATAAATTTTGAGAATAAATGTGTATGTATGACACTTCAATATATGTATAGAGAAATTATCGTTTTGAAAAAGTTGAAAATTATCCTTTGATCAAAAGTAGGCAACAAGCTTCCGGGCGACCTTGATGCTCAACATGCTTCGCTTCATACAAACGATTATAGAGATTCAGAACGGATATGTGCAGACGGCATTACCTAGAAATCAAAAACATTGAATCAAATACTCGAAAAAATTCATATAAAAATGCAGAGTATGGCGCCCTTCGGTACCAAAACATACGTAAAATCTTATCCTACTTTGGCTGCACCATGTTGATTATAGCTTTCCAAACTTAAAAACAGCGCTTAATCGCTTACCGAGTCTCGAAAACGGCAAGGTGATGTGGGCTTCACTCCTACCCACTAACTACCCATCTTCCCCCCCGCCCTCCCATCCCCTCCCCAAATACGTTTCATTGCATGTTTTCAGGGACCGTTTGTGCACATTGGAGCCATCGTTGCTTCTCTTTTGAACAAAGTCACCGCTGCCTGTCAATACAACGCCTTCTTCTCCAACGAAGGACGTGCTATGGAAATGCTGAGTATTGGATGCGCTGTTGGAATTGCTTGTACATTTTCTGCTCCTATGGGTGGTAAGTGTGTAAAGGATTGATATTATGAAAATTGTGATGGTTAATTTATAAACTAGAGCAGCAGTGGCTGTGTAAAAACGATTTTGTTTAATTGACACAGTTTGGTTTGGGTTCCATTAAAAATACCTGTGCATATTTCGTGTTCTTAAAATTACTATAACAGTATCCAACTTTTGCGTAATACATCAATTTTCAGCTGTACTCTACGGTATCGAATCCACATCGAAATACTTTGCCGTCAAAAACTACTGGCGTTCTTTTTTCGCGACCACTTGCTCCGCAATGCTATTTCGTTTTGCCATTGCCTTTTTCGTGCCACAACATATTGCCGGAACAATAACAGCTTATTATCAAACATATTTTCCAAATGAGGTGTTTGTGGTCGAAGAGTTGCCATTCTTCATTTGCCTTGGGTGAGTTTTTGATGAGGTGAAAAACTGTATTTAAAACTTTAAAAATAAATTTTTAGAATTATGACTGGTCTTCTTGGTGCTCTCTTCGTTTACTATCACCGAAGAATTGCATTTTTCAAAAAGAGAAATCGCATTTTTCAGGCACTTTTTGGAAAAAGGTAAGAGGAATTTTCATGGTTTTTGAAGTTTTCAGTTGATATAAAAACATGTATGGGCCTGTAACTATGCTTCTCGGTTTGAGCACCCGCGAAAGAAAATAAAACTCGAACAAAACTTATTCAATCAGAATATAGTCGGCGAATACATCATCAACCTCGCTCTACTGCAAAATTCCTGTAAAACAGTGTTGCACTAGCAAGATTTACTCGAATTCTATATTTTATACTTCTTTCTAACGAAAAATGAC
Organism: Caenorhabditis japonica; assembly: GCA_963572235.1. Lineage (NCBI taxonomy): Eukaryota > Metazoa > Nematoda > Chromadorea > Rhabditida > Rhabditidae > Caenorhabditis > Caenorhabditis japonica. The sequence goes on along the minus strand of OY754343.1, from coordinate 14,084,690 downwards.
GTATCCACGACGAATTGCAGGTAAAATTTGATTTTTCGCTCCAAAACATGCGCACTACACTGTTGAAAACTGAAAAGTGCCGTAGATCGAGGCTGATGATGCATTCGCCGAGTATAAAAAGATAAAACCGTTAAAAAACATGTTTTGTTACAGCCAAGCTTATTCGCCATCTAAAAAAAGTTATGAAACCAAAACACAAATTCCTCTTTCATCGATGACCTTTGTAACGGAAGTCTGTTAGAAGTCATGTTTTATTATCACATTTGTCTGTGTTATCGTTCACAAAGAAGCAAAGATAAGAAAGAGATAGTAGCGGAGAATTTCTTTGTGTTTTTTTTTATTTGCAAAGAAATTTTCTGATAATTGATGATCTTTGAGAATTTTCTATCTATGACAAGAAAGAATATGAATTCTACACATTTCACAGGTTTTGCGCGATAGGCTAAACAAAGATCCGATATGGTATACCTTTGTAAATAAAGCACTAAAAATACATTTTTGAATTTAAATTTAAAATCTGTCGCAACATAAAATTCAGAAATTTGGAAAGCTCTAACATATTTGTTGTTGAGTAAGTTTCTTTTTCCTAAATATTTTCTTAGTGTTTTTCCATTTCCAGCATGATTTTTTTTCTGAATTTCGTTACATTTTTAAAAGTGAGTGATTAGATTGTTTTAAAAATAATTGTGCAAAAAATAGAAGCGAGTGAAAAACTTTTTTTTTTTAATTTGACAATTTAAGCTTTATATATCACCCTTAAACAAAATTTTAGCCCAATTCTGTTCACTGCATGTTGTGCTGCCATTTTCGCCGTCCTGGTCTATCCGAATGGCTTGGGATCGTATGTAGCTGGAAAGTACACGTTCCGGGAGACCCTTGTCGATTTCTTGTCAAATTGCACTCTCTGGAAACCAAATAATGGTTCTGAGGGCTGTCCTCCACACGTTCTCGAACACTGGAGTGGACCAGAAGGCGATATGATGCCAATTAACTCACTTTTAATCTATTTCCTTTTCTACTTCATTATTGTCCCCGTCTGTATTACTTTGTACATTCCCTCTGGAATTTTCGTTCCGTGCTTCGTTATTGGCGCATGTGGTGGAAGAATCTTTGGAGAAATTATCTCAATGATCTGGCCATATGGACTTCGTGGTCTTGGTCAACCGCAAATCTATCCTGGATTGTATGCAGTAGTTGGAGCAGCGTCTTTCACTGGAAGTGTCACACACTCTTTGTCGATTGCTCTGATTGTCTGTGAAACAACCGGACAACTTTGTGCTCTTTTACCTGTGCTTATTGCACTGATGATCTCAAACGCTATCTGTGCTTTCCTTCAACCGTCAATTTACGATTCGATTATCAAAATTAACGGATATCCGTATTTAGCGGATTTGCCTCCTTCCCGTATCAGGTACGTGAATATCATAAATCAACAAATTTCTGCAAAATGTTAAACGCTTTAGTGTACATCAAATGAAGGTGGAACGGATTATGGTCAAAGACATGTATTATATAACTCGGGATACCACTTACCGAGAGCTTCGAGAGATGCTTTTGGAAACTCCAACTCTTCGTTCGTATCCGTTTGTCACTGATTCTCGATCGATGACTTTGCTGGGATCAGTCGCCAGAAAGTATCTGCTGTATTTGATTCAAAGAAAATTGGGTCCAGAGCCAGAACTGTTTGGGCATAGAAGGAGGTAGGAAAATCAGAAAACTTGATATACCGTAAATACTGTATTATATATAAGCCAAACTACCGTAAAACTGTAACTGTAGCACCTCTGTAATTGAATTGTTTTAAAGTTTTCTTTTCGAAAATGCTTTGAAAATGTTACTATTTCGGCTTTTAAATTATAATCAAAAATCTCAAATTAAAGCGCTCTCCGCAATAAAGATGCGCTAAAATTAAGGGTTGAAAATAGATGTGCATGCGCCTCTATTACAGTTTTTACGGTATGTATTCGAAATCCTCACTATAATTCATATTGACCACCTCTCCCGACTTCTTCGAAAAATAGAAGCCTAAAGAGCCTATATTACAGTATTTCCGGTAAGTGTAAACAAAATAAACAAAAAAAACCCAATTTTAGCTATAGAACTCCGGCAATAAAGCGGAAGATTGTGTGAGTTGAATATCCGGTGTGATTGTATAAAATATTGTCGGCCCGCCAATATGGTCAAACGCGCTCCGCTGAACTCAATGATATGCAATTTTCATTTTGTTCTCCAAATTATTTCATTTCAGGTATAAATTCAACGTGAAATAAAATAATTTGGTGACCAAAATGAAAATTGCATAGCATTGAGTTCAGCGGAGCGTGTTTGACCATTTTGGCGGGCCGATAATAGCTGTATTTAGTCTAGTGAAGGGTACTTCCTACCCTTTACAAACAGTGCTAGATATCGTTTTTCTTTCAGTTTAGATTTTAACAATGCTTTGATACAGGAAATTGAAGTGCTCTCTATTGAAAATATGTACATAGTTTCCATTTTAGTCACTTCAATGCTCTGTTCATTCTTAAAATATGCACGATTCATTTCACAATGTTTAAAATATATAAACCTATTCCATTATTTCAGAAGCCGCACAGCGTCGGAAATTTTCAGCACGATTCATAACCTGAGGTGCGTATTGTTTAGCCTTGTAGTGCATGCACTTTTCACCCATTCGCGTATGCACCCTTCACTCTGCTTCTAGTTGCACGTGTCTTAAATTGCCTTTCAATTCAGAAAGTATTCTAGACGTGGATCACTGGGCGCCAATGGAGGACTTCATTCGCAGGCGAACGCATTGATGACTGACAGAAATATCTCTGGAAATACCTTGTTGCCACAATCACCGCTTCACGAGGATCAGGTATTTTTTTTACCGGGTCACCGTGTGTTGCCTCGTACTTTTTTTTTTTTACAAATGCGAAACAACTCCAACCAAATGCGCATCCAAGTATGTTTACGGACCAGCACACCGGGCTGTCGGGCATTGCTCGTTAACAAGAAGTTGGAATAGGGTCTTGAATGAGCATTGCCTTCTCGGCATAGCTTTTCCTCTTTTGGCTGAAATTTCTAACTTTTAATGATAGTTACAAGAAAGAGAAATAAACCTTTGAAAAATTGAATTTCAGTAAACTTACTCGCAAAGTCCTTAATATGTGTCTGATAAAAGAAAGCAAAACTATTTAAAGGGGGTACGAACTTTCTGGGGAAAGTGGCTTAAAATATACTCTTGGATGGGGGATTTACGAATATCAAATCGAAATCGAACGAAAAAATTTTTCTGATTTTTGGCGAATTTTACAAAAAAAATAGAAGACCACGGGGAGTACACGACTTGGCGCGAAATTCAAACGCCATTTTTCTTTTTCATCATTGTTCTCCCGTGTTTTTCCAATATTTTTGCATTAATCTTTGGGAAATATATTACAAACATCATTTCGTGTTTTAAAATATCAAATTAACGCGTGTTGATCACAAAAGTAACGATAAAACAAATTCGGAACAAAAATTCTCATACCTTCCCTTTTTGTCACTTTTCCTGCTCAATTCCGCATTAAGTTCACTCTTTTATCTGTAACGTTTATATTTGAACAATAAATGTTCACAAGAAGTTATTTAAAACGATGAATCGAACGAAAGGCGAATATCGATTTTTCGATTTTCATGACTGTTTAGTCGCGATTATCTAAAATTATAATAAGCGATTAGAGCATTTTTATCGAAAATCGATAATAAAAACGAGGAAAATTGCACGAAAAATGAATATTTCTGGTGAAAATGAATCTTTCTAGAAGCCGCGGCCGCGGGTTTCCTAGTCCACGGCCACGATTTTCGTGTACTCCTCGTGGTCTTCTATTTTTTTTGTAAAAATCATAAAAAATCAGAGAAATTTTTTTGTGCGATTTCAATGCGATATTCGTAAATCCCCCACCCAAAAGTATATTTTAAGCAACTTTCCCCAGAAAGTTGGCACCCCCTTTAAAAACATTAATTAAACAATAAATTCAGGGAGACCGCAGTCCACTAGCACCGCTCCTTTACGCTCAGACCAATCAACATGAGCCAATTGTTGTAAGTTTTTCTGAATTCGTTTTTGAAAGTTACTTAATATCACGCGCTTTACTTTAATTACCACAAAACTTTCTTCGTAATCGACAAAAATTGCCTACAAAACAATAAATGTGCTCAAAAAATTGCTTAATCGAAATTCACAAACAAGACCGTAAAAACGTGTTTTTATGAGTTTAAAAGAGACTTTCCCCCGATCTCGCATGCACATGCACAAAAACCTAAAAAAAACCCTACAAATTCGCTCCAATTGCACAGTGAATTGCGCATGCATTTCATTTGGTGTGAGATTTAGAGAAAACAGAGCAAAACATCGGCCATACGCTCTCAATTTTCTGCACTCTCTCGTCGCCAACGTGGCCGCGTCCACCACTGTGCGAAAGGAGCGAATTTGCAGCGTTCCGTACTGCGAATATTGTTAAGCGTTAATGTTTGTCCGTATGTGTGTGGGGTTTCGTGTCACCAGCGTTTTCTCAGCCCCTAATCGACCGATTTCCACCAAACTTGGCGAATCATTTTCAAATCCAAGGGGCATGAGGCGGCCGAAGTTTGGTGCAAATCGAACAAGTTTGAAGGGTAGCATACTAATGACATTGTGCGTGTTTTAAACATTGCACCGGTGAATGCCGCCGAAAATCTCTTTGTTCTCTCCGCTACCCCGAAAGAGAACTCCACTAAGCAATTGAAGCAATGTTGTTACATATTAAGCGAAATTATGATGTACGGGGAATATTACAGAAAAGACACCCACATCTACAGTCCGTTCCATAAGTATAGCGCCCCCTCGAAGTATTCTGCCTTGGCACGCCCGGGCAAAATTGCAACATGAAACCTAAAAAAACGGATTCAGCATGCAAAAGTAACTTTTGTGCCTGAAGACATCCATGAAGCAGATAGATGCATGAGAAAATGGCTCCTGCAACCGTAACATAAGTATAGCGCCCCCCTCGGAAATTTCCAAAAAATCAAGATTTATAATAAAATTAATACTTTATTCATTGGACGTAACCAGATTGTAAACACAATTTGGCATACAATTAATAGGCTTTGGGATGTACTGGATGATCTTGTTCACGAATTCATGCTCTTTTTGCTTCCACTCGTACAAAGGTCCAATTTTCAACTCTGGGCAGAAAATTTTTGCACAAGCTTTCCTCAGGTGTTCTCCATAAGATTCAAGACGTGTGCACACCAGGGGTGCCACAAAAAAATATTTTTGCGCAAAAAAAAAAAAGTTTTTTTCGCAAAAAAATTGCGAAAAAAAACAAAAAAACCAAAAAAAAACAAAAAATGTTTTTCATTTTCACCACGTATTTTTATCGTTTTTTATCAAAATACTATCAGATTTACCCATTTTATTCATGCAGAAAGGTAGAAAATTACGAAAAATGTTCGAAAACTGTTTGCTAGACATCTCTAACACTTGTACTCTGGTATTTAATCCAAGTTTTTCTTTCCAATCTATGATTTTTTCAAAAAAAATAGGTGCGAAAAATGCGAAAAACAAACAAAACAAAAAAAAACGGCACCCCTGGTGCACACCCAGAACATAGAAACAAATCGACATTTTTAGATTTAAACCAGTCCAAAGTCTAGATACTCACATGGATTGCAGCATTTTTCGCTGAAAAACAAAACAATACCGGTTGAAAAAACGTCGCAATAGTAATAGGTGGTTCTCGATGACTTCCTTGTACTCGGGAAATATCATCCGAGTGGAGACAAACGTTAGGTCCAACTATCAAGCAAGTGAAAATACTCCTTTTATCAGGCATAATGAACATAGGTACTGTAATAATCCGAACCGTCTCCATTTAAGCTTTTAACCCTAGAAAAGATTATCTAAGTTCCTGATTCGAGTTTTGTAGCAACTAGCTAACAACATTTACCACATTCAAGTTTTTAGAAATACTTTTATGCGTGAACTGAAAATCACGGACCTTAAAAGGATCGGTGAGACGTGGAGCAAGCTTCATAACTTACTGGACAGGGTTTGGATCCATGTCATTGGCTCTCCAGATGCTCTGTTTGAAAGCATCGTGGTTTAGCTCTCGTTTCATAGCAATGCAAGTCTTTATTGAGTTCGAAGTATGCCGTATGATGTTTCACCTTGTCTCTTTGGTGGTGCTCCAGACTTCGTAGACTGCTTATAACGGCTCGGATTCTTAATAAAATTGTTGATCCACTTTTTTGAACACTTCGAGTGTTGTGTAATTACTCAAATTGACCTCCCGGCTGTTTTGCAGGCGTCAGATTGGAGTTGTTCGGCGCCAGAAAGGTGTTTTCCACGAAACATGGTTGAATTATTCACATAATAGGCAAAAATATGAGAACTATAACCACATGTTATTTAAAAGCGCATAAAGCATGAAATTGAAAAAATCCAGGCACAGATTTCCTCATTAATAGGGATTTTTAAGAAATTTCCGAGGGGGGCGCTATACTTATGTTACGGTTGCAGGAGCCATTTTTTCATACATCTATCTGCTTCATGGATGTCTTCAGGCACAATATCACGAAACGGATATTTTCGGGGTAGTTTTGCATGCTGAATCCATTTTTTTTATGTCCCATGTTGCAGTTTTGCCCGGGAGTTCCACGACAGACTACTTCGAGGGGGGCGCTATACTTATGGAACGGACTGTATCAAAAAAGGTACCCATTGGACTCGCTTTAGTATGGCCACCCACAGTCCGCACATGGGTGTCTATTGTGGAATGATGGGTGCCTCAGGTAAAATGATGAGTACTTATATTGAAGTGCAAATATCAGCTTGTGGGTGCCTATTCTATAGCCCATTGATGTGGGTGCGCGAATTGGAGTGCAAGGGTGGCTATTCTGAAAGATTCCCTAGGAAACCAGAATAGATAATCGAAAAATTCTATTTTTCAGTCTGGAATTTTCCCCTGTTCGAAAACGGGGTAGCAACCTTGTTACACTGATATTTCAGCACTCCCTGGCAAAGCGTGCTGAGATTCTTTCCAAAAAATTGGACATGGAAGAAGTTGCGATCGATCCTGCTCCATTCCAACTTGTTCGAGGAACTTCGCTATACAAAGTTTGAGCATCTGAATTTTAGCTATAAATAAACTGCTAATATTCTAGGTTCACACACTCTTCTCTCTTCTAGCTCTAAACCACGCCTACGTTACTGAAAAGGGACGTTTGGTTGGAGTGGTGGCTGTCAAAGAGCTTCGAGAGGCGTTGAGCAACATATACAGTAGAGGAGCAGTTGTACCAAGACCGCGAGTTCGATCTTCCACTTTCCGACTAAATCACGAGCAAGACTGTAAGTTATATAAATATTTTTCAAAGCTCATTAGCGTAAAAACTCTATTAGAACGGCATCTTTAAATGAATGGCAGCCTCAAACAGAACTTCACCCATTCGAAAACTACTGTAATGAGTTCGTGGCGGTGTTACACTTTAATTTGCGTTTTTATTCAAAAGTTGTGCAATTTCTGCGCGCCGACAATTTTCGAAAAAAAAACGGCTCCCGGTCAGCATGGACGGCATGTAGTTTTACTAGCACTACACGGAGTAATGGCGACTGCCTTTTTTTCAAACGATTTTTTTGGCGCGGGAACACGCGCGACGCTCTCGTCTTCTCCGTCTCGTCTCTTTTTTCGCTCGTCTTCTCCGTCTCGTCTCTTTTCTAAATGTTTGCATTGGCACAGTGCCCAAAATTTTTGCCGTCGAATGCGGCGCGTGCGCGTGTTATCAATGGAGCACGTCTGCACCAGGTCACTCGCCATTACTCCGTGGCACTAGCAGAACGGCATGTCGTTCTAATAGAGTTTTCACAGTATTTTTTTAGTGGAGCAACAAATTCTGAACGGTCACACTGATACCGGAGAACCTACCGTAATTCGCACGCCTCGTGTTACCATTGAAGCGCCTGAGGACTTGATTCAAAATTCTGAAAACGGAGAACCATCTGGCCAGAATAAGGACAACGAGAAACATTCATGATAATTCATTTGGTTTTAGAAAACAACATTTAGTTCCTTAAAGTTTTCCCGGTTTTCTGTAATTATTTTCCTTACATTTGCCCGTTTTCAATCAGCTTGAAATGTTTAGAAAACAGTTGAAAGCTTGAAAATTCACCCAAAAACAAAATAAAACACGATTTTTAGTGTATATATACTCACTCACACTCTCATTCCAACCCGAAAAACATTGTTAAATATTCATTCCAATTATGGTATTTATATAATGGATTCGTGACGGAGTGACATTTCACGTGCAACTGGTAGACAAGAAATATCTATATTTCTTCAGTTACTTCTTCATTTTTTCGAATAAAAACGTGAAAAAACTTGTCACTCCGCCACGAATCCATTATAATGACGATATAAAGTTTTAATTTTTACAACTTCTAGATTTTCAAGTTTATTGTTTGGTTTTATATCAAAACAAGTTCACTTTTATGGGTTGTACTCAGTGTGTCTTTTCGATAAAGTTTCGATAAATTTATCGAAAAATTTTCGATAAATTTATCGAAGTTTTATCGAAAATTTATCGAAGTTTTATCGAAAATTTTTCGATAAATTTTTCAATAAAAATTTTATCGAAAATTTTCGATAAAGGTTTCGATAAATTTTTTATCGAAAAATTTTCGATAAAAGCAAAATTTTTAATGCAGCTCATTTTTAAATCTTATGTATTTTTAAACGCTAGAACTCTCTGAATAAGAACTGCTGATCATTTACTACTATTGTGTTTTCAATCGACTTGCGACATGAGAACGCGAGACTCCGCCCACTTATTTTTGCGCGACCACGCGAACACAGTGATATTTGAAGAGACGCAGACAGGTAGCGCACAAATAAGTGGGCGGAGTCTCGCGTTCTCATGTCGCAAGTCGATTGAAAACACAATAAATAGTCGCACAACTATCTTGGTGGGGGGCTCCCTCCCAAGCTAGCTGCACGTGTGATGAAGATGTGGAAGTGACGAACGGGGCGTGGCTGCCAGCAGCTCACGACTCAACGAAAGGAAGACGGTGGTGAATCAATAACGGTTTATTGAAACCACGATACAGTACAATAGAATCCAAGAATAAGAATTAGGAATAAGGAATTGAATCATCTAACCGCCTATCTGAATCCAGCAAGCTCGCCGCCCACGTTTCCGCGCACGCCAGAGGTCACGTGAAAGTAGTTTATCTTTTGCATCTGGCGGCGCGCAATGCGCACTGTGACTTTAAAGAAAAAATATCAGGAAAATCGAGTGCCCGCTCGACATCCCGGTCCTTTTCGAGTCCGCCCACAAAAGAAAACTCGTGATCCTGCTGTGCATGACAACGGCAAACAATGGAACGAAATCGGCATGAACTGTGGACTAACCGGACAAAACGATCAGAACAAGTCTTACAACAACAAAACAAATAGAATAATTGACACACAATATTAAAGAAGGAACGATAAAATGTTAACATTAATTATCACTTCTCACGATGCGGGTACTGCCGTCTCTGGCGTAATTCCGATCTCCTCCGTGTCTGACCCATATCTACCACAATCACTTTCAGCGGTTGCCATACCAGATTCCGTACGCGGATCACGTTGTTAACGGCATGCCAGTAGTCGAACGAATTTATCTGGTCGCCCAGGTCCACAAGCCTCTGATTCTTGTGTGCCATCACCCGATCTCCCGGATAAATCACGTCGAGTTCACCTCTCGACCTCTTCACGCTCGCCACAAGGGAGATAAATGCTCCAGCAAGTGAAACATCGTTAATCGAGGTGGGCGCGGGAATCAGCAAGATCTTTGTTGATCCCGGCACCACCTTGATCAACCTTGACCATTGGTCCACGTAACCATTATCAGTCCCAAATGGGATGATCATAATCATCCGTGAGTAGCGCTTCTTTTTGAATTGCATCAGCAGCATCTCTTCAGCGGACTGCGATCTCTTCAAAATCAGCTTTTCCGTGAAAGCTAGAGTGACATTCTCAGAGACACCTGGTGCCATGACAAGCAGCGTATCGACGGGTTGGTTGGTGTACTTCTCACCAAAGGTGTTCCTCACCAAACAACTACGCGGGCGCGTGAACGTTCGGTTCGCAGGTCTCACATGATGTTCGCGTTTGGCTTCATAGTTTTTCTCTTCGAATCTTCTTGTGCACATTTCATGCTCTTTGCCAACATTCTTCTTTGCAGCTTTTCGACCTTTTATTTCATGAGCAAGTCCGAACCTGGAATCCGCATCTGAATGAACATTGCCAACGGCATCCTCCCCGTCCTTTTCGAGTGGGCCCTTCGGGTGTCTTCCACCGACTTGGACTTCCTGTCTAATCTCGCACACGGTCGGCTTATGCGCTTTGGTATCTTCTGTATCCCGAAGCCACTTGTTCAACTTTCCTAGGAGTTCCGGTCTTTTATTCAAAACTTCAAATCCATTTAGCTCTCCAGTTGCAATCTTTTGCCCCTTTCGAAGAAAAATACTTTCGCTCATATGGTTGGCAATTTTGATCCGTGATCTTCCCTTACTGTTCACTTGGCAAACTCCTGCAGTCAAACATCTTGACGTTGGAGTAATGAGACAGAGTCTTCTTTCTTTGTGGGTGATACCTTCGACGACAATTTCAACAATCTTCTGTCCATGTATGTCCAGTTTAACTTCATCGACTATTCGAACATCTCTGGACGGTTCATCGATCTTTAGTTGAACTCCCATGGCTTTGAATGCTCCAGTTCCCAGAATGATCGTTTCTCGGTCCACTGCGGCAACGTAGAAAGTCAATCTTCGAGTCCTGGTCCGCATGGCAGTCTCCACTGAGACTTTTTCAATCAGCTTGATGGGCTCGTTTGCGGCTGTGAAAACTGTCCTAAGATCAGTTTTCTCCTTTCTCACTGTCTTTTTCCATTCCACGCCGTTGATTTTCAAAATCCGTCTCCACGTTTTCATAGACATCAGCGATATGCATGACCCGCTATCAAAAACAAAGTCGACATCAGCAGCTCCAATTTTTCCTTTCTCGATCATTTTAGTTCCTCGAACTACGTCTTTCTTCACTCGCTTTCCCTGTTGCACATCTGAACTTTTTATGTCGATGCTTTCCACTTTTAGGTTGGGTTCCTTGAGAGCGTTTCTCTGAACTGGTGCCTCAGCTAATGTCGGGCAAATTCTGGTGGTGTGACCGTATACACCACATTTGAAACACTGCACTGCGACCTTCGGGAAGCCTTGACGATTAGGCAACACGTTCGAAAAGTTTCGGACTTCTCTATTGACTGTCACCATGTTTCCATCTCGCTGGCTCCTTACTTCTTTTTTCTCTCTAAACTCTTTCAAACTCATCTCATGTCTGGTTGCTAACAACTGAGAGATGTCATAGTGCTGTTTCTCCGGAGATTCAAGCAGCTTGGCGTCAATCATGCATCGCAATGCCTCACTTCCAGCAATGGATTCAAGAAGTTTAGCAGTTTTCAACGAAGAGAGCTCTTCCGGCGGTAGGCGGCGATAGGCGACTCTTGCCACTTCATCAAGGAGCAGACAGAAATCTTCGACTGATTGATTCTCAGAGATTCGCAGCAACTCCCAACGTGTTTTCGCTCTTCTGGTTTCATCCTCTGCCGAGATTCGTAATCTGTTGGCGAGGGCTCTCAGAATGCTCGCGACACTGTGCTTTTCCGTCTCTACAAGACCTCGGAATGCCTTTAGTGCTTTACCAGCTAAGTATTTTGTTTCGAGGAGAGTGACCTGTTGCTCTGTCGAAAGTCTCCCGAATTTCATTGCAAACGTTCTTTCGAAAGCTCCCATACTCACAGAGTTCTCCTCTGCTGTGTACTTCGGCGGCTCTGGCAAATTCTGTTCCAGGTACAGTTGGCTGAGCAGTGAAAGTTCAGTCTGGGCCGGCAAACCCTTCTTTCCGTAGAAGCCACTCTCTTGTGTGCCCACACTGTCCAACCCTTCTTCAAAGGTTTGATTCGTGCCTTGGTTTTGTCCTCTTGGATTTTCAATTCGATCAACTTGTACCTCCTGAAGACTGCGAATTCCTCGCGAGCCGTTCTGCCAGAGTCTGTGTGGTGAGAAATCGCCCGTGTGCTGGGAGCAATTTTACTCGTACGCCACGACTTTTACTTTTTCACTTTCTTTCTTCAGCCTTTCTGCGTTGAGCTTCATGTCGACTTGCTCTAAACTCCTTTTTATTGACTCCATCTCCTTATCCTTGATATCGATCTTGCGCAGTAGCCCTGTGTTTTGGGCTCGTAGTTCGAGAAGTCGGCCGCTGAGCTTATTCTCCGCACGCATAGTAATCTGCAACAATTCTTTCGTTTCAATGAGATTTCGTCGGTTTTTACTGCATTCATCCAAAATGTCTTCAATATCCTTCACGGTTCCAATTCCGTTCATCATCATGAACTCTTGAATGACCCTGACGTCTTCGTTATCGGAACTGCTGTCGAAGAGTGCATTTTCCTGAAGATCACTCAGTTTTGCCGTCAATTCTTGAATTTCGTGGTAAAGTTCGACGATTTTGTTTTCTTTTTCCACAATCAGTTGTTCCCTATGCGAGAATCTTTCTCTGATTGGCTCGATCATTCCTTTAACCGCGTTCAGGGAAACTTTTCCATATGTTCTAAACTCTTGCTCGATCCTCTTTAACCGAGCTTCATCTTCTCTTTTTCTCGCCTCGTGCTGCCTTTCAAGGCTGTCGCAGTCTACCTCCTCATCGAGAGTCTTCTTGTCGAATATACTGATTTTGTGTTCGTCCTCCTGTCCGTTGCAGTTTGTCACTTCATGCTCCATCACAAAGTTTAATGTTGAATCCATCGGTGAAACTCGTTTTCTCAAGTTTTTAAACCAATGTCAATGAAGGAGTGTGAGAAAAGTGCAGATCTTGCTCCTTTATCTCTACAACTCGAATGTTTCACTTTCTCAAAGTAGAATCCAACGATGCAGTTTCTCACCGGCAGGTTCCAGAAACTCCAACAATCGATGCTTCTCAAATGCCTGGCAGGATCTCTGCGCTAGACAACTGTGAACGTTGAAGTTCAGTCGAGAGAATTCGTTGGTCGCCCAATTCCAGTGGATGACGTCGCGTGACTCTATTGGTGGGGGTCTCCCTCCCAATTGAGTGGTGCGAATGTAGTCGAATTGAAGAATTGAGAATTTCCCGGGGTCTCCGTGGAAATCTCAATTTTCGTTGATTTGGCTCGGCCCCCAAGTCGCACAAACTATCTTGGTGGGGGGCTCCCTCCCAAGCTAGCTGCACGTGTGATGAAGATGTGGAAGTGACGAACGGGGCGTGGCTGCCAGCAGCTCACGACTCAACGAAAGGAAGACGGTGGTGAATCAATAACGGTTTATTGAAACCACGATACAGTACAATAGAATCCAAGAATAAGAATTAGGAATAAGGAATTGAATCATCTAACCGCCTGTCTGAATCCAGCAAGCTCGCCGCCCACGTTTCCGCGCACGCCAGAGGTCACGTGAAAGTAGTTTATCTTTTGCATCTGGCGGCGCGCAATGCGCACTGTGACTTTAAAGGAAAAATATCAGGAAAATCGAGTGCCCGCTCGACAAAATGATCATACATTACCATTTACTACCAAATAATTAAAAAAGTATTTCCTACCTGATGATCATTTACTACTGGATGATCATTCACTGCCGGGTGATCATTTACTACCAAATGATCATTTACTACAAAATGATCATTTACTACGAAATGATCATTCACTACCAAATGATCATTTACTTCCAAGTGATCGTTTACTACCAGATGATCATTTACTACCGAATGATCATTTACTTCCAAGTGATCATTTACTACGAAATTTACTACGGGTAATACATGATCACCAAAAGGTCTACCGGTATCAAATGATCATTTGGTAGTAAATGATTATCAGGTAGTAAATGAACATCCTGTAGTAAATGATCACTTGGAAGTAAATGATCACTTGGAAGTAAATGATCATCCGGTAGTAAATGATCATCTGGTAGTAAATGATCATAATCCCCCTCTCCACTGTTTAAAATAAACTAAAAAAACAAAGAAACACTGTTTTTAGGTAATTTTAATTTTTTATCGAAAACCCAGTTTTCGATAAATTTATCGAAAATTTTTCGATAAATCTGTCAAGACAATAATGGGCTATCATTGCGCTAACCCATTAGTCTTTACTTTCTTCTTAATCAATTTAATATTCTACACAACTACGCGGACAAACTTCTCTTTATCCGCTTCATTGGATCACCCACTGCCATCTCGTCATGTGAAATCTTCTCTCGTGCGCCGTTCATTCTCCGAGAGGACTACACGGACCAACCGTACCTTGCTCGCGCGGCGAGACCACCTGCGTCTCTTAGTGACCTCGCGTCGCCACGTCATGCGCGGCGCCAAGAGAGCGCAGAGTTTTGGGAGCCGCCCACACACACTTGCTGAACGACCACGTGGCCCTGCTCGTCTGCGTCTCAACCAATGAACCGCTGTTAGCTGTCGCTCTATATGGACCAACTGGATTTGCTACCTACTGTTATTCTTGGCACCAACTGTTTCCTACACACTGTATTGTAAGTCGTTTGAGCCTTGTCTAGTAGTCGACGTCCCTTCCCTTTCTTTCTAAGCGTAGCATTTTCCCCGGAGTCTCCAGCGGTAGCTGCCGCACTTCCCGTCGGTTATCGTATCAGAGGACCGCCGACACCTCGACCCCTCTCGCTTTCCGAGAGGTTCTTTCCTCGAGCTTTGCTCTTGGACCACGCCAGCTCTAGACTTGGGAATCTCGTCCTTCTCTACTTGTACCCGATGATTATTTGCTTTATTGAGATAAACTAATGTAATTAACTTGTCTTCTTTGCGTGATAATTGTCGAGAGCATCTTGTTTGTTATCAGGGAATAGTGGCTGTCACCGAGCCCTATACTACATATATCCTTGACATGGTGCATCGAACCGTTTGATTTTTGCCTTGTTTTGCGAAAACGGACCCTCGGTGAAACAAAATATCTCTCAATGGTCACGTCAAACGACAGTTTTTCCGTTAGATAGGCCGGCATAATGAACCTAAAAAAATTCTTTACTGCCCCGCCACAAAAAATCAATAAATCGAACTAATTTAATTGGTTTGCGTCAACAAATGCGAAGAAATTGACAAGAGAACACAATGGAAGTGGTACTGTAGAGGAGAAAATACGTCATCAACTGGTGCATTTGTGCGCCGCGTGCATCACGGTGAGCGCCCGCCACTCTAACCCCTCCTCATTTGCAGCACTGTCTCGCCAATCAATATCGGGTGGGATGTGCACCAATCGTTCTCATCGCTATTTTCGCAGATTTTTGGTTAATTTTTTCAACGAACAACCTCACTCAAGGGTTACGCGAGTTTTCCTTTTTATTTTTTCCTTCTTAGACACAAATTTAAGGCAAAATTCCGTGTAAAAATCATTTCGTCAAAATTTACCTAATTTCTGCGTTTAACAAACCGCAGCCAATTTCTTTCTTTTCTTTTATCCTTTCTCCTTATCTTTCAATTTTCTGTGCTCCAGTCGCGATCCGTCTTACCAGCGGATGATGTGGCACGCGATTCGTGAGTTTTCCGGTAACAACTTCTCTATAATTTGCAAATTATTCTCATCTTCATAGCGTCGCTCTCTTTCGCTCGTCGAGCACCCACAAACAACTAATTTGTTAAAATTCAGACTACCGCAGAGTAAGAGAAGAACAAACCTACTGAACCACCAATGGAACGAAAACCACTGAAAATTACTGTCTCTACCGGCAACAACTGTCAGTCACTATCTCGCCCCAAAATCCGCTCAGTCGTTGTTCATCCGCAAACGCAGGAACAAATGGATGCAAGATCAGATTCCGAGAACGAATGCGACCAGGAGGAATAATTATCCGAGGAACCAGGAGGAATAATTATCCGAGGAACGACTGAAACAAATGCGGATGCGGATCCACAAGACAAAAATACAAGTGAGCGAGTTAAATTGATTTCCCAAGCCGCCGGGTCCATGCACAAGAACATCGATGACATCAAACAACAATGGGATTCAACTGTCAGTGAAGTTGGCAACTACTTTCGAATCATCTCGGAACAACTGCGCTCGAAAGCAAGACGGCAAGAAAATGATGACCAAATGCTGACTATCATCAAACAGCAAACAGAGATCACATCGCTTATAAAAGGAATGAACTCGAAAACGGACCAAATGCGAGTCAAACTACAAGATTGCCGCGATGTTATCAACAAAAAAGGTCAGTCTTTGCAAAAATTGCAGGAGCCAGCGTTGATCACATACACATTGCAAAAATTGCAGGAGTCAGCGTTGATCACATGTGCACCTACTGCGGCAGCAAAGAACATCGTCACATAAACTGCCAACACAAATTCCGTCAGTGCAAATACTGCACACAGTCGCACATGAGCGCCTTATGCGACCTCATCTTTGTCGGACCTCGCAACGAATTTTGTGCAACGACTGCGGAAGCATTGGCTGGAAACAAAAGTCAGCAAATGCACGGAAAACTCAATGCGGTGCAACCAAGCAGATGAATAGTGGAAACAACTGCGGAAAATATAATGACAATTAAATCATGTTTTTTTTTCTTTCCAATGTTAATTTATTACCCACTGTCAACTGCCAATCTTTCATCGACATCAAAGTCATGTGCAACCAAATGTGCCAATAGGGACCTATTTACAATGCCCACCACCATCCCAATACAGTGGTCATTTGTTTGGAATTTAATATTCTACACACATAATAGAGTTCCACACTCTATGATATCTGAAGGCATAAGACTGTTCCAGTCTCTACGCCCGATTCAGAAAACTATTCGGAGGCCACGGCACACCGCGACTTGAACAGTGGACGGGATTTCTCGAGCTAGCAACAACTGTGCAAAGGAAATGTGAGCAACTCGTGGCAACGGTACCCTTCTAAGGTACCGGTCGTGAGTTCTTATATTTTTATGGTATTATATATTCTCATCCAAAGACTGGCGGCCGTTAAATGCATTTTTTTTATTAATGAGTTGCCGAAGGCTGGCCCCACCCATACCCTGTAGCTTAGAAGGCGCGCGCGGGACCACGCAACGAGGCTCCGATATACCGTCACCCTCGATTTAGCGATCCACGCACACGGGCGTTCGGGACCAATTTGGTTTTGTTTTTCGAACGGGTTTTTTGTTCGTTTTTTGTGTGATCCGTTTGGTTTTTTTGTTTTCTTTTCTTGTTCTCTATTTTTTTGGCTTAATAAAAGCTATCGCTCTTAAGAACCCGTCTTTCTCTCATTAAATTTTGTTGGAACCCAAAAACCCCTTATAAACAGCGGGTTACGTGGGGGCCGAAAACCGGTATTGGATTATTCTTGGAGGTCTTTGATTATTGCGCAGTGGTTTTGAAGAAACCCCGCGCATTTCGAAGCTTTCCGGAAAATTCGATAAATTTAACGAAAATTGAATAGTTTTCGTTGAATTTTGAACTCTGAATTGGTTTTGGAAAAATTTCGAATAATTCTAGTTGGATTTTGAAGAGATCCAGCGTAATTCGAGACTTTCCCAGACTAATTCATACCGTCCGCGAAATTTGAATAAATTTCGTCGACTTTGTCAATTTTCATTGGTCGAAGACCGCGGAAATTTGCGAACACTCGTTTCAGTGGTTGAAAACCGCTGGAATTAGCACACAACTTTTGAATAAAAGTTTGCTTGCAGACAATGGACGAGTACCTGGAGACGATGGATGGCGTTTTGGAGCTGGGAGTGGAGGACCGAGCAACCGGTGCGGCGGCGGTGAAGGCGGAGGCGGCGGCAACAATCGGCGAGTCGACGACAGGCACCGCGGAGGAAGAGTTGCTGCGCGAAATGAATATGGTGAGCTTTAAAGTTATGCGAAAAAGAATAAAGGGATTTGCGAAATTTGTGGCGTCGGCCACAGAAGTGGAGCAGCAAACCAGGCAAAAAATCGCGATGATGACGAAATGCTCAGAACGGCAAAAAAAGCTGATTTTGGCACCAGTGGCAAAGTTCGGCAGAGAACTGCTGGAACGTTTCGAAGAGATGGGTGGCGACGAGTGGCCGCGGTCGGTGCTGCGAGTTATGCGCAAATTTGGCCTGGAAAGTGTGGAAGAGTTGCGCAAAGCGTGTGAGCAAGCCACCAGATGCCGGGAACAAGGGAACAGCATTGATAATCTGAAACAGAAGCTTGAAAAACAGAATAATGAGAAAATTTTGTTGCAGGAGGCGTGAAAAGAGGAGAAGAACAAGCTCGAGGCGCAGATGGAGAAGCTCAAGGAGCAGCACCGGATGGCCGAGGAGAACGTCGAACCTGTCACCTGCTGGTACACTTGAATATCGTGCAGCTACAGTTGAAGACTGGTTGGGAAAGTTGGAGTGAAGTCGAGTCGTTGGTTTTCCTGTTGGAATGGACCAGCGACGGAAAGATCAACAAAGCCATGGGAGAGCTGGTCGAAAAATTGGCTTTAGAGGTGACGGAAGTAACGATCGTGCAAAGCCGCACGCACTGCACTTTTGATGAAGTACAAAAAGTGACCAATTCCTGGAGCAAGACTTGGAAAACGGCGGCAAACGTGCAACTCGTTGACCCGATGAGCTTGATCGGCGAGAAGAGGACGCCGCTGATACTCGCGGAGTGGAAGTACGGGTCGTGGGACCGCCTGGTGAAGTTCTTGACGCTAGCAATACCGTCACACCGGATTATGGCTCGACTGCTCAAAGAGGCGGATGTTGCAGAGCCGACTACAAAAAAGCACAAGTTGGCCAACGATAAATAGGTTTTTTGTTGTGTGCATTAGGCAGTATAGTTAAAGTTTAGAATTATTTATTATATATTTATTTATTTATTGATTGAATATTGTGTAGTAAGATTTACTGCTTGAGGTCTCTTAAAGACAATTGTTAGTTACCGTAAAACCTACAATACTCAGCAAAAACCCGCAACTCTAGCGCAAAGTTACTGCAACTTCTCATCTCTGACAGTACAAGAGCTGTGTAAAGTTTGTGTAAAGATTGCATAAAGTTAGCATAGTTCACGAAAATTCACTGAATTATTGTGTAAACCTTGCGAGATTCACGAAAATTGCGCGTTCATTGTGGATAGTTTGCGTGACAGTTGCAAATATTCAAAGTTTGCGTAAAAGTTGTGGGTTTTTGCTGAGATAGAAGAACCCCTATAATTAAAGCACCCCTATTATAGAAGGACAGTGTTTGGCTTCCAATGAAAACTAGAAGGACACCCTATATTACAAGGACCCCTATATTAGAAGGACACTTTACTAAGAACACCCACGATTTTTTTAAACGTTTGCTTCCGAACTTTTCTTTTTTGTTTCTTTGTTTTCTTGTTTAAAAATATAATTTCAACATGGCGAAAGCGAGGATATGTCACAAAATCAGTTCATGAGTTCTGATTATCGACGTCTGCCGGATGGTGGCCGTAGTTTGAAAGCCGCAAAATTTGATAAGAACTTATTGGAGTGAATTCAAAATCATATTATCCATCTATGCGAGTTCCACCGCTCGCACATGGACCGTGCACTGCGGACTTTCCCACACATCGTCTTGCGTCTCTCAAGTTCTCACGTAGAAAATACGTTTTCCGCCGATGGCCTAGCGCTGCATGGCCTAGGTTCCAATAGGGTCCCAGTGGAACTTTCAGAGATTAATAATTGAAAAGAGAAGTATAGAGACAGCAGAAAAAGTATTAAAAAAATTGTTTTAAAGTGTATTGTTTGGAACACATATTTCGGGGGTACTACGGTATAGAACTCACACGGAATAGAACTGATGCGGAATAGAACTGCGCGGAATAGAACCGGCTGAAATCGAGCTGTACTAAAAAAAAAAAAAAAAAAATAGAACTCAGGGCCTCACAATCTACAACGAAACAATTCTCCGAGTTGTTCGAGCGGTTCTGGGTCGGTACAGCTCATTTTCAGACGGTTCTATCCCTCGAAGTTCTATACCGCAGTACCCCACCCCTCCTGCGTTTTTCAGTCGCCGTAGTTATTCTTATTTATTCACGGGTTATGAAAAAAAAACAAATTCGGGATCACAATCAAAAGAGGTATGGATGACACAATGAATAAATAAAGTTACTCGACTTCACCCTGCTAGAGGATTCATCGAGAATAATCAAAAGCACATTAATAAGGTAGTTGCCGGTAGCAAGTACTCCACCCAAACCCCGTTTATTATCGGCCTTCACGTATCAGCGCCACGGCACTCCGTCTAGACCGCCATACACGCTATTAAGTGCCACAAATAAAATAAGTTTAAGTTCACGTGTTTTCACACGGTTTAGTGTCACGTGTTTATTATTTATTTTTGAGCGGCTCATTGGGTCATTCAGTTCTTGCTTGTTTGTTTTTGTTTTGCTTTTGTTTTGTTTTCTTTCTCTATTCTAGCTTAATAAAAGCCTTTGCCTCTAAACCCGTCTCATCCCTCCTATTTTCTATTTGGAACCCAACTACTTGGGGGCCGAACCGGTTTATTGGTTGTCCCCGGAATTTTTGAATATTGCGCTGGAGTTTTGAAGAGACACAGCTTAGTTCGAATCTTCCCAGAAAAATCGATAAGTCTCGCGAAGATTGAATAATTTTCGTGGGTTTTTTGGAACTCTGAATTATCTCGGAAAAGTTTTGAGTATTGCGCTGGAGTTTTGAAGAGACACGGCGTAGCTCGAACTTTTCTCGGACCAATTCATTCCGTCCAAATACTTTTCGTCGAATTTTTGGCATATTTTCTTTGATTGAAGACCGCTGAAAGTTGTCATTTGTTCGTTTCATTGGTGGAAGACCTCTGAAATCTGCGAAATTTTGTCTCCTTGGTTGAAGACCGCTGAGACTAACACAAAACTTTTGTTGGTCGAAGACCTCTAAAGTTTGTGAAATTTTCGTGTCACTGGTCGAAGACCGCTGAAGTTAGCGAAATTTAGTGTCACTGGTTGAAGACCGCTGAGACTAACACAAAGCTTTTGAATAAAAGTTTTGCTGACGGACAACGGATGGACGAGTTCATGGAGACGATGGATGGAGTTTTGGAGGAGCTGGTAGAGGAGAACAGAAGAACCGACGCGAAGGCGGCGGCGGGCGGAAGAACGACAAAAGGAGCTGATGGTCGAAAAGCCTGGAGGATGACCGATGAATTGACTATCGGAACATTCGAGGTAGAACTCCAGAGCGAGGACGAGGTGATGAGTCGGAAGCAGAGGCGAAGAAAAATTCGAGGATTTGCGAAATTGGTGGCGACGGCCACGGAAGTGGAACAGGAGGCCAGACGGAAAATTGCGCTGATGACTAAATGCTCGGAGCGGCAGAAGGAGTTGATCATGGAACCATTTACGAAATTCAGCAAGGAGTTGCTTGAAAGATTCGAGGAGATGGGTGGCGATCAGTGGGCGCGGTCGGTGCTAAGGGTCATGCGAGAATTTGGTCTGGAAACTGTGGAATCGTTGCGCGAAGCGTGCGAAAAGGCCATTAGCGGTAGCCAAGAGGGGGCACCACGAGAAAAGCTGAACAATGTCGAAGACTCGGAGTTAACCGTCGAAAATGGACACGTGGGGGTCAAGCGACGGAGGAAGCTGTGGAAGAACTTTGCGCGGTTCGTGGATACGGCCGACGAAGTTAAAGAGCAGGTGATGGAAAAGCTGATTTCAGTGCAAAGGTGCACAATGAGGCAGCGGGGGATCATCGTTGGACCGATCGAGGAGTTCAGGAAGGAACTGTCGGCGCGATTTGAAGAAATAGGGCGTGACAAGTGGCCGCGGGCAGTGCTCAGGCTGATGAGGGAGCAAGAGCTGGAAACGGTTGAAGAACTCAGAGACCTGTGCGAGCGAGGGAGTCTAGAGGGCAGAAGCTCAAGGAAAAAAGGTGAAGAAAACCATCAGGATGATCTGATTTGGTTTAAAAAGGAGAAGGATCAACTCGAGGTGCGCATTAGGGTGTGCGAAACCGAGAAGCTCAACGCCGAGAAGAAAATGCGCGAAGCGCAAAGAGCGTGCGAGAAGGTGAAGACGATTGTGGAGTCGTTGAAAGACAGCTTGCAACAAGCAACAAGAGAGTTGAAAAGGTTAAGAAGATACGGCAGAGCGAACCAGTGTTTCCGTTGTGGAGGTGTGGGCCACGTGGTAAGACAGTGCACGTCTAGGCAAGTGCAGAGGGTGGACACAACCAAGAAAGCAAGGAAAGTAATGATGGTTGAGCCGGTGGAAATCCTGGGGCAGGGAAAGCGATTCGAGGCTGATGGTGGGTCGGTCGTATCGGTGATGTCCACAAGTGGTTGGGGACGATTGAAGACAAGATGTCCGGAGTTGAAGAAAAAGGCGGAAGTGTTGGCGAAGCCATACCTCATAGAGCCTTCACAGAGTGATGAGAAGATAGTAGCAAGAGCCGAAGCATGCTTCGGGCAGGCTATTTGCAGAGAAGCGGAGAAAAAGTGTGTGCCGACGAATCAGTGCTCGAAAAGTGGAGAAAGGAGGATGATAAAAGCAGTGACGAACCGGATGTTCATCAAGAGGAATCATGGGATCGGTGTAGGATCGCGAAGCGGTGCAAAGTGTACGCCGAAGGCTGCACAAGCGGTAGTCGACAAGATGGTTGAATACAAAAACCGCTGGGTACCACGGGAACAGACGAGATGGGTTCCGGGTGAGCAAATGAAAGCGAAGAGAGGAAGGCGAGAGGTGCAAAGACGGACAGTCAACTGTGCGAGGAGAAACGTAAAGAGCAATTTTAATGTCGAAGACATGGAGTTGTCTCTCAGAAGGACGTTGGAAGACAGGCACGACGATGTCTATACGGTGAAACCGGACAGGGATCGGTTGCCAAATTCATTGTCGGCGTCGGAGACAATTGATTCGATGGAGTCTCTGGCCGACTGCAGGGGCATGGCAGTGCCGGAGCATGAATCAGGGACAAGTCGAAAGAGGAGCCGATCACCGAGCGGAAAAGACTCGCGGAGAGACGTGGACACTTTGCTACGGGCCCGTGCGGGACGAATGCCACGTCATCACTACTGATAAGTGATTTGTTTTCATTTATGATGTTTGTGTCCTTTTTAATGTTTATAGTAGAACCCTGTCCGTGTAAGAGTATAGGAATTGTGTAGGTTTTATTTCTTAAGCTTAGAATTTCGTGAGTGTATTAGGCCCTGTTTAGACTAGGGTGTAGGTTTTACGGTTAGGGTTTGAGAAGGATTAGGATTTTGTTGTTGTTTTAACGTGGCTGTAGAGTAAGTTAGTGAGAGCAAACTGGCTGGTCATGTTAGGAGAAGAATGTAAGTCGCGTGAACGTGTGTTGTGCCAGCACCGGCCAGGGGTCCGGTTTGTCGGGCGGGGGGGAAGTTGCCGGTAGCAAGTACTCCACCCAAACCCCGTTTATTATCGGCCTTCACGTATCAACGCCACGGCACTCCGTCTAGACCGCCATACACGCTATTAAGTGCCACAAATAAAATAAGTTTAAGTTCACGTGTTTTCACACGGTTTAGTGTCACGTGTTTATTATTTATTTTTGAGCGGCTCATTGGGTCATTCAGTTCTTGCCTGTTTGTTTTTGTTTTGCTTTTGTTTTGATTTCTTTCTCTATTCTAGCTTAATAAAAGCCTTTGCCTCTAAACCCGGCTCATCCCTCCTATTTTCTATTTGGAACCCAACTACTAGGTTAAACTGAATTGCAATTACAATATAGTAGCGACGCAACAAAGCAAAACAAAAAAATTGAGAGTTAAGTAAAGAATATGATATTCACAGTAGGGAGGAGATAAAAAAGTACATTAAGAAAAATAAAAATAAAAGAGAAAAAAGGATTAAATATGTTTAAAATCCTAGAATTAAGTTTATATTAATTTAATTGAAAATCGAGCAATATTTACATTGAGAAGAGTTAAAAATTCAACTGGGGATAAGAAGGTCGAACAATTCCTAAGAAGCGAGTTCCAGATAGGTACGGTCTTGGCAAAGAAGTGCAACGTGCAAGTGTCATTCCTAACTAATAGCATAGGTCTGCGGTTTGATTTTACAAAAGAGACAAAGTCACTGAGATTCGGAAAATGAGAAGAATTGGTTACTATGCGATATAAGAAAAGTTATTGACTTTTGAGGCGGTTATGTCTGGTGGAAGTGAGGTTTGTTGTTAGGTTTTAATGTAGGAAAAGCTTATCGGGGGTGACAATCGGTGAAGAATGTGAGTCGTGGCCGTGTAAAAACCTTCAGCATCCGGTCGGGGTCCGGATTTTCGACAGGGGGGGGGGGGGAAGTTGCCGAAGGCTGGCCCCACCCATACCCTGTAGCTTAGAAGGCGCGCGCGGGACCACGCAACGAGGCTCCGATATACCGTCACCCTCGATTTAGCGCTCCACGCACACGGGCGTTCGGGACCAATTTGGTTTTTTTGTTTTCTTTTCTTGTTCTCTATTTTTTGGCTTAATAAAAGCTATCGCTCTTAAGAACCCGTCTTTCTCTCATTAAATTTTGTTGGAACCCAAAAACCCCTTATAAACAGCGGATTACGAATGCACACGGAGTAATGGCGACTGCCTTTTTTTCAAACGACTTTTTTTGGCGCGGGAACACCCGCGACGCTCTCGTCTTCTCCGTCTCGTCTCTTTTTTCGCTCGTCTTCTCCGTCTCGTCTCTTTTCTTAATGTTTGCATTGGCACAGTGCCCAAAATTTTTGCCGTCGAATGCGGCGCGTGCGGCGTGGCGTGTTATCAATGGAGCACGTTTGCACCAGGTCACTCGCCATTACTCCGTGATGCACACGCTTTAATGATTACAGAGATAAGGATGTGGATAAAAAATAAACCAATTTGTGAATTAGCGTTTCAAAAAAAAAAAAACTAATTTTCTCTGTGACCACCACTTTTCGCGGCGAGACCACAGCGCTCCGCTCTGACTGCTTTTCGCGACGCAGTAATACCTATGAAAGTGAATAATCCTGATCATTGTTATTAAAGTGTTAAAGTGTTATTAAAAACGGGATCAATATAGTTAATCTAGCGCCCCAAACACCTAACTTGTTGGTAATAATAGCGGGTCCCAGTCACACCACACGTGACACTCTAGCACTTTGACCTTGCCATGTCAGTGTGCTGACAGTTTATAAGCGTAAGACCAATAATTTTATTTCAAAAAAAATATATAAATTTCTCTTCTCGGCGACAGTCATCTCCTCTATTGCCCAGGTAAATCACTACAGTAATCGGTGACAAACTAGTAAAAAAAAAAAAAAATTTTTCTCTCTCTTTCGTCATTTGTGGTTTTTTCTCCCCCTAAAAAAAGCAGCACGAGAAATTATGTACATCATACAGATTACGATGTCAACCACTTCAATGAATTCCTCGGGAACAAATGGCGGAAACAGTCGCAGAAGTGAACCAAATGTCAAAAGTTCAACGTCCGAGGGTTCGGAGGTATCCACAACGTCGACGGCTCGCAACCCTTCGAACGGCAGTAACAAATCGAACGGTCGTAGCGCTGGGTCACCGACGCCAGTCACTTCGACGGCAACGGCACCCCAGCTCTCGACAGCTCAAAGGAAACCACTGTCAGTTCTGGAAATGCAAACTTTGGACCGCCCCGATCTGATGCCCACTATCACTGTGCCAACACTCACGTTTTACGACACACTGGAGGAAGACATGACATCACCTCGCAAACCAGGACAGTGGCTGCCGGAACCAGCGAAATTCTTCCAAGAGTTGATCAAACGACTGCCG
The DNA here is from genome assembly GCA_963572235.1 of Caenorhabditis japonica. Classification (NCBI taxonomy): domain Eukaryota; kingdom Metazoa; phylum Nematoda; class Chromadorea; order Rhabditida; family Rhabditidae; genus Caenorhabditis; species Caenorhabditis japonica. The sequence goes on along the minus strand of OY754343.1, from coordinate 14,058,925 downwards.
GGATTGATTCGGGCGCAAGAACAATTTTTGGCGGCGTGCACGTGGACTGATTCACCAACGACTTATAACACCAGAGGCGAACCATTGTGTTGCTACAACTGCAGCAACAACTGGTTCGGCTACCCGACCCAGAATCACCACGCAAGGAATTGTTTCGTCCCGGACGACATGAAACTTCAGTTCATGTTTTTGAACACGGCGGCAGTGTGCCCGCAATGCCTAAGCAAGGCATCATTACACTGGAGAGACACTTGCAACCGACTGGGAACTTGCATCATGGCGTGTGGTAACAACTGCACAAAACATAACAAGTTTTGCACATTCTGCAAACGATCCCACCGCAGACACGACACATTGTGCCAATTAGGAGCAGACGACGATGAGTTAGAAGCGCGGATCAATAATATCCGATGGAACCACTACTGGCGACTGGGCACATTGGCTCACCAAGGACTGCTTCTTTTTCCATTAACTAATGATCGACCACCGCGGTTCCCAGGAGAAGATGTGTTGATGAGAACTACTGGTTACAAGCCCACCTATTTTAAACGAAACGGAAGCGTGTACCCAATATTAAAGTATGCTCAATTACCCTACCCTGGATTGATGTGGCAGATCCTCGAAGAAGAACAAGACGGAACATAATGAATTTGGTTCTACCTGTCACGCTCCAAAGCAGATATGAGAGCAGCAACCCAATGCCAAAGTCAGCGACAGTTCAGTCGTCGTCGTCGAGCCACACGCTTGCCGATGCCGACAACCACCAACTGCATCAACCGCCACAACAAAGCACATCGTCGACGTCGACGTCGGAAGGCACTCTAGCCGAACTCAATATCAAACCACTCTGTCAACCGCCACTAATCACCAGCTGGAGTCAACACATGGAAGACGAAGGTCTGATATCCGAAGACAAGGACACTCAACCAATAGTCATCCAACCGAATGTTTTCGAACGCGAGAAGTTGATCACGGAAAAGCAACATCGTTGGACTGGCGTCACAAATGCGGAACATGACTGTGCCAGCAGAATTACTTTGAACGCGTCATGGATAACGAAAAACTGGATTCACCCAGCCGACATGATGAAAATAGTGCCTGGCAACTACTGTGACGACATGGACCCAATCGTGGCCGCTAGAGAAGCTCGACGAATCCAACAACTGTTGACAGGATCCGAAGACAACACGGCGGATCCAATGGCAGGAACTACTGATTATCTTAAATTCGTAAGACAACTAACGGAGAAATTCAGTTTTTTCGACCAGCTGAAGATTATTCCCCTCTCGCTGTCCAAGGAACCTGCTAATTTGTCACGCCACGCCATTTTCGAACATGCCACCATCAACCCAGTCAAGTTGCCGAACATCAACGAATTTCTTGTCAACGAGAAAATGCACCCTGGAGTATACACCGAATAGATCCAGGCAGTCTGCAACCTACTGGAAAACGAGATGAACGAATGAGCACACACGACAAAGAAACAATCGAGAATAGTATGAACACGAAAAGTACTTGCCAGGTTTCATATTAATAAAAAAAAAGTGTGTGTTTATTGTGTTTCATTCATCGTTGCACAACGTTCATGTGTTCATTATTTATTATTGTTTTAAAAAATTTGTCACCTGGCGAGAGGCGCGAACTTGAAAAATAGGCTCCGCCCCCTCGCCAAGATTTTTCTGCAATGGCTGCACCTCCGTTTGCAGGTGCGCCGCGCGCGATTTTCTGCGTGGAATTTTCGTTCACTGTTGCTCATTTTTTCCGCCAAACTTTTACAAAAATACATATTAAAATTAATTTTGTCATTTTTAATAATTTGTTAATATATGAAATAAACAATTTTTTCGCTGGAAAACGATTTTCTGGCGTTCTTTTTCAGATTTTTCAGATTTTCCAGGTATTGTTTATTATTTGCCTGGCTATATAGCCAGGCAGAGATATCGATTTAAAAATGTGTGAGTTTTAATTTTTTTTATAATTGTTAATATTTTAAAACTTTTTTATAATAATAATAATATTTTGCAGATGACCCAGACAACTTCATCGCCGAATAATGCGCAAAAACTGCCGACGACAAATGAATAAAAAAATTATGTGAGATCAATATTGAGGTGAGCAACAATTAAGAACAGAAATAACAACATTGTGAGAAAAATATAAATGAAACGAAGACTAATTCATAGTATTCGCAATCCGAATCAGAACGTTCAGAATCAGTTTCCTCCTCAATCATTTCTTCCAGATCAACAACATTGTTCATATTCACTACCGATGAACATGTTTCGAATCGCGCCGTCCGTATCGTTCAGCAATTCAAAATCGTATGTCTCCTCGAGAAGGCGGTTTTCATCGAGACCAAGATAAAAAATATATTTTCCAGGATAAAATATAAATCTTCGATAAATTCTATGTTTTTTGTTTAATCAGAGGTCGGAAATTGGTGAAAAATGACAGAATTTGGCTTGATTCATTATTTTTATGAACCTATGAAATACAATGGCAGCAAAATTCGTTTGCATAGGTACGGAAAAATTCCAAAAAATCATTGAAAAACAATAATTATATAAAATTTTGAAACAAATAAATAAAGCGAAAATTCGCGCAAAAATTCCTCGCAAAAATTTGGAAAATACGTTTAACTATGTATTTTTTGTGAAGGTTTGGCGGAAGAAATGAACAAAAATTCCACTCAGAAAATCGCGCGCGGCGCGCTTGCAAACGGAGGTGCAGCCATTGCAGAAAAATCTGAGACCCTGACAAAACCGGGGAAAACCACGAAACCGGGGAAGACAAAACCAGGGAAGACAAAACCGGGGAAAAAAATGGACAAAACCGGGGAAGAGGCTCCGCCCCCTTTTGCAACTGCTGCACGATGTTTTGTACGACTTTTGTAGACTTGCAACTTTTCCCCGGTTTTGTCCATTTTTTCCCCGGTTTTGTCTTCCCTGGTTTTTTCTTCCCCGGTTTCGTGGTTTTCCCCGGTTTTGTCAAGGTCTCAAAAATCTTGGCGAGGGGGCGGAGCCTATTTTTCAAGTTCGCGCCTCTCGCCAGGTGACAAATTTTTTAAAACAATAATACTTCTTGATATGCCCCCACTTTGCTGCCAATACTCCACCGATTATTTGGATATCACACGGAACAAGAACGGAGAAGTAGAAGAAAATTATATCATTGGTAGCTTTTTATATGCTCGGCTATAATCCCAAGGACACACACGTCCAGACAACAGCGAAGTCAACAGGTCCAAATCACTGACGAAACGCTATAGCCAAGCCCATCGCCCACAAAAATAAACAACGATGCGACTCATCACCCAACTGTCACCACCACACCTCTCAATTCGCACCTACTGCAATAGCTGCAATTTTGGGACACCCGCCAACGTCGGCCTCAGCGAGAACGATTCATGGAGCGGCCGTGAAATGGATCTTAATCAATGTTGACAAATGCATCCTCCTTACAATCCAAAAGGAATGCTTACTCCCACTTAAATGGCATAAGTTGAGCGCAGAACCATAGGACCGAGCGCTCACTTTTGAAACTCCACCGCAATTCTAAGCAGCCCAATCCATTCACATTGCTTATTTTTGCTCTTCAATCGTCGCATTATCCTTCTTTAAAAAAATCAATACGTTTCAAGAAGATAACTTAAGATCTTGCAGTATTCAACTTGGTAACTCGGATCGTTTACGATTTACACTGCCCAATTGCGACAACTACATCACCCAATGCCGTCTGTCACCACCGTCGATGAGATCGCGCCAATGCAACCAATGCTGACTCTCAAGGACAAACCAACTGCCGCTCAACAACTTGCGAACATTAAACCACCGGAGGAGAAGGCGCGAGTCTACAACACGGTCCCCGGAATCAAACGTAGGTTAACTTCAAAGTTCAAGGTAGCGGAATGACTGATAAAGACGGCTAACCAAATAATAAATTACTCCGCGGATACCGAAGCATACTACGCGGTAGTAAAAAGAGTTTGCAACATACTGCAAACGTATATCCACTCGTTCAAGAACATCACCGATGGAGTTGAGGGAATTTTGAGCATTTCACCAATGCTGAATCCGACAGCTGAAATTCGCGAGAAAAACCTGGCGCAAATGATCGAATGGATTGAAGCTTCGAACATTCAACAAATGCTCTCCGAACTCGAGAAGCTCAACAATCAAGGACTGGAAATGTTAGAAGTATTCGCAACAAATTTGGAACAAGGACATTCACCATCACCAAAGGAAGACACAGGATCTCCTGCAGAAACAGAGCTCGAGAAATTTGAAGCACTGGCAGATGACCCGGAACAACTGACCAATGAACTTATGGATTGGGACAACATCGACGAAATATCGACTACAAATTTGGACGATATAACATCACCAGTCAACGTCAACAAGGAAATTCTCGAGACAAGGAACAATTCGAGCCGCTCTAGTTTTTCTCAGGCTCAGAGCTTAACAGCAGCTGCTCAGAGAAACACTACGATCGGCTCTCTCCACATACAACCACTGCTTCACGGCGTGCTGGAGACTACGTTTTTAAAATTATTTTTGGAAATGAAATTTCGGAGGTCATCTCTCTCAATGCTCTGCGTCTCTGGTTTTACAGGCACTTAGCAAAACTTGGCAGAATGTTACTATTGAGACGCAGATAAATGCGACAGGGCGCGTTTGCCATTACGTAGGTTCTAGCACGCCGTTTGCTTGAACACCCGCCTACGACTGACAAGAGTAGACGTTTGAACACAGAGTCGTCAAGACAACAACACCAACCGTCTGGAAAACCACTGAATTTGGACCGAAACATAGAAGACCAACTCGCATAGTTAGTACAACTGTGCCAAGACTAAGCCGATGAGACAACCGACAGGATCAGTAGAATCGAACGTGTACAAATGGACGACCGCCGGACACAAAATCAGTTAATAAAGGCGCTGTCAGATCAAATCGCGAAGTTAAGCTTATCAAAAGAAAACCAAAGATTCTGCGAAGGTTCGGATTCGGCGTCACAGACGTTGCATCCACACCAACTACGAATCCCACCAACACTGATAGGATCAGATGAAACGGAACAGTGGCCAAATATTCAACGATCGTATCATGTGCACACATCTACGCCTGCAGCCAACCAGAATAGCTATGAACAAGGTCTAAACTTCAATGGTACGCCAACAAACCCCCACTCGACGACGGCGAAATCGAATCAAAACCATTCTTTCAACACAACCACTGCTGCTCATATTCATGGATTAGTTTCGAGCATTCCAAAATTCGATGGTAACAAAGACGAATACAAGTTGTTCAAAATAATGTTCACCAACCTCGTGCACAACACAAATTTGGATCCTACCTTGAAACAAACAGTTTTGCTCCAGGCACTACTCGGCTATCGCGTGCTACCTTTGCACCAACTTTGAGGCAATTTCAAACATTGTGCAAATTCCCTGCAAACATTGTGCAAATTCTTAACACGATGCAAAGTTTGGACAAAAAATGAGCGGTTTTAGCACTTAGCACCGGTATTGAGACCGTTGCAAACATTGTGCAAACGCCCTGCAAACATAGTGCCAGCTTTGACGCTATTGCAAACATTGGGCAGATTTCCTGCAAAGTTTGCACCAACTTTCAAGCGGAGCGCGTTCCATCACAGTCTGCGTCTATACTATTTTCGTGGTGGACACAGAATCATCTGCGCGAAACTTGCAACATTTTTTCTGTATAGCATGTCCAGTATGCGGTGAGATGTATTTTTTAGTTGTTTTGTTTATTATTGGATTATTAATTTAGAAATCTGCGTCAGCTTAAATATTTTTATGTTATGTATTTGCCACGGAGAGACACTTATCAGTAATTGGCTGAATAGTTAGCTAGTCTTTCTTTGATTTGGAGAGGCTTCGATTAGCGCGAAAAATAATTTTTGTTTCATTTTTTGTGTGTTTTTTTTAAATTATGTTTTCAATAGAGTTGCGACATCAACGCTAAAAATTCAAAATTGACTGTTGTCGGCCCGCCAAAATGGTCAAACGCGCTCCGCTGAACTCAACGCTATTCGATTGTCATTTTGGTCCCCAATTTATTTCATTTCACGTATAAATTCAACGTGAAATGTAATAATTGACTAATAAACATTAATGTTCGCGTGAAAAAATTTAGCGGAGTTTCACGTGTTGGTGTCGCAATTCACTTGAAAACGCTTTTGAAAACACGGAAAAATTATTTTTGCGCATAGGATGCATATTTCGATTGCTTTTATTAACTCCTCTCCACGTTTCACAACTCACAACTCAACTCTTTTTCAAAAAAAATTCCTGATTCGTCGAGGATGGCCACAGACCAGAGTTGCACGGAAGTGAAATTCTCTAAAACGGTAGTCGGAAATGAATATTTTTACACGGAAGTCGGAATTTAAAAAATGAGCTGAATTCGTAAGTCGAAAATCAATCAAATTGTGGCATCAACTACGGCAACAACACCAACCATCTTATAATAAATTAAATTGTTAGTTTAAATTTTTTCCCATTTTTCACTACTTTGTTAATTTCTGTTTTCCTTATTTGAAAAAAATAAATATAATTTTTCAATCAATAACAGTAAAATAAGAGTGAGCAATGCAAGGATTCCGAAAAGCGCACAATAATTGCATAGCATCGGTGCTATTTTTGCGCAGACGCACGGGGTGTTGAGAGGTACATGAAAATTAAAATTTAAATTTCGCGGGAAAGTTGCCACGTCACTCGAGAAAAAAGAGCGCGAAATGGCGTATTCAAAACGTCGTTACTGCGGCGCCGCAGCAATTTTTTATATATTTTTTCTTTATGGGTTCATATCTTTTGCATGATTCTAAATATTTAAACAATATTTCCCTATTTATTTTATGCAGAAAACGTGTTCCGCCAGCGCCTCGTTTTTGAAAATCTAAACCGTTTCAAATCTGTAACAACCGCGTTTTCTCAAATCTGTGTGAGCAGTGGAGCGCATTTTCACCATGTACTCTTCAACACGCCGTGCAGACGCTATGCAAAAATAGTGCCGATCTTCTGCAATGTTCCCCCAACACCGGGGCAGACATTGCAGAATCTTGGTGCAAAGGTAGCACGCGATAGCCGAGTAACTGGAAACGCTCGCATTTGCATCACGTCGACGGACGTGTCCGCAGAAGACTACGACAGCCTCCGCGAAGAACTGGAAATGCTGTATGGCAACAGCACTGACCGATTGGACCGAAATGAGATGTTGTACAAAAACTTACCATTCCACCAAACAAGCTACGTCGAAATGGAAAAGGATCTTCTTAAACACGTGTCTGCCGTCAATGCACTGAAACGCGAAGGAGTTTCCATAAATTGTAAGACATTTATTCAAGTTATGATCGAAAAACTTCCACAATAATTAATGCGTCCTGCAAACAAGCTAGTACGAAAAATTCGACAAGCAACAGAACAAGGAGGCCCGGCTCATACTTTTATGGCTGTTTTCAAATCGATTCAGGAAAATAATCGGGAATTTGCCGCGGAACAACTAATGTATCAATGCAAAAGAAATAGGACTACCTGCAACGAGATCCTAGCAATCAGCACCAATCAGCCAGGAGACACTCAAAGAAATACCAACCAACGAGGAATGTACAGATGGACACAGAAAACAAATACGTCACCAGCCTACACGTTGCCGTGTCGTTATTGTAATGACTCAAACCACTGTGCTAAAGATTGCAACCTTTCGCATGTCGATAGAGCAGAAGCAGTAAAAAGAAACAATTTACCGTAAAACCTACAATAGAAGAACCCCTATAATTAAAGCACCCCTATTATAGAAGGACAGTCTTAGGCTTCCAATAAAAAATAGAAGGACACCCTATAATACAAGGACCCCTATATTAGAAGGACACTTTACTAATTGTAAGAACACTTACGATTTTTTAAACGTTTGTTTCCGAACTTTACTTGTTTTTTCTTTTTTTTCTTGTTATTTAAAAAATATAATTTCAACATGACAAAAGCGAGGATATGTCAAAAAATCAGTTCATGAGTTCTGATAATCGACGTCTGCCGGATGGTGGCCGTCGTTTGAAAGACGCCAAAGTTGATAAGAACTTATTGGAGTGAATTCAAAATCATATTATCCATCTATGAGAGTTCCACCGCTCGCACACGGACCGTGCACTGCGGACTTTCCAGCACATCGTTTTGCGTCTCTCAAGTTCTCACGTAGAAAATACGTATTCCGCCGATGGCCTAGCGCTGCATGGCCTAGGTTCCGAGCGGAAATTTCAGAGATTAATAATTGAAAAGAGAAGAATAGAGACAGCAAAAAAATTATTAAAAAATTGTTTTAAAGTGTATTGTTTGGAACACACATACGGAATAGAACCGGCTGAAATGGAGCTGTACTAAAAAACAACAGCACTAAATAGAACTCAGGGCCTAACAATGTACAACGAAATAATTCTTCGAGTTGTTCGAGCGGTTCTGGGTCGGTACAGCTCAATTTCAGACGGTTCTATCCCTCGAATTTCTATTCCGTAGCAGTTCTATTCCATTTGAGTTCTATACCGTAGTACCCAACCCCTCCCCCGTTTTTCAGTCGCCGAACGGCTTGTTTGATGAAAGCTTTTTCATAAAAATGATTCCTTTAAAAATTGTTTCTTCTCTTATCATGCTCCGAAAATTAGAAGGACACCCTATAATTGAAGGACACCCTATATTAGAAGGACATCATCTGAGGGGGTTGAGAATAGAAGGACATGTCCTTCTATTACAGGTTTTACGGTATGTAACAACTGTCTCGGCAACAATCATACGACAATACAATGCCACTCCCGTTACAACTGTGCAAACTGCCGACAACGACACCATACGTTCCACTGCACTTCAGTAACAACAAGAGGTAACTCGCAAAAGTTTACCAGCCGATGGCACCGACCAGCACCGCAGGACGATGAAAATAGTCGCGCCAAACCGAACCACTTCAACACTAAAGGAAGAACCTTGGGAGATAAGCAAATCAGTAAAACAACGTTTTTTCGTAGCCAGAGGAAGGAAGCCTCAAAGTAATGGAATGGGTCCAACGCATTCACAAAATTTTCATCAGCCTTCAACACCAACCTTTCCTGCAGAAAACGTATCAATTCGGGAGAGATCGCCTACACTCGATGACGGCATACTCTCTTCCAAAACAGCTCCAATTATCCCCAGAGTCGAATTTTCTTGTGAAAACGGAACATTTGCCTCTGGTGATAATAAAATTTTCAAAATCATTAACCCAAATGGCCCAGCTATCAAAGAAATAATAGTCGAGGATGCTATAGAAGCATTCACCTTCAACACCGAACTCCAAAGAGACAGTGAATATAAAATGCCGTCTATGCCTTTATCAACTGCAACTGGCAACATACTGTTGGCTCTGGTAGATACAGGAGCAACCACTTCTATCATATCAGAAGTAACCGCCAAAAAACTTGGATTGCAAATCGTGAAGAAACAACTGATTTCGTTCAAATTGTTAATATCGTCGTCGAAACACCGATTATGGGCCGCTTCAATTCCTAGATACACAAAACTCCCAACAATCTTCCGAAGCCCGATATTGAGTTTAGAGGACCAAATGTACATGAAAAATCACGGCTTAGACGTCAAATTAATAACAAGACTGAGCAGATACGACGGACAACCAATTGATCTCCTCCTCGGAAATAACGTCATCAGCCACTTGGTAAAGGATTCTCGATGATTCATCTTGCCCAGTGGTCGACTCATCGAACAGACTCCGTTAGGTCTGATCACATACCCGACACCTATTCCAAACGTATTATCCACGGATGAAAATGTATCATACTTGGACACATCATCATATCACCAAGAAGAACACATCTACAATGTTGATTCGATTGATTTCGCATCACCAGAGGATGATATTCTTGTGATACCGACATCTCCGAATAATCAACCGCAACAAATATCGAATGCAATGCTGGACAAACAACTAGCTCAAATGTGGAATTTGGACGTCTTGGGTATTCTACCTCCTGAAGCTATGCAACAAAAGACCCTAATAGATGAAGAACTAATCGATCAGTTCAAGAAAAATGCAACTACTGACAATGACAACAAAGTTTACGTTGCCTTTCCTCTTAACGGAAGGGAGAAGGATCTTTTCCATAACTACCCAGTCGCTGCCAGAAGACTAACAACATTTCTCAACAACCAACTCCGAACTGGAACTACGAGAATGCAATACCACGATATTATCATGAGCCAATTAGAATCCGGAATTATTGAACGCGTGGAGGACAACTCGCCAACAAATGAGGATGGAAATTCATACTTTATCCCACATCGGGTACTCACGTAATTTTCGGCAAGCTGCCCCTCGAAACGGCACGCTGCCGTGAAAAACGGCAAGCTGCTGCGCGAATTGGCAGGGGTGCCACCTGCCAGCGGCAGCTTGCCGTTTTGCGCGGCAGCCTGCCGTTTTTCACGGCAGCGTGCCGAAATAAAGCACGGCAAGCTGCCGTAACCCTGCTTATTTTTGATTCCATTTTGGTCGATTCTATTCGTTGAAATTAATCAAATTTATTAAATAAAAAAACAGTTAAAAAAACATTAAAAGGCAGCAAAAAAAAGGATGGCGAAAAATTTAATTATGTTTACGGAGCATCACACGATCCGTCAATATCGAATGGTATCGTTTGTCAAGATCCATTTCAAAACTGAAGCTATTCATTAAAAAGAAAGTTGAAGATTTATTGCCGCTCAGTTTAAAAAGTTACTGGGTTTGTATTCATGAGCGTTTACCGCACGGTACATAAAAACACTAAATAGTTTTCTTGACGATTAATTTAATTTTTAAAATTTTATTGGCTAGTTTGTACTATAACCGGTCCGTAAATCCAAGATTCTGACAAAACCGAAAAAAAAACACCAGACCGTGGAAGTCAAGACAAAACCGGCAAAAATTGAACATGCAAGAGACACGAGATTTGTACAGAAACTGTTATAAAATGCAGGAAAATCGTGCCACAGACTTGAAAAATTTTTCCGGTTTCTGAATTTTTTCCCCGGTTTAGTCTTCCTTGGCTTTGACTTACCCGGTTTCGGGGTTTCACTCGCATTTTTCAGGGTCTCGAAAATCCCTTTTAGAAATAAAAAATTGGCCGCGGAGTACAGTTTCTCCAACCATGTTTTTTTTTGTAGTTTAAAGTTCCACAAAAAATCCAGAAATAACTGATGGGGTTATTCATTTTTTGAAAAATAATTGTTTGCAATTCTTTGCCTTATTTCGCGCACATAGAAAAAACAAACAATTCACATTGTTTTAAAAACAATTCTCTTTGTTTGCAACCCTATTTCGTCAAGGTGATATTGCGGAACAGAACTGTAACGTTAAAAAAAACGGTCGTTACAGAACTGCGTGGAATGGAACTGTTCCATACCAGGCAATTCTAAGTCGAACAGTTCGAAACTTGTCTAGTAAGCCGTTACAGTTCTATTATGCTCACAAACGAGTGATACAAACAACGCGACGTTTTTTACTGTGGTCTCGCAGCGAATACTGCAAAATATCGGGGTATCGTTTGTAACACTCGTTTGAGAACCTTTCGTCACTTGGCGCTCAATTTTGTCGCCAAAATTCAGATTTGGAAATATGGAGTTGCAAACGATTCTAATATTTAGTATTTTTTGATGAGTGATATTGTGAAAACAAAAAAGTTGCAACGCGGTGTTTGCGTACTTTTAAAATTCAAACGAAAAGGGGGACGTTTCTCTTCATTTTCCATGCTATTTCTTTCATTGCCGTTTGAATTTCAAAAGTACGCAAACACCGCGTTGCAATTTTTTTGTTTTCTCAATACATAAGGCGAAATTCGCAACAAATTATTTTTTTTTGCGTGCTATGAATAATCCCATAACATATTTTTACCGGTATTGTGAAAACAAAAAAATGGAACATGGGGATTGTGTAACTTTATAATGGGGCTATTCTTGGAACCAGCAAAAAAAAAAACAAAAAATAGGAAAATCCAGAAAAAAATTCAGCGAAAATTCGGAGAATGCTCGGTCTGAAACTTTGGGAAATTTTTTTAAAAGATACTTCCGATCATATTTTTTAAATGATCTCTCAAAGTTTCAGACCGATCGGAGCATTCTCCGAATTTTCGCTGAACTTTTTGCTGGATTTTTCCATTTTTTGCTTTTTTTTTCGAGAATAACCCCATAAATGAAAAAATGAAGAGCAACTCTTATCATTTTCAGAAGTACGCAATCATCGCGTTGAAATGTTTATATTCGCATAATAAATTTTGTGTATTGTGAAAACAAAAAAATGCAACGCAGTGTTTGCGTACTTTTGAAATTCAAACGGCAATGAAAGAAATAGCACGGGAAATGAAGAGATTTGTTCCCATTTTCATTTGAATTTTAAAAGTACGCAAACACCGCGTTCCAATTTTTTGTTTTCACAATATACTCGGCGAATGCATCATCAGCCTTGCTCTACGGCACTTTTCAATTTTCAACAGTGTAGTGCGCCTTTTTTGAAGCGAAAAATCAAATTTTAATGGCAATTCGTCGTGGATACGTTATTTTTCGTTGAAAAGAAGTATAAAACTACAATTCGAGTTAATCTTGCAAGTGCAACACTGTTTCACAGGAATTTTGGCAGTAGAGCGAGGGATGATGTATTCACCGACTATATACCATCATCGCGCGGTAAAATATCATGGTAAACACCTGTTATTTCTGGGATTGTTTCTGGAACTTCTAACTGAAAACAAGTGATTCTAAGAATGTTTTTGCAATTTTAGGCGCGGCATAATAAAAAATATACCTGGAACCAACTGGAAACTACTTTTCCAAAATCGATCACTGTAGAAACCATAGTGGCCAGCAGAATTGAGCAAATGCCTCGTGGAAAATTCTAAAAACATTTTTAGTCTACATGAAATAATTATAAACACTTACTTTTTCCACAAAATTGAAGAAAAATACGAAAATAATCGTAAAAATGAACTCGAAAGTAAAACTCATGTAGAAAAAATTGCGTCATCGCTCAGTCTGCGCAAGAGAAGAATGCTGGCGCCTTTTTCGACGGCACGGCACTCCTCCGGCACGCTGCCGTTTTGCACGGCAGCCTGCCGTTTCGCGGGGCAGCTTGCCGTTTTGCAGGGCACCTTGCTGCTCGTGTGCCGTTTCCTTGCGTAACGCTACCCCTACCCGGCAGCCTGCCGTTTTTCACGGCACCTTGCTGCTCGTGTGCCGTGCACATGCCGAAAATTACCTGAGTAGTCATCACATCGGGTAGTCATACTTAATGATATCGGATATAGAAAAGGCTTTCCACCAAGTAAGGATCCAGCCTGAATACAAAAATCTAACAAAGTTTCTGAGGCTTAAGGATCCCGCTCTAGGATACAACCTGTGCGGAAATTGCTCTTAGAGGATGGAGACTCGGCAATCCGGCTAAAGTAGTGTGATGGGAATACTGTTGAAACAAAAGTTAAAACGGTTTTAGACTAAGAAACAGTTTATTTAACTGGGAGTAAAAATATTTGCGAAAAACCTCCTCTCTGTATCGATCTCTGCCCATATTGAGAGCAGAGAGGAGAGAATTCTAGTCAGTCAGAATGCGAGTATTGAGATGTAAAATAATGTGAAACCCTTCGCCACTCGCTCCACCACATAAGTTTAAATCTTAATCATACAGTTAGAAAGATAATAATTAAACAGTAACTAATCGTTTATTTTCAGAACTCGTCGATCGTCGCAATGCCAACTCTCTCCTCGTTTCCATTCCTGTCACTTTGTCGTCCACCCGCCGAAGCCGTTCACGTTATCCACGTTCACTGCACCAGTCAACTACACTGTAGCCGATCGAGGTCGCGGGGACTCACTGTTCGTCTAATTCTCTTCACACATGCGCACACTCTCGTCAATGCGCGCGGACACGAGCGGACCACCACTTTCTCGCGCCACCGGGAAATCGCCTCACTGATCTACGCACTCTCTCGTCGCAACTTCCCGCCACGGAGTGCTCGATGTCATCCCGCCCTTCCACCGCAGTGCCGTATAAAAGGATCAGTCAACGCTCATTCATGGCTTTTTCCCGAACCCTTCTCGTCTTTATCTTCTATTCTGGCTGCTTCGATCCCGCTCATCACCTTACGTGTATTTGACTTGTTATTCTAATAAACCCGTTCTTAACTCAGCTCATACCTTTTACTGGTAGCAGCGAGTGCGGCTTAGGTTCTTAGTGTTACCACTCCCCTCTGCCGTCGCGATCCACCACTAGTTTAGGTAACGGGTAGTCAAATATCTTCCACCGCGTTTTAGGTTTTGAGTTTATTTATTTTTAATTTTTAGGTGCGCAACTAAACTTTAATTAATATTTTGGGACAACTTTTAGGATAGGAATTTAGCTCGGGTATGGGAAAGGAATAAGGTAAGAAGTTAGGAGGGTTTCCCTACCTCAGTGGGTTTTTGGTTAGTTTTTGGGTAGACTTTGTGTCTTCCCGGTTTAGGATCCTAATGTAGAATAGTGTAGGCTATTCTGTCTCCAATTCACGACTTCTTTTCCTTAGGTAACTAGTAGATTTTATAATCACTTTTATGATTTTTACTCGTTCAAAAGCTCGGTGTGTAAGAAAGCTTCCAGCACAGGCTGGAAGTTTCTAATTTATTTTGCAGAAAAAACTATCCCGAATTGTACAACAACCTCATGCCCATCATGGCGCAAATCATTTGGAAGTTGGAGTCGTATCTGCCTCGTTTCACCAATCAAGTGGATCTGAAGCCGGCTCATCTTCTGGACCTGAAAAATGCGGCTGTTATCGACCTCAACTCAATCTCGGCAAGGATGAAGGAAGCTGCTGATCGAGTGATGATGGAAATGACCGTTCTTGAAGGTCAGGTCGATCGTCGTGCCGCTAGTGTCAACAACCTCGAAAGAGCTTTTGATCAGCTACGCCAACGCATCATCGTTCTCGAAGAGGAAGTCGTCGGGATCAGGTCCCAGCAAGCTCCTCTTCATTCAGGTAACTCGTCTCCCTCTGGCTGTTCCCCACAGAGCGGAAGAATGCGTTCTTCCGCGGGCGGCGCAGCTACGAGTGGTAGCACTTGTGAAAATAACAGTAGTCAGAATGTTGTAATGAAAAACCCTACAGTCAGTACCAGTATTAATGACGAAAATAGTCGTCAAGAAGAAATTCCAGACGGAAATGATGAACATTCATCATCAGATGGAAGCGTTCAGATGCCACGTGTCAACGTTCTCGGCTTTAAATCAGCTGCTCCAATCGGAACATATTCCGGTGCCTTTTCAGAAAGCTTATCGGTATTTGTTCGACAGTTCAGGGATCAGATGAAAGCTGCAGATGCCGAAGCAACAGACGCTGCACAAGTTAACGCCTTCCTAACGTTCCTGGTGGGAAATGCTCGCGATAGAGCGGAGGTGTTCTTAAACACGAATCCAATTGCAACAGTGGATCAACTGGTAGCAGATTTGAAGGCGACTTTTGAGAATGAGCTCACAGGTAAGCTCAAAGAAGCACAATTTTCCAGATGTCGTCAGGAAAGAGGCGAATCAATAGAAACTTACTTCAATCGTGTCAGACTTTTGGCGGCACAGGCCTTTCGGGCTGAAAGTAGTGAAGTGATGGAGAAAAGATCTCGTGAAGCTTTTCTCAACGGTCTCGACGATAGTATTCGTTACAATGTCAAAGACAAGGATCCGAAGACGTGCAGAGAAGCCTTCGACGAGGCAATAAGACAAGACATCCTCCGGGATGACAGAGCAGCGTCTCAGCAGTATCTCCCTACAGTAGCACTGCTAGAGGAGATGAGATCAATGAAGCAGGAGTGGGCAAATTATAACAACCGTCCAGGCAAGCCACACAGGAAAGAGAAGATTGAAGACAATCAGAAAATGAAGCGGAGATGTTATCACTGCAATAACGTAGGTCATTTTATTCGTGATTGTCGCAAGAGAATGGCAGGCGAACCCAAGGTTCAACAAACCAATCAAGACGCCGTTAGAAATCACCAGCAACATCCAGCACAGGTGAAAGTGGCCACTACAGAGGATTTGCAAGCCCAACTTGAAGTGTATCGGCAGCAAATCGCTGAACTTCAGAGAGTCAATGGAGCACTTATGGCGGAGTCAGGAACACACGGAGTACGTAGTCTCACGTGGCCAACGGAAAATGCTCATACAAAGAAAAGTAAGGCTAATTTTACGGTAAATTCAGCACACTTGGCACCAGTACCACTTACAATGCAAATACCAATTAAAGTCAACGGGACCCCATGTTTTGCTCTTATCGACACAGGATCGACCATCACAGTGGCTGGGCAAGCTTTCAGCAGAAGAATTGGAGTTCCGAGGTTGCACCAGGCAAGTGCTCCTCACGCGATTGGACTCGGTGGTAATGAAGTGCAAATGGTAGGAGCGGCATTCGTGACAGTTGCGATCGGATCCCATACAATTGTTCACCGTGTGCATTTTACAAAAGGTGAGTGTACTCCAGAAGGACCACGAAATTATGGCATAATTTTGGGAAATGATCTTCTCTCTCAAATCCCACAGTTTTCGATCAATTATAAGCAGGCAACATTTAATATTGGGGACGAATCCATCCCAATAGGCTCTAGACATGTGGCATTCACACCACAAGTTTTCGATATTAAAGTTTCCGAAAACACAGTTATTCCCGCTCACAGCGAAGGATTCATTAGATGCACGAAGCAGACGACTGCGGACGTCCGCGCATCTGTGTTTCTGGTTGCTTCCCAAAGCCTTTTAGATAAATGCTTACTCACTGCTCCAGCCGTTATGAATTCCGATAATATGTGTATTTTGGTAACAAACACATCGGATTCGGATGTCACCCTTACACCCGGCACCAAAGCAGCAGAAGCAACTGAGGTTTTCGAAGAGGAGGACAAAACGTTGTGTTTTTGACAACGTTTTCCAATGCAACGCTCTCAGCGATAAAACAAACCAAATTATAGAAGATCCAAAGTTCAGAATATCACTGGATGGCGCAATATGCTCTGAAGAGCAAAAAGGTATCCTCTTAAAATTGTTCAGCGAATTTAATGACGTCTTCTCAAAAAATCCTTACGATCTTGGCAGCGCGAAGACAGACCCGATTCACGTATACACAAGCACTGAAGTACCAGTAAGAGGAAGACCGTATCGGGTACCTGTAAAGTATCAGGCCGAGCTGGAGAAACACATAAATAGTTTGTTAGTGTCAGAACGCATAACCGAATCTAATACTCCGTGGATTAGCCCGATAGTATTAGTACCAAAGAAAAACGGTTCTCTAAGAGTTTGTTTAGACTTCAGAAAACTTAACGAAGTAACTATTCCAGATAATTTTCCACTTCCCAGAATAGATAGCATCCTGGAGAAAATTGGAGGGTCCAAATTCTTCTCATCTCTGTACATGGCAAACGGATATCTTCAGCTTCGTCTGGATCCCGAATCTTCGTACAAGTGCGGATTCACCACAGAAGATAAAGTATACGCTTATACTCATTTGCCGTTTGGACTCAGATCAGCGGCGTCCTACTTTCAAAGAGCAATGCGTACCGTATTGGCCGGAATGGAGCAGGACGTGATGATGTACATCGACGACGTATTGGTTTTTAGTAAGTCTTTTGAGTCACATGTACAAACTTTACGAAAAGTACTGACTCGCTTCCGAGAATATAACTTGAAAGCGTCGCCAGCAAAATGCGAATTTGCCAAAAAGTCAATAGTCTTTTTGGGACACGAGATTAGTGAAACAAACTACTCACCGAATCAAGCTAACCTTGATGCAATTCAGAAGATGCCAATTCCAAGAGATCTCAAAGCCGTTCAGAGATTCGTAGGAATGGCCGGATTCTTCCGCAAATTCATCAAAAATTTTTCAGAAATTGCAGAGCCATTAACGAAGCTCACTAGGAAGGATCAACCATTCGAGTGGACCAGTTTTCAACAAAACGCTTTTGAAACACTCAAGGATAAACTCACAAGTAAACCAATCTTGGTATACCCTGATTACACAAAGGAATTCCACATCTACACGGATGCGAGCGCAGTAGCTCAGGGAGCAGTGCTGGCACAAGTCTCAAAGGATACAGGTATTATTCAAGTAGTAGCTTACGGAAGCAGGACCCTCTCCGAGGTCGAAACACGTAGGCCAGCTATTCAAATAGAACTAGGAGCCATAGTTTTTGCGCTTAGACATTTTAAACCCTACATATGGCTTTCCAAAATTGTTCTACACACGGACCATCGTCCATTGGTGCACATATTAGCAAAAAGCAAGGTAAACGAGAGAATAGCTAGGTGGCTAATTGAGATTCAACAGTACGATATCTCTATCGTTCACATTGACGGTAAAAGAAATACAGTAGCGGATTGTATATCCAGAGCCAAGGATGAAGTTGCACCTCTTCCTAAAGAAGAATTAGAAGATATAATCGAATTCCCGGTATGCATGAAAATCGATCGATCAAAGGATCGCGTTCCGAGAAATTTCACACCAGGGAGCACACAAAAACCAGTGGATTTGGCACTCGAGCAGGACAAGGACAACGACGTGAACACCATTAAGACCTTTTTAACGTCTCCTGCAACAACAATAGATGGGATTTCGGAAAAATGGTTACCGTTTTTGGAACGAGTACGAGTGTCAGAGACAGGTATTTTGACGATAACATTTGGTAGCGAACACCCAAAAGTAGTTATTCCGCAAACTTTGCAAAAGCTTATGTTTGAGTCTTTCCACAGTAGTTTACTAGGCGGTGGCCATTTCGATTGGAGGAAAACACTCCACAAGGCGCAGAAAAAATATTTTTGGCCAGGAATGCGCTCTGATTTTTTAAAATGGACACTCGAATGTCTCAAATGTCAACAAAAGCGTAATCCACATCCGTCAAAAAGAGAGCCGCAATTAGTGGTGGTCACGTCCCAGGTTTTTGAAAAAGTAGGAATCGATTTGACGGGGCCACTAAGAACCTCTTTAAAAGGCAATAAATATTACATAAATATGATTTGCTGGTTCTCTAAATTCGTGATATCAGTCCCACTACCAGACGCAACTTGCGAAACAATATCCAGAGCGGTTCTGGAAGAGATGATGTTAAAATTCGGTACACCTAATCAAATAGTTTCAGACAACGCCTCGTCTTTTACGTCAGCAGCCTTTCAACAATTTCGCAGTTTGCTAGAAATTAGTCATCACAGAGCTATTCCACAGCAAAATAATCGAAAACAGGCAGACATTCGAGCTAGAGATTGAGATGGCGGTGGCACTTCCTAAAGGAACGACCACGAGCGGTGGTACCAGCGGGCGGAGCAAAGCAGAGGACTATGTACCTCCGCATCCGTCTGCTGACCGCCACCCAAGATTTTACCAACCTCAAAAACTCGTCATCAATCAAACCAATTTAGAAAAAGTACATTGGGTGCGTCAAGCATTGAGTTAGAGATATTAAAGAAGACACGGCAGAAAACCATGCAACCGTGTCATCCATCACAATCGGATACACTCTTGATGGTACGTGTAAATTTATCAAAGACGTTGGCTTTGTTCTCATAACCAAAGTCTCTCAAATTTCGAGGGGCGCTGTGGCCACCTGGTACCACTCCTTCCCATCAGCTTGTTTGGCATTCTTCGGCGACCGGCGCCAACTCCCGCCCTCTTCGGACAACTGTCTCCCGGATAAGCTGCACTCCTTCGCGGTTGGAAATGTGCTCGAAGACGGGACGGATTTCGACCGTTTCCCGCAGTTGCCGTTGCTCGAGGTACACCATTGCCCACACGAAATCAAGCAGCTTCTCAGCAATCTTTTCTATGATGGAAAACTGCAGACGAATAAGAAACCCGGGCAAGATTTGCCGGCGCTCAGAAGCATGGGACTCCCAGATTGCCACCCAGTAGTGGTCATCAACCACAATTTCCCTCATGTCATTGACGGGACGTCAGTGCTGAACCAAGAAGAAGCTCAATTGGCGCTTTACTACGCCAAGGGCTTGCGCAAAATCCGGCCAGATGATTCAATTTGCATCTTGGCCTTCTATAAGTCGACGTGCACGTACATCGAAGAAAATGCTCCAGAGAAAGTACGATGCTCCACCGTCGACGGAGTTCAAGGACGCGAGTACGATTACACCATCGTGCTCACGTCAAGAACGAGTGGGGCTCAGACGTTCCTCGACGACAAGAAGCGCATTAACGTGGCAATATCGCGAACCAAGACGGCTTGTATAATTATGGGAAACGTCTCATATCTGAGGTCGGCGCACACGTGGAATCAGCTCTTCAACCAGCTGCCCAGGGAGTGTTTCTGTGCTAAGTACTAAAGAGCTCATAGCTCAGGTTTCAGTTTTAATCTTTAACATTTCAGCATTCGAGGACGAATTCTTCCAAAAAGGGGGGAGATGTGAAACCCTTCGCCACTCGCTCCACCACATAAGTTTAAATCTTAATCATACAGTTAGAAAGATAATAATTAAACAGTAACTAATCGTTTATTTTCAGAACTCGTCGATCGTCGCAATGCCAACTCTCTCCTCGTTTCCATTCCTGTCACTTTGTCGTCCACCCGCCGAAGCCGTTCACGTTATCCACGTTCACTGCACCAGTCAACTACACTGTAGCCGATCGAGGTCGCGGGGACTCACTGTTCGTCTAATCCTCTTCACACATGCGCACACTCTCGTCAATGCGCGCGGACACGAGCGGACCACCACTTTCTCGCGCCACCGGGAAATCGCCTCACTGATCTACGCACTCTCTCGTCGCAACTTCCCGCCACGGAGTGCTCGATGTCATCCCGCCCTTCCACCGCAGTGCCGTATAAAAGGATCAGTCAACGCTCATTCATGGCTTTTTCCCGAACCCTTCTCGTCTTTATCTTCTATTCTGGCTGCTTCGATCCCGCTCATCACCTTACGTGTATTTGACTTGTTATTCTAATAAACCCGTTCTTAACTCAGCTCATACCTTTTACTATAATTATAAAAAGAGAAGTCGACGGACGCCAGAAATGCGGACGGCGAGCAACAATCTCAAAGAAGGGCGAGAAGAAGAGCGCAAGACGAAAGAGCAACGACGACGAAAACGAAAAAAATACATTAATCTGAATAATTGAAAATAAAATGTTTTTGTGTTTCGTTTTATTGATTGGTATAAAATTGTATCGCGTGTAAAAATTCTTGCTTCGGTCGTATAGAAATTTTTCAGCATTCCGCCAAGCGGTAGCATTTCGACTGCCACTGTTTGGGATTACTAAATTTGTTCTGAAGTTGCATTTGCAACTCAGGCAACGAATTTAGTCGTTTTGTTTCCTCAGGCAATTGAAAAAAAATATTATGAGAGGACTATAAAAGGCGACGATTTCCCTCATTAGGTCAGTGGTCTCCGACCCGTGACCTGGCCTTAACCGCGTTTTCTCCCCTCTCTTCCCCCTTGTTTCCCCTAATGACTAGTACTTGTGTTAACTATTAACTATACACTTTC
Source organism: Caenorhabditis japonica (assembly GCA_963572235.1). Taxonomy (NCBI): domain Eukaryota; kingdom Metazoa; phylum Nematoda; class Chromadorea; order Rhabditida; family Rhabditidae; genus Caenorhabditis; species Caenorhabditis japonica. Next base: position 14,037,412 of record OY754343.1, on the reverse strand, counting down.
TCGTGTATCCCTTATTTATAGTATACTAATAAACTCTAAGTAAATCTCGGCTACGTCTTAGGATCTCTCCGATCCTTACTTTATCTCCGATACGACTTTGGGCAGGACGTCTACAACTGTCGCTTGATTTTTGCAAAATCAAAAATTCGTCCTGCAAAAACAAAACTCACTATACCCCAAATGGAATTGTTAGGAGTGGAGATAGCAACGAATGAAGCAGCAACGATCCTAAAGGAATTACACATGAAAATTGATTCAGTAACATTCTTTTGCGATAACGTGAGTGTCCTCTATTGGATTTTGCACAGAACAAATGGTACAAGATGGGTGGAACACCGTTTGAAGAAAATACGCACCACACTTGGATCAATCAACCAAGATAATCTCAAGACATCTCTCCGTTACATTCCGGCCGATCAAAACCCAGCAGAAATTGCCACCAGAGGATGCTCAGTATTGGAATTGAAGGCATCGAAGATGTGGTTTACCGGCCCACAAATATTGCTGCAAAATCAAAACACATGGCCTAAAAAACTAGATGATACGCCTGCGGACCCTCACTTATTCCACGACTTCAGTCAAGGAAAGGAACCAAGAAGTTTAACCAGAATCCGTCCTGCAACAAATGAAACCACTGAATGTTTAGAAATTCTAAATATTACTGCTTGCCACAACCTCGAGTCTATTGTTCCATATACATGTACCAATAGCCTCGTTAAGTTGTCTAGCATTATACACCTGACTCTCCGATGGATAACAAATGCGGTAAAAAAGAGAAATGAACGATTTCCGGACGACCCAATTCAATTACAAGGAAGAACGCTCAAACAATATCAGAACGCCGTCATTAACAACAACGAAGTGGAAAAAAGAGTGGTGGCCCGACAATACATCATCAGAGCCCACTATGACGACGCCGCTCAACGACTGCATCAATATCCACCTAAAGAATTTGAACTAATGCTAGATGAAAACGAAATTTATCGCAAAACAACCAATTTTGCTAATGCGCCGTTCCCCCGAGACCACAGAGAGCCCATAATTATTCTCAAGAAACATCCACTGGCTTACCTTATTGCAAGAAAAGTTCATATGTTCACCGGAAATCAAGGCTACAAAGAATCTCTAGCCGAGTTTCAACGAAGATATGCTTCTGCGGCTTCCGGACAACTTATACGACACATATGCAGTAGATGCACTATTTGCAAAAAGCGTCACGGAAGAGCGTACAAATACCCGTTTGCCAAAACTATCCCACGGACACGCACAGAAGCTATGATACCATTTGCCCATATTGGAATTGATTATTTCGGACCGATCAAACACAAAACAACTAATGCCGAAACAAACCAAACCGGAATCGGAAAAATGTGGGTCTTTTTAGCAACATGTATAGTTACGCGCGCCGTTCATCTGGAATGCGTAATGGACAATTCAACGAGACAATTACTGCTGGCTCTTCGTCGATTCGTTGCTCGCCGCGGAGCCCCGGAAACAATTCTTTCGGACAATGCTCCAACGTTTGTTCTTGGATTAAAAATGATAAACACCAATGTCGTGGAATTCGTGAACCAAAGTCGGACACTAACCAATTACCTAGCCTCAAAGGAGATTGCGGTGAAACAAATAACACCATACTCTCCTTGGCAAGGTGGAATTTATGAACGAATCGTAGGCATCGTCAAATCTTGTCTATACAAAATAATCGGACCTGCAAATCTCACATTTTTGGAATTGGAAACCATCATCATCGAGTGCGAAGGAACGGTCAACAACCGCCCCATAACGCTATAGATGCTTCTGATAGTCTAGCAATAAGACCATCAGACTTTCTCATGCCTTTCCGTGCAAAAATATCTACATGGATTGGACCGACTACTTACAGAACTATGGAATGTTTTTCACCAGGAATACTTCTCGGCACTGCAACAAAGACGACCAGAAACTGGACATTACTGTCGTGTTAAACCTAAACCAGGACACATAGTGCATGTAAAGACAAATAATCTTCTACCACGAAACCACTGGCCACTAGGACGAATAATGTCATTAAACAAATCACAGGATCAACAAGTTCGATCAGCAGTCGTCAAATGTGGAAAGGAGTTACTGGAACGGCCAATCAACCAACTAGTTCCTCTGGAATGCCCTGAACTCAACGACAACGCATCATTAGATGAACTTCAACAACTAGCAACCATACCACAACCAACTGTACCACCCATACTATTTAACGAAAACTCAGAAAGGATGGCCTCAACGACGTCACATTTTTCAACAACTTCTCCGCAACCAATGCATTTCTCCCAACAACTTCAATAAATCTAATCACTGGAACAACTTCGTGAACAACTGCCGTAACCATAACTACTGTCACAACTACTGCAACATCTCCAAAAAAAAAAGAATTCGTCACCTTCATCACTACAAATTTTGCAATGTTTCAGTGAGGTTCCTTATGTACCCTCACCGGACATACCGTCTACTACTCCAAATGCATTCAGTGAGGTTGCCTTGTACCCTCACTGAACATTCATAAAACAATGATTTAATCTCCAACCCCAGCGTCAATCCAGGATTTTGTACGAAATCAATGCAACAATTTGCACGACTCATCCGGATCGACACTAGTCATGGAGATTCATGTCGCCCCCCCCCCCCCCCAGTGTCAAGACAATAATGGGCTATCATTGCGCTAACCCATTAATCTTTACTTTCTTCTTGATCAATTTAATATTCTACACAACTATAGTCGGCGAATACATCATCAACCTCGCTCTACTGCAAAATTCCTGTAAAACGGTGTTGCACTTGCAAGATTAACTCGAATTCTAGTGTTTATACTTATTTTCAACGGAAAATGACGTATCCACGACGAATTGCAGTTAAAATTTGATTTTTCGCTTCAAAACAGGCGCACTACACTGTTGAAAATTGAAAAGTGCCCTAGAGCGAGGCTGATGATGCATTCGCCGAGTATACGCGGACAAACTTCTCTTTATCCGCTTCATTGGATCACCCACTGCCATCTCGTCATGTGAAATCTTCTCTCGTGCGCCGTTCATTCTCCGAGAAGACTACACGGACCAACCGTACCTTGCTCGCGCGGCGAGACCACCTGCGTCTCTTAGTGACCTCGCGTCGCCACGTCATGCGCGGCGCCGAGAGAGCGCAGAGTTTTGGGAGCCGCCCACACACACTTGCTGAACGACCACGTGGCCCTGCTCGTCTGCGTCTCAACCAATGAACCGCTGTTAGCTGTCGCTCTATATGGACCAACTGGATTTCCTACCTACTGTTATTCTTGGCACCAACTGTTTCCTACACACTGTATTGTAAGTCGTTTGAGCCTTGTCTAGTAGTCGACGTCCCTTCCCTTTCTTTCTAAGCGTAGCATTCTCCCCGGAGTCTCCAGCGGTAGCTGCCGCACTTCCCGTAGGTTATCGTATCAGAGGACCGCCGACACCTCGACCCCTCTCGCTTTCCGAGAGGTTCTTTCCTCGAGCTTTGCTCTTGGACCACGCCAGCTCTAGACTTGGGAATCTCGTCCTTCTCTACTTGTACCCAATAATTATTTGCTTTATTGAGATAAACTAATGTAATAAACTTGTCTTCTTTGCGTGATAATTGTCGAGAGCATCTTGTTTGTTATCAGGGAATAGTGGCTGTCACCGAGCCCTATTGTGCCGACGCTATAGGGCTGGTGAACCCGCGTCGGACATGGAACAGGAGTGGAGGTATTGGGACTATTTATTTAAACGACAACAACTAACAAAGGAGTTCCTTAGCCGTTGCGGCTTCGACGAGTGCGCTGTCGTGGGGAACTTCAGATGTCATCGTGAGTCGGGTTGCGCGGAAGACGGTGTTGATTCCGTGGGTCGAATGTCTGAGAGCCCGTGTGAATGGGCGAAGTTTCTCCTTTTATAGTGCCGAGCCACGTGGAAGATGTTATCGCATTGTTGGTGGTCACGTGAGTGGGATGATGATTGTACGACGATGCGTTCATTTCTTACTAAGCTTCGGGAGGTCACGTCAGCTTCTTTCTTCCACTTCTTCCCGTAGATCGATGTGTCGGACACGTGTTCGTTGTGTTGGTTGTTCATAGTTGTGAAGATAGAAACTCTTCTTCCACAACACTGGGGGGAGGCAAGAAGAGAACCGTATTGGCGGGTTTTTTTTTTGAGGTTGTTCATTGTGAACTAAATTTATTCGGAGCTTGTTGTGAGCTCTATCGGTATAAGTTGGTTTACTGCGCGTTCAATGAGTGTGTTGTTGCATCGGACGATGCCCGATCTAATTTTTCCATCTTTGGATGGGAGAAGTTGCATGATGCGTCCAAGTGGCCACTTGTAGCGTGGGACTTTGGGTCTTTCCACAAGGACGATGTGATTCGGTTGTGGTGCAGTGGTGGCGTGTGCTTTAAATTTGTACTTTGGTGCAAGTTTTCCAGTGTAGAGTTCATTGTAGAACTCGTCCCAAAGCTGTAGGCGAATGGTGTCGAGATGTTTCATGTATTCTCGTGTTTGTTTTTCGGTAGGTGATGGTTTGCCTGATGATTGGTTCCCTGTGTGATTGGGAATGGATATGTGTGCCTGTGGGAGCAAAAAATCAATTGGGCGAAGAGCCTCAGTGTCCGATATGGTGATCGGATTTGCCGTTATTGGTCGGCTGTTTATAATGCCTTCGCATTCTATGAGTAGTGTTTCGATTTCAAGGGAGGGCAGTTGTAGTCTTCCGATGATTTTGTAGAACATGGTTTTGGTGATTACCACGATTCTTTCATAACTCCACCTTGCCATGGGGCGAATGGTGTGATTTGTTTAACCTCGATATCTTTGGATGCTAAGTACGAGGCGAGTGTTTGACTTGAATTGACCATTGTCCGGATGTCGACATTGATCATGGAATACCCGAGTGTGAATGCGGGTGCGTTATCTCAGATGATTGTTTTTGGTGTGCCTCTGCGGCCAATAAATTACCTCACCCCTCAGTTTGGATATCCAGAATTAAGGTGTGTTTGGATATCGTGTGTTCCTTCTTTTCAGAAGTTTGTGAATGAACCGCATAACCCTTTGTTATAGATACCAGCTTCAGCAGACTGTTGGTCCGGCTGTAGGGGACTATTGAGATGTATGGTTGCGGTGATTGTGTTTTTGGACTCCCTTTGTGTTCGGGAGCTTTGGAGTGAACTCGTTGTGAGATACTTCAGGCAAATTATGACTGCCATGTGAGCTTTGAGGGATTTGCAATCGCTTGGGCTGCGACGTGATCGAGCTGATGTGCTCGGGTTCGTTCAGAACTGCTGGACTTCGTAGGGAACGATCATGCGTGTTTTGCTCTAGCTGATCTTTCCTTGTCTCCATGTTTGCCTGGAGTGGTTTGTGACTAGAGACCAGAATCTGTGAGCTTGAGCCATGTGCTGCTGTTTCTGAGCTAATTGCTGCTGTACCTGCGCAAAGGAATGTTTTATCTGCGCTACTTGCTCCAATTTTGATGCGATTGGCGCTAGCACTAGGCGTATTATTTGTTCCATGTTTACCTCTTCTGAAGCCAGTTGTGGGCTCTGATTAAGGTGTGGAACGTCCTGCTTTGTCGGAGGAGCGATTGGTGGTGTGGGTGTATCACTGATGCTTGCCTCATTGCTCCTGGTAGTGCCATTATGGCTTACAGGTTTCTGGCTGGATTCGGAACTGTTGGCCGATGGCGCGTCTTTGAGAGCCATCTTAACTCCTTGGTTGATGATAGGAGTTGCGTCCTCTTTGTGTTGAGGATTGTGAGACATGCTATTTTGGGTTATGATGTGTTCAGCTTTTTCGAGGAGGTTCTCCATGCTGATTATTAACCCTGGGTATTGTTGTGCCTCAATGTGTTGGGTCAGTGCTAGGAAGTTCTTGTTGCCGACTTCATGTGACGGTGATAAGGCCGGGTTTTCCGTGAGTAGTTTTAGCGCTTCGCTATCCGACGCGGAGAGTTGGCTCACAAACGCGGACATTTTTCGATAGCAGCTTTGAACTACGCTTAGGAAGTCCGGAGCTTCCGGTTTTGCCAAGATGGTGGCAACCTCTTTGATGAGGTTTTTGGCCTTTGTGGCCCGCTTTGTGAAGCGTGTTTTTGCTGGACCGAGATTGGTCCATTTTCCGTATTTTGACTCGGAGCCAGATGATTTGGCCGAGCGTGGGGAGCGATGGTGTCTGCGTTCCTTTGAGAGTGGCGTCGTTCGCCGTTTGGTGCTCCGGGATCTCGGCGGACAAATCGTATTCTCTTGGAGATCAGCTGAAATGATCTTTGGTTATAAGAGTAGCGGAATGCCATTTGTAAGAAGTTATTTGCCTATGGACTAAAAGTTCATAGGTGTAAAGAGAAGTCGCTTTGTTCTCTGTGTTTATTATTTTTTAACCGAACAGGATCGGTTAAGTTCCGACTCGACTGTTTTATCGTCTCTTAAAGTACGGGTGGAGACGGGCAGGAATCTCCGGAAAGCTCTGCAGTCTTCCTTGACACAAGGAGACCGACATTTTCTTGATTGCCTTCCGCGGTGGCTGAGTGCAAGCTGAATGCTGACGACCGTCTTAGGGGTGACGCCATTATCTCCCATGTGGGGGATATGCTTGTTTGTTTGATGAAAATGCCGAATTGCTGGTCACTCTCGTAACATACCACAATTGCCGTGGGCGCCTTGGCAACTGATCATGTCATGATAGTGCATCACAACTTCCCACCTGTTGCAGTGGACTGCAACAATTTACATGATAGAAAAGCTCTGGTTTTCAAAGCTGAAGCAGCTTGTTTTGTGCAAAAGGGTTTTTGCGCTGCTAATGAATGGGAAGCTTGTGGCTTTCCCTATGTTGGACAAGATTGTGTATCTTGCATTGGTGGTTCAGATAATTGTGTGATTCAGCTGGTGTGTCAACGAGTGAGTTACAAGTATGCTTTATTGATGATTGAGAAGAGAGGAGAGGTAAGAAAGAAAAAAAGATCACGAGTTTGTTGCATTGTGACCTTAGTCCTCTTACTCTTTCACGGTGGTGCCAGATGCGGCTTTGGACGGCTTTGTGATTGCTGCGGCGATGGTCTCCTCGGTCAGGTAGGCTTGGCAGAGGGCCGACAAGTGCGGTTTTGTGCAGACCTGGCACTTGCGGCCTCTTTTTTTGCAGGTGGCCTGTTGGTGTTTTCCGCCACAGCTGTGGCAGAGACCTTTTGCACCAAGAATGCCCCAGCGTTGTGCTGAGGATTTGTACCTTTCGCACATTACGGCTGGGTGGTTTTCGCCACAGAACACGCATATTGCCGTGTGTTGTTGGCGTTTCGCCGGGGGTTGTCCCGCCGTATTGGTGGAGCTACGTTTGCCTGTTGCTGGCGCCGTTGCCAGCTGGGCCTGTATGGCCTTCACCGTGTTGAGTAACTCTTCCAGCAACGATTGTGTGGTGGAGGAGTTACGGGCTCTTCTGGGTGCTGTGTGCCCCACTGGTTGTGCTGAAATTAAAGCTTGTGTGCTTTGAATTACCATTGCTCTGTGCCACATCTTCCTCAGGGAGTGTCCCTTCGGAAGACCCGGAGCAAGGTGGCTCCTGACCCCTACTGCTAATACATAGCCCAGTAGCCCCAATCCTGTCACCAGTGGGTTGTGACCACGGTCGATGCACCATGTGCCGACGCTATAGGGCTGGTGAACCCGCGTCGGACATGGAACAGGAGTGGAGGTATTGGGACTATTTATTTAAACGACAACAACTAACAAAGGAGTTCCTTAGCCGTTGCGGCTTCGACGAGTGCGCTGTCGTGGGGAACTTCAGATGTCATCGTGAGTCGGGTTGCGCGGAAGACGGTGTTGATTCCGTGGGTCGAATGTCTGAGAGCCCGTGTGAATGGGCGAAGTTTCTCCTTTTATAGTGCCGAGCCACGTGGAAGATGTTATCGCATTGTTGGTGGTCACGTGAGTGGGATGATGATTGTACGACGATGCGTTCATTTCTTACTAAGCTTCGGGAGGTCACGTCAGCTTCTTTCTTCCACTTCTTCCCGTAGATCGATGTGTCGGACACGTGTTCGTTGTGTTGGTTGTTCATAGTTGTGAAGATAGAAACTCTTCTTCCACAACACCTATATTATATCCTTGACAAAATCAACGGTAAATTTATCGAAACTTTTTCGATAAATTCGATAAATTATCGAAAATTTTTTCGATAAATTTTCGATAAATTATCGAAAAAGGCATTTATCGAAAAAATGTTTTTCGGTAAGACACACTGGTTGTACTCAATTGGAAGGTTCTTTCTGCGGACCATAACGTCTCGCTGGAACCACTCCCGACGGAACTGCTTGGCGGCACCATCTGCAGTGTTGGTCCACTCGATAGTGATACGGTCGTTGTTGGTGTCCTCCTGTCCGTAGGCGAACGCAACGCACGAGACGGCGAGAAGAACAGCCTCATTGGGGTCGAGCACTCCACATGGTGGGTCAAATCCGAGACGTTTCATGTTCGTCGTCTTGATACCGTATCCGATACGAATAGCCGACGAGTTGATCACCTTGATGTGATATGTGTTTGATCACCTTGATGTGATACGCTTATCGTCATATGGGCCGTTGAAGACGATCTTGGCGTTCGGCTGGGTGGCGATGTCTCCTGGTGGGACGGATTGGGCCATGGCAGTTGATGAAAGAGTGTTAAGGACTCTGTGAGGATTGAAATATTTTCTTGCTTTTATACTGAATTATCTTATCAACGTTCTAAATCTTCACCGGAGGTTTGATTAAATCGTCAGAGAAACAGAGATCATGCGAAAAATATAAACAATCGTTAAATACTTTTTATTAAATAATCAGAGGAACGGGAAGCATAAATACAATGAGTTATCGTCAAAATGTAAGCATCTCCGCCTCTCACGTAAGCCCAAGCTCTTTTCCCATACCAATACTATGTATTTGCAGGTATCACCAGTTGGCGCCGGATGTAGACAGATGTAGATAATTGTATTTAATTGTAGATAATTGTATTTAACTGTAGTTAATTGTAGTAAACTGTATTTAGATGTAGATAATTGTATTAAGTTCGGCACTAGCAGGTGCCGAAGCTCACACTCACATGTTCACCACTTCCCCCACTTATTTCCATTACTCGTTCCCATTTGTGCCCGTTATTGAAACCCCCACTAACGTCTCCGAGCCACAGAGCAAGTCGACAGCGCCTTCACAAGAACACAGGATCACAACGGACAGCCACCGCCGCCTCACCATCTGCGTCTCTCGCCCCTGCTCGCTCTCAGCGGACCATCGAATCGATGCGCGGCCTCTCCTCCTCCGCCATCTCGATCGGACTCTCTCGTGCCGCCATTTTTGACCAACCATGCCGAGCGCCGATTTCTGTATTCCGGCGCTCGAGGAACCTTCTGGAAGGACCGGACACGCCCATCCACCGAGGAGAGGATAAAAGGCGACCGCAGCGAGGATTCGAGGTGCGATTTCCTGCCGTCAACTTCGTCTTTTCTGTCTACGTTCTTGCCGCTGTCCCCTTGCTCTGTGTTAGTTATTTTTGGCCCAATACTTCCCCTGTTACTCTAATCTTATGCGTTTATTCTCAATAAACAAGTATAATTACCTAAAGCGTTAGGAGGGTTTAACACAAACCTCACTGGTAGCAGCGAGTTAGGGCGCGGGTTTTAGTTTAGTTACTCCCCGCGCCTTTTCCACTCGTTTTAGCGTTTTAGGCGTAGTACGGGGCGGGCAGCTTCCCCATTATACTCTAGTCACAGGCATTGTATTTTCCACTCATTCTAGGTGGCCAACTAGCTTGTTTAGGATTTAGATAGCGCAAAATGTAGCATTAATTTCGTAGTTTTCGGTTAGGAGGCGGGTTAAGTTGCTGGAGGGCTCCCTACGCCACAGTAGGTTTATAGTTTTAGGACGAGAAGTGATTCTTGTCATTCAGTTTGGTACCATGAAGAATAGAGTAGGCTATTCTAGCTCCCACAGACGTGGCTTAATCCCGTGTTTCGTTTAAATTTTTTTTAATTTTTACTCGTTCGTCGCCAAGGTTAGTATCTTCCGGCCGGGCCGGAACCGCGTTGATTTTGCAGATCAGCAAGAAAAAAACTACAGTTGACCGGGTCAACGATGTCCAGCAGCAGGACATATCAATGGAGAACCGAAGCGTGCCTACCACGTTTTGCCGGGAATTCGCATGTGGTGCCGTCACATGTGCTCGACTTCAAGAATGCCGTCGTCGTCGACTTCAACTGGCTTGCCGCCAAGATGAAGGATTCAACCGATCAAGTTCAGGCGGAGATGATGGCGTTGATCCAGCAGTCCCAACAGAGAGCTGGAAGCGTCAACAAGGTCGAGCAGCACATTGATGCACTACGCGAGAGGATCGACGTGTTGGAGCGTCAACATCTGGTTCTGCAAGCCAGTTTGGGTCCTACCGGTGAGTATTTTGATTACCGCTCCCCCATGAGCCCAGGCGCGAGCGCCTGTGCGGTGGGAGTGGATAGAGACGGTTGCTCCGAGAAAAGAAATCCTACCAGAAAATGTCAAGAGATGACAAAGTCAGTATTCCCTCAAGAGGAGGAGAGAGTTATTCAGGAAGAAACCATTCAGAGTCAAGAAGACATTCAACGTCAAGAAGAAGACATACAACATCAGGAAGAAATCATCAAGAGTCAGGAAGACATACGTCAGCAAGAAGAAGATAATCAAGGAGAAGAAGATAGTCAGCAGCAGGACACGAGTCACGTTCCGCACGTGCTCGTAGCAAGTTTCAAGCCAACCACGGCAATCGGTACGTATTCAGGAGCTTTTTCAGAAAGTCTCACAGTTTTTGTGCGTCAATTCAACGACCACATGAGGCCTACAGACGCCGAGATCCCAGAAGCAAATAAGATGGACGCGTTTCTCACGTTCATAATCGGAGACGCAAGAGACAGAGCGGAGGTATTCTTGAATACTAATCCCAACGCAACAGTGGACCAGTTAGTCGCGGATTTACGTGCGACATTCGAGAACGAGCTCACAGGTAAGCTCAGAGCAAACCAACTTTCCAGGTGCCACCAAGAACGAGGCGAGTCGATCGATAAGTACTACAATCGCGTACGCACACTAGCAGCCCAGGCATTCCGTGCAGAAGATCGGGAGACAATTGAGAAGAGAACACGTGACGCATTCATGGATGGTCTCAGTGACGCGATCAGATTCAACGTCAAGGATAAGGACCCCAGGACATGCCGAACAGCTTTCGACGAGGCACTTCGTCAAGAAATTTGGAGAGAAGATCGCATAGCAGCACTTCAGCACCCACCGACAGCAGCGACCCTGGAACGATTTTCGATCGCAGTGGCCACGGTTTTCAATCGATTATCAAACAGCGCAATTTTACGTAGGTGAGGAAATAATTCCCATTGGTAGTAGACATTTTTCCCAATCCCCCAGGGTATTAGATGTGAAGGTATCAGAGGATACAGTTATACCAGCTCAGAGCGAAAAATTGATGGCGTGCTACGAGCCCACGTCGGCAGACGTGTGCAGCACGCTGTTTCTCATCACCAAGCAATCTTTATCAGACAAGTCGTTACTCGTAGCACCAGTGCTAGTCAATAATAAGAATTTCAGAATTTTGGTCACAAATCCGTCCGATTGTGACGTTTTCCTACAGAAGAACACAAAAGCAGCAGAAGCCGTCGAGGTTTTCGAGGAACCCAGCAAAATAATTAGTTTTTGACAGCAACCTCATGGTCAATACAGCTTCCATCGAGGAAGACCCCAAGTTTAGAATTTGTCTGGACAAAGCAACATGTTCAGAAAATCAGAAGCAAATCTCAACACCATCAAGCAACTTCCGGTGCCGACAGACCCCAAAGCAGTACTACAATTCCTCGGAATGGCAGGATTTTTCCGGAAATTCATCAAGAATTTTTCCACCATCGCTGAATCATTGACTCAGCTCCTCGCTCAACGAAAACAGACATTCCATTGTTCAAAGAAGCACTCATCACGACCTTGGAAGAAGCATGGTCCGAAGCCGCGAAGAATTCACAGCGAGCACAAGAAGAATACCAAAAACGAGCCAATCAGGGCGCTCAGGGCTCCAACCTTCGCACAGGCGATCGAGTCATGTACAAGGATTATACCAATCACAAAGGATTATCACGCAAACTCTCACTTCCATGGGGAGGTGATTACAGAATCGTCGAGATAAATTCACCACTGGCAGTAATTCGCGACAACAAAAGGACAGAAAAACCGCTGAGAACAGTTCACTTGGACCAAATAAAACGATTTTGGACGCCGACAGACGATGACGAGGAAGAAGCGGAAGTCGACAACCAGCAAAAAACGTCAGCAGACGAACCAGAAGACGTCGCCGACGACCGAAAATCCAGTGATTCAGAAGATAATGACGTCGTCGAACCAATCGTTGTCGATTACCCAACAAGCAGACAACCGGAGCCAAGAAAAACAGCAAAACCATTGCCAGTTGCCACAAATTCGAAGGAGGCACCAAGGAGGAACCCTCCGAGACAACGAAAGATCCCCGCTAAGTTCCTAAACAAATTTTGATTCGGTTTTCAGCAGATTCTCCGTAAAATTCTACTCTTAAGGGACACTTAAGAAAGAAAATCCGCAGTAAGTTTAAAGGAGCATACGCAAAAGTTTTTGGGTTACGGTATTAAAGGCGCATACCAATGCACCAAAGGGTCCCGCAACGACCATAGCACCGCCCATCTCGCAGGTAAACAAAACAAACATTTTAGGCAATTTTTTTGCGTTCAATGCACGTTTTACGCGATATTTTTCGTTTTTCATCCCATTTTGCTCAAATTAGGTTGCATTTCCGCGCAATTTTTAACTGTTTCCGCGACTAGCTACCGCTCAACACATAAATAGAGGAAAAAATGCGTAGAAATAAGCCGTTCCGTACGTATTCCTACATTTAAATTTTTCAGGCTTGGTATAATTTTAAGAAGCGATTCGAGGAGAAAGAAACCCTCTCCGAGAGAAAATGGAAGAAGCCGGAGACGCGGCCGAAAAAATCGAGGTGATCGACGTAGATGACACCGACGCCGACACTGGAATGCGCGCTCCAGGAGAAGAAGAGGCGCAGGAGGACGTCGAGATGACGGGCGCCGCCGAGGAAGAATCAGGTAAGTTTGACAAAGGGGAGGCCGGGTCGGCCGCCATGAGGTCGTGCTCGCGAGCACGGCCGGCGGCTGGTTTCGGTCATGAAACCCCAAAGGCCGAGGCCAAACACTATCTTGAAAATAGAGACATTACTTGCGATCCTGAGAAGGAGAGCAACCTTGAAGATCTTCAAGATATGGTGAAGGAACTCGACGAGATTAGCGACGAAGTCCCAGCAGGCGTCACCGATCAAGAATCCGACGCTCAGCAGGCAGAAGAACCGGCCCCGTCATCACCCGCTGCTCGAGCCCCGGCCAGACAGCAATTCCCTGTGGAGGAAGAAGAACATCCTTTTGCAGCCTACTACGGCGCCGAGAGCTCAGAGGAATGGCCAAGACACCCAGCAGCCCAAGCGGTCGAAGCCATCACGCTGGCACATATTCAGAAGGCTCGAAACGCCACCATCGCAGCCATTACAGCTCCACACAATGTCCGCGAAAGACCGAGAAGGGAAGGCACCGAGGTCCCGTCAAAGTTCGTCACCATGCCGGATTACGATGCGGACATGATCTTTGCGGTAGTTGTCCACAACCTGGGAGCCTCCATGGTGGTCACGCCGGTCAAACGGGAGTACGCAGCCAACGACCGAGGAGATCTGTACCACATGATCATCAACGAGTACAGTTTCGACTACATGTCAGGTAAGCACACCAAAATTTCAGGGATCATGGTCGGAGACTTGGTGTTGATTCGCGACATCTTCCGACGTCAGATGTACTCGCCAGAGGATTGGCCACACTCAGCGGAGCCCACACTTTGCCACCTCTTCCACCACAAGATTTGGACCCAAACGCAAACCGAAAGGTTCAAGATCTCACCTTGTCGGACCAGCAAATGCTCATCATCAACACGTTGTCATCCAACAACTTCACGGCACTCGCTATCGATTGTGGCCCGGGCACAGGTAAAACCACCACCCTAATTCTGGCAGTCCTTTCCAGAATGCGACAGATCACATCCGTAAGCGTCATGGCTTCCATGTCAAACTCAGCCGTAACCGCAGCAGTTGCACGACTGATAAAGCTGGATGAAGAGAAGGAGTGCCGAGCCGTGAGACTCATCACAGCCAAGAATTGGTTGACGATCGAATACGAACACAAAACGCCAATCGACTTCCCAGTCAGATGGATCGAGTTTTTCCTCGAATTGGTAACCAGCGCCGACAACAGCCAGCAAGTCATCACGCAAGACATCATCTCAGCTGCCATCTACCTCATCAGAGCACGTAAGATTTCGCTTAAGTCTTTGAAACGTTCAGACTTCCGCACCGCGGCCGATGGTAAACCACACATGCGTCTCCTGCCACTGTCCATACGACTCTATAAGCCGTCATTGATTCTTGGCACCTGCACGTCCGTACGCTCAATGTTCAGCACACCAGGAATGGACACGTTGGCACTCGATGTAGAATTGCTGCTGCTCGACGAAGCGAGTCAACTGCCACGCTACGCACTCATTGGAATGGCCCACAAGTTCCCCAGAGCAAGACCAGCACTCTTGGGCGACATCAGACAATTGCCACCGTTCCAAGACCAAGACATGCCACCCATTCTCGGACAATTTGCTGTTGGAAACATCCTCAACGACGCCACAGCTTTCGAGAGGTTCCCATCACTGCCACTCCTACAAGCTCACCGCTGCCCACGCAACATCACGGAAATGCTGAGCACGATTTTCTACGACAACCAACTCGAGTCAACGCGGTCAGAGACGGTCAACATCAGGGAGTTGAGCAATCTTAACTTGCCGAACAGGTATCCTCTCTTGATTTGCCACCATAATTTCAGACACCAACAAGAAGGCACAACGCTGATCAACGAAGGTGAAGCTGGCAAGGCATACAAGTACGCCGAAGCCCTCCACACCCTACGACCGAACGCCTCGATCGCGATTTTGTGCTTCTACCGGGGCCAAGCAGAGCTGCTCGCCAGGAGGTCATACAAGTACGTCACGGTACTCAGCGTGGACGCCGCCCAGGGCCGGGAGTTCGACTTCGTGCTCCTCCTCACCACACGCACGTCCGGCTCCATCCTGTTCATCGACGACCCGAGGAGAGTGAACGTGGCCGTATCGCGCACCAAAGAAGCCTGCCTCGTTTTCGGACAGAGCAACTACATGGCAGGAGGCACCACGTGGCCGAAGATCTTCCGACTCCTCGAACCGGCCCAATTCGTACACCGTCCTTAAGAGGCGGATCTGCTTAGCGCTCCGCGTCTTTTCACGGGATTCGGGACGAATCACTTAAGGGGGGGGGGAGATGTAAGCATCTCCGCCTCTCACGTAAGCCCAAGCTCTTTTCCCATACCAATACTATGTATTTGCAGGTATCACCAGTTGGCGCCGGATGTAGACAGATGTAGATAATTGTATTTAATTGTAGATAATTGTATTTAACTGTAGTTAATTGTAGTAAACTGTATTTAGATGTAGATAATTGTATTAAGTTCGGCACTAGCAGGTGCCGAAGCTCACACTCACATGTTCACCACTTCCCCCACTTATTTCCATTACTCGTTCCCATTTGTGCCCGTTATTGAAACCCCCACTAACGTCTCCGAGCCACAGAGCAAGTCGACAGCGCCTTCACAAGAACACAGGATCACAACGGACAGCCACCGCCGCCTCACCATCTGCGTCTCTCGCCCCTGCTCGCTCTCAGCGGACCATCGAATCGATGCGCGGCCTCTCCTCCTCCGCCATCTCGATCGGACTCTCTCGTGCCGCCATTTTTGACCAACCATGCCGAGCGCCGATTTCTGTATTCCGGCGCTCGAGGAACCTTCTGGAAGGACCGGACACGCCCATCCACCGAGGAGAGGATAAAAGGCGACCGCAGCGAGGATTCGAGGTGCGATTTCCTGCCGTCAACTTCGTCTTTTCTGTCTACGTTCTTGCCGCTGTCCCCTTGCTCTGTGTTAGTTATTTTTGGCCCAATACTTCCCCTGTTACTCTAATCTTATGCGTTTATTCTCAATAAACAAGTATAATTACCTAAAGCGTTAGGAGGGTTTAACACAAACCTCACTAAAAGTCGTTGGATCCATTTTATTCCATGCTTTAACAAGCCTGGCTTCATCAAAAGCTACTTTTTATTTTTTTTTTTCATTTCTAAAATTTGTTTCTTCTTTCTTTTTAAAAGTTTTTGCGTTTATTTCTTGCCCCCATAGCGCAGGCGGTTAAGCACTTGCTCTCCAAGCGAACGACGCGGGTTCGAGTTTTTGTGTTAGTCTCGGGAGCCCAGTTCGCTTCCTCCGTGCAGTTTGGAAACATCCTCAACGACGCCACAGCTTTCGAGAGGTTCCCATCACTGCCACTCCTACAAGCTCACCGCTGCCCACGCAACATCACGGAAATGCTGAGCACGATTTTCTACGACAACCAACTCGAGTCAACGCGGTCAGAGACGGTCAACATCAGGGAGTTGAGCAATCTTAACTTGCCGAACAGGTATCCTCTCTTGATTTGCCACCATAATTTCAGACACCAACAAGAAGGCACAACGCTGATCAACGAAGGTGAAGCTGGCAAGGCATACAAGTACGCCGAAGCCCTCCACACCCTACGACCGAACGCCTCGATCGCGATTTTGTGCTTCTACCGGGGCCAAGCAGAGCTGCTCGCCAGGAGGTCATACAAGTACGTCACGGTACTCAGCGTGGACGCCGCCCAGGGCCGGGAGTTCGACTTCGTGCTCCTCCTCACCACACGCACGTCCGGCTCCATCCTGTTCATCGACGACCCGAGGAGAGTGAACGTGGCCGTATCGCGCACCAAAGAAGCCTGCCTCGTTTTCGGACAGAGCAACTACATGGCAGGAGGCACCACGTGGCCGAAGATCTTCCGACTCCTCGAACCGGCCCAATTCGTACACCGTCCTTAAGAGGCGGATCTGCTTAGCGCTCCGCGTCTTTTCACGGGATTCGGGACGAATCACTTAAGGGGGGGGGGAGATGTAAGCATCTCCGCCTCTCACGTAAGCCCAAGCTCTTTTCCCATACCAATACTATGTATTTGCAGGTATCACCAGTTGGCGCCGGATGTAGACAGATGTAGATAATTGTATTTAATTGTAGATAATTGTATTTAACTGTAGTTAATTGTAGTAAACTGTATTTAGATGTAGATAATTGTATTAAGTTCGGCACTAGCAGGTGCCGAAGCTCACACTCACATGTTCACCACTTCCCCCACTTATTTCCATTACTCGTTCCCATTTGTGCCCGTTATTGAAACCCCCACTAACGTCTCCGAGCCACAGAGCAAGTCGACAGCGCCTTCACAAGAACACAGGATCACAACGGACAGCCACCGCCGCCTCACCATCTGCGTCTCTCGCCCCTGCTCGCTCTCAGCGGACCATCGAATCGATGCGCGGCCTCTCCTCCTCCGCCATCTCGATCGGACTCTCTCGTGCCGCCATTTTTGACCAACCATGCCGAGCGCCGATTTCTGTATTCCGGCGCTCGAGGAACCTTCTGGAAGGACCGGACACGCCCATCCACCGAGGAGAGGATAAAAGGCGACCGCAGCGAGGATTCGAGGTGCGATTTCCTGCCGTCAACTTCGTCTTTTCTGTCTACGTTCTTGCCGCTGTCCCCTTGCTCTGTGTTAGTTATTTTTGGCCCAATACTTCCCCTGTTACTCTAATCTTATGCGTTTATTCTCAATAAACAAGTATAATTACCTAAAGCGTTAGGAGGGTTTAACACAAACCTCACTAAAAGTCGTTGGATCCATTTTATTCCATGCTTTAACAAGCCTGGCTTCATCAAAAGCTACTTTTTATTTTTTTTTTTCATTTCTAAAATTTGTTTCTTCTTTCTTTTTAAAAGTTTTTGCGTTTATTTCTTGCCCCCATAGCGCAGGCGGTTAAGCACTTGCTCTCCAAGCGAACGACGCGGGTTCGAGTTTTTGTGTTAGTCTCGGGAGCCCAGTTCGCTTCCTCCGTGCAGTTTGGAAACAGACACACCAAGAAACTCAGTTACAGACTTAAACGGAATTTTATATATAAGGATGATATTGACCGTTTTTGACTTTTTTTAGTCGCAAGTCTTTCATTCGCACCTACAGTGCGTTTCACATTTATACGGTCACCCTTATTTTTGAGTTCCAAGTGGCAATCGATGAAAATTCGTACCCGGCGACTCAAAAATCAGATTCAGGGCATCAAATTACATACCCAAAATAAATTTTAGGGTGCTATCTGAAAAAATGTCCGAACTAGGGCACTCTGACTGAAAAACGGTCATTTGCCAGCGTTTCACATTTATACGGTCACCCCAATAAAAGCAACAAAAACAAAAACAATTTAATATTTGATGGCAGCACCATTTGAAGTGATAACATCAAAAATACAATTTGGCATAGATTAGATAAGATTTGTAAGGTATTGGGTGTCCTTTTTCTTGAATTCGTGGAAGAAGCTTTTACCTGTCGAGAATAGCATTTATTGAGGTCCCCAACCGCCCATAATTCTCCCCAGACATTCTCCATAGGGTTCAATTCGGGAGAACATGCTGGCCAAAGCAAAACGTCGACGTTCTTTGCCCTAAACCAATCTATAGTCGAGCTACTGACGTGAATAGCAGCATTATCCAGCTGGAAAATGAACTGAAGACGACTGAAACGACGGCGGAATGGAAGAAGATGGTCCTGCAGGACTTCTTGATAGTCCGAAGTGTTCAACCAACAAGTTACAAACGCCAGATCGAGGAAACCGGCGGACGAGAAAGCTCCCCAGACGATACAAGATCAACTCCCAAAGTTCCTTTTTTGAAAAGGTCATGTCAGTATGACTTGTATCCATCAGGGCCGTCGTTGTTGAATTTTTACTCATCCGAGAAGGTAATCTGACAAAAATAATTGGTTTCCGATTAATAATAATGATTAAAAGGACTTTATTCCAACCAGTAGACATGTTCGAGAGGGCGAAGTTGAGGCGGCGCTACTTGTGATTGTCGGTGAGATTCGGGGCAGGGCGCATAACTTGACTAACAAGGTTTTTATATTTCTTGAGAGCTCTCTGAACAGTCGACTTGCTCACATTGAGGTTCAGTTCCTTTTTTGAGATCGCTGCACGATTTTATCGAGTTGGATGCGGATCTCAAGATGGCACGTTGGAATCAAGTATCCAACTTCGGCTTCTAACCAGTCTTCTTGGAGGGTTTGGTTCCGTTAGGATTCAAGAGAAAACAATTTACACAGTCGTTGGAACAATTCAAATGACAGGAAACCTTTCAATTCGACCATCCCGCAGTTTTAAAACCCGAATTCAAGCTTTTTTTTGGCATCCGATAGCAAAATACAGCGTGACATCGTACACAAATGAATAAAGAAAAGAAAACGAAGATAAAGTGTGTCATAATTAGGGAGCGCAAAGGGGTGGGCGGAGTCAGACGATTTTTCTCCTCAGTTCGCGCGGGCATGTTTACAGGCCTGTAAGGAGGCCCCGGAATGAAGTATGATACTTAAAACTATCTCTTTAGATGTAATCGGCCATGCTGAATCTAATGAACAAGTCTGTTTTACATGAAAATGTACCATTTTCTCAGAAAAAGGAGAAAACGAAAATGGAACTCACTTTTTTGACCCGTGTGGTCGAGTTTACCGGGGCACGCGGCTAATTTTTAGTATTCAGACAGTTTAAGGTATGGGGAATTCATTTTTAAAATCAGTTTTTGTCCTGTAACTCTCCGATTTTTTTAAAAGCTCGTCAAACTTCAACTAAAAATTCTAGAAAATTTTCAGCGATTACCCTAGTTTTTCATTTATGGAATACAAAGATAGACCCTCTTAGAGCTCAAATACAAAAATTTAGAACACTAGACCCACTTGGAGCAATTTTATGTCCATTTGAATGATACCTGTTCGACCAAAACTTCAGTTTTTCGCAGATTTGAAGGTCGCAAATATAATGCACGCGGCTAATTTTTTCATATTCGGATTCAGCGTAAAATTTTCTACAAAACCCCGTTAAAATTAATATCGTGGTAACTCTCCGATTTTTTTTTTCGTGTCGATTTCTGTGCAAAAAATACCGTTTTCCGTTGAAAATGCTGATCGCGCAAGCAGCGGTGGAGGATACAGTCCCCCTCACCTCTCTCCATTTTGTGTTGTCTCTCGCTCACTCTCGCTGCGTCGGGCGTCTCTTTTCTCGCGTCTCGAAGGCCCACCTCATGCAAATCTGGGGAGAAAACAGGGCAAATTATCATTACCTACCTTTTCTTTACCTACTTTTGTTCAGTTACCTACCTTGATCATTAGCTACCATGATCTTTACCTACTAAAATCGAAAACGCTCTTTACCTACTTTATCACTACCTACCACAATCTTTACCTACCTTCATCATTACCTACCATGATCTTTACCTACCGTGATCTTTACCTACTAAATGCAAAAACGTTCATTACCTACCTTTAACAATATCGCATTGTTTAAAAAATCAGACACATTTATGCAAAGTTATTACATGTTTCTCCGATGTATTTTTTTTTAAGAATTCGCAACTTTTCAGAAGTGAAACATATCTAGAAAAACATCCTTCCGAAGCACGAATTTCGCTGTGGAAATCTGGAAATTTCTTGTGATTTTTAACGTGTTTACATGTACAGTATCGGACAAAAAAAATATCATATTTTGGTTTTTGGAGTATAACTTTTGAATGGAGAGGGCTATGGTTCTGAAAAGGTGCATGAATCTGTCCCGTAATGTTTTTGACAAGCTTCAAAAATGGATTTGGTCTTTTTTGAAAACTGCAGACTTTTCAAAAAATTTCAGATGCCAAAATTTTCGACCCAAAAAAAAAATAATTTTTTTACAGATTTTGTCAACTATAACTTTTATTGGGAATTACCAAAACCGAAGAAAATTAAGGCGAATTAGATAAAAATTTTAAAAAGAAAAGTTTATTTGATTTTATTCGGTTTTGGTGATCCTAAATAAAAGTTAAAGTTGACTTACCCATGTGGACCCTGATATTCAAAGTGCTGTAAGCCAGCTGAAATTGTCCAATCGACCCATAGTCAACTAAAATCATTTAGTTTTGAAACTTCATTTTAAAAATAATATTCGAGTCTGGAAAAATCTGAAAAAAAATTAATTTCGGGTCGAAAATTTTGGCATCTGAAATGTTTTGAAAAGTCTGCAGTTTTCAAAACCGACCAAATCCATTTTTGGAGCTTGTCAAAAACATTACGGGGCAAATTCATGCCAATTTTCAGAACCATAACCCTCTCAATTCAAAGGTTATGCCCGAAAAACCGATATCTTTTTTGTCCGGTAAATTCGTGCTTCGGTAGGATGTTTTTCTAGATATGTTTCACTTCTGAAAAGTTGCGAATTCTTAAAAAAAAATACATCGGAGAAACATGTAATAACTTTGCATAAATGTGTCTGATTTTTTAAACAATGCGATATTGTTAAAGGTAGGTAATGAACGTTTTTGCATTTAGTAGGTAAAGATCACGGTAGGTAAAGATCATGGTAGGTAATGATGAAGGTAGGTAAAGATTGTGGTAGGTAGTGATAAAGTAGGTAAAGAGCGTTTTCGATTTTAGTAGGTAAAGATCATGGTAGCTAATGATCAAGGTAGGTAACTGAACAAAAGTAGGTAAAGAAAAGGTAGGTAATGATAATTTGCCAGAAAACAGTGCTACTTTGGGACGGTATAACTCGAGAATTACCGAACAATTTTTGATAAAAATTTGACATCGTACTCATATTGAGCCAAAGAACACATTCCAATCAAAAATATTCGGAAATTTTCAGTTTTAGAAAACACGTTGCGGTCCCTAGTCATAATGCAAATTTAAAGACGAATAACTCATTTATAGCCGATTGGTCTCGAATAGAAATAAAAATTTCGGTTTTTATTGAGGTTACCGTATAAATGTGAAACGCTTGCAAATTACCATTTTTCAGTCAGAGTGCCCTAGCGCGGGCAGTTTTTTAGATATCACAAGCCTGCTGCGCAGTCCTGCGCGGCTGCTGACGCAGCCTATTGGCGACTTTGTCGCCACATTTTATTTTTTTACGTTCCACTCTTCCTCATTCATTTATACGCACTGTTTTGGAAAGATTTCTGTCCTCTGTGGCTCAGTTGGTAGAGCGCTTGAATACAAATACTAATGTCCCTTGGTTCGTGTTTTGTCCACTGCATTTTCTTGCAAAAAAGCAAGTGCGGACGCGCACAGACATCCCGATCTGGGTTTTTATATACAGGGTGGCCGATAAGTATAGGACGTTTTGAAAGTGCTCCCATTTTTTCAATTTGAGGATTTTTCGAGAACAACCTTTATTAAACAACAAAAAATAAGCAGAAAATTTGATTTTACAAGAGAATTTCGAAGTTGGATCCACGAGCTTTGACACAGGCTCTCAAACGTTTCTTCACCGAATTGACAGTGCGCCGCAGGTATCCGTCGTCGATCGAAGCCCATGCTACCTCGAGAGCGGCCTTCAAGTCATCGACAGTAGCAAAAACTTTTCCCGCGATCTTCCCTTCCAACATGCCCCAAACGCTGAAATCCATCGGATTGAGATCCGGGCTGGAAGCAGGCCACAAGTTCTTGTCCAGGAATCCAGGGAAATGCGCCTCCAAGACGGCCAATGTCGATCTCGAGCCATGGGACGGTGCCCAGTCTTGTTGAAGGATAAATGGACCACCAGCAAAGTGCCGTCGAAGAATTCGAACCGTCGAAGACGAAATTTGAAGGCGTCGAGCGATCTCAGCACTTCCGAGGCCTCTCTTGAACAAGAGTTCAATGGAAGGACGATGAGGAGAACTTTTCATAGCTCGGCGATATGGAGAAGTGAGAACAAATGACTGAGAAGCTTACTTATATAGTCTCTGGACTTTCGAAAAGTTTCGAAATTTTTCGAAAATATCCCTTGGCACCGTGCCAGGGAACGCTGAAAGCGAGCGTCCTATACTTATCGGCCACCCTGTATAAGAAAGATTGTGAAAATTATTTTTGGTATGTAATTTGATGCCCTGAATCCGATTTTTAAGTCTCCGAGTACGAATTTTCATCGATTGCCACTTGGAACTCAAAAATAAGGGTGACCGTATAAATGTGAAACGCACTGTATTTCAAATTAAATGTATACCTGGTGAGCACATTGATCAATCGAGAACTGGAATTTTCCTAAAATATCTTCACGAAAAATACCAATATTCACGGTGGATGGAAACACGCACCGTCTACACGGAGTGCTGGTGACTGTCTTTTTTCCAATTCTTTTTTCACGTCAAAATCCAACGCGCTCACGGTATGTTGAAGAGTACATTTTTTCAAAAATAATAAAAAGTACCCAAATTGCCGGTGCTACCTCGGAATAGAACTGAAGTGTAATAGAACTGCAGCGATATAGAACTTGCTTCGCAATAGAACCGTTTGGAATAGAACTGTTCGGTAAAGAACTGTAGCAAAATAAATCTGTTTTGAAATAAAACTGTTCGGAATAAAACTGTAGCGTTTTGGAACTAAATTAGCAATGGAGCGCGATTGCATTGCTTGGCCGTCAAGGCGGGCCGAGAAAAAAAAATGATAAAAGTTTATTCAAAAAAACAACAGAACAAACAATTTTTGATGAATAGCTCAAATATAAAACTGTTGAAAAAAGCACGCGCATGAGAAATTCCAATATTTGAATGAGCAAGCAATGCAATCGCGCTCCATTGCTAATTTAGTTCCAAAACGCTACAGTTTTATTCCGAACAGTTTTATTTCAAAACAGTTTTATTCCGATCAGTTTTATTCCGAACAGTTTTATTTCGCTACAGTTCAATTTCACTACAGTGTTATTCCAAAGCGAGTTCAATTTCGCTACAGTTCTATTACGCGTCAGTTCTATTCCGAGGTAGCACCAAATTGCCGTCACATGCGCTTTCAAATTATAACGTTACAGGTTTCTGTGCATGCGCCGAAACTTACGACAATTCAAAAAACATTTTCATTGAAAACGCATGAAAAAATTCTGTTAATTCAACGAAAAGTGTTTCTAATCGACTTATTAATTTTTTCTTATGCGGAAGAGTACAAAAAAGGTAGAAAATCACGTCAATTTATTGATTAATGCGATACTTCCGAAAAAGTGACCGTAACCAGAAAACTTTATTTCAATGAGTAGTGCGAGGGGGCGCGTTTGCAGCGGTGCACCGTTCAACACACCGTGCTCGCTGAGGTCGTGCCACGTGGCAGAGCTGGCTCCTCTACGTTTCGTCGATTACACACTTTCTGCTTCACGATTCAACTCAAGAAATGAGAATTCGCATAAATGGGCACACTGCCAATATTTTTTCAACAGAGCGCACTTTCGTCAGGGCAATCGCCATTACCCCGTGCGTCTAGTCTGAAGACTATATTTTTGTTTCGATTCTTCCCCCAATAATCAGGGGTTACAACGATATAGAACTGTTACGGAAGTTCAAATTTATTCAATTTCATTGAATTTCTTGCTTTATGCATTCGAAAAAAGTCGAAGTAATTCATTTAAATGACCTTTTTTATTTCGTGCATAGCAGGCTTGTGCGGAAACGGAAATCGGCATTGCCGGATTTCCGAAATTTGCGACATTTTTCGGAAAAACTTTTCCGACGGAAATATTTTCCAAAAAACTCGGAAATTCGGAAATACTCAAACATGGCTAAAACAGGCCGATTGCTGAAAATTTCGAGACCTATCACGAGGGTTATGCTTAGGCACCGCAATGAGAGGGGGGCGTGGCCTCCCATTTTTTCTCTTGGGTTTTGGTTTTTGGAGTTTGCGCTCATATTTCTCGGATACTGTGCTCAAATCTAGTAATACTTATATCAACTTATACGTAATCGGCCACGAGGAATCGATTGGTAAAATCAAATTAAACTGAAAATGACTATTTTCGACTGAAATCGTCGAAAAAGTGAAATGGGATGAGAAAAATGGCTTCGTTGGGTGTGATGCATGTCGATTGCGCTAGGTTTTATGATTGTTTCTGATAGATTTTGACACGTAGAATTCGATTTTTTAAACAGAATTAAAATCCAACTGCGCGCATTTTTGTTATATAGCGCCAAACTTCAACAAAAGTTTGTGAGATTTTTTCAGCGATGACCCCAATTTTTTATTTTTCCTTTCTTTTGATTAACACCGTTAGTAGCCACACAAAAATTTTTAGTGCATTTGGGCAAGTATAAAGTAGTTTTTTTCTTCATAAAGTACCACGATTTTTTCGAAAATCACGTTTTTGGAAGAATTAGGGTTTTTCTAGGTCGATTGCGCATGGTTTTATTAATACATCTAAAAGAGAAAAAAATTTCCTATCGAATGCTACTTGAACTTTTGAAAAATAACTGCGCGCATTTTTTAATGACAGGTTTTAAAATTCCTTGATAATTTTCCACGTGATTTTAACCTCTTTTGAGGGCAGGGAAGGTGCATTTAAGGGGCGCTCTCTTATACAGAGTGTTCCTTCGCCACTGCCCTGTGCTGTGTGGTGTAGTGGTCCGAGGCGGGTGCGGTGTGCGCAAGCTCTAAGTACGATTCCTTTTGTTTTTTTGCTCGTTATTACAATTGATAAATCATTTGCTTTTTGCTTATTTATTCGTTAATTCGAATTTTTATATTTCAATGGATTGAATACATTAAAAAATAACTTAAAACCTGACCAAAATTTCCTACCATTTTTTTTTGTTTTAGTCGTTTTTATGAAAATGTAGGCTTTGCATAACAAAAATTTAATTATTAATTATATTTTTCCCTTAGAAAATTCCATTATCTTAACGATAATTGACAGAAATGTTGTGTTTTCTGATCAGAGAAAGCGATTTAGTCGAAAATATACCATTGCCAAACCGCCCGCCGCACCTTGCAGACTCCGCCCCTTTTCAAAAAGTCAAGAGAAATTCAGTACTAAAAAATCGCGACTTTGAACGGCTGAAACTCGAGAACTAGCGGGAATTTCGAGGAGAAAATTTGGGAATGTACTAATATTGATGCGTAGAATGCAATGAAATCAGTAGTTTTCCGGGATTGGCATGTTTTTCAAACATGTTGCGGTACCTACTTATGCGGTTATTCATAAGAAAAAAACGGTTTGTTTTTGTTTTTTTTTCCAATTCACGCGATATCGAGAATTGTAAAAAAAAATACAGAGAAAAAGAGATAAAGCATTGATAGTGAAGAGACACAGAGACTGCCCCCTTTCTTTGAACTCCTCACCTTCTGCGTCTTTTCAATATCAATGTTATATCAGGGGGACCCCCGTTTCTCTATTTTCGGACCCGCCAAAATGGTCAAACGCGCTCCGCTGAACTCAATACTACGTGGATTTTATTTTGGTTTCCAAATTTTTTCATTTCACGTGTAAATTCAACGTGAAATAAAATAATTTGGAAACCAAAATGAAATCCACGTAGTATTGAGTTCAGCGGAGCGCGTTTGACCGACGTGGCGGGCCGATAATACCTGTATTTTTTTACAATTTTCGACATCGCGTGAATTAAAAAAAATTAAAAACAAACAGTTTTTTTCTCGTGAGTAACCCCATTACATGAGCACCATTTTACGAGTTATGTCGCGTCCAAAGTCAAAAAAATTCCTGAAATCACGTTTTTTCTGCAGTCCAAACTTGCAAAAAAAAAATCCCAGAAATAACAGGTGTTTACCACTGAATTTTCGCGTGTTTTTTATTTACAACTTTCACGCCGAAAAATTCAGTGGTAAAAACCTGTTATTTCTGTGATTTTTTTCGCAACTTTGGACTGCAGAAAAAACGTGATTTCAAGAATTGTTTTGACTTTGGACGCGGCATTACCTCCAATCCAAGAATACTTTTTTTCCCAGACTGATGAGGCCTCAAACCTTCGTACCTTTTTCGAAAAACTCCAAAAAAATTTGGAAAAGTACCACATTTTGACTGTATGTGGGTCTTGAGTCGATTTTGATTTTGTCAAATTTGTTTTATGTTGTGATTAAAAACAATTTTTTAAATACTACTTTATTACAAAAACTTAGAAAAAGCCCGATATCCGATTTTCCGAAACGTTTTTTCCGACCAAGCCCGACCGCAAAGTAAACTTTTGCTATTGTGTTTTCAATCGAGTTGCAGCATGAGAACGAGAGAAAAAATACATGTTTTCTCTGCTTCTCTTCGAATCGAACTGTGTTTGCGTGGTCGCACGAAAAAAAGTGGGCGGAGTCACGCGCTCTCATGTCGCAAGTCGATTGAAAAAACAATAGGTTTAACAAAAAGCCAAAATTGATGACGAAATATGACGCCGTGGCACATTAGAAATATCACTATTTTGTATAATGTTTATTACAGACGACACGGTTGTCATCGATAATTTTCGTCGTGAAGCCATCAATCTGGAGCGCCTCGCCAAGTTCTTCTTGTTCGAGGATGACTTTCTGAATGACAATGTGCAGCACATGCTTTTGGCAAATCAATACCTGAACAGTGAAATTGTTACTACAAATTTAAGTTATTTTGTTGGCATAGATTTAACAACAAGCGGAATGAAAGAGAGAAATCATATGCTAACAATTCTCGCCAAAATGAAAATCTCCCATCATTTGACCACCGTACAACTTTCAAAACTAAAGAAAGAGATTAAGAATATGGAAACTGAATTCAAAGAAGATTTCGGCGAAAAAGCCTTTATCAAAAATATAAAAAAATACAAAAACATATCAACGGAAGGTGTGGATGAAATGTGTCGCGACCTAACAACTAATTATTCGGGAAATCATTCACTGCAAAAAACCGCATTGGAAAAGGTTTTCAATAATCTGTGGAAAAAAACAAAAGAGTTCAATGTAACGTGTTTTAAACAAGACTTATTCCACCATTCGCTGGATAACTTTATGGACTCTCTTGAAGTCAAACCGCAACCTCCATTAATGTTCATAAATCATATTAAAGGAATGGAAAGTTTGAGACCAGTCTTAGAGAAATTCTCTGTTTTTTTGAAAGATCATAACAAAGACATGAAATCTCTTATTCCATCCATTCAAGACACCATAAAAAATATAACATCTATGAAACCTTTGAAAAACCAATCGTTCGAAGAAGTACTTGATAATCATCAAAAGATATCTGATGATTTTATTCTAGGATTCACTCCAAACATCTTCACATCGGCGTTCCAGAATTACAATAACTTTGTTGCCCCTAAACATTTCCATGTCGCCAAAAATTACGAACAATTGCTTGATAGACTCGTAATGCTATCAGGAATTCTCGCCACTTCGCCTGGATTGCCAAGATATTTGGATCGTTTTGAGAAGATTGGAGAAGAACTGTCAAGAAGTGCGAAATGGTTTGGAAACCTTTTCGATTGCGGAAATGAAAACTGGCATTATCCAGGCAGTAGGCAAGAACTGAAGAAATACACAGGATATCTAGAAAGTATAAAAAAACACATTTCTTTACCAGAAGACTTTCACAAAACGGTTACTGAGATAGTGAATGACTTAAATGATAAAAAAAATGTTATTATCCCGGCTGTAAAAATCGCAGACATCGCAAATGCATGTGATTCTAAAAACCTAACCAAGCAGAGCAGATATGTAACCGAAATGAAAAAGGTGATAGAATTTTTAGGGTTGCTTCAAAATCTCAAGAAAACAATTGATGAATCAAGACAAAAAGCTATTAATTATTACAAAGAAAAAATGGAAGTGTGTGCAGATGTTGAGAAAGGTACAGATCCGGCAGAATACGAAAAAAACAATCTGGGACAAGGATGTGTTACAAGGGTTTGCAATTGTTATTGGTGGGATTAGGTTGCTGAAGGAAACTGACAACTATTTGAAAAAAATGTGGAATGTTAAAGACTGGTTGGACGATGAGTGGAAAGAAAAGAAAGAAAAGATTGGCAAGTTGGGAATGAATGCGTCAAAAGTGCAAACGATAAGCGAAGGAGTGGAAGCCTTGATCGGCTTGTTGGATTTGAGTGACATCTGGAGTTCCATCAAGTGGCTTAATTTGGGAAATGTAGGGAAAACGAATGCTCCTGAGATTGCAAACAAGTTCAGTTCTCTGAAAACGGTATTGATTGAGTACATTCAAAAATTAGAACATACTCTTTCAAGTGGAAGGTCGCTGCTAGATCACCCCGAACTCATTACGGAAATTTCCGCGATTCCCATCGCAATTCCCGATTTTGAATCGCTTTCTGATTACATCGAAACAAATTCAGTTGGTGGAGAAATACAGTTGGCAGCTCTTCGTAAATTAACCAAGTTAAAAGCTGATCATGGAAACTACCAGAAGCGGTTGAAGGAGTTGAGTGAAGAGGTGAAGAAAATGTCAGACTGGTTGAAAAGCGAGAAAAAGAAGAAGACGGTGAAGACAGAAAAGGTTTGGTGCGATTGTGGAAAGGTTTGTGTTTTTTTTTCTTTTTTGAAAAATAGTCAAATGATAAAGCATTCTTTTCAGATGACATCGTATGACGAGGACAAATGCCTTATGCAGTGTTCGCCTCTAGCTTGAACTTTGTCGGCCATTAAATAATGTGAACTGGTCGTATTGATTTTTTTAAATCCAAATAATATAGTATCTCTGCTTAATTGCACAGTGAATTTTTTTCAAAAAAAAAATGATCATCGATTTCAAAAATTTTAGACAGTTTCCTTCATAGAGATATTTATATACCGTATTCACTCTAATTGCCCGGCATTTTCTTCTAATGTTTAATTTTACTCTCATCTGCCCGGTAAATATCGTAACGTAACCAAGGCCATGCAGAACAAGGCCAACGGCGAAATACGTATTTTCTTCGTGGGAAATTGGGCTCTCGGACGTTTCGAACGTGCGACGTTTCGAAATTTTTTTGGGGCTTTTTCGGATTGGAAATTCGCCAAAATTGAAATGTCACATTGAAAATTGAAATGTCACGTTTTGGAAATTGCGTGAAAATAGAAACCCACGAAATAGAAATGTAATATTACTGCGTCGCAAAAACCTGTCAGAGCAGAGCGCGCGACGATGCTGTGACTCTGCTGTGACTCGGCTGTGACTCTCACTTTTCGCGGCGAGACCACATCCGATTTTCGCGCTCCGCTCTGACTGGTTTTCGCAGTAATAAAACAGAAACGTAACAAAATGAAAATGCGTGTAAACAGAAATGTAGCAGAGAAGAAATGTGTCGAATTTGAATTAAAATGGCAATGGAGCGCGTTTGCGAGATCTATTTTTTAAAACGACTTTTTCGATAATGGGGTTATTCTCCGAACCAGCAAAAAAAGCAAAAAATAGAAAAAACCAGCAAAAAATTCAGCGAAAATTCGGAGAATGCTCCGATCGGTCTGAAACTTTGAGAGATCATTTAAAAAATACTATCAGACATTCCCTGAGAATTTCAGACGGAAATATTGATTTTAAAAAATATCGATTTTTATTTCTGAAAATGTTTAAAATCGATATTTTGGTCTGAAATTTTCAGGGAATGACCGGAAGTATTTTTTAAATGATTTCCCGAAGTTTCAGATCAATCGAAGCATTCTCCGAATTTTCGCTGAATTTTTTGCTTTTTTTTTTTGCTTTTTTTGCTGGTTCCGAGAATAAC
Organism: Caenorhabditis japonica; assembly: GCA_963572235.1. Lineage (NCBI taxonomy): Eukaryota > Metazoa > Nematoda > Chromadorea > Rhabditida > Rhabditidae > Caenorhabditis > Caenorhabditis japonica. Next base: position 14,006,687 of record OY754343.1, on the reverse strand, counting down.
CCCATAATTTTTCGAGGTCTTCCACGTATTTTTGGTTTTTTTTTCACGGTTTTTCGATTTTTTTCACGTTTTTTTTCGATTCTTTTCGATTTCGATACGTGGAAAAGTTTTTTTTAATCGACAAAAAAACGTGAAAAAATCCGAAAAAACGTGAAAAAAATCTAAAAATACGTGGAATATATCGAAAAAGTCGTTTTGAAACACGGTCTCCTCGTCGGGAAATGGAGGCTACCCCGAATCAGAACTGTCACAAATCAGAACTGTTCGTATCAGAACTGCCCCAAATCAGAACTATTCAATAAGCATGCTTACGGCCTAATATGTTGTTTTTTCATAATAAAACAAATCTTTATCTTTACTATTATCTTTACTATTATTAAGCACTGAAGTTTGTCAGTATGTGTGTGAGATTTCATGTCACCAACTTTTTTTCCTACTTCTAGCGGACCGATTTGCACCAAACTTGGCTAAGCATTTTGAAACACAAGAGGCATGAGGCGGCCGAAGTTTTTTTCAGAATCGAACAAGTTTGAATGGTAGCATACTGTATGCACTTAAAATTTTCTCGGTTCCCACTTCTCGCGAGTTCACACGTGTGGCGTATCAGTCGCGTCCGGATGTACTCCACCAGGGCGATTGATTGAAGAGCGCCTGCACAGGTGAAGGGCTTGAAATCCATATCGGATCCGAAACGGATGGGACGTGGAATTTATAGGAATTTTATATGTATCCGATATTGATCCTATTAGGATCCACGCTCCCACGGATAGGATGCGGACGTGGGAGCGTGGACTTAAAACGGATCAAAAACGGATGGGACGTGGGTGGGACGTGGATATTTTTAGACTTCCTCCAGAGCTCTTATGTTTTGCACGGGAAAGGGGCGGGGCGTAGCGTGGTGACACCAGTTTTTCGTGGATTTTATTATTTTAAGACGTAATTTCCCGAATACTTACTTCATATGCCTGCCGTGGGATGTAATCCCCCACCCCAGCATAAACCATTATAGTCCCTCACCATCGTAGTCCCCCGACTATCTCGAATCAAAACATTTCCAAATCAGAACTATGGTAAAGGTGAAATCAGCAACATGATTGGAAAAGAAAAAATAGATTTTATGAGCCACAAATGTCGAAAATGAATTAAGTGGTATTTGCTCTAATTGCCCGGCATCCAAGCAGGAGGTTCAAACAATAATCCGGCATGCCGGACAAATAGAGTAAATACGGTATTACAAATACTTGTTCTGTACTGATTTAGCTTATTATTCAACACTTTTGACACGTATCCATTTGGAAAGAAAACGGTTCTGATTCGGGACAGTTCTGTTTTGATAAAGTTCTGATTCGAAGCTTTTCCTTATTCGGAAAGCGACAAAAATGGTAGAAAGAGCTATGAATGGTGCACTTCTATTAGAAGCTTTAATTAATTGGGATTGCTTTTCGATGTCGGTCGATTTTCGCTTGTTGTTTTGCTATTCTTATCAGGTGGGGGCTATTCTTATCAGGTGGGGGCTATTCTGATATAGCGGAAGGCGATATTGATATGGAAAATAAAAAAAGGAAGAAGTGGGGGACTTATCTGATAGTTAGGCGCTACCGCGAAATAGAACCTGATCAAAATAGAACCGTGCCGAAATAGAACTTGACGCGAAATAGAACCGTGTGAAATAGAACTGTACATCGTTTCAGCGCGTTTTAGCACAATTGGGTGAAGACTATTGAATAAAAAGCCAAACAGAAAAAGTTCCACTCAGTGGCGTGACCTGTTTCGATTTATTGACTGGGTTCTATTTCACGCGGTTCTATTTTGGAACAGTTCTATTTCGACACAATTCTATACTAGTTACTATACTAGTTCACTCATATACCAGAATAACTGCCAGATTTTTTTACAAACCACTGAGTAAATCGGACCAAAATCAACCTATAAGGGGTGCTAAGCCGATCCTTGGTGGTCGATATCAGCTAGGTGGGCTACAATGGTCAATTACCAAGTTGCCTGCCATTCTAATAGAGCCTGACATCCACGCGCGCTGCTTCAGATGAACGCGGATTCATTCTCCATAACGTCAAAAAAATTCCACGCGCCCTCCACGAGGGACACGTGGATCCATATAAGATCCGATATATTTCCATTCTCCCACGGATCCACGCGCCGTCCATATATGTTCCACGCGCGAAGCAAATAATTTGAATTTCACATGTTTTTTTTACATTTTTAATTGTTTGAAACATGTTTTTAGTTGTTTTTTTTTGTTTGATCTGCAGGTTCTGCGGTATACTGTAGAGAAAAAAGACGCAAAAACAAAGTTACTTTGGACGCCTTTTTTCGTCTTTTTTTGCGCTTTTTTTTTACTTTGGACGTACCATTATCTTTCAGAGCTCCAACTTTTTGGGAGACATGGAAATCTTGAATTTTCAAATGAAAGCCATCCTTTTCTATCATATAACAGGGGTGTGTTGAATTGATGCGGAATAAAATTTTTTTATCAAAAACAGAGGATAAAGCTACTCAAAAAAAACATAATGGAATTTGTAGAACGAGCAATTCCTCTACCTATTGAGAAACAAAACGGACTTTAAAAAATTAGACTGTTGAATAATACTAGGAGAAACTCTTCTGAAAACCGAGGGAAAGCACTAAATTGGGGAATTCAAAACCGAGAAAGTTTTGTCAGTTTACGTTTTGTTTTTCTACGGTTTTGGAAAAAAAAATTTAGGAAAATTTGCGAGAGAGTCAGGGAAACATGGTGGAAATGAGAAAGAAGTCTGAACTTCCCGCCACTTGGTGTACTCCGCGCGGTTTTTTTTTTGAAAATTTAGAGTACGCACGGTGTCCCGGACGGGAAAAGCGCCGCTAGGAATAACTGCTGGCGCATCTCTCGTTCTCTCTCCCTCACCACCGCAGCGCAGCTATTTTTCAACGGGAATTTGTTTCTTTTTTGATTTTCAGCAAAACTAGACTACTTTTTGAAAATCTGTCATTAAAAAATATTCTTCAGGTCAAATTCATTATTTTTATTACAAAAACCACACTATTGGTGCAGAATTGACGGAGGAGATGCATTTAAAAAAATTAGTACAGAATTTTATTAAAAACTCAATTTTCTGCAACATAATAATGCATTTTAAATGTCTCCCTTGTGCAGAATTTTCTCGCGAACATTTTAATACCACGACCAGCTCGAAACGTGCGAATTCGGTTTTTTTCTCGATGTTTCAACATTTTAAAATGCATCTCCTCCGTCAATTCTGCACCAATCTTGGTGTTTTTGTAATAAAAATGAAGCATTTGATCTGAAAAATATATTTTAATGACAGATTTTCAAAAAGTGGTCTAGTTTTGCTGAAAATCAAAAAAGAAACAAACTCCCGTTGAAAAAATAGCTGCACTGCGGTGGTGAGGGAGAGAGAAGAGAGTGCAGACGGTTGAAGACATTTTTCCACTTTGGGACACCGTGGTACGGTGGTTATTTGATGGTTTTGTGCAATGAATCAGGAAACAACTACCAAAAACTGTTTTTTCCTGCATGGAATAGGTTCGTAACACAATTCTAACGCAATGAATTGTTTAAAAAATGGGTAGATAAGAACAAAATAACATTTAGATTTTAATAAATTCAATTTTGGTGGTTTGCTAATTTTCCTGTAAAACTTTTTTAAAATTCAGGGAGACTCGCGCATTCCCAAGCCCACCCAGAAGGTTTTTGACGGCGACAGCCGGCAACAACCTTCTGGTTTTATTTAAAACTTATACAGAGGCCGTATTCATGAACATTTACCGTACGGTAAATGAAAAAGTAAATGGGTTTTCTGACGGAAATAATAAGTTTCGCTATTCCTAAAACAATTCACGGATCGTTTATAGTGTCATGAACCCCGTGCACATTGCAGAATTTAAATTTTCTGTCAAAAAGATCATTTACCATTTCCATTTACCGTACGGTAAATGTTCATAAATACGGTCTCAGGATAGTTCTGATTCGGGTCAGTTATGATTCGGGAACGTTCTGATTCGGGGTAGCCTCGGGAAATGTGCCATGGGGTATCGAGAAAAGCGATGTACTCTGCGTCTCACCGAAAATAGTGTAGCCATGAAGCGCGTTTGCATTATTTATGCTGAAAATTTTTCACAAATACATCGCAAAGGAGTTAATCGTCATAAGTATAACTTATATCCTACTGTCAAAAACTCTACTAAAACCTCATCCCAGTTCTTGTCAAATAGAGAAATCCGGTGTTGGAACAACCTCCCCCCTTCTGTTTTTCCCCCTAACCCCTCCACCCAGTGTTTTTAATCTAATCTATGTACTACAGTGCGTTTCACATTTATACGGTCACCCTTATTTTTGATTTCCACGTGGCAATCGATGAAAATTCGTACCCGGCGACTTAAAAATAGGATTCAGGGCATCAAATTACACACCCAAAATAATTTTTACAAGGATATCTAAAAAACTGCCCGCGCTAGAGCACTCTGACTGAAAAATGGTAATTTGCAAGCGTTTCACATTTATACGGTCACCTCAATAAAAACCGAAATTTTTATTTCTATTCGAGACCAATCGGCTTTAAATGAGTTATTCGTCTTTAAATTAACATTATGACACACTATCTTCGTTTTCTTTTCTTTATTCATTTGTGTACGATGTCACGATGTATTTTGCTATCGGATGCCAAAAAAAAAGCTTGGATTCGGGTTTTAAAACTGCGGGATGGTCGAATTGAAAGGTTTCCCGTCATTTGAATTGTTCCAACGACTGTGTCAATTGTTTTCTTTTGAATCCTAACGGAACCAAACCCTCCAAGAAGACTGGTTAGAAGCCGAAGTTGGATACTTGATCCCAACGTGCCATCTTGAGATCCGCATCCAACTCGATGAAATCGTGCAACGATCTCAAAAAAGGAACTGAATCTCAATGTGAGCAAGTCGACTGTTCAGAGAGCTCTCAAGAAATATAAAAACCTTGTTAGTCAAGTTATGCGCCCTGCCCCGAATCTCACCGACAATCACAAGTAGCGCCGCCTCAACTTCGCCCTCTCGAACATGTCTACTGATTGGAATAAAGTCCTTTTAATCATTATTATTAATCGGAAACCACTTATTTTCGTCAGATTGCCTTCTCGGATGAGTAAAAATTCAACAACGACGGCCCTGATGGATACAAGTCATACTGACATGACCTTTTCCAAAAAGGAACTTTGGAGTTTGATCTTGTATGGTCTGGGGAGCTTTCTCGTCCGCCGGTTTCCTCGATCTGGCGTTTGTAACTTGTTGGATGAACACTTCGGACTATCAAAAAGTCCTGCAGGACCATCTTCTTCCATTCCGCCGTCGTTTCAGTCGCCGTCAGTTCATTTTCCAGCAGGATAATGCGGCTATTCACGTCAGTAGCTCGACTATAGATTGGTTTAGGGCAAAGAACGTCGACGTTTTGCTTTGGCCAGCATGTTCTCCTAAATTGAACCCGATGGAGAATGTCTGGGGAGAATTATGGGCGGTTGGGGACCTCAATACGGCTATTCTCGACAGGTAAAAGCTTCCACCACGAATTCAAGAAAAAGGACACCCAGTACCTTACAAATCTTATCTAATCTATGCCAAATTGTATTTTTGATGTTATCACTTCGAATGGTGCTGCCATCAAATATTAAATTGTTTTTGTTTTTGCGTTTTTGTTGCTTTTATTGGGGTGACCGTATAAATGTGAAACGCTTGCAAATGACCGTTTTTCAGTCAGAGTGCCCTAGTTCGGACATATTTTTAGATATCACCCTAAAATTTATTTTGGGTATGTAATTTGATGCCCTGAATCCGATTTTTGAGTTTCCGGGTACGAATTTTCATCGATTGCCACGTGAAAATCAAAAATAAGGGTGACCGTATAAATGTGAAACGCACTGTATTGATCTCACCAACTACTTGTTTCTTAATTCAACTAACTACTAACCTGTAAATATCTTCTAACTCATATTGCTAATTGTTGAGTCAGAGGTTTAACTGCCCTTCATCAATAAACCATTCATTCAAAGCAGAGCTAGAACTTCCGATTTTCAGAATATACAGAGGAAAAAATTGGCTATCACTCATCGATTTTTCTGGACACCGATACACTGATCTGAAGAAATGCACTCAACCAAACCACTTTATACGGAATATTCGCGAGTTTTTTCAGTGGTACTTGTTTTAACTTTGAAGAAAAAGGCTCGATGTGTTGTTTCGGTAAAGGAAATGCCAAAAAAATCGGATTATCGTGAATAATGGGTAACCTTAAGATATGGTGAAGTGATTTACCTCATCGAAAAATAGGAAGACGCTTTTAATATTTTTTTTTTAAATATTTTTTATAAAAGCAATAGGCGTATACCTTTGATTCAGTAATGATGCCACACTTATAAGCTGATGACGGGTCAAGACGCAATTGTAAGTACCCGTTGGCCATATCTAGACTAGAGAAGTAGTTGGAGCCTCCCACCTTTTCCAGAATAGCGTCAATTCGAGGAAGCGGAAAATTATCGGGTTTAGTAGCTTCGTTAAGTTTTCTGAAATCTAAGCACACCCTAAGGGATCCGTTCTTCTTTTTGAATAGTACTATGGGGCTAGTCCAAGGCGTATTGCTCTCGGTGATTCTACCTGACTTAAGCAAGGCGTTAATGTGCTTCTCTAACTCGGCTTGGTATTTCACTGGAACTCGATATAATCTACCTTTTACTGGGACTTCGGTACTGGTTTGAATGTGAACGGGATCGGTTTTTGAACTACCTAGAACGTAACTATTTTTAGAGAAATTGTCGGAGAATTCATTAAGTAGGTCAGTTAGAGCTTCCTTCTCTTCTTCAGAGATTTTTGCTTGGGACAGATCGATGGTGAATTCTGGGTGATAGGGGAAGAGGGGGCCTGGGAGGTTATCGTCCCGGTAGTCCTTCCTTGGGTGTCCTCTGGCGGTCCTTCGCCTCTGTTGCTGGACATTTACAAAAGAAAGAAAGTTTTGATTCTGTCAATAGGTCATTGCCGCTTCTACATCCTAACCATCGGAAAATAATTGTGAGTAACGGACAAAGATTGGACACTTGGAAAAAAAATGCCGGAAAGTGTGAGCGCACAAAATGATTTGATTCACTTTCCTTGCCGTCCCGCGCCGTTTATTTTATTTTTATTTGTATATTTTTTTTATGAACAATCTAGCGAGGTCACTGTCTGACAAGGAAGATCCGTTTACCCACCGGTTGAGAATTTTCTTAAAATTTAGGAGGAGATAGTTTCGAACATGGAGAATCCATTTTTCATAGTCCCAACCTGCGCATTTTCCATATAATGAAGAACGAACGTCTGGAAGTTTGGAACCGGAAATTAACACATGAAATCTATGGTTTAACAGTGAAAATGTTTTTTGTTTACCGTTGATTTCATCGGTTCGGTGGTTCAGTGGTTGGTGTTCAATTGATAATCGGAAAGAGCTGGGTGCTGGGCGTTCCCCATGCCATGGAAATTTTTTTTTCATTTTTGACAAGATTCCAGATGACGTAATTGAAGCTTTTGAACACTTTCAAGAATCTCAAAACTCAACTTGATCATCTTATCCGAATTGTATGACACCTAAAATGCGCAATGTGAAGGCCTTCACCTGACTCAGTAATCAAAACTTACTTAAATAAATCGTGGGCCCTGATTTACTCAACTATGCAAAATTACCTGCACTTCATCGCTGGTTGACTCGTTGCCAATTGTTCACCCCCAATTTCCCCCCATGTTGGCACACGCAATGGTCACGGTCGACGCTCATCTCTTATCGATCGTCGACATGGTCAACCAATGGCGGCGCCACTCTAACGCCCTGCGCTCTCTCACCATCGCTCGCAGTCGACACACTCTAGAGCTTCAGACCAAAACTTTTGTTTATCTATAATCTCTCTATTTTCCATCTCCTTGAATTTCTACAAATATCTTTGCTTCTTTTTCTTCCTACTTTTCTTCCTACATGTAGCACCGTTACTTTTGGTGTGGGGTTGTTCTTCCATAGGTGGGGAGTTGATCTTCACTCTTGCCAATTAATCGATTAATTCACCGACTAGTAATCGAAAAAACCATTAATCGGTGAAGCACATTGGTCGGGGCTATAATAGAAGATTCCCAGGGATTGGAAAAAAAAACACATTAATGATCCGGTCTTCCAAGGTTTTCTAAAATTATCTCAACACCTCATTCTGATATTGTGTTAAAAATCGGACTGTCATTAATACTGTGCAAACTTAATATATTCATTTGAATAATTCAACAATGCACAAGGAAATTCTTTTCAGGATGCATCATAGTGCGTTAGCTCTTCATCTCCGGGAGAACGTCTTCTAAAAAAAAAGGTAAAAATAGATTCATGTAAGCTATTAATTGAACGCACCGGTTAAGTACCCTAATTCTTTTCAACGGATCGTCAAATTTAACTTTTTGGGCTATAAACAATCCGCGTTCGGCTTTCCGTTCCCCAGCTGGGGTCATGATACTGGCCGATGAACAGCCTCTGAAAGTTTCAATTATTTTATAGTTTCAAGAAAAGGTTTCTTGACTCTACGTAAAGGCAAATACGCACGGTGTCCTACAGACTACTTTTTTACACATATTTTTGGAAATGAACTTTCAAATGTCATCTCTCACAAGTTTCTGCGTCTCTACTCTTGCACGCATTTAAGGGGCTTTTTCGGATTGGAAATTCGACAAAATTGAAATGTCACGTTTTGGAAATTGCGTGAAAATAGAAATCCACGAAATAGAAATGTAATAAATCAGAAACGTAACAAAATGGAAACGCGTCGAAACAGAAACGACGCTGACGTATATCACGGTGATTCTTTTACTACCGAGCACACTATTCTCGTCCACCGATTTGTTTTTTCTGTCGCGATTTTCGAAATGACTTCGGATCGAAAAGTTGTTTGTCACGTTACTTCCTCTCATTATGGCGCATATTTAAAACCGGAATTGGTCTGATTTTTTACGTACAATTTCAAATACAAGGCGATTCTTTTACTCCCCTCTCCACCTCGCACTCTCTCACTCCCTCATCACATGAAGTGGGCGGAGTTCCCTCCCCTTTTTGCAAAATGCGGCAAAAAAATTTGCGGAAATCAGTTCGGCCACCACGGAAAACCAGTTTCATTAGAAATTGTACGTATACAATCGAAGGAATTCCGGTTTAAAACCTAATGAGAGCTAGTAACGTGACAGACAACTTTTTGATCAGACGTCATTTACAAAATCGCGACAGGAAAAACCTAATCGGGGGACTAGGAATGCGTGGCCGGCATTTAAACAATCGCCTTGCATTTGAAATTGTACGTATAAAAGCAGACCAATTCCGGTTTTAAATATGCGCCATAATGAGAGGAAGTAACGTGACAAAAAACTTTTCGATCCGAAGTCATTTAGAAAATCGCGACAGAAAAAAACAAATCGGTGGACGAGAATAGTGTGCTCGGTAGTAAAAGAATCACCGTGTATATCGACAGCACTAAGCGAGAGGTGAGTAAATGCGCTCCATTGAATGGCGCGAATTTGAATTTTTCCACTGTCGTGCACCGTTATTTTTCTCTCTGCGCATCGATTTATTTTCTTTCTCGCCGGCTCGTACATGAATTATGTATTTTTTTTTATTTAATAAATTTTTTTGTCGTACACGCTTTGAATATGCGTTTCTAAGCATTTATCGAGGAACCGAAAGTCCAGCGGCAACGCTCTGAAATTATCTTTGACACTTTTCAAATTGCGAACGGAGGGAGCTGGGTGGAAGCATGCTATGCGTGGGGATTTTTTGTGATTAAAAGCCTAAAAAGATAAGAAAAGGTTACCGGGAGCTGAGTAAACACAATATATATGCTCTAAGCAAGCTTCCGCCCAGCTCCCTCCGGTCGCATATTTTAAAAGTATCACACATGTTTCCGGCGTTTGCCGCTAAACTTTTCGGGCGAAAATAAATGGTGAATGAGATAATATGTCAAACAAATCAATGTTCACAAGCCCCTCCTGTGAACATGTTCCCCCCAAAATCAACAGTGGGGAGCTGTTATTCATGAACTTCCACTCCCCAAATCGGTAAAATAGCCCCCGGAAAATATCGTGTACCTGAGCTCCCCGAAAAAAAATAAAAATTTTTTCCACAATGTGGGGAGTAAAACTCTTTTTGGGGAGCTTTATTCCACGCGTGGGGAGTCATATGTGGGTGGGGGGCTTTTGTTCACATTCGCTCTTTTCGATTTCGATACGTGGAATTTTTTTATTTTTAAATCGATAAAAAAACTTGAAAAAAAAACCGAAAAAAAACGTGAAAAATATCGAAAAAGTCGTTTTGAAAAATGAATCTCGCAAGTGCGCTCCATTGCCATTTTACTTCAAGTTCGACACATTTCTGCTCTGCTACGTTTCGGTTTTCACGCGTTTCCATTTTGTTACGTTTCTGATTTATTACATTTCTATTTCGTTGGTTTCTATTTTCACGCAATTTCCAAAATGTGACATTTCAATTTTGTCGAATTTCTATTCCAAAAGAGCCCCGCATTTAAATAACTAAATCTGGCACAATGCCACTGGTGAGACGCAGAAAAATGCGACAGAGTGCGTTTCCCTTTACGTAGGTAAAATTACAAACTTTTCAGCTGCTTTACCAATAGGTACATATATAATTTCAGTGAGTGTGTCGTCTTCTGCCATTTTGTCCGATTTTGATGTTTTTGAAGAACACTTGATTGACTTTGTCGATTTTGACATCTTGTTTCTACGTGGCACTTTCAACGAATCAGCTCTAAAAATGTATCAGATTGGCATTTAAGTAAGAAATACTGACGCGTTCCGGATACTTTTTTCACTGCTCTTCGATTTTTCGCTGCTTTTTTCTGTCTCAGTGGCGCAGGAATTCGATGACAACGATGGAACTGACTGGTCGTTGCCCTGCACTTTATGATAACTGAAACAAACATTGTTCAACATGAAATTAATCGATCCAGTTTAAGTTTGTCTACCTGTTTTTTGAAGATCGCTTTGATGTGCTGATACAAGTGGTCAGAAAATATGAAAAGAAGACGGAACAGAATACAAATAGAATCCTGAACATGTGCGAATAAAAACACATTTTTGAAAAGAAACGGTTTTGTTTAGAAAAAAGACAACAGAGATTTTAAAAATAAAAAAATTGTTTTGAAAATTTTCGTTTCATTGGTAATTGAGCGATCAATGCAACGTACCCTAAATATGATGTTTTTACGTATTTTTTTCCAATTGTTAAAGATTTTGAATCCTGATAAGAACGGATATGTATAATTTTATTTACTATCACGTATTCATGAGAAATTAGACTTTAAACAAGTTCTCGGTAAACGCCTGCAACTGTTACGCAGACTTTGGCAACTTTTACGCAGCTCTTACGCAACTGTTAATTTACGCGCTATGGGTTTCTGCTAAAGATCTGCTCAAAAGCTGCGCAACTGAGGGGCTACTACTGCTTTCACTTTGCTTTTCGTTCCTTTTCTCTTTTCTATTAGAAAATAAAACATACTTTTATAATTATTATTTTTATTAAAAAAAAAGAAATAGCATTTAATACACATTATTTTCATCTCAACAACAAAAGAGCCGTGAAGGGCATGAGTGTCGGCGGTGGCTGGAAGGCGTCCTGTGAGAATGTCACGGCGGAGTTGGAGGAAGACGTAGTATCGTGCGTGATCGTCGACAATAGTGGTGGGTGTGGTCGGGTAGAATTTGACCTCAAAAGAGAACTCCCAGGGAAGGTCTGTAAAGTTTGTTTTGGGCTTTTAAGTCAACTGGGAATCATCAGAACACCAAAAAAAACAACCAACTTTTCAATTGCTTTAATATCTTCTTATCATTATACAACCAGTGCACGGCGTGTTCAACGGAACGTTATTGGCCGTGCGCTCCGCTGAGAGGACGCTGCTTGTCTGCGTCTCTTCCGCGAGAGTCGCTGGCAGGATGCCATGGCGGGAAACTTTCGTATTTTGAATTGTGTTAAAAGTAATAAAATTCATTTTTTCGTTGTTTCCTTGGTTTTTTTTGTTTATTATTTATCTTTTTTCTGTCAAATTATTTTTCGCTATCGTTCCGATTTTCCGAGGGTATTATCGATTCAATATTCTTGCCGGTTAAAATAGGATTTCACGTGAAAATTCTGCAAACAACACAGTTATTTTGAGAAAGAAGAACTCAGGCATTTCATTTCTTGAATTATTATGGGGTTATTCTTGAAATCAGCAAAAAAAGCAAAAAATAGAAAAAACCAGCAAAAAATTCAGCGAAAATTCGGAGAATGCTTCGATTGATCTGAAACTTTGGGAAATCATTAAGAAGATACTTCCGGTCATTCCCTGAAAATTTCAGACCAAAATATCGATTTTGAAAATTTTCAGAAATAAAAATCGATAATTTTAAAAATCAATATTTCGGTCTGAAATTTTCAGAAAATGACCGGAAGTATCTTCTTAATGATTTCCCAAAGTTTCAGACCGATCGGAGCATTCTCCGAATTTTCGCTGAATTTTTTGCTGGTTTTTTCTATTTTTTGCTTTTTTTGCTGGTTTCGAGAATAACCCCATTAGAAAATTTACGGATTTTAAAAGAACGATTCAAGATTATATTGTGGCTTGATAAGATTCATAAAATACCTGATAAGATCCGTAAAATATCTGATCAGATTCGCTTCGCCTCATATTACCCTTAAAATTTCTGATAATATCCGTAAATTTCCTAAAATAATTCGTGAATTTTCTGATAAAAACGGCAAATTTTCTGACAAGATTCGTAAATTTTCTAACAAAATTCCGTCGAATTTCGAGTCAACATTTATTGATTTTTCGTAACAGCGCGATAATGTAGATAAATCACCATTTAAATATAAATATGTTATTTATTGAAAAATATTACAAAAAAATATAAAATACAGAGTTAACAATCAACAAAAAAATAGAATACATAAAAAATAATAGGGAAATTAATGCAGAAAAAAACAGCCTAATTTTTCTAGGGCATCGTTTTAACTTTCTCGTCCTAGAAGGCCCTACTCATTGTTTTGGCAGCTTGTCTGGATCTCGATGTCGCGCTGAAAATAATGATTATGATTCAGCATTAAAAAAATTGATTACATTGCATTTTCCAAAGCGAGTTTTCCAAGTTTTGACGGAACTTCGCCAAAAAATCGTCGAGTGAAACTTGAATCTTCCGTGAAACGAAACAACGAGTTAGGACTAAAATGAAAATATTTTTACAATTAAAAGAAGCAGCGTTACCTTTTTTTAAATTTTATTCAAAATCAACCAACTTATGGATTGTACTCGATTGGAAGGTTCTCTTTCTGCGCACCACACCGTCTCGCTGGAACTACTCGCGACGGAACTGCTTGGCGGCTCCATCCGGAGTGTTGGTCCACTCGATGGTGAAACGGCCTCCTTTGGGTCGAGCACTCCACGTGGTGGGTCAACTCCGAGACGCTTCATGTTGGTGGTCTTGATTCCGTATCCGATACGACGAGCCGACGAGTTGATCACCTTGATGTGATAAGTATGCTTGTCGTCGTACGCGCGTTGAACACGATCTTAGCGTTCGGATGGGTTGCAATATCTCCTGGTGGGACAGATTGGGCCATTGTTGTTGGTGGTGATAGAGTGGTTAAAGACACGGACACGATGCACCTGACTTCTGAAAAAATATTATCGGTTTTAAAAATTCGTCACTTCACAAGCGGCGTGAACTTTGTGAGTCTATTCAGCAAAATTTAAAAAATAAGAAAACAATTACAAACAATTAGGAGAAAACCCGGAGAATGCTTCGATAAGTCTCGAACTTTGGGAAGAATGTAATAAATTTTGAAAACAGTTTTATCCCAATTGTTTGTAATTTTTCCCTATTTTGGATACTTTTGTGAATAAATTCGGGGGTACGACAGAATAGAAATAGGCGAAATAGAAATGCTACAAAATAGAAATTTCGGGTTTAGCCGAGAGCTGAACAATTATATCATTGAATTGCAGAATTTCCGATCAAATTGAAATAGCAAATTGCCTTGAAGATACTCAGTTTCACGTTATTTTGTTCAAGAGCTTATGGGGACGTTGTTTGTGAATATTTTTGCCTCATCTTTGGCTCAAAATAATCGAAATCTTTTTTTGAAGCAATATTTTGGTTGAAAAACTTGTTAAAATTCCTTCATTTTACGAAAAACCTGAAAAATGTTGAAAATCACCGTTCATTTTAGCACTGAAAAAGCAAGCGCGCTCCATTTCGAACAGTTCAAACATTTTCGGATTTTGGCACACCGTGATGGTGAGAAATTTTTTTTCGTGGACAATCGATTGCAATCATGCAAAAAATTTTTCTCAAACTTAAAAGCTTACCACTCGCTGCATTCCCGATTGATTGACATGCTCCCGATTCGACCATATGTGAACATCTGAAAATAAAAAAAATTGGTATGACGAAGATAAAGAGAAAAAAAATGTAATGGGGCTAACCGGGTTAATCATTTTTTGCATCTTGCATTTTTTTTTCTCATTAATTTCACGCAGAAAACTATTTTTCTCCAGAATAAGTGCATAAAATCCCGTTTTCTGCAAAAAATCAAAAGGAAAATTAACATTTTCAGATGCAAAAAGTGAATAACCCCATAATAGTCACATTCAAAGTATACAAATCCAAAAAACATTTTCCGCTTCTAAAAAAATGCATCCATGCCGAAAAAGACACCTTTTTTTTGGAATTTTTGTATAGCTTTAGGCTACAAAAATTGCAGTAAATTTATGTATTAATTTGAACGCAAAAAGGAGAAAAAATGTTGGAAAAAAAACGAAAAAAAAAGAAAACAATGAATGAAAACAATGAAAAAAAAAATCACCTACTGCCTCTTTCTCTGCGCCTCCTCTCTCTTGGCCTGCGTATCCTTTTTGTGCGGATGAGTGTCTGCGCAGCTAATGCAGCCTACTGTAGAAAAAAATGCGACCACGCTTAGGCCAGAATTTTTTTTTTGGGAAAAAAGCCCGCGCAGTTTAAATTTTATTTTCCAACGTTCCGCTCAACACGCCGTGCCAGTGTCTGATGCCTTTCTCTTTGTCGTAGAAGCAGTGAGAAAAGTACTAGCGTTCTTCGATCGACAAGTCGCTCGTCACCTGACGGAACAACGCTTCACCGTCGGAGCCGCGCTGAACGATATATTTTTTTATTTTTGTTATTTTAAGTTTTACGCCCGTCCAAACAACTTACGTTAACCTCAAACTCCATCCGGCAGGCGAACTCGTGGCGCCTGCATTTTGGGATCTCTCGGGTGTTGGCTGGGCGCCGGTGACGTGGCGGATGGTGGATGGTGTTGTTGGTCGACGGGTTCTCTGTCTTTACTCATTTGCTCTGGAAATTAGGAATTTATTTGGCGCTCTGCAGGAAAGAGAGAGAGAGAGAAAGAAGTTACACGGTTATAGAAAACGAGGCGCGTCATCGGTGCCGCGCGGGTGCATTTGAATCGCAAAAATTCTGTGACACTTTTCAAAAGGGCGACCAAACTGGGCGGAAGCATGCTTTGCGGGGGGGGGGGGGGATTAAATTTACTTTTTGTGATTAAAAGTTTAAAGGTGAGCCTAAAAAGATAAGAAAAAGGTTACTGGGAGCCGATTAAACACTGTAAAACTCTTTAGACTTTAAATCACAAAACATTCCGTCACAAAGCAAGCTTCCGCCCATCTCCCTCCGGTCGCATATTTGAAAAGCATCACACATGCTTCCGGCGCGTTGCCGCTGAACTTTCCGGACAAAAAATCAATGCAGAATTAGATTAATATATGAAACAAATCAAAAGCGATGCGAAACCGCACAAAAAAACGAGCAAAAAAAATTTTTTTTTGGGTTGGGCAAAACACGAACCCGCGACATTTGGATTTGTAATCACGGGCACTACCAACTGAGCCACAGAGGACAGAAATCTCTGCAGAACTGAGTGCTTATAAATGAATGATTAAGAGTGTAACGTGAGAAATAGTGGCGACGAAGTAAATATTCGCGCATAAAAGATTTTCTTATTATTTATTAATCACATTTTCTTTTTTTTTCCTCGAAAATATTTTTTGAAAATAAATTAACCTTCCACGTTTCCGAAAAACATAAAAATGTGAAAAGAAAAAGACACAAAACGCGTTTTTATTTGAAAAAAAATGGAAGAAAAAAAATTATTATTTTGCGCTATATGTATAATGTGGAATTCGTGACGTGAATGTCTTTTTTCATCTTTTAATTTACCACGGAGTAAAATAAAGATAAAAAAAATTGCAAAAAAAAGCAAAATGCCGACGAAAAAACGGAAAAAAACAAGCAGAGAACAGACGGGCGGTGCCACGATTTTGTGTCGCCAGGTGCGGCGCGTGTCGCGTTTAAGATCTGCGTAACATCTGCAGCCTTTTTAATGGTACGTCCAAAGAAAAAAAAAGCGCAAAAAAAGGCGTCCAAAGTAACTTTGTTTTTGCGTCTTTTTTCTCTACAGTATACCGCAGAACCTGCAGATCAAACAAAAAAAACAACTAAAAACATGTTTCAAACAATAAAAAATGTAAACAAACATGTGAAATTCAAATTATTTGCTTCGCGCGTCGCTAAGATGTGCAGGTTTGGCGGGATACTGTAGAGAAAAAAGACGCAAAAACAAAGTTACTTTGGACGCCTTTTTTCGTTTTTTTTTGCGCTTTTTTTTTACTTTGGACGTACCATAAGATCTGCTTAACAGGTGTTGCAACCTTCAATGTCTACGTAACATCTGCTACTGGGTTTAAAGGCTGTTTAAAATCTGAAAGGAGCTCTAAGTCATGCGCAAAAGCTGATATTGCTTCTTAGATCTGCGTAACAGTTGCAGGCGTTTACCGAGTTCAGAAAAAACAACGAAAAACAATAAATACTACATTTTTAAATGGGTTACGGTCGCACTCATTTTAACTGTGTCGAATTATATGTGGGCAGAAATTGCAAACGCGCTCCACGGATGACGCAACACATGTTGCGTGGTTTTGGAGGGAAACTGTATTGAAAAAATAAAAGAAAACTTTATTAGACAGGCAAACAAAAATGAGAAATTTAAAAACTACATACCAAAGTTGCATGAAGGTGAAATTTTCTAAAACGGAAGTCGGAAGTCGGCAGTGAAAAATGAGCAGAAGTTGGAAGTCGGTATTCCATGCAACTCTGCTACATACGCTCCTTAATACATACGCATAAATACGTTTTTGAAACTTTTAAAGCGTAATTTAAAAAATCACTTTTTAGTGTCTCTGCGTTTTAATTTTTGCACGCGTATATTGTGTTTTCAATCGACTTGCGACATGAGAACGCGAGACTCCGCCCACTTATTTGTGCGCGACCACGCGAACACAGTGATATTTGAAGAGACGCAGACAGAACGGCACAAATAAGTGGGCGGAGTCTCGCGTTCTCATGCCGCAAATCGATTGAAAACACAACAGCTAAATTTTGCAGAAACGACACGACGTGTTGGAAGCTACGTTTTTGAATTATTTTTCAAAAGCGAATTTTCGCGCGCTACTCTACTCTCGCGTCCCTGCGTCTCCTCCGCAGAGACTTGTGTCGATTTACGAGATTTTATTGTTTCTTTATTACTTTTCTTTGTTATTTTTTTCCTCATTTATTATTTTTTTTGTTTCTCATTAAAAAAAATTATGTTTTTGAATTGGTTGTTTTTGAGATTAATGTGATACTTTTTTTTGTTGGAAAATTGATTTTAAGTCGATTTCTTTCGTAAATAAAAACAGTTAATTTTTATTTAATTTAAATTCTGAAAAACAAAATACGAAAATTGGGAATAAAAATGCGAAAAACGATATATTTAGCCAAAAAAAAAACATATTTGGCAAGACGCCAAAGATTTTTGGCAATACTCCAAGAGAAATATATCGAAGCGCAGAGAAAAACGCAAAAGTGCGCCAGGGTGCGTTTGTATTTTCGTAGGGTCCAGCATGCCATGCAGACGTCTGGAAAAAGTCGTTAGCAAGGTTCTTGAAAGTTGGTAACAAGTGGTTTCTGAAATCCCCAATGCGAGGTTTGCCGTATGTATTTGTCTGCCACCGCGCTTCGGGCTCTACGAAAAGGCAAACACGCCCCTTAGAATTCGTCTGCGTCTACACAATGTCGTTCGCGGCATGCTGGACCATACGAAAGTGCAAACGCGCCCTGGCGCACTTTTGCGTTTTTCTCTGCGCCTCCATTTATTTCTCTTGGAGTATTGCCAAAAATCTTTGGCGCCTTGCCAGATATATTTTTTTTGGCTAAATATATCGTTTTTCGCATTTTTATTCCCAATTTTCGTATTTTGTTTTTCAGAATTTAAATTAAATAAAAATTAACTGTTTTTATTTACGAAAGAAATCGACTTAAAATCAATTTTCCAACAAAAAAATGTATCACATTAATCTCAAAAACAACCAATTCAAAAACATAATATTTTTTAATGAGAAACAAAAAAAATAATAAATGAGGATAAAAATAACAAAGAAAAGTAATAAAGAAACAATAAAATCTCGTAAATCGACACAAGTCTCTGCGGAGGAGACGCAGGGACGCGAGAGTAGAGTAGCGCGCGAAAATTCGCTTTTGAAAAATAATTCAAAAACGTAGCTTCCAACACGTCGTGTCGTTTCTGCAAAATTTAGCTATTGTGTTTTCAATCGATTTGCGGCATGAGAACGCGAGACTCCGCCCACTTATTTGTGCCGTTCTGTCTGCGTCTCTTCAAATATCACTGTGTTCGCGTGGTCGCGCACAAATAAGTGGGTCTGTTTTATTTGTTTTTTTCTTCAGAAAATTCATTCAATTTATTTTTTTCCACGTGTTTTTATGGTGCACATTTTCCAGGCGAGTTCCGATGCAATCGCGCTCCACCTGCACGCATGAGAGATGAGAGACGCCGAGGCGTCTCTTTTCTCGATCACCGGCGTCGCTTTTCTCGTGCGGGACACCGTGCCGCGGCATCTCGAAACCGCGTTAACAGGGGATGTAGAAAGTGGAATAGGGAATCAAAAAAAAATTGTTTTTTTCTAAAATCAAATTTAAAAAGAATCAAAAAGTGCACAAACGCCAGTTTGGCGAAAATCGTTTTTTTTTTTTTGAAAAACTGGCGTTTGTGCACTTTTT
The DNA here is from genome assembly GCA_963572235.1 of Caenorhabditis japonica. Classification (NCBI taxonomy): domain Eukaryota; kingdom Metazoa; phylum Nematoda; class Chromadorea; order Rhabditida; family Rhabditidae; genus Caenorhabditis; species Caenorhabditis japonica. Next base: position 13,987,517 of record OY754343.1, on the reverse strand, counting down.
GATTCTTTTTTTATTTGATTTTGGAAAAAAAAATTTTTTTGACTCATTATTTCACTTTTCACCTCCCTTGTTAACGTGGTTTCAAGATGTCCGGTTTCGAAATTTCCGGTTTCAAGATGTCGCGGAGCCCTACATTTTACCGCGCAGTGTCAAAAAACTCTCAACTTCAATCAATAAAAAAAATCGGAATACTAGTTTACCACATTGTCTTATCTCATTATCTACATCTGAAAGTTTTTAACACGGGAGAATCCTAGATTTGAAGAGGAAATGTATGGGTTGGAGTTTACGTCTCATAAATCGGTTTCACTGATGAAAAAATTGCGAATTTGTCACAAAAAATACGAGAAATATGCATAAAAGACAATAACTTTAAATAAATGGGTAAAGATCGGTTTTTTGACGTAAACAACTTATCGTGTCGAGACCGGCCGATGAAATAACTCTATGCGCCTTTAAATTTCAATCGAATTCCCATTGAAAATTAAAGGCGCATTGCATTTTTCACTGCCGGGTCTCGACGCGATGGGTTTTTTTTCCTGGAAAACAACCTGCATAGGGAAAAAAACCGCGAAAATCGGTTTTTTCCTGCGCTGAATAGGTCCATAAGTTTTAAGATTTTAATAAAAAAAAATCCTGAGTCCTGAAAATTCTGAATAAAAAAATTATTTTTGGATCGAAAACTTTGGAATCTGAAACTTTTCAAAATTCATTTTTCAGTTTTTCAAAATGACAAAAGCCTTTGTTAAAGATTTTCAAAAACATTAATTCGCATATTCATGCAAAATTTAAGAGTTCTCTTTCGTACCAGTTCTCTTTTGGGGAGTTCTTTGGGGCAGCACCAATTTTTCGGCAAGCTGCCTCGCGAAATATAACAATAGTGTTTGGAAAAATTCCGTTTTCCACTATTCCGTCTGATAATTTCCGCAAAACCCCGGAACTAACTTAAGTTTGGGGCAGATGACAACAACAAGTTGCGATGCATTCAGAAAAACAGAATTTTGTTTCCGAAAAATTATTCGGAAAAATTCCTTTCCGACATTCGTTTCCGAAAAAAAGTTCGGAAATTCGGAAAAATTCGGAAATACTAAAAATTCAATTGTTTTTTTTTGTTTTAATTTAATCAATCATTTTATCATGAAACAAAAGATTAGCAATTAAAACATAAGACTAGTATTGTGTTTTCAATCGACTTGCGACGTGAGAACGCGAGACTCCGCCCACTTATTTGTGCCGTTCTGTCTGCGTCTCTTCAAATATCACTGTATTCGCGTGGTCGCGTCCAAATAAGTGGGCGGAGTCTCGCGTTATCATGTCGCAAGTCCATTGAAAAAACGGTATAGTATTGCTGGTTTTTAAAACTTGTCACCTCACAAACCACGTGAACATTAAAAATAGTTTCCGCCCTTTTTCCAAATTTCACGTGATTTTACTTCTCTAAAAGTGAAAATCTAACGATTGAAACTTTGGCAAGGAAGCGGAGCGGAAAAGTTTTCCGACGGAAATATTTCCGAAAAAACTCGGAAATTCGGAAATAGGCAAAAATGACTAAAAACCGGCCCATTGGTGAAAAGTTCGAGACCTGTCACGAGGGTTCTTTCAATTTTTCGGCATTCGCTTATATTTTTTTCCTAACTGTTTTGAAAGCTTGAAGCAATTGTGTATGTTATCATCATGCTAAATGTTTAGTTCACCTTGAAATCAGGCTTTTCGAAGCTTCAAAAGTTGAGAATCAGTAATTTTGCTCTCTGGCAATCGCCACTGGAATATAACGATAATTCTTGAAAACCAATCATTACGTAAATTTCATTTTTTTTTCCTTTATTCTGGCACCTGAAAATTTAAAAGGCTGAAGTTTAGGAAAGGGGCGGAGCCTAATTTTGAAGTTCAGGAGTGGAAAGTTTTTTTAAACAATAATAACTGATTTCCAGAGTTCATCTAATAATGTTTCGATAAGTTTGTCACCTCGGAAGCCGCGTGATGTTTGAAATTAGGCTCCGCTTCCTTGCCAAAGTTTCAATCGTTAGAATTTCACTTTTAGAGAAGTAAAATCACGTGAAATTTGGAAAAAGGGCGGAAACTATTTTTAATGTTCACGTGGTTTGTGAGGTGACAAGTTTTAAAAACCAGCAATACTATACCTTTTTTTCAATGGACTTGCGACATAATAACGCGAGACTCCGCCCACTTATTTGGACGCGACCACGCGAATACAGTGATATTTGAAGAGACGCAGACAGAACGGCACAAATAAGTGGGCGGAGTCTCGCGTTCTCACGTCGCAAGTCGATTGAAAACACAATACTAGTCTTATGTTTTAATTGCTAATCTTTTGTTTCATGATAAAATGATTGATTAAATTAAAACAAAAAAAAACAATTGAATTTTTAGTATTTCCGAATTTTTCCGAATTTCCGAACTTTTTTTCGGAAACGAATGTCGGAAAGGAATTTTTCCGAATAATTTTTCGGAAACAAAATTCTGTTTTTCTGAATGCATCGCAACTTGTTGTTGTCATCTGCCCCAAACTTAAGTTAGTTCCGGGGTTTTGCGGAAATTATCAGACGGAATAGTGGAAAACGGAATTTTTCCAAACACTATTGTTATATTTCGCGAGGCAGCTTGCCGAAAAATTGGTGCTGCCCCAAAGAACTCCCCAAAAGAGAACTGGTACGAAAGAGAACTCTTAAATTTTGCATGAATATGCGAATTAATGTTTTTGAAAATCTTTAACAAAGGCTTTTGTCATTTTGAAAAACTGAAAAATGAATTTTGAAAAGTTTCAGATTCCAAAGTTTTCGATCCAAAAATAATTTTTTTATTCAGAATTTTCAGGACTCAGGATTTTTATTTTTAAAATTATTTGTGAGCATTGAAACTAAAAGTATGAGTTTAGTTGACTATGGGTTGATCGGACAATTCTCAACTGACTTACAGCACTTTGTGGGGAACATTCTATTAAAACCCCCGTATCATTGTGATATAGCCCCCCCCCCCCCCCAACATATTAATTAGAAGAGCCCCCCACTCCATAGCATGGAGGGGCCTTATTAAAATCTTAAAACTTATGGACCTATTCAGCGCAGGAAAAAACCGATTTTCGCGGTTTTTTTCCCTATGCAGGTTGTTTTCCAGGAAAAAAAACCCATCGCGTCGAGACCCGGCAGTGAAAAATGCAATGCGCCTTTAATTTTCAATGGGAATTCGATTGAAATTTAAAGGCGCATAGAGTTATTTCATCGGCCGGTCTCGACACGATAAGTTGTTTACGTCAAAAAACCGATCTTTACCCATTTATTTAAAGTTATTGTCTTTTATGCATATTTCTCGTATTTTTTGTGACAAATTCGCAATTTTTTCATCAGTGAAACCGATTTATGAGACGTAAACTCCAACCCATACATTTCCTCTTCAAATCTAGGATTCTCCCGTGTTAAAAACTTTCAGATGTAGATAATGAGATAAGACAATGTGGTAAACTAGTATTCCGATTTTTTTTATTGATTGAAGTTGAGAGTTTTTTGACACTGCGCGGTAAAATGTAGGGCTCCGCGACATCTTGAAACCGGAAATTTCGAAACCGGACATCTTGAAACCACGTTAACAAGGGAGGTGAAAAGTGAAATAATGAGTCAAAAATTTTTTTTTTCCAAAATCAAATAAAAAAAGAATCAAAAAGTGCACAAACGCCAGTTTTTCAAAAAAAAAAAACGATTTTCGCCAAACTGGCGTTTGTGAACTTTTTGATTCTTTTTAAATTTGATTTTAGAAAAAAACAATTTTTTTTTGATTCCCTATTCCACTTTCTACCTCCCCTGTTAACGCGGTTTCGAGATGCCGCGGACGGTGTCCCGCACGAGAAAAGCGACGCCGGTGATCGAGAAATGGAAAATGTGCACCATAAAACACGTGGAAAAAAATAAATTGAATGCATTTTCTGAAGAAAAAACAAATAAAACAGACATAAAAAGGTTTCAATTAATTTTTGAGTAAGAAAACTGTACAAAAAAAATTTCCATACTCGTTTAAATGACACATCGAAGTTTACTGTGTTATGAGGCTCTATAGCTAAGGTATACCCGTATTCTTTGTGAATTTCTTGACTTGTTGGTTCAATTCACTTCTGCAAAATATAAAATGATCAAAAAACCCACATTCGATATCAGAAAGCCTGAATTTAAGGGCTCGGAATATGAATATTAGGATACTGTAGCCCATATTCGCCAAAAAATTATTTTTTCAAAAACCGGCTGCCTTACAGAATTTTGCATTTCAAATGCGGTTATTTTCCGCTTTTGATCAAGTAAATTGGTTGAAAACTACTGAAGTTATTAATGGTACGTCCAAAGTAAAAAAAAGCGCAAAAAAAGACGAAAAAAGGCGTCCAAAGTAACTTTGTTTTTGCGTCTTTTTTCTCTACAGTATACCGCAGAACCTGCAGATCAAACAAAAAAAAACAACTAAAAACATGTTTCAAACAATTAAAAATGTAAACAAACATGTGAAATTCAAATTATTTGCTTCGCGCGTCGCCAAGATGTGCAGGTTTGGCGGGATACTGTAGAGAAAAAAGACGCAAAAACAAAGTTACTTTGGACGCCTTTTTTCGTCTTTTTTTGCGCTTTTTTTTTACTTTGGACGTACCATAATAAATCAAGTTTTGCACTAAAACTCGAAAAAATGGATCATTTTTTGAAAATTTCTGTTAAACAAAAGCCTGGTTCAAAGATTCGTTGTCTCGCAAAGTTTCTAAATTGGTTCGCGGTCATTTTAAGACGTCACACGAGTTATTAGGCCTCCAACTAATTAAGATATTATTGTTTTAATAAGTTCCAGTAGCACTAGGGGGAGTACTGTATGCGCACAGAAACCTTCCTGACGTCGCCCATTTCTTTTGTAGCTTTGTGAATGATGAATATTGTCTTCAATAATACTTCTAAAAAAAGTATAATGATATGGAAGCGATATTATTGAAAATATAGGTCCCATCTACTTAAATCTGTGGAAAGTGCATTTCAATTATTTTGGCGTATTTTTCATGCTCGTACATCCAAAATTTCTTCGTAAAATATTTTTTGAACGTAATTGCAAAAAGAACGTTCAAAAAATTAATGTTTTTTCCTGCCTTTAACAATTATGGATATTTACTGTAGAGTCTGGCAAGCACCGTGCGAGAGAGCGAGAGGGTGCCAGACCGAACAGAAAAATGCTGGAGCGCATCGCGTGCGGGACACCGTGCCGCGGAGCCAATTGTAGGGCCCGTTTCAGATAATTTTGGCACAATTGAGTAAGACTGTGATCAGCGTGAAAAAAAACTTTCGTTTTTTAAGAAGAACTTGTTTTTATAGTTTACCGATTATCCATTTTTTTTAAACCAATCACGTATTTACGGAAATTTACCACGGAGGTTCATGCAGATCTTCAGAATAATATTGTTTTGTTTTGTTTTTTGTTATTAACCATAAATTTGTTGTTCATACTCATCGAGAATTTTTATAGTCAGTTTTCTCTCAACCTCAATCAATTAAAAAAATCGGAATACTAGTTTACCACATTGTCTTATCTCATTATCTACATCTGAAAGTTTTTAACACGGGAGAATCCTAGATTTGAAGAGGAAATGTATGGGTTGGAGTGTACGTCTCATAAATCGGTTTTACTGATGAAAACATTGCGAATTTGTCACAGAAAATACGAGAAATATGCATAAAAGACAATAACTTTACATAAATGGGTATTTTTTTAACTGTATATGCGAATGATAGGTAGTGATAAAGGTAGGTAATGATTACGGTAGGTAGTGATACAGTAGGTAAAGAATTTTTTTGCAAATGGTAGGTAAAGATCACGGTAGGTAATGATCAAGATAGGTAACTGAACAAAGGTAGGTAAAGAAAAGGTAGGTAATCATAATTTGCCCCGTATACGCGCTGGTCGCGGCGAGACCACAGCCGCAACACACGAGCGCTCTGACTGGTTTTTACGACGCAGTAATATTTCAACGAAAACAACGAAATTTTACATCAGCGGAAAAGATTTTTTAAAAGTCCAAAATCACGTACATTTAAATATAAATGAAAAACCGTATCTACCAAAAAACATTCTTACGATGAGTAGTGCTCGGGGGCGCGTTTGCAGCGGCGTACCATTCAACAGGCCGTGTATACTTATAGAATCGGTTCCCTCTCAGTGGGGATTGTGCAGCAGGTTTGTAATAGACTGAAAAAGGAGTTACATATGGTCGAACTTCTTGAAGTTCCAAAAAACTTGGTGGCATATACCGTAAAAAATCTATTAAATACAAGCCTGCTGCGCAGTCCTGCGCGGCTGCTGACGCAGCCTATTGGCGACTTCGTCGCCACATTCTATTTTTTTGCGTTCCACTCTGCCTCATTCATTTATATGCACTCTGTTTTTGGAAGATTTCTATCCTCTGTGGCTCAGTCGGTAGTGCTCTTGAAAACAAATCCTAATGTCACGGGTTCGTGTTTTGCCCACTGCATTTTCTTGCAAAAAGGCAGGTGCGGACGCGCACAGACATCCCGATCTGGGTTTTTATATATAAGAAAGATAATAATGTCACCTCCACGGCGCCCAGCCTTCCAAAATTGTTTCCATCTGGTCATTTTCAAAACCCTAAGGCTCGGTCATTTTTTGACAAAAATACCTCGTTTTTGGATTAAAATGATAGTGTCATCCTGAATAATCAGATAATGGTTCGAATTTCTCAAAAAAGTGAATTTTCGAGTTGAAAAATAATTTCATTATCTGACCAGCTTGGTGGAGCACCGGACGACGGGGGAAGCGTGCTCCTTAAGAGAATGCCACTTCTAATGGACCTATAGGTAGGTACCGCAACGTGTTTCTAAAACATAAGAGTTTCGCCAAACTGTCGACAAAAATAGATTCCAGTTGTTGATATTAGCATGTTCCCAAATTTTCGTTTCAAAATGTTCAGTGATTCTCGAGTTTTGGCTCTTCAAAGTTGTCCTCCCGAAGTACTGATTTTCTCCTCGCTGAAGGGGGCGGGGCAAAGTGTGCGGGCGCGCGGCACTGAACCCCGGCAACAAAATTGTGATGCAAGACGACTAACCGTTCGGCTCGCTGGGCTCTCAAGTTTGATGATAAAGGCGAGTCCGCGCTGGATCGCCCGCTTCCCTTTAAAATTTATATTCTGACACGTTTCAGTATGAAAAAAGTACTTTCAGGTCCAAAAAATCAACCTTTTCAGATATCGCCGACATAGTTATTGTAGATTTTATTACATTATTCAATAGTAAATTTTCTGCAGAATCGAATGATGATAGTAACTCGCGTGACAGAGACCTCCATAATAGAGAAAAAAGCAAAAAACTTGAATTTTTCAAAAGTCACTTTCATACTTTTAGGGAAAAAAGTGTTTTAAAATGTCTCAAATGATTTAAAAATTTATACACCTAATCTCGAAGATCTCCTTTATCGATTTCGACAATAAAAAAATGGGGTCATCGCTGAAAATTTTTTAGATATTTTTGGTTGTACTTTGGAGACGTCCAGAAGGCGTGCCGTTGTAGATAGAGGAGATCTGATGCAAAAATCGAATTCCCCGTATAAAAATCTACCAGAAATATAAAAACAAGCCGTGACAGAGACCTCCATAGATAATTTTAGAACGTTTTTCTGATCGTCGTTTCAGTTTTTTGAAAATTTCGCCTGAAAATTGAAATTTTCAGTCAAATCTAATATCACCAATCAATTCTGCGTGAAAAATTACGTATGGAAACATTCCGGTATGCATAATTATGTTAATAGTATTCGGGCTACTGGAGCGCAAACTCTCAAAATATAAGCGAGGAGAAAAAAATGAAAGGCTCCGCCCCCTCCTTTTGCGGTGCCTACCTATAGGGTTTGTTTTTGTTTTTTTCCTATTCATAGGTGTCAAAAAATGTCTAACAATGTTAAAAAAACGTTAAAAAAATGTTAAAAAATGTCAAAAAACGAATCCTATAAATAGGTCCATAATATAATGTCCGGTAAACTTTGCTCCAAACAATAAAGTGTCATGGCCATATAATAGAGTTTTTACGGTAGTTTGAGATATATTTCGATACTGAATATTCTAAGGTGTACTTTTTCAATTCGGCGGAAAAAAAGGCTTATGAAAAAATTTCGAATACGCATCCGCTCTACCACTCTTGCTTGAAATTCTAAGGATAAATATGATGCGGGTTCGATATTTTTTCAGAAGTTTTTTAAAGCCAAATCGAAAAAGTGCACTCCAGAAATTTCAATATCCAAACTCTATGTAATGGATTTGTGACCGAATCCATTATACGGTACTCATAGTGAGCCAAGAACACACATTACAACAACACGTTTTCGGAAATTTTGAGTTTTGTGAAACTCGTTGCGGTCCCTAATTATACCTCAAACTATATGCCACCACATTTTTTGGGATTTCTGAGACCAAAACACGCGCACATTTTTTTTATTATTTTCCATTTTTATCAATTATTTAGGTTTTTTTGGGAATGTAAAAAAGTTCCGAAACGTCCCAGACCCTCAAAAAGGGTCAATTCTTAAAAACTTTTTTTTTTTTCAAAAAATAATGTGAACATGTGAGCATTTACAAGCCTGCAGGATAATGCTACGAGAAACCTGGAGCTTTAAAAGTCTTACGAAGAAAACTGAAGTGGGCAGGGCACGTATCACGCATGAAATACGACAGATGGGCAAAGATAGTATCAGAATGGGATCCTAGGGGATCAGCACGACCACGCGGTCGTCCTCCGAAAAGATGGGCCGACGACATCACGGATTCGATCAAAATCTTCATCCACAATGAGGCCCTTGTAAGGGGCAACCTCGGGCACGGCCGCCGAAGAATTGGCATACTCGAGGCAAAACGCGCATGGTCCACTGTTGGAAGGGATCGTGTAACTTGGCGCAGCTTGGTTCGCAGTATCCAGGATGGAAACTGAGGTCGAACCTCACAAGTATCACAAGTAAGTAAGAATTCAAAGAAATGAGTGTTCAAAGAATTTTAAGATTTTCTGTGAGAACGTTCAAAAATCCCAGGTTATCCTTGAACAAATTGAGAGTCCGGTTAAAGACCGAACGTCATCCACTAATTTGGTTTCTTATAAACGCGAGCAAATACTCATATGGTCTGACTAAAAACTTTTCAAATATTGTTTTCACTTGACTTGCAACAGTGCACGCAGTCATATTTGCGTCGTTTTCTAAAATTTCTTCTTCATTTTTTCCTCTTTCGTCGCATCTTCTTGTTCCTCAGAATGATCAATTCGTTTTGAGCTCGAATGACATGATGAATAGGATATGTCGTACTAGTTTCGATGGACGTACTCTGTTTCTTCTGATATGATAAGGAAATGGATACACACTGATTTCCGGCTTTCACACACGCACGCACTCTTCTTATTATTTACGTTTGAAACAATTTGTTACAGTTCAAAGTTTTACCCCTAGCGTTTTTGGAGTTCATGCTGTTTTTAAGCACAGCACCCCCCATTCTCGAAATATTTGGCCCTTGGTGCATTTCTCGTGTATTTACTTTTCGATTAATTCATTTGAAACAATTTTTTTGGCACTTGGAACAGTTCAGCTTTTCTCCTTATTTTTGCAAGAACTATCGCGAATGTGTTATCATGGAAATTCATAATTAATTAAAATATTTAATAATATGAGGATCTGATCAGTGAGGAACGGGGGTGAAGTGTCAAAAATTCAAATATTAACAATCAATAAGGCAAACGAGACGAAAACACCAAATAAAAGTGAATGTGGCTTTTTGAAAAATCGTAGGAAAATTGAAATTCTAGTACCGCCTTGATTTGAGAATCGCTTTGATCATCTTATCGTGATTTCCATTTGGGAAGAAAACGGCGGTTCGTTTCAGCAAATTCATCAGGTACGGTGCCTCCGATTCACGTTCGAAGCCTTCGTTGAATGCGTACATATTGTCTGCAAGTAAGACAGGCTTGAAGAGACCGACTCAGGAAATTAAGAACCATCGAACTGGGGTCGAGAACCATATGCGTTTCACGCACGTCCCGACCCGAATTCGATGGCTATCAGCGGTTTTCAAATATTATTCTCTTCAACTTATTTCGCATCTCAAACTCTGGGAATTCCCGCGGAAATTTTGGCACGGATATGGTGGGTTTAGGCTGATATGTGGCTTGGGAAAACATCTAATATCCATTGAAAAAGGCTACTAGCCATCGAATTCGGGGGTGAGCCAAACATTTTCTGATCATTTTTTATTCTTGTTTTTTTTGCCCATTCACCTAGTAGGCTATAATCTTTAAGCTGACTTGATTTGCGGAAGACAATATTAAAGAAATCTATTTTTTGCATTTGCAGCACTTTAAAGGGCTCATTAGAGCAAAGAATTTGAGAGCTCAGGAAACGAAAAAGTTGATAAATCAACGAAAAAGTGTGTGAGCATGATTTTATTGGTCATTTAAAGAAATTCGGATCAAACAGGTTTTGTTACCTGCCAGCATCAAAAAGTTAAAAAAGGAATGTAGGTATTTTTAATCGAGTTGCGACATCAAAACGTGAAATCCAGCCCACTTTTTTTCAAGCGAACATTAAGTTTTAGTGCATTTTGAATTTGTGCTTGAAAAAAGTGGACGGAATTTTACGTTTTGAGGTCGCAAGTCGCTTGAAAACACAATATAGTTCAAAATTCATTAAAAATTTAATTTTCGCGTGAACAAATCGTGGGCGGAGTTTCACGTCTTGGTGTCGCAACTCGATTTAAAACACAAAAAGTACAGCAAACAAATTTTCAATGAGGATATTTACGAATACTCTCCCCCGCCTACCTCTAAGTTATCTATTAAACTAGAAAAGCCTCTTAGATATTTCTCCAAAATAGCTCTCCAACGCTGCAACATCTCCTTCTCATCTTACGAAAATCGCCTAGAACTCCTCAACATGTACTCAATTAGAAATCGCCGTCTTAAAGCTCAATTGATCCTTCTTTACCGAATGGTTAGTGGTGCCTCATACTTCCCTGATCTCAACTCCTTCATATCTTTTACCTCTTCATCCCGTCGGCCTATGCTTTTAACGTATCACTCTCCCCAAACCAATGATTTCTTTTCCACTACAGTTCCAATTTGGAATTCGATTTTACGCAATATATCCACTTTTCTCACCCCTTCTCAATTTGAGCAACTAGTTGTTTTATCTATTACCCGGTTTTAAGATATCATGCTTTCCCTGCCATTTTTTTTCATGCCAAATGATCTTCCCCAACTAGGTACATCTCTTGCGGGATTGTCCTAGTTTTAATTCTTTATTCACCCTATATCGTTCCCCATATCATGTTCTTGATTTGTTTTTTTATATGCGACTGACGAATAAATGATATATATATAAAAATAAAAAATTCTAAAACACCAACCTTGAATTGGTTGACTCTGTACGAGAAGACCAAAGAACGCGAACGCCACAATGACCATAAGCAGGAAAGAGCGGAGCATCGTTTGTTTGTTGTGCTTGAATGGATGGTGTGGCGCGTGAGAACAAGCAAGCAAGCAAGAAGAAGAAGAAGAAGAAGGCGGTCTGAAGTCACTCTCTTATAATGTGAAAGCGCGCCGAAAAGTGGGTGGAGTCGAGACGAAGGCAGCTCCACCCACTCTAAGAGCTGTAATGGTGGCGATGGATGACATTCATCCGGAATGGAGTGGCAGAAAGTACATACATTAAATGTTGGATTGGATGCGAGGGTGTGAGGAGCAATTTTGGTGGAACGAAAATAGAACGAAAGTGTGACCGAAATTTTAAGATTTGGAAAGAGGCGATCAAGGTTCAGAAGGTTCTTTGTGGAGAAGCCTGCTATTTCTCTCAAAAACTATTATTCTTTTTTTAGTGACCTCTGTTGCTCATTTGTCACTTTCTGAAATATGGACAATTTTGCATTCACCCAAAACGTTTTTTTTTTTTTTGCTGTTTTCGAAGACTAAATAAAATAAATATTTAATCCTTAAAAAATACGAATTTTATTTAAAAAGAGGCTTTTCGAGAATATTTCAAAGTAAAATGCAACAAGCTTGTAATTTATTGAATCATAGAAAAGAAGGCTTTATTTTTTGGCGGACCTATAGGCATTATAATGGAAATTCAGCTGTTACTAAACTACTAAATTCACTCACTTTATGTTACCCAAAATAAATATATACTACTTTTTCAGATTTTTACGTATTATGGGGTTATTCACGAAATGGCAAAAAATGGCAAAAAACGGCAAAAAACTGCGCGAAAACTCGGAAATTGCTCCGATTGATCTGAAATTTTGGGAAATGAGGGAGAAAACTCTCCCGGACATTCCCACAAAATTTCAGACTAAAATATCGATTTTAAGCGTTTTCAGACAAAAAAGCAATAATTCTTAAAAAACGATATTTTGGTCTGGAATTTTGTGGGATTGTCCGGGAGAGTTTTTTCCCTCATTTCCCAAAATTTCAGATCAATCGGAGCATTTTCCGAGTTTTCGCGCAGTTTTTTGCCGTTTTTTGCCATTTTTTGCCATTTCGTGAATAACCCCATTAGGGTAATCGGTCGAATGTTCAACAGGGAGGATTCAGCATTACAGGGTGGCCGATAAGTATAGGACGCTCGCTTTCAGCGTTCCCTGGCACGGTGCCAAGGGATATTTTCGAAAAATTTCGAAACTTTTCGAAAGTCCAGAGACTATATAAGTAAGCTTCTCAGTCATTTGTTCTCACTTCTCCATATCGCCGAGCTATGAAAAGTTCTCCTCATCGTCCTTCCATTGAACTCTTGTTCAAGAGAGGCCTCGGAAGTGCTGAGATCGCTCGACGCCTTCAAATTTCGTCTTCGACGGTTCGAATTCTTCGACGGCACTTTGCTGGTGGTCCATTTATCCTTCAACAAGACTGGGCACCGTCCCATGGCTCGAGATCGACATTGGCCGTCTTGGAGGCGCATTTCCCTGGATTCCTGGACAAGAACTTGTGGCCTGCTTCCAGCCCGGATCTCAATCCGATGGATTTCAGCGTTTGGGGCATGTTGGAAGGGAAGATCGCGGGAAAAGTTTTTGCTACTGTCGATGACTTGAAGGCCGCTCTCGAGGTAGCATGGGCTTCGATCGACGACGGATACCTGCGGCGCACTGTCAATTCGGTGAAGAAACGTTTGAGAGCCTGTGTCAAAGCTCGTGGATCCAACTTCGAAATTCTCTTGTAAAATCAAATTTTCTGCTTATTTTTTGTTGTTTAATAAAGGTTGTTCTCGAAAAATCCTCAAATTGAAAAAATGGGAGCACTTTCAAAACGTCCTATACTTATCGGCCACCCTGTATTTTTATTTTTTTCAAACAAAAAAAACCACCTAACAAGAACGTTGAACGGTTTTTAAGACACATACAGTCCTGACTATTAGCCATTGACAATTACTGATACTCCGCGCGCACGCGGGAGATAGCCATTTAAAAAGGCTAATTGCCGTTGAATTTGGCGCCAGTACCACTATTTGGCATGAGCACCGAAATCGACGACTAATGGCCAAAAATTGCTGATTTTTCCCCTTGAGCACAGCATTTTCAAGTTTAAATTTATTTTTAACCTGAACATTTTAAGAATTCTTAACAGTTCGCTTTTTTAACTCAAATACTTGCTTGGTTCACCAAGACTAAACGTGAACGTAAGAAAACATCAAGAAAACATCACGGTGTGTCTGACTGGCTGACCTGGAAAACAAAAAGCTCAAATCAAACCGAAATTTCTGACATTTCTACTTGTCTGACTTGCTTTCAAGTTCTATTTTGTATTTTTCATATTCGATAAATTTGTCTGTCTTGACTAGTACAATCCTATTTTTGCAACCACACCTTTCATTTTCCTTTTTAACCCTATCATTACGCACGTCTTCTGAAAATTTTTGAAAATTGACTGCCTGACTCAAAAAGTACAACAATTGCAAGAAAATATAATTTCACGTTTAGCAATGCGTGACGTGAAGTTTTTTGCTGCTCGATTCATCCAATTTTTGACAAGGGACGTTGAAATTGAATCTTTTGGTTTTGATTGGTTTCGACGTTTTTTTAAATGGAAAAAGAAGAAATAATTTTTTTTTTTGAAAAGCTGACCGTCGTCTCGCAACGACATCAAAATATGGATAAAATGCGGAGAAAAATATAAAGTTTTCATGTTTTCAAACCCTCTTCATTTTGATGACTACCAGCAGATTCAGCACCTTGTGATGGAATATTATCGTATCAATTTTTGCCGCAATAGTAATTAGTGAGTTGTTTTCACAGAATGGAGGTACTACGGTATAAAACTCTCATGGAATATAACTGCTACGGAATAGAACTACTGTACAACCAAATAAGTTTTGTCATTTCTGATTCACTTAAAAAATTTTGCGCCAGTGGATACTGTAACTAGCTAGAAAATTAATATGAGAAATTTTCTCTTGTCCCACAATCAGTTAGCGCCTACCTAGAAACGTTATTGCGACACTAAACTATCGAGAAAAAAAATTAAGATACTTTTTCAATTGCCGAAAAAACTCGGACTACACTGTTAGCTAACTGCCCTCGTGAAAGTTTGCTCTGTTGAACTAGGCGGAAAATATCTTGGCATTTTCGAAACGAATCTTGGAGGCAGAAAGCGTGTAAGCGACGAGTCGCAGACGAGAGACAGCATTGCCACGCGACGCAGCTGCAGTGCGTGGCCTTTGGCGGCAAGAAAAGCGTTTGAAACACGTTTTTTTTGGTGTTATGTGTTCACGAACGAGTGGTACAAACGAAACAACGCTCCGATGCTCCGTAGTTTTTCAGTGCGGTCTCGCAGAAAATACTGCGGAACAGTAACAAAATATTTTCAAGAAATCGTTTTTCGTTGGTGTTGCAATTGATGTGGTGAAGATTCAACTCAAAAAAAATGCAGAACATTTGAAACTGATGTGAGCGTAGCATATTTATGCAAACGAAATGCGGCACTTTACTGACTAGAACAACAATTTATATCTGAAATTGACGGCGTTGGGGAATAAAATGCGTAGCCGGTACTAAAATAATAATAGTGATCTAGCTTTATTTACGTCACAACTTGCTTCCTTATCGGACAACAGCTCAATTTGTACTTTGTATATTCTGATAGATTTCCCTTCACTAACCTATAATTTTGTATTACACACAATAGTTTTAGGTCAGCGAACCTGACATCAAAAACAGTTTTTTAAATTTATGACGAAAGTAAGCTTGTGCATTGAAACAACTGGTGTCATCTCACGCAAAATCTGGATAAAGTAGACTTGTTGATAGCGACATTTAAGACTCGAAATGTTATCAGGTAGTTCAGTGACACAGACATAAACATTTTGATCTCGGCACGGAAACTGGCACAGTTTAACCACATGGATTATCGGGTAGATCAAAAGCTAAAACCCGAAACTGGGTGGAAAAAAACAGACACGGAAAGGAAGGCGTTGATGTGTGGTTGTGTCTTTTTTTGGAACAGACGACAGGATTTGCAATATTTAGCAACAGGGAGGTTTAATCAGTATTTGATAAGATGATTATATGATATCATATTATTATCATGATTAGGTGGAATGATAATAGAGAAAATGCCAAAAAAATGGAATTCTGTGGGACGAATTGCTCATTAGCTTTAGCTGCCCGGCCAGATCTTCTAAATACCGAATACCGTGTCAGTTTGCCATTTGGCTTGGCAATTATAATTCTCATTGCCTTGTATGTAGCTGCCTGAAGTTACTCGAGAACCTAAATGAGGATTGTCTAGAGACTGGCATCGGGATAAATACATAAATATCTATAATGAACTTTGATAAATAAATATAAAACAAGCGTTGCCCTCTACCAACTAATATGTACAATTCGGGCATTGTTATTCCGTAATTCACCGAATGATCCCCATGTGTAAAGGCAGACTGGTATTTTTTTAATTTAATTTCAAAAAAACATGTGGACTCGTCTAGAAATGAATGACGATTTCTTCAGTTTGTTCTCAAAGATGAGGAAGATGATTAATTTGAACAATTTCAAATTGGGTGCGGTGTGAGAAAGAGGGAATCAAAAATAGGAGCAGGAATGAAAATAAAAACCGAAAGTGACTGAAACAATAGGAAACGGTTACGATAACGTGCGGAACTGGAAATGGAGTGGGGAAATCATACTTTTCCCATTTCTCCTTGTCGGGACTTTTTTATATGCTGGGTCTGCCAGTACTTACCCAAATCTCTTGTTTATAAAACCGGTTATCTTTTTTATAGGTCCGTTTTCATGCCACACAAATTTAAGCACAGGCGGTCTTATACACACGAGAGTTGGGTAATGCAAGAATCTTCTGATTGGCAAAGTCCAACAAAGAATGTTCATAATTCATAAAGTTTCAACCAGGAAAGAGATACTTAATCCCTAATTTCCGAAATTGGAAAATGTATGTATCTACAGGTGAAATTTAATTGTGTTTGATGATGTTTACAAAATGAAAACAAAAATAAAATTTCACCTGTGATTTGAAACATTTTCCTATAGGTAGGTACCGCAACATGGTTGAAAAACATGCGAATCCCGGAAAACTACTTATTTCATTGTATTCTACGCCTAAATATTAGTACATTCCCAAATTTTCTCCTCGAAATTCCCGCTAGTTCTCGAGTTTCAGCCGTTCAAAGTCGCAATTTTTTAGTACTGAGTTTCTCTTGACTTTTTGAAAAGGGGCGGAGTCTGCAAGGTGCGGCGGGCGATTTGGCAATGGTATATTTTCGACTAAATCGCTTTCTCTAATGAGAAAACACAACATTTCTATCAATTATCGTTAAGATAATGGAATTTTCTAAGGGAAAAATATAATTAATAATTAAATTTTTGTTATGCAAAGCCTACATTTGCATAAAAACGACTAAAACAAAAAAAAACGGTAGGAAATTTTGTTCAAATTTTAAGTTATTTTTTAACGTATTCAATCCATTGAAATATAAAAATTCGAATTGACGAATAAATAAGCAAAAAGCAAATGATGTATCAATTGTAATAACGAGCGAAAAAGGTGCCGAAGGAACACTCTGTATAAGAGAGCGCCCCTTAAACGCACCTTCCCTGTCCTCAAAAGTTGTTAAAATCACGTGGAAAATTATCAAGGAATTTTAATTGTAAAACCTGTCATTAAAAAAATGCGCGCAGTTATTTTTGAAAAGTTCAAGTTGCATTCGATAGGAAATTTTTTTCTCTTTTAGATCTGTTAATAAAACCATTCGCAATCGACCTAGAAAAACCCTAATTCTTCCAAAAACGTGATTTTCGAAAAAACCGTGGTACTTTATGAAGAAAAAAACTACTTTATACTTGCCCAAATGCACTAAAAAATTTTGTGTGGCTACTATTGTGTTTTCAATCGACTTGCGACATGAGAATGCGAGACTCCGCCCACTTTTTTGAGGGCGACCACGCGAACACAGTGATATTTGAAGAGACGCAGACAGGTAGCGCACAAATAAGTGGGCGGAGTCTCGCGTTCTCATGTCGCAAGACGATTGAAAACACGATAACGGTGTTAATCAAAAGAAAGAAAAAATAAAAAATTGGGGTCATCGCTGAAAAAATTTCACAATATTTTGTTGAAGTTTGGCGCTATATAACAAAAATACGCGCAGTTGGATTTTAATTCTGTTTAAAAAATCGAATTCTACGTGTCAAAATCTATCAGAAACAATCATAAAACCTAGCGCAATCGACATGCATCACACCCAACGAAGCCATTTTTCTCATCCCATTTCACTTTTTCGACGATTTCAGTCGAAAATAGTCATTTTCAGTTTAATTTGATTTTACCAATCGATTCCTCGTGGCCGATTACGTATCAGTTGATATAAGTATTACTAGATTTGAGCACAGTATCCGAGAAATATGAGCGCAAACTCCAAAAACCAAAACCCAAGAGAAAAAATGAGAGGCCACGCCCCCTTCTCATTGCGGTGCCTACCTATAGGGAATTTTTTGATCCTTTGCTGAATTTAATCCATTTTAGAAACTGAACGAAAAAGGAAATTACTCGGAGAATTTTCGGCGCGTACATATATTGAGGATATATTCAGCTACATGGCTATTGACCATTGAAAATTGCACTTAGAGGCCGAAAATGGCGGTTAGCCATTACTGCCGCACAGTTCGCTCACGGCGTGCTGGCCGGAACGTTATTGGCCGTGCGCTCCGCTGAGTGTCTGCGTCTCTCCGGCGACAGCTTGCTACAAAAACAACAGTATCTTTGCGTTCTGCTTGTCTGCGTCTCCTCTTCGTATCAGTTGAACGCAGTGAGTGACTGTGCAGCTAAATGCGACCACGCTTAGGCGAGAATTTTTTTTCGAGAAAAAACCCACACAGTTTAAATTTTATTTTCCAACGTTCCGTCCAGAACGGCGTATTCGCGCATAATATGCGATCGGCGCGAATTTGGGGAAATTCAGAAGGGGATTTCGCGCGTACGTGGCGCATGTTTGGTGGCAATCGGCGCAAGGGAAATTCAGAAAATGCATCCGGGCGCTTTTGCTTTTTCGTATAGGCTAGAAAATTGATGATTTTCCAACCAAATGACCATGTGGTGCGAATCGGACAAGTTTATAGAGTAGTATACTAAAGCACTTTGCGTTTTTTGACTGTTACACCGGCGAATTCCTGTAAGGATCTTCTGGATTCTTCAATAGACCTATTCACGTGTACTCTTCTGTCCTTTTTATCCTGCTCTTCAATAAGTAAACAACCATAAAGAAAAACTAATTAAATTTCTGTGTTTTGTTTTGTTTTTTTTTTTTTGGTGAAGGTGGGAAAGCAAACATGCTAAATACATGGTGTTTGCGTACTTTCGTACTTTTGTGAATGAAAACATTTCTTCCATTTTCGTTTTCATTTTCCAAAGTACGCAAGCACCGTATTGCATATATTTTTTTTTGTTTTTTTCCCAATAAGATGACAGACTCCCCAACCCACACAAACCCAAATCAAAACTTCCGTTTTACACATGAAAATAATTGTGTTCTGGTTTGCACAAAAATACAAACAAATGGTGGGAAATTTAGAAAATTAAACTCTGTTTTTTTTCAACTAATTTCTGGAATGAATTCTTTGCAATGATAATAATGAAAAAGCAGCGGATAAAAAATAAAGAAAATGTGATTTCGGACGATTCGGGAAAACAAAAACAAATTTAAATGGAAGCGTTCTCCAGCTTTTTGAAGAATGGAAATTTAGTAAACAAGAAATATTGAATGAGACGAGAGTACAACGGTAGAAAACTGCACGGAATAGAACTGCCTGAAAAAGACTGACATAGAAGAGCTAGAACACTTATAAAAATTATTCCACTTAACATTGATGGTCATTGAGTTCTATTTCGGACAGTTCTATTCTGCGCCGGTTCTATACCGTTGCACCCACATTCGATGGAACAGGAAGATTTGAAAACGTTTCAGGGAATTGTTAATTCACATCGGGTTACTGTAGTTTTAATAAAGTAATATCTTTAGTGTTTTCAATCAAATTTCATCCTGAAGAAATGAAACCCCGCCCACATATTTGTGCGCGACCACGCAATCACGGTGCTATTTGAAGACACGCACACAGATTGTTTTCATGATGCAATATGTTTGAAAATACAATAGCAATACAAATAACCGAGGTTTTTTGTGAATAAAGAATAAAGTTCATAAATTTTGAATAGGAATCGAATAGATGTAATGTAATGCAAAAAAAAACAAAATACCCATCTAACTTTAGTAATTTTTATACAGTATTGCTTGCCAAAAAAATTTAAACTATTTATATCTGATGCAGTGATAAAGGGGAGTGTGACTAATGAATAGAAAAGATAAAAACATTTTATCAAAATAATTCTTTTGCAATGTTATTTTTTGACCACCCACACTTTTTCGAACTTTCTTCGATCTTTGTCGTCACAAATATGTTCTGACGCAAGATCACGAAATAATTGAATCTCATTTGCTTGCATAGTTTATTCGATTATTTATACGTAAATAACGTAATAAGGAAAAATCAAAAAATGCTCAAGTTCTGGAAATCGTGAGATTAAATGGTTCAAAAGTCGTTCATTCAAAAGTCGTTCATTCAAGGGCTTAACAAGAGAAAAACAACTCAAAAACTACCGCTCACAATAATTGCAATTTACGCCATAACGGACAATTTTATTTAATTTTTATCTTTCACACTTTTGATTCAAAATTTTTTAGATTCCAAACATCAAAACTAAACAAACTTACTGGTGAACAATTTTTTGCTCAGGGAATTTTAGGCAATTTTCCCCGCTTCTATCGGCACATCTGTAAATTGCCGACTAGCTGCTCATAATCTGCCCCGGGCAGATCTGACAAATCTCGTTTCAATTTGCCATTTTTCTCGGGAATTAGCGGCTTTGTTGCCAACTAGCTGCCCGAAATTCCCTGAGTGATATACTCGGTATAAAACGCTGATAACTCGCTCCAATCGAACAATGAATTTCATATGCATTTGGAGTGAGGTTTAGAGAAATCAGAGCAAAACATCGGCCACGGCTCTCTCAATTTTCTGCACTCTCTCGTCGCCAACGTGGCCGCGTCCATCACTGTTCGAAGGGAGCGCGTTTGCAGCGCTCCATACTGAGAATAACTACAAAAACAATTCAGAGATCAGCGATGTGAAAGATCGATGAACCCGGTAGTTATCTTACTTCCTTAACAATGACTCGTAGCTTTTTAGCCCTTTCATTTTCTTTTTTTCACTTACACTGTCCTCCTAAGAGGCAAATAGATACTTAACTCATGATTTTAGACTGAGGTTGGAGTCAGCAAACACTCCCCAGACTACGGTAGAAATCCCCATGCGAAATGTTTTGTTCGATTTGAGCGAGTTTTCAGCGTTTAATACCGAGTCTAGAAAAAACCGATTATCAATTGAAACTATTAAGGGTCTGATGTAACCGGAAAAGACAAAACCGGGGAACGAAAATCTGAACAACAAGCTCCGCCTTTTTGCAAATATACGGCATGATTTTTTTGGCCCAACAACATACGAGTACAGTTAAAGTGGCCTCCTTCCCCTTTCTGGGTTTAAAAAAGGTTCACCAAGTTTCGTGGTAAAGTAGGAGCTGAGAAAACGATGTACGCACAAAATCTCACACACATATTGTGTTTTCAATCGACTTGCGACATGAAAACGCAACTCTGCATTCACCGTTTTGTCTGCGTCTCTTCAAATATCACTGTGTTCGCGTCGTCGCGCACAAATAAGTGGGCGGAGTTTCGCGTTCTCATGTCGCAAGTCGATTGAAAACACAATAATACAGTAAATATACACAGTAAATATGGTAAAACGATCCAAAATAACTTTCGAAAAAAGTAGTTAATGTAAGAGCAAAATTCTCGAAATTCCCCGGAGCCAGAAGAGACGTGAGAATCGAAATAATTTTAGAAGAAAAGGCGTGCTTTTTTTAAAAACCGCGTGCATTAAACAGAAAGATGAAGAATTGATAAGAAAATCAAAATCAAAATACAAATACAAATTGTGAGAACATAGGAAAAGTCTAATGGAAAAGTCGCCTAAAAATCAAGATGAAAGAGGAAAAATCAAAAATGACAAGTCTCGTTTTTGATAGATCAAGCAGTTCTAACTTGGCAATTTTACGGTGATGTGATATTTAATTACTCAGGATTTTTTTTGCTAATAGCCGTTTTTGATGACTTTTCTCTTCAAATACTTTCGAAAGAACTTTTGGCGCGTATATGGTGGGCATTGGCAGCTGTGTCGCTAATAGCCATTGAAAAAGAGTAGTAGCCATCGCATTTGGGGCGTTTTAATTAATCCAAAAAAAATTGAAAAAATTAAAGTAAAATGTTTCTACCTTGCACGGAAGTCTACTCATTTGTACATAGATTAAAAATCAATAGAAAACGTCATTTAAACTTTAGTAACAAAACAAATGTTCTTTCTCTCTCCCACTCTGAAAAGTGTTGTTGAAAAAAGGGAGAAGTGACGAGAAAAATTCACAAAGATTTCATGATGATGTGGAGGATTTTTGGACGGAAATCACATGTGGCCAAGGTGGAAAATTCGCAAAAAAATTGGGTTTAAATATAGGAAACTAGCTGAAAATGAGTGTGACAGGAAGGAAAGAGTAGGGGAGATGAGCAGATCAAAACGTGAGCTTGAAGTCCGGAAATTTGAGATTATTGTTCAAATAACTAACATTTATGGGAGGTTTAAACCATAGCGAAGAAAAAATATAAAGGTGAATGGTAGACACTCGATTGCTCAGAAAATTATCAAGTCACTACGAAATCACTAGGAATCGAAAAATGATAGATCACTTTACGAAGTTTAAACTATTATCGGCCCGCCACGTCGGTCAAACGCGCTCCGCTGCACTCAATACTACGTGGATTTCATTTTGGTTTCCAAATTATTTTATTTCACGTTGAATTAACACGTGAAATGAAATAATTTGGAAACCAAAATAAAATCCACGTAGTATTGAGTTCAGCGGAGCGCGTTTGACCGACGTGGCGGGCCGACAATAGCAAAATATAAATATTTTCAAGGTTTTTAAATTTGCGTTATTCTTTGTGGCGACTTGCTGGGTTGAATATCCCCACCAGGCTTTCTCGGAAATTTCCGAAATGTCGGAATTCCGTCGGAATTCCGATGTCGGAAATTTCCGATTCCGGTTCCGAGGCAGTTTCACTTCCGAAAAAATTTCCGATTCCGTTCCGAGACAAAATGATTTCCGAAGATATTTCCGTTTCCGTCGGAAATAATATTTTTCCGACGTCGGAAAAAAAACATGTTTTTCTGTCGAAATTTGGTACGAAAAATGGTTTTTTTTTTGGAAAAATTTGACCATGTCCGTGACACAAATTTCCTATTTAAAACGGCTCCGCGACATCTCGAAACCGCGTTAGCAGGGGGGAGGGAGGTTGAAAGAAAGGCTATGTTTGTTTGTGTTAATTTTTTTTTCATAATTTAATGACTATTCAACAAATAATCAAAAAGTGCAAGATTTGAGCGTCATTTCTTTGGAGGCCACCAAAAAATGTTTACAGTATGCAAAGTGTATTTCTGCGGGTTAAATGGAAGTTTTTCAAAAGTTCGTTGAAAATTAAAGATTTTTTGTCAATTCAGAGCATATCCCGGCTAAATTTTTGTTCAAATACAGGCATTGTTTTGCGCATCCACGGCTTAAAAACAACTTTTTTTTCACGTGCATGAACAAAACAAAATTTTTTGTTTCACCCAAAAGAAACAAAACAAACGACCGAAGAAACATTTTTTTGGTCCCATCCCTGCTCCCGATGCAAGGTGCAGTTTGCGTACTGTAAACTACTTTTGGTGGCCGCCAAAGAAATGACGCTCAAATCTTGCACTTTTTGATTTTTTGTTGAATAGTCATTAAATTATAAAAAAAAAATTTTACTTCCTACATACCTCTTTTTCAACCCCCTCCCCACTGTTAACGCGGTTTCGAGATGTCCGGTTTCGAGATGTCTGGTTTCGAGATGTCGCGGAGCTTTTAAAACACGAGTCTACGTATCATTCCTCAATTTTTTTTTAAACTTTTTTGGATAATTTAAGATTTTATGGGTCTATTCAGGTTCATTTCCGATTTTTCCGATCGGAAATCGGAATTCCGTCGGAAATCGGAATTCCGACGGAACTCGGAACGAGAATTTGAAATTTCGGAATTCCGACGGAAATTCGGAAATGAAAATGAAAAACTCGGAATTCCGTCGGAACATCGGAAGAGAAAATTACAAAATCGGAAATTTCCGACGGAACTCGGAAGAGAAATTTTCATTTCCGAGAAAGCCTGATCCCCACACTGCGAAATCCATCGGTTTCAAATCCGGACTCGAAACAGTCCATTGAGGAAACCAGGTAAATCGGCTTCACACCACTGTTGAGAGGCTTTTGCACATGGAGCAGGTGCGCCGTCTTGCTGGAAGATTTAGTCACGATTTTCGAAGTGGGAATGGGACCTAGAAAGCACTTCGGACTCCAAAATGTTCTCAATTTAGTATTTCGTGTTGATTTTGACTACCTCATTCACGAAAACCAGTTGAGTCTTGCTATCTGCGCAGATTTCTTCGAACACCATCATGGATGAAGAATTATACGTTTTATTAAGACATTTGCCTTTTTTATAGGTAGACTGGAAATCTAAAGCAATGATCCTTTCGTTCTGAGTATTTTTATTGGCTTCCACGGTGAATATGTTCTCATCTGTGAAGAGTGCCCTCAGGTGCGTGCCAAGTCGCGCTGTCAACGATAGCAGACCGAGATGGTGAAGCGGCCATCATTACCCTCAAGTTTTATATTATTCGCTAAAACGTTGAAAAATAGTTGAAAACAATATAATTTGTTAAAAAATAATATGGTAGACGCGATTTGTGTTTCTGCAAGCACCAAAACTTACGCAAAGCCACGGCTCCATATTTATTCCCCACCCTGTAGAGCTGGACTGACCCAGTGAAAAGCTAGAGCAGCTTGAAACAGAATTCCGCTGTACATGGTGGGTTATTGACGTCAATTTCGCGCAGTTGCCCTTGCGGTATAGCTCACTTTTAGACATTTTTATTCCGAAACAGTTATATTCCAAAGTAGCACCACAAAGTAACACGCAGTTGCGTGACATGGCAACGCTTTTTCTTGTTTAAATCTAGTCGCTTACACGCATTCTGCGTCAAAAATTCATAATTTAGCACACTCTCGGTAAACCTGGGCAACAATTTCTTGAAATGATGATCAACAGTCGCCCATCTGTGGGCAAACTGTTGTTCACCCCTCCAACTGTTGCTCAACTGTTATAAATTCTTACTGTAACCGGCATGGAAAGTGATAGAATAATAGCTCAAAATTGTATGTTTGGAAGCAAGCAAAATATAGGTATTGCGTCTCGTAATAATAATAATAGGCTAAAACAAAAATGACAAATATTTTAAGCAATTTTCCAAGACACCCACGTGTATAGTAGTAGATCAAAATAATTGACAACAATAAAAGGAAGAAGGGAAGGAAAATACGTCATATTAAAGTTCCTGTGTGTCTGGCATAGTTTGTTTTTGTTTTTTATTACTACTTTGCATACCAAATAGGTTCATAAAACCTACAATTTCCAGTTTGAAATGACCAATTTTTGAAATTACCCTTGTCGGAGGAGTTTGGTTTGGACCACTTATATCATCACTTATATTGTTATATGTATTAGGTTGGCAAGAAAGTTTTTGTTATGTTTTGAAAAAGTTTTTATTCAAAGAAGGAGAAATCAAATGATTAATAGTATTTGACTTCCTTATCGACAAAAGTCTGCCATATGTTCTGCAAACTCATAGTACCTCTCCTCGAAAACTCTGGCTTTTTTGATGCAAATAATGACACAAGCCAATTTTCGACATCACTTATTGTTTTAAAATCAGTTCCCTCAAGAAATCGTTGCATGTCCGGGACCAAGTGATAATCAGTAGGGGCAAGGTCTGGGCTGTACGGTGGGTGAGCGAGAACTGTCCAGCTGAACGTTGCCAGCAGTGACTTTGTTGTTTTCGCTACATGTGGTCTTGGCGTTATCGTGGAGGTATTGCACTCTGTGGCATTTGAGCGGGGAGAGCTTAATCTGGGCTCTGTCTTTTTGCAGTTGGGCAGATTAGCACCCTGCCGTGATAGTTTTGCCTTCGTCCAGAAGTTTCCAGTGGTGCACGCCATGGACACAGCACCATCCAGACAACTCAGAGCGGGAAGCATCGTCAAGGGAAATGTCCTTGTTCTCGAATTTTCCAAACCAAATACGAATTGTATTTTCATGAGGGACTTTGGCCTTATAAACTAGCACCAGGCGGCGATGAACCTCCGGCACTTTCAAGTTGGATAGAAACAAAAAGAGAATGACATGTCATCCTATAGGGTGATTTTGGTCAGGACGGAAATGGTCCATGGGGTTTGAGAGAGAGAAGCAGTAGGGGAAAGTGGATGTTATTGCCAACAAGGTAGGTCTCTTATATACCCAGTAAAATAATCTTTTGGTTTTTGTCGGGCTCGGTCACAAGCTATGGACAAAAGAAAAACATAACAAAAACTTTCTTGCCAACCTAATACATTTAATATAATTACTTGGTATTTTTTGGCAATAATAGTAAAATTTTCTAGGACATTCAAATAAAAAAAAATTTATAGGGCTTGTTTGCCTTCACGTAGGGTCTAGCACGCAGTTCTCTTGCAGCTTCAATAAATATCGTGAAGTTCTTCGCTGCGAGACCTCCGGAACTTTCCATTTTTCTAAAGTACATTGAATAGGTCTCTAACTGAATTTCACTCGCCAACACAAATTACTGCACGCCTCCCCCGTCTTCCAATGCGCCAACAAGTTCTTCGGATAATGAAACTATTTTTTAACTCGAAAATTCACTTTTTTGAATAATTCGAATCATTATAGTATTATTCAGGATGACACTATCATGGTAATCCAAAAACGAGGCCTTTTTGTCAGAAAATGACCGAGCCTTAGGGTTTTAAAAATGCGCCAGGTAGAAACAATTTTGAAAGGCTGGGCCGTGTACTGTAGAAAAAATAGGCTTGACGAAAATAGATACACCATTTCAACTAATTTGGGACAGCTGATAAGACGAGGAAATGCTTTCAACAAGTGTCCCAGTGACCTTTTCGAAAGCTACTATGTAGTGTTAATCCAGCGGTTTTTTCGGGCTGGAATAATGTCAAAAAACTAAATTAGGGGTTAAAGAATAATGAGAATCACAGATTTAAAATTAATCTGACACATAAATACGTATATTCTGACCTAAGGGCATTTAATTGAAAAGCTAGATGGGCATCAAACAATTGAGACCTATTCCCACTTGAACGTTCTTTGCTAACTGTTTGTTTACCGATTAAAAACGTTGATTTATGAAAAAGAAATGACGTTTTGGGTCACTCCTCCTCCTCTATTTAACTATGCTAGTCAAATCGTAGCCAATATTTGATAGTTTTAGGAACGATTGTGGTCTTCTATTATACTGTGCAGTTGGGATTACCAAATAAACTCATATGGTGTCGGATTCTAAACGTACCTTATAGACTATGGGCCATAGTCACTCCACTGTTCTAATTTCTCAAATACAGAAGTCAAAAATGTTTTTAAAAAATCCTGGCTCAGTCAAATGTAATCAAAAAAAAGAAGATATTAAATAAAATAAATGGCATGGCATTAATAATATAAATAAATAAAACGCTTTCAAGCGGAATAAAATATTTTAGGATGATCACTTTTAGATTTTCAAAGAGCTGAAAACAGAAAGGTCAAGTGTATTATTGAAACTTGAAGATATTAAAAAAAAAACACTTTTTATTATAGTCTTTCGACGAATTCGATACAGTTTGCATTAAAATGCAGTGATAAATCAAGGCAGAAGACTAATTTTTCTTAAGGCACCTACAGTAACTTGAAATTTACGCCGCAATAAAAAACACGATTTATAGGTTATAAACAACTACTGTATAGCTTTTCTTCAACGTCTGACGTATCTAAATTTATGGTAAAACTGAAACGACAAAACACAATGATGCGATGCAATGAGGCCCGACCGAAATTAGATATGCGAGACACTGAAACCTAAATAATAAATAATAAATAATGGATTACTGCAAATTTTTCAACACAATTGTTGGCTCTTTGTGTTTTGGAACTAATTGTAAGGAAAAGATAATAATTATCGAACAAAGAATTTAAATTTACATCTGTGCGGTTTTCGGTCTGTGAATGACGGTGTCTGCCATCATTTTGACTCGAAGCGAAAATGTGTGAAGCATTGAAAGAGTAGGAGGAGATATGTAGTACATTACGGAGAAACCACCTCAAAGCGAAGCGGAAAAAAAAAACAATTAAGAATCTTCTTGTTCTATAATGAATTGGATAAACCAGATTAAAATCCAGATAAACAACAATCGATGTGAGGTCCAATGGATATTTGAGAGAATACGGATTTTACGTTAAAGGGGTGTTATTACGGAGTATCCCCCCCCCCTCCTAATATGTCATGCCAAAATCCTTATAATCCAAAAAGTATTCCCTTTCCACGGGAAAATAATTGGAACATCTTTAAAAATAGAAAACTCTCGGTGGAAGGCTCTAAAATGACAATTTGTTCCATTACTCGATCAGTCACTTCTTCAGACTACCGAGGCGTTCTATAAGGACAAGCTTGAAAGGCGCCCTAGACAAAAAAGAGAACAACAATTGGATTCAGATCCGGACTTAATGCAGGTCATTTTAGTCCGTTTAAAAACTGTTTGAATGGTAGACGAATAATTTTTCTTTAACTGTTCCTGAAGTGGCCCTTTAATCTCAAATGAGTCTCAAAACAACGCACAGTTTCTCTTTTTTCCTAGGTTCCCGTTGGCTTTCTGTGTTTATTTCAAGAAACTAAACCATTCTTGACAACCCGATGAACCTAGTAATTCAAATTAAAATGCCATATTTCCTTTTTCTCCGTTAGTTCGAAATGCAATCCTTGGAATATCGGAGGCTTATTATTGATCTCGTGTATATCTATGTACAAGTCTATATTGTGTTTTCAATCGACTTGCGACACGAGAGCGGAAGACTCCGCCCACTTTTTTGTGCGCGACCACGCGAACACAGTGATATTTGAAGAGACACAGACAGAACGGTGAATGCAGACTTGCGTTTTCATGTCGCAAGTCGATTGAAAACACAATAGTTACCAAAGAAGTCGCTGCTATGAACAACTTATCATGTGAACTGGTAAACTTCACCAATCTACGGAGACATAAGTCCCGGTCTTTTAAGAACAATCTTGCCTCTTTATCCCTTGAAAAATATCTTGTATTGAATTCTTCTAATTTTTAAATTTTTTATCTGATTGATTGTATTGTGAAAACAAAAAAATTGCAACGCGGTGTTTGAGTACTTTTAAAATTCAAACGAAAATGGGAACAAATCTCTTCATTTCACATGCTATTTTTTTCATTGTCGTTTGAATTTCAAAAGTACGCAAACACCGCGTTGCAACTTTTTTGTTTTCACAATATAAGTGGCATTTGTCCTTCATCAATAAACATTAATTCAATTTTCCTTTGTGCAATAAACATGAACACACGATCACAAAATCCTAGAGATCAGCATCCCAATGTTTTCTTTGATAAAAAAGGATAACAAAAAGTTCATAAACCTCAAAAAAGAAGCTTGTGACTTGTTAGAAAATTATCTTTGATCTGCGATTTGTGTAAAAGTGTAAACACTAATCGCCTTTAATTTAGGATCCGAGGCCTGACAATCAGCTTCAAAATTCAAAAACCATAAAAACAAAACATTCTCTGTAACCAAAAAATTACCGTTTTACTCTAATAGCCCGGCATGCCGTTTAATTTTAATTGAATGTCTCTTATCAGCAAACTGGGCGAAGCATTTTCTAACCAAAGCGGCATGAGACGCCCGAAGTTTAATGCGTCAGTTAAAAAAAAAATAGCACAGCATTAGAGTTCACACGGTAGTTTTAAGATGACGTCAATCAATTTTAAAAACTACACCTACGCGCATACATATACTATACATCTTCGTTCGAAAAACTTGTTTTTTTTTATTCTCGCAAACTTTAAGTGTTTTTCACGACTTCCTCAGAAAAAAAATAATGAAATTGTCATAAAGTCGTTCAAGCTCAAAGGTCAAGAAAACGTCAACATGTTCTATAGAGAATAAGAAATTTAAAGAAAAAAAATAACAGAAAGGGAGTTCCAAAAGTTTAGTATTACGTTGCGCAGGCGAAAAAGTCGTCGAACCGGCGAGGTGATTTTGCAGAGAGCGGAACAGATAGTAGTCAGTGGGAGCCAAGTCTGGCGAATACGGTAGGTAAGGCAAGACTTGGATTCCGAGTGCCTGAAGCTTCTGGTGGGTCTTCAAAGCGGTGTGCGGTCTCCGATTTTCATGGAGCAGCAACAATTTGGAGCTTCTAGGGCGACATAATCGATTTTGATAGTGGCGCCGTCTCGAAGAAGCTTTCATAAAATGACAGCGAATTTTACGAACCAAAACTTTAATGAATTGCGGAAGACAAAGTTCTTGCCTAACACTGGACACAGGTTGCGGCCCTGGGGAAACTCGTACAGACAAACCGCATGCATGGTGAATTCTCGGTCATTTTGAACACTACCTGAAAGTTTATTTTTTCATTTGCCCAACAGTGTCAATACCGGAGCATTTTTATCTAAATTTTGCAGGGCGCGAAGAATTTGCAGAATATATGCAGGGAATACGCACAATGTTTGTAATTGCGCAAAGGTTGTATTTACGCAAATGCCCAGTTAACATTCAAAAAAAAGTAACATTTCATATAAATATTTAACAAAGTTTAACCTGGCAATAAATATTTTCCGTACTTTTAAATTCACTTTGAAGCTTTCTTATACTTTGGAATTTTTTCATTCTCCTTTCGGTCCTCGTCATCCGGTGGATCCATAAACTCCCAAATCACATCCACTTTTTGCTTCAGATTCCACGCATTCTCCCATTCCGCTAATTTTCCGATTCGTTTATGTTGACGGTTTCGCCAACCGTTTCGCCGCCAGATCTTTAATTTTTCGAATCAATGAATTGTTTATTTTCGTTTTAAATACCTCCAATCTCGCCTCAAAACTCTTGATCAATTTCTCGGAATCGGCGCGAATTGTAATCTCCAATTGATTCCGTTTAACGGCTTCTTCTAATATTCGGACAAGAACTGAAGGTGTTCCAACGCAACTGTTTGCAGAATTGAGATCGTCGGATTTCCACGTGTAGCCAGCGTTAAATTCGGTCCCAGACTTGAAGAGGCGGATTATTGGAATGCTGGAATATAGTAATTTGAACAAAACAATGAACGACTATTTAATGTTTTCCAAATGTTTGGATTGTGAACATGAAAAAAATATGTTTCCAATTTACGAACAATTAGAAATAAATTGTTATATTGATTCAACATTTTAAATACCGTAAAACCTGTAATTGAATTACACCTCTAATAGAAGTACACCCCCAAGAGGCCTTTGAAAAATAGAAGTACACCCTCTAATAGAAGTACATCATCAGGTGAATTACCCTGACAAAAATTTTATTCCATTTTTGAAGCTCTTTTTCCGTTTTTCATTGGTTTAAAGAATTTTTGGTAATTTTTCAGAAGCGCCCCCCACACCACTAGTACACCCACACCACCAGTTTTTTCTGTTCCTTTGTTGAAATGAATTCTGTATTTCTTAATCGGGGGTCAAGCGTGGGTCTAAAAATATGTCCGGGGGTGGGATAAAAATAGAATTACACCCTCTAATTGAAGTACGCCTTTATTAGAAGTACACCCATTCAGGGGGTTTGAAAAGGAGAAGTACATGTACTTCAATTACAGGTTTTACGGTAAATATTGTAGGCCTGCCAAAATGGTCAAACGCGCTCCACTGAACTCAACGCTATGCAATTTTCATTTTGGTCTCCAAATTATTTGATTTCACGTATTTATAAATTCAACGTAAAATGAAATCATTTCGAAACCAAATTGAAAATCGCATAGCGTTTAGTTCAGAGGAGCGCGTTTGACCATTTTGGCGGGCCGACAATAGTTAAACATATTTTGGAGCATGTCCGGGAGAAACGTGGGACCCAAAAAAAATGCTTTTAGGTGTTTTTTTTTTGAGGAAACAAAAATTTTTGATTTTTTTTGTGCAGCCGCGACGCAAAAATGCTGGTTTTCGAATTGACAAAAACTCTAATTTTTAACGAAAACTTGGAAAATTTCCATTTAACTGGCAGAAATACGCCTTTTTTGCCAATTTTTTGAACACAAATAAATTTTTTGTTGAAAATTTTTTGTGCGACCCCTGTTTCAGACCAATCGATTAACTCTCCGAAGTTTCGTCGCATCAATTTTCAAAATTTCACATGCTTCAATCGTCATACTCACCCGTCTCTCCTGCATTCCTTGCTCTGAACAAGATCGTCAATCTCCAATCTGTATTCTGTCAAATCTTTTCCAACAAGCGGATACGATAATCCCTGTGCACACTTCCTTTCCAATTCTTTTGCCAACTCTGCATTCGCATCTTCTTTTTCAAACTGGAAATGCACGTGGCTCAATTGCTCGCACAAATCGCAAATTCGATCAAAGAAAATCCTGCCTGAGAACGCGGATTTTTCAATTCTCTCGACACCCTCGTCTGCTTTTACAACCTTTGTGCACTCCCACCGTCGGCTCCAGGCACGCATGAAATGAGCAGAAGATGTGACAATAATGACATTCTGAATGGAGGCGTCAACAGCCTGAGAACAGTGAAATTCAGAGTATTAAAAGAACAATTTCAAAATGTTCACCTCGCGGAGTGCCTCTTCGATGGCGGCGAGTTCTGCTCGAAATAAAGTGACCGGAAAAGGTGCAAAGCGAAAAGAACGGCCGCCACGAAACTGTCCGTCCGGCCAATGGGTACAGTAACCAGCTGAGAAGAAATCTGAAAATCTGATGAGAGACTTGTTTCTAGAGCTTTTCATTTTATCCAAACACTCACTATCTTTCTCTGTACATCGCGCCGCTACGTGAACTTTTGGCCAATTCCTTTCGAAACGGACTATTTCTCCTTTCTCATTCAGTGCATGATTCAGTGGTAAATGATTGGCTAAACGAATATTAATTTTTTTCTATTTTTTTTTATCATCCTGATTTTTTTTCTTACAACTTCTAGCAAAATCTTCGGCAAGGTTCTCCGATCGACAAAAATTTTCCTTTGAATTATTAGCATTTCGTTCATTCTCCTTTTGCCGATTCGCCTTTTCCTCCTCTTCTTTTTTTGCCATCTTTTGGCGAATTTCCTCCGCAAGTTTAGCAATCAAATAGTTGTTTGGATTTTGCGGAGTGAAAGTTGGTTTGTAGACGATCTGGTGAAAAAAAAATTTTTTTTTCTAAAAAATTCTTCGTTTTTCCTGTTTATTCTTTGTGCAAATCAAGGGTGCGCACGGTGTCCAGGATTTGAAATGTGGGCGGAGCCTAATTTGCTGGCGCGTCAGCAAACTCTCATGGCGCACTTTCGGTGCTTGCGCAGTTTGCGACTCTCGAATTTTTTTAATTGATTTTTTCATTTTTCTTTCAGTAAAACCTGTTTTTCTTTGTAAAATGTATCTATTGTATCTTTTAATACCATAAAATTTCCCAAACTTCGATTTTCGTAATGATTTTCTGCAAAAACACCAAAAAACTCAAAACGAATATTTCGAAATGGTGGCTGAACCAAATTCGACGCTCTTAGGCTTAAAAAATTTTTAAAGACCTCAGCTATAATTCCGTTGGAGCACATGTGGGAAAAAATAAGAAATTATGCTTTTTTCCCGAAAAACATAAAAAATGCGTCAAAATTTGAATTTCGCGCGAAAAAATCCAGTGGGGCGCGTTTGCTCGGCTCCGCCCACTTTTCAAATCCTGGAAACCGTGGTGCGGGCAAAAAAAAATTTTTTTTTTGTTTTTTTCGGGTTTTTTTTTTGGATGAGACAAAAAATTTTTTGATTTTTTTTTGGTTGGTAAGAGTGAGACGAAAAATTATATGTTTTTTCTTGATGATGCGCCGTAGGCGAAACAATTTTTTGTAGAGCCACGGAGGCGAAAAAAAAGTTCCGGTTTTTGCACAAAAACTTAGTCGGTATATGCTCCGAATTGACAAAAAACCTCTAATTTTCAACAAAAACTTGGAAATTTCCTTTTAACTGGCAGAAATACAAATTATTTTTGGATTTTTTTTGTGAAATTTTTTTTGTCCGAAAATAACCTTTCGAGGACAAATTCATAGTTTTGTGAAAAATTTCTGCATAATGCATAATTTTCGTCCAAATTTTCCACATTAACTATAATGGACCTATTCACAAAACCGGAAAAAAAAGAAAAAAAGGAAAAAAATTGCGGGAAAAATCGGAGAATGCTCCGATTGACCTGAAATTTTGGAACAAAATATCGATTTTAAAAATAATCGATTTTTAAAAATTCAATAAGTTTTAAATCGATATTTTGGTCCAAAATTTTTTGAGCGTGTGCAGGAGAATTTTTTCCAATATTTCCCAAAATTTCAGGTCAATCGGAGCATTCTTCGATTTTTCCCGCAATTTTTTTGCGTTTTTTTCTTTTTTTTTTTCCGGTTTTGTGAATAGGTCCATAATACTGCTTTAATGTGGCGAATTGGAAAAAATACCGATTTTAGACGAAAATTATGCATTATGCGGAAATTTTTCACAAAACTTTATGAATTTGGACTCGAATGATTATTTTTGCAAGGAAAAACAAAGAATTTATTCAAAAATTAAAATATTTGGATGCCAAATTGAAAATCAAGAAGTTCAGTGGAGCGCGTTTGACCGCCGTGGCGGGTGGATAATATTTCATTTTCGTCGTAAAATGTATGTTTTTAACACTTTTTTTTTTCAAAAAATTCGTTTATAATGATACAATTTATCAAACTTAATCACAATCTTTTTTCGAATAACCCTCTGCTCCGTCGTTGGAAATGCGATTTTCGCTTCTTTTTTTTTCGTAAAAACAACACAGAAAATATCGGTCATTTTATTTTTATCATAATTTCCATGTATGTAGGTTGAAAGAAAATGAAGCAAGATTTTTCTCCAGATTCTTCAAAACCCCCTCCCCCCCCTCAATTTTCTTCAATTTTCTCTCTTTATTTGTTTTTTCATCACATGTTTCAATAAAAAATCACCTTCAAATGGAGTCCTTGAACTGCCGAAAATAGATCTTGAAGAATCTCGGCATTCTTCATTTTCTCATCTCGCCGTCTTAAGTAAAAATCGCGTTTCGCATAGTCTCTCAGATTTTTCAACAAGTCTTCAGTCGATTGCAAATCCGAATAGATTAAGAGTGAAGGTGGTGGTTCCTCTTCTCGTGCCATGTGAATCACTTCTAGTATTGCAGTCAACGTGGCGGCAACATTCGTAGAGCCAGGAAGAGTTCGGATCGCATTCCGCGGGTCATTTGGGCCCCAGAAAACGCCGTATTTTGCTATTCGATTGCCATTTTGATCGAAAAATGAATAACCGGTTGTGTAGACTTTTGTGAAATGACTGAAAACAAGTATTGTTGAAGGAAAAAAAAGAAACAAAATATATAATAAAAATTTACTCGAGATTTTGCTCAACATGTCCTACGGCAGTTGCGAACCATCTGATTTCATGTCGAAGATCCATTGACGTAGAAGGAACTTGTCGCAGCAGTATTCGTCGGAACCACATCATCTATTTAATAGCTTTTTTTTTACCTTTTTTATTATTATTATTATTATTATTATTACGAAGGTTTTTCAACAGCAATAAAGATTTTCAGGGAATTTCACCCATATCTTCTAAACAAAAAATATGTAAATTTTTTTATACTTCTTTATAGTTTTTTTAAAATCGTAATGCTTTTCTCATATTTTTCAAAAAATTCGTTTTCCGTCAAATTTTCATTTGTGAACCGTCGAATTCCCTTTTCATTTTCGTCGATACGTGTGAGTTTTACCTATAAAAAATGGACAATAAACTTCTTTTTTTTTTAATTGCACATTAAATTCACACCTTTAGCTGGTTTTCCTGACTTTTCAATTCTTTTCCGTTTACCACTCGGCGAATTAACGAGAATCTGGCGGCTTCTGGGAGAACTTTTTTTAATATTTCCAAATTTCCTACGCACCTTTATGAGCAGCATATTGATCATTTGCCACTTTTACTACAACTGTATTTGGATTTCGCATACGAACTTTCAATTCTTGAAATGAAATCGATTGAATTATCCCGTAAAGTACCGATTTCACCTCCACAGAGTATAAAGTTTCAGCGTCGGAAAGCAAAATATTGACATCTCTGAAAAACGAGAACTCGAAAGAAAAAAGCTTGAAGTGGTTAGAAAGTACGCTCTATTGCACTGAAGTGGCTCAACGTTTTTAATACCTACCTTTCTGGTTTTTCAGCCCATCGAATGTTTACTACAGGTTGCTCGACGTCTTCTGAATTTGACAAACGTTTTCCATACTTGCTCGTTCGATTCCAACTTGCCGTCGGCAATTTTCCGCGCACCTCGACCAATGGAGCTCTGAAAAATTTGTAAAAAAAAAAGCAATGAAAAAAAAAAGAAAACCTTGCCCATTCTCGATTTTTCATCACATTTTGCTCCCCTTTCGTCAATTTTTTCTCCGACTTTTGTTTCAGCTCGAAGATTGCTTGCAGTCTGGACATTTATGTACAACATTGTACTGCTTGTTCAAGAAAAAAACTCACTCTTCTTCAGAAAATTGTGCTGAAATAGTGGAAAAACATCGGGAAACTACAGAGCGGGAGTTCATGGGAGCGATGTGAGCACAGCTTTTGAAATATCGCGGAAGAGCGAGGTTGCAGTAGTCTTGGCTAGAACTGAAATTGATTCTTTTTTTTTTCATATTTATTTACAAACATTAAGAACTCATCAACGACGTCGTCTCAATAGTGCTCCACTCAGAAAAATTTTGGTGTGGATATGACGGATAGATTATGGAGTTATTCACAGAACCAGCAAAAAATGCAGCGAAAATTCTGAGAATGCTCTGATCGATCTGAAACTTTGGGAAATCATTAAAAAAATACTATCGTTCATTCACTGAAAATTTCAGACCAAAATATCGACTTTTGAACATTTTCAGAAATAAAAATCGATAATTTTTAAAATCAATATTTCCGTCTGAAATTTTCTGGGAATGTCCGAGTGTTTTTTAAATGATCTCTCAAATCTCAGTTTCAGACCGATCGGAGCATTCTCCGAATTTTCGCTGAATTCTTTGTTGGTTTCTTTCTATGTTTTGCTTTTTTTGCTGGTTCTGTGAGTAACCCCATT
This sequence comes from Caenorhabditis japonica, assembly GCA_963572235.1. Lineage (NCBI taxonomy): Eukaryota > Metazoa > Nematoda > Chromadorea > Rhabditida > Rhabditidae > Caenorhabditis > Caenorhabditis japonica. Next base: position 13,950,617 of record OY754343.1, on the reverse strand, counting down.
AAAGGGGGTGCCACGGCCTCCCACACGGTGATTCTTTTACTACCGGCCACGCATTTCTAGTCCCCCGGTCGCAAGTATTTCCCCTCTTTCTCTCGCACTCTCTCATCACATGAAGTGGGCGGAGTTCCCTCCCCTTTTTGCAAAATGAGGCAAAAAAATTTGCTGAAATCAGTTCGGCCACCACGGAAAAACAGTTTCATTTGAAATTGTACGTATAAAAACGAACGAATTCCGGTTTAAAATATGCGCCCTAATGAGATCTAGTAACGTGACAGACAACTTTTTGATCAGACGTCATTTACAAAATCGCGACAGGAAAAACCAAATCGGGGGACTAGAAATGCGTGGCCGGCAGTAAAAGAATCACGTAGAATTTGAAATTGTACGTGAAAAATCAGACCAATTCCGGTTTTAAATATGCGCCATAATGAGAGGAAGTAATGTGACAAAAAACTTCTCGATCCGAAGTCATTTAGAAAATCGCGACAGAAAAAACAAATCGGTGGACGAGAATAGTGTGCTCGGTAGTAAAAGAATCACCGTGTCCCAGCACGCCAGGCAGTGCAATCGCGCTCCACTGAGCTCGCTCCGCTCCTTTTGGCGCGAACTTTAGTTTTTTCAAATTTGTTTTTTATTTAGTACTGAAAATGTACTTATCGTCAAATATTTTGTCTTTTCCATAATTTTTTATCGATAAAATTCTCGGCGAAATAAAAAGGAGTGTGAAACCTTTCGAATAAGCGTTAAAATTAAGAATTTGAACTCCTGTAGGAGAAGGAGATACAGTTTGAAGTTATTAATTAAATTAAAAAGACTGTCTTCTTATGAATTTGCCTATATTTTGTCCGTTTTTCGTCTTTGTATTTTCCGCCCGGAGCGGCGCGACGGTCAAACGCGTTTAATTGAATTTAATTGAACTCCGTACTTCGTTATTTTCATTTCGTTTGCCAAATTTTTTCTTTCTTTTTTTTGTATGAAACTCTACTTTTTTTCTATGTAAAAATGATTTGTCCAGACCAAATTCATTAATTTTTGTCATAATCAGTCACATAGTGCATAATTTTCGCCAAAAAAATATGTTTCCATTTTTCGAAATTAAAAAAAAAGTTCAACTTCATTTTTCTGGGTTTTTTTCTGGTTCAAATCAAATCACGGTGATTTGTTTTGAAGTTTTGTTATTTTTCGCTCGAAAATTGCTGATTTCAATGAACATTTTAATTGTTTCTCGCCGAAATGGCTAATTTCCAATTAAATCGGTGATTTTGTGAGTTTTTCGACGCTTTTCCTCACTTTTTGCTCTTTCAAACGTTTCTCTACATTATCTCCGCATATAATTCTGGTTAAAAACTTATTATTTCACGAGAAAATCGCACACAAGAACATCAGAGCGCTCAAAGACGCGCCGTCGAGTTGTGCGCCAACACCAGAAATGCGTCAGTGATTGGTTGGCGCGTTGGGAGTCTGGGAGGCCGTGGGTGCCAACTTTCTGGGGTAATTGGCTTAAAATATACTCTTGAATGGGGGATTTACGAATATCACATCGAAATCGAACGAAAAAATTTTTCTGATTTTTGGCGAATTTAACAAAAAAAAATAGAAGACTACGAGGAGTACACGAGTTGGCGGGAAATTCAAACGCCATTTTCTTTTTCATCATTTTTCTCCCGTCTTTCTTGCTTTTTTTGCATTAATCTTGGGGAAATAATGTACAAACATCATTAGTGTTTGAATATAGCAAATTAACGCGTGTAGATCACAAAAGTAACGATTAAAAAAATTCGGAACAAAAATTCTCATACGTTCCTTTTTTGTCCCTTTTCCAGCTCAATTCCGCATTAAGTTCACTCTTTTATCTGTAACGTTTATATTTGAACAATAAATGTTCACAAGAAATTATTTAAAACGATGAATCGAACGACAGGCGAATATCAATTTTTCAATTTTCATGACTAAACTGTATTTTCGCGATTATCTAAAATTATAATAAGCGATTAGAGCATGTTTTATCCAAAATCGATAATAAAAACGAGGAAAATTGCACGAAAAGTAAATATTTCTGGTGAAAATGGATTTTTCTAGAAGCCGCGGGTTTCCTAGTCTACGGCCACGATTTTCGTGTACTCCTCGTGGTCTTCTATTTTTTTTTGTAAAAATCATAAAAAATCAGAGAATTTTTTTCGTGCGATTTCACTGTGATATTCGTAAATCCCCCACTCAAGAGTATATTTTAAGCCACTTTCCCCAGAAAGTTGGCACCCCTTTAAATAGATTTTCTGGATGAATTTATTACGGATCGGCGAAGATAGAAGGTTTTTATCGATTTTTGTATTAATTCCTTTTTTTCTCGAAATTTTTGTCCAACTTCTATTTGAATGTTTGGATATTTATCAATCTAAAATCAAAACCTGGGAAAATTTTGCAAATCAGCGGCATGTTTTTTCCTACTTACCGTAAAACCTACAATAGAAGAACCCCTATAATTAAAGGACCCCTATTATAGAAGGACAGTCTTAGGCTTCCAATGAAAAATAGAAGGACACCCTATAATACAAGAACCCCTATATTAGAAGGACACTTTACTAAGAACACCCACGATTTTTTTAAACGTTTGTTTCCGAACTTTTCTTTTTTTTCTTTGTTTTCTTGTTAAAAAATATAATTTCAACATGACGAAAGCGAGGATATGTCACAAAACCAGTTCATGAGTTCTGATTATCGACGTCTGCCGGATGGTGGCCGTCGTTTGAAAGCCGCAAAATTTGATAAGAACTTATTGGAGTGAATTCAAAATCATATTATCCATCTATGAGAGTTCCACCGCTCGCGCACGGACCGTGCACTGCGGACTTTCCCGCACATCGTCTTGCGTCTCTCAAGTTCTCACGTAGAAAATACGTATTCCGCCGATGGCCTAGCGCTGCATGGCCTAGGTTCCGATAGGGTCCCAGTGGGACTTTCAGAGTTGAGGACAGCAGAAAAAGTATTGAAAAATTGTTTTAAAGTGTATTGTTTGGAACACATATTTCGGGGCTACGGTATAGAACTCACACGGAATAGAACTGATGCGGAATAGAACTGCGCGGAATAGAACCGGCTGAAATCGAGCTGTACTAAAAAACAACTGCACTAAATAGAACTCAGGGCCTCACTATGTACAACGAAATAATTCTTCGAGTTGTTCGAGCAGTACTGGGTCGGTACAGCTCAATTTCAGACGGTTCTATCCCTCGAAGTTCTATTCCGTAGCATTTCTATTCCGTTTGAGTTCTATACCGTAGTACCCCACCCTCCCCCGTTTTTCAGTCGCTGAACGGCTGGTTTGATGAAAGCTTTTTCATAAAAATGATTCCTTTAAAAATTGTTTCTTTCTTTATCATGCTCCGAAAATTAGAAGGACACCCTATAATTGAAGGACACCCTATATTAGAAGGACATCATTTGAGGGGGGGGGGTTGAGAATAGAAGGACATGTCCTTCTATTACAGGTTTTACGGTAATTACATACTTTATTAAACAGTTCCTGTATAAAACTCACGTCGCAGACTTGCGAATTTTTAGCGCTAAATTTTACGGAAAATTTTGACAGCTTCATTAAAAGATTCGGCAACTATTTCATCCTTGGCGGAATTTTGTCAATAGTGCGAGCCCACTGGGGTATGAGGAGGGAGTGAGCAAACGCGCCCGGACGCACACACGCAACGCATCCAAAAGATGCCCAAAAAATAAAAAAAATCGCGCAAATAATTTCACATTATCGGAGAGAAAAACCAAAGCAAAATCGTGAAAATTACTAAACTGTACTCAAAATTATTTCGCGCGCGTTAGTTTTTCTCTCCGATAATGCGAAATTTTTCGCGCGCTTTTTTATTTTTTGGGCTTCATTTACAAGCGTTGCGTGTGTGCGTCCGGGCGCGTTTACTCAATCCCTCCTCATACCCCAGTGCGAGCCCGACGACGAAAAACTGCACCAAAGTTTCGAAACGCCCCAGAGCCCGATATTCAGCTAAATAGAACTTTCGACAAAATACCACTCGGCGGCTGTTATCACCGACTGAATTAAGAAAAGAAAAAGAAAACAGACCAAGAACACTGGGGTCTGAGGAGGGAGTGAGTAAACGCGCCCGGACGCACACACGCAACGCATCCAAATGAGGCCCAAAAAATAAAAAAAGGCGCGCATTTTTTATTTTTTGGGCCTCAATTGGATGCGTTGCGTGTGTGCGTCCGGGCGCGTTTACTCACTCCCTCCTGATACCCCAGTGCAAGAACACCGGAATTTAAATTTAAACTTGAACAAACTTTTAAATAACGTATAGACTATATATACGGTATAGAAAATGAAATGGAAAAGGCAAGGAAGAAGTAGGTGGCAAGAAAAAACAACCAACTTTAAAACACTGAGTATCACTTAAAAAAAAACATTTGTTTTCCTTACTCAACGTTCTCATGATCAAGGAGAATGTTTTAAACATAATATTCAAATCGAAGCCCGCGCGATGTGACTCCCGAACATTTCGAGCGCTCAGAGTTTAGCTGGCAAGATCTAAAGCCGTTGAACATCTGTAATAAAAAATTGACAATAAAAAAAAAACAAATTCGTACAGGGTGCGTCAAAATTACGTGCACTACTTCCAACGCGCTTCATGACAAAAGTGGAAGTCCAAAACACATGAAAATCAACAGAAAGTTTATTCAATAGTTTAGAAATATAATGCCAAAAGATTATTAAATTCGGCCTTTTTTGGCGGCAATGACAGAACGAAGAAGTCGTGGGTAAGATTCCACCGTGGCACGGAGGTACTCAATTTGTCCCATTCTTCGACAAAAGTCTTCTCTGAAAGCTTCCAGACTAGAATGGGGTCTTGCACATACTATATTTTGAAGTACTCTCCAGATGGAGAAGTCGAACGGATTTAGATCCGGACACGATACAGGCCATCTATCATTCTTTATGAATGCCGGCAAGTGGGCTTTGCACCAGTCCTGGGTGTACTTTTCCGTGTGAGGAGACGCTCCGTCTTCCTGGTATAGAAAAATGATGCAATAATGAAAATAAAAATTGAATATTGTGCGCACGAAAAGTGCATCAGCACGCGTTGCCATAGCGTGAAAGTTTAGTGCACGTAATTTTGACGCACCCTGTATATATTTTTGTTATTGTCGGCCCGCCAAAATGGTCAAACGGCTCCGCGACATCTCGAAACCGGACATCTCGAAACCGCGACATCTCGAAACCGCGACATCTCGAAACCGGACATTTCGAAACCGGACATCTCGAAACCGGACATCTCGAAACCGGACATCTCGAAACCGCGACATCTCGAAACCGCGTCAACAAGGGGAGGGTGGTTGAAAAGAGAGGTAGGAAGTAAAATTTTTTTTTTCATAATTCAATGACTATTCAACAAAAAATCGAAAAGTGCAAGATTTGAGCACATTTCTTTGGCGGCCGCCGAAAACAGTTTACAGTACGCAAACTGCACCTTGCACCGGGAGCAGCGGTGGGACCAAAAAAAAAAATGTTTTTTCGGTCATTTCTTTTGCTTTAATTGGGTGAAACAAAAACTTTTGTTTTGTTCATGCATGTAAAAAAAAAAAGTTTTTCATTTAAGCCGCGGAGACGCAAAACAATGCCTGTATGAACGAAAACTTAGCCGGGATATGCTCTGAATTGACAAAAAATCTCTAATTTTCAACGAAAAATTTGGAAATTTCCATTCAACTCGCAGAAATACAATTTTTTAATATTATTTTCTTGAACAACATTTTTTTTTCTGATTTTTTTTGAGGAAAAAAAAATTGTTTTGATACTTTTTTTGGGGACAAACATTTTTTTCAATTTTTTAAGGACAAACAAAAACTTTTTTTTGTGAAATTGTTTTTCTCCCACTCCTGATCGAGAGATTAGTTTTAAAAAGCAGAGAAAATTGACAATAGAGCGCGCTTGCACCGATGCGTGCGTCTCGTGTTTCGGCACCCTCTCTCGAAACACGTTTACAGGGAAAAAAAATAGTAGTTCTGCGAGTTGAATGGAAATTTCCAAGGTTTTCGTTGAAAATTAGAGATTTTTTGTCAATTCAGAGCATATCCCGGCTGAGTTTTTGTTCATACAGGCATTGTTTTGCGCCTCCGCGGCTTAAATAAAAAAAACGTTTTTCTTACATGCATAAACAAAACAAATGTTTTTGTTTCACCCAAAAAATGCCAAAGAAATGACCGAAAAAAATTTTTTTTTGGTCCCACCCCTGCCTCTGATGCAAGTTGCAGTTTGCGTACTGTAAACTTTTTTCAGCGGCCGCCAAAGAAATGATGCTCAAATCTTGCACTTTTCGATTTTTTGTTGAATAGTCATTGAATTATGAAAAAAAAATTGTTTACTTCCTACCTCTTTTTTCAACCACCCTCCCCCTGTTGACGCGGTTTCGAGATGTCGCGGTTTCGAGATGTCCCGTTTCGAGATGTCCGGTTTCGAGATGTCCGGTTTCGAAATGTCCGGTTTCGAGATGTCGCGGTTTCGAGATGTCGCGGTTTCGAGATGTCGCGGAGCCGGTCAAACGCGCTCCGATGAATTCAACGCTATGCTATTTTCATTTTGGCCTCCAAATTGTTTCATTTCACGTATAAATTCAACGTGAAATAAAATAATTTGGAGACCAAAATGAAAATCGCATAGCGTTGAGTTCGGCGTAGCGCGTTTGACCATTTTGCTGGGCCAACAATAGCAAGATAAATAATCAATTCTTACATTTCCCTCGTGTCGGTCCACCCGAATTGTAATATCAGAAGGACTTGTAGAAGAGATTTGTTTTCCGAACGAAACTTGACTTCCTTTTTTTGTTTTAGTATTATTTTCAAGTTTGCTTGGAATTTTCGCGTTTACGACAGGCTTCTGCGAAGATATAGTGCGAGATGTGACGGGAATAAACTGAAATGAAACAAAAATAAAATTCAAGTTTTATTTAAATATTTACTCATCATAACTTACGTCTTCACATAAAGTCAACCGGTCTAACTGTTCGTATATTCCGCCATCAATATCACTCGTGTTGCTAGGGAAATCATTTGATTTTTTGATATTTATTTTATTCGGCAGCACATCTTTCGCCAGTTTTTTCGCCGACTCGAGCTCGTCGTTAACTATTTTTGGTACTATCAGCTCCACAGTAAGTTTATCAAAATTTTCGACCAGCTCTCGACACTCGGCAACCAAATCACTATCTTGTTTCTTACTCTTCCAACCGCTAGATTTAAACGAGACTACATAATTCTTCAGTGCGGCCGAACGAGTGATCACGTGCAAATGGACAGGTTTTTCAGCAGAAATTTCACGTTCCAGTGCTTTTTTCAGCGCTGAAACCTCACCACGAAGGCTGGTTTGCACGTCTTCTACTCTGCCCGACACGTTTCTCGGATCATTCTCGCCGTAGAAAGCGGCGAATGACGCCTGAGAATTTTTCTGTCCTTCCCGCTCACATACGCCGGAAATCGCGCATTTCACAAGCTCGTATTCGGTTTTGGGAGGTTTTTGAAACTTTGAAGGTGGTTTTTGTGGTATTGATTGAACGGCCAGATGTGGATAAAGAGGTGGCGGCGGTGCAGTTGCGCTCAGTTTTGCCATGTCTAGCGCCATTTGATATCCTTGCATTTGGTTTGGAAGCGGTTCGGTTAACCAGTAAATCTGAGCAGAACAAATATAGATAGCATTTTTGTTTTCTAGTGAAAAACTCACACAAATGTGCCAGAAGGTTTAAAAAACATTCTAAGATCATTTGAAATATTGTGCTTATTATTGTTTTTAAAACATTTGTCACCTCCAAAACGGCGTGAACTTTAAAATTAGGCTCCGCCTATCTCTCTCTCTCACCTTTTAAAAGCCCTTTTAAAATTTTTATGAACAAAACATGAAGGAAAATAAAAATTTCATGAAATTAGCGTGAAGAGGCGGAGCTTAATTTTAAATTTCTGTCTCACCAGTATTGTGTTTTCAATCGACTTGCGACATGAGAACGCGAGACTCCGCCCACTTATTTGTGCGCGACCACGCGAACAGTGATATTTGAAGAGACGCAGGCAGAACGGCACAAATAAGTGGGCGGAGTCTCGCGTTCTCACAATATTTTCTAAGGTTCTACTGGACCTATTTGCACCAAAGCAGCGAAAGCCGTTGAGAACCTTTTAGTTTTAAGTTGAAAATCTGAGTGGTTCATCGGTGGTCATCAGGCTTTCACGGAAATGAAAATTTTTCTTCCAAGTTCCGTCGGAAATTTACGATATTCTAATTTCTGATGTTCCGACGGAATTCCGAATTTTTCTTTTTTATTTCCGTCGGAATTCCGATTTTTGTTCGGAAAAATCGGAAAAGAACCTGAATAGGCCCATAAAAATTATTTACAGATAATGCACAAAAACAACTTTTTAAAAAATGAGAAAGGGTGCAAAAAATCGGAGCTTATTTTCGTCACGGCTATGACAGTATTTTTAACAGAATTTTATGGAGCTATTCGGCAGAGGAAAAAAACCGATTTTCGTGGTTTTTTTCCCTATGCAAAATTGAGGAAAAAAGACAAAAAACTACAGTAGTCGGAGGTTTTTTGACGTAAACAACTTGTCGTGTCGAGACCGGTCGATGAAATAATGAGGCTACCCCGAATCAGAACGTTCCCGAATCAGAACTGTCCCTAATCAGAACCGTGTCCTGAATCAGAACTGTTCGTATCAGAACTGTCCTAAATCAGAACTGTTCGTATCAGAACTGTCCCGAATCAGAACTGTTCGTATCAGAACTGCCCCAAATCAGAACTATCCTGTAAAAGTTTTAAATAAAATTTGTTTTATTATGGAAAAACAACATATTAGGCCATAAGCATGCTTATTGAATAGTTCTGATTTGGGTCAGTTCTGATTCGGGACAGTTCTGATACGAACAGTTCTGAATCGGGGCAGTTCTGATTTATGACAGTTCTGATTCAGGACACGGTTCTGATTCAGGACAGTTCTGATTTGGGACAGTTCTGATTCGGGGTAGCCTTCAAAAATAATCGGATGCGCCTTTAAATTTCAACCAAATTGCCATTGAAAATTAAAGGCGCATTGCATTTTTCACTGCCAGGTCTCGACGCGATGGGTTTTTTTTTCCTGGAAAACAACCTGCATAGGGAAAAAAACCGCGAAAATGGGTTTTTTCCTGCGCTGAATAGGTCCATTAGAGAAAGCCTGGTTGCCAAGAAAATTGAAACGACAATAAATTCACCCACATTATCTTTCGCTTCATCCTGCCATTGTTGTATTTCTTTGAGCAAATCGGAATTTTGCATCATTTTCTGAGAAGCAAAAAGCGAATTTTCCCAAAAATCCAATTCTGTGTCCAATTTTTCTGATTTCATCGAAATCATCAACTTTACCACTTTATTTTGAACCGCCTACAACAAAAATGTTTTGTAAATTTTTTAAGCGGCTTCTCGTACCATTTCAATCGCTTTTTTTAATCCGGACAGCTCTGCACGAATCTGATTTTGAACACCAACCACGTGCCCAGTGATATTACGAGAGTCACCTATAATTGAATATTTGGTTCACATAAAAATAAATATTCGATACCAAAGTTCCAACAGATTCCGAAACTCGCTTTGCCATTCGGCAAGTTTTGTTGGTTACAAAAGCCTGCCACGTAGATAATGGCACAGTTATGCTGCTGATTCCAAAAAATTGAATTTTCGTTCATTGTGTGGAAAAATCCTGGAAAAATTTCAGAGGTAAATATTCGAATAAAACCAAGTATAATTATTATCGGCCCGCCACGTCGGTCAAACGCGCTCCGCTGAACTCAATACTACGTGGATTTCATTTTGGTTTCGAAATTATTTTATTTCACGTTGAATTTACAGGTGAAATGAAAAAATTTGGAAACCAAAATAAAATCCACGTAGTAGTGAGTTCAGCGGAGCGCGTTTCACCATTTTGGCGGGCCGACAATATATTTATTTAGTAATTTCGAAATGTTAAAAAGAGAAAAACGGTCAATACACGTAAATATATAGAAATACCCCCCGCTCAATACACGGGGTAATGGCGATTGCCCTGGAGAAAGTGCGCTCTCCATTCAAAAGTTATACTCCAAGAACAAAAAGTTTCCAACCTTTTGAACGGTACTGTATTTGTACTGTTATTCGAATTCAAGAGACATATAATGGATTCGTGGCGGAGTGACAAATTTTTTCACGTTTTTATCCGAAAAAATGAAGAAATAACTGAAGAAATGAAGAGATTTTTCGACTCCCAGTTTCACGTGAATTGTCACTCCGTCACAAATCCATTACTTGATACTTGTGATACTTGTGAGGTTCGACCTCAGTTTCCATCCTGGATACTGCGAACCAAGCTGCGCCAAGTTACACGATCCCTTCCGACAGTGGACCATGCTCGTCTTGCCTCGAGTATGCCAATTCTTCGGCGGCCGTGCCCGAGGTTGCCCCTGAGGGCCTCATTGTGGATGAAGATTTTGATCGAATCCTTGATGTCGTCGGCCCATCTTTTCGGAGGACGACCGCGTGGTCGTGCTGATCCCCTAGGATCCCATTCTGATACTATCTTCGCCCATCTGTCGTATTTCATGCGTGATACGTGTCCTGCCCACTTCAGTTTTCTTCGTAAGACTTGCTTTTCCATGTCTGGTGGTCACATCCGGCAATTTCGAACATGTTGCTAACCGCTCTCTGTAGTCTCTTCGTGTCTGCCTCCTTGGAAGTCCATGTCTCGCATCCATAAGTCATCGCTGGGATGACAGTTGTTGTGAGAAGTCTTATTCTTGTCTTCTGAGGAGACTGCAAGAGCTCCCGCCGAATGGCGTTGAAAGCAGCCCATCCCGCGCGAATCCTTCTAGCGACTTCTTCAGTGAGAGATCCGTCGTCCGCAAACGTTCTTCCGAGGTATTTGACCTTTTGGGAGATTTCAATCCTCGTGTTCAGAATATCGATATCTGATCTTGTGACGTACTTATTCATCAATATTTGCGTCTTGGACGGGTTTATATTGAGGCCGTACTTGGGACATCCCATTGCAATCCGATTTGCTCTATCTTCTGCCTCTTTCACAGAGCTCGCGAATAAAACAACGTCGTCTGCGAATTCCAAACGGTGAATTGATTCTCCATTGATGTCAATTCCGGTCTTATCATCCTCACAAGGTGCTGGGTCTAGCTCATCCAAGATCGCCTGAAGAGCCAGCGCGAAGAGTAGTGGAGACGACGAATCACCTTGACGTACTCCTCTTTTGATCTTGAACCTCATCTTCTTGTTCAGAACGTTCAGCTCTCCAATCGCCGAAGAGTTTGAGTTGTTTAAGGCCCGAATCACGTTTCTTCCGATTTGAAGATTGTTCAGGACTTGGGATATCTTCGTCCAATTAACGTTGTCGAAGGCACAAGTGAAATCCAGGAAGACCGCTACGAGCGGAATCTTGAATTCGGTGCACTTTTCCCACATCTGCGCGACGACTTGAATGTTGTCTGCGCATCCTCTTCCACGTCTGAATCCTGCTTGTGACTCTTCCAGGTAATCCTCGCTTTTGGCGGTGATCCTTCTCGTAAGGATTTTTGTGAAGAGTTTTGAGACGATTGAGGACAACGCAACCGGACGATAATCTTTCACTTTCTTCGGTTTCGTGGTCTTGGGAAGGAGAGAAATCTTCACCGTCTTCCAGTCTTCCGGTGTTCTCCCGTTCGTGAGGACTTGATTCAGTGCGGCTGTGAGATGAGGAGCTATGCTCTCAATTCCCAGCTTTAATTGTAGCATTGTAATCTGATCAGGTCCTGGCGAAATGTTCGTCTTTGAGGTGACTATTGCGTGTTCGACCTCATGTTGGAGAATTTCCGGCTCATCTGGATGGTTGTATCTGGATTGTGGCTCTCGCGTCGTCGCTGCGTACAGATTGGAAAAGTGAGTGAGAACTAGCTTCCTGATCTCGGGACGATTGTATGTCGTTGATCCATCCGGCCGTTCTAAATTCGTGAACGGGGAGGATTTGAGTGTCAGTGCTCGCTTCGTTTTCTTCAAGCTTCTTCCTTTCACCGCGGCTTCGAGACTTTTAACTTCTCGCCATTTGTCCAAATCATTTTCCAAAGATCTTCGAACTTCGTTGTTGATTTTCGCTAGATCCGCGTTCTTCGTCTGTCCGGCGTGTATCATCTGGAAGCGGGACATCATCATTTTCTTCGTTGCTTCGGAAATCCTGCTGAGTTGATGAGTTGCATGCGTAGCTGTGCTGGCAGCGCTCCTTATCGACTCCGTGAGTTCTTCATAGCATGTTGGTGGATTTTCCGTGAGCATTTCGGTGATGGTGTTCTTGAATCTGACGGGGTCCCATGATCTTTCGCCTCCAGCCCGCTTGGCCTTTGCGAACTTCCTCGACTTTTCCTTCTTCGCGGTTGAGCGGAATCTCGCGCGCAAAAGACGGTGGTCACTGCAGTTGAGATAATCACAGTATACTTCGCAGTCTACTGCAATTTCTCGCCTGTTCGTGAGAATGAAGTCGATTTCGTTCTTCGTTTTGCCGTTCGGACTGATCCATGTCCACTTCCGGTTGGGTCGTTTGGGGTAGATCGTGTTAAGTATTGAAACTCTGCTGGAGAACGCGAAGTTCACCAACCGATCACCATTATCACTTCTTTGACCAGTTCCGTGTCCACCCACAAATGGAAGATCGTCTGAAGAGCATCCGACGACGGCGTTGAAGTCTCCGCAGATGATGATCGACGAGTCCCACTTCGATAGCCGTGTGTATACTTTCTTCAGATCCTTGTAGAACTTATCCGACTGGGTCTCATTAGCGGCCGAGGTGGGTGCATAGACGTTGATGACGTGGAGATGAGATCCATGAAAATCGAACGACGCCGTACTAATACGGTCCGACTCTCTCTTCGTTTCGACCAGACTATCGAGCCAGTCTTTGTGAATCCAAAAAGCCAGTCCTCCTTCGCGAGCTTCGCGTCTTGTGCAGATCAGTTCGGCTCCACTGGACAAGACCCATTCCCCTTCTTTTCTCTTCGTCTCTTGTAGGGCAATCACCTTGCAGCCGCTATTGACAGCTAGCAAGTCGAATGCCTCGGCCTTGGATTGATCGGATATCGATCTGACGTTGAGAGAGCCGATGTGGAAGTCGTTGCCTTTCCTTCTGTTCTTGGGGCCGTATGACGCTTCAGTAATTTCCGTATCCTTGGTGCTCCTTCCAAACATTTTCTTCCGACCAAGACAACTCGGCGAGCACCGTGGCCGAGCTGGTGAATTCCTGGACGGGTCCTTTACATTCTTTTGATTCAGCTTTTTAGTAAGTTTAGGTTTGTACTTCAGCAGGCTTACTAGGCCGGCGTGAAGCCCCTTCTTCACGAGTATCGGACACTACCGTGGCAAAGAGTGGATTTTGGCTACTGTGCCTAACAGTGGTGTCCAATTTCCCCTGTCGTAGGAGCACAGCATTGCCCAGTTTGCACCGCGAGGAGGTATCCAACAAGCAAACCTATCCAACAAGCAAACCTATCCATTATATACTCGGTATAAAACGCTGATAACTCGCTCCAATCGAACAATGAATTTCACATGCATTTGGAGTGAGGTTTAGAGAAATCAGAGCAAAACATCGGCCACGGCTCTCTCAATTTTCTCCACTCTCTCGTCGCCAACGTGGCCGCGTCCATCACTGTTCGAAGGGAGCGCGTTTGCAGCGCTCCGTACTGACAATATTGTTTTTTTTTCAACCATCGAGTTGCGACTTCAAAACGTTAAACTCCGCCCACTGTCTTCCATGCGAACATTAAATTTTAGTGCATTTTGATTTTGGCGTGAAAAAAGTGGGTGAAGTTTCACGTTTTGACGTCGCAACTCGATTGAAAACACAATAAATAAAATTCAGCGAAAATTCGGAGAATGCTCCGATCGATCTGCAACTTTGGGAAATCATTTAAAAAATACTTCCGGTCATTCCCTGAAAATTTCAGACCGAAATATCGATTTTTATTTCTGAAAATTGTAAAAATCGATATTTTGGTCTGAAATTTTCAGGGAATGAGCGGAAGTAATATTTAAATGATTTCCCAAAGTTTCAGACCGATCGGAGCATTTTCCGAATTTTCGCTGAATTTTTTGCTGGTTTTTTTCTATTTTTTGTTTTTTTTTCTGGTTCCGAGAATAACACCATAAATTGAACAGACGCTGGCGTAAATCGACAGAAATTACAAAAAAGATGAGCAAGTGCGCTCTATCGACTTGGCGCGAGTTACTGTTTTGTTTGAATGCGCCAAAATTTATTTTTTTTTGCGATCCCACCAAAATCTGGAAAGCAGGTCGAATTGAATAACAAAATATAAAAGTGGTGGAGCGGAGCAACACACTCGCGCCGCAGGATTTTTTTTTGGGTTTATAGTCGGCGAATACATCATCAACCTCGCTCTACTGCAAAATTCCGGTAAAACCGTTTTGCACTTGAAAGATTAACTCGAATTCTAGTTTTTTACTTCTTTTCCACGGAAAAAGACTTATCCACGACGAGTTGCAGTTAAAATTTGATTTTTCGCTTCAAAAAAGGCGCACTACACTGTTGAAAATTGAAAAGTACCGTAGAGCGAAGCTGATGATGCATTCGCCGAGTATACCAGGGTCAAGACAAAACCGGGAAAAATTTCCAAGTCTGCGGCGCAGTTTTTCATGGATTTTACAACATTTTAAAAATGTTTAGTACAAAACGCGTGCCGCACACTTGCGATGGGCGGGGCTTCTTCCTTAGGGTTTGAAATGTTTGTCCCCGGTTTCGTGGTTGTCCCCGATTTCGGGGATTCTGACAAAACCGGGGGAAAACATTTCCAAAACCGAGGAAGAAGCCCCGCCCATTGCAAACGTGCGGCACGCGTTTTGTACTGAAATGAAAATGTTGTAAAATGCAAGAAAAACTGCGCCGGAGATTTGTAAATTTCCCGCGTTCTGTCTTCAACGATTTCGCGTTTTTCCCTGGTTTTGTCAGGGTCTTCCGAAATTCGAGACCCTGACAAAACCGGGGAAAACCACGATACCAGGAAAGGCAAAACCGGGGAAAGTTGCAAGTCTGCGGCGCACTTTTTCCTGTATTTTCAACACTTCCAGTACAAAAAATCGTGCAGCAGTTGCAAAAAGGGGCGGAGCATGTGAGACCCTGACAAAACCGGGGAAACCACGAAACCGGGGAAGACAAAACCAGGGAAGACAAACCGGGGAAAAAAATGGACAAAACTCTCCGGTTTTGTCAGGGTCTCCGAAATTCGCTCTAAAACCTATTTTCTTCAATTGATACGGTAAGCAGTTTTCTGCATTTCCCAACACCGCCGGCATCATATTTGACGACGGTTCGTGATTATTCGGATTCGAACTTTTTCGCCGACTTTTTTATTCGTATTTTTTCGAGAATTTTCTTCAATTTTTTAATTTCAGAATCTCTCAAACATTGATTCCAATCAATAAATGGGTGATAACCTGGTGTACGCTGGTAAGTTGTTGTGAAAATGAGAGATTTGGGCCAAACATTTCTTTAATATTTCAGTTCGATCAAGTCAAGGCTTCTGTCTGAAGCGCGGGCTGGGCAAAGACGCTGTTACGGTTTTTGAACAAAATAAGTGAGTAAAACAGTATTTGAAAATTAGTTTAGTTAAGTTGGTTTGAAGTTTTGCGAAAAAATTAACATTTTGAACGGCTGGTAAAACACTTGATAGGGTTAAAAAAAATCCCAAAAAATGTATTTTCCGGCCGTGAATAAGTCCTTAAATGAATTATCATTATTCTAGAGAAATAGGGAAATTTAGAAAATATGTTGAGGAATAGTTAAAGGACTGTTTATCCCATAACAATTATTTTCTAGCACTTCGAAAGACGTTAACTGCAATGTGTTCGCCTACAGCAACAACGGACAGCTGTTCGCCTACTGCGACAATCAAGTGTAAGTGAACAATTATTATTTGCATTTTTAAAAACATTATAAAACTTACAGAACACGGGTATTCGAAATCGTAACAAACAAGGAGATTTTATGTGTAAATCTGAAAAGAACTCGGAAGCTGTTCTTCTCGCCAAAAGATAATTTTTTGTTTACATTCGAGCCGTGGGTCATCTACGGAGCCAAGGTGCGATCGGCTTTGAAATTTTTTAAAGTGTGTTGTTTTCAGACGGATCCAAATCAAAAGCCGGCACCAAACGTTCGCATTTACAATCTAACAGATGGTCGTCTTATCACCACACTTTCCTCTCCAAAGGAGGTTTTGTTGTTAAAATAATTGTTGAAAAGTTGTTATATTTTTAATATTTAGTCGTCCTGGGAGCCGCAATTCAACGCTGATGAGTCGTTGGCCGCAAGAATGGTCGGAAGCGAAATCTTTTTCTACACGGACATGTCTTTCGGTGAGAAATTTGGATAATCCCGGTAGTTTTCACGAATCATACGTTTTTCAAACGCAAAAAAAAATTTGGCGGCAATTTTTTTCCGTATGGGTGGCTATTCTGAAATTATGGGTGGCTATTCTGGAATTATGGGTGGCTATTCTGGAATTATGGGTGGCTTTTATGGAATTATGGGTGGCTTTTCTGGAATTATGGGTGGCTTTTCTGAAATTATGGATGGCTATTCTGAAATTATGGGTGGATATTCTGAAATTATGGGTGGCTATTCTGGAATTATGGGTGGCTATTCTGAAATTATGGGTGGCTATTCTGGAACTATGGGTGGCTATTCTGAAATTATGGGTGGCTTTTCTGAAATTATGGGTGGCTATTCTGGAATTATGGGTGGCTATTCTGGAATTATGGGTGGCTATTCTGGAATTATGGGTGGCTATTCTGGAATTATGGGTGGCTGTGTTTTTTGCCTCGTCAAAATTTTCTGCGACGTGTCACTCTGGAACAAATACGTAATAGAACTAAGTCCGAATTGGCAAAAAAAAAATTGCGCGAAAACTCGCAAAATGCTCCGATTGATCTGAAATTTTGGCAAATAAAAGCAAAAATACTCCTGGATAAATGTGCTCAGAAAATTTTAGACCGAAATATCGATTTTTAAACATTTTGATTTTTTGTTCTGAAATTTTTAAATCGATAATTCGGTCCAAAATTTTCTTTCAAGGTAATCGGAGCATTTTCCGAGTTTTCGCGCAGTTTTTTTTGCCATTTCGTGCATAACCCCATAAATGCTTCCAAAAAAAGTCAAAAGTCACTGTAATCAAAAAATTCCAGATCGCTATGACCACAAACTAATGGAGAAGGGTGCGACGAACTTTTCGCTGAGCCCTGGTTCGGGTCCAAACCACGTGGCGGTTTACGTTCCGGCGATTGGCTCAGCGCCTGCACGGGTCCGTGTTCATCGCGTCTCCAAATCGTTTCCCGTGGTCGCTAATCGTACCTTCTACAAGTCCGACAAGGCTACGATCACGTGGAATCAGAAGGGAAACGCTCTTTTGATTCTGGCGAGTGTCGATGTGGACAAGACCAATCAGTCGTACTATGGAGAGCAAAGTGTTAGTTTGTGAAAAATGTAGTTTTAAGATTTTCAAAGTTCGAACTAATTTAAAACAAGTTACTTAATGGGTATGGCCTAAATTATGCCGAAAAAAGAGAAACACTAGGTAGAAAACTCGGAGCATGCTCTGATTACTTTCAAACTTCAAGAAATAAAAATAAAATTCAACACATCATAAGGTTTGGTCGGAATCGGAAATTCCGATTTTTCGAATTTTTTTGGAACATTTTTCCGACGGAAAATTATCGGAAAAGCTCCGTGCTTCTAGGTGCTGCTTCTAAGTACCAAGAACTTCTCAAAACTGAATTTTTGGTAAATTTGTTGATTTTCTTGTTTTTTCAAAAAAGTAAGTTGAGCCAATTGTTAAGAACCCTTATGGGGTTATTCTCGGAACCAACAAAAAAATAGAAAAAAAAACAGCGAAATTTCGGAGAAAGCTCCGGTCGATCTGAAACTTTGGGAAATCATTTAAAAAATAATTCCGGTCATTCCCTGAAAATTTCAGACCAAAATATCGATTTTGAAAATTTTCAGAAATAAAAATCGATATTTTTTAAAATCAATATTTCGGTCTGAAATTTTCAGGGAATGTCCGAGAGTGTTTTAAAATGATTTCTCAAAGTTTCAGGCCGATCGGAGCATTCTCCGAGTTTTCGCGCAGTTTTTTTGCTGGTTTTTTTTTTCTATTTTTTTCTTTTTTTGCTGGTTCCGAAAATAACCCCATAAGTAACCTTTTCAAAAAATCATCCTTATATATAAAATTCCGTTTGGGTCTGTAACTGAGTTTCTTGGTGTGTCTGTTTCCAAACTGCATGGCGAGAGCGAACTGAGCGCCCAAGACCAACACAAAAACTCGAACTCGCGTCGTTCGCTTGCAGGGCAAGCGCATAACCGCCTGCGCCACAGGGCACACGCAAGAAATGAATGAAAAATATATTTAAAAGAAAGTGAAGAAAAAAGCATTTTTAGAAATGAAAAGAAATCAAAAGTAGCTTTTGATGCAGCCAGGCTTGTAAGAAATTAAAAAAAACATTCTTTTTTAAATAGCTTGGAAAATCAGATATCCGATTTTCCGAACAAGCCTGAAACATATCCGGGAGTATTGTTTTTCCAAAATTTTGCACCAATAAATTTTTAAATTATTCCAGCTTTTCCTGATAAACCTCCAATCCGGCGACCAGATTATTGTTCCTCTTGACAAACAAGGCCCGGTCTACGCAGCAAAATGGAATCCGAACAGTCGTGAATTCGTCGTCTGTTACGGTTATATGCCGGCCAAAGTGACATTCTACAACACGAAAGGCGAACCAACATTTGATTTACTTGAAGGACCACGAAACGACGTCTTTTACAATGCATTTGGAAACATTGTGCTCGTTTGTGGTTTCGGCAACATTTCGAAAGGAAAAATGGAGTTTTGGGATGTGGAGAAAAAGAAAGAGATCATCTCGATAGAGGTGCCAAACACGACACTCTTCGATTGGGCACCAGACGGTCAACACTTTGTCACATGCACCACTGCGCCTCGTTTGCGCATTGATAACAGCTATCGTTTCTGGCATTACACTGGAAGAATGTTGGCTGAGACGCACTTTGATTCTCCGAAAGAAGAGCTGTGGGAAGTTAGATGGCGTCCGATGAGCGGATACAACAAGTTTGCCATAAAAGGTAAGTTTTTTTTTCGATTAAAATACTCTTTTTTCTCATGTTTTTTTTCTGAAATTTGTATTTTCCAGAGCTGACAAAGACTGACAAAATGGCAGCCGGATTGCCGATTCGCAAAAAAGACGCTAGTCATCCGCTGAACAACGTGCCAGCCGGAGCTGTGCGTCAAGCAGGCGCCTATGTTCCTCCGCATCTCAGAAAACCGCTCGGTGGGGCCTCTGCTGCTCCGGCGGCTAGTGCAAACGGTTCATCCGCCAATCAGAATCAACGTCCAGGTGGAGGCCGCGGAACGAATGGAAACGCCCCGCAAGCATTCCGACCACAACAGTCTGAACAAGAGAGAAAACTATTCCAGCTGAAGAAAAAAGTTGATGAAATTCAGGTTCTCAAGGTACGAAACTGGGGTTTTTTTCACTTTGGTCGAAAATTTGCATTCTATTTAAAAACCAATTTTTTTTTGTGGATAATTTAAGATTTTATGGACCTATTCAGGTTCATTTCCGATTTTTCCGATCGGAAGTCGGAATTCCGACGGAAATCGAAACGAGAATTTGAAATTTCGGAATTCCGTAGGAACATCGGAAGAGAAAATTACAAAATCGGAAATTTCGTACGGAAATCGGAAGATAAATTTTAATTTCCGAGAAAGCCTGCACACGAGGTTTGCATAAAGTACTTCCGGAAAGTACAACGTTTTATCTTTTCTAATGGGTTCTATTTAACTTCAAAAGTACCTGTTTGTTAGTTAATCGCAAATTTAACGTTTTCGTGGTCTCGGAAAATTCTCCGATTGACCTGCAATTTTGGGAAAAAGGGCTAAAATACTTCTGGATATGCTCAAAAAAAATTGTGGACCGAAATATCGATTTTAAAGATTTTCAAAAAAAAAAATTCAATATTTTTTTTAATCGAAATTTCGGTCTAAAATTTTCTGAGCACATTTATCCAGGAGTATTTTGGTCTTTATTTCGCAAAATTTCAGGTCGGTCGGAGCATTTTCCGAGTTTTCGCCCATTTTTTTGGGCATATTTTGCTGTTTTTGCCATACCGAGTAGAGAGAAGTGCACAGACATGAAAACGGTCTTATACAAGAGGCTAGGCGAGTCGGAAGAACCGAGAGAGCGTCTCCCATGGAAACATGCAAATATGTTTTGGAACGTGTTTATTTAAATATTATCAATTCAATATTCTTTCCGGCTACAGTAAGTAGTGGCGCGAAAAATCGAAGTTGCGCCCCATCAGAGGCCGTATTCATGAACATTTACCGTACGGTAAATGAAAAAGTAAATGGGTTTTCTGACGGAAATAATAAGTTTCGCTATTCATAAAACAATTCACGGATCGTTTATAGTGTCATGAACCCCGTGCACATTGCAGAATTTAAATTTTCTGTCAAAAATATCATTTACCATTTCCATTTACCGTACGGTAAATGTTCATGAATACGGCCTCAGGTCTTTTCAACTGAATTCAACTGACAAGGGAATGGTCCAAACTTAACTTGGCGTTTCAAAATGGCACCTATATAGGGTGAAAGAGCACTTCATGGGGAGCTCAAATCACTTCAATTTTTGCAATAAACCATTCGGAGCCGAGCAAATGAGCTCCAAAGTTTTAATTTTCACGTGCGAATTTATCACCGCAGTTGAGAGTCATTTCCAACAGTGGCCGGGTGGCCGAATGGTTGGTGCAAGAGAATAGTAAATGGAGGATGCGTGTTCAATCCCCCGGGGTAAAAAATTTTTGTATTTTGATATTTGCGTTTATTTTTCCAGGCCCTAGAACTTTTTTTTTGACCAATTTCTTTTTCAATTTTTGGTGTTTAATACGTAGTAATACACTCCGTCCAATAATGATAGGACCCCCCTTGATTTTTAACGTTCTGGCAAAACTAAGAAAGTTATAAAAAATCTGTGAATGCCATTCGATTCAGAATCCAAAATAACCCCAGGGCCCAATTTTTCATGATCCCACCATGTTCCGTCCCCGCACACCACTAAAAAGTCACTTTTTCGACCGTCCAATAATGATAGGACCACCTGAGATTTTGAGTGGGTCGGTGATTTTTTCGAGCGGTTTTCACTAAAATAAGTTTTTTTTTTCATGTTTTATCTGTTTTTAACTATTTTTCATCTTATTTTGTTCACTATTTTGGAGTTTCGACAGTAATTTAGTGTCATGTGTAACGCAACTTTTTCAATGAGATCAATTCAAAGGGTTCCAAACCCTTGATTTGGGTGAGCTGTGTACCGTAATCAGGATCGTGGAAGAAGTATTATGTGCAGGTACAGTAATAAACATCCTAAAATAAAATATTGTCTTAAAAGTGCCCTTCCAAGTTAGTCATTTGTTTATTATCTCATCATGGGCCGAGCTCCACTCCACACTCTTGCTGAGCAAGCACAGATTTCCGTGATGCACTGAGATCTTCTCTTCATATGATTTCTCGTTGTGTGAAAAAGACCCACTTCTTGTGATTGCATTGTGCACTGTCTGCTTACAAACAGAAAGATTGAGCTCCGTACGAACGTCGTTGAGTCTCTTTGGAGAATTGGAGACGACCCGAATGATGTTCCGTTCACTTATCTTGGTCTTCCAGTAGATTTCTTCTTGCCTTAGTAGAGAGGGGTTGTTCAATTAAGAGCGGATAGCGCTTCGACTCTTTTTCACACAACGAGAAATCATATGAAGAGAAGATCTCAGTGCATCACGAAACTCTGTGCTTGCTCAGCAACGGTGTGGAGTGGAGCTCGGCCCATGATGAGATAATAAACAAATGACTAACTTGGAAGGGCACTTTTAAGACAATAGTTTATTTTAGGATTTTTATTACTGTACATGCACATCAGACATCTTTCACGATCCTGATTACAATACAAAGCTTACCCAAATCAAGAATTTGGAACTTTTTGAATTGATGTCATTCAAAAAGTTGCGTTACACATGACACTAAATTACTGTCGAAACTCCAAAATAGTGAACAAAATAAGATGAAAAATAGTTAAAAACAGATAAAACATGAAAAAAAAACTTATTTTAGTGAAAACCGCTCGAAAAAATCACCGACCCACTCAAAATCTCAGGTGGTCCTATCATTATTGGACGGTCGAAAAAGTGACTTTTTAGTGGTGTGCGGGGACGGAACATGGTGGGATCATGAAAAATTGGGCCCTGGGGTTATTTTGGATTCTGAATCGAATGGCATTCACAGATTCACGGCGCGGCCAAATCGACGTGGCCGAGGAAATTTCGGAAACTCGGCCACCTCCTTTTTAATGCATTGCGCCGAGCGGCAACTATAAAACTTCGTTTTTTTTCTGTTTTTTCCGCGTTTTTCATTATCTTTTTGTAAATAAATTTTTAAAATAAACAATACTTTCAGGATAACTCACAACCGAGCTCGCATTTGTTCCGCACACTTCCCGTCACGAGTCTTCAAAGGTAGTGAGTTTTTATAAATGTTTTTCTCGTAAAAAAATTATTTGGATTCTCCGAGTTTTTACCAAAACGTTATCCAGGCAATCATCTTTCGTTTGATACCAAATATATAAAGCTGTATGTATGAATTTTGAAAAAAAAACTACGAAAAGTCGAAAAATGTGAAAACTTCCGACAAAAAAATATTTTTCTCGAAAACAAGTTGGTATTTCGTTCTGTTATTTTGCCACAACATACTCCAGGAAATTCTCCTTCTTTTGATACCAAATTTATAAAACTGTATGTATCGATTATCAAGAAAAACCACGAAGAATCGAAAAATGTAAAAAATTCAGACAAAAAACTTTCTTTTTTTCTCGAAAACAAATTGGTATTTTGTTCTGTTATTTTGCCACAACGTACTCCAGACTATTCTCCTTTTTTGATATAAAATTTATAGAATTGTATCACTTTATTTTCGAAAAAAATCACAAATTGCTGGAAAAAAGTGAAAAATTGAGAAAAAAAAAATGTTTTTCTCGAAAATAAATTGGTATTTCGTTCTGATACTTTTCCACAACGTACTCCAGGCAGTTTTCCTACTTTTGATACTGAATATTTAAAGCTGTATTACTTTATTTTTGAAAAAAAATCATAAACTGTGGAAAAAAGTAAAAAATTCAGGCAAAAATTATTTTTCTCGAAAACAAGTTGGTATTTCGTTCTGATACTCTGCCACAACATACTCCAAGAAATTCTACTTATTTTAATACCAAATTTATAAAACTGTATGTATCGATTTTCAGGAAAAATCACGAAGAATCGAAAAAAAGTGAAAAATTTCAGACAAAAACTTTTTTTTTCTCGAAAATATGAAGGTATAGGGTTCTGAAAAATTTCCCCAATGTACTTCAAATAATTATCTTCCTTTTTATGCCAAAAATATTAGGTTTTCACGACTTTGTTATATATTTTTTGTTTTTTGTGGCTATTTTGATACTTTTCCTCGTTTTCTTGTTGTCCGAATCTTATTTTTTGATTGTATTTTATTTTTCTGTTGTTATTTAAGCATTTTTAATGGAATAAAGCAATTAATTTCGCTGTTAAGAACTTTAAAAAGCAAAATTAAACCCAAAACAAATTGGTGTTGACGCGCAATCTGCAGTGTTGCGCCGCGGTGTTTGCACACCAGTTTCGCTGCCAATACTGCTGTACCATTACAAGTTTTTCCTCGGCCACGTCGCGTTGGCCGGGCCGTGAGATTTTTTATAACTTTCTTAGTTTTGCCAGAACATCAAAAATCAAGGGGGGGTCCTATCATTATTGGACGGAGTGTAGTTCACAAATAAGGACAATAATGCTAATCAACAATTACGAAATGGGAAAAACAAATCGTGTTGGTGCATCTCGCACACTTGATGAACGCATTATCGGTACATCTCGTCTGGAAACAATCATCTGCGCCAACTTGTCCGAAACGGAACTCCGAAGGTGTCAAGAACGGTAAGCTCGTGTCCAGTTAGCACACTTTTTTTTCAAGAGATTGGTATCTTGTCGGGAAATAGGTGGAGGGAATCCGAGTTCGAAATCAAAAACTTCTTGGATAATAACGATAGAAAACTTGCCACACGAAGTGTCATCTCCAGTTAAAACCAAATAAAAACAAAACAAATCACAAACATCCAATCGAAAAGTGAACGCAAAAATCAAAATGCAAAAATTTTTACCGCGAGGGACTGAACCCGCATCCTCCATTTACTATTCTCTTGCACCAACCACTCGGCCACCCGGCCACTGTTGGAAATGACTCTCAACTGCGGTAATAAATTCGCACATGAAAATTAAAACTTTGGAGCTCATTTGCTCGGCTCCGAATGGTTTATTGCAAAAATTGAAAAGTGATTTGAGATCCCCATGAAGTGCTCTTTCACCCTATATTGGTTTCATTTCGAAACGCCAAGTTAAGTTTGGACCATTCCCTTGTGAACGTAAATCAAAAAATGTGAGCGGGTGTGTCGTCTCGTTATGTCTGCGTCTATTATAAAACTTTCGCGGGCGCTTGTGGTAGCCGGCAAGAATATTGAAACGACATTGGGGTATGAAGAGGGAATGAGAATACGCGCCCAGACGTACACGCGCAACGCATCCAAATGAGGCCCAAAAAATTAATAAACGCGCGAAAAATTTTGCATTATCGGAGAGAAAAACCAACGCGCGCTAAATAATTTATATTGTCCATTCGCGAAAAAAGCAAGTGCGCTCCGCGAAACGTAGTACTACGTGGATTTCATTTTCGTCGCCAAATTATTTCATTTTACGTTGAATTTACACATGAAATGAAATAATTTGGCGACGAAAATGAAATCCACGTAGTACTACGTTTCGTGGAGCGCACTTGCTTTTTTCGCGAATGAACAATAATAGAGTTTCGTAATTTTCACGATTTTGCTTTGGTTTTTCTCTCCGATAATGTGAAATTATTCGCGCGATTTTTTATTTTTTGGGCCTCAGTTGGATGCGTTGCGTATGTGCGTTCGGGCGCGTTTACTCACTTCCTCCTCATACCCCAGTGAAACGATAATATTACTGCGTCGCGAAAACCTGGCAGAGCAGAGCGCGCGACGCTGCTGTGACTCGGCTGTGACTCTCACTTTTCGCGGCGAGACCACAGCGCTCCGCTCTGACTGCTTTTCGCGACGCAGTAATAGCCCCTCAAGTCGTATTTTTCCGGTTACTGTAGGTTGTCGTTTTATTTTTTCGACACTACTTGAAGTAAACACACATTTTGCAGCAAAGAATTGTGACTGGCGACCAGCTTCAGCCAAATCAGTTGGAAAAGATCAAGCGAGAGGAAGAATATTTGGCCGACATTGCAAAACTTTCGATTTGAATTCTCTAGAAATTGTACTTTCCATCTTATTTTCTTTCTCTCTTTCGTCCCCATTTTTTTTTTGTTTTGCTCTCCCGTTGAAAAATTCAGATTCTCCTCGTATCGATTTTTCCAGCCAGTGACTGTTATATTTCAACAAATTTCCATGTTGTATTTCCCCAATCTTAAAATTATTGTTTTTATTATATATTTTTTGACATAATACAATTCCCGTACGAGGAGAGAAAACGGTCGAGCAATTTGTGATTTTAGAAATACGAGATTAGGAACTGTTCAACGCGGTGTCCAATTTTCGTCGCTGAATATAATCGGAAATTTCTTGACGAAGTTTTGGATTGCATTTGGCGTAGATGAAGATTCTGATCGCCGAAGAAATCATGTAGCAGATGGAGACGGTGTCGGACAGAACTAAACTTTTAACATGAAGAGTGGTTTGTTTTGTTGCTCACTCACCAATATAAAATGTGCTCGATTGTGAACTGTCGACCGAATCGTAAAGATACGAAGGGTCGAATCGTTCGAGAATCGTCAGAAATAGATGAACTCCGTTGCAAACTAAATACGACGTGACAATTGCCAACATTGTGTAAATCGCATTTCGCAACTGGGAACGTTTCGATCGAGAGGATCTGAAAATAATGTACGGGTGGATTACTGTAGATTGGGGGGGGGGGGGGGGGGTAGAAGGGAAATGTTTTATAATGAAGTGGATAATAAATAGTAGAGGGAAGAAAGAAGTTGGACAGGGGATTGATGGGATACTGTAGAACAATGCATTTTTTTCGCCTAAAATTTAAGTTTGTTGGCCCACGGTGTTGACGGATACAAAACCGATATAAAATGTATTATGTGTTCACGAACGACTGGTGCTGACGAAGCGTTAAAAACTGCGGAACATCGGAGCGTCGTCAGCACCAGTTGTTCGTGAACACATAATAGTGTTGGTAAAGAATTTCGGAGTAATCACATTAAAATTAATGAAGAAAATTGTATGATTTTTGAAGAATTTTTCAAAAAAAAATTATATTTTGTCCAAAAGAAGTCCGTGATGTGTGTACGATGGCCTAGAAAACGGGCGGCCACTTCTAAAAGCGAGTATCCTCCTTTAAGACAAGTTATACGTATACGAGAAGCACAGAAAAGAGAAGTATCTAACATTGCATTCGGGGGAAAATACTCAAACTCGCACAGTCGTCATTCCTCATTCGCATCCACTATCACTCACTCCCTTAATGCCAACACAAAAGTGTGAAAAATAGATGGTCGATGACGTGGCATGTCTAGATCTTGCACGTCAATCTGGCTCATTTCCTCAGAGCCCGTGACGTACTCCTCATTTGGAACCGGAGACGGTACGGAACTGTACAAACCAATATTTTTTCGTTATTTTTAGATGATCTACCCATGAATACAAAGACAAGAGCATAAACAATATATAAGTACATACCTGCGAATCAACGATTCTTTGATGACGTCAGCAGCGACTTGAAGAAGCACATAGTTTTCTGGAAGATTTCCCTGCACAAATGACACCTTTTTGGCTTCTGATGAAGGTCCAGAAGAGCCGCGAAGAACTGGGTACAACTGAAATCAGACATTATTTTTGTATACAGGGTGCGTCAAAATTACGTGCACTACTTCAAACGCGCATCATGACAAAAGTGGAAGTCCAAAACACATGAAAATCAACAGAAAGTTTATTCAATATTTTAGAAATATAATGCCAAAAGATTATTAAATTCGGCCTTTTTTGGCGGCAATGACAGAACGAAGATGTCGTGGGTAAGATTCCACCGTGGCACGGAGATACTCAATTTGTCCCATTCTTCGACAAAAGTATTCTCTGAAAGCTTCCAGACTAGAATGGGGTCTTGCACATACTATATTTTGAAGTACTCTCCAGATGGAGAAGTCGAGCGGATTTAGATCCGGACACGATACAGGCCATCTATCCTTCTTTATGAACGCCGGCAAGTGGGCTTTGCACCAGTCCTGGGTGTACTTTTCCGTGTGAGGAGACGCTCCGTCTTCCTGGTATAGAAAAAATGATGCAATAATGAAAATAAAAATTGAATATTGTGCGCACGAAAAGTGCATCAGCACGCGTTGCCATAGCGTGAAAGTTTAGTGCACGTTATTTTGACGCACCCTGTACATAACTTTAACTGATCCATACATTCTCCCTTTTCTCCGCCACCAATCGTTGGATGATTGTCAGATTCAGAAAGAGAAGAATCACAAATGGGAATATCATTTGAATGGCGGTGATGACGTGGAAATCAAATATACGGTAGAGCTCTGATTCCATTGCCCAATCTGTTTGTGCCATCGATTCGCTGCGGAAGTAATCTTTGCAATCCGGGAATGATTCGACCTGGAAAAAAGGCGACTGAAAATGGGAAAACGCGGAATTTAGGTATGAATTTTCGAATTCCCATCTTGCAACCTTTTTCTACTTTTCCGGGCGATCCAGCTCTTATGGGGTTATTCACGAAATGGCAAAAAATGGCAAAAAACGGCGCGAAAACTCGGAAAATGCTCCGATTGATCTGAAATTTTGCGAAATAAAGGAAAAAATTTTTCAGGATATTACCCCAAAATTTCAGACAAAAATATCGATTATAAACATTTTCAGAAAAAAAAATAAATATTTCTTAAAACCCGATATTTTGGTCTGAAATTCCCGATATTTTGCCCGATATTTTGGTCTGAAATTTTGTCGGAATGTCCGGGAGAAATTTCCCCTTCATTTCCCAATATTTCAGGTCAATCGGAGCATTTTCCGAGTTTTCGCGCAGTTTTTTGCCGTTTTTTTGCCATTTTGTGAATAACGTCATTATAAATTTGTTTTTATCGTATTCAAATACCAAATATATTCATAAGGAAACGGAAATATAGACCTCTGTTCCGAAATTTCGGAAAACCTAGAATTTTCAGGTATTTTTAGCAAAGATCACTGTAAACTCGCCCCGCCACACAAAATTTCTAAAAGCGATTACTTCAATTAACATGTCAATAGACAAAAACCGTCATGTACAGAATATTATAACTTTTAAATTTTTTCCAGAAAGCTTTTCACTCACCTTAATTGCATACAGCACTGGAAACCTTAAGCCAACTGATGTAAGACACACGAAAACAACGGTGAAAATTCGGCCACGCTCGTTGAAAATCGCGGCCAATGTTTTTCTGTAACGACAGTGTTTTTGTAGCTTAATGGACTAATTCAGAGCAGGAAAGCCCTGTTTTTTTGGGATTCAATCAAATTGAGGTTTTTTACTAGATCCAATGTTTAAAGATGCATTAGACTATTCAAACGTCAGGCATTAGACAAAGGCTAGATTTCAGTTAAAAATAAAACCTTTGGTTACGCTAGTATTTTTCTGCAATTCTGTATAGGTTGAAGACTTTTCGGTTGTGGTTAAAAACTAAGTACAGGTTGAAAAATAGAAAAAAATTTAAATTTAAAACTATGAAGAATCGCCACAAAACAACAAACAGTTTGAATATAGAGAAGCACGTCATTTCTAAATACCTTTTCGGTTCGGTGCATGTCCATAAATATCGTTCAAAAGTGATCAGAATGAGAATAAAAGGAATTGCGAATTGAACGACTTTTGCGACGAAGAAAACCGGAACAATGTATCGGTGATACAAGAAGAATAGGGTCTGCAAAATTTGACTTTTTAAACAAGATTCTATTGTCGACCCGCCAAAATGATCAAACGCGCTCCGCTGAACTCAGTACTAAATGGATTTCATTTTGATTTCAAAATTATTTCATTTCACGTTGAATTTACACGTGAAATGAAATAATTTGGAGACCAAAATGAAATCCACGTAGTACTGAGTTCAGGTAAGCGCGTTTGACCATTTTGGCGGGCCAACAATAGTTAGTTTAATTACCGTATTTTTCAAGTAAACTATTCCCGCATCCACACCAAACAGAAGAAGGTAGGTCAAACATATCAAAGTGTCACACGTGGCAAGTGCGGCAAGGAAAATAGATGAGGGTAGTGATCGACGGAATACTGCCATGAGCAACTGAAAATTGACTTTAAATGAATTGGCTGCAAAAAAAGACATTAAAAATAGGCTTCCTACCAAATTAGCCAAAACTCCAAAAAATGCGACAGTGGTGCATCCGGAAATGATAATGAATCTTTGGGTGGAATATCCTTCGTAGAATCCACAAATTTCTTCTTCACTTTGCAAAGACGTCGTGATAGTAGTTGTACTGGATACAACACTTTCAGTCTCCATTTTCACAATCATATGTAGGCCCCACCTGGAACATTTATTTTAAGGATATTTAAAGGATATTAAAAAAAAATAACGAAAGTCGCAGATTTTACATAGAAGCCACTCTGGAAATTTTTAGCTAATAGCCATTGAACTCGGCCCGTGTGCCATATGCGCTGGGCCCACGTCCCGAATTCGATGGCAATTAGCCGAAAATTCCCGATTAGTGAAAAAAAAATCAATGGAGACGACGCCTAGTCAGGGTTTTCCGAGAAAAATTGTTGAACATTCATTCCATTTAAGAGAACTTCTTGTCACAAATATCCACGCTGAAAACTTGCGGAAAATCGAATTATGCCGCGGAAGCGAAAACCACGGAAAAAAACAAGACGACGAGAAATTTGAGATAAAATGCGAAACGCTGTAAAAAATGGTGGCGGGGACGAACGAAAAGAACAGAAAACAAAGAATGTTGAGCAATTAGAGAGGATTTTTTTGGCGCTGCGAGAGCACTAAAAACACCTGAAACTTGATAGTCGAGACGTTTTTTTCTTGGCCCTGAAATTTGATTTTTATTGCCGATTCTTTAATTCTTTTCTCTGTGAATATTTAAAAATAAAGTGGTGGGGTGGGGAAGGGGGAATCCGAATTTTCGATTCTTTGGAAAAATTATTCAAGTTCTGATTTCATAATTGCAGTTTACGCACAATTATTCAAACAAAATTGTGTCTGATCTAGCAGGGAAATTTCTGGCAGCTAATGAGCAACGGGGCCGCTAAATGCCGAGAAAAATGGAAAATTGCCACGGGATTCGGCTGGATCTGTCTGGGGCAGCTGATGGACAGCAAATGGGCAGGTAATAGGCAGCTAATAGGTATCTGGTAGGCACATACTGATCAGATAAAAGTCAGCTAGTGGGCAGATAACTGGCAGATAGTGGGCAGCAAATGTGAAAATAACAGGCAGCTAACGGGCAGTTACTGGACATATAAAATGCAGCTTTAAAGCAATAAAGGCACCTGTGTATGTATGTAAAAAAGGAGTATACATACATTACGATGAAAAAGACCAAGAAAGGTACATGGTAATTAGTCTCGATGAGCGAAGTATAAAAAATGACATGAAATAAAGAATAAATTCATTTACGTAGGCAATTCAAAAATTGTCTCTTGGGATGAGAAGTCTGAACTTTTTTTACGGAAAATCAGAATTTTCTGAATTCAAAGAATTCATTTCAGTTTTATACTACGTCGTAGTTCTAAATAATACAATAAATTGCCGTAAGAAAAAAAAACATCTGAAAAATATCATAAAATGCTGGCAATAGCTTTTGCTGCTAAGCCTAACTGACAACGAGCGTGAAGTGTTCAGAAATGAAAAAAAAATAGTGAAACTTATTTTTTTAAGCCTAGTGTCGCTAAATATTCATTTTCTGATTCGAGGATAATTAATCACGGTTTTGGCTTTTTTTCCATAAAGAACGGGCTAAAACGCATGGCGTCACGGCTCCGGGACATTTCGCAGCCGGACGTTTCGCAGCCGAGACATTTCGCAGCCGGACATTTCGCAGCCGGACATTTCGCAGCCGAGACATTTCGCAGCTGAGACATTTCACAGCCGGACATTTCGCAGCCGAGACGTTTCGCAGCCAACCTCCTTATATACACACTCTCTCATTTCTCTGACCATGCTTGTTTATCAATAACATCTCAGGTAATTTTCGGCATGTGCATGGCACACGAGCAGCAAGGTGTCGTGAAAAACGGCAGGCTGCCGGGTAGGGGTAGCATTACGCAAGGAAACGGCACACGAGCAGCAAGCTGCCCTACGAAACGGCAACCTGCTGGGAGAATCGGCAGCGTGCCGAAGGGGTGCCGTGCCGTCGACAAAGGCGTCAGCATTCGTCTCTGGCGCAGGCTGCGTAATGACGCAATTTTTTCTACATGAGTTTTACTTTCGCGTTCATTTTTACGATTATTTTCGTATTTTCCTTCATTTTTGTGGAAAAAGTAAGTGTTTATAATTATTTAATGTAGACTAGAAATGTTTTTAGAATTTTCCTCGAGGCATCTGCTTATTGCTGCTGGCCACGTTGTTTTCGACTGTGATCGATTTTGGAAAAGGAGTTTCCAGTTGGTTCCAGGTATTTTTTTATTATGCCGCGCCTAAGATTGAAAAAAATTCTAAAAATGATGATGGTATACACAAAATGTATTATGCGAAAATAAACATTCCGACCAGGCTTTCTCGGAAATTTCCGAAAAATCGGAATTCCATCGGAATTCCGATGTCGGAAATTTCAGATTCCGGTTCCGAGGCAATTTCACTTCCGAAAAAATTTCCGATTCTGTTCCGAGACAAAATGATTTCCGAAAAGAATTCCGTTTTCCGTCGGAAATAATTTTTTTCCGATGTCGGAAAAAACATGTCTTTCTGTCGAAATTTGGTACGAAATATGGTTTTTTGTTTTTGGAAAAAACTCGAAAATGACCGTGACACAAATTTTTTATTTGAAACACGAGTTTACTTATCTTCCCTCAATTTTTTAAAAAGTTTTGTGGATAATTTAAGATTTTATGGACCTATTCAGGTTCATTTCCGATTTTTCCGATCGGAAATCAGAATTTCATCGGTAGTCGGAATTCCGACGGAAATCAAAACGAGAATTTTTAATTTCGGAATTCCAACGGAACATCGGAAGAGAGAAGCACAAAATCGGAAATTTCCGAGAACGCCTGATTCCGACGCGATGATTGTGTACTTCTGAAAATGATAAAAATTGCTCTTCATTGTTTTATTTATAAAATTACGCCATGTTTAATTTTTTTTTTGTTGTCACAATACCGGTAAAAATCTGCTATGAGGCTTTTTATAACACGCAAAAAAAAAGCAAAAAATAAATTTTTTTACTTCTAAAAGAGATTTCCGAGATCCAGAAAAATGCGGGTAAAACCCGAAACCGCGTAAATCAAAGCCAAGGAAGATTAAACCGGGGAAAAAATTCATAGACCGGAGAAAAATTTTCAAGTCTGCGGCACGATTTTCCTGCATTTTATAGCAGTTTCTGTACAAATCTTGTGTTTCACGCATGTTAAATATTTACCGGGTTCAAAAGACTTTTTCCTCTGTCTTGACTTCCCCGGTCTGGTGTTTTTTTCCGGTTTTGTCAGGATCTCGGATTTACGGACCGTTTATAGTACAAACTAGACAATAAAATTTCAAAAATTTAGTTTTTTTATGTACCGTGCGGTAAAAGTTCATGAATACAGACCCAGTAACTTTTTAAACTTTGAGCGGCAATAAATCTTTAACTTTCTTTTTAATGAATAGCTTCGGTTTGAAAGTTTTCTTGCAGTTGAGCATCTACTCGTCGATATTCGGAAATGGACCTTGACAGACGATATGATTCGATATTGACGGATCGTGTGATGCTCCGTAAACATAATCAAAATTTTCGCCATGATTTTTTTGTTACCTTTTAATGTTTTTTTTAACTTGTTTTTATTTATTTAATAAATTTGATTAATTTCAACGAATAGAAGCGATCAAAATGGAATCAAAAATAAGCAGGGTTACGGCAGCTTGCCGTGCTTTATTTCGGCACGCTGCCGTGAAAAACGGCAGGCTGCCGCGCAACACGGCAAGCTGCCGCTGGCAGGTGGCACCCCTGCCGATTCGCGCAGCAGCTTGCCGTTTCGCGGGGCAGCCTGCCGTTTCGAGGGGCAGCTTGCCGAAAATTACCTGAGATGTTTACCAATTGTGTAGTCGACCGCTGAGAGAGAAGTGAGAAGTGTTTACCGGCTGCGAAACGTCTCGGCTGCGAAATGTCTCGGCTGCGAAACGTCCGGCTGCGAAATGTCCCGGAGCCGGCGTCACAGCGCACGTAAAGACAAACGCGCCCTATCGCATATAGCTAAATGCGTGCAAAAAATGGAGACAATTTATAGGATCTCGCACGCCGTAAATGAGAAAAACCCCGGAAAAAATTCAGAAAAATCATAAGAAAATATCGACGTAGAGTACTAAAGTGTATAAGAAACTTTTCGGCTTCTGAATTTCAAAAAAAAAAGTTTTAAAAGAAATCGGTAGGTTTTGAACAGAATAAATCACAAGTTTTTGTCCAATAGTCCGCACTTTGAGCCCCTTGACGCCTGCAAAGAGAGTGATGAATTGGAAAACATCTGGCAAATTAAAAATCACAAAATGAAGTGCCAGAGTTTATCCAAGATGAAAGGGGTGTTTGGGGGGAAAATTAAGAAGAAAATAAATAAATAAACTTTTTTATAGCTTTTGATCGCTCCCAGAGTGTACGGTGGGAATAAGCCGGGAGTCAGCAAACGTGCTCTGTCGCACAACCGAAAACTATTTCAAATGAGACCCAGAAGTGATATAAAAACAACGTTTTTTTTTTTTCATTTTTTGACCCCATTTAGGCGCGTTTTCTGACTCTCGGATCATACATCTGCGGCTAACAATAAACAACGTACCTACACAGGTGAAATGCGGTGGATGCATATAGTGTCCGCATTTGAATCATATTGTGCATTTATGCATATTAGACTCTAGATATACAATAAATTTGCGCCGTTCGTTCAAAGTTTACACGTTTTAATAATTTAGCCACAAAAGTCAGCGTCCAATGGATCATATGGACGATATGATTCAAACACGGACACTATATGCATCAACCGCATTGCACCGCTGCCTCTAGAGCAAAAAAAAAAGAGTAGGCTTTCTTATTTCATCCCGAGCTACATGTCTATTTATCGTTGAAAAGAGCTTTTAGTCATCCAATATGGCTAATAATACATGTCGCATTTGGCATAAACTCCAAAAACGACGGCTATTAGCCAAAAATTCCCCGAGTATTTTGTATGAGAATTTGCACCCCTAAAAACTTGATGTTCCGTGCAAAAATCAAGAGAAACGAGCGAATGAAAAGGATAAAAAATAAAGAGAAGAGTGGGTGTACTTGGAGTGGAAAAAATGATTGAAACACGGAGAAAACGAAAAGAGAGTATATGTATGTAGGTATAATCGACAAACTCTCCGCCCACAATTTTTCAAATTTTATGGGACTCTTGTCAAAAAGATTTTCAGATAAAGATATGGATTTTTGATGTTTAAAGATTTCGGTTTTTAGATAAAAAAGAACCATTAATTCTAGCGTTATTCTTCGATCTTTGCATATGGAAAAGTTGAGGAAACATTCGTTTCATTAACCACCGCATTTCTTATTCTATGCAATTGAAACGTGTTGTTCTTTATTTGCCATCAAACAATGACGAATTTCATTAAAATTTGACCTCTCAAATTGGCAAAAACGTTGGCGAATGCCTTCACAAAAGTGCGCTCCGTTGAACTGTACTGGGCGGAAAAAATATTGGCAGTTTGAAATGAATTTTCAGGGAATTTTTGACAAACTTCCCCGATTCGAGCAATTTGCAAAAACTCGTAAAAAAATGTAATTTTTGGGAATTGATAATGGGCTTTCCCACCTTCTTTTTCTAATTGAGCAGACAGTGGGCAGGTTGAAGGCAGATGGCCCGCCTGCCATTCTGCGGGAACAGAAATTTAAATAATTAGTGTACGAAAAGTGCGTCTGGAATTTACGCCGATTTGCCCAATAGCTGTCTGGACAGATTTGCAATTTTGCTCGACAATTATCGGCATTAGCTGCGCAAAATTCCCAGTATTTAAAGCAAAAAACGTGTAAACGACGAAACGCAGACGAGTGACAACGTTGCCACGCGACGCAACCGCAACGCGTCGTTTTTGGCGGCAAAAATGAACAAGGCAGTATCATCACTTTTTCATATTTAAAAATTATAAACAATTGTTTTCATTTTGATTGTTCTTGAAACCCAAACTCAAAGTCACTAGGGGTCTCTTTTCTGATTACTTGTAGTTATTTTCAGTCTTTTTTGTTTAATCTGAAAATAGACGGAAAATTGGACCGCACTTTCAAGCATCATCCTGCCCTTTAGCTTTAGGATAGAAAAACTGCAAGATGACTTTAATAATAATGCATTTATTCATATTGAAAGAAAGAATAAAGCTATGGGAACAGCTGGACCCGCCAGAGACTAGCTGTTTAGACAAAAAAAAATAACCAAGGCAAAAAGAAAAAAGAATAGGTTTTACAGTTTAGCAAAAAGTGGTTTGAGAGGTAATTGAAGCATAGGGAAACAAAGAATAAGAAAAAAAAGAAAAAAAAATAGTGTATTACAATAAAAATCACCAAGAAAATCATAATAAGTATTTATAACCGGGATATAGACACGTTTAGATGGTTTGCAAACTCGGAAGGGGAAAGAAAATGTGGCAAGTTACGCACTAAAGCATTCCAAATAGGGACTGTGTTGGCGAAGAAGTGCGCGGTACTGCTCTCTTTCCTACATAGCAACATGGGGTGGCGTTTGGAGCGCGAAAAAGATACAAATTCGGATAAATCGGGGAAGTGGATAGAATTAGTGACTATATCATACAATAGAACAAGCTGGGATTTGAGACGAAAATGTCTGATTGAGGTGAGGTTCAGTAGTTCGAGCCTATGTGCATAAGAAGTGAATGAGGTGTTAGATCGTTGAAGAACGCGTTTAGTAAAAAATCTGAGGGAGAATTCGAGTTTAGATGCAAGGATAGAATTAGGAGAGGGTGAGTAAATTGGTGCGCAATAATTAAGAATGGGTAGGACATAAGTTTTGTACAGGTTGATTAGAAATTGTGGGGAAGAGGAAGAAAATGCTTTGAGCAATTGTTTGGTGCGGAGGAGAGCAAGGGAGGAGGTTCTGATGATGTGGTTTTTGAAAGACAGTTTTTCATCAAAAAGTAAACCAAGGTCGCGGACAATAGAAGAAGGAGATATTACAATACCAGAGATGAAATATTTGTTGTGTGGATTTTTGGAACCAAGATGTAAAAGGTTAGTTTTGGCGGGAGCAAGAGGTAAGTGATTTGAGGTGGACCACTCGGAAATAATGTTAATAGTATCTTGAAGAAGAAAAGGTTTTGTGGAGAAAATTTTAATGTCATCTGCAAAGCATGCAAAATGAACTTCCGGGGGAATTAAGAAAAGCAGGTCATTCAAGAAAATAAGGAAGAGGAGAGGTCCGCAGACTGAGCCTTGCGGCACACCAGAAGGGATGGCACGTGAAGAAGAGGAGATGGAGTCGTTGACTTTGACCGAGAAGGAGCGACCAGAAAGAAAATTTTGAAACCAAGAACAAAATATACGAGGAATGCCGAAGGAGTGAAGCTTCTGAATCAGAAGAGCGTGAGGCACTTGATCAAACGCCTTCTTGAAATCGAAATATATGACGTCAAGACTCTTTGTAGTGTGTAGTAATTTCTTGTAGAGAGCGGAAGACCTGACGAGGGAGGAAGGACAGCTGCGCCGATTGAGGAAACCGTGTTGATGAGGACTGAAGGAAGAAGAAAACTCAATTTTGATCTGACGGCAGATAATTTTTTCCATGATTCTAGCGAAGGGATCAGTGAGACTGATAGGTCGATAGTTTGAGACGGCAGCTGGATTACCCTTCTTTAAAAGAGGAACCACCACAGCATGAGCCCATTTATCCGGTATAACGGAATCATAAAAGGATTGTGAAAATAATATAGAGAGTGGAAGGGCAAGGGAAGTGGCGCAGCGTTTGATAACGAAGAAGTTGGCAAGATGGAGCGAGAATCCACGCTTTGGAGGGAGTTTCAGAAGAGTTTGCTCGATAACAAATGGAAGAAAAAGATCAGAATAGGATCTGGCTGAGGCTGAAGTGGATGTATGGGAAGAGGAAGAAGCTAGAGAAGAAGAAGAAGATGAAAGAGGGCTGTCAGTAGTTGAGAAGTTATTGGTAAAGGAATTTAGAAACACGTCGCACTTGTCATTGTCAGAAGTAATAAGTTTTCCGTTGTAGGAGATGGAGGGTACGCAAGCTGTAGATTTAAGGCGTGAGGCAATAAGGCGACGAAGATCCGATTGATTCCGATTGGAAGTTATGCGATATTCTTGCTTTCTGATTACTGACTTGTACGAACGAAGAAGAGACTTAGTTCTTTTGGCGAGTTGAGAGATGCGGCTTGAATTTCCGAGAGCTATAGCTGAAGCAGTTGATTTTCTGAGACGACGGAGACGACGAAGATGATTGCAGGGTTTTGATGGTAATCGAGGGCGTGATGGTGGACAGTGGCGCGAGATGGCAGAGTTTAGAATATCGATGAAACGGTCATACTTATCAGAAATAGATTTGCAGGAGCTGAGTATAAGGGTCCAATCGAGAGAGGCGAGATCCTTGTTGAGGTTAGAAAAATTGCATTTAGAATAATTAAGCTTTGGCAATTTGTTAGCAGATAATGAAGAATTGCAATAGGGAGCGGATAAGGAGTTGGATGAACACAAACTGAAAGAGACTGAAAGATGGTCAGAGTTTAGAAGCGGTGGATGGGCGGAAATGTCGTAAACGGGGAGGTTTTGAGATGATGCGACAAGATCAAGAATGTTGCTGGAGGTTTTAGAAATGCGAGTGGGAAAATTAACTAACTGAAACAAATTTTTAGACTTGAGGAATTCACAGAATTGGTGGTTAGATGAAGATTTCCAGTTGATTTCCGGGAAATTGAAGTCGCCAGCGAGGATGCAAGAAGTAAGAGGGGTATAGTCAGTAAGATGAGCAATTAAATTAGCGGTTTGAAGAGACGAGGAATTGGGAGGGCGATATACTAATATTACAGTGAGAGGAGGAGAAAGATCGGGAGAATGAAATTTACAAGAAATAATTTCCGCATTGTGGGTGGGATAATGAAATTCAATGTTTATATCAACAACAGTGGTGATAACATGGCGTTTAGATAAAATGGCAACACCGCCACCAGAGGATTTTGAATGGAGACTTGGATTTCTATCGAAGCGGTGGCAAGTGAAGAGAGATGAAGAGAGAAGTGAAGGAGGGATAACATCAGAAAGGAACGTCTCGGTAAGAAGTAAAATATCATAATCAGAATGGATAAAGAAATCAGTGAGTGCGCTAAGTTTGGCAAGAGAGGCAGTACCGCGCAGGTTGGCCAAAAGAAAAGTTAAACGAGAGTAAGCGGGTTTAGAAGGATTTGAGTGAGAAAATGCATTATACAGTAAATTAGTTGGATAAGGTTGAGTGAAGTAAGAAGAAATAAGAGACGGAGATAATTTGATAGACGAGCTGGAATTTAATGAAAAGGGCGCGGATGTGGATTTGATTTAACATGGATATCAGAAAGAATGAAAAGCGATTTTCCGGCTTCCTTGTTCCGATCGTAAATAGTTTTGCGACTCGTTCGGAGTGTTGCAAGTTCATCGAGTGTGAGGTCGCGTCGAGCACGCGGTTTTCGAGACAAATCGGAAAATTCAGAATTGCGAATATCACGGTTGAAGGTTCTAAGGAAGTCGTCACGGTCCGATTTAGAATTGAATTGTATCTTGAGTGGGCGAGTTTTAGCTGAGCATTTGTGACGGAAAACGTTTGAAGGAATTGCAAACTTGTATTTTTTGGCTAGGGCGTTGATCTTAGCTCGATCTTTTGAATCTTGCTCACGATCATCTAAGTTGTCCGGGAGCAGCTCGACCACTGCACGTTGCGATTTGTCAATCATAGATACCGCTTCAGCAGCGATTTTTGAGGGGGTCCAAGTAGTCGTTCGAGAAGAAGAATCGTTCGTGGCTGAGAGTTTGACCGAAGAAGCGGAAGCAGAAGGAGGCTCGGAGGGCGAGATCAACAGATCGAGACCGAGCGATTGAAGCTGAGAACGGGGAACTATAGATTGCAGAATCGTGACTAGCTGAGAAATAGTGCGCTTCATGACGTCGCAGGTTTCGCGGAGTTGAATGAAATCGGAAAGAGGAACGATGTCGTCAGGGTGATGCATGGAGCTGAGAGTCTCAGAAAAATGACGTTTGCCGCTAGGCTTCTTGGCAGGAGAGTCAATGATGATGGAAGATGAGTTAGAAGAAGATGCCATGGCGCGCGAGAACGGAGATCCGATAGAGAATAAAGACGAGAAAGAAAAGAAAATCAATATAAGAGCGCACAACCAGTCGGTAGGGTAGAGGACCGCTAATTGAGCAGACAGTGGGCAGGTTGAAGGCAGATGGCCCGCCTGCCATTCTGCGGGAACAGAAATTTAAATAATTAGTGTACGAAAAGTGCGTCTGGAATTTACGCCGATTTGCCCAATAGCTGTCTGGACAGATTTGCAATTTTGCTCGACAATTATCGGCATTAGCTGCGCAAAATTCCCAGTATTTAAAGCAAAAAACGTGTAAACGACGAAACGCAGACGAGTGACAACGTTGCCACGCGACGCAACCGCAACGCGTCGTTTTTGGCGGCAAAAATGAACAAGGCAGTATCATCACTTTTTCATATTTAAAAATTATAAACAATTGTTTTCATTTTGATTGTTCTTGAAACCCAAACTCAAAGTCACTAGGGGTCTCTTTTCTGATTACTTGTAGTTATTTTCAGTCTTTTTTGTTTAATCTGAAAATAGACGGAAAATTGGACCGCACTTTCAAGCATCATCCTGCCCTTTAGCTTTAGGATAGAAAAACTGCAAGATGACTTTAGGAACGAAAAAATCCGCAGTCGTTTGCAGAGAACTGAAAAACGAAACTCAGAAAATGCTGATTGTTGTATGACGCAGATTAATTATTTCTGGAAATCGCACCATTTTTGACGCCATTTCTTTGCGAAGTGAGCCAAAAAGTTTTCCTAGGTTTTAAGGGACTTTTGAATGTTTCTCTCATTTTTAGCTCTGGGGCGTTTCGAAACAAGACATTTTGAATTTTTAGTGCACATAAATTTTTCCGTCGCGGTGTTCGCACTAGTGACACCAAAACACACGCGCATTTGATTTTTCTTTTTCGGTTTTCAAAAACCGTGACAAAGCCGGGGAAAACCACGAAACCGTGGAAGTCAGAACCAGGGAAAAATATCTAGAAGGTGAGGAAAAAGCTTCGCCCTTTGCAAGTCTGCGGCATAATTTTTTTTTTACAAAAATTTAATAGAAGGTAGGAAAAACAGGGCAAAATTATCCCTGGTTTCTTGTTTTCTTCTGATTTTTTCAAAGACTAGTTTTTTTTACCAATCAATTTATCTTTCTGGGAGTTTAAACGCACTTGTGCAAACACCGCGACGCAAAAATGCACCAGGTTCAAAATGTCGCAGTTTCGAAGTCACAGGTTTCGAAACGTTCCACATACTGAATTTTTAGGCCATCCTTTTCAAAAATAAAACGATTCGGAGAGATTTTTGGGCTCCTAAAACACGCAATAGGAACGCAACAATTTTTTGCGCCCACCCGACCCCACCCGACAAACAAAAACAAAAAACAAAACAAAATCGAAGGAAAAAACCAGACAAGTAATTGGCTGTGAATGTGATATTTTGGAGCACAAAGCACACGAGTTGAGCAGTTTTAATTAAGAAGGAAGGAAGAAAGAAAAACGGAAGGACGGGGAGAAAAAGTTGAAAAGGCGGTGGGCCGCACAAAAGTGAACAAGAATCCGATTAAAGGAGGAGTGCTCGATGAGCTTGTCACATACATTCAGGACAAAACAAGGGAAGACGAGCGGAAAAAAGTTATAGGCATCAATTTTTATTGAAGGAAGAAAGAAAAACGGGAACGGAAATGTTCAGAAATATATAGGAGAGAGAGAATTTGCCGTCAGCGGGAAACATTATTGTTACACATGTATGCCTCCGCTGAGGTCTGTTTCCATCTCCGTTGTGGTCTAGTGGTTAGGATTTATGGCTCTCACCCATACACAGGTTTTGCGCGATAGGCCTATAATAGGTTGAGGCCAAATATAGGCCTATTATAAGCTTATAATAGGCCTATCGCGGGCAGCAGCGCCTACCCTCCTGTAATAAGCTTATCGCGGACGTGGTGTGCGGCGACCGCGTTAGGCCTACTTGTAGGTCTAGCGGCGTGACGTCAGGGCAACGCAAACGCGCTCCACGGCTACACTATATCGGTAGAGACGCAAGCAAGCACTCATAAGAAAAAACATTTTCTTTGGCCTAATTAATTTTTGCCGTCGCATTTCAACTGTTTTCCGTTTTTCAGATTTTAAATATTTTTTTATCTTTTAATAAATAGAAATTTTCTTGTTTTTTCCCTGTTATGACACATTCGCAAGGATTGACACTTCGCGATACATTTTTTAGGCCAGATTATCTTCATTTCTTTTGCTATTTTCTTTATTTTTGTTAAAAAAAAACATGATTTTGTTTATCAAAAGTGTCAATCTTTTCCAATATGTGATAAAGCCGCCCAAACTCGAAAATTACGTTTGTAGGCCGATAAGAGGGTTTAAATAAAAAAATTTTTATTCATTGTTGAACTCACGCGTTATTTTCACAAATATTTTGCTTCATTTCATATAATAACATTCAACTTGTTCATTTTTCAGGTGGAAATGCGATGACGGAGCCGGGATTTTTGCGAGGAGCGGCAAACCGGACATGCAATGTAAGTATTACATTTTTCTTTATGGCAAAAATGGCAAAAAAGCTGCGCGAAAATTCGGAAAATACTCCGATTGACCTGTAATTTTGGGAAATAAAGAAAAAAAATTCTACCGGACATTAACACAAAATTTTGGGCCGAAATATCGATTTTTTAAAAAATATTGAATTTTTTTCTGAAAATGTTCGAAATCGATATATTGGTCTGAATTTTTGACCTTATTTCCCAAAATTTCTGGTCAATCGGAACATTTTCCGAGATTTTGCGGTGTTTTTTGCCATTGAATAACCCCATTAAAGTACCCCGTAAAACATGTTCTCAGAGAATGTTCGGCGATTTCCGGCCTTAATCGGCGCGTCTGACCACTGGCAGTTTTCAGCACGCTAATTTCTTCGGCAAATTACCGTTGAGATGTGGCCAGTATTTTGATTTTGGCGGCAATTGTCCAATTTTTGCTGCAATTTGCCGAGTTTGAGGCAACTTTCCGCAATTCGGCGGGGCGATTTTTCCTGAAATCGGCAGTTCGCTGCAAAAATCGGCGTGCCGCCCCTCAATGGCAATTTGGCATTGAGGAGCGGCGAGCACGACTCTTTTCTCACAAATCTTTTGCTTCCCTTCATATAAATAACACTAAATTGTTCATTTTTCAGGTGACGATGCGATCACGGAGTGGAGAATGGATCTTCACGAGGAGCGGCGAAAGGACATGCCATGTAAGTATTATGTTGTCTACATAATAGAAAAAGTTTTCTACATCGCCAGAAAAAAACACGGAATTCCATATTTCCTATTATGGATTCGTGACGTAGCGACACGTTGCTGCAAGTTGTGCGCCAGCAAAATGAAAAAAATTTGCAAAAAATTGTTTCCTCTCACGCTTTCAAGAGCTGAATCGTGGCGAGACGCAACATTTGCTGACGCATAACTTGACACGCTGTCTCGCTACGTCGCGAATCCATAATATAATGGATTCGTGATGAAGTAACATTTCAAGGCAAACGGGGTGACGAGAAATCTCTTCATTTTTTCAATTAAAAACGTGAAAAATTGTCACTCCGCGACGAATCCTTTATACTGAAAAACTCCAGAAACGGAAAATTACCGTAGAGATGTGGCCAGTACACCGATTTTGTCGGCAATCTTCCGATTTTTGCAACAATTTGCCGAGTTTGAGGCAACTTGCCGCAATTTACCGGGGCGATTTTTTCCTAAAATCGACAATTTGCTGCCAAATTCGGCAAACGATCATTTCCCACTGTTATTTTCTTACTTTTGTTCATTTCCTACCTTTTTCCAATGAAAATATACTCGTATATTGGCCGAAAATGATCCGTTTCCCATTTTTTAAATAGATTCTGGTGAGAAACGATTCTTCAACACACAAAACATTAATTTATTTCGATAATTTGATTTATATTGAAATATTGTTTTTTGAAAAAGGTAGAAAAAGAACAGTGGGAAATGATTTCTTGCCCCAAAATCGGCAAGTTGCTGCAAAAATAGGCGTACTGATCGCCCCTTAATATTCCTCCGTTTTAGTCGAGCACTGAATAGGTTCATGACTTTTTTTTGTCATTTTCATCATCAATTTTTATTTCAGATCGAGGCGAGGGACCGAAAGAAGAGAGTGCAAAAAGTGGATGTCATTGGACGACAATTGTATTTTGTAAGGTTTCAAATGTTTTTAAAACTTGGCGAACACAAGAAATAGTTTCGTTTTAATTACCTTTCTTTTTAACAGTGCGTTCAGTTTAAAAAATTTCAATTAACGTTCAAACCGTTTAATCACTTCACCACGAGGGTCAACAAATTAATTTTAAAAAAAGAATAGAAAAAAGGCGAGTAGTCCCCAAAAGTAGCAGGCTGTGTGAAGTAAAAAATATGACCAAAGTTCGAATAAAATATTCAGGTCGGCGATGTACAGCCGCTAGTTCAAATTTGCCTGTTTCAACACCAATTCGTGCATAGGAAAACGTATCAAATGTATACCTTGATTACTTTAGAATTCTTCCAGCTTTCGGTAATACTGCTTCGCGATGAGCAGGCAAAAATGTGGTAGCATCGCGTGAGTCTCATTGCGGCAGTGTGTCGATTTACGCTGCTAATTTAAAATTTTCAGTAAGGTTAAAAAAATTTCGTAAATCGACATGTCGTCTCGGCATGACCCACACGACGCTGCCACTGCCTGCTCCTCGCGACTAGTGTGCGTGACCGGTAAAGATTTGACGATTTTACCGGTAAATTTACCAATAAATTTGTCGAATTTACCGCCAAGTTCGGTAAATCACCGGCGAATTTTGGCGCGTTTGCCAGTAAAAATTTTTTCGGTAACGCACACTATTGTCGGCCCGCCAAAATGGTCAAACGTTCTCCGCTGAGCTCAACGCTATATGCAATTTTCATCTTGGTTTCCAAATTATTAAATTTCACGTTGAATTTATACGTGAAATGAAATAATTTGGTGGCCAAAATGAAAATCGCATAGCGTTGAGTTCAGCGGAGAGCGTTTGACTAGATTGGCGGGCCGACAATACTCGAAACGCAGTAATAGAACTTCAAAAAACTTGCAAAATAATCGCGATTCACTATAAAAATGGGAATATGCAATTGTATCATGCAAACTTTAGTTGATTTTTTGTTTAGAGAAAAATAGGAAAAAACTACACTATGCATAGGTTTTCTCCAGATAAGCTAGTCTTCATGGTCCCACGAGAAAAAAACTATTTAAA
This sequence comes from Caenorhabditis japonica, assembly GCA_963572235.1. Taxonomy (NCBI): domain Eukaryota; kingdom Metazoa; phylum Nematoda; class Chromadorea; order Rhabditida; family Rhabditidae; genus Caenorhabditis; species Caenorhabditis japonica. The sequence goes on along the minus strand of OY754343.1, from coordinate 13,905,653 downwards.
AACGAACTACGTGTTAGCCAACTTTTAAAAACTTTGAAAACCCAAATTAATGTCTTTTTTTCCTTTTCTGTTATATTTTCTTCCCAATCATCTTCTTTTTATTGTTTTTACTATTCTATGTGCTACAATTGCAATAAATTTTTATTATTTTTTAACAGTGTTTTGTTCTTTTACATGAAATGGCTTGAATGCGAGCACTTTTGAGCCTATAGGGTGAGTCTGTAGACGTTTTATAGACCTATTACAAGCCTACCCTCGATTTAGGAATATCCGCGATAGGCCAATTATAGGCTTACAATAGGCTTATTGATGACCGCGATAAGCCTATTATAGGCGAAAGTCAACCGCGATAAGCCTATTATAGGCCTATTATAGGCGGCGAGCCGCGATAAGCCTATAATAGGCTTACTATAGGGTCCTTCGCGGGTACTCGATAGGCCTATCGCGCAACCTATTATAGGCCTATCGCGCAAAACCTGTGTAAGGCCGGGGTTCGATTCCCCGCAACGGAAGAAGATTTTTTTTCATTTTTTTTGTTCACAGTACCACTGAAAATAGAACCTGGAAATATTTACGGCCGAGGTTTATGTAAGCGATATCAGCGCCTAGATAAGCACAACATAAAAGATAGATATAGTGAGATAAAGACAGAACACCCAATAAATGTACACAGATATGTCCCAAGAGACGAGCCGAGAAAAAGGAGAAGATGAAGTGGGAACAAAGAAAAATGCGGTGGATGGAAAAATACAGCAAAAAAAACTTTTCGCGAACTTTTCAGAAACGTGATTCCGGTAAAGTTCAGAGCGGGAAAAAAGAAAATACGTGAAAAAAGTGTGGGCAAAAAGTTTTGAAAGCTAATGAATAACTTATGAGAAGCAAGAAAACAAAAGTGGAGAGCCGCATGTTACATAATAAGAAATTGGTGTTCTAGAAAAAGAAGGTCATCAAAGTTAAAAACCTAGTCTATCGTATCAAAGAATCGAGGAGAAAACGTTCAGTAAAAGAGACAGAAAAACGAAATGAAATCGTATTTTCCGAAAGAAAAATTCAAATTACCTTTCAATCTAGGCTCCAAAGAGGATTATCCTAAATTTAGATGGAAAGATTTGCGAATAGAAAATGGGAGAAGAAAAAGAGAAGAAAAGAAGTTTGGGTAAAAGGCAGTTTGAATCTGAAGGAAAAGTTTTAAAAGTTTAAAAATACATACATATACTTTGAATATTAAGGAGATGTTTGATTTAGTTTCGAGGCGTATGCACTTAGATACTATTCCCCTCATTATTATTGTTATTATTTTTGAGTTATCTGTTTTTGAGCTGTGTTGAACATTCAATGAGGTCACAGTTTTTCGAATTCATAAAATGATAACAGAAACACCCCAGAAAACGTTATTTTTGGTGTAGGACATTTTACGGGTTCAATGTTCAAGGTGGAGCTTGGAAAACAAGAAGGTGATCGAGATATGTACATAAATTTAACAGTGCACTTTAAAGGCTTTCCAAAAAAAAAATAGTTCCGAGAATTGGAAATCCATGGAAACAGTGCTTAGCATATTGTTTGCTATGATTCACAGCATTAGAAATACTTTTTTCTTTTTTATTCAAAAGAAGAAGGAATATTTTTCTGGAAATATGTATGTCAGCTGCTCCCTTTTTAATCATGTCTGCTGCAAACTGCGAGCTTTTTTTCTTTATTCTGGAGAGTCTATAAGAAACATGGAAAAAAGGAGGGATTGAACTTTAATTTAATTTATTTATTTGCTTTCAAGTGTAATTACAACATAATGATTATGTACGAATTATAAAATCAGAGCAAATAAAATGTAAAATGACCGATCGGACCGGCAATAGTCCAGTTGGTCAAGTGGGTGTGTGGGTTAAGATGTCTAGGGGAATAGCGCCTAGGCGCGCAGCAAGAGCCTTTGAATGCAATCTCTTTGGTATTACTTTGGCGGCACGGTTGACAAATTGGCATGGAGGAAGCCTTTTGAGGACTTTCCACAAGCCGTTAACAAATAAGGGTATCTGGACGAGCGGGACGGTTTGACATACAAAGAACTTCTTAAATGTGCATTGTGGCCTATCTTGTACGGGTCCTCACAATCAGATGCTAGTCCATTTTCTTCATGTCCTGTAGACGCGTCCTATCAGTTCCAGACCCGGCGAACTGCTATAAAAAACTGCTTGTTTGCTTGATTTCTACGTTAAGTAAGTGTAATTTTAAATTGGTGACCATCACCGTTTCACGACCACTGGTGAAGCGCCACGGGCCCGCGGCGGGCCCGCTGCGGGCCCGCCAGCGGACCGCTGACAGCTAAAAGAGTACACGCGTGGTGCACGCAGCGGGCCCGTGGCGGGCCCGCCAGCGGCTCGCTAGCTGCTACATCGCGGGGGTGATTCCCTTCTTGCTTTTTTCTTTATTTTATATTTTCTAATCAAAACTAACACTGTTTCTACTTTTATCGATCTTTATTGAAAAAAAAAAAAAAAATTTAATACAAAAATTATTTTTATTATCAAAATATTCATCGCTTTCGTTGTCACAATCATCTAATCGCCGATCATCCACATCCACATCCCATTGTTGCACGTATCTGAAAATTGAGTAAATTTTGCTGTGTAAGAAATGCGGCGGTTAGTGCGGCATCCCGTAGGATGATCATTTATTTTAAAATTATTACTAGGCAAAGCGCTCTAATTTGTATGAGAAAAATTCTGTTCAATTCTATTTTTTTCTTAATCATTTGAAGTTCAAAATTTAAAAATGTACAGTTATTTGCAACAGACATTGAAAAATATCACTGGGATATGAGGAGGGAGTGAGTAAACGCGCCCGGACGCACACACGCAACGCATCCAAATTAGGCCCAAAAAATAAAAAAGGCGCGCGAATAATTTCACATTATCGTACAGAAAAATCAAAGAAAAATCGTGAAAATTACGAAGCTCTATACTCGGTATAAAACGCTGAAAACTCGCTCCAAACGAACAAAAAATTTCACATGCATTTGGAGTGAGGTTTAGAGAAATCAGAGCAAAACATCGGCCATGGCTCTCTCAATTTTCTGAACTCTTTCGTCGCCAACGCGGCCACGTCCATCACTGTGCGAAGTGAGCGCGTTTGCAGCGCTCCGTACTGAGAATATTAAAAATTATTTCGCGCACGTTGGTTTTTCTCTCCGACAATGTGAAATTTTTCGCGCGCCTTTTTTATTGTTTGGCCTCATTTGGAAGCGTTGCGTGTGTGCGTCCGGGCGCGTTTATTCACTCCCTCCTCATACCCCAGTGAAATATACGTTTTGGCTCGAGGAAACGCGAGCAAAAATCATTATCACAGTAGCATGAGCCAGGAGCCATCAAACGTGAAAATGCTTACAAATAAAGCCAAAATAGTGTTAATTTTTATGTCATTTAATTTTGGGCCTCCTTTGTATGAATATTCAGTTATGCGTCGGCGCGTCTGCCTTCTGCCGGCTCATGATTCTGTGCTCCATGACCGTTAAAATCAATTCCTTTTCTCGAGTATTTTCAATGATTTTAAATGGACTCATTTATTAATGAAAAGAATATCTTTTTTTTCAATGCTTGACAACATTTAATTCAGAAATATTACTCAAAACTCATATTTTTTATTGTTACTAGAAAATTTTCGGCGGTTTCCCCATTTTTTTTTTAATACCACAAGTGCCTTCAGTATGCTACATTTAAAACTTAACCGATTTGTACCAAACTTTGGCAGCCTTGTGTCACTTGGGTTTAAAAATGTTTCGCCAAGTCTGATGCAAATCGGTCCAATAGGCGCTGAGAAAACGCTCCACACACGAAATCTCATACGGACACAGATACAACAGACAGGAATAAAAACCTTTGTTTTTGCTTTACTCTTATTGTAAAAAATACAATTTTGAACAAGCACAATTGAAATCATGGTGTCAAATAGTTGTTTTTTTTGTAACAAAAGACGCCTTAATTTATTTGACAATGCATTTTTTTTTTTTAATTTTTCACTTTTGCATTGTTGAACAAAAAAATTGCAAACTTACTATTAGATATTGAAAGTTTTATCAATAAAAAAGGGTAAAAAGGGCGCTAGAGTTCATTCAGCGATGGTTTTTTAAAACTTTATTCCAAAATTTGTTTATGTTTTCTTTTTTTTATACTCGGTATAAAATGCTGATAACTCGCTCCAATCGAACAAAGAATTTCGCATGCATTTGAAGTGAGGTTTAGAGAAATCAGAGCAAAACATCGGCCACGGCTCTCTCAATTTTCTGCACTCTCTCGTTGCCAACGTGGCCGCATCCACCACTGTGCTAAGGGAGCGCGTTTGCAGCGCTCCGTACTGAGAATAGCAATTTTATTTGTGCGAGTTACTCCTTTTTTAAGTCAAAAAAATAGGTAAACCTTTAACTTACTGAATAGGAAAAAAAATCTATATTTTTCGAAGCGGCGTGCCGCATCCATGGGGGTACGACAGAATAGAAATAGGCGAAATAGAAATGCTACAAAATAGAAATGCTACAAAAAAGAACTGGAAAAAATAGAACGGCTACAAAATAGAAATGAGCGGAATAGAACAGCGCGAAATAGAAATGTGACAAAATAGAAATGGGCGAAATAGAAATCGGTGCGATGGAGCGCGTTTGCATTATTCTTCGAATTTTCCGATTATTATAGGATTTTTCAGTAATTTTCAGATATTTTACGCACTTAACAACATCGAAAATGAAGAAAGGTATAAAATCAATGCAGTTTCAGAAAAAAAAAAATGGAAAATCGGCGAAAAACTGAGCAATTGAAAAAATAATGCAAACGCGCTCCATCGCCAAAATTTTTTCTATTTTGTAGCATTTCTATTTCGCTCATTTCTATTTTGTAGCCGTTCTATTTCGTAGCATTTCTATTTCGCTCAGTTCTATTTTTTCCAGTTCTTTTTTGTAGCATTTCTATTTTGTAGCATTTCTATTTCGCCTATTTCTATTCTGTCGTACCCCCGCATCCATTCAATATCATTTTTAGGGCATAACCTATTTAAATTCGCTCGTAAATTTCATTTCATTTCTTTCTTTAGGACTTTTTATTTTTATTTTTGACAGTAAATAAAAAGGAAAAAAAAAGAAAATCTTACCAACGTCGGCGGTGTCGAATTTCCATTGTCATGTTGGCAACTGAAACAAAAAAAAATTCAAAAATTTATTGGGCATATGTGAGCAAAATTAATTAAGAATTAAAAGAAATGAAAATGCTAAAAAACGGCAATAAAACATAGAAAATTGAAGATTTTTTGAAAAAAAAAATATTAAAAAATTTTGAGCTCCGCCCACTTTGCAACCTGGGCACAAGATTTGGCAACTATGCTGCGCGCCTATTGTTTCAAGAATAACTGGACAGTATTTTTCGCTTCCGTTGTTATTTTTGAAATATTTCTGATTAAAGACCAAAAATGAGTATAAAATCACTGAAACGAACAGAAAAAAAAAGAAAAATCACACGTGATCGCCTAAAAATTGGCATATTGAGCGATATTAGCCTGCGCTCAACTCATTTTCGACGTCAATCCGCTGTCACCAATTGTCATCGTTATTAAAGCGGTAATAGCAGTATTATATGATGTCAAGCCTGCTGCGCCGACATGAACTGGCTATTGATAGTGCATTTAGAGTGCTTGGAAAAAACAAGGCTCGCTAAAATGCGATAAAGGTCCCTTTAGCATCCGATACTACACGGTTTTCAGAAGAACTATGATACTTTTTTAGTAGAACTGTATAATTAGAAAACGCAGAAAATTGTGAAAATCTACGTAATTGCTAATTGAGGCGTAAATTTTAATAAAGGCTGCTAAACTATTGTTTGTAGATACTGTAAAATTTGTTACTGAAAGTGCACTTCTATTAGAGCGAATACTGTGTTTATAAATACGAATCATTCACAAGACATAAATTTAATTCACGTCATGTAAGAATGCATTTGCAGAGTTGAACAAAGAACGACACTCGAAAGTTTTCGAATATCGCCTACTATTGGCTACATCTGTTTTATTTGAATTTTCGTATAAATTAAACACTTCTCAAATTAGAGCAACATTTCTTCAACAAGTACGAAAACAAACAAAACGTTTATGCAACTTTTCCGTAACTTATCCGCGGTCGGTCATATCCAATTTTTCAAACAAAGTCTACTAAAAAGCTTTGTGAGCGATATTATTCCCATGAAACTAGGAAAAAACATTGATAAATCTTCTTGAAACAGTTTACCATCCTCCGCCCATCCGCTCGTCAACTGGCCGCTGGCGGGCCCGTCGCGGGCCCGCAGCGGGCCCGCCAGCGCTTTGAAAATGAATGCCAGTATTTTCGATCAAAAACTCAACTAACTAGTGTCCTATGCGCAATTTTACATGGTTTAAAATAACTATAATTCATTTATAAACCCATTGGAAAAAAAATTTTTTCAACCTGTCAGTCACCTACCAAATATCATAGCCGCCGCGGGCCCGCCAGCGGCCAGCGAGGGCACCCAAGCGCTGGCGGGCCCGCTGCGGGCCCGTGGCGGGCCCGTAGCGTCTGCGTAGCCGCCGCGGGCCCGCGCGCGGTTCACCAGTGACGTGCTGGCCACCGCCCTTTCGATTGTGTGCTCCATTGAAAACAATTTTGGCGGTGTTCCAATTTATGTGAATTCACGTTTTTCGAAATGAACTTTTCAGGCAGAGAGCGTGTAGGCGACGAGACGCAGACTGAGAAACAGAATTGTCACGCGGCGCAATCGCAGCGCGTGCGTCGGCGGCAAAAAAGCGTTAAAAAAGACAGTCGCCAGCACCCCGTGTCGCCGTTTTGAGGACTTGTTGTCACCTTTGCTAATAGTAAGCAAGTTCCTCCGGTTTTAGATATTGTGCTTGTGAGACCATGAACGTTTACCGCGTGGTAAATGAGAACGGTAAATGATTCCCCTCGTCGAAAATAACATTTTCAAGGCTCCGCCCCATCAGGTCTTTTCAACTGAATTCAACTGAATTCAACTGAACGTAGATCAAAAAATGTGAGCGGGTGTATCGCTCGTTATGTCTGCGTCTATTATAAAACTTTCGCGGGCGCATGTGGTAGCCGGCAAAAATATTTAATCCATAATATAGTGTCATTTATCTAGTGAACACTTCGAAAATTTAGTTTAACTCTCGGATAATCATTTACCGTACAGTAAACGTTCATGAATACGGCCTGTGGTTTGAAAAAATCCGTTTTCTGAGGTCGAAACTCAGAAGTATCAGAAGTAAGTTTTCTACTAAGTTTATTCTAAGTAAGTTTATTCTCACCCTTTTTCATTTTGTTGACTGCTTATGAAAATATTGAAAGTAGCTTTCAGTCGGTTTGAGTTATTATTTTTATTTTTGAAAAACTAGAAATAGCAGTACCTCAACCACGTACTTCGAAACCTACAATACCAAACCAAAAACATTGGAATAATTATCTTTTCTTGAGAAAAACACGAGAAAAAGTGAATAAAAACAAAGAAAGTACTAGTGAAACCGTAAGGCAATTATCTTGGAAAGTATAGGAGCTAATTAATTGGGTTTGGAAATGATAATAATTAATCTTTATACTGTCACCAATGTAAATGGAGCTTTGCATTCCCCGATGAGTTCTCAAAAAAAGTAAAGCCTTCCCTACCAGAGCAAAAGCCACCAAGTTTGTTTAGGCCGGTCCAAAAAAATTCTAAGGTTTCAAGGTTCCAGGGGGGGGGGGGGGCTGGTCGTGTTATTTTAGTATTTTTTTTAATACTTGAAATTACCGCACACCTACGTACACTCTATTAAGCAAGAATGTTCTTTTATTTTTCAAAGCGCTCTTAATAATGATGACCTGGTGTTATTACATTAGATGTTGCTGAAAGCATATAAATATCGGGGGAAAAATCTCAAATTTCTTGTTACAAGTTCAAAAAAACGCATTTAAAATCGGGGTTGGGCGTATATCGAAAATGTTCTTTTATAAATTTTCAAGTTCTTTTTCTCCGAAAAAAAACCATATAGCCCTGAAATCACTTCACTAGGGTACTATTAGACACCAGAAATCCATGTTTTTTCTTTCAAATTTTCCGCCTAATTTCACTCATAATAATGGTCCTTTTTATCTTGTCCCCTCTCTACTACATCCCTCAAATTGATACTGTTGACCCTGTAACCTTGCCAATAGCTGTCTTGCCGCCATTTCCACATTTTCACAATTTTCCGAGTCTCTCGTCCTCGAACTTTCTCTAGGTTCTTGCCAATTTCTCGTTGAATTGTTTTTTGTTTTTTTTTGTTGATAGATTTGAGTAGTGGTAAAGGTTCGGAATATATGGAAATTGGTTCGGGTGGGACTGTGTAACATATGTACAATACGCTTTGTATTTGGCGGAAAAAGGAGAAAAAACGTTATTGACACAGAAGGAAGGGCAGTACGAGAGGTAAAGGGGTGAAAAACGGGAGCAAAAAGGTTGAACATATATAAATAGAAGTGATTTAGCAGTGCGTGATTGAAATTTTTTAGATTTTAAAAACGTTTTATTTTAAACATGAAAATCGAGCTAAGAATGGACCTACCTCAAATTGACTTTTACAAGTTAATTAGTGATGTACTTATTATTGTTTTAAAAAATTTGTCACCTGGCAAGAAGCGCGAATTCAAAAAATAGGCTCCGCCTCCTCGCCGAAATATTTCTGCAATTCTGCGCGCGCCAATTTGCAATCGCGGTGCGCGCGATTTTCTGCGTCGAATTTTTGTTCAGTGCCTTTCAATTTCTCCTGGAAACCTTTATAAAATTGTTATTTTTAAGCGAATTCGGCAACTGTTGATTTAAAGTGAGTTTTTAATTGTCTTCGATCGATATTTGTTAATAAATTAACGAAAATTCGACGCATAAAATCGCGCGCACCGCGATTGCAAATTGGCGCGCGCAGAATTGCAGAAATATTTCGGCGAGGAGGCGGAGCCTATTTTTTGAATTCGCGCCTCTTGCCAGGTGACAAATTTTTTAAAACAATAATATATTGTGTTTTCAATCGACATGCGACATAAGAACGCGAAACTCCGCCCACTTATTTGTGCGCGACCACGCGAACACAGTCATATTTGAAGAGACGCAGACAGAACGGAGAATGCAGACTTGCGTTTTCATGTCGCAAGTCGATTGAAAACGCAATAATGAGGAATGCTCGTGATATATGTACCTTAATTCCATCAGGATCCTATATTAAGCCTACCCTTGTAACATCAATACGGCGCACTAGAATAACATACATGTATGCATGTTGAAAAACAAATTTCAAAATGATCAAAACTGTACATACAAAGATTGCTATTGTGATTTTTTTTAAATATCTGACATCCGAAAGTAAGAGAGGCAAAAGAAAAAATGCTTACAAACTGCAAATAGATATTAAAGACCAAATTGGAATCATAAAAAAAACGCAGTAAAATATAAAGAGGAATGGGCTCGCCGAGCTCTTGTCCATGTCCAATCATCTCAACCCGTCTAAGTGGGACAAGGTGTTCAGGAACGAAAAAAAAACGAAGAAAAAGGAGAAGAAGAGCTCTTTTGAATTCAATTTTTCGAGCAGCTTTTTGTGAAGTTTAGAGGATAGAAAAAGGTGGACAAAAGTGTTTAGAAAATAAGGGAAATGAAACGTTTTCTGTTTTTGGCTGAAATCTTTCGGTTACACATTTTGTGAAAGCTAGGCAGGAAAGTGATTTTCGATATCTGTGAAAAGCAATTTCCTGGGGCGCTCTGGAATTGGGTGATATGATAAAATGTGTGGATTAAAAAAGGGAAACAGCCGGAAAAGTGGGTATGGAGGGAAAAATATCAGGAGAAAATTGCGAATAAGTAGGCGACAAAAAATAAATTAAAAACGAAAAGGCTGAGATTTCTGGGCTCATAATTGAATTTCAATTTTTGGGTCAATCAATTGGCGATAACAAGAACATCATTATTTATTTGATATTTTCTGAAATAAATATTTTGCGGTGTAGAGTCTCATCCAACCGTTTCTCGGCAGCGTGGGTATGTTCCGAGGAATTTTTTAAAATGTAAATGCACTTTGTTGCTAAAAGTGGCTTAACTTTTAAAAAAATTTACAAAGCCATCTTCTAGTGGTCTTCAATTTTTTGGAGGGTTCTGCCAACATGATAAAAATTATGCTTAAATTTTTATCAGATTCTTTCAAAAAACTGCCAAACTTTAAAAAAAATTGCAAAAACTTGAGCAAGTTGATTTTTTTTTGAAAATATTCGAACTTTGTCTTCAATATTTTCTTTAATTCGGTCTAGACAAAAAGAAGAGGTGTGAATTACTATTTTCAGTCTTCCCTTTTATTCTCTGTCCTATGAAACCCGATGTACTTATATTTGTTACAATTCATAAAATTATCGGAAGTTTGCACTGACGGATAATGGTTCTCAAGCTGCCGAATAGCTGCCAAGAATCTGCCATGAAACTGTCGAATAGCTGCTCTTTACAGATGTGCCGAAACCGGTGCTAAATTGTCTTTTTGCTCGGCAAAACCTCGCTGGCAACTTCCTGCCGGGAATTGAGTAACACGAGAACTTTCTAAATTGTCTAGAATAAAATCCCATTTAATATCGATTTCCCAAATTGCTCAGTTTTACAGGTAAAAAAAATATCATGTCATATTCTTCAAATTTCTAATTAGCCTCACCGTTCGCCAATTTTTTTTTGTTCCAGACACTTATGGGGAGGTCAAAAACTCTTTATTTTTCACACTGCGCCCGTAATTTGTTCAATTTCCTCTCCAGAACAGACAACACAAAGACCTTGCAGTTATAGTTCTACTAGTTATTCTCACCCTCTAAACTGGTAGTGTAACGAAAACAAAAACATTTACAGATCGTTTTCTTGCCGTTTTCCGGAGAAAGTCATCACTTTTGCTGACATGGAAGATTGCCCTAGGGGTGTGCCATACCTAGGATCAGATATAAATACGTTGCAAAGTGTGAGGAGAAGAAAAACCGAAAAAACTATTCCGATGTTGGCCTGTGCGTGCTAACGCAAACTTCCGATTTTGCAACACCTTTTTAGGCGATTTTTGTTTCAAATGTCTCAAATCTTCCGTTTACATCTATTCTCTGTTTGTAAAATAAATATTTCTCTAAAAGTGTGGCGTAACTGACTGTAGATATTTTTAATTTATTTTAGGACTGTGCGTTGTAGAATGATTACTAAAAAGCTTCACTTATTGATTTTTTTAATTCCTCAAACTTATGTAGATAGCACGCTTCCCCCGTCGTCCAATGCGCCACCAAGTTCGTCGGATATTGAAATTATTTTTTCACTCGAAAATTCACTTTTTTGAGAAATTCTAATCATTATCTGATTATTCAGGATGACACCATCATTTTAATCCAAAAACGAGGCTTTTTTGTCAAAAAATGACCGAGCTTTAAAGTTTTAAAAATGCGCCAGGTAGAAACAATTTTGGAAGGCTGGGGTGCCGTGGATAGTCTTCTGAATGCAGGTGAATTTTCCTGCCATTGTATTTCAATTCAAGCCTGCTTTTTAATCAATTTTCCTATAATAATCTGCATTTTTTGCATTAAAATGTAGGTTTGCATAGGAATGAACTGGCAGGAAAATTCATCTGCATAGGTCCATTAGAGCAATAGACAACACAAGTTGTTCTAATAAATGTATTTCTTTCTCATTTTCTGGATTTTTCTGTTCAAGGAACCTCTTTTGCCGGGCTGTCGCTGGTTGGCAAACTGAAAATTGTTTGTAAACTCCGAAAACACCGAAAATTAATCTTTCATATTGTGTTTTCAATCGAATTGCGACATGAAAACGCAAGTCTGCATTCACCGTTCTGTCTGCGTCTCTTCAAATATCACTGTATTCGCGTGGTCGCGCACACATAAGTGGGCGGAGTCTCGCGTTCTCATGTCGCAAGTCGATTGAAAACACAATAAAACCCTTTCAAACCTGACGATCTAGGAACAGTGCTCTACTGTGAAAAGCCGACAAGCCCCTTTTCTCGCTAACTTCCATTTCTGAAATTTCCTTTTTCTTTTAGATACATACTTTCCCCGCAGTTTTTTTTAAGTTACAGTACTTTTTTTTTGGTAAACCTCTAATTTACCGGTGTCCACTATCCATTGCAACATTTTCACTTTTCTGGAAACGAAACGTTTGACATTTCCTTTTTCTTTTTCCTTTTCCTTTTCCTTTTTTTCCGAATTAATAGATGGTTACTTTTTTTCCTTTCCTTCTTCCTTTCCGTCCATGTCGTACAAAATGAAGTGTTTCTTTTGGTTTTTTTACCGCAAAAAAAACGACTGTCCACGACGTTATGGCGACGACCGCCGAGCGCTGTTCGTGACGGTCTATTAGTGGTGTGTCGGGCAAAAGGAAAAAAAAATTATGTGGTGTCAGTTATTAGGGAAGGTGGTTGGTTGGTTGGATGGTTGGCATGGAACGACTCCGCCCATGAGAAAGCAGAACGAACCGTCACTTTCTTGGGGTTTCCGAGGTTTCTCTTAGCAGCTCAGTACAATGAACTTTTCTTTGAACTTTTCACTTTTATTGGTTTAATCACGTAGCTTTTGGTTTTAAAGGTTCTTCCGCCTGATTAATTTTGTATAAAAGTTTTGTCAGCTTCCACGACGCTCAGATGTCCCGCAGGTCCTCCTCATCGCTGCGAGACCAGGGACCGAATCCATGAAACTGGAAAACGTCAGGAAAACCGTTTTCCAGTGAAATTAGTGAATTTTGTATGATGGTGGCGAGAGACGCAGAGAAACAGACAATCCTATTTTCCGGAAAATGCCGTTTTTTTTGTTACATGGATCCTAGCTCAGGAGTCGCTGCGGAATCTCGGCAGCACTTGTCGGTGCATTTCCTTTAGTATGCTACGCTTAAAACTTGTCTGATTGATACTAAACATCGGCCGCCTTATGCTCTTTAAAATTGAAAATGTTTCCCCAATTTGGATGAAAATCCGTCCAGTAGGAGCTGAAAAAGCGCTGGTGGCACGAAATCTCCCAGACAAACATCAACGCTTAATAATAGTGAAGATAAATATAATTTTTATTGCAGTGCAACCACAAAGATGCCAATTAAAAGTTAGCAACTCTAAAAAAGACCCATACTAATAAGAAATAACCGACGTTTCCTCTGATTCTTAGTCCCTTATTCCGATCTCATAATCCACCCGTTCCATTTCCTCATTTTAGTCGTGTTGCATATCCATTTCACTTGCTTCTCCGTTCTTTTCCTTTCTTTTCGGCCATATTCCATGGCTGCCAAAACAGGTAGATCCCATCGTTCGAAGGTGACTTCCAACTGTGCCCACCTATCAGATTTACATAATATAAAACTATCTGGTAGACAGGCGGAAAAGGCTTTTGCCAACACCAACGTCATCCGCTACCCGCCCTATTTTTTTTTTCGCCGTTTTGAATTTTTTTTTTTCGTCTTTTGCCTATTTGGCATCGAATCACATCCACTCACATTTACATTTGCATTCCCAACTTTTTTGCTCCGCCCACTTTTCTTTCGCCCATTATACCTTTTTGCCATCCGCAGTTCAGTTATTGCTGTTTTCAGTTTTGTTTTCAATCATTTTGATATTTCAGGTAATGCGAAACTGTATTCCTACTGCCGTATTCTTTCTGGTTTTATTCTCCCCGTCTTTCGGGCACAATTCCTACGCAACTCCACTTGGTCCGGTTATTGATAACTCGCTGATAGGTAGGTATTAAGCGCAGCGCCATGCCCTCCGCTTGTAGGCTTTTGTAGTTGTGCGCCGGGGCGTGTTTGCTGCCAGGAGTCTTTTTACCGACGAGAAAAAGTAACAAAGAACAGAAAAAAACAACCTTACGAACTAGTCGTTGCTACAAATGGACTCTAGCCAAGATGCCATAAAATAGAATTGGGTATTCATATGTGTCATTTTTGAGATTTTGATGGCATTCATTCTTTAGATGATTTATGGTATTTGAGGACTTGAAGGTTTTAATTAAATCTAAATTTTTAGTCATGGTTGTTGTACTTGTACAAAAAGGAAAGTAATCAGTGTAGAAGGCCAAATCAAAGATAATGTAAATCGGATGTTAGATTGCCCTCGCGCTCCATTGAACTCGGCGGAAAAAAATCTTGGCAGTGTGTCGACATGCAGTTGCCACGCGTCACAGCCGTGGCGCTTGGCGGCAACTGAGAGTTGGAAATTGAAAAAAAAAAAACAATTTGAAATTATATTTTAATATTGAAAAAAATATTTTTTTTTATTGTTTTTCAACATTTTTTCTTAATTCTGGGACATTTCTTCCATATATTTTTCTCCAACCATTTCCGATCCCGATTTTTCTAAAGACCATTTAGTCTCACTTGCCTCAAAACTTTCAATTTCTTAACCAAGCTTTATTGCGCAACACAGTTTTGTCGCAACGCAAGCTTCCATCTTTTCTTTTCCTTCCCGACCGCCATTATTTCGCGTCACTGACTTTTTCCCCTTTTTCAACTTGTCTGAGATGAAATAGGGTGCTAAATCACATACTTACTATATAGAGATGTATGTACGAACTGGAACAAGTTTAGGTTACCTTTTGAGAAATTTGTAGCAAAAAAGCTGGTTGCTTGCAGCCGAAAAAATTTAACTCTCGTGTCTGGGAGTGACCTTCGGCCGTACCGTTATAATTAGAGTTTCCGAAAAGAAGGCAAAGAAAAAGTGACGGTTTTTCTCAACGGTTGGCAAACTACATAGCAATGGAAATTGAGATTCGGACCCAAAAGAAATTAAATTGGCAACAGGGGTTACATAAGGCAAGGCTTGTATGATTTGTAAATACCAAGGGCATAAAAGGAATAAAAGGCATTTAGTTTTTGTTACTAACTATAGTCCGGAGTTCTCCAAACCTTGTTAACTTTCATTTTATTAAATCCTCCAAACAATATGGGAAACAAGTATCAAAAACAAATACAAGTGACACCAGAGTCAAATTGGCAATAAATCAAGCAAAATAATTCTCATTTGCACCGAAAATTCTAACAGTTACAGAAAGTGTTTTTGTTCCAGGAGAACCAGAAGTTGTCTGCGAATCCGCCTCCATCTCACTACTCTTCAAAACTCGCAACTCTTTCAATGGAAAAGTCTTTGTGAAAGGCTACGTGTCAGAGCCGACATGCATGTCTGTTGGAGACGGAAAAACCGCTCATCGATTCGAAGTTCGTCACGACTCATGTGGTGTCAGAAGGCAGCGAGAGATTAATGGAGTCGTCATCTCGGCAACTGTTATTATATCGTTCCATTCGGTAATCAAAAATAGACAATATTGGGAAAACAAAAACATTGTCGCACGGTGTTTGCGTATTTTTTAATTTCTATGGTACACATAACTACGCAAAACACTGGGTCAGAATTATTTCATATTCCCAATATTCTCAGTACGGAGCGCTGTAAATTCGCTCCATTCGCAGTGAACGAGGCGTTCACGTTGGCGACGAGAGAGTGCAAAAAGATGAGAGACCGTGGCCGATGTTTCGCTCTCTCTTCTCTGAATCTCACTCCAAATGCATGCGTAGTTCATTGTGCAATTGGAGCGATATTGCAGCGCTTTATACCGAATATATCACGGCGTGTTTGGAAGAGATTAGGGGGCTATTTTGCTCGCGTCTCTATTGTATTTTCAATCGACTTGCGACATGAGAACGCGAAACTCCGCCCCCTTATTTGTGCGCGACCACACGAACACAGTGATATTTGAAGAGACGCAGACAGAACGGTGAATGCAGACTTGCGTTTTCATGTCGCAAGTTGATTGAAAACACAATATGTTTGCGCAATGAAACTTTGAAGACGTAGAAAAATATGTAGGTGACAGGGTTCGTTTCTTTGCATGCCGTGAATAAAAAATACACATGAGAATTTCCAGTTTGAACCCATTTTTTTAGATCTTCATCACAAAAATTGATAGAGCGTACCGAGTGAGCTGTTTTTATGTGGAAGGTACGAAAAAGGTTCACAATCATGTGGATATTTCCGCGTTGACGACACAATTGTTGGAAAGCCAAACTCAACTTCCGGTTTGCAGGTTAGTGAAAGTGTCAAAACACCCATAAAAAGGGTCATCAATAAAACATATTTTATGAGGTACATACACCCTACCAGGAATGCCAAAAAAAAAAACGTTTTTTTTGCAAAAATTTTTTTTTTCATTGTTTGGCTTATTTTTGTCGTTCCATATTCAAAACATTATCAGCATTATTGAAATTTCAAACTAATTTTGTCCTGCTTCTCTTCAAATAGCACTGTGTTTGTGGACTCGCGCACAAATAAGTAGGCGGAGTTTCACGATCTCATGTCGCCACTCGATTGAAAAGACAATAAATACCAATATTATTTGTGCATAAATGTGCGAAATCTGTATGCGGAAAATTACGTATTTTAGTATTTAATCCAGCTTTCTCTTCCCGGTCTTCGAATTTTTCAAAAATATGAAAAAAAAAAAGTTATTTAATGCGACAAAAATCATTTTTTCAGATACGAAATAATGAACGAGGCTGGCGGATCGGCAATCAAATATGCTCGCATTGGAGATCAAGTCTATCACAAATGGACGTGTGTCTCGGAGCTCGAGAACGTTTATTGTATGAAAGTTCACTCGTGTACCGTATATGATGGACAAGGAGGACCACCAGTCACTGTCATTGATGCCAATGGATGCTCCGTCGATGGCGTAATTCTTCAGAATTTGGAGTACACTTCTGATTTGACCGCCGGAAAATTGGCGCCGGTTTTTAAGTTTGCTGATAAAGCTGGATTGTATTTCAATTGTCAAATTCAGTTGACGATTAAGGATGTCAATTATGGATGTGCCAACACTGTAATGAAAGTTAGAGTTTTAAATTTCCAAATATATAATTTCAGCAACCTCAATGCCCATCTTCTCAATACGTCGTGGAGCCTGCTCAGAAAACAACTGAGACCGCCGAGCCGTACCCCTATGCTGAAAATCACGAGTCTGGATATCCAACTCGCCCAGCAAACTATGTCGATCCTACCACCGCAACACCCACCACCCCACAGGCCTATCCATCTTCTCCAGCTCCTCCACCACCTGGCGCTTATATCGACAACTCTTATCCGGAGCCACAACCAATTTACCTTTCTGGAACACCAGATAACACATATGACCCAATAATTGGATATAACGATACTGAGCAACCATTCACAACTTCTTCCGCATACACTGAAGACGGTGTATACAGTAGGTTGATCAAGAGAAATGTCGCGGATTCAGAGCAGGTTGGAGCCAAAAAACGACCGGTGACAGTTGGAGATATTGATTTACCGGAACGCGGTATTCTGGTATTTGGATTAGAAGAGATGGAGGAGGGCGAGTCGAACAGTGAAGATCATGGGGCACAAAGAGCGCTGAGAGAGTCGAGGAGTGCGCATGAGAAGACGTGTTTCTCAACGTGTAAGTCATCAAATTAAAAATAACGCTCTTCTTAAAATTTTTTCAAAACTATTCTCTTTTCAAGAAGACAACCATTTAAAAAACAACCTTAAATCATCTCATCAAATCCCGCCAAATATTCCCAATTTTTTCTCAAAATAGTAAACTTCGTTTTCAGCCCGAATGTACTTCTCACTCTTCCTCCTTTGCCTCTTGTTCGTCGCCACAGTTGTGGTGTTTGTCGTCATTGTACAAAAGCAACGACAAATTCTAGCTCAAACCGCATTCTTCAAGCCATAATTTGACATTTCATTTCCAACTTCATATCATCACCTCGTCACGCTTATCAACAAATAACAATTGGTGTCTAGATTGTGAGACATGTAGTGTTTTTTTTTGAACCGCCAACAATCATTTATTTATATTTTTTTCTTCGTGCCTTTCCTTTCATGTACATTGAACAATTCTTTCATTATAGTGCTCTGCCTGAAATATAATACATACATAAAAAATTTGAAATTGAAACGAACGAAAAGAAACGAAACGATTTTTGTGTAATGATCAGAATCAAAATCAAAGAATTGAATCGGCCTAAAGTATTAGCCAGTTTTCAAACTATCTTCCATGCCTATTCTTCCCTTTTCTCCATTTCCGATTTCTTAATCCCGATTAGCACATTGTGCAACACCTTCACCAGCTATAAAAAGCTTACTAAACTAGATAAATGTGTTGATTTCGATCACATTTGAACTTGAAAATGACTTACGCCTACAGTACTCTATTCTGCTGTCTGTTACTCGCATTGAATTGTTCTGCTGTGGATGATGATACAACAACAACAGTTGCTCCTGCAGAAACAACAACAGTTACAGTGACAACAGTAACAGGAACAACAGTAACAGGTGCAGACACGACTGCCGCTTCCGGGCAAACCACGGCTGCAACTACGGCTGCAACTACGGCTGGAACCGGCACTACCAGTAAGTAAAGTTCTATGAACAGGGAATAGAATGAGACGGAGTAGCAATGTGTTCGGTTGCAAAAGATAAGAAGTTTGATTGATTAATTTTTTGACATCTGAACCTTTTTTTTTGGTGAAAGTGTATACACTCTATAGTAGGGATACAGAAGGTTAAAAAATCAGTTTAACAAATTGTTCAGTTCAAAAATGATCATTATCATTTTCACGACTAATTTTTAACGAATAGATAAACTTTCACTTGTTATCAATCAAATATGTTTGGTCAGAGCTCATTACGTAATGAAATGAAGAATAGATCAAAAACAGTTTCTCTCTCCCTCTCTTAACTACCAGTTATTGTCGGCCGATGAGGCTCATTGTGTCATCGTCATAATGAGGTTTTAAACACATGTGATAAATAATCTAAAAGTGCTTGATAGACTGATAAAAAAGCGAAACATTTGAAAAATTAAGAAGAGGCAAGTGATTGATTATTCCACTTTTTTGTTCTTATCTGAAATTTTTTTCAATTTCTCCATCGACCTCGAAATTTTACCTCAAAGTGTTTTGTTTTGTTTTTCAGTGAATATTTTAATTGATTAGTCCCTCAAATTTACAGCTGCTTCGTGTGCCGATGATCCAAATACCGACTGCAGTCAGTACCTATCACTCTGTTCCAACGCCAAGTACATTCCACTTTTGCAGACGTTAGTTTTCTTTCTTGTTTCATCCTACTATTTAAGGATGTTTAATTTCTTTATTTCAGTTTCTGCCCTAAGTCATGCGGATATTGCGGAGGCGGCTCCACCGTTGCTCCAACCAGTTGTGTGGATAGCGCCATCAAGTGAGTTTTTAAAGGTTTAACGTCCATTGAAATATCAACTTTTTTATCGATACTTTTCTCAGAAAAAGGAAATGGATTTTCTGCAAATTTTCGCCAAATGTTTGTATTTCCCACTTTCATGGGGCTCAAACTATTCCTTTTTCAGTTTCGAAAGTTTATGTGGATTAAGCTCAATAAAAATTGTACTTAAGAACGTTAAAAGTTTCTATACCTTCTCAGAAAGGTTATTGCCAAAAAAAGAAGATATTTCGGTGCTGACCTGCCCGCATTCAAACCGCCCGAATCCGAAATTCAACAAGAACAAATCCAAAAAAGCCTGCGGAAAAGTTGAAAAATGGCTGAGAAATATGAATTCGAAATTGCAGGCCTACATTCCACATTCTGGTGGCAGTGAGTTTTCAGCTCTTGTAACATTTTAGAAGTTAAGCAGTGAATGATAAAAAATTCAATGTATTTAAATATTTTTACAGCTTTTGAAATTCACAGGTAAAGCGGTTTTTATTTGTACCAGTTCTGCCACAGATTCTGATTCGGGCGGTACGAGCTAATCCGGAATCGAGTGCAGTGTTCACTCGTACTAGTTGGAACTTGGGCGGTTATAGCGCGGCCATAAATTCAGAAATTTCCTCCCTTTTTTTCTAAATCGTACGGTTGAATTTAGAAAAAGGGGGAAATTTCTGCATTTATGGCCACCTTTTTTTCATTTCTGGCCGCGCCATTAGGGTTCTGGGCTGGGCAGCACCGATATTTCATTGGCCGCTACAGTTAAACTCATTATCACACCAAAAAAATTCTTAAAATCTGAATTGTTTCAGTTGCGCGAACTGGAAGAAGAATGGATTCTGTGAATCAACATTCTACACGTGTCAACAGAAAAAAGACTACTGTGCGCAGTCGTGTTCACTATGCACCACTACATGCTGATCCTATTGAGTACATCGATTATAATCTGTCTGGCGCAAAAATGCATGAAATAAACAATTTTAGGCGAAATAAGAAAAGTATTTTCCCGTCAAGTTCTGTAAATATATTGGCCGTATGGCTCCTGTTCTTTTTCGTGTTTCATCTTGGTATTTTTCTTTTTTTACTTTAATGAACTTTTTTTTTCTTTGAGTTTGCCTTTGGGAAACTAATGGAACCGATCCAACCATTTTATTCTAATAGATTTTGTCAAAGGCAATTATTTTTTTGCCAATTCTAGTCCCCACAAAGCTACAGCGAGGCACTGAAAATTCGAGAGTAGTGTCAAAACTACACGAGGCGACTCCCTAGACCTACAACCTTCCACCGGCCAGGAACCCATCTATCACGGTGCTAACCGAACTGTTCACGAAACAAAAGTTTTGTTCTAATTCTCTTATCCACGCTCCGTTTACTGGATCACAGTTGACCACAACAGGCTCTAAACCGACATGATCATAATCGAAGGTGCGCCGGCAAGCTGCCGCGCGAACCGGCAGGGGTGCCCCTGCCACCGGCAGCTCGCCGTTTCGCAGGCCAGCTTGCCGAAAAGAAGCACGGCAAGCTGCCAAAACCCTGCTTATCTTTGGTTCCACGTTGTGTAGTGAACGTAATTCGTTGAAATGTATACAATTTTATTTAGCAAAAACAACAAAAGTTAATTACAATGATACTAATTAAACAAATTATCAAATAGTGCACGGTTTGAGCGTCATTTAGTTAAAAAAAAAACCATGATTCTCTCTGCTGATTTTCCAGAAAAAAAGGTGTTTAAGACTAAAGAATAGCAAAAAATCAATTTTAACAGTTTTAAATTATTATGTGTTCACAAATAAGTAGGGCCTACACGAGTATTCGCTACGTGACCGCAGTGAAAAACTGCGGAACATTGGAGCGTCGTAGGTCCCAATTGTTCGTAAACACAAAATAATTAATGGACCTATTCATAGGAGAAAAAAAAATGTTTTTTTGTGTTTGTTTTTTTTCCTATTCATAGATGTCAAAAAATGTCTAACAATGTTAACAAACGTTAAAAAATGTCAAAAAACGAATCCTATGAATAGGTCCATAAAAAATGTTGAAATTGATTTTCTGTTGTTATCTTTCTTATATAGAAAATTTTAGATTAGTCTGTGTGTTTGTTTGTGTGTCTCACACACGAGTTTTCAGTCGACAAAACCCGATCCCGCGACCTTTTGATTGACGTTCAAATGTGCTAACTGCTATACCACAAGGGTCAGGAGAACTTGAAAGAAATAGGGAAAAGAAATGATTGCCATTTCTATTTAAAAAAAATCTGTAAAAACAAACATTTTACGAAGGCGACTTTGTCGCCACAAACTGCAGGCTTGTTTTTGATGAATATTTGGGATTTTTGCAATTCTTTAGGTTTTTTGACGAAATGACGCTCAAGCCGTGCACTATTTCATAATTTGTTTAATTTGCATTCAATTAAGAAAAACAACTTTTTTTTGACACACAACCTCACTTTTCATCCTCCGTTCATTTCCACGTTCTCTAGAGCAGTAATTCGGCAATGTTTTGTAGCCGATCATCTCTGAAAAACAAGCACGTTTGAGATTATATAGCGAACTACAGTACTCTCACCTTTCGGTAAACGAATTGGTGGAACGAATGTAGAGTGTCGTAGCTCATTGCTGAGATTCCTCGTATGTCAGAAAAAAACTGAAGGTATACTAACAGAGCTTCTTTTAGTTGAAATCGAAAAGTGCCATTGAGATAGCTCTTTTGAGCCTGCGACGACTGTTTGAATAGCTTTATCTTGTTCAGTTCATCGGAATGCGTTTGTAAACACGGATGATTGGCAAGTTCCATTCTATAAGGCACATCAAGTTCTTCTTGTCCAGTCCAAAAAACTCCAAAAATAAATCTGCAAGAAAATTTATTCGGGCAGATTGCAGAATTTAACAAACCAAAAAGAGAATTGTAGAATTCTTCTAGGAAGGGCTCCCTTAAAATTTCGCTTGTTGGGAAGCATCCATGACACAGTTTGGATGTCTCTCTGATTTTCCAAACTCTGAAAAAACGATCAATTTGTTTCCGTCCAAGTAAAAAGTGAAAAATACCAAACCATGTTTGAAATTTCGGGCAAAATTCGAAAAATACTGCAGGCCGTGCGCACGAACATTTAGACTGTCACCCCTGGCTGTATCAAAAACTAATTTTGATTTTTTTTTGTTTAATGTTTCTGCTTGTATTTTTACGTTTTTTTTTAAACTTTTTAATCAGCGGAAATTTCAGTTTTATCGCGTCTGGTTATGAATAAAAAAAAAGGTTTTTTAAATGATTATGAAGAACCGTATGAGGAAAACAAAAAATTGCAACGTACTTTTAAAATTCAAAACGAAGTGGGAACAAATCTCTTCATTTCCCATGCTATTTCTTTAATTGCCGTTTGAATTTCAAAAGTACGCAAACACCGCGTTGCTATTTTTTCGTTTTCACAATAGCACCTCTGTGCGGAAGAATTTCGCAAAAACTTTTGAACTTATTGCGATTAAGGATTTTATGAAGAAAACAAATATTTCCTACAAAAAAAAAGAAAAGAACAACCGGCGAAATAATTCCCGATTCCCAATCCCAAATGAAATTCCCAAAATACAGAGTTTGGTGAAGTTTTTGACGGTCGCCACTATATATGAAACAATTTAGAGAACTTACATTTAATAATTCTTCGCCTTTCCTTCATTTTTGGTAAATAGCTGAAGTCGAAGGACGAAAAAACGACGAAAATAGGGAAAAAAACGGACTGATATGTCAAAAAAAATTTATAAAAAAATTGCGTCAGTGAAAAAATCTGGCGTCTTTGTAGACAGCCCGCTTTCGGCAAGCTGCCGATTTGCACGGCAGCTTGCTGCTCGTGTGCCGTTCACATGACGAATACCAGGCAGTTCTATTCCGTGCAGTTCTATACCGTTGCGGTTCTATACCTGTTGTACCCTTTTAAGAACTATTTTCAGTTTAACGCCGCGCCTTTGTGCTAAAGGAGACAAAGCCTGATGAATCAAAGGTTCATAAACTCATGGTCACTCGTCTGAAGCATGTCGACGATAAGGATCCGGCTGTTATCGACATCGCAGCAATTTTTGATGACATGAAGAGCTCTTCTCGATGCTTTATCAGTCCTGAAATTATTTTAGGACTTGTGCGTTGACAAGAGCGTGTTGTGCGTCGGATTGTATGAAAGCGAGTCGGCGCGAAATTCAAATTGTGCAGGGGTCCTCGCGTAGGCGATGGTACGGCGTGTGTGAGATAATTCATGTTTTTAATACAATAAAGATATTAAGTGGAAGATTTGCATCTTACCGTAAATTCTCTATTAAAACGGCCATCATAATAGAACGGCCCCCTAAAATAGAGCGGCCCCCCTAGGAGGGTAGTGAAAAATAGAACGGCCGGCCCTTTCGAGCACTCAGCAAGATTTTAGAGAAGTAAATATATATTTAGTGCTTTTTAATGTTATTTTTCGTATAATTATTTGAGATTCTTCAATTAAATATCATTATTATGGACCTATTCATAGGATTCGTTTTTTGACATTTGTTACCATTTTTTAACGTTTTTTAATGGGGTTATTCTCGGAACCAGCAAAAAAAGCAAAACATAGAAAAAAAACCAGCAAAAAATTCAGCGAATATTCGGAGAATGCTTCGATTGATCTGTGACTTTGGGAAATCATTTAAAAGATACTTCCGGTCATACCCTGAAAATTTCAGACCAAAATATCGATTTTGAAAATTTTCAGAAATAAAAATCGATATTTTTAAATTCAATATTTTGGTCTGAAACTTCGAGAGATCATTTATGGTACGTCCAAAGTAAAAAAAAGCGCAAAAAAGGACGAAAAAAGGCGTCCAAAGTAACTTTGTTTTTGCGTCTTTTTTCTCTACAGTATCCCGCCAAACCTTGATTCCTCCTAATCTAGAATTTCCCAAAATTTCAGCATAGGTGCTTTCGACTATGCTGATTCCATTTCTGCAATAAAAACCGGCTAAATGCTCACGTGAGCCAAGTTATGAGCTCCTGAAAATTTCCTATGGTTAAGCATTTTTTGCGTGAACCGAATAGTGTACTAAAACCGATACTGCAGAAAACATCGGTTGGTTGGCACAGGTAAAACGGGGTTAGCGAAATATTAGTAATTAGTTTGCGAATAGTTAGCGAAGGGAGAACAATCCGTTACCGAATGAACTCATCAATCGATTACTAATCATTCGCTAATTGCTCGGCTACCACTGCGCAATCCTTCAGTAATCACTTTTTTTTTAAATTATTAAATCAAAAATCAATTTCGTTTTATTCATGTTTATTCCGAAAAAAAACAGCATTAACATAAAAGGCAACAAAACAAATACTAGATCAAAAATTGTGTCAAAAATCACTGCGAGTGGACAATGCCGACCGTTTCCTCGTTCGATATCGGAAAATTCTCATCTGGCCCGAACTGATCTGCTCTCGAATTTTGCTGTTCGATGGCACTGCTGCCGATGATTTGCATTGAAAGTTGGAACTGCTCATTTCTGAAATTAACACATTACAAAGTTAATACATTATATACTCGGTATGCTCAGTACGGAGCGCTGCAAACGCGCTCCCTTCGCACAGTGGTGGACGCGGCCATGTTGGCGACGACAGAGTGCAGAAAATTGAGAGACCGTGGCCGATTTTTGCTCTGATTTCTCTAAACCTCACTCCAAATGCATGCGAAATTCTTTGTTCGATTGGAGGGAGTTTTCAGTTTTTATACCGAGTATATAAAATGTTGAGTTCAGCGGAGCGCGTTTGACCATTTTGGTGGGTCGACAATAGAGACGCGAAAATAAAACTTAGTATCTTTCTTTTTGTCCAAATTTCAAGTAATTTTTCATCGACAAAATTTAGAATTTTATTACTACTTGAGCCCATTACTATACGAATTTATAATGCAATTTTTCCTGAATCGCAAGCTTTGTGAGGAATTTCTAGCTTTTGCCTTTTATTTGAAGTTTTGAGACTAATAAAGTTTTCCAGTAAGATAGGAATATGCAAAAAAAATCGATTAGAAAAACGAACTGAACGTTGGCCAATTTTTAAAAAGTTCTGAAAGCTCACCCGGCATATTTTCTGTGATTTATTTAATTTTTTTGTTAAATCTTCAATGTTTCTTTTTTTGTTAAAGTTGCTGTTTTTGCTGTCGCTGTTTTTGTTAAAGTTTTTTTTTATTTTTGAAATATAAATTTGCAATAAATCTGATAATTTCCCACATTGAAATTTATTTGAGTGGAATAGCTCAAATTCAAGCCCAGCTGAGACTAATTATCTTTGTGGCATGCCTTTTGTAAGCCCACAGCCAAGCATTAAATAGCCGCGAAGGGCCTATTATTAACGCGCAATAGGTTTTCTGTCGACTGCGATAAGCAAATTGTAGGCGAAAATCCCCCGCGATAAGCTTATTCTAGGCCTATTACAGGCGTCGAGCCGCGATAGGCCTTTTATTGGCTAACTTCGCTGCGCTTCGCGTGTACTCAATAGGCCTTGCGCGCAACCTATTATAAGCTGAACGCGCACTACCTGTGCACATACGTTGTCTAATCAATAGCCCTGGTGGAGTACATGCGGACGCGACTTGTAGACTTAAAAAAAAGAAGAAGATTGATACGCCACACGTGTGAACTCGCGAGAAGTGGGGACCGAGAAAATTTTAAGTGCATACAGTATGCTACCATTCAAACTTGTTCGATTCTGAAAAAAAAACTTCGGCCGCCTCATGCCCCTTGTGTTTCAAAATGCTTAGCCAAGTTTGGTGCAAATCGGTCCGCTAGAAGTAGGAGAAAAAGTTGGTGACATGAAATCTCACACACATACTGACAAACTTCAGTGCTTAATAATAGTAAAGATATTTCGCTAACCCCGTTTTACCTGTGCCAACCAACCGATGTTTTCTGCCGTATCGGTTTTAGTACACTATTCGGTTCACGCAAAAAATGCTTAACCATAGGAAATTTTCAGGAGCTCATAACTTGGCTCACGTGAGCATTTAGCCGGTTTTTATTGCAGAAATGGAATCAGCATAGTCGAAAGCACCTATGCTGAAATTTTGGAAAATTCTAGATTAGGAGGAATCAAGGTTTGGCGGGATACTGTAGAGAAAAAAGACGCAAAAACAAAGTTACTTTGGACGCCTTTTTTCGTCTTTTTTTGCGCTTTTTTTTTTACTTTGGACGTACCATAAATGATCTCTCGAAGTTTCAGACCGATCGGAGCATTCTTCGAATATTCGCTGAATTTTTTGCTGGTTTTTTCTATTATCAATTCAATATTCTTGCCGGCTACCACATGCGCCCGCGAAAGTTTTATAATAGACGCAGACATAACGAGCGACACACCCGCTCACATTTTTTGACCTACGTTCAGTTGAATCCAGTTGAATTCAGTCAAAAAGACCTGATGAGGCGGAGCCTCAATTTTTCGCGTCACTTCTTACTGTAGCCGGCAAGAATATTGAATTGATAATATTTTTTGCTGGTTTCGAGAATAACACCATAACATTGTTTGACATTTTTTGACATCTATGAATAGGAAAAAAAACAAAAACAAACAAAAAAAAAACATTTTTTTGTTTTTTTTCTCCTATGAATAGGTCAATTATATATTATGAGCGGCTTGAAAAATAGAAGAGCTCGCCCTTTGAATAGAGTGAACACGGTGATTACAAACAATTTAAACCACGCGCGCGTTTGAGGTGTGCAATAGGGCGCACTTGCATTGATTCTCAAAGGTTTCGAAATTCCTCGGCGATTTTGAGTCATATGAGTCTAGTCATAAATATTTTTTTTTTGTCTTGTTTTTGATGCAGAAAACGACAAAAAAGTACACTTTTTAGTTGCTGAAAGTGCCGTTTTCTATATGAAAAGATTACATGCAAAATGTACAAAATTAATAACCTCATAATTCATCTATTCAAATAAATACACAGATTTCCAATATTTGTTTTTTTTTCTATAAATGCCCATCGCTTTTCAACCACACATTTTTGCATCATTTTTCCGGCGAAAACACGGGTGTTTTCCTATGAAATACTCGTCTGTCTCGCCGCCTGTGTCTCTTCTCTATCGCTCGTCGGCCGCCCGTTTTTCGTTTTCTGCAAAACGTCACTTTGTTCGTTGCACGCTAAAGTTAAATATTTTCGAAATTCCGTTTAATTTCTCAATTGTTTCCATTTTATTTATATTTTTCACCGTTTCTATTGTGAAAACAAAAAAATTGCAACGCGGTGTTTGCGTACTTTTGAAATTCAAACGACAATGAGAGAAATAGCATGGGAAATGAAGAGATTTGTTCCCATTTTCATTTGAATTTAAAAAGTACGCAAACACCGCGTTGCAATTTTTTTGTTTTCACAATAATGTAAAGAGCCGTAGTTTTAGAGAGAGAGTATCCCAAAAAAAGGAACAATTCTGCAAAGTTTGTCGGATTGTGAGCGAACCCTACAAACTTAAATAAATAAATATTTATGAATGAAAATAGCGAAAAATCTATTTTTTTTTGTTGGAAAAATGGCCTTTTTGTCGATTTTTCGTAAAATTTTTCATTCTAAATCCCAGTTTTTTCCCCCAAAAACTATGAAAGTTCTGGCGCTTTATGTGTGTGTACTATCAACTTCGTGTTCAATCGGTTTGCAAAATAAGAAACGAGTGGGTGATCGCTCCTTGTGACACATTATTCACCCTCTGCCATCCATCCAATTCTTATCTTCTTTTCAACCACTCGTGACCCCATGATCGGTCGAAGCGAAACGTTTGGAGCCTGCGAAACGTTAAACTGATCGGTGGCGGTAAAAAGTGAGAAAATCAAGAGGAGAGATCGACCATCTGATTGTTTCCCTCCAGTTTGTTTGGTTATTCTGCTATCATCGTCATTCGAAACAAACTCGCCATATGATATTGTCTGATTCTCGTTGGTAGTATTCATTAGAGAACTCTAATTATGATGTCAGTGTGTTATTATTTGGTTTCTAACTTTCTGTTTGTTTCTTTTTGGAAATAGAAGGTTCTAGGAGGTTCTCATAGAGATATAAATATTCAACAAATTTGTCGTCATGTCTGTTACCTTAATTAGTTTTCACCTTGGCTGAGCTCGGATTATAGTCGGAATTTTTTTCAATTGTTCCGAAAAGTCTAGCATTCATTTTATCTATAAAAGAGGAAAATACGTTTTCTTACAAGTAATTAAAAGTACAGAAAATTGCAGCTTGCTAAAATGTTTCCCTCACCCTCCTCATGCTCATTTTTCCGAAATGTTCCACCTATTGCAAATATTTGCCGCTCCATTTTTTCATTATTTAGCAGAAAACTATTTGGGTGCCAAGAAGTCGCCGAGTTTTAATTGTTTGCTCTCTTATCATGTGTCTTTACCACGAGATGTGCTTCCTCCACGGCAGTGTTATTTTCATCATTTGTTTAGACGGTTCGATGGCAAGGGTGTTCGGTTATCAGAAACTATTTTACTCTATCCTAGTGGCTTAGTTTTCGATTTTCACGGGGTGTTGGCGACTACGTATTTGGGAAAATTTCCCGGCTGCGTAGTTAGCGTTTAGTACGTCGTGAACGGAGAATTTCGGAATCCTTGGAAATGGGATTTATCGGATTTCTTTGCAACTTCTATATTTGCTAGTTTTCCAAAATCACTGGGTGTTAAATGCTATTGTCCATACGTGACGAGAGCAAGTTCACTTCACGAAACTTAGTACGTCGTGATTTTCATTTTCGTCGCCAAATTGTTTAATTTCACGTCTAAATTCAACGTAAAATGAAATAATTTGGCGACGAAAATCACGACTTTCTAAGTTTCGTGGAGCCCGTTTTCTTTCGTCACGAATGGACAATAGCGTTTAACACCCCGTGATTTTGGAAAACTAGCAATTATTGAAGTTGAAAAGAAATCCGATAAAGGATTCCGGAATTCTCCGTTCCTTTTCGGCCCCGATCGTCATAAATCTGTAAATACGTTCCCATCATTTTTATGATTATTCTTGGTTCCTCCAGGTCAGGTTCGCCTCCTAATTTCTCTTTCACTCACTTGATCCGAAGAACCTGTTTGTTCACGTCTAATCACGTCGTTGTGTAATAATTGATATCAGAAGACATCTGAATCATGTGGTAGCTCGCACTACGCATAGCCTCTTTTCCGGATTCTTATCGTCTTTTTTGCATGATTATTTGGTTTTTCTTTCTGCTTTCTGCAACTAACTTGCAAGTTTTTAATGCATTTTTGGCGTTTTTATTGACTTTGCAAAAAAAAAAACATCGCACTACGAACTAAGGTTCCGCATCGAAAGTGTTGGTGCATGAAAAAACGTGACATTTGACGAGAAATGATCGTCAAAATTATCAAAATTTGTTCTTTTTGATAGAAATGATGATCAGAATTTTAAAAACTGCCATAAATTTGTCAAAAGGGTACGTCAAAAAAATCAAAAGAGTCAAAAGGGTCGAAATGGTTTACTATATTCAAAATAAACCGAAAACACGGCTAATAGCCACTGAAATTGGCTGATAGCCGTCGAAAAGGCTAACAGCAGGGAATAATGACTGAATTTAGACGATTTGGATATTAGCCAATATGGCTATTAGCCGTCAAATATGACTATTAGGTGCCGAAAAGGGCTATTAGCTATTATGGGGTAATCTCGCCGCCTATAAAAAATTTGTCTATTGGCAACGCAGCTATATAATGTTTACATGCAACAATTAAGGGGAACAATCTTGGTGCTTACTCAGATGGAAAACGGCTAATATCCATCGAATTTGGGGCGTACGCCAAATACATATGGCATACGTCCCAAAATCGGTGGCTAATAGCCAATTTCAATGGCTATTAGCAAAAAAAATTGGAGGTAAGGAGAGCGAGGCCGAGCTACGTAGCGTATTGTACAATGGATTCGTAGCGGAGTGGCACTCGATCTCACATTTTTATTCGAAAAAATGAGGAAATAGTCGAATAAATCAAGAGATTTTCGTCTCACAGTTTCACGTGAAATTTCACTCCGTCAAGAATCCATTGAAAAAATGGTTTTCGGCGTGTCATTTTTGATCATTTTGACAAACGACACTTTTGACGTTTTGACTTTTTTGACCAATGACACTTTTGATTTTTTATAAACTTTTGACCTTTTCGATTGTCGACCAGTATTGTGAAAACAAAAAATTGCAATGCGGTGTTTGCGTACTTTTGAAATTCAAACGGCAATGAAAGAAATAGCATGGCAAATGAAGAGATTTGTTCCCATTTTCATTTGAATTTTAAAAGTACGCAAACACCGCGTTGCAATTTTTTTGTTTTCACAATAATGACTTTTACGTAATCGACAAAATGTTTTTTTTTCATTTCTGAGCGATAGTGTCATTTAAAATCGTCGATGCGGAACCTTACTACGAACATTTCTCATTGTTTGCAACGTTGTTCCCGCCGAAATTCTAATTTCTGAAAAAAAACATTTTGAAGTGCGATGATCGATGAGTAAGGCAAAAAATTGCAAAACATTATTTTTACAAGCGACGAATAACCCCACTACCTGTCGTACAGGGTTTTAAATTGAAAATTAGCCAAAAAAAGGAAATATTGATTTTCATAATATTTTCGTGGAGCGCCATTTTGGTGCCTATAAGCATATTAGAAAGAAATAAGAAACCCTTGTCTCGTGTTTTCCTATTTGCTGATTTCCTCGGCGAAGAACAATCACACGCTTGCTCGTTCTTTACCTTTCTTTTTCGTCCACCTTCTAGCGAATTGAATGATAAACACAACTCCAGTACGCAGTACACGTGTGAGACAGCTG
Source organism: Caenorhabditis japonica (assembly GCA_963572235.1). Lineage (NCBI taxonomy): Eukaryota > Metazoa > Nematoda > Chromadorea > Rhabditida > Rhabditidae > Caenorhabditis > Caenorhabditis japonica. The sequence continues at coordinate 13,874,608 of OY754343.1, read as the reverse complement.
TGTTCTGAAGAAAGATTTCTAATTTCTTTCTTCTGAACATTTTTTCGCTGTTTTTCCGGGTAGAGTCCGTTGGAAAAAGTATGAGAAAAGTTTTCCGTTGTCACGTTTTCATTACTTTGCAATTGGATCTTCTCGCTGCTTAGAATCACTTTAAAACTCATATTTTGCAAAAAAAAAAGATAAAGATAGAGAAAGCGGTGTATTTCATTTCGTTCTCTATCTTCGTTCTTTTCGTTAGGTCAATGAGAACTTTTTTTCAAATCTATTTTTGATGTAATCTTATGGATCTATTCACGGAAACCAGCAAAATATGCAAAAAAATTCAGCGAAAATTTGGAGAATGCTCCGATTAGTCTCAAATTTGGACAAAAAATGTCAAAAATACTCTCGCAGAAATTTTCAGACCAAAATATCGATTTTAAAAATTGTCGGCATTATTTTTCTGAAAAATTTCAAAATCGATATTTTGGTCTGAAATTTTCTGCGGGAGTGTTTTTGATATTTTTCGTTCAAATTTCAGACTGATCGGAACATTCTCCGAATTTTCGCTGAATTTTTTGCAAATTTTGCTGGTTTCGTGAATAGAACCATTAAGTTAATCTTTTTCCGAATTCTCTAATGCATTGAAATATGTACCAATTAAATTTTTCAGCTCGAATAACCCAAATCAGATGTATCGAGTGCTGTTAAGCGGTGCGGCTGGAAGCGGAAAAGGAACGATCGCGCGTATGTTGGTGCGCGAGTTCGAACCGCTTGGATTTAACTATTTTGCTGCCGGAGACTTTATTCGCGATCACATTGCAAGAGGAACTGGTGAGGGGTTTTTCGAAATGAAACTAATAATTGCCTGCAAAACCTTACGGTCCTGATTTGAGAAACAAAAAACTAGAAGATTCGGCGGAATTTGGCATTAAATGGGAATTCTGATTTTTTCGACAATTTTCGGAAAAATTTTACGTCTGAAGATTACAACGTTTCCGTCATTTTTTTCGCCGGAAAATTTTCCTAGAATTTTCGTAAAGAGGAAAAATAGGTTAACCCTTCTTCTCAACAGCGAGGTGGTGGCCGAGGGGGTGAGGGCGCGCTCTCCGAATCAGACGATGCGTGTTCGACCCCCACGCTCTGGCGATTTTTGTTTTTTCTTTTTTGCTTACATGACTTCTTTAATTTTTCGAAATTTTAGGAACATTTATGGTCTCATTATTGGTTTTCGAACATTTTCGGTGTGTTAAAAGACATATCGATTGTAAATGGCTATATTTAAAATGTGTCGATGAAAAAGTAATAAGTGGCATATCATAAAAGTCACATCATGACAAAAAAAAAAGTGATGATCGAATTTTTAAAAGATGTTTTCTTCGACTCCTCCATGCCAAGCATTATGAATACCGAGAAGATTATTCACAGTATAGGCATTTGATGAAAGAAATTCCGTTGCAAGTCGTTGTTGAACAATCAACAAACACGTAATTGGGTAACAGAAGTTCTGCGGGAAGTGAAAATCCTGGTGGACGAAAGATGTTGTTTCTCCTGACATTCCAAGCGTACTGTGCCCATGGCTCCAACTTCGAATGAAAAATCTACCTATAGACCACAACAGCATTTCCAATGTCTCATCTCTTCGGTTGATTTGGTGGTCAATAAAATCGTATTTGCCCAGCGATGTATTTGAAGACCATTTCGAACCCATTAAACTGCCGAAATCCAAAAACTTGAATGTTTCCCGTGCAGCCGTGTGGTATGATCATCGTTTTGCACAAATGGGTTGATGGGGTCACGTTGTCGATGGCAGCTTTAGCCTTCCAACGGCTCCACAAATCAACAAGAAGTGTGTTGCTTGGCATGGAGGAGTCGAAGAAAACATCTTTAAAAAATTCGATCGTCACTTTTTTTGTCATGATGTGACTTGTATGATATTCCACTTATAACTTTTTCATCGACACATTTTTAATATATCGATTTACAATCGATATGTCTTTTAACACACCGGAAATGTTCGAAACCAATAATGAGTTCCTAAAAATTCGAAAAATTGAAGAAGTCATGTAAGCAAAAAAGAAAAAACAAAAATCGCCAGAGCGTAGGGGTCGAACACGCATCGTCTGATTCGGAGAGCGCGCCCTCACCCCCTCGGCCACCACCTCGCAGTTGAGAAGAAGGGAAGGGAGCGCTTATAAAGGTGGCACCCCTTTTCGCTCCATCTTGAAGACGTCATAACTCCAGAAGACGGCAAAACCCGCAGTTTTTTTTAACTGATTTCGATTCAGGAGGGTCTGGACTACCTATGACACAAGTTTCATCAAGTTCTCAAAGACCGTCCAAAATGACTTCCCTTGTCAGAAAAAAATTCTGAACCCAGAACAAACACAGTATTTCGAATCGGAATGAATTTCCGATTAAAATTTGCCTTTTCACCACTTTTTTCCAGAATTCGGCCAACGCGCCCAATCGTTCATCAACAAAGGAGAACACGTGCCAGACAGCATTCTCAATGGAGCGATTCTTGCGGAAATGCTCAAAGCGGGACCACGTGTTGTTTTGGACGGATATCCAAGAAGTTTGAGCCAGGTGAAGATGGTCGAGGAGCAGGCACCACTGAATCTTGTTGTGGAGCTCAAGGTGAGTTAAGTTAAAAACAGCAAAAAACAGAAACAGAAAGGAAAGTTGCACATTTACACGTTTCCATGTAGCAACTCGATTTAAACTGAATGCCCGTGTTTATCAAAACCTTTTCACGTCGTTTATTTATTCTTCAGGTTCCCCGCAAAGTACTCATTGATCGCCTTTCAAAACAGTTGGTGCATCCCGCGTCCGGAAGAGCTTATAATTTGGAAGTGAATCCTCCAAAGGAGGAGGTATGAATTTAGCACTTTATTGCAATATTCCAATCAAAATTGTTTTTTTTTCAGGGAAAAGACGACGTGACCGGCGAGCCATTGTTCAAGCGCAGTATGGATCAGCTAGAAGTAGCGAGAAGGCGATTGGAAGTGTATGATAAGACTGAAAACAAGGTTTTGGATTATTATAAGTAAGTTTTTAGCCGAGATTTTTGGTATTGTGGACCCGCCAAAACGGCTAACGCGCTCCACCGAATTTAGTATTTTGTGATTTTTATTTTGGTTTCCAAATTAAGGTGAAACTTTTGTGGAAACTGTATAAAAATCATAGATGCAAAGGGCCGGGCCGGGCACAAAACCTAGAAAATTAGTGCCCGTGCCCAGCCCGGCACGCGGGCCCACCCGGCCCGTCTGTGCCCGTCTTTGTTCAAGTTAGAAAATATTTTAAGTAATTTTTGCAATAAAGTAAAAAAAAACAGCAACTTTATTGTAAATAAGTCATGTTTAATCTTATGGACCTATTCATAGGATTCGTTTTGTAACATTTTTTAACGTTTTTTAACATTGTTTGACATTTTTTGACATCTATGAATAGGAAAAAAACAAAAACAAACAAAAAAAAACATTTTTTTGTTTTTTTTTTCCTCCTATGAATAGGTCCATAACAGGCTTGTTCGGAAAATGCTTTTCGGAAAATCGGAAAAGGAAATTTTTTTCCGAAATAATTTTTCGGAAAATCGGATACCCGAAATTTTTTCCGATTTCAATTTTCGGAAAATCGGATATCCGATATTTTTTCCGATTTTATTTTTCGGAAAATCGGCTATCCGATTTTTTTCCGATTTTCGAAACTAAACTGGATTTTTTTAATGTTGTGTTTTACGAAAAAGATTCTTAACAATTGGCTCATCTTATTTCTTTGAAAAAATACGAAAATCAACAAATTAAACAAAAATTCAGCAAAAAATCAATAAGTTAAAAAAAATTCAGTTTTGAGAAGTTCTTGGTACTTAGAAGCGGCACCTAAAAGAACTGCAATTTCCCGATCATTTTCGGAAAATTTTCCGACGGGAAAATTTTCCGGATAATTAATTCGGAAAATTTTCCGACGGGTAATTTTTCCGAAAAATAAATTCGGAAAATTTTCCGAAAAAAGTCGGAAAATTCGGAAAATCGGAATTCCCGTTTTCCGATTCCGACCAAGCCTGGTCCATAACAAAATAAAAAAGTAACCACTTGACAAGAGTTTTTTACAAAAAAATCACACGGTACTTCTCCCTTTTATGTGAACTTTTCCTCACCAATGTGAGGCTCACAATATCGTTTCCAAAGAGCAATTTTCGCATCTTCATTACATAAATTGTCTTCCTGTAGACTGAGTACTGCAAAACGCATTAAATTGTTCAAAACTTACAACTTTTACTGATTTAGAACCATTTGGAACTAAAATTTCGAGAATTTTCGCATCTGGAACGCTCAAAAATGTCATCGGAGACAAGGAAATATCGAAAAAGTAGTGAAAAAATTTTTTTTAATCAAACGGTCGCTGCGCAATTGCATTCGCGTTTTCCTTGATTCGACTTTAAAAACTGTAGTATCCGTTCGCAAAAATTCAAGACGGGCTAGCCCGGGCCCGCCCGTGGGCGCGCCCGGAATTTTGCATCTACGATAAAAATATAGTATTGGGTGGTGGAATTATACTCAGCGAATGCATCATCAGCCTCGCTCTACGGCACTTTTCAATTTTCAACAGTGTAGTGCACCTTTTTTGAAGCAAAAAATCAAATTTTAACTGCAATTCGTCGTGGATATGTCATTTTCCGTTGAAAATAAGTATAAACACTAGAATTCGAGTTAATCTTGCAAGTGAAAGACCGTTTTACAGGATTTTTGCAGTAGAGCGAGGTTGATGATGTATTCGCCGACTATACGAATATCATATTGAAATCGCCGAAAAAAAAAGTTACCGTAAATACTGTATTATAAGCCCATGGGCTTCTATTTTTCAAAGGGGTCTCAAGGGTGGGCTTATATTACAGGTGGGCTTCTATTACAGGCTGGGCTTCTATTTTTCAACCCTCTTTTTTATCCACAACAAAAAAACTTCAAAAAACCAACAATAATTTTCATAATATCAAATTCTGATCGCGAGTCAGAAGTTCTAATTCAAGAGCACTAACAACATAAAATAGATGTTTGTAACTTTAAAAATAATAATTTTCGTAATCCAATGATGTGTCGCTTTATCTGCTTTTATTTTACGACAAAATTTTCCAAATTCGGAAATCATTCAAGATGATTTCTAAAAAAACTCAACGTTTTTCTCGATGTAACTACCAAAACTTAACCAAAAATTGCCGCATTGCTTTATTTTCGCCATTTTCATTATAATTTTTGATATTATTACTGGCTTTAGTATTGTCGGCTCACCAAAATGGTCAAACGCGCTCCGCTGAACTCAACGCTATGCAATTTTCATTTTGGTTTCCAAATTATTTCATTTCACGTTGAATTTATACGTGAAATTAAATAATTTTGAGACCAAAATGAAAATAGCATAGCGTTGAGTTCAACGGGGCGCGTTTGACTATTTTGGCGGTCCGAAAATAGTCCATTTTATTTACTGAACTGTGAAAAAATTTAACATTTGCGTGAAAAACTGAGCGGGATTTTTTGTTTTGATGATGCAACTCGACTGAAAACACAATATGGAATCAGTTAAAAAAAATAAATTTCACGCCCAGCACTGGTGGCGTTTGATGACCGCTTCCATTAACAGAAATGTTTAAAAACGGGTGAAAGTAATGCAAAATTGAACACATCGCGATAAACGAGCACAATTCCAAGCCAATGATCAATGGGTCCCAGACTCTTTGGGCACGAATGATTTTCGATCAAACTAGCTTACGGTACCAAATTTGTGTACGGCCTCCTTGGGTACGATTGCTCTTTAGTTACGGCAACTTTTTTGTATGAAATTTGCAAATTTGGTACCCAAAGCAGCCGTAACCATAAAAAAAACGTACCAAAAGAGCGAGGAAACCAAAGGTCCGGGACCCATTGAGTGTTGGCTACAATTTCAAGATGGGCTTTTATTAAAGGGTGGGCTTCTATTTTTCAAAGGGGTCTCAAGGGTGGGCTTATATTACAGGTGGGCTTCTAATACAGGTGGGCTTATATTACAGTATTTACGGTATCTGCTTTTGAAAGATAGAAAATTACCACCATTTATCGAACATTTTTGAGTATTTTTTTGATTTCTAAGTGTAATTTTTTTTTGTTTCAAAGTGATATTATCGGTGATAATACTTTATAATACCCTCTCTAGTGATAAAACTTCTAGTGTGAAATTTTCTAAAAAAGCGTTTGCAATAGTAGTAGAATATTCAAAGTAAGTTGCTCTGAAAATGTTTCAGAAGGCTCAAAATTGTTTTCCGGATTCACCCAAATCCCATGTATTTTTCCAGGAAACAAAACAAATGCATCACAATGTCCGGCGAATCATCGAAAGCCGTATTCGAATCTGTTGCTGAAGTTATGCGTCGCGATCTCATGACGACGTCTTCGCCGAGAACCGCCTACGCCTGAATTCTAAACTTAAAATATCCTACTCATCTAAACAATTTAATTGCGATCCGGTAGATGAAATTCAAGAAATTCTTATCGATAGAGAGCAGTTCCATTCTTTCTATAAGACATTTTTGCTAACTGACGGCCTTACGGGTTTGATTCCCATTTTTCCCATTCTTTTTTTGCCCTGTTTTTTTTTTGAGTTTCCACTTCGTATCACAATCAAATTAATTTTTCTCTTAAAGGGGGTGCCAACTTTCTGGGGAAAGTGGCTTAAAATATACTCTTCGGTGGGGGATTTACGAATATCACATCGAAATCGCACGAAAAAATTTTTCTGATTTTTTATGAATTTTACAAAAAAAAAATAGAAGACCACGGGGAGTACACGATTTGGCGCGAAATTCAAACGCCATTTTTCTTTTTCATCATTTTTCTCCCGTCTTTTTCCAATATTTTTGCATTAATCTTTGGGAAATATATTACAAACATCATTTCGTGATTTCAGATAGCAAATTAATGCGTGTTGATCACAAAATTAATGATAAAACAAATTCGAAACAAAATTCTCATACCTTTAATTTTTTCCCGTTTTCCTGCTCACTTCCGCTTTAAAATCACTCTTTTATCTGTAACTTTTATATTCGAGCAAAAATTTTCACCGGAATATATTCAGAACGTTGAATCGAACGAAAGGCAAATATCGATTTTTCGATATTCATGACTAAAATGTGTTTTCGCGATTATCTAAAATTTTAATAAGCGATTAGAGCATGATTTATCGAAAATCGATGATAAAAACGAGGAAAATTACAAGAAAAATAAATATTTCTCGTGAAAATGGAAGTTTCTAGAAGCCGCGGCCGCGGGTTTCCTAGGCCACGGCCACCATTTTTTCGTGTACTCCTCGTGGTCTTCTATTTTTTTTTGTAAAAATCATAAAAAATCAGAGAAATTTTTTTGTGCGATTTCAATGTGATATTCTTAAATCCCCCACCCAAGAGTATATTTTAAGCAACTTTCCCCAAAAAGTTGGCACCCCCTTTAAATGTCTTTTCTGCTTTACCGTTCCGTTTTTTTCTGTTTTATTCGTTTCTCTTTTCTTTTTGTTCGTTTCGTAGTTTTTACCTGACGTATTTTTTAAAAGTGCGTCATTTATTTTCCCAAAGACAAAGTTACATAATTTTTCCGTTTTCTTGTCCTTTTAAGTTTTCCCTAAAAATGTTTTGTTTTCTCTTGATTGTTATGGGTATTTTTGCGTGTGTATGAAGTTTTTCATATATTCAATCAAAGCTTTTATTTCTGCAAGTTAGAGGTCTCGTGTTCCATGCGTCAGCAAATTCGTTTGCATTATTCGCAGATGGCGAATACGGATTTGTGAGGCCCTGTAAAAACCGGGGAAAATGTTGCAAGTCTACGGCACTTTGACAGTTCTTGTAAAAAACTCGTGCCGCATATTCTTCCTTGGATTTTTAATTGTTACCCGGAAAAAAAAGGAAAATGAAGAAATAATGGGTAAATGTTGCAAAATCGTTCGATTGTCCACGAGGAGTACACGAGAAAATGCACGAGAAATGGGCCAAGGCGCAACATTTTTTGGAACCATTGGGTGCTGTGGGTCGTCCATTTTTGAGATGTGACACAGGAGACAGGGTGACAGCTACAGCGACACTTCGCGGACAGTGGATAAGCGCAAAAATATAAAAGTTTTCTAAAAATGTTAAATTTTATAAATAAAATCATGCAAAAAGAAAGTCCTGCACGCGATGCCAACTGTGTATACCTAACGTAATAATGTACAGGTTTCTGGAAAAATAAAGAAAACAAACACAAAAGTATTCAGTTAACGCAAAACGAAGAGATTTTCGCCGCGTTTCCGAACGATCGAATTTCCTCACCCGGAAAGGGAAAAGCCACACACGTACATTTTTTCTTTTTTAGTACGGATAAACCGCCTCTTTTTACGCTGTTGAAAATACCATAACAGTAGTTTTTGACGAATTTTTTTTTCATCAATCAAATTAGACTCATTAAAGATGCTGAGGATCCACTGGCCCATTATTAAATTTCTATTCATCATATGCACATCTTTTTCTGAAATTTTTCCCATTGCTTTGTTTTTTTTATTCAAAACACAGAAAAATCACGATTGTCGTAAACTTTGCCTATTTTGCACACTTTGCTCGAAACTTTTCAAAGAAAATGTTCTCATGGGACCACTAGGTTCGGATTGACGGACGTACTACGCGACGAAGAAAAATGGACAAGAAGAGACAACAATGTTTCGAAAATGGAAGAAATGTTCATTTTATCGTCGCTTTATATCAAAAAGTTTTGAGATTTCTTACTTTTTAGTAATAGTGAGTGTGTATGTGTGTGTACATATTTTACGCCACACTGTGTGCTAGTGACTAAATTCGTTGTTTTTAAACGAACAAAAGTGCAGTCAAATACGCATCAAAACTATGACGCTTGCGTAAATATAACGTTATAATTTGGCTGCGCACGGCCCCCCAGTCTTCCAAAATTGTTTCTACCTGACGCATTTTTAAAACCCTAAGGCTCGGTCATTTTCTGAAAAAAGGCCTCGTTTTTTGGATTAAAATGATGGTGTTATCCTGAATAATCAGATAATGGTTCGAATTTCTTAAAAAAGTAAATTTTCGAGTGAAAAAATAATTTCATTATCCGACGAACTTGGTGGCGCATTGAAGGGCGGGGGAGGCGTGCTGCGTACTAGACTGTACTTTCATTACTTTAAAAAAGAACGTGGTCGCTAAAACACAGAGCTCCAGTTTGCAACACCGAGCCACAGGGGCATGAGTCGGGAGTCTTCCGGCCACTACTGTTTTCTGGACAAGTTCCAAAAGTTCCAAAGTTTCCGATTCAGATATGGATTTCCTATTAATATTATGGATTCGCGACGTAGCAAGACAGCGTGTCAAGTTATGCGTCAGAAATTTTTGGGTCTCGGCGGCGAAAGAGGAAACAATTTTTTGCAAATTTTTTTTCATTTTGCTGGCGCACAAATTGCAGCAACGTGTCGCTACGTCACGAATCTATAATATTATTGTAAGAAATGAGTTGCCTGAGTCAGCAAACGTGGTCGGTCGGACAACTGCGATCATAAAAACAACAACCTTTTTGACAAATATTCTCAGTACGGAGCGCTGCAAACGCGCTCTCTTCGCACAGTGGTGGACGCGGCTACGTTGGCGACGAGAGAGTGCAGAAAATTTAGAGAGCCGTGGCCGATGTTTTGCTCTGATTTCTCTAAACCTCACTCCAAATGCATGCGAAATTCTTTGTTCGATTGGAGCGAGTTATCAGCGTTTTATACCGAGTATATTTAGGCGTAATTTGGAAGCGTTTGCAACTTTGTAGGCCACTGTAATTTTCTATATTTATAAAAAGGATGAGTGTGAAAATTAGTTTTTAAAAAAATCTCGTTTTCACACGTTAAATCCTCTTAAGCACATACATACACATTCCAATTTCCCGACAAAGTCAAAATTAAGCCCAACTTTTCCCCTCTACCAGATCAACATTGAAGTTGTCGTCTTTTTTGTCTTCAGTTTTTATCTTTTTCTTTCTCTTCCTCTTCTTTTCTTTTTGTCTACATGGCTCAGATGGCACGTCATTTTTTGTTTCTTTGCGCTTTTTTTGCCGCCATGGCGGTAAAAAAAAACGACTGGCCCTTTTCTTCAAACTCACACTACGTCACTACGCGGCGAACACATATTTTAGAGTTCTAAATGAGCCCTAATTGTTTCCAATAGATGTACATATATTGAATCTAAAATCTCGGCGAATGTGAAAGAGAATAGGGTAAAATGCGGGTGGGATAAAAGAAGGGAACAAATTTAAATTTATTTCACCCATACCCTTGTTGCCGATTCAATTGTCTCTTTTCTCATCACCATCTCGCCCTCATTTAGGGCGAGTAGGCGAAAGGATAGAACGAACTTTTGAGCGAGAACGTTTCCAAGCTATGCACATATGTAGACGCAAAAAGATTTTGCTTAATTTAGTTTCTCAACTATTGTGATTTCGATCTAATTGCGACATCAAAACGTGAAACCTCTCCCACTTTTTTCACGCAAAAATTCACAATGCACTAAAATGTAATGTTCGCATATCACGGCGTGTTCGGAACTACTACGTTTTTTGACATTTTTTTTTTGAAAGCGAACATTTCTCCCGTCTCTGCGTCTCCAAACTTGGCAGATCACCGCTGTGGAGACGCAGAGAATGCGAAAGGGCGCGTTTGCTTTCACGTAGGGTCTAACGTATTAAAAAATTATATAATTGAGTAGCAAATCTCTTGAACCCCTTGATTTTCCTCTTCATTTTATTATATTCTTTCTTTATTTAATTCTGTTAATCTATTTAACTAAAAACCTTTGCTCATTTTTCAGGTTTTTTCCATTCCAAAGTTAAAACCGCCTATAAACAACGCAACATAAGGAATTCATTGAAATGAGATGACGACTTGACATTCTTTTTTCCTTTTCTGCTCTTCCCGGTTTTCATTTTTAACTTCACTGGACTTTTACGATTTGTGATGAAAATTGAAAATTAAACATTTTCAAGAAGAGAACAGATGAGAAAAAGAGCTAAACATGTGAGTATTTTAAAAGTGTTTTTTTTTCAAAGTTTGGCTGTTTTGAATTTAAGTTTAGTTAACATGTTGTAAAAATAAATAAAAACTAAACAAACAAAAATGACCATTTTGAAATGCAATCCTATGCATACTGACAGTAATTACCGTATTTACTCTATTTGTACGGTATTCCGGCTTATTTATGGCTGTTGGATCATTTTCAAAGTATGTTTTATCAGAAACAACTAAAATTTGAACCTAAAAATTGGAAAAATCTGGCGTTCAAACAGAGAAAATACGATTGAAAAAAAAAAGAAAATGATGCAAAATAAAAATTCGTAAAAAATTTAAGGAAGCAACATGAAAACTTAAAAAATTTGTCTGAAAACACGTCAATAATTGACAAAAAAGAAGCTGATGACTTGTCTTAAAAACTGGAGAATCTAGAGTGCCGGGCGATTAGAGCAAATACGGTAGATCGACATCCTTAGAAGATAAAAAAAACATTCCCTTCGCACAATCAGCAAACACCTGCTGTGGCTCTGAAAATTCAAATCACTTCACGAGTAAAATCAGCGCGATCTGACACAGCTGAAATGGGTGTTACCGTAATCCACACCAACAACATCACCGAGACAGTAAACGGGAACAAAACCGTATTTTCAGGTTGGACAACATCGAAGAAATACTTGATTGGATGCAACGAGCAATTGACGGGTTCGAAATGTACATCATAATTCCTCTGTCAATGCTCACAACGTTTCTGCTCATTGTTCTTGTAAGTAAACTTTTTTCTTTTATTGGCATTTAAATCCAATAGATATTAACCACATAAAAACAACCAGTCAAACTATGTACGTCATCAGATACACTCGATTTTCTGCTTTCTCGACACATATTTCTCGTTTTTTCGGCCGTTCTCCAGGGACGTATTGTAGGAAAAAAAGACAAAAGAAGGGCGGTTTTCGGTGGGAAACAGAGAAAAATGGGGCTCCCTAGGAATTTTTCTCTTTTTTTAAAAGTAAATGTGAAAGAACATTTTTGATGTGGAGCTTTGGTTTTATTTGACAGCGAAAAATCACTTTTTATCAGATTTTTCTAAATTTTTTCTCAAGTTAAGAAGCTGTAACTTTCTGCTCCTGAAAAATTAAAATGTTTAATCTGCGCTCTACCGATGACGCAAATTCTGTCGTATTACGTATTCCTGGAATGGTGATACCGCGGTGTTTGCAGACTGTGTGATAATTTGCGCATAAATACACGCAGTCTGCAAACACCGCGGTATCACCTTCTTATTTATTCTAAAAACACAATTTTTCTCGAAACATTTTTTCATTCATGCAGTGTTGTCAGTCGCGACACTCCAACAAACCACTCGATAAAACTGTAGTTTTGTCTCTTCTTTCAATCGCTGCAAGAACCACGCGCGACGCTGCAGCGCCGATTTTCTCAAGTTTAAAACACAAAACTGAACACCAAAAAGTTAAAAAAAACTTCTGCAAAATTTTGACAACCCATTTTTTAAAACGAAGAACCCGTATCAAAAATTTTGCAGCAAAAAAAGACAAATGTGAATTTTCCTTCTTTTCTTTTTTTCAAAAAATTTCAAAATGAGCGCCGACGCTCTTCTCCGTTTTCTTCATGTTTTCTGCCTGGTTTCGCATTCAATTATGTGCTCTTCTACACGCCATCGCAAAAAAGGCAAAAATAAAGGAATGACGGAGAAAAGATGCTTCAGAAAAAAGAAAGAAAGAAAGACAAAAAGAGAAAAGGAGAGCGGGCACTCATTATCTCTTTCCTTTTCTTCTCTCATTTTCACAATTTCACATTGTTTTTACTATTATCTTTTTCATTTTATAACGTTTTCTTGAAAACTGTATTCGTCCCAGGAGGATGAGTCGGGGGTCAGCAAACGCGCCCGGGAGCACATTTAGGATTTTCAGGTTTTTTTGTTAACCATTAAAAAAATTGATGAGACGATATTCGTAAAGTTTTATTAAAAGTTTTGGAAAAAAAAACCGAAATACTTTTCCAATTCTTTCCTTTGTGCGCCTGGCGCATTTTTTAAAATTGGCTTCTATGTAATTTTCCGTTCTAAATTCAATTAACATGGCCCATATATATATATATATATGGGTTAAAAAAATAACTGCTCAATCCGCTCGAGTGAAAAAATTTTGTAATGGTTTTCCGCAAACGAAGAAAGTGCGCTCCGCTGGACCAAGTTATAAAACCGTTGGTTTCACGCTTTCTTGTCCAAATATTTCATAAATCACAAAAACGGTATTATCTAACTTAATCATAATCGCTAGTAGTGTGCGTTACCGAAAAAATTTTTACCGGTAAACGCATCTTTCGGCAAAGTTACCGGTAAATTTACCGGTAAATTTATCGGTAATTTACCGAATTTCACGGTAAATTCGACAAATTTATCGGTAAATTTACCGGTAATTTCGCGAAAATTTTACCGGTTAAATGGTTTTCGGCAAAACTTAACGTGGTGTTAAGTTCACGTATTTGAAAAACAAGACATCGGGAAAAACAAAGATACGCAGATGAAACGTGACGCGACCTCGGCCTTGCACAATCACGTCTTTTTCACGCTGATTAACACACAGTTTTTGGAATAATCAAAATCTTTCCTATCAAGTACTTTTGTCGGCTTTTGTCGGAATTACGGCAATATTCTTCCATTTTTTAATTTATGAATCATACCTAAGTTTGCGGTCCTTAAATATGTTTCCAGCATCCTTAATTTTTACCTCTTTTTTAGTGCATACGGGCAGTGGTAATGTTCTGTTGCACCAGAGCACAGCGCAAGAAAGCTGCCGAAAAAATCTCCGGTTCTCTACGGAAACACGATTCGGGACCAATGTTTGCTAGATTGGAAGAATTTGACGTGCTAACTCCGTTGCAAAGTACTCCTGCTCAAAGTATTACGAATGGGTCATATAAAGTAAGTACTGCTTAATCCAAAAACCTCCAGAGAAACTATCCAATTAACACATAAAATGACCGCAGAATCTCAGGGGAAACAATATTAATCTATTTAATAGCAAAACTTTTAATTTCTAACGCGCTCTAATGGATCTATGCACGAAATAAATAAGACTATTTAAATGAATTAATTTCACATTTTTTTTCAATGCACGAAAGAAAGAAAACTCAATTAAATTGAATAAACTTGAACGCAGAAAAACCGTTAGTGACGAGATGTCGTAAATCGACACAATTTATTAAAGTGCACGCCATTTTTCAGTGGCAATATCTCGACACGAACGTTTTTCTGCGTTCAAATGTATTCAATTTAATTTAATTTTCTTGCTTTCGTGCATTGGGAAAAAAAGCCAAATTAATTCATTTATTGTCGAACCGCCAAAATGGGCAAACGCGCTCCGCCGAACTCAACGCTATGCGACTATTGTCCATTCGCGAAAAAAGCAAGTGCGCTCCACAAAACTTAGTACTTCGTGGATTTCATTTTCGTCGCCAAATAATTCCATTTCACGTTGAATTTACACGTGAATTGAAATAATTTAGCGACGAAAATGAAATCCACGAAGTACTAAGTTTTATGGAGCGCACTTGCTTTTTTCGCGAATGGACAATATTCGATTTTCATTTTGGTCTTCAAATTATTTCATTTCACGTATAAATTCAACATGAAGTTAAATAATTTAGAGACTAAAATGAAAATCGCATAGCGTTGAGCTCAGCGGAGCGCGTTTGACCATCCGATAAAAAATGGCCTTTTTTATTTCGTGGATAGGTCCATAATTAACTATTCTCAGTATGGAGTACGCGCAGTTCACTGTTCGATTGGAGCGACTGTGCAGCGCTTTAAACCGAGTATATCAGCGAGCGATTAGCGTGTGCTAAAACCTGTCATCGTTTAGAATTACGTACGTCGATCTCCATTCTAACAAGAGTTTGTAGCGTGCTAATTGTACGGCTCTCAACCGTTCAACATGACTATTATTCATCACGCATGGCTGATAAACATTACTGTCGCGCCTCATGGGTGATCGGCGCTCAAGCAGGAGTTAGCCATCAAACACATTTAATAGCCGTCGAATTCTGCCCCGAAATTGACGGCTAATAGTCAAAAATTCCTTGAGTGCACTTACAATTAGAATATTCTGCGACAATTACGAAACGCTTTATACATGTATTTTGACCTGCGGGAATTCCAATCGCTGAATTAAAACTACAAACAAGTATTTTTCAGGATTACGGTAGTTCAAGCCCTTCAATGTCTTCCTCTTCGGATTCACGAATTCAATTAATAGCGCCTGTTCTAACATCATCGTCATCTGATTCTCCACCACCTCCACGTCGTCCAAATCACGGAAAAACGTTGATAGTTCCATTGAACGCTTCTAGATGTACAAATGCTCATTGGTCCCCTTTTAATTATTTCAAGTATTTTCCAGATCGCACGCCAATGACAATGAACATAGTGGGGACACCTGACAGCCGATTGACATCTTTCGAATGTGGAACCACAAAAAGTTGTGCCACAATTCCGGAAGACGACGAGGATGAGTTGGACGAGCTGTTGTCCATTGATAGAACTTCATTGTCAGTTTACGAGCCAACGTCTGGAAGATTTGGATACTCGGCGTACAATCTTTGTCTACCGCAACCAGCGCCAGAATTTCAGGTTAGGAAAGGAGTAACAAAATACGTATTTGAAATAATAATATTTTGAACTTATGAGAAATATTTATTTATTTGAATTCCATTTCAGTCTTCATCTTCAGGTTTCTCGCCTATGGTAAGTTTTACTCGGAGATCTTGAAAAAAAAACATTACATAGTTTTTAACGCTTTGTTTTAGTACATTCGTTTCAAAGCTTATTTATCGGTTTTTATTAGGTTGGTACCTAAGTCGTAGTGCTACATAACTTTTAGAGCACCCTCAACAGTGAAAGAAAATATAACTCAATCAGTTGTTGTATTCTGCTTAAAAGAAAGTAGCCTCTTTAAATTTTCGATCAGCTTCGCTACAGTATGAAAAAGAAAACAGAGGTGTAAATACAAGAACTTATTTACCAACCTAATATTTAGTCAAGGTCACAGTTTTGTCAAGCTGTCAGCTTTCCACTTATTTTTTGCTAACTAATACGTATTTACAACTTCCACTTCCAAAAAAAACCATGAAACTTTCAGCTTCCCGCCCCAACGTATTCTCCTCCATCCCTGCCGTCAGAATCGCCTGTTTTAAAACCCACAAAAATCAACATTCCGGAAAATTTGGACAATGTCGGAGACCAATTTGAGCACGAGGAGCCCATTTCTGTTTACGAGTTTGTTTATTTTATGAAATATTTGAAGCTGGCTTTTGTATCGTCGATTCAGAATTGTTTTACTATTTCCGGAAATTGTTTCCAAGCCACTAGTGTTCTTCAAGGGTTCATAATTTTCACTGTTTTTTTTTTTTGCAGATTCTCTCGAGTTTCCGGATCCAATTCTCCCCATTCTTCGTCCAATTCTATCACCGATAGTTTTTATCTGAACAATTTTGACGTTATTTCTTCGGCAGCCAGTAAGATTTCCTTTTTTGATGGCCTTTGGCACGGTTATATTATCAATTCAATATTCTTGCTGGCTACAGTAAGCAGTGGCGCGAAAAATTAGGTTTTTAAAAAAGGTTTTGCGAACTGATTTCAGCTTAACGCAGAGCAAAAATGTGAGCGGGTGTGTCGTCTCGTTATGTCTGCGTCTGGTATAAAAATTTCGCGGGCGCATATGATAGCTCTTTTATACCCTTATTTCCAATCATTACTTTTATTTTTCTGTTCTTTCTTATTACTTCACGTTTATTTTTGAAACGTAATAAATACAATACAATACAATAGCCGACAAGAATAGTGAAATAATAATAACGGAGCTATTATCATTTAAACGTTTTAGCCGGCTACCATGGGTTCCTGCGAAAAATTTGTAAGAGACGCAAAGATAACGGGACAGACCCACTCAGTTTTTTTTTTGGCCGGTTTTCGACCTTTTGCACGACATGCTGTTTTTTTCACCTACCTCAGTGCAAACGCGCCCCAATCACACTCAACGTTTGATGAAACACTGTGACACGCGTGTTAAGAGAAAATTCGAGACCCCACGAAAAGGGCTCCGCGACAATTCGCAACGTGACCTTCCGAAACTGTGACGATTCGCAACTCACGTAGATTTCGATACTGTGACGTTTCGCAACCAGACGTTTCGCCGCTCGTATAAATCGAAACTGGGACAATTCGCAACTTGTCACTTCGAAACTAGACTAATCGAAACCGCGACTTTTCACAACTTTATGTTTGGAAACTGATGGTTTTTAACATCATATTTTTTTTAGATTTTATTGTTTTTTCTCGTTTTTTTATGTTTCACGTGACCTCCATTTAGCAAAAATCCACTGCAAAAGAACAAATTTCCAGATCATGAGTATCCAACACAGCTTTTCGGGATCAATTCTCTTTTTTTTCGTCTTTCTTACGACTTCAATGTCAAAGAGGAAACTAAATCCTGTTTACGAGCATGAAGGCTTTCTTTTTCGATTTTCGAAAACTTTGGCAGATGGAACTGAACTTCTGTATTGTTCGGAAAGGTAAGTTAATTCTGGAATTACCCATAATCCTTCAGATGAATAACTTCAGAAAAACTCGAATTTCTTGTATGGCGTCTGCCAAGAGAACGAGTGGAAGAATCGTTGTTGTAAGAGACCATCATGCTCATGATCCGAATAGTGGACTTGCAAGTTCAAAACTGGCAAAATTGGAAATCAAAAATAATGCTATGTCTACAAATTTGACACCGCGGGAGCTCTTATTCGATGCAAAGACAAAGTTCGGATCCATCCCTGTCGATATGGCAGGATCGCTTGATGCGTTAAACAGGATGATTCAAAGAACCCGCACGAAAAATGCCAGCGACGTTAACAATGCAAACATGATCGATCCAATTTTCACCGGAGAAATGCGAGAAACGAATGGTATGGTTATTTAACTATCAATCTTAAACTAAAAATACTTTTAGAAAAGACCCAATTTCTGCTTTTCGATGAAGTTTGTGTAAACAGCGGTGGTCGCGTAGTTGGATTTTCCAGTGATGAAATGCTGAAAACACTAGCGGAGTCGGAAATTCTTCTTGCGGACGCCACATTCGATGTGATTAGAGCCCCGTTTTCTCAGCTTTGGGTTCTGCATGGAAATGTAAAAAATCATGCATGGTAAAAAATGCTTGAAAACTTTCAGTTGACTCGCGATGCAACGGTTCCGTTGGCATTTATTCTGATGACAAAAAGAACAAAGGATGACTACTTATACGTGCTTGAATTGCTGAAACAACAGGCACACCTGTTAACTTGGTCTCCAAAAGATTTTATTGGAGGTATAATCAAAAAATATACTTTAAACATATAGATTTAGACTTGGAAGGAGCTCAACAAAAAGCCATCAAAGACAGTTTCCCATCAATAAATGAGCATTTTTGCTTGTTCCATGTGACTCAGGCGTGGAGACGGAAATTGGAGAAACTAGGGATTTATCGTGACACCTTTTTTGGTAACAAAACTCCGATTATAATTGTCAAAAACCTAGAAATTCCAGGAAAAGAGCTGTATGAGTTTTGGACTCTATTGAAATCAATGCCGTTTGTTCCGTTGGCAGATGTCGGGAAAACTTTTGAAGAGGTTGTCAACCTTCTGCCTATTATGAAAACCCCCAAACAAAAACGTAATCGCTGACATTATTTGTATCAAACTTCAAAACTGTTTTCCAGAATTCGAGGAATATTTACGGACATATTATTTTGGACCACGGCCCAATCTTTCTTTTCCTCCTCAACTCTGGAACGTGGTTGAGAGTAGTATTAGACACCTGCCACGAACGAATAATAGCGTAGAAGCTTCCCATCGAAACTTAGATGTTAGCAAAACAGATGGGTTTTTTTCAAATACTTCTTTTTTTAGAAATGTGTCAAAATGTGTAACGGACGAAGAACATTGTACATCAGTGATATGATCCAATGTATCCGCAACGAAGCTTCAGGTTTCCTGTTTGACAAGGAAGCAATAGCTCATAACCCTAATCATCAGGTAAATCTAGTCCGTATCAAATCTGAGCATTTTTTAAAGGTTAATCACCGTCGCAAGCTCCAGGATATAATGAAGGATATTAGAATCATAAAAGCAATCACAAATACACCGATTCCTCCTTCTCTACCACTAACTGGTTTGGAATATTTGAAAGCGATTCGAGCGGCAAGAAAGTATATCTAATTTACTTGTTTTTATTTTCATTATATGTTTTAACGCCATTAAAAAATATAACTGTATTGTTGACGCAGTTTCGAAATGTCTAGTTGCGAAAAGTCTAGTTGCGAAAAGGCTAGTTACCAAATGTCTCATTCCCGAAATGTCGCAGTTTCGAAATTGCAAGTTTCGATTTATACGAGCGGCGAAACGTCCGGTTGCGAAACGTCACAGTAGCGAAAGCTACGTGAGTTGCGAATCGTCACAGTTTCGGAAGGTCACGTTGCGAATTGTCGCGGAGCCACGAAAAGGGGGGAAAGTGTTGAAACGCAGGAACGAAAAGGGGGGAAAATGGGCACAGTTTGTCTGCAAAAGTGCCGCACGGTTTTTTCTGCGTTTTTAGAGAATGAGAAATAGTGTTTTTTTCTGCTTTTTTTGCCTGAAATTAGTTTTTTTTGGGTATTTATTGTCCATTCGCGACAAATGCAGGTGCGCTTCGTTGAACTTCGTACTTTGCGATTTTCATTTTCGTCACCAAATTATTTTTCCTCTTTTTCTTCGATTTATTGCTAAAATTCTCCGTTTTCCTTGATATTTATTTGTTAAAATGACTGATAACAAACAAACAGTAATATTTTGTGAAACATTTCCCAATTATGCCCAATTTTAGTTAAAATTCGCCATTTTTCGAAATTTTCGCTGCTTTAAAAATTCCTAAATCATTTATTTGGAAAGCTTTTAGTTCAAATGATATTATGATGATGTATTTCAATGTATTCTTTCTTTTTAGCACACAATTTTCCTATTTTAATGCGAAATCACCCGAATTTTCGCAAAAAATATTATTTTTCAATAAAATCAATAATTTTGTGACCTCTCGCAGCTTTTCCGCTCCTTTTCTTTTTTAATCGTTTCTATTTTATCTCCGCATTTTAAATACCTAAAAATACAAATTCGAGCAAAAAAAAGCAGAAAAAAACACTATTTCTCATTCTCCAAAAATGCAGAAAAAACCGTGCGGCACTTTTGCAGACAACTGTGCCCATTTTCCCCCCTTTTCGTTCCTGCGTTTCAACACTTTCCCCCCTTTTCGTGGGGTCTCGAAAATTCCTTCGCAGCGTTTCGAACGCTTCCTCTGTATCAAATGTTAAAAAAGGTTATCTAGATATCTGCGGAAAAAACACATGTTTTGTTTTTTTCGCGGAACGTACGCAGCGAAATGAACCAGCGAAAAAATTGAATTTCAAAAAATGAGACTGAAACGTAGGTGCCAGCATGCCGTGTTTTGCACCACTGTTTACAATAACTGGCAAGAAAGTCAAAACGATATTATGGATTCGTGAATGGGCGATAAAACCGGGTGAATTGTGGGGCAAAAGATGGCTGGTCTCACCACGATTTTGACAGACTACGGTTAGCGCGAAAATATATTATTTATTTTTTTTTTTTTAATTAAAACGCATTTTCATAGTTTTTTCTCAACAAAATGTGTTTTTGAAACGAAATTACCCATTCCAGGTTACACAAAAAATTTTAATAGTGAAAAAATGCTAGTCAAAAGGCAAAAAATCGCGTTTTTATTAAAAACAAAAGAAGAACAAATATTTTTCGCGCTAACCGTAGTCGGTCAAAATCGTGGCGAGACCAGCCAACTTTTGCCCCACAATTCACCGCGTTTTATCGCTCATTCACGAATCCATAATAACAACTGTTGAAAAGGGCTGTTAGCCACCTAGGCATCACTGACGCACAGCTCGCGCCTAAGCGACGCACAAGCAGGAGTTAGCCATCGAAAACTGCTAATAGCTATGGAACTCGGGCCTGCGCCACATATACTCTCATGCACCCTGAAATCGATGGCCAATAGCTAAAAACTCCCTGAGTATACTGACATTTTGCATTGATAATTCATGACACCAAAACTATATTTGTTAAGATTCTCAAATCTTCGAAGCCAGTCTATGTGGAGAATCGGATGTGCAATCGAAATTCCAGCTTCATCGGTGTGTAAATAACTTTTTTGTCCATATTACTCTTGTCTCAAAAAGGGTCCATCCTTGAAAATGACTGTTTTCTCACGAGGAATATCGTCACGAATTTTGACACAGTTGAATGAGGGCGACCGTAACCCATTCAACGAGAGAGTGGTGTCTCTTATTTTCTCTCATTCTCTCGTGGAATGGAATGAGTACGGTCACTCTCTTTCAACTGGGTCAAAATTCGTACCGATAGTATTCCTAGTTAAAAAGCGGTCATTTTAAACGATGATGAAACCTTGGAGCGGGAAATCGAAATCCTTCAAACCTATACTCTCTTTTTCAGAATTGAAGAAGAGTCCGAAAATGACGACGGCCTGAGTTACTCAGAAACTCATTCTGCAAGTCGTGATCCAAAAGTTAACAGTATGGCCAGCAGTAATTCACAATTCTTTCCACGGAGTATCTCGCAACAATTTGATATGATGAGGCAGCAATGAATGTTTGTTGTTGCTCTTTTTTTCAATGTAAACTTTACGGGTCTTTATTTTCTTTCTTCATTTGTTATGTAAATAAATAAATAAATAAAGGAAAAAATCAAAAAGTGCCTTAATGGTCAACTGGACCGTAATTCTTTCTGATAAGTTGGAAACTACGCGATTGATTTCGCTGAGGGATAACGATTGTCCAGAGCAGGGATGAAACAAAGAAAAATTTTCCACAAAAAAAAAATTTTTTTTCCTCAAAAAATTAACCAAAAAAACAACAAAAAAATCCCAAAAAATACGTATTTCCGTCAGTTAAAAATAAATTTTCCAAGTTTTTGTTGAAAATTAGAGGTTTTTGTCAATTCGGAGCATATACCGATTAAGTTTTTGCCCAAAAACCGAAACTTTTTTTCGCCTCCGTGGCTCTAAAAAAAAAATTTTTGCCTACGACGCATCATCAAAAAAGAAAAATTTTTTGTCTCATCCAAAAAAAACCAAAAAAAAAAGAAAACAAAAAAAATTGAAAAAAAAATTTTTTTTGGTCCCACCCCTGGTCCAGAGTCGTTGGATCCACCGTAGTCCATGCTTTACTTAAATTCCTATTTATTCTCCTTGACATTGTCTTATGACTTGTTCCCGTCCTCAACAAGATATTCCCACATGTTTTCAATGATCCTAAAGTCTTGTAAGCACGCTGTTCAATCAAGTTCTTGAACTTTTCTGGCATCTATCCGCGACAAAGTTTCTCAGGCACTGTTGGTAGAATAATGGTAGATTGAAATTGAACTATAAATGGTCTATAAAATTGTTTGAAAACAGGAAAATTGGATTTTGTCTATTTTATTTGAATGAAGCAAAACAACCAAAAAGTATATAATTTGAAACGTTTGAAATGTTATTTTTTTACAAGGTATGATTAAAAAAAGTTTAAAAATAGTATTGATTGTTCCTGGAAAATGAGTGAACGAATTATTCTCCAGACATCATCTCCATGAACTCTGTAAACATTAAATAATACGTTGATCATCTAACAAAAAGCAACGTTTACCATCAAAATCAACAGTTCCGGAACCGTCAGCGTCAATCTCAGCAATCATCTCGTCGAGCTCTTCTTCCGAAACGTTATCATCAAGAGCACGGAGGATGTCTCGCAGATCCGAAACGTTGATGTATCCGTTGCCCTGAAAATAACAAACATTTTCCTAGAAACACTTTGAGTGGTCTTTAATCGCTTCTCTTATCTTTGTTTGCGTATTATTCGTTGTAAAAAGTACCTCTTTATCATACAGACGGAAGGCCTCACGGAGCTCCTCCTCAAGTCCCTCGTCATTTTCGTTGTTGACCACAAAGTTGGCAACCATGGCGGCAAACTCTTCGAACTCGATCTCTCCGGAACCTGTAGTAGAAAATATGTTTATTGCACTTCCCTGAAAGTTTTACGGGTTGCCCTATAGAACCCACAGCAAGCCCAAACGGCGTCTCGTCTCGTCTTGTCTGGCGTCTCTCAATTTTCCACGTGTTTTCGCGTGCACCTTTAAACTTTCGTGGCGAGACACCGGCCAGGCGGTAGTGCGTGGGCGACCGGCATAGTTTTCGGGGATGTGATAAAATAATTAACAGTAGTCTAATAGTAAAATCATTTTAGGGGGAAGAAAGATAACAGCTCAGATCTTAACGCTTACCGTCAGCATCGAATTCCTTGATAAGTTGTTTCAAGTCACGTTCCTCGAAAGCTTGTCCCATTGTGCGGAGGATCTGTCCAACCTGCAAAACCCTTCTTAATAGTTGAGAGGTTTATTTTTTAAACATGAAAAGATCCTAATTAATCACCTGGGTAGCACGAATGTAACCTTTGCCTTCTTTGTCGAACATGTTGAAATATTTTCGGAACTGCTCGATTTGATCGGCAGAGAGCTGCTCCAAAGCATCAGCGACCACGTCTCCCTGAAATTCATATCAAATTTCAGCCGTAAAGTAAAAAACAAAAACTTACCATTATCAATCAGAAAAACGAGTTTATCTCGTGGATCGACAGAAATGTGAAAAGAGCAACTCGAAAAGAAATATCCACGAGCGGTTGGCTCAAGTGCGCCTCGCTTCGCCTCGCCTTGTCTTGTCGCCCGTGGGTTGGTTGAGCTTCGAGAGCACACATTGCGCGGGAGGAATTTGGATTTCTTTGTGGAAAATAGCACTAGAAATTTAGAAAGTCAGAGATGAATAGACACATCGGATAGAAGAGTAAACTGTGGAAAAGGAATGGAGGATTTGGAGTATTTTACTTGCGGCAAAAGTTTTCTTTCAACGAGACAAAGCCAGAGACAAGAGAGAACGACGAGACCTCCCATTTTCAGAAAAAAAAACCCTCCCGATTATGCGAAAATTGTACAAAACCAGAATATGAGAAACTAAATTTTTATTTTGGTCTCTGTACATAGCTTGGCTCCGCAATATAAATAAATACAATTCAAAAATTACAGTTTTACAAACAATTGACTATAGACTTTCCGCCCAGTCCGTGTAATTTTCCGTACTACTCGCTTGAATTTGACAGACGAAAAGCCAGTCGTTTGACTGAGGAGGGCCCCATTGATACTGTAAAATTTGACGCATATTATTATGTGATCTGGAAATTGGCATCTTTTTTAGTTTATCCACTGCATGCCGTGGTTGCACTCTTATCTCAAATGAACATAGAAATAAACAATATTTTACCGTAGTTCCATTATCAAAAGTCTGAACTGCAATCACTTGACCAGTAGAGTTTGCTTGTGGGAATCCAGGCCCCCAATTTGTGTATCCGGAAAGCTGAAATTCGGCGCGTTGCGAATTGATCATACATAAATAGTCTCAACTACCGGAATATGATCTAGACCGTACGGTTGTTCCCACACCCACTGATTTTTTTGATAGCTCAAGCCAATATAGTACTCCGATGGATTGTAAGCTGGAAATGTGGCCAACATGTATGCTGAAATTCATAAATTAAAAAGATTATAAATATCCGGTCACTAGCCATTTAAAAAATCATGTTTATTCTGACTGAACTCGTTAGCCAAGAAAGTATTTTTTTCTTGACTTTGACAGTATTCCACAGCGTGTTGATATCCATAAGAGCCACCGGTTGCTTTGAATCCTTGAACGCAAATTGCATATTGTGTGGAAGAGGAATTGTGGTAATCAATGCGATATTGCTCATAATCTTCAGGACAGTAGCAGTTCGCTGAAAAAAAGTCCGAAATGTTAGCTCAGCTCAACTCCATAGATTTATGACACCCACCATTAATAAGAGCGTTGGTAACCTGTCCGACCAGTTTAGCTGTGTTCATTTCATCGACAAAACTGTATCCAGGACTGGCGATTTTTTTGATCTTTTCAGCCGTTTTCGGGTCGGAAGCACACGACACGGAAATAATAATGATATTATCTTTTTTCAAATCTTTTGCAATTTTTTTCGGATCGAGGGATGTTCCTTCTCCTCTGAAAACAAAAAAGTACATACAAAAGTCAATAAAACAAAACTTACTGATAATCAGCTGCAAATACTAAAATAACCTTCTTGTAGTTGTACCGATACGTTCTGGTGCGTCCCTCATTGAAAGCCTCTTCAGCTGCTAGGAGACCGCTGAAAATTGATATGTACAGTACCGGACAAAAAGATATCATATTTTGGTTTTTGGAGTATAACTTTTGAATGGAGAGGGTAATGGTTCTGAAAATTTACATGAATCTGTCCGGTAATGTTTTTGACAAGCTCTAAAAATGGATTTGGTAATTTTTGAAAATGCAGATTTTTCAAAAAGTTTCAGATGCCAAAATTTTCGACCAAAAAAAATTTTTTTTTTCAGATTTTTCAGGACTCGATATTTATGTTCAAAATGAAGTTTTACAACTAAAAGTATGATTTTAGTTGACTATGGGTCGATCGGACAATTTTCAGCTGACTTACAGCACTTTGAATAACAGAGTCCAAATGGGTAAGTCAACTATAACTTTTATTGAGAATCACCAAAACCGAATAAAATCAAATAAACTTTGCTTTTTAAGAGTTTTCATTTAATTTGCCCTGATTTTCTTTGGTTTTGGTGATTCTCAATAAAAGTTATAGTTGACTTACCCATGTGGACCCTGATATTCAAAGTTCTGTAAGTCAGCTGAAATTCGTCCGATCGACCCATAATCAACTAAAATCATACTTTTAGTTTTGAAACTTTATTTTAAAAATAAATATCGAGTCCTGAAAAATCTGAAAAAAAAATTTATTTTTGGGTCGAAAATCTGGCATCTGAAATTTTTTGAAAAATCTGCAGTTTTCGAAAATGACAAAATCCATTTTTGAAGCTTGTCAAAAAGATTACGGGACAGATTCATGCAAATTTTCAGAACCATAACACTCTCCATTCAAAAGTTATACTCCAAAAACCAAAATATGATATCTTTTTGTCCGGTACTGTAAATATTATGATACAGTGGGTCTTAGGAAACATTCCGCATCCACTATTCCTTAGATTAATCGTTGCGAAACCATATTTTTGTTTTACTCCAGAAATATCACGTGGATTGAGCAATGAGTTTGCGCGTGCTGTGTCACTGCTGGTTTCGAGAATAACCCTACTAAAAATTAAGGAAACGATACCTTTTCAAAAACGTGGTATTGGTAGAGTCAACTTGGACAAGAGAAGTCTGAACAACATTGTACAGATCAGAAAACGATTTGGAAGCATCCAACTGTGCATTCGTTGTAGCTGTCTCATCAAAAGTGACAACACCAACGCAAGTGCTTCTTGGATCTTTTGGATACTTTACCGGACCGAACTGCTTTACTGTGCCAAATACTTGAGTAATGGTGTTGCGAACCTGGAGAAAGAAATTATTGGAATGAGTGGTGCATAACAGGCAAAGTTAAACGTTCTCCTTACCTGCCACAATTGAGCATTGGTCATTTGTTGAGACTTATCCACCACAACCATCACGTCCAGCCAAAGATTTTGTATATTTCCTTCGCAAATTGGATCTTCATATGAAATCGATTTTTGATTGGCAAGAATTGGCGACCCAAACGTAGCTGAATATACATATTGACGGTTGTTAGGTTGTCCAGAAATTTTTTGAGACGAAAAGAACTTGGATCCTTTCAACTAATCTTTCTTCTCTGATTTTCAACGTGTCTTAAAGGGGGGAAAAAACTGTACTTCGTTAGAAAGAAATTATGAAATACTCAACAAAAACATTGACTTACTTTGAGCCGTCGAAAAAATTACCAGGAAAATGAAAATTTGGTGCATTTTGTCTAATATTTTCGAAAGAATTTCGAGCTTTTTATAGTTTTCCGTTTCTCTGTTCTTGTATTTAGATTGGTCTCAATAATCAGCAAAACTCATCGACAAATCATCATTTTAAAAACTGATAAGAGTGCCAATATGATCAAACTTACTTATTTGTAGCATCGTTTGGATGACAAAAGCTATCATTACTAATATTAGGCGTCAAAGTTTACCTTTATCTGTATAGGATCTCAATGGTGTTCGCTTATGTATTAGATTGGTAAAAAAGTAAAATGTTTTTTTTTCTCAATTTCCTGTGCTGCAATTTTTGATAATTTCCGAAATGATCCGCCTATTTAAACTATTGTCTGTCCGAAAATAGCTCTGCTTCGAAACCTTCTAAAATCGAAACCTTCACAGAACGAAAACCAACGAGGTATGGACAAAATGGATCGGATAAAAGAATAAACTCTGATCAACAATTATGGTGCTAAAAATCGCGAAATTATCACCAATGAACAGAAACAAAAATGGGCGTATAGGTCTGAACTATTTGGTCTTATCTCGTCATCATTCTGATCGGATTCGGCGCTTTGTGACAGGGAAATCACAAGTTGTTATGGGCCGTCGGCAAGAATCGGACTCCCGTGAAGCTTTACGCAAAGAGTAGCAGCTTGGTGGCAAGGCTTTTCATCCCCCCCCCCGCTTTTTAAAAATTAATCGTCATATTTTTCTGTGAGAATGAAAACTGGGCTTGTTCCAGGCCAACA
Source organism: Caenorhabditis japonica (assembly GCA_963572235.1). Classification (NCBI taxonomy): domain Eukaryota; kingdom Metazoa; phylum Nematoda; class Chromadorea; order Rhabditida; family Rhabditidae; genus Caenorhabditis; species Caenorhabditis japonica. Next base: position 13,846,856 of record OY754343.1, on the reverse strand, counting down.
TGTTCTTAAATTCTGGTGCGTGAAGCTGAACGTTAATTTGCTGCAGCGTAGCCTGATAACGGTGTTCAATAAAATACAAAAAAATTAGGCAGTAGCAAAAAGCTGTAGACAAAAAATTAATAAACTACAGAGAGCATTTATAATTCGTCCTATAAGAAATACCGTCGATATTTCAAATACAACCTGCTGATCCACGAGGACTAATACTTGCGTGGTAGAGAACGGGGAATGAACATGGTCCTTTTCCCATTGAATACTATATTTCAGAAAATATAATCAGATCAATTAACCCGACATTTTATATTTTAAAAGGATTTTAAATGTCCGTGATACCCAACTCGCCACCAAAAGAAGTAAAGTAAGTGACTAACAAGTTGTAAGTAAGGAAGTCCTGAAAGAACGCGTCTAGCGGGGGTACTACGGTAGAGAACTCGCACGCAATAGAACCGCTTGAAATTGAGTTTTTTTTTGGTTTTTTCAGTACAGATCCATTTTAGCCGGTTCTATTTCGCGCAGTTCTATTCCGTAGCAGATCATTTCCGTGCGAGTTCTATACCGTAGTATTTCCGACCACAGTAAGAGTTCGCTCTGAAAATAACATCACATGTCGACTCAAAATGAAGTTTTTATAATTAGAATAATGATAATCAATATATTAATAAACCACTTGCTTTCAATTATTTTCCTTTATACGTAAATATGTTTTTTGGTGTTTCCTCGATAGTCACTTTGTGCAAAAGCTCTGGTCGTGACATCACCGATTTCAGTTTTTCGAACATATAGACAGCGACGTTTTCCGAAGTGCTAACAGTGGTCTGAAAATTACAGAAAAATGTTTTTCCTTGCATTTTGAGCAAATATTTATTTTCGGTCCGCCATGACGGTCAGGGCTCCGCTGATCTTCTTGATGTACTTTGTATAAAACGCTGCAAGCTCGCTCCAATCTAACAATGCATTTCGCATGCATTTGGAGTCAAGTTCAGAGAGAAGAGAGCGAAACATCGGCCACGTTCTCTCAATTTTCCGCACCCTCTCGTCACCAATGTGGCCGCGTCCTCCACTGTGCGAAGGGAGCGAATTTGCGGCGCCTTATACCTAGTATAATACTTCGAAATTTTCTTTTTAGTTTCCAAGTTTTTTTCACTTTTTCAATAAACTTTACGTGAAAATTCAGCGAAGCGCGTTTGACCGTCATGGCCGTTCGACATTTGTTTACCTTGAAAAACTCAACATCCTTGTCAAGATTTCTGTGATCTACCGTGTCCAAGACAATAGCCATTTCCTTTTTAAGTTGGGCCAAGTCGTAAACTATTCCGCTGACCGGGTCAACTTCTCCGCGAAGCTTCACCTGCAAAATCAAAAATTATTAGAAAGGTCGTTAGGAAGCTTTTTTCCTCGTAAGAATAAAAATTCTTGAAATAGAGCTGACCAAAAAAACTGCCCAAATAGAATTCAATGAAGAGTTCTATTCTATTCCGTGATAGCATACTTATAGCGAAAGCTAGTGAAAAAGAAAGAAGACTAACCCTCCAAACATAGTTATGGCCGTGTCCATTAGCATTGTTACACTTTCCAAACAGGACCGCGTTTTCATCTTTGCTCAAATGATCAGAATTCAGACGGTGTGCAGCCGAAAACATGTCGACACGTTCCATGGTTACAGTAGGCATTTTTGGCACTAAAGAAAAAATGGTGAAAAATATACACATTTCTACATATAAAAAGTATGAGTAAGAGCGTTCATTAAACATAAATTATAAAAGGAATGAGAAAAATATAGATCGGTATAATTTGTAAGCAATTGATTACAATTAGTGCTTATCATATAATCATCTTATAGTTTCTGTTTTCATTAGAATTACAGGAGAAAACCAGCGGGAGAGTTTCATCATTTTAATCATTTAATCTGTTAATTAACCAAAAAAAAAAACGTCGAATTCCGGTAAAACTTGGAACAAAATGAAGGTTAGTGAAGTGTCTTTAAGGCTATTTACGGCTCATGTTTTGTTGTATAAATCCAATTGGCTTAAAGAATTTACGAAACTTTAAAAAATTATAACGTCTACCACTAAGCTTTAAAACCCATCGAAAAAGGTTATGCATAGCAAAAAAAAACGTATACTTTTTGTAAATGTTTACTTTGTTAAACAATACTTTTCAAAATAAATTACAATAAAAAACCTACAAACGGAAAACTTCCAAATCAATCGGAACAAAACTAGAAGAAGTGACGGAAGCGTAGAGACCCGTGGGGCGCATTTTCTGCGGGTCTGCGGTGAGAGACCAGAAAGGGATAATGCATGCCTCCTTTTCATTGTTCTTTGTCGGGCGAACGGCCTTTTGCTATGCACGATATGTCATCGCGTCTTTACCGAGAATTCTTAGGAATCCAACAAAAATTATGGTTTTCAGGGAAATTGATTGAAGGAACACATTTTACCAGGAATTCCTCTATCGATGCCTTCCCAATGAGGCAAAGAGAGCGTCTCCAAAATGGAAAGTCTATGGCCTAACCACAACACGTACATATTAGAAAATCTTGTAAATAATTAAAGTATCCCAGCCGCCCCATAAAGTGGTTCTGAGCTATCGAATTACACAGATAATTTTTAGCGCGTCTATTGCGGATATAGGCAGCTATGTGGCTATTAGCCATTGAAATCGGCTAATACCACAAAGCGATGATGTCTGCCCACAATCTCCAGAATTTTAAAAGTGGGAGCAGGGGAAGAGAAATGCCATCGGAAAGAACTACGTAGCACGGCACCCCAGCCTTCCAAAATTGTTTCTACCTGGCCCATTTTTAAAACCCTAAGGCTCTGTCATTTTCTGACAAAAAGACCTCGTTTTTGGATTAAAATAATGGTGTCATCCTGAATAATCAGATAATGATTCGAATTTCTCAAAAAAGTAAATTTTCGAGTGAAAAAATAATTTCATTATCCGACGAACTTGGTTGCGCATTGGACGACGGGGGAGGCGTGCGTAGTACTATACAAAACTTTCATAAGAAATAACTACTTTAACTTAAATTCCGAATCTCATTGTTTGGTGGCTGATAAACAGTATTTATTGATAACACCAGCATTAAACAAAACAATGTGAAAAAAAAACGAAAAAATATAAATTAGTCAATTTGATCCAATTCATCCGACAGTTCAATACCTCTGCAACGACATTCTTTGAGCAAAAGCTCTTTTTTCAGCTTCTCGTTTTTCACTTGCATATCTAGTCTCTTCCCTTCTTTGAGTGCGTTCTCGTACTGTTGCATCGCGGCTGTCTGATTAATTCGCGCAGTATCTAACTCGATCATTAGCAATTCTCGACGTAGCTCTATCATTGTCAGTGGCAAATCAATGGGCTCTGGTTGATCGTTGACTGTTGGGCGTGGCTTCTTGATCACTGGCTCTTCTTGCGCTAAAAGAGACAATTAAAAAACGTTTAAATAATTTTAAAGCTAACCCTCAGGCTCCTCAACAATAGTGGCCGAATCTTCAACGGATAAAAAATCATAGAGCATTTGACGAGCATCAGAGAGCTTTGGGAATACCTTATTGACTCCCGCTTCAGTCTTCATAGATTCTGCTTTCTCGGCCGATAAACGCTCCCGCACTACCTTCACTTCTCCATTGATCTTCTTCTTCACCTAATATCAATAAATTTACAATTTAAATAATTTCGCCAAAATTTTTTTTTCATAATTACTCACTTGGTCGGCAGTACGTGGGTATCCCAATAACTCCAACTGTGCTGCCCACTTGGCCCAGTAACGCTGCTTCACTGTGCCCAGCTCACTTCTGTGTCCTCCACTTTCTGAGGAATTATAGTCCGGGTAGGCATCAATGAACCACTGTATGAGCGAATATAAAACCTCCGAAGGAAGATCCTCAGCTTTATGTCTCTTTACATGAGTTTTTAGAGACATAATGTGCACCTAAATTTAAATAAATTTTATCAATTCATTATCAGTATGGATGGAGCTCTTCGAATACGCTCCATTAGAAAAAGTGGAATAGATGGACGCGTTTGCGGCTGAGAAAGGGCCAGACAACGTGGTCGATTTCGCTCACAAGCACGCGTTTTTTTTCTCCGAATCTCATCAAAATACACCTTCACAATCAATTCATTTTTCGAAAGGAGCACGTTCGCAGAGCCCCGGACCGACTATATAGCTAAAGTAAACGAACAAACAAGTATTTAAAATTGCAAAATAGAACTCGAAAAGTGAATAAAAGAGTAAAAACCAAAAAATGCAACAACGTACGCATTAACTGGACGACAAATCGACTCGACAAAGAGTGTTTGCCCGATTCTTTTCTGCATCGGGCACACTCTTTCGTCGGCAAACGATGAGGTTTATTGCGCAATAAAATGCAAGAAAGCCACGTTTTATTCTGCGTCTCTTCGACACCTAAAACGTTTTCATAATAATTTGGCACTTTTCTATTAAAATGACAAATAATTGCAACAAAAAACTTGGTCCACTCCACGTATTTACGAGTGAACTTCAAAAAAACTCTCGCCAAGCGGTTGACCGAGAGACGTAGACGAAAAAGATAAGTGAAAGACACAGGCACAATGAGATGGACTAGAGATCGAGGAAGCTATTACCAAAAGGGCTTATTGAATGCGAAAACACGATTTAGGAGCCCCTGACGAAACCGGGGAAGAAAAAATCGGGGAAAATTTGCCAGTCTGCGGCCCAGTTTTTCTTGAATTTTACAACACTTTCAGTACAAAATGTGTTCCACACGTTTCCGATGGGCGGGGCTTTTTCCTCGGTTTTGGAAATGTTTTTTTCCGGTTTTGTATGTCTTCCCATGTTTCGTGTTTTCCCCGGTTTATTCAGGGTCTCTGATTCAGTGGGAAAAAATTACTATACGCTGATTGGGGGTGCTACGGTATAGAACTCGCACGGAATAGAACTGCTACGGAATAGAACTGCGCGGAATAGAACCGGCTGAAATGAAACTGTACTAAAAAATCAACTTCACGAAATAGAATTCAGGGCCTCACAAGGTACAACGAAATAATTCTTCGAGTTGTTCGAGTGGTTCTGGGTCGGTACAGCTCAATTTCAGGCGGTTCTATTCCGTAGCAGTTCTACTTTGTGCGAATTCTATACCGTAGCACCCCCGCTGATTACCTAATGTTCAAAACTCAAACGAAGATGTGAAATGTTGTTCTTTAATTTTTCGTTCAATTTTCAAAGGTGAAAGGCAACAAGACAATTAATTAATTAGTCTGTGGAAAATTGATTTTTCATCATCTTCATCCGAGAAAAACGTGAATTTTAATGATATTCTGCATTTTGGAATTTGAATTGAAGACATTCATGAGAAATCGGTTTAGGGTAGCGGAAATCTTATAAACTCTTCATAGGTTACCAAGGTAAGAAAGAGAGGGAGGAAGACTAACAAGGCGGGAGAGAGTGTGGTGAATTTGGAGTTGTAGTAGTGCGGTAGTGCCGGGTCAAGCGGTGCAAGTCTAATTAAGCTAAGGTGGGCTAAACCCTACAAAAATGCAAACGCGCCCATAGTGACGTTCTGCCAAGTTAAGGTGAAAGAGTGCTAAAATAGAGACGCAAGAAATAGCTCGAAAATTCGCTTTAAAAATTTTTCCTAGTATTATCAATCTCTGAAAGTTCCACCGGGGCCCTATCGGAACCTAGGCCATGCAGCGCTAGGCCACCGGCAAAATACTCATTTTCTACGTGGGAACTTGAGAGACGTGAGACGAAATGCGGGAAAGTCCGCAGTGCACTGTCCGTGTGCGAGCGGTGGAACTCGGTGGAACAGAGATGGATAATAAGACTTGACAATAATCCTGAAAAAAACAAACAAACAAAAAATTTACGTGAAACAATTTGCTCGGTTCATCTCACTTTTTCCTATGAACATGAAGATAAAAAACAAATTTATTCATTTATTTCTCGCAAAGCATCATGTCGAAAAGTCAAGAAGTCCAAGCTGGAACTTCCAAATCTCAGGATGTCAAAGAAATGTTCGTCTTCACTTTTAGGTTTATTTACAACGAATGCACTTTCAGGGAAAGTTCGGGAGACGACGACGATGAATTTATTTTTAAAAAGTTGCTGAAGAAAGAACAGTTCAAACTGCAGGATCCGTTTCGCATCGAAATCGAGAACAGTATCAAGTATTTGGGAGCTCTGAAAGGATTGACGGATGCACTCCAGAAAATGTGCATTGTGAGTTTGAATAATGTGGTCGTATTATGGTTTTATAATGCATTCAATTCTAGTCTGGCACAAGTTACCATTTTGATGAGAAACGTCAAGTTCCATACAGTGGATGGCGTTATTTGACTGGATATTTGAGGAAAATCGAATTTGCCAGCAAGAATCAGCCTGATGCAAAAGGGCTCATCGAAGCTTGTGATGAACTCGGTTGGGCGGAGGAAAAGAAGTTTGGTACGGGCTCAAAGTTCAATTTCGTATTAATTGTTCATGTAGACCTGGTCATTAGTCTTGTTGTTCTAGAAAAACACAATAATAGCTTTTAGTGGATAAGTAATTTAATGTTTCTAACAGAATTAATTTAATTTCAGCCCAAATCCGCAACCCTGACGAACGTTCAAACATCTACCTGGCAGTTGGAGATCAGCGCGAAAAAATGGAAGAGTTGAACAAGGCGATTGCGTTATCGGTGAAAATATGCAATAGAAGACGTAAAAAGGTGGAAAAGTCGCAGATTATGAAGGATTTGAAAGATCAGTGCCCAAAGTATAAAGCGGCAGTCTTGCAGTTGGATGACGAGGTGAAGTTCCCATGTTTTCCTAGTTAACACCTTGTATAAATTTTAGTGTCGTGACATGGAAAACTACAAAAGTAACATCCGAATGAACCGTCCCATTCATCACACTCACATCAAAAAGGTTTGGTGCACGTGAATTAATCATTCAATATATTATTTTTCAGTGTCTTGTAATGTGCCAAGAACTTTCTGTCAAAAAGAACGACATCCTGAAGAACGCGGTGGCAAAACGCGAAAAACGAACAGGAACCAGAGAGGAGAGAAAAATAGGAGCATCCCAGAAATCGTTCATAAGAAGACTGAAAAAGAAATCTACCTAATACGTGATTAAATTACTAGCTTGGCTCCATTGAATAAAATTTTGGTTTTTTTTTCTATACTCGGTAAAACACACTGAAAACTCGCTCCAAACGAACAATGAATTTCGCATGCATTTGGAGTGACGTTTAGAGAAATCAGAGCAAAACATCGGCCACGGTCTCACAGTTTTCTGCACTCATTCGCCGCCAACGTCCCGCGTCCTCCACTGTGCGAAGTGAGCGCGTTTGCAGCGCTCCGTACTGAGAATATTTGATCGTAACTGTTTTACTCATTTACGTAAAGTATGCCTACACGGTGTTTTATGGGCTCTGGGACGTTTCGAAACAAGACTTTTCGAAACTAGGACGTTTCGAAACTTTAGTGTATTTTTAGTGGTAACTTTTCCGATAAATTTTGAAAAATTCTCCGGATACCTGTAAAAGCTTCGACAGCTACTTTATCCTTGGCCGAAATGTGTCAATAGTGCGAACACGGCGCCGAAAAATAGCACTAAAATTTCGAAACGTCCTAGTTTCGAAGTGACAAGTTTCGAAATGTCCCAGTTTCGAAACGTCTTGTTGCGAAACGTCCCAGAGCCGTTTTATGGGTGTCGAAGTGCAGGTTTCCACGAGACAGAAGGTTATTGCTTCCGGCTGTGATCGATGGGCGACCGAAATTAATAAAAACTTTCCATTGACCACGGCAGTATAGTTATAATAATGCCTTGTTTGTGCATTAAAGTGGGTTTTGGTGGCTTTTCAAATTGAGATTTCATGGCCAATAGTCGATTTGATTCGCATAGGGTTGCGAGAAATTCTCCAACTTTGTTTAGCGGTTCCATAGCATGTACCGATCCTTGTGTTGCCTAGATCCCATTCGAGCGTTTAAGCTACTCGAAAATTATATTCTAATTACTGCAAAAAGCACTGTAAGCTTCTTCTAAGGTTTCATAAAAGTCATCTAATTCCTCCGGATCTGAGTCGGCAACTGGGGCGTATAATTGATCCTGTGGTCGAGAAATTTGATTTCTTGGATCTTTGGCAGGAGGTTGCTTTTGGCAATAAAGCCGACCCCCCCCCCCCCCAGACACGGAAAACTATGGAAACTCCGGTCCCGTCTTGATGAATCATGTAAATCATCATGTGTATCATGTGTCTTTGTCTCTTCTAGCAGCTCTACGAGTTGGTCATTGGTGGCATGTGGCCTGCAATTGAACTTACACACTCTGAAATCGATACTTCTGGTTTTTGGCTGGACGATTTTGTCCATCCAGTAAGGCAGACGTTTGATACTTTGAGATTAAATCGCATTTTCCGACGTACTGTTGAATCTGCACTAAATATAAAGAATTAGCCGCTTGGATTTTTGCCGGTGCTACGAAATCCGCCGGAATAAAAAGAAAAACACCAAGTTTTGATAAATATTCTTTGTCCCGGAGAGACTCGTGGATAAATTCCAAAAAAAAAAATCCCAAAAAAATTCAGCTCACGCTCATGGACTAATTTGAAAACAGATTTCGTGAACTTTGAACTTATCGAATTCCTCTGTTGCCGTTGTACGCTATGAAAGGGATTCAAAATTATTTTACGTTTTATTCAAATTCATCGTTCAGTTCGGATAATTTTTTTTCGATGAATCAACAGTATCAAAACAAAAAAGGTTTGTGATCACAAAACATGTTTTTAAATGAACTATAGAGTATTTCTGCAGGAATCAACGTATCGAGACACACTAATATCAAAAGACATAATGTTGTGGGAACTAGCCGGTCAAGCAATTATCCACCAGTAATTATTCAGGTTTGGAACTTAAAAAATTACCAAATTTTTATCAAAAACCCTTAAAAATTGCAGTCTACCAGTTGTGAAAAACAATATCAAACAAGACATGTAGATAAGAGTAAAACCACGAGTGCCACTCATCAAGTTAGAAAAAGAGTTTCTGTAAGATCGAGAAGAAAGGTTAGAAACAGAGCTGCGCTTGCCAAAAAGAGGAATGTAGAGAGCCGATCAAAGGAAGTAGAGGAGGAAGAAAAAGAGAAGGAAAAAGAGAAAGAAAAGGAGAAAGTGGTTTTCCAGCCATTAGAACGTAAACGGTCAAAAGTGTTAGTAGATTCGAAGGAACCAAAATCGGATGTTGAAGGTTCACCGGTTCAGGCTAAACCAAGTAATCCAAACGTTCAGAAAGAAATTAGAGGAAGTAAAGAGGAGAATGAGAAAGAAAAACAGATGAGAACGGATCTAATTGTTAAATGGATGTCCCGTGTGATGGTTATGACACCTCAAGAGCTAACCAAGGAGTTTAAATCTGTGCCGTCAACGGTATGCGTATCGCGTAAAATCTAAATTCCATTTTTTTTTGTCAGGTCGCCGATTCAGAGTGCACTGTTTTCCACAAGTTCTCGGAGCTTAACAGGTATCCGAATATTCCGTGTTTGGATCGAACCCGTTTTACTTTGCCTGGAGATGATGCATTTTACATTCACGCAAGTAAAGTGAAAATTGGCACTAAAATGGATAGGTTCATATGCACTCAGGGTCCCCTTGAGAACACTGTCGATGACTTCTGGAAGATGACGATAGCAGCGGTAAGGCGGTACTGATGATTCTTGTAGTACTTCTATTAATTTTCTCAGGAATCCACCTCTATCATCATGTTGTGTGCATTCATTGAGGATGGAGCAGAGAAATGCTCGAAATACTTCTCCGAAACTGTAGGCTACCTGAATCATGACAGTGCGACAATTTTCACAGAATCAGTCGTTGAAATGGACGTCGGAAGTGTTTCGAAAGACAAAGTTTTGCAGAGGGAATTGAGGGTTGTTGTAAAGTCTTCTGGTAAAGATATGAAGATGGTTCATTATCAGTGGGCAAACTGGCCAGATCATGGAATTCCTGATACCTGTGACACCGTCGTTTCTATTTTGAATATGGTGAAAAAAGACAAGTACGCTATAAAAAATAACTAGTTATTTTTCACAAGTTCATTTTTTTCAGAAAGCCTGTAATTGTCCACTGTTCAGCCGGCGTTGGTCGTACCGGATCCATGGTGCTTGTCGAGTCAATACTCACTGTCCTCCGTAATCCGGCGAAACCAAACATCAAAGAGTGTTATACTCAATTGAGAAAAGATCGCGCAAAAAGTGTCCAAACGTTTCCGCAGTACATTTATGCTCTACGCTGTGTTTTGGAGGTGCTCATCTCAAAGGGCTACAAAAAGGACGAGGGACAATGGGAGAAGTTCAAGGAAACATACGCAAAAGTTAAGACGAGGTCGGGAAAAGTGAGAGTTCGCGAGGAAAAGGCCGGCAACAGGAGAGCAGTGTCAACATCGGCAGAACAACTTTCTGATAACGCACCTCCACCACAACTACCCGCTATTATATCTCCGGCCGCAACTGTACCATCAGAGACGAGAATCCCAACGGTTACACCGGATCCAACTACAGCTACACCTGCAGCACCTCCGACACCAATTCCAACTCCAACCCCGACTCCAAACTCAACTCCAAACTCCACACCAGTCTCAACACCCTCCCTGTCTCCATCTCCAACTCCAACTCCGACTCCAACTGAAACTCCAACACCTTCTCCTGCCGTTCAAGACGAGCAACCTTCTCCAATCATTTCTCCAGCTCCTCCGGATGATTCCAATAAACAGAATGCGCCAAACCCTGAAAGTGCCAAATAGTTATCATTGTGTTTATTTAAAAATAAAATTGTTCATAATTATTGTGTTTTCAACCGAGTTGCAGCATGAGAACGAGAGAAAAAAGACATGTTTTCTCTGCTTCTCTTCGAATCGAACTGTGTTTGCGTGGTTGCGCGAAAAAAAGTGGGCGGAGTCACGCGTTCTCATGTCGCAAGTCGATTGAAAAAACAATATCTGTTGTTTTATTTTCATTGCTTCTCGGCCTCCAAATAGACAGGGTGAGATGGGATTCTCATACTGTAATTTTATATAAAAACTCGATTTCTAAGTCAATACATACAATTTTTCTTATTAAAATCTTAAAAATCTTGCTATAATAGAAGATTCCCAGGGATTTGGATATACACCCCCCCCCCCACTCCATTGCGGGGGGCTTTATAGAAACTGTTAAAACCTCCGCACTAGTTATTGTGATATACACCCCCACCGATGTAATGTCGTGTGGAGGGGGGGGGGGGGGGGGGGGGGGTATATTGAAATTTTCCCAATTTTTCAAATGAGGCTCCGATCTTTTGCCCACATTTGGTGGACAAACAATGTGTTTTTAACCCTGTACAGCCTATGCGGGGGTTAAGAACATGAAAAAAGTTTTTTTCCTGCTCTCCAAGAGGTCCAAATTGAAAAAATCGTAAAAATACAAAAATTTCAACATTTTTATTATGAAAAAGTGGAAAAAATATTTCAAGGAATTTTTACAGCTATTTATCTGAAATCTTATTATTATTATGATGAGTACCATATTCCTTACTGTCCTTATTTACTTCAGGCTTTTTTTTAATTACTTGACTGATAAGATATGTACAAACACCTGCATGCACATTTAACAAAAGCATACACAACTGCAATAATTGCTCTAATGTTTCTCAAAACCCTATTTATTATTCCTATATTACTTTTTACATATTCTGAAAATATGGAGCACCCGTACATGGAAAGAGCATGTGGCGTGGACTTATCAAAACTCTGGTTAGATATTATGCTCATTATTGATGAAAGAATGGATTGGAAAACCTTGCAAGCGGTCTGCCCTTCTCTAAATTGTTCTTTTTGTAGACTTGACAATTTCAGATGAAAAACCAAATAGGTTCACTTTTCCCCAAAAATCTGGTATTTGGTGAAAGAGAAGATGAAAACAGGACTAGTCGAATTTCAATCATAACGTTTAATAATTATAGCAACGATTCGAAAATTATCGCTGATTTTAACCAAATCAAATCTCTTGATGATTTGAAAACTGTTTTGAATTCTATTAACGTTGCCGGGGATAACGGAGAGGAATCAAACTTGGTATCTGGTTTCTTGAAAGCATACACGTTGCTTGAAAAACAAGGCTTTAGACAAAAAAGGAGGCATTACAGAAAACTTTTGGTATGCTATGTTTCGTCATTTAGGTAAGGAAAAAAGATTCCCGCTTATTGTGAACTCGCCACGACGGTCAAGCGCGCTCCACCGAATTTACAATAGTTGTTAGTGCTTTGTGATTTTCATTTTGGTTTTCAATTTATTTTATTTCACATTGAATTTATACGTGAAACAAATTAATTTAGATGCCAAAATTAAAACCACGAAGTACTAAATTCAGCGGAGCGCGTTTGACTGTCGTGGCGGATCCACAATAAGTATTTAACGAACAGTAGAAATTCAGATACGGAAAATCGTTGGTTCATTTATCAAAACGGTTTCAAGAATTGGGAATTACTATTTTAACAGTTTCAAATTTAACAATTTCAAACAAACTATCCGAAATCGCAAGTTCTGGATTAAATTTCACGTATACTGTAGATATTGTCGAAAAGATACAGCAGGTATTTGTTCAAGGTATGTGTATTATTGCTTTCTCAATTTTCTTGTCGGTAACCACACTTAACCAGTTTTTATCAACTAATTTTAATTTAAAAAAAATGTCATTTCGAAACTAGTGTGCTTAAAAACTTGTGTGCGTTTTTGGGTCGCGTAAAGTTTGTGGGTTTAAACTCCTAACAAGAAAAAAATCAAATGCGCGTCATTAGTGCAAAAACCGCAACGCAAAAAGGCACTATAGCATCGAAACGTCCCAATTTTGAAATGATTTGTTTTGAAGCGTCGAAGCCTCCTGTTTCAAAACGTCGCAGAACTTCTTGTGAGTTATGAGTTTCGTAAAGTGGAAGCATACTGTAGTCGGCAAAAAAATTAAGACGAGACGACAAAATTACCTTAAAATAAACATTTCCAGCAAACTGTTATTGTCCAACCGATTGGTACCAAATACCAATGAGCCTAGCAAACCCTCCATCTTCAAAATATGGAGTTTGCATTCGCCCAATCATTTTACAAACCACATGGTCCACTGCTCAAAAGCTCTGTAGAAACCAAGGAAGAAATGCTTATTTGGTAAACGAATACACCAAGTTCAAACACGACTACGTATTTCAAACAATACGCAACCAGTGGCAATTTAAACCGCCGTTCTCTTATTTTATTGGATTGTCTTCAGAATATTCAAGAGACTTCACATGGGATCAGGCTGATCCAAACAATACAGTTCCTCTTGGAGTAAGCTACTAATGTATTTCAATTCACATTCAATTGCATTGTCTTTAGCTGCAAAGTTGGAACTGGAGCCCTGGTTACCCAATTTACCCTCTTTCATTGTATCCAGTCGTAATTGCGAATCAAGTGATGGATATCAATGGAGAAGTGACAGCCAAATGGCAAAATGTGAATAAATATGAGAACTTTTCTTTTGTCTGTGAAATGCCAGCTTGTGATTCAACTAATTACTGTAAACAAGAAGTTTATTTTTAAAACTGCCAGTATTTTGATCTATTACTGCGTCGCGAAAACCTGTCAGAGCAGAGCGCGCGACGCTGCTGTGGCTCTGCTGTGACTCGGCTGTGACCACCGCTTTTCGCGGCGAGACCACAGCCGAGTTGCGCGCTCCGCTCTGACTGGTTTTCGCGACGGAGTAATATTTTGTTTTCAATAGACTTGTGACATGAGAGCGCGAAACTCCGCCCACTTATTTTCGCGCGTCCACGCGAACACAGTGATGTTTGAAGAGACGCAGACAGAACGGTGATAGCAGACTTGCGTTTTCATGTCGCAAGTCGATTGAAAACACAATAACTACGGATATTCCGCTGATAACACATGAGCATGAGGCGGGAGTGAGAGACCGGACGCACTACCGCAATCCGTTCGAATTAAGCTCAAAAATTATTTTTAAAAAATCCCGTGAATAATTTCACATTATCGGAGAGAAAAACCAAAATAATTCGCGTTGTGCGTCCGGGCGCAATTTCTCACTCCCGCCTTATGTCCCTGCGTGATAATGGCTGTTAAACTTTATGATTTTCAAACAATTTGAGTTATTTTTAAGCCAGATAACAAAAACATTTTTCAGTGCAATTTTTCGCTTTGGCTTCCAAAATCAAAAATGTGTATTGTTTATTCAGCACACCTTTGGCTCGTACCAATCGACTGTGTTGGTTTGAAAAAAAATAATTTTAAATTTTATGTGCTAAAGTTTTTCTGTACATATTGTGTTTTCAATCGACTTGCGACATGGGAACGCGAAACTCCGCCCACTTATTTGTGCGCGACCAGTGTGCCTTATCGACAAAGGTTCCTCAAATTTTTCGATAAATTTGTCAAAATTTTTCGTCGAAAATTATCGACAAATATACCTTTATACCTTTATTTCGAATCATTACTTTTATTTTTCTGTTATTTCTTATTACTTCACGTTTATTTTTGAAACGTAATAAATACAATACAATACAATACAAAATTATCGACAAAAAATCGACGAATTCGACAAATTTATCGATAAAAAATTTTGACAAATTTGTCGAAATTTTGTCGACAAAAATTCGACAAAAAATTTCGACAAAAATTCGACAAATTTGTCGACAAAATTTCGACAAAAAATTTCGACAAATTGGCTAAATATTACTGCGTCGCGAAAACCAGTCAGAGCGGAGCGCTGTGGTCTCGCCGCGAAAAGTGAGAGTCACAGCCGAGTCACAGCCGAGTCACAGCAGCGTCGCGTGCCTTGCCACAGCAGCGTCGCGCGCTCTGCTCTGAGAGGTTTTCGCGACGCAGTAATAATGCAGCGCGCAATTTCGAAGTGTTGTTGTAGAACTGCAGAAGACATCAAATTTTACAATTCTATTTCGGATAGCTGTATTCCGGGCAGTTCCTTCTATTCTGGATATTATATCTGCCAAAAGGCACCCAAATAGCCGCCGAAGCCCCAAAGAAAAAAAACGCTTTCACAGGGAAAATTAATTTACGACGTTCCTATGTTCCGCAGCTTTTGCAGCGACGTGCAGTTTTCGCTGAGAGAATTTCGCTGAATTTCGCTCGAAAACACATAATTGACATTATTTATCCAAAATTTTTAGCCCGCGGTGTACAAATTTTATTTCACAACCTTCCGCCAACGGGGTTCTGGCGACTGCCTGTTTTCAAACGTTTTTCTTTGCCGCCAACGCCACGCGCTGCGGATGCGTGGCGTGACAACGCTGCGTCTCATCGCTTACACGGTCTCTGCCTGAAAAATGCATTTCAAAAATGTGAATTCGCATAATTTGACAAACTGCCAAGATTTCAGTCGCCAGCACCCCGTGTCCGCTGAACAATCCTGCGCATGAGAACGCGAAACTCCGCCCACTTATTTGTGCGCGACCACGCGAACACAGTGATATTTGAAGAGACGCAGACAGAACGGTGATTGCACACTTGCGCTTTCATGTCACAAGTCGATTGGAAACACAATAGGCTTGGTGTTTTTTTTTTGTGTTTTTCGTGTACTTTGCCGTTTTTTTTTTCTTATCAAAATATGAATGAAACTATTTTTATTACTGTGCGTCCGGGTGCGTGTCAGAACAGAATTCTCGTTTACAAAAAGCAACAAAAAAAATGAAAAAAATTCTCTATTGAAAGAAAAGATGTTATTGGCTTCATCATCATCATCATCATCATCAATTTTCGTCAATTTTTACCAAGTTTTATTTTTTGTTCGAAATAAATAAATAATTCAAAAGTTGCAGTTCATTCAGTTTGTTTATGCTCACCCACTTTATTTTCCACTTTTTCTGTTCTTTTCTCAAAAAACATTTGCCTCGCCAACCTTCTGATGTGTCGTGATGTGATGTTGAGACGAAATATCGGTAAAACGGAGAGATACGCTGAAAGAAAAAGGGGAAAAGAGGAGCGAGAAGTGCTCGTGGTCCGAGCAAGCATCGATTACACACTGCGTTTTCACATTGCTCTCGAATTATGCTTCGATTTGAAGGGAATTGTATTTTATTTTAAGTGTTTTTTTTTGCACAGCTTCACACCTATTTTATCCTCACTAGCTGCCCCAAAATTCCCCGAGTCTTTTGACGGTTCATTTTCACCTAGAAGACGTCCGCATAATATCAGAAGGCGGGGAAGTAGAAGAAGATAAAAAGAAGGCGATGGAAGAGAATAAGACGAGGAGGAGGAAGAAGAAGAAGAAGAAGAAGTCGTTAGATTTTATCACCACCTGTGCGGTAAGTTTCTCCCCTTTTCTCTCACTCGATTCATCGGTGTCCAATTCATAACTTTTGCATCTCATAACACAGATGGTTGTCCACTTGTTTATCATTTCCTGTCTCTATCTCTGGATCAGAAAATTTTCAAAATGTTCTAATTTTTATGTTTTTTTCTTCTTATCACTCATGTCTTCCTGGCTATTAGCCGTCTGATTTGGAGCTTTTTTTTTTAAAGTTTTTAACGACTAGTAGCTATATGTCCTCCGATTTTCTAGGGAAAATCATATTTAGAGTTTGAAAAAGGAAGAAAACATTTTTTTTTAATTTTTAATTTTTTTTTGTTTAAAAAATTTCTAAAAATTTTTTCACGTTATACTTACAGTACTAATATAAAAAGTACATAAAATCGAACAAAATAAAAAAACAGTAAATTCACATTCATAAACCCCTGGTAAACATCCGAAATTATCTACTTTTCCGCTTCAAAAATTACGGGTTTGGCAATTCGACATTCGAAACACTTTGATCTTTTTTACTATTTTTTCCTCTTTTTGTCTACATTTTATACACTTTTTTTAAGATCTGAAGTTGTATAAAAAGAGCAAAAAACACAAGTTTCAATGAATTTTTGAAAAATGCAAAAAATCAACAAAAAAAATTTTAATTCTTCAACTGTCAAACCAACACACACATTCCGCAGTTTTTTTTATCGCTATGTTTCTTCTTATCACTTATCACACCCTTTTTTGCGGTACGTTCAAGTGTTTAGTTTTCCGTGTGTTCATTTCCAAACGAGTGCCAATTTCTCTATTTTTATGCATTTTCTCGTGACCTTTTATTAATCTAATTTTCGCGCTTCGACACGTTGTATTAAATTTTTTAACAAGAAAAAAAATGAGTTGATTTCAGTTTCTGAAAAGTTCTGCAACAAGTCTGTTTTTCTAAATTTCTAAACAACACAATTTTTCCGGGATGACGAAATTTTCGTTGTGGCTTGCCGCCGGATCGAATAATGTGCTCCCGTCTGGTGATCCGTTTGGTGAGTTTTTTTTTGGAAAAAAAGAAAAGAAAGAAGAGAAAATACTGTCTACGCCCAGGCAAAAGCGCCCTATCGCATTTCCCTGCTTCTTAACCGTGGTGTGCAACAGTGATGCACGGAAATGAAATTTGAAAAATGCGGAAAGCGGAAACGGAAACGGAAACGGAAAGAAGAAAAAATTTCCGCGGAAAACGGAAACGGAAACGGAAAATTTTTGGATTATACTCCCTGGGGGTCTATTCTGATATACGAAAATACAAGTCTAGCCTCCCACCAATACTTTGGGGGGGGGGGGGTCATTCTGGCCCCTCCGTATGAAAATAGTTCGTCATAATATCAATAAAGTCCTCCATCATATCAATATTTTGCATTGTCGTTCGGGGGACTTACCCTTTCCTTGGGGGGAGTTTTATTGTTATTTCATGGGGGAGTCTTATTATAATTATCCCAATTGTACTTTCAAGTGAAAAAATCAGGAATTTCTTCCAAAAAACCAGCAAATTTTTTTATTTTTTAATATTTAAAAACATTTCCGTGACTTGCGGAAAAATGCCAAAAATTACGGAAGCGGAAACGGAAACGGAAATAAAATTTTTTATTTGCGGAATACGGAAACGGAAACGGAAGAGGCTAAAAAAGCGGAAACGGAAGCGGAAACCGAATTTCCGTGCATCACTGGTGTGCAACCAAGCGCTTGCAAGAATAAAGACGCAGAGATGCGAGAGAAATAGCCAGCGAAACAACTGTTATAATTATTTATGTACCAGAATTTGGACTTTTATAGTTTATGGTAGGATGTTGCGCAATTTTCACAGAACTACCGATTTTTGTAGTTAATTAATTTGAATTCTGATTAAAAGAAACATTCAAAGCAGACAAACATCTTATTGTGCGTTCAATATTCTTGTCGGTTACAGTAAGCGGTGAAGTTTTCTTATCCGATGTTTCAGAGCATACTGTAACCAGCGAGAAAATGGAAAACACAATGACCGTAATCTAGTGTTGGTGACTATCTCAGGCTTACTAGACGGGCATGAAGTCCGTTCTTCGCGAGTATATGAATCCGTATATTATTTTATGACCGAAGCATTCTCTCAGCTTCCACTGTACCGCTTTGCATCAAAAAGGGCATGGGACGGCCAAAGTCTGGTTGTAATTAGAATCAGAGCACCCGAAACCAACGCAAAAAAGGTTTTGTTTGAAGTGAATACGTTGATCACATATCGTATAAAAAAGGGTTCAATTTCCTACACTAAAATGGCTATTAGCGGACGATAATGGCTACTAGCCGCAGGATATGGCTATTAGCCAATATTTTGCATAGTTAGCGCCGTAAAATGTTCCCATTCAACAAATAAGGGAAACAATTAAGCTGGCACACAAGGTCCAGATTTGAAAATTTGCGAGTAGTTGACCGAAAACGATTAGTAAAGCCTTTTCAAAGTCAATGCTTGATAATGCTTACAAAAGTCCATAAAACCAGAAAATGCCTTATTTTTTTCCAGCCCATCACCTATTCATGCGCTGTCTGTTCCACGCACAACACGATCCGACGATAAAATTCGACGTGAAAACGATAAATGTGAACCGAAAAAGCGATGATTTCAAGCAGACTGGGCTCCGCCGAGTGCCCGGAATTTACGCAAATGTGGACAATGATGACGCCGAGACATTCGAGACTGAAGATGAGATTCTCGACTTTTTAGAGTTTTTGAAACCGTCAAGAGGCGACGACGAAGACGCCGAAAATGCCACGTGTGACTTGTTTCGACAGTTTGCGCGCTTCGTCAAAGATGTCGAGCACAAGGATACTGTATGTTTCGGTATTTTTGTTGTATTTAATTTAAAATGTTTGATCTTGCAGGCGCTCAACACTGAACTGTATCGCCTTGATAAGTTTCTTTCGGACCGTGGTACAAAATTCTTACTGTCAGATGATTTGGCTCATATTGACTGTCTCGTGCTCACCAGGCTGCACTCTATTCGAATTGCTGCAAAGGTATATATTTTCGAAAAAAAATGAAGGGTGCTAATGCGGTATAGAACTGTCTGAAATGAAGTTGTACAGGAAAAGAACTGCGCGATGATCAACACAATATCCCACCCTGTAAATACAACGGAATATTTTTAAAGCTGCTCTAGCTTTTCTGGGTCGGTACAGCTTCCTTTCAGGCAGTTCTATTCCACGATAGAACCAAATAAAGAGACGGCTCATAGTAACCCGAAAACCACGATGTGAAGAGCGATCTAGGCCACGCCCCTCAGAACTTTTTATCTTGTGGCTAGATCGCCGCTATGTTTTTTGAAAATAATGTATTGTCGGCCCGCCAAAATGATCAAACGCGCTCCGCTGGACTCAACGCTATGCGATTTTCATTTTGGTTTCCAAATTATTTCATTTCACGTGTAAATTCAACGTGAAATGAAATTATTTGGCGACGAAAATGAAAATCGCATAGCGTTAAGTACAGCAGAGCGCGTTTGACCGTTTTGGCGGGCCGACAATAGTATCATTTTTCTTGGCGGCTACAGTATGTTTTGGTACGAAACTTTAAAATGACATATGCATGACAGGAACACACACCCACGTAGACTTTTCTTTGCGTTCAGTTGAAAAACTCTGAGGTCGTGGTTTTTTTTAATTTTGAGGGGAGGCCGCACTATTATTTTTTGGCTCTCGGACGTTTCGAAAGTAGACGTTTCGAAAGTGGACTTTTTGAAGGTTTTTCTGGTCTTTGTCGTCGCGGTGTTTGTGGAATTTTCCTTAAAAAGCTTTTTAAAATGATTGTGTGAAACGACACGTCGACAAAATCCAGAAAACTCTTTGAAAAGTCCACTTTCGAAACGTCCGAGAGCCTATTTTTTGCGCTCCACCGACAATTATTTTTATTATTATTTAAAAAAATTTGGCACCACTTGAGATTAGAGCAAATGGGCGTGGTCTAATCTCTAGCGAGATGACAAACTTCGCGAAACAAACGTGAAACTTTTCAACAAAATAATAAAAAATACTGTTTTTTTGTTCTTCTTCCTTTTCCGATTCCCACCACTTTGTAAACTAGTTAGAATCTTTCTGGGGCCTAATTTGGAGCCTTTGAATCTTGAGAAATTCAAAAGGCTTCCTATCCCAATTTTCCTATTTCAGGCTCTAAAAAACTACAATATTCCCACGGATCTAACCCATTTGATAGCCTATATTCGCGCTGGCTACGAAACGGATCAATTTCGGTTAAGTTGCCCGTCGGACCAAGACATTATTTTGCACTGGTGCGAACTAAAGGACACGCCCAATTTGACGGCAAAAGACCGCGCAAAGCTGGTGCGCGATGAACCCGTCTACAGTTTTTCGCTTTAAAGCACTTGATAAAGAATGATTTTTTATTGATGTAAATAATAACGAAATAACAAGAGAATGCACAACAACTCGATAACATGGATAGGCTTGATTGGGTCGATGCGGAAACGGGAGGAAAAAAGTTGCAAGAAGAGAAGGAGAATCCACGTATTGATTTAATGCATTTATTAGAACATTGATAACCAAATTCCGCATAGACCCATTCAAAAAAGAGCAAAGCTAAATAATAGAGAAAACATTTCACAAATTCAAAACTCAACAAATTGTTCAAAAGAAGACTTAAAAATTAAAATAATTGAGAACAGATGGATCGAGTGGAAGCAACTGTTCCGGATCAATGTCCAGCGAATCGACAGTTTTTCCGCTCTCGGATTGCACACGCTTCCGTGCGGATCTCATCGCAGATGCCTGGAGCATTTGCTGATGTTCAGCCATTTGCATTTTCACTTCTGTCAACTTTTTCTCAAACACTTCTTGCATGGTTTCGGCGCATTTGAAGACGGCGTGATCTCTCGGATTGTATGTCTTTGCATTCTCGAACATTAGATTCACGTCGTTTACGAATTGTCGAAGGTATCGGTATTCGAGGCGGTCCACTTTTTGGGAAATTGTGGACAGGTCTGAAAAGGGAGGAAAAGAGTTTGAAATTACTTATTTATTCAACATACCCATTGGCCTCTTAATAGTTTGCTCATAATCAGGAAATTCGTTCAAATCCACTGGATTTCTAAACGGAGTACTCATACGGTGTTCGATCATCAACTCGAGAAGTTGGAGAACGTGTGCGTAGTCGGCGCGGCTGAAATTTAAGAAAATTAAATTTTATTAACTATTTTCGCTCGTTATTCTAAAACAAAACTTGAGCACTACCGTAGCTGCTTTTCTGCTTTATGAGCAAAAAAGTTAATTATTTAATTTAATGGCGTTATTCAGGGTCGGAAAAAAAAAACAGTTTTTTTTCCTTATTCAAACGACGGAAAAAAAGAAAAAAATCCGTGGCCGCGTGAGTTTTTTTTCCGTTGCTTCTTTTCTAGGCCATCGCAAAAGTTTTTTAGGCCCTCCGCTGTGAGACCTGCGAAATATCGCTTTACGAGCGAATAAATTTTGAAATTTTTTTTGGAGAATTGATCGTATTTTATTGCTTACTTCCAATGAATTTCTGTATTTTTTCAAAAATTATTCGCCCGTAAATCGATATTTCGCAGGTCTCACAGCGGAGGGCCTAAAAAAATTTTGCGATGGCCTAGAAAAGCAACGAAAAAAAACTCTCGCGGCCACGGATTTTTCTCTTTTTTCCGTCGTTTGAATAAGGAAAAAAATTATTTTTTTCCGACCCTGAATAACCCCATAAAACTTACGGGTAAAATTACAGTGTAACCCCCCATGAAATACCAGTGTAACCCCCCTCGGAAAAGGAGGATATAGCCCCCCGCAGATGCAAACGCGATCCACCGAATTGAAATATGTATTTCGTGTAGAGGACGCCGAATTGTCATCATTTTTCATATTTTACTCATCATTTTTCATATTTTCTGTCGTTTTCGTGGATTTTTTCTTTTTTTTTATTGGTTTTTTGAAGCAATTATTTGGTGTAATTCGACTTCGCTCATTTTTTGCTGGGTTTGTTGCTATTCTGTTATATGTAGGATATTCTGATACAGCGGGGGGCTATTCTGATATGATGGGGGTTATTCTGATATGATGGGGGTTATTGTGATATGATGGGGTCGATATTGATATGGGAAACTAACAAGGGAATGGTCCAAACTTAACTTGGCGTTTCGAAATGAAACCTATATAGGGTGAAAGAGCACTTCATGGGGAGCTCAAATCACTTTTCAATTTTTGCAATAAACCATTCGGAGCCGAGCAAATGAGCTCCAAAGTTTTAATTTTCACGTGCGAATTTATCACTGCAGTTGAGAGTCATTTTCAACAGTGGCGGGGTGGCCGAGTGGTTGGTGCAAGAGAACAGTAAATGGAGGATGCGGGTTCAATCCCTCGCGCTAAAAATTTTTGTATTTTGATTTTTGCGTTCACTTTTCCAGGTCCTAGAACTTTTTTTTAACCATATTTTTTCGCATTGCCAACCTCTTTTCAACGTATGGTGACGATTGTATGTTTGTGTGTTGTTTTGTTTTTATTTCGTTTTAACTGGAGATGACACTTCATGTGGCAAGTGTTTTATCGTTATTATCCAAGAGTTTTTGATTTCGAGCTCGGATTTCCTCCACCTATCTCCCGACAAAAAACCAATCTCTTGTAAAAAAAAAGCATGCTAAATGGACCCAAGCTCACCGTTCTCTACACCTTCGGAGTTCCGTTTCGGACAAGTTGGCGCAGATGATTGCTTCCAGACGAGATGTACCGATAATGCGTTCATCAAGTGTGCGAGATGCACCAACACTATTTGTTTTTCCCCATTCATAATTGTTGATTAACATTATTGTCCTTATTTGTGAACTGTTACTACGTATTAAACACAAAAAAATGAAAAAAAAAATTGGTCAAAAAAGTTCTAGGACCTGGAAAAGTGAACGCAAAAATCAGAATACAAAAATTTTTTAGCGCGAGGGATTGAACCCGCATCCTCCATTTACTGTTCTCTTGCACCAACCACTCGGCCACCTGGCCAGTGTTGAAAATGACTCTCAACTGCGGTGATAAATTCGCACGTGAAAATTAAAACTTTGGAGCTCATTTGCTCGGCTCCGAATGGTTTATTGCAAAAATTGAAAAGTGATTTGAGCTCCCCATGAAGTGCTCTTTCCCCCTATATAGGTTTCATTTCGAAACGCCAAGTTAAGTTTGGACCATTCCCTTGTAAGCAAATTCGCAAGAAAAAAACAGAAGTGGGGGCTGTTCTTACCTTTTCCGAGGGGGGCGATAGTGGTATGAGATGGGGGGCTTATCTGATAAATTACCTAAGGTATCAGAATGACCCCCCATTTCTACTGGTGGGGGATTATTCTGGTATATCAGTATACCAGTGTAGCCCCCCCCCCGACAGTATAACCCCCCACCGAGTAAATCGGGGCAAAATCAACTGGCGGGGGGACTATGCTGGTCCTTGGGGGGTCATATCAGGCGGGGGGGGGGGGCTATACTGATAAATTACCAACTTACGATGTGATTTCAAAAGAGCTGGCGCCACTGTTCACCGAACCATCAGACGCCTCCGAATCGTATCCACCTTGATTGCATTCCGGGCAATTGTATTCGGCCGCCTGTTCGGCTTGTTCACGTGTGATTCCGACGCATTCCGGGTGGAACCAGCCTTGGCAACTGTCACAACCGACGTAGAATCTGGAAAGCTTTTATTTGATACTATACTCCCAAATTAAAAAAAAAAAAGAAACCCACTTGGTATCGTCATACGGTTTTCTGCACACACAATACAACGCCGGCTCGTCTTTTACTCTCTCCTGCTCCTCGACGCATTGCTCACAACTCCAGTGCTCCAGTTGATTTGCTTTCTTCTCCGTCACATTCACACACTCGCCATGATACCAGCGGGCGCACATTTCACATTGAATGTAGAACTTTGACGGATCGTACAATTGTTGGCAAATGCAGTGGGGGATTGCAACGTCCATGTCGATTCCGCCGCCGACTCCGTAAAAAGCGGCACGCATCGGCTCCGACGTACGACGCTCTTTAGATGCTCGAGTGGTCAGAGTTGTCTGCTGTTGGTTTGAAGAGTCGTCTTCTGATTTTGAGAGGTTCGCCGAAGTGCGACGACGTCTGGCAACTCCTGAAGCGATAGATTCAATCATTGGCTTCTCCTCTTGTTTTGCATAGTCATAGGTGTCTCCACCAAGAGTTATATCCGCTGGGTTGATCACTTCTTTTTTGACCTCGGATCGCGGTTTGGAATCTGAAAAATGGAAAAAGTTCGTTCTGACGGCACGTACGGTGAAAAAAATTTGAACTAAATATTTTTTGTGTGAGTTAAAAAAAATTGTAACACTGGTTTTTGTGGATCCCATGGAAAATACCTTTTAATACAATTGTCGTAAGACTTTCACCTTTTTTATTATGAAAACAAAAACATTGCAACGCGGTGTTTCACAGGGGTATGAACCGGAAAATAAGGCATAAAATTAATTATTGTCGGCCCGCCAAAATGGTCAAACGACGCTATGCGATTTTCATTTTGGTCTTCAAATTATTTAATTTCACGTTGAATTTACACGTGAAATGAAATAATTTGGAGACCAAAATGAAAATCGCATAGCGTTGAGTTCAACGGAGCGCTTTCGGCCATTTTGACGGGCCGACAATACAAATACATGAATATTTTGAGAAAAAAGTGAAAAGCCAACATTTTGATTTAAAAAACCACGTTTTCATGAATTCACATTTTTCTAGAAATATAGTTTTTGCATTAATTTTGGGCCTAATTTTTGAAAGTTTAAAATTGTGCGCTCGGGCGCGTTTGCTGATTCCCGCTTCGCCCCTTGCAAGCCTGCGGCACGAGTTTTGTACAGGAAGTGTTATAATATGAAGGGGAAACCGTTCAGCAGACTACCAAAATATCCCCGGTTTTGTCGGGGGTACGACAGAATAGAAATAGGCGAAATAGAAATGCTACAAAATAGAATTGCTACAAAAAAAGAACGGCTACAAAATAGAAATGGGCGAAATAGAACTCGGTGCGATGGAGCGCGTTTGCATTATTCTTCGAATTTTCCGATAATTAGGGGGTTTTTAAGTAATTTTCAGATATTTTACGCACTTAACAACAGCGGAAATGAAGAAAGGTATAAAATCAATGCAGTTTCAGAAAAAAAAAAATTTCATAATCGGCGAAAAACTGAGAAATTGAAAAAAAAATAATGCAAACGCGCTCCATCGCAAAATGTTTTCTATTTTGTAGCATTTCTATTTCGCCTATTTCTATTCTGTCGTACCCTCGTTTTGTCACGGGGGCATGAACTGGGTGTCAGCAAACGCGCCCGATCGAACTTTCAAAAATAAGGCCCAAAATTAATTTTTAAAAAACGTGAACATTTCGATTTAAAAAATCACGTTTTCATAAAAATTATTCTTTTTTTTCGTTAATTTTGGGCCTTATTTTTGGAAGTTCAAAATTGAGCGCTCAGGCGTGTTTGCTGGCTCCCGCTTCATGCCTCTATGTTTTGTGAGGGTCTAGATTGTTTTACTACGATAACACCTTCGCGCCGATATCTGGCGTTGAACTATTGACATGTGCCTTTAAAAAGTTGAAAAAAATGAAGATTTTCTGTCATTTTTGTCAATCAATCGTTAAAGGTGTATTGAATACAGTATTTCCAATAACGCCAAACCATATCAACTACGGAGAAAAGAATAAACCAAAATCCAAGATTGATAACGAAATACCGTACCTATCAAAAGTTGCACAGAATTTCGTCTCCTTCTTCCTTTCCCAATGGGTTTTGGATGGTTGTGCGTAACAAAGTGCGTTTCCAAATCAGAAGCTGGCGCTGACTTGGACACGTTAAAGTCCTTAGAAGTGCTTGCAGCTTCATTTAGCAAATATCCGAAGGAATTCCAGTCTTTGTCAGCCGAATCAAAAACAGGAAGGATTTGAGCAATTTCATTTTCTAGTTCGCTGCTCTCATCTTCTAGAGGTTGAGCTCCGGTCTCGGAAGAAACGCAGTAAAGTGACAAATTGGCCATTTCAGTCATATACTTGGGATCAGGTACAGTATACGTGGGAAGGAATACTGTCTTGAGGACCATCGTGGTGACGAGAATATCAGAATTTTGAATCGGAATAATTTAAAAAAAACCAAATCTAAAGAGAAAGTATGTTTCTCAGCCTCCTTTTATACCCTCCCCAAACCGAGCGGCCAGCCTTTCCTCTTTCCTCGTTTTTGCGCTGCTTCTCGAACATTCTGGCACTCTCCACTACTTTCCGCGTGTCTCTCCGACAGTGTACGCGTCTCTTCCGATCACGCACTATATGCCTATGGGCATACGAGCATTCGGGCGGAATACGCGCAGATGTGTTGACCCTCAGACACAAAGAACGGGTGATGTTATTAAGATGTCTGCGTTTCCTCAACGACCGTAATCTTCGATCGGTTTGGTGTATAGTTGACGTCACTTTCTTCGCCCCACTCAGAAGCCGTCGTCATGTGACTCATCACAAATGATCTTTGTGAGAGATCCGGAGCGACACGGCAGGGCAGAACCGTTTGAATTTCTTAATGAGTGGGTGGATGGGTAGATTGTGTAGGTCAGATGACTGACTGGACTGACCAACCGAGCGCTCGAGTGATCGGCGAACAAAAAAGTCCGAAATGGAAGGAAAAGCAGTTGACAGGCAAGAAGGTCACATGTTGCGGGATGATGAAACGGTGGAAAAAAGAAGGAAAAGTACAACCAACAATTCAAACAAGGCAAAAGGAAAATGAGAAATCACGTTGAGTTTGAGCAGGCTGGAGTTACTAGAATCCGACCCCATGGTATGGCTGGCGACCCCAGCAGTACATTTTTTCGTGGTTTTTGGCTGGGGTCGTGTATTAAACGGGGTCATGAAACATACTCTGAATGGTATACTATCCGACCCCAACAACAGAAATGGGGTAGTGAAATAAACTCTTACAAGGGAAGTGTTTGATTCCTCCTAATCTAGAATTTCCCAAAATTTCGGCATAGGTGCTTTCGACTATGCTGATTCCATTTCTGCAATAAAAACCGGCTAAATGCTCACGTGAGCCAAGTTATGAGCTCCTAAACTTTTCCTATGGTTAAGCATTTTTCGCGTGAACCGAATAGTGTACTAGAACCGATACTGCAGAAAACATCGGTTGGTTGGTTCAGTGGTTCGGTTGCATGGTTCAAGTGGTGTGGTCACGGGTTCAATTCCTGCGCATGCTAATCTTTTTTTGCATTTTTTTTGTGTGATTTTTTCAGCCAGCAAAAGTCAGAAAAAATCGGTTACATTTACTTTTTTTCAGATTTTGAGTGAATATTCCGGCTGCAAACAGCTTCGAGAGTGCATTTATGACAAAAAATTAAAAAAAAGTTTTTTTGATTTGGCGACATTTTGAGCCATTGAGCACATGCAAAAATTTTTTTTTCAAATTTTTTGAATTATCGTTTTTGATCTGTTTTTGACGTGTATCCGCGTAAACTCTTCTTTTTGGTATACTATTTGGATGTACCCGTCTGTCTCTTGGTGACCTTGTAAGAACTGTTTCTTGATGACCCTCTTCTTGTTGGTTCAACAAAATGACTATCCGATCAGCCAAATTCTGATCCCAACAATCCAATTTTGGCTTTTTCGGCTCATCCTTGATTACAGCAGTATATAGCGTAGGCCAAAATAACAAGCTTGGAAGACATAACTACTGCTGAACGGACGTCACCAAGATTCTTTATCACTTCTACCCCACCCTTTTTTTTTCTGCTCTCATTCTTGATCTGTTTCTACCCAACTCCTTATTGCTCTCATTATTTCCCTGCACATACCTTTAATGTATCTGTGTACACAATATCAACACGTCACATTGGCGTAAATAAATAAATAAATAAATAAATAAATACAAACAACTGGGGAATTCGGTATTTTATATCGAGTTTCTCGCTTTTCCAGTTCATTTAGAACAATCAAAAAGTTTACGCGGATACACGTCAAAAACAGATCAAAAACGATAATTCAAAAAATTTGAAAAAAAAATTTTTGCATGTGCTCAATGGCTCAAAATGTCGCCAAATCAAAAAAATTTTTTTTTAATTTTTTGTCATAAATGCACTCTCGAAGCTGTTTGCAGCCGGAATATTCACTCAAAATCTGAAAAAAAGTAAATGTAACCGATTTTTTCTGACTTTTGCTGGCTGAAAAAATCACACAAAAAAAATGCAAAAAAAGATTAGCATGAGCAGGAATTGAACCCGTGACCTCCCAACCTGAACCCTGCAACCGAACCACTGAACCAACCAACCGATGTTTTCTGCAGTATCGGTTCTAGTACACTATTCGGTTCACGCGAAAAATGCTTAACCATAGGAAAAGTTTAGGAGCTCATAACTTGGCTCACGTGAGCATTTAGCCGGTTTTTATTGCAGAAATGGAATCAGCATAGTCGAAAGCACCTATGCCGAAATTTTGGGAAATTCTAGATTAGGAGGAATCAAACACTTCCCTTGTTAGGTAATTGTATAGAGTTTGACCCCAGACTACTATATTTTCCAACCCCAAAACCGTCCTTATCATCCGAAAAAGTATTTTCAAAGTGTTTAGAATTCGATCCCAGGAGTTTAGAAACCATATCCTGGTCTTGCCGCGTCCGAGTAGGAACCATTGGGGTCTTCTTCTATACTCTGCAGTTGGGATCGCCAAATTAACTTATATGTGGTCGGATTGTATACTTATACCGAGTTACTGTGCTACTGTCTTCTTCGGACTCTGGTTTGAATGGGTATCGTAGAACGGTCAGAGGAAATTTAGATTTTGGAACCCTTTGAGACGATGAAAATTTAACTTTCAGCAGATGGTTCAAGGAAAAAAAGTATTATCCCAGGAGCATGTGAATATTTTTTCAACGATTCTCGACCAGGATTTTCGGAAATTTCCGATTCGGGTTCCAAGGAAGTTTCACTTTCGAAAAAACTTCCGATTCAGTGTCGAAAAAAGGCTCTCGGACGTTTCGAAAGTGAACGTTTCAAACATTTTTCTGTAATTTGTCCTCGCGGTGTTTGCACAGAATCATTTTTTAAAGTTTTTAAGGAAAAGGTTTCGAAATGTTCCAGAACCCATTTTTAGCGGTAAATTTCGAAAAATTCTCCGAACTTATTGTGTTTTCAATCGAGTTGCAGCATGAGAACGAGATAAAAATAGCATGTTTTCTCTGCTTCTCTTCGAATCGAACTGTGTTTGTGTGGTCGCGCAAAAAAAAATGGGCGGAGTCACGCGTTCTCATGTCGCAAGTCGGTTGAAAAATAAATATCGCTAATGGGGTTATTCACGAAATGACAAAAAAAAACGGCAAAAAACTGCGCGAAAACTCGATAAATGATCCGATTGACCTGAAATTTTGGGAAATGAGGGGGAACATTTTTCCGGACATTCCCAGAAAATTTCAGACCAAAATATCGATTTTTAAGATATATTGATTTTTTTCTGAAATTTTGGGGTAATGTCTAGGAGAATTTTTTCTCCTGTTTCCCAAAATTTCAGATCAGTAGGAGCATTTTCCGAGTTTACGCGCAGTTTTTTGCCGTTTTTTGCCATTTCGTGAATAACCTAATAATAGATTCGATAACTATTTTTCCTTGACCGAATTTTGTCAATAGTGCCAAACACGGCGACGAAAAATAGCACTAAAGTTTCAAAACGTCCGAGAGCCAAAAATGTGTGATTTTGAATCGTCGGGAAACCAAATAAAGTGCATATTTTATGGGGAAATTTTTCAAAAAGTCCAGGTGCGTCAAACAATCAATGACAGAAAAGACCAAACGAAAAATCACTGAAAACGAGAAAATAATGTTTAAAATAGCTCCCATTCCCTGCTTTTTGTAAGTTTCAAACTAAACAGAACACGAATTTGCCACTAAATAGAAAAAACTCACTTCTCTGTGGTCTGGCTCTCGACTTTCTCCACGGCGTCAACAATCCGGCCATTTGCTCCGCCTCGTTCTCCATTTTGGTCCTTCGTTTGTTAATTTCTTTTTTGAGCCGTTCCATGTGATCCGCTATTAACATTTCGCGCTGATTCATTCGAAATTTTCTTAGGCTAAAATTGGATTCGTAATTAACAATATTTTTTTTAATAAAGAATGAAAAACTCGCTGAATTTTATCCGTATCATTCTTCTGTCTGGCTCTTTTCAGATGCGTTTTCGACCATCCATACTGTCGATCCCAGCGGCAAACTTGACTGAACATCACGTCGAGTACCTGTTTGATGATTTTATCATCCGGGCTGTCATTTACGGATGGAAGAAGGTTGGAAACGTAGGGAGGAGCACGAAGAGCATCTCCAAGTGAGGAGAATGAGCGGATGGGATTTCCAGATGAGTCGAAGGCGTTCACTTTGTTTTCTTCCTGTAAAAACTTACATTATTTTTTCAAAAAAAAAACCGTACCTCCAGCCTCATCCATTCTTCCTCTCTGGCTATCGCTTCATTTATTTCTCTTTCCTCTTCTTCGTTGAATTCAAATGGCAAAAATGTTGGTTTTGTTTGCATCCTAAAATACAAACATATTCTGTTTTCTTCTTTCTTTCTTTCCAATTTCAAAAATTACATAAACTTCGACGCGTCCAGGTATCCACGGCTCGCCATGAAGTCTCGATAGGTCGTAACTTTCTGCTTTTGCCTGCCCGACATCATTCTTCGGTGCTCCTGTTGAGTAGTAATTTCTCATTTCTTTCTTTTTTTCAAAGCATTATAATCTTTTTTTGTCGACTGATCTGGCAGTTTTCCCTAAAAGACCTGCAAAGAAGAAGACCAATAACAGGTGTTCAGAAAACAAACTCATTTATTTCATTCAAAAATAGCAAGAAAACAAAAATCATTATATCATTGCATACGAAAAATAGTTTGTTGGCATGAATGGGAGAGGGACGATTCTTTCAAAACTTGTAAAATTTGAACATAAAAGTCGACTTATCTCGGAAATAATAATAGAGGGAAGGGCTCGAATAACGAGCGGTAAATTTAAAAAATTGAAGATAAAATAGTAAGGGTAATTGAAAATTTAACCATTTCAGAACAAAATTTAGAATTGAAATCTGGGATGTACCCGGCATGATAATTGAGGTAAAAAATAGGTTTCGGGTCAAGAATGAGCCGTTTGGGGAACCGAAAACCTATTGCTCTTCTTCTTTTTGGGCAACTGCGAAACCAGTCGATTCGTGGATCATGGGTTCTTGCTCAACCATTTGGTTGTCAAGCATTGGGTCCTATAATTTTTTTGTCCATTTTTCGGAATTTTTTCTTGTTTACAATTTTTTGACAAAATAAACCCTTACCGGGTGTTGTTGTTGTTGTACCATTTGCATAGTCATTCCACCACGTGGTACGACTCGCGGAATCTTCACTGGCACCGGATTTCCCTGAATCACATAACGCGTCGGCTGGCTCATCTGTGACGTCACCTGATCGTCGTATTCCTGAAAATTGGATTAATCTTGATTAGTATATCAAAGTTTTTGGAATATAAACCAATTGTCTCTGAGCAGGCATGGCACGTCGCACAATTTGATCGCTTGTTGGTCGAGGAGTTCCTTGTGCATTTTGAATTCTCACAAAGCGTGGTCCTGCAGATCCGGCGGTGAACACCTGGCGCATGTGTTGGGTCTGCCCTGTTGGGCGCATAGTCATCACGCGTGCTCCAGGAATGACAGTACCCGGCGGATAGTCCTGTTGAGGACCGGCAGAAGACGGTCCCTGTCCGGGCAGTGCCTGTCGGACCATCACTTTTGCCGCTCCATCGGCACCTTTCACGTAAATCACGTTCTTCGCGCCAGCGCCTCCTCCAGCGGGAACCGCACGCATCATTTGCGGTCCACCGGCAATGTTGAAAACTTGATGTTGCGAACGTGGTTGTTGCGATTGTTGATCGGAACCAACAGGCGTGTTCCGGTCGTAACGCGGAATAACCGGTGGCATTTCGTCTCCATCGGAAGCTGCATTCGCCGCGACAGCTTCTTCGCCAACCGGCATTGCGCGACGCATGTCGGAGGCTTGTGGTTCCCCAAACGGCTGAAAAAAACCAAATTTAAATCGGAAACATATTTTTGGACGTAAAGGGCAAAAAATCGATAATTGTGTTTCTCTACTGCAACTTTTTGCGAAACGATTAAACAACTGTTTTTTCTTCGAGCACTGAAAAGGTCTGAAAATGTGCAATTCTATTCATTATTCTGATCGAAATTTTACACGAAAACCTTTTAAAAAACCGAGAATTCGTGAAAAACTTTGGCAAAAAAAGTCACGAGGGAGGCAAAAGTTTCAAGGACACGCGTCGCACACGCAACGCGTATCGATGGAGCGCAATTGACACATTTCGGCCGTTGGGCTTGAGCATTTTTGAGCATTAACTGGTTTGGGCGAATCGGAAAATTTATGGGGTTATTCATGAGAAAAAAATACGGTTTGTTTTTGTTTTTTCCAATTCACGCGATGTCGAGAATTGTAAAAAAATACAGGTAGAGAATCGAGGATATAGCATTGATAGTGAAGAGACACAGAGACTGCCCCCTTTCTTTGAACTCCTCGCCTTCTCCGTCTCTTCAATATCAATGCTATATCAGGGGGACCCCCATTTCTCTACCTGTATTTTTTTTACAATTCTCGACATCGCGTGAATTGGAAAAAAACAAAAACAAACCGTTTTTTTTTTCTCATGAATAACCCCATTAGGTATTCAGCTTTTTCCAACCGTAAAAACAACAAGATTACAACAACAAAAAAATTATCCGAATCAATTTTCGGAAATCTTTCCAATAGAAAAATTTCCGAAATGGGTCGAAAAATTGAGAGCGTGACAAAACCGGGGAAAAACGAGAAACCGGGGAACACAAAACCGGGGAACGCAAAATCGGGGAAAAAATGTCAAAAACCGGGGAATTCGACACTGTCGCGCAAAATTGCGGACAACGCTGAATTTCAAAATTTGTCTGAACATTTTCCGCAATTTGCGCGGAAAATCAGAGTCATCCGCAATATTACGTGACAGTGTCGAATTCCCCGGTTTTTGACATTTTTTCCCCGATTTTGCGTTCCCCGGTTTTGTGTTCCCCGGTTTCTCGTTTTTCCCCGGTTTTGTCACGCTCTCGAAAAATTGTCTCTCGGACGTTTCCAAAGTAGACGTTTCGAAAGTTTTTCTGGATTTTGTCGACGCGGTGTTTCACACAATCATTTTAAAAAGCTTTTAAAGGAAAATTCCTCAAACACCGCGACGACAAAATCCAGAAAAACTTTCGAAACGTCCGAGAGCCGAAAAATTCGGGTACAGTATGAGTTAAAGCGCTCGACATTTCGGCTGTGAACGGGTCTCGAGACGAATTGTTTTTTTTCGAATGTGTTTTATTTTTGTTGAAATGATAATTTTTGTTTCTATTTATCGCGTTTTATTATGCTGCGCACAAAGTAAAAAAAAAGCACGCATGAATTTGCGAAACACGCGTACAAAGTGATGCGAGATTTGCACGATTTTGAAGCGTCATTTTTACAAAAAGATGTTATGTCCCTTTAAAAATCTTACGGTACTTGTTATATTTTCAGCCGATTTTCGCAACATTTTGCGACAAATTGACGTTTTCTGCGGTTTTAAAGGGGGTGCCAACTTTCTGGGGAAAGTGGCTTAAAATATACTCTTTGGTGGGGGATTTACGAATATCACATCGAAATCGCACGAAAAAATTTTTCTGATTTTTGGCGAATTTTACAAAAAAAAATAGAAGACCACGAGGAGTACACGATTTGGCGCGAAATTCAAACGTCATTTTCTTTTTCAACATTTTTCTCCCGTCTTTCTCGCATTTTTTTGCATTAATCTTTGGGAAATAATGTAAAAACATCATTTCGTGTTTTCAGATACCAAAATAACACGTATTAATCACAAAATTAACAATAAAACAAATTCGGAACAAATTACTCATACCTTTCATTTTTGCCCGTTTCCTGCTCACTTCCGCATTAAATTCACTCTTTTATCTGTAACTTTTATATTTGAACTAAACACGTTAACAAGAAATTATTTAAAACGTTGAATCGAACAACAGGCGAATATCGATTTTTCGATAATTATGACTAAAATGTGTTTTCGCGAGCATCTAGAAATTTTATAAGCGATTAGAGCATGTTTTATCGAAAATCGATGATAAAAACGATGGAAATTGCAAGAAAATAAATATTTCTGGTGAAAATGGATGCTTCTAGAAGCCGCGGCCGCGGGTTTCCTAGGCCACGGTCACGATTTTCGTGTACTCCTCGTGGTCTTCTATTTT
The DNA here is from genome assembly GCA_963572235.1 of Caenorhabditis japonica. Taxonomy (NCBI): domain Eukaryota; kingdom Metazoa; phylum Nematoda; class Chromadorea; order Rhabditida; family Rhabditidae; genus Caenorhabditis; species Caenorhabditis japonica. Next base: position 13,812,229 of record OY754343.1, on the reverse strand, counting down.
TTTTTGTAAAAATCATAAAAAATCAGAGAAATTTTTTCGTGCGATTTCAATGTGATATTCGTAAATCCCCCATCCAAGAGTATATTTTAAGCAACTTTCCCCAAAAAGTTGGCACCCCCTTTAAAGATAATTTTCGATAAAGTAAATTAATTTAGCCCTAATTGAAAGGGTTTGCGTCATGTAATCACTGTTTTTTCTTATTTAAAGTAAATTTCCATTGTTTGGAAACCTACCTAAATTTTTTGCCGTCATGTCTGCAATTCAAATGTTACTTTATTTTGTTGTATCTTTTTCTGAATAACTTTGTAGCATTGTGTTATGGGGTTTTGCACGAAATGGCAAAAAACTGCGCAAAACTCGGAAAATTCTCCGATTGGCTTGAAATTTTGGTGAATAAGGGCAAAAAATACTTCTGGATATGCTCAAAAAATTGGACCGGAATATCAATTAAAAAAAAAATTGATTTTTTTAATGAAAATTTTTTAAACCGATATTTTGGTCAATAAAAAACAGTGATTACATGACGCAAACTTATTCAATTATGGCTAAATTAATTTACTTTATCGAAAAATATCTTTAAAACCGCAGAAAACGTCAATTTGCCGCAAAATGTTGAGAAAATCGACTGAAAATTTTACCCAGTACCGTAAGATTTTTAAAGGGACATAACATCTTTTTGTAAAAATGACGCTTCAAAATCGCGCAAATCTCGCATCACTTTGTACGCGTGTTTCGCAAATTCACGCGTGCTTTTTTTTTACTTTGTGCGCCACATTAAATATTGTCGGCCCGCCAAAATGGCCAAACGCGCTCCGCTGAACGCAACGCTATGCGATTTTCATTTCAGTTTCCAAATTATTTCATTTCACGTTGAATTTACACGTGAAATGAAATAATTTGGAGACGAAAATGAAAATCGCATAGCATTGAGTTCAGCGGAGCTCGTTTGACCATTTTGGCGGGCCGACAATATGTTTTTTTTTTCTCAAAATTTTTTTTTTTTTTAAGATATACGGGCTCGAATTCAATAACATTGGGGTATTATGAGCCGCCCGGATCAGGGGAAGGCCTATACAAGCCTAATCCCGAGTTTTGAATGACCGCTAAAGGCCTATTATAGGCTTACAATAGGTTTTTTTTATAGCCGTGATAAGCTCATGATAGGCGAAAATCACACGCGATAAGCCTATTATAGGCCTATTACAGGCGCCGACCCGCGAGGGGTCCTTCGCTGGTACTCGGTAGGCCTATCGCACAACGTAAGCTGAACGCGCACTACCTGTGTACCAACTGAGCCACAGAGGACAGAAATGTTCGCAAAACGCAGGACTGCGCAGCAGGCTTGTATATCATAATATTGTGAAAGCAAAAAAATTGCAACGCGGTGTTTGCGTACTTTTGAAATTCAAATGAAAATGGGAACAACTCTCTTCATTTGCCATGCTATTTCTCTCATTGCCGTTTGAATTTCAAAAGTACGCAAACACTGCGTTGCAATTTTTTTGTTTTCACAATATCTTTCACTCACTTGAAGGATAACATTTTGCTGAATAGCCCTAGGTCGTGACATTCCATGCGCTGGTCTTCCTCCGCCACGAACTGTTCCTTCCGGAAAATGATATCCGTTAGACATGACTCTCATCTGTTGTTGTTGTTGCTGCTGCTGCTGGTGGTAACTAGCACGTGGATGTTGTGGATAGTGTTGCCCTGGATGTCTGGAAGCGTGTCGATAGTTGCTTGGATGATCAGCTCCAGCGGCAGCTCGACTTGTCGACGGTTGTGAAGAAGTGCAGTATGGCGTGTAGGCAGATACCGGCCCTTTTCGGATCAGTGAATTTGTTTGCACGTGGCGGGGTTTTGGAGTTGGTTGGTGCTGATAAGGTTGTGGTGGACGAGATGAAGAAACAGATACAGGAAGTGGATTCGGACCATTTCGTGGTGGAAGTTGAGAGTTGTTGTACTGAAGACAATTATTTTTTCAAATATTTCAATTAATCGGTCTGTTATGCCGCGTCCAAAGTAAAAAAATATTTCTGAAATCAAGAGTTTTTTGCAGTCCAAAGTTCCACAAAAAATCCCAGAAATAACACGCGATCACAGTTGAAACCGACGGTACCGTAGTTTCTTCGCTGCGAGACGTTCTATGTTTATAGTTGAATTTTCCCACAATTGCTCAATTTTTCCTTTTATACGGGAAAATTCAACTTTAAACATAAAAGGTCTCGCAATGAAGCCACTACGGTAACGTCGGTTTCAACTGTGATCGCGTGTTATTTCTGGGATTTTTTGTGGAACTTTGGACTGCAAAAACCTTCCGATTTTAGGATTTTTTTGAACTTTGGACGCGGCAATAAATATTAAGTAATGGGGTTATTCTCGAAACCAGCAAAAAGCCAGCGAAAAATTCAGCGAAAGTTCGTAGAATTCTCCGATCGATCTGGAACTTTGAGAGATCATTTAAAAAATACTCTCGGACATTCCCTGAAAATTTTAGACCGAAATATTAATTTTTATTTCTGAACATTTTCAAAATCGATGTTTTGGTCTGAAATTTTCAGGGAATGACCGGAAGTATTTTTAAAATGAATTCCCAAAGTTACAGATCAATCGAAGAATCCTCCGAATTTTCGCTGAATTTTTTGCAGGTTTTTTTCTATTTTTTGCGGGTTCCGAGAATAACCCCATAAGCAAACAAACCTTTTCCAAATATCTTCCCTGTCCATTTCCAATAGGTGAACCGTTTGAAGGTATCGGTTCCACATACGGTACGTTAATTCGTTCTGAAGAGGATCTAACCATCGGAACAGGTTTTTGCTGTCTGGCTGCCAGCGCCTGAATAGCCGCTTTCTCCGCATCTTCACGTGCTTTTGCGGCTTTTCGAAGAGCCTCTGCTTTCCGCTTTGCCGTCTTCTCGATTTCAGCACGCACATCTTTCCAGTAGTCTCTTATCTCAAACACTTTCAACGTGACACCGTCCACCCATTCCTTTCGAATCGCCGTGGCGACCCGATTGTCTGGGCCTCTATTCGGCCGTTTTATTCGCCGTGCAGTGGCACTTCGCGCGACATCAACACGTTCTCGCCGAGCAGACCACGATTCATCCTCTTCTTCGTTCTCGTCGTACAACGGAATGATCTCAATCTCCAACTCGTATCGTTCGTATTGTCCGTACGGTGCCATTTCCTTGTGCTGAATGATTCGACGACGTTCATCGTGACTAGGCGTGTCCACAACGACACGACGATCCGGATGAGAGTCTTCGGGATCGAATTCGTTCCATTTGATCGAGGACCACATGATTTTGAGTTGAAGTGCAACCGCGTGAATGCTACGGGCGTTTAGAGTTTGCCATCTGTAATTGGAGTTTAAGAAAATAGTTGGATGTAAAAAAGAAACATACTTCCAGCAGAGATCCAGCGTTGGTCTTGGCGCCGGATAGGGCCAAATCAAGTAATTGCTCTTGGCAGACTGCATGAATCCAGGAATGTAGATTTGTAGGCATCCTGCGGTGGCAATCATTCGACGGAGGATTCTGCAAATGATTCAGTTAATTCAATCTATTCAGTTTCCTTGTTTTTCAGCGCGATTAAGTCCGGAAGCATTTTTGACAGTTTCTCCCAAAATTTCAGAGCAATCGGAGCATTTTCCGAATTTTCTCCCAGTTTTTTGTCATTTTTTTCCGTTTTTCTACAGTACTTTGAATAGGTTCATTAAAGAAATAGTAAATATCTTAAATCCCGACTCTTTTGGCTTTCTTAAACGCGTCAAAATCAACATTTGAGTAAGTGCTAAAAGCCTAACATTTAAGAGAAAAACAGACTTTTTCTGAAGTACAAAAATGCTCTTTTTCCCATCTTTCCTTGTTGAAAATGTTTGAATTTCGGGTATCGGCCAAGGCTTTCCCTCTCCGAGAACTTGCTTTTTTTCCAGTTCCTGTTCTTCGTAGCGTTGGCGAACTGAAATGAATAAATACAGTATTTACTCTATTATAAGAGCAGCATCTGTGAAATTTCAAAGTTCTTCCAGTTTTTCGTGTTTTTTTTTTTCGATTACAAATGATTTTTTCGTCGTTCTATTAAGAAATCAGTGAATAAAAAAAAGATTTTTAGTGAAATCTGCTTCAAAAAATAGGCGATGCCCAATTTTTAAAATAAAAATCTTACCCCAACTCAAATATCCACTCCTACAAGATGGCGAATAGCAGGAACTTTGCTGAATGGCGGAATCTCGAGTTTGACAACTCGGCGAGTAGCATTTGTTAATCAATAAAAAGTTGGCAATTTCTGGTTCTGAAGATGTCTTTTGCGTTCGCCTCTTTCGGATTTTGCTGACCAGCAGCTCCAAGTGACGAGCTTTATGATTTGCGATTGGCTCAGTTTTCTGATCGTCCTCATTGACCGCCAGCGGTAATTTTGGTCGTTCTGGAACTTGGACTATTCGTTTTTCGTATTTGTTCGCAATCCACATCCATCCGCCCATTCCTCCACGACTAGCATTACGGTACGTTTCGCCTTTTTGACGGAGAATGTACGTGTTCGGCCATTTCGATTTCGTGTAGTTCACTCGGACAAACGATTCGTCCAGATCTTTGGCAACAGCGTCCAACTCCATTTTCTTAATCTTTTGCTGTTCTTTAACCAAGTTTTCCCGCTTCTCCACCGTACTCCTTTCCATCTTTGTTTGACCCAATCCACTCCACCATTGCGCAATGAAAACGGTTTTTCTCAAGGCGGCGTCCAACTTTAGAAGGCATTTGGCCAGTTTGTGATAGTCATCCGCCTCGACCAACTCCGCTTCAAACGATTTGACCACTTCTGGCCATTTTCTGTGCATCAATTCCGTTGGTATTTTTCGTGCAATGTTGGCCAGCGACCAGCCGACGAATTTGTTGTGAAGAACAGAGTTGCCGTAGAATTTCCGGTCTTTTGCCGTTATCCAGTCGAAATTTTCAATGGTGCTGTAACGTGACGCCATGTATTTCTTCTTATCCGCAGCCTTTTTCCGGGTCGTCGTACTCTCCGCCATTTCATTTTTCATGTACCAATTGTGATACGTCATAAAAGTTTGATCGTTCATCTCATCGCCCAGTCTCCAGTAAGACATCGCATCGATTTTCTCATCCAATTTAGTTAAATAATAGGCGACAAGTTCTTCCTGTGTTGCTCCACCACTCCAAAACGTGTTGATGAGACGGCCATCGTAAATTCCAATCATTGATTCGGGAAGAACAGCGTCTTCCAACGTTTTCACTTCTAGTGGACCTGACGAGCGAGTCGCCTCTTCATCCTCCACCTCTTCTCCTTCTTCCTTCACTTCACTTTTAACACGAACTTTTTCTGCACAATCACGAAGAATCGCTGACATTCTCTTCATATTGTCTTTATGCAAATAGAGTTGCGGTGTTATCGCCTCCATGTATTCATAGCTCATTGAATTCTTCTTCATCGCCGCCTCAATTGCAGTATCACGACGTTCAGTCGCCATCTCGACCGTCAAAGTCATCTGCTCGAGTATTTCGTCAATTCTCTCCTGTATGACGCCGCACAATGCTTTTTCATAGTAGTTACGATCGAGTTTTTGGAGGATTTGAAAAAGTTGCGGGGGCGTTGAATAGTAGTGAACCTCACTATCATCTAGGGATTGTCTGGAATGAGAAAAACATGGATAGAATACACAACATTTTCAAAAACAAAACTTACACGACAAGTCTCCTGACGACAAACCAATAGTATCGACCGTACCGATCTCTTCCAATGGGCTGAGATCTGAGTGGCTCTCGATCTACAGATTCTCCGAGGGGAAGTGCATTTGCCACTCCACGAACATTATTCGATGTGCAAATATTGCAAACGAGAACTTCTGGAAACGGATTCAGGCGACTACATTCCACGTGGAAAGCGGCTTCACATTGAGTGCATCCGACGATTTGTCCGGAAGATTTTCCGCATACTCGGCAATTATCGTCGTTCTGAACACGTGATTTTTGGAATGGAATTTTACTTTTTAGTTTTTTTCTTTGAAATTTGAATTTTTTCACAAAATAGCAAAAAATGACAAAAAATTGCCCGAAAACTCGGAAAATGCTCTGGTTGACCTGAAAATTTGGGCAAAAAATGGCGAAAATACCGAAATATCGATATTTAAAATTTCAGAAAAAAAAAATCAATAATTCGGTCTAAAACTTTCTGAGCATACACGCCTGCAGCTTGTGGCAACTACGTCGCCTACTTCCAAACGTCAATCGAAAGGTCACTGGTTCCAGTTTTGTTCATTGCAAGCTCTTGTGTGAGATACACAAACAAACACACACTAATCTAAAATTTTCTATATAAGAAAGATTGTGAAAACAAAAAAAATGCAACGCAGTGTTTGCGTACTTTTGAAATTCAAACGCCAATGACAGAAATATTTAGCATATTTAGCAAATGAAGAGATTTGTTTCCATTTTTGTTTGAATTTTGAAAGTACGCAAACACCGGGTTGCAATTTTTTCGTTTTCACAATATCCAAGAGCATTTTTGCCCTTATTTCCCAAGGTGCATTTTCCGAGTTTCCGCTCAGTTTTTTTTTTCATTTTTGCTATTTCGTGAATAACTCCACTACGGTAAAAAAAAAATTTTGAAAGAGCTCAGCCCAGTGTCCAGAAGTTTAAAAGTGGGCGGAGCCAAAGCGAATTCCAAAAACGTTTTCTCAGATCTAAAAAATTTCTGCCCAGACGCGCATCGCCAGTACAGAAAGATTCCAAACATTTTTCGAATCTGTCAAGATCCCTTTATGATTTGAAACTTTCTGTATAAGTTTTGACAAATTCAAAAATTTTATAGTAAGAAATTAGTGTAAATAAAACAAATATCATGGAAAATATAAGAAATCTATTCGATTTTCAACGATTTTTAGCCATTATTGTGCGTTTCACGAAAATCGCTCGAAACTTCCAGCCTGCAAGAAGATATAAAAAAATAATAAAAAAACATAATTTTTACAACGAAAAACGGGATTTACTGACAATGAGAGAAAAAATAAATAAAAAATTCGAGACACAGAAAATGCGTCAGTAAAATTTAGGCTCCACCCATATTTCACATCCTGGATACCGAGATACCTGTTAAAAAATCGAAACAAAAAAAAAATGAATTTTCACGTATTTTAAAGGATTTAAAGGAAGGATTTGACACCAGGCAGCCCCCTCATGTAACGGCATTTTTTCCATAGACAATCTTCTCGCGAGTGGGTGCTTTAAATCCCAACTCGGTCAGTTTTCCTAATTTTCCAATTCTGTCTTTTTTAAACAGTTTCTAAGGCTCTGGGACGTTTTGAAATCTGCCATTTCGAAACTGGGACGTTTCGAAACTTTTTCGAATTTCGCGTATTGTTTTTTGCCAATTGACACCAAAACACGCGGGCATTTGGTATTTATTTTTCGTTTTTATAAGTTATTTTTATTTTTTTGAGAATTTGAATCCACTAGTACTTACTTGTGATACTTGTGAGGTTCGACCTCAGTTTCCATCCTGGATACTGCGAACCAAGCTGCGCCAAGTTGCACGATCCTTTCCAACAGTGAACCATGCTCGTTTTGCCTCGAGTATGCCAATTCTTCGGCGGCCGTGCCCGAGGTTGCCCCTTAGGGCCTCATTGTGGATGAAGATTTTGATCGAATCCGTGATGTCGTCGGCCCATCTTTTCGGAGAACGACCGCGTGGTCGTGCTGATCCCCTAGGATCCCATTCTGATACTATCTTCGCCCATCTGTCGTATTTCATGCGTGATACGCGCCCTGACCACTTCAGTTTTCTTCGTACGACTTGCTTTTCCATGTCTGGTGGATCGCATCCGGCAATTTCCAACATGCTGCTAACCGCTCTCTGTAGTCTCTTCGTGTCTGACTCCTTGGAAGTCCATGTCTCGCATCCATAATTCATCGCTGGGATGACAGAGGTTGTGAGCAGTCTTATTCTTATCTTCTGAGGAGACTGCAAGAGCTCCCGCCGAATGGCGTTGAAAGCAGCCCATCCCGCGCGAATCCTTCTAGCGACTTCTTCAGTGAGAGTTCCGTCGTCCGCAAACGTTCTTCCGAGGTTTTTGACCTTTTGGGAGATTTCAATCCTCGTGTTCAGAATATCGATGTCTGATCTTGTGACGTACTTATTCATCAATATTTGCGTCTTGGACGGGTTTATATTGAGGCCGTACTTGGGACATCCCATTGCAATCCGATTTGCTCTATCTTCTGCCTCTTTCACAGAGTTCGCGAATAAAACAACGTCGTCTGCGAATTCCAAACGGTGAATTGATTCTCCATTGATGTCGATTCCGGTCTTATCATCCTCACAAGGTGCTGGGTCTAGCTCATCCAAGATCGCCTGAAGAGCCAGCGCGAAGAGTAGTGGAGACGACGAATCTCCTTGACGTACTCCTCTTTTGATCTTGAACCTCATCTTCTTGTTCAGAACGTTCAGCTCTCCAATCGCCGAAGAGTTTGAGTTGTTTAAGGCCCGAATCACGTTTCTTCCGATTTGAAGATTGTTCAGGACTTCGGATATCTTCGTCCAATTAACGTTGTCGAAAGCACAAGTGAAATCCAGGAAAACCGCTACGAGCGGAATCTTGAATTCGGTTCATTTTTCCCACATCTGCGCGACGACTTGAATGTTGTCTGCGCATCCTCTTCCACGTCTGAATCCTGCTTGTGACTCTTCCAGGTAATCCTCTCTTTTGGCGGTGATCCTTCTCGTAAGGATTTTTGTGAAGAGTTTTGAGACGATTGAAGAAAATGCAACCGGGCGATAATCTTTCACTTTTTTCGGTTTCGTGGTTTTGGGAAGGAGAGAAATCTTCACCGTCTTCCAGTCTTCCGGTGTTCTCCCGTTCGTGAGGACTTGATTCAGTGCGGCTGTGAGATGAGGAGCTATGCTCTCAATTCCCAGCTTTAATTGTAGCATTGTAATCTGATCCGGTCCTGGCGAAATGTTCGTCTTTGAGGTGACTATTGCGTGTTCGACCTCATTTTTATTTTTTTGAGAATTTGAATCCACTAGTATGCCGCAAAAATTCAAAAAAGTTTCGAAACGTCCCAGTTTCAAAATGGCAGGTTTCGAAACGTCCCAGTGCCAGATTTTTAAGCCAATTTTTAAAAATATAGCAACGAATAATTGGTTCCATTTTTTTTTTTTGCAATTAAATTATTGATATTTTTACTAGGAAACATTCAAGATTTCCGTTCCGCTAAGCTGTTTTCGCCCTAATTATCCCATATTCATAATATTTTTCCAAATAAATAGACAAAAATTACAATATTTTAAATTAAAAAAAAAACCAACCTGGAACTTTCCAACGTTATTCACCACTTTTTTATATTCGGATGAGTAGAGGAAGCGATAGCACATGAATAATAAGACGACAATTCTAAAATGAAACCAGAAAAAATAAATAACCAAAATGTACAACTCACTTTGCCTCATAGCCACAATATGGATAGTTATCAGTATTAATCGCATCGCGAACCGATTCGTCCGCAAACGGGTATGCCTCAATGTACTGGCGAAGAACTTCTGCGTAGGTGAGAGTATCCAGGTGATGTAACATTATATTGATAGCGTTGTTTGTGTCGGTGACTGAATAGTGCGTCTGCTCTTCATCGTCTGATTTCAGACCGATTCTGAGAAGAGCCATGTGAATTTCAGCCATTATGCAAGAGTTATTTCGAGATATCAATGCTGCACAGAAATCTTCAAAGGTGAACGGAGTGATTCGGAGAGTTCTGTGATAGGATCTCAAAATCTCGTAAATTTCAATAGCATCGAATGTTGCGTGGTTCGGAAGTGAGATATCCTGACTAGACTCGGGAAGTTCCAACTTTGGAAGAGTGTCTGGATCAGCGTCGAACCACGGACAATACGACTCTTCTTCTTCCTCTTTTATCATTTTTATGTTTTCAAGTTCCAGCTCCTCTTCGATTTCTTCTTGTTCATCTGGAGGCATGAGGAATTCTTCGTCATCCGAGGATTCGGCTTCTTCTGAATCATCTTCATCCATGTAGATTACTTCTTCGACTTTTTTCGATTGCCGACGTCCTCTGTTTGCGGTCGCAGGGGTTGAACGTTTCGGTCTTCTGGAAAATGGATGGAACTTTAATTCGAAAAACGTAGAATTTCACAAAGTAATTTTGTGTTTTCAATCGAGTTGTATCATCAAAATTGAAACCAAACCCCACCCACTTTTTCACGAGAATTTTCAATTTTAGTGCATTTTGAATTTTTGCGTTAAAAAAAAGTAAGCGAGGTTTAATTTTTTGATGATGCAACTCGATTGAAAACACAATAGAATATAAAAACTGTTCTTGTTTCCTGCATCCCCCAACAAAGCTCCGGTGGTTTTTAATGGGGTTATTCACAAAAACGGAAAAAAAAACTTCAGGAAAAATCGGAGAATGCTCCGATAGACCTGAAATTTTGGGAAATATGGGAAAAATTCTCCTCTAAACGCTCACAAAATTTTGGACCGAAATATCGATTTTAAAAATTACCGCTTATTTTCTGAAAATTTTTAAAATCGATATTTTGGTCCGAAATTTTTTGAGCATGTACAGGAGAATTTTGTCCAATATTTCCCAAAATTTCAGGTCAATCGGAGCATTCTCCGATTTTTCCCGAAGTTTTTTTTCCGTTTTCTTCCTTTTTTTTCCGGTTTTGTGAATAACCCCATAAGGAATTCAGAGATAAGATTTTACGTTCACTATTTTTTAAGAAGTGGTTTTCACGGATGGCCGTAAATTTCAAAAAAAAAAATTGGGATTTACTAAAATGCGAAATCCCGCGATTTTCGCTGTTCTAAAGGCAAAACCCTGTGTTTTTGGTGAATTTCGTCAAATATTTCCTATTATAACTCGAATATTACGGTTTCACGGATTCGTAAAATATACATTATTACTCTCATTTTTGATGAGATTGCCTTCAAAAAGTTACAAAAATAGAGTTCTTCATTTTTTCTAAATTTTCATGGGTCTACTGTCATTTAGAAAAATTTAAACCTTTCTAAATATATTTTTTAAATAACAGAAAAAGAGGCTACCCGGAATCAGAACCATTTCAAAAAGATAGTCAGTAGCTCACCACTCGCTGAGTTTGTGAGCAGTTATTTATTTATTTCAAGGTATTCCTTATTCTGCACAGAATCATGCAGTTTTGCTAATTTTTATATACCGATTTCGATACGTTAAAGTTTTGATAAAAAACACTTGATTAATAAATCGCAATAGAGCTCGACAGCTTAAAAAGGCGCTAAATTGCGAAATTCATTCGTCTTTTTTTTTTGCATTTTCCGTACATGGAACGTTCAACGCACCATAAAAAATACTTTTCCACATTTCAAGTAACAAAAAACAACGAAAAATAAATAATCACTCCCACCTGGTGGTGTTATTTCAGAATAGAACTGCCTGAAATGAAGCTCTGCTCACACAGAAGTGATCGAAAAATTGTTCCGTTAAACATTGTGAGTAATTGAGTTCTATTTCGCGCAGTTATATTTCGCTATAGCAAATCGCCTCACTGTTTCTACTAATTCAACTAATAAATACTCACCCTCTTGGCTTCGGAGTACTTTTCGGAGTAGCAGCAGGCCCAGTAGCCTTCACCGCCCGTGGAGTGGCCAATCTGATCGTCAATTTAATTTCTTCTTCGTCATCTCCAGTCTCGGACGGTGAGCTTCGATTCTGTGGAGCACGTCTTTTGGCGGCTGGCGGACTGTAGTCTTCGTCGAAATACCGTTTCGGCAGCCGACTTCGACGTGGTCGAGTTGATGAGGATTGTGTGCTTTCTGTCGTGTCGAGATCGGTTTCGGGAACCGATGTTCCTGATTCAGAGCGTCTTCTTGGACGACCACGGGGTGCCATCTGAAAATTATTTAAGAATATTTATGTCGCACAATTTACCGTGAAATGTCACTCCGTCTAAACTAAAAATTTAATTATTGACGAAATTGAATACAAAATAACAATTCAGAGATTATTTATATAACTTCTTGAAATTAACTACAGTAACCTGTAAATATGAAAAAGGAAAATAACTTTGATGCCTGATGTGACGAAAATTTTCGAAAATCCTAATTTCGTTTATTCTATCACCTTAACAAAAAATTCGTGAAAAAATAATAAGGAAACATTGATTAGTTAAAAAACTACTTATCAAAATAAATGGTAATTTATATTTTAGAAAAAAAAACAAGCATTCGCCACATCACGTGATATTAGTTTTTTCAAATCGATAATGTAAAATCCGCGAAAATTGGATATCTCAGGATTCTCTACTTCAGAAACCAAAAATATATCAATTGGATATCACCTGGTTACTGTAGATATTCAATCTAGAAAAATGGAAAAAATCGATAATGGGCCCAGACCGAATTTAGGTTTAAAAAACCGGGATTTTTCGTGGGATTTCGATGAGGACAGGTGGAAAAAAGAAAAAAACAATTAAAATTTAATAAATTCCATAATTCTCTTGTCGAAATAATCAGTTTGGACACTTTTTGAACGCGGCGGGCGTAAATCGACGCATTTCTGTCGACGGAGATTAAAGGCGCATGCAATTATTCTGAACAATCGTGTCGAGACCCGTCGGCGGCAATTTGAATTTGGGTACTTGCTTGCACCGGTTTTCGATGTTTTTCTTTCAATTTTCTTGTTTTTTTCCCTTTCTTTTTTACTAAAATGCCTTATGGCGCGGCCAGAAATGAAAAAAAGGTGGCCATAAATGCAGAAATTTCCCCCTTTTTCTAAATTCAACCGTGCGATTTAGAAAAAAAGAAGGAAATTTCTGCATTTATGGCCACCTTTTTTCATTTATGGCCGCGCTATTAAATTTTATAGAAAATATGAAAAATAAGGTGAGAATATTGTCGGACATGCTCACAAATTGTTGGCTGAAAATATAACCAATATTTGTCTTTTTTACATTATTTTCTGCATTCTCCCAATTCTCGCACTTGGTTTTCCTGGCATTTTTGGGGAGTTGTATACATTTTCCCATTAAAAATGTTAAAAACGCGTTTTCTAGGCGTTTTCTTTAATTTTTCGTCTTAAAAAAAAATAAAAATCGTAAATAATTTTCCATCAAATGTTATTTAAAAATTTACAAAAATTATGGCGAAATTGAAATAAAGTTTTGATTGGCCTGTAATTTTGGTAAATAATCCCTAAATTTTTCATGGCATGCATGTAAACACAAAAAAGGAAATTGTACTAGCATTTTTTGGATTTTAATTGCCCAGAACATTATTTTTGGTCTGTTTGGGTTATTTCTGACTCTATTTTTTTCCCAAAGTTTTAGACCGATTGGAGCATTCTCTGAATTTTCGCGCAATTGTTCGTCTTTTTTTCCATTGCTTCGGTTTTTAACGGTTTTTGATCTCTTTTCTTGCATTCTATTTGTTTTTTTAATCGTAATTTGCCATAAAATGTTCATAAATAATTTAGGAAAAAAATAAATAGGGTGAAAATGTGTCTTGGTTAAAATGTATGGAAATAATATATGTCCATTCCAAATTTTTAGCTTCTCCACGAGTATTTTTGACGGTATTTCTAAGATTTTCAACTTACGTTAGATTTTTTCACAATTTTCGGTATTTTTGACACGGAAATGGCCAAAAGCTATGTACTATTTATTTACCAAAGTCTCATATCAATAAGATATCGTAAAATGTGTAATAGAGGCGCATGCGCCTCTATTTTCAACCTTCCCTTTTTGATGCTCCTTAATTGCGAAAACTCTTCAATTTGAGGTGTTCGCATGTAAATTTCAAACCGAAATGGTACAATTTTTAAAGCTTACTTCTAAATGATAAACTATTAAAAATAACAATAACAACAGGAAAAGTAATAAAAGTGCGCCTCTATTAGAGGGGCGGTTCTATTACAGTTTTTACGGTAATTCTCACCATTTTGTGTCATTGTACGGTATTTTTAGAATGGAGCCACTCGATGAGTATATGGACAAAATTATGAACTTGATCAAGGTAATCTCTATTCCTATTCAACCCAAAAAGGTTTTTCATTTTTATTTCCAGGCTGTTCGCTCAAAAGACGAATTGGTGACCGAAGGAATTCAAAAGTTGGCGTTTTGTGAGAAGGAAATCATCAAAATGAGACTTGAACGGCAAACTGAACAGCGAGGTATGTGAACTAAAGTCACTTTTCTGAAAAATTTGGAATTCAGAATTGCGCGAAGAACTGATGAGCGAGGGTGAGGCAGTGAAGAGTCTAGAATTTGAAGTGGAACAACTCAATGAGCAATACATGAGGCTTTCGTCTCAAAAAGAACGCGATGACAAGGTTTTGGAGCAGATTTCCAGCGAAATTTCGAGTGAGTTTTTGGGGAAAATTATATTAATTTTCCTGCCATTTTATTTCTATTTCCGCGTCCAAAGTTTCACAAAAAATCCCAGAAATAACAGGTGTTTAACACATTTTCGCGTGTTTTTTATTTACAACTTTCACACCGAAAAATTCAGTGGTAAATAAACACCTGTTATTTTTGAGATTTTTTGTGCAACTTTGGACTGCAGAGCAGAAAAAACGTGATTCCAGGAGATTTTTTAAAACTTTGGACGCGGCATATGGAAACGTGCATTTTTATGAATTTTCCTGCATTAAAATGCAGGTTTGCGTTAGAATAAAATGACAGGAACATTTTTCTGAATAAGTCCATAAATAACTAGTTTTATTCCAGAAAAAATGGAAAACGTAGTGTCAGCGTGGAAGACGAAAAACGAAGAGCTGACTAGGAAACGAAAAATTCTCGAAGATAAAATCAATATTAATCTGGTCGATTCAAAATCGAATTCATACGAGTAATGACGGTTTCTTTTTGTAATTCTAAATGGTATTTTCTCAATTTCTAAAAATGTTCTCAGGAATTGATTTTTACGCTTTGGAAATTCCAATTTCGATTTTCTGACTACCAAATATTGAAAAAAAGTAATTTTTGGTAGTGAATTTCCATCATAAAAAAATAGATTTTTTTCCAAAAGGCGTAGAAAATTTTCTGGAATCCAAATTGTAGCCTTGAATTCAAATGATTCCGAAAATCGGTCCTTCCGAGAAATCCTACGTCCTAGTCTATTATGTGTTCGCCATGGCGTGACACGGTAAATTATGAACAACAAAGAAATGTTTTGCTCACAACTTACCACGAAGTTTAACTACGTGGCGAATGCATAATACCACTATAAACAATTTCTTATAACATTTTTGAATAGTGTATTTACTTATCCAAATCATTTTTTCCAATTTTAATTCGATTCAAAATTGCATTTTCATTTTTTTTTTCTGAATTTTCTGAAAATTCAAAAAATGCATTTTAATCTGATCGAGTAAATGTATCCATAAAACTTACTTAATTTTTATTCGCTGATAATTTTTGGCTATTAGCCGATCTTGAGGACAAAATGCCGCTTGCGCGTTTATTACCGCATAACTTTACACACTGTCTCGCTACGTCGCTAATCCATAATATCAGCCATATCCGATGCCTAGCTTTTTGCAACGGCTATTAGCCATATAGCTGCCTAAATCCGTGATATCCGCCCCACTGCTTACTGTAACCGGCAAGAAAATTGACCCGCCAATGAACGTTTATTGAACTTTTTGTGTTTTTTTAAAATACTTTCCTTTCTTTTTTTTTGTGAATTGTTTATTCAACTGTCAACTACCATGATTGTGCTAACCAAAGAAATTATGATAAACAACATTAAATAATTTGAAAAACTCGTCGAATTGCACATGTGCTTATTATTGCACGTATGACAACTGGATCTACCACCAACATACTCGCAAATTGATTGTGCCTGATGACACGATTCGTTGGGCAGTCCGGCGGCCGAAATGAGCACGGAAAGGCCGCAACCACGAGCTACGAAGGCTTCTGAAATGAACGGTGAAACGTGCTAATAGTTTTCTTTTTTCTAGAATAAAAATGTCTCACCGTCAACTCCATCGCACACGAATTTGAAACATTCCGTGGTTTCGGCAGGGCACTGTACCGGAGAAAATGACTTTTTCTCACCTTCGACACACCATAGACTACCTAAATTGTAATTTCCAACAATACGAAATAAACAAAAGAATAAAATTGTTTTTTTTTGTCTCAATCTAACCTGACGTTGCCTTTACTGCTTTCTCGCCATTCGCTGGAGCGGATGGGATCAAAATCAAGAGCAAAATGTAAAAATTGATAGCATAAAGAGCCAACATGATGAGAGCGGGCAAGTTGACAGGAATTGTTAGACGGGCGAAAAATTATCAGAAGAAATAGAGAAGTAGAAGTTATTTAGGTAGGAGAAAAGTAACAAATCGGCAGAGTCAACAGAAAAGAGCACAGAATCTGTAGGTTGAGAGTCGCGGGCTCGGGGGGAAGGGGCAACAGTAGTATCGTTTGTTTTGTTTGTGCGCAGCTAGTGAGGTCAATGAGAGGAAAGTTGGACGATGTTAAGTACGAAATGTCACTGTTTTTCGTGTCCTTTTAATGACTTAGGTTTTTACTCTATGTGTATAAGGCCGGTTTCATTTTTCCAAGAGTGACGCATACTTTTGTTTCTCTGGCTCGCCTAACCTCGTACTTCTTTCACAACGGCTTTATACACACGAGATAATTGTATTTTGTTTCCGAATTTTCAGTGTCGTTGCTTCAGGATAGGATATTTGACGTAGGTTTTGAATTAATTTAATTAGATTTTAACCATTCCTACAGTTTGAGTTTTCACGATTTTTGTCGAAATTTTTCTCCGGGTAGACACGAAAAGATCGAGTAGAAAAATCTAGTTTCATCCGTAACTTCACATTAAAAATCGATATTAGAACTGTCACAGGATTTCTAGACGAGAAATAGTGAAATAGGGGGGGGGGTAATTACATAGCGCATTTATGTATTTTCAAAACTATTTACAACTGCATTTTTCTAAATATGTTGTCGTCACAATTTCCTTGCCGGTTACAGTAAGCAGTTGTGCAGTATATGTACATGAAAAGGCAAAATATAAATACGTAATTATTTGCGTTAAAATTTAATTATTGCATCTAGTAAAACTCGTAAAATTTGTCATCTTATCCGGTTGTCATGGTCATGTTGCTCCGTCTATCAGAAATTTTCCTCGTACAGTGACGGTTCATCAGAAGATGGTCGGCGGGGTAGAATTACACGCCTGGAAAAAAAAAATGGTTTTTTTTTAAATCTATTCTGGATGAGCGTTTGTTATTATAAATTTTAATGAGCCGAAAGCCACGCCCACTTAGATTTTCAAACTGAGACCAGTTTACATGATCACCATCACACCAGTCCATAGTCTACGCTAACGAGGTCCCATCTCTTCGTACCTATTCTCAGCTTGTCTGGAGAACGTCTTCGGCCAACATTCATGTCGAAATCGCAAGAGACACGAGGGCGATTACGACCACTTGCCGAGATGTGTGGAAAAGTGGGCCTCCAAATAAATACTAACAAAACCAAAGTGATAAGGAATGCCTTGCCAGCAGAAGCCCCGTCAACATAACGCACAACAACGCGGCTATCGGTATCGAAGACTTCTAACTCAATAGGCGACTCAATTGGAGCCGAAATTTCACCGAAGACGCCGATGACTGCGTTCAACAACCTCAGGCGGCACGAAAATTATCCAAAATAAGAATCACACCAACTTCATCAAAAACTATCTAGGCACGAAATTCTTCCATCCAACACTAGGAAAATCTTCGTCAAAATGAGAAAGGAGAGGAGAAAATGCCAAGAAGAACAAATGGAACTACAGTACTGGCCATAATTCTATTTCAAAACAGTTTTTTGAGCATAACTTCATTGAAAGTTGCGGGATCGCTCGGAAATTTTTACGGTACGTCCACAACACCGTGACGGATTATTGCGGACTGCGAAATTGCATCATTCTTGTTTTTAAATTTTTAAATTAATTTTTTTTATATTTTTTCCATTTTTTTCATTATCAGCCTTTTTCACTATGTGCATGTTCTAGGTAATTTTAACAATCAATCTTCTGACTACTTTTTTCCAAATCATGGCAAGATCACCAGGGAACAAAAATTTATCCAAGGATGTTCAAGAAGCCATCGTCCGAGGCCGCATTAATGGGATGACAAACAAACAACTGGCTCAACAGTTTCAAGTAACAGTTCAAGCCGTTGGTCAAGTTTGGAAGCGATATATGATAAATGTAAAAATGTAAAAATTGTTTATTTTTATAGTACTTATGTTTAGAAACAAGTTGTTGTTGCCCCCCCCCCCCCCCCCATCCCGGCAGACCAGTTTCCACTACCCGTGTCGCGTGGGCTAAAGCAAATCTCAACTGGGGACGGAAAGAATCGGCAAAACATGTCTGGAGCGATGAATCTAAATTTAATTTGTTTATTGTTCATTCGCGAAAAAAGCAAGTGCGCTCCACGAAACTTAATACTTCGTGGATTTCATTTTCGTCGCCAAATTATTTCATTTCACGTGCAAATTCAACGTGAAATGAAATAATTTGGCGACGAAAATGAAATCCACGAAGTACGAAGTTTCGTGGAGCGCACTTGCTTTTTTCGCGAATGAACAATAGAAGCGATGGTACAAAGTGGGTGAGACGTCCGATTGGAACCAGGTACTCCCCAAAATACCAAGTCGCAACAGTCAAGCATGGTGGTGGAAATTGCATGGTTTGGGGATGCTTCTCGGAGACGGCGATGGGACCATTAAGGCGTGTAAATGGAATAATGGATCGATATCAATACGAAGATATCCTAGAAAACACAATGAGACCATGGGCACTCAGAAATATCGGCCGTGCGTTCGTCTTCCAACAAGACAACGCCCCTAAACACACGTCGTTGCATGTGAGAATTTGGTTCCAACGTCGTCGGGTGGACGTTCTTGACTGGCCAAGTCAATCACCGGACTTGAATCCGATTGAGCACTTGTGGGAGGAACTCGAGAGGCAACTTGCTGGTGTTAGAGCTTCAAGGAGAACGTGGTAAAAAGTAAGGGGATCTTAATCATTTACTGAAGTGCTTCCCCGATAAGCCACTGCCAACATCGAAACTATGGAAGAACCCGATTGAGACAGCCAGAGCGCTAGGCCTGACAATCACACAATTTGATCCTGGCGGAGCTCCATGAAGAAACCAAATGGAATGGCGTAGCTGTTGCACAACTACTACTACCTCATGAACATCACATATGCCCTATCCTTTTCCCCATATCCGAGCTCAACTCTACAGTATTGACCTTCACAAGATCACATCCAAACAGATGCTCGGAGTGACCCACACTTTGTAAAAAGGAGATTGATCGGAATATCTCTTTCTGGGACAAAGAGATCTACTCAAGGAAGATAAACGAAACATTTATAAAGTCTTGGATCCACTAAAATCCATCAAGAAAAATATGTTTGGATGGGGCGAGCTGATGCAGAAATGGATTTCCAGAGAATATAAATCAATTTATCACCGACCGACCTGGTCCGCTTTAATCCACGCCCACATACTGGCCGTAACGAAGAACGGATCAACGAAATAATTAAGTTCAATGAACACTTCAAACCTCTTTACTGGTCCTCCACTACTCCCGCTCGCAATACTTCTCTGATCATCTCTCCTTTGTTGCTGTTGGAATTGCATGGACATTGGGGTTGGTGGCATTGAAGCGTATCCGCTTACCTGTACATCAATTTATTGATTATTTTGTGACGAAAATTTCAACTTCTGTGCATGACTTTATTTGTTTGTCTTTATGTGCATAACATAACAACATTTCAGAACATTTATTATTTCCGGGATCATTACTCTTGAAAAATGAAATGAAATGGAACAAACATACATAGAATTTCAGTTGCAAGGGGGAAGTCATGCTATTGTCCATTCGCGAAGAAAGCAAGTGCGCTCCACAAAACTTAGTACTTCGTGGATTTCATTTTCGTCGCCAAATTATTTCATTTCACGTTGAATTTACACGTGAAATGAAATAATTTGGTGACGAAAATGAAATCCACGAAGTACTAAGTCTCGGGGAGCGCACTTGTTTTTTTCGCAGATGGGCAATATTCAAAATAGTGGTATCGACATGTTGAATCAAATCGATGATTGGCGAGAAGGAAATGCAATTTTTGAGAGAGCGAACAGGCAATTTCGGTACTTTTTGTGTGAGTGTGTGAGTGCAATTTGGGTGGGAACTCGTGAGCAAGATTGATTGCAAAGATGCAGATGGAAAAACAATTACATAACAATATTAGGGAAATTAGAAGAAGAGAGATGAAACTTATGAAACTAATTATAATGGATTCGTGGCGGAGTGACATTTCACGTGAAATTGGGAGACGAAAAATCTCTTAATTTCTCTAGTTATTTCTTCATTTTTTCGAATAAAAATGTGAAAAAAATTGCCACTCCGCCGCGAATCCATTATATCACCGGGGATGTTCAGAAACATTTTGACAAAGTTGAAAACTTGACTAAAGAGTTTAGCAAAATGGTTACCGGGTTGGTAAGATTACTGTTATTTAAGTTAAATACAATTTCGACGGTTTTTGTGTTTGGCACCTAACAAAGACACGTGGTAGTGTGAATTTTGGATTCGATTTCAAAAAAGAAAAAAAAAGAAATAACATGAACATATCAAATGTGCATAACATACATGCGCGATTCGCCGTCGCTCACCATTGATGGCGCCATTCCCTTGAAATGAGCACCAGGGCCCGAAAGGTGTGGCGGTGGGAGCATTACAGAGCCCCCGTTGCTCGCCGCCACTCCGTTGTTCATTCCGATCGTCCACTGGTATTTCGGACCACCGTCTTCGTTTCGGAATCGCGCGTAGTCTGAAATAGTTTATTCGGGTTTTTTCTCTTGTGATTCAGCGTCTGTCGTGGTCTAATTTTACTGGGAAATCATCCCTTACTGGGGCGGTTTAGAACATATTGTGTTTTCAATCGAGTCGCTTAATAAATACATGAAAACATGAAATCCTTCCTTCCACTGTTTTGCTTGCGAATCTTCAAATAGTCCTGTAATTGCGTGTTTGCGCACGGCGTGTCAGACCCTAGATGAAAGGATTCGCGACTTTTCGCATGTGTCTGTGTCTCGACAGTGGAGTTTACCAAGTCTAGAAAAAATCGTACAAAAATAGAGACACAGAAACGTGAGATTTGGCGTTCGAAAATTTGATCTCAAAAAAATTTTCTGAACCGTAATCCCCCAGGCCGTGTTGCGCTCAAAAAAAGAAGCAGGTTTCCTTTCTGATTTAGCAACTCGATTGAAAATATAATAATTAGACCCGAAATTTATCCAATTTGAAGCGTTGGAATATATGTAGAATCTATATTTAAAAAAAAAATTTGCTCACCTGCACACTCCTCGCCGAGCACGTAATAGCACTGTTCGGTGAATGTGACCTTGTTCACCACATGAGCAATATACTTCAACTTGAGCAGCTCTGCCGCATAGTTTCTTGCCGTTTTTCGTTCTCGCAGACCGTCAATGTGATCAAGCAGCCATTCGACTAGGTCGGAGCCTGAAAATATAGGAATATTTGCAATCCATAAATAAGTTTCAAAATACCTAAAAACGACATTGGAATCGGAATTTTCAGCCACGTTCGATTCTTGATATCGAGCCCACTTCCAGGCATGGCCATTATTTCCACCACCTTCTTTTTGTCTGTATGAACGTCGAGATGAATGTGCGCTCCACCGCCAACCACAGTGTTCTGACCGTTCGATCCGTTTGAGGTGACCGTGGAAGAGCTTGGCGGTCGGCCATGTGGCCATTCACCAGGTATTGGGGTTGGTGCGCTTTCTGAGAAGATGAGAGTAGGTAATTTTAGATTATTAGTGGGATATCTGTTGGAAAAAAATAGGCTCTAACCATTTCTTTTTTGAGACATTCGATTCTGTAGGCCATAATTTTTTTTAGAAGGAGGGTACTCTGTTTTAGAACTGTGCTGTATAGAACTGCTACATAAAGAAACTGTATCAGAATAGAACTTCGTGTTCGAGAGAAAAAAACACATGTTTTCTCTGATCCTTTTCGATTCGAACTGTGTTTGCGTGGTCGCGCGAAAAAAAAGTGGGCGGAGAGTACGATTAAACGAAAAAAAAAAACAAGAAGCTCAAAAAGATCAATGCAAACGCACCCCCCCCCCCCCCCGCACAAAAGGTCTAAAAACTCACAGTTCCATTCTGATAAACTGTTGTTATGTAGCAGTTCAAAAAGCGTACCCCTCTTGTGTATAAAGCCGCTGAGAGAAAAGTGAGCACATGAGTGAGAGAACTTGTCACCCTTGGAGGAATGGAACCGGCCTTATACTCGAGCGATTAGGGTGATTCAAGGGTTTAACTTTCCACAGAAAACAAAATTCGAAATGCCTCCTTACCTTCCACTATACTCGGCATTCCCCTCATCGCATTCGTATGCTGAATCCACGCCTGTGTATCAATTGGTCTCACCGGCTCTTCCCGACTGTTCCTCGGTATTGTGAAACAACTCTGCGCACCATTTTCAAAACTCTTTGCCACAGTTAACTTGATAGGGCCTCTCCGACTCACTGCTTCTCTGCAAATTTATTTATTGGAAGTTTTACAAAGCCATCACCACCTACCGTAGCACATCAACAGCTTGATCATTAGTGAAATTCTCAAAGCTAACATCGTTAACTTGCAATAGCATATCACCCGCTTCGATACGACCATCCAACGCCACAGCGCCACCCTTCATAATGTTGGCCACATAGATTCCATTATCGCCACCTGTGGAAGTTTGTCCAACTATTGAAATTCCAAGAAAGTTGACAGTGTCCATGTTTAAATTAACAGTGATGACGTCAAGACTCATCGAAGATTCCGTGATGCTTGAGAAGGAGGAAGCACGGGATGGTTTCCGAAAGTTTTTAATATTTCTCTTCTTCTTTTTCGCCATCTTTTCATGTTGGCGTGAGACTGAAGTGAAGTCTGTGGTGGTCGAGCCTCTGGAATAGGAATATGGAATTTATAAGCGTTTAACTTTAAAACAGAAATGAATTTTTCGTATGTTATTGTAATGATTTTTTAATCATTCGACTTCAAAATATGTTGTTTGACCTTTTATGTTTGAGTGTTCCAACTTTCTCCGGTTTCTGACACGCTCTCTTTTGCTTACATAAAATTAATAGAGTTTGAAAATTTACTGCCTTGACACTGGGTGTTTGCGGACTTACCGTAATCCTGCCATTTTTAAATGACTTGTTTGTTTCAACAGTACATATTTCGAAATTTAATTAATTATTTAACAGTTTAAAACCTCTTACGGCAGTACCGAGCATGAACCAAGAGTCAGCAAACGCTTACGAATATGATTTCTTTACAGTTGGAATTTATGATTTTAATATATTCTGTTTTCAATCGAGTTGCAACTTGAACACACGAAACCCCGCCCACTTATTTGTGTGTGACCACGCAAACACAGTGCTATTTGAAGAGACTCGGACAAAAAAGGGATAGCCGATTCATGTTTTCATGCTGCAACTCGTTTGAAAACACAATATTTTGTCGGATTTTTCTTCTGAAATTGTGAAAATAATAATATAATAAAACGCAATTCGCTTCTAATTCTGTTAAAAATTCTGCTGCTTAAAATTGTTCAAACGTATCCTATGTGCGTCCGGGCGCGTCCGCTGTGTCTTGGTTTATGTCCCTGTGTGAAAGCTTTGAGAAAAAAAAAAGATTTTTGTGCAAAATACATATTTCTCCACTCTCCTTGCAGTTCTGTTAATTACATTGCTTTGCCTCCCATTTTTCCGAGCCGCAACAAGATTTATCGAAACAAATTATCCCCTCTCTTACTCTCTCTCCCTCTCTCTCTCTCTCTCTCTTGCCATCCGTTCCACGGGCTCAAGTTTTATTGGTCTTGCTCTGCATAGTGCAGTGAGTTCAGAAGTGGAACGAATGAATGAATGAAGACAAGAAAAAAGAAAAATCAGTGTGATAGAAGAAAGAAAGAGTCACTACCAGGCTCGAAAAAACATAAGAGCATTTCACAAAGCACACTTTAACGACTTTTAATCTCACTAACACGTCTCGTGTAGTTGCACCAGTGCTGCTCGGCGGAGCCGTTCCGATCGCATAGTAATAATCGGAGGTAGATGTTGAGGTGGTCGAATAGTAGGCTTTACCGTCGGATGAATCGAAATCGTCTTCAGTCATATATCCGCTCATTTTTGTTTTGGATAAAGAAGAAAAGAAGGAATAAAGGAAAAAAAGAAAGAGCACGCCAAAAGTGGGGCGAAAAGTAAGCGAGTGGTTAGGGAAGATGGGGTAGGAAGAAAGTCTTCTAATCCTGGTGATTTGTCACTCAATGTGACAGACACAAAAAGGGTATTAGGAAGAGCGACGTTTCGCTTCTCTGTCTATTTTTTGACTGGGAATATTGTCAAATATATGAGGTCACTTGGGACCCACGAGAGCTTTTAAAAGCATCATTTAATTGTAAAATGATTGCTCAAAATTCTCACCTGTCATCATCATCCGAGAAAACTCGTGCATCTGATTCGGAGCCTATCGTTGATTCTTCCAAGTGACGGCGATGACCTGAAATTATTCATTTTATTAATAATTTTTCACCGCCGCCCGAGCAGATCTGCCTAATCCCGTGGCAATTTGTGGGCATTTTTCTCGGCAATTAGCGGCCTTGTTGGTCATTAGAACTTCTGCCAGAATTTCCCTCAGTATGTTATTGCCAAGCCTCCGCAAAAGCAAGTGCGCTCCACTGAACTTGGTACTTTGTGAATTTAATTTTTGTCGCCAAATTATTTTTTTTTTTCGTTTTTTTTTTGTTGCATAAATTCTTTGTTTTTCCTTTGTCAACATTATTAATTACAAGGAACTTTGTAGTATTTGAAGAAAAATCTCGGGATTATGCCCAAGTTTATTGTGTTTTCAACCGACTTGCGACATAAAAACGTGAAACTCCGCCCACTTATTTTTGCGCGCCACGCGAACACAATGATATTTGAAGAGACGCAGACAGAACGGTGAATGCATACTTGCGTTTTCATGTCACAAGTCGATTGAAAACACAATAGTCAAAACATATTGTCGAACCGCAAAAATGGTCAAACGCGCTCCACTCAACTCAACGATGTGCGACTTTCATTTTGGTTTCCAAATTATTCCATTTCACATTGAATTCACCCGTGAATTTAAATAATTTGGAAACCAAAATGAAAATTGCACAGCGTTGAGTTCAGCGGAGCGCGTTTGATCATTTTGGCGGGCCGACAATATTTTCTTTAATTTTTTATTAAAATTGATAATCTTTGTGGTAAAAAGCGAGAATTTATAAACAAAAAAAGCGAGAATTAAAAAATTTCAATCGAAGAAAAATTCACAAAGGTTCAGTGAAGCGCACTTGCTTCCGCGGTGGCTAAAACTTTTATGCATGTACATTATTGCCAAAATATTACCTGACCCACCCAAAACACTTCCTTATCAGCCTTTTTCTTTCAACAATGTGTTATTTATTACCTTACCAATAAACTTTTCGTCACATGCGGGCCACCAGAAAGCGCCCCGTACCAGTCCCGGAAACGGGCCCATCCGCATCGCCCGGTCTGCATGGTGAAAAGCGCCCGTCGTGGAAACCTTACTTACCAATAAGATAAAACGAAGCATTTCCACTTAACTCCGAAGTCAACGATAAATGAGAAGTCCTGTGCAAAAAACCGATAAGATGACGTCTTGGCGACGCATCTGGTGCGACATCCTTTCTTCCTTGATAAGTACTTGTCGTATTCGATCCTCCATATCTTCGCATTCGGTGCTTCTTCTCCGCTATCCTCTCCTCGTCCACCATTGCCGCAGTGCTCGCCGTTTCCTCTTCATAAAGTGGTGGAAGTGAGGGACTTGTTGGAATCAGAGACATCGTCCGGCTCATTGCGCTTCGTCGAGAACTTCTAGGCGTCAATCCGGATCCATCGACAGTAATCGGGCGACACCGGTCTATTCGATTTAAACTTCGCGACTCGGTAATAGTGATTGAGGGGATAATTGGAGGACGGTCAGGTGTGTTTTGACACGTTTTGGATTTTCGAAGTGGCGGTGGTGGTTGAGTGGGTAACTGAACGGAATCTGATTCGGAGACAAGAGTTGGAGGTGGTGGAGATCTTCTGAGTGATTCTACGAACTCTTTAGTGTTCGATGGAGAATGCGGCTTTGATTTATTAGAGCCAAGAGATCCTAACGAAGTCAATGAGGTAAGTGAAACTGCAGAGCTGGACAATCTGATAAGCGCACCAAAAAACGAAGAGGAGGCGGACCCCTCTGCACTTTTCATCCGTTGTAATCTGCCTCGCTTGCTCTTTTTCTCGCCACCGGGATACATAGAACCGCTGCTTGTGCTCGGAAGTAGGGCTCCCTCACTGAGCCGTTTTTTGAGTGGACCACCAAGAGCGGATGATACAATTTGACGCCATCCACCACTTCCAGTGGGAGAAGATTTTGAATGATTATTGGTGTTATCAGTCATTGTTCTTTTAAGTCGGAAAAACCGTTCATCTTCTGGTTCAACGCGGCCCTTACTTTTGCTCTTTTTCAGACGTTTGCCAGTAGATGGTGTGGGTGTCTGGGTGGCAGTGTTTTCTTTATTTTCTGGCAATTTCTTGATGGGCACTTCATCTTTTGGATCTTTAGAGGTTCCTGGCAGCAAATGATTTAAAATTTTCAAGTTTCCAAGTGGATTTCCTGTGTACTTTTTCCTTCTCGGACTTTTCACAACTTCCACTACATCTTCAACTGCCATTTCCAAATCATCAATTTCTGCTAATGGCGGTATTTTTTTTCGTTTAGACGACGCTAATGGTGGTGATGACTTCTTCTCAATCTTATTCACCAATTGGCTAACGACTCCGGGCGAATGATGTCTATTAGGTGGAGGGGCCGTGTAATTGGATAGCACTTTTCGTTCTTTGGCGGTAAATTTAAGGGCGCGGAGTGTGGCATCCGAGTGTCGTGTCGAGCCATGGTTGCTCATTGCTCATGCGAGCTCTCGTTCTTTCTCTTTATTAGGGTCGTTCTCTATAAAACGTAAGAAGAGATCAAGAAGTTGAGCAATTAATCAAGAACGAGAAGAAAAAAAAAGAAGAAGAAGATTCAATGGTAGGAAGAAGATATGTGAAGTGAAACACACCTCGATGGGAGGTCATAAATTTTCCGGAGAGTTCCCGGGATGCTCTCATGAGCTCTTGCTCTTCCTCCTGCACTTACAAGATTTTAGAAACACGTTGATATGTATTTTGGTGAAGGGGAATTTTTGAGAGCTTCAGCTTTGAGAAGTCTCTAGAGAAATGAGTGCTAACGAATAAAACAAGCAATTAAACTTTTCATGTGGTAAACAACATGAGGAGGTAGTTGGTTGGTACATATTTACCGAGTGGTGAAACAGATCAGAAATCTTTTGGAAGCAAAAAAGATCAATTAAAAACTGTGGGAATTTTTTTTTGACAAACCACCTTGTTTCGACAATAGCCAAACATTCTGAAGTAAAGTTCAGGGCGTGATGGCGGGGGAAGGAAGGAAGAAAGAATGAAAAAAAAGTTGTTATTGCAAAAAGAAGATTTGTAGGCAATCGTTCCTTTTCATTAAATTGTATGTGTTAGGTGAAGCGCAAATTAAATTAATTTATTTGTACTATTCCACGGTGTCCAGGATTTGAAATGTGGGCGGAGCCTAATTTGCTAACGCGTCAGCAAACTTCATGACGCACTTTCGGTGCTTGCGCATTTTTCGACTCTCGCATTTTATTTTATTGATTTTATTGTTTTTCTTTCAGTAAAACCTGTTTTTCTTTGTAAAATGTATGTATTTTATCTTTTAATACCATATAATTGCCCAAACTTCGCTTTTCGTAAAGATTTATCCTGCAAAAACACCAAAAAACTCAAAACGAATATTTCGAAATGGTGGCTGAACCAAATTCGACGTTCTTAGGCTTAAAAAATTTCTAAAGACCTTAGCTATAATTCCGTTGGAGCACATGTGGGAAAAAATTAAGCATTTATGCTTTTTTCCCGAAAAACATAAAAAATGCCTCAAAATTTGAATTTCGCGCGAAAAAATCCAGTGGGGCGCGTTTGCTCGGCTCCGCCCACATTTCAAATCCTGGACACCGTGTATTCCTATCAATAATATTCGGAAAAAAGCTTGTGGAAACTTTTTTTAAAAACATTTATTTTATCATTGAAGGGAAAATTTAAGTAAATTTGTGTTTTTTTGTATTTTCAAAATTTTTAAATTGATTACTGACTTTTTGAGCTTTGCTATTGTGTTTTCAATCGAATTGCAGCATGAGAACACCAAATCCCGCCCACTTATTTGTTCTCGACCACGCAAACACAGTGCTATTTGAAGAGACGCACACAAAAAAGGGATAGCAGGCTAATGTTTCCATGATGCAACTCGATAGAAAACATAATACTTTGGATTTTTCTTTGGTATAAGTATAACTTTGCTAGAAATTTATAATCAATTTTTTTCTAATCACAAAATGGCTGTAGAAACCATTTTCCGGTAGATAAACTGATTTTATGCACACTGACAATTTTAAAAATTTCCACGAAAAAATCCATAAAATTTATCGATTTCCTACAGTTTTTTTCAACGTTTTTTAAAAATATGTTTTGCGTCCAATGATAAACATTATTATTTGGTAAAAATGATTTTTAAAAATTGGCCAAAAAGAAAAGCGCGGCGCTTGCAAGAATACGTCTATTGTTGGCCACTCAACAAACACTGATGGAGTAGGGGATTTACGAATATCACATTAAAATCACTCAAAAACTGTCTCTAATTTTTTGGCGAATTTTACCTATTTCTCTTTTTAATTTTTCGCTTTTAATAATTAATAGGAGGATAATTTAATAAAAACGAGAATTTCTGGGAAAAATGAAAAATTCTAGAAGTCACGAAAATGAGCTTTCTAGATCAACGGCCTAGGAAACCGGTGGTCTCGTGTTCTCCTCGTGGTCTTCTTTTTTTAAAAGTAAAATTAGCCGAAAATTAATGAATTTTTTTGACCGATATTAATGCGATATTCGGAGGCTGTTTTTCATGGCTATTAGCCACATAGATGCCTATTCCCGCCATACATATGCGCGCCGGAAATTTCCTGAGAATTTAAAATGCAAAAGAAGAATACATTTTACACCAAGAAGCAAGGATTTTTCCAAGAGGAGGTCTCAATCACTCAAAAAAAAACTCTACAAGTGAACAAGAATAGTTGAGAACAAGCAAAGGCACTAAAAAGTCAAGTGAGCATGGCAATAAAGATAAGATGTGGTGGAATCAAAATAAGACAAAAACAACATTGCAAAATGAAACCCAGTGCAACGTCTGGCATCAAAAAGAAACTGGCTTTCTGACGAAATAAAATAATCAATCGTCGCATACTGGCTCACGGTAAATAAGATACAGGTGCGGAGGGAAAGAAAACGTATCTTTTCATAATGAAATCCTTCTTATCTCTGATGCCAGACGCCCGGCATGAGATAGTTTCTTTCTTGGCCGACGAGTGAGCAAACAATGCAATCGTTATCCATATCCACCATTTCCAAGGCGCCATACAAAACTTTTGGAAACAGAGAGGGATATCGATAAGAACTGTGAGCTTTGGAGTGTCAAGTTGAACCATACATATTAACACTGTAATGACAGGAAAAAAAATGGATGAATGGAGGACAGTTTAAGAGAGAGAGAGAGAGAGTAAAAAACGAATCGGGGTGAAGTGGGGGTATGAGGGTTTTGAGTGTTCAAGTGGTCTAGGATTGACAGAGGTAGAGGTAGAGAGAGAGACAGGGGGGGGGGGATAACAGTCCGTTAATAAACACTTGGAAACCTCAACTCTACAGAGAGCAACGCTGGCTCACACGAGAAATCACTCGGTTTTGTCTTGTAGTTCTGTACTTCGTGATCAGATCAAAGAACTGAACTTTCAACTCTAAAAGTTCGGTTCGGCTAAAAATATGGTGGGAAGCAGAGCAAAAATCAAGAACGGAGGATTTAATGTGACCAAAATCACTGTCTGTTTGAGCGGAGCGCAGATTTATGTATGTTTATAAAAGAGGAAAAAAAGAAAGAAAGTTGAGCTGATCTATCGAGTGTTTAATCAAAGAAAAGAAACAAGGGTGTCCTAATGAGAACTATGATTTTTGACAACATTTTTGAAGCGTTTTTTAAAATTATTTTCTTTTGAAGGAGGTTCTAACTTTTCGGGGAATTGAAAAAAAATATACCTTCTAAAACATTCTTGAAATTTGCTTCAGTGAAAAATACCGGCAGAATTTGTGAATAGGACGGGGTTAACAAAAGAAAACGATAAAAAACCTAAAAGATAATGATTAGTATGACAAACTAGGCGTACTCACATAACGCCCTAATTAGCGCCAATTAGCTATTACAACAACTCTACACTGGGAAATCGTACAAGTTTCAGAAAATGTGTCATAGCCTCTGATGCAGAAACAATAAACATTGGAAACCTTGAAAATCACAATGCTCCGCTCTTTTCGAAACAACGTGTGTGTGTGTGTTAGGATTGACTGGCACTCGGCCAACACAACACTCATCAATCCGGGAAACAATTGGTCCTCACTCTCCTGATTTTACGTCGTATTTTCGACGGTCCGGAGCGATTAGATCATTAATTTCAAACGGGCACAAGACGAAGAAGAAGAGGAGGAAAGAAAAGAAAAAGGTGATAAGGATAAGGTGATTTTGAGGTTTTAATGACCGAGTGTCGGGTAGGTCCCGGTATTTGCACTCGGAAGAATAAAAACGTTTAGTTTTTATGTGTTTGCGAGTAAAATTCAGTTACAACGCTCCAACGCTTTGCAGGTCTCGAACGAATTTCACTCGTGAACACATAATAAAAAGCTTAACTAACCTAGATATTGAGCTGGAAATCTTCGATTGTAGGCGTTTTTCAAATATCCTGGCACAGCGGCAGAGATCATCGATTCCGAATCAGTGCTCATCACTGAAAAGTTTTAATAAAAATGGGAAACTTCGTTAAAATAGTCCGTGTTCATGAAAAGTAATCAGTCGGTCACGCGCTATTCCTCGGCCATGGCCATGAGGTCTAGCAACGATTACGCGGCTGACAACACCCTGCTTAATTTTTAAAATTAAACCTATTGTGCACGGCACCCCAGTTTTCCAACAATTTTTTCTACTGGCGCATTTTTAAAACCCTTAGGCTCGGCCATTTTCTGACAAAAAGGCCTCGTTTTTGGATTAAAATGATGGTGTCATCCTGAATAATCAGATAATGATTCGAATTTCTCAAAAAAATAAATTTTCGAGTGAAAAAATAATTTCATTATCCGACGAACTTGGTGGCGCATTGGACGACGGGGGAGGCGTTTTGTGTAGGAAAAAATCAGCGTAATTTTTTTGTAAACGTAAAGAAGAAAAACGAAAATTCACAATAACGAAAAAATTAAACCCAATCCCCACACATCTGGCACCGATTTCTTGGATTTTATGACATTTGATTTTCTGGTGACATTTTATGCGCTTTTTTCTTTTGCATATTCTATGATCAACCTTTTTTTTCATTTTCAACTTACTTGAATTATCAAACTGATAGGCGGCGTGTTGATAGTTCATGGGTGGTCCGTTGCGATTTGATGGAGCTGGTCCGGGTACCTAAATGAATGCATTTTTTTAAAGAGTAAGGACAGAATAAGGGCGAGATGCTATTAGTCGTTGAAATTTTTGGTCACTTGAGTGCGTTGGAACCTAATTAGCGATCGGCTATACGCCGTGCTAGACACTATGAAAATGCAAACGCGCCCTGTCACATTTCTCTGCGTCTCCACAGTGGCGTTCTTCCAAGTTTTGCTATTCTCACGGAGCGCTGCAAACACGCTCCCTTCGCACAGTGGTGGACGCGGCCACGTTGGCGACGAGAGAGTGCGGAAAATTGAGAGACCGTGGCCGATGTTTCGCTCTGATTTCTCTGAACTTCACTCCAAATGCATGCGAAATTCATTGTTCGACTGGAGCGAGTTTGCAGCGTTTTATACTGAGTATAAACGTGTACAAAATAGAGGCGCAGAGGATGCAGAATAGCCCGCGAAAGTTGGCTTTCAAAAAACATTTTCAAAATACCGTGTTAGCCATGAAAAACGGCTAATAGCCAAATGTTTCCTGATTATGGCAAATAGCCGTTTTTATCACATATTTGTCATCACATATCGGCTTGATTTTAGCGATAATCGGCCCAAGCTTGATGGCTTACTGTAAGCGTCGCGTGTTTGACGGTTTACCGCAATTGGCATACGCCCCAAATTCTATGACTAATAGCCCCTCTCAATGGCTATTAGCCAAACGATTTCCTAAATATTCAGTCATTGAAGTCAAATACACTCGGCAAAGGTGTTCTACGTAACTCTAGAGCGAGATAGCTTTATCATGTAGGATTCCCAAATATTACCGATGGATATTTCCTCAATTTCCCACTACTTCCATCCGAATGTGTGGAACCTTCGATTGTCAGCAAAAACAGCTCAAAAAGGTTGTTCGGAGATGGTGCCAGCCTTTGAGAATCGTCGCGAATTTCGGCTTTTACTTCACTGAAAAAGTTTCATTAACTTTTATTTATTCATTTTTGATTTCTCTCAAAATAAAACTCACTATCCAGAATCGGGATCCAACGCTTTTCTGTAGTACTTAAAGTTGGTCCTCATTAGAACTCGTTTCAAGTCTCCCAAGGTGATCATATCGGGCGGCACGTGAACTTCCAGCATGTACGGGTCCGTTTCGTCGTCAATGTGGCAGTAGACCTGAAAAGTTTGTAGAAATTTATGAGTCTCCGTTTGTCCTTTTGGGTTTTTGTTTGTGGGCGATTCACAAGTGCATAAGCCAGGAGTCAGTAAATGCGCCCTGGTGCACAAGGGCAAGGCCAAAAAATTGTAATGCAATTATTGTGTTTTTACTCGACTTGCGACATGAGAACGCGAGTCTCCGCCCACTTATTTGTGCGCGACCACGTGAACACAGTGATATTTGAAGAGACGCAGACAGAACGCCACAAATAAGTGGGCGGAGTCTCGCGTTTTCATGTCGCAAGTCAGTTGAAAACACAATAGTATTTCAGTTTTTGTAATATATTTTAAATTTCTAAAAAAAATGCCTCCTTTTTTCTCCAGTTTCAGTGTATTCTTTTACTTTTTTGATTTTAAAAAAAATCAAGAACTTGAAAAATTTTGAAAAAAATTGTTTTTTTTAATTAAAAAAAAATATTATTGGGAAAAGCCTATTGCATCAAAAACTTTTAATTTATTTTTTCTAACTTTTTCAACAAATTTTGATGACAAAAAAGCCTGCAATATGATTTTTTGGCTGCGCTAAAGTGAAGAATGTAAATGTGATCCATTTTTAATTTGCTTTCTTTTATGTTTTTATTTTCTTGTTTACTTCTGGGCAAGTTTAGGAACTGGCTAGTATTTTTTTATAAATATGCAGTGCAGTGAGAACCAATTCAGTTTCAGAAAAAAATAAACGTCCACAGGTGAAAAGCGGTAGATGCATACATATAGCGTCCGTTTTTGAACCATATCGTCCATATGAATGGGACTTTTTATACCATATTTTCTTTAATTTAAGCGCATGCCCTTTTATTGTTTCATTTCATCATAACTGCTTAGGAGGTTTGCACACCAAATTTCGGCCTGCTTGGTTAGAAAATGTTTTGCCGAGTTACCGGCTATCCGGCAGTTGTGATGAATTGAAACAATGCAAGGGCATGTGCTTAAATTAGAAAAAACATGGTAAAAATATTTCGTTTGTTTTTCGCATTTAAGCCTACGGCATTTGGCCATTAGGTACGATATGATTCAAATACGGACACTATATGCATCCGACGCATTTCACTTGTGTAATTTCTCTTTTACATTCGTTTTTTGATACCATTTATGTTTTTATTAAGTTTAAAACAAAAACTAACTTTGGTCATAGTTTGCTGCAAAAACGGTTGCTGCTTGACAGCTGTCGTCGCTTCGGATGCCTGTGAATACTGTGCCGAGGAGCCGGATTTTGTATCAAAGTCTAAAAAACGTTGTTATTAACTGTTTTGAAACCGTTTATATGTATATTTTTTATATTTAAGTATTATTACCATCTTCCTTACTATCCGGATCATCTGCAATCCGTAGGTTTTCCAATTTTTCAAGTTCATCAACCGGTGGGTCTGCCATGGTTTCTGAAAGTTTGAAGAGAAAAAATGGGGTGAATTGAGTTGATGTTTTATATACATGTTATGCGATAAGAATCTAGTGTGAACACCGTCACGGAGTTTTGCACGGGCGATTCTCCATCAAAGTTTGGACGGCTTTGTTTAAAAAGTTAAAAAAATTTCCATTTAAAAAGGGGAAAAGAGGTTCCAAAGAAGTGTTTAAAAAAAATTAAAATGGGGTGCAAAAAGAGCAGCAGCAAAAAAAAAAGAGTTTCGAGAGCTCCTCTCCAAAAGCAGCACTTTGGACACTGACTTTGCCGGATCCATCCATCCCATTGGGAATTTCGCTCCTTTTTCGGAATACGAGGCGAATGGACGGAAGAATGGACAGACAGATGGAATAGAAATATGCAGACGGACAAGTGGACGGAAAGAGTGACGGAATTGTGGAGGGTGTGCAAGTGATGGAGAGAAAAAGAGAGGGTGGCGGTGGTGGTGGTGACACTTGGCTACTGAATTTATACGAGAAGGAACGAAAAAGCCGGTGGTGCTTCTATCGCCACGCAATTGGCTTTTCTTTTTTTTTTCCTGGCCTACATACTACTAGGTGGTGAAATTGATAGGCTTTATCTTTGTTTTATTAGGCTCTACCACTAGGAGCACCAGGACTCATTTGGAAAAGAGCTCAGAAGCGTAGTGAAGTTGGCGGGAATTAATTGAGACCCCAGTGAAGGGAGGATGGAAGAAGAGGAAAAAGAAAAAGAAAAAAAAATAATTGAATTGGGAAATATTGAAGAAGAAAGGGGGAAAAGTTGGTGAGAGAATGGTAAAGGCACGCAGACATACAGAGGACAACTTTTTGAAAAGTTAGCGAGCAAGTTAACAAGGCGATAATAGCTAATGGTCATTTTCAACGGCTAATAGCCATAGTCTTACTATATGGTGAATAAAATTTTCAAATTCAGAAATTTAGACATTGCAGAGACATTGCCCAGAGCTTCCCGAGACTTGGCAGAGTCATGGCAGGATGATAAAAAAGAAAGAGACATTTCCGAAACATTATAGAGACCTTGCCGAGACCTTGCAGTGACCTTGCAGGACCTTGTCGAGACTTTGCAAAAACCTTTTCGAGACCTTGCCGAGGCTCTGCCGAAACTTTGCCAAGACATTACAGAGACGTGGCCGAGACCTTGTAGGACCTTGCAGAAACCTTGTTGAGATCTTGCAGAAACCTTGTCGAGACCTTGCCGAGGCCATGCGAGGCCTTGCCGAGGCCCTGCAGATACATTGCCGAGGAGTCGCAAAGACATTGCCGAGACATTACAGAGAAGTTACCAAGGCATTGAAGATATTTCGCCAAGAGCTTGCTGAGGCCTTGTCGAGACCTTGTTGAGATCTTGCAGAAACCTTGTCGAGAACTTGCCGAGGCCTTGCCGAAACTTTGCCAAGAGCTTGCTGAGGCCTTGCCCAGACATTACAGATACCTTGCCGAGATCTTGCCGAGATTGTGCCGAAACTTTGCCAAGACATTACAGAGACCTTGCCGAGACATTGCAGAAACATTACAGAGACGTTGCCGAGGCCTTGCAGGACCTTGCAGTGACCTTGCAGGACTTTGTCGAGACTTTTCTGAGGTTTTGCCGAAACATTGCAGAGACCTTGCCGAGACCTTAAAGTGACTTTTCAGAGACCTTGCTGGACTTTGCCGAGACCTTGCAGAGACTTTATCAACCGTAAAAGATTTTACAAAATCCTCAATTAACACAGTGTTTTCCGCACTGATTTTGCCTGCCCTTTTTACTGTAAAACTGTCTACAGAGACATTGTAGAGACCTAGCGAAGACTTTGTCGAGACTTTGCCAAGACTTTTCTGAGCGCAGATACGCCAAGGTGTTCTAAAGTTCTAACTAAACTCGACAAAACCTTTCAAAATCTTGGCAATTGTTGTGTCTGCGTCTCCTCGATTGACAGAGTGTTTTCTGCACCTTTTAGCTAACTGTGAGTAAAAGTTGCGGGATACCTCCTAGCTTTTTAACCAACGCTGCCTGCTGTTTCAGACTAAATTTTCAATTATTGTGGAAAATTTAAATGTGGAAAAGAGGCAAATGGACAAAATCGAAAATTCCAAAAACGAATTTGCCAAGACAACGAGGACAGACAGCTAAAACATGAAAAAGAAAACAAGAAAGCGCCAGGGAAATAGAGGTTAAATTTATGCAAGAAGCGATGAAAAATGAGCTTCACTCGTGGCTATTGGCACCGACGAAAACGAGAGACAAATGGGCATGTGAAAACGAGATTTTCGGATGCATGTATTTATGTACGTAAAAATAGAGAAACAAGTGGCTAATGGCTCAAGAGCTGGCAGATGGTAGGAAAAGATGGACAGACAAACAGACAATGAGCACCTATATATTTCCTGGGGGAATGGATTGGAATGGAATGGGTTCGGTGTGTATGTGTGTGCGGTGCGCGAAATAATTTCGCAACACAACACAACACTTCCACGGCGGGAAATTGACAATGCCGTCACAATTGCATTATTCTTCAACGACTAAAGTGAGCCTTTCAAAGGAATTCGTTTTGCCACCCATTTCGAGTCAAATTTTTGGCACATTGGCCGGCGCGTCGCATTCTTTGCGTCCGTCTCCACAGTTGCGGTCTGCCAAGTCTAGCACGAACAAAAGTTGGCCCTTACATTAGCCACTAATATAGAGAGAGAGAGAGAGAGAGAGTCAAAAAAAAATAAATAAAGAGTAACAAATTGATAAACTTCTTGTCTTATCTTTTTCTATGATAACGGATAGGCGAGGTGGGGAATGTGTGATCAATCAATATGCTCTCCCTCTCTCTCTCTCTCTCTTTCGAACACTTTGCACACAACAAAAAGTTGCCGACCTGCTGGGCTGGTGGTGGGGCAAATAGGAAAGAAGTACAGACACCCACCACACCATACACCCTAAAGTAATAAATAAATGGATAGGGGCCAGTGAGAGACGCAGCGAAAAGTGCGGGTGGTGGTGGTGGTGACGGTGCTACGTCATAGTCATAGGCATAGGCATTGGCATCCAGCGATAATAATTGGGGGACAAAGAGCGAGAGGTGAAATGAGAAGTGAGACGGTGGCGAGCAGACAGATGATGAGCATCCATCCATTCTTCCATCCATTCTTTCTTCCGCACGGCACGGCAAGGTAAACGAAACGAGATGTATTTGCAGATCTTCAAAAAGCCACAATCCATCCACTCGTTTTTTTGTCTTGTTGTGTTTTAACTGTCTTGTTCAAGGATTGTACAGGTGAAGAGGGTGGGAGAAATGATTTTTTGCTCATTTTTTTCTTGCAAGTGGATGGATACTCATAGATATGATAGTGAGAACATAAGACACAATTTTCCAGGATTTTGAAAAAACGTTGGCTAATAAGCTTATCTCGCGTCTCTGCGTCTTCATGCACAATCGCTCTGTAACGCGAAAATGTTCGTATTGATTAGCTCCGCCCACTTCTATTATATTCTACTTAAAAGTGTTCAATTTTTTTCCAAATTTTGAGCATTTTTGAGAAAAAATAGGGGTTTATATTGTTATTTTTTAATTATTTTTTCTTTTTACTGATGTGAAACGTGGTACTGTCCACTGCCCTTGCGAAAATTTTCTCTGTTGAACCCAATCTTGACGGTGTTCCAATATGAGAATTCACAGTTATCAAAATGAATCTTTCATGCAGAGAGCGTGTAAGCGATGAGACGCAGACAGCGTTGTAACGCGACGCAACTGCAGCGCGTGGGCGTCGGCATCAAAAAAGGATTTCAAAAAAAGGCAATCGCCAGCACCCGTGTTGTTTCACATCAGCTGGCGCTTTCCGTGGCCTAGAAAATTCAATGTTTCCCACCACCGAACTCAGAACGATCGAACACAGCTAAAAGGAGTGTGACCGTATTCCGACTTTGACATAAAATGAAGCAAAAAAGAAGATAAATTGTGACGGTTTTTGTTAAAACTAATACACTCTTTATCTCATCAAAAACTTGAAATGGAATACGGTCACACTCAGTTCAACTGTGTCGATCGTGCTGACTTTACTCATGGAAGAGTTTGCAATTTCTAGGTCACCGCACTCACCAGCTGGGCCGGGAGAAATATTTGTTTGATTCATTGTATTTTTCATTGAGTTACGACAAGAAACTTTTGAAAAAACCTCACCAATTTTGAGCCAACAAAAGCATGCGCCTTCAAATTAATAGCAGTGGGAATTTTTAGAATTGATATGGCTTAAGGCTATTAGCTATCAAAAATAGCTATTAGCCACGGCGTGGTAGACCCTACGAAATCGCAAACTATATCCCTTTTCTATGTTTTGAAATACTTTTTTGTTCCTAACCTAGTATATCGGTGCGGTGACGATACAAATAGAACTGCTGGAGCTACATTTTTGAAAACGAGCTCCAGCGCTAGATCCTACAAAATTGCAAACGCACCCTGTCGCATTTCTCTGCGTCTCCACAGTGGCATCATACCAAGTTTATGTGAATAAGCGCCAGAAAATTAACTTCAAAAACGTCGTGTTAGCCTTTCAAAATGGCTATAAGCTGGAGCCTAGTTGACACCGGGGTCATCGCTAATCGGTGTAAATTTGGCGGCATAGTGGCGCGAGTTTGGCTGTAACCGGCACGTAATCTTTCAAAGGGACAAAATGACATTTTTGCTAAAACGGATGATTAAAACGCTAGTAATTGATATATTTGCTTTGGTGGGGGGTTGAAATGTTTTATATAAAGGGGTTTTTTAAATTGTAAAAAAAATTAGTCCCCTCACAATCCGCTTGAACTCTTAAAAGGAGTGTAAAATATGTGAAATTATAAACAAGTAAAAACCCAAGGAATTTGAGCAAAGAGGCGGAGCCTAACTTCAAAGTTCAAGCAGACAAAATCGAAATTTTCACTGACGATTTTACAAGTGTTGTCAATATCTTTTGAATTTTTTTTTTAATTTTTGTGGATGTCTGTCCTAAAAGTTGTAAAAAACAGTTTTTCAATGGAACACAGAATATTTAAAGGATACACAAAATGAGATAAATTATTTAAATAGTTACTTTGTTTTCCAAAAAATAAATCTAGTGAATGAATGACTGCTCCTAGACGAGCAAAATCCACAAAAAAAAGAAGACAGATCCAAAAACAAAACACGTTAAACACAAACCACTAAACGCTCCGTTCCGCTTTTAGCGAGGACGCGCGAGAACACGTTCATAAGCTTTCTGTCAAACTGATTGACACGTGGATATGGCAAATTAAAATGAGAGACCAAAAATGTCGTGCTCGCCATCATCCATATTGGGGAACTAAAAGGGGGGGGGCTAATCCCGCGCAGAATGTCTTGTATTTATGTGTAAGTGAATGAATGAATGAATGAATGAAACGGGCGGGAATAAACGAGTGAGATGAGTGACAAGCCGAACGGAAGAACAGAGGGCACAGAAACTAATAAGCCGTGCTCTCTTCGGAATGAGTAGAAGACGAAGAAGACGACGAAGAATAAGCGAAACAAAGAGACCAGATGTCTGAGAAAGGGGAGTATGGGGGGGGGGACCAACTAATTCTTCGAATGTACATATTCTTATTCTGAAGAGAAGAAGATGAAAAGACACATTATTTGGTCAGAATGCGATCGTTTTGCTCGTCGCAAAAATCGTCGCGGAATGCGTTTTATTCGATATTTGATGATGATAAACTGACAAAAAGTCAAGAGTTTTCAAAACATCTGGAGTTGCTTCAATTTGCACTTTTCCAAATGCCACAACCACGAGGGAATAGAATTGGAATTGTTGCAATACAAAAAAAACATTAGGAGCTAGAAGATAGTAGCGGGCAGGCGGAAGGTAAGCAAAAAACATTTTTCGGTAAATGAAAAAAAAAACGGAGGGTTGGGTTGCTTGGTGTGTCGTTGTTGAAACCTCTGCACTCATGAATTACGAACTGTGAATAACATACTGTGTTTTCAATCGACTTGCGAGATGAGAACGCGCGACTCCGCCCACTTATTTGTGCGCGACCACGCGAACTCGGGAAATTTTTGGCTAATAGCCATTGAAAACGGCTAATAGCCACCGATTCGGGGCGTGTGCCATATGTATTTGGCACACTCCCCATATTCGATGGCTATTAGCCGTTTCCGTCGGCTATCATTTTCAAAATTTTTCCATTTCAAATTTCGGTAATCTTGTGGCTGGAAAATGTCGCAAAAGCACTGAGTAAGCGCGAAGACTGTTTCCCCTAATTGTTGTATGTAAACATTTTATAGCTGCGTTTCCAACAGACGAATTTTTCATAGGCGATGGTATTACCCCATAATGGCTAATAGCCCTTTTCGGCGGCTAATAGCCATATTCGACGGCTAATAGCCATAATGGCTAATAGCCAAATTCGTCGGCTAGTTGCCATTATCGCCCGCTATTAGCCTTTTCGGCGGCCATTAGCCATTTTCAGTGGCTATTAGCCACCTAGACGCCGAATCTCGCCATAACGCGCCAAAAATTTCCTGAGAACACAGTGATATTTAAAGAGACGCAGACTGAACGGCACAAATAAGTGGGCGGAGTCTCGCGTCTTCATGTCGCAAGTCGATTGAAAACACAATAGCGTTATAACAAAAGGTTTCATGTAAAAACCAAAAACCAAAAACCAGAAAAATTCAACTTTGCGTGCGGTGGATGCATATAGTGCCCCTATTTGAGCCATATCGTGAATTTATGCCGATTAAACACTATTGTTTTTGTTTCAGTTTCACGTTCTGATGTCGCAACTCGATTGAAGCACAATATATGCATTATGGATTCGTGACGTAGCGAGACAGTGCTTGGCGCCGAATTTCATCTAAACACATTTTTGATCTACCGGTTGATATGCTTTAAATTTTCCATGGTTTTATTCTCGTTTTCACTCTTTTTTTTTGCGGTTAACGCTCAAACCTCCCCCCCCCCCCCCCTTGGTCACAAAACGAGAAGGGGGGGGGTCTCCCCCCTCGACTTTCTATGTCGTCCCTCGTCTCGCTATCTCTTTTTCCTTTCGACAGACAACATTCTTATTGATTTTTAATTTTCTCTATATTCTTTCCAACATATGTTGTTTCTTTATTCTTCAACAAAAAGAAATTGAACCTTTCCAGGCATGGAAGACGACGGGCTCGGCGAGTTCGACTTCTCCAGTCCACTCCAATTCGCGCTCTCCCGCCTCAATGGCACCGCTTATCACCCCACAGACGACGAAGTTTTGTCACAGATGATGTTAGACGTGGCAGAAGGGCGCGAACAAGAACAAGATCCATACTCAAACTTTCCAAAACCATCGTCCCTTTCAAGAATTGCTGAGGATGAGCAAGCAGTGATACCGCGCACGACGAATGAGATTATTGATGAGTTGGTGGAAAATTACGACAATTATCCCAAGTTGGTGCAAATTATGATGCAACGCGGGTTTTTGAAGAAGAAGCAAGAGTGTCGAAAGTGCGA
This sequence comes from Caenorhabditis japonica, assembly GCA_963572235.1. Taxonomy (NCBI): domain Eukaryota; kingdom Metazoa; phylum Nematoda; class Chromadorea; order Rhabditida; family Rhabditidae; genus Caenorhabditis; species Caenorhabditis japonica. Next base: position 13,770,494 of record OY754343.1, on the reverse strand, counting down.
TAGGATGATGCATTTGAGAAGGAGGAAAAATTCTTATGAGGTGAGCTTGGCTAAAAAAATTCGGTGGCAAAGTATTAGGGAATTTCCAATATCCTGAATAACACTAAAACTGGTGCATTTCGCGCTCTACAGTTGACGTAGCATATGTCCTGTTTAGAGTTCTGCGTATCTTCATTTTCGTTATTCCTCTTTTCTTCTAACCTTATAAATATGCAGTTTCCTTTTGCAATGTTTTAAAATATTGTCGGCCCGCCAAAACGGTCACACGCGAAAAAAAATACGTGAAATGAAATTATTTCGAGACCGAAATGAAAATCGCATAGCGTTGAGTTCAGCGGGGCGCGTTTGACCATTTTGGCGGGCCGACACAAAGCTCTGCAGACTCGCTCCAATCGAACAATGAATTTTGCATGAATTTGGAGTGAGATTCGGAGAAATCAGAGCGAAACATCGGCCACGCTCTCTCAATTTTCTGCACTCTCTCGTCGCCAACATGGCCGCGTCCTCCACTGTGCGAAGGGAGCGAGTTTGCAGCGCTCCGTACTGAGAATATTTAATCAGCGCATTTTTAGAGAAGTTTTGACGCGTATATGGCGGGCATTGGCAGCTATGTGGCTAATAGCCATGAAAAGCAGCTGAAAGTGATGGAAAAAAAGCTAATAGCCGCTGCATTTGGGTCTTCGCCAAATGAAAAATTACGAATAGCCATCGAACTTGGAACGCACGCCAAATTCATATAGGGCACGGCCTGATTCGATGGCTCTTATTGTGTTTTCAATCGACTTGCGACATGAGAACGCGAGACTCCGCCCACTTATTTGTGCGCGATCACGCGAACACAGTGATATTTGAAGAGACGCAGACATAATGGCACAAATAAGTGGGCGGAGTCTCGCGTCTTCATGTCGCAAGTCGATTGAAAACACAATAGCTAAAAATTTCCTGAGTACAGCGCTAGACCCTACGTAAAGGCAAACACGCCCTATCGAATTTCTCTGCGTCTCCACAGTGGCGTTCTGCCGAGTTTAGCTAACAACGTTCAAAGTGGAGACGCAGATAACCGAGAAATAGAGAAAATGGAAGAAAACTGTGTATCCGAAAATTCTAACTTGTACCACTTTCGATATTGTGTCCACGTGAAATCATTGCGGCCGTACTAGCTAAATTGATTTCACATGAAGACAATAGCCAAAGTGGTAAAATAAGCATTTTTAGACATCCACTTTTCTTCCATTTTCACCCTTTTATGCTTTTTTCGACGCAACATCATCAATACAGCGCGAATTGAATTCAACCAAACAACATCATTCACCGTAAACATTTACCTTTTCAGTGGCGCTGCAGAACCCGTGACAAACGAGGCGATTGCTCGTCGTGTTCCATCAAAAATGGTAGCTGGTTTGAGGCTACGAAACTGCCTTTAAAAACTATTCTGACCTTTTTGACAATGCATTGTAATAAGTAAGTGTTGGGGCCTCATACTATGTGGTCACGAGCAAAATTCAATTATGATGCTTCGATGTTCCGCAGGTCTCTATCGTAGATGCGCAATTTTGGAGTCACTCTGGTTTCAGCTCGTGCTTTTTGTGGCCTAAAAAGTGCAAACTTTCACGAGTACATTCGGAGCCAACGTGAATGAGTGTAACCATGCATTTGGTTCCTAATCCATTAAAAACTTTTAACAGGAAAGTGAGAAAACATTTAAATAAAAAACCCACAATTGCTAGTTAAAAATTGTTAAATTGATTACGGTCGCTCTCGTTTCAACTGTTTCCGATCGTGATGAATTTACTCGTGGAATCGCCTGTATTTTCTAGGCCACAGAAAGCAATATTATTACCCGCTAAACCTGACACTGTGAGTGTCCACAAAATCAAAGACGTATGAATTCAGAAACAAAAAAAAAACATCCGAAAAATTGATATTTTGATGCATACTGTATGCATGAAAGAAACATGTCGGCATTTATTCACGTCTCAAAACGTGTTTTGTTCTGTAAGTTGTCGGGCTTAAAAGCAAGGTGAAGTTCTTAATGTGATTTTTGAGTTTTAGAACCTTTAGTTAGCCAACCACCTTAACCGCCCGGCAAAAGACGACAAAACCCTTTGCCTCGAAAACTAGGTTCATGTATACGTAGGTACCGCAACATGTTTGAAAAACATGCGAATCCCGGAAAACTACTGATTTCATTGTATTCTACGTCTCAATATTAGTACATTCCCAAAATTTCTCCTCAAAATTCCCGCTAGTTCCCGAGTTTCAGCCGTTCAAAGTCGCGATTTTTTAGTACTGAATTTCTCTTGACTTTTTGAAAAAGGGCGGAGTCTGCAAGGTGCGGCGTGAAATTTAGCAACTGTCTGGCCCGCTTTTTCCTCGTTGCCCTCGACGGAGTATCATAATATTGATGGTGATTTCCGAGCAAATAATGTATTCTTTAATAAAAAAATTAGATAATTTTGAAAAAAAAGATTGTCGAGTGCTTAAATTAACAAAAATCACCATATTTATATTGAATTCCACGAGGAAACAAAGCAAAGAATGGAAAATTTTTGAAAACGGAATATTTACAAAAATTCTGAATCTTTTTTTTGAAATATCCCGAAATTCTGCGTAAAAATATCTATTTGCAAAAAAAAAGAAGCCCCATAACATCGAAAATTAAGCAAAAGACCAAAAGGAATTGAACCCTCAACAGCGAGCCCACCAGCACGCGCCTTGGACCACTACCACAGGTAAAACGGCATGGCTGAATGGTGGTTCACTGGTGCGCCGCTCGATGCTCGAGTGGCGGAACCACCAACGGTTGAATTTGCGGTTTTTCAATGGTCCACCTTTCGCGCATCAGCGGTTTTTCTATGCGCAAAGTGTCTTTTTTCGCTCATAAAACATATTGATTTTAAAAAGGGATCGGGCATTTTTATTAAATACAACTATTCAAAAAATGGAAAAAAATGCACATTAATTATTCGTCGTCCGCCTTTTGTCATTGGTGGCTTTCCATAGACGAACAATTTTGGATTTGAAAATCCGATTTCGAAACATTCCGTTCCTGAAAATAAATAAACTTTGTATCGAATAGGAATTTACAGAAAATAGGTTTTTGTAGAAATAGTGGACCTATTCTTATTTTGTGTTCAATCGAGAGGCTACATTAAAACATTAACGCCCGTTCAATTTTTTGCATGTGTCTATTTAAAAAGCAGGCGGGTTTTTGTGCAACTCTATTGAACACACAATAGTCGAAGATCTTACCAGCGCGATCCCGAATAGCGCCAAACAACTCCAATAGAAAATAACACGAAGAACACCAAGAAACTCCAGTATTCTGTGTAGAATGGAAATATCATGGTATCGAGTCCAGCCATCATAAGAGCAATGTAGTTGACAACCAGAACGGAGACTTCTGGCTGATCAGCAACCCATCCACATCCGATATGAGCAATAATGTTGAGAACTTCTATCAACGTGACGATTATTGAATTTTCTGCACCAGTACGGCCAGCGATCTGAACATATATTTTTTTAACATCGTGAAGTGAATATGAATATGGTGCTCAGCGTCCAATTTCAGGATAAAAGTAAACAATTTTTGTGTTTCCAAACGAGCGGCATCATGAAAACATGAGTCCGCAAACACCATTCTGTCTGTGTCTCTTAAAACATAGCGTAATTGCACGGCCCTCGGACGTTTCGAAACGAAAACTTTTCAAAACTTTTAAGTTTCGAAACGTCCCAGAGCCGATTGCGCGGTCGCACGCAAATAAGTTGGCGGGGTTTCCCTTTTTAATGATGCGACTCATTAAAAAAATCACGGTTCTGGGTCGTTTCGAAACTTTAGTGCATTTTTAACGTTAAGTTTTTCAGTAAATTTTGAAAAAATCGTCGAATTTACTGGTAAAGGTACGACAACTATTTAATCCTTGTCCAAATTTTGTCAATACTGCGAACACGGCGACGAAAAATTGCATTAAAGTTTCGAAACTTTCCAGTTTCGAAATGACAGAAAACAAATGTGTTTTTTCTTTGAAAATATCCAAAATCAAACCTCTTCCAAATAGTTTCCAACAACAATGAACGGCTCGTAGAAGCAGCAAACAGTCAGAGTTCCGGACGGCGATCCGAGGAGCCGAGAAGACTCTTGAAAGACTATCCGATATCTCTTTAAGACATGATGAATGGTTCCGTCGTCGGCAACAGTGAGATTTTTGAGAAGCTCAGCGGCTTCCTCACGGTTCACTGTAAAATAAAAATTTTTTCATAGCTCACTTGATTCAGTACGGTTTCTAGCCGCGGTAATATTTGAACAAAGTTCAAGTATTCATAGGTACAGTTTGGTTTTAACTGATGATGCAAATATATTAATTTTTTAATTTTATAGTGAAGGTAAACAAGTTTTTCACGTACTTCAATATACAAATAAATATATACAAATAGAAAAAGATGTAAAAAAAACCATAGTAAACTTCACGAGAAAAACAAATTAAAATTACATAGGATCAAGCGCATGCGCTGAGGCCATATTGCGCGATCGATTATTCGCCCACCGGTGGTGCATCGTTCAGAAATTAGCGGACACTCACGCATTGTTGTTGCGGCTCCTCCACCAAGCAGGCACCATTCGCGCATTACCGCCTGTTGGGCCACCATTCAATCACTTCTCATCCATGCCGGTTTACCTGTGACACCAAACGGGACAAATTTAGCTCAGACCTAACGGCTCATATGAATTTGCCGTGTTCGACGCACGTTTATGATGACAAATTGTTTGGCGGGCTCTGAAAATCGCCTTAGAATCAATTTAAGAATGAAAATAAAAAAAATGCGCGCAGTCATTTTTTTAAATTGTATGTCGATTTCGATAGAGAATTTTATGCTTATTTCGATGACATATTCAGACCCCGCGTGTTCGACCGGCATGTACCCGAAAACTCTGAAAAACCTGCTTTTCGAAAAAACCACTTCACTTTGGGAAGGTATAAAGTGCTTCATTTTTGTCGGAGAGCTCTAAAAATTTTTTTGTGGGAACTAGAAGAGTTTATGAAAATAACCAAAAAATAAAAAATTGGGGTCATCGCTGAAAATTTTCTGTGATTTTTTGTTGAAGTTTAGCGAGGTATAACAAAAATGCGCGCAGTTGAAATTAAATTCTGTTTAAAAATTTGAATTCTCCGTCTTAAAAACTATAATAATCAATTATAAGGTGTAGCGTGTTCGACCTACTTTACCCCCAACGAGGCGGTTTTTTGGTGACCATTTCATTTTTCTGTAATTTTCAGCTAAAACTAGGCATTTTCAGAAAATTCTGATGTCACCAGTCGATTCCTCGGGGTCGATTACATAAAGTTCAATTGTAACATAAGTAGATTTCTAGATAGTATCCGGGCAGTGATAGCTCAAACTCCAAAAACCGAAACCCAAGAGAAAAAATGAAAGGCCCCGCCCCCCTCTCGTTGCGGTGCCTATGTATACGACTTTTGGTGTTACATTCTTGCGGGCAATGTGTGCTCCCGGGAAACACAATCCCGGGAAATGGTAGGATTCCCGGGAAATTCCCGGGAAAAAATTCCTATTGCTACTTGTAGGAGGACTCATGCGTCCACTCCCGGGAATTCCCGGGAATTCCCGGGATTGCTTTTGAAATCCCGGGAATTTTATAGTATTTCCCGGGAGTGGGTTCGGGACTCCCGGGAATTTTTCGGGAATTCCCGGGAGTGGGTTCGGGACTCCCGGGAATTTTTCGGTAATTCCCGGGAGTCATTTTCGGGACTCCCGGGAATTTCCCGGGAGTGTTTCCCGGGAGTGAGTCGCGCAGAGTCTTAGGAGATTCCCGGGAATTTTCCCGGGATTCCCGGGAATTCGTAAATGAATTTTTTCATTAAAAATAAAGAGTTTCTGTTTTTGAAATCTAGTTTTTGTTGGTTTAATTGATACAAATAGTGTGGATAAAAGAGTAGACTGTTTGTCTGTTTCCGGATTTCTCATCAATAGGGAATAGTGTGGATTTTCGAAGCAGTTTCGATAAATTCTTACTATTAGATAAATTTTTCGATAACATTATCGAGGAATTATCGAAAAAAATTTCGATGATATAAGAAGAACATTTGAGATGTCGGCTATAGAAATGTTCCTCATGACTTGACAGCTACCTGGCAGCTATTTGGCTGCTATTTGGCGGCTGTTTGGCTGCTATTTGGCAGTTGTTTGGCTGCTATTTGGCTGCTGTTCGGATGCTATTTGGCAGCTAATTGGCGGCTATTTGGCTGCTGTTTGGATGCTTATTGGCTGCTAATTGGCGGCTATTCGGCTGCTGTCTGGCAGCTATTCAGCGGCTTTTTAGCAGCAATCTGGCAGCTATTTGGCGGCAATCTGGCAGCTATTTGGAGGCTATCTGGCGGCTATCTGGTGGCTATATGGAGGCTATTCGGCACTAGATGAACCGGAATAGAACTGTCCGGAATAGAACTGCCCGAAATAGAACTGTGCGGAATAGAACTGTGCGGAATAAAACTGCCCGAAATAGAACTGTGCGGAATAGAACTGTCCGGAATAGAACTGACCGAAATAGAACTGTGCGGAATAGAACTGGCCGAAATAGAACTGTGCGGAATAGAACTGTGCGGAATAGAACTGTCCGGAATAGAACTGACCGAAATAGAACTGTGCGGAATAGAACTGTGCGGAATAGAACTGTGCGGAATAGAACTGTCCGGAATAGAACTGTCCGGAATAGAACTGACCGAAATAGAACTGTGCGGAATAGAACTGTCCGGAATAGAACTGTCCGGAATAGAACTGCCCTTAGCAAAATAAAGCATTCCATTTTCGATAATTGTCGATAATTATCGATAATGTCAAAAATTATCGAGGAATTCATCGAAACTATTTTCGATAATTTTCGATATTTTATTATCGAAAAATTTGACGAATTGGTCGATTATCGAAAAACAGTTTTCGACAATCCACACTATAGTTAGGGACTGCAACAAGTTATCCAAAACTCAAAATTTTCGAAAACTTGTTGCTGGAATGTGTTTCTTGGCTCAATATGAGTACGCTGCCAAATTTGTTTCAAAAAATGTTCGGTATTTCTCGAGTTATACCATCCAAAAGTATCTCAGTTTCCTCCCAAGATTTGCATGAGGCGGGCCGTCGAGACGCGAGAAAAGAGACGCCGACGCAACGAGAGTGAGCGAGAGACAACACAAAATGGAGAGAGGCGAGGGAGACTATATCCTCCACCGCGGCTTGCGAGATCAGCATTTTTAACAGAAAACGGTATTTTTCGCACAGAAATCGGCACGAAAAAAAAAGCGGAAACTAGCCACAATATTAATTTTTACATGGTTTTGTAGCAAATTTTACGCTGAATCTGTATATGGAAAATTAGCCGCGTGCTCCATATTTGCGACCTTCAAATCCTCAAAAAACTAAAGTTTTGGGCGAACATGCTTCATTCAAATGTACATAAAATTGCTCAAACTGAGTCAAGTGCTCTAAATTTTTGTATTTGAGCTTTAAGAGGGTTTATCTTTGTATTGCACAAATATAAAACTAGGGTCATCGCTGAAATTTTTCTAGAATTTTTCCTTGAAGTTTGACAGGCTTAAAAAAAATCGGAAACTAGCAGGACAGAAACTGATTTCAGAAATAAATTCCCCACATCTTAAACTATCGGTATACTCAAAATTAGCCGCGTGCCCCCGTAAAATTGACCACACTGGTCAAAAAAGCGAGCTCCATTTTTGTTGTCTCCTTTTTCTGAGAAAACTATGCATTTTCATGTAAACTTTTTTCTTATCGCGAACCTTCTTTATACCGAATATTTTGTAAAGAGTAATTACTAGATATTTCAAAATAACCAATATTTACCAATCTAATAATACTTTAATGCTCAAAAAATGAAAAAAAAAATGTGAAAAATACAAATTCGCATTGTTTTCTGAATAAAAATTTGATTTTTTTTTTATTTTTCTACTGTTTCCGAAAATTTCCCGGGAGTTCCCGGGAGTCCCGGGATTTCCCGGGAATTCCCGGGAATCCCGGGACTCCCGGGAATTCCCGGGAATTTTGAAATACTACTGCCGGGAGTCCCGGGATTCCCGGGAATCCGAAAATACTACTCCCGGGATTCCCGGGAATTCCCGGGAATTTGAAGCGACTACTACCAATAATTCCCGGCAATCCCGGGAGTGGCGGTCGGGATTTATTTTCCGGGACTACCCGGTAACTAGTACCGGGAGTCCCGGGATTTCCCGGGAATGAAAAATAAACCACTTAAAGGGTAGGATCCTAGGAATTCCCGGGAAGACTATATTTTCCAAAATTCCCGGGAATCTTCATTTTTTGGTCCCGGGAGCACACATTGCTTGCGGGCTACTAATGCTATGGGCTCCGCCCACTAGAAATCTTTGCAAGTCGTTTATTTCACCCCAATAACTCTAAAAAATTGACAACTTTTTGCGAATCACCGTATTCACTCTAATTGCCCGACATACCCTTTTATTGTTAATTTTTCATCTCAACTGCCGGGTAATAACGATAAACTCAATTTATGTATATTTCAGTTGTTCCTCCAATTACATAGGCAACAGCTTGAAACTCTCCACCCACACCATTAGTGAACTTCGCAAAGTCACCTACGATCTCTCCGATCGAATATCAGCTAAATATAGTATGATTGGCGGCTATCAAAAAGAAGTTTTCCTGGAAATCATTGTAATCGCTTCGCAGAAATTCACCGGATTCACTGGATACTCCCCAGAGTTTACAATATTGGCTGGCCAGGAATTCGACTCGAAACTGTGCTTTGCCAAAGTTTTACCAGATCAAAATCTTGCAACGATTGAGGAGTTCAAGAGACAGAACATTTCCGTGGGGTCCTTGGTTACTCAAGTGGTGACTGTAGACGATCAGGCACTGGGTTTTGCAAGGTTATAAATAAGAAATTAATGAAGATTTTAAGAAAATAACAATTTCAGTCAAAATCCCAAATATCTGGACGAGTCCACCCTTCCACACAGCACAATGTTTTTCGCAAGTTTAAGGACCTCTCTACCAGAATATGTGACAGTTTCTGCTAAAGTTCTGCAAATGTATCTAAACGATCAAGTTGTTCGGAGAGTAGAAGATTCAAGGATGATGGAAAAATGTGTAGAAGAGTTGAAAAGTTATTTGCAAAATTGAACTTGTATTATCTACAAACATATCAATAAAAATAAATTACAAAATTTCAAAACTACTATAAATTTGTATATTTACTGCATATTCTAGAAAAGTTGACATACTGCAAGGAGTACAAGCAGAGGGAAGATACTGTAGCGATCTACGACGACGTTAGTAGTAGAAGTGATAGGTGTTGATGTAACAGACGATGGAGTAGTGGAGGAAGAATTATTGGCGTTCAAATCGGTATAGCACCACTGAAAGCACAAGTACACATTTATTTAATACAGTTTTCAAAATCACCTGTTCTATCGGTTGATCCGGCTGCAAATCGCTGGACCATTGTCTGAGCACATCTAAATCACAAAAATCGCTATCCTGTGGACAACCCTGAATTCCTTGGGTCACTGGCTGGAAGCCTGCTCCATCCTTCTCGTGGTAAAGCATTTTAAAGTACGGTTTGTCGTTATCAGCTCGATCCACATAGAGTTCCACGAATACGGCTGCCGAATAGAGTGGATATCCTCCAGCTGGTTTGACAGCATACTTTTCTATGAGAAGGGCCGAGAAAAAGGCGTAAATTGTGGTGTCGTGCTGAAGAAAAAAGATTGTCAATAAGGTGATTGATTAAAAAATAAGTTATTTGAAAACTGTGGGGCGGGGGTTTATTATTTTAGTATTACTGTAAATGAAGGGTTTTTTCCTGTACGGACTACTCCTTTTAAACTCACAGCAGAGTAAATGTAGTTCTTCAAGTTGTTAATCCAGGTGCAATTGGCGGTGGTCTTGTTAGCGCAGTCAAGTTTAATATTCATGTGCATCACCATATCGTTCAGCATTGATCCTCCTCGGAGTTTACGAGTCAAAAGTCCAACATCATGGTTGTTCACAATGTTTTTAGATGCTGGAAATGTTTTCCATTAAAATTGATTTTCTTTTCCACTTTATTGTTGTTGTGTTCATGAGAAAAATTTAGTTACGACGCCCCGACGTTCCGCAGGTCTCAGAAAGATGATAAACACCGTGCAGTTTTTAGCTGCGAGACCTTCGGGGCATCGTAACATAATTTCGTTCGTGAACACATATTTAATAGTGAAGTTTTCTTGAAACCGACTATGTGTTTGTGGAATCGATATGGTGAACAGTAATCTAGTTTTCACCCAATTTCCTGGAAAACCAGTAAAACAACGCGAAACTTTTGACATCATAACACTGTTGGAAACACAACGAAACGCAACTCGACACAACTCACTATTCGATTGATCCAATTCAATTTATTTCACTACTCCAAAAGTGCGAATCTGCTTTTATAAATATCTTTATTACCGTAAAACCTGTAATTGAAGTACACCTGTATTAGAAGTACACCTCTAATAGAAGTACACCCCCAAGAGGCTTTTGAAAAATAGAAGTACACCCTCTAATTGAAGTACACCCTCTAATAGAGGTACATCAACGAGTGAATTATTTTGAAAAACAATTTTATTCCATTTTTGAAGCCTTTTTTTCCGTTTTTCATTGGTTTATAGAATTTTTGTATTAAAAATCATTTGAATGCCCGCTACACAAGTGTCCAAACACGTTCATGGAGGAACACACTTGCAACATTTTAATCGACGAGCGCAAATTTCAAATTTTCAAGACCCTGACAAAACCGGGGAACAGACCCCTCAGCGCAATGGAAATGGCGTCTCCCAGAGGATGGTCCAAGACTTTCTGCAGATGGTCTATCGACCAAAACATCGTTTTAGAGTAGCTGACAGACGATTATTAAGCTGATCTCAATAGTTAGAAACTGTTTAAAAAAAAGACAGAATTGGGAAATTTTGAAAACTGACCGAATTGGGATTTTGAGCACCACCTCGCGAGAATATGGTCTGGTAAAAATGCCGTTAGCTGAGGGTGTTGACAGGGGAAAAATTACCAAAACATGAAACAATTTGCATGCCTGCGGCGCAGTTTTTCTAGAATAGTACAAGTCTGGCTGCATCAAAAGCTACTTTTGATTTTTTTTTCATTTTAAAAATTGTTGTATTCTTTATTTGGAATATAACTTTTTCATGCAATTTCCGCGTGTGCCCTGTGGCGCAGGCGGTTAAATGCTTGCCCACTAAGGGACAGACGCGAGTTCGAGTTTTTGTGTTGGTCTCTGGTGCTCAGTTTGCTACTGTCATGCAGTTTGGAAACAGACACACCAAGAAACTCAGTTACAGACCCAAACGGAATTTTATATACATATAAGGATGATAATCCTTTCAATAAAAAAGAACGACTCTCGGACGTTTCGAAAGTAGACGTTTAGAAAGTGTGACGTTTCGAAAGTGCGACGTTTCGAAGGTTCTTCTGGATTTTGTCGTTGCGGTGTTCGAGGAATTTTCCTTAAAAAGGTTTTTTAAATGATTGTGTGTAACACCGCGTCGACAAAATCCAGAAAAACCTTCGAAAAGTCCACCTTCGAAACGTCCGGGAGCCAAAAAAACCCGTGCCGCACGTTTGCAATGGGCGGCGCTTCTTCCTCGGTTTTTGAAATGTTTTTTTCCGGTTTTGTCTTCCTCGGGTTTGTCTCCCCCGGTTTTGTCTAGGCCTCGAATCGTCTTTCTTTTTTGTTATTTTTCTTCTGACGGCTTTTGAAAAATAGAAGTACACCCTCTAATTGAAGTACACCTGTAATAGAAGTACACCCATTTAGGGGGTTTGAAAAATAGAAGTACATGTACTTCAATTACAGGTTTTACGGTATATATTTTTTTTCAATCGACTTGCGACATGAGAACACGTGACTCCGCCCACTTTTTTTCGTGCGACCACGCAAACACAGTTCGATTCGAAGAGAAGCAGAGAAAAAATTTATTTTTATCTCTCGTTCTCATGCTGCAACTCGATTGAAAACACAATATATTACGATATTCAACATGTCCGTCTGTTTGCTTTGAAAGGTCAGGTTCAAGTTTAATCGGTTTTCACGCTTTACTATTTTTTTTTCTGTCGCCGATAGGCGCCAGCTCACGCTTGTTTCTTACTATTGAAAATTCCATTCTCGAACAACTGTACTCTATCATTGATTGCATCTGCCAGATTGTACAATTCATCAGAGAACCAATAGTTGTTTTTTCTCAAAGTTTCGTTGTAGTAGATTTGCTGCAATAAAATGGTTTTCTTCCCAACTCTTTTTTTTTTGCCTTCACGGGGTGCTAGCGCTCCATTGAACTGTGCTAATTACATTTTTCGGATTTAATCCCCCAGCCTTTAGGGCTTTGGAGCTCAGGCAACAAGCGTTTGAAAAAAAAATGCAGTCGCCAGCACCCCTTTGCCTTTTCACCTCAATAAAAAGGGCATTGGTGACAATCCACAGGTTATCAATGTCGATGGTTTCTCCACAAAATGTGGTCAAATTTGCGAGCAATGTCGAAACCTAAAATATGTACATTGATAATTTTGAAGAGGAATAGTGCGACGTGACGTACTTGCTCAGAGTTCACAAAGTTTTTGACCTCGTCCGATGTTTTCGCAAGATTCCAAACTTGCTCTCTTAGCGGGCAATCTGCTTCCACGTTTCCAATCTGCAATTTTTAAAGTTCTTCGTTTTCAAATTGTTCTCTAGACACTTTCTTCTTTTGCCTCCCATTGAATGATAATCCTCTTATTTCGACCCTATTCACATCATTTTTAGAAACGTTGTATAGTAATTGAAGTGCCACTTTAAGAGGATTACGGTAGTTTCTTCACTTACATGGTCAGTATTATCAGCTACAGTATGAACAGCGATGGGGACGAACCCTGTTGGCCATCCAGGATAGTCCGGATAGTCAACGTTTTTAATTGAATTCTTCGATTGACTATATTGGCCGAGCAAGTTTGATTGGGCTGAGATGATTGTTCGGTTCACGTCGGTGGATCGGACGTAGATCTGGAAAGAAATTGTGTTATGTTGCTGGTATAATGCTCATGATTAACATGTATTGACTTGCCTTCTTTGAGTCGTACCGGTCAGGAAAAAATTTATAATCGTCCACATACTTTTTGTGAATCAAACCTCCGAGCTTGAAGTGCTGGAGCATTCCTTCCTTAAAAATAACCGATTGTGATTTGTTGTGTAGCACGATAAACATATGTACTTACATTCTTTTGAATCATATTGAACACTGAACTCTGATATTTTTTGTTTTTCTTCGGAGTTTAGTAATTAATTAAGCGTATTTACTCTATATCATGTCGTTCTGATTCCCGGTAATTAAGAGATCTTCCTTCTTTATGGGACTTATTTCAAATTGCCTAATCTTTCAACCAATAGGTAAAAACCGAACTAAACCGTGTTACGCATGGATCATCAAGCGTTTTAAGTGCTCAGATGCTCATTTGTAGACTTTTCGCACGTTTAAAAATAACACCCGTTTTCCAATATTTAATTCCTAAGGTATGCCCACTAGCATCTGGGGTGTTCAGGACTACGCTTTTGAGAATTTTTTTTGAAAACGAATTTTCTCTCTCTTCCCTGCGTCTCCATTTTTGTATGCGTTTTGCGAAACTTTGCAGAACACCACCGTGGAGACGCAGAGAATACAATTGAGCGCGTTAGCCTTTACGTAGGATCTAGAACGCTTCCACAAATTCTTAAATCTTACTTACCGGACTCAATTGGCCCCATCCACCACCTCCAAACTGCCAAGAACTCTCCTGGAATGGATCCGATTTGAACGTCCGAGTAGGCGATCGATCTCCATGTCTCCACAGCTGAAGTCGTATTTTCTACATATTTTTAGAGTCTTACAATTAACGACTTACCGTTTGCACGAAAATCAACTCTTTAGTGCCGTTAAAATAGGCATTGGCCAATCCAGCCAAGCCAAAAAGTGAGATCAGAGATAAAGTGTTTACCATATTCGGACAAAGTTACCCTAGAATAAAGTTTGGATTGAAAAAAAGAAGAACAAAAAAGAAGAAGAAAAACCGAAAGCACACTTTTTATCAAAAAGCTAGTAAGAGACTACTCTTCGGTTTTAGTGATAATGATCACTGCTTTTAACAGCTACTTACCACCTTATCAGGCGATTGATGGAGGGAAAATGAATAGAGTGACAGAGAATACATTTAGCAAATACCAGAATATACAGAAATTTCAGCGTAAAGTATGCAATAAAAGATGGTGTTTGAGTTTATTAATATTTTAGAAGAACACTTCAAGTTATTCCTGTATTAAGCCGACATGTCGTTCTATTTTTTATTTTTTTATTCAAATTCCGGATAATTTAAGACTGGTGTGCGGCACCCCACACTTTGAAAACTTTTGAATTTTTTCCTTTTTATCTCATTTTCCTGGATTTCGCAAAGTTTTCAGGCATAAAAATTCTGTAAACAAACAAAAATCAATAAAGATTTTGAAATAATTGTTTCTATTGTGAAAACAAAAAAGTTGCAACGCGGTGTTTGTTCCCATTTTCGTTTGAATTTTAAAAGTACGCAAACACCGGGTTGCAACTTTTTTGTTTTCACAATATTTCCTCCGAATCACATCTTTCTCATTTTTCAGTGCTATTTTTTCAAAACCACATGGCTCGGCCATTTTCAGTCGAAAACTTTTTGTTTTGTGATTGAAATGAAGTTTTCAACGTGAATAAACTGAAAATGAAGCTAAAAAAAATTGAGTGCAATATTGTAAAATCCTCGTTAAGCTCCGGCGAATAATGCAAATGCGCTCCACTGCGATTTTGCTGGCGCATTGGACGACAGGGGAGGCGTGTGACGCACCAACTTTTTGTCAGAATGATATTCTCGCTAATCTAGAACATACTGAAAACCAAAAAAAAACTTTAAGCAAAAATCGACCATTTTTAATTTGGCAAATGGACGATATTATAAAAATCTACGTATTTATATCTTTTTTATATATATTACGCTATTCAAGTATGTCCGTCTGTTCGCTTGGAAGATAGCCAGCCCGTATTCCTCAAAGAGAGAGAGCATTAGGATTGAGGGATCGTGGTTGATGGGAACTATTTTTAACCACGCCTTTGGATCAACAAAACTCAACAGACCTCAGGAAGAATTGAACCAGGGAGTGCAGATTGCAGTTTGCAACTCACTAGCCACTACACCAAGTGATACCGATTGCAAACGATTTGAACTGATAATTAAATGTTCGCGTCAAGCGGGAGTTCAATTGGTTTTCACGTTTAACTATTTTTGTTTTGTTACTGCTACGACGAAAGTCGTATAAATATTTATTGTCGGCCCGCCAAAATGATCAAACGCGATCTGCTGAAGAGTTTATGAGACGGAAGCGACAAAGCGAGACTCCAGAAGAAAGTGCGATCCGGAAAAAGAAAGATCGAGAGTCCAGACGTCTTCGGAGAGCAGATTCTACCGAGAAGGAGAAAATGATGGAAAGGATCAGCAACTCGCAATCAAAATTGGAGACAAGACTGTCTGAAACGCAGGAAAGGGCCGACGAAAGAAGAGCAAGTCTTCAAAGCAATGCCAAGGCTAAAAGAGCATCTGAAACCAAGGAGCAACGCACTGAGAGATTCACATACCATTCAACCAGATATCGGAATAAAAAGGATGAGAAGAATGCAACAACGGCCAAAGACGCATTTGGAGGTGGGAGATAGCTCGGATGCTGACAACTTCCAGAGCAACATCCGACAGTTCAATTCGGCATAAGCTCTCGCATCAATGGGTGCACAGGTGGAAGAGTTCCGAGACTACGGACTTTACTCTTACAAGATCCATGAACAGATCTACCTTGCAGCTGGACCTCTCCATCTATCGACTGAAAAGGCCCTTTCCTATGGACAATTATACACCATGGACACGAAGCAGGCGGCTGAAGAGAGGCGGAGAGAACTTAGCTGATCAGGAACGAGCTGGAAAGGACCTCGAAGGGATCAAGGACTTCAGAAAACACACCTACATCGAAATGCCAGAGTGTTTCACCTTCGACAAGACAAGAGGAGAGTGGAAAACTAGAAAAAGAGGCGGAGAATGGACCATCCGAAGGATCTATATAGTCTCTCCATAAGATCCTGAAAGATACTCTCTACGTCTTCTCCTTCTGTACATCTTCTCGGATCTGAAGACGACTAAAGTCGACAATGGTACATGTCAGAGGATTTTCTGAATCGGGGACACGATCAGGAGGAATCAGAAGCACGAGAGACTACGACATTGATGAAAGATTGGTCCGATTAGGAAAATCAATAGACACGTTCACCACTGCACCTACTATTGTCATCGCCAACTCTACTGACGATTTCGTTGATTTGGACTTCCACCGAACAAAAGGAGATCAACTCTACGCCACTTTGAATCCCCGCCAGAAGGAATTTTGTGATGCTGTCATTGCCGCTGCAACTGACTTCACTCTTCCTCAGATCTTTGTTCTCGATGGTCCGGGGGAGCTGGGAAGACGTACACATACAACGTGATCTTTCACATGCTATCATCAATGAATCATCAATGAACAAGAACGTACAGTGCACCGCCTGGACAGGAATTGCCAGCACATTGCTCTCAAATGGCCGGACTTCTGCGTCACTGTTCAAACTGAAAATCGGAAACGATTCCAAGACGAGCAACCACAGCAAAGGAAGTAACGAGACAAAGAAGCTGAAAGAAGTGGATGTGATCATCTGGGACGAGTGCTCCATGATCTCCAAAACTGCATTGGAGACTGCTGATTTCGTGCTTCGAGACTTGCCCGACTCTCCCTTCTCTTTCGGAGGAAAACGTATTGTTCTGGCCGGAGATTTCCGTCAGATCCTTCCTGTTATCCGACGCGGAACCAAGACTGATCTCATCAACAACTGTATCAAGCACAGTTACCTCTGGAATCAATTCCAGAAGTTCTTGCTTCTAGACAACATGCGGATTGGAGATGCCAATTGGATCAAGTTTCTACTAGATGTTGGTGATGGGGTAGCAAACGACTACGAAGATCGAGTCACTCTTCTAGAAAGTCTCACAGTTTTGGAAGATCTCGTGGATGATGTGTTTGGCGGTTTGAGAGGAGACATTTCGGACGCCGGGACAAAGTTGAAGACGAGTCTACAAACAAACACATGACTACAGAATTCCTTAACTCTGTTCGGACATCTTCGCTTCCTCTTCACCGTCTTCGTCTGAATGTTGGCTCAGTCGTCATGATTGGAAAAATTTGGACGTGAGCAGTGGAATGTGCAACGGCCCTTCGTCGAGAGTTTCAAGCGAAAGTGCATCCTCTATTCATTCGCCATAGGATCCAACAAAGGAAAGGACACCTCCGTGCCGAGGATCACCTGCTACGAGGACAAAAACCTTCCATTCCACCTCAAGAGAACACAGTTCCCGGTCAAGTTGGCATTTGCCATCAGCATCAACAAAGCACAGGGACGATCGTTTGGAAGAGTTGGACTTTACCTCCCGGAAGACGTCTTTGCTCACGGACAGACATACGTTGCTCTTTCCCGCGCCAGATCAAAGAATGAGCTTTTCATCAAATCTACTTCTGAGCGACTATTCAACGTCGTGTACAGAGAAATTCTTTGATCTCATTATTTTTTTATCGGTTTTTTTAAAGATAGTTCTGTTGTTCAAATAGTTTTTAGTGAATAAATTGTTGTTTTGAAACTAAAAAGGGTATTTTGAACTAGATCAAGCTTAATCATACGCCCAACCGAACAGCCGCCGCAGGCGGCTACTCAAGACTGATCGGCGCCGATAGGCGTCAGATCAGGCTTGTATTTAACAAGCTAAATAGCTATTTATCTAATAAAGACAAACGAAAATAAGAAAACTAGAATGGATGCAAAGATGGATGACGTGGAGGAGGAGCCCTTCAGTATATCAAAGTTGCACCACTGAAAAATAAATTATTTTTCCTAAATTCTCAAATCCATCAGTTTTTTCACCTGATTCATTTCCATATCCGGCTTGAAATTTTCCGAATAATCTTTTAGTACTGTTATGTCACAATAGTCACCGGAACACCCTTTGATGTCTGAGAAAAATTTTAGAATTCTCTATTTTTTTTGGTTTTGGAATTTTTCGAAAGTTCATTGCATTTTAGCATCGCGGTGTTCGCATTTTTGGGTTCAAACTTCCATAAAGGTAAACAAAAGTTTAAAAATAAAATCGAATGCGCGTGTTTTTTGGTGTCACTAGGGGAACACCGCGACGCAAAAATGCACTAAAGTTTCGTAACCTTCCATAGCCATTTCTGGTATTTTTACCCACGTGAAGTGATGACATTTTCCAGAGTATCGTTTTCGTCTTTGTGGTAGAGCATCTGAATTCACATTTTTTTTTCTGTATATTATATACTGTCACGCGCAAGGTCTGCAGACACCCCGCCCACTAGTTGCCCCGGGCAGATCTGCCGAATCCCGTGGCATTTACTGGTCTCGTTGCAAATTAGCTGCCCGAAATTCCATCTTCAACAAAAACCAACCTTGAAATATGTCTTGTTGGTATTCAAATCTTGCCATTGCTCAATGAGCACACAGGCAGAATAAAGAGGGTAGCCACGTGGCTGGACAGCGAAGTGAGCCACGTCCAAAAGGGAAAACAACGCGTAGAGGGTGGTGTCGTGCTGCAAAGAAAGAATAAAACATTCGCTCTAGATTTTGAGACTTTAAACATTAAAAATATTACCGCCGAGTAAGCAAAGAATTTGAGATTATTGGTGTAGGCGCACTCTTGGCTCGTGTTGATCAGACACTCGGCTTTCCGATTCATCCTATTATAAATGTCATTTACAAGAGTCCCGCCACGAATTTTGCGCAAGGTACGTCCGATGTCAATGCCTTTTACAACAACTCCTAAACGTTATTCAGTTTATACGTTTCTGTTATTCTCAGTACGGCGACCACGTTGTGCGACGAGAGAGTGCAGAAACGTGAGAGAGCGTGGGCGATGTTTCGCTGTTACGCACGCTTTTTTCTCTGAATCTCCCTCCAAATGCATGCGTAGTTCACTGTGCGATTGGAGCGAATTTGCGGGGGTACAACAGAATAGAAATAGGCGAAATAGAAATGCTACAAAATAGAAATGCTACAAAAAAGAACTGGAAAAAATAGAACTGAGCGAAATAGAAATGCTACAAAATAGAACAAATTTTGGCGATGGAGCGCGTTTGCATTATTTTTTCAATTGCTCAGTTTTTCGCCGATTTTCCATTTTTTTTTTCTGAAACTGCATTGATTTTATACATTTCTTCATTTTCAATGTTGTCAAGTGCGTAAAATATCTGAAAATTACTGAAAAATCCTATAATAATCGGAAAATTCGAAGAATAATGCAAACGCGCTCCATCGCACCGATTTCTATTTCGCCCATTTCTATTTTGTCACATTTCTATTTCGCGCTGTTCTATTCCGCTCATTTCTATTTTGTGGGGGTACGACAGAATAGAAATAGGCGAAATAGAAATGCTACAAAATAGAAATGCTACAAAAAAGAACTGGAAAAAATAGAACGGCTACAAAATAGAAATGAGCGGAATAGAACAGCGCGAAATAGAAATGTGACAAAATAGAAATGGGCGAAATAGAAATCGGTGCGATGGAGCGCGTTTGCATTATTCTTCGAATTTTCCGATTATTATAGGATTTTTCAGTAATTTTCAGATATTTTACGCACTTAACAACATCGAAAATGAAAAAAGGTATAAAATCAATGCAGTTTCAGAAAAAAAAAATGGAAAATCGGCGAAAAACTGAGCAATTGAAAAAATAATGCAAACGCGCTCCATCGCCAAAATTTTTTCTATTTTGTAGCATTTCTATTTCGCTCATTTCTATTTTGTAGCCGTTCTATTTCGTAGCATTTCTATTTCGCTCAGTTCTATTTTTTCCAGTTCTTTTTTGTAGCATTTCTATTTTGTAGCATTTCTATTTCGCCTATTTCTATTCTGTCGTACCCCCCTATTTTGTAGCCGTTCTATTTTTTCCAGTTCTTTTTTGTAGCAATTCTATTTTGTAGCATTTCTATTTCGCCTATTTCTATTCTGTCGTACCCCCGAATTTGCAGCGCTTTATACAGATAATAGTTTTAAGTATTGTTTAGTTTACATACCTTCCAATCCGAGCCCATTTTGAAAATCTTGAACTTGAGAATTCACAATGTCGATTTGCTCCCACAATGCATCTGTGTACCAGGGTGTGAAATTTTGAAACACTTCTGGGAAATATTGCTTCTGGAATTAAAAAAAATACGATATTTCTGTTAGTTCGATATGCCGCATAGTTTTCACTAATTTCGTTAATTGAGAAATTATCCGATTTTATCAATTGTTCTTGAAAAGCTGTCAGGTGGCCATGCGGTATTCCTCGGTTGCTGCGGCCGCGCTCACGTGGTCTCACAGCGATAAAAGAAAAAGACCTCAGCAGCCGATGAGACGCAGAGAAAAATACAGTTTTTCGAGTTATTGACTGGTTTTCGCGACTAACAACAGTCAGGTTAACCATTATATAAACATTTTTGCGTTATTACTCTCGTTGCAGCAGCTGCTCATAAATGTTGAAAACAGCCAATTTCCTCACAAAATGTCTCGGAGCGACACAGTTGAAGGGAGTGCGAACGTAACCCATTTAAAAATGTAAAAAAGTCCTATTTTATTTATTTCTTTTCTCTTGTTCTTCGTGATTTTTTAAAACTTGTTTTAATTTTTGATGAGTTACGGTCGCAATCGTTCCAACTGTGTCAAAAAATGAGCTCCGACATATTTCGTGAAAAATTGGTTATTTTCAAAGTATATTAACAGCTGCTGAGACGAGAGTAAAAGCGACCCCCAATAACATTAAGCTACCATAAAACTATCTCGCTGGTTTCGCAGATACACGTATGCAGCGGCGTATTATGTGTTCACGAACGAGGTTTGCAAACGACGCTCCGATGTTTCGCAGTTTATCACTGAGGTCTCGCAGCGAATACTGCGGAACAGTGGAAAAATTGCGGAACATCGGAGCGTCGTTTGCAAACCTCGTTCGTGAGCACATAATAGCGCTCAACACCGCTCAGTGCCGGTGCATTGCCGCAAACCTATTACGTATTCCCGAGTACGTGAGATGTCGTAAATTGGGTCTCACCACGATCGGTGTATGCATACTTGTAAACAATCTACAGTACTCGGGATACTGTAGATTGTTTACATTTTTCGACATGCGTTAATTGCAAAAATCATGTTTTTTTTTTACATGAATGACCCCCTATTTATAAAATATACGTTTTAAAAAAGAAAAAAATAACATGAAAAAATTATGAAAATTTTTAATTGAAAAAATTCGAAAACAAATATTCAAATCCACAAGTGTGCAAACACCGATCGTGTCAAGACCCATTTTACGACATCTCACGTACTCGGGAATACGTAATAGTTGCCTACCTCAATTTTCAACGCATTGAAAAGAATCCACAGGTTTTCTGGATTAATATCCTCGCCGCAAAAGTTTGTCAAGTTTCTCATCAACGCCGTCACATTTTCACTGTTGAAATAATTGGAGACAATTGAAGTGGTTTTTGCCAGTTCCCAAACGGTGTCTTGCAATGGGCAGGCGTTGTCAACGTCGAGAAGCTTAAAAATTCCTCTTTAGCTTTTAATATTTACAATTTTATTTTCAGAAAAATTACATGATCACCCGCATCGTCAATCGTATGAATTGGAATTGGCACGTAGCCAACCGGCCAGCCACTCTCTTCAGGAAAGTCGTAGCCTGCAAGTCAAGTTTATCAAGGGAAAAAATAAGGCAGCGAGACGCGCCGCCATACACAGGTTTTGCGCGATAGGCCTATAATAGGTTGCGCGATAGGCCTATCGAGTACCCGCGAAGGACCCTATAGTAAGCCTATAATAGGCTTATCGCGGCCCGGCGCCTATAATAGGCCTATAATAGGCTTATCGCGGTTGACTTTCGCCTACAATAAGCTTATCGCGGTCACCAATAAGCCAATTGTAAGCCATAAATAGGCCTTTCGCGGTCATTCAAAAATCGTTGGTAGGCTCGTAATAGGGCTATAAAACGTCTACAGACTAGGCTCAAAAGTGCTCGCACTCAAGCCATTTCTTGTAAAAGAACAAAACACTGTTAAAAAATAATACAATTTATTGCAATTTAAGCGAATAGAATAACAACAATAAAAAGAAGAAAATTGGGCAAAAAATATATCAGAAAAGGAAAATAAAACATTAATTTGGGGTTTCAAAGTTTTTAAAAGTTGGCTAACACGTAGTTCGTTTTTAAATAGTTTTTGTCTCTGGGACCATGGGGACTAGCTTATCTGGAGAAAACCTATGCATAGTGCTGTTTTTTCCTATTTTTCTCTAAACAAAAAATCAACTGAAGTTTGCATGATACAATTGCATATTTCCATTTTTACAGTTAATCGCGATTTTTTTGCAAGTTTTTTGAAGTTCTATTACTGCGTTGCGAGTATTGTCGGCCCGCCAATCTAGTCAAAAGCTCTCCGCTGAACTCAACGCTATTGTCCATTTGTGAAAAAAAGCAATTGCGCTCCACAAAACTTAGTACTTCGTGGATTTCATTTTCGTCGCCAAATTAGTTCACTTCACGTGTAAATTCAACGTGAAATGAAATAATTTGGCGACGAAAATGAAATCCACGAAGTACTAAGTTTTGTGGAGCGCACTTGTTTTCTTCGCGAATGGACAATATGCGATTTTCATTTTGGTCACCAAATTATTTAATTTCACGTATAAATTCAACGTGAAATTTAATAATTTGGAAACCAAAATGAAAATTGCATAGCGTTGAGCTCAGCGGAGCACGTTTGACCATTTTGGCGGGCCGACAATAGTGTGCGTTACTGGAAGAATTCTAAAGTAATCAAGGTATACATTTGATACGTTTTCCTATGCACGAATTGGTGTTGATACAGGCAAATTTGAACTAGCGGATGTACATCGCCGAGCTGAATATTTTATTCGAACTTTGGTCATATTTTTTACTTCACACAGCCTGCTACTTTTGGTGACTACTCGCCTTTTTTCTATTCTTTTTTTTTTTTAATTTTTCGTCCCTCGTGGTGAAGTGCTTAAACGGTTTGAACGTTAATAGAAATTTTTAAACTGAACGCACTGTTAAAAAGAAAGGTAATTAAAACGAAACTATTGGTTGTGTTCGCCAAGTTTTAGAAAAATTTGAAACCTTACAAAATATAATTGTCGTCCAATGGCATCCACGTTTTGCACTGTCTCCTTTCGGTCCCTCGCCTCGATCTGAAATAAAAATAGATGATGAAAATGACCAAAAAAAAAGTCTTGAACCTATTCAGTGCTCGACTAAAACGGAGGAATATTAAGGGGCGATCAGCACACCTATTTTTGCAGCAACTTGCCGATTTTGGGGCAAACAATCATTTCCCACATAAATCAAATTATGAATCGTTTCTCACCAGAACCTATTAAAAAAATGGGAAACGGATCATTTTCGGCCAACATACGAGTATATTTTCATTGGAAAAAGGTACGAAATGAACAAAAGTAAGAAAAGAACAGTGGGAAATGATCGTTTGCCGAATTTGGCAGCAAATTGTCGATTTTAGAAAAAATTCGCCCCGGTGAATTGCGGCAAGTTGCCTCGAACTCGGCAAATTGTTGCAAAAATCGGACGATTGCCGACAAAATCGGTGTGCTGGCCACATCTCGACGGTAATTTTCCGTCGAAATCGGCGTTCTAAACACTATCAGTGGCCATACGCACCGATTTAGGCGGCAAATTTCAAAAAATTCTATGATAAAATGTTTTACGTGGTGCTTTAAGAAACAATTCTTACTTTCTGGAGTTTTTCAGTATAATGGATTCGTCGCGGAGTGACAATTTTTTCACGTTTTTAATCGAAAAAATGAAGAGATTTCTCGTCACCCCGTTTGACGTGAAATGTCACGTCATCACGAATACATTATAGGAAATATGGAATTCCGTGTTTTTTTTCTGGCGATGTAGAAAACTTTTTCTATTCTGTAGACAACATAATACTTACATTGCATGTCCTTTCGCCGCTCCTCGTGAAGATCCATGCTCCACTCCGTGATCGCATCGTCACCTGAAAAATGAACAATTTAGTGTTATTTATATGAAAGGAAGCAAAACATTTGTGAGAAAAGATTCGCAAAATTCGTGCTGGCCGCCCCTCAACGGCAAATTGCCGTTGAGGGGCGGGCAGCACTCCTATTTTTGCAGCGAACTGCTGATTTTAGGAAAAATCGCCCCGCCGAATTGCGAAAAGTTGTCTCAAACTCGGCAAATTGCAGCAAAAATTGAAAAATTGCCGCCAAAATCAAAGTACCGGCCGAATCTCAACGGTAATTTGCCGACGAAATTATAATGGATTCGTGACGGAGTGACATTTCACGTGAAACTGTGAGACAAAAAATCTCTTCATTCGTCAGTTATTTCTTCATTTTTTCGAATAAAAACGTGAGAAAAATTTTCACTCCGCCACGAATCCATTATAGCGTGCTGAAAACTGTCAGTGGTCAGACGCGCCGATTAAGGCCGGAAATCGCCGAACATTCTCTGAGAACATGTTTTACGGGACACTTTAATGGGGTTATTCAATGGCAAAAAACACCGCGAAATCTCGGAAAATGTTCCGATTGACATGAAATTTTGGGAAACAAGGTCAAAAATAACTCCCGGAGATTCCCACAAAATTTCAGACCAATATATCGATTTTGAACATTTTCAGAAAACAATTCAATATTTTTTTAATCGATATTTCGGCCCAAAATTGTGTGTTAATGTCCCGTAGAATTTTTTTCTTTATTTCCCAAAATTACAAGTCAATCGGAGCATTTTCCAATTTTTCGCGCAGTTTTTTCGCCATTTCGTGAATAACCCCATGAGAAAAATGTAATACTTACATTGCATGTCCGGTTTGCCGCTCCTCGCGAAAATCCATGCTCCGTGATCGCATTTCCACCTGAAAAATGAACAAGTTTAATTTTATTATATGAAATTACGCCAAAGATTTGT
This sequence comes from Caenorhabditis japonica, assembly GCA_963572235.1. Taxonomy (NCBI): domain Eukaryota; kingdom Metazoa; phylum Nematoda; class Chromadorea; order Rhabditida; family Rhabditidae; genus Caenorhabditis; species Caenorhabditis japonica. The sequence continues at coordinate 13,745,364 of OY754343.1, read as the reverse complement.
GAGAATAACGAGTGCGTGCAACAATAAACAAAATTTTTTTTATTTAAACCCCTTGATTGGCCTACAAACGTAATTTTCGAGTTTGGGCGGTTTTATTGGCAAAGATTGACACTTTTGGTAAACAAAATCATGCTTTTTTGAAACAAAAACAAAGAAAATAGCAAAAGAAATGAAGATAATTCTTGCCTCACAGTTTATCGCGAAGTGTCAATCCTTGCGAATGCGCCACAATGGGGAAAAAAACAAGAAAATTTATATTTATTGAAAGATAAAAAATATTTAAAATCTGAAAAACGAAACAGTTGAAATGCGTCGGCAAAAAATTAATTTAGGACAAAAAATGTGGTTTTTTGAAAGTAATGCCTGCGTCGCTGACGGGATAGTGTAGCCATAGAGCGTGTTTGCACTGCCCTGACGTCATTCCGCTAGACCAACAAGTAGGCCTACCGCGGTCGCCGCACACCGCGTCCGCGATAAGCTTATTAAAGGAGGGTAGGCGCTGCCGCCCGCGATAGGCCTATTATAAGCTTATAATAGGCCTATATTTGGCCTCAACCTATTATAGGCCTATCGCGCAAAACCTGTGTAGCTCAGTCGGTTAGAGCGTGGGTCTAATAAGCCCAAGGTCGCAGGTTCGACCCCTGCTGGCGGCAAACATTTTTTCATATTCTTTTTTTTCGAATTCTTTGATTTTTTACCTGGTCTATTGAAGTTCTCTCCTTCCCTAGCTGAATACATTCCGATCATGTTGGAAGCAGCTGATAACAGCGTTCTATTTTTGTCTGTTGCCCGTACAAAAACCTCTTGCTGATCATATTGCGGTTTCAGGAAATTATAAGGATGCCCATTAATGTAGCGATCACGAATTTTCCTGCCCAAAATCATATGTTGTTTCATTCCGATCTAGAATTTGAGAAATAGAGAAAGTAATATTTTAAGTGTGGACGATACCGGAGTGAGTTGTCCCCAACCACCTCCTCCATATTTCCAATAGTCTACCGTAAATTTATCATTATGGTAGGTTTCCGTTGGTGTGCGGTCTCCATGTCGCCACAACTGTAAATTTGTAATTTTAAGATTACGTTTTTTATGTGTTAACGAGCCAAACGTCTCGCAGCGAAAAACTTTTTTTCTAAACAATCGACAGAGTTATACTCGGTATTAAGCTTTCCACGCCGGGCGTTTTTTGCCCGTCCGACCCGTCCGGGTAAAGGGCCTTCCGATGCCCGGACAACGAAAAAATCCTTTTTTTGAATAAAAACGTGAATTCGAGTGTCACTCCGCTATGAATCCATTATAAAATGAAAAGATTGAAACAATTAAAACGGTCTGAAAATAAAAAAGACAAATACCGTCACTTAACATTGCAGACCAAGCAATGCGGACGGGTAGCAGGCGCCGGTACGGACTTTTTCGGACGGCCCGCCAGTGATGGACAGCTTACTCGCTATAAAACGCTGAAAACTCGCTCCAATCGAGCAAAGAATTTCGTATGCATTTGGAGTGAGACTCTGAGAAAAGAGAGCGAAACATCGGCCACGGTCTCTCAATTTTCCGCACTCTCTCTTCGCCAACCTGGCCGCGTCCACCACTGTGCGAAGGGAGCGTGTTTGCAGCGCTCCGTGAGAATAGCTAAAATTGGAAGAACGCCACTATAATATAAGGACCCCTATATTAGAAGGACACTTCACAACAACTTGTAATGGACCTATTCATAGGAGAAAAAAAACAAAAAAAAAACGTTTTTTTTCCTATTCATAAATGTAAAAAAACGACAAACAATGTCGAAAAACGAATGGTAAACAAGTGTTTATTGACCATGATAGACCATTGATAGAAAGGAGGCGCAGAAAAGGGGCGGGGTTTGCAGGAACTAGTAAACAAGTCCGTTCCCACGGGGTTGTAAACATCTCTGTGCCTCCTCTCTATCAATGGTCTATCATGGTCAATAAACACTTGTTTACCATTCGTTTTTCGACATTGTTTGTCGTTTTTTTACATCTATGAATAGGAAAAAAACGTTTTTTTTTGTTTTTTTTTCTCCTATGAATAGGTCCATAAGAACACCCCCGCTTTTTTGCGCAGTTTTTTGTAAACGTTCCTTTCCGGTCTTGTCTTTTTTTTTTGTTTTTTCGTTTAAAATATGATTTCAACATGTTTGACGAAAGCGAGGATTCGAAATTCCGTCAGAACGTCGGATGAGAAAATTACAAAAACGGGAAGTTCCGACGGAACTCGGAAAATAATTTTTCATTTCCGAGAAAGCCAATATGGAATTCAAGAAAAACGCAGTGGCACGTGCTAAGAAAAAAGTTCATGAGTTTGGATTATCGACGTCTGCCGGGTGGTGGCCGTCGTTTGAAAGACGCCAAATTCGATAAGAACTCATTATGGATTCGTGATGTAGCGAGACAGCGTATCAAGTTATGCGTCAGCAACTTTTGGGTCTCACCACGATTCAGCTCTTGGCGGCGTGAGAGGAAACAATTTTTGCAAATTTTGTTTCATTTTGCTTGCGCACAACTTGCAGCAACCTGTCGCTACGTCACGAATCCATAATATTGGCTTAAATTCACAATCAGATAAAAAAATAATAATAGAGTCAGCAAAAAGATGATTCAGGGAGGGGAAAAATGTCAAAGAATTGAACATTTGTGGTAAAAATTTTTAATTAATTGTTTAGAGCACATTTTTCCGTCGTCAACCGCTGGTTTGATGAAAGTTTTATTTTAAGGTTTTCTTTAAAAAATGTTTCTTTCTTTATCATGCTCCGAAAATTAGAAGGACACCCTTTAATTAAAGGACACCCTATATTAGAAGGACATCATTTGAGGGGGGTTGAGAATAGAAGTACATGTCCTTCTATTACAGGTTTTACGGTAATAATAATTATTAGGATGTTTTGAATGTGGGCCGTGCCTTTGGTAAAAAAATTACAGTAGGCAGTAAAAGTACGCAAACACCCATTTTTATAAAGCTAGATGCATTCCTCTTACCGCGTGGACCATAACTAATGTCAAGTTGCCATCAATCGCATATATTGCTTGGAAAAGGAAGACAATGAAGCAAAGTGGTAAAGTCTTCATTTTTGTGTTATTTAATACCTGAAAAATTGTAGTTTTTGCTAGAGTAGAAAAAAGAAAAGACGATAGAGCCCGAATTACAGCGGCAGGAATGCTATTGTGTTTTCAATCGACTTGCGACATGAGAACGCGAGACTCCGCCCATTTATTTGTGCGCTACCTGTCTGCGTCTCTTCAAATATCACTTGTTAGCGTGGTCGCCCACAAAAAAGTGGGCGGAGTCTCGCGTTCTCATGTCGCAAGTCAATTGAAAACACAATACTATTCTTACAAATTCCGTTCCTTTAAAATGTTGAGTTTTTTTTTATTGCATCTAAGAATACGGGGAAATATTACGCATAATTTTGGTGTGAATATGTACGGTATTTATTTTTTTCAGCATAAGAAAAGACAGCGAAAATCGTTTGAAAACGTTTTGAGCGATAAAAAATGTTTCGGAGACTGTTCACAAGATGTCTGTCTTTTTCAACTCCCAGCGGACCGATTTGCACTAAACTTGGTGAAACATTTTCAAACCCAGTCAAAGGCAGCCCAAGTTTGGTTGGAATCGGTCAAGCTTGAAAGTAACCGACGAATTTTATTTCGAACATTTCAAGGTAAAACAGTAAAAAGGCCGGCGACAAATAAACGAGACAACCACGCGAATGTGCAGTAAACTATGAAAATGGAAACGGAAAAGAAATGAAAGGTGAGAAAAAGCGGATTGAACCGACCCATCACTCTTATCAGAAGACTGTTGACTTTGCGCATTTACTTGCCATTTCCGCCCAATTATTTGCACTATTTTGTAATTTTTAACACAGTTTTTAAAGTAAAAGAGTGTTGGAATAGGATTTCAACACAGTTGGCCTCGCGGCTAATAGAATGTTCTTAATCAAGGCGTGCTTGACGCCTCTGTGGCGTTTTTGTGACATACCATGCCCAGAATTTGAAGAGAATAATACTTTTCATAACTTTCAACAATGCCACGAAAGATACAAAACCTTGTCAAACTACAAAAAACAATCAAAATTCAGTCGGAAACAATTGTCGATGCAGTTATTTGAATGCCTTGTTCATTCATATATACAAAAACAAAACATTTTCCACTCAATTTTTACTTTTAAGTATCTAGTTTTCATGGAAAAAAACATGTACGTTGCAAAAATTATATCGCATTGAACATGTGAAATTTGAATGAAAACTACATACGTAGTAGATAAAAACCAAAAAATATTAGAAAATCTCATAAAAGCATATAAATAAGAAATTCATTTTGACCGGAAGTCGGGCTGGGATGAAAGTTTTGATTTGATTATGCCAAACAAACGTTAAAATTGAAAATAAAAAGCAAAAAGCTATGTATGTACGAAACGCAATGATTAAAAGAAAGAAAAACGATTATTTGGTTTCCTGGAAAATGCTAAAACCAGAGAAATAAATAAACTTTGATTATTTAAATCTGAAAACGAATAAATCAAGCGAAAAGTTCGGCGTATTTTATGGTTTCTTATCAGGGACCACAACGAAGACACAGAAGCACATGAGTCAGCAAACGTACCCGGGCGCACTACTGTAAACGCTTACCACATTGTGTTTGGACAACGTCATATCTCGCGTCTCTACATCTCCATTTAAGCCCTTATTTAGCTAAACTTGACAGAACACCACTGTGGAGACGCATAATAGGTGAGGTACGATTTTGAACGTTCCGAAACTGCTGTTTCACGCGGAAAATCCAAGGCCACCCCCACTCAGATTTTTCAACTGGGCGTAATGCAAAACGCTTATTGTGAGTGGGTGTGGCTACACAACGGCCTGAAGTGTTTGTAGATTCTTCACGTGAAATCATTTTGTAACCGGCAAAAGTAGTGAATACATCGATAATAAATGGGCATTGTTGAATACAAAATCACTGGTGGAATGAGGCTGGATTAAAGAAACGCGCCCGGACGCACAACCGCGACCCATCTACTCCCGCCTCATGCCCCAGTGAAAAATTTCGGAGTTACAAGAAAAAAAGGAAAATGCTCATAATATTGGAAACATCAAAAAGTGTTCTTGAAATGTGTCATTTTGAACCTTTCGAGCACATAATCTTCTTTTTTGTTGATAAGTCATACCCATCAAAAAAAAGTTATCGTTTTTTATGAAGACTTTATCAAAAAATTCAAAGCCTCTATTCGTCAAAAAAAGTAGTAAAATAAATATGTACTTTCATACTTCCAACTCAGTTCTCAGAGAATTTTCGCACAGTCTGCAGACACCAATATCCCCCACCCCTCATCCAGTTTTTGAGGCTACAGCATAGTTTTTTGCATAGTAAAATTTCCCGCCAAATACGCAGCTAAATTATAAAGCTACGCAAAGAATTTTCATCGGCGAAAAGCCCACTAGTTGCCCATCAGTAGCCCATTAGCCACCCCCGGAGCTCTGCCATATCTAGTGGCAATTTGAAATTCCATTTTGCTCAGCTATTAGCGGCTTCGTTGCCTGAAATTTCATGGGTTTATTCATCAACACATTCTTTCGTGCATGTATCCGGATTTTCTTATAGTCCGACCAGTTTAAACTACATATGACGGGAGCATATCAAAAAATCAGTGAGCCGATCAAAAATTGCTTACTTTTTATTTATTTTTTTCCCGCTGTCACAATGGGAAAGTCAACATTAAAGATTTATAGGAACGCAAAGGTTTCTGTGCAGATATTATTGGAAAAAGTAAGGAAGGAAACAATTTATAAAAACTAGTTTTTGATGCTCAAAAATGTTATTTTACGCTGTTGTCGGCAATGTGTGCTCCCGGGAAACACAATCCCGGGAAATGGTAGGATTCCCGGGAAATTCCCGGGAAAAAATTCCTATTGCTACTTGTAGGAGGACTCATGCGTCCACTCCCGGGAATTCCCGGGAATTCCCGGGATTGCTTTTGAATTCCCGGGAATTTTATAGTATTTCCCGGGAGTGGGTTCGTGACTCCCGGGAATTTTTCGGTAATTCCCGGGAGTCATTTTCGGGACTCCCGGGAATTTCCCGGGAGTGACTCCCGGGAGTGAGTCGCGCAGAGTCTTAGGAGATTCCCGGGAATTCGTAAATGAATTTTTTCATTAAAAATAAAGAGTTTTTGTTTTTGAAATCTAGTTATTTGGCAGCTATTTAGCGGCTATTTGGCTGCTGTCCGGCGGCTATTTGGCTGCTATTTGGCGGCTATTTCGCAGCTATTTGGCAGCTATTTAGCGGCTATTTGGCAGCTATTTGGCTGCTGTTTGGATGCTAATTGGCTGCGAATTGGCGGCTATTTGGCTGCTGTCTGGCAGCTATTTAGCGGCTATTCGGCAGCTATTTAGCGGCTATTTAGCAGCTATCTGGCAGCTATTTGGCGGCTATCTGGCAGCTATTTGGAGGCTATCTGGTGGCTATTCGGCACTAGATGAACCGGAATAGAACTGTCCGGAATAGAACTGTGCGGAATAGAACTGTCCGGAATAGAACTGCCCGAAATAGAACTGTCCGGAATAGAACTGTCCGGAATAGAACTGCCCGAAATAGAACTGCCCGAAATAGAACTGTCCGGAATATAACTGCCCGAAATAGAACTGCCCGAAATAGAACTGTCCGGAATAGAACTGTCCGGAATAGAACTGTCCGGAATAGAACTGTCCGGAATAGAACTGCCCGAAATAGAACTGTCCGGAATAGAAATGTCCGGAATAGAACTGCCCTTAGCAAAATAAAGCATTCCATTTTCGATAATTGTCGATAATTATCGATAATGTCAAAAATTATCGAGGAGTTCATCGAAACTATTTTCGATATTTTATTATCGGAAAGTTTGACGTATTGGTCGATTATCGAAAAACAGTTTTCGACAATCCACACTATAGTTAGGGACCGCAACGAGTTATCCAAAACTCAAAATTTCCGAAAACTTGTTGCTGGAATGTGTTTCTTGGCTCAATATGAGTACGCTGCCAAATTTGTTTCAAAAAATGTTCGGTATTTCTTGAGTTATACCATCAAAGTAGCACTGTTTTCTCCCAAGATTTGCATGAGGCGGGCCGTCGAGACGCGAGAAAAGAGACGCCGACAGAGCGAGAGTGAGCGAGAGACAACACAAAATGGAGAGAGGTGAGGGAGACTGTATCCTCCACCGCTGCTTGCGAGATCAGCATTTTCAACAGAAAACGGTATTTTTCGCACAGAAATCGGCACGAACAAAAAAGCGGAAACTAGCCACAATATTAATTTTTACATGGTTTTGTAGCAAATTTTACGCTGAATCTGTATATGAAAAATTAGCCGCGTGCTCCATATTTGCGACCTTCAAATCCTCAAAAAACTAAAGTTTTGGGCGAACATGCTTCATTCAAATGTACATAAAATTACTCAAACTGAGTCAAGTGCTCTAAATTTTTGTATTTGAGCTCTGAGAGGGTTTATCTTTGTATTGCACAAATAAAAAACTAGGGTCATCGCGGAAATTTTTCTAGAATTTTTCCTTGAAGTTTGACAGGCTTTAAAAAAATCGGAAACTAGCAGGACAGAAACTGATTTCAGAAATGAATTCCCCACATCTTAAACTATCGGTACACTCAAAATTAGCCGCGTGCCCCGGTAAAATCGACCACCCTGGTCAAAAAAGCGAGCTCCATTTTTGTTTTCTCCTTTTTCTGAGAAAACTATGCATTTTCATGTAAACTTCTTTCTTATCGCGAACCTTCTTTATACCGAATATTTTGTAAAGAGTAATTACTAGATATTTCAAAATAACCAATATTTACCATTCTAATAATACTTTAATGCTCAAAAAATGAAAAAAAAATGTGAAAAATACAAATTCGCATTTCTTTCTGAATAAAAATTTGATTTTTTTAAAAATTTTCTACTGTTTCCGAAAATTTCCCGGGAGTCCCGGGATTTCCCGGGAATTCCCGGGAATTTTGAAATACCACTGCCGGGAGTCCCGGGATTCCCGGGAATCCGAAAATACTATTCCCGGGATTCCCGGGAATTCCCGGGAATTTAAAGCGACTACTACCAATAATTCCCGGGAATCCCGGGAGTGGCGGTCGGGATTTATTTTCCGGGACTACCCGGTAACTAGTACCGGGAGTCCCGGGATTTCCCGGGAATGCAAAATAAACCACTTAAAGGGTAGGATCCTAGGAATTCCCGGGAAGACTATATTTTCCAAAATTCCCGGGAATCTTCATTTTTTGGTCCCGGGAGCACACATTGGTTGTCGGGGGAAAAATGAATAAAATCGGGTTTGAAAAAATTGAACAACTAATTTGATGGAAATTAATTTATCCAAACTCGGAATACGTGCGTGAAAACAGTAGGTATATTGGAAGCAAGGGATAAAGTCAACAAACAGTTTAAATCAGGTTACTACGGTTATTGTCAATCTCTTAAAGTTCTACCGGACGAACATCGGAACCTAGACAAAAAACAACGCCAATATTCTATCAAGACATTCGAGCGGTCCTCTACCCTACCGACTGGTTGTGCGCTCTTATATTGATTTTCTTATCTTTCTCGTCTTTATTCTCTATCGGATCTCCGTTCTCGTGCGCCATGGCATCTTCTTCTAACTCATCTTCCATTATTATTGACTCTCCTGCTAAGAAGCCTATCGGCAAACGTCATTTTTCTGAGACTCTCAGCTCCATGCATCACCCTGACGACATCGTTCCTCTTTCTGATTTCATTCAACTCCGTGAAACCTGCGACGTCATGAAGCGCACTATTTCTCAGCTAGTCACGATTATGCAAGTTATAGTACCCCGTGCTCAGCTTCAGTCCCTCGGTCTCGATCTGTTGATCTCGCCCTCCGAGCCTCCTTCTGCTTCCGCTTCTTCGGTCATACTCTCAGCCACGAACGATTCTTCTTCTCGAACGACTACTTGGACCCCCTCCAAAATCGCTGCTGAAGCGGCATCTATGATTGACAAATCGCAACGTGCAGTGGTCGAGCTGCTCCCGGACAACTTAGATGATCGTGAGCAAGATTCAAAAGATCGAGCTAAGATCAACGCCCTAGCCAAAAAATACAAGTTTGCAATTCCTTCAAACGTTTTCCGTCACAAATGCTCAGCTAAAACTCGCCCACTCAAGATACAATTCAATTCGAAATCGGACCGTGACGACTTCCTTAGAACCTTCAACCGTGATATTCGCAATTCTGAATTTTCCGATTTGTCTCGAAAACCTCGTGCTCGACGCGACCTGACACTCGATGAACTTGCAACACTCCGAACGAGTCGCAAAACTATTTACGATCGGAACAAGGAAGCCGGAAAATCGCTTTTCATTCTCTCTGATATCCATGTTAAATCAAATCCACATCCGCGCCCTTTTCATTAAGTTCCAGCTCGTCTATCAAATTATCTCCTTCTCTTATTTCTTCTTACTTCACTCAACCTTATCCAACTAATTTACTGTATAATACATTTTCTCACTCCAAGCCTTCTAAACCCGCTTACTCTCGTTTAACTTTTCTTTTGGCCAACCTGCGCGGTACTGCCTCTCTTGCCAAACTTAGTGCACTCACTGATTTCTTTATCCATTCTGATTATGATATTTTACTTCTTACCGAGACGTTTCTTTCTGATGTTATCCCTCCCTCACTTCTGTCTTCATCTCTCTTCACTTGCCATCGCTTCGATAGAAATCCCAGTCTCCATTTAAAATCCTCTGGTGGCGGTGTTGCCATTTTATCTAAACGCCATGTTATCACCACTGTTGTTGATATAAATATTGAATTTCATTACCCCACCCACAATGCGGAAATTATTTCTTGTAAATTTCATTCTCCCGATCTTTCTCCTCCTCTCACTTTAATATTAGTCTATCGCCCTCCCGATTCCTCGTCTCTTCAAACCGCTAACTTAATTGCTCATCTCACTGACTATACCCCTCTTATTTCTTGCATCCTCGCTGGCGACTTCAATTTCCCGGAAATCAACTGGAAATCTTCATCTAATCACCAATGCTGTGAATTCCTTAAGTCTAAAAATTTGTTTCAGTTAGTTAATTTTCCCACTCGCATTTCTAAAACCTCCAGCAACATTCTTGATCTTGTCGCATCATCTCAAAACCTCCCCGTTTACGAAATTTCCGCCCAGCCACCGCTTCTTAACTCTGACCACCTTTCCGTCTCTTTTAGTTTGTTTTCATCCCCCTCCTTATCCGCTCCCTATTGCAATTCTTCATTATCTGCTAACAAATTGCCTAAGCTCAATTATTCTAAATGCAATTTTTCAAATCTCAACAAGGATCTCGCCTCTCTCGATTGGACCCTTATACTCAGCTCCTGCAAATCTATTTCTGATAAATATGACCGTTTCATTGATATTCTAAACTCCGCCATCTCGCGCCACTGTCCACCATCACGCCCTCGATTACCATCAAAACCCTGCAACCATCTTCGTCGTCTCCGTCGTCTCAGAAAATCAACTGCTTCAGCTATAGCTCTCGGCAATTCAAGCCGCATCTCTCAACTCGCCATAAGAACTAAGTCTCTTCTTCGTTCGTACAAGTCAGTAATCAGAAAACAAAAATATCGCATAACTTCCAATCGGAATCAATCGGATCTTCGTCGCCTTATCGCCTCACGCCTTAAATCTACAGCATGCGTACCCTCCATCTCCATCTCCAGCAACAGAAAACTTATTACTTCTGACAATGACAAGTGCGACGTGTTTCTAAATTCATTTACCAATAACTTCTCAACTACTGACAGCCCTCTGTCATCATCATCTTCTTCTTCTTCTTCTTCTTCTTCTTCTTCTTCTTTTTCTTCTCCAGCTTCTTCCTCTTCCCATACATCCACTTCAGCCTCAGCCAGATCCTATTCTGATCTTTTTCTTCCTTTTGTTATCGAGCAAACTCTTCTGAAACTCCCTCCAAAGCGTGGCTTCTCGCTCCATCTCGCCAACTTCTTCGTTATCAAACGTTGCGCCACTTCCCTTGCTCTTCCACTCTCTATAATATTTTCACAATCCTTTTATGACTCCGTTATACCGGATAAATGGGCTCATGCTGTTGTGGTTCCTCTTTTAAAGAAGGGTAATCCAGCTGCCGTCTCAAACTATCGACCTATCAGTCTCACTGATCCCTTCGCTAGAATCATGGAAAAAATCATCTGCCGTCAGATCAAAATTGAGTTTTCTTCTTCCTTCAGTCCTCATCAACACGGTTTCCTCAATCGGCGCAGCTGTCCTTCCTCCCTCGTCAGGTCTTCCGCTCTCTACAAGAAACTTCTACACGCTTCAAAGAGTCTTGACGTCATATATTTCGATTTCAAGAAGGCGTTCGATCAAGTGCCTCACGCTCTTCTGATACAGAAGCTTCACTCCTTCGGCATTCCTCGTATATTTTGTTCTTGGTTTCAAAATTTTCTTTCTGGGCGCTCCTTCTCGGTCAAAGTCAACGACACCATCTCCTCTTCTTCACGTCCCATTCCTTCTGGTGTGCCGCAAGGCTCAGTCTGCGGACCTCTCCTCTTCCTAATTTTCTTGAATGATCTGCTTTTCTTAATTCCCTCGGAAGTTCATTTCGCATGCTTTGCAGATGACATTAAAATTTTCTCCACTAACCCTTTTCTTCTTCAAGATACTATTAACATCATATCCGAGTGGTCCACCTCAAATCGCTTACCTCTTGCTCCCGCCAAAACTAACCTTTTACACCTTGGTCCCAAATACCCCCAAACAAATATTTCATCTCTGGTATTGTAATATCTCCTTCTTCTATTGTCCGCGACCTTGGTTTACTTTTTGATGAAAAATTGTCTTTCAAAAACCACATCATCAGAACCTCCTCCCTTGCTCTCCTCCGCACCAAACAATTGCTCAAAGCCTTTTCTTCCTCTTCCCCACAATTTCTAACCAACCTGTACAAAACTTATGTCCTACCCATTCTTAATTATTGCGCACCAATTTACTCACCCTCTCCTAATTCTATCCTTGCATCTAAACTCGAATTCTCCCTCAGATTTTTTACTAAACGCGTTCTTCAACGATCTAACACCTCATTCACTTCTTATGCACATAGGCTCGAACTACTGAACCTCACCTCAATCAGACATTCTCGTCTCAAATCCCAGCTTGTTCTGTATTGTATGATATAGTCACTAATTCTATCCACTTCCCCGATTTATCCGAATTTGTATCTTTTTCGCGCTCCAAACGCCACCCCATGTTGCTATGTAGGAAAGAGAGCAGTACCGCGCACTTCTTCGCCAACACAGTCCCTATTTGGAATGCTTTAGTGCGTAACTTGCCACATTTTCTTTCCCCTTCCGAGTTTGCAAACCACCTAAACGTGTCTATATCCCGGTTATAAATACTTATTATATGATTTTCTTGATGATTGTTATTGTAATACACTTTTTTTTTCTTATTCTTTGTTTCCCTATGCTTCATTACCCCTCAAACCACTTTTGCTAAACTGTAAAACCCATTCCTTTTTTTTTGCCTTGGTTATTATTTTTTTTTTTGTCTAAACAGCTAGTCTCTGGCGGGTCCAGCTGTTCCCATAGCTTTATTCTTTCTTTCAATATGAATAAATGCATTATTATTATAAGAGTGTACAAAAACTTCTGCAAAAAAAAAAAGAAAAAATAATCTAGGCTGTGTCTGCATTGCGCACAACTCAAAATTATGCAACTTTCATTAAACTTTTTTCTTTTTTTTTTTCAAAGGCATTTATTTCTTACTTTGATTTAACCTGTATTCATGGATAATAAATACATTTTAAATTCTAAAAACTGTTGAAGGGGGTGTCCGGAAAAAGTGATTTATATCGCAAAAAATGACAGATATTTGGTGAATTTTGCAACAAAAAAATTAGAAGACATTCAAACAAAGTACACTTGGTGTGGATGCTGTCCTAGAAAACCGGCGGCCGCCAATGCAATTCGTTTTGCCATCGATCCAATTGTTTTTTTGAAGCCCGAAAAGTTGGCACCTCCTTTATGAATTAATTACACCCAAATCAGACAAATTTTTATTTTTTTATCAACGTCTGCATGAGCATTTTCTCGATGAATTAATAAAAAAGTTCAAAATGATTCAATTTTATGAAAAAAATGTATAAAAAATAAAGCTGTACGCGTATAAATACGAACGGGGAGAAGACAGAGCGGCAAACAATATAAGCTCTATTTAGTTACAAAAAAAATTGTTTTGAAGATAGTTAGAAAATTCAATGTAAAATATTCAGTTATCGATTGAGTGACGTCTGGCTTGCAGTGGGCTGAAAAAAAGTAGATTTTTTTATTTTGGTTGGATGGAAACTTTTTAAAACTAATAAAAATCGGAAAATCAAAAGACAACCACAAGGGAAAGCAGGAGATGAGGAAACTCAAGGCTCTGGGACGTTTCATAAATAACTTAAGGGCAATTTTGCGTCGCGGTGTCTAATTATAACAATGTGAAACTTACGAATAAAGAAACACCAATTAAGCGTGTGTTTTGGTGTCAATAAATCATAATTGCCCTAAATTTTCGAAACGACCCAAAGCCAAATACAGTGAGAGGATTTTTAGAATTTACCAGAGGATAAATAAAAAAGGGATAAGAGATATAAAAAAAGAGTACGGTAGAAGTTGACGAAAAAGTGTACAGTAACTAATCGAATACAAACCTTTTTATTGTTTTTTCAAGTAGGGGAGGAAGAGGAAGAAGAGGGTGATGAAAGAGACTTTTCACCATTGGGATGCTCCGTCTAACTCGCTACAATTCAGAACAACTATCATTTCTAGAAGTTGATGTGAAAGGGAAAGTCAGCTAGAGAGAAAATGTATAATGGACTGTTTCTTTTTCGCCTAAAACTCACTTAAGCTCAGAGTATCTGCGAAGATACTTGGTCTCTTCAAATGATCGCTCTTCAATTCGCTGGTGCTCCGCGGTGTCCTGGCGACGGAGGCGATTTCTTAAATGCTTTTAGGTTGGTTACAGTTTATTTGGTTGCAATTCTTCGAGGAAATCAAGCACGGGCCTTTGCGCCACAGCTCGACGATTTGTACTGTTATTCGAATTCAAGAGACATATAATGGATTCGTGGCGAAGTGACAAATTTTTTCACGTTTTTATTCGAAAAAATGAAGAAATAACTGAAGAAATTAAGAGATTTTTCGTCTCCCAGTTTCACGTGAATTCTCACTCCGTCATGAATCCATTATATCACTGCCATCAGCGCACCTCACGCCTCCCCCGCACTGGGGTTTGAGGAGGGAGTGAGTAAACGCGCCCGGACGCACACACGCAACGCATCCAAATGAGGCCCAAAAAATAAAAAAGGCGCGCGAAAAATTTCGCATGATTGGAGAGAAAAACCAACGCAAAATCGTGAAAATTACGAAATCCTATCCAAAATTATTTCGCGCGCGTTGATTTTTCTCTCCGATAATGCGAAATTTTTCGCGCGATTTTTTATTTTTTGGGCCTCATTTGGATGCGTTGCGTGTGTGCGTCCGGGCGCGTTTACTCACTCCCTCCTCATACCCCAGTGCCCCCGTCGTCCAATGCGCCACCAAGTTCGTAGGATAGTGAAATTATTTTTTCACTCGAAAATTTACTTTTTTGAGAAATTCGAATCATTATCTGATTATTCAGGATGACACCATCATTTTAATCCAAAAACGAGGTCTGTTAGTCAGAAAATAACTGAGCTTTAGAGTTTTAAAAACGCGCCAGGTAGAAACAATTTTGGAAGGCTGGGGTGCCGTGCACCTCGGTGTTTGCGTACTCTTTTGGCTACCGTACCTCGCGCTAGAAAAAAAATATTGGAACACCGGTTCACAGGCTGCAGTTTTTCAGAGGGATGGTGTATTACAGGGTGACGTTCTATTTTTCGAAGTGACGTAGGAGGTGACGTTGTATTACAGTACGTTGTATTACAGGTGGTCTATCACAGTTTTTACGGTAATACACTCCAATAATTGTAATTATATATTTTTCAAAGCTTTAAAACTGCCTAACAGGAGGTACTACGGTATAGAACTCGCACGGAGTAGAACAGCTACGGAACAGAACTGCGCGGAATACATAGAACCGCCTGAAATTGAGCTGTACCGACCCAGAACCGCTCGAACAACTCGAAGAATTATTTCGTTGTACATTGTGAGGCCCTGAATTCTATTTCGTGTAGTTGCTTTTTTTGTACAGTTTTATTTCAGCCGGTTCTATTCGGCGCAGTTCTATTCTGTAGCAGTTCTATCACGTGCGAGTTCTTCACCGTAATAACATAAATAAAAAAATTCAAAAAACTTTACAAAACGGCTGGAGTTTGCGGTATGAAAAAAACGTTTCGAAAAAATGAGACAATTTTTTCTCTGGCAAAAAAGGCCTAAAACTGAATTTCACCTTTCTCTGGCATGTTCAGCTTTTTTAAACAGGCTCAAGATTCATATTTTAATCAACTAAAAAAAGTTTACCTATAATTTGGTCTGAACTCGAACAACATCCAAAGTGCGGCCACGATCACCGCAAGGATTACAACTCCAACTCTGAAATTATCCACAGATTTATTCAGTTTAAATGTCATCTATATAATTTCGTCGCTAGGAGACTTCAAAAACGTGGTTAAAGTTTCTGAATGTTTCTCGTGTCACAGTAATAAAAACCTACGTGAAAATGAGCAGATACATCCTGAAAATGTACGACTCACAGCAACTGAGTTCCGTGCATTCGGTAGGCCAACCACATAGTGTCATGGCCTGAAAATCGTTTAAAAAGGGTTTATTTAAGCGATGAAAAAAGATCACGGCAAAGCACGAACAATTATATTAGGTATGCATACATATAAGAGTCATGTGGCATATCCTAGTAAACCTACAAAAAATGAAAGAGAAAGAAAGAAAAAAAAATGTCCTTGCTCAACTCAAATTACCCATTTCCCATTGCATATTCAAGCAAAACATGTGCTCTTTATCTTGTAACGCATTGATGATCTGGTAATTGAGAAAAAAAAAAGAAATTTTAAAAATTTGGGTAGAGAGTTAGTTATTGATTACAGCCAAACATTTATTTTCTGCGTGCGTCTTGGCACCGAGAACAGCTGCTACCGTCTTAAATTGTTGCCACTGAGGTTTGGAGAAAAAGAAGAGAGAAAAGGAAGGAAATGTGAGGGTGTAAACGACGCGAAAAGCGGGTGGTCCTTGAGTTAAGGGAGAGTGTTATCACAACATGCGATATGATGATTAATGGAAATTGGCATGGAGCAAGGGATGCAAGAAATGAAAATTATGTGTGCTCCGGCTAGAGCTGTAGGAAAAGGGCGATTCTGTTTTGAAGAATGTAGCATGAACCGGGAGTCAGCAAACGCGCCCGAAAGCACAGCCGATGTCACGTCTGCGTGTCTTTGTTTTACCAATGTCTCGTTTGTCTAACTTCTCTTATCTAAATTTCAAAAGGCGATTTTCTCTCTGAGCACATAGGGAATATCTGATTCCCGACAATACAAATGAGACCAAAAATTAATTTAAAAATAAGAAATGATTTTCTGGGCATCATTTCAAAAAAAAAAGGGCAAGAGTGAAGATCAACTCCCCACCGATGGAAGAACAACCCCACACCAAAAATAACAACTCCCCACCAAAAAAACATGTAACACGGAAAGTTCACGTAAAAAAGATGGGTGTGCATACGCATGACCGAAACTTTGGAAAACTTAGCGGTGTCGCGCCACGTGTCAGCCTCCTTCCTGCGCTGCTCAAGCAATGTCAATGCGCAATCGAGGAGGTTGAATCGAAGTGCAAAAAAAAATATTCACACAACTGAAAACATCAGTTCCCTAGAGTTTCCATTGTCTTGGTCGCCATAACTGAATTCGGGGTACCACCAGTGTGAATTTTTGGGTGGGGAGTTAAAGTTCCAAAGTGGGGGGGGGGGCTAATATTCTATTGGTGTGGGGTCAATGTTCACAAGCCCCTCCTGTGAACATGTTCCCCCAAAATCAACAGTGGGGGCTGTTATTCATGAACTTCCACTCCCCAAATCGGTAAAATAGCCCCCCGGAAAATATCGTGTACTTGAGCTCCCCGAAAAAAAATAAAAAAATTTTCCACAATGTGGGGAGTCAAACTCCCTTTTTGGGGAGCTTTATTCCACGTGTGGGGAGTCATATGTGGGTGGGGGGCTTATGTTCACATTCGCCAAAAAAAGCACGATTATTTTGATTTTTTAGGAAACATTTAGAAGCGTTTGCTTACTTCCGGCTTTTAGAAGCTTGAGCCCATCTAATCTGACAAGGTTCATGGTGGCTTTAAAGCATACGAATCTGAGGCCGGATCCATGAAACGGGAAAACGAAAGAAAAACCGTTTTCCAGAAAAAAAAAAATTATCTGCGCATCTCACCCTCTTCATAAGAAAATTAACATTATTCTAAATTTATTCTACGGAAAACGCCTTTCCTGTTGTTTTTCATTTTCATGGATTCGTCCTCTGATCAGAAAATTGATGAATGTTATAAGATCCATTTTTCAGCTCCTATTAGACCGATTTGCACGCGCCAAAATTATTTAAACTTTTTTCAAACTCAAGGGACATTTGGCGACAAAAATTGGTGAAATTGAAATTCGGTTAGGTTTGAACGATAGAATATTAAAGGCAGTTCCCGTTTAATTATTTTTCAATTTAAGACATTTATTTGTGAAAAATTGTTCACAACAACAAAAGCTAAAAATCCCGAAGGTATGTATATATAACGACAAAAAGCCGAAAAAAGAAGAGAGGACGTACATATAAATAAAAAATCGCCCCGGGGTGGATGGTCATAACGAAAAAGTAGACAGATGCTCCCGCCTCATTTTTATTATTGTTGTTGTTCGTCTTGTTTGTCTCTATCCTCCTCCTTCTCGTCTTACTTATGCTCCAAGACTAACACACAAAATAGCTGTGAGAAGAGAAAAGCACACTGATGGTCCTCCTCATCCGTTCTCTTCTTTCTTGTGCCGCCACCGAGCAAGAATAAGAAACGACGACTGACTTGCGGGTGTCAAAATAACCAATGTTTGGGCTGGCTGGCTGGCTGGCTGGCTGGCTGGATGACTGGCGCCAAGCGTTGGAAAAAAAAACAGAAGAAAACGTCGAGGAAGAAGAACCAACAAGCCCCAAAAAAACATAACGCTGGAGTTAGTTGAAAAAAAACAGTTGAATAGATGTAGTTAAGATATGTATGATGGATATGAAGGAAGGAAAGGGAAAAGAGAAAAGAAAATTGAGGTCCTATGACATTCGTCAACTTTTGGTGGCATTTGACACCCGGTTATGATTTGTGTGGGCAGAAGAGAGAGGTCAGCAGGTCTTTGATATTCTAGAAGAAAGTTTTTGGACGAGACGTAGGAGGTTTAAGTATGGAAATATAGTCCGTACGATTTAAATGCACCCTGTCGCAATTCACAGTTTTTGTTGTTGCAGAGTTTAGCTAATGAAAAGCCCGCGGCGCTGTGACCTCTCCTAACAGTAAGCCTCGGCAAAATTTCGAAATTTCGCGAACGAATTCTCTTTTTTTTTCTCTGTATTTATTATCCATTACCCATTGCGTTCTGTTCTGTTCTGTTTACGGTGCAATGAAGCGAACGCGAGTTCACAGAATTATGGAAAAAAACATGCGAGGAGAATAACACACGGAGGCTCGCTAATTTAATCGCGATGCAGTCATCTTGATAGACGCAGCAGGCTTGTTTAATAATGTGAATTTTTATTGAAAACCTTTTATAAATTTTGCATGGAATTCTCTGAACTGTTAACTAGAAGATAGTAGATATCTAGGTTTTCAGGAAATTGGAAAAACATAAAAAGGATTTTCGGCAGTTATATGGCTATTAGCCATCGAAAATGGCAAATACCCATCACTGGCACCTAATAGGCGATCGAAGAGGGTTTAGAAATAATCGGCGTTCAAACAGGAGTTAGCCATAAAAAAG
This sequence comes from Caenorhabditis japonica, assembly GCA_963572235.1. Taxonomy (NCBI): domain Eukaryota; kingdom Metazoa; phylum Nematoda; class Chromadorea; order Rhabditida; family Rhabditidae; genus Caenorhabditis; species Caenorhabditis japonica. The sequence goes on along the minus strand of OY754343.1, from coordinate 13,726,366 downwards.
GCTGATAGCCGTTGAATTCAGGCGGTATACGGTAAATATACCAAATGAATTTTGCGCCCGAATTCGATGGCTAATAGCGAAAATATAAAATTCCATGATAGTCAAATACAAAATAAGACCTTTTTTAAATATAACAGACCTGGATGTATCCTAATGCACGGTGTCCAGGATTTGAAAAGTGGCGGAGCCGAGCAAACGCGCCCCACTGGATTTTTTCGCGCGAAATTCACATTTTGACGCATTATTTTTTTACCCCGCCCACATTTCCAATCCTGGACACCGTGAAATGTGTTATTTTGACGCAGAAAAATCAATAGGAATTATTTTTTACTACAAGAACACGGCTTGCTGCCCGGAACGTTATTGGCAACGCGATCCGCTGAGTGTCTGCGTCTCTCCGGCAAAAGTTTGCTACAAAAACAACAATATCCTCACGCACTCTGCTTGCCTGCGTCTCCTCTTCGTATCAGTTTAACGCCGAAAAGTGGCTGCGCAGTTAAATCGATCCTACGGTAGAAAAATGCGATAACGTTTTGTCCAGAATTTATTTATTTTCCAACGTTCCGTCCAACACGCCGTCCAAGAAATAGAAAATCTTGCAATTATAATGAAGAAGGACCTTAAATAAGCTTGCATAAAAACTTGTAAAAAAAAACGCTAAAATTGAAAGAGCCACAAAACATTCAAATGCCTCATTCGAAACAAAACAAAAAAGCGAAAATTCGCGATTTCATTAGGACATTCCCATCTGGCACGTCCTAAACGTCTCCTAAAACCAAGCTGCGGCGGAATAAAAGAGGATTAGGTCCGTTGACTTTTTCGTCTTTTTCTTTTTCTTCTTTTTCTTTTTCTAACTACAAAAACATGAAAAATGATAAAAGAGGCGTCGGATGAACTTGTCATTTTGTGACAAGATTGAACTCGTTCAACACAAGGACATACATAAGTCGGAACTCATTGTCAGAAGCCAGCAAACGCGCCCGACCGCACAACACAGTCGTTTATTCCTTGCCCCCGAAAAGCGAATGGAGTGGGACGGACGGACGGACGGGACGGGATGAGATGAGATGAGATGAGTTGTGGTGAGCTGTGCGGAGTTTCCAAAATCTATTTCCAATCTAAATGGAAAAGAGAATGGGTGGAAAAAAATAGGAAAAGTAGAAGGCAAATTTCAAGTATGCCTCTTCCTCCTCTTTCTCCTCCTCTTCTTCTTCTTCTTCTGCATTTTTTCCTCCTCTTTCTGAGGAGCGCGCGATGAGAAGAGTCGATTTGGAGTCGTTCTGCGCCAGAAGGCCCGAAAAAGACGAGAGCACACACAGAGCGAGAGTGGGAAATGAGATTCGGGTCGTCGTCGGCACTCTTTTTTTTCAGACCCGATGAAAACACACACATACACCAGTGGTGGAGGTCCGATTCTTTACAATTCGTGAGATACAATGCAAAAAAAACAAGGATGAAAGAAAGAATTGACGTTGAATATTTACTGGTTTTGTTTTTGTTGTCACTCGAGTTTGTTGAAACCAAAAAAAAACCGTAAAATGAGATTTACAAAATGGTGGCCGTTGCCCGGCCTGCATTTGCGCGTCAATTGTCATGTTAAAGTGTCTAGCAAATTTCAAGCCAAAACACAGAAATTAATTTCCATGAAACAGAGAAAAAAAGCTCATAGACTCAAAAAAGTGTAAACAACAAAAAATAGAAAATCAATATTTTATTTTTTCGATAAAATCCTTTTTTGAGAGCCAACTGGTCAAAAAACCCCGTCCCTTTGAAACTTTATCTGGGTTTTTTTTTCCTATTTCTATTCAAGCGGCGAACCTGCAAGGGGGCGTGGTCTTCTGTTTTTTTTTCGGCGAAACAAAGAAAAAATTGCACTTGCTTCCAATTTAGATCAACCACGAGCAAATGCAGACCCGGAAAGTCGGCATGCCTCCATACAGTATTGCTCTCTTAAAAGTTATCTGAATTATTTCAGCAAACTTTTAAGAACAACAGCATGAGCAAGTGGCCCTAAAGGGTATTCCCAAGCGGAAGAAGAAGAAAAATACGAAGACCAAACAATTTTGATGGGTCCGGGCGCGGAAAAAAGAAGAAGAGAGGAGGAAAAAGTTGTAGACGTGCCGTCTCATAGCCCATTCACTTTGCAAACAAATGGCCAGACATCGAGCGACTTGAATCCGAGTTAACTTTTTTATAAAACTTTCTCAAAGGGTAAATCTTTTGGCAAATGTTTTTGTTCGAACGCCTGAACTGTTCCCTCGGTGTTTCCTCAGACCGGAGTCGAAACAGAGGAACAAGCGGGACTTTTGTAGAAACTTGTAGAGTGGATGCGCCTGTTTAGTCAGCCTGTTAAATCTATCTCGCCTGCCAAAGGTAAAAAATATTTTTAAAAAAATGAGTTGCTGGAAAAAAAACCAAAAAACAATCAAACGAAAGAAAAGAAGAAAAACAGAAAAGGAAAAAGAGAAGCGTGAGATTTCTACGAAACACATAAATAACGGAAAGAAAATGCTCAGACTTGTGTATCACAACGGGAACATTATAATGCAAGTTTGGACGTTTTAAAGAATGGAGCAGATACAGAAATTAAAGCAAACATTTATACTTTGGGTGAATTTTTCTTACTGTCTTTCTGAGTGCACCGAAACTGACGGACATTGCCTCGACCCACAAACGCTGGATACTCACCAAGTGGCTTCAAGGCTGCCATGGCCTCGAGGAACAAGCACGGGGAAGAGTATGCACGATGGTCAGGCAAGACTGGGACATCACGATCATACGATCAACAATGAAGATGCGGCCGAGACGCTATCGATCGAGATTGGGGACCTGATGATTACAAACGTCTACTTCCCACCGCGGTCGTCAGACTCACAGACTGCAGAAGTTCGTGAAGAAGTACTGTAAGACCGGCAGCACATTCTAACTGGTGATTGGAATGCACACTCTAGCGCGTGGCACAGCCACAAGATAGACGAGAGAAGGTCGATCATCGCCTGGCAACAACTCAATTTGATCCCGGCAAAGCCCCATGATAAACAATCAAATGGAAGGCGTAATTGTTGCACACATATTTACTACTATTATGGATACGTGACGTAGCGACAGGTTGCTGCAAGTTTTGCGCCAGCAAAATTATTTCCTCTCACGCCGCCAAGAGCTGAATCGTGGCGAGACGCAACATTTGCTGACGCATAACTTGACACGCTGTCTCGCTACGTCACGAATCCATAATACTACAAACATTTTCATTCAATAATAAACATGAAATGCATTAATTTTCGTATCGATGAAAAGTGTTAAAATCGATTAATTATTTTATATTTATGTATATATGTCAAATATATACATAAATATAGTCAACGGCAATGACATCTTGGAACCACCTGCGATAGCTGACGCGTTTATTAAAACATTTGCCATGAGTTTTGCAAACCCTTCGTCACCCTTTCCCGCACTCCCCCACCCAAAACCTATAAATTCCTTTGTTGATTTATCTCCTTTCAGCGTTTATAAATGTATAACGAAACTTTGCCCTAAAATTGGGTTCTCAACAGACAATATAAATTTTTTCATTATAAAAAAATGCGCCAATTCAATTTCCATTCCTTTATCCCTTATATTTACCGAATCGCTAAAATCCAATACTTTCCCCGACTGCTGGAAAACGTCCACAGTCATTCCCCTCCACAAAAAAGGTTGCGTCTCGGATCCCGGCAATTTCAGGCCGATATCACTAACCCACCCATTAGCACGTTTGTTCGAAAGAATAGTCTTGAGAACAATCAGAAGCGATCTATCGTCGTATCTATCTACAAAACAGTATGGGTTCTTAAGTCACCGGTCGTGTCCGCTAGCACTTCTTGATGCAATATCGCAATATAATCTCATCCTGAACATACCCAAAGAATGTCTGGACATTATATTAATAGATTTCAAAAAGGCTTTTGATTCGGTCCCCCATGACTTGCTCCTTCTTAAATTGCAGAATTTCGGACTTGACCCATCTTTGTGTCTATGGTTTAAATCATTTATATCTCATAGGAAATCTAAAGTAAAAATAGGAGACTTCATATCGTCAAACTATTTTTGTAACCCATCGGGTGTGTTGCAAGGGACAGTAACAGGACCGTTTTTATTTTTAATATATATAAATGACCTGATCCAATCCATTCCCAAAGACGTGTACACCATAGCCTTTGCCGACGATGTAAAAATATACAGTTCCAGTCATGAAAGCCTTCAAAACGCTTTAGAGCTTATATCGGAATGGTGCGATCGCTGGAAACTCAAGTTGGCGGAAAACAAAACGCTCGTTCTTCATCTGGGGAAAAATAATCCTCAACATTCCTATAAACTTGGGGAAACTACAATCAAAACATCAAATTGCGTTAGAGATTTGGGTCTCCTTGTGGATAACAACCTAAAATTCGAAAAACATAAGTAATATAGTGAATTTGGCTAAACTCAATTGTCGCAAAATCCTAAAAACATTCAGGTCCACAAATGCAGACTTCTATTTTAAACTATACAACGTCTATGTATATTAGGCCCACGTTAGAATACTGCTGCGAAGTTTTCCACCCAAGCAACTCACTGCTCACAGCTAAACTTGAATCCTCACTTCGTTTCTTTTCGCGCAAAGTTTTCCTGAGATGCAATCTGTCCTTTAAACCCGATAACGCCACCGCTCACCTGACCCCATATCAAAGACGCCTCTTTCTTGCCTCTCAACAAACCGTGTTCCTTACAAGGGAAGTCTTTTCACAAACCATATTGGAATGCTCTGAAACTTGGTGGGCTAATAGAACCTATCTCTGGCTACAGCGTCAAAAAAATTTAGCTGCCGAACTTCAAAAATAAGCTCAAAAAGATGCTCCAAAGTTCCGGCTCCCCCTTCCGTCACTTCTCTCGTTTTTATCATGATCCTCCAGAGGTGAAGAAATCAACGAAAGGGAGGCGCAGTGGTAGAGTGAGGGGTCAGCAGGAGAAAGGTCACGGGTTCGAACCCTCTTGTGGTAAAAATTTTTTGATATTTTTGATAAGTATGGGAAACAAGGGTGGGACCAAAAAAATATGTTTTTTTGGGTGAGAAAAAATTTTTAACTTTTTTTGATTTCTTTTTTGACAATGTGACGTAGGCAATACTTTTTTTTTTTGGTTTTTTGTAGTCGCGGAGGCGAAGAAGGTTTTTGGACGGGGCTACCCCACTCAGGTAACGAGTCAAACTTTGCTGGGCGACTTTCAAACTTTTTTAAACCTTTTGAAGAAAAAAGGGGAATTTTAAACTTTTCTGAGCCGTTTTCAATCTTTTTGTCGTCGAAATTGTTGTAAACTTTTTTAAACTTTTTAAAACTTTTTCAAACTTTTTCAAACCTTTTCAAACTTTTTAAAACTTTGTTTTCGAAAATGTTTGAACCTTCGAATTTATTGTTTTTCTTCCATATTTTTCCGCATTATCTTACGATTTTTTATATTTTTACGCTTTTTCAAAAGTTTATCTGTTGAAACAAATGTTTCGGGAGCTAAACTACTTTTTTTTTCTCAATTTTCAGGAAGGCTCGCGAGAAATGTCATCTCGACCCAAGCGGCTCCGTTTATCTTGCCGAAAAGTCTGTGAATTGTGGTTTCCTGATGGTAAGTAGGGTTCGTGTTTGTCACAAATTATGTTTATTTTTCAGATGAGACAAATCCGGATGAGTGCGATGGAATCGGTGACAATCACATGGTAAATGAAGAAACTGAAGGTTTTTGGGAGGAACATGTCGAAAACACTGAACGTCACACTAGGATGGGATGGCGTAAAAATTTCAAGAAATTCCTCGTATGTCAAAATCTTATCAATAAATTGCAAAATCTAGTTACAGAACGGAATTATGGCCGTTTACGGCTTTGTGTTTGGACCTTGAAGACATCGAACGCTCAAAACAGGCGGCCAATATGCTGCTTGGCATTTTTAGAAGCCAAAAGAAGCCCACATACAAAATTTTTGATCGTATTATCATTTATATGTGTCATCAGTTCAACAGTATCCCTGACTGGAATGGAATGAGAGTTCTTGTGAAAGTTGTTAATTTAAGCTGTGATGACCGGGTAAGTATTACTAATCTGTGGGGCCTCTCCAAAAAAAAGTCAATTTTACCAAATTTTCGGAAATATCGAAAACACAAAAAATCGAAAATTCGTCAATTGAATATCGAAAATAGCATACTTGTCGTGTGCAGGGCCGATTTGAAAATTTGAGGGCTGGGAATTTCAGCTGCCCGCGCAGTTATGTTATAATGCACGGCGTGTTAGGCATCAATTTTGTAAGACTATTAAAAAAAAAAGCTCCCATGTCTATTTTTCAGAAAGAATGCATCTTCGGCGGCGAAGAAGGGGACCAATTCGAAGGAAGCACTCCAAGGAGGCGACGATGGAGCTAACCCGGCGTTTAATTGATCAAATACGCTGTTTTTATTTTATATGTTCAATTTTCTGTCATTTTGTTAACTTTTTGTGCTGAATTTTTAATAAATATGTTGCGTTCCAGCGTAATTATCACCAAAAAAAGAAAAATTAATAAATTTCAAGAAAAAATAAAACTTTTTCAATCTTTTATAAGACATCCACAATCTTTTTAAAGATATTTTCAAACTTTTTCAAGAATATTTCAAACTTTTTCAAGAAAATTTTAAGCAACGCTTATTTGTCACCCTAAAAAGTTTAAAAAAGTTTTCGAATGGCTTAGAAAAGTTTGACTCGTTACCTGAGCCAAGGCAGAACGTTCCCGCATCAGAACTGTCCCAAAGCAGAACCCTGAAACAGAAATTTTTTCTCACCTTCACCATCAAAAAATAAATTTTTTCTCATCCAAAAAAAAATATTTTTTTGGTCCCACCCCTGTTTCCCATACTATATCAAAAAAATTTTTACCACAAGAGGGTTCGAACCCGTGACCTTTCTTCAGCTGCCCCCCACTCTACCACTGCGCCTCACAGGTAAACCGGCATGGCCGAATGGTGGTCCACTGGTGCGCCGCTCGATGCTCGAGTGACGGAACCACCAACGTTTGAATTAGCGGTTTTTCAATGGCCGACTTTTCACGCATCCGCGGCTTTTCAATGCGCGAGTTTCTCTCACTGCTCCTGAAATTTACTGATCTCGAGATGGAATTGAGTATGTTTATTAAAAGTTTACCATTTAGAAAACAAAAGCTTTGTGAAAAAATGAAGGTTTGCCTAACGGAAAAAAAGTAATTTAGTATTTAAAATCGATGATGGCATAGGGATCCTCGCACTCGTTCCAATTGGTTCCTGCGCCTTCAGCCAATTTTAGGCAATATGTGATCCGAAACGTGCCGTCGCTGCAAAAATAAAACATTTAATCCAATCGTTACTTCATTTACATGTAATGTGGTTTCTCATGATAATAAAAATGACCCTATTTTTTATTACCCTAAACTCGTGAAGATAGGACCGTTTTCCTTTTCTTTGACAGCCGCCTCAGCTAACGTAATGTTTTCCATAGACCATCTTTTTACAAAGGGAGAATGAAAAGGACCATCTTCCTGGAGCAGAACTTTAGGAAAATGGACAGTATCAGTGTTGGTCTGGAAGACGGCTTTTTTCCATTTACTGATTGAAAAAATTGAATTCTCTCCTTTCTGTTCTTGTTCGCAACGAGCGCCCAGAGAAACGAAAGAGTACTTCTTAAGTGAGGGCGGCCCTATGCATTGACGGACCTATCCACACAAGTTTAGGGTAATTGAATTTTAATGGGGTTATTCTCGAAATATAAAAAATAGCTAAACCAGTAAAAAACTCAGTGAAGATTCGGAGAATGCTCCGATTGTCCTGACAATGAAACTTTGAGAAACAATGGCAAAAATACTCCCGGACATTCCCATACGTTTTCAGAAAAATCGATACTTTGGTCTGAAATTTTCTGGGAATGTGGTGGAGTATTTTTGCCATTATTTCCCAAAGTTTCAGATCAATCGAGGAATTTTCCGAATTTTTGCTGGTTTACGCTATTTTTTGTTATTTCGTGAATAACCCCATAATACTTTCGAACTAAAATGCAGTTAAAAAATTACAGTTTTACTTTCAAGCATAACCTCATTTCTAAAACTCACATTTTTCAACTTTTTCCCATTTGAGAATCCCGTAGAAACTTCCGAACGCTCAGACATTTCATCTCTGACGCCGTCATGGAAAATTGGAGATGACGCCTGAAATTGTTTGTATTTAATAGCATAATACATTTATTGCACTTACTGTTTGAGCTCATCCGAAATACACCATTCTCTGCGTTCTATTGACAGTGAATCTTGTTAATTCGTAAGCAACGTAGCTTCACACGAAATAAGCTGAAAAATCATTATTCGGGAAATTAATAGGGCAATTAAGCAATAATTTAAGTAATAATAGAGACTCACGAGCAAAAAAAGAAAAGAAAGAACATTGCATCAGATCACGCGCTAGCGCTGAGGCCGCAATCGATTGTTCGCACATCGGTGGCTCACCAAGAATCTCGATTTGCCCGCCTCGCGCATTGTTTCTCATTCAGCTGTGTCTCACACATTGTTCGAACATCAGCGTCTGAATGTTTCCTTCTCCTCCACCGTACACGAACCATTCGCGCATTACCGCCTATTGAGCCACTATTCAGACACAGTTCATCCATGCCGGTTTACCTGTGCTCCCTTTCGTTGATTTTTTCACCTCTGGAGGGTCGTGATAAAAACGAGAGAAGTGACGGAGGGGGGAGCCGGAACTTTGGAGTTTAAAATTCCCCTTTTTTCTTCAAAAGGTTTAAAAAAGTTTGAAAGTCGCCCAGCAAAGTTTGACTCGTTACCTGAGTGGGGTAGCCCCGTCCAAAAACCTTCTTCGCCTCCGCGACTACAAAAAACCAAAAAAAAAAAGTATTGCCTACGTCACATTGTCAAAAAAGAAATCAAAAAAAGTTAAAAATTTTTTCTCACCCAAAAAAACATATTTTTTTGGTCCCACCCTTGTTTCCCATACTTATCAAAAATATCAAAAAATTTTTACCACAAGAGGGTTCGAACCCGTGACCTTTCTCCTGATGACCCCTCACTCTACACAGGTAAAACGGCATGGCTGAATGGTGGTTCACTGGTGCGCCGCTCGATGCTCGAGTGGCGGAACCACCAACGGTTGAATTTGCGGTTTTTCAATGGTCCACCTTTCGCGCATCAGCGGTTTTTCTATGCGCAAAGTGTCTTTTTTCGCTCATAAAACATATTGATTTTAAAAAGGGATCGGGCATTTTTATTAAATACAACTATTCAAAAAATGGAAAAAAATGCACATTAATTATTCGTCGTCCGCCTTTTGTCATTGGTGGCTTTCCATAGACGAACAATTTTGGATTTGAAAATCCGATTTCGAAACATTCCGTTCCTGAAAATAAATAAACTTTGTATCGAATAGGAATTTACAGAAAATAGGTTTTTGTAGAAATAGTGGACCTATTCTTATTTTGTGTTCAATCGAGAGGCTACATTAAAACATTAACGCCCGTTCAATTTTTTGCATGTGTCTATTTAAAAAGCAGGCGGGTTTTTGTGCAACTCTATTGAACACACAATAGTCGAAGATCTTACCAGCGCGATCCCGAATAGCGCCAAACAACTCCAATAGAAAATAACACGAAGAACACCAAGAAACTCCAGTATTCTGTGTAGAATGGAAATATCATGGTATCGAGTCCAGCCATCATAAGAGCAATGTAGTTGACAACCAGAACGGAGACTTCTGGCTGATCAGCAACCCATCCACATCCGATATGAGCAATAATGTTGAGAACTTCTATCAACGTGACGATTATTGAATTTTCTGCACCAGTACGGCCAGCGATCTGAACATATATTTTTTTAACATCGTGAAGTGAATATGAATATGGTGCTCAGCGTCCAATTTCAGGATAAAAGTAAACAATTTTTGTGTTTCCAAACGAGCGGCATCATGAAAACATGAGTCCGCAAACACCATTCTGTCTGTGTCTCTTAAAACATAGCGTAATTGCACGGCCCTCGGACGTTTCGAAACGGAAACTTTTCAAAACTTTTAAGTTTCGAAACGTCCCAGAGCCGATTGCGCGGTCGCACGCAAATAAGTTGGCGGGGTTTCCCTTTTTAATGATGCGACTCATTAAAAAAAATCACGGTTCTGGGTCGTTTCGAAACTTTAGTGCATTTTTAACGTTAAGTTTTTCAGTAAATTTTGAAAAAATCGTCGAATTTACTGGTAAAGGTACGACAACTATTTAATCCTTGTCCAAATTTTGTCAATACTGCGAACACGGCGACGAAAAATTGCATTAAAGTTTCGAAACTTTCCAGTTTCGAAATGACAGAAAACAAATGTGTTTTTTCTTTGAAAATATCCAAAATCAAACCTCTTCCAAATAGTTTCCAACAACAATGAACGGCTCGTAGAAGCAGCAAACAGTCAGAGTTCCGGACGGCGATCCGAGGAGCCGAGAAGACTCTTGAAAGACTATCCGATATCTCTTTAAGACATGATGAATGGTTCCGTCGTCGGCAACAGTGAGATTTTTGAGAAGCTCAGCGGCTTCCTCACGGTTCACTGTAAAATAAAAATTTTTTCATAGCTCACTTGATTCAGTACGGTTTCTAGCCGCGGTAATATTTGAACAAAGTTCAAGTATTCATAGGTACAGTTTGGTTTTAACTGATGATGCAAATATATTAATTTTTTAATTTTATAGTGAAGGTAAACAAGTTTTTCACGTACTTCAATATACAAATAAATATATACAAATAGAAAAAGATGTAAAAAAAACCATAGTAAACTTCACGAGAAAAACAAATTAAAATTACATAGGATCAAGCGCATGCGCTGAGGCCATATTGCGCGATCGATTATTCGCCCACCGGTGGTGCATCGTTCAGAAATTAGCGGACACTCACGCATTGTTGTTGCGGCTCCTCCACCAAGCAGGCACCATTCGCGCATTACCGCCTGTTGGGCCACCATTCAATCACTTCTCATCCATGCCGGTTTACCTGTGTACCACTGCGCCTCCCTTTCGTTGATTTCTTCACCTCTGGAGGATCATGATAAAAACGAGAGAAGTGACGGAAGGGGGAGCCGGAACTTTGGAGCATCTTTTTGAGCTTATTTTTGAAGTTCGGCAGCTAAATTTTTTTGACGTTGTAGCCAGAGATAGGTTCTATTAGCCCACCAAGTTTCAGAAAATTCCAATATGGTTTGTGAAAAGACTTCCCTTGTTAGACGCATATTTCTTATACTTAAAACATACTTTAAAATTGTCACTTATCGGTGCCATTTTCCCAACATGTCGCTATACATAAAGCCAGCGTTATCTCCTCGATTTCCGTATAGAGTTATCTTGCGCGGCGCCAAAAATAGTAGCTTCTTGCACCAAAACTTCGCTCTCTGGGAAAAAATAGTTCCCTTTTTCCCCAAGCTTGTGTCAGAAAATACTTTCGCATCACGACTCCACTCACTGCCCTTAGAGAACCTGCTTCCTTTCATTTGAACACTGAACTCTTTGCGGGTTCTATAGTTCATCTTATATTATTCATTTAGTAGTTACCCACTTTTTATGTACTGATTGTTTTATATACATTTTTCTTTGATCTTGCCAAATGAATAAATAAATATCTAAATATCTAATGTATATACACAGTATATTTACAAAAAAACTAATACAATGAGATACGTAGTGCGTGCACTGGAGCGCATTTACAGCGACTTACAATTAGCGTGCAACACCCCGGTAAACTATTCATCTCACAATCAGCTCCAAACAAATCTCCCCCGCTTGGACTTTCTGCTCCAGCTTTTGCGCGCGTTTGACACTTTGCCGGAAACGATAGCTCTTTTTTGGGTGCTATGTTCCGCCCAGCCTTTGCCACGTCATGATTAAGTTTAGCAGATCAATCAAGCGATATAAAAGCGATCGAGTAGGAAGGGGAAATATCAGTTTTGGTATTTAAAATGACTCGACTTATCATCTTCTCAACTGTTGCGTTGATTACCATTTTTGTTGTTTCTCAGGTTGGGAATTTCGGATCGAATTATTATTCTTTTTTTATCCCACTAATTTTATTTCCCTTTTCAGGTCCAGTCGGCAGTTCTGCCCGTAAAATCAACAGAATTGACGCCTACTCCCTCTGAAACTTCTCTAGACACTTTGGGATATTCTCGAGTGAAGCGTAGTGGTTGTGGAGGCTGTTGTTGCGGAGGTGGAGGTGGTGGCGGCGGATGTGGATGTGGATGCGGATGTTGCTGCTGTAGACCAAGATGTTGTTGTCGTTGCACTTGCTGTAGAACATGTTGTTGTACCAGATGCTGCACTTGTTGTAGACCGTGTTGCTGTGGATGTGGATGTGGATGTGGATGCGGTTGTGGTGGCGGATGTTGTGGATGTGGAGGAGGAGGACGTAAACGTCGTTCCCTCCAGAATCTTCGCATCAATGCGGCTAATCGCGCATTAGGAATCAAGAGAAAACAAGCATCTGAGAAGTGCTAACTTTAAGTATTTATTTACCTAATTATTCTAATGCATTTTCTGTTTATTGGTAATGCTTTGTGTGTATATTGGTTTGAAATAAAAATGTGTTTAAAAACATGTTGCAATTACAGGGTGGGGAAAAAATATGGAGCCGCATTCAAAACGGTTTAAAATCGTTTAAACATGAGATTGTTTTCTACAAATCTAACAAAATGCTCATTAAACAACAACAAATAAGTGGCATAAACAGTTTTCAAACCGTCCACCTTCAGCCGCGATGACAGCTCAGAGTCTCTTCATGAACGAGTCAATGACGGCACGCAGGTGTTGACAGCACGCCTTCTTCAAAAAGATTTTCAAGTTTTTTAAATTTGTGTTATTCTTTGTGGCGACTTGCTGGGTTGAATATCCCCACACTGCGAAATCCATCGGTTTCAAATCCGGACTCGAAACAGTCCATTGAGGAAACCAGGGAAATCGGCTTCGAACCACTGTTGAGAGGCTTTTGCACATGGAGCAGGTGCACCGGCTTGCTGGAAGATGCAATCACGATTTTCGAAGTGGGAATGGGACCTAGGAAGCACTTCGGACTCCAAAATGTTCTCAATTTAGTATTTCGTGTTGATTTTGACTACCTCATTCACGAAAACCAGTTGAGTCTTGCTATCTGCGCAGATTTCTTCGAAGACCATCGTGGATGAAGAATTATACGTTTTATTAAGGCATTTGACTTTTTTATAGGCAGACTGGAAATCTAAAGCAATGATCCTGTCGTTCTGAGTATTTTTATTGGCTTCCACGGTGAATATGTTCTCATCTGTGAAGAGTGCCCTCAGGTGCGTGCCAAGTCGCGCTCTCAACAATAGCAGACATATTATTCGCATTCATATTATTCATATTATTCATATTATTCGCTAAAACGTTGGAAAATAGTTAAAAACAATATAATTGGTTAAAAAATAATATGGTAGACGCGATTTGTGTTTCTGCAAGCCCTAAAACTTACGCAAAGCCACGGCTCCATATTTATTCCCCACCCTGTATATTTAGAGAGCGTGACAAAACCGGGGAAAAACGAGAAACCGGGGAACACAAAACCGGGGAACGCAAAATCGGGGAAAAAATGTCAAAAACCGGGGAATTCGACACTGTCACGTAAAATTGCGGATGACTCTGATTTTCCGCGCAAATTGCGGAAAATGTTCGAGACCCTGACAAAACCGGGGAAAACCACGAAACCGGGGAAGACAAAACCAGGGAAGACAAAACCGGGGAAAAGTTGCAAGTCTGCGGCGCACTTTTTCAGGTTTTTTCAACACTTCCAGTACAAAACATCGTGCAGCAGTTGCAAAAGAGGGCGGAGCCTCTTCCCAGGTTTTGTCCATTTTTTTCCCCGGTTTTGTCTTCCCTGGTTTTGTCTTCCCCGGTTTCGTGGTTTTCCCCGGTTTTGTCAGGGTCTCAAATGTTCATACAATGACACGCTGAATTTTTAAATTCCGTTTTGTCCGCAATTTTGCGTGACAGTGTCGAATTCCCCGGTTTTTGACATTTTTTCCCCGATTTTGCGTTCCCCGGTTTTGTGTTCCCCGGTTTCTCGTTTTTCCCCGGTTTTGTCATGCTCTCTATATTTAACATTGTGCACTTTTGGTCATTTAGGCATGGAAAACTGCAAATTTGAACTTTTCTGTTTTTTTTCAGTATCGGTCCCGATGGCATTTGAAAAAAAACCTTATTTTTCGGTGAAAAGTCGAAACCATTCCCCAGTAATGATAAATACATTGCTTGTCATTAAATATAGTTTTTAAACTTCGCGCCGCTTTGACGCAATGCAAGTGCGCTCTAGTGACAAAGTCATCATACACTTCTGCGTACACTTGGACAAAACACGCTCTAGAACTCGTGGATGATGACAAAAATTCAAACACGGTTTTCCACAGCTCGATGATTTTTACTTCATGTTTTCCTCTAGAAAAAAAACTGAAAAAATGTGTTGTTTTTTGAGTATTATGCATTCTGTTTTTGAAAAAGAGCTTCTATTGAAAAGATAGTCCACTTTTTTGCCTTTTTTGTTTCGATTACGTCGGAAAATCTTGAAAATTCCATATTCGTCTGTATTTAATTTACATGTTTGCACAAATCCTATTTTCAGGTTATTTTTGTACATAATGGCCTCAGTCCCAACGCACCAAAGCGAAAAGGAAAAGAAGAACGATGAGCTTTCGACAGCGATTCTCAAGGATAAGACAAAACCAAACCGTTTGATTGTCGATCAGTCTGAGCAGGATGACAATTCCGTTGTGGCTGTTTCTCAGGCTAAGATGGATGAATTGGGGCTTTTCCGTGGAGACGCAGTGATTCTCAAGGTGAGCACGTTACATTGGATGCACTTTGCACAATTTAAGAACTTGTAATGTTTGCGAACTAAGAAAGGGGTTGAAAAACGTTTTGTTTCGATTCCTCCTTTTTAGTTCTGCTAATAACTTTACGAGTGTCATAATTGTGCAATATTATTATTGACACGCCATCGTTCGAGATTTCGAAATGCTAACGTCGCGCTAAGGCGCCGATTTCGAAAATTTTGAGAGAGTGTCGTACAAAAAATATTATAATCGAATTGGGTAATCAATAATGCTATTTTAGGGAAAGAAGCGAAAGGAGTCAGTAGCCATTATTGTCTCCGATGAGGCGTGCCCTAACGAAAAAATTCGCATGAACCGCGTGATCCGCAACAATCTTCGCATTCGCCTCGGAGACGTTGTTAGCATCACCCCAGCCCCAACTCTCAGCTACGGAACCAGAATTCATGTTCTTCCGATCGATGATACTATCGAAGGACTCACAGGAAACCTATTTGACGTTTTCCTCAAGCCGTACTTTTTGGAGGCTTACCGTCCACTCCACAAGGGCGACATTTTCACTGTTCAAGCCGCTATGAGAACAGTCGAGTTCAAAGTAGTGGAGACAGATCCAGCTCCGGCTTGCATTGTTTCACCAGATACTGTTATCCACTACGAAGGTGATCCGATCAAGAGAGAAGAGGAGGAAGAGAGCATGAATGACATCGGATACGATGATCTTGGAGGAGTCCGCAAGCAGCTTGCTCAGATTAAGGAGATGGTTGAGCTTCCACTCCGTCATCCACAGCTTTTCAAAGCTATTGGAATCAAGCCACCACGTGGAATCCTTCTTTTTGGCCCACCTGGAACCGGAAAGACCCTTATCGCTCGTGCTGTCGCCAACGAAACTGGATCTTTCTTTTTCTTGATCAACGGACCAGAAGTCATGTCCAAGATGTCTGGAGAGTCCGAGTCAAATCTCCGTAAGGCATTCGAAGAGTGCGAGAAAAATCAGCCAGCCATCCTCTTCATCGATGAAATAGACGCTATCGCACCAAAGCGCGAGAAGACCAATGGAGAAGTTGAGCGCAGAATTGTTTCTCAGTTGCTCACCTTGATGGACGGAGTGAAGGTAAATTATAAATAAAACATAGTTTAAAACATTTTTCTAACTTATTATTTCAGGGACGCTCCAATCTTGTTGTCATAGCTGCCACGAACAGACCAAACTCTATTGACGGCGCTCTCCGCCGTTTTGGAAGATTCGATCGTGAAATCGACATCGGAATTCCTGACGCAGTCGGCCGTCTCGAGATCCTTCGCATTCACACCAAGAACATGAAGTTGGCTGAAGACGTCGATCTTGAGCAGATCGCCAACGAATGCCATGGATTTGTTGGAGCTGATCTTGCTTCCCTCTGTTCCGAAGCTGCTCTTCAACAAATTCGTGAGAAGATGGAACTCATCGACCTCGAGGACGATCAGATCGATGCTGAGGTTCTCAACTCGCTCGCTGTCACCATGGAGAACTTCCGTTTCGCTCAAGGAAAGTCTTCCCCATCCGCTCTCCGTGAAGCTGTCGTCGAGACCCCGAACACCACCTGGGCCGATATTGGTGGACTCCAAAACGTCAAGCGTGAGCTTCAAGAGCTTGTTCAATATCCGGTCGAACACCCGGAAAAGTATCTCAAGTTCGGAATGCAGCCATCTCGTGGAGTTCTCTTCTACGGACCACCAGGTTGCGGTAAGACTCTTCTCGCCAAAGCAATTGCCAACGAGTGCCAGGCTAACTTCATCTCGATCAAGGGACCGGAGCTTCTTACCATGTGGTTCGGAGAGTCCGAGGCTAATGTCCGCGACGTTTTCGACAAGGCTCGTGCTGCTGCTCCATGTGTTCTGTTCTTCGACGAATTGGATTCGATCGCCAAGTCCAGAGGAGGAACCAGTGGAGATGCCGGAGGTGCTTCTGATCGTGTCATCAATCAGGTCCTTACTGAGATGGACGGAATGAACGCTAAGAAAAACGTTTTCATTATCGGAGCTACCAACAGACCAGACATCATCGATCCAGCTGTTCTTCGTCCAGGACGTCTTGATCAGCTCATCTACATCCCACTTCCGGATGAGGCTTCTCGTCACCAGATTTTGAAGGCCTCTCTTCGCAAGACTCCACTTTCCAAGGACTTGGACCTTACGTTCTTGGCCAAGAACACTGTCGGATTCTCTGGTGCTGATTTGACTGAAATCTGCCAGCGGTAAGTAGATCATTTTATAAGAGCGTACATTTTTGGTGCACAACTTAAGAACTTGTGAAGGTTTACACTTTCTTTCCTTTCACTGTACTGCGTTTTGCAGTTTAGTAGCTGGAAAGTTTTGTGTTCGTGACCGCACGAGTGTCATATTTGTGCAATAACATATTTCGTTCAGTTTATTTTCTGTTTGAAGCCTCTAAATTCGCGCCTAGTCTCCGAAGTTCCAAAATTTCATTCTGAACGAATACATTTTAGTGCCTGCAAGTTGGCTATCCGTGAGTCGATCGAGAAAGAGATTCGCATCGAAAAGGATCGTCAAGAACGCCGTGCTCGTGGTGAGGAGCTCATGGAGGACGATGCAGTTGATCCAGTGCCAGAGATCACTCGGGCCCACTTCGAGGAGGCTATGAAGTTCGCCAGACGCTCGGTGACTGATAATGACATCAGAAAGTAAGCTTACTCAAATGTCGACTTTACATTCATCGTTTCCTTTTTCAGATACGAGATGTTTGCGCAGACACTTCAACAGTCCCGCGGATTCGGAAACAACTTCAAGTTCCCAGGTGAGCAACAAGGAAACAATTCGGCTCCGGTTCCAGCTCAAGACGATGATGATCTGTACAGTTAAATTCTTAGCAATCAAATGAATTGTTATGTATGATACTTGTATTATCATCGCTCTACTTTATCCATTTTCCTCTCCTCTAATTATTTACCCTTCTCAAAGCTTTTCCCCTCTAAATTAATCACTATTTATTTTTATTGTGTTAAGACGGTGTTTCCACTTTAGAAACTGATGGTCACGGATGATCTTGTTGAACCCGAAAAACTTGTAGATTCCCTTCACCTGGTTCTCACGTCATCTGAGTTTTCACATCAACCCTGTCGCACTTCCAATCCCAAAACAACTCGATTTATTCGCCTTTTTGTAAGTATTGATCGATTTCACGCATATAAACGCATGATGTCTGTACTAAAGAATCTTGACTCATTTTTTAATGGAATTATATTTTAAAATTTATTTCTACAGCAGAGGTACACGGAAAGTTCAAAAAATCATCAGCTAAACAGTGCTAGTCAATTGTTTGATTTCGGGGAGCAATTCCTTTCTTCTCTGCGCCTCTGGTTGAACATTTTGTACACAGTCATGCGATTTTTGAACAATATCAACAGCGAAGAGTTAAAGTATTGTTTCATGAATTTTATATTCTTGAACTTTTCAAAATTGTCATTTCATTTTTCTTGCCAGACAAAAAAATTTGGATTTTTCCGTACAATTTTCAGTTGAAAAATTCGATGGCCGCTATAAATTTTGGCGCCACTTCCGGCAAAAAAATCAAGACGAAATTACTTCGCGCGTAGAGAATTGGTCGGAAATTTAAACAAAAGATTCAGAATGAATGATTTTGATCTATATTCGTTTTTGGCGCCATTTGATCTTATCGTCGTCATCAAAACTTTATTCATTGTTTTCCAGTTGTTTTTGATTGATTTTTCCCTGTTTTATGGCTCTGGGACGTTTCGAAACTTTAATGTTATTTTTCGTCACCGCGTTTGCACTATTCAAAAAATTGGGCCAAAGATAAAGTATTTGTCAAATCTTACCTGTAAATTCAAAGAATTTGGCAAAATTTATCGGAAAATTCAGCGCAAAATATGCACTAAAGCTGCGAAATGTCTTGTTTCGAAACGTTCCAGAGCCGTTTTTATGGTTATAGATGCCGTGTTTGTGTTTCTGACAATTTGTCGATCTGGAAAATGTTTAAATTTTCAAAAACTTTAATTTTTGAGCGATTTTTCAAACTTTTGTGGCGTTTCTTCATTGTTCCAGTTCGGAATAACATCTGTATATAAATTGAAATCACGTGTGTGTATTTTTAATTTTTACTCGAACCATTTTTTATATTTACTTTGTTTTCCCAAATACTTTATATGACGTTTTACCATGTTCTGACGCGGCTATCCGCTAGGAAACAATATCTTCCAAACAACAAAAAAATAAAACAGAAAATAGTGTGAAAATCTGAAAAAGAAACGAAGAAATCTGAATTAAACTTTTTAAAATTTGAATTTACCGCCAATCAAGCGCACTCAGCAATTGCGCTCTACCGTACTTTTTTATTTGGATTTTTGTTTTTTAATTTTCTGTTTGCACAAAACTTTGTTAATTTGCTCCGTGATTTATTTTTCATTGACGCTGTTTCGCGGGATATTTTGACTTTTTTTGAACAATTTCCCACAAAATTTTCGTTTGCTCATTGTTTGTCGGAAAAAGCAACACGTGTTGTTAAATATATAGAAATATTAGCGCTAATTGTTTTCGTGCCACAATTCCCTACACAATTCTCGATTCATTTTTAAATTAAAGCGTCATATTCATGTCTGCTCATTTTCTATATACATAGCTTGGACCGGCACTAATACATAGTGTGATTTCTCGAGTTCAGTTTTTCGCGGTGAAAATTGCAAAACGAATGTTTTAAAAAGGTTTCGTTTACACTTCCCGCAATAAGCGCACTCAAAAGTGCCCATCCTGTTAAATACTCTGCCGTTGATCACATGCTCTCTTCCTCTTTCTCCACCCCGTCTTATGACATAATTTTTCAGGGGGTGGTGGTCGGCGACCAGTCAGCCAAACTAGCTGCACCATACCCATCAAGGGTGAATATGGGGAGGTCACTTTTTTTTTTTTTGAAATTTTCTTGAGCGTTTGGTGCTCTGAAGTTTATGATGGTTTTATCACGCTTTTTGTTGCATTAATACTGCACATATTTACCGTTCAGAGACTAAATTCATGAAACAGGAAAACGTCATTTCTGGAAAATCGGCTTGTCTGTTTCTCTGCATCTCTCACCACCATCATACAAAATGCATCAACTTTAAAATTTCGTTTTCCAGTTTCTTGCATTCCGCCTCGGGATTATTATTATTATTAAAGGGGTGCCAGCTTTTCAGAGAAACCACTTTAAAATATAGCATAAAGTGCGGGATTTACGAATATCACATCGAAATCGCACAAAAAAATTTCCCTGATTTTTGCCTAATTTTACAACAACAAAAAATAAAAAACCACGGGGAGTACACGAAGTCGGGGTTTCCTAGGCCAGCGCGCTCGGCTTTCTAGGCCGGCGGCCGAAAACCTCTGCGAAAATTGTATTGTCTTCAGCAATAATCGGTTCCTTTATTTTTTTGATAAATTGTTTACAAATCGGCAAAAATTGCGACAGATAGGTGGGATTTTTACAACAAAAAAAATAAAAGACCACGGGGAGTAGACGAAGTCGCGGCCTAGGAAACTGGCGGCCAGCATTTTTTCCCGGAAATTTACTGTTTTGAAATGAACATAACCTATATTTTCGCCTACCTGTCGCAATTTTTGCCTATTTGTAAACAATTTATCAAAAAAAAAATAAAGGAAATAGAAGAAAGGAACCGATTATTGCTGAAGACAATAAAATTTTCGCAAAGAGGTTGTCGGCTGCCGCCCTAGAAAACTGGGCACGCTGGCCTAGGAAACCACGACTTCGTGTACTCCTCGTGGTCTTTTATTTTTTTTTGTTTTAAAATTTGGCGAAAATCAGGGAAATTTTTTTGTGCGATTTCGATGTGATATTCGTAAATCCCCACCCAATACTGTATTTCAAGCCACTTTCCCCAAAAAGTTGGCACCTCCTTCAATATGGATTTTGTATTCAAGGATGCCCGCATAATCTTTTGGATCACATTCATCCTATTTCGCCGCGACGATTTGAAAAAAACAAAAAAAAAACACGCGACACCCAATTCAATTCGCCCTCATTTTCTGAGGTCGATGGGGCCACCGCTAACCAACCCGTGACTATTCTTTTGGCACCGCCATCGAACTGACTTTTTCATCCTATTCCTCTTCACACCATTCGCGTGCTATCTGTGTCACGCGCCGCACTCCCTCCGGTGTCATTTTGTCTGGGAATACGGGAGTTTTCCAATGCGGAAAGACGTTTGTCTATATTTTGCAGTTCTTACCGTCTGGCGGAATGCCAAAGTTTTTTTCTTGTTCAAAACTAACAGAGCCGCCATTTTTTGTGAGCTTTGACTGCTTTTGCGCTTCGTTTGCTTGCACAACGGTTCAAAACCGAGATCAGTGCACTTTTAACAGTGGTACCCTTTCTCTCGGCGTATCGTTTATCTTCTTTTCGATTCTATGAAAAAGATTTAAAATATCACGAGAACCTTCATGTGCTTCGAGAATAGTCGCCTCACATCTATGAGCAGTTGTTAGCACTAGTCTAGCAGACACATCATTATTCGATCTCTCCCGCGAAACATTACGTGTTAGCCGGGAAAGCACGTGGTATCCAAGCCCCGCCCTCTTATTTAGTCTGTTGTCAATTTCGAATGGGATGATGAAAAACAGTTTGCCCTGGTATTCTGAAGATTTTAAAAGATTCATCGTTATGTTCTTTCTCTTCGTCCATTAAATTGTTGTTTAGAAGTGTTTTGTTTTATTTTATCTTCTTTCTTCCCTGATAGCAAAATACATGTATGTATGGTTGTTTTAATGCATTCCCGATATTCTGAGTTTTGGTTTCTCTATCGCTGATCAATCATCAAAAGTCGTCTTGTCAGATCGGTTTCATGTCGTTCCGGTCCTCTCTACCGTTACCGGTGGTGCTTACGGCAGTGGAAGCCGAGAAGATTCTCGGCGCTCTTATCGGTGAATCTTTTTTTTTTTTTCGCCCTCTCTTTCTCTCTCTGCGCCGGTGCATTTTCGTCTCGTGAGATAGATAGATAGACAAGCAAACTTTTCTTCTTCTTCTCGACTATTTAGTTGAAAAGAGCGTTTTTTTGTGTGGAGAGACAAAATGGCGGTTTTTATCTTATACCGTATGCGTCGCGCCGTTAATCAGAGCCTTTATAGTTAATGTTTACCTTTGGAGCACTCTTTGTTTGGTTTCGTTCCCATGCCAAGTTTGATTGGTTGGGTCAAAAAGCACAATGCCATCCATACTAATAAGTTGTGTTGTGTTGCGTGTACGGCACGTGAAATCGGAATGATTTAGATCGGCATGTTTGGGAGTTTAGAAATTGGACTGAAGCATAGTTATCTATAGGTTGTTCGAGAACTTTGTGCTCGAGGATCTTCCACCTGTACTAATGGACCTATTCAGTACAGGAAAAAAACCGATTTTCGTGGTTTTTTTTCCCTATGCAAAATCGAGAAGAAAAGACAAAAAACTACAGTAATCGGAGGTTTTTTGACGTAAACAACTTATCGTGTCGAGACCGGTCGATGAAATAACTCTATGCGCCTTTAAATTTCAACCGAATTCCCATTGAAAATTAAAGACGCATTGCATTTTTCACTGCCGGGTCTCGGCTCGATGAGTTTTTTTCCTGGAAAACAACCTGTATAGGGAAAAAAACCGCGAACATCGGTTTTTTTTCCTGCGCTGAATAGGTACATAACTATATTCCAAATGTTAGATGATATGCCAAAAAACTGGACCCAAATATTCGAAAATTTGGATTTTTCGAATGTGGACGCTTCAAGAAGTTTACTGCCTTTGTCGTCGCGGTGTTTGTACACAATCATTCTTTAAAGGAAAATTCTGAGACCCTGACAAAACTGGGGAAAAACATTTCCAAAATGAAAATTTGCAAGTCCGTGGCGCAGTTTTTCTTGAATTTTACAACACTTTCAGTACAAAATGCGTGCCGCGTGTTTGTAATTCTTCCTCGGTTTTGTAAATGTTGTTTCCCCGGTTTCGTGTATTTTCCCGATTTTCTCAGGGGCTTGGAATTTTCCTTAAAAAGCTTTAAAAAATAATTGTGTACCAACACCGCAACGAAAAAATTCAGAAAATTTTTTCGAAACGTCCGAGAGACGATAATTTGATGCACCAATTCCCAATAGTCATTAATATCGTATCGCACGGTGTCCAGGATTTGAAAAGTGGGCGGAGCCGAGCAAACGCGCCCCACTGGATTTTTTCGCGCGAAATTCAAATTTTGACGCATTTTTAATGTTTTTCGGGAAAAAAAAGCATAAATTCTTATTTTTTCCCACATGTGCTCCAACGGAATTATAGCTGAGGTCTTTAGAAATTTTTTAAGCCCAAGAACGTCGAATTTGGTTCAGCCACCATTTCGAAATATTCGTTTTGAGTTTTTTGGTGTTTTTCCAGGATAAATCTTTACGAAAATTGAAGTTTGGGCAATTTAATGGTATTAAAAGATACAATACATACATTTTACAAAGAAAAACAGGTTTTACTGAAAGAAAAATAAAAAAAATCAATTTAAAAAATTCGAGAGTCGCAAACTGCGCAAGCACCGAAAGTGCGCCATGAAAGTTTGCTGACGCGCCAGCAAATAGGCTCCGCCCACATTTCAAATCCTGGACACCGTGTATCGTCTAAAATGTAGAGGTTAAACTGATAACGATTTCATAAACAAATATTAAATGCAATGACTCACGAAATTTTTGGCGCGGATATGACGAATATAGACGGCTAACCGTTGAAAATAGCTATTAGCCATTGAGTATGACAGATTGCTGACCCACAGTTCTGCGATAATCAGCGCAAGTTTGGCAGCAACACGGCGTGCTGCCCGGAACGTTATTGGCAACGCGCTCCGCTGAGTGTCTGCGTCTCTCCGGCGAGAGTTTGCTACAAAAACAATCCTCGAACTCTGCTTGTCTGCGTATCAGTTTTCGTTCCTCTTCGTATCAGTTTAACGCAGAAAAACGCTGCGCAGCTAAATGCGACCACGCTTAGGCGAGAATTTTTTTTCGAGAAAAAAGGCCAAGAAGTTTAAATTTTATTTTCCAACGTTCCGTCCAACGCGCCGTGCAGCAAGCGGGAAATATCCATGGCTAATAGCCATCGATTTCATTGCCCGTCTACGTGCACTCGAAATACGTGAAAGATTCGAACAAAAAAATCGATGGCTAAAAGCCAGCAATTCTCTGACGATGTTGAAGTTCTACAGTTTACCAGATAGTGGACATCATAGGAAAACTCATTCCTTTTTAATTTTGATCTCGTCATCGTTTTGTCCTCATCTACGACAACTCTTTCTTGAAGTTTCTTCTCCGCCATTCATTGGTATCATGCACGTATGACCTTGTGTCTGTCGCGCCAGTGTAGTTCTTGATCGTATGGGCACCAAATTGCATCAGTTCTCACCTTTTCTCTCAATCTCTTTATACAAGCCTGATCTGACGCCTATCGGCGCCGATCAGTCTTGAGTAGCCGCCTGCGGCGGCTGTTCGGTTGGGCGTATGATTAAGCTTGATCTAGTTCAAAATACCCTTTTTAGTTTCAAAACAACAATTTATTCACTAAAAACTATTTGAACAACAGAACTATCTTTTAAAAAAACGATAAAAAAAATAATGAGATCAAATAATTTCTTTGTACACGACGTTGAATAGTCGCTCAGAAATAGATTTGATGAAAAGCTCATTCTTTGATCTGGCGCGGGAAAGAGCAACGTATGTCTGTCCGTGAACAAAGACGTCTTCCGGGAGGTAGAGTCCAACTCTTCCAAACGATTGTCCCTGTGCTTTGTTGATGCTGATGGCAAATGCCAACTTGACCGGGAACTGTGTTCTCTTGAGGTGGAATGGAAGGTTTTTGTCTTCGTAGCAGGTGATCCTCGGCACGAAGGTGTCCTTTCCTTTGTTGGATCCTATGGCGAATGAATAGAGGATGCACTTTCGCTTGAAACTCTAGACGAAGGGCCGTTGCACATTCCACTGCTCACGTCCAGATTTTTCCAATCATGACGACTGAGCCAACATTCAGACGAAGACGGTGAAGAGGAAGCGGAGATGTCCGAACAGAGTTAAGGAATTCTGTAGTCATGTGTTTGTTTGTAGACTCGTCTTCAACTTCGTCCCGGCGTCCGAAATGTCTCCTCTCAAACCGCCAAACACATCATCCACGAGATCTTCCAAAACTGGGAGACTTTCTAGAAGAGTGACTCGATCTTAGTAGTCGTTTGCTACTCCATCACCAACATCTAGTAGAAACTTGATCCAATTGGCATCTGCATTGATGATCCGCATGTTGTCTAGAAGAGAGAACTTCTGGAATTGATTCCAGAGGTAACTGTTCTTGATACAGTTGTTGATGAGGTCAGTCTTGGTTCCGCGTCGGATAACAGGAAGGATCTGACGGAAATCTCCGCCCAGAACAATACGTTTTCCTCCGAAAGAGAAGGGAGAGTCGGGCAAGTCTCGAAGCACGAAATCAGCAGTCTCCAATGCAGTTTTGGAGATCATGGAGCACTCGTCCCAGATGATCACATCCACTTCTTTCAGCTTCTTTGTCTCGATACTTCCTTTGCTGTGGTTGCTCGTCTTGGAATCGTTTTCGATTTTCAGTTTGAACAGTGACGCAGAAGTCCGCCCATTTGAAAGCAATGTGCTGGCAATTCCTGTCCAGGCGGTGCACTGTACGTTCTTGTTCAATGATGAGAGCATGTGAAAGATCACGTTGTATGTGTACGTCTTCCCAGCTCCCCCGGACCATCGAGAACAAAGATCTGAGGAAGAGTGAAGTCAGTTGCAGCGGCAATGACAGCATCACAAAATTCCTTCTGGCGGGCATTCAAAGTGGCGTAGAGTTGATCTCCTTTTGCTCGGTGGAAGTCCAAATCAACGAAATCGTCAGTAGAGTTGGCGATGACAATAGTAGGTGCAGTGGTGAACGTGTCTATTGATTTTCCCAATCGGACCAATCTTTCATCAATGTCGTAGTCTCTCGTGCGTCTGATTCCTCCTGATCGTGTCCCCGATTCAGAAAATCCTCTGACATGTACCATTGTCGTCTTTAGTCGTCTTCAGATCCGAGAAGCTGGTGGCACTTTTGATGTACAGAAGGAGAAGACGTAGAGCGTATCTTTCAGGATCTTATGGAGAGACTCCATAGATCTCTCGGATGGTCCATTCTCCGCCTCTTTTTCTAGTTTTCCACTCTCCTCTGGTCTTGTCGAAGATGAAACACTCTGGAATTTCGATGTAGGTGAGTTTTCTGAAGTCCTTGATCCCTTCGAGGTCCTTTCCAGCTCGTTCCTGATCAGCTAAGTTCTTGTTCGGAGCAACACTGCGCCTCTCTTCAGCCGCCTGCTTCGTGTCCATGGTGTATAATTGTCCATAGGAAAGGGCCTTTTCAGTCGATGGATGGAGAGGTCCAGCTGCAAGGTAGATCTGTTCATGGATCTTGTAAGAGTAAAGTCCGTAGTCTCTGAACTCTTCCACCTGTGCACCCATTGATGCGAGAGCTAATGCCGAATTGAACTGTCGGATGTTGCTCTGGAAGTTGTCAGCATCCGAGCTATCTCCCACCTCCAAATGCGTCTTTGGCCGTTGTTGCATTCTTCTCATCCTTTTTATTCCGATATCTGGTTGAATGGTATGTGAATCTCTCAGTGCGTTGCTCCTTGGTTTCAGATGCTCTTTTAGCCTTGGCATTGCTTCGAAGACTTGATCTTCTTTTCTCGACTCTTTCCTGCGTTTCAGACAGTCTTGTCTCCAATTTTGATTGCGAGTTGCTGATCCTTTCCATCATTTTCTCCTTCTCGGTAGAATCTGCTCTCCGAAGACGTCTGGACTCTCGATCTTTCTTTTTCCGGATCGCACTTTCTTCTGGAGTCTCGCTTTGTCGCTTCCGTCTCATAAACTCTTCAGCAGATCGCGTTTGACCATTTTGGCGGGCCGACAATAAATATGGCTCCCCGACGATTCGCAACCCGACGATTAGAAACCGCGTCATTCCGCCACTCGCGTAGATTTGAAGCCGCTAACTTTCGAAATCCAGCAGTTCCAAACCGCGACAAACAGAATTCGCGCGTTCTCAATACCCGTCAGTTTGCAACCCGATATCACGCAACCCGTCATTTCGAAAATTCGCGGTATAAATATCGACATGAGTGGCGAAATGACGCGGTTTCGAAGCGTCGGGTTGCGAATCGTCGGGGAGCCATAAATATTTATACGACTTTTGTCGTAGCAGTAACAAAAAAAATAGTTAAACGTGAAAACCAATTGAACTCCCGCTTGACGCGAACATTTAATTATCAGTTCATATCGTTTTCAATCGGTATCACTTGGTGTAGTAGCTAGTGAGTTGCAAACTGCAATCTGCACTCCCTGGTTCAATTCCTCCTGAGGTCTGTTGAGTTTTGTTGATCTAAAGGTGTGGTTAAAAATAGTTCCCATCAACCACGATCCCTCAATCCTAATGCTCTCTCTCTTTGAGGAATACGGGCTGGCTATCTTCCAAGCGAACAGACGGACATACTTGAATAGCGTAATATATATAAGAAAGATATCTGCCCATTATCCCCTACTCAGTGTGAAGAAGAGTGTGAGTTTCGGAAAAGTGATAGAAATCGAATCATCACCGTCACAATCGCTTCGATTCGATTCTCTCCGTCTTAAATAAATGTTTTCGTTCTCTATTTCTCTTGTTCCCATTTCTTTCAAATTGTCTCGTCAGAGACGACTGTGCACCGGGTATAGAGAGAGGGAGAGAAAGAGACTGGAGTCGCAGACACATTGAGATGAATAGCGCCACTTTTATCGTCCCGTAGGACCCCATCGCCATCTCTCTACCTTCGCCTGCTTGATGTACGCATTTTTACGCACCCTCACGTGACCCAGTCACGCACGTGGGCTTCTTATAAAATACGTGACAAAAAGTTTGTCTGGTCGACATCATTTTATTGTTTCGTACCGTTAATGTTTAGATATTTGTTTGCCTCTTTCTTTCGTTTTGGTTATTTTTAATTTTTACTTTCAAAAATCATGTCAATGTGTTCACATACGAGTGGTACGGATGAATCTCCGATGTTCCGTAGTTTTTCACTGGGGTCTTGCAGCGAATACTGCGGAACATCGGAGCTTCGTTTGTATCACTCGTTTGTGAACACATAATAAACCAAATAGATGTGATTCAATTTCCAGACTAGCAACAATTGTAGAGAGAAGAAAAGGCGTTTGACGATCGGCGATTGCGTCATTCCCTTTGCCGCAAGCAACACACAGGTCCTTAGTCAGGTTGGTGATGGTTTTTTTTTAAATATTGTCTTGCTTTTTTTATCCGTGTGTCCAACCGTAATCCTACAAGCCCACGCTTGCGCAAAATATGACTTGTTGATTTTTCGTTCTTTCCTATCCTATTACGTATTCGCCATGGAGTGCCACCTCGCGGTAAATATATAAATGGAAACACTTTTTATAAATACAACAGAAGTTAAGAAAAAATTAAGTTAAGGTTTGCCTCACAATTTACTGCGAAATGTCACGCCGTACCAAATACATAACACTGCCTCCAAAAGTGGGAAAGGGCAGAAGGTTGGCGCACTTTGCGTGCTCTGGCGCGGCTGGCGATGAGCGCTCATTTTCAACTGAAAATGTGGTTTTCTTGAATTTTTTCTTCAATTATAAAATTTTTAGTTGTTTTTAGATTCAACTTTTCTTTAAATAGGTATTTTCGATAATTTACGAGCTCGCTCAATAAAATCGGTAGAGAAATGAGGACGAAATACAAAAAGTTGTAATAACTGAAGGAAAATCATATTTTTTCAAAATTTCTGCCGAATGTTGTTCTGCGCTTTCCCGCTTTTGGAGGCAGTGCATAATGGACCTATTCACAAAACAGGGAACAAAACGGAAAAAAACTTCGGGAAAAATCGGAGAATGCTCCGATTGACCTGAAAAATTCTCCTGTACATGCTCAAAAAATTTTGGACCAAAATATCGATTTTAAAAAATTTCAGAAAAAATCGATATTTTGGCCCAAAATTTTTTGAGCGTGTACAGGAGAATTTTTTTCCAATATTTCCCAAAATTTCAGGTCAATCGGAGAATTCTCCAATTTTTTCCGAAGTTTTTTTTCCGTTTTCTTCCTTTTTTATCGCTTTTGTGAATAGGTCCATAATACCTGGTTCCAAAAATGGAATATCTAAATAATGACGGAAAATTTGGGGCCCTGACAAAACCGGGGAAAAACATTCAAAAAAAAAAACCAAGGAATAAGCTCCGCCCTTTGTAAGTCTGCGGCATGAGTTTTTTACAGGAACTGTTAAATAAAGCAAGAAAAACCGTGCCGCAGACTTGCAAAAGTTTTCCCCGGTTTTGTGAGGGTCTCGAAAATTTGTCTAAAAACAAAAAAGGCGGAGTTTGCACAGCTATAATACAGTGGCGATTTGCAAGAAAATAAGTTCAACATTTTTGATAAGCATGAGGAAATAAAAATTAGAAAAGTCTACAGTTATTTAGGAACTTATGCACGAACTGGAAAAAGCGGCAAAAAAAATACACGAAAACTCCGAAAATGCTTCGATTGACCTAAAATTTTGGGAAATAAGGGCAAAAATACTGATATGCTCAAATAATTTCAAAATTTTCTGAGCATATCCAGGAGTATTTTTGCCAACCCCATTATAGAAATGCCGAAAAATGGGTCTAAAATTTTATGGACCTATTCATAGGATTCGTGTTTTTGACATTTTTAAAACAATTTTTAACGTTTTTTAACGGCTCCCCGACGATTTGCAACCCGACGCTTACAAGGGAAGTTTTTTCACAAACCATATTGGAATTCTCTGAAACTTGGTGGGCTGATAGAACCTATCTCTGGCTACCGCGTCAAAAAAATTTAGCTGCCGAACTTCAAAAATCAGCTCAAAAAGTTGCTCCAAATTTCCGGCTCCCCCTCCGTCACTTCTCTCGTTTTTATCACGACCCTCCAGATGTGAAAAAAACCATCGAAAGGGAGGCGCAGTGGTAGAGTGGGGGGCAGCAGGAGAAAGCTCACGGGTTCGAACCCTCTGGTGGTAAAAATTTTTTTTGA
Organism: Caenorhabditis japonica; assembly: GCA_963572235.1. Classification (NCBI taxonomy): domain Eukaryota; kingdom Metazoa; phylum Nematoda; class Chromadorea; order Rhabditida; family Rhabditidae; genus Caenorhabditis; species Caenorhabditis japonica. Next base: position 13,696,420 of record OY754343.1, on the reverse strand, counting down.
TATTTTTTATAAGTATGGGAAACAGGGTGGGACCAAAAAATATGTTTTTTTGGGTGAGAAAAAATTTTTAACTTTTTCTGATTTCTCTTCTTTTGTGACGTAGGCGATACTTTTTTTTGGTTTTTTTGTAGAGTCGCGGAGCGGAGGCGAAGAAGGTTTTCGGAGGGGCTACCCCAAGGCAGAACGTTCCGCATCAGAACTGTCCCGAAGCAGAACCGTGAAACAGAAATTTTTTCTCACCTTCACCATCAAAAAATAAATTTTTTCTCACACAAAGAACACATAGGGGGGAGCCGGAAATTTGGAGCAACTTTTTGAGCTGATTTTTGAAGTTCGGCAGCTAAATTTTTTTGACGCGGTAGCCAGAGATAGGTTCTATCAGCCCACCAAGTTTCAGAGAATTCCAATATGGTTTGTGAAAAGACTTCCCTTGTTAGAAACCGCGTCATTCCGCCACTCACGTAGATTTCAAACCGCGAACTTTCGAAACCAGAACACGCGCGTTCTCGCTATTCGTCAATGTGCAACCCGATATCACGGAACCCGCCATTTCGAAAATTCGCGGTATCAATATCGACATGAGTGGCGAAATGACGCGGTTTCAAAGCGTCGGGTTGCGAATCGTCGGGGAGCCTTTTTAACATTGTTTGACATTTTTGGACATCTATGAATAGGAAAAAAAACAAAAACAAACAAACAAAAACATTTTTTTTCCTCCTATGCAGGGGTGGGACAAAAAAAAATTTTTTTGTCCTCAAAAAAATTACCAAAAAAAAAAAATTTTTTTGTCTCCAAAAAAAGTTACCAAAAAAAACTTTTTTTGTCCCCCAAAAAAATTACCAAAAAAAAATTTTTCCTCAAAAAATTTACTAAAAAAACAAAAAAAATTCCAAAAAAAGTACGTATTTCTGCCGTTTAAAAAGAAATTTTTCAAGTTTTTGTTGAAAATTAGAGGTTTTTGTCCATTCGGAGCATATACTGAATAAGTTTTTGCCCAAAAACCGGAACTTTCTTTCACCTCCGTGGCTCTAAAAAAAATTTTTTTGCCTGCGGCGCATAATCAGAAAAAAAAAAATTTTTTTTGGTCTCAATCTTACCATCGAAAAAAAATCAAAAAATTTTTTGTCTTATCCACATCCTCAAAAAAAAAACGAAAAATTTTTTGTCTCATCCAAAAAAAACCCGAAAAAAACAAAAAAAAATCGAAAAAAAAATTTTTTTTTTGGTCTCACCCCTGCTCCTATGAATAGGTCCATTATAATTTTGAAAACTATGTTTAAAAAAAAATTCCCCACACTGTTTTTTACTGACTTTGAAAATTGATGCCAATCCAATTTACTGATTTTGTTTTTTTTAAATAATAATTTCCATTTTATGTTTTGCCAAAAACAATTTTCCAAGACCTACCAAAATCCATACCAACATACCTCACATCTGGTTCAGTAGCCTTCCCAGCTGACCAGATGCTTTGGAGCTCATTGAGCTCCGTCTGGTGGTTCTCGAAAATTCTTTGCTGTGAAAATTTATAGATCACTTGTGAAAAATGAGGTGGAGCGGGAAGGGCAAAGCTGAATATGACAGATGAGATTTCGAAATTTCCGTTTTTGTTGTTGCTCTGATGAAATTGGGAATGAAAAGGAGATGAGTCTAATGGGGTTATTCACAGAACCAGCAAAAAATTCAGCGAAAATGCTCCAATCTGTCTGAAACTTTGAAAAATCATTTAAAAAAAATACATCCGGATATTCCCTGAAAATTTCAGACCAAAATATCGATATTTGAACATTTTCAGAAATAAAAATCAATATTTCGGTCTGGAATTTTCAGGGAATGACCGGATGTATTTTTTTAATGATTTCCCAAAGTTTCAGATCGATCGGAGCATTCTCCGAATTTTCTCTGAATTGTTTGCTGGTTCCGTGAATAAACCCATAAATATTTACAAATACAGTTTTCTCGATTCAAGTTTTCTTCATTGTTTTGTTTGTTGCCCTTTTTACAATTTTCGAAATGCGTGCCTAGTTGTCCGGCTCGAAGACGGACAGACTGCCCAGTTTGAATGGCATCATGTGCCACCTGTTCCATTTCTTGTTTTTTCTCGTGACTAGCCGTTTCCCTCCTAAAATGACATGGGACAACCCCGATGGATAATTCCATGCCTGGCCTTGAGCCTCTTTCGATCCACCCATTTTCCTCCATCTCTCTCTTTCATTTTGCGAGCATACTGCTAGACTAAATTTCCCATGCACAAGTGATACAGTAAGCATTCATTCATTTTTCCAAAAATTATGTGCTGCGATTGCGAAATTTGGCAATTTTGCAGCGAAAACAATATTTTTATATGCGTCGCCGACCGACCGACCGGCCGGCGCAGCACCACTCGGATCCATAAAAGCTGATGTGTGCTTTGATGGCTGTTATATATAAATAGGCGAAAAAAAAAAAAGAAAAAGAATCGATTACGAAATAGAGCAGATTGACTGTTTTATAGTTTTGTTGACGGGCTAGTTGAGAATCCCATTGCTGATTCGTTTTCCTATTGTACTGTTGCATTTCCAGACTTGAATTAAACCCGCGCACAAGAACGCCCTTCTACCATTCACCAGCCACTCAACATGTTCTTCTTGGAAAACAATGACCATCGTCGCTCCACCAAAACGACGAAATCTCCAAGTCGCGGTATCGGAATAGCCATGCCGAACGCTCGAAACTCTTCGGACGATGAGCTGAACGGTGTGGGATTCTCGCCACGGAAGATTGGTGTGGACTGTGAGTAATCTTTCTTTTTTTACTGGATATCTATCCACTTTTGAGTCGGTTGGTTATTAGTCGCTGATGAAGATGAAGAGCTAGATGTTTGTTGAACAGCTGACTGGCTCATTGATGCGTTCGGCTCTCGGGTGATCTTCTTTTCAAAGTGTAGGGGGAAGATAATGGCATCATCAATATATTGTGTAGTGATCCCGCGGATCTGGTCCGAATTACTCTGCTTTTTGAGAATGAATGCACAATTCGGAAAGCCATCACATAGACGCTGCGGGCTCTGGGACGTTTCGAAACTTTCGAAACTTGTTCACTTTTTTCCAAGTGTATTCCTATCTATTGTGTTTTCAATCGACTTGCGACATGAGAACACGAAACTCCGCCCACTTATTTGTGCGCGACCACGCAAACACAGTGATATTTGAAGAGACGCAGACAGAACGGTGAATGCAGACTTACGTTTTCATGACGCAACTCGTTTGAAAATACAATATCGGTCTTGACAACCGTATTTATATCTAAGCCTCTTGAAAATTTTTGGCTGGCTCTGGAACGTTTCGAAACTTTAATGAATTTTTAGCGCTAATTTTTCCAGGAAATTTTGAGAAATTCTCCGAAATTACGGAAAAATTTTGTTAATAGTACAAACACGGCGACGTAAAATAGCACTAAAGTTTCGAAATATCCCAAAGTCACGCTGGGCGCCCGAGGGAAATTATATATATTATCGGCCCGCCACGTCGGTCAAACGCGCTCCGCTGAACTCAATACTACGTGGATTTCATTTTGGTTTCCAAATTATTTAATTTCACGTTGAATTTACACGTGAAATGAAAAAATTTGGAAACCAAAATATAATCCACGTAGTATTGAGTTCAGCGGAGCGCGTTTGACCATTTTGGCGGGCCGACAATATACTTTTCGACAATGGTTTTCCTTTTTTCTATTTTCCATTAACAGGAGCACAAAAATTCGTAAAAATCCAGAATACCAAATCATTTGAAGAATTAATTTGATGTTTTTGTAGGAAGAATTCACTTTGAGAATGGCTTTTATTGAGAATACAATGCGTACCTTTGAAGAAAATTGGACTAGAAATGGATGGTTTTGATGTTCAAAAGTGAATTTTCCAGAGGGATTCAAGATTTTTGTTTCTTCTGAGATAACGTGCGAGACCAATACTTGATTAAACTCTGATCCGCATTCCTTCTGACTAAATATGCATAAATTCTACAAAACGTCGCTTATCTGACTATACGATTCCAATAAGTAGAAAAAATAGAACTTTGGTTTTGATTACATATTTTTTGACAATCAGGTATTTATTTTCGCAAAGATCAAAAATTGAAAATATAAAAATCCTGGCTCTCTTCTGTCTGCTGATGGTCATTATTATGCACGTAAACTGATAACATTTTGAATCTGATTGTTGATTAGAAGTGTGTGGGTGTATCGATGAAAGATGCAAATATCTGGGTCATCTCTCTCCCGTTTTTTTTTAATGTCAGAATCGCAAACTATTGATGCTTAATGCAAATGATACTGTAGCTTTTTTATTGCTTCCTAATAAAAGTGAATGAAAGTTTTGAGAATGATTCGGTTGGTTTCAAAATATTAGAAAATCGAGTAATGTTGTGTGTGTGTGGTGAATCAGAGATTATCAAAAGTTAAAAAGCAAAAAGGTTAAACGTCACATAAAAAACAGCTTGTTTTATTTGCTCAAAGTGAATCGGAGATCAAACAAAACAACAATGTTGCCTATTTGTGATTATGTCAACCCAAATTTTAGCGTAATGGACATATTTATTTGAATTAGAATGAATTTTTATGTAATTTTAATTCAATGCAAAAAAACATATTAATTTATTAAACTGAATTTTTCTGCGCCGATTTTCGAACTGAACTCATTTTTCATCTTGTCCACTGGGAGTACACCCCTTAAAGGCACGTGAATTTATTTGATCAGGAGGTTTCGACACGATTTGCAGAAAGGCTCAAACGCAATGGCGCAGAAAAATCAGTTTAATAAATTAATGTGTTGTTTGCATTGAATTAAAATGACGTAAAAATTCATTTTAAATCAAATGAATGGATCTATAAAATTTGGGTCGCTAAAATTTGGGTCGAAACAATCACAAAAAGGCAACATTGTTGTTTTGTTTGATCCCCGATTCACTTTGAGCAAATACAACAAGCTAATTTTTATGTGACGTTTAACCTCATTGCTTTTTAACTTCTAATACTCTCTTCTTCACCAACTAGTTACAGTATACACAGAGTTTCTCGATAGACAAGCTCTCTACGGGATGCGCTGGTCTCAACTATGTGCACACGTGACGTAGTAATTGTTATTCAAACTATTCCGCTTGAAGAATACCGAGAAACAAATATCGTTTCATTCCATCGGTGTGAAGTATTTTTTACAAATATTTTCCCCTACTGATCTCTGAAAGACAAGTCACATAAGTTTTTTGTTTGGGGATTTATTTTTCTTTGTGTCAGTGCGAAATTTTGTTATTCTTGCTTATCTCTTTTTGGTCCCTCTCTGTATGCCTAGTCACGCGGCGGAGCAACAATTTGCTTGATCCTTGGCTTTTTGGACTTTTTTCTTTTCCCTCTACTGAGTATGTAAGATTAGAAAAAGTCACATGGAAGTCGTCGTCGTTTTTTTTTCTTCGTTTCATTTTCGATAAGAACACGAGAGGCGAGAAACGTAGACTGCTAAAAGCGTTTTTAGTCTAACCTTCTACGCCTCCTTGTATCTGACCATTCTAAATGTCGCATGATACGGAAAAGGAGATGAGACGTGATACATTTGAAAAGTTTTCTTATGAACATCTATGGAACTGGAGGGAAAAAATGATCTTTATACAATTTGCGAATGACTGACGTTGTCGGCATTGACGGGACGGCAATGCCAGTTTGAGACGACGTTCTGCTGGGTTGAAGAATTGGAAAGACGATGTATTGAAGGACAGCGAAACCAAGTTTATTGCATATTTTTTTCCAAGTTTTGTATCGGGCTAAAATATTGTGGCGAAAATAAATCTTGTCGGAACGATTCGCCAAGTTTGGAGGAAATCGGTCCTGTAGGAGCTGAGAAAACGCTGGTGACACGAAATCTCACACACAGAAAAGATAGCTGTTTCTTTTTTAGGACGGCTGAATAAAATATATCACATCACTAATATTAGCATGAGATTATCATGTTTTCTGAAGATAAAAAAGCTATAAAAAAGATGATCCCTTTTGATCTGTAAAGTATTGTCGGAGAGCAGAAAGCTCTTTGCCGAAATTTCTTATTTTGGAAGGAAAAAAATCTTGTTGATTTAGAAAAAAGTACCAATACATTATAAAACCGTAGACCATAACCCGAATGTTGTTTACAAACTTAGCAACCGCTATGTATACTTTTCCCTACTCGCACTTTCAAAAAAGTCGCAGTGTGTGGGCGCAGTTTTACCATAATACGATAAGACGACCACTGCTTTTATTTTTCTTCTCCGATTTCAATTCATTTTCCGATTTTGCGATCTCAAAGGGGTGCAAACAGGCGAGGAGAACGAGAACGAATTGTACCTCTAGCCAAAACAAAACAATTCTTGGCGCCTATTGTGCAGAATACACATTCAACACAAAATGTTTGTTCCTAGTCACGTGAAACTGTGAGCTGTTCTGTTAAAACAGGAAAATGATAGGGGGAGAAAGAGAGAAACAAGTTGTCTGAAATTGGTCGGATGACGTAACTTTTGGCTGTACTTTTTTGTTTTTTTTTTGTTTGACTTATTCCATTTTTGGATTTAAAAAGTCGGGTTACGTAGAGGATTTATTTACATGCGCACATTCATTACCCGTGGCAAACATCTACCTGATATTTGATCATTCACTCCTCTTAACATCAGCAGTTTGCGTCCGTCGGCTGACTTTCCGCTTGTTATAAACATTATACCATAGGGAAAAAAAAAGGAAAAACGTGCGTGGGATGTGTATGAGTGCTAATTATCTCGTTGGCTATATCCGGTGAAGCAAACTTTACTATTTTTTTCGTTACGTAGACGTCAATTAGTGGGGCAAAGTTTGTGAATAAAAATACATTTGAAAAGATGAAACGTTGAAGCGTAGTTGTGATTTATTCGAATTTTCATCCTTGATGAATTCAGAATCCACCGCCCACGTTTTTTGGTCTATTCGGTCTGCTTACGTGTGTCCGTTCGTCCGTTCGTCCATCTTTCTTCATTTCTCTAGCGGTGGTTAGTCACATTTGTTATTTCTCTTTGGCTGTCAGAGCCACGAAGCACACACACGCATCAGAAGATGAACCCTTTGAAAGGGAAAAATTATGAAGAAGGAGACCTTCATTCTTATTCTTTCTCTGGCGAATCAACTGCTCACCGAGCGAGTAAGCATGGAGCAAGTAGAGCACCCTGAGCAGTAAGAGCTCCAAAGTGAGCTCACACAAGACCACTCGGCGTCTCTCTCTCCTTTTTTGCATTTGGTGTCCTCACCGGAGCAAACTAGAAAGCTGAAAATAATTGTCTTGTTCATCTTATGGCTCACGAGGTTTTCTTTTGTCTGAAATTGTGCGTGGAGCGCTTTAAATAGCGAATAGAGACGGAGAGAGGAAGTGAGGAGGCGTTTTCACCGCTGTCCATCTTCATCGGTTTCCTCTTCTATTCGTGGCTGTCGTCGTTTTTGGTCGAAAACATTCTAGAAGGAGGAGGAAAAGAGTGTGGCGAAGAAGCGGTGAAGTAGAAGAGGATGAGGAGATTAGGCACTGAACGCTTGCTTCACCTCTTTTTTGACGTCTTCCGTCTACCAGATTCTATATTTTTTTTTGTTATGGTTTTGGCCATCGAAGTTTCAAATTACACACCATCACGGATCGTTTATGATGGCCTTTAAAATCGCTGTGGCCAGCTGGCTAAGGTCGCTTTTTTGTTGTGGTTGTGTGTGCCGTTGAATATGAATAGGACACTAACGCTTTCTCGCGGTTAGTTCGGGTCACACTGGGTCAACACCATCCCCATATATTCGAAAGATGAGTTGTTGGCTGGCTAGGATGACCGCGCTCACACACGTGTGTACGTAAACACGCATACACTCACACAACTCACACTCCACTCACACTACACACACACACACACACACACACACACACATGATTATTCGGGTGGTGTGATGTGTGAGTCTGTGCGGATATACAGTGTAATAGCCAAAGAAAGGTGATGTCATGCCGATTACTCGTCCGTTTGTTCGTTATTGCACATACATACACATAGAGCTTGACAGAAAACACAAGATTTGGTGATTCTGGGCACATTTTTGATGTTGAGGTATTTTTCTGTTGTTCAAAACAGAAGGGATGATAATTGTGGCTTGTAAGCGGAATCGTCAATTACAGCGGAAGCTTTTTTCGTTAACCAACTCTTCTCGTTGTTTTGAACACAATCTGAAATTGACCGACTGGAAAGTTGTAACAAAGGTGTTTTTATCCATTTTCCCTTTTCCAGTATTTGTATTTTCTCAACTACCTTCCCTCCATTCTACCTCGAGACTTTTCCTCCTCGTTCGAAGCGACGAAATGTTGACAATTGGGCAAAAGGAAAATGTATAGATCGTTGTCGGTCGGTCGGTCCTTCCGTCGGGTACTCTCCTCTTTTTCTTCACACTGTCCGCGTCGTCCGCCCCACCGACAGAAAACGCTCGAACATTTGGGCGAGAGCGCGAGACGACGAGGGGCGACTCAGCTGACGTCGGTCAGAGACGCAGGCCTGGGCGAGTGAAGCCCGTCCTTGTGTCTGCATGTCCCCGCCTCCTTGTCCCTCGCTTGCCCGCTCACAGTAGCGTGCGCGTTGTTCTGTCTCGTTTGAGTGGTAAAAGAAGAAGTGGAAGAAGAAGGTTAGAAGAAGTCGAAGTCGAAGAGCTTACGATCCAGAAGAGGTTGCTCTTTCTGATATCTTCCCGACCGACTCTTCCCCTCTGGTGTCAATCATTCTGCCGTTCATTAATACTCATCACAACATGACCATTCTTCACGCCGGATATCCGCAACCACCTAACGTCCATTTTGGTCGCCTTCACCATCTTGTCCAGCATGTCAACAGTGAGTTGTTTTTATTCGTTATCCACTTTTTTCATCTCCGCAATTCAAATTTAATCACATTGTTATCGAAAATACGAATAGATGATGTCAATTAGCTTTCACTGGGCTTTTATGCTCCCCACTGACTCATTTGTTTCTGGTCAAGAGAGAAAGAGCCAGCGAGTCTGACGACGACGACAATGACACTTGTGTTATCTATTCATTCCATTCTATTTTATTCTCTACTTTCCCCTTTGACATGCCATTTTTGTTATTTTTGACGCTGCACAGAACTTGTGGGCTGATGCAATATGATTTGGTTGTTGTCGAAGCGAATGGCAAAGTTTGCGGACTTTATTCTCATCCCTTGTATATATTTACTGGACGTTTACATACCATAAGGTTGCAAGTTAGGAAGCGTAGCATCGTTCCTAGCTTTATGACAGATGAAAGTCGTTTAGACCACATGTCTGGCCGCAAAGGCAATTCGTGGTGCGGTGTCGTTTCACCAAAGGCATACGTGATGGATACGTTAATGTCCTATAAATGACCGTTTATGGTCGGTCACTTGGCTTGGCAAAGTCGAAGCAGCTAAGGAACAGGTGGCCTCTCCTTTTTCGAAAGGACCATTTCCTCTTCCACCATGATACGCAAACACGGTGAATTTTTGGCTTTCGGACGTTTCGAAAGTTTTTCTGTATTTTGTCGTCGCGGTGCTTGCACACATTTTTTTCAAAGCTTTTAATGGAATTTTCCTTAAAATCTTTTAAAAATGATTGTGTGCAAGCGACGGCAAAGTGCAGAAAAACTTTTGAAACGTCCGTAAGCCGAATTTTCAAATTTTCTGTTCCGTGTTCCATTTATTGTTGTTGTTATTCATGCCCTCGCACGCGATGCAGCGGTGGATGATTTTGCAGCAGTCGGGTGCATCTGACTGTCATCCACATGGCCACCCGCTGGTTATCCCCCTCCCTCCCTCTTTTTCACCCGGCCGGCTGGTCTTGTGACACGAAATTGCCTTCTCCTTCTCCTTCCTTTCCCCCCTCCTTTCGTTATTTCTTTCTTTCATCCACTCGCCAGAATATGTCACTACTTCTTCCTCGCTTTTTGTCCTCTTTTTGATCCCATTGAGCGAGAAGAAAGGAGGGTAGATAATAAAGGGCACTTATTATTGCTCAAATTAGCTTTAGAACAAAAGAACGGAATAGTTGTATTATTCTAGATACCGTAAAACCTGTAATAGAACGGCACCCCTAGCCCTCTACCGAAAAATAGAATTGCATGCCGTTCTAATAGCGCGTCCAAAGTTCCATAAATTTCCTAAAATCACGAGTTTCTTGCAGTCCAAAGATCCACAAAAAATCCCAGAAATAACAGATCCTAGTTGCTTCGCTGCGATACCTTTTAAGTTTAAAGTTGAATTTTCCCGTATTATGGACCTATTCAAAGTACTGTAGAAAATCAGAAAAAATTACAAAAAATTGGGAGAAAACTCGGAAAATGCTCCGATTGGTCGGAAATTTTGGGAGAAACTGTCAAAAATGCTTCCGGGCTTGCTTAGAAAATTTTGGACCAAAATATCGAATTACAAAAATATTGATTTATTCTTCTGAAAATTCTTAAAACCGATATTTAGGTCCAAAATTTTCTGTGCAAGTCCGGAAGCATTTTTGACAGTTTCTCCCAAAATTTCCGACCAATCGGAGCATTTTCCGAGTTTTCTCCCAATTTTTTGTAATTTTTTCCGATTTTCTACAGTACTTTGAATAGGTCCATTAAAGGAAATATTGAACAACTGTTGGAAAATTCGATTTTAAACATAAAAGTTCTCGTAGCGAAGAACGTCGGTTTCCACTGTGACCGCCTGTTATTTCTGGGATATTTTGTGGAACTTTAGACCCCAAAAAACTCCGGATTTCAGAATTTTTTTTGAACTTTGGACGCGGCATAATACAGGGTTTATGGTATCTGCATATTTACAAAAAGATCCAAATTCTCAAATGTTTATTTTTAATTTCCAGACTCGACCATCGGCGGCGGTGGTGCTGCCTTCCACCATCTGCACCATTCTTCTTCAACTGCTGCTGCTGCGACTCCGATTCTCGTCGGAGGCGGAAGAGGCTCTTTCTTGACTTTGGAGAAGAAGAAGAAGAGCGGCGAGGAGCCACGTGGCGGCATCGAAATTGGTCGTGGCCAGTCGGACGAAAGAATGATGTCCAACTTGGCTCTTCATCGTCAACGTGAACGGGACGCCTACAAGGACGATGAGTTTTCGTCTTCCGACGAGTCGTTCGACCGTCCGATCCAACGTTACGTAGGACGTGACACGGATCACGTGTTTGGCGATTTCGAGATGGACGACGATGGCCATCAAGATGCGGTGATGGCGAATGGACAGCTGGAAGAAGAGGAGACCGATGAGGAGGATCCGGTGGCGGAGCTGGTGCCACTCGGGGGAGGAACTCGTCGGGTGCCGCGAACCCCGAGAAGGAAGAACTCGTCCAAGTGCGGTTTCTTTGGTGAGTTATTTGTTTTCTTTTCTTTTCTCTTTTTTTTTCCGCCTTTCTTGCTTGTTTGTTTGTTTGAACAGCTTGATTTGGCTTTTCGACGACTGAGAGACGGATGCGTTTGGCGGAGAAAAAAAAAATTAACGGCACAATATTACCACCTCTCCAATTTGTATAGTCACGCGTCGGGGACGGCCGGCCGGCCAGCCAGTCAGACATGACTTATCTTGATTACCGGAAACTAGCATTGGAGACGATGATTACTAGCTGTCTGGTCGATTTAGTATTTTAGAGGGCGATGGTGGTAAAATTGAACTAGTCTTTTTAGTCTTTTTGAAGCTAATTGTACTTGAGTAGACCCCACAATGATTAGGAGAGATGCAATTGCATTATTTCCGGTTTTTTTTTATGTATTTCCTTTTGGGCGACTAAATAATTATCCATCCTTTATGTGAACACTAATTGGTAAATAAGTGTTCCAATTTTGGCAAAACAAAACAAATCTACACCGTTAGTAAATTTAAAAAAAAAATGTAAATTTTCTCTTTTCACGTTAACTCCCTCAAGAAATGATGCAAATTAGAGTAAAAGGAAAGTTCACGAATCATTTCGAAATATCCAGAAGATTCCATTCGATAATGATGCAAAAAAAACAAAACAAACTTCCGCTCCAAGCGCAATCCAAAATAAAATTTCATCATTATTCTCTCCAATATTATTATCACTCTGTCAGCAGCGATTAGCATTAGCCTAGATTAGATTAGGTATCTTTTAAAAATGGCAGTTGGAAGAATTAGAAAAGTGCGAAAGCAGCAAAGAAGGATTGAAGGTAAATAAAACAATTTTTAAAAATTATTTCTTTTAATAATAATTTTCTATTTGTAGACTATTACAAGTTAACGGACGAGCACCTGGGCGCCGGAGCGTACGGCTCAGTGACGACGTGCAAGTCGAAGACGTCGGGAGAGGAGTTCGCCGTGAAGATTGTCGACAAGGCGGGCGAATCGCACTCGCGCAAGCGCATCCTTCGCGAAGTCAACATTTTCAAAAAGTGCAAGGGCAACGAGAACATTGTGCAACTCCTCGACTGGTTCGAAGACGACAAGAACTTTTATCTGGTGATGGAGAAGATGCGTGGTGGACCGCTCCTTCAGCACATTCTGCAACGTGGCTACTTTACCGAAGAGGAGGCTCGTCGTGTCACCAAGGACATTGCCTCGGCGCTCAAGTTTATGCACGATCGCGGAATAGCGCATCGCGATGTGAAGCCGGAGAATGTGCTCTGCACAGACCCGAATCACGTCTCTCCTGTCAAGTTGTGCGATCTCGACTTGGCCAGCCAACGTCCGCCTCAAAGCGAACGTCATCTGGACGAAATGGCGTCTGAGCCCGACTTGGCCTCTCCGGTTGGTTCGGCCGAATTTATGGCTCCGGAAGTTGTGGATGCGTTTGTCGGCGATGCGTTGAAGTATGACAAGAAGTGCGACACATGGAGTCTGGGTGTCATTCTCTACATCATGCTCGCCGGATACGCTCCCTTCCAGGGAGAATGCGACGATCGTGACTGCGGATGGTCGGAGGGACAGCCGTGCGAAGACTGTCAACAGGATTTGTTTCATCGAATCCAGGACGGATACTACGAGTTCCCAAGTGAAGAGTGGGGAATGATCTCGGTCGATGCGAAAGATCTTGTGTCTCGGCTCTTGAAGCGTGATCCGGTCGAAAGGTGAGCGCTCTTTTCAATTTTATTCTCGTCGTCTTTACCCTCTCTCTACGTTTATAACCACCATTTCTCTCCCGCCTCTACCCCGTCTGCGTGCACAGGTTTTGCGCGATAGGCCTATAATAGGTTGAGGCCAAATATAGGCCTATTATAAGCTTATAATAGGCCTATCGCGGGCAGCAGCGCCTACCCTCCTGTAATAAGCTTATCGCGGACGTGGTGTGCGGCGACCGCGTTAGGCCTACTTGTAGGTCTAGCGGCGTGACGTCAGGGCAACGCAAACGCGCTCCACGGCTACACTATATCGGTAGAGACGCAAGCAAGCACTCATAAGAAAAAACATTTTCTTTGGCCTAATTAATTTTTGCCGTCGCATTTCAACTGTTTTCCGTTTTTCAGATTTTAAATATTTTTTTATCTTTTAATAAATAGAAATTTTCTTGTTTTTTCCCTGTTATGACACATTCGCAAGGATTGACACTTCGCGATACATTTTTTAGGCCAGATTATCTTCATTTCTTTTGCTATTTTCTTTATTTTTGTTAAAAAAAAAACATGATTTTGTTTATCAAAAGTGTCAATCTTTTCCAATATGTGATAAAGCCGCCCAAACTCGAAAATTACGTTTGTAGGCCGATAAGAGGGTTTAAATAAAAAAATTTTTATTCATTGTTGAACTCACGCGTTATTTTCACAAATATTTTGCTTCATTTCATATAATAACATTCAACTTGTTCATTTTTCAGGTGGAAATGCGATGACGGAGCCGGGATTTTTGCGAGGAGCGGCAAACCGGACATGCAATGTAAGTATTACATTTTTCTTTATGGCAAAAATGGCAAAAAAGCTGCGCGAAAATTCGGAAAATACTCCGATTGACCTGTAATTTTGGGAAATAAAGAAAAAAAATTCTACCGGACATTAACACAAAATTTTGGGCCGAAATATCGATTTTTTAAAAAATATTGAATTTTTTTCTGAAAATGTTCGAAATCGATATATTGGTCTGAATTTTTGACCTTATTTCCCAAAATTTCTGGTCAATCGGAACATTTTCCGAGATTTTGCGGTGTTTTTTGCCATTGAATAACCCCATTAAAGTACCCCGTAAAACATGTTCTCAGAGAATGTTCGGCGATTTCCGGCCTTAATCGGCGCGTCTGACCACTGGCAGTTTTCAGCACGCTAATTTCTTCGGCAAATTACCGTTGAGATGTGGCCAGTATTTTGATTTTGGCGGCAATTGTCCAATTTTTGCTGCAATTTGCCGAGTTTGAGGCAACTTTCCGCAATTCGGCGGGGCGATTTTTCCTGAAATCGGCAGTTCGCTGCAAAAATCGGCGTGCCGCCCCTCAATGGCAATTTGGCATTGAGGAGCGGCGAGCACGACTCTTTTCTCACAAATCTTTTGCTTCCCTTCATATAAATAACACTAAATTGTTCATTTTTCAGGTGACGATGCGATCACGGAGTGGAGAATGGATCTTCACGAGGAGCGGCGAAAGGACATGCCATGTAAGTATTATGTTGTCTACATAATAGAAAAAGTTTTCTACATCGCCAGAAAAAAACACGGAATTCCATATTTCCTATTATGGATTCGTGACGTAGCGACACGTTGCTGCAAGTTGTGCGCCAGCAAAATGAAAAAAATTTGCAAAAAATTGTTTCCTCTCACGCTTTCAAGAGCTGAATCGTGGCGAGACGCAACATTTGCTGACGCATAACTTGACACGCTGTCTCGCTACGTCGCGAATCCATAATATAATGGATTCGTGATGAAGTAACATTTCAAGGCAAACGGGGTGACGAGAAATCTCTTCATTTTTTCAATTAAAAACGTGAAAAATTGTCACTCCGCGACGAATCCTTTATACTGAAAAACTCCAGAAACGGAAAATTACCGTAGAGATGTGGCCAGTACACCGATTTTGTCGGCAATCTTCCGATTTTTGCAACAATTTGCCGAGTTTGAGGCAACTTGCCGCAATTTACCGGGGCGATTTTTTCCTAAAATCGACAATTTGCTGCCAAATTCGGCAAACGATCATTTCCCACTGTTATTTTCTTACTTTTGTTCATTTCCTACCTTTTTCCAATGAAAATATACTCGTATATTGGCCGAAAATGATCCGTTTCCCATTTTTTAAATAGATTCTGGTGAGAAACGATTCTTCAACACACAAAACATTAATTTATTTCGATAATTTGATTTATATTGAAATATTGTTTTTTGAAAAAGGTAGAAAAAGAACAGTGGGAAATGATTTCTTGCCCCAAAATCGGCAAGTTGCTGCAAAAATAGGCGTACTGATCGCCCCTTAATATTCCTCCGTTTTAGTCGAGCACTGAATAGGTTCATGAATTTTTTTTGTCATTTTCATCATCAATTTTTATTTCAGATCGAGGCGAGGGACCGAAAGAAGAGAGTGCAAAAAGTGGATGTCATTGGACGACAATTGTATTTTGTAAGGTTTCAAATGTTTTTAAAACTTGGCGAACACAAGAAATAGTTTCGTTTTAATTACCTTTCTTTTTAACAGTGCGTTCAGTTTAAAAAATTTCAATTAACGTTCAAACCGTTTAATCACTTCACCACGAGGGTCAACAAATTAATTTTAAAAAAAGAATAGAAAAAAGGCGAGTAGTCCCCAAAAGTAGCAGGCTGTGTGAAGTAAAAAATATGACCAAAGTTCGAATAAAATATTCAGGTCGGCGATGTACAGCCGCTAGTTCAAATTTGCCTGTTTCAACACCAATTCGTGCATAGGAAAACGTATCAAATGTATACCTTGATTACTTTAGAATTCTTCCAGCTTTCGGTAATACTGCTTCGCGATGAGCAGGCAAAAATGTGGTAGCATCGCGTGAGTCTCATTGCGGCAGTGTGTCGATTTACGCTGCTAATTTAAAATTTTCAGTAAGGTTAAAAAAATTTCGTAAATCGACATGTCGTCTCGGCATGACCCACACGACGCTGCCACTGCCTGCTCCTCGCGACTAGTGTGCGTGACCGGTAAAGATTTGACGATTTTACCGGTAAATTTACCAATAAATTTGTCGAATTTACCGCCAAGTTCGGTAAATCACCGGCGAATTTTGGCGCGTTTGCCAGTAAAAATTTTTTCGGTAACGCACACTATTGTCGGCCCGCCAAAATGGTCAAACGTTCTCCGCTGAGCTCAACGCTATATGCAATTTTCATCTTGGTTTCCAAATTATTAAATTTCACGTTGAATTTATACGTGAAATGAAATAATTTGGTGGCCAAAATGAAAATCGCATAGCGTTGAGTTCAGCGGAGAGCGTTTGACTAGATTGGCGGGCCGACAATACTCGAAACGCAGTAATAGAACTTCAAAAAACTTGCAAAATAATCGCGATTCACTATAAAAATGGGAATATGCAATTGTATCATGCAAACTTTAGTTGATTTTTTGTTTAGAGAAAAATAGGAAAAAACTACACTATGCATAGGTTTTCTCCAGATAAGCTAGTCTTCATGGTCCCACGAGAAAAAAACTATTTAAAAACGAACTACGTGTTAGCCAACTTTTAAAAACTTTGAAAACCCAAATTAATGTCTTTTTTTCCTTTTCTGTTATATTTTCTTCCCAATCATCTTCTTTTTATTGTTTTTACTATTCTATGTGCTACAATTGCAATAAATTTTTATTATTTTTTAACAGTGTTTTGTTCTTTTACATGAAATGGCTTGAATGCGAGCACTTTTGAGCCTATAGGGTGAGTCTGTAGACGTTTTATAGACCTATTACAAGCCTACCCTCGATTTAGGAATATCCGCGATAGGCCAATTATAGGCTTACAATAGGCTTATTGATGACCGCGATAAGCCTATTATAGGCGAAAGTCAACCGCGATAAGCCTATTATAGGCCTATTATAGGCGGCGAGCCGCGATAAGCCTATAATAGGCTTACTATAGGGTCCTTCGCGGGTACTCGATAGGCCTATCGCGCAACCTATTATAGGCCTATCGCGCAAAACCTGTGTGGTCTAGTGGGTTGTGCGTTTGACTCTGGTTCTAGAGGTCGTGCGATCGTTTCCTTCTTATCCTGCACGCAGTTTGTTCATTGACTGTGGAGCCTGGAAATGGAGGAGAAATCAATTTGAGGGGGTGCTAATGCGGCATGTCTTCTTCTGAAGATGTGAAGCTTGTGCTGCCTTGCACATTTTAATTATTTATTCAATTTTAGGTAATTTCGCAGAATCGCCCCCCACATCACTATTGCCCCCCAACCCAGGGAATCGCCCCCCACTGGGTACATTTTGAACCCCGAAGTGAGGTGGGGGGTGATTGTGAGTAAGGGGTGATTCTATAGTGTCAACATCGTACTATGGCCCCCCACTAGTAGAAATGGGGGACGATTGTAAGTTCTAAGGTAATCTCCAAGAATCGCCCCCCTGCAGGCCTTACAATCACCCCCCACGGTATAATCTCAAAATCACCCCCCACTTTTCCATTTTGTGGAGAAAAATTACTTCCGTCCATTGAGATTCAAAATGTGACTGTGCCGATCACTGAAAGAGAGGGTCTAAACGGCTTCCACCCAGCGCCTGGCGGCGCAAAATTGATAGGCAATACACATGCTTCTAGAGCGCTAAACTACAAAAAAGAATCCCGTGAACTCACTTAATACGATTACGACTCCGCACCATCCAGTCGATATGTGAAATCGAAAAATGGTTAAACAAAGGGAGATAAAATTCTGTGCCTAGTCAAAAGGGCATGTCACGATAAAATCATCCTTATATATAAAATTCCGTTTGGGTCTGTAACTGAGTTTCTTGGTGTGTCTGTTTCCAAACTCACAGGTTTTGCGCGATAGGCCTATAATAGGTTGCGCGATAGGCCTATCAAGTACCCGCGAAGGACCCTATAGTAAGCCTATTATAGGCTTATCGCGGCTCGTCGCCTATAATAGGCCTATAATAGGCTTATCGCGGTTGACTCTCGCCTATAACAAGCTTATCGCGGTTACGAGTAAGCCTATTGTAAGCCTATAATTGGCTTATCGCGGTTATTCCTAATTCAGGGATAGGCTTATTATAGGTTATCCCAGGCCAATATACGGGCTCTTTAGGCTCAAATGTACATACATTTAAGCCGGCATATCTGTAAAAGCTACACACTAAAGAAACATAACATTTATTGGTAAATTCTGCTATTCCAATATTTTTTTTCTAATAAAAATGTGACAAAACAAAAAAAAACACTTAAAATAACAACAAATAGAAAAAAAAAAACACTTTAATTGACGGTGTCGTCATTCATCGTCACTTCCGAATCCACCACCGCCGCCATCCTCGCTATCGTCGGAATATACGACCCCAACACGAGCACCGCTGCTGCTCGGAGAGAAGAGCCACGAACTGAAACGAATATAATTTTAAAAAATGTAGACATAGGCACTATGGCGAAAGCGCTAGAACATATTTAAATATAGCTGGACGTTGGGTCCAGGCTTTCTTGGAAAATTACGCAAAACATTTATTTAAATATTGTTTTAACGTACTGAAAACTGGTCATTTACCAACGTTGTCCGTATTTCTGTGTAGTATTATCAATCTAAAAAAGTTCCACCGGGTGCCAATCGCAACCTACGCCATGCAGAAAAAGGCTGACGGCGAAATTCGTATTTTCTACGTGAGAAATTGAGAGACGCGAGACGAAATGCGGTTAAGTCCGCAGTGCACGGTCTGTGTGCGAGCGGTGGAACTCTCAGAGATGGATAATATAATGTATTCGTGACGGAGTGACATTTCACGTGAAACTGGGAGACGAAAAATCTCTTCATTTATTCAGTTATTTTTTCATTTTTTCGAATTAAAACGTGAAAAAAATTGTCACTCCGCCACGAATCCATTATAGTATAAGTGAAATAGAATACTCACTTTTCTAATCCATTTTGGCAATCCTCTCGCAGCTTCGCAGCATCATCTTCGGGGCTCGCAGCCACGTCCGACTTTTTGAGGCTGGTCCTTTTTCTCGTGCTGAATCCGTTGATTTATTAATTTTTTTTTGCGGAGTCTTACCAGAGATTGGTTACAATTCTGTTGGAGACGTGCCTCACGTAGGATTTTACATCGTCCGATCGTTCCTGCCCGAAACCATCGATGGCGAATTCTATAAACGAACAGAAAATTCAACCATATATTTTTTAATCCTACCATCTATCGAGTCTCTCAATTTAGAATTCAGCGAAATGTACACGGAACCGGCGTCGGTACCGGTGTACCTGTGAAAACCACCATCTTTGTCGGCAAGCTGTAAAAAAAAATATTACATTTTGAATGAAGCTTTTCAAACTCTTAAAAAAATTTTTCTAACAAGAAAGTTGCATAATTTCAGGCTTCCAGAATTTTCTCCGCGTAATCGAAAAAGTGCACCCTTTTCCAGATTTCCGAGTTCTCCCACCGCTTCCCGCTAAACGGGGTGTTGAGAGGTACGTGGAAATTTAAATTTCGCGGGAAAGTTGCCGCGTCACTCGAGAAAAAATGTTTTTCGGTAACGCACACTAACCGGTTCCAGAATTTTTTTTTTAATTTGTAATGGCGGAAGAGTTTTTTATTTCGGAAAATGTTCAAAACTTGATATTGTGCTCAGAATAATTTGGGGAGTGACCGAAAGTATTTTTTAATGATTTCCCTGTTTTACATCGATCGAAGCATTCTCCGAATTTCCGCTGAATTTTTTGCTAGTTTTTTTTATTTTTGCTGGTTTTTCTCGTTCTTTGAAAACCCCCATTCCTAGTGTGCGTTACCGAAAAAAATTTAACCGCTAAGACATGATTCGAAAATTTACCGGTAAAATTGTCAAATCTTTACCGATAACGCACACTAACCAAAACCACACCGCTTTCAATTGAGTCCCAGCAAAACGCTGATTATGTGCACTCAATGTTCAGAAAACTCTGGAAGCCTGATTTCAACTCCCTAAAACCTGTCGTCGAAAGCCTAGACAAACAACATGAAGCAATAAACTGAAGAACATCCGTAGGTACACTTTTCAAGAATCGCTTTAGCTCTAATTTATAAGAAATCTACATGAAAATAGTCAAAATGGGTACCTGGAATTTCCTCGTCAGCTGACTGATTTGTTCCGTTACTATCCTCATCCTCTTCGAGTGCTCCATGTGCAATGAAGTCGCAATCAGATTGTTCTTCAATTCCTTCCATTTCCGTGCCAATCGAATCAGCGTTCTCCGCCTTCTCTGCGGCATTCGAAACGTCATCTAAAAAAAAGTAGTGTTAATGATATTTGCACGCATCAGTTGACCTGAGAAAAAGCGAATCGCGGGTTCGGTTTGAGGCCTCGAAGCGGCCCAAAACCTCGCAGCGCGCCTGGGCGCGCTAGTCTTTTAATGAACAAACTGACCTGGTCTATTCTGGTATAAGAAATCCGCCGAGAATGTTCTTGGCATCGCTTGAAGAATATTCGGAAGAACCCAAACGATTATTCCTGAACAAAAATGGAGCAATTTATATTTTTATAGACAATTTTCGGATATAACGTGGAGAAGTACTTATTTTTTACACAATGGATTAAAAAAACCTATATCAGAATTCTACAAAATATATTAATTTAGAAATTTTCGTTATCAAAAATAATAAGAAAAGGAAGCATATTTGAAAGAAAAATGAATGAAAACGCATGTTCACGACCTCGGCGTCTTCATTGCTCATTCTGATGTAGGTGACAATAGGTCGCTTATCTCTGAGAAATTCACACTCAAGATTTTCTTTTTAATTTTCACCGATAAAAAGGTTAATATTTCAAAAAAATCATATTAAATTGAAAAATTTGAAACGAAAACTTTTGCTCGCCGGCCTTCTCTCCGCCGCGCGCTACGAGACCCATTGAAGCTTGAAATGCTCTGCGCCTTTAAGATCACACTTGCATTTTACCACTCGATTGTGTTTTTAATCAAGATGCATAAAAAAACGTGAAATCCCGCACAATTTTTCACGCGAAAATTAAAATTACACTAAAATTTAATATTCGCGTGAAAAAATCGTGCGGGATTTCACGTTTTGATGATGCAACTCGATGGAAAAAAATGTTATGTAATTATTAACCACTGTGACACTTCGCAATAAATTGTGAGACAAAAATATTTTAATTTCTTCAGATATTTCTTAAATTTGATTGAAAATGTATCATTCATTTCATCATGCATTTCGCAACTTATGGGGTTATTCACGAAATGGCAAAAAATGGCAAAAAACGGCAAAAAACTGCGCGAAAACTCGGAAAATGCTCCGATTTACCTGAAATTTTGGGAAATGAGGGAGAAAACTCTCCCGGACATTCCCACAAAATTTCAGATCAAAATATCGATGTTTAAGAAATATTGCTTTTTTTTCTGAAAATGCTTAAAATCGATATTTTGGTCTGAAATTTTGTGGGAATGTCCGGGAGAGTTTTCTCCCTCATTTCCTAAAATTTCAAGTCAACCGGAGCATTTTCCGAGTTTTCGCGCAGTTTTTAGCCGTTTTTTGCCATTTTTTGCCATTTCGTGAATAACCCCATTAAAAAAATTCGTTTCCTTTCTTTTTTATCTGGTGCTTGCATTTTCTGCCATATTCTTTTCATGCGGAAATGACATTTTCTGAAGATAAATGCACAAAATGGCGTGCCGTTAGGCATAGAATGAAGCAGACTCACTCATTTCTTTTGTGGACAATTTGAACATTTTGTATTCTATTCAAAGAAATTACAGGAAATATTACGTTCCGGTTCTGAAAATTTGTTCAGAGGTAAAATAAATTGAAAATACTTCGCTTTAAACTATTACAAAAACTTTGCTTGGTGAGGATTGAACGTTGGTCTGAAAAGCGATATGTTATGATCCCAAGATTGAAACGGCAACATGGAATCAGCATTCTTATTAAAATGAATTGAATTTAAGGGAATTTGATTGAAGAATTTACCTTTTTTCATTCTTCCTTCAATTTGTGCGCATATATTAGGTTGGCAAGAAAGGGGGTTCTTTTGGATTGGAAATTCGACAAAATTGAAATGTCACTTTTTGAAAATTGCGTGAAAATAGAAATCCACGAAATAGAAATGTAATAAATCAGAAACGTAACAAAACGGAAACGCGTGAAAACAGAAATGATCTCGATGATTGTGGTCCCTTTGTGCTTGCGTGTAGCCTAGTGTGGTGTTCAGCCGTGTGTTGTTGAGTGAAGACTTAGAGAATGGGGAGAAGATCGCTTGGCCGTGCGAGACGCAGACGGTCAGACAAGTGAGCGCGCATATTGGAAGACTGAAACTATGGCTATATAGCATTGTGTCTGAAACGGAAACATTAGTGACGTAATAACGCGTGGATTTGAGTAACAAAGGGATGATAAGGGCGAGTTGCGTGAGTTTCACAGATAATAGCTCATGACAGAGCCCGACAAAAACAAAAAGGTTAATTTACTGGGTATATAAGAAACCTACCTTAAGGGTACGACAGAATAGAAATAGGCGAAATAGAAATGCTACAAAATAGAAATGCTACAAAAAAGAACTGGAAAAAATAGAACGGCTACAAAATAGAAATGAGCGAAATAGAACAGCGCGAAATAGAAATGTGACAGAATAGAAATGAGCGAAATAGAAATCGGTGCGATGGAGCGCGTTTGCATTATTCTTCGAATTTTCTGATTATTATAGGGTTTTTCAGTAGTTTTCAGATATTTTACGCACTTAACAACATCGAAAATGAAGAAAGGTATACAATCAATGCAGTTTCAGAAAAAAAAAGGAAAATCGGCGAAAAACTGAGAAATTGAGAAAATGATGCAAACGCGCTCCATCGCCCAAAAATTTCTATTTTGTAGTATTTCTATTTTGCTCATTTCTATTTTGTAGCCGTTCTATTTCGTAGCATTTCTATTTCGCTCAGTTCTATTTTTTCCAGTTCTTTTTTGTAGCATTTCTATTTTGTAGCATTTCTATTTCGCCTATTTCTATTCTGTCGTACCCCCCCCCCCTACCTTGTTGACAATAGCATCCACTTCCCCATACTGCTTCTCTCTCTCAAACCCCATGGACCATTTCAGTCGTGACCGAAATCGCCTACGACTTTTCATTATTATTGGCCCGCCAAGTCGGTCAAACGCGCTCCGCTGAACTCAATACTACGTGGATTTCATTTTGGTTTCCAAATTGTTTAATTTCACGTTGAATTTACACGTGAAATAAAAAAATTTGGAAACCAAAATAAAATCCACGTAGTATTGAGTTTAGCGGATCGCGTTTGGCCATTTTGGCGGGTCGAAAATATCTTCTTTTTTTCTATCCAACTTGAAAGTGCCGAAGGTTAATCGCCGCCTGTTGCAAGTTTATAAGAACGAGGCTCTTCATGAAATGATCATTCGCATTTGGTTGGGAAAATTCGAGAACAAGGACTTTTCCTTTGACTTTTCTCTGGGTTGTCTGTAGTTTGTCCATGGTGTGGACGACTGGGAACTTCTGGACGAAGGCAAAACTAACACGGCCAAATACTACTCTGCCCAACTGCAAAAGGTCAGGGCCCAGCTCAATCTTTCCCCACTAAAAGGTCTCAGAGTGCACTACCTTCAGGATAACGCCATTCCACATGTGGCTTTTTATTTCATTTAATTTCAGAAAACGCTTTGTGACTTATTATCTTCCTTTTTATATTTATTTTTTACCTTCTTTATTTTCATGTTGCGTCTCGCCGCTAGACCTACAAGTAGGCCTACCGCGGTCGCCGCACACCGCGTCCGCGATAAGCTTATTACAGGAGGGTAGGCGCTGCCGCCCGCGATAGGCCTATTATAAGCTTATAATAGGCCTATATTTGGCCTCAACCTATTATAGGCCTATCGCGCAAAACCTGTGCTGCATGGCGGAAGCGAACTGAGCGCCCGAGACCAACACAAAAACTCGAACCTGCGTCGATCGCTTGAAAGGCAAGCGAATAACCGCCTGCGCCACAGGGCACACGCGAAAATTGCATGAAAAAGTTGTATTTCTAACAAAGAATAAAAAAGTTTTAAAATGATAGGAAATCAAAAGTAGCTTTTGATGCAGCCAGGCTTGTTAAGTATGAAAAAATTTATTATTTTTTATAGAGGGAGCGGGGGGCTATTCCATAGTTTATCCGAGGGGGGCTAAAGTGCGATGTGCAGGGGGGTGATTCTACGATTATACCCAATTTTAGAAGCATTTTTAAATACTTGAATTTAACTTTTGCAGATACAATGCTGATCAAATCTTGTCGCACCCGTGGCTACAACAATCGGCTCCACCTACTGTTCTCCAGACTCCTTCCAATCTGATCTACCGCAAGGATTCGGCTCGTGACGTCCAGCAAATGTCGGAGCACTTTAATTTGATGAATCGGTTGACTGACGCCCGTCTTTCTGCGAGATTTGATCAAAAGATGACACTCAACGAGTGTGTGAGAGATTTGGAGACGGCATCGATTCGGTAAGTTGTTGTAAATCGAGAAAATTTTTTTTTTTTTTTCAATTTTGGATTTGATTTTTTTTTTCAGAGATGGCTCTTTCTTGCTCGGTGAACCGCTGGGCTCTTTTCCATCGAGGAAATCGGTCGGAATCGCCATTGCGAAATCGAGAAGCGGAGAGTTTACTCCGCCGATCAGTCGTGCCTCTCCAACCACACCACCACCCTCGATGCTGGACCTCACACATGACTCACCGGCTCCATTGTCAAATGATTCTGGTACTTTCTCACTTTTCTCACCGGCTTCCAATGCTTCGGACGAACCAATCGGATCTCTACCACCAGCACCATTTCTTTTCGCCGAAATGCCATCGATCCAATTGTTTGGCTCTGGTGCCGTTCTCAGTTCGGTGCAAATGACTCCGAGACATACCACTGAAGACGAAGCGTCACTGAAGTCTTTTGAAGAAGAGCAGGAGGTACGATTACAGTTTTTGGTGTAGATTTACGGAGTTTAACTTGGTTTTTATTTACAGAACACGAAGCCAATCCGTCGCATCGAGACTCAAGTGAATGTTTAGATCTTCTCCTCTCTTTTTTTTTTGCTTTCTCTGTTCTCCCCTTCCCTAATGTATGTAGAATTGTGACTTTTCCTTGAAACCAGCACAAGCCATGTTTCTTTTTTATTTCACTTGTCATTTTCTCTTGTTTTTTTTGTAAAACCACCTCTAGTGCGTTTGTTAAGTTTGAGAAGTTGGTTGTAAGAAGAGAATATTTAAAATATTCTGAAAGAGTCTTCTTCTTCTTCCTCCAATTTCTTATTACCACCACCCAATTGCAGTACATTGTAAATAGTAAACCCTGATCATCCTCTCATCATTTGTTTCTTTTTTTTTCTGTCTTACAACAAGCGTGTACAGTATCGGTTTCTCGTCATCAATTTTAGTCTGAAACATGTTTCTGTCTGAAATTGAGGGCCACAAATCGTTGTTTGAATTGCGTGTACAAACCCCGCCCCCTCCCACTCCGCTGAATTTTGCATTGCTGGTGTTGTTACATGTTACGAGATCCCAAACCCACACTGGAATTTTCTGTTTTCAATCTAAACTCCTTGTTGATTGTTTTTTCTCCACGCGGTTCCCCGGTTTATTTTCTTTTTTTTCTGTTTTTTTCACCCCCGTCCCACCCCTTGCGGAGTCTTTTTTAATTTGTCACCAAGTTTAAAAGATTTCGCACTGTGGAACGCGTGTCCCACTATGTTTATCATCTTTTTTTTATCATCTTGATCGCCCCTGTAACACCACATCACCATCAATTTTTAACAGCCATTATACCCCTGGAAACCATGTTTCTTTGGCACTGTTTTTTTGAGAACTTTGCCTTAAATTCATGTTCCAGATCCATGCAACACTGTTGCACCCCCTCAAGACCAACAAACCCTATGTTTAAAATCAGAGATCAATGAGATTTTTCGGAATTGTTTCTTCTGAAATTATTCTGAAAATCCTCATACGCTTTGGTGTACATACCCGCTTTTTAGTCGGATAATTTTAAGAGCCATTAGGGAATTTGAACTTGTTTGGATTTCCCTCATTTTTGAACAGAACAGTTGGAAGTGAGTTGTACCCCGTGTTCAATCTCTGATTTCCTTCTCGCTTTTTTTGTACACTTCCTCCAACCACAAGCACTATTGCGATTGAATTTTTTCAGTCGTACAGTAAAATTGTAGAAAGTGTCTTTGATATCTAGGGATTTTCAAAAAATTCCAAGATATTTTTGACATTTTAGGCCCCCTAGGCTCACAGGCGAATTATTAGAATGGTAGAAAACACTGTAAAAATGTTTCTTCGAAACCCAAAAAAAGGAAGTAGTTTTTTTTAGTTTGTAATTGTGAATAGCCCCGCCTCTCTCTCTGTTTGGCCCATAACATCTGGCCACGCCCCTCTCTAAACCGTCCGTGTTTTCCCCCACGCACCCCGCTTCTATTGCTGTACGATCTCGTTGTACTGAAAAATACTGAGAAAGTTCCCGATCCGGTTTGAATTTTTTCAGAATTTTTCCGGTTTGTCAAAAATTTTTTCCCCTCCTACCACCACACGATATCTCGTTGATACGGAAACACGGTCACCGGTTTTTATTTTTTTTCTTAATAAGCGAAAACTTTGGATTGATTTTCTTCCAAACGTTTGTCCTCTTTTATTTTCAAAACTTCACCGATGCAATTCTTCTGTTTGACACCATTTTTCGTTGTCTCCCTATAACTTATTTCTTTGTCCCACCTCACACTGTTTCTTTTTTAATTCTTGCTAAAAAACAGCCCTGTCCGGAGAGAAACTCTTGTAGTAAATTAAGAATTATTTCCTTCTGGTCTCCCCTTCCCAAAACTTCACTATATTTATTTTTGACAGCACACTTCCCCAGTCCCTATAAAAAGCTCCAAAAAAGCTGGATAGATGAATAATGGTCGAATGGAGAATAAACTGTGAATAATATTCAAATTGTTTTTGTTTTTATCATACACACATTGCAAGAAGTTTCAGATACTGACGGAGACGACTAATAATTTAAGAAGGAAAATATAATTGTTGGCTAATTTAGCCATGCTTTTCCAACTCCACACGCTTCCCCCGTCGTCTAATGCGCTACCAAGTTCGTCTGATAATGAATTTATTTTTCACTCGAAATTTTACTTTTTTGAGAAAAGCCTTATGGACCTATTCAGCACAGGATTTGAAAATAAAGGTGCATTGCATTTTTAACGGCAATTTTTTTTTTCAGAAAACGACAAAAACTACAGTATCCGGAAATTTTTTTCACGTGAACAACCATGCCGATGGAATAATTGGGTGCCCCTTTAAATATCGGCCAAATATCCATTGAAAATTAAAAGCGAGTTACATTTCTTAAAGCCGAGTCTCGACGAAATGGTTTTTTTGAGGGTACGACAGAATAGAAATGAGCGAAATAGAACTCGGTGCGACGGAGCGCGTTTGCATTATTCTTCGAATTTTCCGATTATTATAGGATTTTTCAGTAATTTTCAGATAATTTACGCAATTAACAACAGCGAAAATGAAGAAAGGTATAAAATCAATGCAGTTTCAGAAAAAAAAATTTCATAATCGGCGAAAAACTGAGAAATTGAAAAAATAATGCAAACGCGCTCCATCGCCCAAAGAGTTCTATTTTGTATTATCGGCCCGCCACGTCGGTCAAACGCGCTCCGCTGAACTCAATACTACGTGGATTTCATTTTGGTTTCCAAATTATTTTATTTCACGTTGAATTTACACGTGAAATGAAAAAATTTGGAAACCAAATTAAAATCCACGTAGTATTGAGTTCAGCGGAGCGCGTTTGACCATTTTGGCGGGCCGACAATAGCATTTCTATTTCGCTCAGTTCTATTTTTTCCAGTTCTTTCTTGTAGCAATTCTATTTTGTAGCATTTCTATTTCGCCTATTTCTATTCTGTCGTACCCTCTTTTTTTTTAGCAAAAAATGATTTTTTTTTCCTAATTTTGCTACCCCGTGGTTAGCCCCCATTAAGCCCGAATTCGGAGACACACCACGAGAAAGTTTTCCAGGCAGTCCGAACAAGTCTCTCTTCTAGCTTCAAATCTCTTCAACTTTGAAAATCGTTTGTTTTTGAAGACGCAGAAGTCCTCTTGAAATGAAAAAAAGATTCTACTTTTTGATTCGAATTGTTCTAGAACCTACTCAATAGCTGCCAAAGATTCCAAAACTGTCTCCAACAGCGTAAGCTCCGTCTCCACTTCCAAAACACTGGCCTTTGCTGCCCGCTATTATGTGTTCACGAACGACTGGTGCTGACGACGCTGCGATGTTCCGCAGTATTCGTTGCGAGACCGCACTGTGGAACATCGGGGAGTCGTCAGCAATAGTCGTTCGTGAATATGTCTTATTGGTCGTTTTCAGAAGAGGGAGGCCCGTATCGCGTTGCGGTCAAAAGGTGGACTCAAGGCCTTGTCGAACAATCCTAAGCCTGCTATGATGATTTATATATTTTTTTTTCAAAAAGTTATAGATGATTTATATATTTTTTTTTCAAAAAGAGTTTCACTTTTCTTTGGTTGTTAAGAGTTTTTATTAACTGATCTCTTTCTTTTTTTTACATCTCCAACATCATGTGCCAATTGTTTTTATAACCTTTTTTGAATCTTTAAGGTTTTTAAATAAATAAACAACTAATCCTGCTTGGTTGTTATTAAACAAACTGTAATGCCGCGTCCAAAGTCAAAAAAATTCCTGAAATCACGTTTTTTCTGCAGTCCAAAGTTGCAAAAAAAATCACAGAAATAACAGATGTTTACCACTGAATTTTCGCGTGTTTTTTATTTACAACTTTCACGCCGAAAAATTCAGTGGTAAACACCTGTTATTTCTGTGATTTTTTTTGCAACTTTGGACTGCAGAAAAAACGTGATTTCAGGAATTTTTTTGACTTTGGACGCGGCATAATGGAACCTCGGTGGCCTGAAAATTACTAGAAGACGACGCTCGCAGCGTCCGCAGGCTGCTTAGCCAGGCTTGTCTTATCTAAAAACTGAGCGAAAAAATTAATTACTTTCGAGACGATCTGAATATTATGGGAGACAAGAAGCCTCTTCATTTCTTCGGTTATTTCTTACTTTTTTTCGAATAAAAACGTGAATTCGAGTGTCGCTCCTTGAGAATACGTGATACAGTACGCGCTAAAAAGAAGGCGTGTTTTGCTGTTTTCTGTTCGAAATTACCAACTTTTAGTGTGTTTCACAAAGCCAGGAAATGCATCACTGATTTTAAAAATTGTGTTTAAATTTCAAACCTAGGACCGCATTTTACTAGTTCATAAATTGTTCCCATGACTCGGCACCAGGCTTGTGCGAAAACGAAAACGAAAATTTTCGGTTTTTTCAAAGTTTTTCGAAAAAAATTTTCGACGAAAATTTTTTCGACTTTTTTTTTCGAAAAAAAAAATGTTTCGAAAATTTTTTCGACCTTTTTTTCGAAAAAAAATTTCGACGAGAATTTTTTCGAGAAAATTCGAAAAAATCAAAAAAAAAATGCTGGAATGAATAAGGCTGTCTGAAAAACTGAAAAGGAGCTCGAAAAACACGAAAATAATGATTCTCTAGTGTTTGGATCAATTTTAGATCTTAGATTTAAGGTGAGTATGATTTGTTTGATCGCACCTCTAGAATTTGAAATTTATGGTACGTTTGTTTCGAAAGAATCTAAAGACAAATTTATAAAACTTACTGTAAATCTCTATTATATAGCCATGGCACTCTATTGTTCGGAGCAAAGTTTTATATTAGAGGTGGCATTATATTATTCGAAGCGATATTTTTTAAAATTTTTTTGAAATGTTCGAACAATTTGGAAGCAGTTCACTTGGAAATTACGTATTTCATTTTATACGGTATACTTAAAATAGTTTTAATATTTTTTACAAAAGTGGCATTATATTAGAGGTGGCATTCAAAAAGGGATGGGCATTTAATAGATTTTTTACGGTATTTATGAAAAATGCGGGATTTCTAGCGAAGTTGAGAGACCCCACGAAAAAGGGGGAAAGTGTTGCAACGCAGGAACGAAAAGGGGGGAAAATGGGCACAGTTGACTGCAAAAGTGCCGCACGGTTTTTTCTGCATTTTTTGAGAATGAGCAATAGTGTTTTTTTTCTGCTTTTTTTTTGCCTGAAATTAGTATTTTTGGGTATTTGGAATGCGGAGACAAAATAGAAACGATTAAAAAAGAAAAGGAGCGGAAAAGCTGCGAGAGGTCCACAAAATTATTGATTTTAGTGAAACTTAATATTTTTCGCGAAAATTCGGGTGATTTCGCATTAAAATAGGTGCTAAAAAGAAAGAATACATCGAAATACATCATCATAAAATTATTTGAACTAAAAGCTTTCCAAATAAATTATTTAAGAATTTTTAAAGCAGCGGAAATTTCGAAAATTCGCGAATTTTAACTGAAATTGGGCATAATTAGGAAATTTTTCACAAAATATTACGAATTTGTTTGTTACTAGTCATTTTAACAAAGAAATATCAAAGAAAACGGAGAATTTTAGCAAAAAATCGAAGAAAAAGTGGAAAAATAATTTGATGACGAAAATGAAAATCGCAAAGTACGAAGTTCAATGGAGCGCACCTGCATTTGTCGCGAATGGACAATAAATACCAAAAAAACCAA
The DNA here is from genome assembly GCA_963572235.1 of Caenorhabditis japonica. Classification (NCBI taxonomy): domain Eukaryota; kingdom Metazoa; phylum Nematoda; class Chromadorea; order Rhabditida; family Rhabditidae; genus Caenorhabditis; species Caenorhabditis japonica. Next base: position 13,665,690 of record OY754343.1, on the reverse strand, counting down.
TTTCAGACAAAAAAAGCAGAGAAAAAAACACTATTGCTCATTCTCCAAAAATGCAGAAAAAACCGTGCGGCACTTTTGCAGTCAACTGTGCCCATTTTCCCCCCTTTTCGTTCCTGCGTTGCAACACTTTCCCCCTTTTTCGTGGGGTCTCGAAGTTCTCAGGTATCGCGAGTCAAACTTTTCTGATCCCTTTTCAAACTTTTTCAAACCTTTTCATGTAACAAATAAGCAATGCTTCAAAAGGATTAAGTATGGCTTGAAAAAGTTTGAGGAAGGCATGAAAAGGGTTGAAAAAGTTTAAAAGTTTGAAATTTTAAAATTGTCTCGATTTTGTTTCTCAAAAAGCCTGCTGCGCAGGCTAATGATGGCTGCTGAATCAGCATTATTGATTGACGCGTTTCACTGTATTTCACACTTTATTTCGGTAACAAAAAATATACGTATAAAGGCAGTAAGATAGGAGACAAAAAATTCGCAGTAATTTCGGCGGATGTTGCCTGATGCTTCCTTGTGCTCGGTTGTTGTTTTGTTCCGTTGAAGAAGACGCCACCAGCCGATGTTGAGGAGCCCTGTAAATTATAAATTTTTTTCTCCAATTGTTATGCTACGTACAAAGTGTTTAAACAATTTCTAAAATCAGAATTTTTATACAGTCCAGTGATGGAAGTGATGGAAAAGTATGCTACATTTCAAACTTATCCGATCTCAGAAAACGATTTACACAGCAAATCTCACACGGATGTATTATTAAGCGCAATTGTGGTTAAAAAAAATGTATTTAGTGGCAAACCACTTTTTTGCTGTGATATTGTGAAAAATTCCATGTTTTTTTAAATTTGGAAACGGAATTACAGTTTGAAAATTACCTTATCAGTTTTTTTATACAAATAAATCTATTGTCGGGCCGCCAAAATGGTCAAACGCGCTCCGCTGAACTCAATGCTAGTCGATTTTCATTTTGGTTTCCAAATTATTTCATTTCACGTGTAAATTCAACGTGAAATTAAATAATTGGGAAACCAAAATGAAAATAGCACAGCGTTGAGTTCAGCGGAGCGCGTTTGACCATTTTGGCGGGCCGACAATACGAATAAAAAAATGGAGTAAAAAGTCAAAATATTATTTTTTCAATAGAAAAAAAATCAAGTAAATTTCAATTTTAAAATCACAGCCTCCCGCACGAGAAAAGCACCAGCGAATTTTTATTTCGTCTGGCACTCTCTCTGCCTCGCTCCGCAAACTTGCATGCTCCTTTAAACAAAACCTTTTTTAATTAAATTTGCCCATTTAAAATCGTTATTTTTTGGCTATTTTTCACTTTTTTTTTGTTCTAATGTCTAAAATAGTGTTCCAATAGGAAGGAATAATATTTTTTGGTGCACTTGCTCAATCTGTCGTAAATCCTAACCGTTTTATATGTAAAAATTGCTTTATTTTACGATAAATGACCTCAAAAAGGTTATTTTTACAGATAACTAAACAGCAAACGAATGAAATCAGCAACCCAGAAGGACAATCGAAAAGATCGGGCCCGGAAATTCAATTTATACCAAAAGTCGGTCGAAAACTATTTTTTGTTAATTTAATTATTTACAAGGTACTATAAATATGATGGTTGCTTTTCGAAAAGGGGGTACGACAGAATAGAAATAGGCGAAATAGAAATGCTACAAAATAGAATTGCTACAAAAAAGAACTGGAAAAAATAGAACGGCTACAAAATAGAAATGAGCGGAATAGAACAGCGCGAAATAGAAATGGGCGAAATAGAAATCGATGCGATGGAGCGCGTTTGCATTATTCTTCGAATTTTCCGATTATTATAGGATTTTTCAGTAATTTTCAGATATTTTACGCACTTAACAACATCGAAAATGAAGAAAGGTATAAAATCAATGCAGTTTCAGAAAAAAAAAAATGGAAAATCGGCGAAAAACTGAGCAATTGAAAAAATAATGCAAACGCGCTCCATCGCCAAAATTTGTTCTATTTTGTAGCATTTCTATTTCGCTCATTTCTATTTTGTAGCCGTTCTATTTCGTAGCATTTCTATTTCGCTCAGTTCTATTTTTTCCAGTTCTTTTTTGTAGCATTTCTATTTTGTAGCATTTCTATTTCGCCTATTTCTATTCTGTCGTACCCCCTTCGAAAATCAATAAATTTGGTTCAAATATGTTTCTTTCCTGTTTTATACAATTTATGACCCGGAGTAACTAAGTTTTCATCGAAGTTCAGACGCTTCTTCCGCCCACTCTGTTGGAATTCCGAGAAATACAGTAATCGAATAAAATATTCCCGAATCTTCTATTTTATATGTGTTTAATAATTTATGCGAACAATACGGACCTATTCTAACGAAAATCGACCATAAAACAGTGATTGAAGCGCTTGAGGGGCCGAATTCCGTACCTTCAGATGCCCACCGACCCATGACTGGAAATCTTAAAACCCTATTTTTTCCGTCCATTCTTGACCAAATCGGCCGGTTGAGGTCGCAAAATGACCGCAAGAAAATTTAGAAACTTTCCTCGGCAGCCGATTTTTGATTTGTCTTCTAGTTCCTCAGAAAAAAATTAAAAACCATCGAAATTTGCCCATTTTTTCACTTTTTCAACTGAAATTTGTTTTTCAACTACCGAAGCCATTTTTTGACGAATTTGTTTGTTCAAAAGCGAAAAATGATCGCCGTAAAATTCTCTACAAATCCCTGGAAGCCGATTTTCGAAAAAAAGTTCGAGACGAAATTTAGGAGCATCTGAATAAGACTTCGTGCTCGAGCAGCCGAAAATTCCCCTGTTTGGCAAATAAAACCGCTTGATTTGTCCTTTTTCAATGAATAAGCACTTCACTATATTATTCTTAACATGTCTTTATCGAGTATTTCCAAAAATAATAGTGAATTTTTCGAAAAATCTCGAAATTCGTGAAAAATCTTTGTTTGTAGGTATTTCCGTGAAGACAAATTATTATTTCTTCCATGATATCTCAAAAAATCGGCAATTTTCTGTTCTGTCTATTTATATTCCTTTTTCAATTGAATTCCCGGTTTTTAGTGTTTCCGACGCATTCTTAGATTCTCAACATTCCTGCAGGAAAGGCGGTGCAAGCGCGCTCTATCTGCACGCGCGAGAGAGTGCGAGACGCCGAGACCTTCTTTTTAGGGACCAGCGGTGCGCATTTCTCGTGCGGGAGGCTGTGAAAATGATTATGGGCCTATGCAGATGAACTTTCCTGTCATTTATTCCTGCAAACCTACTTTCAATGCAGGAAAATGCAGGTTAATCAATTAAAATGCAGCTGCATAAGAATGAAATCACAGAAAAGTTCATCTGCACAGGCCCATAATCATTTTAAAATTTAATTTTACCTAATTTTTCTATTGAAAAGGGAATATTTAGATTTTTTGTTCGCTTTTAATGTTCTAGAAAGTAATTTATTTCTAGGGAAAATTATTGCGGAAAACAATGTTTTTGTGACGAACTGGCGTTTGCGCACTTTTCGCCTTTTTTTTTCATTAAAGTCTGGAAAAAAAAAACTCACTTTTTCACTTTTCACCTCCACTGTTAACGCGATTTCGCGATGCCCGGTTTCGAGATGTCTGGTTACGAGATGCCCGGTTTCGAGATGTTGCGAAGCCTTAAAAACGCTAACTAGTTCATTTAGTATTGTGTTTTCAATCGAGTTTCATCATGAAAACATGAAACGCCCACCTTTTTCACGCAAATATCAAATTTTAGTACATTTTGAATTTATGCGTGAAAAAAGTGGGCGAGTTTTCACGTTTTGATGTCGCAACTCGAATAAAATCACAATACTTATATACAAATATAAACGCTTAATAATATAATGGATTCGTGGCGGTGTGACATTTTACGTGAAACTGGGAGACGAAAAATATCTTAATTTCTTCAGTTATTTCTTCATTTTTTCAAATAAAAACGTGAAAAAATTGTGACTTCGCTACGAATCCATTATAGTAAAGATAAAGATGAGAAAAATGAAACTCTCAAAATTTTCAACAAAAAGAAACAGCAATTATGTGGGCGTAGCCTAAAATCGTCCGAAGATCGGATATTTTGAGTTATTTACGGTAGTATTTACATCACTGTATTTTTTCGTCAAAATAAAAATTATGAGATGAGAAAATATAAAAAAAACGCGTAATCAAAAAAAAATTGCGCAAAATAATTTTCGAAAATATGAAAACGCGCGCACGCGTTAAGAGTCTGCCCTCTCTTATTTTTCCACACTCTCATTTAGTACGCAGTTCCCAAACCGCGGAACTGACGACAATTGGTAAACCGTATACGGCCGCAAGCGAGGTTTGAAAAGGTTTGAAAATGTTTGAAAAAGTTTTAAAAAGATTTCCAACTTGTGCCGGCAACAAAAGTTTGAAAAAGTTTGAATAGCGCTCAGAAAAGTTTGACGAGCGACGTTTGTCTTGAAAAGGTTTGAAAAGGTTTGAAATGCGATCAGAAAAGTTTGACTCGATACCTGAGGTTGAAGTTTTAGCTGACGTCAGTGCCAGTGATGAATTTAAAATCCGTTTTCTGCTCACTTGAAAATCGTTTTCGATTTATTTTCGAAAAAATAACTCGAAAATGGAGGTCGAAAAAATTTTTTTTTCGAAAAATAAAACCGAAAAAAAATTCGAGATTTCGAATTTTCGAAAAAAAAAATCGAAAATGAAATTCGTTTTCGACTTTTTCGAGCACCCCGTTTTCGCACAAGCCTGCTCGGCACTGTAGGTCGTGGAACGGAGGAATATCTAAAAATCTAAGCATTCCTGCACATATTGCACAGTTTTTTGATGATTATCGCTTCTGCGCTCTACAGTACCTTTGAAAGTAGTCATACGAAAAATTTATCAACTAGTGAAATGTTGTCCACGATTTGAAGGTTAAGCCCACATTTTTTTGATCAGTAATGCATTTCCTGACTTTGGGGCAAACACTCAAAGCTGGTCATTTTGAAAAGAACACAGCATTGTGCATTCTTTTCGAACAATACCGTAGTTTTCAGTGCGATCCACTGAATTTCTCCATAGGAAATTTGAACTGAACACGGCTTTGACACGTATTAAACGAGGTCAAGGTATGTCTGGTGTAATACCGAAAACACAGCGATCTCATCATAGTTAGTTCGATCGAGATGGTTATTTCAACAAAAAAAAAAGAAGATTTGGATGTCTTCCAAGGAGAACGGTAACAATGGATGAAAGCAAATCATTTTTTAAGCAATGAAATGCTGAAAAATTAATTTTAAAGCACACGGAAATTTCTTGTTTCAAAGGGAAATACATAGAGAGAGAGTGCCAAATCGGAAAACGGTTTTTTTTAATTATCAAAAATCTACTCTGTACCATTTTGCAATTATAACAATGATTTTTTTAACTCTATGCACAAAAAAATATTCAGCTTAATCTGGCACGTCTATATAGCCCCTCAGCTATTGTCCATTCGCGAAAAAAGCAAGTGCGCTCCACGAAAATTAGTACTTCGTGGATTTCATTTTCGTCGCCAAATTATTTAAACTCACGTTGAATTAACACGTGAAATGAAATAATTTGGCGACGAAAATGAAATCCACGAAGTACTAAGTTTCGTGGAGCGCACTTGCAGTGTGTCGCTTCGAAAAAAATGTTTCGAAAGAAGGGGCCTTTCGAAAGATTTTCGAAAGATTTTTCGAAATTTTTTCGAAAATTTTTTCGAAAGATTTTCGAAACTTTTCGAAACTTTCGAAAAAATTTCGAAACATTTTCGAAACATTTTTCGTATTTCGAAAGATTTTCGAAAGATCTTTCGAAATTTTTTCGAAAGCCAATATTTGAATTTCGCGGCGTGAGCAGTGGTGCAATGGAGCGCGCTTGCACTGCATCATAGCGAATTCTATTTTTCTTTTTTTCAAAAAATGTGTTTTCTTATTATTGGCCATTCGCGAAAAAAGCAAGTGCGCTCCACAAAACGTGGATTTCATTGTGTTGTGAAATGTCTAAAATGCCAGAGGGAAATAAAGTTTATGCCGCGTCCAAAGTTCAAAAAATTCCTGAAATCAGGAGTTTTTTGCAGTCCAAAGTTCCACAAAAAATCCCAGAAAAAACAGGCGGTGACAGTTGAAACCGGCGTTACCGTAGTTCCTTCGCTGCGAGAACTTCTGTGTTTGAACTTGAATTTTCCCGCAAAAAAGAAAAATTGAGCAACTGTGGGAACATTCAAGTTTAAACATAGAAGGTCTCGCAGCGAAACAACTTCGGTAACGCCGGTTTCAACTGTCAACGCCTGTTATTTCTGGGAAATTTTTCGGAACTTTGGACGCGGCATTACTGGCACCACCACAGTACTACTGAGCCACCTGTCTACACACAACCCGGACACATTTGAGACATTAAATGCTCTTTTGTCGCTTGCAGAGAAAGTGGAAATTCAGTAAGAATACTGTAAACAAAGTTATTCAATTGTAAACTTTGCGGGCGTCAGACAAACGAAGCAGCAGAGTATGCAGATTGCGCGTCAACACCGATTTTTTGAAGAACGAAAAAGAGGAGGAAGATGTGAACAACGTTTCGATACTCAGTGCCTTTTTTCCCTGATTTTTTTTGGAACCGCTATCACGGGGTGCTGGCGACTGCCTTTTTTCAAATTATTTGTTCACGTCAAAATCCAACGCGCTAAGGTCGTTACACGTGGCAAAGCGGTTTTTTTCTGCGTCTCATCAATTACACGCTTTGTGCTTCAAAATGCATTTCAAAAAAGGCGAATTCGCATAAATGGGCACACTGCCAATATTTTTTTAAATGGAGCGCGTTTTCTCGAGGGCAATCGCCAGCGCCCCGTGCGCTATAAAGTAACAATTGAATGAAAAATGATCTCAAAAATCTTTCGAAAATCTTTCGAAAAAATTTCGAAAAAAGTTTCGAAAAAAATTTCGAAATTTTTTCGAAAGATTTTCGAAAGATTTTTCGAAAAAATTTCGAAATTTTTTCGAAAGATCTTTCGAAACTTTTTTCGAAATTTTTTTCGAAAATGCTTCGAAGCGACACACTGCGCACTTGCTTTTTTCGCGAACGGACAATATTATCGATTCAATATTCTTGCCGGTTACAATAGGATTTCACGTGAAAATTCTGCAAACACCACAGTTATTTTGAGAAATGAGAACGCCACGTGTCACCACACTCACTCAACTTTTTTTCATTGCATTCAGTTGAAAATTAAAAGAAAAACTGAGGGGGTGTGGCGGCGAATGTGAACATAAGCCCCCCACCCACATATGACTCCCCACACGTGGAATAAAGCTCCCCAAAAAGGGAGTTTGACTCCCCACATTGTGGAAATTTTTTTATTTTTTTTCGGGGAGCTCAGGTACACGATATTTTCCGGGGGGCTATTTTACCGATTTGGGGAGTGGAAGTTCATGAATAACAGCTCCCCACTGTTGATTTTGGGGGGAACATGTTCACAGGAGGGCCTTGTGAACATTGACCCCACACCAATAGAATATTGGCCCCCCCACTTTGGAACTTTAACTCCCCACCCGAAAATTCACACTGGTGGTACCTCGAATTCAGTTATGGCGACCAAGACAACGGAAACATTGTAGGGAACTGATGTTTTCAGTTTTGTGAATATTTTTTTTTTTTGCACTTCGATTCGATCTCCTCGATTGCGCATTGACATTGCTTGAGCAGCGCAGGAAGGAGGCTGACACGTGGCGCGACACCGGTAAGTTTTCCAAAGTTTCGGTCATGCGTATGCACACCCATCTTTTTTACGTGAACTTTCCGTGTTACATGTTTTTTTGGTGGGGAGTTGTTATTTTTGGTGTGGGGTTGTTCTTCCATCGGTGGGGAGTTGATCTTCACTCTTGCCGGGTGTGGCTTTAGATTTTCCGCGTGAACTCTTGTGGTAGCCGGCAAAAAGATTGAATTGATAATAACGGCATTTTATCCATGTTGTTGTTGTTGTGCAACTCTACATATTCCTTTCCGATCTTCGGTCACGAATCGGCATCTCCTCCTGGATCAAATGGCGTGACAGCCAAGCCAAGGGCTGTAGCTGCTGCCACTGGGTCCTTCCATAGTTTCGACATTGGTAGCGGCTTGACAGGGTAGCATTTCAAGAAGTGCTTCAGGTCTCCGACATCGTCATTGCAATTGATGCAGCATACCACTGGGCGGTTTTCCACTTTTGCCTTGTATTTTTCGAGTAGCAGAGATCTCTCCGCCCTCAACCGCGCAAGTTCCACCCTTGTGTTTCTTGGTAGCGTGGACTCTTCCTCGCTCAGTGCTGGTGGTTGTCTCCCGAGTATTGGGTGGATGCCGTGGTTGCTGAGGTAGCTCTTCACGAAACTTGTGTGGTTCCTCTTTTGTACGGCTCTCATGTCGCCGCGCATCCTTCTCCATTCATCTTCTCTGTCCTCCAAGCAGCCAAGTGGCGGTGTTCGTGGCCTGTTCCCACTCGTTCTTTCCTTTGGTCTCCTGCGGCTTAGGTCACTGATTGGGTGGCCAGGCGTCTTAATGGCCGCGATTGCAAGTTGCTCGCTTCCCAGTGTCAGCTCTTCGCTCAGCGGTAGCATCCTCGTTTCGTGGTAGACCAGTTGTTTGGGGGTGTCCTTGGTGAGGCCACAGCAGGCTTTGAGTCCACCAACATATTGCCTCTCGAGCTTCGTCTTCTGGGTCTCCGACATGAGCTGGTGCCACGCTGGTCCGGCGTATGTCGCCAGGGGCTTGATGATAGCCTTGAACGTGCGCAGCATTGTCTCCTTGCTCGATCCCCATTTTGCTCCTGCCAAGGCTCTCAGGATGTTGTTCGCCTTGGCTAGCCTGGCGCTGACTTGCTCCACATGACCCGTCATCCGTAGCATGGTGTCCAATTCTACTCCAAGCAGCCTGGTCCTGTTCTGCATTGGGATGACCGTGCCTTCCCACTTCAGTCCCGGGTCGTACTTGAACTCCTTCGTATCTGCCGTGAAAATGGTCACGGTGGACTTGCCTGCAGAGATATCCAAGTGTTTGTCCTTGAACCATTTTTGGAGGGAGTCGAGCGCATCCTGGGATTTCTCGGCGGCCTTGCTTAGAAGCGGATCTTGCACCAGCAGAGTCATGTCATCGGCGTAGGTGATGATCTTGGTGTCTGGAATCGCCGGCACGTCCCTGATGAAGAAATTGAAGAGGTTCGGTGATAGCACGGCTCCCTGTGGAACTCCTCCTCTCAGTGTGAGCCAGTTGGATTTGACATCATCATATTGGACGTTGATCCTGCGTTTGTGGAGGTAGTTTCCCAGCCATCCACACACTTTCTTGTCGGCGATGGCACCTTCCAGTCCGCACAGCAGCTTGGCGATAGAGATCGTGTCAAAGGCTGCCTTCATGTCCAGACATGTCATGATCGTACGGCATGCCGGCTTCTCCATGTTCAGGCCTCCCACTATGCAGCTTGTGGCTTCAGTGATTGCTGTCGTCGTGGAATGGTTTTTCTTAAAGGCGTGCTGGTCCTTTGGCGATTCAATTTCGCGGCGAATTCTCTCGAGGATTATCCTTTCGAGCACTTTTGCGACTGGGGACAGTAGAGACACTGGGCGGAAGCTTTTGATCTCGGACGGGTCTTTTCCAGGTTTCGGCAGCATAAATACGTTGGCTTTCTTCCAGGAGTCCGGGACCTTATTCTCGTCGATGGATGCGTTGAACAGTTCAGCCATCAGATTGATGCAGTTGTCCGGGACGTGTTTGAGGTGCAGGTGGCATATCCCGTCCGGTCCGAGAGCTTTTGAGGGCTTCCCTTTCAGAATCGCCAACTTCACCTCCGCATGACTGATCGAGCTCGCTGGTAGTTGGGGGCGCAATTTCTTCAGCCTCCTTTTGGTCCTCCTCCATGCAATGCGTTCCTCCCGGCAATCTCTGTCTTTTCCAACAGCTACGAGGCTGCTCGCCATCGCATTCGCGATAGTTTTCGGATTTGTTGTGGTGGTGCCGTTTGGAAGTTTGATAGAGCCAGTGGATTTGGTCTTCGGCTTCAGTCCTTTGATCACGCGCCATAACGCGTTGCAGTCGATCTTGCGTTTGTCCTCCATGTCTTCGATTTTCTGGTGCCAGCACAGTCTTCGCAGTTCCCTTCGAGCAGCTTCAATCTTGTCGTTCAGCGCTTTCAGATTGCTGTCCAGCGGATTTCTCTTTTGGATTCGCTCTCTTTCTCTGGTCAGCTCCGCGATTTCCCTGGTGTCGCCTGTGTGCTCTCTTGTTGGTGTGAACTTTCCATGCGGAATGTGCTTGCTGGCCGCTCGAGTGATCGTGGCGGACAGGAAGTTTTCGAGAGAGTAGGCGTCCCTTGGTCCGGCGTAGCATGCCACCTTGGTTTCGATCGAGTCGCTGAAATCTGTCCAGTTTGCCTTTTTGAAATTCGCCATAATACGATTTGGCCGGACGAGCTTGGGGATTTCTGCCATTGTGTCGATGATGACGGGGAGATGGTCTGTGTTTAATACACCACACGTGCGCCACGAGGAGCATGCAGCCAGGTCCGAGGTGGAGATGGTGATGTCGGGTGAGCTGAGCACTCCGTTTGCTGCTCTGGTGAAAGAATCCTCGTTCAGCACCACGTGTACACCGCGCGTGTCCAGTTCGTCTTCTATCATCGCACCTCTCTCATCCGTCTTGTGGCTGTGCCACGTCTTGGCATGCGCATTCCAGTCGCCCGTGATGATGTGTTTCTCGCTCGCCATGTCCAGAATCTCCATGACGTCTTCGCGGACCTCGGCCGTTGGCGAGTCGGATGATCTGGGTGGGAAGTAGACGTTCGTCACAATCAGCTTGTCGATGGTTATCGACAGAATTTCCGCAGTTTTCTTGGACGTTGTTTTCGAGATTGTGAAGATCCAGTCGTCTCGGACCATCGTGCAGACACCACCTCCGAACTTGTTTCTGGATGCGAGCGCCACTTTGTATCCTGTGGGTGTGTAACCAAGGTTGGTTTTGTCGAGTTTGGTCTCCTGTAGGCATACGATGTCCGGTTTCTCCTTGGCGATGATGGTGGCAAGTTCGCTGCGTCTCTTGCTCCAGCCGTTCACATTCCACGAGAGAATTCTCGTCGTGGCAGGTTTGGCCCTGCACTTTGTGGTGTGTTGTGAGGGAGGAGGGGGTGCTGGTCTTAGCCTCCTTTTCGCTCCAGGAGTTGGTCTCGCAGTCGGTGTCGTGGTCAGTGTCGGCGCTGCGGCTTTCCTCGCTTGCGGGATTGCCGCCTGAGCTCCAGCTTGGCACTTTGAGCAAGTGTGGTTGCGGAGATATTTGGCATAGTGATTGATGTCGACGATGGTGGTGCAGCGGAGATGTGTCCAGTCCAGACAGATCGTGCATTGAACGGAGTTGTTGCCCACGTTTTTGGTGCACTCTGTGCAAGGGTAAGAGATTCGTATTCGTGGTGGGCCCGGATTGGTCTCAACATCATTTGACAGTCGAATCATCATTTTGGCGTAAAGCCAAAGGGGTCTTTGATTTTCCGGTAACACTGGCCCCAGCAGCGCTACCTCAGTCGAAAAAACTGATGGAATTGGGTCGACGCTCCTTCCTTTCCTTGATCGGTAGGTTTTGTAGCGTTGGGTAGTTGCAGGGAATTGCTCCCCCCTGGGGGGGAATCCCGTGACCAATCGTAAATGGTCCCTGCAGTTCCACATTTTATCCATAGACCATCGTCTCACGAGGGGGTCAGTTTTCCAAATTTCCCAATTTTTTCTTTTTTAAACAGTTTCTTACTGTTGAGGTATGCTAAATAATCGCCTGTCAGCTATTCTGAAACGATTTTTTGGTCAATAGACGATCCGCAGAAATCCTTGGACCATCCGCTGGGACACGCCATTTCCATTGCGTTGTGGGGGCTGACGTCTATACTCGGGGAATGCATCATCAGCCTCGCTCTACGGCATTTTTCAATTTTCAGCCGTTTAGTGCGCTTGTTTTAAAGCGAACAATCAAATTTTACCTGCAATTCGTCGTAGATACGTCATTTTCCGTTAAAAAGAAGTATAAAAACTAGAACTCGAGTTAATCTTGCAAGTGCAACACTGTTTTACAGGAATTTTGCATTAGAGCGAGGTTGATGATGTATTCGCCGACTATATGACAGGAAAATGACAGAAAAAGGGTGCTACCTCGGAATAGCACTGAAGTGTAATAGAACTGCAGCGATATAGAACTTGCTTCGTAATAGAACCGTTCGGAATAGAACTGTTCGGTAAAGAACTGTAGCAAAATAAAACTGTTCGGAATAAAACTGTAGCGTTTTGGAACTAAATCAGCAATGGAGCGCGATTGCATTGCTTGGCCGTCAATGCGGGCCGAGAAAAAAATGATAAAAGTTTATACAAAAAAACAACAAAACAAACAATTTTTGATGAATAGCTCACATACAGAACTGTTGAAAAAAGCACGTGCATAAGAAATTCCAATATTTGAATGAGCAAGCAATGCAATCGCGCTCCATTGCTAATTTGGTTCCAAAACGCTACAGTTTTATTCCGATCAGTTTTATTCCGAACAGTTTTATTTCGCTACAGTTCTATTCCAAAGCGAGTTCAATTTCGCGACAGTTCTATTACGCTTCAGTTCTATTCCGAGGTATTGTGTTTTCAATCGACTTGCGACATCAAACCGGGGAACTCCGCCCACTTTATTTCACGCGAAAATTCAAAATGAACTAAATTTAATGTTCGCGTGAAATAAAGTGGGCGGAGTTTCCCGGTTTGATGTCGCAACTCGATTGAAAACACAATAGCACCGGAAAAAACACAAAAAATTCAAAAATCTTCAAAAAAAAAAATTCCGCTAAACAACGCGCGCTACAACACTCCGCCCTTTTCTCTGCGTCTCTCGCTCTCACATTTTTTTCTTTTTTTCATTTTTTTTCACCATTTTCTCAGCCCAAAACACACTTTTTAAAATTAATTATTTTTGTTTTAAGGTGCCCGAAAATGGCCTATCTTGGAGTAGACACCAGCCGAATCGCTGGTACACAACCGCTGGAGGTTAGTAGTATTAAAAAAAAACTACCTAACTGCAATTGTATTATATTTTTCAATTTTCAGATGCTCCTTATCAGCAGCTCCAGCCCCGACCCTCACTCTACAATCATTATCGATCCGCGAACCGGTGTCTCTTCATGGAGTTATAAAGGATCCGAGTTGCAGGGAGCGTCCACCGGACTTGTGGAGCCATTAGGTAGCCGGCCGTTTTATTTTATCTTACATTAGAACCAAAAAATACATAAAAATTTCAGGAAACACTGGTGAACACATTGTTATAACCACGAAAGAGCGCCCATTGGTTCATGTGCTCGCCGTGCACAACAAGGATCGATTTCATCAGAAATGCGTACTTCCCGGACCAGTATCGGCGATCACCAGTGACTCCTCGGGCCGTTTGATGTTCATGAGCATAAAAAGACAACTTTATTGCTGGTTGCTCTCTACGGGAGAGCTCCTTTCGGTCACTGATGCTCACTACCAGAACATCACAAATATCGTTCTTTCTGATGATGATTCTATGGTTTTCACGGCGTCAAAAGATGGAGCAGTTCATGGTTATTTGGTTACAGAGTAAGTACTTTTTTTTATTTTGGAAACATGTTTGTTCAATTCATTTTCTCCTTTTCCTCGTTTAGATTAGTATCCGCTGATCGTGATCACACCGTCGCACCATTCCGCAAATGGGCTTCACATACTTTAAAGATTTCTGATCTCAAAATCACTCATGGCACGAATCCACGTGTTTTATCATCTGGAATGGATCATATCGCGTGTCTTCACTCGATTTCTATGGATTCAGTTATTTTGAAAGTGTCAGCGGATCGTCCTTTAACTGCCTGTGCTATCGATTCAGCAGAAACGAGGATATTTGTAGGAACTGATGTGGGAAATATTGCTCAAATTAACTTGTTTCAACTGGTATTCAAAGTTGATTTGTGTGCTCTTAAAATGGATAGTTTCAGGGCCCTGAAGAACGCGACCTTTTGGTACAAACCGGTGACGAGCACAATTCGAAATTCCGAGTATTTAATGGGCATTCTGATGAGATTTCTAGGATTGCGATTAACACGGACGGCACTCTTTTGGCTTCTGGTGACGCCACGGGAAAGTATTGCATCTGGGAAATTAGCAGTCATCAGTGTCTTAAAGTACGTTTTTCTTTATGGTTAAATTTGGAATTTGATGGCCATTTTGAATCCAGATCTGAAAATTTATTTGGGAAACATTGCAATTTTGGTGTTTTGTTGGAATTAATTCTTCGGCTTTGGGAAGTTTCAAAACTGGGACGGTTCGAAACTGGGACGTTTCGAAACCTGCCACTTCGAAACTTGACAAAATTTGGTCATGGATAAAATAGTTGTCTAATCTTTTATGCACCTATTCACAAAACCGGAAAAAAAAAGAAAAACACGGAAAAAATTGCGGGAAAGTCGGAGAATGGTCCGATTGACCTGAAATTTTGGGAAATATTGGAAAAAATTCTCCTGTACACGCTCAAAATATCGAATTTAAAAATTATCTATTTTTTTCCTGAAAATGTTTAAAATCGATATTTTGGCACAAAATTTTTTGAGCGTGTACAGGAGAATTGTTTTCCAATATTACCCAAAATTTCAGGTCAATCGGAGCATTATCCGATTTTTCCCGCAATTTTTTCCGGTTTTGTGAATAGGTCCATTACCGGTAAATTCGGAGAATTTTTCGAAATTAACCAGAAAATTTAATGTTAAAAATGCGAGGCTACCCCGAATGAGAACCGTGTCCTGAATCAAAACTGTTCGTATCAGAACTGTCCCAAATCAGAACTATCCTGTATAAGTTTTATATAAAATTTGTTTTATTATGAAAAAAAAACATATTAGGCCGTAAGCATGCTTATTGAATAGTTCTGATTCTGTACAGTTCTGCTTTGGGACAGTTCTGATTCCGGACAGTTCTGATTTAGGACACGGTTCTGATTCAAGACAGTTCTGATTCGGGACAGTTCTGATTCGGGGTAGCCTCAAAAATGCCCAAAAGTTTTGAAACGTCCCAGAGCCAAATTTTTCGACGAAAAAAGGAATTTCTTTTATCCCTCTTTGTAAAAATGCTTGCAAAAAAATTAACCTGATTTTTGGCCGAAAACATGGAGAAAAAAATGTTTTGAATTTGCTGAATTTTAATGTATTTTCTGAATTAAAATGCAGAAATGAATAACAAAAAATAAAATTAAGCTTTTAAATAGCAAAAAATTAAGCGAAAACTCGGAGAATGCTCCAATTGGCCTGAAACTTTCAGAAATAATGGCAGTATTTACTCCCGGGCATGCTCAAAAAATTTTGAACCAAAATATCGGTTTCAAAAAATTTCAGAAAATCGATATTTTGGTCTGAAATTTTGTGGGAATGTCCGGGAAGTTTGAAGCCAATCGGAGCGTTTTCCTAATTTTCGTTGAATTGTTTGCTATTTCGTAAATAACCCCTTAACAAATAACTAAAACTCATCGAAAAAATCAGATTTATCGAAATGCACGGAGCTTGTGAATGAATCCAAATTTGATCAGCAAACAGGAAAATAAATACAACTGAAACTTTAAAACTTTTCATAAAATCATGATTCCAGGTGTCCACAATGCGTTCCACAATCTCCACCCTTTCCTTCATTCCGTTCTGGAAATCCATCACCGGCACCGATTTCTCCGTGCAGTTCCGCCCTGTCTGGGATCTCCGTCGAGAGCCAACGAAATGCGAGCGTCTTGCAATCGAAGTATCCCCCGAGTTCAATTCTGACCAAAAACATTGGAATGACGTCATCGAAGAGACCATCGATCAAATGCTGGTGGAATCTGGAAGTAAAACGTCTTCACAATTGCAATGGGACGCAGAATCGGCGAAGAGAAAAGTGGAAGAGGCGGCTGAAAAGAAGAAACAGAATGAGAATAAATCAGTGATAACACTCGGAGACGATGAAGATGATGCTCCAGAAGTTGGAAGCAAGAAAAGAAGGAAGAATAATAAGAATAAGAACAAGCAGAAACAGAATGTACAACAACAGCAGCAGCAGACTAAAAAGGAATCCACTCCAGAAGGCGTAATTGTGGTGGATGATGGGGAGCACGCGTCGGCACAATTGGCAGAATATCAGAAGAATTTGCAGAAATTACAGGCTGAAAATGAAAAGTTGAAGGAAATTAATAGGCAAATGTACGAATTCGTCGCTAAAGAGATTGTCGAGTCGAAGGAATAGATTTTATTATTCTTTTTTTTTTTTTTAATTTTGTTGATTTTTTTGTTGTTGTTGTGGTTGATTTTAGTATTATTATATTTTAAACCTTTAATTTTATTACTCTTAAAAATTTTTTTACATTTTTTTTTCAAACCTATACGGTATTGTTATTATTATAATTGACCGTTTCTCATTACCTTTTTTAAGAATTACTAAAAATTAACCTCATTTTTTTTTACTCTAAAGTAAAAGTTTCAGATGACATCGGCATCCGTCGAAATGGCCGTCTACTGCTTCGATGTCATCTCGGCCCAACTCAACCGAGAAAAAGAGCCGCCCGTTCCTCGTGAGATTCCCAATGCCAAGTTGTAGGTCTTGTTTTTTTGTTGTTGAATTATTTCAAAAAAGCTACAAATGCGCAGTCATGAAACCGGCCTTTTACAAAAAAGAAACTAAAACAAATGAAAATTGAAGACGTTTCAATTTTAGACCACTTTTTGTCACTTGGAAAAAAGGAGCTCATCACGACTTGCGCGGGTGTATCGGAACGTTTTCCGAGGACTTGAGGTGAAACAAATTTTAGAAATTTCAATTTTATTACTAATTTTTTTTCTCTCCAGATTGGCAACTGGGTTAAACGAATACGCCAAGACGAGCGCTTTTCACGACACGAGATTCAATCCGATTGGGAAGGGAGAATTGTCGAGTTTGCAGTGTGGGGTACGTTTTTTTTCGATCTGGAACGTTTCAAAACTTGTGATTTTTTTTTGATAATGGCGACGAAAAATGGCACTACAGTTTCGAAACGTTCAAGTTTCGAATCGCCCTAGTTTCGAAACGTCCCAGAGCGGGTTTTTGTTTAAAAAGGTCAATAAAAAATTATGTGCCACGGCTCCCCCTCCTTCCAATGCGCCAGCAATTTCGCAGTGGTGCGCGCTTGCATCATTCGCCAGCGGCGAATGAAATTTTGTACTGAAAAATAAGTTTTTTTCATTATTTCACTCGAATAATTATATTTTTGAAAAATGAATATCATTGGCCGATAGAGGAGATTCTTGCGAACATTTTGAGCACTTGGACGTCAACAAAAAGGCAGAAATGGCTGACCCTTACTAGGGAACCATTTATCTAATGCATGGACTCTGCCTTAACTGTTGACACAGTTCGAAAGAGGGACTTTTAAAAGGTATATTCCAGTTTTCAAAACCTGCTTACGAGACTTCTGAATAAATGAAATTTCAGTCCAAAGTTTCACATTTTTAGCATTGGTTTTAGCAAAAATAGCCTTTCACGAGCTATTTTTCTCGCCACGACCACCCCATTTCATAGGTGCCCTCATTGTTCACTTCAAAACATGCGAGGGTGGCGCAGGTGGGAGTACTTGCGTTTCGGAATATTGAGATGCTGGTTCGATCCCTACGAAGTAATTGATTTTTTTCTTTTTCTTTGGAACTTGGCTATGGACCTATTTAGCACAGGTACATGAACAAATCGAAACGTTTTTTTTCCAAATATGAACTGATTTGAATGTTCAGATGGGAGGAGCGAAAAAGCATCTGCCAAACTGGCCATAACCTTGATTACAGAAATTTCAGAAAACTTGAAATAATCCATGATATGATATGGAGAGAAAAGTTTCAAAATTGAATATGAATCTTACCATATCCAAAATGTAAAGGGAAATATTTAACGCAAACTAAAAAAAATTGTTTCCAAAAACTTTATGAAAAATAATTTGAAAAGAAAAAAAAAAACAATAACTTCGTGGGGGTCGAACCACACAGGTAGTGCGCGTTCAGCTTATAATAGGTTGCGCGCAAGGCCTATTGAGTACACGCGAAGCGCAGCGAAGTCAGCCAATAAAAGGCCTATCGCGGCTCGACGCCTGTAATTGGCCTAGAATAAGCTTATCGCGGGGGATTTTCGCCTACAATTTGCTTATCGCAGTCGACAGAAAACCTATTGCGCGTTAATAATAGGCCCTTCGCGGCTATTTAATGCTTGGCTGTGGGCTTACAAAAGGCATGCCACAAAGATAATTAGTCTCAGCTGGGCTTGAATTTGAGCTATTCCACTCAAATAAATTTCAATGTGGGAAATTATCAGATTTATTGCAAATTTAATTTTCAAAAAAAAAAAAACTTTAACAAAAACAGCGACAGCAAAAACAGCAACTTTAACAAAAAAAGAAACATTGAAGATTTAACAAAAAAATTAAATAAATCACAGAAAATATGCCGGGTGAGCTTTCAGAACTTTTTAAAAATTGGCCAACGTTCAGTTCGTTTTTCTAATGGATTTTTTTTGCATATTCCTATCTTACTGGAAAACTTTATTAGTCTCAAAACTTCAAATAAAAGGCAAAAGCTAGAAATTCCTCACAAAGCTTGCGATTCAGGAAAAATTGCATTGTAAATTCGTATAGTAATGGGCTCAAGTAGTAATAAAATTCTAATTTTTGTCGATGAAAAATTACTTGAAATTTGGACAAAAAGAAAGATACTAAGTTTTATTTTCGCGTCTCTATTGTCGACCCACCAAAATGGTCAAACGCGCTCCGCTGAACTCGACGCTATGCGATTTTCATTTTGGTCTCCAAATTATTTCATTTCACGTTGAATTTATTCGTGAAATGAAATGATTTGGAAACCAAAATGATAATCGCATAGCGTCGAGTTCAGCGGGGCGCGTTTGACCATTTTAACGGGCCTGCAATAGAGCGATTGCAATTTTTCAAAATAAAAATATACGCTAGCCAATTTTTTGAAAATTCTAACAAGCATACCAAGCCAAAAAAAGGCAATCTCGCCAAAAAAAATTGCCGCAGTTTGTGCCGTCGTCGATATATCCTCCTTTCCGCGCAATGTTTCAGCCGGTGTCCCGTTAGTCTGAAAATTTCTGTGCATAAATGAGAGTTATGGAAAATATAGCAGGGGCCGTATTCATAAAGCCATCCGGAATTCCGCATGGCTTCATGAAAACGGCCCAAAAAGAAACAACGGAAGAAGGCAAATTTTGAGTATATGCATAGCAAACCCGCGATCATATGGTTATTCAGCGAGAGGAAAATATAACTTGCGAGGTTTTTTCTGCATGCATTCAGCAGTATTAGATTGAAGAATAATCCACGACCCGAAAAGCGCCTATTTTTTTGCAAATCATAGTAAAGAAATCTTCGTCCAGAAACAGGCGCGAGCAGCGTTAAAAAAATCAGTTCTTCAAGTTCCGTGGAAAAAAACGGAAATATTATTGTTTTAAAAAGTTGTCACTTCCAAAACCGCGTGAACTTTAAAATAAGGCCCTAAAATACGGCGCCGCACAAACGAATTTTAACATTTTAAAATTTTCACGAACAAAAAGTGAAGAAAAATAAAAAAATTCGTGAAAATCGCGTGACGAGGCGGAGCTTAATTTTAAAGTTCACGCGGCTTCGGAGGTGACAACTTTTTTAAAACAATAATATTATGATGGATTCGTGGCGAATTGACAAATTTTTTCACGTTTTTATTCGAAAAAATGAAGAAATAACTGAAGAAAATTTTCGTCTCCCAGTTTCACGTGAAATGTTACTCCGCCACGAATCCATTATAAACGGACGGGGCTAAAAAAGTGGAAGCAAGAAGGGAAGGAAAACTAATTTTGTGCAACACTAATGCGAAAACGCTTATTGTTTTTAATGTAGTCGCAACATTAAAAAAAAAGACAACTCGCTCAGGTTTTTCCCGCAAAAATTCAAAATGCGCTGAAATTTAAGATTTTCGTGAAAAAAGTGGATGGAGTTTCATTTTTTAACGATGCAACTCGATTGAAAACAAAATATTGTGCTTTCAATCTAGTTGCGACACCAAAACGTGAAGCTCTGTTCACTTTTTTCACGCGAACATTAAGTTAGTGCATCTTGAATTTTTGCGTGAAAAAAAGGGCGAGGCTTCACGTTCTGATGTCGCAACTCTATTGATAACACAATAACTTAATTATTTAAAAAATAATTTGCAAAAAATAAAAAATAAAAAAAGAAAAACGTACTCAAAAAGCTATGAAAACTTGGAAAGAAAAACAATGAAATGATGACAAAAAATTTAGGCCGCCCAAAAAAAGCAGTGAAGCCGTAGAGCGCGTTTGCATCGCGGCGTCTTGTAATAGGCCTAGCGCGGTCGCCGCACACACCGCGTGCGCGATAAGTCTGTTGCAGGAGGGTAGCCGCTGCTACCTGCGATAGACTTATTTTAAGCCCAGAACAGGCCTATATTTGGCTTACGCCTATTATAAGTTGGACGCGCTTTACCTGTGCAGCATCTCAATATT
This sequence comes from Caenorhabditis japonica, assembly GCA_963572235.1. Lineage (NCBI taxonomy): Eukaryota > Metazoa > Nematoda > Chromadorea > Rhabditida > Rhabditidae > Caenorhabditis > Caenorhabditis japonica. The sequence continues at coordinate 13,645,170 of OY754343.1, read as the reverse complement.
CATAAACGCAACTACTCCCACCTGCGCCACCCTCGCATGTTTTGAAGTGAACAATGAGGGCACCTATGAAATGGGGTGGTCGTGGCGAGAAAAATAGCTCGTGAAAGGCTATTTTTGTTAAAACCAATGCTAAAAATGGTCAAACTTTGGACTGAAATTTCATATATTCAGAAGTCTCGTAAGCAGGTTTTGAAAACTGGAATATACCTTTTAAAAGTCCCTCTTTCGGACTGTGTCAACGGTTAAGGCAGAGTCCATGCATTAGATAAATGGTTCCCTAGTTAGGGGTTTGAAAAACCTATTTTAAGAAAATCGGAGGCGAGCAGAAGGGATGAATTTCAGCTCGAAATTTTCGTGAGAATAGATAAAATGCACATGGATTTTGCAAAACAGAACCATTATTTACCTCTTTGTCGAAATCCAGGCCCAATAATTTGACAAACTCTAAATGAAACTCACCAAAAAATCGATATTTAAGCCACTACTAAATTATAAGGCACCCATGATTTTTGCCCAGCTTTCCGATCGTTTTTTTTCTAAAGTTTTCCATACTATTGTCTGTTATATGTAATTTTGCAAAATATTTCAGTCTCAGTAAGCGTTTTTTTCCTTGTGCAGAATGAAATTTGCGAGTTTAACGTCTATGTTCTACAGCAGAATTTATTTAATTGTATATAACATTAATTGCAACATAACATTCCAATTTGTGGCTAAAAGTATTCCAAGTTAGCGGCCTGTTCGTCGTCTGCCCCAGCGGTGATGTAGTCTTCGTCGATGTCCTAGAGTCTTCCGAAATCCAGTTTCCAGCTTTTGACGATCTTTAAGTTTCGGTCGCAGCCTTCCTTAAGTTTTTCTCGTTGTCCTTGCCAATGAAGTCTGGATTGAGCCGGCTGCACACCTCGTGGAGCTGGTTGTTCGAAACCTGAAACAAATAAAATTTTTTATCGACAAAATTTTCTCACAATTTCTTACCACTTTCTTGATTGAAGTCGATTAGGGAGTGCCATTTTTTACGATTGCTCACAATTTGTGGTGGGTAATTAGCACAACACGGAATTTTCCAATATATCACGTGATTATGGGAAATCTGCAATTTCTACGATAAAATATTGAGCAATCACATAAAATAAATATAGAAATAAACGAATCTATCAATTTTCATTCAATCTCAGAATAGTTATGCCTAAAATTTCTTGTAAAAATATGGAAAATCAAATAAAAATGGAAAAAATTCTGCTAAATTGCGCAGATCACATTGTCCACGTGGAGTACACGGCCGTACGGCCATGGCGTGGCCAGTGCACGAGAAATGCGCCAACCAGAAAAAATTTTGGAAGGCTGGGGTGCCGTGTGTGCCTATTCACAAAACCGGAAAAAAAAAGAAAAAAAAATTGCGGGAAAAATCGGAGAATGCTCCTATTGATCTGAAATTTTAATTGGAAAAATTCTCCTGTACATGCTCAAAAAATTTTGGACCAAAATATCGATTTTTCTGAAATTTTTTAAAGTCGATATTTTGGTTCAAAATTTTTTGAGCGTGTACAGGAGAATTTTTTCCAAAATTTCAGGTCAATCGGAGCATTCTCCTATTTTTCCCGCAATTTTTTTTTCCGGTTTTGTGAAAACATCATTTTAATCGAATTCAAACCATCATTTAAAACATTTTATTGCAAAAAAAAACTAATTTAAATAAATGCTTTTTTGCATTGGATTAAAATGTTGGAAAAATTAGCGTTATAAAGTCCCTACACGCTTAATGGCAGTTATTGTTTTGTTCCTTTTTTTTTTTTTTGAAAAACAAAAAAAATATCAAAAGTGTTTCATTAGCGAAACACCTGCGCTCCGCCGCACGGTTTTTTTGTGGTTCATTTTCTTAAAAACATGCTCATTTCTCATTTTTTCTTATCCTCACCAACAAAAAAAAACGAAAACGAGCAAAATGACAAAGCGACGAAAAAATAAGGTGAAAATTGATTTTTTCAAGATTCTTTTATATTTTAAGCAAAATCAGTGATAAACTTGCTTTTCTGGGCTGAAATTACGAAAAAAAAAAAACGTCGTATCATCAACGCCAATTAACCCATAAACAGGCGATTTTTAAATTTTTTATAACCGCTGACTTCCAGGTCTCCCTACTGGTAAACTTTGAACGAATCCAAGACTATCATGACTGGACAATCGGAATGCACGGTGTGCGCATGAATTTCGACGATGGACATCGCTCGAGAAGTGCCGTATTCTTGCCAGAAGTGGCTCAGGAACAAGGTTGGGATCAAGTGGAAACCATTGATCATCTTATCCGGAAGAGCGGGTATGCCGGACATATCGATGAGTCGCTCCGTCAACGTTTGAGAGTGGTCCGCTTTCAGAGCTCGAAAATTGTTCTCGATTATAAGGTACGGTATTTAAAGTCGGCGGCACGAGTTTTGAAGAAGATAGAATGCAAAAAAAAAACGGTGCCGCAGACTTGCAGAAGGGGCGGGAGTGGAATTGATATCATGAGTATGATTCGGTTCATTTCAGGACTATATCACTTACAAACAGTCGCGTGGGCTGGCTCTACCAAACTAACTATAAATACATTTATTTTTCAGACAAATTTCGGAGAATTTATTTTTCCTTTGTACTATATAATGATATTCTGTAGATATGATGTTTTTTTTTCATTCTCTGTACTGATGAGATGAGAATTAACAAAATTTTAAAATTACATTCCTTTCCCAATTAAATATCTATATGTCATAATTGTTTTTTTTTACTCTGTATCATAAAACTGTACTATACATAAAATAAAACGCCATTATTTTTTAGAATATTTTATTATTTCCCCTGAAAGTTTGTTTTTCTGGTTTATTTCGGGTGTTCTCTCACTTTTTCACTGTTCTAACCAGTCTCATCTACCTTTTTTTGGTCTAACTTGAACTTGCACTTTTCAGCTGTGCTGTGCATTATAATTACTGAAAAACTGAAACTTTGCAGCCATGGCAGACGCAGTTGCACCGGCTGCTGGAGCTCCGGCACAAGCCGAAGCTCCGCAACAGCAAGGATTCTGGAGAATTGTGTCGGGAATGGTGAAACAGGCGATGATGTTCTACTTTATCAGCTCCATGATGAAGGTGGGCACTTTCTGGAAGTTTAAAAAAAAAGTGTTTTTTTCAGGGTTTCTTCAGTCCGTCTGGATCTGGTCCAGGCACGAATGTGACGACAACTGGTCCGGCTGGAATTAAAGCTATGAATTTGTTCGCGCCACATCAGCTTTTTGATTTGTATGTTTATATGGATGAAAGTGTGAGTTTTTGGAGATTTGATCAGAAATATTGATGAAAATCTTTATTGACTTTACAATAATCTTTTATTTTGAGAAGGAAAATCAGTTAAAAACTTTCCCCATATTATTAAAGTAGAAGAGAAGAAAACAACGATTTTTGAAATTTTTTTCTTGAAAATCGAGTTGAGTTATTGTCGGTCCGCCAAAATGGTCAAACGCGCTCCGCTGAACTCAACGCTATGCGATTTTCATTTTGGTCTCCAAATTATTTCATTTCACGTGTAAATTCAACGTGAAATTAAATAATTTGGCGACGAAAATGAAAATTGCAGAGCGTTGAGTCTAGCGGAGCGCGTTTGACCATTTTGGCGGGCCGACAATATGTATTTGTCAAAAAAGAAAAAACAAAGTAAAAATTAGCAGCGTTTTATTCGATTTTTTTGAGAAAAAGTGTGAGCACCCATTATAAAAAAGCTTACGATCCTATAGTTTAATTTTAAGGATCTCCCATTCAAACAATTTGATTCGGCGCCAGAAAAGTTGATTTGGATGAGAAATGCTATGCGGTATGAAGATTGGACATCTGGAGATAATCAGGTAAAAGTACTTTTTTTTTGATGATAAAAATCACCATTCCTCTTCAAGGACGGCAGTCACACAATTCACAAAACCTTCAAAACTCCAGAAGCTTTGCTAAGAAATGAATCCATCTATCTGCACTCGTTTATTGTGAAAACTGGACAATCGCCGAACCCGAAGGATCGGAATTATTTCAAAAATCAGGTGCGCTTTTTAATTATTTTAACAACCACGGTGTCCAGGATTTGAAATGTGGGCGGAGCCGAACAAACGCGCCCCACTGGATTTTTTCGCGCGAAATTCAAATTTTGAGGCGTTTTTCATGTTTTTCGGGAAAAAAAGCATAAATTCTTAATTTTTTCCCACATGTGCTCCAACGGAATTATAGCTGAGGGCTTTAGAAATTTTTTAAGCCTAAGAACGTCGAATTTGGTTCAGCCACCATTTCGAAATATTCGTTTTGAGTTTTTTGGTGTTTTTGCAGGATAAATCTTTACGAAAATCGAAGTTTGGGCAATTTTATGGTATTAAAAGATACAATACATACATTTTACAAAGAAAAACAGGTTTTACTGAAAGAAAAACAATAAAATCAATTTTAAAAAATGCGAGAGTCGCAAAATGCGCAAGCACCGAAAGTGCGCCATGGAAGTTTGCTGACGCGCCAGCAAGTTAGGCTCCGCCCACATTTCAAATCCTGGACACCGTGACAACCCAGAAAATTTGAGCACGAAATGTCGAATTTTAGAAAAAATTTTGCCCCAAAATTAGCCACTGTGCCGTTTCGAAACGTTTGTGCCATTTTTCAGCATGCTGGTGGATTTAAATGAGGGTACGACAGAATAGAAATAGGCGAAATAGAAATTCAACACAATATTGTATTGTTGCTACAAAATAGAAATGAGCGGAATTGAACTCGTAATGCGATGGAGCGCGTTTGCATTATTCTTCGAATTTTCCGATTTTTAAGTGATTTTCAGATATTTTACGCACTTAGCAAGAGCTAAAATTAAGAAAATTATAAAATCAATGCAGTTTCAGAAAAAAAAATGCATCTTTACTTACTTACTTAGTTACTTAGTCGATCCGTTCTTCGGCGAAAAACGGAGAATTTGAATGCATAATGCAAACGCGCTCCATCGCACAATGAGTTCTATTTTGTAGAATTTCTATTACGCCTATTTCTATTCTGTCGTACCCTCATTTAAATTACCAAAAAAAATATGAAAACTACAAATAAAACCAAATGCGCTGTTCCGATACATCCGCGCATGTGTTGTGTTGTCACTTGGCGAATACAGCTACGCGAAAACGTCAAAAAGTTTCGAAACGTCCAATTTTTGAAATGACTGCTTTCGGAACGTCCCAGAGCCATTTTTGTCGCGGTGTTCGCATTTGCCAATCTTTAACGGGTAAATTCGGAGTATTTACCAAAACTTACCTGCAAATTTAGCGCTAATAATGGGCTCTGGTACGTTTCGAAACCTGCCATTTCGAAACTGGGACGTTTTGAAACTTTTTTGCATTTTTGCGGCGTACTAGTGTATTTAAATTTCCATAAAAATAAAAATTGATAAAAGCAAACAATAAAAACCAAATGAGCGTTCTTTTTGGTATCAATTGGCAAAAAAAACGCTACGCAAAAATGCACTAAAATTTCGAAACTTCTCATAGCCCAGCATTTTTTGAGCATGTCCGGAAGTATTTTGGAATCATTCGCCTTTATTTTCAGGAAAATTGGAGCTTTCACAAAAAAAAATATTCGAAAATTACCCTCATTTTAGGTAATCTACCGTATCCATCAACTGAACAAGTACAAAAAGAAATACTACCGGAAAACGGCAAACCTCTTGACTGGACAATCCGAACAGTCCGAAGAGGATCAGGCAAAGGCTGAAGTGATGAAATTTGAAGTTCTCAATCATTGGCATCCGAACATTTCCATTTCTCTTGTCGTAGATCAAACCGCTTGGGTACGTGGCTCGATTCCGCCGCCTTTGAACGAGGATGTTGAATTTAATGAAGATGGAAACACATACAAACCAATTCTATTTTACAACAATTGGTGGAATCTTGGAGCCGATTATATGCCGATCAACGATACTGTCAAGGAGCTGAATTTGACGATCACCTACTATCCAATGTCGATTTTCAAGTATCAAATGTACGCGAGTCAAAAGATGCAAAGCCAGTGGCACACGATGTTGGCGATGGACGGTGCGGAGGCAGATGACGATGGACACGATTCAATGAAACAGGCGCTTCTGGAAACGAATCCTGTGCTTTTGGCGATTACCATTGCCGTCTCGTTGTTACATACGGTTTTTGAGTTTTTGGCGTTTAAGAATGATATTCAGGTGGGTAAATTTATCAGTTTTGTTATTGTTGCACGGAAATTCCGGTTCCGTTTACCGGTTTAATTTTGCTTTTCCGTTTTCTGGAATTTCCGGAACTGATTTTTTGACGGCTGTTTTTGGGAGGAATTTTTTTCACTTTCGAAAATTCCAAAAATTAATCAAATACCGTATTTACTCTAATTTCCCGGCACAGGTATGGGACAAAAAAAAAAATGTATTTTGTCCTCAAAAAAATATTTAAAAACATTTTTTTCACCTGCCCACGGTGTCCAGGATTGGAAATGTGGGCGGAGCCTAATTTGCTGGCGCTCCATCAAACTTGCATGGCGCACTTTCGGTGCTTGCGAATTTTTCGACGCTCGCATTTTTTGATTGATGTTTGTATTTTTCTTTGTAAAATGTATTTATTGTATCTTTTAATACCATAAAGTTCCCAAACTTTGATTTTCGTAAAGATTTATCCTGCAAAAACACCAAAAAACTCACTTTTTTAGCTCCGCAATGCTAAAAACAATTATTCCGAAATGGTGGCTGAACCAAATTCGACGTTCTTAGGCTTTCAAAATTTCTAAAGACCTCAGCTATAATTCCGTTGGAGCACATTTGGGAAAAAATTAAGAATTTATGCTTTTTTTTCTCGAAAAACATTTAAAAAAAAAATGCCTCACAATTTGAATTTCGCGCAAAAAATCCAGTGGAGTGGCTCCGCACACTTCAAATCCTTGACACCGTGCTGCCGGTTATATGGAAATTTGTCAAGTTTTCGTTAAAAATTAGAGTTTTTTGTCTGTTCGGAGCATAGTTGTGTGGCGGGTTTTGGTCTGAAAATCGCACTCTAATTTCTCTGGTTTTCTAAAATAAGTCAGCCACATCTTTTTTGTCAATTATTGACGTGATTTCAGATATTTTCCAAAAAAGTTTTCCTAATTTTTCCTTGAAATATTATAGGAAGTTTTGTTTCACACCATTTGCATTTTTCAGTCATTTTTTCTATGTTTGAACGCCAGATTTTACATATTTTTAAAGTTTTGTGTTTTATTTTTTTTTTCTGAAAAAAAGAAACTTTGAAAAATAATCCTCTAATAAACCGGAATCTAATCAAAAAATTCGTAATAAGAAAGTCGGCATGTCGGACAAATAGACTAAATACAGTAATTTGCCAGAATCAATAGAATCCCTTTTTTGTTTCCGTGCAACACTGATGTACATACATTGCTATTTTTACAGTTTTGGAACAACAAAAAAGACCTCGTTGGACTGTCCGTTCGCTCCGTACTTTTCAACATTTTCCAATCTCTCATCGTGTTTCTTTATATCTGTGATAATGAGACGAACACAATGGTGAAACTATCGGTTGGAGTTGGACTGCTCATTGAGTGCTGGAAGATTCCAAAGGTTCTAAATGTAGCAATCGATCGAGAAAATTTGATTCTCGGAGTCATACCGAAATTGAAATTCAGCGATAAAGGATCTTACGTGGAAAGTGAGACGAAGCAGTATGATCAGATGGCGTTTAAAGTTAGATTTTATTTTTTATGGGGTTATTCACGAAACCAGCAAAAAAATTCAGCGAAAATTGGGAAAAAGCTCCGATCGACCTGAAACTTTGAGAGATTGTTTATAAAATACTCTCTCACATTCTCAGAAAACTTCAGACCGAAATATTGATTTTTATTTCTGACAATGTTCAAACATTGATATTTTGTTCTGAAAATTTCAGGGAATGACCGGAAGTAATTTTTAAATGATTTTCCAAAGTTTCAGGTCGATCTGAGCATTCTCCGAATTTTCGCTGGTTTTTTTTTCTATTTTTTGCTGGTTCTGTGGATAACCCCACCAGAAAATATTCGAATTATTTTCCAGTACCTCGGCTGGGTGTGCTTCCCACTTCTCGTCGGTTACGCCATCTATTCTGTCATCTACGTGGAACAGAAAGGGTGGTACTCTTGGCTTCTCAACATGCTCTACGGTTTTCTGTTGACATTTGGATTTATCACAATGACACCACAATTGTTCATCAACTACAAGCTGAAATCGGTGGCTCATTTGCCGTGGAGAATGCTCACATACAAGTTTATCAACACTTTTATCGATGATCTCTTTGCCTTTGTCATCAAAATGCCATGGCTCTACAGGATTGGATGCTTCAGAGATGATATTATTTTCTTGGTGAGTTCGAGTTTAAAAATACATAATTGTCTTATTGTTAAAAAAAAAATTAATTGTGTTTCAGATTTATCTGTACCAGCGTTGGGCGTATCGTGTGGACCCCACTCGCTTCAATGAATATGGAACAAGTGGCGAACCTGCTCCAGAGGCTCTCACGGAGGGAACTAATTCTTCCGACGCTCCAAAATCTGAGACTAAAACTGAAACTGAGGCTAAATCCCAAAAGCAGTCAGAAACAGTGGAAACGGCGAAAGAAAAGAAAAATAAGTAAATTTTTATAAATATTCAGAACATCACAAAGTTTTGAGTCATATTACGGATTTTCATAACTTATTTGGTTGTTTTTCTTAATTGTTGTTAATAATTTCTATTCAGTATTGCAGAGCGAATTTTTTTTTTACAAGCATGTATCAGTGATTAATAAAAAGAAATATGCTGTTAACCAACACGTTTTTTTGTTGATATCTATTTAGGACATAGTGCGTTTGAAGTTTCCTTAAAGTTTGGTCTCATTATTATCACCACCTACTGTTGTGTTTTCAATCGAATTGGAGCTATAATTTGGAATAGAACTGTAGCGAAATAGATCTGTCTGAAATGGAGATGTAGTGACCCAGAAAAGCTAGAGCACCTTGAATAAGTATTCCGTTGTACAATGTGGGTTAAATATTCTCAGTAAGGAGCGCTGCAAACGCGCTCCCTTCGCACAGTGGTGGACGCGGCCACGTTGGCGACGAGAGAGTGCAGAAAATTGAGAGAGCCGTGGCCGATGTTTCGCTCTGATTTCTTTAAATCTCACTCCAAATGCATGCGAAATTGTTTGTTCGATTGGAGCGAGTTATCAGCGTTTTATACCGAGTATATCTAGTTCAATTTCGCGAAGCGGTTTTTCCTGTACAGCACGGAGTGCTGGAGACTACGTTTTTATAACTATTTTGGAAATGAATTTTCGGAGGTCATCTCTCTCAAGTCTCTGCGTCTCTAGTTTTGCACGCACTTATCTAAAATTGGCAGAATGATATTATCGAGACGCAGATAAATGCGACAGAGCGCGTTTGCCTTTACGTATACGTCCTATACCTATAGGTTCTAACACGCCGTGTACAGCTCCATTTCAGGCAGTTCTACACGGGAATGTGATTGCCATTTCATTCAGATACCAAAATAACCCCAGAGCACAACTGTCACATCCATTCGGAAAACTGGAATTTCTCCTGATTTCAAATTTTTTTCACTTCGGACGCGGCAGTATGCTTCGCAAAACCTCAAATCTAAAAAAATACCTTCTTCTCACACTTATTATCTATTTAATATGAGACTCCGCCCACTTATTTGTGCCCTTCCGTCTGCGTCTCTTCAAATATCACTGTGTTCGCATGGTCGCGCAAAAATAAGTGGGCGGAGTCTCGCGTTCTCATGTCGCAAGTCGATTTAAAACACAATAGATCAAAAAATGTGAGCGGATGTGTCGCCTCGTTATGTCTGCGTCTATTATAAACTTGCTCGGGAGCATATGGTAGCCGGCAAGATTATTGAAACGGTAATAGTCATCGGGCAAAAAAAAAACAGTCAAATTGGTGCCAATGGCTGGGCACGAATTTCAGAGAATCTACCGACATCGAACCGATTAGAAGTATTTTTCAAAAATTTTTCAGAACACTGGGGGTCCTACCATTATTGGACGGAATGTATACCGAACTGTTCCTATACCGTTACAATACACCGAAATCAGAAAAACGCTAATTTTTGTCTATTTCTGAAAATTTTGAAACTTCTAAAAAACAAAAGTCTACATTGAACATTTGTCGTCAGCAGAAGTTTCTAAATTTCCTTGTGAAGATTTTGAACGAGTTGTTTGGACTTTCATTGATTCAGTTATTATTATTTACTCTTGGGGGAGTACTGTATTTGCACAGAAACCTTCTTGGCGTGTCCCGGTTGAACTTTCGGGGATGTATAATAACAACTGGTATAAAAATCAAGCTTGTACAATTCAAAAACTTTTAATGTCATTTTCTTATTTCATAATCGTTTTGTTAAAGTTGGATGAAAAATTGACAAATGCGTCTTTGTGCCCTCACAAAAACTATCCTACCAGAAAAAATAACGGTCAAGTGTGTGCCGATGGGATAGGGTTCAGATGTTTCAAGTAAGTGAATAACCCACCGACGCCGGACTCAGGGAATTTTCGGCGAATCGCCGCCAAAATCGGCGAATCGCCGTGAAAATCGGCGCGACTGCCAATGCCGGCTCCGGGACATTTCGCAGCCGGACGTTTCGCAACCGGTAAACACAATAACACGAATATCACTTCTCTCTCAGCGGTCGACTACACTATTGGTAAACATGTTATTGATAAACAAACATGGTCAGAAGGAGAGAGTGTGTATATAAGGAGGTTGGCTGCGAAACGTCTCGGCTGCGAAATGTCCCGGAGCCAAGCAGCCGACAATTTTTACTGATTAGCCGATGGCTGTTTCAAAATGTTGCTCAACTTTTTTCTGTTCGTTCACCAATGGGGAACTTCGTCCGTTACTTATGGACCTATTCATAGGAGAAAAAAAAAACTTTTTTTTCCTATTCATAGATGTAAAAAAACGACAAACAACGTCAAAAAACGAATGGTAAACAAGTGTTTATTGACCATGATAGACCATTGATAGTGAGGAGGCGCAGAAAGTTTACAACCCCGTGGGAACGGAGTTGTTTACTAGTTCATGAGAACTCCGCCTCTTCTCTGTGCCTCCTCACTGTCAATGATCTATCATGGTCAATAAACACTTGTTTACCATTCGTTTTTTGACATTGTTGTCGTTTTTTACATCTATGAATAGGAAAAAAAAAGTTTTTTTTTGTTTTTTTCTCTTATGAATATACAGGGTGCGTCAAAATTACGTGCACTAAACTTTCACGCTATGGCAACGCGTGCTGATGCACTTTTCGTGCGCACAATATTCAATTTTTATTTTCATTATTGCATCATTTTTCTAAACCAGGAAGACGGAGCGTCTCCTCACACGGAAAAGTACACCCAGGACTGGTGCAAAGCCCACTTACCGGCGTTCATAAAGAAGGATAGATGGCCTGTATCGTGTCCGGATCTAAATCCGCTCGACTTCTTCATCTGGAGAGTACTTCAAAATATAGTATGTACAAGACCCCATTCTAGTCTGGAAGCTTTCAGAGAAGACTTTTGTCGAAGAATGGGACAAATTGAGTACCTCCGTGTCACGGTGGAATCTTACCCACGACGTCTTCGTTCTGTCATTGCCGCCAAAAAAGGCCGAATTTAATAATCTTTTGCCATTATATTTCTAAACTATTGAATAAACTTTCTGTTGATTTTCATGTGTTTTGGACTTCCACTTTTGTCATGATGCGCGTTTGAAGTAGTGCACGTAATTTTGACGCACCCTGTATAGGTCCATTAGAGATGACGCTTGATACAAAGCACTCTCTGCCGACAATTCTACACATGTAACTAGATCCCAGTCATTGGCACCAATTTGCCTGTTTTTTTGGCCATTAGACAAAGTGTGAGAAAAAAACGTTTTTTAGAGTGAAGGTTTCGCGAAGCGTAATGCCGCGTTCGAAGTAAAAAAAAATTCTGAAATCAGGGGAAAAGCCAGTGTCCGTGAAGTTTCCCGAAAGTTAGCTTGGTAAGGGTGGGAGTATGGTTCATCAGAACAAAAGTGTCAAAATCTATGATAACAATGCTTCAACTTTGGACTGGAATATCAGCATCTCAAAGGTCTCGTAAGCAGCTTTTCGAAACGGAAATATAGAGGTTTTAAAGAAGTTGCCAACTTCTCAGGGAATCTGCTTTAAAATGTAGTTTTGGGTGGGCGATTCACGAGTATCATATTCAAAGCGCACGAAAAAATTCCTCTGATTTTGAAGACCATGGGGAGTTGAAATTTTCAGAGCGTTCATCAAAACAAAGCAGTGTTCTCTAACTTTGATCATTACTATAAAAGGATCATTGCTCAGTTTTAAGACATGTTTCTATCAATCAAGTTCCCTTTATTTCGAATGAATTCTGAAAATAAAGACAATAAAAAAACGAGATTAATCAAATTATTTGTTCCATGTTCCCTTATCTTCTGGTAGTTTTGATAGAACTGAACTAGCTCATAGCTATCTGAAAATGTTATGGATTGCATATACCGCTCAAGCAATATTCTCTATTTTGAACACAGGCTGTCTAATTTTCGACTGTTGTCTATTGTATGCATGTGCCAAGAAAAGATTTTTTAATAAGAAGAAGAGCAATTCGCCAATAGTCTACATTTCGTTCATGGCTATTTTTGGATTTTTCGAAAAATTAGCTGCTTTCTGCACGGCATGTGCGTGGCCGATTGCAGACTGGATTATTCCAATAAATGGCTATGAAAGTGAGCTAGCACTTTCACAAGTTTTTTCCAAGTGTTATGTAATTGTTTTTTCAGCCTATCGCAGAGTCATGGGAGCAGAAGTCTCCCTTTTGATGAATATTTTTTACAAGACACCTCTTGTTCTCAACTGTCTCATGACCATACATCGGGTTTGCATTTTTCTGCGTCCGATGCAAACGACTAGATGGTTTTCCGAGATCCGACTACTTTTTTATTGTCTGGCAATTTCGGAAAGGGCGAAATGTTTTTTGATTTTTTCTTAATCATTTTTTTTAGGTATACATTTTGGTCTCCGCGTTGATTCCCTATTTTTCTCCATGTGTTTTAAATTTTAACATGATGACATTATATTATGAAGCGGCTTGTGCTCCTGATAGGCACCCAGTAAGTAGAACTCAATTGAATGTTGATATCTCTTGAATTCAAGATTACCACATTTCAAAATAAGTACTTTATCTGGCTTCCATACAGTTCAATGGGCATGTGTTTAGCATTGATTTTGTTGACGAAGATCAGGAAAAAGCTCGAGGAGAAAAAGTTGAAAATCTCAGCTTCCTCACAATCGTCTATCAAGCCTATTGTAAATCGCCAAAATGAAATATTAATGCAAACTTGTGGTATTGCATTGTATTTTTCCATTTATGAATTTGGACGAGTGCAATCGGTAAGTATTTATTTTAATTTTGTGTTGTCTTGTGTCGTGTAGTACATTTTCGCTTTAATCATGTCGGAAATCGGTGTTTGCTAATCTGAATGTGCTATCCTCAAGTCCCGAGTCATCCAACATTCTTAGAACGACAATGTGTGAAATAGATTGAAAAACATTGTAACATTTTTTCAGAGCGCCTTTGGCAGTTATTCCTTTGAGTTTCTTATAGTGATATATTTAATTCGTCTTTTAACAATTAGTACGATTAATTTCGCCGTCTATTTTGTAGCTGCCAAGTCTACACGTCGGATGGTTTTAGAGATTTTTGGTTATGAGAAAAATAAAAAGAGCGTCGTGACGGCGACACTGACTTAATTAATTGCTCCTTTGTTTTTTTCTGATATATTTTTTTTTAATTTTCTCAAATTGACTGTAACTTTTTATTCAGATATTTGACGAGAGGACGTCCAAAAGGAGCCTAATAGGCGGCTTTCTTGAAAAAAATATATTTCGTCCGTTTTTGCACATTTTATCTTCTTCTTTTGTATAGGAACATTTAACTGGCAACACGATGTCCATTATTTGAAAAGTGGGCGGTGCCGAGCAAAAGAGCTCCACTGGTTTGTTACCCGCGAAATTCAAATTTTGAGTCATTTTTTATGTTTATCGGGAAAAAAAGCATAAATTCTTAATTTTTTCTCCAATGTGCTCTAACGGAATTATAGCTGAGGTCTTTAGAAATTTTTAAAGCCTAAGAACGTCGAATTTGGTTCAGCCACCATTTTGGAATAATCGTTTTCAGCATTGCGGAGCTAAAAAAATGAGTTTTTTTGTGTTTTTGCAAGATAAATCTTCACAAAAATTGAAGTTTGATCAATTTTATGGTATTAAAAGATACAATACATACGTTTCACTGAAATAAAAATAATGAAATCAATTAGAAAAATGCGAGAGTCGAAAAATGCGCAAGCACCGAAAGTGCGCCATGCTAATTTGCTGGCGCGCTAGCTAATTAGGCTCCGCCCACATTTCCAATCCTGGACACCGTGGGCAAAGGAAAACAAATGGATTGTAATCTCCGACGGTCGGTTTTCTAAAACAGCGACCACACGTCGTGTACTTCTTTTGGATGCCTTCTAATTTTTTGCACGTTACGAAAAATGATTAACAACATTCATTTTTGTATTTTTTAAAATCGAACATAGAAAAAAAAAGAAAAGACGACGAAAGAATTCAATGATACCATGATAATTTTGTATGTGTGATGAAACAGGGACTGAAAAAAATGGAAATGAAAGTGGAGATGGGAAGGACTAGGAAACCGATGCAAGTACAGAAAATAAATCAAGATGTTTTTGGAAGTGGGCGAAGGGGCTTGGCAAAATTGAGGGCGAGCTTAGAAAATCACTGGACAATCTTGCGACAAGATTTAGAGAAAAAATGACGAGTTTATGTCTGTGGAGAAAAGGAGAAAGTGTCATTTTGAATGACTGTAAAAAAGAAATTCGCCCTGTTCTATTTCAGAGCGCACTTTCTGCAAAAGGAAAATTGATTTCTAATAACACCAAAAATAAGAAGAAGGGTGGGTAATTGCGCTCGATTGAGAATAGCGAATTTACAGCGCATTTGATGCTAAACTGAAAACAACGGAATTCTCATCGAAGCGCAATTTTCTCCAAAAAATGTACCATAGAAAGAAAAATCAACATCTAAAGCAGAAAAATAAATAACTTGGGGAAAGGGGGAGGGGGCGGGAAAAAGAGACTGGACGGTTTTGGAACCGACAAAAAAGTTTAGACTCCTATTTCATAAGAGTTTGGCAAAGGTTTTTGGAAAACCGCCGGAAAAATGTGGGAAAGGGGAAAATAGTTCTTTGGAAACTATAAAATGATAAAAGATCAGGAATATGAAAAATTAAAAGAAACTGAGAATCAAGGGACCACCGACCAGCGGATGCTTTTGTGAAGTTGGATGAGAAAAGCAGGGAAATGTTTTTTTTGGGTCACGGAACCTCATCTTTCATTTTTTCGATTAACGATGGCCAGGCTTCGGCAGGAACTGGCTGAAAATTATAGAGCTTACTATTAGTTGAATGTTTTTATATGATGAAAGTTGGGGGTGTGTAAAAAATTCCATTTTTAAAAATGTGTATTGTCTGTCCGCCAAAATGGTCAAACGCGCTCCGCTGAACTCGACGCTATGCGATTTTCATTTTGGTCTCCAAATTATTTCATTTCACGTGTAAATTCAACGTGAAGTGAAATAATTTGGAGGCCAAAATGAAAAACGCATAACGTTGAGTTCAGCGGAGCGCGTTTGACCATTTTGGCGGGCCGGCAGTAAAAATTCCATTTTTACCCAACATTTTCTTATCTACTAAATATATGTATTATCCATGGACAGCTGATGGGCAGCTAGTGACCATCAGTAAATTTTTCATGAGATCCAACCCAGTAGGCAGCTGATGGACAGTTAATAGGCAGCTAAAGAGCCACGAGGCCGCCATTAACAGAGAAAATAGCAATGCCCCACGAGATTCACAGTTTTTCGAGCACCGAATTCAAACAAAATCAAGCTTGCAAAATTGAACAGTTCAAAACTGGAACCTCTGCCTTTAGTTTGACATATTTTCTTAAAAATCCAGCTAATAAATGCGTACGTACCTTTTCTTCTTCTTTGTAACCCGCTGAAGAGCTCGACGGTTGCTCGTCAAATTCATTGTCTTGAGGAGGCGGAGAAGTACTCGGAGAGCTAATCGGACTGTGTAAATCTGCCGGATCACAAGGCCTTTTTCTACTCTTTGCATAATGATACCCAGCGTCTTTGACAATTTGCCGTGCCAGTGGAAACAATTCGTCTCTTCTGGTGAGTAAAGATGGCACTAGAAGACACAGTTGAGCAGCCGCTTCATTCACTGTTGTTTCATGAAGAGTTAGCACTTTGTGTGGCTTTCTTTTGGTGTCAAAACGTCCGTAGATGGCGGAATACTTTCGAAATGCGTGGATCATTGACTTGGTTGCAGGTGTGCATTTGAGGAGTTCCACTACTTCTCTGCAATGATTTTGAATTTGATATTTTCTGAATTATGTGGTTTCTCACTTAGAAACGCGTTTCTTGTTTTGAACGAGTCTTGGTGGAAGTGGTGGAAGGTTCTTTGAAGCAGCAAGAGCACATTCTGCTAGGCGAGCAATCTGAGCAGGAGAAAGAACGGGGTTTTCAGTGAGAGAGGGATTATCTGAAAAATGGAGAATATTGTGAAGTGACACTTATCGTGATGATGTTGCCCCGAGATGTAATAGCATCGAATCCGAATCACCCCAAGTACTGTTTTGAATCAAAACGCGTACTAGTCAGAACGGCTTAACAAAGAAACGCCAGAGATTGAGTTCAAAAACATATCAACAACTGATACCACAAGATTTTTTCCAAAGTTTTGTATCAGTTTTGATTTGTACCAGTTCTTATTTGTACTAATTTGGACTTGGGGCAGAACCACCAGAATAGGACTAAAATTGCGGAAAAGTGAAGTGCACGGGGTGCTGGCTACTGCCCACGCGCTGCGGTTGCGTCCTGTGATAACGCTGTCTCTCAGCCTGCTTCTCGTCGCCTACTCGCTCTTTTTCTGAAAAATTCGTTTTGAAAAACGTGAATACGCATAAATTGGCAACATCTCCAAGATTGTATTCAACGGAGAAAATTTCTCAAAGGCAGTGGCCAGCATCCCGTGGAAGTAATCATAATGTATATCAAATTTCGGCCAAAATCTTTTGGTTATTTTCTAATGACAATTAGACTTTCACTCACTTGGATCAAAATCTCCCAGCGACACAAAATCATTTCCGTAAGGCGGTTGTCCAGATGGTCCACCAGTTCCAGAGGATCCTAGAAAAGGAGAGGACGACCCCTCTTTTTCTTGACTACTGGCGGTGTTGATGGATCGAATGCCGCCAAACTGTTGAGTAATATGTGTGGAACACTCTGGCAGGAGGTGTCGAGCAGTGCCTGATGAACTAAAATTGATGCCAAGGCTGTTTCCGGGAAACACGTTTGCGGTGGCTCGAGAGGTGACTGCAGATGCTCCTGTAGTAGATGAGTCAGTGGATCCGATGGGGAGGATGGTCCGTGTTGAGTGTTGTTGATCAGTGGCCAGAGTGTCGAGTAGAGGACTGGCGAACTTGAACGCTGAAATGAAAGTTAGTGGGGGGTTAGAAAGCGGATGGGATAGTTAGGGAACTGAAACACTTTTTTTTCGGAAGGTTTTTCGAAATTTCATCGCGTTGCATATGCGTCGCGGTAGTGCGAGTGCGAGTGCCGGGGTGAATATGTATTTAGATTCAATTCACACGTAGGCATTAGCAAAACACAAAAACCACAGCACGGTACGGCAATCAGTGATTACACAGCACAGCACAGCACACTACACCACATCACGTGACGTGACGTGACGTGACGTCATGTCACGTCACGCGAAACATGCGTGCTACCAATGACCCGGCGACGAAGACTAACCCAACGGTACCGAATTTGACGACGCCGTGTTGAGATTCAGAGACGGCGACGCTGACGAAGTGTCCGCCGCTTCTGAAGGCGTTGTCGTCGTCGTGGCGCTTTTCTCGGCAAGCTGGCTCAAAAAGCGCAGCGACGAGAGGCTGGGTGACGTGGCGGCGGCAGCGATTCCCGGAAGTAGAAGAGCCATTGGATCAGTGCCAGGAGGGGTGTAATTCAAAGGAGGAGGTGGTCCGATTTGTTGAAAAGCGGCCAGATTGAAAGCAGTTCGATCTTGTGAATACTCGCTAAGAGCTCTCTGCATTCGACGTACGTGAAGGGGTTTGGATAGCATGCCAACGAGATTCATGATTTCCAAAAATTCACGTTCTTCGCACGCCATTATTTGGTTTATATCGTCTCCTCCTGAAAATATGGAAAATTTTTATTTTATAGATAGAAAACATTATTTCAGCTTTCCAACAATCTGTCCTAAAGTTTATTGACAATCGTGGGGTCCCTAAAATCTTCTAATGCGCTAAAAACTCGTCGAAAATTTCATGAGAAAATTTCTGGGGTTCAGGATTAAAGTGATAAAAGTTATCTTTGAAAAAACCAATTATTAAATGATAAACTTTTGACCAGCGCTTGTCTTTTGTTAATCAGATGCAATTAGCTTTTACAGCTTTGTTAGTGTAATAACGACCTTTTTTTTTGGGACTTTGTAACCAAAAAAATAAACAAATGACAAGACGTGGGAACTTTACACTAAATCTGCAGGTTTAAAGTTTTTGGTGTCTCACTTAGTTTTTCTGTTTGCTGGGCTTTTTTTTCTGGGGAAATCTCCTTTTACCATAGTGCAGTAGAGCACCTTCCGTGAAAAAGTTTTTTTTTCTATTTTTTGTTCATAGCAGAGCCCCACGGCTTGTTTGGGACTACTCTTTTGAAAGCGAACTTTGCGCGCTATCAGCTAACCTTGTCAACAGGCTACTGTTGAGACGCAGAGGAACGGGACAGGGTGCATTTCCTTTTTCGAAGGGTCTATCTAGCCGTGGAGGCCGTATTTAAGGACGTTCATCGTACTGTGAATTAAAACAGTAAATGGCTTACTGTACAAGAAACTAAATTATTGAAACTAAATTATTGAATTGTTTTTCTGGTTACTGAAAATTAAAGTTACTGCCCTGAGAACCATGTACTATGTGGTAAACGTGGATGAATACGAATTCAGGTTTTCACTATCCATATACCGAGAAGACTAAACCAAATCTTCCTCAACTGCTCACCTTGTGCAATGAAAACATCGTAGTACTGAACGAGATTCGCTTTGCTCAACACAGCCAATAGTTGCCATTCAGAAAGTGTTGTAGGCGTTGGCATCGGTTTTGGCGATCTGAAGAGGTGAGAAGTGAGGGTGAAAAGAACTTCTTATCAGCCCCACAAAAAACGTCTAATAAGGTAATCAATGAAAAAAAGTGATTGACGTTCTTACATTGACCGATCTGACGTAGTCGTTGAAGCGGCATGTAGAGGAAGATTTCGCAGTGATGATAAAGATGTTGATGCCGTTGATGAAGTGGCAACTCCAGATGCAATTCCAGTTAACGACGATGAAGATGTTGATGTGGTTAGAAAAGACTCCAGTGGGTACGCTGAAAGTTTTGTTTTTGGAAGAATGAGATGATGAAACTAGAAGCTTACATGCTGGTTTAGATGTTGACGACGTGGACGCCGTTGACGATGTCGTCGTCGTCGTGGCTGATGAGGTGGACGACGACGACGACGACATCATCGACGACGTCGTGGTGCCTTCTAAAGGCCCAACACAAGTTGAGGTACGCTCCCAGTCCAGTGTGAATGGCGTGGAAGCGGCTATCGGATAGCCTCAGTATCCTGCAAAAATAGGCTATTAGCGGGGAGAAGGGTGAGGCTGGAAAAGAAAACGGAAAGCAAGCGAGAGAAGGCTCATAAAAAAGAATAAAAAACTTGTATTGGGTCAGAACAGGAAAAAAGGAAGATATATATGGTAAACCTAAGAGCCTGATTTCTAATATTTAATTTTGTACATTTTCTTTTTCCGGTTGATTGGATACGGCGGAGCATATATCGGCCGGATCCATGAAACTGGAAAACGACAGGAACATAGTTTTCCGGGAAATAAACGCCAATTTTCGTGTGATAAGGGAGAATAAAATTTTTTCCTGCCATTTTCAGTTTTATGGATCCGGCCGCAGGTTGAATAATGTACAGAACTCACTTACTCAATCATTGCCTACCACGCTCTTTACTTACCATAACCTTTACTTGTTCACTTCATTAATCAACCCGGTTAATTATCACGTACACTGAGCTGGGACCCTAGCAAACCACGTTTTTTTTTATCATACCGGTTGCGAAATAAAGTAAATGACCGGTTAGTCAATGCTAAAAGTAGGTACACTCGGTATAAAACGCTGATAACTCGCTCCAATCGAACAATGAATTTCGCATGCATTTGGAGTGAGGTTTAGAGAAATCAGAGCGAAACATCGGCCACGGCTCTCTCAATTTTCTGCACTCTCTCGTCGCCAACGTGGCCGCGTCCACCACTGTGCGAAGGGAGCGCGTTTGCAGCGTTCCGTACTGAGAATAACGGAACACATATGCTGGCAGATAAAGTGCCTCGATAAAGTTGTTCTAGCTACCTACAGTACCCCTCACGACTTCCGAATGATATAAAACATCTCTCATTTTTTCTGTAAAAACTAGGCCATTCAAAGATGTATGAAAATGAGCGAAAGAGGAAAGGAAAAGAAAATGGAAACGAATCGAATAGTGGGGTGGAGAACCGAGTGTCCGTCTCGTTTTCTGGCCCCCCGATCCTCGTCGACCAGGAAAAACGAAGCGCAACGGAAAAAACCCCGGTGTATGTTGACGAGGCAACTAAAGATGGTGAGAAATGCGGAGAGTGTCAGACGTCTAACTATAGGTCAAAAAAACCCGCGACTAGGCGCCGAAAAGAAACCGAATGAGACGACGGGGCTGAGGAGGAGGCGCAGCGCGAACGCACAAAAAAACGCCTCTTCTTCCTTCATTTTTATATAAGTGAGGGATTGGCGATGCAGACAAGTAGAGATGGAGAAAAACCATATACCATGTAAAAAATGTGTGTGTGGCCGGTCGGGCCGACGGACTGGCGCAGCGTTTATTATGAAGCGTTCGGTTTGTGTGGATGGTGTGTATGCGCAAAAGAGAGAAGGGACTTTGTGTACAAAAAGAAAAAAAAAGAGGGACGAACTGTTGACCTCTATGTTGACTCTGAGTTTGAAGCGACTCGCAAAGGAACGGTGGAGCAGGGAAAATGGATCCCAAAGGTAGACTCGAAACGATTTGGTTGCGGTGTTGGATTGGTGAAAATGTGATAAAAGTTTAAATTTAATCTAACCAACTCTTTATAGCATTCTTTTATTTGTTTCATCGTGAAATTCAATATAAATATAGTGATTTTTGTTAATTTAAGCACTCAAAAATATTTTTTTCAAAACTATTTAATTTTTTTTAATTAAAGAAAAAATTATTTTCCACAAAAATCACCATGGATATTGTAATATTATGGATTCGGGAAGTAGCGAGACATCATGTCAAGTTATGCGTCAGCAAATGTTGCGTCTCGCCACGATTTGGCAGCAAGAGAGGAAACGATTTTTTGCAAATTTTTATTCATTTTGCTGGCGCACAAGTTGCAGCAATGTGTCGCTACGTCACGAATCCATAATACTGGATCGAGGGCAACGAGGAAAAAGGTGCGAGGTGGTTGCTAAATCGCCGGCCACACTTTGCAAAAAAAAAAAACTAGAAAGTAAAGTCCTATGGTCTAGAAAGTAAAGTCCTATGGTAGATTACGGTTTTTTAAATACTTCTTTCTTCATATTTTACTTTGTGGGGGGGGGGGTACTACGGTATAGTCTACCGTATAGAACTCGTACGGATTAAAACTCAGGGACTGACAATATAAAACGAAACTCTTCTTTAAATTATTCGAGCGGTTCTGTGCCGGCACACCTTCGTGTCAGGCGGTTCTATTACGCATGAGCAAAATAAATGGCTAGTGATATTAGATTATGGTTGGAGAGGCATGCCCGACCGCAAACACCAAATTCGAACAATAATATACATTTCAATTTCTTGTCTATGATCATACAGCTGTTATTCTAAACCCCGCCTCTTTCTGTTCATCTGCATCTAATTTTTTTTGGTGACCTTACATGTCCGCTCCCTTCAACTTTTTTTTACTATCAGAAAAAGTGTCCTTTTCTTTCTCGAACGTTTTTATAAAAAAACTGCAGTGTCAACGCAAGAGTGGGGCGTCTAGCGGAAACGCAGACTGAGACGCAAAAAAATAAATAACGATGGGCTACGAGGTCGAACATTTCTTTTTTTTGCATCTTGTTGGCTGAGATGACTGACTTCGAACCATATTTGCGAAAACCGAGGTCCCCTCCCATTTTGTAAAGTTGTTTTGCAAATGGGAAATCCAAAACACGGGGGGTGATCAAAGCGCTATAATAATATTGGAGGTCTATTGTGTTTTTACATTATACATACATTATACATTTCTAGCATGAAATATGTCTAGCTTTCAAATCCAAAGGAATTTGCAATAGTATGTGGTCACGAGCAAAATTAATTTATAACGTTCCGATATTCCACAGGCCTCCCAGAGAAAGACTGATTTTTTTTTTCGAAAATCTAGTAGTGACCGGTGGAGCATCGTAACTCAATTCGGCACGTGAACACATAATACGATACGAAAAAAAGATTGACCAAGAATAAGGCTACCATAGTTACAGGAGCATTAGTCTAGAGATAAATGCTTAAAACCTTTAGACACTAGCGAATTGAAATGTACCCAAACTACAGTAATCATCGAAAAATGAAATGGAAATTCCCAACACACCTGATACAATTCTAGCTCCGAGACGACGTTGGCGGTGTGTCCTCATCCAAAAAAATGAACCGAGACACACACCGTCACTCCGAGTGGCATTCGACGTCTCAATTGAAGGCGTTGACTCTTTCTCTTTCAGAAGGTCGTTCTCAGCACGCAGTAGATGGTTGGTTGAGGCCGAGGTCTATGCAAAAAAAGTTAAAGGATAGGAAAAATGGGTGATTGATAATTGATAAGGAATAGAGATGCTGCAACAACAACAAAAAAAGGAAACACGAAAAAAAAACAAAAAAGTCAGCATCACAGAAAACCAAAAAAAAAAAAACGAAGAGAAAGAGGTAACACGCGGAAGGCGAGCGAAACGAAGAGTGCGGAAAAGAAAAGAGTGCATCTATTTCTCTGCGCACTCCACACTTGCGCCGTTCTCTCACTCGTCCGTCTGGGGGATACGGCGCCTATCAGCGGCGGCGGCGCGGCGGTACCGGGCGCCGCCGCGGAACAGAAAAAAGTGACCCCCACACGGAGGAGAAAAAAGGCTGGCACTGCCTGGGGGCACGCACAAAAAGTGCACTCGCACTCTGACTCTCCACCACTCTTTCGCTATTCTTTCATTCTTTTTTCTCTTTTTCTAGGCTTTTTTTGCGGTTGGTGACGGCCCCCTGCAGCAGCAGTACCAGGCTGGTGCCGGGAAGTGAGGGAGCCCACCGGGGCATCAAGAAAATTCACTGATATGATCATTGGAATAAATTGACATCAAAGAAAAAATCAGTTTATCACGGTTATCAGGAAAAAATAAGGGGAGGCCAGAGGTGAGACAAAAGAAGAGAACTCGCTGAAGTGTGTGGCGAAAAAACTGTAATCGATAAGAAACAGGACAAAAAATTGCTGGTTGTGTCCTTTTGAAAGAACGTCAGCGTATACAAACGGGAACAGGGGAAAATATGAATGAGCGATGAAATTTTGAAGTACTGTGGAAGGCCTCAACAGCTGATGAAATGGTTGAAAAGTTGAGATGCTAACTCAGAGAATTATCGGCATGAAGTCGGCCTGAAATGAGCAATTTGCCGCCGAAATCGGCAAGTTGCCGGCGGGCAGAAAATCGGCAGCTAAAATTGCATAACCCGGCGTGATGTTGGCACGAACTCGGCAAGTTGCCGACTTGCCGCCTGCGGCAACTTGCCGATATATGAGATATTGCTGACGCATAGCAGTGCTGGCGCAAAATTTTTGTTAATTTTTCTTTGTTCCTATTTTACGATTTTTACACCGTCGATATTAAACTAAAAATTTTTTTAAACTTTTCATTGAATATTTTTAGGCTCGGCGGCAGGGGTGGGACCAAAAAAAAAAATGGTTTTTCAGTTTTTCATGTATTTCAGGTTTTTTTTGTGTGGAACAAAACATTTTTTTTTTATTTGATAATGCGCGCGAGACAAACAATTTATTATTCTTTTTTTGATAGGGAGCCGTGTGCAAAACGTTTTTTTGTGTGTGTAAGCAGACGAGTTTTGGCTTTTGATCTCTGCCCAGAATGATTTGGACAGTAGATTCGATGAAGTACTCAGGAAATTTTTGGCTAATAGCCATTGATGGCTATTAGCCGTTTCCGTCGGCTATAATTTTCACATTTTTTCCCATTTCAAATTTCGGGCATATTGTGTTTGGAAAAGTCGCAAAATCGCTGAGTAAGCAAGAAAATTGTTTCCTATAATTGTTGAATGTAAAAATTCTATAATTGCGTTGCCAACATACAAATTATTTATAGGCGGTGGCATTACCCAATAATGGCTAATAGCCCTTTTCGGCGGCTAATAGCCATATTCGACGGCTAATAGCCAAATTCGTCGGTGAGTTGCCATTATCGCCCGCTATTAGCCTTTTCGGCGGCTATCAGCCATTTTGAGTGACTATTAGCCACCTGGATGCCGACTCTCGCCATAACGCGCTAAAAATTTCCTGAGTAATGGATCCGAGGCGATTTTTCAATAAACATAGTAGTTAGTTTCACATTTTTTAGAACATATCAATTAGATAAATTTATTTTTGTTATTGTCGAACCACCGGTTGGGTCAAACGCTCTTTCCAGAGACTGTATTCGTGAACAGTTACAGGTAAATTAAAAAGGTGAATGATTTTCTCGTCAGAAAAGCAAAATTATAGAATTTTCACAAAGTTCATGGAACTATAATGCCGCGTCCAAAGTAAAAAAAAATCCTGGAATCACGTTTTTTCTACAGTCCAAAATTTCACGAAAACATCCCAGAAATAACAGGTGTTTAACACTAAATTTTTCGGAGTGAAAGTATTTCTGGAATTTTTTATGCAACTTTGGACTGCAAAAAAAAACGTGATTCCAGGAAATTTTTTAACTTTGGACGCGGCATAAACGACCTGTGAATAGTTTCAAGAATAATATACCGTAAAACCTATATTAGACTTGCATGCAAGTCTATTGTTCAAAGGCCTCGCCCGGGTGCAAGTCTATTAGAGGGGCAAGTCTAATAAAGGGTGCAAGTCTATTGTTCCAACCTTGAAAAGGCTAGGTAGTTTTTTTATTAAAAATGTTATGTCAGAGAATTTTCGGCTAACAAGGGAAGTCTTTTCACAAACCATATTGGAATTCTCTGAAACTTGGTGGGCTAATAGAACCTATCTCTGGCTACCGCGTCAAAAAAATTTTGCTGCCGAACTTCAAAAATAAGCTCAAAAAGTTGCTCCAAAGTTCCGGCTCCCCCCCTCCGTTAATTCTCTCGTTTTTATCACGACCCTCCAGAGGTGAAAAAAAAAAATATGTTTTTTGGGTGAGAAAAATTTATTTTTTGATGGTGATGGTGAGAAAAAATTTCTGTTTCACGGTTCTGCTTCGGGACAGTTCTGATGCGGGAACGTTCTGCCTTGGGGTAGCCCCGTCCAAAAACCTTCTTCGCCTCCGCGACTCTACAAAAAAAACCAAAAAAAAAGTATCGCCTACGTCACATTGTCAAAAAAGAAATCAAAAAAAGGGCGCTACCTCGAAATAGAACCTTTTCAAAATAGAAATGTGCCGAAATAGAACGTGACGCGAAATAGAACCGCGTGAAATAGAACTGTTCTGAATTAGAACTGTCCCGAATTAGAATTGCGTGAAATAAAACTGTACCGAAATATAACCGCGTGAAATAGAACCCAGTCAATAAATAGAAAACGCTCCAAAACTGAAATCCAACGCAGTGCCACGGTTGTTACAGGTCACGCCACTGAGTGGAACTTTTTCTGTTTGGCCATTTATTTAATAGTCTTCACCCAATTGCGCTAAAACGCTCTAAAACGGAGTACAGTTCTATTTCACGCGGTTCTATTTCCGAACAGTTCTATTTCACGCGGTTCCATTTCGGAACATATCTATTTCGGAACAGTTCTAATTCAGAACAGTTCTATTTCACGCGGTTCTATTTCGCGTCACGTTCTATTTCGGCACATTTCTATTTCGAAAAGGTTCTATTTCGAGGTAGCGCCCAAAAAAAGTTAAAAAATTTTTCTCACCCAAAAAAACATATTTTTTTGGTCCCACCCCTGTTTCCCATACTTATAAAAAATATCAAAAAAAATTTTACCACCAGAGGGTTCGGACCCGTGACATTTCTCCTGCTGCCCCTCACTCTACCACTGCGCCTCCCTTTCGTTGATTTTTTCACATCTGGAGGGTCGTGATAAAAACGAGAGAAGTGACGGAGGGGGAGCCGGAATTTTGGAGCAACTTTTTGAGCTTATATTTGAAGTTCGGCAGCTAAATTTTTTTGACGCTGTAGCCAGAGATAGGTTCTATTAGCCCACCAAGTTTCAGAGAATTCCAATATGGTTTGTGAAAAGACTTCCCTTGTAAGAGTGGATCATAGATTTAACGAACATTGAAGCACACTGCGGCAAGTTGCCGTTAAAGTCGGCAAGTTGCCGCCAAAATCGGCAAATTGCTGCCCCTATGCGACAATTTGCCGCCTAAATCGGCGCCTCTGCCCACAGGAGTCGGCCAGCCCGCGAATTCGGCGGCAAATTGCCGATAATTCTCTGAGAAACGACAATGTTAAACAACGTATGACGTATGTATTAGAACGCCACCTGCTCAGGGCCAAAATCGCCGCCAAAATCAGAGTGACTGTCGAAGGGCATCGACAATCACGCCAATTTACCGCATTGCTATCCAGAGGCGACTCGCCGTTCCCTTGCCGAAGCAATGCCCTTCGACAGTGACGCGGCGGCTGTTCGTCAAAAATTCGCTGAGTTTATTACCACGGCGTGCTGGCGACTGCCTTTTTTAACGTTTTTTTGCAGCTACAAGCTGCGTGACAAAGCCGCCTTTCAGTTTTTTGCTTATCGTCGCTTAACCGCAGTCTACCTGAAAATTTCAATTTGAAAAACGTGAATTCGAATGAATTGGCACACCAGAATTCTAATTTTTTTCGAAGATTTGGACGAGAAGAGGATTTGTTTTGTGCCAACTCCAAGGTACGCATACAGTAACCATTAAATGCTAAAGCGCTCCGTGAACCAGCGACCGCGTGTTTCGAGAATAACAGAAACCCATAAAAAATCGAAAACATTTCATTCATTTCAACTAAATCTTAAATTAAAAAAGACTCTTCTAGACAAACTCTTCCTGTGTCTCAAGTGCCATTATCGCCTTTTTTCTTTTACTCTTCGTCATTGCTTCCGGATTCCGCTCTTGAATCATATCTTTCTGCAAATGAAACAAAATTTTGGAAAACAAAAAAAAAAGTCACTGCCCACAAGTCTTGCTCGGAAAAAGGATTTTGGAAACTCGGAAAAAATTAGAATATCGCTTAAATAACCGTCGCAAGAAAAATGCAATGATAAACCGTTTTTTTTTAAATGTTGTTTTTTCAATCGACTTGCGACATGAGAACGCGTGACTCCGCCCACTTTTTTCGCGCGACCACGCAAACACAGTTCAATTCGTAGAGAATCTGAGAAAACATGTATTTTTATCTATCGTTTTCATGCTGCAACTCGATTGAAAACACAATAGCCCGACATACCGTTTTACTTCTTAGTCAAATACCAGATGACTAGAGCCTGATGCCGAAAACTTGGGGAAACATTTTCTAGCCAGAAATTTTCCGTTCCAATTACCCTTCATTTGAACATATTAATGAAAAAATAGAAAGTCGTGCCGAGCTATTACAGTAAATACGATATATATACTTGTCTTTATTTTTTTTAGTTTCTATTGGAAAGTTAGGTATTGTCGGCCCGCCACGACGGTCAAACGCGGTCCGCTGAAATTAATACTGCGTGATTTTTATTTTGGTTTCCAAATTATTATATTTCACGTTTAATTTATACGTGAAATGAAATAATTTGATAACCAAAATGAACATCACGAAGTTCTATAGTGAATTCGTGGCGGAGTGACAATTTTTTTCACGTTTTTATTCGAAAAAAATGAAAAGATTTTTCCTCTCCCAGTTTCACGTGAATTGTCACTCCGCCGCGAATCCATTATAACTTGTAAATTCAGAGAAGCGCGTTTGACCGGGCCAACACTTTGAAGTATACAAGAAATTATTAGGTGTTTCGAAACTTTTCTGTCAGATTTTCTAATGCACAAAACTTGAATTTGGGGAAAGCGAGCCGAAATCGAAATATTTCCATCTGGAGCCGTATTCATGAGTTCATTAGGAACTCCGAACGGGCTCGGAACAGTCTATTCCGAGCGACTCTGAACTCCAAACGGATTATTTTTTGGGAAAATTCGAGTATAGCCACCCACTACAATATCGGAACCCACGCTATAGTATAGGCACCCACATAACTGAAAAATGGGCTTGCCGATTTTCTGTGGGTGCTCTTACTGGAATATATTTTTACAGTTAAGACATCCACTCAGTGGTAATGGGTGCCTATACTGGTTTCCTAGGGAATCTTTCAGAATTGCCACTATTGCACTCCAATATGAGCACCCACACCAATGGGCTATAGAATAGGCACCCACAAGCTGATATTTGCACATCAATATAAGTACCCATCATTCCAGAATAGACACCGATGTGCGGACTGTGGGTGACCATACTATATCGAGTCCAATGGGTACTTTTTTTGAAAGATATGGCTGCCTATTCTGTAATAACCCCTATTTTTTCTTCACTAATTTTTGTAGCCTATCAAAAAAATGCTCATTCAGAATTCCTAGTCGATCGGAATAGATTTTTCCGAACCCGTTCGGTATTCCGAATGACTTCATGAATACGGCCACTGAAATCTGGAACCACAAAAACACTTTTTTTGTCATTTCTAAGATCGGCGAACATTTCAACAACCTCGCTCTACTGAAGAATTTCTGTGAAACCGTGCCGCACTTGCAAGATTTGCGCAAATTCGAAATTATCATTTTTTGTTCTTTTAAAAACAAGGTTTGAAAATACCTCAAAAATGTAGGGATCTTTTGCAAAAGAGAAATTCGGGAAAAATTTCCCACGAAAAATTTTCCGACAATGGTTAAAAAACCGGAAAATCGGAATTCCCCATTTCCGTTTTCGAGCAAGACTGTTAATACCAACATTGCCAAACGTAACGAGGCCGTCGTTGGCGTTCTTTGCGCCGGCGGCAACATTCTGCTGCTTTTTATCGCCTTTTATCTTTCCTTTCATTTCATTTTTCTTTGGAGTATCACATTTTTGAAGTTGTACCTTCTTTTCTTCGTGTTCTGGATTGTGTGCTTTAATGATATTTCCCTGAAAACTAAGCATCTTTTTTTGATGGTTTTTTGCGCCTCATTTGCGTATCTACGCAACTACGATGATCTCCGAGGCATGGCGTGTTCGGGACTACGCTTCAGAAAACTTTTTTGAGATCAAATTTGCGAGCACCAATTCTCGCGTCTCTGTGTCTCCATTTTTGCACGCGTTTAGCTATACTTGGCAGAACGCCGCTGTGGAGACACGTAGCGTCTAGCACGCCGTGTGAAGCGTAAAGCGTGTAAGTAATGGGACGCAGCGCGTGGATTTTGTAGCAGGGAAACACGCCAAGCATCAGCTTTAACTTTACTTTTTAACTTAATAACTTTTGTTGATTTTCCACCTGAAATTAAATACACTTACCTGAACATTGGCATTATTTTTCATCGATCCTTTTGTTTCTATTTGCTCCACCTTCTTCTTCTTTTCGCAAATAACTGCAAAAATAGATAGTGGGTATATTTATTAGGAACTGGCAAAAACTAACCTAAAAACATACCAAATGTTACAGTGACCAACCCTATAGAAAAATATACCATTTCGCTGTCTGAATAAATGTTTTCTTCAATCGCAAAAGATGCTGTTTATTTGACTTTCACATTTTCTAAATAAAAATCAACTTATTGTCTTTATTTGGGAAAAATAATATCGTTGTTCTTTTACTTTTTAGGTAGTTCATGTTCACGTTAATTCAATATTATTGTTACTTTCTTTTCTTTTTTTTTTGGAAGAAAACTTTGTGGCACAACATCATCACAAAATTTTAATACAATCTTTCTTGTATTGTCGGCCCGCCAAAATGGCCAAACGCGCTCCGGTGAACTCATAAAGAAAATCAAAACCTGTATTAGAGTTGCATGCAAGCCCATGGTTCCAATGCCGCGCCTGGGTGCAAGTATATTAGAGGGTGTACAGATAAAGATAAAGACGACGTGAACGATCCGAGAACCTTCTGCACGCCAGCCGAACCTCTTATCCACTCTATCATTTCTCCTCTGCTTTCAAAGATAAAAATAAATAATGATAAAGATGATTGCGTTTCAAAAAATTTTCAAACGATATTTTTGAGCCAAATCAAAAAAGTGCATCCTGGAAATTTCACAATCGAAACTCCATACCTCAAAATAAATCACACCAAATTCGTGGGAATTTCTGGAAGCCCGAGAAAATGTATTAGGTTGGCAAGAAAGTTTTTGTTATGTTTTGAAAAAGTTTGTATTCAAAGAAGGAAAAATCGAATGACCAATAGTATTTGCCTTCTTTATCGACAACAGTCTGCCATCTGTCTGCCATCACTTTTTGTTTTGAAATCAGTTCTCTCAAGGGATCGTTGCATGTCCGAGAACAAGTGATAATCAGTAGGGGCGAGGTCTGGGCTGTACGGTGGGTAAGCAAGAACTGTCCAGCTGAACGTTGCCAGCAGCGACTTTGTTGTTCTCGTCACATGTGGTTTTGGTGTTATCTTGGAGGTGGTGCACTCTGTGGCCTTTGAGCGGGGAGAGATTGAGCTGGGCCCTCACCTTTTGCAGTTGGGCAGAATAGTACTCGGCCGTGATAGTTTTGCCTTCGTCCAGAAGTTTCCAGTGGTGCACGCCATGGACAGACCACCATACAGACAACCCAGAGCGGGAAGCATCGTCAAGGGAAAAGTCCCTGTTCTCGAATTTTCTAAACCAAAAGCGAATGGTATTTTCATGAAGGGCCTCGGCCTTATAAACTTGCACCAGAAGAAGATGAAACTCCGGCACTTTCAAGTTGAATAGAAACAAAAAGAGAATGACATGTCGTAGGTGATTTCGGTCCGGATGAAAATGGTCCATGGGGTTTGAGAGAGAGAAGCAGTAGGGGAAAGTGGATGTTATTGCCAACAAGGTAGGTCTCTTATATACCCAGTAAAAATACCTTTTTGTTTTTGTCGGGCTCTGTCACGAGCTATGGACAAAAACAAAACCACAAAAACTTTCTTGCCAACCTAATAATTCCCTTGTAAGGTTATATTTTTGTGGAAAAAATACGCATTTTTCGAATAATTTTTTGTTACAAAAAATTATTTTTGTCGACGGTTTTTTATCACTGATTGGCTACAACATTTCGCTGACGGGATTATTATAATAAGACCACCATGAAATAGCAATAAAACACCTCAAGGAAAGGGTGGTAAAGCCCCCGAACGACAATTCGCAATATAGATGTGATGAGGGACAGAGTTGTGGGGCATCGGTTTTTGAGTTTGCGGAATGCGGAATGTGGAATCAATTTTTCTTTTGCGGAATGCGGAATGCGGAATCCGCATTTTGCGGAATTATTGCGGAACATGATATTGAACTTTTCAAAAAAATGAATTATAATTAGCGAAACCGTAAATTCGTTTTGAGAGCAAAAAGTTAGTGTGCCTAACAGTTCAGGGGCCAGCCTGGATCTTTTTGGAACTGAAATAAAGCCTGAGAAAAAGAAAAGTCTTTTCGATTCAAATGATGTCTAGGGCAAGGAAAAGCCAATTTTTTCAAATGAGGATGAGTTTGATCTGCGTGCCAAAAACTTATGGATGAATTGAAATACTTGGAGCAGTTTTGAGGTAGTCAGTTACTTCCTCTGAAAAATGGTCTTTTCTTTTTTCAACTTGTGGTGAATTTTCACGTATGAACTCGGAAAACAAATTTTTAAAAATTGTTTTAGATTTTTTTTTTGCAGAATACGGTTTCCGGAATTCATACATTTTTGCGGAATGCGGAATTCCGCATTCCGCATTCCGCAATTTGCGGATTCCGCACAACTCTGATGGGGGACTATTGATATTATGGGGGGGGGGGGACTATTTTGATACTGCGGGAGACTATTATGGTATGAGGGGAACTGTTTTTATATGGGTATTTGAAATGAGAAAACTGGAAGAAAACAAGGAAAGGAAGGGGAATAACTGTTCTTTACTTTCCATGGGAATTTTAATAGAATGGGAAAGGGGTTCACCTGGTAAATTACCTAGGATACCAGAATGACCCTCAAAATACTGGTGGGGAGGCTATACAGTATAGCCTATACTAGTTAATTCCCTCGCTTGCAACAAATGTGGATTTTCGAAAAGAATTTATCGATAATCGGCCACTTCGACACACTTTTTGATAATCTTTGTCAATAAAATATCGAAATTTTTCGACATTATCAATAATTATTGATATTTTCGAAAATGGAATGTTTTATTCCGGTCAGTTCTATTCTGGACAGTTCTATTCCGATCGGTTCCGTTCCGGTAGCTGACAAATAGTTGCTCAATAGCCGCCAAGTAGCAGCCAAGTAGCCGACAGATAGCTGCCATATAGTATCCAGGTTGCTTCCAACTCTATGAACATAGAGAATCCACACTACTGTATCCTACAAAAATTGGCTACAATTTTACGCAGTCTCCATGAAGGGACAGTTACCGGTAAAAAGAAACGTGTTTTTGAACAGAAAGAATAAAAAATATGACTTTCCGCAATGGGCCACTCTGTTGTGAATACATGGCACGTGAAACATTAAACAACACTATTCGAAACTATCCATTACATTTTAATTACGCGTGCACCAGCCTCTGCTCTAAAAAACTTCGCTCCGAATCCAAATTACCGTCAATTCAAAAAATATCCGAATATTACGACTTTAACGCTAGAATCAAACGAAAACATGGAGAACGATCGGCCAATTGTGAACAAGGTGTTGTGTTTGGAGTTTCATCAAGAAAACAGTTAACTCTTCTTTTTTTGATTTACAGAACGAGATAGAAAACAGTGGTGAAGAAACGCTCTACATTACCGCCATAGAACCGCCACAGGGTGAGATCACGATTCGATTGGAGCAGGACCGAAAGCGAAAGATCACAATTATCAGCGAGTGTGAGCCTGCCGAGAAACAGTCTGTGAGAACACCGAGACGTCGTCGGGACTCATCGAACCTTCGACGTAGAACTCTTGTGAATAATGCGGTGCGCTGTCAGAGCCAGAGTGAGTCGCTGTCTCGTTCGAGAAGCCGTAGCAGAGGAAGAAGTCGTGATAGATCAACGAGCACCCGATCCCTGTCAAGATCTCGATCTAGTCGTCCGTCCAAATCTAGATCGAAATCGAAATCGAGATCAAGAGCTCGTTGTCATTCTCGAGCCAGGTCCCGTTCAAGACGTCCTCGCTTTTCTCTGGTGCCAGCTCAGAAAAGAAACCAACAACTGCAAGTTAGTTTTTTTTGTGGCTATTATCTTTATCTACACTGCTCAGAAAATGTTAAGTTATTAGCTGTTGAAAACGGCTAACAGCCATCAAATCGGTTCGTGTGCCATATGCGTTTGGCGGTTTGCATTTCAAATTCTGGGCATTCTCAGTGTATTTTTGGCGCACATGTGGCGGGTATAAGCAACCATTTGACTGATTTTCATGAAAAACGGCCAATAGCCATTGAATTCAGGACATGCTCCAAATGAAAAATAAAGGGAAAATTCCAATATACCCCCACACGACAGGAACCCCCGCATGTTGGAATAACCCTTTCCCCCCCCCGCCCATTGAAAAGCGGGGGGTTATATCAGTGGGGGTGTATATCCAA
Organism: Caenorhabditis japonica; assembly: GCA_963572235.1. NCBI lineage: Eukaryota > Metazoa > Nematoda > Chromadorea > Rhabditida > Rhabditidae > Caenorhabditis > Caenorhabditis japonica. The sequence continues at coordinate 13,611,045 of OY754343.1, read as the reverse complement.
ATCCCTGGAAATCTATTATAGCGCCCCACCATGTTCTGTTAGACCATCCCCAACAGCTATTCTGACCAACCCCCTTTTGCAAAAATCAGAGCTGACTTTCTCGAATCGAAGCATGCTTCCATCCAGCTCCCTCCGGGCGCCCATTTTTAACGTGTCACACATGCTTCTGGCGCGATGTCACTAAGTTTTGAGATTTTGATAAGACGGGGGCTATTCCAATGTTTATGCTGGGGGACCTATATCAGAATGATGCGGGGGGTTTTAATAGAATGTTCCCTTCCCAGTATAACCACCCACATAACTGAAAAATGGTATTTTTTCGATTTTCTGTGGGTGGTTATTTTGAAATATATGGGTGCTTTTACTGGAATTTATTATTACAGTTAAGCCACCCACTCAGTGGTATTGGGTGCGTATACAGGTTTCCTAGGGAATCTTTCAGAATAGCCACCCTTGCACTCCAATATAAGTACCCACACCAACGGGCTATAGAATAGCCACCCATCATTGCGTGTGTGCGGCGCCGACCGTGGGTGGCTATACTATAGCGAGTCAAATGGGTACCTATTTTGAAATATATGGGTGGCTATTCTGTGATTATCCCCTTTTGCCGTTTCTACCAGCGAGTGCCGCCGAAAAAATCCTTGAATTTCAGATTGAGCGCAAAAACTCTGACCCGGAATTCCGCCTTCCCACCCATCTCTGCAACAAAAGTGTAATCGGAACAAAAGTTCCCAAAATCACCCCAGAATGGCTGCAACTTCCTTCTCCGCTCTTCATTCTCACAGAACAACAAGTGATTGGAGCAAGTGAGAAGAAAACTGTTCAATTCGTCACCAAAATCCTGCTCACCTCGAAAAAACTAACACTTGACGACCGCCGAAAACTGTATGCAGAGATGATCGAAGCAGAATTTGTCGGCACGAGCCGTTCTTCCTCTGATTTGCGAGAAAGCGACCCGGAAGAAGAGTTTCAGTGTAAAATCTACTATTCGGACAAGGGCGTTTATATTCATACAGTGCAAAATGTGCGGAAAATCCGATCCGGCAAAACGACGAGTGTGAGCGAGCAAAAGGCATACTCGAACATTTGTAAAACAAAAGTTGTTGGAATGAAGGGAACATCTGTGGATGGATGGTTGAATGTGAGCTGCGAGGAATCTGTGAACGTGTCCAATCAGTTGTACACGAGAAGTGAGCAATTCAAGATTGGATTGAAGAATTGTAATGTGGTTGGAAAAGTGCTCATCAGCTCTTACAAGAGCACTTTTGATCCAACGAAAACGACGCATTTTGATGAGGTTATCAAGTTTGATAAGGAGAATATTGGGTAGAGTATTTTATTTTGATGACCAGAAAAATTTTCTGCATTTTTCGGATTGATTTTTCTTGGACTTTTCCTCATTCTTGGCTTTTCATTCATTCAATCCTTTTAGAATACCTGAGCCGATATGCTACGTTTTCTGAACATGGATAAAATGCCAAGAACGACCAAAATAATTAAAAAAAGGATACTACGGTGTAGAACTTCTACGGAATAGAACTGCGCGGAATAGAACCGGCTGAAATGGAGCTGCACTGAAAAAACCACTGCACGAAATAGAACCCAGGGACTCAAAATGCAGAGGGAAATACTTCTTCGAGTTGTTCGAGCGAGCGGTTCTACGTAGTTACAGCTCAATTTCAGGCAGTTCAATTCCGCCCAGTTCTATTCCGTGCTAGTTCTATACCGTAGTACCTCCAGAAACAACACGTTCTGGCCACTAACCTTTAGGTGGTTATTGTCCATCTGTGGTGAAAGCAGGTGCGCTCCACGAAACGCATGAATTTTACGTGAAATGAAATGAGAATCACTAAGTTTCGTGGAGCGCATTTGCTTTCCCACGAATAGGCAATACAGAATTAATCAAATTTTCAGTATCCTTGTATTGCACAAGGCAAGCGCAGACATGAGACACATGTGGGATCATAAAATGGGATCGTTTGGAGAAGAGCAGTGCGAATACCGCGAGCTGCAGTTTGCATTTGATGACGGACCACAATCGAGTATTGCAACTGTTAACAACATGACTACTGCCACATCCTCGGCAGTCTCCTCGGCACCCACGTCTTCTGTCCCGTCTACAGCCAGCTCTTCAGCTTCGGGATCCAGTATTGACTCATTGAATTCTTCCACACGTTCCAGTTCAATGACAGCTTCGCGTAGTCGTAGACGTCACAAACGCCAAAAACAGGTGAAAAAAAGCCCGTCGAAGACTAAAAAACCTGAAGTTTCCGTACTTCCAAAATCTGCGGAAAAAGATCGTGTGGCGCAGGAACCTCTAAAACTCGTGGCTCCAGAAAACCATCACGACTCTACTCTCACTAATGCCACATTTTACAAAACGAATCCACAGGCGACTTCTACTCCGAAAAGCCCTGGAACTTCTAAAAGCACACTTCTCCAAACCAATGCTAAACCGAAAACCACTCCGAACCGATCAATACGTTCCAGAGGCCACAGTGCAAACCGAGTTTTGGCTGCGCTTGTGTCAACAGACCCGAAAGCGAATGAGAATGAGGTGGATTTGGATAACAGTTTGAGCAAGAGTAGGCCGTCAGTCTCGAAAAACTTGTCTCTTGTCATAAAGCCTGAAAGTGAGAATCCACGAATTTCCACTTCTTCGATGGTCTCGAAGAATAGCAACACGACGGTTTCGACTGCTTCTGATCTTCGCACCGCTCGTTCCTCGCCCTCACAAACAGACAGCTACAGATCTCTTATTTCTCCGCAAGGAACTCGTCGCATCAAAGAGACAAAGGTGACACGTGAGGTGCGTGAAGAGAAAGGGAAACCGGCAGAAATTAGTGAAAAGAAAGAGGAAACTGTAAAGGAAGAGAAGGTGAAGTTGCGGGGAAGATCTAAGTCACCGGCCACGCCCACTAGAAAAGCACAGTTTAGAAAGCCGAGTGATCAGAGTTTTGTAGAGCTAAAAACCGGCGAGTGTCGTTATTTTTTCTTTCTTTGTTTGCAGCTCTAAGAATTGCAATAAATTCCTTCCAGGCAAAACCACGCACCAATTGCAAGTTACTCCGATCAAAGTGGACGTTGCTCCGATCGTGGGTGGTGCGTCACCTTCACAGCGCAAACATCAAGAGGTTGTTCAGCTTGAGATGCTTATTGACAAAAAACATTTCACGTTGAACATGAACTTTGACATTATTGCCGAGAAACGTCCCGAAGTGGAGGTGCTCGGATTTTCGTTTGCCGGTAAGAAGTTGTGGGAGAAAAGTTCAGAGTGGCTCATTTCCAGTGCTGACACTACAAGTCAGGTAAATATTATAAAACTTAGGTTTATGAAAAGAATACAAATAATTGTTTCAGACGAAAACTATTGCTTGTCAAGCCAGCAGCCTGGATACTCATGAAAAGAAGGACGAAAATTTAAATAATTAGAGGTCTTTCAAACGACCGTCTTAAAAAGTGTTCTGCATTTGATAAAATGGATAGATGAATAAATAAATAACGGCTAACGCGTTCTCGGTGAATTTTTTCAAGCGATGCTTGAAAGAAATGCCGCAAAATTCAATGACGTGATTGAAATTTCCAAAATTATTTTGTTTAATTTTTTTAAAATTTTTTTTGGTTCTACTGCGTTTCTATTGATGCTGCTAACTATAGACATACTGTCAGGGCGACGCCCACCCGACGCTGCCACGTGTTTTCGCGGAGTTCTGACTGTTCTTCGCGACACGGTAATCTTTCTTATATATATTACGCTATTCAAGTATGTCCGTCTGTTCGCTTTGGAGGGTCAAGTTCAATTTCACGTTTAACTCTATTTTTGTCATTGCGCCGATAGGCGCCAGATCAGGCTTGTAATTCATATCGACTTGAAGCATGTCATTGAGTGTTTATGGCAATATTCTTCAAAAAAGGGTACCATTTTCTGAATTTTTTTCCAATGTTTTCTGCGTTCCTATGAATATTTTCTTGTTACCCGGTTACTGGTAGATACATTTTTTAACATTATTTTAAGCCGAGCAAATAAGTTAAGATGAGCAAAAAGAACAAGCAATAATTTTTGTATAGCGGGCTATATATGTTTGCATTCTTTACTGATTTTATATTATGTTTAATACCGCAAATTCTCTAATAGAACGGCCCTCATAATAGAACGGCCCACTAAAGTAGAGCGGCCCCTAAAATAAACCGGCCCCTCATTGGTTAGATTTTTTTCACTTATTGACCGGTTTATAATTTTGTTTTGTCATACATTTATGTATTTTTTATCGAAAACCTCCAAGATTTAATACAAATTTTAAAACATTGAAAAGTAAAGCTAACCCTATAATATTAAGGCCCCTTAAAATAGACCGGCCCTAGTAAGAGAGTAATAAAACATAGAAAAAAAAATGTTTCTGCACTCTCTCGTCGCCAACGTGGTAGCTTCGTCCACTTTGCAAAGGGAGCCTAGACCTAATAGACCTAATAGACCTAAGACCTAATAGTTGAAACAATCTGAGGGGGCACAGATTCGCCCCTGCTTACTGTAGAAGACAAGAATATTAAATTTATAATACATATATGGGTTCCGCTTTAAATATCTTAGGCGGCGTTCTATTGTAAAGATCGCTCTATCACAGGTTTAACGGTCTTTGAGAATTTTTTCATGGAGAATTGATAATTAAATTTTTCTCATTCCGGCTATAGTATGTTTGTGAGGGTATTAATGACCTCAAAATCGTTGATAACAATATTTTAATCTAAGATCGCGTACAGATTATCTATTCTTGTTTGTAGTGTATACAGTTTACTTGAGGCGTTTCTCAATTTTACATCAAAATAACAAGTCTTTGATTCGATCTACGATGCCGAAGGAAAAATGGATAATAGGAAAATTCCAAAATCACACGGTGTGTTATTGACAATGCGCTCACTGAGTCGAAGGATGCTTGTTTGCGTCACTTCCGCGAGAGTAACTGGCAGTTTTCTAAAAAAACAAGAATTTCTTTCCGGTCAATTTGAAAATAAAACAATTATAAGAAAAATTATCGAAAAAGTTTTCGGCATTTTTGTGGTTCGCTCCTCCAATTTTCTCCCCTTTATGCTCCTACATTTAGATGCTTTCAACCCTTTTCGTGGGGTCTCCAGAGTTCTCGCAGGTTGACTCCGGTGATTGCTCGGACGGAGGGTCGCGAGGTGGTATGGGGGTTGTCTATCACGAGAATGAGAATTTTGCAAATCACAGTACGACAACCGCGCTTTTTATGTCGAATACAGTGCCGGATCCTGACTCGGCTAGTTTTGATGTATCCGTGGTGGTGTAGAAAATTAGTTAAAATGTTTGAACGTCAATCGAATGGTCGCGAGTTCGAGTTTTGGGGAATGCAAACTCGATTGCGCGAGACACACCTTTCTGCATGAATAAAATGGGTAAATTTGATGGTATTTAGCTAAAAAAAATATAAAAATACACGGTGAAAATGAAAAACATTTTTTGGTTTTTTCGCAGAAAATTTTTTTTTTGAAACCCCTGCTCTCGTCGCCAATGTGGCCACGTCCTTCGCTGCGCGAAGGGAGCGAGTTTCCAGCGCTCCGCACTGAGAATACCAAAAAACGCCTCAATAAACTGTACACACTATAAACAAGAATAGATAATCTGAACGCGATCTTAGATTAAAAATGGTTTTCAACAATTTTGAGGTCACTTATTTATAACTACACAAGTATACGGTAGCAGGAATGAGAAAAATCAAAGAATCAATTCTCAAAGGTACAGTTCTCAAATACCGTCAAACCTGTGATAAAGAGGCCCCTAAAATAGAACGCCTCCTAAAACAATTTTTTATTTTTGTTATAGTTGTTGTTGTTTTTGTTGTCTTAAAAACTATTATTGTTGGCCCGCCAAAATGGTCAAACGCGCTCCGCTGAACTCTGTACTACGTGGATTTCATGTTGGTCTCCAAATTATTTCATTTTTACGTTGATTTTACGCGTGAAATGAAATAATTTGGAAACCAAAATGAAATCCACGTAGTATTGAGTTCAGCAGAGCGCGTTTGGTCATTTTGGCGGGTCGACAATATATATTTTTTCCTATTTACACATCTTAACGACGCCCAAAATTAAAATTTCGAATCCGTATTTTTTTGGATACGTTGTTCGAAGAATGGAGTTTCGATTGTGAGAGTCTATGGGGGGGGGGGGGGCTTTTTCGATTTGGCTGAAACAAAAGCAACTGAAAATGTTTTAAATCGTTAAACTTTATCTTTGAAAATTTCAAGTTTTGAAAGAAGAGGGCGAGTTGTAGAGTGGATAACACAGGCAAACCGCGAACGACCAAACATGCTCAAGATACGGCTTTGTTACAAATTAAGAAATGTTGACCTTGTTTTATTATCGAATTAATCGAGAGTCGACAGGTCAACTCACACGATTTATTAAAATTTTCATTTCCTTCCTTGGCTCTATCCCCAAAACGTAATTGCAACACAGTTTGATTCAATTTCGCTGCGCACGTTTTTATTTAGTTGTAATTTATTTTATTGTCGACCCGCCAAAATGGTCAAACGCGCTCCCCTGAACTCGACGATATGCGATTTTCATTTTGGTTTCCAAAATATTTCATTTCACGTTGAATTTACACGTGAAATGAAATAATTTGGTGACGAAAATGAAAATCGCATAGCGTTGAGTTCAGCGGAGCGCGTTTGACCATTTTGGCGGGCCGACAATAAATTGGCGGTATCTTAGGAATGTTGGTTGTTTGCGGTTCGACTAGCTTGCAGACTGTCGGATCGTTCACGTCATTTGTTGAAAAGTTTGCTAACGAATTTTTGAAAACGAAAATGGGAAATGAAAAATAAAACTGTTTTCCTCATTCAAAAATGCAAAAGTTGTAAGTTCTTATCCACTCTAGATTGTTTTAATAGGTTTCCTTTTTCTGACTGCCACTCGATGGAGAACACAATAAAATGTATCCACACATGCTTTTTTAACGCGAAAATCCAAAACCCACAAGTTTAAAATTTGCATGAACAAATGGGGCGGGATTTCATTGTTCGATGAGGGAACCTGATTGAAAACACAATAGATTTTATTCTTTTTGCGCCTTTCATAATTCCTGACTGCCTGTGATGGTCTGTGCGTAATTATTATTCTGAAATGCAAGTTTATGTTATTTGCTACTATGTAGCCTGTAAGTGTTATTTCCGTTATTCCAAAAAGCAACAGTTCTGCTAAATACACTTTTATAATTTGGGTCAAGACAATTCTAGAAGATTCTAGACCGTTTCCTAGTTTGGATGTTCATATAAGAGGTGTGCTATTTATAACTCGATTCTTAATCCAACGGCTCCACCTGGCGGCGAATCCTTCTAAATCTCTAGAGACCAGTTGAGGCTACTCTATGAGCATCGTCTAGGTCGATCTCGATTCTTTGAAGGCACTGATTAAAGTGGATCCTCGCCAATCTAGTCGTTGTCTTGCAAACAGACTTGGGCACTCTCACTCCACAATTCTTCGTTATATCTACGACTCCGGGCTCATTTTGTTATAAATAAGGGTAGCAGAACTTTTTAACCAACCTAATATTATGAAAACAATTGTTGTGAAGGTGTTTGCGTACTTTTAGAATTCAAACTAAAATGGGAACATATTTTCGTTTGAAGACTTTACTTTAGTACTTTGTCAATTTCATTTTCGTCGCCAAATTATTTCAATTCACGTGTGAATTCAACGTGAATTGAATAATTTGGTGTTGAAAATGAAAATCGCGATGTACTAATTGTAAGTTTTTTGGAGCGTACTTGCTTTCTTCGCAAATAGAGAATACATCTGTATTAACAAGAGAAGGTGTTTTTGAGTTCCACAAGCAATTCGAAGAGAATCATCAAGGATATTCAAAAAACCGACTGTGAAAAATTGAAAAATTAAATAAAAAATCAATCAGCAAAAGGCCGAGTGAGCTTACTAAATTTATGCTCCCGCGCAAATTTTAAAATACATCCTGTTTCAGATTTTTGCGTTACGCTCAACTAAAAAAATAATTGCGCTTGAAAATTGGGGGTGCTACAGTATAGAACTCGCACGGAATATAACCGGCTGAAAATAAACTGTACTAAAAAAGCAATTGCACGAAATAAAATTCAGGGCCTCACAATGTACAACGAAATAATTCTTCGAGTTGTTCGAGCGGTTCTGGGTCGGTACCAGGCTTTCTCGTAAATAAAAATTTCTCTTCCGAGTTCCGTCGGAAATTTCCGATTTTGTAGTTTTCTCTTCCGATGTTCCGACGGAATTCCGAATTTTTCCTTTTTATTTCCGAATTTCCGTCGGAATTCCGACTTCCAACGGAATTCCGATTTCCGATCGGAAAAATCGGAAATGAACCTGAATAGGTCCATAAAATCTTAAATTATCCACAAAAAAGTTTAATAAATTGTGGAAAGATACGTAGACTCGTGTTTTAAATTGGGAATTTTTGTCACGGACATTGTTGGATTTTTTCCAAAAAAAAAAAGAAAAAGATTTTTGGTACCAAATTTCGGCAGAAAAACATGTTTTTTTCCGACATCGGAAAAAATTATTTCCGACGGAAACGGAATTATTTTCGGAAATCATTTTGTCTCGGAACGGAATCGGAAATTTTTTCGGAAGTGAAACTGCCTCGGAACCGGAATCAGAAATTTCCGACATCGGAATTCCGACTTTTCGGAAATTTCCGAGAAAGCCTGGTCAGTACAGCTCAATTTCAGGCGGTTTTATTCCGCACAGTTCTATTCCGTAGCAGTTCTACTCCGTTTGAGTTCTATACCGTAGAACCCCCTAAAAATTCGCAGCGCTAAAAATTGTCTAAAGTTTGGCAACGTCCTATAATATTTTCGCTCAATAATTCTTTTACAACATTATAATGATAAAACACATTTCACTTTAGTAAGCAAGCACACATGGTAATTTCAGAAAATGGAAAATTTTAAAAATAATTGCGGGACAACTTAATACTAAATACATTTTGCTTGAAATTGGAAGAATAGATGAGTAGAATAAGGAAGCTCTATGTCCTGTTTGAATCAATAAAATGGAAAATTTGCGAGAATTTATTCACAGAACGCGTTATTGTGAAAACAAAAAAATTGCAACGCGGTGTTTGCGTACTTTTGAAATCCAAACGCCAATAAAAAAAATAGCATGGGAAACGAAGAGATTTGTTCCCATTTTCGTTTGAATTTTAAAAGTACGCAAACTCCGCATTGCACTTTTTTTGTTTTCACAATAGCACCTTTTTATGCGTCGCCGCACATTCTTATTTTTGAAATGTTGCTCCTATATTTATATCGAAGACGCCAATTGGTATAAAAATTAGCTGGGGTAACTTTTTGTGATAAAAAACTATAAACACACGGATCGCAGAACATCTATCTAGATTTTTTAAAGGAAGACATGCCCACTGTTTTTCTAAAGTTGGAATTGCAGAAAATGTGCATCGGATGCCTCAAAAACTGGTACATTTTTCTCGGTTAGTGTATCTCCTTCTTAATTAATAAAAGTGAGTATTTATGAATATTTGTACGATGTTCAAAATCACTGCATAATTTAATTGCAGATCCCATTTTAATTCCAATCTGATTGATGCAAAACTTCGATTAATGCAAAACTTCGATGCAAAACTTCGATTAATCTCTGCATTCTTCTATGTAAATGAAATTGTAGTGACGACAACGGCTCATAGAGTTGTGTTTGTGCTGCTTACAGACACACCAGATAAATTCGGTATTTCTGTTTTGTGAATTTAAGAATCCGTAAAGAATGAAATAGAGCAGCAGGCCTCTGTAGTTTTCACTATCCTTTTACAATTCGTGGGGGGTTATCTTATTGGGACAGCTTTATTCTCCAATGTGTTGTCAGACTTTAAAAAAATTTAATGGTGCGTTCAATGTATATTTGTTTCTGCGTTGGTTTGTTCTACAGTATCCCGACGAACCTTCACATTTTATGTTATGGGGTTATTCAGGGTGGGAAAACAAATAGTTTTTTTCCTTTTTTTCCTTATTCAAATGACGAAAAAAAAGGAAAAAATCCGTGGCCGCGAGAGTTTTTTTTTCCGTTGCTTTTCTAGGCCATCGCAAAAGTTTTTAGGCTCTCCGCTGTGAGAAAAAATTTTTTCAAAAATTATTCGCCCGTAAATCGATATTTCGCAGGTCTCACAGCGGAGGGCCTAAAAAACTTTTGCGATGGCTTAGAAAAGCAACGGAAAAAAACTCTCGCGGCCACGGATTTTTTCCTTTTTTTTCCGTCATTTGAATAAGGAAAAAAAGGAAAAAAAACTATTTTTTTTTCCGACCTTGAATAAACCCATTACAAGCGAGTTACATATGGTCGGCTTTCAGAATTTTCTAACAATTGGGGTGTACATAGTTCGAATTTCGAAGTATGTCGTTTTTTCATAAGGATACCCGCTATATTGTAGGAAGCGTTCTATTTTAGGGACCTCTATCACAGGTTTAACGGTATTTGAGAACTGAATTGATTCTTTGATTTTTCTCATTTCTGTTTGTGAAGGTATAAATGGCCTCAAAATCGTTGAAATTCATTTGTAGTCTAAGATCGCGTACAGATTATTCATTCTTGTTTTCAGTGTATACAGTTTACTTGAGGCGTTTCTCAAGTTGACATCAAAAAAACAAGTTTTTGGTTTGAATGGCGAAAGAAAACTTGGAAAAACGGAAAATTCCAAAATTTCTGAGTTTCGAAATGTCTGGTTTCCAAACTTCGCGGATTCGAGATGGGTAATCGTGAACATACTTTTATGGTGCGTCCAAAAAAGCAGAAAAAGGAGAGAATGGAGGAAAACTGTGTATTCAAAAATTGTAATTTTTGCCACTTTCGCTTTTGTGTCCACGTGAAATCAGTGTGGCCGTGCCAGCTGAATTGATTTAACATGTAGACAATAAAAAAAGTGGTAAAATAAGAATTTTTGGACATCCACTTTTCTTCCATTTTCATCTTTTTCTGTGTTTTCGGACGTACCATTACGCACGCACATAACACAAATCGCAAAATGGCCAACTATAACTAGGTATCAGAGTTTCATGGAAGTGTAATGTTTTTATCCGGAAGTCGGTAGTCGGAATTGAAAGTTCTTATCCAGACGTAGTGAGTCGGAAATTGACATCAAAAAATGACAAAAAACGAGCAAAAAAAATCAAAACATGCTTCAAAAAACTGTATTTAAACAAAACAATGTTCTGAGTCCGTAAACGGCATATCTCACACTGATAACGTCCCCTCGAATCGTACTTATACAATTTTTTCAATGTAGTTGCATGGAAGTGAAATTTTCTAAACCGGAAGTCGGAAGTAATATTTATTTTCCGGAAATTGGAAGTCGGAAGTCGGAATTCCATGCAACTCTGTCAGTCTAGGAGATTCGAATCTTCCCAAACAATACTTTTGCTCAATAGCAATCTCTCTAATGAAGAACAACTCATAGTCTTGGAAAAGTGAAAAAAAATACTTTAAAAATGTTTTTGTCAATTTTTGAAAACGAAATACATATTTCGTTTTATTTTTTTGTCGTTTTTATTACTTATCAAGTGCATTGAAATTCTGGACAAGCGTTCGATATTATTCATATCTGAAAGTTCTACTGAGGATCCAGAATTAGGACAACATGCGAAACAACTGGGAAATTTAGAGAGGCGAGTGACAAGTTTCGAAACGTCTCCGATCCATATAACCGACCACTAGATACAAGTTCAAAAAGAAAATTATTGTTTTTTTGCAGTTGTCGTCATTTTATTATTGACAAAACGCCGTTTTCACAATATTGTCGACAAATTTATAGATAAAAAGTCTACAAAACGATACAAAAAACATTGCTTTAAAGAGCTCGGAACACTCAACGACCCAGTCGGGAGAGAAAGATTATCATCTGCGACCACTCCTATCAAGGTCAAAGTGGTTCGGGAATGATCTCGGAGGCGGCTCATACCGTATTTCCTCTAATATAGGTGCACGCGCTTCTATTTTTTCATTTCTTCACAACTGCCGTGTATTTAGAGGTTTGGACACCAAACTCGCCAAAATACTTCCTGGCCAAGCAGGCATGAGACGGCCGAAGTTTGGTGTGCAAACCTCTAAATACCCGGCAGTTGTGAAGAAATGAAAAAAATAGAAGTGCATGCGCCTATATTAGAGGGAATACGGTAGATTAATGTGAAAGGCGGCTGCAGTTTTTCATCATCTTTACTATTACTAATAAAATTTTTCTGTGTGTAAGTCTGTCTGTGCATCGGTATGTTCGCACTGCTCGCGCAGTCCCCAGAAGTCCGTAGGGGCCCAAACTTGGAAATCTGAGTCTCCTGAGTCCCGCGATGATGCCCGTCTTTTTCAAATTGTGATATCGTTATTTTGAAGGGTACTTTACTGTTAGGCCCCGTCAACATTATTTTTTTTCTTCTGCGCGTTTCGCATTTCTACAGTCGAAATGAAATCCGCCGGAAAACTCTGGGTTCGTTTGAAATGTGACATCACACACTGCCGAGGTTTTCGGCCGGCGCGATGTTCAAGTGGTTTCTATTCTAGGCTGGCGTGCGGGAGGTCGGGAGTTCGAGTTTTACTGTGTTTTTTTCTTTTTTGTTTGGGAGTTTTTATTAGTTAGTGTCGATTTAGCCGACAAAGTGAAATTCAAGTACGTTTCTTCTTTTTTTTGAGCTACTTTTTGAATATTTATTTTTTTGATTTGTCGTTTGAAGTGTATTTGTTATGTTCATCCATACTATTTGTTTTTGTTTCTGAGCGGTAATGAACAAATTTGCGCCAATATATCTGTTGTTTTAATAAAAATCCAAACAGTTGGTAATCATTTCAAAACTCTCCATTCAACCCAAAACATTTTGTTGGAACCAGAACAAGTGTAATGAAGAATTGAACTTTTAACTTGAGATCGGGTTCAGAGGAAAATAAATAATGGGAGAAATAACGATTCCAGATAACTTAAAGAATAAAGACGACTTTGCTTTATGAGTTTGGATTCGTGACGGAGTGAAATTTCACGTGAAATTGGGAGACAAAAAATCTCTTTGCTTACTTCTTTTTTTTTTCGAATAAAAACGTGAATTCGTGTGTCACTCCTCCTCGAATCCATTATAGTATTGAAATACGAATTACAATATTCAAATGCCAGGACTCGACCTGAAGAATTGTGTTCAGTTTAAAAACATCTGAGTACAGTAGTTTTTTTTTCTTCAAATTTCTTGCACAATGCATCGGGTTGAAAACATCAAAAACTGTTTTTTTTTTGGCTGCACTGAATACGTTTGTGACATATTTCTTTTCGCAGGCAATATACAAAAACGGATTGACAGGCACACAGAAAAACTTTGAAATTTTAATTAATTCAATTTAGGGTATTTACTCAATGTTTCTTTTGGCATACATCAAAACTCTTTGAAAAATCAGGGAGACTCGGGCATTCCCAAGCTTACCCAGAAGGTTTTTGACGGCGATAGCCGTCAACAACCTTCTGGTTTTCTTTCTATAGAATCTTCAAAAGCAAGTTAAAAATGTTTCCTTATTGAGTCGCAAAAGCAGCCAGGCTTTCCAAGGCCAATTAATTAGCAACAACGACTTGAAAGAGTCAAATGGATACTGATCGGCACGCGCAGTGAGTAACATTTGGTCACTGTCTTTTCAGATGAAAAACTTGTTACCAAGAAGCTAAAAATAGACAAGGCTTTCACTGTTTCTCAACCAAACGCAAAGCATCACCTTTTTCCAAGTAAATACGGTTTTGGCGTGAGATTCGGGTGATCGCGAACGTCCAAACACTGCCGTTTTTTGTAGTATTATCATAAAGGTTTTATTTTTGTCCCCAATTAAAATTTATTCCAAAAACGTCCGTTTCTTGGAACGAAGAAGAATAATCCCCGCAGTGACCATCGTAGTCGCTTTGTTGGCATCGTCGAGTTAGCGTGAAGTTCTAGTGCGTTTCGATGGTGATATGAAAGCATTCAAACTGCTCAGATAGTTCGCTAGTTGCTCAGGTATCGAGTCAAACTTTTCTGATCGCATTTCAAACCTTTTCAAACCTTTTCAAGACAAACGTCGCTCGTCAAACTTTTCTGAGCGCTATTCAAACTTTTTCAAACTTTTGTTGCCGGCACAAGTTGGAAATCTTTTTTAAACTTTTTCAAACTTTTTCAAACCTTTTCAAACCTCGCTTGCCGCCGTATACGGTTTACAAATTGTCGTCAGTTCCGCAGTTTGGGAACTGCGTACTAAATGAGAGTGTGCAAAAATAAGAGAGGGCAGACTCTTTTAACGCGTGCGCGCGTTTTCATATTTTCGAAAATCATTTTGCGCAGTTTTTTCTTAATTTTTTTTTTCTATTTTCTCATCTCATAATTTTTATTTTCCCGGAAAAATTAAACTTACTCAAAATTACTCAAAACGTTGCTTAAAATACCCGATCTTCGGGCGATTTTAGGCAATTGTTGTTTCTTTTTGTTGAAAATTTTGAGTCTTTGATTTTTCTCATCTTTATCTTTACTATTATTAAGCGTTGATAAATATTTGTAAGTATTGTGTTTTCAATCGAGTTGCGACACCAAAACGTGAAACCTTGCTCACTTTTTTCACGCAAAGATTAAAAATGCACTAAAATTTAATGTTCGCTTGAAAAAAGTGGGCGGAGTTTGACCTCCTGACGTCGCAACTCGATTGGGAACACAATATTGTGGTTTTAATCGAGTTGCGACATCAAACCGTAAAACCTCGCCCATTTTTTTCATGCAAAAATTCAAAATGTACTAAAATTTGATATTCGCGTGAAAAAGGTGGGTGTTTCTTGTTTTCATGATGAAACTCTATTGAAAACAATACTAAATGAACTTAGCGTTTTTAAGGTTCCGCGACATCTTGAAACCAGGCATCTCGTAACCAGACATCTTGAAACCGGGCATATCGATATCGCGTTAACAGTGGAGGTGAAAAGTGAAAAGGTGAGTATTTTTTTTTCCAGAATTCTTTTAAAAAATGAGCAAAAAGTGCACAAACGCCAGTTCGTCACAAAAACATTGTTTCCCAAGAATTAAATTACTTTTTAGAACATTAAAAGCGAACAAAAATTCAAAATATTCCCTTTTCAATATAAAAAATTAGGTAAAATTCAATTTTAAATTGATTATGGGCCTGCGCAGATGAACTTTTCCTGACCGGCGTTGAAAAGTATCCAGGAAGAAATGACAGGAAAGTTCATCTGCATAGGCCCATAATCATTTTAAAATTGAAATTTGTTTAATTTTTTTTGTATTGAAAAAATAATATTTTGATTTTTTACTCCCTTTATTGTTCTAAAAAGTAATTTATTTGTAGAAAAAAACTGATAAGGTAATTTTCAAACTATAATTCCGTTTCCAAATAAAAAAAAACATGGAATTTTTTCACAATATCACAGCAAAAAAGTGGTTTGCCACTAAATACATTTTTTACCACAATTGCGCGTAATAGTATAGTCGGCGAATACATCATCAACCTCGCTCTACTGCAAAATTCCTGTAAAACAGTGTTGCACATGCAAGATTAATTCGAATTCTAGTTTATATACTTATTTTTAACGAAAAATTACGTATCAACGACGAATTGCAGGTAAAATAAAAACTGAAAAGTACCGTAGAGCGAGGCTGATGATGCATTCGCCGAGTATACATCCGTGTGAGATTTGCGGAGTAAATCGTTTTCTGAGATCGGATAAGTTTGAAATGTATTATTGTTTTAAAAAATTTGTCACCTGGCGAGAGGCGCGAATTTGAAAATAAGGCTCCGCCTTTTTCTGCAATTCGGCGCGCGCCAATTTGCAATCGCGGTGCGCGCGATTTTCTGTGTCGAATTTTTGTCCAGTGCCTTTCAATTTCTCCTGGAAACCTTCATAAAAAGCGTTATTTTGAAGCGAATTCGGCAACTATTGATTTAAAGTGAGTTTTTAATTGTCTTAAATCGATATTTGTTATGAAGGAACGAAAATTCAACACATGAAATCGCGCGCACCGCGATTGCAAATTGGCGCGCGCAGAATTGCAGAAATATTTCGGCGAGGAGGCGGAGCCTATTTTTTGAATTCGCGCCTCTCGCCAGGTGACAAATTTTTTAAAACAATAATAGCACACTGTTAGAACTTAAAGTGTTTCCATCACTGGACTGTATAAAAATTCTGATTTTAGAAATTGTTTAAAAACTTTGTACGTAGCATAAAAATTGGAGAAAAAAAAATGTATTATTTACAGGGCTCCTCAACATCGGCTGGTGGCGTCTTCTTCAACGGAAAAAAAACAACAACCGAGCACAAGGAAGCATCAGGCAACATCCGCCGAAATTACTTTGCGAATTTTTTGTCTTATATCTTACTGCCTTTATACGTATATTTTTTTGTTACCGAAATAAAGTTTGAAATACAGTGAAAAGCGTCAATCAATAATGCTGATTCAGCAGCCATCATTAGCCTGCGCAGCAGGCTTTTTGAGAAACAAAATCGGAACAATTTTAGAATTTCAAACTTTTAAACTTTTTCAACCCTTTTCATGCCGTCCTCAAACTTTTTCAAGCCATACTTAATCCTTTTGAAGCATTGCTTATTTGTTACATGAAAAGGTTTGAAAAAGTTTGAAAAGGGATCAGAAAAGTTTGACTCGCGATACCTGAGTTGGTTGAGTCTCATTCGATAGTTTCCTTCAAAACGTCGTTCCCTCAAAGCGCTCGTCGCCATTTTAAAATAGTTTAAACCATTCATTTTCGGTCGGTCATTTCTGAAGTTTTTTTCTGCTAATGAGTGAGTCAAAACAAGAAAATGATATATTAATCGATGCATAAGATAATGTTCTTTCCCACCAGACGAGAAAAACCAACTTTTATAGTTTATTTATTTAATCGAAAAATGATCCAATATAGATAATTCCGGTCATACTTGCCAACCTAATATTTATTATTTTTTGTGGAAACAGACACACAAAGAAACTGGTACAAAACGAACCGAATTTTATTTATAAGGATGATTTTTTTTTAATTTTTGATGTTTGGCTTATCTATAATTCGTATTTTTCTGTTGTATGGAACAAGCCGCTGTAGCAAAACAATATTTTACAGAACAATATTGCCTATTCATTCATGCAGTACTCAAGCAATGAGTCACACTTTGTTAACTTATTGCTAGGCTATTCTAACACTTTTTCAAGTGGCAAATTATAAAAAACTACAATAATAATAAAAAATAAAAAATATTAGAATATTGTCAAGTTAAAAATAATTTTTTTCAGAAGAATTTCAACTGCGCCTTTTCTCTTCCGAAAGTTTGAAGAAGTTTGAAAGTCACCCAACAATGATGGACTCGTAAACTGAGTGGCCATGTGAAACCCCCTTGTGCAAGAAATCATGGGCGGCATCAAAAACTGTTAAAATCGAAGAGAGTTTAATTTTAATTAAACTCTTTACTAAATTATTTTACTATCGTCAATATTTTAGAGCTGACGCCGTCTTCTATCATTGTTCACACGTGCAGTACCCAGGTGCTTTCAAACAATTGATAAATACATTAGAAGTGTATATCCGTCACTACCGTATGAAAGGACATAGACTCAAGGATTAGTTTAAAAGTAGCGGAAGGAAGAATACATTGAAAGGGAGAATAAAAAACGTGCGAAACTGAAGACCAATTCGGTGAAAGAAGATGGTACCATGCCTGATTGGATAATTTGGAAACGATAACTACAAATGTATTTTTGAAACTGCGAAATTGTAAAAATATGTGGAATATTCGAAAAAAAAAAAGTTATTTTGTCTCAATAAAATGAATGTCTTGTTACATATTGGATATTCACAAGAACTCACACGGAATAAAACCGCGAAGCTATAAAACTGTGCGGAACAGAACTGCTAAAAATTGAGCAGTAATAAGTAGAACAGTTAGAAAATGTATTCCGTGGTGCATTGTGGGACTTTGCCTTCTATTCCGCGAATTTGTTTTTTTGTACCTGTGTATAAAATATACCGTAAATACTGTTTTAGAAGCATAACCTGCAATAGAAGCCCCTCTCCAGACTCCATTGAAAAAAAGAAGTTGTTGTCAATTCAATGCCCATATGAATGAATTGGCCAACTTGAAGGCGATCTAACTCAGGGTCACCCGATTTGCCCACAAATCCCCCTGAATTATCCGCCTTATTATGTCATAATTATTTCCCCCATTTTACCGTCTTTCTCTTATTATAGTGCTTTGTTTCCCTTCGTTACATTCCCATTAACGGAAAACCCACATTTGAATTGCCGCCGCCGACCGCGACGCGTCACCCCAGTGCGCGCGCGGTTCGAGTTGAGGCGGCAAGCGAGTGAACGACTCGCGGGCAGTTTTTCACGCTCTTGTTCACAGCAAGCGTACAAAAGTACTGCTGCATGTTTTACTAATTTTTCCCCAGCAAATTGCTACACATTTTATGACGTAAATTACGTCCCGTTTGTTTGTTTCTCCGTTTCCCCTTTCGGTTAAGGTTCCCTGCTTGTAATTCGACTCGTGGACGTTTTGGCATTCGAATGGTTTTGGGACGACAGTTTTGGGGGTTCGCAAGGTTTCCTCCTGTAGCCAACAGGAGGTTTTAGTCCAGTTATTTATCCTCTTTTCTCTGTCGCTTCTTATTTCTCCATTCTCATGTCTTTTATCGTTATTTTTGTGCCCGTTTCCGTAATAAATGGGTCACTGATTTACTTGTGTACTGTTATGAATTTGCACCGCTTATCTTACACATTCTTGGGGCTTTGGGGTATTTTTGGGCGCATACACACTCGCGGATTAGGACTTTGGAGCGGTCTCGGCTGACCTCGGCTCCGTTGTCAACATGGTGCATCGACCTTGGTCATCAGAATAAGTGAATTCTGAATAAGTTGATTTTCCGATGAATTTCGAAAATCGCCGAACCCAGTCGAATCCGTGGAGGTCGTGTGCCTACAGTGCGCGTCATAATTATAAGACACCCCCCTATTTCGGGGGTTTGGGGGAAAGTAGAAGTTTTTGTAAAACGGCATGTGGTGGATCTTTTTCAGCGTCCAAAATAACCCGGAAACCCAAATTTTCATGTACCTACCACAAAAATTACGACTACAGTATCAAAAAGTCGAAAAATCAGCCGCGTCATAATTATAAGACACCCCCAGAAAAATAATGAATTTTTCAACTTTTTTCTACCTTTTTGAACTTTTATCTATTTTTTTGCCAGTTTTACTGTTTTTATTTCTTTTTAAAGACATTTTCTTACTTTTTACCAATACTTGTGTCCTATTCGACCACTTTCTTTCAAGTTTCCAACTTTTTCATCGTCAAATCTCCTTCAAGGATTTTGGTTGACTACAGTAATTCTATGATGTGCAGAACATATGACAAAACGTTTAGGCCAGCTAAAGTTACATTCATTCACCTCAGTTCAATCATCCCGGGACTCTCCTCTACCCTCTCTTCAGAAGAGCAAGCTCAACTGGACATTATGACTCAACTTGGATTCAGTACTTTGCAGATGATCAGAAGAATCACCCGTTCGCGATGCTGTGTAAGAAACTATGCTCGAGATACAATGGCTAACGGCTCAGCAAAACCCACTGGACGTCCAAGAATCCTCAATGATCTAGATAAGCCATGTGTCGTGAGATGAGTTTCCAACACTCGTTTTCTTGGAATGCGTGACTTCTCGGCAAATGTGGCAAACTGTTGGGAGCACGTTGAGGCTGTCTAGCCACTTGGGAGCACGTTAGGAGCACTTTGGATGCCGGATTGCGGTGCCGGCGTATGTGAAAAACTGTTGGGAGCACGTTGAGGCTGTCTAGCCACTTGGGAGCACGTTAGGAGCACTTTGGATGCCGGATTGCGGTGCCGGCGTATGTGAAAAACTGTTGGGAGCACGTTGAGGCTGCCTAGCCACTTGGGAGCATGTTAGCGGCACTTTGGATGCCGAAGTGCGCTAGCGGCAAATTTGGGAAACTGTTGGTAGCACGTTGAGGCTGCTCAGCTTTTTGGGAGCACGTTAGAGGCACTTTGGATGCCGAAGTGCGGTACTGGGGTGCTACCTCGGAATAAAACTCGCTCGGAATAGAACTGTAGCGATATAGAACTTGCTTCGGAATATAACTGTTCGGAATCGAACCGTTCGGTATAGAACTGTAGCGAAAAAGAACTGTAACGAAGTAGAACTGTTTGGAATAGAACTGTAGCGAAATAGAACTGTTTCGGAATAGAACCGTTTCGGAATAAAACTGTAGCGAAATGGAACTGTTTCGATGTAGAACTGTAGCGGATTAAAACTGTTGCGAAAAAAAACTGTTTTGGAACAGAACTGTCCCGAAACAGAACTGTAGCGGAATAGAACTGTTTTGGAATAGAACTGTAGCGAACAGAACTGCCTAAAATGGAACTGTACAAGAAGAACCGCTGCGCGAAATTGAAATCAATAACCCACCATGTACAACTGAATACTTATTCGAGCTGCTCTAGCTTTCCTGGGTCACTACAGCTCCACTTCAGGCGGTTCTGTTTCGCTACAGTTCTATTCCAAAACAGTTCTATTCCGCTACAGTTCTGTTTCGGGACAGTTCTATTTCGCTTCAGTTTTATTCCACTACAGTTATATTCCAAAACAGGTATATTTCGCTACAGTTCTAATTCGCTGCAGTTCTATACCAAAACAGTTCTATTCCGAAACAGTTCTATTCCAAAACAGTTCTATTTCGCTACAGTTCTATTCCAATCAGTTCTATTCCGAACAGTTTTATTTCGCTACAGTTCTATTTTACTACAGTTTTATACCCAAACAGTTCTATTCCGAAACAGTTCTATTCCAAAACAGTTCTATTCCGAGGTAGCACCGGTACTGGCAAACGCTGGAAACTGTTGGGAGCACGTTGAGGCTGCCTAGCTACTCGGGAACTGGTTAGAGAACATTGAATTCCGGAGGGCGGTAGGGTGCGCGAGGGAGAACGTTGGGAGCACGTTTGGGGATCTTTAAGAAGGTGGTTATTGATTTTCTGTTCCACGTCGTTTTTTTTTCATGGTTTTCATTTATTATTCTGATTCAATACATTTTAAAAATTCTTATATTTCATTTTTAAAGTTTTTCTAAATTTTATTTTCTTTTTCCAGAAAGAAACCATCGAATGATGCACGACGCCATACAATTCGGAAGAAATCCCGCAAACACGGTCGGAGGTAAACATTTTTCAGACATTTGATTTTTGATAATATTAGAAATTTCGAAGAATTTTCTAATATTTATGTGGCTGGATGAGATTCGAAAATTTCCTTGTAAGCTTGGAACTTTCTTCGTGAGATTCGTACATATATTTTCTGGCTAGTTCTGTGAACTCCCTCGTGAAATCTCGTAAGAAGTTACAAATGTCACAAAGAAATTTACGAAAATTTCCAGAAAACTTACTAAACTCATTCAGCTACAATAATTCTTAGAATTTTCTAATATTATCAAAAGTGAAATTCCAATACGTGCTGAATGATTCAAAATAATGCTGATATATTCAGAGCGCATTCTCGAAGAAAAATGTGAAATTGATAAAGAAGAAGATGATAAACCACTGTGAAGAACTTGAGCCTTGAAGATGAAGAAAAATGCCGGGAGAACCAGACCGAACAGTTCGAGGAGGAAGAGGATATATCGATTCATTCGGGTAAATTTTGTTTTAAAAATTAGTACTCTCTTCTCAGCAAGTGCTCACTCTTTTGAAAAAAAGATAGTAAAACCCAAGATCGGCTTCTCGGCACGAATTTTTCCCAAGTTGAATGAATGCGACCGTATTATACTCAATGAGAGAGTGAAAGAGAGGAGTGATAAACAAACGCACTTAATTCAATATGTCGAAATGTTTCCAATTTCAAAAATGATGAGCATATGCTGAGACAATAGTAACTAAGACAACCAATTCGGATAATTATCGTGGCTGGATAAGATTCGTAAAATATCTCACAATATTCGTAAATTTCTTCGTGATATTTATAAATTTACTCGTGAGCTTTTTAAGTTCTCTCGAGATCTCACGAGGAAATTTAGGGATTTTGTCAGAAAATTTACGAGTCTTGCCAGAAAACTTACAAATCTCATCTAACCACGAATCAGTCTTTTGAGATTCGAAAATTCTCTGAGAATACAAAAAATGAAATGCCTGAAAATATGTTCAGGTATTGTCGGCCTGCCAAAGTGGTCAAACGCGCTCCGCTGAACTCAATGCTATGCGATTTTCATTTTGGTCTCCAAATTATTTCATTTCACGTTGAACTTGTACGTGAAATTGAATAATTTGGAAACCAAAATAAAAATCGCATAGCGTTGACTCCAGCGGAGCGCGTTTGACCTTTTTGGCGGGCCGACAATAGAGATCCAAACTTTGCTTACTTTTTCTGGTGAAGAATAAGCATAGCTTCAAAAATGTGTGAAAATGCCAAAGAATAGTTTGAAAATGACTCAGAAAAATTTAAAAACATTTAGAAAATTTTTCATTTTGGCATAAAAATGTTAAAAAACGATATTATCGGTTTAATATTCTTGCCGTCTACCATATGTGCCCGCGTAAAAAATATAGTAGACGCAGATATAACGAGACGACACATTCTTTCACATTTTTGCACTGCGTTCAGTTGAAAAACCTGAGGGGGCGGTGTTTCAACTTTTTGCGTCATTGCTTTCTGTAGCCGGCAAGAATATTGAATCGATAATAGTTTCAAAATGCTCAAAAGTGTCTTGAAAAGGTTTGAAAAATAACTAGGAAAAAAAGAAAAAATCGTACTGTTTTCAGCAAGAAGCAGAATGTCCAAAGCACTTGTCCTGGAAGAAGTACAAGCAGCAACGTGGCGAGGAGAGTGCCAACTACTTAACCCCTTCTGATGGATAATGAGAATGCCCACTCCACAGTCATTCAACTTTAAATTTTTGTTTTTTTGTTAATTTTTGTTATTTTTTTAACCCTTTTTTGTTGTTCCATTATTATGTATGTACATTTGATAAATTGTTACTAGAATTCATCGTAATCTCAAAAGCAAAACCCCTAAGGGATTATACATAGAGATATAGCTGGGGACTAGTTAAGAGTAAGGCTTCCATTCGGACCAATTTTCGTCCGTCCGGTCCGTCCGTTCGTCCGTCCGTCCGCCGTCCGTCCGCTTCGTCCGCGGTTCGTCCGGTTCGTCCGGTTCGTCCGCGGACGGTCCGGTTCGTCCGCTTCGTCCGGCTCGTCCGCCACGCTCTATTTGGCTGGGAATTTTAATTTATGGCACTCTCTTTAAAAATTCTGACATTGAAAATGTAAGCGGTTGCAAATTTATGCAGAATTAGCTTTGCAAAAACAAATTTTTTAATTTTTTTCCGAATTTTTGATAGCAGAAACAAGACATTTCTGTTGATATTTTTAAGAAAAAAGAACAAACACAGGTTTTGAAAACAAAATATAACAGAAACAAAAAGAAAAACTAACAAGAAAAAAAAACGGACGAAGCGGACCGTCCTCGGACGAACCGGACGAACCGGACGAACAGCGGACGAAATTCGTCCGCTTTTTTTTCGTCCGAATGGAAGCCTTAGTTAAGAGAACGCTAGGAAACTGTTGAGGGAATTTTCGGAAACTGTTCGGATCGCTAATCCCAACGGTTCTTGAACATGCTCCCAACAGTTGTCTAACGTACTCTCAACAGTTCCGATCAATAGCCGAGTTGTAAGATGAACTCCATGGACTACCAGGACACTCTCCAGGAAGGAATTGTCTTCTTTTTCAACCGTGGAAACCGCAAGAAAAGCCATATCTTTCAACAAGATAATGCGGCAATTCACAAAAGCTCATCGACAATGAACTGGTTTTCCACGAAAAAGATCAAAGTCCTTGCTTGACCAGTCAACTCGCCAGACCTCAACCCCATAGAGAATGTCTGGGGACTTCTTGCCCGAGCAGTTTATCGTCACGGAAAGCAGTTTCAAACTGTAGGAGAGCTCAAGGATGCCGTTACCGAAGAGTGGGACAAGCTCCAGTCATCATACCTCGAGAGCCTTACTCAGAGCATGAGCAACAGACTGTGCCAAGTGATGCAGAAGTTTGGAGGACCTATTTCTTATTAAATTTCTGTTTTTTTTTTGATTTCTTTGATGTTTCGGTTAATTTTTCTGTTAATAAACCTGAAATCTGAAGTCAAGCTCAAAAATGTGTGAAACTTGAAAAAAGTGGTTAAATATGACACAATAATTGGTAAAAAATAAGAAAATAAGTTAAAAAGGAATAAAAAACAGTAAAACCGGTGAAAAAATAGATAAAAGTTCAAAAAGGTTGAAAAAAGTTGAAAAATTCATTATTTTTCTGGGGGTGTCTTATAATTATGACGCGGCTGATTTTTCGACTTTTTGATACTGTAGTCGTAATTTTTGTGGTAGGTACATGAAAATTTGGGTTTCCGGGTTATTTTGGACGCTGAAAAAGATCCACCACATGCCGTTCCACAAAAACTTCTAGTTTCCCACAAACCCCCAAAAACAGGGGGTGTCTTATAATTATGACGCGCACTGTAGAAGAACCCCTTTTCTCTCTTATTGTGTGTAAATTTTTATTAAATTCCGCTAATTCATAACAAATCTCTCTCAAATTATCTCTATCGCCCGCCGTTCTATCTCTTTTATTCAAAAAATATGCTGAAAATGACATTAGACGTCTTTTTCCTCTTGGGTGTACAGCATCCGAGTGGTCCCTGCCGGAATTCCCATGATTCCGGTGGCAAATTTGTCTAAAAATAGCAAATTTATTGATCACAGGTCGATTGGACACATATTTGAGAAGAACGAGCCGAAATTCCGTCGAAAATCATAGATTTATCGCTAAAAAAGAATTTCGAAAATACTTGGCACAGTCGAGTACTCCAATAGGCGATCACATTCCAAAGGAATTCATTAAAAAGACCTAAAAATCTGTAAAGAATCTGAAAATACTCCATTTTCGCAATTTCCATCTTCAGAATTCGTGAAAACCACGAATCGCTAGTCGAATTCTAATTCGAACCACCGACAAAAAATATTAATTTTCGACGAAACCACGGTACACAGTGACAAAAGTCCGCAAACACCGAGCTGTGCGCACGCGACGTACACGCAACGCGTGCCCTGCCAACGCCGTCATTCATAATTTTTCCCAGCGGCGACGACTTCATTTTCCGTCGGTTTCACCTCTTTTTTCACGAAAATTTACAAAAATCTTATTCTAAAAATTCAGAATATCGACTAGAATAATTTAGGAGACGAAATTATGCCGAAAAAATCAGAAATTTCAGAGTAAAACTCAGAGTTGGTCGATGGCCTAAAAAATTTAATGCGATTTGGCCTAAAATTCTCAATTTGGCCTAAAATTTTTCGATTTCGGTCATGAAAAATTTAATTTCAGCCCTGGATTTTCGCGTGGTCAAGTTTACTTGAAAAATCCAGTTTCTGACCCGAAAAATGCTAAAATTCGAAAATTTGACCTAAAAAATTGCATCATCATCATCGGAAAATTCCAGAATAATTTTTACCCAAAGCTGTTACTTTTAACCACACTTCCATATATGGTCCGCCACCATGCTCATATCTGTCATTCATTGTTATTGTCTAATCAAACCCGTGTGATTACAGGGAACTTACTATCAAGCGAACATGACGCCATCACCTACTAAAAGCGATGCCGCCGACGATAACAAGGAAAATAGTAACCAACAGGTTACAAACAAAGACGAAAGGACCCTGACGCCAGCCAAGAAAGAGGAAGTGGTGGTGAAAGAGCAACCAGAAGGAGAGGATGATCCAATGAAGGACAGAAAGATCGATTCGCTCAAGAGAGCCGGCGCCACACTCACGGAAACTCCAGTAATCCAAAAGAAAATCAAGGAAGAGGAGGATTACGCAGCGATCGCTGCCATTCATCATCAGATGGCACTCGAGTCCGTCAAATGGGTCACGGAAACTGGTAAAAATTATTCACATTAGACTTGAGCGATAACGGAAGAATTACAGGTAGCCAACAGGCCACATCGAAGAAGTTGGATGATCTTCAGCGAAAACTAGAAGACATGGAAAAGGCTATCCAAAAGCGGGAACATATTGTCACCGATATCAGCATCGATATGGCCAAGCTCCAAGGAAACTCAAACAGCAACAATGCTCAGCTGATGGAGAAGATCAAGGAAGGAATCAGCACTGCTCGCAGTGCTTGGTCGTGTTCTAGAGACAATCAGAAGAAGACAGAAGACATGGCAAAGGATCTCAGAGAGATGAAAACTAGCATCACTAGTTTGGAAACCGACACCGCAGAAATACGCCGCATCCTTCTCAACCAAATCGCATCCGGTAGCCAAAAGGCCACAACCCCGGACTACTACTCCAGAAGCATGTCGCCCACCTTTGCTGAGCCAAGAGGACATCCAGCACACAGTGCACGCGAAGTACTCCAACAGAAAGCAAAGCTTCCAGTAAGTAAAAAGATAACGAATAACAACAACAAAGCATCATTACAGCCGTGTCCATTCTGCAACCGCAACAACCATAAGGCCGAGGAGTGTACCACAGCAAGCACCTGGTCCGAAAGACGCAACATCGTCTTCAAGTCCAGCAAATGCTGGATCTGTCTGGAAAATGTTCACGAAGGAATGGAGTGTCCACAGGAAGAAAAGAAGTGTCCGTTGTGCAGAGAGCATCATTTCATGGACCCCTTCAATCCACAAGCACTCCATCACCCATCGCTTTGCGATGGTGAAGCAAGAACCAGAGCAGCACAAGCTTCGAGCAGCGGAAGCAACGTAAGAGTTTAACTAATGTAGCCTCTATGAAACAAAATCACATTCCAGAACTCCGGTCGTGGTCGCGGTGCCAACAACTCCACCAGAGGAAACTTCCAAGGGAGTCGCGGTGGACGCGGAAGAGGCCGCCCATAAGTATCCAACAGGATACAAGGATCACAAAATGGCTCTAAGCCAATGTTAACTCTTTAATTGCTGTTGTTTGTTTATCGTTATTATCTTGTTGTTGTTTTTGTTGTAGCCTGAGTAGCCAACAGGTTACATCAATATTCTTCCAAAATAAAATTATAAAAACAAAAATGCGCAGTTACTTTATCAAGTCTTATTACATTGAGTAAGAGTCTCAA
Source organism: Caenorhabditis japonica (assembly GCA_963572235.1). Taxonomy (NCBI): domain Eukaryota; kingdom Metazoa; phylum Nematoda; class Chromadorea; order Rhabditida; family Rhabditidae; genus Caenorhabditis; species Caenorhabditis japonica. Next base: position 13,583,883 of record OY754343.1, on the reverse strand, counting down.
TTATTATATTATCTCTTTATTGTTATTGTTCTTGCACAACCGTACGCCTATGAGGAGTGGTGCGTGTCTTTGAGTTTTGAGGAATGAAAGAAGAGGAGAGAGTAAGAGCGGATGAACGTTACAGCAAAAAAGTCTAGAAAGCAGAAAGAAACCGACAATAGAAACAATAGATATTATGTATATACGCTTCGTTTCTCCATAGGAGTAACCAATAGAAAGCACTAGTCGATTATTACTATCAAAAATGAAGTAAATCGAAAGGGTATCCATCTTCCCATAGGGATGATAAAAGAACGATAACCCGCCCCGAATGACCCCACAGGGAGAGAAAGAAACAAATAAGAGAGCATGGTGAATTCTCTCTAAGAAAAGAGATAGTAAAATATGACAGTGGTCAGTAACTCAGAGAAAGAATAAAGAAAAAAGAGAGTACTGATCAAAATATGAGATAGAAGAGTCACAAAAAATTACGGTTAGGCTTAGAATGAGTCAACTAAGAAAATCAATAAAAATTGTCAATGTTCATCAATCTAATTTGAGGCGAGTGGTGCTTGTCATTCTTAATGAGAATTGATTGTTGACCGGAGGTGTCCAATACAGATCGGCCATCTGTATTGGTGAAGAAGAGAAGATTCAAAAAGAGAAGAAAATTCCGATCAGTTGAGACGATCTGAACCGCGGTGGCAGAGCGAAAAAGATGCCGACCGTAAGAGTCTATTTGAATAGCGAATAAGATCTTCTAATTCTAATAACGTCTTCAAACTTCGAGGAGCTTCGATAGAAGCGGCCACTTCTAGAAGAGCTTCAACTAGTTGCGATTAGAACACACCGAGAGATTAAAACTCATTATGAGATGACATAATAAATTAGCCAATTCTAGACATGATCAGAGATAAATTTTATTGATCTTGGCAAATATTCATGCGTGAACAGGAATTAGAAATTGTCCAAAAAGAAAGATAAAAAAAAAAAAAAAAAAAAAAAAAAAAAAAAACAGATTCAACAGAAAACGTGATACAGAAAAACTTATCCTAATAACCCCATAACCGATTTAAAATTGTCCATAAATACGGAAAAATCGAGTAAAAATCAGTTAAAAATCAGCGAGCACCAAGTAAGTATCAAGACGGGCGGTTGTGCAAGAAATCTGTCGAACGCTCCATTCTAAATCAGAAATTTCCAGAATGCAAGCAAACCAAGTGAACTCAGCAGACTGGTCTGATGTCCGTATCCAACAGGACGCGCTTTCGATCGAAATCGACCTATCCGACGATGAAGATGACCCGGTACTCCAACAGGCACCGCCAATTCAGAGTTACGAACGACGTCCGATCGCGGAAATGCTAATTGGCCCACACGAAAAGTACAGCGTACTGTACTTCGACTACATCAAGATCGGAAAACGCGGTCATCATTCATACACTCCGCCCCCAAACACCAATATCTCGGAGAAGGTGCAAGCCTACAAAAACGACACGTGCAAGTACCTCGTTATTTCTTTCGATGACTATTTGGGCTCACAATCATTCAAGCCAGAGAGCAATTGGAGAGTTGGAAAGCGCTGGAGCATGGATGGAAGCAGGACAAGCTGCCGATCTCTCCTTTCGCCAATGGATGTCACAGAATTCAAGTCTGGAAAGCCTTCTTGCCAGTGCCATCAGTCCACTATAAAGAAGTAGCCAAAAGGCTACCATTCCTGGAATTGTATAAAGAAGTTCGTGAATGGTTTGAGAAAAACGCAAGAGGAACTGTACCACGGTGCCCGGATAGGCAGGAATTGGTGCAAGACGTGTGGCAATCATTTCCTCGGATACCCGACCCAACACCATAGATTCCAGGAATCTACCTGCTACGTATCAGAGAAAAGCTGGCGGAAGGAGAGTTCAACTATTGGATCCACAGTGACAACGTCTTCTGGTTTTACGAAGAAAGAGCGAAGAGAGAAAATAAGGAGCTCTTTGGTTGGGGCATTTATCTGGACGAAGATGACGAGGTACCGACTCCGTTCCAACCATGGAGACAGTATCCAAAAGGATACTACAGAGGACTTGTGTTCCCGGAAGCGGATTCCGCCCACACCAACCCACACCCGGTCTTCCTTCCAAACCAGATGGACCTCATCGAACAGTTAGCCAACGATCTGGATATGAAACGATTCAGCAAGGTAAAATGAGAATAGAAATAACAGAAAAGGCAACCTCTTATCTTCCAGGTCCAAAGCCGTGAAGGAATCTGTTACACGTATGTAACCGGCGAACAACTATCACTCAGAGCCAAAATTCGCTCGAAAAATCGATAAAATGGTAGAAGAGATGAAAGGAAAACGCGATCCCGGACCAATCGATTTCACAATGGAAGATGACGTGAGTGAGAAGTTAATGGCGAGTCACAAACAAAAGTTTACAGCCAGACTTCGTCTCGCCGCTAGTCAAGTACGCCAAAATGGCACAACAAAAGAAAGCAGAAGAGGAGGTGCTGGTAGATCAAAAAGAGAATAACGCCTAATAAAAACAAAAAACTTGCAGAACATGTCCATGGTAGTTCACGACACCACGTTCGACAAGACAATCGATAGCAAAGACTTCAACAACACCATCGAGTCGTATGGAAATCCAAGTCGAATCTACGTACCTCAACCGATCCGTCCCCAACAGAAACAACAACGAGAGCAACAAGCATATTCTGAAAGTAGCCAACAGGCCACCTCTCAACCGATTAGTACACCAAAAAAAGGTAAAATTAACACTGAGAAAACATATTGGAAAAATGAGAATTACAGAGCAAATGGTTTTTGACGGTGTGGGAAACTGGGATGAGTAAAGAAGAGGAGGAACTGAAAGAGGAACAAATCAGAAAGAGAGCCGAGCAAGAACTCAAGTTGACGGAACCGCATAGAGAAGTGAAAACTGATCCAGAATGCCTCGAATGGCTTGCCAAGGAGCCATTTTTCAATTCATCCTATCTTCTCGTCCAACGCATTCGTACCCTCACACGAGCTCTGACTGGAGACGGACTGAAACAAAGCATGAGTGAATGCTCGAACAAAGTTCTTCAAGGATATACAATTCTCTTGCACGGAGCAGTGGAGTTCGTGCACCAAGCTCGCAGTATCCAAAAGGAAGTCAGCGTGTCATTCCACCAGCGTACTCAAGACGTAGTCATGCACAAACACGGCCACGCCCTCTTCATCCCAACCATCTTGGCCTTCCGAGCAATGGGAGCTCGATACTGGTACAAACAATCGGAAGAGAACTGGACAATTCAATTGGCGGGACTCAACCTTCACCCAGGAAACTAAATTGTGCTTGATTTCTAAAAAGTAGCCAACAGGCCACGAAAATTTTTTTTTTCTCTCTCTCGTCTAAATCTCGTGTCATTATAGGGGTTTACCCCTCGCTGTATCAATCCCGATTGGGAAATATGAATAAACTCGTTATGAAAAAATACGTATTGAATCTGAATAAACAGACAGAAAATTGGACAAAAGTATAATTCGAAAAGCTTCAGGATAGTTCACACTTAAGAAATTTGTTTCTAACCAAATCGTTGGATTGCGAAAATTCCACGGTGTATGATGCTCAGGAACTTGGAAAGTCGGAGTTGTTACCTGCACGAACCCAGAACAAAAAAGTCAAGAAAAGACAGAAGAAAATAAAAGCAGTATAAAGTTTGGTGCTTCGTGGGCCTGACAACGAGTTCTTCGTGGTGCATAGGACTTCCCGCTCTCAGATCGGCAATCTGTCTGAACAGTGGGAAAGAAAATACAAGTTCCGATCAAGCTAGCAGATCTATGGAGACGTCTAATGGAAACGTTTAGCTGAGCGCACACACATAAAAACGTGGATAATAGCGTCTTACGAGAATAGTTGTAGGACGAGAAGATGACACTACAACTATGGATAAATGCACTCGGGTTATATGAAGCTGGTCTGCAGCCAGCTTATAGCTCGTCCAGTCGACAGGTAGCCTGCTGTATACGTAGTCTATGGGAACATGACACGGAGTCAAGGTACTGTAGTCAGACTGGGTGTCATCGGGTAGCCGCTCTAGAAGCGTGCACTGTCAGAGTGACACTCAACTGGTTGTCATCACCATCACATCACGACGTGTGAATACAGTAAACGTCAGATACTAGGCAATAGCCAAAAGCATTGTCCTGGAGACGATAGCGTAAATGCATTGTTCTTACAGGCGATAGCTGAGTAGGATTGCCCGACTCATCACATTATAAATGGGCGATAGCCAAAAGCATCGTCCTAACAGACGATAGCTGAGTAACATTGACCCGAGATTCTAGAAGGTTACTGTAATAGGGAATCCTAAATCACTCACTTTCAGACAATCTTCCAAGAACTTATAAGACTAAAAACACTTTACCGGCGTACTCTTACAGTCACCATCATACAAAAAAAAGTTCCGATTTACAGGGTAGCGTTATAGCAATATAGCAATCAACAAGTCATCATGACAAGCGAAAACGGAGGATCAGGAGTTGATAATGTAGCCCAACAGGCTGCCGTCAACAAATTGGTTGCTCCGAAGGTAACTAAGTATTATTCGGTCGGGATGTCCGTGACAGGACCGATCAAACGAGTATTGAGAAATACCATTGAAGCCACGAACGAGCGCTTGAAAGAAAGCAACGAGCTTATCAACACTTGTGCTGAGAACAGTACTCCAAAAGGAGATGCTGAGCTCGATGATCTTTTGAGACATCGCGAAAGCCTCAAGAAGGCATTGATTGACCTCCAATATCTGCCAATCTTCGTAGAGTCAAAACTCGAGATCCCACAGTTCTTACAAGAACCGAATGCAGATACCCACAGTATCGAAATGAGACAATTGCTTGTCGATTCAGAGGTGGACCATAAAATGGGTGTAGTTCGGTCAACAATCGGAATGATTGAGACAGAACTCACAGCCAAGGGAAAAGCTTTCTCTATCGAAGCTGTCGAGCATGACCCTTTCGAAGACTCCTTCAAAAGAGCAGAGGAAATGAACGAAAAAGAAATTGAAGAAGCTCTGCTGAAGAATTCGGAAGAGGCAAATCAGGCGATCACCGAAAAACTGACAAAAGAACTTCAAGAAATTGAGCTGCTAAAAGAAAAGCAAGAAAAAGAGATGGCAGCAGCCCAAAGAAATGAAAGATTGCTCGCAGAGTCACAAGAAGAAGAACAGCGTCGTCAGCATATGGAAATGGAAGAAACCAAAGAGGCTCAGCGTCAAGCCAACGAACAAGAGAAAAGACGAAAAGAAGCTACGCATATTGCTATGCTGCAAGAGAAGATCAAGGCAGCGAAAGCAGCCTACGCGAGAAACAACGAAACCATCAAATCTGCAAACGAGGCAAATCTAGTTGAATTCTTCTTCTCAGCCAATAGTAGCCAACACTCATTCGGTGTTTTTGTCTCATTCGGTGTTTTTGTCTCATTCGGTGTTTTTGTCTCATTCGGTGTTTTTGTCTCATTCGGTGTTTTTGTCTCATTCGGTGTTTTTGTCTTTCGGTGTTTTTGTCTCATTCGGTGTTTTTGTCTCATTCGGTGTTTTTGTCTCATTCGGTGTTTTTGTCTCGTACCGAGCGGTCGCATTTATCATCATCCTCTCATATTGATTGATCGACCATGCCCGCACCCAAGCCTTCACCCCGAAGCGGTTCTTTGTCTAAGCCTTCCAAACTGCTTTACGATTCTGAAGAACCCATGGATGTTTCAATGATGGCTCCACCAGTCAGAAAACGAGGTGCTAAACGTGGATCTGTGCTCAACGACAACTTGTCTCTATCTGATTTAGTGGCAAAGGTGTCACTCATGGAACTCGCGATGACAAAATTGGAATGCACAATTAAAGAATACCAAATCACAATTGACGTGCAACAAAATGAAATTGATCGTTTGCGTGACGACTTGGATGAAGCAATTCGCATGAGAGATCCGCTGCCGCCTACCGAACCTACTGTCTCCTCGTCTATGTCTCTCGCGCGCCCATGCTCACTGTATTCGGATGTGGTCAAACGCAACCCACTCTTCGCCAAAGTCTCGGATCGTCTTGCCCTTGCCAAAGACCTGTTCAATATCGACAAGAAGAGAACCGTGGCTGTTGTGGAAAATTTGAACGACTCGAAATTGGATAATCAGGATGCTGTAGATAAGTGTTTTTTTGATGAATTTTGCATTGCTAAAAACTTACCAACCCCTATTAAAATTCACCGTGTTAGTTGCAAAAATGTTGATATTTACGCCCGACCCACCAAGCTTGAATTCACCTGTCAAGCCGATCGCGATGAGTTCTTGCGCGGTTTCTCATCTAGTTGGCGTTCTTACACCAAGCGCTTAGTGGGTCCCCGTCCAGTCAGAGCGCGACGTGACATGACGCGAGAGGAACTGGCTGTCCTGTATAAAGTCCGTAAAGAGGCTTTCATTGCGAATGCCAACCAGGGGTGCATCAAGTACGTGGTCAACGACCTTCAAATTGTGGAGCTTAAAACTCCGCGTCCCCTCCCAAATAATGTCCCCTCTTCCCCTAAAATGGTTCCCAGCCAATCAGCATAGGTTCCAGGCCGCCAACTTTCCACTCAATCTAGTCTAACCAAACTCCACAGGCTAAGCAAACTTTTTAGTGCAAGGGCGGCCCTTTCTTCCTCTTCTAGTCCTACCCATATAATTCATTGTACACGTGGCCCGGTTCCAATTCTATGCCAATTATCAAACGCGAGGTCTATAGCCTCAATAGAAAAAATTCAATTTATTCAAAATCACATGATATACAACAAAATAGATATTCTTTTTATAACAGAAACGTTTCTATCATCATCGTTTCCTGATTCTCTCTGCACTTCGGGTGATATACGCTGTCTTCGCGCAGACCGTCTCACTTCTCATCCTAAACGCCGAGGTGGAGGAGTCGCAGTCTTCTACAGACATCATCATTTAGAGCTCGCCCGTGTCAATCTTTCGACCGATTCTTATTCTAGCCATCTTTGTGAAGTACTCGCAGTTGATCATATATCTTCTAGCACTCGAATAATTTTAGTCTATCGACCTCCTTCAACCTCTCTTCCACAAACTCGTGTTCTCTGTCAATCCCTTGGCTCGCTTTTCACTTCTAAAATCTCAAATTACGTTCTTCTTGGTGATTTTAACTTTCCGTCGCTTCGCTGGGACTTAGATACGACGATCAACACCACATCCTCTGATGCTAGAGAATTTCTCGACTTCACAACTTCACATGGTCTCACCCAATCTATCCAATTTCCAACTAGAATATCTTCGTCTGGTACCAGTAATTTTCTTGATCTCATATTTTGCTCTCAACCTTCTATCTGCCACAGTTTCTCTTCTAGCGACCCACTTTTGCTTTCCGACCATCATTCAGTCAGCTTTTCTGCCAACCTAAAGTTTCCAGCCAAGAAAACCCTGCCTCCCTCTAGAAATATTCTTCAATATCGAAAATGCGACTTTGATGCCCTTAATGCGTCACTTCTTCGTTACAATTGGGCCCGGCAGTTTTCCTATTTCAGCAGCTGTGACTCAAAATTAAACCACTTCACTAGAATTTTCAATGAGCTTATCAGTTCGTTTACGCCCACAACCTGCTGCAAGTCTTTCAAATCAGCTCTTCCTCGATACTCTAGAGTGTTCAATAAGCTCAAATGTCGGCATAGCAACTGGTCCTTGGAAAAGATTAGACGCGTTTCTAAGCGTTATCTTGCTTCTCTCCGATGTAACAACAAGAAAAGAGAAAATTATCTTATAGAATCAACTGGGTCACGTAGGTTATTCAAATTTGTCAGAAATCGCATCAGCCCTCACACCGGTATCTCCAAGTTGATGGTGGACGGTGAGGCCATCACTTCTCCTTCAAAAATAGCTGACGTCTTCATTGACTTTTTCTCAAAAAGTTTCACGCCTTATTCTTCTCCGTTTCCCGCTCTGCCTTCACCACAGCCAACTCTCTCGCACGTTGACGTTTCACCATTAGCAGTTGCTAATGCTATAGGTAAACTTAATCCGAAGATAGGCTTTTCCACCGACTTGATTAACTTCTTCATTTTGAAAAAGTGCGTCCACTCTATCTCTGTGCCTCTCTCTTTGATCTTCACGGAATCACTTTCTTCCAAGCGTTTCCCAGATGTTTGGAAAACTGCAACAGTCATTCCACTTCTCAAAAAAGGCAACGACACCGACGCTTCCAACTTCAGACCGATATCATTAACTCACCCGCTTGCTCGTCTTTTTGAGAGAATCGTTATCAAAGCACTGACAAGGGACTTTGCCCATCGTTTATCTCCATTACAATTCGGATTCCTCAACAAACGTTCGTGTCCTCTTGCACTTCTCGATTCCATTTCCGAGTACCACCGTATGATTTCCAAACCTAAGTCCTGGTTAGATGTAATTTTTATAGACTTTAAAAAAGCATTCGATTCAGTGCCGCATGATCTTCTGATTCTCAAGTTGCTCAACTTTGGCATTCATCCAAATTTATGTGACTGGTTTGGTTCATTTCTGTCCGGTAGAATATCGAAGGTCAAGATTGGCGAATTTCTCTCGGTCAACCATTTTCATAACACCTCTGGGGTACTCCAAGGTACTGTAACTGGTCCTTTTTTGTTTCTTATTTACATAAATTATCTGTTGTATCTGTTTCCGGAAGATGTTAAAGTTACGGCGTATGCGGACGATCTCAAGATTTTCTGTAACAACCATGACAGCTTGCAAAAATCAATAGATGTTGTAATTTCATGGTGCGATAAATGGAAACTAGCTCTAGCCGAAAACAAGACTCTAGTTCTGCACATTGGCAAATCTAATCCGAAATTTGTTTACCACGTCGGTACATCAAAAGTTCAACCTACTGTCTGCGCGAGAGACCTTGGCGTTTTTGTCGACAATGATCTCAACTTCGAATCGCATATCTCACGGATTGTTAACAGCGCCCTTCACAAATGTCGTCTCATACTCCGCTCGTTTAGATCTTCTCTGCCAGACTTCTACTTCAAACTTTTCAACGCGTACGTGCGGCCAACACTCGAATATGGCTGTGAACTATTTCATCCCTCCACTTTTCACCTTTCAAGAAAGCTCGAGTCACCGTTAAGGTTTTTCTCTCGTAAAGTATTCCTCAGATGCAATGTTTCTTTTTCTCGTCTTTCAGTCCCCGATCAAAAAACTTCATACGAACGCAGATTAAAAATTGCCAATCAGCAATCTCTTTTGTTCAGGCGATTATTCCTGATTCTCAAAACTTATTTTAAAATTGTTACCCACCGGTGCCACTTTCCCCATCTTGCTCAGTATATAGCCCCTTCTAAATCAGCGCGATTCCCATACAGATTAGTATTTTGCGGCGCTAAAAATGGTAGTTTTTTACACAAATATTTTGCTCTGTGGGATAAGGTAGTTCCCTATTTCCCAGAATTAGTATCTGAAGTTACCTTCTCAGAGCGTATCGGTCTTCTTCCCCTCACATCCTTTATTGTCTGACTACCCTCCTTTCTTCCTAGATTGTTCCATCGTTTGTTTTTACATGTTCAAAGTGATTTTCCTGATCTCTTTGTTTTTTTTTTTTTGCTCCCACTTGGCCATGACTCTTGCGGGTCAACAGGTCATTTTATCTTATTCGTTTCACCTCTCAACCCAGTGTATTCCCTATCCTCTTTTTGCCACATGTCTGTTATTAGCGTGTTATGTGCTTTTTTTTTTTTGCAATGCTCACTTTAACAATGTCGAATCGAATAAATAAATAAATAAATAAATAAACAGAAAATCAGTACGGAAGAGCCGGAAAACAACCGAAAGACACAAGCAAACATTGCGAAATCTAGCGAAACAGATATTCTTCGGAAGTTCCACCACTCATTCCAAGAACTTGAACAGAAGAACAATATTGCAATCTCTCAAAGTATTGAAGCTGCTATCACCAAAATTACGGAAGGAGTTTCCAAGTCCCTGTACATCACAGAAAAGCAAAAACAAGAACGCAAGCTCCACTTCCATGAAGAGGAGAACGGAAGTGTTTTCGAAGACGAATTGGCTGAGCAGTACATGAACATGGGGCAAAATGACCAAATTGGAGCATATCAGATGCCAGAGAACAACTACAGTACCCCACAGAACCCTCAGGGATTTACAAGACACATGCCACAAGACATCTCCAGTATCCAAAAGGAAGAGAGAACGTACAAAAATGGAGAAAATAGCATGTACAACCAGTCACAGAGTTACAGAAAATTCGACCGCTACGAGAAAAAGCTTACCCCGTTCGATGGATCAGGAAACTTGGGAATCTTCCGCAGAGTATTCTATGATTATGTTGTTGAAAATCCGAACCTCACGAACGATGACAAATACAATGAGCTAGCCAGACAACTTATTGGCCCAGCGGCAAGATGCTTGCAGCAATTGGAAAATACGGAAGAAGCCGTCAAGCTCACGTTCCATGAGCTCGAGCAAGTATATGGCGGAAAGATTGACCGTATGGACCTCCACGAAAAGTTGGTAGCACTGCCATTCCACCAAACAGACTGCGATCGAATGATCCACGATCTGCAAGCTCACCGTACTATTGTCAACTTGCTTAAAGAAAAGAAGCTGAACGTAGATGATGAGAGAACCATTACACCGTTCTGCCAGAAGCTCCCAGAGACCATCCTGAATGAAATCATGCCTATCGTCAATATGGAGTCTGAAAAACTCACATTCATCATGGTTCATGATGCCGTTGTCGAATCCATCAAGTCGCTGAAGCGCAAAGGTATTCTCCTCGGAAAGAAAACATCAAGAGGAAGCAACGAAATCCAAGGAGCTGTCTACGTGACTGACCAGCAACGTTCGTATCCACAAGGTTACAACAATAATCATAACAATCAGAAGCATCAACAGTACAACAACAATCAAAACCAAATTCAGAGAAGCAACTACCAGGGTAATCATCAAGAGAGCAACCGAAACTGGAACAACAAGTATCAGAACCAAGGTAGCCAAAAGGCACCGCAGTACAAAAAGACACCAATGTATGTTGCTGGAAATATTCCAAAAGAATACAAGATTGATGCCACTGGCGAAATTCTGCCAGGATTCTACACACCCGGATACAGCGGCCCGGTGATGTACATTCTCCCGTACAGCTTCCCGTTCACTCTACCTGAAACCAAACGCAGATGCAACACATGCGGTGGAAGACATCATTCCATCAGATGCCCTCTGACTAGCAGTGAGTTCAGAAAGGAGGCGAAGAAGAAGGGTCTCTGCGAACTCTGCAATGGAGAAGGACATACCATCGAACAATGCATCAGTGAATTCTTGTGCGGATATTGCCGAGGACTCCACTTCATGGGTGCTTGCCCAATGAAGGAATTCTATAGAAATCCGGTGAACTATCCAAAGAGACTCCGCCCAATTGTTCAGACTGAGAAACCAGAAAAGAAAACATTTTTTCGTGGCCAATCCAAGCACTCATCCCAATAAGCTGTCTTCGAAGGCAGGCGCGGGAGCAGCAACATCGCTCCACGTGCCACCCTCTCATCATATTGTTACCAATTGTTCTACTAATAATACCCCAAGTTGTTCTACTAATACAAAAACCCAATCACACCCCACCAGTTTCCCTGATACCAAAATTGATAATGTTGTTAGTACCCAAAAGGTTACTATCAGTAAAGATTCCGATGACCCCGAAAAATTCCTAAAACATCTGTCAGAAACAAAGAGTCACATCAATCATGCAGCCACATCGGTAAGCAGTAACGATGAAGATTATAAATTGCCATTTTTCTGTCTATTCACTCCAGAAGGAGAACCAATATGTGCTCTAGTAGATTCAGGAGCATCACTATCTATCATCGATCATCGTTCAGCAGAGAGACTCAATCTGACACTGTTGGGATCCACAGAAATCACAGTCGCCGGATTCGGATCTACAGTAACCATCCCCTCAAATGCTTACAAGTTGACTCTACAAAACAACACCGAAGAAGATCCAATTGTCCTCCAAGTAGCAGGCTCTCCCCAATTACCACCCACTCAATTCCGTACCCCTCAGCTATCAAAAGAAGATATCAAGTATCTAAAAAAGAGAAAGATATGGTCTCAATCACAAGCGATTGAAGATCAAGAGCATCTCACAGGCAAACCAATTGACTTGATCCTGGGAAATGATGTCATTTCTTGGATTCAGTCACAACCATCCACAAAGAGACATGTACTTCCATCAGGAAGACTACTGGAAGCCACTATCTTCGGTAACATTGTCTACCCAACACCTAATCTAGGCTTACTACTGAGAAGTTCCCAGATTCTCGAAGATATGGCTCTGAAACGTTCGGAAGACCAAAACTATATCATGACAATCCTCCTAGACCGGACGGAGCCAGAGAACGCAATGACCAAACTGATCGCTGAAGTAGCACAATTGTGGAACATTGAAAACATTGGAATGACCTCACCAAGCCAAGAAGATGTACTCCAAAAGGAAGCCAGAGATTTGATAGCAGAGTTCAATCAAAACGCCACATTCAATGAACTAGGAGAGTTCGAAGTGGCATTGCCACTCAACGGAAACGAGAATCGGTTAGCAGACAATTATGACATTGCCTACAAGAGACTTTGGAGCCTAGACGGAACTCTCACGAAAGGAAAAAACTTGAAGCATATCTATGACGAAATCATTAAGGAGCAGGATTTAAAAGGCATTGTGTCCAAAGTAACCAAAAGGATGATGAAAGAAGCAGCCGAGAAAGGATACCTCGTATACTTCATCCCACACAAAGCAGTTATTAAACTGATGTCATTAACCACAAAAGTTAGAATTGTATATGACGCTTCCAGTCATAAAAGAGATGAACTATCGCTGAATGACTGCGTATTCCCTGGACCGTGCACGCTTATGTCCATCTTTGGAATCTTGTTGAGAGCAAGAATGTACAAATACTTGGTAGTAGCTGATATCGAAAAAGCTTTTCATCAAGTACAAATGCAAGAAAAGTTCAGAGATCTCACTCGATTTTTATGGTTAAAAGACGTAAACAAGCCTCCAACTCCTGATAATATTGAGATCTACCATTTCCGGAAGATTCCGTTTGGTCTGGCTTGTAGTCCCTTCCTTCTAAATTCGACAGTATACTATTTCTTGGATCGTAACCCTCATGAATTGAACGAGATGACGAAAGAAAATCTCTACGTTGACAATGCATTGTACTACACCAATGAAAAAGCAGAAATCCAAAAAATTGTATGCGGTGCCAAAAAGATCTTTGATGATATGCCAATGAATTTGAGAGAATTCATCGTAAACGATTCAGAAGAAATGGAAAGTATCCAACAGAAAGATAGAGCTGAAAGCACTACAGTCAAGCTTCTCGGATATTCCTGGGATACGATCGAAGATACATGGACTATCAAAATCGCATCACTAGAAGAAGAACACCCAACGAAAAGACAAGTTGCCTCAAGATTGGCTGAAACATTCGATCCACTGGGTCTAGTCTGTCCCATCTTGGTAGCGCCCAAGCGTACTATGCAAGAATGCTGGATCGACAACGCCAAATGGAATGATCCAATCCGGAAACACGTGCTCCCCAGCTGGAAAAAATCACAACAAACTTTCAAAGACAAGACAATGACAATCCACAGACAAGTAGTAACAATTATAGCAATTCAACGCTAAGATTGATCGTCTTTTCCGACGCTTCACAAGATATCATGGGAGCCTGTGTTTACACACACTTCTCGTTCAACGAAGGAGAACCAGTTGTCGACTTGTTTTGCGCCAAAAACAAAATCAAACCAGCAAAGAGCGAGAGCTGGACCATTCCAATCTTGGAATTGACAGCAATCGGAATCGGCTCAAATCTTGCGGCGAAAGTAATCAAAGAGATCCGTATTCCAGTCGTCGAGATCTGCTTCATGACAGACAGTGCAATCTCTCTGTTTTGGCTCTTGAAAAAGAACATCACGCGCCCTCTAGTAGCCAACAGAGTGAAAGCGTATTATGAGAACAAAGATTTTCTAGCAGAAAAGAATGTTGAAGTATCCATAAGACACTGTCCAACAAAAGAAAACTCAGCAGACATCGCCACGAGAGGAATGAATACCACTGAACTCCAAAAGAGCACTCTTTGGTTTCACGGACCCGACTTTCTGAAGAAGGAACGAGAAGAATGGCCATCAAAAATCGAAGGAGCAGTGGAAAATGTAAAAGAATTCCATGACAAAGTATTTGAGGATATTGTCGAGACAGAAACGCCGAAGCCAAAGCAAAAGAAAACCCCAAGACCACAGAAAAGGGTAGAGACAGTTCTCACAGTATCCCAAAAGGACACCTCCGTCGCTCCGTTCCACAGAACAAAGTCATTGAGAAAACTTGTCTCATACATGCATCGAGTTTTTCTAGTAATCCAAAAGAGTCTTCCAAACTATCACTGGGAAACATATGTAATGAAGGAATTCGCGCAAAGCAACCCAGATCAGCTCACGCACAGAAGAAAAATGGCGCGAACGCTAATCATTCAACAACACTATGAAGACTCTGAACGTCTAGGATACACATTCCCACCTGACCTCAACAAATACATCGGCGAAGACGGACTCTACCGAATCAAAAGACAAGTGAAATCTAGTGTACTCCCACAGGAAGCTCACGAGCCAATTCTGATCCATAGTAAACATATTCTTGCGGAACTCATTGTTAGAGAAACCCATGAATTGAATGGCCACCTTCCGGAGACTTACACCATCAGCGCGCTCAGAACCAAATACCATATCCAAGGTGATAGAAGAATTGCAAAGAGAGTCATCTCAAGTTGCACAAAGTGCAAGAAAGTCATTGGAAAAGCGTTCGCCTATCCAAACTCGCAAGTTCTTCCATCTTTGAGAACAGAGCCATCAGTCCCTTTCCAGCACGCTGGAATCGACTATCTCGGACCCGTCCCGTACATCAAAGACGATGGCAGAGAAGGAAAAGCACTGGTTCTCGTATACACCTGTCTTGTAACCAGAGGAGCCCGCCTTGAACTTGTGCCCGATGCAACAACAGAGAGATATATCGAATCACTTGGTATCGTGTTCTCTCGTTCAGGTATCCCAAAGGTCATGTACTCTGACAATGCTACTACTTTCCAATTAGGAGAAAAACTTTTGAACGAAGATATAGCAGGTGAAGAACCATCAGAATCACTTACATCGTTCTTGGCAGACAGAGAAATCGAATTCTTGAAAATCACTCCCTTGTCACCTTGGCAAGGAGGCGTTTATGAGAGAATCGTCGGCCTTGTAAAACACCAGCTCCAGAAAGAGTTAGGAAGAACAATCCTAGATTTTCAGTCACTTCGCCGAGTTCTTGCAGCCACAGAAGCGATGATCAACAGCCGTCCACTGACCCCTTTCAAAAAAGGAAACGATATGGTAACCATAAGGCCAATCGATTTTCTTCTTCCAGGTGCTCTTCTAGAAGCTCCAGAAAGCTCTAAACCATACGATCCCAGGCAATCGAAAGCTGAGAAAAGAACGAGAGCACACATGAGAAAGCTAGAAGAAGTATTCCGAAGGATCTGGAAGTTTTGGTCTCTAGGGTACCTACTACATCTACGAGAATCTAAACACAAAGGAAAAAGATGTTCAACCCTGAAACCAAAAGTTGGTCAAGTTGTCTTGATAAACACGAATCTGGTCAGAAGACACAAATGGCCTCTCGGAATCATCACACAACTCTGTCAATCACGAGATGGAGAGATCCGCTCAGCCATTGTAAAATGCAAGGGGAAACTATACAAAAGAGCAGTGTGCCAACTTATCCCTTTGGAGATTGAATCATGTGAAGAAGAAGTACTCCAACAGAAGACTCCAAGAACCGAGAACGACTCGCAATTCAAATCCAGACCTATTCCACCCACACCTGCAATCTTTGACATCCCCAAAGCTCAGTACATGCCAAAAGAATTCCTTGATTCCGAAGAGCCAGATGGATCTCCAGAAGCGTTCCCTTCTGCTGCTGAACTCCCAATCGTCGGAGAACTAGACGTTGATGAGGAGGAAATTGATTATGACGCCCAAGATATAGAAACAGAGGAAACAGAAGGAGAATACAGAGACCCAAATATGACACCAGAGCAACGACTAGAGTACTCCAACAGAGGACTACCAGAGCGAAGAACTAGAGAATATCTACCTAGAAAGGCCAAAGAACGCAAAGTTCCCTACGTAAACTACGTCCACGCAGCGGTTGTCATCTATTTGTCCTCCTCCCGGCCCCCGGAGTGTTGTCAATTCAATGCCCATATGAATGAATTGGCCAACTTGAAGGCGATCTAACTCAGGGTCACCCGATTTGCCCACAAATCCCCCTGAATTATCCGCCTTATTATGTCATAATTATTTCCCCCATTTTACCGTCTTTCTCTTATTATAGTGCTTTGTTTCCCTTCGTTACATTCCCATTAACGGAAAACCCACATTTGAATTGCCGCCGCCGACCGCGACGCGTCACCCCAGTGCGCGCGCGGTTCGAGTTGAGGCGGCAAGCGAGTGAACGACTCGCGGGCAGTTTTTCACGCTCTTGTTCACAGCAAGCGTACAAAAGTACTGCTGCATGTTTTACTAATTTTTCCCCAGCAAATTGCTACACATTTTATGACGTAAATTACGTCCCGTTTGTTTGTTTCTCCGTTTCCCCTTTCGGTTAAGGTTCCCTGCTTGTAATTCGACTCGTGGACGTTTTGGCATTCGAATGGTTTTGGGACGACAGTTTTGGGGGTTCGCAAGGTTTCCTCCTGTAGCCAACAGGAGGTTTTAGTCCAGTTATTTATCCTCTTTTCTCTGTCGCTTCTTATTTCTCCATTCTCATGTCTTTTATCGTTATTTTTGTGCCCGTTTCCGTAATAAATGGGTCACTGATTTACTTGTGTACTGTTATGAATTTGCACCGCTTATCTTACACATTCTTGGGGCTTTGGGGTATTTTTGGGCGCATACACACTCGCGGATTAGGACTTTGGAGCGGTCTCGGCTGACCTCGGCTCCGTTGTCAACAGAAGTAAATGGGTTTATAAAGCAGTATTTACGGTATCTTTAAAACGAGCAGGACTTTTTGAAACCTCAGGGAATGGGGCAAGCGTTGAAATTTAAGATCAAAAAGACCCAATCTTGGTGCTATCCCGAAGCAGAACAGCCCGAAGCAGAAATGGTGCAAAACTACCCTGATAGTTCTGTTTGGGTTGATTTAGACGACGTCAAATAATTCTGACGCTTGCCACGGGCGTCCCTCGAGAAGAAACTTCAGGATACAATCATCACTCAGTAAGTAACTTGTCGGAACGCCAGGACGGTCAAACGCGCTCCTCCAAATTTAGTGCATCGTGGTTTTCATTTTCGGTTTTAAAATTATTTCATTTCACGTTGAATTCAGACAAAATCACTAAATACTGAATGGATTCGGATGACGAACCGACAATAAATGAAAGCATATCATTTTTCGATCATTCGGAAAACGTTCAACATGTCCCAAGAAATATTAATGCGACTATGGAAAAGGAAACTGCGGATGTCCCAGTTTTTCGTATTTTTTTGAATTTAAAAGGTTCGTTTTACTAATTTGATTGAAAAATAACTATACGATGTATTGCTATTACAGATATCTCCGTTGCCACCAAATGAACCCAAAACTTCCGCCAACATTCCAAATCGTCCTACTGTCCATAAAAAAATGCTCATTTGGCTTTTTAATTGTCTTGTAAAAGATATTAAATTAAAAATAGAGATCACTTTAATATAAGTATTTCCGAAAACCCGAAATAAATGAACTCACGGCTTCATGGGGCATGAGGGGGGAGTGAGTAAACGCGCTTGGAAGCACAACCGCAAAGCATCCAAATGAGGAACAACAAAAATGGCGCGCGAATAATTTTGAATAGGATTTCGTAATTGGCACGATTTTGGTTTGGATTCCTCTACGATAATACGAAATTATTCGCGCCGTTTTTTTATTTTTTATTTTGGGCCTCAATTAGATGCGCTTCGATTGTGCATTCGGGCGCGTTTACTCACTCCCTTCTCATGCGGCTTTGACAGCTATCCAGTGACCATTAATTTTCAACTCTTCAGTTTCAACACTATAATTACACGGTGTTCTTGTTCCCAACCTTGGCTCTTTTCCTAGCCCAATTCAACCGTTTCTGTTCTGTTTCCACTTTGTCTTTCAAAAGAAGTTCCGTATTTTAAAATTTCAACCACACCCATTCGTCGTCCACTTCCATTTAAGTGATTAGAGACCTGGAGAGAAAAGAATTGTCATCCGACCAGCCTCTTCATTACAAAATAGCTCGTAATATAAAGAGACTGGGAGAAAAATGGCCTTCGAAACGGCGAATAAGTCGAAAAGATTGCAAATGAAGAATAAGAAACAGAAGAAAAAGAAAAAAAAAACACACACACAGATTGTGTTTTCTTTTGAACTTTTTCAGTTTGTATACAGTTAAATAAATTCAATTTTCTTTTCAAAACACTGGGGCATGAGGAGGGAGTGAGTAAACGAGCCCTAACGAACACACGCAACGCATCCAAATGAGGCCCAAAAAAACGCGCGAAAAAGTTCGCATTATCGGAGAGAGAAATGAACAGAAATCGTGGCAATTACGAAATCCTATCCAAAATGTTTCGCGCGCTTTTTTTATTTTTTGGGCCTCATTAGGATGCTTTGCGTGTGTGCGTTCGGGCGCGTTAACTTACTGCCTCCTCATGCCCCAGTGTCAAAAAAGTCTTAAAAATGTTATGATCTTGAAATTAAGTTGTTTTTTTCAGAAAAAAAAACAAAACTTCTGAAATATTCTTTTTTTTTCTGAAATTTGACACCATTCTAATGGTCGGTTTACTCGTGTCACTTCCAATTCAAAGACCATTGGAAAAATTTCCTTTTGTTTGCTCTTTTTTTTTGTCTTTACGTCAATGTGTGTTTTGCCAAGCTTTTGGGAAAAGAGAATGAAAACTTACTCGTAACTCAACAGAACTCAAATATTTTTTGAAGGAATTTCCGAAAAATGCGATAATATCAAAAATGGATAGAAAAGCAGCGATAGATACCCTTTTCGATGAGGTGTCTCAAACTTTTTGGTGTGTTTTTTTAGTCTACGTGGTAGTTTCAATTATGTGGATTTTCTACAATATCTGGGTACATCATATGTGAGTTTTTGTTGTCTTTGAATATTTTAATTAATTTTTTTTCAGTGAAATCAATTTAGTCGAAAAGAAGATTGAGGAGAACGGCATAGCGAGAAATTTGGAATTACAGTACGTTGCCATTTTTTTAATACTTGAAAAAATGTGACATACAGTACTGGCCATAAAGAATGCGACAACTGGTTTTTTGAAGATAACTTCATGGAAAGTTAACTTTTTGACCCAAATTTCTTACTGTATCTGCAATGGAACCTCACAAAAACTTGCGTATTTGCGAATTGCATCATTCTGCAAAAAAAATTTTATTTTTTATTTTTAAAATTTTTCTCATTTTTGCACTTTTTTCATGTATTTCAGTTTTTTGTATAAAGTTGAATGAAATTTAATTGGGAGTAGTTCCAATTAGTTTTTTATTGTTTTTCAGCCATGGGCAGACCATTTGGGAAAAAAAATTTCACTGTGGACGTTCGAAAAAGCATCTTACGTGGACATGAACTAGGCGCGCATCCGAAGATACTCGAAACTCAGTTTGGTTATTCTTCCAGCCAAATTTACCGTATTTTGAAGTATAATCGTGATAATGTAAGGTTTCAATTAGCTTTCTAAACTAATGTCGACTATTCAGGATGGTGTAGTTCATCGTCAATCTCCAGGAAGACCCCGAACCATTTCCAGAGCTATGGATCGAAATATCTTGCGCGCGTGCCGAAAAGATTCTAGACGCACATCTACGGATATTCAAGTATCCGTGACGTCTCCAAATGAGCCGATGCCATCGAGAAGGACTATTAGAAGACGTCTGCAAGTTGCTGGACTGCACGGACGAAGACCAGTCAAAAAACCACTCGTTAGTCTAAAAAACCGGAAAGCTCGTGTTGAATGGGCTAAACAGCACTTGTCCTGGGGACCTCGAGAGTGAGTTAATCACATCTGGAGCGACGAATCGAAGTTCAATCTGTTCGGTACTGATGGTATTTAATGGATTCGACGTCCTATTGGCTCCAGATATGCTCCTCGGTACCAATGTCCGACGGTAAAACATGGAGGTGGATCTGTGATGGTTTGGGGATGTTTCTCCGACACTTCCATGGGTTTATTGAGGATAATTTTTGGAACCATGGACCGATATGTGTTCGAAGACATCCTGGAGAACACAATGCGACCATGGGCAAGAGCAAACTTGGGCCGATCGTGGGTGTTTCAGCAGGATAATGACCCGAAGCATACTTCGGGTCATGTCGCCAATTGGTTTCGACGTCGCCGTGTGGATCTCCTGGAATGACCAAGTCAGTCTCCGGACTTGAATCCCATCGAACATATGTGGGAGGAGCTAGAAAGACGTCTCAAAGGAGTCCGAGCCTCCAATGCCAACCAAAAATTCGCTCAACTCGAAGCTGCTTGGAAGAGTATCCCGATGACGGTGGTTCAGACGCTCCTGGATTCGATGCCAGGCTGTTATTGATGCCGAAGGATACCCAACCAAGTATTAAATCACTTTTTATAGTTACCTTCCTTTTGTTTTTGACCTTGGGTGATTCTAGAACTTATTTGTATAGATCTCCAAAAATGTCAATTTTCATGAATTTTCGAAAAAATTGAACAAAAAAATAATTTTCAGCAGAATTTTAAAACCAACTTGACAGAAAGGTTTCTGATAGTGCTGAAAAAATCTCACAAAAAATTTGGGTCAAAAAGTTAACATACCAAGAGGTTATCGTAAAAAAACTAGTTGTCGCATTCTTTATGGCCAGTACTGTAGAAACTGAATTTTTACCACAGTAATACAGGAAGTTAAACGTCTTTCTTTTTTTTTTTAATTTTGGAACCGCCCAAAGTTTGGTTTCGTTGCCAAAAAATGAAAGCCAGATTACATAGATTGGATGATATTTTTATATGTATTTTTTTTAGATCAGTTTTTTAAACTTAAATAGATGTCGTTTCTTTTTCATGTAATGTCCGCGGCAAAGTTAACTATTAGGTTGGCAAGAAAGTTTTTGTTATGTTTTTCTTTTGTCCATAGCTCGTGACAGAGCCCGACTAAAATCAAAAGATCATTTTACTGGGTATATAAGAGACCTACCTTGTTGGCATTAACATCCACTTTCCCTTACTGCTTCTCTCTCTCAAACCCCATGGACCATTTCCGTCCTTACCCAAATCACCCTACGACATGTCATTCTCTTTTTGTTTCAATCCAACTTGAAAGTGCTGGAGGTTCATCCCCTTCTAATGCAAGTTAATAAGGCCGAGGCCCTTCATGAAAATACCATTCACATTTGGTTTAAAAATTCGAGAACAAGGACTTTTCCCTTGACGATGCTTCCCGCTCTGAGTTATCTGTATAGTGGTCTGTCCATGGCGGGAACTTCTGAACGAATGCAAAACTATCACGGCCGAGTACTACTCTGCCCAACTGCAAAAGATCAGGGCCCAGCTCAAGCAAGAAAACTACAAAGTAACTGCTGGTAACGTTCAACTGGACAGTTCTTGCTTGCCCACCGTACAGCCCAGACTTTGTCCCTACTGATTATCATTTGCTCTCGGACATGCAACAATCCCTTGAGGGAAATGATTTCAAAAGAAAAATTTAAGTCGAAAATTGGCTTGTGCCATATTTTGCATCAAAAAAGCCAGAGTTTTGAAGGACAAGCATTATGAGTTTGCAGAACAAATGGCAGACTTTTGTCGATAAGGAAGTCAAATACTATTGATCATTTGATTGCTCCTTCTTTGAATAAAAACTGCTTCAAAACATAACAAAAACTTTCTTGCCAACCTAATACAATGCATAGTCATTGTGCGATTCCGCTTAGATTTTCTGTTTTTTTGACAGAAATCCGCCCCGGGAAAGTCCAATTTCGCCCGCGAAACCATTGCGCTCTTGCTGACGCAAGAGTGTGCGGGACTGTTTCGATGGTCCTTCGATTTGTCATCATTCTTGCATTCTTTTTGCTTTTTTTGGTTTTCATTCGGTTTTTTTTGATTCTTCTGGTTTTTCTTTGGATTTTTCTTTTGATTTTTCTTTTGGTTCTTTTTGGTTTTTTGCTTAATCTTGAGTTTGAAAGTTATCCTTTTTGGATTTTGTACTTGGTTGTGGAGAGTTGTTAATCTTTTCTTCTCTCGTGTATTATTTTTGGGTTTTTAGATAAAATTGATTTATCTTGATTGTTTTTTCTTTCGTTCTTTTCTTTCTTTTTAGTAGAGTATTTCCGGTTAGGAATACTTGACTTGGGGGCCGGGCCAAATCTCTGATCACAATTCAGCGAAGTTCTTCGTGAATTTGTGTGAAGAGAACACATTTTTTCTGAAGTTTTCCGTGCCTAGTTTTAAAACGGCGGAATTTCTGAAGAAAATTGTGCAGAAGGACTTGCAACCGTTGCGTTGAGTCTTTATAATTGTTTTGTGATCAGACGATATTGTTCGTGGGTAACGATCAATACAGTTTGAAATTTTTTAGACGACCTCACTGTGAGCACGTCGCGACTGAAAGGGTATTTCGTCGTTGGACTTTTGCCACGGAAGTGAATAGTCAAAAATATTTTGAAAACTTTTATCAAAGATAAAATAAAAGAAGAATTTTGCTATTTCTCGCGGAGAATATCAAATTTTCTTTCTTTTTTCGCAAATTTTTGAAAGAGAGAAAGGTTTTTTCGGTTAGAAAACAACCAAATTTTTTATCAGTCTCTGATTTGGAGCGCCACTTAGCTGGAAAGTGTGAGAAATTTTGTCGAGGGTATCGACTCTTCTTACTATTCAGGCAAAGTTGTCCCAGAAAAAACCATCTAAAACAAATACTGATCCGGATTGTATTTTTATAACCGTTCAGCCAAGTGAATTAAATTATAGTCTTCCGACAACTTTTAAGTTTTGGAAAAGATTATAAACAACAAAAAGAAAATAATTTCGTTAAATAATTTCATTGATTTGAGCGAGTTGCGTATCTATCTCACTTGAAACCGGTTTTCACGTGAAAGGTCTTAACTATAAAAAAAACCTCTCGAAGTTAATCGTTCGTGTTAATTGTAGAGAAAGATGAAAAATTACGAGTGTGTTCTCCTGGACAACATCCCAGCGGATTCCCGCGAGGAAAGAGTTATGGAGGTTGATGAGCTGGAGGAAGCCTTGCAGCTCCATGAGCCGAATGTTGGTGGTCCCGCTGTTGTCAACTTCTCGTTCAACAGGTCGGAGGCGTCATCTGCTGTGGAAAGCCAGAGAGCGAAGACGGTGTCTGTGGCGACAGGACATCAGGCCAAGGCACGGGCGGCTGGCGCTGATAAAGGTCAAGTGAGCGAAAAAGAAACACTGAAAATCAGCGCAGTGATTTCACACATTCGCACCCAATCAAGAGCGTCAGAAGCACAGGTTGCTCTGATGATTTCGCCTCTCACACAAGAGCTCCTAAATAAAGAAAAAACTTTGGAAGCCAAAAACAGCGAAATAGATGAATTACAAACAGCTCTGGAGATCATGAGAAACAAGAACTATGATTTGCAGACGGCGGTTAGCTTGATGGACAAGAGGCATGCAGCTCTAGAAGAGGTCTGTCAATTGGCGCATCTTGCGGAAACCATTGAGCCGACCTCGCACGAGCACGCTGCCAATTTGGGTGAAATTCGCTTTCAGCAGGTATTAAACGATTTTCAAATTGATTCAGCCGAAATTCTTCGAGCAGAACTTGAGAAGATTTTTCAACTTCAGCATGAACTGGAATTTAATAAACACCAGTTTCAAGCTGATGCCAGAAAGCTCGCGATCGCTCAACGAGACGCTGGAGAAGCTCAAGAAAGCCTGCGGCTTTGCCAAAAAGAGTCGATGACTCTGAAATACAAGGTGCGGATGCTCGAAGAGCAACTGGAGCAGAAGGGCAAACTTCTCCGGGAAGCGGAAGACGCCACGGTGCAGAACAATACTGTTCAGACCATCGCCGAGCGCTCACCATTCGGGAAGCCGCGTCAAAAGCTTTCTGGGTACCAAAGTAAGCCTTTTGTTGGCGAAAGAGAGGTGCCTAGGATATACTATGAGGAAACTGAGGCGATCTTAAATGAAACCGAAAGGTATGGAAGATATGAGGTTGATCAGGAGTTTGAAAGGAGCTCGGTGAGACTTAATTCTGCGGTGAGGCATGAAGATACTGAGTTGTTCAGCCAGTTTCTCATCACGCAATCAATACCTGAGCCTCCCGTATTCTCAGCGGCACCGGGAAAACTTTCCATCTCTACCTTTGCGAAAACGTTCAAAATGAAATTTGGAACGTTGCCGCAAGAATTCCAAATCACCTTGTTGGAAACTAAGTATCTAGAGGGTAAAGCGCTGAAAGTTTTTAAAGGGATTCCATTGGATGAAAAGACCACGGTTGAAGCCACCTTAAAAGCAATGGCTAGTCGCTTGAGGGTTTCGGTGGAAGATGAATCCCGAAAAGCAAAAACCAAATGGGAAGCTCTCCGGAGACTAGATGGCCAGTCCATCGAAGACTTCTGTCTGCAGTTGGATGAGATCGCCCGGGTTGCGTTTTCAAGAACGCCCCCAGAAGAACTCTCATCGCTCAAGACGGCGAAACTCATGTCTGCCCTCGCCCACAATCACACCATCCGATGCATGATTGAAGTGCAATTGATGGACACAGAGGAGGTGCGGCATTACGATTTGTGTCGAATGTTGGCCACGCGGTTCGAATTTGATGTGGAGACTAGTGTGGAGAGAATAGGTGTTCCGGCAAAAGCGACCAGTCGTTGTCCGTCGGTTTGGGAAAACCGTAGAGAGATTGAGCCGGACAGAAGAGTTCACCATCAGGTATCTTCTGCTAATTCTCCTACTCTCAGAGAGGGAGAAAGTCTGCGAGGAGGTGGAGAATGCTATCAGACAGGATGTCATCATCCTACATGCTCAAGAGCTCCGAGGAGTAACAATGTCACTTGCTTCAAGTGTGGAGAAAAAGGACATTACTCTAACAAGTGTCCTCAAAGTCCACTAGTGGCACCGATGCAAGATCCAGAAAAACTGCCGGTAGTACGAGTCGAAGAGTTGAGTCAGTCGAAGGCTGAAAACCCCGTTGTAGAGAATGTTTCAGAAAATCTTGGAACACCAACAGTTGAAAAGGGGAGAATAGGAGGAGTTGAAGTGGGGATCGTCATTGACAGTGGCGCCACAATTTCACTCATTCCGAAATCCCTGTGGAAAAATATAGTGGAAATTAATGGAAAAGATTGGGAGAAAAAATGTGCGGTGAAGGCACCGATTTTTGAATCCGTATTCACGGCGAATAATCAGCCAATGAAATTGATTCACCAGGTGAAACTGGAAACGTCATTAAAGACACGCACAAGAGAGGTTATCTATTATGTCGTGGACGTGGAGAGAGAAACGGTTATTATTGGAACCAATGCTTTCAAACTGATGGGCATTTCCATAAATATCCAAGGAGTTCCACGAGGGGTTAAACCCACTCGGGATATCAGATTGTTATCTGAATCGGAAAGATCTGCAAAGATTTTAGTGACAGGCGTAGCGGAAGAGCAAAGTGATTGTCTCATGACGCCGCTCGTTGAATCGTTGGCTCCGGCCATATGCAAGGTTAAACTGAATGAAAAGGCTGCTTTGCGATCCTCTGACTTTGGAAAAAAAGTCTTTGGTTCTTAAAACAGGACAAATTGTTGCCACCGGTGAGGTGGAAGGATTTAAAATAGTCCAGAATGACGTTACTGATCATGGATGGGGAGTGGAATTGAATGAGAGGGTGGGTAGCCCAGAATTCAAAGCCCCAATTGATCATGCGTGTAGTGTAGAGGAAGAAACTGATGCGGGTATGCAAAAGTTTTCGGATCTATGTACCCAACTTCGTCAAGGACGGGAAGAAAAGAATCAAGCAATTTGTGAGTTTGAAAAAGAGTATCAAACAGTTTTTGTTTTAGACGGCGAAGATTCGGGAAGAATCAGTGTTGCCGAATGCGAAATAGAACTCTTGAAAGCATCTCAGTCAAACAGACAAACCCCTTGTCCGATTTCGTTAGCTGTCATGCCGAGAGCTAAGAAACGAGTGTTGAAAGAGTTTAGCCCGAGCGTAAACCAGGAAGGTAATTCTTGGTGGTCAAGCGCAGGGGCGTTAATAGAAAATAAGAAAATTGTGATGCCTATGAAATGGAACTATCAGTTTCCTTATTTCTTTCATGCAACAATTAACAGAACATCAGATGGTAATCCCTACGTTGTGATAACTGGAAGGGACCCGCAAGGACCCATAAAAATGGACGGGGAGGATGCCGATGGCATTAATCATTCTGATGTGAAAAAAGATAAGTTTTTTACAACACCGAAACTGCCCAGAGCGCACAGAAATGCCAAAAAGCAAGCCCAAATAGAATTGGTGGAACACAATCCAAGGTTGATAGTGAGTCCGAAGGAACTGCAGGCTTTAGTGGAGAAGGAATATCCTCAACTCAGCTTGTCTATCATTCTGGACACCATCAGAGATCTGAAGAATGTTTCTTCTGTTGCCAAATTGCGGATCATCTCCACGCCCGTGGTTGACCCCGAAAAGGTGTCATTGAGCGAAATTCGGCATAGTTCACGGTCGGAATATGTTGATCTTTCCAAGCCCATTGAAGAGATATTAAAAGGAAAACCAACAGGTATCCTTCTTTTTGTTCTGTTTTGTACCAAGTCGGACGAACTAGGTAAAAATAACATTTCGAAGCAACCAGACAAAGTGCAGGTTGCAGTGGTGTTCGCCCCAACCTTATTGGGAGTTTATCCGGTTTCTGGCAAGTTGGAGTCAATGATTCAACAAAAGTCACACCCGGAGAAGCCCACACATTTGCTACTACCTGGGAACCGGGTCCAGTTGGCACGCAACCGGAAGGTGTGGGAGATTGGAGACTCGAATTCAACCATGACTCGTTGGCAAGCAGATCGAATTGTGATTTCCACAACACGCTCGTCTGGATTATCAAAGAAGGTTTCGAATTATGCGCCAGAGTTGTCAATGAGAATTGGCCCTTTCCACAACAATCCCAGACGGCCCTATCCGTCGAAGGAGGTTGCCCACATGCTTTCACGTGGATTGCCGGTCACATTGGTTCGTGATGTACACAGTTTGGAGGTGGCCCAAAGCAACTCCCGCCATTTTGATATTTCTCGTCGACTCAATTTTTGCATGACTTTTTATATATTTTTGCCACGGCTTTGCTTTCAAGTTTTTTAGTGTTAGTCATTGACCACCCTCTTTATCTTTTTCCATTTTTTAAAGGTTTATGTTTTCTAATTTTGTTCCCTTTTTTATTTTTTCCCAATTCTTGATGAATGAGCGCCGCAGTCATGGTAGGGTGAGCTCGAAAAAACCCGGGGATGTGCGATTCCGCTGAGATTTTCTGTTTTTCTGACAGAAATCCGCCCCGGGAAAGTCCAATTTTGCCCGCGAAACCATTGCGCTCTTGCTGACGCAAGAGTGTGCGAGACGGTTGCGATGGTCCTTCGATTTGTCATCATTCTGGCATTCTTTTTGCTTTTTTTGGATTTCATTCTGGTTTTTCTTTTGATTTTTCTTTTGGTTCAGGTCTGCGAGGATGTGGGGAATGCCATCAGACAGGATGTCATGATCCTGCATGCTCCAGAGCTCCAAGGAGCAACAATTTCACTTGCTTCAGGTGTGGAGAAAAAGGACATTTCTCCAACAAGTGTCCTCAAAGTCAACTGGCGGCACCGACCCAAGTTCCAGAGAGACCGTCGGTAAGAAGAGTCGAAGTGTTGAGTCAGTCGAAAGCTGAAAGCCCTGTTGTGGAAAATGTGTCACAAAATCTTGGCCCACCAACGGTTGAAAAAGGGAGAGTAGGAGGAGTTGAAGTGGAGATGGTCATTGACAGTGGCGCCACAATTTCACTCATTCCGAAAGCCCTGTGGAAAAATTTGGTTAAAAGTAATGGAAAGGATTGGGAGAAAAGGTGTGCGGTTGAGGCACCAAATTTCAAATCGGTGTTCACCGCGAATAATCAGCCTATGAAACTGATCCACCAAGTGAAGCTTGAAACTTCACTGAAAGCTCGCACAAGAGAGGTTGTGTACCATGTCGCAGACGTTGAGAGAGAATCAGTTATTCTTGGAACGAATGCTTTTGACATAATGGGTATCTCCATGAACATCCAGGGAGTTCCGCGGGAGGTTAAATTGACTCGGGATATCAGATTGGTACCCGGCTCGGAAAAAACTGTTGAGGTTTTGGTGGAAGGCGTAGTTGAAGAGCAAGGTGATTGTCTAGTGACACCGCTTGTTGAATCGTTGGCTCCGGCCATATGCAAGGTTAATCGAGACGGAAAAGCTGTTCTACGATTCTTTAACTTTGGAGAAACATCAATACTTCTCCGTAAAGGGCAAATTGTTGCCACCGGCGAGGTGGAAGGATTTGATATAGTCCAGGAAGACGTTGAGGATCAGAGATGGGGAAAGGAATTGAATGAGAGGGTGGGTAGCCCAGAATTCAAAGCCCCGAATGGTCACGTGTGTAGCGTAGAGGGAGATACTTATGCGGGTATGCAAAAGTTCTCAGATCTATGTGCCCAGCTTCGTCGAGGACAAGAAGAAGAGAATCTAGAAATTTGGGAGCTTGTGAAAGAGTATCAAGATGTCTTTGCTCTAGACGATAAAGAATTGGGAAGAACCCATGTCGTCGAGTGTGAGATTGAACTCTCGGAAGAGGCTCAGCCAATCCGTCAAAAACCGCGCCCGATTCCACTAGCTGTTAGGCCGGAAATCAGGAAAATGCTGTCTAAAATGCTTTGCCAAGGCGTCATCCGCGAGAGTAAGTCTCCGTGGTCAAGCCCAGTGGTGCTAGTGAAGAAGAAAGACGGATCAGTCAGAATGTGTATTGACTACAGAAAAGTTAACAAAGTTGTCAAAAACAATGCACACCCACTTCCGCACATTGAAGCCACGTTACAGTCACTGGTCGGAAAACGAGTGTTTACCACGTTAGACCTGTTGGCAGGATACTGGCAAATCCCGCTTAAAGAAGAGAGCAAACCGATCACGGCCTTTGCGATTGGTAGTGAGCTCTTTGAGTGGAATGTGCTACCATTTGGCTTGGTTACATCACCAGCGGTTTTTCAAGCAATGATGGAATCGGTCATAGGGGAACTATTGGGAAAAAGTGCGTTTGTTTATGTGGACGACTTGCTGATCGCAAGTACCACCATTGAGGAACATGAACGTGATTTGAGAGAAGTGCTGAAAAGGTTGAGGCAGAGTGGCCTGAAGTTGCGTGCCACGAAGTGCCACATTGCACAAGAAAGGGTGGAATATCTGGGCCATCAGGTTACTCCGGAAGGAGTGCAAACTGAGGAAAAGAAAGTTGAGCGCATGAAAAATTTTTCCAAGCCAACCAATGCAAAAGAACTGTTGTCGTTTCTTGGTTTGGTGGGGTACTATCGAAAATTTATCATCAACTTTGCGCAACTCGCCGCCCCGCTGACACCACTCACTTCGAAAAAAGTTTGTTGGAAATGGGAGAAAGAGCAGGAGGAAGCGTTCCAAAAGCTCATTCAGTCTGTGTGCCAAACACCGGTGCTTGCACAGCCAGATGTTCGTGCTGCTCTAGATGGAAATAGACCATTCATGATCTACACTGATGCCAGTCGGCAAGGAGTAGGTGCAGTGCTTGCACAAGAGGGAGAAGATGGAATGCAGCATCCGATTGCGTTTGCTTCAAAATCTCTGACTCCAGCAGAAACCAGGTACCATGTAACGGACTTGGAAGCTCTGGCGATGATGTTTGCGCTACGGAGGTTCAAAACCATTGTATACGGGACCCCGGTCGTTGTGTGCACTGATCACAAACCACTGATCTCACTTCTGAAAGGTTCTCCGCTTGCCGATCGACTGCTCAGATGGTCGCTAGAGATTCTAGAGTTTAATGTAAAAATAGTATTCGTGGCGGGCAAAGCTAATGTTGTGGCTGATGCATTGAGCAGAGGTGGTGCTCCAGGGGTTGATCCGACAGATGGAGAAACCACTGAGCTCACCAGTATAATTAATGAGGTGAGAACTGAGTGTGAAAAAGAAGATTTCTTAAACACGAAAAATTGGTTCAAATACCACCAGCAAGAGAATGAAGGGTGGAGAAAAGTGATAGATGAGTTGGAAAAAGGAGAAAAGCAGGGTGCCGTGAAGATTGAGGGAATGAAGGAGTTGGTGAAACTCAGTGATTTTGTCTTAATCGGGAAATCTCTCAGAAACACAGAGAATCCGTCTTGCAATCGAATGGTAGTTCCGCTATGTGCACGAGAAAAGCTCATAAAAGAGTACCATGAAGGCGCGTTGGCCGGACACTTTGGAACGGAGAAGTTGGTGAGACAGCTTTCCAGAAAGTTCATGTGGCCGAAAATGCGCGCGACAATTGAGAAATTTGTGAAGGCTTGCCCTAAATGCATATGCACAAATGATCACCCGAAATTAGTAGCCCCGCTGACCCCATACAAGACGTCTTACCCACTAGAAATTGTGGCATGCGATTTGATTGATGTGGGTTTATCCATTCAAGGAAATCGATATGTTCTCACAATTGTGGATCTGTTCACGAAATACGGGACCGCCGTTCCGATTCCTGACAAAAAGGCCGAAACTGTCCTCAAGGCATTTGTAGACAGGTGGGCAATAGGTGAGGGTCGCATTCCTCATACCTTGCTCACGGATCAAGGAAAAGAATTTGCCAACGGGATGTTTGAGCAGTTCACCAAAACGTTGAATGTTAAACACATAATGACAAAAGGGTACAACAGTAGAGCAAATGGCGCAGTGGAACGTTTTAACAAAACGCTCATGCACATTGTCAAAAAGAAAGTTGCATTGCCCGTTGAATGGGATGATCAGTTGCCTTATGCCATTTATGCATACAACTCGATTGCCCACAAAACAACAGGAGATACTCCTTATTTCCTTATGACAGGAAGGGACCCGCAAGGACCCTTAATAATGGAGGGGGAGGATGCCGATGGCATTAATTATTCTGACATGGAAGAATATAAGTGTGTCCTGACACAGGAATTGCTCAAAGCGCACAGAAGTGCTAAAGAGCATGCCCGAAGGGAATGGGAAGAACACAAGAGGTTGTTCGACCTAAAGCACAAGGTGCACAATCGCAGGTATCCAGAACCTGGGAGTAGGGTGTTGGTGGAAATCCCGTCGGAAAAGTTGGGTGCAAAATGCCCCAAATTAGTCAATAAATGGAAAGGTCCATACAGGGTAATCTCAGTTTCGGAAAATTCGGCGACGGTTCGCCCAGTTATGGGAAATCGGAAAGAAACGTTGATCATTCCATTTGATAATCTGAGAGTCATCCCGGTAGAAATGAAACAGGACGTTATCATAGAAACTACCAAGGGCAGGGCTGGAGTGAAAGAGAAAATAAAACCATATGGGGATGTTGGGAGTGATATTGTGTTGAATCTAGAGATTAAACATGATAATTATTTCAGCGAAATCCTCTTCTGTCGCTGTCCGACACCATGCCAGTTTTTCCCTGCGGACGCGCAAAAGGCCAAGACCACCTCACCGGTCCAACTTCACCGGATGCACCAGTGGCTGGAGCACAACCCCGCGCTGGCAGCAAATCCGAAGGATCTGCAAGTTCTGTCAAAGCAGCACTTTCCTGGATCCAGTTCGCCGCCTAGCCTGGACACCATCAGGGCTTTAGCCTGGTGCCCAACCATTATTCAAACGCTCTCGGGCGTGCCGATGTGGGTGAAGGCATGGAACTCGGTCTACTCAGACTTGGCCAGGATTCACTTGAAACGCAGTTCTTTCGAGAACAAGTTGTGGATTGTCACCACGCCCGGTGTTGACCACAAGCCGATTCCATTAAGCGCAAGTCGGCTGAGTTCACTGTCGGAATCTGCCGATCTTGCCAAAATGGTGACGAACGTTGAGAAGGAAAAGCCTACGGCTATTCTTCTTGTCGTGCCGTTCCGTGTCAATCCCGATGAACTCGGCAAAAAGCTCATTTCCGAGCTCCCAGGTGACGTGCGAGTTGCAGTGGTGTGCGCCCCAACCGCAATTGAGGACTATTCGGTTGCTGCCGAACTGGAAGCAATGCTGCAATGTATGGCGAGCCCGGAAAGACCTGTCCATTTGATCCCGCCCCAGTACCGAGTGCAATCGAGTCGGAATCGGAAGCTGTGGGAAATTGGAGATTCCGATACCATCATCAACTATTGGCAAGCAGTACTGCTGGTGGCCAAGGAGCAAGAAGTGCCAATCGAGTTGAAGCTTCGGATGGAAGAAGGAGACTCCGTGTCGAAGCCTGTGGTGAACGTGTGCTCGACTGGATTGTCAAACGAGGCCGAGAAGGAGGCACCAAGGGCGTCAAAGCGGAACAGGCCACCCAACAACCACCACGGACAGCCTCATCTTGCCACCGGTCCGATGCTTTCGAAACGAGGACGCGGAGTGCCAGTCGCTATTGGTTCTCGGCGAGGAAATTTCGGACGAGGCCAACTTCAATACCACCAGTCATTCTGATGTTTTTTCGGCATAATTTTATTTTTATTTCTGGTCACGCTCATGTTTCCAAGTTGTTTGTGTCTCCAAGTTGCCTTCACTTTTTAAATTCCTAAAAACATGCTTTCCCCAATTCTTTTTCCTTTCTTTGTTGTTTTCTCAAGACAAGTAAAGGCCGCAGCTATGGTTGGGTGGGCTCGAAAAAACCCGGGGATGTGCGATTCCGCTTAGATTTTCTGTTTTTTTGACAGAAATCCGCCCCGGGAAAGTCCAATTTCGCCCGCGAAACCATTGCGCTCTTGCTGACGCAAGAGTGTGCGGGACTGTTTCGATGGTCCTTCGATTTGTCATCATTCTTGCATTCTTTTTGCTTTTTTTGGTTTTCATTCGGTTTTTTTTGATTCTTCTGGTTTTTCTTTGGATTTTTCTTTTGATTTTTCTTTTGGTTCTTTTTGGTTTTTTGCTTAATCTTGAGTTTGAAAGTTATCCTTTTTGGATTTTGTACTTGGTTGTGGAGAGTTGTTAATCTTTTCTTCTCTCGTGTATTATTTTTGGGTTTTTAGATAAAATTGATTTATCTTGATTGTTTTTTCTTTCGTTCTTTTTTTTCTTTTTAGTAGAGTATTTCCGGTTAGGAATACTTGACTTCATAATGTTTAAATTTTATTTTTTTGCCCGTCTTTTTCGTCACATTTTGTCTTCAAACTCAATTATCTCGACGGTTAAAGTACACACTAGCGCTAAAATTGTAAGACTGCTTACTGTAACCGGCATGGAGATTGATATAAGATACTATATCAAAAACGTAGCAAACATTGAAAAAACACAAAACAAAAACTTGAAAACAATATCATTGCAAGATGCAACAACTTGTCTTGGGTCATTTAAAAATACGCCATTTTCCTGAACCTCCTTCCTTGCTAACCATTTTTAAAAAAAAATGTCTGCTGCTTTCTACGGCCAGTAGCTAAGCAGATTCCTATTTATGTCATATACGCGCCAAAAATTTTCTGAGAAGTTATTTTCTGAGAAACCCATGTAGTTTGTCAGGGGATTTTGGAAAAATAAAAGAAATTTGTTACATGATGGTCTGATTCTTGACGCCAGCTTGTGATCAGAGACCGCATACTTTAAGAGCTTTGACGAACCACATACAAATCAATGACTCCCACTCTCAATCTGCATTCTTTTCCAGGAGACTTCTTGACGCCTACAACAATCTAACGCCGTTGTCATCTGATCCGCCAGCTGTATCAGGAGGATCATCCGTCGTGGAACAAGTCTGACCGACTTTTCACTTCCTTTAAATCGAGTTTTCTCCTCTCTCGCTGACCTCATTTCGTTTTTCTTTTGCTTTTCCTATTTTACCTTCGCTTTCATTCTCCAATTCATTTTTCGTTCGGAACACTTCTGAAATCAGCGATGAGACTTCCAATCGTTCTCCTGGTCTTTTTTGTCATTGCTGCCGCTTTCGACAAAGCTTTCTTGAGCAAGGATAAGAATATTCGGGCTAATTTGAAGGTGAGTGCCAAATCTTGAAAAAGTGATCTTTCCGCTGCAGTTTCGTCCAGTACCACTCAACTCTAAACGACGTTAAAAAGATCATGAACAACATGCTCATTCAATTTTCAGTGAAATTCGGAAAACTCCCCTTGCGAGTATAGGCCTATGACGGTTTAATTTTCTTTTCTAGCACCCAATCTCGCGACGAGTTCTTCGATACGAGCGTTCCGTGGCTTATGAGGATTTTCCAAGCCCAGCAGAAATGGCACCAAAATATGTTCCAATCATGGATTTTGCTAAAGTCGTTCCGTAAGTTAACATGTATTTTCAAGCAAATATATTACCGCATTAATTAAACCCAATGAATTTTTTTTCAGAGAAATTCCATCAAAAACAAAACACATCTCCGGGTACGCTGATTCTGAATACCAGCCAGACCTTGATTTTTGATCTATTTTTCTTTCGACTGTTTTCATTTGTTTTTGCGTGGTTCTCGAGTTCCCGAGAGACCAATATTGTACATATTTATCGGGTATTTTTCTATTATTCTTCCAGTTTTTTTTTCAATTGCATATCATAATAAATCGCATTTATATTATACATTGTCTGGGGTGATTGCGAGTGGAGTATAAAAATTGAAATAAGGAGACATGGTCTGAAACATTCAATCTATCAGGGTTTTCCGGAACTACAATGATGTCCGAAACGTTATATTATTATGTAAGTTAATTATTCACTCTGTTTCTCATAGATGTTATGCACGGGGTTCTGGCGACCCTCGCGAAAGTGCGCTCCACGAAAAAAATCTTGACAGTGTTCCAAATTATGTGAAATCGCATTGAGACGCAGCGCATGGCATCGGCGGCAAAAACATTCTCACCAGCACCCCGTGTTATGTGTGTGTTTTTAGAATCGTGGCGACCAGCGAAACATCGGAGCGTCGTAACTGTATTTAGCTCGTGGACACGTAATACATATGTAAATATTGTCGGACCGCGAAAATGACCAAACGCGCTCCGCTGAATTCAAAGCTATGCGATTTTCATTTTGGTTTCCAAATTATTTCATTTCACGTGTAAATTTAACGTGAACTTAAATTATTTAGAGACCAAAATAAAAATCGCATAGCGTTGAGTTCAACGGAGCGCGTTTGACCATTTTTGCGGGCCGACAATATGTATTTATAGTTGGGATAGAGAAAACTTGTAGTGATAGAGAAAGAGAGAGGGAGAGTTTAAAACCAAACGAAAAACCAGTCTTGACACGTTTCTAGTCAGAATAGTTTCAATACGGGTATAATAGTTGACAAACTTAATCGGATTGAGTGGTCGAGTGAAGTGACCGCTTGTAGAAACACGTGAGGATTTTTCGACATGATTTGGAAACAGATTTTTGTATATATTTACTATTATTAAGCACTGATGTTTGTCAGAAAGTGTGTGAGATTTGTGTCACCAGTCTTTTCTCAGCTCCTACTGGACAGATTTCAACCAAACTTGGCGAAACTTTTTGAAACCCAAGAGACATGAGGCGGCCGAAGTTTGTTAAAAATTGGACATGATTGAAGGGGAGCATGTTTAAGACAATTGCCGCGGATGCCGCCGAGAATCTTCTAGTATTTTTGAGTCATGAAAACCCCGCAGTTTTTCACTGTTCCGCAGTATTCGCTGCGAGACCGCTGTGAAAAACTGCGGAACATCGGAGCGTCTTCCGCATCAGTAGTTTGTGAACACACTATATTGACAAAATTCAGATTTCATTTAAATTACTTGTGCCAGTAAGACATGGACAATCCCTAAAACTCTAAATACAGCGAAACTCTCTGAGAGAAGAAATAACAATTTTTTTGAAATTTTAAAATTGTGGAGGTACGAGAATCAATCAGACATCATTACAATGTTTCTTGTCATTTTTCCAATCTAAATTCAAGTTTTTAATAATTTTTTTAGTACAAATCGAGTATCCATGCAATCATTCATTTTGCCAATCAAAGTTCTTTCAATCAAGATATTCTCACTTTTTTGTTTTTAAAGTTTTCAGTTGTATTTTTTTAGTCTGTTTTCTTTAATTTAATTTTCATTGTTGATTTTTGCCAACAAAACAAAATAGAAAGACAAAATGCTTTCACCCCAAAGCGTGCTTACGGTTGTCTCAAGCACCGACGGAAACATTTAAATTACCAATTTTGACTTAAGTGGATACATATGAAACTACTCTTGTCTCATATTCAGCAAGAATCCATCATCTTTTAAAATGACCCTGTTCCCACGAAAGGTATCGGCACGAATTTTGAGACAGTTTCATTGAGTGTTACCGTACTCTATTCAACGAGATAGTGAGGGAAAATAAAAGGTCATTGTTTTTTTTATTCCATACTCTTATTAATCACTCTCTCGTTGCTAACTATCACGTTGAATTGGCTTACGGTCGCATTAATTTCAGCGGTGTCAAAATTCGTGTCGATATTTCTCGTGTGAAAACGGTCACTTTAAAGGCTGATGGACCCTTTCTGAGATGACCGTAATATTTCGAAGTAAAATAATTTTTTGGAACTGATCATTATCTCTTAAAAATACGGAATTCGGTAAAAATGCTTTTATGATTTGGCGTTTTATTTTTTAAATGAAATTTCTCAAATTCAAATTCACAAATACGATATCAGAAACAAACAGGTTACTAAATTTTCAATAAGCTTCTGCAAGCCAAGACTATGGGTCAAATATTAAATTCTGGTCAGTGGTTAATTGAAAACTCACAATCAATCCAAAACAAAATTTTACAAAGATCATGTTCAAATCATCACTTTATTTTGATCACCAACTTCTGTAAATTTCAAAAAGTAACTTTCATGTTAGATGACGTCACTCACGTGACTTTTTTTTCGATTCTCGTTTTTTTTTTAAATGAAAACCACCTTTTCAAGACGTACGATTTCTATATATACATGTAAACTTTCTTGAAACAGTGTCATTTGAAAACTTTTGAAGTGAAATCGTCTAAAATGATGATAACACTAGCCAATTATCATCTCATGGTACCATCGGCTTCTTCCCAGGCAGCGACGGCGCAGCAGAGAACGGTATGATCTTTTATTTTTGTTTTGTTAATTTCTTGGTATCTTGTTAAATTATTTAGATAGATCAAAAACAAATAAATGAAGAAGTAAAGAGATACTATCAAGTTATGTTCATAGTTCAGAAAATCGAAATGACGCAAACTGTTTTGATTCTCAAATTGTAGATTTGCATCATGGTAACGGAGAAGATTGGATTGATGAACAATGGTTTTGAAACCGTTTTGAAAACATCTAGACCGTTTTTTTTCTTAATGTTTTAAAAGTTACTGAATTTTAATCTAATACAAGGGGATACTACATACAAACCTCCACTAAAGTTGTCAAGTTGCTTAATATACATTAAGATTTCAGATTTTGTTGAGAACTAAGAAGCTATTAGGGGTACAATTAGGAAAGTTTGACTTACTTACTTAGTTACTTAGTCGATCCGTTCTTCGATCACCTGATGTGGTCGCGGATCACAGCTTTCCAAGCCATTCGGTCCTTGGCGATTGTTGACCAGTGTGTTTTGAGATGATTGCCATCAAATAATGATATTTGTTCCTTTAGGGAGTCGCTCCATCTCATCCGTGGTCTTCCAACGGGTCGCTTCTCTCCTATGGGATACCATTCTTGCACAAGCCTCGTCCATCTGCCATCGTTTCTTCGCATTATGTGTCCGGCCCATCCAAGCTTCTTTTTCTTGATGACTAGTAGGGGATCTCGGACCTCCGATTGTGCTCGGATATCTTCCCTGTGCAGATTCCTCTGACGTTGTTCCGATAGTGAAATTCCGACTAGTCGTCTTTCTAATGCTGCGTGGGTCACTCTGACTCTTTCGGAAAGTGCCTGAGTAAAGGTCCAGACTTCAGAGCCATACGTGAGAGCCGGTAAAACGATGGAATCGAAGAGTTGAGCTCGGATTCGCGGGCAAGACAGGGCATCTGTGGTGTTCTTGATGTTGTTGAACGCAGCCCATGCTGCTCGGCGTCTTCGGTGAAGTTCCGGCTCCAGTTCGTTGTTATGGTTGAGTAGCCTACCGAGGTAGACGTACTCATTGACCTCTTCGATGCAGGTAGTAACGTTGTTAAGCGTTACGTTGACCGGGCTTTGGCTGGCAAATTTGTTTCTCATAACTTTGGTCTTGTTAGTATTCATTCGGAGTCCTACTTTTCCACACATCTCAACCAATTCTTGAATCATTAGGCTTGCCGCCTTGGGGTTGCTGGCGACCAGAACGATGTCGTCGGCGAATCTCAAGTGCGTGAGATTTTGGCCATTGATTCGTATTCCGGGCAAGAGATTGGCTTTGTCGTTCTCGTCGTCTTCGTCTCCTCTCAGGTGCTGCCATGACATCTTGTTGAAGACGCTCTCCAGACATGCTGAGAAGAGGTTCGGCGAGATGGGATCTCCCTGGCGAACTCCTCTTGTGATCGGAATTTCGATTTTCTTGTGGAATGGTGTGATGGTGGTTGTGCAGTTGGTGTAGCACTGTTGTAGTAGGGCAATATAGGCAGGCTGGACGCCTTGACTTTTCAGGCTTTCCCAGATTGCCTGTGGTTCAACACTGTCGAAGGCTTTGTGAAAGTCTATGAAGACAAGTGTGAGTGGTTGCTGGTACTCGCGTCCAACTTCGAGTATGCGCTGTATTGAGTGGATGTGGTCGATCGTAGAGAATGATCGGCGGAATCCTGCTTGCTCGACTGGTTGGGCCTCCTCGAGTGTGGTCCGTATTCTATTCAGCACGCATTTTGTGAATGCCTTGTAGAGTACGGGGAGGAGGCAGATAGGCCTATAGTTCTCCAAATCTTCTTTGTCCCCTTTCTTGAAGATCAGGGTGGTGTTAGAAGTTTTCCATTTTTCCGGAACTTTCCCGCTCTGCAGGTACTTAGTGAATCTGTCCGTTAGGTGGAGTATGACGTTGTCGTGACAGCTTTTGAGGAAGTCGGCAGTGATTTTGTCATCTCCAGCTGCTTTTCCGTTCGGGAATGAGCGAAAGGCAGCGCGAACTTCTTCTGGAAGGAACGGTGGTGGAATTTCCATTCCGATGGGTGATGCAATCACGGGAGGTCCTCGGTTACTTCTGAAGAGTTTCGAGTAGAACTGTTGGATCTCCTTCTCCATCTCGGTCCGAGAAGTGATTCTTGTGCCGCTTGTTGAGGATTTGAGGCAAGGGATGAAGGTCTTGTATTCTTGTATGTCCCTTGCGACTTTCTTCATACTTTTCTTGTTCTGTGCGGCTTGCAGTAGGCGGTCTTTGGCGAATTCTTCATGGTCTTTCTTGACGGCTTCTCGACATTCGTTTGACAGTGACTTGAAGTTGGGGTCCGATCTGTCCATAAAACGTCGTTTGGTGAGAAGCTGCCGAGTAGTTCCCGAAAGTCTGTTGGTGGAGTGATTGGATGGCTGAGTGACTGCTTGATCTTGGAGTTCCTTGAGCATTGCGATGAGGTTGATGTAGTCCAGATCGATGTCAGCGCTCGGGGTGATTGTTGCAGTGGCGGTGATTGCGTGAGCAACAGCCGGGTCCAATACTCGTTTCGGGGGCTTTCTCCGTTTGACCTGATCGAATCTTGCGATCTTGGTGTTGAAGTGCAGGTTTCCACGGAGCAGACGATGATCGCTTCCGGTTGTGATCGATGGGACGACCGAGACATCAGTGACAAACTTTCCATTGGCCAGGATGTGATCAATTTCATGTTTGTGTAACTTGTTGGGACTGATGTGGGTCCAGCGTCTATGTGATGGCTTTCCGAATTGTGAGTTCATGTGCCATAGGCGGTTCGATTCACAAAGGGTGGCGAGTAGTTCGCCGCTTTCGTTGCGCGGTTCCATTGAGTGTGGTCCAATGAACCGTTCCGTGTGTTGCCTAGGACCTATTCGAGCGTTGAAGTCACCCACAACTAGCTTGTATCTACTGCGACAAGCAGTGTAGGCTTCTTCTAAGCTCTCATAGAAATCAGCTAACTCTTCCGGATCAGAGTCGGCAACTGGAGCATACACTTGGAAGACGGTGCAGCTCAGTCGCCGGTCTACTTGGAAAGTCAAGTAGGCGATCCTGTGGTTGAGAAATTTGATTTCTTGGATCTTCGGCAGGAGGGTGCTATTGACGATAAAGCCGACCCCTCCTGACACGGAAGTGGTGTTCCGTTTTCCTAAGAAAACTCCGGTCCCGTCTCGATGCATCATGTGTGTTTCAGCTGCTCTCTTCGTTTCCGACAGTCCGATAATGTCGTACTTGATCGTTTTTGTCTCCTCTAGCAGCTCTGCAAGTCGGTCATCGGTGGCAACCGATCTGCAGTTGAACGTACACACTCTGTAGTCGATTCTTCTTGTTTTTGGCCGGGTGTTCTTGTTCCGTCCAGTGTGGCAGACGTTCGATACTCCGTGATTAGATCGCCTCTTCCGACATACTCTTGAATCTGCCGTAACAAGAGTAGAGGCCGGATGCGGAGGACTGAGGCAGTTGTTGGTGCTGTTCGTAGCGGGTATGCCTACTCTTCAACGGCCTGCTAAACCGAGGAATGTGCGCAGGGAGGAAGTATTCGACACTACATCCGACCTGAGCGAGGCAGTGTGTAATGATTAGCCACTTGAATCTTTGCCGGGGTGACGAAATCCGCCGGAGTTGAAGAAAAGATCCAGGTGTTGATCTTCTACGCCACGGAGAGGCTCATTACGTGTAGAAGCAGATTTGCATCATGGTAACGGAGAAGATTGGATTGATGAACAATGGTTTTGAAACCGTTTTGAAAACATCTAGACCGTTTTTTTTCTTAATGTTTTAAAAGTTACTGAATTTTAATCTAATACAAGGGGATACTACATACAAACCTCCACTAAAGTTGTCAAGTTGCTTAATATACATTAAGATTTCAGATTTTGTTGAGAACTAAGAAGCTAT
This sequence comes from Caenorhabditis japonica, assembly GCA_963572235.1. Lineage (NCBI taxonomy): Eukaryota > Metazoa > Nematoda > Chromadorea > Rhabditida > Rhabditidae > Caenorhabditis > Caenorhabditis japonica. The sequence goes on along the minus strand of OY754343.1, from coordinate 13,542,779 downwards.
TAGGGGTACAATTAGGAAAGTTTGACAATCAAAAGAATAAAGGATCTAAATGAAACTTTTTATGGCTACAGAAGCCTTAAAAAGCATTTTAAAACCAATTATGAAAACAAATTAATTGAATGAAAAATGCTATTGTCGGCCCGCCAAAATGGTCAAACGCGCTCTGCTGAACTCAACGCTATACGATTTTTATTTTCGTTTCCAAATTATTACATTTCACGTTGAATTTATATGTGAAATGAAATAATTTGGTGACCAAAATGAAAATCACGAAGTACTAAATTCAGCGGAGCGCGTTTGACCTTCGTGGCGGGTCGACAATAAATAATTCAACTAGCCATGACGTTAAAAAATGATGCGGCATACCGGGCTATTAGAGCAACTATTGTGTTTTCAATCGAGTTGCGACGTCAAGAGGTCAAACTCCGCCCAATTTTTTTCACGCAAAAATTCAAAATACACTAAAATTTAATGTTCGCGTGAAAAAAAGTGGGCGGAGTCTGACCTCTGGACGTCGCAACTCGATTGAAAACACAATAAAACAGCTTATATTTTTCTCCGAATTGCCACGTTGTCTTGACTGTTCAAAAACGTGAATTTCTCTTTCTCTCTCTTTCTCCCCCCTATCAAAGTTTCAAACTCTAATGTATTCCGGCCTTTTTTTCGGCATGTTTTCGAGTATTTTCGGCGTTTCAATCACGTGTCCGATTAGTAATATGAAACGGGTTATGTGCATAAATTAATATTCAGGGAAACAATCTGTTTCTATAAATTGAGTCAGCGTATTCCACTATATCGTTCTTTCCTTTCGAGTTGAAAAAAGGACCTTTTTTTGCACCACCCTAAAAAGTACTCGGATAACGTCACTCACACTCAAATCCAAAAAATAACTGTTAGAAAAGAAAAAAAAACCAAAATCTATGTACGTGACTAATCACAAATGCATTCGTTTTTTAGGTGGGCGTGTTCTGACACAAAATGTCACCCGGAAAAGAAATTCGACTACATTGTACAATTCTTTTTTCTTTTCCTTTTCATTACAAGTTCTCTTGTATTTTCAATTTTTAGTTCGAGTACTTTCCACTTTGTCATTGTAATATGGTCTTTATCAACAAAAAACACCACTTTTTAAAAAGTATTAATTTTCAGATGTACGGCGAGCCGCACCCAAGTCTTTTTGCCAATTTGAACAATAAGAAAGTGAGTTTTCGTTTTTTATTAGTTTTACTTTTGGAAGTGGTTAAAACGGTTTCATAATTTCTATGCCTCTAATATGACTCATGGTTTTGTCACCATGCAAAAAAATTCGCGAAAAAAACGAGATTAAAATGTTTTTTTTCCTTATTTTGCTGAAAACCAATTTCTTATTGTTAGACAAGATTTTTTTTTTTGAAAAATAAAATTGCTGAAGCGTAATTTAATTAGAACGGAATTAAAATCTTCATAAACTGTGGTTCTAGCAATATTAACTCCAAAACTCAGAAATTTTTTGGATAATAGCCATTGAAAAGAGCTACTAGCCATCGAATTTGGGGTGTCAGAATATCGTGTGTTTCAAAAACGGTACATGGGTACCGCGTACCCCCTAAAACGTTCCGATGGGTTTCCTTAATTTTTGGACGCTAATATTCTAAATATAAGCCGCGGTGCCAAGGTATAGACCACTTATAATCGCAAAAATAGCTAATAGCTCTCAAGCTCCAGCGGCTTGTTGCCATTTAGGGGACGGTTCTCACGGGTTTTAGGGATTTTATGGATTTTGGTTTTTTGAGCGACCGTAAAATTTCATCAGCAAAATCCGTCAAAATTCTAGAGCTGTTTTGACCAGTTCGGTAAGAAAAAATAAAGATTTTTTTCAAGTTCTGCAAAAGTAGACATCATTTTAGGTACAGTCGAATTTATTCAAAATTATTTCAAAAATAGCTCAACATATTTTTCGATAGACAGTGGAATTCGAAATTTTGCGGGGTTTCACGGAATCCATAAAAAATACATTTTAGGCTCAACCCCTGTAGCCATTATCGTCCGCTGTTAGCCACATAGCTTCCTAAATTTGAAGACAAACAAAACCAAAAAAAAACCCAACACAAATTCTAGAACCAGAAATTCCTTACAACCAACCAAAAATCAATTGTTGGTCAACAAATACCAAAAAAAAACCCTTCTAGAAACCGATTAACAAGTGATCACTAATTTAAAAGTTTTCACACATGTGTTTTGTTTTTCATTTGAAAAAAAAGAAAGATGTCCCAACCACATGATCCATTTGCAATTTTCCACTCAAGACTAAACAACATTTTGACCACTGCAAGAATAGCCATTTTGTCGGTCCGGCAGTGTTCGATGACAGTGTCTCGGGACAAAAACAAAACAAAAGAAAAAGAAGAAGAGGTAGAATCCTGGCAAACCCGATAGTAAAAATCACGTTTTGTCACAGAGAAGTGTCGATTTTTTCTCTTTTTTTTTTGCATTCCAATTGACCGCCCTCTTCTTCTCTTCCTCTTATTCTATTCTTGTGATCGAGAAAAAACATCACAAACAAACACACCGTATTCCTTCTTTTGCCATTTGACTGACGTTTGGTGCGCTTCATCACCATGATTTTTTTGACCTACGCTCCGGTTACTTATCAGTATGATGCGGTGAGAGCAGTTAAGGATAATTGAATTAATCTTGCATACATTGCATAATTTGCCCCTAATTTCGGACAAAAGTGGGTCGATCAATCAAAGAGAGATCAATGAAAATGAAAACAAATTGAACCCTAATTATTTAATTTGATGATTCTAACTCATGGACATTACTAGTTGTTTGAACTTGAAGTTATTTTATTTTATCTTATCATATCTTCAATGATGATATTACATATTTATCACTCTGTCTTTGGTAATCCATCAAATCACTTTCAAAGCCTAAATATCTGGACAGTTATAATTGTTTTATTTTCCTAAAATAAGAAAGTGGATCAAATGCATTTTCTATTGAAAATAATAATTTTTGAAGGTTCATTATTATGGATTCGTGACGTACCAAGACAGCGTGTCAAGTTATGCGACAGCAATCGCCGTGTCTCGCCACGATTCAGCTTTTGGCGGCGAGTGAGGGAGCAGTTTCTTGCAATTGTTTTTATTTTGCTGGCGCACAACTTGCAGAAACGAGTCGCTACGTCACGAATCCATAATATTTCACGTAAAATCTCGACCCCAGGGTTTTTTTCCTATAAAAAACCCAATAGACAAGCCCATATTGGTCTAAAAAAACCTTTAAAAACATTTTTTAACTGGTTAAGAAAAGTGCAGCCTCTTTTTTTGTTTTCTTTTTTTTGTTTGAGAAGACTTGATTAATGATTAAATCCATATCCAAATTGTTCTTTAATTTCAAGTTATTATAACATCTGGTTCGGAAAGATCACCTGCGTACATCACTGTTTTGGCTTTACGCTTCACGCTTCACGTGAACAGAGTGCTGATAGACCACGTGAAACTTGATACGGCAAGCTTGTTTGCCTTGTCGTTACAAGATTTAAGAAAAGAGAAACAGCGTGAAGCAAAAAATGAGAGGTAAATAGATCAGATAATTCATACATACAGCATCGAAACTTCCCATGGGCATGTTCAAATAGATCAGATAAAAAGAAACAAAAACTAAACAAATTAAAAAGCAATTCCATTATAAAACTTGTTCCACTTTTCAGGTAGTTGTGGCAGCAGCATGCACCCTACCCGCCGACTCCCTGTTCGCAGTGATGCTCTATTTGGTGTACCCGGATTCATTCCTCCCTTCCACCCTCTTCATTATCAACTTCTCACTCGTTCTCCTCGCACTTTTAGGCATCAATTCCAAAGTCTCCTCCATGATTTTACCAGCTCTAGTCTGGAAATGTGTGCTATTGCTCTTCCTCTTGTTTTTGGGATGCGTTTCAGTGGACGCTTATCAGGTTCCTGGGGATCTTGATGCTCCGATTCCAGCTGTAAGTATTTCTACATATTGTCGAACCGTCAAAATGGTCAAACGCGCTCCGTTGAACTCAAGGCTATGCGAATTTCATTTTTGTCTCCAAATTATTTCATTTCACGTATAAATTCAACGTGAAATGAAATAATTTGGGAACCAAAATGAAGATCGCATAGCGTTGAGTTCAGGGGAGCGCGTTTGCCCATTTTGGCGGTTTGACAATAGTTAGGTGTTTTAAATGTACAATGATCTTGTTACAGGAACCTCAACAACCAGCCCACCGATCAATGATGGTTTGGAAAGAGTTGGCAGGGAAGTACCCGATGCTTCCATTCATCGCTGTTGCCTGCACAATTGTTCTTGCAATTGAAGCAAGGTATGTGCAGAAATAATGAAAAATAAATTATAATTTTGGACGTTTTAGAGTCTTCTTCTCAGCATGGCAAAAAATCTGCTGTCCTGCGGTGGCGAACGATGAGGCCAATTTGGAAAAGGTGAGGGTTTTGGAAAAATTTCGTAGTGCGCTAAAAAAAAAGAAAAAAAAATTCTAATTTTTGCTAAATTTCGTTCGCAATGTTTCACTATTTTTTAAGTTGTTTCCTACATTTTTCTGGTACGTGAATGGGCGATCGCAGAAAATTTTACAAGTTTTAACGAGAAAAACCCTAATAAAAATAGCGATCAACATTGAAAATATACGCAGCTAAATTTTACTCAGCGGTCACGTTCGCGGCAAGAGAGTACCAACCAACGTGGCCGTTGTTGCGCTCATAAGCTCACTTTTTACTCGGGATCTCACTCAAATGAACAACAGGTTCATTTTGCGAAAGAAGCGCGTCACAGATCCCCGTACAGAATATATAACTTTATGCGCAACATTAAAATTTGGATTCGTACTTGGAGGCAATGTTTGCCCGTTCGAAAACATGTATTCAGCAACACACTGTGCGGAGGCGCATTTAGTATCCTGAAAACAACTTTTGACATGTTGATAGTGTTCTAGACACCACAAGCCTCAAAAATCATTTAAAAAAATTTTAATTCCAGAGCCCACCACCATACAACGTTTGCGTGCGCTCGACAAGCAGCGAAAAAGATCTTCCTTCTTACGAAGACGCCATCAAATCGCGATCAAACTCGCTCGCTTCCACGTCACAACAACCATCATCTTCATCGACAAGACCGTCACACTCTATATACACCATACCTGACGTAAAAGTGCACAAGCCAGTGACCAAAATGGATGTAATTAATCTCTAACGACATGGCGTTGCCTGCCTCGAAATTTGTTGTTTTGTACATACTTTCTAAACTCCAAACTCTGTAGGGCGTTGACGAGTTCTGCACATTGCGGGAAAACTGTGATTCGGACTCGGTGATTCTTTTTTCATTTTATTGATCTCAAAAAACAAACACGTTTAATTAATTGTTTCTGTGACTAATTGTGAATAATTGTTTGCAATATTTTTTCTGTATTCAAAACGACGACCATAATAATAACAATAATAAAAATAACATTTCTGACCTACGGAATAAACTTGTTTCGTGTGTTTTTATTGTTTCCGTCAACTCGGTGTAACTGCGGAACAGAAATGCCTGAAATGGATCTGTACTGACCCAGAAAAGCTTGATCAGCTCGAAAAATTATTCCATTTTCCATAGTGGATTATTGAGTTTAAATTCGTGCAGTTGTTTTTTTTTCCTGTACAGCTCTATTTCAAGCCCCTAAGGACCAGTACAGTGTTCTGGTATTCTAAAGTAGCCCCTCCCAGACTGATATGGCCCCTGGACTGAGATGGGCCCCTAAGGGCCAGTAGAACACTGTACTGGTCCTTGGGGCCCCATATCAGTTCGGGGGGCCATATCAGTCTGGGAGCCATATCAGTCTGGGGGCTGTATCAGTCAGGGGGCTTTATTAGTCTGGGACGAATAACGCGCCGTACACGCGTCAAAATCGCGCTGATTACCGAATGACTATATGGTATTTTTGGTGGATAATAGCCATTTTCCACTGTTTTAGCCATATTGGCTATGATAAAGCTGGCAATGAGAGAACAATTTTTCAGGACCGGAAAAAAATTGGCATGACCGATAAAAACAACTTTCTTGACCTGGGAAAAATAAAACATAACGGTATCGGCATAGATCTGCTACGTAGACGGCAAATTATTGAAACAAAAAGGTCACCCTGGAAAAGTGAGTGCAAAATTAGCATGTCTGTCATACAGTTCTATTTTGTAACATTTCTATCCTCATGATTATTTATCAGTATGCATATTTCCCGAAATTGCGCAATGTCTTTATTTACTTATCTTTCAAACCAGAATCAGAACAGAACACTTTTGCTGCGACTCAAACACACGTTCCACTTTTTCCACTCAGCTGAACCTAATCCTGTCCTTTGTTTCGCTCCTTTCACCCCTACAATCACTAAATATTTCGTAATCAACCACGCAAAAGTGCTTGACAAACGGAAAACTTGGCAAGAGCACAAAAAGACGCCGCACTTTTTGCATCTCGCTCTCGTAATCGTCTGGAGCATACTATGTTGAACGTGTACAGACTGTTCTCTCTCTATCATTCCATATTTCCGCGCGCCGTAGGGTGCGGAAGAGATGAGGGGAAAAAGTGAAGGAAGAGACGTGTAAATGTCAACAAAGAGCTAGTTTTTACAGTGGGGCTCCGCGCGAGAGACGAGAGAGCGCGACGAGTTGGCGAGGCGCAGAGGTTACTGTAGTAGAGGAGGCGGTGGGTGCGCGCGGCGCCTCCGTCCGCCTTTTCCACTTGTTTCCATCACTTTTCGTTTTCCCATCATACTCATTTCGTTTAGAGACACTCAACCTCACACAACCTCACACCCGTTCCGTTTTTCACACGTTTACCTTATTATTTTTTGTCAGGAAGAGACAAGGAGAATATGTCCAACTCCAGATGGGCTGGATATCGTAAGTTTTGTGTGTGTGTTATTCTCGTTACTAAGAACTTATTAAAAGTCTAATTTCTATTTCAATTGGAGTAATTAAACTACCCACAATCCGTACTCTAATTGCCTGGTTGTCCTGCCATTTATTCTTATGCAAACCATGATTTTCCTGCATTGAAATACGTCTTTTAAAAGGGATAAAAAGACAAAAAGATTCATATGTGTAGGCCATATCACATGGCAGCAAATACGGTAATAACCATTTTAAAATGCCAAAGGCTTTCCCAGTTTTATTTACTATATTTATCTGACAGCCTATAATAGGTGTGAAATAATTAGCCAAAATATTCATTTTACAAATCCTAAGACTCACCCAATATTTAAAAAGCATTTTCTGAATAAGTATGTAAAACTTTAAAAGTCTGCGGCTTTTCGGGAATTTTCGGGGGCGAATTATGTTTAAAAAATGATCCCGAAAACTCAATGATCACTAAATGTCTTCCAATTTCAGAACAAGCCACCCAGGCGCCGGCAATCAACCGCCAGTTTGACACCCAATCAAACTTCCTGCAAGCCGACAGCTTCGTTCGAAGCGGACTCGTTGGACAACAAGTCAACAGTGAGCATATTATCGTATCTTTGACCCTCTCAAAAATTGATGTTTTCAGCGATTGACCCGTCGTTCTACGACTGCATCTACGGAATCGCGAACAGCGCGAATACGGTCATCGAACGCTGCTACAAGGATATTGGATGCTGTTCGGATGGATGCTGTAAAAATGGATACTGGTAGGATCATTTGATTAGTGAAACTATGGGGATAACAAAAATTGCTAAATGTTGTTTGCGTACTTTTGAAAATGGGAAAGAGCATCTCTTCATTTGCTATGCTGCTTTTTTCTTTATCGTTTAAATTTTCAAAAGCACGCAAACATCGCATCGTAATTTTTTTGGTTTTCCCAATAACACTGTAAATTCCTTTGCATCTCAGAAACTCAGCAATTTAAATTGAATCATTATTTTAAACTTCCAGGCACAACCGTTACGGCTGGGCCGTCGCTCTTATCGTCATTTTCTGCGTATTGGTCATTGTTGCGTTTGTGATTTGGCTCGTCGTCTGGCTCTTCAATCGCTCCAAGGATAAGCAGCAGAAGCGAGAGCTCTATGAGCACTACGAGGAGAACAACTATTCTGGAGTAAGTTGTCCTTTTCAAAGCGATCAATCTTATCTTTTGCTTTCCCACAACCTCTTTTTTCCTTCAAAAGTAAATAAAGGAAATTGAGGCATTCTTTCCTTCTTTTTTTCCTCTTTCTTCCACTTCCTGCTCCGCGGAGCAGATTAAAAAAGAAGGAACGAAGGAAGTTTGGATAAATGTGTATCTTTTTGTTTTTCGGCGCCAAATTGTAAAATGTCAATAGTTGGGCAAATATTGAAGTGGGGAGGATCAAGTTGACCAGCTAAAAAGAATAAATTTAAATTTTTAGAAGTTAATAGCCCTAGATAGTTTTGATTCCTATTGTCTGTAGGGCTCTGAATTGTATTTTTCCACACTTGCCAAACTGGTTTTTACTTCATGAACAAACGGGGTCGCATGGTATGTACATATTTCAAATATTTGCTTGTCATTCATTTTCCCGCATCATTTTTTCTTCTAGACAGGGGAACTAGTTACAACTCAGCACCTTAATAAAAAACATCTACATTTCATTTTTACAGCTCCCAACCCCACAGCCGACTCCGACCCATTTCCCAGCTGAACAATACTCGTACGATCTGGCCAGGGACCGCGACAATTATCGATACTAAATCTAAATGTTTTTCTTTCCATTTTTTAAAATTTCCAGCATTTATTGAACCAAATCACCCACCAAAAATCTTGCTTCATCATTTGTTAATTTTTTTTCATAGAAGTGTTTATTTTCATTTTCTCGCATTCTCACTGACTTTGTTTCTGTAAATATTTGCTCAATTCTTCAAAGTTTTTTTTCTATATATGAGTATCCCCGCTTGCGTCTGTTCTTTTTTTGCCGTTGTTGTTCATTTCGATGATGACACGATGACATGAAAATATTAATAAATTTCTATAAAATGTGTGTCCCCAGCGATTTGTGCAAATAGAAACGGATGACCTCTTTAGAAATCGTGTCGTTTTAATATAGTCTATGTACAGTAGTGGTTTTTTTTAATTCACTGTATGCACAGGTGCAAGAAATTCTGAACAGAGGGTCAAAAATAGTAGCCAAATCGCAGGTGAAAAATCGTTGTTCGTTAACGGGCTCCCAAAAAAAAACCGGTGTTATCAACATTTATCAGAGAACAAACATTGCTCGTAAAATATGTGGTCAAGTACGTGATCAGTACCGGAAGATATCGTAAAACTTTCAAGTTGTTTACACAGGAAACCAGTCTGGAGTAATCTTGATTTGCGGCAGAACAATGAGACAGAAGTTCGAAACTTTTAGGGATTAACAAAAGGGAGCAAGTGTTAACTTGTTGATTTGTGTAATCAAGAAAAACTTGAAAAAATTTATTCCAGTTGGTTGAACAAAAAAGAAGCAATAACTAGGTAACTGCTCAGAGAATTTCTGGCAGCTATAACGGTAAGTTGCCATGAGATTCGGCCCGGGGCAGCTAATGGGCAGCTAGTCTAGTACACAATTTCCCCCAAATCAAGACAAATTCCGAAAAAAATTTGAGTTTTTTATGATAACGAAAAGCTGTCAGTCAACCCCCGATTTTCCTCGTCCGTGGCCATCTGGTCTCGCACCGAAAAAGGAAAACACCACTGCAGTGGAGGAGACGCAGAGACTAATATATTTTTTTTTGTGTTTTTGTTTGACGTTCGCAACTGACAGCATTGTATGAACGAGTAATAGGTTCAAACATTTTTTTTTATTGAGAAACGGCATTGTTCTAGTTTTTTCAATCGTTGCAAAACCCGCAACTTAAAAAAGAGTGATTTGGCAAAAAGTATTACCTCTTCTTCCACCACTTAAAATGGAAAGCTTTCGATAAATCGTAAACCCTTCAATTTCGCCGATCACCATGACAACGAACTCCATTTTCCTTTTTCTTCTTCCTCCACTTTCAATTCGCCTACTCTCGCCACTATGCCCATCACACCATCTTCAACTCTTTCGTCTTCCGCATTAGTTAGTATTTTTCTATTGATAATGATGCATTTTTATAATGAGCCATTAATTAATTGTTGTTTGTTGTTGCAGAACTATCTCGAATCATTGGGAAGGAATTCACAAGCGTTGCGTGGCAACAATGATGCGGGGAGCGGAGCTGGAGCAGGAGGAGATGGGGAAAACAAAAGAGGAGATGAGCAGGAGAAAGGAGTTACGACAAAACAGAAGTTTGCTTTTTTATGAAGTTATGGTCTATACATAGTAGTTTTAGCATTCGTGAAGACCCTACGGAAATGCAAACGCGCCCTGTCGCGTTTCTCTTCGTTTCCATACTTTTTTGGCTAAGTTTAGCTAATAATTAGCGCCTACAGAGGCCGCTTAGCGCATTGTAAATGGTAGTTTCCAGCAGATGGTCCAAGGGCTCGATCGGTGGCAGGTCAAATGAGGTGGATGCATATAGTGTCCGTATTAGAGTCATATCTCGCATTTTATATTAGACACTAGATAAAGAAAATATCCGCGTTTTTTGCCACAAAATTTGTGACAATCAGTGTGTAAAAAGCAATGCCGTTACTATAACAAAAATTGTACGAAAAGTTAAAAAAAAAAGCGGCGTCGAAGTTGCCAAATGCAACACGGTTGAATGTATAAATACATTTTCTTTCTTTAAATGTGAACAATAAATTAAAAGTAAGTATATCGTGTCCAATGTATCGTATGGACGACATAATTCAAATACGAACACTATATGCATTTATCGCATTTCACCTGTGGGATGATATTTCGACCAAAAATTGTTCTGAAATAGCTTGCAGACGGTTTTTATTCATTTTTTTCAAACTGTTATACTTAGTACAGGGCTCAACGAGTGCGACTACAAAAAATAAAGTCGGAGAGACGCAGTGAATAACTCGCGAAAATTGGCTTTCAAAAAGTTTGGAAAAACGTAGTAAGATACAGTGAAATTTTAAAACATGCATCTTGCATCCGTTTAAAACGTGGACGCATATAGCGTCCACTGCGCATGTTAGGCATTTAACATGTTTATGTACCTGACATAAACAGGGTGGCTCATAAGTATAGCACATTTTGATTTGGCCACTAAATTCGAAAGCGGTCTAAAATTACAAAACCAACTTCATTCAACTATCGAAAACAGTCTATAGTTTGAGATTTACAAAAAATATTCGAAGTTGGAGCCACCAGCTTGGACACATGCCTTCAGACGTCGAATCACGGAATCGCTGGTGCGGCGGAGGTAGTCGTTGTCGATTTCGGCTCACGCCTTCTAAAGTGCGGCCTAGAGAGCATTCACAGAGTTGTAGGAGCTGCCTGAGATCTTGCTCTCCAAAAGCCCCCACACACTGAAGTTCATAGGATTGAGATCTGGCGACCTAGCAGGTCACAAAGAGATATCAGAGATATCCAGGAACGGTTCCCAATCTTGCTGAAGGATAAAGTGGTGACCAACAAAATGCTGAGATGCCCATGGCAACAGATTATCCATCAGAACTGTCTTTTGGTACACCTCCACGTTGATTTTCACATTTCTAGCAATGAACATCAACGGGGTTTTACCAGTGGATGTTACGCCTGCCCAAACCATGACACTTTTAGGGAAAAGTTGGTTGGAGGCTTGTCGACGCTTGGGAGACTTGTTCTCTCCCTTACGAAGCAATTGTCTCTGGTTTTGACGTTTCGGAAGAAGTTCAATGGTGAAAATCTTCTCGTCACTCTAGATCACGTCTGAGACCTGCCGCACTCAGAAGTGGGCCAATAGTTTTTTAGCTTTGTCGAGTCTGTTGGCCTTGGAAGCATCCGAAAGGTACTGACCAGGCTTTCTCGGAAATTTCCGAAAAGTCGGAATTCCGTCGGAATTCCGATGTCGGAAATTTCCGATTCCGGTTCCGAGGCAGTTTCACTTCCGAAAAAATTTCCGATTCCGTTCCGAGACAAAATGATTTCCGATGATATTTCCGTTTCCGTCGGAAATAATATTTTTCCGACGTCGGAAAAAAACATGTTTTTCTGTCGAAATTTGGTACGAAAATCGTTTTTTTTTAAGAAAAATTCGACCATGTCCGTGACACAAATTTCCTATTTAAAACGGCTCCGCGACATCTCGAAACTAGACATCTCGAAACCGCGGCATCTCGAAACCGGACATTTCGAAACCGGACATCTCGAAACCGCGTTAGCAGTGGGAAGGGGGGGGGGGGGGGGGTTGAAAGAGAGGTAGGAAGTAAACTTTTTTTTTTCATAATTTAATGACTATTCAACAAATAATCAAAAAGTGCAAGATTTGAGCGTCATTTCTTTGGAGGCCACCAAAAAATGTTTACAGTCTGCAAACTGCACCTTGCATCGGGAGCAGGGGTGGGGCCAACATGTTTTTTTGTTCATGCACGTGAGAAAAAAGGTTTTTTAAAGCCGCGGAAGCGCAAAAAATGCCTATATTTGAACAAAACCGGGGTATGCTCTGAATTGACCAAAAATCTCTAATTTTCAACAAAAACGTTGGAAAATTACCATTTTTTTTTTTGTTTTTTAATTTTTAAATGTTTTAAGGGCAAATAAAACTTTTTCTCAAAAAAAATTTGTTCAAGAAAATAATACCAAAAAAAATGTGTATTTCTGCGAGTTAAATGGAAATTTTTCAAAAGTTCGTTGAAAATTAAAGTTTTTTGTCAATTCAGAGCATATCCCGGCTAAGTTTTTGTTCATACAGGCATTGTTTTGCGCAACCGCGGCTTAAATGAAACTTTTTTCACGTGCATGAACAAAACAAAATGTTTTTTTGTTTCACCCAAAAAACATTTTTGTTCCCACCGCTGCTCCCGATGTAAGGTGCAGTTTGCGTACTGTAAACTACTTTTGGTGGCCGCCAAAGAAATGACGCTCAAATCTTGCATTTTTTGATTTTTTGTTTAATAGTCATAAAATTATGAAAAAAAAAGTTTACTTCCTACCTCTCTTTCAACCCCCCTCCCCACTGTTAACGCGGTTTCGAGATGTCCGGTTTCGAAATGTCCGGTTTCGAGATGTCTGGTTTCGAGATGTCGCGGAGCCTTTAAAACACGTGTCTACGTATCTTTCCTCAATTTTTTTTTAAATTTTTTTTTAATTTTTTGTGGATAATTTAAGATTTTATGGAGCTATTCAGGTTCATTTCCGATTTTTCCGATCGGAAATCGGAATTCCGTCGGAAATCGGAATTCCGTCGGAAGTCGGAATTCCGACGGAAATCGGAACGAGAATTTGAAATTTCGGAATTCCGACGGAAATTCGGAAATGAAAATGAAAAACTCGGAATTCCGTCGGAACATCGGAAGAGAAAATCACAAAATCGGAAATTTCCAACGGAACTCGGAAGAGAAATTTTCATTTCCGAGAAAGCCTGGTACTGACCGTGAGCCAGTTTGTAATTGTCCAGTTTGAGGTCATTTTTTACAATTCTCTGGACAGTTCTTCCACCGATTTTCACTCTCCAGCGACCTTATTGAGGCTCACTCCAACGTTTCGGCCGATTCTCCTCTTGATCACTCCACGAATCCTGCGAGTGTTCACAGTTCGAGAACGTCCGGTTTTTGGTCTCTCGGAAGATGATCCATACTTCTTGAGTGCAGCTGAGACGTTTCTGACCGTAAAATCCGAAATCCCGAGTGTTCTGGCTACGTCCGAAGAGCGCATTCCTCTCTTGAGAAGATGCTCGATGGTGGGGCATTGAACAGAAGCTCTCATTTCTCAACGAAACAATGAGAATGAGTTGAATTAATTCGAGGTTCCCTTTTATAGTGGTCCGACTTTCGTAAAAGTTCAAAACTTTACCAAAATATTTCTTGGCATGGTAAGCTTGAAAACAAAACGTCCTATACTTATGAGCCACCCTGTATATAGCAAAAATAGAGCAAAACAAGCTTTATACATTACAGACATCCTCCTCTCAAACGACGAGAATCGATCTCTGAAATCATCAACAAAACACAACGTCGGCGTATGGCTTCCCTTTCGCGAACAAATTCTGATGATTTCGACGCGCTAAAGTCAGTTTTTCTTTCATTCTTCTTTCAAAATAATGATGTTTTCTTCAGCGAATCCCTGAAATCGTCAGTTTTCGACGAAGAAGTCTCTACAACTTCCACAGAGGAAAGTGAGGAGAGTCATCGCATTTTACCGTTGGGCACACCAGGTTTTCACATTTTCTCATATTTTTCCCATTCATTTTTCAATTGTAGGCCACGTGGGTCGAAAAAGTCTAAAAGAAATCAGAGAGCTGAGAAATTCCATCGATCAGTCACTTATCAAACCTCTAGAAATGATGAGGGGGAAATCAATCGATAGTGAAGGGAAGAAGAAGATGGTGAGTTCATAGAATGCATTTACCCATTAATAATATGTACAAACTTATTCAGCAATTCGAAATTATAAAAGAAGAATTGCCAGAAGATGCTCCTCCCAAAACAGTCCAATCATCATTCAAGAGCCCATTCAAAAAGGCAATATTGTCCGGTTCAGACAGTTCGGATGCCGAATCGATTGTTTTCGATGAAGTTTTTGAAGAGGTGTTACCGTCTCCACCGAGAAGAAGTGCTCCAGCTTCTGCTGTAGCTCAAAGATCTGTGCCAACTGCTCCGAGAGCTCAAACGGCGTCAATTGCTCAGCCAAAGAAGGTGAAGAAGAAAGTGAAAACGCCAACTCCGACATCTTCTGAAGCTGAATCCGAATCCTCTGAATCAGAGTCAGAATCATCTTCTGCGTCAGAGTCAGAATCAGATTCAGAACATAAATCAACGTCCTCGAAATCATCATCCAAAGTTTCCACAAAAGAAAACTCTTCGAAAAACCAAAACTATGCATCGGATTTCGAATCTGATAACTTTTCCTCTTTGTCTTCCTCCTCGACACCAAAGAAAATTGAAACTCCACCCGCCAAACCAAAATCACCTGTTCCATACGAAGAAAAAGAGGAAGAGTCTGACAAGTCGACAGTGAGGGAGACTCAGAGGAGCATGGAAAATGGTGAGGATAATCAGGAACGGAAGAAAAGCACTGGAAAAAGTACTGCCAAATATAAAGTACAGGAGAAGACGGTGAACAAAAAAGGAGAGGAGAAAAATGAGGAAATAGATTCAAAATTGAAAAATAAGGAAAAGAAAATAAAAAGCAAAATATCATCATCCTCGTCTTCAAGATGGTCATCAACATATTCGACGTCATCTTCTTCTTCTTCTGGAATCGAAGTGGAAGCCTCCAGACGGCATAAAAATAGAGAGAAACGAAGTAAAAGTAAAAGGAGAAGAAGGCGTTCTGAAGGTATAGCTTCAAATGTTTTGACTCTTATTGTGTTTTCAATCGAGTTGCAACATGAGAACGAGAGATAAAAAGACATGTTTTCTCTGCTTCTCTTCGAATCAAACTGTGTTTGCGTGGTCGCGCAAAAAAATGGGCGGAGTCACGCGTTCTCATGTCGCAAGTCGATTGAAAAAACAATAAGTAAGGATCAGGCTTTCTTGGAAGTTCCGATTTTTTTTGGAATATTCCACTGCAATTACGCAATCAGAAGATGTCGATTTTGATTTTGATTCCAACGATGTTTAGTTTCCGAAATTTTTTTCCGTGAATGTGCTAAGATTTTTTGAGCCAGAAAGTTATAAAAAATATCATCCTTATATATAAAATTCCGTTTGGGTCTGTAACTGAGTTTCTTGGTGTGTCTGTTTCCAAACTGCATGGCGGAAGCGAACTGAGTGCCCGACACCAACACAAAAACTCGAACTCCGGTCTTTCGTTTACTGGGCAAGCATTTAACCGCCTACGCCACAGGGCACACGCAAGAAATGAATGAAAAAGAAATTAAAAAGAAAGCTGAAGAAGAAAAAAATTTTATATTTCTTATTTTTTCACGTGTTAAGAATTTTAGTAATGAAAAGAAATCAAAAGTAGCTTTTGATGCAGCCAGGCTTGTATATTCTGACGGAATTTCGTTAAAAAAAATATTCTGACAGAATTTCAAAACCAAAAAAGTTTATTCCGAGAAAGACTGGTAAGGATTAGATGAGAAACTCTAAAAAAAAAGCTAGCTCAAACCTACGTTGCCGATCAAACTGCTATCCCACGCCTCTCCCGTCGTCCAATGCGCCACCAAGTTCGTCGGATAATGAAATGATTTTTTTTCACTCGAAAATTTACTTTTTTGAGAAATTCTAATCATTATCTTATTATTCACGATGACACTATCATTTTAATCCAAGAACGAGGTATTTTTGTCAGAAAATGACCGAGCCTTAGGGTTTTAAAAATGCGCCATGTAGAAACAACTTTGAAAGGCTGGGGTGCCGTACTCCCGTCATGTTGCGTTTTATAAAACTAATCAAGTGGGCGAAGTTCTCTCAAAAATTCGTTGAAACCTTAAATAACCTGAAAATTAATTTCTTTTCACGAATACACGTTTTAAAAAATATATTTTCAGAACCCCACACATGCCAACAAAATCTTCACAACCTAATAGAAAACGTGATTTCCACGCACGTCCAAATGCTTGACGAGTTCAACCGATTGGAGTACGCGGCGGTATCCGAGTGGTCCACAGTTCTTCGTCAACTCGATAGGGACGAAGCGCCAAGTTCTGAGAAACTACGAGATATAGTGCAAAGACGGTTGAATAGGAACTTTAAACTTTAACAGTTTTTTATTGGTCTTTCTGTTGTAAAAGTGTTCGCCTTGAATGATCAAAAAACGTGTTTTATTTGGTTTTTGAGTTAAGCATGGTGGGATATGAAGAGAAAGGGTGTGAAAGTTTAGATACGGGGTCAGCAAACGCGCCCGGGCCCACAACTGCAAACGTTCAGTAATCGGGCACAAAATTAATATAAAAACCAGAGCGGCTTTATATCAGTTTTGATCTTTATTTGTGAGCCCTGACGCGTTCCTGACTATGAAATCATGACTCTGTTAAGAGAGGGTACTCGCAAACTTTCAGCAAATTTTCAGCTATCAAAAACTGAAAATTGAAAAAAATAATGTGCATTTAAACAGCTTTCCTAATTCTGATTTTCTCAACCACGTTCTGGGCACCCTTGAAATCAAACAAAAATGTTTTTAAGCTTGTTTACACATTTCCTGAAGACTTCCATAGCAACCATGTATTATCAACAATCACAAATCCATAAACATGTTATATTTATCCATATTATCCGTTTGTTTACCTCAACAACTTTTCCCGTTGGTTGTTTCTTTCGTAATCAGTTACTTACCAACAGACGAAGGAAGTCAAGGTTTTCTATGAGAGGAAGGAAAGTAGTTGAATGTAGGCCAGAGGTTTGGAAAATTTGGTTTCGTATTCGTAGCCAATTATAATCAAAATCTGCCATCTCTTTTTCTCTCTCTCATTTCTTCAGGTGGTGTTCTTTTCAAGGTTCTCTGCCGCAATTCAATTGAGTGAAAGAAAGAATCAAAGAAGATTATGCGGATTTCCTGATATCGGAGCATCATAATTCAATGTAAAGAAAGCCGTACATGTAATCAGAAACCAGTTGTTTTTTTTCAAAACCTTTGGAAAATGGTTTTGAATTGGCGTAATTATGTAGAATTAATTATACCTTCTAATTGGACTGAATTTTACGGGCTATATTATCGACGGTTACAACTGGTGACTAACTTTACAGCCAAGGCTAGCCAGCTGGGGGCTCAATGACTAATTTTCGCCAGCGGAAATGTTGTATCTTTGCCAGCACAAACCGCTCCAAACCTTGCCAAAACCGTGCCGCTCCTCTTCCAAATTCGTGCCATATCTGCGCCTGCATCTTCTCGGGCAATTTTCGGCACGATGCCGCCAACTTTGGCGGTAGTTTCCTGAACACTATTTTCCGTTGTAAGTTTCTTAGGCAATTTACCCAATAGCTCTGAGTGAATATGCTTATGTCGATATATAGAAAATTCGAACCGCTCTACTCAAGGAATTATTGGCGACTTGCCAAAAACTGCTCATTAGCTGCCTTGCTGCCCAAGAGCTCTCAAAAATTCCCTGACTGGATTCGATTTTTAAAAACCCTGTATCTTCATTTCATCGCGGCCAGCGACAATATTACAGTTAGTAAGTGGCCCTATCATGCTTATTTCAAATTTTCAGCATTTTCCTAAAAAATCAATGGTTCCCACAAACTGACCTTCCACTATTTCTTGCTCCCATTTTTCTCGATTACCACATTTCCGTCTAATCGATTCTTTCTCTTCCAAATCCCACACTCACTCCGCACACGCACACTAATCGTCGCCACCTATAAGAGTTGACCTCGACCGAGAATTGGGAAAAATGGAGGTGGTGGTGGGGTAGGAGCGAGCGAGCGAGCGAGCGCAAAAAAGAATACGAACATGAAAAGATGGACGAAAAAATGGCGAGAGAAAGACGACGACGACGATGACGAGAGATTCAAGGTTACCAACGATCCGCCACCTCACTCATCTCTCACTATAGCCATTTCTCTCCTTTTCCCAACGCAGTCGTCATCGTCGCGATTAGGCAGGCTTTTTTGTTCTTTTAGTCAGCTGCAGAAAAAAAAAAATCACATCTACATATATTTTTTGTTGCAAGTATTACAATTTCTTGCTCTAATCTATTCTAATCTTGTCTAGTCCTCGCAGGTCTATCCAAACGAATGTGTGTTCATGTCACTTGTCACCCTTTGGGCGTCAAACAAATTACCACTTCTTCTTTGTTCCTTGAATTTCTTTAGTGTCACGAAATGTAAATTCAAATTATTTTAGTACCATTACGTCTTTCTTTGAGCGTTCTTAGATTCAAATAGTTTCGATAAATTGTCTGTTTATTTTGTAGTTTTTCAGGGGTTTCTAGCTCTTAAATTATCATTTAATTTTTTTGGTGGCTTATCAAAAACCAGTTGATCTTCAGGGTTAAGCTCTAAAGATTTAGTTGAGCATTTTCTTTCAATTTTTGCAAATCGTGAATCCTAAATTCAAATACTCTGAAAAAGAGCACCACGGTCAGAAAAGACCTAATGAGCATTTATAAAGTATGCACATTTTTATGAGCTGTAAACATCAATTTTGCTGCAAAATCGGTCTAGAATGTTCTTGAAATTTATCCTAACAATAACAAGGGGCGTGCCAGACCCTACGTAAAGGCAAACGCGTTCTATCGAATTATCTTTCTGCCACTTTAGAGACACAGAAAATGCGAGCTCAACGCGTCCAAAAGGGAGACGCAGGGACGCAAGGAATCTCGCTTTCAAAAAATTATTCAACAACGTAGTCCCGAATAAGCCCTGATCCTAGTTATAGCAACCTGAGAATCAAAAACGTCCTCAAACATAGAATAAAATGAGTCAACGTTGCTCACAAAATATAAAAATTATTTACACTCACATCAGAGATTCGTCACTCATGTTTGTTTGTTTGTATGTACATACATATTTGTATGTCCGCAGAATCAAAGGTCAAATCTTTTCCACCGTGTTCTCATAAGCTCTAATTATTTCTGAGCCTCACCTTGCCAGTAAACGCGTTCGAACTCACAACTGAAAATGCTCACAAAAAAGTCATTTTTTTGGGATTTTTGGGCTTCATTTGTAATCAGGAATATTTTGGCTAATTGCCGGTTCCGATGGCGTTGTTTCCAATAACTTTTAAATACGAGCAGTCTATTATTAATCTCTGAGAGTTCCACCGCTCGCACACAGACCGTGCACTGCGGACTTTCCTGCATTTCGTCTCGCGCCTCTCAAGTTTCTACGTAGAAAATTCGTATTCCGCCGTTGGCCTAGCGCTGCATGGCCTAGCTTTCGATAGCCCCCCGGTGGAACTTTCAGAGATTCATAATATTAGTTGCGGTGCCTGCTATAAGCGCCAACTATGCACGACGATGGCTAATAGCCATTATCGCGTGCTATAAGTTGTTATCAACAGCTATTAGCCACGTAGCTGCCTATGCGCACCAAAAATAATCAGAGCAAGCGTTGACAATTTAATGTCCGTGCCTTTGCTAACTCCCGGTTAATGCCATTGAGCTTGTGCCCATCTTCTAACAAATCTACCTGGTTTGAAGCTCCTCTACATCCACATCTTTTCATCTGTCTTCCTGTCCACACCCCATCTCTCCTCCACCGGCCATTAGCTCAACTCGACCGCACACTGCGAAAAAAGCAGAATAGCACATGATTCGAAGAGACCATATGCATCGGTCCGCTTTTTATTGTTCATATTTATTTATAATATAAATGGATGGGTGTGACGGAAAGAGTGTGCACCAAACGAGAGACTCAGAGAAGGCAGAGGCGATAGGAAGAGAGTAGGTCAACCGAGGTTATTGTTGGTATAGGAAGAGGCTTTTTTATTTAATGGCTTCAAATCGCTTTTTCATCTTTTGTGTCCAATGCCATTGTATCGCGTTTCGTTTCGTTTCATTTCATTTTATCACTATCACTGAGAGATTGTGATAACCATTGTCTGTTTTGAACCTTTCGAATTAACGTATTTTTTTTATCACAGCCACGTGGCTATTAGCCATTGAAAATTGCTATTTTGTATTCCCAGTTTCGACGCTCCTATTTTCTGCAGGTCTCGCGGCAAAATCCGAAAAATTTTCGAGAAATATGGCTAATAGCACTGAAGCAAGCACAGCGTGAATTTGGCATCGATCCTAAGCGCGCTAGCTCTTTTTTGAAACGTTCAAAAAAATTTGTTTCCATTTTTTTCTTATCACCCCACCCCACCTCACCTCCGGTGTCAGCAAGTACCGGCCGCTGAGCTCAATTGATAAGAGCGCAGAGAAAAGAAAAACGACGAGGGTAACACCGTTCCATTTTCTTTTTTGCGTTCTTTCCTCCCTCCCTCACTGGCTCGCTCGACAAGTTAAATGTAAACTAACTTTTTCGTCGCCAGACTGGTGCTGGTCAGTCGGGTCAGCTGTTTCATAATTTTTATGACACAATTTGGAAGCTGTGCTGGCTCACAGAGGTGGGTGGCACCAGTGACACCTGCTAAATTTTTGGAGAAATGGGTCGTTTTGACCGACAGCTGATAGATTGTAAATACATAGAGTGACCCAGTTTTTTGGTTTGATTAAATTTTGCAAATAAATATGTACATATTGTTTTTTCAATCGACTTGCGACATGAGAACGCGTGACTCCGCCCACTTTTTTTTTGCGCGACCACGCAAACACAGTTCGATTCGAAGAGAAGCAGAGAAAACATGTATTTTTATCTCTCGTTCTCATGCTGCAACTCGATTGAAAACACAATAGTCATGATTTTGTGCTTACAAATGCAAAAAGTTTTTTTAAATTTAATTTTTTTGCCGGTTACAGTACTATGAAATTTTGAACAAAATCACCTTACGGCGCTCCGACATCCCGCAGTTTTCGCTGCAAAACCGCAGTGAGAAACTGCGGGAAATTGGAGCGTCGTAAGTGGAATTTGTCCGATAATATAACAGAATAATATCCCGTTTTGCACTGTTTCTTGAAATTAATGCGAAATATTATTTCGAGATGTTTGGTTCCTGACTTTTCAAAAATCGAAATTTCCCTATTTTTCAGAATTATGTAAAAGCCAACTTAACAATTAAAACCTAACTTTTTTGTCTCGTTATAAAAATTTCAACCATCATTACACTAGCTTCAGCTAGGGAGTTCTGTGGTCTAGAAAATTAAAACCCTGTCACAATCAGGAATAAATCTATGAAAATGCAGAAGCGCTGTTTCACATTTTTTTGTTTGGTTTTTTGTTTATTTTAGAGTAGCAGATACGCAGAAAAATTAAAATAAAGTAGTCTTGAACACGCTATGAGCTTACCGTTTTCTATCCCTCTACCGCTAAACATTATATTGTGAAAACAAAAAAATTGCAACGCGGTGTTTGCGTACTTTTGAAATTCAAACGGCAATGAAAGAAATAGCATGGGAAATTAAGAGGGTTGTTCCCATTTTCGTTTGAATTTTGAAAGTACGCAAACACCGCTTTGCAACTTTTTTGTTTTCACAATAAAGGCCAAAATCACCTGTTAATAGCTCCGCCCCTTTTTCCAGCCTGCGGTACACTTGAGCGCTCTGATTAGCGTGTTTGTTTAGATTTTCGTACATCGATATCTATGCTAATGCAACAATAATTAGCGTGCGAATAGAATTCACAAAAAAAAGGGCGGAGCTAAATTTTAAATTGAATTACGGTCACACAACAAGTGTGATGTAATGATCTGCCAAGAACACATCCATTTTTGCGTTAAAAAAACATGAACCAGTGAGCCCAAGACCACCTAGCTGATTTCTTTCCCAATTCTGACGTGTTCTCCTCCGCAAATTTTCGCTTCCGCTCTACCATGTTTGCTCATACCAAAGTGGCATTCGTATCTCTCTCAGTGTGCCGCAGAGAGAACCACCAAAAAAAAAAACGAGCGCTCCTCACTTCCCACTTCTTTCTTCCTATTCCTCCTACTCCTCCGTACGTACGTACGTACGTCCGTCCAGCGGTCCGTCCCAACCCTCCGAAAAAAAAAAGAGACGAGAGACGAGACGCAGACACGTTGGCGTGGCTAGCGGTGCCAGGCGGGCCGTCGGCGGGTGCCGACCCCCCGCCTAACACGCCTGTCATGCGTCTATCGCCATCGTGCACTCTCTCGTCGCCCCACTCTCGTTTCTCTCGTCGCCCCCCACGCCCTCCCCGACAACGAGCGAGACGGCGGCGGCGATCGGCGGTTTTTTGAGCGCGTGGTGTGGTGCTGTTGCAGGACCCTCCGTGAAGGACGACGTGTGTGTGCTCCGATCTGTCTACTACCCCCCTAACCTACTTTTTATTTTGATTTTTGGGTCTTTTCTGGGACCTATTCGTTTTTTCTTTAATTTTTATTAGCCTACCGTATACACCATTTCTCTCTGTCTCTCTATTTTTATTTTTTATTTATTTATAGAAAGCCCACCTACACAAATACCAATTAGTGTGTTCCGGCGGAAGGAGCAACAGCCGAAAGACACCGAAACATGTCGAACTCGGGCCTTATCAAAGGTAGGTGTAAATCAAATAAAGGGATGTATAAAGATGAGCACAAATTTTTGTCTAGTCAAGCCCAACCTGTGCAAATACATATGCATCCCAGTTTTAATGGCTAATTCAACATTTGAACATTTTGTAGGCGAAATTATGAAATTCTCCTAGGGTAGTCTAGGTCACTTTTTTGTTTCTTATCTCTCTTTTCCTTTGTTTGCGTCTCTTCCTCTTTCACACTCTCTAGACGGCTCTTTTCAAAAGTGCAATTTTTTCCTTTTCTTTTCTTTTTCCCTTGCTCGTTAATCTTATCCAAAACTGCCACTCCCTTTATCATATTTTTTGGTGTAAAATAGAGAAATTCGTTGTTTGATGAGGAACGGAATGGAACGGAACAGCGCTGAGGCTGACGCTGACTCAACTGACAACGAGCGTTTCGTTTTTTTGTGTGTGTGTAATTTGAGATTTTTTGTCGCTATCGGTTCGGTTGGCGGAAATCTTTGATCTTTCGAATTTTTTGCCACGATTTTCTATCTGAGAATTAGTAGATGATGTTGTGGAGTGTTCAAAAGAAAAGTCTTATGAGCCTAATCAGGAAAAGCAAAAATACAGCTTTTTGTCAAGTCCCGGCGTTAAAATTATGTAATTTGCCTTGCAAAAAAGATTATTTTCGATAGGAAATGCGCATTAAATACATTATTTATTCCAACGCCAAATTTCGGCACGAACATTTTTTTTATCTGCAAAAAATCTGGGTAAGGTGCATTTTTTTCATTTTAAAAGAACTCGAAAAACGAGTTTTCCTGCACGGAATAGGCCCTTAATTTAAAATAAATAATGAGAAAATGTATCAAAAAATTCTCAATAAAAAAATAAAACTACCCAGTTCAACAAGTGCGCCCCACCGCACTCTACAATTTACAGATGTAATTTTCGTCGCTCAAAAAAAGAACATAAAAACTTTGATTTTCGCATATTTTTTACTTTTAAATAGGCAAAAAAATCACCGACAGATCAAAAATCATGCTGAACCAGCGAGAAAAAATAACGGAAAAATGGATTTTCTTTTTCAAAAAAAAATTTTATTTTTAACCAAAAACTTGATGGTTAAGTGGTTGAATTTTTGTTTTTTCTGTGTTTAAATAAACATAAAAACCTAGCAAAACATTGTAAAATACCGCCACAGGAAGCCGTCGATTCTTGGTTTTTTTTTTCTGAGCGTTCATTGATTTTTTAATCGAGTTGCAACATGAAAATTTGCAATTCCGCCCACTTTTTTTGCGCGTTAACATACAATTCTAGAGTTATTTTAAAATTTGCGGGTGTGAAAATGGGCTGGATTTTGTTTTTTGAGAAACCGACTCGACTGAAAACACATAATTGAAACATATCGATTTTTTTAATGCAAAAAATCTGATAAATTTAAGCTATTTAAAAGCTTTTTGTTTGAAAAAAAGTCAATAAACTCCCAATTCAAACAGGAATTCCCTACGAAACGCAACAAACCCGCATTTTTCAGGCGAGTACGACCTGTCGAACGCGGAGAACTTTAACATAATCCAGTTCTTGCGTGACACGGACGCCGACTACGCGACAGAAGACGACGGCTCGATGGTGTCGCCGACGTCATCGGCCGACAGTATGCACAATCAAAATAATAATAATCGAGGAGGTCCACCCCAGCATATGCAACATGGCGGAAGAGGAAACCATCCGAATGTCAGTTCTCATAATGCCATTTTTCAGGTAAGCATTTTGTTGAATACTAATAAAAGACAAATTCAAATTTCCAGACCCGTCGCCTTCCAGACTCCCCTCCAATGACCGACGCTTCTTCGTCCTCCCATCAATCTGACCCAATGTTCTCACCAAACGAGTTCAACAACTATAATGGAGCTAACCCAAATATGCTACTAGGAGTTCATGATCTACAACAAAATATGGGACAACCGCCACGTGTAAATGTAAATGGAAACTTAAATGGAAATAACAACTCGCTGATAGCTCAGCAACTTCAACAGCAAAACCCACAATTCTGGAACAATGGACAAACCCAGAGTCAAAAAGTGTCACCGTACTCGGGAACAATGGAGAATTTGTACAATATGCTTCAAGGAAATGATAATGGATTGGCGAGCCCTGTACTGGATGAACCTTCGAATAGAAAACGCAGCAGAATGGATACTCCATGCGAGACGCCCAGAAACTTTTCCTCCAATATGGCCATTGATGCGTTTGGAGATGAAAACTACAATCATCAACAGGCCATAAAGTTTGCGAAATTCCAGGAGGAGGCGTGGAATTGTCTCTATGATGTAAATGGAAGAGAATTGCAACAACTTCAAGTACACGTGGTTGCAGACAAGGGATTCAATTACAGTAACATTGACAACTGTTTTGTGAACCAGAAGAAGAACCACTTTCAAGTCTCAGTTCATGTTGAGGCTTCCGATTCAATGCCTCCAAAATATGTGTCCTGCAACAATTCTCTCATTCCAATCAAAGATTTTAGATTGAAATTCTGTGGAGTGAAATCTGAGATGCCAACTTCTGAAGTATGCATTCGACAATCTCGAGCCGATCGCAAACCGCATCCACACACTCCAGTGCTTTTCGAAATTCAAGAACGAAGAATGACAAAAGTCACCGTTCCACGACTTCATTTCTCTGAAACCACTTTGAACAATCAGAGAAAAAACTTCCGACCGAATCCAGAACAAAAATACTTTCTGTTAGTTGTCCAATTGTATGCAAGCATATCAGATGACGTCAATGTTCTCATTCAATCTTACGCCTCGGAAAAAGTGATTGTTCGAGCCACAAACCCTGGAAGCTTCGAGCCGCCAGATTCGGATGTCGCTTGGCAACGTAGCGGAGGAACCCTTCACACTCCAGGAGCTGTCGCCATTGGAACTGATCGAACTGTCGAATCCGCCCGTCTTACTGTAGCCGGTGATATTTACATGTCTGGACGAATAATTAATCCATCCGACATTCGTTTAAAGGAGGGCATAACCGAAAAAGAAGCCGCTGAAGCTGTGGAAAATCTTCTCAAACTCCGAGTTGTCGACTACCGCTACAAGCCAGAGGTGGCAGACATGTGGGGACTGGATGAGCAACAAAGACAGAGAACAGGTCTGATTGCTCAGGAGTTGGCTGCAGTGCTTCCAGACGCCGTCAGAGACATTGGAGATTATTTCACAATTGACGAATCACGAGTGTTCTATGAGACGGTCATGGCAACACAGCAACTGTGCAGAATGAATGGAGATTTGGATAATAAAATCGACGAGAAGGTCGCCGAAATCAACAGGAGACTTTCGGAGTACGCGAGAAGGAAGAAATTGGCCAGTTCAATGGGATCTAATCTCAATGGAGACAACAAAAGTCTCTCATTCTCCAGATGCTCTTTGACCTCCACCGCCACCAATATGACATCTCAACCAAAGAAAAGGGACAACAAGAAACGGAACCAGCAATCCACGTCTTGCACAAGCAAGTTGAGTCAAGGGACTGTTGTAACTTTGGTTTCTATCATGGCCGCCTGCCTGTTGGCCATGTCTTCTCTGTACATTTTGGACTGGCACAATCGAAATTACGGATACCATCAGCATTTCGATGTGAATACGCAATCAACGAAAGGAGAACCAGCCAATCTTGTCGTCTCACCATGTAAGTTACGATAAATAAATGCATAGGATGGAAGGGAAACAACTAATTGTGAATTTTTCTTTCAGCGGATTACATGCCTTTATTCCAACCGGACGCTCCTATTCTGCTCAATAAATGTTTTAATCCGTCTTGCAAGACATATTGTTGTGCAGATGTGCCGCCAGTTCCTGAAGATTCGGTTAATATTGCCACTGACGTGAGTTTCTATTTTTGACAACTATCTCAATTCCTCTAATTCTTCCAGGGATTTCACAACGGAGAGGAGAGTGCTGACCGACCGGCCGTGAACAAGACCGCCCGTGCTCCAAACGTCGAGCACAAATCGTTTGACACTGGAGTGCAAATTCGAGTTCCCGCACTAAACGAGACGATCGATCAGCGTTACTGTATCGAGCGTAGTTGCAACTTCAAAAAGGGCATCTACAATTTATACATCCCAGTGTCAAAGTACATGCCTGACGTGGCACTTGAAGTTGAAATCAAGTAAGTACATGATCCTCTCGATAAATTAATTGCTATAATTTTTTCAGTGCTCCCATCACAAAGGTCATTGCCAATTGTGGAGCTCATCCAGAATTCAACCACAAAGTTTGCCCATTGAGTCGGCACAGTGTTTCGCAATTCCCCACTTCTACTAGGGTATGCTTATTTATTTTTTGTTTATTATTCCGCCAAAATGGTCAAACGCGCTCCGCTAAACTCAATGCTATGCGATTTTCATTTTGGTCTCCAAATTGTTTCATTTCACGTTGAATTTATACGTGAAATGAAATAATTTGGAAACCAAAATGAAAATTGCCTACCGTTGAGTCCAGCGGAGCGCGTTTGACCATTTTGGCAAGTCAATAATATACATATTTATTATTCAATATTGATATTAATTACTGAATGGAATTTCAGATTTTTGACAACTTGTTCGAGTTGTCAATGGGAACGTACATCCAATCGGCGTATCGATTCCGAATCGGCTACTCGACTGAAAGTTGTTCCAGTGATGAGGCCAACGGATTGTACGAGGAGTACAATTTGATCTTTTATCGCACTTGTGAGTTTCAAAATATTTGTTTTTTTTTCGGTAAATATTATTGATTCAAGTTCACACGGAAAATTCAAGGCCACACCTGGCTTTTCATTTCTCAAAAGTCATGGGGTGTGAGTTTGCAGAATTTTCACGTGCAATCTTATTTCAACCGGAAAAAACAAATTGAATCGATATATTATGGGTTCGTGACATAGCGACTTGTTGCTGCAAGTTGTGCGCAAGCAAAATGAAAAAAAAATCTGTTTCCTCTTTCGCTGTCAAGAGCTGAATCGTGGCGAGACCCAACAATTGCTGACGCATAACTTGGCATGCTGTCTCGCTACGTCACGAATCCATAATACAATATTTGAAGCCAAAATACGATATCTGACAAAAAAAAACCAATTTTTATTAAATATTTCAGGCACGCTATCATCTTCATAATTTAAAAAATTGCTCTGATATCATTTTCTTTCTCCGCCAGCGGCCGTTGCAATCTTTCTAAACCCCCACCCATCCCAAAAATCGTCTCTCTTTCACTTTTCACCCGTTGTTTGTTATTAATTTTATTAATTGTTTATTCTCTTTGATTGATTCAAGCATTTCTTTTTCTCAACAAGTCTTCTTTTTTGCCTCACTCCGGTTCTCGTGTACCTACCATTATAATATACAACTTGTTTCCCGATTTTCCTTTTAAAAATTCCCGTTTTTTTGTCTACCAACTCTGTATTTATTCTCCCTTGAACTTTACCTCTTCCTCACCACAGTTCTCTTTCTCACGGATTCCGAAAAATGAGCATTTTTTCTTCAAAAAAACAAAACATGGCGGGAATTTGAAAGTGGTTTTCATTAACCGCCAAAAATGCTCTAATTTGCCAATATGTAAAAATGTTGAGTGCCCAGGAATATACCTTTTTTCCATTCTAATCTACGTCGGAAAATTATGTACTTTTTTTGTTTTTTTTTGAACATCAACTCACAAAAACTCTGGAATGATATCGTTAGGTACATTTTTTATCCTCACATTTTCTTTTGATAATTTGTTGTATTGTACTTTTTATTTGTCCACACTGAAAATTGTCTTAAAATGTCATTTCTTGTCAATTCATTTCTTTTATTCCCCCACTCCACAAAAATGAATATATTTTTAAACAATACAAATTTGTTTAATGACTGATGCCTGAGGAGTTGGGCTGCTATCATCCGCATTAGAGATGGGCGGAGTTCCGTCTTCCATCTTCCGGAACTCAAAATTTGATTTCTGCCCATATCTGGTTTGCAGGTAATACGGTAGGCCCAAAAATGAGACAATAAAACAAGTTTTGGGAGGGTGGAGAAAAGTAAATAAGGCTTTAAAAAATAGTTGGTGTTTCACTCATTCTTGATCGATTTATCCTGTTTCGGATTTCATCAGTAACCAACGAGACCCGTCTCAATCGGCGCCTCCTGTTGCCTAGAAAAATCAAAAATTTCTACAAGGAATACGACACGACCGAACACAGCTGGAAATAATAGGACCGTAATCCAGTAGTCGAATATTTCAAAAAGAGTGTTTTGGTGAGTGGGTATATTAAATTTAATTATTTTTAGAACACACTGATAATACGATACGAATTTCCCCGTTCTCTAAAATAATTAGATGTTCCCCTATATCATTTCCCAGGACAAATTGAACTTTTAATTTGAACTATCATTATTTTTCCCTAATTTTCATTTTCCACTTGAAAACATCGAATTAAAAAGTTTTGACGTCAGCAGTCACCAGCCTGCATTCTTAAAATTTTGGGGTGTCTTCTCCTTTTTCCGGCGTCTATAAACTATAATATTTACAAAAGAATGGGAAAATATTCTGTCATTTTCGCTTTCAGTTTCGATCCGTCTTCTTTTCCAATTTTGCTGATTTCAAAATGTTTCCAAAACAAAAAAAACATGATAATTTTTGATCGTTTTCTACAAAATTTTGCAGATTCGTATTTAATTCTAAATTTCGAAAAAAAAATATTTAGACCTACTCCATGTACCGTTCATTATATTTGCTGTAATTGTCCGGCATCTCTTACTCCCCGATAGCCTCTAATAGACCGGCAGCCTCTAATTGGCCGGCTCTCTAATTCATTCGTTTTTTACAGACAAGTCTTTTTTGTAAAATATTGGCGTGATTTCCGACATTTCTAGAAAATTTTCCTGTTTCTTCTTTGAAATGTTATAGAAATGTTTGTTCCGAATCATTTGCATTTTTTCAGCTATATTTTTTTCTTTTTGAACGCCGGATTTCGTCTATTTTTTAAATTCGGTTTTTAATTTTTCCTCAAAAAATAGACCTTGAAAAATAAGCTGGCAGCCTCTAATTGCCCGGCATTCAATCAGGGGCTCAAAAAATAAGCCCGCATGAATTTTATGACGGGAGTGAGAGACGAAGAGAAATAATTTCTGCGTCTCAAAACCCGTTTTCCTAACGTTTTTTAGTTTAATGAATCTGCCTCGGATCTTATATTTTTTTTTATTAAATCTTACTATTAGAGAAAAATACTTTCAGCACCTGAAAACAAAAATGAAGAAAATGTCAATATCACCAATCGAGGGCGAATTGCGAATAGACGTGGAAGAGCAGATGGAAATCCGTGAAGAAGAAGAGGAAGATGCAAAAGTAGAAAAGGAATCGAGCACTATTCTCAAATTGGTACTCATACTCACAATTCCATACGTACTGATTCTACCGATCTTCACTCGAAATCTCCACGACTGGTATTCTACCACTCTTCTTTGCCTTCTAATTTGCTTCACCCTGGATCTCACTTTCATAGCTGTCCGTTTCTACGCAATGCTCCGCCCACTTTCTTCAATTGAATCTGCTGCTCTTGTCACAATGCTTCTTTTCTATGCGAAACACATTTTTATGAAATATGAATCACCCATCAATTATTTGTTGTTTTTCATGTTTTTCCTATTGTTGATACCCGCTTTCTATCGCTGTTTTTTGTTGTTGAAGTTGAAGACGTCGCATAAAAGAATGTTTAAAGCGATGGTTGAAGATGATTTTTGAGAATGTTAAAAAAATATTAATTAGTTCTACACATATAATTTTAAGAATATCATTGTTTTTATTTTGCAAATATGTACATAAATAAACCGATTGATAAGCAATTTATTACGTTGTAGAAAGAGTATTGACCATGGGGTACGAGGCGACCGAGAAGCTTCATCATTCCAAGCGAGTTCAAGTCCCACTTGGTGTTCATTTTCTCTCTGTAGCAAATGCATAGCTTGGAATGAAAAAACTTCTCAAGACTTTTTCCACAGCCTAATATTTAACAACTTTCCTTGTCCATTCCATGAAATCCTGTCAACAAAACCACTTCACGATTGCACTTTTCGATCCAAGAATGAAGACGTCTTGCCAGAATTCCACGGTACAAACCGCTCAATGCCACCAACATGTACGCGTAAATAGCTGTGGGTACCGTCGAAAGATTATGAAAAGAGCAGAAGGCATAAGTCATATAACCAATTGCAAATGTCCAGAAAAACAATTCAATCGGATAGAAGATGGCCAATGGTCGATCGAGACGGTGTAGGACCGCATAGAATGTCAAAAAGTGAAGACAGTTGATAAAAACTGCTATAAAGAAGATTTCGATAGATCCGGTGATGTAGAGAGGTAATGTGTAAAAGAACATGGCAATGGTGAGGATGTAGAAGAGGCTGAGGGCCGGAATCGTGCCACAGAAGGCTTGTGGTTGAAGGAGATACGGGTCCGATGGGTCATTGAACATGTTGATTGATTGAGAAACTGCAAATTTATGAGAGTTTTTGGCCCATTTCGTCTATTTTGGGGTGTCTCCTAAATACCTTTGAAATACCTACTTTACTAAGGAAGTTTGTAGCTAATAGCCATTGAATGGGGCCGTGTTCCATATGCATTCGGCGCTCGCCCCGATTTCGATAACTATTCGCCATTTATCATTTCACGAACGCTTAGAATGCGATGGCTGCTAGCTTTTTTCCATGGCTATTAGCCGTTCTCCATGGTTATTAGCTGTTTTGCATGACTATTGGCCACATCGCCCGCCATATAAGCGTCAAAACGTCTCTGAGAATGCCCTTCTTAAAAAGTGCAAACAAAGAAGTTGAAGAGAAAAGCCATCGAAAATTTCCTGAGTATCCAATGGCTAACTACTTCCGAGAGTCATCAAACGCACCCGGCCGTATATTTGCTTGCAAACACTTAAAAGTTTTATATTAATTTTGAGCGTTATTTGCAGAGCAATTTGTTAAGAATATATTTTTTGCGTGATTTCCAAAAGTCGAAACAAGAAAAACCTGAATATTTTTCGTCACACATTGTCATGCGTTTTTTTGTTAATTAAACATATTGGCGTTTATCGGAAACCGAAATTTTTCCCTCCTTATTTAAGACTTTGCATTTACCGTAAAGCTTGTATTAGACTTGCACCGGGAGAGGCCGTATAACAATTAACATGAAAGCAAGTCTAATACAGGTTTTACGGTACCTCAAAGTAAAAATAAACAAAATAAACATTATCAATCACAGAAAATTTAACCGGGGGCCCATCGGAACCTAGGCCTTGCAGAATCTGCAGAACTAGGTCAACGGCGAAGCATGTATTTTCGACATGGCAAATTGAGAAACGCGAGACGAAATTCGGGAAAGTCCGCAAAATTTCAGAGATGAAAATAAAAAACACCTTTATTTTTAATCACCCAAAATTACACTCTTACCATTTGCAATTGACGGTTTTTCCTGATAAGCGGGAGGAGGAGGAAGATACAAATGTTCAGCCATTTTTTCTGGAAATAATACATAATTTAAGAATATGAAAGGAAAGGAAAAGAAAAGAAAGAACAAAACAAAATCATAAATGTTCTTGTTGCCTGTTGTTTTCTTCTCCAATCGATTATAAATCACAAGGAACCAAATCGTAAGCAACAAAGAATCAGCAGGGGCTAGAACAAAAAAAAAAGAAAAATCGAAAAAAAAAACAATAAAATTGTTTTTATTGCAGAGGGAATTTGTATATGGAAAGTAACAATCATAAACGATTAAAAACAAGTGATGAGATCACAAATAGAAAATAATACATACATTAAAGACTGTTGTCTTATGTTAGAACCTGATGGCGACATGTCTAATGAGAAAGTTTGGGAATAATAATAATAAATAACCGATTGAGACTGTCAGTTTAATATCGCCGGAAGTATCGAGTATTTATAAAATGGGTTGAATTCTAATGAGACAATTAATTTTGAATTTTTCAAAATACATATTTACCGTAAAAACTGTAATAGAAGCATGTCCTTCTATTCTCAACCCCCCTCAAATGATGTCCTTCTAATATAGGGTGTCCTTCTAATTTTCGGAGCATGATAAAGAAAGAAACAATTTTTAAAAGAAACATTTTTAACAAAAAGTTTCCATCAAACCAGCCGTTCGGCGACTCAAAAATGGGGGGGGGGGGGGTACTACGGTATAGAACTCGCACGGAATAGAACTGCGCGGAGTAGAACCGCCTGAATTGAGATGTACCGCTTGAACAACTCGAAGGATTTTTTCGTTGTACATTGTGAAGTCTTGAATTCTATTTCGTGCAGTTGTTTTTTGAGTACAGTTCCATTTTAGCCGGTTCTATTCCGTAGCAGTTCTATTCCGTGCGAGTTTTATACCGTAGTACCCCCCCCCCCGAAAAAGGTGTTCCAAACAATACATTAAAACATATTTTTCCTGCAAAATTTCGGTTCTTTGACATTAAATAGACTGCATCTGAATCATTTTAATGCTAACTCTATTCTTCTCTATTCTATGATTTTGAATTCACTCCAATAAGTTCTTATCAAATTTGGCGTCTTTCAAACGACGGCCACCACCCGGCAGACGTCGATATTCCGAACTCATGAACGGATTTTCTGACATTTGTTTTCTTAGAACGTGCCACTGCGTTTTTTCTTGAACTTCATAGTGTACAGGCTTTCTCGGAAATAAAAATTATCTTCCGAGTTCCGTTGGAAATTTACGATTTTATAATTTTCTCTTCCCATTTTTCGACGGAATTTCGAATGTTTCATTTTTGTTTCCGAATTTCATCCTCGCTTTCGTCATGTTAAAATTTTATGTTTTAACAAGAAAACAAGGAAAAAAAATAAAAAGTTTGGAAACAAACGTTAAAAAACAGGGGTTTTCTTACAAGGGAAGTGTTTAGGGTCACCAATTTGGAAATTTCTGAAAATTTAACCACACATTAGAGATGGTTTGAAAACAACTCTCAAAAATTTATAAAAAAGGGCCGCCACTAGGAACCGAGATATGACGCTTCAAAGTTTGTGCCACGCCCCTTTTCAAATTTAACACAGGAAAATGCGTTTTTTCAGTGAAACGAGCGAAAAATACTCAGCGCCAAACTCACTGCCTTCTTCCCCTGTTGATTTCATTGGTTCGGTGGTTCAGTGGTAGAGGTTTCAAGTGGTAGTGGCAAGGCGCTGGGCTCGATTCCCGCATAGTGGAAAAATTTTTGCATTTTTTTTTTTCAAAATTTCAGAAGACGTGATTGAAGGTTTTCAATCAATTTCAGGACTTTTTATTACCCTTTCGTAGTTTTAAATTACTTCAAGAACTATTTCACACGTTTTTGAGGAAAATTTTTTTTTGAAAATTTTACCAATTTTTGTCCACCAATTGATCATCATTTTTGAAATTCAAAAAATTTTGAAAAAAAAAATTATAACAAGCTGTAATCGAAAACTGGCTCTTGGAAGTTTCGAAGCCTACTATTTCGAAACTGGGAAGCAAAACAGTTTGGAAACGTTCTAGAGCCCAAAAACTGGGGCAATAATTTTTATTACTGCACTGATAAATCGATCAACCAATTGAAATTTTATAATTATCTCTCTTAAAATACGTTGTCAATAAACAAAAAGGTGTCTATGATTTTTCGATATGGAAAAATCATACAATTCTATGTAATTGCCTAATAAAATGGTTCAAACGGAAATTGAAAATTTTTGCTGAATCTTGGTTTCAGCATGTTATTTTCAGTGATTTTCAAAAATGTCTTTGATTTCTCTATTTGAATGTTTTCAATTGAAAGTATGAAAAATTTTTTTCAAAATTTTTTGAATTTCAAAAATGATGATCAATTGGTGGACAAAAATTCGTAAATTTTTCAAAAAAAAAATTTTCTTCAAAAACGTGTGAAATAGTTCTGGAAGTAATTTAAAACTACGAAAGGGTAATAAAAAGTCCTGAAATTGATTGAAAACCTTCAATCACGTCTTCTGAAATTTTGAAAAAAAAAAATGCAAAAATTTTTCCACTATGCGGGAATCGAGCCCAGCGCCTTGCCACTACCACTTGAAACCTCTACCACTGAACCACCGAACCAATGAAATCAACAGGGGAAGAAGGCAGTGAGTTTGGCGCTGAGTATTTTTCGCTCGTTTCACTGAAAAAACGCATTTTCCTGTGTTAAATTTGAAAAGGGGCGTGGCACAAACTTTGAAGCGTCATATCTCGGTTCCTAGTGGCGGCCCTTTTTTAGAAATTTTTGAGAGTTGTTTTCAAACCATCTCTAATGTGTGGTTAAATTTTCAGAAATTTCCAAATTGGTGACCCTAAACACTTCCCTTGTTAGTAAAATGTCCTTCTAATATAGGGCTCCTTCTATTATAGGGTGTCCTTCTATTTTTCAATACTAGTCTAGGACTGTCCTTCTATTTTAGGGGTGCTTTAATTATAGGGGTTCTTCTATTATAGGTTTTACGGTAATCATGATGACAAACAGAGCAATGACCGCCTAGCAAATGAAGAGAAATAAGTTTCATTTTCAAAAGTGCACAAATACTGTGTCTCTATTCGTTCGCTTACACCGTTTCACCTGTGTCTGGCCTTGCGCCCAAATTTGATCATAAAGGCGAGTCCCGCTGATCGCCCGCATTCCTTTAAAAATTCTATTCTGACACGTTTCAATATGAAAAAAGTACTTTCGGGTCCAAAAAATCAACCTTTTCAGATATCGACGACGTAGTTATTTCAGATTTTTTACATCATTCAATAGTAAATTTTGTGCAAAATTGAATGATGATAGCAACTCGCGTGATACAGACCTCCATAATACAGAAAAATACAAAAAAAAAATTGAATTTTCAAAAAACAACTTTCATACTTTTATTGTCCATTCGCGAAAAAAAGCAAGTGCGCTCCACAAAACCTAGTATTTCGTGAAATTCATTGTTGTCGCCAAATTAATTCATTTCGCGTTGAATTTACACGTGAATTGAAATAATTTGGCGACGAAAATGAAATCCAAAAAGTACTAAGTGTTTCAGGTGGGGTTTTGAGAATTTCACCAAAATTTGTGAGGATACACTTTCAACTGTGCTGATTCCGATGGCGTCGTCAGAATTTCCGCATCTCGTCTGGTTTTTCTGAAATTTCAGCTTAAAGTTTTGCGTTTTCCCAGATTTTGTAAGCCGCATCGCCGGTCCCGCCTTTTCAATACCACTGCGGACGCAGATGCAGCAAGCAGGAGTGGGTCAGTGGCACAGGTGATTCGCCACTTATGCCTTTTACGTGCAGGCAAACAATTTACAAATTGTACGTAAATCGCGAAGAAGAAAATTGCGATTTGAACACAATTTGTAAATATTGCATTGCCGAAAAATGGTCGGCATTTCCCAACTATGGGTAAATTATTGATAAGTCGCGAAAATACAATTGGCGAATCCCGAAGGAACTCTCGCAGCGAACTATTTCTCATCCTTAATTGAGGCCCAAATTAATTCATTTCTGCCACAAAAAAATTATTTTTATGCTTTTTTATTGGTTTTTTTCGTGAAAATGCTTCAATATTTTTATAGCTGTTATTCCTTCTACCTTTTTTATTGATTTTTCTATCGTTACTCTTATATTTCCAGGCGTCCGGGCAGTCATTCTAAAAAAGGCCTGCGGCAACCAAGGTAAACGCGAGTTTTCAAATTTTCATTATGAACAACTCAAGTGTAAAAATATTTTAAAAGTATCATTTGAAAAAATAGGCTCACTTTTCAATTTTTTGTTAAATTCACCGTGCTGGAACTAAATTCAGAAAGCCACTGTTCTAAGTAGTGTTTAAAATCGCTTTTTAAAAATTGCGAGGCAGCAGCTTTAACCGTAACAAAATGCTATCAATAACTTTTAAAGTTTGCGATAAATAGTCGCTACTTGAAAACTTTAATAATAGATGGGCGGGGAAAACTCTGATAATTTTGGCAATGCCCAAACTATTCATTGAAACTGTTATTACAGGAAATTGTCATTTTCTCGTGAAAATTTTGAAATTAACAAGTTTCTTTCACTTTGTAAATGTTTGCATAGGTAAAGCTTTTCCAATGTTTATGCTGGGGGCCTATATCACAATAATGCGGGGGGGGGGGGTTTAATAGAATGTCCCCGAGGAGATAATATCCCTTAAATAAAAATCCCGCGATTAGAAGACGCTAACATTAAATAGATGAGATGGAGAGAAACCCAAAAGATTTTCCCCCTTTTTCAGAGGTTGCAGCTGCACATTTGGCCCCGATGTCGTCGCGAAAACGTGCGAAAAGTTCCGACTACACCTTACTGTTCGTGCCCATCAAGTCGTCCAAGAGTTTTTTTTTATCAACAAGAAGCTTGTCACCCTCTTCTCTCCCTACTATTGTGACCGATTGGAATATGCTTGTGAGCCTCACAATGGTTTGCTCTTTCAAGGTATTGGGTTTAATGATTTTTAGTTTGTGTTTATTATTATTTTTCAGGGCAAGTACGGACAACAAGCAACTACAAACGGGCGCAAGGAGACCGAGGATTGATTAATATAATTTGCCACACGATTAGGAAAAACATTGAAGAAAGCCCCGATCGGTTTAAAACTTTGCATGCCTGGCAGTATTTATGCCAAAATTTCACAAAGTTTCAGACCCATCGGACTATTCTCGGAATTTTTCCCAATCGTTTATCATATTTTTATTGATATTTCAACCCCCTGTTAATTTGTTAATTTTTTGTATCTCCATATTGTTATTTTAATTTGTCCTTGGTGTTACCGTGCAATTTTTTAAAAGTTTGATATATAATAAAACAACATACTTAGTCTTGTTACAAACACACATATAGAATTAGTAAGCTTACAAGCCAACTAACAAGCCAACTAATATGATCCGAGAATTTTTAAACGGCTAATTAGACGAAATTTTTCGGGATTTGTCATTTGTGTGCGAATATAATTATTGTCGGCGAAAATTTCCTTTCGTGAATTGCCAATTGTTGTTTATTTTTTTCGGAATTTGTATACAATTTGCAAATTACTTGTAAATTTTCGCGAATTGTGAATTGTTCGCGCACAAAAGTAATGTTCACGCTTACCCATTTCGCAAACGCGCGAACAATTTTTGACAAATTATTTGCGTCATGCGAATCACCTGTGGGTAGAGCGGATGGTAGGCTAATCCGATGGTTGGGGGTTCGTTGCCGCTTTATGCCGAATTTTGTTATTTTTGTTTTTTTCTGGTAAGCCCATCGTTTTGTCGTCTTGTGAGATTTTTTTATTGAAAATTTAAAATTTCAGAAATTAAAATATTGTAACTACCTATCATAAAACTCATTGATAACGTTCTAGAAACAATCAGAAAATCATGAACACACTAGTAATCGTCACATTTGCAGGGGTTAATGAAACTTTTGTGGTTTCAGGTAGAAGTGGAACAGTTTCCAGAAACATGCTTGTTAAATAAAAGTTGCGGACGCGTCAAAAATAGAAAAACGGTAGACCGAAGAAATTTAATTTTTCGGGAGGCGGAATACCGAAACAGTGTTATTACGTATTCCCGCGTACGTGAGATATCGTAAAATGGGTCTTGGAACGATCGGTTTGAATATTTGGTTTCGATTTTTTTCAATGAGAAATTTTCGTTCTTTATCATGTTATTTTTTTGTTTTTTAAAACTTATATTTTTTACTTTGGGGGTTATTCATGTAATAAACAGTGGCTACACCAAATAAGAACTGTCCCCATTTCACGACATTTCACGTACTCGGGAATACGTAATATGGAAAAAAATTGTCGATAAATGTCCTTGTCGACTTATCGACAAAAAGTTTCGATACCAGAATTTTCCGATTATAAAATTCCGGCGGAAAAACTTGAAAAATCAGAACTTTCGAGAAAGCTTGTTTCCAACTTTGCATACCATAAACTGATGGATATTCGTAGATTTTCTTTTCATTGCGCGTCCGCAACTTTTATTTAACAAGCATGTTTCTCGAAACTGTTCCACTTCTACCTGAAACCACAAAAGTTTCATTAACTCCTGCAAATGTGACGATTACTAGTGTGTTCATGATTTTCTGATAGGTTCTAGAACATTTTCAATGAGTTTTATGATAGATAGTTACAATATTTTAATTTCAACAATTTTTATTTTTCAATAAAAAAATCTCTCAAGATGACAAAACGATTAATTTACCAGAAAAAACAAAAATAACAAAATTCGGCATAGAGCGGAAACGAACCCCCTACTATCGGATTACCCTACCATCTGCTCTACCACTGACACAGGTAAACCGCGTAGAGTTTCAACAGATTCTAAAAAGAGTGCGGGCGTTGATTCTAAAAAGTGCACAGAAAGAGTCTCCCAGAATCTGTTGAAACTCTTTCCATACTTTTTGCGCATTCTTTTGAAACTCTTTTCAGAACGTTTGCTGATTCCTTTGGGTTACTTTTTAAATGCGTTTATCGTTCATGATTTTTCATCCATCTGAGAATGTTTATTTGAAAATTTATCAGTAAACAACACGAGCTCAACAATGTTATGAAAAAAATAGAAAAAAAAAGAAAACAACGTTATAAATAGTCCGTATTGGGTTCCGTAATGGGGTCATTCACAAAACCCGATAAAAAACTGCGGGAAAAATCGGAGAATGCTCCGACTGGTCTGAAATTTTGGGAAACAATGGCAAAAATACTACCGGGCATTTCCAGAAAATTTCAGACCATCCAGAATATCGATTTTTAAAATTAACAGAAAAAATTCGATATTTTGGTCCAAAAATTTCTGAGCATGTACAGAAGCATTTTTGCCATTATATCCCGTAATTTCAGGCCAATCCGGGCGTTCTCCGATTTTTTCCGCAGTTATTTTTCCGGTTTTGTGAATAACCCCATAACAGACGGACCCTCTTCTTCCTGGACGCCACTGTCGGTGTTAATTTCTGCTTTTTGAATTCTAACTTCGTTTGCCCCGGATAGCTGGTTTCTGAAAGTAATCCACTTAAATCAGACATTTGCAAAAAAAAAGAACAAACATTATAATGAATTCGTGGCGGAGTGACATTTCACGTGAAACTGGGAGACGAAAACTATCTTCATTTCTTTAGTTATTTCTTCATTTTTTGAATACGTGAAAAAAATTGTCACTCCGCCACGAATCCATTATATTGATTTTTGATTGTGAATGGACTTTTGGCAAAAAATGAATTTTTCTGGGATTCCACTTCACATAAGAATGACGATAAATATACTGAAAATGCTAAAATTGGTCTGAAATAATGCCAAAAATTCTCCCGGCCGTGAAAATGTAAAATTTTCGCAAAATTTGGCGGTTTTTTCACAATCTCCCGAAAGTTTTGACATTTTTCCACATTTTTTTGAATAACCCAATTATAAACAGCGCGTGGAACATAAAATACCGCAAACGTTTTTGATTCAAAATGAATTTTGTGGGTATTCTCATGATAAATATCAAAAAAAGTTCAAAAATACCTAGAAAACGTACAAACTTGCCCGATAATTTGGAAAAAAATGTCATAAACACAGTTTCTGAAAAAAAAACAATTTTTTGTTGAATTTCAACATTTCTGCCCAAATTGTAGAATTTTGTATTGTCGAACCGCCAAAACGGTCAAACGCGCTCCACTGAACTCAACGCTATGCGATTTTCATTTTCGTTTCCAAA
Organism: Caenorhabditis japonica; assembly: GCA_963572235.1. Taxonomy (NCBI): domain Eukaryota; kingdom Metazoa; phylum Nematoda; class Chromadorea; order Rhabditida; family Rhabditidae; genus Caenorhabditis; species Caenorhabditis japonica. The sequence goes on along the minus strand of OY754343.1, from coordinate 13,502,098 downwards.
TTATTTTTTCAGTTTTTCTTTGATTTTTTGCATAAAATCTTCTTTTTTCGTGCTTTTTCCTTGTAAAAATATTTTTTCGAGACCAAATTCATGAAGTTTTATCAAAATCTTCCGAATTATTCCGAATTTAAGTGAAAAATCAATATTTTTCGATTTCCCTGTACTTAAAAAAATTCATAACTCATTTGTTTGGAGAGATTTTTGTTCTAACTCCATCATCATGATGTTTTTCAATGTTTTCTTACCTTTTAGCCCGAAAATTACTGATTTTAATATAAATTCCACCTTTTTTTCCGCCGAAACGGCAAATTTTCACTGAAATCAGTAATTTTGTGGGGTTTTCTCCGCTTTTCCACTCTTTTTCTCTCTTTCAATCGTGTATATTGTTTTTATTTTTAATATTAAAAACTTATTTTTGCAGGAGGAGACCGCACAGCGACATGAGGCCGACAACTTCTGCTGAATAGTTGGGTGAGTTGATTGTCAAATTTATTGTCCAAAAAATCCAGAATTCTTATAGATTTAGTTAAAATTATTAAAATTAATCCTTAAGCCACTTTAATAAAATGATGCAAACCTGCATTTTTGTGCAAATTACACAAAATTTCATAAATATGCAGATTTTCATGGGGCTAAAATGGCAGAAAAATGCATTTTTCGACTATTTTGCAACAAAAAACGTATTTTCCGAGTTATGTTTATCTCTCACGAAAAAATTTATGCTCTAAATTTTTTTATTTCAGAAGAACGGCCGACGGGACCCCGGAAAACCAATTGATTGATCAATTTTTTCTTCGTTTCTTCTGGAATTATTATGTTTTTAATTGATCTCTTTGATATTTCTGTATTTTTCTTAAATAAAATTGAACTCTATTCCACAGGAAATTTGCAAATTTATTTTACAGAAACGCAAAATGGAGCAAATACCCAATTGGAGCAATGGAATTTGATTTTCCCAGAGATTGTTTCAGGTGTTCTTCTCAGTTAACATTGAGTGAAATAGTCCATGTACAATTAACGCTTAATAGAAATTGTATTGACACAATAGAAAAAAACCAACATTAAAAAAAATTAACCGAAAAAGTTACTGAAACGAAGAAAAAATTGATCAATCAATTGGTTTTCCTGGGTTCCGTCGGCCGTTCTTCTGGAATAAAAAATTTAGAGCATGAATTTTTTCGTGAGAGATAAAGATAACTCGGAAAATACGTTTTTTGTTGCAAAATTGTCGAAAAAATCATTTTTCTGCCATTTTAGCCCAATGAAAATCTGCATATTTATGAAATTTTGTGTAATTTGCACAAAAATGCAGGTTTGCATCATTTTATTAAAGTGGCTTAAGGATTAATTTTAATAATTTTAACTAAATCTATAAGAATTCTGGATTTTTTGGACAATAAATTTGACAATCAACTCACCCAACTATTCAGCAGAAGTTGTCGGCCTCATGTCGCTGTGCGGTCTCCTCCTGCAAAAATAAGTTTTTAATATTAAAAATAAAAACAATATACACGATTGAAAGAGAGAACGGGATAATTACAGAATAGCCACCCATATATTTCAAAATAGGTACCCATTTGACTCGCTATAGTATAGCCACCCACAGTCGGCGCCGTGTGGGTGGCTATTCTGGAATTATGGGTGGCTATTCTATAGCCCGTTTATGTGGGTACCTATTTTGAAATACATGGGTGGCTATTCTGAAAGATTCCCTAGGAAACCAGTATAGGCACCCATTACCACTGAGTGTGTGGCTTAACTGTAATAATATATTCCAGTAAAAACACCCATATATTTCAAAATAGCCACCCACAGAAAATCGGAAAAATCCCATTTTTCAGTTACGTGGGTGGCTATACTATAGCGTGGGTACCTATATTGTAGTGGGTGGCTATACTGGAATTTTCCCGAGAGAAAAAGAGTGGAAAAGCGGAGAAAACCCCACAAAATTACTGATTTCAGTGAAAATTTGCCGTTTCGGCGGAAAAAAGGTGGAATTTATATTAAAATCAGTAATTTTCGGGCTAAAAGGTAAGAAAACATTGAAAAACATCATGATGATGGAGTTTGAACAAAAATCTCTCCGAACAAATGAGTTATGAATTTTTTTAAGTACAGGGAAATCGAAAAATATTGATTTTTCACTTAAATTCGGAATAATTCGGACGATTTTGATAAAACTTCATGAATTTGGTCTCGAAAAAATATTTTTACAAGGAAAAAGCACGAAAAAAGAAGATTTTATGCAAAAAATCAAAGAAAAACTGAAAAAATAATTTGGAAACGAAAATGAAAATCGCATAGCGTTGAGTCCAGTGGAGCGCGTTTGACCGTTTTGGCGGTTCGACAATAGGTCCATGAATATTTTTGACACTATTTTTCGAAGTTTTAGGCAAATTTTCGTCATTTTTCAACATTCACATGAAAAATTCTATCAGAAACGGCGCATAAAACATAGAAAAAGCCAAAACTAATGAAACATTCAAAATAGACAGATTTTTTCGACATTTCCCTTAATTTTTGCCTTTTTCGACATTTTCTAACTTTTCTTCTTAATTCTACCAATAAACTCATTAAAAATAGCGTGTAAAAGGACCACAAAACAACTGAAAATGCCGAAAAAACGAATTATCACAGATTTTAATCCTGAATTGATTTTTCAATTTTCTCGACGCCTAAACCTCGAAAATTTCTCAACACACCGCTTATAAATCTCAAAAATAACAACTATCGATAAAAATTTAACCAAAAAAAGGCGGAAAATAGGAGAAAAACGAGCAAAAATGAGAAGAAAATGGCAAAAAAATGTCGATAATTTAGGCTCCGCCCTTTTTGCAAGTAGCGCATGCCTTTTTGCAATTCTTTTGATAATCTTCTCAAATTCTCTGAAACAGAAAGAATTTCAAAAGAATTTCAACAGATTCTGAAAAGAATTCGTTTGAATTATCAGAATTCCACTCTTTCGATACACTTTTGCGGTTCACAATTCACCCTAGACTCTTTTGGGACTCTTTCCGCACCAAAACTCTTTTCAGACTCTTTTTAAACTATTTGCGGTTTACCTGTGGATCCACTCCTGCTTGCTGTATCTGCGTCCGCAGTGGTATTGAAAAGGCGGGACCGGCGATGCGGTTTACAAAATCTGGGAAAACGCAAAACTTTAAGCTGAAATTTCAGAAAAACCAGACGAGATGCGGAAATTCTGACGACGGCATCGGAATCAGCACAGTTGAAAGTGTACCCTCACAAATTTTGGTGTAATTCTCAAAACCCCACCTGAAACACTTGTAAGTTTCGTAGAGCGCACTTGCTTTTTTCGCGAATGGACAATAGGGCAAAAATTGTTTTAAAATGTCTAAAATGATTTAAAAATTTGTACACCCAATCTCAAAGATTTCCTCTATCGATTTCGACAATAAAAAAATTTGGTCGTTGCTGAAAAATTTCAGATATTTTTGGTTGTATTTTGGAGACGTCCAGAAGGCGTGCCGTCGTAGATAAAGAAGATCTGATGCAAAAATCGAATTCCCCGTATAAAAATCTACCAGATATGTAAAAACAAGCCGTGACAGAGACCTCCATAGATAATTTTAGAACGTTTTTCTGATCGTCGTTTCAGTTTTTTGAAAATTTCGCCTGAAAATTGAAATTTTCAGTCCAATCCAATATCACCAATCAATTCTGCGTATAAAATTACGTATGAAAACATTTGGCATGCATAATTATGTTAAAAGTATTTGGGCTACTGGAGCCGTTACTATCTCTAAATATATGCGAGGAGAAAAAATCTGAGAGGCTCCGCCCCTTTCCTTCGTATAACATAGCAAGAGTCGGAGATCGCGAGACGTCGGCTGCTCCTTTTCAATTAAGTGCTAAAATATCTCATCCGTTGTTTAGCAACCAAATACTCCTTTGGCGAAAAGGAGGCGAGAGACTTCACTAGAAGACTCGTGGAGCATTGGTTCTGATCCAGTTGCGCAAGCATTGATCGGTTAATCCGCAATGCCACAGTTTAACCACAGTTTTGTGGTAGATGCCATCATGGACGAAACTGTCTTTAACGACGTTTCGCCATGTCTCCATTCTCAGTCAACTGTCGACTGTGAATGGATTTCCTCCTTCGCCTAATAAAACTTTTGGAAAAGGGGCTCCGAGAGGAGTCCCAGCAGAAACTTAAATACAGTTTGGGCTACTGAAACTGTGAGACATAAAAATTACTTCATTTTTTTTCCTGATATTTGTTCATTTTTTCGAATAAAAACGTGATAAAAATTGTCACTTCGCCACGAATCATAACGACGAAATTACTTCGGATATTTGTTTTTAATTGAAAAAAAAACCAAAAAAAAAACCGAAATAAAAATTGATCGGGCCGACCGGGCCGGGCCGGGTCGGGGAAATTTTCTACGGGCCCGGTCCGGCCCGCCCCGAATTTCGACATGTCTGCTTGGTTATAATTTTTTTTTTGAGATATGTTTTCCATACTTTTTTGGAAGGATTGAACGTGTTTTGGCAAATTTTTAGACTACTAGAAAAAATCGAATATTCGACAAAACCGAATTTTCGGTATTTTCTCTAAAATTATCATTGCTCGACAAAAGCAAAGTTTATCAACCGAAAACAGTTATAATACAACATTTGTAATCTAGTTCTTGGTTACAATGGCTTTGGCGTCAATGCCTGCCTGACATCTTCTCGGAATAGAACCGATCAAAGTGTCGATGGTCGACAAGGAGATCTGATTCCATTCAGAGTTATTGTTGAGTGAACTTCTCGTTGCAATTCTTTGCTCTTTTGTTGGCACAACGTCTCTCCAACTCCTCCCAGGCATTTTAGATTCGGTTCAGATCCGGATACTGACTCTGCCAGTCTATAGCTTTCACCCTCTTGAACCCATCCTGATATTCGACATAATGCGTTTTTTTTTGTTTGTTCGTGTTTTTTTTAGGGTGGAACAAAACATTTTTTTATTTGATAACAAGCCTGGCTTCATCAAAAGCTACTTTTGATTTTTTTTACATTTCTAAAATTGTTTTCTTCTTTCTTTTTAAAAGTTTTTGCGTTTATCTCTTGCGTGTGCCCCATAGCGTAGGCGGTTAAGCGCTTGCTCTCCAAGCGAACGACGCGTGTTCGAGTTTTTGTGTTGGTCTCGGGCGCCCAGTTCGCTCCCGCCATGCAGTTTGGAAACAGACACACCAAGAAACTCAGTTACAGACCCAAACGGAATTTTATATATAAGGATGATGCGCGCGAGACAAACAATTTATTTTTTTGATAGTGAGCCGTGGGCAAAACGTTTTTTTGTTTATTTTTTGTTAGAACCGCGGAGGTTAAAAAATTCCGCTTTTTTGACAAAAAGCTTTAATTTTCAAAAAAATTGTTAGACATTTTTAATTTAACTGACAGAAATACGTATTTTTTGAAATTTTATTTTGTTTTTTTTTGACAATAACAACAACAACAACAAACAACAACACCCCTCAAGTGCGGCAATGTCTGGTTTCGAAGAATGTCTTTGTAGACGTAAGTATTGGTGCCCTTCACGCGATGAAGCAGTCCGATGACATTTCAAGAGAATACGTCCGGTTATTTGTCTTCCTAGCGAGAGGTCGCCTGTTTTTAGCCTCTCGTATAGATTTTTTGAGTAGCCAACATATTCCCTGTTTTTATGAAGAGAACTCTAGCTTTCTCGCCTACTGGCCCTCAAAAATTATTTAAAGCTATGTCGTCCTCTTCTATTTCATTGGACTCAAATGTTCTGGCGCCTGTAGAAGATTGCGTGTCAAAAACTCCGGAAGTTGCCATTGGTGATGTTTATCGTCTGGTTCTTGAGATGTCTAAATCTCTCGCGCAGGTAACACTGCAAAACAAGGAGCTCGTTCAGATGAATGGAGAGTTAATGAAGAAGGTTGAGAGCTTGGAGCTCAGCGTGAAAGAATTGAAAGTTGATCGTTTTCCTTCAAAAAAGTCGTTTGCCCAAGTTGTCACTGCCGGTCTTAAATCTTCTGCTGCCCAGGTCAGTCTCATCAAGGCAGCTGAGATTGCAAATGATGCTGAGAAGAGAAATGCGGCCGTTGTTTTGGACAAAGTCGAGCTACCGGAGAGCGCGTCTTCTGATGGCCAGTTTGGACAAGAAGTATTGAAAGCCTGCGAAGTTCAGGATAAGTTGGCTTCGGTTTTTCGTCTTCAGAGGAAGTCAGGTCCCCCATTGCTCAAGCTTCAGATGCAGAAGAAAGAAGATGCCAGAAAGATCATGTCACGGTTCAACAAGGTCAAGTCCAATATTCAAGGTTGCTCGACTGCAGTCATCCGTCCGGATCTGTCGCAACCAGAACGAGAGAAGCATCGTGCTGCGTGGAAGGAGGCAGTGATGAAGAACAACAAGGCCGGAAAGTTCGAGTTCACAGTGAGGAAATTGGAGTGTGTGAAGGTTCATTACAAGGAAGGAGAAGTTTATCGCCCTTGGGAAGTTCGGGAAACACGAAAGTCAAACGTTCAGTGAGTAATTTAAATGTCGGGTATGCCAATTGTTTTTCGGTTGTAAATAAGATTCCCCTTCTTGAGATTACTGTTAACTCGTTATTTCTTGACGTTATATGTCTCACTGAAACAAAATTAGACTACTCTATTTCTGATCCCATTCTTTCTCTTAACAACCGTTTCTCAGTTATACGTAAAGATCGTGACAGGCATGGAGGGGGTGTAGCCGTACTTATTTCAAAATCTTTAAATGTTTCTATAATTAAAATTCCTGATTCTTTTGGGTCTCTTGAAGTGGTTGGGGTCGATTTATTGCTCACAAGTGGTAGGTTACGTGTTCTGTCAGTCTACCATCCAAATCATAAATTTCCTATTGACAGTCTACTTGATTGTCTCAAAGATCTAATAAGTGTTAGAGGCAACTGTCTGGTATTTGGTGATTTCAATTCTCCTCACATCGACTGGGCCAATCTCAAAGCGTCTGATCCTAAGTGTAAAAAGTTGTTGTCCTTTTCAATTAAGAATGGTCTTAAGCAGCATGTCTTGTCCCCAACTCGTCTTAATCCTGACAATGTGCTTGACCTGTGTTTCACAAACTCGGACATTGTAAACGAGATCACTGTAGGCGACTTGTTCAGTGATCATCGTTTTGTGCACGTTTCCCTGTCACTTCACCGCAAAAAATCATCAAAAGTGTCCACCATTAAGTGTTTTAGAAAGGCGTCTTATAATGAAATCAACTACATTCTCAGTCGCATAGATTGGGATTGTCGTTTCTCAACTCTAACTGTAGAAGAAATGTACCAAGATCTTGTTGCTCTTTTATCCAATTTAATTGACAAATTCATTCCGGTTAAAATTCTCAAACCTTCCACAAAGTTGCATTCCAGTTCTATTCGCAAACTTCAAAAGAAAAAGCTCGATATCTGGAGGACAGAAGGGAATTCGGTAAACTACCGAGCTCTCGCTCTTCTTCTCCGAACTCGTCTTTCTCTGGAAGAAAAACGAATTACTGAAAATCTACTGTGCGAAGGTTCCTCTCAACATGCCTTTTATAAATTTGTCAATTCTAGGTGGAAGAGTGACGAGAAAATAGGTATACTTCGAGACAGTGCTGCGGAAGAAGATGTAACCGATGACATTACTAAAGCCCTTTTATTTTCGAACACTTTCTCCTCCGTGTACACCACTGATGACGGATGTGCACCCAGTTTTTCGGCCCGCACGTCCCAGTGTCTTTCGTCCGTTAACGTCAGTCCTCATATTGTCGAATTTCACTTGTCACGTCTTCCACTCAAAACCAACACAACTCCGGAAGGAATTCCCTCTATTTTTTTGAAGCGCACATGTACGTCTATCGCCTTGCCGTTGTCCATAATTTATGAGAGTTCGTTACAATATGGTATTATTCCTTCTTTTTGGAAGTCAGCAATTGTCAAACCTCTCCACAAAAATGGCCCACGTTGTGATCCAAGTAATTATCGGCCAATAAGTTTAACGTCTTCTGTCTGTAAAGTCCTTGAAAAAATTGTCCGATCTGAGGTTACAAAATACTTGAATGTGAATAGACTGATTATTGATCGACAATATGGTTTTCGGGCGCATCGAGGAACCGTCTCCCAGCTGCTCTCGTTCCAGTCAGCACTTATTGGTAATTGCAAGAAAAAACGTGTTACCCATAGTGTATATGTCGACTTCAAAAAAGCCTTTGACACTGTTTCTCTCAAAAAACTTGAAATCAAGCTTCAGGCTTATGGGATTAGCGGGAGTTTACTCTGTTGGCTTAAAAGTTTTCTCAGTGGCCGTAATCAAGTTGTATGTGTTAATGGGACCTTCTCTGCATGCTCTTCGGTCCTGTCTGGAGTCCCGCAAGGGTCTGTGCTTGGGTTTTTTTTTCTGTTGTACATCAACGATATTGGAGATAATTTCAAATCAAATTATCTGCTTTATGCAGATGATCTGAAAATTTTCTCTCATTTATCGTCTGATGTTCAGGATGACCTTGATGTTCTGTCTAATTGGTGTCATACTTGGCAGTTGGATGTGGCTCCAAATAAATGTGAACACATCAGTTTTCGTTTTTCAAAAAGATTGGTCCCCAGTTCTAAACCCACATTCACCATTTCAAGAACAGTAGTGCCCTACACTGATAAGATCCGGGATTTGGGTGTACACTTTCAGTCTAACCTTTCCTTTGACAATCACATCGAATCAACCGTTCTCAATTGTCACAAAAGAATCAACATTATTTTCAACGTTTTGCGGTACGCCCCTCTCGATTCCTTTATCCGGTGTTTTACAGTATACATCCGCCCCTTGATTGAATATGGTTGTGAAATATTTTCGCCTACTCTCATGTCTCATACTATTCTCCTAGAGTCTGTACAAAAGACTTTTATTTATCGTTGTTTTAAAAAATTTAAATTAACTTATGTATTGTCGGCCCGCGAAAATGGTCAAACGCGCTCCGCTGAACTCAACGCTCTGCAATTTTCATTTTGGTTCCCAAATTATTTCATTTCACGTTGAATTTGTACGTGACATGAAATAATTTGGAGACCAAAATGAAAATTGCAGAGCGTTGAGTTCAGCGGAGCGCGTTTGACCATTTTGGCGGGCCGACAATATCATATTTCGAGTCTCTATTTTACTGTAAACTTGATTCGCTAGAATACAGGCGTCTAATCTTTGATCTCACTTTACTGTATAAAATCTTTATTACCGGTGACACCCATCTACACGAGTCCCCATCTCTTGCCTTTGCTAATTTACGATCTCTCCGACGTCACTCTTTCATTCTCCGGTGCTCTCTCAAAAATTCCTCTAAACCCCTACAGCAATTCTTCTCTAACCTTGTTCTTAAATGTTGGAATGATCTCCCTTCTCATGTTTTCCCTGTCAAACCTTCAACTAATTCTTTTAAAAACAATATCAAATTATTGAAATTTCATGAATATCTTCGTCTCAATTGTCATTAAGGCTTCCATTCGGACCAATTTTCGTCCGTCCGGTCCGTCCGTTCGTCCGTCCGTCCGCCGTCCGTCCGCTTCGTCCGCGGTTCGTCCGGTTCGTCCGCGGACGGATCGGTTGGTCCGTTTCGTCCGATTCGTCCGGTTCGTCCGTTTCGTCCGGTTCGTCCGGCACGCTCTAATTGGCTGGGAATTTTAATTTATGGCACTCTATTTAAAAATTCTGACATTGAAAATGCAAGAAGTTGCAAATTTATGTAGAATTAGCTTTGCAAAAACAAATTTTTTAATTTTTTTTCCGAATTTTTGATAGCAGAAACAAGACATTTCTGTTGATATTTCAAAGAAAAAATTACAAAAACAGCTTTTGAAAACAAAATATAGCAGAAACAAAAAGAAAAACTAACAAGAAAAAAACGGACGAAGCGGACCGACCTCGGACGAACCGGACGAACCGGACGAACCGCGGACGAGCGGACGAACAGCGGACGAAATTCGTCCGCTTTTTTTTTCGTCCGAATGGAAGCCTTAATTGTCATACATACTGACACACCTTCTATTTCTCTTGTAAATCTATTTCTATTGTAAACATTGATAGTATAAGTGGTCATGCCCTTCTTTTCAATTAAAATAAATATAACACCATGGACGAACCACCACCGTGTTTCACAGTTGGCAGTTGATTTTTCGGATCATATTCTAAGTACGGAGCGCTGCAAACGCGCTCCCTTCGCACAATGGAGAACGCGGCCACGTTGGCGACTAGAGAATGCACAAAACTGAGAAACCGTGGCCAATGTTTTTCTTTGATTTCTCTGCATCTCGCTCCAAATGCATGCGAAATTCATTGTTCGATTGGAGCGAGTTTTCAGCGTTTTATACCGAGTATATCTAGACCAAATTGTTATACGTATCTGCTGAATTCCGTCACTACCGAAGAGCTAGAGACTTTCGTCGGTTCCAGTTGAGGTGATCTTCGCTCACTGCACTCTGGCTGATCGGTTCTTCTCAGAAATCAAGGGTTTCTTTAGTGGACATTTTCCCAAGATTCCATCAGCATCTGGACGACGTTTCACCGTCGAGACGGATGATGGAGATATCGAATTCAAGAAAACTTCCAATATGATCGCAGGGGCAGTGAGTCTTGGATTGGTTCTAGAAGTCTTCAAAAATGTTTCTATCCTCATTACGATCGGTGACACTTGATTTTCCACTACGTGGCTCAAAAGAGCGCCGCCCTGCGGTTTTCAGCATTTAACAAATTGAGAAATACACGTTTCTGTCACGTTGAACATTCCTGCTAGCGTTATCAAAGTCGGACCACTTTGACGACCCGCAACGATGGTTCATCGATGGGTCAAATACATTTTTCCATAGGTCATTCCTATATCCAAAAACATACAAACAAACATATGGACACATATTGTCGGCCCGCCAAAATGGTCAAACGCGCTCCGCTGAACTAAACGCTATATGATTTTCATTTTGGTTTCGAAAATATTTCCTTTCACGTTGACTTTACACGTGAAATGAAATAATTTGGAGACCAAAATGAAAATCGCACAGAGTTGAGTTTTTTGCACACTTCATTTTCTTGCAAAAAGGCAAGTGCGGACATACGGATACACGCACGTTTAGTTCTCAAAAAGAATCGCAATAAAAATTAATTTTTTATTGATTTTTGCACAAAAAAAGTAAATTATTTCGCGCTTTTTGTTTCTGTCGACTGAGAAGATGTCTCTTTCGTCGGCTCCGGTTGTGTTTCCCTTCGTTCCTCTGGTTCTACTGAAATAGTAAATTTCGAATCAAATTCTAAAGGCTTTACACTAACACAACTGCAAGTAAAAATCATCAATGTAGTCGTTCACTTCTACTATTTCGAAAACAGGAAAAGTAGCCCGTGGAGATTTTCCGGGAACGGGTGACAATACTTTTGCCGGTGTTATATGTGGAGACACTTGAGGAAGACGCTGCGAAATGTCGTTGATTATTTCCACGCGACCCATACTTTTTGGAACCTGAAAGAATTAAGAATCGTGGAGAATCGAGAAATCGAAATGCGGGCAAACCAACCGTTCCCGATTTGACCAAAGTATCTTTTGCCAAGTTTTTCTGACCCAAAAGAGCCAAGTCGTGGACGCTGAAGCCTTCCGGATCGAAAACTACCTTTAATAAGTTTGTTATTTTTAGGAGATTTTCTATTTGTCCCTTACTTTATACAATTCTTTATCTTTTTGAATAATTTTTCGATTTCGATGTAAAAACATTTGTATTCCGGGTTTTCTTTTGTCAAAATTTGACGCCGACGTATTATTTCTCATTTCGATTTTTTGCTTCTTTTTTTGTTTGCCTAAATTTGGAATTGTATTTATTAGGTTGTAGTTTTACAATTTTGCTCTAGAAAATTCGAGAATGTTTCATAGTTTGGGTATATGAGAGGGGGATGCGGGATAATTACAGAATAGCCACCCATATATTTCAAAATAGGTACCCATTTGACTCGCTATAGTATAGCCACCCACAGTCGGCGCCGCGTGGGTGGCTATTCTGGAATTATGGGTGGCTATTCTGGAATTATAGGTGGCTATTCTGAAATGATGGGTGGCTATACTATAGGGAGTCAAATGGGTACCTATTTTGAAATATATGGGTGGCTATTCTGAAAGATTCCCTAGGAAACCAGTATAGCCACCCATTACCACTGAGTGGGTGGCTTAACTGTAATAATATATTCCAGTAAAAGCACCCATACATTTCAAAATAGCCACCCACAGAAAATTGCAAAAATCCCATTTTTCAGTTATGTGGATGGCTATACTATAGAGTGGGTACCTATATTGTAGTGGGTGGCTATACTGGAATTTTCCCGGGGATGCGGGCTTTTCATCATTCGATTCTCAATCCAATGACTTCTCCTGGCGGCAAAACCTTCTCAATTTCTCGATATCAGTTTATGCTGTTTCTCCTTTACGAGCAAAGCCTGGGCTCGAGCTGCTACTGGTCGTATCAACAACTCAGTGGACCTGTAATAGAAGGACATGTCCTTCTATTCTCAACCCCCCTCAAATGATGTCCTTCTAATATAGGGTGTCCTTCAATTTTAGGGTGTCCTTCTAATTTTCGGAGCATGATAAAGAAAGAAACAATTTTTAAAGGAATCATTTTTATGAAAAAGCTTTCATCAAACCAGCCGTTCGGCGACTGAAAAATGGGGGAGGGGTGGGGTACTACGGTATAGAACTCAAACGGAATAGAACTGCTACGGAATAGAACTTCGAGGGATAGAACCGTCTGAAATTGAGCTGTACCGACCCAGAACCGCTCGAACAACTCGAAGAATTATTTCGTTGTACCTTGTGAGGCCCTGAGTTCTATTTAGTGCAGTTGTTTTTTAGTACAGCTTCATTTCAGCGTGTTCTATTCCGCGCAGTTCTATTCCGTATCAGTTCTATTCCGTGTGAGTTCTATACCGTAGTACCCCCGAAATATGTGTTCCAAACAATACACTTTAAAACATTTTTTAATAATTTTTCTGCTGCCTCTATTCTTCTCTTTTCAATTATTAATCTCTGAAAGTTCCACTGGGACCCTATCGGAACCTAGGCCATGCAGCGCTAGGCCATCGGCGGAATACGTATTTTCTACGTGAGAACTTGAAAGACGCAAGACGATGTGCGGGAAACTCCGCAGTGCACGGTCCGTGTGCGAGTGGTGGAACTCTCATGGATGGATAATATGATTTTGAATTCACTCCAATAAGTTCTTATCAAAGTTGGCGTCTTTCAAACGACGGCCACCACCCGGCATACGTCGATAATCCGAACTCATGAACATGTTTTGTGACATATCCTCGCTTTCGTCATGTTGAAATTATATTTTTTAACAAGAAAACAAAGACAAAAAGAAAAGTTCGGAAACAAACGTTTAAAAAAATCGTGGGTGTTCTTAGTAAAGTGTCCTTCTAATATGGGGGTCCTTGTATTATAGGGTGTCCTTCTATTTTTCATTGGAAGCCTAAGACTGTCCTTCTATAATAGGGGTGCTTTAATTATAGGGGTTCTTCTATTGTAGGTTTTCTCGATATGGCCGCACCAGTAGAGAGGATCCCAGCCAATCCATTTGGTGTCTTGCAGACAGATTGTGATAATAATAGTGGTTGCTATGTTGATTGAAGTTTGTATTAAATAAAAATTTTGAAAAAAAAGATTGTTTCAAGTGCTGCAGAACTTATCGACCAGCATAATAAATAGCGATAAATTACAAAAAAAAAGCAATATTAAAACAAATAATGATAATAAACAACTCACAAGAACAAACGTTGCCCATATTTTTAAAAAAGTTACCGATTGTTTTGGTTAACGATTCATAGAAAAATGATTTTTTCCGCGAAATTTGAAAGTTTATAGATTTCAAGGGTAACATGAAAAGTTCAAGTTCACGCAATATCATATTTATTATCAATTTTTTGTATTTTTTTCAAAAGAAGAAATAAATAAAATAAAAATGTCACAGGTTTATCACATGAAAAATGCAAGTGCGCTCCAACGAGAGACTAGTTAGTACATTGATAATCAACCACCGATTAAAGGGTTTTTGCAAACATATTTTTAAACATATATAAATCGATAAAGTTTCACGCGGAATGGAATGGATTTGGAAGAAATTTGCAACGAAATAGTTCAATAATAGAAGGGAATGAGAATGAAAATGCGGGGAACGCATGCATTTTTTTTCTACAAAAAAAGTATCGAATCTGTCTGAAAAATATGGATGGGTTGTGAAAAGTGAAAAGAAAGACAAGAGAATGCAAAATTGGCACACAATGAAGGTAATAACAATAATAATTAATTCTAATTCGCCAATGGCCAATTAAGAGCTCAAAATAGATTCAATTGTGAATGAAGAGTGAACAGGAGGTGCTTCAGGAGATGGAGTTTTTGAAGAGCTTGACACTTCGGAAGCCTCAGAGCTAGGAGTACTTGAATTCAAAAGGTGAGGCATTAAAAGAAGCGAAAGTGGATTGAATAAAAGTAATGGTTTAGTATTGTCAGGGGAAAAATTTGGAAAACACAAGTTTGAAAAGTTTGGAGCGATTGCAGGGAATAATGACAATGGTGTGGTTGGAGGCTCTGGGAGAGGGTTTTTACGGGTGATTTTTGACGGCGGAGGTGGAAGATCATCGTCATCGTAATCTTGTTCGCGGGCCTGAATTCAATAAGTTTTTAAATGTGTTTGATCGTGGTTTTTTATTGCGGATTTTGGCGACTTTGTCACCCTCTCATTTTTTATATGTATTTATTACTATTTTTTCATGCGTTTGAATTCTGTTTAAGTCAGGCTCGCTATATGTGCAGAATCGTCTGAAACGTCCCCCCCCCCCCCCCCCGCGTTCCCCAAACTATAATTTTTAAAAACCAGATTTTGTTCAGAACAGTCAAAATAAGTCAGCGAAAAAACACAATGTTTTTAAACCAAATAATTCAACAGAGTTTTTTCTATTAATGTTTGAGATGAAGTGCCTTCTTTTCTTATTCTTCCTCAAATCTCCCACAATCCCATTAAAATGACCGTGACGGTCTGTCTCGTTTACAAACGTTCAGAAAAAGAAATAAAAAACAGAGCGAACGGCTTTCCTCTTTAAAGCGGCGATGTCGTTTGTCTATCACTATACATATGGAGAAAACGTGAAAGAAGTGTTGGTGTAAGTGCATGTCAAGACAATGAAATAGAACATCACGCACCCGAAATGAAAAAGAAACACATGGTTCATTTCGCGCAATCATTTCTCTTCTCTGTCTCTACTACTACTACGGTAGTACGGTAGAGACAAGAAAGGCTGGATGGCCTTGATGGGTTGGAATGAATCGAAGACTAATAGCAAGACTAATCATCAATTTGGAAAAAGTGAACGAAAACGAAGAGGGGATAGGGGTGAAAAAGATTGATGTAGTTTGAATTTGAATTTATTGAAGTTTGAGGAAGCAGCACTGCTTGATTGTTTTTCAAAGTGCAAAAAATTCAAGATTTGTGTTAACTTAATAAACCTCTATTTGAAGCCGAGAGCAATCTGAAAAATTTATAGACGCCGTTCCACATAATTTTGGGCATGAAAAATTAAACGAAAACTGAACATTAGGCTAGTGAGGAATTTAAAAAATTTTAATGTTTTTTAAGTGAACGTTATTGCGCATGTTTATTCTAGGCATTTCAGCTAGTTGAAGCAAAAATTGGAAAGTTTGCTGGAGTAACTGACACTGGTATAAACAATACGGAACGCTGCACATTTGCTCCATTCGCACTTGCTGCAAGTAGCTGAAAATTTGTTGGCGACGAGAGAGTGCAGAAAATTGAGAGAGTGTGACCGATGATTCGCTCATTTTTTTCCCTGATTTTCTCTCCAAATGCATGCGCAATTTTCTGTGCGATTAGAGCAAATTTGCAGCGCTTTATACCGAGTGTAACTGACCGTTTTTCGCGACAATTTGTCGACTAGCTGCAAAATAAATATGGGCCACTGACATTTTTGCAGTCGTTTGCCGATTTACTGGCCGGCTTGATTCAGAAAATTATTTATTATCGATCTGCCAAATGGTCAAACTTGCTCCTCTGAATTCAACGCTATGCGATTTTTATTTTGGTTTCAAAATCATTTAATTTCACGTTGAAATTACACGTGAAATAAAATAAATTGGAAACCAAAAGGAAAATCGCAAAGCGTATGTATTTGGCACAGGCCCCATATTCGATGACTATTAGCCGTTTCCCATGGCTATTAGCCGTTTCCGTCGGCTATCATTTTCAAATTTTTTCCATTTCAATTTCTGTGTCTGGAAAAAGTCGCAAAATCGCTGAGTAAGCACGAAGATTGTTTCATATAATTGTTGCATGTACACATTCTATAGTTGCGTTGACAACAGACTAATTTTTTATAGTCGGTGGTATTACCCCATAATGGCTAATAGCCCTTTTCGGCGGCAAATAGCCATATTCGACGGCTAATAGCAATAATGGCTAGTAGCCAAATTCGTCGGCTAGTTTCCATTATCGCCCGCTATTAGCTTTTTCGGCGGCTATTAGCCATTTTCAGTGGCTATTAGCCACCTAGATGCCGACTCTCGCCATAAAGCGCCAAAATTTTCCTGAGTTTGTGTGGTTTAGGTTCTCTCATTCCAATTTTTTGAATTAATTGAGGTGACACTCATTTCCACCGTTGGGTGTGCAAGAATATTTTTGGGGCATTTTTGTTTTCCACAGTCAATATACAAGCATTAGAGAAATTCTACTTTGTGTGAGGAAAAAAACAACAAACACTACTCAAAACAGTCCGAAAAAACATTAAAAAGGTTTTAGAAAGTTCTTAACCAAATTGTAATGTAGGCTCTTACACATATTCCTCGAACCCAACCAGAGTTTTATGAAATTCGGGATGGCAATATCCTGATTTTGACAGAAAAAACAGTTGTTTTTGAGTTTACATTGCCTTTAACTCTGGCCCCTATTGATAATTAATTATTTGAATTTTAGCTTGTAATCAAAATTTTTTTGTATTGGTAAACAATTGAAGTATTGCAAAAAAATATATTATTAAAAACGACATGGTAAAAGTAGAACATTTGACAAGTCCACATGCGAGATCCTTCCTCCTTGCTCCCCCCCCCCCCCCCCCCTCCTCCGCACTTTATTATAACCTTCTATCGTAAAATAACATTGGACCTATCCATGTTCTAAGAATGACACAGCATGTGTTGCACCCTCTAATAACAGATGGTGTGGCAATACGTACAAGTCAATTTAAAAGTGAGTGCAAATTGTCAGAGGCTTGCTCATTTCTTCAATTAACTTTGATGGATTACGTTTAGTACACGTGGACAATGTCTAGATAAACATTTTTATTAAATCTACAGTATTTTTGTATGCGAAACGCTTTCCAAATACGTTTAATCGGTTTAAAATACTTCGTTGTCTCCTATTTATATGTGTAGCCTTGAAAATAAAAGACAAAATACAGTAGTACAGCGGCAGAACTCAACTCAACTCACAAATCAAATCTCAAAAACGTTTTCTTTTTTTTTCTCATGGCCCGTTTCATTTCGATGATAAACGACGACTCGTCAGATCAATAGAACCCACACATACCGTATTCTTAATGACTTTTTGATTGTTTCATTCAAATAGCATACCTTAAAACGTTTTCGTCGACGTAGACAACTGCCGTTTTCAAACATTCCGAGAGCATTCGGGTGCACCGCCCAGTAGGAGCCCTGGAAAATAAATGTTTGTGTTGAAAATATAAAATTGTGGCTAGAGGTGTCGAGAAAAGGCCTATTAGATTAAAAACAACAAGAACAAAAAGCTTCGGTCTCGAACAAATTTCAGTTACAACGCTTCAATGGGCCACAGCACTCGCAGCGAAGAAACCTTTATTTTAAAAAAAATTTTGAAGCGGGACATTGAAGCTTCGTAACTGAAATTTGCTCTTGAACGGACAATAAAATAGTGTTGAAGAATTTTAGGAGATTCAAGGGCAAAAATGAGTGAACAAATTAATTTGTGAGTTGGTTAGGAAATTTTTTGTTTTTTTTTCACATTGAGTACGTCTAGAAACATAGGAAAATGCATGAAAGAAATCATAAAAATGCTAATTAATTGGTTTTAGGCATTTCTAAGTTGTTAGGAAAAGTTAAGCGATTACAAACAAACGTTTAAAATTTATTAAAAAGGACTATCAAAAAATAGAGCAGAATTCCAAGAATCTAGAAATTTTAGAAGCAATAAGTGATAATGTATGATACGGCAAAAACATTTTATTGAGCAAGATTAACTAGCGTGAAATCTTAAAAAATGTACAATACATTAGCAATAGAAAATTAAAATTATATCTTAAAAAGTAGGCTTGTAATTAGGAAATTTTCAGCATCAAATTTGGGGATGTGCCAAATGCATTTGGCGCACTCCTCAAATTCAATGGCTATTAGCTTTTTTTTTCAATGGCTACTAGCCTTTTTCAAAGACCATGAGCCATTTTCCATGGCTATTAGCCGCCATGTACACGGAAATGCCACTAATTTGGAAATGCCACTAATTTGAAATTCGAAAGAATTTGAAAAGAATAGCCATCAAAAACGGCTATTAGCCATACGAAAGACAAAAAAAACTTTTTTAATAGAACATGATTAAGCTTAAAATCTCTAAAATTTCAGATAATTAAAGGGGGTATTCTCTTTTAGAACAAATCCCCTCAAATTTTTATTTATTTACTGTCTTTCATATTTGAAATTATTGGAAAGACAGGAATATAATAACAAGATCAGGAAAATTAGTTCTAAACCGCAAAGTTCTAAAAGTGGGTATCTCCTAATTAAGGACTAGGAGATTAAAATTAAAAAAAAAACGCCCAGAAAAAGCACCAATTAAAATGTTAAATTATGTGAACTAATAGAAAACTCAAGAAGCTAGAAATTTTAGTGGCCCGAAATAATAATGACCATGCAACAAAAAAACCACTTTTTCAAAAAGATGTTTTCAAAGGGATCAAAGGTTCTAAAATAGCAAAATAATTCAACACAGGATAATTAATCTGTAAATCATTCTCACCCACCTTTCCAGGCCGATCGGCTCTTCTCGGAATTTTGATGAAGCAATCGTTGAAGCTCAAATTGTGGCGCAACGAGTTTTGCCACCTAAACATTCAACTTTCCTATATTTTCTCCATTTAATAATACCGTTGAGTGTTTTTCCTGTAAAACGGAAACCGATCCATGATGTACTTGTAAATTTCCGTCAACGGCAACATCTTTTCATCGGAATCCTGAATAGCCATATAGGTGAGCCAAATGTAGGAATACGGTGGCTTTTGCTCATCATACGAGTCTTTTCCAGGACGGGGCATAGTTGTGGATGTGTGTGGGTAGAAGAAAAGTCAGTCAAAATCAATTTGTTTTGTTTCTATCCTCTTCAATTTTTCTTTCCAATTTCCTATTAGGGGGCGGGGTCGCCAAGCAAAGTGGGCGGAGACAGCCAACCAATGCGGTCGGAAGGCGAATACATACCAAAAGAAGTGGGGAAAAAAGAGAGAGAGAAAAGGGGTGAAAAAAGTGTTGATAGTGTTGTTTCTATTAGTTAGTTAGTTGCTAACAAGTTACCGAAAAGAAAAAACGAGGTCCTCTCAATTGTTTAGTGTTGATATTCCTGACCCTGGCGAGGCTCCCCGCAGGGCGTAGACATGTGTTGGTGTGATGACTGACTGGGTGAGAAATAAAAAGTAGGTAAACCAGATTGAAATGAAATATGTCAGAAGAACGTGTCACGACTTGTTAGTTCTAAATAAGGAACGGATTCATTTCAAATTGGATTAGTTGGTGGAGAAGAATAGTTGGTGTGAGGTGGTGGGTGAGCGTGTCAAATTTTGAACATTGTTGATGTTTTTCTGTACACAATTCAAGATGGTGTGTTTTGGTAATGGTATTGTGTGTATACGACGCTCCCATGTTCCGCAGGTCTCGCTGTGAGACCTGCGGAACATTGGAGCATCGTAACTGAATTTTGCTGGTCAACTCAAACAGCTATGTTTTTTAATTAATGGTTTTCCAAAAAATAAGAACACAGGTACACGGGCAAACAGGAAAAAAATTGGGAAACTTTTGAAAAATTTCAAAACTTTTGCAAAAAAATAAATAAATAATTTTCAAAAATTTTGAAACTCCGAGAGCGCGTTATATTGTAACGTGCATTCACAATGATATTTTTTGACACTCTTTTTTAATAGGTTTTATGAGAAAGATTTTCAGTATAAAAGATAATACTTAGAACAATTATCGAAAAAAATTTTTTTTCAAAAAACTTCAGAAAAAATTCTTTAAAAAAAATTTTTTTTAATCAAAATAAAAATTTTCCTACAAGTTTTTTTGGCAGGGCATTAAATATTTTGTTTCACAGCATCCCACGCTTAAAAAATTATTAGCCCTTGACGCATTTCTCGTGCATTCTTTCGTGTACTCCCCGTGGACAATACGGACAAATTTTTTTTTTCCATTTTTTTTTGGAATTCCTGATTTTTCAAAGTTTTCAAACGTAAATTTTCTTTAAATATGTACATAAACAAACTTTAAAAATTATAATTAAATATTGGGTTCTATATAAATATTTCCTCTTCAGTGCTACTTTCAAAACCCTACGAGACTGCCATTTTTCAACGAAAAAGTTTCGTTTTTAAGTCAAATTGAAGTTTTTAATGTGAAGAATCTGAAAATGGAGCAAAATGCTCAAAAACGAAAGTAAAACATTGAAAAAAACAGGCGAAAATGCAAACGCGCTCCACTGTAAATTCGCTATCATTGAACGACGGAAGAGGCATGTGCCGCGTTATTAGAGTGTCTTACACACCTTTTCGAGTTGGTTTTTCAGCCAGTTTATATTTTTAATAACATTGTTAAAAGTAACCACATTTTTGAAAGGCTCCAAGATGTCTGATGTGTCCCACTTTTTTGTTGCTTCTCTCTCTCTCTCTCTCTCTCTCTCTCTCTCTACATCATTCCTCTCATTACAAATTCTCACTACTGCTTGCTGCTCGCTCTTTTTTTCCTTCGCCTACATTCCTCCATCCCATTCTCATGCCACCTTTTTTTCGGTCAGATTTAATGAACACCCTATTATTCTTCTTCTTTTCTTCCCGCATTAAACTTTAAGAACCCCTCGATTACTATCATTATGATTATTACCCACCTACCGTATGCCACTTTTTCTCACTTTATTTCATTTCCAATTCGTACTAGGAGGTATCTGAAAAAAAAGAGCGACAAAGAAGTTTTAGCAGCAAAAAAAGGTTCATATGAGAAGAGAGCGGTTTCTTTGAATTATGACAGCGGAAAAGGGTTTTGAAGATGATATCGGATAAAGAAATTGATAAATGATAAAATATGAGGGGGGGGGAATATATGGTTACGGTAGTCATAGGGTCGAAATTTTGAAAGGGGTGGGGGTCAGAATTATGGTGTTTTTTCTGTAAAACATTTTTCACAGGCACTGGCTGGCTGCCATTCCATGTTCAATGCTGGTGGCTAGATGGATGGCAGACTCTCCTTGACCAGTTAAGAAAACCTTCTCTTCTTCCGTTTTTTTTTCTGCCTGTTTCGCAAAGGACACACTTTGAGTGAGTGACTCTCAATGACTGACACATTCTCCTCCGTTTCCCCCCGTGTGCGCCAAACAGTCGGTGTAGATCAAAAGTGTTGGCACACGGATGAGTGCAGACGTGTCGGCGCCGCGTCGTGCCAATATGGACGGGGTGATTGGGGGAGGTGAAGAAATGAGTGATGAACGCCTCATTGAAGCCACTTTGCTGATCATTATTGTAACTTTTCGCTTCTTCTTCTTCTTCTTTGGCGGTGGTCCATTCCATTCAATGCCATCAACAAGGCATTTCATTTTGTTTTCCTGTTTCTTTCATCTATCCGTTGCTTTTCAAGTGACAGGAAGGATGGGACACGTGGAGCAGTTCACATCCATGAAAAATCAGTAAGAAAATTATCACAAGCTCCGCCCCCTTTTTTTGAAAGAAATTTTGATTTTTAGTAAATTTTATTTCACCCAAAATCGAAAACTTTCCACAATAAAACCTGGGCTAAAAAATACGCTCCACCGCACTCAGTAATTCACAGATCTCTCAATTTTGCTCAGCAGCACGAGCCGGGATCCAGAAAACTCGCTCGGTTGCAAAACTGAAAATTCTTACAAGGGAAGCCCAGAATTAATATAAAACGTGTTTGCTTGGAAAAAAATTTCGAATCTTAATTGTAACCACTTTCAGTGGCGCGATCAGGCGCGTTTGCGGTGCATACCCCTTTTTTTCAATGAAACTGTGAGCACACATTAACCAAAATCTAAAATTTTTAAAAGCAGGCTAAGCAAATGCGCTCCACCGCACTTGGTACTTCACAATACTTTACATGTTTCTCCTTTCCAAAACTTATGTTTTTGCACTTTTTATCGCAAAAAAAAATAATAAATCCCCCAAAGAAACAAAAGCAAGCAAAAATAATGAAAAACTGACGAGAAAATATACTCGGTATAAAACGCTGATAACTCGCTCCAATCGAACAAAGAATTTCGCATGCATTTGGAGAGAGGTTCAGAGAAATCAGAGCAAAACATCGGCTACGGCTCTCTCAATTTTCTGCACTCTCTCGTCGCAAACGCGGCCGCGTCCATCACTGTGCGAAGGGAGCGCGTTTGCAGCGCTCTGTACTGAGAATAACACGAAAATTTGTATTATTATTATAATGGATTCGTGACGGAGTGACATTTCACGTGAAACTGGGAGACGAAAAATCTCTTTATTTCTTCCGTTATTTCTTCATTTTTTCGAATAAAAACGTGAAAAAAATTGTCACTCCACCACGAATCCATTATATTATTATTATTATTTGGTTTTTGAGAAAAATCAATGATAATCTGGTTGAATTCTTGCTTTCTTTTCTTTTTGAAATTATGGGAAAAAAATGGTTTTCAAAAACATGGAATAATAAAAGTCGGAGCCCTGAAATCAAGGAACATACCGTGAGAAGTGCGCAGACATGAAAACGGCCCTATACACAGAAGAGTTGACAAGATTTTGCGTCTTTCTTGTAGATATGTTTTATACACAAAATAGTAAGGTACCTAATTTTGAACAAGAATTTAAAAAAAGCGCCTTTTCAGCGCAAATTATTTTATTTCCCTCTCTTCGACCAACCCAACCGTGTACTTCTTTTGGACAAACAGCACAAATTTCATTTTCTAAAACCAAACCTTCCTTCCAAATCTAAATGAATAAGGAATAATAGAACCGATTTGCTTACTTAGCACCATGGTTTTATGTGATTGTCAATTCCCTTAAACCCTCCTCATTCCTTTCTTCCTTTCCTCTCCCCGTTTCTCATTACCCTTCCCACTTATAAATTGAAAAATGCGGGGAAACAAATGGTTTTGGATGGGTAGCAGGAGAAAAAACTAATATGTAATATGGGAGGTCCAAGGAAAACAAAACACACCTACCGTACCCCCGGAGCAATTTAATTTGTTTTACTTACTGGCCAACTCTGTTTTCTTATTTTCTTAAAGCTGAAGATTAAAAAACATTGTTTTTCCTCTGTTCAGAGTGTTGTTTTTGTTGAACAACTACGGTAGGAAGAAAGTCAGAGTCGTCAGGGGTGGGGAAAATTGATTGTTTTTTCAGGTAGACGATGGTCGGGAAATAAACATTTAACACGATTTGTGCCCATTGAATATCAGCTATCACTTTTATAAGATAATGCAAAAAATTAGATAATCTTCCTTATACATATTATGGATTCGTGACGTAGCGAGACAGCGTGTCAAGTTATGCGTCAGCAAATGTTGCGTCTCGCCACGATTCAGCTCTTTGCAGCTTGAGAGGAAACAATTTTTTGCATGTTTTTTTCATTTTGCTGGCGCACGACTTGCAGCAATGTGTCGCTACGTCACGAATCCATAATATTACGCTATTCAACATGTCCGCCTGTTCGCTTTGAAGGGTCAGGGCCTAGTTCAATCGGTTTTCGCGTTGAACTTTTTTCTGTTATTGCGCTGATAGGCGCTAGAGCAGGCTTGTTATTTATACTTTTCTACCGCCGAAATGTTCCTAAGTGACAGTAGCATTTGCTTAATCATTAGATCCAGAAACTGTACATTTAATTACCCAGGATGAAGCATTTTTAGAAGGTTTAATAGCTGTCAATCCTACTTCTTTTATAGTCAGGTTTTTTTTTGAAGTTAATAGTGCACTTTTCAGGAAAATAAAAATTTAAAATCTTTTTTTTTTCACTTCTCCTCTTCACTTCCAATTCATTTCGTTAGAATACCGCTTTGGAACTGTTTCAAAACTTGACATTTCAAATTTCCCATAACTCACTTTTCCTTATGACTCAAAGATAACTTTTTGTCCAAGACCTCCTCTTAATTTGCGCAAGTTTTCATTAATAAATTGTCATTCAGTCATCCATTCGCGTCAATTGTCTCCGTGTGTGTGCGCATCATAAACTGCCAGGGGGGGGGGCAATTAAAATGACATGGTTGGTCCAACTAAGCCTAGAACAAGCAACACAATATGCTCCGTCGAGTTTACGACCCCTCCAAAGACGAAACAAATGAAATTCTCCTGCTCTGTCTTTTTCTTGAAGACGTCAACTCTCATCGTTGTGGACATATGCTTCGTTCCAAATGAGTGGAGTCACTGATGAGATGAGCGGAGACAATTGGCAACAGAAGAAAACTAATAACTTTGTTGTGAAGGAAAAGTAAGAAAACAAGGAATACATACGTATGTATGTACGCTTCTTAGAAAGGGTTACTGTGCCTTATTTTTATTATGTCATGAAAACAAATAAATAGCGAAATTATTATGATTATTATTGTTGTACTCATCAATTTCTGGCCATGGTGCTCAACGCCGACATTCTGCCAGTTCCAGGATTTAGTTGATCTGGGTTTTGTCTGAAAAGGAACAAAGATTAAACATATTTTAACTGCACCCACTTTGTGAACTCTCGCATAGCTCTCTGCATATTCGGGAAGCCAATGTTGTACTGGTTCGGAATGACATTGACACCGGCAAATGGCACCTCAATCGTCGTGCCACCGGCAATTTTTCCTTCCGGCCAATTGACAAGAACTGTGTTTGTTCCGCGCCAGAACGACACTCCGTGATCACGAGGACGATCGAATGTGCGATGACTTGCTGTAAATATAAATCAAAAATTATTATTGTTACCTGAAAGTTATACCGGGAGCCCATTGGAAACCTAGGTCAGAGAAACCTAAGCCGAGGCGGCGTCTCGCCACGAGAGTTTAAATGTACACGCCGAAACATGTGGAAAATTGAGAAACGCGAGACGCGAGACGCGGCACCGGCCAGTCTGCAGTGCACGTTCCGTGGGCGGCCGGTAGAACTTTTGAGGATGGATAATATCAAGGAAATATTTACTTACACGATAACTTTTCAAAACAAAAATATCACTCACCCAATCCATCATAACCATAAAAAACGCCTCGAACAATTGGCGGTGGTGCCATTTCCCTATAATCAGCGGGTGTGTAATCCTGCCGAGGCTTCCACACAAATCTGCACTTGGCCGCCCATCTCTGACAGTTATTGTATGCCGGAGCCCTGGTTCCCGGATAACACTCGTAGTTCATCATCCATTGCAGGTGGAGACATTCACAAGCGTTTACGCACCTGGAATTGTTTTAGATTGCTCAGTTGTTTTGTTGCATGATGTGCTGAGATCCACACTTCTGGACTCAGAGAATTTCGGTAGTTGACCGCCACCTTTGGCAATTTGCGGCCGAATGCTCTCAGGAAGCTGATCCTAGAAAAACATCCGATTCCTGTGGCAATTTGCCATTTTGCTCGGCGAATGGGGGCCTCGCTGCTAATTTTGCGCCGAAAATTCCCTGAGTACCGTATTTACTCTAATTGCCTGGCACCTAAAAGTTTCCCGTCAGCCTCTAATTGCCCGGCACTCTAATTTCTGCGGTTTTAAAAACTAGAAGAAGCTTCATTTTTTTTCCAATTGTTGGCGTGATTTCAAACATTTTCAGAAAAGTTATCATGTTTCTTTCTTGAAATAATATTATTTCAGTCAGGTTTTCTCTTATGGGGTTATTCATGAGAAAAAAAAAACGATTTGTTTTTGTTTTTTTTTCCAATTCACGCGATGTCGAGAATTGTAAAAAAAAATACAGGTAGAGAAATGGGGGTCCCCCTGATATAGCATTGATATTGAAGAGACGGAGAAGGTGAGAAGTTCAAAGAAAGGAAGCAGTCTCTGTGTCTCTTCACTATCAATGCTATATCCTCGTTTCTCTACCTTTATTTTTTTTACAATTCTCGACATCGCGTGAATTGGAAAAAAAAAACAAAAACAAACCGTTTTTTTTTCTCATGAATAACCCCATTATTAAACGCCCGATTTTGCTATTTTTTAAAGTTATGTTTTATTCTTTTTTTCTGGAAAAAAGTGCCCGGCATCAAATCAGGAGGTTCAAAAATAAGTCTGCATGCCGGCAAAAAGAGTCCTAAAACGGTATAAACGGTAAATAAAACTCACACTGGATCAGTTTCTTTGCAATGCGAATAACAAGAGGATATTGCGTTTACTGTAGCTTTAGGTACTCCTGCTTTCTCCCAGAACTTTGTTTGGCGGCGGATCTGGAAAAAGTAATATTGGAAAAGGAGTTCATACAAAAAAAACTGAAAATTTAAGCGTTTACATGATTAATCGACGGGTATACACGATCGGAGCAATAAGTTCGATATCGTTCACAAATAATGCGAACTTCTTCATTATACGTGGCAATGTTGGACGTTCGACAGTAGTACCTGAGTTTTGAAACTGTTTAAATGTTCATAAAGTTGAAGAATAGAAACCTGTAATGATTCACAAATCGTTTGCATTGCTCAGTCAGCGTGGTCACTTGTTTTGTATCCTTCTCCAATTCTTCCAGCGGAATATCAAATGGCTCCAAATCGCCACCTAACACGGTAGCTGACAATGTAGGGTCTGAAAATTAATGGACAAACGATTAGAAAATATATGTTTAAACGAACCTTCTGCAGAAACTATTGAAACTAAAACTCCATAAAATAATAAAAAGGTTCGTTGGGATACTATCATCCTTCGCATTACGAGGCGAGGAGGAAAAATGTTGAGAAATGATTCGGATAAAATGATAAAGGATTGGGTAACAAACGAGAAATTCTGGATGAGATTCGATTGGGAAGGACGGTGATAAGAATTGTTATGGAAAGGTGTTACGAGAGTGAACAGGTTTGGAAAAAAAAGTACGCCGAAGGATCAAAGAGGAACGATCAGTTGACTGTGAATTGTTCGGTAATATGTGTTCACGAGCGAAATTAAGCTACGACGCTCCGATGTTCCGTAGGACTGACTGCTAGACAGAAAATCGAAGCGTCATAGCTGAATTCCGCTTAATTGCTAAAAAAAAAAGAGATTTCTAACTAAGCAAAACTGCCGGAACAGCTTGAGATAAGAGAAATCGTCCAAGAATTGGCTAAGAATTTTGATAAATCGTTGTTTCGTTTAGCACAAGCAGATAATTCCCCCGTTAAGTTTTCGCGCATCATTTCAAATCAAAATACCGCTCTTTTTACACAGCAACCCCATGCAATACTGTTGAACTTCAAAGCGTATTTCTAAAGATCTGCTTCCCCAAATTTCTCCCACAACACAACAAAATTGATTGGCGTGATCTAAATATGCTTTTCACCCAACATTCTCGTTTCTTTTCATCCCTCCCGCCATCCTCCTTCATCCTCATCAATCTCTCCTCGCTTTCTCAATTTTGCCGACTTCGATCCTCAAATTCAATGATGTTACCACATGTACTGTACAAATTCCACACAACTGATTAATTGGTACCAGAATAGCGTCTTATTGTCCAAATGAAATCCTAAAACACGAGGGATAACATGAAAAATTACTTTTTTCTTTGTTTCTGGTTAGGGATGTTTTTCGCGCAGAACCAATCTCCTGCTGAGTTGGTCTGGTGGACAAAAAAAACGAGAACAGAGTGGGGAACACAAGGAAACAAAGATTACAAGATATTGAAACAAATTTACATAAAAGGGGGAACTCCAAATCAGGGAATTTTTGGCAGAAATTTAGGAAGGATTCAGCCGTTTTTTGAGCAAAATGACGATTGGCCGCGGTACTCTGCAGATTTTCCAAAGGGAGTCTAAACTACTCGGCAACTACACGACAGCTATTCAGCACCTAGTCGGAAGGTTTTAGTCAATGGCCTCAATATGAAGCAAATTTGTACGGCAACTTTTCAGTGTCAGCTGAATCGCAAATACAAGATGGGAATAAATAGTGACACGCTTTCAGAACGTCAAAGCAATAAAAACTTAATCAATAGGATACAGATATCAAGCTCAAGAGTAGTTTTCGAAATGACCTCCCTTCGTCTTGATCACTCATTTGGTCCCAAGCCTCCACAAGGGCGGCATTCAGTGAATTTATATTTGCATAGTTTCTTGTGCAACCCTTCTCGGTTAAGTATCCCCAAACCGCATAATCCATCGGATTGAGATCCGGGGATGAAGCAGGCCATGAAGCAGGCCAAAATGGTCCTTGCACCATTGCTGAGTGTCCTTTGCACGATGCGCAGGAGCGTCGTCCTGTTGGTCCGTCCAGGTTTCCAAAGTAAGAATGAGCCCATGGGAGAACACCAGCTTCTAAAATTTGTTTTTGGTAGTAAATTTGGTTCACCTTCACGCCTGCGGTGTTTTCCCATCGGAGCATATTCCAGCGAAAACCATGATCGAAGCCGGATGGGATGTCTTATTTAGGATTTTTCTATTCTCACAAGCTGTCTTATAGTCTTTAGAAATGATTCTGTTGTTTTAACCGTTTTTATTAGCTTTGACAGTAAACAGTTTCTCATCGGCAAAGTCATAAATGGTCAGAAATGCGGCTTTTTGCATACGGTAAGGGATCATCTTAAACTTATTTCCGACGATTGTTCTCTTTGACTTTGGACACATTCCAAAGTCCAATGACATCTTTCTCATGCTTCGCTCGGGATTGCTTTGGATCCTCGTTCCAACCGCTTTGACGGCCCGTGGAGTCGTGACAGTGACAGGGCGACCGCTTCTAGGACGATCATCTGGTGTCCCGAGACGTAGATAACGATTTCGTGCACGAAGAACAAGCATTCGAGCCACTTTTAGTTTTTTATGATCTCGGAAGTTGTCAGTCCATTACGAAGACTGTCAATTATAGCGGTACGGTGCGAGGAAGCAGCCGTCATTGCCGCAAAATGAAAATTATAAGCGAAAACTTTGAAAACATGAAAACAAACATATAATTTATCAGAAAAGAAATCTGTAGCCGCAGCTTTTCTGTGCACGCGTTAGAGCTTACTCAAAGTTGCATATCACTATTTGTTCCCCATTCTCTAGTTTAATAGGGAACACGGCGGTATAGAACTCGTATGGAATAGAACTGCACGGAATAAAACTACTCCCTATTCCGTACAGTTCTATATCGTCGCACTCTCGTCTAACCAGTTTACCCTTCATAACATTTAAGCAGATATTTTATTTATTTACTAGAATATCGACACAACACGGGGAAAAAATTTATTGCATGTATTATTTTTGTATTTATACTTACGTGTTCCCACGTGATCCTTCTTGACATTTCCCTGATTGATCAAAAGTTTCTTGACGCTTTCCTCTCGATTCACTTTATTTTACATTTCATGCAAACTTCGCTCTTTCTCAATCCCTAGTGACAAAAGTTTGGCATAAATTGCACTTCTAATAATGGCTCTGACGAAGAATGTGAAAACGGATGAACGCAAGAAAAAAAAGGGAAAAGGCCAAGGAACGGGCAATTCGTTGAAAGCTAAAAAATCAAAGAGAACGGTAATTTCCTTTTCTACCTTGCGACTTCTTCTACTTTCACTTTTCCAGCTCGGACCTTCCGCTTCTAAAACAAACAACACAAAGGAGCACTCATCGGCAAACAACAAAATGTCCGGGCAGTTACAAGGCAGTGTTAAGAAAAAAGCCAACGAATCATCGAGAAGAAGAAAGGTGCCGAAGAATTCACCCAAGTATCAGTTTGCGAACGGTGAAATGGTCGATGGCGTCAATCAGTACAAAGTGGCTTCGAACATTCGAAAAAGTCAGAAAACGTTTGAACTCGACGTGTATATTGTCAACGATGTGGAGCAAAACGAAGAGTTTCGAATGAAGACTTCCAATCTAGAGTTCCAGGTTTTGAAAACCGAAGCGGCGCTTTTGAGACGACTGGAAAAGAAACCAGGAGACAAATGTTTTGTGTCAATATCCGAGTATGGAACCCTTCCCAAAAACAACCTTGAATACTTGATAGTCGCGCCATACGGTGCCACGTTGTACGAGATTACCAAGAAAGTGTTGAACGGTGAAAATTTGTCTCTGGCGTGTGGAATTACAGTCGCACTTCAAATGTTGAAGGCTATAAGGGATTTGCACTCAATTGGGTAATCATTATCAGAAATACGATTCTTCTTATCTTTTTTTTTGTTTCAGATATGTCCACCGAAACATTCGACCGTCCGCCTTCACTTGTGGTATTGGAGAAGATGACGCTACCGTATATCTCCAAGATTTTCGCAACGTTCGCAAATTCGAGGAGCAGAAGAAACACGTTACCGCTCGTACCACAGTGAAAATGTACGGAACTATGAGATACAGCTCTCGTGCGAGTCAAAATAACAAAGATCTGGGACGGAAGGATGATTTGGAAAGTTTTATTTACACAGTTTTCTATTTGATTGATAAGGAGTCGTTGACTTGGAAAAAGGAGAAGACACCGGAAGGGGTTTTAAAAGAAAAAGAACAATTCATGTTGAACTGTGAGTGTTTCTGTATACAAAATTTTCTCATTTTTATTTTTCAGCCGGTCAAAATCAATTTGCTAAGGTTCCACGCAGCATCGTACCGATCATATGTGTGGTATTTGGTTTGGATTTTTCTTCGGTGCCTGACTATGAGTCCATTAAAAATGTTCTCGTCGAAATTCAAAATCAAGAAAAACTGACCCCGAAAAGTTGTGATTGGAAAGGGAAATCTGGTTTGAACGAGATTGAAGGAGACACGGTAAGTTTCAAATTCAAAGTTTCAAGCTTTCATTTTTCTTCTGTATCTAGAATCGCAGTGTTGATTGCAAAGTGACCGGAGATCGAGATTTTCAACCAAAGGGGGCCAAGAAAAAGAAGGCAACTCGCAAGAAGTTATCTTCGGGGGATGTGATTCTAGGGGTTGGTGCCCAAAGCGGGTGAGTGTATTTATTTTTCCCTACCTGAATACGTTGTAAAAATTGTATTTCTTTTTCAGCTGGAAGGTCATTAATCTTCTTGGATCTGGTGGATTTGGAGATGTCTACAAGGTGCATAGAGAAAATCAGCCACCATCGAAATGTTACGCTCTGAAAACTGAAAGCGAGGATGGTGAAAAACGTTTTCTTCGTCTAAAAGTTGAAGTAACCGTCATGATGAAAGCGGCTGAGCAGAAAAAGGATAAGAATTTCGAGCATTTTGTGGAATTTGTGGATCGTGGAAAGTGTGACGCTCTCAAGTGCAAATATGTTGTTATGGGGTTGGTAGGACCATCCTTGGAGGATATTCGTCGCAAGTACCTTCTTGCTTCATTCTCAAAGCACACTTCTTTTAACGTGGCAGTTCAAACGGTGAATGCTCTGAAAGACCTTCATTCGATTGGATACCTTCACAGAGATATTAAACCAGCCAATTATGCTGTTGGCTTGGGAGAGGGCGAGTCTACGGTCTACATGCTCGATTTCGGAATTGCCAAGCTCTTTTTGGACGAACAAGGAGTTCACAAGGTCAGACGTAAAAAAGTAAAGTTTCTGGGAACTCTGAGATATGCCTGTCGTGCTTGTATGATGCAACAGGAACAGGGACGGAAAGACGATTTGGAAACGTGGATTTACCTAGTATTTGATGTTATGGATGAGGCGAATGGAATGCCATGGAGAAAGTTATGCGATCCAAAGGAGATTTTGAAAAGCAAGAAGGAGTTTTTCAGTGATTGTCAGTCATTTTTTCTTTTCATTTACACTGGTGAACCGCGCGCGGGCCCGCGGCGGCTCCGCAGACGCTACGGGCCCGCCACGGGCCCGCAGCGGGCCCGCCAGCGCTTGGGTGCTCTCGCTGGCCGCTGGCGGGCCCGCGGCGGCTATGATATTTGGTAGGTGACTGACAGGTGGAAAAATTTTTGTTTCCAATGGGTTTATAAATGAATTATGGTTATTTTAAACGAAGTAAAATGGCGCATAGGACACTAATTAGTTCAGTTTTTGATCGAAAATGCTGATATCCTGTAGTGATGCGCTGGCGGGCCCGCTGCGGGCCCGCGGCGGGCCCGCCAGCGGCCAGCTGACGAACGGGTGGGCGGAGGATGGTAAACTGTCTCAAAAAGGTTTAAAAATATTTTTCCCTAGTTTTATCTGAATAATATTGCGTAAAAACTTTTTTTTTAATAGACTTTGTTCTAATTGTAAGAATGGGGGTGCTACGGTATAGAACTCGCACGGAATAGAACTGCTGCGGAATAGAACTGCGCGGAATAGAACCGGCTAAAATGAAACGAGTTGTTCGAGCGGTTCTGGGTCGGTACAGCTCAATTTCAGGCGGTTCTATTCCGCGCAGTTCTATTCCGTAGCAGTTCTACTCCGTGCGAGTTCTATACCGTAGCACCCCGTAAGAATTGGACATGACCGACCGCGGATAAGTTGCAGAAAAGTTGCATAAACGTTTCGTTTGTTTTGATATTTGTTGAAAACGTTTTGTTCTAATTTGAGAAGTGTTTATTGGGTTTTCAAACGATTTGCATCATGAAAACAAAAATTCGCAAACACCGTTCTGTCTGCGTCACTTCAAATAGCACTGTGTTGCGTAGCGTAAAAATAAGGGGGCGGAGTTTTATGCTCTCATGCCGCAAGTCCATTGAAAACACAATTATTTATACAAAAATTCAAATAAACAGATGAAGGCCATAGTAGGGGAAATTTGAAAAACTGCGAGTTTCGTTCGCTACACAACTTTGCAAATGCATTCTTACATGGCGTAAATGTAGTTTATTTCTTGTGAATAATTCACATTTATAAACACTGCATTTTCTCTAAAAAAAAGTGCACCTTCAGTAACGAAGCTTACAGTACCCGCTAAAAATAGTGTATTTAGCAGCCTTAATTAAAAATTCAGCATCCATCAGCAATTACGTAGATATGCACGCATCTTGCAATGGTTGTATGTATTTTCTATCGATTATTGTTTTTATAGAAAAATATTTCTACGCTTTTAAAATATTCAAGCTGCTAAGAGAGCCTTAACCGCTTTTTCGCGCGCCCTTTTTAACAGTTTCCTTAAATGCTATGTCAATAGCCAGTACACGTCAGCGTAGCAGGCTTGAAATTCTATAATACTGAAATTACCGCTTTAGTAACGTTGACAATCGGTGACTGTGAATTGACGTTGAAAATGAGTTGAGCACAGGCTAACATCACTCAATCTGTCTAATTTAAAGCGATTACGTGTAAATTTATTTTTTTTAATGTAAATTTTGTGATTTCATACCCTTTTTTGGTTGCTCATCAAAAATATTACCGAAAAAAGGTTAGTATTACCCAGTTTTCATGAAACAACTGGCGCGCAGCATGCTTGCAAAACCTTGTGCCGCAGGTTGCAAAGTGGGCGGGGCTTAACTTTTTCAATATTTTTTTGTCAAACAACTCCAATCTTACGTGTTTTTCTGCCGTTTTTTATCATTATTTATCATTATTTTTCATTTTTAATTAATTTTTTGTGTTTTCAGTGGAAAAACAAAGTCGAAATGGCGACATTTGGCGGTCGACGGAGGTTTAAATCCGCCTGCAAAACAAGGATGTTTGCAAAGTATGTTTTATGGGTTTTTGTGTTAAGATATTTATTATTTTCAGGTGATAAAGACGCGAGGCTGCTTTGGAAAAAATCGACTTCATCTGGCCAATTGGTATGTTTTGAAAAGTTTTAGTTTTGTGGAAATTTGGGAAAAAAGAGCAAAATAAATTGTATTTATTAAATAAGTTGAAAACAAAAGTTGCAACGCGGTGTTTGCATATTTTTGAAAATTCAAACGGCAATAAAAGAAATATCACGAAAAATTAAGAGAAATGTTCCCATCTTCGTTGGAATTTTTAAAGTACGCAAACACCGAACTGCAACTTTTTTTTTTCATAATATGAAAAGATTCACGGCCGAATTCGTCGGTACCTAGATCAAAACAAGCAAATTTTTTTAAGTATTCTGCACTTCAAACTTAGCTGCTCCCAACTTTGGTCTCTTGTGCCTTGGGTTTCAAAATGTTTCGACAAGTTTGATGCAAATCGGCCCAGTAGGAGCTGCCGTAAATGCAAATGGAATGAACAAAAATAATTATTGAGCCGATTTTTAATTTAGGCCTTTATTTCCCAGAAAACTGAAAATGGAAGAGAAAATCCGTTATTTTTTGCTCGACTACAATACGTTTAACAGGTTTCCTGAAGCCGGTAGCGCTTCGATTTGAGTAAACTTAAAAAAAAAAGATAGTAAATTAAACGAAAAACAATATTTATTGAGCCGATTTTTCATTTTCAAAATAGTCCTTGGATTTCTTTCACGAAAGAGAAAATTTCTCAAAATTGCCTATGATCCGAACCGGCACGTAGTGGAAAAAAGCCGATTTGCACAAAACTTCCCGAAAAATTTTCAAAGCCACAGGGCTTAAAGCGACCAAGTTTTGGTGCGAAATATTTAGGTGTCTTTTGCGCAGATCAAATTTTGAAAAATGTTTATGAAGACGAATGAATGAAACTGAATGAAATAGGACTGACACAAAATTACGCTCTATTTCGTTTTTACAAAAATATTCCCTATAAATATAGAAAACGTTAGAAGCCCAGTTAAACCGCGTACAGTTTCAAGTGATTCTAAAAAGTCCGTGGAAATTGTATGCAAACATCAGTCTTCCTTGACTTATTTGAAATTCTACGGCTCAAAAAGAGTTGAAAAAAATTTAGAAAGAGTTAATTTCAACTGTTTTTGGAAACTTTTTTCATGTACTTTTTAAAACCACTTGAAACTCTACACGATTTACTTGTGAAAATAAATGTTTTCTTAGCGCCAGCTCTCTCACATAAAAACTTGTTCAATTTTCAGACACGAGCGACATCTCGATTTGGACGATCGACGATGAGATGATTCGGCCAACGTCATCGACGAATTTTGCGATAATATAATAATTTTTTATTTTTTTTAATTTTTCAATAAACTTTCTTATTAATAACATCAGTGTTAGTTTCCAATAGAAAATATCAAAGAAAGAAAAAAAAAAGCAAGAAAGGGGTCACCCACGCGATGTAGCAGCTAGCGAACCGCTGGCGGGCCCGCCACGGGCCCGCTGCGTGCACCACGCGTGTACTCTTTTAGCTGTCAGCGGTCCGCTGGCGGGCCCGCAGCGGGCCCGCCGCGGGCCCGTGGCGCTTCACCAGTGTATATTCTAATTACCAATCCCTTCATTTTCAGTTGATCAATTTCCATTTTCACGTAATCTGAAACGTCTCAAAGATTTGGTGTTGTACGTCGACAAAATGAACTACGAAACCACTCCTGACTACGATTACATTATGGACTTTTTGAAAACTACCGCCAACGATGTGAATGCGAAAATTACGAAGAAGTTGGACTGGTTTGGAAAGCTGAATAAGAAACAGTTTGAAAGTGATTCGGAGAAGTCGGATAAGAAACAGAGTGGAGATGATGGAGAGGAAGGAAAATGAATTTTTGTGGAATATGGGATAAAGTTTTGAAAATTGATTTTTTTTGCTTTGTTTTTGCTTGTTCTATTGGAGTTATTGTTATCCTAAATTTTTTGAGACCAATCCTATTGTAAGATAAAAGCGTCATTTCTCGCGTCTCTGCGTTTCGATTTCCGAACGCATTTAGCTGAACTTCGCAGGCAGAACGCCGCTGGGGAGACGCAGAGAATGCGACAAGGCGCGTTTGCCTTTATATTTGCTCTAGCATACCGTGCAGCAAAATATTTATTTTTTTTTTAAATATTTAGCACGTTCCAATCTTTCCAGCAGTCAACTTTTGCTCCTTATATTATCAATTCAATATTCTTGCCTGTTACAATAGGATTTCACGTGAAAATTCTGCAAACACCACAGTTATTTTAAGAAATGAGAGCGCCACGTGTCGCCACACTCACTCAACATTTTTTCATTGCATTCAGTTGAAAATTAAAAAAAAAAACTGAGTGGGTGTGGCCTCAGATTTTCCGCGTGAACTCTTGTGGTAGCCGGCAAGAAGATTGAATTGATATTGTTCATTCGCGAAAAAAGCAAGTGCGCTCCATGAATCGTAGTACTACGTGGATTTCATTTTCGTCGCCAAATTATTTCATTTCACGTGTAAATTCAACGTAAAATGAAATAATTTGGCGACGAAAATGAAATCCACGTAGTACTACGATTCGTGGAGCGCACTTGCTTTTTTCGCGAATGGACAATAATATATATTATACACGTGAATTGAAATAATTTGGCGACGAAATTGAAATCGACGAAGTACTAAATTTCGTGGAGCGCACTTGTTTTTTTCACGAATGGACAATGTAACAGAATACACGTTATCAGCAGTTTGGGTGCAATAGAGTACTGATATGAAGGTTTTACTTTGACTGTATTGTATGCCCTCTATTTGTCAAATAGTATTGATTTTTTATGAAGACAATTTGGGTGCAAATTTTTGTGTTATAGCGTTTTTATTAAATAATAAATGCATTACTTGACTGGTTGGACTGGTACAATTAAATTTGAACGTATTTAAACATAAACACCTACGGTAAAGTTCTGAGTCATCATTTTTTGTCAAAGTTATAGAAAAATGGCAATTACCTGAATAATTGTAAAACAATTTTATCATTTTCATTTTTTTTGTATCAGGCCAGAAAATATGTGGCTCTGTGAGAAAACTAATTCGATGTATCTTTTGTTCTTTTTTCCCTACTTTTACTCCCAGAAAAGCTTAGAAACATAATAGTTTGTTTTTCTTGTCAAAGAAAATTTCTAGAGTTTAAAACTTTTCACATATTTTATATATAGAACCGACAAAAAGAAGAGAGCGTATAGATAGCAAACAATCATAAAGCATATTTTCATCGTAAATTTTTCGATTCACCTTTTTCTTTTCCGACAAAAGTAAAACGTTTTCTTTTAACTTTAGAGATTTCCCGTCCGAATATACATATACGATTTGATTGATTAGGAAAATATTTGTTATAAAGCAAAATTTGGAAAATCATAATATTTATAAAACGGATCATTTGTATGTGTGACCACCTGCCCCATCTCTATCCCTTGTTTTTCTATCTATCCACTCGATTGTTTCGAAAATTGTTTTGTATGAAATAGAAAAATCTACATACACAAGTAGGATACAAAGCTTTCGGTTTCTTTGACCAGGATTATCCTTTGGAATACGTAAACATTTCATTTAAATTTACAACAAAAAAAATAGTACCCCGAGAAATCAAATAAAAAAGTTAAATACTCTTATTCAAAAAAAAACTTTTATTTTTATTTCTTATCACGCCAGGCCACAACGTGAAAACGTGAGAACCTGGTGCCACGTTTAGAGACGTCACGTCATTACTTTTTTTTTGAAATTTTTGAAATCCAAACTTTGGTTCAACTTTTTCCGGTTAATTTTGAATTTTTGGATTTCTTTTGTAACCCAACCGGGTCTTTCTTAATTAGAATAATCATGAAAACTTTCATTTGTTTTAAATCTCGTTTTCAATAAAGAAAAATGAAAGAAACATTCAAAAAACTAGAATTTTAAATTTCCAACTTTCATTCACAATTTTTTCTCTCATACTTCTCTCCTTCCACACGAATTCCACACATGCATCAGAATTTTTCCTAGTTTCCATGACAATGCTCTTTTTTTTCGTTCTCTGCGTCTCACGTTCTTTTCTTCATATTTCCACTGCTTTCCCCAATTGTTGCTCTCCAAAAATGTATAAAAATGCAGCCTCCTTCACCAGTTTATTCGCATCTCGTCAATCCTCAATCGAGTTTGTCTGGAAAAATGGTGGGCGGTGCCACCTTTTCTTGGCGGTACGCTGGACGATTTGTGATGCTCGCTGTCTATGCATCAATCGCTTTTCTGCTTTGGTGCACTTTTGGGCCAACGAGGAGTCAGAATGGTAATTTTTGAATTTAAGCAAATTAAAAGAGAAAAGCAAGACTGGATATATACTGTCATATTGATTTCCTTTCCGGTTACAGTATGATATGCTCAGCTAGGATAATTTTGAGGGACGCATGCACAAAGAATACCGTAAATACTGTATTATAAGCCAAGGAGCTTCTATTTTTCAAAGAAGTCTTGAGAGGGGCTTATAAATACTGAATTACCGGGTGGGCTTCTAAATCAGGTGGGATTATAATACAGTATTTACGGTATATTTTCTGTGAAAGTGAAAAAATCATTAAAATTTCAGGTCTTATTTCAGAATTTCCCCTCTACGATGACAGTGTAGCCACCCACAGAAAACCACCCAATTTGTCTATCTCCCCCAACAAGACATATTCAGAAACAATCGCTATTCAATCAGATGAAACCAGGGTTCAACCTGCTAGAATTGCGACAAGAAATGTTGTGATCTACGCGGCAACCAAGTTTTTTGGACACCCAATTACAACTGAACGGTTTTTGGCAACATGCCCAGATGTTCAGGTACTAAATGATTCACCTTTTTTGTGTCTTTTTGAAGTTTTCGAAAACCAACATTTCAGAAATACTGCCGCATCACACAGGATGAAGCGGAATTCGCAAATTCGGACGCAGTTCTTTTTCATAATGCGGACTATCATGGAGAAAGTGTGAGCCAAGAAAAAAACAGATTTCATGTTAAAAATAGCATTATTTTCAGAGCTTCAAACATTTGGTAAAGCAACGAAAACCTGGTGTTCCGTTCGTTTTGTGGTCGTTGGAAAGTCCGAGTAACGATAATTTCAGGCCGGGAAGTGGTGAGTATTTATTCATTTAAGTTTATTTAGTGTATTTTCAATCGAGTTGTGACGTGAGATCGCGAAACTCCGCCCACTTATTTGTGCGCGACCACACAAACACCGTGCTATTTGAAAAGACGCAGACAAAGAAGGGATTACAAACTCATGTTTTCATGATGCAACTCGTTTGAAAACACATTAAATACTTTTTAAATACTGGTAATTGTTTATTCCCAAAACCTTCAGACGTTATAAACTGGACAATGACTTATCGACGTGACGCTGACATTTTCTCGCCCTATGGTACTATTGTAAAGTTGGAAACTCCTGGTAACCAGTCTTCTATTTACAATTTAAAAACTTCAGCCCTTATATTTGTTTTGTTTAGTGGAAATCGATTTGAATGCAATTTGGGAGTCAAAGTCAAAAACTGCCACGTGGTTAGCGTCAAACTGTTTTACGCAAAATCATCGATTCGATCTGATCAAAAAAATGATCGATAAAGGGTTTGATGTACGTATCAACACGATATCCATAGCTTTATTGTTAACTTTACTTTTTCAGGTAGAAATCTGGGGAAACTGTGGAAAACAACCCGGGGCATGTAGCGGAGTGGACAATCAAGAGTCGGAGTGTGTTCTGCCCCTTATAAAGTTCGTTTTTCACAATTTTTCTCTGATCTTTTATCGAGACGCAGAAATTGCATATGTGCTCCACCGAAGAGCCTTTTAGGTATTAAATAAGTGAAGTTAAACAAACGAGGCATTGAGAAAACAAAAAAAAACGCAGACGTGGTCTCGGCGGAGCGCGTGTGCAAGTTCTGCTCGCCGAAAATACATACGCTCCATTTTAGGCCCTATAAATTCTACATCTCAATGGAGAACTCAAATTGTAAAGACTACGTGACCGAAAAGTTTTGGAAGGCGTTGAACGATAGACAAACTGTGCCAATTGTTCTTGCCAGGAAGTATTATAAAGACTTAGGGGTAAACCAATTATTTTCACATCTTCCCTTCTAACATTAAACGGTTCCAGGTTCCCGACTCTGCCTACATTGCTGTGGACGACTTTGAGACGTTTGACAAATTTTTGGAGCACGTGAAAAAAGTGAACAAGGATAAAGAGTTGTATTTGAAGTACCACCAGTGGAGGAAAGAGTGGAAGTGAGTTTTGGTACTAAATATTTAGTTGGGTGTTTACGGAATCAGGATGGTGACCCTGGTTTTGAAGAAAAAACTATTTTTTGTGAAAGGACTTTGTACCACGTTATTCGCACTTACTGACTGAGCTCTAATTAAAATCCATTTTTCAAGGAAAATCACAACTAGCACCCGTCTCTGCAAAACCTCAAAAATGAAAACCATTTTTCGAGTAAAATCAACAGGATCGGACACAGTTGAAATGACTGTAACCGTAATCCATTCAAAAAAAATTTGACATTAAAATAAGCAAATTAAAAAAATCCTCCCAAAAAATTAAAACATTAGACTCTTATTTTTACTCGCTCTCTCGTAAAATTTAGTTACGGTCACAATCATTTCAGCTGTGTCCGACCATGCTTACTTCGCTCGTAGAAAGAATTCACATTTTCTAGACCTTGGCTCTCTCTCTCTCTCAGCTCACAATAATCTGAATGCATTTTTCTGTTTTCTTTCAGAATTGTGATTGGTAGTGGATTTTCCGGTTGGTGTACTCTTTGTGACAAACTTCAAGACAAAGAATACATTCTCTCTCATCCAAAATCGTATCATGACGTGGCATGGTGGCATTCCTTCGAGATGTGTAATAATCAAATTGCTCAGAAGTATTTGTAGTTTTTTGCTCATCTCTATTGTCGGCCCGCCAAAATTGTCTAACGCGCTCCGCTGAACTCAATGCTATTATGTGTTCACGAACGAGGTTTGCAAACGACGCTCCGATGTTTTGCAGTTTATCACTGCGGTCTCGCAGCGAATACTGCGGAACATCGGAGCTTCGTTTGCAAACCTCGTTCGTGAACACATAATATGCGAATTTCATTTTGGTTCCCAAAATATTTCATTTCACGTTGAATTTATACGTGAAATGAACTAGTTTGGAGACCAAAATTAAAATCGCATAGCGTTGAGTTCAGCGGAGCGCGTTTGACCATTTTGGCGGGCCGAAAATACCACAATTTTTCTGTGATAATTTATTATTTATTTATTTTTGTTGTTTTTTTCTTCTTGTTTTGTCTTCCAATTCAATACGGGACCCTCGGGTTTAGAAAACAATGTGATCGAATAGTCGAGTTTTAATATTTTATGTACACATATTTAAGCGTATTAAAAGATGAATAAATAATATATCTTGGTATATTTAAAAAGCAATAATGATAGCACCGAGAATGTAGATGAAGATGAGAATGATGGATGAGATGTTGTTGAGAGCCGAGTGGATTTGGAGCCAGTCAGAGGTCGCGTCCTGAGACATCTTTAATTATAAAAAAAGATGAGGAAATTGCTCAGGGAATTTTAAGCATTTTGCTGCGCCAAATAGCACGTGTGCTCTTATAGGTCGGCACACTGCTATTTGGCGCAGCAAAATGCTCATTTGACGAGCATAAATGCTACAGTCGTGTAGCAATATGCTGTTTTTAGAAGCAATATGCTGTTTTTAGAAGCAATATGCTGCGCCACCCAACGCTTGCGCTCATCAGTTGCTGATATTGTGCTGCTACTGTGCTGATGTCGTGCTGAAATTGTGCTGACTGCTGCAGCATTATGCTGCGCCGCGAGAAGGAGCCATGCTTCTCTCTTTGCCGACAAAACAAGAGCATAATGCTGAACTTGGGCTGGTCCTGTGCTAATCATGTGCTGAGCGAGCAAAATGCTGATTTGTGCAGCAACATGCTATTTTTCACAAATTGTGTGCTTATCTTGTGCTTAAAATTCCCTGAGTGCTAATTGACTACTGATACTAATAAAATTGATTTTCCCTTTTTAAGTGACTTTCGCGGATAGTTGGTTGGAACGTTGGGAAATAAAATGTAAATTGAGTGGGCTTTTCCCCCGAAAAAAATTCTGGCCTGAGATGGCCTCATTTTTCTACAGTAGGCTGCATTTAACCGCTTTGCCGCCCAATTACGTCAAAACGGATACGAAGAGGAGACGCAGAGAAGCAGAGTGCGCCGATATTTTTTGTGTCAGCACTAAATAACACTCACTTTAGAAGAAGTACCATCGGTCTTTGGCTCCTCTTCACTTCCACAGCACAGATTTGCATTCAACAACGAGGCCAAAAGGGTGTATCTGTGAGCTGGTGGCACATTTCTCTTAACTCGGCTCATTGCAGAGATCATTACAGTGGCGATAAGACTCAGTACGGTCATTCCAATTGTGAATGCGTAAAAGACATCTAAACCATTTTCTATTTTTGAGGAAAATTCCAGTTTTCATTGAAACTTACAAATTTTTGGAATCGAGTCGCCAAAACCGAGTTGTGGAGTTTTCTCAGATAGAAATTGGAAAGACATGAACTGCAACAGAAGAGCAAACATTTTCACGTAGATTTGTTGCTGGAATTTCCCGAAGAACGGAGCAATAAGCAAGATCAATGCAGAAATGAGGACAGGCAGCGTTAGCTCAACAGCGAGGGTGGTGGATTTGCGGGTGACTCCAACGCACACTTCCAGGCGGTCGGCTCTATAAAAAATTGGTTTTTGAAAACCGTGGAATATATCAATGAATCATTATAAATAATCGTAATAGAAAAAGATTAAGTGCCTACAGTTTTAACCGATTTGAAGCCTTATGCCTAGGGAGCGCAAAGGGGTGGGCGGAGTCAGACGATTTTTCTCCCCAGTTTGCGCGGGCATGTTTACAGGCCTGTAAGGAGCCCCCGGATTGAAGTAGGATACTCGAAACTATCTCTTTAGATGTAATCGACCATGCTGAATCTAATGAACAAGTTGGTTTTACATGAAAATGCATAGTTTTCTCAGAAAAAGGAGAAAACAAAAATGGAGCTCACTTTTTTGACCCGTGTGATCGATTTTACCGGGGCACGCGGCTAATTTTCAGTATACAAATAGTTTAAGATGTGGGGAATTCATTTCTGAAATCAGTTTCTGTCCTGCTAGTTTCCGATTTTTTTTAAAGCTTGTCAAACTTCAAGGAAAAATTCTAGAAAATTTTCAGCGACGACCCTAGTTTTTTATTCGTGGAACACAAAGATAAACCCTCTTAGAGCTTAAATACAAAAATTTAGAGCACTTGACTCACTTGGAGCAATTATATGTACATTTGAATGAAGCATGTTCACCCAAAACTTCAGTTTTTTGAGAATTTGAAGGTCGCAAATATGGAGCACGCGGCTAATTTTTCATATACAGATTCAGCGTAAAATTTGCTACAAAACCATGTAAAAATTAATATTGTGGCTAGTTTCCGATTTTTTTTTCGAGCCGATTTCTGTGCGAAAAATACCGTTTTCCGTTGAAAATGCTGATCTCGCAAGCAGCGGTGGAGGATACAGTCTCTCCCCCTCTCTCCATTTCGCGTTGTCTCTCGCTCACTCTTGCTGTCTCGGCGTCTCTTTTCTCGCGTCTCGACGGCCCGCCTCATGCAAATCTTGGGAGAAAACACTGCTACTTTGGGATGGTATAACTCGAGAATTACCGAACATTTTTTGAAAAAAATTTGACAGCGTACTCATATTGAGCCAAAGAACACATTCCAACCAAAAATATTCGGAAATTTTGACTTTTGAATAACTCGTTGCGGTCCCTACTTATGCCCCTTGGATTTAAACAAACTCGGCTATCGCGTGCTACCTTTGCACCAACTTTGAGGCAATTTCAAACATTGTGCAAATTCCCTGCAAACATTGTGCGAATTCTTAACACCATGCAAAGTTTGGACAAAAAATGAGCGGTTTTAGCACTTAGCACCGGTATTTAGACCGATGCAAACATTGTGCAAACGCCCTGCAAACATAGTGCCAGCTTTGACGCTATGGCAAACATTGTACAGATTTCCTGCAAAGTTTGCACCAACTTTCAAGCAGAGCGCGTTCCATCGCAGTCTGCGTCTACACTATTTTCGTGGTGTACACAGAATCATCTGCGCGAAACTTGCAACATTTTTTCTGTATAGCATGTCCAGTATGCGGTGAGATGTATTTTTTAGTTTCTGATTGTTTTGTTTATTATTGGATTATTAATTTAGAAATCTGCGTCAGCTTAAATATTTTAATGTTATATATTTGCCACGTTTCCGATTGCTTTTATTAACTCCTCTCCACGTTTCACAACTCGAGTCAATTCTTATTCAAAAAAAATTCCAGATTCGTCGAGGATGGCCATAGACCAGAGTTGCACGGAAGTGAAATTCTCTAAAACGGAAGTCGGAAATTAATATTTTTCTACTGAAGTCGGAATTCAAAAAATGAGCTGAAGTCGTAAGTCGGAAATCTATCAAATTGTGGCATCAACTACGGCAACAACACCAACCATCTTATAATAAATTAAATTTTTAGTTTTAATTTTTTCCCATTTTTCACTACTTTGTTAATTTCTGTTTTCCCTATTTGAAAAAATAAATATAATTTTTCAATCAATACATAACTGTAAAATAAGAGTGAGCAATGCAAGGATTCAGAAAAGCGCACAATAATTGCATAGCATCTGTGCGATTTTTGCACATACGCTATGCAAAAATAGTGCCGATCTTCTGCAATGTTTCCCCAACACCGGGGCAGACATTGCAGAATCTTGGTGCAAAGGTAGCACGCGATAGCCGAGAATGTTTTGCCACGTTCA
The DNA here is from genome assembly GCA_963572235.1 of Caenorhabditis japonica. Lineage (NCBI taxonomy): Eukaryota > Metazoa > Nematoda > Chromadorea > Rhabditida > Rhabditidae > Caenorhabditis > Caenorhabditis japonica. The sequence continues at coordinate 13,457,240 of OY754343.1, read as the reverse complement.
ATGGATTTCGGCCTATTAAGGGTTGAGAAAACACGGCAACCACAAAATCATACAGAATCGTAAATAAAGATAAAGTTAATACCTTTTATCATCCTCCTGATTCAACTTCATAATCCACGTCCAAGTTGGATCGACTTGCCAATTCGTTCTGATAGCCTTGGTATTGAGCATTTCTGGAAACGCCCATTGTCAATAAATTTAAAGGTTCTAAACATCCTCCCCCCCCCCCCCCCCCCCTTCCCTCCCTTCCTCCAACAAAAAAATCAACACCCACCATGGCCATCACCATGCTCCATGATAAACCTGACATATCTCTTGTAAAGTGTGGATTGCAAATTGAAGCAACAGTGTTTGCGGTCCTAAAACTCAACGATTAGATGGCCAAATTGTCCCCAATCTTACATTTGGATACTCGGTATAATCGATCTGACACTGAGCCTTCATGCGGAACTCCAAACGAGCCGTCACATTTCCGTTATAGTTCGACGAAATGTCATGATAGTTGACGAAATCGGTAGACTGGGAGCCGGTTTGGAGTCTGAAATGATTGTTGGAGAAATGGAAATGTCAGAACCAAAAAAAAACAAAACAATTAAAAAGTGTAGTACCTATCAGAGTTAATATCCGGCGACCAGAGCCGTCCGATTGATTTTAGCCGGAGGGATTCTGTTTTCCACTCTTCTGGATTCCAACGAAGGCGGCGGTCTTTCCAAGACTGTAAATTTTTTTAATGAATTTTACAAGATTCAGAGCTAGCTAGTTCATTTCCCCAAGTTTTAAAGCCCAAAGGAGCCAATTTATAAAAAATTAACATTTTGGCACATTTCTCGAATTCAACGGCTATCAGCTGTGTTCAAACTCCAGCTTGTGCGCCGATTATTGCCGATCTCTCGTCGATAGTCGGTTAGAAGCAAGCTGTACGCCAGTAATGGCTGTTTGCCATAGTTGACGGCTAATAGCTGCTTTCAACGGCTATCAACCATTTAGATGCGTATATCCGAAAATTGATCAACATGTCTAGGATACCTTGAGTTTTCTGACTCTCCAAGTCAATACTTAAGCTAAAGTGTTAATTTCATAATATAAAAATATTTTCTGTTTCAAAAAAAAAACGAAACAACAAACCAATTTCAAGTATCCATTGATATTCATCTCCTTGAACACCTCATTCATCCACATTTCAGTAATTGCTCCGTCGAGCACCTGAACCTCCAGTGTCTCACCGGCTGCAACGGTGGGTGGGAGCATCATTAAAGCGTTGCTCTTGTCTGAAAATTTTATACTTTTTGAATCAGTGTATTTTATTACTTATTTTTTGGTTTGGAAACTGTATAAACCCTATAAAGAAGTAACATATCAATAGCATTTTCTAAAATAAAAAGGGGATATGAGAGCGATTGGCGGCTACAGTGCTATTTATTATCCGTCAAAAATAGCCGTCAGTCATCGGAGATGGCTAATAGCCAACGCACAGCTCGCGACTATTTGACTATCGGCGCGAGTTCGGCAATGCTAAAAACATTGTCACGCAATCCAATTCATTGTACACCTCAGACTTAATGTGATCAAAGTTATTCTTTGAATTCTTTGAATCTTTCAATTAATAAACGTTTGGAATTTGTACATTTCGCGTACGCCTAAAAATCTTCGGCTAAAAGTAAAAAACTCCTTGAGTATTCACGTCATTACGACACTTTAAAACGACGCATGATTACTTTCTTATCGCATTTTTTAATTTCCTTTTTCAAGATTTTTACCGACTTCTTGCATGTTTTTGCAAATGATTATAATATGTACATATTTGCTAACGTTGTCTTGAAAAACAAATAGCCGATTATGTACCTTGCAATCGATCCGCATCGCTGGTCAACTTGTAGAACAGGCATTCCTCGAGAACCTGATATTTGTGATGAGCGACGTCTTGAATGTCTGAAACGAGAAAAATGTGTTCCCATTAGCAATTAACGTGCTAATTGATCTTCCTGTACTTATTTATTGAAATACGCGAAGGTCAAATAGTGGCGTACCTACTAACAGGTGTTCGGCAAATCAACCTTTTGGGAGTCTCGTTTATTTATTTTGGTCTCTCTCTCTCTCTCTCTCTCTCTCTCTCTCTCTCTCTCTCTCGCTCTGGGGAATCGAAAACCGGCGCAGTTCTCTATTACATGAAAGGGGATCCTAAAGTGGAAGAATATGAGAGAGCTTGTTCGAATGTGTTACCGGAGCGCATTTAGCTACATTAACAATTCTCGTTAACCTTTAATACCTTGTTATTTATTGTCCGTTTTCGCATAACTGTGAAAACGAAGAAAATGGACGCCACCAGATTATGGCCAATTATGGGCCGAGCGACCCAAATCGCTGAACCGAGACACCTGATTTTTATGTGAGAGCGAACGAAGGTCAACAACTTGACATGGTGGTGATGAAGGGAAAATGGAAAACACTTTTACTAGTGTAAAAGTTTATAATTTTTGCTTAAAAAGTTATTTAAGCGCGGGGTGCTGGCCAAAAGTCAACGCGCTGCGGTTGCGTTGCGTGACAGCGCTGTCTTTCGTCCGTGTCTCACGCTTTCCGCCTCAAAAATTGGAACGTTGTAATGATTTTTTCGCCAACACGCCGTTTTTAGGTGTTATCCGTATCCCAAACCTAACCGCCCAATTGCGAACCAGCTTTAGCCTAGAAATACATACAAAAATTGAGTTTTTGGTTAAAATCTAGAGAGGCCTATTATTCACTAGTCGTAACTATTTACATATCAGGTGGTTCCATAAAGTTGAAGCAAATTCATTTTAATTTAATTTAAACAAATGGTACACCTTCTCGTGCTATCAGTGTGGGAAAGTCATTTGAAGCCGATGCTCAGCTTTGCATGAGCAAGCATTTTAATGCGGTCATTTCCTTCATGAAACTTGTTGGTCAACCCTTCTTCCCATAGAAAAAAGAAAAGTCCACAAAAACTCCACAAAAGACACAAATCCGAAAAACAAACCACTTGAAACCCACGAAAAGAGGATGAGGATTAACGCTCCCGCGCAGAAAAGAAAAAGAATCAAAAGATTAAAAACAGCCGCTTAGCCGCGATTCATGTACCTGTAACATTGCTCTTCCACTTGCAGTCGATATCGTACGCTGACACAATGGCGGCGAGCAGGAGAAGCTGAAAGGACTGGAGCAACAACCGTCCTCCGACCATTTTTCCGTCCGGTCAACTGCTTTCTTGCTGGCGGTCGGAGAGAGCTTTCTGGGCGGGTGGGAACAAAAATATTTGCTTTTCTCCGGTCAGCACCGATTGGGCGGACATTCGGAAGGGAAGGAAGGAAGGGGTGGAGGTGGGGGGACTGGACCGATATCCATTCTCTCATTGAGAGGAACAGAGAGAAGGATGTATGTATGTAGGTAAAGAGAGAAAGCGTAAGATAATCATAGTAAATATGTATTGTATTAATACGAGAAGCAATAAAATAAAAACTGAAAAAAAAACCCACAACACTGTTGCAGATTTTTCCTTGACCACCAAGATCAAGAAAGAAGCCAAAAAAGTACAAAAGAAAGCAATGATCACATTTAAAACTTACAGTTTGTCTGTCAACAGGTGAATAACTACTAAACACCAAAATGCTAAATACCCTTGACCAGCAGCCGTCCGACTGTCCTCTAAAAATCTTCTTCAAGTACTACCAGTTTTTGCATTCTTTTATTTTCTTCTCCTTCTTCTAATCCCCTTGACTGTTCCTCTCTCTCTCCCGCTCTCCACCTCTTACCAGTTTTTTGCATTGAATTGAAAGCAAAAAAAAAGAAAAATTTTAAACTTCTTCCATCAAAAATCACGACTTGTTTTGTAGGTAAACAGGGTATTGTACACCAAAAACATTGAAGACGCGATAATCTCAAAAATCAACAGCGCGAAAAGTTTTTGTGTGGAGCTTTGAAGGATGGGAAACGATGAAGAACTGGAAGTTTGTGGATTACAGTGCTCAAGCATAGGTAGAAAAATCGGTAAGCAATGGCAAGTCCGCAAACACCGCTTCCACGGCAAAAAAGCTCATTTGGGCTTTAAGACATGAAAAAAACTAGCTATGTAAGTCTGAAAGTTGTTAAATCCATGTCAAACAATTTTGCAGTTTTGGAAAAACCACCAAATTTGTTGGAATTCAAAAGAGCGGAAAACGGAATCCCTTCGTGGAAGTCAAAACCGAGGAAGAAGCTTCTTCATTTGCAAGTGTGTAGCGAAAACCGTACCGTAGACTTGCAATATTTCCCCGTTTTGGCTTCCCCCGTTTCGGGATTCCACAATCTGTCGCCATGGGTTTGCACGCAAATTACCTTTTTTAATTATGTTTTTTTTTGACGAAAAAAACCCCAGAACGAACAGAAATACGGAGCTACAGCGACAATAGATTAGGGTCTCGGGTTTGAAACGTCTGGATTTGAAACGCCTGGGATTGAAATGTCCGGGAGCCGGTCTTTTCAGGATCTCAACCTTTTAATCGGAATTTGGCAAGTCTCAAGACCACAAACACCATCTTAGCAAGGATCCATCATTCTTTAAAAATATCGCTTTGTCAAGAGGTACCTCGCCACGCATTTTGACACAGCTGAAATGAGTGTGACCGTAATCCATTGAACGAGAGATTGAGAGAAAATTAGAGATCATTGCTCACTCTTTTGCTCACTCTCTCGTTAAATGGGTTACGGTCACCCTCATCCAACTGTGTCAAAAATCGTGTCGAGATACCTTGTGTGAACGTGGTCATTTTCAAAAATGATGGGCTCTTGCTGACTGTTAGCCAGACAATTAGATGTGCCAGACAAAAACTCTTCATTTTATGTAACATCCGCGCGGACAAAAAGCACACACTCTTTAAAACACTGTGATCATTGGTCAAGCACCTAATTTCTTACAAGACTAAAATAAAACTACTGTACATTTAATGGTTTACAGTTTAAATAGACATAAAAAACTTGATTGACAGCAAGGAAAAAACGAGGAGAACAGAGGTAAACGACTCAAAACGTTGGGTGGAAAAAAGGGTGTCCGGGTCTCTTTAACTAGGCCAATTATAATATGCGCCTTTCTCTCTGACACAAACGCACACACACACATACTTTGACAGTTTCATTGTGATGGCCCCGGGTATTATAATGGTTATTCCACGTCCGGGTGGTGGGAGGCGGCGGCGGCTAGTGGACAGAATAAATGACGGGTCAAGTGGAGAGCGAAGAAGAACACAATGGTGTGAAGAGAGCTACAAAAGGGTTTTTATTACGATGCTCCGGGAGAACGATAGGAATCATGTAATGTGGTACTTTCTTTTAAAAAAAAACCGTAGGCAAAACCTGTTCATGGGCATTTTATAAATCTAATATTTACAAGACCGCCGAACAAGGCCGAGCTAAATGCTCAGAAAATTGTCTCGGTATTCTGCGGATTTGCCCGGGGCAGCTATTGAACAGCTAGTGGGCAGTTGGTGATCATCAAATGGGCAGCTTTTTGCTCCAAATCCGGAAAAAATCCCTGAGCATGCCCTCCATATAAAGGCTTTTTCTGATAAAATACAAAAAAATTAATCTGGAAATTTCAAACAAAAAACTTCTGCATTTTGGCCTCCTCATTGCACTAACAATATTTTCTGGACCACCAAATTAAATTGCAGTACTGCTATACTTGGTATAAAGCGCTGCAAATTCGCTCCAATCGCACAGTGAACTGCGCATGCGTTTGGAATGAGATTCAGAGAAATAAGGAGGAGAGAAGGCTCTGCGAAATGTAGCGAATTTACACCTCTATGTTCTGACAATACGTAGAGGCAGTAAAACAAATGTTTTTGACCCAATAATTTTCCCAAATTTATCGGCTAATAGCCCCGCTAATACCGTTGTCAACGGAATACATTTTTCCTTTTTTTTCGCTTCCATTTCCGTTTCCTTTTTTCTGTTCTTCTACAAACTTATGTACATACGAACATTCCATTTTCTCCTTCATCTCCATCATCATCACAAACAGTATTGTATTACCCTTTTTTCCCGTTTCTCTTTTTTCCTTCTTCTGCCCAGTTCCTGCTTCTTTTGGATTGTTTTTTTTTGCTATAGGCTCTTCCGCTTCTTTCATACCTGCTCGCTTTCGGGGTTTTCTCTAGACCTCTCATGTTCACTATCCCACCCCACCTACCGTTCTGAAACAACCTTATATTTTGCACTTGAACGAGCAATAGCCAAGTGACGTGGCAGCGAAAGTTGAGTACCTGGTCAGCACGAAATGCTGCGATTTCTCTGTGTATTTTTTCTCTTTTTCTTTGAGTTTCGAGGGCAACAGCAAGAGCAAGAGAGCTAGAAGTGTGTTGCGGTCAGTGGGAAGTGAAAAGAAAATAAAGAGAAAAAAATCATTTATTTGTCAATGATCACACGGATACGAACACAATGGAAAATCTGAACGGGGGCTTCGAACATCATTTGAAGCTTCTGAGAATACAATTGGTGAAACATATCTGAAATTAGAAGCAAATCCAATTGTAAATGAGATTTAAGATTACTGAGAATTGTTAATTTGCAAAAATCCTGTGTTTAAGATTGCATTATATGAAATTTCTATACAGGTGGATTTAAAAAAACAAGCTTGAATTAAGTTTCATTACTATGGTCAATGTGTTCTCATAATATCTGTACGGAGCGGTGCAAACCCGCTCCCTTCGCACAGTCTCAGCAAAAACCCGCAACTCTAGCGCAAAGATACTGCAACTTCTCATCTCTGACAGTGCGAGAGCTGCGTAAAGTCTGTGTAAGGATTGCATGAAGTTAGCACAGTTCACGAAATTTCACTGCAATATTGTGTAAACCTTGCGAAATTCTCACGTTCATTGTGGATAGTTCGCGTGATAGTTGTAAAACTTTAAAGTTTGCGTAAAAGTTGTGGGTTTTTACTGAGGTGGTGGGCGCGGCCACATTGGCGACGAGAGAGTGCGGAAAATTGAGAGACCGTGGCTGATGTTTTGCTAGGATTTCTCTGAACTTCACTCCAAATGCATGCGAAATTCTGACTCCGGGAAATTTCGCAGCCGGACGTTTCGCAGCCGAGACATTTCGCAGCTGAGACATTTCGCAGCCGGACGTTTCGCAGCCGAGACGTTTCGTAGCCGACCTCCTTATATACACACTCTCTCGTTTCTCTGACCATGCGTGTTTATCAATAATGGACCTATTCATAGGAGAAAAAAAACAAAAAAAAAACGTTTTTTTTCCTATTCATAGATGTAAAAAAACGACAAACAATGTCGAAAAACGAATGGTAAACAAGTGTTTTTTGACCATGATAGACCATTGATAGAGAGGAGGCGCAGAAAAGGGGCGGGGTTTGCATGAACTAGTAAACAAGTCCGTTCCCACGGGGTTGTAAACATCTCTGTGCCTCCTCTCTATCAATGGTCTATCATGGTCAATAAACACTTGTTTACCATTCGTTTTTCGACATTGTTTGTCGTTTTTTTACATCTATGAATAGGAAAAAAAACGTTTTTTTTTTGTTTTTTTTTTTCTCCTATGAATAGGTCCATAACATGTTTACCAATTGTGTATTCGACCGCTGAGAGAGAAGTGAGAAGTGTTTACCGGCTGCGAAATGTCTCGGCTGCGAAACGTCCGGCTGCGAAATGTCCCGGAGCCGAAATTCTTCGTTCGATTGGAGCGAGTTATCAGCGTTTTATACCGAGTATATTAAAGGTAACTTTTTGTAAAAAGGTAACATGTACAAAGAAGAACAATTCACTTCAATGGAGGTCATTTGGTTTTTAAACTAGACGGTGCTCCGGCCCACACCTCCAATTTCCCTAAAAGCTGGTACTAGACTCGTTTGCCTGATTTCCTTTCAAAAGATAAATCGCGACCATTATCGCAGGATATAAATTCGTTCTATTATTGAACGTGGTGGGTATTGCTGGCCAAGGTCAATTCCGAACCCCAACCATGTCAAGAAAGCTTGTGGTCAATGAATATAATATGAAAATTGTTTAGCCGAATACCTGCTTGCGACAATCAATACTTATCCACGACGTCTTCAAGCTGTCATCGCGAGAGGAAGGAGGCCGGATGGAACACAAAATACTTTTAGTGACAATAAAAATAAACTTTTTGTTAAGTTTGATTTTTTTTTTGACATTTGAGGCCCTGTTCGTGAACATTTACCGTAGGGTAAATGAAAAGAATAAATAGTTTTCCGGTTTTCCATCAAATTAAATTTTGGTTATGGTTTAGATGTTAATGGCACAATAAACTGTCCGTAAATGACTTCCGAAAAATCAAACGTATTATTTTTCGTCCGAAAAACCTCTAATATCAAAATCTCTAATTCAAGAAATGGTTTCCCTCAAAATCATTCTCAAATACCGTAAAACCTGTATTAGACTTGCATGCAAGTCTATTGTTCCAATGCCACGCACGGGTGAAAGTGTATTGTTCCCACGCATTCACTTCAAATTATATTTCCGATTTTTGCGTATTCTGCTACTGAATGTTTTGCCTGGAAACACATTTTTTCAGCCGCCTTACAGTTACTTGTTAGGATACCATAGCCGACTACCATTGAAAAAAAACTTAAATCTAATTTTTTCGGTCAGGTACTCAGTCAGTTTTGACTTCATATCTAAAATCCGAAAAAAAAATAATTCAATAATTTGTCTTTATTGTTGTAATCTATGACTTAAAAATATTTACAACAGAATCTAAAAAGAGTGAATTTGGATTATTTTATAGATTATTATTAAACGCTTTGTGGAATCTTCTGAAACCCAAAAAAATTTTTCTTGTGTAAAAACAAAACAATAAAAAAGAAAATAACATACAGTAAAGAATGCGACAACTACATAAAGAATGCGACAACTAGTTTTTTGACGATAACCTCTTGGAATGTTAACTTTTTGACCCAAATTTTTTGTGAGATTTTTTCAGCACTATCAGAAACCTTTCTGTCAAGTTGATTTTGAAATTCTGCTGAAAATTATTTTTTTTATTCAATTTTTTCGAAAATTCATGAAAATTAACATTTTTGGAGATCTATACAAATAAGCTCTAACATCACCGAAGGCCAAAAACAAAAGAAAGGATCTTCTCGGCACGCGCGCAAGATATTTCGATCCATAGCTCTGGAAGTGGTTCGGGGTCTTCCTGTAGATTGACGATGAACTACACCATCCTGAATAGTCGAAATTAGTTTAGAAAGCTAATTGAAACCTTACATCATCATGATTATTCTTCAAAATACGGCAAATTTGGCTGGAAGAACAACCAAACTGAGTTGCGAGTATCTTCGGATGCGCGCCTAGTTCATGTCCACGTACGATGCTTTTTCGAAAGTCCACAGTGAAAGTTTTTTCCCAAATGGTCTGACCATGCCTGAAAAACAATAAATAACTGATTAGAACTACTCCCAATTAATTTTCATTCAACTTTATACAAAAAACTGAAATACATGAAAAAAGTGAAAAAATGAGAAAAATTTAAACAATTAAAAAAAAAATTTTTTTGCAGAATGATGCAATTCGCAAGTACGCAAGTTTTTGTGAGGTTCCATTGCAGATACAGTAAGAAATTCGGGTCAAAAAGTTAACTTTCCAAGAATTTATCGTGAAAAAACCAGTTGTCGCATTCTTTATGGCCAGTACTGTATCTCATTTCAAAATTTCACTTTGAAAATGTGGAAGTCCTCAGTTTTTCCCGCAGTGATTGCGTATTGAGCAGACACGTTTATTGCGAGGCAAGTATATTAAAGGGGCAAGTCTAATACAAGTTTTACGGTATTAAAACTTTTATATAAACCCCAATAGGAATGTCGGCTGTGTGAATCCAAAAACCCCAAAACCCGAAATTGCAGTTCCACAAGAAATTGCTACAGACCATTTCATGTGTTAACTGGGAAGCAGGATTGTTTTAAATAAAATTCTAAACACATGTACTGAAATTTAATATTTCCGGAAAGCAAAATCAAATAAGAAAAGATCTCAAACATTATATTTTTCATGATTTGAAAGAATATGTATTAGATTGGCTCTAGAGTTCAAAAAATTGTAGGAAAGTGCTAATTTCATTTTTTTTTAAATAAGAGTATGAAGCGAACTGATTTTACTATTGTCTGTTATGTAAATTTAAGAACGGGTCCGCTTTAACAAGGCGTTTCAGCTCATCCAGTTTAACTTCAACCAAAACGGTGTTGAACATCCAAATCGAAGTCGCCGGAGTTGCTATTATAAGAAATATCAGAAAGGGTGGTGGTATAATTGGCAATAATTTTGTGTCGTATTGAGTTTATTTTGGTGGTTTCTTTTTTTTATATGGCGACTTTTTGCTCGTCAACGTCCTTGATAAATATCGCAGAGTTTCTTTTGAGGATGAGATCATCAGAAACCTTTAGGCTGGAAAAAAAAGCAAAACAAAAAAAGTTGCGTAATTTCCAAGTGTTGGGAATAAAAGTGGAAAATAAGTGTCTGATAAATTGTTCTTAAATTATAAAAAAAATTTCTAAAAAACTCAAGAGTTAGACAGGTATTCGTGGAAGAAGGACCGTTTTTAATTTGGAATTTACAACGAGTTTGTATTATGGAGAACCAAGAAAAAATATACGGAGGGAAAATACAGCAGTAGCAAAATGCGGAAAGCGGAAAGACGATAGGCGGAATTTAGCGTATCTCTCGGTTGGAAGCAATACCGTAACCCTGCGGGATGTTATTTAGTTTTATAAAGGTTTCTTTACTCTGAACATATTTTCAAACATCAGAAGTTTATCGCAGGTGTCTGGAAGTAAAATCTTTTTTGCGCACACTTTAATATGCTGGTAATTTAAAAAAAAAAGTGTTCGTCTATAAAAAAGTTCTGAAATTGTATCATTTTAAATCTGATTAATTCAATTGCAATTTTCTCAATCTTACTCACTTAATTGGGAAGATATAGTCGGAACCCGATACCTACTGCTCCCAATATCCCATTTCCTTGATTTCCATGGAAACGGGTGTTACCTAATATGAACGTGGCTCTTTTTGGGGGTCAGCTGCACGCGGTTCTCGTTCTTTCTCGCTCGGTCAGTCACTTCGATGAAACGAACCAGTTCATCATAATAATATGAATGTGGAATACAGAAACGGGAGTGACCATCTGCTCGCCTTTCTCTCTCTCTCTCCCTCTCATTTCATTTCTCTCCAGCCGCTTGCATCTTTCTCTTTTGCTTTTCCGAATATGGAATAGAGAGAGAGAGTGTGTGTGTGAGCCATCGAAGAAACGCAGACACCTAGAAACAGGAGAGTGCCGTTCTGTGCTCGGAGGGAGGCTGAAATGAGCTGATGATTCAAATCTTTTTTTTTCTGTTTTTTAGCTCTACTTTTTCTGTTTTTAAAGATTTTTTGACTCACAAAGAAAAGAAATAACTGTTCTCCATTGTTTACCCCCCTTTCAAAAATGTTGTTATCATCTTTCTGCTTTTTTGTGCGTCTAGAACAAATATTTTTGAGATTTTTTTCTTATCAATCAACACCTTAGTGTCGTTGTGTCAAATACGCTTATTTTAGCGAGAGAATTCTATTTTTTGAATTTTCCGCCAAAATCTCCATGACAACATGTTTCTTCTGCAAGATACGAATTCTAATTTTGTTTTTTTAAATGATTGTTTGGTTTCTTCTAGAGAGGAAAAATGGTTTTTTTGTCTATAATGGGAATTTCAGTGATGATGCTCGGATATTCCGTAGGCCTAGAACTGCGGAACATCGGAGCGTCGTAACTGAGTCAATTTTTGCGTCTGAGCAGATAAAAGGTAATAGGCATTTGGGATTCCAGAAAAAACTTCTGAACAATTTCAGTACCTATCCTATTTTTGTTGTTCTGTACCTGTATTTAATACAATTATTTGAGATTATCTCTTATTTAAATCACCTTCTGATAAGCCCTAAACTGAAAGGAATGTCGTGTTATAGGAATTTTTAGCACAAAACCAGCACGCCATTTTTATTCGCCCCATGATTTCTGAGAGCAGTTTTTTTTAAGTTTTAGACCAGACTTAAACCTTTTTTTTTCCAGACACAGCACAATCAAAATTACCAAACGTCCCCCTCCCCGCTCCCCCGAGCTCCCACTTTCCATTGAAATTCACGATAATTGACTCAAATTTCTTCTTCAAAACTATGCACTTTTCATTCTTTTTTTCGTCACACTAAATCTTGGAAACGCGAGCAATCAAGTAGTAGTCATTTCGTACTTTTTACCTCAAGTGGTCCGCCATCTCACTTCCGATTGCTCCCTCTCTCTCTCTTTTTTTACGTCGAGAAGGCGTTGCCCTTGACTTCCGAATTTTTGTCTCCACGATCCTCGATAATGCTTCGTCTTCTTCTTCTTCTTCCGCGTAAAAAACGTCGCGGAGCGAACGTTGTGCAAGGCCATTCGCTTTGACTCCGTTTCATGTCAAACAGATGTGCGTGTTTGTGTTTGTGTGGAGAGTTGTGCGCGATTTATGTTCCTGGTGAAAGGGGAGGGGGAGGACGAAAATATTTACCTAATTCAGTTCAAGTTATGATATATGTATTTATGCGTTGCAATCTTTGACTTCTCACTTCTCATCATTTCAACATCCCTAACCTCTTTTGTTGAGAGAGTAAAGCTTTAACATGGAAACGGTCCTATACACAAGAGGTTAGGCGAGCCAAAACAACGATAAAGTTGTATTTTTCTCTGCGTTTCCTCAATAGCTGCTGTATTATTCGATTGTTTTATTTGTCAGTTAGTTAGATTCTGCTCGATAATACGACATTAAACTTTAAAAAAAATGGTTTAAAAGAAATTGACAAAAAGAAATGGTTGAAATTTGGCAAAACTTATGATTTTTTTCTAATTTTTAACGTCTCAAACTGTTATCCTTGTAATATTTGTTCGCGAGCAAAATTCAGTTAGCTGCCTCGACTGTCGTGCAGTTTTTCGCTGCGCGACTTACAATTAGCACGGGGTGTTGAGAGGTACATGAAAATTTAAATTTAAATTTCGCGGGAAAGTTGCCACGTCACTCGAGAAAAAAGCGCGCGAAATGGCGTGTTCAAAACGTCGTTACTGCGGCGCCACAGCAATTTTTTTTTACTTTTTTTCTTATGGGTTCATATCTTTTGCATGCTTCTCAACATTTAAACAAAATTTCCCTATTTATTTTACGCAGAAAATGTATTCCGCCAGCGCCTCGTTTTTGAAAATCCAAACCGTTTCAAATCTGTAACAACCGCGTTTCCTCAAATCTGTGTGAGCAGTGGAGCGCATTTTCACGATGTACTCTTCAACACGCCGTGAATTAGGCACATAAAAAGTTATTCGAACTATTTTTCGGAACTATTATGTGTTCACGAACGAGGTTTGCAAACGACGCTCCGATATTCCGCAATTTTTCCACTGTTCCGCAGTATTCGCTGCGAGACCGCAGTGATAAAATGCGGAACATCGGAGCGTCGTTTGCAAACCTCGTTCGTGAACACATAATATATTGTGTTTTCAATCGACATGCGACATGAAAACGCAAGTCTGCATTCACCGTTCTGTCTGCGCCTCTTCAAATATCACTGTGTTCGCCTAGTCGCGCACAAATAAGTGGGCGGAGTTTCGCGTTCTCATGTCGCAAGTCGATTGAAAACACAATATTTATTTAAGCTCTGAAAATAATTTATTGTTTTTCTCAATTTTGACGGTTCATTTGTTTTCTAAAGGTTACTGCATGGAAATGTTGTATTTTCCTTCAATTTTCCTACAATTTTCCCATCGGAAACACCCCTATTAACCATTTTAAGAAATTTTAATCTGAAAATTCCTTGCATTTCGTTTCCAATTCCTCACCACTCCCCTTTCTCCTCCTACTCTCCCCCCTCACACACCGCACTCTCTTCTACCCCCTCTTTAAACGCCTTTTGGCGCTGCTCTATGGCCGACTGGCAAGTGTCGCGTTCGCTGTCCAGCAGGTCACAAGTTCGTTGCCCGCCCAATGATATCAACACCTCGCTGATTCCTGCCCACCCGAAGGTCTCGAGGCGAGTGGGGTCGTCGAGGAAAGGCCGACAACGGTGGGAACCATGATACTGATTATGAGAGATGAGGGCTGTTTTGCTGATTTTTTTGGTATCAATTCAATTCGATTCGATTTCAACCTTCTATTGTTCGATTTTATGTGTCTTTTTCGGTTGGAAAAACAAAACAACACCTTACCTCCATAAAATTCCTCCCAACCATACGCTCATAAACATGTGTGTGTGTGTTGCCGACTTTTAAATAAAATACAATGCATCATTCCGGTTCTTCCTTCCTACTTCTCTCTATTTCTCTCATTCGGCGCGAAGAGAGTAGCGGCAAGAATTGTGAGAAGAAACGAACTACTACTTTTTTGGACAGATGCTTCTTTTCTCTTCTCTTCTCTTTGATTCATAAATAAATCTCACCCATTTTCTAATCCTGTCTATAATTTTCGTATCATTCGTTAGGTTCCGCAGAGCTTACATATAATTTTTTGTTTGACGTTCAGTATGACGCTGCGACTCGTCTAACAATAAAACAGAATGAAGTCGGCAACAAGTTCAGAAGACGTGATTCGCGTCACCGAAGATTTGTCAGAGTGTCGGAATCGGCTGGACGCGGGGATTGAGGAGAATCGACGGAATCGACAAGTTATTCAGGATATTAATGATCAGGTTGGTGCTTTTTGTATTTTTTGACTGTTTTGTCTGTCTTTTCAATCGTTTTCGATCACGCATATCGAAGCGCGTGTTTTCCAAAAACAAGCAACACAACACAACACAAAAGAGAGATTGTTAGTTCGTGAACTTTCTCTTTTTCTTTTTTCTCTCTCGTTCTCAACTTCCATTTAGGATCAACACGTCGAGACCATTTTTGTGTAAAGTCGAGGAAAAAACATGTTTAAATGGGTTCTTCTAGCAGTTCCATAATGTAGCACGGCGTGCAGACCCTACCTAAAAGCAAACTCGCTCTGTCGCAATTCTCTGCGTCTCCACAGCTCTACGTGTTAGCAGTTATATATGTGCGGTTCCAGTTCTATGCAAGCGGTAGCAGTTCTGTGTGGTAGCAGCTCTAGTGGTAGCAGTTCTAGGAGGTATGAACTCTATGAAAGTGGTAGCCGTTCTAGAGGTTAGCAGTTCTGGGAATAGCAGTTCTAGGGGTTGCAATCCTTTGGGCAACAGTTCTACGGAAGCGGTAACAGTTCGAGGAGTAGCAGTTCTATGCATGCGGCACCAGTTCTATGAATTCGTTAATAGTTCTAGGTGGCGGCACTTCTGGGAGTAGCGGTTCTAGAGGGCAACAGTTCTATGTGTGTGGCAGAACCTCTAGGAACAGCAGTCCCAGAAAGTGGCAGTTCTGGGAGCTAACCGTTCTAGGTGTTCGCAGTTCTAGGAGGAAGCATTTCTATGGTGTGGCAGTTCTCGGGGGTAGCAGTTCTATTCTGTAGCTGTTCTACGCTATAGCTGTTCTCTGCCGTACCAGTTCTAACCTGTCGCAATTCTCTGCGTCTTCACAGCGCTGCATGTTAACAGTTCTATGTGTGCGGTCGCAGTTCTAGTGGTAGCAGTTCGAGGCTAAAACAGTTCCAGGGGTAGTAGTTTTACGAATTGCAGAATTATTGTGTACCAGTTCTATGTTGTAGCAGTTATATGCTGTAGCAGTTCAAAGGATATCAGTTCTGGGGTAGAAGTTTTTTATAAGCGGTAGCAGTACTAGGGGGTAGCAGTTCTAGGGAAGGGGTAGTTCTGGGAGAAACCGGTCTAGAAGGTGGCACTATGCACGCGGTGGCAGAAATAGTTCCATCACAACCAAAACTTGCTATTTTTCAGCTCCAACGCTTCCGCCAACGTGCCAACGCCGATTCCCTAGAGTCCTTCAACCTAACCTCGAGCCCCGATGCCAACCTCTCCACCCTTCCGCATCTCACACATCTGCACAATCAAACCAACATTTCGATGCCATCACTCACCATCGACATTCCATTGAACACCACCACAATGATTCACTCTTCAAGAACCCCGAATACCCATTTTTCGTCCATCAATGGAAGCGTCGGTTACAGAAATCGTCATCAGTCACTCAAAGGTCAACGATATCGATCTATAAGTCCCATTGGGGATTACGGTAGACATCGAAGTAGTCCGCGAGTTCTGGCCCATTACAATTTAAGCGAAGGGATTGTAGACGGCGGGGAGGAAAATCTAGACGAGTTGTTCACAAAGTTGAAGGAGGAACTTTTCAAGTAAGTTTTGAGAAGTAGAGTATTTTAACCGGAACTTTCATCCAGAAACAATACTCTGGAAGAGGTGAACGAAATGCTCCGAGAGGAAAACGATGCCGCGTTGGCTGTCAATGAGCATTTGAGAGTAGATGCGACAAATTTGACACGGCAGTTACAGCAACTTCAGCAACAACAGCATTCCGAGTCGATGAGATTTAGGTCCGAGAACACGGTGAGATTTATTCTTTGAAATTCAAAATTTGCTTTTCCAAAAAAAAAAGAGGTATTTATGTGTCTACATATTTATTTATTGAAACCGGAAGTATAGTCTAGCCTTGACCGGAAATTCTCTTTTTTAGAAGTGTTTTACATGCCATACTCCCCCTTTCTTTCAGCGCTACCGGAATCAAATGGAAACTCAGCACCGAAAACTGATCAGTCTTTGGAAAGAGTTCTCCGCGGTCAAACGACAAGTGACTACATTCTACTATTAATAATTGTACTAATTTTTTTTGAATTCAGCTCCACGAATTGAGGACCACGACGGCCAACGATTTAGACCGACAATTGACGGAATTCACGCGGTGCGCAACACTTATGCGAAAAGCCATTCGACACGCCGAGCAAAAGGTTTGCACTTTCTATTTTGTGTACTTTTTTGCACTTTTTGAAAAGAACACTCTTGAAAACTCTTTTTCAGAGCCTGCGGTAATAATAATCTTTGTCATAACCTAGTCCTAAGCTTGAATGTTTTATCTAAAATAGATATAGGGATCCCTGTTGTTCCGCAAACACCACGAGCCAAAAATTGTTGACCTGAAAATTCTTATCTACGTTTTTCTTCGTTTTTCTTCGTTTTTCTTTAAATGTTTCTAATTTTGGGGACCTTTTTATTAAATTTCCGAAAATGATGTCGCTTGGCCAGAACACACCACGTTTTCCACTTTTTTAAACACCAAAATTATGCAAAACTACGGTATCTTTCTCTGAAAATGTAGAGAAATCTATTTTTGAGCTGTCCCAAATGCGAAAAAGTCCTCCAAATCTAAATCCTATAAATCAGAACAATCCTAATCAGAACTAATACACCACGGCGTGCGCCTTTGAAAATTATTTTCTCTCGCGTCGCTGCGTTTCCTTCATTTTTATCACGCAGCTAAACTTTGCAGAGCGGCACTGTGGAGACGCAGACACTGCTATACGGCGCGTTTGCCTTTATGTAGGATCTAGACCATCGTGTACAACCGCACATTTTTCCTCAAAAAAACCCCTTTTTTACAGAATCTGGACCAAAAAGAGCAGATGAAACGCGAAAAAGACGATGTGCTGGACGAAACTCTCCGTCAGCTCAACTCTGCCACCGAGAACTACATGAAGGTAAGTAAGCCGCTCTAAAATTACCCGTTTCCTCCCATTTTTCTCACTTTCACTTTTTCAGGCCGAAGAAAAAGCGAACGAGCGGCAGCACGATTTAAAGAAATCGCAAGATGAGTGCAGGAAACTGCGCGAGCACAACGATGAACTCTCGGATATACTCGAGCAGTTGGCGCGAATGGCGAACGAAATGACGGGAGTGAGAGGCACGGGCTCAGTTATGGTTGACACCACCAATTATGCACTTTTTAGTTGGTTTTTCTTTCTTTCTTTTTTTTTTTTTTTTGGGAGTAGTAGGTGTAATGGTGGTGGGGTGGGGTGAGAGTTTAAAAAGTATGCATTAAGGTCGAGCCTGTTAAGAAAAGTTTTAATAGGTAAAAAATGCATGACCATACGTTCCTTCCTAGGGACTCACGATCAGGCTTTCTCGGAAATGAAAATTTCTCTTCCGAGTTCCGTCGGAAATTTCCGATTTTGTAATTTTCTCTTCCGATGTTCCGACGGAATTCCGAGTTTTTCATTTTTATTTCCGAATTTCCGTCGGAATTCTGAAATTGAAAATTCTCGTTCCGATTTCCGTCGGAATTCCGACTTCCGACGGAATTACGATTTCCGATCGGAAAAATGGGAAATGAACCTGAATAGGCCCATAAAATCTTAAATTATCCACAAAAAAGTTTAAAAAATTGAGAAAAGATACGTAGACTCGTGTTTTAAATAGGAAATTTGTGTCACGGACATGATCGAATTTTTTCCAAAAAAGAAAAAACGATTTTTCCTACCAAATTTCGACAGAAAAACATGTTTTGTTCCGACATCGGAAAAAAATTATTTCCGACGGAAACGGAATTATTTTCGGAAATCATTTTGTCTCGGAATGGAATCGGAAATTTCCGACGGAATTCCGACTTTTCGAAAATTTCCGAGAAAGCCTGCTTACGATAGCTGGTGACAAACTTATTATAGAACTCAACCAATGTTCATTCACAACACTTTTTAGATGTGTGATGTCTTTAAAAATTAAAACAATAGCAATTAACAATGATTGCAAAGTCCATCCGTTTTTCAAGTACCGAAGGTTCTGAGCCTGACATTATTTAAGTCGAGTTCTACATACCACACCACCACACCACATCCCCTTCCATACCATTTCCTTCCCTTCTCTTCTTTCTTCCTAACCATACAATTTTCCTTCAGAAGAAAACCCAATGGAGGTGGCCCGAAAAATGCGAAAACTACTAACCACAAAGAACGGCGAAATCGATGAATCCCGCGAGGCGGCTCGCCAGGCTGAAAAAGAACGAGATCGTGCCAAAAAAGACTTGGAAAAGGAAGAAAAAAGAAGACGAGAAGATCGAGAATCGGAAAGAAAGAGATCTAGCGTGTACTCGCAAAGAGAACATGATTTGAAAAAGTTAGAAGATGAGTTGCGAAAAGCCACCGAGAAAATTGAAAACATCGAGAAGCAACGAGAAAGTCAAGAAAAACTCACAAATTCTGTGCAGAATTCGTTAAATGAAGCACATCGTCAACACAAAGAGTTTATCGAGGAGCTGATGATTCGACACCGTGAAGAGCTTAAAGAGCGAGAAGATTCTCATGAAGAATCCTTGCGTGGCCGAGACTCTGATGAGAAGATGAGGTTTGATAAAGAACGGGCGGAGCGGGAAAAGGCTCGACGAGAAAATGAAGAGATGCGAGAAATACAAAGATCTTTGAAGGGTGACGTGGCAGCAATGCACACAGATTTGGAAGATAAGAATCTGCGAATCGAGATGATTGAAAATGAGAAAGACGAGCTCAAAAAGAAACTGGAGCTAGAGAGAGAACAAGCCGATCAGAGAGATTTAGAAATCACCGAGTGCCGACAAAAAATTGATGAGCTACAGGAGAAAGAAACTGAACTTCGTAGAGAACTTTCTGAATCTCAAGCAACCGTTTCAGCAATGGAAGGAGAAGGAAAAATCAGTGAAGAACAGATTTTGGAGCATAGAAATGAGTTGAGTTCTCTTTCTGAGCAACTGGAAAGTTTGAACATGGAGTTGGAAGGAAAGAACGAAGAGATTGAAACTCTGAAACGCTCAATTCAAGAAAAAGAAGTTCATATCCAAACTGTTCGAACTTCCAGTCATCAGCTAACAGCCACGTATGAAGAGGCAAATGGAGAAATTCAAATTCTCAAAGATGAACTCACACGCCTCCACAAACAGCTAAACGAACGAACTCGAAATATTTCAGAGGCTAATGAAAAGTTTGACGATGCAATCCGAAAGAATGATACATTGTTAGAAGACGTTGCCAATTGGCAAGAAAAATATGAAACATTGAAGACGGAGTTGGAAGAAATGAGAAGACGTGGAACTGAAAAGGACCGAGAAGAAACTGAATTGCGAAATCTCCTAGACGACTTGCGATCAAACTTTGATCGATTAACAAATGAGTTAAAACAAAAAGGAATTACGATTGACAGTTTGAATGAAGAGATTTCCACGTTAAAAGAGCAATTGAAGAAATCAGAGAAAGGACGAAAGGAAGAATTGCTGCTAGCGGAAGAAATCGAAAAGAAAAATGAATCCGAACTTCGAGAAGAATACGAAACAAAACTCGCATCAATTGAGAAGGATCGACGTGATGTAGAAATATTTGGACGCGAAGTGGAAGTACGGCTCAATGAGCTCACAAAAATCCATGAAATGCTGATGGAAGAACATGATCAGTTGAAAATGGACAATTTGCATACAGAAGAAGAATTGGAGAAATTGAAGGAAAAGCTGCGAAAAGAGATGGAGAAGATGAATGAGCAAAATGAAGGAGATCGCGTGGAATGGAGCAATGAAAGGAAAAGGGTGAGGTGTAGTCTAAAATAGTTTTTTATATTAGCTACTTACATACTTACTCAGTTAGTCGGTAAGTAAGGAAGTGAGCAAGTAGCCCCAAAAAAAAACCACACACCTTATTTGCCTGTTTTTCTTCAGATTGAATCCTCCAAGAACGAGGCAATCGTAGAACTCCAAGAGCAAGTTATGAAATTGGAAGACATCGTCAAAGAAAGAGAAGACAAGGAGATCGTTTTAAAACGAGATTTAGAAGATGGTCGTGAAAAAGCCCGGGATCTTGAGGAGCAGCTCAGAAAAATGGAAATGCAGGACGAAGAGAAAGAGTGAGTTTTAATTTCATTCACAATCAGCCTATTTACTCCTAACTAGTGCACAGACATAGATGGTTTAAAAAATTCTTACTTTTTCAGGGAAGATCGTAAAAAAGAACAGAAATCAGCTCATGATGAACGATTAAAACTACTGGAGCAAAAAGAATCGGCTATGCTGATGGCTACAAGAAATTCCACTACCATTGATCAGCAGACTCGCAAGATCTCTAGTCTCGAGATTGAGCTGGAAAAACTCACAGTTGCACTGGCAGATAGAGAAAGCTCTATTGCTGCCCTGGAATCTAACACAATTGAGCTTATATCGAAGCTTGAAAAAACTGAAGCTGAGCTGGAAAAATTGAAAGACGAAGTAACAGTTACAATGAAGCAAAACTCGGAATTGAAAAATGGAAGAGAAGGATTGAGTGAAAAGTGGAATGAGGAACGAAGAAAGATTCAAGATCTGGCAGATCAACTCCGAGAGGCAAACAAAGTGGTTCATAACATCCGAATGAAGAATATCAACTTGGAAGAGAAGAAGAATGAGTTGGAGCAGAACGTAACTCTAATGAGCAACAAAGTTCGGCAATTGGAAATTCAACTTATGGACAAGGCTGCAAAGAATGAAGTGTCAGGCGATTTGTTGAAAAAAATGGAGCACGATGCACAGAGCATGTTGAAGCAAGCGCAAAATGAGCAGTACAGGGTGAGTGAAAAAAAAGAAAACGAAATTGCCCCGAACCAGGATCGAACTGGTGACCTTTAGATCTTCAGTCTAACGCTCTCCCAACTGAGCTATCGAGGCACAGAATGAAAACCTAATGGGAGTGTACATGTGTGCGGCGTTATCGGGAAATGTTATATGAGAGAAACAGGCAATTCATAGTAGCGTTCTATTCCTAGTATGAGGGCATTTCCCGTTAATAATGGGCCTATTTATTTGAGTAAATTGTTCTGTCTTTTTTTTTCATATTACAATTAACCAGCAGTCTAAGTATTGTTTTTTCAATCGAATTGCGACATGAGAACGCGTGACTCCGCCCACTTTTTTTCGCGCGACCACTATTTTATTCGAAGAGAAGCAGAGAAAACATTTATTTTTTTCTCTCGTTCTCATGCTGCAAATCGGTTGAAAACACTATACCTTATTTGTAGGCGTTTCAATGTTTGATTAAGAAGTTGGTGGTGAATATTGAGTCACCATTTTTTTTGGTAAAACCATAAATAAAAGTTTTAATTTAATAAGGGATAGAAATATTACGAAACAAAACTGTCATAAAATACATAGAATTGTAACGCTGACGGTGGGCGAGACCGCGCCTTAAACGGCTCTTCTAGTAAAGCGCCTTTGCTGACCCCCCGCTCTCTCCTCCCTTTTAAGAATCAAAGCAAACTTGTCACTAAATAAAACTGCTACGAATAGTCTGAAATAGGATACTTCCTGTTATTTTTGAGTTTTTACGACAACCGACTTCTATAGATATATCGTGAAATTCCAGCTAACCGACCTTGAAAAAGTCCGAAAAGCTCTTCAAGAAGAGAATCAACGTTTGGCAAATGACCTGGCAACAGTAAAAGCAGCATTCGAAGTTAAAAGAGAGACCAGCAAATCAGCGATCAGTGACATTCTTGACAAGTATCGAAGTGCCGAAGAAAAGGCGAATAATGGAGAGTTGGAAAACCAGAGATTGAGAAGTGAATTGGCCACAGTCAGTTTAAAGCTAGAACGTCAAGAATTAAAAGCAAAAGATGCCGACGGTCGATTAAAAGAAACTCAACGACGGTATGACGACATTCAGACAAAATTGACAAACCTACAGCGTTCCGCAGTCGAATCACTTCAGAATCGTTAGTCCTGAACTTCTAAACAATAAAATTGCTATAAATTATTTACTTACAGAAACCTCCTCAAACCGCCAAAACCGTTCAATCTACGTGGATATTCCACGTGCCGCGTCGAGCATTGGACTTCATGAAAATTCAGATGACGCTCCGCTCCGAAGATCTCCGTCTGTCCGGTTTGCAGACAGCTCACAAAACATGCAACAAGTTGTCGACTCTATGGATGTGAGCTCTTCAGTTGGAGTTACTCTCAGATTCTTGAAGGAGAGAATTGAGCAGTTAGAGTTGGATAAGACCGAATTGACGGATGCTTTGGAAAAGGCAAAGGATGAATTAAGAGAAAGAGGAGAGAAGTTGGCGGATCGGCAAATGGTTATTGAAAGAGTGGAACGACAGTTGGTGCATATTCGGGAAGGTTAGTTGTTTCATTTTTTTCAATACTTTCATTTTGTTTTCTTCAAGAACGCAACACAATAGAGAATCGAATGACCTCGCAACGCCAAATGTATCTCACAAATGAAGAATCGTCTCGTTCCAGAGAACACGAACTTCGATCTATGAAGGCGCGAATCTCGACTTTAGAACTGCATCTGAGAGAGAAAGAGTCTAAAATCGTACATCTCAAAAAAGAAATTGAAGTTCTTCACAGTCAACTTCACGATGCAATTGAATCAAAAGAAAAAGCAACTGGACTAGTTGGAGTTCACGATTCAAAACATCGAGATCTCGAAGAGCAGCTTGATAGAGCTCTTCGAGAAAGAGAGTCTGCGATTGGAAAGAATAGAAGAGCACATGCTGAAAACGAAAATCTCTTCCGAAAGCTTGATCAACTGGAAAAAGAAAGAGAGCAATTAATGAGAGAAATCACTGATGAGAGACGAATCAACGAGAAAAACCGATCGATACTTGAAGAACTTCGAGTTTCTGAAAGAAGTTGGAAATCAGCAATGAACAGTGCCAAAAAAACTGCAGAAGAACAAGAACGGGCGGTTCAGGAACAGAGAAGATGGGAGGAGTCGCATAATGAAATGAACAATCGAAACACGATTCTTATGAAAGAATGCGACAAACTTCGAGTTGAAATGCGAGAACAACTCAATCGAATGAACGGAATGAACTTAAGAACTGTAGATTACGAACGAAGAAACGAAGAGCTTTCTAGCAAACTGGTAATTATGCAGAATACGGTAACAGCGATGAAAAAGTTCGAAGAGGAGTGGAAACGGCTGGAAGCGGAGATGACGGCAGAGTTGAAGATTCTGAGAAAAGAAAAGTTAATGCAAACTGCTGAAATTGAAGATTTGAAGAGAAGAAGCCTTCGAAGTGACACGGAAAGAAAGGAGATTGAAGGAATTCGAGTGAGATTAGAAAGGGAGATCAGTGCATTGAAAAGACATGTTGATGCGGTGAGTTTATTTATACATACAAAAATTACTGAAATAAAACATAATTTGATTACAGCTAGAAGAAGAAAAGGGTAAAACGGAAAAAGCGGTGCGAGAAACTATGAACGAACGTCGCGCAATCGACAAGTCACTTGCCTCGATGGAACGGGAAAATCAACAGTTGTACAGGAATTGTGCACAACTACAAGCACAGATTCAGAATCTTGAGAGGGATTCCGGAAATCGAAGTGTGACAAAATTAGCGAAAGAACACTCGCTTTTAGAGGCGAGGATTGCAGCGTTGATTGAGGAAAAGCGACAGGTGAGCAAGGGGCATTTTTAATCAAATATCACTGCAGTTTGATGATTTTTATAACTAAAAAAATAGAAGACGTCCTAAAGGACTACACGAAGCCTAGAAAAGCTGCCGCCAATACGATTGTTTTTTAAATTATTTGCATTGTCCTTGGTACTTTTTCTCATGCATTCTTGACAACTCGTTAAATTTTTTAGACCTAAAACTTGTCAAAAAATAGAGAAATTGTGTGAGCTTTCAATGGAGAAATGGTAAATCCTTCCACCCAAAACTATTTTTTGATATTTGGAATCAGTTCCCCTAGAAACCTAACACTTACTTCAAGAGAAAATAAATTTGAGAAAAAAAATGGTTTGCCAAATTCTATAATTCAAAAATTTGTCTAAAAATGTTCGATACTACTTTGAGAAAATTCTTAACAAGAATTTTCCAAAAAAACAATTTATTTGCTTTCCGAATTTTCGAAATTCTCGAAATTATTGTCGGGAAATTTTTTAAGAAATTCTAAGACCCCCGCAAAAGAGCAGAAATAAAAAAAAATCAACTTCTTAGCAATGAAAAAATGAAAGTTTACTATATTTCTATTCCAGCTACAAGCAATGCTCGATCAAAAAGACGCCAACTACTCTCACAAACGAAAACTTCTCGAATCGCAAATCCAACTGCTCCGCGAGCAACTTGAGTCGGAACGCCGTAAACGAACCAAACCGGGATCCGCTATTGTCAGCGGACCCGCCGGCCGACGAACCGTCCAACACACATCTGCCTTCAGGGTATGATTGTAATTCAATTTAATTTAATTTAAATTTAACGAAATCAATCAAATAGACAAGAGGGTGGAAAATTCACTAGTCAACAAAGTACAATCTAAATTTTGTATTAGAAAAATAATCTACTTTACATTCAAAAGTAGACC
The DNA here is from genome assembly GCA_963572235.1 of Caenorhabditis japonica. Lineage (NCBI taxonomy): Eukaryota > Metazoa > Nematoda > Chromadorea > Rhabditida > Rhabditidae > Caenorhabditis > Caenorhabditis japonica. The sequence continues at coordinate 13,432,028 of OY754343.1, read as the reverse complement.
AAGATCAATTTTGAACTTTCCGCTCACTTTTCTCTGGCATGTATTTATGTAACTCACACTTTTACCAAACAAATGCAATTTTTCACTTATGTTAATTTTCTTTCGTTTTGAAACCGCCACAACAATGCTTTAACCCTTCTAACCCTGCCATTCAACTGTCCTATGTCTCTGTGTACCATGTCTTTCTTTTGTTTTCCCGTTTCCCATTACTGTATTTATTTTATTTTTCTTTCCTTCTTCTACTTATATCTAGTCAGTTAGACTCAATAGTCTCCCGGTACCGTCCACCCAGTTTTGTCTTTTTTTTCACACCCTATGTTTTTTGTCATCTATCTTATTTTAGGCCACGCCTCTCTTCTTCCCTCTCTCTTTCTTTTTTAGGATGATATTTATACAATAGATCTCTGCAATGTAACGCACCTTCTGTATGTACTTATTTATATATTTTTCTTAAAAAGAAATGCTTTTTTAGTTTTTGAAATGTCCTCGCTTAACCGCATGTGGGAACCGGTGGAGGTAATGATGAAAGCACGTTTTTGAAGGAAACTGTTGAAATTAACATTCCAAGCCTATCCATAAGCATGTGCTTAAAGAATGATGCAAGTGCAAGTGCGCTGCAATGCTAACTTATAACGCTTCGCTTATTTTTCCATTACAATGATTACAACCATTACAATAACGAGTGCTACTGACGACGCACCGATGGTTCCCAGTTTTTCACTGCGGTCTCGCAACTAATACTGCGGAAAATCGGAGCGGCGTCCGCACCAGTCGTTTGTGAACACATAATATATTTTCAGTACGGAGCGCTGTAAATTCGCTCCATTCGCAGTGTACGAGACGGTCACGTTGGCGAAAAGAGAGTGCATAAAATTGAGAGAGCGTGGCCGATGTTTCGCTCATCAGCGCGCTTTTTTCTCGGAATCTTACTCACTCCAAATGAATTCGCATTCGAGTTCACTGTGCGATTGGAGCGAATTTGCAGCGCTTTATACCGAGTTGATAAGTACAAAACTATTTAATTTCGACCTTTCAGCACACAATCGAGCGCCATCGATCAGTTTCGCAATCGAGCGAACGACAGGTCTATCAGGAATACCATTATTCTGGTGACCGTACTCCTGCCGTTTTCTTCAACACACCGCCCATCTCTCCACTCTCGCACTCTGATTCACATAACTCGGGTACTCTTATCATGTAAAGCGATGCGATAGAGCGCATTTGCAAAACCATGTACTCTGGCAAATCCTTTTGTGTTTGTCTGATCGAAAGCATTTCAAAATTTGCAAATCAAGCAGAAAAATACTACCACGGACAACAAGGGACACGAGACGAGAGTCAGCAAACGCGTCCGGCTGCACAACTGAAAATTCTTTCAAACAAGGCCCAGAAAAAAATTTTGGACCTGTATTAGAATCCTTTTCAGTTGTGCGACCGGGCGCGTTTGCTGACTTCCGCCTCATACCCTTCTTTAGACAGTTTTCTTGCCGCGACTTCTTTGTAAACACTCTTTTCCCCCATCCTTCAATACATAGATCTTTCACACTTTTTGCCATGCATTTTTCAATTTTCAGACGTTGAAAGAGAGTATCGGAAGCAGAGAGACGCAGGCACCACTCATCTTCAGAATTGATGAAGACAATCGAGAAAAAATTCAAATCTTTTGAATTTTTTTGAACGCTTCGCTTTTCCCCTAGATGTGCTCTAATGTCTAGCTTCTCCCTGCTTTCGCTTCCCTTAATTTTCAGAAACTTTCCTTTTTTTAATTTGTTTTTAATGTTTAATTTTGTCCGCGGGTTTTGTTTTACTCGATACAACTCGCCAACCGTTTTTTTTGCCCATGCAACTTTCTCTTATAAAAATTGTAATTTTCTTTTAAATATATTCACATCTAAATACATGGGCCAGCATTGTACATTCAAAAAATCAGAACAAGTAGAAAAAGTAGAAAAAGTCTAACATCAACACCTCCATAATTGGACCTTCCAGAATTGCAATAATCAGTGTGATTGCAGAAGCAATATGACCAGCTGAAATTTGAAAAATTGGTTTTTCATGACATTTAAAAAAGTGAATACCGTTTCGGAGGAGTTGCCTGATCGAAAAACGTGTAACATCCATTCTGAACAGTTGTTGAGTTTCCCGGGGCAATTAGTAGGTTATTCTGATGCCTAAAAAGATATGGTTATCAGTGAGATCCTGACAAAACGGGGGAAAAATATTTCAAAAACCAAGGAAGAAGTCCCGCTTCTGGCAGGTCTACGGCACGAGTGTTATACAGCAAGTGCTACAAAACCTGTGTTAAAACTTTCCAGGCTTTTAAAATGTTTTCCCCAGTTTTGTCATAATATCTCATTATGCATTATTTTCGAGAATATTTTTATTTTAAAAGATACTGTAGGCTTACGTCAATATGTAAAAGTCCCACTAAAACGTGGGCTAAAAACAGGTTTAAAATTTTGCGTACGGAGAATATGGATCAGCATTTAATTGTTCCCTAATAACCTTTGATTGAAATTTCAGCAAAAAAAAAAAACACATACCAACACTCTGATCGATACGGCTCATAAGTGGCTTCCCTTGTCATTGGTTCTGTGATTTTTACGCAGAATACAGTAGTCTGAAAATGAAAAGAAAATATCAATATTATCCTTGGCTATGGGGTTCCCGTGGGCGATCAAAATTCATTTTACACAAAAATTGATTTTTTTTTCAGTTATTGTCGTCCCGCCTAAATGGTTAAACGCGCTCCGCTGAATTCAAGGCTATGCGATTTTTATTTTAGTTTCCAAATTGTTTAATTTAACGTATAAATTCGACGTGAAATGAAATAAATTGGCAACGAAAATGAAAATCGCATATCGTTGAGTTTATCGGAGCGCTTTTCATCATTTAGGCGGGACGACAATATTTCAATAACGAAAGAAGGGTTTTCATTTTCACGGAGCACATTTTACAAAGGGCAGACGCGAGTATCCCATGAATTGTGCTAGAAGTTGAAAACTCTTCGAAATTTTTAATAAATTTTGACGCGAAGTTTACCTCTGATTTTTTGCAAATTAAGGTCCGAAGCCCTTAAAAAGCGTCTAAATACGTACCAAACTCCGCATGATTCTATGAAAAACTTTTTCGAGTCTAATTAGGTTTTCGAATTACCTAGTTTTTAGAAAAAATTATTTTTCTCTCACCTCACAATTATTGTTGTATTTGAGACACGAATTTTCGTGACCGCCATCTTTGTGACCGTGCCATCCTTCGCATTGATGGCACAGAAGAGGAAACGCTGAAAAGGGAACGTTAGAAAATAAAATTTAAACAGCGCGGGTTTTTTTCCCGAAAAAAAATGCTGGCCTAATTGTAAGCGTTGTCGCATTTTTCTACCGTAGGATGCATTTAATTGCACATCCACTCATCTGTGTTAAACTGATACGAAGAGGAGACGCAGAGTGCGAGGATATTGTTGTTTTGTAGTGACTCTCGCTGAAGAGACGCAGAAACACTGGATTTTTTCGCGCGAAATTCAAATTTTGAGGCATTTTTTATGTTTTTTCGGGAAAAAAAGCATAAATCCTTAATTCTTTCCCAAATGTGTTCCGACTGAATTACAGCTGAGTTCTTTAGAAATTTTTAAGCCTAAGAACGTCGAATTTCATTCAGCCACCATTTCGGAATAATCGTTTTTAGCATTGCGGAGCTAAAAAAGTGATTTTTTTGGTGTTTTTGCAGGATAAATCTTTACGAAAATCGAAGTTTGGGCAATTTTATGGCATTAAAATATGCACTACATACATTTTACGAAGAAAAAGAGGTTTTACTGATAGAAAAAATAATAAATTCAATTTAAAAACATGCGAGTCGAAAAATGCGCAAACACCGAAAGTGCGTCACGCTACTTTGCTGGCGCGCCAGCAATATAGGCTCCGCCCACATTTCCAATCCTGGACACCGTGCATCCCTGAATAACATCATAACTAAGCAAAAACTTTGTGCTGAAAAATTCATTAGAATATGCAAATTATTCTTATTTGAGTTTTTTTTTGTGAGTTTTTGATTTCGGCTCCGGGACGTTCGAAACCTGCCATTTCAAAACTTGGACGTTTCGAAACTTTTTTGCATTTTCGCGTATGGTTTTTCGCCAATTTATCAGTTATTTGTATTTTTTGGGAGTTTGAATTCACTAGTATGCCGCAAAAATTCAAAAAAATTTCGAAACGTCCCAGAGCCTTAATTTCAGCTGAAATTCTCCGAAACCTTAAACAATTTGGAGTGGAAAGTTATGTGTTCAACTTGAAAGCAAAAAAAAAATTACACAATTTCCCCAAGAAACAACAAAAAAATGCTCACCTGTCTTGCAAAAAAAACCGCCCAATAAAATCCTGAAAATCAGTGAAAACATGTGAATCTCCGGAACTTTTTTCGCGAAATGCTTCGAGCTGTGTGCTCCACAAGCACATATGTTTCCACTTTTGTGTCAAATGTGAGATAATGGGCGGAAGGAATGTGAAAAGTGGTGTAGACCAGTGGGTCAAACAATTCATAACGTTTCGTACTAAACCAACCTTTTTCCGGGAAAAGCAATATTTATTTGTTGATTCTTCATTATGATTTTTAATATAATTACCAAGATGAATTATCCAACAAAACAGACAATAAAGTCTGGGATCTTTAAGGGGCGTGGCCCTGGTTCTTTGAAAACATAAGACAAGAGGAACAAAAATAAGCCAGATAACAGTGAGGACAACAAAAACAACGAAGATAGGGTGCTGGAATAAATAGGAAAATTTTCAGATTTTTCAGGATAAACCGGGGCAAAAAGAGCATCATTTTACAGGTGGACTCTAAATTTGCACTAGTGGTGGGAAGGGAAAATATTTGAAAAATAGAATTTAAAATGTTTCCATGTTTTTTTTTTCCAGCCTGAAACAAAACCCAAGCAAACCCACTACAGAAAAATCATTTACAGGGTAGAACAACAGGATACAAGAAATCGAAAAAATCAGTATTTTGGAAAATTAAAATTGAAATCAAATTCGTGATGATCCGAAGACAACGAATTCTTGCGAGACGGCCATTCGGCACTGGTAGTGTTCGATGGAGAGAAAAGAGAAGATGGACAAAGAGAAGAGATGACGTCGTTCGAGTTGGAGCAAGAAGAGTATGGTGAGCAGTCGAATGACGGCGTGAACTTGTACGTTTTTTCCATGTTTTCCAGGATTTCCAGAATCTTTTTGCCAGAGGAGAATCTGGAAGAGATAACATTTGACGATAAATGAGAAAATTTTTGAAATTACCTGGTCAAACGAGCTCTTTCTTTCCTGGCTCTCAAATAAAGCTTTGTGAGCCATCCCTCGAATTTGTCACGGCAATCCACTCCGTTTATGATGGTGTTTCTGAAAAATAACATGCTTATGCACATTTAGGTTCTGGGACGTTTCGAAACCTGTAACTTCGAAACTGAGACGTTTCGAAAATTTAGTGCATATTTAACGCTAAATTTCGACGAATTCTCAGAATTTACCGGTAAAAGATTCGACAACTATTTTATAACTGACCGAATTTTGTCAATTGTACGAACCAGGTTTGTGTGGAAACGAAAATCGGCATTGTCGGATTTCCGACGATTTTCTGAAACAAAAGTCGGAAATGAATTTTTCGGAAAGGAAATTCCGTTTCCGCACAAGCCTGATGCGAACACGACGAAGAAAAATAGCACTAAAGTTTCGAAACGTCCAAGAACCATAATTTAACTTTTTTGCGTTTCATTTTTCACATATTTATGGCAAATCATTTTTACTGACTGTAATTAAAGAAAGCGTGCAACAAAGCATTCCCAGAAAACATGAGTTTTCCCCATTAAGAAATTTCTGTTTAAAACACGAATTTATTTCAAAAAGACGGAGAGAAGACTCCGATTTCCCGAATTTTTATTCCGACCAAGCCTGGTTTCACTCCAGCCCCCTCAGCTAACGTAAAACTACATCAAATTTTTTTAATGAAAGAAAAATTTACGTGATAAATATCACCTCCGTGAACTTTTTCAACAATTGCAATATATTTCTGATAAAGATCTAGATTGCTGATAAGATCACTGATACGTATAAAAGTAAATTAAATATTCATATCTTCACAGAGTCCTCAACACTCTTTCAACAACACCATGGCCCAATCCGTCCCACCAGGTGATATCGCAACCCAGCCGAACGCCAAGATCGTCTTCAACGCTCCATATGACGACAAGCACACGTATCACATCAAGGTGATCAACTCGTCGGCTCGTCGTATCGGATACGGAATCAAGACGACGAACATGAAGCGTCTCGGAGTTGACCCACCATGTGGAGTGCTCGACCCCAAGGAGGCTGTTCTTCTTGCCGTCTCGTGCGATGCGTTCGCCTACGGACAAGAGGACACCAACAACGACCGTATCACTATCGAGTGGACCAACACTCCAGATGGTGCCGCCAAGCAGTTCCGTCGTGAGTGGTTCCAGGGAGACGGTATGGTCCGCAGAAAGAACCTTCCAATCGAGTACAATCCATAGATGGAGGAGAATAGATGAAGAACCCACCCAAGACCAAATTTTTTTTGAATAAATAAATATTGAGTTTTTTGTTTGTTTTTTCTTGTTTCCGTTCTCACCTTTTTCCGAGAACTGAAGTGCAGCAAATTTGGAGCATTCTCTGAACGACGTAGTTTCCAAATTGGTGGAAGATCAGAATGTCCAACGCGTCTTTTCCGGTGTCTCTGGAATTTGAATTAAATATTAGTTTTTTCTCCATTCAGAATCACTTACGGATGAGGAACGTATCCATCAAAAATCTCTTCCATCATTTCTGCGATATGCGCGAGTGGAGCATAAACAAATGCTCTCTCAACGACATGCGACGCGTACTTCTCTTGCGACATTGACAATAAATTACGGAGAAGGCAGTTCTCGATAATTGCATTTCGATAGTCGCTCAGAACTCCTGGTGTTTCGATGATGTGCTGAATGACGTAATTCGCAAACTCGTTTGAAGCCAGTTTATGACATTTGGCGAGAATTCGAGTCATTAGTTTGCGGAGAACTCGCATTTTTTCTTCGTTTTCGAGCTGAAAGTGGAGAGTTTAAATATATTTGTTAAAGGAAGGGCCAACTTTGTGGGGAAAGTTGCTTAAAATATACTCTTGGGTGGGGGATTTACGAATATCACATCGAAATCTCACAAACAAATACATAGAAGACCACGGGCAGTACACGAAGTCAAGGTTTCCTAGGCCAGCGCGCCCGGTTTTCTAGGCCGGCGGGCGACAGCGTCTTCTACAAAATTGTATTGTCTCCAGCATTAATCGGTTTTTTTCGTATTTTCTTCATTTTTTTTTATTGTCGGCCCGCCAAAATGGTCAAACGCGCTCCGCTGAACTTAACGTTATTCGATTTTCGTTTTGGTTTCCACATTATTTCATTTCACGTATAAATTCAACGTGAAATGAAATAATTTGGAGACCAAAATGAAAATCGCATAGCGTTGAGTTCAGCGGCGCGCATTTGACCATTTTGGCGGGCCCACGGTGTGCCAAAATCCGAAAATGTTTGAACTGTTCGCAATGGAGCGCGCTTGCATTTTCAGTGCTAAAATGAACGGTGATTTTCAACTTCAGAATATGTCCTTTTTATTGATTTTTTCAATATTTTGCAACATGTTTATTGTTAAGAAAATTTTTATCTGCAAAATAAGCTAAAAAACGTAAAAATTCGTCGAAAGGGAAGCTCGTCATTAAAGTCTGCACTTTTTCAACGGGATTTTCAATATTTTTCAGATTTTTTGTAAAATGGAGGATTTTAATCAAATTTTACAACATCCGATTGATTCAAAAGTAGATTGGGATCATTTTCATGCAAAGATGAGGTAAAAATATTCACGGACAACGTCCCTATAATCGTTTGAACAAAAATTGCGTGGGATAGAGTGTGTTCAAGCCGATTTGCTGCTCCAATTTGATTGGAAAATTCATATATTCGGTTCATGGAATGCTCAAAACTATCTGAAAGAAATAATTTAACTGCTTCGGCGCTGCTCTCGGCTGGAAATCATCAGAAAAAGCAATTTTTCGCGAAATTCGAAAAAAAAATTTTTTCTTTTTTTTTTTTTTACTTTTTTTCCGTTTTTGCGATTCAGTCATATACCCATTAGTTTCCTATGGGGATTTAAACGGGTAATTGGTTCTGATTGATGCAAAAGTACCAAACATGCAACTTAAATTAGAACGGAACATCCAATATTACAAATACCAGGCGAAAATTAAAGGAAATTCGAATTTAGCCGAGAGCTGAACAGTTATATCAATGAATTGCAGAATTTCCGATCAAATTGAAACAGCAGATTGCCTTGAAGACACTCAGTTCCACGTTATTTTGTTCAAATGCTTATGGGGACGTTGTTTTTGAATATTTTTTCCTTATCTTTGGCTCAAAATAATCGAAATCCTTTTTTAAAGCAATATTTTGTTGCAAAATTTGTTAAAATTCCTTCATTTTACGAAAATCCTGAAAAATGTTGAAAATCACCGTTCATTTTAGCACTGAAAATGCAAGCGCGCTCCATTGCGAACAGTTCAAACATTTTCGGATTTTGGCACACCGTGGGGCCGACAATAACCTTTTTAAAAATCGGCCAAATTTGCGTCAGGTAAGCAAAAATATAGGTTTTGTCGATTTCAAAAAAGAAAAATTTCGGAAAAAAATGCTGGCCGCGACTTTGTGTACTCCCCGTGGTCTTCTATATTTTTTGTAAAAATCATTAAAAAATCAGAGAAACTTTTCTGAGCGATTTCGATGTGATATTCGTAAATCCTCCACCCAGTTGGCACCTCCTTCAAATACTTTTTACGTACTTGTTTGTTCGGATCAGAATGATTTTGATTAGAGAGAACTTCGACGATTGTTTGAACAACACGACATCCATATTTATCCTGGCAAATGTCCAGAAGATTGTCGTGATCAGTCTTACAAAGATATGCAACAAGGAATTCCCATTTACAAAGCGGCATCTTCTTCACAACTTTCTGAATTACATGGTTAGCATTCTGGTCGGTACAGATGGCCATCAGACGACTTTTTCGTGGAAGAGCACTAACTATAGCGTCAGCGAAACGAGAATCAAGCTTCTGAAAATTTCCAATAAAAAAACAACTGAAAAAAATTGTTCACCTCTAACGCAGTTTGAACGACTCGGCAGGCACTTTTATCAAGACACAATGCAGCGATATCACTGACGATATATCTTTTGATAATCTCCTGTTCGTTGAAGTCGGAAAACTCGATGACACGCTGGAGAAAAAAGTTTCCAAAAATGTTTTTGCATATCGTGAGGAACACTTCGCGATTTCCGAGCACTTCTCGTCCGATTCGCTCGCGTAGGTACGAGTCGATATGTTGCGTGTTCTCGCCATAGTAGTTGCTTTGCAAGAAACTGTAAAATTTACAAACATTTTTAAGGAAAAATGTTTTATAACACTCACTGGCATCCTGACTTGTCCATCGCAAAGAGCAAGATTAGCCCCTCATCAACAACTTTTTTCAGTGTCAAATCACTACGAATTTCACGATTCTCGTCCAAAGTCCATACCGGCAGACTTGACAGACGGTTGATGCGTAAATACTTTGGCAAATCATTCGGAGACGCTCCTCGATGGTTAGCATTGTCTTCAAAACCAAGAGCGCCAAGTTGAAACGATAAATCAGCGGTGTCGCGCGTGAAGTCTCGCTGAAAGAAAACAAAACATTAAATTGAACATTTATTTTTCTGACACGTACTTCCGAGCATGGTGGCGTCATTGCACGATAATGATCCGGCTGATAGAGGTAAGGATTCGGAATAAAAAGTGGCGGTCCACCTGAAATTCCAGGGGGAATGTGGAATTCTGAAAATTCTTAAATGTATCTTTTTTCTATTAAATTTCGCAACCGTTATGCTGATGATGTTCATTTAAATAAGTTTCACGAAGAGTTCTTCTGTTGTTGTTCACATCGTTTCTCAGAAAATGTGGATAGTTCTGTAATAAAAATCAGTAAAAATTAGGAACTTCGCAGTTTTATGTTCACCTGATTGACTCTACCAAAGTGTCTATCGCGTCTGTTGTTCGAAAACGTGTCACTGTCCATGGTACAGTCTGAAATTATAGTAAAACTGAAATAAAATAAATAAATAAGTATTTAGGAGAGAAATAGTTGTTTACCGAATTTTAATAATCGAAACGAAATTTAAAATTTACCGTAATTAAGTTGACCGCTGCGAGACCCGAAATACAAAATACGGTACACTCCTTTAAGATACTGTAACAAACTTATTTTTTTCCCACTGAATTTTTTCCTATTTTTTTTTTCTTTTCTGATGAATGATCGAAATATTTTATTTCAAAATTGGATTTATAATTAAAGTACAATTGCGCGATCAAATCGGTGTAGTAATCAAAAAAGTTATTACCAATTCGGGGAAAATAACTGAAGTTCCAAGTATTTTCCGAACATTTCAGGGTCTAAATTTATTTTCATTTTGTTTATTATCGATTCGTGACGTAGCGAGACAGCGTGTCAAGTTATGCGTCAACAATTGTTGGGTCTTGCCACGATTCAGCTCTTGGCGGCAAGAGAGGAAACGATTTTTTGCAAGTTTTTTTCCGTTTTGTTGGCGCACGACTTGCAGCAACTAGTCGCTACGCCACGAATCCATAATATAGATATTTAGCTTTGTGGATACGATCAAAACGAATATTCTAAGTGCCGGACCGGCCGGAAATGTTGAAAAATGGCTGAGAAATAGGAATCCGAAAATTCAGGCCTGAATTTCCCGTGACGCAGTGGGAATCTAGCATTTTCTAAAAACTCAGCAAAAACCCACAACTTTTACGAAAACTGAAGATTTGCAACTGTCATGGAAACCATCCACAATGAACGCGCATCTTTCGAAAATCTCGCAATGTTTGCACAATAATTCAGTGAATTTTCGTGAACAGCGCTAACTTCATGCAATCCTTACACAGACTTTACGCAGCTCTTGTCAGAGATGAGAAGTTGCAGTAACTTTGCGCTAGAGTTGCGGGTTTTTGCTGAGAAGATCAGCTGGCGCGGGTGAGTTATCGCTACTATTCATGCTGCAAATTCTCTATTTACCAAAGTTGTAGTGGCATCTTGAGAAAAATAAAAAGAACAAAAATATAATAAAATGTTTATCAGTATAAAATAATCACAATTGTGAGAGTTGGGCGTCAAACGTTCCAGTAAGCACAACAATCGATACAACGCCGACAACTATGGATAGAAAGAGGTTAATTCCTAGGACGATCTTGTCAGTATAGTGCAGATTTCCACGATTGTCCTTTTTGTCCGCCATTCTTTTCAGCAGCGCAGTTTGGCTTTATTCTCTTTTCTATAGAAATTTAATGCAGGAATGACTCGCAATTTGTTTTGTTTAATGTCGTGAACTTTTATTGTTTTTCATTTGTTTTTAATGGGGCTAATCGCTAATTAGCGCGTGTATTTTTTTTAAATATTTATTTTTTCAAGTAATTATATCGTATAACATTATATCGTATATCGTATAACAATTTTTTAGCCAGGCTTTTCTGATTCTAGTTCTCCTTGTGTTTGTACCGGGAAGTTCTTGAAAAACAATTATCAGTGCAAGTCTGCATATTCTTCTCAGACTCTTAGCAATGATCATTAACCAAAAAGTGGAACTCGCCAGGAACTGCTAATATTTGCACCCACCTAATATTTGTTCAAATAAAAACTTTTAACAAGAAAGAACAGAAACTTGTTCCTCACTTCCCCTTCTTTTGCATAAGTATAAAATAGTGGCAATTTTGCTCATGAAGTATCCTCAATTCATCAATTGTTTGATATGTTCGCCAAGTGGTAAGTCCCTTTATGTTTGAAAATTCGAACTTGTTGATTTCAGTTTCGCCGCTTTCTTCCTCTGTGCCATGATCATCAGCTCTCAGCAACAAGTCGTCGTTCCCGCCTACTCTGCAGCCTATGTTCCAGCAGCATATGCTTATTCTCCGTACGTGGCAGCCGCCTATCCAACTGTCTGGGCTTGGGGATCCAACAAAAACAAGGCTAATGGAACGGAAACTGCCAGCACTGCTACTCTTCTCAATAACAAGGAAGGCAACTAAATAGGATGAAAGTTTTTACAGGGTGGCCGATAAGTATAGGACGTTTTGAAAGTGCTCCCATTTTTTCAATTTGAGGATTTTTCGAGAACAACCTTTATTAAACAACAAAAAATATGCAGAAAATTTGATTTTACAAGAGAATTTCGAAGTTGGATCCACGAGCTTTGACACAGGCTCTCAAACGTTTCTTCACCGAATTGACAGTGCGCCGCAGGTATCCGTCGTCGATCGAAGCCCATGCTACCTCGAGAGCGGCCTTCAAGTCATCGACAGTAGCAAAAACTTTTCCCGCGATCTTCCCTTCCAACATGCCCCAAACGCTGAAATCCATCGGATTGAGATCCGGGCTGGAAGCAGGCCACAAGTTCTTGTCCAGGAATCCAGGGAAATGCGCCTCCAAGACGGCCAATGTCGATCTCGAGCCATGGGACGGTGCCCAGTCTTGTTGAAGGATAAATGGACCACCAGCAAAGTGCCGTCGAAGAATTCGAACCGTCGAAGACGAAATTTGAAGGCGTCGAGCGATCTCAGCACTTCCGAGGCCTCTCTTGAACAAGAGTTCAATGGAAGGACGATGAGGAGAACTTTTCATAGCTCGGCGATATGGAGAAGTGAGAACAAATGACTGAGAAGCTTACTTATATAGTCTCTGGACTTTCGAAAAGTTTCGAAATTTTTCGAAAATATCCCTTGGCACCGTGCCAGGGAACGCTGAAAGCGAGCGTCCTATACTTATCGGCCACCCTGTATATTGCACTAAAGTTTTATGTAAATCGGTGATTATGGAGAATAAAATTTGCTCTCGCATCAGTATTTTGTGCACTTTGCTATTCTACGTTCTGTCGGTTACATTTCCTACATTTCACGATGCTTTAAACACTACGTCTCTGAAATCTCGACAAACTACTAATCTCCAATGCAAGCATCCACAATTCTTTAGTTGAGAAGGTTGCCGAATGATTGCGAATACTGATGTTATGTTAGAGTGTAGACGCAAACTAAAAACTCAAGCAAGATACCTCACTTGACCTCACTTGAGATATCTTCATTAAGTTTTTTGTTTAAATCTATGATAACATTACTGCGTCGCGAAAACCAGTCAGAGCGCTCACGCCTTGCATCTAAATAATTTCTAGCAAGGATGAACGTTCTTTTGATAAATAAGTTGATATCAATATTCCGCTTCTAAAGCCTTCTATTAGATAGAACCTCTTTGTATCGTGAAAGATAAATAGTATTTTTTACTAGTTTTGGGGGATTACGGTACTTACCCCCGCTTTTTGCCCTTCATGCCGACTTATTAGAGTCCGCTAATTAATTAGAAGGGCCGGTAATCTAGAGTAAATACAATACATATTAAAAAAAAACTTCATTAGCCTACATGTTACAAAGAAAATACTTTAACCACGCTCATTCATAACAATTTCATGAAAGGTAGGAGTTGGGGGACTACCAAAATTAGATATATTGCTCAATAAACATGCACATTCGATAGTTTACAAAGTCTAGTTTAGTCTATAGTTTAGTTTTAAAAGTCTGAAACTCCAAGAAAACAACACATACCAGAAGCCATAAATCACATAGAGTGGTCCTCTTTCAAATACTTTCGAGGCGGCATAAAAAGTTTATGACTGAATTTTAGTCTCTTGTGCTAAAGTAAGAAACGCTCGCGTTCACTTATTTATTGTTTTTACTGAGAAAACTACATCTTCAGAGAATGAGTACAATTGGATTCAATATTTTCTTGTTTCTTTTCACTATTAGTTTAAGCAAATGTGGTATGTTGAGCTGGCTTTGGTTTTTTTTTCATAATACCCTGTATTTAGATAGCGAGAAAATGATCAAGATATTTGGAACAGTACAAGGAGCCGATTTAACAAGTGGAACTATTTTATCCATTGAAGATTGCATTGATGACTGTTTGAGTTCTGAGGAATGCATACTAGCTTATATGGACACAGACAACCATTGCCTAAACATCCAATATAATAATGTGGAAAAAATTGAAGTGGAGGAGGGCAGTTCAGAGAATAAGCAAAAATATGTTGCATTCAAGGCATAGTTTAATTTCAATAATACGAATTTAAATTTACTTTTTTAGACACTTCTCCCATCCGACCAATGCCCTTCTGAATATCAAGATATTAACTTTCATACAATTTTAAATAGTGAAACAGTGAATTGGTTGAAAACTGCAGAAGGATGGTCCTTCAAAAAATGCCGTGATGGCTGGAAACTGTTTAATAGACCAGGTGAAGTTATCATATGTATGCAATCATTTTTGTTCCAATCCACAATTTCTCGGAATGATGCAAAAACTGTATGTACAGAAAAAGAAACTGTTATGACAGGATTGAGCACTCAAGAGGAATTAGATTGGCTGATAGGTTATCCGAAAAAAGTTGACAAAAAATTAGGAATTAATTAAGATAACGCAAGACAAAACGATCGTCCTGGCAAAAGTTCTGTTGATGGAATATGGGTTGACGGTATCAGACAGTGCCCCACAGACGATAAATGTGATGTAATGGATTATTATCACTTGTTTCAACTTTTTATTACATTTTTATTCAGACATTTATTTGGACTGATGGATACACCCAAGAGAGTACAATATCCCAAAGGGTCGTATTTTCTTATACATAGTATGCAGTTTTTGAAAGTATTGTTTATAAGATAAACTGCGATAATTTCAGTGGAAAGTTGTATGAAAATTGTTTGGTTGTTAATAATGATCATTTGAACGACGTTTCTTGCCAGCAGTTCACAAATGGGATCGGAGTGGCATGTGGGTACATACTTTTGTAAATTAACAGTGAGATTAGTTTGTAATTGATTTTAAATAAAAACACTCCTTCTAGTCTTCTGTGTACTTCCATGTTCTCTTTATTTTTTAATCGTTTTTGATTGCTGAAAGATTTCACGGCATGTTCAGGAGTTTTTTTTATACGAATTTTTGAGCGCCATTTCTCGCGTCTCTGCGTCTCCATATTAGCTGTTATACTCGGTAGGAAACGCTGAAAACTCGCTCCAATCGAACCAAGAATTTCGCATGCATTTGGAGTGAGGTTCAGAGAAATCAGAGCAAAACATCGGCCATGGTCTCTCAATAAAATTTTCTTAAAATCGTAGTCTCCAGCACGCCCTGCGCTCTCGCTCTGTTAAAAAATATTTTTTGACCGATCTAAAAGTATCTAACAACAACAACAACAAACAAAGATTACAAAGTCGATCCGTTCTTCAAGTACCGAAGGTACTGCGGATCACGGTTTTCTGCGTACGCGGACGACTGGTGGTGTACCGTTCAGAGCCAGACATTATTTAAGTCAATTCATGGCTAGGGAAATGACCGAGCAATCTTCGTAGATTTCTCTACTACCCAATTTGAGGCTGGGTGAACCCGGGGGGTGAGGGCAGGAATCGAACCTGTGACCTCTGGAACGGCGGCGGTCACCACTACCGGCTGCGCTATCCACCCGCACAGTAAAAATTTATAGTTTTACAGTAAGACAGACAATACATTTTCTGGAAGACAAGCTTGCAGCTTGTGGCGACTAAGTCGCCTTCGTCAAATGTTGATTTTTACTGATTTTTGCTTTTTTTAATAGAAATGGCAATCATTTCTTTTCCCTATTTCTTTCAAGTTCTCGTGACCCTTGTGGTATAGTGGTTAGCACGTTGAACGTCAATCGACAGGTCGCGGGATCGAGTTTTGTCGACTGCAAACTCGCGTGTGAGACACACAAACAAACACACAGACTAATCTAAAATTTTCTATATAAGAAAGATTAATAGAAATGGCAATCATTTCTTTTCCCTATTTCTTTCAAGTTCTCGTGACCCTTGTGGTATAGTGGTTAGCACGTTGAACGTCAATCGACAGGTCGCGGGATCGAGTTTTGTCGACTGCAAACTCGCGTGTGAGACACACAAACAAACACACAGACTAATCTAAAATTTTCTATATAAGAAAGATTAATAGAAATGGCAATCATTTCTTTTCCCTATTTCTTTCAAGTTCTCGTGACCCTTGTGGTATAGTGGTTAGCACGTTGAACGTCAATCGACAGGTCGCGGGATCGAGTTTTGTCGACTGCAAACTCGCGTGTGAGACACACAAACAAACACACAGACTAATCTAAAATTTTCTATATAAGAAAGATTAATAGAAATGGCAATCATTTCTTTTCCCTATTTCTTTCAAGTTCTCGTGACCCTTGTGGTATAGTGGTTAGCACGTTGAACGTCAATCGACAGGTCGCGGGATCGAGTTTTGTCGACTGCAAACTCGCGTGTGAGACACACAAACAAACACACAGACTAATCTAAAATTTTCTATATAAGAAAGATTATACAGTTCCTGTGATGCCTGTTAAAATACTGTAACAGACACAGGTGATTTGCGTGACGCAAATAATTTGTCAAAAATTGTTCGCGCGTTTGCGAAATGGGTACGCGTGAACATTACTTTTGTGCGCGCACAATTCGCAATTCGCGAACATTTACATGTAATTTGCAAATTGTATGCGCATCCCGAAAAAAATGACCAGCAATTGGCGATTCACGAAATGAAATCTTCGCCGACAATAATTTTGTTCGCACACAAATGACAAATCCCGAAAAATTTCGTTTAATTAGCCGATTGAAAATTCTTGGATCGATTAATTAGTTGGCTAATTCAGCTTATTAATTTAATATGTATTTTGTAACAATAATATCTTATTTTATTTTATATGAAACTTTAAAAATTACATGGTAACACCAGAGACATGTAAAAAAAATCATTAAATACTAAAAAATTAGAAATATGTGATTGGCTCTAGGTTGGGGTGAGGGGGGGGGGGTATTTCATAGCAATATCAGGAAAAAAGGATAAACGGTTGGGGAAAAAAATTCAAGAATCCTCCAATCAAGATCGGACGGCTATGATGGTCGAGTGAGAAAAGAGTGAGCAGTGGAGTGAGTAGTAGAGACCGTGCACATGATAGAATGGAAGAGCGTGGAGGTTGACATCGGCGTCAGTGAATCCCCAGTCTCGAACTATATCCTTGGCGTTGTTGCTGAGTGATCCGTAGGTGAGAATTGCTCCTTTTGGAAGACCAGTGGTGCCAGAGGTGTAGCAAACTGATGCCGGGTCGGACACTTCCGCGTGTTCGATTGTGGTGCAAGCCTGGAAAAGAAAAAACATTTTTTTCAAGAACTTTTTCGCGCACGCACCCGTCTATTATTAAAATTTTTAAACGCCGACAACATGTCGCAAACTTTGAAAGTCATTAAAAGCATATTTTTACTACTAAAACTGCTGCCTCGCGAAATTTTTAAAAACTAGGACAGTGGCTTTCTGTATTTCAAGCACGGCGAGTTTATCAAAAAAAAAAAGCTGTAAATTGCGCATTTTTTTCTAGATTTTTCATGATATTTTAAAAATATTTTTAAACTCAAGTTATATTGAAATTTTAAAACTCACATTTTCCTTGGTTGCCGCGCACGGTTTTCGGGAATAACGTCCGGAAGCCTGGAAATATAAATACAACGGAACAAAAATCAATAAAAAAGCGGGAGGAATAAAAACTACAAAAATATTGAACCATTTTTACGAAAAAACCAAGAAAAATAGCACAAAAAGAAACATTTTGCGGCAGTAATGAATTTATTTGGGCCTCAATCAATGATGAGCAAAGTTTCGTTGCGAGAGTTCGTTCGGGATTCGCCAATTATATTTTCGCGATTTGTCAATAATTTACCCATAACTGGGAAATGCCGAACAGTTTTCGGCAATGCAATATTTACAAATTGTGCTCAAATCGCAATTTTCTTCTTCGCGATTTACGTACAATTTGTAAATTGTTTGCCTGCATGTATAATGCATAAGTGACGAATCACCTGTGGAATGCGATCATGACGATTCATGGGTTAGAAATTTTTTTAAAGCTAAACAAGCCTGCAGCTTGTGGCGACTAAGTCGCCTTCGTCAAATATTTATTTTTAATGATTTTTGTTTTTTTTTTAATAGAAATGGCAATCATTTGTTTTCCCTATTTCTCTCAAGTTCTCATGATTCTTGTGGTATAGTGGGTAGCACGTTTGAACGTCAATCTATAGGTCGCGGGATCGAGTTTTGTCGACTGCAAACTCGTGTGTGAGACACACAAACAAACACACAGACTAATCTAAAATTTTCTATATAAGAAAGATATTGTCGGCCCGCCAAAATGGTCAAACGCGCTCCGCTGAATTCAACGCTATGCGATTTTCATTTTGGTTTCAAAATTATTTCATTGCACGTGTAAATTCAACGTGAAATAAAATAATTTGGAAACCAAAATGAAATCCACGTAGTACTGAGTCCAGCGGAGCGCGTTTGGCCATTTTGGCGGGCCGACAAGAAATAAATTAATTTGCTTTATTTAAAAATTTTCATTTATTTTTCAATTTTGAGAATAATTTTTTACAAAGAATTGAGAGAAAGAGTGAAACTCGTAGATCGACTGCTACGTTACTAGGATCGATAGCGCGAGGGGGACCGTAATTTTTAAAACCAAATAATTGAGAAATTTTTGAAGGAAATTAAAAACGAAGGCATATGAGTAGGTTACGTGGAAGACGGCGGGCTAGACTGATTTGATGAGGGACTCGATTGGAGGATGTGCGGGAAGAAGAGTGGATTCAGATGAGATGGTGTTGTGTACGAGGGAAGAAACATCATTGGAGAGGGCAGCAGGGTGGAGTAAGGTGTCTGGAAATTCGTGAACTTTTTTGTGGTCATATGGGCTACAGTAGCCGCCTGCACTTACCGTTCCCGTAACAGGTCCTCCAAGACTTTGCACATTGTAGTGCTGATACATTGGCATGTTTTTCCTGCATCTTGCTCTTCTATTGGAGAACCACGTCATAATCTTCTCTTCACTCAATCCAGTATCTTTTGAAATGTTTTCTCTGACGTTTGCATGCGGGTAGGTGTCCGCGCGGAACGCATTTTCCAGCACATCAAGCTGCTCAGCGGTGAAGGATGTGCGATTTCTTCGCGAGGAGGCGTCGTTCGACGGAGACGATCCTTCCTCGTCATCTGATGAAGACTTACTGCATTCGTCTGTAACAAGAAAAAAGTTAGCAATAAACTAAATCTGGAAGACCCCTTGCCCCTGGCATATTCCTAATTCCCCGGAAGGTGTAGATGAGGAGTCAATCGACGTACGAACCCAATTACTAATATATCAAATTGCGCCACAGGAGGTTCGTCTCACTCTCTCTCTCTCTATCATAGACACTTGCGCGCATCATACAATTGACTAATCGATAAGATCTGCCCTAGTGCAAAAACTATTCGCTTCTGATTTATGAAGACGTTGACACCTTCACCTATCCGGGAGGTCTTCTGATGAAGTCATTCGTCTTCTCGTCCAGGACCAAATTAATTTGTTTTTATTACCCTATCTCTCTCTCTCGGTCATTACTCTTCTCACCTTTCTCTTCTCTCCCTTGAAAAGTTTTATGAGCTGTGCGCTAATCGGGGTGGCTGGCTGGATGGCTGGCAGGCACAAGTTAATTAAGTAAAAAATGTGGAAAAAAAATTAGAAGAAGTTTTTGCGAGTATTTTGAAATCATCACGCAACCTGCGTGTCCACCTAAATACATAATAATTACTGTAATTACTCTAATTGTAAGAGCCCAGCATGCCGTTCTATTGTTTTCTTTTCTGTTCAAATGCTGGGTAATTAGAGGCTGGCGCCGCGCCCGAAAATAAACGAAAAATTTTCCAACTAAAAACCATGAGGCAACCAAAGTTTGGTGTACGAGCTTCTAATTATTCGGAATGTGAACATAAAAGTGAAAAATAGAACAGCATGTCGGAATGTTACAGGGAATACGGTATTTAATTTTAGCAGAAATGGTTACTGTAGTTGCATCCTTACTTATAAAGAAACTGCTCTGATTGATTGTCTTGATTATTGCTAGGCGATTTCGAAGCTTCTATTGACATTTAGAATTTTTAGATTATTAAAAGCACATTTATCTGAGTTTTTACGGTTTTCTAAACCGTGGGATTGATTTAATAATCAAGGGTGATTTTTTCTAAATGTAAGGAATCCAAGAGCTGGGTTTCAGTGAACATTTTTCAGACGACAGGGTCCCCTCAACCCTCCCCCTACATTACCGTAATCTTCCCTAAACATATGTACATATCCCCATTCATGAATCGTTGTTTTTTCGCGCATTCATCGACCCCTCACACCACCACCCCTTCATTCTCCCCCCAATAAATTCTTCTCCTAGTGCCCATCCTGATCAATTGGCCGCGAAATATGGAATTTATGTCCACTTTTTTCCACCCTGATCTAACCTATTTGAATAGGCACCTATCAAGTGCGCAAATCGTCTCCTTCGTTTTCCGCTATCTTAATTGCTATGTGAGTGACTTTTTTTTGTTGGGGTGGGAGGTGTGTTGTGTGGTTGAAATGTTCGTGTTCACACCTTGTGGAGGCGACGAATTTGACAAGATTGACGACCCGAAAGTTGTTACGGAAAGGAAAGAAAAGAATGGAGACGGGTGGAAAAGGGAAGTGAACAGCGGGAGGTGGGTGCACGGACAATGTTGCGTTACAAAAATTGGGAAGATTTTGTAGGTCTGGAAAATTCTGGGTTTCTTTTGCGTTTAAATTTGGTGTATTTTTCTTGTTTGGAATGTGTGTTTTTAAATTACAGTATCCGATTCTGATATTTTTTGGCTCTAACTTGAGAAGAAATTGGATCTAGCTCGAAATGTTTTGGGAAAGTGTAGTTAAAAAGTGATCCAGCTAAGATCTTCTTGATTGGAAATATAGTGTTTGATATAAAAATCGATCGGTGAGCTGCTGGGAAGCTCTTCCTTTCTTGCCTCTGAAGATGGCGGATTGCATTTACGGGCTTAAACCCAATAATTTCATAATTCATGTAAATCTCTACAAAAAAAGGTCTCCAAATTTTTTTTGAACAAAAGGGAGTTTGAGCACTCCAATAAAATTTAAAGAAACAGAAAAGTTTTGAAAAAAAAACTTGAAAAAAAATTTTTTTAAATAATTTTTTCTTGCATTTTTTTTTCTAGGCGCTTTTGAATAGAAAGTTGTTGTTATTAAAATTGAATAAATTTTCTAAATAGTTTTGATCCAAAAGTTGGGATATTTTATAAATAATTTTCATCCAAGTCTTCCCTTACAGTAGCGGCCACCTTTTGATTTTTGGTCATAGTTTTTTTTTTCTCAAAAAAGAGGAATCGGGCTTATATTTTGTTGAAAGGTACCATAATGTACAATGTAATTTCAGAACCACGTTTTAACAGAACATTACGAGCTTCTATTCCTTCGCAGAAAAAATTACAGCCAAAAAAAAATCAAAAACTTACCGCTACTTTGTTTATTGGCCGCTACTGTATTTGAGCGTCTCATAAAATTTAGACATCCTAAACGGTTTCGAAAGGTACAATTTATGAAATTTTAATCAAAATAACCACTTGTAAGCAGGTGGTAAATACCCAAAGGCTCTGGCTTTCCGAAATTTTTTTCCATTCAAAAAAAGGTTTAAAAAAATTTTTCAAAAAATTTTTACCGTAACCTTTGAAGCGCGATTTTATCAAATTAGTCATGGTTTTCCCAACTTTCTTTCCGTTTATCAGACACGGTAAACAAAAATTAAGCAAATCGTCTCTTCCATCCTTTTGTTTCCTCTACTACCACTTCCATTTCACCACCGATTCAATTCACATCATTCTTTTTGGAAATGAAGAAGACGTCGTCTTCATTGTCAGTTTTATCGCCTTATCACACACACACACAGTGGTAACACAAACTCACACAGAGACACAGAGAGAAAGAAGAGACACTAATCAAAAGTGTTAATGACCGTTGTTATATGATAGTCCGCGGGCGCGCGCGTGTACCGTATGACCCTACGGGGTTGCCTGAACTTCTGGAGACGTCCGAGATGTAAAACCAATCGAATTGAACGGCGGGCGCAACCGGCAAAAAGCAACAAAAAAAGTTGCAAGATTGGACAGGAAATGGGGGAGTCGGAACGGACGTCGGATGGACAGAGAAGGAAGGAAGGACGGTCAGAAAATTATAAATGTGTGAAAATGAAAATGAAATTGGACAGGATTTAGCAATTTGGTAATTGCTTTAAGCGCCAAAAAAAAAAAGAAACTAACCAATTGAAATTCCCAGAATACTGTCGATACTGTAGCTCAGCCGTTTCCGTTCCATCTTTTTCTCGCGAACTTGAACTCCTGAAAAGCTATTGATTAGGAACATGACGAACAGCGTTTAAAGTTGTTCGTTGGAGCGCCTTCGCTGACTCCCCGCTAAAACGCTTTTACCCGTTTTTTTTTTAATTTCAATTTCTCACAAATGGAATGGTTGTTCAAACAAACTTCACAGATATCAGTAGCGGAACATTTGTTTGCTTATTTAACATTTCCAATTCGTTTTCTATTTTTTTTCTCTTCTATTTCTCATTTCATTTCTTTCCATCTCTCCCCTCATGGGAACTTTTCTCCGCTCGCTTGCATACCTTTCGACCCGATTAGCCGCTTGATTGCCGGAACAGTTGGAGCCGTAGATTTGGTGCAAATATCTTTGGAGATGAGCCAGTCTCTCAACTCGGCTGCGCTCAGCTGTGGATTCTCCTCGTAAGCGATTATGATCTCTTTTTCCACGGATTGTACAGTGACCCTCGCACGAGGACTTCCGCCGATCTGAAACATTTTGAAAATGGTAAATGAAACTACTGTAGAAAATGAGTGTGTCAGGTCGAGAAGACAATAAAAACAAGAAAGTCTAGAGGAAACAGTGTGAATTTCCCGGAAACGCAGACAATGGCATTTTCGAAAAAGGCCTGCCACCCGTGGCGCTGCGCGTCGCACCTGCGCGCCCCAACCCTTAACCCCTGGGGATACGGTAGTAACCGTTTTTTTTTTGAATTCCCCCCACCCGCCTAAGGACGTCCTGTGGCACGTGTAGTGTGCCAGTAATTAACATTAACACAATTATCTTATCACTACGGGTCAGACTAACCTGTCCGGGCGATATTGAGCCTGTTTCGGCGTATCGGTTCAAAATTTTCGACACGGCTCCGTGCGACACCTTGAGCTGTCGGCTAATGTGACACGGTCTGCAAGAATAGGATTTAGAAGTTTTTGAAGTTAAAAAATGCTCACTTTATTCCCTTCTTGGCCATTGAAATTATCGAGTGCCGAATGTGAAGTGGCAGCGGTCGGCCGTTGATGAAAACTCCGCCAAGCTGGTTTACTCGGCCCTGGAAATGGGGATTAGGAGTTTGAAAAATCTAAAATTTTAAAGACTGTGAGGGATTGTGAGAAACTTGGTTAAATCGTTAAAAGAACTGTATTTTTCTTTCATTTCTTCAACTTTTTTTTCCAAAAATACAAGCCTGGCTGAATCAAAAACTATTTTTGATTATTTTTCAATTTTATACTGTTTCTTCTTTTCTACTTAAATATGTTTTTCGTAGAGTTTTTGCCCTTGGGCACCTTTGAGACAGACACACAAAGAAGCGTATTGTTAGAAAATTTTAAAAGTCTAAAACTATGTAGATAACCTTTTTTCGATAACTTTCTAACAAATGTAAATACAGAAAATGGAGTCGCGAAAATGTCAAAATTGAAAAAAAAAATTCACATTAAAAAATCAAAGATATTTAAAAACTCTAAGCGGTAGAGGAGAAATTTAAAAAACAAAAATATTCAAAAAAAATTAGCTTACCTGTCCAAGAATGTGATTAAAAGTGATTGAGTCGGTGGTCATTTCGTTTCGTTTCGTATCAAATAAAATCAGACGCCCAGCTCTTCAAAATTCAACGCCTTCCAACTGTATACGATATTCTGGAGACGACACGAATCGAGCGTGAAAACTTAAGGGGCGAGCAGTTTTCGGCGTTTGACACGCCTCGTCGAACTGTGAATGGGCGGGAGACGTGCGTGCGCAACGACGCCCCGCCCCCCACACAGTCTCGAGGAGTACGGTATCGCGGCGAGATGTGAAGAAGGACGCGTGCGCGAGAGGTACGTTATCAATGGCGAGGGAGAATATCCTTTTGCGTACGTTGAACCAAGATGGAGATTTATGGGAGCATGGCTAAAAAAGGTCAATGTTTTGATTTTGACACCTGGGTGGTATTGCAAAAAGGAGTGTGATGCTATGTGTTTGATCGAGAGATAAAGGGCGCGAGAATGGGCAATTCAATTTAAAAACAATGTGGTGTCGTGTTAGGTGTTTGGTATCCTTTTGGTGATAATCAACTCTGATGCTTCCCAATTTCGTCATAAATAATGTGCCTATGCAAACTTGCATTAACATTTAGGTATGTGTTCAAATAAAATGGCAGGAAAATTCTTTTCCATAAAGTTTTACAGTTCCGATTCTTCTCTTCCTCCCTCTGACCATACCACTAGAAAGTCAACTTTTTAACTTTTTTCTCCCAAAAAAATGATTTCATTGGAAGAGAACGAGAACAAACAGACGAGTGACCAGGCAATGTCTCACCGTGCAGAATTTCCTCTTTTTTCAAAAAAAAAGAATTTGATAAAAAAATGAGTAATGAAATGAGTGGTTTTTTTTCAAATGTTCTTCAATTTTTATCTTATCCAAAACTATGTACATTTTTCCTGCCAACGGCACTGGTGGCGGCTCGATTTCAGATCTTCCCTATCTTGTCTCGAATCTAGCGGCCGCAAGTGTAAGTCAAAACAAGTTTCCAGTCAAAACTGTCATGTCCCATCCATAATGCACATCCCGACAGATACAGAGAGTAGTAGGAGGGAAGAGGGACAGCCAATTAGCAAGTCGGTGCAATTGAATTGAACGAGCGTGAGGTAGATGGTTATCTGAAAGGTTGTAAACAAGTTCAGACTATTTGGCTTTGAACAGAGTGTTTAAATGAGCTCTGGGACGTTTCGTAACTTCAGTGCAATTGTCCGCGGAAGTGTTCGCACTAGTGACATCAAAACACGGCACCGCAGCCTTCTAAAATTGATTCTACCTGGCGCATTTTTAAAACCCTAAGGCTCGGTCATTTTTTGACCAAAAGGCCTCGTTTTTGAATAAAAATGATGGTGTCATCCTGAATAATCATATACTGATTCGAATTTCTCAAAAAAGTAAAATTTCGAGTGAAAAAATAATTTCATTATCCGACGAACTTGTTGGCGCATTGGACCACGTGGGAGGCGTGTACAGGCGCACTTGGTTTTTTTCATTTTCAATCTGTAATTTTTTGTAAGAACCTCTCCCCGCTTTTCTGAAATGTTCACCAAATGTTATGAAGTTGCTCTTAATTAATCATTTTCATAAAGAAATAAAAAAGAAAAACTAATGGGGTTATTCACGAAATGGCAAAAAATGGCAAAAAACTGCGCGAAAACTCGGATAATGCTTCGATTGACCTGAAATTTGGGGAAACGGGGGGGGGGGAGGAAATTCTTCCGGACATTCCCAAAAAATTTCAGACCAAAATATCGATTTTTAAGAAATATTGATTTTTTTCTGAAAACTTTTAAAATCGATATTTTTGTCTGAAATTTTGGGGTATTGTCCGGGAGAATTTTTTCCCTTATTTCCCAACAATTCAGGTCAATCGGAGCATTTTCCGAGTTTTCCTGCAGTTTTTTGCCGTTTTTTGCCATTTTTTACCATTTCGTGAATATCCCCATAAGAATTTGGCCACGAAAATTGAAATTTTAAAAGGTTCTGTAAAGCGCACTTGTTTACGCGGCGGCTCGACAATACATATTCAGGTAAGTTTTTAAAAAGAGCTCTGTGTAGAGGAAAATCGACACTGCAAAAATCTATAATTTCATCCAACGACCAATGCACTAAAAACTTGAGATCTGATGATGGACATTTTTTTTCATAAAACTCGAGGCGTGTTGCCGTCTACAGTACTGGCCATAAAGAATGCGACAACTAGTTTTTTGACGATAACCTTTTGGAATGTTAACTTTTTGACCCAAATTTTTTGTGAGATTTTTTCAGCACTATCAGAAACCTATCTGTCAAGTTGATTTTAAAATTCTGCTGAAAATTATTTTTTTATTCAATTTTTTCAAAAATTCATGAAAATTGACATTTTTGGAGATCTATACAAATAAGCTCTAGAATCGCCGAAGGTCAAAAACAAAAGGAAGGTAACTATAAAAAGTGATTTAATACTTGGTTGGGTATCCTTTGGCATCAATAACAGCCTGGCACCTACGTGGCATCGAATCCAGGAGCGTCTGAACCACCGTCATCGGGATACTCTTCCAAGCAGCTTCGAGTTGAGCGAATTTCTGGTTGGCATTGGAGGCTCGGACTCCTTTGAGACGTCGTTCTAGCTCCTCCCGCATATGTTCGATGGGATTCAAGTCCGGAGACTGACTTGGCCATTCCAGGAGATCCACACGGCGACGTCGAAACCAATTGGCGGCATGACCCGAAGTATGCTTCGGGTCATTATCCTGCTGAAACACCCACGATAGGCCCAAATTTGCTCTTGCCCATGGTCGCATTGTGTTCTCCAGGATGTCTTCGAACACATATCGGTCCATGGTTCCAACAATTCTCTTCAATGAACCCATGGAAGTGTCGGAGAAGCATCCCCAAACCATCACAGATCCACCTCCATGTTTTACCGTCGGACATTGGTACTGAGGAGCATATCTGGAGCCAATAGGACGTCGAATACATTGAATACCATCAGTACCGAACAGATTGAACTTCAATTCGTCGCTCCAGATGTGATTAGCCCACTCTCGAGGTCCCCAGGACAAGTGCTGTTTAGCCCATTCAAAGCGAGCTTTCCGGTTTTTTAGACTAACGAGTCCGTGCAGTCCAGCAACTTGCAGACGTCTTCTAATAGTCCTTCTCGATGGCACCGGCTCATTTGGAGACGTCACGGAAACTTGAATATCCGTAGATGTGCGTCTGGGATGTTCTCGGCACGCGCGCAAGATATTTCGATCCATAGCTCTGGAAGTGGTTCGGGGTCTTCCTGGAGAATGCCGATAAACTACACCATCCTGAATAGTCGAAATTAGTTTAGAAAGCTAATTGAAACCTTACATCATCACGATTATTCTTAAAAATACGGTAAATTTGGCTGGAAGAGCAACCAAACTGAGTTGCGAGTATCTTCGGATGCGCGCCTAGTTCATGTCCACGTACGATGCTTTTTCGAACGTCCACAGTGAAAGTTTTTTTCCCAAATGGTCTGACCATGGCTGAAAAACAATAAAAAGCTATTTAGAACTACTCCAAATTAATTTTCATTCAACCTTTTACAAAAAACTGAAATACATGAAAAAAGTGCAAAAATGAGAAAAATTTAAAAAATTAAAAAAAAATTTTTTTTTGCAGAATGATGCAATTCGCAAGTACGCAAGTTTTCGTGAGATTCCATTGCAGATACAGTAAGAAATTCGGGTCAAAAAGTTAACTTTCCAAGAAGTTATCGTCAAAAAACCAGTTGTCGCATTCTTTATGGCCAGTACTGTACATGTTTTCAAACGCAAAACAATTACCGCCAAGCAAAATATTGATATATTCGGTAAAAAGCGCTGCAAATTCGCTCCAAGCGAAACATCGGCTATGCTCTCTCGATTTTCTACACTTTCTCGTTGCCAACGTGGCCGCCTTGTCCGTGTTAGGGACTACGTTTCAGAATTCTTTTTATGATCAAATTTTCGAGCGCCAATACTCGCGTCTCTGTGTCTCCATTTTTGCACACGTTTCGCTAGACTTGGCAGATTGTCACAAGGCACAGACACATGCAAAAAGGCGCGAATTCCTTTACGTAGAGCCACACCGTGCGTTTTTCTACAAGCAGCATCGAAACCCCATGAAAACTCAATCCTCTGTGAAAAAAAATAATAGTGCAGGTGCATTCGCTACTTGGAAGAACCCTTTCTTACAAACCGCTCAATTTCAATTTACAGTAAATAATCCGGCACTCATACCATTAGGATTACCCCTAACTAGTTGCCCAACACTTTCCCCAACAAGTAGGTGTTCTCTCTACGGGTCGCGGCACGTGTTCAATCGCTTTCAATCGTCTTGCGCAAGGTTGTTTGGAATGATAAGTAAGTGGTCCGTGGCAGGACTTATCACTCGGCGGCATCCGCCTTTTGAACACGTCGTAATTGAGGCGTTCGTGGTCATGACAAGTTGACGTCTTCGCACCTTTGCATTCAGATCTTCATCAGTTTCGCGCATCGGTCGCTCGGATTATTTGATTGGAAGGATACGGTAAATGTGTGTGGCTCTAGACCGGTTCAAACCACCACATAATATATTTTTCTTCTTCTTTGTCTTCCCATCATTTTCTTTTGGGGAAATATTGCAGCAAAAAGGCAAAGAATATATGTAGCAACACATGGGCACCAATTTATCAAGTGCCTTTTAATTAGCAAATTAACGACAAAAGACGGAAAGTGACGAGATAATATCCGCATGTCACCTACACCACTACCTTTCCTCTACATCACCAAAACGATAAACCACTTCCGCTGACAAGAACAGATTGTGCGTCGGATTAGAGATGTTGCTGGAGGTGTGCCGACAAAGAAGACGTGCTCTTCGTGATGGCGAGTAATCCGGGGCAATATGGTGTGGGTGAGCTGGCTGGCTCAATTAGAGGGATGGATCATCAGGTGATTGAAAGAGAGGAGGTAGTTTACAAAAAAAAATTTTACACTAATTTTGGTGTTCCCAAATTCGTAGAATTTTCCTGTAATTGATGTTACTGCGGAATAGAACTGTTCGAAATATAACTGTAGCGAATTAGAACTACCTGAAACGGGGCTGTACTGACCCAGAAAAGCTAGAGCAGCTCAAAAACTCAGCAAAAACCCGCAACTTATACGCAAACTTTAATGTTTTGCATCTGTCGCGCAAACCATCCACAATGAACGCGCAACTTTTGAGAATCTCGCAAGGTTTACACAATAATTGAGTGAAATTTCGTGAACTGTGCTAACTTCATGCAATCTTTACACAGACTTTATGGACCTATTCATTTTGAATTTTTATGTCACATTTATTCAATGCATTACAACATATTAATTAATTAATCTGAATTTTCCTGAACCATTGAGTTTGAGTTTTTCTGAAAATCGCGCCTATTCATCCTGGTCAAAAAATGCATCTTTTGTCATCATTTTTGTGTACTCGGAGTAAATGTTTAAAGGCGCATGCATGTATTTGTTAATAAGTTCACTTATTTGACCAGGATGGCTAGGCGCGATTTGCAGAAAGACTCAAACTCAATGGTTCAGAAAAATTCAGATTAATTCATTAATATGATGTAATGCATTGAATAAATGTGACATAAAAATTCATTTTAATTCAAATGAATAGGTCCATTACACAGCTCTCGCACTGTCAGAGATGAGAAGTTGCAGTAACTTTGCGCTAGAGTTGCGGGTTTTTGCTGAGAAAGGTTATCCGTTATACATGATGTGTTATTGAGATCAATTTCACAAGGTTTTTGAGTACTGTTCAATTTCAGGCACTTCTATTTCGAGGAGTTTTATTTCGCTACTGTTTTATTCCGCAGTATCACCTGTCATTTATTCTCAACAGGCAATTTAATGATGAATATGGAATTTTATAAACAGCAACATTTTTTATTTCAACGTGACATTTTCCACATTTTTTCATTAAATTCAAATTTCCCGCGTCAACGTTTCAGCGGCAAATTCAAAAAAAAAATCGTGACCTTACCACAAAAACGTTCTATTTCCGTGGTGTTTTGCGTAAAGGATGAATTTATTGCCTTACCAAAACAACGTGTCGTCTTGAAAAATGAGCGGACAATATTCTGGTATGTATCTGTGTAGTTGTACAACTGTTGATGTCATTGACGCCGAATGTTCTTTTTTTAGATGATAGATTCTTCTTTGCCCAGTACGGTTGTTGTATTCCCACCGAATCGTATGCCTGGATTCTCGTTGTCTTGTTTGTTACCACCATCATCGTATTGCTCTTTTGTATGCTCTCCACCGCCACGATTCGATGGGTGTGTAAATTGATTTTGTGCTATTGCGGAAGTTATCTGCTTAAAATGGAGCTGTATTGACTCAAAACCGCTCGAAAAAGTATTATTTTGTATTGGCGTTATTGGGCCCAGTTTCGCGCAGATTTTTATGCAGTACAGCTCCGTTTCATGCAGTTCTATCCCATTACAGTAAAATCACCATGAAAATTAGTGAATTTTTAGATGTACAAAAGGAGAATGCGCAAACGACTCCAAGACCTCAAACGGAAATACATGCAAGATCAGTTTAGAGCGCAAGAGTTTGACGCAAAGCTCAGTCATCTCGCTTTTGCTCAGAGGAGTAAACGTATGTTTGCGTTGTGTTTGTGACAAAAGTTGAATTAAATATGTTTAATATCTATTTTCAGTGGCCAGTCTCCCTATAGATATTCAAAAAGACAACAAAACAGATCAGGTGTCAATTGTGATGGAGCCCACCCAAAACTTAACTCAAAAACAGTTGAGCTCAAAAATAAAGTATGTTAAATTAAGCACAAGTTGGTCAGAAAAAAATAACTATTTTTATTCTCTTTTCAGGGCCAAAGATGGTACTCAGCAGAAAATGAATGCAGCGGTAAGTGTAAATTTGAAATTGCGTAATCATGTTATACAAGACAGATTTACGATCGAGATGAGACACCGAAAGCACAGAGTACATTGGCTAGTCAGACGAAAAGTGAGTAATGGGGAATTTTATTTATGAATAATTTCTCTCCCCTGTTTTTCCATGTGATTGTACTGTTTTTTGCTTCAATTTTTGCTGGGTAAAAGTAAGAGCTCACGTGGCGAATTCATGACAACATAGACTCAGATTTTCGAACTGATAGTTAGACCGAAACCATGAACTAAATAGAAAACAACAGCAAATAGTCATTTTTCTGCAACAAATTTTCCCCTGTTTTGTCGCGCTCCCCAGTAAACCCGTATGTACGCAACGCCAGTATGCAAACACCGCGTTTCAATTGGGATAAAATACAGTGTGCTGGTCGGAACGTTATTGATAATGCGCTCCGCTGAGAAGAAGTCTGTTTGTCTGCGTCTCTTCAGCGAGCGTCGCTGGTAGGTTGCCACAAAAATATTATCCAGGCACTCCTTTTCTCTGCGTCTCCTTGCGCCTAGTTTTCGTATCCTTTTAACGCAGCTGAGTGGCTATGCAGCTAAATACACCCTACGGTAGAAAAATGCGAGGCCATAATTGTTTTTTTTTTCGGGAAAAGCGCTCGAGAAGTTTAGATTTTATTTTCCAACGTTTCGGCCTACACTCAATAAGTAAACAAAAAAATTTCCCTCCCAAGTGGTGTAATACAGACAATTTTTGCGTCTTGACAATAAACTAAATGTACAATTTACAACTTTTTCAGCCGGTCACATCATCCAAAACCCGTGGGCCAATGATTCTACGCAAGAAAATTCAATGAGCCAACAATTGCCTCCGGATCTCCTCGCTTCTCTCAAAGTTCGCCCCAATATTGCTCCGGCACCGCAAAATGCACCAGCACCTGCTACCGACCCTGTACTCACCGATCCATCAATTGTCTCTGCTGTTGCCGACTCATCCGCTAAAGTTCATCCGACTAAGAAACCATCTCCTGTTAACAGTTTGGATCTTTCTGCGTCTGAGAAAACTAAACAAAAGATGGCAAAGTTGGCGCCACCACCCAGTAGCGGAACCACGACTACCTCCACAACAACAGCTTCTACGACGGGACCTGTTGAATCGACTCCTCAATCTACTACTAATGCATCAACTACGGCGCCAACAAGTGTACCAACAACTGCTCCAACTTCGACAACTGCTCCAACTTCGGCACCATCTAGCACAGTGGGTTCCACCACCAACCAAAAAACTGCACCTTCTACTTCTCCTGCTCCTCCTTCATCGGATAACTCTGTCTCAACACCACCAAACCCTACCACTCCTGCAACTTCTAACCAACGTACTTCTAATGAGTCCTTTAAATTACAAGCCACTCAGAGCTCCCCGATGGATACGAAGACACAATCTACATCTCCACATCCTAAAGAAGAGGATGATGATAAATCTAATAAGAAGCATCGTGTCGAGTACAAAATGAATGATATTGTAAGTCCACATGCTTCGGAGCGGGAGAAGGAGAATAGTATTGGAAGAAATGAAAAACGGAAGGAAGGAGGTGGAGGACGTGGAGAGTGGAAGTACTATCACCCCAAAAATACTGGATCGGGAAAGGTGTCGAGCAGTGGAACCCGATCATCATTGTAAGTTGTTTCTTTTTTTTTCTTTGTTCATATTTCTTAACCCAACTTATACTTTTTTTTTCATCAGAAGTCACCGCCCTTCATCTCGCTCCTCTTGGCTCTACGATTCAACAGGCTCGAGTCGTTTTGGCGATGCTCCTCCACAACAAGCTATTTCCAATGCAAGCTCTTTTATTAAAACAGATTCGTCACAGTACAAAACGGCATCCGCCGAGCAGTTTCCCCATGGTGCTTTTACGTTTCAAGATTAAATATTTAGCTCTTTATAATTTTTCCTACCACTCTTTTCTTTTTGTTGGATTTGCCTGTTTTCTATTTTTTTTAATGCCATTTATCACTTAAATGAAGACGTTTAAATATTTATTCATAAACGGTTTAATCAACTAAAACGCCCAGCACGGGTTTGGACATTTCTGGATAAAAGTCTCAAAATATCCCTTGGTGACTGACATGATTACGGTATGGACTGTGGTTTTATTCAGAGTGGGCTTTGAAGAGAGGACCTGAAATAAAATGGAATACAGACTGAGCAAGAGCATACTAACGGTATAGATCCCTTTTCTTGACACTTGGGACCGTCCTAGCTTCTTCATGCAAGCATTTCCAGGATCACGACGGTTATCGATGAATAGGGGTTCCTGAAAGAGAAAAACGAGCAGTTAAACTTAGAAGGGAATATTTGCCCAATAGCTGCCCATTAGGTGCGTTGAGGGAAGATCGTATTAGATTCTACCATTATTATATTTTTAATTCAATCTTCTTTCCGGCTACCACAAGAGTTCACGCGGAAGATCTAAAGCCACACCCCTTCAGTTTTTCTTTTAATTTTCAACTGAATACAATGAAAAAAAGTTGAGTGAGTGTGGGGACACGTGGCGTTCTCATTTCTCAAAATAACTGTGGTGTTTGCAAAATTTTCACGTGAAATCCTATTGTAACCTGCCACAGTGAATCTTTTACTACGTCAAGCCAAAATTTCTTCGACGAAAAGAACACCAATCAGCGAAAAAATGGGCGGGATTTAGTTGCAAAAGGCTGGCACGGATTTTCTATTGGCTTCGTTTTCGAATTACCTGGTGAATAAATTGCAATTTTACGAACAAATGGTATGCAATTCGAAAGAAAAACATCTAAAAGAACGTGCAAAAATAAATTACAGTTGAAAACAGTCATACGACAAGTTTCAGGTCTCTATTAGCTAATGGCGAAACTTAGGCCGTACCTTAAACAAATCTTGTGGGGTCGGTGGCAGCCCGATTCGGGTCAACTTTTTTTTTTAAACGTAGCTAATTAAATGAAGAAAAATAATTATTGAGCCGATTTTTAATTTAGGCCTTTATTTTTCCGAAAAGTACAAAAAACTGAAAATGGAAGAGAAAATTCGATATTTTTTTACTAGTCCGCGACACCTTTAACAAATTTGTTAGAGCCGGTAGTGAACCGATTTGAGCCAACTTTTTTTTTAAAGGTAGTAAATTAAACGAAGAACAATATTTATTGGGCCGAATTTTCATTTTGGCCTTCATTTTCAAAATAGCTCCAGGATTTCTTTCATGGAAGAGAAAATTTCTCAAAATGGCCTAGGATCCGCATCGGCACGTAGTAAAAGATTCACTGTGCCTGCAAGAATATTGAATCGATAAATAATATAATGGATTCGTGGCGGAGTGAAAATTTACGTGAAACTGGGAGACGAAAAATCTCTTCATTTCTTCAGTTATTTCTTCATTTTTTCGAATAAAAACGTGAAAAATTGTCACACCGCCACGAATCCACTATAACATGCCTATTATATATTATTGTTTCAAAAAAGTAAGCTTTCCATCTCGGGCGGGCCGCCCGAAAACACCCTACACCCGTCCGGAGGTCGGGCATCCTACGCCCGCCCGCTTCGCCCTGTCCGCGAATTTACGTGACGGTGTTTCGATAGGCCGCCACGTTGCATGGCACGTAATTCAATTTTCGAATTTATTTATTTATTTTCAATGATATTCAACATGATTTGTATCGTTTTTTTGTGAGTTCAGCTGTCAAAAGTGTGTTTAAGATGTCGAATCAGGATTCTTTTCAAAATCGAGTCAATCTCAAGTTTCAACCGCAATAACGTGGACATGATTCATTTAAGGAATTGTCTCAAGTTTATCAGTTCTGGTTCAGAAAGACATAGAACTATTCGATGATCTCGTATTTATTCTTAAAGAATGCTCCTAGTTTTTTTTTGGCCGTGCTCTTTTATGTCGAGTAATAAGAACACTTTTTTTTTGAAACAAATACATTTTTTTCTTTCTTTTATTTTAATTCGAAAAAATAAAGAAAATTTCACGCGGGTTTTTTCCTTCGCCCGGGCTTCGGACGGCCCTTCGCTAGGGCGGGTCGGGCGGGCGAAAAACGCCCGACGTGGAAAGCCTACAAAAAAGTTTTCAAGCCGCGTGAACTTAAAAATTAGGCTCCGCCTCTTCACGCGAATTTATTGATGGCCCGTCAAAATGGTCAAACGCGCTCCACTGAACTCAAAACTATGCGAATTTCATTTTGTTTTCCAAATTATTAGAGTTCAAGTTGAATTTATACGTGAAATGAAATTGTTTGGAGACCAAAATGAAAATCGCATGCGTTGAGTTCAGCGAAGCGCGTTTGGCCATTTTGGCGGGCCGACAATAGAAATTTTTATTTTCTTTCACTTTTTGTTCTTGAAAATTTGAAAATGTTAAAACTCGCGTGAAGGGGAGGAGCCTATTTTTAAAGTTCACGCAGCTTCGGAGGTGACAACATTTTTAAAACGATACCCTCCTAGATCGGTCCTAGAAGTATTGTTGTTGGCCACTGCTTTTGCGAAAATATGTTCAGTTGAACAAAATCTTGGCGGTGTGCCAATTTATGCGAATTCGTGTTTTTCGAAATGCATTTTTCAGGCAGAGAACGTGTAAGCGATTAGACGCAGACTGCGACATTCCCAACCGTACCGTACCAAAAAATATCCTCACTCTAGCCCAATCTCATGCTCATTCCTTCCCCAAATTCCTACCTTATCCGGATCATAGTTGGTCTGCAACAAGAACCAATCGTTGTCCCCGTCGAACAACTTTCTCTCAAACTGCACAGACGTGGTGTTCCGCACGAGCACACTTCCCTCGCCCGGATTGACTCCACCGAGAATGAAATAAGCGCCTGTCAACAATTTGACACTGGCGATCTTTTCGCGAGCACACTGCAATACAAAAAAATCTCATTTGTTTTGTTTGTCTGTTTGTTTGCTTTTTGCTTGTCTTTTCTGACCATAATCTATTATGCGAGTGCGAACGAGAGCTCAGAGTTCTCAGTGGTCTTACTTCCTTACCTAGTCTTTTTTTCTGTAAAAAACTACATATTTACCTGGAAGTCATCACAGTTCTCAAAAAGCCATCGATCAAAGTACATGACGAACTGCAAATCAGTGTTAGCATATTCTCCCATGTACCATTTAGCAACGTTTATCAAATCCGGCTGAACCTTTGCGTTCATGGAAAGGGAGAACTTGTGTGGTTTCATTGCTGTCAAAACGCCAACGTGTCCAGCTAGTGTGGATCCTTTGAACAAAAGTTTTCCATTTTTGAAAAAGTTGATATTCACGCTAACTTTCTTTAACGCCTCAGTCAATCCCCATGATTGAGCAGCAATGTCCCACACGAAGAGCTGTCCGAAATCGAGATTTCTCGCGTGGTACAAATCCTTGTTATCTTCAGTTTGAGCTACAATCGATGTGCAGAAGCGGGACATTTCGTAGAAAATGTTCAGAAACACTAGATTCCCGATTGGCACCTCGAGCACCTCAGCTATTCCCAGCACTTCGTCCTTGTACGGGTTCATGATCATTCCTTTGTCCAGAGCGCTAGCTGTCATATTTCCGATTAGTTCCCACGCGTTTACTCCGGGGATGATTGTGAGGAAGTACTGTAAGTGAATAAGAATTGCGGGTTTTTTACAAACGTACCATAAAACCTGTACTAAACTTGCATGCAAGTCTATTGTTCCAAAGCCTCACCCGGGTGCAAGTCTATTAGAAGGGAAAGTCTAATACAGGTTTTACGGTATGTGCAGATGCGATAACTCACGTTTAGAACATCGAAAACCGCCCGGATTTCATTTTTATAAGCACGCGCAATTTGCTGGAACCGTTGACGGGGCGGGAGATCAAGGTTCACATCAAACCAAAAAACCTGGAAGTAACCTTATGGACATTTCGATGAGGGTACGGTACCTTTTCAGCTTCGGTCGGATCATAGATATCGGGTCCTCCTACGAGACAGTTTGGCTTGAAATCTGGATTCTCTACTTTTCGTTGAAAGCAACCAGGAACTAGCTGTAAAAATTTTTGATGGACGTGTGGCCAACAAGGAAGTTTCAGATGTTGTTTTACTAATAAATAATTATCAAAATTATTCAAGCAAAGAAATAGGTCGTATTCATTGACGTTCTGTAAATGAATACCATGAATGGTTTTTTGGGCCGAAAAATTTTACTTCCATGGTACTTACTGGCTAAATAAAACTATAATCGGCCCGTAAAAACTTTCATGACTACAGAAAATTTAGTTCACCGTACGGTAAAAGTTTAGGAAAATGGCCTCATGTTATGTGATCGCGAGCAAAATTTAGTTACGAGGCTCCGATGCTCCGCACGTCGCTGCGAGAGCTGGAAAAGCGTAAGATAATTCCTCTCGCTAACACATAATACCTGACATACAGTGCCATGAGAAAGGAGTCAGCAAACGCGCTCGAACGCACCAATTTCCAAAATTATAAAAAATAACTTTTTAATTTTGAGCCTCATTTGTAAGCGTTTCCAGTAAGCGCGCTCACATGTCATCTTACATTATACATTTTTGACCTACCGTAGCCAAAATAACAATCAAAGTAAATACGGCTGGCTTCATTGCTACCCTGAAAATATACAAAAACATTTATGGGGTTATTCACGAATTGGCAAAAAATGGCAAAAAACGGCAAAAAACTGCGCGAAAACTCGGAAAATGCTCCGATTGATCTGCAATTTTGGGAAATAAAGGAAAAAACTCTTCCGGACATTCCCACAAAATTTCAGACCAAAATATCGAATTTTAAGAAATATTGCATTTTTCTCTGAAAATGCTTAAAATGGATATTTTTGTCAGAAATTTTGGGCTAATGCCCGGGAGAATTTTTTCCTTCATTTCCCAAAATTTTAGGCCAATCGGAGCATTTTCCGAGTTTTCGCGCAGTTTTTTGCCGTTTTTTGCCATTTTTTGCCATTTCGTGAATAACCCCATTAAATAATTGCTGACAAAAGTTTGGACGACATTTCTTTTTTTCAGAAATCTTATAAACACTGAACATTAAATTCAACCGCGTGGTGATAATGAATGCACCATACTAAATTCATTTTCATCAAGTCAAACTACATTGAAAATTAAGAAAAAGAAACCATAAATCAAAATGAAGTGTTGTCAAATGTGGAGAAAATCATTCCCAAAAGCTCTTATCATTTCCTTGTTTTATCAGCACTTTTTAGGGCACACAAATCAAAAAAGACACTTTTCTAACTCTTTTTTTCAAATTTTTATTTCATTTTGAACGCCACAAACTGTGGGGCAAAGATACAGGGTTTATAATAAATTATAGGGAGTTCAAAATTCCAGCAAGGAAAAGGGAAAAGGAGCAAAGTACAGGAAATCACAGGGACGATTTAAGGCAGAAATTTTCAGAAGAAAAGAGCAATGAGAGAGTAGACAAAAAGGGCAAATTGGAAGTTGGTGCCAACTGATGAATCGGCAAGGTCATTTCCAGCCGGAGCGTCGGTAATCGAGTTATCCGATGGGGAAAGTGTTGCCGAGCCAGGAGCGTTCTAAATAGCAGTATTATTTACATTTCTTTATCGTGTTCATTAATTTCAAGTGTCGTCTAGTAACAATAAATTCCAAACAACTTTTTAATTTTTTGCGGTAGTATGGATTCGTGAGGTAGCGACTCGTTTCTGCAAATTGTGCACCAACAAAAGGAAAAAATTTTGCAAATAATTGTTTCTTCTCTCGCCGCCAAGAGCTGAATAGTGGCGAGAC
Source organism: Caenorhabditis japonica (assembly GCA_963572235.1). NCBI lineage: Eukaryota > Metazoa > Nematoda > Chromadorea > Rhabditida > Rhabditidae > Caenorhabditis > Caenorhabditis japonica. The sequence goes on along the minus strand of OY754343.1, from coordinate 13,393,498 downwards.
CCGGCGATTGCTGACGCATAACTTGACTTACTGTCTCGCTACGTCACGAATCCATAATAGCTAAATAAAGGTAGCTGAAAAACTTGATTTTCAAAGCCCTTGGCTTTTTTTTGTTTCAGTTAGCCACTTCCCTAAAAATTTAGAGTGCGTATGTAAATATAAACAAACTAGCTTTAATGTTCCTTCTGATCAGTCTCAATAAATAATGAATATTGCAAACATTGCTGACTCAGGACCGGACCTCTTATCCAGTTTTTCTTTCCTCTAACCAACTCAGCAACACATATGAATACGTACCTTACCAACCTTCAAACAAACTCCCAACAGGTTATCCTTCAGATTGGTGCACAACTGATCATCTCTGGCGGTGCATGTGCAATTGGAAAACACGCTCCCCACTGACGTTTCGATCGTCTGTTTGAGCAGTGTCTTGCACTTTTCGTTGCATGCTCCTACAATCAGAACACTTAACACAATAAGTGGGTAGACGATCAAATACCTTTAGCTGCATCCGCTTCGCATTCCGACATGAACACTCCGAACTTGGAGTTGCATTGAAGATCGCCTTCGCACGCGAGCTTTCCAAGACTGCAATGAACGGTGGATTCAGCTGGGAGGAAATTACATGTGCGAAGTTCGTCACGTCCTGGAATACACGTGGCGTCTGAGCGAAGCAGAATTCGGCCGAGTTTGTTTTGGTAGACGTTGAGAACGGCGGATCGGCATTGTGGTTGGCATGTGCCGGTGGTGCTGGAAAATAGAAAATAGTGGATTGCCTGGTGGTTCAGTTTACGTTGGCCCTCGTTTTCTGGAAAAATGTTTTCCCGTGATAACTTTGTAAATATGCAGAATTTGATTTTCAATTAGGACGTTTGGCGAGCTAGTGGACAATTCAAAAACATTTTTTTTGAAAAATGCAGAAAAAATTGAATAAGTTCAGTATAAAACCATCTGAATTCAAAAAAAAGTCGACAGATCTGCCCGGGCACCAAATAGACAGCTGATGCGCATCTCGTCTAAACGGTGGCAGCTAATGTGCAGTTACTGGGCAACTACTGGGCAGATAGTGGACAATTATCCCCAAGTTAGAGCAAATTGCCAAAAAATTCTTGAGTAATGATTTACGATGTCAGTGCTCAGCGTATGTAAAATTGATTAAACACTACGATCCTACAATGCACAACTGTTTCAAAATGACTTTTGAAATGCTGGATTTTGTAATAGCTTAGCAACGCAACGTATTGGTTTCGCAACATCCCAGAGCCTTCAATTTGAAGTGACGGGGCCTACACAGGCATTATTCGTGACCAAATCGGTTTAGCAGAACATTTTTAGCTAATAGCCATTTAAAACGGCTAACAGCCATCGAATCGGGCCGTGTTCGACTAACATCCAGAATTCGATGGCTATTAGCCGTTTTCGATGGCTTTTCTCTTCAACTGCTGTCGCATCCAAAATTCTGGGCATTCTCCCCCTATGTGGCTAATAGCCATGGAAAACGGCTAGTAGCCATCGAATTCGGGGAATGCCTTTTGCAAATGCTGTGAATTTGATGGATATTAAACGAAAATTTTCAGAGTTCTCATTGTCAGCTCCTACTGGACCTACTATTGTATCTTTCCAAAAAAATCTTTTTCTCTTAATAAACCAAAATGTATCAGTTAACAAAAATCGACCCACCATGCAGCCATCATTGGTGCTAACCGATTCTGGCACTCCAAGTCGTTTTCACAATCCGTCAACGCTTTCGCACATGCTTCTGACGGATTTTCCTGCGCGAACGCGACAGTAACCGCGACGAAAATCGTCAACACTGTTTTTCTCATTGAGAGGAGCCTGAAAATGTTGGAATTTTAGCAATCCAATGTGTTTCGAAAGTTCTAGAATTTATGAACCGAAAATACATATGTACATGAAAGAAAATTGAAAAAGAAAGAGCCGGAGGTCAAAACTGTCAAAAACGATGGAAAATGTGGTGCGGCGAAGCATGGGACAAAAGTGGATAGGTAATCGAGTGGCTGCACTTTTGACAGCAGGCCGGATGCTCGAAAAGAGCCGTGCTCTCTCTCAATCTCTCTAGAAGCTTCGTCCGGAGTGTCCCCGCGCGCGCGGGACGGTAAAGACAGGTCCAGGGGCAAACAGGGCGCCTCTTTCCGCGCGGCGCACGCCCGCCCCAGCTGCTATCCGTCCGCCTTCCTTTGTTTGTCCGCGTTGCCCTCGCCTCTTCACTTCTCGTTCGTTCGTTCGTCCGTCCGTCCGCGTTTTACGGTTTTACGGGGTGAAAAGTCGTGTAGGCTTCGGAGCCGCTGGAGAGGACAAGGGAAAAGTGAGACGCGCATGAAGCATTCGGCTAGACGGAGAGCACAGACTAGATGATCTGGTGATCACAAGGCTTCCGCTAAAGGAAAGAGGAGGACCGGCATAACAACACATTGCGCGGGAAACATTAGTTCGTTCTTGATTTTTCTTTGCACCGGCCGGCAAATGAATGAATCACACAAAATCATTCAGCGTCTGCCAAACCAATCCAATTGTGTTCGCCTTAGGTCTGTTTTTTCAGATTCCGGTTTAGACTCCACAAGGAAAGAGGGAAAAATTGAAAGGGAAAGAAAAGAAGTAGCAGAAACAGCGGGTTTGGATGGTGCTAATTACCGAATTACGGAAAACAACAAGTGTGTGGAAATATGAGGAAAGAACAAGCAAATAGCGGAAAATATTGGTTTAGGGTAGAATACTGTTTCGGGGTTTTGTACATATATGTATAATCTTCCAGAAAATGTATTTTCTGTCTTACTGTAAAACTATAAATTTGTACATTTTTAGATACTTTTAGATCGGTCAAAAAATATTTTTTAACAGAGCGAGAGCGCATGGCGTGCTGTAGACTACGATTTTAAGAAAATTTTATTGAGAGACCGTGGCCGATGTTTTGCTCTGATTTCTCTGAACCTCTCTCCAAATGCATGCGAAAGTCTTTGTTCGATTGGAGCGAGTTTTCAGCGTTTTATACCGAGTATAGCTAACTTGTGACAGAACGCATTTGCCTTTACGTAGGTTCTAACACGCCGGGGAGCGAGTTGTGATTCTGAAAATTTTCAAGAATATGACCCATAATTATAAGCTCCCAAAACAAAGCTTACAGCAATTTTCCAAACTTTAGATTTTTCCTAAAATTTCACTAAATACTATTGTGTTTTCAATCGACTTGCGACATGAGAACGCGAGACTCCGCCCACTTATTTGTGCGCTACCTGTCTGCGTCTCTTCAAATATCACTGTGCTCGCGTGGTCGCTCACAAATAAGTGGGCGGAGTCTCGCGTTCTCATGTCGCAAGTCGATTGAAAACACAATACTTGGACCACTTTCAGCCGAGTTACAACACTTTGAGTATCAGGGTCCCGAATGTCGGTTTTTCTTCAAAATCCTCGAAACGAAACAAAGGAAGATATATTAATTAAAGGGCTCCGGGACATTTCGCAGCCGGACATTTCGCAGCCGAGACATTTCGCAGCTGAGACATTTCGCAGCCGGACATTTCGCAGCCGAGACGTTTCGCAGCCAACCTCCTTATATACACACTCTCTCCTTTCTCTGGCCATGCTTGATTATCAATAACATGTTTACCAATTGTGTAGTCGGCTCTCGGACGTTTCGAAAGTAGACGTTTCGAAAGTGCGACATTTCGAAGGTTTTTCTGGATTTTGCCGACGCGGTGTTTGAGGAATTTTCCTTTAAAGCATTTTAAAAGGATTTTGTGAAACACCGCGTCGACAAAGTCCAGAAAAACCTTCAAAAAGTCCACTTTCGAAACGTCACACTTTCGAAACGTCACACTTTCGAAATGTCTACTTTCGAAACGTCCGAGAGCCGTGTAGTCGACCGCTGAGAGAGAAGTTATATTAGTGTAATTGTGTTTACCGGCTGCGAAACGTCTCAGCTGCGAAATTTCCGGCTGCTAAATGTCTCGGCTGCGAAACGTCCGGCTGCGAAATGTCCCGGAGCCAATTAAAGCCATCAATTTTGGATAACAGAATTAGTTTATTCTAAATTCGAATAACCACATCAGAATACATAAATATTTAATTAACAATATTATGTGCAAAAAGCTTGTTGAAAAATAATCGCGCCCTTTTAAATTGGGCGTAGTCCATTATCCGCAAACAAGCAAAAAATTTATCGTAAAAAGTGAGATTAGCAAAACCCCATTTTTTAATGTTTGAGGCTTAAAATGCTGAAACGCATTCAAAAAATTGAAAATATCAATAAAAAATCCGCTAAACCAAAAAAAAGTAAATTTTAACGAATTTACTTCCGAAAAATAAACATAACTAGTTGTAAATAAAACCCGAAACAAAAAAAACTAAAAACACTTGAAAATCTAACAACTTTTGACATTTTTTCCAAACTCCCTTCGCCCTATTTATAAATAACAACCATAACGGAACTTTTTATTACTATCCTTCACCTCTTCTTATTCTTGACCTACTTTTAGAAATATAGAAACAACAATAAAATTTACACATAAAATCGGAAGGGTCATTGTCACGTTAAATATTGAAACATATTTAAAATACACTTAACATATCAGTCCAATCATTTTTAGTTTCAAAAATTGCCATCATCATCAAAATGTATATAATACTGATTCTAATCCAATTTTTTGTTCACATCGAGTCGTCAAGTATATCGGTACACTGTTTTTCACATGTTTCAAACATTTTCCCATCATTTACAGCTCTGCAAAAACGATAACTCCACCAGACACTCCAGCCCCCAAGTTGTGCTCCTTCGTGAGCACAAATCAGAAGACGTTCGGATGAAGGATGCGTTGAGTGATGTGGAGTGTTGGCTCCGCAAACGATTTGTTATCAGTGAAGCGTTTAGCATAAAATCAAAAGGTGACGATGGCGTAATGTGCTATAAGATGGCTACGGTACCCATCCAGAGGGGTCAGTTGATGGTGGTGGTTAGCGAAGGATCGTCGGCGGAAAATTGTTCCATTTCGATATACGGACCGATTCCCAATATTTTGAATGTAAGAAACACTATCTTTTTTCCCCAAATAATCGAGAATCGCAGATCAAAATGTATATCGACGGAACTTCAACAGATCCAACTCGTCAAGTGGAGCTCAAACTTCACAACACGGGCGGTCACATTGCTGTTCAATCACCATTGAGAACCCCAACGCATGTTGCCAAAATTACCAAAACTGTCGATTTTCTGTTAGAAGTGTCCAATAAGACTGGCGAATATAAAAAACTTTTGCCGTTTTGGAAGCCAGCCATAGAAATTCCACCGTCTGCATACGAAATACGAAAGAAAAAAGAAGAGCAACTGAAAAATGAGCAAATTTCGATTTCCTGGGTGATGATTCTTTCGGTTCTACCAATGCTGCTCTTCGCAACTGTCGTTTCGTGTTTTATTACGATTCATCCGGTGAGAAATTGGTCTATTACCTTTTCAATCTTCTTGCCGGCTGCAATAAGAGTTCATGCGGAAAATCCAAGGTCACACCTCCTCAGCTTTTTCAACTACCGTAAAAACTGTATTAGAAGGGCCCCCAAACAACCTCCCGAAAAATAGAATTGCCCTCTTGAATTAAAGGGTTCCTCTAATTTTAAGACCCTATCAATAAAAGGAACTCTTTAGCGATAGTTGAAGGTCCCCTATAATAGAAAGAATCCCTCCACACACACACGGTCCCACGCAAAAAAAATGAAGGAGGGGGGGGGGGCTTCTAATACAGTTTTTACGGTGACCTCAATGAAAAAAGTTGAGTGGGTGTGGTAACAAGTGGCTTTTTCATCTTTCCATTTTCACGTGAATTCTTATTGTAACCGGCAACAAAATTGAATCGACAATATTAATAAGGATCTGCATACACTCCCGTAAAGCCGAACTATTATAAATTACTCTCGTCTCAGATGGCGCTTTCTGTTGCCTAGAAAGAAAAACAGAAAATACAAACATTGAGTACGATTGAACACTGCCTAAACGAGTGTGACCGTAAGCCCATCAAAAATTTTAACGAGGGAGTGAGTAAAAACATCTATTATCGCCTCAATTTTATTTCCGCTTACAGTATAATTTCCGGTGACAAATCTACAAACACCACGAGCATTTCGAGAAATGCATTTGACGCACGCCCCGTATTCGATGGCTACTAGCCTTTTTAAATGGTTATTAGCCGTTTTCCCCGGCTATTGGCCACATAGCTGCCAATACCCGCCAAACATTGACTGACAATGACCAGAATTTGAAATGCGAAAGAAATTGAAGATAATAGTCTTTGAAACCGGCAAATAGCCATACAAATTTCCTGAGTACGCTCGCACCCAACTCAAATGTCGTGCTGAAGACACTAGCTGTAAAATTGCATTTTCTAAGCCAAAGCAAACGTCAACGAAGACGAGAGTAATACCGTGCCCATTTTTTTTACGCAATTCCCTATAATTCTCAGTACGAGTGGCTGTAAATTCGCTCCATTCGCAGTGACCACGTTGGTGACGCACGGGGTGTTGAGAGGTACATGAAAATTAAAATTAAAATTTCGCGGGAAAGTTGCCACGTCACTCGAGAAAAAAGAGCGCGAAATGGCGTATTCAAAACGTCGTTACTGCGGCGCCGCAGTAATTTTTCATATATTTTTTTCTTATGGGTTCATATCTTTTGCATGATTCTAAATATTTAAACAATATTTACCCATTTATTTTATGCAGAAAACCTATTCCGCCAGCGCCTCGTTTTTGAAAATCCAGACTGTTTCAAATCTGTAATAACCGCGTTTCCTCAAATCTATGGGAGCAGTGGAGCGCATTTTCACGATGTACTCTTCAACACGCCGTGGTGACGAGGAATTTTAGAAAATTGAGAGAGCGTGGCCGATGTTTCGCTCATGAGCTCGCTTTTTCTCTCTGAATCTCACTCCAAATGCATGCGCAGTTGCGATTGGATCGGCGCTGCATACCGAGCATATAATAATACATTTTCAGCGCGGCGGATTGACGTACACGGACGAAGAAATTGACTTTACAATCACAGAAGTAAACAGCGATCCGAAAGTGAGCAGTAACGAGCGTAAAACACGCAAAACGCTATTCCCAGCGGCCGTGGCTACAGAGCTGCCCACCAAAACCGCTATGGAGCCGGACGTTCCCACGAACACTGCAATCTCAGAGGAGCAATTGAAGACTGATAAGACGGTGCTTTCAGATAAAACCTCTGAGCAAGAGCAGAAAGCTGTGAAAAAATCAGTGCGCAAAGATGCGAAATCAGTAGATAGTGTAAACGTAAAGGAGACAGTGTCTTTGAAAACGGGAATCGATTCGAAAAGTAGAAGTAGAAGTAGAAGTAAAAGTAAAAGTGGTAGCGGAAGCAGAAGCGGAAGCAAAAAGGAAGTCTCTCGGGAGAAATGATATGGTTTAAAAAAAAAAAGAATAAATAATGGAAATTGCATTTAAATCAAATATCACAAAATTTTCGAAAACAATAATAAAATAATACCTGAAAAACGAAAAAAAGGCAAAAAAAGCGTTAAAAATACAATAAAAATGTGAATAAATTTGCATCAAAAACAAACGGACCATGGCACTAGTTCCTGAGCATTTCCCGTACAGTTTGTCGGACACAACTATCCTCCCACGGAGTTGGTACATTCTCAGCTCCATACTTTGACAAGTTCTCAATCATTCGACGCCGCTGTTTTCCCTCGAATTGCGCAATAAACGTTCGATCTTCTGTGGGTGGCCAGAGTTCACCGTCGCCAATATCGTCCATGTGAACGCGCATTTTGATACACGGCACTACTCGTGAACGCATTTTCGCCGAATCGCCCAAAATTCCGGTCAACTCGATAATTGTGACGGGGACATTGGTTTTGTAGAGGTGGGTCTCGTTGATTTTGCAAATTGCGTCTTCAATTGGATCGGCAGCATAACGTTTGACAGCAACATAGTCCTGCTGCAAATGAGACATTTCTCAGAGCGTTTGAATAATTGAAATATTTACCTCCAACTTGATGTGAATTCCTTTCCAATTTCCATATTCACTATTGGAAATGTCTGAAAGCAGCTCGTCACTGTGTTCCTTTGTCATGCGCAAATATTCTGAAATTCTTATTGTTCCGATGTTCCTATATATATTATCCATATATCCATCTCTGACAATGAGAGTTCCACCGCTCGCACACAAACAGTGCACTGCGAACATTGGCGCATTTCGTATTGCGTCTCTCACTTTTCTAGGGGCTCTTTTGGAATAGAAATTCGAGAAAATTGAAATGTCACGTTTTGGAAATTGCGTGAAAATAGAAATCCACGAAATAGAAATGTAATAAATCAGAAACGTATAAAAATGAAAACGCTTGAAAGCAGAAAGGTAGAAGAGCAGAAATGTGTCGAATTGGAAGTAAAACGGCAATGGAGCGCGTTTGCGAGATTTATTTTACAAAACGACTTTTTCGATATTTTTTGTTTTTTTTTCAATGTCTCCCACGTATTTTTGGCTTTTTTTCACGTTTTTTTCAATTCTTTTCAATTTCGATACGTGGAAAATGTTTTTTCTTTTTAAATCGACAAAAAAACGTGAAAACAATATAAAAATACGTGGAAGATATCGAAAAAGTAGTTTTAAAAATCAAATCTCGCAAGCGCGCTCCATTGCCATTTTACTTCCAAATCGACACATTTGTGCTCTGCTACGTTTCTGTTTTCACGCGTTTTCATTTTGTTACGTTTCTGATTTATTACATTTCTAATTCGTGGGTTTCTATCTTCACTCAATTTCCAAAACGTGACATTTCCATTTTGTCGAATTTCTATTCCAAAAGAGCCACATTTTCTACGCTGAAAATACGCCTTTCGCCGATGGCCAACCTTGTTCAGCATGGCATAGGTTCCGATTGGCACCAGATGGAACTTTTTGAGATTGATAATAAAAAAAACCGTATTTACTTTAATTTCTCGGCAGTCTACAATAGGCCAGCATGCAAACAAGGACTTTAAAAAATAAACCAGCCGCCTCTGATTTCCCGGCATCTAATCAAGATATTCTAAAAATAAGCCGAAATTCCGGGCAAATAGAGTAAATACGATTTTTTGCATGGCGATTGCAGACTCGGGTATAAACCGGTCACCGCCAATGCGCATAAAGCCTTATGCCCCGCCCGTCCCTCTACAAAATTCCGCGTCGCAAAAGGGGCGGGGCTTATAATTATGGTTTCGTGTTTTTCCGCGGATTTGTTCGAGTTTCAATTTTAAATATGGGGTTATTCGTGGGTATCAGAATTAGGAAAAATGCATTTTTTTTTCTAATCCGTGAAAAACCTCATTACGTTTCTGCAAATTCGCTCCAGCGTACTTCATGTTTCAAAAATAATATTGTCGAAAAAATAAATTGGTGACCAATTGTGTTTTCAATCGAGTTACGACATCAAAACGTGAAACTCCACCCACTTTTTTCACGCGTACATTGGGGCGGAGTTTTACGTTTTGATTTCGCAGCTCGATTGAAAATACAATACCGTAACCCAAAGAAAAATAAGCAATGGCCACACGACCTATTGCAAAAATAAGAGCACAAGGAAAAAACAGTATTACAACTTTTTAGGGGCGTGGCCTAAATCACTCCGTAAATCGTGTTTTTCGGGTTACTGTATGTCGCCGCTAAACATTTTTGTCGTCACTTGGTTGCGCATTCTTTAGAAAATTAAGAGGGCGGAGCCTAAAATACGACCGTAAACGGCGTAAAAACCGAGTTCTAATAAAAATTATAAAAAAAAAACTCACTCATTGCGACAAGATTCTTCGACAAAATGAGATCCAATTGATAAAAATCGAGAAGTCGTTCAATAACGTGGAATGCGTTCATTTTTCCAAAAACGCACGGCTTATGAGTGGACAACGATTCCAGATAGGTGGCGACGGCGCGAAGATGATAGTCAAAGTTGAAGGTCATAAAGCAAATACTATCCTGTAACTAGCTCAGGGGTTGTCGATTGTTGATAGTAACTACAGTAATAGTGCCTACCTTTAGCTGATTCGCAGCCTGTTGAATCTCATCTGATTCTTTTCGATACAAAGCCGCCATTTGTTCGACCATGTAGTAATCGGCGGACGACCATTTGGCTCGCTCGTAAATGTGAAATGAGACGACAAACTCTGGCAATTCATACTTCAAATCGGCGAAGATAACGCCACCGTCGTAGGCCTTGTAGAACACCAAATACGGCAAATCATGAAATAGTGTGGAGCTGGTGGAATATCGATTCAGGGATTTTGATCGGCGATTCAGATGCTCCACGTGAAATTGAAGGAAACCGTATTTACGAATGAAATAACGCGAAAACTCTTCGGCATGCTTGTACATTATGGGGGAAATTGCAGTTTCCATTGTAGCCTGATCTTCTGTATCACCGATTTCTGTGGAAGGCGTCAAACCCAGATCCTGAAGGGCCTCTTCTCCTTTGTCTATGGATGATTCTCTGGTAAAAAGAAAAATGAGAAATAGGTATACTAAACTTTTTCATACTTTTCTATGGTGGAGGTCTTTCTGGTCAACCTTCTAGACAGTCGTGATGCCGCGTTCATCGTAAAGCTGAACATTTTCTCAATCGGTCCAGATTCCGATGGTCGTGAGACTGGAGTCGTGGATGATATCGAGTTGTGTCGAGAGTCAAACGGAGCTGGCGAAGCCGGTGGATTCGGTTTCCAGGCGCGACGAACTTTTCCGTACTGCAAACAAAATAACATCCGGAACATTTCAAAACCAGACGTTTAAAAACAGATAATTTTCAAAACCATTTTAACATATTGTGTTTTCAATGAAGTTGCGACATCAAAACGTTAGAGTCACAACACAACAAACAAAGATTACAAAGTCGATCCGTTCTTCAAGTACCGAAGGTACTGCGGATCACGGTTTTCTGCGTACGCGGACGACTGGTGGTGTACCGTTCAGAGCCAGACATTATTTAAGTCAATTACTGGCTAGGGAGATGACCGAGCAATCTTCGTAGATTTCTCTACTACCCAATTAGAGGCTGGGTGAACCCGGGGGGGGGGGGTGAGGGCAGAAATCGAACCTATGACCTCTCGGACGGCGGCGGTCACCACTACCGGTTGCGCTATCCACCCCACTTTTTTCACGCCAACATTACATTTTAGTGCATTTCGAATTTTGAGTGAAAAAAGTGGGCGGAGTTTCACGTTTTGATGTCACAACTCGATTGAAAATACGGCTCTGGGGCGTTTCAAAACAAGACGTTTCAAAACTTTTTTGCATTTTTGCGGCGTACTAGTGTATTTAAATTTCCATAAAAATACAAATAATTGATAAAAGCAAAAAATAAAAACCTAATGAGCGTGCGTTTTGGTGTCAATTGGCAAAAAACGCTAGGAAAAAATTCAAAAAAGGTTTGAAACGTCCCAGTTTTGAAACGTCTTGTTTTGAAACGTCCCAGAGCCGAAAATACAGTAGATTCGTATTGAAAACCACGAAAACGTTCAATTTTCTCGGCTTTGAAATTTCCTGGAGCCAAATAATATTACCGTTCTCTCAAACTTCTCATCTCCAACAGCGTGTGAAATTGAATTTCCTCTAGACTCCGAGTTGCTTCTAGACGATTCTCCGTCAAGATTGCTAACACCTTCTGACGTTTCATCATCATCGTCATCTTCCGAATATGAGTCGTCTTCTGTCCACACATCTTCGTCGCACTCGTATCTGTTTTGAATGTCATCTTCACCCTCAGATTCTGGTCCATTTTCGGCAACGTTCATATATTTTACAGTAACATTCGAGATCGTCACGTCTGTATTCTTCTCCGAATATTTCCTCTTCATCAACTGCTTATTCGCTTTCGCTTTTTGCACCTCGTAAATCTCTTGGAATTCTTTAAGCGGCTCTTCAAGTAGCAATCGAATATCACTTTCTCTGATAACTTCATCGAAAAGTTCACCGGTTCTTCGCGGAATGTTCGTATTCCAATCGGATCGAAGAAAGAATGGCGTTCGGATTTCGTGGAATTTCACAGCGGCAAGACCCAATTTGAGTTCAGTTTTCTTAACGAATTCTCCTTTCCCTTTGAAAATTTCCGATTCCGCAATGACCTGAGATTTGAGTGATTCCCCATAAATTGAAGCTCTTTTTGAAGTTCTATCGGTCACCGATCCATTGTCCTCTGTATGCACGTCGTCTTCAAAATGTTGCGGACGGTGTCGAACAGAAGACGTGGAAGAAGTATGTGTGGGTGGAGGACCGAGTTTTTTCGCTGAATTTTTCGGCGGGCGAATGAAAAGAAGCAGGTCTTGTTCAAATATCGTAGTGTTCTTTTTCGTCATTTCAAAGTGCGCTCTAGTGATCTTTTGAATAAAATCTATTCGACTCTTTAATCCACTTCTCCATCTCAACATTTGCTCAAAGTGCATTGTCTTCACACACTCGCTTCGGAACAACGTCTTCGATCTGCCCATTGTTTCCTGAAGATCCGGTTGTCGATACATTCGGAAGAAGATATTGGAGCATTGTGGCTCTCTCATATAGGATGGCGGAGGCTTGTGATCGCCCGGAAATTCTTTAGAGATCAGAGTGGTAGGGTCGGTCCAAATGAGCACTTCATAGTCATACTCATGAATCGGATCAGTGTGGAATGGCGAGAAGTGGGTGATTCCCATTTTGTGAAGACCAATTTCGCGGAGCAGTCGGGATTTCGCATTATGGAATCCGACAATTTTATTTGCACAATCGACCGCTTCTGTGTGTATGTTCTTGTGGTAGTTGTAGAAGTAAATGGTCATAAAATCTCCTTTTAGGTACGCCATCATTATTCGTTGTCGCGGACTGTACATGTGAGTTTGCACTAGTGGGTTGTACTTTCCATCTGGAAAGATAATACATTTTTGTCGTTTTTATTCTGTCGGCATTGGGTGTTTGCTGAATCGCATCGGGAACCGTACCTCGGCGACTCCGCCCGGCTGTCTATATTCGTCATATCCGCACCAAAAATTTCCCGAATTCGAATAATTTCTTGTTTTTAAATTGATAAAAATCTATGCTCAAAATTTGCTGACTTTCGAATGGAATTTATTGCTTAAATTTTGTCCATTTTTAGTGATTGTTGTTAGAATCTATCAGTTTTGAATCATTAATTAGTTTGAGATCAAACCAAACGTCCAACAAACGTCTGCGAAATCGGTGGTACTCGCTTTTAGAACTGGGCGTTTCAGAACAGCTACAAGGCAGAACTGTGTGGAATAGAACTACATTTGAACCTGTTATTTTTTTATGTCTTTTCAATCATTTAAAAAATTAACAGAAAGATAGGAAAAAAAAACAAAAGACTCAGGAAAATGAAGTTCTATTCCGCACATTTCTGTTCTGCAGCTGTTCTAAAACGCACAGTTCTAAAAGCGAGCACCACCGATTTCGCAGACTTCTGTTTGACTTTTCGTTTGATCTCAAACTAATTACTGATTCAAGACTGATTGGCAACTATTATCGGCCCGCCACGTCGGTCAAACGCGTTCCGCTGAACTCACAAGGGAAGTCTTTTCACAAACCATATTGGAATTCTCTGAAACTTGGTGGGCTAATAGAACCTATCTCTGGCTACAGCGTCAAAAAAATTTAGCTGCCGAACTTCAAAAATAAGCTCAAAAAGTTGCTCCAAAGTTCCGGCTCCCCCCTCCGTCACTTCTCTCGTTTTTATCACGACCCTCCAGAGGTGAAAAAATCAACGAAAGGGAGGCGCAGTGGTAGAGTGGGGGGTCAGCAGGAGAAAGGTCACGGGTTCGAACCCTCTTGTGGTAAAAATTTTTTTGATATTTTTTATAAGTATGGGAAACAAGGGTGGGACCAAAAAATATGTTTTTTTGGGTGAGAAAAATTTTTTAACTTTTTTTGATTTCTTTTTTGACAATGTGACGTAGGCAATATTTTTTTTTGGTTTTTTGTAGAGTCGCGGAGGCGAAGAAGGTTTTTGGACGGGGCTACCCCAAGGCAGAACGTTCCCGCATCAGAACTGTCCCAAAGCAGAACCGTGAAACAGAAATTTTTTCTCACCTTCACCATCAAAAAATAAATTTTTTCCCACCCAAAAAATATATATTTTTTGGTCCCACCACTGTTTCCCATACTTATAAAAAATATCAAAAAAAATTTTACCACAAGAGGGTTCGAACCCGTGACCTTTCTCCTGCTGACCCCCCACTCTACCACTGCGCCTCCCTTTCGTTGATTTTTTCACCTCTGGAGGGTCGTGATAAAAACGAGAGAAGTGACGGAGGGGTGAGCCGGAACTTTGGAGCAACTTTTTGAGCTTATTTTTGAAGTTCGGCAGCTAAATTTTTTTGACGCGGTAGCCAGAGATAGGTTTCATTAGCCCACCAAGTTTCAGAGAATTCCAATATGGTTTGTGAAAATACTTCCCTTGTCAGTACTACGTGGATTTCATTTTCGTTTCCAAATTATTTCATTTCACGTTGAATTTACCCGTGAAATGAAATAATTTGGTGACCAAAATGAAATCCACGTAGTAATGAGTTCAGCGGAGCGCGTTTGACCATTTTGACGGGCCGACAATAACAATAATCACTACAATGTGCAAAATTTAAACAATAAGTTCCATAAGAATTTCGCAAATTTTGAGAACTGCTCATTGAAGTATTGCCTATTTTTAATAACTTTTATTTGTTTTTTAAATATTTTCTCTATCTCTAGATTTTCGTGGCGCGGATATGACGAATATAGGCAGCTACGTGGCTATTAGCCGTTGTAAATATATATTCGCTGTAAAAAATTACGATTGGCGCGAGTCTTGCGGCAATCGGCCGCTATTAGCTGTTGAATTCTAGGCCTGTTCAACATGCATTTGACATACGCCCCAAAATCAACGGCTAATAGCCAAAATTTCGGCCAATTTGAAACACTTCGAAAAAAAAGTGTAAGTGGGCGGATCTTAGGAGTATGATTCGGGAAGAGAGATTTGGATCTCATTGTGCATGTCCGGGAATATTCCCCAAAGTTTCAGATCTTTCTTTTCCCAATTCCACATTTCTATGATTAACTCCATGAAAAGAAAATAAATTAAAACATACGAAGATGATTTCTGAACATTTGCTTCATCTCTTCGACTTGTGTTTTCGGACGAATCATGTTCTCTCCGTACCCGTCGAATACATTTCGAATGCAACTGACCAGAATGTACTCTTCTTGACTTTGAGATTCATCCACTCCACAATCTTCGGTCATTGCGTGAAACGGATCGGTAGTAAGAACTTCGAAACGAGAGTCATGAGATCCCATTCCAAAAATGGAGAGATTCGACTCTCGTAGCGAAACTCCAGTGTAACTATCATTTTCGGAAGGTTTTCGAAGTCCACACAAGTAAACTCGTTCGCGAATATCCGATTCGTGAAGACCGCCGAGACTGACTTCCAGACGATTTCTAATTTCGAAAAGCGCCGGAAGACTTGCGTGTTGGAATTCGAATCGTATTCTGTGCTTGACGACACTGTTCGTTTCGCCCTGTTTGGAAGAAACAAAGTCGAGCCATTTGATGATCGAGTACGCAGTTTTTCGATTCATGTAGTCTTGACGGCGGAGGCTGCAACGTTTCCATCTGACGAGGGTGCGTAAACTCTGTTCGTCATCACTTACCTTATATCCTCCCGAGCCAGCGAGTGCTCAATGTCTTTGACTATGGATGGCATTCGGCCGACTGTCGATTTGCTGTTTGACGGTTGCAGACCTATATCCATGCTTCCACCGTGCTGAAAAATAATTTCTCATATATTTTTTATGGAAAAGTGAGTTCTTAACCATCTCCAAAAATGGCTCTGGGACGTTTCGAAACTTTAGTGCTATTTTTCGTCGCTGTGTTCGCACTATTGACAAAATTCGGCCAAGGATAGCAGAGTTGTTGAATATTTTACCCCTAAATTCGAAGAACTTGCCAAAAATTTGCCGGAAATTTTAGCTTTAAAAATTGACTATAGTTTCGAAACGCCCCAGTTTTGAAATGGCAGGTTTCGAAATGTCTCAGAGCCCCAAAAATCTGACAGTTCGTCTATGGTTATCTAGGCCGCGGCCCAGGCGGGTCTTCTTGCCATAAGTTTAGGCGTTTTTTTTCGTAAAAATTTACCAGACTGCTTGGCCACGACCTAAGTACCCGTGGCCAAACGATTTTTTGGCTCTCGGACGTTTCGAAAATGTGACGTTTCGAAAGTGGACTTTTCGAGAGTTTTTTCTGCAGTTTGTCGTCGCGGTGTTTGAGGAATTTTCCTTAAAAAGCTTTTTAAAATGATTGTGTGAAACACCGCGTCGACAAAATCCAGAAAAATCTACGAAAAGTCCACTTTCGAAACGTCCGGGAGCCGTCTTTTTGGCATGGATAAAAATTTTTACAGGGAAAACAAAAAAATAGCGGCACGGTGATTGCGTACTTTTGAAAATTCCAATAAAAATCAAAAAAATATTACCGTAAATACTGTATTATAAGCCCATGGGCTTCTATTTTTCAAAGGGGTCTCAAGGGTGGGCTTATATTACAGGTGGGCTTCTATTACAGGGTGGGCTTCTATTTTTCAACCCTCTTTTTTATCCACAACAAAAAAAACTTCAAAAAAACCAATAACAATTTTCATAATATCAAATTCTGATTGCGAGTCAGAAGTTCTAATTCAAAAGCACTAACAACATAAAATAGATGTTTGTAGCTTTAAAAATAATAATTTTCGTAAACCAATGGTGTGTCGCTTTATCTGCTTTTATTTTACGACAAAATTTTCCAAATTCGGAAATCATTCAAGATGATTTTTTAAAAAACTCAACGTTTTTCTCGATGTTACACGGCGTGTTAGAACCTACGTAAAGGCAAACGCGCTCTCTCGCATTTATCTGCGTCTCGATAGTGAAATTCTGCCAAGTTTAGCTAAGTGCGTGTAAAACTAGAGACGCAGAGACTTGAGAGAGATGACCTTTAAAATTTCATTTCCAAAAATAATTGCAAAAACGTAGTCTCCAGCACGCCGTGTGTTAACTACCAAAACTAAACCAAAAATTGCAGCATTGTTTTATTTTCGCCATTTTCATTATAATCTTTCTTATATATATTACGCTATTCAAGTATGTCCGTCTGTTCGCTTGGAAGATAGCCAGCCCGTATTCCTCAAAGAGAGAGAGCATTAGGATTGAGGGATCGTGGTTGATGGGAACTATTTTTAACCACACCTTTAGATCAACAAAACTCAACAGACCTCAGGAGGAATTGAACCAGGGAGTGCATATTGCAGTTTGCAACTCACTAGCTACTACACCAAGTGATACCGATTGAAAACGATATGAACTGATAATTAAATGTTCGCGTCAAGCGGGAGTTCAATTGGTTTTCACGTTTAACTATTTTTTTTGTTACTGCTACGACAAAAGTCGTATAAATATTTATGGCTCCCCGACGATTCGCAACCCGACGCTTCGAAACCGCGTCATTTCGCCACTCATGTCGATATTTATACCGCGAATTTTCGAAATGACGGGTTGCGTGATATCGGGTTGCAAACTGACGGGTATTGAGAACGCGCGAATTCTGTTTGTCGCGGTTTGGAACTGCTGGATTTCGAAAGTTAGCGGCTTCAAATCTACGCGAGTGGCGGAATGACGCGGTTTCTAATCGTCGGGTTGCGAATCGTCGGGGAGCCATATTTATTGTCGGCCCGCCAAAATGGTCAAACGCGATCTGCTGAAGAGTTTATGAGACGGAAGCGACAAAGCGAGACTCCAGAAGAAAGTGCGATCCGGAAAAAGAAAGATCGAGAGTCCAGACGTCTTCGGAGAGCAGATTCTACCGAGAAGGAGAAAATGATGGAAAGGATCAGCAACTCGCAATCAAAATTGGAGACAAGACTGTCTGAAACGCAGGAAAGAGTCGAGAAAAGAAGATCAAGTCTTCGAAGCAATGCCAAGGCTAAAAGAGCATCTGAAACCAAGGAGCAACGCACTGAGAGATTCACATACCATTCAACCAGATATCGGAATAAAAAGGATGAGAAGAATGCAACAACGGCCAAAGACGCATTTGGAGGTGGGAGATAGCTCGGATGCTGACAACTTCCAGAGCAACATCCGACAGTTCAATTCGGCATTAGCTCTCGCATCAATGGGTGCACAGGTGGAAGAGTTCAGAGACTACGGACTTTACTCTTACAAGATCCATGAACAGATCTACCTTGCAGCTGGACCTCTCCATCCATCGACTGAAAAGGCCCTTTCCTATGGACAATTATACACCATGGACACGAAGCAGGCGGCTGAAGAGAGGCGCAGTGTTGCTCCGAACAAGAACTTAGCTGATCAGGAACGAGCTGGAAAGGACCTCGAAGGGATCAAGGACTTCAGAAAACTCACCTACATCGAAATTCCAGAGTGTTTCATCTTCGACAAGACCAGAGGAGAGTGGAAAACTAGAAAAAGAGGCGGAGAATGGACCATCCGAGAGATCTATGGAGTCTCTCCATAAGATCCTGAAAGATACGCTCTACGTCTTCTCCTTCTGTACATCAAAAGTGCCACCAGCTTCTCGGATCTGAAGACGACTAAAGACGACAATGGTACATGTCAGAGGATTTTCTGAATCGGGGACACGATCAGGAGGAATCAGACGCACGAGAGACTACGACATTGATGAAAGATTGGTCCGATTGGGAAAATCAATAGACACGTTCACCACTGCACCTACTATTGTCATCGCCAACTCTACTGACGATTTCGTTGATTTGGACTTCCACCGAGCAAAAGGAGATCAACTCTACGCCACTTTGAATGCCCGCCAGAAGGAATTTTGTGATGCTGTCATTGCCGCTGCAACTGACTTCACTCTTCCTCAGATCTTTGTTCTCGATGGTCCGGGGGAGCTGGGAAGACGTACACATACAACGTGATCTTTCACATGCTCTCATCATTGAACAAGAACGTACAGTGCACCGCCTGGACAGGAATTGCCAGCACATTGCTTTCAAATGGGCGGACTTCTGCGTCACTGTTCAAACTGAAAATCGAAAACGATTCCAAGACGAGCAACCACAGCAAAGGAAGTATCGAGACAAAGAAGCTGAAAGAAGTGGATGTGATCATCTGGGACGAGTGCTCCATGATCTCCAAAACTGCATTGGAGACTGCTGATTTCGTGCTTCGAGACTTGCCCGACTCTCCCTTCTCTTTCGGAGGAAAACGTATTGTTCTGGGCGGAGATTTCCGTCAGATCCTTCCTGTTATCCGACGCGGAACCAAGACTGACCTTATCAACAACTGTATCAAGAACAGTTACCTCTGGAATCAATTCCAGAAGTTCTCTCTTCTAGACAACATGCGGATCATCAATGCAGATGCCAATTGGATCAAGTTTCTACTAGATGTTGGTGATGGAGTAGCAAACGACTACTAAGATCGAGTCACTCTTCTAGAAAGTCTCCCAGTTTTGGAAGATCTCGTGGATGATGTGTTTGGCGGTTTGAGAGGAGACATTTCGGACGCCGGGACGAAGTTGAAGACGAGTCTACAAACAAACACATGACTACAGAATTCCTTAACTCTGTTCGGACATCTCCGCTTCCTCTTCACCGTCTTCGTCTGAATGTTGGCTCAGTCGTCATGATTGGAAAAATCTGGACGTGAGCAGTGGAATGTGCAACGGCCCTTCGTCTAGAGTTTCAAGCGAAAGTGCATCCTCTATTCATTCGCCATAGGATCCAACAAAGGAAAGGACACCTTCGTGCCGAGGATCACCTGCTACGAAGACAAAAACCTTCCATTCCACCTCAAGAGAACACAGTTCCCGGTCAAGTTGGCATTTGCCATCAGCATCAACAAAGCACAGGGACAATCGTTTGGAAGAGTTGGACTCTACCTCCCGGAAGACGTCTTTGTTCACGGACAGACATACGTTGCTCTTTCCCGCGCCAGATCAAAGAATGAGCTTTTCATCAAATCTATTTCTGAGCGACTATTCAACGTCGTGTACAAAGAAATTATTTGATCTCATTATTTTTTTTATCGTTTTTTTAAAAGATAGTTCTGTTGTTCAAATAGTTTTTAGTGAATAAATTGTTGTTTTGAAACTAAAAAGGGTATTTTGAACTAGATCAAGCTTAATCATACGCCCAACCGAACAGCCGCCGCAGGCGGCTACTCAAGACTGATCGGCGCCGATAGGCGTCAGATCAGGCTTGTTTTTGATATTGTTACTGGTTTTAGTGTTGTCGGTCCGCCAAAAGTCAATTTTATTTACTGAACTGTGAAAAAGTTTAACATTCGCGTGAAAAAGTGAGCGGGATTTTTTGTTTTGATGATGCAACTCAACTGAAAACACAATATGGAATCAATAAAAAAAAATAAATTTCACGCCCAGCACTGGTGGCTTTGATGACCGCTTCCATTAACAGAAATGTTTAAAAACGGGTGAAAATAATTCAAAATTGAACACATCGCGATGAAACGCGCACAATTCGAAGCCAATAATCAATGGGTCCCAGACTCTTTGGGCACGATTGATTTTCGATCAAACTTGCTTACGGTACCAAATTTGTGTACGGCCTCTTTGGGTACGATTGCTCTTTAGTTACGGCAACTTTTTTGTATGAAATTTGCAAATTTAGTACCCAAAGAGCAGCCGTAACCATAAAAAACGTACGAAAAGAGCAAGGAAACCAAAGGTCCGGGACCCATTGAGTGTTGGCTACAATTTAAAGATGGGCTTTTATTAAAGGGTGGGCTTCTATTACAGGGTGGGCTTCTATTTTTCAAAGGAGTCTCAAGGGTGGGCTTATATTACAGGTGGGCTTCTAATACAGGTGGGCTTATATTACAGTATTTACGGTATGTTTTCAATCGACTTGCGACATGAAAACGCCGGTCTGCATTCACGTTCTGTCTGCGTCTCTTCAAATATCACTGTGTTCGCCTGGTCGCGCACAAGTAAGTGGGCGGAGTTACGCGTTCTCATGTCGCAAGTCGATTGAAAACACAATATCATAGAAAATGAGGATACCGTAAATACTGTAATATAAGCCCACCTGTATTAGAAGCCCACCTGTAATATAAGCCCACCCTTGAGACTCCTTTGAAAAATAGAAGCCCACCCTGTAATAGAAGCCCACCCTTTAATAAAAGCCCATCTTTAAATTGTAGCCAACACTCAATGGGTCCCGGACCTTTGATTTCCTCGCTCTTTTGGTACGTTTTTTTATGGTTACGGCTACTCTTTGGGTACCAAATTTGCAAATTTCATACAAAAAAGTTGCCGTAACTAAAGAGCAATCGTACCCAAAGAGGCCGTACACAAATTTGGTACCGTAAGCAAGTTTGATCTAAAATCAATCGTGCCCAAAGAGTCTGGGACCCATTGATTATTGGCTTGGAATTGTGCGCGTTTCATCGCGATGTGTTCAATTTTGAATTACTTTCACCCGTTTTTAAACATTTCTGTTAATGGAAGCGGTCATCAAACGCCACCAGTGCTGGGCGTGAAATTTATTATTTTTAATTGATTCCATATTGTGTTTTCAGTCGAGTTGCATCATCAAAACAAAAAATCCCGCTCACTTTTTCACGCGAATGTTAAATTTTTTCACAGTTCAGTAAATAAAATTGACTATTGTCGGACCGCCAAAATAGTCAAACGCGCTCCGTGGAACGCAACGCTATGCAATTTTCATTTTGGTCTCAAAATTATTTAATTTCACGTATAAATTCAACGTGAAATGAAATAATTTGGAAACCAAAATGAAAATTGCATAGCGTTGAGTTCAGCGGAGCGCGTTTGACCATTTTGGCGGGCCGACAATACTAAAACCAGTAATAATATCAAAAATTATAATGAAAATGGCGAAAATAAAACAATGCTGCAATTTTTGGTTTAGTTTTGGTAGTTAACATCGAGAAAAACGTTGAGTTTTTTAAAAAATCATCTTGAATGATTTCCGAATTTGGAAAATTTTGTCGTAAAATAAAAGCAGATAAAGCGAAACACCATTGGATTACGAAAATTATTATTTTTAAAGTTACAAACATCTATTTTATGTTGTTAGTGCTCTTGAATTAGAACTTCTGACTCGCAATCAGAATTTGATATTATGAAAATTGTTGTTGGTTTTTTGAAGTTTTTTTTGTTGTGGATAAAAAAGAGGGTTGAAAAATAGAAGCCCACCCTGTAATAGAAGCCCACCTGTAATATAAGCCCACCCTTGAGACCCCTTTGAAAAATAGAAGCCCATGGGCTTATAATACAGTATTTACGGTAACTTGTTTGGGGTTATTGACGAAATATTTAGCAAAAATAATTAAAACCAGCAAAAAAACTCAGCGAAAATTCGGAGAAAGCCCTGAGTGGTCTGAAACTTTGGGAAATGATGGCAAAAAAACTTCCGGACTTTCCCAGAAAATTTCAGACCGAAATATCGATTTAAAAAATTTTCAGAAAAAATTGATAATTTTTAAAATAGATATTTTGGTCTGAAATTTTCTGGGAAAGTCCGGAAGTATTTTTGCCATTATTTCCCAAAGCATTCTCCGAATTTTTGCTATTTCGTGTACGCAAACACCCTGTCGCAATTTTTTGTTTTCACAAAAAAATTCCAAATAAACCTAAGGTGGGCGGAGCTTGCGTCAACACGAATCCGCAAACGATAACATTTCGAAAAAATAACTCACCGCCAAACTTTTTCGCACCTCTCCCAAATTGTTCTGCCCCACCTGATGATGCCTCGTATCGACAGAAGCCGTGACACTAACCGCCGATCCCTGTTTGTTCATCATTCTCGGCTCAGAACTCTGCGAATCTTGAGCTGGCAAGAAGACATCCGAGTTTCGATTCGCAAACGCAATAGTTCCATTCAGCACTCCCTCTTCGACAATTGTGGTGTTGAGATAACCGAATTCAGTGATTACGTCGAACATGCTTCTCTCGATCAACTCGTGCATCATCTTCTCGATCGTCTCCTCCACAACGACGCCTTTCGTCCACGCAATCACTTCCAAATATCCGCACATTGTTTTTTCTACAGGCGATTTTGGAGCGGAGAACTTTTGTGATTTTATAATATCGCGATAAACTGTCGCCTTATCGTCAAGAACATTCGGCACAAGATTTTTATGACTTTGCTCATTCATACTTGGCTGATCAAAGTGCGTGACAAGTTGTCCGTCTGGTTTGACGATTCGAAACTCCAAAAGTGCGATTCCAGTGTTGATAACTCCACTAGCCGGAAGAACGTGATAAACAAAGAATGAAGAAAGAGAGTAATCTTTAGGAAGTTCTCCAGCGATTGGCTCTTGGGATCGGAAGAATTGAGAAGAATTTCGAACTTTTGGAGTTTCATTTTCCATTTCTTTGTCTTCTATAGGGAATATCTCAATGAATCCCTCCTTCGCTTCCACTCCCTGATCAATGTTATCATCTCGACTCTTACTCATCGATTTTTTGCTCAACTTCTTTTTCGAATCCCACTGATCAACGATAGGCGTTTTCATGAAAGCAGCACCATTGTAGAACACTCCATTGTCTTTTACTTTAGCAGGAGAAATATTCGGAAGCACTTCAATGTGTTGACCAATGTAGAAAAGGAAAGAGGATAGAAACTCTTGGAATATGAATGGAATCGAGAAGAAGAATCGAATCTGTGGTAGATTGTTCGATGGTTGTAGAAAAGCGACTTCGCTGGCGAACAGAGATTGTTCCAGATTCGCCAGGTATCCTCTCATAATATCGCCGAGCAGCTGGGTGTCGATTTTCTCCACAAGCATATCCCAAATCATTTGGACGACTGAGGAGTGCGGTTCGTTGATTGCAAAAATGGTGAGACACACTTTAGTTTCGAGCAATTCCTCAATTGTTTCCATCTGTTTCTTGCGCAGTTTCGACTTGCTTCCTTTGATAGAAAACTCGTATTGATCGCGATCCATGTGAATTTGGAAGTAGATCGTCTGGTTGCGTTCGTGGTCTCTGCAATTAGAAGAGACGTGAAAATGGAAAAAAGAAGAATGTGGTTTACCTATATACAAAAGTGTTTTGTCGATTTTGAATACGGTATTCAAGAACTGCTAGTTTCATTTTCTCAAATGCAAGCGTCAGCGGATTTTTGTACTGCAGAATGCTGTGAGTGCGAATTCGTTCAGGAATTGGAATCCTAAACGAAACACATTAGAGATCATTTACAGACATATTATTTGCCGGTGAATACTCTAATATACCGTATTTACTCTAATTTCCTAGCAGCCTCTAATAGGCCGACGGATAATTATTGTGGCTGGATGATATTCATAAAATATCTCTTGAGATTCGTAGATTTCCTCGTGAGATTTTTAATAAAAAAGTCTCACAAAGAAATTTACGAATCGCATCGAGCCACGATATCTATTCGAATCAGTCATTTGGGATCCGTAAATTGTCTGAAAATACTATTTTTGAAATCCGGTTTTTGCTTCTTTTTTTTCTGAAAAACAATACTTTGAAGAATAAGTCGGCAGCAGGCTTGTTCGGAAAATGCTTTTCGGAAAATCGGAAAAGGACATTTTTTTCCAAAATAAGTTTTCGGAAAATCGGATACCCGAAATTTTTTCCGACTTCAATTTTCGGAAAAGCGGATATCCGACATTTTTTCCGATTTTATTTTTCGGAAAATCGGATTATCCGATTTTTTCCGATTTTCGAAACTAAAACTGGATTTTTTTTTAATTTTGTATTTTCCAAAAAAGATTCTTAACAATTGGCTCATCTTATTTCTTTGAGAAAAACGAAAATCAACAAATTAACCAAAAATTCAACAAAAAATAAACAAATTTAAAAAAAATTCAGTTTTGAGAAGTTCTTGGTACTTAGAAGCGGCACCTAAAAGAACTGCACTTTCCCGATCATTTTCGGAAATTTTTCCGACGGGAAAATATTCCGGATAATTAATTCGGAAAATTTTCCGAGGGGTAATTTTTCCGAAAAATAAATTCGGAAAATTTTCCGAAAAAAGTCGGAAAATTCGGAAAATCGGAATTTCCGTTTTCCGATTCCGACCAAGCCTGGTCGGCAGCCTCTAATAGCCCGGAGTTCAATCAGAAGGTTTGAAAAATAAGGCGGACAAATAGAGTAAATACGGTAATTCTGCGGTGCCCGAGGGGTTTTTGGAATCTCCTATAAAAATTTTCTTCTTATTTTTCGGAATTTAGTTTATTTGAAAGTAAAAATTTTGAAAACTATTGTAGTGGTGTGAGCACCTTTATTAGAGTATTTACTAACAATATAATAATATTACTTACCATAACTCCTTTTGAAGTGGACACGCAAAGTATCCTTCATGAAAATAGTAGTACAAATCGGTGTGCAATAAGCTCGTTTCCTCCTTTGGAACAACTGGAGAAGGTCGTCGAATTGAATTTAACGACGAGTTTATAGAATTCATCGAATTCGCCAAAGGAATTCGCTGTGGTGATCCTGGTGGAAGTGGAGATTCGGAACTTGTCGAGTCGGAAAAATTCGTTAGAGGTCTCAAGTAATTTTCCCTCTCGTCAAACTGTTGAATCTTCTTGTACTCGGGTACGATCAGGCGATCGCAATTTCTCTGTATGTACATTCTGTCGAGAAGACTTTCCTGGTTTAGAATTCGAAGTTCCTGACGAATTCCCACCCACAACTGATCAAGCATTGCAGAGTGCTGATGTGCGAATCGTTGACAAAAGTGCACACTGATGGTAGTGAGCCGAAGATCAACAGTGACAATAATCCAAAAGTCTGAAACAGATCCATCATTTCCTTCATCTTCTTCCTCCTCCTCTTCTTCACTTTGTACTACTCTTTTCTGACGTGCTTCAAGATCTTTCATTCTTCGGAACACTTTTTGATCGTGAATTGTCCTACAGTAGAACATGTTTGTCTTCTCACAACGTTCGAGTTTCAAATATCCACTTTCTCTGCCATTCATTAGATTCAAAAACTTTCTTGGCGAATTATCGACAAGAAGGAACGGTTTGTAGCGAGTTTCCGCGTGTCCCAATTTCCCAGAAGTCGTGCACGCCTCATCAATGTAATCTTTAACAGAGTCGAGAAGATCTCGATCTACGATTTCCGCTCGGGAATCTGTCAATATCTTCTCCAACTCTAAAATCACTCCCACATTTTTCACAAGATCTTTCATCACTCGTCTTTCCATTTTCGGCAACTCGAACAGCGAATCTCCGTTTTTCTCGTCATCTTCACTGTTCTGCTCATCCTCTTCCAAATCTTCCAACTCTCTTCTATAGCTGTCGCGTCGTTCTCTCTCGAATTCGTATGGATTCCTCAATCGACTTTTCGCCATTCTCATCATTCGCGTGTTGATTCGATTCACATCCATTGTCGGTTTCAAAGTTTGTGTCGTCACAACAAAAAGCTCTAGAACAATCTCTGTCCTCCTTACAGCTTCTGCAGATGTCGGAGGATTCGGAAGACGTTCGAGAAGAGAATGAATGCAAGTTGGAAGAAAGTTGATGGGAAACGAAGTGTACTCTCCATTGCAGTTTATTGTGCAGTTAAACTGGATAAACATTGGCTGATTGGTTCCAGTGTATTCCTCGTAATATTCCCCTTCTGGAGCTGTCAGACTGTCACCTCTTCCACGTGGCACTTCTGGCTCCGAACTGTCACTGTCCGCTGGCGAAGCTCGTGGAGTCGAGTTTTCTGATGTGGACGTTGAGTCGTCGGAGTCGCTGTAATTTTCAAAATCTGGGAAACAGCTGGGGAACAGTTCGAGGGGTTAACAACAGTGTGCCGACAGATAAGCGACTGTTCAATCGCCACCACATCGAGAATATGGCTATGGGACGTTTCGAAGCCTGCCACTTCGGAGCATTAGTGCATTTTTAGCGGTAAATTTTCCAACCAATTTCGAAAAATAGATTCGACAACTATTGTGAAAACAAAAAAATTGCAACGCGGTGTTTGCTTACTTTTAAAATTCAAACGACAATGAAAGAAATAGCATGGGAAATGAAGAGATTTGTCCCCATTTTTGTTTGAATTTCAAAAGTACGCAAACACCGCGTCGCAATTTTTTAGTTTTCACAATATTATATCCTTGACCGAATTTTGTCAATAGTGCGAACACGGCGATGAAAAATAGCAGAAAATATTCAAAATATCCCAGTTTCGAAGTCTTGTTTCGAAAGGTCCCAGACTCATATTTTTACTGTCCATCTCTGTTTATTTTCTAGCGAAAACAACAATTTGTGACAACGTTTGGACAAAGGTTGTTTAACAATAAACAAAATGCTGCCCAACTTTTGCGCAGACAAAGCAACTGCACGGCGCGGCCAAATCGACGTGGCCGAGGAAATTGCGAAAACTCGGCCACCACATTTGTAATGCATTGCGCGCGAGATGCAACTTTTCAACTTTGTTTTTTTGCTAATTTCTCCCGTTTTCAACTTTCTTTTGTTTCTATAATTGTTCAAAAAACATAAAATCGTTTCAGTGTATCTCACAACCGACTCGAAAGCCGACTCTCGTCATCCACTGCGGGTCTACACGTGAAGTGAGTTTTTATAAATTGTTTTCTTGAAAAAAAGTTGGTATATCGTTTTGTTATTTTGCCAAAACGTACTCCAGGCAAATCGCATTCTTTTGATACCAAATCTATAAAATTTTATTACTTTATCTTTGAAAAAAATCACAAATTATTGAAAAAAGTGAACAATTCAGGCAAAAAAATATTTTTCTCGAAAACAAGTTGGTATATCGTTCTGATATTTTGCCACAACGTACTCCAGGCTATGCTGATTTTTTTAATACTAATAATTTGAAGATGTACGAATCGATTTTCAAGAAAAATTACAAAGAAACGAAAAATGTGAAATTTCAGAAAACGAAACTTTATTTTTTTCTCGAAAAAAAAATGGTATATCGTTTTGTTATTTTGCCACAGCGTACTTAAAACAATTCTCCTTTTTTTGATACCAAGTTTATAAAAATTTATCACTTTATTTTTCGAAAAAAATCACAAATTGGTGAAAAAAGTGAAAAACTGAGAAAAAAAACTGTTTTCTCGAAAATAAGTTGGTATTTCGTTCTGCAACTTTGCCACAACGTACTCCAGGCAATTCTCCTTTTTTTGATACTAAATATTCAAAGCTGTATTACTTTATTTTTGAAAAAAAATCACAAATTGTTGAAAAAAGTGAAAAATTCAGGCAAAAAAATATTTTTCTCGAAAACAAGTTGGTATATCGTTCTGATATTTTGCCACAACGTGCTCCAGGCAATTCTACTTCTTTTGATACTAATAATTTAAGGATGCACGGATCGATTTTCAAGAAAAATCACGAAGAATCGAAAAATGTGAACATTTCAGACAAAAAAACATTGTTTTGTCAAAAATAAGTAAGTATAATGTTCTGAAACATTCCCCTAACGTACTTCAAATAATTCTCTTGCTTTTTTTTGCCAAAACTACTAGGTTTTTACGACTTTTTTAAACATTTATTGTTTTTGTAGCTATTCTGGTACTTTTGCTCTTTTCTTGTTGTCCGATTCTTATTTTATGATTGTATTTTATTTTTTTGTTGTTTTTTGAACATTTTTAATGGAATAAAGCAATTAATTTCGCTGTTAAGAGCTTTAAAAAGCAAAATTAAACACAAAACAAATTGGTGATGACGCGCAATCTGCAGTGTTGCGCCGCGGTGTTTGCACACCAGTTTCTGCTGTACCATTACAAGTTTTTCCTCGGCCACGTCGCGTTGGCCGGGCCGTGAACTGTATGGCGACAGTCTGACAACTGGCTGTCAACACTTGGGCAGACAGATGACAGTTGCCCAAGTGTAGACAGACAGTTTCCCAGTATTACCTATCAGTATCTGAACACGTGGCAGTTCCTTCTTCATCATCTTCCTGTGACAATTCTTCTGCAACTTCTGACAGTGAACTGACGGATTCCTCTCCATCCACGTACATCATTCCACTGCTACCGCGCGTTCTCATTCGTCTTCTCTTCTTTTTCTTTTCCTTCGATTTTGTTTCCACCATCGTATCCGAGTTCAGATAGAAAATGTTGTCAGTTCCATCGACTTTGATGAAATTTTTGGCGAGCATCTTACGGAACATGTGCGCGATATTGGATCCTTTGCAGCAAATCTCATCGGGAGGAGGACCATCTCCAGGTGCATTCAGATGCTTGCACACGTTACGAAGAGCATTCGGTATGGCGGTTAATTCAAACTCCAAGCAATCCACCTCTCCTGCCATATCTAAAAGGCTATCTTCGTTGAGCTTCATTCTCTCTTGAGCCGCTTCGTACATGGCTCTCATCCGAATTCGGGGTAAAAGCTCGTCTTCAAAATGTCGGACAAAAGAGGTGAATGTCGTCGCTTCTTCCGGAAAAACGTTTCTATTATTGGGTGTCCATCCGAATCGAGCTGCCGAGTCCCATCGTTCCTGAACATCTGACATTGGCAGGTTGACAATGTTGTGCTCGTCGAACGCGTTTCTCGCAAAACAATGTGCAATTTGAGTCTCATGAATGGTCATAATGAAGAAAGGAATCAACTGAGAGTTTGGGTCAAAGTTCTGAATGACCGGAACGAACATCAATGCGATCATTCTGGCAGTTAGCGCTTTTACATAGACGCGAAGATCCGTTTGTTGCGGACGCTCCTCTTCTGGAACTGTTTTCACCAAGTCCGCCCATATGATATCCATTTCTGTCTTGTCAACCACCCATGTCAAATCTGAAACTTCACTGAGCTGACAATGAAGAGCGTTGAGCTGGAGTTTATTGCAACGTGGCATGTCTTCATCGCGACTTCCCAGTACAAAATGTGGCAACGGAAGGTATTTTCGCTGGGCGTGAAGTACAAGATTGGTGAGACTGAACAGGTTACTGTAGACAGTTACGAATTTGGTAACCGCATCGGCGTGAATGTCAGTGACCGTCGGAATCAGATCTTTGCGTTCGTAATTAAATAGATCCGCAGGAGTGTGAGGGTACGGTTGGTCCAGCTCGTCGAGCAAATCCTCCTCTCCATCATGCTTCTTCGGAACGTATCGAATCGGGAAAATTCCAGGCGTGGGCGGCTTCGGAACCTCGCAGGGACCTTTCTTCAGGTGTTCTAGTTCTAATTGCTTTTCTCTCTCAGTCTTCAACTTCTCCGATCGTTTTTTACTTTTCGATTTGGCATTCAAAAGTCGCGCAATCTCCTCGCTGGTCATTGGCGTTTTCTTCGGCAAACCGGTCAATTCGTAAATGTTGGTGCATCGACAACGATCTTCATACGGAAAAAATTTTCCGGTCACGTTGTTTGTGTCTCTCATACGATCTAATGCCGCCGTTTCGTTGCATTGGCCACTAAATCTGATGATTTTGTCAAGGGTAAACAGAACGGATACGAAGCGTAGATCTTCTAGAAGACGTTGTTCCTGAAAGGAAGAACTTTTTTCATTTCTTTCAGTTGCAAAAGATTTCTATATACTTATTTATCTGTATCGCAAATATTATGTTGCGTGTTCGCCACGGAGTGACACTTCGCGGTAAATAAGAATACCTTTTTTTTTTTTACAAATGCAATGAAAAAAAAAGGTTTTCACTCATACTTTCCGCAAAATGCCACTCAGTGCCGAGCACATAATATGTACGACTCTGAGACGTTTCGAAACTAGGACTATTCGAAACCTGTCATTTCGAAACTTTAGTGAAATTTTTCGTATTTGTTGAATTTCCAGTGAATTTGGAGAATTTTTCAAAATTTACTGCTAAAAATGCACTAAATTTTTGAAACGTTCCAGAGCCATAGTGTTCATTTGAAGAAGATCTTTTTTTCGGGGAAACTGACTTGAAATGTAGTTTTAGTAGGAGGATTTACGAATATCCCATTTAAATTCCATAAAAAAATTTCCTAATTTTTCGTAGTTTTTCTCAATATTTTCTTCATTTACTAACTTTTTAGGTCAGTGGTTTTCCTCGTGTAAAGTTGACACATTTTTAAACAAAAAGAAAGACTAACCGCGCTCATATTTCCCAGCTGATCATTCGGATTGCCACCCTCGGGCTCATTCCATTGCTCACAAACCATCGCCAACGTCTCCACAGCAGTCTTTGATGGCATCAGATTCTTCTTCGATATCACTTTCCCGTCTTTCTTGAACTTTCTTTTCAGAATTGGATTGTTGAGAGCATCGGGCTGAATGGTGGTCGCTGGGAACATGATGAATTGTTCGAGTGACGTTCCAGAGGAGTCGTATACTTGACGAAGCAGTGAGATAGAGTTGTTTTGTGTCCATCCAGGTCGGAAATTTTCATAGTTCATTCTTTTGTGCATGATCACATTTTGACAAAAGTCTGCGAGAAGTCTAACAATGTGAGCACCACCCGGCTGGAAAGTGTTCAACAGGATGACACTTCGACGACAAGACAGACTTTTTGCCAACGTGTTGTGAAGAGTCAAAAGTCGAATCTCTTCCAAATCGTTCGTTTTCTCTTCTGATCTTATGATCGTAGTAAGATCCGCTGGCACATGAGTGTATCGTACAACCATTCGTTCAAGAGGCCTTCTGAATACAGTAACCGCCGGTTCGAAGCGTTTCTCGTAAATCTTCTTTGGATCCATGTACTGTTTTTCCGCATTCGCTTCATACGTATACCTCCTTGCCTCTTTTATCAAATCTTCCTCGTTCAAAATGGTTCCATATGTCACATTAATCAGCCTTTGTCTCAGGCAAGACACGGCTATTCTCCGTTCTCGAGAAGTGACGCCTCCAAGGAATGCCGTCTTGATGGTGACGACAGGGCCATTGCAAGTGACTTTTCGGAGAAAAAAGTAGATTGGTTTCTCATTAGGATCGTTTCCTTCGTACACCAGAGTCACATACGTCTGATTCTCGGTGAGACAGAACGAGGAACGCACTTTTACAGTGTAAAGAACGGCATTCAACGGATATCGACAGTCGAACTTCAGAATTCTTTCAGTGGTAAACAGTTCAAAAGGCACGTGGATGAGATTTAAAAGACCGCGTTCTGTTTGAGTGTGAACCCACTTCTGCCAACTGTTGTCCTCGACGTCGAGCATCTTCTTCCAAAAGTTGACGAATCCTCGAACTTTGTGTCCATCTGGCCGCCTGAAGAGCACTATTTTTTAAACTTATTTTTCTAAAAATGAATGCACTTACACAATGCACAGCTGAGGAAGAACTTGTGAAGCCGACTCTCCGGATTGAAAAAGAGCGTACTCATTGTTGACACCTGGCGGAATCAAATAGTACGACAGTTTCGTGTCAAACGAGTGGATGTGAAGAAGCAAACTATCAGCGTCAATGATTCCGTCAATCACCGATTTGATCAGATTCATTCGCGTTGGATTCAGATAGTTGCTCTCCGTGAGTAAATCTTTCAGCTCATTGTATGGTCCCTCGAGAACTAGTTCCACGCTTACAGTTTGATGCACATTTTTGTTGACAGGCCAGTTGGAAGTTATGATGTAATCGATGAAGACAAGTGGGCGGAAGGCAAGGCGAAGCGTCAGAATTACACCAGTGTTGTTTTTTATAAAAACAGCTGGAAAAGTAGAGAAATTATTATATTGGCATATGGTGCGTGCGGTCTCGGGCCACGAATGAGGGAGGCTCCGCCCACTTTTTCACCTTATTTTGAATTATTTAAATTAATTGATTACTCAATTTTTCCCAGTTAGGGGACTATTCACGAATTAGTAAAAAAACAAAGCGAAAACTCGACCTGAAATTTTGGAAAATTTATTTGATGGCGAAAATCTCGAAACACACTGGTCAACAATCGCCAAGGACCGAATGGCTTGGAAAGCTGTGATCCGCGACCACATCAAGTGATCGAAGAACGGATCGACTAAGTAACTAAGTAAGTAAGCAAGAGGGGAAAATACTCAGATATTCTCAGAAAATTTTGGACCGAAACATCGAGTTTAAAAAAGATTGATTTTTTTTCCGAAAATTTTTAAAATCGATATTTTTGCTGTTTTTTTTTCTTCTGTTTTTTGCTATTTCGTGAATAAACCTATTGTTATTTCCATTAAATTCGATTTTCAACACTTTTTTCATCATTTTTTGCTTCGTTCACAATTATTTTACATTTAAGAACAGTCCGGATCAGTATTTTTCAAAATTTTCGATTATTCGGATAATACAGCTCTGGGGCGTTTCGAAACCGAGACGTTTCGAAGCTAGGACGTTTCAAAACTTTAGTGCTACTTTTCGTCGCCGTGTTCGCACTATTCACTGGGGAATGAGGAGGGAGTGAGTAAACGCGCCCGATCGCACACACGCAGCGCATCCAAATGAGGCCCAGAAAAATAAAAAAGGCGCCCGAATAAGTTTGGATAGGATTTTGTGATTTTCACGATTTTGGTCAGATTTTTGGCTACCAGTTCTACGGAATTTTGCGTACCAGTTCCACTAATTTTTTGCGTACCAGTGCTACGGCGTTTTGCCTCTCCAATAATGTAAAATTATTCGAGCGCCTCTCGGTAAACGCCTGCAACTGTTACGCAGACTTTGGCAACTTTTACGCAGCTCTTACGCAACTGTTAATTTACGCGCTATGGGTTTCTGCTAAAGATCTGCTCAAAAGCTGCGCAACTGAGGGGCTACTACTGCTTTCACTTTGCTTTTCGTTCCTTTTCTATTAGAAAATAAAACATACTTTTATAATTATTACTTTTATTTTAAAAAAAGAAATAGCATTTAATACACATTATTTTCATCTCAACAACAAAAGAGCCGTGAAGGGCATGATTGTCGGCGGTGGCTGGAAGCCGTCCTGTGAGAATGTCACGGCGGAGTTGGAGGGAGGCGTAGTATCGTGCGTGATCGTCGACAATAGTGGTGGGTGTGGTCGGGTAGAATTTGACCTCAAAAGAGAACTCCCAGGGAAGGTCTGTAAAGTTTGTTTTGGGCTTTTAAGTCAACTGGGAATCATCAGAACACCAAAAAAAAAAACAACCAACTTTTCAATTGCTTTAATATCTTCTTATCATTATACAACCAGTGTCTGATGCCTTCCTCTTTGTCGTAGAAGCAGTGAGAAAATTACTAGCGTTCTTCGATCGACAAGTCGCTCGTCACCTGACGGAACAATGCTTCACCCTCGGAGCCGCGCTGAACGATATATTTTTTTATTTTTGTTATTTTAAGTTTTACGCCCGTCCAAACAACTTACGTTAACCTCAAACTCCATCCGGCAGGCGAACTCGTGGCGCCTGCATTTTGGGATCTCTCGGGTGTTGGCTGGGCGCCGGTGACGTGGTGGATGGTGGATGGTGTTGTTGGTCGACGGATTCTCTGTCTTTACCCATTTGCTCTGGAAATTAGGAATTTATTTGGCGCTCTCGGGAAAGAGAGAGAGAGAGAGAAAGAAGTTAGACGGTTATAGAAAACGAGGCGCGTCATCGGTGCCGCGCGGGTGCATTTGAATCGCAAAAATTCTGTGACACTTTTCAAAAGGGCGACCGAACTGGGCGGAAGCATGCTTTGCGGGGGGGGGGGGGGATTAAATTTACTTTTTGTGATTAAAAGTTTAAAGGTGAGCCTAAAAAGATAAGAAAAGGGTTACTGGGAGCCGATTAAACACTGTAAAAGCCTTTAGACTTTAAATCACAAAACATTCCGTCACAAAGCAAGCTTCCGCCCATCTCCCTCCGGTCGCATATTTGAAAAGCATCACACATGCTTCCGGCGCGTTGCCGCTGAACTTTCCGGACAAAAAATCAATGCAGAATTAGAATAATATATGAAACAAATCAAAAGCGATGCGAAACCGCACAAAAAAACGAGCAAAAAAAGTTTTTTTGGGTTGGGCAAAACACGAACCCGCGACATTTGGATTTGTAATCACGGGCACTACCAACTGAGCCACAGAGGACAGAAATCTCTGCAGAACTGAGTGCTTATAAATGAATGATTAAGAGTGTAACGTGAGAAATAGTGGCGACGAAGTAAATATTCGCGCAAAAATGATTTTCTTATTATTTATTAATCACATTTTCTTTTTTTTTTCCTCGAAAATATTTTTTGAAAATAAATTAACCTTCCACGTTTCCGAAAAACATAAAAATGTGAAAACAAAAAGACACAAAACGCGTTTTTATTTGAAAAAATGGAAGAAAAAAATAATTATTTTGCGCTATATAATGTGGAATTCGTGACGTGAATGTCTTTTTTCATCTTTTAATTTACCACGGAGTAAAATAATGATAAAAAAATTGCAAAAAAAGCAAAATACCGACGAAAAAACGGAAAAAAACAAGCAGAGAACAGACGGGCGGTGCCACGATTTTGTGTCGCCAGGTGCGGCGCGTGTCGCGTTTAAGATCTGCGTAACATCTGCAGCCTTTTTAAAATCTGCTTAACAGGTGTTGCAACCTTCAATGTCTGCATAACATCTGCTACTGGGTTTAAAGGCTGTTTAAAATCTGAAAGGAGCTCTAAGTCATGCGCAAAAGCTGATATTGCTTCTTAGATCTGCGTAACAGTTGTAGGCGTTTACCGAGCTTGTTTTTGGGTCTTTCGAAACGTCCCAGAGCCGAATATTCTACCGGTATTCAAGATATTTTCTCTAATACCATTTTTTTTAATAGTTTCTGTAGGCAGAAATTTTAAATCAGAGCCGACGGAAAATCGAGAGGGGATTGAAGAATTTCAGTTGAAAAATTCCGAGAATTCCTCCCCCGAAAATAAAAAATGTTTTTAAAAACCCACTCGATTTCAAAGTGAATCCTTCCCTCAACCGCACGTACATCATTCGATTCAACGTCGCTTCATAGGATGTCAAAAATTTCCGATGACGATCCACATGACTTTTCTGCAGCTCAAGAAAATCGTGATTTATCTGCGCAAACGTGTCCAACAAGTATTCGTTATCGTTAAGCGCATTTTGAAATGACCAACAAATTAGAGCCCGATGGAATGGATTGATGTTGTCGGCACTCTCGTCGATGATGTCATCGTGTTCAACTGTCCGGGACACATGAAGTTGTCCATCGGAAGTTCGATGTATTCGAAGTGGTCTCGCGGGTGGACGTGCTTTCTGACGAGGCAGGTACGTTCCGAATGTGGCAAGAGTCATGAAATGGAAGAGTTGGGAGGAGCCAACGTGTCCGAAGACTGGCTCAGTGCACGCTTTCTTTTGAAGTTGGATGAATGAGAAGGCGACTGTGTAGCTCCGGAGTTGGGTGAGCACTTTTTGAAGGGCCGACTCGTCCGGCATACCGCACACCGAGTCAGAGATGACGACGAGGTCTGAAAGTTGTATTCTATCTTTTAATTGAATAATTAATTGTCATTAAAAAAAAAGAAGTTTTAAGCAAGATAAGTTACTAGACTGTGTATTTTCCGGTAGCATTTGAATTTGCAGCAGACCCATTCTGAGCATAAATATCAATGACCAATCGGGCGCCACATAACTTTTATCACTGGCAAACGACAATTGTTTTTGACCTTCGTGCTTCTCGGTTGCCGCCCAGATTCCACGCTTCATCGACATGATGTTTCCATCGTGCTGCTCATTGTCTCCCACGTATTTGTCGTCAATGTTCGGATCGGGAGCTGGCGATCCGACGACGACCTCTTGCTCGTCCGCCGAGAATGTCTTTCGCAGGTTTTCATCGCTCATCGACTCGGATTCGCACAGCGAATCGAATTTGTTGTTCTTGTGCCGTCGCTTCAGTTTTCCCCATTGTTCGAGTATTGGCCGGGAGAATGTGAAGAGACGTTCGAGAATTCCGACAAATTTGATGTTGACCTGCTCGATGACTTGGTCGACGTTGGATTCGGTGACAAATACACCTTGACAGAGCGTCTGAAATTGAAATGAAACTTCAATTGGTCTTTTGGGTTTTTTTAGCGCTTAATTTTTCGACAAACTTTGACAAGTCAACAAGATTTTAAAAAACTTCAGAAAAAATCGATATTTTGGTCTGAAACTTTTTGCAAATGTCCGAGGGGATTTTTGACATTATTTACCAAAATTTCAGACTGATCGAAGCATTCTCCGAATTTTCGCTGAATTTTTTGCATATTTTGCTGGTTTCCGTGAATAACGTGAGATGTCGTAAAATGGGTCTCGCCACGATCGGTGTATGCATACTTGTAAACAATTTACAGTAGTTGGGATACTGTAGATTGTTTACATTTTTGGACATGCGTGGACATGCGTGGAGACCCTGACGAAACCGGGGAAAAGTTGCAAGTCTGCGGCGCACTTTTTCCTGTTTTTCAACACTTCCAGTACAAAACATCGTGCAGCAGTTGCAAAAGGAAGCGGAGCCTCTTCCCCGGTTTCGTGGTTTTTCCCGGTTTTGTCAGGGTCTTCATGCGTGAATTCGAAAAATGATGTTATTTTTTACATGTATAACCCCCTAGGTATTACTGCGTCGCGATAACCTGTCAGAGCAGAGCGCGCGACTCTGCTGTAACTCGGCTGTGACTCCCACTTTTCGTGGCGAGACCACAGCCGAGTTGCGCGCTCCGCCCTGACTGCTTTTCGCGACGCAGTAATATAAAATATAAGGTTTAAAAAACAAAAAAAAAATAACAGGAAAAAATTAAGAAAACCTTTAATTGAAAAAATTCGAAAACAAATATTCAAATCCACAAGTGTGCAAACACCGATCGTGCCAAGACCCATTCTGCGACATCTCACGTACTCGGGAATACGTAATATATGAAAAGTACGAACATTGCTGAGCATGTCTGGAAGTATTTTTGGCATTATTTTGAAAATTTTAAGCCATTATCCGAGTTCTCATACAATTTTTTGAATAATCCAATAAGAACTATCGAACATGCCCATCTAAAAACTATAATGATCATTAAAGAAAACTCACAAAAGTCTCCTCAAACTTCATAAAAGGGCTGAAAATGCAGACAGAAGTGAAGACTTGTGGCCGAAAGATCTGATCAGTACCCGGAATGATAAACGATTTTACAGAGGAACGAAGAGCGTTCCGCAGACTTGGAATCAGGCGATCGACAAGTGTACAATTGGATTCGTCGTCCTGAACAAAATAATCAAAAATTGGGTTTTGGGACGTTTCGAAACTTTTAGACAGTGACACCAAAACATACGCGCATTAGGTTTTTATTTTTCGTTTTTATCAATTTCTTATTATTTTTTGGTTTTTAAATCCACTAGCATGCCGCAAAAGTGCACAAGTTTCGAATCGTCCCAGGGACAAAAACTCACCGCTACAACTACCGAAGGACTAAGATCTAGAACGAAGACGATGCGATAATATCTCGATATATATGTGCATTTTGTGCGAACAGTCACCAAAAACCGCTCGTCGCCGACAATTTCAGTGCCGTCGCCACCTTCGGGAATGATTCCGAACACTGTCATCTCTGCGGAATACTCATCTTCTTGCCGTTCCGTTGACGAAGGCACTTGTTGGATGGAAATTGATTTGCCGAGATGATCAATGTACCAGTGAGCACGAAGATTGCGGGATGCGCGGAAGATTCTGAGCTAGTTTTTAGTGCTTGGATCCAGAATTATTATTATTTTTAGCCTTAAATACCTGTGCATGTAGATGAAAACCTCTCCGGCTTCCCGCATCGTTGTTTCATTTTCCTGGTTCTCCATCTAATTCAAATCTCATTCCAGCTAAATTTGTTAAGTTTTTTGTGTTAATTATGAGGTTATTCACAGAACCAGCAAAAAATTCGGAGAATTCTCCGATCGGTCTGAAACTTTGGGAAATCGTTTAAAAAATACTCTCGGACATTCCAAAAAAATTTCAGATCAAAATATCGATTTTGAAGTTTCATGTTTTTTTGTTGCATATTTTGCTGGTTCCGTGAATAACCCATTAATAAAATAATAGATGTGTTCCAGAAGTATATAAAACTGTTAAATAACACTTTAAAAAAATATATATATTTCGCAGTATATAGAAAATATGCGAAATTTGTTTATATTTGATTTCACCTTTTAAAATTTAAACAAAAACAACAAAAAGAAAAAAAAACAACATATTTAATTAATCTACTATTGTCGGCCCGCCAAAATGGTCAAACGCGCTCCGCTGAACTCAATACTACGTGAATTTTATTTTGGTTTCCAAATTTTTTCATTTCACGTGTAAATTCAACGTGAAATAAAATAATTTGGAAACCAAAATGAAATCCACGTAGTATTGAGTTCAGCGGAGCGCGTTTGACCGACGTGGCGGGCCGATAATAAATAAAACAATCCTAGAAAAAAAAAACCTACACATGTGTCAAAAAAGAACCGAAACAAGAAAAAGGAAAAGAAAAAATGATTTAGAGTATCGCAATTATGGAATGGAATCAATATAAATAATCTAAACAGCAGTTTCTCTCTTCAAAGTCGTTCCAAACTTGACCTCTTGATGGCGAGCTTTGCGTTGCTCCTTCTCGAGCCACTCCATCTTGTGCTCGTGCTGGAGCATCGCATCCGCTGTATTTCTGTCCACAATCGCTTCAGTGAGCACGCCCGTCTCGGACGCGTACGCCGACGCTTGCCATCCAATCACCAATTTGCTCAATTCTCTTCCACTCATTCCTGTCGTCTTTTTCGCGATTTCACTGCACTTTGCCACGAAATCAAAGTTGTCGAGCTTCAGGCGCTGAGAACGGGATCCGCTGGTGGCTGGGACGACAATGTGCTCATTGAAGTATTGAAGAAGGATGCGCTCGCGTTCTTCCAATCCGGGAAGGGCAAACTCGACTAGTTGATCAAGACTGAAAGAAGAAAGGTGTAAAAAAAACATCATCAGGAAATTTTGAGCTAATAGCCAGCGAATCGGCCCGTGTGTCATTCCGTTTTCAATGGCTATTTGCCGTTTTCCATGGCTATTAGCCACAATGCCCGCCATATACGCGCCAAAAATTCTCTGATAATGTCCAGAATTAAACGTTCGAAAAAGGTTGAAGAGAAAAGCCATAGAAAACGGCTAACAGCCATTGCATTCGGGACGTGCGGCAACCGCATATGACACACGGCCCAAATTTTTCAATGGCTATTAGCTAAAACATTTCCTGAGTATCTGTGTGTTTTGCTTCTGTTGTAGCCGCGGAGGCGCAAAAAACAGCCTTTTTTTGAGCAAAAACTTGATCGATGTGTTCCGAAATGACAAAAAATCGGCGATTTTTAACAAAAACTGGGAAATTCTCTTTTTAACTGGTATTTATTTATAATTAGGGACCGCAAAAGGAGGGGGCGGAGCCTTTCATTTTTTTCTCCCCAGGGCATTTTTTGAAGTTTGAGGCTTGATTACACGAATACTACCGAGTTATCCATATACTTTACAATGTTTCTGTATGTAATTAACGACAAGGAATCGATTGGTGCCATCAAATTTGTCTGAAAATGGCTAATTTTGACTGAAAATCAGGAAAAACTGAAATGCAAGTCAAAAAATCGATTTTTTTGGGAATTTGTAGGGCCGGTTCGCGGGCTTTTGCGATTGATTCCGATAGTTTTTGACAAGCTGAATTGAATTTTTTTAACAGAATTCAATTTTAAATGAGCGCATTTTTTTTATACCGGTTCAAACTTCACCTAAAAATTGTGGAAAATTTTCAGCGATGACCCCCGATTTTTATTTTTCGGATGCTTTAAGCAACCCTTCTAGTAATCACTCAAAAAATTTTAGAGATCTGGCATACATTTAAAGCACTTAAAAGCTTTCCAAAGTCGTGACCATTTTCGAAATAATCATGTTTTTTGGGATTTTCGGGAATATGGAAGTCCGGTTCGCGCGATTTGAAAGCATGATCAAAGTCAGCAAAAAATTCTCTATCGAATACATTCTTTAGATTGAAAAAATAAATGAGCGCATTTTTTTAAATTACACTTTTCGAAATTAAACAATTCTTTTCTATGTCATTTCAAACAACTTATCAGGCCTTATCAACGCGGAGGGAGAGCGAGCACATCACAGGAATAAGGCGGCAGCTAAAATCTGTCGGGGTGGTTTCGTGGTTAAAGCTGCTGCGCATTGTGTGCGAGGTCAAGGGTTCGGATCTCGTCCTTTTGATTTTAATTTTTCAAAAAGCTTTTTCGATACTTAAAGGATATTTCTTACGCAAAAGTATTAATTTTTCAGAAATTTTCGAAATCAACCAAGAGAATATCCATTTTTTGTGGAAAACCGATAGGGGTTTCCACTTATTTACGTGTTCCCGCGTATTTCAGCCATGCAATAATAGTATTTGAGTAATATTAATCGCCTGGTATAAAAAAATTTAAAAAATTCCAAATCCGATCTTCATTTACACATTCCTCAGCAGAAATCCGCAGAAATTATCGCATTCAATGAACAATGATGACAAAAGAGGTGGTCGGTAAAACCACGCCGCGCGCATGCAGCCGAAGCCCCGCCTCCCCGCTGGGGAGAAAATCAGTGGTAAATAATAGCGACTTTGAAAGGCTGAAACTCGGGAACCAGCGGGAATTTTGCTGAGAAAATTTGGGATTGTACTAATATTGAGGCGTAGAATACAATGAAATCAGTGGTTTTTCGAGATTCGCACGTTTTTCAAACTAGTTGCGGTACCTATTTATAATGAAACTCGTTTTTTTTTTTCAATTTTTTGCAAAAAATTTTTTTTTTGAGAACAACAATTTTTTATCGCCCCCATGGTTGAAACATAACTCAGGAAATTTTTGGCTAATCGCCACCGATTCGGGGCGTGTGCCATATGTATTTGGCACACTCCCCATAATCGATGGCTATTAGCCGTTTTCCATTGCTATTAGCCGTTTCCACCGGCTATCTTACCCCATAATGGCTAATAGCCCTTTTCGGCGGCTAATAGCCAAATTCGTCGGCTAGTTGCCATTATCGCCCGCTATTAGCCATTTTCAGTGGCTATTAGCCACCTAGACGCCGAATCTCGCCATAGCGCGCCAAAAATTTCTTGAGAACTGATTCGCACCAAAGGGTGGGACCAAAAAATGTTTTTTTTTTTCGGATTTTTTGGGCGAAACCAAAAATTTTGTTTTTTTTTTTGATAACGCGCGGTTGCCAAAAAATTGTTTGACTTTTTTTTTTGTACAACCGCTTTTTCGGCGTAAAAATTCCGGATTTTGAACAAAAACTTATTCGGTATTTGCTCCGAATCTACCAAAAACTGTAAATTTAAACGAAAGTTTGAAAATATATTATACGTTCGTTTTTTTTTGGTAATTTTTTTTAGGACAAAACATTTTTTTTGTTGATAATTTATTTTTTTTTTTTCCCCACCCCTAGCCCCCTTGGGATGCCCCTTGGGTTTGAAAATGTTTCGCCAAGTTTGGTGCGAATCGTGGAGGTCAGAAAACATTGCTAACACGAAGCTTACCGATCATTAACAGCCCAATCAAACTGCTCCGGCTGATTTGAAGCCACCACCAACATGAATTTTCTCGACTGTTCTCCAGTTCTGAACAAGAAGGCGTTGAGAGCAGCTCGGGTGTCCTCAGACATTCCTTCCTTCGAGCGCTTCTGCAAGAACGCGTCCGCTTCATCGATGAAGACGATAAGTCCCTTGCGACTCTTCGACGCCCAATCGAACACCTTGTGGATAGCCGAAACTCCGTCACGACCCAATGGAGCAATGTCTCCACCAGTGAGCACGGCGTAGTCGAGACCGCTGTGCTGAGCAAGACTTTTGGCGAACAGTGTTTTTCCGGTTCCGGGTGGTCCGTAAAACATGACGTTGCGGAAGAGTCCGTTGTTTCTCTTTGTGTTCGAGGTGGTGATAGCAATGTCACGAAGGCGTCGTTCAAGAGATGGCGAGAGAATGACACCCTCGAGTGGATCCTTCTTCTGGCGTGTGATCATCTTGACCGTTTTGATCGGGTGTTTCGCAATTTCAAGAGGAGTGATTCTAGACGTCTCTCTGACCAAACTAGGCTTGCCAAGTCGTGATTCAATGTACCGAGCAGCTACTCCTGTTCCTCTCTTGGCGGTGTACCATCCGACGGCCAATGCGGTCAGACCACTAACGGCGGCAGCAATTTTGGTTTTGTCATTCAAAAATTGGTTAAGTCCGGTTCCAATGAGCTCTCCACTAGTTTTAATCTTCTCGATGACAGTCTTTCTGTTCTCTTCTTCGTGCAATTTCATCTGCTCCAAATTTACGTCTCTGTTCTCACGGGCAGCCTTGGCTCTCGCTTTCGTCTCTGCATCAATCTTCTCCAGCTCGTACTTGTGTTTCAGAGCCAACTCGTGCTCAATTGTCTGTTTTCGCAGCAGTTCTTGTTTCTTGACGGACTCCTCCTGCTTACGAAGACTTTCCTCTTGCATTCGGGCTTTCATGGCGAGCTCTTCCTCGTTTCTCTTTCTGGCAAGCTGATCCTGGTAGTCAGCGCGCTGGA
The DNA here is from genome assembly GCA_963572235.1 of Caenorhabditis japonica. Taxonomy (NCBI): domain Eukaryota; kingdom Metazoa; phylum Nematoda; class Chromadorea; order Rhabditida; family Rhabditidae; genus Caenorhabditis; species Caenorhabditis japonica. Next base: position 13,350,142 of record OY754343.1, on the reverse strand, counting down.
AATCGGGGCAATGTTCAGATTACCATTCAAAAAGTTAACTCACAGATCTGGCATGCTTTGTCTCCTCGCCCAACGTCTTCCGCCGCTCCTCTTCCGCCACACGAATATGCTCAGACTTCATGTTCGCCAGTTGCGCTTCTACTTTCTTCATATCACTTTCCACCTCTTTTTGACGAGTGACCTCTTGCATTCTTGACAGCTCAAGTGCTTCCTTGGCATTCGGGAATCGTTCCAGATCGCGAGCAGCTTTGGCAGCACGCTCCAACGCTGTCGAGTCGAAAGAGTAGGCCATCTTGCTATTTCCATCTTGTTTTGGTGGTTGCCCGCCTGGTGCTTGTGGAGCTCCAGGTGCAGCGGCTTGGAAGTCGTCCGGAATCTGCGGAGCCGCGTTTTTCTGCACACCGAATAGCCAAGACATCTGAAATCTGCATTTTTTTATCGTCTGGAATTCCGGAAACAAAAAAAAATTTCTCAAAGCCACCGACCAATTAGGACGTTAAATAGATGTTATTCGAAAATATATTTCAAAACATGTGAGCAATAAATAAAAAATACGACTTCAAGGGAAAAAATCTGTAGAGTGATGCAAATTGAAAAACAAACTTATTTCAAACCAATTTAAAAGCCAACCTGCTTAACATTTTACTATATGAGAAAATTGAGATTTTGAACTAAATTTTTTAAAAATTTTATTGATATAAATTTTTTATTTTTGGATGAAAAATTTTGCAAAAAATTCTCGAAAAAAATGAAAAAAAAAAACACGGGAAACTGGAAATTTTTTGTGCCAACGAGTGGACTGCTGACGTATTTTGTGATGCTTGACGCAAACTTTGTTTTTTGTAAATTTAAACTTCCCTCCAACTTGAGTATTGTCATTGGAGCGCATTTGCATCGCTACGTCACGGCTCCGGTGCAAACAAATTTTTGCACATGATTTTATTTGGAGCATTTTCAGCTTTTTTCCTGTAAACTTGGTTATTTTAACTGCTTTAAAATGTTTGCGGCGTACTCTGAAGACCGCAAAAATGCGGACGATAGGACGCGTAAGTGATTTTTCATAGTTTAAAAAGTGTTTCGAAAACAAAGTTTACAGGCTATCAAGAACAACAATCTGACCTACAAGTTCGCACCCGGTGGGCTGTTCAGCAAGCGTCGGTATAAAACTGCAAAGAAATTTGGAAAAACGTTAAATTTTGCAGAAAAAAGAGACTGAACGAATCGCACAGAAAACGTTGCAAAATCAAGAAAAAATGGTTATTCAACAGATTGGATTTGGCGAGTCGGATGATGAGGATGGAGGACCGAGGGTAATTATTTTAATTTTCTTGTTTGATTGTCAGGACAAGTTTTTTTTTTGTGGTTTCAGATAGAACTACCAGAAGAGCATCAGAAGCATTCGGATGAAGTGTTTCTAGCTCCAGAAGTTAGAAGACAGGCGAATATGTAAGTTGTTTAAAATTCAGATAAAACAAATATAAATAAAGGAAAGTAAATAATTATTTAAAAAATCAATAAAAGTTTAGGAAAAAAGCAATGGAAAACAATTTTTCATCATTCCCATCTTCATCAAAAACAACGGTTGATGTAGTGGAATTGGACAGTTCTAGTGATGAGAGAAATAGAAGAAGGCGGAAAAAGCGAGACAGATCCGATTCGAGAACTCGCAGCCGACATCGTGGAAGTGAGAAGAAAAAGAAGAAGATGAAGAAGCATAGAAGACGTTATTCGGATTCTTCAAGTAGTGATAGCGACAGAAGTCGTGATCGTCGACATAGTAGAAGAGATCGTTCGCCGTCGCCGAAGAAGTTAAAGTATGCGAAAGTCGATTATAAATTTCTCACTGATGCCGATTATGCAGCTCGCAATAATATTGCGGCTCAAATTCTCGGTAAGTGATTTTTGTTAATTACATCGCAAAAAAATGTGTAAAAACTCGGAGTCTTGCCTGAAAGTTCGGGAAATTGCGCCCAAAATTAACCGATTTTGAAAAAAAAAACAATTTTCGGGACTATTTTTGACATTTTTTCCATAGCTTCATCCCAATCGGAGCATTATCCGAGTTTTTCACAATTTTGGCCGTTTTTTTTGGCTCTGGGACGTTTTGTAAATTGCATTTTAGCGCTAAGTTTTCCGGAAATTTTGGCAAGTTTTTCGAATTTACCGGTAAAAAATTAAACAACTCTGGTATCTTTGGCCTAATTTTGTGGCTCTGGGACGTTTCGAAACTTCTGAATTTTTCGTGTTTCAAACTTCCCAGTTTTTAAACTTCTTGTTTCGAAACCAGAGCCTTCAGACAAACGGAGCAACAAAAACAAATCAAAAATGATCTTAACTTGCTATTTAATACAACAAAAAAAAATCAAAACCACTGTTTTCCCTTTAGTCACCCACCGCCAATGTGACTACGATAACTGGTCGCTGGGCCAACCGAAGAAAGAAATTGCCAAGTGTCGACTTGAGATGCGAAGTATTGATGGACTGATGTATGACAAGAGCTTTTTCAATGTTGGTTTTCTTCTTTTTATTATTATTTTATTAAAATTCAGCTATTTTCACTTTCCAGTTATGCTATGGCGCTGAATGCCCAAAAGACAACCACGGCAAACGATTCCACGAGCTTCTTGCTGAAATTGCAAAAATCGTACCACGCGAAACTTATTTTCGACCAGTGGCTATTCAGGATGGATTCTGGAAAGTTTCGAAGAGAATGGACTTGTTGAATATGCCATCGCTAGGAGTGAGTTGAACGTAATTGCGTCTAAAAAATTGCTGAAATCACGGCTCTCGGACGTTTCGAAAGTAGACATTTCGAAGGTTTTTCTGGATTTTATCGACCCGGTGTTTCACACAATCATTTTAAAAAGCTTTTTCAGGAAAATTCCTCAAATACCGCGACGACAAAATCCAGAAAACCCTTCGAAAAGTCTACTTTCGAAACGTCCGAGAGCCGAAATCACGAGTTTTTTGAAGTCCAAAGTTCCAACAAAAAAATCCCAGAAATAACACGCGATCACAGTTGAAACCGACGTTACCGTAGTGGCTTCGCTACGAGACCTTTTATGTTTAAAATTGAATTTTCCCTTATAAAAGAAAAAATTTAGCAACTGAGGGAAAATTCAAGTTTAAACATAGAAGGCCTCGCTGCGAAGCAACTTCGTTAACGTCGGTTTCAACTGATTTCCTGTGATTTTTGTGGACCTTTGGACTGAAAAAAACTCGTGATTTCAGCAATTTTTGAACTTTGGACGCGACATAAGAACTCCGAATTTTCGATGAATTTTTAGCTTGTTTTACATATTTTTTCAATTAACTGGGAAATAATTGTGAAAATACTCAAGACATTCTCGAAAAGTTTTGAACTGAAATATTTATGAAAATTGGGAAAAATTTTTTTTCTAAAGTTTCAAACCAAACCGATCTATTTATAAATTCATTAAATCATGTTTTATTTATCAATTTTTAGGAAGAAACGGAAGAAGAAAAGAAGCAAAGAAAAGAAAATGACATGTTCACTCAAGAATACGAACGTCTTCATAAAGCGACCCGCGAAAATGTGTACGACGTCGAGTCGTTCATCAAATTGGTTCAAATGGAGGGTGAAAAGTATCATATGATCTCTGGAAGCTTTGTCAACACTGATTTCAAATCGATGGTTGAACGAAAAATGTCAATTTTGGAGAAAGCAATGGATCACAACAGATCGAATGTGAAAATTCGTTTGATGAATATCGAGTGTATGATGGAGTTGAATATGAGCCCTGATGCGATTCTAGATAAATTCCGCAGTCTGGCTCATCGATTTCCATCTGATCCGATGGTCTGGATTCGATATTTGGATTACATTCAATTTAACTCGAATGTCTTTGGTTACGCTATTTTGGAAAATACTTTCCATCAAGCTCTTGTGAGAATTGCTGGTTTGGCGGAAGGAATCAATGTTGGTCAGGCTCATATGATCACCGATCTTCCACAATTTTATCTTTTTCAATTGTACGTTTACATACGGTATTTAAAGTGGCAAATTGGATGTGGCCATCTCCCAGTGGCAATTTCCAATATCCAGGCAACTTTTGAGTTGAATTTCGGAATGGACGACTCGGTGAAAACAATGCGACCATCGGAGCGAAAAGAAGCTCTCGAAAAGTTTTGGGAGACCCGTGTTCCACGAATCGGAGATCTGAATGCACTTGGAGCGAAAATGTCGATGAAATTTATTGAAAATCAAAGCTCGGAGGAGATTGACGATATGGAAAGAGCAGAGCACGAAATCATGTGTTATCAAACTATGCAGGCGATTGAGAGTTGTTTACGTGTCGAACGAGACACTGCCATTTCGTTTGTGGAGTTTGAACGAAAAATGCTGGATATTGACGCACGACCGAAAAGAACTGATTTGGAGAAGAATCAAACGTTTGTGACAGATTTTGGAGGCGAATTCGAGGGTGTTGCCGAATGGAAACCTATCGATGCGAATAATTTGACACCGTACTGGAATCCGAATCCGACGAGTTCCGATTGTGTTCAGCCACTTCTCGAGACACTTGGAATTAGTTTTTTGCATTCGGTAGGTGGCAGTATATCGTATTTACTTTATTTGTCCGGCATGCCAGCATGTTTTCGAACCTTCTGATTGGATTCCGGACAATTAGAGGCTGCCGGCTTATTATACTCAGCGAATGCATCATCAGCCTCGCTCTACGGCATTTTTCAATTTTCAACAGTGTAGTGCGCCTTTTTTTAAGCGAAAAATTTTACCTGCAATTCGTCGTGGATACGTCAGTTTCCGTTAAAAAGAAGTATAAAAACTAGAATTCGAGTTAATCTTGCAAGTGCAACGCCGTTTTACAAAAATTTTGCAATAGAGCGAGGTTGATGATGTATTCGCCGACTATAAAAAAATAATAACATTTGAACTTTGAAAATAAGTAATATCTGGCGTTTAAACAAGGAGAAATTCTCATAACATTTCAAGGAAGAAACGGGAAAACTTCACGTTTTTCCGCAATTTTGCCTAGACTTTTCAAAAAAAAAAAACACACACAAAAATCGTTTTTTTTTTCTGTTCTGAATAGGTTTATTTTATAAAAACTATGTTTCTCTGTGTCTCCTCGAATGCTGTGCTATTTTTTCTATCGCTACCAGACCACATGGCCGCGGCCGAGAAATGGTGCGTGGCCGACTGCCAAAAAAAGCAATTTTTGTTTTAATTTTAAAAATTTTAACGCAAACAACGATGTTCCAACTTTTTATTTTAATATCACTGATTTTTTCAAATCAAATTTTCCTGAGAATGCGACCTTCAAAATGACTTTTCAAAAACCAATGGACCTATTCACGAAACCGGAAAAAAAACATTGGGAAAAATTGGACCAAAATTTTTTGAGCGTGTACAGGAGAATTTTTTTCCAATATTTCCCAAAATTTCACGTCAATCGGAGCATTCTCCGATTTTTCCCGAAGTGTTTTGTTCTATATTCTTCCTTTTTTTCCGGTTTTGTGAATAGTTCCATAACAATTTATATGGCCTCCATAAATCAAATCCATGAAATTCTTTCACAATTTCAGACTGGATGCTTCTCCCTCTCCGAGCACGTAATCAATTCATGGAAATATCATGCCGATCTGCTCCTCGAGAATCGATATCATTTCGACGAAGTTCCCACTTACTCGGAAAATACCATGCTGGAAACTGGCAAACGAATTTTGCAATTTATGATCAATCAGCGAATTCAAAAATGCAAAGACAAACCGGATGTGTTGGATGATGAACTTGTTAAATACATGATGGCAGTTTTGATGACAGAAGCAAACGAAATGGAGAAAGAATTGAAGTTCCACCATTTGCGATTGAAACGGTTTGAGGTGCTCCTTGAAGAAAAGTTGGAGAAGGTGTTCCCGGAAATGCTCAAAACTTTTCCAAAAACTCTCCCCATCATTCGATCAGTGGCATCCGAGAAGTTTATTTCCTGGTGGGAACGAGGAATTAGCGATCAAGAAGACATTGAGAAACGAGTCGTGCTGTCCGTAGAGCTCGAGCTGGCAATAACTCCTACTGACAAGCAGAAAATGATGGAAATTCAGAGAAAAATGTTCAAATTTCTGGACAAGTGTGCTCCGCGAACAGTCCTCAAGAGCAAATCCTGCGCCGACCTGCAACTTCCTCTCTTTGTTGAAATCCTTCGATGCAGACTTTCAGCTCAAAACGAGAGAGCTCTTCGTGCTTACCTTGCTATTACGATTCTCGGAGTAGATCCTCAATCTGTTGAGACTATCGAAAAAGAGGCTAATTATGCGGAATCTGTGCGTGATGCGATAAAGGAATTGGTGAAAATGGTGAAGAGAAAACAGCGAGAAGAGATGCCAAGCTTTATTCCAGAGTTGCCGAGAACTGAAGCTCTAATCGAGTCTTTGCAGATGATTACGGAGTTTGCATTTTGTAAGTTACATTATCTTGACTGAGTGGGCGTGTCTTTGCATTTTTTTTAATGTCCAATGTTTCAGTAACTCTCTCTCCTAACATGCGTGGAATAGTCAATGGCATGGTCACTTCTGTTCTGGAGAGATGCCAAAGATATGAAACTCGCCTAAAAGAATTCACGATTGGACAAGAGGAGAAAGAAAGAGACCGATGGGACGTTCAATTCATCCTCGACACTCTTCTCCGACACCTTTCCAAAAGTGAAATGCAAACTGCATACATTGAAAATTTTAAGAAAATCATCACGCGGGCTGCCGATTTGTTCCCATGTGAAACGAAATACATGAGGAAATTCACCGAAGTGCACTCTGGATCCACTCTTAAAAACATGCAACTCGGAATTATTCTCACCAATAGAAACAAGAAAATCATGGAGTCACGATTGGAAAGATTTGATTTGGAGTTGGAGAGGAAGCAAATGATGAACTCGTTGTCGACAATGTTCAGCTCGATGCGACTCTCGGCATCTATTGGAAAATCATCTAATCAGAGAAGTGTGTACAACAAATATCTGGAAGAAGCCAGGAATTTGCATGATCCGGCCGTGTGGAGGTTGGCGATAAAAGCGGCGGCGAGAGTTGGAACGAGTTGTTTGGAGAAGGATGTAAGTTTGCGTTTTTTTTTTAAATTTAATTTTCAAAAAAATTGTGGGAAAACTCGGAGAATCCTCCGATTGGCTTGAAACTTGGAGAAGAATTGCCAAAAAAAAATATTTTCTGAGCATGTCCGGGACAAGGCTTGTTCAAAAAATTGTTTTCCGAAATAATTCTTCGGAAAATCGGTTATCCGATTTTCGAAACTAAAACTGCATTTTTTAAAAAATGTTTTTTCTGAAAAAGATTCTTAACAATCTGTTCATCTTATTTCTTTGAAAAAATACGAAAATCAACAAATTCAACAAAAAAAAAATCAGTTTTGAGAAGTTCTTGGTACTCAGAAGCGGCACCTAAAAGAACTGCACTTTCCCGATCATTTTCGGAATATTTTCCGACGGACAAGTTTTCCGAAAAAAGTTGGAAAATTCGGAAAATAAGAATTTCCGTTTTTCGACTCCGACCAAGCCTGTCCGGGACTATTTTTGGATTTCTCCATGTTTCAGGCCAATCGGAGTATTCTCAGTGTTTCCTTCAATTTATTTCACTAATTTTTGCTGTTTCTTGGATTCTTGGATAATTTTTGGGCGCAAGAAAACAATTAATTTCTTTCTAAATAGAACTGGGTCTTTTTTTGGGAGATTTTTCAGGCGAAAATTCAGAAAATGCTCCGATTGTTTTGAAACTTTGGGAATAAATGCCGATAATACTTCCGGACATGCTCCAAGCATTTTGGAATTAAATTTTTTTTTCATGAATTCTGTCCAAAATGTTTTGAGTATGTCTGGAACAGGAGGTGGGACAAAAAAAAATGTATTTGTCCTCAAAAAAGTTTCCAAAAAAATTCCAAAAAAGGCGTATATCTGTTAGATGGAAATTTTCCAAGTTTTCGTAAAAAATATAGTTTTTTTTTGTCAATTCGGAGCACATACCAACTAAGTTTCATCAAAAAATCATCGAAAAAAAATATGAAATCATCAATCCCTGGTCAGAATTAAAAAAAAAAACATTCCACCAAAATTGAAAATTTAAAAGCCCACAAACCTGTTTAGGCTCTGAAAATCCTTTGCCCTTTTTTCAGGCGTACATTCGTGCAATCGGACAATGCCCATGGTCTCTAAACATTCATTTGGACTATATCGAGGGTATGGGACCATCATCGCAAGACGGACAACAAACTGTTCTCGGAAAGACAATGTAAGAGAATTGCAATGCATTTTAGATTTGAATCTTATTTTCCATCTTCTTCTAGGTGCTATTTGCTCGAGATCGGAGACTCTATGCCGCACATTACTTTTGTCGAAGAAGAAGAAACGTTGGATACTTATTTGGAAGTTGCCATGAAAGCGCCACGGGTCGAATAAGCGGAGAAAGAAAACTTGTAGATTATTTATTTCACTTCTTCTTGCCTTTATTGTTTTAATCTCAATTTTTTTTGTTATAGTCGGCGAATACATCATCAACCTCGCTCTACTGCAAAATTCTTGTAAAACCGTGTTGCACTTGCAAGATTAACTCGAATTCTAGTTTTATTTCTTTTTTTCAACGGAAAATGACGTATCCGCAACGAGTTGCAGTTAAAAGTTGATTTTTCGCTTTAAAAAAGGCGCACTACACTGTTGAAAACTGAAAAGTGCCGTAGAGCGAGGCTGATAATGCATTCGCCGAGTATAATTGGCGTTTAAAAAAAGAAAAACAAAAATGCACATATTTATTATTTATTCATTTTCTTCATCGTTTTTTTTCTGTTGAAAACTTCGGTTTCTATCTCTCTCCGCTTCACAACCGTTGAATATCTTATTTTGCCGTGACACCCATGCGTGAATAATCGAATTAAAATGACACAGATGCTGAGAGCAATGCGCGGAGTGGCGGACCTTTTCTCCGCCGCTCTTTACAAGAACGAGTCGGCAATGATGTCAGCGAGCAGAAGGTTTGTTTCCTTTTTTATTCCTTTCCATACCAAGCTCTCAGATTCCTCTCGACACCAGCTCCAGCTCCAGAAGCCGCGAAACCAGCCGAAACTCCAGAAGCGGAGACTTCTGAACCAGTTTTGGAAGCGGAGCCCACCAAAGAGCAGCGTCTCACTCAACCGTACTCTCGCGAAGCGATTCAGCTGCTCAAATTGGATCAGTATCCGCTGTAAGTAGTTTTCTTGACCAATCGAGCGACAATTAAGCGTCCTCTAGATACGTGGAGAGAGAATGGTGGAAAACCGGAAAACGCATGACATTCTGGGCGAGTTGGCGTCAGTTGAGAGACGTTAAACGGCGACAACAGATTCAGGTATGTTTTTGGAATATTTCTCAGTCAGGAGCAATTACCAATAAAAAAATGTGTTTTTTGGCCAAAAAAACCCCAAAAAAATTCTTTTTTTTTGTATTATCCCTGGTTCAGACGGTAAAGCTTCGCGAACTCCAGTTTTTAAACTCCGCCCACTGAATCTTTTTGTAAAATATTAAATTCTTGCAGTTTTTTTTTGTTTAATTCTTGAATGATAATAAGTGAAAATCTAGGAAATATTAGGAAATTGTGAAAAAACTTAGAAATCAAGTTTTAAAAAAACTCACCGAAAACTAAATAAAAATGTGAATTTTTGCTTATTTTCAGTCAGTTTCAGCTTCTTTTTTTGCGTTTTCCAAATTTTTTATTTACTTCTCTCTACTTAATTTGAAATCAAGCGAAGACTCTGCCAAAAACATTTGAGAAAATTAGTGGGCGGAGCCTCTAAATCATCGTTCAAACGGGGTTTTTAGGTTTTTGCTCAATTCTGCATAAACTATGCAATATTGGGTTATGAGGTTATTCATTTCATGCAGAAAAGGGCAAAAAGTGAATTTTGCAATTCGCCGAAATGCATCTTTCTGCTGCTGAAAATGTCGTTTTCTGCATCAAATGAATAATCCCATTAAAAAAAAACTCACTGAATACGGAATATATTAATAGATTTCAATATTTTATACACAAGGTTTCGGTCCGCAGAAAATTAGGAAATAATCTAATGTAAAACACACCCTTAAGCACGTGGTTACTGTAGTTTCTCTTCTACCCCACATTTCTCTTTATCATTCAGGAAGTCGGTGCGGACCGAATGCGTCTAAAAGCGCTGAAATTCAACACGATCCTGCCGCAAGCGATTCGGGATGAAGCAGCCGAAAAGATGCAAAAGGCTCGCAAATACGATCATCCTCGCCTCATCCTCAACATGTGCCAATTCACAGGAAGACAGCGTGGAAAGATAAAGCCGTACCGACTTTCCAGACATCTTTTCCGTCGATTTGCCGATCGATCCGCTCTTTCTGGAGTGCAGAGAGCCATGTGGTAGAAAATCAAGTAGTTCAATAAATATCTGGTAGATTTTTCATTTCGTTTTTTTGTTTTGTTTTGTGTTAAATACAAATAAAATATTTTTTGTTATATTTCTTGTCTCCTTTTTATCTTTTAAAGTTTGGTTGATTTTTACCACTTCCAAATACCTTCCCTTTAGCGGCCAGATTCACGACCTACATTCAGAGTGGGGAAGTTCCTTCGTCCTTGTTTTTTTTTCTAATGGGGTTATTCTCGAAACCAGCAAAAAATTCAGCGAAAATTCGGAGAATGCTCCGATCGGTTTGAAACTTTGAGAGATCATTTAAAAAATACTCTGGGACATTCCCTGAAATTTTCAGACCGAAATATTGATTTTAAAAAATATCGATTTTTATTTCTGAAAAATTTCAAAATCGATATTTTGATCTTAAATTTTCTGGGAATTTCCGGGAGTATTTTTGCCATTATTTCCCAAAATTTCAGATATATCGAAGCATTCTCCAAATTTTCGCTGAATTTTTTTGCTGGTTCCGAGAATAACCCCATAACAAAAAAACTTTTTTACATGAATCTCCTATTTTTTCAGTGCCTCTATGACAAATGCAGAGGAGAAAACGCTCATTTCTCTTCCCGCGGAGCTCCTGTGCCATCTATTCACCTACCTGCCCCCTTATCAATTGATCACTCAGATTCCACTCGTCTGCCGGAGATTTCGAACGATTCTCCAAGAGGACAAGTTTTGGAATGGCAGGATTGTAAGTTTCACAGGCAAATTTAAGATTTTAGAAGCATAGTTTTCCAGAAAAATGAGTACAACGTTCGACTCCCTGACTGTGAAGCCAAACATCCAGAATATAAACCCCAAAAATCGTTCTACTCAATGCACTCCCAAAAAGAAAGATGGCGAGAATGGGAGGCTCAAACTGTGAAAACAGCTCTCGGACACTCGGCTACAGTAGACAGTGTGATGCTCTTCCATCAGAATCACAAAGAATTCTGCCTTTCCGGATCTCGAGATCGCACTATTCGCCTCTGGAGCATTGAAAATGTGCGGAGAGGTGAAGACACGGAAGAAAACAAATGGACGGTGGCTAAAGACGAGACCGCCCATTCTGGATGGATATGGAATATGGCTCGTGATGAAAAGTCTGGAAACTTCTACACAACGTCTTGGGATTCCACTGTGAAGAGTTGGAACATCACAGATGATGGACAACTTCGAAATGTGAACAGTGTGAACGTCGGATCAGCGGCTCAATGTGTTGCGTGTAGTGGAGCTGAAAATGAGATTGTGTGCACTACTTTTGCGAAAAGAGTAGCTGTCATTGACTCGCGTAGTTTTGGAATTGTCGCAGAGCACAAATTGCACAAAAGAGCAGTGATCGCGCTGGCAGTTCAAGATAATAAAATATTCACGAGTGGAGAGGATCGATTGATGATGATGGTGGACCGGAGGAATTTTAGCAAACCTTTGCTTTTTGTGAGTTTTCAACGGGAAAATATTGCGTAAATGAAGATTTGTTTAGGAATACTCGCCCACATCGTACAAATCATGTCTCTCGCTGCAGCGAAACCAACTGCTCACGTCGACTTCCGATGGAAAAGTGAAACTTTATGATGCCAATAATTTCAACGTTCTTCAAACATATGCGGTAGGTTATGTCATATTGTGAAAACAAAAAAGTTGCAACGCGGTGTTTGCGTACTTTCAAAATTCAAACGAAAATGGGAACATTTCTCTTCATTTTCCATGATATTTCTTTCATTTTTGAATTTCAAAAGCACGTAAACACCGCGTTGCAATTCTACAGTAACCCAAAAAATACGAATTATTACGTATTCCCGAGTACATGAGATGTCGTAAAATTGGTCTTGACACAATCAGTGTTTGCACGAGGCTACCCCGAATCAGAACGTTCCCGAATCAGAACTGTCCCGAATCAGAACCGTGCCCTGAATCAGAACTGTTCGTATCAGAACTGTCCTGCATCAGAACTGTCTGGAATCAGAACTGTCCCTAAGCAGAACTGTTCGTTTCAGAACTGTCCCATATGAGAACTGTCCCGAATCAAAAATGTCCCGAATCAGAACTGTTCGTATCAGAACTGCCCTAAATCAGAACTATCCTGTATAAGTTTTAAATAAAATTTGTTTTATTATGAAAAAACAACATATTAGGCCGTAAGCATGCTTATTGAATAGTTCTGAATTGGGGCAGTTCTGATACGAACAGTTCTGATTCAGGACAGTTCTGATTTGGGGTAGCCTCTTTTTGTTTTTTAAAACTTATATTTTATACGTAGGGGGTCATTCATGTAAAAAAGATAACAAGATTTTTCCAATTAACGCATGTCGAAAAATGTAAACAATCTACAGGATCCCGAGTACTGTAGAATGTTTACAAGTATGCATACACCGATCGTGGCTAGACCCATTTTACGACATCTCTCGTTCTCGGGAATACGTAATACGAAGTGATTTATGACCACGCCTCTGAAATGTTAATCTTATTTTTTTTTGGTTGTTTTTACAAAAGGGGCCATGGCTCATCATTATTTTGGTTACGGTAGGTCGCTGCTGTGAAACTGTGCGTTATTTTCTTTGGTCTCGTCACGCTTTTTTTCAGGCTACAATTTTTTTTAAAGTCAAATAAAAAGCGTTTTTAAGAACATTTTCAGAAAATTAATTTTAAAAAATCAATGTTCTTTATTTAAAAATAATGTTGAAAATCCCAAGCGTGCCTAAAAAATTAAAGACGGCAATGTTGAATTTGAAAAAAAACGGATTTTTGAAATTAAATATTTCCAAGCGTTTCAGCTCATTCTGAGAATTTTTTGACAATTTTTGATTTTCTTGAATTTTTTTTTGAGCATCATGAAAGTAATTGGAAAATATATTTTATTTATAAAATATACACACTTCATTTTCTTCCAGGTTGGCACATTCACCCGCCAAGTAATCCTGGATCATGGTGCACATCTCGTGATGGCGCGAAGTTTGAAACGGAACTTTAAGTTTAGTGTAAGTGGAAATAAATAAACCCCAGGGATATGATGGGCTAAAAATTATGTACAAGTTGGAGACAATTTTTCATTTTTTTTTTGCGAGCTGAAATATTGAGAAAAAAAGTACGAACTTTGCAGGTGCACAATCCCGGAATTCGTAGTGAATTGTGGTGTGCCTCGCACGAGTTGGCCGCCGAACCAGCCAAGTTTGACTATTCGTAAGTGTTTTTTTTAAATGTCATTAAATTTTGACATTTTTTCCTCAGAACTTGCTCAAAAACGTTGGCAATCGGAAATGGCGATAGCTCTATCCTTTTCTGTCTTCCCGGAGCAGTTTGACCACTTTATTGTATCATAATTCTGTAATTAGTCTTTTTCTTTCTTCCTACGATCTCTGCTATTTCTATGTATTTGTCTGTCCGTTCTTTCTTTGCCCACGGAGATCATCAATTTCAAATATCACGTTCACATATTTTTTCTACCATAAAAATCCCCATCATTTTGCGAGAAAAACAATGAGAGACGACCTGGAGCACTTGGTCGGAGTTTTGTTTGTCTATTGGCACAGAGTCTTCCTCAGCCAACTCGCTCGTGTGCTCCAGCCTGGCTGGCTGGCTGGCTGGCTGGCTCATTTGCATATCGAAACGAGCCGAAGCGGCGTGCCGAGCTGCTTGAACTATGCATGGAACGTGTGGAACGTTTGGAACGGACGCTGCGCTGCTCTGCTATGCTATGCACTGATCGGCTCAATTTCTGATCACAACTCTTTCTGTTAACACATTTCGACAAGAGATTAGGTTAATTTCAAAGTGTTAGAGCACATGCGCACGCGCGAGTTTTACTGCGAGTCGTGTTTGTTTCTCTTCTCAGATTTTGCGCATTTGTTAAGCGTAGTAAGACCCGGAAATTTTGGAAAAAAAAATTGCGGAATTTTAAGACTCTGAAAAACCGGGGAACAAGCTCCGCCTATTTCGCATGTCTGTGGCACGAGTTCTGTAGACGAAATTCTAAAAAATTCAGTAAAACAGTTCCGCAGACCTGCAAAAGTCGGGGCTTGTTCCTAGACTTTTAAATTTTATTGCCCGGTTTTGTCAGTGTTTCGGAATTTTTCTCTGAATTCGTGACCTCACCAAAACATGGGAAAATACGAGTTATGTAGAGGAAATTTTACATACCTGCAACGGGCTGGGCCGCGGCGAGAATTTCTAGGGCCCGGCGGGAAAAATTTCAAGATCAAAAATTAGAGGTGTTTATAACAAATCAGCAATTAATTAGCAAAGAAATCTGAAAATTTTTGACCAGAAACTATGAAAAAAGCTTTAAGAGTTCAAGAACCCAAATTAGCAACCCATTCGGGGTATTTCGCCGCAATTTGGCAGCCCACAACGACTTTTTCTGCTGCTGCATATTGTAAACGACTACTTCTTTTGTCCAACAAATAATCTGCAGTGGTTCTGGAAATCGATAAAGTCCAATGACGCAAATTGAAATTTTTGTAAAGAAAAATATTTAACAAAACTAGTCGGCGAATACATCATCAACCTCGCTCTACTGCAAAACTCCTGTAAAATAGTGTTTCACTTGCAAGATTAACTCGAATTCTAGTTTTTATACTTCTTTTTAACGGAAAATGACGTATCCACGACGAATTGCAGGTAAAATTTGATTTTTCGCTTCAAAACAGGCGCACTACACTGTTGAAAATTGAAGTGCCGTAGAGGAGGCTGATGATGCATTCGCCGACTATAAAATTATATATTTTTTTTTTCGAAAAAACAACAAAAAAAACCAATAAAACATAGTTTTGCAAAAAATAAAATACAACGACACTCCGAAATTGCGCTGATAAAAAATAATTTTAAAAACATTTTCTGCCGGGCCGAAAATTTGCAACTATGAAATTTTATAGGATCCAGAAAAAAGTGTGCGGCACACCTACAGTTGACCTCCTTTTCCCCGATATCGGCGATCTCGAATTTTCATGATGACCTTCTCACAAGCAGGAATTTCATTTGTTGTATTTTTAGAAAATTTACGGAGTTCGAACGACTGATTCGAATAATTAACGTGGCTGAATCCTCGTGAGACTTCTTGAAAATTTACAATCTGACAAGGAAGTTTACAAATCTCATGAGATATTTTACGAATGCGTAGTAGGTACTGGTGGCTGTTGTCGTTCAAGAGATCACAGGTTCGAGTCCGTTCTCAACCCCAAGTTCTCGGTCATTTCCCCGGCCAGGAATTGGTGGACGCAGAACACCATGATTAGCAGTACATTCGGTACGTTTAGAACGGGTCGACTTTGTAATCTTTGTTGTTGTTTGAGGCACGGCACCCCAGCCTTCCAAAATTGTTTCCACCTGGCGCATTTTTAAAACCCTAAGGCTCGGTCCTTTTCTGATAAAAAGGCCTCGTTTTTGGATTAAAATGATGGTGTCATCCTGAATAATCAGATAATGATTCGAATTTCTCAAAAAAAGTAAATTTTCGAGCGAAAAAATAATTTCATTATTTGACGAACTTGGTGGCGCATTGGACGACAGGGAGACGTGTGAGGCATTTTGTCTGCGGCACGAGTTTTATAAAGAAAAAAAAGCCGCAGAATCACGACTACAGTAGCACGTAAATAGTTTAACTCGATAAACGCCTTCAACTTTTACGCAGATCTTTAGCAACTGTTAATTTACGCGCTATGGGTTTCTGTTAAAAATCTGCTCAAAAGCTGCGCAACTGAAAAATATACTACTTTTAAGATCCGCGTTACAGTTGCTATAATTTTCAATGTCTGCTTAACATCTGCAACTGGGTTTAAGGTCCGCTCAAAATCTGTATGTATCTCCAAATTATGCGCAAAAGCTGATATTGCCTCTTAGATCTGCGCAACAGTTACAAGCGTTTACCGAGAAGCTCCTTTTTTCGCTCAAAAATTGTTGCATTGCATTGCATTTTCCTCGAAAATTGCCCTTTTTGTGCACTTTTTTGGCTTCTTCCTTTTCTCCCTAAACTCTTTATATACATATGCAATTGCCTTCTTTTGTGAACACAAACAAGAGCGTGGGGGGACCAAAATCCGTTTATTTATTACTTCTTTTTTTATTTTTGGAAGAAGGAAGGGGGCGGAGCCACCAACAAACAAACATGAATATACGAAAAAAGTGGGAGAATTTTTCTTGGGGTTTCGTTTGCCGCGAAATTTGATTTGAGGAGAAAAAAGGAGAAAAAATTGGAACGGAGGAGCAGAAAAGAAAAAAAAAAGGAAAGAAAATTGAGGCAAGTAGTCTAGAAAACGAATAGTATTTGAGAATGAGTGAAGAAAAAATACACGGAAGAAACCGGGAGGGAAAGGGTTTTAAAAAGTGAGAAAAGCAATGATCGGTTCGTAATTTACTTGGCAGATGCCTAGAATTGAGGATAGAAAGAAAGAAAAAGGGCGATACTCAGGAAATTTTTGGCGCGTCATGGCGAGATTTGGCGTCTAGGTGGCTAATAGCCTCTGAAAATGGCTAATAGCCGCCGAAAAGGCTAATAGCGGGCGATAATGGCAACTAGCCGGCAAATTTGGCTATTAGCCATTATGGCTATTAGCCGTCGAATATGGCTATTAGCCGCCGGAAAGGGCTATTAGCCATTAGTGGGTAATGTCGCCATCTATAAAAAATGTGTCTGTTGGCACCGCAACTATATAATGTTTACTTGCAACAATTAGCGGAAACAGTGTTCGCGCTTACTCAGTGCTTTTGCGATTTTTTCAGCCACAAGTTGACCGAAATTTGAAATGGAAAATTTTTGAAAATGATAGCCGACTGAAACGGCTAATAGCCATGGAAAATGGCTAATAGCCATCGAATATGGGGAGTGTGCCAAATACATATGGCACACGCCCCGAATCGGTGGCTATTAGCCGTTTTCAATGGCTATTAGCCAAAAATTTCCTGAGTAAGGCTACAAAATTTAAAACTGAAATTGTACCGGAAAAAAAGTTACCAAGAAGGGAATTGAATCTAGACAAGATTATTAAAAGTTCTAAAAAAAACGGAAAGCAATTATGTTCATACAATTTTTAAAAAATGCGAAATCCCACTATTGGAGTCTATGCGAACGACCTCTGTGGAACGTTCCATCGGCCTGTGATCCCAACTTTTTCCCGTCCTTCTCATTTCCACACACCTCTGAGCACGGAACCACACCATACAGCTCCAAAATCCCGAACGGCTCCGTCGACATCTCCTTCTTTGTCGACGTCTGCCGCTTCACTTTCATCAGCTTTTGACGCGCCGCAAACGCTTTTCCGTACTTGCGTGGACGTTTCTCGAGGACAAAGTAGAACGACCAGCTGAATGAAGAACGTAATTGTTTTGTATAATTGCAATAAGAGACACTTTCACTTACGAGTCGACTTTATGGGACCACGGTCGGAGGTACGTGCAGCCTTCGCGGTCTTCCGGAAACGAGAACTTGTCGAGCGTACAAAAACCACCCTCGGATAATTGACACGTGTACGAGTGAAGTCTGCAAGAAAAGGTCATTGGTGGGAGTGGGAGAGGAGGAGATAGGGAGATTTAAAAATGTTGATTTATTTCTACTTGCTACTAATTTGAAGTCAACCTTTACTTACTCACTCACAATGTCTGCAGACAACGAAAAGATTCGAGAGGATCGCGCGCTTTTGAGCCAGCAAGTAAGAGGGGACAGTTTGAGGTCTTATTAGATTCGGGTGTATTGTCAGTACGGAGCGCTGCAAACGCGCTCCCTTCGCACAATGGAGGACTCAGCCACGTTGGCGACGAGAGACTGCGGAAAACAGGAAAAAAAAAACGTGGCCGATGTTTTGCTCTGATTTCTCTGACTCTCACTCCAAACAAATGCGAAAAATGCTTTGTTCGATTGGAGCGAGTTTTCAGCGTTTTATACCGAGTATATTATAAATTTAATATCCTTGCCGGCTACAGTAAGCAGTGGCGAAACTCCGCCCCCTCAGGTTTTGCAACTGAACGGAGCACAAAAATGTGAGCTGGTGTGTCTTCTCGTTCGCGGGCGCCGGCAAGAATATTGAACCGATAATAACGGTTTTAGAAAATGTTCTTTGAATCAAAAATCTGTGACTTTATATTTCTCAGTTTCACCTTGACGGGCAAACGCGCCCTGTCGCATTTCTCTGCTTCTCCACAGTGGCGTTATGTCAAGCTTAGCTAAACGCGGAGACGCAGAGAAGCGAGAAATGATCTGCGAAAATATTGGCTTTTAAAAAAGTAGTCCCGAGCCTCGCGACAACGGTATAGCGGAAGCAAAACCAATTTTATTGCCCCGGCCTTTTTGACCAACTATTCAGGCGGGATATTGATCGGCAGTCACAAATGCCGATCAATATCACAAAAATGTATTTTTCTCTGCGTCTTCTCGACCGCTGTGGTCGTTTCGTTCTTTTTTTGCAAGACCACATGATAGGCCTATACCCCACATAAAGTCAAACGCGCCTTTTTTTTCGCGGGCTATTTCTCGCGTCTGCGTCTCCATTTTACAGAACGCCACTGGAGACGCAGACAAATGCGATAGGGCGCGCTCGCCTTTACGTACGGTCTAGCATGCCAAGATGGCCGAGGCCGAGGAGCAGCGCGTCGCCGCCTGACAGCGTTTCAACTTTGCCTATTTCAGAACAAGGAATACGAGGAGAGCTTGGCAAAAGACTTGGCCAAGAAAGAGGAGAAAGAAAAGGCTAGAATTGAGGCGGAAAAAAGTGCGCAGAGAAAAAAGACGATTCAAGAGTATAGACTAAAATTGAAAGGTTCTTTTTTTTTTCTTCTCATTTCTCACTCCACCATTTTCACAACCTTTCAGGTACCCCCTTCTCCGGTCCGATTCGAGTGCTCATCCGTTACCCGAACGGCGCTCGTTCCATAGTCGGATTCCCACCATCCACCGCCCTTCAAACCCTCTTCGACGCCATCATCGCCAATCCAGCGTGCCCCGACTACTTTTCAGTGCGCACCATTATGCCACGCGCCGAAATTCACTGCTTCCCCGCGTGGTATCGTGACATGTTCAACGAAGAGGTGGACGAGGAGAGTCGTCTGGACATTGTGAAGACGTGCTCCGAAGGCAAGCTCATCGAGCAGTGCATCGCGAACAACTCGATTCTTTTCATAAACATGATACACTAATGTTTGCACTATTGCATTTTCATTTTCGTATTTATGGCCATCTCTCTCTCTATTTCTCTTGGTGGCTTGGAGGAGGAGGAGGATGCATTGAAATTCGAAACAAGCGATGTTTGTTCACGGGTTCCTGTGGCACACCGCGCGTTGCGCAATACGCACGTATGGCACCTTTTGTAGTACTATTTATTACGTTGTGTTTGTTGGGATGAGACGAATGTTGTGGAAAGTTTGTGTTTGTTTGTGTGTGTGTGTGTGTGCAAGTGCAAGTGCGCTCTACTCGCTGGTTTTTTTTGCAGTTGTCCCCATGTGGCAGATAGCCAATGCAGAGCCTATTTCGCTAGGCGATTGACGCCACTGCCCTCGCGAAATTGTGCTCCGTTGAACTCGGCGGAAAAAATCTTGGCAGTGCGCCACTTTATGCCAATTCCCAGCGACGAGACCAGGCTTTCTCGGAAATGAAAATTTCTCTTCCGAGTTCCGTCGGAAATTTCCGATTTTGTAATTTTCTCTTCCAATGTTCCAACGGAATTCCGAGCCCGACGGAAAGGAAATATTTTCGGAAGTGAAACTGCCTCGGAACCGTAATCGGAAATTTCCGACTTTTCGGAAATTTCCGAGAAAGCCTGGACGAGACGCAGACGAGAGACAGCGTTGGCACGCGACGCAACCTCAGAGCGTAGGACTTTGCGTTGGTCGGACAGTCGCCAGGACCCCGTGGTCTGTTTTACGGTAGTTGGCGCAAAAGTCGCTGAAAACGGCTAATAGCCAGTTATTCTATGCCGGTTTCTAAACACTCGAAGCCCATTAAAATTTAAAAAAAAAATTACGGTGTCTGGAAACTTTCAGGAACTTTAGTTAGGACTGCGAGGAATTTCTGGTTTTGTGATTTGTCAGTTTAGGCTCACAATCAGTAGAAAAAATCATTCAGAAGGAGGAAATCCATAGGTTGAAATCTAACAAAGTGTTTAAATCCTATTTGAAAATTCAAAATTCTTGGTAACACACTAGACTGTCTATTGAAAGTTATGGCCTAATAAGAAAAAGGAGAGAAAAAAGTCTGCGAACATAAGAAAAAAGTCTGCGAACATTTCAAATGAGCCTAAACTGTGTGCAGAAAGTTTCTTTATTGTCCCTCACTCCCCCACTCCCAAAAACTGCTAATCAAGTCAACTAACAAGTAGCAGTTGGTAAGCACAAACAAACCAAGTGACCGGTTGATTGATAGCACGGAAACGGTTAATTTTACGAGCCTTTGCTTTTCTCCCCCCACTTCTCACAGTCTCGCTCCATCGATAATGACTTTTGGCAACACACCACAACACTTGTCAACTCGCACCGCTTATGAAAACAAAAGTGTGATAAGTGCATTTAGGCTTGAGGTGTTAAGGAGGTAAACAATATGTGTACATATACAGTTTAGAAAAGCTTTCTTTCTTTCTTTCTTTGTCTCTCTCTCTCTCTTTCTCTCTCGCTATTTCTTCTCTAGTGTTTTTAGTCAAACTGACCAATCGTAACGGCTCTTAAAATGCTGACTCATGCGAAAAGTGAGTGTGTTAAGGCGAAAAGGCGAAAAAATTTTCAGTGATAAACGAACGCGAAAAATGGAGAAATGGTAAAAAAAAGTGGGCTTGCGAAAGAGAAAACTCACCTGACACGACGTTCTTTCAGTTTAAACGAGTACTGGACACATTGCGTGGAGTTCAAATCAAAGTCGGCGGATCGGATGAACGTCTTTGGTGAGAATGACGAAACGATGTAGGTGGTGCCGTTGAATTGACCAGACTCGGGAATCTCGACATATGTCTTCACGGCCGAAGACGTCGAGATCATCATCGTCATCATGATGATGAGGACGATTGATGAAAAGCATAGAAGACGTGGGGCCATCTCTTTCATGGCGAATAATGGAACGAAGGAAGGAAACAGAGAAGAGCACACACACGCACACCTTACGCCACTTCGAGGGGACTAGCGAAATGTGGGCGGAGCCTTTGTGGAGGAGGCGACATTGCGGCGGCGGCGCGAACGCCTTGATCCCGCCCACTTTTTTGAGGAAAATTTGCAAAGAAACAAGTGAAAATAGGGAAAGTGAAGAGATTTAGACGGTTAGAGAAGGACAAAATGCACAGATATTTGGAATTTTTGAAAAGGAAGATCATCGGAAGAAAAGCCGAACATGCGAGGAGGCTACAGGAATTCAAAGAATTATCAGCTGAGTGGCATGCGTTTTGTTTGTGGTGTGCAGGAATTGTCTCTTTCTCTCTCTCTCTCTGTTTTAAATTACCAGACTATCTTCTAAAGTGTCACAAATCTGGATTCCTGCATTCGATTCGAAAAATTTGTCTGATTCTTTGTAAATACATACAAATTCAAGCTAAAACTCCACTTTTCGGCAAAAAATTTGAATTTTTCCTATCTTGTTTGTGAAATACAGTGCAATCCGCAATAACCGTCACGTTGTATTGCACTAGGTTACAGTAGAGAAGTGCATAAAAGATTTTAAGCGAAATTTTCAAATTTAGCTAACTAGCTAATTTAGCTAATAACTACCGAGGTTTTTTTCTAGCTGCGCTCGATACGATTAACCACGGCACCCCAGCCTTCCAAAATTGATTCTACCTGGCGAATTTTTAAAACCCTAGGGCTCGGTTCCAGAGAATTCTTCCAACGTACGGTACCCAAATTTCTGCAGTCTGGAATTTTTAACAAAAATGTTTTTTTTTCCTAAGAAATCTATTATGGATTCGTGAATTAGCGATAAAACGCGGTGAATTGTGGGGCAAAAGTTGGCTGATCTCGGCACGATTTTGACAGACTACGGTTAGCGCGAAAATATTTTTTTAATCCTTTTTTTTTTTTAATTAAAACGCATTTTCATAGTTTTTTCTCAACAAAATAAGTTTTTGAATTGAAATTACTCATTCCAGGTTACACAAAAAATTTTAATAGTGAAAAAATGCTAGTCAAAAGGCAAAAAATCGCGTTTTTATTTAAAACAAAAGAAGAAAAAATATTTTTCGCGCTAACCGTAGTCTGTCAAAATCGTGGCGAGACCAGCCAACTTTTGCCCCACAATTCACCGCGTTTTTTCGCTCATTCACGAATCCATAATATTATCCATTTCTGAGAGTTCCACCGCTCGCACACGGACCGTGCACTGCGGACTTTCCCGCATTTCGTCTCGCGTCTCTCAAGTTCCCACGTTGAAATTCGTATTTTGCCGTTGGCCTAGTGCTACATGGCCTAGGTTCCGATTGGCACCCGGTGGAACTTTCAGAGATTGATAATACTCTGCATTGTCCCATACGTATTTCGATAAACAATTTATCGTGATTTTGAACTTACACCAGCAAAAGTGCAAATTCTGCCAACATCTAAATGCCACTAGAAGAGCCGTGCCGCCCAGTTTCCTTTTATTTCCAATCCCTGTTCGGCTTTCCTTTCAATTTCAAAATTGACTGGCTTCTATCGTAACCTGGCACTGACAGGATGAAGAGCACTATATCGTGGGATTTTTGCACAACAAAAAGTCAACTTTTTATCATTTTGACCCGTCGCTCATTAACATTTTGCTGTCTGGACAGTGGTGTTTGAAGGGTTTTGTATTTGAAAAATTGAACATTTTGGAAAAGACTTGAAATCAGATTGTCTGGTCTGGATTTCTTTATTTGCTTCGAAATTCGAAACCAATGAAGAAAAAATCATGAAAAAATTCAAGAAAAAAATTGCCGACTATTCGGCCAAAAATTTGAATTTTTCAATGTTGCGCGTCAAATTCGGTGCTGTACGCAATCACCGTCACGTCACGTAATATTGCACTATGTTACAGTTCAATCGTTCAGAATTTTTTTAAAAGAAAAACATTTCAATTTTTGGCTACCGTATTTCCTCTAATTTTAGCGCATGGCATTCTATTGTTTCATTTCATCAAAACTGTCGGGTTTATAGAGACTTGCACACCGAACTTCGGTCGTCTCATGCCTGCTTGGTTAGGAAGTGTTTTTTCGAGTTTGGTGTGCAAACCTCTAATTATCCAGCAGTTGTGATGAAATTAAACAATAGAAGGGCATGCGCTTAAAGTAGGGGAAATACTGTAATTAAATATTTTGCGGTTCAATGTAAAATTCAAACAAAATCGTGTAATTTTTAAAATCATATTTCAGTTCAAAATACATTTTACTAAAATTTTCGCTATTTTCTCTGAAAAAAACTGCCCTACGATTTTTGAATGATTTTGAACAATTTCACGCAATTCTTGGGTCTCGCAGAGATTAAATAAAATACAGTAAATATTATGGCGCATTTTTTCACGCCTTTTCTATACTATATGCGCCTCTTTGCTTGGTACTGTTTACAGGAATCAAAAATCTCAGACTAGAAAACAGTTATATTTTTTTCTTCAACTTTTTTTCCCGGATTTTCGTGAATCACTTGTAGGAAGAGACAAAATCTTGAAGATAATAATAAAAAAAATTTCCACGGAAAAAATCCCACAAAAAATCTGACCAGATCCATCAATTTTTCACTTTCAATTTCAGCCCCCACTCTACTCTATCTATTTATATCTGGAATTTTGAATCGAGCAAAAAGAAAACAAATGGTTTAATTTGATTTTTTTTCAGTGAAATTTCTGGATATAAATATGTATTTACGAGCGAAACAGAAATAAATAGGAGCCAAAGAATGTACATTATTCACATTATGTTATTCTTTTTTTTTTTTTTGCAATTTCGTGTTGAGATGGGCCAGTGATTCATCATTTTTTCTTCTTTTTTTCCAGTGGCTGTACATACATCTGAACGGAATTTTTCGAGATTTTTTTCTTTTTTTAAGGGAAATTGTTTTAAAAGAAGGACTAAACTACATAAACGACATACATAATTATTAGTTTCCCTGCGGCAATTTTTAAAGATAGGAAAGTTTTCACTTTTGTGAAAAGAAAAAAAACAGAGTTCAAACTCGTAAATTTTGATTGCTCTTTCTCTCTCTCTCTCTCTGTCTTTTTTTACTTTATTTTTTTTTGGGTATGGGAAAATGAGAAAGAGAATTGCAAGTTTCTAGACAGCAAATGGTATGGGAAAGGTATATAAACTGACAAACAAACACGAAAGATGGATGATGGATGGGCAGTGTGAAAATTCAGGAAAAAGAACTTTAAAGTTTAGTAAGACACCATCGGTGGGGATTTTTTGCTCACGTCAGTTTGTTAAGACTTTTTATGTTCAGAAAACGAAATAATTTTGAAATATTTTGAAATATCCAGTAGACGAAATTTTTAGTCTCAAAAGCCATGTATACAGTTTCACATTACTTCTAGATATTGACTGGATGGTTTTAAAAATTGTAATTGTAAGGAAACAATTATTTAAAAACACTACACAACAAGGTCGAATTACTATTTAAAAAAGCTCATACTACTACTGCAAAAACAGATAAATTTTCGGTGCTACCTCGGAATAGAACTGACGCGTAATAGAACTGTAGCGAAATTGAACTCGCTTTGGAATAGAAGTGTAGTGAAATCGAACTGTAGCGAAATAAAACTGTTTGGGAATAAAACTGTTCGGAATAAAACTGTAGCGTTTTGGAACTAAATTAGCAATAGAGCGCGATTGCATTGCTTCCTCATTCAAATATTGGAATTTCTCATGCGCGTGATTTTTTCAACAGTTTTATATTTGAGCTATTCATCAAAAATTGTTTGTTTTGTTGTTTTTCTGAATAAACTTTTATTATTTTTTTCTCGGCCCGCCTTGACGGCCAAGCAATGCAATCGCGCTACATTGCTAATTTAGTTCCAAAACGCTACAGTTTTATTCCGAACAGTTTTATTCCAAAACAGTTTTATTTTGCTACAGTTATTTACCGAACAGTTCTATTCCGAACGGTTCTATTGCGAAGCAAGTTCTATATCGCTGCAGTTCTATTACATTTCAGTTCTATTCCGAGGTAGCACCAAATATTCAGATTATGTAGGATAATTCGTAAATTTTCGAAATACCGGCACACGAAACCAAACTCTCGAAAACCCCCTGTAACCTACAGTAACCCAAAAAAACACGATAAATAGGAAAATTCAGGTCAGTTCAACAAGGTTAAAAAATCCTCCAGAAGTTGAATTATAAATATACAAGCCTGAGCTAGCGCCTATCGGCGACAGAAAAAAAGAGTTAACGTAAAAACCGATTGAACTTGACCCTGACCTTTCAAAGCGAACAGAGGAACCCAGAGTATAACAAAGTTCTGTGGAGTCAGAGTGCCCAAATCTGTCTGCAAGACATCGACTACATTGTCGGGGATCATCTCTAATTAATGCCTTCAAAGCATCGAATCAAATCGTTCGAAGTCTCCATTATAAAAATTTTGGTACCATCTTGTTGTTGTAGTATGATAGACTTTAAAACGGCCCATTTTCTTGTTAATACAACCAGTAGAAGCTCGTGCGGAAGAGCCAAGGCAATGCTCATAAAGGAGAAGCAGCCTCAAATGGTTTGGAGAGATTGAGAAGCTTTCGTCGGCAAGCAGAGCCATTAGATTAAGAATCAAGTGATGAATAGCCCGTATCATCCGTCTTGTATACAGTGCGCATCATAATTATAAGAAACCCCCTACTTTGGCGGTTTTGGGGAAACTAGAAGTTTTTAATTAAAAAACTATTTTTTCATTGGTCAAACGCAAATTGGTCAAACACGCTTCGCTGAACTCAACGCTATGCGCTTGTGTGGGAACGAAAAATGTTCGGAGATTGTTATGAAATACTGAAAAACAGTGCTAAAAAAAGGGGCGGAGCTTTTCAAGCCATTTGCATCATCAAAACATGAAACCCCGTCCACTTTTTTGCGTGCAAACACGCAACCACTAGGTTATT
Organism: Caenorhabditis japonica; assembly: GCA_963572235.1. NCBI lineage: Eukaryota > Metazoa > Nematoda > Chromadorea > Rhabditida > Rhabditidae > Caenorhabditis > Caenorhabditis japonica. The sequence goes on along the minus strand of OY754343.1, from coordinate 13,323,731 downwards.
TGAATTTTTCCCCAGTTTTGAGTTTTTCTCCGGTTTTGTCAGGTTCTCGAAAAAAAAGAAATATCATTTCTCGTTCCGTAAATACCGTATTTCCTCTAATATAAGCGCACCTCTAGCGCACCCTGGGAGGGGCTTCGAAAAATAGAGGCGTACCCTCTAATTGAAGCGCACTCACTGGCTGTGAATTTTTCCTTTTTAGTTTTGCAGACTTTCTTCTCTTCTTTTTTTTTCGGTTTTTTGCAGTTGTTCTTAAATCTTTCAGTTTTCTTGATTTTTTTTGTCAATACTCAGTGAAGTGATGCTGAAAGAATCGCCAAAAAAGCGGAAACTGTTTTGATTGCAACCCTGAACAGTTCTAGAAGATCTTTCCAACAGTTGACGATTGTTCTCTAAACAGTTCTGAGCAACAGCCGAGTAAGAATGCAGTCGTTTCGTTTACAAAAAAATAACGTGTTGACCAAAAATTGGTGCAGAGACGATATTGGAAATATTGTGTTTTCAATCGACTTGCGACATGAAGACGCGAGACTCCGCCCACTTATTTTTTGCCGTTCTGCCTGCGCCTCTTTAAATGTCACTGTGTTCGTGTGGTCGCTCACAAATAAGTGGGCGGAGTCTCCCGTTATCATGTCGCAAGTCGATTGAAAACCCAGTATCAATGATAAGCTGAATTTTTTTTTCAGAAATGAATGTTTGAAAAATAGAAGCGCACCCTCTAATTGAGGCGCACCTCTAATAGAAGCACAATTGGAGAAGAGGTTGAAAAATAGAAGCGCATGCGCTTAAATTAGAGGAAATACGGTAAATCATGTTTTTCTGGTTACGGTATACCGCGGTAGGTCATCAATTTATTTATTCGTCAATATTTAAATAATAAATAAATTGATTTGATTTTTCCATTTGTTTTTATTAAATGTGGGAAATTTGTCTCAAAAATAAAACATAGAAGTCTAATGGATTTTAGCCGACCTCGTGTGCTCCGAGAGCCCCTTCCTCGGGTGGGGTTACTGTAGCAGAGAAGTTGTGTAGTCTGCACATATCATATTCGCCGCCTTTCTTTTTATATTTTCTATTTCAGAAATTCTTTTAATTTTTAAAAAAGCTATTCACCTTAATTTTTAATGCTTGCTCTATTCATTTGAGTAAACTTTTGTAAATTTATAATTGTAAATAAAACTCATCGTTCTTTCTTTAGTCTCATCAAAGGTCAGACTTGTTGGTTTTTTCTCTCGAGTTCACCGGAATATATATAGTTCCGCTTGATCTTTAAATCTTTAAATTGTCGATTTCCCTCTTAATTTGTCATCTTTCCGACCTCCGACAGAGACCGATTATTTATTCTTCTTTTTCTTGAGGGCCGTTCACAACGTGTACTTTCTAGTACACCACAACTTTATTTGTCATATTCTCATCATTTTATTGCAATCTTTTTGATTTTTGATAGCATATCAGTTATTTAAAAGATCATTATTTTCCAAGTTATTGTGCAATTCATTTCAGAAAATCTATTATTTTACGTTTAAAAAAAAGGGGGTACGACAGAATAGAAATAGGCGAAATAGAAATGCTACAAAATAGAAATGCTACAAAAAAGAACTGGAAAAAATAGAACTGAGCGAAATAGAAATGTTACGAAATAGAACGGCTACAAAATAGAAATGAGCGAAATAGAAATGCTACAAAATAGAAAAAATTTTGGCGATGGAGCGCGTTTGCATTATTTTTTCAATTGCTCAGTTTTTCGCCGATTTTCCATTTTTTTTTTCTGAAACTGCATTGATTTTATACCTTTCTTCATTTTCGATGTTGTTAAGTCCGTAAAATATCTGAAAATTACTGAAAAATCCTATAATAACCGGAAAATTCGAAGAATAATGCAAACGCGCTCCATCGCACCGATTTCTATTTCGCCCATTTCTATTTTGTCACATTTCTATTTCGCGCTGTTCTATTCCGCTCATTTCTATTTTGTAGCCGTTCTATTTTTTCCAGTTCTTTTTTGTAGCATTTCTATTTTGTAGCATTTCTATTTCGCCTATTTCTATTCTGTCGTACCCCCAAAAAAAATCGTGCGGCAACTGCAAAAACGCGTGCGCCATTTACTTTATCTGGGCGGGGTCTGTTTTCTGCAAACACTCCAGAGTACTCCATCGAGTGTTTTGTGTTGCATACGTAACCTTTTCGTCTCTAAATATTTAATGTTAGTTAAATAACGGAGAGAGAGAGAGAAAAAAAAAACCAAAAAGTGTGTGTTCGGTCTGGCGATTGTCTCGAAGTTGGCTACCCTGTGCGAACCGGTCCGCTTTGTTTGTTTCTCTCCGCTTCACATTTCTCTCTGTCTCCCATGCATATCGCCCTTTTTCGCCCCTCCTTCTTCGTTCTTCCCGTTTTTACCCATCTATTCACCCCCCCACTGCGTCATCATATTTTTATTTTTTATTTATTTACAAGCCTGCTTGCGCAGTCCTGCGCGGCTGCTGACGCAGCCTACATTCTATTTTTTTACGTTCCACTCTTCCTCATTCATTTATACGCACTCTGTTTTCGGAAGATTTCTGTCCTGTGTGGCTCAGTCGGTAGTGAGCTTGAATACAAATCCTAAGGTCACTTGTTCGTGTTTTGCCCACTGCATTTTCTTGCAAAAAGGCAGGTGCGGACGCGCACAGACATCCCGATCTGGGTTTTTATATATAAGAAAGATATCAATTTGCTTTAGCGCTCCGATGTTGCGCATGTCGCTGCAAGACCTGACCTGCCGAACATCGGAGCGTCGTAACTGAATTTCGCTCGTGTGTACATAATATTTTATTAAATTTTGCCACATTTGAGTCTCAACCTTTTCCGTTCCATTTCTTCTTTCGTTTTTTTTTAAATAAGGAAATAGAGAAAAAGTAGAGAAAAAAGAAAGCGAGGAGTGAATCCTACGAATCCAATAAACGGCGGAGGATGCTCATTTATTGAGTGGGGGAAAATGGAAATGAAAATGAAAATAAAATTGTTTTGCTTTCATTTGGTGAGCAACATTCACATCAAATAGCAGCGCTCTGTCGCTTCTTCTTTTTCTTCAATCATCCAAAGCGATTTTGATTTTTTTTTTTCGTTTTCTCTTTCTCTGAAACACCAACATTTTCTTTTTCTACTTCTCCCCTTTTCCCCCATTCTCGATTCATTCCAGTCCCACACTTTCCATTTTTTATCAGTTATTCTTTCACGCGTTATCGGCTTTTCTTCCATTTCTTTTTCTCCCGCTCAGTGCTCTGTGAGCATTTTGATAAGGTCACGGTATAATACATATATTTCACACTTTTTGTTTTATTGGCCTTCTTCTCGCCTTTGTGAAAACCCTATTTATTTATTTACATATTACAATCGTCTTAGCATCTGCTCATAAACTTTGAAAGCGCCAATTTCCCCGCGAAATATCTCGAAGCACAAATTTATTGACACAGTTGAAATTAGTGCGACAGTAACCATAAAAAATGTGAACAAGTAAAAAACGAAAAACAAGAGAAAGGAAATAAAACAATTAGAACTTATTTACATGTTTAAATGGGTTACGGTCGCACTCATTTAAACTGTGTCGAAAAAGCGCTCCGAGACCTTTCGTGAGACGATTGACTATTTTCAAAGTTTATGAGCAGCTGCTGAGACGAAAGTATTGTGAAAACAAAAAAATTGCAACGCGGTGTTTGCGTACGTTTGAAATTCAAACGGCAATGAAAGAAATAGCATGGCAATTGAAGATATTTGTTCCCATTTCCATTTGAATTTTGAAAGTACGGAAACACCGCGTTGCAATTTTTGTTTTCACAATAATATGTGTTCACGAACGAACGAAATTCAGTTACGACGCTCCGATTTTTCGCTGGTCGTTGAGAGACCAGTGGAAAACTCATCACATCGGAGCCTCGTAACTGAATTTCTCTCGTGAACATACAATATTTGGCTTTCGGACGTTTCGAAAGTAGACGTTTCGAAAGTGCGACATTTCGAAAGTGTGACGTTTCGAAAGTGGACTTTTCGAAGGTTTTTCTGGATTTTGCCGACGCGGTGTTTGAGGAATTTTCCTTAAAAAGCATTTTAAAATGATTGTGTGAAACACCGCGTCGACAAAGTCCAGAAAAACCTTCAAAAAGTCCACTTTCGAAACGTCACACTTTCGAAACGTCGCACTTTCGAAACGTCTACTTTCGAAACGTCCGAGAGCCCAATATTTAAAGGCTCTCGGGCGTTTCGAAAGTGGACATTCCGAAAGCTTTTCTACATTTTGTCGCCGTGTTGTTTGCCACAACACACAATCTTTTTTTTTCAAAGATTTGTATGGAATTTTCCTTTAAAAACTTTTGCAAAAACCGCACCGACAAAATGCAGAAAAACTTTCAAAACGTCACACTTTCGAAACGTCCGAGAGCCTATTTAATACGTTTCTTTGTAACCAAACTTCCTTGTACATATATTTTTAATTCATGCAGAATGCAGCACAGCTCGGTGGGGCCGTCATCGTCGCGGAAAACGACGGTGTCGAGCACCGCCGGCGGCGCTGGCTCCGTTCATCTACACCATCGATCGTCGAACGGCTTTTCGACAACTTCCCGTGCGCCGTTAAATCGGCACAATGAGATGGACTTTGTGAAGATGTTCTCGGCGATGGAGAAGGGCCACAAAGTGTGCAAGATTGCAGTGCTCAAAAAATGGGATCCCGCGTACAAGCAGCTCACTTTGGATCGGCACTCGCGGCAGATTTTTCTTACCAAACTCGAGTTGTCGGCTGTAAGGTGGGTTGGTTACTGTAGAGTTGTTTTCAAATGCTGAATATTTTGTTTGTAACTAGAATACAAAAAGAAAACACACTTTGCATTTAGATAGGAAAAAGCTTAAACGTGTCTTTTTTTAATAATTGTTCGACACAATTCGCTGAGAAAATTGCAACAGCCATGGGCATAAAACAGCGATAGACACAAAAACGTGATGGAGAGATAGAGAGAGAAAAGAAAACTATTCAAAGACCGAATTTGATTCTTCAAATAGACTGTCGCTGCCAGGGTTTAGGTTTCGCAATAAGTAATGGACCTATGCACGAAATAAAAAAGGCCATTTAAATGAATTAATTTGACATTTTTTCCAATGCACGAAAGCAAGAAAATACAATAAAATTGAATAAATTTGAACGCAGAAAAACGTTCGTGTCGAGATATTGCCACTGAAAAATTGTGTTCGCCTTTAATAAATTGTGTCGATTTACGAGATTTCGACACGAACGTTTTTCTGCGTTCAAATTTAATTTAATTTTCTTGCTTTCGTGTATTGGGGAAAAAATGTCAAATTAATTCATTTAAATGGCCTTTTTTATTTCGTGCATAGGTCCATAAGTACTGTCTTCTTACTGATCTAATTGTAAATGATTTATTGTGCATTCACAACAAAGGGAGAAAAAAATTGTTTGCGTCCGGTTTTGAACTCGTGCAAGCTCCGCCCACTTCAGTTTTTTTTTCCAATAATTGCTTGTTCCTTGATTTTTTACCAGGGCCTCAAAATTTACGAACGTCTGAAAATTTGCGTCGTCTCCCTTTTTGGTGATTATTGGCAATTTTTTCCAGATTTCCGTGATTTTCCCGGTTTTGACACGCTCACAAAAATGAAAGTGGGCGGGGCTTGCATTTACCAGAGTTGGCCTGGAGACGGTATTATCAAAACGACACTTTTTACTCTCATCTCAGATGTGGCCTAGAAAATGCATGTTCACTACGAGTATGCTCAGCACGATCGGGCACAGCTGATAGGAGTGTTACCGTAATACATTCTAAAATTGTAACGAGAGAGGGGGAAAAATATTTTAACAAATCCCCGGCAGACTTACAATTAGGAAGAGGCAGGGGAAATCAATTTTTCGAGGGTACGACAGAATAGAAATAGGCGAAATAGAAATGCTACAAAGTAGAATTGCTACAAAAAAGAATCGGAATAAATAGAACTGAGCGAAATAGAAATGCTACGAAATAGAACTTTTTGGGCGATGAAGCGCGTTTGCATTATTTTTTTCAATTTCTCAGTTTTTCGCCGATTATGAAATTGTTTTTTCTGAAACTGCATTGATTTTATACATTGCTTCATTTTCGCTGTTGTTAAGTGCGTAAAATATCTGAAAATTACTGAAAAATCGGAAAATTCGAAGAATAATGCAAACGCGCTCCATCTCACCGAGTTCTATTTCGCTCATTTCTATTTTGTAGCCGTTCTATTTTTTCCAGTTATTTTTTGTAGCAATTCTATTTTGTAGCATTTCTATTTCGTATATTTCTATTCTGTCGTACCCTCAATTTTTCTCTCATTTTTTTGGAGAAAAAATAACAAAACGAGAAAAATTAAAACAATTGACAATTTATTTCCAATTTTCTCTTCCAGAAACAAACCAACAATATTGGACATTCGACAAATCCGAGAAGTGCAAACACTCAATTACAAATACAACACAATAAAAGTAGACGACAAATGGAAAAAAGATCGAGAGATAATGAATTTCGAGTCGAAATCCATCCTGATAATTTCTTACGGCATGGCGTTCGCCCTCTCCAACTGGGTTCTATTGTGTATGTTTATTGTTTTACTTCCTGAATTAATGTTAAATTGAAGGTTTCTTCAGTCGAAAGTGAGGATGCTTGTAAACTGTGGTCTCACGGATTACACAATCTGATGGTTGAGACGAGAGACCGAGATTCGTCACCGCATCCGTTGAGAATTGAACGGTTTCTTCATAAACACTTTTTGAGTTTGATGTCACCGGCGAACGATGCGTAAGTTTTCGATTAAATTTCACATGTTTAGAAAGATAAATAAAACTGAAAATTGTTGTTTCAGAGTCGCCCGGAAACACATGAAACCATTTGTTCAAACCTCGCTCCAATTCAAAGTTCAATCTGACAAACTTCAACAAGTGACTGAGGATCAAATGAATTACGAGCAGTTCAGCTACGCGAGTCGACAATTGATTCATGTGCCAGAGCTATTCACTTCTCGATTCGGAGATTTAGCCGAGAAACATGACATGAAAGGACTCGTTGTTTCGTTCCAGAACTTTCTACAGTTTCTTGATGGAAAACAGTTTGACGAGCTTGCGTCGAATCGAACACGAGCATTGGATTTTTTGAATCGATATATTTATCAAGATCAGGCTTATCTTGGAGAGAGAATTGCAGAGCCCGTAATGACAACTTTGGAGTTTTGCGACTTTCTTTTCTCGCGCGAGAATTCGCTGTGGGACCCATCAAATGAAAAGGTGACGCATGATATGAGCCGCCCACTTTCTCATTATTGGATTGCGAGCAGTCATAATACGTGAGCATTCTTTTTTTTTATTGTTTCGTTACATGTTCACACCGTGTATAGTTTTAGCTACACCCGAAGAGTTACTAACACCTTTGGTTCCATAATATCTAGTTTATTATACTTGAATAGGTGAGATAAGGATACTGTATATACAAGTAGATGAATAGAGAGAAATCCTCCCCTCACATCCCCTCTCCTCTCCTCAGACCACAATTGCCGTTCCTCTCCTCATGTCTCCTAATATTCATATCTCGCGCCTTGAGTGGGCGTGTCCAGATCAGGCTTTCTCGGAAATTTCCGACTTTTCGGTTTTCCGACTTCATTCCGGTTCCGAGGCAGTTTCACTTCCGAAAAAATTTTCGATTCCGTTCCGAGGAAAAAAACATGTTTTTCTATCGAAATTTGGTACAAAAAATCTTTTTTTTTTGGAAAAAATTCAACCATGTCCGTGACACAAATTTCCTATTTAAAACACGAGTCAACGTATCTTTCCTCAATTTTTTAAACTTTTGTTGATAATTTAAGATTTTATGGGCCTATTCAGGCTCATTTCCGATTTTTCCGATCGGAAATCGGAATTCCGTCGGAAGTCGGATTTCCGACGGTAATTCGGAAATGAAAATGAAAAACTCGGAACATCGGAAGAGAAAATTACAAAATCGGAAAATTCCGACGGAACTCGGAAGAGAATTTTTTATTTCCGAGAAAGCCTGGTCCAGATGTTACAGTTTCATTAAATTTTTCTGAAAATTGGAAATTTCAGATATCTGACCGGAGATCAGCTACGTTCGGAATCTTCTCTTGACTGCTATTCCCAGGCTTTGTTGATGGGATGTCGGTGTATAGAGTGTGGGTTTTTTTTTTGGTGATTAGAAAAAATAAAAATTCCAATTTTTTGATTAAAAATATATTAAAGGAGGTGACAACTTTTTGGGGAAAGTGGAAAGTGGTTTGAAATGTAGTTTTAGGTGAGGGATTTACGAATAAATATCAAATCGAAATCGCACAAAAAACATTTCCCAGTTTTTTAAATCGTTTTGAGTTTTTTGGTGTTTTTGCAGGGTAAATCTTTACGAAAATCGAAGTTTGGGCCTTTTTACGGTATTAAAAGATACAATACATACATTTTACAAAGAAAAACAGGCTTTACTTAAAGAAAAATAATACAATCAATAAAAAAAATGCGAGTCGAAAAATGCGCAAGCACCGAAAGTGCGCCATGCTAATTTGCTGGCGCGCCAGAAAATTAGTCTCAGCCCACATTTCAAATCCTGGACACCGTGAAATCGGCCAAAATTGCACTAAGCATTTCGAAACTGGGACGTTTCTAAAGTTTTGTACATTGTTGCGGTATGTTTTCGGATTTAAACTATCATAAAAATTAAAATAATTGATACAAGTCAAAAATAAAAACCAAATGTGCGTGTGCTTTGGTGTCAATGAGCAAAAAACGCTACGCAAAAATGCAAAAAAGTTTTGAAACGTCCCTGTTTCGAAATGGCAGGTTTTAAAACATCTCAGAGCTATTTATGTAGTATTACTGTAGTGAGAACTTGCTTTATCGTTGATTTTTTGAACAGAAGAAATACAATTTTAAAGTACATTTTTAAAAAATTCCAGTGGACTGCTGGGATGGTCAGAAAAAAACCGGAACCAACGATTTCGCCGATATTGTCATCTATCACGGCTACACAATGACCTCAAAAATCCTACTCCGCGATGTGCTCCACGTCATTCGTCACTACGCATTCGTGACCAGCGAGTACCCGGTCATTCTTTCCATAGAGGACAACTGTTCCGTTCCGGCTCAACGTCTTTTGGCTCAAGAATTAAAAGAGATTTTGGGCGACTATCTGCTCACACAACCGCACAATCGAGACGAAAAGCAGTTGCCATCGCCAGCGGCGTTGAAAAAGAAAATCATCGTGAAGCACAAAAAGTTGCCTGTTGAAAGTGAAGATTTGGCAGCGGTGGTGAAGAATGATGAGTGTAAGTAAATAGTAGGGGAAAACGGCTGAAATTCGAAAATATTTTCAGTCCAAGACACGGAAATCATAGCCCGTGAATGCGTTAAAAAGGGAATTCTCAGTGTGCGCAACAACAACACACACGAATGGACATCCCACGTGTTCATACTCTTCCCCGATCGTCTTTGCTACCTGATTCAAACCGCCGACGACGAATCAAAAGATGACACTGCTAGTGTTGGTGGCGATGAGGAGCGAGAAGAAGAGACACCGTCTGGATTCGGAGTTCGACCAGAGGAGATGCACGTGACGGAAGAATGGTTTCATGGAAGATGCGAGAGAGATGAGGCGAAAAAGCGGATTTTAGAGCATAAAGAAAAAGGAAACGGGCTTTTTATGATACGCGACTCGAATCTCTTTATTGGAGATTTTTCACTTTCAATTTTGCACGATGGCAAAGTTCATCATGTTAGGATTCGATCTAAAATTATGGACAGTGAGTTCTATTTGTTTTTTTTTCTCAAAATACTGTATTTATTTATATAGCATAATAAATTTTTTCCCCTTTAGAAGAGAAAAAATATTACTTCATGGACAACAAAGTGTGTGATACCCTTTACGAATTGGTCTCCTACTACACCCGTCACTATTTGACCACTGCTCACTTCAAAATGGTCCTCACTATTGCTTGCCCTCAACCACAACCTCATCTGAATCAACCGTGGTTCTCGGCGACAGCTGACAAGGAAAAAGCCGAAGAATTGCTCAGTTTGGTGCCTGAAGATGGCGCATTTCTCATCCGCACGTCTTCTACGGATCATGCAGTCTTCGTGCTTTCACTGAAAGTCGACGGTGAATTTTGGCATTACCGGTTGAAAAGAGACGGTCGGATATTCGTGGTCAATCAAAAAGTGTTTGAAAATCTCAATCAGATAGTGGAATTCTATGCAAACAGAGAATTCGTGCGAGGCATCAGTCTTCGATTTCCGGTCAACGAGAAGGATATAAGTCACTTGACGGCAGAATTGGCAGAAGCCAGAGCACCAGGATGCTACATGGACTTGAAGGATTTGGATAAAGAAGTACAAGCGCGAGCTCTGCGACCATATCGTGGAACCGCCGACGACGAGCTCTCGTTTCCGGCGAACGTCATTATTACGGTACTGCGAAAGGAGGAAGGTCTGTGGAGAGGACGGTACGGATCGGCGGTCGGATGGTTTCCATCGGCACACGTTTTGGAGATTCTTCCTGAAAAGGTGTCAACGTCAGGTGAGATTCATTTTGTAATTTTTTAAATTTGCCGCTTGTCCACCAAAATGAATTTTTTTTCCAGAAACTAGCAACTACAACACCATCGAGCTGGCTGGAACTTTGATAGAACGAGTCCACGATGCCGATCGGCCCAATGTCATCAAAATATCACAGTCGAATCAGCACTGGATGAACAAGGCCTACTATTTGTTGGCAGCCGGTTGTAAGTTTTTTCCTTCAAAAAATATTTTTTTTATTGTTATTTTCAATTCTGAGTTCAAGAAAATCAATTAAAATTGCAATGGAAAGTTAAAGTGCTTACAAATAAGATTGGACTTGAAGGGGTTGTGGTTGAGGGCAAGCAATAGTGAGGACCATTTTTAAAGTATTCACAAAACCGGAAAAAAAACAAAAAAAACGGAAAAAAAATTGCGGGAAAAATCGGAGAATGCTCCGACAGACCTGAAATTTTGGGAAATATTGTAAAAAAAATTTTTTTTTGGACCAAAATATCGATTTTTTCTGAAAATTTTTAAAATCGATATTTTGGTTCAACATTTTTTGAGCATGTACAAAAGAATTTATTCCAATATTTCCCAAAATTTCAGGTCTATGGGAGCATTCTCCGATTTTTCCCGAAGTTTTTTTTTCCGTTTTCTTCCTTTTTTCCGGTTTTGTGAATAACCCCATAATAGAGTAAAGACGGTATTCGATTTTTTTTTTCGGAAATTGAAATTCCACGCGTCTTTTAATCATACTGAACCCGAATTTCAAGAGCTCTTGTAGAATTTTGTGTCGAAAATGTTTCCCAAAAAAGTCGTTATTATTCATTTCAAATTTGCCCGAGCCTGGGCGCAACTCGATTGAAAAGACAAAAATTATAAATTATTACAATAAACCAAACAAAAAAATGCACCTAAAGATCTTGTAATCCAAAACATTCCAAAAAAAGCACAATTCCAAAAATTTCAGCAACGGAAGAGGCAGACGGTTGGCAGAATAACCTCTACGAGCTAACCCGTTCTGTAAACAACAAAATGAGCATTTTGCGAACAAAAGAAAAAGAGAAACGAATCGCCGCGGAACTCTCAAATCTTGTTGTCTACTGTCAAGCAGTGCCCTTTGACCCCGCTCACATCTACAATGATGCCTTCTACGAAATGTGCTCATTTGTTGAGGGAAAACTGGACAAACTCCTTGAAAAAGGTCTTCTCCCCTTCAACTCGCGAAAGCTCTCAAGAGTATATCCGAATGGAAGCCGTATCACTTCAACCAACTACAGTCCTGTGCCAATGTGGAATGTCGGATGTCACATGGTTGCGTTAAACTATCAAACGGGGGACAAGCCGATGCAGTTGAATCAGGGAAAGTTTCTGGCGAATGGGCGTTGCGGATATGTGCTGAAACCAGGATATATGCTGACGGACGAGTTTGATCCGGCTAACGCTGAAAAGTGCGGAACCGCCTATCCAATCCGGCTGAATGTTCAGGTCATTGGAGGACGACATCTGTCACGGAAAGACAAAAATAAGGGAATTTGCTCGCCGTTTGTGGAGATTGAAGTGATTGGAATGCCGTGTGATACGAAAGTTTACCAAACAAAAACTATCGGTAAGTGTTCTTAAATTTTAAATAAAATACAAAACATAGTAAAAACGACATTCTTGGAAAAATTGCAGCTTCGAACGGATTAAATCCCATTTGGAATCAAACCTTCACCTTCGAAATACAGTGTCCAGAAGTTGCCCTGCTAAGATTCCACGTGGAGGACGGGGATTTCGTCGGACCAAAGACAGATCCATTCATAGGACAAGCGGTTTTCCCGGTCGATTCGATTCGTTGTGGATTCCGATCAGTGCCACTCAAAAATCAATACAGTGAAGAGTTGGAGCTCTCCGCGCTTCTTGTCGACGTGCAAATGTGCTCCAGAGAAGGAACTCAACTCATAAGATCATCCTCACACTTTTTACAAGCCAGCCGCCTGGCTCCAGTTTTTGCTCATCGCAAAATAACCAATGGAGACAGTATCCCACGAGAAATGGCTCCGCGCTTACGCGGATCGGCCACAGATCGATCGTTGGATTCGCCGACAAACTCTGAGGTGAGAGCAACATTGCTCGGAAGCCAACAAAAAGGAAGTCAGGATTCAAATGAATCCAGTGCGGAGTAAGTTGATTTCATGTTTTTGCAGTTTACTAGTACTATTAGACTTTGTCTTTAGAACCTCATCTATCGCATCTGGAACGGTGAGCTCACGGGGTGAAGGCAAGAAAAAAGGAAATTGGCTCAAAAAGTTTTCATTTGGAAAAAGTGGAAAATCTTAGCAAATATGCAGTGTTTTTTGCCTCCTTTTTCAAATAGTTTATTTAAATTTAAATTTTATTAAATATTTATTTAATTCATTTTTCTCACTTGGTGTTTTCATGTCATTCCTTCCCATTCTCCAAATTTTCCATATCTCACTCAGTTCTTCTTCATTTGTTTCATGTTTTTTTCGTAAATTCTCAAGTTCAAAACGTATCATTTGTCTCTTTCTCTTTCTTTTCATCCCGGATTCTGCTTTACCTACACACACACACACACACCGCAAACTCACGGAAATTGTGATATTTCTATATCGATTCGATGTTTTTGTTGTAATTTTTAAATTTTTCAACAAGAAAATTATACTTTATAGAAAATTAGTTTCTGACAAAAAGGAAAGAGAGCTTAAGCTTGTTGGTTTTCGAGTGATAGCTTACTGTAACAAGTAAGAAAGTTTTAAAACGATTGAAACAATATTGTTAGTTTCATTCTATTGCAACTCAGTGTTTACGGACTCGTGCGATCAACCGTCCCGCATTTTCTTCTTGAAAATTTTGTATGGATTACGGTCGCACTCATTTCAGATATTTGATTTTTTTTTCTCCGAAAATTCAGTTCCGGAAAATACACCACTACCCTCTAATACAGTGCGCGTCATAATTATAAGACACCCCTCTATTTTGGGGGTTTTGGGGAAACTAGAAGTTTTTATGAAACGGCATGTGGTGGATCTTTTTCAGCGCCTAAAATAACCCGGAAACCCAAATTCTCATGTACCTACCACAAAAATTACGACTACAGTACCAAAAAGTCGAAAAATCAGCCGCGTCATAATTATAAGACACCCCCAAAAAATGATGAATTTTTCCACTTTTTTCAACCTTTTCAAACTTTTTTTTCATTTTTTTGCCGGTTTTACTATTTTTCATTACTTTTTAAAGACATTTTCTAATTTTTTACAAATACTTGTGTCCTATTTGACCATTCTTTTCAAGTTTCACACGTTTTTGAGTTTGATTTCAGAATATTTCATATAGGATGATCAGAAAACTGTTTATTAAAAGGAAAATTAAACAAAACGTCAAAGAAAACCAGAGAAAACAACAGAAATTTAATAAGAAATAGGTTCTTTAAACTTCTGCATCACTTGGAATAGTCTGTTGTTCCTGCTATTAGTAAGGCTCTCGAGGTATGATGGCTGGATATTGTCCCACACGACATTTTTGAGCTCTGCTACAGTTTGAAACTGCTTTTGTGACGATAAACTGCTCGGACAAAAAGTCCACAGACATGCTCTATGGGGTTGAGGTTTGGCGAGTTGGCTGGTCAATCAAGGACTTTGATCTTCTACGTGGAAAACCAGTTTATTGTCGATGAGCTTTTGTGGATTGCCGCATTATCTTTTTGAAAGATATTGGTCTTCTTGCGGTTTTCACGATTGAAAAAGTAGACAATTCCTTTCTGGAGAGTGTCCTGGTAGTCCATGGAGTTCATCTCACAAGTCACAACTTCCAAGAAAACGAGTGTTGGAAACTCATCTTACGACAGATCGCTCATCTCGATCATTGAGGATTCTTGGACGTCCAGTGGGTTTTGCTGAGTAGTTAACCATTGTATCTCGAACGTAGTTTCTTACACAGCATCGTGAACGGTTGATTCTTCTTCTCATCTGCAAAGCACTGAATCCAAGTTGAATCATAATGTCCAGTTGAGCTTGCTCTTCTGAAGAGAGAGTAGAGGTGAGTCCCATAATGATTGAACTGAGGTGAATAAATGTAACTCATATCGATTTCAGCTGGCCTAAACGTTTTGTCATATGTTCTGCACGTCTTAGAATCACTGTAGTCAACCAAAATCCTTGATGGAGATGTGACGGTGAAAAAGTTGGAAACTTGAAAGAAAGTGGTCAAATATGCCACAATTAGTGGCAAAAATTAAGAAAATAACTTCAAAAGGAATAAAAAACCGTAAAACCAACAAAAAAAAAAAATAAATGTTTGAAAAGGTTGAAAAAAGTTGAAAAATTCATTATTTTTCTGGGGGTGTCTTATAATTATGACGCGGCTGATTTTTCGACTTTTTGATACTGTAGTCGTAATTTTTGTGGTAGGTATGTGAAAATTTGGGTTTTCGGGTAATTTTGGACGCTGAAAAAGATCCACCACATGCCGTTTCATAAAAACGTCTAGTTTCCCCAAAACCCCCAAAACAAGGGGGTGTCTTATAATTATGACGCGCACTGTAGAACGCCACCTCTAATACAACGCCCATAGGCCCACTCCGAAAAATAGACCGCCATGACGCTATATTACAGTTTTTACGGTATTTGAATAAAACGGTTAAACATTAGAAAGGTAAATTGTAATTATTTATTTATTTTCTTTTTTAAATCAATTCCACATATTATTAATCTGATTAATATGATCGTCCTGAGTTTGTCGCAAGTTCGTAGTCGTTATGTCCTGAATTTTTTGCGAGCGTATCGCTTTTGTGGCACGTATTTGGAAAATCAAGATGAGCGGGAAGAGAAGGGCACTGTAGGGAAGCGTCTGAAATTTAAAATAGTGCTCATATGTACAGGGTGGGGAATAAATATGGAGCCGTGGCTTTGCGTTAGTTTTGTAGCTTGCAGAAACACAAATCGCGTCTACCATATTATTTTTTAACGAATGATATTGTTTTTAACTATTTTCCAACGTTTTAGCGAATAATATGAAACTTGAGGGTAATGATGGCCGCTTCACCACCTCGGTCTGCTATCGTTGAGAGCGCGACCTGGCACGCACCTGAGGGCACTCTTCACAGATGAGAAAATATTCACCGTGGAAGCAAATAAAAATGGTCAGAACGACAGGAACATTGCTGTAGACTTCCAGTCTGCCTATAAGAAAGTCAAACGCGTTAATAAAACGTATAATTTTTCATCCATGATGGTCTTCGAAGAAATCTGCGCAGGTGGCAAGACTCAACTGGTTTTCGTGAATGAGGTAGTCAAAATCAACACGGAATACTAAATTTAGAACATTTTGGAGTCCGAAGTGCTTCCTTGGTCCAATTCCCACTTCGAAAATCGTGATTGAATCTTCCAGCAAGACGGTGCACCTGCTCCATGTGCAAAATCCTCTCAACAGTGGTGCGAAGCCGATTTCCCTGGTTTCCTCAATAGACTGTTTCGAGTCCGGAAGAAGGCGTGGGACGATCTTGATGTAAACACCTGCGTGCCGTCATTGACTCGTACACGAAGAGACTCGGAGCTGTCATCGCGGCTGAAGGTGGACGATTTGAAAATTGTTTATGCCGCTTATTTGCTGTTGTTTAATGAACATTTTGTTATGGACCTATTCATAGGAGAAAAAAGACAAAAAAAAAACGTTTTTTTTCCTATTCATAGATGTAAAAAAACGACAAACAATGTCGAAAAACGAATGGTAAACAAGTGTTTATTGACCATGATAGACCATTGATAGTGAGGAGGCACAGAGATGTTTACAACCCCGTGGGAACGGACTTGTTTACTAGTTCATGAAAACTCCGCCCCTTTTCTGCGCCTCCTCACTATCAATGGTCTATCATGGTCAATAAACACTTGTTTACCATTCGTTTTTCGACATTGTTTGTCGTTTTTTTACATCTATGAATAGGAAAAAAAACGTTTTTTTTTGTTTTTTTTCTCCTATGAATAGGTCCATTAGATTTGTAGAAAACAATATTATGTTTAAACAATTTTACACCGTTTTGAATGCGGCTCCATATTTATTCCCCATCCTGTATTAGGTTGTCCAGAAAGGAATCCAATGCTTATCTCCCTGTTTGTCTGGCGCAGAAATCTTTATAGCGCTCCGCCGATGACGCGATGTGTGTCATATTTCTTTGTCTACGTATCTTCGTTTTTCCTAATGTCTTGTTTTGTCTAATTGTCTAACTTCTTTAAAAAAAATTTTAAGCCTCGCTTTTTCGGTAAATCGCGTCATAGGTTTCTGCGTCCAAACAATAAAAAGCAAGCGTTCCGTTTTCCAGACTTTAATCTTTTGTTAGATAGACGTGTGTGAAAATAACCAAGTTTATTATTATTATTTTTCTCTAAATATTTCTGCCTCATATTTTTAGACGCACTACGTAGGATTGTGAGAACTTACGTAAATCCAAACCACCAACGCTGCATACAGTGTTGTGGGCATTGTTGTCTGGTACAATTTCAAGACGAACATTCCAAATGAATAAACGAACAATGTGACGAATTGTCCAATTGATAATACACAAATCGTGTGTGTTGAAACAATTGTTTCTTTCATTCTGAATCTTTCGCGCACTTTGTACCGAGTTCTGTATGCAAATTGACAATTTTGCTGTTTCTATTTTTCGACTTACTCAAACTCCAAGTTCTTGTTGTAATACATAACTAACATGGAAGTGACCAAATTGAAAAGAGTCAGCACTACACAGATAAAAAGAAATTTCATCGACCTGGTGGCACTGTATTTCGGTATGGTAAAACAGGAAATGGTGTAACCGGAGAAAGGATCATTCCATGTAATTATTCGATGTGTGACACAGCTGCATATCACAACTGTTAATGAAATGGAAATTCCAGTTATTCGACTGACAATTCTCGTGTAGTTTTTAAAGAATGTGGCGAATGCGCTGAAAATAGAAATAATAAAACAAAACTGGTAAGAAACGTTTTTATTTTTTGCTGAGAAAGTAAAGTTTTGAACTTGATAAGGGCATTCTTTTCCTTATAAAATCTGATTTATGTCAAATCCCCAGAGGTAATTAATAATAAATTGATACGAGTTCGTAAATATAAATATTTAGTTTTGGAAAATATCCTTCATCGTTCAAAAGCTCAAACATCATAACGGCTCGTTTTCATTTTTTTTCAATTCGTGCCAATGAACTGTTTTTTGTACATTAGTATATTCTGACCGGTCAGAGTCATGACCTAGTTTAATACTTTAAAAACTCTTCTTAGAATACTGAATTCTTCAAGCGGAATATGCATTCTATAATTTTTAGATCACTATACCAAGAAAGTAGACAAAAAGTTACCAAATGTATTCTAATTAGCTAAGTAGAGATACACTTTTTCCTTCACGAACAAAATTAACTAACGACGCTCCGATGTTTCGCAAGTTTTGAATTCGGAACAGTGAAACGACATTTTAAATTTTATCCATCTCTGAGAGTTCCACCGCTCGCACACGGGTCGTGAACTGCAGACTTTCCCGCATTTCGTCTCGCGTCTATCAATTTTCCACGTAGAAAATACTAATTTCGTCGTTGGCCTTGTTCTGCATGGCCTAGGTTTCGATGGAACCCGGTGGAACTTTCGGGGATGGATTTCTTTCGGTAACAGATAATACTTACCGTTCAACCATCAATCCAGTTTGAGCATAAACCATTCCGCTGATTCCCATGTATAAAAATGCGGAGTAGGGTGCACAGTTTTTCTCTGTTTGCGTCCATTCACATGTTTTGTCTAACATGAAAATTCCCTTATATATCATTTTTACCTGGAAACTTAAGTTTAGCGATTAGGATTTTCAATAATTCTGACGGAAATCGACAGCACTAACCGTGCGCCCCAACGCTCCACCAATTTTTGAATGCTTTTTCAAAGAGTGGCCAAAAAATGAATTGATTTGCTCGACAGAAAATTGATATTTTGGAATGCTTGAATGGTTCATGAAACTATAAACTATCCGTGAATGTTTTCAGGGAAAAAACTAATATTTTCGGTCAAACCCCCATTAACTGTTGCATTTACCGAACGGTAAATGGCCCCTGATCTCTCGGTTGGCGCTGTCGATTTACATCAGCGTCTTTCCAGCTTTCTTACCACTTCTATTGAATAGAAAACTTGGTGCAAGTTTGCAAAGAATAAGTTAAAGTACAAAATAATCCGTGTGAAAGATTGAAAAATGGATTTTGTGTGAATCAGATAGATTGCAAGTAGCGAAACGAAAAATGTTGCAATTGTTGAAGTAAGTGAGCAAGTTGCAGCTAATCGAAAATTGAAACTTTGCAAGTTGGCTATATTTTCGACAGTCGCACAACTCAAGTTTGACATTCTTCGCCGTAATTTCTAAAAAAAAAATCATTTGAAGCTGTTGTCGAATAGTGAGACTGTTCTCGGTAAAAAAAGTTGATGAATTATTATTAATAGGGTTACTTTTGGAAAGGTAGAGAAATGGAAAATAACTGAAAAACAATTGGAAGAAGCCTATGGGAAATATTATCAAAACAAGTTACTCCTGGACATCACATGGGCATGAGGCGGGAGTGAGGAAACGCGCCCGGAGGCCTAAAAATTTAAAAAGGCGCAGAAATGATTTCACATTTATGAAAAAGTAAACCAACATACATAAATCGTGAAAATAAAAAAATCTGATTCAAAATTATTCGCGAGCTTTTTTTAATTTTTGCGCCAATCTGGCATATAGACGCGAGAATTGACGATCGAAAACTTGATCTCAAAAAATTGTCCTGAAGCGTAGTCCCGAACACGCCGTGAATATCACCCAGACGAAACAAAGCAAAAAAGACATACAATTGAACACAAGAGTTCTAGAATTTTTTAAAGTTATCCTGAGTCTGGGCGTGAAAAATTTTTTTTCTCCAGGGAAAATTAAAAAAAAAAAGACCAAATACGTTCTGTTTATAAAACTTTGAACTTGTCTGATAGCGAGCAATGAGAAGATGGCTCATTTTTATGACGGTGTTTCTTGGTCAGGAAAGTGCGATTTTTAAAAACTTGCAGGGATTGGTCTTTTTTTTGTTGCAGAAACAAATTCTTTGAAAATATAGAAACTGAGAATGCAAATGAAATCGAGGGGGTACTACGGCATAGAACTCGCACGGAATAGAACTGTCAGAAAAGGAGCTTTACCGACACAGAACCGCCGTTTTTTTCCCGTACAGCTTAATTTCAGCCGGTTCTATTGCGCGAAGTTATATTCCGTAGCAGTTCTATTCCATTCTATACCTATAGTTCTATACCGAATTGCGAAATTCGGTAAACGGGGTTCCTGTCGTTTTCCAGTTTCCTGCACATGGCTTCAAAACACAGAAAAGGGAGTACTCGCTTTTATAACTGCTACAAAATAGAACAATACCAATATACAGGGTGGCTCATAAGTATAGGACGTTTTAATTTAGCCACTAAATTCGAATGCGGTCTAGAATTAGAAAAGCAATTTTATTCAACTATCGAAAACAGTCTATAGTTTGAGATTTACAAAAAATATTCGAAGTTGGAGCCACCAGCTTGAACACAGACCTTCAGACGTCGAATCACGGAATCGCTGGTGCGGCGGAGGTAGTCGTTGTCGATTTCGGCTCACGCCTTCTAAAGTGCGGCCTGGAGAGCATCCAAAAAGTGGTAGGAGCTGCCTGAGATTTTGCTCTTTAAAAGTCCCCAAACACTGAAGCCCATAAGATTGAGATCTGGCGACCTAGTAGGCCACAAATCCTTTCCGAGATATCCAGGAAAGTGGGTGTCCAGGACCACTTTTGTGGATTTGGCTCAGTGGGACGGTGCCCAATCTTGCTGAAGGATAAAGGGGCGTCCAACAAAATGCTGAGCTGCCAATGGCAACAAATTATCCATCGGAACTGTCTTTTGGTACACCTCCACGTTGATTTTCACATTTCTAGCAATGAAAACCAACGGGGTTTTACCAGTCAATGTTACGCCTGCCCAAACCATGACACTTTTAGGGAAAAGGAGACTTGTTCTGCCCCTTACAAAGCAACTGTCTCTGGTTTTGACGATTCCGAAGAGGTTCAATGGTGAAAATCTTCTCGTCACTCCAGATCACTTCTGATACCCGCCGCACTCAGAAGTGGGCCAAGAGTTGTTTGGCTTTGTCGATTCTGTTGGCCTTGGAAGCATCCGAAAGGTACTGACCGCGAGCCAGTTTGTAACTGTCCAGTTTGAGGTCATCTTTTACAATTCTCTCCAGCGACTTTATTGAGGCTCACTCCAACGTTTCGGCCGATTCTCCTCTTGATCACTCCACGAATCCTGCGAGTGTTCACAGTTCGAGGACGTCCGGTTTTTGGTCTCTCGGAAGATGATCCATACTTCTTGAGTACAGCTGAGATGTTTCTGACCGTAGAATCCGAAATCCCGAGTGTTCTGGCTACGTCCGAAGAGCGCATTCATCTCTTGAGAAGATGCTAGATGGTGGGGCGATGAACAGAAGCTCTCATTTCTCAACGAAACAATGAGAATGATATGAATGACTACGAGGTTCCCTTTTATAGTGGTCCGACTTTCGTAAAAGTTCGAAACTTTTCGAAAATATTTCTTGGCATGGTGCCAGCAAGCTTGAAAACAAAACGTCCTATACTTATGAGCCACCCTGTATTAGGTTGGCAAGAAAGTTTTTGTTATGTTTTGTTTTTGTCCATAGCTCGTGACAGAGGCCGACCAAAATAAAAAGGTAATTTAACTGTGTATATAAGAGGCCTACCTTGTTGACAATGAAATCCACTTTCTTCTACTGCTTCTCTCTCTCAAACCCCATGGAACATTTCCGTACTGATCGAAAAGACCTACGACATGTCATTCTCGTTTTGTTTCTATCCAACTTGAAAGTGCCGGAGGTTCATCGCCGCCTGGTGCAATTTTATAAGGCCGAGGCCCCTCATGGAAATATCATTCGCATTTGATTTGGAAAATTCGAGAACAAGGACTTTTCCCTTGACGATGCTTCCCGCTCTGGGTTATCTGTATGGTGGTCTGCCCATGGCGTGCACCACTGGAAACTTCTGGACAAAGGCAAACTATCAGGGCCGAGTACTATTCTGCCCAACTGCAAAAGGTCAGGGCCCAGCTTAATCTCTCCCCACTCAAAAGACACATAATGCACTACCTCGACAATAACGCCAAGACCACATGTGGCGAAAACAACAAAGTCACTGCTGGCAACGTTCAGCTGGACAGTTCTTGTTCACCACCGTACAGCCCAGACCTTGCCCCTACTGATTATCACTTGTTCTCGGACAAGCAACGATCCCATGAGGGAACTGATTTCAAAACAATAAGTGATGTCGAAAATTGTCTTGTGTCATATTTTGCATAAAAAAAGCCAGAGTTTTTGAGGACAGGTACTATGAGTTTGCAGAACAGATGGAAGAATGTTGTCAATAATGAAACCAAATACTATTAATCATTTGATTTCTCCTTCTTTGAATAAAAACTTTTTCAAAACATAACAAAAACTTTGTTGCCAACCTAATAGAAGGGCGACATAAAGCTGCTACATAACAACACTGTATCGAAATAAAACTGTAGGTATTAGAACTCTTGTGCAGGGAGAGCGAGTTTGTATTGATAATCTTTTGAGTGCCTTTTTTTCAGGTCTTTTAATTTGTTTTCCTGCATTTTTTATTTATGGGATTATTCTCGGAACCAGCAAAAAATTCAGCTAAAAATCGGAGAATGCTCCGATCGATCTGAAACTTTGACAGATCATTTAATAAATACTCTCGGACATTCTCTGAAAATTTCAGACCGAAATATTGGTTTTGGTAAATATTGATTTTTACTTCTGAGAACTATTTCAAAATCGATATTTTGGTCTTAAATTTTCAGGGAATGACCGGAAGTATTTTTTAAATGATTTCCCAAAGTTTCAGACCGATCGGAGCATTCTCCGAATTTTCGCTGCATGTTTTGCTGGTTTTTTTTTCTATTTTTTGTTTTTTTTTGCTGGTTCCGAGAATAACCCCATTAGCATATTTAAAACTGTTACAACTTTTTTTGGATGATTCAAATGATAGGAAAGAACGAGAAAACGAAAAAACAAAGGGCTCAGGAAAATCACAGTTCAAAAAGCGGCTCTCGGACGTTTCGAAAGTAGACATTTCGAAAGTGTGACGTTTCGAAAGTGCGACGTTTCGAAAGTGTGACGTTTCGAAAGTGTGACGTTTCGAAAGTGGACTTTTTGAAGGTTTTTCTGGACTTTGTCGACGCGGTGTTTCACACAATCATTTTAATATGCTTTTTAAGGAAAATTCCTCAAACACCGCGTCGGCAAAATCCAGAAAAACCTTCGAAAAGTCCACTTTCGAAACGTCACACTTTCGAAACGTCGCACTTTCGAAACGTCACACTTTCGAAATGTCGCACTTTCGAAACGTCTACTTTCGAAACGTCCGAGAGCCCAAAAAGCAGTACCCCCAGAAAAGGATGGTATTGTATGGTCGGTTTCCATGGCATCAAAAAATTATGGTAGACAAAAAAAGACCGAAACGCCTAGAACCAAAAAAAACCTGATAATAAAATGACAAAAAGATTAGCTCAATGAAAATGTTAATCGAATTTTTTCTTCTTTTCACTGTCAAAAATTCTCACGATTGAATCATTTCTTTTCATCGGAAAACCTCCGAACTTTTTTTCTAATTATTCTCTGCACACAAAACAAAACAAAATCTGAAAATTTCCCACGCCGTTTTTCGCTGCGAGACCTGCGAAATATTGGAGCGTCGTAACTGGATTCAGCTCGTGAGCAGATAAAAAATTTTTACATACTTGGCTAGGACCGGTCCGATTTGAAAATTTACTCAACACGGCCCGCCCCGACCCTGAGGGCCGGGCCTAATTTTGCCAAGTATGCATTTTAACATTTTTCGGAGAGTGTATAGTAAAAAAATATTTATAAGAAGAAGTAATGCGAGCAAAAAGGAAATGCAGTTTGAAGTTGAAAAATTAGTGATAGCCAAGAAAGCAAAAGTCAATGTAGGAAATAATTAGCTCCTGTGCTCTAATTTGGTCCTCTTGGGATTTCTTCAACTAATTTAGCCTGTGTTGATTAGTTGGATATGCACCCTAGATCAAAAAAAGAAGAAAAACTGATCTAACTATGCACACCATCTTCAATTGTTTTTTTTTACTGAATTTTCGCACTTTCATAGAAACGTCGGGGGATTCAAAGTTTTACGTCAGACCCATTATTCATAAAATCTTTGATTACTCAACAACATCTTCCTTTTTAGATTAATTCACAAACTGTCTGGGCAGATTTTAATAAATATTGTAGCAGAAACATGTTTCATCTATTTTTAAATATTTTAAATTCACCCCGTGTAGTTCTAGTCCAGTTTTGAGACATTGTCATCAATTCCATTCGGTTCAAGAGTCTAAAACACACATAAACACAATAAAGACATACTTAACGGCAAAAACTGTTAATAAAGGAAATCTCGGTGTAGCACGTACAGGATGGGATCCGGAGCCTAGACCAAGGAAATTTAGGCCTACCTACGCCAAGTCGGAAAATTAAAAAAAAAACAGGGCGAAGCACTCTTGCCTTTTTAAACCCTCGTTGCAAGACGCCGGCTGGGCTAGGTTAGTCTAAGTTTCCATGACTTAGGTTTCCGATGGGCTCACGGTAGAACTTTCAAGAATCGATAATAACTTCGTGTAATTCTTAAACCAGAGGCATGCAACTTATGTTAACATAAATTTAGTATTTCTCGTTAATGTTTTTATCAAGTAAATAATCGTGTTCTATCCAGTCTCTTTTCCTGATCAAGATTCGGTTATTTCGAAGGAACCTAGTCCGTCTAATTCTCGTCAAACGTCGTTTTATATGAAGATAGAACTTTAACTTCAAGTCACTGTCAATTGAATGTCGAGAAACCAAAAAGTACGATTAAGAGTTTGCCGAATACCGCCAGCAACATGTCGCAAACCACAAGAGATGTTTAAAAAGGTGCTTCCTCGGAATAGAACTCGCACGGTATAGAACTGTAGCGAAATGAAACTGTTTCGGTATAGAACTGTAGCGAAATGAAACTGTTTCGGTATAGAACTGTAGTAAACTAGAACTGTAGCTAAATAGAACTGTTTCGGCATAGAACTGTTTCGGTATAGAACTGTAGCGAATTAGAACTGTTGCGAAATATAACCGTTTTGGAATAGACCTTCAGTGGAATAGAACTGAAGCGAAATAGAACTGCCTGAAGTGGAGCTGTAGTGACCCAGGAAATCTAGAGCAGCTCGAACAAGTATTCAGTTGTACATGGTGGGTTATTGAGTTCAATTTCGCGGAGCGGTTCTTCTTGTACAGCTCCATTTTAGGCAGTTCTATTCCGCTACAGTTCTCTTTCGGGACAGTTCTGTTCCAAAACAGTTTTTTTTTGCAACAGTTCTTTTTCGCTACAGTTCTACACCGAAACAGTTCTATTGTGCTACAGTTCTATTCCAAACAGTTCTACTTCGTTACAGTTCTTTTTCGCTACAGTTCTATACCGAAAGATTCTATTCCGAACAGTTCTATTCCTAAGCAGGTTCTATATTGCTACAGTTCTATTTCGAGCGAGTTCTATTCCGAGGTAGCACCTTAAAAAAAGGTGCAAGAGATATTCAAAAAAACAAGACCTATTTCAGATAACACGCCAATCTTTGCTAGGTGTCTTTCAAAAAGTTTGAATTTTCGAAATATGTCCGGTACTGTATACAACTTCACTTTTTTGACTATGACTTTTGAACAGAGATGATTAGGATTCTGGAAACTTGCATGAACATGTTTCGTAATGTTATTGTCAAGCCCCCAAAATATATTTAATCAACTTTAAAAATGTCTGATTTTTCAAAAATTTAATATGTCAAAATTTTCGATCCAAAAAAGGTGATTTTTTTTCAGATCTGCCAGAACTCTACATTTGTTATCTAAATAAAGTACCGTAATTCCTCTAATTGAAGCGCACCTCTAATAAAGGCGCACCCTGAGAGGTGCTTCGAAAAATAGAGGCGCACCCTCTAATTGAAGCGCACTCACTGGCTGTGAATTTTTCCTTTTTAGTTTTGCAGACTTTCTTCTCTTCTTTTTTTTCGGTTTTTTGCAGTTGTTCTTAAATCTTTCAGTTTTCTTGATTTTTTTTTTGTCAATACTCAGTGAAGTGATGCTGAAAGAATCACCAAAAAAGCGAAGAAGAATTCGAATTTATCGTAATCACAAAAGCAAAACTATAGGCTACCACAGAGATAGCTTTGGACCAATTCAGAGCTAGGAAACTGTTGAGGAAATTTTCGGAAACTGTTTTGATTGCAACCCTGAACAGTTCTGGAAGATCTTTCCAACAGTTGACTATTGTTCTCTAAACAGTTCTGAGCAATAGCCGAGTAAGAATGCAGTCGTTTCGTTTACAAAAAAATAGCGTGTTGACCGAAAATTGGTGCAGAGACGGATTATCAATATTGGAAATATCAATGATAAACTGAATTTTTTTCAGAAATGAATGTTTGAAAAATAGAAGCGCACCCTCTAATTGAGGCGCACCTCTAATAGAAGCACAATTGGAGAAGAGGTTGAAAAATAGAGGCGCATGCGCTTAAATTAGAGGAAATACGGTAATTATGATTTTAGTTAAGTTCGGGTTAATCGGACCATTTTCCGTTGAGTTACAACACTTTGAGTATCAAGATCCAATGGGCAAGTCAACTTTGACACTGATGACACCTTTAAGTAAAGTAAACAAAATCAACAAAAAAATTAAGAAAAACTGTATTAAACCGGCAAAAACAACGTTTAATAGATTTTTCAGCTGAAAATGGTCCGATTAACCCGAACTTAACTAAAATCATAATTTTAGTTTAACGACTTTATTTAGATAACAAATGTAGAGTTCCTGCAGATCTGAAAAAAAATAACATTGTTTGGGTCGAAATTTTTGACATCTTAAATTTTTGAAAAATTGGACATTTTTAAAGTTGATTAAATATATTTTGGGGGCTTGACAATAACATTACGGAACATCTCCATGCAAATTTCCAGAAACCTAATCCTCTCCGTTCAAAAGTTATAGTCAAAAAAGTAAAAGTGTGTATCTTACTGCACGGTACTGTATGTCGTGTGTCACCCGTATTTCGAACCACATAAGCCTATCAATCGCTTTGTAATGGAGTATATTTTCAAAACGACCGCTCGAACAGTGCATTTTGAATAGTGATTTGCTAATTGGGAGACCCCCGAAAGAGGATTTCACCCACGTAACTCGATTTTCATCAATAGAAGTGATTGATCTTTCTTATATATATTACGCTATTCAAGTATGTCCGTCTGTTCGCTTGGAAGATAGCCAGCCCGTATTCCTCAAAGAGAGAGAGCATTAGGATTGAAGGATCGTGGTTGATGGGAACTATTTTTAACCACACCTTTAGATCAACAAAACTCAACAGACCTCAGGAGGAATTGAACCAGGGAGTGCATATTGCAGTTTGCAACTCACTAGCTACTACACCAAGTGATACCGATTGAAAACGATATGAACTGATAATTAAATGTTCGCGTCAAGCGGGAGTTCAATTGGTTTTCACGTTTAACTATTTTTTTTGTTACTGCTACGACAAAAGTCGTATAAATATTTATGGCTCCCCGACGATTCGCAACCCGACGCTTCGAAACCGCGTCATTTCGCCACTCATGTCGATATTTATACCGCGAATTTTCGAAATGACGGGTTGCGTGATATCGGGTTGCAAACTGACGGGTATTGAGAACGCGCGAATTCTGTTTGTCGCGGTTTGGAACTGCTGGATTTCGAAAGTTAGCGGCTTCAAATCTACGCGAGTGGCGGAATGACGCGGTTTCTAATCGTCGGGTTGCGAATCGTCGGGGAGCCATATTTATTGTCGGCCCGCCAAAATGGTCAAACGCGATCTGCTGAAGAGTTTATGAGACGGAAGCGACAAAGCGAGACTCCAGAAGAAAGTGCGATCCGGAAAAAGAAAGATCGAGAGTCCAGACGTCTTCGGAGAGCAGATTCTACCGAGAAGGAGAAAATGATGGAAAGGATCAGCAACTCGCAATCAAAATTGGAGACAAGACTGTCTGAAACGCAGGAAAGAGTCGAGAAAAGAAGATCAAGTCTTCGAAGCAATGCCAAGGCTAAAAGAGCATCTGAAACCAAGGAGCAACGCACTGAGAGATTCACATACCATTCAACCAGATATCGGAATAAAAAGGATGAGAAGAATGCAACAACGGCCAAAGACGCATTTGGAGGTGGGAGATAGCTCGGATGCTGACAACTTCCAGAGCAACATCCGACAGTTCAATTCGGCATTAGCTCTCGCATCAATGGGTGCACAGGTGGAAGAGTTCAGAGACTACGGACTTTACTCTTACAAGATCCATGAACAGATCTACCTTGCAGCTGGACCTCTCCATCCATCGACTGAAAAGGCCCTTTCCTATGGACAATTATACACCATGGACACGAAGCAGGCGGCTGAAGAGAGGCGCAGTGTTGCTCCGAACAAGAACTTAGCTGATCAGGAACGAGCTGGAAAGGACCTCGAAGGGATCAAGGACTTCAGAAAACTCACCTACATCGAAATTCCAGAGTGTTTCATCTTCGACAAGACCAGAGGAGAGTGGAAAACTAGAAAAAGAGGCGGAGAATGGACCATCCGAGAGATCTATGGAGTCTCTCCATAAGATCCTGAAAGATACGCTCTACGTCTTCTCCTTCTGTACATCAAAAGTGCCACCAGCTTCTCGGATCTGAAGACGACTAAAGACGACAATGGTACATGTCAGAGGATTTTCTGAATCGGGGACACGATCAGGAGGAATCAGACGCACGAGAGACTACGACATTGATGAAAGATTGGTCCGATTGGGAAAATCAATAGACACGTTCACCACTGCACCTACTATTGTCATCGCCAACTCTACTGACGATTTCGTTGATTTGGACTTCCACTGAGCAAAAGGAGATCAACTCTACGCCACTTTGAATGCCCGCCAGAAGGAATTTTGTGATGCTGTCATTGCCGCTGCAACTGACTTCACTCTTCCTCAGATCTTTGTTCTCGATGGTCCGGGGGAGCTGGGAAGACGTACACATACAACGTGATCTTTCACATGCTCTCATCATTGAACAAGAACGTACAGTGCACCGCCTGGACAGGAATTGCCAGCACATTGCTTTCAAATGGGCGGACTTCTGCGTCACTGTTCAAACTGAAAATCGAAAACGATTCCAAGACGAGCAACCACAGCAAAGGAAGTATCGAGACAAAGAAGCTGAAAGAAGTGGATGTGATCATCTGGGACGAGTGCTCCATGATCTCCAAAACTGCATTGGAGACTGCTGATTTCGTGCTTCGAGACTTGCCCGACTCTCCCTTCTCTTTCGGAGGAAAACGTATTGTTCTGGGCGGAGATTTCCGTCAGATCCTTCCTGTTATCCGACGCGGAACCAAGACTGACCTTATCAACAACTGTATCAAGAACAGTTACCTCTGGAATCAATTCCAGAAGTTCTCTCTTCTAGACAACATGCGGATCATCAATGCAGATGCCAATTGGATCAAGTTTCTACTAGATGTTGGTGATGGAGTAGCAAACGACTACTAAGATCGAGTCACTCTTCTAGAAAGTCTCCCAGTTTTGGAAGATCTCGTGGATGATGTGTTTGGCGGTTTGAGAGGAGACATTTCGGACGCCGGGACGAAGTTGAAGACGAGTCTACAAACAAACACATGACTACAGAATTCCTTAACTCTGTTCGGACATCTCCGCTTCCTCTTCACCGTCTTCGTCTGAATGTTGGCTCAGTCGTCATGATTGGAAAAATCTGGACGTGAGCAGTGGAATGTGCAACGGCCCTTCGTCTAGAGTTTCAAGCGAAAGTGCATCCTCTATTCATTCGCCATAGGATCCAACAAAGGAAAGGACACCTTCGTGCCGAGGATCACCTGCTACGAAGACAAAAACCTTCCATTCCACCTCAAGAGAACACAGTTCCCGGTCAAGTTGGCATTTGCCATCAGCATCAACAAAGCACAGGGACAATCGTTTGGAAGAGTTGGACTCTACCTCCCGGAAGACGTCTTTGTTCACGGACAGACATACGTTGCTCTTTCCCGCGCCAGATCAAAGAATGAGCTTTTCATCAAATCTATTTCTGAGCGACTATTCAACGTCGTGTACAAAGAAATTATTTGATCTCATTATTTTTTTTATCGTTTTTTTAAAAGATAGTTCTGTTGTTCAAATAGTTTTTAGTGAATAAATTGTTGTTTTGAAACTAAAAAGGGTATTTTGAACTAGATCAAGCTTAATCATACGCCCAACCGAACAGCCGCCGCAGGCGGCTACTCAAGACTGATCGGCGCCGATAGGCGTCAGATCAGGCTTGTTCTATTCTACTTACAAACGAAACGACGCGGAAAGCATTGGAAAACGTACCGATCCTTTCAAGGTCCATGATTTTGAGTTCACGCGTAAAAGTTTTTCTACAAACTTGAATGAGGTAAATGTTGCTAGCTAGTTGCTACAAAACTTGAATCAGGAACTCAGATAATCTTTTCTGGGGTTAAAAGCTTAAATGGAGACGGTTCGGATTGTTACAGTACCTATGTTCATTATTCCTGATAGAAGGAGTATTTTCACTTGCTGGATAGTTGGACCTAACGTTTGTCTCCACTCGGATGATCTTTTCCGAGTATGAGGAAGTCATCGAGAACCATCTATTACTATTCCGACGTCTTTTCAACCGGTATTGTTTCGTTTTTCAGCGAAAAATGCTGCAATCCATGTGAGTATCGAGACTTTGGACTGGTTTAAATCTAAAAATGCCGACGTTTTTCTATGTTCTGGGTGTGCACACGTCTTGAATCTTATGGAGACACCTGAGAAAAGCTTGTGCAAAGATTTTCTGCCCAGAGTAGGCAATAAAACTTCGTCAATGTTATGAAAACTGGACTTTTGTACGAGTGGAAGAAAAAAGAGCATGAATTCGTGAACAAGATCATCCAGTACACCCCAAAGCCTATTAATTGTATGCCAAATCACGTTTACGATCTGGTTACGTCTAATGAACGTGCAACAAAGTATTAATTTTATTATAAATCTTCATTTTTTGGAAATTTCCGAGGGGGGCGCCATACTTATGTTACGGTTGCAGGAGCAATTTTTTCATACATCTATCTGCTTCATGGATGTCTTCAGGCACAAAAGTTATTTCCCGGGTACTTTTGCATGCTGAATCCGTTTTTTTAGGTTTCATGTTGCAATTTTGCCCGGGCGTGCCAAGGCAGAATACTTCGAGGGGGGCGCTATACTTATGGAACGGACTGTATAAACGACCACTGATTTGTTTCAGTAATAACAAAATGAAACTTTTCGGTCAATACCCCCATTTAGTTTTGCATTTACCGTACGGTGAATGTTCATGGATAAAAAGCTCTGAATTATTAAACGCGTACGGCAGTGCCGCGTGTTCGGGCAATAATTCATACTTTTTTCTTTTGTATGTGATGTTTCCGAGAATAATTACACAATTTATTTGATGTGTGTTGAATATTCGTTGTCTGAATTGCAAGTCCCCATTTAATGCCTTTCGGAACGTTTTTCAGATTGTGAGCAATGTGGTTCAACAAAGTTGGTGAAATATCAATAAAAGAGAAGGATTTGTTTGAAGTGCTACGCGAAGAGACATAGCCGGCACAAGCTGATAAGCAGATATCGATGAAATCGTTTGAATTGACAGAACCTCCAATAAGACGTCTACCAGTCTACTGATTTCCGAAAATTCGACGTCAGTGAACCTTAAAAAACCTATATTAGTTGGTCTCAAATCGAAACTGTCCTCTTCAACTCTAAACCTATTTCGGTATTTTGTTGCTAGTTTTACACTATAACCTTAAATTCTCTAATAGAACGGCCCCCAAAAATAGACCGGCCCCCTCATATTGGAATGAATTTTTCACTTTTTTCAATAATTTGGTTAGATTTTTCCAACTGTTACTTATTAACCGGTTTCTAAATTTGTTTTATCATACATACATTTGTGTCGTTTTATGGAAAATGTTCAAGATTTAATACAAATTTAAAGACATTGAAAAGTAAACCTAAACCTATAATATAACGGCCTCAGCAAAAACCCACAACGTATACGCAAACTTTGAAGCCTCATGCAACTTTTACACAAACTATGAAGGTTTTGCAACTCTCACGCAAACGATCCACAATGAACACGCGAATTTCGAGAATCTCGCAAGGTTTACACAATGATTCAGTTAAATTTCGAAAGTAAGAAACTGATGAAATGGTGGTACAATGTTTACACAAATTTCTCGCAATAATTGCGCCAACTTTGGCCAATTCGCAACTTTTGCACAATAAATCTCTTCCAACAGATGATGTGGCAACATGCGCGATCTTTACACAAACTTTGCGCGGACTTTGGAAAGTTTTGTTATTGATTTCTTATTTTTCCGGTTTTTGTCAATTTTATACTTTTTATCGTCGGTTTTACGATCTCCATATTTCTGAATGTATTTTTATTTTATTACAGTATCACTACAGTGTGGAGAGCGTTTGACGAAGAATCCAAAAGAAGCGGCAGATACAATCGTCCTGCGTATTTCGGTAATTTTTTTTTGTAAAATTGGAAGTTTTTTAACATTTCCAGACAAAAAATCCGCCAAAATGAAGGTAATTTAAGAATTTCAATCGCAATTTCATAAAATTATCAATTTTCATATTGTCGGCCCGCGAAAATGGTCAACACGTGAAATGAAATAATTTGGTAGTCAAAATGATAATCGCATAGCGTTGAATTCAGCGGAGCGCTTTTGACCATTTTCGCGGGCAGACAATAGCACTTTGAAACCCGTCAGAAGTGCACCAGTGAAACAACGAATGGCCATGAAGACTTTGGGAGAAGGCCTTCTCGAAAATGAACTTTTCTTCTCCGGATTCCGTCGGAAATTTCCGATTTTGTGGTTTTCTCTCCCGACGTTCCAACGGTATTCCGAATTTTTGATTTTTGTTTCCGAATTTCCGAAATTTCAAATTCTCGTTCCGATTTCCATCGGAATACCGATTACCGATCGGAAAATAAAGAAACTGAGTATGTTTATAAAAATCATAAATTCTCGACAAAAACAATTCAAAATTAATAAAAGGTACGTAAACTTGCGTTTTAAAATAAGACATGTGCGTTACGGACACGGTCAAATTTGTTTTCACAATAGGACTAACATTTCACTGCACAGCAAATTTCTATGTTTCAGACTTCGGACTCGATGCACTAGCAGTACGCCTTCCGGATGGTCTTTTCACTGGCCCCATCCCATTCACGGACAGGTAAATTGTTCAATTTTTTTCGGAAAAAAATCCTTTCTCTCAGGGTTGTCACATCACTGAGTCCGGATGCTGAAATCAGACAGCGTCGTGTTGCTATCACTAGGACATCTTCACCCAATCTTTGGATCCGTGTCAGGTAATGCTTGATGAGCACAATGCGCATAACTGACATATTTTTCAGGCGCGTGTCGTGTGTTGTCAACACCTGCGATGGGACTCAAAGAGAAATGTTCGATCCCGTCTGATGAAGGATGGAAAGCCCGACGAATACGCCACGGACGAAGCTTGGAATTTCCAGTTCGCCGAATCACCATCATCTTAACGGTGAATTTTGAATTTCGTTTTTTTTTTCTCACTGTTTCTCACTATTTCACACTTTTTCTTTTTGTTTCTGCTATATTTTGTTTTCAAACGCTGGTTTTGTTTTATCGCCATATATTGTCTTCTCGTTGTCATTTTTTTATTTTCGTTCCGTCTCAATAAATTTTGTTTTCCGAAATTCATTTGATACGAAACACCCCTTACGAGCGCACTACACAACTATTGCACAATTATTGCACAGATATTGCTATGGAATTTTTTTGCACAACGTCAGCGCCAACTTCATGCAACCTTTACACAAACTTTACACAGCTCTCGCGTTGTCAGAGATTCGAAGCTGCGTAAAGTTCGTGTAAAAGTTGCAGTAACTTTGCGCTTGAGTTGTGGGTTTTTGCTGAGGGCCCCCTAAAATAGACCGGCCCTCCTAGGAGGGTAGTGAAAAATAGAACGGCCGGCCGTTCTATTAGAGAATTTACGGTAATTGGTTTTGGTTCAAAGCACATATGTACTTACTTACAGTACTGGCCATAAAGAATGCGACAACTGGTTTTTTGAAGATAACTTCATGGAAAGTTAACTTTTTGACCCAAATTTATTACTGTATCTGCAATGGAACCTCACAAAAACTTGCGTATTTGCAAATTGCATCATTCTGCAAAAAAAAAATTTATTTTTTATTTTTAAAATTTTTCTCATTTTTGCACTTTTTCATGTATTTCAGTTTTTTGTATAAAGTTGAATGAAATTTAATTGGGAGTAGTTCTAATTAGTTTTTTATTGTTTTTCAGCCATGGGCAGACCATTTGGGAAAAAACTTTCACTGTGGACGTTCGAAAAAGCATCGTACGTGGACATGAACTAGGCGCGCATCCGAAGATACTCGCAACTCAGTTTGGTTATTCTTCCAGCCAAATTTACCGTATTTTGAAGTATAATCGTAATGATGTAAGGTTTCAATTAGCTTTCTAAACTAATGTCGACTATTCAGGATGGTGTAGTTCATCGTCAATCTCCAGGAAGACCCCGAACCACTTCCAGAGCTATGGATCGAAATATCTTGCGCGCGTGCCGAGAACATCCCAGACGCACATCTACGGATATTCAAGTATCCGTGACGTCTCCAAATGAGCCGATGCCATCGAGAAAGACTATTAGAAGACGTCTGCAAGTTGCTGGACTGCACGGACAAAGACCAGTCAAAAAACCATTCGTTAGTCTAAAAAACCGGAACGCTCGCGTTGAATGGGCTAAACAGCACTTGTCCTGGGGACCTCGAGAGTGAGTTAATCACATCTGGAGCGACGAATCGAAGTTCAATCTGTTCGGTACTGATGGTATTTAATGGATTCGACGTCCTATTGGCTCCAGATATGCTCCTCGGTACCAATGTCCGACGGTAAAACATGGAGGTGGATCTGTGATGGTTTGGGGATGCTTCTCCGACACTTCCATGGGTCCATTGAATAGAATTGTTGGAACCATGGACCGATATGTGTACGAAGACATCCTGGAGAACACAATGCGACCTTGGGCAAGAGCAAATTTGAGCCGACCGTGGGTGTTTCAGCAGGATAATTACCCGAAGCATACTTCGGGTCATGTCGCCAATTGGTTTCGACGTCGCCGTGTGGATCTCCTGGAATGGCCAAGTCAGTCTCCGGACTTGAATCCCATCGAACATATGTGGGAGGAGCTAGAACGACGTCTCAAAGAAGTCCGAGCCTCCAATGCCAACCAGAAATTCGCTCAACTCGAAGCTGCTTGGAAGAGTATCCCGATGACGGTGGTTCAGACGCTCCTGGATTCGATGCCACGTAGATGCCAGGCTGTTATTGATGCCAAAGGATACCCAACCAAGTATTAAATCACTTTTTATAGTTACCTTCCTTTTGTTTTTGACCTTGGGTGATTCTAGAACTTATTTGTATAGATCTCCAAAAATGTCAATTTTCATGAATTTTCGAAAAAATTGAACAAAAAAAATAATTTTCAGCAGAATTTTAAAACCAACTTGACAGAAAGGTTTCTGATAGTGCTGAAAAAATCTCACAAAAAATTTGGGTCAAAAAGTTAACATACCAAGAGGTTATCGTAAAAAAACTAGTTGTCGCATTCTTTATGGCCAGTACTGTAGTTACTTAGTCGATCCGTTCTTCGATCACCTGATGTGGTCGCGGATCACAGCTTTCCAAGCCATTCGGTCCCTGGCGATTGTTGACCAGTGTGTTTCGAGATTTTCGCCATCAAATAATGATATTTCCTTCTGTAGGGAGTCGCACCATCTCATCCGTGGTCTTCCAACGGGTCGCTTCTCGCCTATGGGATACCATTCTTGCACAAGCCTCGTCCATCTGCCATCGTTTCTTCGCATTATGTGTCCGGCCCATCCAAGCTTCTTTTTCTTGATGACTAGTAGGGGATCTCGGACCTCCGATTGTGCTCGGATATCTTCCCTGTGCAGATTCCTCTGACGTTGTTCCGATAGTGAGATTCCGACTAATCGTCTTTCTAATGCTGCGTGGGTCACTCTGACTCTTTCGGAAAGTGCCTGCGTGAAGGTCCAGACTTCAGAGCCATACGTGAGAGCCGGTAAAACGATGGAATCGAAGAGTTGAGCTCGGATTCGCGGGCAAGACAGGGCATCTGTGGTGTTCTTGATGTTGTTGAACGCAGCCCATGCTGCTCGGCGTCTTCGGTGAAGTTCCGGCTCCAGTTCGTTGTTATGGTTGAGTAGCCTACCGAGGTAGACGTACTCATTGACCTCTTCGATGCAGGTAGTAACGTTGTTAAGCGTTACGTTGACCGGGCTTTGGCTGGCAAATTTGTTTCTCATAACTTTGGTCTTGTTAGTATTCATTCGGAGTCCTACTTTTCCACACAGCCATGACATCTTGTTGAACCATGACATCTTGTTGAAGACGCTCTCCAGACATGCTGAGAAGAGGTTCGGCGAGATGGGATCTCCCTGGCGAACTCCTCTTGTGATCGGAATTTCGATTTTCTTGTGGAATGGTGTGATGGTGGTTGTGCAGTTGGTGTAGCGCTGTTGTAGTAGGGCAATATAGGCAGGCTGGACGCCTTGACTTTTCAGGCTTTCCCAGATTGCCTGTGGTTCAACACTGTCGAAGGCTTTGTGAAAGTCTATGAAGACAAGTGTGAGTGGTTGCTGGTACTCGCGTCCAACCTCGAGTAGGCGCTGTATTGAGTGGATGTGGTCGATCGTAGAGAATGATCGGCGGAATCCTGCTTGCTCGACTGGTTGGGCCTCCTCGAGTGTGGTCCGTATTCTATTCAGCACGCATTTTGTGAATGCCTTGTAGAGCACGGGGAGGAGGCAGATAGGCCTATAATTCTCCAAATCTTCTTTGTCCCCTTTCTTGAAGATCAGGGGTGTGTTAGAAGTTTTCCATTTTTCCGGAACTTTCCCGCTCTGCAGGTACTTAGTGAATCTGTCCGTTAGGAGGAAGATGACGTTGTCGTGACAGCTTTTGAGGAAGTCGGCAGTGATTTTGTCATCTCCAGCTGCTTTTCCGTTCGGGAATGAGCGAAAGGCAGCGCGAACTTCTTCTGGAAGGAACGGTGGTGGAATTTCCATTCCGATGGGTGATGCAATCACGGGAGGTCCTCGGCTACTTCTGAAGAGTTTCGAGTAGAACTGTTGGATCTCATTCTCGGTCCGAGAAGTGATTCTTGTGCCGCTTGTTGAGGATTTGAGGCAAGGGATGAAGGTCTTGTATTCTTGTATGTCCCTTGCGACTTTCTTCATACTTTTCTTGTTCTGTGCGGCTTGCAGTAGGCGGTCTTTGGCGAATTCTTCATGGTCTTTCTTGACGGCTTCTCGACATTCGTTTGACAGTGACTTGAAGTTGGGGTCCGATCTGTCCATAGAACGTCGTTTGGTGAGAAGATGCCGAGTAGTTCCCGAAAATCTGTTGGTGGAGTGATTGGATGGCTGAGTGACTGCTTGATCTTGGAGTTCCTTGAGCATTGCGATGAGGTTGATGTAGTCCAGATCGATGTCAGCGCTCGGGGTGATTGTTGCAGTGGCTGTAATTGCGTGAGCA
Organism: Caenorhabditis japonica; assembly: GCA_963572235.1. Taxonomy (NCBI): domain Eukaryota; kingdom Metazoa; phylum Nematoda; class Chromadorea; order Rhabditida; family Rhabditidae; genus Caenorhabditis; species Caenorhabditis japonica. The sequence continues at coordinate 13,286,387 of OY754343.1, read as the reverse complement.
ACAGCCGGGTCCAATACTCGTTTCGGGGGCTTTCTCCGTTTGACCTGCTCGAATCTTGCGATCTTGGTGTTGAAGTGCAGGTTTCCACGGAGCAGACGATGATCGCTTCCGGTTGTGATCGATGGGACGACCGAGACATCAGTGACAAACTTTCCATTGGCCAGGATGTGATCAATTTCATGTTTGTGTAACTTGTTGGGACTGATGTGGGTCCAGCGTCTATGTGATGGCTTTCCGAATTGTGAGTTCATGTGCCATAGGCGGTTCGATTCACAGAGGGTCGCGAGTAGTTCGCCGCTTTCGTTGCGCGGTTCCATTGAGTGTGGTCCAATGAACCGTTCCGTGTGTTGCCTAGGACCCATTCGAGCGTTGAAGTCACCCACAACTAGCTTGTATCTACTGCGACAAGCAGTGTAGGCTTCTTCTAAGCTCTCATAGAAATCAGCTAACTCTTCCGGATCAGAGTCGGCAACTGGAGCATACACTTGGAAGACGGTGCAGCTCAGTCGCCGGTCTACTTGGAAAGTCAAGTAGACGATCCTGTGGTTGAGAAATTTGATTTCTTGGATCTTCGGCAGGAGGGTGCTATTGACGATAAAGCCGACCCCTCCTGACACGGAAGTGGTGTTCCGTTTTCCTAAGAAAACTCCGGTCCCGTCTCGATGCATCATGTGTGTTTCAGCTGCTCTCTTCGTTTCCGACAGTCCGATAATTTCGTACTTGATCGTTTTTGTCTCCTCTAGCAGCTCTGCAAGTCGGTCATCGGTGGCAACCGATCTGCAGTTGAACGTACACACTCTGTAGTCGATTCTTCTTGTTTTTGGCCGGGTGTTCTTGTTCCGCCCAGTGTGGCAGACGTTCGATACTCCGTGATTAGATCGCCTTTTCCGACATAATCTTGAATCTGCCGTAACAAGAGTAGAGGCCGGATGCGGAGGACTGAGGCAGTTGTTGGTGCTGTTCGTAGCGGGTATGCCTACTCTTCAACGGCCTGCTAAACCGAGGAATGTGCGCAGGGAGGAAGTATTCGACACTACATCCGACCTGAGCGAGGCAGTGTGTAATGATTAGCCACTTGAATCTTTGCCGGGGTGACGAAATCCGCCGGAGTTGAAGAAAAGATCCAAGTGTTGATCTTCTACGCCACGGAGAGGCTCATTACGTGTAGAAGCTTAGAGAATTTACGGTAATTGGTTTTGGTTCAAAGCACATTTCGTTTAGATTACCAATGAATGAGGAAGAAAGTTGGGTATAAACTGAAAAAAAAAACTATGGTTAAGTTCAGGAAAAATGACGGTGTCTAACATTGTTGGAATGTTCATTAGCTTTCATTGAAATGCTAGTGAACCAGGGAACCTATTGGATCCTGAAAAACTTTTATTTCCCCTGTAATTGTTAACCTATCACGATTTTGTTTGCTTCGATAATGGATGATATTGCCGCTGCTGCCCGAATCACGAGTTTTTTTTTTTGCTCTTTGGCTTCACGAGAAAGTTTGAAGAAATCATACGTAAATTTAAGTTTTTATTATTTTGCTACTCGTTTTTTTTTGGGTACTATAGTTTTTCCTCTAGTCTAGAAACATATAACGCAACATAAAACAATTGAGCAATGAAGCGTAATTATCTTATTTCTGAGGCTATAAGAACATCATCCTTATATATAAACTAAATTCTAGAGTTCACAGGATAATATATCAAAGACCACTTAGGTGCATGATGACATCAGATGGAGATTTGGAGACGAACAACTATGAGTTGCTACCAGAGTTGCAAGTGAAATTTCATAAAACGAAAGCCGGAAGTCTGAAGTCGAAAGTGAAAAATTGACTTTGGAAACTTGGTGCTACCTTTCACAGTGCTTTCACCCTCCCGTATCAATCAATCTGCTATAACAACAAATATTAATTTTTATTGAATGGCAAAGATGTATGTACATTTACAAATAATTTACTTCATTAGCACGTTGAACAAGTTTTTTGAGCTACTGCCCAAATGAGAATCCGATCAATCCGATTCCGGGGATTTTTCCCCAGGATATATTCGATTAAAGCACATAATTTGATTTCCTTTGTTGTTTTTATTTTTATAACCATTGGACAATAAAACATTAAAGACAATTTTTGTGAAATAAATCGAGAATCGACACGACCATACGAGCTATTATTGTTATCCTAAAAACGTGGAGAAGTTTGAGGCTAAATAGTCCAGTCCAGGCGAGCTATCGTCGTCGGCTGCGCCTGCACATCAAACTGTCCTTGAAGATTCAAAAGGGTCCGGCGTCGTGTGCGGAATGTTTTCAAATAATTTTAAATCATAGAAATTCACGAAAACAGTGAACATTTTTGAAACAAATTTAATTACAAACTGAGAAAAAATCCTGTGCACTACCTTTCTAATAGAGTAAATACGGTAGCAGAAAAATCCTGCAATATATATAGAAATACGGAAAATTGAGAATACCATGACGAATTCGATCTTAGCCGCGTTATCCCACGTGGTCGCAATAAAGAAAAAACCTCATGAAAAAGTTCGGATAAAAATATTTTCAACGCGATCAAGCACATGATATGACGGCTTGAACGATTCGCTAGTAATGGATGTTGTCGAGACATCGAAAAAGAGGGAGTCAGTTTCTGATGTTTATTTATTTTTTGTTTTTCAAATTTTCAAACTAATTGTAACCTTGCATTCCATAGATCATTTCAAATTATTTATTTAGCTTCATTTGATTTTGTACGTCTTTTTTCGATATTCTATGCTGTTTTTTCAAATTTTCTACAATCAGGGGTCTTTCATTTGTTTCCTACCTTCTCTTAATTTGATCATCTGGGAACTTAACAAGGGACTCAGAAGCGAAAATAACGGTATCACAGACCTAATTTGTCATTTTCAACGGGCGCTTCAGATGAACTTTATCCGCATCTTTATCTTTACTGTGATTAAGTGCTGAAGTTTTTCAGTATGTGTGGGAGATTTCGTGTCACCAGCGTTTTTTCAGCTCTTGTTAGACCGATTTACACCAAAATTGGCTAAACATTTACAAACCCAAGGGGCATGAGGCGGCCGATGTTTGGTAGCAATCGTTTAAGTGTTAGGGGTACCATACGGAAGGCACCCAGTTAGCGTTTTTTAATCTTCTAGTAATCCTTATACAGTGCGCTTCAAAAGTACGAAAACTCCTGAATTTTCCTTGATCATAAATAAGTTCAAAAGCACGATTTGGCATAAAATTAACAAGGCTTCTGATCTGACGATCTTTCATACTACCCTAAACTCGTGTAGATAGGTCTGCCAATGGATAGGTCCGTCTCCAGTTAGAAGCACTCTCTCGTTTCTTTACCGCCCATTTCTCCAAGAAAGAAACACTCTCTCGTTTCTCTGACCACGCTTGTTTACCAATAACAGTATGTGGCCGACCGCTGAGAGAGAAGTGAGAAGACATGAAAACACAACAGGTCAGAGAAACCAGACAAAATGAGATAGTGTGTCCTTCTCATAAATGAAATCGGACCTATCTACACGAGTTTAGGGTACTCATTTTTGTTGATGTTGGGAAAGCTTGGTATTGTTTTTTCGTAAATATCTCATCTAAAACAGTTTTTGATGTTTGCTTAATCAGTATCAATTGTCAGAAAGTAAGGAACACGACCTAAAACAAGAATACCGTGTTTTGCACAATCTGAAAGTTAACGCATAAATTATCAAAGTTTGCAATTATTGTGTTTTTAGGTGATTTTGCTTCGAGAAAATCGAACTTGTTGCTTAAGGTAGATCAAAATGGGTGACAGTAAATAGAGATTTTATTTGCTCAAAATTAGTACTTGTTCCCGAAAGACTGCCAGTCGACCGTGCGCTGTTACTCGGCATGTTGCCTCACAGCGCCAGAAGAAGAAAAAACCATCCGAGGATACTCCCAGAAAATACAGTTTTCATTGAGCTGTCGATCGACGTTCGCCACTGAAAGCACCGTATGAATGAGTAATACAACTTATGTATAAGAAAAAAGATGGCATTATCAGCAAAGTTTTGTGATTTCGCCCATTTTTAGAAATATTTTTTTTCCAAGGGTTCTGTGACGATTCATTTCTTGCAACTTGCTTCTGCACTTCATTTTATTTTATTTTCGAAACAATCTTTCTTTTATACAAAATTTTAGATTTGAATGTGTGTGTGTTTTTTAAAATAATTTTTTGGCCAGGTGAAATCCTGAACCCGGAAGCGAAATTTTGTGGCAGAATCCAGAGTTTTGTTTAACCCTGTTCAATCCTCTTACAAATCTGTGACGCTTGATTTTCAATTGAAGCAGTAAAAAAGGAAACTGACGTTCTTATTTTCAAGTGCAAAAAATTATGAAATGGATTATTAAGATTATTTCTAAAAAAAATGTATTCCAAGTAATTATGTCCCGATTCAATGAATTATTTTGACTAACTGGTCATTTATGATTGAGATGAGATGTTTGCTCCAGTTGATGACTTTATATCAGTTGTATCTTTCTGATATCCTAATTTATTTTATAATCCTGTCCAAATTCTATAAATGGTGGAAACTTTTTGTAGTTTATCTGATTGCGTCGGCTTTCTAAAAGTGGATACTTTTTTATATTTATTTATTCATTTTATGTTTGTGTTTGTTTTGATTAAAAGTATCTAAAAATTATTGTAATTTTAGGCGGGAATTTTCTTTGATTGATCCATTGAACGTCCATAATAATTACGGTATTTTTTGTTGTTCTCGGATTAGACTATAAATGCTTTTGATTGGACGGAAAGCAAAAAAAATATTTTAGAAAGAATCTTCGATTTTTGCACATTCATGACCAATCAAACTACGAGAAAGTTTACTTTCCCAGAGTGGCTGACATAATGTTGAAGAAAAAAACACTGATAATTTATGGGAAGTTTTCTTTCCATTCTAGAATAAATGAAAACCTTTCATTATCCTGATTCGATTTGTGACTAAAATTTATAATATATCTTAATTATTTTATAATTCGTGTTTCACTTTTCAGAAGCCATATGAACGATTCTTGGCCAGTTTGTGAGACGGTAATTGCAGATCGGGAATGTTTGTTTTTATTTATAGAACATTTAGGCATTTACTGTCACTTATCATCCAATTTACCGAAGCGCTCAGTTCTATCAGCTTTCTGTGGCCTCGTTAGCTGTTCCACCATTATTTTATTTCATCTCTCGGAAAATTGTAACTTCAAGTTTTCATGGAAATCTTAAATGGATGCTAATCGGATACTTTGGAGGACTTCTAGTGTTTAGTATTTATTACATTTGCATAGCGGTAAGTATTTCATCTCACAGTAGGATGACCCATAACTTATGGTCCTATCTTTTTTTTTTAAACATCGATTACCAGTTTTGTAATTATCGCGAGAAAAGCTGTGTTCGCCGCCTTTCCGGTATCGCTCAGCATGAACTTTATTTCAAGCCTGACACGTACATAATTGTAATTTTAAAAAATCATTAAAACCGACAACTTTACTTGTTACTTCATTTGTGACACATAAAAATACACATTAATTCAGCTTTATCATTCGTTGGTTCCATTTTTCGTGCATAACAAGTGCTCACTGATAATCAATAAAGATCTATTCAAATTTGGCCATATTCTTATTCTGGTTTTGATGACGACTCCAATGTTTTTCCCATTTTCAATCACTTTGGAACGATTTCATGCAACAATATCAGCTGATAAATACGAAACAACACGTGTCCGGCTTGGACCAATTCTCTTTTTCACCACAATCTTTATTTGTCTTTCTCTAATCACATTTATCTATAAAGATGAGCCGTTTGACGCTGGCTCAGTATCATTTTCATTCATACCTGCCGCTACAATTAGCAGAATGTTCAATTATTATTGGTTTCTTCTCGTTCTGAATACTATCAGTTTTCTTCTGAATTTGCTACTTTTAAGACAGAATCGAGAAGTGAAAAAGAAAGAACTGTGAGTGACCTCTATGAAATGAAGTGTCGTATTCGTGTTCTATCGATGACTTCGTCTATTATCGTTTCAGTATTCTTGCCGGCTACCATATGCTTCCGCGAAAGTTTTATAATAGACGCAGACATAACTAGACGACACACCCGCTCACATTTTTATACTGCGTTCAGTTGAAAAAACCTGAGGGGGCGGATCTTCGTTTTTTCGCGCCACTGCTTACTGTAGCCGAGAAGAATATTGAATTGATAATACACGAAACGTCATCGGTGGAACGGGAATCTCACAATTTAAATCCCTTCAGTATTTAAATGTTAATATTTGTTTCACTAGAAGTGCGTCATCGCTTACCGCCCGTTATCAACTGGATGAGGTGTTTCTGTCAACTCAATTTGTCGTCCGAGTGGTTTTTGCTCACGTTTTATTGTTCGGAATATACGTGATAACTGTGATTACGTTTCGTTACTATGGAAGTTGGCTTATCACTGATCCAATTGAACTTGTCGCGATTCGAGGAGCTTCCATTGCGGTATGATTACTTTTCCCTGTCTAATTAAAGTGCGAAATATGTTCGATAAACCCAGATTGTCTGATCGAAAAACATTTCGAGTTCGGTCAGTTCGCTTAAAAAATTTTCAAGATAAAAAATAAAAGGATCTCATTCATAATGAAACAAGTTAAATTTGAATCAGACTCAAAATTTTTGCGATTATTTAGACTCAAACTTTTTTCAGTTCTAAAGTATTTAAAAACGACAATTCCAGCTAATCGCCACATACAATTTGGCGGTTGTATGCGCTGCTGTCTACTTTTACATGCAAATAAAAACAAAAACAAAGGTGAAATTCGAGGGAAATGTGCAATTGAAGACTACCGGATTGGATGGGGCGAGAAATTACGAGAACGCAATGTTCAACGTATGGAATTCGCTTGCCGGGAGAGTTCATCGATAATCTAGTGCATATTTTTTGACAAAAGGATATATTTAAATACCTACTTTGTTATAAAGTTTTCGGTTTCTTCGGTCAATAAAATGTTAGTTTTGTATATTAAAAATAAAGCCGTGAAGTTAGATACATAATAAACGTGCCCAATGCGCAAGTCCCAAAATTGAAAATTCGTAAAATAGGTTTGTTTTGAAAAGCAGGCAAATTATCATTACCTACCTTTTCTTTACCTACCTTTGTTCAGTTACCTACCTTGATCATTACCTACCATGATCTTTACCTACCATTTGTAAAAACGTTCTTTACCTACTTTATCACTACCTACCATAATCTTTACTTACCTTCATCACTACCTACCTTTATCATTACCTACCATGATCTTTACCTACCATTTGCAAAAAAATTCTTTACCTACTGTATCACTACCTACCGTAATCATTACCTACCTTTATCACTATTTATCATTCGCATATACAGTTAAAAAATACCCATTTATGTAAAGTTATTGTCTTTTATGCATATTTCTCGTATTTTCTGTGATAAATTTCCGTAAATACGTGATTGGTTCTTTAAAAAATGGATAATCGGTAAACTATAAAAACAAGTTCTTCTTAAAAGACGAAAGTCATTTTTCGCGCTGATCGATTATTATGAGCCTATGCAGAGGAACTTTCATGCAATTTTATTCCTATTCTGCTGCATTTTACTTATATAATCTAATATATTTACCGATTATCCATTTTTTAAAGAACCAATCACGTATTTACGGAAATTTACCACGGAGGTTCATGCAGATCTTCAGAATAATATTTGTTTGTTTTGTTTTTTATTTATTAACCAAAAATGTGTTGTTCATACTCATCGAGAATTTTTATAGTCAGTTTTCTCTCAACTTCAATCAATTAAAAAAATCGGATTACTAGTTTACCACATTGTCTTATCTCATTATCTACATCTAAAAGTTCTTAACACGGGAGAATCCTAGATTTGAAGAGGAAATGTATGGGTTGGAGTGTACGTCTCATAAATCGGTTTCACTGATAAAAACATTGCGAATTTGTCACAGAAAATACGAGAAATATGCATAAAAGACAATAACTTTGCATAAATGGGTATTTTTTTAACTGTATATGCGAATGATAGGTAGTGATAAAGGTAGGTAATGATTACGGTAGGTAGTGATACAGTAGGTAAAGAATTTTTTTGCCAATGGTAGGTAAAGATCATGGTAAGTAATGATAAAGGTAGGTAGTGATGAAGGTAGGTAAAGATTATGGTAGGTAGTGATAAAGTAGGTAAAGAACGTTTTTACAAATGGTAGGTAAAGATCATGGTAGGTAATGATCAAGGTAGGTAACTGAACAAAGGTAGGTAAAGAAGGAAAAGCAAAGTGTCGGAAGCATTCTGAGAGCCCTCGCCAACAGATTACGAATCTCGGCAGAGGATGAGACCAGAAGAGCCAAAACACGTTGGGAGTCGCTGAGAATTTCTGAAAGTCAATCAGTCGAAGATTTCTGTCTGCTTCTTGATGAAGTGGCAAGAGTCGCCTATCGCCGCCTGCCGTCGGAAGAACTCTCCTCGTTGAAAACCGCAGAAGTCCGAAACTTCTCGAACGAGTTGCCAAATCGTCAAAGCTTCCCGAAAGTCGCAGTGCAGTGTTTTAAATGTGGTGTATACGGTCACACCTCCAGAGTGTGCCCGACAATGGCTGAGGCACCAGTTCAGAGAAACGCTCTGAAGGAACCCAACCTAAAAGTGGAAAGCATCGACATAAAAGGTTTAGATGTGCAACCGGGAAAACGAGTGAAGAAAGACGTCGTTCGAGGCAGGAAAATGATCGAGAAAGGAAAAATTGGAGCTGCTGATGTTGACTTAGTTATTGATAGCGGGGCGTGCATATCGCTGATGTCTACAAAAACGTGGAGATGGATTTGCAAAATCAATGGCGTGGAATGGGAAAAGAAAATCAAAAAGGAGAAAACTGATCTTAGGACAGTATTCACAGCCACTAATGAACCCATTAAGCTGATTGAGAAAGTCTCGGTCGAAACTTCCATGCGGACAAGGACCCGAAGATTGACTTTCTACGTTGCCGCAGTGGACCGAGAAACGATCATTCTGGGAACTGGAGGATTCAAAGCCATGGGAATTCAACTAAAGATCGATGAACCGTCCAGAGATGTCCGAATAGTCGATGAAGTTAAACTGGACAAGCATGGACAGAAGATTGTTGAAATTGTTGTCGAAGGTATCATCCACAAAGAAAGAAGACTATGTCTCATTACTCCAACGTCAAGATGTTTGACTGCAGGAGTTTGCCAAGTGAACAGTGAAGGAAAAGCACGGATCAAAATTGCCAACCATATGAGCGAAAGTATTTTTATTCGCAAGGGGCAAAAGATTGCAACTGGAGAGCTAAATGGATTTGAAGTTTTGAATAAAAGACCGGAACTTCTAGGAAAATTGAACAAGTGGTTGCGGGATACAGAAGATACCAAACCGCACAAGCCGACCGTGTGCGAGGTTAGACGGGAAGTCCAATTCGGTGGAAGACACCCGAAGGGCCCACTCGAAAAGGACAGGGAGGATGCCGTTGGCAATGTTCATTCAGATGCGGATTCTAGATTCGGACTTGCTCATGGACGAAAGAAAGGTCGACAAACTGCGAAGAAGAATGTCAACAAAGAGCATGAGATGCGCACGAGACGCGTCGATGAGAGAAACAATGAAGCCAGACGCGAACATCATGTGCGACCTGCGAACCGAACGTTCACGCGCCCGCGTAGTTGTTTAGCGAGAAACACATTTGGCGAGAAGAACACCAACGCACCCGTCGACACGCTGCTTGTCATGACACCAGGTGTCTCTGAGAATGTCACTCTAGCTTTCACGGAAAAGCTGATTTTGAAGGGAGCACAGTCCGCTGAAGAGATGCTGCTAAAGCAATTCAACAAGAAGCGCTACTCACGGATGATTATGGTCATCCCATTTGCGACTGATAATGGTTACGTGGACCAATGGTCAAGGCTGATCAACGTGGTGCCGGGATCAATAAAGATCTTGCTGATTCCCGCGCCCACCTCGGTTGACGATTTTTCACTGGCTGGAGCATTCATATCTCTTGTGGCGAGCGTGAAGAGGTCGAGAGGTGAACTCGATGTGATTTCTCCTGGCGATCGGGTGATAGCACACAAGAATCAGAGGCTTGTGGATCTCGGTGATCAGATGAATTCGTTCGATTACTGGCATGTCGTCAACAACGTGATCCGCGGACGGAATCTGGTATGGCAACCGCTGAAAGTGAGTGTGGTGGATATGGGTCAGACACTGAAGAGGTCGGAATTACGCCAGAGACAGCAGTACCCGCATCGCGAGAAGTGATAATTAATTTTTCCATTTTATCGTTCCTTCCTTATTGTTTTGTGTCAATTATTTTATTTGATGTTATTGTTGTAAGGCTTGTTCTAATCGTTTTGTCCGGTTGGTCCACAGCTCATGCCGATTTCGTTCCATTGTTTGCCGTTGTCATGCACTGTGGGATCACACGTTTGCTTTTGTGGGCGGACTCGAAAAGGACCGGGATGTCGAGCGGGCACTCGATTTTCCTGATATTTTTCCTTTGAAGTCGCAGTGCGCATTGCGCGCCGCCAGATGCAAAAGATAAACTATTTTCACGTGACCTCTGGCGTGCGCGGAAACGTGGGCGGCGAGCTTGCTGGATTCAGACAGGCGGTTAGATGATTCATTTTCTTGATTTTTGGTCGAGATCGAGAGGTCCCCGGTTCGGCCCCCAAGTGCGCGAACTATCTTGGTGGGGGGCTCCCTCCCAAGCTAGCTGCACGTGTGACGAGACGACTGACGAGAACGGTGCGTGGCTACCAGTAGCTCACGACTTCACGGCCAAACGAAGGTGGTCAATAAACAATTTATTGGCACAGACGAGCAGCAATCAGAACACCAAAGCCAAGAATAATAATTAAGAATAAGGAAACAGGAATTAAAAATCAAGAAAATGAATCATCTAACCGCCTGTCTGAATCCAGCAAGCTCGCCGCCCACGTTTCCGCGCACGCCAGAGGTCACGTGAAAATAGTTTATCTTTTGCATCTGGCGGCGCGCAATGCGCACTGCGACTTCAAAGGAAAAATATCAGGAAAATCGAGTGCCCGCTCGACAAAGGTAGGTAATGATAATTTGCCTGAAAAGCAAACTTTTGTATAATTGTGAGTCCAAAAAAGAAGAAAAATGAGAAAATGGAAGAAAAACTCCAACTATGTATATGGGTCGTAGATTGTAATCATGAAAACTCACTGCGTGAACTGAGTTACCTAGATACATATTTAATCAGTAAATGACAATGTAAACTGAACCGCAAACATTTGCAGACATACCGTAATGACGATATTAGAGCCACCTACATTTCAATGTTTCCAAGCACTCCCACCTATTGGAGGTGCCGTTCTATTTTTTTGACTACAAACCACTGAGAGTTGTATTTAAAACCACGAAAACGTTAAAATTGCGGTTGACTAGCAAGTAATTTGGAATATATGTATGCCTGATTCATCCGTGTTAACATGGTTTTGAAATATATTGGTTTTTAAACGTCCCGGAGCCAAAAAGAACCATCTAAAATTGGATAAAATCTACCCTTGTATTTTTCGACCATACATACCTTCATAATGCCTTCATATTGTTGGTTTCCTTCAATGAAAAGTGTTCTTCTTATATTATATTTTAACGAGGTCTTTGAGCAAAAACTGCGGGAGTGTGAAAAACTTCAGAACATCGGATCGTCGTAAGTCCCTCTCGTTCGTGAATAGATAATAGAGTAAATACGGTATTTTAGAACCTTCCAAGAAAAAAACTGATTGTGAGTTGAAATACAAAATAGCTGACCAGGAACCGGCTGGCTGACCTGCAACAGCCGAAGATGAAACGACCAATTGAACGGTTGGGCATGCAAATTTGATAACAAGTGATAGAAAATTATTTAAATTTTTAGAATTTAAAACCAAATTCTAGCCGAATATCGTTTATGAATGTTCAAGATTCAAAAAACTAAATAAAATAAAATATTTTTTAAAAGTTGGAATCAGAGAATCAGAAGTCAGTGAAAGAGTAATAAAATACTCTATTTTGCATAAAAATGAAAAGAATAGATACAAATAAAACATAAACAATTTCCCATGGGCAAATTATCATTACCTACCTTTTCTTTACCTACTTTTGTTCAGTTACCTACCTTGATCATTACCTACCATGATCTTTACCTACTAAAATCGAAAACGCTCTTTACCTACTTTATCACTACCTACCACAATCTTTACCTACCTTCATCACTACCTACCTTCATCATTACCTACCGTGATTTTTACCTACCAAATGCAAAAACGTTCATCACCTACCTTTAACAATATCGCATTGTTTAAAAAATCAGACACATTTATGCAAAGTTATTACATGTTTCTCCGATGTTTTTTTTAAGAATTCGCAATTTTTCAGAAGTGAAACATACTTAGAAAAACATCCTTTTGAAACACAAATTTTGCTGTGGAAATTTGGAAGTTTCTTGTGATTTTTAACGTTTTACATGTACAGTACCGGACAAAAAATATATCATATTTTGGTTTTTGGAGTATAACTTTTGAATGGCGAGGGTTACGGTTCTGAAAATTTGCATGAATCTGCCCCGTAATGTTTTTTACAAGCTCCAAAAATGGATTTGGTCATTTTTGAATACTGCTAATTAAAAAAAAAAATCAGATGCCAAATTTTCGACCCAAAATGTTTTTTTTCAGAAATTTTAATACTCGAAATTTATTTTTAAAATGAAGTTTTTGACAAAATAAATGTTTATCAGTTTCTTTTTTGTTTATCAGTTCCTCAAGTAAATGCGCTCTATTGAACTCGGTTTTTGAAACATTTTTGGGTTTTTTTTATTTATCACTGAAAGCTTTACCGGTCTCCCACCAAAACCTACACTATAAGCTAACCGGCGCGTCGTCTTCCCTCTCTTAATTTTCCTCGTGTTTTGGCGTGCACCTTAAAATTTTCGTGGTGAATATTAGCGTCTCAATTTTGTTGCCGATTACAGTTAGATTTGTTGAGAAAAATCTGCAAACACTAGATGTTCGGGTAAAGTGATCAATTTTGACATAATTTATTCTGAAGCATGTTATAAAAAAGACAATAATTTCAATTTGGCCTTTTGTAAACTCTCGTGGATGTGGGCGAATGGTAAAAATTTCAGGGATAGGTAAGAATATGATGTGAACATGCGACTTAATTTGAAAAATTTTTCCATGAAAAAAAATTAAAAAGTCTACCCCCTCACCATATTTCGTTGTTAGCAGACTTTTGAAAGATTTCTCTGGTTCAACTTGTTTAAATTTTAAAGCCCAATTATCAGAAATACTGCCTCATTTCCCTCAAAAGTAGTTATTGTCAGCCTGCCAAACTGGTCAAACGCGCTCCGCTTAACTCAACGCTATGCAATTTTATTTTGGCCTCCAAATTACAGTACCGGACAAAAAGATATCATATTTTGGTTTTTGGAGTATAAATTTTGAATGGAGAGGGTTATGGTTCTGACAATTTGCATGAATCTGTCCCGTAATGTTTTTGACAAGCTCCAAAAATGGATTTGGTCATTTTTAAAAACTGCAGATTTTTCAAAAAAATTTGAGATGCCAAATTTTCGACCCAAAAATAATTTTTTTTTTCAGATTTTTCAGGACTCGATATTTATTTTTAAAATAAAGTTTCAAAACTAAACGTATGATTTTAGTTGACTATGGGTCGATCGGACAATGTTCAGTTGACTTACAACACTTTGAATATCAGGGTCCAAGTGGGTAAGTCAACTTTAGCTTTTATTGAGAATCACCAAAACCAAACAAAGCCAAATAAACTTGGTTTTTTAACAGTTTTCATCTAATTTTCCCTAATTTTCTTCGGTTTTGGTGATCCTCAATAAAAGTTAAAGTTGACTTACTCATTTGGACTGCTGTAAGTCAGCTGAAAATTGTCCGATCGACCCATAGTCAACTAAAATCATACTTTTAGTTTTGAAACTTCATTTTAAAAATATATTTCGAGTATTGAACAATCTGAAAAAAAAAAATGTTTGGGTCGAAAATTTGGCATCTGCAATTTTTTTTTTTTTTAATTAGCAGTATTCAAAAATGACCAAATCCATTTTTGGAGCTTGTAAAAACATTACGGGACAGATTCATGCAAATTTTCAGAACCGTAACACTCACCATTCAAAAGTTATACTCAAAAAACCAAAATATGATATATTTTTTGTCCGGTCCTGTACATGTAAAACGTTAAAAATCACAAGAAACTTCCAAATTTCCACAGCAAAATTCGTGCTTCAGAAGGATGTTTTTCTAAGTATGTTTCACTTCTGAAAAATTGCGAATTCTTGAAAAAAACATCGGAGAAACATGTAATAACTTTGCATAAATGTGTCTGATTTTTTAAACAATGCGATATTGTTAAAGGTAGGTAATGAACGTTTTTGCATTTGGTAGGTAAAGATCACGGTAGGTAATGATGAAGGTAGGTAGTGATGAAGGTAGGTAAAGATTGTGGTAGGTAGTGATAAAGTAGGTAAAGAGCGTTTTCGATTTTAGTAGGTAAAGATCATGGTAGGTAATGATCAAGGTAGGTAACTGAACAAAAGTAGGTAAAGAAAAGGTAGGTAATGATAATTTGCCTTTCCCATGAATTATTAGTAGCATTTTTTTTTTCAAAACTTCGTCAGTAATTCTAGGAAAGAACATTTTTTTGGATTTTGATTGATCAGCGGCAGGAGAGATTCAGCAAAAATATCAAGTTACTTTCTCAATTTTCAAAATTAAAATACAAATATATTATTGCTTTTCGTTTGATCAAAAACCTTTGTAGTCTAATCCCAGAACGACAAAGACATTAAAAAAACATTACGTGGGTAGAAAAATTGTTTTTATTACGTGTTCCTCAATTTGAGATACCTCTTCAAATGGTGCGAATCAGGTGTGGGACCAAAAAATTGTTTTTTTCGGATTTTTTTTTGGGTGAGACAACATTTTTTTTTGATGAAAAATTTTTTGTTTTTGGTTGTTTTTTGTTTTTTTTTGTTTGAGGCCAAACAATTCCAAAAGACAAACAAGCGATTTTCTATTTTTTGTGATGGTGTATGAACCGTCGTGGCTAGACCCGCCTAGCATTATTTGACAAAGTATCACAAATGTTTTGCTCATCTCGGATTAAACTACTAAATCTTTTGATTAGATACAAAGCAATAAAAATGTTTAATTTCATTGTTGAAAATAGAAAAAGAAACTTGAAATTTTTGCACAATCCGGCCAGCTACTGATCAATCAAATTCCTAGAAAAGTTCTTTCGCAGAATGGCTGACGAAATATTGCAAAAAAAAAACTACGGATATATAATTTATGGAAATTGTTTATTTTTTATCTTCTCTTTTCATTTTTGGAACAAAAAAACATATCATACGTTTGAATTGATTCCTGACTCAAATTTTTCGAATCATACATTCATACTTTAATTATTTCATTTTGTTTTTTGATTTTTCTTAATCTTCAGAAAACTCATGAACGATTCTTGGCCAGTATGCGAGACGGTAATTGCAGATAGGGAATGGTTGTTTCTATTTATAGAAAGTTTAGGCATTTATTGTAACGTATCATACAATTTACCGATGCTCTCAATTCTATCAGTTAATTGTTGCCACATTAGCTGTTCCACCGTTATTTCATTTCGTCTCTCGAAAAATTGCAACATCAAGTTTTCATGGAAATCTTAAATGGATGCTGATTGGATATTTTGGAGGGCTTTTAGTTTTTAGTATCTATTACATGTGTGTAGCGGTAAGTCTTTAATTTCACCGTATTGTTTGTTTTTTTAAACATAAATATGCTCATTCAGTTCTTTCATTCGTTGATTCCATTGGTCGTGCATGACAAGTGCTCACTGATAATCAACAAAAATCTATACAAGTTCGGTCATGTTCCCATTCTGATTTTTATGACGACACCAATGTTTTTCCCATTTTCAATTACTGTTGAACGATTTCATGCCACGATGTCAGCCGAGAAATACGAAAAAACACGTGTCCGGCTTGGACCCATCCTCTTTTTCACCACAATCTTTATTTGTCTTTCTCTAATCACATTTATCTATAAAGATGAGCCATTTGAAGCCGGCTCAGTATCTTTTTCATTCATACCTGCTTCTACAATTAACAAAATGTTCAATTATTATTGGTTTCTTCTGGTTTTGAACACTATCAGCTTCCTGTTGAATTTGCTACTTTTGCGGCAGAATAGAGAAATGAAAAAGAAAGAAATGTGAGTGAGACATTTGGGATAAAACATTTTCAATTAGCGCTCTATCGGTGACTTTATTTTCCCGCAGGCATGTTTTAGCGATGGGTGGGTTGGGGCGGGTAGGTGGGGAGGATAGGTGGGTATCCTCCCGACCTACCCATTGCCAACCCTAGTCGAATGTATAAAAGCACTCACCTGTTTCAACAGTATGCCATAAAAAAATCAGCTCCGAGCTGCTCATTCTTGTTTGGTTAACTGTAGGTCGCCGCTTTATTTTTTCGACAGTACTTGCATACCGTAAATACTGTAATATAAGCCCACCTGTATTAGAAGCCCACCTGTAATATAAGCCCACCCTTGAGACCCCTTTGAAAAATAAAAGCCCACCCTGTAATAGAAGCCCACCCTTTAATAAAAGCCCATCTTGCAATTGTAGCCAACACTCAATGGGTCCCGGACCTTTGGTTTCCTCGCTCTTTTGGTACGTTTTTTTATGGTTACGGCTGCTCTTTGGGTACCAAATTTGCAGATTTCATACAAAAAAGTTGCCGTAACTAAAGAGCAATCGTACCCAAAGAGGCCGTACACAAATTTGGTACCGTAAGCAAGTTTGATCGAAAATCAATCGTGCCCAAAGAGTCTGGGACCCATTGATTATTGGCTTGGAATTGTGCGCTTTTCATCGCGATGTGTTCAATTTTGCATTACTTTCACCCGTTTTTAAACATTTCTGTTAATGGAAGCGGTCATCAAACGCCACCAGTGCTGGGCTTGAAATTTATTTATTTTTAATGATTCCATATTGTGTTTTCAGTCGAGTTGCATCATCAAAACAAAAAATCCCGCTCACTTTTTCACGCGAATGTTACATTTTTTCACAGTTCAGTAAATAAAATTGACTATTTACTAAAACCAGTAATAATATCAAAAATTATAATGAAAATGGCGAAAATAAAACAATGCTGCAATTTTTGGTTAAGTTTTGGTAGTTACATCGAGAAAAACGTTGAGTTTTTTTAGAAATCATCTTGAATGATTTCCGAATTTGAAAAATTTTGTCGTAAAATAGAAGCAGATAAAGCGACACACCATTGGATTACGAAAATTATTATTTTTAAAGTTACAAACATCTATTTTATGTTGTTAGTGCTCTTGAATTAGAACTTCTGACTCGCAATCAGAATTTTATATTATGAAAATTTTTGTTGGTTTTTTGAAGTTTTTTTTTGTTGTGGATAAAAAAAGAGGGTTGAAAAATAGAAGCCCACCCTGTAATAGAAGCCCGCCTGTAATATAAGCCCACCCCTGAGACCCCTTTGAAAAATAGAAGCCCATGGGCTTATAATACAGTATTTACGGTAAGTACTGTTGTCAAAAAAAAAGGTTTGCTTATTTGCTTAGATTTATCGCTAGAGATATTCTCAGTACGGAGCGCTGCAAACGCGCTCCCTTCGCACAGTGGTGGACGCGGCCGCGTTGGCGACGAGAGAGTGCAGAAAATTGAGAGAGCCGTGGCCGATGTTTCGCTCTGATTTCTCTAAACCTCACTCCAAAAGCATGCGAAATTTTTTGTTCGTTTGGAGCGAGTTTTCAGCGTTTTATACAGAGTATAGAGAAGGCCCTTCGAACTCATTTTTTGTGCTGTGGGGAACAAGCGCCACTTCTTCTGTAAGTCTGTGACACTGCTTTTCCTCCATTCTATGATACTCCCTGTTCAAAAACCTGGGGTTTTTCTGTTGTTTTCCAGCTTTATATGGCCTCAGAATATCGCTCTATTCGAGAAAATACGGTAAATATTAAAACTTTAATTTTTGTTCCAGTAGAAGTGTGCCATCGCTTACCACCCGTTACCAACTTGACGAGGTGTTTCTGTCAACTCAATTTGTTGTCCGAGTGGTTTTCGTTCACGTTTTATTTTTTGGATTATACGTACTAACTGTGATTGTGTTTCGCTACTATGGAAGTTGGCTTTTCCCGGATCCAATTGAACTTGTAGCGATTCGAGGAGCTTCCATTTCGGTATGAACTTTTTTCGAGAACTATCGAAGTGTTCATTTTCCAAGCTGTTTCGAACAGTTTCTCATATACCGTATTTCCTCTAATATAGGCGCATGCGCTTCTATTGTTTCATTTCTTCACAACTGCCGGGTATTTCGAGGTTTGCACACCAAACTCGCCAAAATACTTTCTAACCAAGCAGGCATGAGACGACCGAAGTTTGGTGTGCAAACCTCTAAATACCCGGCAGTTGTGATAAAATGAAACAATAGAAGCGCATGTGCCTAAATTAGAGGAAATACGGTAAGTTTATAAAAAACATTGAGTGTTGGCCGGAACATTGGGCAAAAAAACTTTGACCGGGCGGGTTTTTCCCAAAAAAAATTATGGTCGAATTTTTCTACAATAGGCTGCATTTAGCTGCATATTTAGCCACTATTGTGTTTTCAAACGAATTGCAGCATGAGAATGAGAGAAAAAAGACATGTTTTCTCTGCTTCTCTTCGAATCGAACTGTGTTTGCGTGGTCGCACGAAAAAAGTGGGCGGAGTCACGCGTTCTCATGTCGCAAGTCGATTGAAAAAACAATAAGCTGCGTAAAACGGAAACGAAAACAATGCGCAGACAAGCATGGATCATCGATAACTTTTGCTTCGCAAGTTGTTTGGGAAACTACAATTGTAATTATTTACACGACTTACAATTAGTTTTAAATCAGGCTAAAAATTTTTCCGATTAAAGGGGGTGCCAACTTTGTGGGGAAAGTGGCTTAAAATATACTCTTGGGTGGGGGATTTACGTATATCACATTGAAATCGCACAAAAAAAATTATCTGATTTTTTATGATTTTTACAAAAAAAAATAGAAGACCACGAGGAGTACACGAAAATTGTGGCCATGGACTAGGAAACCCGCGGCCGCGGCTTCTAGAAAGATCCATTTTCACCAGAAATATTCATTTTTCGTGCAATTTTCCTCGTTTTTATTATCTATTTTCGATAAACATGCTCTAATCGCTTATTATAATTTTAGATAATCGCGAAAATACAGTTTAGTCATGAAACACTGGGGTATGAGGAGGGAGTGAGTAAACGCGCCCGGACGCACACACGCACGCATCCAAATGAGGCCCAAAAAATAAAAAAAGCGCGCGAAAAATTTCACATTATTGGAGAGAAGAACCAAAAAAAAAGCGTGAAAATCACGAAACTCTATTCAAAATTATTTCGCGCGCGTTGGTTTTTCTCTCCCTTAACGCAAAATTTTTCGCGCGCTATTTTATTTTTTGGGGGCCATTTGGATGCATTGCGTGTGTGCGTCCGGGCGCGTTTACTCACTCCCTCCTCATACCCCAGTGTGAAAATCGAAAAATCGATATTCGCCTTTCGTTCGATTCATCGTTTTAAATAATTTCTTGTGAACATTTATTGTTCAAATATAAACGTTACAGATAAAAGAGTGAACTTAATGCGGAATTGAGCAGGAAAAGGGACAAAAAGGGAAGCTATGAGAATTTTTGTTCCGAATTTGTTTTATCGTTACTTTTGTGATCAACACGCGTTAATTTGATATTTTAAAACACGAAATGATGTTTGTAATATATTTCCCAAAGATTAACGCAAAAATATTGGAAAAACACGGGAGAACAATGATGAAAAAGAAAAATGGCGTTTGAATTTCGCGCCAAGTCGTGTACTCCCAGTGGTCTTCTATTTTTTTTTTGTAAAATTCGCCAAAAATCAGAAAAAAATTTTCGTTCGATTTCGATTTGATATTCGTAAATCCCCCATCCAAGAGTATATTTTAAGCCACTTTCCCCAGAAAGTTGGCACCCCCTTTAAACTCACATTTTTCCCAGTTACGAAATATTTAAAAAGAAACAATTCCAGATAATCGCCACATACAATTTGGCGGTTGTATGTGCTGCTGTCTACTTTTACATGCAAATAAAAACAAAAACAAAGGTGAAATTCAAGGGAAATGTACAATTGAAGTCGACCGGACTGGATGGGGCGAGAAATTACGAGAACGCAATGTTTAGCGCTTGGAATTCGCTTGCTGCGAGTGTTAATCGATAATCTATGTACTAAATATTTTTTGCTGAAATTCTAGAACTTTTTTTGTTTCTTTAATTTTCTGGTTTTGGTCAATTGACGTCAATGAAGTTTTAGTTTTTTTTTATAATTTCCAATTAAAAAATCTGTCGTCAAGTTAGGTACATTGCAAGCGCGCTCCAGTGCGCATGGCGCGAAATTTACAAATTCAAACGATGAATTCGTTCCAAATTGTGGAAAATATTCATTTTTATTTGTTTTTCCTGTTCGCTCTTTTCTTTTTAAATTTATTTTTGAATACACAGTTTGCAGAAAAAATGTCTGAATTGCTCGCCGGAGTCACATTGAAAAACCGCGAGGGCGCCGATTTGGACGCCGGAGAGTATCTGAAAGGAAAAGTGAGTTTTCCCTGTGAATTTTTCACATCAAATATATTTCTATCTCTGTTTCCTTTCAGGTCGTCGGTCTATACTTCTCAGCAATGTGGTGCCCGCCGTGCCGCGCATTCACCCCGAAACTCAAACGATTCTTCGAGGAGGTTCAGAAGACGCATCCAGAATTCGAAGTGGTATTTGTGTCACGTGATCGCGAGGCCGATTCACTCGTCGAGTATTTCACCGAGCACATGGGCGCCTGGACATACATTCCGTTTGGAAACGAGAAGATTCAGTGAGTGGTTATTTAAATTTTGCACATTTTTGCTGTAATTTTCAAATTTCAGAGAGCTCCTTAAGCAGTACGAAGTGAAAACGATTCCATCAATGCGTATTATCAAGCCAAATGGAGACGTTGTGGTGCAGGACGCTCGCACGGAAATTGTCGACAAAGGAGCAGATCCAGAGAATCTGTGGGAGGAGTGGCTCGCTTTCTACGAGTAATTTTAACTTTTTATCGAATCAATTGTAATTTTGCTAAACTTTGTGTGTATTCACTCATTTATTGATTTATTTATTTACCAGTGAAACTTTAGCCCCGCCTTCTGAATAGGCAAAAATTTAAAAAATTTCACTGTAAAACCGCTGAAGTGAGAAAGTAGCCGGTCATTGTGGAGAACAGTTTCGCTGAAAGCACGACGATAAAGTTGACATCGAGTGAAACTTTTGGGAAGAGCACTGAATTGTTCAATTTCAAAACAATCAAAATCTTAAATAATTACCTCGCTGAATTTGCAAGTGTGAGACGAGCAGGAAAATCTGCATCACAACTTGATAGGATATCCGATTGGAAAGGTTGAACACAAATGACAAAACGACGGCCACGTTTCCATAGTAGCCCAGGAGAGTTGAGCCGATGAGATGAGCTAATCCGGACTTTCGCCCTCTTATGCCGGCAAAAAGCAAAATTACAAGAAGAAATGAGCATATTTCAACAGCAGAGAGCAGTAAGCAGCGGTAGAACCTGCAATTTTTTTTGAAAGCTCGGATTCCAAAAAAAAGTTCTGACTCACATCCATTCTTGGTCAGCAAAACGTGGCGTCTCTGCACTGCCCTTTTCACGAATCCACACTTCCGCAGCATGTGACAGCCAGAAAATGACAAAAAGACGTTCGGGTCGATGGATTTTCTGATTGAGCAAAAGATGACGATACGCGTTCAAGTATTGGAGCATTAAATCGATGACGACGAGAACTGTGTCGTATTCGATGTACT
Source organism: Caenorhabditis japonica (assembly GCA_963572235.1). Classification (NCBI taxonomy): domain Eukaryota; kingdom Metazoa; phylum Nematoda; class Chromadorea; order Rhabditida; family Rhabditidae; genus Caenorhabditis; species Caenorhabditis japonica. The sequence continues at coordinate 13,264,440 of OY754343.1, read as the reverse complement.
TGTCGACCACGTTGTGACACTTTTCCTGAATTTAAAACCATACCAGAATCACTATGGCTCAATTTACACATTCTGTAAGCCTGATTACGCCCTCTGAATACTTGGTGTAGAGCGTTGGTGACACTTCTTGGCAATTTATGCACGCATACTCTTCTCGCTCTTTTTTCTGACGCGGTTTCCACATTTTCTGAAACAAAATATAGGAAAAATTGTGAGAAAAAATGGTAATAAAAGATTTTCAAACAAAAAAAAAGGAAGGAAAAAAATTCCTCGTAAATCGACACGAGCATTGCAATGGCCGTGGCCTAGAATTATCAAAGGCGGAAGTTTAAAATTAATTGTTTTCGGTTAAAAAATGAGCATTTTTTAAAGAACTCTGTATGGTTTTTTTTTGTTGTCAATTTAAACATTATTTTGATTGCAAAAATGCGCGCGGCAATTGCATTAGGACGACTTTTTTTATTGTGCATATTAAAAAATAAATAAATTTTATTATATTAAATATTTAGTTCTTTATTGGTTGAAAATTCTGAATAGTAAAGAAAAAAAGCTAAAGAAATATTTTTAAAATCTTGAAAGACGTCTGGGATACTAGAAAAAACCAGGACACGAGAACTCACAAAATATCCCCACCAATTATTCTTTATTGTTTCTTCTTTTTTTTCAACAACAACATTTACGAAACAACATTTCACAGTAAAATACAAAAATAAAGCACAGTAAACAAGGAGAGGTAGAAGAAAATAACAAGAAAAAGATCCGAAAAAGAGCGAATGACACAGGGAGGAACTGGTGGTGTGGATGTGTGTGTGGGAATCGAGATTCGCCAACACTGAAAGACTTGATGGGGGTAGGTTGGACACATGCGGATGAGCATGTCGAGACGACCGGGGGTCACTGGAGACATTTTAGACAAAGGTGGGGGGGGGGCTTATTTTAAAAAAAATTGTGGATGGGGTGTGGGCGGGGGCTGTACATCATGTCACCGGGGGCACTCGCAGCGAATGACGACGGTGATAACCTGAAAATAGGAGCGTTTTTATAATTGAACGGTCGTAAATCTTGGCGAGAGCCGGAGATACACAGCCAATATTCAGAAGGTCAGGGATCTTTGGGCCCAGACTCTTTAGTTAAATACGACTACTCTTTTTGTACAAAATTTGCAAATTTTGCACCCAAAGAGCAGCCGTAACCATGAAGACACCATACCGAAAGAGATTGGAACCCAAAGATCCGGGACCTAATGCGTATTGGCCGTGATAAACCCCCCTGCATAATCCCGAATACGCCGTTCAGCGTCAAAAGTGCGATGGAGCGCGCTTGCATAATGCATAGTTTACCAAGTCCAACTCACCTTAAAATCGCCAAAAATTTTTGTGAAAATTTTTGATTTTTTTTTCTTCTTTTTCCTTGATTAAGTTTCTTGATTATAACATTGATTAACGTATCGGAATAGGTGCTCTTTTTCGGCTTCTTCATTCAGAATTTGGCTCTTTTTTGCTCTCTGCCTCTGCTCACTGGCTCAATTTTCGTATCACTGTGAACTAGTCTCCATTGAACTTGGCAAAAAAAGAAAAATAAAGAAACAATTGGTGTTGAAAGGCGAGATGGTCCGGGAGTGAATCACACCAAGTTTTACAGAGAGGGTGTTACATCTGAAAGTAGGAAGATTAAAAACTATAAAGACAAAAAGAAAGAGGAAAGAGGAAAGAAAAAGAAAAACGCTGACGACGACTATACTAAATAAAAGTTTTTAGTGGGTGTGTGTATATGTATGCTGGCAGCAGCAGCAGCACGGCGGCGGCGATTTGCCGCGCCGTCCGTCCGTGCGTCCGCATGTGTGTGTGTGTGCTCTGGAGAAGCAGCCGCGCGCGAGCACGACGAGAGGCAACAGACAGAGCAAGTCGTGACGAGAGCAGCGGTCAGCTGAGTGTCTGTTGCGCAACAACTCGGGCGTCTGTGTCTACGGGGAGTGTGTGTGTGTGTGTGTGTGTGTGTGTGTGTGTGTGTGTGTGTGAAAAACGGAGGAGAAGCTGAAAGAGTGGGTGCATGAAGTGTAGCTCTCGTTTTCTCATTATACACAAAATGAAAGATGGGAACGAATGGGCGGATGAAAATGAGACAAATTGGAATTCGAGAGAAAAGGATTTGTTGAAATTTTCTCAAAGATAATGATAAGGCGAAACTCCGCCCACTTATTTGTGCGCGGCCCCGCAAGCATAGTTCTGTTGGAAGAGACGCAGACGGAAAAGGGATAGAAGACTCATATTTCATGATGCAACTTGATTGAAAATACAATAAAATAAATAATTAAGAAACGCTATATAACAACCAGGTGTCAGCCAAACGAGGAAAGAAAATATGCTCCGTTGAACACAATCTTTGCCTTGGCGCTGTGCCAATTTATACAAATTCACGTTTTTCGAAATGCGAGCGACGCGACGCAGACTGAGAGACAGCGTTGACATGCGAGGCAACCGCAGCGCGTGGGTTTGGCGGCAAAAAATCATTTGAAAAACGGCAGTCGTCAGCATGCCGTGTTAGAGTGAACGCAACTAGAAAATGAATGAATGAAAATACACTGCTAATATCTTGACCACGCCCACTTAGAATCTAATAGTACTCTGCGAGTTCTGACTAGCAATAAATTAATAGAGATTTTTGGCAATTTGACCACTAGATGCCCATTAACTGCCCGGGCAGATCTGCCGATTTCCGTGGCATTTTGTGATTCCACTTTTTTCGACAATTAGCGGCCTCGTTGACCATCAGCTTTTCAAAATTCCCTAAGTGAGTATTGACGTACGGAATCCTGTAAACGAGCACAGGTGTTAAGCATAACCCTAATCACACCATGCTAATCACACGCTGCTAGTACGCTACTGAATTTCGCTCGTCAATCCTTAATAATTAGTTTTAAAAGTCTTATGTCTTTTTCCTTCTCATTGGACTGGAAAAATATGGGTTAATTTTAACATTTAGATGCCAAAAAATAGATCGAGAAATCTCCAAATATGTAGTTACGACAAAACAAAAATTATGGAAAACTCTTGTAAAATGGCGCTCCAAACTCGCTAGAATAGCATTCACTCTAACACGTGCCTTGTTTTAAGCCATTTTTTGCCAACAAACCCACGCGCTGCGGTTGTGTCGTGTGGCAACGCTGTCTCTCGTCTGCGTCTCTTCGCTTACACGCTCTCTGCCGCAAAAATGCATTTATACTTGGTATATATATAAATTCGATCCAAAGTCACAGTGAACTCAAATGCGCATTCATTTAGAGTGAGTAAGATTCGGAGAAAAAAAGCGAGCTCATAAGCGAAATATCGGTCACGCTCTTTCAATTTTCTGCACTCTCACGTCGCCAACGTGACCGCCTCGTTCACTACGAATGAAGCGAATTTACAGCGTTTTGTACTGAGAATAGAAACACGTGAATTCGCAAAACCGCCAAGATTGTCTTCAACCGAGCCCAATTACAGTAATTTATCACTATTCCTAACTCGAATTAAAGTACACCTGTATATAGTTGAGGTATATGTATACAGATGTTCTTGATATCAAGAAAATAAGAAAAAGGAAAGAAAACAAAGAAAAAATAAAAGAAGAAAAGAAGAAGCGCTGGCAGCAGTGACTAGATGCAAAAGTATATGTCTCCTGGAAGCCGACCACTATAATACTCGTTTATTCATGAACAATGAGAAGCCACCGCCCACCATCTGCATCCCATTGCATCGCGCTGTGCCGCGTTGCATCGCATCGCACCGCATCTTTCTTCCGATGCTACACACAGAAATTTGCATCCGCATCGAAATCGAGAGTTTACACGCGCCGTCCCGCGTCTCTGCCGATTGCCGCACACACTCGCCGAATGGCTTTGTTTGATCAGACAAATGCGATTGAAAAGCACTCGAAAGAGAGCGCAACGAAATGAAATAGTGTCGTGTCTGGTGTAGGTGGACATGCAAATTTATTGAATTGTATTGTCTGTGTTTAAGGGGGAGGCGGGCAAAAGAAACTATTTGAGCGGCGTACCGGTGCTTATGAAACGTAATTTTCTACACGGGAGGGAAAAAGTCAGAAAAAAAACAACAACAGTAGTCAAATTTGGAAAAATGCGGACCGTTACTCTCAGCAAGAGTCCATCCCCTTTAAAATGGTCAATTTAACACGATTAATATCGGCACAAATTTGAACACAGTTGAAACGTGTGTGACACGAATGTTGGTCGAAAAGTTTGAGAATAAAATTTAAACTGCGCGGGCTTTTTTCCCTAAAAAAAACGTGGCCGAAGCGTGGTCGTATGTTTCTACAGTAGGCTGCATTTAGCTGCATAGCCACTCATCTGCGTGAAAAGTGATACGAAGAGGAGACACTGAGAAGCAGTGTCCGTTGGTGTGTGGCAAACTGCCTGTGACGCTCGCCGAAAAGACGCAGAAAAGCAGCATCTCCCCACAGCGGAGCGCATTGCCAATAACGTTGCGGCCATGACATCGGGGTAAATGTATTCAACGAGAGATTGGGAGAAAATAAGAGACTATTGCTTACTCTTTCGTGTTATAGGTTACGGTAACACTCCTTCAACTTTGTCAGGATTCGTGCCCATATTAAGTGATCATTTTAAAGGATGGTGCTTTATTGCTCGCTCAGACGAGAGTAATACTTACTTAGGGTTAATCACATTAAAAAATGGTTTATTATAAAACATTTATGGGTTGTTTTTATCAAAATTGAATTACAGAAAAACTACAGCAACTTATTGTGTTTTCAATCGAGTTGCATGAGAACGAGAGAAAAAAATACATTTTTTCTTTGCTTCTCTTTGAATTGAACTGTGTTTGCGTGGTCGCGCGAAAAAAAGTGGGCGGAGTCATGCGTTCTCATGTCGCAAGTCGATTGAAAAAAACAATATTGTTTTATTGCTGGTGTTTATATTTATTTATACTCGGTATAAAACGCTGATAACTCGCTCCAATCGAACAAAGAATTTAGCATGCATTTGGAGTGAGGTTTAAAGAAATCAGAGCAAAACATCGGCCACGGCTCTCTCAGTTTTCTGCACTCTCTCGTCGCCAACGTGGCCGCGTCCACCACTGTGCGAAGGGAGCGCGTTTGCAGCGCTCCGTACTGAGGATACCGTAAATTCTGTAATAGAGTGACCTTCATAGTATGGAAAATCTTTAAGACTTAATAAAACATTGAAAACATCGAAAAATATAGCTAACTCTATAATATAACGGTCCCTATAATCGATCGGCCCGCCCCCTGGAAGGCTGGTGAAAAATAGAACGGCCTATTACAATATTTACGGTATCTATTTTTTTATTTTTAATTGTTTCAATGATTTAGATGTTACCAAGTTTTCATGACGATATCGTTTTATCTAAAGTCGATGGCCCATTATGGTGATTAAGCTCCAAAGCAATGTGCGGGCACGAAATCATACTCGGATAAAGTCCGACGACAACGTTAAACACTACTGACTAACTTTTTTGTTAAAACAACTAAATAATTGTTTAAAAAATTCTCGGCGGAATTCATTCGCCGGTTAACAAACGTCGGTCGCCTCATGCCCCATGGTTTTGAAAATGATCAGCCAAGTTTGGTGGGTGCAAATCAGTCCGTTAGCAGCTGAGAAAACGCTGGTGACCCGATGTCTCAAATACATACTGACCAACATCAACCCTTGATAATATTAAAGAATATTTTTCTCTAGTTGGTTTTTTTTAACTGACAGTATCACGCAATAAATCATAAATTTCTCTCCCTCGCACTCTTCTCATTCCCAATTATCCTTTCTTTGCGACACAAACCACTGTGTTCTCAGAGAAAATAGTATTGTGACCCGATCAATGGACACAAACAGTTGAAACATATATAAAGAAGATGGCGGCGGTATTTTGACAGTTTCAAATCATGTCTTTCATTCTCTTGCTAATTACCTTCCTAATAATCCCAGTCACCTCTTATTACCTCTGGATTTGGTCCTACTGGATCAGAAAAGGAGTCCGAGGACCGAGAGGATTACCATTCGTCGGGGTACTCGACAAGTTTCAAGACTTTTATAAACCGCCCGGGCTCATTTTGAGAGATTGGACGAAAGTGAGTCGTGTATAATTTTCAATGAATAATATACCATTTCCAATTGAGCAGACGTATGGACAAACCTACGGTATTACGGAAGGCGTCGAGAAGACCTTGATCACTTCTAACAGCGAATTTGTGAACGAGGTGTTCATCCGACAGTATGACAATTTCTACGGAAGAAAATTGAATTCATTTCAAGGAGATCCGAATAAAAATAAAAGAATGCACTTATTAGTCTCCCAGGGACACCGATGGAAGCGGCTGAGAGCGTTGAGCTCACCCGCTTTTTCGAACAACAGTTTGAAAAAGGTGCGGAGCACCATTGAAGACTCTGCACTGGAAGTGATGGGATATTTGGAGAAAGTGGCGGATACAGGAGTGTATGTTGATTTTTTGGAGTGAGTTTTTTATTATTATTTTTATTTAAAAAACTTATTTCTTTCTCTAGATACTATCAAGAATTCACTATGGATGTAATTGGAAAAATTGCTATGGGGCAAACTGAGAGTCAAATGTTCAATAATCCATTGTTGCCAAAAGTTAAGTCGGTAAGTTTGCAGACCATCTTGATAGTTTTTAACTTCTAGATGTTCTTAGCCACACTTCTAGGCCCTATTTGACGTTTAAGCATGAAAATAAAACTGCAATTTTTCTCTTATTCCACATTCTGAGTCTTTTGGTTTCTAAAATATCCAAATGGTATTTTCCGTTTTAGCCCAAAACACCATTTTTAGAGAATTCATCTTTTTAAACCTTTACTGACTTTCCTAGATTGTTTTCAAAGATTCTAGGGTTGTTTAAAAAGAGAATAATCATTAATATTTCTAAAACAATTTTATTTTAAAGATCTTCTCCGGCAGCCGTTGGACATTTTTCATTGCCGGAGTCTTCCCAATTAGTGGTGTTTTCCTTCGTGCGCTGTTCACAAAATTCACGTCAATTCAACCAGCGTTTTTCCTCTTGGATGTCATCGAAAAGGCAGTCACAGCAAGAATAGCTCAACGAGAAGCAGATGTCGCCAAAGGAATTGAACTCGGCGAGCCACGCGATTTTATTGATTTGTTCCTAGACGCTCAAGCGGGCGTGGAATTTTTCAGCGGAGAGATGGGTAAAGAGTTCGCCGCATCCCAAGCGGGAAAAGTTGACAAACATTTAACTTTCGACGAGATCATTGGACAATGCTTTGTTTTCTTGTTAGCCGGTTTTGATACTACTGCATTATCACTTTCCTATACCAGCTACTTGCTATCGCTGCATCCGGATATTCAGAAAAAATGTCAAGAAGAGGTGGATAGAGAATGTACAACTCCAGAGGTCACTTTTGAACAGTTGGCAAAGCTAAAGTACATGGAATGGGCGATGAAGGAGGCATTAAGGTTGTATCCGTTAGCGTCGTTGTAAGTCAGAGAGAAAAGGGTAATGCTTTTGATTAATTCAATTTTTAGCGTTCATAACCGAAAATGCATGCGAGACACTACTGTACTTGGAATGCACATTGAGAAAGGGACAAATGTGCAGGTTGATACGTGGACTCTGCATTATGATGAGAAGATTTGGGGAAATGACGTGAAAGAGTTCAAACCGGAAAGGTAAGAATCGTTATGTGCATTACAACTTTCAAATACTTTCACATAACTTGTGATTTGGGTTACAATTACTTAATCATGAGATAACATTCATGCCGAATAGAATCGAAACAATTTGAATGAGCAAAAGATAAGCAATGTCTTTGAAAAATTACCTGGCATTTTGAAAATAGGCAAGCCTACTGCGCCGTTCTGCGCCGCGGCAGCTGCGGATATTCCGGCTGGGTTTTTATCAGCAAGAATGATATTACATAGGGCAGACTTTGTCAGTCGCTTTTTTTCTGATCATGGAACCACATAAAGCTCTACCTGATTCTAACCATTTCCTTTATTTCAGGTGGCAAAATCCGCAAACCGAAGGTTTCTTGCCGTTCGGCCTGGGACCACGTCAATGCGTCGGGATGCGTTTGGCCTATATGGAGGAGAAAATGCTCTTGGCTCATATTCTAAGAAAGTACACATTAGTCCCCAAAGAAGATAAAACACCTCTGAAACTTGTGGGGAAATCAACCACCGCTCCAAATGAAGTTATGCTAAAGTTGAAGTCACGATGAGGGCGAGTGGGTTTGCCTTCTAATTATCGGGAATTTGTTAAATGATATATCAAGAATATTTATTTATGTACATACATATATTGTCCATTTGCAAAAAAAGCAATTAACTGTGAGACTTTTTTATAAGAATAAAGCAAGTTTTTAGACGGTTATTAGTTAAATAAATATTTTAAATACTGCTACATACGTATAGTTTGACACTATGGAACGCGCACTGACGCACAATTTGTGCACCCAATTGTTTTAATAACTGAAAATATAATTACAAAATCGCGAATGCTACATTTTTGAGATCCTAAAATTATTTTGGTCTCAAAAAATTGTAGTGGAAAACAAATAGCTGTAGAGTGAAGTGGAAGATATATTTATTTATTTGTTTACATATTTTTGGTTTTGTTTTCCTATGCCCACATTGTTTCCTCCTTCACCAATGGAAATGAGCCAATATGTCCAGTTTGTCTAAAAATGCAATTTGTCCCCTCTTTTTTCGTATAGTTTTGTTTACGAGTTGCTTTCATTTCAATGCGATGAAAAAGTTGGGGAAATGAAAACGAAAAAAAAATCAATCAAAATCACACATGTGGTTTGGAGAAATTCTTTTTCTAGTGTCATTTGATTTGATTTTATTTTTCAACGACAAGGAAAGAAAATAAAAAATGTTGGGTACTTTTAACCTAAGTTTTACGAATGGCTGTTCCTCGACCAGGGCCACGTGGTCTCGCAGCGATAGAAGAAGAGATTACATCAGTTGAGAAGACGCAAAAAAAACAACAATTTTCATCGAGTTATTGATGGACTTTTGCGACTGACAACACCGCATTGTGATAGCGAAAAACGGGAATTTTCGTTAAGTTGAATCTGCCGCTTTATGTATATATTTATTAATACTTTTCTAGGCGGAATTTCGGAGTGTCGTAATAACGGAAATGTTCCTGCTACGAAACATTGAAATTAGCATGGAAATTGTGTGAGATCTGAGGCCATATGCAAGAAAATAGTAAACCGTTTTCCGGTAAAAATTTTTCGGAAAACGCACATTTTTGCTTGATGGAGTTGAAAGACACAGAGAAATTTATTTTGAAAAACTTTTCCTGTCGTTTTACAGTTTCTTGCATTTGACCTCTGAAGCTATATGCAAGAAACTGGAAAATCACATGAAAACCGTTTCCCACAAAACGAAATGTTTAAATTGATGAATTTTGTATGATGTGGTGAGAGAAGCAAATAAGCAGAAAAGCCCATTTTCCGGAAAATGCCGTTTTTCTATTTCATGTATCCTAGCTCTAATTTTCTCATGATCACGTGGGGGGCAAGACGCAGAAAAGGCTTTTTGGGAAAACTGCTTTCCTATTATATTTCAGAGTCTTGCATATGGTCTCTGATAAATAATTAAATAGTAACAACTATGTTTTTAACAAGCACCTATGAAATGTCTTTATCTCCGAGATGCCTGACGGTGACGTGGCACTTCTTCTTCCCAGCCATCCGTCCGCAGCTGCTCTTTTCTCTTTCAACCTTTGCTCCACCACGGGCGCCCTATATCCTCTCGGATACTTCAAAACACTCCGTCATGAACTTTGCTTCTCTAACCTCTCACCGAATCGCACACTATTTTTTGTTGGGCTCTCCTGTGAGCAAAGCTCTCGGGAATGTAAACTGTCTGCGTTTCTTGCTTTTTCCCGTCACGCCCAACGATTATTTCTTTTCTTCTTTCCTTTGTCCCAGCCATCAAAAAACTTTTTTTGCCCGATTTTGAAGTTTTAAAGATTTTCTGTTGTTTTTGTTATTTGAACTTTATTATTCCAGAATTTTCTTCCAGATTCATAAACCCAAGTTTAAAAATAAAAAAATGAGACGTTGAAATGGTAAAATCATTATTGAACCTATGCCTTTCGGCAGTCTGCCAACACGAACTGAACAGCGAGCTCAGTTTCATTCCAGCCGAATGCAGACAGAAACTGCTCGAGTTTTTCTGCAGTCATGATCAGGTGAGCAATCCAAACTTCAGCATCCACGCCATCATCACCTTCCAGCTATCCGCCTCCGACTGCTCCAGCCTGGTGTGCTCCAAATATTTTGGCTGCAACATCCCTTCGCTTACGTTCTATCTGTCCAGCGAACTCACCGACGACATGCTCCATCAGCTGACCACCAACAACAAATACGTGGAGAAGATCACAATTGTTGACTGTCCGAATGTCAGCGACTCGGGCGCTCAAGCGGTCACGATGGGACAGATTCTGCTGCGGCAGCTAGAGTTGAGGGCTATGCACCAGCTGACTGATACGTGTTTGGAGGATGTGTACAGTCCGTTTCTCTATTCGGTGGATTTGTCGGGGTGTGGAAAGGTTGGTAGTGTGATGAAAAATGTTCGACGTGTTAGGGACTACGTTTTTGAAAAATTATTTGAATGCGAATTGTTGGGTGTCACTTCTCGCGTCTCCATTTTTACACTCTTACAGCTAAACTTGGCAGAACGCCACTGTCGAGACGCAGACAAAAGCAATAGGGCGCTTTTGCCATCACGTAGTATCTAGAACGCTGTGGGTGCCAGCTAGGCGCCAGTAATTGCTATCTGTGAAACTTTAATTTTTGTCTTATTCATTTCATGCAGAAAACGACATTTTATGGATTTTTTTCTGCATGTAATGAATAAGACAAAAATGCAAGTTGCACAAAATGAATAACCCCATAAGTTTCTCGGTATTTTCTTGCAAAAACCGTCAATTCAAAAACCTGCCTTAAACTGTTAGGCATTCACAAAACTGCAAAAAAAAATAATTTGAAATGTGCTCCACAAGATTGCAAAAAAAAAACTACGTCAAATAATACAACAAAAAATACCGTTTTGCTTAATTATTGTGAAAACAAAAAAGTTGCAACGCGGTGTTTGCGTAATTTTAAAATTTAAACGAAAATGGGAAAACTCTCTTCATTTCCCGTTTGAATTTTCAAAAATACGCAAAAACCGCGTTGCAACTTTTTTGTTTTCACAATACTCCGGGAATTTTGTATGGCTATTAGCCGTTAATTTTAGGGGCGTATGCCAAATTGGTGTTGCACAGACTCGAAATTGTACGGCTGATAGCCGTTCTGCCGCTTGTACGCCGGTTTTTGCAAACCTTGTGTCGATTATTGCGGAAATGGCTATTAGCCATATTTTGATCGGCTAATAGCCAGATAGATGCCTATATCCGTAATCTCCGCGCCAGAAATTCCATTTACAAAAATTTAAAGTTTAAAATGAAGTTGACTAAGCGTAGCTTTGCTATTATTTTGCCGCATAAATTATGTTTGTGATTTAACATGTTTGTGATCTATATGTTTGTCATTTAAAATGTTACAGAGTTGCAAAAAAACCGCAAAAAAAACACACACAAAGTAGTTTATTAACTACCGAAGTCAGCATACTTCCTTTGACAACTACCAAAAGACTTCCTAACAATCCTCTGAGCACATTAGGATTCCAAACAGTTTTCCGCAGTTCTAGATAGGTTTCAAAAAAAATTTATAAGCAAAACTTTTATTTCCACGCACTTAATAGGCTTATAGCACAACCGGTCGGCAGAAAAATTAAACTTTAAAACTTAAAAACCCAATTCAGTTCTTTCGTTTCCAGATCACGAGTCGTGGAATACGCACCCTTCTCATCCGGAACCCTACCATCGGATGTCTCTATCTGAACCATTGCAGATCTCTGGATGATCAAGTGCTCTACGATATTGCTCATTTTGTAGGAGACCGACTACATGTTTGTACCTCTCTTGCAACTCCCTTCAATAACTGCATTCAGGTACTCGAACTCGACTTTCCAACATCTCTTGCCGATCCAGCTGCCGCTCTGCACTACTTGTCTTCACAATGTCCGAATTTAAGCCAACTGTCTCTGGCTCGCTTCTTCCACGAGGTTAGTCAGTTGTCTTATGCTTTTAGCAGAGAACAACAAGAACTTCAGAACCTTGAGGACGTGGAAAACATCACAGAACGATTTGTGATCGATGGCGACAATTTGAAAACATTGGACTTGTACGGAAACTATTTTCCACTGATGCCTCAGTTGCCGCCAACAGTTCAATCAATACGATTATCAGTTTCTGGAGAGGAAGATGCACAACAACTTGTGGCGGCTCTTATGGATCAACCATTTTTGAGCAGTATTAATTTGATTGTCTCGGTTAGAGAGGCTAATATTGTTAGTTTTCTTTTTCGATTTGGAAAAACGAAAAACACATTGAAGACGAAAAGAAATTTTTTTTTCTTACAGCAAGCAGTTGACAACGCCAACTCCCTGATTTGCGCAATCATTCCACTTCTTGGAGCGAAAATCACCAAACTTCAAATCTCAGTTCCTCGTCTTTTTGATGAACCTCTTCACCTTGTGACCGAGTGTCTTCCAAACCTTTCTCACCTCTCACTAGAAGTCAATCATCTCAATACAAACATTCTGCAAAAGTATTTCGCCGGAGGCTCCAAATCCAGTGCTTCCAAATTGAGATGCTTGAAAATCTGCAGAATGCGAATGACATATCGAGTGTTGTTCGCAATCGCCAGAGGGGCTAGAAATCTCACAGACTTGGAAACATCACACATGTCTTCTGTGGATGATCGCTTTTTGTGTCTTTTGGGTGGAAATTGTCGACAATTGAGATGTTTGAACATCAATGGATGTAGAATGGTCAGCGATAAAGGATTGGCAGTGTTGGCACGGTAAGAAGTTACGGTATCGATTGGTTTTTGAATTCTCATTTTTTCCAGTCGTTGTCCGTTACGCGAAGTGCGCATACGTGGCACCGCTTGCACTGACAAGTCCATTTACACGCTGGCTCAATTCTGTCCGGAACTCGAATGGATCTCTTATGCGGACTACTCGGGACGTCCGAAGTTCTCCGACGCAGCACTCCAATGTCTTCGTGATTCGTGTATTCAGAAGGTTATTTGTTGATTGGTGATGTAAATTAATTTTTTTAAGGAAATAAACAAATTGAAAATAACATGTACATAAAATCAGGTGCAATATTTTTTTTAACATGTAAATTTATTTGTTTTGTTTTCAACTTTCCGTTTTCGTTAAAGTCGTAGAATTAAATGAACATTCCGAATCAATAAATCGTATTTATGTACTATGTTAGCTTAAGCTGAGCGATAATCTGGTCAATATTGAAGCGGATCAGTATCGGCGCACAATCGGGAGATAGCCATAACAGCCGTCGGTTATCAAAAAGGAATGGGCCGAACCGGGGATTGAACCCGGGACCTCTCGCACCCAAAGCGAGAATCATACCACTCACAGCAGAAATGCGGTGTATCTATTACAAATGAAGGCCTATCGTGAATGCACGATACATCAACCGCAGCTAAAAATCAGCTAGTCACTCGCTGATTGATCTATCTTTTCGCTGCCTTGCGATAGCTCGATAGTGAATCTATGGCCCGCTCATGTCACTGGAGCACGTTTGCATTAATTCTGTAGGTAGCCAATTTTTGTTTCACTTTATCTCCTATTTTTGTGATTTTTCTTTGATTTTTATCAAATCTTTAATAATTGTTTCTGTATTTCAGATGGGGAGGCCGATTACGAAACAATACGAGAGTGAAAATCGATAAAGGTAGGCTAAATACAGTTCAAAATGCATATACATCGATTTTTCCAGAATCACTGTTCGTCACAACAGCGTCGAAGAAGATGGCAAAAAAATGGTGAGTTGCTTCAATCATAAAAAAGCGCAAAACATATGAAAAAAATGGAATCGATTTCGAACTCGCTCGGTAATCAGAAAAAAATTTCGCGCAAAGATGTAGAAATTTGTGTGCAATCGCTTTAAAAAAGCAGGAAATCGGCTGATGTCTGTATTTCCGTGAAGATGTGCCATAAATTGGAGCAGAATTTTCAAGCAGTATTTATTTTGGTCCCAGCTTTGAATATGTAAATGTTTTTTTTGTCGGCCCGCCAAAATGGTCACACGCGCTCCAAATTATTCTATTTCACGTAAAAATTCAACGCAAAATGAAATAATTTGGATACCAAAATGAAAATTGAATAGTTAGCGTTGAGTTCAGCGGAGCGTGTTTGGCCATTTTGTCAGGCCGACAATACGAAACTATACAGTTTGAAAGTCATCAAGCTATTTTCAAGATTACTGCTCAAATTTTATGAGCATCAAAATTCGGTAGAAAAAAATTTAGTACGATAAAACAATTGACTTTCGTAATTTTATTAGTGCATGCTGAAATGATTGCCGGGGGAAACTCCGAAAAAAAAATCAAATTTTCTCGAAAACTTTGAAGTTTTGCGATTGCCAACCGATTTTCGATTCCAACTTTTTTGATACAAAAAAATGTAAAAGTTGCCACGCTTTTTTGCACATTTTTGTTTATTTTGCTGAAAATCTATGTGGCAATTACCCTTCAAGGAAGGGTTCAAGTACATGAAAACTTTGAAAAAATCGCGGAAAAAATAATGAATTGAAGCAACATTTAAACGAAAGACGATTTTGTATATATTTATTTCAGTGGTTGTCTACTGTTCACGGTTCGAAATCTGAAAGATACCACGCCATCCTCGAAGATTGAGCAAATGGAGAAATGAGGAAATATAATTGTTAAATATCTTATTTTTTATTTATTTTTCTTTTTTATGTAAGTAATTTCGTGTAATTTTGATCGATACTATTGCTGATCTGACTGTCCATTTTATTTGTATTATCCCCGTGCATATGTTTCCTCTTTAACTTTTACTGTACTCAATTTGTGATAGATAATAAACATTATAATCAATAAATTCAAAATAACTAGCTATTAAAGAATGATTTATTAATAATAGATCGATGACAGTCGAACGCCTCAACTACTATGAATTCATAATAAGCCAAAAATGAGCGAACGATGCGTCAATAATGCGCCAATAAATGCGATAGACTCATTATGCGTCCATGATGACACCCTTGCAGTGCCCCCATGCCATTTGCGCGCGAGTCACCAGCGAGCTGTAATGCACGTGTCGCATTTCACCCATTCGGCCACGAAATCTTCTTATTTTCTTTTAAAACACAAGGTAGGCGTTCTAATAAATTATTTTCTTCCGCGCCGCTCGGAGATAACGCGAAAAACAACTTTCTGGGCAAAAGGCAAGGATATTTCGTATATTTAAACCTCCTTTTCCGCATTATCTCCACGCGTCGCAACGCGAAAAAAATTCATCGGGAAGTCAGTCTTTTAAAAGAAAATGAGAATTTTTCGTGGCCGAATGGTCTAGTGGTATGATTCTCGCTTTGGGTGCGAGAGGTCCCGGGTTCAATCCCCGGTTCGGCCCATTCCTTTTTTTACTTTAACAATCTCTACAATTACAGTTACGTGATACATAAAAACTGACATCAAAGAAGTTTTTTGGTAACCCCATATTAAATTGGAAATAAAGTCATTGGACACGTTTATTTTTCTTTCCATTTCGTGACGGTGCTGGAGCAATATATAACAATTAAGGTAAAAGCATAAAAATTTTCTTGAATAAAATTCAAAAGCAAGAAGTAAAGAAAAATTGATTTTGCTACGGGCCGATAGGAACAATTTGAGCCTAGTTGTGTTCGGTCTTGAGCAAGTTTTTACGGCTCTGGGACATTTCGAAACCTGCCATTTCGAAATTGGGACGTTTCGAAACTTTTGTGCATTTTTTCTGGGTACTAGTGTATTTAAATTTCCAGAAAAGTAACAATAATTGATAAAAGCAAAACATAAAAACCAAATGAGCGTGCGTTTTGACGTCAATTGGCAAAAAACGCCACGCAAAAATGCAAAAAAGTTTCGAAACGTCTTGTTTCAAAACGTCCCAGAGCCGTTTTTACAGTCGAAGGTACAGTACCGCTCGAAAAGTTGTAAACCCTTGGTTTTTCAATAAGAATGCAGTACTCCCGTGGTCCCAGGCATAGGAAAAATGGACAATACCGTATAGTCGGCGAATACATCATCAACCTCGCTCTACTGCAAAATTCTTGTAAAACCGCGTGGCACTTGCAATATTAACTCGAATTCTAGTTGTATTCATTTTTTTTTGAAAATGACGTATCCGCAATGAGTTGCAGTTAAAATTTGATTTTTCGCTTCAAAAAAGGCGCACTACACTGTTGAAAATTGAAAAGTGCCGTAGAGCAAGGATGATGATGCATTCGCCGAGTATATCTGCATGGCGTTCAAATATTATTATTACTGCGTCGCGAAAACCAGGCAGAGCCGCTCGTGCGTTGTGGCTGTGGCCTCGCCGAGATCAACGCGTATACGGTAGTTTGTTTATGAAAAAACGCCAAAACACAAAAAACAATGCAAAAACAGAAAAAAATTCAAAAAAGAATGTAAAGAAACTACCGTATACGCGCTGGTCGCGCCGAGATCACAGCCGCAACGCACGAGCGGATCTGCCTGGTTTTGGCGACGCAGTAATATTTAGTATTATTTTTATTGACAAATTGCACTTAGCGTAAGTTTTCAATCAATATTTTGGCTCTTATCGCTTAAAAACTTAAGTTGAATCTTTGAAATATTTGCTTCGGAAAAACACCGCGGTATCACGATTCCAGCAATACGTAATGTGAAATGATATTGAAGTTTACATATTTTAAACACGAAATCGAAAAAGTTTAAACGAGGGTGTAAAAATGACCATAATTTTAATTTATCTTTACTTTCTATTTGGTGCTACCTCGGAATAGAACTGAAGCGAAATAGAACTGCAGCGAAATAGAACTCGCTTCGCAACAGGACCGTTCCACGGCCTCCCAGACTCCCAACGCGCCAACCAATCACTGACGCATTTCTGGTGTTGGCGCACAACTCGACGGCGCGTCTTTGAGCGCTCTGATGTTCTTGTGTGCGATTTTCTCGTGAAATAATAAGTTTTTAACAAGAATTATATGCGGAGATAATGTAGAGAAACGTTTGAAAGAGCAAAAAGTGAGGAAAATCGCCGAAAAACTCACAAAATCACTGATTTAATTGGAAATTAGCCATTTCGGCGAGAAACAATTACAATTTTCATTGAAATCAGCTATTTTCGAGCAAAAAATAACACAACTTCAAAACAAATAACCGTGATTTGATTTGTACCAGAAAAAACCCAGAAAAATGAAGCTGAACTTTTCTTTTAATTTCGAAAAATGGAAACATATTTTTTGGCGAAAATTATGCAATATGTGACTGATTATGACAAAAAATAATGAATTTGGTCTGGACAAATCATTTTTACATAGAAAAAAAGTAGAGTTTCATACAAAAAAAGAAAGAAAAACTTTGGCAAACGAAATGAAAATAACGAAGTACGGAGTTCAATTGAATTCAATTATTAAACGCGTTTGACCGTTGCGTCGCTCCGGGCCGAAAATACAAAGACGAAAAACGGACAAAATCTAGGCAAATTCATAAGAAGACAGTCTTTTTAACGCTGACGTATATCGACAGCACTAAGCGAGAGGTGAGTAAATGCGCTCCATTGAATGGCGCGAATTTGAATTTTTCCACTGTCGTGCACCGTTATTTTTCTCTCTGCGCATCGATTTCTTCTTTGTCTCCCCAGAATTATTAATTTTTTTTGTAAAAATAATTTTTTTTTTTGTCATGCCGCGTCCAAAGTCCACGGGGTCGCCGAAGGAACATCGCTGAAAAAATTTTGATCGCCCCGCGAATGCGGCCAATTAACTGCCTAGCGACTCATCCACGTGCGCGATACGTGGCGAAATCGGCGCTGTTCAATTTTGTTTATTTTCATTTTTTTTTTTGTTTTTAATTTTTTTACACAATTTTCGATTTTTGTTAGGGTTATTTTTTATTTTTATAATTCATGTGATGCTGAAATATGTGGAAAAAAAACACATGCAGAGGAATTTTTTCCTCATGATATAGCATTGATAATGAAGAGAGGCGAACGGTGAGAGGAAGAGGAGAGTCTCTGTGCCTCTTCACTATCAATGCTATATCATGGGACCACTGTTTTTTTTTCAACATCGCATGAATCGATTTTGCACTAGTTTGACACGTTCTTTTTCAAATTGAATTAATGCGCATTTTTGTGCACTTTTTCCTTTTTTAGTTTGCAAATTATTGATGTTTCAGGTAAAACACCCCCAAAGAACGAGTCGAAGGGAAAGAACAGGGATAGTCTTCACAATATTATGATTCTCGACCAGGCCACCTACGACAAGCTCAACAAGAAAGTGAGTTATTTTTTGTTTTTGAGACATATTAAGCTCACTGTCAGACGTAATTCTATTCTGATTATTATGGATTTATTCACGAAACTAGCAAAATATGCAAAAAATTCAGCAAAACTTCAAAGAATGCTTCGGTCGGTCTGAAACTGAGAAATTATTTGAAATCTCTCAGACATTCTCAGAACATTTCAGGCCAAAATATCGATGTTTTGAAAACTTTCAAAATCGATATTTTGGTGCAATGTCTGAGAGTATTTTTTTTTAATAATTTCTCAAAGTTTCAGACCGATCAGAGCATTCTCCGAAGTTTCGCTGAATTTTTTGCCTTTTGCATTCTTTTCTGGTTTTGTGAATAACCCAATTAGAAATTATCCAATCTCAATATTTTTCAGGAATGCCCCACAGAAGATCATAAAAACAAGGCGCTCAAGAACCTTCGCACTTATGAAGAATACCAGCCAAGTACCAGAAGAACAAGTAAAAGCTCGAAATTCACCGAATCTTCCCAAATCTATTGTTTAAATAAACGTTTTTTTAATGTTTTGTTTCTTCCTCTATCATTCTCTGATGAGATGTCTCTCTGTTCTCCATTCGGCGATTTTCGGAAATTATGGCACGATGAGGTTTAGGGAAAATATAAAAAAGGAAATCGTTAGAAAAAGTGTTGCCATTTTGCTTCAAAAAAATAGGACAAAATGGAAAATATACGATTTTTGGCATGATGCCAATTCCTAATCTAGGAGACTATGGTAGTCTAGTAGAGCGCGCTTTATCGATGTTCCCTCGGCGACCCCGTGAAAGTCAAAAAAATTCCTGAAATCACGTTTTTTCTGCAGTCCAAAGTTGCAAAAAAAATCACAGAAATAACAGGTGTTTACCACTGAATTTTCGCGTGTTTTTTTATTTACAACTTTCACGCCGAAAAATTCAGTGGTAAACACCTGTTATTTCTGTGATTTTTTTTGCAACTTTGGACTGCAGAAAAAACGTGATTTCAGGAATTTTTTTGACTTTGGACGCGGCATCATAAACGCTTTGAATATGTTACGACGAGAGTCGTATAAATAATTAGCGTGACCCGACACGTTTACACGTACTTTTATTGTCACGTGTTTCGACACGTGGCGACCTACTTTCTCATGTATAAATAGCCGTTCGGTTTCTTAATAAATATTAGTCTTTACGGCTAATCACAACAACTGGCGATCAGGATTGTGAAGTTGGACAACACCGGGATCCAACAACTCCTCGATCAAGCGCATCAGAAGACAGCAAGTTCTGAGGACAACACGTTCTTGAAGCACCGAGCATCACGCCGTCTCGGAGGTCAGCGATCACTGACACTTTTCGGAGTGGACTGGACAGGGGACGTGCTACCAATTTGTCAGCATTGGAGCCACGCCGCGCAAGGATCACAGCTGCACAATTCCAGCCGGGCCGGGTGCCAGACCGGTTCCCCGACAAATCCGTTCACCACCAAGTGCTGCTCTTCAACCTCGCCACGGAGGGATGCAAACGCCACCGCTGCCGTTGCCGACAGTGCCGATGTGGTCGTCAACTGCACGACATTGGGTCATCATCAATCGTGGAGTACATCAAATGGCCGCTATGCCATCATCACCTGCCTATCAGTGGCATCGTCTTCCGCGTTGGGATTCGTGGTTCAACAACATCACCGACGGTCTGCACGCGAAGATCAACAACTTCTCAGGGAGATGTTACGACGGGATTCGTATAAATAATTAGCGTGACCCGACACGTTTACACGTACTTTTATTGTCACGTGTTTCGACACGTGGCGACCTACTTTCTCATGTATAAATAGCCGTTCGGTTTCTTAATAAATATTAGTCTTTACGGCTAATCACAACCGAATATAAGTTTCTAAGCATTTATCGATGCACGGAAAGTTCAGCGGTGACGCGCCGGAAGCATGTGTGACACTTTTCGATTTGGCGACCGGAGGGAGCTGGGCGGAAGCATGCTTTGTGACGGGATTTTTTTGTGATTTAAAGTCTAAAGGTGAGCAAAAAAAGTGAGAAAATGTTACCGGGAACCGATTAAACACTCACAAGGATCAAAGCTAGCTTTCGCATATTTGAAAAAGACGGAAATAAATTCTGAATGAGATAAATATATCAAACAAATCAAAAGAAATGCAAAACGGCCAACAAAAACGAAACAAAAAATGTTTTTGAGTGGCCCCCAACTCCATCTGCCCCAAATTAAAATGTTTTAGTTAATTTTTCAACGGGAGTAGTGAAAACCAAGGCTGTCAAATCTCGCGGCCGGCCGAGCCGCGGCCCTGAGGGCCGCGCAGTGAAGGGCCGCGGCCGGCCGGGCCGCGGTCTTGGCCCTAGCATTAAACATCTACAGAAAGGTTCTATACTATTTGAACTGAACAAAAGTGAAGGAAATTGGTTCTAAATTACAGAAATATGTGTAAAAATGTGAAAAATAAAAAATATATTCAAAAAATGAAAAAATTTGAATTTTTAGTTTTTGAGATACAAATAAAAACTTTTTTGAAATCAGTTTTTGTAAATTTTTGTGTATTTAGTTGTTTCCTTTATATATTTTTCAATCTCTCCTTTACGACACACAAAAAAATATAAAAATAGCGATTTTTCAGGTACAATCGGATTTTTCATAATTCTTCATGCCAGAAAAAGTTTAGACAATAAATTTAAAAGATAACCACTACTCACGTTTTTTTTTGAAACGAAATAAATACAATACAATACAATCTTCATTTTTAAAACATTTTTTCATTTAAAAAATCAAGATTTAAACCAGAAGTTTTTGAAAAATGTAAATCATTTTTATTGCTAATCATAAAAAGTTAGAACAAAGTTGACAACACAAAAAATACTCACAAAAGTATGAAAATTCCCCTTGTGAAAGAATTATACCTATCTCAAATTATCCCAATCGAAAAAAAAAACCAATTTTTTTTTTAAATTTTCAACTTTTTTATCATTTTCAGAAATTTCATGAAGATTATCGTTATTTTAGTATGATTTTTGATTTTTCATCCTTTTTTTATTATTTCTCTATGAATTATTCACTTTGGAAACCCTTTGTAGGTTTTTAACGCAAGGGCCACGGTGTCCCGCACGAGAAAAGCGACGCCGGTGATCGAGAAAAGAGACGCCTCGGCGTCTCTCATCTCTAATGCGTGCAGGTGGAGCGCGATTGCATCGGAACTCGCCTGGAAAATGTGCCCCATAAAAACACTTGGAAAAAAAGAAATTGAATGGATTTTTTGAAGAAAACACAAATAAAACGGACATTAAATTGTTCAATTTAATTTTTGAGTTAGAAAACTGTACAAAAAATATTTTCATACCGGTTTAAATGACAAGATAAAAAACACTGCAGTTCACTGTGTTATGAGGCTCTGTAGCTAAGGTATACCCGTATGCTTTGTGAATTTCTTGCCTTTATTGTTCAATGCACTTCTACAAAATTAAAAATGAACAAAAAACCCACATTCGATATCAGAAAGCCTGAATTCGAGGGCTCGGAATATGAATTTTAGTATACTGTAGCCCATATTCGCCAAAAAATTGTTTTTTCAAAAATCGATCACGGATAAGTTGTTTGCATTTAGAATGCGGTTATTTTCCGCTTTTGATCAAGTAAATTGATTGAAAACTAATGAAGTTATAAATCGAGAAAGTTTTGCACTAAAGCCCGAAAAAATAGGTCATTTTTTGAAAATTTCTGAAAAACAAAAGCCTGGTTCGAGGATCGACAACGGATATAAGTTTTTAAAATTTTTTGCGGACATTTTGAGATGTCAAACAAGTTATTAGTCCTCTAACTAATTGAGTTATTAATGTTTGAATAAGTTCCAGTAGCACTAAGCGGAGTACTGTAGGCGCACAGAAACCTTCCTGGCATCGCTCATTTCTTTTGTAGCTTCGTGAATGATGAATATTGTTTTCAATAATACTTCTCAACAAAGTATAGTGCTAGGAAGCGATATTATAGAAAATATAGGTCCAATCTGCTTAAATCTGTGAAAAGTGCATTTCAATTATTCTGGAGCATGTTTCATGCTCGTACATCCAAAATGTCTTCGTAAATTAATTATCGAGCGTAATTGCAAAAAGAACGATCAAAAAATTAATGTTTTTCTTGCTTTTAGCAATTATGGAAATCTACTGTAGAGTCTGATCAAGCACCGTGCGAGAGAGCGAGAGGGTGCCAGACGAAACAGAAAAATGCTGGCGCGCATCGCGTGCGGGACACCGTGAAGGGCCGAGGCCGCGGCCGGCCGGGCCCGGCCGTGTGACAGCCTTGGTGAAAACGGAGACGGGATAGGAGAAAATCAATTCGCAGAGAGAAAAATAACGGTGAACGACAGTGGAAATTTCAAATTCGCGCCATTCAATGGAGCGCATTTACTCACCTCTCGCTTAGTGCTGTCGATATACGTCAGCGTGTCTTTTTAATTTAATTAATAACTTCAAACTGTATCTCCTTCTCCTACAGGAGTTCAAATTCTTATGGGGTTATTCACGAAATGGCAAAAAATGGCAAAAAACGGCAAAAAACTGCGCGAAAACTCGGAAAATGCTCCGATTGATCTGAAATTTTGGGAAGTGAGGGAAAAAACTCTCCCGGACATTCCCCCAAAATTTCTGACCAAAATATCGATTTTTAAGAATTATTGCTTTTTTGTCTGAAAATGCTTAAAATCGATATTTTGGTCTGAAATTTTGTGGGAATGTCCGGGAGAGTTTTCTCCCTCATTTCCCAAAATTTCAGATCAATCGGAGCATTTTCCGAGTTTTCGCGCAGTTTTTTGCCGTTTTTTGCCATTTTTTGCCATTTCGTGAATAACCCCATTAATTTTGACGCTTATTCGAAAGATTTCACATTCCTTTTTATTTCGCCGAGAATTTTATCGATAATAAATTATGGGAAAGACAAAATATTTGACGATAAGTAAATTTTCAGTACTAAATTAAAAACAAATTTGAAACAACTAAAGTTCGCGCCAAAAGGAGCGGAGCGAGCTCAGTGGAGCGCGATTACACTGCCTGGCGTGCTGGGAGGCCGTGGCGCGTTTGGTAAAAAACTGTAGCAAAATAAAATTGTTTTGGATTAAAACTGTTCGGAATAAAACTGTAGCGTTTTGGAACTAAATTAGAAATGGAGCGCGATTGCATTGCTTGGCCGTCAAGACGGGCCGAGAAAAAAAAACGATAAAATTTTATTCAAAAAATGAGAAATTCTAATATTTGAATGAGCAAGCAATGCAATCGCGCTCCATTGCTAATTTAGTTCCAAAACGCTACAGTTTTATTCCGAAACATTTCTATTCCAAAACAGTTTTATTTCGCTACAGTTCTATTTCGCTTCAGTTCTATAACGAGGTAGCACCTTCTATTTACTACCTTTATTATTATTCTCGCTCCACAATCAGTTTGTTTTTTTGATGTAATTGACGATATTTGCGTTTTTCGTTTTATTTTGATAATAAAAATACAGGTTTTTAATAATGGACCTATTCATAGGAGAAAAAAAACAAAAAAAAAACGTTTTTTTTCCTATTCATAGATGTAAAAAAACGACAAACAATGTCGAAAAACGAATGGTAAACAAGTGTTTATTGACCATGATAGACCATTGATAGTGAGGAGGCCCAGAGATGTTTACAACCCCGTGGGAACGGAATTGTTTACTAGTTCATTCAAACTCCGCCCCTTTTCTGCGCCTCCTCTCTATCAATGGTCTATCATGGTCAATAAACACTTGTTTACCATTCGTTTTTCGACATTGTTTGTCGTTTTTTTACATCTATGAATAGGAAAAAAAAACGTTTTTTTGTCTTTTTTCTCCTATGAATAGGTCCATAACAGGAAAAATTATGTTTGTATTTAAAAATTGGATTTTTTTTCGTTATAACATTTGGAAATCCTTATAATGGACCTATTCAAAGTACTGTATAAAAACGGAAAAAATGACAAATAACTGGGAGAAAACTCGGGAAATGCTCCGATTGGTCTGAAATTTTGGAAGAAACTGTCAAAAATGCTTCCGGACTTTCTCAGAAAATTTTGAACCGAAATATCGATTTAAAAAATATTTATTTTTTTTCTGAAAATTTTCTAAAATCGATATTTCGGTTCAAAATTTTCTGAGTAAGTCCGGAAGCATTTTTGACAGTTTCTCCCAAAATTTCAGACCAATCGGAGCATTTTCCGAGTTTTCTCCAAGTTTTTTGTCATTTTTTCCGTTTTTCTACAGTACTTTGAATAGGTCCATAAGTTTGGCTGATTAAAATTATGAAAATATTTTTTTCCAGAATTTATACAGTATACTTATTGAAATTAAATATATATTCAACAAATATTGAGCGCGATTTGAGAAAAAATGATTTTATTTGTCTCGAAAGCCAGGTGCCGCATCATTGCGAAATCTCTCGCGAGACTTGCAAAAGAAGCTCCGCCCCTCAAAAGTTGATTTTTCGTCTCTCGTTCTCGCCGCTGGTTTTCAACCGCGGCGCATCGATTTTCACACAATTTTATATATTTTTTTGTCTTTTTCAAATCGTATTGTTTTTTAAAACTATTTTTCCACAAAATCTATACATTTTTGATATTTTTACAGATGGCATCCGCAGCGAAGGGAAAGATTTTGGCGGTTATCGGAGACGAGGACACCGTCGTCGGATTTTTGCTCGGAGGAGTTGGAGAGCTCAACAAGGTGAGTTTTCAAAGTTTGATGTGAACAATTTCATAAAAAGTGGCTAGGTTTCAGGCTCGCAAGCCAAACTATTTGATCGTCGACAAGCAGACCGCCGTTGTGGAGATAGAAGAGGCTTTCAAGGGATTCTGCGCTCGTGACGACATTGCTATCATTCTTATCAATCAGCATATTGCCGAGATGATCCGTTATGCGGTGAGTTTTAAGTTCAAAATTGGATTTTTTTGTTGTTGCAAAAATATTTAATTTCTTTTGGTTTTCTTTCATCCTCGTTTGGTTTCAGGTTGACCAACACACCCAATCAATTCCAGCTGTGCTCGAAATCCCATCCAAAGAAGCTCCGTACGATCCATCCAAGGTGAGTGATTAAAATAAAGGCGAAGAATATATTTATTTATTTTTCCTTCATTGCAGGACAGTATTCTCAACAGAGCTCGCGGTCTGTTCAACCCAGAAGACTTCCGATAAATGAATCTGAACAGTTCCATTCAATGCCACGACGTGCTCTTCGACATTCCGCTTAATTATCCCGCTATGTTCTGTTCTGTGATCAGATGTTTACGCCTCCAAAAAAAACGTCTCGAAAGTTTTACCATCTTCAAACTCTTTTTTTTCTTTCTTTTCTCCTCCCCCGTCTTGTTCATGCAAACAAAACCTATGGTTTGTACAGGAAATATATATTTTTTATTGCGAACTGATAATTTAGAAAAAAAAACAATGAATTTTTGTCTAGCTGAAGCGGCGTGAACCGTGAACTTTTATTGGCCAATGTCTACGTCTCTCTTCGATATCTTCCCTCTTTTTTTCCAGGTTCCCACATTTTTTTGTTGTGATTGCAATTGTCGAAACGTGGCAAAATATTGAAAATCGGACAATTTTTTGCCATTTTAAAAGTTCAGAATGCTACTTCGTCGCCTCGTCACGTCATCATTGTCATCTGTAAGAAATTTGTCTTCATCGACACAAGCAAAGTTCTCAATTCCTTTTGTAATCGATAATGAGGGCAAAGGAGAACGGACGTATGACATTTATTCGAGACTTCTTCGCGATCGAATCGTTTGCCTCATGACGCCGGTATTTTATTTATTTTTTTCATATTCTCTGGGATTTTTAGCGCAGCCTAAATATTGGTAGGGGAAATTGGCTATTAGCCATCAAAAATAGCAGAAAGCCATTTCAGCGCTCTTTTTTTGAATTCTAAAAATCGTATTTTTATGAATAAAATTAATGCTACGGGTGCGGCTACCGTACGATGCTATTTTATTATTTTTCCAGATTATTAGATTTTTTAGCATAATTTCCAGGTCGATGACTTTGTCGCATCCGCCCTCATCGCTCAACTGCTCTTCTTGCAAAGCGAAAGTGGCAAAAAACCGATTCATTTGTACATCAACAGTCCAGGTAAAAACACAAAAGGAATGGGCCGAACCGGGGATTGAACCCGGGACCTCTCGCACCCAAAGCGAGAATCATACCACTAGACCATTCGGCCACGAAATCTTCTTATTTTCTTTTAAAACACAAGGTTGGCGTTCTAATAAATTATTTTCTTCCGCGCCGCTCGGAGATAACGCGAAAAACAACTTTCTGGGCAAAAGGCAAGGATATTTCGTATATTTAAACCTCCTTTTCCGCATTATCTCCACGCGTCGCAACGCGAAAAAAAAAGTCATCGGGAAGTCAGTCTTTTAAAAGAAAATGAGAATTTTTCGTGGCCGAATGGTCTAGTGGTATGATTCTCGCTTTGGGTGCGAGAGGTCCCGGGTTCAATCCCCGGTTCGGCCCATTCCTTTTTGTTTTTTTTTCATGAAAATGTGGGCCCTGACGGAATTTAAGGTCGAAGTAAAGTGAACGCTAGAACTGTGTTGAATATCGTATTCCGTCTTAAACACCTTATTTTATAGTTCGCTTTAAAAGTGCCTTCGGTAAAAAATATATTTCGTATTTAAAATTCCCAAAAAACTCGATTATATTTAAGTTCACCATTTTTGATATAAATACGTTCAACTCGGAGGAAAAACCACATTCACTTCGATGAATTCACGAAAACAGCAAAAAAATTGGGATAAAATTCAGAGAATGGTCCGATTTTTCTAAAATTTTGGGAAATAAGTGCAAAAATACTCCCGGACATGCTCAGAAAAATTTGGACCGAAATAACGATAAAAAAATACTATTTTTTCCTGAAAATGTTGTAAACCGACATTTCGCTCCAAAATTTACTGGGCTTGCCCACGGGAGAATTTTTTAAAACATTATTTCCCAAAGTTTCAGACCAAACGGAGCATTCTTCGTGTTTTCCCACTATTTTTTTGCTATTTGGTGAATAAGGCTATGATTTTTTATAACGGATTTTGAAAAATACATATTGTTTTTTCGAAATAATTTAAATGGGGCTACCCCGAATCAGAACGTTCCCGTATCAGAACTGTCCCGAATCAGAACTGTAACGAATCATAACCGGGTAAAATTACAGAAGAGCACCCCCAACATTACAGTTCAGGGCCCCACGGGAAACCCCCAGAAGAGCCCCCCTCACGATTAAAATAAAGTTTCACGTAAAAATATTTTATAAGAGAAAAATATCATATAAGCGTGACATTTAAATGCGTGGCAAGACATACACGTATTTTCATATTCCTTTTTTCTAATTTATTTCTCATTTTACCATCGTACGTGGCAAAACGATGCTTCTCATGTTTATGTGCGGCCCTATAAAGATCCATCTATATCTATATAATATCTATACCAATTGATCTATAAATGTGAGCTTATCGCCAGGGAAACATGTAAGTTACTTTTAAACTAAAAAACCCAGCAGAATTATCAAATTTGGATGAAATCCGTGGTGGGGGCTTCTTCTGTAATTTTCCTGAGGGGGGCGGAAATGAAATGTTGTGGGGGCGCTTCTGAAAGATTACCTATGCTTACAGAATCGACCCCCCTCTCAGTTATGGGGGGATACTTCTGTAATGATGACATTTCACAAACACCCCCCTCACACAAGTGCCCCCCCGCACTCAATCGGGATCTGAAATTAACTGTGTGGGGAGCACTACTGGTGGTGGGGGTGTACTAGTGGTGTGGGGGGCACTTCTGAAAGATTACCCATAACCGTTCTTTTTCAGAACGTTTTCGTATCGAAATCGGTATATAAAAGTTATTTAGCAAAACCGCATGCTCCTGTGCAAAATAAGTAATACTTTGAGATAAATAAATAAATTCTCACAAACTCAACGAGTGGTGAGCTACTGACTCTCTTTTTGAAATGGTTCTGATACGGGACAATTCTGATTCGGGTCAGTTCTGATTTGGGAACGTTCTGATTCGGGGTAGCCTCAATTTAAATAACAAACCTTCAGGTATTTATTGTCGAAATAGTGGAAACTTTCAGTACACCGTAATTAATTCAGAATGATTTCAAACAAATCATACGGAATTTCAAAAAATGTTATCTTTCTTATATAGAAAATTTTAGATTAGTCTGTGTGTTTGTTTGTGTGTCTCACACACACGAGTTTACAGTCGACAAAACTCGATCCTGCGATCTAAAATTTTCCGAGTTTAGGAGCTAATTTGCATCCAATTTCATGTGTTATTTTTGCTGGGGACCATTTTTATCTAACCTTTGTTGTTGTGCTAAGCTTAATTAGTAATGAGACAAATTGCCCTTTCTAAAAAGTTAAATTTGAGATTTCATGTTTTTAAAAATTTTACGGATTTTCAATCCGTAACGGAGCTACTCAGCGCAGGAAAAAAACTGTTTTTCATGTTTTTAACTCTATGCAGTTCGTTTTTCAGGAAAAAAAACTTATCGCGTCGAGACCAGACGTTAAAAATGTAATGCGCCTTTAATTTTCAAAGAGGAATTCGGCTGAAACCACGAAAACGGTGTTAGGCCCATTCCGAATTGTGTGGAAAGAAAAAAATTGAGAGATGAATGTCTAAAGTTGTGGATGCAGATAAAAGGCACCCCTTTCAACAAGCGCTGTATCACGATAATTTTTTCATGTGCGAAAAAAATGGGCCGAACCGGGGATTGAACCCGGGACCTCTCGCACCCAAAGCGAGAATCATACCACTAGACCATTCGGCCATGAAAATATGACATTTTCTTTTGGAAAACAAGCTGCTTTCATTCTATTCTGCGCCGCGGAACAAGTTTTCTGCGCAAAAAGGCGCGCGTTTCGACACTGCCCCTAACCGCTTTTCCGCGTTATCTCAGCGCGGCGCAATGCGGAAGGAAAGAATTTATTGGAAAGCGAAGCTTGTGTTTTCAAAGAAAATGAGAAGATTTTGTGGCCGAATGGTCTAGTGGTATGATTCTCGCTTTGGGTGCGAGAGGTCCCGGGTTCAATCCCCGGTTCGGCCCATTCTCTTTTACTTTCTTTTTTCTTGTCACCGTTCGACGCCACATTTCATTTTTTTTTGTTGGGGAAAATAATGTGCATGATCGTGCCGAAGTGGATTTTTATGCATGAAATAAACTAAAAATATCAACAAAAAAAGGAATGTAAAAAATGCCCCCTTATGGGGTTATTCATTTCATGCAGTTTGCATTTTCCGTCAAATTTTCCTTATTCATTTCATGCAGAAAACGACATTTTCTGCAGCAGAAAACTGCATCTTGTCGAACTGCAAAATGCACTTTTTGTCACGAAAAAGACGCACGGTGTGTTAGAACCTACGTAGAGGCAAACGCGCTCTGTCGCATTTTATCTGCGTCTCGATAGTCACATTCTGCCAAGTTTCGCTAAGTGCGTGCAAAGCTAGAGACGCAGAGACTTTAGAGAGATGACCTCCGAAATTTCATTTTCAAAAATAATTATAAAAACGTAGTCTCCAGCACGCCGTGAGACGCGAAAAATGGTGGTGTTATTCATTTCATGCAGAAAATGAATAAGGAAAATTTGACAAAAAATGCTAACTGCATGAAATGAATAACCCCATTACGTTCCCTAAAGATAGACACTAATCCCAGACGTCCATCGCGAGCGACACTATAAATTGTGTTTTTTTTTCAGGAGGAAGTGTAACTGCTGGTCTCGCCATCTACGACACGATGCAAATGATCAGCGCGCCAGTCGCCACATGGGTTGTCGGACAAGCTTCTTCGATGGGCTCACTGCTCCTTTCGGCAGGCGAGAAAGGAATGCGCAGCGCTCTTCCCAATTCTCGTATTATGGTTCATCAGCCAAGTGGCGGTGCTCAGGTAAATACATATTGTTTTCAACATACTTTCAAAACAAAGTGGAATGATGAGCACTTTTATTCTTATTACGCGTGACGTAGGAAAAAGTTCTCTCCGATTTCGGTTTCGAGATCTTGAAGTAAATTGTTGACGTCCGAATCGAGAGAATTGTGCATGTGCGACTGTTGGCGAAACGTTTCTTCGCATTGTGCTTCTGCTCTGAAATTTCAAGAAACTTGTTGAGCAGGCTTTCTCGGAAATTTCCGAAAAGTCGGAAATTTCCGATTCCGGTTCCGAGGCAGTTTCACTTCCGAAAAAATTTCCGATTCCGTTCCGAGACAAAATGATTTCCGAAAATATTTCCGTTTCCGTCGGAAATAATATTTTTCCGACGTCGGAAAAGAACATGTTTTTTTTGTCGAAATTTGGTACAAAAAATCGTTTTTTTTTTTTTGAAAAAATTCCACCATGTTCGTGACACAAATTTCCTATTTTAAAACACGAGTCTACGTATCTTTCCTCAGTTTTTTAAATTTTTTTTGTGGATAATTTAGGATTTTATGGGCCTATTCAGGTTCATTTCCGATTTTCCGATCGGAAATCGGAATTCCGACGGAAATCGGAACGAGAATTTTCAATTTCGGAATTCCGATGGAAATTCGGAAATGAAAATGAAAAACTCGGAATTCCGTCGGAACATCGGAAGAGAAAATTACAAAATCGGAAATTTCCGACGGAACTCGGAAGAGAAATTTTCATTTCCGAGAAAGCCTGTTCTTGAGAAATAAGGACAAAAACACACACTTACTGCTTAATGTTGTGTGTGAGAAAGTGAAAATCATGGAGAATCAAGAATTCTTTGAGATCTGTCGTCAATTTCAAAAGCTCATCGGAAGCTCGAACCATCAGTTGAGCACGAACCGCCATCTCGTTTTTTGTCGTATAAAATTCAGTCATTTTACCCGTCTGATTTTTGAAAGCGTTGTCGTCAGTGTTCACCTAAAAATATTAATTTTCTTTATTTTTCTTGAAAAAATCTCACTCACTTTAGCCGCCTGAATGATGTGCGTGAAGTTGTCGTTGAGTGATTTGATATTGTCTCGAAGCCTCTTTTTGAATTCCTTGAAAAATGGAGATTCAATGGGCGAGAAAGGCAAACAACTGGGAAATAATGTCAAAAATGTCCCCGGCTTTGCCAATTTTTCAAGGAATTACTGAATTTTTTAAAGTAAAAATCCAATAAAAACTTACATTAATAATCAACTTTTTGGTGGCCACTGCTCGACTGCTGCTCTTTTTTTGTGCTCCTCCAGCCACTCCTGACATTTCTTTTTTACTGAAATTTTAATTTCTATTCAAGAAAGAAATCCAATGAAATTTCAAAACTAAATTGCCAAAAAATTGGCAATTTCTGAGCAAAAATTTGTGAAAAATAAAGAAAAAAAATTAGCGCCACAATTTTTTATTTTTTCGCGGTCCGCAATATGGCGTGATTCGTACGTACACCGTGACGCGCAACTGCACACTTCACTATTTGCGCGCGCATTCAAATTTTATTTTTTTCAGGGTACCTGTTCTGACATTGTCATTCGAGCGGAAGAAATCACTCGTCTGAAAAGAAGACTCAACGAAATTTATGTTCATCACACGGGAATCAGCTATGACGTAAGAGTTGTACTTTTGATTAAAAAATGTTAGTTTTAAATTAAATTACGGTTTGTTCCAGGAAATTGAGCGAACACTTGACAGGGATCGATTCATGAGTGCTCAAGAAGCGCTCAAGTTTGGATTGGTCGACAAAATCGAAAAACATTCTGGATCGATGCCTTCTGACTGAACGAGTGTTTAGGGACACAATTTCCCGTTTTATTGCATCTTTCTTTCTGGTCTTTTTAGTCTTATTTTGTAGAATTAATTTCAAAGTTTTGTCCTGTGCAAATTATTTTATCATCAATCACTGTATTTAGAAGTTGAAATGCCGGCGGAGCTTAGATTTGTTGGCGCGCTTTCGGTGGCATTGGCGAATTTTTTGTCGCCCGCATATGTTATTAATTTTATTAAGTAAGTACCGTCGTTAGACGGCGAACCGGGGTTTATTTATTTAAACGCGCTCTGCTAAACTTAACTCTATGCGATTTTCATTTTGGACTCCAAATTATTTCATTTCACTTATAAATTCAACGTGAAATGAAATAATTTGGAAACCAAAATGAAAATCGCATAGCGTTGAGTTCAGCGGAGCGCGTTGGACCATTTTGGCGGGTCGACAATAAAACTGGAAATTGCTTGTTTTCCTTCGTACAATTTAAATTGAAATCACTTTATTTGACTGTACGAAAAAAAGCGCGGCCTAAAACTGTGTTATTGGCGGCCTAGCTTTTATTTCGGTGAGACAGAAGCAGCCATTGATTTTTCTCTTACTATTAGCCGAGAAAAATAAGAGGGGCTTATTCTGCCAATCAAGGGCCCATGGCCGCTCCGTGGGAACGAAAAATGTTCGGCCGGTGAAAAAGAATATCAATTTTCAGGTCCGTTAAGCTAACATCCATTTTATTGGGCTTATCAATGAACCGAAATGCGAACAATTCGTCTTCAAAAAATGGAGCACAAAATTTTAAACAAAAAATTTTTTATGCTTTTTTCCCCGAAACACATGAAAACACGCCTCGAAAATGGAGGTTCATGTAAAATCCAGTAGAGCGCGTTTGCTTTGGCTCCACCCAAACTTCAAATTCTGGACACCGTGTCAATCCCGATAATTTGAAGTTTATCACTTCATGATTTAAAAGAAAAAAAAACCAGAAATCTTGGGTGTTCTACGTGATATTTTGCAACGTCGACCCATCTGTCGTTGTCTAACTTTCACAAACAGACACACACACCCGCTCCCGTGAGCTCGTGACGTCACAGTGGCTCCCGCAGGAGGACACGCTTGTCGCGAAGGAATGTGACGTGACGTGTGACGTCACGCGTAATTTGTCATTTTGCTAATTGGTAGGCGGAACAAATGTGAAGGAAAAAAAGAAGATTATGGGCGTGGCGGACATTTTCTGGATCAATGATTCGAGCTTGCTTTGCAATTAATACCAAACTTTGTGGTTTTTAATCTCTTTTTTTCGTGTTGCATCTTCCATTACATAATTTCCTGGTTTGTATTGATGATGATGATAAGTGGGCGGTTAATCTGCCAGGTGTTAAAATATTTAGAGTTGCGTCTTGTTTTCAAGCATTTGTTGACAAATTGAAAAAGAGAAACATTGAATTCTGCTGTAATCCGTTGTTTTTATCAGTGCTTAGGAGCTTCATTTGCGTAAATGCTAGGACATGGGCGGTGCTCGGATTTTGAGTGTATTGGGTCGGAACAGAAAAAAGTCGAAGATTTGATTCGGAATTCTTCCGTTTCTGAAACTTTGTGAGTGTTCTACAGCCCTGGTGAGCTGTGTTTCGGCTTAACAAAACTCAAATCCGGGATAAGAAAGCTAAATTCAGAAGACGGGGGCAATTTTTTCGCATGATACAAGAAAAAAAAAAGATCCGGTATACCCAGTGTCCTCCTACCGTAGTCCTTGACGTCATTGACTTGTTAGTATCTTTCGCACTTTTATTCCACCGTTCCGCACCGCTGCTACCGTAATTTCGCACGTCTTTTCCTTTTCCTTCTCCCCTTCCTTCCTCCCTTCTGACTTTCAGAAGACGTTGAGCTGACACCGAATGACGTGATGTGTTGAGTTGTCGTGAAGATCAGCTCACGGTGTCATTTCATTCGAGTTTCGTTCACAAAATTGAAAAAGAAGATGAAAAAAAAGAAAGGAGAAGACGAGTGTTTTCATAGATGATGATGCTCCAGGCAAGGAGAAATTGCATATTAAACAAGATTCGCCTTACTTCCACTTCAACTTCCAACGTATTCTTTTATCTTTTATGTAATATTCTTTGCTTTTTTCTGCTTGCCTACACTTTTCGCTTTTTGTGTACAAGTTGTGACGTCATCGTTCCGAATTTCAAAACGAAATTATTCAGTTTCTTCTATTCAAATGAGATAGATGCTCCAAAAATGGAAATTAGAGACTGCGATTCATAAATTCTTATATTTTCTATTTTGGTAGCAGGGGCTCGATCCTAGAACACGTCAAAACCACCCACCTAGGAAAAGTTCAAAAACTGCATTTTTACGCTAGCAGAATGTGTCGCAAGCCAAGTCGTTTTGTATCTAATCGGAAACGTTTTCAAACTTTTTGGGGAATATTAATTTGAAATCTACTTGGGTGGCACGGTGTCCAGAAGCGTACTCACACACCATTAGGCTTGAAAATTTTCTAAAAACCTCAGTTATGATTTTACCCCGGAAAACATGAACAAATACCTCAAATTTCTTATGTTTTGGTGATTTTAACAACAAAAAGAAAATTAGAAGACTTCCAAAAGGAGTACACGAGGTGTGGCCGCTAGTCTAGAAAACCGGGGGCCGCTGCATTTCGAAAATTCAATTTCTTGCTATTTTCCCCATTTTTCCACTAAATTTTCGATAAATTATTTACAGATTGGCAGCTTAATTGTAAGAGAATAAAGTTGGCGGCCGCCGGCTTCACCAAAATTTTAAAATTATTGAAATTTTTTCCGTTGCAACTTTAATGTGATATTCGTACATCCCCCACCCAAAACAATTTACATTTCGAAGCAGATTCCCCGAAAAGTGGGCACCTCGTTTAATAGCGATTTGGTTTTTTTAACCACGCCCAGTTTCCGTTAAAAAGGGTCGTAGTCATGAATCTCGACAATTGTCCATTTAATTATTTATTAGAGGTGAAAAACGTGGGGAACTAATTAAATATATAACTAAATCTCGTGGCTTCCAGCTTTTAATCTATTGAGCCGCCACGCAGCGAGTTTTTAGTCCAATCTACGGTGCCCAACAACTTTTCATGTGACACACATCTATCCTGTGTGTATTTCCCCCGCATCCCTTTTATTTCTCCTACTAATTGCTTCTTTATTCACGGAGCACACACACACACACACACACACACACACACACACACACACACACACACACACACACACACACACACACACACACACACACACACACACACACACACACACACACACACACACACACACACACACACACACACACACACACACACACACACACACACACACACACACACACACACACACACACACACACACACACACACACACACACACACACACACACACACACACACACACACACACACACACACACACACACACACACACACACACACACACACACACACACACACACACACACACACACTGATCACGGATAATTGTTGTCCACTCGGTTGGCCACGCCCACATTCTAATGGCCTTTTTTCCCTTTCCGTCTCTTCTCTCGATTTTATCACCTCTTCACCTTTTACTGTTATTCTCTCCATTTTTTCTGGAATTGTTTCGCTGTTTCAAAGATTGCACAGGTGCACAAATAATTGAAAAACAAATAGAAGCGAAACACTAAACGAATGAATGAATCCTTTTATTTTTTTTTCATCATTTAATGTCATAATGTCTTTTAAGAAGAAACGAAGCAATTTGAAATAATATGAATTTAGCCAGACTTTTTTTGGAAAATCTTCAAATTCCAAATTCCGTTGGCATGATTTTATTAGTCTAGACAGTATTTTTCTCCGCGGAAGACATTTTGAAGGAAAATTCCAATGCTTCTTAATCTTTAAACCCACCAGGTCGTTGATTCCAAGCCATCCTTATGAATATTTTTCTTTTTTAAAAGCGAAAAATATTTAGGAAGGTAGGTACATCTCCTTTTCTTGGAACTTTTTTTGTAGCATAATTCATTTAGATATGACTTAACTGTTATTTACTCGATTCTGAATTTCTTACTTTCTGTATTTTTAGTCCTCGGATTCACGACTTTATCAATTTTCTCTGGCGACGACTAGTAGCCATCATCGCCCACTATTTGCTTGGCGCAGCGTCGTTCGCATTATCTAGGATGGAAACTGATCAGACGAACTTTACAAGTATCACTCATTGCTGCCTAGATCCGTTATTTATGAGTTAAAAGTTACCTGAACAGTCCATGATATACCTGTTTTGCACGTTCTTTACTTCTGATACATGATAGGCTCATCATGGATTATTAGAAAGCCATCATCCTGGAACTTATCCTCCACCCACCATTTATCCTTTTCCATTTCCGTTCTCTTCAGCTGTTCCTTTTTTCTTCACTTCCATTCAAAAATTGTTCGAGTCCATCACACCCAAAGCGGAAAAAGTGGGGTGTCCTCTCATCGGAGGATGCCACCACCAAATCGACAAAATGATGGAACTATCCCTGGGGTGTCACTTGGCGCAAAAAATGGAGAGAAACAAGGAGAGAGGGAGCGGAAGAATGAGAAAGAGCTGGAGAAGCCACAATGCCTGCTCATTTCGCCCTTTTCCGCGTCTTTATGTTTTTTTAGAGGCGCGGAAAATCTTTATTATCCATCCCTGAAATTTCTACCTGTCGCCCATGGAATGTGCACTGTGGGTTGACCGGTGTCTCGTCTCGTCGCGCATCTCTCAACTTTCTAACTCTTCCGGCGTGCACCTTTAAACTCTCGTGGCGAGACCCTGGTCAGTCCGTAGTGCACGTTCCGTAGGCAACCAGTAAAACCTTCAGGGACGGATAATATGTGCGGCTCCCGGACATTTCAAACCCAGACGTTTCAAACCCGCGATCCGCAATCTATCGTCGCGGGTTTGCTCACAAATCAGCTTTTTTTAATTCTTTGTTTGCTCTAATCGTTTTTTCGTGGGAAAAATCCCCAGAACGAACAAAACTACAGAAATTCAGCGACGACAAATTGCTGATCCCGGGTTTGAAACGGCTAAGTTGGAAACGTCTGGGTTTTGAATGTCCGGGAGCTATATCCGCAACTTAATTCAATACTTGTCTGCTTGAAAATGTTAGCTGAAAATCATTTTTTCAAGAACATAGTTTATTCGTCTGTTCGCATAACTTCCTTTCCATAAAATTCTAACTCACATCTCCTCCCCATTTCAGCTGAAAATAGTTTTGATCTACCCCTTTTGAAGCAGCTTATTTTTTACATACTTTTGAGATATGGAAATGATTTGCTTGACATTTTTCAAGATTCGGTTCCTCTTGTCAACAAAATGTTTTCAAATGTCGAGTTTAGTAAAGTCTTGTTTGATCGCGGAGCTCAAATATGTATCTACTAGAGATGTGCGGAATTCCGTTTTTCGTTTTCTTTTTCCTCTACATTTCTCCATTCCGTCTCCCGTCTCCCGTCTTCTGTTTTCCATTTCAGAATACTTTATCCCGTTTTCGATCTATTTTGGATTGTTTAACTCCATTTTTTGTCTTCTATCTTCCATTTGCAAAAGTTTTCATTCTGCACATCTCTAATACATACCTACTTTTCTAGCTTTGTAATCTTTGTTTGTTTGTTTTAATGGTTTTCGTTATTTTCTTTTCCAACCTTTTAAAACCTCTATTTAAATCCATTTTTTAATAAATTCTCCCATTCCAGACGAGCCGTTGTGAGAAAAGGCGGCTCTACAGTGGCGGTGGCGAAGCAGATGCGATCAGTCGACGGAATTCTGTTACGGATGCGGATATTACAAAGATTATGGTGAGTCGATTTTAGAAAGACTGAATAAACTGACAAAACAAAAGAGATAGAGCCACGTCATCAAATCGAAGTTTACCGTATATGTTTCTATAGTTGGAAGAGTGCCAAGGTTTATCTTTATTTAGTACACTTGTAAATGTGATAAAAAACTGGTTTAATCATCAATTTTTCCTTTTACCACTATCCCCATTTGTTTCACAATTGGTCCCATAAATACATAACTGTTCCATTTCGGTCCAGGGCTAACAAAAATAGAATTTAAAAAAATGCTGTCTACGTGACGACATCATTCGTTCGTTCATTCGCTTCAATTTCGTCGGTCCTGATTGGTCCATCCTTCATTCTCTTTCCTCCCTTCCCCCCACGTGATCGGCGCAAGTGGCCTCATTTGATCTGGTACAACAATGATGATGCAAAATTTACCTTTTTTTTTCGTTCCGCTCACAGATATTTTTCTCATAATTTCTTTATTTAGCGACCACACCTAGTGATCGTAGCTTATAAAGGCTAAACCTGTTTCATTTTCTTTTTTTCCAACCCTCCAACCCTCAGCCATCAAAACAAAGAGAAATGGGCGGTGCCCAATAAAAAGATGAACGAACAAACGTCACTTGTGGTGTCATAATCTTCTACTGTGCTAATCTGTTCATTATCTCTGCTTATTGACTGATTCCCTCGTGTCCGATCAAAATCAAGGCATACTGTAGTCAGGTTGTACCGACCAAAAATAATTTGTTTGTCCGCTGACTTTGCAAAATGGATCGCAAGGAACTATCATGTTACATTTATCCTTGAGAGAGTGTATGTATGTACTTTGTAGTAAATTTGTGTAATGTCAAGTTTTGCACCGTTCTAACGCGTGATTTTATTTACTTGTTCATATACAAGCCTGCTGAGCAAATTTTTCCTTCTAAATACAGCACGAGGAGCTGGCCACTGCCTTTTCGAAAACATGCTCCGTTGAACACACTTTGCGATGGGCCAATTTAAGCGAATTCACGTTTTTCGTAATGAATTTTTAGGCAGGCAGTGTGAAAGCGACGAGACGCAGACCGCGAGACAGCGTTGCCACGCGACGCAACCGCAACACTTGGCCGTCGGCGGCAAAAAAATAGCGTTTAAAAAAAGGGCGGTTACCAGCTCCCCGTGCTACAGTAGCGACGAATGATATGTCACTTTTTGGCTTTTGGACTGTAACTTTTTTCAGAGGAGACGTATCAGGTTTTTGTTTGAAAATTACCATAAAAATTATCAGAAATGTTTTTTTTTTCGTTCCAATTTTTCGTTTTTCGAATACTCGAGCTCTTATTTTCAGAAGAATCTATTTAACTTTTGTTCTGGTAATGATTCAGTTCAAGAAAAATTGGTTAAAAGTCCAGAGACCGTATGCATGAACCTCATTTGCCGGTTTTTGTCGGGCTGTCTGTGTTTGGCAAACTTTAGGACCCCGTTTTTAAGCTCCACGACCTACAGACAAACTTCTCGGCAAAAAAGTTCATGAAGGACAACCTGCCATTATCAAATTTTCCATCTCTTTTCTGAAAAATTCTACAGCTAAAATGGCTACTACTGGACAATATTCCAGGAACTGTGAACTCCAGTTTATTTTATTTTTAATTTTGATTTTGATTCGAAATAAGTCCGCCCACATAAAAGGCGTTCACTTTCCAAGTTTGTGCTTCACTGATTTTCTTCCCAGAAACTTACAGTCACAGTATCCCAAAGCGAATCTATGTACATACAGTTAGCCAATCCTACAGAATGAATTAAACACCGCTCAAATTTGCTAGACATCCACTCAGCTCCCTCCAATGACATCACACGTTGGATTTTGCCTGTCATGCGATCCTCTGGTGTCTTCTATTCTAATTGAGGGTCCTCCCACACTAACAACAAATAGGAAAACGGAAAAAGAAAAGGAAAAAGCAAAAAGGAAATACGGGAGCGGCGGAAACAAAAATAAAATAAAATAAAATGAAATTGAGATGTGGTTGTGTGTGGATAGTGGTTGTGAAAATGAATTGGATGAATGTAGAGCCGCCCGCCCAATTTGTGAAGAAGAAGAAAAAGAAGAAGATGAAGGGACACCCACGTAAATGCTCTCAATTGGTAGTTAGTGTCATGTCCCTCTCTTTTTGTAGAGATTTCTAAAAACCCATTGTTTTATTCTTACTCAGACTGTGTCCATATGTTCGAGCATACACGATTGATGACGCCTTGAAATCCAATTTCCTCTCATTGGAATGTTGTTTTTTGATGAAAACAAAATAAAAACACACATTTTCTACATTGTTTTCCAACTTTTTGCAAAACTCGTGTCTGTCAAATTCAGATCGTTGCCTGCCTCGTCTTCCTGGCTTGGCTTGGCTCGGCTCGGTTCAGTAAAACTAAATTTTTAATTCATGGGTTTTTTTTTCTCAGAATCCAAAAGTTTCGAACCATTCGAATGATATCATGGCTCCGTTTTCTGGGAGAATGAGATGTGTTCTTTATTTTTTGCATATTTTTGAATACAAATGATCTTAACCTCCTCAAAATGTTGCTTATATTTTTGGCGGAATTTTTAATTCTTGGCTTTTTTTCTTTCTTTCTTTTAATTTTTTGTTTTTAAGTATTCCTCCTCGACAAAAGCATGAAACTTTCACGCAGACCCTTAGCAACTGTTAACTTTCGCGCTATGGGTTTCTGCTATTGATCTGCTAAAAAGCTGCGCAACTGAAATTCCACAACAGTTGCTGCAATCATCAATGTCTGCATAACTTCTGTTTCGGGTTTAAATGCTGCTGAAAATCTGTAAAAAGCTTCAAATGATGCGAAAAAGCTGCTATTGCCTCTTATGGGGTAATTCTCGAAACCAGCAAAAACAGCAAAAAATAGAAAAAACCAGCAAAAAATTCAGCGAAAATTCGGAGAATGCTTCGATTGATCTGAAACTTTGGGAAATCATTTGAAAGATACTTCCGGTCATTCCCTGAAAATTTCAGACCAAAATATCGATTTTAAAAATTATCGATTTTTATTTCTGAAAATTTTCAAAATCGATATTTTGGTCTGAAATTTTCAGGGAATGACCGGAAGTATCTTCTTAATGGTTTCCCAAAGTTACAGATCAATCGAAGCATTCTCCGAATTTTCGCTGAATTTTTTGCTTGTTTTTTCTATTTTTTGCTTTTTTTGCTGGTTTCGAGAATAACCCCATTAGATCTGCGTGACAGTCAAATGCGTATGCCGAGTTGTCAAATAATTCGGGTCTTGCCACGACGGTGCATACACTATTACAAAAACAAAAGTGCACTTGCACAGTCGTGGCGAGACCCGCATGCGCACCATTTGATGAGGTATATCAAATCGAGGAATACATAATAGCTATTTTCCATCCGTGAAAAGTCTACGGCTCGCCCACGGAACGTGCACTGCGAACTGACCGACGTCTTGCCCCCGTCTTTAAATTTTTTTACGTGGCGTAATTTTCGATGGCCTAACAATAAGTTCCCAATAGGCTTCCGGTGAAACTTTCAGCGAAGGATGATAACCATAAAATATAGAAACATACTGTAAGTCTGGTTGAGCCGCCTATGAATGAATGATGTGCAAAATAAATTCTTTTCAATTTTCTTTCCCATATGTGTATTGAAATATTCTCGTATTTGTTTCATTCTCACGTATTCTGCGGGCCTGACTAAGGTGTTCTCATGAATTGTAATTGAATTAGTGGGATTTTTTGTAAAACCGAAAAAAAATTGGCAGAGTGAAAAAAAAAAGAAATTAAAAAAAACTTTCATTTTACTCTGAATTATTTTTTTTTGCAATTTTCTAGCTTCACAAACTATGATATCATTATTTATTACTCCAAGTGTTCACTTGAATATGTACAGTTTCCTATCTTCATCTCTCATCCAATTCGGCGAATGAGTCACATAGGATGAACCTGATTTAGTGTGTGGTCTCGATTTGATCTACTTATGATGAGAAAGGGAGTTATTTTTATGCAGACGCTGCAAATGGTCTTTTTTTAGTTTTTCAATGGGATAGATATTGGCTTTCTCGCTACGTTCCACTGTTCCGCAGTTTTCCTTCGCAGCCTATACATATATGCTTCGGAACAGTGAACCACTGCGGAACATCGGAGCGTAGAAAGTCGTACTCGTTCGTAAATACATAATAGAACTTAAAACTAGTGCGAATGGGATTTTACCAGTACATAAATGAGCAGTTTTTGATGTGCGAGTTAATTTTTTTTTTCAAAATTTTTTGAGTCGAACTATGTAATTGTAAGCTATTTGGTCCCATGTTCATCTGAAATATAAAATCTGAAGAAATTGTTTTTTTTTTTGTATTTCTCTGAATGTATGGCTATGATTGCGCAGCACCGTACATTTCTAAAATTCAGGGCTTCAAGCAGAAAGAACAATAACAAGAAATATTTACTAACAGTAATAGTTATGGTACGTCCAAAGTAAAAAAGAAGCGCGCACTTGTAAACATGTTTAAAATTAATTTTTGCTTGATTGGCGGTAAACAACAAAGAAAAAGACGCAAAAACAAAGTTACTTTGGACGCCTCTTTTCGTCTTTTTTTGCGCTTTTTTTCTACTTTGGACGTACCATTAAAAGTACAGGAAATAAAACCTATCATCACACTGATTTATCACTAACTTCTTACGCGAATCATTTATTTCACAATACGCCCACCCACCCACGTTTCTTTTTCTTTTCTTTTTTTCAATATTAAGTTGGTTCTTTTAATTTCTCTCTCTCTCTCTCCCTTTTGATCCGCTCTCTTTACACTTTGCAACCCAACACACACCTGCAAAAGAAAAAGACGAAACAGCATAAGCAGACACTTTTGTGTCGTCATCATCATTTTTCATCCTTTCAATTAATTTTACCACCTTTGTCACCCTTATTGTTAGTTAACG
This sequence comes from Caenorhabditis japonica, assembly GCA_963572235.1. Lineage (NCBI taxonomy): Eukaryota > Metazoa > Nematoda > Chromadorea > Rhabditida > Rhabditidae > Caenorhabditis > Caenorhabditis japonica. The sequence continues at coordinate 13,221,545 of OY754343.1, read as the reverse complement.
AAAGAAGTACTTTCAGATAGAAATCACAAAAGAGATAACCTGTTAAAAAATGACCCGATTACTTGAAAAAATCCAGAGGAGTCTATCACATGAAATGCGCTCGTACAGTTCGCTAAACCCATTGATTCCACAGTCAGAAGACGCTTCTATTCAGAGTTATTCGGTAAGAAAGGATGGGGTTTGATTATGACGTGGTTCATCTCTTATTGTCCAAACAAATTGAACGGTTGAAACACACGGGGCGCTGGCGACTGCATTTTTTTTTGAAATCCTCTTTTGCCACCAACGCCGACGTCCACTCGCTGCGGTTGCGTCGCGTGACAAAGCTCTTTCTCAGTCTGTGTCTCATCGGTTACACGTTTTCTGCCTGAAAATCCCTTTCGAAAAACGCGAATTTGCATAAATTGGCACACCGCAAAGACTGTGTTCCACGGAGCACATTTTCGCAAGAGAAGTGACCAGCACCTCCTGTTAAAATTGGGCTGGCAAATTAAAAAAATAAATGAACATTTCAAGTTGGAGTATACGGTATTTTTTGTGAATATGGAAGAAATAGATTTCTATGGTTTGATAATCACATTGTTAAATTGTGAAACGCTATAATTTTCCTGTTGTAAAAATGCCTTTTTTGAAGAATTTTTCGGGTAAATTAATCCGTTTCTATTGGTTCTGTCCTCAATATTACTTTCCCCATCACTAATTAATCTAGAAATTTTTTTTAGTGGGGTACAACATACTTTTAAAGCCATGAAAGACATGAAAACTGTGATCAACTTGCAAAAATGTTATTAAAACTCAGGAAATTTGAGGCGGCTATATGTCGGCGAATTGCCTGGGGATTTTCAAATTCCTTCAGAAATAAAAAGTTTGGAAAGATAGTCGTGAAAACATTGTTTACAAACTAAAGCAATATTTTTATTTTTCTAAATGTACCTTAACAACTGTAATAGAAGCGCCCCTGTAATTGAAGCGCCCCTCTAATAGAGGCGCACTTTTATGTGTCTATTACTTTCCCTGTTGCTATTGTTCTTTTTAATAGTTTATCATTTAGAAGTAAGCTTAAAAATTGTACCATTTTGGTTTGAAAATTATATGCGAACATCTCAAATTGAACCGTTTTTGCAATTAAGGAGCATCAGAAAGGGAAGGTTGAAAATAGAGGCGCATGCGCCTCTATTACAGGTTTTACGGTATTTGTCTGTTAGGAAAATCCTTTGAAAAAAATTTAAAAGAAAGCGATTTAAATACATATTTTTTTACAAAACTGGCAAAAAATCTAGTCTGAATTGACATGACAGTATTTTATATCACTTCTTCCATTTCAATAAATACAAGAATTTCAGAATGGCGTTTCTCTCGAAGAGGGAAAACAAGCATCATCTTCATTGCTCCGTGATACAGGTAACAAACTTTCAGTTTTCCCATCTCCTACTCTCATCTTTACATTTAAGGTCAACCGAACAGGTCAAAAGGGGCAAACAATCAGGCACAAAACAATCAGAGTTCAAAGTTCTGTCAATTGCTCTCCACACTTTTTATTTTTCTATTCGTGACACTCAGCTTCGCCATCGCCACTTTTCTCTACTATCGAACTATACGTAATGCTTTTTTTTTGCATTCCAATCTCGAACATTCATAATCGTTCAAAATTACAGCGTGCTCTTCGGAAGCGTGTGTAATGACAGCGGCACGTCTTCTGAAGCGAGTCGACATGAGCGTCTCACCATGCGATAACTTTTATCAATTTGCGTGTGGCGGATGGATAAATCAGTCGGTGAACTTGAACTTTGACTCTTGGAACACGCTGTACGAGACACAAAGGACCGCACACGATCAGATTGTTCAGGCGATGCACAAAAGTGAGTTTCCTGAGGCCGTATTCATGAACGTTTACCGCACGGTAAATGCAAAAGGTAAATGATATTTTCGACATAAAATTAAACTTCTGGAATGTTCACGGTGTTCAAGGAACTATAAACAATCCGTGAACGAATTCAGGGATAACACAACGAATATTTTCCGTCAGAATCACCATTTACTTTTCCATTTACCGTATGGTAAATGTTCATGAATACGGCCTCTGGAATATTGTGTTTTCAATCGAGTGGCACCATCAAAAAATGAAACCCCGCCCACTTATTTACGCGCGCGCGACCACGCATTCATTCACAGTGCTATTTGAAAAGACGCAGGCAGAAAAGTGAATGCAGATTCTTGTTTTCATGATACAACTCGATTGAATAAACAATATGTCAAATGAAAACTATGTACAGCATTCTGAATGTTTTGAAAAAAAATATCTATTTTGCCCCCATTTAAACCAAATTTCCATTACAGTTAACGATGGATCCTACTCTCTTCCCACGAATGCCGGAGAACGAGCAGCCGCAAAAATGTACGAACAATGCATGGACACGGATACACTTGAGCAAACTGGACTGGAGCACTGGAAACGATTCGTCGACGAGCTCGGCGGATGGATGCCAGAACTCCGGGAAGGATATTTCGAGCAGGAAAGTGAGCATCAATTTGAAATTGAAATGGATGAAGATATGAAGAAGAAGCGGCGGTTTGAAGTGGAGGATATAATTCTCAGCGCTTTCAACTATTCGGTATTTCCGTTGTTTTGGGCAGGAGTGGAAGTGAATTATTTGAATTCCAAGGAACACTTGATTACGGTATTTTTATTTTATTTTATTATTAGCAACCTAATACGCTTGCTTTGAAGATCTACGAACAACTCCCCATCCTGTTGGCTCCTGAAAAATATCACTACAATAAAGAGCTGACACCTGAAATAATCTATGGAAAGATGGAAGGTCCTCCAGTGACGCGAGCTCTTCAACAAGTTGGAGAAGAACTTGCAGCTGTGCTTGGTTTTGATTCCAATGATGAAAAAGTTCGAATGATGATTGCCAACATGATTTATCTGGAGTATCAGATTACAATATCCGGATCAACTTTTTACAAGGAGAAGAAGGAAAGGTATACTGTTGTGCAACTTCGAGAACTTCAAGACATTGCTCCGGCGGTAAGAAATGTCCAGAACTTTCAGTTAGACAACAAGAAGAATTTCAGATCAATTGGCACTACTTCCTATCTCGATTAGTTGGCGAGAACCTTTCCCACGACGAGCCGATCGCTTTGAAAACGGGTACACAATGGATTCCGATCCTCTCATCGATTGTTGAAAAGTTGAAACAAAGCCGACATGGATTGGCTGTACTGAAAAACTACGTAAAGTGGAAGACCATCATGTTCCATTTGGCGTACGCGACACCGAAATGTAAAGATGGATTGCTGTGGATGGCTGTTGGATTGTATTCTGGAGCTGCCAGTCAAAGGAAAGAGTTTTGCGTGTTGAGACTGTCTGGAATTTTTCCATTATCATTGCCGTCTATTCTTAGAAAAAATGATGGAATTGAAAATACTGAAAAGGTAATTTTTGAGAGCATACTTTTCGAAAAGTTAAATTTTTAAATTTTCAGAATGTGAAAGCGGTTCAAAACATTGCCGATCGAATATCCGAACAATACAAAAAAATGGTCGAATCCAGCAATCTATTCTCTGACTCTGAAACTCGAACCAATGTGATCGACAAAGTAACCAATATGACCAAATTCATTGGATTCCCTGACGCAATGCGATCTGATTATGAAATGGAAAAAGAAGCGGATCGTCTGGAAAACAGTCTTTTCTGGTCGATGGTCCTTGGAAGTGCATCAGTTTACAAAGAACGGCTCGCCAGGCTTCGGCTTCCTGTCAATCCAAGAGATTGGGTGGACACAAGGCCTGCAATTTCAGTTCCCGCACACAACTACGAGAGGAATTTGATTCAAATTCCATTTGATTCTTTGAGACTTCCGTATGGAGATGCGCATCAGTTAGAGTGAGTCGAAAATTATTTTGAGAATTGAAATCGCCCTGGATCTGTGTTAGATTATTGATTTGCGCGAAATTTGTTTACAAAACTTGACAAATCATTTTCAAACCCAAGGGGTAAAGGTCGACCAAATTTTGGTAGGAAGAGGTTAAGCTTGAGGCGAGGAATACTATTACGTATTCCCGGGTACGTGAGATGTCTTAAAATGGGTCTCGCCACGATCGGTGTATGCATACTTGTAAACAGTCTACAGTAATTGGGATACTGTAGATTATTTACATTTTTCGACATGCATGAATTGGAAAAATCATTTCATTTTTTACATGAATGACCCCCTAAGTATAAAATATAAGTTTTAAAAACCAAAAAAATAACATTAAAAAAAATTTATTTGAAAAAATTCGAAAACAAATATTCAAATTTACAAGTGTGCCAAGACCGATTTTACGACATCTCACGTACTCGGGAATACATAATAATGACCGTTCTCACCAATATTTAACATTGGCTAATATCGAAGACAAGGCCATATTCATTAACCTTGTTTGCCGGACAAAAGGGTTGGCCGGACTTTTAGTTTTAAGTTGTCGGGCATTTAAAGGGTTCTAAAGATACTTGTCGTGATTTTCGGTATTTCCAACATTCACTTTACCGTACATAGACCGTCATGGCAAGCGAGGTTCATGCATACGGCTTCTGGTGTAATTCAAAAATTCAACAGCTCTTGTTTTGGACAAACCATTTTTTATTATCGGGTAATTAAAAATAACTCTGATCTAGGGATCCTGAGAAAACTTGAAAAACACCGTCTTGTTATGAAATTATTTTCAAGAAATTAATTATTATTGTCATAGTCTCACAAGGCCAACCATTTACTTTCAGCTTCGCCAACTACGCCGGCGTTGGCACAATTATCGGGCACGAGTTCACCCACGCGTTTGATGGACAAGGTGAGCCTGAGAATCGTTTAGTCCCTTCTTTTCCATTTCCGCGCATCGTTTTCTATTTCCTTGTGTTGTTTTGTTGCGAAAGAATGTAACTTGTGACTAGTACTGCTTCTCTCTTCTTTTCTCCCTTATTTTTTTTGCTATAAATGAGCTAACGAGGGGGCGGCTAATGACCGCTCGTGTGTCCCATGGGCATTTTGTACAATTCATTCGTGCTTCTCTCCTTCTTTCCTTACATCTCAGTGGTCATCTAAAGCCATCTGGAATGAGGGTAGTTAGTGAGAAGAGCGGAAAGATGAAGCTGACGAGTGGTCGTTTGAATAATTCTCTGGGCTAAAAATAGTAAAAAAAATGCCTGACGATTCTAATTAGACACTCTCTGTTCTAATTTTGAGCTGCTTATTCTATTCTAGTCTCATTTTTCATTCATCCTTCTCTTCTCTCTTCTCTATCATTCGTCTATTTTCAACTCTTCATTAGCAACCCACGCAAACCACGAAGAAAAAAAAAACAAGCAAAAACTACACTTAATGAGTATTGCTTTATTTGTTTGAATAGCGGCAGTGCTGAAAATAATGATGACGTAGAAAAAGAGAGAAAAAAAAGGAAGTAGAAGAAGGCGGTGCGGTGCGTAGGAGGTGTTTGGCGAATGAAATTTATTGCAAACAAATTGTGAGAATGAGAATGGGAAGCAACCTGTGAATAATAAGAACAAGAATAATAAGAACTGAAGACAGAAAATTGGTTTTTGCAAATAGTATGGGTGAATGGAGAAGAAAAAACAACTTCAGACTCACGGTAATTGAGAAAGGGGATATTCTAAAATTTAGCTCAACTTTTCGATTTCTTAATTTATTGAACAACCACCAAAACATTTAACATTTGTAGCTGCCAATTAGCTGCCCATCAGCTGCCGGCTAGCCGTCCTCGGCAAATCTGCCGAATCCCGTGGCAAACTATCATTTTTCACGGCGATTAGAAGCCAGGAGGTAATTTTTGCCAAATGCCGAACAAAATGGCAGGTGGGCCGACTCTCATTGGCACACATGCCCGGGGCTGCTAATGGACATCTAATGGGCAACTGATGAGCAGCTGATGAGCAGCCAATAGGTAGCTAGTAGGCAATTTGTCAACAATTATCTGAGTCGCTAATATTTTATAAACCTGGCAGAGGCCGCTTTATGGCCAGTGGCAGGAAACCGCAAAAAAAATTTCTGAGACATAAAAATAGCGCGCAAAAAAGGAGATATTTGTATGTACATACAGAAAACACGTCAAAAGAGACAATCAATCTACCGGTAAATTGACACCCTCCCCCTCATGCTTTAATGATTTTTACTCAAAAAAAATACTCCAGACCACTTATTTTTTCCTTCATTTCAGGAAAACTTCATGGACCAACCGGAAACTTGGGAATGTGGTGGAGCTCGGAAGCAGTTCGTCGCTTCAAGAGTCGTGAGCAATGCTTTATAAAACAATACGCCAACTTGATGGAGTCTCATGACGTAAGCAAGCACTTGTCTTTGCTAATTTTAGAATTCCTCCATTTTTATTTGTATTTTTCAGTTGAACGCCGCCAAAGAGGGGCTCTACGAGAACATTGCTGATCATGTTGGATTGAAAGTTGCTTACGATGTATGTAACACAACCAACAAAACAAAACGTCAATAATCTCATCCATTACAGGCTTGGAAAGCAAACGGGAACAAACAATCTGAACGCATCCCAGGTCTCCAGCAGTACTCTCAAGATCAACTTTTCTTCCTGGCTTATACACAAGGATGGTGTGCTCTGCGGTCAAAAACTGTAAAGTTGCAGCCACATATGGAGGAGAGAATACGGTAACAACATACAGTTTTTTTTGACAAGATTTAATCTATCCTTGTTTTTATTTCAGAATGCTCGGTTCTCTCCAAAACTCTCCAGAATTCGCGGAAGCGTGGAAATGTTCATCTGAAAGTTTCATGAATCCCACTGATAAATGCGTCATTTGGTAGACTTTAGTCACCACACCTTACTTTTAAATCTTTGAATTTCTGATCGATCTCCACTCTATAATTTGTCACTTTGCTCTCTCTGTCTCTCTCTCTCTCTCCCTTTCTTCCATAACAACTACAGTATTCCTTGATTATCATTCATTCATTCCCGTTATACCGAAAATGCTTATTTTTCTCTCACCTGAATACTTTAATTATACCTCACAAAGCTTTATTTCTCGTTCTCCACCCGACCAAAAAAAAAAAATGCTAATCGCAGGTGTCTTTATTATTTTCGTTATTTCTCCGACTCTGTCAAATATTTTTTGAATTCATAAAAACAAAGCAAAAGACGAAAAAACCAAAAAAAAAAGAAAGAAAAATTTTCCATTTAAAAGTTGATCTCATCTCAACTCGTTATTTTGAGTTTATTCAACATTTATTTTTTTATTCAACAAATTATATTTTTCTGTAATCATTAAATTGTATTTTCATTGATTTTTTTTGAGAATTAATGAAGAAGTTAATCGAGTAAATTGGTTGGATAATTTTAGGTGGTAAAGAACTTTAAAAAATTGTTTAGAATCAGAGAAATTTCAGAAAGTTATTACAAACATTTGGAATCTTTGATGTCCGTTAGCTTACATTAAATGAAATAAAATTTTTTAGACGTGGAATAGTGTTTGTGCCAGTGTGAGATTTCGTGACCGCGGCGTTTTTTCCCGCTGACGGTGAACAAATTAGCACAAAACTTGACGAAACATATGTAGTTTGATTAGGCAACTTTTGACTACTAACGGTTTTTGATGGTTTACTCCCGCTTGCCCGTCTATTTCCGGCAACTCATACTGATTGCCGATAGTTGCCAAATATGCGCCCGGAGCAGCAATCCGCTCTTATTGATAGCTATTACTGCGACGTGAAAACCAGTCAGAGCGGAGCACGCAACTCGGCTATGGTCTCGCCGCGAAAAGTGGGAGTCACAGCAGAGTCACAGCAGCGTCGCGCGCTCTGCTCTGACTGGTTATCGCGACGCAGTAATACCACATGCCTCCTCCGTCGTCCATTGCGCCAGCAGTTCGCCAATTCGCAGTGAAGCGCGTTTGCACTCGCCGACCGCGGCAAAGGCCATTTTTCAAGAGAAACATTGGCGTTTTCGATAATTCACTCCATCTTACTTACTTGTGATACTTGTGAAGTTCGACCCCAGTTTCCATCCTGGATACTGCGAACCAAGCTGCGCCAAGTTACACGATCCCTTCCGACATTAGACCATGCTCGTTTTGCCTCGAGTATGCCAATTCTTCGGCGGCCGTGCCCGAGGTTGCCCCTTAGGGCCTCATTGTGGATGAAGTTTTTGATCGAATCCGTGATGTCGTCGGCCTATCTTTTCGGAGGACGACCGCGTGGTCGTGCTGATCCCCTAGATGCCCACTTTAGTTTTCTTCGTAATAACATTAAAAACTGTATTTGAATCGAAAAACGGGAAATGTTCGTAAGAAAATGATCACTGCTATTTAAATCATGAGAAATTTGAGATTTTCTTCATTCATTTTTCTTTATTTACAGCATGTTTATGTCTGAAAATGTGGCAAAAACAGTGAAATGAAAAACAAGGGAAAATGATTTGTGAAATTGGGAGATTGTCCATGGGGAGTATACGAAAAAATGCACAGAAGCGTGGGGGCCTTGTACTAGCTATTTTTACGATCGACTAATAGGCATATAAATCCCTTGAGTTAAAATAAATCATTCCAATATAACATTTTACCAACAAATGCCGCCTAGAATCTTCTATCCAATCTAATAATACGACCCCTTTTTGAACGCTTTTCAATTTGATTGACTCGACGCCTTCAGCTCGTTACTTTAATCTTTTAATTGAATCGGAAACTGCAAATTTGTTCGAAAAAACATGTGACGCCGCCAAACAACAGATTCCTGCACACATAAACACATACATTAACATGAAAATGAACATGCGATTCTGACATGCGATTCCAAGAATTTTTCTTATTTTCATTGCTCTTCCTCATTCAATGATGCTCTTTTTATTTAAATACAGTAGACGTATTTTATCTAGGGAACACACTCAATTATAGTCAAGAATTGGGTGAGATTGCAAGAAAATTCAATTGTAAAGTTTATGACGTCTGTGCTCTACGAACTCACAAATTTTTGGGAAAATGGGGGAGGGGTATGGCCTTTTGCGTGTTCGAGAGCTTGTTAATTTGTCAATTTGTCAGTGTTGACGGTTACCAGCTTGTTAGACATTTAGGATAGTGCCAATTAATATTTATGACATGTTTTTTCGGGTAAAGAAACACTTGAATTTTATAAAACTATTCAATTTTAAATGTCTTTCGGCATGTAATGTACATAAATTCTTTTTCACCAGTTCAAATTTTATTTTTAACGGATAGCCATTGAAAACGGCTAACAGCCACATGGTGCATGTTGTTGAAAGGTGGACCGCTGCAAACGCGTCCCCTCGCAATACTCATTGAAAGAAAGTTTTATGGTTACGGTCACTTTTTTTTTTAATATCTCAATAATCCATAAATTGACGTGATTTTCTTCCTTATTTTTTGTACTCTTCCGCATAAGAAAAAATCAATGAGTCGATTAGAAGTACTTTTCGTTGTATTAACAGAAGTGCACGGCATGCTGGACCCTACGAAAGTGCAAACGCGCCCTGGCGCACTTTTGCGTGTTTCTCTGCGCCTCCATATATTTCTCTTGGAGTATTGCCAAAAATCTTTGGCGCTTTGCCAAATATGTTTTTTTTTAGCAAAATATAACCTTGTTCGCATTTTTAGTCCCAATTTTCGTATTTTGTTTTTCAGAATTTAAATTAAATTAAAATTAACTGTTTTATTTACAAAAAAAAAACCGACTTAAAGTCAATATTCCAACAAAAAAATTTATCGTATTAATCTCAAAAACAACCATTTTAAAAAGATAATTTTTTTTTTAAATGAAAAACAAACAAAAAAAAATTAATGAGCAAAAAAAAAACAAAGAAAATTAAGAAAGAAACAATAAAATCTCGTAAATCGACACAAGTCTCTGCGGAGGAGACGCAGGGACGCGAGAGTAGAAAAGCGCGCGAAAATTCGCTTTTGAAAAATAATTCAAAAACGTAGCCTCCAACACGCCGTGAAGTGTTTCATGCGTTTTCAATGAAAATGTTTTTTCGAATTGTCGTAAGTTTCGGCGCATGCACAGAAACCTGTAACGTTATAATTTGAAAGCGCATGTGACGGCAATTTGCGTACTTTTTATTGTTTTTGAAGAAATGTACGCTTCAACACACCGTGAGCCATCAAACTTGTCTCGTGTTTCATATGCGTTTGGCGCACGTCCTGAACTCGATGGCTATTTTTTTCTACTTCTTTTGCATTTCAAGTTCTGGGCATTTTTAGGGAATTAGATGGTCTAAGCTAATAGCCTTTGAAAAAGACGGTAGTCGTCGAATTTGGGGCGTGCGCCAATTGCATTTGGCATATTCGTTCAGTTCAATGGCTATTAGCCAACAAAATCCAGAGAATCGTAATTTTGTCCCCCCCCCCTCCTCATTCAGACTGGGGCCAGATTCATGAAACTGGAAAACAAGGGGAAATCCCGTTTTCTGGAAAACGAAATTTGGAAATTGATGAATTTTTGTATGATGATGGCGAGTAACGTAGAGAAACAGACAAAACCATTTTCCGAACAATACCTTTTTTTCCTGTTTTATGGATTCTAGGATGAAAAAAACGCGTACAGAATAAATGATCCAGTATGCAAAAAAGGTTACAGTACTCTTGCCAAATGATGTCACATTCAAGGCTCCCTATCTTATTGCATGTGTGCACTCTTTGACATCAAAACTCTGTCAAAATCACTCTCTCGTTGTCCGAAAATTGACGACGTGCTGCTCATTCTCTATTTTTCTCATCTCATCTCATCGCATCGCATCACATCTCCCATCCCAAACCAAACTCGGTCCGCTTCGCATTTCATGTCATGTCATGTCATGCCAAATGTCAACAATACGCAACATTTTATTTTTAACCAACAAAAAACTATTCTTCTAGATTTCTGATCTCAAATGTTATAATTCCACGTGATTTTTGTTTATTATTTTATCAGAAACGCCAGCAAATGATATGATAAGGAACCCCGTGAGAAGTTAAGAACCAACCAGCCGCTCACGTAAATTTGTTTCTGAAATGTGTTCAGTACACTCTTTTAAATGTGTCCTTCCTCGGGCGGGACCAACCAAAAATCAAGGTGGTTGAGCCATTTTTTGTCTGCTCTTTGCTACTTTACTACTTCAATCGTTTCTTTTTTCGTTTGAACCGGAAGTATTTCTCGAAAGACAATACGTCTGAGAAGTAATGACCGTATAGTTTTGTCTAGATCTAGATCCAGTCAGTTCCATTTTTTTTTTGAAAAAAAATTGGGCAGAACTAGGACCATAAAAGTATAAAAATAAAAATGAGGGTCAGGAGAACCTCATCTGTTTCGAACCCTCCGAAAATGAATAATTGGCAATTTCCCTTTTTAGTTGAATAGAGATAGAAAAAAAACCGATAAAAGACTCAATTTTCTCATTTTGGTCCGTTTACCCTGCCAACTTTTGACCTCTACTCTTCTCTTCCGAGAACTAAGATAATTAAACTTTTGAAATAAATTCAAATTCTCTACTTTCAGAAACCCCCGCAATTCTTAATGTTCTGTGAGCCCCATATTCTAAATTTAATTTCTTCCAGATTAGCTCTGTGCCGCCTTGCGAGGCTGACTCGAGCTACCAAACGTTTGGGAATCAACGCGATGAACGCTTTGTGAGTTTTATTGACAAAAATTTTCTAATATTTGTGGTAACTTTCAGAATAATAAACGCGCTATGGTTTGCACTTTTAATGATCGGACTGTGCTCAACGCTTCCCGCGCCCAGTCAAAGTGATCTCAAGAGAATATTTCGAGGTATTTAACCTTTAATAATGCTGCAATAATAATAATAATAAATTTAAATACCGTATTGATATTCCAAATTGAATTTTTTTTGTGAAACTTTTGCAAAAAATTACCCAACTATTCATAATAACAAAATTTATACAGCAATACAATCAGCCATTTCGTGACCTCATTGTTTTCTCAAGTCGTACTGCACCAATTAAGTTATTATAGTCGTTCGTGATGAGGTTATTCATAAAAATGTCGAAAAAAAAGAAAAAAAAACGTTATTTTTTTTAATACTTTTGGAATTATTCTTTCGGAAAAGTTTCCAAGTTCCCCAATTTGTTTGTCTTTTCTAAAAACCTTTTTTGACATCTCTAGAAATAACCACATTAAAATTTCAAATATTTCTTATCGATCCCGGAAAGTTCTACCGGAAGCCCATTGAGAATCTAGACCGACTTAGGCCAAGACGGCGTCTCGTCACGGAAGTTTAAAGGCGCACACCGAAGCACACTAGATTTTTTTTCTAGATTTCCGCCTGGGCCTAGGTTGGTCTAAGGTTTCTGTGGTCAAGAACTTTCAGGGATCGATAATAGAAACGCGAAAAAGGTTCCATGAGCTGAAATATCTGCACTATTATCAAAAGCTGGGCCCGTCTGTACCCGTGGGAAATTTTTTATCGGTAGCGTTTTCTCAGCTCATAAGACAACCCAAGTTTAGTGGGAATCGGCTAATTTTTCAGTGGAGCATACCAATAGCACTTCTAGTATTTTCCTTATGTCACCTTCAAATGCCGTGGATAACTTTCTAAAATGGACTCGTGACGTAGCGAGGCAGCGTATCAAGTTATGCGTCAGTAAATGTTGTGTCTCGCCACGATTCAGCTTTTGGCGGCAAGGGAGGAAACAATTTTTTGCAAATTTTTTTCATTTTGCTGGCTCACAACTTGCAACAAGGTGTCGCTACGTCACGAATCCATAATAGTTCAATTCTTTAAAAGTTTAAGTTTATAAATTCCATTATTTCGGGGCGTACATTGCCGAAGACGCGACTTGTGTAATCTGCGTTGCTTTTCCCATTGTTGCGTTTTGTCTCACGTCTCTTATTTAATTTTTAAACGGTTTTTTCCTTCCAAAACAATGGAGCGCATAGGAAACTTCTGCGTGTCGACTTGGCAAATAAAGATATCCCTGCCATGGTTTTGCCGCCACGTTGGGCATATAATTCGGAGGGTACAATGATTCGGGGGTACAAGGGGGTACAACTGATTCGGAGGATACAAAATGCATAATTTTGGGTGATAAATTCACGGTTTTATACCTCTGAATCAATTGGTTTGTACTCCTGATGCATTTAAATTTTTTATCTACTAAAAAAGGGTGGTACCACTAAATTTATTACCCTAAATTATGCATTTTGTACCCCCCCCCCCAGAATCATTGTACCCTCCGAATTATATGCCGCCCCATTGGCCCTTGGCAAAGTGCTGCGCCGAACCCATGCCGCCCCTCTGCAGCGCCCGTGTCGTTCTTTTGCCGCTCCCTAGTCTTTTTTATAGGAGTTAAATACCTCCAAAAATTAATATTGCATTTTTAAAAGGAAAATTTACAAAAAAAAAAAAATGAATTTATTGCTTTAATTGCTACTTCGTGAATAACTTCATTAAAAAGGGGGTTTTTTAACATTATTTCCAAAAGAACAATTTTCCGAATAGTATTTTTCGAATTACATGTCTTTCAATTCCATATTGTCCATTCGCGGAGAAAGCAAGTGCGCTCCACGAAGTACTAAGTTTCGTGGAGCGCACTTGCTTTCTTCGTCAATGAACAATATAATGTGAAAACATTTAATATTAAATGCAAAAATCTTTAATTTAATCCAATTTTCTAAAATGCGGAACAATTCTCCAGTAATTTTTATCAAGTCTGTTCTTTTTGCTAAATGTGATTTTCTATCAGACTTTTTGTGCGCACCAGATCAAATGATTCATATTTCCAGCAAATTTTGTAGGAAAAAGAAAACAATATTTTCTAGTGTTCAATGTCTAAAAATCTGCTTCCAAACTATAAAATCCTTCCAACCCTTTTAATTACTTTTTGTTCAGAAATCGCAACAAACGAGAATGCGTACGGAGTGATCCAGGTGGTACCCTATTCGGAACGACTTCCCGCTTACATGGTGATCGCCAATCAGTGGTGATAAACAGATAAAATTTACTCACTTGAATGTGTTGACAAAATAATAAACCAGTAATACTGAATTCTGCACACTTTTCCTCTTTTTTTTGCAATCGAGCCGCCCCTACAAAGATCATTGGTGCAGCTTCTCCCACACTTTTAATTTCCGTGAGCCCTCCCTTCCCAATCCATAATGCCCAAAACGAATGACGAATCTCATTTTTCTTCAGATAAAGACTATAAATATACTTTGTTTTTATTAGTAGTTTAATAGAACAAGTTATAAAATACCGATTTGCATTCTCACTTGTTGATGATGATGCGAATGATGTGAGGTGATGATGAGTGTGTTGTGGAAGAAGAGTTTCTATCTTCACAACTATGAACAACCAACACAACGAACACGTGTCCGACACATCGATCTACGGGAAGAAGCGGAAGAAAGAAGCTGACGTGACCTCCCGAAGCTTAGTAAGAAATGAAAGCATCGAGTCGTTCACGCGATCTCCAACAGCCGAACAATCTTCATCCCACTCACGTGACCACCAACAATGCGATAACATCTTCCACGTGGCTCGGCACTATAAAAGGAGAAGCTTCGCCCATTCACACGCTCTCAGACATTCGACCCACGGAATCAACACCGTCTTCCGCGCAACCCGACTCACGATGACATCTGAAGTTCCCCACGACAGCACACTCGTCGAAGCCGCAGCGGCTACAGAACTTTCTCGTTAGTTGTTGTTGTTTTAATAAATAGTCTCCAGTTTCACCATTCCTGTTCCACGTCCGACGCTGGGTCACCAGCCCTACAGCGTCGGCACATGGTGCATCGACCGTGGTCACAACCCACTGGTGACAGGATCGGGGCTACTGGGCTATCTATTAACAGTAGGGGTCATGAGCCACCTTGCTCCGGGTCTTCCGAAGGGCCACTCCCTGAGGAAGATGTGGCACAGAGCAATGGTCATTCAAAGCACACAAGCTTTAATTTCAGCACAACCAGTGGTGCACAAAACACCCACCACAGCTGAATCACACAATTATCTGAACCACCAATTCAAGTTACACAAACTTGCCCCACATAGGGAAAACCACAAGCTTCCCACACATTGGCAGCGCAAAAACCCTTTTGCAAAAAACAAGCTGCTTCAGCTCTGTAAAACCAGAGCCTTTCTATCATGTAAATTGTTGCAGTCCACTGCAACAGGTGGGAAGTTGTGATGCACTATCATGACATGATCAGTTGCCAAGGCGCCCACGGCAATTGTGGTATGTTACGAGAGTGACCAGCAATTCGGCATTTTCATCAAACAAACAAGCATATCCCCCACATGGGAGATAATGGCGTCACCCCTAATACGGTCGTCAGCATTCAGCTTGCACTCAGCCACCGCGGAAGGCAATCAAGAAAATGTCGGTCTCCTTGTGTCAAGGAAGACTGCAGAGCTTTCCGGAGATTCCTGCCCGTCTCCACCCGTACTTTAAGAGACGATAAAACAGTCGAGTCGGAACTTAACCGATCCTGTTCGGTTAAAGAATAATAAACACAGAGAACAAAGCGACTTCTCTTTACACCTACGAACTCTTAGTCCATAGGCAAATAACTTCTTACAAATGGCATTCCGCTACTCTTATAACCAAAGATCATTTCAGCTGATCTCCAAGAGAATACGATTTGTCCGCCGAGATCCCGGAGCACCAAACGGTGAACGACGCCACTCTCAAAGGAACGCAGACACCATCGCTCCCCACGCTCGGCCAAATCATCTGGCTCCGAGTCAAAATACGGAAAATGGACCAATCTCGGTCCAGCAAAAACACGCTTCACAAAGCGGGCCACAAAGGCCAAAAACCTCATCAAAGAGGTTGCCACCATCTTGGCAAAACCGGAAGCTCCGGACTTCCTAAGCGTAGTTCAAAGCTGCTATCGAAAAATGTCCGCGTTTGTGAGCCAACTCTCCGCGTCGGATAGCGAAGCGCTAAAACTACTCACGGAAAACCCGGCCTTATCACCGTCACATGAAGTCGGCAACAAGAACTTCCTAGCACTGACCCAACACATTGAGGCACAACAATACCCAGGGTTAATAATCAGCATGGAGAACCTCCTCGAAAAAGCTGAACACATCATAACCCAAAATAGCATGTCTCACAATCCTCAACACAAAGAGGACGCAACTCCTATCATCAACCAAGGAGTTAAGATGGCTCTCAAAGACGCGCCATCGGCCAACAGTTCCGAATCCAGCCAGAAACCTGTAAGCCATAATGGCACTACCAGGAGCAATGAGGCAAGCATCAGTGATACACCCACACCACCAATCGCTCCTCCGACAAAGCAGGACGTTCCACACCTTAATCAGAGCCCACAACTGGGTTCAGAAGAGGTAAACATGGAACAAATAATACGCCTAGTGCTAGCCCCAATCGCATCAAAGTTAGAGCAAGTAGCGCAGACACAACAACAGTTTGCGCAGGTACAGCAACAATTAGCTCAGAAACAGCAACACATGGCTCAAGCTCAACAGATCCTGGTCTCAAGTTACAAAGCACTCCAGGCAAACATGGAGACAATGCAAGATCAGCTAGAGCAAAACAAGCAGGATCGTTCCCTACAAAGTCTAGCAGTTATGAACGAACCCGAGCACATCAGCTCGATTACATCGCAGCCCAAGGGATTTCACATTCCTCAAAGCTCACATGACAGTCACAAATTGGCAGAAGTATCTCACAACGAGTTCACTCCAAAGCTCGAATCACCTCAACCAGTGATTATGAGTCCTATGAGCCCAAGCCCAACCGGCCTATCACCACACAGTCACCAGGCCCGGTACCCATTCGATCTTGGATCCATCATCCAGACCGTAAAACCATTTGATGGTTCCACCGAGAACTATTCATTGTTCATCACGCGGTTCGATTCGCTCGTCCATGCCAATCCAAACATTGACACGGTGATGAAGCAGAATATTCTGATAAGCCTTCTCGAAGGTGATGCCAAAGACCTTATTACGTCCGATGAACTCAATGACTGGTCATATCAGAATCTCAGAAACAATTTAGAAAGAGTGTACAATCGGCAGAACGACAGACGACAGCAGTTGATGGAAGGATACCGCAAGTTATCCTTTCACCAAACAGACCACGATCAGATGGACAAAGACGTTATGAAACACCTTTGCCTGACCAACTCACTACAGAAAACCGGGGTCGACGTAAACAATCAGTTCATAATCGACACATTCGTCGAGAAATTGCCGACATTCATCCTGACATCAGTGGTCAAGGCAACAGATGCCCACTCGATGACCTTCATAGATACGGCCAATCTGGTTCAAAAGCTGATAACACAACAGCGCATGGTACACTCAGCCGAACAAAGGAAGAAAGAGCGCACCCAGACAAATGAAGTCTACGTTACGGAAGTGAACACAAACACGACCGCGGCGAAGACCTCTGGTGTACACCTCAACAGAACTTCCATCAGACAAAACTACACGCCATCACCACGGCCAGTGTGGCGAGCAACTCCGTGCGTATTCTGCTCGACAAACCACGCCACCAGTGATTGTCCGCTATCGATCGCACAGAAGCGAGCCGCAATCGAAAAACTCGGATGCTGTCAAAACTGCTTGCGCAAAAACCACAAAGTGGAGAGGTGTAAATCAAAGTTCGCTTGCTACACATGCAAGCGAAAACATCATTCATTGATTTGCCCGGAAAGGGAGAAGCTTGACGCAATTGTTAACTTCTTAAACACAAATTCTGCTGAAGGTGTACATCAGTTATTTCGGAACAGCGGAGTTGAAATGTAACAATCTCAACTCCCATTCCAGAAACAACCACAGTCACCATCTCAGATACCCATCCACTTCCCACCTGACACATCTAGTCACAGAGGGGCAACAACCCTCAGCACTCCATCAAGTGCCCTCGTCCAATCTCTCGACCACACAAGAACGGGAAGCCACAATGGCCGGACCAACACAACCAAAAGTACCAACAAACACCAATGTTGATACCATCACCATAAACCTATCACTCGTATTGGATCCGGATTACAAACTTCCGTTCCTACAGCTCCGAACACCTTCAGGAGCACTTGTCAATGCATTAATTGACAGTGGTGCAACCACATCGATCATGTCAAAATTGGCCGTCCAACGGTTGCGCTGCCCAATACACCAAAACAAACTGGTAAATTTCAAAGGGTTCCTCTCATCTACCGGCCCTCAAAGAATCAACTTCCACCGCCTGGACATTCTTGATAATTCAGGAAAGGTCTGGAATACAATCATTCCAGAATTTGATCACCTCCCAACAACGATCAAAGCACCAATATTCACAACGGAAGACACATCCTTCCTTCGACAAAACAACATAGATCCAAAGGCTCTAATGGGTCTGAAAAGATTTGATGGCAAGCCAATTGACATGATAATTGGGAACAACATTTTGGCCAACATCCTGGCCACTAGCACTAGACATATCCTCCCAAGTGGGAGAATAGTCGAGGAAACATCTTTGGGATACATCACCCATCCAAGTCCAGTCCCAGACGCGTTACGGTACGCAGCACTACCCGCAACGCAAATCTCAGATTCAGTCGAGTCTTCTTACGTCAACCACATTGACTCAGATCACCCGCTGACCGAATCAGACGCGACGGCCGCCACCATCACCGATTCTCTTCTAGACAAGCTATTAGAGCAATCATGGCGTCTGGAAGTACTGGGAATTGAACCACCGACAATAGTAAAAGGAAAACAACTCCTGAACGAAGAGTTGGTGACAGAGTTCAAGCAATCCGCAGTTCTTGATCCAGATAACTACATATACGTCCAGTTTCCATTTAACGGCAAAGAGGCGAACCTAAATGACAACTATTTAGTAGCCGTCTCAAGACTAGTATCGTTAGTCAATAAGCAACTAGAACGTCCAACAGACAGGACGTCATACAACGACATTATCCAACAACAACTGTCGGCCGGTATCATCGAACCGGTACCGGATAGTGAAAAACAGATCGGTCCGCATTACTATATCTCACACAAAGTGGTAATCAAACCCGATTCTCAAACCACAAAATTAAGGATCGTACTTGACGCGTCATCACATATGAAACATGAAATGTCTCTCAATGACTGCATTCACGCCGGACCATCGATCCTAAAATCTATTCTAGGAATCCTACTCCGAGCGCGGACAACACCCTATCTAATGATCGCAGACATCGAAAAGGCGTTTCATCAAGTACGAGTCCAGTCACATCATAGGAACGTCACAAAGTTCCTCTGGCTCAAAAACCACATTGAGCCACCAACTCCAGACAACATTGTCACCTACAGGTTCACACGCCTGCCATTCGGAATCACAGCATCTCCGTTTCTTCTCGCCATTACCATTTTACGGTACATGGAACTCAACCCGCAGGAGATCCACAAAAAGATCGTACAAAACCTGTATGTCGACAACGTGACATTCACTCCAGATTCACCAGAAGAGTGCATACTAGATTACACAAAATCAAAAAACACATTCACAAATATGCACATGAATCTTAGAGAATTCCTTTGCAACCACAAGGAAGTCATGAATCAAATCCCCGAGGTGGACAGAGCACAAAACTCCACATGCAAACTGCTGGGTCACCAGTGGGATTCTATAAATGACACGCTCACAATCTCAATCGCCGTACCACCAAAAGGCACGCCTACAAAAAGGCAGTTAGCGTCTTTCCAAGCATCCACATATGATCCCTTAGGACTTGTATCTCCCATCATGGTACAAACCAAAACACTAATGTCCAAAGTTTGGGAAACCACAACAAGATGGAAAGACACAATCCCAGCACATCTTCTCACAGAATGGGAAGCCATCAAGCAGACATTCCAAGAGAAGTCGTACACATTCCCAAGACAAGTGGCCCCAGCACAGGGAGTCATTGATACGTCACTAATACTATTTTCCGATGCGTCAAAAAACCACTACGCCATGAGCGCATATCTCCGATTTGAGTACCAACAGTCAGCTGTGCACACACAGCTGATATACTCACGGACACGCATCAAACCGTCCAAATCAGCACATCTGACGATCCCGCGAATGGAACTTCTCGGGGTATTCATTGCAGCAAACGCAGCATCCACGCTCACATCGGAACTCAGCATCCGCCCGTCATCTGTCACCTTTTTTTGCGACAACACCGCAGTCCTCCATTGGATAACACACCAACCATCGGTTGACAAATGGGTGCAGAACCGAGTGAGAATCATCAAAGAGATCTCAAAGGAACTGGAAGAACAAAACTTCAAGCCGTCATTCCGGCACGTTCCAACAGACCAGAACCCCGCAGACATCGCATCCAGGGGTGCTACGTTGAGCCAACTCCGAAACAACGAGCTGTGGCACCACGGTCCGCAGTTCTTGAAACAAGAGCCCAGCAATTGGCCTCAGCCACTTGGAGATTCTCCAGAAGAACCACGAGACTTCCACTGTTACGTCCTCAACATCGACAAACCACCATTTCCCGAACACAAAGGGATTTTAACAACACAACCACCGCAACCATACACCTCAATAGTCCCTTACAGCCGAACCAACAGTCTGCTGAAGCTGGTATCTATAACACAAAAGGTTATGCGGTTCATTCACAAACTTCTGAAAAGAAGGAACACACGGTATCCAAACACACCTTATCTCTGGATATCCAAACTGATGAAAGATTTCGCCTTGTCCAGCATAAACCGAGACGAAGTCAAATTGAGAACCATCGCACTCAGATACATAATCCAGGACCACTACCTGGACGCGGAACACACCCTGCGCATCAGTCCCCCGGATTCCCATCACATTCAAAAACAAAAAGATGGAATCTACCAGTACCACAATTCCTATGTGAATAAGAAAAATCCAAATATGCCAAAGTCACTAATTTACATAATACAGATTAGCCAGACTGATCGCACTAGACTCGCACAAAAGTCTCCTACACCAAGGTCCTAAAGACATGGCATCAGACATCCAACGCAAATATTGGATAAAAAGTATCACATCACTCACCAGATCCGTCAGAAGTGGCTGCACAACCTGTAAAAGGAAACACGGGTCACCATATACATACCCATTTGCCACGGCGCTGCCCGAAGTTCGCACCCAAGCATGCAGACCGTTCCAACACATCGGCCTAGACTACTTCGGTCCTATCGGGTATAAGACCGATACAGGCTCCACAGGGAAGTTATGTATGGGCAATGCTCACGACATGTCTCGTAACTCGAGCTGTGCATTTAGAAGTGGTCCCAGACAACACCACATCTAGCTTCCTCCTTGCAATGAGGAGATTCATTGGCCGCAGAGGCACACCAAAAACAATACTCTCAGATAACGCACCCGCATTCACACTCGGGTATTCCATGATCAATGCCGACATCCGGACAATGGTCAATTCAAGTCAAACACTCACCTCGTACTTAGCATCCAAAGATATCGAGGTCAAACAAATCACACCATTCGCCCCATGGCAAGGTGGAGTTTATGAAAGAATCGTGGGAATCACCAAAACCATGTTCTATAAAATCATCGGAAGACTACAACTGCCCTTCCTTGAAATCGAAACACTACTCATAGAATGCGAAGGCATTATAAACAGCCGACCAATAACGGCAAATCCGATCACCATATCGGACACTGAGGCTCTCCGCCCAATTGATTTTTTGCTCCCACAGGCACACATATCCATTCCCAATCACACAGGGAACCAATCATCAGGCAAACCATCACCTACCGAAAAACAAACACGAGAATACATGAAACATCTCGACACCATTCGCCTACAACTTTGGGACGAGTTCTACAATGAACTCTACACTGGAAAACTTGCACCAAAGTACAAATCCAAAGCACACGCCACCACTGCACCACAACCGAATCACATCGTCCTTGTGGAAACACCCAAAGTCCCACGCTACAAGTGGCCACTTGGACGCATCATGCAACTTCTCCCATCCAAAGATGGAAAAATTAGATCGGTCATCGTCCGATGCAACAACACACTCATTGAACGCGCAGTAAACCAACTTATACCGCTAGAGCTCACAACAAGCTCCGAATAAATTTAGTTCACAATGAACAACCTCAAAATTATAGTTCACAATGAACAACCTCAAAAAAAAAAACCCGCCAATACGGTTCTCTTCTCGCCTCCCCCCAGTGTTGTGGAAGAAGAGTTTCTATCTTCACAACTATGAACAACCAACACAACGAACACGTGTCCGACACATCGATCTACGGGAAGAAGCGGAAGAAAGAAGCTGACGTGACCTCCCGAAGCTTAGTAAGAAATGAAAGCATCGAGTCGTTCACGCGATCTCCAACAGCCGAACAATCTTCATCCCACTCACGTGACCACCAACAATGCGATAACATCTTCCACGTGGCTCGGCACTATAAAAGGAGAAGCTTCGCCCATTCACACGCTCTCAGACATTCGACCCACGGAATCAACACCGTCTTCCGCGCAACCCGACTCACGATGACATCTGAAGTTCCCCACGACAGCACACTCGTCGAAGCCGCAGCGGCTACAGAACTTTCTCGTTAGTTGTTGTTGTTTTAATAAATAGTCTCCAGTTTCACCATTCCTGTTCCACGTCCGACGCTGGGTCACCAGCCCTACAGCGTCGGCACAGAGTGTGCCACAGGGAACCTGTGTGCTCTTAATTGGCTTCATCATTCACAAAATGAAAGAGAGGTGGAGACACGGTTGTTTTGCAATGATTTCATAGTCGCAAAAGATTTCCGATTTGAGTTAAAACCCGTTGTCCCACTCAGTTTCTCATTAGAGGTCTAGTGGTGACTGTAGGCGAGTCTAGACCTTTATGAACCAGATTTATTGAGATTTAGAAGATGCATGGTAGTTTCTAATTTTAAGTACTGAGAAAATAGTTTAAGGCATGGCTTATCTCGGTTTTCATTTTCCGGATTTTATAAAATTAAGTGAAATTCCCTACTTTATATTCAGCTGTTTATGAAACGAACGCCTTAGCGACAAAAAATCAGAGTAATTTTAAAATAATCAATACGTTTTCAAAACAAGAAAAAAGCGATTTATAAACTTTAATGGGGTTATTCACGAAATGGAAAAAAATGGCAAAAAACGGCAAAAAACTGCGCGAAAACTCGATTAAATATCGATTTTAAGCATTTTCAGAGAAAAAAGCAATATTTCTTAAAATTCGATATTTTGGTCTGAAATTTTGTGGGAATGTCCGGGAGAGTTTTTTCCCTTATTTCCCAAAATTTCAGATCAATCGGAGCATTTTCCGAGTTTTCGCGCAGTTTTTTGCCGTTTTTTGCCATTTCGTGAATAACCCCATAATCGACACAACTTTAAATCTTGATCGTCCTCCTTTTTACGGTTTTTATTGAATTAGAACTTTTGTCATTTTTAATCTACAAAATCCTTTATTCCGGATCCCGTTATTGGCCAAATAAAATGAGTTCTGTGCAGCCCTGATTTTGCATTTGGTTGAGTATTGAGTCTTGACGGAAAATATCAATACTTCAAATGTTTTATAACTTTATTTAAAACCTTAATCAATCGACAATATAATCAATCGTCATTGTCTATAACATAAGTCCAATGATCCGCCAGATTTTCGATACGAGAAACCCAGAAACCCAGAATTTCTGAAAAAAAAATAAAATTTCCGTCAGGTCCTAAAACTTAACCTAATCATAACATAACGTTTTTCTTTACTAAGATTTTTCAATTCACTTTGGAAACATTTTATCAGATCTGTACGAAGTTAATTACAATACGATTTTTTTAGCATACAGTTTCTTATGAATAAATGAATATATATATATACAAGCCTGCTGCGCAGTCCTGCGCGGCTGCTGACGCAGCCTATTGGCGACTTCGTCACCACATTCTATTTTTTTATGTTCCACTCTTCCTCATTCATTTATACGCACTCTGTTTTGAGAAGATTTCTGTCCTATGTGGCTCAGTCGGTAGTGCGCTTGAATACAAATCCTAATGTCACGTGTTCGTGTTTTGTCCACACTGCATTTTCTTGCAAAAAGGCAAGTGCGGACGCGCACAGACATCCCGATAGGGGTTTTTATATACAGTACTGGCCATAAAGAATGCGACAACTAGTTTTTTGACAATAACTTCTTGGAATGTTAACTTTTTGACCCAAATTTTTTGTGAGATTTTTTCAGCACTATCAGAAACCTTTCTGTCAAGTTGATTTTAAAATTCTGCTGAAAATTATTTTTTTATTCAATTTTTTCGAAAATTCATTAAAATTGACATTTTTGGAGATCTATACAAATAAGCTCTAGAATCACCGAAGGTCAAAAACAAAAGGAAGGTAACTATAAAAAGTGATTTAATACTTGGTTGGGTATCTTTTGGCAGCAATAACAGCCTGGCATCTACGTGGAATCGAATCCAGGAGCGTCTGAACCACCGTCATCGGAATACTCTTCCAAGCAGCTTCGAGTTGAGCGAATTTTTAGTTGGCATTGGAGGCTCGGACTCCTTTGAGACGTTGTTCTAGCTCCTCTGACATGTGTTCGATGGGATTCAAGTCCGGAGACTGACTTAGCCATTCCAGGAGATCCACACGGCGACGTCGAAACCAATTGGCAACATGACCCGAAGTGTGCTTTGGGTCATTATCCTGCTGAAACAACCACGATCGGCCCAAATTTGCTCTTGCCCATAGTCGCATTGTGTTCTCCAGGATGTCTTGGTACACATATCGTCCGTGGTTCCAACAATTCTCTTCAATGGACCCATGGAAGTGTCGGAGAAGCATCCCCAAACCATCTCAGATCCACCTCCATGTTTTACCGTCGGACATTGGTACTGAGGAGCATATCTGAAGCCAATAGGACGTCGAATCCATTGACTACCATCAGTACCGAACAGATTGAACTTCGATTCGTCGCTCCAGATGTGATTAGCCCACTCTCGAGCTCCCCAGGACAAGTGCTGTTTAGCCCATTCAACGCGAGCTTTCCGGTTTTTAGACTAACGAGTGGTTTTTTGACTGGTCTTCGTCCGTGCAGTCCAGCAACTTGCAGACGTCTTCTAATAGTCCTTCTCGATGGCACCGGCTCATATGGAGACGCCACGGAAACTTGAATATCCGTAGATGTGCGTCTAGGATCTTCTCGGCACGCGCGCAAGATATTTCGATCCACAGCTCTGGAAGTGGTTCGGGGTCTTCCTGGAGATTGACGATGAACTACACCATCCTGAATAGTCGAAATCAGTTTAGAAAGCTAATTGAAACCTTACATCATCACGGTTATTCTTCAAATCACGTTAAATTTCGCTGGAAGAAGAACCAAACTAGGTTGCGAGTATCTTCGGATGCGCGCCTAGTTCATGTCCACGTACGATGCTTTTTCGAACGTCCACAGTGAAAGTTTTTTCCCAAATGGTCTGACTATGGCTGAAAAACAATAAAAAACTAATTAGAACTACTCCCAATTAATTTACATTCAACTTTATACAAAAAACTGAAATACATGAAAAAAGTGCAAAAATGAGAAAAACTTAAAAAATAAATAAAAAAATTTTTTTTTGAAGAATGATGCAATTCGCAAGTACGCAAGTTTTCGTGAGGTTCGATTGCAGATACAGTAAGAAATTCGGGTCAAAAAGTTAACTTTCCAAGAAGTTATCGTCAAAAAACCAGTTGTCGCATTCTTTATGGCCAGTACTGTATAAGAAAGATATATTGTCGGCCCGCTAAAATGGTCAAACGCGCTCCGCTGAACTCAACGCTATGCAATTTTCATTTTGGTTTCCAAATTATTTCATTTCACGTTGAATTTATACGTGAAATTAAATAATTTTGAGACCAAAAAAAATGCATAGCGTTGAGTTCAACGGAGCGCGTTTGACTATTTTGGCAATAAAAAAAATAAATTTCACGCCCAGCACTGGTGGCTTTGATAACCGCTTCCATTAACAGAAATGTTTAAAAACGGATGAAAGTAATGCAAAATTGAACACATCGCGATAAAACGCGCACAATTCCAAGCCAATAATCAATGGGTCCCAGACTCTTTGGGCACGTTTGATTTTCGATCAAACTTGCTTACGGTACCAAATTTGTGTACGGCCTCTTTGGGTACGATTGCTCTTTAGTTACGGCAACTTTTTTGTATGGAATTTGCAAATTTGGTACCCAAAAGCAGCCGTAACCATAATAAAACGTACCAAAAGAGCGAGGAAACCAAAGGTCCGGGACCCATTGAGTGTTGGCTACAATTTAAAGATGGGCTTTTGTTAAAGGGTGGGCTTCTATTACAGGGTGGGGTTCTATTTTTCAAAGGAGTCTCAAGGGTGGGCTTATATTACAGGTGGGCTTCTAATACAGGTGGGCTTATATTACAGTATTTACGGTATATATTGTCGGCCCGCCAAAATAGTCAAACGCGCGCCGGTGAACTCAACGCTATATTTCATATTTCATTTCAAGTTGAATTTATACGTGAAATGAAATCATTTGGAGACCAAAATGAAAATCGCCTGGCGTTGAGTTCAGCGGAGCGCGTTTGACCATTTTGGCGGTTCGACAATACCGACGTGATTCTGCAGGAGCTCATATTGTCTTGTATATGGAATAAATGAGAAGTTAACAGTTTTCCGTTATTTTTAAGGTCCTGCGTTTCAGAATATGATCGATATGATTGATAAAATAAACACAGGGAAAACTTCACCCGTACTCGCGATAAAAAATATATAAAATCATATGAAAAAATAATATTTTTCGGTAGGGCGCACTTGCACTATGATCGTTTCTTTTGACCGTTTTCATGTGTCACCGGTTCGTTTGAATTTATCAGATTGCTTCTCTTGGGACTTTTTCTCTAAATTCTTTCAAACATAATTTTTTTTTGCTTTTTGGTCTAGAGGATCTCTATCTAGATCTCGTGCTAACTGCAAAAAATATCACGGTTACGCCTATAAATCAAAAACATTGCCTTTTGTTTATTCCTTTCCACAGTACATATTTCCCTTTAAAGCCAAGCCGCTACACAGTTTGACCTCTCTTTCTCAATATTTTCACTCATTTCCATTTTTTCTCCTTTTGCAAGGACTAACTCAATTTCACCATTGTTTTCTTGGTTGAAAAGTGACGTGTTTCATTCATTGCAATCCAGATTGTGTTGTGCTCTGTGTCGTCACCATTTCTTCGTTTTGATCGCTGGGTCTCATACCCTTCACACTGTCTCTGCTTTACCTAACAGGGTCCCGAGAGAGATTAGCAAGGCGAGAATTAAGGAGAAAATCAGCCAAAAATAGGATTCTATTTCCAGAAAACGCAAGAATGAAAAAGAGGAAAAATAGGAAAAAGAAGAACACAATGAGAATTGAAGAAAGATGCGGTGAACTGATTCTTCCTTTAACCCATTTCCTACTCGACCATCCACGTCACCATTATTTTTCTTACATTAGAGGAGCCGGTTATTTTTGTAGATTTTGATTTGAAGAACTCACAGATTTTTATGGGGTTATTCACAAAACCGGAAAAAAGGAAGAAAACGGAAAAAAACTTCGGGAAAATCGGAGAATGCTCCGATTGACCTAAAGTTTTGGGAAAAATTGGAAAAAATTCTCCTGTACATGCTCAAACATTTTTGGACCAAAATATCGATTTTAAAAATTTTCAGAAAAAAAATCGATAATTTTTAAAATCGATATTTCGGTCCAAAATATTGTGAGCGGGTACAGGAGAATTTTTTCCAATTTTTCCCGAAATTTCAGGTCAATCGGAGCATTCTCCGATTTTTCCCGAAGTTTTTTTTCCGTTTTCTTCCTTTTTTTCCGGTTTTGTGAATAACCCCATTAGAATGCCCGCTTTGATATCAGTAATGGGGTTATTCAGGGTCGGAAAAAAAATAGTTTTTTTCCTTTTTTTCCTTATTCAAATGACGGAAAAAAAAGAAAAAAATCCGTGGCCGCGAGAGTTTTTTTCCGTTGCTTTTCTAGGCCATCGCAGAAGTTTTTTAGGCCCTCCGCTGTGAAACCTGCGAAATATCGATTTACGGGGGAATAATTTTTGAAAAAATTTTTCTCACAGCGGAGGGCCTAAAAAACTTCTGCGATGGCCTAGAAAAGCAACGGAAAAAACTCTCGCGGCCACGGATTTTTTTTCTTTTTTTTCCGTCATTTGAATAAGGAAAAAAAGGAAAAAAACTATTTTTTTCCGACCCTGAATAACCCCATAAACTTTTCTCCACACAATTTTTGTTCTTTGTAGTTACATTTTAAAGGTCTTGAAATACAAAAGTACGTTTCTTTGTATCGGAGTGTTCGTGATGATAGCCTAGTCCCCAAATGTCCGCGGGGGCATAAAAGTGAAAGTCTTTTAATATTTAGCCCACACAATCGCCACAACGGCAAAAATCATCGCGCTCTGGAAAATCCTCTAGGTTGTCATAATTTCTTTCAACTTTTGTTTGCAAGAAATATAACTTACTTGTGAGGTTCGACCACAGTTGCCATTCTGGATACTGCAAACCAATCTGCGCCGCAATGCGCTCCGCTGAGTGTCTGCGTCTCTCCGGCGAGAGTTTGCTCTAAAACAACATTATCCTCGCACTCTGCTTCTCTGCATCTCGTCTTCATATCAGTTTACCGTACATGAGTGACTGCGCAGGTAAATGCAGTCTACGGTAGATTTATTACATGACGCGATAGATAAATTACATAAAAGAAGCCATGTCTTGTAGAGCAAGAAAATTTCAAAAACAATACAGAGCAAAAATGATGTCACTATAAATAAAAAAACAATTATCTCATTTTTCAAAAAAAAAAATCGGACTAATCTTCGTCTTTTGTGTTCTATTTTTAAAGCTAGGATTACCCATTCATTCACAGATGATTTCATTAAAATTGTGGTAAAGTTCATAAACATCCATGTTTCTATTCTAGACCTCCTTTCACCCTTTTCTTCTCTTCTAGTCCGCCCACGCACTACTCATAATGAGTAAATGAGAAGTACTAGTAGTGAGTAGTCTGCGTCGTTTCAAAACGGCGGCGGCACGTAAAATACTTGATGAATTATGACTGTGGTCCCATCCAAGAATAACCTCTCCTATTCAGTAGATGTTACGTCTGTTGCTCGGTTTATTTTCTGTTTATTTCTGTTTTTTTTTTTGCATTATCCCACGGCACCCCAGCCTTCCAAAGTTGTTTCTACCTGGCGCATTTTAAAAACCCTAAGGCTCGGTCATTTTTTGACAAAAAGGCCTCGTTTCTGAATTAAAATGATGGTGTCATCCTGAATAATCAAATAATGATTCGAATTTCTCATAAAAGTAATTTTTCGAGTGAAAAAATAATTCCATTATCCGACGAACTTGGTGGCGCATTGGAAGACATCCATTAATTAATATGCAAAAGACAAACATGGAAAGGCGATGTTCAAACAACTAGCAGAGAGGTGGTCCTTCACTCTTTTTTGGTAGTTCAAAGTCCTTTTAACTCAAAATTTGCATGTCTGCAATTGAAATAAGCCAGAAAATCCAATTCCAACGTTCATCCTAATCTTATCGAATATTCATTGCCGCCTTTGCTTTTTTTGCATTCCGCCGCTGTAAGATTCATTTTTTTATTTGTTGGAATTTGAAATTCGAATTTTGGTTTAATTCTTGCTTCCTGCCACTACCAACTAGATATGGCATTTTTAAATCTATGTAATTTATGAAAAATAATTAAAAAAAAAACAAAAAAATTCTAAAGTCTAGAAGTGAAAAATCGAATACGAAATTCACTAGACACAACGGAGGGTTTAAAAGACTGTCAGATGAGAAAAAATAAGTCAGTTTCATTTCCAAATTTCTCAAATTGTAGACAAAAAAGTGTTTAGAGAGCTGGAGGTTTTAGTTATTTTATGTTTTTTCGATTTTTATCTGTTTTCTTTTTTAGCAATTCATTTAGGAGGTGCTACCCCGAAATAAAATTCCCCGAAATAGAACTGCCACGCAGTGTGCCTTATCGACAAAGGTTCGACAAATTTGTCGAAAAATTTGTCAAAGTTTTTCGTCGAAATTTATCGACAAAAAATCGACAAATTCGACAAATTTGTCGATAAAAAATTTTGACAAATTTGTCGAAATTTTGTCGACAAAAATTCGACAAAAAATTTCGACAAAAATTCGACAAATTTGTCGACAAAATTTCGACAAAAAATTTCGACAAATTGTCGACAAAAAATTTCGACAAATTGGCTAAATAATGCAGCGCGCAATTTCGAAGTGTTGTTGTAGAACTGCAGAAGACATCAAATTTTACAATTCTATTTCGGATAGCTGTATTCCGAGCAGTTCCTTCGGGGGTGCTACGGTATAGAACTCGCACGGAATAGAACTGCTACGTTATAGAACTAAACAAAATAGAACTGCACGGAATAGAACTGCGCGGAATAGAACTGCTACGGAATAGAACTGCACGGAATAGAACTGCTACGTTATAGAACTAAACAAAATAGAACTGCACGGAATAGAACTGCGCGGAATAGAACTGCACGGAATAGAACTCGTACAAAATAGAAATCGTACGAAATAGAAATCGTACGAAATAGAACTCGTACTAAATAGAACTGGTACGAAATAGAACTGGTACGAAATAGAACTCGTACGAAATAGAACTGGTACGAAACAGAACTGGTACGAAATAGAACTCGTACGAAATAGAACTGGTATGAAATCGAACCAGATAGCTGCCAGACAGCCGCCAAATAGCCGCTAAATAGCCGCTAAATAGCTGCCAAATAGCCGCCAAATAGCCGCCAGACAGCCGCCAAATAGCCGCCAGACAGCCGCTAAATAGCCGCTAAATAGCCGCTAAATAGCTGCCAAATAGCTGCCAAATAGCCGCCAGACAGCCGCCAGACAGCCGCCAGACAGCCGCCAGACAGCCCCCAGACAGCCGCCAGACAGCCGCCAGCCAGCCGCCAGACAGCCGCCAGACAGCCGCCAAATAGCCGCCAAATAGCTGCCAGGTAGCTGTCTGGTAGCTGCCCTCTTGGAGAACGCAACCGGCTATTGTACATAGTTTCTTGTACCGACAAATCACGGGTCCGCGATCGCTATCATTTGCATGAGATCGGCGCGGCAACCGATGTCGACTAGCAAGAAAATATATTTTGTCGTTTTTTGTCGAAAATTTTTTGTCGATTTTTGTCGACAAATTTGTCGGATTTTTGTCGAAATTTTTGTCGACAAATTTATCGACAAAAACGACAAATTCGAATTTTTGTCGATAAATTTGTCGACAAAATTTTGACAAATTCGACAAATTTTTTGTCGATAATTTGTCAAAAAGGGCATTTGTCGACAAATTTTTTTTCGATAAGGCACACTGCTGCCACGTAATAGAGCTCAACTAGAAAATTGAAGCTGTGCTTTCAAAATAATACGCAAAATTTCTACGTATGTGGCTCTGTTTATTTACTGTTTTCTTTTTTTTGTTGCATTATCCATTAATTAATATGCAAAAGACAAACATGGAAAGGCGATGTTCAAATAACTAGCAGAGAGTGGGTGGTCCTTCACTCTATTTTTGGTATTTCAAAGTCCTTTTAACTTAAAATTTGCATGTCTGCAATTGAAATAAGCCAGAAAAACCAATTCCTATTCATTGCCGCCTTCGCTTTTTTTGCATTTCACCATTGGAATTTGAAATTCGAATTTTGTTTTAATTCTTGCTTTCTGCCACTAAATTGAAATGACATTTTTAAATCTATGTAATTTATGAAAAATAATAAAAAAAAACAAAAAAAATTCTAAAGTCTAGAAGTGAAAAATCGAATATGACATGCACTAGACACAACGGAGGGTTTAAAAGACTGTCAGATGAGAAGAAATAAGTCAGTTTGCATGTCAATTCTTTCTACTTGCAGACAAACAATCGAGTATTAAGAGAAGTTTTTGATTTTTTTCGTAACAAGGAATCTGTTTAGAAATCATAAATCCACCCACTGGAAATTTGCTAAAACCTTGGTCAAATTTTTTTATTACCTTATTTACCAGTAAATCAAAAAGCAGATCTCCAAAAAAGCGAGTGTATCTTCAAAATTAGAAAATTTTGTCCGTATTTCTTCTCCAGAGAAACTTGAATCTAGTATAAACAACATGTAATTATATTATTGTCACGTGGATTTCTTAAAATGCATAGGAAAAGCGGGTAAAGGGGTAAAAAACTAAATTTTTTTTTAGAAGCGAGGAAGAAAAAATTGGGGGTGAATGCAGAAATGTCATTTTTAACTTCTCACTTGAATGTTATGAATGCCCCAAATGCCATTACTCTCTTCCCATTTTTGCAAAATTGCTGGAAAATTTTTCATGCCTAACGTTAATTCTGAGCAAGAAAAACATCCATTCTACATAAAATCTCCACTCTAGTTTTGAAAAATACAATTTTTTCTAACAGGGTTATCACGGAATAGAACATGCTCAAAACTTTTTAAACCGAAATATCAGTAAATAATACTAACGTAACCCTCATTTACGTATATTACCTAAAAAGAAGATTATTGTTGATTGAATTCCGTTCGCACTTGATGTTTGCGGACATGCTTTGCTCCACTCCAATTTATTCCTTTTAATGGTGCTTTGTATTATTCATTCCGGAAAGTTTTCACGGAACATACACTATATCCAAACCGAAACGAGACTTTAATAAAGCCCACCAATCCAGGTTAGGCTATAGTGTAGGTTCTGGTGTGCGAGCGGTAGAACTTTCAGGGATGGATAATATCTGCTTGCAGTTGTTTTTTGAGTTCTCCAGTTGTATTGTATTGAGTGGGAAGTAAAAAACGACTTCTAGCTTCCAGCAACTTCTGACGTTGACGTAATCAGCAGCTTCGAAGTTTTTTGTTGGTCAGAGCAAAGGGTAGAAGACAATAAAAATGGAGGGTAGAATTGCACGATTTGAGACAATTTTCAGATATTTTCATGATTCTGTCGGTTTTTTTTCAAGACAAGAAAAAACATTCATAACTTTTTTTTCTTCCATTACTGTTTTTGAAATACCTTGAAGATTGCCCTTGAAAAATAAACCAAAAATAAATAATCATAACCATATTCTTTGAAGAAAACGAAAAAAAAACATGGTAATTAACTTTTTTCCCAGTGTGGCCGTTTTCACCTGTTCGGGCACTTTTCAGTGACGTTCGTTTAAAAAAATCATCATGTTTTTACCCAATTTTTTGTTCTTTGAAAAACAAAAATTTATTTATATAAATACAGAATTTTCTTCAGTATTTACCTTAATTGGCTCCCCAGTTTTTTCCCACGTTTGAAACTCCTCGTACATTTGCTTCCGAGGTTTGTAGTATCATTCTTCTTCTTCTTCTCCTTTTTCTTTTTCCATTCTCTGCAACTTTGGAATCTGTTAATTCAATCAAACTTCCCCTGGTCTTTTTTTTTGTTCGAACATTCTCGCCCCCGCACTAATTCTTCGTCACTTTTTCCCCTTTCTTTTGGATTTGGTCCCACACCCTTTTCCGAACAGGGGGCGTGGTTTAATGACCGATAGTTCCGTTTTAAAACAAAAGTTATTTTTCAATACTATTCAAGTTCAAAATTTTGTTTTATTCTAGATTGGAAAACGAGCGGAAGAGGAAGTATGCGACTGCATCGAGTTCTTTTCTGTTTCTTCTACATTTTCACATGTGGTGAGTCTATTGAAAATGTTTTTTCTTTTCTGGTTTCGCAATTTTTGAACGCTTTGTTTTACAGGGTGGCTAAAAAGTACGTGGTTTTTTGTTTTGGTCTGTGGTAAAAAAAAGCGTTTGTGACATTCGAACTAAGTTCATTTCCTGATAAAAATTAAACCAATACAACAATTATTTGAGTAGATGCTCAAAGTTAGGTCCTTTGGTCTTGATGCAGCCCTTCAAACGATCCGGAACAGAATCCATCGTGCGCCGCAGGTAGTTGTCATCGATGTCATCCCATACTTCGTAGAATTATAATTCTTGAATTCGCCGCGTGGTTTTTAAAGCAGAAAATAAATAAACAAAATTATAATATTCAAACTTGATAGTGTATTAAAACGGGGGTGCTACGGTATAGAACTCGCACGGAGTTGAACTGCTACGGAATAGAACTGCGCGGGATAGAACCGCCTGAAATTGAGCTGTACCGACCCAGAACCGCTCGAATAACTCGAAAAATTATTTCTTGTACATTGTGAAGCTCTGAATTCTATTTCGTGCAGTTGATTTTTTAGTACAGTTTCATTTCAGCCGGTTCTATTCCGCGCAGTTCTATTCCGTAGAAGTTCTACTCCGTGCGAATTTCTTCTTTTACAACACAACAACAACAACAAAGATTACAAAATCGATCCGTTCCGTTCTTAAAATTTTAAATTTTAAAATCGACTGACTGGAAGCTCTGGTATCTCCAGAGAGTTCTTTTTTTTTTGAATTTATTTTTCAACTGGAATTAGAAAAGAAAAAAAGTTGAAAAGGTAACGTCATTGATCTGACTGGAATTTAAAATTGTTGAAAACGTGAGAAAATAACGCTGCAAGGAAAAAAGTGATAGGGATAAAATCTTTTTTTTTTTTCAACATTTAAAAAATTAGACACTTTTGCATGCGATCAGACGCACCACGGGGGTCTCGATGGAAAATTGTTTTCCGTAATATCCGTGAAAATTAGTGTTTTATGAAACCACGTAACATACACTCCGTCCAATAATGATAGGACCCCCTTTGATTATTGACGTTCTGGCAAAACTAAGAAAGTTATGAAGAATCTGCGAATGCCATTCGATTCAGAATTCAAAATAACCCCAGGGCCCAATTTTTCATGATCCTACCATGTTCCGTCCCCGCACACCACTAAAAAGTCACTTTTTCGACCGTCCAATAATGATAGGACCACCTGAGATTTTGAGTGGGTCGGTGATTTTTTCGAGCGGTTTTCACTAAAATAGGTTTTTATTTTCATGTTTTCCCTGTTTTCAACTATTTTTCATCTTATTTTGTTCACTATTATGAAGTTTCGACAGTAATTTAGTGTCATGTGTAACGCAACTTTTTGAATGATATCAATTCAAAGGGTTCCAAACCCTTGATTTGGGTGAGCTGTGTACCGTAATCAGGATCGTGGAAAAAGTCTGATGTGCAGGTACAGTAATAAAAATCCTAAAATAAAATATAGTCCTAAAAGTGCCCTTCCAAGTTAGTCTTTTGTTTATTATCTCATCATGGGCCGAGCTCCACTCCACACTGTTGCTGAGCAAGAGTTTCGTGATGCACCAACTGGGATCTTCTCTTCATATGATTTCTCGTTATCTGAAAAAGAGTCGAAGCGCTATCCGCTCTTATTTGAACAATCCCCTCTACTACGGCAAGAATAAATCTACTGGAAGACCAAGAAAAGTCACCCCCCGCGGAACATCATTCTCCAATGAGCCTCAACGACGTTCGTGCGGAGCTCAATCATTCTGTTTGTAAGCAGACTGTGCACAATGCAATCACGAGAAGTGGAACGATTGTTCGACAGAACATAACGAGAAATCATATGAAGAGAAGATCCCAGTTGGTGCATCACGAAACTCTTGCTCAGCAACAGTGTGGAGTGGAGCTCGGCCCATGATGAGATAATAAACAAAAGACTAACTTGGAAGGGCACTTTTAGGACTATATTTTATTTTAGGATGTTTATTACTGTATCTGCACATAAGACTTCTTCCACGATCCTGATTACGGTACACAGATCACCCAAATCAAGGGTTTGGAACCCTTTGAATTGATCTCATTCAAAAAGTTGCGTTACACATGACACCAAATTACTGTCGAAACTCCATAATAGTGAACAAAATAAGATGAAAAATAGTTAAAAACAGATAAAACATGAAAATAAAAACTTATTTTAGTGAAAACCGCTCGAAAAAATCACCGACCCACCCAAAATCTCAGGTGGTCCTATCATTATTGGACGGTCGAAAAAGTGACTTTTTAGTGGTGTGCGGGGACGGAACATGGTAGGATCATGAAAAATTGGGCCCTGGGGTTATTTTGGATTCTGAATCGAATGGCATTCACAGATTTTTCACAAATTTCTTAGTTTTGCCAGAACGTCAAAAATCAAGGGGGGTCCTATCATTATTGGACGGAGTGTATTGATTTTTACGATTTTGCTGTAAAAAGACGCAAATCTTACAAAAAACCTTTTTTTTTTTCTCTTAAAACTGGGGTCGATAGCTAGTCGGTAGTGGTGGCTGCTGCCGCTTGTGAGGTAACAGGTTCGAGTCAGCCCTCCTCAGGAAATTTTTGCCGCGTTATGGCAAGATTCGGCGTCTAGGTGGCTAATAGCCACTGAAAATGAATATTAGCCGCCTGAAAAGGCTAATAGCGGGCGATAATGGCAACTAGCCGATGGATTTGGCTATTAGCCATTATGGCTATTAGCCGTCGAATATGGCTATTAGCCACCGAAAAGGGCTATTAGCCTTTATTGGGTAATGTCACCATGTATAAAAAATTCGTCTGTTGGAAACGCAGCTATAAAATGTTTAGTTGCAACAATTAGGGGAAACAGTATTCGCGCTTACTCAGTGCTTTTGCGACTTGTTCCAGCAACAAGATAGTCGCACAACTATCTTGGTGGGGGGCTCCCTCCCAAGCTAGCTGCACGTGTGATGAAGATGTGGACGCGACGGACGGTGCGTGGCTGCCAGCAGCTCACGACTCAACGACAGGAAGACGGTGGTGAATCAATAACGGTTTATTGAAACCACAATACAGCACAAATAGAATCCAAGAATAAGAATCAGGAATCAAGAATGAAATAATCTAACCGCCTGTCTGAATCCAGCAAGCTCGCCGCCCACGTTTCCGCGCACGCCAGAGGTCACGTGAAAATAGTTTATCTTTTGCATCTGGCGGCGCGCAATGCGCACTGTTACTTTAAAGGAAAAATATCAGAGATGACCGAAATTTGAAATGGAAAAATTTTGAAAATGATAGCCGACTGAAACGGCTAATAGCCATGGAAAACGGCTAATAGCCATCGAATATGGGGAGTGTGCCAAATACATATGGCACACGCCCCGAATCGGTGGCTATTAGCCGTTTTCAATGGCTATTAGCCAAAAATTTCCTGAGTCCAGGGTTCACCCAGCATTTAATTGGGTAGTAGAGAAATCTTCATTTCCTCGGGAATCGAATTAAATTATGTCAGGCTCAGAACGGTGCACCACCAGTCATCCGTAGACGCAGAACACCGTGATCCGTAGTGCCTTCGGTACTTGAAGAACGGTAGACTATGTAATCTTTGTTGTTGTTTCAAATCCTTTCTCAGAGATAAGCCCAAAGTATGAAGCCCATTGTCAGAAAAGCAGAAAACACAGATTTCGGTGCATGCGTAATATCTTTACTTGCTCACGTTGCTTAATTAAACTCCGAGCAAGGTCTGACATGCTTGCAAACATAAAAAATACAACAAAAAATTAAGATTTGAAAGCAAAGGTAAAAAATGTGAAAGGAAAAAGAGTGTTCTGAAATTATTGTAGGACTTGTGCGTCGACAGGAGCGTCTGTTGTGCGTCGGAGTGTATGCGCGCAAGTCGGCGCCAAATTCAAATTACTAATTTCCAGCTCTTTCGATTCCACTTGCTCAATTCCTGCGGCTCGCCTCTACAGACAATTATCACAATGATCCGTCAATTGCAGCTCTTCCAAGTGCAAATGTAACTTTTCTTGATTTCCATACGGTCTTATTTTCCTTATTTCAGAACCAAATATACGAAAAAGTGTACGTGAAACCGACAACAGAAAAGTACGACAGATTCATTCGAAACGGTCTTTTTGACTTTCGTCCAGTGATAAGGAGGCATCCATACGAATACAGGTTACAGTAATTGACCTTCTCTAATCGCACTAACCAATTATCGATTAATTAGAACCAAATAGGTTGAGTTGTTAAGCGGAAAAGTGCACTGGAGCGCACTTGAATAGCCAATAAATTTATCCGCTAGAATCGAATCGATGTACAATGTTGACGGGTTTAGTTGGTTATCCACTGGTTTATTTATTTATTTATTTTCCTGCAATATAATTTTTTTGTATTTATTTACTCTTACATATTTTCTTTCTTATTTAAAATTTACCACTGAAATTTGTATTTTTTTAATATTTGTTGTTCCATCCAATTCTCATCTCCGACTTATCTCATTCCTCACCGATGCTTTTTGTGGTTTCTCACTGATTTCTCTTATGCATTTTTGCAATTTTTACGCTTTTTTTTTGTTTAAGCCATAAAGAATTTTTAATAATCATAAAATCATTCATGTCATAACAATAATTGAAAAGAAAAGTGTTTTTAAAAATCTTAAATATAAGAAAGTTTAGTCCCAACCTTTTCCAATTTGTCACACACAACAACCACAGGTTTCCAGCAACAATATTGGCTCAAAATAAGCAAAAATTGCTAGGAATTTCTTGGAAATCATATGCACATTTGTCAAACTAATCTGATATTAAACTGGAATAGAAACGTTGGAAAAAATGTGTTTACATTGCGACTAACATTTTCATTTTGTATCAACAACTTTAGTCTATTTACTGGCTATTTAGGGAATTTATGAAATGACAAGCCTGCTGCGCATTCTGTTTTAAATAACTGATTTTTACCTCTTGCGGCGAACCTGCTTTTTGCTGTGAGCAGAAGCGTGAAGCAAACGTCACAGATTCATATTTTGGTGATGGTGAAACACACTCCCTTGTTTCCTCTATAGGCTATATTGTTAAACAGCTGAAAAATAATGTACTTTTGCTTCAGTTGTCAGATTCATGTACATCTGTTTTGCATGACAAGACTTCTATGTCATGCTATGCTGCAAAAGAGCATTTTTGAAAATTTGGCCTAGTCCCTCGGTGCGAAAAACCATTGACAACTTAACCAAAATCATGTAAAATCGGATTTCGGCTCAAAAAATTCTGATGTTCGTGAAACCGATTCAAAGATATAAAACAAATGTTTTAGGCACGCATTTACATCACTATAACCAAATTCCGAGTAATTTTATTATCCGATGAAAAAACCTCAGTATTTATCCGGTAATTGATTTATGCCTCCAGTGGTTGAACTCTTGATTTTTCTGCGTTTCCTGAATTTTTTAATTGCCAAGTTTACTTCCTCATTATCATTCCGTATATCTAAATCTAAAAAGGCAAAACATTTTTCTTTATTCAAACTTAATTTTGAAAACAAATATCGGGTCCTGAAAAATCTGAAAACAATTATTATTGGGTCGAAAATTTTGGCATCTGGAAGTTTTGAAAAAATCAGCAGTTTTCCAAAATGACCAAATCCATTTTTGAGGCTTGTCAAAAAACATTATGGGACAACCCCTTTTGTCCGGCAAAAGAGATTCATGCATACGGCCTCAGAACGGTAAATGCAGACATGCGTTTTCATGTCGCAAGTCGATTGAAAACACAGTAACTGTATTTTTTTGAACCACTACGACACTTGTACGGATAAAGTTCCCAATGCTTTTCTTCGTTAAACCAAACTAAACGGTTCATTTCCGTTATTAAATTTGTTACTCAAGCAAAAGCCCAAAAATTAACTCAATTTTTTGCCTAAATTTTTATTTTTTGGCAAACCTTTTGGTCCTCGCGTCTACCAATATTTAACAAGACAATTGCTTTAAAAGGAATGGGCTCAACCGGGGATTGAACTCGGGACCTCTCGCACCCAAAGCGAGAATCATATTGTGTTTTCAATCGAGTTGCAGCATGAGAACGAGAGAAAAAAATACATGTTTTCTCTGCTTCTCTTCGAATCGAACTGTGTTTGCGTGGTCGCGCGAAAAAAAGTGGGCGGAGTTACGCGTTCCCATGTCGCAAGTCGATTGAAAAAACAATACCACTAGACCATTCGGCCGCAAAATCTCTCGATTTTCTTTTAAAACACAAGCTGATTTCATTCCGTTCTGCGCCGCGCGGAAACAACGCGGAACAAACTTTCTGCGTAAAATTGCTTGCGCGTTTCAACACTCCTTTGCCCCGCGTAATCTCCGCGCGGCGCAACGCGGAAACTTTTTAATCGGGAAGCTTTTGTTTTAAAAGAAAATAAAAGGATTTCGTGGCCGAATGGTCTAGTGGTATGATTCTCGCTTTGGGTGCGAGAGGTCCCGGGTTCAATCCCCGGTTCGGCCCATCCCTTTTTGTTTTTTTTTTTCATGAAAAATTGGGCCCTGGCAACATTTACGCTCAAAGTGCACGTGCCTCAGCGATTTTTTCTGAGGACTCACGCTTGTCCCACGGAGTCCTCAGAAAAAACCTCTCCATTTGCATACTCTCTCGCTAATATGAGAACACGCCGATCCCTCATAGAGGCCTAGGAAAATTCGACCTCACCGATGCCTCGGAAAGATAAAACATGAACTCAGAATATCTCCTCAAAAACTTTGGGTATCTCTTCAGAATTTTTACACGAAGCACGGGTAAGGTCGAACCCTTTTTTAAAATAACTTTGAGGGGTCTGCGTTTTTTCCGGAGCAGCGGAGAGGCCGAAATTTTTCTGAGGCCTCCGGGGGACAAGCGTGAGTCCTCAGAAAAAATCGCTGAGTAGTTTTAACACCCTAAAGATAAATTGACGATTAACTTTGAGAAAGGGCTCTAGTTGGCACGAGAATTGAACGTAATTATTTCCTCTTAAAAATTTATTTCCATATTTTTTATTAGGTGCGCCGGCGTTTTTTTTTAGGTTTGTGCTTGAAATTCCCGCACTCACACGTCGTGATCAAAGATCGGATCAACTAACAATAAGTAACTATATAGTAGTAAGTAAGTAAGTGAGTAAGTTTAACTCGGAGCAAAGCCCACATTCACTTGAAATGAGTCATGAAAAAGTTTGAAAAATTTAGGAGAATTTGAGAATAAAATAATTCGACCCCGTATTGTCCATTCGCGAAGAAAGCAAGTGCGCTCCACAAAACTTAATACTTCGTGGATTTCATTTTCGTCACCAAATTACAGGGTGGGGAATAAATATGGAGCCGCATTCAAAACGGTGTAAAATCGTTTAAACATGTGATTGTTTTCTACAAATCTAACAAAATGTTCATTAAACAACAACAAATAAGTGGCATAAACAGTATTCAAATCGTCCACCTTTAGCCGCGATGACAGCTCAGAGTCTCTTCGGGTACGAGTCAATGAAGGCACGCAGGTGTTGACATCAAAATCGTCCCACGCCTTCTTCAAAGAGATTTTAAAGGCTTCTAAATTTGCGTTATTCTTTGTGGCGATTTGCTGGGCTAAATCTCACCACACTGCGAAATCCATCGGTTTCAAATCTGGACTCGAAACAGTCCATTTAGGAAACCTGGGAAATCGGTTTCCCAACAATGTCTGCGCAGATTTCTTCGAAGATCATCATGGATGAAGAATTATACGTTTTATTAAGGCATTTGACTTTCTTATAGGCAGACTGGAAGTCTACAGCAATGATCCTGTCCTTCTGACAATTTTTATTGGCTTCCACGGTGAATATTTTCTCATCTGTGAAGAGTGCTCTCAGGTGCGTGCCAGGTCGCGCTCTCAACGATAGCAGACCGAGGTGGTGAAGCTGCCATCATTACCCTCAAGTTTCATATTGTTCGCTAAAACATTGGAAAATAGTTAAAAACAAGGTGGTACCTCAAATGAGAACGATAGGAATGAAAACTGTTACAAATGAAGAACTGCTACAGATAAGAACTGCTAGAAATGAGAACTGCTGTAAACGTGAACTGATATGAATGGGAACACAATAAATGAGAACTAGCGGAATGAGAACTTCTACAAATGAGAACACGTTGGCTTTTTGATCCGAAATTTTTTCTCAAAAGGATCAAAAAGAAAATGTGTTCTCATTTGTAGAAATTCTCATTCCGCTAGTTCTCATTTATTGTGTTCCCATTCATATCAGTTCACGTTTACAGCAGTTCTCATTTCTAGCAGTTCTCATCTGTA
Organism: Caenorhabditis japonica; assembly: GCA_963572235.1. NCBI lineage: Eukaryota > Metazoa > Nematoda > Chromadorea > Rhabditida > Rhabditidae > Caenorhabditis > Caenorhabditis japonica. The sequence goes on along the minus strand of OY754343.1, from coordinate 13,179,595 downwards.
GCAGTTCTTCATTTGTAACAGTTTTCATTCCTATCGTTCTCATTTGAGGTACCACCAAAAACAATATAATTCGTTAAAAAATAATATGGTAGACGCGATGTGTGTTTCTGCAAGCACCAAAACTTACGCAAAGCCACGGCTCCATATTTATTCCCCACCCTGTACAGTACCGGACAAAAAGATATCATATTTTGGTTTTTAGAGTATAACTTTTAAATGGAGAGGGTTATGGTTCTGAAAATTTGCATGAATCTGCCCCGTAATGTTTTTGACAAGCTCCAAAAATGGATTTGGTCATTTTTGAAAACTGCAGATTTTTCAAAAAATTTCAGATGCCAAATTTTCGACCCAAAAATAATTTTTTTTTCAGATTTTTCAGGACTCGAAATGTATTTTTAAAATAAAGTTTTAAAACTAAATGTACGATTTTAGTTGACTATGGGTCGATAGGACGATTTTCAGCTGACTTACAGCACTTTGAATGTCAGGGTCCAAATGGGTAAGTCAACTATAACTTTTATTGAGAATCACCGAAACCGTATAAAATTAAATAAACTTTGCTTTTTAACAGATTTTATTTAATTTTCCCTCATTTTCTTTGGTTTTGGTGATTCTCAATAAAAGTTATAGTTGACTTACCCATGTGGACCTTGATATTCGAAGTGCTGTAAGTCAGCTGAAAATTGTCCGATCGACCCATAGTCAACTAAAATCATACTTTTAGTTTTGAAACTTCATTTTAAAAATAAATATCGAGTCCTAGAAAATCTGAAAAAAAAAATTATTTTTGGGTCGAAAATTTGGCATCTGAATTTTTTTGAAAAATCTGCAGTTTTTAAAAATGACCAAATCCATTTTTGGAGCTTGTCAAAAACATTACGGGACAGATTCATGCAAATTTTCAGAACCATAACCCTCTCCATTTAAAAGTTATACTCCAAAAACCAAAATATGATATATTTTTGTCCGGTACTGTATTTCAATTCACGTGTAAATTCAACGTTTTCACATTTCACGTTGAATTTAGACGCGAAACGTTGAATTTACACGTGAATTGAAATAATTTGGCGACGAAAATAAAATCCACGAAGTACTACGTTTTGTGGAGCGCACTTGCTTTCTTCGCGAATACAGATGTTTAGTTTGGCAAAAGGAATGTGCCGAACCGGGGATTGAACCCGGGACACAGGTAAAATGCGGTTGAAGCATATAGCGCGCTGCGTGGAACTCATAGGGAAATTTTGAGATGTGGTTAATGCATCCACGTGCCCGCACATGCGCATACATGCAGGCGCATATAGCATGCACGTTCCGATTCCGGTTCAAAAAGCGCTTGGAGGATTGGATTTTAAAGGTTTCTGTCAAATCGGATCTTTTTCTCTCATTGGATTTTAAGATGGTTGTCTGTTAAAAACTTTTATCGCGTTTTACTAGTTTCAGAAACAACCATTTATTAATAATAACGCAAAAAAAATTATTAGTATTGAAGCAATTATTGAGAAAATAAATAAAAAAAATTTCGGAGCTGGCTCAGCAGATTTCGGAATCCTTGTTGGAGCTGAGCAGTCGCTGCCTGAAAGTACATCAATATGCTTACGCACGGTGTCCAGGATTTGAAAAGTGGGCGGAGTCGAGCAAACTCGCCCCACTGGATTTTTTCGCGCGAAATTCAAATTTTGACGCATTTTTTATGTTTTTCGGGAAAAAATAGCATAAATTCTTATTTTTTCCCACATGTGCTCCAACGGAATCATAGCTGAGGTTTTTAGAAATTTTTTAAGCCTAAGAACGTCGAATTTGGTTCAGCCACCATTTCGAAATATTCATTTTAAGTTTTTTGGTGTTTTTGCAGGATAAATCTTTACGAAAATTGAAGTTTGGGCAACTTAATTGTATTAAAAGATACAATACATACATTTTACAAAGAAAAACAGGTTTTACTGAAAGAAAAATAATAAAATCAATAAAAAAAATTCGAGAGTCGCAAACTGCGCAAGCACCGAAAGTGCGCCATGAGAGTTTGCTGACCCGCCAGCAAATTAGGCTCCGCCCACATTTCAAATCCTGGACACCGTGTTACGGGGTATTTAAAGTGGTGTATATCCAAAAACCCAGAAATCTATAGGGATCTTTCAGCAGGCTTACTCGGAACATGTTTTTTTTTTTGGAAAACTTTGTTTCCTACGTGCTTTCCGAGTTTTATTGTGTTTTCAATCGAGTTGCAGCATGAGAACGAGATATAAAAATACATGTTTTCTCTGCTTCTCTTCGAATCGAACTGTGTTTGCGTGGTCGCGCGAAAAAGCGTAGGCGGAGTCACGTGTTCTCATGTCGCAAGTCGATTGAAAAAAACAATATTTTCGGTAAAAATAATCCGAATTTTGTTTAGTTTATCGGAAAAAGTCTGAAAATTCGTGAGGCCGAAAATTGTCGCGCCAGCTTCGAATTATCCATCATTTGAACAGATATAAAAAATAGAACGGCAGGGCGGGCTATTATAATACTATTTTTGCACAGACGCCATGCAAAAATAGTGCCGACCTTCTACAATGTTTCCCCAATACCGGGGCAAACATTGCAGAATCTTGGGGCAAAGGTAGCAAGCGACTGCCGAGTAGAGAAAATACGGTGGCTCGCCAATTAGAGTTGCAGCCTCTAATTTAAACATTCATGCAATGAAGCAACATCCAAAAGAAAGAGTAGAAATTAAAGGCGCATGCCGCTCTAATACAGTTTTTACAGTAATTGCGATGGAAATTTTTGTGCGAAACATGAATAAAATCATTTAAAAGTACATTTTTATGTTTTTTGTTGTAATTTATCATTAAAATTCATACTTGCCCTGCATTTCATTGCGGAATGAATAACAGGCTTGGTCAGAATGGGAAAATGGAAATTCCGTTGTCCCACGTTTTTTTCGTAAATTGTTTCAAATTTATTAACCGGAACATTTTCCCGACAGAATATTTTGAGGAAAAGCTCGGGAAAGCATCGTATTTTTAGGTTTCGCTGCTTCTAAGTGCCGAAAACTGGGCAAAAACCCATTGACTACACCACTCTTTGACCACATGTACTCATTGACTACACATTCTCATTGACTATAAAGTCTCATTGACTACCAAGTCTCATTGACTAAATATGATATGAGGTGACTACATTTCCTTGAGCCACTGAGGTAATATGCTGATGCTTTATCGCGCATGGAATAAAAAATATACTTAATCATTATAGCAAAAATAAACAGCCTTTTAATTTTACTACAAGTTTCTCTTAATTTTTCGTTGGTTTCTTGCAAATTTTCATAAAAAAACATCCATTTCCGGAAAGTTCAGCGATAACGCGCAGGAAGCATGTGTGACACCTTTAAAATGAGCGACCGGAGGGAGCTGAGCAAAAGAATTCTTTGATTTTTTGTTTTATTTAGACTCACTTTTAGGATGTAAAAAATTATATAACAAAAATCTGATCCTCAAAGCTTGGCTTAATGAAACTTTAAACGGTCCACAAAAAGCATTTAAGAATACAGAAACCAATATTTTCCGCCCGGAAAATCATTTTTTTTTCAATTTACCGACAGTAAATATTTATGAATATAACCTCATATGTAGTCAATGAGAATGTTTAGTCAATGAGTGCATGTAGTCAAAGAGTGGTGTATTTAGTCAATGGGTTTTTGCCCGAAAACTGTTCAAAAGTGATTTATTTGTTGAATTTTTGGTTAACTTATTGATTTATTTTTTATTTTTTCAAAAAAAAAATTGAGCCAAATAAAATTAATTTGGAAAAAATGTTCCTTTTCCAATTTTTCGAACAAGCCTGATGAATACTAAGCTGTATTTTTGGTTTTTTAACCGACTCACCGATCCATTATATCATTGCCGTCGTTCCTCTGTGCCAAGCCCGTTCCGTTCTCTTCTGAAATTTGTAACAATTATTATATTCCGAGACAAAAAAGAGCGTTTGAAAAGAAAAGGAGATCGGAAAATTACATTAATGACAATATTTGTTTACGCGAAAACCCGATCGAATTCAGTTTAAAATCGGTAATTTTCGCGAAAAGAGTGAAAATGTCTTAAAATAGCGAAAGTTGACTAAAATGGGCATTACCCGGAGAATTTTCACGAAATATATATTACAAAATCCTCTCGATAATAATTTTTACAAAAAAATCGAGAAAAAACGGACAAATTATGCGAAAAATCAAAGAAAAACAGAAAAAATAATTTTTTGATGAGAAATAGGTCTCGGCGTCTCGCACTCTCTCGCGCGTGCAGATGGAGCGCGCTTACACTGCCTTGCCTGCCGGATAGGTGGCTCGCTTTGACATGAAACATATATTACTGCGTCGCGAAAAGCAGTCAGAGCGGAGCGCTGTGGTCTCGCCGCGAAAAGTGGTGGTCACAGCCGAGTCACAGCAGAGTCACAGCAGCGTCGCGCACTTTGCCACAGCAGCGTCGCGCGCTCTGCTCTGACAGGTTTTCGCGACGCAGTAATATGCATCGGTATAAGATGAACGAGATATTCATGCACGTGGATTTTTTTCTTAACCACATATAATTCACGCGCTTCCGTGTTTGAAACGTGAATACATATCACGTCCAATATGCATCAATTTTCGATATGTTCCGATAACGGAACCTATGTGCTTGAACCGCATTTTACCTGTGGACCTCTCGCACCCAAAGCGAGAATCATACCACACAGGCAAAACGCGTAGGATTTCAACAGATTCTAAAAAGTACGTCAAAAGAATGTGTAGAAATCAATTGAAATGAACTCTTTCTAGACTCTGTTGAAACTCTTTTTGATCATAGTTTTTGAAAGAGTTTCAACAGAGTCTAGAAAGAGTTCATTTCAATTGATTTCGACACACGTTCCGCGAAAAAAAATAATAACATGTGCAGATAACCCTTAATTTTTTAAAACATTTGATACAGCAGAATCGTTCGCAACTCTGCGAAGGAATTTTCACATAACACGCGTGTCACAGTGTTTCATCAAACGTTGAGTGCGATTGGGGCGCATTTGCACTGAGGTAGGTTCCAGCATGCCGTGGCGGCGCGGCGCAACGCGGAAAGAATTTATCGGGAAGCCTAGTGTTTTTAAAGGAAATAAAATGTCTTGAGGGAAACGGAACGCCGTTTCCGCACGGCGGGTTAGACCCATGTCTTGCAATTAGCGAATTTCTGCGTCTCTACAAGCCGTGTTCCGTGTCAGGAAGCCACCAGACCACCTGATTTGAAGTCATTCAGTGTTCGCCTAAACCTTAAATTTCAGTATTGCAACCATAGCGTCTTCTGACAGCTCACGGGCAAATGAGATTGATTTTTTTTTGTACCCCTGCATATTTTTATCAGTTTGAAAATGGATGGGAAAATGTGGAATTCGTCATTGGGAAAAACAATTTGTCTAGGCAGAAATTATGTAGCGACATTAGTTGTCTGAATAAACCAAAATCTATAATTGTAGTTTATGCGATGAACCTTTGGAATTATTCAGCTGTTCCTTTTATTATTGGCACGGGAAACTTGTGACTGAAAAATTAATTATTGTACTTATTGTTAGTGTTGTTATATTAACTTTGCCATCAAGTTTTCAAATTTTTCTTTTATAGAACATTTTAGATTAGTTTTTGTGTGTTTGTATGTCTCGCACAAACCCATTTGGCTTTTCTAAATTCTTTTTTGGATTAAATGTATAAGGAATTACTTATTTTGCCTTTATGCAGGTGAAAAATTCCTGAGGTCTGATGATGTGTTTTTTACATGTTTTATAGAAATTCTCCAAAGTTTTCACATCAAGTTTTCCTTTTCTTTAAACATTCAGAATTATATCTATTTCTAAATACGTATATAAAAATGCCACGGGAAATTTTATTTTTCCTTCCTCTTTTAAAGTTTATGTAGCAATTAAAAAAAATCCTTTTTAATTTGGACGTTAGAAAAAAACTATACTCTTTTTGGCGGATACGTGTGTGTAAACATTAAAAGTAGTTGTTGAAGACGGAAGGCCTTAGGTGTGAGAATTTCTTGACAAATTCTTCAGGAGATTTTTGTACTTTGTTTTCGTTTTTTGATCGACAAGAAAAAAAAAAGAAAAGCTCAACAAATACATTTTTGATTTTTTGACTGTCTGGTTCCGATACTTTTTCTGTGACCCGCCAAAAGTTATCCTTAAAATCAATCGGCCCAAGAATATTTTTAGCTCCACCTCAATAGGTTTCTATGAAAAAAGTAATCTAGACTTGCAATTCAACTAGATTGTAAATATATTTTATATGTACACACGGAATAAGCGCCAATTTTCTTTTCCAATGTCTGATGTTTTACCCTTTTCCCTGAAAGCTAAAGAATTTGTTTTCCAAATTTAACACACCCATTTCCGTTAAATTATTGGGTTTTCTTTTGTCTTTGTAATTAATTTTAAAGATTGTTCTGAAATCTATTTTTGTCTTGAATCTTTTTTTTAGATGGACTTAACCACCGCCCGTCCAGAATACAATCGATTCACAACCGGGAATTTCACCATTCACGAACATGTCACCACTGGTACGGTTTCTGTTTTTGATTGTCAAAAAATTTAAGCTTAAGTTTGAAAACTTCCTTCTGCGAAAAAAAAGGAATAATATGGTTTGAGATCAATGAAATCTTGAAAAAGACAGGTGAAAACCTATTTAGAAATAAATAATTAAAATTATTGTTTTGTGTATTGCCCACGTAAACATTTTCGTCACAAACAACTATGAATATTCTTTAAGACGACCTTGATTTCAAATGGGGACGTTAATTTTATAGGAAACTTCGTGATATATGTAGTCGAATTAGTCTTTTGTATCTTATCTATACCGTCGAATGTCATGTTCATGATGGTCCTCAGTGGTACTTCAACTCTTCACAAGGTACGGTTTTTTTTACATCATTTCTCGCTTCTCTGTGTCTCCACTTAGCAGAACGCCACTGTGGCGACGCATACATGCGATAGAGCGAGTTTGCCTTTACGAAAAGTCTAACACGCCTTGGATTATTGAATAAATTGGAGCTGAGTCAATATTTTGTTAAATGTGTTAAAATATAATGGTACAGAAAACAACATGTGTTGAATACGCGCTCTACCGAGGGCGCGAGGTGTGTCGTGCCGCCTTTCGTTACCTACGTATCTGTGTCTCTCATGATGTCTCGCCTTTTTAAACTTTATACCGTAAAAACTGTAATACAGCGCCATGGCGGTGTATTTTTCGGAGTGGGTCTAGGGGTGACGTTGTATTAGAGGCGGCGTTCTATTAGAGGGTGGCGGTATATTTTTCGGAGCTGAATTTTCAGAAAAAAAAATTAAATTTCATCTTTCAACAACCAAAAATAATAAAAATCAACAGAAAAAATAGAAAAAAAAACGAATGTAAATATTGTCGATCCTCAACGACGGTGAAACGCGCTTCATTGATTTTATAATGGATTCGTGGCGGTGTGACAATTTTTTTCACGTTTTTATTCGAAAAAATGAAGAAATAACTAAAGAAATGAAGAGATTTTTCGTCTCCCAGTTTCTCGTGAAATGTCACTCCGTCACGAATCCATTATAATACTTTGTGATTTTCATTTTCGATTCCAAATTATTTTATTTTACGTTGAATTTACACGTGAATTGAATTAATTTGGCGAAGAAAATGAAATCTACGAAGACTAAGTTTCGTGGAGCGCACTTGATTTTTTTGCGAATGGAAAATACCAAAATGGAAATCAAAAAATACTAAATTCAATGGAGCGCGTTTGACCGTCGTGGCAGGCCGATAATATGTACTGTTTGTACTGTTATTCGAATTCAAGAGGATATCACTGTCATCCTACTACGGTATAGAACTCGCACGGAATGCCTGAAATAGAGCGGTGCAACGAACAACTCGAAAAGCGATTCGAAAAAAAAGAAAAGAAAATAATTTCGCTGTGAATTGTGAGTCCCTGGGTTGTATTTTGTGCACTGGTTTTTTTTAGTACAGCTCCATTTCAGACAGTTCTAGTCCGCGCAATTCTATTCCGTAGCAGTTCAATTATGTGCGAGTTCTATAACGTAGTACCCTCTGTAATCAGCTAGCTTCATCGCTCATTACACACCTGTTTATGTACTTTTAACTATTGTCGGCCCGCGAAAATGGTCAAACGAGGCTACCCCGAATCAGAACTGTCCCAAATCAGAACTGTCCTGAATCAGAACCGTGTGCTGAATCAGAACTGTTCGTATCAGAACTGTCATAAATCAGAACTGTCCTGAATCAGAACTGTTCGAATCAGAACTGTCCTGTATAAGAACTGTCCTTTATCAGAACTGCCCCAAAGCAGAACTGTCCCGAATCAGAACTGTCCTAAATCAGAACTGCCCCGATTCAGAACTGTTCGTATCAGAACTGTCCCGTATCAGAACTGTTCGTATCAGAACTGCCCCAAATCAGAACTATTCAATCAGCATGCTTACGGCCTAATATGTTGTTTTTTCATAATAAAACAAATTTTATTTAAAACTTATACAGGATAGTTCTGATTTGGGGCAGTTCTGATACGAACAGTTCTGATTCGGGACAGTTCTGATACGAACAGTTCTGCTTCGGGACAGTTCTGATTCGGGACAGTTCTGATTTAGGACAGTTCTGATACGAACAGTTCTGATTCAGGACACGGTTCTGATTCGGGACAGTTCTGATTCGGGAACGTTCTGATTCGGGGTAGCCTCGGTCAAACGCGCTCCGCTGAACTCAACGCTATTCAAATTTCATTTTGGTTTCCAAATAAATTCATTTCACGTTGAATTTATACGTGAAATGAAATAATTTGGAGACCAAAATGAAATTTGAATAGCGTTGAGATCAGCGGAGCGCGTTTGACCATTTTCGCGGGCCGATAATACAGGGTGCGTCAAAATTACGTGCACTACTTCAAACGCGCATCATGACAAAAGTGGAAGTCCAAAACACATGAAAATCAACATAAAGTTTATTCAATAGTTTAGAAATATAATGCCAAAAGATTATTAAATTCGGCCTTTTTTGGCGGCAATGACAGAACGAAGAAGTCGTGGGTAAGATTCCACCGTGGCACGGAGGTACTCAATTTGTCCCCTTCTTCGACAAAAGTCTTCTCTGAAAGCTTCCAGACTAGAATGGGGTCTTGCACATACTATATTTTGAAGTACTCTCCAGATGGAGAAGTCGAGCGGATTTAGATCCGGACACGATACAGGCCATCTATCCTTCTTTATGAACGCCGGCAAGTGGGCTTTGCACCAGTCCTGGGTGTACTTTTCCGTGTGAGGAGACGCTCCGTCTTCCTGGTATAGAAAAATGATGCAATAATGAAAATAAAAATTGAATATTGTGCGCACGAAAAGTGCATCAGCACGCGTTGCCATAGCGTGAAAGTTTAGTGCACGTAATTTTGACGCACCCTGTACAGTAATCCACGTTGAAAAAAAAAACTGGTATACCAGTTCATGTTTATAGGCCGCAGTTTTTCAGAGTGGCGGTGTATTAAAGGGTGGCGTTCTATTAGAGGGTGGCGTTCTATTTTTCGAAGCGATGTTGGGGATGGCGTTGTATTACAGGTGGTGTTCTATTAAAGGTGGTGTTCTATTACAGTTTTTACGGTAACTTTCTTTTTTTTATTAAACGGCTATTTCTCTCTGAAATAACGCGGCACACCTCGCGTCATCGGGAGAGCGCAAAAACCACTCACGAAACTTTTACCCCGTATATGAGGAATAAAAGCTGCTTTGTGGCTAATAGCCATAAGTTATCGGATACGGCTATTAGCCGACAAATATATACATTATGACTTTTATGTGGTCTTCGTCTATAGTTTGAATCGCGGCTAACATAATGTTCCCAATCAACAAGGGCGTCTTTCAAATCAAAGATTTAAACCTTTCGGTTTTTTCAAAAATAATTTTTTAATAACAAGCCTGTGGAGTAGTCCTAAACTGGCTCCTATTTAATGTTTTCTAATAACGTGCAAGTTCGTGATCTCAATTGATAGAGCGGGTGAACATTAAGCAAACGACACGTTTCTGAGTTTTCTGGTGGCCAAACTCACACACACACACACACACACACACACACACACACACACACACACACACACACACACACACACACACACACACACACACACACACACACACACACACACACACACACACACACACACACACACACACACACACACACACACACACCTTCACTGTTTCCTCCGGTTAAGTTTCACGACTGAATTCCAGAAGTGAAGGTTCACACAAAAAAAAAGTTATTTTAATTTGGCACCTGTCCTCAAATTTTTGGCTAATAGCCATCGAATTCAGGGGACGATGACCTTGTTCAATGGCTATTTGCTGTTTTCATGGTTATTAAACACATACATACCTACACCCGCCATATACGCGCCAAAAATTCCTTGAGAAGAAGTTCAAACGAATAATTTCCTGAGTACTTTATGGACCTATTCATAGGAGAAAAAAATTTTTTTTTTGTTTTTTTTTCCTATGTCAAAAAATGTTAAAAAACGTTAAAAAATGTTAAAAAATGTCAAAAAAAGATTCCTATGAATAGGTCCATTAGCGCCAACATAGACATACATAGATAATGCTCATATCGTTTTTTTTTTCAGAATTTGAGAATGCTACTAATAAGCACTTGCTTTTCGGATGTCGCATATGCCGTTTCTAGATATATGGTCTTGGTTCCACTTCTAGTTGCCTATTTGTTCAACACGGAAATATCAAGTTAGTACTAGGCAACAATTTAAGACCCTGACAAAGCCGGGAAAATAATATTAAAAAAAACCCAGGAATAAACCCCGCCCATGTACAGGTTCTGTCAGGGTTTTAAAAATATTGTTAAACTTTGCAACAACAAAAAACAATTTATAATGAGAATGGAAAATCCTTCAGGTATAGGTTATTGTTGGTTCGCCAAATCTTTCCACCACGTGGTAGTTGCTGCTCCAGGAGTTACACTTTTTGTAGTGATAATTGAAAGAAGCCTTGCTTCTTATCTCTATAAATCTTACGAATCTGCAAGTAGCTATCAGTACGGTTTGTATCTGACGGGCTTCCAATGGATGTATGCTTTCGCTGTGATGATTACTAACCAAATTGACGTGGCAGGAACTCGACAGGCTTATCCTCGACTTCCATGCCAAATAGAATATTCCACTGGAAGATGTATTGCGTTTTTTATCGGATTATCAATTGTGATGAATATTGTAGCAGTTATTGTAAGTTTTTCTTGTGCTTCACATCGTTAAAAATGACATCGTTAATTATATTGTGTTTCCAGATGTTTTGGAAATTGGTGAAGTTCAATCGGACACTATACCGGCAGAGAAGTTTCAAATTAAATAACCTTACAGAGACGTATCAAGTAATTGTCAACGTTTTAATCCTTACAATTATTTCTTCCCGAACAGATATGTGAAAATGTAAAATCCATCAATCTTCTAGTCCCCATCCTTATCACAATGCTCGTCGGTAACATTATCTCAACTATACTGATATCTATAAATGCCGTCGTTTACATAGCAGTCAGAGAAACGCCGGAAGCTGAAAGAGCAACAATTATGACGCAGGTTGTTGGTAGAGGTGAGCAGCCAGACAGAGTTTAGAACTGACTTAAATTGCTCTTTGAAGGAAATGAAATATCACAATCGTATGACATTTGTGCAATTGTGACAAAGATCGTGTTTTGTTACGCGGTACGATCTCATCCTGCCTTGTATAGAAAATGGAATACCATGTTTTGCCACGTGAAAGTGAAGCCAAAGAAGAATGAAACGAATGATGTTATGGGCGTGGATGGACAGAAATTAACTTTTACAGTTATTGTGAGTACTTCAGCATTTTTCAAACAAAGAAAATACTATTTTAAAAAGTAATTCATTTTAAAACGGACAATCACTGCCCTCAATGATCACAGTATATTTTGATTTCTTCTGAACACAAGCACCCGAATTATTTCGAAAATTTCGGGGGCAAAACGGTAAAGAACTCGCACGGAATAAAAGTTACTGAAAAAGAGATGTACTGAAAAACAACCGTGCGATATAAAACTCTCATTTTCTAGCTCTTCTAGCGGTACTATGCCAGTGCAACTCCATTTCAGGCAGCCCTGTTCCGTGCAGTTCTATACCGTTGCACCCCGTCTCGGCGTGCGCCTTTGAACTCTCGTGGCGAGACGCCGGCTCGGCCGGTTATGGGTAATAGTTAACCATCATATTCCAATACGTCTTCCTTTTGCTTGAAATTTAGTAAACATGGAATAAAAACAAGTAGGTTTCTAAAAAATGTGTGTTCACGAACGAGTGGTGCAAACGATGTTCAGATGTTCCGCAGTTTATCACTGCGGTCTCACAGCGAATAATGCGGAACAGTGGAAAAATGTGGAACATCATAATATCACTTGAAAAAATGTGCATTTGCCGCAAAAAACCCACACCCACACAGCAGAGCATTCTCGGCAATTTACCTCGATTCGGAGCAAAGTGCCGACTAGTTGCTCATTAGCTGCGCATTAGCTGCCCACCAGCTGGCCATTTGCTGCCTGAAATTTCCTGTCCGGAGAGAGAACCTGCGCAGGACTGCGCAGCAGCCTTGTTAATTGAAAAACATTTCTGCATTTCTATATTTAGCCCCATTAATCATTAACCGTCAATTATTTTTCATTTTAAAAATTCTTACGTAAATATTCTGCAACCCCACCCCACTGGCTTTTTATTTTCCGCGCGAGCTCTTACTGTGACCAGCAAAAAAAATTTAAACCATAATAAATAAGTAAAAGCTAATCACAATTTCCGAAGTGGTTTGGGCTCTTTTTGAGTACATCAAATGCAAAGTTTTTATAGACTAGGACAAGATATTTCATCAATATATATTTTACAAAAACGCGTTTTTTTTCCTCAAAATGTCTTAACTATTCTTGCTCACAATCAGCACTAGAGATCAATCACAAAATTAGTTTGCATTATTTTTCCAGGAAGAAACACAACACCACTTTGATACGCTTGCCGAGGTTTGGAAATGAATCCAATTGACGGAGAATACCAAATTACACCTGTTTATAGCCCACACGCATGCATTTTTTTCTGACTTATTTGTTCGTCGGGATTTGTTTTCATTTTTCGAATCAATAAAATGATTGTGTATTCAATCGAGTTGCATCATGAAAATATGAGTCTGCATTCACTTTTCTGGCCCCGCGCAAAAAAGTGGGCGGGGTTTCATGTGTTGATGATGCAACACGATTGAAAGCACAATAGCAACTGTTTTGTTCCTAGTTGTTTTAATAATTGTTTTCATTTTTTTTCTAAATAAAGCCGAACTTTGGATTATTAATTAACAACGTTTCGGAAGAATGATTTTGTGCGTTGTGTTTCCGCTATCTCATAATTCCAACTTTCCTATTCCTTATCTCTTTTTTTTGATTGATTTTTGATCCAATTGTCTGTCAAATTACACTGTTGTCTAAGGTGAGATATGCGCAGAAAGGAAATTTGAAAAATAGCAATTTCCTTTTCTCTGAAAAGTGTCCGAACTTTCTCAGAATCAAAGATGAGTGTACTTGTGCTTTTATTAGGAAGAAACGTATAAAATTTTTGAATTTTATTAGTCTGTCGCTGATTTTTAACTTATTAGTTGATAGGCAGGCAAGCCTGGCTATGCTGGCTTGTTTGTTGTGGCAAGAGCATTTTAAAGTTTCAAAACATGATTACACGAAATTGGAAGTTTGTAGCCTGTAGGCTTACGTTTAAAAACAAAATAAAATGCACACAAAAAGCAGATGTAAATACATATTTTTCTCCTCTGATTGTGAGGAAAAATTCACGGAATTCAGGATGACGATAAGTTTGAAAATATTACGCGCGTTCTGTTCATTTGTCTTATTTTTCTCGTGTTCTTTTTTGATAAATTTCCCTTCTCTCCCATGTGCTTTTATTCTGAAAATCACTTTTTTTGAACGTATTCAGTCTCTCACCATACAAGTGTTTTAGTTAAATGTATTTTTTTAGCAAAGTGTTTGCAAAAGCAATATCTTCAACCGACTTACTTTTTTTTTCTCATTTAAAAAACCAATCAAAATTTCCATTATTCTTACCGTTATGCCATCCACCTCGCTGTTTTCCCAATTATTCGCAAAAATATGAGCGAAAAACGATACATGCGGTACACACATGGCAATTTCACCCCATCGGAGATGGTTACTGACACCAATTTCTATATTTATTGCGTCGAGTTGGTGCTTCTTTTCATCGGAGTTGTGGAGAATCTAGTGCTGATCACAGCGATTTTAACGACGAGTTGTTTGCATTTGGTTGGTAATCGGGACTATTGTATGTACGGATAAACAGAATTAATTTTCAGAATCTGCGAATTTTGATCTGTAACTGTTGCATCGGATTCATAATGACGGCGATTGGCAGATCGATGATAGCGATTCCACTTTGTATTGCTCATTTGGAAAATGTGGATGTTTCAAGTTAGTGTAAACTGCTTTATTCTTTGATTCTAAAACTTTGTTCTATGTACTTCACACTAGCGCACATTGCTACGTGTTGAGTAGCTCTGGCACATTCAAATAATTTTTTTGAATTCTAATTTAGAATTTATGGAAAAAATTTAATCTAAAATATGTAATTTGCCCATCCATGCTTCAATCGGATCATGTATGACTGACAATGAGTAACACCAACCTGAATAGTCAAATTCATTAACCAGTGCTTGACCACCAAGGTGCAAAAATTGAATAAGTATTTTTGATTGATTGTCATGTTTTTTGATTGTTTGCACTGTGGCAGTGCTTGATGTTTTTGAACGTTCAGACTGGTATAACTCACAATCAGCCCAAAAAGTTTTGATAGAGCTAATAATTTTAGAAATGAAACTTTCCATCCAACTCAGGGAATTTTGGGCAGCTAATTTAAGGGGCAACCACCAGGTCTCTGATTGCCGATCAAAGTGTCAAATTGCGACGAGTTTCGGCAGATCTGTCCGGGGCAGCTGATGGATAGCTAATGGGCAGCTGATGAGCAGCTTGGGCGCAATTTCTCTCGTAAAGTTGCAGAAAATATGACTGATTTTATTCAAAAACTTCTGAAAGAGGCAATGGAAGTTTTTTCAAATGTATTCAAAAAAACTGTTCCCAACCGTACTCGTATCAAACTTCAAGTTTTTCTAATAAGGTTCAAAAATATTTATCAGAGAGAGAGAGAGAGAGACGTCTCCGGCTCAGCTTCTTGATTTATTTGAGTACTTTCCCACGCTTTTAGTTCTAGTTTTGTTCTAGTTATAAGGAACTAGATATCAGGCTAAAATTAAAAATGTGTTTGTTAGTATTATTCGGTTAAAAAAACGACTCGATGTGTTGGAGCGTACTCTTTAGCTTTAAGTCTGAGTTTTCCATGTTTTTTAGTTATACTCGGGGAAAGATGATGCAAGTGCGCTTCAATTGCAAAATGTATTGACCGTGCATTTGAGTGAGATTCAAAGAAAGAATAACTCGGGAAAATTCGGAAATTAGCCCCGACTTTGGACAAATTGTTTCTCAAAAATGGTAGCTGTGCTGACACCCATCGGCACGCTTGCCATTTTGTGGGGCAAATAGCGAACTAGCTGCGCATTAGATGTTTATTAGCTACCGACTATCTGCCCCAAACGGATTCGCTAAATCCCGCGGCATTATGGCATTTTTCTCGGCAAATAGCGGCCTCGTTTTCAGCTCTCCGTACTGAGTATATTTCCAGGCCATACGTGGTGCTATGTGGCGAATGCAGTACATCACTCTTCGGCTGATTCGGTCTGCCTCTCTTTTGTATTTATTATGCTCGAAAGAACAGCCAGCACAATATGGTCGAGAGATTATGAAAAGACCAAGATTCATATATTTCCGTGTGTTTTTGCATTTTTGCAGGTAATAAATATCAAAGTTCTGAAATTTTAAAATCAACATTTTCTCACAATCAGTCACAACCAAAAAATAAAACATTGATTTTCCAGTGGTTAATTCCGTTAACAATGGTGTTGGGAAACTTCCTGGACAGCGATAACCAAATGAATATTTTTCTGGACTATCCCCATCTACCCTGCCAGATTGAATACCTTACACCAACAATGTTCTTTGTTACAATGGGCGTTATATTCATTGGATTTGTTGTCAGTGTTTTGGTGAGCTTGAAAATGCTCTAAAATCTTGTTATTTTTATGTCTCAATTTCAGGGAATGACAATGATCTACAACAAGAATATTAGCAAGTACAAAACCCAAGACATTTGGTTCACGAATGTCAATCTGAGCGAACGGTATCAGATATCAGAAAATATACGATCTACTCATCTTTTATACCCTTTGTTAACTTTGATGTTAATTTTTTCCACTTTATCAGTATCTGTAGTTGTCTACGGATCCTACTGGGTGGGTGTTATGATAAAAGAGCCATCGAGATTTGAGCAAGTCGCCAATTGGTTTGGAAGAGGTAAACACAATTGAGAGTACATTTCTAAACATTGCTGTTTGAAGGTGCTGAAGCTGCCCAATTATTCGATATAATCACTGCTATTTACACAATCAGCTTTCCCATTTGCGCGTTTAAATGCCATCCAAATCTGTTTCGACGTCTTCGAAAATATATTGGTTGGAATAATTACGCAATCCGACCAATAGGTCTTCGAGATATCGTTGGATACGAAATGACAACATCTCCAAGTCAAACTCAAATGGCTTTTCATTTTCAAGAACTCGGAAGGCAATGGAATGACGGATAAATTAGCTAGAAGATTGTCGGTGGAATTTGCCGGTGCTTTGTGCTACCCTTAAAACCACCTCATGCTGTTTTGATTAGGAAATGTTTAGCGGCCAAGTTGGAGCTGAGAAAACGCTGCAGACACGAAATCACACACGGAAAAATAGAGCCAGACATCCCTGCTTGCAAATAATAAAAATATTTGAAAATAATCATTATTATTTGTGTAATTTAGAATAATTCACTATATTTAAAATGATGTTTAATAAAGTTCAGAAAACTGAATGCCAGTTTGTTATCTTATATTCTCAGAAATGATTCATTAATGTTCTATTGCTCAGCGCCTATACGCTCCATCGTTTTGGAGAGAACACTGCCATTTAAAAGTTAAATGAGATATTGTGCTTTCAATCCCGCCCACTTTTGTGCGCGCGACCACGCAGACACAGTGCTCGTGGAATCGGGGATAAGCTTGTGCGATTATTCCGCCCCGACAGTAACTTGGGAAAGATAGAGACAAGTGATTTCATGGGGCCCTAATAAATATAGGACTTGGAATTATTTAAGTTTTCAAAAATGGGTTTACATGTTTATGCGTGTTCTCTCAATAATCATATAAGCAAACGTTGTGTAAATAAATAGAAGCAATTATAATGGAATCGTGGTGGACAGCAAAATTGTTTTAACGTTTTTATGCGAAAGAATAAAGAAATAATAACGGGAGAAATGAAGATATTTCTCGTCTCCCCGTTTTACGTTAAATATCATTCCGTCACGAATTCATTATACCTCAAAATTTCAAATGTTTGATCAGCGTTTTCTAAATTCAAAGTACACGTTTCAAAAATTAACTAAATACATCTTCATTTTCCGATCAGTGACTAACTAACTGATAAAAAGATTTCTCGCATTTCTTCTCAATACATGATAGTATTTTTAGACGCTATTACATTTTTACACCTCTCCTTCCTTCTCTTTTTCCTTCTTCTCTTCGCTGAATCTCGTCTTCCTTCCTTTCTTTCTTCCATTTCTCCATTTAATCACACTCCGATATCACTGTCACTTAGCACTTCTGTTCTGGCGCAATGCTGAAATTTAGATCCACTTTAATATTGGCGGTTGGAATGTTTTCGGTAGCAGAACAGTTTTCGGATTTTCGTCTACCAGAAAACACCATCATGTGCAGTATTCTTCAAGAAGTGGGCTTCTTATTAAGTTTTGTTTTGTAGGAAATTGGTAAATTTTTTAGACGCGATGCGAATGGAAGCAAAATTGGACAAATGCTGAAGGCGTTCGACGTGAATTGGACGCCGGTAAACCGACAATTCAATTTTATTATTTTTGCAAGGGAAAGCGCACTGAAAACTGTGGTGTTTGGGTTGATGAGGTTAGTTTTTTTTCTAGATATTTCTAATTTTTAAATTTCAATTTTCAGAGCAACACTCCGATAAAAGATTCCAGTCACGAAGATCGATTGGCCGGAGAGAACTTTGTCATTGAAAAAATGGAGATAAAGATATTGGGCGATTACGTGAAAATTCCTGAGGAGAAAGGCGACAAGAAGTTGATTATTGAGTGAGGGATAGATTGGTACGGAATGCGGAAAATATGTACAATTTTTATTTGTTTGTATATTTAGCAGTGACAATGATTTATATGAATCAAATTGGATTAAAAAAAAATAAATCTTTAATAAAATCATTGATATTTCGAGAAACTAGCCACATATGAAAGACTAAAAGTTGTTAGCCGAAAGATATGTAAGATAGGAAAACAAATAAACTTCCTGGTTGTAATCAAAGAATAACCTGCATATAAATGTAAATCGAGTTTCATATACATAAAAGAGAAAGTCCTTTATTGTCTTTTTTCTTTAGTTTTCATCATGAAATTCTTCATATTTCTTTCACTTGTCGGCACTCTTTTTGCCTTTTCTCAAAAAATTGATACCATCATTGTAAGCCACATAATTTTATTTTTCTTTTTTTTTTCAAAAGCAAACCCATATTTCAAGGAACACGATGACGCGACAGTTGGCCTATATACAAATTCAACTGGAGTTCAGCGAACTTTACACAATTCCCGTCGAGTTCAAATTTGGTACTTTTGCGATGCAAACAGAGAGACAAAAAACTGCGGGTTTTGGAGTGAGGTCAGAGTGTAAAGTGTATTAGATAAAATGTAACACACACACACACATCTTCAAAGATTGTTTGGTTTTCGATTTCAATGTGTTTTCAGAATGACAAAAAGATTAATGAGAAGAATACAGTGAAAGTGGAGAAAATCAATGAGGGTTCAGCAAAGTTGACGAATTTTCATTTCGGAGACGATGGAGAGTACATTTATTATCCGTCTAGTGAGGACAAAGATCAAGCGGACGCAGAGACACACTTCTTTTTTGTAGTCCCGGGACCGCCAACTACAAAAAAGCCATGAGAATTAATTGTTTATTATGTAAATTTTGCATTTATTAAAAGTTAAAAAGAGACAACCAACAAAAAATAGTTTTCTTGTAAATATTACTCATTCGCTCAGTCTTTCTGGCTGATATCCGTCAATATTGGGGCTTTAGTCATTCTCACCAACACGCCTATAATTTCCGAACTCCAGCCGATTGTCAAGCTGGCTCGTGCTGTTCTTCAGTAATGGCTATCTGCCATATTTGATAGCTAACAAAAATTTTTAACGGCCGGCAAATATCAATTTTCCATAAACAGATAGACTCTTAAAAAAGCAAACGCGCCTTGTTGTATTTCTCTGCGCCTTCATAGTTTTTTTTGTTGCCAAATTCAGCTATATATTATCCATTCAATCTTCTTGTCGTCTACCATAACAGTTCACGCAGAAAGTCTCAAACCATTTTCAACTGAATGAAATTAAAAAAGTTGAGTGAGCATGGCGACACGTGGCTTTTACATTCCTCAAAATAACTGTGGTGTTTGCAGAACTTTCGCGTGAAGTCCTATTGTAACCGGCAAGAAAATTGAATCGATAATGAACGCGTACGTGCAAAAATAGTGATGAAGCGATGCTAGTAAAAAAACCAGCGGAAATTTTCTTTGACGAAAACAAAAACAAAAAATGTTCTGTTATTGTCGCCCCGCCGAAATGATCAAACGCGCTCCACTGCATTCAACGCTATGCGGTTTTCATTTTGGTTTCTAAATTATTTCATTTCACGTTGAATTTATACGTGAAATGAAATAATTTGGAGACCAAAATTAAAATGGCATAGCGTTGAGTTCAGCGGAGCGTGTTTGACCATTTTGGCGGGCCGACAATACATAAAATAATTGCATTATAAAAAGAGTTCGAAGCATTTATTCGTCTGAAGGAGGTCCGTTCACCAATACTGTAATTAGCCCCGCAAATGGAGATTTCTTGTTTTTATCTTCTGGATGTTTAGAGTAAACTCCTGCATCGTTTTTGGTCATTTTCGAAATAACGGCTCCGTCTCCGACTCTCTTCACATTGTTATTCGCTCCTTCGATTTTGACATTTTTCTATAATTATTAATAATTTTTAGACGACTATGCATTTTGTCAAGAGCTTCAAATACAACTTACATCGTCCACCCAGTATCCGCACTTTTTCTTATTGATGCTATTCGCCTTTTCGCAAAAATAGAAATATTGCCAAATGACGCGGCCTTCTTTTAATAACTCGGATGAAATATATCTCTTGATTCCCTCTGCATTATCGGGTGTAATCACTTTGAAATCTCCATTGTAGGCCACAGAAATTTCGAGAGGTGAAAAAGCTGAGGCCAGGGGAAGAAAGAATAAAATGTAACGTATCATGGTCGCCTCCAGTCTGTGTTTCTTGTGTTCTTTTATACCGAAAAATGGAAATGACGTCATTTTTTAGTGTCTGACGAGATGTGATATATAACAAAAGAGAATTTGTTGGGTGCAAGAGAACAAATATCAAAGAATCAACACGAAAAACTAATATTTAAACTCACTTTTTTATCCGGGTCAATTGAAATTCAATAAAGATTCTGATGAACATGTTTTATGAACTTTTGGTTTTTGGAATAAACAATTTTGGAACCAATTATCCTTTTTAAATCCCACTTATTATATGTAGTATTTAAACGCCACGAGTGACACTTCACGGTGAATTGTGAAACAAAATGTCGAATAATTGCTTTAGTTATTATTTTTTAATAGAAAAATGTGATTTCATTTACATTGAGATCACTAGGGTTGGCAATGGGGAGGGAGCCTCACTCTTTTTTGCACTAGTGGCAGGTATCCAAATCTAAAAGTCAGAATTCCGATGTCGGAAATTTCCAATTCCGGTTCCCAAGCAGTTTCACTTCCGAAAAAGTTTCCGATTCCGTTCCAAGACAAAATGATTTCCGAAAATAGTTCCGTTTGCGTCAAAAATAATTTTTTTTCCGATGTGGGAAAAAAACATGTTTTTTCCGTCAAAATTTGGTACGAAAAATCGTTTTTTTTTTTTTTGGAAAAAATTCGACCATGACACAAATATCCTATTTAAAGACGAGTTTATGGTTTATAAAAACGCTATACAATGTTAATTTACCTACAGAATTTTTAAAGAAAAACAGACGGCAAAATTATATCTTAAAGCGCAAAAAAAAACGGAAAAATCTGACCGAAAATGCGGTACAACGTAGAATGACGCTCGATCCCGATATTTTCATTTAAATTTTTTTTTTAATTTTCAAAACAGTGCGTGGATAATATTTTTGTGGCAACCTGCCAGCGACGCTCGCTGAAAAGACGCAGACAAACAGCGTTCCTCTCAGCGAAGCGCATTACCAATAACGTTCCGGCCACACTGTGTTTTATCCCAATTGACACTCGGTGTTTGCGTACTGGCGTTGCGTACATACGGGTTTACGCACGGTGATTATTTTACTACCGGCCACGCATTTCACGGTGTGTTGAAGCGTACATTTTTTCAAAAAAAAATAAAAAAGTACGCAAATTGCCGTCACATGCGCTTTCAAATTATAGCGTTACAGGTTTCTGTGCATGCGCCGAAACTTACGACAATTCAAAAAACATTTTCATTGAAAACGCATGAAACAATTATGTTAATTCAACTAAAAGTGCTTCTAATCGACTCATTAATTTTTTCTTATGCGGAAGAGTAAAAAAAAGGTAGAAAATTACGTAAATTTATTGATTAATGCGATATTTCAAAAACAGTGACCGTAACCATACAACTTTCTTTCAATGAGTAGTGCGAGGGGGCGCGTTTGCAGCGGTGCACATTTCAACACACCGTGCATTTCTAGTCCCCCGATCTCAAGTATTTCCTCTCTCCCCTCGCACTCTCTCACTCTCTCATCACATGGAGTGGGCGGAGTGCGCGCTAATGAGAGCTAGTAACGTGACAGACAACTTTTTGATCAGACGTCATTTACAAAATCGCGACAGGAAAAACCTAATCGGGGGAATAGAAATGCGTGGCCGGCAATAAAAAAACCGCCGTGCATTTGAAATTGTACGTAAAAAATCAGACAAATTCCGGTTTTAAATATGCCCCATAATTAGAGGAAGTAACGTGAGAAGCAACTTCTCGATCCGAAGTCATTTTGAAAATCGCGACAGAAAAAACAATTCGGTGGACGAGAATTGTGTGCTTGGTAGTAAGAGAATCACCGGGCCGATCGATCGCGAGCGTCAACTCCTACGCTTTCGTTGCGAGACCTGCTCGCAGCTGCCTCCCTTTGACACCCTCATTTCTCTCCACTCTCTCGCTTTCTCACTCTCTCATGTCGCGGAAAAACAACCATTATACAAAATCAGAAATTTCCGACGGAACTTGGAAAATACATTTTTATTTCCGAGAAAGCCTGTTCCCCACCTACCCATTGCCAACCCTAAAGATTACCGTGTCGCGAGCATGGGTTCAACAAAAATTTTCCGGCCCTCAAAAATATTCGTCCTCCCGAAATTATGAGAAAATTTTTTCATTCAAGAAAAAGGCGCTACCTCAAAATAGAACATTTTCGAATTAGAACTGTATCGAAATAGAACTTGACGCGAAATAGAACCGCGTAAAATAGAACTGTTCTGAATTAGAACTGTTCCGAAATAGAGCTGTTTCGAAATGGAACCGAGTGAAATAGAACTGTACTAAGTTTTAGCGCGTTTTAGCGCAATTGGGGGAAGACTATTGAATAAAAAGCCAAACAGAAAAAGTTCCACTCACTGGTGTGACCTGTGACAACCGTGGCACTGCGCTGGCTTTAAGTTGAAGAGCGTTTTCGATTTATTGACTGGGTTTAATTTCACGCTGTTCTATTTCGGAACATTTCTAATTCAGAACAGTTTTATTTCACGCAGTTCTATTTCGCGTCAAGTTCTATTTCGATACAGTTCTAATTCGAAAAGGTTCTATTTCGAGGTAGTGCCAAAAAAAGTGTTTTTTTTTTGTCACAGTTCGATCACAGTAAGAGTTCACGCGCTATTTTTTTAAATTTCAAACTTAAAATTGTAAAACAAAATTTAAAATTCTCACACACACAATTCCAGCTCCTGAGAGTATCCCATGCGTCGTTTCTTTCCCATTGCCGTCAAACTTGTCACATGAAAATTCACACCGAAACGGCTCTCTTTCCTTCCTGTTGACATTTCATACACTTTCAGGCGCGTGTCTGATACTTTTTATTTAGGAAAAGCGGTAGAACAAGTGTATAGATAATCGGTTTCCGGTTTCCCATGAAATCTCCTGTTGTGATCGACTCTTTCGTCAGATTTCAGTCGCACTCGGGTGTCATTTATAGACGACATTTCCGCACCGACATCTCACTGTTTTGGTGCTAGAGTTAGAGTCTTTGATATGTTTATTGTGTTGTTGGAGAATAGGATAAATGATGCAAGATGCAAAGAAGTAGCACAATCAGAACCAATGTTTACAACTAGTAATAAACAAGGTCTCAGCTATAACCGATTGGCATTGGATCTATATTTTTTCAAAACTTGTTATAATAGAAATAATAGTGAACAAAATCTCAGCAAAAACCCACAACTCTAGCGCAAAGTTACTGCAACTTCTCATATCTAACAGTACAAGAGCTGCGTAAAGTCTATGTAAGGATTGAATGAAGTAAGCACTGTTCACGAAAATTCACTGAACTATTGTGCAAACCTTGTTGCGTAAAAGTTGTGGATTTTTGCTGAGACATTGTAGACAGTATCCAGGGTATTATAAACTGCAAAGTATCCAGTATACTGTTCAGAACTTCTGAAAAAACGTAACTGGTATTTTCATTTTACTCGAAAGTTTGATAAAATTGAATGCATTAAAAAATAGAGATTCAGAAATTCACGGATGGTTCAACACACGATTATAAAACCGGAAAGTTGGGAAATTTCGATTATTTATTAGCTTACAAATTAGCAAACATATATTAAAATTCACACATTTAATCAACAATATCTCATTTCTTGGTTGGTGGCGGTGGTGGTGGTGGGCTCTGGACCGTGACTCTAACTCTCTGCAAGCTCGCTTGTGCCTCATCTTTATCCTCTGGAACTCTTGCGTAACTTCCAGCGTCTTTCAAGGTCAATTTAGAAAACAATGCTCCATCCGCGGTTCTCTTGACTTTTGTGCTCACTCCTTTGATTTTTACTCCTTTCTGCAAAAAGAATATTAATATTTTCACATGATTACAACAACAAACATTTAATTATTTATCAACTTACGTCATCCACCCATGAACCACACTTCTTTGCGTTCTTTTTGGTTTCACAGAAATAGAAGAACTGCCACTTCTCTCCAGTCTCCGTGTCCAAAAGTCTTTTGACTCCTTCTGAGTTCTCAGCTCCATCGTAGCTCAAATCGAATGTGTAGTCTTTACCAACAAACACATGGGCCGACAGTTCAGAGTTTGAATAACACAAGGCGAGAAGGGAAAATAGGAAAATAATTGAAAGAGGTTTCATTTTGTCTTGGTAATAGAATAAAAGTGTTCGTGTTGATCATTTTATACCTGTATTAGGGTCAGTAATCTTTAGTCAAATATGTATGAAAGTGATAATACAAGGAAATAAAATTTATACGGATATGAATGTTTTATCGAAAATAAAACAAGATATACGTTTTGTTTACTAAGTTATTGAACCGAATATTATTGTATTATTTAACATGTATTTAACTCAATAATTGTATTATTTCAGGCCTCAAAAAAGATAAAGATAAAGTTTTCAGATTCTAAAAACTCCATTCTGTATCTTATTGCAGAGGTGCTTGAATTAGAGGGTGCGCATATAATGTTCACACCTAAATGAAACTATTTTTAAAGCTTTTAACAACAAAAAAACATTACGCTGAAAACCAATAAGAACGATAAGAAATTTTGAAAATATAACGTAATATATTGTTTTTTCAATCGACTTGCGACATGAGAACGCGTGACTCCGCCCACTTTTTTTCGCGCGACCACGCAAACACAGTTCGATTCGAAGAGAAGCAGAGAAAACATGTCTTTTTTCTCTCGTTCTCATGCTGCAACTCGATCGAAAACACAATAACTGGTTTACAACTCGGAATGGTCTACAACTCATGCTTTGAAGCTCGGGACCAATGAAATCTTGAAACCCTAGAAAGACAAAGACTAATTGCGGATCTGGTTTTTATCTACAAATGGCTTGTTTCAAAGGGAATCAATTTTGGGCGACCACCCTTCAATCAATAAACAAATTCAAATAATAGTTTGGCTTTAAAGACTGCAAAAAAAAATCGCGAATCTATTTCAGGGGCGCACGCCTCTCCCGTCGTCCAATGCGCCACCAAGTTCGTCGGATAATAAAATTATTTTTTAACTCGAAAGTTTACTTTTTTGAGATATTCAAATCATTATCTGATTATTCAGGATGTCACCATCATTTTAATCCAAAAACGAGGTATTTTTATCAGAAAAGGACCGAGCCTTAGGGTTTTTAAAATGCGCCAGGTAGAAACAATTTTGGAAGGCTGGGGTGCCATGGGGCGCTTTTAATAGAGTTTTACTGTAGGTATTTACAACGATACCCAAAAATATCGCTCTACGAATTATTGGAAGTTTAAAAAATTTTAAACATTATCGATACTGTCTGAAATGATTCCGATAACTTTCTACAATTGTTCAATTATTTTTTAAACATTTTTATCGAGCGATTTGTTGAAACAGTTACAAAAATAGACACAGTTTGCAGTAGATGTATACAAATTGCTGCGTTTCAACTATTTACATTTTTGTCACATAAAGTTTTGTTGTCCAATGGCCCAGAGCCTGAGTTGCAGTTGATGTTGTAACAAAAAAGAATTGACTGCAGTCGCAGAATTATTCTTCGTAAGAAACGTTTGAATTTCAGAATGATGGTTTCCTTGTTTTGAGTACTATAAGTACCCGGAGTCCATGCAAAACAAGTTTTCACAAAATCACGAGCAACTACAATCTGAATCGTCATCTGCCAGCCACCTGGATGGCTGTAAAAACACAATAACTAAACTGTGCTAACATGTTGATCTTCCCAAGTGTGTCTCAATTGACTTGTCAATACTTGCCAATTAAGTGCCGATTAACATGCCACGTGGTAGAGGAGAGGAGAGGAAAATTTGTGGGAAACGAGCATGGTTTTGATAAAAGTTTTCGGCAGGTTTTTTTTATACTTTTTTTCTTCACTGATTAAGATGCCAAAACCATGAGCCGTTTTCGTAAAAAAAAATTCTAAAATGGCTAATTTTCATTTGTAAAAAGGGTTTTTTGGCATTTTCCAGTTTTATGGATGTGGTTCTGAATAGAAAAATTTAGTGGCAAATTTTTAGGTAACAACGCATGCATGGTGTGCTGGCCCGAACGTTACTGGTAATGCGCTCCGTCGAGACGAAAGGTGCTTGTCTGCGTCTCTACGGCGGTAGTCGGGGCATGATGCCACAAAACAATAATATCCGCGCACTCTGTTTCTCTGCGTCTTCTTTTTGTATTCGTTTTAACAAAGTTGAGTGGCTATGCAGCTAAATACGGCATACGGTAGAAAAATGCAAACACGATTTTTTTTGGCGAAAAAAACCCGCGCAGTTTAAATGTTTATTTTCCAACGTTCCTACCAACATTCCGTGCGCAAGTTCAATTTTTGCTTGTGATCTTTTTTTTCTTCCCATATAGGATATAGACAAACATAGACACTTACACAAAAATAGATCGATGTTTTTATTTTATTTTTTACAATATAAAAGGTAAACTATGCGTAAACTACAAATTATTATAACAAGAATGCAAAATATTATGATTATGAAAACAAAGTTATGAAAACGATACAATTCAAAGGCATTTGGATAGCGATAGAGAGTGAGCGCCCTACCGGTGAGATTTGAGTTTTTTGCCCGCGAATTTGAAATGAAACTAGAACTGGATGAAAAAATGAAAAGGTTACCGATAAATAAATTAGCAATCAATATGATATGGATAAATGGGGAAATTATGCAATGTATGTGAATACCTAAATACAACCGAAAAAATAGATTTAAAAAAAGTAATATGATATTGTATGTAAAAGACAGTTGGAGAAATCACTCCCATGGTCGGAAAAGTTTTGCCTTTGGCTTTTTAGAATTCTCATTTGGCGTGGTCTCAATGGAAGAAGATGAGGTGTCTGAAGACGGTGGAGGAGAATCCAGAGAATAGGATGGAGAAGTTTGAGAAGGAGGTGTTGGAGTAAGGACAGGAAGGAATGGGAATCCCCGGAAAGGATAGAATGGGAATGGAGGGAAAAGTGGTACTTTGATTGGAGAGGTTGATTGGAAGGGTTGAAGTGGAGTGATAGGAAGAGCTGGGGGTGTTGGGAATCCCACAAGAGGCTTCGGGTTGAGAGAGAACTCGAAGAACTTTTCGAGGTCAGCGCAACGAGCGACAAGGTGACGGTCTTTCTGCAAAGTAATGTATGAAGGTGAATAATCATTAAAACAAAATTCGATTACCTTAAAAAACGAAAAAGCAGTGCTAGTCGCAGTCTTCTGACCCTCCGAAACCGCGCAATTGTACAATGTTCTCTCCTGTCCGTTACAACTCACAAAATTGTTTCTTTTGTTGCGAATGTAGTTGATAATGATATCCAGAGTGTTCAGACGTTGCATCTTCTCACTGAAACCATAAAAAACAAATTAAAAAAATCTATTCAAAACAATGGTGTTTGACTTACACTTGATGAGAATTCATCAGTTTATTGCTAATGATAAAAGCCTTGAGAGCATCAAATGCTTCTCCCTGACGATCTCTTCTGTCCTGCTCTCTGTTCTTCTTCACTTCCTTGCGATCCACGGATGTTCCTGGCTCGGAAGTTCGTGGAGAA
Source organism: Caenorhabditis japonica (assembly GCA_963572235.1). Lineage (NCBI taxonomy): Eukaryota > Metazoa > Nematoda > Chromadorea > Rhabditida > Rhabditidae > Caenorhabditis > Caenorhabditis japonica. Next base: position 13,151,509 of record OY754343.1, on the reverse strand, counting down.
CTCGAACTGGAACTCTCCTCGTCATCTTCTTTTCTGGAATGCTTTCTGAGCGGAGAGCTGTTCCTTGATGACATGAGAAGTGCATTTCTTTCTTTGTCAAATGCATATTTTGCTTTGTGAAGATACTCCTGACAGACTTCCGGGCTCATTCCGAGATTCTTGATGAATGAACTGGTGAGCATCTCGATTTGAGAAAATCCATCAAAGAAGCCTTTGCGGTTAGGATTGTTTGACGGTCCAGGAGATTCGGATTCCATACGATTAACCAGTTCAACTGCACGGTTCAAGATCTCACCTTGGCTGAAAATATTAATTATTGTTAAAATTTAATGAAGTTTATATTTTTCGTGTCAACTCACGTCATTTTATCCCCTTCCGAATCTTGCTGCATAATTTGCTGAAGTTCACGAATCTTTGCATTGATTTCATCGCGTCGCTTCTTTTCCTGCGTTGTTTTTCGATTGGCTCCGTACATTGGTGGGGGCGTGGTCAGAAGAACCATTGTCTGAAAAAATTATTTAAGAATGAAAATTTGGAAAGTGTAGACACTTGGTGTATAGAAAAACGACGAGAGAAAAGTCATAAACCATTCGGAAAGAGGGGCGAGGAGCGTGGCGAATACAGTAACCCTCTCTAAAAGATGCTAATCTAAGTGGGTATATTGCCTCGTTTCAAACTTCTTTTTTAATTATATCTATTTGTCCACTTTTCTATTAAGTTTCATATAAATAAAAACACTGCTCTGATATGATATAAACATACATCACAAAACGAGCGGAACGCAAGTAAACTGTTATCAGTATGGGAACGAAATGATAAGTGTGTGCGGCATGGGAAAATGAATGAATGTGCTCATCAAGTTCCCACGACTCTTGACCACGCTGTGTTGATAACCTGGGCCAAAAGTGACCGCTACACACAAAAAGAGAGGTACTAATCCCGTAATGTAAGTATAAGAAGATGAGGAGGAAGAAAAGGTGAGAAGTGGGAGTGAGGCGGACCGGAAGAGCATAAAGGATGAGTTGAGCAAACAGTGCTGGGCTTTGGTAGTGGTACCGTGAGGAAGAAGAGCACTATTTTGTGGCTACATTGGGTAAGTAATAGAAAATTACTTATACTTGGAAATAAACTACACTGTCATTCAACCCAAATGTATGTGTCTAAATTGTTTTGCAGAAACAAAAAATATATAAAAATAAGTACCAAAAATAGCCAGGAGAGTATAGAAAAGTTCATGGTACTGTAACCCCTGAAAATCAAAAGTTTTGAAACAAAAAAAAACAAACAAAGACTGAAAAAAGTAGAAGTTAGACAAACTGATGAGTGTGCTTTGATTTGATTTACAAATATGATGAATCCACTTGTAGTTACTAATTGCTAGCGGATGCGCGCGGTGGGCGGAGCCTCCGTGGATTGGCCACGCCTACTCGGCGGGTGGGAACGTGCGGTGGTGGTGGATGAGCGAGTGATTGGGTGAGAGGGGGGAGGGGGGATGAAAAATGGTAGAAACAAGGTGTGAATGATAGCTGATAAAGCAACTGATAAACTGGGATGGAAAAATTGACAGGTATTTGACTACATAAATTATGAAAAGTTCAAAATGGAAGAGGGGGGGGGGGAGGAGAATTATGGGATTCAGAGTATTGTTTGCGCTCAATAACTGTTTTGGAATAAAGTATAAGAATCTCAAAATTTGCCATAAAAAATCAAACGTACAAAGCAGAGATTCGACTTGTTTACATTGAAATAAATAAAGGTTAAGATAAATTAAGGCAGGGGGACCATACAAATAACCTAATGATACTATTGTAAGAACTTCCCTGACAAAATAAGAGCTTCTCATCAAGTCTAAAACCTTCACACACTCTTCCAGCACCTGAGAGTATCCCATGCGCCGATTCTTTCCCATTGCCGTCAAACTTGTCACATGAAAATTCGCACCGGAACGGTTTGCTCTCCTTCCTGTTGACATTTCATGCACTTTCAGGCGCGTGTCTGAAACTTTTTAGTTAGGAAAAGAGGAAGAACTAGTCGATAGATATTCGCTTTCCGGTTTCCCATGAAATATCCCGCTGCGTTCGACTCTTTCGTCAGTTTTCAGTCGCACTCGGGTGTCATCTATAGACGACACTTCCGCACCGACATCTCACTGTTTCCTGTTGTTTTTGATATGTTTATTGTGCTATTCGAGCAAAAGGTGGAAGATGGAAGGAAGATATATACAAGAAAACAGCACAATTACAACCACAACCACAGTCACCACCAATGTTTACAATCAGTAATAAATAAGAGCTCCAGTATACCCGATCGCTCTTGGATCTATATTTTTCAAATCTTGTTAGGGTACAAATAATAATAATGAAGAACATTTTATACAGTATCCAGGGTACTGTAAACTGCAAAGTATCCAGTATACTGTTCAGTATTAAAATTGAAAATTCAATAATAGTAAAACTGTACATTAATTACAAAGTATCCGGTACACTGTCCAGTGTATACGGTCAACTTTCAGCTCTGCCCGGTTCACACCAATTACCCAGATTATTATCATCAAACAAGCCATGTACATACATAAACTATAATAACATGGTAGAATTAGATTAGCATCAGACAACTATGTGGTAACCGGAACGTTCCCATGAGCTCATCCAATCGAGCCACTTGACTAAATGTTCCATCGAGAGGATAAAAGAATCGCCGATGCGATTATGTATGATTGAAGTGTGATAGAGGGAGAGAGGGAGAGATCATATTGTGACACTATATAACAAAACTCTTTCAGAAAATTTTCCCATGTTGTTGCACTTCCGCTTCCTTTCTTTGTCACTTTGGTGTAACAATAAGGTGTTTTTCTTTTCAAACCTAGTCGCCGATAATTCTCACGGCCAGAAGGTGTGAGAAATCTAGACTAGGTGGCTAAAACTCTGAAACTACTCTCATTGTCAATCCCAATTGGTTCCGTTTTGCTCTTTTCCGCTCCACGGCGTATTAGACCCTAAGATAATGCAGACGCGCCCTATCGCATGTCTGCGTCTCCACAGTGGTGTGCTGTCAAGTTTAGGTGAAAGCGTGCTGAAATGGAGACGCAGAGAATACGGCAGGACGCATTTGTCCTCACGTAGGGTTCTGTTCCGTTTTACTCTTTTCTGCTCCCGCTCTCGCCTCGATTTGATTTGACTTATGGGGTTATTCATGAGAAAAAAAACTGTTTGTTTTTGTTTTTTTTTTCCAATTCATGCGATGTCGAGAATTGTAAAAAAATACAGGTAGAGAAATGGGGGTCCCCCTGATATAGCATTGATATTGAAGAGACGCAGAAGGCGAGGAGTTCAAAGAAAGGGGGCAGTCTCTGTGTCTCTTCATTATCAATGCTATATCCCCGTTTCTCTACCTGTATTTTTTTACAATTCTCGACATCGCGTGAATTGGAAAAAAAAAACAAAAACAAACCGTTTTTTTTCTCATGAATAACCCCATTACTTTAATTTGCATCGTTTTGTTGTCGGCGAGATCAGAGCAGTCAGTGCGCGAAGTCTCTGCGCCCCATATTACCATCTGAATCTCCTCGATTCTCGTTCACTTTCGCCGCTTTTACGTCCCAATCTCTCATGTCGCGTGTCACTCGGACAATGATAAATCGGTATGGGAAACACACGAAGATGACAAGTAGAAGAGAGAGAGAGAGAGAGGGGCCGCCGTCGTCGCCGCGCGAGCAAATTGACCAACCGACGACAACACGTCGTTTTATGATGTCGCGTGGTGATTGTTGCTACTATTTTTGATTGCCGTTGCGGAAGAAAGAAAGAAAGAAAGAGGATGCCGCTCGCGGAAAGAAGCGGTGGATGATTCGGGAGGAGAAGGAGGAAGAGAACTCTGGGAACTGGAACACGTGAGAAAGTTAGAGACTTTCTGCTCTCTATTTTTTTGTTTTGGAAAACCACGAGAGCGCCACGATACTAATAACAATTCGAAAGCTTCTAGATCCTGTTAAAATACCGTAAAAACTGTTTTATTGGCGCATGCGCCTTTATTCCTAGAGGGTGGGAAAACATTTAAATTTGACAAAAAACCTTTATGAGTGGTTTTGGTTAAAATCTAGACAATAATTTCAAAAATAGTAATTCGCGCCAACATTGGTAGAGCGCACTTACTGATGTCCCGGTTAATATTGTCGATTTAAATACGTCAGCGTGCGCACACCTGGTGATAGCAACTACCCTTTTTTAATGTTTTTGCCGCCGACGCCCATGCCCACGCCCAAGCGATGCGGTTGCGTCGCGTGACAACGCTTTCTTTCAGTCTGCGTCTCGCCGCTTGCAGCCTGATAAATTCAGTTCCATAAACGTAACTCGGATAAATTTGCACACCGCCAAGGCAGTAGCACGTGTGCCTCTATTTTAGGGGCGCTTCTAACACAGTTTTCACGGTTGTCAATACCCTCACCCACCTATCACCTATCGTACTCATTTTCACATCAAAATCCTCACTGATGACAGCCGGATGCACCGTGTCAATTGGCCAGCAAAAAGAGCGCCAGTCGGTGGCCCTTTTGATGTCACAATTTTTGGGATTGAAGGTCTTGGGAAATTGAAACGGCTGGTGGATTGGGTATGCGTTTGAGCTCTATTGTACACTATTTATATTGAAAACATATTTTTAAAGGGTTATTCACAAAATAGCAACTAAATTGTGAGGAAATTTTTTTTCAATGGCTATCAGCCGTTTTTCATAGCTATTAGCCAAATAGCTGACAATGCCCAGAATTTTAATGGCTCACAGCCCGAGTTCGGTGGCTAATAATCCCAAACATTTTGGACCGAAATATCGATTTTTAAATTTTTCAGAAAAAATTGATAACATTTTCCAAAATTTTAGGCCTAAGTTTTCCGTTTTCTCATAATTTTTTTCGCTATTTTTGAATAACACCATCGAATTTGAATCGGCCCTGTACATATTTCTGTCTAATTGTAAATACAAATCTATATTCCACGTTCACCTTTCTTTTTTGCCGTGCTCATTGTTTTTGTTTTATGAGCATTTCATTGTATCGCATCGCATCCAAAACAAAAACAAGCAATAAATGTGCTCGTAAACCTGTCTATCTTGGCTTACAGTTGCCCAACTACAGTATAGAACTTTTGAATTTGAATATTTTTTTTTTCTGCTTCAAAAAATGATCATAATAATTTGTTTCAATACTTCAAAACTATAGAAAATTTTCAAAATTCTCAACAATAAATTTCCCATAAACGATGCATACATATGTGCTCATGAGAGTGAAGAGGTAACAAGTTTTGGAGCGGTGGGAATGGAAAAGAGGGTGACACGTGTCTGAACGTCTTTGATTCTCTAGTGAGAAACGGCTAAGCTAATAGCCAATTTCAATGGCTCAATCCAGCTTGTGACCTAAACCTGTGCATTCTCCGCTTAATCGTCAACTATGCGCCAGTGATGTTTATCATTCCTATTAAAGGGCTATTTGCTTTTTTCAACGGCAAATAGCCATGAAAATGGACAAGAAAACCAGAAGACCGTATTCGAGAAGACTGTTTTCCTATAATTTTGCTCGTGGATTCGGCCTCACTATCAGCTGCCTATATCCGCCATACTCTCTCTGAAATGTGGCTAATAGCCATGGAAAAATGCTATTAGCCATCGAGGCCGGGCGTGCGTCAAATACAAAATAGCTAATAGCCATTGAATTTGAGGCTACGCACTTGGCATATTCACCGAAAAAGTTTCAAAGCCATTAGATTACCGTAGGCGTGAATTTTGTAGGCTTAGCAGAAGAAATGACCAAACAAGGTCATTAAGTGTAACAACCCGTACTTATTGGCCAATTCCATATGTGTGTTTTCCCAGCATCCTCCTCCTCCTCCTCATCATCATCATCATCATAGTTTTGTTCCGTCAGCTTTTTTTTGCGCCCCGTTCGCCCTTTCAACCCCCTTTAGTAACCCGACACCAGGTGGAAAACTCTCATTAATTATGCACACATCATTTGTCGAAGGTGGTTGCTTGCGGGCGCCATCAAAAGCCAGTGGCTGGGGAAGTAAAATGTGGGTCGCTCCCCCACCCCACATAAAAAAACGGCTGCGCTTCGCACCATGAGCTCTTTGTCGTTTGTCGGTGCGAGCGCACGTGTTCTTGCTTCTGTGTGGTGTGGACAAGCTTCTTTTTTTTTTGGACAACTAATTGGAGTAGGGGTAGGGAGGAATGACAAAAAATTTAACGCAGACAGCAGGATTCGAACCTACGCGGGCAGAGCCCAATTGATTTCGAGTCAATCTCCTTAACCACTCGGACATGTCTGCACGAGGTAACTTTATATACGGGGGTTTAAACTTGATTGCGAGAGAGTGTTTATTAAAAAAAAAGAAGTAATATTAAATATGACGCCAAGCAAAATAAAGAAGAAAACTTTAAAAAAATAGTGGAACAGAAATCATATAAACCCCGATTCAGGAACATCAAGACATCGAGTACAGCACGATTTTTCGAACGCATAAAAATCTTATGGCGCTTTTCTGTTTTCTTACTATTCTGTACAAATAATAAATTTCCTTTTCCTTGTAGTTAGACGGCCTTCTTTCGCTGCGTAGCGACCAAAAGTTATAATAATCAACTCCCTACAGCTCGACTAGTATGCATGTTCATATAATGAGAGGACGGTTAAAAACCGTGTCGTTGTGGTTTTTATCATACAGAAAGGTCGATTCGCACTTGAAGATAGGCGGCCCCGACAAAGGACAGGTAACTGGTAATAAGCGCGTCGGAAAGGGGGAAGAAGAAGAACGGATTTCCGACCGGAACGTGGGTCGCTGATTAGAGGGATGGCGAAGGACGTGGAAGGAGGTGGCAGGGATGTGGAACAGGATCTGAAAAAAATACATACAATTCTTTAAATTTAAAATATACAACTTTTGCACCTCCCAAGTCCAAGCCAGAGACTAAGGAGCAGCGCTGATTTTTACCAAAGTCATACTACGCCTCCCCCGTTCGCAGTGGAGCGCGATAGCGAGATTCCCCGAGGGCTAATGCCATTTTTCAAGATAAAATAAAAAATCGGTTTTATTTTACTCGGCACTATATTTTTCGAGCATTTTGCTTCATTTTCTAATTCTTCATGGTGAAAACTTCATTTTGATTCAAAAACGAAGAGTTCTCGTCGGAAAATGACCGAGCTTTACAATTTGGGTTTTTTGATTTTAAAAATCACGTCGTGAGGGACCGTGGTCGCATTTTTCTACAATAGGCTGCACTGCACCTTGCATTGGGAGACTCGCTTCAAAAACCAGAGAAATTGGTCAATAGAGCGCGCGTGCACCGCGTCTGCGTCTTATATCTCGGCACACTCTCTCGCTCACTTTTTAAAAAAATATGTTTTTCAGAGCATTAAAATGCATTTTAAAGCATCTTCTCGTTTCATTTTTGGAAAAACCTCTCTGTTAAAAGGTAGAAAATTTTTTTTAGAGTGTTTTTAAATCAAATTTTTCGAATATTGGTCGATTCTTCCGTGCACCCTATCGATTTTTAGTTGTTATTCTATTTTTGCAGGCATTTTTTTATCCGAAAATTCATATTTTCTATTTTTCCCTTTCAATTAATATTTATTTTGTCTTAAATTTACAGTTTTACGTGCCATTCAACGAAAACTAGCCTTTGGTTTGGCGAGAAACCAAAATTGTACAATTGCAGTGCAAAACTTACGAAAAACTGTGCGACGAGTACTTTATCCCATTTCTTTTTTTTTGCTTAACTTGAAAACTGACATATCAATTATTTTTCTTATGTAAATCGCTAAAATCACATACAAATTCAATTTTTTTTCTTGTTCATTGTTGATTGAAGTGCCAAAACGTTTCTGAAAATTAGAAATTTTGTCGAATCCCGTATTCCAGAACGATCCTAAAATCGAAAAAAAGATTTCAACACAGAAATTCAAAACTATGGCTAAAAAATGTCGGCAAAAAATAAAGAAAAACAAAAAATTGACAGCGTACAAGTAATTATTGGCCAATTTTGATAAACTTTGTTTTAAAAACATTCTAAAATTTTTTACTTTCATTCAACAGAGCGATTTTTGAAAAAAGGGAACGGGAAAATGCAGAAAAATGCATTTTAATGATTTGTTTCAAAAAAAAGGTGAGCGAGAGAGTGTGCCGAGATAAGAGACGCAGGCAGACGCGGTGCAAGTGCGCTCTATTGCCCATTTCCTCTGAATTTTGAATCTAGTCTCCCCATGCAAGGTGCAGTGGGCTGCGTTAAGCTTAGGATTGGAATATACAGCCACAATTTAATATTATTTATTTTTTGTTTATTCTTTTTTTTTCGTGAATTTGGTAAATTTGAAAGTCGATGTTATTGATCGTTTGTATTTAACAACAAATTCAGAATTAATCTTCTTTCTCCATAACTACGGTATCGCTCTCTCTCTCTATCTCCTACCATCAGCCACACCTAAATTTTTCTTTACCACACCCTAATCACACGAAAATCCACCCGTTTCCAATATTACCTGTTGCGCCATCCATTCGGCTACCAATATGGTACAATAGTCGGGAGAGTGGAATCAAAATGGTAATTATTTTAGACGATTCTCCAGATACTTATCTCTCCTTCCACCTCTTACAAATCGCCGGCAAGATGGCAACATTTCGGCAAAGGAGAACACCTTCGTGCGTGCGCCACTCGCTCATAAAGATCGTATCCCGTATGGTTTTTGGAAAGGGACCGGAGGAGGGTATTGTAAGGAAAACTAGTGGAATAGTTTATCAGGGAAGTGTGCAAAAAATTTTGTTGAATAACTGGTAGGTTTTGTTAATATGGCATAGAGATTAGACGTGCAAATTGTTTGATTTAAGTCCAATGTATGGAACTATAAACCAAAGTCCCTATTTGAAAAAATATTACGATTAATGTCATTTTTTTGAATAACGAGGGTAAGAGAAGCAGATAAATACATATTTTATGGAAAACGGTTTTTCTGTCGTTTTTCTTTTTCAAGGATTCCGCTTCTGGATTTTCAAGCTATGATACCTTCCCTTACTCGCCTTTCGACTTACAAGTTCGCTGATAAATCGTTATCGTCCTTAACTACAGAATTTCATCATTTTCAACCATTGTATCACATCTTCTTCACTTTTCGCCCTTTATTTATTTCCCATTCGCTCTTTCATGGTTTCCCTTAAAAGCTATTTTCTGGTGGATCCAACAGTTTTATAGTTTTATTTGTTTTATTCATGAACAAATGTATTTTTGTTTTGATTTTTTATCGAATTGTGCTGTCGTTTTAATTTTTTATAATTTTTTTACGTGGCGGTAAATTCAAGTGCATTTATTCTTTACTATTCTCAGTGCGGAGCGAGCGCTGCAAACGCGCTCCCTTCGCACAGTAATGGACGCGGCCACGTTGGCGACGAGAGAGTGCAGAAAATTGAGAGAGCCGTGGCCGATGTTTTGCTCTGATTTCCCTAAACCTCACTCCAAATGCATGCGAAAGTTTTTGTTCGATTAGAGCGAGTTTTCAGCGTTTTATACCGAGTATACCATTCCTCTCACGTCTTTCTTCAAGAAAGTTGCTTGCAATTTTGCCATATTTATTGTGTTTTAAATCGACTTGCGACATGAGAACGCGAGACTCCGCCCACTTATATGTGCCGTTCTGTCTGCGTCTCTTCAAATATCACTGTGTTTGTGACAATTCGAAGTTGCAGACAAAATTATTGATAAAATAAATTTGGAGAATTTGCATGTTTTCAATCAGTGCCGGATCACATTTACTCCCTCTTATGTGAATCACATGCAACAAAAAAAAACGTTTTACCTGAAAAGCAATCATACAAGCAATTATCGGTTTTTCGCGTTTAAGAGCCTCGATTTCTTTTTTATTTTTATCTTAAACGTTAAAAAACACTTTGAATATGATGTATTGTAAAATTGGTAATAGGGGAAACTTTGAAAAAAAAACCAAATTTTAAAAAGAGAGTGCAATTGGTTAACGGAGCAATTCCCGTTTCGTTTTCCTATAATTTTTTAAAAATCATGCAAATTCAGAGAAGCAAATTTTGTAATGTGTTATTCAAAAATGCTCCGCACAATAGTACGTTTTAAATCAGTCATGAAATTTTTCGGACTACTATTTTAAAATCAAATTTTCGGGAGCCAGTTCTCGCGTCTCCGCGTCTCCACTTAAAAAAAACTGGCCGATCTCCCATATGAAGACGCAGAGAACGCGATAGAGCGCGATTGTCTTTACGTAGGGTCTAGCAAGCCGTGAGAGTGTTCACAAAACGTATATCATGTCCTTATGTTTTTGCTTCAATGAAAATGCAATCCGTAATACTTAAATGAACTCAGCGATTTTTTCCGAGAAGACGCCCTTGTCCCATGGAGGCCTCAGAAAAACTTCGACCTTTCCGCTGCTCCGGAAAAAACGCAGATTCATCACATTTATCTTGAAAAAGGGTTTGACATTGAGCCTCTATTGTATAAAAATTCTGAACAGATACCGAAAGTTTTTGACCAGATACTCTGAGCTCATGTTTTTTTTTCTGAAGCAACGGTGAGGTCGAAGTTTTCGAGACCTCTGAGGGGTTTGTGTGTTCTCATATTAGCGAGAGAGTGTGCAAATGAAGAGGTTTTTTCGATGCCTCCATGGGACAAGGGTGGCTTCTCGGAAAAAATTGCTGGGCCAAACCGGAAATTCACGAGAAAAGGGTGATGTTGTCGATTTGGTGGGATCAACGGGGAATAATCTGTCGTCAACTACTTGCGGACAATACCACCATTAATGCCGATGTATAATGCTTTCAAATAGAAATATGGTCAATCAGTACCATCTAATTCGCCCGGAATCTGACCGAATCCTCTTGCTCCGTGACAACGCTTGTCCACATACGGCGTTGAATACAAGAAAATATCTTTGCGAACTAGATTGCGAAGTTCTGACACATTCGCCTTATATCCAAGACTTGGCACCTATGGACTACCACTTGTTCCATTCTCTTCAATGCCATCTCCTTTGAAAGATGACTTCTCCAATGGTCAGCCCGCAGAGTTCTACTCAAGACGCATCGAGCATTTGCCCACACGTTGGCAGTATGTGGTGGACCACAATGGTGAATATATTAATTATTGACATCTTCTTGTTTTCAATAAAATATTTTCTAAAAATTGAGCGAAAAAAGTCAATTACTTTTGAGACGACCTTAGGAAACATTCTTCTCAGTGTTTGCATTGTGGTGCTCTCACAATAGCTGGTTTTTGTAAGACGGGTCGGACTTTTTTAAAACAAAACATTTTTACTTTCAATACGTATACATCAGTGATGAGCGGAATTTCCGTTTCCGTTTCCGTTTCCGTTTTCCGTGACGTTTTTGGGACGGTTTTTTCCGTTTCCGTTTCCGCGGAATAAAAAATTATTTTCCGTTTCCTTTTCCGTTTCCGTGAGAGTATAACTGTTTTTCCGTTTCCGTTTCCGTTATCCGCATTTAGACGGAAAATGTTTAGCTTGAAATATCTGATGTTGTCCACGTGTACTTCATGCAGAAGACACTCCAAAAATGCTCGTAGTTTACCGTAAATCGACAACTGTTTTTTTTTGTTTCGAAAATTTCAACTTCCTCCGCGAGACCCTGGCAAAACCGGGGAAAACCACGAAATCGGGGAAGACAAAACCAGGGAAGACAAAACCGGGGAAAAAAATGGACAAAACCGGGGAAAAGTTGCAAGTCTGCGGCGCAATTTTTCAACACTTCCAGTACAAAACATCGTGCAGCGGTTGCAAAAGGGGGCGGAGCCTCTTCCCCGGTTTCGTGGTTTTCCCCTGTTTTGTCAGGGTCTCTCCTCCGCTGACCCATTCAAGTTTTGGAGACAGAATCAGAATTTTACGCGGCTCAAATCTATGGCCCAAAAGCTTCTAGCTGTGCCAGCCACTTCGGCTAAAAGTGAACGACTCTTTTCAATCGCCTGTCAAATTTTCGTTCCCAAACGAAATCGTATTGGGGAGGAAGCCCTGTAGAAGTTTTGATTTTGCTCACTATTTTCGGCCCGCCAAAATGTTCAAACGCGCTCCGCTGAACTCAACGCTATGCGATTTTCATTTTGGTTTCCAAATTGTTTTATTTCACGAAAAATTTATACGTGAAATAAAATAATTTGGAAACCAAAATGAAAATCGCATAACGCTGAGTTCAGCGAAGCTTTCCGTTATTTTCCGTTTCCGTTTCCGCTTTTTTTCCGTTTCCGTTTCCGTGAATGATAAAATACGTTTTCCGTTTCCGTTTCCGTTTCCGCAGAATTAGAAATATGTTTCCGTTTCCGTTTCCGCGTTCCGTTTTTCAGAAAAAAGGGTTTCCGCTCATCACTGGTATACATGTACAGTACTTCTCATTACATACAAATTATAATTTTCAGCACCTATTTTTCAAACCGGTTTCTCACAAACTCTCCCTCTGATTGTGAGCGGCGATTCTTTCACGTTTCCTTTTTCAGTTTCATTCAATTTTCAAATCGTCACTTCCGCTTTGTGGGGAAATAAAAATCGCAAGAAAATCAATACATACCTGAAGAAATTTCATAAAATTTACAGAAATTTAATTTTATTCGTGCCTAGAACAATTACAACAAAACAACAATAAAAACATTGTCCAATCCGGTCAGTTTTCCCATTTAACACAGCAATTTCTAGGTAATATATCACTCGAGAAAATATCACAAAAAGTCCATCTATGTACCGTACTTCGCAACACTCGTAAAGCAAGCTCTCTTCCTTTGAACTCTCGTTATCTCTGCCTCCACCACACTCTCTCGTCGATCCACTTCGCAACATCGACAAATTGGCGATGAGAATCTTGAGTGCGGTGCGTATTTCTCCGTCACGAACACGCCATAAATCTGAACGTGTGTCCCTTTGAAAGACGCCGACCGACCCGCCACTCGCGCCACGCTCGTAAATTTGAGCGATACGCCAACGTTTTTATAGAGACGGACACCTTCTACTGATGCGGATGACTGACGGACTGACTGAATGGGTGATGACCTTGTTGCTACATAACGGGCCAGGGTTTTAGGGAGGATAAACTTTGTTTCAGTTTGAAGCCAAAGCGAGAAAGACGATACTCTTTCACACCGGAAAAATCTAGTTTTGGGTTTTAAAGTATTATTAAAGTTAGAAAACGGACAAATGGCGATAGCCGTCAACAACCTTCTGGTTGTATTACAATTTTAAAAGGCTCTGTACAGTTTTCTGGACCTACCGAGAGGCTCACAGTGAATATCCCCACTACAGACCACACTGACTCAACTGTCGATTAATTCGACAATAACTTGTGATAAATTCTATGAAAAAAAAGAGAAAACAGGAAAACAGTCAATTTTTACAGGCCTGTGGAATTCAAGAAAATTGTACCCTTTAAAAATGTAGCTGAATCAATAGGTTTGTACGTACGTTCTCCAAAAAAATGCCCTCTTTGATAAAATCACTCAAAAAAGCATTTGCCGATATTCCCGACGACAACTTCCGGAACACTATCAATTTCATTCCGAAGCGTCTGGTGGCGTGTATCGCGGCCATGAGACTGAATTTCGTGCACCCTCTTTGATAAAATTTGTATAAACCCTAATTAAAAAATGAAATTGAATTTGGTCTTCTTAAAGAGCAAAAGGCCACATTTTTGCTGTAATATTTGAACGGAGAGGATTAGGGTTCTGGAAATTTGCATTCAAACGTTCTGTAATGTTATTGACAAGCTCCCAAAACGGGTTTAATCAAATTTGGGGTTTTCAAAAATTTCAGATGCCAAATTTTTCGACCCAAAAAATATTTTTTTTCAGGTTTGCCAGAACTCTTTTTTTTTTTTAAATGAAGTAATTAAACTAAAAATATTATTTTAGATGAATTTCGATTCATTGAACCACTTTCAGATGAGTTATAGTCGGAAAATACATCATCAACCTCGCTCTACTGCAAAACTCCTGTAAAATAGAGCTGCACTTGCAAGATTAACTCGAATTCTAGTTTTTATTCTTCTTTTTAACGGAAAATGACGTATTCACGACGAATTGCAGGTAAAATTTGATTTTTCGCTTCAAAAAAGGTTCACTACACTGTTGAAAATTGAAAAGTGCCGTAGAGCGAGGTTGATGATGCATTCGCCGAGTATACAACACTTTAAGTATCGGGGTCCCATGGGCAAGTCGGATGCCACTTTTATTGAAAATCAAAATAACTGAACAAAACCTAACAAACGGTGCTTTTTAACAGTTTTATACAATTTTTCTTAATTTTCTTCTATTTTTTTGACTTTCACTAAACGTGTCATCAGCGTCAAATTTGACTTTCCCATGGACTTGATACTCAAAGTGTTGTAACTTAACTGTAAATGGTTACATTAACCAATATTCTACTAAAATCATACTTTTAGTTCAAATACTTCATTTTGATAACAAATATAGAGTTCTGGTAAATCTGAAAAACAATTTTTTTTTTGGTCGAAAATTTAGACATCTGAAATATTTTTAGAAAAATCGGAAATTTTCAAATCTGTCAATAACATTACGGATTAATTGAATGCAAATTTTTACAGCCAAATAACCAAAATTTCACAACCTGTTGAGCGGTACTGTATCGGCCACCCTATATTAAGTAGAGATCCGGCATTTCTTCAGAAATAAGGCTTTTGCCGAGTTCCGTCGGAAATTCCTGTTTTTCAGAGTTCTGCCGGAGTTCCATAACTTTATTTTTTTGTTCCGATTTTCCATCGGGATTCCGATTGTTGCCCGGAAAATCAGAGAAAACCGCATATTTTTTTTCTAGCTGAAAATCATCTACCATTAAAAGTTGTATTAGAAAGGAATACCATTCTATTTTTCGAAAAGTGCCTCGGGGTGCAGTCATATTTATTTATACTTTTTCACGGGGTGCAGGTGTCTGCCTTTTTTTAAAAACATGAAATCGCATAAATTGGCATACCTCCTAGATTGTGTTAAACAAAGAAAATTTTCGCAAGTATTTATGAAAAAAATTCGAAAACAGTTAAAAAATGCAACAAAAATAAAAATATTGAAACACGATACATATTAAATAGTGTGTTTTATTGTTTTCAAACTTTCGAGGTCGTCTGTAAATTTTTCCGTTGATTCCTGAGTCGATTCCACAATCCCTGAATGATCTGATCATATACTTGGTCGGCAGATGGTCCAAGGCGTTCTAAGGCATTTCCAAATAGGTATCCATTCTCGGTGCTTGTATGTATATTTCCGCACGCGTCTTGTTTTGAGCCAAAATCTGAGATTCGTAGAAAATATTCCAGTAAATGTCCAGCGCCTGAAAAGCTATAATATTTCAACGTACTCTGTTTGGTAATTGGATAAATTTTGTCGTTGTTTCGGGTCCGGGGCCTACGGCTCTTCGACCCCTCGAATCTTATTTAATTGGATCCTAGTTTCCGCGTTGGTGTGGCAGCGGAAGCTTCCTTAAACTACATAGAAGTCTTCTTTCGAATAATGAAGAGCGAATGGCATCAAACTTCAAATTGCCGACATGACAAATACCTCGTCTGGTGTACCGAACCGCATCGCAGGCTACCGTAGTCGAGCCGTGACAGCTGGGAACTCGAGCCAAACTTGAATAATGAATGGAGAAGAAAAACACAAAAGAAGCAACGATCTTGAATGAAAATTAAAAATTCTAGGTTTTTTTAATACCCACCTTATTGTTAGTAGCAGTTCCAATGGAATTGATTTGTGAGTAACTGCCAAAAGTTGAAGCAAGACCAAATTTGTTTGATTTTTTTCAATATTTTTTCTTTGTTCAAAGTTGTCTAGCCTGTTTCCAGTGGGGAAAATTGGACAGAACGTTTGGAAAATCTAGAAGCGCGAGACTCGACGCCGATCAGTCCGCAGTGCACGTTCCGTGTACAAACCGGAAAACTTTCCGAGATGGAGGTTCAATAATAGGTTCCGCCATTCTGCATAAGGTGAAAACACAAAAAAACGCCTTTTGTCATGCTCTGGTTGGGCTTATCAATGTATTTCCCTTAACAATATCAAAAGAAAAACATGTTGTTTTTATTTGTTTCCGTATTTTGCTCGGTACTTTTCACATTCTTGAAATTATTTTCCAGGGATTAATTCATTTTGAGCTTGGGATCAATAACACATATATGACGATTCATTCTTAAAATTTTACAACTTCTGACAAATTGCCACTTTATTCGGCCCCCCGACCGCCACAGATTGAACGTCGACAAAATTAGAGGTTTTTAAGAAGGAATTGTCGATTCTTATTCTGAATTGAGCTCCACCTGAAAAATTCATTTATCTTCTTTCACACTCTCTTACTTCAATTCCTCGTACATTTCAATCAACCTAGTAATTTGATTTCATTTGTGCGAAGCAATTTGCAACTTGATCATAATCCCACGCTTTGTGATGTTAAATTCTTGAACCTATTTAGAAATCTTCATGCCATTATTTCCGGAAGTCTCAATTCTGACCCGTTCACGCGAAGAATGGTTTGCAATTCTTTATGATGATCGGGAAATATGCTCGAAACCGGCTCCGATGGGTTATAGTGTCAGTTTGACCACTGCACATTTATTTGCCGCCCCTATATATTTGATGGCCTTTTATACGTTGTATGCGGAAGAAACTGCTAATTTTCGGGTATACAAGAGATATTTAGCGGCTCACTGTGTCAGGTGAGTAAAGCCAATAGATCTAGCTCGCTTGATTTTTATATTGAACTTATATTTTTATTGCAAACGTTTTTAGCTTAATACGGAAGTTTACGCAATTGCGCTCCATAGAAATTTGCACTTTATCAGTCAAAAAAGCATGATCACTGACCCTCGCAATTACATCTTTCAGCAACATATGTTTATTTCAGTAATTTCCTCTTCGAACTTCATCTATCAGTTGTTATGAAACCGGTTTTATATCTACCGTATCCAATGACCAGATTCACCGGGTATTCAATATTTCGGTATTTAAACGGAGGAATCTCACTGTTTGTGTGTTACCTGTTCGTAGCCTCCACAGGATGGTCCATACTTCAAATGTTCCATTATCGATTCAAATTGATAATAAAAAGTATGATGGTGTCGGATTGGGTAAAAACTTGGGATATAGTGATTACAATTACAAGAATCACATTGATATTGTTGACACTCAGTTCGGTATTTTTTCTATGTTTTTGTGTGGTGGGATTATTTGATCAGATGGACCACAAAATTAGGTTGAATGTACGTCTAGTTTCCTTAGAAAAAAAATGTTTCAACAATTATTACAGGTCCTCGACGAATATCCTGAAATAGCATGCACTTCAGCCATCGTGCTTCCAAATCGTGACGAAGCGGGTATCAAACCAATTCACTTATTCAACTTTTCCGTTCTCATTTCTGTGTTTGTTGGCACATTTTTATGCGGTTCAACTGGAATAGTATCACTATTGGCTCTTCGCGAAATGGTTCTACAAACTAGGACCTCAATGCGGACGATTGCAATGCATAAGGCTTTTATTATAAGTTTGTTCTTTCAAATCGGCGTTCACGGGTGTATGCTAGGATTTCCCATTATTTTGTATGTAGTAGCATTGATGTTTCATGTGAATGCAAATGGTGAGCTCCTTCCTTCTCGATTACCTTAATATATCTTTCTGACCTTCAGACGTTGGCTACGTGGCGATAGTTCTGGCATCTTTGCACGGAGCCATGAGCACGCTTGCCATGATCCTCTTCAATCGACCGTTATACGAGTTGGCGAAAAATCGTCTTTCTGTAGTCTTTATGTCCAACAATATTTTTATCAGCGACCACTCGCTTATCTCGTCTCAAAATTCACAACCATCTCGTTCTCAGTGAATACAGAAACAAGGAATAAATATTTGTTTGGCTTTGACTTAATTCAATTTTTTTTGAAAACTGGTTTTTCCTCTCGCCGGACGCAGGTGTTGATTATTAGTTCTAGACAACATACACAGATCAAATGAGCAGAAATCATGTTTTTTAAAATTAATGTCCGTGATAGAAGCGTTAGGTTTTTTTTTTAGTTTACAATCGGGTGCTAGAAACTAACTATCCAGAAATCAGCCAAATCAAGTGAAAAGACAGCAACATCGTCGACATAACTTCGATTCCGAGAGCTTGGAGCTTTTGACAAGTCACTGACGCTTTGAAAGTACCGATTTGAGTTTCCTCGACTTCATTGAGGGTTTTGGACATCACGAGACACGTCACGAGAAACTAGTTGGACTCATCCAAATCGTGTTGTAATGGTTTCTGATACGGTTTCCAAAATTTATAAAATATTTTCTCTTGAGGATAAGACCCTAAATATTATGTTGAGCTGGTAAAATCAGCTTTTCATACTTTTTAGTACACTGCCGCCAAATTTGGTGGTATGTTCCTGAAACTTTTATTCCGAATGTAACTTTCTATGATGAATTTGTTTTTGAAAATTCCGTGCCATCATTTTTCCCAACCAGCCACAACAGATTACAACCAAGACATTAATTTTAAAGTCATTTATGCTTTAAAAAATTGTAATCAACATAAGTTGTAACAACCCGTATTCAAAAAAATCACCGTACAATTAAATTAACACATAATATTGAAACCAGAAGCAATAATCTACATATTCATCTTGTTCTTCATCACCCTTATCAATTTCTCTCGATTCTCTCCGGAAATCTTATCTTCTGAATTCAATGCCAACGCCATGTCGTAAGACTTCAGAGCTTCTTTATATTTTTGATTCAGATGAAGAATTGCTCCAAGATTTGCATGCGACTCATAAGCTCCTGGTTGCACGTGGACTACTCGTCTATAGTAATGCTCCGCTTCCAGGTGGCGTTGTGTTTCTTGCAAAAGATTTGCAATTCCGCGCAGCGAATCCAGGTGGTTTGCGTCGACGGCGAGCGCTTTTTGGTAGAAAATCAAAGAGCGGTTGAAGTTTTTCTGCAAAATTAAAGTTTAGAAAATGAATTAAATGTATTTCGTCTACCATATGAAACTCGGCGAGTGCAATGTTTTGAAGTACAGTAACCGATTCAGGAGCCAATGTCATCAATTTACTGAACAACTCTTCCACTTCATAACTTCGATTTTGCCTGATTCTTAAATGAGCCATCGTCAAATACGAGTTCACATGATTCTTATTGATCGCTTGCTCAAAATACTTTTCAGCTTCCAATTCGTCTCCTAGACTGCTGTAGCATGTTCCGATTGAATTAAGCACACTGTTGTAATGCTCAAAGTGAGCCCCAGCTATCTCCAAAGCCAATTTCAATGCGTTAATCGCCTCGCTGAACTTTTCAGACTTTTGCAGAAAACGTCCTTTGTTAAAAGCGCACGTCGCTTTGGTTTTCAGGTGATTCCGGTAGGATTTTAGATTTTCTCCAGACACTGTCAAACACTTTTCCAAATGGTTAAACGCTGTCTGATGATGTCCCATGTCCCACAGCAAAAGAGCCAAGTTCAAGTGGGCTGCTGCGAAATTCGATCTACTCTTTATAGCTTGCTGGTAATAGTGAACCGCTTCTGCAGAACTGCCATTTGAAGATTGGCTGGTGAGGATGCCTCTGAAAATAAAAACAAAAGCATGGGTTTACGGCATTGTTCAGCGTTTTTGGTATATTTTAATGTTTCAATTTTCATGCTAGTCATAGGAATATTTCACGCGGAAAACCCAAGGCCACGCCCCTTAGATATTTTAGCTAAGTCCGGGTCTACGAAACTGAAAAACAACAGAAAACCCGTTTTTCAGAAAATATTTCTCTGCGTCTCCGTACCCATCACACGCAAATCAGCCTTATTTTCGGAAAACGATTTTCCTGTCGTTTTTGCACTCCTGGATTCGTGGTGCTACTTCGTCATATAACTGTTCGGAATTATTCTGTAACAAAATAGAACTGCCTAAAATGGGGCTGTACTAACCCAGAAAAGCTAAAGAAGCACGAAAAAGTATTCCGTTTACATGGTGGGTAAGTGAGTTAAATTTCGCGCAGTTTTTTCCTGTGCAGCTCCATTTCGGGCAGTTCTATTTCGCTACAATTCTATTCTGAAGTAGCACCGGATTTGTCTGAACTCAATTAAAAAAACCAGAGTGGTTGTAGCCACACGTGGCTTCACTTAATCTCTTATGGGGTTATTCTCGGAACCAGCAAAAAATTCAGCGAAAACTCGGAGAATGCTCCGATCGGTCTGAAAAACTTTGACAAAGCATTTAAAAAATACTTCCAGACATTCCTTGAAAATTTCAGATCAAAATATCGATTTTGAAATTTCTCAAAAATTAAAATCGATATTTTTCAAAATCAATATTTCGGTCTGAAATTTCCAGAGAATTGCCGGAAGTATTTTTTAAATGATTTCTCAAAATTTCAGACCGATCGGAGCATTCTCCGAGTTTTCGCTGAATTTTTTGCTGGTTTTTTCTATTTTTTGCTTTTTTTGCTGGTTCCGAGAATAACCCCATTAATTTTTTCAGAAAGCCTGTGGTGTTTTCAGGTTGTTTTCCAGAAGTCATACTGTAATTGTTACGAAAATTAAAACGATAAAATTGTATTCGTGAACTTTTAAAATTTGAGCCATTAAAAAAAAATCTAAAATTGTTGGTTTCAGTTTTTCACAATGTTTCACTCAGCCTTGCGGAAATTTTTACAGACGTAACACTTAATAATATTTTTCACGCTATTTAAAAAACCAGGAGCAACACAAAATTAAAAAAAAAACTCACAAATTGTACCAAGCATCCGCCAAATTGGGCCGTCTCCTTAGCGCCTGCAGATAGTGATATTTCGCCAGATCGTACATTTTTCGCGTCGTGTACACGTATCCAATATTCATGTGCGCTCTGGTCGGATTAACTTCCAGAGAACTTTTGAACAGTGACTCTTCATTCTTCCAATCATTGACACGTGCCAGTGTACGGTGCGTGTGGACGGATAATAAAGCGACAAGGATTATAGGTATACCAGGAAATCTGAAAAAAAAACACATCTCTTTTCAGGTCTAATTGACTGTATTTATTTACCTTTTATAAACCAGTTGTGCTCCATATCCAATTAGAATACAGTAGGCAACCGCTGGTAGATACAGTATTCTCTCGGCTGCCACAAATCCAACATAAGCAATTAGATTTGAAGAAATGAGATGGGGCATTGAGAGAAGTGCAAGTAGAAATGCTACTTTTTCGATTTCATTCAAGTTTCCACTTTTCCAATTACACACTAATGTTTTCCAAGTCTTCCAAACTACCGCTGCTCCAATTGTATAGCAAATTGTGGCTCCAAGAAACCTCGAGTCGAAAATCGACTCAACCTTCGGAATAGCATCCATCGACCAGTCGAACGACAATGTTTTCGGGAAAACGAGAAGAGAAGCATGAAAAACTGGCAGATACAAGAATGTCAACGTTCTGGTGAGCCAGTTCGGATCGTGAGCAATTGGATTGTCATTCTTCGAAAACTGCGGTGATTGGAAGTTGTTGATGGCAAGTCGAGCGTAGCAAATAGCTCCAAATGCTAGGAATTCTGTGGCGATGTTCCTATGAACTTTTAATTTCCCTGTGAGGAAATTAACCTGAAAAGAAGAAAAATGAATAAAAACTAGAACGCCTCATCCATGTTCTTTTGTCTATTCTATTCTCTATTGTCCCACGCTACGCTACGCCAATCATTGTCATGTTTTCATCAAAGTCTTCAAGGTTACTGTAGACAATGCCGCCTAAAGACATTTAGGCGACGCCTCATTTGTTGTCAATGCGCGAAGCGAGAAGATTCTAAGATGGCCCTCAGGGTCCTCTTTTCTTTCCGTTTCGTTAATGGGTTCATTCCCTCCCTCTTCCTCATCCCTCATTTCTCCAAAGGAAATGAATTAAATTGATGAATTACCTTGGCCAACACATCGTAAAGAGCTATAAGCGGCAGGAGGACGACACCGGTCTCTTTTGAGCAGACTGCTAACACTGCAAAGAGCACATTTCTCCATGAGCAGGTAGGTGTGGAGATGTGGAAAATAAGTGCGAGAAGGGTGAACGTGGTGGCTAGTAAATCGGTTCTTCCGACAACTGAGCAAACCGCTTCTGTGGTGATTGGATGGCAAGCGAAGAGCAGAGATGAGAAGAGACAAAGACCTGGAATAGAAAGAATACAGTGACTTGTTATTGTATGCAGCTCTATAGAGCTTCTATTCAAATTTTAATATTCTCCGCTTTGGGTCGTATATAAATGTACATAAATTGCACCTCCTTTTATTTCCCTGCTTTTTATTGTCACAGATCATCTAATTTCTTTTCGCTCTGTTTTTAACGGTCTAAACGTTGTGAGTGACAGATGCGATTTAGCTCATATTTCATCGTTTCTTGTATTAACGCGATAATCAGCAGGACTGGGATTGTGTTTCAAGATGGGCAAAATGCAAGTGTGCTCAAGTGTATTTACTAAAAAATGTTTGGCACGATTTTGAGCGTTCACAGGTCTGCAAATGCACTCTACCTTAATTTTCTGGTGCAGGTAAATGATTTTTCAATTTATTTACATAGTACATTTACACAGCAACATTGAGCTTTTTTTTAGGTTTTCGCACCACTTACCGTTCTCCAGTATTCCAAGCACTTTTGCCAACTTCCACACCAAAATCGAGTTTGCCACGTGGATTGCGACATTGACTCCATGAAACCTATAAATTCCGTAGAGTTATCCTCCAATTTAACTCCTTGGAAATTCCATCCTCTTTAAAGCCCCCAGAGTGCTCTAAAAGCATAAGAGGAATCGTTTCAATGTTATCTCGCCAAGACCCGCCACACGCTTGTCTCGACCCGCTACTCATCATAATTCCATCTACTCTTTGGTAAATATGCACATGTTTCGTCAAGAAGACCTCCTTGGACCATGATGCCATGTGACGCACGCTGTGCGTATATGTATATATACAATTACCCGAAAATGTTAAGTAACCCCCGTCCCGCCCCGTCAACATCATTATAAATCTATCCGCTTAAGACGCTTCTTGAAGCATCATGTGGTTGGTCGGTGTCGTTGAGCCATCCATCCCGAAATCCAACACTTTTCGGAAGACAAATTTTTGTGTGCAAACAAACCTTCTAGTATTTCTGACAGAGCCCTATGAGCATGAAATCCTATTATAGAAGAAGAAGAAGAAGGAAAATGGGGAAGGAGAAGAAAAGCAATTTTGTCGCGCCGCCGGAAAGCACTCTTTAATCGCATTATGAAATCTACTTGTGGGAGAAAAAGGAGATTACGAAATCGAAATATTTAACTAGCCTGGTTGGTTTAACTTAAGTGAATCACTTTCTTGTCAATGCGAAAAACGCGGAATTTGAAGCGCTGCAGGTGGATGCATATAGTGTCCGTATTTGGATCATGCCGTCCATATTGTCGAAGGGACGCTATATGATAACTTGTTATTTATTTCTTGAATTGAAAGAAGTTATTGTCGAACCGCCAAAATGGTCAAACGCGCTCCGCTGAATTCAACGCTATGCGATTTTCATTTTGGTTTCCAAATTATTTCATTTCACGTTGAATTTATACGTATTTTATAATTTTTTTAAAATCGCATAGCGTTGAATTCAGCGGAGCGCGTTTGACCATTTTGGCGGTTCGACAATAGTTGAAAATATATACAAGCCTGCAGCATTTGAAGGCTTCGTCGCCGTTTTTTTTTTTCACTTTTCTTACTAATTGTTTTTTTTTTCTAGTGACTCAAATTTCGTGACTTTTGCGACAGAAGTGCTAAAAATGTGAAAGTTAATCGAATGGCGCGGATTTATCATATATCTAGAGTCTAATATGCAGAAATGAAATGCACGATATGATTCAAATACGGGAACTATATGCATCCACGCATTTCACTTTGTGTCAGGTAAGGGAATTTTATGCGGTTTGCCAATTAGCTGCGCATCAGCTGCCCAAGGAAAATCTGTCAAATTCCGGGCCAATTAGTCGGTTATTTTGCTCGGAAATTAGTGACCTCGTTGCTGGGAATTCCATGTATAGTGTTACACCAAAAAAAACAATACTTATGTATAGGAACAAACAGAACCGCTCCATTTCAGACAGTTTTATACCAAACACTTTTTTTTTTGAATTTTCAAATATACCCCACATCGTATAGCAGTTTTTTTTGTTTTCACAATAATGCCCAAAACCTTGCATTTGCATTCACGCACTTATTATCGGCCCACCACGTCGGTCAAACGCGCTCCGCTGAACTCAATACTACGTGGATTTCATTTTGGTTCCCAGATTATTTTATTTCACGTTGAATTTACACGTGAAATGAAAAAATTTGGAAACCAAAATAAAATCCACGTAGTATTGAGTTCAGCGGAGCGCGTTTGACCATTTTGGCGGGCCGACAATATGTAAATTGATTAAGAATAGAACAATTTGCTAATAAGCTAAAATTTTGGGTTTTTTTCCCTCACTCGTTTTCCCACCATTGGATAATTGTTCTGCCCCGAAACACTTACCAAGCGGCTTTAAAACCATGAACGACGAATTGGATGCGAAACGAGGCGGTGATCAATGGCCGATAACTTTTATGAGAACCTTCCAAACCGATCGGATTCCCCCAAAAGTCGGATGAGAGGAAGAGTGTGGACAATGGTGTTCGCGCCAAAACGTCCTCGTTGGTGAGAATGGCGGGTCTGAAAAGATTAAAAAAATTGTACGGTGTGACTCAAAATTCAGCCAATTGGCTGAACTGCAAAGGAAGGTGAGATCTCTAGCACTTTACATTCCCGCTCCAAAAATGTACTTGTTATATATACTCTTATAATTGTTTCCTATCGTGTGCTTGCTGAATTTTATAAATATGTATTCCCCTTCAATTATTTCTTGCAATTCCTTATTGACAGCTTGCTTTTGTTGGCGTTGGTCCGTGTGGCACAAAAGAGCCAATAAAAAATTGCTCTTCGACTTTTTTCTTGTCATTTCTTCCTTCCTTCCTTCTTGACCCATATACATCACATAAATATTATATTGCGTATTTCATATTGCTTGCCCTAGGGCGTTTTATTGGAATATATTTGTGTCTGTTTTTTTTTGGCTGGGCGAACATATCAAATATGGATGAGAGCGAGATGATTGACGTGTCAGTTTACGAATTATTCAGGCTCAAGAACTGCATAGGGTGTTGAAGACCGCATGGAGTCACCACTGCTCACACAGATTTGAAACGGATTAGATTTTCAAAAACGAGGCGCTGGAGAAATTCGTTTTCTGAATGAAATTAATAGGGAAACATTGTGTTAAACGCGAACCTCTCAACACCCCATGAAACCGTCTCTCTGTTCATCGGAAGCCCACTCGCACACAAACGAAACTCAATTTCCGGTGAGCCACTTACTCACCAACTCCACTAACTTTCTTTCCGAAACCAGCGTACACTCGGCTCGGGAGAAAGAGAATTGAATGCGGAAAAGTGCATACTTATTGTCAATTTAATTATTTATGCGTTGCGGACTCGCATTATTGTGGGTCCTAGGAATTTGCGGGATACGGTCAGCAAAATAGAAAACGTCTGCAAACACCCACTATTCTTGCATGTTATTTACTTACATTAGCGACGCGTCCAATGATACCCAGTCTCTAATTATCCGACTAACAATACGTTAATCCTACCAGCACCCCCACCCAACACAAAACTCACTCATCTGTGCTCATACATTCGTCTAGTTTGTTAAATATTCTTCCATACCTCATTTCAACGACTATGTACATTATTAAAAAGTGTGTTGTTGCGGAATTTGTGAGCACACCTCACCTCCTATTTACCAACCTTACTTAACGTGTGAAAGTTGTGAGCACTTGAAAACAAAAGAAAAGGCACCTTAGTTTGAAAGAATTGGGTTACACACGGCATCTTCAACTTTAGAAGAAAAAAAATTAAGGAAGCTGCACAAATAATCGCTTTTAGAAATGTGTGGTTTAGAACTTACTTTTCCTGAGTCTGTTATTTTATTCCTACCTTTTTTCCAATAATTTGAAATATGATTAAAAAGATAAAGATAAGAAATAAATAACCTCACAGTTCTAACAATAAGAACGTGTCCCCCTCCCCCCACCCCCCCCTATCGAATTTTTTTCTGAGTTTTGTGGTGAGCAACTAAACTTTAAACGACAAAACTTACCGATC
Source organism: Caenorhabditis japonica (assembly GCA_963572235.1). Lineage (NCBI taxonomy): Eukaryota > Metazoa > Nematoda > Chromadorea > Rhabditida > Rhabditidae > Caenorhabditis > Caenorhabditis japonica. Next base: position 13,125,344 of record OY754343.1, on the reverse strand, counting down.
ATCGTACACGAAATCCGCCCAAATCGCGTTCCAATAAACACAAGTCGCAAATATAGCAATAAACAGAGGGTGATAAGAAAAATGATAATTATGATGAATAGGCAATATTGTTTCAGATCTCTCCTTCTTCTTTTTCATTTTCATTTTTGTCAGCAGGTCATCAGAAAACTAATGTTCTTGTCTTGTTCGAGAAAGAAGAAGAAGAGAAGATGGAGAACCACTCCAGACTCCGCCTACTTTTTGCCTCCGAAGGAGTGGAGATGAGGCAGAGAGAAGAGAAGAAGAAGAGTGGAAGTGACAGAATTCCACGACGCTTTCCTCACGTCCTTTCCAAAGATATCATCGCTAATGTAACTCGGCATTTTTGATCGTCCCATAAATCTTTTTGTCGACAAACGGCACGGCGTTTTTTTCACTACCTGCTGTAGAAAATTTGCTCGCGAAACAGCCACCAATCAGCGTGAAAAGTAGGCGGAGAAAGGGGCGTGGTTTGCAAAAACTCCGCGCAGTTTTTCATTTTACATTTTTGAGTCTCTGTTGTCAACATTTTTGAGTCTGTTGTGAACATTTTTGAGTGTCTGTAGTGAAAATTTTAAGTCTCTGCTGTGAATAAACAATTAAACTTTATTGATAAAATAATAAAATAATTAATTGAACAATAAAATTGCATAATTATTTATAAATACAATTTAAAATAACCAGAATCAATACAAAAACAAGTATACCGAGGCTGAAATGACTGATAAATAGACAGAAGAATACAAATTCAGGGGTCATATATAAGAAGTAATAAAAATAAATTTAAAAAATACAAAAAATGGTGAGAAAATGCGATGAAAACCCTGATCGGTCTGAAATCTTGGAGCAAAATATTCAAAACACAAGCCGGAAAGGAGGAAATTGACTGGAACATTGAATGAAAAAAATTATTTGACAATTTTCTTTGTCAGTTTTTCCGTTTTAAAATTTTTAAAGCAAATTCGTGAAGATTTAGGACACTATTTTACAGTTTTTCATTTATAGAAAGGCAGTTGCCTCACAGGCATTTCATTTGTTGTATTTTTTTAGAAAAATTATGGTTGTCAAACGACTGATTCGAATAATTACCGTGGCTGAATGAGATTCGTAAACTGCCTCAAAAGATTCGTAAAATATCTCATGAGATACGTAAATTTCCTCGTGAAACCTCGTGAGAATTCACAAATATCATGAGATATTGCAAATCTCAAGTGGTCATTTACGAATCTCACGAGATAAATATTTTACGAATTTTTTGAGCCAGTTCACGAATCTTATCCATCCACGATGGTTATCCGAGTCGGTAGTCTGATCTATTACAGACCGATCGATGTTTTTTTTTTCACATTTTTACCAAATTTTGATTTTAAATAAATAAAAAAAACTTAATTTTCATGTGAACTGCTGATTTTGTCCATGGACACAATGTCGATTGTTCAGCCGTCTTCGCGCTCCGCATTCTTGAAGAATTTCCCTTATTTGCAATTGTATTCTGAAATTAAAAAATTTATATTTTATTTTAGCTAAATTTAAAAACAAAAAAATGGAGAAAGAGAAAAAAAAAACGAAAAAATAGACGGATAAATTAATTTCAAAATTAATCTCAGCGTTTACGTTTTTTTTTCTTGGCCGATGAGAATCCTCGGCCCCCAGCCCCCTCAGTTTTAAAAAGTTTTTCAGCCTTAATGAAAGTTTTTTTCGCTATAAAAAGGTGCGCAAAATGTAGGAAATTTAATTTTGAACAATCGTATCAGAAAACATTTGAGGTCGAACAGAAAAATTTTGAGAAAATCGGAAAAAACAGCGTTTGGTCGCCAATACGACATGGCCGTGGCCTGGAAAACTCCGCTACTGGTAGTGAAAAAAACGCCGTGAAACGGCAAGTGTGAGGTATTGACCTCCACCTTCCCTTATCTTTCTTTCGCGCATCGTTCTCAACCGTTCTCGCAGAGTGGTGTGGGAAACAGTGGTGGTGAATAGAAACAGTGAGTTAAAAAAAACCTGGTGTGAATTAAACATGCTTTAAATGCTTTCAACATCATCATCCCGCGCCTCCCCGTGGTCCAATGCGCCAGCATATTTGCAGTGGAGCGGGCCCTCATTATTCGCCGGCGTGGAATGTCATTTTTCAGGCAAATTATCATTACCTACCTTTTCTGTACCTACTTTTGTTCAGTTACCTACCTTGATCATTACCTACCATGTTCGTTACCTACCAAAATAGGATATGTTCTTTACCTACTTTTCCTATTACTTAATTTTGAAACTTGGAAAGGCCGAAAATAGTGATCTGGGAGGATTTGGAATCCCTCTACAAAACATTGTGAAATCGTCGGATTGTCCACGGGGAGTACACGAAAAAATGCATGATGAATGCGCCAAGCGCCAAAAATTTTGAAAGCGTCGTCACTCATCGTGCAAGTGTTTACCTCTCGGCAAATGTGGCAAACTGTAGGGAGCACGTTGAGGCTGTCTAGCCACTTGGGAGCACGTTAGGAGCACTTTGGATGCCGGATTGCGGTGCCGGCGTATGTGAAAAACTGTTGGGAGCACGTTGAGGCTGCCTAGCCACTTGGGAGCATGTTAGCGGCACTTTGGATGCCGAAGTGCGCTAGCGGCAAATTTGGGAAACTGTTGGTAGCACGTTGAGGCTGCTCAGCTTTTTGGGAGCACGTTAGAGGCACTTTGGATGCCGGAGTGCGGTACTGGCAAACGCTGGAAACTGTTGGGAGCACGTTGAGGCTGCCTAGCTACTCGGGAACTGGTTAGAGAACATTGAATTCCGGAGGGCGGTAGGGTGCGCGAGGGAGAACGTTGGGAGCACGTTTGGGGATCTTTAAGAAGGTGGTTATTGATTTTCTGTTCCACGTCGTTTTTTTTTTCATGGTTTTCATTTATTATTCTGATTCAATACATTTTAAAAATTCTTATATTTCATTTTTAAAGTTTTTCTAAATTTTATTTTCTTTTTCCAGAAAGAAACCATCGAATGATGCACGACGCCATACAATTCGGAAGAAATCCCGCAAACACGGTCGGAGGTAAACATTTTTCAGACATTTGATTTTTGATAATATTAGAAATTTCGAAGAATTTTCTAATATTTATGTGGCTGGATGAGATTCGAAAATTTCCTTGTAAGCTTGGAACTTTCTTCGTGAGATTCGTATATTTTCTGGCTAGTTCTGTGAACTCCCTCGTGAAATCTCGTAAGAAGTTACAAATGTCACAAAGAAATTTACGAAAATTTCCAGAAAACTTACTAAACTCATTCAGCTACAATAATTCTTAGAATTTTCTAATATTATCAAAAGTTAAATTCCAATACGTGCTGAATGATTCAAAATAATGCTGATATATTCAGAGCGCATTCTCGAAGAAAAATGTGAAATTGATAGAGAAGAAGATGATAAACCACTGTGAAGAACTTGAGCCTTGAAGATGAAGAAAAATGCCGGGAGAACCAGACCGAACAGTTCGAGGAGGAAGAGGATATATCGATTCATTCGGGTAAATTTTGTTTTAAAAATTAGTACTCTCTTCTCAGCAAGTGCTCACTCTTTTGAAAAAAAGATAGTAAAACCCAAGATCGGCTTCTCGGCACGAATTTTTCCCAAGTTGAATGAATGCGACCGTATTATACTCAATGAGAGAGTGAAAGAGAGGAGTGATAAACAAACGCACTTAATTCAATATGTCGAAATGTTTCCAATTTCAAAAATGATGAGCATATGCTGAGACAATAGTAACTAAGACAACCAATTTGGATAATTATCGTGGCTGGATAAGATTCGTAAAATATCTCACAATATTCGTAAATTTCTTCGTGATATTTATAAATTTACTCGTGAGCTTTTTAAGTTCTCTCGAGATCTCACGAGGAAATTTAGGGATTTTGTCAGAAAATTTACGAGTCTTGCCAGAAAACTTACAAATCTCATCTAACCACGAATCAGTCTTTTGAGATTCGAAAATTCTCTGAGAATACAAAAAATGAAATGCCTGAAAATATGTTCAGGTATTGTCGGCCTGCCAAAGTGGTCAAACGCGCTCCGCTGAACTCAACGCTATGCGATTTTTATTTTGGTCTCCAAATTATTTCATTTCACGTTGAACTTGTACGTGAAATTGAATAATTTGGAAACCAAAATAAAAATCGCATATCGTTGAGTCCAGCGGAGCGCGTTTGACCTTTTTGGCGGGCCGACAATAGAGATCCAAACTTTGCTTACTTTTTCTGGTGAAGAATAAGCATAGCTTCAAAAATGTGTGAAAATGCCAAAGAATAGTTTGAAAATGACTCAGAAAAATTTAAAAACATTTAGAAAATTTTTCATTTTGGCATAAAAATGTTAAAAAACGATATTATCGGTTTAATATTCTTGCCGTCTACCATATGTGCCCGCGTAAAAAATATAGTAGACGCAGATATAACGAGACGACACATTCTTTCACATTTTTGCACTGCGTTCAGTTGAAAAACCTGAGGGGGCGGTGTTTCAACTTTTTGCGTCATTGCTTGCTGTAGCCGGCAAGAATATTGAATCGATAATAGTTTCAAAATGCTCAAAAGTGTCTTGAAAAGGTTTGAAAAATAACTAGGAAAAAAAGAAAAAATCGTACTGTTTTCAGCAAGAAGCAGAATGTCCAAAGCACTTGTCCTGGAAGAAGTACAAGCAGCAACGTGGCGAGGAGAGTGCCAACTACTTAACCCCTTCTGATGGATAATGAGAATGCCCACTCCACAGTCATTCAACTTTAAATTTTTGTTTTTTTGTTAATTTTTGTTATTTTTTAACCCTTTTTCGTTGTTCCATTATTATGTATGTACATTTGATAAATTGTTACTAGAATTCATCGTAATCTCAAAAGCAAAACCCCTAAGGGATTATAGAGATATAGCTGGGGACTAGTTAAGGGAACGCTAGGAAACTGTTGAGGGAATTTTCGGAAACTGTTCGGATCGCTAATCCCAACGGTTCTTGAACATGCTCCCAACAGTTGTCTAACGTACTCTCAACAGTTCCGATCAATAGCCACATTGCGCGCGGAAACAGCATCAGCGATAGTGGCTTTATATCGCTGTGAAGGGATGCTTCTGCGTCTCCGAGCATTCTGTCTCTCGGTGTAACTAATGTGTGTTGGCCACTCGGGCAAACCATTGGTTTCATTGAGAGATAAGAAATGAGAGAGACACACCCCACGAGACATCTGCTCTAGTCAGTCCACCCGTGTTTACGGCTGGAGAGAGGTCAGCCCATCGGGGCCTCTCGTTCTCAATAAAGATTGGATTCCATGAAGACATGTATTTTTCCTATATCTAACACAAAGGTTTGGCACAAACCTTTCGTTTGTTACATGGAGGTTCCACCAGCCAGAGTAACTTTTTCGTGTGCCCATATTTCTTAAAATCAGGAAATATGTCGGGAAAGTTACTCGCGAGCTTTTGAGGAAGCAGGGTTCTAAGACCTGACGTGCTCGAATTCACCGCTACACCGGCACTACCCTTTCCCTCCCCTAATCGTCTATACTTCCCTTATTTATATTCACTATTTTTGTTGGTTCTATTATTCTGTTCGGCAGTTAGCGAGTATGCTGTTTGGTACAATCGGTGGATTTTGATTTGGTCAACGGACAGACATCTGCGTCTCGACGTTCCTGTTTTTTGCTGATGGAAAGAGGGAAGTCAACAGAAGTGAGCCGATCACAAATGGTCCTGATTGATGATCGTGCTATAATTATTTTTTTATGATATGCCACATTCCCATTATAATTTTGACCGGATGAGCACGTGCGCGGAGGCGAATGAGGAATGCTCCATAGTGAGATACTGGTACATAGCGCATGGCCCCTATCATTTGATTTTATCCTCTTTGAAAAATATTGAGTGTATTGAATAATTTGAACTTGAGAAATGACCCCTAATTGAATTGTTGACAGCGCCCCAAATTTCTTTTTGATTTAGAATGATTGACCAAGAGCCCAGCATATTTGCCTCAAATGACCCCAATTCTTATTGTGTGACTCCACCTCTTCTAGCACCATTCTAGCCTTAAGTGAAAATGGTAAATAGTGTAAGCTAGGCAATATGATATTAAGGATAATCTGCTTTGAACGTTTATTGAACCACATTGATTTTGTTTATTTGTTTGTATAGGTTTTGACATGTCGTTTTATTTCTCTTTCTAGGGATGTTTCTGCCTCAATTGCCTTAACAACAAACGGCTTCGAGGACGAAGCATCGCTAAAAGGGGTGGGATGGGTTCATTTCATTTCTTATTTCTTTGAGAGTTGTAACACCTCGAGCCATCAACATCTATAGCGCCGAGGACGTCGCAGCTTTCTTAGAGGGGTAGGATGTGAAGGGATGCTTCTGCGTCTCCGAGCATTCTGTCTCTCGGTGTAACTAATGTGTGTTGGCCACTCGGGCAAACCATTGGTTTCATTGAGAGATAAGAAATGAGAGAGACACACCCCACGAGACATCTGCTCTAGTCAGTCCACCCGTGTTTACGGCTGGAGAGAGGTCAGCCCATCGGGGCCTCTCGTTCTCAATAAAGATTGGATTCCATGAAGACATGTATTTTTCCTATATCTAACACAAAGGTTTGGCACAAACCTTTCGTTTGTTACATCGCCAAAATAGTGATGACCAACTTACAGTACCAGATGGCTTCAAGTTGGCCAAAGTTCATGTTCGCATATCGTGTCGGCAAACATATAATGCATATTTTCTCCATTATATATTCTACATTGAAATTAAGACTATTCTTTGCCGTGAACCCTCCCACACATCCAAACGACCAAGTTGGAATCAGTTGCAGGCAATCTCAAAAGTGTGCATATGGGACTGGAACGGCACGTACCTCTAACATGTTGGAAATCATACTGTTGCCTTAGGCCCTGTAAGATGTCAGCACATAAGAACAAGTCTCTCGTGTCAAAGCGAACTGAATCCAAAAAAGCAGAAAACAAAGTGAAAATTTAAGAAAAATGGATTTCCCAAAAAACATTCTCTACTAGTATGACGACTTCCCCGGAATCCCCCAACTCTCGTTCTCGTTCTGCCTCCGTAAGCCGCCCTGCCAAAAGAAAATGCAATGACGATTCTTTGAATGCTCTGAACTCTGGTCAAGTCGTGCCCATCAAGGATTTTTTGGAGCTCAAAGCAACTTGTGATAGAATGGCGAAGCAAATTGAAGACCTTGTCAAAATCGTTGCCGCTCTGGCTCCTGCCGCCAACCTTCCTACTGCTCCTTCTTCCCGTTTTACTCAAAATGTTGCTTCGCATCAGTCTCCCGCCCAGTCTTCATTAGATTTGGTCAAGGAAGCTGCCCAGATGTTGAAGAAATCGAAGAGAGCAGTAATAGAACTGCTTCCTGACTCTCCGGACGACCCAGAACAAGACAATAAAGACATGGCCACAATCCTCAAACTGGCATCGAAGCACAATCTCACTGCTCCTACATCAGTATTTAGGCACAAATGCAAAAGTAAACTTCGTCCGCTCAAGCTGGAATTCAACAGCACTGCCGATCGGGACTCGTTTATCAAAGGTTTCAATCGATTTGTTAGACCATCCGAATTTAGTTCCATTGCAAGGAAACCAAGATGTCGTCGGGACCTCACTCTTAGCGAGCTGACAGTTTTGAGATGTAGCCGGGAAACGATTTACAAAGCGAACAAAGAAGCTGGTATGACTGTTTTATTTTTAAATGATATCTATGTTAAGAAAAATATGTCGCCTCGTCCTTTTCATTGATTTCCAGTTCGCCCCCTTTAGCTACCTCCCCACCTCTCGCCATCGATTTGTTCGGGCCTTATAACTCGGTTTTGTCATCATCCTCCTCTCCCCATCCCCTCTCCGATCAATATCCACAACGCATTAATTCCTTTTCACCTAACTCTAACTCATCAGCGGGAGTGGTTCCAGTTTTTATCAACTGTTCTTTAGCCAATGTGCGTGGAGTTTCTTCTCTTTCTAAGATTTTTCAAATTATCGACTATTTTATTAGTTCCAAAATCGACATACTCTTTATCACTGAAACATTTCTTTCCGATAAAATACCTAGTAGCCTTTTTTTAGCTTCCAATCCTGACATCCAATTCTTTCGTTTTGATCGCATATCAGAAATTCAAGGAAAACGTTCCGGTGGAGGAGTCGCTATTTTATGTAAATCTTCTATCAATCTTTCCATTTCTGACATCAATATGAAATTTCATTACCCCCTCCACCGATCCGAAATCCTTGTGTGTCAACTTTTATCGTCGTCCTTCTCTCCTAACTCTCTAACCCTGTGTTTAGTCTATCGTCCTCCTGACTGCAACGCAACTGAAACTGCTAATCTTATTGCTCACCTAGACTCTTACCTTCCGCTCTCCTCCACTCTTTGTGTCGGGGATTTTAATTTTCCCAACTTAGATTGGTCTTCCCATTCTTCTACTAGCAATGATTTCTCCGATTTTTTGGTTTCTAAAGAATTTTCTCAGTGGGTTCATTTTCCTACTAGGGTCACACCCACAACTTCTAACATTTTAGATCTCGTTATATCTTCACGTGATATTACTCCTTCCCATATTACCCTTCAGCCAGGTTTGCTAAATTCGGATCATGCTAGCGTATCCTTCTGCGTCCCCTTCTATGTATAATGCACCTAGGCCCTCCACCTCTTTTCATTCATTGCCAAAACTCTGCTATCGCAAATGCAACTTTTCGAAACTTAACGCGCGTCTTGCTTCTATTGATTGGGATCTCACTTTCTCCACCCTCCTTTCAGTTTCTGATAAATTCTCGTTCTTAATTGAAACTCTTGATAATTTGCTCACAGAACTCTGTCCTCCTATCACCTTGGGGCCTCGTCCCAAATCTTGCTTGCTTCTGCGTAAATTACGTAAACTCCGCCGCAATAGTAAGTACTGCACCTCACCTGTAGCTAACTTTAATAGACTTAAGCAGTACCGTACCCTCTCTTCAAAATACCGCAAATGGCTTAGTAACTACGAATCTAAATTTATTGAGAATTCCAACTGCGCTCAAATTCGAAAACTTGTTGCTAGCCGGCTCAAATCCAGATCAACTGTTCCCGCAATCATGTTCAATGGTCAATCTCTTGTGTCTGATAGTGAAAAATGTGGTGCTTTTGCGGAAACTTTTCTTAGTCATTTCTCGGCACCTTCCGGTACCGCCAATTCGTCTTGCCCATCGAAATTTTCCTTTCCTTCTCCAGTCACCCCTTCTTGCTCTAGCTTCAACCCATTTCAACCCTACATTATCGAAAAGTTTCTTCAAAAACTACCACCAAAGTGTGGTTTCTCTCCACACCTAACTAATTATCTTGTTCTTAAAAGATGCGCTACCTCTCTCGCCCTTCCTCTTTCCATCATTTAATCTCAATCTTATCTCACGTCCACCATCCCTGACACTTGGAAGCAAGCTGTAGTCATTCCTTTATTTAAGAAGGGAGATCCTTCTAACATCGATAATTACCGCCCTATATTTCTCACAGATCCTTTTGCGCGAGTTATGGAGCGTATTATTTCTCACGGAATCCGAATTGAGTTAGGTCACAAATTTAGCGAGCACCAGCACGGTTTTTTAAATTACAGAAGCTGTACTACAGCATTAATTTCCTCCATCTCAAAATACCATCAAATCCTCAAAAAGCATAATTCTCTAGACGTAGTTTATTTTGATTTCAAAAAAGCTTTTGACACTGTTTCTCACTCACTGCTACTTTGCAAGCTTGCAGAATTTGGCATTGACCCCCTAACTTGTTCCTGGTTCCGTGAGTTCCTCAGTAATCGTTCCTTCACTACAAGAGTTAACAACACTTTTGGAAATGATTACCACCCTATTTCCTCTGGAGTTCCCCAAGGCTCCGTTTCGGGTCCATTATTGTTCATAATTTTTATAAATGATCTCTTACTCTCACTTCCACCATCTTTTCACTTTTCTTGTTTCGCTGATGATATCAAAATTTATTCTGAAAACCCCTCTCTCCTGCAAGAGGGAATTAAACTTATATCTTCTTGGTGTAAGAGTAATTCCCTCCACTTAGCTCTTACAAAAACCACAGTACTGCGCCTGGGCTCTAAAAACAAAACGTTTCCCTATTATATTGATAATTTTGAAATCCAAGGTTCTTCTTGCGTCAGGGACCTGGGACTTTTTACTGACTCTAAGCTCTCTTTCAAACCGCACATTGCCCGAATCGCTGCTCTTGCTCTCTTGCGCGCTAAACAACTTTTGAAATGCTTTTCTTCTCAGTCCACCAAATTCTATGCTCATTTATTCAGCACGTATGTTAGACCTCTTCTTGAATATTGCTCAGTAATTTATTCTCCTTCTCCCAGTGGCGTCTTAGCTAGTAAACTTGAACATTCTCTTCGTTTTTATACACGTCGGGTGTTGCAGCGGTGCAACATTCCATTTTCGTCTTATGAACACCGTCTAGAAATTCTTAATTTACCTTCCTTAAGGCACACCCGTCTCAAATCTCAACTCCTTCTTTTATATCGATTGGTTACTAATACTGCACATTTCCCCCATCTCACTGAGTATGTCGCTTTTGTTAGATCTTCTCGCAGACCAATGCTCTTAGTCAGGATTGATAGATGCTCCACGCACTTCTTTGCTAAAACTGTTCCTATTTGGAATTCTCTTCTCCGGAACTGCTCCTGCTTTTTATCTCCTTCAGAATTTCGCAACCTTCTTGATGCTAATATTTCCCGTTTATGAATGTATCCCCCTCCCTCTAAACAAAAATTTTTGCACTTTTATTCTCCCATACATTGTTAAATTTTTATTATAATGTACACTTTTACACACTTTTTTTTTTTCTTATTTAAACCTTTTTTTTCTCTTCTCTGTTTTTCTTCTTTTTTTTGATCTACTACAGTTTTCTCATGAATCCCAATGTGCCTCTTGCGGGGTGGATCGCGATCTTTCTTCTCTTTTTCTTCACGCCCAACCGCTTATGTATTGGAATGTATCCCCGGTATTTTTTTTTTCAATTGAGTGTGAATGAATAAAGAATATATATATAAAATGCTTGTTTTTAACCCCTTTTGTTAATTTGTCCCGCCGCGATTTTGGTGGTACGTTCGCACTGACTTCCCATGAACACAATAACAAAAGTGCCGAAAAAAAACATTTTTGAACATCAATTTTTCTGCTTTTTTGGACGCAAATAATAAAAAAAGGAGAAGCGACACGGCCACTCACGCAATTTATTTTTTTTTATTTCTTGGGTATTGTCGAGACAAAACAATCGCCTACGTGCTCTACCGCGCGCGAAGCGTGTCCGCGTCGCGGCTCGACGGGAGGGGGAAAATTTCAAATGTGTCCGTCTTTTTTTCGTTGCTTTATTTTCCATTTATTACATTTATTTCATATTTTTCGCGAAAATTTTGTTTTTTTAATGACGAATATGTTGAAAATATTGTTTGGGCACTTACATTTTAGTAGAAAGCTGTGAAATATTGCTTCAATTCTGCCAAAACTAACATTTCTCGGCGCTATGCGGGTTGAGGGGGGCCACCCAAAAAATTTTTTTTTTTCACTAATTTTTTTTGCACTTTTTTTGTTGTTCACGCTTTGAATATTCGTTTCTGAGCATTTATCGATGCCTGGAAAGTTCAGCGGCAACGCGCCGGAAGCATGTGTGACACTTTTCAAATTGGCGACCGGAGGGAGCTGGGCGGAAGCATGCTTTGCGGGATGATTTTTTGTGATTAAAAGTCTAAAGATGAGTTTAAAAAGATAAGAAAAGGTTACTGGGAGCCGATTAAACACTCAAAAGGGTCAAAGCAAGCTTCCGCCCAGCTCCCTCCGGTCGCATATTTGAAAAGTATCACACATGCTTCCGGCGCGTTGCCGCTGAACTGTCCTGGCTAAAAAATAATGCAGAATGAGATTAATATATGAAACAAACCAAAAGCGATGCGAAACCGCACAAAAAAACGAAAAAAAAAATTTTTTTTTGGGTGGCCCCCCCCCAACCCGCATAGCGCCCATTTCTCATCTTATCATTAAAAAAAATTATTCGGGTCGTTTTTCGGCTCGCATATCGTTTTTTTAGTGCCATTAGAAATTATTTCTCTGTTTTTGGCAAATATCTCCAAAATATTTAAATTTACAATGAAATACCCAATTTTTTCTTGTTTGTGCCGTTTCCTTTGCATTTTTGCCGTAATTTCATGATTTCCAGGTAGCAAAAATCGATCAAAGGCCAAGCAGAAAAAAAAGAACGAGTTTAAAGATCATGCAGGACAGCTGGATGCAATATTGTAAGTCGGTTGATTTTTCTGAATAGAAACATGAAAAACTGTTTATTATGGTATTGTCCATTCGCGAAATAAGTAACTGCGCGCCTGTTAACTGGCGAACTCGAGAATTTACCTTCAAAAGTGTCGCCGTAAAAAAAATAATACGAAAACTTCATTAATAATAAACTTTTTTTTCAGGTGTCGTCCATCTCATCGAATGTATGATGATATTCGGAGTGTCCACTACTCTAGAAGACCCAGCCAACCAACAACCGCACAATGGATGACAGATCTGCGTACATGTCCGCCGGTGGCTACTCGTCCGGCTACATGGGATCGAACGCCTTCTCGTCTGGCTACAATCTTGAGGACTACGCGTCTGGAGGATCTGGCGGCGGATCGAGCGACGGAAGCTCTGGAAGCGGTGGTGGAGGCGGAGGATCCGGTGGACATGTTTTCAAAGTTCGCAATCTTGCTTTTTGGGACCATCGTAATGCGTGCATGTCAAGCAAGCAGCCCACTTCCTCAGCCGATCGTCGTGTCTTCTCTAAAAAATATGTGTCTAGGTTTATAAATAGTTTTTTTTTTTTGAAAATATAAAATAAATGTGTTTGTCGCGAATAAAATTGCTTTTAACAGATAAAATTCGGAAAATCTTTCTTCCTCCTCCAACATTCATTTGTTTATCTCTTTCTGCTTTTCCTTCGGACGGTTTTCGCGCTTCTACCTGAAAATCATGAAATTAAACGTATTATGGCGAAAATGCAAAGGAAACGGCACAAACAAGAAAAAATTGGGTATTTCATTGTAAATTTAAATATTTTGGAGATATTTGCGAAAAACAGAGAAATAATTTCTAATGGCACTAAAAAAACGATATCCGAGCCGAAAAACGACCCGAATAATTTTTTTTTAATGATAAGATGAGAAATGTTAGTTTTGGCAGAATTGAAGCAATATTTCACAGCTTTCTACTAAAATGTAAGTGCCTAAACAATATTTTCAACATATTCGTCATTAAAAAAAACAAAATTTTCGCGAAAAATATTAAATAAATGTAATAAATGGAAAATAAAGCAACGAAAAAAAGACGGACACATTTGAAATTTTCCCCCTCCCGCCAAGCCGCGACGCGGACACGCTTCGCGCGCGGTAGAGCACGTAGGCGATTGTTTTGTCTCGACAATACACTCGGTATAAAACGCTGAAAACTAGCTCCAATCGAAAAATGAATTTCGCATGCATTCGGAGTGAGGTTTAGAAAAATCAGAGAAAAACATCGGCCACGGCTCTCTCAGTTTCCCACACTCTGTCATCGCCAACGTGGCCGCGTCCACCACTGTGCGAAGGGAGCGCGTTTGCAGCGCTCCGTACGGAGAATAAACAAATACATATCCCTGATTACGATACATAAAAAATGCCACGTGGTTTTTCGAAAACTGTAGTGCTGGCCCGCCAAAATGATCGAACGCGCTCCGCTGAACTCAGTACTATGTGGATTTCATTTTCGTCTCCAAATTATTTCATTTCACGTTGAATTTACATGTGAAATGAAATAATTTGGAGACCAAAATGAAATCCACGTAGTACTCAGTTCAGCGGAGCGCGTTTGATCATTTTGGCGGGTCGACAATACGCATTGTTATTTATTTTCCCTCATTGACTAATTTCCAATGATTTTTCGTGAACTTTAAATTTATCTGATATCTACGATACTCTTGTGTACTATGAAATGAGTTCAAAATTATTTTACGTTATATTCAAATTCATCGTTCAGTTCGGATAATTTTTATTTCGATGAATCAACAGTATCAAAACAAAAATGGTTGGTGAGAATAAAAGAAAACACATTTTGAACTTCAATCCGCAGTATCTTTGCAGGAATCAACATATCAAGGCACAGTCATTTCAGAAGACCATATGTTGTGGGGGCAAGTCGGTCAAGCAATTATCCGCCAGTAATTGTTAAGGTTTTGAACATATAAAATAGCAATATATTTTAAGCAAAACATTTGAAAATTTCAGTCAACCAGTTGTGAAAAACAATATCTAACAAGACAAGCAGATAAAAGCAAAACCACGAGTGCCACTCATCAAGTTAGAAAAAGAGTTTCGATAAGATCGAGAAGAAAGGTTAGAAACAGAGCTGCGCTTGCCAAAAAGAGGAATGTAGAGAGCCGATCAAAAGAAGTAGAGGACGAAGAGAAAGAGAAAGAGAAGGAAAAGGAGAAAGTGGTTTTCCAGCCATTAGAACGTAAACGGTCAAAAATGTTAGTAGATTCGAAGGAACCAAAATCGGATGTTGAAGTTTCTCCGGTTCAGGCTAAACCAAGTAATCCAAACGTTCAGAAAGAAATTAGAGGAAGCAAAGAGGAGAATGAGAAAGAAAAACAGATGAGAACGGAACTAATTGTTAAATGGATGTCCTATGTGATGGTCATGACACCTCAAGAACTAACCAAAGAGTTTAAATCTGTACCGACGACGGTATGCGTATCGCGCAAATTCTAAATGCATTTTGTTTCCCAGGTCGCCGATTCAGAGTGCACTGTTTTCAACAAGTTCTTGGATCTTAACAGGTATCCGAACATTCCGTGTTTGGATCGAACCCGTTTCACTTTGCCTGGAGATGATGCATTTTACATTCACGCAAATAAAGTGAAAATTGGCACTAAAATGGATAGATTCATATGCACTCAAGGTCCCCTTGAGAATACTGTCGATGACTTTTGGAAGATGACGATAGCAGCGGTAAGGCGGTACTGATGATTTTCGTAGTATTGTGAAAGCAAAAAATTGCAACGCGGTGTTTGCGTACTTTTGAAATTCAAACGGCAATGAAAGAAACAGCACGGAAAATGAAGAGATTTTTTCCCATTTTCGTTTGAATTTTAAAAGTGCGCCAACACCGCGTTGCAATATTTTTGTTTTCACAATACTTATATTTGTTTTCTCAGGAATCCACCTCTATAATCATGTTGTGCTCATTCATTGAGGATGGAGCAGAGAAATGCTCGAAATACTTCTCCGAAACTGTAGGCTACATAGATCACGTCAGTGCGACAATTTTCACAGAATCAGTCGTTGAAATGGATGTCGGAAGTATTTCGAAAGACAAAGTGTTGCAGAGGGAATTGAGAGTTGTTGTAAAGTCTTCTGGTAAAGACATGAAGATGGTCCATTATCAGTGGGCAAATTGGCCAGATCATGGAATCCCTGATTCTTGTGACACAGTTGTTTCTATTTTGAATATGGTGAAGAAGGACAAGTATGCTTTAAAATATTAATTTTGGCGGGCTGACAATAGTTATTTTTCACATGTTTTTTTTGCAGAAAACCGGTAATTGTGCATTGCTCAGCCGGAGTTGGTCGTACGGGAGCTATTGTGCTTGTTGAGTCAATACTTACTGTCCTTCGTAATCCGGCAAAACCAAACATCAAAGAGTGTTATACACAATTGAGAAAAGATCGCGCAAAAAGTGTCCAAACCTTCCCACAATACATTTATGCTCTACGATGTGTTTTGGAGGTGCTCATCTCAAAGGGCTACAAAAAGGACGAGGGACAATGGGAGAAGTTCAAGGAAACATACGCAAAAGTTAAGACGAGGTCGGGAAAAGTGAGGGTTCGCGAGGATAGAGCCGGCACCAGGAAAGCAGTGTCAACATCGGCAGAACAACTTTCTGATACCGCAGCTCCACCACAACTACCCGCTATTATATCTCCAGCCGCAACTGTACCATCAGAAACGGCAATCGCAACGGTTGCGCCGGATCCAACTACAGCTACGCCTGCAGCACCTCCGACACCAATTCCAACTCCAAACTCCACACCAGTCTCAACACATTCACAGGATCCATCTCCAACTCCAACTCCGACTCCAACTGAAAGTCCAACTCTTTCTCCTGCTGTTCAAGATGAACAGCCTTCTCCAATCATTTCTCCAGCTCTATCCGATGATTCCAATAAACCGAATGCGTCAAACCCGGAAAGTGCCCAATAGTAATCAATATTGTTAGTAAACGAATAAATTTTTTATAAACCGGAGGCGTACAAAAATTGAGCACTTCATTTTCTGTTTTCGGTCCGTTTCTTTTTTCTTTCAGTCTCCAAGTAGGCGCGACAAAAGTATGAAGGGTCCAATGTGGACTTAAATGTAGCGTGTGCTTCAAAATTAGGCACAGCCTCTGCCCAAATTTTACGTTGGTTTTCACTGCGAAAAATTTTTGAAAACAAAAAAAACGTCTTTAAAATACGAAATAGTGTCGGAACGTTATTGCGGAATGGAACTGTAACGGAACGGAACTGGGGGAACATTCTATTTAAACCCCCCGCATCATCGTGATATATCTCATTCAACACAAGTATTTATTCTGAGCTGAGATATTTGGCGGCCCGTCGTCGGCCCGCTCGGCCCGTTTACAAAGTATGATTTTTTACTTTTCATGCTCTCCGGTCGGGACCGATTTTAACTTCACAGAAAAAATTACTAATCGAATTATTTTTAAGATAAAGAGGAAAGACAGTTACGGTACCGTAATTGCTTTTTCTGCGTATAGTTTTTTTCTTTTCGTGGAGAACGATTACGTAAACGATAAATTTAGAACATCAATTAAAAACAATAGTGTAAATAACGTTTTTTCCCAAAGATTTCCTATTCATGGATTCTTGTTCCATTTCGGTGCTATTGAGGAATAGAATTGCCTGAAATGGAGCTGTATTGACACATAACCGCTGGAACAGTTGGATAGTGTTCCGCCGGAATTGGTCGTACGGAGAGCATGAAAAATAAAAAAGCATACTTGGCGAGCGGGCCAAGCAGGCCGGCAAATATCTCAGCTCAGAATAAATATTTTTGTTGAATGAGGTGTTCGAAATGAAGAACTCGTCGATTTCTACAACATAAGCTTGACAGTTCAATTTCTCGTCTTTCCACGGCCGGCAAAAAGGGGGCGGGCCGGTGAATCGGCCCGGCCCGCTTACTTTTCGCCTGGCCGTGACAAAGGAAATGGTCAATATTATGTTCCTTTTGGTATTATGAAAATTGTTGTTGGTTTTTTGAAGTGTTTTTTATAATTTGGGTAAAGAAGAGGGTTGAAAAATAGACGCCCATGGGCTTATATATATTAGGTTGGCAAGAAAGTTTTTGTTATGTTTTGAAAAAATTTGTATTCAAAGAAGGAGAAATCAAACGATCAATAGTATTTGCCTTCCTTATCGACAACAGTCTGCCATCTGTTCTGCAAACTCATAATACCTGTCCTCCAAAACTCTGGCTTTTTTGATGCATAATATGACACAAGTCAATTTTTGACATCACTTTTTTTTTTTTGAAATCAGTTCCCTCAAAGGATTGTTGCATGTCCGAGAACAAATGATAATCAGTAGGGGCAAGGTCTGGGCTGTACGGTGGATGAACAAAAACTATCCAGCTGAACGTGGCCAGTAGTGACTTTGTCGTTTTCGTCACATGTGGTCTGGCGTTATCGTGGAGGTAGTGCAGGCATGTCGTGGGCCGGGCCGGGCCGGACCAATGGTGAAATTTTGTCGGCCCGGCCCGGTTGGTCCGATCGGCCCGGAAACTTTTATAATACGTGAAATGAAGAGAAAATATCTGCTCAAAAATAAAAAAATGTAATCACAACAAACGAATTTTACGTGAAACTTTGTGACATTTCACGTGAAACTGTGAGACAAAAAAATATCTTCATTTTTTTCCTGATATTTGTTCATTTTTTCGAATAAAACCGTGATAAAAATTGTCACTTCGCGACGAATCCATTATAACAACGAAATTACTTCGAATATTTGTTTTTAATTGAAAAAAAACGAAAAAACTTACGAAAAAAAAAACCGAAATAAAAATTGATCTTTCGACATGTCTGAGGTAGTGCGCTATGTGACCTTCGAGCGGGGAGAGTTTAAGCTGGGCCCTGGCGTTTTGCAGTTGGGCAGAGTAGTACTCGGCCGTGATAGTTTTGCCTTTGTTCAGAAGTTCCCACTGGTGCACGCCATGAACAGATTATCATACAGACAACCCAGAGCGGAAAGCATCGTCAAGGGAAAAGTCCCTGTTCTCGAATTTTCCAAACCAAATGCGAATGGTATTTTCATGAAGCGCCTCGGCCTTATTAACTTGCATCAGAAGGGGATGAACCTCCAGCACTTTCAAGTTAGATTGAAACAAAAAAGACATGTCGTAGGGTGATTTGGGTCAGTAGGGAGATGGTCCATGGTGTTTGAGAGAGAGAAGCAGTAGGGGAAAGTGGATGTGGATTATCTATATACCCAGTTAAATTATCTTTTGGTTTTTGTCGGGCTCTGTCACGAGCTATTGGCAAAAGCAAAACATAACAAAAACTTTCTTGCCAACCTAATAATACAGTATATACATTTTCCTATCGCAAAAGAGAATGGGCCGAACCGGGGATTGAACCCGGGACCTCTCGCACCCAAAGCGAGAATCATACACAGGTGATTTGCGTGACGCAAATAATTTGTCAAAAATTGTTCGCGCGTTTGCGAAATGGGTACGCGTGAACATTACTTTTGTACGCGCAAAATTCGCAATTCGCGAACAATTACATGTAATTTGCAAATTGTATGCGCATCCCGAAAAAAATGACCAACAATTGATAATTCACGAAATGAAATTTTCGCCGACAATAATTATGTTTGCACACAAATGACAAATCCCGAAAATGTTCGTTTAATTAGCCGATTGAAAATCCTTGCATCTCATAATTAGTTGGCTTATTAAGCTTATTAATTGTATATGTATTTTGTAACAATAATATGTTATTTTATTATATATCAAACTTTAAAAAAAGTACATGGTAACATCAAAAACAAAATTAAAAAATCATTAGATATAGTTACGAGTGGCCAACTCGTGTTAAACTCAAACGCTAAAACTTCTTATACTAAACGGCTTTATTAGAGAAAAGTAAATTTTACTATAAAAGGGACAATGGGAAAAGGTGGGGAGGGCGCGGGGAAACATAAGATGGGCGGCAAGGCAAAAAGGAAGGCGGAGGCGACGACAGTCGGCTCAAAACGAATGGAAATAAACCCCTTGAAATGAACGGTTTCTCGCCTTTTATAGAGTGGAAAAGGGGCGGAGTCAATAAGATCAGTGATTGGTGGATTAACGGTAATTGCGTCGATCGAAATGGTCCAACAGTCCTCCTGGCGAGAGTGCACGGTCGGCGTGGAGTCGCGAGACGACATGCGGTGCGAGTGTGCGTGGACGTCGGTGGTGAACGAAGGGAGACGCAGGGTGAGAGACAGATCAGTGTGCGCAGGAGAGAGGCGTCGGGCCGGGAAAGGGCTCGACGCTTACAATATTAAACAATTCACAATATGTCTATAGGTTTGGGGTGGGGGGAGGGGGAAGTATTTCAACGAAATATCAAAAAAAAAAAAATAGGATAAACGATCGGGATAAAAATGCGGAGAATGGCCCGATGAGTCTGAAACTTTGGGAAATTTTGGCAAAAATACTGCCAGATGTGCAAAATTTCAAACAGATCGGAGCTTTCTCCAAATTTTTTTCCTAATCGCGTTTCAAATTATTTAAATTAATCCTTGATCTCTTGCGCTGACGAGTGTCGCTTGCAGTTCGTACTTGCCCTGAAAATTAATAAATTCAGCTTTTGCGAATCGGTATTTATTATCTTTCAAGAACTTTTTCGCGCATGGACCCGTCTATTATTAAAATTTTTAAACGCCGACAACATGTCGCGAACTTTGACAGTTATTAAAAGCATTTTGTTAGGGCTAAAACTGCTGCCTCGCAAAATTTTAATAGCGATTTCAAACACTAGGACAGTGGCTTTCTGTATTTCAAGCACGGTGAGTTTAACAAAAAAGCTGCAAATTGCGCATTTTTTTTCTAGATTTTTCATGATATTTAAAAAAATATTTTTAAACGCAAGTTATATTCAAATTTTAAAACTTACATTTTCCTTGGTTGTCGTGCGCCTTTTTTGTCAATGACTGCCGGTCCGGGGTGTCTGCAAATATAAGATTAACAAAGGAAAAAGTTAACAAAAAGCAAGAAGGAATGAAAATTATAAAAATTTTAAAGAATTCACAAAAAAAACCGACAAAAATGGCATAAAAATAACATTTTTTGGGGCAGAAATGAATTAATTTGGGACTCAATTGAGAACGAGCAAGAGTTCGCTGCGAGAGTTCTTTCGGGATTCGCCAATTGTATTTTCGCGACTTATCAATAATTTACACATAATTGGGAAATGCCGACCATTTGTCGGCAATGCAATATTTACAAATTGTGCCCAAATCGCAATTTTCTTCTTCGCGATTTGTGTACAATTTTTAAATTGTTGGTCTGCGCGTATAATGCATAAGTGGCGAATCACCTGTGTACCACTAGACAATTCGGCCATGAAATTATCACGCTTTCACTTGAAGAACAAGCTTCCCGGCAGTCTTTTTTCTTTCCGCGTCGCGCCGCGCGGAAACAACATATTTGGTCAAAGTGTTGTTATGTTTGCATTCTCTTCGCGACAAGCGCCCGTCGAGGATGTTTAATAGAATGCGTTTCCGCGTTGTTTCCGCGCGGCGCGGAAAGAAAAAAGACTGCCGGGAAGCTTGTTCTTCAAATGAAAGCGTGATAATTTCATGGCCGAATGGTCTAGTGGTATGATTCTCGCTTTGGGTGCGAGAGGTCCCGGGTTCAATCCCCGGTTCGGCCCATTCTCTTTTGCGACAGGAAAAGTACCGTATATACTATATTATATATAACCCCGTGGGCGTCTATTTTTCAACCCTCTTCTTTACCCACATTATAAAAAACACTTCAAAAAACTAAAAAAAATTTTAATAATATCAAAATTCTGAGTCAGAAGTAGGACCCGTTGATGTTGACCACAATTCCAGATGGGTTTTTATTACATTGCTTATATTTAATACAGTATTTACGATAATCATAATCAAGGCTGGGATTTTATGTTTATGAATTTTACGGATTTCACAGACTTTGGAGGCACGGTAAAATTTTTTACGGATTCCGTAAAATGCCATTCGTTAATCTGTAAAAATTCTAGAGATGTTTTCTTCAAATCGGTAAGAAAAAAAAATGTTTTATTGTCCATCTGAGAAGAAAGCAAGCGCGCTCCATGAAACTTATAGTTAGTACTTCGTGATTTTCATGTTCGTCGCCAAATTATTTCAATTACAACACGTGTAAATTCAACGTGAATGAAGTAATTTGAAAACCTTTTCGATCCGTAAATTTTACGTTTTACGGAATGGTATAGAACTCGCACGGAATAGAACTGCTACGCAGGCGCTTCTATTCCGTAGCAGTTCTACTCCGTGCGAAAAGCTTTCCGGATCGCATACACCCGTCAAGAATTGGTCGAGATTTTTGGAAAAGTAGGACTCCGAATGAATACTAACAAGACCAAAGTTATGAGAAATAAATTTGCCAGCCAAAGCCCGGTCAACGTAACGCTTAACAACGTTACTACCTGCATCGAAGAGGTCAATGAGTACGTCTACCTCGGTAGGCTACTCAACCATAACAACGAGTTGGAGCCGGAACTTCACCGAATACGCCGAGCAGCACGGGCTGCGTTCAACAAAATCAAGAACACCACAGATGCCCTGTCTTGCCCGCGAATCCGAGCTCAACTCTTCGATTCCATCGTTTTACCGGCTCTCACGTACTCGGTAAACGCCTGCAACTGTTACGCAGACTTTGGCAACTTTTACGCAGCTCTTACGCAACTGTTAATTTACGCGCTATGGGTTTCTGCTAAAGATCTGCTCAAAAGCTGCGCAACTGAGGGGCTACTACTGCTTTCACTTTGCTTTTCGTTCCTTTTCTATTAGAAAATAAAACATACTTTTATAATTATTACTTTTATTTTAAAAAAAGAAATAGCATTTAATACACATTATTTTCATCTCAACAACAAAAGAGCCGTGAAGGGCATGATTGTCGGCGGTGGCTGGAAGCCGTCCTGTGAGAATGTCACGGCGGAGTTGGAGGGAGGCGTAGTATCGTGCGTGATCGTCGACAATAGTGGTGGGTGTGGTCGGGTAGAATTTGACCTCAAAAGAGAACTCCCAGGGAAGGTCTGTAAAGTTTGTTTTGGGCTTTTAAGTCAACTGGGAATCATCAGAACACCAAAAAAAAAACAACCAACTTTTCAATTGCTTTAATATCTTCTTATCATTATACAACCAGTGTCTGATGCCTTCCTCTTTGTCGTAGAAGCAGTGAGAAAATTACTAGCGTTCTTCGATCGACAAGTCGCTCGTCACCTGACGGAACAATGCTTCACCCTCGGAGCCGCGCTGAACGATATATTTTTTTATTTTTGTTATTTTAAGTTTTACGCCCGTCCAAACAACTTACGTTAACCTCAAACTCCATCCGGCAGGCGAACTCGTGGCGCCTGCATTTTGGGATCTCTCGGGTGTTGGCTGGGCGCCGGTGACGTGGTGGATGGTGGATGGTGTTGTTGGTCGACGGATTCTCTGTCTTTACCCATTTGCTCTGGAAATTAGGAATTTATTTGGCGCTCTCGGGAAAGAGAGAGAGAGAGAGAAAGAAGTTAGACGGTTATAGAAAACGAGGCGCGTCATCGGTGCCGCGCGGGTGCATTTGAATCGCAAAAATTCTGTGACACTTTTCAAAAGGGCGACCGAACTGGGCGGAAGCATGCTTTGCGGGGGGGGGGGGATTAAATTTACTTTTTGTGATTAAAAGTTTAAAGGTGAGCCTAAAAAGATAAGAAAAGGGTTACTGGGAGCCGATTAAACACTGTAAAAGCCTTTAGACTTTAAATCACAAAACATTCCGTCACAAAGCAAGCTTCCGCCCATCTCCCTCCGGTCGCATATTTGAAAAGCATCACACATGCTTCCGGCGCGTTGCCGCTGAACTTTCCGGACAAAAAATCAATGCAGAATTAGAATAATATATGAAACAAATCAAAAGCGATGCGAAACCGCACAAAAAAACGAGCAAAAAAAGTTTTTTTGGGTTGGGCAAAACACGAACCCGCGACATTTGGATTTGTAATCACGGGCACTACCAACTGAGCCACAGAGGACAGAAATCTCTGCAGAACTGAGTGCTTATAAATGAATGATTAAGAGTGTAACGTGAGAAATAGTGGCGACGAAGTAAATATTCGCGCAAAAATGATTTTCTTATTATTTATTAATCACATTTTCTTTTTTTTTTCCTCGAAAATATTTTTTGAAAATAAATTAACCTTCCACGTTTCCGAAAAACATAAAAATGTGAAAACAAAAAGACACAAAACGCGTTTTTATTTGAAAAAATGGAAGAAAAAAATAATTATTTTGCGCTATATAATGTGGAATTCGTGACGTGAATGTCTTTTTTCATCTTTTAATTTACCACGGAGTAAAATAATGATAAAAAAATTGCAAAAAAAGCAAAATACCGACGAAAAAACGGAAAAAAACAAGCAGAGAACAGACGGGCGGTGCCACGATTTTGTGTCGCCAGGTGCGGCGCGTGTCGCGTTTAAGATCTGCGTAACATCTGCAGCCTTTTTAAAATCTGCTTAACAGGTGTTGCAACCTTCAATGTCTGCATAACATCTGCTACTGGGTTTAAAGGCTGTTTAAAATCTGAAAGGAGCTCTAAGTCATGCGCAAAAGCTGATATTGCTTCTTAGATCTGCGTAACAGTTGTAGGCGTTTACCGAGTATGGCTCTGAAGTCTGGACCTTTACGCAGGCACTTTCCGAAAGAGTCAGAGTGACCCACGCAGCATTAAAAAGACGATTAGTCGGAATCTCATTATCGGAAAAACGTCAGAGGAATCTGCACAGGGAAGATATCCGAGCACAATCGGAGGTCCGAGATCCCCTACTAGTCATCAAGAAAAAGAAGCTTGGATGGGCCGGACACATAATTCGAAGAAACGATGGCAGATGGACGAGGCTTGTGCAAGAATGGTATCCCAACGAATGAATATTTCGAGTTGAAAATTTCAACGTACTTCGATTAAATAGTTGAACATATTTATATCGAAAATAGTGAGCAAAAAACCGTTTGAAAATTATGTAGTGGTGCCTACCCATAGGCGAGAAGCGACCCGTTGGAAGACCACGGATGAGATGGTGCGACTCCCTACAGAAGGAAATATCATTATTTGATGGCGAACATCTCAAAACACACTGGTCAACAATCGCCAAGGACCGAATGGCTTGGAAAGCTGTGATCCGCGACCACATCAGGTGATCGAAGAATGGATCGACTGAGTAACTAAGTAAGTAAGCAAAAAGCTTTCCAAAGCGCATACCGATGGACTTCTGTGTAAGCAAACTCTTGAAGAGTATTTGAGGACGCTCATATGTCTCGTACTTTTATGATTTTGTGTACAGATGTGGCGGAAAGAGGCGACTAGCATATGGCGGACAAAAGTTGGTTCCCAAGAAAGGAGAGAATGCATCCAACACGCAAACGGAACTAGAGACCGGGAACCGAGACCCAAAAAATCGTCAAGTCATGTCTTTTTCCCAGGGAATTGTTGGTAATTTGCCCACTAGATGCCCATCAGCTGCCGACCTCATTGCCTATTATCATAATGCAAATATCACTGGATTGCAAGCTTACAACATGTTTTTAAAATTATTGAATAAAATCGTTCATTTTATAGATGATCAGCAATATTGACACGTTTTTGGGTGATGTTGATGTTCAGAAAAAATTGGCGATTTTCAGAGAAAACGAATAAAAAAAGGTATTGTACTACACTGACCAAAAGAAAGAAAAAAAAAATACGAAAAGAAAGTCTCGAGTACTTTTCTGGGAATGATGGACCTGAATATGGTAATGGCACAATCGGATGGGTGAGTGAAATGAGGAAGAAAGAGGGGGACCAAATAGAGCATGTATTTTTCATTGAGAAATCCAAACGAATATTAAGCGATGAAGTGTATCCAACATAGTAATTATATCTCATCGCCAGATGATCCTCGCAACGACATCTGAAAGTATTGTTTCTAATTTCGTTTTCAAACCGTTTTGTATACGAAGTTATGATGAAAACTTTCATTTTTTATGGGGTTATTCACAGAACCAGCCAAAAAAAAGCTAAAATTCAGAGAATGCTCCGATTGATGTGAAACTTTGGGAAATAATTTAAAAAATACTCCCGATCATTTCCTGAAAATTTCAGACCAAAATATCTGGAAATGTCCGAGAGTATTTTTTAAATGATTTCTCAGTTTCAGACCGATCGTTTCCAATGTTTTGCTGGTTCCGTGAATAATCTTATTTGCCAGAAAATTCAGCAAAACGACCAAGAACCTATTTTATTCTTCTCATATTGGAGCATTTCCAAAACGGGAAAAATATCATACTGCGCGTGATAATCAATGGGGGTGCGAGAAGTGAAATATCCAGCACAATGACTCACCATTCTGGTCCTAGCGGCGACGAGTCGCGGCGATTGTCGAGTCCTGTTGTTGATATTGCGACGTGCGTTCAAGATCTTCTTCGAATTCTTTTCCGCATCATCATTCACATCGTCCTCCTCAACGTCCTCTTTCTTGTCGAGTAGGCCAAAGTTAAGTTTCGGCATTCTCAGAAGACGTCTATTGCGAATAGCCGGTGGGCACGACATCGTAAGCGGAATCGACTCGTTGACAGTGTTCTCATTGTCATCCGAATCCAGAGTGCGCTCGTTTGCCATCATTCGCTGATACTTGTTTCGTCGCCACTCCTCTTCCGTCTCTCCATGATCTCCCGAACCACCGTGAGCAATATCGCCAGTGGCTCCAGAAGAAGTCGCAGATGCCTTGGAGGCTGAGAGACCGTTGAAAATCTTGCGAGCGCTCTTCGGAGTTCCGTGACGAGACGCCCATTCGTGACGGATTCCACGAACTGGCGAAGACGACGATTCGTCGATGGCGGAAGAGTTGGATGAAGACGTCGCCTGTTCTTCATCGTCATCGTCAAAGTTTAGACGGGCGACTGGACCGACGACCGGGAAAAGACGACGGTGATGAAGATGTCCGGGGTTCTCGTCGTCAGAGTAGTCAAATGGTGTGATGGTGATTAGTGATTCGGCAAATGCTTTAGAGCCTTCTGGAGTTTGAATCGGTGTGTGCTGTTGAGCGGGAATCCCAGCAGCCTGTGCCTGAAAAACATTAGTCAGTAAATTGCCGGGAAAAAGAAAAGAAAGCCTACATTAGACATCTGAGCGGCGATGGCTGAACGCCGATCCGAAATCTCTTGAAACATTCGCATCGGATGATGGAAAATAACGGCGAAGAATGCCATGCACCAGGTGATAAACACGAAAAGCACGTTAGCCAAATGATAACGCTGCAATTTAAAAACAAAGTTATTTACGAAAGCATGCGGAATTTGAGAGTTCGGAATGTCAATTTCAATACGACGCTCAAATGTTTAATATTGTCAAGTTAGTCGCGAATCGTTTGCCATTCGAATTTCGTTGCGAGATAAATATTTATATTTATGCGTTTTATAATGGCCAAAGACTCGTGACTGGACTATAATAACGGCTCTGGGACGTTTCAAACCTGCCACTTCGAAAATTGAGCGTTTCGAAACTTTTTAGAGCAAAATTTTCCGGTAAAAAATTTCACAACTATTTTATTCTTGGCCGAGTTTTGTCCATAGTGCCAACACCGCGACGAAATATAACAACAAAGTTTCGAAACGCCCCAGAGCCATACCAGCTATTAAAATATTTTAATTAAATACTTACCACTTGGCACCTTTTGATGAACGCATGTCGACGGAAAAGTCGAGAACTAATCGCAGGGTACTCCATAAGTTGTTGAGTGGTTGGACGGTTTTGGGGTTGCTCTTGGAGCATCCAAGTAATCAGATGACGTAAATCGTCGGAAATTCCGATGAAAAAACGCTCGGGAATGTCGCCGGAACGAATCTGATGCCACGACTCGCCCTGTGATGGCAAATCCATGTCGGTTGCCGCCTCGAGAATAGTCATTCCAATTGAAAAGACGTCGGAAGCTTTGGATGGACGTCCGTTGAGAACTTCTGGAGCCAAATATTTGCTGTCTCCTTCTTCGGCGGTTTTCACGTCGTTTGCATTGTTCAAATTGACGCATAATCCAAAATCGCCGAGTTTGCAAATCAAATCTTTGGTAACAAAAATGTTCTCCGGCTTGATATCGTCATGAATCATATCCTTTTCGTGCAAATGATGGACGGCGCTAAGAACGTCGATAAAAAAGTTCCATACCTCCGGTTCCGGCAATGCGTGTCTTTTTGTGCAATAGTTAAAGAGGGACATTTCGCAGAGCTCCGTCTGAATGTACAAGCGGCCTGCCTCCTCCCACGCTTTCTGGATCGCAACAATGTTTGGGTGGTTGCCGGCGAGCATGTGATTTTCCACCTCTCGGTACTTTTGCGCATTGTTTTGGCGGAGCAGATTGATAGACACTTTGACGGCGTACTCCCGATTGTCCTCAATGCAACGGACTGCGAAAACTTCTCCGTATGATCCTCTGCCGACTATCTCATCGATTGAGAACACTTGCTCAAAGTACGTGTCCTTTTTCTGCGGATTGTATTTGGGGCTCTCGAGATGATATATTCCTTTAATAAAAAAGATTTGTTTTCATTGACAATGAGCAAAATTTTTTAAAGTTGCTAAAAACCTACCTTGTGGAGTGATAATTCTGGGCTTAGTATCCCTAACAGCCGAGTAGAAGCTTCTGACGGGAGGCGCTGTTTTGATGACTTTTGGGGCTGGCCTTCGAAATTTTGGTGTCATCTTCATTCTTTCACGTTTCGTTGAAAGTGGCGTTTCGCGCATAATGTTGTGAATGTTGACGATACGTGGTGTGGCTAACACTGGCGGAGGACTAGTAGATGTGCCCACCTCGAGTGAATCAGTCGACGAATTTCCGTCATTCATTTCCTGCTTGACGTCTGCTGCAAAATTTCAGAAATATATAACAGATTTAAACGGACAATTGTAAAGAGAGAAGAAATGATACACAACGGAAAATGTGACGACTGACTAAATTGAGGTGAGAGTGACGATGTGGTGAGGTGGACTGAAAACTTTACGCTGACTGGAAAGGGGACGGAGCTTGGCTAAATGTGATGATGTGCGGTGAGGGAGGTGACAACAAAAGAGACGAGTATCCCAGAAGGTGCAAATGGGCATTGAATGTGACAGGTTTGACACATTGAGTGAAAAAAATCTATAATCACGGAAAATCAAGAAAAACTAAGTCTAAAAAAAGAAGGCAATAAATAATCAATCGATATAAATATTTACATTGACAAAAAAGGAGAACAATTAAATTCCTACTTTAGCTTGTCTAGAGAGCACTATCAAAAGAGAAAGAAAATAAATAGTAATAAAATTTATCATCGAAAATATTAAAACCAATAAACTCATAAAAACAACGAAATTGTGAGTAAAACTGGCAGAAATTGAAAAATTATTCGCGAGAATCAAACACTCTTTTTCAAACGAGCGCGCGAAATCGCCGCCGTGGCAGTGTGCAAACACCGCACTCCGTACACTATTTTCCACCGTAGCCTACGCGCAAGTGTCTGTTTGTGCATTTGTTGCAACAAAGACATTTCGTAGGTAAAAGTTCATTTCTGGTCAATTTTTATTCTAAAATGTAGAAAAACAAATGGAGAGCAAAGTTTATCGGGCTGATTTTTACTTTATGGGGTTATTCACTGAAACCAGCGAAATATGCAAAAAATTCAGCTAAAATTCGGAGAATGCTCCGATCAGAGTGAAATTTTAGTAAATAATGTCGAAAATACTCCCAAACATGTGCAGAAAATTTCAGACCGAAAATTATCGATTTTTTTCTGAAAAATTTCAAAATCGATATTAAGGTCTGAAATTTTTCGCACATGTCCGTGAGTATAGTACGACCTCACTGGCCAACCGAGGTCGCGGGGAACTCAAAATACGCTTAATCTAACACTGCTTTATTTAAAGTAAACTAGAGGCGGGACAAAAGAAGAGGAGACGGCAAAAGAGTAATAATATACCGTAAAACCTACAATAGAAGAACCCCTATAATTAAAGCACCCCTATTATAGAAGGACAGTCTTAGGCTTCCATTGAAAAATAGAAGGACACCCTATAATACAAGGACCCCTATATTAGAAGGACACTTTATTAACTTAAGAACACCCACGATTTTTTTAAACGTTTGTTTCCGAACTTTTCTTTTTTTTTTTTCTTTGTTTTCTTGTTATAAAATATAATTTCAACATGACGAAAGCGAGGATATGTCAAAAAATCAGTTCATTAGTTCTGATTATCGACGTCTGCCGGATGGTGGCCGTCGTATGAAAGACGCCAAATTTGATAAGAACTTATTGAATTCAAAATCATATTATTCATCTATGAGAGTTCCACCGCTCGCACACGGACCGTGCACTGCGGACTTTCCCGCACATCGTCTTGCGTCTCTCAAGTTCTCACGTAGAAAATACGTATTCCGCCGATGGCCTAGCGCTGCATGGCCTAGGTTCCAATAGGGTCCCAGTGGATCTTTCAGAGATAAATAATTGAAAAGAGAACCATAGAGACAGCAGAAAAAGTATTAACAAATTGTTTTAAAGTGTATTGTTTGGAACACATATTTCGTGGGTACTACGGTATAGAACTCACACGGAATAGAACTGATACGGAATAGAACTGCGCGGAATAGAACCGGCTGAAATGGAGCTGTACTAAAAAACAACTGCACTAAATAGAACAGGGCCCCACCCCTCCCCCGTTTTTCAGTCGCCGAACGGCTGGTTTGATGAAAGCTTTTTCATAAAAATGATTCCTTTAAAAATTGTTTCTTCCTTTATCATGCTCCGAAAATTAGAAGGACACCCTATAATTGAAGGACACCCTATATTAGAAGGACAGCATTTGAGGGGGGGTTGAGAATAGAAGGACATGCCCTTCTATTACAGGTTTTACGGTAGTCGGCGAATACATCATCAACCTCGCTCTACTGCAAATATCTTGTAAAACCGTGTGGCACTTGCAATATTAACTCGAATTCTAGTTGTATTCCTATTTTTCCACGGAAAATGACGTATCCGCAACGAGTTGCAGTTAAAATTTGAGTTTTCGCTTAAAGGGGGTGCCAACTTTTTGGGGAAAGTTGCTTAAAATATACTCTTGGGTGGGGGATTTAAGAATATCACATTGAAATCGCACAAAAAAATTTCTCTGATTTTTTATGATTTTTACAAAAAAAAATAGAAGACCACGAGGAGTACACGAAAAAATGGTGGCCGTGGCCTAGGAATCCCGCGGCCGCTGCTTCTAGAAACTTCCATTTTCACGAGAAATATTTTTTTTCTTGTAATTTTCCTCGTTTTTATCATCGATTTTCGATAAATCATGCTCTAATCGCTTATTAAAATTTTAGATAATCGCGAAAACACATTTTAGTCATAATTATCGAAAAATCGATATTTGTCTGTTGTTCGATTCAATGTTCTGAATATATTCCGGTGAAAATTTTTGCTCGAATATAAAAGTTACAGATAAAAGAGTGATTTTAATGCGGAAGTGAGCAGGAAAACGGGAAAAAATGAAAGGTATGAGAATTTTGTTTCGAATTTGTTTTATCATTAATTTTGTGATCAACACGCATTAATTTGCTATCTGAAATCACGAAATGATGTTTGTACATTATTTCCCAAAGATTAATGCAAAAATATTGGAAAAAGACGGGAGAAAAATGATGAAAAAGAAAAATGGCGTTTGAATTTCGCGCCAAATCGTGTACTCCCCGTGGTCTTCTATTTTTTTTTGTAAAAATCATAAAAAATCAGAGAAATTTTTTTGTGCGATTTCAATGTGATATTCTTAAATCCCCCACCCAAGAGTATATTTTTAAAAGGAAAACGGATAAAGAGACGGCGTGAGCACAGGTCACGCGACGGAAAGAAAACCTGCCGAATGATCCGTGAACTCGCCTTTTATAGACATTCGAAATGGGCGGAGTCAATAAATACATTTATGAGCGACTTGGCGTAGATCGTTTTCAGTGGGGCGCAACAGCAATGGCCGATGTCGTTGCTGCCAAAATGGATATTGTCAAATCCGGGCTTAGAAGGAAAACTGCCGATTATCGTCGACTTTATCACTTTCGAGTCGATTATCGACTTATTTCGTGTCGATTATCGGCACGATCGACATGGCGATAATCGAAGTCGAGTCGTGAGTCGAAAGTCGACCGTGTCGATAATCGAAGGAAAGTCGACTCTCGATTATCGACACGAAATTTTTTCTCGATTTTTCGACACGAAGTCGACTGAAGTCGATTTTTAATAAAAATTGTGTCGATCGACATGACTTTTTCGTTAGCTTTCATTTTGATTTTCGATATGGATTTTTTCGATAATCGTGTCGACACGTCACTCTAGTGGAGACACAGAATTTAGCACAACGCCTCTGCGTCTCTGATCTCTAATGCCTGCAGATAAAGCGCAATTGCATCGTATTATTGTTTTAAAAAATTTGTCACCTGGCGAGAGGCGCGAATTCAAAAAATAGGCTCCGCCTCCTCACCGAAATATTTTTGCAACTCTGCGCGCGCCAATTTGCAATCGCGGTGCGCGCGATTTTATGCGTTGAATTTCCGTTACTTTAGTGAGGCACGGGTAGGTGTCGGGGTCAGGATGGAGGGATGGGGACAGAATTAGGAATAGAAAAGCCTAGATAAAAGGTAAAGTTGGTATATATACCGAGCTCTATTGGGCGGCGCTTCTGGTCTCGACGTGGGCGAGTTGCCATCAGGAATCTACATTCCTGATGGCGTCATTCGTTTCCGGTCAGAAACCAGGAAGATGAGATATGTAGAGTGAGATGATAAGCGGAGACGCAGCGTGTGGAAGCGAGTTTGTTGTTCGGAACGGTCTAATGGATTGCCAGCTGAGTTGAGAAGAATGTATGCGTCATAGAGCAAAGTGCACCGAGCAGACTACAGAAGGGATAACCTTATCCCTTACACTTTATTAAGAATATCCAATGAAGAAAATTAAAAACTCACTTTAAATCAGCAGTTGCCAAATTCGCTTCAAAATAACAATTTTTATAAAGGTTTCCAAGAGAAATTGAAAGGCACTGGACAAAAATTCGACGCAGAAAATCGCGCGCACCGCGATTGCAAATTGGCGCGCGCAGAGTTGCAAAAATATTTCGGCGAGGAGGCGGAGCCTATTTTTTGAATTCGCGCCTATCGCCAGGTGACAAATTTTTTAAAACAATAATACCTCGCCAAGAATGATTGCACCTTTTGATTATAACGAAAAAACGGGAAGGAAATTGGTTTTTTTTTTGAAGAAAAAATGTATAAAATCGACATAAAATAATAAAAGTCATTTTTTCGAAGAACTATAGAACTGTTATTGTTTTTTCAATCGACTTGCGACATGAGAACGCGTGACTCCGCCCATTTTTTCGCGCGACCACGCAAACACAGTTCGATTCGATGAGAAGCAGAGAAAACATGTTTTTTTAATCTCTCGTTCTCTCGGTAAACGCCTGCAACTGTTACGCAGACTTTGGCAACTTTTACGCAGCTCTTACGCAACTGTTAATTTACGCGCTATGGGTTTCTGCTAAAGATCTGCTCAAAAGCTGCGCAACTGAGGGGCTACTACTGCTTTCACTTTGCTTTTCGTTCCTTTTCTCTTTTCTATTAGAAAATAAAACATACTTTTATAATTATTATTTTTATTTAAAAAAAAAGAAATAGCATTTAATAAATACACATTATTTTCATCTCAACAACAAAAGAGCCGTGAAGGGCATGAGTGTCGGCGGTGGCTGGAAGGCGTCCTGTGAGAATGTCACGGCGGAGTTGGAGGAAGACGTAGTATCGTGCGTGATCGTCGACAATAGTGGTGGGTGTGGTCGGGTAGAATTTGACCTCAAAAGAGAACTCCCAGGGAAGGTCTGTAAAGTTTGTTTTGGGCTTTTAAGTCAACTGGGAATCATCAGAACACCAAAAAAACAACCAACTTTTCAATTGCTTTAATATCTTCTTATCATTATACAACCAGTGTCTGATGCCTTCCTCTTTGTCGTAGAAGCAGTGAGAAAAGTACTAGCGTTCTTCGATCGACAAGTCGCTCGTCACCTGACGGAACAATGCTTCACCCTCGGAGCCGCGCTGAACGATATATTTTTTTTATTTTTGTTATTTTAAGCTTTACGCCCGTCCAAACAACTTACGTTAACCTCAAACTCCATCCGGCAGGCGAACTCGTGGCGCCTGCATTTTGGGATCTCTCGGGTGTTGGCTGGGCGCCGGTGACGTGGCGGATGGTGGATGGTGTTGTTGGTCGACGGGTTCTCTGTCTTTACCCATTTGCTCTGGAAATTAGGAATTTATTTGGCGCTCTGCAGGAAAGAGAGAGAGAGAGAAAGAAGTTATTACTGCGTCGCAAAAACCAGTCAGAGCGCTCGTGTCTTGCGGATGTGGTCTCGCCGTGACCAGCGCGTATACGGTAGTTTGTTTACGAAAAAAAATAACAAAAACGATGCAAAAACAGAAAAAAATTCAAAAAAGAATGTAAACAAACTACCGTAAACGCTCTGGTCGCGGCGAGACCACAGCCGCAAGACACGAGCGCTCTGACTGGTTTTCGCGACGCAGTAATACACGGTTATAGAAAACGAGGCGCGTCATCGGTGCCGCGCGGGTGCATTTGAATCGCAAAAATTCTGTGACACTTTTCAAAAGGGCGACCAAACTGGGCGGAAGCATGCTTTGCGGGGGGGGGGGATTAAATTTACTTTTTGTGATTAAAAGTTTAAAGGTGAGCCTAAAAAGATAAGAAAAAGGTTACTGGGAGCCGATTAAACACTGTAAAACTCTTTAGACTTTAAATCACAAAACATTCCGTCACAAAGCAAGCTTCCGCCCATCTCCATCCGGTCGCATATTTGAAAAGCATCACACATGCTTCCGGCGCGTTGCCGCTGAACTTTCCGGACAAAAAATCAATGCAGAATTAGATTAATATATGAAACAAATCAAAAGCGATGCGAAACCGCACAAAAAAACGAGCAAAAAAAGTTTTTTTGGGTTGGGCAAAACACGAACCCGCGACATTTGGATTTGTAATCACGGGCACTACCAACTGAGCCACAGAGGACAGAAATCTCTGCAGAACTGAGTGCTTATAAATGAATGATTAAGAGTGTAACGTGAGAAATAGTGGCGACGAAGTAAATATTCGCGCAAAAAAGATTTTCTTATTATTTATTAATCACATTTTCTTTTTTTTTCCTCGAAAATATTTTTTGAAAATAAATTAACCTTCCACGTTTCCGAAAAACATAAAAATGTGAAAACAAAAAGACACAAAACGCGTTTTTATTTGAAAAAAAATGGAAGAAAAAAAATTATTATTTTGCGCTATATAATGTGGAATTCGTGGCGTGAATGTCTTTTTTCATCTTTTAATTTACCACGGAGTAAAATAAAGATAAAAAATTGCAAAAAAAAGCAAAATGCCGACGAAAAAACGGAAAAAAACAAGCAGAGAACAGACGGGCGGTGCCACGATTTTGTGTCGCCAGGTGCGGCGCGTGTCGCGTTTAAGATCTGCGTAACATCTGCAGCCTTTTTAAGGGCGCTACCTCGGAATAGAACCTTTTCGAAATAGAAATGTGCCGAAATAGAACGTGACGCGAAATAGAACCGCGTGAAATAGAACTGTTCTGAATTAGAACTGTTCCGAAATAGAAATGTTCCGAAATGGAACCGAGTAAAATAGAACTGTTCGGAAATAGAACCGCGCGAAATAGAACTGTACTCCGTTTTAGAGCGTTTTAGCGCAATTGGGTGAAGACTATTGAATAAATGGCCAAACAGAAAAAGTTCCACTCAGTGGCGTGACCTGTAACAACCGTGGCACTGCGTTGGATTTCAGTTGAGGAGCGTTTTCTATTTATTGACTGGGTTCTATTTCACGCGGTTATATTTCGGTACAGTTCTATTTCACGCAATTCTAATTCGGGGCAGTTCTAATTCAGAACAGTTCTATTTCACGCGGTTCTATTTCGCGTCACGTTCTATTTCGGCACATTTCTATTTCGAAAAGGTTCTATTTCGAGGTAGCGCCTTTTTAAGATCTGCTTAACAGGTGTTGCAACCTTCAATGTCTGCGTAACATCTGCTACTGGGTTTAAAGGCTGTTTAAAATCTGAAAGGAGCTCTAAGTCATGCGCAAAAGCTGATATTGCTTCTTAGATCTGCGTAACAGTTGCAGGCGTTTACCGAGCTCATGCTGCAACTCGATTGAAAACACAATAGATGGCAGTTTAAAAAACGCCGGATTCTACCGTTTTCTGAGGCGCTGCAGCTATATTTCTGTGAATTTCTTAATTTTTTAATGAAAGTTCCTTGACAAAGTACAAAATAAACAAAAAAAAACCACATTTTATATCAGAAATTCTGTGCCAGATGAGGAATTGTTTGATATTTCAAATTCATATTTCGCCGCCAGGTTTGAACTTTTCCGACCGATTCTACGCTTAAAATGTGTGTCTCGACCATGCCTACAAAGCTATGTCTAAAACATTTGGAATATTGAGCCCATTCGGCTGAAAATTTTAAAAAATATGATTTTGCCGTTATTCCGATTTTTTATATTTCGTCCTCATTTCTCCACCGGTTTCATTGCGCGACCTCTTAAATTGTCGAATATACCTGTATAAACAAACGTATCTAGAAAAAATAACACAAATGTTTCTAATTTAATAAAAAAAATTGAGAAAACCACATTTCCTGTTGAAAATGAGCGCTCGTCGGCAAGCGCGCCAAAGCACGCAAAGTGCGTCAAGCTTGCTGGCGCTTTCCCGCTTTTGGGGGCAGTGTACGGTGGATTGTTTTTGCATTGATGCTCTTGTGAGCGGTTTTTTAGGTTCTAGACAGGGTACTGTAGCAATCCTAAAGAGCATAGTTCTAAAAGCGAGTACCCCTCACAATTTTAAGTCCCTGCCCGATAACTGTGAAAACTGTTGAAGTACAAAATCTGTTTAAATATTGTTTTTGTCTTATTTAAACTTTGGTTTATTCTGTAAAATTGTTCAAACAAAACACAGAAAGGAAGAAATCAGTGAGACACCGGAGTTCGAACATTGCAAGAGAGATGAGAATCAGTTGGGATTTGAATTTGGATCGTAACCCGTAAGTTATTGATAAAAATTGAAAACTTAAATAAGAAACATTGGAGATGGCCTACGACTACAGAGTGCAGAGTTCTGTGGAACAGATGGTGGTTGAGATCCGCCACGAGAAGAGCTTTCACTGGAGCAACACTGACTAAGGACTTCAGATGCGCAGCTAGCCGTGAGGCCCTCGCACCGTCATACACCGTCGTCGCCGTCTTCATCTCCCTTAGCGGTCGACTTCATTGATGCGAGACGGTTTTCTTGACGGTAAAAGTGTTTGAAGTTGGCCACCTGAATATCAGTTTTTAATGCCATTATCAAGTGGAAAAAACTAACAATAATTGGCACAGGAAGTGCCAGAGTGAGCACTCCGATAAGAGCACACATGCTGCCCACCACTTTTCCGAACGGGCTCAGAGGCACTAGGTCTCCGTATCTGAAAATAATTATTTTGCAAATACAGATTGAAGTAATTAGTTGTAAAAAATCCGACAAAATTTAACAATAAGAACGCCACAAAGTTTCACACCAAACACGACATTATGTTTTAAACTCACCCAACAGTCGTCATTGTGACCTGGAACAATTTTTTGTTTTTTTTGCGTCTACATATTTATTTATTTCCGCTTATATTTTTTTGCCAGTGAAAAATTCGGCTCTGGGACGTTTCAAAACCTGCCATTTCGAAACTGGGACTTTTCGAAACTTTTTTTGCATTTTTGCGTATGGTTTTTCGCCAATTGACATCAAAACACGGGCCATTTGATAATTATTTTTCGTTTTTATCAGTTATTTTTATTTTTTTGGGAATTTGAATTCACTACTATGCCGCAAAAATTCAAAAAAGTTTCCAAACGTCCCAGAGCCAAAAATTCCCATTACTGGCCAATGCTTACTTACCAGCACAAACCAAAAGCTGGCGGGAATCGAAGTGAACTTTGAGTTTGGCTCTCCCTGCTCTGCAAAATACATTCCAGAAGCGAAGAGCACTAGAGCAATCGCCATAAAGAAGATCAGAAGGCAAAACTCTTGAACCGAACTGCGAAACGTTTTTCCTAGAATTTGAAGACCGACCGAATGCCTGAAAAAGTAGCAATAGCTTATTGAAATTTTAAGGAAAAGCGAATAACTTGCCGGCTAAGCTTGAAAACGCGAAACACTCGAACTAAACGCAAAACTCGAAGTACTGCAAATGACATTGAAGAGTTGGACTTGTTTGTGTCGGCTCTAAAAATGCGAAAATGTAAAATTATTCTTAATGGTGGTGTCAACTTTTTTGGGAAAATGTTTAAAGTGTAGTGATGGGTGTGGGATTGAGGAAAATCTCATTAAAATCGCGTTTATTTGATATTAGGCGACTTTAACAGGAAAAATTCAAGCCACGGCCTCAGCAAAGGTCCATCATCCTTCAAAATGACCGCTTTTTCGCGAGGAATATCGGCACGAATTTTGACACAGGTGTGTGAGTGCTACCGTAACCCATTCAACGAGATAGTGAGCAACGAGGGAGTGACGAATAAGAGTGAGCGTTGAATGGATTACGGTTACCCTTCAGCTCTCGCCAACTTCGTGCCGATATTCCTCGTGGGAAAATGGCAATTTTAAATGATAATGGACCATTGCTGTTATCCCGAGATTCCATAAAACAGGTTCGAATAGCATAACCCACCCAACACTACACTGTACATTTAAACATTTTTCCCCAGAAAGTTGGCACCTCTTTTTAAATTCGTATACTTACAGAAAAAAGTTCACGAAAAACGGCGCAATTGCCACAAAGTCGATAATGTTCAGGACGGAAGTGACAAAAGTGACTTTGCATGGGCATGAGATGAATCGGAGGATCAGTTCTGAAAATTAAAGGAAAATATAGTAGAAGGCCCTGGAAGTTTATGTCGGGGCTCAGAAATCTGTAACGCGCTCTACCGACGTGCCGTTTTTCCCAATATCTCGTTTTGTCTAACTGTCCAACTTCTCTTTTTAAAATTTTCAAAACAAAGCAGCAGACTACGCCTCACCGGTGGAGCGCGTTATAGACTTTAGTGCCCAGGCCGCTAAAAACAGTTTTTTTTCTAAAATACCAGAAAACAAATTTTTAAAAAATCTGAAAAAATACCTAGAAGTTTCACAAAAATGCGGTGCTATCTCGGAATAGAACTCGCACGGTATATAACTGTAGTAAACTAGAACTGTAGCGAAATAAAACTGTTCGGAATAGAACTGATCGCAATAGAACTGTAGCGAAATAGAACTGTTTTGGAATAGAACTGTTTCGGTATAGAACTGTTTCGGTATAGAACTGTAGCGAATTAGAACTTTGCGAAATATAACCGTTTTGGAATAGACCTTCAGTGGAATAGAACTGAAGCGAAATAGAACTGTCCCGAAACAGAACTTTAGCGAAATAGAACTGTTGCGAAATGGAACTGTCTGAAGTGGAGCTGTAGTGATCCAGAAAATCTAGAGCAGCTCTGGACTTTACTTGTGCTTTCGACAATGTCAACTGGACGAAGATATCCGAAGTCCTGAACAATCTTCAAATCGGAAGAAACGTGATTCGAGCCTTAAACAACTCAAACTCCTCGGCGATTGGAGAGCTGAACGTTCTCAACAAGAAGATGAGGTTCAAGATCAAAAGAGGAGTACGCCAAGGAGATTCGTCGTCTCCACTACTCTTCGCGCTGGCTCTTCAGGCGATCTTGGATGAGCTAGACCCAGCACCTTGTGAGGATGATAAGACCGGAATCGACATCAATGGAGAATCAATTCACCGTTTGGAATTCGCAGACGACGTTGTTTTATTCGCGAACTCTGTGAAAGAGGCAGAAGATAGAGCAAATCGGATTGCAATGGGATGTCCCAAGTACGGCCTCAATATAAACCCGTCCAAGACGCAAATATTGATGAATAAGTACGTCACAAGATCAGACATCGATATTTTTAACACGAGGATTGAAACCTCCCAAAAGGTCAAATACCTCGGAAGAACGTTTGCGGACGACGGATCTCTCACTGAAGAAGTCGCTAGAAGGATTCGCGCGGGATGGGCTGCTTTCAACGCCATTCGGCGGGAGCTCTTGCAGTCTCCTCAGAAGATAAGAATAAGACTTCTCACAACCACTGTCATCCCAGCGATGACTTATGGATGCGAGACATGGACTTCCAAGGAGGCAGACACGAAGAGACTACAGAGAGCGGTTAGCAACATGTTCGAAATTGCCGGATGTGACCCACCAGACATGGAAAAGCAAGTCTTACGAAGAAAACTGAAATGGGCAGGACACGTATCACGCATGAAATACGACAGATGGGCGAAGATAGTATCAGAATGGGATCCTAGGGGATCAGCACGACCACGCGGTCGTTCTCCGAAAAGATGGGCCGACGACATCACGGCTTCGATCAAAATCGCCGAAGAATTGGCATACTCGAGGCAAAACGAGCATGGTCCACTGTCGGAAGGGATCGTGCAACTTGGCGCAGCTTGGTTTGCAGTATCCAGGATGGAAACTGAGGTCGAACCTCACAAGTATCACAAGTAAGTATGGTGGGTTACTCAGCAAAAACCCACAACTTTTACGCAAACTTTAAATATTTTCAACTGTCACGCAAACCATCCACAATGAACTTGCAACTTTCGAGAATCTCGCAAGGTTTACACAATAATTCCGTGAATTTTCGTGAATAGTGCTTACTTCATGCAATCCTTACACAGACTTTACGCAGCTCTTGTACTGTCAGAGATGAGAAGTTTCAGTAACTTTGCGCTAGAGTTGCGGGTTTTTGCTGAGTTATTGAGTTCAACTTCGCGCAGCGGTACTTCTTGTACAGCTCCATTTTAGGCAGTTCTGTTTCGCTACAGTTCTATTCCAAAACAGTTCTATTCCGCTACAGTTCTGTTTCGGGACAGTTCTGTTCCAAAACAGTTATTTTTCGCAACAGTTCTAATTCGCAACAGTTCTACACCGAAACAGTTCTTTTTCGCTACAGTTCTATCCCGAACGATTCTATTCCGAACAGTCCTATTCCGAGGCAAGTTCTATATTGCTACAGTTCTATTTCGAGCGAGTTCTATTCCGAGGTAGTACCAAAAATGCTTCAGAAAATTTTTAAAAAATTGTGCGAAAATCCTAGAAAATTCAGCAATTTTACGAAATTTTAATTTAAAAAAACGTTCGTATTTCCTCTATTGTCGGCCCGCCAAAATGGTCAAACGCGCTCCGCTGAACTCAACGCTATGCGATTTTCATTTTGGTCTCTAAATTATTTCATTTCACGTATAAATTCAACGTGAAAAGAAATAATATGGAAACAAAAATGAAAATCGCATAGCGTTGAGTTTAGCGGAGCGCGTTTGACCATTTTGGCGGGCCGGCAATACTTTAAGCGAATGTCCTTTTATTGTTTCATTTCATCACAACTGTCGGGTATTTAGAGGTTTGCACACCAAACTTCGGCCTGCTTGGTTAGAAAATGTTTTGCCGAGTTCGGTGTGCAAAACCTCTAAATACCCGGCAGTTATGATGAAATGAAACAATAGAAGGGCATACGCTTTATAAATTAGAGGAAATACGGTAGATAAACTTTTTGAAAAAATCAAGAAAAAACTATCCTAATTTTAATGGGGGTATTCATGAGAAAAAAGGTTTGTTTTTGTTTTTTTTTCCAATTCACGCGATGTTGAGAATTGTAAAAAAAAAAAATACAGGTAGAGAAACGGGGATCTCCCCCTGATATAGCATTGATAGTGAAGAGACGCAGAAGGTGAGGAGTTCAAAGAAACGGAACAGTCTCGGTGTTTCTTCACTATCAATGCTATATCCCCGTTTCTCTACCTGTATTTTTTTTTACAATTCTCGACATCGCGTGAATTGGAAAAAAAAAACAAAAACAAACCGTTTTTTTTCTCTCGTGAATAACCCCATAAGGTTAAAATTGTAGAAGCTTCAGAAAAAAATTCTCGAAACATTTTACAGAATGTTTAGATCTTGAAGCAGTTATCACAAATTATAGTATCACCATGATTATTTTCAGAGTTTTCCAAAACGTACCCGTAGCTATTTAAACATTTTTTAAATTTGTGAAAATTCGTACCAATTGTAAACCAGAGAATACAGGTCAATTCTATCCAGAAGAACGGAGAATAATGTTTCTCATCGAGCTCATCTTCGATCAACTCTCCCGTTGATGCATTTACGGCTTTTTCTGTTTCAGACGGCACGGTTTCCCAGCAGAATGAAATTATTGAGCTAAAAAATATTTTTATTTACTATTTCTTAAATACAAACATTTATTTTATTGTGTTTACAAGCAAAAATCAGTTACGACGCTCCGATTTTCCCCAGGTCTCACAGCAACAAAATCTGCACAGTTTTTATTGTAGCTGCAAGACCTGCGGCACATCGGAGCGTCGTCACCGAATCCGGCTCGTGAACATTTAATACACGGGTATGCTGTCGAAAGCGCAACCGCAGCGCGTGGGCGTCAGCGGCAAAAAGGATTTCAAAAAGAAGGGCAGTCGCCAGTAATATACCAATTTCCAGTAAATACCGTAAAAACTGTATTAGAAGGGCCTCCTTCATTTTTTTTTGTGGGATCGTGTGTGTGTGTGTGGAGGGATTCTTTCTATTATAGGGGGACCTTCAACTTTCACTAAAGAGGCCCTTTTATTGATAGGGCCTTAAAATTAGAGGAACCCTTTAATTCAAGAGTACACTTTTATTTTTCGCGAGGTTGTTTGGGGGCCCTTCTAATACAGTTTTTACGTTACAGTACCGTTCAAAAGGTTGGAAACTTTTGGTTTTTGGAATATAACTTTTGAATGGAGATGGTTATAGTTCTGAAAATTTGCATGAATCTGCCCTGTAATGTTTTTAACAAACTCCAAAAATGGATTTGGTCATTTTTGAAAACTGAAGATTTTAAAAAAAATTTCAGATGCCAAAATTTTCGACCCAAAAATAATTTTTTTTTTCAGATTTTTCAGGACTCGATATTTATGTTCAAAATAAAGTTTTAAAACTAAAAGTATGATTTTAGTTGACTATGGGTTGATCGGACTAATTTCAGCTGACTTACAGCACTTTGAGTATCAGGGTCCATATGGGTAAGTCAACTTTAACTTTAATTGAGAATCACCAAAACGGAATAAAATCAAATAAACTTTGCTTTTTAACAGTTTTTATCTAACTTGCCCTTTTTTCTTTGTTTTTGGTGATTCTCAATAAAAGTTATATTTGACTTACCCATGTGGACCTTGATACCTTGACCTTGATAAAGTGCTGTAAGTCAGCTGAAAATTGTCCGATCGACCCATAGTCAACTAAAATCATATTTTTAGTATTGAAACTTTATTTTGAACATAAATATCGAGTCCTGCAAAATCAGAAAAAAAAAATTATTTTTGGGTCGAAAATTTTGGCATCTGAAATTTTTTTTTAAAATCTGCAGTTTTCAAAAATGACTAAATCCATTTTTGGAGCTTGTCAAAAACATTACGGGGCAAATTCATGCAAATTTTTAAAACCATAGGAAAGTCCATTCAAAAGTTATGCCCGAAAAACCAAAAGTTTCCAACCTTTTGAACGGTACTGTATCTTTCTTATATATTCTCAGTACGGAGCGCTGCAAACGCGCTCCCTTCGCACAGTGGTGGACGCGGCCACGTTGGCGACGAGAGAGTGCAGAAAATTGAGAGAGCCGTGGCCGATGTTTTGCTCTGATTTCTCTAAACCTCACTCCAAATGCATGCGAAATTCTTTGTTCGATTGGAGCGAGTTTTCAGCGTTTTATAACGAGTATATAAAAACCCAGATCGGGATGTCTGTGCGCGTCCGCACTTGCATTTTTGCAAGAAAATGCAGTGGAAAAAACACGAACCCGTGACCCTAGGATTTGTATTCAAGCGCACTACCGACTGAGCCACAGAGGACAGAAATCTTCCCAAAACAGTGGGCGTATAAATG
Source organism: Caenorhabditis japonica (assembly GCA_963572235.1). NCBI lineage: Eukaryota > Metazoa > Nematoda > Chromadorea > Rhabditida > Rhabditidae > Caenorhabditis > Caenorhabditis japonica. The sequence goes on along the minus strand of OY754343.1, from coordinate 13,081,901 downwards.
AATTAGGAAGAGTGGAACGTAAAAAAATAGAATGTGGCGACGAAGTCGCCAAAAGGCTGCGTTAGCAGCCGCGCAGGACTGCGCAGCAGGCTTGTATCCAAATAAAAGCTCACAGTGCAATAACGGCAATTGATATAAACGCGATGATTCTGGCGGAAAGTGAGCTATCCGGGAATTCCATAAGCTCCCAAATTTTTCTCTGCGTTTTGTTAGTCGGCATCATCACTTCTTTAGGCTTTTCGTAGCCTTCTGCTATCCAAAATTCTTCTAGAAGCTCGTCACCCATCTGAAAATAATTTTTCATTTCAATTTTTAAAAACTATCTATGAATATGAGCAGTACTTGAAAAAATCGCATTTCCCGCAGAAAAATATCGATCGGAACAATTTCTGGTCGTTTTACGCGTCCACCGCTCTGATAAATGTACAAGATAGATTCGAATCTGAAAATTAAATAAAACAATTTTTTAAAATTAAGAAAAATTCGCAGTCCTCGTGCGATTAAATTTAGGACATATTAGACGGATTTTTATTGGTTTTTGGAGGGAAAATGAATGAAAAAAATAAAAAATAAAGCAAAACAAGATTGACATGGGCGAAAATTTTGAAAAAATAAAAAAAGAAGCAAGGCTTACAGATACTGTCGGACCTCAAAGTTGAACAAGGCGCTTCTAGAAATTTTGAATAGAAAAAAAAGAAACTTTTTAAAACGGGCTTTTCCGATTTTTTGTTTGAAATTTTTTTTCTACCAATGTGGACTTACGCGGTTCTGTGCCGATCGAAAAAGAACTCGTTGGTGTCGGGAACGAAATAGTGTTGGCGTTTGTTTGGGTCGCCGAGTAGCGAATTTGGGTACCTGCAATCAGATAATTAGTGCAATTTTAAGCTTTAAAAGTGAAGTATTTCAAAATTTTCTCGTTGCAAATTTTTCTTTCCCCACACTTATTCTCATTTTATTTACGAAAAATTATCCAAAAATGAGTCTGTTTGCGCAGGAAATCTCAGCAAAAATTATAAAAGTCGGCTGTCGGACGTTTCGAAAGTGTGACGTTTCGAAAGTTGACTTTTCGAAGGTTTTTCTGAATTTTGCCGACGCGGTGTTTCACACAATCATTTTAAAAAGTTTTTTAAGGAACATTCCTCAAACACCGCGACGACAAAATCCAGAAAAACCTTCGAAAAGTCCACTTTCGAAACGTCACACTTTCGAAACGTCGCACTTTCGAAACGTCTACTTTCGAAACATCCGAGAGCCTGAAAATCTACAGGCTGTTTCGTGCAATACAGACATGCTTGTACCATTTTCACGTGGAAAAATTGCATAGTTTTTTTCTGCATTGTACGCAACTGCATGCAGATTGTGTAGAGAGGCTCCAAATTTTTTAAAAATATTACCTGGCGAGTGTGTTCTCAAAAGTTTGAAACCGCATGCCGGACACATTTATCGTCAGGATCGAGTCGGAGTGTTGAAGGGGTCTGAATTAGAGTTCATCATTCTTAACTACACGTGACTGATCACACTCACGATTCTGAGCTATCCGGAGTACCTCTCTGCGGGCTCGGATTGATCAACGCGTCGTCGCCGTTCCTCAACAACGTTTTACTCTGACTCGACGCCATTTCGGCGGCTCTTCTGAAACAAAACAGGGATTACAGCAATCGGACTGTGCCTACGGCGCGACGCAGCAGCATCGCAACTACTAAAACAATGTTTATCTAGGTTCTTTTCAACCAAAAATTTTGCTCAGCGCGAACTTCAGAGTCGTAAAGAGTGGGTTGACGGACCATCTGGACGGACATAAAAAAGGTTTTTATTCGCGAAAAGAAAGAAGTTTTTGCTCTTTTCGTGACACAGAGCTGGGCTCACAGAGGGGACTTTGAAATTGAAAAATGCCCTGGTCAAGGGTGGATTTATGGATTCAAAATGAAAAAAATAGTTTTGGCAAAAAGACAATTGATATATTGAGTGAGTTTTGACCTAGTACCCGAACTTGTCAACAAAATTTCGAAAAGTGAAAGAGGAGGAGCACGGGAAGAAGAAAGAAAGAAAATCATGAGAACAGGTGACACCCTTTTCTCGTTCTCCATCTCACCAATTTTCCCCTCATTTCATTTCGTAATAGTCCAGCAGAGCAGAGCGGAGCCGAGTCGCAATCAGAAGACGAACGGCTTTTGCATAACATAATTTTCGCGCCTCCTCTACCCTCTACCTTCCTCTTTCTCTCCGCCCGTGACCGATATTTCGTCGGGCGAAACGAGATGAGTTATGAGCAAGGAATGATAGATGAGTGGAAATGAAATGCTATTGTCCATTCGCGAAAAAAAGCAAGTGCGCTCCGCGAAATGTAGTATTTCGTGGATTTCATTTTCGTCGCCAAAAAATTTCATTCAACGTTGAATTTACACGTGAATAAAAATAATTTGGCGACGAAAATGAAATCCACGAAGTACTACATTTCGTGGAGCGCACTTGCTTTTTTCGCGAATGGACAATAGGTAAAATGCTAACTTCTAGGCTTCAATAGTTTGGGGTCACAAATAGAGAGAGGTAGAGCTTATTGTGACGATTTAGTTTTCGTTCATTGTCGATTTACGAGCGAGCACACAATGAACAATTAAACATATAAAACCGAAAAGGGCGGAGCTGACGTGAACTCACCGGTTCCCACAAACACCAACTGCCAACAGGCTTAAACAAGCAAGTTGTTTTTCTTTTGGTGCAAGTATTATCAATTAAATTTTCATGCTGGCTAGCATAAGAGTTCACGCAGAAAATCTAAGGTTACACCTTTCAACTGATTGTGAAAGCAATGTGGCCACGTGGGTTTTTCATTTCTCAAAATAACTGTGGAGTTGGCAGAATTTTTGCGTGAAATCCTATTGTAACTAGAAAATTGAATCGAAAAAAAAACAACAACAAAAATTCCAAAAATTGCAAGTTTTCCCTATTTCTGACATAAAATTCTTCAAAAAACAGCAAAATACTAGAAAAGTAAGGATTAGTTGACCAGAAAAGAAAGAAATAAACACGATTTTTCTTCTTTTTTTTTGTTTTCAGTGTGTTTAGTGAAGTGTGCCTTTTCCCATTGTGGAAGCCCATGGAAACTTGAATTTAAAATTTTATTTTTGAATTTTCATTTTAGTTTCCTGTTTTTCTTTTTTGCAGAAAAGAACCAGAAATGAGATATTGCAAACTGCATTTTTTCATTTATATTTATTATTGAGCAAAAAGTTGCAATTAGGCTGCAAAAAAAGAAACGACCCGTGGGACCAATTTTTCTCACTTCATGATAAGAATCTTATTGAAAAATGTTTTTTTTTTAAGAAAAGCCAGAGAAAATAAGCCGGAATTGGCTGAAAAATCATTTTTTTCCGATTGCTGCCATTATTATTTTTGTTGACTGTTTTTGGAATGGAACTGTTCCCACAAGGACATAAAAAATTAAACAAATTAAATTTACCTTCGAAGTCTATTGAATCTCGACATTTGTGAGGTGGGCAGGAAAAATAAAATAACCAGATTGTTTTTTAGAGTTTAAGAATTCACTATTAAAAACTGCGAAACAAACGTGTTTTCCCCCAGATTCACGAGAAAAGAAGAACCATTTTTTACGTCTTCTAGCCGGAAAACCGATGGGTTTTTGTGTCGTCTACTACCAAAGACTCTTTTTTCCTTTTTCTTCACTCTTGCCAAAAATTTTAGTACGTCTCTAGAATTTTTGAGCTGTCTGCTGAGCAGGAGAAGATGAGCTGTGCGCGAGAGCGCGCAGTTTTAATTGGCTGCAGAGGAAATGGAAATTGAAGAGATGACTAATTTTCTAACAATTTATCTTCTTTTTTTAGGGTTGCAAGGAAATTTTTTCAAAAAATGGACATTTAGTTTTTTTGAAAAGAGCAAAGGTAGTATCTAAAAGGTTCCCATTTTCTCATTGACAGTTTCGAAGCGTGTATTGGGTTCAATGTTTTTAGAAATTCTTATGTTATCCTCATCTCAACAAAGGTCCATCATCCTTTAAAATGACCGCTTTCCCACGTGGAATATCGCCACGAATTTTGACACAGTTGAAATGAGTGTGACCGTAATCCATTCAACGAGAGAGTGAGAGAAAATTAGAGACGATTGTTCACTTTTATTCACCCATCTCTCTCTCTCTCTATCTCGTTGCGCACTCTTTCGCTCACTCTCGTTGAATGGGTTACGGTCACACTCCTTTCAGCTGTGTCATAACTCGTATTGAGACTCCTCGTGAAAAAGCGGCAGCGATTTTGAAGGAATCTCTTTTGCCATTTGTTTATTTTTTCGAATAAAAACATGATTTCAAATGTCTCTCCTTGCGAATACGCGATAACACTCATTTTCGCTGAATTTGTGCTTACAATTAAGCTATATAAAACCGTATGCCAGAGACTGGAAAACGACGACTAAACTCGAAGCATTTTCTGGAAGGATGTTTTCCGCCAATTTTTTGTATATTGTCCAAGTTACTGTATGCAAGACACTAGAAAACCAAAGGTAAATTATTTTCCGGGAAATGGTATTTTTCTACGGCCTCTGAAATATTTACGCTAGACAATTAAAAGTTTGTCAAGACACTAGAAATGCTAAAAAACAGAGACCGAATCTATGAAACTTTAAAACGAAATTTGGAAAATGATGAGAAACAGACACGCCGTTTTCCGGTTTCATGAATCCTAGTTCAGATCAAAAGTTCTCAGAAAACATTTTTTTCATGATTAACTGATCCCCCTCCACCCAATTCGAATAATATTCAGAACCCATACCTAATTATCCCATGAAAAACATTTTCTGCATGAATTGCAGAATAATGATAATAAAATTTGTCCACCCGCACACTGCACTCCATCCCCTGGATTAATCATTTTTCACCCACCGCAGCCTTACTACTGCGTTTTTTCACTACGGATTCATCAATTTTTGATTATTTTCCATTGTCTTACCACTCTATTTTTTCAGCTTCTGTTCTGTTTGAGAGTGCTCAGTGCCCTGAGCCAATTGCTCGCGAGGTTTGAGTGATTAGAAATCCATGACGAGTAAAAAAGGTTTTTTTTTCGGTTCGCCATTTATTATGAGTTTTGTAGAAGTTTAGTGATCATCCATATTTACTTTTTCATACATTATTCAACAAATTCGTGAGAAGGTGATAAAGGATAAATGATCATAGGTGATGGATCACATTAAATATTTCCCTACAGTACTCACCCAAAATCTGCACTTCTGCTCCTGAGCGGAGCCATCTGGTCTGGCGAAGACTGACGACTGGCTCGCTGCGAGTTACACCCATTTTGGTACTTTTCTGGATGTACGTTCAGCACTTGTTCGAGTCGTCTGAAAATTATGCGATTGCAAACTATTGACGGTATAAATGTACAGTAATCCTTAAAATCAGACTACAAACAATTTTTGATTTTTTTTTTCTTCTTCAAGATTATTTATATATTTACATATCTCATATCAAAGATTATCTTGCTTGATTAAATCCGCTTGTTTCCGGTAGCCGGATACCAAGTTTCTCATCACTCACAGAACAAAATAAATATTTGCATTTTTTGGATCCCCTGGATTAGCTGGAATTACAGTAGTTCTGTTTGTGTCGAGTAAAAAAGAAAGGTGTTTTTTTTTGATTACTCAAAATTCTGGGAAATGAGAATTTTTGAGCGCCCCTTATACTCTGAAAATCGAGCTTTCCACTTGAGACAAACGGGCAAAAATAGACGAGCATGTCGAGCTAGCTCAGAATTTCAATTTTATCTCTCAAATGTGCGGGAAAATTAATCGAATTTCGCTTCTATTTGTCAATGTTCAACCCGAGGGATGGTGGAAAATTTAGATGTGTTTTTATTTGAAATCGTAAAAATTTGAAATTCATAAAAAATACGGTTGGTGTTCGGAATTCAAGGAACACGAAAAGTTTTAAAACGTTTGTTGTCTATTCACAAAATTTCGAGCAGCTAATGGGCAATGAGACCGCTAATTGCTGAGCAAAATGAAATGACAAATTGGCACAGGATTCGGCAGATTTTCCCGGGGCAGCTAATGGGCAGCTGATGAGCATAATTCTTTGAGTAATACAATTTTATTCTCTTTCTCTTGCTCCAAACCTTGTAAACATGCTCCAGAATTAAAAAAAAAATATGCCAATGGGCCACGAGGCAACTAATTGTGGAGCAAAATGCATATTTGCCCGGGGCAACTAATGGGCAAAGTTCTCTGACTGTCTAACTTCGTCCAAACCTTTTTAAGAATATGATTATTTATGTATGTTGTTTTAATGCACAATTCGCAAAATCAGAAGAAACTTTCAATCTTTCAGAACTCTCTCTTTACCTGATCAAACTGCCGATCATCCGAAGCAAAAAGTGTCCGTAATGATTAGTGATTATTACGAAATACGATAAAAGCTTTTCTTCTCTATCCACTAGATTACGACATGCCACATGCCATTGTGGCACAGAAAATTATAATAATGAGGTGTGCACTCGAAATTGAAAAGAAGAAGAAGAAGAAGAAGATGAAACACGCAAAAGTGCGTATGTTAATGTGGTGTATGGATGGATGGACTAGGAGTGAGAAAAAGTGGGCGGCGCCTAAATAAAAGGGGTGTGATGGAAATAGTGCGCGGGTGGAGAGACGGGCGCAGAAAAATGTTTGAATGAGTAGATGTATGTAAGATGAAGCGGTTTCAGCTCGATTAATTTTTCCCCTGGTTTTTGACTCCTTTTCAACATTGAAATGTCATCCATGACGTCGACAGGGAGTTTTCACTTGAAGAGGAGCAAAGACACAAATTAGGAATGAGAATGATGACGTTTCTAGATAGGAACATAAGGTTTAGCAGAATTATGAATATTAAAGCTTATCTAACCTTACGTGCGTCAGAACTAATGCATGCAGAACTTTTTTCCCCTGTTTCTGGCTGGAATAGGAAATTCGAAGTTTTCAGAATTTCTCAGAAATTTTACAGGTGGTTTACCGGCATTAAATTACTGTTGTTTACAAGGGAAAAAACACTATTAGACATCGAATCAGGGGCGTGTGCCTAATGCGCCCCGAACCCGATGGCTAGTAGCCGTTTTCATTGGCTTTTAGCCGTTTCCGATGGATGTTCTTATCAATTTCTCCCACATTTCAAATTTCGGATATTGTGTGCCTCGAAAACGGCGCATTTGCGTCAAACACACCCTGATTGTTTCCCTTAATTTTCGGATACGAGAATTCTCTGGCCAACTATGGTCCACAATGGTTAGTAGCCAAATTCGACGGCTAATAGCCAATCCTTCAGCTAATAGCCATTATCGCCCGCTATTAGTCTTTTCAATGGCTAATAGCCACATAGCTTTTACGGCTTGTTCGGGACTTTAATTAATTAATTTTTTTTGAAAGCGAATTTTTTCGTCTCTGCGTTTTCATTTTTGCAGAACTTGGCAGGACGTCACTGTGGAGACGCAGAGAAATGCGATAGGGCGCGTTTGCTTTCAGGTAGGGCCTAGCAAACCGTGAGCTTCATATATCCACCAAGTACGGGCCGAAAATTACCTGAGAAAAGATGAACTAGCGCACCAATAACGTGTAAGTACTTGTGAACTACAGGCAAACCGCGAAGACTTTCAAATAATTCTAAATAATTTGTGAAAAAATTTTTAAAAAATTAGTTTAAAAAACGATATTTTTTCACTGTTTTTAAGCTCTAACGACCATAGTCTATGGTTTAAAAATAATTAAAATGGATTTTAATTTTTACTGGACGGAAAGTTGGAAAATATAATTTACACTGCGCGGGCTTTTTCCCGAAACAAATTATTGCCAAAGCGTGGTCGCATTTAGCTGCGCAGTGTTTTTCCGCGTTAAACTGATACCAAGAGGAAGGAAAACTGATACGCAGACAAGCAGAGTGAGAGGATACTGTTGTTTTTGTAGCAAACTCTCGCCGGAAATACGCAGACACTCAGCGGAACGCATGGCCAATAACGTTCCGGCCAACACGCCGTGTTTTTCACGGGTTTTTAAAAACTATCATTTGAAAATCGAGATCTACGCGGTTTACCCGGCCAGGAATAAATTCTTTAATGGGGTTATTCACAAAATAGCAAAGGGTTGTAGGAAAAACTTGAAGAATTCTGCAATTAGCCTGAAACTTCAAGAATTAATGGCAAAAATATTTCAAAATTTTGGACCGAAATATCGATTTTTCCTGAAAATTGCTACTATCGATATTTCAGCCCAAAAGTTGCTGAGCATGTCCGGAGACTATTTTAGACATTACTTTCCAAAGTTTCAGACCAAATAGACCCATAATTTTCCGTTGTATTTGCTATTCTGTGAATGAACAATAAATGAAAATATAAGTTGAACGAAACTCACCGATAACTGCCATAACTACTTTCACCATTTCTGCTCGACAAAAGGTAGCGCATATTTATTTTTCGGGTAAAAATAAAACTGGCCTCGTATGGCTGCTCAGGTGTTTTTTGTTATTTTTCAAAGCCCTAATAGATCTTTGGTCTGGCTAGTTGTTTTTCTAGAAAATAGTGACCTGGCCAGCGACTGAGCCCACTTCCATTCTTCTTTTTGCTTTTGATGATGATGACGACGATGACGATGATGCTGATGAGACAACGTGGATCCACTGATCGATTCGTCCTCTCCACTCGATTCAGACGATGACCGTCGGATACTGCCACCGCCGAACCGCATTGGTCCTCTTCCACCGCCCAACGACCACTGTAGAGATAGTTTGGGCATGAGTGGGTAGATCAAAAGCAGATCAGTGAGAAATTTCAAATGATGCAAAAATTGAGGCGAAAAAGAAAGAAAAACCTACTCAACTGGCGCGGCACCTCGTGCGCTCTAGGAGCGGAGGTTGCAAAAAGCGCCGCGACCTTTTTCCCCACAATTCTTTGTCTGCTTCTCGTTTCTTGGACGTGATATTTTCCGAGTTTCTTTCCGAAATTCCGCTCTAGCCAATGGAACTAGGAACCTGTGCCGACAGCTGCTCATCGCCGGCAGATGGGCTCGGATGGATAGATGGGTGGATAGATAGATAGATGGATGGCGACCGTGTTATCATTCAATGTCTCAGTTTTCTGTTTCTTTCTGTTTCTTTTTCTTTTCTTTTCTTATTCTTTCTTCCGGTTCATGATCCATTGTCATCTATTGCTCCGGGTGGGGAGCAAGAGAACATTTCAAAAAGTGGAGTGGGTGGAAATGGGATCGAATGTGATGAGACTCTCAAAAATCAACGCCCAGAATGAATTATTATTGTTGTTTGTGGGCTTCTCGGGAGTTTTTGAGCTGCGCCATTCAGCTCAAAGACAAAGATGATGTCGAAATTGGAGATTCACCAATCTTTGATGCTTTGAGGGAGCTCTAGGCTCCAATGGAGCTGAATTGTCTAGCAGGTGGTAGAGTTTGAGTTTTGAAGAAGCCATTGATTGAAAAAAGAGATTAAAACAACAAATGTTCATCGATGGATCTACAGTTTTACGCCAATGCTCTAGCAAATTCTCAGTGGAGCGCATTTGAATTTCCATTAATCGCCGGAGGCAAATAATGCAATTTTTCCAGAGAAAATGCGGAGTTTTCAAGCTCGATTTTCAGACTATTCGCTTAGGTAACTTCAATTTAATCAACAAAAAAAAAAAGAAATTTCGTCGTAAAATGACCGAGCCTTAGAGTTTTGAAATTAGCACTGGATAGAAAAGAAAGTTGGGATTCGGAGGAAATGGAAACGTTATTAATTTTTGTTTTTACTGTGTTTTCAAACGAGTTACATCAAGAAAAAAGTCGACTATTCCTTTTTTGTCTACGTCTCTTCAAATAGCACTGTGTTCGCGTGGCCGCGCACAAATAAGTGGGCGGGGTTTTGTTTTTTCATGCTGCACTTCAATTGAAAACACAATATAGAAATTGGTTACTCATTTTTATTTGAGGGAGGGCTTAGGGAGGACCATAAAAAAGAAAAGTTTGCCATATTTATTTTACCTTGCCAATGGCTCTCATCAAGGCATTCATTTTTTGTAAATTTAGCAATTCGGCATTTTTTAAATTGAAATTTTAGCAATATTTGATTTATCCATTGTTTTTTTTTTGAAACGAAAAAGAAATTCGCCTAAACCAAGAGAGATCAAGAAAACCACGTCTAAGTCCCGGTACAACACGTTTACATGTGAATCTGTAGAAAATGGAAACGTATTCAGAGTTATGATATTGTTCCGAATTGTTAGACTCAAAAGAGAATCTCCCGCACGCAACTCAGCTTCCCCACGAACCAGCAAAAATGGAAAAGATTCTACCCAAACACGAGAAAAACGGACCGGAATGAGCCCTGGAACGAGCTCATATTTTTTGCTGGATCTCAACCTATTTGAATCTTCGCGGCGGCAAGTTTCTCAGGGAATTTTTTTTTCAGATATTGTAAAAAATTGTTATAAAAAATTTACAGCAATGAAAAATAGCTCTATTGAGAGTAATAAAATAAAAACATTTACAAAAAAACTCACCTTTCAGGTCTGGTGAATCGAAACATCTTGTCTTTTATCGGATTCTTCTTTTTTTTTTTTATTCCCACCACATTTTTACAAAACCTTCGAGACCAAAATAAATTGCGCAGCACCTGGAAAAATCTCAGAACAAATGGAAGAAAATGAGGAAAATTTTGGGAATTTTTCAGTGAATAAGGAAAAGGGCTAGTGTAATTCAAGACGGCATATTCAAACACGTGTATCTTCTCCTTATGTTTTGCTCATATTTTCGCCATGGTCCTGCCTCCTACCCTCCAAAAAGTGCAGTATTTTCAGTAAAAGAATTAGTTATTTATTCATTTCATCTTTCTACACTTGAATATGAAAATTTGAGGAAGATTGAGCGCGCGCTTGGAGACGGACACATTTGTAAACGGAAAATGCTCATTGCGAGCATTTTTAAGCATTTTAATGGGTGCCTCATAACAAGCTATGGAAATGGGTGTTTTCAACAAAAGTTAAGGAACGTGGAGGGAGGGGGTTTTCTTTGGTTTGTTTTGTTTGGAAGAATACTGTACTAAAGCTAAAGCGTAAGTGCAGAGCATTTAAAAATCCAAAACAAAATTATTTCTCAAGAATTCTCAAAATAGAAAAATAGCTTCAAACTTGTTTAAAAGAAAGTGGTTTTTTTGTAATAAATTTGCATGATGATGATTATATGATAAAAATACTAAAAAATGCCTGAAAACTTGATTTATGGTGTCTAACACCAAGTGCGTCCTCTTACGTAAGTCATCCGGACAAATTATGTTTTTTTCTGAATTTCTGATAAACTTTAAGACGACATATGTGTCTATCTTTATCCAGAAAAGAAGATTGCGATTATATGTACACAGAAAGGAAAAAGAAATGAGTGAGCACGAACGATGTTTTTCGAGAGCTGCGGCATTTGCATAACATTAATCCAATTACCTTAAAATGGGCCTTGGCGCATTCTGTATTTGAATTGAAGAAATAGAATAGAAAAAGGAAGAGGAGGAAGGACCACAGAAGAATGGAACGACGATAATGATTTCTTGCTGCCTTTTCTTCTTTTTATTTTCAAAAGGTGATTTGATTTCATTGTGAGTTGAATGTTTGTTTCGCGTATTTGTGTTTTTTTTTATCATGTACTCTAGACTGCTCCAATTCAGTTTTTTTGATTATGGATCATTCTAAAAATGTATTTCCACAATCCTATTAATAAATACATTTCGATAAATTCTAGGTGAGTTTGAAAAAATTCGAGACAACGAGTAGCTCCTTTCAAGACTTCTTACAATTAATGAAAAATGAAAATCGTAAAGTTTAAAAAATGAGGTCCTGATCGGAAAATAAGATTCTAGGTAGAATTTATGGGGAAATTCGAACAATTCTGAACATTCAGGAATGGTACTTTTCAGTACGGTCAGTTAAAATCTGGTATCAGTTTTCCTTCAATCGCTCTGATTTCGAAAAACGCCATGATTCGTGTGATAAGGAAAAGAGAAGCAGAGAAAAATTTTCGGGAAAACGATTTTCCTATCATTTTCCAGTTTCATGTATCCGGCCTCTGGTTTTCAAAAACAATTAATTTGAGAAATCAGTGGAAAATGAGTATAGCTAATGTTTCGATTTACGATAAATGGTTTTCCAGCTTACCGTAAATTCTCTAATAGAACGGCCCTCATAATTGAACGGCCCCCTTAAAATAGACCGCCCTCCCTAAAACAGTCCGGCCCCTTACATATAGAAATGAATTTAACCCTTTTTTTCCATAATTTGGTTAGATTTTTTCAATTGTTACTTATTCACCGGTTTCTAATTTTGTTTTGTCATATATTTGTGTCGTTTTTATGGAAAATCCTCAAGTTTTATACTCGGTATAAAACACTGATAACTAGCTCCAATCGAACAATGAATTTCGCATGCATTTGAAGTGAGGTTTAGAGAAATCAGAGCGAAACATCGGCCACGGCTCTCTCAATATTCTGCACTCTCTCGTCGCCAACGTGGCCGCGTCCATCACTGTGCGAAGGGAGCGCGTTTGCAGCGCTCCATACTAAGAATAATACAAATTTAAATACATTGGAAAGTAAACCTAACCATATAATATAACGGCCCCTAAAATAGACCGGCCTTCCTAGGAGGGTAAAGAAATATAGAACGTCCGGCCGTTCTATTAGAGAATTTACAGTATAACAATTTTTAATTTTGGAAAAATCGAAACAACTGAGCGTTAATCAACACACTGTCGCAGCGAGAGCCACGCGACGTTCTCGCTGCTTCTCGAGATGAGAAAGAACAATTTTCCGAAAATCCTAGGCGCTCAAAAGATCAAAATATTTATTTAAAATTTGGTTTTTAAAATTATAAAACAAACAACTCGTATATTAGGATAGAAATTTAAATTAAATTAATTTAATTAATTAACAAGAAAACAAAAAAAAACACATTTTTCTCATCATTAGTTGGCTTTTTTGTTGGCGGCTGCTTTTTGTTTCTTTTCTGCCTTCGACTCCTTTGCCGACTTTTTGCCAGTGGTGGTCTTGGCGACAAAGTGAGAGCCCATCAGCCAGCCGACAATGGGACAGATCTGAAAAGTTTAACAATGTTTTTCTCTAGTTTTAAGCTATTCAAAAACATATTTTGAAAAAATATTGTATACTCGGTATGAAGCTCTGCAAATTCGCTCCAATCGGGCAGTGAACTCGAATGCGCGTGCATTTGGAGTGAATGAGATTCAGAGAAAAAATGGCGCGCTTATGAGCAAAATATCGGTCACGCTTTTTCTATATTCTGAACTCTTTCGTCAACAACGTGGCCGCCTCGTACACTGCGAATGAAGCAAATTTACAGCGCTCCGTATTGAGAATAATATTTTCGCAATCATATTTAAATGAACATATTATCAATTCAATATTCTTGCCGGCTACAGTAAGCAGTGGCGCGAAACATCGAGGCTCCGCCCCATCAGGTCTTTTCAACTGAATTCAACTGAATTCAACTGAACGTAGATCAAAAAATGTGAGCGGGTGTGTCGCCGCAGACATGTGTCGCTATGTCTGCGTCTATTATAAAACTTTCGCGGGCGCATATGGTAGCCGGCAAGAATATTGAATTGATAATAACAAGCCCCGTTTGACCTACCCAGTAGAGAATGAAGAACGAGTTGTTATCAATTCCCTGGCATCCGTAGAGACGAGCGGTCGCCACAATCGGATTCAATCCGGGCACACCAACAATGTAGAGGGCTGAATAGAAAATTAATGGTTTTCAATATAAATTTGTCCTACCAAGAGTCAGATAAGCGGAGATTGCAAACGGAATAAGTTTGACGGTGGATGGTCGGATGGCCAGATGCGAAATTACGACACGTACCAAGAACGCGCCGGCGATTTCGAAACCGATGACGATTCCGGCGGCTTGCTGAAAAATATTGCGCGTTTGCATAGGGTTTATGTGTTCTGTGTTTTACCACGGCGTCTTTGGGACAACGATTTTGAAAATTGTTCGAAAACGAATTTTCGCGTCTCTGCTTCCTTATTTTTGCACGCTTTTAGCTAAACTTAGTTGGCAGATCGATACTGTGGAGACGCAGAAATTCGATAGAGCACGTTTGGCTTCACGTAGGCTCTAACAAGCCCTGTCTACCATTATGGGGTGCTGGCGACTGTGGGTCCCATTGAGCTTGGGGGAAAACTATCTTGTTAGTCTGCCAATTTATGCAAATTATACAAATTTTTGGGTAAGTTACGAGACGCAGACGAGAGACAGCGTTGCCACGCGACGCAACCGCACCGCGCTGGGATTTCGCGTTAAAAAAGCTTATCAAAAAAGGCCCAGCTCCACGTGTACCCTCTCCCTACGGCAATTATTTTTCCCACCTTATACTGAAGGACGCAGTCCAAGTTGTTGGCATTCTCGAAATGAACCGTTGAATAGGCCGCCGTTAAGCCCCAAATCGCATAGGCCACTCTAGACGCAAAAACGGCACCGAGAAGTTGAGCTGTGAGAACGGTGAGCAATTTCGAAGAGCTGAAAAAGTACAAATATACCTAAATTATCAGCAAATGAGCGCGTTAAACATTCATTTACCTGACATTATTATAATAGTACTGCTCAATGATTGGTACACAATTTGTGAGAGCTCCGCGGTTGAAAATGCCGCCGGCAGTGAGCAAAAGCGAGACACAAAGGAAGATTGCCGGGAAACCATAGTTTTTGAAAATCACTCCTGTAATTGTTTAATTTATTTATCAACTTTAATCAGTAGTCACCCCTACCATTCTCATAAACGCATGTGCACATTTGAATAGTTCCAATCAGCTCATAGAGGAATAATTGCGAGTTGCCACGTGGCGATACAAATTTGGCAGTCAACTGCAAATTATTCAGTTTATTTGAAGACGTAAAAATGGGCAGGTGAAGCGCAATAGATCTATTATCGGGGTCACTGTATTGAAGCCATACAATACGCTCATCGAATTGAACCCTACTGAACATTTTTGTATACCGTAGTTATTCTACAATTAAAAAATAGAAGAACATGCTCTTCTAATAAAGTAAGCATGGTATAACAACTAATTGTGAGTTTTTCTTCGGTGAAGGTTTGTTGGCCACGTCCAAGCTTTGACTGCTGCAATTGGACCCCACTATAATTTTGAGATTGACAATGGTTTGTCCGGAAAGCATCTCAGAAGATGGGAGGATCGCACCGTTACCTTGTATTATTCTTCCGAAAAAAAACAAAAGGGGATATTTTATTGGCCGCTACTGTAGTTTTCTCATTGCTTCTCCCATTTTCGCAGCGGCCATGTGGAACATCGATTCTTGCACAAGCATCGTTTTGACACCCGGATAGACTAATTTTTTGTCCACTGGATCAGGGGATCATCTCTGATGTAGAAATTGAATAATAGGGGATCGCTATCAAAAAGGCGGCTATGGTGGCCGGCCCATTTTTCGTAGACGTGGCCGCCGCTCCGCTGGAAGAGCACTCAATGGAGCACGTCCGCATCGCCACATACACACGGCGTGCTAGAGACTACGTTTTTAAAATTACTTTGGAAATGAAATTTCGGAGGTCATCTCTCTTAATTCTCTGCGTCTCTAGATTTGCACACACTTATCTAAACTTGGCAGAATGATACTATCGAGACGCAGAGAAATGCTACAGAGCGCGTTTGCCTTTACGTAGGTTCTAACAAGCCGCGCGTACAGAAAATAAAATCATTGTGATTTGGCATACAAATTAGTTTTACAGCGCAACTGGGCCCATTATAGTTATTATTTTATTTATTAGGTGAAAGAAAACGAGGAATAGAGAAAGAAGAGCTACAATAGATCTATCGCGTTTCACTTGTTTTGTTTAATAACCCACAATTCTTCCAATTTCACCGACTCCAAACACCAACGCGAAATAGCCAAGCGCTGAATAGAGCGGATAGTAGTACTCGTTTTGGAGCACTTCCATTTTTTCGCTGAAAAGTGAACAATTTTTTTTAACAAGAAGATAAGGCTAACGTGCAAAAAACAAGAGAGATTGATGTTTTACGGTGCGTTGTTCGGGATTTAAAAAAAACAACGAAACAAATAACCGCCAAATACGAAGCCAAGTTATAACGTTCTACGCAATTTTATAATTTTGCTGGCTAAAATATTATGTGTTCACGGATGAGTGGGACAAATGACGCTCCAATGTTCCGCTGTTTTTAATACCACTAAACAGTGAAAAACTGCAGAACATTGGAGCGTCGTTTGTCCCACTCGTTAGTGAACACAAAATAGCCAAAAATGTCGCAACAGAGCTCACTTACATATATTTTCGCAATAGAGCGCGTTTGCATACGCAACAAAAAAAAAAAACAGATTTAACTCCAGTTTTCGAGTTTTTATTCATAAAATAAGACAATAAGCATACAAATATTTGTAAAAAATTCAATAAAAATCCTAGAAATCGTAAAATACGTTAAAATCTTATCAATTTCATCAGATAACTCAGAACGACATGTTTTTCTCTGTTTTGGCATAAAATGAATAAAAATTGATAAAAAGTACGTACCAATAATGCTGCGCATTAAAACGACAATGAATACACACGTTCTCTTATCGTCTTTTGAGACGGCGAATAAGAGAGAACGTGTGGAAACGAGAGACGCAGACAACGAAAGGTATTCTCCACGTCACTCGAACCGCAAGAACCGAACCGCAATTATCGCTCCTCGGATTTTTTGACAAAAGATGACAAAAAGAATATCGGAAAACATCAATTTCATTTAGAAAAGTCGTTGTATATAAAATAAGTTTAGATTTTTGTACGTGAACTTTTTTTTTTTGAACACGTGGACCTATGGGTAGAGGAGGCTAAAATAAATACACACGAGAAAAATATTATTAGACCTAAATTTAAAAAAATAACATTTACGATTTTAAATATAAGGAAAACAGAAAAATACTTTTAAAAATAGCTTCAAGGAGGGAAACATCACCCGAACTTTTTCTCTCTGCCTCGCTATCGGGCTGCCGACCGCCACTCTCTTCATACACTACGCTGGTTCGGCGAGACATGACCTCGGTGGCGCAGTTGGTTGCGCGTTTGTCTGCGGTGTTGCCGGTCCGTGTTCGACACCTGACTATGATAGGATAACCTAGAGTCTCTGAACCATTTCGTGTTTGCACAAACAAAGCTCTTAGTCTGAGTCAGATTTTGCATTATTTTTTTTGCGAAACTGGGGAATGCCCCTGGAAATTTATATTTCGCAATTCTGTGGCACTATTTTTCCTTCATTCGATAACAGTTCTTTCTCAGGTAATTTTCGGCAGTCTGCCCCGACTTTTGGCAGTTTGCCCCGCAAAAGGGCATGTGGGCCGACTCCCATCCTGCGCATCCTATCCTGCGCATCCCATCCTGCGACCTTCCTGCGATCCTCGCCTTCCTGCGATCCTGCGATCCCATCCTTTCCTGCGATCCCATCCTGCGATCCTGCGCATCCCATCCTGCGACCTGCGCATAACCTGCGCCTAAGCTGCCCCTGACCTGCGCCTAAGCTGCCCCTGACCTGCGCATAACCTGCGCCTAAGCTGCCCCTGACCTGCGCCCGAGCTGCCCCTGACCTGCGCATAACCTGCGCCTAACCTGCCCCTGACCTGCGCCCAAGCTGCCCCTGACCTGCGCCCAAGCTGCTGTTCGACGTCCCAATATAGAATATACAAAATTTATTGAACGAAAACAAAATTAAAAAAAAAAAACAATTTTTTAATTGGGTCAGATCAGCAAAAAAAAGTAAGCAAAACACGAGAGGAAACAAAAAAAAGGCAGGAGGGGGAAATGGGAAAGACAGAAAGATAGGCGAAAGTGACATTGATGGAAGGAGCGGGACCGAAAAAGTAAAATGGAAGAAACGGATGGGTGTTGGCTCCGCGACGTCTCGAAAACGGACATCTCCAAAACGGGTCAACAGGGGAGGTGAAAAGTAGAATAGTGAGTCAATACGAAGAAAAATTTTAAAAAATTTAATGAAAAATGAATCAAAAAGTGCACACACGTCAGTTCCTCGAAAAACCTTGATCCCTGCAGCGGTTATTTTCATAGTGATAAATTAATTTTTAGAACAGTAAAAAGAGGAAAAAACGCCCAGAGACTCTTTTCAGTAAAAAATTCTATTATATGGCCATGACACTCTACTGGGTATAAGTATAGAATCCGACCCCATATAAGTTTATTTGGCGACCCCATTTGCAGAGTATAGTAGAAGACCCCAATGGTTCCTCCTCGGACGCGGCAAGTCTAAACGCATTATAATAAGGGTGGCATTCTATTAGGGGGTGGCCTTTTTTTCGAAACAGTTCCCTTGCCTACTGCGTACTTTATTTTCTACAGTACCCACATTCCGAAAAAAATCTTATGGGGTTATTCACGAAATGGCAAAAAACTCCGCGAAAACTCGGAAAATGCTCCGATTGATCTGAAATTTTGGGAAATACGGGAAAAAATTCTCTCGGACAATACCCCAAAATTTCAGACAAAAAATATCAATTTTAAGCATTTTCAGAAAAAAAGCAATATTTCTTAAAAATTGATATTTTGGTCTGAAATTTTGTGGGAATGTCCGGGAGAATTGTTTCCCTTATTTCCCAAAATTTCAGATCAATCGCAGCATTTTCCGAGTTTTCGCGGAGTTTTTTTCAGTTTTTTTTTGCCATTTTTTGCCATTTCGTGAATAACCCCATTATAAACTGGATTTTTTTTTAAATAAAATTCAAATGAGTTGCAATATTGATGTTTTTACCAAAGTGGCATTATATTAGAGGTGGGATTCAGATAGGGGCGGCCATTTAATAGAGTTTTTACGGTAATTCAATTTCAAAACGATTATGGCCCTATTTACATGAACTTTCCTGTACGTTTCTTGCTATGGAGACCTGCTTTTAATCCTATCGAACAAAAATCATAGATAGAAGATTACACGGAAGTTCAAATAAATAAGGCCATAATCGTTCTGAAATTGAATTATACTAATTTTTTATTGAAAAGAGTTTTTGAAGGTTTTTTTCTTTTTTAATGTTCTAAAAATTAATTTATTTCTATGAACATAACCGCTTCAGGAAACACTGTTTTCCGAGGAACTGACGTGTGTGCACTTTTTAATTCGTTTTTCATTAATTTTTTTTAAAACGTTTTTTGTATCGACTCACTATTTCACTTTTCACCTTCCCTGTTGACGCGGTTTCGAAATGTCCGGTTTCGAGATGTTCGTTTTCGAGACGTCGCGTTGTTGTTGTTGGGTTGTTGTTGTTGTAAAATCCTTTTTTCTCTAAAAAAAATATTTTTTGTGATGATGCAGTTCGCTTGAAATCATAATATGTTACTCACTGGTTTTCAAACGATTTCGACGTTATCCTTCCATGCTTGATTTTGAGCGGGCCATTTCTGCGTCGGAACTAAAAAATTCGTATTTTTTCGATATAAAAAGTGAATACAGCGGAAAAGGTTTTCAATCGAGCTGCAGCATGAAAAAAAAAAAGAAAACACCGCCTAATTATAACTGTTTGACAAAAATGCACTAAATTTTAAAGTTTGCGTGAAAAATATGGGCGGAATAGTTCTTTCGTGATGCAAATCGATGGAAAAAAACAGTATAATGGATTCGTGATGGAGCAATATTCCACATGAAACTGGGAGACAAAAAACCTTTTCATTTCTTTAATTATTTCTTAATTAAAAAATAATAAAATCGTGAAAAAATGTCACTCCGCCGCGAATCGATTATAATATAAAAATTAGAAAAGAAGACAGAATAGTGTTATTGTTTTAAAAAATTTGTCAATTTGAGGCTGCATGAACTTTAAAATGAAAAGCCGCCTCCTCACGCGATCTTTTCATCATTTTTTTTAACTTTCACAAATAAAAAATATAAAAAATTGAATGATATTAGCGTGAAGAGGCTTCGGAGACGACAAATTTTTTAAAATAATAATAATAATAATACACATTGTGTAACTATCAATTAAATAATGTATCTGACGTTAAAAAAATGTGAAAATGTAAATAGAAAGATATATAAAAATAGGCAACGCCCATGCGCCATTCGCCACAGCAATGGCACGCGACGCATGGAGTTGCGTCGCGTGAGCTGCCCCTGAGCTGCGCATGAGCTGCCGATCAGCTGCGCATGAGCTGCCCGCTGAGTGGCAGATTAGGCCATTTCTACTGCTGCGCATGAGCTGCCGATCAGCTGCGCATGACCTGCGCATGGCCTGCCCCTGGCAGATCTGCCGAATCATGTGGCAAACTGCCATTTTGCTCGGCCATTGGCGGCCTTGTTGCCCATAAGCTGCCGAAAATTACCTGAGTTTGCAAAACTAGTGCCGAACGCTTGCAATAGGCGTAGCTTCTTACTTGGTTTTTAAAATGCTTTTCTCCTGTGTCAGGGGTTAAGGTGAATTTTTGCAATGTTGATAGTTCCTATTCAAATATCCTCTCAATTTTTTGCCGTCAAATGTGCAAGCCCGCCCATTCAGTTTTTTTTTCAAACTGAACGCAATACAAAAACTTGAGCTACTGTCTTTTCTTGCGTCCGACCATACTGTATCCTGCAAGAAAATTGAGACGCCCTGAAAGTTCCTAAAATGTACCATTTACATCATCTCCAGTAATCTCTCGCCGGTCCCCTTGAATCCGTTTTTCTAAAAATAAGATGATAAGTGAAGGCGGAGGAGAGAAGATTCTTGTTGTGCTCTTCTCCTGGAGCATCACAGAAAGCGAAGGCAAAAAATTTGGTGTTAAGAAAAAGAAAAACAAGCGAAGACACTCGTTTCCTCTCAGTTTTTCCCAACTTTTTTCCTGCTCAGGCTTTTGCCAACAACTCGAATGTCATGTGTCGCCGAGAGCTGTGCCCAAGTGATAAGCCTCATTCAAGAATGAGCCCGACCCACACCAGGTGCCATTCGCAGTTTTTCGAGGTGCCTATCCGCTAGATTAGAGTCATTTTTTGTACGTTTTATTCATTGAATAATTGGAAAACAGCTGTAACAAATACAACGATTTTATGCGATTTTTACCACACATAAATCACACATGTTTTTATCCACTTTTTCCCTCTTTTCTTGTTTTGAGATTTCTGATTCTGATCCCTTCATCCTTCTATTCTCTTTGATCCAGTGCCTCTGAATTCTGGCAAGGATGTCGCTGTTAGTATTGATTATTTCTGGAAAAAAAAGTGTGTGTGTGTGTTTTTTTAATTTTGTTATTCCAGACATCTGAGGATGACGTACGAGACGATTTCGGTGCGGATGAACCGCTCGGACCACACCATCCGATGGGGATTTTCCGTTAGGCAACAAGCCGATGGGCTCATCATCGATAGAGTGAGTTTGGTAGTTTGAGCTTTATGCACTCCCTTTGCACCTTTGATAAACCATCTTTCCATCCTCCACCCATCGTAAATATTCCTTATGTCTTTCTTGTTTTCCTCCCACACGTTATCCCCTATCATAAGAGTGTTAAGAGAGCGAGAGCTAGTGATGAGATGTTGAACGGGCGGGAGAAGAAAATGAGCAAAAATCAAAAGCAATTTATCTATCCTCGTTCTAGGTGGAGCCGGAATCACTGTCCGACAAGGCAGGAGTAAAGCACAATGACAAAGTGGAACAGGTATGTGCATCAATTTTCAAAAAAAAAAACAATTATGAACATACAAATCATTGAAACCCCCAGATAAACGGAAGACCGACTCGTGGTTTGGACGCCGCTACCGCCAATCGTCAGATTAACGATTCATTCAACGAGGTTCGACTCTCGTTGCAAAGATTCGTCACGTCGCACACGTGTCTGCCATGGACGCTCAACGAAAAAGACAACAAGATGGTCGTCGAGGAGATGAAGCCTGGATTCGGAAGCGGATTCGGGTCTTTCGGACAGAGCAACAATCATTTTGGCTCGCATTTTGGAACTGGGTCGGGGGTCAACGAGAGATCGACAAGCAGCGCTAGCAACCATCAAAGGTGGGATGCATATTAATTATTTTAAAAAACTTTAATTAGACTTAATTGTAGTATATGTAGTATACAGTTTGTTAGTAAAATGAAAAGTTTCCATTTTAATCAACGTTTGATCTAAATAATGGGGTTATTCAGGGACACGAGTACGTTCCGTTGAAAAATTCTTGGCAGTGTGCCCATTTACGCGAATCCTTATATTTTGAAATAAACTTTGGAGCAGAAATCGCTTTGCCACGTGTCACGACCTCAGCGCATTAAATTTTGACGTGAACAAATAACTGGAAATAGGCAATTTGTTTTTTTTTTGCTACTCCTTGAATAACCCCCATCTATACCATTATCAAGCGTTGATGTTTGTCAGTATGTGTGAGATTTAGTGAGATTTCACCAGCGTTTTCTCAGCTCCTACTTGACCGATTTGCACCAAACATGGCCGGCGAAAAGTTTTCCAACACAAGCGGCATGCAGCAGCCAAAATTTGGTGCAAATCAGACAAGTTTCAAATTGCGTATGCCTCCAAGAATCTTCTATTAATAATGATTCATGATTTTTCAGTTCCACCTTCCAATCGTCTCATCATCACACTTCCAACTCCGCCAACAACTTTCACCACAACACCAACACCCTGAACCAGGGACATTATGGCGGTGGAGGATTCTCCCCATCATCCCAGCAACACAACATTCCGATCCGCCAAACCGGTGCCTCTCCAGCCCCATTTTCCACCCATCAAGGCTACTCGGCACAACAAAATAATACTAGCAACAACAACAACAACGTTTCGTCGACCACAAACTATATTCTGCCGGGAGGTGCCGCCAACTATAATTCGACCCCTGCTGGATTCGGATCCAGTGGGCACACCAAGAGTGGAAATGGCGCGATTCCGGCGGCAGCGCCACCATCGACTTATAGGTGAGAAGGAAAAAGTAGTAACGTAGATAATTTCGAAACATTTATAAACGCCTTAAAAAACGTCAAAAAAATCTGAGGGCTTCATTGTGCTGTGATAGTTTTCAAGCCTGTTCTCCAAACACCTACTCAATTGACGGGGATCCTCCTCAACCAGTGTCCTTAAATCGTCTTCATCGACCACCACCTTGGGCCGTCAACTACGTGGAGAATCGTTTAATTCAAGCTCTTTATTCCTGAAGTTTTGGAACCAACGGGCTGCTGTTGCTTGATTAACAGTGCAAAGCCCCAGAGCCGATAAGTAGCAATCGGACGTGGTCTTGCGATAAATGAAGTGTTGTGCTCCTTCAAGCTGCCATTAATCCAAATTTTTTTTTAATGGGGTTATTCAGGGTCGGAAAAAATAGTTTTTTTCCTTTTTTTCCTTATTCAAACGACGGAAAAAAAAGAAAAAATCCGTGGCCGCGAGAGTTTTTTTCCGTTGCTTTTCTAGGCCATCGCAAATGTTTTTTAGGCCCTCCGCTGTGAGACCTGCGCGCGAGTCCACATTTTAAAAATTATTCGCCCGTAAATCGATATTTCGCAGGTCTCACGGCCGAGGGCCTAAAAAACTTTTGCGATGGCCTAGAAAAGCAACGGAAAAAAACTCTCGCGGCCACGGATTTTTTTTCTTTTTTTTCCGTCATTTGAATAAGGAAAAAAAGGAAAAAAACTATTTTTTTCCGACCCTGAATAACCCCATAAAGTAGCTCTTCTCCTGGAGCATCACAGAAATCAGAGGCAAAAAAGTTGGTGTGAAAAAAATGAAAAGCAAGCGAAGTCACTCGTCTGCTCACTCGCTCACAGTTTAGAAATTTCAGTAATGAAAAACTTTTGAGACAACCTCACAGATTAATACTCTCTGGTAAAGCAATCGCACGCTTCTTTTAGTGACAATCTTTTGTACATCATCTATGTCTTTTCCAGCTACAACAACGGCGCCACCGTCCAATCGTACGGCCAAGGAGCTGGCGGAACGCCACTCAACCAGCTCACTTTCATCAACACCACACCCTCCACCGGAGGAAATTTGGGCTCTGCGGCTCATGCTGGCGGCCTTTCCCCATCCAAAGTGTTCTATCACTCACCGGGTAACCGTAGCCGAAATGAGCTCTCGCCGGGTGCATCCGTGCACCATTTGCAGTACAACTCGCCGATGAACCTGTACTCGGCCGAAGCGACCGCCGAACAATTGTATCAACAGACCGGAAAGGCCCCAGAGTAAGCTTTTTTGTTCTCTTTACAAACGTTCCGCCCACTGCCAGTACGCAAACTCCGAGTGCCAAAGACGATAAATTTTTATTTTACAGTGGACCAGTACCACATGACAAGACGCCAGCTTATTTGACTTCGGAGACACGAAAAGTAAGATACTTAAATTTGAATAAAACAAAAACAAAAAAAAAACCAAATTCCAGCTTATCGAAGAAGAAGCTCGAGGACGATTCCAGCGCGGAAAATCACCGTCCAGTCAATCGTCGTGCTTCAAACGAATCTCGCACGCCGTCGGTGCGGATAATTAAAACTGAAAATTGGTTCTGAAACTCTAATGGGGCTGTTCATGGAAACGTCGTTTGGAATAAAATTCGGAGAATGCTCTGGTTGGCCTGAAATTTTGAAAAATAATGTCAAAAATATTCCTGGACATGCTTAAAAAATTTTAGACCATGTTATCGATATTTCGTTCCACATTTTTTTGAGCTTTTCCGTGAGAATTTTTGGCATTATTGCCCAAAACTTCAAGCCAATTGGAGCGTTCTCCGAATTTTTTTCCACTTTTTTTGCAATTTTCGACATTTTCATGAATAACCCCATAACAAATATTTCTCAAAATCACATATTTTGAACAATGACGATTCTTTCATAATTCTTTTTTTGTTTTAAAATTTTACAAAACTCTTTAAAATGTAATTAATTGAACTTCACCGACGCTAGAGATTTTTTTTTTCTCGTTTTCAATTTTTTTTTCTGTAAACTTTAAAACTTTGCTAAATATTGAACAAGCCAGAATAAAGCTGCAACACACGAAATCTGAAATGTGTTATGAAAGTGGAAAATTTGCAAGTATTTGGCGAATTAATTTTTCCACCTTTTAAGAAAACGCTATTTCTATCCAAGACCGAAAACTCAAAGGGTGCTGGCCACTGCTTTGCGAAAATATGCTCCGTTGAAAACAACTTTGCTGGTGTTGAAACGAATGCCAATAGGCGCAATAGGTGGACTGCGGCCCAGACAACAAATAATACACTTTTAAATTAATAAATTATTTATTATCTGAAAAACCTCGATTTGGGAGAGATAACAATAACAAGAAGCGACGATAATGATCCGCGACCACATCAGGTGATCAAAGAACGGATCGACTAAGTAAGTAAGTAAGTAAGTAACGATAATTGCACCCTAAAAATTCCTCTGAATTTTAGGTCGTTCCTACCGCCGCAAAGTGGGCGGGTTACGGTCGCCGGCGCCTGCACATCAAACTTGCCGCCGCGAAGATTCAAATGAGTGGAGCGCGGTTTGGGGCTCATTTCGGGCCGTTTTGCTTGTTATTTGTGTAGAATTACTACATTTTCTGTTGGCGCATGTGTAAAGGGAGTTGCGTGCGGGAGATCCTCTTTTGGGTCTCCCGGTTCGCAACATGTGTGCGAATTTATGCGAATTCACGTGATTCTAAATTAATTTTTCAAACAGTATGCCATGAGACGCAGACTAAGAGGCATCTTTGCCACGCGACGCAACTGCAGAACGTGGGTGTCGGCGGCTAATAAAGATTTATTTATTTATTTATTGATTTCACAAAGATGAAAACTATACTTCAAGATCGAAAAAAATACTTCAAGGTTTGAGATGAAAACAATACTTCAAGGTTTGGATCAAGCTTTGGAAGAAAGGCAGTCGCCAGCCGCCCGTGATGATGGGAAGAGCAGAAAGTGTTTTAGCAACAAAAAAAAGAAAAAGTTCAACCTTATAGGAATATTCAACGTGAACATTAAGTGACTATGATCGAAAATATGATAAACCGTGTTTTCAGGAACAAAAAAAATTATTTTTAACAAATTTGAGAAGCAAATGAACGTCATTTTGTAAATTTCACGTGATTAAGAAACAAAATTTATTCATGTAGAATGATGATACATTTTTCTATTGGGTTTGTCACTGTAACATTTGGAATGGTGGTTGGTGAGTTGTTTTTCGGAACTTCCTTTAAACATGTAACTATTGCAGTTATTTGCAAGAATAAGGAAGAAGAGAAAAAGGAGATAAAACGCAAGAAGAAAAAGTCAAATTCTCCGTTGAAAAAGCACAGTGTCAAGAGACATGTAAGGATATTCAAAAGTTTTATTTAAAATTTTTGAACACACTATGTTTTTTAGGGAGGCAGGAAGGAAATACACGTTGAAAAGAAAAGACCTGAAGAGAATGTGCAATTGCAAATAGGTCGTGTTCAAAACGGAGATGAGCAGAAAGCACACATAATGACGGAACCACTGAAACCAAAAGTGATAGCGTATAATGAAAAACAAAAGAAAATTGCCGCCGGAGCAATGAAAGGCAAGAACGATTACGTCACATTGGACGATGTGAATAGCGACTGGGAATCGAAATACGTATTCTTTTTTTTTTTCGTGCCAACTCAATACTTTTTGATTGCAGAAGGCGGATGGTCAGCAGGTGGATGAGGACGAGCCACAAGAGTTTCTGAAATCTGTGAAGAAAAGTAAGAAAAAGAAGAAGAAGAAAAAGAAGAAGAGAAGACATCGGGAATCTGAAAAAGAACAAGACAGCAAGGGAGAGATGGTCTAGAAACGAGTTTTTTAAATTTTATTTTCCCGACTTTCTTAATGAATAATTAATTTAATTTGATCATAACATTCTGACAAAAATTCTAATATAGCCCACACATGACAGGAGCCCCCGCATGTTGGAATAGCACCCCCATCAAATGATGCGGGGGTTTTAATAGAATTCTCCCAAATCTCGCGTTTTTCCGATGCAAAACCCGGGGAATCGCGAAAGTTGGTATTTCCATAGTTTGTTGTGTTTGCAATCGAATAAATAACTGTTTAAATACTGTATTATAAGCCCACCTTTATTAGAAGCCCACGCTGTAATATAAGCCCACCCTGTAATAAAAGCCCATCTTGTAATTGTAGTCAACACTTAATGGGTCCCGGACCTTTGGTTTCCTCGTTCTTTTGGTACGTGTTCTTTATGGTTATGGCTGCTCTTTTGGTACCAAATTTGCGAATTTCATACAAAAAAGTTGCTGTAACTAAGGAGCAATCGTGCCTAAAGAGGCCGTAGACAAGTTTGGTACCCTAAGCAGACTTAATCGAAAATCAATCGTGTCCAAAGAGTCTGGGACCCATTCATTATTGACCTGGAATTGTGCGCATTTCATCGCGATGTGTTCAATTTTGCATTATTTTCACCCGTTTTTTAACATTTCTTTTAATCAGGGCTGGGCGTAAATTTTATTTTTTTTAACTGTTTTCATATTGTGTTTTCAATCGAGTTGCATCATCAAAATGAGTAATCCCGCCCACTTTTTTCACCCGAATGATACATTTTAGAACATCTATTTTATGTTGTTAGTGCTCTTGAATTAGAACTTCTGACTCGCAAGCAAAATTTGATATTATGAAAATTGTTGTTGGTTTTTTAACGTTTTTTTTTATGTGGATAAAGAAGAGAGTTGAAAAATAGAAGCCCACCCTGTAATATAAGCCCACCTTTGAGACCCTTTTGAAAAATAGAAGCCCATGGGCTTATAATACAGTATTTACGGTATATTGTCATACTGGTCTCTTACAAATTTAGCGAGATCTCCGAATTTTTCTAAATTTGCCTAGCAGACGATGCAATTCCGTGAATTCATACTGTAATGTGGTTATTCACTAAATGTAAGGCTTCCATTCGGACGAAAAAAAAAAGCGGACGAATTTCGTCCGCTATTCGTCCGCTCGTCCGCGGTTCGTCCGGTTCGTCCGGTTCGTCCGAGGTCGGTCCGCTTCGTCCGTTTTTTTTCTTGTTAGTTTTTCTTTTTGTTTCTGCAATATTTTGTTTTCAAAAGCTGTTTTTGTTCTTTTTTCTTCAAAATATCAACAGAAATGTCTTGTTTCTGCTATTAAAAATTCGGAAAAAAATTAAAAAATTTGTTTTTGCAAAGCCAATTCTACATAAATTTGCAGCCGCTTACATTTTCAATGTCAGATATTTCAAAGAAAACGCCATAAATTAAAATTCCCAGCCAATTAGAGCGTGCCGGACGAAACGGACGAAACGGACCAACCGATCCGTCCGCGGACGAACCGGACGAACCGCGGACGAAGCGGACGGACGGCGAACGGACGGACGAACGGACGGACCGGACGGACGAAAATTGGTCCGAATGGAAGCCTTAACGAAATGGCAAAAAATGGCAAAAAAACGACAAAAAACTGTGCGAAAACTCCGAAAGTGCTCGGATTGACATGAAATTTTGGGAAATAAAGGAAAAAATTCTCCCGGACATTACCCCAATATCGATTTTAAGCATTTTCAGAAAAAAAATCAATATTTCTTAAAAATCGATATTTTGGTCTGAAATTTTGTGGGAATGTCCGGGAGAGTTTTCCTCCTCATTTTCCAAAATTTCAGGTAAATCGGAGCATTTTCCGAGTTTTCGCGCAGTTTTTTGCCATTTTTTGACATTTCGTGAATAACCCCATAACAAACAATTGAAACAACTAGAAGATTCTCAACGGTATTGCCGGCAAAATGTGCTACTGCAATTCAGAAACTTGGAACTACGCGTTTTCCTGTGAGATCAATGGTTTAGGGATTCAGAATCGAACAGAACAGAATTCAGAACAGAATCGAGGTCTTACAGTTCTACCCAAAAATGTACTAATAACCTTTGCTTTTGAATACCTAATTACCGTAAATACTGTATTATAAGCCCATGGGCTTCTATTTTCCAAAGGGGTCTCAAGGGTGGGCTTACCGTAAAACCTATAATAGAAGAACCCCTATAATTGAAGCACCCCTATTATAGAAGGACAGTCTTAGGCTACCATTGAAAAATAGAAGGACCCCTATATTAGAAGGAAACTTTACTATATATTATACTCGGTATAAAATGCTGAAAACTCGCTCCAAACGAACAAAAAATTTCGCATGCATTTGGAGTGTGGTTCAGAGAAATCAGAGCAAAACATCGGCCACGGCTCTCTCAATTTTCCGCACTCTCTCGTCGCCAACGTGGCCGCGTCCGCCATTGTGCGAAGGGAGCGCGTTTGCAGCGCTCCGTACTCAGAATATCAATTCAATATTCTTGCCGGTTACAATAGGATTTCACGTGAAAATTGTGAACTCTTGTGGTAGCCGGCAAGAATATTGAATTGATAATAAGAACACCACGTTTTTTTAAACGTTTGTTTCCGGTTTTGAGCTTTTTTTTGCCATCGCTGCCATTCTTTCATGTCTTATGATATTTTCCCACTAGGTACATCTCTTGCGGGATTGTCCTTCTTTATTCAACCTCTTGTTCCCAATCTTAAGTTTTTAATGCCACTGACGAATAAATGGTTATTATTATTAACTTTTCAGTTTTTTTCTTTGTTTTTTTGTTAAAAAATATAATTTCAACATGAGGAAAGGGAGGATATGTCAAAAAATCAGTTCATCTGTTCGGATTACCGACGTCTGCCGGGTGGTGGCCGTCGTTTGAAAGACGCCAAATTTGAAAAGAACATATTGAAGTGAATTCAAAATCATAGAAAAGAGAAGAATAGAGACAGCAGAAAATTAAAATAAAAAATTTTTTAAGTGTATTGTTTAGAACACATTTTTCTGGGGTACTACGGTATAGAACTCGCACGGAATAGAACTGCGCTCAATTTCAGGCCGTTCTATTCCGTGCGAGTTCTATACCGTAGTACCCCACCCCTCTCCATTTTTCAGTCGTCGAACAACTGGTTTGATAGAAGCTTTTTGATAAAAATGTTTCCTTTAAAAATTGTTTCTTACTTTATCATGCTCCGAAAATTAGAAGGACACCCTATAATTGAAGGACACCCTATATTAGAAGGACATCATTTAAGGGGGGGTTGAGAATAGAAGGACATGTCCTTCTATTGCAGGTTTTACGGTATATTACAGGTGGGCTTCTATTACAGGGTGGGCTTGGTTTTTACGGTTTTTCAAACCCCTAAATGTTTTGTTTAATTGTGTTTTCAATCGAGTTGCATCATCAAATAATGAAACCTACATTTTTTCGCGTAAAAATTTAAAATGCAGTAAAATTGAACATTCGCGGGAAAAAAAGTGGGCGGAATTTCTTGTTTTGATGATGCAACTCGACTGAAAACACAATATGGAATCAGTAAAAAAAATATATTTTACGCCCAGCCCTGGTGGCGTGTTTGATGACTGGCTCCATTAACAGAAATTTTTAAAAACGGTTGAAAATAATGAAAAATTGAACACATCGCGATGAAACGGTACGGCAACTTTTTTGTATGAAATTTACAAATTTGGTATCCAAAGAGCAACCTTTTATTAAGAAGTGGGTTTCTATTAAAGGGTGGGCTTCTATTTTTGAAACGGGCCTGGAGATGGGCTTATATTACAGTGTGGGCTTCTAATACAGGTGGGCTTATAATACAGTATTTACGGTATGTTCAGAGTTTTTCTGGGGACCTGAAGCTCTTTCAATGTGTTAAAATGAGAGGAAAACCTTCTTTACTTTAACGTTAGATTCTTTGCCTCATTACTCAGGGCATACACAAGTGCGAGCATCACTGTTATTGTGCTCAGGTTGTTTCAAGCCACATCCAAAGTTAAATACAACTCCTGGAATCACGTTTTTTTGGCAGTCCAAATTTGGATAATTAACTCCAGAAATGACATGTGTTTTTTGTTTACAACTTTCGCGCTGAAGAATATAGTAGTAAACACGTGCTATTTTTGGATTTTTGTGCAGCTGCCGAAAAAATGTGATTCCAAGAGTTGTTTTCAACTTTGAACACGGCCTGCGATTGGATATCAGTAGGAAAAAAATCTGAATCATTTCGTGACCGGCTAGTGTGGGAATACTGCTATCATTTATTTTTGCGACATTACAGAAATTCTCATATCAGACACGAAAAAGTCAGAGAACTCAAGTCAAACCCCACTCCTCCCCCGTTATAAACACTAGGCTGCCCTGCGAAGACTCAGACAGTCGATTTTTGTGACCACTTTTTGGTTTGTGCCGTTATCTTTAATTTCCTCCGTTGTTAGCTTTTTAACAGGAAGACAATCACAAAAAATATAAGTATAAAGTAAGCAGAGAAAGTTTGACAAGACAATAGTTTACTCGAATCTAAATATAATGGCAATTATTCTTCTTTTACTTGCCACTGGGATTGTTGGGGTTCTAAGGTAGAAAATACTTTCTTCTTTTTTTCCTACTCATAGACACAAAAACTGACATTTCCAGCTTCTACCTCTGGACATGGACTTATTGGCGACGACGTGGACTTTCTGGCCCAATGGGTTATCCGATTCTCGGCAACGCTCTTGAAATGCTCGACGCTGAAAATCCACCGTATCTGCAGCTCAGAGAATGGACGAAGAAGTACGGTGGAGTGTATGGAATGACCGAAGGACTATCGCGTGTCATGGTAATCTCGGATCCGGACTTGGTGCAAGAAGTGTTTGTGAAACAATTTGATAATTTCTTTGGCCGCAAATTGAACCCTATCCAAGGAGACCCAAATAGCGACAAGAGAGTTCATCTGTTCGGTGCTGAAGGTCATCGTTGGAAGCGCTTGAGGACCATTTCCAGTCCGACATTTTCCAATAATAGTTTGCGAAAATTGAAAAATACTGTGGAAGAGAGCGTCGTGGAACTGTTGCGGCATATTGAGACTCAAACGGAAGACGGAAAACAGATTGATTTGTTGACGTGAGTGACGATCGGGGAATAATTGTGTGAAAAAAAAATGAAATTAAACATTATAGATTCTACCAAGAATTCACTCTGGATGTGATTGGAAGAATTGCCATGGGACAGACTGACACACAAATGTTCAACAATCCAATGCTCCCTATAGTACGTGCTGTTTTTGGAGAGCCTAGAAAATTCATCTTCCTTTCCGCCAGCATAATTCCGTGGTTGGGACCTCTGTTAAGAGCCATAATTTTCAAATTTCCTTCTCTCTTCCCCAATCCAGCGGTTAACATTATTAGACAAACTTCCACAGCTGTAGAACGTCGAATTGCGCAAAGAGAAGCGGAGGCAAAGCTTGGAATGGATGAGGCTGCGGAGCCGCAAGACTTCATTGATTTATTTTTGGACGCCCGATCCAGCGGGGATATGGATATGCTGAGCAATGAAGATTTTAGCAAAACCGGAGTAAAGGTCACCCGACAACTGACTACTGATGAAATTGTGGGACAATGTTTTGTTTTCTTGTTGGCGGGATTCGACACTACAGCCTTATCGCTGTCCTATTCTTCTTATCTCCTCGCAACCAATCCTAGAGTGATGAAGAAGCTTCAAGAGGAGATCGATAGAGTGTGTTCTGACCCGGAGATCACTTTTGACCAGCTATCACAGCTTAAATATTTGGAATATGTAGTAAAGGAGACTTTGAGAATGTACCCATTAGCTACATTGTAAGTTTCGAAAAATTGAAGCGCTCCAATTTATGGAAAATCTATTTATAGAGCAAATGCCAGAAGATGCATGAGAGCCACCAAAATCGGTGAATATCAAGTTGAAGAAGGTGTGGAAGTGATGTGCGACACGTGGACTCTGCATTACGATAAGAAAATTTGGGGAGAAGATGCAGAAGAATTCAAACCAGAAAGGTAATAATTATTTTGCTGTATAAATAAATACTTACAATAAATCCAACCATCTTTTCAGATGGGAAAACGGCGAGGATCACTTCTACAAAGGCGGATTTATTCCATTCGGTCTCGGCCCTCGTCAGTGCGTCGGAATGCGTTTGGCGTACATGGAAGAGAAACTTCTATTATCTCACATTTTGAGAAAATACGATTTCGTGCCGGGACCAAAAACGCAGACACCGCTGAAACTGGTGGGAATGCGAACCACACAACCGGAAAGTGTTTGGATGCATTTGAAGAACAGGGATTAAAAGAAGAACAACTTTTTGGCTTAAAATTTTTTAATGGTTTTAACGGGTTCCTGAGACTATTTTTTTTTGAATAAATATTTAAATGCGAATAATTTTTCACGTATTGCCGGATAGCAGAAATTGCACACTCGTGCCGCCGAGGTTGTGTCTTAGTTTTCACCAATCTTTTTTCTGTTCCCTGTTTTTCTGTTCCCTGAAAAAGGTCTGAAAAAGTACCCTGAAAAAAGAAAAGTCTTGGTCTCTTAAAAATTGAACATGGACACATTCTCTATTGTTTCCATTATTGTCGGTCCGCCAAAATGGTCAAACGCGCTCCGCTGAACTCAGTACTACGTGGATTTTATTTTGGTCTCCAAATTATTTAATTTCACGTGTAAATTCAACGTGAAATGAAATGATTTGGAAACCAAAATGAAATCCACGTAGTACTGAGTTCAGCGGAGCGCGTTTGATCATTTTGGCGGGTCGACAATACATCATTCCACGAATTTGAATGTTAAGTCGTACAAAGAATGCAGAATTCTCTAAATTTACTGCACCGCATTGTGCTCGGAAATAAGTGAACAGAAACAACAAAACAAAAAAATCAATATTTATTCAAAAAAAAAATTTGGTCTTGGGTGGGTTCTTCATCTATTCTCCTCCATCTATGGATTGTACTCGATTGGAAGGTTCTTTCTGCGGACCATACCGTCTCCCTGGAACCACTCACGACGGAACTGCTTGGCGGCACCATCTGGAGTGTTGGTCCACTCGATAGTGATACGGTCGTTGTTGGTGTCCTCCTGTCCGTAGGCGAACGCATCGCACGAGACGGCGAGAAGAACAGCCTCCTTGGGGTCGAGCACTCCACATGGTGGGTCAACTCCGAGACGCTTCATGTTCGTCGTCTTGATTCCGTATCCGATACGACGAGCCGACGAGTTGATCACCTTGATGTGATACGTGTGCTTGTCGTCATATGGAGCGTTGAAGACGATCTTGGCGTTCGGCTGGGTGGCGATATCACCTGGTGGGACGGATTGGGCCATGGCTTTGTTGAAAGAGTGTTGAGGACTCTGTGAAGATATGAATATTTAATTTGCTTTTATACGTATCAGTGATCTTATCAGTAATCTAGATCTTTACGCTAAGTTTCATTAAACTGACCCCGAGAGATCACGTAAAAAACACAAGATCAATATTAATTTTTATCATGTAATCAGAGGAACGTGAAATATGCACTTTAATTTGTTTTTAAAACATTTCTAACAACTCTGAGCACACGCGAAAATTGCATGAAAAGTTACCGTATTTCCTCTAATTTAAGCGCATGCGCCTCTATTTTTCAACCTCATTTCCAATTGTGCCTCTATTAGAGGTGCGCTTCAATTAGAGGGTGCGCTTCTATTTTTCAATTGGTAATCCGTCTCTGTATACATTTTCGGTCAAAATAAAATTTCTTGGTGGCACAGCAAACGCTATTTTTTCAGTAAACGAAACGACCGCATTTTTACTCAACTATTGCTCGGAACTGTTCAGAGAACGGTAGGTACCTGTTGGGAGGATCTTCTAGAACTGTTCGGGGTTGCAATCCAAACAGTTTTCGAAAATTCCCTCAACAGTTTCCTAGCTCTGAACTGGTCCAAAGCTACATCTCTGTTGTAGCTTATAGATTTTGCTTTTGTGATCACGGTGGATTCGATTTATTCTTTGCTTTTTTGCCGATTCTTCAACAACTGACACATCGACAATTTCACTGAGTATTGAAAAAAACAAGAAAACTAAAAAATTTAAGAACAACTGCAAAAAACCGAAAAAAATAAGTCCGCAAAACTAAAAAGGAAAAATGTACAGCCAGTGAGTGCGCCTCTATTTTTCGAAGCATCTCTCAGGGTGCGCCTTTATTAGATGTGCGCTTCAATTAGAGGTGCGCTTATATTAGAGGAAATACGGTACGGTATGTATATTTCAAATGAAGAATAATAATTTTTTGTATTTTTAATTTTAAAATTTTCATTTTTAATTTTAAAATTTTAATTTTAAAAATGAAAGGAAATCGAAAGTAGTTTTTTATGCAGCCAGGCTTGTATATAAGAAAGATTGTAACTAATATGTAGTCGGTGAATACAACATTCGCTTTACTGAACTATTCCTGCAAATTCAAATTTCATTATTTTTTCAACTTATTTTTCAACAACCAATCCAATTTTAAAGGGTAGATGGACGGTGTACTCGGCGATAAAAGCGTTGCTCGACAGGCCTTTACATTTTTGTTTTAAATGTTCAAGGAAAACAATTCTAATTTTGATAATAACCGAGAACTGGTCGTTCTCGTTTGGGCATCGGTTCTGAAAGGATTGTATGAAAAACAACATAGACTTTCAGCAAACTTTGAGCAATCAAAAACGGTGGCAATAAAAATACATTTGCAAATGTGGATAAAATTTCTGGCAACAAGTGATAAAGTAAAAAAATATTATCATAGTTTTTGAACTTATTTATCACATGCCATAAAAATTCGTTAAAAAAGTAAAGTTTTGCCGGGGAAGGGAATCGAACCCCTAATTGTAAAGGATATCCATCCACAGACTCGGTGGGCCCGCGCCTTTGCCACTTGGCTACCCCGGCAACAGAGATGGGCGTAAAATTTTTTTTACGGATCCGTAAAACCGTAAAATTTGCATCTTCGAGCCTTCGTAAATTCCATAAAATCCGTGAAAACCGTAAAATACTATAAATATCCAGCAATTATCAAATAACCGGTAAAAATAAAGGAATGAAGCCAGAACAGCAGTTACAAGAAACTGTTTTATTAAAAGCCAGGAAAGGGCAACATTTCGCTGAGTTGAAATTTTACCCTTTCCTGGCTTGTGAGTTTAACTTTTTTAAAGTTTATGACTACTGTAGTCCATAAAACTTGTACTACTTTCGTGGGGGTAAGGCGGTACAAACCCTGCACTGAATAAAACTATGGGAGATTGAGCTGTACTGAAAAAGCAACTGCAAGAAACAAAATTCAATGAACCGAAATGTACAACGAAATACTTGTTTAATTGTTCGATTTCCAGTTCCAGAACAGCTCCATTTCAAGCAGTCACATTCCGTGCAGTTCTACAGCGTTACGGTTCTATACCGTTTTGCCCCCAGTTCTGCTGTTCTAACCCGCTTTATTCTGAATCCCCCAAAATTTCCAAAAAAAACGGGAGTTTGTTATCAAAACAGCGATATTGTGGTTACTTCGCGTAAAAACCGGAATTTAACAAAATTCAACTTTTTTACGGATTTTACGGATTTTACAGATGTAATTTTTGCGTACCTCTGCTACACGCTGACAATGAGTGGTAGATTCTTTTTAATCCTGCCCATTAGCTGTCCCGCGCAGGTCTGCCAATTCCTGTGGCAAATTGCCATTTTGGTAGGTTTAGCGGCCTCATTGCCCATTAGCTGCCAAAAATTACCTGAGACTGAGGGGTAATTAGAGGTGGATACACCACGCATGGCGAAACATTTTTTCTAACAAAAAAGGCATGAGACGGCCGAAGTTCCGTGCGCCAGCCTCAAAAAACGTGGCGAGAAAGCTGCTTTAGCACCCGGCACATGAGTGCGAAGCAGGCTTGTTGTTTCCGATATGTTTTGAAAACAAATAAAAGTTCATGTTCATGTTTCATTTGATAAAAATGCAATTGATCTTGTGTTTTTACGTGATCTGTCGGCGTCAGTGTATTAAAGCCTAGGGTAAAAATCTAGATTGCTGATAAGATAAATGATACATATAAAAGCAAATTAAATATTCATATCTTCACAGAGTCCTCAACACTCTTTCAACAGCACCATGGCCCAATCCGTCCCACCAGGTGATATCGCCACCCAGCCGAACGCCAAGATCGTCTTCAACGCTCCATATGACGACAAGCACACGTATCACATCAAGGTGATCAACTCGTCGGCTCGTCGTATCGGATACGGAATCAAGACGACGAACATGAAGCGTCTCGGAGTTGACCCACCATGTGGAGTGCTCGACCCCAAGGAGGCTGTTCTTCTCGCCGTCTCGTGCGATGCGTTCGCCTACGGACAGGAGGACACCAACAACGACCGTATCACTATCGAGTGGACCAACACTCCAGATGGTGCCGCCAAGCAGTTCCGTCGTGAGTGGTTCCAGGGAGACGGTATGGTCCGCAGAAAGAACCTTCCAATCGAGTACAATCCATAGATGGAGGAGAATAGATGAAGAACCCACCCAAGACCAAAATTTTTTTTTGAATAAATCTTATTTATTTTTGTTTCGGTTCACATTTCTTTCCGGGCATAGTGCATTTCAGCAAGTTTGAAGCATTTTCTGAACAGCGTATTTAGTTTCCGAATTGGTTGAATAACGTACTGATAAATCAAACAGTTCAATTTTTAAGAAAAGATCTCAGCAGCACTTCAAACGAGTTAACCATTTCTGAAAGCTATTAGTTATTTATCAATTCACGACAAGAGACTGGTAGAAACAGTTACGTACACATGGTAAATGTCTTCAACGTGAAGCGGATCGCGATTGACTGTCGTTGCGGGTCGACAATATTCAATTTTCTGTATCTTTTACTTCCTCATATGGGTCAGACAAAAGTTTGCTATATATCGTTTAAATTCCAGCTACGTCCTCAGAATAATTATATTCCATGGTGGGTTACGCAGTCGATAAATGTTCCCATTTTCATTTCATGAATTTCAAAAGTACGCAAATATTGCCGCGTCGAAATATTTTTTTTTCTTTATAATACAGACAAACCTCAGCGTTCAAGAAAAGTAAATTTTCTTTCCAGTTACAATAATAATTCACGTGAAAATTCTGCCAACGCCACATGCCTTTTGTGAAATGAAAAGCAAAAGCTTTTTCAAGAGAGCTGAAGAGAGATGTGGCCTTATTATTACTGAGTCGCGAAAATCTGTCAGAGCAGAGCGCGCGACTCTGCTGTGACTCTGCTGTGACTTGGCTGTGACTCCCACTTTTCGCGGCGAGACCACAGCCAAGTTGGGCGCTCCGCTCTGACTGGTTTTCGCGTCGCAGTAATACAGTAGCGGCCATTGAAATATCCCCTTTTGGTTTTTCAGCTATAACTTTTTTTAGAGAAGAGTTAGGAACTTGAGGGCAACTGTGAAAATGTTTCAAAATAAGCCAAAAATATGATCCAGTTTAGCTTTTACCAATAAAATTTTTTCTAATTTTTTTATTCAATTTTCACGATTTTGATCGTTTTTTCTATTTTTTTTTAAAGCTACAACTCCAATATTTTTCCAGAGTCTTCAATATCTATTCATTTAGATAATGACAAAAACTGAAGAAAAAGTTAATTTGACCACTAACCAGCGATTTGCAATTGCTAGAGGGCGCGAGCAGGACGAACTCTCAGACAACTTGCTGAGCAGTTCAAAGTCGATCGTTCCACATTTGGAAAATTTTTAAAGCGCTGGAGAGCTCAAAATAGACAACCAGTGAAGAGAAGAAATTCACGGGCTTGAGTTACGAACCATCTAACAGACAGAAACATCGTACGCGCATCGAGAAGCAACCCTAGCCTCAGTGCCCTCCGAAGTCCTCGATCAGGTTTCTCCCCGTGGATCACCTGTGGCAAGCGTCAGAACGATCCGACGGCGCCTAAACGATGCTGGAATGTTTGGCAGAAGACCTGTAAAGAAGCCGTACATCTCTGACCGCAATAGAGCAGCTCGTGTGGCCTGGGCGCGAGCTCATCTCAACTGGACTCAAAGTCAGTGGGAACGAGTTTTGTAGAGTAATGAGAGCAAGTTCATGTTATTTGGTTTGGATAGAATTTCTTATGCGAAACGACCAGTAGGGACCAGATTCAACTCAAAATACCAAACTCCGACCGTAAAACATAGTGGCGGCAACGTGATGGTATGGTCCTGTTCAGCTGCTATGGGGTCGGACCTCTTCACCGCATCCGAGGAAACATGAATCGCTTTGTGTACGAACATATCTTGCAAAATATAATGCTCCCGTTCGCTCGTGCCTCCCCAAGGCTTCGTTACTCGTTTCAACAAGATTATGACCCGAAACACACGTCCAACCACATCATAGGGAGTGAAATGTCTCAAACCATCAGTATCTTTTTTTTTAATTGGTTCGCCATCAACCGTGTGATCGTAATGGAGTCGCCCAGCCAGAGCCCCGACCTCAATCTCATTGAGCACTTGTGGGAAGAGCTTGAGAAACGCGTTTCCGGCATTCGTACTCGAAGTGCCGACGAAAAATTCTCTTAGTTGCAGACTGCGTGGGCTCAGATTCCACATCCAGTTGATCCAGTTGATGCCAAGAAGATTTCAAGCTGTTATCGATTCTCGAGGGTTCGCAACTAAGTATTGATCAGTTTGAAACTGTTTCTATCGCTTATTACATCATTTACAAGTCGTTTCCCGGGTGAAATCTCAATAAGCGGGTTTTTGTTAAAAGTCGAAAAATCGAATTTTTTGATTTTTTAGAAAAAACAAATTTTTATCGGTAAAAGCTAAACTGGATCATATTTCTGGCTTATTTTAGAACATTTTCACAGTTGACCTCAAGTTCCTAGCTCTTCTCTAAAAAAAGTTATAGCTGAAAAACCAAAAGGGGATATTTCAGTGGCCGCTACTGTATGTGTTCACAAACGAGTGAGACAAACGACGCTCCGATGTTCCCCAGTTTTTCACTGTGGTCTCGCAGCAAATACTTCGTTTTTCCACTCATTCGTGAACACATAATAAATTTTCCGCCTTAATTCTTATGGTATTATTGGTTCAATTTTCTTTTTAGCTACCATATGCACCCGTGAAAAAATTATAATAGACGCAAACATGACGAGACGACACATCCGATCACATTTTTGCACTGAATTTGGTTGAAATACCTGTGAGGTGAGGGACTGAGTTTCGATTTTTTGCGCCACTGTTTACTGTAGCCGGCAATTAAATAGTAAACAAAACTGCCACAAAAAATTACTAAACTTTGCGTCAATTTTTATTTTAGTTTTTTTTATTCCTTTCTAGTTCACGTTTTTGAAGTTGATTTTTTTATCTCTTCAATCTTCAATTATTTCCCATTCATCTGTTCGTGAGAAAAAAAAACTCCGACAAAAAAGGAAAACACGTGTCAATCGTAATCGTTAATCGAAAAAAAAAGCCAAAAAGAAAAAGAAAAGGCGGAGGCAAATATGGAGAACAATGGAAAACGGTCTGTTTTAAAAAATAATGCCAGAAAAAATATCAATTTATTTCCAGATCCCACGAATATGCGTTTTATGATGGTGACTGGGTTGCCAAGCAGGCCAATACTATCAACGCAAGGTGGGCAAACAATTAAATTTAATTTCTTTATTGTTAAATTTGCAGAATTCGGCGAACCTCACTTTCGCCCAGAGCCTCGGTTGGCCATTTGAACCGAACTGGAAACAACGAAGAACCGCGTTCGCCGAATGTTAGGCAAAGAGTGAATCTCACTCCAAAAGCTAAAACTCCTGCTCAAGCCCCAAAAGGAAAAAATTCCTGTGAAAACACGTCGATTGAGCAGAAACAAACAGGCACGCTCGATTCGGAAGAGGACTTCACAGATTGCTTTGTAAAAGTTTTGGACAATTTAAAAAAGATTGAGTCCACGACTACTCTCTCTGCTCATTTTTTGTCCAATTTGATGAATGTGGCGCCGGAAAAAAAGTCGTTTGAAAGCTTTCACAAGAATCGACCTAAAAATCGAAACACTGACGTGTTCTGCCTCGAGCAGACACGTGTAAAGCTCGAAGACCCATCTAAAGATTACATTCACGCAAATCTTCTCACATTTGACCAGCTCTCCAACAAATCGTACATTGTCACCCAACACCCACTGGCCGCCACTATAATCGACTTTTGGAGAATGTGTATGGAGAATCGAGTGGAGACAATCGTGTCGCTCACCAATACGAAAACTGCTGACTTTCCGCCCTACTTTCCGACAAAAGCAGAAACTTACCTTAACGTAGGCGATTTGTTCGTCTACTGCCGAAGAGTGATTCCGGCAAAGTTCAAATACGAAGGTACGCGTTATCAATTTGACCTGATTGATCCTAAATGTGTGATCGTTGTCTGGCTCTACCACTATCCGCATTGGCAAAAGAATATGGTACCTGGAAACACAAACGTCGTCTTGAATACTGTGAGCATATTGAAGAGACAAATAACAACTCGTGTGGCGCCTGTTGTGGTTCAGTGCGAAACTGGTGTGAATCAGAGTGCCGAGCTCGTTCTTGTAGATGTAATGTGCAATTTGATGACGAGCGGTGTAGAGACAAGTGTGAGTGGTAAAATAAAGTGAACTTTTCTGTAAAATCTCCAAGTTTAGTTTGACGCGGTATTCCGGCAGATGCGAAAACAACGGATTTCAATGATGACTAATCGTGTTCAATTTCTTCACGCCATTTTCTGCTTCTTGGAGTATTCGAAGGTGTTTAAAATTTGTTTCGCGCGCGCGCTACCGATTACATTAGTTTTTTTTTTCGGCATATCGGTGGAGTGCTAAACTGACTTAATCTCCCTTAAAATACAAACCGTCTTTTTTAGAAACGCTACAAACTTCCTCGCACAATTCTCGACGACACTGAGCTTCTAATATCGAAAATTTCCAAAAACTTTGCTGGAAATGTGTCAGACGAAGTTGGCAACATCTGAAGTTTGAGTTGCAGTATAATCATACAGTACTAGTAATAGGGGATAAATGTAAATGTTAAATATTTAAACTTTGTTGCATTTTCCGACGGTGTTCTATTAACTAGTAATTGATTTTGTTTCTTACCTGTCGGCGTAAAATTGCCGTCAAAATCGCCAAGTTGCCGCTAAAATCGGCAAATTGCTGCCCCCTTACTGAGAAAAATATACCGTAATTACTCGAAGAGTCCGACATGCCTCGTACCAGATACTTAACGATAGCAGAACTTAATACGTTTACTGTAAAATAACCTTTCTTGGAAGATGCATTTTTTTCACTGCAAAACGTCGGATCGTCGTCAGCCTCAGTCGTTCGGGAACATAAAAAAAAAGGATTTAGGCCAAAATACCATAAGGCTGTTAAATACTAGGCAATCCTAATGAAAATATTCGAGCGGCCACTGACTTCATTCTAATTCTATTCTACCTTTTAACAAAAATAAAAGCTTCCATCCATGATCCACCAAATCACAAACCCAAACCACAACTTTTTCTTATCACTAGAGTTTACTTCATCTATTTCAACATTTCTTATCACAATCACTGTCACGCTGAGACTGCGAGGCGGGCGGAGAGCGCAGAGAATAATCCAAATTTAGGTTTATGAAAGTCCCCTATATAAGCACTGTGACCGAAATATGTGAAATATATATAATTTCGAAATGGCTATTCTTCTAACTTTACTTTCCACCTTGCTCATTG
This sequence comes from Caenorhabditis japonica, assembly GCA_963572235.1. Classification (NCBI taxonomy): domain Eukaryota; kingdom Metazoa; phylum Nematoda; class Chromadorea; order Rhabditida; family Rhabditidae; genus Caenorhabditis; species Caenorhabditis japonica. The sequence continues at coordinate 13,039,411 of OY754343.1, read as the reverse complement.
GGGCTATCAGGTAAACAGTGTTTTCAATGCCTTTCCTGAACACAAAATATTTCAGTTACTACCTGTTGCACTGGACGTATTGGAAGCGACGCAACATACCCGGACCACTTGGAGTGCCTATTCTTGGCAAATCTAGCACAATGCTTGATGACAATGCACCTCCAGGCATGGTGATCAGAGAATGGACGAAAAAGTACGGGAAAGTGTTCGGATTCACTGATGGAATGCAAAAAGTTTTGGTGATTTCGGATCCACAGTTGGCTCACGATGTGTTTGTGCGACAATTCGACAATTTCTACGGCCGTAAACACAATCCGATACAAGGCGATCCGGAGAAAGACAAGGACATCAATCTAGTTGCTGCTCAGGGTTTTCGCTGGAAACGATTGAGGACCATCACGGCCCCTGCATTCTCAAATAATAGTATTAAGAAGGTTTTGAGCACAATAGAGGATAGTGCTCTTGAGTTTCTGCGACATTTGGAGAAAACTGCTGGTAGCGGAGAAGCTGTGAATATGCATCTGTAAGTTTTTCAGCTTCTTAAGATTCTTATCAGCTTTATTAACATTTTTACATACATAGGTACTTCCAAGAATACTCTATGGATGTCATTCATCGTATCGCAATGGGTCAGCCAGGATCATTAATGTTCAATAATCCACTTCTCTATGACTGTAAAGGGGTAAGTTACAAATTTAACGTACCAGTATCCAAATTTTGTAATTTGGTTTGGCTGATTAGCTGATTTGACGAATTAACGCATTTTTTGCAGTTCTTTGAAAACAATCGGTGGCAGATTTGGATGCTCAGCGGAGCGTTCCCATTCGCCGTTCCGGTCCTCAAATTCGCATTCTTTGCCCTTGGGCTATTTGGTGCTGGGCCATTTAAAAATGTTCTAAAAACGGTTACGGACACTGTAACGGAACGGGTTAAACAGAGAGAGGCAGAGCAGACACAGGAGGACCCGCAGGACTTTATCGACTTGTTTCTAGACTCCAAAGCTGATGATGAAATAGAACATTTTGGAGAGCAAAACTCAGACTTTCACAAGTCTGCGGTTTCTGTTAGTTTTTTTTATCTGAAGTTTTTTAAAAAGATTTTTTTGAAATTACTTTTCTTTCAGAACAACCGCCAACTCACCACCCAAGAAGTCATCTCTCAGTGCTTTGTCTTCCTGGTAGCTGGCTTTGATACCACTGCCATCGCACTATCCTATGTAGTATATCTAATCGCTGTTCATCCAGAAATCCAACAAAAAATACAAGAAGAAGTGGACAGAGAGTGCCCCGACTCTGAAATCACTTTTGATCAACTCTCCCGCTTAAAATACATGGAATACGCAATCAAAGAAGCTTTGCGGCTTTATCCCATGGCTTCATTGTGAGTTTCGATTTAGTCAGTTTTGCGCGGTTATGAACGCTTAATACATATGGCATTGACTACCGTCTTTCCTCTAATTTAAGCGCACGCCCTTCTATTGTTTCATTTCATCACAACTGTTGGGTATTTAGAGGTTTGCACACCAAACTTCGGTCGTCTCATGCCTCCTTGGTTGGAAATTGTTTTGCCGAGTTTGGTGTTCACACCTCTAAATACCCGGCAGTTGTGATGAAATGAAACAATAGAAGTACATTCGTGCATGCGCTTTAAAGAAAATTTTGCATATTACAAAACTTCCACAACAAAATAAACCGTTTTCAGCGCCAACGCTCGACGGTGCATGAGAACCACCCAACTCGGCGAGTACACTGTAGAAGCCGGCGTCGATGTTCAACTAGACACATGGTCCCTTCACTACGACAAAACCATCTGGGGAGAAGATGCGGACGAGTTCAAGCCGGAGCGATGGTCCTCCATGTCAAACCAGCCGAGTTTCTTATCGTTTGGAGCAGGACCTCGGCAGTGTCTTGGAATGCGGTTGGCAATTTTGGAGGAGAAAGTGTTGTTGGCGCATGTTTTGCGGAAATATAGTTTTGTGACGAACACGAGGACACAGATTCCGATGAAACTGATTGGAAGAGCAACGACAAGACCCGCCAACTTGTACTTATCGGTGAAAGCGCGAGAATTTTAGGAAGGTGTATATATATTGTCGCACGGTGTCCAGGATTTGAAATGTGGGCGGAGCCTAATTTGCTGGCGCGTCAGCAAACTCCCATGGCGCACTTTCGGTGCTTGCGCATTTTTGGACTCTCGCATTTTATGTTATTGATTTTATTGTTTTTCTTTCAGTGAAACCTGTTTTTCTTTCTAAAATGTATGTATTTTATCTTTTAATACCATATAATTGCCCAAACTTCGCTTTTCGTAAAGATTTATCCTGCAAAAACACCAAAAAACTCAAAACGAATATTTCGAAATGGTGGCTGAACCAAATTCGACGTTCTTAGGCTTAAAAAATTTCTAAAAACCTCTGCTATAATTCCGTTGGAGCACATGTGGGAAAAAAATTAAGAATTTATGCTTTTTTCCCGAAAAACACAAAAAATGCCTCGAAATTTGAATTTCGCGCGAAAAAATCCAGTGGGGCGCGTTTGCTCGGCTCCGCCCACATTTCAAATCCTGGACACCGTGTGTCGTTATGTCTATAATTTCTGTAATAAATTTATTCTGTGTATTGAAGAAAATGTTTAAAGCTATTACGCATTCCTGGAATGGTAATACCGCTGCTCGGTAAAACTGGGCAACTGTCATCCGCCTGTGGAGCTACGGTTGCCCAAGTGCCAGACTGTCGCCAGGCAGTTGCATGGGTTTTTTGGCCGCTTATTTTCCCTTGTTTTCTGTTGATCAACAGTTGCCACAACGAAGTTACCGTATTTCCTCTAATTTTAGCGCATGCGCTTCTATTTTTCAACTTCTTCTCCAAATGTGCTTCTATTAGAGGTGCGCTTCAATTAGAGGGTGCGCTTCTATTTTTCAAACATTTATTTCTGAAGAAAATGCAGCTTATAGTCGGATATTCGGTGGGTTGTGAACGACAACACCACACGAACTCCGGAACTAAAAAATAAAACACGTGATTTATCCAATCAACGGTTTATTAAACAAATCCCTTGCAACGGTGCGCGGGAATAAAAAAAGAGAAAACAAAGCAATAAAAAGCTCTTAACCCGAGCAAAGAACAAAAAACCTAAAAAACGTGGAAACTTCCAAAAAAAAGAAAACTATAAACAAACTAGCAAAAAACTGTCAGCAACCAGCTAGAACTTAGCTCTCCCAAAAAAACTTGTTGACCAACGGTCAGAAGAAAATGATGACAAAACGCGAAATTTCGCGCCGAAAGAGTTTTCGCGGGTCAAATTTCTGAGTGCGTAAGACATTTTAAGTAAAAATGCGTCCGCGTTCCCTTGGCACACGGACTGTTTTGGACTGATCGGTGATGGATTTTTGCTCGAAAAAGCAATAAATCAAGCGGGAACCGCACATCTCCAACAAATTTCAAGTCCGTCCACTCCAAGAGTCTCAGAACCCACTACTTTAGAATAGATAAAAATAAAAAGGAGGATAACGTATGAAATGGCTAAAAGAGAAAAAGAAAACGTGTGCTTACGCCGATATAGGGTTGGGAAGAAAAAGAGGAAATTATCAGAAGAGCTTTGCACGCTTGTGACTACTCTGTCCACGGGCGTCGCTGTGTCCTCAACGAACCGGCTCCTCGACTACTCCCACGAGCATTTTGGACCATTGCTCTTCCACGATGCGAGGTTGCACGACTGTCCAGATTAGCCTGCGGAACAACCACCGAGTTCTTCACTGCAGGATCCTGGAGTTCGAACAGCTTCCACTCCGGCAGCATATCCTTCGCCAACTCCTCGACTGCTTTCCAGTACTCGATGACATCTTCGGAGTCTCCAATTTCGAGCAGCTTTCTATTTTTGTGCGACTGCACTCGCAAACCAGGGGACAATTTGATGACGCCTTCATCTTGGAATTGATCGAAGACCATCTCCAGTTGTTCCATTCTGGCATAGTCATCGATCGCTGCTGGTGCTCTAACCAGTATGACCAGAATATTCGGCGGCAAAGCATCCTTGGTCCTGTTGATCAGCAAGTGGTTGAGATCCAACACGTGTGCAACGATCAAGATTGCATCACACCTTTTTCCATGAAGAGTTTCCAGGAATTTCCCTTCAACGTCCCCCCACTTCATCATTCTTGCCGTCTGTATCGGGACAACCGTCTCACATACACTTGGCATCAGAAGCGTCCAGACTTCTTTTCTCCTCAATGGCGTCGCCAACGCTTTTTTCAAGATGGCACTATAAGCGCCTTCAAAAGCTGTCTCCCAGAGGGGAACACCCTTCACGGTGAGCAGAATTGTTGGGCACGAACTCAACGAGAGAATCGTGTCAACATCTGGCGTAGACTTGTCGTGCGGAATAGGATGCTTACTGAGCAGTTGGAGTTCCTGCGGGCAATCCCTCAATTCCGGATGACGCTTCAGCAATGTCACAATTCGAAACAACTGTATGGGTGACGTTGTTCGAATTTTCGGCAGTCCAGGCGGGTGGAAATTGCATGGCGTGTGGCAGCGACAGCAATAGATTTCCCTGAAAAAGAACATGTCTTTTGACCCACTTGGAACAACTACATTATCACAATTTAGCTCTTCGAGCTCTTTTGTCTTTACTCGCATTCTCCCCTTTTTAGTCTCAATGGCGATGTTTTCCATTTCAGCGGGAATGACTCTCACATTGTCAAACGGAATCACCAACGTCTCCTTACTTTTACCCATCACCGGGCGTACTGTGACAGAGTTTTCGGAACACGTGACCACTCTGCACGGTCCCTTCCACTTATTCACCAACTTTGGGCACCTTGCACCTAACTTTTCTGATGGAATCTCTACCAGAACCCGACTACCTGGTTGTGGATATTTTCGAGAGTGCACCTTGTGTTTTGAGTCGAATAATCTCTTGTATTCTTCCCATTCACTCCGCGCGTGCTCTTTTGCCTTTTTGTGAGCCACGAGCAACTCATGTGTAAGAACACATTTGTAATCCTCCATATCAGAGTAATTCATGCCACCTACATCCTCCCCCTCCATTATTAAAGGCCCTTGCGGGTCCCTTCCGGTCATAAGGAAATAGGGTGTATCACCAGTTGTTCTGTGAGCGATCGAATTATATGCATACACAGCATAAGGTAATTGATCGTCCCATTCGATTGGCAATGTCACTTTTTTCTTCACGATGTGCATGATGGTCTTATTGAAGCGCTCAACGGCACCATTTGCACGACTGTTATAGCCTTTGGTCATGACATGTTTGATTTTCAGCATTGTGTTAAACTGTTCAAACAGCCCGTTGGCGAATTCTTTGCCCTGGTCTGTCAGCAAAGTGTGCGGAATACGCCCTTCTCCAACTGCCCATCTCTCGGCGAACGCCTTGAAAACAGTTTCTGCCTTTTTATCCGGGATTGGAACGGCAATACCGTATTTAGTAAACAGATCCAAAATAGTCAGCGCGTATCGATTTCCTTGGATTGATAAACCCACATCAATCAAATCGCACGCGACAATTTCGAGTGGATAAGAAGTCCTGTATGGTGTCAATGGGGCTACCATTTTTGGGTAATCATTCGTGCAGATGCACTTCGAGCAAGCTTTCACTATTTTCTCAATCGACGAACGCATTTGCGGCCACATGAACTTTTTAGAGAGCTGTCTCAGCAGTTTCTCTGTTCCAAAATGTCCGGCTAACGCGCCCTCATGATACTCTTTGATGAGCGCCTCTCGAGCACACATTGGCACAACTCTTCGACTGTGAGATGGATTCTCAATATTTCGAAGAGATTTTCCAATCAGGCAGAAGTCGTGAAGATTCACTCCTCCTTTTACACCAACAATTTTCAAGACACCTTGCTTTTCGCCATTTTCCAACTGTTCAACCACCACTTTCCATCCTTCATCTTCTTGCCGGAGGTCTTCGAACCAGTTTTCCGTGTTCAAAATGTCATCTTTTTCACACGCAGTTCTCACCTCGTTTATCACATTAGTGAGCTCAGTGGTTTCTCCTTCAGTGGAACCAACCCCTAAAGCACCACCTCTGCTCAAAGCATCCGCAACAACGTTGGCTTTCCCCGCCACATACACAATTTTGACGTTGAACTCAAGAATTTCCAACGACCATCTGAGTAGCCGATCTGCCAGTGGTGATCCTTTTAACAGGGATATCAATGGCTTGTGATCAGTACACACGACAACCCGTGTCCCATAAACAATGGTTTTAAATCGTCTGAGTGCGAACATCATAGCGAGAGCTTCCAAATCAGTGACATGATATCTTGTCTCTGCTGGAGTTAACGACTTGGATGCGAACGCGATTGGGTGTTGCATTCCATCTTCTCCCTCTTGTGCAAGCACTGCACCTACTCCTTGTCGACTGGCGTCTGTGTAGATCATGAAAGGTCTCTTGCCTTCAAGAGCAACATCAACGTTTGGCTGTGCAAGAACGGGTGCTTGACAAACTGCCTGAATGAGTTTTTGGAACGCATCCTCTTGCTCGTTCTCCCATTTCCAACAAACTTTTTTCGAAGTGAGCGGTGTCAATGGAGCGGCAAGTTTTGCAAAGTTTATGATAAACTTGCGATAGTATCCAACTAAGCCAAGAAACAATAAAAGTTCCTTTGCATTGGTGGGTTTCGCAAAACTCTTCATTCGCTCAACCTTTTTCTCTTCAGTTTGAACTCCTTCTGGAGTCACCTGGTGACCCAGATATTCAACCTTTTCTTGTGCGATGTGGCACTTTGTGGCCCGAAGCTTCAGTCCACTTCGCCTCAATCTACTCAACACCTCTTTCAAGTCGCGCTCGTGTTCCTCCACTGTGGCACTTGCAATCAGCAGGTCATCCACGTAGACAAACGCACTTTTCCCCAAGAGTTCTCCAATAACTGACTCCATCATTGCCTGAAACACCGCTGGAGATGTGACCAATCCAAATGGTAACACATTCCATTCAAAAAGCTCGCTGCCAATTGCAAAAGCTGTTATCAGCTTGCTATTTTCCTTCAACGGGATTTGCCAGTATCCTGCGAGCAGGTCCAGCGTCGTAAAGACACGTTTTCCAGCCAACGATTGCAACGTGGCTTCAATGTGTGGAAGTGGGTGTGCATTATTCTTGACCACTTTATTAACTTTTCTGTAGTCAATGCACATTCTCACCGACCCATCTTTCTTTTTTACAAGAACAACTGGGCTTGACCATGGAGACTTGCTCTCTCTGATAACACCTTGGTTAATCATTTTCACCAGCATTTTCCTGATCTCTGGTCTGAGAGCCAAAGGAATCGGTCGTGGTTTTTGTCTGATAGGCTGAGCCGCTTCCAAGAGTTCGATTTCGCACTCGACAACATTGGTTCTCCCCAATTCTTTGTCGTCTAAGGCAAAAACATCCTGAAACTCTTTCACAAGCTCCCAAATTCTAGCGTTTTCTTCCTCCTTTCCTCGACGCAACTGTGCACATAGATCCGAGAACTTCTGCATACCCGCATCAGTCTCTCCATCTACACTGTTCACTTGAACATCCCGGGTTTCGAATCCTGGGCTAACCACCCGTTTCTCCGATTCTTCCACCCTGTCAAGATTTCCAACGTCTTCCGGGACTACTTCAAATCCTTCTACCTCACCAGTGGCAATCCTCTGCCCTTTCTTGAGTATAATGGATTTTTCTCCGAAGTTACAGAGTCGGACAACCGCTCTACCATTCAAATCAACCTTGCAAACTGCAGGCGCAAGAGATTCCACCAGGGGAGTCACCAAGCACTCGCTTTGCTCCTCTACTATCATTCCATCTATCAATACTTCCACCGTTTTTTCCGAGCATGGAACCAACCTAACATCTCTCGTTAGTTTGATGTCTCGCCCTACACCTTGGATACTCATCGAGATCCCCATTGCTTCAAAGGCATTCGTGCCTAAAATAACAGACTCTCGTTCAACATCCACCACATAGAAAACAACATCCCGCGTGCGGGCTTTCAAAGAAGTTTCCAGCTTCACTTGATGCACCAGTTTCATGGGCTGATTGCTCGCTGTGAACACAGACGTGATATCAGGTTCTTCCAACGCACACTTTCTTTCCCACTCCTTTCCATTAACTTTCACCATCTTATGCAACAGAGTTTTTGGAATGAGGGAGATGGTGGCACCGCTGTCGATTACCATTTCCACCTCGACTCCTCCTATCCTCCCTTTTTCAACCGTCTTTGGACCAAGTCCCTCCGACAAGTTTTCCACTATTGGAGTTTTAGCAACTGGTCGATTTACTTCCTGCACGCTACCCGAGGATGGTCGGTTCACGGCTTGTGCCGACGAGGACAATTGCTCTTGGGAACATTTGTTGGAATAATGTCCTATTTCGCCGCACTTACAGTACTGGCCATAAAGAATGCGACAACTGGTTTTTTGACGATAACTTCTTGGAAAGTTAACTTTTTGACCCGAATTTCTTACTGTATCTGCAATGGAACCTCACGAAAACTTGCGTTCTTGCGAATTGCATCATTCTACAAAAAAAAATTTTTTTTTAATTTTTCAAGTTTTTCTCATTTTTGCACTTTTTCATGTATTTCAGTTTTTTGTATAAAGTTGAATGAAAATTAATTTGGAGTAGTTCTAATCAGTTTTTTATTATTTTTCAGCCATCGTCAGACCATTTGGAAAAAAAACGTTCACTGTGGACGTTTGAAAAAGCATCGTACGTGGACATGAACTAGGCGCGCATCCGAAGATACTCGCAACTCAGTTTGGTTGTTCTTCCAGCCAAATTTACCGTATTTTGGAGAATAATCGTGATGATGTAAGGTTTCAATTAGCTTTCTAAACTAATTTCGACTATTCAGGATGGTGTAGTTCATCGTCAATCTCCAGGAAGACCCCGAACCACTTCCAGAGCTATGGATCGAAATATCTTGCGCACGTGTCGAGAAGATCCTAGACGCACATCTACGGATATTCAAGTTTCCGTGACGTCTCCAAATGAGCCGGTGCCATCGAGAAGGACTATTAGAAGACGTCTGCAAGTTGCTGGACTGCACGGACGAAGACCAGTCAAAAAACCACTCGTTAGTCTAAAAAACCGGGAAGCTTGCGTTGGATGGACTAAACAGCACTTGTCCTGGGGACCTCGAGAGTGGGCTAATCACATCTGGAGCGACGAATCGAAGTTCAATATGTTCGGTACTGATGGTATTCAATGGATTCGACGTCCTATTGGCTCCAGATTTGCTCCTCAGTACCAATGCCCGACGGTAAAACATGGAGGTGGATCTGTGATGGTTTGGGGATGCTTCTCCGACACTTCCATGGGTTCATTGAAGAGAATTGTTGGAACCATGGTCCCATATGTGTACGAAGACATCCTGGAGAACACAATGTGACCATGGGCATAAGCAAATTTGGGCCGATCGTGGGTGTTTCAGCACGATAATGTCCCGAAGCATACTTCGGGTCATGTCGCCAATTGGTTTCGACGTCGCCGTGTGGATCTCCTGGAATGGCCAAGTCAATCCCCGGACTTCAATCCCATCGAACATATGTGGGAGGAGCTAGAACGACGTCTCAAAGGAGTCCGAGCCTCCAATGCCAACCAGAAATTCGCTCAACTCGAAGCTTCTTGGAAGAGTATCCCGATGACGGTGGTTCGGACGCTCCTGGATTCGATGCCACGTAGATGCCAGGCTGTTATTGATGCCAAAGCATACCCAACCAAGTATTAAATCACTTTTTATAGTTACCTTCCTTTTGTTTTTGACCTTCGGTGATTCTAGAGCTTATTTGTATAGATCTCCAAAAATGTCAATTTTCATGAATTTTCGAAAAAATTGAATAAAAAAATAATTTTCAGCAGAATTTCAAAATCAACTTGACAGAAAGGTTTCTGATAGTGCTGAAAAAATCTCACAAAAAAATTGGGTCAAAAAGTTAACATTCCAAGAGGTTATCGTCAAAAAACTAGTTGTCGCATTCTTTATGGCCAGTACTGTATAACATGTCACGCTGGTGCTCCTTGGCGCCCGCGAACACGTTGGTGCATGGCAACCAATCTCTTGACACTCCCAGCACCTCTTGGGACCTCCATTTTCTCTTTGGACCGGCTTAAAATTGGAGCTTCCCTGTTGGGTTGCACTTCTTTCAAACTGCGTAGTCCGGCTCATAATTTTTGATTGAGTTGAAACTCGTTTCTCGGAACGAATTTCGGCATCAAACTCAAATCTGGTGGCTAGCTTCCGACAGACATCGTAATGCTTGACCTCGTCCAGATCCATGAGCTGCGCTTCAATCATGCATCTGATCGTGTGATCATTCAATGCTGAAATCAACTTTGCCGTTTTCAGAGAAGAAAGTTCTTCTGGAGGCGTTCTGGAGAATGCTACTCGAGAAAGCTCATCTATTTGCAGGCAAAAGTCTTCCATTGACTGCCCTTCTCTCCTTCTTAGCACCTCCCACTTGGCTTTAGCCGTTCTGGATTCGTCTTCGACGGAGACCCTCAACCGACTGGCCATAGCCTTCAATGCTTCCGCGACTGTCCTTTTCTCTTCCGCCGGTACTCCCTTAAATACTTTCAAAGCTTTCCCTTCTAAGTATTTGGTTTCCAACAGCGTGAGTTGAAACTCATGTGGCAAAGTGCCGAATTTCATACGGAACGTCTTTTCGAAAGTGCTGATAGACAGCTTACCAGGCGACGCCGAAAAAACCGGTGGCTCTGGAATTGCCTGTGCCAACAGAAACTGGATGAAAAAATTTGATGAAGCTTCATTTTCTTTTTCCCGAGCATTCGAGAGTTTCCTCTCCGAAGCTAATGCCGACCCATTTTCACTCCCATATTCTTCCAAAATTTCCTCCGTCTCCTCACAGTACCGCCGAGGTTTCTCTCTTATTTCACTCTCATTCTCCACAAGATTTATTTTATTTTGAAAAGAATGGAGCTCACCTGGAAAGACGTTTCGACGGAACGATGGCGTCATCCGGGCCGATGGCTCTACCATGGGCTGGAATGTGGCTTTTTGTTTTTCGGAAAAATGTGTGCTACTCTCACCAGCTCGGCTTAAACGATTGCTGTTGATCTGGTCCTCCACCTTCTTCAACTGCGCCTTGCTGGCTCGAAGCTGCTCCGTGAGCATCTCGATCTTCAGCGCGGCGGTCGTCAACTCTTGCCGGCTTTGGAACAAAGCCTCACGAGCCGCGTTCTCCTCCACCCTTTCTTCCTGCAATGTATCATTATTGAGTTCAATTTTATATTCAAGCTCAGATACCTTTTGGAAGTGCGCGAGAAGCTCCGCTGGGGTGCTGATGCCAAAATCCGCGAGCATCGTGAAGAGCTCCGACTTTCCACCATTTCCCTCTTCATTCTTTCCGACGAGCGACGCGACGTTTGCAATCTGCAAAACTTCGTCCATTTCTCCGTTACGCTCATTTAGCAATTCAATAGATCTTTTCAGCTCCTCATTCTCATTCTTCACACCTTCGGCTTCTTTCACTACCATTTCAATGTAGTTTTCTCGCTCACTAATTTCTTTTATTGCCCATTCGCGAAAAAAGCAAGTGCGCTCCACGAAACGTAGTACTACGTGGATTTCATTTTCGTCGCCAAATTATTTCAATTCACGTGTAAATTCAACGTGAAATGAAATAATTTGGCGAAGAAAATGAAATCCACGTAGTACTACATTTCGTGGAGCGCACTTGCTTTTTTCGCGAATGAACAATACTTGTTCTTGGATCAATTTAGTAATTGGCTCCAATAACAAAATGATGTGAGTTTCCGAAGCTTTAGAGTACTTGCGGATGTGGCTTACAACCGCTCGTACCTTTTTACTATTGTTTCTTTCTCTCACCTGAGACGCCGAAGAATCATATTGAATTGTGTGGTCGTTGACTCGCCCACCGCCATTCACGTCGGCAACACCTTCTTGCCCAGCTTCAACGCTGTACTCCGCCTCCATATCCCGAGGATCTTCACCAGGCTTTCTCGGAAATAAAAAATTCTCTTCCGAGTTCCGTCGGAAATTTCCGATTTTGTAATTTTCTCTTCCGATGTTCCGACGGAATTCCGAGTTTTTCATTTTCATTTCCGAATTTCCGTCGGAATTCCGAAATTTCAAATTCTCGTTCCGATTTCCGTCGGAATTCCGACTTCCGACGGAATTCCGATTTCCGATCGGAAAAATCGGAAATGAACCTGAATAGACCCATAAAATCTTAAATTATCCACAAAAAGTTTAAAAAAGGGGCTCTTTTGGTTAATCGTTTTTTTTTTTTGAAAAAAATTCGACCGTCCGTGACACAAATTTCCTATTTAAAACATGAATCTCCGTATCTTTCCTCAATTTTTTTGGGGCTTTTTCGGATTGGAAATTCGACAAAATTGAAATGTCACGTTTTGGAAATTGCGTGAAAATAGAAACCCACGAAATGGAAATGTAATAAATCAGAAACGTAACAAAATGAAAATGCGGGTAAACAGAAACAAGGTAGAGCAGAAATGTGTCGAATTTGAAGTAAAATGGCAATGGAGAGCGTTTGCGAGATCATTTTTTTAAACGACTTTTACGATATTTCTCGATGTCTTCCACGTATTTTTTAATTTTTTTTTCACGTATTTTCGATTTTCTTTCACGTTTTTTCAATTCTTTTCGATTTCGATACGTGGAGATTTTTTTTTAATTGACAAAAAAACGTGAAAAAATCTAAAAATACGTGGAATATATCGAGAAAAACGTGAAAAATATCGTAAAAGTCGTTTAAAAAAATGATCTCGCAGACGCGCTCCATTGCAATTTTACTTCAAATTCGACACATTTCTGCTCTACCTTGTTTCTGTTTACCCGCATTTCCATTTTGTTACGTTTCTGATTTATTACATTTCCATTTCGTGGGTTTCTATTTTCACGCAATTTCCAAAACGTGACATTTCAATTTTGTCGAATTTCCAATCCGAAAAAGCCCCAAAAAAATTGAGGAAAGATACGGAGATTCGTGTTTTATGGGGTTATTCAGGGTGGGAAAAAAATAGTTTTTTTCCTTTTTTTCCTTATTCAAATGACGGAAAAAAAAGAAAAAAATCCGTGGCCGCGAGAGTTTTTTTCCGTTGCTTTTCTAGGCCATCGCAAAAGTTTTTTAGGCCCTCGGCCGTGAGACCTGCGAAATATCGATTTACGGGCGAATAATTTTTGAAAATTTGTCTCGCGCGCAGGTCTCACAGCGGAGGCCCTAAAAAACTTTTGCGATGGCCTAGAAAAGCAACAGAAAAAAACTCTCGCGGCCACGGATTTTTTTCTTTTTTTTCCGTCGTTTGAATAAGGAAAAAAAGGAAAAAAACTATTTTTTTCCGACCCTGAATAACCCCATTAAATAGGAAATTTGTGTCACGGACTGTCGAATTTTTTTCAAAAAAAAAAAACGATTTTTCGTACCAAATTTCGATAGAAAAACATGTTTTTTTCCGACGTCGGAAAATATTATTTCCGACGGAAACGGAAATATTTTCGGAAATCATTTTGTCTCGGAACGGAATCGGAAATTTTTTCGGAAGTGAAACTGCCTCGGAACCGGAATCGGAAATTTCCGACATCGGAATTCCGACGGAATTCCGACTTTTCGGAAATTTCCGAGAAAGCCTGATCTTCACCTTCTTGCAGTAGGGTGACCTCATCATCCAGCAGCTCATGCTCCTTGAACAGTTCGTTCGAGTGGCTTGGCATTTTCTTACTGAAAAAATCAATAATTTCACTCGTTCAACAACGATTTTATAGTGTTTTCTTTCAGTAATTGCAGAAAATCGATGTTTCCGACAAAATACTTAAAGTTATTTGGTCTATTTCAAAGATCGATAAATTGCTAGTCAAATAAATTGATTCGCAACAAAAGAGAAAGATTTTCTCTGAAATTCGCAAATAGTTATCTGTCGTAACGACGAACAGATCCAAATTCACGGCAACGGTGCAGAGAGCTCACACACAGGTGAATGTCCCTCCCAGCAAAAATTTTCAGAAAAATCCTCCGTTTGGTAACTAGACACGGACAGTTCCTCCAATTATGCCTATTTCTTTGTGCAACAAGCGAAGCTTTCGTTGTTAACACTCAGAAATTTTTATTCGGCCCCCAAGTCGGATATTCGGTGGGTTGTGAACGACAACACCACACGAACTCCGGAACTAAAAAATAAAACACGTGATTTATCCAATCAACGGTTTATTAAACAAATCCCTTGCAACGGTGCGCGGGAATAAAAAAAGAGAAAACAAAGCAATAAAAAGCTCTTAACCCGAGCAAAGAACAAAAAACCTAAAAAACGTGGAAACTTCCAAAAAAAAAGAAAACTATAAACAAACTAGCAAAAAACTGTCAGCAACCAGCTAGAACTTAGCTCTCCCAAAAAAACTTGTTGACAAACGGTCAGAAGAAAATGATGACAAAACGCGAAATTTCGCGCCGAAAGAGTTTTCGCGGGTCAAATTTCTGAGTGCGTAAGACATTTTAAGTAAAAATGCGTCCGCGTTCCCTTGGCACACGGACTGTTTTGGACTGATCGGTGATGGATTTTTGCTCGAAAAAGCAATAAATCAAGCGGGAACCGCACATTATCATTGATTTTTTAAATATTGGCAATCACTTTTCTGCACACATTTTCGGTCAACATAAAATTTCTTGGCGGCACCAGAAACGCTGTTTTTGGCAAATTATCATTACCTACCTTTTCTGTACCTACTTTTGTTCAGTTACCTACCTTGATCATTACCTACCATGATCATTACCTACCAAAATAGAATATGTTCTTTACCTACTTTTTCTATGACTTAATTTTGAAACTGGCACAGGTCGAAAATAGTTATCTGGGAGGATTTTAAATGCCCCTACATGAATATCAAAGAGATAGAGAAAGAATATGAGCAAATTAAGCAAAAACGGTCATGGTAGGTAAAGAGCGTTTTTGATTTTGGTAGGTAAAGATCATGGTATTGTCCATTCGTGAAGAAAGCAAGTGCGCTCCACGAAACGTAGTACTACGTGGATTTCATTTTCATCGCCAAATTATTTAAATTCACGTGTAAATTCAACGTGAAATGAAAAAATTTGGCGACGAAAATGAAATCCACGAAGTACTAAGTTTCGTGGAGCGCACTTGCTTTTTTCGCGAATGGACAATAGGTAATGATCAAGGTAGGTAACTGAACAAAGAAAAAGTAGGTAATGATAATTTGCCCTGTTTTTTCTTAGTAAACGGAACGACCGCATTCTTACTCGGCTATTTCTCGGAACTGCTCAGAGAACGGTAGGCAACTGCTGGAAGGATCTTCTAGAGCTGTTCGGGGTTGCAATCTAAACAGTTTCCGAAAACTCCCTCAACAGATTTCTAGCTCTGAACGGGTCCAAAGCTACATACCGTAAAACCTGTAATAGAAGGACATGTCCTTCTATTCTCAACCCCCCTCAAATGATGTCCTTCTAATATAGGGTGTCCTTCAATTATAGGGTGTCCTTCTAATTTTCGGAGCATGATAAAGGAAGAAACAATTTTTAAAGGAATCATTTTTATGAAAAAGATTTCATCAAACCAGCCGTTCGGCGACTGAAAAACGGGGGAGGGGTGGGGTACTACGGTATAGAACTTAAAAGGAATATAACTGCTACGGAATAGAACTTCGAGGGATAGAACCGTCTGAAATTGACCTGTACCGACCCAGAACCGCTCGAACAACTCGAAGAATTATTTGTTGTACATTGTGAGGCCCTGAGTTCTATTTAGTGCAGTTTTTTTTAGTACAGCTCCATTTCAGCCGGTTCTATTCCGCGCAGTTCTGTTCCGTATCAGCTCTATTCCGTGTGAGTTCTATACCGTAGTACCCCCGAAATATGTGTTCCAAACAATACACTTTAAAACAATCTTTCTTATATAGAAAATTTTAGATTAGTCTGTGTGTTTGTTTGTGTGTCTCACACACGAGTTTACAGTCGACAAAACTCGATCCAGCGACCTATAGATTGAAGTTCAAACGTGCTAACCACCAGTGTGGATTATCGAAGCAGTTTCGATAAATTCTTCGATAAATTTTTCGATAAAATTATCGAGGAATTATCGAAAAATTATCGAAAATTTTATGTCGAAAAAATATCGAAAATTATCGAAATTATTTTCGATAGTATTATCGAAACATTTTCGATAATTTTCGATAATAATGGACCTATTCATAGGAGAAAAAAAACAAAAAAAAACGTTTTTTTTCCTATTCATAGATGTAAAAAAACGACAAACAATGTCGAAAAACGAATGGTAAACAAGTGTTTATTGACCATGATAGACCATTGATAGTGAGGAGGCATAGAGATGTTTACAACCCCGTGGGAACGGAATTGTTTACTAGTTCATGCAAACTCCGCCCCTTTTCTGCGCCTCCTCACTATCAATGGTCTATCATGGTCAATAAACACTTGTTTACCATTCGTTTTTCGACATTGTTTGTCGTTTTTTTACATCTATGAATAGGAAAAAAAACGTTTTTTTTTGTCTTTTTTCTCCTATGAATAGGTCCATAAAATATCGAAATTTTATCGAAACAAGTTTCGATAAATTCCTCGATAATTTTCGACATTATCGAAAATTTTCGATAATACAGTTAGACGGCCCGCCTCTCTTCTGCAAAGCATAGCGAACGTCGGAACCCGTGAGGTGTCGGCTATTGAAAGTATGTATAGCCTCCCTGGGGAACCTGATCACCATGATTTGGCAGCTATTTGGCAGCTATTTGGCGGCTATTTGGCAGCTATTTGGCAGCTATTTGGCAGTTATTTGGCGGCTATTTGGCAGCTATTTGGAGGCTATTTGGCAGCTATTTGGAAGCTTTTTGGAGGCTATTTGGCGGCTATTTGCGCGGAATAGAACTGTCCGGAAATAGAATTGTCCGGAAATAGAATTGTCCGGAAATAGAATTGTCCGGAAAAAGAATTGTCCGGAATAGAACTGCCCTTGCCAAAATAATGAATTCCATTTTCGATAATTGTCGATAATTATCGATAATGTCTAAAATTATCGAGGAATTTATCGAAACTAATTTCGATAATTTTCGACATTATCGATAATTATCGAAAATATTTTCGATAATTTTCGATATTTTATTATCGAAAATTATCGAAAAATTTGACGAATTGGCCGATTATCGAAAAATCGTTTTCGATAATCCACACTACTAACCACTATACCACAAGGGTCACGGGAACTTGACAGAAATAGGTAAAACAAATGACTGCCATTTCTATTAAAAAAAAAACAAAAATCAGCGAAAATAAATATTTGACGAAGGCGACTTAGTCGCCACAAGCTGCAGGCTTGTTTTTTAATAATTTTTCTGCGGTCTCTATTCTTCTATTGTGAAAACAAAAAAATTGCAACGCGGTGTTTGCGTACTTTTAAAATTCAAATGAAAAGGGGAACAAATCTCTTCATTTCCCATACTATTTCTCTCATTGCCATTTGAATTGTCAAAAGTACGCAAACACCGCGTCGCAACTTTTTTGTTTTCACAATATTTTGAATTATCAATCTCTGAAAGTTCCACTGGGACCCTATCGGAACCTAGGCCATGCAGCGCTAGGTTTTCGGCGGAATACGTATTTTCTACTTGAGAACTTGAGAGACGCAAGACGATGTGCGGGAAAGTCCGCAGTGCACGGTCTGTGTGCGAGCGGTGGAACTCTCATAGATGGATAATATGATTTTGAATTCACTCCAATAAGTTCTTATCAAATTTGGTGTCTTTCAAACGACGGCCACCATCCGGCAGACGTCGATAATCAGAACTCATGAACTGATTTTGTGACATATCCTCGTTTTCGTCATGTTGAAATTATATTTTTTTAACAAGAAAACAAAGAAAAGAAAAAGAAAAGTTCGGAAACAAACGTTTAAAAAAATCGTGGGTGTTTTTGTTCTGTTAGTAAAGTATCCTTCTAATATAGGGGTCCTTGTATTATAGGTAGGTACCGCAACATGTTTGAAAAACATGCGAATCCCGGAAAACTACTGATTTCATTGTATTCTACGCCTCAATATTAGTACATTCCCAAATTTTCTCCTCGAAATTCCCGCTAGTTCTCGAGTTTCAGCCGTTCAAAGTCGCGATTTTTTAGTACTGAATTTCTCTTGACTTTTGAAAAGGGGCGGAGTCTGCAAGGTGCGGCGGGCGATTTCGCAATGGTATCTTTTTGACTAAATCGCTTTCTCTAACCAGAAAACACAGAATTTCTGTCAATTATCGTTAAGATAATGGAATATTCTAATGGAAAAAAATAATTAATAATTAAATTTTTGTTATGCGAAGCCTACATTTGCATGAAAACGACTAAAACATAAAAAAAAAACGGTAGGAAATTTTGGTTAAGTTTTAAGTTATTTTTTAATGTATTCAATCCATTGAAATATAAATATTCGAATTAACGAATAAATAAGCAAAAGGCAAATGCTGTATCAATTGTAATAACGAGCAAAAAAACAAAAGGAATCGTACTTAGAGCTTGCGCACACCGCACCCGCCTGCGACCACTACACCACACAGCACAGTCCGGTGTCGAAGGAAAACTCTGTATAAGAGAGCGCCCCTTAAGCGCACCTTCCCTGCCCTCAAAAGAGGTTAAAATCACGTTGAAAATTATCAAGGAATTTTAAAACCTGTCATAAAAAAAATGCGCGCAGTTATTTTTTAAAAGTTTAAGTTGCATTCGATAGGAATTTTTTTTCTCTTTTAGATCTATTAATAAAACCATGCGCAATCGACCTAGAAAAACCCTAATTCTTCCAAAAACGTGATTTTCGAAAAATTCGTGGTACTTTATGAAGAAAAAAACTATTTTATACTTGCCCAAATGCACTAAAAATTTTTGTATGGCAACTTACGGTGTTAATCAAAAGAAAGAAAAAATAAAAATTTGGGGTCATCGCTGAAAAAATTTCACAATTTTTTATTGAAGTTTGGCGCTATATAACAAAAATGCGCGCAGTTGGATTTTAATTCTGTTTAAAAAATCGAATTCTACGTGTCAAAAACTATCAGAAACAATCATAAAACCTAGCGCAATCGACATGCATCACACCCAACGAAGCCATTTTTCTCATCCCATTTCACTTTTTCGACGATTTCAGTCGAAAATAGTCATTTTCCGTTAAATTTGATTTTACCAATCGATTCCCCGTAGCCAATTACGTATAAGTTGATATAAACGTTACTAGAATTGAGCACAGTATCCGAGAAATATGAGCGCAAACTCCAAAAACCAAAACCCAAGAGAAAAAATGGGAGGCCACGCCCCCTCTCATTGCGGTGCCTAATTATAGGGTGTCCTTCTATTTTTCATTGGAAGCCTAAGACTGTCCTTCTATAATAGGGGTGCTTTAATTATAGGGGTTCTTCTATTGTAGGTTTTACGGTATATGTATCTCTGTGGTAGCCTATATGTTTTGCTTTTGTGATTAAGACGAATTCCATTTCTTCTTCGCTTTTTTAGCGATTCTTTAGCATCTGACACATCGACGAATTCACTGAGTATTTATAGGGTTATTTTCAGAACAAGCAAGAAAAGCAAGAAATAGAAAAAACCAGCAAAAAATTCAGCGAAAATTCGTAGAATGCTCCGATCTGTCTGAAACTTTGGAAAATTATTTAAAATGAGAAAAACACCCGTACGCGCGCAAAAAATAAATTCAAATGGAACCACTGCAAAACTAAAATACGTAGAAACTTTTTTGTTAACGGCACGCTCTCTTCATTCAAAATGTGACCACTGATTATGACCGGACGTTTACACACAATCCTTCCTCTTTTCTCCCCCAAAATGTGTTATTCTCACGTTTACTCTGACCATATTTCCTGTCTATTTTTACCACTTCGTTTTCTTTATTTCCACCTATACATTTCTTCTGTATTATTTTCTTTTCACGTACCGCAATGGGCGTATACAAATAAATACATAAATAAATAAATAAATAAAAAGTACTTCCGGTCATTCCCTGAAAATTTCAGAGATTTTCCGAATTTTCGCTGAATTTTTTGCTGTTTTTTTTTATATTTTTTGCTGGTTCCGAGAATAACTCAATTACTATACAAAAAAAAGCAAGAAAACTAAAATATTTAAGAACAACTGCAAAAAACCGAAAAAAAAAGAAAGTCCGCAAGACTAAAAAGGAAAATGCACAGCCAGTGAGTGCGCCTCTATTTTTCGAAGCATCTCTCAGGGTGCGCCTTAATTAGAGGTGCGCTTCAATTAGAGGTGCGCTTATATTAGAGGAAATACGGTATCTTGAAAGGATGATCAACAGTCACCCATCTGTGGGCAAACTGTTGTTTACCCGTCGAACTGCTGCTCAACTGTTGTAAATGCCTCAACTGTTGCCGAATAGTTGCCCAGTTTTACCGAGTGTGTTTGCAGACTGTGTGAGAATTCGCGCGAAAATACAGTGAGTCTGCAAACACTGCGGTATCACCATTTCAGGAACACGTAGTATGTAACTTAATCCCAAGTTAATTTATTAAATAAATTTACAGAAAAAATCCATTAATCTGCTTATGTGCAAGCTGCACGGCATGCTGGTCACTGCCCTTTCGAAATTATGCTCCGTTAATCACAATCTTGGTGTCGTGCCAGTTCATGCAAAGTCACGTTTCTCAAAATGAATTTTTCAGGAAAAGAGCTTGTAAGCAACGAGACGCAGACAGAGAGACAGCGTTGTCACGTGACGCAACCGTAGCACGTGGGCGCCGGCATAAAAAAAACAGAGTTGGAAAAAATGCAGTCACACCGAGAGCTGGAATTGAACTTTCCTGTCAGTTAAATTTACGTTTTTATGATGTCAGATTAAATGAACTTTAACGTATTACAAAAATTAGGCAGCTGAAAATGAAATTATAAGTTATTAAGGTGTCAATTCAGCAGGTGGATGTGAGCAATTAATTATGATGGAAATTTAAGCAGGATCTATGAAACTGAGAGTTTTGCAGGGAAATCGTAGAGTCCAATAAAATTTAAAATTATATTTTCATCTGCTGTGGTTGTCGTATCGATAATTCCATTTCGGAATTTTCTTTCAGCTATAGCGGGCCTTTAAAATTCCTAAATATGAATTGTTTAATCTGAATTATTAGCAACGCACGGGGTTCTAGTCCCTGTCCTTACGAAAATGTGCTTCGTTGAACACAATTCCGCTCAATTTAGAGCTTCGTGATTTTTATTTTGGTTTCCAAATAATTTCATTCCACGTATAAATTCAACGTGAAATAAAATAATATGAAAACGAAAATGAATATCAGGAAGTACGTACTAAATTCGGTGAAGCGCGTTTGACCGTCGTGGCGGGTCGACAATAGGTAATTTTTTAATTTGACTTCGAAAATTTTGTACTTCTGCGTTCCTTTAACGATCGATTCAGACTACGTTTTCAATAAGTTAAATAATAACAAGAGATCCTATACTTTTCACGTCATGGATTCCACTCTCGTTATTTTTCACTACGCGCGTAGAGCTCTGAGCCAAAAGAAATGCGAGTAGAAGGCTCATTGAACCGAAAGAAAGGAAGAGGTGGTGCTCAGGCTCTTCCAACTCATCGCACACAGTAATTAGAAACTTTGAGGGTGATTTGACGTCGTTTGACTTGACATATTGCGCTAATTCCGTACCGCCCCCTATCGGAAAATAGCGTTTCTAGGGGAATAGGTTACTGTAGTCAGTAGCATTGAGTTTTGATGTACTGGTGTCAGCAGATGTGCATCGCACTATCACTATTACGGGTCGAATCACATTTGGCTCCGCCTTCTTTTGCAAATATTCGAACGTCATAGAAAGAGGCGGGACTAATTGAGTTACCCTTTTAATAATGCATTATATTTTTATCATTTTTCTGCTCCTAATTTTCATCTCACATCAAGTCCATACTTTGTTCCGCTTTTCAATTTCCGCAAACTCACCCAACGGGTTCAGGAAGTTATACAAAACGGAGCCTCAAACTTTTCTTGCGAATAGCCGACATAAATTTGGATACACACACAGACATCTGAGCTAGGATCCATGAAACAGAAAATAGCATTTTCCGGTAAATGGGCTTGCTTTCGTTTTCCAGTTTCATGGGTCCCTCCTCTGGGCAATTAATAATAAAAATTATAGCAAACTAGAAATATTGTCTTCTCTTTTGTGTTATGTTTTTGTCTTTTTCTCCCTTTTTATAATGTTTTGGTCCAAAAACTACTCAAAACTAAAAAAAAAAAGTACGAAGAACAATTGTAATTTGATCGCCACCGTAGGGTGGAATTTTTAATACATCCGACATACGTATACATATATGCACATATCCTTTTTTCAGTTTTAAAATTTGTATTTTTTTTCTATTTATTCCATCATTATTCCGTCTTAACCTAAAGCCTACGCACAAATTTCCGATGAAAACGAACAACAATAATTAAAAATCTTGTTTTTCCTCGTATATTTCAAGATTATTGAGAATTTTTTTCTTCTAAAAATGTATACATCTAATTGACGGTCTCAATTTCTTTCTTTATTTATTTTTTTCATTTTCAGCTGCCCACCACCACAACCATATTTGAAATGCTCGTTTTCCTTAAGTCTACAGTTTGTTCTTTCTTTTTTTTAGAAAAAAAAATCAAAATGGGATATTTGATGATTGTCACGTGGTTCCTTGTGGTGCTCATACAGATGGGCGGTGCTACTTCCTCAACAGGAACGACAGGGTCACAGGACATTGTGGAGGTGCTCAGGTGTTTCAAAACCCTTCAGGAAAGGTGAGAAACTTTAAATTTTCTTGCCTGTTACCATATGCCTCTGCACAAGAATTGTACCCATTCAGATTTTTGCGTTGCGTAACCTGAGTAGGCGGGTTTTCAAATTTTTGCGCCACTGCTTACTGTACTGTAACCGGCAAGAATGTGGAATATGGAGACGTATCATTCTTAAATAAATATGTTGTTTCAGTGGTAAGCGGATATACGTTAGCTACATTGGAAACATGATGCGTCTCTTTGATGCTGGCGGTGAGTCACACTACCCAGCATAAGATGAATAGCTGAATAGTTTACGCTGCATACGCAGCTCAACTTTGCGCGCGGAGGGCTGGTGACTTACTTATTTTGAATATATTTTTTAGCCGCCGACGGCCACGCGCTGCGGTCGCGTCGCGTGACAACGAGGTTTCTCAGTCTGCGTCTCATCGCTTACACGATTTCTGTCTAAAAAGTTCATTTCGAAAAACGGGAATTCATCTTGGCTTTGAAATCTCTCGCAGCCGCCAAGATTGTGTTCAACAAGGAAAATTTTTGTAACGGCAGTGGCTAGTACTCTTTGTAAACGCGAGCAATGACTGATAGCCGATTCACACGGCAAATAGCCAAATAGCTGCCTTTTTCCGCCATATCCGAGCTGAAACTTCCCTAATAGAATTCACACCGCTACCGTAGTAAATATCGCCACGGTATTAGCGTTTGCGTCGCTGCGTTGGCCGGAATGTAACTTAGAAATTGTTGCGGAATGCCGTTTAAAATTAGTTTGCATTTGATTTTACTGGCATAATTTTTAACAGTGAGTCTTCGATTTACCGTATTTACTCTGATAGCCTGAAATGCTGGTCTATTTTTCCAAGATTTAAGATTAGTTTTTCGCAAACTAGAGGTTAGAGAGTTCTGACTTATTTTTGAATTTTTTAAAGGCAATTATCGTGAATTTTTGGGCTCACTCCTACTGTAATCGGCGATGAGATTAAAAACAAATTTTGAAATATCACGTATTCACAAGTAACGACACTTGAATTCGCGTTTTTATTAAAAGAAAATCAAGAACTTGCGGAAGAAATGAAGAGATGGTTTGTCTTCCAATTCACCGTGTAGTGTCACTCTTCATGAATGCGTGATAAATACGTCAGAAAGGCATGCGCTCACTAAATACTATTTGTTTTCGATCGAAATTAAATTACGACGCTCCGATGTTCCTCTGGTCTCGCAACTACGAAATATTCACTGCGGAACATTGGAGCGTCGTAACTGAACTTCGATCGTTAGAAACCCACGCGCCAAGAAATATTCAGTTGCCAAAACACTGCAATTTCCCTCGAATCAAAATTCTGCCAGACAGAGCTATGACGTTAAAATCAACGGCGTTTATTTTTTTTTTGTCTTCTAGGTGTCGAATTATCGTGCAATGACGACATTCAACAACAACTTCGCCAAAAATCCGATCGTCGTTGCCTCTTTTCACCGATCCATTGTCTGTTTAACAAACGAATTCAGGCGGCAAAAATGATGGCGCAACTGCAAAATATGCAGAGTGGAGGAAAGTTGTATGCGGTTAGACGAAGACGATAATTCATTTGATGTGTGTTTGTATTTTTGGTTTTCTTTTCTACGTGACAAGAAAAAGAAACAGTGATAAACTATAAAAACTAAATAAGCATGAGTTATTAATTCACAGATTACAATCACAAACAGAGTAATTAGCTATGCTTTACAAGAGACATACCGTATTTCCTCTACTTTAGGCGCATGCGCCTCTATTTTTCAACATATTCTCCAAATATGCTTCTATTAGATGTGCGCATTATAGGGTGCGCTTCTATTTTTCAAAAATTTATTTCTGAAGAAAATGCACTGTTCAGAGAACTATAGGCAAGGCTTTGCTTTCGTGATTACACGAAGAATTCGATTTCTTCTTCGCTTTTTTGACAATTCTTCAGCATCTGACACATCGACAATTTCACTGAGTATTGAAAAAAAATGCACAACCAGTGAGTGCGCCTCTACTTTCCGAAGCACCTCAGGGTGTGACTTTATTAGAAGTGCGCTTATATTAGAGGAAATACGGTAAATTAAATTACGTATTACTCTCGTCTCAATCCATCAAGTGTTCATCATCCTTTAAAATGGCAGCTTTCTTGGAATATATATCGGCGCGAATTCTGACACAGTTGAATGAGAGCGACCGTAACCCATTTAACGAGAGTGGTAAATAAATATGAGTGAAAAATAGTCTCTTATTTTTTCTCACTCTCTCGTCCAATGGATTACGGTCACTCTCATTCAACTGTGCCGAAAATCGTGCTGAAATTCCCCGTGGGAAAGCGGTCATTTTGAGACGAGAATGATAATATTTAAAGTAGCATATTTTTCAGATTTTACTTTTTCAGCGTTACCAGTACCAGCAAAGTAATTGTGGGGAAACCAAAAACCAAAACATTTTCATGAAAAAATTAAAAATGGTCTGCGTCCTGATCGAAAAAGGACAAAACAAGTGCACCGCTAATTCGGTGATTCCTCTCGTTCCATCTCTCTACAAAATCGGAACACGATTATGATTTTGTGACTGATTGATAAGAAGTGTAGAGCGGTTCGACCACTTATTGCAAACGCAATTGCGTTCAAATAAGTACAAATAACAGAAAAAGTTTATAATGTATACATGTGAAATGCGATGGATGCATATAGTGTCCATATTTTAATCATATCATGCTTTATATAATCATATCGTAATAATTCTGATGAAAGTGCACACATTTTACTATTTTAGCCACAAATATCACAAAATGTGAGATAGTTAGTGTAAAAAATCAGTTCCGTTACTAGCAAAAATAAGTAAGAAAAGTGAAAAAAAAAGCGACGAAGAAGTCGCCAAATGCTGCAGGCTTGTATATCTATAAATTTTTAAGCGCGAGGTTTTTAAAAAAAGTTATTTTATATTCTGTCCAATGAATCAAATGAATGCTATGATTAAAATACGGACACTATTCGAATCCACCGAATTTCACCTGAAACATTGAAATATGTACGTAAATTGATTTTCCTGAGATATCTTAAGAAAAATTACAATTTGTTTGGTAGGCCTGAGCAGAAGCCACCCTCTTTTCTATTGGCCCGAGGCAGACCTACCTGTCAGGGACTATGGAGAATCTATTTATGTGTGATTTTTCATTATTTAGAATCACATAAAATAATTCTGACCCAAATTTATTGTCAAGAAACCTGTTTCCTATGTGCTCCGTCGCTTTTGAGGGAAATGGCCATTGAAAAATGTAATAAAAGAAGTTAGACGAAAGAGACATTGGGAAAAATAAAGACACGCAGACGTCGCCTTGGGGGGGCGCGTGTGCAATTTCTACCCAACAACAATAGAAAAAGTTCATTTTTAAATTGTTTTTCCTAAAGTTCAGGGATAAACATATCTATGAACTGTGTAACTCGAGAGCATGTCCAACCGTCTTAAAAACCTTTAGAAATCAAGATGTGTTATTTTTTTCAATTTCAGGTGTTCTCGTTACCAGTACTTCCCCCCACCCCCTCTCCAAAGATTAACGACTTTTGTGGGTCAACGTCCTTGAGCTCGTCTCTTTTATTGCGCCTCTGTATTTTTTTTTCCATCTTTTTTGCCCTACACGATCACAATCGGCCCGGCCTGTCTACAGCCCACCGTCTGTCTCTGGGGGTGGCGAAAAGAAAAGGAAGGAAAACGAAATGAGAAAGAGAAAGAGAAAGACAAAAGTTGTGACTTTTTATTGGTACACAACGGCGACGAGACGTCGAGAACGTGCGGGGCAGACAAGAAACACTCCCGTCCCGCCTATCTTGTATAAATAAAAAGGGAGGAAAAATAGAGAGAAAAGGGTGGGAAACCGTTCTCTCCTCACCGCCATGAGCATCCTGATACTGACGGTCACTGTGACCGCTATCCTATCAGTCTTATCATATTATCTCTGGATATGGTCCTACTGGATGCGAAGGGGTGTCAAGGGACCGAGAGGTCTTCCGTTTGTGGGCGTGCTCGATCAGTTGTTGGTGCATGAGAAGCCGGGGATGTTGAAGTTGGGCGAATGGACAAAGGTGTGTTTTTATGTGTTTTTGGGCATGTGTATTCAAATTTCTATTATCATGATTTGGGTGCTCTCGACTTTGTTTTTTCCTAGAACTCTTGGTTTGCCGCTATTCATTGTTTAGGATGATTTTGAAGCTGCGAAGCTAAAGAGCCTTGGCGCTAATTAGGAATTCTTGGCTAATAGCGATTAACAGCAGCTATTAGCCATTCAATTCAGGCCGTGCGCCAAATAAATTTGCACGAGCCGAATTCGATGACTACAAGGTGGTCCGTAAGTATAGGACGTATTGAGATCCTTGGAATTTTCAGAACATGCTGAGAACAAAAAACATTTCGAAAATATTACTAGACACCGCGCGTGTCAAACACGTCCTGGGGCCGTATTCATGAAACCATTAGGAATTCCTGACGGGTTCGGAAAATTTTATTCCGAGCTACTACAAATTCCGAATGGGAACTATTTTATTTGATTTTTATAGGCCACTAATCCTAATGCACTAACAGTAAAAAAAAAAAACCGTTCCCATTCGGAATTTTAGGTAGTTCGGAATACTTTTTCGAACCCGTTCGGAACTCCGAATGGTTTTATGAATACGGCCCTGATGGTTTCCTTCAATTTTTAAATTCAAACATTATATTTATTAGCTGCGGTGCCAAAAAGCAGAACTTTTTCTGCGGTATAATGTCTAATAGCCATATCCGACGTCTAGTAGCTACGATCGCTCGCTATTAGCGACATAGTTGCCAAAAATTACCTGACAAGTGTTTAATTTAGTGCTCTTGCACCCTGAGCCTTCCGCTTTTCTTTTCCTTTCTTTTTTTCTTTTCTCTTCTTTCTTATCGCCATTTTTTGCAACGGCAGCAACAATTTAGTACCATTCTATTAGGTTGGCAAGAAAGTTTTTGTTATGTTTTGAAAAAGTGTTTATTCAAAGAAGGAGAAATCAAATGATTAATAGTATTTGCCTTCCTAATCGACAAAAGTCTGCCATCTGTTCTACAAACTCGGAGTACCTGTCCTCCAATACTCTGGCTTTTTTGATGCAAAATATGACACTAGCCGATTTTCGACATCACTTTTTGTTTTGAAATCAGTTCCCTCAAGGGATTGTTGCATATCTGGGACCAAGTGATAATCAGTAGGGACAAGGTCTGGGCTGTACGGTGGGTGAGCGAGAACTGCCCAGCTGAACGTTTCCAGCAGTGATTTTGTTGTTTTCGCCACATGTGGTCTTGGCGTTATCGTGGATGTAGTGCACTCTATGGTATTTGAGCGGGGAGAGATTAAGCTGGGCCCTGATCTTTTGCAGTTGGGCAGAGTAGTATTCGGCCGTGATAGTTTTGCCTTCGTCCAAAAATTTCCAGTGGTGCACGCCATGGACAGACCACCATACAGACAACCCAGAGCGGGAAGCATCGTCAAGGGAAAAGTCCCTGTTCTCGAATTTTCCAAACCAAATGCGAATGGTATTTTCATGAGGGGCCTCGGATTTATAAACTTGAACCAGACGGCAATGAGTCTCCGGCACTTTCAAGTTAGATAGAAACAAAAAGAGAATGACATGTCGTAGGGTGATTTTGGTCAGGACCAGGGATGTGATTTCACGGTTACGGATTTCACGGATTTCACGGTTTTCACGGCATTTTTTGAAAAAAATTATTTCACGGCTGACCGTGAAAAAATATTCCGTGAAATCCGTGAAATTTTCGTGATTGAGTTAAATATTTTTAAGGCTAGTGCGCTGACTGCTGTATCATCCCTTTAGTGTTTTTACTGTCAGAAAACGACAAAGTTTCGAAACAAAATGCTCATTGTGCATGCAACATCCAGAACTGACAGAAAAATTCGAATCTTGTTGACTTTATTTCGTGAAATTGTATTCTCACGTGCACCACGAGTAGCAGGTTAAAACACGGAGTGAGTTCCACAAATTCAAAAATATAATTAAGGTTTCAACATAATTATTTTAAACTTTTAAATTCAAGACTACATTGCATTAGTTGAACACTTATTCGTATGACTCCATGTATAGGTACTGTAGGATATCAAAGCAAGGACTAGTTGAAAATTGATGGACTTTAGACAGAGAAACATAGAATTTTACTTACTTCTCATTTCAACAATTCACAGTGTTTTTGAAAGCAGTTGTACATGAAAGGAGATACTAGCTTTTAGAACTGGGCGGTTCAGAACTCAATTTTCCTGAGAGTGTTATTTTTTCCTTTGTAAACATTGTCTATCTAATCATATTTAAAATGATCGAAAATACAGGAATAAAAAAACAGACTCAAGAAAATTGAGTCTAAACCGCACAGTTCTTTTTTGTAGCAGTTCGCAACCACACAAATCTAAAAGCGGAGAGTGATCAACTATTAAAATAAAATTCAGGTAAAAAAGTACAACACAAGTATTTTGAAAACAATAGTACACTTCTAAACCTTTGTTAGTACACTTCTAAACTCTGAGTTTGTTATGTTTAACCAAAAACAACAAAACACAGTTGTTTCGGTGAGTTTTGTATTTCATTTTTAATGATGCAACTCTATTGAAGACACAATACTTTGATCAATTTTTGAAATTTTGTTTTTTCACGGATTTCACGGTTTTTCACGGTTCTTCGAAACCGTGAATTCACGTTTTCACGGATCCGTGAAAAAAATAATTTCACGCACATCCCTGGTCAGGACGGAAATGGTCCATGGAGTTTGAGAGAGAGAGAAACAGTAGGGGGAAGTAAACGTTATTGCCAACAAGGTAGGTTTCCTATATACCCAGTAAAATTATCTTTTGGTTTTTGTCGGGCTCTGCGGCGAGCTATGGACAAAATCAAAACATAACAAAAACTTTCTTGCCAACCTAATAGATAGAGTGCATAAAACAAAGTGTTTGGCCATTCCATGAACTTGTGTTCATTGCCAATTCTCTATTATCAATCTCTGACAGTTCCACCGGAGGCCCATCGGAACTTGGGCCATAAGAAACAGGCCAACGCGAGAACACATGGAAAAGATACGTCGGCCAGTCCGCAGTGCACGTTCCGTGGTCGAGCGGTAGAACTTCCAGTGATGAATAATATTGGAAAACAAAAGAATTGCGATGCGGTCTTTGCGTATCTTCAAACTAAAAACTAAAATGAAGATACATTTCTTCATTTTTGTTTGAGTTTTATAAGTACGCAAACACCGTGCTGCAATTTTTGTTTTCTCAATACGATAGAGCTCCTGACGCATTTATTGTCTTTTTACGACCCCATAAACCGTCTTTAGTAAACAAGGCCATTCCGTTTTAGTGCAAAAACATCCGTTTCACGGGATATTTTTCACTGGCACGGGTCCTGTGGAAAAACATGTATGTGTTTTCCGATTAGATCAAGAATTTTGTGTATGTATTTACAGAATCTTCTAACTTTAAAAAACAATTCGTTTTTGCTGTGTGAACTGGAAATTAAAGTGCGAAATTCTGCAAAAAATCTGATTTTGTGTATTTAATGTGTTTTGGAATGAATCGAATTCTTTCGGAATGTTTTGCTGTTTTTGGTGATTTGCAGGCTATACATAAATACAAAGAAACAGTAAATATTTTTTCTAATTTCACCTCCATAAAGGCTCAAAAAAAACATAGGCCACCCCTTTGACAAAGTTTCTACTACAGGTAGTAAAACACTTTCCACTGGAAATACAGGAAAAGAGGCGAAGCCTAATTTTCATTTTCTGGTCACTTAGGTGGTGACACATTTTTTGAAACAATCATTTATTCCCTTTTCCAGAAATACGGACCAGTCTACGGTATCACTGACGGCACACACCGCACGCTGGTAATAGCCGATCCCGACATGGTTCACGAAATTTTTGTGAAACAATTCGACAACTTCTACGGTAGAAAATTAAATCCAATCCAAGGCGACCCGGAAACGGACCAACGTGTGCACCTTCTGGCGGCTCAAGGTCACAGATGGAAACGGCTTAGGACCATCTCGGCGCCAACGTTTTCCAATGGGAATTTGAGAAAATTGAAGAGTACTGTTGAGGATTGCTCTCTCGAATTATTGAGGCATATTGAAAATAAAACAGCTGATGGACAACAGATTGACATGTTGAGGTAGGTTATTCTAATAGAAGGGAAATTCTGTGCGGCTTTTTGTGGGAAAAAAATCGGTGCAATGTCTCTTTTCAAATTTTTGGTGTTTTAAAAATAAAAATAAATGTTCACAAACTCGAGCTACTGACTCTCTTTTTTAAATTGTTCTGATTCATGACAGTTCTGATTTAGGAACGGTCTGATTCGCGGTAGCCTCCATTTCCCCGGTTTTGTCAGGGTCTCGAAAAAGAAAAAATGGCATAGAAAATGTAATAATTTTTTTCATTTCAAAAGAATGAAATCATTGTGTCGAAATTTTTGTTTTGCACAATATCAAACCATTTAATTACTCTTACTTGTGATACTTGTGATACTTGTGTCACAAGTATCACAAGTAAGAATTACTCTTTTTTTAAGAATATTGGTATTTATTTAGATTTTTAAACCTCCTAAAAACAACAGCAAAAATCAATTTACAGTTTCTACCAAGAATTCACCATGGATGTTATTGGTCGAATCGCAATGGGCCAGACAGATTCTCAAATGTTCCGAAATCCAATTTTGGACGTGGTTAGAGATGTAAGAAATCATAATATCTTCATTAATTTCCGTCATTTTTTGAGATTTTTTGCGGAAATCACAATAACCTAATGCTAATATGCCAAGTGTTTCCGGCAATCGGAAGCGCTGTTCGTCAACTGACATTTAAATACCCAGACAAAATTCCCGCTTTCAAATTGTACAGCCTGATGGAACAGACGGTGACGACGAGAATGCGACACCGCAACGAGGATCTAAAGAAGGGAATAGAGCTCGACGAGCCACACGATTTTATCGATTTGTTCCTAAACGCGAAAACTGATGAAGAGTTTGAAAACGAGGCGAATGAAGAATTCACAAAGAGAAACATGAAGGTGACGAAACAGTTGACCGCTGAGGAAGTTGTCGGACAGTGTTTCCTTTTTCTTATTGCCGGTTTTGACACCACTGCTCTATCACTTTCATATGCTACGTATTTGTTGGCCACTAATCCACGGGTTCAACAGAAACTACACGAAGAGGTGGACCGCGAGTGTCCGGACCCGGAAATTGAGTTTGAGCAGCTCAATAAGCTAAAGTATATGGAATGTGTGCTCAAGGAGACATTGCGTTTGTATCCGCTGGCTTCAATGTTAGTTTTTTGAAATTAGTTTTCTTAAATTAAAATTTCTGGAACATTTTTTTCAGTCAGTTTTACAAAGTTCCAAAGTTTTCAAATTAAGATACGGTAAATACTCTAATGTACCGTAAAAATGTGATTGAGTTGCAAGCACCACTATTTTTCAAGTGTTCTATCCGGGTGCACCACTATTAGAGGGCAATTCAATCAGAGGGTACACCACTATTTTTCGAAGACTGCTCCGGGTCTCACCACTATTAGAGAGGCAACTTAATTACAGTTTTTACAGTAATTGTATCTCCAATTGAAATTCACCCACTAACAATAGTGATGCATGCAACTCTATTAGAGTATTTACGGTAGTTTAATATAGTGGTTCTATGTATGTTATTGAAACCGATAAAAAGACACTAGAAATGAATTAGAAACTCGAAAACCGTTAGTTACGAAAACTCTTACCATACTCTCCTTAAGAAATTCATTTTTCGCAACACAACACAACACAACACTTCAGCTTTGTAGCCATAATAAATTTTCATTGATAAGAGAACACAGTTTGATAAGAAAACCCAATTTCATCGTTAACTATGCGATCATTCCCGTGCCATTAAATGTATTGTGTTCCACTGTTTCACAACCTTATCACCAATCTTTTTTTGACAGCTCAAACTCTCGTAAATGTTTGCGATCAACAACGGTGAACGGGGTCAAAATTGAGGAGGGAACGCATGTTCAGTTGGACACTTGGTCCCTTCATTATGATCCGAAAATTTGGGGAGATGACGTGGAAGAGTTCAAGCCAGAAAGGTAAGAACAGTTCAAGCCAGAAAGGGCTCATTAGCGGCCCGATCAGATCTGCTGATACCCGTGGCAATTTGCGAGTTCATTTTGCTCGGTAATTAGCGCCATCGTTTCCTATTAGCTGTTCGAAAATCATTTTTTCAGATGGGAGAACACTGAAGACTACAATGAGCACAAAGGATACTATCTGCCGTTCGGAATGGGGCCTCGTCAATGTATAGGAATGCGATTGGCTTATATGGAGCAGAAACTTTTGCTGGCTCACATTCTCCGGAAATATCGTCTAGAAACGGGCACAAAAACAGCGATTCCTTTAAAATTGGTGGGAAGCGCCACCACTTCGCCAAAAGATGTATTTTTGCATTTGATACCAAGACATGACTAATTCAGCTAGAGATTACATAGATTTGTTTAATTCATCAGATTTTATCATTTCTGTTTGTTGTGTTATTGTTAGTCACATTTTTGTTAGTTACGCACTTAATTACTATCCCAATTATCTCTTTCGATGTTTTGACTTCATTACCGGTTAGCAACAGTTTGTTTCGTGTTTATGGTTTTTGATCTTGTCACGTTTTGATGAAGTATGTACTACCTCAAATACGTCATTAAAAAAATAAAAATAAAAATGGAAATGTGTATGTAGTTGAAAGTGAATTGTCAAAACAAAGTAGTAAAATTGAGAATTCGAAAAAAAAACACTGATTGTGAATCATGGAACAAAATATTTGAAACAAGCCTGATCTGGCGCCTATCGGCGCAGTGACAGGAAAATAGTTGAACGTGAAAACCGAGTGAATTTGACTCTGACCCTTCAGAGCGAACAGACGGACATACTTGAATAGCGTAATACATATATATAAGAAAGATTAGTGAGCCATTGTTAACGAATGAATTTCTTATTCAAGTTAGCTCTATCCCTTTTTTGTCTGCGTCTCTTCAAATAGCACTGTGTTTGCGTGGTTGCGTACAAATAAGTGGGCGGAGTTTCGTGTTTTTATGTTGCAACTCGAATTAAAACACAATACTCTTTTGTACACTGCGGTGCAAGAAAAGATAATGATTTTTTGCCATTATTGTTTTGTAATTGAGGATATTTGAAAAATTAATTGAACAATAAATGAAACAACACAAAAAAACATCCAAAGTATCAATCCAGATCTTTATCTCGACTTCAACTTAAGCATAACTTCACTTGGAGTAGTGGTTGCTGTTCCCACAAGTTTTAGAGGTTTGTGATCTTCATTGGGGACTAATGTGTATTTTCTTAGAATATGAGCCAGGAGCAATTTCTCCTCCATGTAGGCCAAACGCATCCCGACGCATAGACGTGGTCCCAAACCGAAAGGCAAGAAACCATCAGTTGGTGGTTTCTCCCATCTGAAATAAGGGAAATTTTGAGAAAAGTAGCTACATATGATCCCATGGAAAAAAAATTGGCAGTTGACAGAGACTAGCTTGGATCTTCAGGGTGGCTTCTATTTTTGAAGGAGCCTGGAGAAAGGCTTATACTTTAGCGTGAGCTTTTAATAAAGTGTTAACGGTAAGATTCTTACCTTTCCGGTTTAAACTCTTTCACGTCTTTTCCCCAAATCCTCTCATCATAATGCAGTGTCCACGTGTCCACCTGCACATTTGTCCCCTTCTCAATGTGCATTCCAAGTACAGTAGTGTCTCGCATGCATTTTCGGTTATGAACACTAAAAAGTACATACATAAGTCAAGTGCATAACCCTTTTTCGCAGAGCTTTCTTACATCGAAGCCAATGGATACAATCTCAACGCTTCCTTCATTGCCCACTCCGTGTACTTTAACTTTGCCAACTGCTCAAAAGTGACCTCTGGACTTGTGCATTCTCTATCCACCTCTTCTTGACATTTTCTCTGAACCTCCGGATGCAAAGACAACAAGTAGCTGGTATAGGAAAGTGATAGTGCAGTAGTATCAAAACCGGCTAACAAGAAAACAAAGCATTGTCCAATAATCTCATCGAAAGTCAAATGCTTGTCAACTTTTCCCACTTGGGACGCGGCGAACTCGCCACCCATTTCATCACGGAAAAATTCCACGTCCGATTGAACGTCTAGGAACAAATCAATATAATCTCGCGGCTCTCCGGGTTCAATTCCTTTAGTGGCATCTGCATCTCGTTGAGCTATTCTTGCTGTGACTGCTTTTTCGATGATATCGAACAGAACAAAGGATGGTAGCAGGGAGGGAAACCTTGTGAACAGCGCACGGAGAAAAACACCACAAATTGGAAAAATTCCGGCGATGAAGAATGCCCTGCGGCTGCCGGAGAAGATCTTTAAATGGAACAGGGTTTAAACATTTTAATGATGATATAGAAACCGGAAAAAATCCCTAGAAGTCTTGAAAAAAGTCCATGAATTTTAGTAAAGGTTCTAAAGATGAAAAACGATTGAAAAACGGCAAGTAAATAACATCTAGAATTTTTTTTTAACCAAGTAGAAATCCCATAGGGGGGGGCGGGGGCATAGATTCAGAATGTGGCCTAAAAGAAAAGTTGTATTTTATTATCATGCCAATAATGACCATGAAACATGAAATTCTAGGAGTCAAGAACCTTCAAGAGTCTGCAAACTCACCGATTTGACTTTTGGCAATAATGAATTATTGAACATTTGACTCTCAGTTTGCCCCATAGCAATTTTTCCAATCACATCCAGAGTGAATTCTTGATAGTATCTAGAGGAAAAAATATTTTTTTATACATTATAGAACAACTCACTCCAAAAAATCAACATGAACTCCTGTATCCGCCAATTTCTCCAAATAGCCCATTAATTCCAGCGCCGAGTCTTCAATTGTGCTCCGCACCTTTTTCAAACTGTTATTCGAAAAAGCGGGCGAGCTCAACGCTCTCAGCCGCTTCCATCGGTTTCCTTGAGAGACGAATAAGTGAATTCTTTTATTTTTATTCGGATCTCCTTGAAATGAATTCAATTTTCTTCCGTAGAAATTGTCGTACTGTCGGATGAACACCTCGTTCACAAATTCGCTGTTAGAAGTGATCAAAGTCTTCTCAACGCCTTCAGTTATACCGTAGGTTTCTCCATACGTCTGATAAATTAAAAATGATATTACTATGTAATTTAAAATATGTATATGTTACAAGACTCACATTTGTCCAATCTCTCAAGACTAGGCCGTAGGGTTTATGAAAGTTTTGAAATTTGTCGAGTACTCCGACAAATGGAATTCCTCTCGGTCCTCGCACTCCTTTTCTGATCCAGTAAGACCATATCCAGAGGTAATACGAGAGGATTGGGATGATTAAGAAGGTAATTAATGAAAGAAAGAAAATCATGATCTGATTTGGTACTAAAGACGAGAAGAGTGTGAGACGAAGAAATTTCTGATTTGCTGAGTGTGTGCGATTCCGCTGAGATTTTCTGTTTTTTCTGACAGAAATCCGCCCCGGGAAAGTCCAATTTTGCCCGCGAAACCATTGCGCTCTTGCTGACGCAAGAGTGTGCGAGACTTGTTTCGATGGTCCCTCGATTTGTCATCATTCTGGCATTCTTTTTGCTTTTTTTTGGATTTCATTCTGGTTTTTTCTTTTGATTTTTCTTTTGGTTCTTTTTGGTTTTTTTGCTCAATCTTGAGTTTGAAAGTTATCCTTTTTTTGGATTTTGTACTTGGTTGTGGAGAGTTGTTAATCTTTGCTTCTCTCGTGAATTATTTTGGTTTTTTAGATAAAATTGATTGATTTTGATTGTCTTTTCTTTAGTTCTTTTCTTTCCTTTTTAGTAGAGTATTTCCGGTTAGGAATACTTGACTTGGGGGCCGGTTACTTGACTTGGGGGCCGGGCCAAAATCTCTAATCACAATTCAGCGAAGTTCTTCGTGAATTTGTGTGAAGAGAACACAATTTTTCTGAAGTTTTCCGTGCCTAGTTTTAAAACGGCGGAATTTCTGAAGAAAATTGTGCAGAAGGACTTGCAACCGTTGCGTTGAGTCTTTATAATTGTTTTGTGATAAGACGATATTGTTCGTGGGTAACGATCAATAAAGTTTGAAATTTTAGACGACCTCACTGTGAGCACGTCGCGACTGAAAGGGTATTTCGTCGTTGGACTTTTGCCACGGAAGTGAATAGTCAAAAATATTTTGAAAACTTTTATCGAAGATAAAATAAAAGAAAAATTTTGGTATTTCTCGCGGAGAATATCAAATTTTCTTTCTTTTTTCGCAAATTTTTGAAAGAGAGAAAGGTTTTTCGGTAAGAAAAACACCAAATTTTTATCAGTCTCTGATTTGGAGCGCCACTTAGCTGGAAAGTGTGAGAAATTTTGTCGAGGGTATCGACTCTTCTCGCTATTCAGTCAAGTTGTCCCAGAAAAGAACCATCTAGACCAAATACTGATCCGGATTGTAACTTTACAACCGTTCAGCCAAGTGAATCAATTTATAATCTTCCGACAACTTTTAAGTTTTGGAAAAGATCGTAAACAACAAAAAGAAAATAATTTTGATAAATTCTTGCATTGATTTGAGCGAGTTGTGTATCCATCTCACTTGCGAACGTTTTTCACGTGAAATATCGTCCCTATAAAAACCACTCAAAGTTAACCATTCTTGTTAATTGTAGAAAAAGATGGACAACTTCGAGTGTGATCTTCTCGACAACATCCGTGCGGATTCCCGCGAGGAAAGGGTGATGGAGGTGGATGAGCTGGTGGAAGCCGAGTTGTTGCAGGAGCCGAATGTTGATGGTCCCGCCGTTGTCAACTTCTCGTTCAACAGGCCGGAGGCGTCACATGCTGTTGAAGGCCAGAGGGCCAAGGCGGCAGCTGTGGCGACTGGACATCATGCCAAGGCACATGCGAATGGCGCGGATAAAGGACAGGTGAGCGAAGAAGAAAAATTGAAAATCAGCGCAGTGATTTCTCACATTCGCACCCTATCCAAAGCGTCAGAAGCACAGGCTGCTTTGATGATTTTGCCTCTCACACAAGCGCTCCAAAAGAAAGAAAAAGCTTTGGAAGTCAAAAGCTGCGAAATAGATAGTCTACAAAAAGCTCTTGAAATCACGAGAAATAAAAATGATGAATTGCAGAATGCTGTCAGCTTGATGGACAAGAGACAGGCAGCTCTGGAAGAGGTCTGTCAGTTGGCGCATCTCGCAGAAAGCATGGAGCCGACAACCCACGAGCACGCTGCCAATTCTGGTGACGTCCGCTTTCAGCAGGTATTAAAAGATTTTCAAATTGATTCTCCCGAAATGCTTCGAGATGAATTTGAGAAAATTTTTCAATTGCAGCATGAACTGGAATATAATAAACATCAGTTTCAGGCTGATGCCACACGGCTCGCCGCCGCCCAACGAGACGCTAGAGATGCTCAAGAAGGCTTGCGTATGTGCCAAGAAGAGTCGATGACTCTGAAATACAAAGTGCGGATGCTTGAAGAGCAACTGGAGCAGAAGTGCAAACTTCTCCGGGAAGCTGAAGACGCCGCGGCGCAAAACAATCTCGTCAGGAAAGGTGAGAATTTGAAAATTCAACCGCAACTGTATGATACTGTTCAGACCATGGACGAGCGCTTACCAGTCGAGAGGCCGTGTCACCCGCTCTCTGGGTACCAAGGTAAGCCTTTTGTTGGGAAAAAAGAAGTGCCTAGGAGATACTATGAGGAGACTGAGGAGATCTTAGATGAGTCCGAGAGGTATGGTAGATATGGGGTTGTCCAGGAAGATGAAAGGAGCCCGGTGAGATTGAATTCTGCTGCTAGACATGAAGATACTGAGCTGTTCAGCCAGTTTCTAATTACTCAGTCAATACCCGAGCCTCCTGTGTTCTCGGCGGCACCGGGAAAACTTTCCATCTCCACCTTTGCGAAAACGTTCAAAATGAAATTTGGAACGTTGCCGCAAGAATTCCAAATCACCTTATTGGAAACTAAGTATCTGGAGGGTAAAGCACTGAAAGTTTTCAAAGGGATTCCAGTGGATGAGAAGACCACGGTTGAAGCCACATTGAAAGCAATGGCTCTTCGCTTGCGGGTATCGGTGGAAGATGAATCCCGAAAGGCAAAAACCAAATGGGAAGCTCTCCGGAGACTAGATGGCCAGTCCATCGAAGACTTCTGTCTGCAGTTGGATGAGATTGCCCGGGTTGCGTTTTCAAGAACGCCTCCAGAAGAACTCTCTTCGCTCAAGACGGCGAAACTCATGTCTGCCCTCGCCCACAATCATACCATCCGATGCATGATTGAAGTGCAGTTGATGGACACAGAGGAGGTGCGGCATTACGATTTGTGTCGTATGCTGGCCACTAGGTTTGAATTTGATGTGGAGACTAGTGTGGGGAGAAGAGGTATTGCGGCAAAATCCGCCAGTCGTTCTCCGGCGGTTTGGGAAAACCGTAGAGAGGTTGTTCCGGACAGAAGAGCTCACCATCAGGTATCTTCTGCCATGTCGCCCACTATCAGAGAGGGAGCAGGTCTGCGAGGATGTGGGGAATGCCATCAGACAGGATGTCATGATCCTGCATGCTCCAGAGCTCCAAGGAGCAACAATTTCACTTGCTTCAGGTGTGGAGAAAAAGGACATTTCTCCAACAAGTGTCCTCAAAGTCAACTGGCGGCACCGACCCAAGTTCCAGAGAGACCGTCGGTAGGAAGAGTCGAAGTGTTGAGTCAGTCGAAAGCTGAAAGCCCTGTTGTGGAAAATGTGTCACAAAATCTTGGCCCACCAACGGTTGAAAAAGGGAGAGTAGGAGGAGTTGAAGTGGAGATGGTCATTGACAGTGGCGCCACAATTTCACTCATTCCGAAAGCCCTGTGGAAAAATTTGGTTAAAAGTAATGGAAAGGATTGGGAGAAAAGATGTGCGGTTGAGGCACCAAATTTCAAATCGGTGTTCACCGCGAATAATCAGCCTATGAAACTGATCCACCAAGTGAAGCTTGAAACTTCACTGAAAGCTCGCACAAGAGAGGTTGTGTACCATGTCGCAGACGTTGAGAGAGAATCAGTTATTCTTGGAACGAATGCTTTTGACATAATGGGTATCTCCATGAACATCCAGGGAGTTCCGCGGGAGGTTAAATTGACTCGGGATATCAGATTGGTACCCGGCTCGGAAAAAACTGTTGAGGTTTTGGTGGAAGGCGTAGTTGAAGAGCAAGGTGATTGTCTAGTGACACCGCTTGTTGAATCGTTGGCTCCGGCCATATGCAAGGTTAATCGAGACGGAAAAGCTGTTCTACGATTCTTTAACTTTGGAGAAACATCAATACTTCTCCGTAAAGGACAAATTGTTGCCACCGGCGAGGTGGAAGGATTTGATATAGTCCAGGAAGACGTTGAGGATCAGAGATGGGGAAAGGAATTGAATGAGAGGGTGGGTAGCCCAGAATTCAAAGCCCCAATTGATCATGCGTGTAGTGTAGAGGAAGAAACTGATGCGGGTATGCAAAAGTTTTCGGATCTATGTACCCAACTTCATCAAGGACGGGAAGAAAAGAATCAAGCAATTTGTGAGTTTGAAAAAGAGTATCAAGCAGTTTTTGTTTCAGACGGCAAAGATTCGGGAAGAATCAGTGTTGCCGAATGCGAAATAGAACTCTTGAAAGCACCTCAGTCAAACAGACAAACCCCTTGTCCGATTTCGTTAGCTGTCATGCCGAGAGCTAAGAAACGAGTGTTGAAAGAATTTAGCCCGATCGTAAACCGGGAAGGTAATTCTTGGTGGTCAAGCGCAGGGGCGTTAATAGAAAATAAGAAAATTGTGATGCCTATGAAATGGAACTATCAGTTTCCTTATTTCTTTCATGCAACAATCAACAGAACATCAGATGGTAATCCCTACGTTGTGATAACTGGAAGGGACCCGCAAGGACCCATAAAAATGGACGGGGAGGATGCCGATGGCATTAATCATTCTGATGTGAAAAAATATAAGTTTTTTACAACACCGAAACTGCCCAGAGCGCACAGAAATGCCAAAAAGCAAGCCCGAATAGAATTGGTGGAACACAATCCAAGGTTGATAGTGAGTCCGAAGGAACTGCAGGCTTTAGTGGAGAAGGAATATCCTCAACTCAGCTTGTCTCTCATTCTGGACACCATCAGAGATCTGAAGAATGTTTCTTCTGTTGCCAAATTGCGGATCATCTCCACACCCGTGGTTTACCCCGAAAAGGTGTCATTGAGCGAAATTCGGCATAGTTCACGGTCG
The DNA here is from genome assembly GCA_963572235.1 of Caenorhabditis japonica. Taxonomy (NCBI): domain Eukaryota; kingdom Metazoa; phylum Nematoda; class Chromadorea; order Rhabditida; family Rhabditidae; genus Caenorhabditis; species Caenorhabditis japonica. The sequence continues at coordinate 12,998,321 of OY754343.1, read as the reverse complement.
GAATATGTTGATATTTCCAAGCCCATTGAAGAGATATTAAAAGGAAAACCAACAGGTATGCTTCTTTTTGTTCTGTTTTGTACCAAGTCGGACGAACTAGGTAAAAATAACATTTCGAAGCCACCAGACAAAGTGCAGGTTGCAGTGGTGTTCGCCCCAACCTTATTGGGAGTTTATCCGGTTTCTGGCAAGTTGGAGTCAATGATTCAACAAAAGTCACACCCGGAGAAGCCCACACATTTGCTACTACCTGGGAACCGGGTCCAGTTGGCACGCAACCGGAAGGTGTGGGAGATTGGAGACTCGAATTCAACCATGACTTGTTGGCAAGCAGATCAAATTGTGGTTTCTACAACACGCTCGTCTGGATTGCCGAAGAAGGTTTCGAATTATGCGCCAGAGTTGTCAATGAGGATTGGCCCTTCCTACAACAATCCCGGACAGTCCTATCCGTCGAAGTTTGCCCATATGCTTTCACGTGGATTGGTCGCATTGGTTTGTGACGCGAACAGTTCGGATGTAGACCAAAGCAACATCAGCCGTATGGATGCTTGTCGTCGACTCAATTTTCGCATGATTTTTTATATATTTTTGCCACGGCTTTGCTTTCAAGTTTTTTAGTGTTAGTCATTGACCACCCTCTTTATCTTTTTCCATTTTTTAAAGGTTTATGTTTTCTAATTTTGTTCCCTTTTTTATTTTTTCCCAATTCTTGATGAATGAGCGCCGCAGTCATGGTAGGGTGGGCTCGAAAAAACCCGGGGATGTGCGATTCCGCTGAGATTTTCTGTTTTTTCTGACAGAAATCCGCCCCGGGAAAGTCCAATTTTGCCCGCGAAACCATTGCGCTCTTGCTGACGCAAGAGTGTGCGAGACTTGTTTCGATGGTCCCTCGATTTGTCATCATTCTGGCATTCTTTTTGCTTTTTTTTGGATTTCATTCTGGTTTTTTCTTTTGATTTTTCTTTTGGTTCTTTTTGGTTTTTTTGCTCAATCTTGAGTTTGAAAGTTATCCTTTTTTTGGATTTTGTACTTGGTTGTGGAGAGTTGTTAATCTTTGCTTCTCTCGTGAATTATTTTGGTTTTTTAGATAAAATTGATTGATTTTGATTGTTTTTTACCGTTCCGTTTAAGAAACTTAACGTCGCTGCGTTTCGTTTTCTTTTCTTTCTTTTTAGTAGAGTACTTCCGGTAAGGAATACTTGACTAGTGATTCTGTAAATTTAACAAAGTCAATTAGAGACGCTTTGCGGCAAAAACAAGAAATTACGAAATTGAGAATTGCGGTGGTTTGGAATCTAAACAGATGTTCAGAACTTGTGTCAAAACAATTTGAAATTGTAGATATTTTGGATATGTTGCAGAAGGACGAAACGTCAAAAATCTTTATTTTTCTGTTTTTCACGTCTTGTACATACAGTACTGGCCATAAAGAATGCGACAACTGGTTTTTTGACGATAACTTCTTGGAAAGTTAACTTTTTGACCCGAATTTCTTACTGTATCTGCAATGGAACCTCACGAAAACTTGCGTTCTTGCGAATTGCATCATTCTACAAAAAAAATTTTTTTTTTAATTTTTCAAGTTTTTCTCATTTTTGCACTTTTTCATGTATTTCAGTTTTTTGTATAAAGTTGAATGAAAATTAATTTGGAGTAGTTCTAATCAGTTTTTTATTATTTTTCAGCCATCGTCAGACCATTTGGAAAAAAAACGTTCACTGTGGACGTTTGAAAAAGCATCGTACGTGGACATGAACTAGGCGCGCATCCGAAGATACTCGCAACTCAGTTTGGTTGTTCTTCCAGCCAAATTTACCGTATTTTGGAGAATAATCGTGATGATGTAAGGTTTCAATTAGCTTTCTAAACTAATTTCGACTATTCAGGATGGTGTAGTTCATCGTCAATCTCCAGGAAGACCCCGAACCACTTCCAGAGCTATGGATCGAAATATCTTGCGCACGTGTCGAGAAGATCCTAGACGCACATCTACGGATATTTGTCAAGACAATAATGGACTATCATTGTGATATCCCATTAGTCTTGACTTTATTCAAGCCCGACTTTGTCGGAATCAATCAATTTACCAACTGCGCGGACAATTTTTCCCTTTATCCGCTTCACTGGATCAACTACTGCCGTCTCTCCAATTGCAAGCGTCTCTCTCATGCGCCTTTAACTTCTCCGAGAGGACTCCGAGGACCGACCGTAATTCTCTCGCGCGGCGAGACCACCTGCGTCTCTTAGTGACCTCGCGTCGCCACGTCATGCGCGGCGCCACGAGAGAGGAGAGATTGCTGCTGCCGTCTACACACACACAGCGCGGACGCCTACGCGTCTCTGCCCGTCTGCGTCTCACCCAATGGACTGCTGCTAGCCGTCACTCTATATGGAACCACTGGAATTGCTACCGACTGTTATTCTTGGAACCCACAGATTCTACTCAATGTATTGTAAGTCGTTAGAACCTTGTTTAGTAGTCGGCGTCCCTCCCCCTTCTTTCTAAGCGTAGGATTCTCTCCGGAGTCTCCAGCGGTAGCTGCCGCACGTCCCGTCGGTTATCGTATCAGAGGACGGCCGACACCTCGACCCCTCTCGCTTTCCGAGAGGTTCTTTCCTCGAGCCTCGCTCTTGGACCACGCCAGCTCTAGACTTGGGACTTTCGTCCTTCTTTACTTGTAATCTCTGTATATTTGCTTTATTGAGATAAACTAATGTAATTAACATGTCCTCTTTGCGTGATAACTATCGTGAGCCTCTCGTTTATAATCAGGGAATAGTGGCTGTCACCGAGCCCTATACTATCTCCTTGACATGGTGCATCGACACTAGTCATGGAGATTCACTATATCCTTGACATGGTGCATCGACTGTTTGATTTTTTGCTTTATTTTGCAAAAACGAACCTTCGGTGAACAATAATGGCAATCGAAAGTTGTTCGAAAGACACATTGCATACGGGACCGCCGGCGCTTTGAACCTAAAAAATTCACTGTTGCCCCGCCTATTCATCGATATCCGAACCGAATCACCAAATGCGGTAGACGAAAAACGGCACCAATTGGATGCTAATATCGGCACACAATTGCATCACTATTCGCGTTCTTCAAATCAACCGCCAAATCGTCAGCGAACAACAACTAAACCGTCTCGCAGCCTGTCGTGCCTCCTCATTTGTCATACTCTCTCGTCTCGTCATCATTGCCGAAATCGATAATGTCATCATCTTCTGCTCGAAACTACCCGAAATTGGCTGGATTTCGATGGACCGAATGGCTCTCCACGTTATTGGCTGGATTTCGCTGGACCGAATAGCTATCCACGTCCTGAGCGGATTTTGATGAACCAAATGGCTGGATTTCGAGAGACCAAATGTCTGGATTTCGTGGGACCAAATGGCTCTCCACGTTCTTGGCTGGATTTCGATGGACCAAATGGCTCTCCACGGTCACTGCCGCAAGTTTATCATTTTGAAAAAATAATTTAAACAATTTTTTACGCAAAAATCTACCAAAAAAAAAAAAAAAATTTCTGCCCAAAAATTTAAATTAATTTTCAAAACATGTAACAACTGGGTTTTTATAGCTCCAATTGCAGTTCGCCTGACCAGCGAACGATGTGGCATGCAATTCGCGAGTATTTCGGTCACACAACTTCTTGTATCTCCAAAAAACAAAAAAAAAAAAACAAAAACAAAATTTTTGTTTAATTATTAATCCTATTCCGGTTCCGTTTGCTCACCCGAGCGCCGATAGGTTATTAATATGATAAGTTTAGACGATACAGAATCAACAACTCTGAACCACCACCAAATGTCAACAAATTCCGGAAAAAATTCGGCTTAAAATTTTGCAACCAAACTCCGGAACATATGAAGGCAAATCACTGCCGCCGCCAGAATTTGATGCCGTCGGACGCGCGAACCACTGCCGCCGCCAGAGGAAAGGAAACTAATGCAGCCGTCGGAAATAAATCAATGTCTTTGCGAGCAAGGCCACAAAGGAGTTGACTCTTAATGCGTCACCTCCTCAACAAGCCTCACCCCAGCAACCAGCAACAAGAAGATCAGAACAAATAACAGGAATTTCCTTCCAGTCCTATGACTATAATACTGGACGCCCGACCTACATGAATTCTTCACCAAATGGATCGGATCTGTTCGGCTATCAAACAACTCATTTTCCAACCGGCCAGTCGAAGTCAACACATATGTAAAGGAAGACATTTCGTCTACCGCATTTGGTGATTCGGTTCGGATATCGATGAATAGGCGGGGCAACAGTGAATTTTTTAGGTTCAAAGCGCCGGCGGTCCCGTATGCAATGTGTCTTTCGAACAACTTTCGATTGCCATTATTGTTCACCGAAGGTTCGTTTTTGCAAAATAAAGCAAAAAATCAAACAGTCGATGCACCATGTCAAGGTTACAAAGCATTTGGTTAAAGGAGAACCAAATGCTGAGATGATGCAGGAAAAACTTAGTGGCATTGAACCAAATCCTATTAAAAAGGTGTACCGGTCGATTCCTGGATTGAAGCGACGCTTTACTGCAAAGTTCAAACTATCGGAACGACTGATAAAAAAGGCAAAAGACATTCTCAATTACAACTCGTACACGGAACCATACTTTGCTTTGGTCAAAGCAGTTCGTCAATCCCTCATCAAGTACACTTCAAGTTTGAAAGATTCCAAGGATGAAGTCAAAGAAATGTTGCACATTTCTCCAATGCTTAGTGCAACAAACGCACTTTACAACAAGAACTACAAAGAAATGATTGAATGGTTGGAAACAAAAAATTTGGAGAAAATCTACTTGGAAATGGAGTCCCTCGTCCACCAATCAAATGAAGTTATCAAAGTGTTCGAAACAAACATAGAAGACGGACACTCGCCAACCTCTACGGATGGAAAGGATTCGCCAGCGGCGACGGAAGTGCAAAAAATCGACATGCTCATCGACAACCCGGAAGAAAGCAAAAATAGTTTTTCTGACTACGAGGAAGATGAGGACGACTACATTCCCAATGTATCCAAAAATTATATTGCCTTGTCGGTGAATCCTACGGCTTCACCGACGGCAGCGAACGCCTTAGCGGTGAATCCTATGGCTTCACCGCCGGCATCAAATGAGGTCATATCCAACCACTGTCCACCACACTTATCGGTAACAAATGACCAATATCGCGGATCGGAGATGATTACCTCATCGCAGCAACCAATGGTCGAACTGCCTGGATCAAACGAAACATCGGCACCTCGGCAACACCATCTTATGGAAACATCAATTCTGCGACCAAATGCCGAAACAAAATTCAGCAATCAATACTCTCTCGCTCAACTGGTCCAACATCAGGCCGAACAAATTCGTCGCATGGAACACGAACAACACGAAAACATGCGAGTACAAAATCAACTACTTCTGGATTTATCGAGTCAACTGGCAAAGCTGAACTCCGGATCGTTTGATCAAAACCGCGAAAAGGCCACAAAGGAGTTGACTCTTAATGCGTCACCTCCTCAACAAGCCTCACCCCAGCAACCAGCAACAAGAAGATCAGAACAAATAACAGGAATTTCCTTCCAGTCCTATGACTATAATACTGGACGCCCGACCTACATGAATTCTTCACCAAATGGATCGGATCTGTTCGGCTATCAATCGACTCATTTTCCAACCGGCCAGTCGAAGTCAACACATATGCCCAACCAATCAGTTTTTCGCAACGGGGCTCGCCCGCCCGTTTCTGCTGCACAAGTTCATGGGCTTATTGCCAGTCTACCCAAGTTTGATGGAAACAAGGACGAGTATAAACTGTTCAAAACAATGTTCATGAATGTAGTGCACAACACAGATTTGGACCCTACTGTAAAGCAATCGATCCTGTTACAATCGCTCACTGGGAGCGCGCGAATCTGCATCACGTCAACGGAAATTTCAGCCGAAGACTATTTCAACCTTCTGGAGGAGCTGGATACTCTGTACAATAACAGCACAGATCGATTGGATAGGAACGAATTCTTGTACAAAAGCTTGCCGTTTCACCAAACAAATTATAGCGAAATGGAAAAGGACCTACTGCGACACGTTGCCGCCGTAAATGCTCTCAAACGTGAAGGTGTGGCAATAAACTGCAAGACATTCATTCAAATCATGGTCGACAAACTACCGTACGAGTTGATGCGCTCCGCGAATAAACTCATAAAAAGAATTCGTCAATACGCGGAACAAGGAGGACCACAATTGACTTTTATGGCTGTATACAAGTCGATCCAAGACAACATCCAAGAACTCCAACTCACTTACTTGTATAAACTTATTTCCGGCACCGCTCACTTCCCTAATCTAAATAATCATGTCAGATCCTCCTCGTCTTCCCGCAGACCCATGACCCTAATCGCTATCAACCCTCATGTGAATGATTTCTTTTCCCACACCATCTCCCATTGGAATGCGATTGTCGCCAATTTGCCCTCGTTTCTCTCCCCCTCCCAATTTGATACTCTCTTAAGCATATCAATCAACTCCTTGTAAATATGTACCACCATCTACCCCATACTTTACTCTATTCTTTTGCTCTAGTCATGTATAATACAACTATCGTTCCCCTTTCCCTAGAGCTTCTCTCGTGAGGGAGCAGCTCTTAATTATTGTTTCGTTGCCCTTACCATGCAATAAACATTCAATTCAACCTCAGTGGAAGTAGTTGGGAAATTCGTTTTGTACGCCAGAGATGTGGTGTTATCTTTAGAGCAAGATAAAACCTCTTTCACGCTTTGATGGACATTTTTCTTTTGATGACAACAAGAATTCGATACCGTCATGATTTCGTTGGCAGTCGTGCGGTTCCTTTTGCATAGTTCCAGTTGTTGCTCTGAGGCGAGTTCTTGGATGTTGTCTTGGATCGACTTGTATACAGCCATAAAAGTCAATTGTGGTCCTCCTTGTTCCGCGTATTGACGAATTCTTTTTATGAGTTTATTCGCGGAGCGCATCAACTCGTACGGTAGTTTGTCGACCATGATTTGAATGAATGTCTTGCAGTTTATTGCCACACCTTCACGTTTGAGAGCATTTACGGCGGCAACGTGTCGCAGTAGGTCCTTTTCCATTTCGCTATAATTTGTTTGGTGAAACGGCAAGCTTTTGTACAAGAATTCGTTCCTATCCAATCGATCTGTGCTGTTATTGTACAGAGTATCCAGCTCCTCCAGAAGGTTGAAATAGTCTTCGGCTGAAATTTCCGTTGACGTGATGCAGATTCGCGCGCTCCCAGTGAGCGATTGTAACAGGATCGATTGCTTTACAGTAGGGTCCAAATCTGTGTTGTGCACTACATTCATGAACATTGTTTTGAACAGTTTATACTCGTCCTTGTTTCCATCAAACTTGGGTAGACTGGCAATAAGCCCATGAACTTGTGCAGCAGAAACGGGCGGGCGAGCCCCGTTGCGAAAAACTGATTGGTTGGGCATATGTGTTGACTTCGACTGGCCGGTTGGAAAATGAGTCGATTGATAGCCGAACAGATCCGATCCATTTGGTGAAGAATTCATGTAGGTCGGGCGTCCAGTATTATAGTCATAGGACTGGAAGGAAATTCCTGTTATTTGTTCTGATCTTCTTGTTGCTGGTTGCTGGGGTGAGGCTTGTTGAGGAGGTGACGCATTAAGAGTCAACTCCTTTGTGGCCTTTTCGCGGTTTTGATCAAACGATCCGGAGTTCAGCTTTGCCAGTTGACTCGATAAATCCAGAAGTAGTTGATTTTGTACTCGCATGTTTTCGTGTTGTTCGTGTTCCATGCGACGAATTTGTTCGGCCTGATGTTGGACCAGTTGAGCGAGAGAGTATTGATTGCTGAATTTTGTTTCGGCATTTGGTCGCAGAATTGATGTTTCCATAAGATGGTGTTGCCGAGGTGCCGATGTTTCGTTTGATCCAGGCAGTTCGACCATTGGTTGCTGCGATGAGGTAATCATCTCCGATCCGCGATATTGGTCATTTGTTACCGATAAGTGTGGTGGACAGTGGTTGGATATGACCTCATTTGATGCCGGCGGTGAAGCCATAGGATTCACCGCTAAGGCGTTCGCTGCCGTCGGTGAAGCCGTAGGATTCACCGACAAGGCAATATAATTTTTGGATACATTGGGAATGTAGTCGTCCTCATCTTCCTCGTAGTCAGAAAAACTATTTTTGCTTTCTTCCGGGTTGTCGATGAGCATGTCGATTTTTTGCACTTCCGTCGCCGCTGGCGAATCCTTTCCATCCGTAGAGGTTGGCGAGTGTCCGTCTTCTATGTTTGTTTCGAACACTTTGATAACTTCATTTGATTGGTGGACGAGGGACTCCATTTCCAAGTAGATTTTCTCCAAATTTTTTGTTTCCAACCATTCAATCATTTCTTTGTAGTTCTTGTTGTAAAGTGCGTTTGTTGCACTAAGCATTGGAGAAATGTGCAACATTTCTTTGACTTCATCCTTGGAATCTTTCAAACTTGAAGTGTACTTGATGAGGGATTGACGAACTGCTTTGACCAAAGCAAAGTATGGTTCCGTGTACGAGTTGTAATTGAGAATGTCTTTTGCCTTTTTTATCAGTCGTTCCGATAGTTTGAACTTTGCAGTAAAGCGTCGCTTCAATCCAGGAATCGACCGGTACACCTTTTTAATAGGATTTGGTTCAATGCCACTAAGTTTTTCCTGCATCATCTCAGCATTTGGTTCTCCTTTAACCAAATGCTTTGTAACCTTGACATGGTGCATCGACTGTTTGATTTTTTGCTTTATTTTGCAAAAACGAACCTTCGGTGAACAATAATGGCAATCGAAAGTTGTTCGAAAGACACATTGCATACGGGACCGCCGGCAGGAATTTCCTTCCAGTCCTATGACTATAATACTGGACGCCCGACCTACATGAATTCTTCACCAAATGGATCGGATCTGTTCGGCTATCAAACAACTCATTTTCCAACCGGCCAGTCGAAGTCAACACATATGTAAAGGAAGACATTTCGTCTACCGCATTTGGTGATTCGGTTCGGATATCGATGAATAGGCGGGGCAACAGTGAATTTTTTAGGTTCAAAGCGCCGGCGGTCCCGTATGCAATGTGTCTTTCGAACAACTTTCGATTGCCATTATTGTTCACCGAAGGTTCGTTTTTGCAAAATAAAGCAAAAAATCAAACAGTCGATGCACCATGTCAAGGTTACAAAGCATTTGGTTAAAGGAGAACCAAATGCTGAGATGATGCAGGAAAAACTTAGTGGCATTGAACCAAATCCTATTAAAAAGGTGTACCGGTCGATTCCTGGATTGAAGCGACGCTTTACTGCAAAGTTCAAACTATCGGAACGACTGATAAAAAAGGCAAAAGACATTCTCAATTACAACTCGTACACGGAACCATACTTTGCTTTGGTCAAAGCAGTTCGTCAATCCCTCATCAAGTACACTTCAAGTTTGAAAGATTCCAAGGATGAAGTCAAAGAAATGTTGCACATTTCTCCAATGCTTAGTGCAACAAACGCACTTTACAACAAGAACTACAAAGAAATGATTGAATGGTTGGAAACAAAAAATTTGGAGAAAATCTACTTGGAAATGGAGTCCCTCGTCCACCAATCAAATGAAGTTATCAAAGTGTTCGAAACAAACATAGAAGACGGACACTCGCCAACCTCTACGGATGGAAAGGATTCGCCAGCGGCGACGGAAGTGCAAAAAATCGACATGCTCATCGACAACCCGGAAGAAAGCAAAAATAGTTTTTCTGACTACGAGGAAGATGAGGACGACTACATTCCCAATGTATCCAAAAATTATATTGCCTTGTCGGTGAATCCTACGGCTTCACCGACGGCAGCGAACGCCTTAGCGGTGAATCCTATGGCTTCACCGCCGGCATCAAATGAGGTCATATCCAACCACTGTCCACCACACTTATCGGTAACAAATGACCAATATCGCGGATCGGAGATGATTACCTCATCGCAGCAACCAATGGTCGAACTGCCTGGATCAAACGAAACATCGGCACCTCGGCAACACCATCTTATGGAAACATCAATTCTGCGACCAAATGCCGAAACAAAATTCAGCAATCAATACTCTCTCGCTCAACTGGTCCAACATCAGGCCGAACAAATTCGTCGCATGGAACACGAACAACACGAAAACATGCGAGTACAAAATCAACTACTTCTGGATTTATCGAGTCAACTGGCAAAGCTGAACTCCGGATCGTTTGATCAAAACCGCGAAAAGGCCACAAAGGAGTTGACTCTTAATGCGTCACCTCCTCAACAAGCCTCACCCCAGCAACCAGCAACAAGAAGATCAGAACAAATAACAGGAATTTCCTTCCAGTCCTATGACTATAATACTGGACGCCCGACCTACATGAATTCTTCACCAAATGGATCGGATCTGTTCGGCTATCAATCGACTCATTTTCCAACCGGCCAGTCGAAGTCAACACATATGCCCAACCAATCAGTTTTTCGCAACGGGGCTCGCCCGCCCGTTTCTGCTGCACAAGTTCATGGGCTTATTGCCAGTCTACCCAAGTTTGATGGAAACAAGGACGAGTATAAACTGTTCAAAACAATGTTCATGAATGTAGTGCACAACACAGATTTGGACCCTACTGTAAAGCAATCGATCCTGTTACAATCGCTCACTGGGAGCGCGCGAATCTGCATCACGTCAACGGAAATTTCAGCCGAAGACTATTTCAACCTTCTGGAGGAGCTGGATACTCTGTACAATAACAGCACAGATCGATTGGATAGGAACGAATTCTTGTACAAAAGCTTGCCGTTTCACCAAACAAATTATAGCGAAATGGAAAAGGACCTACTGCGACACGTTGCCGCCGTAAATGCTCTCAAACGTGAAGGTGTGGCAATAAACTGCAAGAGTGAATTAGCGGTTAACAAAAAAAAAAAAAAAACATTTTTTTTTTATTCTACATTTCAAACAACCGGTAATTTGCAAACGCGGTTGAAACTGGAAGGAGTTTCCAAACATTGGGAAAGGAGCGGCGCCCGCCTCACCTTTTCGAAAAAAAAAAAAAAAAAAAACCAATGCCACCAAACCCCCTAGCGAAGTTAGCAAATTAAGGGCAATAGTTAGTGTAGGTTCCCAGGTAGGATCACCTATTAATTAGTGATTTTTTTTCACGTAAATACTCCTGATCAGTTTGTTCACGTACTAGGTTACTTAAAACGGGTTCACTATTACTAGTCTAGCGCCACCAAAACCTAACTTGTTGGTCACAACAGCGGGTCCCAGTCACATCACACGTGACACCTTTGCACTTTGACATTGCCATCTCACTGTGCGGACAGTTCATCAGCTAAGGATAAGACCAATTACCAAATTCATAAACATTTCTCTTTAAACACCTTATTTTTCTATTGAGTTTTCTGGAAAAATAACTCCGCAACCAGTGGGCAAAAATAGTCTAGAAACTTCCACTTTTTCGTTATCCTTTCCGATGTCCCAAAAATGTCAACAAAAAAAAAACAGCAACGATTCTGAACGACTTGAACGCCTCCATACACGGATCACTTCTACGATCTCTATCGCACCTACTCAATAATTGGAAACAAATGGCAGAAGTAAGCACACCAATGGCAACGGATTCACTTCAAAATGCTCTGCAAGCTCCACGAATCTTCAACTGGCATCACTCAAACGGTCTGGGCGCTGAGTCATCGTTGCCCCTCAATACGACGGCAACGACGCCTCAGCTCTCAACTACTGGTTCTGGCGCTGGGTCTTCCTTGGCAGTCTCCAAGACAGCATGGACGCCCCAGCTCCGAACTACTGAGCAACACAACCACTGCCAAAGCAAAACAGAAACACAAATGGGCTCGCCAATGGATTCACATGGTAACCATACGGATTGGAGACGATGCTGCCACCAACTGTGTTTGCTCATTCTCATTGGGATTCTACAAAACTGCTGATGGAACATTGGGTCCGTACTCCATTGTAGGACGGTGTTTGCGACCGTCGTGGACGACTGTGTTATTAACGTCTCCCGAGCTTTGCGTTGCTCCTGTCGTAGAAGAAGACGTGTCGGTCCTATGGTCCTGCGCTCAACTTATGCCATTTAAGTGGGAGTAACCTATAGGATGCATTCCTTTTGAAGTGTAAGGTAGATGCAGTTGTCAACATTGATTCCAATCCATTTCATTGCAACTCCATGAATCTTCCTCGCTGAGGCCGACGTTGGCGGGGGTCCCAAATATCGCAGTTGTTGCAGTAGGCTGCGAGTTGAGAAGTGTGGGGGTGACAGTTTGGTGAAGGGCCGCATCGTTGTATGTGGGCGATGGGTCTTGGCTGTAGCATGATTAAGCGATTCGTCATTTGTTTGGACCATTAGAATGCGCTGATGTGAGGAGCTCGTATGTCCTTGAATGCAAGCCGGGTGTGTAAGTTGCCAATTTTTTTTCTTTATATCTCCTATCTCCGAGTCCTTCTTCTCCTTTTCTTTCGTTGTTTCCAGGCGTCCAGTTATTTATCATAATGTTCTGTTTGAGATGATGACAGAAGTTGTTGGCAGTTTTGTAGAATCCCAATGAGAATGAGCAAACACAGTTGGTGGCAGCATCGTCTCCAATCCGTATGGTTACCATGTGAATCCATTGGCGAGCCCATTTGTGTTTCTGTTTTGCTTTGGCAGTGGTTGTGTTGCTCAGTAGTTCGGAGCTGGGGCGTCCATGCTGTCTTGGAGACTGCCAAGGAAGACCCAGCGCCAGAACCAGTAGTTGAGAGCTGAGGCGTCGTTGCCGTCGTATTGAGGGGCAACGATGACTCAGCGCCCAGACCGTTTGAGTGATGCCAGTTGAAGATTCGTGGAGCTTGCAGAGCATTTTGAAGTGAATCCGTTGCCATTGGTGTGCTTACTTCTGCCATTTGTTTCCAATTATTGAGTAGGTGCGATAGAGATCGTAGAAGTGATCCGTGTATGGAGGCGTTCAAGTCGTTCAGAATCGTTGCTGTTTTTTTTTTTGTTGACATTTTTGGGACATCGGAAAGGATAACGAAAAAGTGGAAGTTTCTAGACTATTTTTGCCCACTGGTTGCGGAGTTATTTTTCCAGAAAACTCAATAGAAAAATAAGGTGTTTAAAGAGAAATGTTTATGAATTTGGTAATTGGTCTTATCCTTAGCTGATGAACTGTCCGCACAGTGAGATGGCAATGTCAAAGTGCAAAGGTGTCACGTGTGATGTGACTGGGACCCGCTGTTGTGACCAACAAGTTAGGTTTTGGTGGCGCTAGACTAGTAATAGTGAACCCGTTTTAAGTAACCTAGTACGTGAACAAACTGATCAGGAGTATTTACGTGAAAAAAAATCACTAATTAATAGGTGATCCTACCTGGGAACCTACACTAACTATTGCCCTTAATTTGCTAACTTCGCTAGGGGGTTTGGTGGCATTGGTTTTTTTTTTTTTTTTTTTTCGAAAAGGTGAGGCGGGCGCCGCTCCTTTCCCAATGTTTGGAAACTCCTTCCAGTTTCAACCGCGTTTGCAAATTACCGGTTGTTTGAAATGTAGAATAAAAAAAAAATGTTTTTTTTTTTTTTTTGTTAACCGCTAATTCACAAATGGTTCATTAGTTACTCCAATCTTCGCCTCTGTGATTATCGAAATGTGTGTATTAGCACAGCATTTGATGACGCAGAACTTTCGGATAAGAATAAATAATACACCATGCAAAAAACACAAGAACTCACGACCGGTACCTTGGACGGGTACCGTAGCCACAAGTTGCTCATATTTCCGCTCACAATCGTTCCTTTCTGGAGTCCTTCCATCCAGTGGTTGGGTTGCGGTATGCCGTGCGCTCAGAAAAGTTGTATGATGGGCGTAGAGACTGTACAGTTTATGCCTTCAGATGTAGTAGAAATCTACGACCACCGTGTTGTACAGAGGTGGGCATAGTTGTTGGATAGGCCAATTGGAGTGATGTTGACATTGATAATTTGGGTCCATATTGGCACATTGGGTACACGTGAGTGGCATTTGGTGACAGCATTATGTGACAAAAATGAGAAAATTTTTATCGATTGGTCGAATTCAGTTGTTGCTTCTCCTTTTTTCTGCTTGGTTGACTCCATTTTCCGGCCAATTCTTCTGCAGTGGTTGCACAAAATTCGTCTCGAGTTCAAAATTTGTGTTGGCAGTTGATTTGACCGTGTTCCTTGCTGCCGCATTAGGTGCACATGTTTTTGGTGTCGGATCTCAGAAGCCGGCCGGTTCTATTGAGATAGAGGTTGCAGTAGGTTGATATGTGTCTCCTGGCGCAGAACATGCATGGTCGTGAAAAGCATTTTTCAATTTTAGTTGTTGCGTCGTTGGTGCCATTATTTTTTTCAAGTCGTCCCATCATTTGTTGCGCGTGCTCGTTATTATGATAAATTGGTTGCAGAATTGGGAGGCAGTGGTGACCTGGTCAACACTGACTCCTGCAATTGTTGCACTGAATGACCTTATTGATCGCCTCGCGGGAATCTTGTTGCTTAAGTTGACTCGCATTAGTTTCCGAATTCATTCCTTTGAGCAGCGAAGTGGTCTATTCTTGTTTTTTTTTTATGGTTGTGAGCATTTGGTCGTCATTTGGGTGCTTTTTGGTTTGGAGCGCAGTTGTTCCGAATTGCTTTAAAGATGGACGAAGACTTCTATGACAATTGTCTTCCTTTTTCTTGATGACATTGATATCCTTGTGCATGGTCCCGGCGGCTTGAGAAAATTTTAAAAATCGCTCACTGTTATTATTTTCGTCCGGTTCCATTTGTTTCGGTTGTTGTGTTCGCAAGGATAATGATGTCGGCCTCCCGATTCCAGTCCTTTTCGAATTTCGATCTCGCGTTGGTTTCTTCAATCGTTCGCTGGTGTACGTCTACTGGGCGGATCCGTGGGCGTAGCGGAGGTGCCGAAAGCAATTTACAGTTGTTGCGGGTGGTTACAGTAGTACAGGAGGTTTTCCTTGGGTTGCGCTCCATTTTCCCGCAGTTGGTGGTGGTTCAGTATGTTGATTCTTCTCATGATCTGGATTGTTCTGAATTTTGGCAAATTAATTTTTTATCGGTGCTCAACGAGCGAAAGAGACCGAAACGATGGAAAGTTAACATAATTTGCAAAATTAAGAGAAGAATTTGGTACCGGAAAGCTCACGATTCGAATGCCACTTCATCCGTTGGTAAGACGGATTACGAATGGAGCAAAAAAATGATTGAAAGAGAAAAAAAAAATATAAATTGGCTGCGATTTTTGGTAAAAAGAGTGTATTGGGTAAATTTTGACGAAAATTGAGTTTAACGGAATTTTTCTAGAAAATTGCGGCAAAAGTGGCAAATTTAAAAATAAAAAACTCGCGTGAAACTTGAAAGAAGTGGTTCGTCGAAAAAATATCCAAAAATCCGCGAAAATGACGTTGAAAACGATTGGCGAAGGTCCCGATCGTTATTGATTGGCGAGATAGTGCTGCAGGCGGGGAGGGGCCAGAGTGCCGGACGCTCACCGTGATGCACGCGGCGCACAATTGCACCATTTGATGACGTAATTCTTCCGCTACAGTACCACCTCCATTGTGTTCTCGTGGCCAAATCGTTCGCATTTGTTGAAGCAGACCAATTAATTCGATTTATTGATTTTTATGGCGGGGCAGTAAAGAATTTTTAGGTTCAATATGCCGGCCTATCTAACGAAAAAACAGTCATTTGACGTGAATACCGAGAGCTTTTTGTTTCACCGAGGGTCCATTTTTGCAAAACAAGGCAAAAATTCAAACGGCTCGATGCACCATGTCAAGGTTACAGTAAAAGGCTCGGAGAGGGCCACTGCACTTGATTAATTACAACGTGGCTTTCGAGTAGTTGTGCAAAAGAAACACAGAATTTATCACGCATTTGTTTATCTTATAAACGATAAAGAAAAGGGGACAAAAAATAAGGCGAGATTCCCCAAACCAGGAGTTGGCGTGGTCCACGAGTAAACTCGAGGAAAAACCTCTCAGAAAATGAGAGGGGGCGAGGTGTCGGCAAGCCTCAGAAACCAGATAAACCGACGGGACATGCGGCGGCTACCGCGTTAGAGACTCCGTAGAGAATCCTACGCCAAAAGAGAAGGGGAGGGACGCCAACACCGGAAAGGGTTCAAACGACTTACGGTACGGGGAAATTGGTTGCAAGCGAGTGAAGAAGAGACAATTAACGTTGGCAGCACGACTGACGATCCAAGAGAACGGCGAGACGACTTCAAGCAATTGACGACTTCAGCATACAGTTGGTAAAGACAGTGGGTAGAATCCATTGGTTGATCCGGAGAGCAGCTTACAATCCAAACATTGAGCAACGAAGGCAGCAACGCGAGAGACGGCAGCGGCCGCTCCCGAGAGGGAGAGCAGTGGGTAGAGAGAGTTAGTAGTCGAGAGAGTGGTACAGAAACGTGAGAGCAAGTGTAGGCAGAGGCGCCGCACTCGTCTACCTCGCGGTGCCGCGCGTGACGTGGCAACGCGAGGTCACGTAGATGCGCAGGTGGTCTCGGCGCGACGAATGTACGGTAAGTGCGTGTACTTCTCGCGGATATTGGTTGACGGAAATCAGTTGTTTGAAAGCAAATTTGATGTAAATTAAAGCGAATTTTCCATCCAGTTGGTAAATATAGAAGGTCCAAGTGATTTGAGAGATAAAAGGTTAAGACTAATGGGGTTTACCATAGACAGCCCATTATTGTCTTGACAATATTCAAGTTTCCGTGACGTCTCCAAATGAGCCGGTGCCATCGAGAAGGACTATTAGAAGACGTCTGCAAGTTGCTGGACTGCACGGACGAAGACCAGTCAAAAAACCACTCGTTAGTCTAAAAAACCGGGAAGCTTGCGTTGGATGGACTAAACAGCACTTGTCCTGGGGACCTCGAGAGTGGGCTAATCACATCTGGAGCGACGAATCGAAGTTCAATATGTTCGGTACTGATGGTATTCAATGGATTCGACGTCCTATTGGCTCCAGATTTGCTCCTCAGTACCAATGCCCGACGGTAAAACATGGAGGTGGATCTGTGATGGTTTGGGGATGCTTCTCCGACACTTCCATGGGTTCATTGAAGAGAATTGTTGGAACCATGGTCCCATATGTGTACGAAGACATCCTGGAGAACACAATGTGACCATGGGCATAAGCAAATTTGGGCCGATCGTGGGTGTTTCAGCACGATAATGTCCCGAAGCATACTTCGGGTCATGTCGCCAATTGGTTTCGACGTCGCCGTGTGGATCTCCTGGAATGGCCAAGTCAATCCCCGGACTTCAATCCCATCGAACATATGTGGGAGGAGCTAGAACGACGTCTCAAAGGAGTCCGAGCCTCCAATGCCAACCAGAAATTCGCTCAACTCGAAGCTTCTTGGAAGAGTATCCCGATGACGGTGGTTCGGACGCTCCTGGATTCGATGCCACGTAGATGCCAGGCTGTTATTGATGCCAAAGCATACCCAACCAAGTATTAAATCACTTTTTATAGTTACCTTCCTTTTGTTTTTGACCTTCGGTGATTCTAGAGCTTATTTGTATAGATCTCCAAAAATGTCAATTTTCATGAATTTTCGAAAAAATTGAATAAAAAAATAATTTTCAGCAGAATTTCAAAATCAACTTGACAGAAAGGTTTCTGATAGTGCTGAAAAAATCTCACAAAAAAATTGGGTCAAAAAGTTAACATTCCAAGAGGTTATCGTCAAAAAACTAGTTGTCGCATTCTTTATGGCCAGTACTGTAGTTGTTGTTCTCTCGCCCTCCAACTTTGCAACATCCAACCTTAAATTAACCTTCATTTTTTTTCAAAATCTTTCATCCATTGCAATTCTCTGTCTTGTTCACTCACTCATCGACACCTTTCCCGTGCATCTCGTCTATCCAAACAAACGAATCTGCGTACACATGTGTTGCGGAAGAAAAAAAGGGCGTTAGGTGAATGAATGGATATGGATACAGATCCTCTTCAGATCTCAATAACACGCGAAGAGTATCACTTGCTCGCGCACCGCTCGCCCAATGTGTGTGGCGAAATTTGACTCCCTCTCATTTCCACCGCGGACATCTCTTTTTGATGCGGATTGAGCCAAATAGTCCAAAATGGGGAGAGGATACACACAAATACACACACTCACACGATACATCTAATAGCAATGAATAAGTGTGAGTTTGCGGCAAATGTGTGTTGTGTTGGTGTGTGTAAAGTGTAATGGATAGTCCTGGCGGCAAGGAGCTAAGCAATTGTTTAACTGAAAAGCGGGATACGGTAGGCGATTGGGCACAAAGGATAGAGATCAGACGGTGCAAGGGTTACAATAGTCAGGAGACTTGCTGCATATTTATGAAGAACAACTATTATACAGGGTGCCCAATAAGTACGCATAGAACGATTTATTGAGGATTTGGAAGGTGTGGCGGTATTATTTTCAAAAAAAAATATTTTTCGATAATAATCATTTAATCAAACGCTATATCAAGTTTTTATGATTTAGCCAGGAGCGATTGGGAAAACTAACAAGTTTTTAAGCATAGCCGCCATATATTTTTGTAGAAGGCGCAGCAGGTTGAAAAAGACGTAAAAATCCGCGGGCGGCCAACTGGGCAACGGTCCAACCGTACCCATTCAGATCCGACTTGCTCAGCGAATTTCGGACAGCTAATGGGCAACGAGGCACTAACTTGCGAGTAAAATAAAATCGCAAATTGCTACGGGATTTGACAGAGTTGCATAAGGCAGGTGATGGGCAGCTGACGGGCAGTTAGTGGCCAGCTAGTTGCCAGCTAGTCGGCAGTTTGCCGAAAGCAGCGTCCAGGAAATCCGTGACCAGGATGAAACAATGTGAGCTAATGCGCAGTTAATGTGCAGCTAATTGTCGGATCGTCGAAAATTCCCTGATCGGTCATCCTTGCAGTATGCGGATTGACATTGTCGTGTGGAATTCAGTGAGAGCTCTTGCCGGAGCACTGAATTTTGTATCGAAATGCACCACAGGCAGTTGAATTACCCTAAACTCGTGTAGATAGGTCCGATTTCATTTCTGCGAGGAATACACTTTCTCATTTTGTCTGGCTTCTCTGACCTGTTGTGTTTTCATGTCTGCCACTTCTCTCTCAGCGGTCGACTACACACTGTTATTGAGAAACAAGCGTAGTTAGAGAAACGAGAGAGTGTGTCTTTCTTGGAGAAATGCCCCGTAAAGAAACGAGAGAGTGCGTCTAACTGGAGACGGACCTATCCATTGGCAGACCTATCTACACGAGTTTAGGGTATGTCCAAAAAAAGTTATTTTGAAAAATATACTTATTTATTCGAATATCACCCACCAGCATACATACATAATTGCAATAAATAATCAAAATCATTCATACGGTTTAAAAATACTAACAACTTTCTTCTTCCTCTCCTCATCCTCCTCTTCCTCCCCCTCAACTTCTCGTCCTACCTGCCCAGTTGGAGCCGGTGATTGACTAGCTGTACTCATCGTATCATCCGTCTCGGACCGCTCCACTCCGTTCATATTATTCGTTTTGCGCCACTTGGCACGTCGATTTGAGAACCATACTTGGATTCGAGCCTCGGGGAGACTGGTTCGTTTGACAAGGTCTGCGCGATCGGATGGTGTTGGATACGGCTCACGGGCAAACACTTCTTCCAGACTTTGGAGTTGTTCTGAAAAAAAAAAGAAATATACCGTAAAACCTGTATTAGACTTGCATGCAAGTTCCAGTCCCAAAACCTCGCCAGAGTGCAAGTTTATTAGAAAGACAGGTCTATTAGAGGGTGCACGTCTATTGTTTCGATGCCTGGACCGGGTGCAAGTTTATTAGAGAGGCAAATTATCTGATTTATGCCACTTTTGCCACTGTTAATGCGTTTGGTTAGGGGGGCAAGTCTAATACAGGTTTTACGGTATATAGGAATGGGAAATTTATAGAAAACTTAAACGTGACTTTTAATCATTTTCCACGCGTGACCTCTTCATTACTATAAAAGGAATTCGGCTCGCTGAGTCACGTTAGTTCCAAATTAATATTGCTTTTGCCGTTGTTTTCGCTCGGTGTGAAGGTTCGCGTGTGAGTAAAGAAAACGAGGGCAAATCTCGGGATGGCCGATAAAAAGAAAACGGACGATAAGGATAGCAAGGAGTTTGCGCTCAAACTCGAACCGGAGGGCAATGTTAGTTAATGAAATTATTTTTGCTCTGGGTAAATACTTTATACTTTTTTTCAGGTATTGTTCTCCAGTGATCAACTCGGTGACGCGCTCACCACTGTCACACTAAAAGTGACGAATACGACAAAAGAGAAGCTTGCGTTTAAAATCAAGTGCACCTCCAACGACATGTTCAAAATCAAAACGCCGGTCGGTGTTCTCGAAGCTGGCGAAAACATTCAGGTCAATTTGGTGCATCAGCCTGGCAAAGTGATACCAGACAGTGGCAAACAGTACTTTGCAGTCTATTATACAAAAGTGGGAACCGTGGAAATTAATGATAAAAATACGGTGCGCGATTTGTGGAAAAAGGTTAAAGAGGCGGATGGTACTCGACGGGTCTATATCGATTTCGTGAGTTTCACTATATTTTCAACTATTATTTATCTGTCCACGAATGAACTCGACTTACGATGCTCCGATGTTCCGCAGTGAAAAACCGCGGAACATCGGAGCGTCGTAAGTCAATTTCGTTCGTGAACAGATATATAATTTTTTCACGCTAAATATTTAAAACTGAGAATTTTCAGAAAAAGACGAGCGGTGATGGTAAGAAGAAGAAGGAGGAGAAGAAGAGTGAAGAGAAAAAAGAAAAGAAGAGTGAGGAGAAGAAGGACAAAAAAGAAGAGAAAAAAGAGGAAAAAGAGGAAAAGAAAGAAGAGAAGAAGGAAGAAAAAAAGGAAGAAAAAAAAGAGGAGAAAAAAGAAGAGAAGAAGGAGGAAAAGAAGGAGGAAAAAAAAGAAGAGGAGAAGAAGGAAGAAAAGAAAGAAGAAAAGAAGGAAGAAAAAAAGGAAGAAGAGGAGAAAAAGGAAGAAGAGAAAAAGGAGTAAACTGGGGGTGGAATGGACTTTTAATAAATGTTTTTACACAATTAAATATGTCTTATTTGGTTTTAGAACTACTGAAGTTTCAGGTGGTATTATGTATTCGTGACGTAGCGAGAGAGCGTGTCAAGTTATGCGTCAACAATTGTTGGTTCTCGCCACGATTCAGCCCTGGGCCGCGTGAGAGGAAACATTTTTTTTTCGGAAAATTCGGGCAGCTAATGTTGCGTCCAAAAAAATAGAAAAAGTTGAAATGAAAAAAATGGGTGACCAAAAACGCTTCTGTATTAACCACTTTTGCTAATTTGTCCCGCCGCGATTTTGGTGGTACGGTCGCACTGATTTCCCGTGTTTACAATAATAAAAGTAGTGAAAAAAGCATTTTTGGACACCCTATTTTCTTCAATTTTCACTTTTTTTCTACAATTGCCACGGGATTCGGCAGAGCACCTAGAAATTCCGTGACAAATGACACTTGATACTAACCATTAGTAAAAGTGCTCCTCGACAAGCGCCTCGAATTGACGCCGCCCGTTGAATCGTCCTCTGATAAATTAACATTTGTATCGCTTAAAACCTGAGCTCCTTGCCCGCTGCCAACCGCACTGGGCAATTGTGGAAGCGCTGCAGAGTTGAGCAAAAACTGCAGTTGGGCTGGACTCGGTAGAATACCCGGCCATACCAACGGCATTGGGAATGGAAACGGTGGCGGATGAAGGATCCGCGCGGCAGCCGGACGAGCTTGTTGTCGAGCAGCTGCGAGATGTTGTGCCGAAAGGATCATCTGTAGCTCTTCGGCGGCTCTTTCGGCGGCGCGCGTTCGCAGGATACGGTTGATGGACGAAACGGATGGTGGAGTGGTGCAGACTTCTGAATTTGGCATAGTTTAGAATTAATTTGGCGCACGGATTTTATGGACACTGAACACTGCGTGGGTACCTATATTGTAGTAGGTGGCCATCCTGGAATTTTCCCCACTGCCCTTGGTGGTGTATTTATGCAAATTCACGTTTTTCGAAATGAAAGTTTCAGCCGCGCGATAAGACTCAGACTGAGAGACAGCGTTGTCACGCGACGCAACCGCAGCGCGTGGGCGTAGGTGTGAAAAAAAAAGCGTTTGAAGAAATCTTTTTACCTTCGCTGATCAATTTTTCTCGAATCTCCCACGCGAAAATGGTTGGATTGTCCCTCTTGTACTGTTCAATCTTTGCCACCACTTGTGGCGTAGCTACCTGAATTTAAAAAAAAAATTAGAACCCTCCTAACGCGCTCTCCTTACCTTTGGTTTTGTGCCAGCGCCTCCACTGCTGCCAGCCGGCTTTGCAGTACTTTCAGAAGTTCTTCTTGTCATTTTGCCGACATTATTGTGAGCTCCTGAAAATTAGTTTTTTAAAAATTTTTTTAAAAAATCGGACCAAAACTCTGAATTCGACCTACCCCAAAAGTGAAGAAGTTGCTCCTGCGATAAAGTGGTTGGCTGAGAGGTCATTTTTCTCGAAGAATGAGCTCAAAGCTCTGCAAACTCACCGCAAGCTCCGGTCACGCCCCTTTCTTTGGTTTTGTACCGTATTGTTCATACGGTAAGCCTCCTGTCTTTAGCGGTGTCCTTTTGTCAAGTGGGCGGTGCGTATTGCATTGCTTGTTCGAACAATTTGGACAAGGGAAAGATTACTGGGGCGGGAAGTACTTGATGGGTCAAATTATGATAGTAGCCTCAAGATCTCGATCAAGAGGAGGGAGGCATGTTTAGGTAAAGCAGGTGGTTTTTAAATTTTTTTTTTGGAATTTTCAAGGTTGATAATTTCCTTGCAATTTTTCGGCCACCGTTCCAGGTGTGTCAAAAATGGGAGTTTTTAATTTAATTTATTTATTTGCTTTCAAGTGTAATTACAACATAATGGTTTTTTTGAATTTGTTTTTTTTTTCAATCAGTACAGATGGCTTTTCCTGTTACCGTAAATACACATGTAATATAAGCCCTTTTGAAAAATAGAAGCCCGTGAGCTTATAATACCGTATTTACAGTATATAATAAAAATTATAATTTTTAATGGACCCAGAGCTTTTGACTCTTTGCTTTTTTTAGATACTTAAATACTGAGAGTTTTAATATTTTATGAAATTTTTGATTTTCTTGCCATTCCTTTTTAAATTTTTAAATTTTTCATAATACCATACACAATCCTGCTGCGCAGTCTTGCACTGCAGCCTTCTAGAAAAAGTTCTAATTTACGTGTACGCGCGTGACCTTTGTAACTCAATTGGTACAATTTACAACGCGTGAAAATACGAATACTTGTGTTTTATTAATAAGGATTCCATAAAAGCGGAGACAAAAAATCACACAATTTTTCTCATTTAACACTTGACACCTATCGTAATGTGCATTCCAAATACAGAGTTTGAAGTGATTGCGTAACTCACCTCACCTTTTCCTACAACTTTTTCAAGTGCACTGCTCTTCCACATAGAGGCAACACATCAAAAAGGCTATCCGGTTACTGGGGGACCGCATGGGAATTGTGATGCGTCGCCGACACTCCACTTGACACCATGTTCGCGTGCTAATCACCATTGTGCACCGATGCTGGTAGCAGCTCTTCAAAAAATTGCTTAGATGGTATGGCCGGCAAGAAGGAGGAAGATGGGATTTGCATAACAACACATAAGGGTTTTGGGGCAGCTGGGTGCTTTTTTTGTTTTTTTTTATTCTTTGGAAGAAAAGAAAAGGCAATGCGGAATCTAATGGAACCTTCGCTGCGTGAACTTCTCTATCACAAATAGCAATCTTTACTGTTTGCGGGAAGTGTGAATCATTTTGTATTCTTCCTACTAATCAACTCTACTCGACCCAACAACCTACTACTGACCAATGACAAGCAGCGTTAATATTTCAAGCTTTATCGATCGACTTTTATCAGGTTGGGCGGGAATACCCGTTTGGATGACCTAAATTCTCGCTTTTCTTGCTTTCAGTCAACGACACCTCCAACCCCTCACTGACACATTGTATCAAGGAGGCTGAAATTGACGACGTCATTCAAGAGTGCTCCAACGTGATACTGGGCCAGCCGACGATGGTAGAAGTTCAGGCACCGATAGCTGTTAGTTTCACTGCCCGCACCACTCCACTTCCACCCGTTCGGTTTTACAGGTGTGTGGCGACATTCACGGCCAATATGTCGACCTGCTACGCATCTTCAACCGTTGCTCATTTCCGCCCGATCAAAACTATCTTTTTCTCGGCGATTATGTGGATCGCGGGCGGCAACAAATCGAGGTGATTTGCCTGTTGATGGCGTACAAGATTCGCTATCCTGTTCGCTTTTTCATCCTCCGTGGCAATCACGAGTGTGCGTCGATCAATCGCACCTATGGGTTCTATGACGAGTGCAAGCGGAGATACTCGTTGAGCCTGTACAGTGCATTTCAAGTGGGTTTTTTGATATTTTCTAACTTTGCCAATGGGTTTTTGAAAATTTGAAATTATTCTTTTCTTTTCAATCGAGTTGTTTTTTTTCAATCGACCCATTAAATTTTAGGTTACTTCGCATTTTCAGGTGAAAAAATTGGGTGGTTTTTCATGTTTTGATTGAAAACAGTTGAAAAAGAAATAATGCAGAAGTTTAAATAATTAAATAGAAATTCGTCTTCTCGCAAGCGACTTGAACATTACATTTAGGCCCCGTCTTACTTACTTACGGCCACTTTTGGCAAAGGAGCCAAATTTTTTTTTAAACAATAATAGTGACCAAAATAGTGACCAAAATGACCCGTGTATGGCCCTAGAGAAATCCGTATTTCGAACTTTCAGGACCTATTCAATGGTCTCCCGCTGTGTGCGCTCATTTCTGGCCGCATCTTTTGTATGCACGGTGGCCTGTCACCCGAACTAACGAGTTGGCAACAACTTGCCACCATCCGCCGCCCATTCGACCCGCCAAACAAATCAATCGCCATGGATCTCCTCTGGGCGGATCCCGAACCAAACCATTCTGGATGGGGCAAAAATTCGCGTGGTGTCTCTTACATTTTTGGCGCCGACATTGTCAAAGATTTTATGGAGAAGATGAACATTGACTTGATTGCTCGGGGACATCAGGTTGCTATTTTCAAAAAATTTAAACAAAATGTTCCGATTTCAGGTGGTACAAGACGGATACGAGTTTTTTGCCAACCGCCGACTCGTCACCATCTTCTCGGCGCCAAAGTATTGCGGCGAGTTTGACAACAATGCGGGTGTAATGATTGTCGACGAACGTCTGTTAATCTCTTTTGAGATTTTGAAACCGGCCACTCGAGCTGTTGCCGTCAGAGCCAGGGCTCCGTCAAAGGCGGTGTCGGCGCGAAGTTTGCTGGTGAGCAGTCGCGGACCGAGCTCCAAAATGGGGTGACTGACATATTGATTGATACTCTTTTTATTGGATGAAAGCTTATCTGATTTGAATGAATAATTTTTTTTAAGTTTTAGTTTGTTTTAATAGTATTTAAAGGGGCTGCAGGGATTGTAGCCTGCATGATGACGCTTATTTTATTTTCTTTATTTAATTTTTATTTTTTATTTTTGTTGTTTTGCAATAACTTTTTTTTTCGAAATTTTTATGTTTATCAACCATGATCTGTGGCATGCCATTTCTAAGCCTGCATCCGAGCATGAAATAGCCGCGAAAGACTTATTATTAATGTGCAATATGTTTTCTGTCAATCATCCGCGATAAGCTTATTCTAAACCTATTACAGGCGTCGAGCCGCGATAAGTCTGTTACAGGCTTACTTCGGTGTCCTTCGCTTGTACTCGATAGGCCTTGCGCGCAACCTATTGCTGAACTCGCACTATCTGTGTAACTAACCGATGATTTCTGCAGTATTTGTTTCAGTACATTATCCGGATGAAGAAAATTCACACAAAAATGCTAAATCATAGAAAACTTTGAGAAGGTCATAATTGGCTCAAGTGAGCGTTTAGCCGATGAGGAATCAGTATAGTCGAAAGCACCTATGCTGAAATCTTGGAAAATTCCAATATAACCCCCCGCACGACAGGAGCCCCCGCATGTTGGAATAACCCCCCCCCCCTTTGAAAAATCAGAGCTGATCTTTTTTATAAAAGCATGCGTCCACCCAGCGCCCTCCGGTGGCCCATTTTTAAGGTGTCACATATGCTTCTGGCGCGATGTCGCTAAGTTTAAAGATTTTATTTAATAAGACCCATGCTGGGGAGCCTATATCAGAATGATGCGGGGGGTTTTAATAGAATTTTCCCAATTCTAGATTAGGAGGTATCAAATGCTACCCTTGTAAGCCAATACAACGACACCAAGTGAAACTCCTGAAATGCCATTAAATTTTTTTTTTAATAAAAGCAAATAAAGTTTTGTTATTTATATTCATTGGATCAAATTTTGTAAAAATTGGAATCTATAGAAATATCCGTGAAAACAAAATCTGTTATTGTTGAAGGGCTGAAAAATGACCAAAAAATTGAAATGGGCGGAACGGATAATATTTCTTTGTGTTTTTTTCCGGCAAATATCAAGTTTCTCGGGAGCTTTTTTGGTATTCCAGAGCTGGTCCAACCATAAATTTTTCAAAATGCTCGATTTCAGTTGGTTCCCTTATTTTTCATATTGTCTAGACGCAGAAATTTTCTACGTTCTTCAACGCTTTGGAGGGTAATATTTCACATTTTAAAAACTGAATAAGATAAGTTTAACAAGCGATGCATGGAGAAAACCAAGACATCCAGACGTGATCTCGGAGGGGCGTGTGTGCAATTTCTCTTTCTTTTTTTTTTCTTCTTTGTAATTTCTTCTTTCTTTCGGTTTTTATAGTCTTTTTCCTGTCGGTTTCAGCGTTTTCAGTGTAGAGGACGACTTGCCACGCATTTATTGCCAAATTTCAAAATCGGTTGGAAACAAAATAATGTTTTCTTTAATTTCAGCGCGCGCTATAATGCTAAATTTGTTACTTTTGAATTTCATTTTGCCGGCTACCATCAGACATGTCGAAATTCGGCCCGGGCCGGTAGAAAATTTCCCCGGCCCGGCCCGGTCGGCCCGATCAATGTTTATTTCGGTTTTTTTTTTGTAAGTTTTTTCTTTTTTTTTCAATTATTGTGTTTTCAATCGACTTGCGACATGAGAACGCGAGACTCCGCCCACTTATTTGTGCGCGACCACGCGAACACAGTGATATTTGAAGAGACGCAGACAGGTAGCGCACAAATAAGTGGGCGGAGTCTCGCGTTCTCATGTCGCAAGTCGATTGAAAACACAATAAAAGCAATATTCGAAATAATTTCGTCGTTATAATTGATTCGTAGCGAAGTGACAATTTATATGCTCTTCAATTCACGTATCATAAATTTTTCCGGGCCGATCGGGCCAACCGGGCATGGCCGGGCCGACAAACGGCCCGGCTCGCGCAATGTCTGGCTATCATAAGCGCCCGCGAAAGTTTTATAACAGACGCAGACATAACGAGACGACACCTGAGGGGGCGGAGCTTAGATTTTTTCGCGCCACTGCTTACTGTAGCCGGCAAGAACATTGAATTGATAATATTGTGAAAACAAAAAAATTGCAACGCGGTGTTTGCGTACTATTAAAATTCAAACGAAAATGGGAACACTCTCTTCATTTCCCGTTCTATTTCTTTCATTGCCGTTTGAATTTCAAATGTACGCAAACACCGCGTTGCAATTTTTTGTTTTCACAATAAAGACATGAATATTTAATTCATAAATACTCAAACTGATTCGTTTTTCTAATTACTCTAAATTACATATGATTTTTAGGATATGAAAAAAAGAAAAAAAATTCTAGACGGTTGTTTTTCGTTTCTCTAATTTATCCCTTCCCAAAATTATCTTCTTTTTTTTTCTTCCCCAAACGGTACACAATGTCTGCGTCTCTCGATTTGACATAAATACAGTATCTCGAGAACTCCATACGACGTGGATTGACCTTTTTTCGGAAGAAAAAACAACCCGCTCTTTCGATTTTCTTGCGCGACAGATCGGCGGCTCACCAAATAAACAATTTTGTCGCTTGTCTGTGCGGTACGGTTCGAAGGTTTGGCTCTTGTCACGTAAGTTTTTAGAAAATTTCAGCGGGAATTTGAAATTGGTAAATAATTATCGGAAATAAAATCACCTGCGCGATGACTCACTATCAGTTATCAATTTGAACTTTTTAAATAGAAAGCAGGTGTATTTTTTTTGTTGGAATTTTTATAAAATGTGTTTTGAGCATTCATATTCATCCAGTGCAGAGAAAAATCGCAATAAACAGCCGAAAGTAGTTCATGCAAACGCGCTACGCCGAACCAATCCTCTAAATATTCATCCTTCTTTATACTCATTTGACCCTGCAAAAAACGATATTTTTCGGTTTTTTCTGGTTTTTCAGAAAGATGAGCCGGGAGTCAGCAAACGTGCCCGAGCGCACATTTAGGATTTTGCGATTTTGAGGGTGTTTTTTTTCTGAACGCACGGTGTCCAGGATTTGAAATGTGGGCGGAGCCTAATTTGCTGGCGCGTCAGCAAACTTCCATAGCGCACTTTCGGTGCTTGCGCATTTTTCGACTCTCGCATTTTTTTCATTGATTTTATTGTTTTTCTTTCAGTAAAACCATGTATTGTATCTTTTAATACCATAAAATCTCCCAAACTTCGATTTTCGTCAAGATTTATCCTGCAAAAACACCAAAAAACTCAAAACGAATATTTCGAAATGGTGGCTGAACCAAATTCGACGTTCTTAGGCTTAAAAAATTTCTAAAGACCTCAGCTATAATTCCGTTAGAGCACATGTGGGAAAAAATTAAGAATTTATGCTTTTTTTCCCGAAAAACATGAAAAATGCCTCAAAATTTGAATTTCGCGCGAAAAAATCCAGTAGGGCGCGTTCGCTCGGCTCCGCCCACATTTCAAATCCTGGACACCGTGGAACGTGTTAAAAATGTGTGTTTTTTTTTATATTTTGAAGTCTATTTAGTTACTTCAAATGTTATTTAAAGATTTGAGAAAACAAGCGCCAAAACGTTTTCGAGCCTGTTCCTTGTGCGTCCGGGCGCGTTTGCTGACTCCCTCTTCATGTCCCTGTACCTAAATTCCCCGGTAGCAATGCACCGGGGAAATTTGAAAATCGAAAATAACGTTCGAAACCAAGTGAGATGCTACAAAACTGATGGAAATTGCTGTAAAAATTCAAATTTTCTTCCTTCTTCCTTGGTCGGCCTAGACATTTGTTGTCGTCTCTGTTGTTATTTTTGTTGTTGTTGTTGTTGTTTTTATTGTGAAAACAAAAAAGTTGCGACGCAGTGTTTGCGTACTTTTTAACTTTCAAATGGCAATGAAAGAAATTGCATGGAAAATGAAGAGATTTGTTCCCATTTTCGAGACCCTAACAAAACCGGGGAAAACCACGAAACCGGGGAAGACAAAACCAGGGAAGACAAAAGCGGGAAAAAATGGACAAAACCGGGGAAGAGGCTCCGCCCCCTTTTGCAACTGCTGCACGATTTTTTGTACTGGAAGTGTTGAAAAACAGGAAAAAGTGCGCCGCAGACTTGCAACTTTTCCCCGGTTTTGTCTTCCCTGATTTTGTCTTCCCCGGTTTCGTGGTTTTCCCCGGTTTTGTCAGGGTTTCCCATTTTCATTTGAATTTTAAAAGTACGCAAACACCGCGTTGCAATTTTTTTTTGTTTTCACAATAAAGAAATAACCTTTTTAGAACTTTCAAAACGTTTCAGCACTTTTTTCCGATCCATAAATACAACTTATCGCCTCCACAGTGTTAGCGCATCAACAACCATCCTCGTCCCTCCTCCGTACATTTCGGCTATTCCTCGCACTTTCATGCATGCTGCGTCTCCGCGGCGCCGCACGCTCTCTCATTCGTCTCGCTCTCTACCACCCTGTTTGCATCGTGCACTCTTCTGCGTGCGTCGCGTTCTCTTCCCACACCCTCCACATCTTGCACACTCTCTCGTCGGTCCAGCGCCTCGATTCTTTTTTTTTTTTCTTTTTTCGCCCAGCAGTGAGAGAGGGGGAATCGTCCTCGCGATGCCTGTATTTTAGATCCTTAGAAAGACAAAATTATCCTAAAATTCCAATATTTTTGTCAACCTTCCAGCTCTGTAATCCTGTTCCGTTTTTATTTGTCAAGGTTTGATCTATTTTTATATTTTCCCAAAATTTTAGGCCATAAATATTTTTCAGATGAACCGAATGACGATGATAGAAAAGGGATGCGATTCGATCGCCAGCGGCTCTCCGATCAAAAATTCATATATGACGTCTCCGAAAACAGGTACGGAATTTTTTACTCGACAAAAATGCTCCTGGAAAATATCGTGCCAGCAAAAAATAGCCACATGATTGCGTACTTTTGAAAAAATTACTCTCGTCTTTGCAGCTGCTCATAAATTTTGAAAATAGTCAATTTTCCCACGAAATATCTCGGAGCGCATTTTTTGACACAGTTGAAACGAGTGCGACCGTAACCAATTTAAAAATGTAAACAAGTGCTTTCGTTTTTCGTTTTTTTTTTTTTGAACTTTTTTTTTACTTTTTTTTGATGGGTTACGGTTGCACTTATTTCAACTGTGTCGAAAAATGTGCTCCGAGATATTGAGCAGCTGCTGAGACGAGAGTAATAAATACGAAAAGGAAAGAAATAGCATGACAATTGAAGAGACATTTTTTCATTTTCAAAAGTACGCAATCAACGTGTGGAAACGTCATTTTTCAGCCCAAAAATCCAGTTTTCAAGCCAAAATGAATACTTTAAAAAATAAAATTTAAAAAAAAGGTCAAACAAAAAAGTTCAACATCAGTGTCTTATCAGTGTTGCGCGATCAATGTTTCGGAAATCTTTGAAAGCAAAGATTCTTATCAGAAAATTCGGGACAATAATACCATATTAGACCCACTGTTGCGCGCCGCGCCGCGTCGCGCCTCCCAGAAGTCTGCACCTCTACTGATAAGGCAAAAGAAAACACATTATCCGCTACAGTATATACCATTCGATTCGAACGGGCATGGCATAAAGGCCAAGAAAAGGGCATGGCCTTGACTGGGAGGTCGGTTGGATTAGAAAATGGGGAGATTGATGGGAAAAATGGGAAACCAAAGGTGCTATTATTTCCATTTGAACCGGAAAGATCAAAAATAGCTTGCTTTTTTTCTTATGACAAGATATTATTGTTTTAAAAAATTTGTCACCTGGCGAGAGGCGCGAACTTGAAAAATAGGCTCCGCCCCCTCGCCAAGATTTTTCTGCAATGGCTGCACCTCCGTTTGCAAGCGCGCCGCGCGCGATTTTCTGCTTGGAATTTTTGTTTATTTTTTCCGCCAAACCTTCACAAGAAATACATAGTTAAACGTATTTTCCATATTTTTGCGAGGAATTTTTGCGCGAATTTTTGCTTTATTTATTTGTTTCGAATTTTTATAAAATTATTGTTTTTCAATGATTTTTTTTGAATTTTTTCTGTACCTATGCAGACGAATTTTGCTGCCATTGTATTTCATAGGTTCATAAAAAATAAATCAAGCCAAATTCTGTCATTTTTTCAACAATTTCAGACCTCTGATCAAACAAAACACATAGAATTCATCGAAGATTTATTTTTTATCCTGGAAAAAAAGTTTACAGACAATATCAGCAGATTATGGATCCTGCCGAGCGATCATCGCCTACCTGTCCCCCAAAACCTTCATTTCAGAAAGGTACTGGAAAAATTTGATTAAATATTAAAAATTAAATTTAAATAAATAAAAAAATTAAAACACGTAGAATTCATTTCCAAATGAAGCAATCGTCGTCATCCAAGCGTGTTCAGGTCAGGCCGGGGCAAATTGAAGGATTGCCGTCTCTGAAAAATATCCAAACATATGAGGTTGAAACGAAAGAAAAATCCACGCGATGCGCAGATGAGCGAAAGCCAGCATATGCAAATATACTGTCGCTTTTAAAAAAGGTTACAAAAAAACTTATAATTGATTCGTGACGGAGTGACATTTCACGTGAAACTGTGAGACGAAAATTCTCTTGATTTCTTCAATTTTTTCGAATAAAAACGTGAAAAAAATTGTCACTCCGCCACGAATCCATTATACCATTTTCTCATAAAATAAAAACTCACAGGAGGATCGCGATTTTCTGGAAATAGGGAGAGCTGTCGCCTCTATCGATGCCACCGACTTTCCCAAAGGACCAGAAAATTCTGCCGCATTTATTCATTTCTCGTCGGCAGTTTTTGCGCATTATTTGGCGATGATCTGGGTCATCTGCAAAATATTATTATTGTCTTAAAAAAGTTTAAAAATATTAACAATTAAAACTCACACATTTTTAAATCGATAGCCAGGCAAATAATAAACAATACCTGGAAAATCTGAAAAAGAATGCCAGAAAATCGTTTTCCAGCAAAAAAATTGTTTATTTCATAAATTAACAAATTGTTAAAAATGACAAAATTAGTTTTAATATGTATTTTTGTAAAAGTTTGGCGGAAAAAATGAAAAACAATGAGAGAAAATTCCACGCGGAAAATCGCGCGCGGCGCAATTGCAAACGGAGCTGCAGCCATTGCAGAAAAATCTTGGCGAGGGGGCGGAGCCTATTTTTCAAGTTCGCGCCTCTCGCCAGGTGACAAATTTTTTAAAACAATAATATATACATATTCTAATGTTTAATATATATGTTTTGAATTTTCTATATGGGTGACAGGATTAAAGGCGGATTAGGAAAGGGCACAAATATTTTCAGTTTTTGGAAGAATTTAATATCCCTTTAAATAATGTGCTTGCAAGGGATTTAAACCAGCTGCATTTATTTAAAAAAAAAAAGAAGTGTCGCTTTGAAAGTACTAAACATCGGATAGAATTGTTAATTGCAAAAAATTGTGATAAAACTTGCAGAATGCTCTGATTGACCTGAAACTTTGGGGAATAATGTCAAAAATAATCCCGGACATGCTCAGAAAATTTGGATCGAAATATCGATTTTTAAATGTAAAATCGATATTTGGGTCAAATATTTTCTGAAAATCTCCGGCACTATTTTTGGCATTATTTCCCAAAGTTTCAGGCCAATTGGAGAATTCTCCGAGTTTCCCACATGGGACCCACATTCATTTTTTGCGGTTTTTACTATTTCGTGAATATTTAACCCCATAAAAATCGGACAGAATTGTTATTTTCCGCTGTTTTTTTTTATTCTTTTCTGTTGTTTTTATGTTTCGGTATTTATATACGTCTTCTGCTACAATACTGTTGAACCCGATTCAGTTCCTTTCCAGTGCATATGGTGCATGAACCGTGAGTCAGCAGACGCGTCCGGTCGCAGAACTAAAAATGGTCGCAATTTAGGCGAAAAATTAATTTAAAAACGTGTTTGTTTTTTTATTTATTATGGACCTATTAATTTGAATTAAAATGAGTTTTATGTAATTTTTATTCAATGCAAAACAACATATTAACTAATTAACCTCAATTTCCTTGAACCATTGAGTTTAAGCCTCTCTGCAAGTCGTTTCGAGACGTCCTGGCCAAGTAAATACATGTGCCTTCAATACGTGTACTCCGAGTGGACAAGTGTTATCAATTTTACTATTTTTGAACTGAACTTATTTGTCATCTTGTCCACTCGGAGTACAAGCCTTAAAGGCCCATGTATTTATTTGGTCAGGACGTCTTGACACGATTTGATTTGCAGAAATGCTCAAACTCAGGTTAACTACTTATTAAGTTGTTCTGCATTGAATTAAAATGACATAAAATTTCATTTTAATTCAAATGAATAGGTCCATAAATATAAATACAGTAGTCTTTATTAGACCGCTACGGCTTTCCCACCATTATTATTCTTAAATTGCATTTTTGCCGCAATTCTTATTGTCATTTCGAATTTGCAACAATTCTCTGCGAAAACATTCATTATTCTATTCGTTTGCCATTTGGATGTTTCAAATCCTCAGCTTCTGCGTCTCTTCTGGACCTCTTTGTTCCCTGTATCGGATGTTTTTCCCCGCTGTCAGTGAAGGAGAACCTTGCATTGAATTGTTTTCTTTTCAATTCGAATTGGTTTCAACAACGTTTCATTTCCGAATCGGTGGAGAATACTGGGGAGGATTTTGTTTAGTTTGGGTCCGAAAGTTTTCAGTCTTTCGTGTTGTCTTCAATGAACAAAAAATAGAAGTTTCTGGAATGCAACAAAGTTTTGGCTTAAATTCCATAGTTTGTTTATACAATCCTGCTTATTTATGTACAGTGACAAGGCGAGAAAAGAACTTTTATTTTGAGTTTTCGTTTCCCTCAGCATTTCCACTTCCCTTCTGGGAGGAAAAAAGTTGTTTCCCCTTCAGGCACAGTACAGTGCGAAAAAAGAGGGAAAATTGCGTAAACATGTTGACACTGGCTCTCACACTGCCCAGATGTTGCCGTTCTCTGTTTTTTCTCCAAAATCCGCTCCGTCCCGCCCACCGTTCGCTGACGCTTTTTACAATGTTTCGCCATCTTCAAGCTTATTTTGCTCGCTGAAAGTCTTCCGATCATGCATCACCTCTTCCATCATAGTTTGACTGAAGAAGAGGAGGCTATTGTCATTGAAGAGTGCCTCGCAGACATTAACACTCCGAGGGAGGAACATCATGATGATCTGATAGTGGACGGGGTTGAGGAGTATCACGACGATAAGGAGGAGGACGGTGAGAGTAGGGTAGATTCATATTTATTTCTATACTTGTCTGTACCGCGGTTAGAGGGTGTAGCGCTAAGCTGGAATCTAATGGGGTTATTCAGGGTCGGAAAAAAAAATAGTTTTTTTCCTTTTTTTCCTTATTCAAATGACGGAAAAAAAAGAAAAAAAATCCGTGGCCGCGAGAGTTTTTTTCCGTTGTTTTTCTAGGCCATCGCAAAAGTTTTTTAGGCCCTCGGCCGTGAGACCTGCGAAATATCGATTTACGGGCGAATAATTTTTGAAAATTGGACTCGCGCGCAGGTCTCACAGCGGAGGGCCTAAAAAACTTTTGCGATGGCCTAGAAAAGCAACGGAAAAAAACTCTCGCGGCCACGGATTTTTTTCTTTTTTTTCCGTCGTTTGAATAAGGAAAAAAAGGAAAAAAACTATTTTTTTCCGACCCTGAATAACCCCATAATGCCGCGTCCAAATTTCAAATATTCCTGAAATCAAGAGTTTTTTGTAGTCCGAAGCAGTGTGCCTTATCGAAAAAAATTTTTCGACAAATGCCCTTTTTGACAAATTATCGACACAAAAATTCGACAAAAAAAAATGCGATAAAATATATTTTCTTGCTAGTCGACATCGGTTGCCGCGCCGCTCTCATGCAAATGATAGCAAACGTTGGAACCAGTGATGCGCCGGTACAAGAAAATATGTAAAGCCGGTAGCGATAGCGCGTTCTCCAAGAGGGCGGTTACCTGACAGCTACCTGGCAGCTATTTGGCAACTATTTGGCGGCTTTTTGGCAGCTTTTTAACGGCTATTTGGCAGCTATTCGGGTGCTTTTTGGCGGCGATTTGGGTGTTTTTTGGGGCTTTGGCGGCTATTTTGGTGCCTTTTGGCAGATATACTATCCAGAATAGAAGGAACTGCTCGAAATACAACTATCCGAAATAGAATTGTAAAATTTGATGTCTTCTGCAGTTCTACAAAAACACTTCGAAATTGCGCGCTGCAATATTTAGCCGATTTGTCGAAATTTTTTCGACAATATTTTTTAGCGACAAATTTGTCGAACTTTTGTCGATAAGGCACACTGGTCCAAAGTTCCAAGAAATTCCAAGAAATAACAGGTGGTCATAGTTGAAACCGACGTTACCGTAGTTGCTTCGCTGCGAGATCTTTTATGTTTAAACTTGAAAATTTTCCGTACAAAATAAATTTTAGCATTTTTCGCGCATTTTCGCATTTTTCTGTGTCTCGACAGTGGCGTTCTGTCAAGTCTAGGGAAAAAAAACCAAAGATGAAAACACAGAGACGCGAGAATTGGCGCTCGAAAATTTGATCTCAAGAAAGTGTTTTGAAAGGTATTGTGTTTTCAATCGAGTTGCAGCATGAGAACGAGAGAAAAAAGACATGTTTTCTCTGCTTCTCTTCGAATCGAACGGTGTTTGCGTGGTCGCGCGAAAAAAGTGGGCGGAGTCACGCGTTCTCATGTCGCAAGTCGATTGAAGAAACAATAGTCCCAAACACGCCGTGGTTGAAGAGGAAAACCTGAAAAATCTGGGAAACAGTAAAAAACAAGCAAAAATAGTACTACGGTATTTCATAGGAGTATTATCCATCACTGAAAGTTCCACCGGGAGTCCATTGAAACCTAGGCCGTAGAAAACTAGGCCAACGCCGAAACACGTGGAAAATTTACAGACAAGACGCCGACCAGAACTTTCAAGGATGGAAAATACAATTTCTTGAAACGATAGAAACTTAAATACTAAAGAATAGTTTGATTTATCAAAATGAAATAAACCAAAACAACATTTTTCTCTTCTACTCCAGACTCTCCATCCTCCATCGAACGTCGCAACACTGCAGGAACTCATCGTCGACCCTCCTTCCTCGCCTCTGTTCGTCAAATGATCCATCCCCGTACTGCCAGTCTGTCTTCGTCGATGTTTCGTCGTCCGGAAGCGACTCGTCGGGTCCAGGTGGCCGAATGCAATGTGGATCAAGTCTACGATCTGCGCGACAAAGAAGCAAACTTTTACGACGATGACAGCGGATTCAGACGACCGCGATCAAACAGTTCGGACTTGTTGTTGCTGCGAAAAACGTCGAGGCCGATTTCTTTTAATGTAGTTGGAGTTATTGGTGAGTTTTCTCTTTAAACACTTTAAGTTGAGAGTTCTGCCGTTTTAAGACCACAGATCAGACCCATATCATCAGTATATGTCTCTTGTGGATGTCTACGAATTGTGTCCAAACAACTCGAAAATCGTTATTATTGACGCGACGATGCCAGCGACACGTGCGTTCCGCATTATGAGAGACCACAATATCACGACGTTGATTGTCTGGGACACGTCGGACACTCGAAACACACAAAGGAACATTTTGACCGTCACTGATTGTTTACAGGTAAGGGAAAAGTTGGATGAAATTTTGAATTCTGAGCTAGGATCCATGAATCAGGGGTGCTACCTCGGAATAGAACTGACGCGTAATAGAACTGTAGCGAAATTGAACTCGCTTTGGAAAAGAACTGTAGTGAAATTGAACTGTAGCGAAATAAAACTGTTCGGAATAAAACTGATCGGAATAAAACTGTTTTGGAATAAAACTGTTCGGAATAAAACTGTAGCGTTTTGGAACTAAATTAGCAATGGAGCGCGATTGCATTGCTCGCTCATTCAAATATTGGAATTTCTCATGCGCGTGCTTTTTTCAACAGTTTTATATTTGAGCTGTTCATCAATAATTGTTTGTTTTGTTGTTTTTTTTAAATAAACTTTTATCATTTTTTTCTCGGCCCGCCTTGACGGCCAAGCAATGCAATCGCGCTCCATTGCTAATTTAGTTCCAAAACGCTACAGTTTTATTCCGAACAGTTTTATTTTGCTACAGTTCTTTATCGAACAGTTCTGTTCCGAACGGTTCTATTGCGAAGCAAGTTTTATATCGCTGCAGTTCTATTACACTTCAGTTCTATTCCGAGGTAGCACCGAATCAGGGAAACGATATTTTTCGGAAAATGGATTTGTCTGTTTCTTTGTGTCTCTTATCACCATCATACAAAATTCATCGATTTCCAGAAAACGATATATCTCTCGTTTTCCAGATTCATGGATCCAGCCTCTGGATTGGTTTAATTCGAGAACTGCCGAAAATTTTTTGAAAAAAACAACATTTGAAAGCGTGCCAAGGCATGAAATTTTCGGGAGTTATGAGTTTTATGGAACACGTTCCTCTATTCTTTGAATTTCCAGGCAATCCGCGACGAGACCCGTCCAGCGAACGGCCGATCTGAATTGATTGCCTCCGACATTCTCTCCGGAAGCAATCTGGTCGCCGTTTCAGTGTCCTCGAAAATCGCCGAACTGTGCGAGGAGCTCAACTCTAATCGCCTACACCGTGTAGTCGTGCTCGACGACAATCACGAAGTCGTCCACATAATTTCCGTCAGAAGAGTAATCGCAGCTATTCACAAACAAAATCGATCGCTTCATTTCGCACAATGGCTGTCCAAACCGATTGGAATGTCCAACATCGGCACATGGGAGCACGTGGCGGTCATTTCGAAGACGGCAACAGTCTATCGAGCGTTGGAGGATATGCTCGGTTTTCACTATTCGGCATTGCCTGTGGTCGATGAACATCAGAATGTGAGAGTTTTTACATGTTATTTATTATAAAAGTATGAATGTTCTTTCAGGTAATCGGTGTCATCACAAAAACGGATATTTGCAAGGCACTCCCTCTCTCATTTATTGAACCGAAACGTTGGCTCCAGGAGACGTTGGTCGCCGATATTCTGCACATTTGCAAAAGTCACACATACATCAGCTCGGCGGACGCAATTGGACAGGTCCTAGACACTTTGATAAATGCTGAGGCGCAGACCGCATTCGCCATTCACAATAATAAAGTGAGTTTTGAAATTTCTAATTTTTTAAAAAGTATTTTGGATTTATTGTGTTTTCAATTGAGTTGCGACATCAAAACGTGAAACCTCGCCCACTTTTTTTCACGCGAAAATTCAAAATGCACTAGAATTTAATGTTCGCGTGAAAAAAAGTGGGCGGAGTTTTACGTTTTGATGTCGCATCTCGATTGAAACACACAATATCAGTTCCTCGAATTAAATTCATACCGTAAATACTTTAAAAATAGAATATATTTTTACTTATTGTCGTCCCGCCGAAATGATCAAACGCGCTCCGCTGGACTCAACGCTATGCGATTTTCATTTTGGTTTCAAAATTATTTCATTTCACGTATAAATTAAACGTGAAATGAAACAATTTGGAGACCAAAATGAAAATCTTATAGCGTTGAGTTCAGCAGAGCGCGTTTGATCATTTTGGCGGGCCGACAATACTGTATTTTATATTTTAAAAAAAACATTTTTGGACAACCATTTTCATCTTTTTCTGCTTTTTTGGATGCACCATTACGGTATTTCTAGTTTGGCAGCTTCATGATAATTTTTCAAAATACATTTTGCAAAGAGATATTTGAATTATTGTGAAAACAAAAAATTGCAACTCGGTGTTTGCGTTCAAACGGCAAAGAAAGATATATCATGGGAAATGAAGTGAGTTGTTCCTATTTTCGTTTGAATTTTAAAAGAACGCAAACACCGCGTTGCTATTTTTTTGTTTTCACAATATACGCTATTTGAACTCGCGCAGTTTTTACAACCGTATGGTCGAGAGTCCACTCAGCCACCATTGACATTCCTCTACAGTTTTTGGTGAGATTGGTGAACGGATACGGTAGATGAGGAAAGTGGTCGAAAAAAGAAAGTGTGCATTGGTGGCCGAGTGGTTAAGGCGTAGGTCTCCCGATCCTATGGTCTAAATGACCGCGCGGGTTCGAATCCCGTCCAATGCAAATCGTTTTGCCAGTTTTTTTATAAAGAACAATTATTTTATTGTCCCGAAAAATACGGCGAACCCGGAAGAAACAGGTTTTCTTGAATTTTTCGATTAAAATATTTGAAGTATTGTATTTTCAATCGACTCACGACATAAATACGTGAAACCTCGCCCACTTTTTTTACGCAAAAATTCAAAATGCACTAAAATTTAATGTTCGCGTGAAAAAAAGTGGGCGGAGTTTCACGTTCTGGTGACGCAACTCGATTAAAAACACAATATTTTTATTTTTAACCTAGAAAAAAGCAATGTATTTTTGTCAGAAAATGTGAAAAGACATCACCGAAATTATTGATTTTTCATTAAATATTAGCGTAAAAAAACCAATAATAAGGGTTTAGTAATTTAGTTCATGCCGCGTCCAAAGTTAAACAAAAAATCCTAGAAATAACAGGCGTTTACCACTGAATTCTTCGGCGTGAATGTTGCAAATAAAAAACACGCGAAAATATAGTGGGTATTGTGAAAACAAAAAAGTTGCAACGCGGTGTTTGCGTACTTTTAAAATTCAAATGAAAACGGGAACAAATCTCTTCATTTCCCATGCTATTTCTTTCATTTTCATTTGAATTTCAAAAGTACGCAAACACTGCGTTGCAATTTTTTTGTTTTCACAATAAATGGGCGGAGCCAATGACAAAAGTGCCTCAAACTCTTGCGACATTTTTTTCTAATATTATGTGTTCACGAATGAGGTTTGCAAACGACACTCCGATGTTCCGCAGTTTATCACTGCGGTCTCGCAGCGAATACTGCGGAACAGTGGAAAAATTGCGGAACATCGGAGCGTCGTTTGCACACCTCGTTCGTGAGTGAACGCATAATAATAGTTTTATGTTAAAGTTAAAATTGGCCTTATTTAATTTTTTTGAAACTAAAATGGTTGAATCATTAAAAGAAAAAAAATTCCAAAAAAATTAGGCTCCGTCCATTTCCAAAAAAAAAAAAATAGTTCTCGCCCCAAAATAATAAAAATTACGTAAATTGCCGCCACACGCGCTCTCAAATTATAACGTTACAGTTTTCTGTGCAAGCGTCGAAGCTGACGACAAATCAAACACCATTTTCATTAAAAAAACATGAAACAATTCTGTTATTCAACGAAAAGTGTTTCTAATCGATTAATTTATTTTTTTTTATGCGGAAGAGTACAAAAAAGGTAGAAAATCACGTCAATTTATTGATCAATGCGATATTTCAAAAACAGTGACCGTAGCCATAACACTTTCTTTCAATGAGTAGTGCGAGGGAGCACGTTTGCAGCGGTGCACCATTCAACACACCGTGAAATTTAGCATCGTACAAACAAAAATAATGAGAAAAAAGTATGAAATTTTGGACGGAATTAGTATAGAATTCAGAAAAATCTCTAAAACTTCAAATTTAACCAGGCTATTGGCGCGATATCGCTCACCGACTTCCTCACCTTCATTCTCCGCAATCCTCTAGCCGCGCCGACCGAAGAAGAACCGGCAAACACGGCGACAATGCCGCCCACACCCGAATCCAACTCTTCCAGCACTGAAAATGTGTCTGGAAAACAAAAATTGTAGCAAAATTTGTTTTTAAAGAAAAAACACAAAAAATTCACCAAAAATAACTTGTTTTACCATACCATCTCTTTAATTTTCACCATTCATAATATTTTTTTTGTTTCATCCATGATTTTTTTCAAAAAAAAATTAAAGGAAGAAAGAGCCTTTCACCGCGAGTAGCTGTTCACAATTTTACCATTTCTCTGTTTTCTTTGTCGACTTTTCCCGGATTTTCATTTGTTTTGTATTTCTAGCCGACAGTCATCTTTATTTGTTACATTTTCGAAAGTCCTGGAATTTATCGATTTGTTTTTTTTCCTTTAAGTTCCGCCTGTGTTAATCTTATTCTTGTTTTTTTTTCTTTCTTTTTCCTTTACAAGATCCACTTCCGCCCAGAGCTTTACCGCTACCTCTTTTCAACATTTATTTGTTTCACTTTTTCCCTTTCAAAAATCACCTCCAAAATCTACTTTTTCTACGCGAATCCCATCATTTTGTATGTTTTTTTTAAATGTGTTTTATGGGTATTTAACAATGATGATTAAATCACAGAAATGACATAAATACTCTACCCAATGAAATATAATATTTTATTTGGTTTTTTTCATGCGAAAAGTTTCACAGTTTGTATCATTTTTCGAGCTTGTTTTAGCGACTTTTGCACTCTTGATGGTAAAAAAGTTTTGAAAGGACGTTCCAGAGTGACGTCACGCAGGCCGCAATCGGCTTCGTGGAAGTTGAGAAGAGCACGGCAAAACGCTTCGCCGAGAGCTTCGTCTGAAAGAAAACAATAAAATATTCGGGGTACTACGGTATAGAACTCGCACGGAATAAAACCAGCTGAAATGGAACTGTACTGAAAAAACAACTGCACGAAATAGAACTCAGGGCCTCACAATGTACAACGAAATAATTTTCGAGCGGTTCTGTGTCGGTACAGCTCATCTTCAGGCGGTTCTATAGCGTGCGAGGTCTTTACCGTAGGGCAAACGTTCATTTCCCACTGTTCATTTGTCAGAAATGATCATTTCCTACTGTGATTATATATTGTTGGCCCGCCAAAAAGATCAAACGCGATCCGCTGAACTCAGTACTACGTGGATTTCATTT
Source organism: Caenorhabditis japonica (assembly GCA_963572235.1). Taxonomy (NCBI): domain Eukaryota; kingdom Metazoa; phylum Nematoda; class Chromadorea; order Rhabditida; family Rhabditidae; genus Caenorhabditis; species Caenorhabditis japonica. The sequence continues at coordinate 12,955,953 of OY754343.1, read as the reverse complement.
TGGTCTCCAAATTATTTCATTTCACGTTTAAATTCAACGTTAAATGAAATAATTTGGAAACAAAAATGAAATCCACGTAGTACTGAGATCGCGTTTGATCATTTTGGCGGGTCGACAATACCACTTTTTTCAAATTTTATGTTTCAAAATACATATTTTTGGCTAACGACAAAAGAGTGAATCGCCCCCGTCCCCCTAGCTGGAAGTATGCTCAGCGGGTATTTGTAGTGGCGACGTGCCGGAATTATTTATGCGTGAAACCTTAAAAATTAGCGACTGTAGGGAGCCGGATGGAAGTATGCTTAACGGGGGCGATTGTGGTACCGATGAGGACGTAAAATTTAAAAAAAAAAAAGGAAAGGATAGTTTCGAAAAAAGTGGTATATGATCACAGTAGGAAATGATTATTTGTGACAAATGAACACACGTAGGAAATGAACAGTGGGAAATGAACGTTTGCCATACCCCCAAATATTCTGTTTTGAAAAAAAAACGCACATTTATACTGCAAATACGGTGTGCAATGTTGCGTGTTACTGGAATCCACGTGGCGGTACGAGAAAAATGAGACTTCCAATGTGTAGCAGAGACATGACAAAATGTCGCCCATTGTTCTGAAATTTCCAATTTGTGCCAATATGTTTTTTTTTAATTTGTAAAAATTTGTTTCTCTATTCGCCCGGCATGCCATGCTACCTTATTTTTTAAACGTTATGTCTAGAATAAATACGGTATGTCTTTATGGCTGAAGATAGGCTTGAATTTTTTTACAGACTCGGCAAAAACACTGAACAGTCTAACGAGAGTTGTTAGACTGTTTGGCGCAAGGTAGACAAAAATCTATGCGATTCGCACACTCTTTTGCAACAACTGTCTTGAGACTGTTTAGTGGAATACAACAGTTATTGCGAAAATAGTGTGCAAAACGCAGAGATTGCGTCAAACAGTCTAACAATTCTCGTTAGACTGTTCAGTGTTTCTGCCGAAGACTCGAAAAACCGTAAAAATATTTTCATATTGAACAGTACGGAAACACCATGTCACAATTCTTTCTATTCCAACACTGTCGCAGTCTTCCCTAAAGATTACCTACCTCCTTCCAGTGCCCGCCTTCTCTGGATCCGTGTTAAATTGGGTGAATTCGAGCGAATAGTCATCGGTAAGTTCAGCCATCAAATGCGGAAGCCACAATTGGCGAGCTGTGGCTTTTTCTTCCGTCTGAAATGCAATTTTTATCAACGTGACACAATAATTATGTAGATATTTTTGGCTCCCCGACGATTCGAAACCCGACGCTTCGATAACGCGTCAATTCGCCACTCACGTCGATATTGATACCGCGACCTTTCGAAATCCATCAATTCGAAACCACGACAAACAAAAACCGCGCGCTTTAGCAACCCGTCAATTGGCAACCCCAACACTTCGCAACCCGACATTTCGCAACAACGTCATTTCGCCACCAATATTTGAAAGTATGATATAGTAATGGAAAATAAGTAAAAATAATTGAATCAGTTAAAGTTCCACAGATTAAGTGTATTATCTTGCGGATCTGATGGCTTTAAGAAACTCCAATCCTGTTAGTGGAAGTTGCGGTGGAATTGGGGCGTAGTCCAAAACTCCATCTGCAAAATAATATGTATTTATAATATGGTGTTTGTTACCTATATCTGTAGACATCAGCCCTGTGAATTCCGAGATCAATGCATTGACTCGAGCACAATCGTCACACTCAGACTTCCGAACGCGTTGTATCATCCTTGCATAATTTTCTTTTGTTCCTAAGATTTCGTAATATTTAGAAATTTTAATAACAGATTACCTCCAATGTCAACCGGTATAGTTCCAAACTGCAGTTTGGCATCGAACAATAGCTCACGTGGTGGCTTTGAGCAAACACCCGCTCGTTCTTTTAAAGACGTTTTTGCTAACTTTGCTGTTAACATGGCGGAAAATGTAACCTTCATGATAGTAGATAGGGTTGCTTTTCCGTCTCAACATCCTGGTGGGTGAGAAATTCATGAATTGAGTTGGAACGCTTCTCTCGCCAGAATTTTATCCAACTCATTAATTAGGTTGCGTGAAAAATAAAAAATAATTTAAAATAAAACAAAATTCTGAAAACCAGAAACCCGGAAAAGGTGAAAAGTAATAAACGGTTGCGAAATGACGTTGTTGCGAAATGTCGGGTTGCGAAGTGTTGGGGTTGCGAATTGACGGGTTGCGAAAACGCGCGGTTTCTGTTTGTCGCGGTTTCGAATTGACGGGTTTCGAAAGGTAGCGGTATCAATATCGACGTGAGTGGCGAAATGACGCGGTATCGAAGCGTCGGGTTTCGAATCGTCGGGGAGCCATATTTTCATACCGCTGCCAACAACGCATTTCCGTACAGAAAACAGTTTGGTTTTTGCGAGTGTGCGTGAAAATCCACGTAAATTACGGTTTGAGCTTGCTGAAACATGTATAATTACTGTCACCGCTCGAAATGTACTTAAAAACTAACCGGGTTGGTGTCGTATTGGGCCAACAAATTTTTTACAGAGTAAATTGAGGGGTGCGCCCAGTCTGACGGGCTTCGCCACATTCTGTTCAAATCGTGACCCGTTAGTGAACATCTGAAATACATATTTGAAACTTGAACATATTTAATCAAAGAGGATAGTTTTGGACTGCACAAGTTTTTTTTGTAATAAAGCAGGGCATTATTCTATCAAATTATTATTGGTTTAATATTCTTGCCGGCTACCATGTGCTCCCGCACAAGTTTTATATTTGACGCAGACATAATGAGACGACATACCCTCTCACCTTTTTGCACTGTGTTCAACTGGCTCCCCGACGATTCGCAACCCGACGCTTCGAAACCGCGTCATTCCGCCACTCACGTAGATTTCAAACCGCGACATTTCGAAACACAGCAGTTCCAAACCGCGACAAACAGAATTTGCGCGCTCTTGATACCCGTCAATTTGCAACCCGATATCACGCAACCCGTTATTTCGAAAATTGGCGGTATAAATATCGACATGAGTGGCGAAATGACGCGGTTTCGAAGCGTCGGGTTGCGAATCGACGGGGAGCCGTTCAACTGAATGCAGATGAAAAAAACTTAAAGGGCGGAGCTCCGATTTTTCGCGCCACTGCTTACTGTAGGCTTGGTTTTTCTGTCCCGAAAGACCCATATATTCGAAAAAATAAAGCAAAGACCTACCGTAACCCAAATAATGATGAGCAATGACCACACCCCCTTTTGTTTTAAAGCAAGAAGGCTATATTATTACATTTTTGGGGCGTATTTTAAATCGCTCCGTAAATTATGTTTTCGGGTTACTGTAGTTAACTGGCTTTTTTTTTGTTAAGCGATCTTGATTCGTGCCAGCTATGATTCATACCAGTGATGCACGGAAATTCCGTTTCCGCTTCCGTTTCCGCTTTTTTAGCCTCTTCCGTTTCCGTTTCCGCTTCCGTAATTTTTGGCATTTTTCCGCAAATCACGGAAATGTTTTTCAATATTAAAAAATTAAAAAAATTTGCTGTTTTTTTGGAATAAATTTCTGATTTTTTCACTTGAAAGTACAATTGGGATAATTATAATAAGACTCCCCCATGAAATAACAATAAAACATCCCCAAGGAAAGGCTGTAAAGTCCTCCCAAGGACAATATAAAAATTGATATGATGGGGACTTTATTGATATTATGGGGAACTATTTTCATACGGAATGACCGCCACCCCAAAACTACTGGTGGGAGGCTATACTTGTATTTTCGTATATCAGAATAGACCCCCAGGGAGTGTAATCCACCACCGAGTAAATCGGTGCGAAGTCAACTGACGGGGAGGCTGATATCAGCCAGGGGTGGGGCTAAACAGGTAAATCACCGTACAAGTTTTTTGCTCAATAGTATTTTTCAGAAGGAAAGTATGTTTTTAATGGCAACTGTTTTCAAACAATACTTTTAAACAATTTCAAAATAATATGGAGACTTGTATTGCAAAATTTTTTTAAACCTCCATTTCCGTTTCCGTTTCCGTTTTCCGCGGAAATTTTTTCTTCTTTCCGTTTCCGTTTCCGCTTTCCGCATTTTTCAAATTTCATTTCCGTGCATCACTGATTCATACCAGAGGCCGTATTCATGAACGTTTATCGTACGGTAAATGAAAACGGTAAAAGATTTTCCGAGAGTAAAACTAAATTTTCGAAGTGTTCACTGGATAAATAACGCTATAATTAGTCCGTAATTGTATTTATGGATATTGCAAATGTTATTTACGGCAAGGGGAATCATTAACCGTTCTCATTTACCGCGTGGTCTGATTTTGGCGGTTATGATTGTTAACAGTTTGAATACGTGCGTCTTACGGTTTCGATTCGAGCTCTTAGCATTCGGGTACCACCCAAATGCATCCCTTGCCCTTACGTTACCTGTAATTCCCCAAATAAACACCATCCGGATTGAGCATTGGCACAATTTTGAAACAATACACCTTCCGCAGTTTCTCAGCATATTCATTGTTCGACACCAAAAACTCGATTATTCCTGGATTGAAACAAAATATTTAGTGCCCGACCATGACTCAACGTACCATGCATTACGTGACTGCTGGGCGACTCGCCCGGGTGGACACGTGCGGTTAAAAATACAATTTTCTTTGTCCCGGTGAACGTTTCCGAGCAGTTGTCAATTGTGAGAAGGTCTACACGACGTTTTTGCTGAAATTCAGGACAACGTGAAATCCAAATCCACGCAGTATTTTCAAGTATTGTCTGTTCGTGAAGTAAGCAAGTGCGCTCGACGAAACTTAAGTTAGTACTTCGTAGATTTCATTTTCGTCGCCAAATTATTTCATTTCATTTTGAATTTACACGTGAATTGAAATAATTTGCCGACGAAAATGAAATCCACGTAGTACTATGCAGTGTGCTTCACCGATCAAAAATTCACCGATTAATGGTTTAGTAATAATGCATTTATTCATAATCATAGGCGAGGAAGAATAAAAGCAGTAAAAACAGCTGATCCCGCCAGAGACTAGCTGTTACACAAGAAAAGAAAAAAAAAATTGTGAAAAATGTAAATAACATGGGGAGAAAGTTTTAAAAAAAGAGAAAAAAAATAATAATAATAATAAAGTGAGGAAATGACAACAAAGAGAACCGTAGGATGATAAATTATAACCGGGATATGGATATTTTTAAATAATTTTTAAATTCACAAGGGGAGAGAAAGATTGACAAATTGCAAACTAAAGAATTCCAAATAGGGACTGTAATAGCAAAAAAGTGCCCGGTACTGCTCTCTTTCCTACAAAGCAACATGGGGTGGCGTTTGGAACGCGAAAAAGTAACAAAATCGGATAAGTCAGGAAAATGGATAGAATTGGTGACTAAGTCATACAATAAAAGAAGCTGGGACTTGAGGCGAAAATGTCTGATTGAGGTAAGGTTGAGCAACTCGAGTCTATGTACATAAGAAGTAAATGAGGTGTTAGAGCGTTGAAGGATGCGTTTGGTGAATAGCCTAACAAGGGAAGTGTTTAGGGTCACCAATTTGGAAATTTCTGAAAATTTAACCACACATTAGAGATGGTTTGAAAACAACTCTCAAAAATTTCTAAAAAAGGGCCGCCACTAGGAACCGAGATATGACGCTTCAAAGTTTGGGCCACGCCCCTTTTAAAATTTAACACAGGAAAATGCGTTTTTTCAGTGGAACGAGCGAAAAATACTCAGCGCCAAAGTCACTGCCTTCCTCCCCAGTTGATTTCATCGGTTCGGTGGTCCAGTGGTAGAGGTTTCAAGTGGTAGTGGCAAGGCGCTGGGCTCGATTCCCGCATAGTGGAAAAATTTTTGCATTTTTTTTTTCAAAATTTCAGAAGACGTGATTGAAGGTTTTCAATCAATTTCAGGACTTTTTATTACCCTTTCGTAGTTTTAAATTACTTCAAGAACTATTTCACAAGTTTTTGAGGAAAAATTTTTTTTTGAAAAATTTACGACTTTTGTCCACCAATTGATCATCATTTTTGAAATTCAAAAAATTTTGAAAAAAAAATTATAACAAGCTGTAATTGAAAACTAAGAGAAAACTCGAGTTTAGAAGCAAGGATAGAATTGGGAGGAGGTGAGTAAATTGGTGCACAATAATATAGAATGGGTAGAACATAAGTTTTGTACAAGTTGGTAAGAAATTGGGGGGAGGATGAAGAAAATGCTTTAAGTAATTGTTTGGTGCGGAGAAGGGCAAGTGAGGAAGTTCTGGTGATGTGATTTTTAAAAGATAGTTTTTCATCAAAAAGTAAGCCAAGGTCGCGGACAACTGAGGAAGGTGATATTTCGATTCCAGAAATGAAATACTTATTGCGGGGATTTTTGGAACCTAGGTGTAGAAGGCTAGTTTTTGTGGGAGCAAGAGGTAGAAAATTAGATACGGACCACTCAGAGATAGTATCGATTGCTTTCTGGAGAGCAACAGGGTTTGAAGAAAATATTTTAATGTCGTCAGCAAAGCAAGAAAAATGAACATGGGAGGGAATCGTATGAAGGAGGTCGTTTAAAAATATTAGAAATAAGAGGGGACCGCAAACCGAGCCTTGCGGTACGCCAGAGGGAATGGGACAAGAAGACGGGGAAATGGAATTGTTAACTTTGACAGAAAAAGTACGGGCAGAGAGGAAGGTTTGGAACCAAGAACAGAACACGGGAGGAATTCCGAACGAATGGAGCTTACGGATGAGAAGAGCATGGGGCACTTGATCGAACGCCTTCTTGAAGTCAAAATATATAACGTCTAGACTCTTTGTAGTGTGGAGTAGTTTCTTGTAGAGAGCGGAAGACCGGACGAGTGATGAAGGACAACTGCGCCGATTAAGGAATCCGTGTTGATGTGGACTAATTGAGGAGGAAAATTCGATTTTAATCTGGCGACAGACAATCTTTTCCATGACTCTAGCGAAGGGATCCGTGAGACTGATAGGTCTGTAGTTTGAAACGGCAGCTGGGTTACCTTTCTTAGGAAGAGGGACTACAACGGCATGGGCCCATTTTCGCGGAATAACAGAGTCGGCAAAAGAATGAGAAAATATTATGGAGAGGGGGAGAGCAAGAGAAGTGGCGCAAGGTTTAATAACGAAGAAATTGGCGAGGTGTAGCGAGAATCCAAGTTTGGGTGGCAGTTTGAGGAGTGTTTGTTCAATGACGTAAGGAAGGAAAAGATCTGAGTATGCAGTAGATTTAGCAGATGTTGACGACGAGGAAGGCACGGGAGACGACGGAGAAGAAGCATAAGGTTGAGTGCGAGCAGTGGAGAAGTTGCATGCGAAAGAGTCGAGAAAAACTTTGCATTTGTCGAAGTCGGAAGAAATCAATTTGCCATCGACATCAAGAGAAGGTATACTGGTGGTAGCTTTAAGGCGAGATGCAACCAGACGGCGAATAACTGATTGATTGGGATTGGACGTGATGCGTTGTTCACGTCTTCTGATTGCAGACTTGTAGGAGCGCAATAGTGCCTTAGTTTTCTTGGCGAGAATAGATACCCGACTGAAATTACCGCATGCGATGGCTGCCGATGAAAACTTCCTAAGCCTACGAAGACGACGGAGATGATTGCATGGCCTAGGAGGTAGAAAAGGGCGCAAAGGAGGGCAGTGGCGAGAAATAGCGGAATTGAGAACATGGATAAAACGATCATACTTTTCGGAAACGTTGCTACAGTTGCTGAGCAGAAGAGTCCAATCGAGCGAGGCAAGGTCCTTGTTGAGAAGTTGGAAATTGCATTTTCTGTAATTAAGTTTAGGCAGACGTTGTAAGGAAGATGGAGGGGAAGGCAACGACGGTGTTAAAGAGGAAGAGAGGGTGGAGTGGAGACAGAATGAAATGGCGAGATGGTCGGAGTTAAGTAATGGTGGGTGCGGTGAAATTTCATAGACTGGTAGATTACAGGAAGCGGCTATAAGATCAAGAATATTGCTAGATGTGGATGAAATTCTAGTTGGGAATTTAACCAATTGACATAAATTTTTGGAATAGAGGAAGGAACAGAATTTGTGGTTTGATGGGGAATTCCAATCGATATCGGGAAAGTTAAAGTCACCGGATACGATGCATGGTTTTTTCGATTAATAATCGGTGAATTAGTCGATTAATTTTCACCGGTATTAGTCGATTAATTAGTCGATTAAAAAAATTTTAGTCGATTAATCGTCGATTAATTTAATCGGGAATTAGTCGATTAATCGCGATTAAATTAATCGACGAAACATATCGCTAAACAACACGCGATTCGCAATTTCGGAGCGTCGCTATGGTTTTTTCAAATTAAAGAAATTCAAATGATAGCGAACGCGGACCCGTGATTTGTCGGTACAAGAAACTATGTATAGCCGGTCGCGTTCTCCAAGAGGGCAGCTACCAGACAGCTACCAGACAGCTACCTGGCAGGTATTTGGCGGCTATTTGGCAGCTATTTGGCAGCTATTTGGCAGCTATTTGGCGGCTATTTGGCAGCTATTTGGCAGCTATTTGGCAGCTATTTGGCAGCTATTTGGCGGCTATTTGGCAGCTATCTAGCAGCTATGCGTCGGCTATAGAACTGCCCGGAATAGAACTGCCCGGAATAGAACTGCCCGGAGTAGAACTGCCCGGAATAGAACTGCCCGGAATAGAACTGCCCGGAATAGAACCGGCTCTGTATCGGTACAGCTCCTTTAATCGACGATTAATCGGCGACAAATTCACCGATTAATTAATCGACTAAATCAGTCGACGATTAATTTAGTCGATTAATTAATCGACTAAATTAATCGATTAATCGGCGACTAATTCACCGATTAATAATCGATTAAGCGACTAATTTTAGTCGATTAATCGTCGATTAATTAATCGATTAATTAGTCGGTTAATTAGTCGATTAATCGCCAAAAATTTAATCGGTGAAGCACACTGGTACTATGTTTCGTGGAGCGCACTTGCTTTTTTCGCGAATGAACAATAATGGACATATGCTCCCCAAACTCACCACACTGTAAGTGAGCAAATCTCTGTGGAAAAACGGATATTTTCGCGCTTCCACTTCTGCCAACCACTTTTGCATTTGTCCGTAAGTGTACGGAATACAGTAGGCGAATCTCACCGCGTCGGGCGACTCGAAAATGAATGCGAACGATAAAATCCACCGATCGTTGTGCTGAGCGCTGCGGTAGTAGTAGATATGACGGGACGGAATTCGCGCCCTGGATAATAAATATCATTTTTCGTTTCCTATTTTTCTAGAAAGATACATTTGTTTTATTGCGTTTTCAATCGACTTGCGACATGAAAACGCAAGTGTGCATTCACCGTTCTGCCTGCGTCTCTTCAAATATCACTGTGTTCGCCTAGTCGCGAACAAATAAGTGGGCGGAGTTTCGCGTTCTCATGTCGCAAGTCGATTGAAAACACAATATATTAGAAAATTATAAATCATTCATCGTTCTGTCTGCTTCTCGTCAAATATACCGTATTTCCTCTAATATAGGCGCATGCGCTTCTATTGTTCCATTTCATCACAATAGCCGGGTATTTAGAGGCTTGCACACCAAACTTCGGTCGTCTCATGCCTGCTTGGTTAGAAAGTATTTTGGCGAGTTTGGTGTGCAAACCTCTAAATACCCGGCAGTTGTGAAGAAATGACTCAATATAAGCCCATGCGCCTATACAGTCCGTTCCATAAGTATAGCACCCCCCTCGAAGTATTCTGCCTTGGCACGCCCGGGCAAAATTGCAACATGAAACCTAAAAAAACGGATTCAGCATGCAAAAATACCCCGGAAATAACTTTTGTGCCTGAAGACATTCATGAAGCAGATAGATGTATGAAAAAATTGCTCCTGCAACCGTAACATAAGTATAGCGCCCCCCTCGGAAATTTCCAAAAAATCAAGATTTATAATAAAATTAATACTTTATTGACGTTCATTAGACGTAACCAGATTGTAAACGCAATGTAGCATACAATTAATAGGCTTTGAGATGTACTGGATGATCTTGTTCACGAATTCATGCTTTTTTTTCTTCCACTCGTACAAAGGTCCAGTTTTCATAACATTGACAAAGTTGTATTGCCTACTCTGGGCAGAAAATCTTTGCAAAAGTTTTCCTCAGGTGTTCTCCATAAGATTCAAAACGCTTGCACACCCAGAACATAGAAAAACGTCGACATTTTTAGATTTAAACCAGTCCAAAGTCTAGATACTCACATGGATTGCAGCATTTTTCGCTGAAAAACAAAACAATACCGGTTGAAAAGACGTCGGAATAGTAATAGGTGGTTCTCGATGACTTCCTTGTACTCGGAAAAGATCATCCGAGTGGAGACAAACGTTAGGTCCAACTATCCAGCAAGTGAAAATACTCCTTCTATCAGGAATAATGAACATAGGTACTGTAACAATCCGAACCGTCTCCATTTAAGCTTTTAACCCTAGAAAAGATTATCTAAGTTCCTGATTCGAGTTTTGTAGCAACTAGCTAGCAACATTTCCTTCATTCAAGTTTGTGGAAAAACTTTTACGCGTGAACTCAAAATCACGGACCTTGAAAGGATCGGTGAGACGTGGAGCGGGCTTCATAACTTACTGGACAGGGTTTGGATCCATGTCGTTGGCTCTCCAGATGCTCTGTTTGAAAGCATCGTGGTTCAGCTCTCGTTTCATAGCAATGTAAGTCTTTATTGAGTTCGAAGCATGCCGTATGATGTTTCACCTTGTCTCTTTGGTGGTGCTCCAGACTTCGTAGACTGCTTATAACGGCTCGGATTCTTAATAAAATTGTTGATTCACTTCTTTGAACACTTCGAGTGTTGTGTAATTACTCAAATTGACCTCCCGGCTGTTTTGCAGGCGTCAGATTGGAGTTGGTCGGCGCCAGAAAAGTGTTTTCCACGAAACATGACTGAATTATGCACTATATAGACAAAAATATGAGAACTATAACCACATGTTATTTAAAAGCGCATAAAGCATAAAATTGAAACAATCCAGGCACAGATTTCCTCATTAATAGGGATTTTTAAGAAATTTCCGAGGGGGGCGCTATACTTATGTTACGGTTGCAGGAACGGACTGTATTAGAGGAAGTACGGTATTTGTGTTTGCCTAATCGCGCACGAATAAGTGGGCGGGATTTCATTTTTTCATGATGCAGCTCGATTGAAAAGACAATATGGAAATTTGAAACTTGTGATGTTTGCATCTCTTCAAAATTTCGCGCCAGAGCATACTTTGGCGTTTTTGCGTACTCACTATTTATCTCGATCAACCAAAATAAATTTAATTTTATACAGAAAAACAAGATTTTTTTTTAGTTTTCTTTTCCTACTTCTCACCAACTATTCTGAGCATTCGATTTGACCACTGGTGCCGCGATTCCCACCTCGAAAAGTGTGCGCTGTTTTGAAAAGTTGACAATGTTGAAGATCACTCTCTAAAAACTTTTTATAGGATTCATAAAAATTTGTCTTTATTCTGGAATTTTAAGTACTTTGGAAGACCATTAAAGTGGGCGGAGCTTGCGTGAATCCTAATGTGCAAAAATTTACCTGGTTTTCCGTCGCATTTTTGCATTCGAAATAAAACCAAACTCGATACTTATTATTCAGCGTATCCGGTCTAATGAATAGATCGTATTCGGAGCCTGACACCTTATCCACTCGACCCAAGTTTCCTTAACCTTGTCTGTAGAACTTTCGTGTTATTTTGACCTACCCGACTCGAAACCGGCTTCAAAAATTATATTTCCCGGTGTCGGGCACGTTTCCGGGTAGGTAACATTTCCAATATTGCAACTCATAACGTTTAGAGATCTCCAAAAGAAATAGGTAGTCCTACAAAATAAAAGTAGAGGAGAATGGAAAATTTAGAGTTTTCCCGTGCATTCCAAAGCTCGAATAGTCGAATAGCCAAAGAACCGGAAGTTTGGGTGGGCGATTTCACGCGGTTCTAAAACGCTGTTTTGTCAGACATTTCGGAGAAAAAAGAAATGTTTTCGCCTTTTTTGCGAATGATTTTTAGTACGTATTTAAAACCACCAATAATTTCGAAACAAAATTTCAATAAAATATTAATTTTTTTAAAGTTTAAATAGAATACCCCCTCTATATGCCAACCTCCAAACTAATCCGAATCCCCAAACTTCGGTGCAAATCGGTCCAGTAGGAGCTGAGAAACATCAGCGTTTAATAATAATAGTAAAGATAACGATTTTATAACACAGTTTGGTCGAAAGAAAAAGGAAATTTTAAAAACCAATGTAAAAAGGGTGGCGGGGTGAAAATTAGTTAGCTTTTTAAAAAGTTAGGCAAAAATCGCTGAAAATATAAGAGAGGCACTGCAAAGTTCCATGACCGATGTCTAGAAAAAGTGAGTATAAAAATCGGGAATTATGCCACGTGTCATAATCAAAAGTTCGCAATTCACAAGAGACACAACCTTTGGCGAAGCGGATGTCACAGGAAAATGTTAGAAGTGACAAGTCCAGAAACAGGAAATAAATTAAAAAGTTGTAATAGATTATACAGAATCCTCACGGCTCATCTGGAGCGGATTCACGTATTCGAAACCGTCGAATTCCGATTGATCGATACGGGCAATGACCGCCGGATTATCAGGAGAAAGTTGCGGCGGCTCGTCGGTAAACTGAAACAGAGATGATTTGTGATTTGGGGATGTTAAACACGGTCAGTTCTAATTAGGAACAGTCATCCTACACTCCTTCCTACTAGAGAGCAGTTGGACGAGAAAAAAGGGAAACTGTTATTCGAGTAGTGAGCTTGCAACTACAGTAGCAGCCATTAGTGCGTTTTTTTTTTGTTGGGTTTTCAGGTATAACTCGGCAGCCCCCTCAGCTAACGGATTCTTTTCCATAGACCATCTTCTCGCGAGGGTGTGTTCAAAATCCCATCTCGGTCAGTTTTTAAAGTTCCTCAATTCTGTGTTTTTTAAACATATTCTAACTGTTGAGATAAGCTAAATAATTGTTTGCCAGCTATTCTAAAACGATTTTTTGGTCCATAGACCATCCGTAGAAAGTAACTCGGCTCAAAGTGGTCAAAAAGTTGATTCTCTTTTCAAAAAGGTTAATTATATTCCTTGCCCCACCCAAAGTTAGGTTAAATTGAGTAGACAACGTGTGAACTTTGATACCAGTCTGGTGCCCAGAAATCACCGCTTTCAGCTCCTGCTCGGTCAAATAGCGTTTAGTGAATTTACCCATGTTTCTAGAAACAAATATTCATCAGTAAATTATGAAATTGAAGGTGAAAATAGTTTAAAAAACCGATTGGAATGGAAAAGAAAACTTGGTATGAAAGTTGTCCAAATTTTGCAGTTACTGCAAATCAAATCACATTTTTGTCTGGATTTTGCGATGTAGCGAAACTGCATCATTCTTTTTCAGGATGATGAAAATTTGTTATTTTATCCCTGTAAAAATTTTCAGGCTGATTGAACCACGTTAAGCCAGGTTACACTCCTAAAACCAAAAAAATACTCATTATTGGCTGCTACCAGGGGTTTAATGAACCTACTGAAGCACAAATTTCAACGTATTACACGTTGCACAACAACAACAACAACAACAACAACAACAACCAGGGGTGGGACCAGAGTTGGGCGTAAAAAATATATTTTTACGGATCCGTAAAACCGTAAAATTTGCATCTCGTGCTTTCGTAAAAACCGTAAAATACTATATTGTTGGCCCGTCAAAATGATCAAACGCGCTCCGCTGAACTCAGTACTACGTGGATTTCATTTTGGTCTCCAAATTACTTCATTTCACGTGTATATTCAACGTGAAATGAAATAATTTGGAAACCAAAATGAAATCAACGTAGCACTGAGTTCAGCGGAGCGCGTTTGATCATTTTGACGGGTCGACAATAAATATCCAGAAATTATCCAATAACCGGTAAGAATAAAGGAATGAAGCCAGTACAACAGTTTCAAGAAACTTTTATTAAAAGCCAGGAAAGGGCAATTTTGAAATTTTACCCTTTCCTGGCTCGTGAGTTGAAATTTTTTAAGTTTATGACTACTGTAGTCCAGAAAAATTGCACTACTTTCGTGGGGGTAAGGCGGTATAAATCCTGCACTAAATAGAACTATGGGAAATTGAGCTGTACCGAAAAAAGCAACTGCAAGAAACAAAATTCAATGAACCAAAATGTACAACGGAATAAATTTTTAATTGTTCGAATTTTCAGTGCCAGAACAGCTCCATTTCGTGTAGTCACATTCCGTGCAGTTCTACAGCGTTACGGTTCTATACCGTTTTGCCCCCAGTTCTGCTGTTCTAACCCGCTTCATTCTGAATCCTCCAAAATTACCAGAAAAACTGTAATTTGTCATCAAAACAGCCATATTGTGTTAATTTCGCTTAAAAACCGGAATTTAACAACACTTCAACTTTTTTACGGATTTTACGGATGAAAATTTTACGGACATCCGTAAAAATTAGTTTTCTTTAAAAACCCCGTAAAATCCGTAAACGTAAAATACCATCTCTGGGTGGGACCCAAAAAAATTTTTTTTGTCAGCAAAAAACAAATTTAAATTTAAAAAAAAGACGTTTTGCTCACGGCTCCCTATCAAAAAAAATAATAAATTGTTTGTCTCGCGCGCATTATCAAATAAAAAAAACAAAACGTTTTGTTCCACCCAAAAAAACCCTGAAAAAAAACTGAAAAACAATTTTGTTTGGTCCCACCCCTGGCTGCTACTGTATCTGTTATTTGGATGTTCGCTTCACTTTTTATTCAAAAAATAGAAATTTCTGAAATTCCGTGACAGACTTTTATAACTAAATCCCGTCCACTTTATCCGCTGATTGGTGGCATTTTCGCCAAACAATTTTGGCTTGACGTAGTACAAAAAATCACTGTGGAACGCAAATACGTTACTTCTTCATTTTCTCAAAAGGCTTACATAAATTTTTCACGTGAAATCGTAGGGTGTACTGTTGAGTTTAGAACTGCTACAAAATAGAACTGTGCGGTTTAGAAATCAATTTTCTTGAGCCTGTTATTTTGTTCCTGTCACTCCAATCATTTCGAATTTGATTAGGAAGACAGGAAATAAATAACAGGCTCATTGTCCCGAAAATAGAGTTCTAAAAGTGAGTATCCCCAAATCGTACTGTAACCGGAAATAAAATTGAGACGATAATATCTAGATCGAAACAAATAGACAGAGACAGTTGCAAGCAGCCTAAATAGCGGATAACGATTTGCGGTTTTCTCGTCCAAGTTCTCTGCCCCTGTTCCCCTGCTAAAACTCACCTGATGATCGAAATGTGTCAAATCTCTATCACTTTGCACTGCCGGGTGATAGGGCGGAGCGACGGCCTTTTGCTCGAGTGCATCCCAGTCAATTTGACCGCGGAAAAACTGATGCTCTTTCATGTCACGAAGGCCCTCGGCAATGTCCAATTTGCATCCGAGTCGTTCAGTCGGATCCTTGTTTAGGAAACCACGGAGAACGCTTGACGCACGGACTGAAAGCGATCGAGGAATGCGGATTTGTCGTTCGAGAATGATCTGGAACAGGTAGTCTTCAGTATTTTCTTCAGCATTGTTCTGCATTCCGACAATGTCGAATGGAGACCGTCCGGCCATCATTTCGAACCTGCAAAGAGTTGTTGGATCGCAAAGATAATTAAAATGAGTAGGCTTGTGTGAACTCAAATATCCAAACTGCATATTATCGATCCCAGAAAGTTCCACCGGGTGCCCATTGGAACCTAGGCCATGCAGAACAAACAAGACCAACGGTGGAATAAGTATTTTCTAACGGGATTAATCTCGGAACCAGCAAAAATAGCAAAAGATAAAAAATAAAAACCAGAAAAAAAATTCAGCGAAAATTCGGAGAATGCTCCGATTGATCTGAAACTTTGAGAGATCATTTAAAAAATAGTCTCGGACATTCCCTGAAAATTTCAGATCAAAATATTGATTTTTAAAAATATCGATTTTTATTTCTGAAAATTTTCAAAATCGATAGATTGATCTGAAATTTTCAGGGAATGACCGAAACTATTTTTTTAATGATCTCTCAAAGTTTCAGATCGATCGGAGCATTCTCCGAATTTTCGCTTAATTTTTTTTTTTCTATTTTTTGCTTTTTTTTGCTGGTTCCGAGAATAACCCCATAAGTGGGAAATTAAGAGACGGGAGACGAAATGTGGGAAAGTCCGCAGTTTACGTTGCTTTTTCGAGCAGTGGAACTCTCAGAGATGAATAATAGCCCCTACAGGTATTCGTTCAACTCACATCAAAACTCCAAGCGCCCACCAATCGACACTAAACCCGTATTCGTCGCCTCTCAATATCTCTGGAGCAATGTAATTGGGAGTTCCGCAGAATGTCGAGGTGACATCTCCAGGATTCACATTCTCTTTACACATTCCGTAGTCGGTCAGTTTGATATGCCCCTCAGCATCGATGAGAACATTGTCCAGTTTCAAATCACGATAGATGATGCCGCGAGAGTGAAGGAAATGAAGGGCCAAAATGATTTCGCCAGCGTAGAAGCGTGCGTGGTCCTCGGGAAGTTTTCGTTGTTGTTGCATGTGGAACATTAGATCGCCACCGGGTACAAATTCGATGACGAAGAACAGGCGAGATTCGGTCTGATGTGGGGAAATTCAATTTTAAATTGTTCAGTAATTCGAAAACCTTCGAAATAAACTTTTTCCTTTACAATTTTTAATAAGAATAAAAGCCTGGCTGCATCAAAAGCTACTTTTGTTTTCCTTTTATTTTTAAAACGTTTTTTATTCTTCATTTGAAATATAACTTTTTCATGCAATTTTCGCGTGTGCCCTGTGGCGCAGTCGGGTAAACGCTTGCTCGGAAAACTACAGATCGGAGTTCGAGTTTTTGTATTGGTCTCGGGCGCTCAGTACGCTTCCGCCATGCAGTTTGGAAACAGACACACCAAGAAACTCAGTTACAGACCCAAACGGAATTTTATATATGAGAATGATAAGATCTGGCTCCATTTCAGATAAATTTATAACAAATGAGTTGTTTATTTCTTTGAAATATTGTGTTTTCAATCGACTTGCGACATAAAACGTTCACGTAAAAATTCAAAATGCACTAAAATTTAATGTTCGCGTGAAAAAAAGTGGGCGGAGTTTCACGTGTGGATGTCGTATTCTGTTCATCGAGTTGCGACGCCAAGAGGTCAAACTCCGCCCACTTTGCTTCACGCGAACATCAAATTTTTGTGCATTTTGAATTTTGCATGAAAAAAAGTGGGCGAGGTTTCACTTTTTGATGTCGCAACGCGATTGAAAAAAATTTTTTTTTATCTTGTAATCAACTTTATGAGGAATCTGGTATGCAATTTACGGAAGTATTCAAATAGAGCCCGCACCCGAATTCGAATACAGCCTCCAGTCAGAACCCTAGAAAACGCCCCCAAATTAAGCTGGACATTTTTATTTGATCTATTCAAAAATCAGCCTCCTTTCAAATGGGTGTTCATTCTTGAAATTACTAGTATTACTGCGTCGCGAAAACCTGTCAGAGCAGAGCGCGCGACGCTGCTTTGGCAAGGCTCGCGACTCTGCTGTGACTCCCACTTTTCGCGGCAAGACCACAACCGAGTTGCGCGCTCCGCTCTGACTGGTTTTCGTGACGCAGTAATATATGTTTCGAAAAAAAGTATTTTGTGAGCCCCCAAAACAGTAACTACCTGAAAACACGAGTGCAATCCAACGAGGAACGGATAATTGCTGGCCGCCTCGAAGACGCTCTTCTCCGTCTGCACCCAATCTATATCCTCGTCCTCATTGAACATCTCCTTTTTGATAATTTTGATTGCGTAGATTTGGCGCGTTGCCGTGTGTTCAGCTTGGACCACTTTTGCGTAAGAGCCTCGTCCGATCACTGTCAGGAAGCGGAAATCGTTGAGAGACACTGCCCATTTCGACGAAACACCGTTGCCATTGCCATTCTGCAATAGAGGTTTTTTTTTTTAATCACAAATTCAATATAAAAGTTTATGCACCTCTTTAATTCCAACTTTTTTCCTTTGGGTAAATCTTAAACAGTGGCATAAAAAATATTTCATATCAAATTTTTTTTCCAGGATCAAGGGAACAGAGAATGAATTTCTTCAAAAATAGGGGAGATTTTTCAAGAATCCAGAACAAAAAATTGTAGCTGAAAGGCTACGAAAATCTTGTGAGCTGTGTGCATGGCTGTTCGAATATTAAAAAAACAATTGGATGGGTGCTGATGAACGCAGGTGAAATTGAAATAAAGGATACTGGTTTCTTCCAAAAACAAACTTTTTTTCAGCATTTATTGTCAAAAACTAGACTCTAAATCAGGGGTGGGACCAAACAAAACATTTTTTCGGAAATTTTTATGTAGAGCCGTATGCGGAGACGCAAAAATACGGCTCTGGGACGTTTCGAAACTTTTGTGCATTTTTGCGGCGTACTAGTGTATTTAAATTTCCATAAAAATACAAATAATTGATAAAAACAAAAAATAAAATTCAAATGAGCGTGCGTTTTGGTGTCAATTGGCAAAAAACGCTACGCAAAAATGCAAAAAAGTTTCGAAACGTCCCAGAGCCAAAAATACCGAGTTTCGAACAAAACTGGCAGAAATACGTATTTTTTTTGGACTTTTTTGAAGACAAAAACAATTTTTTTTCGTCACATCTCTGATCAGGAGGATTTTTTGAAAAACTTTAAGAAAAATAAGTAATTTGTTTTTTTTTCTTACCAAACTGAAGAAAATAGCTTTCAAATTTTAAAGGATTTTACGGTGCTTCAAAAACGGTTGTGGGACGTTTCGAAAGCTGCCATTTCGAAACTTTGTGAATTTTTGCGACATATTAGTGGATTTAAATTCCCCAATAAAACAAAAAATTGATGAAAACGAAAAATAAAGGCCAAATGCGTTGTGTTTCGTGTCAGTTGGCAAAAAACGCTGCGCAAAAAATGCGAAAAGTTTCGAAACGTCAAAAGCCCAGATGAGTATTTCTTGGATTTAAGACCTAAAATATCAAAATTTTCTCTCATGAACAAACCCTTTTCGTATATTTTTTTTTGACATTTTCTGCATTTCATTTTTTTTTTCCAATACTCAAATTTTAAAACTTCATCCCAAATTCACTAGAACCAACTGTTGAAAATTCTTACCGTATGCCTTCCTGGATCGTGCGCCGGCGTCTCAATTTCCAACTCCTGGAATGCTCCGTTATCGATTCCATGACCACCACGGCCCGACGACGATCTTGTGTGCGACGTGACATCTGCTCGGCTGCGCAGCGAATTGTCGGCTGATGGTAGCAAGTGCGGAATGTTCGATGCGACAGGCGTCTTAAATAGCAAGAAATGTCATGATTTGGATAAATTAGTGAAAAAAAAACAAATTGTACCTGACCACAATGCGTTCGGACGTGTCGATGGCACTTTTTGTGAACACAGAGACGACAGTCCACACATCGGAATCCTTGACGTCCGATTCCCCAAATGTAGTCGTGGCAGATAAAGCATTGAATGCGTCGGAAAATTGAAAGGTCAAGGAGGTGCTATACTATTTGGAGGGGGATTTACAAATATCAGATTGAAAATGTACAAAAAACGTCTTTGACCTTCTTTAACTGTGAGGAAAACTTGCAAAATTAAACGGACGGTAAATCGGAGAATAGCCTCTTTTTACATCGATTTTGAAAATCTTCAGGAAAAAATAACACTTTTTAAACATTTTTTTCTGAGCATTTCTGGGAGTATTTTTGACATTATTTCCCAAAGTATCAGGCCAATTGGATCATTCGACGAGTTTTAGCACATTGTTTTTCTATTTATTTATAGCTTCGAAGCTTCTAATAGCTAAAACCAGGGAAAAATTCAGCGAATGCTCCTAAACTTTGGGAAATAATGACAAAAAAATCGATTTAAAACATTTTCAGAAAAAAATCAATTTTTTAAAATCGACATTTCGGTCCACAATTTTCTGAGCATGCCTGGGATAATTGTTGGCATTATTTCACAAAATTTCAGATCAGTCGGAGAATTTTCGAGTTTTCGCGCAGTTTTTTGCTTTCTTTTGTCATTACAAATTTTCCAATTTTCTTGGCAAAACTTCACTTCGGATGCATCGTTTCCATTCTCAGTTTCTCCGTCAGCAAGCCTTAAAAATTTCCACCAACCTATTAAGCCGTTTAGCCTGGAAGCGATGACCATTGTACAGGTAGATCTTCTTCCATCGACGAGCGCCACGTCGGTAAACGGTTTCTGAACATTACGTCCATTTTTTTGGCCACAGAAACCGAAAAAACTCACTATCCTCTCCTAGGCACGGAAGACCGGGCAGCTCTGGTTTGCCAACAAACACGTGAATGTTCAATTCGGCTTCCTGACTCGCATTCAAGCATCGAACCGCTTCGTCGAGCTCCATTTGAGAATCGATCGAGATCGGATCGCCATCCTCGTCGATCCATTTGACGGTAATGTCTTGCTTAGTGTTTTGCTTGCAAGCGTCTCGCAGAAGGGCAAGAAAATCGACGAGAATCAGTGGTGGGCGGACGTAAAGCACGACTACCTGGAAATTTGAGGATTTGGGATACTTATCGGGACTTTCTGATGAATTGTTTAAAAAAAAAGACAGAAAAGAAAATACAAACCTGTCCTTGGAAACGCGTCTTCAACTTTATGTCGCCGTCGTCTTCCAGAGATGTCGGCGACGACATTTTTTACTGAAAACATATTGGGGTCATTCATTTCATGAAGAAAATGTCGTTTTCTGTATGAAATTAATCAGACAAAAATGCAAGAAGCAGAAAATATGAAATCATTGATAATTGAGGTAAAGAACAGCAAGAAAAATAATTACTTTTTCCAGAATTCTCGTTCACTTCTATTAAGTTTTCAATCGAGTTGCGACATCAAAACGTGAAACTCCGCCCACTTTTTTTTCACGCGAACATTATAATGGATTCGTGACGGAATGACATTTCACGTGAAATCTCTTCATTTCTTTAGTTATTTCTTCATTTTTTTCAAATAAAAACGTGAAAAAATTGTCACTCCGCCACGAATCCATTATACATTTCAGTGAATTTTGATGTTTTTTTTTGTTGCTGCATGAAATCGAAAATACAGAATGTATAAAAGCATTGAAATAATCAAAAATGAATTGAAAACACTGAAATTCCAGCCAATAGCCTGCTGACAAAAACATGTTATCGACCGGCGATCAGTGAATTAATCATCCATATGCACAAGTACTGTACAAGTATATCGCGCCCCACCGCACTCTTTGTGTACATACAAAGTGAGCGAGAAGAGACGACAGAGAGAATCGATCATACATGTACACAACACACGGTCAGGCCGCAAAGGTAAGTACTAAAAAAAGACTTTCACACTTGTTATTCCGTTGGAAGAAAACTAAATATTAAAAAAAAACATTTTTTTTGTTGAATATATTATCAATTCAATATTCTTGCCGGCTACCATAGGCGCCCGCGAAAGTTTTATAATAGACGCAGACATAACGACACATGTCTGCGGCGACACACCCGCTCACATTTTTTGATCTACGTTCAGTTGAATTCAGTTGAATTCAGTTGAAAAGACCTGATGGGGCGGAGCCTCGATGTTTCGCGCCACTGCTTACTGTAGCCGGCAAGAATATTGAATTGATAATATCAAACTTTATATTGGAAAAAAAAAGTATGAAAATGGTTGCAGGTCAGATAAATACTAGGATAAAAACGCGGTGAAACGAATGAATTATTTATTGCTTGTTGAAGTAATCCTTGCTTTCCTTCACTCCTGGCTTGATGGTGTCCGATCCTGGAGTCCATCCGGCTGGGCACACCTCTCCGTGCTTCTCGACAAACTGGAACGCCTGGACGAGACGAAGAGTCTCGTCGACGGAGCGGCCGACTGGCAGATCGTTGATGGTGATTTGGCGAAGATTTTGTTGTGGGTCAATGATGAAGAGTCCTGATGTTAAAAAATGAATTTATGTTGTAAAAATAAAAAATAGCCTACCACGGAAGGCGATTCCC
The DNA here is from genome assembly GCA_963572235.1 of Caenorhabditis japonica. Taxonomy (NCBI): domain Eukaryota; kingdom Metazoa; phylum Nematoda; class Chromadorea; order Rhabditida; family Rhabditidae; genus Caenorhabditis; species Caenorhabditis japonica. The sequence goes on along the minus strand of OY754343.1, from coordinate 12,933,867 downwards.
TCGTCCTCCTTGAGCACTCCATAATCGCGCGAGATCTGGTGGTTGGTGTCGGCGAGCACCGGGATGTTCATCTCGCCGAGTCCTCCATGCTTGCGTGGCTGGTTGATCCAGGCCAAGTGCGAGAAGACCGAGTCGGTGGAGGCGGCCAACAGAACGGTGTTGATGGCCTTGAAGTCGGCGGCGCGCTCGGAGAACGCAATGATCTCAGTGGGACAGACGAAGGTGAAGTCGAGTGGGTAGAAGAAGAGCACCACGTACTTTCCCTTGTAGTCGGTGAGCGACACGTCGACGAACTCGCCGTCAACGACCGCCTGGGTCTTGAATTGTGGGGCTGGCTTGCCAATGAATGCTTTCGACATCTGCAAGAGAATCAGATGATGGGGTATGAAAACGATAGGATTACGAGACGACAACGACTACAACGAAAACATCTATTTTTTTTACTGACACTATTTTCTCAATCTTATTTCAAATGCCATCGAAAACGAAAACTTTGAGGTAAATAAACCGAAAAGAAAACAAAAAACTGAGGCTATTGTTTGGTTTGGTTTGGTTGGGATTGCAATCACAATTGCAAATGCAATGTCGACAAAAAAGAAAAATCGAGAAGCGACCAACGGAAAACATCGAATCGGGCGGTTCTTATCTAATGGGTTGAAGTGAAAACGGAAAGAGAACAGAAAATTGCGAGGGTGGGAAAGAAATCAGAGGGAAACTGTCAACACCGTCGTTTTTTATGATTTGTTTTTTGAGGTTTTCATAGAAATGATGAAAAATAAAAGAGCATGACAAAACCGGGGAAAACATTTTTAACGGAGTTATGCACGAAATGGCAAAAAACAGCAAAAAAATGCGCGAAAACTCGGAAAATGCTCCGATTGATCTGAATTTTAGAGAAATAAGGGGAAAATACTCTTGGATAAATATTTAAGCTCGGAATATTTCGGACCGAAATAACGATTTTAAAAAATTTCAGGAAAAAATCAATATTTTTTAAAATCGATATTTTGGTCCCTAATTTTCTGAGCTTATATTTATTATCCGGAGTATTTTTTCCCGTATTTCTCAAAATTTCAGGCAAATCAGAGCATTTCCCGAGTTTTTTTTCGCCATTTCATGCTTAACCCCCTTACAGTTCCTGTACGAAACTCGCGCCGCAGACTTGCAAAATTTTCCCAGGTTTTGTCACGTTCTAAAAAATATAATGCAAAAGCGGAAAAGGCTCTTATTGGTCTTCATTTTGGGAAAGTAAAAAAAATCTCCGAGACATGAAATAAATATCAATTGGAGAGTTCTTCGAATTTTTTGTCATTGTTTGATATTATGGATTCATGAATGAGCGACCAAACGCGGTGAAATGTGGGGAAAAAGTTGACTGGTCCCGACACGATTTTGACATACTAAATTATGTTTTCTTCTTTCGTTTTTAATAAAAACGCTATTTTTTGCTTGTGTAATGTAGAACCCATTCGAATGGGTAATTTCTTTTCAAAAACACATTTTTTTGAGGGAAAACTATGAAAATGCGTTTTAATTTAAAAAAAACACACAATTTTCGCGCTAACCGTAGTCTATCAAACTCGTGTCGAGACCAGCCAACTCATTCTTGAATCCATAATATCAATGAAATTTCATGAAAAACCCCCGAAGAAAATAGACATTAGTGTGTTAGTACGGTGAGAAAATGTTAGTGGAGTGGTATTAAATACCTTCGGAGCGAGCGACATGGTTGTTAACTGCAAACTTTGTCATCTTTTCTTTTCGATAAACTACAGAAAAATTTAGAAATAAATAAATACAACTTAAGACAGACATTTGCATCATACGGAAACGTTCAGACATCTCTTCACAGAGCCCACTAGAGCGGTGAAAAAATGTCATCATAACATGACGAGATGACGTGATTTTGGCGAGACGAGGCGCTGATGCTACATTGTAGGGAGGCGGGGTTGTTTTTTTCAATATTTTTGTATCGGTCTATAGATACTTACAATAGAAAATTACCTGTCGATACATGTTTTAAAACCGGTAGAACTAGGGAATATTTTCAGGCAGAATAAAAAAATGCGATAAAAAAATTAGGTTTTTTCGGTTGCTATGGCTTCACAGGACGCTGCTTATTTTACTATAAGTATCATGAATTTTAAATAAAACAGAAAAAAAAGCTACGAAAAAGATACAAGATGACCAGAGGTTGTTGCCCACAGCGAGAAGGGCGCCGATCAATAAAAGTGAGGTCGCAGCGTCCATGAAAAGACGGAGAGTAATAATGCGAACGTGTGGCAAACAACTGTCGAAAACTGACCTGTTTTTCACCGAGCGCGCCGAGTAGTGGGAAAATCTTGGCGGTTTTGCAGAAATTACAGATCACAAGTGCAGAGAGGAGAAAAACTTTGTAAACTGATAGGTCAACACATGGAAACCCGAAACTTTTGTGTTGAAATATTTGGATTGAAATTGAAGAAAAAAACGTGGCGGGAGAAAATTGAAACTCGAAACACGTCACATTTAAAAATGAGTGCAAATGCATTTTCGCGCCGGCCAACTACAGTAATCTGGCTACGAATGATCGTCAACTTTAATGCTTGGTCCGCAATCAGGAATTACGGTGGTTCAAAATTTTGGAGGGAACTCAAAAATAAATTGAATTTTGGGAATTTTTTTAAAAAATTGTGTTTTCAATCGAGTTGCGACATGAGAACGCGAAACTCCGCCCACTTATTTGTGCGCGACCACGCGAACACGGTGATATTTGAAGAGACGCAGACAGAAGGTGAATGCAGACTTGCGTTTTCATGTCGCAAGTCGATTAAAAACACAATACACCAGTTAAATAAATAATGTATCCAGAGGGTCCGTTAAAAGAATACATTAAATATTTTATGGGGTCATGTATTTAGACTACGGTTTTTTTCCAATTTTATCCGCAAAAACAAAAACTAATCTGCACAATTTTGATCAACCAGAAATTTGCGCCAAAAATTACTTTTCTTTATTTTCGGGGCGCTTGTCATAAATATTTCTGTCTGTGTAACTTTTTTCCCAATTTATGGTTTTCTCTATCCGTCTAACTTATTTTTCCCTCTGAAATATTTAACGCAACAGGCTTCGCGTCATCGGTGGAGCGCAAAATTTCAGTTCTTTCCTAAGAGTTTAAAATTCCAGAAGCCATGCGAATTTTTTCAAACCGCCGAAACAAAGACGATGACGTCGCCGATGAGTTTCAAGATTTGGTCCAGGACGTCTGTGTCACCGTGTACAGTTTCGTCAAGCTGATCTCCGATTTACAAGAATACGTGGCAAAAATTTTCATCGAAGAGTACGGCGTACATGGGCCAATCGATCTGAACTCGCTTCCAAAAATGGCACGTATCATGTCAAAATACGCGGCGGCTGACAGTTTGCGCAAGCTTCGCAACTATCCGAAAAGTGTCCAAAAGCAGTTTAACACGTGGCAATGTTTGCGAAAAAAAGCAATGAGCAGCTCAAAATCAGAAAAGTTGAAATTGGCGGTGATTCCCGCCAAGCTTTGCTTCTTCTACTTTTACAACGGTGAATTGTGTAAAGCAATTGTTTGTCTACTAGACTATGTGAAACTGATTCCGGATGATATTTTGGCGACAGAAGCGGCAATTCGATGGCTGATGTTTCTCGGCGAAACCGAGTTATTGAAACGGAAAATGAAGACGTGGAATATGGACAATGATTCTAGGGAATTGTGGAAAGCAACTCGTGCCGCAATTTCGTATATTGAAAGCAAGGACACGAGAGGAGAAACTTTGGAAAAACTCGTTGGAATCAGAGATAAAATAAGAAAGGAAAATATCAAGACATTTCCAAAATTCGAACTCTCGTCATACGTTCATTGGATGTGCTCCACAATGTGCAATGTGTCAGTCAACAGTAATCTTGTTGCAAGTGAAGTAAGTTTTTTTTTATTATTAGTTTCCATCATATCAATTTTCGACATTTCTCACCCCGACGCCGGGCAGGTTGTATGGTAATTTATCATTTTTAAAGTTCCCCGATCGGCTTTCTCAACTCCAAGAAGCCTCAGCAAAAGCCGACTCGATCATGCGCAATCGCATCCCAGGACTTGCCGCTTATCAGTTTGACAACTCGACGAGTTCGTCAATCTGGCCGTTTTTAGAAGGGAATCGACCGGGAAGTGCAACTGATTATAGTAATTTTCGGTGTTTTTTGTTTAAAAATCATCATTTTGAGTAAATCTCGGAAGTACAATCGCCTGGCACTTTGAAATGCGTCGTGAGTGGGCTCTTGTCAACGTCACCACTGCTCAGGGACGTTCTTCGATGTGTGCAATGATACTCAATCTTCGAATCGCTCTCAAATCGGCGTCTTTCTTTCGGATTATTCAAGCAGCAAATATCATGACATACTTTTCTATGATCATTGAAGAACCTGGATCCGAAGATAACATGAAACTGATGAAGGCATCGAGTCTTAATTTGATATCAGCTGATTCGATCAAGAGTGAAATTCGCGAACAGAAGACATCGGCTCATTTTGATGAAGAAGATGACATGACCATGATTCAACAAGTCGACAATCTTTCTTCCGATCTTGATATGTTAGTTTAAAAATAGCAGCGAAGGGGTGACACAAAATCGTGCTTTTTTTGTTAAAATTTGTGGTAATTCAGCGACCATCTGTTCCACCCGATCACTCATTCCTGTGGATGTAATGTTTGTCTACAGTATCCCACAAGTTCCACCTTTGCCGCCGAATACATGTTCGCCTATTGTATCCACTCGGATTTCTCACAAAACTCCATGGAGCATTTCAACAAGGAATTCGTGTGTATTCGTGAGCGGGACATGCGATTTCAAGCTCTGATGCATCGTGACGATTTGAGACCACGCCCTAATGCGATTCAAAGTGAGATCTTTGGACTGTGCACTATTCAGTGGCTCATTCGGAAAATCGATGCGGGAGAGCCATTTGACAACGCTAGTCGGGATATTTACAAGAATTCGCTTCGGATCGCCAAATATCTGCAGACTCGAATGATAGATCAAATCCTGGCGGTCAAGCAACTCGGCCGACAACTGGAATATCCACAAAACGTCAACTACAGTTGGATGCAGCCTGTCAGGAAAAACTGGACAAAACTAGGAATTGACTGTGATGCCGATTTTTTCCGAGCTGTTCCGCAATTCGGGCCGAAACCAATTGTACACCAAGACGATCTTGAGGCTATTCAGACACGAATTAGAGAGGAAATGAACGAATACACCCATATTCTTTATCGGTAGGTAGAAAATAAAAGATCTATTTAGTATTCTTTTCTTGGTTTTGAGACGTTTCGAAAATTTAGTTCTATTTTTCGTCGCCGTGTTCACACTATTCACAAAATTCGGTCAAGGATAAAATAGTTGGTTTTCATCCTTTAACGAATTTTGTCAATAGTTTCGAAAAGTCCCAGAGCGGAATCGATAGCGCATTCGGCAGTTTTGGCTGCTTCCGTCGGACGAGTTCCGTCCGAGAGGCCACAGATTCGAGTCCGCCCTCACCCCCGGGTTCACCCAGCCTCTAATTGGGTAGTAGAGAAATTTGCGAAGATTTCTCGGTCATTTCCCCAGCCAGGAATTGACTAAAAATGTCAGGCTCAGAAAGGTGCACCACCAGTCGTCCGCGGACGCAGAACGCCGTAATCTGCAGTACCTTGGGTACTTGAAGAACGGATCGACTTTGTAATCTAATTTCTCAATTTTCAGAGATTGGCGCTCCAGAATCTTCCCATACATTGGCCGAACATTCACGTGCCCGTGGGAAGCCGCCTACGCATGGGCAGAATCAACATTCATTGGCTCTCGCAACGCTGTGCAGCTGAGGCTCGAACGATGTCACAAAGGACTGGTAACCATTTCGGGACCGGATCACTTCCGGAATTGTGTCGAAGCGATGCCTACCGACATGACGCTGGTCCAATTCGCAATGGCAGACAATAAACACATTTATTTGATAAAACTACACGCGGACAGAGAACCTATTATCATGCCAATAGCGCATTACTCGCAAGCCAGCGAGCTCATGGACAAGTTCACACATCTTTTGGATGAGGATGAACTGATCTGCAGTTGCCCGGGAAATATGTCAGCTACCATGTTTTGGGAGCGTCGGAGATTTGTGGATGCTCGATTGGCGTCATTTGTTGGTGAAGTTGAGAAGAACTTTTTGGGAGTGTCCGCTCATCTATTGAGACCTTCTGATCGATTAGGACCAGAGTCCGATATTCTTGCGGAAAAGATTGCGAGGATTTCTAAGGGTGGACTGCGAATAGAGGAGTCGAAAGAACTTGTGTACCTTGCGCAATTTATGAATGCGTCGTCTTGGAGGAAATTAGTACTTCGATTTTGCGAAATGCGCACAACAGACGCCGTCTTTCCGGATTATCTTCCAACATTCCATTCGGTTGCTCTAGATGCATTGAAGAATGATAGAACAGCGACAGCGCAGGAGCCTTCAAACAAAAAATACACCTACCTAGTCGTTTGTCCGGTAATTTCTCTAATACATATATAATTTCTACGGAATCATTTCTTTATTTCCGCAGCAACTCTCTCAATTCTGCTGGGAGCGTCTCCCAATCTTCAATGATTTCCCTTACGTTTGCCGGCAGGTGTCGATTCACTCGATGTTCAGTCAACTAGAAGCGTTGAGAAATCAGGAAAGGCAACTACCACTTCAAATCGACATGAAAAATGCCTACTACTTGTTGGATCAGGGGAACAATCTATGCGAAAAGAAAAACCCATTGCTCGACTACATCAACAAATTCAAATGGGAAGGAAAGATTGGCGGAGAGCCTGACTCGACGGAAATGGCCACTGCACTCGAGGAATACGACGCGTTTTTGTGAGTTTTTTGTTTGTTTGATAAAAAGCGCTACATTGAACTCAGCAAGTGAACAAAAATCATGGAGAGCAAAATTTAATTGAAAAAGTTTCAAATGGAATGAAGCGCGAGAGAAAACAATATTATTTCAGCTACTTTGGACACGGCTCCAGTTCATCAGTGATGCCAACATCTTTAATCAAAAATGCGAAATGCAATGCAATAAGTCTACTGATGGGAGGTGGTAGTGTTAAAACGATCCCTCAAGCTCACGGATTTGACGGAAAATCAGTATTACTAGACTACGCGATGGCAAAGTGTCCACTGATAGTGGGATGTCTGTGGACTGTGACGGACGGAGAGCTATATCGATTCCTGATGCGAATGATTGATGACTGTTTTGAGAAAACTCGAAATGTGATTGGAGTCGACAAGCTGCGACAATTGGCAGAAGCGATGCACGAGGCTAGATCGAATGCAAGACTTAAATATCTGACAGGTGCAGCTATTGTCATGTACGGATTTCCAGTGGTGTCGAAACCTGTGCCGGTTGTTGTCGATGAGCGGGGAGAATAGCAAGGTTTTCCAAAGATTACCAGAAACTAGTTTTACATGTGAATAATTTTTATATCGATATAGAAAAAATCAGCTGACTTTGTTAAAGTTAGGAAAAAATCACCGAAAAATATACAATAAATTATTGCATTTTTAAGTTTAAATCTTTTACTTCTTTGTCTTAACTTTTGAGTGTGGTCGAGCTCTCGCCTAACGAGAAAAGAAAACAATGGGATAAAATTTGAAAATATTAGCATTCGCTATTCTCAAAAGCGTTGAAAACTAAATAAAACACAAAACAATGAAAATATCCAATAGAAATAATTTATTAGCCCTTGGAAAATTTAAAGCATGTATAATTATTTCAGCGCAATTCTAAAACGAAAAACCCCGAAAACCCATGAAAAGTGAATATGAAAAACTTATAAATATTTATGAAGTTAGTACAATTTCATCCAATTGCCTGACAAATGCTTCGAATCCGAACACTTTTTGCACCCACCGTGGGCCTTCTTCGCTTAAAACTTTATACGTTTCTTCATTTTCCATCAAAATTTTCATTTTAGCGGCAAAAGCGTCAGCGGTTTGGTTTATCAAATAGCCAGTTTCGTTGTTTCGCACTGATTCACAAGGTCCTGAAAATATCGGCCTTTGAAATAAAGAAAACTGTGAACATTACCGCCAGAATTAACAGCAATGACCGGTGTCCCTAGATACATTGATTCGACGGGCACAATTCCGAAATGCTCTCGATCCGGCGTGTACAGTATCGCACGACTTTTTCGAATCAAATTCACTTTTCTCTCGTCGGATGGCGAGCGAAGGAACGTGACTTTATTCGACGGGATGTTCAGATCATCGACATGATGGACAAGCTCAGTGTAGTACTCGCTGTTCTCTGGATTTTTCAGGTCGTATCCACCGGCAATCACAAGATGGCATTGCGCAAATTCGGAAGGTGTGACGAGTGATTTCAGTTGGGCTTAAAGATTAAACATTTTTTTAAGAACTTTGATTAAAATCTTACCAAAAGCATCAAGAGCCAATTTAACATTTTTCTTGCGCTCGAATCGGTTCAGTGAGGTAAAGATGAACTTTGCCGAGCTCGGGATCTCTTCCCCAATATCATCCGAAACTTCAATTGCGTCAAAGAATTCCGTGTTTAGTGACGGATACAAAACTGTCAATTCTTTCGACGCCAACGAGGGAAACGTTTGGCGGACGACTCCCTTCGTGAAGTGGCTGTTCACACAGATCACGTCTGCTTTTCCAGTTGTATACTCTTCGATCGCATCGATTATTTTTCTGAAATTTATATTTATTTTACCAGATTATCATTGATTTCGAACGAATTTCTTTCTCACCTATATAACACCTTCGCAGTTCCCTCTCGTTTTGTCAACAATTTGTCCGGAAAATGGCAGTAAAACACGGACTTTGCTTTAGAAAACCAGCGAAACACGGGAAGACTTGCTGATATGGAATCCGAGAGGATCACATCAAAGTGTTCGTTTTGGAAGAATACAATGTACATGGCAGCCAGGACCATTTTCAGATAGGCGAGAAGGGCGTGGCCTTTTCCGAAAACAGACCGGGGAATCCATTGACAAACTGTTGTGATATCTGAGAAATAAAACTTGATCTTAATTGATTTTGGTAAATAATTTTGATGTTATTTATGGGGTTATTCTCGGAACCAGCAAAAAAAGCGGTGGTACCTCAAATGAGAACGATAGGAATGAAAACTGTTACAAATGAAGAACTGCTACAGATAAGAACTGCTAGAAATGAGAACTGCTGCACGGCGTGCTGGAGACTACGTTTTTAAAATTATTTTTGGAAATGAATTTTCGGAGGTCATCTCTCTCAAGTCTCTACGTCTCTACTTTTACACGCACTTGGCTAAACTTGGCAGCATATCACTACCGAGACGCAGATAAATGCGACAGGGCGCGTTTGCCGTTACGTAGGCTCTAACACGCCGTGTGCTGTAAACGTGAACTGATATGAATGGTAACACAATAAATGAGAACTAGCGGAATGAGAACTTCTACAAATGAGAACACGTTGGCTTTTTGATCCGAAATTTTTTCTCAAAAGGATCAAAAAGAAAATGTGTTCTCATTTGTAGAAATTCTCATTTCGCTAGTTCTCATTTATTGTGTTCCCATTCATATCAGTTCACGTTTACAGCAGTTCTCATTTCTAGCAGTTCTTATCTGTAGCAGTTCTTCATTTGTAACAGTTTTCATTCCTCTCGTTCTCATTTGAGGTACCACCAAAAAAGCAAAAAATAGAAAAAAAATTCAGCGAAAATGCAGAGAATGCTCCGATCGATCTGAAAATTTGAGAGATCATTTAAAAAATATTCTCGGACATTCCCTGAAATTTTCAGACCGAAATATTGATTTTACTCAGGTGTTTCATTTTGGGTTAATTTAGAAAACTCAAATCTATCTGGAAAATTTCCGGGTTAATTTGGAAAATTCTGGTTAAATTGGAAAATTCAAATCTGGTTGGGAAATTTCGGTGTTAAAAAGGGGTCTATATAAACCCGTAACGATTTTTGAATTTACGGGTTAATTTAGAAAATTTCGGGGTTTATATAGACCCCTTTTTTTACCTGTATCGCAAAACGCGTCAGCAAATACTTACATTTTTGCGCATAATTTGATGATTCCTCATTCTATTTTCTTATTTTTATGTGTTTTTTTTCTTTAATGTAACATTATGTTGATTGTTATGTTTTTAAATACTAATTTTGCAATTAGGTGGGTACATTTATCGATTTTTCGTTAACAATCATCTGAATTCGATGAATTTTCAGATGAAATCTAGCACAAAATGTTCGGCTGGTACGAAATTTTCGGAATATTTCACGAAGACTTGTCGGAAAATCTGCCAGCTCCTCGTAAGTAAAAACGCATTCCCCATAAGTTACATTTCCTGATAAATGAAATACCGTAGATTTTTTTCCTAAAGTTTACCGTGATAGTTATTGCGATGAAATTATTCTTCAGCCCATAGTTCAATTTCTATCATTTTCAGATTTGAATGGATATTCGAAACGGAAGTTGGCGAAAACGGAAGGACAAAGGAACATTTCACCAATTTATGGAAAGGCGGACAGTTTGTGAGCGCGGAATCTTTTTCGGTGAGATCTTCTACATACATCGAGAAATTAAAATAGTGAAATTGACGTTTGCCTACCCAGTGATGCAGGGGAATTCCGTTCGGGGGTATACTGGTATATAACTCACACGGAATAGAGCTGTCTGAACTGAAGCTGTTCTGATACAAAAAAGCTAGAAAAATAAGTATTCCGTTGAAAATTGTTAATCATTGAGTTCTATTTCGTGCAGTTGTTTTTTGTCAGAACAGCTTCATTTCAGGGGGCTCTGTTACGTGAAGTTCTATTTCGTATGAGTTCTATACCGCTGTACACCATCCCGCTCCGCTATTCCGGCGTTTGAAAATTTCAATTCGGTGCACCACTGGTACTTTCTTATTTATTTTACCGATACAAATCGAATGAAAAGCTAAGAATTTGTAGATTATTTCAGTAAATAAGGTGTACCTAATCAAATAATGTTATGGACCTATGCATATGAATTTTTGTGCCATTTTATTCCCATGTAAACCTTCATTTTAATTAATTTTCCTGCATTAACCTGCATTATAATGTAGGTTTTCATAGAAATAAAATGGCTAGAAAATTCATCGGTATAGGTCCATTACAGCAATATAATGGATTCGTGACGGAGTGACATTTCACGGGAAACTGGGAAACGAAAAAACTCTTCCCAGAGTTTTTTCTTACTTACTTGTGATACTCCAGAGTTTTTTCTTACTTACTTGTGATACTCACAAGTATCACAAGTAAGTAAGAAAAAACTCTTCATTTCTTCAGTTATTTATTCATTTTTTCGAATTAAAACGTGAAAAATTGTCACTCCGTCACGAATTCATTATAGCTAGAAAAAATCAAAGATTTTACTTATCAAAAGTTAGTAGGAACGCGCCAATGTCGCTGCTTTTATATTGACAATTCCCCTATACATTTATATTTTCAGATGTGCATGTGGAACGAACAGTCAAGCGTAGAATTTGGTTCAAGGGAGCTATCACGCAGACATCAATATGGGACTTGTGCTGTTTTGAGTATACATTTTAATTGTAGTTTTCATAGTTTTCATTTTAGTTTTTTTCACATGTTTTCTAAGTACGTCATTATCTTTTTTTTTGTTATTAACCTCATTAATTGTAAGAATTATTATCTCAAAATGTACATGTTCGCAATTTTGTCGTAGAATAAAAATATTTTAATTCATTTTTCCTCCGAATTTGAAAAAACCATTTCAATTTATAAGAAAAATTCCGTATTGATTCAAACGATTTCGGATTTATATAGAAAAAAAGGGGGTTAGATTGGAAAAGTTCCGGGTTGATTTAGAAAAAAGGGGGTTAGATTAGAACATTTCCTGGTTGATTTAGAAAAAAAAGGGGTTAGATTAGACAATTTGCGGGTTGATGTAGGAAAAAAGGGGGTTAGTTTAGAAAACTCGGGTTGATTTGGGAAAAAAGGGGGTTAGATTAGAAAAGTTGGTCATTTATAGAGGTCACTTTACAATCTAAAAATTTCTCCTTTTTAACCCGGTTTTTTTCTAAATAAACCCAAAATGAAACACCTGAGTAAAAACTACCGACTTTTATTTCTGAAAATTTTCAAAATCGAAATTTTGGTCTGAAATTTTCAGGGAATGACCGGAAGTATTTTTTAAATAATTTGCCGAAGTTTCAGATCGATCGGAGCATTCTCCGAATTTTTTGCTGGTTCCGAGAATAACCCCATTAGCAAAAAACAATTCCGGGAAAACTCGGAGAATGGCCTGAAAGGTTGCGAAATGGTTGGATCAAAATATCGATATTCAAAAATTTCAGGAAAATATTCAATATTTTTAGAAATCGATATTTCAGCCCAAAAGTTTCTGAGCGTTTCCGGGAGTAATTTATTTTTTTCTGAAATTTTTTAAAAATCTACATTTTGGTCAACACAATTTTCCCAAATTTTCTTTTTCCGAGTTTTTCCACTTTGTAGATAACCATCCCTGTTCAAATTGAATTTCTTTTTGTTTTTTGTAATCGAAATTATTTTCTAAACTTTCAGCCCTTTTCTAGGCAAATCTAGGATATTCATTCAAAAAAACTCACCCAAATCCAAAGTCTCTCTAAAGCAATGAGTTTTGTCGTAGTGGTTGGTGAAAATTCGCACAGAATGCCCTTTTTCCTGCAATCCAACGGCTGCGTCGACAATTAGTCTTTCGGCTCCGCCAATTCCAAGATCCGGATGTAGAATTGCCACTTTCACCATATTGTGAAAACCACGCCCTCTCAATCTGAATGGGCGTGTCTTATTGGGATCCAAAACAATATTTTTAACACTTTTTGTAAAAATAAAAGTATCACAAAGTTTAAGAGACAAATCAACACATGCTTTAAAAATCAAATAAAATAAAAATTTAATTCTTTTAAATAATTGAGCAAAAATCACAACCTAATCAATCAAGAAACAAGAAAAAATCAACGGGAAAAGGTCGAAAATAGAATACCTGGGGGCATGCGGATGCTAAATACAAACTATGGCCATCATATAAAAGTAACGTTGTGAGAAAGAGAAATTAAAGAGCCTTGAGGCAATCGTCAAGAAGAGAACTGGCTCCGATGCGGAACAGAGTTGGGTTGAGCCATTCATCACCGAGGATCTGGAAAAAAGAGGCTTTTAGAGACGCATAAGCGAAAAAAATTCCGATTTTTGGACAAAAACTTAATCATTATATGCTCCGAATTGACAAAAAACTTTAATTTTAACGAAAACTTGAAAAATTTCCATTCAATTGACAGAAATACGCCATTGTTTGGTAAATTTTTCTAGGACAAAAATATTTTTTTTTGTTTGGCAATTGTTTCGTTTGCCGGCCTATTAGAGAAACTCCCAAAACTAAAACCCAAACGGTCCACTCACATCCTTAACCAGAGCCACAAAAGCCAACGCCTCATCGACCGTTTTGATTCCACCGGCTGGCTTGAATCCAACTTTCTTGCCCGTCAACTCATGCCATCTTTTCACCGCAGTGCACATCACGTAAGCCACCTCAAGCGTAGCGTTCACAGCTTCCTTTCCGGTAGACGTCTTGATAAAGTCGGATCCGGCAAGAATGCTCGCCCACGACGCCTTGTACACGTTGCTGAGTGTTTTGAGCTCTCCGGTGGCCAAAATGGTTTTGAGATGAGCACGTCCGCAAGCCTTTTTGCACGCAAGCACCTCATCGTGAACAGTTTTCCAGTCTTCTTCGAGCGCTGCGGCACGAGAAATAACAATGTCGATTTCGGTGGCTCCGTCGGCGACGGTGAGCTCCACTTCGAGAACCTTCGAGGCCAAATGGTACTGTCCAGATGGGAATCCACCGGCAACTCCAGTGATGTCGAACGATTGCTTGGTTTCGGTAAGGAATTTCTGGAAAAAATAAATGCGCCTGGAGAACTAAAAAGAAACGAAAATTTATAATTTCCTACCTTGACATCCTTGATTCTCTGTGGATAAACACATACGGATCCGCAGTGGATAGAAGTGTCGGTTGGGATCGGATTGATGGCTCTCTTGGTAAGAGCGACAACTTTTGACGAGGTGTCGTCTCCATTCAGGGTGGTCAAGTCAATGTATTGAATCACCTTTCGGATCTCTTCTTTCTGAGAGAAACATTTTTGATAAAAGAAACTGAAAGTTCCATTTTCAGCCCATCAAGCCGTTCGTACGCGTGTTCGAATTATTTATCATATAAATGTTAAAAAACTCACACTTCTCAACTTCTTGGCCTCCTGCTCATACTTGTTGATAGCCTGGGCGATCTCCTGATTGTCAAAATCGCGTCCGACCTCTTTTTCGAACGTGGCGACGTCAAAGCTGTCTTTGTAGGAGTCGCGGACGAAGGAGAAAAGAGTTGGGACGATGGTGGCCATGTTTAGGCGGATTTTACCTTTAAATTAAATTTCGGTTGGAAAACAACGAGAAAAAAGTATAAAATAAAACACGAAGAAAAATAAGAGTGCAAACACCATCATGGGGAGTTGCAGACGTCTCACATTTTGTAAATATTTAAAACGTGCGGCAAAAATTGATACGAAAAAAGGAAAGATAAGCGGATAGAGACGTCGCAACCTCAAATGATAACGAATTTAGAGAAAAAAAAGAATGGTCTTGATCTGCTTATCACTTAGAAGGTCGTTTTCTATTTTAGTTGGTTGAGAATGGGATGAATATTTGAAGAAAGACGGAAATAAATAAACGTGGATTTTCAAAGCTTTTTGCAAAAAAAGAAATCAATTGAAAAAAAAGCGAAAAAGTACCTACAGTAGAACTTTTAAAGGGACATAACAACTTTTTTTGAAACGACACTCCATAATCCCGCGAATTTCGCGCAACTTTGCACAAATTTGCGTCCGTTTTTTTACAATTTCTCCGGACTTAATTTGAGTATTCGCGATGAGCACGGTGTGTTGGGGACTACGTTTCAGAAAACTTTTTTGAGATCAAATTTTCGAGCGCCAATTCTCGTGTCTCTGTATCTCCATTTTTGCACACTTTTTGCTAGACTTGGCAGAATGCCACTGTCCAGACACAGACACATGCAAAAAGGCGCGAATCCGTTTACGTAGGGTCTAGCACGCCGTGATGAGTCTTACATGATTGGAAAGAGAAAGTTAAATATGTATTCAGTGGGTCGCCAAAACAATTTAAAAATCTTACTGTATCCAAAATCCCAAAAAAATGTTGGTAAATGCGCCCCACCGCACAACCATCATCGGGAAATTATGGGGTTATTCACGAAATGGCAAAAAAAAACTGCTCGAAAACTTGGAAAATACTCCGATTGACCTGAAATTTTGGGAGATAAAGGAAAAAATTCTCCCGGACATTATATATACTCGGTATAAAACGCTGATAACTCGCTCCAATCGAACAATGAATTTCGCATGCATTTGGAGTGAGGTTTAGAGAAATCAGAGCAAAACATCGGCCACGGCTCTCTCAATTTTCCGCACTCTCTCGTCGCCAACGTGGCCGCGTCCATCACTGTGCGAAAGGAGCGCGTTTGCAGCGCTCCGTACTGAGAATATATACCCCAAAATTTCCGACAAAAATATAGATTTTAAGCATTTTCAGAAAAAAAAAGCAATATTTCTTAAAAATCGATATTTTTGATTGAAATTTTGTGGGAATGTCCGGGAGAGTTTTGCCCCTTATTTCCCAAAATTTCAGGTAAATCGGAGCATTTTCAGAGTTTTCGCGCAGTTTTTTGCCATTTCGTGAATAACCCCATTAAAATCTCTCGGACCGAGTTCAAAAATGTTTTTCAAATTATTGTTCTGCACCTTCCTCTACGCCGATTAAACACAGTCAGTAACCATTCATTTTTTAAAATTTCGAGCAAAATTTCTCTGAAAAATCGCCAATTCTTTTCGTCAATGTCCCTCTGATTTTCTCATCGATTATTCGTAGCGAAATGCGTTATATTTTACGAATAAGACGCCGCGGTGAGAAATGCGTCAGCAAAGCCTAGCTGGCGCATTTTCGGATCTTCGAAATTATTGAAGTTTGGGGCATGGAGGGTCTAATCAGAATACAAAAAATTTCAAACAAAACTTATTAATTGTTCCTATCACAACTTATTGATTAAAAAAAACCTTCTGTCACTTTTTATTTTAACTGAAAATTTCAGTTTCATCGGTTGCTGACGCACAAAAAAAAATCGCTTGCGCAAATTAGTTCACTGGCGCTTTTCTCGTGCACGGCACGCTAGCGCATTTTCCTTTTTGCAAAAGCATGCCTCGCGGTAAAAACCTTGATTTCCATCGGAATATTGGTGCAGAGATGGCGGAAAACGAGGAAGAATACTTTATTATTCGCTATTCCGGTCCGAAAACATCCAGAGATGCGGTCTACAACTATGTGGTAGGAATATTATAGAATATTTCTGAAAAATCGATATTTTCGGTTCTTATTAATTTGTATTTCATCCTAAATGTAAGCTTGCAACAATTATCTTTTACAGACAGGAAAAACGTCGAATTACAAGGAATATTCGGAATTGGTCAACGATATGGAAGTGAAACGAGCTCAGAATGTCAAAGATTTTTTCAGCGCACTGAGTTCGATGAAATATGGTGAGAAATGCTTGTATTTTTGATTCACAAGTATCAATTAAGTACATTGTGTTTTCAATCGAGTTGCTTCATCAAAAATTGAAACCCCGCCCACTTTTTTGCGCGCGGCCACGAAATGACAGTACTTTTTGAAGAGACGCAGGCAGAAAAGTGAATGCAGACTCATGTTTTTATGATGTAAATTTAAATATTGAATTGAATACACAATAAATAGTTCAAGATTGTAACCCTACCAGAGAGGAGCTGAATTCCGTGTTCCAAAAAAAGTTTTATTCCGTCCCAAGCAGCTCATTTTCATTGAGATCAAGATTTTTCATCGCGCCTTTTTGCATGTCTCTGTGTCTTGATAGTGGTGTTCTGCCAAGTGTAGCAAAAAGTGTGCAAAAATGGAGACATAGAGACGCGAGAATTGGCGCTCAAAATTTTGATCTCAAAAAAGTTTTCTGGAACATAGTCCCGAACACGCCGTGAGGGGAAAGAATTTTAAATATAACACCAAAAATAAAAATTTTCGCCAATCAAGCCGCAATGAATTTCTCTTTCCAGAAAACGTTGTCCCTCCGGAATCTCACAGCATTTCCGTGCTTCCAAATACCCCGATCTCTGTTCGCGAAGCTCTAATGAATGGCAAAAGACACAAAATGAACAGCTCGAATTGGGGAAAGATCATGAAAAAGGCTGTTCCGAGGAAACGTCCCGAAGGAGAGAAATATACAGAACTCTCGCCCAATGAAGAGAGTTCTAAACCAACCACATCTTCGACGAACGGACCGTTATCGGAATCACAGTCGGAACCAAAAAGACGAAGAATCATCAGAATTATACGCAAAGTAAGGACTCCCAGGCAGAAGTTACCCCTCTGGGTTCTGGATCACGCTGCTGGAAAAATGAAACCACCGAGTCCGAATTCCAACATTTCCGCCAATTATGGCGAGTGTGTGCCGAAAGAGGAGGAACCGGATCCGGTTGTCGATTCGAAAGGTGGGAAAATGTTTGTAAAATTAAATGCAAAGTATGAAAGTTTAGAAGAAATCCGCACATGCCCTCCGCCTTGGACAGATCGTCGATGTCATCAGGTGTTTGACAGTCAAGCTTTGGTGAAATTCTTTGTTTTTAATTTTAATTTTTACCTTGAAATTTTTCAGAAACTTCACAATATCAGCTTCGAGAAAAACAAGTCTTGAGTTGCAAAAACAGAAAAAAAAATAGAAAAAATGTCGCCGAGCTGTTAGGAAAAACCCACCAAGAGAAAATATATAAAGAAGAAAGATCTCAATCCTTTACTTTTTATTGTTTTAAAGCAAAAATCTTCGTTAAATTTTGTAATTAAATAACCAATTATATCACAGGAAATAAAACTTTTAAATAATAAAAAATGTACACTAAATATATTAAGCAATCGAGAATAAAAATTAAGTGGCTGTAGAAAGAGGAAATAAATAAATTTCAAAAATTATGCATCACGCTTCAATCTGGAAATAAAATCCGATTTGAAGACGTTGGCCATTCCAAAGTTTGGCAGCCACTCGGAGTTTTCTTGTTGCCGTAAGGCAAACAGTTGGTCAAAAATCGGATCCTTCGGATGGAATTGCACGTGTTGGAGCACCTCGTCTGCCAAACTTCTCGCATCGTTTCGGCCCACATCGTCACGAGAGGCGAGGATGGCCGTCAGTAATTCTGCAGGACAGTTGGCAAACTTTCGGGCAAATGACGTGGCTTCAAGGGAGAGCAATGATTTGTCTTTTAGTGAGATTACGTCACCGGCTGCCGCCACAATGGAAGTGAGGATTGTGAGCTAAAAATAAAAATTACAGTTGGAAAATTCAGAATACTGCCGTCTAGTGGGAATTTTCGTCTTCTACCGCATCTAGGGCGATAATCATAATATGTATTTTTTCGAAACATTTTTGCATTTTTGGGTAGATTTTTCGCCAATTTACACGAAAACACACGGGCATTTGGTTATTATCAATTATTTTTTTTTTGGGAAATTAAATCCACCAGTATGGCGCAACAATTCACAAAAGTTTCGAAATGGCTGGTTTCGAAACGTCCCAGAGCCAATTTTTTATGCTCTGCTACTTTTAGATTTATTTCTATCACGGTTCACTACGAAAAGGCATTCGCGATAGGCACATTGTGTAATATTTTTCGCAGAAAAATCAGCAAAATTAAATATTATTGAAAAAATAAAGTAGCGACCTACAGTAACCCGGAAACTCGATTGTGATTTAGGCCCGCATCAAAATGTTTAAAAGGCTTTTTTGTGGGGGTACTCGCTTTTAGAACTAGCCTTTTAAAACTGTATCAGAATCAAATGAAATAAAAAGTTTTTTATTTTTTTGTTGATAATGTGCCGTAGGGAAAAAATATATTGTTTTTTTTTGTATAGCCGCGGAGGCTAAAAAATTCCGCTTTTTGGACAAAAACATAGTCGGAGTCTGCTCCGAATTGACAAAAAATATAATTTTAAACAAACACTTGGAAAATATCCAATGAACTCACAGAAATACGCCTTTTTTTTTCAATTTTCAGACATTTTTTTGGTAAACTTTTGAAAAAAAAACCCACCTGATCTGCCATATCCTCACTAGCCGCAAATTCAGCATACATGTTATCGAGCCGTGACACGTCAGCCTTCATTCGTTTTCCAGCCGTGGCTCGTTCCTCATACGTGGTGAATTGGAGTCGTCTTAAAAAGAAAGATATGTTTTTAAAACAGTGTAGAAAATGGGATTACCGTGTCTCAATAGCCTTCAAATATTCGCTGACAATTCGGAATTGTAAATCCATCAAAAGTGCGGCTCGAGTCACTGGTCTCAAATGTTTGTGATCGTGGTGGTAATCCGAAATGGTCATACAAATGGTTTCCAAAGCTGCACTTCCGGTCAGCCTGAAAGGAGTTTGAGAATGTTTTAGAATCGAATCAAAAATCCATATTTTAAAAAGAACATACCATTTTTTAGAGAAAAGTTCTGCCAGACTTGGTGCAATATCCGTGATAACTTCTTCTCTGAGGTAGTTGATTCTAAAAAATTTAGATCATAAAATTGAGACATTAAAAAATAAAATTCTCCACGTACGCAACAGAAGCGGCATTGCTCCATCTCGTGTTCAATGCGTCCATATTCTCGATGAGTTGTTGCTGACTGACTGCTGTACGCCTTCCCGGTGCCATTCCGGTCGAGATTCCACTCGAACTGTTCGTCTGTTCGCCACCTTCCATCGAGAGACGGATTTGTTGCATGTACTTTTCGGTGGATTCGATGCATGTGCGCAGATTATTGGCGACGGCAATCTGGAAACGAAAAAATGTAAGTGAACAAAAAAAACGTACAATTGAAATGCATGTAATTATAATTTTAAGTGAACATCCTGGTCATTTTGCCGGCTCTGTGAAGTTTCGAAACTTTGGTGCTATTTTTCGTCGCTGTGTTCGCCGTATTGACAAAATTCGGTCAAGGATAAAATAGTTGTTGGATCTTTTACCGGTAAATTCGGAGAATTTTTCAAAAAACCGGGGCGTTTTGAAACTTTAGTGCATTTTCAGCTTTACATTTTCCGGTTAACTTTGACAAATTCTCAGAATTTACCGGTAAAAAAAATTGAATGACTATTTTATCCTTAGCCGAATTTTGTAAATAGTGCGAACACAGTGACCAGGCTTGTTCGGAAAATGCTTTTCGGAAAATCAGAAAAAAAATTTTTCCAAAATAATTTTTAGGAAAAATGGGATATCCGACATTTTTTTCCGATTTTCGAAACTAAAACTGCATTTTTTTTTAATTTTGTATTTTCCGAAAAAGATTTATTAACAATTGGCTCATCTTATTTCTTTGAAAAAATACGAAAATCAACAAAAAATTCAGTTTTGAGAAGTTCTTGGTACTTACAATTAGAAGCGGCACCTAAAATAACTGCACTTTTCCGATCATTTTCGGAAAATTTTCCGAAAAAAGTTGGAAAATTCGGAAAATCGGAATTTCCGTTTTCCGACTCCGACAAAGCCTGACGGTGACGAAAAACATCACTAACATTTCGAAACGTCCAAGTTTCTAAATGTTTTGTTTCGAAACGTCCCAGAGCCAAAAAATCAGTTCAAGAAAGAGGATTTCGTACAGTGCGCGTCATAAAGATACGCCACCCCCCAAATTTCGGGTTTCCGTCAGAACCGGAAATTTTTGAGAAAAACTGTTAATGCCATTGAAATTAGCGTGCGAAAAAACCTACATGCACAAGTTTTCAGAGTATTACCTCAAAAAATACAGCCCCACCACCAAAAAGTCACTTTTTCGACCACGTCATAAAGATACGCCACCCCTCAAAAAAGGGGTAAATTTTTTATTTTTTTCAACTGTTTGTTCATTTTATTCACGAATTTTGTTGTTTTTATTATTGTAATTCATTTTTCACGTTTTTTTTTGTTAATGTTTTCCACATCGTTTCAACATTTTTGGTCATTACTTTCTCTTTCAGCACAAGATTTTGAACTTTTGAGTCTACCGTTCTTTGATAGCACGATAGCAGTTAGATGTGAATAAATAAGAGACTGTTTGATGTTCAGGTACAGCAATCTGAAGTTTAGATCCAACAGAAATTAAAATTAGGAACTCTACTTGATATCAATTGATTCATTATTAACGCTTTTATCTATGGGACGGTTCGCAACCAAAAAAGTCAAGGTTTCGGAGTGGCCAACGAATTCTCCAGATCTCAACTCCATCGAGAATGTTTAGAATCTTCTTTCTAGAGCTATTGGTCACAATGGTAAACAGTTGCAAACAGTTGCAGAGTTGACGAATACCAATGAGACACGATCATACCATCCTTCAACTCTGAAAATGTTTGAAACTGTTTACCATTGTGATAAACAGCTCAAACATGAATACCCCGAACATTCTCGATAGGGTTAAGATCTGGAGAGTTCGCAGACCACTCAAAGACTTTGACTTTCTTGGTTGCCAACAGTCCCATGGTTACCAAATCGTTGATAATGAACGAATTGGTATTCTTGCGTCGCGGGGAGCAGACAGAAACGTGACAGAGTTGCGTGGGTCTTGCCGAGACGGCTTGTCGATTCACCATTTCTTTTCCAACTTACTAAAAATTGTAAATTCAGAGCGTAAATCGACACACACACTATCGGGGTGAGACAAACGCGATGCTGCCACGTTTCTGCCTGCTCTTCGCGATACAGTAATAGGAAGTATAGTTCCTAATTTTAATTTCTGTTGGGTCTAAACTTCAGATTGCTGTACCTGAACATCATGCAGTCTCTTATTTATGCACATCTAACTTCTACCGTGCTATCAAAGAACGGTAGACTCAAAAGTTCAAAATCTTGTGCTGAAAGAGTAAGTAATGACCAAAAATAATGAAACGATGTGGAAAACATCAACAAAAAAACGTGAAAAATGAATTACAATAATAAAAACAACAAAATTCGTGAATAAAATGAGCGAACAGTTGAAAAAAATAAAACATTTACCCCTTTTTTGAGGGGTGGCGTATCTTTATGACGCGGTCGAAAAAGTGACTTTTTGGTGGTGGGGCTGTATTTTTTAAGGTAATACTCTGAAAATTTGTGCACGTAGGTTTTTTCGCACGCTGAATTCAATGGCATTAACAGTTTTCCTCAAAAATTTCCTGTTCTGACGGAAACCCGAAATTTGGGGGGATGGCGTATCTTTATGACGCGCACTGTATTTTCCGAACTTCACTGATATTTTATGCAGTTTTTTTTCCGGAAGACATTAAATTTGAATTATCAAATGTGTTTTGTTGCAGATTTGCAAAACTGAATAAAACTCTGTTTTGCCAAATCTACATTCATCGATAAATTATTTCGAAAATTTTATACCGTCATACCACTTTTATCACCGGTTACAGTCCAAGCATACTGTAACCGGCAAGAAAATTGCTACGACGATACAACTCATTAAAAAAATCAAGAAATCTTTTAGAGACCAACCATATTCGAAGTGAACTCTTGAAATTTGCTACGCTCCGCAAAATAGTCATTTTTGTAGGCGGTGAAGGCATCTGAAAAATTACACATTTTCAATTATGGTGCATGCTAGAAAAATCTATATTTTTTGTTTACCTCGGTACTTTCCTGCCAACTCGTGAAACTCTTCAATTGTCAAATTGATGATACTTGGAATTACTTCTACCGAAACTTCTTTGGCCAGTGTCACCTGAAAAATTGCTAAAAAATAATAAAAAAAATGCTGCATTGTTTACTTTTTTCTAAAATCTAAATGTTCCCCACTATTTTTTAACCAACCGTTTTAAATTAACACAACACCCGCACTTCCAACAACTCCAAGCAGTCATAATTCTATGAATCCGTTTTAAGTTTTCCGCTAATCCGCATCATTTTCTCGAGCGTTCACAACTAATCAGAATTTGTGAACTTGGAACAACAATTTTCAGAAATAAATTTTCCCACGAAGCAGCGATTTGCAATATGCAAAATTCATCAGACGTGGGATATTCGCTGATTTGTCATCGTTCAGCATAATTTCGAATTCGTCGGAATTTCCCGGACAAAAATTCAATTAGTTTTCACGTGAATTTCAGTTTTCAGATCTTGAGCATAGAGTTTCAAAAAGTTTAAACCTAGATTTTTTTTTTGAAAGTGAGCTTTGTCAATATCAGTTAAAACTCACTCTTTCTACGGTCTAGAAAACAGTTTTTCTAATGGACCTATTGTGTTTTCAATCGACTTGTGACATGAAAACGCAAGTCTGCATTCACCGTCCTGTCTGCGTCTCTTCAAATATCACTGTGTTCGCGTGGTCGCGCACAAAAAAGTGGGCGGAGTCTCGCGTTCTCATGTCGCAAGTCGATTGAAAACACAATATTCACAAAACCGGAAAAAACGGAAAAAATTGCGGCAAAAATCTGAGAATACTCCGATTGACCTGAAATTTTGGGAAATATTGGAAAAACATTCTCCTGTACATTCAATAAATTTTGGACCAAATAACGATTTTAGAAATTATTCAGGAGAATTTTTCCAATATTTCCCAAAGTTTCAGGTCAATTGGAGCATTCTCTGTTTTTCCCGCAATTTTTTTCTGTTTTTTTCCGGTTTTGTGAATAGGTCTATTAGTTTAGAAAAAGCGCATTTCAGCTAAATTTTACAACTTCTTTTCAGGTATGTTTGAATTTTTCTGTATATTTTTTCCAGCGAGTCCAAAAATGGCTCTGGGACGTTTTGAAACTTTTTGCATCGCGTGGCGTTTTTCGCCAATTGATACCAAAATACACGCGCAGTTGGTTTTTTTGTTGGTTTTTTTTTCCAATCAATTATTATTTTTCGGGAATTTAAACCCACTAGTATGACGCAAAAATCCACAAAAGTTTCGAAATGTCCCAGAGCCAAAAAAATGTGATCAGAGGCCTCTTTGAGATTCACAGAAGAAATATGGCGAGATAATTGCTCGATCTTCTTCTTTTTTTTTTCAATTTTTCTCAAAACTATAGTAATGATAGAGTCATTTTCAATACTTTACTTTGCAATTCTTAATAAATAAAAAAATGGGAATTCCCTGCTCTTCCGCCTTTCGCGATCTTTCATCAACGCGCCTCTTCATACGAACATTTTCCCACTGTTGAGAGACCTCAACAAGGGTTCAAGCCATGTGCAAGGCGACGAGACCCCACGCACTTCACTTACTTCTCACCGAAAATTTCAAGTTCTCAAACTTTTTCCACAAAAGCTGAATTGTTTCAACCTCTAATCTTCTGCAAACTTGTTCAAAGACCAGTGGGTGCAAAATTTTATTTATTTTTCTTCCATACGCAATTTAAATTTCCTTTCGGCGGTCCCGGATTGATGAGAAATAAAAAAATCCGAAAATAGGAAATTGGATTTCACTTTTAGCTTCATTTTGCACAGTCCATTGGACTGCATCATTCAAATGGGATTGCAGAGGAACCAATAAAATAATTTGTTTTTATTTTACAGTAATCCTTTAAATTTGCATTATTGCATGTAAGGATTTTAGGATTATGGTGGAAGCCTTCAGAGTTTAAAAAAATCTTTAAAATTAAATGTTCTAATTGGCTCTGGGACACTTTCGAAACAACAAGACGTTTTGAAACGAGGACGATTCGAAAATGGGACGTTTCGAAACTTTGGTGCTATTTTTTGTCGCTGTGTTCGCAGTATTGACAATTTTCGGCCAAGGATAAAATAGTTGTCGAAAGATTTCGAAATGTCCCAGTTTCGAAGTGGCAGGTTTCGAAACGTCCCAGTTTCGAAATTTCTTGTTTCGAACGTCCCAGAGCTTTCTAATCAGCTGCTGCATAATAATTTTGTTTGTTTATTTAGCTATTACAGAGGTTCATTCATTGAATGTTTTTGTGGCTGACACTTTGAGGTTCAAACTCCATTTTTAAAAAACAAAAAAGTAAAACAAAGATCACATTTTCAGCAATCAAAACGTAACGTTTTTTCCAAATGTTCCGATTTCAAAAGAGCAAACTAGCGAGAATATTCATGCTGTTTATCAATAATTTTTTCTAAATTTGATTTTGTGTGGGAGTGTTCGCATTTCCGGGGTTTGCCCATCCTTGGGTGGATGTGACATCATTAATGGGTGCAAAATTTAATTTCTAATCGAATTTCCTTGATGTTCCTGACTAAGACTACACAACTTTTTCTCTGGCACCTTCTGGAAAACATATATCGATGGAATTTCCAATTTGTTTTCTTTTATTCACTGAATCGTCCGAGTTCTCGCTAGAAATCTAGAAATCCGATTCATTTTCAACAGCTAATGAGATCTAAGACAAGGAGTGACGAATTCAGAGGGTTTCATGTTGTAATGCACACATTCCCCTCATTCATTCCTCCTTTTTTGTTGTCGTCTGCACTTTGAGGTGGGTGTGCTCCAGAATCGTATATAATGCGAGATAATGACAATGTAGTGTCGGTGACGAGTCAGTCATTCTTCAATTTCTCGCGTTATTTCATCTTCCATTAATCAGATTACTTCGTATTCACTACTTCATTTCATGTGTCGATGATTATGCAATTAGAAAAAGTCGTATAGCCATTGTACCCGTAATAAGAATATCTGATTTCATGCGTTTAAAAAACCTGGAATTGTCCGTACTATTCTTGTTTTGTGTGCTTTCCACAAGTTGTTTAATTTTCAGCCATATATTTGTTATTGTTAAAATTGATCATTAATCATTAATAAATGATTTTTGAAATTGTTTGAAAATCCGACTTCTTGATCAGTTTTGATGAAGCTCCAAAATGCGAAACTGGGCGAATGTTTGGGTGAGATGTTCCTCCATTTTGTATCAATATGAAGCACTTTTATCCACAGATCAAATAACAGGGAAAAAGGAATTTTTAGGACAAATTCCAGTGAGTCGTATAACCTTGAGAATTCGGCTCTCGGAAGTTTCGAAAATTTTTTCGCATTTTTTCGTCGCGGTGTTTGCACACAATCATTTTTAAAAGCTTTTTTATGAAAATGTCATAAACAGCTTAGAAAAAATGATTATGTGCAAACAACGCGTCGACAAAATTCCGTAAAACTTTCGAAACCACTGGGGTATGAGGAGGGAGTGAGTAAACGCGCCCGGACGCACACACGCAACGCATCCAAATGAGGCCCAAAAAATAAAAAAGCGCGCGAAAAAGTTCGCATTATCGGAGAGAAAAACCAACGCGCGCGAAATAATTTTTAAATAATTCGTAATTTTCAGGTTTTTTTTCTCCGATAATGTAAAATTATTCGCGCATCTCTTTTATTTTTTGGGCCTCATTTGGATGCGTTGCGTGTGTGCGTCCGGGCGCGTTTACTCACTCCCTCCTCATACCGCAGTGGCGAAACGTCGCGATTTCGGAACGTCCGTGAGCCAAGAATTCAGTGTTTCCTAGCCGAGCTGGAGAATAAAGTACTAAAGATCCCAGTAACATTTAAAACGTCACTTTTCTTTTCTACTTCTCCATTATTTCGAAACAATTACCGTCAATAAAAACAAAAGATTTAGCAAACACGAATTTTTCAACGAAAAAAAAAACGTTCTCTGCAAGCTCGTCGGCACCGCCCATTTCGTGGAGCCTTTCGCGAAAACTCCGCCCACTTTCTTCGTTCACGCTTTCCAAAAGCCATTCGTTTCTTCTTATTCTCATTTCTCCACCCAGCTCTTCAGGCTCAGTTACTGAAGAACGACGGGCAGAGCACCGACGACTTCAACGACGACGACGACGAAAAGGATGAACGCGGCAGTGCTTTTAATGTGCCTCTCAGTTTTGGTGCCGGCAGTCAGCGGGTTCTATTTGGTTAGTCTAGGGGTAGTTGCTCTTATATATGATAAATAACAGTTTTTCCTTACTTTCAAGGTCAAATTGAACACATTTCGTGTTTTGTTCGACCCAATTGACATTTGTTTCCTTTACTTCCGTCTATTCATCAAAAATTCTGGCATCAGCGCGGAAGATAATAATGTCATTAAAATTCATTCCGAAACAACATTAAAACACAACTAACTAAATAATCAAACTACTTATTTATTCCCAGTAACACAGTCCTATTTGCAGTTCTTCCCGCAAGCCAACGACCGAATCCTAGCACTAGAGGTGGCGGATCAGGCAGTGGAACGAGTACCGAACTTTGCTCCAGAAAGCGTGTTGGTGGATCAGGATCAAGCCGAGATGACGAAGAGGACGCACAATGAGGATAGAGGTAGGATTCAATTTCGAATTATTTCAATCGAGTTCGTAAAATCTAGGAACACCCTAGCGAAAAAAACGAGACGAATAAGCGGAACCCATTCAAATTTATTGTTTTTTTTGTTGCTCTCCAAGCAATAGATTTAACGACCGATGGTCTGTATAAACCAAAGAGGTAACCTCATATTAAAAAAAAGGAACCTATTTTCGAATAAGAAAAAGCGGCTATCGGACGTTTCGAAACTTTAGTGCATTTGTGCGCTAAATTTTCGGTAAATTTTACCAAATTCTCCGAATAAACCGGTAAAAGATTCGAAAACTATTTTATCATTGACTGAATTTTGTCAATAGTGCGAACACCACGCTGAAAAATAGCATTAAAGTATCGAATAGTTCTAGTTTCAAAACGTCCAAGACCCACAACTGGTTGCGGTAAGCAAAGGTGCAAACCCGTAGGAAACATAACAAATAATTTTTATAAATATTTAGCTCATTTCTTTCTTCCCGTTATAAAAAATTCCTAAATCTAATTTTTTTTCATTCCAAATAATGGTTAGGATCTTATCAGCCAGTAATTACAGTAGCCCCCTCAGCTAACGTAATTTTTTTTCCATAGACCATCTTCTCACAGTGGGAGAATCAAAACGACCATCTTCCTGGAGCAAAACTCCAGCAAAAAATGTAATTTCGAAATTTCTGGGTGAAAATGCCGTAATTCGTGTTTGAAAATTGTATTCCATCTTCCCTTTTCCGTCTTCTGGGTTCTGGAACATTTTCCGCCATCCGTCGTCCCTTATATCCCTATCATGTTTGCTCCCAAAATACATTTTGAATTGTGCAAACTAGTCATTTTACATACAGTTTTCGTCACTAAATGAAATTAACTATTCTCGATTCAATTTTTTTGCCGGTTACCATATGCTCCCACGTAAAAATGTAAGATACGCAGACATCACAAGAAGACACACCCTCTCAGATTTTTGCGTATTTACAATGAACATTAGTTCCGTATTTTGTTGAAAAAATATCTCAGAGGGGAAGCCAGAAATCAGCTCTTAAAGTTCACTAATTCGTCCTTTTGACTTTGGTCGTAGCATTTACGTAAGATAAATTCATAAGAAATCCTATATCTGCTCATGTCTACGGATCGGTTCTTAGAAAAAGAGCTTAACTTATTATCGATCTCTGAAAGTTCTACCGGGAGCCCACTAGGTCAATGGGGGAAAGGGTGGGCCTTTAAATTCTCGTGGCGAGGCGCCGTCACTGCAGTCAGGAAATTTTTAGCTAATAGCCATCGAATTCGGGGCATGTGCAAAATGTATTTGGCGCAACCCCCGAAATCGATTACTATTCGCCATTTTTTATTTGGGGCATGCCCCGAATGCGATGGCTAATATCCGTTTTCTATGAATCCGGGACGTGCTTAAAACATTTCCTGAGTAGGTTTCGATCGCCTAGGCTCTTAACGAGCGGCTCCCGGAAGAAATTTTAGGCATCGAACATAAAATGTGATAAAAGTTATTGTGATAAAATACATATTGTATATTTTCATGGCTCCAACTTTCATTTTACAGCATCAATGAGCCGCCGCTCTGCCGACTACAACTGCCCGTGCTTGCACAAGGTATGCACGTATCATTGCATGAACAAATAACTCCAACTTTCCCCTTCGGGTAGGAAATTTCCAAGGCCTTCAAATACTTCCTCACTCGCTGACCCTAATAATTTCCAACTTCCTCCATCCGTCCGTTCGTTAATTTGATGTCATCCCTTCTACCATCCATTCAAAAATTCTCATGAATAACTAACTGAACACTTCAGTTTCTTTTCATGTGAACATTTGTTTTATGCAATGATTTATCATCATTCTCAAGAAAAAGAGTATTTTTATTTGGAGATCTGCACCCCATACACACACGCACCCACAAATCCGATCGATTAAGCCTAGCTTTTTTTTCCAATTTTTTTGACGCTTTTGGTAATTTCCAGTGATCTCCCAGACAATGATATTATGATTTCTATGACCATCACAGATATCATTTAAAAATAAAGATGTATTGTTGTTTCTGCCATTTTTTTTTCTCAGTTCTATTTCGGAACTTCAAGTCACGTCATTAACTTTAGAAGAACACCTACTCCATTATTCTACATACACCAGCAGGCTGCAAGATGGAAAAAGAATCAACAAGATTCTCACGTATTTGAATAACATGAGTGAGTGATTCCTAGAACTCGGCAACAAAGTACTAGAATTCCAACGACAGATCTCTGAATTATTTACAGCCAGCTTCCGCTATTTCTGTACCAGGTGTGAGTGATTATGTGGTCTATTGTCCCGACTACCGAGAACATGATGAACTGTCTTTTTTTTTAAGGATTCTCGGCTACATATCTTTTATGGGATTATTAAAAATAATAACAAAAATTCTTCGATTGGCTTGAAACTTTTTGAAAAAATGTCAAAAATACTCCCAAGCAGGGGTGGGACCCAAAAAAAGCAAAATAAAATTTCAAAAAAGGCGTATTTCTGCCAGTTAAATGGAAAATGTCTGAGTTTTCGTTACAAATTAAAGTTTTTTGTCAATTCGGAACATATACCGATTAAGTTTTTGTCAAAAACGGGATTTTTTTCCTATCAAAAAAATAACAATAAATTGTTTGTCTCGCGCGCATTATTAAATAAAAAAAACAAAATGTTTTGTTCCACCCAAAAAAACCTGCAAAAAAAACTGAAAAACAATTTTTTTTTCGTCCCACCCCTGCTCCCGGATCTTTGGGTACGTTTATGGTTCCGACTGCTCTTAAATTACCAAATTTGCAAATTTGGACAAAATGAGTAGTCGTAATTAATTAAGTAATCCTACCCAAAAAGACCGTACATAAATTTAGTACCTGAAGATCAGCCGTAATCAAAAATTAATAATTAAAAAGTGTACCCAAAGATCCGGGACCCATTGAGTATTGACCGAAAAATTGGATCGAAAGATCAATTTTTCTAAAAATGTTAAAATCGTTATTTCGGTCCAAACTTTTCTGAGCATGTGCGGGAGCATTTTTGACCAACTTTCCCAAAGTTTCAGGCCAATCGGAGCGTTCCGAGTTCTCCTTCAATTTTTTTCTGCTAAAATAGAAAGGGAACTAAATGAAGGGATGGATATATGTTTTTTTTTTAGCTCAATATTCTCTTTTTTGGTGGACCTTTGGGTTCACTATGAGAATTGTTGGACCAGGCGGATCAATATGGATTATTTTTAAACAATTTTTTTGGGAAACTTGTCGTAGACAGAATT
Organism: Caenorhabditis japonica; assembly: GCA_963572235.1. Lineage (NCBI taxonomy): Eukaryota > Metazoa > Nematoda > Chromadorea > Rhabditida > Rhabditidae > Caenorhabditis > Caenorhabditis japonica. The sequence continues at coordinate 12,903,240 of OY754343.1, read as the reverse complement.
TGGGTATCCCTCTAATCTCAGCTAACGCTATTTTTGGCTTCTAAAATTAAATCCGTTTCACAATTAAAATCAATACGATCGGACTCAGCTGAAATGAGTGTGACCGTAATTTGGTTCTGGGACGTTTCGAAACTTGCGGCACGCTAGCAGATTCAAATTATTACGTATTCCTCGATTTGAGATACATCGTCAATTGGAGCGCATACGGGTCTCACCACGACCGTGTTTACACACTTTTCGGTTTGAATTTTCGTGCATCCATGAACACTTGTGGATTTACTAAAATTAAAAACAAAACAACTCAATTTTTCGCGTAAATCGACAAGTGTGCATACACCGTCGTGGCGAGACCCAAATGCGCACCATTTGACGAGGTATCTCAAATCTAGGAATACGTAATAAGTTAATTCTGCTAGCATGCCGCTAAAATGCACAAAAGTTCCGAAACGTCCCAGAGCCGAAAACACACTCATTGCAGCTGTGTCCGATCGTACTGATTTTAATCATAAAACGGATTTAATTTTAGACGCCAAAAAGAACGTTAGCGGAGATGAAAGTAATACCCAAATTCTGTCTACGCCAATTTTCTTGAAAAATAGTCTAAAAACAATCCATATTGATCCGCCTGGTCGAACAATTTCTCACCAAAAAGGAGAATAGTGAGCTAAACAAAAATATATCCTTTTCCTCCTTCATCCAGTTCCGTTTCTTTCTTTTAGCAGCTCACTGCACCATCAAGAGCCAAATGTACAAAACAACCGAGGAGTCGAAATTACATACTATACAGCTCTAAAAAGGAGAAAATAGCAAAGAACGTCATCGTATTCCTGCTAAAGAGGAACATGTTCCACTGGAGAAAAGTGCGGACCTATTTAATCTTTGGCGTAAATTGGAAAACACTCGCTTTTTCTTCTTCTTCTTCCTCCCACAATTGCAAATTTGTAATCGAATATTATCGTGACTACGTGACAAACGTAGAATAAGAGTGACGTTCTCTGAAGATGTTTCCAGCAGCAGGAGCAGCACATCATCGTTGTCGTTTTCCCCCCGGAGAAGTGGATTCTTTCTTCTGGGGGTGTGGTAATTAGATTGTTGCTGATAAACACCACACCCCTGTCGATTACTATGTTCGGTGAAAATTGGAGGAGGAGGAGGAGGCAAAATAATGAATAGAAGAAGAAGAAGAAACGGAAGAATTTGTTTACCACGTACCCCATTCAGAGATTCATTTGAGGGAATCCTCTTTGGTATCAGAGTTCTAGTAAGTCGGAAGACTTCAGCGAGAACAAGTTCCAGATGCTATGCAACTCTAAATTCTTAGCCAGAATTGCAAAATGACACAAATTCGTCACTTCTACTGCTCTGCGCTCCGGAATACAAATTTTTTGCCAATTATAAGATGGATGCAAACTTTTCTCAAAACTCGAAAAAAAAGTTTCTTGGGGTAAAAAAAGACCAAGAAAGTCGCTCATTTCGATATTTATTAAAATGAAAAGCAAAAAGTTCCCTCTTTCGGATAGGAACAATTTGAACATTTTAGGGTAGATTAAATATTGCCGGCCCGCCAAAATGGTCAAACGCGCTCCACTGAACTCAACGCTACGCGATTTTCATTTTGGTTTCCAAATTATTTCATTTCACGTTGAATTTATACGTTAAAGTTAGTGGAGCGTTAGTGGAGCGCGTTTGACCATTTTGGCGGGCCGACAATATAATGAAAAACAAATTTATAGAGAATTTTAAAAATAGTAACTTTGCGACTATTTTAAAAGGGTTTAAACATTCTAATCATGCTAATTGCTTTCAGAAGACGTGATGTATTCTGATAATTACCCCAATTGCACCTTTCACGTGTACCTCACGTGAAAAAGCCACACAGCAAACAAATTCCCGAACAAAGAATGATGTGGAGAACTTTTTTTTTTGCGGGAGACGTCAGAATTTTTGCAAATGATGAATTTTAAAATGTCATGAAAAACTATGTAAAAAATGCTCAACATTTTTGACATTTCTCGCAAGCGCCGACAATTTCCGAGCCAAAATTAGCTCTTTTTTCGTAATTTTCGGAAGGAGCATGACGCCAATAGCTCTCCCTTTTTTGGCTCCATGTTTAAAAGAAAAAACGGAAAAAAGAAAAGTTGAAAAAAATAGCGCACCGTGTCTTTGAGCATTCCGAATACGGTATTCGGCAGGTCAGTGTAAAAGTAACCGTGATTGTCCTCAGAGGGTCGCGCGTTTTTATACCAGTCCTGGAAAAACAAACAAATTGAAAGTTTGAAATTGAAAAAAAAAACTCACATCGGTTTCATGGGACACCGTATTCCGCAACCACAACTGCAAATCGTTTCGGCACATTTCCACAAATCTGTAATAGCAAAAAATAGCTAAAACCAGCAAAAAAGTCATCGAAAATTCAAAGAATGCTCCGAAACTTTGGAAAATAATGGATGAAACACTCCCGGATATTTCCAGAAAATTTCAGGCCAAAATAGAAGAACAATTTTTTTTTTCAAGATTGACAATTATTAGAAGATTCAAAAAAACTCACGCCTCACAAAGTTGATTGAGCGTGCTTCTGGTAAGCACTGGACTGTCTTGAAGAAGTGCGGGAGCGTTTATTTTCAGGCGTGGATGAGCCAACATATCCTCACTTCCGTAGAATTTTATCCATGACATTAGTTGAACCAACTCACTCTTTTCCATCGGCTCGGAGGCGATTTCTCGGAGCTGAAACACATTTTCAGAGGCGTTTTTTCAAAAGGTGTTGAGGATTAAAAAAAAAAAAAAAAAAAGGAGAGTTCATTTTCTTTCGTTTTGTTCAGTTTCTTTATGACAAGGAGTATCTGCTACATTTTCAAATAATTTGCCTAAATTTATCATGTTTTCTAATGGGGTTATTCAGAAAAAAACATTACAAATTTAGGGAAACTCGGAGAATAATGCCATTGACCTTCGCGGACGGTGATACTTTTTTATCACTTTTTTTTGTCAAAATGTATTTCTTTTCAGGTTAGAAATAAAAATACTCCAGATATTAATAAGAAAATATCGAATTATTCAACAAAAAAAGGAAAACAAAATTTGGGATCATTATTTCTGGTTACGGTAAGCAGTCATTTCCTTTCGCGACAATAAAAACATGTTTGTTCCTAAAAAAACTTGTAAAAAAATTTGCATTGGACGGGATTCGAACCCGCGCGGTCATTTAGACCATAGGATCGGGAGACCTACGCCTTAACCACTCGGCCACCAATGCACCCTCGCTGATTTGTGACCACTTTCCTCATCTACCGTATCCGTTCACCGCTCACTTTTTTGCGAAAAATGCCAATGTATTCATTGGTGGTTGAGAGTGGTTAAGGCGTAGTTTTGGGTTGAAAATACTTCAAAGATAAATTTAAAAATCGAAATCTTCAACAAAAATGGAACTTTTCTTTTTTTTTTGGGGTCTGGCTTATTGTGAAAACAAAAAAATGGCAACGCGGTGTTTGCGTACTTTTGAAATTCAAATGGCAATGAGAGAAATAGCATGGCAAATGAAGAGATTTGTTCCCTTTTTCATTTGAATTTTAAAAGTACGCAAACACCGCGTTGCAACTTTTTTGTTTTCACAATAAATCCCTCGTGAATCGCATTTTCCGGGTTACGGTAGACAGCTTCATTTTTTTCAGCGATTTTTCGGGGATTTTTGTTGTTGTTTTTTTTTGTTGTAATTTTTTTTGAAAACAAAAAAAAAAACTTTTTTTTTGTTGAAAATTCTTTTGTCCCACCCCTGTTCTTGATAAACCCCATCTTGTCACCAATAAATGTTTCGAATTTTTTAAATTTTTTATCAATGATTTTCTAGTTTTTTAAAACCATTTTTGGCGTTTGGACTTACATTTAATTCATAATTTTTGTCTTTTCAAGATTTCTTATAAAACTGAAAATTCACCCTTTTACATATTGCATTGTGATACATTGCCACGTAACGATCGTAGATTTGATATTCTGGAGGGAAACACGGCATTGCAGCTTTGGCCAACAGCAAATCATCCATTATCACGTTACGACATACTTCTAGGTATCTGGAATAGGGAAAACTTAGAAATTCAATTTAGGTTGCAAAAATGAAGACTTTAATTTGCTCAAAATTCGAGTATGTAAGGAGGGGTGGGACAAAAAAAGTTTTTTTTTTCGGTTTTTGGGTGCAAAATTTTTTCTTCGTAGAGCCGCGAAGGCGACGAAAAAATGCCTGTTTTTGGACGAAAACTTGCCTGATTATGTTCCAAATTGACAAAAAAACGAAAACTTGGAAAATTTCCATTTAACTGGCAGAAACACTTTTTTTGGTATTTGTTTTTGCTTTTTTTGGTAAATTTTTAGAGGACAAAAACAATTTTCCCTGATCCGGAGGAACAGTATTCTTCATTTAACTTATATTTTAAATGTTTTGAAATGTTTACGCACCTTGCAAGCCACGCCTTGTTCAATGATCGGTCTTCCAGCTGATTTCCCTCCACTCGGAAAACGACAGTCTTTTCCAGAGATTGGAGTGCTTTTTCCTTCCAACGACGCGGTCGACCAGGTGGAACAAAAGCACTGGAATTCTTATTGCGAGCGTCCGTGTAGAATTTGTCGATTCGCTCCTCTCGTTCCACAATTCGGAGGCAAGTGACCACTTGTTGAGGCCCGCCACCATTCTCGTTCCCCTGAAAATGAAAATGACAGTGCTGATCCATAATTAAAAGTGCGGCACCTTGACCATTTCGAGTGTCCTTGCCATGATAAACCACATGTTTTTAGCGAGTTCCGCAACCACCACATTCACTCCTTTGAAAAAGTTGACAAGTAGCATTTGCTCTTTTTCCGTATTTGCGCCGTTCATCTTATGCACCTCGGCAAGCAATTCGTCTCGCGCCCGTTCCAGATCCATAATGTGCTTGTGAGCCAGAAGGAGGTTTCCGCCTGATTTCTCGTCTTCAAGGGCATCGCGGATTTCCTGGAAATTGGAATTAGCGATGAAACGGAAAAAATTGTGGGCTGTGCGAAACATTTTTCGGCCATATTTCGAAAAAAATTTCGGTCTGCAAACTTCGGGAAAAAAAATATGTGCTGAGTATGAGTAATGAGCAGAATAACCAAAAGTTGTATGCAATATTTTTTCACCAACGTGTTTTACATTTTTGCACCTATTTCCATTAAATAGCCACATACGCAATTTGTCGTAGTATTCAGCGTACACAGATTTGAATATTTAGTGAAGGCAAAACTTAAAAAAAAAGGATTCCCACATGAAATACTACTTTTTACAACAAAAATTGTTGTGCAAAACATTCAAAGTATGGGATTCAAGAAAAATTGATTTTTCAGCTGGATTACTATTTTTTTATCATTTGAAAGCTATGATTTTCCTGTTGATTTTGTTTAATTTTAAATTGTTAACTCTTATTTTGTTAAATTAATTTAATAAACAATCTGTTTTTAACTGGATTCCAGGAAAAAAACGAGAGCGTGACAAAACCGGGGAAAAATGTCAAAAACCGGGGAAGTTCAACACTGTCACGGAAAATTGCGGATGACTCTGATTTTCCGCGCAAATTGGGGAAAATTTTCAGATTTTTAAGATGTTTTAATATCATATCAATTATATTTTTGAAATAATTTTGTTGGGATGTCAGTAATTATATGGATAAAAAATTCAACAAAAAAAAATCTTCGGAACTCTGAAACAGCCCCCTCAGCTAACGTAATTTTTTCCATTGACCATCTTCTCACATAGCTATGCATAGGGAGAAAGAAAAGGACCATTTTCCTGGGGCTAAACTCTAGGAAAATTTAAAATATCCATCTTGGGCTAGATGATGGTTCTTTTCATTTACTCGACATTTCGTTTTCCGGAAAACGGTTTTCCACTTTCTTGCATTTGGCCTCTGCAGAAAGAAAAAGTTTTTTTTTTTTTTTTTTTTTCCTGTGCTGAATAGGTCCATGAAAACTTCGAAAAAAAAGTTGTTCGAAACTTATTTTTCGCACAGCCATGATTGGGACGTTAAATATGAAAGAAAATTCGAAAAATGTTGGTGACACTTTTTCAAAAATTATGATTTTCGCATTAGATTAGAGAACGATTCATATAGTCTGCGAAGATGAACAACTTTTGTGCAAGAGTTTCAGCTATAAAACAAAGGCTTCAAAGTCAAGTTTTTTGACTGGTTTGGCTTGAACTCCGTAATGATGAGATAAACCAAAAATTGCTTTGGAAGGATGTTCTGATGCCTTGGACAGCTCAGTACCCTACTGGACGTCCACTCATCATCCAACAAGAGTAATCTTCCGTAGAACGGCCGTTTTCCAAAAAATGTTGAGATTCATGAAATGCCCATTGTTTTTGATGATACATATAGGAAGGATGATGTTTAATTTTTGTTTTTAGCATTTTGAATAAACAAACAGGATGTTTTTAATTTTTTATCATAGGGAAACAACTAAATTTGTTATTTTTCTCAATATTTCTATCGAGTTAAATAGAGTGATAACAATCATATAAAAAGAAAGATCTCATCGGAAAGTGGATCGCGAACATCAAGAAAAAATGTTTACGTGTGTCAAAGTTATTCTACTTTTTGTCCTGATTGGCAGCACATTTCAGCTCGAATGTCACCCATCGTGTACTGGAGTTTGTAGTGTGGTGAGTTTCCGTTTCAAATAGAATTCTCCGATATTTGTTATTGTTTATTTCCAGGGATGCGGATTTCCAATTTGCAACGATGGAATTTGTGTGTGTCCCTGCAAAGATGTTGAAACTGGGCAGGAATATCTAAAAATTCAGGTGGATCTTCCAAAGTCCTTTAATTCCACATCCGAGTTGTTCGACTGCCCATCGAGTTGTCCATGCGAGGCGAGGTTTAGTGGGAGGAATAAGTAACCAAAATTTAACTTGAAAAAATGAATTTCAGCAGTGTGCCGGAACAGTTTGCGTTGGTGAGACGTGCATCTGTATTAATTGTCCATCGTTGTGATAAAATTGAAGATTTTTGTTGGGTTTGAGAAAATAAATCGGTAAATATAAATACGAAAAATAAATAATAATAAGGAAAACACACAAAATATTTAGAAAAAATAAAAAAAATAATGAAAAGTGGAATTTTCAGCAAATACGCAAAATTTCTTAAATATTTACCTGTAGTGTATTTTGTACATTGAAAATATGTTTCAAATTCTCCATTGCAGCCGCATACTGTCCATGACGAGCGTTTGCGTCGCGAAGCTCTCGGAGTTTTTCTTTCAGCTGCGGAAATGGTTGTAGACGTTCGCGGATGTCTTCAACGCTAGAAAAAATTTTTTATTTGTTGCCGAACTTTAGCATAGCCTATAAATTTAGCTGGCTTGTTTTTTTTTTTCCAATTCCTGTGTTTATTTATGAAAAATTCGAAAATTTAAATACAAAAATCTATTGTGAAAACAAAAAATTGTCATTTTTTGTGCCATGCTATTTTTTCAGTGCCGTTGGAATTTCAAAAGAACGCAAGCACCGATTTGCAATTTTATTATTTTCACAATACTATCAACAACAAAAAAAAACGAACACACGCACCCTTGAGAAATCGAAGTAATATCCTCAGAAGCAGTTTGTAAATACGCGATTGCAGTTCGGATTCCTTCCAGTTGACCCTGGACACCGGTTCGAAGCATAGCTTCCACTGCGAGCTGGAAAATTGGGATTTTCGGCGGGGAAATTTCACGGCCTATTTGCTTAACCTACTTTTTTCCGGTCAGCCCGTTTTTTGAGCTCTGGCAGTTTTTCAAGCTGGTCGGGACGTTGTAGAAGAGCCGCTACTTGCTCTATCGCCGCCTCCTCCACATCCAGGTCCATCTAACGGTAGAGTAAAATTTTAGTTTGATTTTTTTTATAATTTAAAGTATATTGAAAAGGTTCAAAACCAACATAAAATTGTATATAAAATAAATTCCAAAAATTTATTAAATTATGCGAAAGTATGTATATAAATAAATGCAATAATAATAAATACATAAAAGTGAAAAAATAAGGCACATCCATCACAAATTTGACTCGAAAACAAGGTTTGGTTTGCAAAATGTATATAATTGTAAATTAAAGCTCTCTATCCTGCATATCTTTAAGCTTTTTCGCTGGTCCGTCAAAAGATTGGCCCTCAATTGTGACCTCTGACACGTATTCTTGCTTTAACAAGAATTTCTTCGCCTCAAAAGCCTGCTCGCCATCTTTGAACATGAAAATCGCACGATTATCGTCGATAACAAAAACTTGAAGATCTACGTGATTGTTGTACAGCTGAGATTGCCAGAGAGAAGTCCATTTTTCTGTGAACGGGCGAATATCCTTCTTCTTTGGATTGGCTGGATCGACAACACCAACGAAAAGCATCAAGGTTTGACCTTTTTTCGACATGGCGATCAGATCTTCTGGATTTTTTGCCTAAATCATTAAATTTTGAGGATGTTTTCGCATCTTTACTATTATTAAGAGCTGATTTATGTCAGTATCAGCATTTTTCTGCTCCTATTGAACCAATGTTCACCAAAAATTTTCAAACACAAGGGGGACGAGGCGACCTAGGTTTGACGAAAACAGCCGAGAATCTTCTGGTACAAATAATTTAAATAAAAATTTACTTTAGCCTTCATCGAATCCAAATCCAACTTTGCAGCCGCGGGTTTCCGCTTGTGCTCTGGTTTTTCGTCTTCTTCGAGTTCCTCATCGTCATTTTCTTCCCATTCATCGTATAACCTTTCAAGATCTGCATCTCTAAAAACGAAAAGAAGGGAATTTCAGACAAAAATTATTATTTTCTCACGTATAACTGGTCAAGTCCTTTTTCCTCACCTTCTCGGCTGCCCATCCAATTTTTATTGTTATCAGTAGAACCAGCAAAACTTTCCAATTCATCTGAAAACGAAATTCGATTTTGAAAAGCGGTTGAATATTTTTTAATACTGAAAAAACGGTGAACAGAAGGTGAAAAAAAAAAGAAAATTCCTCTGCGAAGTGTAGCCGTAGAGCACGATTGCTCTATTTAACCAGAAAATTACGGAAAACTATTAGTCGACCGGCGAAAATGCTTATTTTTTTTCAGAATGAACAGGAAGCACTGGAAATTTTCAAAGAAAAGTTCCCAAAATCCAGTTTTACGGTAATTTTTGGAGTTTTTTTCAAAATTAAAAAAATTCTTATAATTTTCGGTGCTATTCTGCGGAATAAAACTGCCTGAAAATCTTTTAAAAACCAACAAAACAATTTTTAATTTGCGAAAAAAAAACAAAACATTTAGAAAACCAATTCGTTTCGAGACCCGCGAAAAAGTTTGTCCTGCGCCTTTAAAATACGGTATTAATTTTTACAAAATTACTTTTTTATCGATAAATAAAATTTTTCGTTGGTGGGAAATTACCGATGATTGTGAAGAAAAACGGATATTTTCGGATGTCTAAATTTTTTTCGCACACCCTGGTTTTCATTTTTTTTTGTGCCAGTTTTTAAATAAATAGCTATCAATTTAAACATCGTTTAAATCTATTTAGAACTCTATTTAGTTCCGAAAGATTCGACACGCATCAAAATTTAAGAAAACTGACCGGAAAAAAAACACTTTTAAAAATCTGAAAAATCTTTTATTGCATTTAACTGTAACATACGCAGAGAGTAAGATGGTTGTGCGAGAGAGTGTACATCACAACGACACGCAGCTAGACTAGAGAAATGTGGCCTAAACTTCCTGACCAATCATAGGCCATTGCAAACTAGCGGCATGCTATTTTGCAATCTGCGGCATGTAGTTTGTGTGAGTTTACGGCGACCAAAAATTATTTTATTTTCCGGAAAAATCCGTTTTTAATCTTTTATTTTTTTGGTTTTTTTTGCAAAAGTATCCAAATAATTTTGTAAATAAAAATTACGCAATTTTGTTCATCAGTAATGGCCGAGTGGGACGTAAGTGAAGAGAACAAGAACCTTCTCCGCGACCTTATTGCCAAATCGGCGTGCGATTTGAGTACAGAAAATCAAAAAGTGGTCAAGGATTTTACGAAAAAAGACGTGATTACCTACAAAGATTTAGTTAATATAAAGGTGAGTTTTTCGTTTAATCTTTCAATTAATTTTTCACCTTTTTTCATTCGGAACTTGAAATTTCAGGAAAAACTACCTGAAGACGTGCCAGTCTTTGTATTTTTTGACCGTCTAACTCTTCGCCATGAGGATCACACGTACAAAGCATCGGCAGCGTTTCGAAAGAAAACCGAGGAGCTGAAAGTTCAACAGGAACAAGATTCATATAAACGGCTTATCAGAGATGTGGATCCGGCGCAGAAATATGGAAGAACAGATCATATGGAGGTAATTCTTATTGACTTTTAAGTAAAAAAAGTAAATAACTTCAGAATTTCGGCGTCGAAATGCGCACAGTGAATCGTCAGATGATGTCTGTAGTGAATGTGGTCATCACTGTCGTCGGCGCCTTCTTCTTCGGTTTTTCTGGTGTCACGTACGCGTATCCACATCTGAAATTAGACTTGGCAACTCGATTCATCATTGGCTTGGTCCCCGCGACCATCGTCTTCTTCTGCGATTTATACTTTGTGGTGAAGGGAATGGATTTCGACGAGCATGTCGAAAATCTAAAAGAAGGACCGTCAGCTGCCACATTCAGTTTCAAAAATATGGAAGACAAGAAAAACGATTAAATGGGTATTTTTCAATCACTTAAAAAATATACATGTATATAATTTATTGCATATCTCGGTCTATTCCCGTGGGAATAAACTGAATTGTTGAGGCTACCCCGAATCAGAACTGTCCCAAATCAGAACTGTCCTGAATCAGAACCGTGTCCTGAATCAGAACTGTTCGTATCAGAACTGTCCTAAATCAGAACTGTCCTGAATCAGAACTGTTCGAATCAGAACTGTCCTGTAGAAGAACTGTCCTGCATCAGAACTGTCCCAAAGCAGAACTGTCCCGAATCAGAACTGTCCTAAATCAGAACTGCCCCGATTCAGAACTGTTCGTATTAGAACTGTCCCGAATCAGAACTGTTCGTATCAGAACTGCCCCAAATCAGAACTATTCAATAAGCATGCTTACGGCCTAATATGTTGTTTTTTCATAATAAAACAAATTTTATTTAAAACTTATACAGGATAGTTCTGATTCAGGGCAGTTCTGATACGAACAGTTCTGATTCAGGACACGGTTCTGATTCGGGACAGTTCTGATTCGGGAACGTTCTGATTCGGGGTAGCCTCGAATTGTTTCGTTGTGAAAATTATAGTAAAATTACCAACATTTGCAAAACTTATTCCAACAAAAAAAAAATTGCTTTTTCACGCATTCCGGAACAATTTCCCTATGAAATTCGGCTTTCTCCAGCTTTGAATAAATCCGAAACATTATATATCTTTATATCGGTCAATTAAATCAGATACAGCATTTTCGTGTTTCTTGTTGAAAATCGATTCCAACCGGTTTTCTGAACTGTTGAAGTGTGTATCGTCGAATCTGAACACAAAAAAAAACATCTTTAAATTTTCAAAAGTTCGCGTTTACAGTTTTTGATAACAACAATAGTGTCCAAGCCTGTGGAAGAATGAAAATATCAATAGCAAAATTTCGGAACTGAACAATTGTGGCTTTAAATACCCTGTCTTCGGTCACGTGTACCGAATAATACAAAGCTCCCTGAAAATTCGCAATAAAGCGCATTTGAATCAGCACCATCAGGTACCTCTGTGACCGCGTAGATCAACGTGAATATTGTCATAAAAATTTCAAAAACGATAAGCGAAATTTCAGAATGACCGATTTTCCGCAATCTTAGCTTCGCTAGCAACGCTAAAGTTCCAAATGTGAGAAAAAGTGTCAGTAATCCAAAAATCAATGCGGCGATGGCAGCGTAAAACGATGAGCTCAACTGTATTTAATGGTCGAGGACAGAATCTTAGAAAACCTACTTTAAACACACTTTTATACTCAATATCCAAGCCGCCAGTTCCCTCCGGGTCTAATTCCGCAAAACTTTTGCATGGAATCATGAACCACATGAAAATCAGAGGGATTGAGAATCCAACGAGTGCAAGCAATTTTCTGTATTTTTCCCAAATCTGAAATTTCAGTGAAATGACTTTCGATTGGCGTTAATTTTAAGATAATCTTATTATGTTTTCGTAAACATTTTTTATTCACAAAAATGATAATTTTTGTAAATAAAAATCCACATAAACCTACTTGAACACCTCTAATCGGCGCCATAACCACACAAAATCGATGTGCTGCAATGAACGAGTGAAAAACTAAAATTGCAATCGGACAATAACAAGCAATCGTTTTATACGGATTGAGCCACCAGTTGGGCTCCCCCAAGTGTTCCAACACTAATTCGCACAAAAATCCCAATTTCACATATCGACGAATCAAATAATGGTCCAAAAAAAAGATTGAACTCTGAATTTTTTTTGTTGTTGGAATTTTTATTAATATTGTTGAATATTTTTACCCACCAAAACCGCGCAACACGTGTAGAGTAAACTGAACGATTTGTCCAAATTATTTTTGTGATGTCGTAGTGCTTTGATGTTCGAAATGTAGACTGCAATTGATAGAAAACCGTAGAAACCTGAAAAACGTAAGTAAAAACACGGTGTTTAATTAAAAAAAATGGCTCTCGGACGTTTCGAAAGTGTGACGTTGACGCGACGACAAAATGCAGAAAAAATTTAGAAACTTTCGAGAGCCAAAAATATATAAATCAAACCTTGAAAAGCATAGATTCCAACGAGACCGACAATTTCATATTCTGGTGGACGACAAGACTTGTTCAAACTCATTTAATAAAAATAACAAATGTTAAGCTTTTACTGGAAAATAATCATTTCCTCCATTGAGCAATAAAACACATTTGCAGTTCATGACAAATTGTGAATTCCCAGTGGAATGAAGAAAAATGACGAGAATTATGTGAAAAAAGCTCGTAATAAGTACATATTTATGGTTTAGAGTGTCAAAGTTGGTTTCATAAATCTGAAATTTTTGATTTCTTGCTGAAAAGTTGAAGAAAAAATTTGGACAATTAGGGTCTTGGTGTGAGCAGGGTTTGTCGGTTTTACAGGGTGGGGAATAAATATGGAGCCGCATTCAAAACAGTGTAAAATCGTTCAAACATGAGATTATTTTCTACAAATCTAACAAAATGTTCATTAAACAACAACAAATAAGTGACATTAACAGTTTTCAAATCGTCCACCTTTCGCCGCGATGACAGCTCAGAGTCTCTTCGAATACGAGTCAATGACGGCACGCAGGTGTCGACATCAAGATCGTCCCACGCCTTCTTCAAAAAGATTTTCAAGGCTTCTAAGTTTGCGTTATTCCTTGTGGCCACTTGCTGGGTTAAATATCCCCACACTGCGAAATCCACGGATACAAATCCGGACTCGAAGTAGGCGCATTTATGAAACCAAGGAAATCGACTTCCCAACTAGACATTCCATGCGGGCAAAATTTTGACCGCCCGGCCCACCCGTTGCCCGCGACCACCCGTCGACCGTCCGCATTTTGCCCGCATGCATTTGCGCGTCACTGTGTTTGCGGACTTTTGCGATTTCGACCAAAAAAATGTATAATTGAAACAAAACAAAAAGATAATTCAATAAAACAAATGTATTACTCAAAATCCTACAAATCAAGTATAAATTCAATATTTTTCGATAAAATCTGGATTATGGTTACATCGACCTCTGTAAAAACTCTTCCGAGATGGGAAAAGGCTCTCTCGCGGATAGATTTACTCGAGAGCACGCTAAAATACCGTCATCAATTTTCGCAAGATGAGGAAAAAATCGGTTTTCTTCACAAAAAATTCCAGCAAAGTTATTGATCTCTCGGCAATTGAAATTAACATATTAACATGAAATTAACGTGTTATATTCTGCCACTTTCATGAAATTCGTTTCTCTCGATTACCGTAATAGTTATAACTCAAAGGAGCACAATTTTTCAAACCATAAAATAAATGCGATCATTGAATCAGGCTCAGAAAGAGGACGATCGGCCAATTCACCACACGGATTGCGCTAAAACCTTTCAACTATCGATGGGATGCGTTCGAGAGCGTAGAAATGTCAGTTCTAAAGATGATTCTCATTTTCGTGTTTCCATCGGCATGTGGAAGTATTTTTTTCATTTCCTTCAATTTTTTTTCCGTTCCTCGCCCCTTAAACAGTAGAATTCGTCGATTTTCTTGACGTCCGCTAATCTTCCATTCCTAAAACAAAACCCAGTTAGCAATCCAATTTTTCAATAAGAAAATAATCGTTTAGAAACAAATAATTGCATTATTCTATTCACAAAAATTAAAAAATTATCCGTGTTTATTGCTTCGGTTAACTATTGGACGCAAACACCGCTACGCGCAATTGCACATGCGGGGAAAACGGGCAAAGCGGGCAAACTTTGCCCGGACGGTCGGCGGACCACCGTATTTTGCCCACCGCTCATGGAGAGCCTATTCCCAACACTGTTGAGTGGCTGTTGCAAATGGAGCAGGTTCTCCGTCTTGCTGGAAGATTTAATCACAATTTCCGAAGTGGGAATGGGACCAAGGAAGTACTTCGGACTCCAAAATTGTCTCAATGTAGTATTCTGGGTTGATTTTGGCTCCCTCATTCACTAAAACCAGTTGAATCTTGGCATCTGCGCAGATTCCTCCGAAGACCATCATTGATGAAGAATGAGACGTTTTATTAAGGCATTTGTCTCTTTGATAGACAGACTGAAAGTCTACAGCAATGATCCTGTCGTTCTGACTATTTTTATTGGCTTCCACGGTGAATATTTTCTCATCTGTGAAGAGTGCCCTCAGGTGCGTGCCAAGTCGCGTTCTCAACGATAGCAGGCCGAGGTGGTGAAGCGGCCATCATTACGCTCAAGTTTTATATTATTCGCTAAAACGTTGGAAAATAGTTAAAAACAATATAATTAATTAAAAAATAATATGGTAGACGCGATTTGTGCTTCTGCAAGCTCAAATACTTACGCAAAGCCACGGCTCCATATTTATTCCCCACCCTGTAACGTTTTTAATGAAAAATTGGAAAAATTAAAGACATGCACCGATCTACCGTACCCAAAATAAGAAACTCGAATATTTTGAGGTTTTTTTTTCTTTTTTCATCAAAAACCTTACATTTCCTCTTGATTTTTACGTACCAATTATAGGAAAATTTGTAAAAAAAAAAAGAATTAAGTTTTTTTAAGGGGCGTGGCATTAAGTCACACTTTCCTTATTTTCACAATTGTTGAATACTAGAAAATCAAAAACCTCTCGAATGTAAATAGCACTTAGGATTTTATTTATTAGCACTCATGTTTTTTTTTTCCTCATTTTCCATGAAAACTGAGCCAATGAATGAATACTCATTATAACAGTTTTTAGATTTCTTTTCTATTTGTATTTAGGGGATCCGAGAATTCAAGAGAATCGCAAAAACTTCTGAATCTTAATTTGCCTTCAAAATGTTCATTAATTTTTTTCACAGAAAAAGATGTACATACATACAATCCAAAAACTTTACAAAATGTTCAGATAAATCCACCACCTCCTCCCCTCATAAACGGATTTCCCTGATTGCCACGTCCGCCACGTGGCGGTCCGAAAATCTCTCGCTGCAACCCTCCGCCGAGTGGGTTCAGATCCGGATGATTGGGTCCGGGGAAAAAGTCGGGAAAATCTGGTTGGTTGCCACGTGGCTGAATGCCTGGCGGCATGAACCCGCCTTGTGGGACAAAGTATCTGGGAATAGAGAATGTTTCTCGGCGAAAATATACAAAAACTCACTCGGCATCTGGATTGTTTGGATTATACGGATTGCGACGTGGTGGCACACGAAGCGGATCATGAGAACTGATCAGTAGTGGATTTTGAGCGGGAGTTTGGACTGAAATGAATGTTTTTTGTCTTCCATGAATTCTCCAATTTCTTCCAATTCCATACCTGCTCCTCTGTTTCGGCTCGTCGACGTCTTCAACTTTTCCTCGCAGTAGACGCCGTGGAATTTTCGATTTTTCGCAATAGTTTCACGGACTTTTTCCACGCCAAAATCTCTGAAAAAATTAATATTTTCAGATTTTCTTTGTTTGTTTGTTTCCTTACTTCTTCAAATTCGCCTTCCAATAAGTTCCGTCGACTGAGCTGCTGGTCAGCGAATTTCTAGCGGTTTTACACGTTTGGCCAAGACGTGCTGCATGTTTTGTGGCCAGTGAATTGAGAATACGTTGACAAACTTGTGGAATCATCAAAAGATGTGTGACCGAGATGGAAGAGGCGACAGCCAGAGACAATTTGGACAGTTTTGAGGCTATTTGAGTGGGTAGAGAAGAACTGGGAGTTAGTGTGAACGAGGAGACGATCGAACGGAGTTGATCTGAAACGAAAATACTCTAATAAGCCGGCACTTTCTTACATACCATTTCTAAATACAGTAGCTTCACTTTTTTCATGTTTTTCTTAAAGTATCTTTCAGTATTTAAGACAATTTCCTAAATTTTCGGAGCAATTTTTTGTCCGTTTTGTTTCATTTTTTTTGCTATTTCTTTGAATAAAAGCGATAAAACAAAGATCCCCAGATGAAATTAACCGGATTTTCAAAGAAATCGTCTTTTCAATAGATGAAAGCGGCAATTCCAGCTGTGATTCTTTTTACTAATTTTTCAAACTTTTTTTCCTGAATTTTTCGGTCTAATTCGATTTTTCCTGATAAATTTATTTAACATTGAAAATAGTGTATTTAAATACGGTAGTTTCATTTTTTTTTAATCTCCCAAAAATCAAAAAACCCACTTTTCACCACGTACGTCGTGATTATCGCCTCGAAGCCGCCGTCCTGACTGATGAAAATCTGTCCGGTAACGCCGGATTGGATCGGCACCGCGCGTTTCATGCCCTCAAACACCACCTCGAACCCTTTCGATTCTCCGCCTTGCCACGTTTTAAAGCTCGATTCCTGGAAAAGTAGGAAACAAATGAAAATAAGGAAGAAGCTTACATGTTGCTGCTCGCGGAGCACCACCTCGCGAACACCTTGTATGATTTGCGTACGGAACTCGTCCATTTTTCTGAGAAGAAACTGAAAAAAACAAAAAAAGGTTTTTATTTGAAAAATGAAGAAATAGTAGAAATGAAGATATTATTTGTCACACAATTTACCGTGTCACTCACAATCAGAATGTTTCGAGACTATCGATATTGTAAAATCAAAAAAAAAAAAAAAAAAAACTTCGGGTGATTGAGTACTTTTGAAAATGGAAACGAAAAAGAAAGAAATAGCATAGAAAATAAAGAAAATTTCTTCTCATTTTAAAAAGTATGCAATCGGCGTTTCGCAATTTGAGATCTTGATTGGGGTGGGACAAAAGAAAAATTTTTTCGGGATTTTTTGGGTGACCGTGGAAAATTTTGCAAGTCTGCGGCACCAGTTTTGTACAGAAAGTGCTACAGAATGCATTTTTTTAAATAATTTTTTTTCGCCATCAAAAAAATTAGGGCGGAGGATTTACGAAAATTATGCGTTCACGAATGACTTTTGCAAACGACGTTCCGGGTCTCGCAGCGAAGACATTGCGCGGTGTTTATCGTTAATAAATTGAAATACTTTTTCATCACATTTGTTCCTTTTTTTAAATTGAACTTTAGTAAATTTTTACCAAATACTATTGCTTTCAATCGACTTGAGACATTAAAACGCGAGACTCCGCCCACTTATTTGTGCCGTTCTGTCTGCGTCTCTTCAAATAATCACGGCGTGTTCGGGACTACGTTTCAGAAAACTTTTTTAATGGACCTATTCAAAGTACTGTAGAAAATCGGAAAAAATGACAAAAAACTGGGAGAAAACTCGGAAAATGGTCCGATTGGTCTGAAATTTTGGGAGAAACTGTCAAAAATGCTTCCGGACTTTCTCAGAAAATTTTGGACCGAAATATCGATTTTAGAAAATTTTCAGAAAAAAAATCAATATTTTTTTAAATCGATATTTCGGCCCAAAATTTTCTGAGAAAGTCCGGAAGCATTTTTGACAGTTTCTCCCAAAATTTCAGACCAATCGGACCATTTTCCGAGTTTTCTCCCAGTTTTTTGTCATTTTTTCCGATTTTCTACACGGCGTGCTAGACACTACGTAAAGAAATTCGCGCCTTTTCACATGTGTCTGTGTCTCGACATTGACGTTCTGCCAAGTCTAGCAAAAAGTGTGCAAAAATGGAGACACAGACTCAGGCATTTCATTTCTTTAATTATTAGAAAAATTAGAAAATATCAGAAAAAATGGGAATAATATTAGGAGACCCGAGTAAAATTAGAAAAATTAGAAAATATCAGAAAATTTAGGAATCTTAAACGGATCTTTTAATATTCGTAATGAGTTCGCAATACGTGAATCTGATCAAGAAATTTACGGATCTGATCAGGAAATTTACGGATCTGACCAGATCTAATATTACACCTATCGCAGCGCGTTGGGCTGCGTCGCGTGTCGCCAAAAGATACCGTAAAAACTGTAATAGAACACCACCTTTAATAGAACACCACCTGTAATACAACGCCACCCCCAACATCACTTCGAAAAATAGAACGCCACCCTCTAATAGAACGCCACTCTTTAATACACCGCCACTCTGAAAAACTGCGACCTATAAACATGAGCCGGTGTTCCAGTAATTTTTTTTAACCGTGGATTACTGTAGTCTAAAGTACACAAACACCGAGGTGTGCAATGAACGATAAAGCTAGCTGATTACAGAGGGTACTACGGTATAGAACTCGCACAAGATAGAACTGCAACGGAATACAATTGCGTGAAATAAAACTGCTTGAAATGGAGCTGTACTAAAAAAACCAGTGCACGTAATACAACTCAGGGACTCACAATCTACAAAAAATTCTTCTTCGCGTTGTTCGAGCGGTTCTGATTCGGTACCGCTCCAATTCAGGAATTCCGTGCGAGTTCTATACTGTAGTAGGATGACAGTGATATGTCTCTTGAATTCGAATAACAGTACAAATGCATATTATCGGACCGCTATGACGGTCAAACGCGCTCCGTTGAATTTGGTATTTTTTGATTTTCATTTTGGTATCCAAATCACTTAATTTCACGCATAAATTCAACGTGAAATGAAATATTACCGTTTCGAAAAAGTTGTCATCTCCGAAGCCGCGTAAACTTTGAATTTAGGATTCGCCTCTTCACGCAAATTTTAACCTTTTTAAAAATTTCAGGAAAAAAAAGTGAAGGAAAATATAATTTTCATGAAATTCGCGTGAAGAGGCGGAGCTTAATTTTAAAGTTAACGCGGCTTTGGTGATGACAACTTAAAAAATAATAATAATTCGGAATCCAAAATGAAAATCACAAAGTACAAAAATCAGTGGGGCGCGTTTCACCGTCGTTGCGGGTCGACAATATTTACATTCTTTTTTTTCTATTTTTTCTGTTGATTTTTGTTATTTTTGGTTGTTGAAAAGTTAAATTTGATTTTTTTTTCTAAAAATTCAGCTTCGGAAAATACACCGCCACCCTCTAATAGAACGCCACCTCTAATACAACGCCACCCCTAGACCCACTCCGAAAAATAGACCGCCATGGCGGTATATTACAGTTTTTACGGTAAATGTAAAAGCATTTTTCAGTATTCTGGCCTAAATTATTTTTTCGTTTGTTTTAATTTATATTTTTTTAACTAAATAATTGATATTCCTTTATTATTGATTCAAAAAAATTTTCACTTCACAATCCGCGATAACTTTAAATTTAGGCTTCGCCTTTTTGTTCAATTTTCAGGTGATTTCACTGTAACTTTATTTTGCCCGTGAAAATTTTGCAACAAGGTTGAAATTTGAGAAAAGAAGCGGGCCTAATTTTATGGGCTTATTCACAAATGTATCCAAAAAGGGAAAAATAAGAAACAATTGTGATAAAACAATGTTCAAAATTTTTAACATTTTTCCCAAAGTTCCAGACTTATCGAATAATTTTCTCCCAATTGTTTGTAATTGTTTTCTTTCTTTTGACATTTCACTGAATAGGCTCAAAAGTTCACGCCACTTGTGAGGTGACGAATTTTTAAAAACAATAATATTTTTTCAGAAGTCGGGTGTATCGTATTTGTGTCCTGAACCAATAGCTAATCGATACTTGTCGCAAGTGAGCGTTTCTTCATTTAATTTCAAAAATATTAGCTTTTAAGTTTCATGCCACGAACGGCATTCCGTTTCACTCGAAGATTTTTTGGCTATTTCCGTCAACTGTTTTTCGCTTTGAAGTGTGGAATTCTCGTCGAAGTCTCATTGGAAAATTCGATGTAATGAATTGTTTTTTAATGCTTAATCATAATCATTATTTTCAGCCCGACCGCGAGATGGAGACAAGCTGCCAAAGTACTGAGTAGGGCCTGCTAGAATCAGAAAAACGTACTCGGGGGACAATGGCCAATATCAACGCGGAGATCCCAAACGGAGCGTGCAATTTCCGCATCAAGTTCCGAATAATTTTTATTGTCTGCTCGTCACGACTGTCAAACGCGCTCCACAGAACGCAGTATTTCATGATTGTCATTTTGGCTTCCAAATAATTTCATTTCTCGTTGAATTTCTACGTGAAATTAAATAATTTGGAAATCTAAATGAAAATCGCAAAGTACTAAATTCAGTGGAGCGAGTTTGACCGTCGTGGCGGCTCCACAATATGTATTCTATTTATTTTTTTGTAAATTTAGTTTGTTAACTAAAGTTTTGTAATACTTTTAGATAAATAAAATGTATTTTATTGTTATTTATCTGCATTGTTGCGTTGCTTCGAAAAAATCAATAATCGTTGTTGTCTTGCCAAGAAAAATACGAATAACTTTAGAAAATTTACAGATCTTATCAGAAAATTCAGGAATCGTTTTAGTAAATTTTGCGGATATTATCAGAAAATTCACGAATTATTTTAGTAAATTTACGGGTATTATCAGAAAATTCACAAATCATTTCAGTAAATTTACGGGTATTATCAGAAAATTCACGAATCATTTTAGTAAATTTACGGATATTATCAGAAATTTTAAGGATAATATTAGGCGATGCGAATCTGATCAGAAATTTTACGGATCTTTTCAGGTATTTTATGAATCTTATCAAGCCACAATATAATCTTGCATCGTTCGTTTTAAATCCGTAAATTTTCTAATAATTCAAGAATTGAAATGCCTGAGGAGACACGAGAATTGGCGCTCGAAAATTTGATCTCCAAAAAGTTTTCTGAAACGTAGTCCCCAACACGCCGTGTTCTACAGTACTTTGAATAGGTCCATAAGATCAAATTTTCGAGCGCCAATTCTCGCGTCTCCGTGTCTCCATTTTTGCACACTTTTTGCTAGACTTGGCAGAACGCCACTGTCGAGACACAGACACATGCGAAAAGGCGCGAATTTTATTACGTAGGGTCTAGCACGCCGTATACCACTGTGTTCGCATGGTCGCGCACAAATAAGTGGGCGGAGTCTCGCGTTCTCATGTCGCAAGTCGATTGAAAACACAATATGCTTTTTAAAAAAACAAATAATGAAAAATGGTGGATTTTTGACGAAAATTGTAAAAAAAAAATTGAAAATCTTAATTTATTTACGATAAACACCGTGCAATGTCTTCGCTGCGAGACCCGGAACGTCGTTGCAAAAGTCATTTGTGAACGCATAATATCACATCAAAATCGCGCAAAAAAAATTATCTGATTTTTACAAAAAAAAATAGAAGACCACGGGGAGTACACGAAGTCGCGGCATAGGAAACCGGCGGCCAGCATTGTTTTCCGAACATTTACTTTTGAACAAACCTATATTTTCGCCTACCTGGCGTAATTTTTGCCGATTAGTAAATAACTTATCAAAAAATGAAGGAAATAGAGGAAAAACACCGATTATTTCTGCAGACAATACAATTTTCTAGAAAACCGGGTGTGCTGGCCTAGGAAACCTCGACGTACTCCCCGTGGTCTTTTATTTTTTTTTGTTGTAAAATTTGGCAAAAATCAGATAAATTTTTTTTTGCGATTTCGATGTGATATTCGTATGTAAATCCCCCCACTTTATACTATTTTAAAGCAGTTCCCCCGAAACGTTGGCAACTTTTTTAGAATTGTAAATATTGAAAAGTTAACAACAAATAAAAAACAGGAAAAATATCGTATTTAAGTTTAAAAAGTCTATTTTTATTGTATAAAAAATTTAAACATAACTCAAAATTTACAAAATGTTTTTTCTATTTATTTTTATAAACTCTAGCTCCGAAAAGTTTGCTGCCGACTCGGACGCTGGTGGCCCCTTGTTGAATGGCTTGCAGAAAATCATCCGACATTCCCATTGACAACTCGACTGAATCTGCGGGTTCTCCTGGACAAAATTGTTTATAAAAACTGAAGAAAATCGGATTATTCTACCTGTCATCGTCGCCCATTGTTCTCGGACGCGGAAGAGGTTATCGAAATCCGGATTCCGACCATCGGTATGGCTGAAAATTGTTTTATTGTTAAAAAAAAATTTATTGTGAGCAATCAGTCGAGCCACAATAGACCTACAGCGTATTCATTTTGATTAGACAGCTATGGGGCTATAGCATGGCTATTAGCCAAAAATATTTCCTGAATGGACTGAAAAAAAGTAGAGGATTTTTTTGCTGAAAAATACTTCTGTCAGTCCCAGACAATGCTTATTTTTTAACTGTACAAAAATGTATACATTTCACATAAAAATGCCAAAACTTATGAATCAACCTATTATAATGACTATGTACGCTGAAACCAGACTGAAATTTTCGTGTAGAACTGCTAATTTGGCCAAATTTTCAGAAGATTTTTTTGCTCAAAACATGCTCACCTATGATCAAACGAGCCGATGGTCATAAATCCGTCGAACTTCAAATTTTGACAATTTGTTTGAATGAATTCTGCCAATTTTGGCGCTTCGCCAACCGCAATTCCTCCTTTATTTTCCTCTCCCGAAGTGTTTACTTGTACCAACACGCGAAGAGGTGACGACGTGGCGCCGTGCTTTGACCATTCCTATGGAGGATTTGTATACTTATTTTACAAGATTCATATTTAAATAGTATTTATTTATATACCTTATCAAAAAGTCTAGCGTGTTTCTCATTTTCCACTGTTTCGATACACCAGATCCCGGGCGAACTGCATATTTTTCCAATCTGATTTAATTTTTCCTTTTTAATCCTATTCTTAAACATTCCCAAGATTTCAAAATTCACCTTATTCGACTGAACTTGTCCGATGAAATGCCACCGAATATCTGCGCATTTTTCCGCCAACGTTGCCGATTTCTCTTCGAGCTGTATTTTTCAAATTTTTGTATGGAAAACTCTTAAATCTCACTTCCTGAACATAGTTTTCTCCAAAATGACGTTGCCCTTGACTGTAACATGCCTCTATCAAATCGGCGGGTTTCGTTTTGCCGACGGCGACAAAACGGCATCTGAGACAATATTTATTTTGTAAATGATTTTTTGGAGAAACTCGAATTTCTCACCTTTTTGTGGCGCTAGACGCGGCAACGGCTTCTGCGACGGCTTCAAGAATATTCAAAAGGTTTCGCTGCACAATTTCCACAGACATTTTGACGAGTGAAAAAAGGTGGGAAGATGACGAATTTCCGCCTGAACATTAATTATACAAAACATTCTTGAAATCATTAAATCGAAGTTTTCAAGAAAAAGTTTCATTTTTCATGAAAAAAATAAAATTAATTGATTTAATAAAATTAATTGATTTATTGTTGGCCCGCCAAAATGATCAAACGCGCTCCGCTGAACTCAATACTACGTGGATTTCATTTTGGTCTTCAAATTATTTCATTTCACGTATAAATTCAACGTGAAATGAAATAATTTGGAAACCAAAATGAAATCCACGTAGAACTGAGTTCAGCGGAGCGCGTTTGATCATTTTGGCGGGTCGACAATAATTATTTGATTTAATCTGGGTGGCTCCGCCCACTTTTCTGTGTACGCATTTTTGCAACTTTCGTGCGCGACTTTAAGCAATTGGCAATTGTTTTTTTTTGGTACTTTTTTTTATTTCCAGAATGATCTTATTAGCTAAAAAATCGTAGAGGTCTTTTAGAGATCGTAGAAAAAGTGCCGGAAATTTGAAGAAAAAAAAGTATCGAATGAAAGCTGCAATAATCGGTGCCCAAAAAGTGGGCGGAGCTTCAAATTTTCATGTCGCAACTCGATTGCAACTCGATTGAAGATCTGTGAAAATTGTGAACTTTTGCCAATTTTCAGCTATAATCTTGACCTTTAAAACCGTAAATCAATTCCTTGTTTCTTTCCTTTAAGGAATCACCTTGCGTGAAATAGCTAAAACGGAAACGCAACACATCGATGTGGTGTCAATTAATCTTCACCTAATTGAAAAGTAATCCCGAATTGACTGCGTTGTCGATGATTTCACACTTGTTTTTAAAATCCTTCAAACACTTCGTTTTATAAAACGAAAAAGCGTGAAAGTGGGTGTACGATGAGCACATTTAGCATAGTCGGCTCATTATTCTCGCCCTTTGCTTTGTTTCACAAAAAAACCATGATTTATTCAGCTATTATTTAAATTCCCGAAAGGCCTCTCATCCCGTCGCGATGGTTATAAATGTGGAGAGATGCTTTTTGCTGGGATACGAGGCGGTATACTGTATTTCCGAATACTTATGCAAATTTTTTTCACCAAAAAATCAGAAACAAATGACTTGTAAATATGTGATTTTGTAAAATTTAAAATCAAAGTTTAAAATCTAAAATTTAAAATCAAAGTCAAGAAGAAGAAGAAGAAGTTTAGAATGATGTTTTCCGTAATGCCGGGTCCAAAGTTGAAAAAATTCCTGAAATCAAAAGTTTTTTGCGGTACAAAGTTCCGAAAAATTTCCCAGTAATAACAGGCGGTGACAGTTTAAATCGGCGTTACCGTAGTTCCTTCGCTGCGAGACCTTCTGTGTTTGGACTTGACATTTACCACAAAAAAGAAAAAATTGAGCAACTGTGGGAAAATTCAAGTTTAAACATAAAAGGTCCCGCAGCGAAGCAACTACGGTAACACCGGTTTCAACTGTCACCGCCTGTTATTTCTGCGAAATTTATCGAAACTTTGGACTCCAGAAAAAACTTCCGATTTCAGGAATTTTTAGAACTGTGGACGCGGCATTAAAGGCGCACCAAAAAGAGAGGGTTGAAAATGAAAGCGCATGCGCTTCTATTAAAGTTTTTCGGTAATTTTCTTTAGTAAAATTCTAAATATTGGGAAAAAATAGCGACACGGGTTTGCGTACTTTTGAAAACTCAAACGAAAATGAAAGAAATGAATGAAAAAACATTTTCATCTTCGTTTGAGTTTTTAAAATTACCCAAACACCGTGCCGATATTTTTATTTTTCCCAATATATTTATTATGTGTTCACGAACGAGTAGTGCAAACAACGCTCCGATGTTCCGCATTTTCCCACTGTTCCGCAGTATTCGCTGCGAAACATCGGAGCGTCGTTTGCACCAATCTTTCGTGAACACATAATATATTCCGTTAATTTCCTTTTTCTCTTAAATTTCACCTGCATTCTGTTAAAATAAAAAAGAAAGTCGTGCAAATATATTGCAAACAAAACAGCGAAACCAATTATCCCATTACTCACTCCGTCATTCGTACAGCAATTCGTGGTGGTCGGTCCATCGTAAAAAACGAATTGGTGTAACGAAAGGGCATACGGTAGGTGTGCGGAGCCCGCGGGGACACGCCTATTTTCACGCTTTTCGCGCGGATTTGAGCTCATTTCAATTCAAAATCGAATCGACGCCGCATTTGGATTCATTCTCACGACATTTCTCGTTTCGTTTTTGCTTTCTCTTGACCTTTTTTGGTTTAAATTTCATTTTCCTAAAGTTATGCAGGTACCCATCAAAACTCTAGAATGCATTTCTCATTCTTCACGCTGCTCGCTCTGGTAATTATCGCATCGGTTTTCGCACGACCTTCGCGGTTCGCATTCGAGGAGTTGACAAGTGTCGAGGATCAACCGGGTCTCGTGTGGAAAAGATCAAAGTGAGTTTGGTGTTGGTTGGCTGAGTAGGCTTTTTGAATGGTTTTTTTTGCAAATTGGTGGAGAAAAATTGAGTGGGGGTTTTAACTCTTCTCATATAAAAACGACACAATTGGCTCTATTTGCTCCATTTTCAATGATTTTTTGAATTTTGGATGCATCCAGAAAATAGTTGGAAACTATATATTTGTGTAAACTGCCTTCAGCCACAGTACTTTTGCTAAAGGGCCCTTCAATGGGGACACTTCTATTTTTCGTAAGGCCGTTTGGAGGGCCCATCTATTAGAGGAGCCCTTCTAATACAGTTTTTACGGTATCTCTAGCATAGGCTAGGATCCATAAAACAGGAAAATGGGCTTAGCTGTTTCTCTGCGTCTCTAATCGCCATCATGCAAACGGTTTTTCTCTCGTTTTCCAGTTTTATGTATCCGGTCTCTGGAGAAACTGGTTTTTTGTACGCAAACAGCACGCGCAATCTCAAATTCACTACAGTACCCCGAGCAGGCTTTCTCGGAAATTTCCGAAAAGTCGGAATTCCGTCGGAATTCCGATGTCGGAAATTTCCGATTCCGGTTCCGAGGCAGTTTCACTTCCGAAAAAATTTCCGATTCCGTTCCGAGACAAAATGATTTCCGATGATATTTCCGTTTCCGTCGGAAATAATATTTTTCCGACGTCGGAAAAAAACATGTTTTTCTGTCGAAATTTGGTACGAAAATCGTTTTTTTTTTTTGGGAAAAATTCGACCATGTCCGTGACACAAATTTCCTATTTAAAACAGCTCCGCGACATCTCGAAACCGCGACATCTCGAAACCGCGTTAGCAGTGGGAAGGGGGGGGGGGGGGTTGAAAGAGAGGTAGGAAGTAAATTTTTTTTCATAATTTAATGACTATTCAACAAATAATCAAAAAGTGCAAGATTTGAGCGTCATTTCTTTGGAGGCCACCAAAAAATGTTTACAGTACGCAAACTGCACCTTGCATCGGGAGCAGCGGTGGGACCAACATGTTTTTTTGTTCATGCACGTGAGAAAAAAGGTTTTTTAAAGCCGCGGAGGCGCAAAAAATGCCTCTATTTGAACAAAACCGGGATATGCTCTGAATTGACCAAAAATCTCTAATTTTCAACAAAAACGTTTGAAAATTACCATTTTTTTTGTTTTTTTAATTTTTAAATGTTTTAAGGGCAAATAAAACTTTTTTCTCAAAAAAAATTTGTTCAAGAAAATAATACCAAAAAAAATGTGTATTTCTGCGAGTTAAATGGAAATTTTTCAACAGTTCGTTGAAAATTAAAGATTTTTTGTCAATTCAGAGCATATCCCGGCTAAGTTTTTGTTCAAATACAGGCATTGTTTTGCGCAACCGCGGCTTAAATAAAACTTTTTTTCACGTGCATGAACAAAACAAAATTTTTTTTGTTTCATCCAAAAAAAAAACAAAACAAACGACCGAAGAAACATTTTTGGTCCCACCGCTGCTCCCGATGCAAGGTACAGTTTGCGTACGGTAAACTACTTTTGGTGGCCGCCAAAGAAATGACGCTCAAATCTTGCACTTTTTGATTATTTGTTTAATAGTCATAAAATTATGAAAAAAAATGTTTACTTCCTACCTCTCTCTCAACCCCTCCCCACTGTTAACGCGGTTTCGAGATGTCCGGTTTCGAAATGTCCGGTTTCGAAACTTCCGGTTTCGAGATGTCTGGTTTCGAGATGTCGCGGAGCCTTTAAAACAAGTGTGTACGTATCTTTCCTCAATTTTTTTTTAATTTTTTGTGGATAATTTAAGATTTTATGGAGCTATTCAGGTTCATTTCCGATTTTTCCGATCGGAAATCGGAATTCCGTCGGAAGTCGGAATTCCGACGGAAATCGGAACGAGAATTTGAAATTTCGGAATTCCGACGGAAATTCGGAAATGAAAATGAAAAACTCGGAATTCCGTCGGAACATCGGAAGAGAAAATTACAAAATCGGAAATTTCCGACGGAACTCGGAAGAGAAATTTTCATTTCCGAGAAAGCCTGACCCCGAGACCCTGCAGGCCCCTAACAATTTCGGGGAAATAGTTTAAAAAAAAAACCAGAAAAAAGGGGGCGGAGCTTGTAACTCAATTTTTAACACTTTTTTCCGAGGCTTTGTCGGGTCTCGAAAAAATTGAAAAAGATGCTTCGCAAGACCCCAGGAAAACCAAAGAAAGAATCGGACAATATATGGGAATAAGCCCCGCGCCTTTGGGGCACCGTTTTCTTCCAACATTTTATTCATTTCCATTGTCACAAATTGGTGCCGTAGACTTGAAAAGGGGCATGGCTTATTCCCTATTTTTTGAAGGCCTCCATTTGTTGAGTGGGTTTTAATCAAAATTTCTCCAAAACGAAGCAGTTTTCCCCTCAATGTTCTCAAATTTGCAGCAACCCACAAGAGCTCGCAATGGCACGCCTTCAAGCACTATTGGGTCCCGAGGCGTTCACTGAATTGGATTCGCACGGTCGACTCTCGAATCTTCAAAGACTGGGCTAACCGTTCTCGCCATTCTATATGTCTATCCACGTCATTATTTTCTTTTCCCACATCCAAAAATCCGATAAATTCAGGAGGAGCTTGAGCAGTAATTTCAAAAGTATTCAATCAATTGTACAGAACAAACCGTTGCGTCACCCGAATAAAGAAATGTGTTAACGAAGTAACCAAAAAAAACAATTCAGGTTGAAAAGACACTGTGATAGTAATACTGATGATCATCGATTGATAAGAAATAATAAATTTGCGAAATAGTACAGCGCAAGACTCATCAGATTACAAATTGTTTTGTTTAAAAAACTGCGAGTTTAAATATCAATTTAATATTTATTTCATATCATACCAAATCCTTTCTTATTGATTCTTTTCAAGTGTGCACATCAGTGTCTGATAATGATAAAGTTCGTCATCTAGACCAGGTTCAAAAGAGGTTTCCTCGAGACGAAGGGGGCTTGATTATATACAAAAAAAGATAAGAAAAGAAAAAACTTCTCAATGGTGTCCAGGGGGGAGTATATTGCTCGGCTACCCGTCGACACGTAAAGGTTAGATAAACATGAATGAATAAAACAAATTAAAAGAAAAACGATTGAGAGGTGAACATTCTTCCGGTCTTGAAGTAACGGGTAGTATCACATATGATGATGAACAACGTCTTCAATATGAAGAGACTTTAGGCACACACCATTTCAAGGCTGCTCGCCGAGCCAATCGACTCCGAGTCATTATCGCCAGCAACTTCTGGAGACGCTCGTTCCGAAGTGCCAGACTCTTCGTCGTTGAATCCCGATTCTGGCGACTCGGCGTCTTCTTCTTCTGTGGTGGCGAGCACTGGCGCTGCGATGATGACGCCCGATGAGCGAAGGCATTCGGGGCGAGCTGCACGTGACGTGGTGGGAGTTGAGGCACCCGAGGTTGAGGGCGTCTGGAGAAAGAAAAGTTATAAATTTTGTATTGATAGATAGATATAAATCTCAACTAACCATAGATGTCGTGTCACTTGGACCAGGGCACCTTTTGGAGAACGCCTTGAAGAATCCCTTCATTCGGCATCTAGGCACAACCGGTGCCGATTGACTTCCGCTACCCGATGAAATCGACGTCTCACTTCCCGTTGATGAGATGGACGTGTTGAAAAACGGATTCTCCACCTGCGACATCATCGACATCGAAGAGCTAGAGCTCTCGAACGATGAACCGTACGAATCTGTGGAGGAGGAGGAGGAGGTTGTCGACGTGGCGGTTGGTGTGGGAAGAGCTGGATGGTGAACCTTAGCAACCACTGGAACGTTGAAGCATGGATTGGTAAAGTTCAACGACGCTGCTCCATCCGGAGTGTCAAAGCTCAGCCTGGACAGCTCGGTTGATGGAGATGACAGCTCTGGAGCGGCCATTGCGGCTATAATGGGAAGGGGTAGCGCTTTTGGCCGATGCAATCCCTGCACTCCAGACAGATCCATATTCATTCGCATGTTCCTCTTTCCGTTCGCATTCACAGTTGCCGATGGCTCCGGCTCGTTGCCCGTGCCCGGTTCGGGCTCACTCGCCACAGACTCTTCCGAAACCGAAGGTGACGATGGCTCATCCGAATTCGGTGGTCCGGGAAACACACAATGAGAAGATGCGCTTTTCGGCACTTTTGGCGGGCACAGATCGGACGGTCCGTAGTGTTCCATGTTATGGCGGTGTGGGCGGGACGCCTGGTCAGGTCGCAGCACGTGATCTTTGATCAAAACGTTTTCGTACTCGAGGAGTTGTCCCATAAAGTTAAAGTTTGGAGAGATAGATGGGCGTCGTTCTTTGACATATCTGAAGGTTAGAACATGTTTTTTTAATCGCATTTTTTTTCTTCCACCTACCTGTAAGCCTCCTCACTTCCCATTTGCATATGTCTCATAATATAGGAGATGCAAAGGGTGGGACTTCTCGATATTCCCGCCAAACAGTGAATCAGACACTTCTTATTCTGTTTCCGGCACTTTTCCAGGAACTCGAACGCTTTTGGAAAGTATGGAGAGAGCTTCTCCTGGTACGAGTCGTTGACCGGAATTCGCATAAAATTCTTGTCCTCTGTGATGCACACCGATTTGGGGCATGTGACTGAGAGGTTGATAACTACGCTGATGTCGAGTGCCTGAAATGTTTCCGCTTTAATTTCACGGTGGTTTGGTTTAGTCGAGTGACTAATTTGCTCTTGATGTTAATATTTATCAAAATGTTGTTCCTCTAGGCGTAAATATTTAGGAAGGTGGTTACGAAATAAGAAAAAAGAATGACATTTTGTCTCGAGTGAAATTTTTTTGATAAAGAGTTCAAAATACTAAAAGATTCTCGGTGGTACGCTTCAAACATAACCGATTCGCACCAAATTTTGAAAAATTCGCTCCGAGATATTTTGTGGGAAAATTGGCTATTTTCAAAGTTTATGAGAAGCTTCTGAGATGAGAATAATAGCTAAACTTTGCAGAAAATTGTGGACCATTGGTTAATTGTGGACCACAAAAAGTCGACAGACTACGATTGTGATTGGCGCAGATTTTTTTTGAGGACTCTCGAATTCAGAATAGTGAAGGTGTTAAAGAAGCACAACTGTGTTCACCTAGTTTTGTGTTATTTATTTGGCACAGAAAAAACGAGCCCTCACCTTCAATGTAGCCTCATCCAAACTGTTCATCTGACTGCCCAGATAAATGTTCTGCGTGATCGGCGTGATACCGTCGCCGTTCGGCTGCAAGAGGCACGGCTGGCTCTGGCTTTGCGGCAACCGCGT
Source organism: Caenorhabditis japonica (assembly GCA_963572235.1). Lineage (NCBI taxonomy): Eukaryota > Metazoa > Nematoda > Chromadorea > Rhabditida > Rhabditidae > Caenorhabditis > Caenorhabditis japonica. The sequence continues at coordinate 12,871,804 of OY754343.1, read as the reverse complement.
CATTCCTTCGGACGACTCGCAGAGTTGCGGGTACTGTGTAGCGAATTGCTTGAAGCCACCTGCAAAAGCAAAAAGTTGACAGATGAAAAAAAAAAGTGTCATCAGAAAATTTCTAAAAGTACACTACCCGGATCCGGGGCGGATAGGAACGAGAATGTGGGTCTGATCCGGTGGGCACAATAGATTTTGGTCATAGTTGGTTCTCGCGCGAGTTTCAGACAAAATTTCAGACTAGACAGGGACGCTAGACTCGTCTCTCGTGTATAAGTAGTTTGTTTGGAGGAGGAGCACACTACCAGAACAGGAAGGATGATAAGGCGACGAAAAAGGAGGGAGGAACGAGACAGAGAATTGGCGATAATAGCGGAAGTAAATTGGCTGGTCGAGTCTTTTGCTAGAAAAATGTACTTGAGATGAAAGGGAGGGGAGAACTTTTCAGAGAGAGTTATAACCAATTTCAGAACGGTGGGAACACTGATTACAGAGTGTAACATGATATAATTGATGCATGTATGTGCGTTGTCACCACCCGATGATTCATGTCGTGAGAAGAGAAAAAAAGAGAAAAAGAGAAAACCGCTGGCATGGTGTGATCATCACTGCCTTCTGACTCACACACACACACACACTCAACCTCTCTTTTCATTTCATTTTTCATTTTTTTTGCGCCGCTCTGACTCATTTTGCAGATTAAAAAAAGGCAAAATTAGCAGTTTTTTTTTTCACAACTTACCACGTAAGAGAATCAGTTCCATAGTTATTAGAAATATGTATGATGAGGGAAGATCCAAGTGAGAAGCAATACTTTTGAAACATACACAAATTGGAGGGAGGAGGCGGGAGAAGTATGGGTGGGCGTGGCCTAATTTGATCTGATCTGTTGTGATCTGGATCGATGAAATGGAATCAAATCACGAGAAGGAGGAAGAGGAAGAGGAGGAGGAGAAAGATTAGGGGTCAAAAACAAATGAGATGTGTCAGCTGGGCGAACAAATGGATGAAAAACCGATGAGTCATTCATTCATTCCAGGCGCAGGCAATTAGTGGCTTGATCTGATCACATTAGACCAGGAAAACACTGTAATGGTTTCGGGTCAGTGTTTAGCTCTCAATTTTAGAAATAACTGTGTGACACATTGCAAAAATATGATGATCGGTAGGTGGTCCTCCTCCTCCTCCTCCTTCTCCTATCGATGAGCGGGAGGCGACTCCCCAGGAGTCTTTCTTCCTTTCTCTCCATCTCTTTCCCTCCGATCCTTTCAATGACACACACTCTTTTTCGGTTCGTCTATACATCTGTGCGTCATCTCTCTGCTCCCTTTCTTCTCATACTTCTCGTTACCATCGTCGTCGTCGTTGTTGTCGCCGTCCTCCCCCCCCCTCCTCTATTGACAGAATGAGTCATCAAAACGGGCGTCCGTCCGAATATACATTGTGCTGATGGGACAAGCGAGAGAGAGAGAAAAAGAACGAAAACTGTACCGCCAGACAAAAAAAAGCTGATTATTATGTGTTCACTGCGAAAAACTGTCCAACATCGGTGCGTCGTATTACTCTCGTTTCAGCAGCTGCCCATAAATATCTCGGAGCGTTTTTAGGCACAGTTGAAATGAGTGCAACCGTAACCCAGTTAAATGTGTAAACTTTTATTTCTTGTTCTCTTGTTTTTCGTGATTTTTTTAAAAACGATTTTACATTTTTTGATGGGTTACGGTCGCACTCATTTCAACTGTGTCAAACAATTCGCTCCGAGATATTTCGTGGGAAAATTGGCTATTTTCAAAGTTTATGAGAAGCTTCTGAGACGAGAGTAAGAACTGAATTTCACTTGTAACAAAATACATTAAAAAATCTATGTACTAGTATTTTAGCGAAATAAAAAAAGAAAATTACAAAAATATGATGATACGATGCGCCAAACTTGTTCACTCTTTTTTTTTGTTCAATCTACCCGCATTGTCTCGTCTGACACAAGACAATGAGACAGTCAACGTGGGAACAATGAACAGATAAAAAAACAGACAATTTTAGATAAGCGATGAGCACTTCACGTGACTATCGAAGAGATTTCTAGAAGAGCCCACTGCTTCTAAACCCTCCACATCATCACGTAGAACGAACTTTTTGTTTTTCAGCCCCGTTCTCCCTTTTCAGAGAAAACGAACGCGTGGCGCGAAAACAAGACGGTGGTGAGAAAAACAAAAATGACTAAGTACTTACCGCCGCCGCCGCCGCCGCCTTCGACTGCCGAGTTCATATTGACCAACTTCAAATTCATCGAAAACTTCTTACAAGTCATTGGCAAGTTTCCCGGATTCTCATCAACCGCAGAGGTGTTCTCCACCGGCGGCGCAGCAGGCTTCGCCGAGCCCTTCTGATTTCTTCGGCGCTTCTTCTTATGCGTCTTCTTGCGCTTACGATTCTTACGGAAAGCCTCGAACGGTTGACCAGCCATCTTGATTTCTTGATTGTTGGCAAACTGCCAAGTAGTAACAGCTTTTGTGGCAAAGAAGAAGAAGAAGTTTATGCGTTGAGGAGCACGAGCAATGTGCCAGAAGCAGATGCAAACTCGATGTGACACAATGCGAGACGACGTGTCGCAGACGGTTAGAAGGCAGTTTCCGAAAATAGTGTGCGGCGAGGCGGATCAATAGGCTAGTACTCGTGTGTCTCCAAAAGCGAAAGAAAAATGGGCGTGGCTTATGGGGACCTCTTTGCGGGACTACTACTTGAAGAACCAAACAAAGTATTTGCCTCATTACTCATTCATTCACATCATCGTCACGCTACGTATCAGGTACTGGGGGGCTCCGCGGCTGGTGCAATGCTCAAAAAAGCGCAAAACACATAATAATAAATTGAGGAGGATTACACGGAAGGAAAGCATCAAAGGATTAGCGGGCGGAAAGGAGTCGTCTTTAATAGCTTTGCCTTTTCGAGAGAATCGATGATGTTGATGATGATGATGCGAAGAATCTCTGGTGGTGAGGAAAATAGCAACAAAAAATGAATGAATGGAGGGGTGAAAAAGAAGAAAAGTGAAGAGAAAAAGACGAGCGCCTAATTTCATTAGCAGGCATAGAGGAAGGGTGTGGAGGAGAGGAGATGAGATGAGCAAAAAAGTGGGCTCTTTGGTCCTGCTAAAACTTTCAAATTTTTTGAAAGTCCAGTTTGCTACTACCCCACCCCTCCCTGTCACTTGACCGGATTCCCATTGACAAGTGAAAGTGACACAATCTCTCCAATAAGACCGCCTTTGCTTTGAAGCTCTAGTAGAGCTCTAATAAGAGCAAAAAAAAAGAAACAGAAAAAGAACAAACCTTCCAGCACCATCACGCTGCGAAATTTATCAGTGTCCTCGAGTCGGTCACGTAAAACTCGCATGATTTTGGCGGTTGATTCGGGCGCGTTGCAAGAAGCAATTCTGCAAAAAAAGTCATGAAAACTCGACGTTTTGATCTATCAAACCAACCTCCTCTTGTTTCCGCGCGGCTTGTCCTCTTCGGCGTACAAAACCAAATCGAGCTTTTCGTCCATTTTGCCACAACTCGACGAGCAACTCATTAGTTGATGCAGAAGGTAGTTATCGTCGAGCTGGAAAAACAAACAGAGAGGTGTGTGCTGACCAGAAATCAGAAAACAAGATTTTCAGCTCATTCTTAGAAAAAACACAGTTTGTAACCCATGAGCCATAAAACGGTTAGAGCATGCATGGCGATGAAGATTAACTTTGTTTTTGTTATCGCGGGTTGTTCTCGTAATAAGGCAGGCTGTCTAGGGCGGTATTTGTGTTTTTTTTTGTTTCTCAATGTTGACTCATTCGGGATCTGAGTCAGATGGGGATTCAAGGTAAAATCTCAGATTTTCTGTTTCTGGGCTCTGGAAACTATTCTAGGGCTTTTTGAGGGGTTTTTTTTTTTAAATATTGTGAAAACAAAAAAAAATTGCGACACGGTGTTTGTGTACTTTGGATATTCTCAGTACGGAGCGCTGCAAACGCGCTCCCTTCGCACAGTGATGGACGCGGCCGCGTTTGCGACGAGAGAGTGCAGAAAATCAAGAGAGCCGTGGCCGATGTTTTGCTCTGATTTCTCTGAAGCTCTCTCCAAATGCATGCAAAATTCTTTGTTCGATTGGAGCGAGTTATCAGCGTTTTATACCGAGTATATTAAAACGAAAATGAGAAATTTATATCAATTTTTAAATGATTTTTTTCAACAGCGTGCGGCAATTTTTTTGTTTTCACAACATTTGAATTGTTTTAAATTCAAATGTTCGTATCTACAAATCAAGAAAATAATTTGCAATTTTTTTTTTCAAAATTAAATGCTGACAAAAACTAAAACATAAAAATATGGGAACGAGAACGCGATCGAGAACGCACGAAATGAGATGGTCAAATAGTTTCCGCCAGCTTTTAAGGCATTCTCTTCCATGACTCATAAGCGGCGGCACGGCGCGGTTCTTTCCGCTCGTCGTTGAGTCACTTCTCATTGCTTTGATGTATTTATATTAACAATGATTCATTCCTTTTCAAGGGTCTTTGTTGCAAAGTGTTGGGAAACTAGGGAGGCCACAGGTGCACAGGCTTCGCGATTAGACAAATCTTGGAAGTGTGCCAATTTATGAAAATTCAAATTTTTCGAAATTAATTTTTTGTTGGCACGCGATGCAACCGCAGCACGTTGGGCTGTGGCGTGAAAATGAGAATTCGAAAAAAGGCAGGCATTAGCACCGCGTGGAAGCTATAGGTGTCGGCGGTCAATGGTCGTTTAGTGAGAGGATTTGGCGTGAATTTCAGGGAATTTCAAAGAAAGAAAAAAACCAGCTGCACTTGTTAGTTTCCCAATTTCTGACTCATGGATTTCATTGAAATTCTATTCCGAAACGCAAATTTTCGCAATCCGTCGTCGTTCAGCTGTCGAGTCATTCGGTTTATGAGTCAGCTGGCTGGCTGGTTGCCCGGTGAATTTTTATGACTTTTATTATAGACGCCGTCTTATGAAATAGTAGCGTCAAGGTACCGTAATCGTAAACGTTTTTTTTTGTTGAAATTTCTTCGTTTTCTCATTCATTTCAAATTTGTGAGTCATAGCGCCAATTAGGGTTCATTGGCGGTACAGTAACCTACTCTAAACTTTAATTTGAAAAGAAAAAAGGAAATCGACGGTAAAGAGGTAAAACTAAAAGATATGCCCCTAGAAAATCGTAAAACAATTGTTTTCCGTTTTTTCTTTCCCACTCATTGAAACTCGGCCAATCAGCTGTATTCTATTTGCATTTTTTCTCCACTTCAAAGGGAACAAAAAACGGGCGGAAAAAACCCTTCCCGTTTCGTATTGTGACGTCAAACACCTCACGTAAACTCCGTAATGTACACAGAAAACATAGAGAAATTATCGTTTTTTTTCGTTTGGGTAAACAGTGTAACTATGCATAGGAGCCTTCAAAATGTGCCAGAAAATTCTGAAAGATGGTTTTTTAGCTAAAATTTTTTGTAGAAACTAAATACGAAATTTGTTGACACCTTGCTGTAAATTGTGCGTCAACCCGATTCTAGATTTTTTTTTCCGTTCCAGGCAAGGATATACATATCTTTTGCATGGACAAGGCGGAAAATCGTAGAAATAACCACAAACTCATTGTCACAGACAACGGCACCCCAGCCATCCAAAATTTTTTCTGCTTGGCGCATTTCTCGTGCAGCGCTTTCAATATTATTCCTTTCAAAAGCAGTCATTTCTTGATTTATTTTGACGTCCAAGTTCTCAAAATGTTCGCAAGAAACTGCTCTATCGGAAAATAATTCGTTTGAAGAGTTTCAGTGTTATTTTCAAAACCTGAAGGCTCCACCATTTTCCGTTGAAAATCACTCGTTTTTGGCTTAAAATGAAGGTTTCATTCTTAATACCGTAAATACTGTATTATAAGCCCATGGGCTTCTATTTTTCAAAGGGGTCTCAAGGGTGGGCTTATATTACAGGTGGGCTTCTATTACAGGGTGGGCTTCTATTTTTCAACCCTCTTTTTTATCCACAACAAAAAAAAACTTCAAAAAAACCAACAACAATTTTCATAATATCAAATCCTGATTGCTAGTCAGAAGTTCTAATTCAAGAGCACTAACAACATAAAATAGATGTTTGTAACTTTAAAAATAATAATTTGGTAATCCAATGGTGTGTCGCTTTATCTGCTTTTATTTTACGACAAAATTTTCCAAATTCGGAAATCATTCAAGATGATTTCTGAAAAAAAACTCAACGTTTTTCTCGATGTTAATTACCAAAACTAAACCAAAAATTGCAGCATTGTTTTATTTTCGCCATTTTCATTATAATTTTTGATATTATTATTGGTTTTAGTATTGTCGGCCCGCCAAAATGGTCAAACGCGCTCCGCTGAACTCAACGCTATGCAATTTTCATTTTTGTTTCCAAATTATTTCATTTCAGGTTGAATTTATACGTGAAATTAAATAATTTTGAGACCAAAATGAAAATCGCATAGCGTTGAGTTCAGCCGAGCGCGTTTGACCATTTTGGCGGTCTGACAATAGTCATAAAAAACGTACCAAAAAGACGGGCTTTTATTAAAGGGTGGGCTTTTATTAAAGGGTGGGCTTCTATTACAGGGTGGGCTTCTATTTTTCAAAGGGGTCTCAAGGGTGGGCTTATATTACAGGTGGGCTTCTAATACAGGTGGGCTTATATTACAGTATTTACGGTAACCAGATAATGGTTCGAATTGCTCAAAAAAGTGAATTTTTTCGAGTGAAATATTGAAAAATTACAAGACAAACTTGCTGACGTATTGGACGACGGCTACGTGGCAAATACGTTATTATTACTCTCGTCTCAATAGCTGCTCATAAACTTTGAAAATAGTCAATTTTTGAACTAAATGTCTCGAAGCACATTTTTCGGCACAGTTGAAACGAGCGAGTGCGACCGTAACCCATTAAAAATGTGAAGAAGCATTATTGATTTTATTTCTTTTCAAAAAAACATTATTTTTCAAGGTCTTTCTCAAATCAATTCGCGGGTCTCAATTTTTAAAAATCAATGGAAATTTTCCAGAAAAATTAATAAGCTTGAAAACAAATGAAAACGCCTCACCTTATTCTCAAAGAGACGTCGTCTGATGAGTTTCGAGAAGAACGCGTTCATCGAGTGCCGCACGTGCGAACTATTGTATTCTGTGAATCCGCGACAATCGACGACCAACGTCGTCTCGGCAGCCTCACGAATCAGTGCCGCCAACCCGCATGGTGAGATTGTGGATGTGTCCAGAACTGTCATGTTCTGAAAGAAAAAGAAATGAAAATCGGGAAAAGTTGTTGTGTTTCAAACAAAAGAAAAGAACTTTTTAAATAAAAGTCATCTACCATCCTTTTTTTGTGTTTTTTAGTGATGATATATACATGTACCAAAAATAAAGTAAATGAAAACTGGTTCTCTTTCCACTTAATTCAATTCATTTTAACGTAAAGTTACGATAATTCCGTGTGACACCATGGACCACAAAAGAGTAAAAATGACGTTTAAAGAATTGGGGTTACTGTACTGGTCTAAAGTTTAGTGAGAACAACTGATAAGAAAGTCAAAATTGATCAAAAAAGAAAAGAAAAGAAGAGATGACGTCGAAAAAACGTTGAGGAAATATGTACACATAATTGCATACAATTTAAGTTGTGGAAAGTATTGAGAAAGAACAAGGAAAGGTCAGCATTATATACTGGAAATTGTCATCACTTTTTTTTTTTCTAAAATTTGCGAAACATCGGAGCGTCGGAACTGAATTTCGCTCGTGTCTATTAATATACATAAACTTCACAACAGTATAAATATAAGAAAACGTGCGCTCCAATGAGAAAATCAAATTGGCGTCATAAGTCAGGTGGAGTGGGGGGTTCTGCCCTACAATCCCGCCCCTTTTCCTTTTTGTCTTTGGATGCCGACACATAAATCAGAAAAAAAACGTCGAAAAGACAGTATAGTCGTTGTGAAATCGATCGAGAAAGTGATGTCATTTCGACCATGGACGGCGAGAGAGTGTGGAGGGTGGCAGAGAGAGAGGGCGAAAAGAGGAGCGTAATGATCGAGAGACGCAGAGAGCGCGATGCGGAAAAATAGAATGTGAGTGTCGATTAGAGCGCGGTGTGTAAAGCGGAAGAGTTGGTGCGCGGAAAAGTGTTGTTCTTTCTACCGTAGGTGGAAGTTATTGCACAAATCGGTGTGAATGAATAACGATTATGATGACATCAAACGCCTACAAGAAGCTTCAAAGCGGCCAAGTATTATTTATGTACTTGATTCACCACTTCGATCAACGAATCATTGATAATCACGGAGAACAGAAGTAGACACTTTTCGGTTCGATCGGTCTGGTGGGGGGAGAGGAAAAATGAAAAAGGCGGCAATTTTCTGTCAAGCGTAGGCTACATAGATCAGAGAACTGAATAGCGGCGAAAAACCACGAAAGGAAAGTGACGGCATAGAGTGTGACGAAGAAAAGAGACGCAAAAGAAACCCTCTTTCAAAGATTATTTTGATAATTATTATCAAAATCTGCTCATTTATTAGTTTTTGGCACTTTTGTACTTTCAAAAATATGGAATGAAATGAAATAAATTGCTTTGTCGAACCTAGACTTGAGTAAATAGTGATAAAGTAAAGAGTTGCCTTTCTTTTCAAACTGATTAATAGACTTGTTTGCTTTAAACCCTACAAAGTGTGTTGAAGCGTACGTTGTTTCAAAGAGACGTTTAGGAAAATAAACCTACCGATCGGAATTCAGTTACGACACTCCAATTTTCCGCAGGTTGTTGCGAGAGCTGTGGAACATCGGAACATCGTAACTAAATTTTGCTCGTGAGGTGAACAAAGGAAAACAAAAAAAAACAACCCGTGAGATCGAGAGCGCCAACTTGAGATTTTTTTTGTTTGGAATTTTTCAATTTTTATTCCAACGCCAGATCCCAACTCTGTATAAGACTGCCCTCGCCATGGCGTGTTGGTGTGGTGACTGTCTTTTTTTCAAACGATATTTTTGCCGCCGACGGACGCCACGCGCTGCGGTTGCGTCGCGTGACAACGCTCCGTCTCACGTTTACACGCTCTCTGCCACAAAAATTGATTTCAAAAAATGCGATTTCGCCTAATGTAGCACACTGCCAAGGTTTTTCAATGGAGCGCACTTTCGCGACGGCAATCGCCAGCACCCCGTGTTATCAATTTTAATTTTTTGGCTCCGCCGAGATCCTAAACGAAAAAATTAGATTATAAATAAAGAAGGGTGACAAAAAAAATGACGAGGACTAAGAAAAAAAAAAGTGGGAAAATGATTGGCAAAAACATCATAATCTGAGCGGGTGGAGCGGAAAACTTTCTTCTTTTTTGCTGAGATTTCTCTCTTTGATCCTCTTGAAATCACTAAATGAATGACGAAGAAAAAAAAGTGTTCTGAATGGCAAATGAGACAGAGCTAAAAAAAAACACAAGAGGATGAGAAATAAAAGAAGAAGGAGAATGCGACTAAAATTATGATGGTGATGATGTCATAGGCATTCAGAAGACGTCTCGCCGCATAGGAAGTGACGAATCGCCGCCGGGCGGCTCTCACGCTCTCGAAATAGGAGCTAATGGCTGATATTCGTCAGTATTCCGCCTATTTTTATATACCGCTCGCTCACTACTACACCAAACTGTTCTTTTGTCTCATTTTATCTATTTTAAAAGTCGGAATTCGACCTTGTTTTTGCCATTTTGTATTTTCAGACAGAAATATGTGCCGTCTGAAAATCATATGAACGGATTTTGTTCAAAAATGGCGCGGGAAACGAGGAGGTTGACACCGGAGGAGGATTATCAAAAATAGAAACATGCATGGAAAGATTAGCTCACAAACACACACATCATCGTTTTTTATTGCCAGGAATGATGTGTGCTAAAGTGTTCTACATACTCATACTTTTTAGTCCACTACTTTGCGATATAAGTTAGGAATTCAACTCATACATAGTATAGTAGAACACCCTAGTCGTCCTAAACTCGTTGAACTGCTGAAATCTGTTCTAAACTTGTGGGATCAAATTTTAAAGAACAGAATTGATGCAGGTTCTGGGATAGCCAATTATTCCATGCAATACTTTACTAATCAGTGAATGTATGTTTGTTTCAACCTTTTTAAAAATACTTTTAAGCGCTTTTAAACTTAAACGAGACTAACTACCCTTTTGAACCTTGTTATGCGAAAATGCAATTTTTCAAGGTGCTTTTAACTTTTCTCAGTCTTTTTCAAACTACTATGTGGCATTTTGACACTTTTTTGAAGCTATGCTTGTTTGTCACCTGGTAAACTTTAAAAGTGCCTCAGCAAAATTTTACTCTCTATCTGACAAGAACTCCCAAAAATATAAAAACATTGTTAAAAAACGAAGAAGAAAAACTGAATGCGCGGTGTTTCGATGTCATTAGTGAAAGCACCACAACGCAAAATTGCACTAAAGTTTCGAAACGTCCCAGAGCCGCGATATTGCGATCAAATTTTATAATTAAACCAAGCTTGCACATGTTTGGCGCTGTGCGATTATAATAGTATAATAATAGAAACGCGAAGCAATAGAAGATTTATCAACAAAGCCAAAGACGATGACGAAAGCGATCGTTGATTGACCAGATCAACCGAATGCTAATCAAAAAGCCAGAGTTCAAACCTCGATTTGTGCAAAAACAATTCGTAACGCGTATTATTACTTTCGTCTCAGCAATAATCCATATTTTTGAATGACCACTTTCTCACGAGGATTATCGGTATGAATTTTGACACAGCTGAAATGGGTGTGACCGTAATCCATTGATCTATTCTTCCTCAACCTATCGTCGGCCACTTGAATGGATTACGGTGACACTCGTTCAACAGTGAAAATTTCGTACCGATACTCCTCGTAAAAAAGAGCTCATTTTAAAGGATGATGGACCTTTTCTGAGACGAGAGTAATGAGATCTAAATTTGCTTGCCGATTACAATAAGCAGTGGTGCTGAAATTGAAAACCCCACTCTTTCATTTGTTTAAATTGAGTACAAAAATCTCTGCGTCCTTTACAAATTTTGCGGGAGAGCGTATGGTAAACGGCAAGAAAATTGTGACGACATTAATTTTGCAAAAAAAAAAAACATAATTACTAGGAAAGGCTCCGCACCTGAAATGAGAGCTTCTAGAAAATCTTGCAAACTGTGATTTCTACTTTCTGTCAACAACCCTATAATTAGAAAACCATCAGAACCATTCAAGTATATACTACGTCGTAACACGTTGGCGGCGGAGTAAAACACAAAGTCTCAAACAATTGCAGTGTTTGTATTTATTTACAATGAGCGCTTTTGTGCGGCTCGGTTTGTTTCGCCCATGCGCATGACTGGCCCGGAATGGTGGACAAAAATAGGCGAAAAGGGTGGAAATGACGTGGCAAGCGGGTACAAAAAGCAAAAATAATTATGCTGCGGGAACGGGCGAGAGTGACGTGAGGTTTGGTGAGGGGGTGCGACAGATGCTAATTTGTTTTAAAAAAAGTGTCTAATCGGATCTGGCAACTAAATAATTATATTACTCGGGTAAAAATATCAAGAAAATAATTTTATTTGGTTAATAAAATTGAATGACAAGGTGAGGCGGAAAAAAAGTAAAATAAAAAAGAAGGGTGCTTAGAAGGGAGCAAATTGATGGTGACGTCGCTTCGCGCAATTTTTTTGCTTTCACACAGGATTTTCCGTGCGCCGTTATATGAAATGAAGTTAAATTTGAATCTCAATTATGGCCTAAGCTGCCTGCGTAGCTGCCTTGGTCAAGCTGGTTAAAGCTGTGGCCTAGAAAATAATAATACAAGCTCTACCGTAATCTATTTAAACATTCTATAGAGAGAAAGAGAGCGAGAAAATTTTTTTCAAAACAAAAACCCCGAAATGGTCACACTCATTTCAGCTGTGTCCGGTTGTGCTGAATTTGCTTCAGGAAGAGTTTTCATTTCCTAGACCACAGCTCTCACCAGCTGAGAAGAGGGTAAAAGTTAATGTTTTATTAATTAAAAATGTAGAATTTTCTGATTTAAATATGGTGAAATGAATTTTGATTAGATTGCGAAATGACCAAAAAAAAATAAGTCTATTTTAGGGGAAAAGTGACGTCGTAGAGTGTATAGCCCACTCATGAATATTCACTAAATAGACCCTCCGCCAAGGTGTTTTGAAATAGTTTAAAAAAAAACCTTTAATTTTTCATGTTTTACGACATTAGCAAAGGACGGCGTGTTAAACCCTAGAAAAATGCAAACTCGCCCTATCGGATTCTCTGCGTCCCCACTGCGGCGTTTCGCCAAGTTTCGCTAAACACGTACAAAAATAGAGACACGGAGACGCGAGAAATGACGCGAAAAAATTCGCTTTCAAAAAACAAAACAATAAACGAATTGAGAGGGAGTTACGTGACTTTTTTCCCAAAAAATGGAGCCAAGCTGCTGTATTCATAAATATTGACAACTCTTGTCTTCGGATTTTTCCAGATTTCGGCTTAAATTTTCAGATTATTTCAGCAGGAAGCAAGAACAAGTGGCGAGTCCAATAAAGATTAGAAGGATAGATAAATAAACGGATCGAGAAGAGATTGGTATTATTTTTTACTTTGCTTTGACACTGGTAGGTCAGAAAATTGAATAACACGTGGCAGTACGGCGTGCTAGACTCTACGTAATGGCAAACGCGCCCTATCGCATTCTCTGCGTCTCCACAGTGATGATCTGCCGAGTTTAGCCAGACGAGTCCAAAATGGAGACGCAGAGAAGCGAGAAGGGATCGCTTTATTTAGAATATGTAAACCTCCGCCAAGGTGCGAAGTTCGTAAATAAGCCTATTTCGAGCCAATAAAGTGGTCACTTGGCTAGGGTGACAAGTAGTCGAGCACCCTGGTTTTGCTCTACTCGCTCCGGTTGAGAGAAGCCCCCCAAAAAATAGGAGGAAAGAAAGTTTCGTCACCAATTTTCTTCACACGCAGACGACTAGAGTGTTTAGGGTAGGGAGACGCAGAGAACGCGGGCGATTATGACGAAACGACAGACAGAGAAACGTTCGGAATACGAGAGAAAGAGAGAGAGAAAGAGGGAGAGAAGGGAACATGACGTGGTTTCTGGGACCAAACGCGGATTGCTTCGAGTGGTGGGAGGAATCTATTCGCTTCACACTAACCTAAAATGGAAGAAATTAGAGTGTGGTTGCGAAATTCTTCATGGTCCGCCTTTAGGGCCATTTATTTCACAATAGAGTTAATCGAGAGGCTGATCAATTCAATTTTTCTTCCTTTGGCCACATTTTTTGCCGAAAAATGTAGATGAAAAACGCTCTAATGTTCAGAAGGTCGCGGCTGAATTTCACTCGTGAACACATATTCCCAGAACGGATCGATGTAAATTCGCTCCATTTGCAGTGAACGAGGCGGCCAAGTTGGCGACGAGAGAGTGTGGCCGATGTTTTGCTCTGATTTCTCTGAACCTCTATCCAAATACACGTGCGATTCACTGTGCGGTTCACTGTGCGATTGGAGCGAATTTTCAGCGCTTTATTGTATTATAAGCAAAATCATCCTTATATATAAAATTCCGTTTGGGTCTGTAACTGAGTTTCTTGGTGTGTCTGTTTCCAAACTGCATGGAAGAATCTAACTGAGCGCCCGAGACTAACACAAAAACTCGAACTTGCGTCGTTCGTTTACTGCTTTTAAGCACAGGGCACACGCGGAAATTGGATGAGAAAGTTAGATAAAAAATGAAGAAGAAAATACATTTTAGAAATGAAAAAAATCAAAAGTAGCTTTTGATGAAGCCAGGCTTGTTAAATTTCAAAAAAATATGCCACCCTTTTCGCCACTAAAAGGTTTGCAAAATGTGATTTTAAAATTCAAAAGAACACAGTAAATGTCAAATTTAAGCCAATCCTTTTTCTCTTTATTTTTTCTTCAATTTCCGGCTAATTCGATTTATTTTGAATTACCATTAGTCAATTGACCACAGAACAAAACAACTTTGCCGGAAAACAAGCCTATTGTGTTTTCAATCGACTTGCGACATGAGAACGCGAGACTCCGCCCACTTATTTGTGCGCGACCACGCGAACACAGTGATATTTGAAGAGACGCAGACAGGTAGCGCACAAATAAGTGGGCGGAGTCTCGCGTTCTCATGTCGCAAGTCGATTGAAAACACAATATGTCCGCGATCAAGGCAATTTCTAATTTTTTCAGAACAAAAACAGACAAAAATAGGTAGAAATACGATTGTTGACTCGCGGCGTTTGCTCTGTGAATTCAGCACGACCGGACACAGCTGAAATGAGTGTGACCGTAGTCTATTCATTAATTTTCGAGGAAAGAGAGCTGTTTTCATTTGTTTTATCGGGTTTTTTTGGTTAAAATGTATACTCTGTGCCTCTCCCGTTAAAAATGTTTTGAATGAATTATGGTCACACTCACTTCAACCGTGCTACATCCCAAGGGGCATGAACAGGGAGTCAGAAAACGCGCCCGGGCGCACATTTTTTCTTTAATTAGAATTGTTCGGGACTATCTACGTTCTTAGATAATGTTTTGATATCGAATTTTCAAACGCCTTTTCGCGTTTCTCTGCGTCTTTATTTTTGTTCGCGTTTAGGTAAACTTGGCAGAATGGCAGAGAAAACGAGAAACGCCACAGGGCTCGTTTGTCTTTACGTAGGGTCTAGCCCGCCGTGTTTTTGTCTGTTTTACTTCTGAAAAAGTGCAAATAATGTTACTGAAAGGTTTTTTGAGTGTTTAACTTTTTATTTTTACTCTCCTCCTTTCTCACTCATTAAAATTATTTGAATAGATTACGGTAATACTCATTTCCGCTGTGTCTGGAAGTTTTGAATTTACTCGTGGAAGAATTTGTATTATCATTTTCTATGCCACAGCTCTCACCAGCTGTAAATACCATAAAACAAACCCTACAAATTGGAAAAAAACAAAAGTGAACTCGCTAGAATATATGGTGTTTTAGAGTAATCTAATCGGACTGATATGATTACGGTATTTTTGTTAGTACCCACCACATACAGTAAAACACCATACAGTAAGAATTTCAAGCCTGTCGGAAATAAAATTCTATGTATTCAAAAATAGTCTCTACACGGCGACTTCTCTTAAATACTGTCGCCCTTACACGCATATTTACTCACTTTCTCGCATTCTTCGCCTCAGAAAATCAACTTTTCAGCACGTTTCCTCCATTTTCACGTGTTTGTTTTTCCATTTTGGCAACAAAAAAAATACTTTTAAAAGTGGTGAACTGAAAACAGATGATGTCACTCTCACTCACTCACTCACTCTTCGGCGTACTATTAGGTATAGGTACATTTTGTGTTGCAATGTTTGCTTGTTTTGTCATTTTAAACTTTATAAAAACACAAACACAACAGCATTTGAAAAACAAAACAAAAGAAAATAAATATAGAGAGACACGAATTGTTGCAAAAAGATATTTACGAGAGAAGATCGCATCACTTTTGAGAGACAATCTTCGACTTTTGCTTTTTTATTTATAATTTGTTACCTCTTAGTCTTTCAGAACCTGTTTTCACGCCCTGCTGACTGAAAAGAAAGGTACGGTCTCGGAACGTCACTACGTATCGAATGATTCGAATCAAATTATTCACTAGCCGGGGAGAGGAGAGATGTTAAGTCGCTGATAGGGTTATTAAAATTTTTGTACCCGGAATATATTTTGTGTGTTGAAACACGTCATCTATTATCAATTCAATGTTGTTGCCAGCTACCATATGGGTCCGCGAAAAAATTATAATAGATGCAGACATAACAAGACGACACACACGCTCACAATTTTGCACTGCGTCCAGTTGAAAAACATGAGAGGGCGGAGCTTCTATTTTTTGCGCCACTACTTACTGTAGCCGGAAAAAATATTGAATTGATAATATGTGTAAACCTATTGTTTTTTCAATCGACTTGCGACATGAAAACGCGTGACTCCGCCCACTTTTTTTCGCGCGACCACGCAAACAAAGTTCGATTCGAAGAGAAGCAGAGAAAACATGTATTTTTATCTCTCGTTCTCGTGCTGCAACTCGATTGAAAACAGAATAACCAGCCTCGTCAGCAATTGGATATGTTTATCACTTGACAAATGAGTATTTAACTACTCAGGAAGTTTTTAGCTAATAGTCATTTAAAACGGCTAAATTGGCACATGCTCGAATTTGATGGCTATTAACCAAACGTTTCCTGAGTAGGGTTAGAAATGGGAAGAAAAGTGGGACATCCCCGTCTAGAGCAAAAAAAAGTGGGGCTCCCATCTGCCAAACCAAAATGCGATTAGCCTACAATAGGTCTATCCTGACCAGCCGAACTAGCACGATAGATTTATTGCATGCCTCAAAAGTGGCGTGGAAAGAAACTGTTTACTCAATTTCCTATCGTACAACATCGTGCCAAATATACTCTAGTAAGTCAAACCCCTTTCTGCTATTTTCAGCAAATTTTCGGAATATATTCAAACATTCTTTATACAACCCAACGTCACTTTTGTGACTAAAAGTGATAGGTCAGCCGAGAAAATTTTATGTGGAATTTCAGTTGATGCTGATAAGGGTAAGGGCGATACGAGGAACCAGACGGTTCAGAAAATGATAACTTATGAAAAAAGTAAAAAAAGAACGTGTACATGTCGAAATCAACACTTCTGGAATAAAGATAAAAAGCCACTCACCTTGAGCTGAGCGACAGCTCGGCCCAAGTGCACGTGTGTCTCGTCGGTGTCCAGTTTTATCTCGTCGTTCTCGTTCAGACTTCTCTAGTCTTCAGTCGAGAGCCGTTTTTGTTGCAACGTGAGAACTACGGTACACGTAGAACTACGTCAGTGCGCCGAACCAGAAGACGATATCATGTTGACAGGGTACCTGCAAAAATTGAAAGAGTTACGTGCTTTTTGTTGCTGTTTTTATGCGGCTGCTGGAAGGGGTGGTGAGCAAATATATCACCGTCAACAAGTACGAATGATTTTAGAAATAACAAAAACACAGACAAACAGACAGGCCGGCGGGAGAGAAGGAGGAGAGGGGAAGGGGGAAAAGGGAGACTGAAACTATTAAAAAAAACCGGATAAAAATGAAAGATCATTCTAATTTTTTGATCTACAGTGAGCGGATTAGGTTGGGTTGCGTACTTCACATTAACACCGGTAATGAGAAAATGTGCTCCGTTGAAGACAATTTTGGGTAATTATAATAAGACCCCTCCCAAAGGAATAATAATAAAATACCCCCAAGGAAAGGGCGGTAATACCCCCCCCCCTGAACGACACTGCAAAAAATTACAACAACAAAGATTACAAAGTCGATCCGTTCTTCAAGTACCGAATGTACTGCGGATCACAGTTTTCTGCGTTTTACTGGTGGTGTACCCCGTTTAGAGCCAGACATTTTTTAAGTTAATTACTGGATAATTGATATTATGGGGGACTATTCTGATACGGCGGGGGACTATTCTGGTGCAAGGGGGATTGTTGTGGTATGTGAAATGAGAAAGCTGAAAGAAAAACAAAGAAAGGGGGGCTGTTCTTTACTTCATCAGGGGAATTTTAACCGGTAAGTTATTGTGTTTTCAATCGACTTGCGAAATGAAAACGCAAGTCTGCATTCACCGTTCTGTCTGCGTCTCTTCAAATATCACTGTGTTCGCGTGTTCGCGCACAAATAAGTGGGCGGAGTCTCGCGTTCTCATGTCGCAAGTCTATTAAAACACAATACCAACAATACCAGAATGACCCCTTAAAAGTAATGGTGGACAGCTGTACTTGTATTTCCGTATACCAGAATAGACCCCCAGGAACTGGTAAATTACCGACAATCTTGGCGTAGTGCCCAGAAAAGGAGTGTGTAACAAAACCGGGGCCAACTTTTCAAGGAAACTGTTTTAAAACGTAGTTTTAGGTGAGGGATTTACGATTTTTCCATTAAAATCACGCAAAACCATTCATTTATCTGATTTTTTGCGAATTTTACAAAAAAATTTAAAGAAGACTTCCAAAAGGAGGACACGAGGTATGCCTAGAAAACCGAGAGTCAACAATTCTTTTTCTCAACAGTTTCTTTTGCTTAAACGGTCAAAACCGTATTTTCACTTACCTGGTACACTTTATCCCGATTTATTCTAGGCCAGCGGCAGATCTGCATAAAATGTACCAGGTAAGTAAAAATACTGTTTCTGGGCGTTTAAGCAAAAGAAACTGTTGAGAAAACATTGCAGGCTGCCGGTTTTCTAGGCCTCACCCCTCGTGTACTCCGTTTGGACGTCTTCTAATAACCATTTTTTTCCAAATAATTTTATTTCACGTGTAAATTCAACGTGAAATAAAATCATTTGGAGACCAAAATGAAATTCGTATAGCGTTGACTTCAGCGAAACGCGTTTGATCATTTTGGCGGGCCGACAATAGCTAAACTTGGCAATACTCCTCCAATGGGGGTCGCAGTCGGGCAGCCGCAGTAACGCGATAGGGCGCGTTTGTTTTTACGTAAGGTCTAGCACGCCGTATAACCTAATGAAGGTAAAATAGGACATACCAATATACCGTAACCGTCTAAAGTGTTGCAAACGCGCCCCACCTACCGTAATAATGTGTTTAAAGCCCCGTGCAATTCACAGCAAATTTAAATAAAAATTCCATATAAAAAGGCAATGAATGCCATGGCCCATGGATAATCAAAATGCGAACGTGATTGTTTAAAAATTCGCGCCAGATTTGATTTTTTCGGCGAGAAAACTCATTATGTCGTCAGTAAATGGCTGAAAGAATTGGATAAATAAATAAATTCTAACACCTAGCTATACTTTATAAGACGACGGATTACGAGTATTTTGCTACAATAAAAGTGGGTATTAGTGGGCAGAATCGTCCAAAAAAGTATCCTGGAAGATTTGCCCAAAGACAATTTTTCGAGACAGAAAAAATCTCGTGTGGCTACATAAAATGAACCCGGGCACGCTCAGAAAAAAACATTTCAGGGGACGTTTTTCTTTCAAAGCGTTCCACCTATTTTTGTAATTGTTTCCACTATGCTAAATAAATAGTTTTGAAAGCATGATGAAAACACATATTTTGAGCGCCGGACCGCCCGGAAAATTTGCAAAATTGCGGAAAACAGGTATCAAAAAATTCAGGCCTAAATCCCCCGTTCTCAAAATTCAAGAATTATGGATTTTGCATTAGAGCGCGTTTCATATAACGTCCCTGTCCGAGCTGAGAAGAACATAATTGATACCTTTGAAAAACAGACAAAATTACGACCGAAAAAATTGTATTTTTTTTTGTTGAAAACACCAAAATACCATTCAATTCCACTTTGGTTCATTCAGCAGCAGCAGCAAAAAAACAGTCACTTTAGTGTCGTGTCTTTGAATAGTCGTCACTACACCTCCTTCTGCCTTCATTTACGTCACTATTCGCGTCGCATCGCCTCGCCTCGAGTCGCTTTGGGCGCCAAGAGAGTGTGCAGATCAGGGAGATGCAGACAAAAGTGGGGGAATACTGTATTGGCAGAGAAATACAGAGAGAGAGAGAGAGAGAGAGAATGGATAATAACCGGGCGGGCGTACAGTCCTGTCTTATAATCTGGGTCTCTTGGTGGTTTACACTATTTTCTGCATTTTTCAACCTTTCAAACTCTCAATCTCCCAGTATTAAATATTCAAATGTGAGTGCGCGGCGAACCGGCTGATCTTTATTTTCCATTTCTCTCTCTCTCTCTCTCTATCGTGTATATATGTAGTTTGCCGCGTTTTTACGTCTTTTCGTCCGTCTATTTGCCAGGATTCAACAAGAGCTTCACGATCAACGAGCATTTAGAAAAAAACGAAGATTTCGCAACACTTTTTTTCGCCGATAAAAAATGACGATTCCCTCCCATTATCAGATACAAAAAAATTCAATGACGTGGTCGGAATGATCACTGGTGGGTTTATGACTTGTTCATTTCGAGGAGACACTGATAACGGGCGCTTTTTTTGTAATTTCCAGAAAAAAGGTGACTGGGTGACTGGTACAGAGTGGTGTAATCTACATACTCCGTAAAAAGGCACAGGTGCATGAGCTGGGAGTCTGCAAATGCACCCGGTCGCACAGATTAAATTGCTTACAAATGAGGCCCAAAATGAGGTTCTACGGTAGAGATTAGAACTGCACGGAAGAGGACCGGCTGGGATTGGGCTTTACTAATAAATTCGCTACACGAAATAGAACTCAGGGAGTTACAATATATAAAGAAATACTTCTTCGAGTTGTTCGAGCGGTTCTGTGTCGGTACAGCTCAATTTTACGCGGTTCTATTCCGTCCATACCGTAGTAGCTGCAAAATTAATATAAATACACAAATATTTTTACAACAACGTGAACTTTTCCTCGGCTGACTTTCGGTTAATGCCCATGTGATAGACTGAAGACCAGTCAGACTCGCAGACAAACGTGTCGGTTCAATTTTCAGGCCGGTTACAGTAATCTGTAGAAAACCTTAAAAGAATAAGGGGGTACGACAGAATAGAAATAGGCGAAATAGAAATGCTACAAAAAAAGAACTGGAAAAAATAGAACTGAGCGAAATAGAAATGCTACAAAATAGAACAAATTTTGGCGATGGAGCGCGTTTGCATTATTTTTTCAATTGCTCAGTTTTTCGCCGATTTTCCATTTTTTTTTTTCTGAAACTGCATTGATTTTATACCTTTCTTCATTTTCGATGTTGTTAAGTGCGTAAAATATCTGAAAATTACTGGAAAATCCTATAATAATCGGAAAATTCGAAGAATAATGCAAACGCGCTCCATCGCACCGATTTCTATTTCGCCCATTTCTATTTTGTCACATTTCTATTTCGCGCTGTTCTATTCCGCCTATTTCTATTCTGTCGTACCCCCAAAAATAAAAATAAAACCACGCCCTCTCAGTTTTGTGTCTTCTTGTGATTCCTGCGTCTCTTAAAATGTTAATGTAAGGGCATACTGTAACCAGCAACAAATAACTGATTTGTGAGACGACAACAACTGAATGGGCTAACCCAGAAAAAAAACAAATTCACATCAGATAGGTCGTGTGGACTCAGAATACCCATTTTTATGCGAAAAGGAATTCGGATTCCATAGAGCAAAGTTAGGGACCTATTCAGGGCAGGAAACACGTTTTTCTGTTTTATTTTTAATCCTAAACCTTCGGGTTCCATTCCGGTGTTCGGCGAGTATATTGCGCCGTTAAAAATAATGATTTTCTATAGGAAATGCGATAATTTTTGTCAATCTTTCGGCAAATAATTTTGCACTACCCACGGTGTCCAGGATTTGAAATGTGGGCGGAGCCTAATTTGCTGGCGCGTCAGCAAACTTCCATGGCGCACTTTCGGTGCTTGCGCATTTTTCGACTCTCGCATTTTATTTTATTGATTTTATTGTTTTTCTTTCAGTAAACTCTGTTTTTCTTTGTAAAATGTA